>CM063288.1:21980000-27737500 GCA_032173965.1 Sitta carolinensis
TTCTTCCTAGATATGCTGACTAATGGCCATGTTCAGCTAAAAGTGGGGACTTTGTTCTGAAGTTTGCTGTTGGCATAAACCACAAAACTGAAAAGGTCAGTGGTCAAAAAATTAAATTCTCCCAAACTCATTTATCACTGCTAAAATAACAAATGGTCCAGGTTAACATGAATTTTATGCCACTATTTAGCTAGTGAGAAACTAAAGTTTCAGCCATTCCGCATATACAGGCTGTGCAGGAGTTTTGCATTTAGACAGACCTCAGGATTACAAATAGACCTCAGAAGCTAAATAAAAATTCACTCTATTTAATGGCTACTGTGTATTCATTTAACACTCACTCCTCCACACATTTCATGAAGTTTGAGGCAAGGAATACTATCCGGGCTGTTAATTAAGGACTGTTGAAACAAAAGGGAGTAAAGAAGGAAGTAAAAATCAATTTCCTAAACTTGTATTTCAGCATCACTTTGGAGTTAACCCACTAACTTCGTAAAACAAATGCCACACAGTGCAATAAGAGCAGAATTAATGACCTATTAGGAAAAATAAAGTATTTATTGCTTATAAAAGTAAAAAACATAAGACAGACTTTTCTACAAAGGGGTAAGGCTAGTGAGGTGAAGCTGCAAAGTGGGGAAGCATTTAAAAACCCAATTTGCTTCACATCAATGGACATAAAATGCATGCAGTTGTCTGTATAGCCAAAAAGAAAAATGAGAAACAACTTTCTGCAGGACAAAGTGACCTTTAGGGGACAGAAAAACCAGAATGCTCCACTAACACTAGACACTTATCTAAAGCACTTCTCGCCACAGCAGAATTAAATAGTATGCAGCTATTTGTTGATACATAAGTTTTGCAAAAACAGTAGCATTATTTTGAAACATAATTCAACTCTCACAAGATTGAGACAGGGAAGTTATCCTCCACATTACATAGTTTTTAGATAATTAAAGTTACTCTTCATATTTTGAAAGTCATATATAGCTTTAAAATTCTAATACAGCTAAGGCTGAACAAGAATTCAGTATCACAACTGACTCTTTATAAATTTCTTAAAAATATACAGAAATTGCCAGGATTTCAACAAGCATATTCACATTTCTCATGCTTTCACTTATAGAGTATACTCTTTTAAAGTAAATTGAAATTTGGCTGACAATACCAAATAAAGAATCAAAAAGGTTCAAGTTTACTTTTTGTGAGCAAATCAATGTAATTACCAGAAGAAAGTAAGAGTCTACGTAAAATTTAAATACTGCTTCTGTGTTTGCACAGCAGAGGAAATGCTTTTGTGCCAACACAGGAAGCTCAGTTATGAATGCAAACCAACGCACTGACCTCTGGAACATTCACCTTCCTGAAGCATAATCTTGGAAATGTTAACTTAATGCTGAGCACTAACAGCAAATTGCTCAACACTTTTCTATAATACAGTCTTCTCTGAGATCCAAAACTTTTTCTACAATATCGTTTTCTACTTTCTGCCTAGGGCTAACTCATAGTCTATCCTTATCAATAAAATTATAGTGTTGAGCAACCCAAATCACAGGTTAACTCTCTAAGAAAGGTAATACCAGCCTAGGCATGAATTTTTCATGGAATTAATCAGATCTTAATAAAGAAGCATGGTACCACATTCTCTTCCTATGAACAATTCTATGGATGAACTCCTTCCCAATAGGCAACCTAACAGAATTCCTGTGGTAATGACATCAGCTGCCTAAATTGAATAGTATGAGTAATGCATTTTAAGCTTCTTTTAAAGGCAATTTAGCAACTAAGCACTGGCATGGTGCAAACCACTCATTATTCTCCATACTACTATGTGAGTTCATAAATTGATAATTACTTGGTATGTTAAACCCAGCTATGAGGAAGTCTTTCTTTATGTTTGCACAAAGCCATGAAACTCATTTCAGTCTACCATTTAAGACAGACCAGTACAAGTAGCAAAAGTTTCATTAAAATCGAAAATAAATCATTTAAGTCACAGCAATTAAGTATACTCTGAACAGACCCATGCCAATATTAAAAGCACCAAGGTAACTGACCCTTTGTCAGTAAATAGGATTTTTAACTGCATTTTAAGTTTCCAGTTGCATATTTGCAGTACCCTAGCATTTACCATTAGATAAAACTGGGCTTATACAAGAACCAACTCCTAGCAGTTTTTATCACATACTGCAAGTTAGCAAAATATCAATGGCTGTCTGCACGTAGAAGGCTGAAGACAAAGTTTATTAAAGAGAAATTAATTTAAGTAACAGAACTCATATGTTGCATTTTTGTTTCCCATTACTAACATAACTCCAAGACAGCCTTGAAATCAGACTAGTTGGGTATTTTTTCCTATACTAACAGATGCAATTCCTAAACTCTTACCTGAAATGTCTTGGAAGTCTGTCAAAGTCTAATATTACACTTCACCTAGCATTCAGAGTAGCTGAGCAAGCTCCAGCAAAGTTTAATTCTAAAATTAGCAGGGTAATTACTATACCAGCTTCACAACTTTGTCCTCAGGCTAAGAATTATCCCATCTTTAAGTCTGCTGTTCCAGGTAAACTCTCCACTAATTCCCAGTTGTATCAGCTTAATACATGTCCTTCGCCCTTGCTTTAATATGCTTAACCCTCTGAACTTGCTCATCTACTCATGTTCAGGCTTAAGGGCTGACATGCTCATTAACTGAGAAACTCTGAGGCCAAAATCACAACTGAACAGTCACAAACCAATCACAGTACCCCTTATGATCAAGGAGGGAAACCAAGTTGTATCTTGAAGTAGTGCCTTAATTACAGCTAATTAACTTAATCCCTACCCCCAGTTAAGTCAACAAGCTTTAAAGTATTCACTAGGAAAAAACCAGCACAGAGTCAGTTCTGTGAGAAATAAGTATGACACAAACTTTGAGTCAAAGTACAGGACAGACAATACCAATGGTAATTTCCAGATGAAATATCTGTATTTATCAAGTACTTTACCCACATGAGTATCCACATGACTATGTCACCAAAGCCAGAAGAGAACTTGAACAGTTATTAATTTCTACTGAGCAGATGAGGGAGGAGCTTACACCATTTACAGGTAAGCCCTGTAACAACCTTATGTCCCTTCAGCACACAGGTAATGTCTGCAGGGAAAAGGTGGGACATGTGACTGTAAAACCCAAGTACTGCAGCATTTTTCAAAAGGACAATTGTCTTCAGCATAAGATTTATCCAGCAATTAGGTAGCTGAGCTGCAACAAAATGAAAAAGCACAGCTGCTGCAGTAGGCTCAGTGCCTAGACAACAATTTGCATTACAAATAAACAGGAAACACACAATTTACTTATCCTAAATACTTTGAGGACCACAACATAAATTTCTTAGTAACTAATCCTATTTGACAACTCGGCAGCAAATCAGAATTCAACAAGAAAAAGTCTTCTCCCTCCCCATTATTTCACTTGATTTTTGTTTTACTAAAAAGTAGGTTATTCATAGCCAAAGGCACTCCTAAGCAAGTTAATCAAACAAAGCAAAATCAAATCTGAGTATTACCAAAATGAAATTTTACAGAATGCAATTTATTCAGTGTTTTCATCTAAACCATAAATTATATTCCCTCTTATTACCTGCATCCCCTTCCAGCTCACTTCAACATGTTCTATTTCCTGCATAATTACCTAATTTAAATGCTTAATTGAATATCTTAAATTATGATGAACCTCCCAAGTCCATCTTCTGAGTAAAAATTACCAACACCACACTGATTCAAGAGGTTGCAGTAAGTCCTCTGTTTCTGGCTCCTCATGAAGACTCAGGCACCCACAAGATCACACGATAATCGCAGACTCTGAAAACTAGCTGACATTATTGGACTCCCCAGAACTCGGTTTCTTTCACTGATCCTATTTAGAAGTTTGTCTTGAATGATTAAAGCTTGACTTGCATATATACTCATGGCAATTTATACTTCCAGATTTAAGTTCTCCATAGTTACACTATAATTTCATTATTGTCTACAAAGTATTTATGCAGTTGTTTTATTTTTGTATTCTGCATTGTTTCATCCTGGTTCTTCTACAGTATGTTGATGTTCTGCATACGCAAAATACACACTTGGGTTTCTTCTGACTAATCTTTTATCCAATGCCTTTTGTCCTAATTGCTTCTCACACACAAAAATCAGTATTACTAGTTCTTCTATAAGAAAGATTTTCATGACGACAGAAAACTAAAACTGAAATGAAGACTTTACATTTAAGATTCAAAAAACTCTTATTCTCCACTGTGCTTTTTCTGCTTCAAGAACTTTTCCTTTAAGGCTACCAAATGACTATATTAATTGGAAACATTAACTAATTTCAGTTAAGCAGTTTTCATAAAACAAACTTAACATAGTTGTCATGCTCATTTCTTTCTTTCCTAGCAAAGCTCAGTCTCTTGAACCTCTTTATATCACCACTACAACCAAAGGACACATCCGTTTAAATATTAGCAAATCCTCTTTACCAAAGGACAATAACATAATTAGGTTATGGGTTATCTTTTTTACATCTACATTTTAAAAGGGATAAAACACAGATCATGACATAATACCAGACTCTTACCCAACTCATTTTTGGTACCTTTGTTGTGGGATTTTTATTAATTTAGCTACTATGACAAAATCCAGAAGGTATGAGGTGAACAGTTTGGGAAACTCATTAATAACAAAGCCTCCTAATAGAATTTTTGGAGCTTTTAGAGGGAGGAGGTAATGCTTTGGCAGGGTATGGTTTGGGGGTGGAGAGTGTTTAGGCTGTGGCAGTTTTTAAGTTTTGCCTTACAAGAGAAGTGAAGCCAACCATGTAAGAAAACAGCTTCTTCTCTCAACAAGCTTCCTTATGGAGAGATTAAACAGAGAGGAAAGAGCCTGCAGTGTTACAAACTTGACAAATGAGGCGAGTTATCCATGATTTGGAACCTTTTCCATCCTAAATTTTTCTTACTGAGATTAACTGTTGATCAAGTTTGGTGCAAATATCTGGCATACACCAGTTTTAGTGAACCATAACAACCATTTTTTCTTCAAGTTATACTTACTATTTTTTTCTTTTGGGATTTTAAATCTTCCAGCGCATCATCTAAAAGAAGGATATTATACATTAGTTTTCAAATATAAATTAATTTCAGCACACTCGAAACACTGACTTCAGCTTGTGAAATCAGAAAAAGATATGCACTGACTACTATCAACTCTAAATATCAGTAAACCTTGTATAAAATAACTAGAGTTTTTATGGGAAAATAAATCACTTAAAATGCTGAAACTGCTTATAAATTATAGCCCACTGTTATCACTTTACAGTTATAACTATTAAAAAATTTTATGTACCATTTCCTCATTAAGCAGACCAATTTTAGCCAGTGCCCTGCTTTGACCTACATTAAAACTGGTACAACAATGGACCAAATACATTTAATCTCATGAGTCAAAATACAGAAAAAAACCCTTGAGGTCTAAGCATTAATATATCTGAGTACCAGATTTACTGGCTTCAGTGTTTCGCATAAACCTCTTAACACATACTATTTTCAAATGCCAGATCAATTCCAAGCTTCAAAGCTTGATCCATTTCCCTCTTTCTATACTCTCAGGGTACAGCAAAGGCACCAGTTTTGTAAGAACAGCTACCAGGTCATTTTCCTACTAAATAAGAGACTGTTACAACAGGTAGGCACAACACCTAACCTCTCTAAGAGGAAGAGAAAGAAGAAAGGCCAAATGCCTGTGGTATTTTCCTGAAAGTCAATGTTTGGAGCTTCACACGCATGGAAAACTCACGGTAATAAATCATCACCTAACGCAGGAAATACTCTCTCAGCAAATTAGCTTTCTACTACTTCTGTTCACAGCAAGAAGATTTTAACAACTAACTGTACAACTTTTTACTCTTTCTCAGCTCTACTGAATGCCGACAGCTTACTTCCTGTAAAAATATACCTATTCTTACCCATTTTTCAGATTTTAAAGACAGAAAGAGCTTCACAGAACTACAAGATAGAAAACCAAAACCAACCAAACTAAACAAACTTTTTTTTTTTGTATTTTTATTATTTATAAATAAGTATTCCATACTATTCAAAGTTACTTCAAGAAAACTGTTACTTAAAATTAAGGGAACAAACAACTACTTGAACTTTTCCAGAATGCAGAAATCCATTTTGATCAAATAAATCTCTTGATTAAACGTGCAAGATATGTAATAATAAAACTGACATGCACATATTTGAAAGGTTATTATTTCTGCAATAAAAGGGTAACTACAACCATCTGTATACGTTAACAGGACATGGAAAAAGACAATATTTAATCCTGGGATGGACCACAGAATATGGACAATTCCAGAAAGTGTGCATCTTTAAATTAGTAAGGTACCTCCTTTCACCAAATTTTACATTTATATTAGAACACAGTCTCCCACGTTGCCTCACATAGATCAACAGGTTAAAATGTATTGCAATGCAATGTTATCATGAAACCAAATAAACAGCAGAATACAGCCAGCTATTAATGGTTACTCAAGAAACTGAGAGTGCTTTTGTTACAGAAAGGCCTAGAATATCTTCAAGCATAGCCTTCCACAAAGCAATGCAATCAGTTTCAAGTGTGGGTGTTTCTTTCTGATCACTTTACCTCCTGTACTCAACAAGACCTCATGAAACACCTGCCCCTTCAAACCTGGCCAAAAAGCAATTACTGTAAAGTACTCTCAAGAAACCAACACATCTCATCTTAATTAAACCTACAGAAAAAAAAAATGAATTCATACTAGAGAAGTCAATGCCTGCAATATACCTCATTTATTTTCTCCACACTTCAGGACAGATCAGTCTAAATCTTTTACCAGTTGTTTGCCTGACCAGTCCTAAAACCTGAAATTCCATAATCTCTCTGCATCACCTTCCCTGGAGTCTAGACACAAATTTGCTTCATTCACAGCATCATTCCCAAATCTGGTGTATACTGGTTATCCAGCACAGAGCTTTATTATATTAAATAACCACCTCCAGGGTCTCAGGATGTTATACTAACTTATCCAAGAATAAAAACTTAGCTTTGAGCAACTTGGTTGACAGTTTGCTCTCTCAGCTACTCTCTGTCCTGCTTTACTGCTCCAACTCTACATTCCATTTTTCTTTTTCAAATATAGGACTTTTATCTCTGAGGTAAAACAATCCAATTTTATCCAGTCCCTGGAATCACACAGAAATAATCCCTTTTGGCATGTTCTATCATCTACTAAACCCTTTAAACACAGCTTCAACAAAAGCACTGGACTTGCCTGTATGCTCAAAACAGCAATAAAGACATTTAAGCAAACTAGAAAAAACACGTTTTTTTTTCTTCTTCAGCCATGAAATGCAAATCATTTGCTTTACCTTAGAAATGAATCACACAGCACCACAGAATATATGGACAATTTTATTTCTACATAAAAATGTATGTTCTGCACTTGCATATCAAATACGAACATTAAGTTTAAGAAAAATTCTACAAGTGATGTTTAACTTGTAAGCTGTCACAAATTAAATACATCATGCTGTTCTGCAAGTCATAAAACACAGTGCAACACTGAGGTTTTCCTGTATTATTGTTCACATCACCATGAGATATTGTTACAGGCTGGACTGCTTTCAAGGAAAGTCTCAAATGAATTCTAACTACTGCAGAGAAGTGCCACAGATGCTGTTTTTAAATAGCATGCAGATTCATTCTAATGCAAAATTTAACAACTTTTTATATATATTTGAACACCTCCATTACTTTTCGGTTTGTTACACAACTTCCAATTTTCCTGAGGTCTTGAAAAAGCAAAAAAACACCTGCTTATACCTTTCCCACTCAGGAAAACATAAGTATGCTTTGGAGAACTTGGGAGAGAAAAGATAGCTTGACAAATAAATTAGACACATCTGCTATAGATCTCTTCCCTTTTGTACAAAGACAACAGATTAAGACTGCTGAAATACTTGTGAGATGCAAGTATCAAGGGAACTACTACTACTGTTTATATTTCCTTTCCCCTTGATCCTACTTCTACACCATATTTTATTCCACTACACTTTTGACACATGCAAAGACAGCAGAAAGTTAGCACAATTTTATAAGTGAAATGAAAAATTAAGCAGTTTCTTTCCTGTTCCCTCATGAACTATGCAGTAGAAAAATGTTTAGCTAATTTCACCCATTGCAGTATCAACTAAAAGGCTACTCTTGTGTTCCTGAAAGCCAAATGATCAAAAGCACTTACATTATCATAACAAGCATCATTCTCAACTAGCTACATATTCTAAAAAAAAAAAAAAAAATAAACATGGAAAAAGTACTTACTATTCCTTTCTGTCCGTTTGGAAAAGAAAAAGATGAGCAGTGTTCTTATACACCAGATTCTTTAGAAGAAAAAGAAGAATTATATTAAAATATATTACAGTAACCATTTCTGAAGTCATGTAGTAAACAGAACACTTACCAGATGAGATTTTATTTCACAAATACAAAGGACAGAAACCTTCAAGCAGTATTTACATAAAAAATTAAATTAGCATCTTGTCAACAAGACATCAATACTGTTCTAAATAAAATCTTTTCTATTAAAATTAACTGTTACTTACGGCAGAAATACTTAGGCAGCAGCAGCATTATCATCACTTGCTAAATATGTTCAGCCGAAAATTACTTAAGTGTCACTTCTTATTTCATAGATTTATAATGCATTTCATCCAAAAAAAAGAAACTTACCAGTTAAGGCCCAAAATTAAGGCCCAAGAGATTTGTGGGAAGAATTCTAATACCAACGAAAACCATGAGACAGAGCTATTGTACAAATGCTCTCCCAAGCAGAATTAACTGACCTCAGTCCTAGTGATTTTTGAGAGCTCTAAGGCTACTCAGTTTCTGTAGTGTTTCAGCTGACTTAGCAGGAGCACTTTATGTCAAGATGAAGTTAAACTGATCTGTGACCATTTTACATTTGAAAGATCTCTCTGCAATCATCAGATTTCATTTGTTTTAAAGCTTAGAAATGCTTATAAATATTAAGTGACACTTTTCCTAGTAAGTTATTCAATGTAAGCCAAGAGGCAAACCTCAGACACCAAGCCATTCCAAGCATCCCAAACCCTCCTAATGTTAATTAAATAACAGAGGCTAAATTAGAAATGTTTCATTTTTAAGAAAAAAAAATCTTAAATGCTAGAAAGGTTATCTGACTAAAAGCATGCTTAAGAAAGCAGGCAAAAGGCTCTAAGAGTTTGACTTAATTCATAAGAACATCATCTGTATTGATATAATGGTTGCTCAGTTAAAAATGCCTTCAAGTATTAACAACACAACCCAAGTTAGGCAAGTTAGATGAGGCAACTGGAATTTGAGAGCAGCCTATCCAAGGTAAAAGAAACAAAGAAGTTTAACTACTCCATATTCAAAGGTGTGCTACAACTGATCTAATAATACAGGTGGATTTCTCTGCTTACACAACACAGAATGTGTCTTCATAAAGTACCAGAAGAAATAAACGTTTACAGGGTTTAAATTGCCTTTAATACCTTGTTACACAGGCAAAAGCACTATTTCTTTTTTAATGTATGTTTAATAGTCTTCTACCTAAAGCTGTATTCTAAATATGAAATAAGTCAGACATTATGAAATAAAAAAGCATTTTTTCTCTAAGAAATCTGAGATTAAAGTTTAATAGCAGACCATTTCAACCAATTTTACAAAAATAAATATATATATTTCTGTGAAAACCAGAGCATGCAAATTAAAACTAATTCAAATAAAAATCAGTTCAAGAAGAGCAGCCTTCTAACATGCTAACGTACTTCTTTTCAGGTATTTCAGTATACATTTAATATTAACAAAGTTACATTCCTAAAACTTAACTTGCTCTACCAACATCAGTAACTTGCTGAGACCCTGAGGGATTGACCTAAGGCAGAAGTAAGTTGGTGACTGACTGCAAGCTGGAAAAGGCAGACATACTCCAGTTTGATTAGGTCTGAAAAATCTCTAGAGCTATTACTGGGTGGCACCAGGCATTCAGCATGGAGTCACCTCTTGACCGAGAACAAAGACAAGCTGGCAGCTGCTTGCCATTCATATCTGCCAAAAAAAGCTGAAGGGGAATAGCTTAAGGAAAAAAAAAATCTGATAAGCAGTTGCAAGTCATAAGAGAACAACAGTCTGATTCTAAGTGCTAGTAAGCTGATATCTAAATCAGAATTTTATAGAGAGACATCTGGAGAAAAATAAGCAGAACTGGAAGACAAACTAGAGAATAAAAGTCCAACATGTAAATTCAAACCACAGCACTAGAAGCCATCACCTTCAATAATAAAAGCTTTCATTTCTACACTAATTCTAACACACCTATGTGAAAGGAGGTAATATTTCCTCTTTTACAAGCCTTTCCTATCAGCATGAACAAGCCTCACACACTAACAACAAAGACTTTGAAATGCTTGTCCTTAAGAATTAAATTAATTCATATGACTGCCAAAGATTAATTTGAGCTCTAATTTCTATATTAATCCTTTCCAGTCAAGATACTGCTGCCCATGTATATTCTCTGCAGGAGTCCACAACAGCATCTCGGTTTATTACGGATAACATAGTATGACACACAAAAAGCACCTTCAAGTTGAGGGTTTTCCACATGTTACGTCATGCTGACCCACGCTCATCAAACTTGCAAAGCCTCAAATATTTACTTTTGACTTCACCTTCCAAATCTAAAGCTGGGGCATCTACAAAGTATGCACTCATACAAAGGAGCTGTACAAATGGAAGTACTTACAATGATTTCAGCAAATTAGTAAATGCACTGTGCTCCCCATAAGTAGGAAAGATGCTCAGTAGGCTGCTCTCACCTCTCTGATTATGTGGAGGAAGGGGAGGCAGCAAAGCAGCTGTTCAGTGAGGTGGGAGCCCATTCTGCTACTTTTAGAAAAGTACATTTCTTAGACAACAAAAGCCACTCCTCGGATAAGCAGCCAATCACTTCAGTGGAACAAATATGTAGGCAATTCTTTTTCCACTTCACATACAATGAAGTCTGCATATTTTCTTGTCAAAGAAAACAGTCGGTGATTTTCCAGAAAAACAGCTAATTATGTAAAACTAGACTTCAACACACTTAGGATGATGACCTTTCAAGTCAATTCTGCGTTAAGTCACCTAACACACAAAAGTAAGTTTCTCCATTCATTCTTGTATTTTTCCCAGGTTTATACGCTGTATTTTACATGTAGGTGACATACCTTTGATAACTCTCATGTTACTTTTCAATCCACAGTAAAAATAAAACCCAAGATAATGCTATTGTGCTTATACTACACTACCTTACAGCTGTACAGACACAGCTCTCTAGCCCCAGCATAATTTTGATAAGCCAAGTAACTTTAGATGCTATTATCTTTTGATGGCAAGACATAGTTCTATACTAAACCCAGATCCTTGAGAGATATTCCTCTCAAAGAAAGTGTCTGCCTAACTACTTGAATCTATTTTAGAAGAAAAAATTCAGCAAGTTATGACATCTCAAGGATTGTCAAAGCAAACCCAAACCCCTGCTGAGATGTATTTTCCATCTCCTTTTATCAAAGAGACAGCAGTTAGAAAATAAAAAAGGCATATTTACTTACATCAATGGAAATGAAAAAAACGGAAGTGTCATTGTCAGCCGTGCTGTCCATTCATCAGGAAGACACCACAAATATACAATTAAGCAAGTACTAAGGTACAGAAGTGAGGAGTAGAGAAGAAGCCTTCCAACCCATAGTTTCTGTAGCCTCTGATTTTTTTCTCTAAATTCTTCTAATGTCTGTATTTCCTGCAAATAAACAGGGTTCAGCCTTGTTAGTGCAATTAGTATGTGGTTTTACTAAGCTGCTTTTAAATGCTTGCTAAAATCAGCCCTATCAGTTTGACACTTGACTAGAAAAGTCAAGCAGCTTTTTGATAAATGACAATATTTGCCCAAAGATAACTTTCATAGCATAATAAGGCTATGATATGGGCCACTTGCACCTTATTAGCAATTGATAAGAAAAGTTAAAAATCAGCACTTTCTCACATTTGTAATGCATTAATATATTTGGGACAAGTGAAAAACACCAGTATCTCATGAATAGCAGTCTCTACTGTCACATAAGTCACTACTAACCATACTTGGCATTCTAAAGCTTTCATCAGGTACCTGTGGAATTTTAAATCTTCTAACACTTTTCTACCAACATGGCAAATTGCTTGAACCTCTCCATCATTTTACTTGTTTTGCTTTCAGTACTTTCCTCACATTAAGGGTGAAATCCTCAACATCTGTATGATGCTTCTGGTATATTAAGTGATGAAGCAATACTCTGCTATGTTAACCATTTTGATAGTATTTCAAGTGACAACAGAAGTACTCACACTTTCAATACAAGGAAAACAAAAATATCAACAGCATATTTCAAAACAGTTAATTTCCCCACAGAGTACAGACCTCTGTCACAAGCACTGGTGAACAAGAACAATTGATTACTGAACAATCTGTCTAGTTATTCTGCCCCTGACCTTACTTACTGCCACTACAGTTACAACTTCTACACATGAAACCATACACTGAAGCTTTTCTAATCAACCTGATGAATGGAACTTTGCATTAGTGACATTTTCCATTACACTGGACTTTCACCATCAGCTATAACTTAATTGTGTAATCAAGACAGCTTCATATTCATTCCCATTTCAGGCTTTTAGAAAAAAATATTTGCCCTGCAGTTTCTTACTATTTTACAGTACTGGTATTTTTTAAATGACTAAACAGTAAGGAGGAAAAAGATAATTCCTCTGATATGCACAATCGCTACTACTGGAATAACTACCAAAATAATTTAGAACTCATGAGAGCATGTTACCTAATGTGAGAGAAATACATGGACAGCAAAAACGTGTATATTAAAAAAAAAAAAACACCAAAAAGCAAACACATACCTTATCTATTTTTTCTAATACTTCTACAGTGGAAGGCTTTGCCTGCTTACAAGGGAAAGAACAAAGATATTAATCTCACTTTTAAAAACTCAGTATTTTGAGGATTACTGTACATTAACATTTTCCTAACAAAAAGACATATTCATAATAGATTAATAAATTATCAATTTCAACAAAGGTAAGAAGTTTTCCTGCTTTAGTGTGACAAATAGAAGCGACCATAATGAATCACTATTTTATAGCTGGCATTACTCTTAAGGCTCCTCTCCTACACCACAAAAAATGAAAACATATAATGCCTCTACAGGGATAATGAATGTGTGGGCAGAAAGTAAAACAAGAACAGAATTGATGAGTGGCGGAAATAAGCAAAACACAGAGAATATAGAGAGGAAGCCTTAACCTGAGTACTCCAGCTTTTTATTACTATTCATTCCATATAAGGACACACGGTGTAAATAAATCATAAGCAACTGCAAATAAGGGCTGTCATCACCAGTAAAATTTCCCATAGGAACAACTGGAAATCCACCTTCTAGGAATCTTTCCTAACTTCTGAGAATTATCAAGCCACAATCTTTCCCCACCCTTCACACCACAAATTCAAAAACCATAGCTCAAACTGCATCACCCTGAAATTGAGTTTCTATTATACAAAACTGACATTCCACCTAAAGTTTAATGGAGTTTTGTATGGAAGGCTCTGAAGGCAATTGCTGATAAGCAAAAGCAAACCTAGACTCAAACAACTCATACCTGCCAAGAAAGTAGTCAAAAATCTCACGCTTCTTCTTCCTCATAAACTCAGTATACCACTCAACAACCAATATAAGTAGATAAGGAAGACAGCAGTAAGTAACTACCAAACTACTTGTTAAAACGGCCAGAAATGTATTCTGCACACACCCATTTTTACCTAGATCACCAACCTTTCAAGTCACAGATGCTGCAACGATGTTCTATCCCAACAGTGCACCACGAAAGTATTTAGATTTACAGAAAGAGTTAAAACCATATTTTTTAAGTTAACCAAGCCAGTGCCAGTCTGGTACTGCAAAGGAAATGAAGGACAACAGCAGAGTTTCTCAGCTTAGTGATTTAGCAAAAAATACTTTTGGTCACAATATCTCACTACTGGACTTTTAAGTGACACACTCACAGGAAAAGTTTAGCACTTTCAGCCAGCCAGCATTAACAGTCAACATGTTCCAGGTACTCCCATCTTCTAGACTAAATGTTATTACATTGTTACACAATATTACTTACCCTCCATCTTGAAATTAATCCACCCATCTTCTATTGTGGACAAATGTTGGCAGAGCTATCAATCTTCTACAAGAATTCACAGCTAGAAATAAAGCATTAAGCACTCAGGAGCAATCTAACAACATAATCAAAGATTCTCAAATTCATTCCAACATCTTAAGAAATCAAAATATTGCATAAAGCTGTTGTATAGCATTCTACCTATGTGTTATTTTTAAATTTAGCTTTCAGATTTATAGACCAACCTGTAAGTCAGCTGATCAGCTAAGATGTGGCCAGTTATTTTTATTTTGGAAATATTTAACCAGAGGGGAGCTCTCAAATACACAGGCATAAACAAACTGCAAAAACAGCCACCAAAATACTCTAGCAGAAAAAGTTTTAAAAACTTAGCATTAGGCAGGATTATTTTAGGTATTGATTTCCAGTTATTTCCTCTGCTGCTCCTAGGCATAAATCAGTATTCCTTTTTAGTTGACACTCAGGCTTTCAGCATTAACATCCTTCTGTTCATGAGAAAATTTCTCAAACTGATTTCCTTTTTATGCTCTCATCAACAAGAATATGCTGGATAGAACTATTGTTCTTTTGTGTGCTCAGTTTTAAGTTCACAGAACCAGTTTCAAAGATTTCATTTGCTATACAACAGCACTACATTGGCAGGTCTCCCCTGCACAACCCACGATGTACAACCCAGTGATCAGCATATCAAATTACTCTAAAACAGTTCAAAAGGGGCAAGAGCAGCTCACCTCACCCTACATAAAGCTGGAACCCACGAACAACGTTAATTTGATGTTCTGGGTCTAAGCTCCTGAACCAAAACTGTAGCAATTTTCCCTTAAAAGACAGTTAAATCAATTGAACCTTAGGATGGCAGACTTTCCAGTCATTTAACATAAAAGGTTTTTTTTTACCTATTCAACAAAAAAGTAGTCAGTTCAAAACAACCATGACAGTAAACTACTGCTCAATCCCAACCAGGGCTCAAACCTTTTACATTCTGGAATGAAACACTAACACTTATTAAAACATAGCACTGATCTTTTAGCTAGACAGAAATACAAGCAATCATTATCTTGTTTATTAACTTTTCTTTGGCCAAAAATGGAAAGATATATTGCAATCGAAATTCGTTTTCAAATTGTCTGAGGCTGTTAGAACAATTTAATATGTATAGGATACACACTGTTCACTAGTACAAACACTACTGTAGTCTGGTACCCACCTTTTAAGAAAACCATGGACTTGAAAATTGTAGGCCCTACTGGTTTCAAAAACCAATCCTTAAAGATAAGGAAATTCATATCAAAAATGACACAAAAATGAAGCTAGAACAGATGGGCAAATTAGCTCCACTGCTGCCAAATAAGTAGAACAAAGGGGTGAGATACAGAAAAAGCAATTACCCCTTAGACTCAAATTCTCAAAATAATCACTACTGCAGCAACTCACCTCAGTAAAACAGCAGTCTTTTTTATAACACACAACCTAACACCAAGAATTTTACACAACTGTGACTTTGCAGATAGAGTCAAGTTTTTGCATGAGGGGTACTGCAGTAGATCTGAGCCTACACCTTCTTCCCAGATACTTCTACAGACATAGAGCTTTCATATTGTTTTGCAATAAAGATACTGTGTCAAATAGCCAACTGAAGTCTTTAAAGCCAGCACAAGGCTCCCAAATCAAGCTTGTTTCCCTAGCATTGCCACTGCCATTAGGAGCAATGGTAGCTCTCAGTGGACATAGAGACACAGTGATGCTCACATGGCCTTTGTGTGTGCCATTTTCCTTCAAACCACAGTTTGAGAACCTCTCCACTAGAAGTGTTAGAGGATCTTTTGGGAACAAATTATCCATTAGCTATTTGTGACTCTGACTTATATCAATAACACATTCACAGTGCTATTGCTACACAAGTTTTTTTTAATATCTGGCAAATGGTTGGAAGAGAAAACAGGTTCGACAAGTGTCACTACGCATGTGATTTTACAGGAGCTCTGATGATGACAGGCTTTACAGATGCTGCTCTGCAAGTCTGTAATACTACCAAAACCCTTCTCCAAAGAGGTATTAAGGGATTAGGGCCACTAGATTCACATTTACAGTTTAGTCTCTGAATCCTCAGTGAGGAGATGGAAAATTATCTATGAGTACTATGGAGTGCCTCAGATGGAGTGTCTTCTTCGCCTCTCATCTTCTTGACAAGACAACACAAATTGCCTTCAACTGCTTCAAACTCTCCTTCCTCCTCCTTACCTGCCACTCCACACACCTACCACTAATATCCCACTAGTCATGGCAAGAGATCATCCACAAGTTGCTTCCTTTCCATGCTCTAACAAAAAAGTTATTGCACAGGACTTTTCCTTCCTGAAGACTGCTCTCTAGCACAGAGCTGTGCATTTCACTGACTAAGCAGTAGTGCAGTTGGACTCATTTCCACACACATTATCACTGATGCAATACACAGGTAAGATAGCTGCAACATTTCCTAGGCTTCAAACAGACAAAAGGAACACTAAAAACACTGAACAGAAACACTTAAGAAAATACTGCTACCAACTTTATTATCTGACTTCTGACTCTCTCAAAAAAATATTTAGAGCAGCTCCTCTACTCCCAAAACATTTAAGTTATTCATTAAAAAGCAGAAGTGTCAGACTAAGAGACCAGAGCAGAAAAGGCATCTCCTTTGAAAGACGCATAAATCCACGAAGCCATCCATGCCCATCCACCCAGGTGGAGAAAATAGCTTCATGATCTCATTACACTTTTAGCAATTCAGTCTCAAATTTCTTCAGGCTCGTTAATGCTTTAAAGATTAAAAGTTCTCCAGAAACTCAGTTTCCCAAGTAAATTTTAATAGCTGATTTTAATATTAATTTTAATAGCAACTTGAATAATTTTAATGCTGAAATTCAAAACTGAGTAAGATCAAGAAATTATATATTACAAGGAAAAAAAAGTAAGAAACTTGTAATCAAAGTCTTGCATACAGACATACAGACTGCTCCCCTAAAGGAATGGGCAATGCTTTTGAAATTGGTCTTTTTTGCAAACTTAATGACTTCACTTTATGTAAGTATGTTTAGATATTTACCACTTTAAAGAACACAAATTCTTCCTTTGAAATTGAATCTCCATTTCTGCTCACAGTTCACTCACAATTTACTGACCTCAGAAACTTCCACTGGGATCATAAAAAGTTTCTCCAGCTGAGTGCCGTGGACAAGGAAACAAGCAAAACCAAACCAGGAGCATCACCCACCACCTACTGCTGGCCTGTCCTGGGACGCCTCAGCTACATACAACAACATCCTCAACTTTTTCCCATTTAAACTTAATTTTCGGCTGTTTCCGTCTGGAAGCATCTCACACAGGTCCTACGCTTTGTAGAGCCTTAATTATAAAGGCAAAGTCGTTCCCACGCGGACCGCACAGCGACGGAGCGAGAAGCGGGTGGGTCGGGCGCTCTTTTTCGAAACCCAAGCCCTCGCAGCCCGCGCGAGGGAGGGCGTTGGCAGAGCTCAGCGCAGCCCCCGGCTCCTCGGGCCGCCGGCCGGACAGCCGCACGGCGCCGCCGCTCCCCGCTTCCGCCAGGGCGCCCGCCGCCCTTCCCCGCAGCCAGGGGCTTCCTCCTCCACGGCTGCACCACGGCCCGGCCCACCCCGCCCCGCGGCCCCGCTGCCCGCGAAGAGGAAGGAGGAAGAGGGGGCACCTGCCGCCCTGCTCCGCTTCGTGCCCCGAGGCCGGTACCGGTGCGCCGTTAAGGGGAGCGCCGGGCGCCCCTCTCCCGCCACCCCGCGCCCCTCTCCCACTGCGGAGCCGCTCGGGGCCGGGCCGCACATCCCCCGCCATCACGTACCTGCCCCGGGCCGGGCCGCACATCCCGCCCGCAGCCAACGCCGCCGTAGGAGGAGCGCCACACGCGGGCGCTGCTCCCACCAGGCCCCGCGCGGGCGCGGCAGCCAATCAGCGCCTCGCTGCCGCGGGGCGCGCTGGGGCGGGGCCGGACGGCGCTCAGGGCGGGTGGCGGCTGCGGTAGCAGCGCTGGGCCGTGCGGGGTGCGCTCCGCTCCGCGTTCTACCCAGCCGTGCCGCGCCGTGCCCTGCCCTGCCCTGCCCTGCCCGGCCATGCCCGGTCGTACCGCTCCGTGCCGTGCCGTACCATGCCCGTGCTCCGCTCCGGCAGCCCGGCCGGGCGGTGCCCTGGGCGGCTCTGCCCAGCCAAGCCGAAGCGGGCGGGTGTCGGAAGGCGCTCCCCTCCGGCGGGGCCGGGCACGCCAAGCCCGTCTTCACGCGGCTCTCGCTGATTCCCGTTACAGAAAATAAAGGTATCTTCATGCAAAAGCCGAGAGATGTGAGGGTCAAACCATGATGTGAGGGTTTGCAGGCCTCCTGACACTCGCGTTCAGCCAATGAAGCCGCGCTGACAAAGAGGCGCCATGCTGGACCTGTGTTGTGCGGGCAGGCGGGGAGCCCTCAGGGTCACAGCACAGGGCTGCTCTCACCGTCCCCTTCCGTCCAGTCGGCATATCTTGAATATCTTTGGAGAGAAGCAGAACCCTGAATGTGTTTAAATCCTATTACTCTAATAGCCGTGTCCTGTCCCTTGGTGCTGTATTTTCATCAGCTTTCTTACGTCGGTGACACCCATCCCTTGCCTCACGCTGAGAGGACGCAAGAACACAGAATATCAGAAAGATAATGCACACAGAGTGCTCTGTTCGCACTACCTTTCTGACATGTCCTGTTCAGAAATTTTACCACAACATGTGTATGTGCATAGATGTGGAAGAATGTCCTTCAAAATGCCTTGCAGTAAAAATTCCTATGCAGAAGCTGTGCATCTTCAACTGAACTTGTATGTGACAGTGCATCATAATACAGCCTATAAATATTTGGGGATTTTCAGTTATGGTAGGTTGACCCTGGTCAGGAGGTAAACACCGACACGACCTCCTGCTCTTTCTCCCTCAGGAAGATGGGGGAGATACTAGGAAATTTCAGAGCTCATGGGTTGGCTTAAAGGAAAGTTTAGTAAGTGGATGGAAGAAAAACAAAAAGTGATGCATGGGAAATAACTAACCACCTCCCACAAGCAGATTGATGCCCAGCAAGTCTTCTAGCAATTTATGGTTCTGGAAGATACCCCCCCTCCCACCTTCTTATTCTGCAATCCCAGTTTTATTGCTGAGCATGACATTATGTGCTGTGGAATGTCCCCTTGGCCAGTCTGGCTGTGCTGCCCTGGCCATTTCCCCTCCCAAAATTCTTTCCTACTCCCAGACTACCCTCTAAGGGAGCAGAGCATGAGAAAAGGTAAAGCCTCATTGCTGTGCAAGTCCTATTCAGCAATGACCAAAAGAACTGTGTAAGTCACAGAATAAAAACACAGCAGCATATGGGCTGCTGTGAAGAAAATTACATAGACCCTGAACATGAACTCAAAAAGAATAGGCAAAGCTTTTAGGCCAGAAGAGGACAAAAAAGATATCCTACCAGCTGTCCCGGAAACACAATCAGCTTCAAGCTTTAAGTGGCAGAGCTGCTGAGTCTGATTATCTGCAGACATTCATTCTTAGTCTGAACATTGGGAAGTTGATCCTTTTAGTTTCTGCAAGTGTTCAGTGTGAATCTTGCCATCTTGCTGCTCTACATGATTACATTATTAGATGAGTAATAACTTTAGCTGTGAGTCATGGTTTAGAACTAGCTTCAAGTCACTTCATTCAAATCAAAATAATGGTGGTCAATGGAGAGCCACTGACTCCACTGGAAATACTCTGCTATCAATTTCAGAGGTCACCTACATACACAACTTCATTTTTCTCATTGAGGCCTAGCCTGTTCCTTCCTTTCCAAGTGGAAAAAATACTCTGACTGAACCTCTCCTACTCTTCAGGTTGCACTTTAGAGCCACTTTTACTTAAATCCTTGTAACAACAGCTATCACTTTGCTGAGAGAATATCTTTCTTTTCTATTTCCGATCTATAGTCCCACTTCTGACTTTGATACTTCAAAGTGGTGTGTTGCTGGAGAGAGGCTGATTTAAATCTTCATTTTTAAGCTAACACATTGAAGTGTGCTGACATCTTTTTCCACGGCCTAGCATCATATCCACTTAAATGCAAATAATGAAGAAATCATGTTTAAAGGAATTTGAAAATGCTTCAGGCACTGCAGTAGTGTCTCCAAGAATCTGCTGGATTTTTTTTGCTTTTTTGCTTTTTTCCAGAAATGTCATAAATACTTTCAAGTCACAACAAAATTGATTCCTGGTTCAGGGCTGAACAGAGTTGTGAAGGTCCCAAACTCTGCTTCTGTCCTTGGGGCCTTTTGCAGACCTGTTTTTATGCAGGCCTCTGCCATGAAGTTCTAATCGTTGCTATTCAATTATGGATCTCTGTAGCTTGTAGTTTAAAAAAAGTATTGTTAGCTACCATTACTGAACCTTACATGTATATAAGCCTCTCAGCTGGGTGATGTTATACAATAGCATGCAGCTCCCTGTTTGCTTAAGCACCAAGATCTACCAAAAAAATAAAAAGAAATTATGCCCATGTAGCTGCTGAGGATACTACAACTGAGTATAAAAACATAACTTTGAATCAGCCAGCTTAAAATTTTCATCAATCTGGTTCAAAACTGCCCCCTACAGAGTATTTAAAACTCTTAAATAGATTCCCTTCAAAATCCTTCATTATCAGTAAGATTAGTGTTTAACCTGACTTTGCATAACCACTCTAGCAGCAGAGTATATCTTCAGATTTTTCCCCGGCGTCATAGGCAGCATTTAGCACTTTCAGTCCCTCTATATGCAGAACACTGAACAATCAACTTATTTTAAAAATCAAACAAAAATATTCTTTTAAAATGTTTTGATCTTGCACCCTTAGACTGCTACTCAGATGAGTTTTTCCATTGTAACATCTGTAGCATTCCTATATTTTATCAATATATGTAGCCTAGTAGTCCAATTTATTTTTCTAAATAAGTATATGGGTCTGTACATCATTTGGAAAATGCTGTCTGGTTAAGAGAAACTTAGTGTTGCCAAACTGTTTTTAGTCGAGGTTTTTTATTTAAAACGGGCCCTTTTGGACTTCTCTGGTTGGTGAGGCCTTGTGGATGCTGGGGAATTTTAGATGGGGAAACAGAACCTTTGTTTACACTGCAAATGGAGATGTGATTGCAGCAAATGAAGGTATGTATATAGCTTAAAGACCACGAACTTCACTACCCATACCACTATGACTGTACTCTGTGCCATCTCGCCATTTTTTTCATGTCCCAGTTATTGGGAATAAGGTGCTGCTGTACATTGCCTTGCTTAGCCTGAAACCAGGGTACTGTGCTCCAGTTACTTGGTCTGCTGTGGTCATTCTGTGCTCATTGCTGCACACCACAGGGGTCTCCTCAAGAGCACAGCTTCACTCCAGGCTGCTTCCTCATGCCCTGTGGGCATTCTCAGTGATTAAAGCAAGCCCAAGCTGTTAGGGACACAATCCAGGCTCTCCTCAAATCTGCTCTCCACCTGCAATGCCACTCTGCCACCACTAATAAAGGTGGAATAAATGTGGTGCCAGGTTTGGGTGGCTGCAGCATCCTGATATCCCATCCTCAGTGGAAGGTACCACAGCCAGTGGTGTTAGCAGACACCAAAATTTAATCTGGTCAACAATGGACCGCATGTCTCGAGGCCTGGAATCTATTCTCTCTGCATCTTGAATAGAATGAGTGCTTGCTGGTATTTCATAAATGACACACATGTAGTAACTGACACACATTTTTGAGTGTCCTATGTAATTCAGCTTTGGGAAGAATATAAGTATGTTTATTTTATTTATAATATATTTGGAAAAGCAATACAGGAAGAAATTATTTTTTACCAATTCGAGGAAATATATATGCAATTCATAAGTTTTGTGTGGGTATATCTGTAGTTAGAAAAGTCTCTACTTAGCTCTTAACTGATGTGACTGATTATGATGACTCCAAACTATTTTCTTGTGTTGTTTTTTTTTGCAAGCTGCAGTTAGGACTGGGACTGTGAAAAGAGCAAGAGAAAATTGTTTACATTTCAAGGGACATATAGAGCCCTAGTAGAGGGAATTGCTGAGCTGGAAGGAGTTGAGGCCTGAAGGCAGATATAAATTGGTAACTGCATGAAAGCTTAAAATTGGACTAACCAAATACATTATGTTTCATTTCTGACATTCAAATAATTTCAGAGCATACAAAAATGTGGAACTCCTAAGCTGGGGTGACTTCAGTGACATATATTGATGAGATGTGTTTTTAAAATGTGTTTTTACAACAAGAGCACTGGGAAAGTTTTCCTAGTTTTGATTTAATTTTTTGTTTGTAATAGTATATGCTTCTTTTGATGTTCTGGTCCAGCTGTAGTATATGGAATATTCAGATGTCTGTGTTCTAACAGTTGCCTCCGGTTCCCTGAGCCTTTTGGTATTTCATCACGTAGGGCATTTGGATGCCCCATCTCTTTCATTAAGTCGTTTGCATCTGACTCTTGCCAGAAAATTATTACCTCAAAAAGAAATATATAATCCATCAGGTCAAAAAGTGTAACATCAAGTGAAAGGCTCACATAAAGATCTCTTAGCAGTTGCATACAGTCATGAGAAAAAGCCAAGATCAACTTTTGCACTCCGTAAAGTATTCTTCTTGTGATTGAGATCTTTGCTTTTGGTTAATAATATTGCTGTTATTACTACTACTTACTTTTGTTATTGCCATGGCAACTGTTACTGTTGCTGTTACAGTTGGTATAGTTACATCGCAATTAATAACTATGTAGTTATTATTACAATTGTTACTATTATTATTTCTATGTTTATTTTACTGATTATTGCTCTGTCACAAATGTAAACATGTAAAAGCATTAAATTAATTATATATATATTTTTTTATATATTCACATATATATATATTGTGTCTTAAACATCTTGGTTAATACCCTTTTATATGCTTGGAAGGCAGTCAAGCTTAAAGTAGAAGTGAGAGACTCTTCTTAATTTGAGTAGTGTACATTTCTGACAATATGTTTAGGAGCATGGTTAAACTTTGGGGGGTTTTTGTGGCGCAATGAATTAGGCAAGTGGTTTCTTATAAAATACTGAAGTGAATGTGTTCTGCCATTAAGACCGCATGAGCAAACAGAAGAAGCCTAGTATGAAATTCTTACATGAGAAGCAGAAAGATGGTTTTGCCTCTGTGTAAGTCATGCTTCAGATCATGTATGAAATTTTAGAAGCATTTATTATATACACGTAAGTACCTCTCCTTCTGTGATGGGCATGACTTCAAGCTTCTGACCCTTTAATGGCTATAATGAGTCATTCATGTTTATAGTTATAAAAATTACTATATAAACAATAACTCAATGTTTTGTAAAAAAAAAAAAAAAAAAAAAAAAAAAACTATTAAATCAATTTTACCTAGTTTCCAAATGAAAGCATGATTATTCTCACTAAAAGTATTTGAGCTGAACTAATACCTAAGACAGTTACATTTTTGCTTCCTGGAGAAGTTTGCATTTTAAACAAATTAGAGTTCTGGTCAACAAAGATTCCTCCTATTTAATAAACATGTAAGAACATCCTTAAATTTTATTAACATCTATTTCCTTGAAGCTAAATAAAATAAAGAATACTTTACAAAAGCCTTTTTAATATGGTTGTGCCTACTGGGCAAAGTTGAAATTACCCCAAAAAAATGTGGGCCAAATTATGAAGTAATTTGTATGAAACTTCTGTTGACCTTAAAAGGATTTTAACTTGATTAAGAATAATGGAATTTGGATCCAAGTAAATGTGATTCAAGGGGTGAATTAGAACGTGTGTTGTTACCACAGCAAGCCTTCCTTCCAGGGCACTGCATATGTGTGCAGAGCACAGGCAAGGGCAGGAAGAGTCCCATTTCTGCTCAACATGACTGCATTTTAATGCTTTCTTATTAGTCAAGCTGGAGGAGACAAGCAATGAGAAGGAAAGTTCTAATTAGTACATATATTTTGCTTTTGATAACTGCTCAAATGGTAGATAGAGCATTACCTATACTGAATGCATTTCATACATACTCCTGATTGTTACAAGAGCTTACTTTAATGAAGTATTAAATTTACATATAAAATTGCTTTCAGTAAAGTATGAAGAACTGGATCTGCTAATAAGCCCTGTTCTGGTTGGAAACCAAACGGAACCAGGAGTCCCAGAATGCCAGAAATAGGACAATAAATATTTTTGGCACAATTTCAAAGGTGCATAATGCCAGACACAGACATGTAAAAGTAATGGCAAGCTCTACAGAGATTATAAAAGAAATAAAATCACAGTTCGTAATTCATATAATCATGTTAAATAGCAGGCTTATAAACCAATTCTTATAATAAAATCCACACGTAAAAGTATCTGTGATTTCATTCAGTTAAAGATGACAAATATTAGGGCTCCCCTTGAAAGCAAATATATATCTTGCAACCTGAAAGACAGTGAACAGTTGCTTTGTGTTCGTGTTGAATGGTATAAACTCTGCTAGTCTTTTCATATGTGATTTTCAAATAACTTTTCAAAGAATGTGAAATTTTCAAGTGTTCAGAATTTTTGAACATATTGCAGCTACTGAGTATTCTTTTCTACAACTATTACTGCTTCAAGTTTAGATAATGTAAGATCTGAAATTACAGTCCTGTCACATGCAAAACTCCCAGGCAAAATTATTTTCTCATGGTATGTCATACTAATAAATGTCTGAAACAGGGCTTGAATTAATTACATTAGTAGGATGTCTAAAATATTCCCTTTCTCAAAATAAATTTATTTCATTAAATGCATTTAGAAGTTGGACAAAAAGCAGAACTTCTACTGTAATCACTCCAATGACTTCAAATGATAATCAAAATCATTTCAAACCTCCTTTGGCTGCATAGAGGTGCTTAGATAAAATTAATGTGTCTTGAATTTTAAAAGCACTCTTGGGAGCTGGCATTTTGGAGCAGTGTGTGTTGGGGTTTCATTGCACATTTTCGGGGTTCTCTTCACATTCTAGTTGTAAACTGACCCATAACCAACCAATGAAAAGCAGGGCCAATGATAAAGCTGTAATGAGTCAAAGGTAAAATGCAGATGAGACATGGGGAAAGAGAAGAATTTGGAACAAAACTTAGCGGTTTAGGCAAAGTAAACAGAATAAAATGCATTAGAAAAGGCTGATTTTCCAACAGAAGCAGCACATCAATTTGAGTCCTGTTGAGAATAAAGGGAGTTACTAGAAAATCCAAATAACATGTAGTGAAGACTAGGATTTTTGTTTTAGGGCAAAATATATTTTTTGTTAGGCCTGCGTTATTTTACTAAATGATATACATTTATCAATACTTGATCCAGTTTTTTCATTCCAGAAAATAATAAAAAATTGCTGTAATACATTATATGTTTGTCAGTGACTTAAATTCTTTATGAGGAATAGTAGTTTTACACATTCATTTAATTATCCTCACTTTAAGACAGATAGGTGCTAATCTCAAACCTATTAACTTAAAGTACAATGAAAACTTAGTTACTCTCATAGTTAGCTGCCTGTCTCAGCAACTTGTTCTTCAAATCATCACAAGCTCCCTTCATTTTCACAGGAGTTCTGACACCATAGTACACTGAGAAACCTGTGAAAAATAACAGTATTTGGCACATTGATAATTAAGTAGTATTGTCTTATTGATGTCTTCTTGATGGATGCTTTTTGTTTCTTTCCCTATATATAAGATGTACGTAGTTTAGTGCTGTCTCTGTTTTATGCTTGAATGACCTATGGCTAGCAGATTAGATCCTAGGATTCCTGAAAGCTTCCACAGCACAATTACCCCTCTCCTGTTTTATAACGTAATAAATTATACCTCTCTGATATATGCATCGACAAATAATATGCTTTCCTATTTGAGTTGTTTGCTTACTCTTTGATTTACCAAGAGCACTTTCATAAAGGCTTCAGGTGGGATCCTGCAAGTGATCTGATTTTCAACAAGTGCTAATTGTCTAACCTTTGAAAATCAAGGGGGTTTAAATTTTGAGAGCAGAGGAATTAATTCATGCTTTCTATGTATTTTTTTTAATCTTGATCTATGCATCTTCCTATTTTTTTTCCTAATTTTTAGGAAAATAACTTCTGAGGTATGTAAATTATTTTCCCTTTTTGTTGTAATATAACTTAAAATTAACAGTCAAAACAAATCATTACATTATTGCTGAGAAAAGTGCAGGCACCACACATATTTCTAACAATCTATAAATGCATTCCTACAAAGTTGTTTATTGAATAAGTCTGGCCATAAATTGGCCAGGACACAGAACTTTATATGAAAAAAGCAGAACATTGAACAAAAACATTGTATGTCCATGGTATTAGATTTAAAATAAAGTAACCACAAACTCCTAAACATGAATCCCAAAACTCACAATCTTTATAATGAAAGAAAAAGACCACATCATATAACTGTCTTAGCCAGGCAATTCGGCATTTAACTTGCTTATTTTTCAGTTAAACAAAATCCAAATATCTCCAGGGAAGACAATGCTAATAACAAACATAACCACATAAGCTTTGTATATGAAGTTCAATTTTAGCTTTAGTAGGGCCTATCAAATTGGAAATTGTAGTAAAAAGCCAGTAAAACTTAATCAAATTCTGTCACAGAGATAGATTGGGAATTTTGGTTTTACCCAGTTTGCTCCAGAATTTCTGGTCTGATCCTGAGTCCTGAAATACTTACATATTCCTTTGATAATAATCTTAACTTTATAAATAATTTACCATATTCTTAGTAAGGAAATTCTGTCTTAATAGAATAAATCCTGCTTAATGAGCCTGTTAGAGAAAATGAAGTATATTTGCCTATTGTTTTTCTGGTGCTACTAGGAGTTTTCTTGTGTATGTGATTCCCTACTGGACTAGCTGTTGTTAATTTCCCTGAGAAAAGGAATAACCTGCTCATGGAATGGCCACCTGCAGCTTACTGATTTAAAAACTCTCCTGAAGACACTTCTTTAGCAGAAAAAGTATATGCATTAATTAATTAATCAATTAGTGTATATCTATAATATTGATACTACGCAACAATTTCTATATAGCTATAGTAATTCTTTGCTTTTTCACACCAGACTTAAGTTCTTTTATTACACTGGCATCATCTTTTGTTCTGTAATATGTGCTTTCCTCAACTTAGAAATTATGCTTTCTCTATTCTTTGAGTGTTGCATGAAATTATACCCAAATTTTTCATCAGTCATAGTGGGGTATTTTGTCTGCATACTTCCCAAGAACTTGTTAGGGTTCTACACAGTGCTGGGGTCCACCTCTAATGCAGGACAGAAACCTGCTAATTCCATGGCACGCATCTTCTTAATTATTTGACAATTTTAATCTATTCTTTCAATTCGTGCCCCTCACAGTGTTTGAAGACTAGCAGAGTTGAAGGATGGCACATGTTTTTTATCTTTGCTGCTGCATTATTTGAGCTGTGCATTGGTCTAGGAGATTGTCCCATCCATCTAATTTTATAACACCCATGCCCTCCAAAGCAACAGCTTGTGATGAGAGTCATAGTGAAGAAATTCCTGAGATTCTGACTTTTAGGAGTAGACTGCTTGAAGCATTAAATTGAGGTGTTTAGAAGTGAAACGTTAAACATGTCAAAAATTGAAGACTCCTCTCCTCTAAAGTAATTTTTGGACATAAGTTTTTTCAGTGTCTCATTGCTTTATTGAAAGGTTTCTTAGTTATTAACTTACATCACATTGCATACATTTTCACAGTTTGAACTAAATTTTGTCTTCAGATGAGCTGAAGAGCGCTCTTTGAGATCTATGGTAGAGCATGAGGCTTCTCTCTTGATAGGAGTCACAGAACAAGCCTTTCTGAGCTTCAGAGAGATCCTAGGGTGAGAGCTGCCACCCTCATTCTTTACCCCAGATCTCAAACAAGAGAAAGGGCACTTCACTGGTGCTCATAATTGTGACAGCACTCATGGCACATATATAAAATATTTTCATTTCCAGAAGGGTCTGTGTCACATCTACTTACACGTCCACCAACCAACAGTTCCTTCAGCTCATATTACATCTCCCAGAAAGTCATTTTGGTTAACTATGAGAACACACAGAAGAATAGGATTAACAGAGCTCGGAACCCCTTCATCCACAGCCTTGAAACCAGACTGGTGCCAAAACCAGACTCATGACACTGATCACCCACCTTGGGCCTGAGCTGGTTTTGCTCTGCTGTGGTCAAACACTACAAGGGAGGCTTTAATTCCCAGCACATGGGGAAAACCACTTATCTACATGTCAGAAATGGTATGTTATGAGGAGTTGATATCTAATTAATTGTACTTTTTAAATCTTTGTCTTTGACATGAGAATTCAGTGATCTACCCAGCTGCGTACAATTAAAAGCAGCAGTTTGGCGTAATAGGGTGAGGAACTTTTAATGGGTGTTTATAGGTTGAAAGCATCAACCTCTCTTTAAATTAAAAACGAAGTAGAAGAAATATTAATTGCTAAAAGATAATTCAAATTCAGAATGTCCTTAGAAGACGGAGATCTTCTCCCAGAAGCTTCAAAACACCAGGTCTTCAGAAGACCTCTGTGTTCTAGTATCACCAATAAGGAGAGTGGGAAACTGTTCTTTAAAATTTTAATCTGAGAAGAAAAAAAGCACAAGTTGCATTAACATTTTTTAGCTGCTTGATAGGTTAAAAACATTCCAACAAAAGGCTCTAGGTTGAGGTATATGAAGCAAAAACAAATATTTCTCCATAAAATTGCTACACTAGTGTAAAGAGAAATACTTAGTAGACTCAAGGTGGGAATTCAGGGAATAGTATTTTTGCTTTTTTAACAGGAAATACTGTTTAGGCATTTTATATAAGGGGTTCTGCATTTGAGAAGGGATAATTTGCTCTAAAATATGTGGGCAACCAGCCTAAATTCTCTAATTGAGTAGTTTGCTTATAACCCCAGGCCATTAGGTGAATGTAAACTATTACAGGCTTAGTAAGAAAATAGTCCCATTAGGATTTTTGTATTTGTATGTGGTTGTGGGTTAGTGTGACTCTTTCCAAAAGGATGGATTAATGAAAAGGTCTTTTTTTTCTGAGTTTGCAAATACTCACACTCTTTGAAATACCCACACTCGAATTAAGCTGAAAAGTTCTTTTTTTCTTATTCTATCAAAAAAATACCAGATCAAGTCTCAGCTATTAGTTTCTATTAATTAGTGTGAGTTACCAGGGATAAATCACAGGTATGTTTGCAATCTTTACAAAACAAATATTCCTAATGAAATAACTAATTCAGGTTTTTATCCATATTTCTTTAACTGTCCTCAATTTAAGTGCCAGTCATTAGTGCAACAAAAATTGTCCTCTGGGAAAACTATGGTTTTTCTGGATATGTTTTTAGCCTTTGTGCTTTGTACATGTGTTTCAGCTGCTACTGTTGAGATGTCACACACAACTGCTGTAGACTCATATTTCTATAAGGAAGGAGACAACTTTATTATGTGCAGCTTCTTTTATACTACCAGTATTAAATCTTGTACTTTTCACTACATAATACATCTCCCTGTTGTATAGCCTATTGCTTTTCC
The DNA here is from genome assembly GCA_032173965.1 of Sitta carolinensis. Taxonomy (NCBI): domain Eukaryota; kingdom Metazoa; phylum Chordata; class Aves; order Passeriformes; family Sittidae; genus Sitta; species Sitta carolinensis. The sequence continues at coordinate 22,009,947 of CM063288.1, forward strand.
TGCTCCCAGGCAAATTTTAGTCTATTACTTTATTTTTCATGACCACTCTATGTACATAATATAGTAAGATGTTAAGAAGACGGAACATATCTTCAACTAAAAGTATTAGTAACAAAAGACCTACATCTAAAGACGTATTAGAAGTCAGCCCTAAATTCATTATCAACTTCCAGCATCCTGCCTCCTCTTCACAAAACCTGAGAGCCAAGAGTTATGAGAAACTACAAAGTATATGAAATGAGGAAAGCAGGAAAAGGTAAAGAAAAAGTGCTTGTGTCAATGGTGCCTAAAAATGTGATGACAGAGACAGATAATTCCACAAATTAAGTTGAGGAGGGGTGTAAGTAGCTCCACGTCACCTGGACTCCAGAAAATATTCACCTAGCATTAGAAATGCCTGATCTGAAGAGTGTTGCAGTGTTCATAGGAGTGAACCAGTGTTGTCCCTGAAAATAAGCCTTCTGATTTGTTTTGGTATAATGGAATCAGTTCTCATGAATTGTAAGATAAACAAAGATCATGTTTACATTCCTCTGTGAAAAGATATCACCTGATGGACTTCTCAAGTGACCAGTGGAGATGGAGAGGTAGGAACTTCTCTGCCCAATCTCTGGTCACTGTCCAGAGACTGATAGATACGAGGTCAACAAAAAAACGAGAGAGTTCTTTTCTTCTTCTCTGCCTGAACACCTACTGTGTGTGTTACTGTGTTCTCTCTCTGTGTCACCGTGACAGACCAGTGTATCAATACAGAAGGGACTGCTATGATTAAAATAAAGAAGCTAAAATCAGAACATTTTAGAATCCAGGTGAAGTAAAACTAAGTAGTACACTGGTAAAGGAAGTTACACGCCGAAAAAAAAAGGTGATATTGCAACATACAGTCTGCTTGCTTGGGGAATTAGAGGGAATAACCCCAGTGCAGATTCCTATAGAATTAAGAAACTATATAAAGGGTATTTATTAAAAATTGAATGGTCACATGGCTTGTACTGTTACTCTTATAAATCAAAAGATTTTAAGTTGATGATGTTTTTCCTTTTTACCAGACATATAAGGGATATTGTTCGTCAAGTAGAAGAGTGATAGATAGGTAATCCCTGTTGTGAGGGTTTTCAAACATTAAAAGAACTGCAAGTCCAGTAAAATAAAGCAAAAATAAAACAGAATAAACATAGAAATGCAGTCAGGAGGGAGCGCTATACTCAGTGTGTTCTTCTGAATATATCTGGAAGATCTGATATAGATGGCAAAGAAAAGAATAAAGGGCAAAAAACTGAGCATTATAATCTGAATAAGTTACCAGGACACCATTTGGGAGGAAACATGAAGATTTCAGATCTTTTATTTAAGGCAATCTTCTTGTCATCACATTCAATCTTTTCTTCTCACACAAGAAGTCCTCCACAGGACTTCTATATCCTCCTCCTTCCTGTCCCGTACAGTTTGCACAAAACCTGGGAGCTTGGAAATCTGAGTGTCTCAGGTCTCAGTCCCGTGGCCTGGATCCACAGGATTCACAGTTATAGCTACAAGCAATTGCAGTGGAAGGGAAGGTTTATTCAAGGCACCTCTAAAAATCTACCCATGCAGTGCAGCAAGCAGGTCTGCCATGTGAAGGTGGACTGTGTTCACTGCAGATAGATCTCTAGAGAAATTATTTGCTAAGCCCTTGCACATTACCACTCAGGATGTATGAAATAACTATAATAAATATATTGGTCAAACTGGGAAAAAAGCACATACCTAATTTGAGGACAACTCTGCTAGTCTTAAGTTGTTTGTCTGACAAAAGGCTTTAAGACTGGGGTTTATTTTTCTACTTTAGAGAAAACAACATATTTTTTACTAATACAAGAGCTTGAATTTTGGTGTTAAAATTTTCAAACATTGGCAAAAGGCAGATACAAGATGACTGGGTGTGAACAGTGTCAGTCTGAGTATCAGAGACAAGGAATTGACAGTGCGATCTTCTAGGAGGTGTGGGAAACATTAGCTCTACAAAGTACTATTCTCACTACCAAAAATGAAGACTAAAACTCATTTGCAGAGAGTTTGATGGCTGTAATTGCACAAATTCAGGTGTTTTCCTGGAGTGATTAATTAATTTTCACTTGTTAATTTGTTTTTCCTCTTCTGCCATCAAGCTTAGCCTTCAGCACCATTTTAGGCTCTAGCTTTTGCCATAGACCAATAGAGCTGGTGCTGTGGGTTGTCTCTCTAGAGGAAATTAGAAAACTGAACATCAAACCCTTAATATAAAAAGAAATTAATGTTTTAACCTTATCAAACACCTTTGAATTTCCTGCAGTACAAAGAGGCAGTGCTGGCAATAGTTTTCTGCAACAAAGCTCCTTCTCTGGGGAGTCTGAGATCTTACTTAAGAGCTGTCCCCCTCTCCCAAGAAAGAAAGCACACTATGAACACTCAGCAATTTGCCTCTGATGGTACTTCTGAATTTCCCAGCCTCCATTTTTTCCCATCCATCTGACAAACTAAGAAAAACAACTCTACAGTGATACAGAAATGTCTCAGTTTGATGCAGATCTCTCAGTCGTGACACAAATTTCTCTCATATTCAGTTTTGCTGCCACCACCTTTCCTGTTCCCCACCTTGCCATACACTGTCTGACTATCTCTAAGGTGTCAGAAGTGAGACAGTACAGCTTTGAAAGTATGGATCAGGATTTTTCAGATGTTCCAATACTTGGACAAATTCTCCTTGGCAGCATTTGTATCCTTTCTTCCAGTTGCTGTCTTGCCTGTCCTACTATAAATATTTGCAAAACAGGGAATTTGAACAAATTATTGAAAAATAGCTGCAGTCATTGTATATGTGAGGATCAGGTTCCATATGCAGATACCTCAAAATTTTCTAAGAGGCATTAATTGCTCAAGAAGTCTGAATCGAATAGTAATAACCAGTTAGCCTTAGAAAGTAAATATTATGAAGAAAATAAAATAGAGGCAATGGAGACTAAATTAATAGATATTTATTTCCTTCAGAAGTTTTATGAAGGAAATTCCTGATGCTGAATACCTCTAAAAATCAAACTATATCTCACTGTGAAAAAACACATTTAGTTGCCTTCTCTTAAAAGTGTTCTTATTTGCCCATATAATTTCTCAGAAGATTGCTCAGGACAAGCTAAAACAAAAATAAGTGTCAGCTATTAATAATTTTTTAGTCTAAAACATATATGGCAGAGCAGTGGCATAGAAGAGATGAAGGTTCACGAACCAATTAATTTTCAATAAATCCTCCATTTTATTTCTACAGAATTCCACATTATTTTATCCCAGTTCAGCTTTTCCACAGCTGCCCTGGGGCTGAGTTTCAGCTGAGGTGCAAATGGGGGGGAGCCCTGGAGCAAACCTGGTTTGGTGGTACTGAACAGGTATCTCCCCAATTCTCCATGGGACTTTCTGTCTTTTAGTAACTTTGCTGTGTGCTGTGCCTTCCATCTGTGATCATGTCCCACTCTTAATCTCTTCCTAGACCTTTTGACTTGAAATCTTAATGTCATTGTAGCTTTAAACTGTTCTTTGGGATTATGTTTAGAGAACAATTGATTCACAAGAGAGTTGATTTTAAAAGTACAGGCTGGGCATAAACCTTACCTACTACGTAGTCGTATCGTGGATACAGGAACTGTATCTAACTTAAACCCAGGGAAGAAAGCCCCAGGATCAAAGCCAGACTTTGTAGACATATTTAATTATGTATTACTGGTAGAGCAATAAAAGCTCACAATATGGGCTCTATTCACAAAAGGGACATTGTTTTGTCATGTTCTTCTTGTAAATTCCTTATGCATGACTCAAAGTGTCATTTTACATGAGATTCATAAAGACAAATGTCAGTTCTACATGGGTGTACCAATGTGTTACAGAGTTTAATCAAAAGCAAATGTGTATACTGAAATCATATGTGTCATTAAGAGCATTTTTGCCCATAAATCGAAACTCCTATTATGGACAACAGACAGAGCTCCTATGCAATAAAGCTGCACTAGGCCTTCTGCATTTCCTGAGAAAATTTACCAAATCATTTCAAAATGCAGTTATGAAACACAGTGTTCTATAAGGGAACTATTATCTCAGGGAAGTACTTCAGGAAGAGTCTACATACTTAACATTTGTACTTCCATTTCAGTTACTATCAGAGAAAAAGGTTTTTAAAAACATATGGAACTAGAGACCATTGTTAGAGTTCAGGTTTAGTCTTTATAAAGAAAGGATAAAGTAGCTGGTGGGTCAGAGACTTTGGCTAAAAGAATTAGGAATTATGTTATTGGGGAAAGAGACGGAGGCAAATAAAACAAGGATAGGTAGATGTTGAAGTATCGTGAAACAGAACACTGACAAAATGCTGAACAGTAACTTTCATAGCTATCACAAGGAAGCATCAATGTATCACAACTGCATTGGAAAAAATAATAAAAATCTTGCTTTTAAATGCTGCCTTTTGGCAGTAGTAAATGCAAATAAACCAGAATCTTTAGAAGTATTAATTACAGAAACAATAATGGTCAAAGAAGAACTTACAGAAAATAGAAGTGTTATAATTATTTTTCATGTAGCACATATAATCTCCCAATTTATTATGCTTTATAACCATACATCACCTAATTTCTGTTAGCAAATAAATCAGAATTTACCGCTAAAGAAATACAAGTAAGTAAATAATAATGATATGAAGTTTACCAGGAAAAGATCAGCACCTGAAAGACAAAAGGACACATGGCTTATCTAGATTTTTAATGCATAATTAGAAAGTCTGAAAATATCACAGACATCCAGAAAGCAAACTGATAACATACATTCAGAAAGGAAAAGCAAGTTCATGTCACCGTGTTTTGTAAAATACTTTTTCTAACCTGCATTCCTCATGTATTACTGACATGTTGACTCTGCAAATGAAATTGTCCATTGTGATCCAACAATATTTGGATCTTGGAAAGCAAAAAGCACTCAGAGTTAGATTCTTACCTCTGATCTATGTCTTGGTTGATTCCACTATAATGTATTTTATTGCAAAATGGAGCAAAAGCCAGATTCTTGATTCCTCTTGCTATTTCTGTTCATCTGTCTTTCGATTGCTAAGCAGAATTTGAAATTTAAATTCTCTTTCCTGACAGTTTTGCTACACAGACATGTTCTTATGGGAGGAAATATTTGCTCCACAGGATAACACCATAGAGTTTGTACTCCATGAACATATCACAACCATCCTTTCCCTGCCATGACATCTCCCTCTTCTCCCACCATGTGTATTTCCCCAGACTAAGAACTGTAAGGACAGAAAAATGTTTTAAATAGTGATAGTGATCATCTTCCATCTATACAGAGAAAGATTCCCATCCAGAAGGCTTTTCTTCATTTATGGAGCTGAAAATGTGACCTTGGTGAATAAAAGTAATTCCCTACTGCCGGTGAAGAGGTGAACTGACCCCTGCATTTACCCACTGAGAACTCCTTCTTGCAAATTTTATACGGTTGTTACCAGCAGTGAGTTTTCTTTCACAACTTTGGCTCTCAGCACTGGATAGCCCAGGTTTGGGTTTCCTGCTGACCAAAGCCAGACAGAAACCAGGATGTGGTGTACAAAGGTGCAAGGCAGAAACCAGGGAGAGTTTGTGAGGGCCAGCTAAGTGACACCCTCACATGGATTAGAATATTGTGCAGGTCTGCAAAATGCATCCATCCTTACTTAAAGCCCATTACATATATAGGACAGTTTTGGTATGACTGGGAGCTGTTGCCACTCAGAGTATCATCCAAGTGTCCATTCTGAAGGAAAGTTATCCCTTGATTTAGATGTCGCTGGCACCAGATCTAATTTGTTGCTATATAGCATAGGGATGGATATTGTATCTTCACAGGGAAGTATTTTCTTTTTTTGCTCAGAAAAATATGGCATGCAAATCATATTAGGGGTTTTTCCAATCTTTTTAATTTCTTTTTTTCTTCTAACCTGAGTTAGAATTCAGTTCAAGTATATGTAAATTATCTCACAGAAAACTAAATATAGCAACAACTGAGAGAGATTAGATGAGTCTGTGTGATGTTTTTGTGAACTGCAATTAGACAGCCAGCAGCTTCCCTTGTAAATACCAGACTTTAAAGGATAAAAGGCCAGTGAATGTTTCCTTCAATAAAGTGCCTTGGGAAGGAAACACTCTTTGCTTGCCAAGTGGGCTCGAAAATAATTTCGGATGGCTCATTCCAAATTCATTGTATTTTTACCCATGCATGAATGCAAATTTCTTAGGAATCACTAGCAGGTTTGGGTTTTCCCCTGAGTTAGAAAGAGTTATCATATAGGATTCTCCTTGGAAAAGAAATTTCCTCCTTTAGCAAGGGACTCACCTAGGACTGTGCCTTGCTTACCCTTGTTAAAGCTTTCTTTAGGTGCTTTGAGGTGTGCTTAACCCTCCAGCGAGTATTCTGCAAAGGAGGATATGTAACTGAGATTCCTATTGATCTCATCAGGCTGCAGCTCAGGCTCTGGGCAAGAGGTGTCATCTCTCTCATGATTTACTTCTGCTGCTACAAGACCACAGGGCTCTCCTGAGGGCTGGGTGGCTCAGTCACTTGCTACAGAGAAAATTTACAGGGGAGGGGAAAAGTACTCACAAACAAGACATAAATAAAATTAGTAAAAACTAATGTTCAGTTCTAGAGAGAGAAATAAAATGAACAAATATTAATATTCAATTGTAGTTTTGCCTTGCTACATTTTCTTGTATTCTGGGTCATTGGTGGAAACAGATCATGCCATGAACAAACCTCCAACAAGATTTCACAAATGTTTAACATTACAGAACATTCCAGTATTACAAAAATGTTGAATATTTTCATAACAGTACATAGAGCTTGTCTTCTTCTTTTTTTCCTGCTATGATTATTTGGCAGAAAAAGGTTTAAGATAGAAGAAGGTTTAAGGTTTAGTAGAAGAAAGTTTGACACACACACACACCCTTGAGATTCAGAAGTTATTTCTGGTTTTGCTGTGAAATCTCTTTCTTTGGCTAGTCACCCAGGGCAGGTCACTGTTTTTCCATTTTTCAGATAATAATAATACAACTTATCTCTTTTCAACCATTACTGCAAGAATTTCTAATTTTCCAGAAATAGTTTTGTGTCACTGATTGAAGAATTGTGTAAAAAGAAGATAATAAGTTTTAAAAAAACCTACTATGTCTGCTTATTTCACTGAAATTATTGCATTTAGGGGGCTTCAGAAGACTGATACTGTAATTAGAATGCAAAAAATAATGCATTTCATAACTTAAACTCCTGGGAAGAATAGAGACATCATGTTTTTAGACAAGTAGTTTGATAATATAATAAAAGAAAAAACATTCCACAATTACATTGTATGCATGGAAAATTATTTGCATACATGAGGAAGAGCTACTGACTTAAAAAGCAAGAGGAAGGATGATTCTCATACTCACTTCGCAGTATTACTGAATTCCTGATTTCCCTGTAATGTTTTGTATCCTTTAAGGACTTTGCTTAGATTTGACTTTCCTGTTCTACTCTCATACTGTAGATACATTATGTGAAGCACGATGTATTTTCCAAATGGTGAATACTTTGAATTATTCTTCTGAAAGAAGAAATAATAGCCCAAAAGCTGAAATTGTTCAAAACCTCACAAGACAGCCCAGGCAGTCTTTTAGCAACACAACTGGTACTTCCTTTTCCACCAGGAAAACTCATCTCAGGGAATCTCGGGCACCTGCTATTTCCATATTGAAACATGCTGAACAGGAAAAGGTCTCCAGGGGCTACTAATGGGAAAAAGAAGGGAGGCTTAATACATAAATTCTGAGAAAATAATTACTTTAATATTAAGGTAAAATCAGCCTAACAGGAAAAAATCAAAATGTCCTTTAGGTTTTTCAAGGCCATGTCAAGGCAAGGCATGGTGAGCTGTGGTCTTGCTTCAGCTGTCAGGGCAGTTGGATTTGGCCTCTAGGAGCATCAGCTAAGGAAAAGGCCAGCCTGTCTTTGGGAGAAGCGAGGGGAAAGAGACAGAAGAAGTTACATGGTCCCTTTCAGTTCGGTATTGCTGCCTCATTCCCCAGGTTCTCATTTGAATAAGAGTGGCTCCTGAAAATGTGTAAATTTGCCACCCTTTCAATGGTGGGTTGTATTTTAATAGAGTGTTAGGACATTCAGATTCTGGTAAGGATCCTGGAATACCATCTGGACTTAATATGACCTTTCTAACATCCAGATTTTATAGAGATAAAATTATGTAATGACAACAAAGCATGCACATACAATAGTAAAGGACTAGAAGTATCCTATCAAATGGAAACAAAACAAAACAAAATTATTGTGCCCTTATTACAATAAGATGTCTGTTACTGAAACAAGTTCAGTTTAAGCTTTATTTAATATAAAGAATGCCAAACCTACACAATAAAATTCCAGATGGACCATGTAATACCTAGGTCAAAAGAAATTAAGAATTCCTTTATTTTCATAAAAGGTCCTACACTGCTGCTACACTACTAGATTTATAAAACATTACTTATGAGACATCTTTTAAAAAAAAAAAAAAAAAAAAAGGAAAAAGAATTCTGGGTGAAGGCACTTGCAGCAGCTGTAAACCAGATTGTTTTGGAGCATCTGCTAGCCTGGAGCCAAATATATGTTTGACACGCCCCAGTGAGGACAGAATACTATTTCAATTCATGAAATGCCTTTCATTAAATCATTTTTCAGTTATACCTGGTGTATCTACATCTCAGGTACAAAGAACCTCTTGTTGGAACACAATACCTTTGTAACACCACAGAGCACCTACCCAAACACCCCCAGGCCAGCTGCACTTTCTGTAAAACATTCTCAGGGCAGTTGAGAGAGCTGGGGTTTTTCATCCTGGAGGAGAGGAGGCGCAAGGAACATCTCATTGTGTCCTTCCAGGACCCAAAGCAGACTTAATAAAACAGAGGGAGAGCAACATTTTGCACAGGCAGGTAAGTGATAGGGCAAGGAGGAACAGCTTTAAACTAAAAAAAGGAGAGGTTTAGATTAGGCTTCAGGAAGAAATTCTGTACTCAGAGGGTGGTGAGGTACAGGAACAGGCTGCCCAGAGAAGCTGGGGCTGCCCCTTCCCTGACAATGTTCAAGGCCAAATTGGGTGGGGTCCTGACCAAGGTGGTCTAGTGGAAGGTCCCTGCCCAAAGCAGGGAACTCAATGATCTTTAACATCCCTTCCAACCCAAAGCATTTGTGATTCTATGAACATGTCATGTGCTGGAGGTTTTGTGCTACTCGTCTCAACACTGCTGTCTCTGAAACCTGCTCTAACTGAACCATTCCTTCTGCTTGCCCAGGATGGAGGATGTGCCAGTTAGACACTCCAGTGTTTGCAAGAGTGACCAAGCTGTGTGGCACCAGCAAGGAGCACACTGGAGTTTTACAGCAGATTATAATGGCTTCCCTGCATATCTCTTCTGGGCACCATTAATTTCTGTCCTTCACTGCACAGGTAATTCCATGAACTGTCAGCTGAGGTACTCAGTGTCACCCAAACAATAAAGGGGAGAAGTTTCTAATACACAAAAGGGACCCAGAGCAGTTATAAATGTACACTAGCAGTGTGAGAACCTGGTGCAAGAAACTGTATACTCCTTTCCAACCTGCTTTAATATCAGTTTAACAATCAGAAGGAAAAAAACTATTATTTAAACAAAGTTCAATTAAAAGTTTGTATTAAAACTCTGTATAAGTAATAAAATTTCTCCTTCTGATTGTTAAAGCTATATGAAAGACAACTGAGAAATATTTCCAATGCAATGTTTTTGCACTGGCTTCTCACCTGCCAGCGTCACAAGTGACTTTCTGGAAAGATGGCGTTCAGCTGAAAAATGCCAACTAATGGAAAATGTGTACTAGAATCCCGCAACATTTGACAATTTGTACCACTGACAAAAAATTGGTTTTCCATTACTATTCAAATACTAATTTAGTCGTCTTCATTTTGAGACTGTTTGTAACTTACTAGGAAAATTAATTAATTGGTCTATCTAATTTGTCAAACAAGATGCAACTCAATTACATTATTTAAAGTAACTCCAAAGAAAACAAACAAACTTCTGCAGAATATTTCACCCAACAGAGGAGCACAAAGCAAGATCTGAAAGCACAGACAAGGCATTGTTTAAAATGCAATCAAATGGAGGCAGTCTTGAGCTAGGTTTAAACTCATTGGGTTTGGATGTTGGCAGCATGGCCAGAGTAGCCGACTGCTCAGTCTGAGCAACAACAACTCCATCAACAGATGGTGTACTTACCCAGTTGTTTGGATAGGTCATGTAGTTCACACCCAGCACTGAGCTATTGGAGCTACACCCCAAGTCAGTGTAAAGGTCATTAGAGTGACTGTGTGAGCTGCAGGCAGTGCAGAGCAGATACTGTCCCATACCTTGACTCTAAGGAGGGTGAGAGAGCTGCTCGTGTTTGCATTCATGCTGTGTAACCTTAATGAGTCACTCTGAATGTCCAGTGAGAGATACATTGGACCATGTTGACTCAGGGACAGTTATAATGAGACTGTAAAGGGCTATAATTATAGGATTTGCTAATGGGCCTGGGTTATTTTGTCCCTGACAGATCTTTGTGTAGGTCAAGTGCTGATACTGCTGGCAAGTCAAGCATAGATCAAAATATTTTTACTACAATGGTTAGCTAGGACTAGAGTATAATCACAGTTGACTGCAATAGTCACCTGCTTTTCCAGTGAATACTTGTTTCCTTGTCTCTTCACATGTAGAGGCATAGCTGTAATAGATTCAGCAGGAAAAAAAAACAAACAAAAGCAAACAAACAAACAAACAAACAAAGAAAACAGTTTTCATTTATTCAGTCAGTGTGACCAATGAGGATGCTAATATATTACATGGGATGCAAGAAAAAGAATGGTGTTCAAGACAAATGCACTTGCCATTACCACAGGTACTCATCTAACACAGGCAGTGGGTCATATAACTCACGAAACTTAATCTCTAGCAGCTCAGAAATTGTGTTTGCCTACAACATACTGGATTTGGATCTCAAATGTGAGGCAGTGGTGAGGCAGTAGATTCAGCAGCTCAGCAAACAGGGTGTTATGTGCCTTACTGGTGCAGAAGGGTCCCAGGTCAAATCCCACCTGCGTTCCCTCTCCAACATATGGCCGCTCTTGCTGATTTCATTCTTTGGCAATATTATCTCTGCCTAGCTTTAAAATCAGCTGCTCTAAGGGAGATAGTAAACATTCATCAACCTCAATGCAGGAATTTATCTTCTTGTGTTTTAATAGATCATTTATTTCAACTTGTGATAGAAACACTTTCTCTGATGAAACAGACATTTTACAGAAGCTCTTTCACTGCCTGAGTCTAGTACCTGCCTTCCAGACTGAAAATTTCAAGAAGGAGATAACTTACAGAGGGTCTTTTAGAAAAGAGAAATGGCATTTCAAATCCTTGGGGAAACCTTCTTAAAACAGGCAATAACTTTTATGCAAGACCAGAATGACTACACAAATTTTATGATATTTATCAAAGACAGAGGGGGAAATCTTGAAAAATTTTAGTACTCAAACTAGATCATTATCGATAACCAGTTTCAGGCATTTAGCACTCAGATGAAATACAAGGATCATAATGTGGAAAAGCTCCCTGCTGAGATATGCACAATGCTTTGCAAGAGAAAAAGAATGTTTTATTCTTCTGTAGTTTGACAACAGGCTAATAGTTTAGCAGAGCAAAAGATTATTCATATACTGTACCTCCTATAGGACAGGAAGGGTTTTTACTGAAAAACTGCTAATAGCAGTCTAAGATAATTTAATAAGACATTGTCCAGAGGACTGTCAGTAGAAAGCTACTAGGAGAAAATATAGAAGATAGGAAGAAAGAGAGAGATGGATGCAGAAATCAACTTTCTTTTAAAATTGGCTGCTAAGAAGTCATGATCTGACCATAAATGAACTGTGGAAATTGTATGTGTAATCAAGTGTTCAAGCAGGACATCCATTATTCAAGAATTGACAAATATATCTGAAAAAATAAATCTGTTTTTTTAATTTACAAATTCATTACAAAGACCTGTCTGCACAGCAATACATCTTTTCTTTTCAAATCTAAATAATAGTTGGTAAATTAACATGTGAACTGGAAACAAGCTAATGAAAATTAGCTAGAAGTTGTCTTCATTTGAGTTGGAAAGAATGCCTCTTTACAAAGCAACACACAGGAAGTGCTTTTAGAGAACATAAGAAGTCACTGTGACATGTTAAACATATGGCATGCCACTCACCTAAATAAAAACCACTACAGTCCAGTTTTATCATCTGAACTGTACCATCTAAGTTGTAATACACACAGACAAAAAACTGTGATTCCATCTTTTTTGTTAAGAAACATGTCATCTCTGTTGATGTCCGGTGGTTTGGGGTATGGCCTCTGCCCAGCAGCTGAGGCTCTGTAAAGGGAAACACTGCAGACCATGGAGTCGTTGTTCTGCACTCCTGAAGCACAGAGTTAAATACTAGATAAAAACCCAAGGAAGAGAAATTTGCATGACAGAGTGCTCGTACCCTTGGAGCAAGATGTAGCAATACATACAGGCCAAGTAGATGCTTGAGATCAGCTACATTATTTGTGATTGCAACAATCATAAATAGGATAGGATAAATGGTGAAATACATATATCTGTCTTTCTGATGCAGCATAAAACTGACATCTTGCCCATTTCCTGACATTAAAGATTTTTCTGCTAAGTCTGTGTTGTTGTTTTCAGAGAAAAAGGGTTATTTTTCATGGTGCAAAATGGTAAATATCATGAAGTAACACTGCATTTCATAAACAGATATTTTAAGAGACATTGTCAACCAAATAATGCTTTATAAGGCATTAGAAATGATTCACTGCATGTCTGAAAAACAACTTTTATTCACTTTTAACTTGCTAAAACGTTACTTCTCTCTATGAAGTTGAGTGGCTGCAAATGTAGGTCAGGAATTCTTTGCCCTACTTTTTCGCTTCTCATTCACATTTCTGACTCTGTCTGTCTCCTTCCAATGGTTTAGGACTCTGCCACGAGAAACAGACTACAAAGATCAGCAAGGACAGGATGAACAATCAAAAATAAGACCCCTCCTCCTTAGAGAAAATGATGTTATTTTCTCTCAAAGACACTAGATCTCTTCAAACTATCTCCTCTGTACTCACCCATTCTTTTAAAATTATCTCATGCAAATTCCCAATATATCCGTATTTCCATATATATGTTTAGATAATGGGTCATAGGCAACTCAGTAAAGTTCTGGTCCACGAAGATTATTTGGGGCAACAGAAAGGTCTAAGCTTTGATAATCAGCAGTGAGTGTGACAGTCTGCAATTGCACTGAGAGAAAGGGATGAGAAAGACCTAACATGAACAAAAGGAGTCAGAGTTGGTGGAAAGAACAAGAGAGGGATCTGTGTCCTTCGCAAGAGATTCGCTTCTTGATCTGACAATTGAATTTTGATGTTTTCATGTCTCCTCTTCCTGATATTGAGTGACAGAAGGTATGCCAGCCCCTGATGGCAGTATCTATGCCGCTGTCCTCTGCTTGCTACCTTAACAGGTTCCCCCCAGCGTGGCTCCAGGTACTGATGGACCGTGGGGGGAGATTTCCACAGAAAGGACTGACCATTTACTTATTTATTAATCCAGGAAACAGGATACAAAGAGCTATTTCAAAAGGAAGTTATGACTGAAAAGTTGAGCATTCAGAACTTGAGAACTTGCAGGTTTAGTGTGATTTATGCAGCCTTATCTCTCCTTGCTCTGTCAGCTGTGAATGCACTATAATGGAAGATGAAATCCTAATTTCTGTTGCTGAATGCATGGCTGCAATCATCCAGAGCAGACATGAGTTCCTCTGAAAGTGACTTAAGTCTGCGTAGAGAAAGTCTGATCTTGGTAAAATGCCAGCCATTTGCAGGAGAATTTTAATTATGCTGGAAATGCTTTGCTGAAGGGAGGGAATGGTATTCTAGATTAGGCAAGTTATGACTTGATTAATATAATTGAACTTCTGCCTTGCTGCAGAACTTCCATACAGTGCTAAGCACATTTAATTCTGGCTTACAATTAATTAATTGCTTACAAAAAGTATTTTCCATGTTATGGTTTTCAAATCACATTCAAAATTTTGTTTTGCAAAACAATGAGCAAATAATATTGCTAACTACACTAAAACTATCAGGCCAGTATCCTCCATGGCACATACAAAGCAAATGCAGATTCTGTGTGTGTCTGATTGTCAGGATCACAGTTATGAAACAGGGTGAATCCTCACTTTATAGAATTATTCTGAGAGTTAATTTGTTAATATTTGTGAAGCAGCAGCAATAGGAGTGAGAAGAAACATAATAGTCTGGTCAGAATATTAATAAATCTGTATCTAACCCAGAGTTGGAATCTTGCATGAGAAATAATGCTGAGAGCCTGCCTGGGTCAGATAAATGCACAGGCTCAATTAATGGTCAGAGGGTGAGCACCAGCTTCCTCTGTGCTGGGTGAGACAGGCCCACAGTGAATGTAGTCAGTTTGTAATGCAAACCTCCATCTTGCAGCTTCCTAATTTTCTACATTTTCTTGTGACGTTTTCCTTTCACTTGTAATACACTGCTCATTGCCTGCTCACTGCTTTGGTTTTGCTGATGTGTGTCTAAAAAGTTTTTTCAGTATTTTCTCAAAAGAGTAAGTATTATCAGAAACTTCTGTCAAATATTTAAAATCCTAGTGTTCTAAAAAGAACTACAGAAATGTTTTTAAAATACTCTAAAAAATCTGAAGTACAAAGTAGTTCAAATCCTTGTCAGAAAATTAAGAAGATTGCCTGAAGGGCTGTGCTCTGGATCTCTGATAGCAGAAATTAGTTGCAGACTGCTTCTCCACCTGTGTTAGTATTTTGTATGGAAAAAAAAACTGCTTGCAAAAATGTATAGGGAAGCAGGAAATCTGGAGCCCAAAATATGGCAACGCACACAGACCCTTGCTTTATAATTGTGCGCACTGTAGACCATCTGTCTAGCGGTTAAATACACTCCCGTTTAAATGAGCAAGTACGTTTAATGGACAAAATATTAAGATCACTGAGGGGTGAAGTTTTTTATTTGCAGTGTGCAAATGCCAGAGTGGAACCACTTCCACATTCTCAATACTATACACCTTTAAAATAACTAAGAAAAATTACTACTTACTTGCTGCGTATGAAAAACTTGCTCCTTTTAAGCAAATCATTACAAACTGGAATTGAAAGCTTGATGGTCTCATGGCCTCCATTCCAGAAGTATGAATCAGGCTGTAGTTCAGCTACTCTTTAAATACATAGAAAGTAAAAAATACTGGGAGGAATGGTTTAATGACTTTACTTGAAGTATTCATTGTCACTTCAATCATCTTTTAAACAAGACAGGACTGGAGAGATCTTTCCTAAACACCTTAACTAATAAGTTGTCAGTGTTTAAACAACAATTACTGTACAAAAATGAAAATTAGCTGATGTGATCAAGCCATATGGCTAATATAATTGATTTGTTCAGATTTTTAAAAATTATGAAAACAAAGCCAGAGGCAGCAGCATAATGTAATTTACAAATTTAACTAGAGGTGATATGGTCTATTTAGTTCGACAGCAAATAACATCCTCCTGGTATTTTAAATGAAGTAAAATGAAGGAGGGACGACGTTGGGTCCTAAATAGACCTGACCCGGAAAAACGAATTTCAAAAGGCACGGGCCAGCAAAGCCACTGGCTGTTAACCAGGGCAAGTGCTGCTAACGGGGAATTAGGAGAGCCCGGGGTTTGGAGGAGCAGCCCGGGTGCCCCCGGGGCCGCGGCGGAGCCGGGGTCGGTGCCAGTCACCGCCCGCCGCCGCCGCCGCCGCCCTCGCCCTGGCCCGGCCCCGCGGGTCCCCTCGGGTGCTATCCCGGCCCTTCGAAAGCAGGCAGCTCCCGAAGGGGACGAAGCTGTACCCAAAAGGCTCGGGATCGGGTTTCTAAGTGCTTTTCCAATACTCCTGAAACTTGGATTCGATCCGTAATTTTTAAGACTTGCTCACTGTCAAAGGGAACCTGTATTTCCCCTTCTGATTGACTCGCATTCAGCAAAACAGAGGGAAGCCATAATGTCTGCGCTTGAAATTGTATTTGCGTGTTTCTGTACTCTGAAGTTTTTCAGAGCCTTTCTTAGTTACCTCGAGGATGTGTTTTTTTTCCTTTGCCTAATTACTGCTGTGTGGAGGCTACCGTCTGAGAAAGGAAATTTGGAGTCCGGACAAGCAAAGGAATGGAAGTTTGGGAAAGGGAAAGCTTCGTTTTCCTGACAAGTGCAGTAGACTGCAAAAGCTGTGTGTGGAGGAGTCCTGCTGGCTGGTGTGTGCAGTGGGGGAGTTTTACCCCTCTCGGAAACACACCACAAGCATCCTAGAAATGTCTTTGCTCTATAACAAATACCCCGAAACGATTTTGTGCTTAGAATCAGCTTGATTGTTTTCTCGTACAAAACTGCTCTGGTCCTGACTGCGACCTCACGCTGGAGAATAACGCTACGAGAAGTTCAATGTAAAAGCTTCATTTGCATAGCCTAGAAACTATAGACACGGCTTAACTGAGCACTACTCTGAAATTCCCTCTCGTCGCTAATAAGTAAAAGACTCGTTAAGGTGCTCTGAATCGAGTTTTAATAATGTGTTAATAATCTCTTGCCACTGGTTAGAAAAGAAAGGCTTTGAAGCAGCTGGTGCGTTTGGAAGGAAGTCCATCGCGGCGCGGGCAGGGCAGGAGCGTCCCGCGGGACACGGGAGGGAGGCACCCCGGACCCGCACAGCGCGGCGGGAAGGGCAGGGGCGGGCACCCCGAGGGGGAGGGAGGAATGAGATGGATGGATGGGTGCATGGATTGATTGATTGATTGATTGATGATAAAAAAATTTACTTCAAACCAGAATCTGTCCTTCACACCGTTTTATAAAGAAAACAACTAAGATGATGTTGGGTTGCTTTCTCCCCTGTCATGAGAGTCATTCCCGGTGAAAGCAGAGAGTGGGAGTGGGAGACCCCAGCCTCCCTTGCCTCTGCGGGTGCACAAGGCCTTGCCTGGAGCGGCAGGCGCCACAGGCCCCCGGGACCAGAGGCCGACGCACATGAGAACTTGTGTGAGGACGAATCTTTAGCTGAAAAAATCATCCATGATTCATGATTTATCAGGAATTCAGCTTCACTCTCTCAGACCCAACAGGCCACGCAAGGCCTTCAGAGATTGCCTTTCTACTTGTAATATTGACTTCCCTGATGTGTCTCCTTGGCTCGTTACTACTATCATCTGGGTTTAAATTTCTCTTTTTAAACAGTGTAATCTTTCTTCAGTTGTGCATCCTAGAGTAAAAAAACGGGCATCATTTTCACATCAAAGAACTGTCAGCTCCCCTTATGAATTGCTGCCCCTCACACCCTCTCTAAAACACTACCCTTGACACCCGAGCATGCGGAGCACGGTAGAGATATATTGTTGTAATCACAGCCCTTATAATTGAGTGTTGTGCCGGAGACTCTCAGCGCAGGGGGCCTCCTGGAAGCGGGGCGGAGTGGACACCCACACTAGCCCAGCAGGGCAGGGACACTCACACGCAGAGCGTGCCAAGCTGCCGGTCCTCCGCGCTTCCATCCGGGAAGGGCGCTGCCGTCGGCAGTGGCCCGGCGAGTCCGAGGGGGCCGCACAAGGCCGCTCTGCCGACTGCGGGGAGAGCCGAGTCCCACCCGGGGCGGGCACGGGACACGACTCTCGGCTGCCGCCGCCTCCATGGGGCTCCCCACGTCCTCCCTCGCCGCCGCCTGCCCCTTCCCGGAGGGCTCTGCTCAGCCCAAGCTCTGCTCAGCTCCGGTCGCTGTCCCCCGGCCGGTCCCCAGCAGGTGCGGGGCGCGTCGAGGTCCTGAGGCTGAGCCGCTGCTTCCCCCGGAACTACCAGATTCCATCTCTCCCGTCTCTGCGCTCCGACCAAAGCATTGCAAAGTTTCTCCCCGACACGCTCCCCCCGTCCCCCGAGCGTGAGAGGCGGCTGGAGCCGCGGTACATCCTGCGGCTCTCCCTGCTCCTTGCCCGCTCCCTCCGCCTCCCTCCGGCTTCCCCCCTCCGGTCGGCGGGACAGGGGCAGAAACGCGAATCCTGTCCCCTCCTTGTTGGTGGTGTTCCAGGGCTAGTGGGGCTGGGAACGTGCGCGGCGCTCACCCGGCTTCGGCATTTCCCCTCGCCGAGCCGCAGCGCTCGGTTTGGTCACCGGGAGCACTGGAGCCGGTGCCAGAGGAGAAAGGGAGCTGTGAAGGAAGCAGTCCTGCCTGGAAGAGGAGCGAGGCAGCACATAAAGGGGAGCTGTAGTTTCCTGCCCGGTCTTGTACGGAAATCAACCCAAATCATTAAAAATATATGTACTTTCTTGTCACGGAAAAGGAGAGTCATATCTGGTTTTGTCATTTGGTGGGGATTAATTAACAAGAAATGGCTTCACCATCTGATGATGGGGCGAGAAGACCCCTTTCCATTCACCCTTGAGCTCCATGTCCAAGGCAGGGAGTCAGAAGCCGTATCCGTCCCGTGTACCCGCTTCCCGGGACTCCCCTCCGGGCTGGCATCCGCTGCCCAGGACCCCAGCCCACTGCCAAGGGCAGGCGGCACAGGCCCAGCCTCAGGCGGGGGATCTTTAAGGGTGAACCCTGCATTCGCCCTGTATAACGTTGTTCCGCCGAGGCCTTGCTGGCAGAGAGGCAGCCGGCGGAGAGGGCCATAACGTTTTGAAACGGATCCGACAAGTCTAAAATCCCTGTGTGCCCGGGGAAGGCTCGGGCTGCTCCCCGGCCCAATGGCTCTGTCAGGCGTGAAGCTGCTATTTCAGGTCCTCCTGAAACACTGTCTGGTCATCATCACCCTCACACTGATCTGTGAGCTCCTCTTCCATTAGCGCGGACCTGTCGAAATCCATGTGAGCCCCTTTTCTTGCTGATTACTAACTTCAACCCGTTAGAGGTAATGTTGGAAAACTGCGTTATTAGCTAGCCTGAAGGTAATTAGTACTTCCCCATGCCATTGCGTCTGTTGTACAACGCAGCATGCAAAAGCCGAGTGTCAGCCCCACGTATCTAATATTCCTCCTACACAGACCACTCATGGATAATGAGTCAAGAGCCCTAAGCGGAGTCAAAGTAAAAAACACTTATCAGGAGTCTCTCTTTGAGGACAGTAATTAATTGCGTCCTCGGAAACATTAGGTGCTCCCTATAAGAGACTTGCCGGCTCTTTTGGAGAGAGATGAATTTGCTGGAGAATTCAGGGAAGCTTTTCCAGATGAGTTTTGCCTATTGTTGTTACAACACGCACATAAACACGCACAAGCACGCATGCACACCCCCGCAGCACAGTGCAGCGCTTTTGCCTTTTCTTTGGTAAACATTGTTTAAACAAACACCCCGCCTCGGCTGCTGCAGCCAGAGCTGCTCGCAGCTTTAATAAAGGCACAGGGAAGACCAGAACCAGCGTCCAAGACTGCTGCTTAATCCAATGAAGGCAATTTCCGAGGATAATTGCGAACATGTTTTAATGCATATGCATGAAAAAGGATTTTTTTCCGAGAGACCGACTTTACATGCTTATGTAATTGATTGAGGCGCTGACCCGCTATTCAAAATGTTATTTGAGAACCATCAGAATGCGTAAACTTGCAAATTGCCCAGCTTGTATCTGAATTAATACCTCATTCATCATCATTATGGGTTGATAAGTTAATTTAACCATTTCATTCTGCCTTAATGAGCTATAGTTAAATTAATGCCACATAATATATGAAAGTAACATTTAAATAGAAGCACTGGGCTGAGACAAACAGAGGCTGCTGCTATTTGGGCAGGAAGAACGTGACATAAATCTTTTCTTCATTACAGGATCCAGTCTGTTCTACCAGCAGTTATGAAGTATTTATTCATTCACTTTCTTTTCCGAAGTTGCTTTGCCAAATAGCATAGGTAAATTATGTGCGGTTGTAAATAATGCCTTGGGATGACTTTATTGAAGTGAAACGGTGAAAAAATAGTCTCTGTCTCTATCCCTATAAAGGCACCAGCCAGGCAAGATATGGCACGCCCCGCAGCGAGATCCCGGGTTGTTTCTCGTGACTCCAGCTTTCAGGCTGTCCGCTCTCGTGGAAGGTGCCGTGGGACTTGGCAGATCCTGGCGTCTCCATGGGACCGGCGGCCTCTCCAGAGTGTGGGGGGCTATGAAGTTTTAGGAGGGCAAAGGTTTTTTGTCCCCTAGAGTGTGGGAGCCGGAGGACGACTGCCCGTTCTCCCCGCTCCCAAATCCCCTGGACCGCAGGTGAGGCTGCCCGGTGGCTCGGAGGGAGACTCCCCTTCCGGTCCTCAGGGCGAGTTGCGGTCCCGCCGCTTCGGCCTCGGAAGGAGGAAAAGAAGATTCCCGTTTCGGGGAACATCCAGAAGGGGCTTGTCCTCTGGCGGCCTGATTTAAACTTCATGTCGCGTAGGTAGAACCCAGAAGAGGTGCGGGAGAGGACGGGCCGGTGTTGGCGGTTAAGCCAGGCTGGCACCATCCGGGGAGGGGGGCTGCTAACCCGTGGGCAGCTGCTGCCCCGCTTGTCCCCGGGCCCCGCGGGAGGCGGCCGCCGGTGCCCGCCCGGGGGCTCCAGCCAGGGGGTGTTCTCCCCAGCCCCCCTCCCCGCTTTGGTCCTGAAAGGACGGTGCCCGGAGGTTTATTTAACCGGCGGAGCTGCGAGCTGGCTCCATTTGTGAACGTTCCTCCACTTCCAGCTCGAATTGTTAAAAACAACCTACTGTCAACCTATAAACTCCTTGAGTGAAAAGACAGATTGTGCCAGGGAAATTTCCATTACAGCCTCCAGTATATTACATTTCCATTACATTCTTCAATAGATGCTTTTAAATACCGTAATACTATTGGGATAGACGAGTGATTAAAGGTGATAGGTAAAGAAACGAATAATTAAAAGGACACATGTAAGCGAGCGCTGGAAAAGGCAGTGACTTGTGACCCTTGTTGTGGCGGGGCTCGGGGCTCTCCAGCGGGACCCACGCCAGAGTTCACGTTGTTATTTAACACTTTATTACCGACAGCACGCGACGCTTTACCCCTCTCCCAGCCATGTAGGCGCGCCAGCTCTCCAATAAGCCCCTTCCTAAACTTTGTCCCCGTCCTCTCCTCCGCACCTGGGAACGCAGCACCGGTTTCCCGGAACCCCCCGCGGAGGCTCCGCTCACCCCCGCGTAGCCCAGCCCGCAGCTGTGCGGTATTTTGGCGCCGGGGGCGCGGGTGGTGTCAGGAGCAGTCGTGATCATTGCCGGTATCGTACCCAGGCTCCCCCTTCCCTCCGGCCACCCGGTTCCACCTTAAATAACTCGGGTTTTTGGTCCCCAACGCGCCCTGTAGTTCAGGTTTTTGTCCTCCCCGCAGCAGCTGTCACCCTGCATTATTCGCAGTCAGCTAAATGAAACATTATTCTAAACATATGCATCGTAATCAGTTCGGTCACACTTACAAGAACACGCGTTAATAAGGCAATCAATCACCCTGGAACAAGCAAGTTCTTCTGTAACAGCTCATAAACAGTGTGTAATGAAGAATTGGAGGTTAGCATGACATGCGTTGATCAGATAATCAATGTCAAAGATGCGATGAATGTCAGTAAATGTAGTTTTCATGTCGTTTCTATAAAATCTTCAATTTACAACAAGCAGTTCAATTACCCAGAAAATACAGTCAATTAAATAGGGGTGATTGGACAGTAGGGGGTGGATCATCGATCTTTGCATTTCTATCTCGCTGGTGGACATTTAATTTGGTTTTTCTATTAGCGCCGAAATAAAGAAAATATAAAATATATTAAACAACCCACAGATTTATTTTCTTGTCAAAAACAATTCGGGCTTGATGACAGACAGTCTTCTTGCATTTTATGATGAATTATTTTTTCATTCTTTGCACACTAGAGACAAAAAACATGCTGTTATTTTGGACAGGGTTTTTTTGGCCACTGTCTTTTCCTGTTTGCTTTCCCATCTATCTCAATGCTTTTGTTTTTAAGGGTTACAACCCCCGCGTTAGCAAAGAGCACAGAAAAGCAGAGTGATACATCACCAGTCCAAATGTGCAACTATAATCGTATTTCTTTAATGGGGGCGTTCAGGAAAAAAAAAAAAAAAAAAAAAAAAGAGGAGAAAAAAGGAGGGGGGAAAAAACTTAGATAAGGAAAGCCCAAGGGATCACTCCAGTATATATTTAACCAAACTGCAATTAAACACTTGTATCAGCTTGTATCATTTAGAGCTAATGCAATAATAATGGTAAATTACAGGGCCAAAATGGCTTGTGATAGCAGCCTCCGTATTCCCAATAGTTTCCACGTCGTTGTAATTAATGCCAGGGTGAGCAGTTGGTGAAAGAAAATTTCGTGTAAGGGACATCTTGGTTTTCAAATCGAATAGAAATAGACTGCTTTGCACACACCATTGACTCTTGCATTTTTCCATCGAAATATCGATTTTACGGCCGATCTGTAAATAATACGAACAGTTGGGCCGAGCTGGAAGGCCGGGGGAGCGGGGCCGAAGGAGCTGTGCCGCTCCTGCCGCGCCGCGGGGCCGCTCCCGGCAGCGGCCGCAGCACCACTGCGGCCTGACAAATGGAGAGGAAAAACGCCCCGGGATTTTGTTGGGTGCCTTTTCGACACCAGATTAAAGGCACACCTTTTGCGGGCTGAAAAATGATTAGTATTTCCTCAGCTAAGTGGGAAGCCCAGGCACGGACAAAGGCGTTAACCGCGGGTGAATATTCTCTCCGTTGTTTTTCTTATAGAATATCTCTACAATATTTGTAAATACACATCTGTTTAGCCAGCCAATTAATGTTAAACCAATGTTTGGACTTAGAACACATTTGCTATAAACATGAGTAATGCATAGCATTCGCAGTAAAAATACTGATTAGTATGAATTAATCCATCTGATATGTGTATTAAAAGGCATTTAAATATGTTGTTTTAAGAAGTTCTCATAACCCTGGATGCCATATTTAAAAACAAACATCAGTACGGAATGCTTTGCAGCTTCTTAAACAAATAATCTCGCTTTGATTTAAATAACATTTATTTTACATGACCAAACACAATAAATAACGTAATATACAAAGCTTTATAATTATTGCACATTTGTAAAATATATTACAGTGAATTCATACAGCCAGCAATATGTAAAGCACAAAGACTTTATTTACAGACTCATATAATAACCAGGTCCAACGGACCTAACATAAAACGAATTTATGTTAGTTTTACCAACCAGCGTCCTCATCGACCATTCAATAGACATATATCTATATTTTGGAAAAATGTAAACATTATTGCCAAAATCGCCGTATATACATCCCATAGTTGTGTGATCATAACAAACGATTCCAACGATCGAAAAGGTAAAGCTGGTAAAAGAGTGCTACGTTTTGGTCTATTTTCTTTAGCATTAAATTATATTAATAAAAAAATTTAATGTAAACTCAGTGAACAACAGCTGGTATAATCGGTATTTTTACATAAATAGTCTTCCTATTCGTTCTTTACCAAATGAGAAATTTGTGGGTATAGGTGTCTTCTACCGTGCTTTAAAGTTCTCCACCCAGAAAATGTACATGTCTTGTTAGGAATCTGCTCCAGAAGCCTAGGGATGTTTCTTCATTGCCCTTACCTACGCCCGCCCAAGGAATCTATTCCACTGGACAAAGAAAACCAACCTGTGATTTATGTTCACCGAACAAAACAGTATAGCCTTTAAAATCATTTCCTGAAAGTTCATTACTAGAATATGAAAAAATCCAGTGTCTTAAAAATAGAAGTATTTCAGGACACTTAATCGAAATACATAATAGAGGAGTTTCTTTCTTTTCTTTTTTTCCTTTTTTTTTTTTTTTTTTTTTTTTTTTTTTTTTTTTTTGAAGAGTGTACGCGAGTGTGTGTGTGTGTATTCACAATCACACAGGGCCTAAACAAGCAATAGCAAGTTAGATGAGGGCTTCAACTCTTCAGAAAAATCTCATTATGTGAAGAGTGAAGTGGCTCTGTAGGGAGCATTATGGAAATATCTGGGTTTGATTTAATGAGGCTCTTCACATTGGTGGAATATCAACTTAACAGAGAAAAGTCTACCCGGGGTGTCCAAGTTACCAAAATGAAAATTGGCAATTGAGATGATAAGAAAGTGGCTTTCTTGTGCGAAATCACTTCAGGTAAGAGAGATAACATTAAATAACATACATTCTATGCACCAAGAACAATGTTTTATGTACCAAGTCTCTTATCTGTCTCTTCTAATGACTTCCCTTAGCGGGTTGTTAGTACTTGACAGCAGGTCTCTGTGCGGGGAACTTTTTTCCAATTCCACATTCAAAGGAGGTCCATCAGAGAACATGATTGGCAATTTTCGTCATAATCTGCACATTATTAGCATCAAAATTGACATGGCAGTAACACTGGTGGTTTTTGATGTGCCTTTCTTCAAGTTCAAGGAAGTCCCTCCAGTAGCAGTGGTTTGGTATAGCAGGTCTCAGTTACCCAGTGGTGGCTTTTCAGAGGCAAAGGCGCGATAGAGATGCGTGAGAAATAAATCCAAGAGCCGTTTTACCGAGAGAAGAAAAAGACGTCGGGAAAAAGAATTAAATTTAGAAAAGTGTCTGGAAGGTAAAAGCTTCAGGACAACAGCCTACACCTAGAGAGATTCAAGTATTTCCCAGATAGCGTGGATTATGGTAGTTAGAAAGCGTGATCTTAAAAAATGCCTCTCCCCATCCTCATAATGTCACACTTCCCTTCCCGTTACTGGCCCGGAAGCGGCCGACCCATTAGCTGCCGCTTGTTGTACGGAAATACTCGAGACATTTCCCATTTACTCGAACTCAAACCGAAATAATAATAATTATAATAATATTAATAATAATTAAAAGAAACTAAAATAAGGCCAGAAAACACATTCCCTTCCGCCGGCTGCCCCTCCCTGCCCCCGCCGGCCCGGTTGCCTGCACCCCGCGGAGCCCGGCGGCGCGCACGGCGGGGCGGCCTCCGCGGGGGCGCGGGAGCCGCGGAGAGCCCTGGCGGCCGGCCCCGCCGCGGCGAGGAGGGCAGCAGTACAAAAATAGACAGAACTTTCGGCCGCGTGCAGGGTCGCCCCCCGCCCGACCCCCCCATCCCCCCGCGACTCCCCCTACAAAACCCCCCGGGCCCGGGCCGGGTAGTTATCTGGTGAGCGGCGCCTCCTCCCGCTGGTCCGGCGAGGCCACGGCGGCCTTGCTGAGCACGGCGGCCGAGTAGGGCAGGAAGCCGCTCTCGGAGCGCTGCCCCGCCGCCGTGCAGGGGAAATCGGCGGCCGTGCCGCCCCGCGAGCCCAGCGCCGAGGCCGCCGCCGCCGCCGCCGCCGCCGTCTGGCTGCTGTGGCAGCTGAGGCAGGAACAGGGCGCCGAGCCCCCCGGCGGCCCCGAGCCCGCCGCCGCCGCTGCCGCCGCCGCCGCCGCCGCTGCCGCCGAGGCGGCCGCGCTGCTGTTGAGGCCGGCGGCGGCCGGCGTCTGGTAGAGACCCGGGTGTCGGAAACTGCAGAGCAGCTCCGGGCGGGAGTAGGGGTGCGAGAGTGCGCGGAAAGTGTCCAGCGGGCGGATGGAGGTGGCGAAGGGGGCGGCGGCGGCCCCCGAGGCGGCGGCGGCGGCGGCGGCAGCCGTGACCCCGACGTGCGGGTAGTAGTGGAGCGGGACGTGGGAGTGGAAAGGGTAGGGCAGACTGCCCGTGGCCGCCGCGTGGGTCATCATGTAAGTGTAGAAGCTGGGGTCGGCCGGGTGGGGCCAGGACATGGCCAGGCGCTGCCGCTTGTCCTTCATCCGCCGGTTCTGGAACCACACCTGTGGGGATACAAGCACAGCGCGGCCTCAGCTCTGCTCCGCTCCGCGCCCCGCCGCGCCCGTTCCCGCGGACACCGGCGGGCACCCACCGAAAAACATTGCCAACGCTTCTAGGCGACCCCTCTCCCTCCCGGAGCAATCTCCCGTGACCTTGCCCGAAGGGAGCGGTGGGTACGGCCCTCCCTCTACTCGAGAGGGACCCTTTCGATCCGAATAAATGTCTTCCCTTCAAATCGTCCCTTCCTCCCCAGTCAGGACTCTGTCTTCACGGTACGGACGCTCATTCATTCTCCCCCTATAACGCTACGTTTATTCTCCCCCCTCTTCACTTTAGGAAATAGGCTAACGCGATAAAAACTGACGAGGAAAATAAAAACAACAGTAATAGCAACAACTTTTTAAAAAGCAAATGAGAAGTGTTGGATGCAGAAAACCAAACAAGCACCAGTGGTCCTCATAGCTGTGGGCTCTGGGAGTCCTTCAGCCGGAGAGCCCAGCCAGGCGCGGCCCGGGATACCCGGGCACCGCGGGGCTGCGCGGGGCAGCCGCAGCCCGGCGGGACGCGGAACGCGGCGTACCTTGATGGTGGTTTCGGGGAGATTGAGGGCGGCGGCCAGCTCGCAGCGCCGCGGCCGCGACACGTAGTTCTCGCGGTAAAACTCCTTCTCCAGGCGGGCGATCTGCTCCCGGGTGAAGGCGGTGCGGTACCGGCGCACCTGGTCGGCCCCCGCCGCCGAGCCGCCCAGCGCGCCGCCGCTGTGCAGGCTGCCGATGCCGGCGGCGGGGGCGGCGGCGGGGGCGCTGGGCGTCGGGCTGCTCTCCGCGTAGCCTGCGGGGCGAGGGCACGGTGGTGAGAGCGGGCGACTCGGTGGCCCCCCAATTCTCCCGGCCAGGCCGGACAGGGCCGGCTACACCCGCGCACGAGGCCAGCTGTCATTCTTACAAATCCCTGCTGCTAACGGAATCGATAAATTTGGATTTGGAGGTTGTTTGTTGGTTTTTTGTTGGTTGGTTGTGGTTGGTTGGGCTGGTGTTTTTCAATCCTTCGTAACCGCTTTATTTTCAGATGGGGCAGGCTTGGAGACTGCAGGACAGCCGAGCTCAGGGGAGAGCGGGCGAGGGCGCGGGCCGTGGCTCGGGGCCCGGGCTCGGTACTAGCCTGTTCCCTTTCGACTGCCGTTCTTTAGTTTCGTTTAAGACGTATAAAATAAAAGCAGCCATAAAACCCTTCCTTTTTTTTTTTTTTTTTTTTTTTTTTTTTTTTTTTTTTTTTCTCTCTAGGGTTACGTCGAGCATCCCGTACTTTCTCTGGCACATTTGACGAAAAAGGCATGCACTGTGGCCCCTAGGAAATCCACCGTTCATCTGCCTCCACCTCCCCAATAACAACAACCTCCACCTCCGGCAATAGTAACAACCACCGTCCATCACCGTGCCCCGGAAAGAACGGGGAAGGAGACGAGGCTGTTTCAAAACGCCTCTTACAAGCAGATGAAAAGTGAACAATGCCAAATTAGCCCGAGGTGGACACAGACAGCACATTGCATATACACAGAGAAGGACACACAGTCAAATGCGGGCAGTTTCCTCGCATTCCCCCCTCTCTCTCTCTCTAATTTAATCTATGTATATACACTCATATACAGCTCAAGAGACGCTGAGAGCTCCAAGAGTGCGGGTAAATACACGGAGAAAGCTTTGCCTAAATATAGGTGGGTGGATATTTGTGCCCACATATATTCTGAATATATATCTACATATCAATGGATTTGGGCATGCACACACACACGCACACACACGAAGGCACGGGCACAGAAGCTGCCCGGACAGTGTATCTCGGCTATTGGGGTAGCGCAGTAATTGCAATAATATTTTACAGCCTGGAGCTCTGTCTTTGCAGAAGAGAGAGCGCCGATGCAGAGGCCAGCAACTTTGGCGGTGGCGGTAGGTTTCCTCTGGTTTTTAAAGCCGGTTGGCAAAGTGCGGGGCTTAGATGAAGATGATAAAGGAAGAGTTACCTTTGTTACTGTTTTCCTTCAGCTGGGAAGAAGTCAAGCTGGCCGGGGAGCGGAGCGCGGAGCAGCCCACCTCCACATCACTGTTCATATCTGCCTCTTGAGCAACTTCGGAATAAAGGCTGATTTTCTTCCTGCTTTCCGACGACGGGATTTCGGAGGAGACAGTGCTTTCACTGCTCGGATGCTGGAGATTGAATAAAGTGTCTATTTCAAATTTGCCTTTGGCGGAGATGTCCCCTATAGCGCTGTGCAGGGAGGCGGCAGTCAGTCTCGGGCTGAGGCGACCACTGTGCGGAGAATTTTCAAGGGCCTCCAACACTGCATTTCCAGCTGAGTCTGACAAATTCGAGAGCCTTTTGCCAGCTGTAGGGCTGTGCAGTCCTCTCTCCATCAGGATCATCTCTTTTCTTATTCTTTCCATCATCTCAGCTTTATAAAAAATGTCAAAGTTGCAGGGCTGGTCCTGTACTAATGATGAGCTGCAGCAGGGGCTAATTCACATTCAGCCCGGCAAGTGTCTCAAATATTATTATCTGTTTTTGAGGGAGGTGTAAAAATTGTGGGATGCCAAAGCAAGGGAATGACTGGTCAAAATGACCCATACATCCTTTCTAGCCCGAAATGTCATTCATCAAAAAGTGGTGCTCGTCATTAAGGTACGAATGACGCTGTTCGAATAATCATTTATTGTAACAGGTTTATAAGCAAATAAATACAAGCTCCTGTCAGTGGATAATGAAGGCGGCTTCAGAGCAGACAAATATATCCAGGTGGAAAGAAAGAAAGACAAGAAGTGAGGAGTAAAGCTCCTGTCCTTAGCTTGATCAGATCCTGCTTGAATTGCTCTGGGGTTTGGCCTCTGGGGTGGAATTGACAGTCTGATTAATAAAATGAGCTGTGCAACATTTCCCCCTTCATTTAGGTGCATCATTATGCTCTGATTTTTGTTTTGTTGCCTTTTAGGTCCTAATGATGCAGCTTCTTTCTCATTTGTCCTCGGACAGAACTACATGCTAAATATTAGATAATGCTTTTCTTTATTATTATTTCTGAGGCGAATTTTAGATCACAACGCAAGGAAATGCTGGAAGAGGACCAGAGGATCGAGAACCTCCTGCCGCTGATATCTCTTTACTTTTCCCTCCCATTTCCAGACCACGTTAGTACTTTTATTTAGGAATTTACACTGACACCCCCACGCAACCCCTCACACGCGCGAGCCTTATGCCCAGACTTTATAAGTCTGCTGCCCAGATTCAAGTGTACCTACAGTAGTTTCCTGGAGATTAAAATATTTGTTACAATGTAGTATATTACAACTCTATTATCTTTGTCTTCGTTGCGTCCTTAAATATGATCTCATTTTTACTTTCTATAATCCTGATTATCGATGAAGCTAGCCCGGGATTTTTCTTCCCTCTGGGAAAATACTGACTGTTGTACGGTATGATAGGGGAAGGAAATAACTGGAGAACATTAAATGCATCCGTGATTTAAAGCACTCCGTGGGCGTCCATTTCATTCTCCCGGCAAGTTTCACTCCAGCCCTCTGCTTCTTTCCTACCCACCACCAATAAAACCTAAGCATTTGAAAATTAAAAAATAATCATAGAATTAAATGACGGATGGGGGGTTATTGCCTACAGGCTCCGACCTATCAGAAACATCACCTTAACACCCTCTCTCCAAAGTTACCTGTGGCTCAGTTAGCTCATCCCTCCGCTCTTTGCCGGGTGCCGCGGGGCGAAGTGTCGCCGCGCTGCTGAAGACACGGGCTGCCGCGTTTGGCAGACGTGACAGTCGGAAAGTCTCCCTTCAGTGGTAACTTTGCTAGTAATAATGACGCTGATGGCAACCATTTAAACGAAGATAAATCCTTTGTCGTTAGCATCTCTGGAGTGCGCTTCGATAGCTGCTTGCCTTTTTTTCTCGCAGTGATTTTTTTTTCACCCACATCATTTAGTGTTTAGACCCTGGAAATACGAGTTTCATCTCCCGGAGAGAAAGAGATGTTTCCTGTGATTAAACGCGTGTTCGACTTTTTTTTTTTTTTTTTTTTTTTTTTTTTTTTTTTTTTTTTTTTAATGAGGAGAGTTGTTCCTGCTAATCTTGGTCACACGCATCTCCTAAGTTCTTGTGCTCTTGCGCATGATTCATAGTTCGAAAATGGGATACGGACACTTGTCAGATTTTTTTTTTTTTTCCAATAGCGTGTTAAAGTCTCCCTAAACATTCCACCAAATATTTAAGTTACATTCTAGGCGTTGTTTGCAAAATCCGGCCTTCTATTAATAAGAGTTTTATGTCACCCCTTTGAAATGTGAATTTAGACTGCACCGTGGCGTCCTGCGTTTTACAGCCCCCAAACCAGACAAGAGCAAACATCAACTTTTCCTTGCCCGAGGGCGCGGCGGAGGAGCGGGCCGGTGCGGACGGGAGAGGAGCAGAGAGCAGGCCACGGGGCCGCAGATACCCCGCGGGATGCCCGGCCGGGCCGGGAGCGGCGGTTTGGCGGGGCGCTCCCGGCGGGACGGAGCGTGTCCCCGGGGTGCCCCCGGAGCGCGGCCGAGCAGGGCCCCTGCCGGCGGCGGCCCGCCCCGCCCCGCCCGGAGGAGCGGCCCCGCCGCGGTCCCGCAGCCCCTCGCTTCCCCGCCGTGCCCGGCTCCGCAGCCGGCGGCGGCCCCGTCCCGGCGGGGCGGAGCGGAGCGGAAGCCTGCGGCCGGGTTTATTGCTGTCGTTTGGCGCCCTCGTCTGTTTTCTTACATGCTGTAACGCGGCGAGCATCTTTTCCCCCTGCCCTCTCGAAAACCGCAGCCGAGATACCACATCTCGGAGGCAATCGTATGTGTACACCACCAGAACCGGCACAGCTTTAGACTCAAAAAATTATACTGCACCACTAGAAAGGAGAGAACGGGTTTTATGTTATTTGGAGCGGATGAAAAAGACTATGTGAAAAGCCCCAATGTGAGAAAAATAAGTTACACTCAAGTGCGGCTATGAATGATTTTTACTAGGGTTATATTTTGCACCTTTTAATAATACTGTTACCTTAGGTTATGTACAGAGTATCTTAAAATACAGCTAGATTCATATGCAAGGGTTATAAAATGTTATACAAGACGTTAAGAATCTTCCATTAGGTAGGGGTGAGGTTACAAAACTGTTCCCTGAAATGCAGTTAATCAGTACACCCCAAACTGTCAACCCCCTAATAAACTAGCTGTCTGTTGTTTATATTCCCAGAAAACTAGAGGTATTTACTGCACTGATATTTATTTCTTGGGTTGTTTGTGTGCGTCTGTTGTCTAGGGGGTTATGTTTGAGTATTGTTGTTTTGTTTAGTTTGGTGTTTTTTTTAATTGTTGCTTTTCTTTTGTGGTGTTCCGTTGGGGTTTTTGTTTGGTTGTGTTTTTCCAACAAGAGTAGTGCAGTCTACAAAATCTTTCCGAATATGTTTGCAGTTGTTCAAAACCAACAGCTAAGCCTGAAGAACCACGGACATCGAAGCGACATTAGTGGGCAAAGAGGGAGGAAATTACAGAGACCGCCAAGCAACTGCCGAAATATGTGAACTTTTGTTAGACTCTGTTTACTCAGTTGTTCTTGAAAATTTAAATAGCTGCTTAGGCCTTTGGCCAGATTTTTACCTTGAAAGTTATTGCTGGAGGCTTCAAAGAATTCAGTACTCATTTATTAAATCTTACCCCTGGAAAAAGGGTCACGTAGCTTAATTGAAGTGAAGTTCGTATTAAATGAGACAAACATCTCCGGCAGCTTTTCACCAGTCAGAGCTTTCTTGGGAAGACGGGCGGGAATGTATGCTTCCTATCCCGCAGCAGGGCAGGCTGCCAGCAGGACCCCAGGCCAGAGAGCAGGGAGACATCCGCGGTAGCCCAAAGTCTCCGGGACGCGGCCCGGGAGGTGGGAGGAGGCGGCGGTGCGGTGCTCGGGGGGTCGGTGGTGGCGGGAGAGAGGGGAGCGCGGGGGGCCGGTCCGGCGGGGCCGCTCCGAGGGACGCGCGGCGCGGGCAGCCCGCGGCAGGCACGGCGGCGCCACCTGGCGGCGCTTCGGCGGCACTGCCCGTCCTGCACTGCCCGTCCTGCCCTGACAGCCCTGTCCTGCTGTCCGCCACACTCCTGCGCCTGCCCCCGACAGACCTGCCCTGCTGTCCTGCACTGCCCGTCCTGCCCTGACACCCCCTGCTGCCCTGACACTGCCTCGTCTGCATGCCCGTCCTGCCCTGACAGCCCTGCCTGCTGTCCTGCACTGCCGTCCTGCCCTGACAGCCCTGCCTGCTGTCCCTGCAGCCTGCCCGATGCCTCTGCCCTGACAGCCCTGCCTGACAGCCCTGTCCTGCTGTCCTGCCCTGACAGACCTGCCCTGCTGTCCTGCACTGCCCGTCCTGCCCTGACAGCCCTGCCCTGCTGTCCTGCACTGCCCGTCCTGCCCTGACAGCCCTGTCCTGCTGTCCTGCCCTGACAGCCCTGCCCTGCTGTCCTGCAGTGCCCGTCCTGCCCTGCCCTTCCTGCCCTGACAGCCCTGTCCTGCTGTCCTGCCCTGACAGACCTGCCCTGCTGTCCTGCACTGCCCGTCCTGCCCTGACAGCCCTGCCCTGCTGTCCTGCACTGCCCGTCCTGCCCTGACAGCCCTGTCCTGCTGTCCTGCCCTGACAGCCCTGCCCTGCTGTCCTGCACGTCGCCCTCCGCCCGCTGACAGCCCTGTCCTGCTGTCCTGCCCTGACAGCCCTGCCCTGCTGTCCTGCAGTGCCCGTCCTGCCCTGACAGCCCTGCCCTGACAGCCCTGTCCTGCTGTCCTGCACTGCCCGTCCTGCCCTGACAGCCCTGTCCTGCTGTCCTGCACTGCCCGTCCTACTCTGCCCGTCCTGCCCTGCCCTTCCTGCCCTGACAGCCCTGTCCTGCTCTGCCAGCTCTGCCCTTCCTGCCCATCCTGCCCACCCTGCACTGCCCATCCTGCCCTACCAACCCTGCCCGGCTGCCCTGCTGTCCTGTCCTGCCAGCCCTGCCCTGTCCTGCCAGTCCTGCCCTGCCAGCTCTGCCCTGCCAACCCTGCCCTGCTAGTCCTGTCCTTCCCGTATTGTCCCTGCCTGTCCTGCCCTGTCCGTCCTGCCCTGCCCGTCCTGTCCTGTCCTGCCCTGACCTACTGTCCTGCCAGCCCTGCCTCTCCTGCCTGTCGTACCCGCCGGCCCTACCCACGGGCCCTGCCCTCTCTGCTCGCCTGTCCTGCCGGCAGGTGCTGCCACCCTGCCGAGCAGCCCTGCCCGCCGGCCCTGCCCGACCCCTCCCGCCAGCCGAGGCCGTCCCGCGTGTCTGAGCGCGCAGTCCGCTCCTGCTCAGCCCCACTCTCCCCTCTGCATTAGGCTGCCATATCAGCTTAGGGCCAGTCGTGGGGTGTGTTCAGTCCATATTGTCTGTGAAATGTCATTCGCGAGTGAAGGACTCATGTCCCCGAGTCACGCAGGCCCTGCACACTGCCCCTCCCCGCGCTGTCCAGGCGGAAATCCACGGGACGCTGAGCGAGCTTCATAGTTACGTGATGTCCTCTGAGGCTGTCTTTGCACACAGACGGGGTTTTATTCAAACGATAAAGCCCACGTCCCTTCGCAAAGGGAGTCGGCCGATAGTTCAAGTTTAGGTTGCAACTGCGGCAGGCTACCGAGCTGGTCCAAGGTCAGGGTCCCGAGGTCCCCGCGCTGCTTCAGAGCGGCGGTGGCTGTCAGAGAGCGGCCAGCACCAGCCCGTGACCCGAGTGCTCAAGTTCAACGCTCGCAGTGCTCAGCCGCCCGTGGCCGCTGCACGGAGGCCGCGCTGGGAGCCCCGAGAAAACTTTCTCCGCCTCGAAATGGAATATTTAAGGTTGAAGTAACTAAAGAAGTGAGAAGCTGTGGCATAGATCTGGAGGGGAAAATAGTTTAACAATTTTCCACGTGTTGCTGTTCAATCTATTCGTTATCATAACTGGCTATTTTTAAAGACATGGGAGGAAATGAAAGCTCCTCTGTTCTGTTAAGCTATTAAAAGTTCATGCAAATTAAAAGGTAACAACGGAACGCAGTGGACACAGGATAAGGTTTGGGAGACGTATAAATCGAGTGGTTTTGTTTGCGTTCTCTGTTAGTCCTGGACGAAAATTTTTTTCCTACAGCAAACTAACATGAGAAGCGACTTCCTATAGACACAATTACCATCGGCAAATTCTGGCGAGGGAGGAGGTAAAAAATCGAGGGGATTCCTGTAAGAAATGGATACTAGGCAGTTGCTAAGAGCCTGTGCTAAAAGTTTGAGTGGAATCCTAACAGTATTAAATCATGGTAAATACACTTGATTAAAAGAGATTATTTCAGGATTATATATTTTAATAAATAAATAAATAAATAAACCCCACAACCTTTTCTTCTGTGGAGGCTTGTGCACGCCTGCAGCGTTGCTTTCTAGGTCATGTATTCTGCAGGTTCCTGTGCAATGTGTCAATGGAAAATGCCTCGTGACTCCTCGGGGCGCTGGTCACCCGGGAAAGCACTTCCCAGAGAAGACAAGGACGGCCTTGCACTGAGACAGACAGGCCAGCACCGCAGGTCCTCCTGTCCTGCCCGTCACAGAGCTGAACCTCCACGGGAACTGTTCTCCCTGGGCAAAAGAAGCGCCGGGCTACTTGGGGCCTCCGCACGGCGCCCCGCACGGACCCCTGGACTGGGGATGTGGGATGCATCCTGCTACTTGTAAACTGGGTGGGAGCTTTCGGAGAACCGACCTTTGCTCATGAGATCATTTATTCCTGTGCATAGTATCCTGCCCTGCAAGGCAATGCTGTTTTCTACACCCTTCACAAAGCAGCTCATTATAGAATTGAAGTTGTTGGTCATGAACCCGCCCAAAGTGTTTTTTGGTACACCGAGGGGCTCTCGCTGGAGCAGGGGGCTCGGCAGGGCTGAAGACCTCTACGGGAGTTGCTACGGATGCACCGTGGGGTTTTTTTTGATGCAATCGACTTCAAAAAGCTCCGAAACCCTGCTCTTTAGGTGTTCCTTTCTTTCGCGGTCCTATTTAAAGGTCCTGACATGAGAGAAATGTTCACTGCATTTATTGAAAGAGAAAACACAACAGGACGTGGGAATACACATAGAGAGATGTCCGGAGAAATAAAGCCTTTCGGTTCTCTGGACTTCTCTTTATAGCAAAGTTTTCGCTAGAAAGTAGCTTGCGGGGACGTAAAAGGGTGAGAAAATTGTTCCTCGACAAAACTTCCTTCTAATTACAGAGGGTTTAATGCCCTGAAAGTAAATACTGGTTCGGCTTATAATCGAGAGAAACATATAAGCACGCCTTGGCTCACTCCGTAGCTGATTATGAAAGATTAATAGCAATTATGCAGTCAGAGCTAATGAACATGAGCTCGTCTATGCCATCCGGTTGTTGTCGTAATTACGGGCACCCGTTTGTCATTCCAAACCCCGCTTCCAGACACCGCCGACGATTATTAAACCGGCTACAAACCAGAGCTGCGGGACCGGCAGCTATCCCGCGGCAGCCCAGCGTCCGGGGGGCCCCGTCACCACCTGCCCGGGCTGCTCAGCAAGGACACCCCCAGAGCCCCGAAGTGGTGTCGGCGCAGAGTTCCACCTCCATGGCGGCTGCCTCTCTTCTCTCGTGCGCCTGAGCCTCCGTAGGGACATTAAAAACAGCCGCAGCTATATGGTTTTCAGCGGCGCGGAGTTTCCCTGTCCTTTCTCACGAAGCTGACACTTCCCCCAGCAACTTCTTGCCCTCCGCGCCCAAGAGAGAGCTAAGTGTGCAGTACACAACTGCGGAGAATCTGGACTCGGTCCAGAGGGGTAGGGATTTGGGTTGTGGTTGAAGTTGTGGTTGGGGCTGGAGTTGGGAGTCGTCTTCGGAGCTTTCTCCATTTCCAGTACTTCGTTCTCCTGCATTTCTATCCGGACTCAGTGTGAGAGTCGAGAGAGACGACAGAAGGATTTGCCGTCGTCTTGGGAAGTCACCACGAGAACAGCCGTCAGCGTAAGCAAACTGCTTTTTAACTAGGCTGTTCACGACATGAACTGACACTGCACGGGGGAAAAAAGCCACATCTAATGAGTGCCAGGTTTACCATCTTGCGCTGCGCACAGCCCCCGTGCATTTTCCTAGCCGGTAGCAGTATCGGGGGGTGGGGGGGGTGGGGGGGGTGGTGGTGTGAGAGCGGGGGTTGTAAAGGGAGGGCTCTCCCAGGGACCGACAGTTCAGTGAAGCCAGGGGACCCCCTTTACCCATATAACAAAGCACTTCTACTCCATATATCACCGTGAGAGAGGACTGAACACAAAGACTGTATTGGGGTTTTCCCCCTCTTGCAGACACAACAATGAACTGGAGAAGGTCTCGCTGTGGATCCGGTGAGAGCCATGCCCGTGGCTGTAAAAAGGGCCCCTGCCCGCGGCCACAAAAGGTCCAGTGGTATTCGACTGGCCTTTTTGAAGCCGCGGGCAGGAGGAAGGGGGAGATGAAGGCAACGGGGGCCTAGGTTGGTCCGGAGGGGCATCACCGCCGCTCGCCCGCCCAATCTCCCCCGCTCCAGTGCCGTTGCCGCGGCGGGGCGGGAGCGCGGCGGCGGGGCGGGGGTGGGAGAAGAGGGTGGGGGCGCCGTCGGTGCCGGCCGGGGGGCTGCGAGGCGAAAGGGGCAGTACGGGCAGCGGGAGGGTCACATGTTCCGACGGCAGCCTATGAGCAGCCCCCCGGTCTGAGGCAAACTAATCTGAGGCCGGCCGCCCCCACCCCGCTCCCCCCTCCCAACCTGGACTTCGTTTTTATAAACGTACCGCCAGGATCCAACCTGTTGGAGGCAAATAACCATCCGCATCATGCCCGGCCGGGGACCGAGCCGCCGCCGCCGCCGCCCGCGATGTGCAAGGCCATGAGCAAAGCAGCGAGCTGGGAGATGGACGGACTGCGCGGCGACAGCAGCGGCGGCGGCGGCGGCACCGGAGGCGGCGGCGGCGGCGGAGCCCCCGGGCAGTGCCGTAATTTTCTCTCCTCGCCCGTTTTCGGGGCTGCGCACACGGGCCGAGCGGCCGCCGCCGCCGCCGCTGCCGCCGCCGCCTCGGGTTTTGCCTACGCCGGCGGAGGGGAGCGCTCGGGGGCGGCGGCGAGGCCCGACCCCCCGACCAAGGATTGCCCGGGCTCCACCACGCCGGCTGCCGCCCCCGCGCTGGGCTATGGGTATCACTTTGGCAATGGATACTATAGCTGCAGGATGTCCCACGGGGTTGGGATACAGCAAAACGCCCTGAAGTCTCCCCCCCATGCCTCCATTGGCGGCTTTCCTGTGGAAAAGTACATGGACGTCTCCAGCTTGACCAGCACGAGTGTCCCCGCCAATGAAGTCTCCTCCAGGGCAAAGGAAGTGTCCTTCTACCAGGGCTATACAACCCCCTACCAGCACGTTCCTGGGTACATAGACATGGTCTCAACGTTTGGCTCTGGTGAACCGAGACACGAAACATACATATCAATGGAGGGCTATCAGTCTTGGACTCTGGCTAATGGCTGGAATAGTCAGGTTTACTGTGCCAAAGATCAGACACAGAGCTCACACTTCTGGAAATCGTCCTTTCCAGGTACGAGAGGGGGAGAAATGGTCTGAGCAGAACTCCCCCGCGCCTCCTCCGCCTTCCCGTCCCCTCCCCCGCCCCCCGGGCTGCAGGGGCGGCCTGCCGAGCTGGACACCCTGCACAAACACGCACAGAGCAGGGTGGGGGCGGTGGATACTCTCTTTTTCTCACTCCCCCCTCCGCCGTCTACCCCGAGAAAATCCTCACCCTCTGCTTTCCATACGCGCGGGACTGACCCCAGAACCTCCCCGCCACCAGCGCCAGGGCACCGGAGCCCCGGCCCGCGAGCGCCGGGGCGGCCTCGGGCTCCTTCTCCCGCTGCTTCTCTCGGTGGCCGGGTTTGTAGTCGCGTTCGAAGTTTGCTGGACGATGGCTCGAAGGCTTGCTCTCCTCTGCCTCTCCGGCTGGCGACTGATCCGGCGGCCCCAGAGCACTTGAGAGACTGAGTAGTGAGGGCACAGAGGCACAAACCACATGCAAACAAACCCGGGAAACTCTGACCAAAGCGATTTCTGTGTGTGCGCTGCCAGCAGCGACCTGCTCTCAGCCCCCCAGCCAATGCCCCGACGCCCTGCATGCTCGGTTAGCGATGCATGCCTGAAAAGTGATGACAGTCCATCAAAGTTTTGGTGGCACTTTACTAGAGTGCAAATAGTGTGGCAGTGTAAATAATAATAAACTGTAAACAACCCGACATTATTTATTTGCCCATGAAAACCAGTGCCCAACCAGTATCGCTTAAGCTTTAAACGCCTGTAATAAAATTCTGATTTTTCACATAATGTCTTTTACAATAGGGGACGTTGCACTAAACCAGCCCGATATGTGTGTCTACCGGCGTGGGAGAAAGAAGAGAGTGCCATATACAAAACTGCAGCTTAAAGAACTCGAGAATGAATATGCCATTAACAAGTTCATTAACAAGGACAAGAGGCGACGGATATCCGCAGCCACAAACCTGTCTGAGAGACAAGTTACCATTTGGTTTCAGAATAGGAGGGTGAAGGATAAGAAAATAGTCTCCAAACTGAAAGACAACGTATCCTGATACATTAATTGCGGACAGTGATGAAAATATAAAGTCGATTTACAACCAGCTAAAGACTTTTGGAAAGACTTGAAAATATATTTAAATTTTTTGTCCTTCTAGCAGTGGCGAAATTTCGGGAATTGTTTTCCCTGAAAGTCAGCCTTTTTCTCTCAGTGTAAGGGAGTGTTGACAAGTCTTGAATTGAATTATAGTTTCTTCTTTTTGAAAATAATAATAATATTAATATTAATTATATTTTCTGTTCTTCCCTCTAGGCCAGTATAAACGAATTTAAATATGTTGAACGGTAACAGTTATAATTTTTTTAATGCTTAAGTCTTTGGGGGGTATTCTGTGATTTATTTTTTTTCTCTTAGCAACAGTCAGTGCCAAAAAGTGTCAGTTTTGATCTGGTATTGTAAACCTCTAAACACGCAGAGTGGAAAAAAATCAATCGGAAATACAAGAAAGCCGGAATACGGACCTGGGGCAGCACCCGGCTTCTGCCAAACCTGCCTGGTCCACTGGGACCCGGAAAGAATTGCGTGGAGGGCTACTGGCTGCAGCAGAATTTTTAATTACATTTTCGAGGAAGGGAGAACCTCTCCGAGCTGTTGCGGGGCGCAGAATATCAGGCACGTCCCAACTCGTACCCCGCTTCTGCAGGTTTGAGGTTGGGTTTCTGGGTTTTTTTTCCGCCGCAGTTTCGTTCTCAGTGCAAGGAGTCCATACGACCCGGCTGCAAAAGAAGCCCCGGCTGAAAAAGGAGCCCCGGCTGAAAAAGGGAAGAGCTGGTGTCCCGGGCGGGGGCTGCGCGGCTGAACGCTCCGCGGAGGCGCAAGATCGCGGCGCCTCGGGGCTGCGCTTTCGGCATGACGGATTGGCCAACTCGCCCTGCAGCCAGAGGAGACGCTGCCCCTACAGAGGTGTGTATGGACCTGCACAGACCTGGCGGGAAATGTCCTCTCTGCCCTGTTTGCCTGGACCAGCCCAAGACTCTTCTCCTTCCTCCCGCCCAAAAATTCGTTGTCGGACAAGCGAAGGTCACTGCTAGCTTTCAATTTACAAATCTAAACGGGTGTTAATGACAGAAGCAATAAAGGAAATTCAAAAGATGCCATAATTTATATGGGCCAAAAGGCTAAGATTTTGTCGATTTTTTTTATTCTTTTAAACCTAGTGTGCATGTTATGATATACACAGGGTGATCAGACACGCTAATCAACAACTAGGAGAGAGAAGCGGTATCCTCTCTGTTAATGTGCCTCGTCTAATTATTAAAATGTGTTCCAAACTAGTATTATTTATTATAATATACTATTGCTCTAAACATTTTGATTACCCTTGTATGTGGTAAGACATACGATAAGCCTGTTTCTCCATAAACCATTTTTAAAAACTGTCTTAAAGTCAGCTTTTACTTTGTGTTGGAAATACAATCTGAACTTCCAAACTGTTAACAATGTTGCAAATCTTTTCCTGAACCGTCTTTAATAAAACCATTACTTTTCGCTTTACATAAAAAGAAAGAAATTCGCCTTCTTTTGCTTCAGGGGGTTTCACGGGCTCCAGGTTTGCCTGGGATCCTCTCAGGGACACTTACAGGACGCCGTTCCTGGGAAATGAGAGGTAGATATAATGAGACATTACATTAAAGGATGAGGAAGAGCATCCGAGAGTGCCTTGTCGATAGGAAGGGGTTTAGTGAGAAAGAAATGTTGCCGGCGAGAAATACAGGGCGTGGGAAGCAGGCGAAAGGCTGTGCCTCCCCTGTTCCTCCGATCCCTTCTGTGCCTGCCCGGTGCCTGGCTGCCGAGGGCGGCCCGCTGCCCCTTTGTTCTCCATTTCCAAAACGTCCTGGCACTTGCCGGTTCCCCGGCGGGCGGCCCGGAGCGATGCCACTCCGTTTTCTCCGCAGCCGGCTGGTTCCATCTTCCGCCTCCTCCGCCCTCTTCCTTCTCCTTTTTACTCCGGTTGCATGTTCATGGCTTTTCTCTTCCCTGAACGGAGGAAAAAAGTCCGTTTCTGAGCAGTTCAGATTTTATCGCAAAGCGCATTTTTATTTAATTCTAGAATAAAAGGACACTCGTGGTGCTCATCATTTACGTGCCTGGAACAGCCCTCTCTGCTGATGCAACCTTGTTTTCTCCGAATGTTTTAAATTCTTGTCTTCTCCCCCTTGGCACCCCCACTCACCCATACATACTGCCATTAATTCTACAGAGGTTTTTCCTCCCACCGAGTCTCCCTGCAGACGGCCGGGCGGGCACTGCCAGAGCTGTTTTGTTTCCCGGCCGCGGAGACATCGTGGGCTGTTCTCTTCCTCCTTTCAGGCTTAACCTTTGGCTTTGCCGGGCTCCGTGCTTTCTGAAGGCGCAGTTTGCCGAGCCAAAGCCGCCTTCCCCGGGTAGAAGGAAACCCGAACTGTCTGGCAAATCGGTACCATATGGAGAGGAGTCGTCTTTTCGTTTCGTAAGAACGTGCAGGATCATTAAGAAGCCAGCAGCTACTTAAGGCAGGCGGAAGATGAGGCGCACATCTGCCCCTCTACCTACCGGCTGAGATTAAAAGGGCTTTCTAAGCCCGAAGCTGGAGCATTGGTGAGCCTTGTTCGAAACCTTCTTGGTCACAGCCCGGGCTCTTCAGGACATAAGTTGCACATGGCCTCGGGGCCGGAACGCAGCCTCGCAGCCCCAGCTGTAGCCGGCCACAGCCGCCCCTGTTTAGAGAAAAGGGTATAATGGTTCGCCTGAAACGTAGCGCACGTTATTGCAGACGATTAACATGTAGCTCGACAAACCGAATTGCAAATGCTCAGCGGCGCAGTGATGCGTTGCTTGGCTCCTGTCAGGCAGCGCTGTTTCCCAGCCATGTCTGAGGCAATCCTGCCATCTCCTGGACAACCCCTGGCATAGGCAGGGGAAGCCCTCTTGCTTCGGGAGCCGCGTTTCCCAGCGATAAATGAGCGAGGGAGGCTGCTGGGTCACACGCAGAGCACTCTTCGTCGGTAAACTGGGAGACTAGGCCAGTGAAATTATAGCGTGTGGTCAGCTCTGATGTCCAAGCCTATCCGGACGCCTATTTAAAAACCAGGAAAAAAAAATTAAAAAAGAAAGAGTGGAAAAGAGGAAAGGAGCGTGTGAAAGCAGGCCTCCCGGTCGCCCTATTCCTCAGTGGTGATATTTCCTGTACAGACACAGGCGGGGGGACACCCGCGGCATTTACACGCCGCCCCCAAACCATCAGCCGGCTGCGGCTGGAAAAAGCAGCACAAGCCTGTACGAGACTCTCCCTCCGCCCCATCCCGTTCCCCTCGGCTCCGAGGCCAGCTGCCTCTGGAACAAGATGTTTCTGTAAATGTTTTTCCATGTAGATTTAAACATTTTCCGTATCTGCTTATCCAACTATTTTAGGGTTTTATTACTTTCTTTTTTTTTTTTTTTAATTAATTAGCAATTACAAATGAGTTGAATATTAATTGAAAGCTCTGTTTTCTCTAACCCCATAAAACTTAGTTTGAAGTGTCACCTTTCTTTCCGGTTACTGGGAACTCACATCCATTCCTTGTGTTTATTGCAGACAAAAATATAACCTTTGAACTGAATGTTCCTTTTCTCTTCCAAGAACAGAAAATCAGAGTCAGCTCTTTTATAAAAGCTCTTTTTTGTAAAAATGTAAAAAAAATGTTGCCCATTTTCTTAGGGAACACAAAGTTAGAATACAAGTCAGGTAATAAGAGGGACATTCAATTGGTAGACATAATTCAAACAATAAAAATTAAAGGCAGTGGTCAGCAATATCCTCCAGCCGTGCTTGTGTGGTCCTGTGTGGTCCGGGAGAGAGCAATCATTTAAAGATTTTTTTTCCAGGGCAATGAAATTACTGCAGAATTTCCCTCAATTTCCAATTAAACAGAAAGATGAATTTGATTAGGAGAATGTCAAGAAGGGCGGCGTCTCTGATCTCGCCTTAGAAATAAAACCAAGATTAAAACTGTGATTAAGGAGATAATAACAGAGAAAATTAACCCTACATGCTAACTAGGTTCAAGTTTTTAACCGAGGTAATGAAAGTGGAAAAGTCTGAGCATTAAGGCTCTGCTTGACGCCGGACTCGCACACACCAGAGGAGATCTTCTTGGGAAAGAGGCCGAGAACAGAAACGTCCGGTCCGGGTGGCTGATCGGCCTCCAGAATGTCCCTCGGATTTGTGGGGCAGCGGACAGGGAGAGGCCGGCAGCGCGGAGCCCGTGGGTATTCCACTCTTTCCCCAGCCTTCCATCTCCCTGCCAGGGTCTTTGGGTGCAGCCCACGGGGCCTCGACTCTTCTCGGGGGGAAGAACACTGTCTCGAGAACCGCACGGTTTGGGAAAGGACACAACCAATCTCTTGTGAGGATGCTTTCTGATATGACTTTAATAACTTTGGGGCTGTGAGGAAGTGTACGAGAGAACAGAATAAATGGGCTCTTGTTTGATCAATCAAAAATGCAAAAATATGTGTAACTCCCCAAAATAACACAGTAATAAAACAGTAGGGGATAATTTTCTTCTCATGAGAGAAAAAAATCCCCACACACAATCTGAGAGATGAGGCTGAGTCTCTCATCTCTGCCCGCTGCTGCAATCACCCCATCTCTGCTGAAGAGCAGACCCTGACATTTTTTTTCTTGAAGTATGTCGATTTTATTTATTCATTTATTTATTTATTCTCAGAGGGTTGCTCAAGTAATTCCGGGTTTGTTTCTGTTGTTATTCTCTATTTGTTGTTGTTTGTTTGATTGTATTTTAAAGACAAAACAGACTCCGAGTTTTAGAAGTGTTGCTCGCCTAGAAGCGCTCCCAAGTGAAGATGAAAGGCAAAAGGGGTAAAAAGGGCATACGTACGGACCTAGGAAAGTACTGGTCATTCGTGTGACAGAATGACGATCCCGGCAATATCCCATCGATTAAGGTTTTATTTGCACGCATATGCAGATGAATATCATGCAGTTAGGGGCAGAAGTACATACATGTGCTCTAAACATCCACATCTCATAGACATCACAAGTTATTTCCAGTCGTCGGTGCTCACTCTTACCGTGGGTACTGTTCTGGCCCGGAGGGTGCTGCCAGCCGGCGGGCACTGCCAGCCGGGGGACACCGCCGGCACGGGGCTGCACCCGGGGCTGCCCTGTCTTCTCGGCAAATGTTTGTTTTCTTCTGATCTCTCCGCTGGCGCCGCAGCTCTGCCAACCCACCCCGGCCACTTTTATAGAAGCAGAGTGGTTTCCCCTCCCCCTTGCAAGCTCGATATTTTCATATTTCGAGCGTTATCATAAGACTTTTAAAAACTGGGGGTGAAGAGAAAGAAAAAAAAAAAAAAAAAGGGGGAGGGGGGGGACTCTGTGGCTCGGTCGCTGGAGGCGGTGCTGAAATTACCGGCTTTGAAGAACCTGTCTGCAAAGTTTCGTCCAATCGTTTCAGGCTTTCCGCTTATTCCCTGTTGTAACTAAATACCGCTGTAAGAACAGCTGAAGTCCTTTGTTGGAAATGTGTGATCGCAGTCTCTACAGATCTGGCTACGTTGGTTCTCTCTTGAATTTGCAATCTCCAGATTCCTTTTATTTTCCTAATTTGCGGGCTAATGGCAGTCAATTGGCGGCTCTGCCCACCATTTCCTACCCCCGGAGCTCGATCCCCTGGACTTGCTCAAGTTCGTGCGCAGCCCAGCCGCAGAGCCACGCGTTCGGCGGCGCGGCGCAGCCTTACCTTCCCGGCTCCGTTCCAATCAACATCAGCTCCAACGGCAACAAGGAGTGCCTGGAAGACAACAATAAATATTACACCCACGATACGAGCTCCAAACAAGAGGAGA
The DNA here is from genome assembly GCA_032173965.1 of Sitta carolinensis. Taxonomy (NCBI): domain Eukaryota; kingdom Metazoa; phylum Chordata; class Aves; order Passeriformes; family Sittidae; genus Sitta; species Sitta carolinensis. Next base: position 22,054,482 of record CM063288.1, read on the forward strand.
GATGCAGGCAGAGGCAATCTTTTGCAAATGACCCAACTATTACTCACACAGCCAACTTAAAGCCCGTAAAGTATGACCACTCGAGCCTGCAGAGAAGTTTGCATGGCTCGGCTACTCTTTTTGAAGTGAATTCCTGCAATTCAAGCTTAAAGGAGGACATCAAGAATCCCGTCAACTTGAACCTGACAGTTCAGCCCGCAGCAGTCCAGTCATGCCTCAGACCTTCAGTGCAGGATGGTATGCCTTAAATATCTCGCTTTAGTTAGAAGCGACCTAGTTATACGTTCTTTTTAAGAGATGCCTGTAATTACTTTGTAACCCTCCCTGTAACTCTTTCGGAGCAAAAATCACTCCATCCGACTCCGAGGTTAGATAGAAATTGTGCTGTCAGATATGCTTTGCCCAATTTTCCGACCTAGTTTAACTCTTGATATCTTGCCGGGTTTTTTGGGGTTTTTGGTTTTGGGGTGGGGTTTTTTTCCATATTCCTATATTTGCATACCCAGACTTGATCCGCTAAATTATCGACGTGTTTGTTGTAGGTTTGCCTTGGTGTCCCACCCAGGGGAGATCAAGAAAGAAACGGAAACCATACACAAAACAACAAATTGCTGAATTGGAAAACGAGTTTCTCCTCAATGAGTTTATTAACCGACAGAAGAGGAAAGAACTATCAAACAGACTAAATTTAAGTGATCAGCAAGTGAAAATTTGGTTTCAGAACCGGAGAATGAAAAAGAAAAGAGTAGTAATGCGAGAGCAGGCTCTTTCTATGTACTAGAGCAGAGTCCGCCCGTTCCTGCATGAACTTGTGCCCGGAGTGTTCACCCCTAGAGTAGAGAGTACGCGCCAGTGAAACGCGGAGACTGTGTCTTTTTTACCATTTAAACCAAGGTCTCGAAACGCGTAGGATCCCTGCGTAAATAGGCAACACTGAATTCTTAGCCAAGATGAAGACAAGCCGGACCAGCATGGAAACATGTATTATCAGCTTTTTACCTTTCTTTCTCCATTTATATAGATTTTCTCCTGCATCTTACCCTCTATTTCCCCGGAGAACAAGCGGTGCTAAACTAAGATCGATTTCTTTTATCTGTATGTAAACAGCATTTTGGAGCAAAATAAAGGAATAACTCCTAGTAAAGACGTCAGCTCTGTGGGTCCCGGCTGCTCCCTTCATCTGCTGCCCTGCACGCCACGGCGAGCCTGCGGCGCCGGCTTGTTTTGTGGTTTGGAGTAACCTGCTTGAGCAGCGATGGGGAAAGTGGTTAGCAAATAAACCTTTTTCTTTAGTCTTTTTTCTTTTTTTTTTTCCCTTTCCACCCTCCTCCCGCCAGGGCCCGGAGCCGCAGATCCGACCGCAGCCCGGCGGAGCGCGCACGTGACACCCGCGCAAGGCCCGCGCGTAACCTGAGCGCCGGCTCCGCGGCCGCTCCGCTCCGCTGGGCTCGGCTCGGCCGGCCGCCCGCCCCGACGGCACGGCGCGGCACGGCACGGCACGGCCGGGAGGCCCCGGTGTGCCGGCCGGAGGGGCCGCCGCCCCCGGCCCGCCGGCAGGTCTGCTCCGCGGAGGCGGCCGAGAGGTTCCTCTCCCAGGAAAAAGCGCCCCGCCGCCCCTCGCCGTGCGCCAGCCGCCTCCGGGGCAGCGCGGAGTCCCGCGGCGACGCAGGGGCCCCGGAGCCGGGCGCCGGTGCCTCCCCAGGTGGTCGGGCCGGGCCCTGCCCTTCCAGTGCTCCTGACTTTGGCCTTGTCCAAGCGCTGCCCCACCAGGCCAAAGACGGCGGGCGGTGCTGGGGCAGAGGCCCGGGAGCGGGGAGGCTGCGAGGAGGCTGGGGCCCACGTCTCACCCCGAGGTGCTGCAGGCACAGGAGTCGGGACAACACGGAGGTTTTTGGTGGGACTCATTGTTTCACCAGTCAGCCCCCATGGCCGTTTCTGCATGGATTTTTATGAGGGTAAAAGTGAGAACCGGTTCGGGCTTTTGCCCAGATATAACCCCAGAGGATAACCCAACCAGAGGGGCTGATAGCAGTGTCTAAGCCTTTTGGTCACTGTTTTGGGACAAGAATGGGATCGATTTTCCCCTCATCTTGATGAGAGGCGTTCTCTGCCGAGAGCTGCCGGCCTCTGCACCACCAGAGCAGTCAGACCGGCCGGAGCTTCAGCGCCTCAGAAACTACATGTTGCCCTTAGTCTGATACCTCAGAATATGAATTCTAAAAGAAAAATCTCACGGATTTTAAGATCCGCATTGAAATGGCTTTTGGCTACAATTTCCACCTAAGTCTTCGTTTCTCAACGAAGCGCGTTTCCACGCCTCCCAACGGTAATAATAATTAGGCTGGCAGAGGCTGCCTTCTTTTCTGGCGTGTAAAACAGGCTCAGATATGGTTGTTCGTGGTGTATACAAAACGCCTAAACAACCCCAAGGAACGGCACAAAGCTGCTACCTACTTACACTGTGCTATAACCTTCCCGAAGGCAATACACTCATTATTTCATAAAGAATCATATTTGAACGTCGCCCTGCTCACTCCTGTGCTTGCAACTACTGCTCGAGAGGGCACGGTAGTCCAGATGAATCTGGATTCCTAACCGGGCAGAGATGTAGCCATTTTCCTGAAAGCTATCCAGAAAGCCCCAAAGGTAACGCTTGGGTGGTGTTTCGGGGGGAGAAGGAAAACCAGCTCAAAGCATTTCTCGCCACTCTTACCACCCGCATTGCCCAATGCAGACAAAACCCTACCTCGCTCATGGAGGGATGGCTGCCAGTAGGAAAGCAGGGACGAAGCTTCGCCTGGTGACAGCTCCCCGGGGGCGAGGGATGCACACCTAGCCATCCACAGCCACAGGAACCACTCCTGGGTCCCTCCAAATCTTCGGTACGTTCAGCCTCTGTGCAGGAGTTGACGCATTGCGGACAATGAGGGTCTCTTCATCCAGTGGCATTCCCTAATTAAAAAAAACTAGGAGCAACCCAAATGATGCAAGCCAGGAGAAAAGCAAAAATCAGATAAAGTCCCTTTTCTTACCCTCTCCTGGAATACTACTCAGACGGCTACAGTTCCATGAGAAATTGACCCATTGCGCTGTTCTTCCTTATCCTAGTCCTCCCCAGTACCACCCGTTCCTTTATTACATGGGTGATGTGAAATCCGAAGAGGAACCTCGGGTGAAAATATGTGAAAGGCAATATATTATTTATTAAACGCATCTGATCCAGGATGATGGCTTATTGTGAAGCTCCTAGTCTAAATCGCCTACGGAAAGAGAAAAGACAGACGAGGTAGGATCTAAATTGCGCTTTGTTGAGAAAGTCTGTGTATTATGTATCTCTGTATGTGCCTGTGTATCTGTAGATGCCCCCATTTCAGCAGTGCCCGTTGTGTGTAACCGTGCGTGCACACTCAGACTGTGTTCATGGGCTCCTACTGTGCACCGACACATATGCGGTGGAAAACGGTGCACGATTTCACGCGTGCCCATACTCCAGGTTTCATCCCTTCCTCTGAAGCAGTGGGCGAGGACAGTGGCTCGGGCGTGGGGAGGCACACACGCGTGGCAGAGCTGCAGACGCGGGCGCGCCCTGCCTGTGCGGCTCTGCCTGTGCACACCCACCCGAGCTGTCCCCTGGGCACATGTGTGCACAAGCGTGTGCGGCACGCCGGCTGGGCGCGCAGGAGATGCACCCGAGTGAGGTGGATGTACTCCACGCCCTTCGACTGGATTATTTCTGGCGTCTTATCAGGTGCCCCCTGAACCGGCTTTGCGGGTGTATGCGGGGCGGGATGGAGCAGCGGGCACCCGCCTGCTGCGCCCACGCCCGCGTCCCTCCGCAGCATGCAGGCGATGGTTCATCCCTTTATTTACTCAAACATAAACATCTTTGCATTTCCACCGCAGCCTAAACATGCTAAAGCCCTTCCAGGAGGCTCTCCATTCCTCCTCTTTTGATAAGGTTGCAAACGCAACTTGGTTTGTTGGGAATGGCTCTGGATGCCTTTGTGCTTCCTAAAAGAGCATAAATAATTAAAGTTTGGCAGAGAGGAAAAGCTTTCTTGCAGAACTGTAGTGGCAATAAATGAAATGACTCAGAATCTCTTCTCCAGTCGGTTTTTACGAGAGCTGCCAGACAGTGTCTGTTCACGTTCTCCAGATACTAGGGGCGCCATAACAAAGTTAAGGTCAAGTTAGTGTCTTATCTTGGGTGGCACAAAAATACCGCATCTTCTTCAGCCGGACCGGGTATATTTTCAAGCCTAAACGTTACGCAAGTCGCCTTAATTTCCACGGAGAGCTTTTGGAAATGTCTCTTGGACCTGAATACTTGGTGATTCCAGGCAACGATTGCAGATGTTTCAAGACGCCTAACGGTAAAGTATTCGCCTGACTGCGTACATGATGTGCATTTATGTTTCGATGCTATTTAATCTTCGTAAGGGAAAATGTAAAAAAAACGGGCGAGTGTGTGTGTGGGGTGTTATTGTAGTGTTCAGAGCTGGGCTGGGACCGACCCCAGGGTGAAAATGCTCTGGCAGGCGGGGACCCCCAGCTTTGCCTTATTCCAGCGGGGTCTCCGCTGTGATATTGGTCTCATATTTCCCAAATTAGATCGTTTCTTAAAGGACTGCTTCCTAAAAGGACTTTCGTACTAACAAATCGTCGCCATGTCTTTGAACTTGAATTAGTTGAAACCGGTTGGCTCCTGCGCCAAAATTTAATTGATGCTAGGCTTGTTGCATCGAAAAGAAGGTGAAAGATTCTGGCTAAGGCGCAATTAGTTGTTTGAACGGTAAAGAAAATAAAGCTCCATAGGTTTCCAGAACCGTCTCTCTTGACAAGATAGGCGATCAGAAACCTTGGGGGGGGGGACACAATCCAAACGGAGCCCTGCCCTGCTTTGCTGCAAGGTCCAGGGTAATTAGTGACACAGGAGCCATTTTAACTGCGCAGACATCATTTTTGGGAGGTTGTTTTTTCTGTTGCTGCAGAACCGAGAGGGCTCGAAAGCCGATTAAGGGAGGGAATGGTGGTTCTGTGCTTTGATTTCTAGCGGTAACTTGCAACTTGCAAGAATCTATATGTTGGGAGCAATGTGTGGCGTTTGAGGTGTTTTGCGAGCGAGACACCAAAGCAAAAAAAAACAAACAAAAAAAACCAAACAAAAATCCCAACTGCACAAAGAAAAGAGAAAAGCAAAGAAAGAGACGGCGGTGGGGGTTGTTAAGAATGAACTCCATAATATCTGTTTGGCTTTGTTCTTTTTATTTTTAGAAAGGGCTAGCTGGGCTGCGGCATGGAAGCCCCTTGGGTAGCCCTCGACTGCTCTGGGGAGCCCGGGGATGCAGGAGGGGCCGTGCCGGTGGCGGTGGTGGCGGCGGGGCGGGGGGCAGGGTGCGGGGCGCAGCCCGGTCTGCGGGGCTCCCTCCCCGGACCTCTCCGCATCGCGCAGCCGGGGGCGAGCAGGAGGCTCCTGGAGCAGCGGAGCCGAGTCCTCAGCGGGCACGGCCGCCTCGAGGAGCCGGGGAGCCTAGGGGCCTTCTCCCCGCTTGGCCGCAGAGCTGTGGGGCCGGTTCCCCACCTGCCGGGCTCTCCGCTTGCTGTGAGACCTGGAGGCTGCCTTTGTGGAGGTGATATGGGGCCTGTGGATTTGCCGGAGCCTCCACCCGGAGATTGCTGGGGTGTCCGGAGCGGCCGTGCTCGGCCTGGGGAGCTCGCCCAGATATCGGGTTTATTTGGAGAGCGACATGTGGTGGAGCTAACCTGGCTATGCTGTACAGTGGCGGAAAAAAACCCAAAAACATTCCCATAGAGGGCTGGCAAATGTTTCTGGAATGAGGAGTTGGTCGAGTACAGGGCTATTGATGGCGTGTATTATTTATTCTCCTCTCTTTTCAGCCTTTGCGGCCTTGTTTGTGCTTGTCTGTATAAAATCATATTTCAAGGAAGAAAGGAAAATTGTCAAAAATAAGCCCTCGAAGGCAGGGCGGGAGCGGGGCTGGCGGCTTCTGTGCGCGTCGCCTGCTCCCAAGTCTTGCTTTTCCCTTCCAATGAAAATGAACATTTTGGTGGGAGTTGGGGCAGGGGAACAGAGGTCACTTTGTCTGCTGCTTTGCTTCCCAAGGAAACCGTTCTTGGTGGACTTCTTTCCCTGCCATAACCCTCTGCCTTGCAGAGAGCCCGGAAAGTATCTCCCTTTCGTAAATCCGGCTGCTGAGAGATGTTCTGTTTGCGTATTTCTTATTTCAGTTTGGCGCCCTGACACAAGTGCGCTGTGTTTGGGCTTATAAGCGAGGGAAAACGAGGTGATCGAAACTCAGGCTTTGAATTCCGTGACCGGTTTTGATGCCAACTGTGGATTGCAGGAGCCGGGAGGGCAGATCCGGTTGTACGCTCGAGTGTGTGAATGGGACTTGGCTTTCCTGAGTGAACCATCACCCGCCCGCTCATCATCTGCTTGAGCGGCGGCCGGAGAGTATCGCTCCCTCTAAGGAGGAAGCGATCGCGTTTCTGAGCCGGGGGTGCCCGTCCGTGAGCCCCCAACCCTCTCTCCGGGGACTGCCTTCCCCGAGGGTGGCAGTGCTCCTCCCTCGCTGCCCGGGGAGGCCGGGCGGAGATGCGGGCGGGGGGCTGCGCGCCGTGGGGCTCCGCGCCGGGCTCCGGCAATGGGCAGGCGCCTGCCCGGGCGGCGCGGCCCCAGGTGATCCGCACCTCCTACGTGTATCTCACATCGCCTGGTGAAAGGATGAGACTTAACGCCGGCTATATTTGTACAAACGGCGCGCTCGCCTCCCCGTGCTGGGAGGGCTCTTTGGAGAGATCTTAGGAGCCTTTCCGAGGGGCTGATATAGATATAAGGACATTTCTACATCGCGTCACGTGACATAATTACCACTAGAATCAATCAAGATGAATTGCACGTCAGCACACGGTGGGGATTTTTTCTTAGTTGATCCTGTCCAAACCCTCTTGTGCAATAGATGGATCTTGTTCAATGCATTGAAACCTCCTGGTTGCTTGCAATCGCAAAAAGGAAGACATGACTGAGTTTGACGATTGCAGTCACGGCACATCCAATATGTATCTGCCAGGGTGCGCCTATTACGTCTCACCCTCAGATTTCTCGACGAAACCCTCTTTTTTGTCTCAATCGTCGTCCTGTCAAATGACTTTTCCTTATTCTTCTAATTTACCTCATGTTCAACCTGTGCGCGAAGTAGCATTCAGGGAATACGGATTAGAGCGCAGCAAATGGCAGTATAGGGGCAGTTATGCTCCTTATTACTCAGCTGAAGAGGTGATGCACAGAGACTTTCTGCAGCCTGCGAACAGGAGGACGGAAATGTTGTTCAAAACGGACCCTGTCTGCGGCCACCACGGACCGTCTCCCGCCGCCTCCAACTTCTACAGCTCGGTGGGGAGGAACGGCATCCTGCCGCAAGGCTTCGACCAGTTTTACGAGACAGCCCCCGGACCCCCGTACCAGCAGCACTCCGAGAGCGAGGGGGACGCCGAGAAGGGAGACTTGAAAGCCCAGAACAGCACTTGCAGTAAAACACCTTCCAGCCAGGAGAAGAAAGTGACACCAGCAAACAGCGCCGATTCCCCTTCTGGTGAGGCTGTTGCAGAGAAGAGCAACAGTTCAGGTAGGTATCAGTAGTAAATTGGGGGCAAGAGTACAAGGCCAACACTTTGTCAAGCCGCATTTTATGTGCAATTTTATAAGCATCCAAAGGATTTTATATATCCTATAAGATTTCCTTTACCGTTGTAAAGCGTGTTTACGATAGGAAACCAATTTAGGTGGGCTTAAGGTATTCTTGGAAGAGGATATTAATTGTTATTAAATTGTTGATTCGTCGGGGGGAGACGGAGAGATTTCACAGGTAGTGCTCAGTGCTGCCTTCGGTTTAGAGCTTAAGATCTTCGTTTGTTTGGGGCGGGGGGTGTGTGTGAGAGGAGTTTGAGAAACTTGGAATTTTTCCAGCCCATTTAAATATCTCTCTGTATTGCTCGAAGAGCTCTCTTTTTAGGAGAAGTTGGGAAATATTAGCATTTTTTGCTAAGTCACCCGGAGATTATAAGCATCAGGAAGATTTTTTTTTTTTAAGTGCTAGAGGGCTGCTTTCCAGGCAATGGGATATTATCAAAGTCTCTGATCAAATCCTAGCTGAGAGTGTTCGTAGCAACAGCGTAAATCAGTTTATTCTCTCTTGAATTTCAGCAATTCCCCAGCGATCAAGGAAAAAGAGGTGCCCCTATACCAAATATCAGATAAGAGAATTGGAACGGGAATTTTTCTTCAACGTGTACATAAACAAAGAGAAGAGACTGCAGCTGTCCAGAATGCTTAACCTCACTGACCGGCAAGTTAAAATCTGGTTCCAGAATCGAAGAATGAAAGAAAAGAAACTGAACAGAGATCGACTCCAATATTTCACAGGGAATCCCTTGTTTTGAAAAAAAAAAAAAAAAAAAAAAAAAAAAAAAAAAAAAAAAAAGAAGAGAGAGAGAGAGAGAGAGAAAATCAAAAAGAAAAAGCAAGAGAACGGGAAGAGAGAAGAAAAACAAAGAATATATCGGTCTCTCTGATCTACCATCTGAATGCAAAAGTTAATTTGTTTACTTGACACATCCACCCTGCGGAACTCAAAGTTTCATTTTCATGTGCAACTCCCCATACTGAATGGCCACTGGAGATTTCGGGGCTTGGCGGAGCAGATGCCTGATAAGGGGAAACTAGGGTAAATCCAACTGTCCACTCTCGAGTGTTTTTCGCCAAAGGTGCTTTTTTTCCCTCTCCCACAGTACCAGCCATGGACCTGCAGTGTGTCTGGTAGTTGTTGCTTACAATTCATTGAGTTCGGGGGGGCTCTGTTGTTGCTTTTGAGCTAGGATAACACTTTCCTCCCTTTAAGTGAATGCGGTTTATTTAAGAGATGGTTAATGTACGCTCGCTATATATAAAATATATATATATATGTTTCTATTGTCATCCAAAAGCATGGGCCACTGTCTTTTTCATGTGAATAAATGGTTTCTAGTAAAGTTAAGGTTATAACTTCCGTGCACTGTATGGATTTCCATCACCAAAGGATCCTAGCGTTTTCTGGGCTAGAGCCAAGTTCGGTTAAATAATAACGTGAGGAAACCTAGTCGGGTTATTTTAAAAGCATTTCAATTAAGTAATAATTCAGATGCTTAGCTCTCGCTTTGTAGGTATGCGTACCTTCCCCGTTCGCTGTGAGACAGAGCCAACATGGCTGTCTGCAGACCATCACTTCTGATGGTGCTACCATTACTATAAACAACGAAAAAGGCTTTTCGTTTAACTGGTCAGGCTCTAAATAAGCCCAGAATCCCCAACGTCAATGACTGTTTACTCTTTAGTGAAGAGCAAGGCAAAAAGCCGAGGGCTCCGAGCGAGTCAGACAAGAGGGAGCTATAAACAATTGGCTCTAGTCGAGGCGAAAAAATAATTAAAAAAAAAATTAAAAAAAGAAAGAAAAAAAAAAAAAAAAAAAAAAAAAGAAAGAAAGAAAAGATTCCCCACCCCAAACCAAGACCACAAAACCACCCCCAACACTTTTGGGAGCAGAGGGGTGGTTCTCTGGACTCTGATTGCCGGGCAGGGCGAGCGGAGCGCGGCGCTGGCGGGAGCTGAGCTCAGCGCGCTGCGGCCGCGGCGGGCCCCGCCGGGGGCCGGCACCCGGAGGAGATCCGCTCCGCTCCTCGCCGCTTTATCTTGCGTGACCTGGCTGGGCTGTTTACAAAACCTTGAACTGTCTAGACAACACCATAAAAACCGAGGTTCTAAACAGCTTAATTGGGTTATATTATGCACCTTCTGGTGGGCGAAAAAGAGATTTCCGCAATGTGCAATAAAGGCGACGAGTGAGAAAAGAATTTGCCTTTTTTGAATAGGACGAGGTGGCTCTCTCTACGCTCTCAGGCAGGGAAGGCAAAAGTGTCAACTAAGTCAGGGAAAGACGGAGAATTCAAAAAATAGAGAAATAGAAGAGGAGGGAGGCATGACTAAAAAAAAAAAATTTTTAAACACTTTAGCAAGAAAAACATAAGTGTATGCCTTTGAACTTCCAAAATGTCAAGGTCATCACCTTTAACCTTTCTGAATAATTAGGCGCCTTAAGGTTCCTCTGTTATTTTCAACCACCACCCACTCTCTCTCTGTCTCACTCTCTCCCTCCCTCCCTCGCTCTCTCTCACACACACGCACAGCCACACACACACTTTTTACCGCATAGCTGGCCATATTAGCAAATGCATCATAACGCAAAGAAAATCCCGGCTCGGTAGAGGTGAGCTCTCGGCGTCGTGCAGTGAGCTTGCCCTGCTCCAGTCCCTGCCAGCTGGAGCAAAGGAGGCTCCTCACTTCCCTCTCTTTCTCTTCTGCGCCCTGGGAATTCGACCCCAAAATATTTTTTCTTTTTTCTTTTTTTTTTTTCTTTTATTTTCATTTCTTTTCATTTTTTTTTTTTTAGCTCATAAGAAAAAGACGGTTTTGCTTAGAAAAAAATTTTAAAAATAGGAAATGTCTCGTAATTTAGTAAGAAAGATGATTTTTCTATGCAGTCTCCCCACAAAGCCCATTAATTAGAAATGCGCGAAGTCACGGGGAATTCCTGACGGCATTTTGCCTGACCTTATAGCAAAATTCTCGCGCGTCTCCCGATCCTTAATCCACAGGGCGAGAACGAGTCGTTTGGTTTTCTGTTCCCTGCAGTGCTTTAACAGTCTATCTCAGCGTATTAATGCGCCTTCAAAGCGCCAAGACACCGCAAAAGCGGGCCGCGGAAACCGAAACGCCGTAGCACTAATCTCGCATAAATGCTCAATGATAGCGGTGTTAAGTTTCTATTTAAAAAGGAAGGAAGAAACCCATGACTGAGAGCAAAATGAACTGGGGAGAAAGACCTGGAGAGGAGAGGAATCCCGGTGTCTGGCGGGCAGCGGCCACAGGAGGGCGCGCCCAGGCGCTGCAATGCCGCAGCCTCCGGTGCTCCAGTCTCTTTTCCCCCTAATAATAATTCCACTGCTAATAAAATATCTAATATATAAGTAACGATAAGATTTCAGGGCCTTCCAAATGAGAAAATAAAGCATCAAAAAGATTTATTAAACAAATAACCCATAACCGTGACGTGCTGGAGAAAATGCCACTTTAAAAGATTTTTTTTTTTTTTTTTTGGTCGTAATCTTTTATAATGCATCCGAGCTTTAAAAAAAATCCCATAATTTTAAGAAAGGAAAAAAATCAAACCCCAAAGATATTCAGAATTCGTTCTCTAGAACAAAAATCTAACTACTTCTTTAAGGACAACCTTAACAGGGGTGGAACAAAAGTAATATAAAAAACATGCATTTCCACAATTTATCTTTGGTTCTTACTCGAGGATTTTCTTAAATAAACCTCTATGTACAGAAAACATAATGTTAAAAACGTATTTTATTTAAAGACGAGATTAACATTAGCTCCTGAGAGTGCTTAATTTTTGAAAGAAAGACAGAGAGACTAAAGAGAAAAGAAGATTTTTTAATATTCTAACATCACCTTGCCAAGGCATTGCTGAATGAAGTCCCTCTCTTTAAAAGTGCTATGGAGATCTATTAAAATGAAAGTAGAGCTTACAGAATTAAAGTGAATCTTATGAATTTCTTGGACTTTCTCCAGCAACCGAGCATGTTCTGTCTTTCTGAGATTTGTTTTGTTTTGGATTTATGTATTTTTTTCTTTCCAGTGTACAGTTCTGGTCGGAACCTGAGGAAAGAAAGGGTTTCGCTGCTTTCTGCTTATTTACAGAATTCATCGAAATCTGTTTCATGTTGGCTTAGCCATATTCCGCATTTTTTAAAGCCCAGTTTCTCGTGAACGCATGTTGTCACTTTGTCTGATTGCTAGATTGTTGGTATGTAGATTATTTCTCTTTTTTTTTTTTTTTTTTCTTTCTGTCTTTTTTTTTCTTTTTTTTTTTTCTTTTTTTTTTTTTTTTTTTTTTTTTTTTTCAGAAGTTCATTGTTAATACTTTCCAAGAAATAGCCTTTCTGTCGATAATAAAACGGCATTGTACAATCCTAAATCCTTGGGATCCCTGACGCCAGAGGTAGCCCTTGTAGGAGAGCCGTATCCCGGAGGAAAATGCCCGGGTCTCTGTGGACATACCCTTTCCTAGGGGGAAATGTTTAACGAAGTTTTCCTGTTTGTTTTTCTTGGCATGAGAGGGCTCCTTGCGAGAGCCCACACCAAGCCCGAGCCCATTAGGCTTCACACGAGGTGCTTTAAGCCCTCGCAATTACAGTGAGGCCGAACTCAGAGAATGTGAACGGGTGATGGGAGCCAGAGTGCGCTGTTAATTTTGGAAAATGATATCTGTACACCAGGACGTGGAAATGCTGCTTTCTTCTTTTTTTTTGGAACCATTGTGTAAATGTGATGATCCTGTGTGAGTCTGTAAACTCTTCTATTTTTCATTGTTACCCCTTTCTCAGTTAAATTCCTCTAGATAGAAAAGATTGTGAGTTATTTCCAGATGTCTTTGGGCTTGTCCTTTACGTAGAACGAAAAGGGCATTTGATTATTTTCCGATTAAAACAGAAATGCGGCAGGAATCTGCCGAAAGATAAATGTGCAGCACAAATACCGAGGCTGAAGGCTGCGCCGGCCACCGATATACACGCTAAAATCTTATCACACTCAGGCACTTTTGTGTCCACAAAAATATGGAAATACAATAGGAGAAGGGCTGGGGCTTAGGGCGAAGCTGAGCGTACGATCAGTGCTACTGCGCGATCCTTATGCTCAGAAATAACACCTTGGAAGAAAAAGAACAGCGTGTTGTTTTGGTTTTTTATAGGCTTTAATATTTAGGAAAAAGCATAATGTCATCAGTATGTCGTGTCTGTCCCCTAACCTCGGTCAAAAAAATCTAGATAATCTGAGCCCTGAGCCCAGACGCCGACTCTTTCTATGAAAATGCGGCACATAGAAATCTGGGCAACGTGACAGTTGCTTTATTAAAAGAAGAAAGGATACAATATCGTAGCCAATTTTTTTTTTTCTTAAATAAAACTATTCTTCAATGTCCCTGCAATATAACAGTGTGGCATAAAATATACAGTCAGCGCGTTTAAAGACACCCTAAATTAAATGGTGAAATCAAGTAAATCAAAGGGAATTTACTAAAAGCTTCCTGGGTTCCAGCCTTTTTTTAAAAATAAGACATTTCTCGCAATACCTTTGTTACTGAAGGCATCTGCAAAATATCTGGCTTCCTTCGTACCCCTCTCCCATCCCCCTCACATAATGAGAGACAAACACAGCAAATTGCAACTATGAGAATGCTCGGCACAGCCGAGACAAAAACATAATCATATCACCAGTAATAAGGTTCAGGCAGATAAGGCAGTGAAAATTAAGCCCTTCTGCCACGTCTGGTAACCTCCAGTTTTTAGCCCTGACATTTGCTAGAGGAGAAAACTGTAATGTCCACCTATGCTTTATTACAAACAGTAATTTACATCTGCATGGACCCATTGGTTGGGGCATTTTTTCACCCTCGTTCGGAAAAATATGGGGCTCTGAGAGCAAAACCTTTATATTAATGTAGATTGTATATCTCATTTATTGCACAATATTGATTTATTTATTAATGTTAATTACTTTATTCCATTTTAATATGATTTAAAACAATAGTGACATTAAATGCCCAGAGCCTAAGTCCCCAGTTCCCAATGGCTCTCGCATGTTTATTCAACTTCTATTTACATCAAACTTAAACTTTCTAATGTTCATTTTCAATAAAAAATTGCTGCTCGTTTTTAAAACCCTCGTGATTTACCGTGAGCGCAGGGTCTTATGGAGCCGTTTGCCAGTCCCGAACGCAATATTTAAATTATTGTAATCACAACAGTCATCTGAGTTTCCGTGTAGTGACATGCATGAAATTAATATTTTCAATTACAAAAAATCAAAGAGCCCTCATGTTTAATCAGGACCCCAGAATTCAGCTCCTCCAGCAGCAGCAGCAGCAGCAGCAGCAACCGCAGCAGCAGCAGCGAGGCCGGCGTGGAAAGCGGCTCAGCATTTGCTTATTGTTTTAACTTTACTGTTGGGCGAAACCCGCCGCAAACCTCTGGGCTGATACTTTCAGCTGGGATATTTCTGGGACCCCTTTTCTTACAGTGTAAATAAAGGTTATGAAAGAACCATTTGATGGGCATAAAATTCCTGATTAGATTTAATAGTCAAGCCTTAAACTGCGTCAAGAAAAATAGTATTTTGTTTCTTTAAACTCTGTGGGTTGCCCAGGCTGTTGTTGAAGAGGAGGAAATTGCTAGAAGGCGAAGGGGGGGGGGTGGGACGCGGCGCTCGGAGGGAGCGTCGTGGGCTCCGCCGCGGCTTCTTCCCCGGCGCAGGCGAGTCTTAGCCATGGCTCTGATCATGATCTTACGTGGCCACCGCGCCGCAGCGCCCGCCGCTCGGCTCAGCCCGCCGCGCCGGCCAGGCGTGCCCGGGAAGGGCAGGGGCTGCGCCAGGCGCAGGGGCCGCTGCCGAAAGAGCCTGCGAGCAGCGAATATTACGGAGGTAATATTTAAACTCTCCGGCAACCCAGGAGCTGGAGGCTGCAGCTATAAAAGACACTGGCTCTTAACCTGACAATGATGTTGTATTTGAACAGCTGCGATAAGGTTTTAAAAGGTCTGTCTCATTGCCACCGCGAAATTTTAAGTAGGGTTATTGTTTCCAGCAGTCTAAAGTGTACGGTAAAGTACAAAAACATCCAAATGCCAGGAAGTAGAGGAAAACTCAAATCCACGCTGGTAGAAAACGCATGTTTGTAAGCGTGTAAAGACGCATTTGAATTTTTAAAAATCCTTCCACGTGCTGCCTGCTCTTGGGGATCTGAAAGGGCGTTTTGATGGTAGAAAGGCCCAAAATAAACAGTCGAATGAGTCCCAAACAGAAATTATCAACAAGTTCACTTTGTGTGGATGAGGGTCCTTGACAACATTAGCCCCAGATAAGAAATACTCCAGTTTGGAGGGAAAAAAAAAAAAAAAAAAAAAAAAAAAAAAAAAAAAAAAAAAAAGGAGAAAGGAAAGGAACCCGATAAAGAGTAATAAACAGTTTCTACCGCCACTATTTAAAATGTAGTAGCTGCGGGTGCAAATGCGGGTAAGGAGTGGGAGGAAAAACAATAAAACACGTTTAAAATGTTGGGACGGAAAACTCTGATCTGCCATGTAGACAGTTACTGTTGTCTTCTGTTGATACTTTCTTTGCTGATTGTTTTATAATACAAATGCATTTATCATTCTTATAAAAAAAAAAAAAAGTCAGAAAAAGTTGCTTAAAGGAGTTGAAGGAGTTGCTGTGAGGATATGGGTTTCTGTTATGTCTTTTGATGAGCAAAACTACAGAAGGAGAAATTACCTTTTTGGTCCTTTCGGTTTGCAGGGCAAGGGGAAAAAAAAAACACTTTTTTTTTTCCCTTTCTTTTTTTTTTTTTTTTTTTTTTTTTTTTTTTTTTTTTTTCCCAGGCAGTCGAGAGAGAGAGCATTGTAAAATAATTTTAGGAATGTAGCTTCCCTATAAAATTCGAGTTATGACAAAAGTCCACCTTTTAATATTTGACGATTTGTGTTAAAACAAAAATTGACCTTCTCGGTTAGCAGCTAGGAAAAAAATCAATAGTATAATTTTCAATAATTCATAACGCGAACGCCATTATGCTAAATCTCAACTATTAATCTTATCCTTTACAAAGTCTCGATTGATTTGTTAATAAAATATCTTCCCGTGCGCGGCAACAGAGGGGGTATAACTCTTGAAAAAGCTTCAGAAGCAAGAAAATTACCGAGTAGCCCGAGAATGTAGATGAGGGTTTTATTGATCGCCCCTGATTCTCCTTAATACGCATTAATAAATCCCGCAACCTTTTGTCCCCGCACTTGTCAGCGGCGGGAGCCATGGCGGGCGGGCGCGGTCCTGCGCGGGGGCTCCGCGCGGCCGCGGGGGGCCGGGCCGGGCCGGTGCCGCAGCGCGGGCGCGGCGCGGTGCGGTGCGGTGCGGTGCCGGCGCGGCGGCGCAGGGGGCGCTGTTGACCGCGGCGGGGCGCGGCGGGGCGGCGCGGCGGGGCGCGTCAGCGGCGGGGCGGCGGCGCGCGGGGCGGCGGGCGCTGCCATTGGCCCGCCTGTCATGTGGTCGCGCGGAGGCATCCGCAATTACACGGGAATGTTTTCCTAGAGATGTCAGCCTACAAAGGACACAATCTCTCTTCCTCAAATTCCGCCCCAAAATGTCCTTTCCCAACAGCTCTCCTGCCGCTAATACTTTTTTAGTAGATTCTCTCATCAGTGCGTGCAGGAGTGACAGTTTCTACTCCAACAGCGCCAGCATGTATATGCCACCTAGCACAGACATTGGGACGTATGGGATGCAAACCTGTGGACTCCTTCCGTCTCTGGCTAAGAGAGAAGTTAATCACCAAAATATGGGTATGAATGTACATCCTTATATACCTCAAGTAGACACTTGGACAGACCCGAACAGATCTTGTCGAATAGAGCAACCTGTTACACAGCAGGTCCCCACTTGTTCCTTCACTACAAATATTAAAGAAGAAAGCAATTGCTGCATGTATTCCGATAAGAGATCCAAACTCATTTCTACAGACGTCCCTTCCTACCAGAGGCTGGTGTCTGAATCATGCCCCATTGAGAACCCCGAGGTTCCTGTCCCAGGATATTTTAGACTGAGCCAGACCTACGCCACTGGGAAAACCCAAGAGTACAATAATAGCCCTGAAACGAGTTCAACTGTAATGTTACAGTTAAACCCTCGCGGCAGCTCCAAACCGCAGATATCTGCTCAACTTCAGCTGGAAAAGAAAATGAATGAAAACCCGAACAACCAAGACAGCACCGCTAAAGTCTCTCAAGTGGAAAGTCCCGAGCCCAAGTCCACGTTGCAAGAGGAGCGGAGCTGTCTGCCCGAAGGCTCCGTGTCCAGCCCAGAAGTCCAGGAGAAGGAGAGTAAAGGTCTGTATTACCGAGTTTAAGCCGTGCCGTGGTGTAACTCCAACACGCCAGCACCATAAAGCACGCTCGAATATACTAACGAGCAACACAGCCATCACATTTAATGCTAAGGAGTATTGGGCTGCAGGTGCTGTCTCTCTGAAGATTTTGGCAGGCAAAAATGCTACACAAAACGGTCCAAAGATTTTCCGTAGAGATCTGCCTCTCCCGTGCACGCAGACAGCCTCTGTGATGCGGGGAATATAGCCGTGTGCTCCGTAATGCGCTGCAGCAGCCAAAAGCAGCCCCATACCTCTAAAAAAAGCAGGTCTGGAGGTTGTAAAATACGAGCAGCTCAACTTTTCTCTCGTAGTATTTCGTCTCTCTCTCTTTTTTTTTTTTTTTTTTTTTTTTTTTTTTTTTTTTTTTTTTTTTTTTTCCACTGAGCCTTACTGCGGTTTGATTACATTTAAAGTTAATTACGATCCTCTTAAAATAGGTGAGGAATAGGTGCTACCAGTCTGGGTAAAGTTGGAAAGAAATGCACAATGAAAGCAGCAGCCCGCTATCTGCCTGGTCCAAGGGTGGAATATTTCAATGTGGTGCTTTAGATAACCTTGGGTTGGTCTCCAAAAGTACACCAGTATTTTGAAATGCTTTTGAAAGCTGGAAGTGGTGGCACTCTGATTTTATTTTCCCTTTTAAAGTGCACTAACGCCTTTCTTTTGAACGGCGTATATCGAAGAATCCCAAAATGAGAAATTTTCTGCTATCAAAATGTACTTTGCAACCTCTAGGTCGATTTTTACCGTCTGTGTGCATTGAGAATTTCTTTATCTGAATTTTATTTAGTAGCCCAGGTCTAGCTTCATGTGGGGTAGATATTTTTCTGGTGGAGAAAGGAAAACCTACAAGGAAAATGAAAAAAAAAAAAAAAACCAAAAACAACCAACCAACCAACCAAAAAAAAAAAAAAAAAAAAAACCCCACAAAAAACAAAACCAAACAAAATCCAGGACAGGGGGTCGTAATTTCTTGTATATCATTTTGCCTGGGAAATGTCTGTATCTGTTTATAGGTGTGCTTGTGCAATTCAGCAGATGTGTGTGGGGATGCTGCTTCAAAATACAGTGAGAGACTATTTTGTAATTGGAATATTTTCGTGGCAATTGTCGTGGGAGCCCGAGTCGGCCATGGCGAGGCTAGACCCGTTAAGATATGTCCATGGGGCGGATGGCAGGTTAAATATTGTTGAAATGTTAAACACCGGCCGAAAACTTGCGAGACCCTTACTGGCAGGAGCAGGAGAGCGGGGCGGCCGCAGGGCAGGGTGCCGTGCTGGGGACAGGCGAGCCCAGCCTGGCAGCAGGTCCCCTCACTGAGCACACACCTCACCCGAGCGGTGCTTAATGCCCACATCCACCATATCTGCCAGACACTGCAGAGGAGGGGTCATGGCCAAGGGTACACTCTAACAGTCTGAGGTATTTTTGATTTTTTTTTTCTTCTTCTTTGATTTTGATAGAGGAAATCAAGTCTGATACTCCAACAAGCAATTGGCTAACTGCAAAGAGTGGCAGAAAGAAGAGGTGTCCTTATACTAAACACCAAACACTGGAATTAGAGAAAGAGTTCTTATTCAATATGTATCTCACTCGAGAGCGCCGTCTAGAGATCAGTAAGAGCGTAAACCTCACTGACAGGCAGGTCAAGATTTGGTTTCAAAACCGCAGAATGAAGCTCAAGAAGATGAGCAGGGAGAACCGAATCCGGGAACTGACCGCTAATCTGACCTTCTCTTAAACCCTAACCTCGGGGGGGGGCACCAGTGAGGAATGGGCACAGCACCACCACTTGATAAAGGCAGGAGAGACTCTGGCAAAACCCGGCATTTTCCAGTTTTGTTTTGTTTTGTTTTGTTTTCTGATAGAATGTGACTCTTCGTCCTTCTTTTAGCGCTGCAAGTGAATATGTATTACTATGATGAGTATATATAAAACCTAGCACGTGTAATTTATTTTTGTTCTCATCGTAATGCAGGGTAACTATTATTGAATATTATCATTTGGTCTTAACTTATTGGAACTGTCGAACATCCAAGCAATGTGACTTTTTCATGTTTTTACTAACAAAATGGTATTTATGTGGGGCTGTTACACGGGCCATAACATTTTGAGTACATTCAATACTTCCAGAAAAAGAGCGGGGGGGGGGGGGGGAACTGTGGGGGCGGGGGGAAAGAGAAGCACATTATAATGTAACTATCCTCTCAAATGAACTTAGAGATTGTCCTTCGTAAAATGGAATATCTCCTTCTTCTCCACTGTAGACATTTCCTTGTGGTGCATATGTGGAATAGTAGTCGTTCAGCAGCAAATTGTCCTTCTTGTGCATGTTCTGTTTGCATGTATAATGCAATAAACTCTGTAAACTACTGCGGTTCCTTTGGTTTTCTACAAATGTTTAAAGCACGGATGCAGGTTGGTCTCATGATCTTTCTCTGTCAGAAATTTTTTGTACTGGTGTACCTTTTTTACCATATTCTGGTCTTTGTGTCTGTCTGCCTGGCGTTCTTTCTTTTCTTCCATTCCCCCCCCCCTTTTTTTTTTTTTTATTTTCTTCCTAAGGGATGGGGTGGAGACTGGGCCGGGAAATGATGTAAACCTAATTAATTTATAAATGTGTCTGTAAACAACTGATTAATTGATAAAATGTTGTGTGATGTTCGCAGTCTGACAAACTGAATGCAAAAAAACAAACCAAAACAAACAAAAAAAAACCCAAACCAAAACAAACCAAAAAAAAAAAAAAAAAAAAAAAAAAAAAAAAAAAAAAAAAGAAAACGGATAAAAAAAGTTGTAAAATATTATGACCTGAACTGGACATCCTCATCCAATCAACTCGTACAACTCGTAAATGGTAAGTGATAAAAATATCTTTCTACTACAAGTTGTCAGAAATATGTGTGTCATTTTATTTGACGTTCGTACGTTGTTCTAAAAAATATCACTCACTGCGTGCTTACAATGTGCAGACTTTGATTTCGTGCCTTTGTTTGCTAAAAAAAAAAAAAAAAAAGGAAAACCCAACAAAACCCCTCCATAATAAATGCCAAGCTGGGCATAAGTAAATGTTAAAGAGCTTGGTTTTGGTCGCCTCGGTAGCTTTTAGAAGACCGTGGATGGAAAAAATATTCCCTCTATATATTCCCAGCATCTGGCGAGGTTGGCTTTTTTTGAGCAGAAACCCTCCCAGGCGTGCTTACAAAAGTACAGCAGCCTCTTCAGACCCACTTTTGTCACCCTGCATCGTTTCTGTTTGCTCAGAGATGGTTTTATTTCGCGCAATTCCTTTTTAGTAGCACACATCCAGCTAATGACGTTCACGACTCTTAACCCTTTCTGTACATAGCTTAAAAATGGTATTAGCAGGGCTCTGCGCTGGCAGCTGAGGAAGAGCATGTGTGTTGAGAGCGGGTGAATGCACGTGTGAGCAGATACACTAAGTAGAACTGCAAATAGCTTGCAAATGAACATGACTTCAAATTGAAGTGCAAATACTTGGGAGTACTTTCACCTTCAAACGGGTATTAGAAAAGTAGCGTGGCTACTGTTCGCGCTGGGAAACCAGCTTGTTCACAATCAACGCCCATTTCTCCCCTAAGCTGTTTCTAAATCAAGAAATTAAACTCAAGATAGTGCCAATATTGTGCGACTTGGTGACAGATACTGCTCATAATGCTGTTGGTGGCGTTCTATTTGCTCTTTCGTCGCTGATATTTAATTTAAGCCAGTACTTCCTCATGTGCACATTTACTCATGGGGAAGAGGCTATATATTCCTCAGATCAAGGCATCATCATTTTGAAGCTGCGAGAGCCGCAAGCACCTAGGTACTTTGTGCTTGTTCCCGTTTTGAAAACAAACAGCAAAACGATGGTAAAAAAACCCAAACTAAAAGCCCAAACTAACAAAACAAGTCCTTAAATATTGCGTACGTTCGCATGGCCTTTTCTTTTCCTTTAAAGATACTCGCCACACCATCAAAGAAGTTTCGGCAGTGGGAAGTAAATAGCTGGCTCCATACTAGGAGTTTAACGTACGTAAAAAGGAGGCTTACTCTAATCTGCCTGCTTTACCAATTTATATCTGTTTGAAGTGAGGGGCAATTCTTTGTCATACCGCAAACCCTGCTTCTAGAGAACAATGTAATAGAAATTATAAAATGGCAGAAGAAAATGCTAAAGTCAAATCACAAAAAAAAAAAAAAAAAAAAAAAAAAAAAAAAAAAAGGAAGAAAACAACCTAGGAGAGCAATAAATCATTAAATAAACAGGAATTTCAGTCCCTTCCTCATAACGGCCCGCTAGTAGGAAATGTTTTCCCAGCACTGCTGTCCGTGGCCCCGGCGGGCTGTGCTGCGGGCTGTGCTGCGGGCTCGCCACTAACTCTCTGCGTTTCCTCCAGATCCCGACACAGCCATCGTCCCTCGCCCGAGGAAGCAGGCGTGGGCAGAAGACCATGGGTAATCCACTTTTCCATACTAACGGGGCATCTTTTCTCTCGGGCAAGAAAAACCAGGCCGGGAGGGAAGGGTGGGGGCGGAAGGCATGGAAAAGAAAGCAAAGCGGGCAAAAAAATCTCACGTAGGCATTGAACGTGGCTCCCCCTGATCTAGGGGCGGAGGAGACAGCTCTGCCGACAAGCTGGGGTCAGCGATAGCCCCGCGCCCTCCGCGGGCCGGAGCCTGCCCGCCTGCCCGGGCCCTGCCCGCGGCCGCGCTGGCAGCGGCGGGGCCAGGCGGCCTCCTCCGGGCTGCCTTTGCCCGCGTCCCTCCCTGGCCGCGCTGGACACCTTAAGGGGGGCTGTGTTAAGGCTAGGTAGCCCCAAAGTTCCGCAGATAGAGGAGCATGTGTTCAGCCACACGTCAGCTGTGCTCGGAGACACAGGCTTTGCTGTTTCCATCCGTCCGTTTTATTAGGGACACATTAATCTATAATCAAATACACCTCATAAAATTTTTATTGAAAGGCATAAAATCATTACAGAGGTCTTCCACCTGTTTTAAAACAACACAATGGGCATCTCTTTTTTAAAGTGCATCCTTTCCATGGAAACTTTCTGTCCGGGGGTGGGGTGAGCGGATAATAATACCCGCACATGCTCTGAAATATGGAAGTACCGCAATGTGCTTTTACTGTAACATTTTCCTGTTTTATGAGAAGTCGTTACAGTCCCAGCTTGCGATGGTTTGTTTTTACAGGCAAGAATCCCCCTTTCCCAGCGGGTTCCCTCAGCAGCTTGGAGTGTGATTAGCAAGCCAAGGCTGTTGGATTTATTTAAACACCCTGCCTCACATTGATTAAGAAATGAGTGGCAGAAATCGCTCAAAGAAGGTGAAGAAATAGTCCGCACCCGCCGCGTCCGTGGCTGCCAGCGCGGCCACGCCCGCCGCGCCCCGGGCAGCCAGGGCAGAGCGGCGGGCAGCGCAGGCGGGCAGGGCAGAGCGGCGGGCAAGTAGGGCAGGAAGGCAAGCGGGGAGGGCAGGGCAGGGCCGGGCAGGACGGGCAGGGCAGGACGGGCAGGGCGGGCACGCAGGGCTGGCAGGGCGGGCACGCAGGGCGGGCAGGGCGGGCGGGCGGCCCCGGCGCGGTGCGGGGGCGCAGGCGGTGCGACGCGCCGTGCGGGGCCGTTGTTGATGATGATTTTTTTTTTTTTTTTTTTTTTTAATCACAGCAGCCCCAGTTTAGCGGATTGATTTACTCGCAGTATTGGTAAATATGATCACGTGGGCTCCGCAACCAATGGTTGAGGGTTGCAGTCTGCAAAATACTACGATTGTTCTCCGGGAGGGTATCATATACAGTTAACAGTGTAACCTTTTATATGACTAAGAGGGGAGCCTAAAATGTCGTCTAGTGGCACCATAAGTAACTATTATGTCGATTCTCTCATAGGCCATGAAAGCGAAGAAGTTTATGGGAGTAGATTCGTCCAGGGAGGTCACAGTGCGACCTCCAGGCCATCAGGTGTTGCAGAGAGTTCAGATTTTTCCTCTTGTAGCTTTGCACCAAAATCCACCGTGTTTTCCACCTCCTGGTCCACTGTTCACCATCAGCCGTCTGCGGCAATGACCGGGATCTACCACCCCTACATGCACCAGCCCCACTTAGGGGCAGCCGACGCTGGCCGCTACGTGCGCTCCTGGATCGAGCCCTTCCCGGGCTTCCCGGGAGGCGGCGGCGGCGGCAGCGGAGGCAGCAGCAGCGGCGGCTCCGCGTCCAGCTCCGGCTCCTCCAACGGGCGCCACTACGGGATAAAGCCGGAGACGGGAGCAGCCGCCTCCTCGTCTTCCTCCTCCTCTTCCTCCTCCTCCAAAAGGACTGAGTGCTCCTCGTCTCGGGAGTCCCAGGGATCGGTGTGCCCGAGTACACGTGCAGCTCCTTCCTCCAGGAGTCCCGGGAGAAAGCGCCTGCCGGCAGCTCCAAGGACCCCGCCGCCTGCAGCCACAATCCCAGCCCGAGCAGCGATCTGAAAGAGGAGAAGCAGCAGCAACTTGACCCAAGTAAGTGGAAAAAAAAAAAAAAAAAAAAAAAAAAAAAAAAAAGAAGAAAGAAAGACAAGAAAAAGAAAAAAAAGAAAAGAAAATAAAAGGAAAAGGAAGACAAAAAAAGGGAAAACGGAGGAGTGGGGGAGACAGAGAGGAACAGGGAGGAAAGGAGGAGAGAGGGGGAGAAAAAGAAAGGAAAGAGAGAGAGAGGAAGGAAGGAAAGGAAAGGAAAGAGAAAGGGAAGAAGAAAAGAAAGAAAGAGAAGAAAGAAAGAAAAAAGAAAAAAAGAAAGAAAGAAATTGCCCCTTTGATTTATTGCCGAAACCTGTAAGGCTCGAATGTGCAAAACTGATAGTTTTACTAACCTATAAAAACGTCTAGACGCCTACCCCAGCGCAAGCAGCAACAAGCACCCATAAAAGACTCCACATAACCACCTACCATCAAGACATCATTTGTACAGTAAACAGACTGGGGCATTAAGGCTTTTATGATAATTCCTCCAAAGTTGTGAAAACAGTCCATCCTTCGTTAAATTAATTTAACGACTTTTCTCTCCCCCCCCCCCCCCCCCCCGTTCCCTATACACCTCCCTTCTTCCAGATAACCCTGCAGCAAACTGGATCCACGCTCGTTCAACGAGGAAAAAGCGTTGTCCCTACACAAAGTATCAAACTCTGGAACTGGAAAAAGAATTTCTGTTTAACATGTACCTCACCCGAGACCGCCGTTACGAAGTAGCTAGGATTTTAAACCTCACAGAGAGACAGGTCAAAATCTGGTTTCAGAACAGAAGAATGAAAATGAAAAAGATGAACAAGGAGAAAGGCAATAAAGGAGACTAACGCTGGGGTGGAAACGTAGTTGGGGACTATCGATTTAGTTTTGAGTTTGGATTTTTATCGGGAGAGCGTGGTTTTAGTTTTTGGTGGTTTTTTTTTTTGGTTTTTGGACTTTTTTTTTTTTGGCTGCTGTGGCTGCTTATTCTTGTTTGGTTTTGTGTGAGGTTGTGGGGTTTTTTAGGTTTGGATGTGGTTTTTTTTGTTTTTTTTTTTTTTTTTTAAGTTTGGTTTTATTCTTCCTCTGCACCTTTAGCCCCCCATCCGTTCCTCCTCCTCCTCCTGTGCCACTCCACCCCAGGGACTTTAAATCAATTGCTTTTTTTTTTTTTTTTTTTTTTTTTTTTTTTTTTTTTTTTTTTTGGTAGAAGTAAAACGTGGTCTGTGTCAGGTATTTCGGGAAATTTTGTCTTGCTCTACAACGTGTTTTTCAGAGTCTCTTGATACGTCCCTCCTCTTTCCCAGACCATTTAGGTGACAATATTGTGAGTGCACGTTAGCTTTGGGAACTCTATCTGATGTTAAATGTTTGACATGTTTCTTAAAAGTGATGTAGACTAGATAGTTATTTTGCCAAAATAAAGGTAAGGAAATTAATTATAATTACGGTAATAAAGCATATATTAAATTACAGTCGCTTAAATCAATGGGGGTTGCTGTGCTGTCCGTGACCTACTAAGAGGAAATCTTCCCCTAAACTTCTGCTTCCTAGGTCTGAATCCTTCGCAATAGATGCCACAGAGAGGCCACGAGCTACTTTCCCCCCCCCCCCCGCCCTTTAGTGCACTGTTAGGAGGTTGTCTCATCCTTGGAGCCGCTCGCCATAGGCCTAACGCCACCCGGTCCCCCGGCTAGCTGCCGTCCCTGCCCCCGGTGACTGTTGTATTAATTAACCACTCCGTGTCTCGAGCTACGGACCTGTTGTAATTGTTGTCAGTTATTACACAATAAAGTCTGCCGTGACCGAACGACAGCGCTGCGGTGAGAGGAGAAATCTGTGCACCCCTCGCGATGTCCCCCGCGCCGCCGGCCCTGCCGCGCAGCCCCGCGGGCACAGCGCCTCCGGGCCGGGCCGGCAGGCAAGGCGGGCCGAGCTGCGGCCAGCGGCACCTCTGGCACCTTCCCCCGCCTCCCCGAGCCGCATTTGCTGCCAGAGGTCAGCGCGGAGAGGCCGGGTTGGTGCGCCCGCTGCCGCGCCGCGCCCGGGCCTCGGGTACCAGCGCGCTTTCAAACATCAGCGGTCCCTTGGGATCGGTTCCACACCAGTCCTTAGGAGCCAAGGAAACACAGTGATGCTCATTCGGTTAAACACGTCTTTCATTCCTAATTTTTTTTCCTGGTGGGTTCCTTCTAACCTCTGCTTTCTTTGACTGGGAGGGTGGAAGCTCTGGAGGGGACACGGCTGCTGCCAAACGTCCGGCTTTGTTGGCGAGAGCTCATTTAGCAACGCGCCTCATGCCTTCTGCATTTATAAACACACATGACTTTATCAAGATAATTGAGATGAAGTTCATTGTAAAAAATGCTTTGTTTAAAGAGCAACCATTAAAATGAAGGACCCGTAAATATTTACGAGCAGTTCTGTTAATTCAAGATTAAGGATAGAGCTGAGAGACCTGGTGTTTAATGTTTTTTACCTCTGGAGAAAAAAAAAAAAAAAAAAAAAAAAAAAAAAAAAAAGCATGCACTGCCAGGAAAAGGTGTTGCATTGCTTCCCATCCATTGTCGAGAAGATACCTATAATTCTTTTAAAACAGGAAGAACCGTGGTATAATAAAACCATTGAGATGGCTAGACGTCTGGACCTAATGAGTTTACGATATGCTATGGCACTTTTCTTTGAAAGCACCTTATTTTGATGTTTGTGTTTGTTAGGGGGGAAAAAAGGCAAAAAAAATGCAGACAAACTAGGTCTTAAAACCTTGGACTATAAATTTCAGCATGTCAGCGTTGGGCCAAGGCAACAGACTCAAAAAGGACCTGAAGGTCATGAAACAGAGATTTTACGAAGTCCGCTTATTTGTTGAAATGTATTTTATTGGATATTCTACTGCAATGAATCCTACGATGCCTCAATATTTTTGCAAATACCCGGGTGGAGAGGTGTGTGGGGGGGTGATCTGTAACAACACATAAACAATATTCTTGTACAAAAAACTGCATTGTGTTGATTCCAGCAGAGGCTCTGTTAAGAAATTTTCACCAAGTCCACACCATCTTTTTAATATTTATAACAAGCAGATTGACACATTTTACCTTGTTAATGTTTTTTCCTTTTGTTTACCTGTTTTTAATATTGTGTGCATTTATTTCAAAATGGCAGAAAGAAAACCAAACATCTCGATCAACGAAACACAATTTATCTATGGAGATTAATTTTAGTGTCAAACAGAATAATTTAATTCCTACCCGTTGGTTGTGTTAATATATGTTTTCACATACGTACAGTCTCGTGCACAAGCATTATACCGAATAATTCACAGGCATGTGTGATGAAGGAGGGGGTGAACGAAGATTCATCTTTACTTTCGTTTACATAAATCAATCCATAAATACATAAAAGCACGGGCAAACAAAATAACATCTTCAATACAAAAACGTATAACACTGAAACTACCACACATGGAGATTTCGTGGTGTAATATGTGGGGAAACATGATCGAAAACCGATAGCAGCCGTCTTCAAAGCTCAGGCGTCTTTCCTGGCTGCCATGTGTAAACGAGGCACATTCTTTGTATGCAGTTAATTATAGCTCTGGCAAAAAAAAAAAAAATAAAAGAGGGTCACCGAAATGTGCTAAGAAAACGGCAGCGTAAACTTAACGGGGGAAGGGAAAAAAAAAAAAAAAAAAAAAAAAAAAAAAGGAAAAAGAAAGCAAAAGGAAGAAGCCCAGTCCAAAGCCAGAAAGCAAAGGCAAGATCGGCCAGCACCGTCGCCGCCGGTGCCGCGCAGCTGAGCTGCAGTTTCTGGCGGCCGCGGCGGGTCCGGAGGGCCGCGCGGGCTGCCTGCCGCTGCCGCAGCGCACCGCCAGAGGGCGCCCGCGCTCCACCCTTGCGCGGCCGCCGCGCCCCGCTCGGCCCGGGCCCGCCAGCGCAGCGCGGCCGCCGCGGGCCCCGGGATAACGCCCCGGGGGCACCGCAGGAGGGGCGGGGGGGTCTGGCGCGGGAAGCGGCCACTGCCCCTCTGTGCCCCTCCGCAGGGTGAGGCAGCGTCACTGTGTTGCAGCTCGCTCCCTGCCAGGCCCGGCCTGCTGCCTTCCTGCTGGTCTCCGGCGAGGGGCTTTTGCTGCTGTCTGTCCGCGTGTGTGTCCCGGGCCTTTCCCGCCTCCCGCGCCTTTCCATGGGGTCTCTAAGGCTCCGCGAGTTCCTAAAGGCGTGCGCCCCGGGCCGCGGGGCCGCTGCCCCGGGCGAGTGTCATTGCGGGCACAGGGCCCGTCGGGTGCTCACATGAGGGGCAGCCGGGCTGGTCAGCGAGACAAAGCAAGTTAATCGGCATGGAGGCATGGGGGTGGTGGAAGAGCGGGGTGCGATGGAGAAGGAGTCCGAGATGCCTTTTATGTAAACACAAGTATTTTTTTGTCAATTCACATCAGACGGTCACACGTGGCTCTGGCTGGGCCCGTATTATATTTCACCCACATTTTTCGTCTCTCTCCAAAATAGGGCGGACTCGAGCTCCTGAGAGTGTCTCTTCGAAAGGCTGATTCCCACTGCAGGACGAGGCGGGAAAGACGACTGGAGACGACGCTTCTTGGGGCACGGGGGCCAGCGGGGGTGGCCGGCCCGACCGGGGGCAGCGCCGAGCCTCCTGGGCAGTTTTTCTTCCTTCCTTCCTTCCTCCCAGAGAACAGGACTCACTTATTTCGGACCGAGTCCCTGAGCGGTGCTAAACGTTCACCCACACATTCTTTTTTTTTTCCCCCCTCCCTCTCTTTGCCTCGTCCACCAAGGGTGAAATGATGGAAAGTATATTCATAGGCATGATTTCCATTAAGTATCAATTAACCTGGAGCCTCAGCCATGCGTGCAAGGCGTCAAGGGTAAATGTGCATCTCATTTCCCAGCGGTCTGCTCGCCTGGAAGGAAATGACCCGGAGGGCCCGTTGGCAAGGGGACCCGGTCGCTGCACCCTGCCACCCTACGAGCACCCCACTGCGCTCGCCTACACCCCGGAGACCCTGCAATGGGCATCGACCCCCTTGAGGGGCTCTGCCCTTGCCGGCCGGCGGTGCAGGCCGCGCTCCGGGCAGCGCAGTCTGGCTGAGCAGGGTGGCGTCGCCCCGGGCAGCGCGCCCGCGGTTATCGCGCGGGATCTGCGCGGCCGCCTGGCCCCTGCGCGGCGGGGGTTTCGGCGGCTCCTAGCGAGCGCACACCGGAGGGGGGAGCGGCGGTGCCGCCGCCGGGGTGGATCCGGGCAGGGCTGGGCCGAGTTTTTTTCTTGCCCGAGGAGCGGCACATGTAAACTGAAGCCAAAAGTCCCCCCTGAGCTCATGAGCGTGCGTGTGTGTGTGTGTGTGTGTGTGTGTGTGTGTGTGTGTGTGTGTGCGTGCGCGGGCTGCTGTGTGCCTAATAGGAAATAGTAAAAGCAGTGAGGCAGGTCATTTTGGGAGCGATTATAATCCAGTCCTGGTCACCACATTCACGGAGAGCAGGAGCGGGGAGCGCACGGGCCAGCGACGGCGGCATGACCACGGCGTAGAGGCACCGGCGGCGGCGGCGGCGGCGGCGGCGTGAGCAGCGCCCCGTGCCCCCGCCCGCCGCTGCCCCCTCCCCGATGAGCTCCTACTTTGTCAACCCGCTGTACTCCAAGTACAAGGTGGCGGCGGCGGCCGCGGCGGCGGCGGCGGGGGAAGCCATCAATTCCCCGTACTACGACTGTCACTTCGCGCCCGAGGTGAGCGGCCGACACGCCGCTGCCGCCGCCGCCGCTGCCGCCGCCGCTCTGCTCTACGGGAACGGCGCGGCCGCCGCCGGCTTCCCGCACCCCGCGCCCGGCGGGGCGGGGGGCGGCGGCGGCGCGGCCGCGGACTTTTACCACCCGGCCGGGGGGAGCCCCACGGCCGCCTACCAGCCGCCTCCTCCTCCCCCCGCCGCGCCTCCGCCTCCTGCCCCCTGCAGCGGGGTTACCTGTCACGGGGAGCCCGCTAAATTTTACGGATACGATAACTTACAGAGACAGCAGATTTTTACGACACAGCAAGAGGCCGAGCTGGTACAATATCCTGACTGTAAATCGTCCAGTGCTAATATTGGCGAGGAACCAGACCACTTAAATCAGAGCTCGTCTCCTGCTCAAATGTTTCCCTGGATGAGACCACAAGGTTGGACGCAATCAAAAATTTGCTTCCATCTCACGTCTGAGTTTAAAACTTTGTTTTCCTCCTCCTGCTTCTTTCTCGCTGACTCTCGCTCCCTGCCTCTGTCTCCCCCACTCCCTACCTCTCTCACCGCGATTCCTATCGCCGCAGTGGCTTGCGAAATTTAGGGGATGCAGTAAGCAAGTAGAAACCTCTGCAACAGGCAGCTATCAAACCAAGACTAGCTTTTGAGACGCCTCTCGGACTCTAAGGCGCAGCTGACACGCTCGCCAGTCTCCCGTCGCCGCTGCCTGAACGGGAAGGGTGCAGGGTGGGAAGGGGGTGGCATACAAGATGATAAAGTGACCCCGCAATATCCTATGCAGAGGGACAGCTTCGTGCGTTTACTATCGCTATGATCCTCTCACTCATGTGTAAAACCCTAGACTCCTCTGTGCCCTGTGCTTCTCTCCCTGCGGTTCTGTGGGGCTTCTCTCGAGGGATTCTGGAGGAACAGGAGTCCTAGCTGCCTGCCTGCGCCTTGTTTTGAACAGCCACGCCAACCTCCAAACCCCTATGTTTTTGTTTTAAACAGCAGCGCCGGGTAGGAGGAGAGGAAGACAAACATACAGCCGATTCCAGACTCTAGAGCTGGAAAAGGAGTTCCTATTTAACCCCTATCTGACCAGGAAGAGAAGGATCGAGGTGTCCCACGCACTAGGACTCACCGAGAGGCAGGTAAAGATCTGGTTTCAGAACAGGAGGATGAAATGGAAAAAAGAGAACAACAAGGACAAATTCCCCGCTTCCAGACAGGAGGGAAAGGAAGGGGAAGCCAAAAAGGAAGCACATGATCTGGAAGAAGAGAGAGCTGAAGGCCAGACGAATTAATTCTTGCCCAAAATGTCTTTGTGAAAGTAAATCAAAAATAACCAGGGCTAAAGCCCGACATCTCGGCTCATCCACCCCTCTACGTGATCTTGTTGTGGGACGAGTGACCCCATGTTTGACATTTCCCTGCTCGGGTGCTTCACTTGTTTGTGCTTTTATTTTGTTTATAAGCGTATCCAGAACCATCTCTAGATTTAACATTTCATCTACTTATTTTTTCAAATTTGATACAGAGTTTGTAGCAATAAATTTCTAATGATATAAATATATATATATATATATGCAATCTTAAAAGACGATGATTGTGGGAAACGACATAAACTTCCTAATAATAAAATTCAATAAGTAAGACATTTAACAAAGCTTTATTAATCAAGATAAGTGCACTTGTACTATTTTAATTTTTGTTCTTATGTGGAATAAATTAAATAAATTTAATAATCTTGAAGAAAATATCATAGGAATATATTTAACCTTCTTCTATAACATTTTATCAAAATAAACCGAATTTATTCAATTATAAAATGTATCAGCATCCCTACATCCCTTTTGTAATCCACTCCTCAAGAAACCTTCAGAGTTTCCACTGGTCGGGACAAACTCTGCCCTACGTCCTCCCCCGTTTCTCCTCTGATGCTGGGTGTTTCTGTGGGGTCTGGGAAAGCCACATCGCGCACCGAGCCTGCCTTTTGCTGCCTGCCGCGAGAGCTGCGGGGCCAGCGGGGACTGCGGCCCCACCTGCGGGCGGCGTGCGGGCCGCGGGCCGGCCCGGGCAGCCCCCGACGGGCGAGCCCGGGCCTTGCGTTCGCCTTTTGCTGCCCGCACCGCGGGCTGCGGAGCGGCCACGCAGGGAGCGCTGCGGGCAAGCACGGCCCTTACCCCACGGGGCCATTTGCTGCCAGCCCGGCTGGAGGGAGACGACCCCGGAGAGCATTCCGGCCCCAAGCCATTCCCAAAGGCTGCTCCAACCGGTGCGGGGCTTCCAGCCCCGCTGCTCAAACCACGGCCAGAACGGGCCCAGCCTGCCCCGAGAATGGCTGACAAGCAGAGAAATACAAAGCTTTTGCGACCTTGAGTGGAGGTTTCCCGAGGGCTGTAATTCTTAGGAGTCCCAAATCATGCGTAGACCGAGAAAAAGACATTTCTACCCCTAAATATTATCGTACGATGCGTTTCCCAGCGGAGGCCGCAGCTGGTGAAGACAGAGCCTGCCTCTTAGTTCCCGCAGCCACGGGAGGGAAGGTCCGCTCTGATTAGCAAAACAATTTTATTTCTCTCTCCCTCTTCTCTCCCTTCTCTGGCTCCCGATCTTCGGCGGGGTCCTGCAGAGTGCGGTATC
This sequence comes from Sitta carolinensis, assembly GCA_032173965.1. Lineage (NCBI taxonomy): Eukaryota > Metazoa > Chordata > Aves > Passeriformes > Sittidae > Sitta > Sitta carolinensis. The sequence goes on from CM063288.1 coordinate 22,086,433, forward strand.
AAACAGGACGGCCAGAGCAGTCCTTTTTAGGAGTAGCAGGCAGAGGGTCGAGGGGTGAGGTATAAATCCCTACCAAGATTTTTGCGTCATTTTTTCCCTAGCGGCTGACGCTCTCCTGAGTAATGGCTCCGTGAAGGAAATAGAATGGACGCGCCAGAAACTGCGACAAACACGACATATAATTCTATCATCTGCCTAGAAACGAGCATGATCTCGACGAGGCAGGGGCTGAGCCGAGGCCTTGCTAGGAAAATCACAGCCAACTTCTGGAGGAGGTGCCGACCGCCGCTCTGCCCGCTCGCCGCTGGGCCCTTCTCTCGCGTCCACCGCGGATGGGACTTGTAGGGCGGGTTTGGTTCATTTCGTTTCCCTTCCTCTTCCCCGCTCCCCACTACCAAGGCAGGCACGTTTCCACTGCTGCAAAGCGCCAGCTCTGGAGGGAGGCACGAGCAAGCGGAGCTATTGTTCTTGGTTTTATTTTAATCGCCTAGTTGGCTAAAGGTTGTAAACAAGGGGAAGCTGCAACAAATCAGTGAAGTAAACATTTTTGCTGCATGGATTTGCATAAATACAAGTGCATCGCTAGTGTCAAGGGACGATGTGGGGCTGGTGGCTGCGCGTTTAAAGTAACCCGGTGGCCCAACGCGCAAAATCCCTTTGCTTTTCAAAACAATACTCGTGATAGTGACACCGACATATTTGGTCTCCGGACAGGAAAAGCCTCTCGCTTTTGCTGCGCTAGCGCCGGAGGCTGGACGGAACACGGCTGCGGGGAAAGCCGTGCTGGTGCCGCCCGCTGCCATCCCAGGCTGCTTGAGAGGCGAAGGCACGTCGAAGACCTTCACACACCAGCGGAGCACTCCTTAGGCTAGTATTTGTCCGGAAAAGAGCTGCTGCGCTGCTGTGGTAGTTGTTTTTAATTATCAGACAAAGAATAAAATTAAAATATTCCTGAAGAAGTTTCCGTTAGCGTTGCTCTCCTAGGACCGACTGGGAACGCAGCCACGCAGGCAAAAACTGACTTCCCTGAGCGCACATAATTGGCGAAGGCCTAGTGGTAACTGGAATCGCCCCTGTCTTACTCATTAAGAAAAACAAAACATCGCTGTAGTTGTTAAGGTATTTACCCCCGTAGCATTCTAATCTGTCCCTCGGTCTCACTTGGAAACTTGCTAAGAAAAAAGAAAATGAAGTCAGAAATAGGCGGTCACCGAGTTCCCTGTAAAAATAGAGCCGTCGGACTTTTGGCAAGGAAAAGCCGCAGCGGCGTGGATTGCGGCAGGAGCGGCGGCGAGAGGCCGCCTGAGACGGCCGCAGAGTGGATGTTCCGCGCCTTTGGTTTCCGCTGAATTTCTTCGTTCCCTCGAGTAGCAGCTCAGCGCGGCCGTGAGTGCTGCAGAGACACCACGAAAGTTGCCATAGCCTCCGCCGAGGCAATATTCAAAGGTGTGCAACTGCATGAAGCAGCGTGTTAAAAAGATCCAACACCGATACTACATCTTTAGGGGTATTTACTTTTGTTAGCAGTTACAATCAGCACGGTGGTCACGGATTGAGGGCTCTGGCTATTCCCTGAAACAAAAGTTGAGCAAGAAGCCTGCACAGTACTCCATCTCCGAGCCGAGTATTCCTTGTGGACACAGGCTCATTTTCTCTTTTTAATTTTTTTAGAATACTTTATAGGAATCGGATTTTCTCTGTTGGTGCCTCGGGAAGGTTTTATCGGGGGCCGAGGCAGCCTGCACTGGGCGCGGTGACAGTGCCCGGAGCAACCTGCGGGAACCGCACACTGCGGCGTGGGGAAGAGGCTCGGGCTACTTTTATGTCGGCCACGGCTTCCGCTTCAGTAGTGGGCGCTAAAGTAGATGCGGTTTCTTTTAGTGCCCGGCGGAGCGGTGGGGAGGGGCGGGAGAAGAGGGTGGGGATGCGGGTTAAGCCCCCATTCGTTTGGCAAGAAACGGATCCTTCGGCACAGTGCCCCACTTTATGCGGTTCCGCTACCGCTTGCCCCTTGCGGCCCGCGCGGATCTCCCGAGTCCCGGCCGTGCTGCGGGGCTCCGCCACCGCGCCCGTGGCGCGCAGGCCGAGGGCAGGCGGGACCGAAGACTCAGTAAAAGCGCAGCGCGCAGGCGAAAGAAACATGGCGCGGGGAAGCAGTATGTGCAAAATCCGCAAGGAATTGCAGTAAATTCCTTTTTGTTTGAAGAAAATTTACAACTTGGTAATAGACCTTTTTATGACCTATTTGGGCTCGTCATTGGCTGCGGCTGGTCATGTGCAGGCAGCGAGCGCTTTCATGGCCTTTTCCTGATTTCCCTGGCGAATTTCCCCCTGCATTCTGCCTTCAGAGAGCCTCAGCCCCTCTTTTTCTAACCTTTGTCTAGGCTGAGGTGTATGGCAGTCGCCCTCATGTTTGTGCCCCGCTCCCCGAAACCCGCGGCCGGTCCCGTCGCCGCTGCACTGACACTTCCCCGGCCCCGGAGGGATGCGTGGAGACCCGCGCCCGCCGCCGCGCCGCCTGCAGCCCCTCGCTCTTCTCCCACCGCTCGATGCCCGCGCTGCCGCTATATCCTCCGGCACACGGATTGCTACGCGGGTGCAAAATGGATTACTGCGACCCTCCCCGGGTTTCTCCGCAGGCGGGCAATGCCGCGAACTGGTAAGCACTCAGTCCCCCTCGGGCTGGCGGCCGGTGCTCCGCGATAAACGCCACGGCACTGGCTCCCCTGTCCTCCTGTCCCTCTTCGTCACCTGTCCCTCGAAACCCCTTCTTCTTCCTTTTAGTATTGCTATTACTATTTTTACCACTATGATTGCTGTTGTTTTTGTTGTTGTTGTAATTATCGATGGTGGTATTACTATTAATAGTGGCTGTGGGCATGCCGCGGAATGAGAGCGGCTGTTGCGCGCGGTCTCTCATGGAAAATGCCCCGCGGGCCACGATGTCTCGGTGTTCCGGGTGAGGGGCGGAAGGCTGGGGCTCAATGCGCGCAGGCAGTGCCTCGCCTGCCGGTGGGGTTTCTTCCATAAGGCTCTCTGCTTTTGGGATACTTTTTTCTGCTGCCAGCCTGAAGCGTGCTGTGGTGATGTTCTAGTTTGTTTTCCCATGGCGGAAGGGCGGTGGAGTAACTTTAAAGCCTAACAGGTGTTTTCGCAGGAGAATCGGGGTCAGTGCTCCTGCGGGGGCGGAGGGCGCGGGGCCGCTCCGCCGAGCCGGTCGAACCGGGGGCTGTGCCCGGGGCCAGCGCCGGGAGCCCTCGCCTGCCCCGCCGGGACTTTTTCTCACATCCTTGTCCCTCGGCAGCGCGGAGCCATGGCTGCGGCTCCTAGCTGCTCGGTGGGCAGCACACGGGCCGGGCTTGGCAGCCGGGCAGGGCGGAGACACGGCCCGAAGCGCACGCCAGCAGTACTGCTCCTCACCCGCATGGAAATCATCGGGGGCTAAATTGGGGACAACTTCTCGAAAATAAATCCAACAGAAAAATCCTTGGGTTTATTTTGAAATATGTTGAGGAGATAGAATAGTTGAAGTAAACTATTCCTGCGTTACCTATATATGTATATACATCCATATTCACATTTCCTATATACATATCGTATCTACACATCTATATCTCTCTGTAGAACACATATTCTTGGGAAGAGCGTTGTTGTGGATGTATATATGCTTTACTCATCTCATCTTCATTTTCAAACTGTTAGTGCACGGTGGAAAACCCGCCGTTTGGCATTTAGCGATGGTCGGTAGCTGCAGTGCACCGTGCTGTTGCACTGCAGGAATTTACAGACTCGTTATTCCCCCGAAAGCAGTCAGTTAATTAACGGGAAAGCAAAACGCCTTACTACACAATACACAGTGAGGGTGGAAAGGTGCGAGTCACGCCCCGAGTACATATTTTGAACCCACAGAAGAAACTGTTATTTAATCTACCCCGAGCACCCCTCAGCCTGCTAAGCCCGAGCCCCACTACAGTAGTGATAAGATTCCTGTCCCCCACGCTTTGCCTGTTTGCACTAGCCGGCCTCCCTGCGCTCCTGCAGGACTTGGGGATTATTTGGGACGAATCGTTTTAAACATAGCAACAGTCTTCAAGAGTAACGTGGAAAATATGTGCTGCGTTAGGTTTCACTCTCAGAATCCTTCCTGGGTGACACAATAATTATAGCTACTTGACTATAAATCTCTCCAAAAACTTCGAAAAATCTCGTCCTTGAGCCGTTTTGAAATTATTTGTAGCCTGGGGAAAAAGAAGAAAACAAAAGCAGGATGTTCTAACGAATTCTAATGTGCATGTGTGTATCTGCGGGTCCATCTGCTGACACATACGGATACACATATGCATTTATGATTCCACTGGTTTATGTGGGAGTTTGGCTTTTTTTCTAAATGGCTTCCTTCCTGGTTTGCTTTTGCTCTTATTCTTTTTCCTATCGGATGTATTTTTTAATGTTATTTTATTATTAACATTCAAATACACATAGGTCTATGTTCTTAAACATACTTAAAGAATTGTAAATATTCATAGTAAATTAATACACGTTTATATATATGGCACATATACATATTTATATGTAGGTGTTTATATATATATGGCACATATGAGGACTGTATGTTTGTATCTATTTATACACCTATAAAACGTGGTATGAGTATAGATGTGTTGGTGTGCTGAAATCTTATGAGTACAAGATTCACAATCACATTTCTCGCACTTGCTTCATTTCCCGATGTGTTCGACAGAATTTATGACTCATCTCTTTTTTTTTATTATTATTATTTTTTTTTTAATTTTAATGTGTGTGTTGAAAGGAAACAGCCGATTCCCAGGGTACCCTTTACTGACGCACAGGCAGTATAAAAACAAGATCACAAAGCAGCTGGCAGGAAGCGGCAGCCTTCTCTCCCTGGCAGTGCCGGGGTACCGCTGGCTGCCATTTGGGAAGTCAGGTTGGCTCCCTCCTAGCTGCTGCAGGTTGCGTGAAAGAGAAGTGCAGCCTCTGTTTCCCGAGTCTGGCAGGGCTTTGGCGCAAGGAGGGGATGGTGGGGGTGGTGATGTGAACTACGGACCCGGGAAATCCGATAATACTAGGCTAAGATATACATGTTGGTTTTACGTTCTTAAGAACTGAAAATCCCGTCGGTTCATTTTCTTGCTCCCCAAAAAATATAATTCCTCCGGGGTGTTTTATGAGCGCTTGGGACGGAAAAAGAAATCCGAACAAAGACGGTATTTCACCCCTCGGTTGGCAGGCAGCTGTTAAAGGTATTTACTGCTCTACTGCAGTGCGGCACTCAATGCTGCTGGAGCGGGAGAGGAAAAAACAGGAAGCGAAAGGAAAAGATGAGGCACAATAAACATTGCAGCAGGTCGCGGAGGCCGGGCGGGGCGCAGAAGAAGGGTCTCTGCGAGAGACAAGAGGCAATAAAAGTGCATTCAGGGACAGCAGGCTCTGCCCAAACTCAGCACTCGCCTCCCATCACCCGCGGGGGAGGGGGCGGCGAGAAGGGGAGGCAGCCCGCAGTGCCTACCGAGTGCCCCACGCCGGGAGCCGTCCGAGCTGGAGCCAGTGAGCGTGCAGGGCGGCGGGGGTCACCTCAGCCGCCCGGCCTGCCCCGCCGTCGTGGCCTGGCTCCGCCGCATCTGTCCGCGTGTGGGCGCACGCCCCGACGGGCCGGGACGCGGTCACCTGCCCGCGGCTCCCGCCCTCGGGGCCGCCGAGCCGGGCCGCGGAGCGACCGCCGGGGGCGCGACTGGCCCCGGCCGCCGCCACCAGCCCTTATGTCTCCACGGCCTCTTCCAGGAGAAGGCGCTGTAGGACAAGCCTGGCAGCTCTCCCCTCCACGGGGTGAGGGGCCCACCACCTCGCCGCCGGCCCCGGGACCGTACCCTGCCGCCCGCCTGCCCGCGGCAGAGGCCCGCCGGCGGGCGGGGGACATGGGCGGGGCTCCACAGGCATCCTCGGGCGTCTCAAGCTCCCACCCGGTTGTCCCACTCCCTACAGCGCCCTATCTCCCGTCTCAGCCGGGTCCGCAGACCCTGACGCACCCCGGCGCTCTCCCTGCCTAACCCTCACTGCCGTAGGGTTCCCCTCGTGTGCCCCGCTGCCCTCCCGGTCACCAGCCCGCGCTTTGATGTCGGGCACCCGCCTCTTCCCTCCCTGTTCCTTTGATGCGGCTGCCAGAGCAGCCTCCTTCCCGCCGGCTCCCTTCCCGCAGGCAGAGCCCCTGGTCCCCGCACATCCTTCCTTGCCTCCTGCAAGCCGGGGCCCGGCAGAGTTCCCTGCCTCCGCCTCACCTGTTGCCTGCAGGCTTCACCTTCCCCAGCCGTGCCCGGACAGGACCCTGGCGGCACCCACCCTTACAGGCCGTGCCTACCCCGGCGAGACGCTCCCACGGCCCCCGGCCTCCCCTCCCTGCCCCGCACTCCTCACCCTCTTCCCCCGCGGACCTGAGGTGTCACCGCCGCTGCCCCCGTTTGATGTTGAGGCGCGGCTCGACGCCGCCCTGCCCGCTCCGGGCCTCTGCTGCTGCCGGATCTGCCTGCGGGCGTGGGGTGCTGCAGGCAGGGGCCTTTGCATGCCCACATCCTGCTCTGCGAGGGCATGGGCGACGAGGTGACTTTTGGAAAGTCGGGGTTATGATAAACGCAGAGGGGCAAAATGCGTTGGACGCTATCAAGGTGCTTAGTAGGTGTTCAAAGTCAGAGATGGAGCCTGTAATTTTCTGGCAGCATGGTCCTCGGGGTAGGATGCCAGTCATCATGTCTGTCAAGCAGCATTAAGGGCGATGGCGGCATACACATGTGATTCAATTCCCCCAATCTCTTTATCACAATTACCAGAGGGAAAGCAATTGTTACTGGGTTATTTCATTACACCTCTTATCTGTCTCCAGATTGTCAGCCCCAAATATGAAAACTTGAATAAAAGTCTAGAGAATGTACTGGCCAGAGCTTCAAAGTCAACTTTCACATCTGCATTTTAGAATAGGAAATGTAAAAATCGTTCTAATTCCCACTTCAAAAATCTTGTGGCTAGGATTACTCAGTTACTGAAACATTCGTCTTGTCCTTAAATGAGAGGGAGCTGTATCTCATTCATCAATTTCTCACTATCTCACAGCCTCACTTTCTGTAGCCCCGTTGTCCTGGACACTGTGCTTGGAGCACATGCCCAGCCCAGGCCACCTCGTTTGCCAGGGGCTGACACTTCTGCAGCCTGAGTGCCACACCACCTGCCTTACCATGGCTCCTCTCCCCCTGCATGTGCAGGGCAGTTTCTCATCTCCAAACTATGGCCTTCTCTTGCCCACGAGAAAGGCCAAGAGAGCTGAAGTGATAGCAGACACTTAGGGAGGGATGTGATGCTCCCTGCACTGACCCAGGGCCTGGAGCCCACCCATGGGCCCCGCTGCCTGGGACCTGACTTTTGCCATACCCAGCACTCGGTGCCAGACCTGCGGCAAACACACTTGACTCTGCATCGTAGTTCTTGCCCCAAACTCTTTTCCCCACATTTTATTGCACTTTCTCATTACACCCTCCCCATCATGTCACAGCACATAGCCTTTTCTTGCCCCTCTCCAGGGGCTTTGTCTCCCTGCATCTGCCTGCTGCTGAAACCCTTCTTCAAGAGGCCAGTGAGGGTGATGTGTTTGGGGAGGAGGGTAGCTGGACACTACCACAAAGCCTGATCCAGGGCCCACTGTGGCCAGGCCCAGATGCCTGAGCAAGTCTCAGGGAGCTCCACGGAGCTTGTCCCTCTTCCTACCCAGGACTGGGAGCACAAGCCATGCACCAGCTGAAAGAGATCCTGAAGTCAGCCCCCTGCAAGGCTGCCCAGTCCTCTCTCTGGGATGGCTGACTGGAGGCCTTGGGACTGATAAATCTTCTCAGTCCATGCACTGTGTCTGAAATACCACCTTGTGTACTGTCCCTGCCAGCTGTCCTGGGCAGGGGAAGGGGAAAGGGCTGTTCCACCGCTTAGGCCACTAAAAAAGCATGAAAACAATGAGCAAGGCCTTGCAAAGAGCAAGAAAAATGGTGCAAGGCAAAGTCACTCTGGATCATAAAGAAGGAGCAGGGAAGGACCTCGGGGTGCCTCTTGTTGTCTGAAGGAAAACGAATTGTTCAGCTGTGACTGGAGCCGTCTAAAGAATATAGTGAGAATTCAGCTGGCCCTTTTGGGTGACTTCATACTTGTGTAGCTAGATTCGTTAGGAAATGGCCGAGTAAGAGCAGACTCCGGTGTTAAACAGGCACCACACAGTTGGTGCCACCGCCCAGCAGGGAATTGCATTTGGCTCGTTTTTCAGAGCCGAGCCCCCGGGCGGAGGCGCACTCTCACCCCCGGGGCCGGGCGAGCGGCCGCGTCCCCTCTGCACGCGGCCGGTCCCCGGCGGGGCTGACCCAGCTCCCTGCCCTGTGGAGAAGGTACGAGCCCTTCCTGGGATGCTCCAGGAGCTGCTGGCCGCTCCGACGTCCTCATCTTAGCCATGATAGATTGGGAGCTGATGCCCGGGTTTCTTCATGCTGTGTGACTGCCAGGGACATTTGACTTCCTGTGCTCGGGCTCCTTGAAATTCTCATTTGCTAACTCACACCCTGCTCCCTTCACACCAGGGCTCTTTTATTGCTTTATAACCGTCCTTAAACTTCCAGTCCTCAAAGATTTCATTGTGGCGGGCTTCACACTTTCTCCCTTTCCGAAGCCCTGTGCCCTCACTGTTAGCAGCAGTTTGGTCACATACAAAGATCCCTTGGATGCCGGAGAACCTGCAGCCCCTGGCACAGCTCTCCCATGTTTTGAGATGAATTACTCAAAATCATTTTGCAGGGGAGCCTCACCAAAATGCTATAAACACCCAGGGAACGGAGAAAAGGCTTCATCTTTCAGTTGGTTTGGGGTTTTGCTTGTTTATTTGTTTGTTTGTTTTGGTAGGATTTTTTTTTCTTTTACCGTCTAAAAATGGGCTTCCTTGTACCCTAAGAGCTATAAAGAAACGTTTGAAAGGATACCAACAGAAAACACCCTCTTGATTCCTTTCCCAAGAGCATTTTGGGAGTGCTAAGACCCTTTTGCAGCTTTTCCTTTAGCACGCTCCTCAAAAAGGCCGGCATAACGCCATGCAGCTGAACTTCCACCCATTCCCGCTATTTCGACTCGGTCCCGTTTTATAGGACAGATTCAGAGAACCTTTATTTAGCGAATAAAAGTTTAAAGCTGAAGGTTATTTATGGTTCCACAGAGATAAGTCCTGAGTGGCTATTTAGAAGCACGTGATTCCAATAAACTTTGTTTTATGGCTTGAGAGTTGACAAGCCAAAATATAATTCCCACCATAAATTAGTTTAAGAGCATACAAGTGCAGATGCTTTCGTTCCTGGAAGCAGTAATCGGGAAAGTGTTAGCAGGGAACCGTCGGCGGAATGCGACCGAGCAGGCACCTCCGCTCCCGGGTCCCGCAGGCCGCGGGGGGAGCGCGCAGTAAGTCCGCTCCCGGCCTCCCCGCCGCCGCCGCGCTCGGGCTGCCGGGCCCCGCGCCCCTCGGCGGGAGCGGGGCTGCGCCCGGCACCGCCGCACAGCTCTGCCGGGGAACGCGCAGGTACAGCTCAGGTGGCTGCGGCTGCGCCGCGCTCAGCCGGCTGCTCTCCGTCTGAGATTGCTGAATTTAATGGGATTTCTGAAATGGAGATAAGATTTTTTTTTCTTTTTTTTTTTTTTCTTTTTTTTTTTTTAGTAATAATAATAATAATAAAATAATAATAAACATTCATTTTAATAAAAATTGAAGATAAAAGGAAAGGCTCGGTAAGGGAGTGCTTAGTGTCAAAATGCTGATATTAATCCGTTCTCCTCGCAGGCTATTAATGCTACCTAGAGTGGGCAGAACTTAAAAAAAAAAAAAAAAAAAAAAAAAAAAAAAAAAAAAAAAAAAAATTAAAGACAAAGGTCTTGGGAAACTCTATGCAGTGAACTATTGATACCGAGGCAATTGCTCTGTGTTTAATACTGTAACTCACAAGATATCGTGGGAAGGCAATACAGGAGATGAGAAACCGCTTACAGAAAAGAACCCACAAATAGTATATACTTTTAAATACACGACGCATTTCAGGATCATCAGACTAAACGTGTGTTTGTTTCCCTTTTGTGATCTTTGAATATATTTAATAAAATATTTGAAGGAAAGTTCAAGTCAAATCTATCCTTCTTTAATGCAAACAAAGACGCATGTCTCGTGGTTACTGATAGGTTAATTAGGTGATCTTAAAAGAGATCTCTCCTGGAGTAATCCGATATTTATTCTAGTAAAATTGTAGGTCTTTCTGTGTTTAGCACGGATATAATACTGCATGGCGTATTTTTGTGGATGATGGTTTGGCAAAGGTGATCTGAATGTGACTGGATTCCCACAGAACAAAAAAAAAAAAAAAAAAAAAAAAAAAAAAAAAAAAAAAAAAAAAAAGGCCTTTGTTATTCTTTTCCATTAGTGAAAGAAGGAGGTCTGACTCTTCATTTCTTTAGAAATTGTCGGGTATAAGATTTAGACTATGAATATTAAAAGTGAAAGATCACATCCCAGACACAGGGAAAGCGTGTATTCATAAAAAACTGCCTGAATGAAACGCGGTCCTCATTTGGAAGGAGCTTCTATCCCACCACTCCTCTGCTTGCAGGATTTACCACCAGCTCCTCGTTCTATCAAACGTTGTTTGTAACTGTTCTCCAGAGATATCACCCGTATGTGGAATACAACAGTAACAAACGTCTTTATTGCAACAGGTTCTGCAGCATGGAAGAACATCGACAGTAAGTAACCTTTTATTTCTTGTAGAGTTTGCGTTATTCGAAAATCCTAGTTCTTCCCTTCAGACCGAAAAAAACCCTAATTCCTGATGAATATTTCTTCCCTCTCCTTCCCTCCTCCTCCTCCTCAAAAAAAAAAAAAAAAAAATACTGTGTCAGCATGTGAAGGTTCTTGTCGAGTCACTTTGTGGTACCATGTCATAATCCTGGCTAGCATTAAAAGCAGAGGTGCAGTTTCCTGGTTTCCTGGGGGGTTATTACAGGGCTGTACAGGTGTCGTCCTGCTTTTAAGCACTCCAAAGCAATTAGCAGCGTTTCCATTTTTACTCGGCGGGACTGTACAGCGCCTCCCGTGCAGAATCCGGATGGATCACGTTGTATCCCAGCACCTCATAACCTTGGCTACTCCCACTCTTTTCTCCAGAGGGGATCCCAAGCAGAGCTGTGCCAGCTTTCTGACGTTTCCCTCGTTTGGCACAGACTGGTGGCTGGGTGAAAGAGGCGACAAGAACTGGGGGCGGTCAGCGCTGGCCAGCCGGGGTAGTCCAGCTGCAGCCTTGTTCCGCGGGCACTAGAGCTGATCTGCTGGTGCGAGATGTCTCGAGGCAAGGGAGACTCTAAGGTGGATTTAAATGCTGTGAAGGCACGGGATGGGACGGGTATCAGAGCTTAAGAGGGCAGTCTTTTACTGTAGGGGTTTTCGCATCCCAGATGGTCCTGCCTGAGCTGCGCCAGGGGGGACCGAGGGGTCTGTGTGCATCAGAAAATGCTGTTGTACCTTTCTGGCTCCAGTGAGGAGCTAAGTGCATTGGTCCTGGTCCTCCAGGCTTGTCGCTCAAAGAGGGAGAGAAAGCCTGCGATATTTGGATATTCATTAGGCTGTACACTGCCCTTCCTGCTTCTGCCAGCCCTGCTCTGATCCAGAGCATGTAGAGGAAAGGAGTGTTTGCGGGTGTGTTTGCGTTTCCCTTCTCCCTCTCCCTCTTTCCTGATAAATAATCTATTTCACTGTATGTGCCAAGCTTCTCCTGGTCTTTTTGTCTTCCGTTGCAATATCGGTTTTCGAGTCCTATAAATATGAACTAAAGGATCGCCTGCAGCGTTGCAATTTTGATTGTGTTCCATAGGTAACTTTCCTCCCCCCACAGCTCAGTCCTGTGCTAAGTAGACGCCCTTGGCATTTTATTACAGGGTCGGCCCTAAATGTATGGATTACTTGTTTTCTGCCAACGTACATTTAGCATACTGATTATGAACCAGAATACAAAAAGCCTGATAGATCAAAAGTATTTTGTATGGGCAGTTGAACAGGAGGTGAATATATAACGCTTTTGTTCATCAATAACTCTTTGGCTTTGACCTGTCTGAGCAAGTCGTGCAATAAGGTGAAACGCAGGTCACAGCGTCTAACAAATATGAAAATGTGTAGTATTAAGCAGAACGGGGAGCTGCTGCTTCCCTTGCTCCATCGCTGCTCCCTGGGCAGCCCTCGGCGGGCTCGTCCGCTCCCGGGGGCTGCCCCAAACGATGGCTCGCTTTGGGGGGCGGAGGGGAGTTACCCTGCCAGTTCAGCCGGGTGGTTTATAACCCCCGCGAGGGCGGGAGGGGGGGGGGGGTATCCCCTCTCCTCTCAGAGAAAGAATGAGAAAGAGGGGAGAGATGCGAAAATAGCTGGGTGGGGATTTGAAGAATCCGGGGGAAGATTAAGGAGATAAAGTCGTTTTCAGTTGCACTTGTTGTGAAGAAGGCACCACCGCAGTGGTAAGAAAGCAGACGTTTAAAAATAGCATCTCCCAGCTCAGGCAGTTTGGAGTTGGAGCCAGCCAAACAACCCGATGCACATCGCTCGGATAAGCGCAACACCCCAAATCTGCCCTCCGCAGTGGTTGGATGTATCACACCCGCACCATTATTTGTCCTTATGGTGCCTGTTTTAAATAGTGGAAGGAGAAGAGGTTGACCGCAGGACAGCAGTGAGGAGCTGGGTCAGACACAATTCATGAACTTTTGTACTCCTGTGTGCCGCTGTCGACAAAGTAAAAATAATGAAACTTTGTGATATGTTTGTAAATGATTTCGGCTGACCTCTCGCCCTGCCCTTCACCATAAACGCTACGGCAGGGAAAACCTGGGAGGGTGCGAGGCTGAGGCTCGCAGGCAGATCGCGGGGATAATAGCTAGACCAGCATAATAGGATGAAGGTAAATTTGGAAACTGTCTTTTTCTCGAGAGCAACTAACTCCAGCTTTTAACCTCATCTTTTTCACCAATCGCTGTTTCTGTTGTCGGCTCTTTTACTTCTGTTTCGATTTTTTTAGAAATTCTCTTTTATTTTGGGGGAATTTCTAATTATGGAGAATCTCTTCAGATTCGTGTTAGCCTAAATATTGAAAGACTTCTTACTAAATTACTTTAACCATTATTATTCTAAATAGCGCAATTTGAACGACCACGTCCATTTTCCATTGAGAGGACGTAAATCGCAGAGAATTTAAAGGAAGCGGCAGGTCTTTCTGAGAATTTGGTAGGCGAAATTCGTCGCTGTGAATTGGTGGAGGGTCGAATAGCTCTATTGCAGCAATAATAACAAGCGTGAATCTTTTTTGAAATTCCACCTTCCTGCAAAACTGTATTTTAGAACTGAGTCCCAGCAGAATAGTTTGCATTCCTCAGAAGACAGTAAGAGACTAAGAGAATTGCAAAGACCTGCTATATTGTAGATGAAAAGAGAATGTTATTACGTTGTCTATATATACCCTGTAGAACCGAATTTGTGTGATATTCATATAGTCACAGATTCGATTCTAGGGGAATATATGGTCGATGCAAAAACTTCACCTTTCTGCAAATGGTTAGAAGTTAAAATACTGGCGGAATCAAGAGGCATGTGCGTGCTGAACACTCAGAAATTATAAAAGTTTTGCTGCCTCGCTCCTATTCGCTAGGTTTTAGGACGTTTCTTAAAACTTCAGCTGTCGTTCAGTCCTAACTCTCACTGACAATCTGTGAATTTGAACAGTTAAACTCACCAGAACTTACAAATTTTCTGGGGGAAAGAAAGACATTATCTACCAATCCGTGAATGGGTCTTTTATAAGATACCCATAAATTAGCTAGATATGCGAGACGTTAGCAAAATTTCCCTGTCAAGGGTTCAGATCGCATCAAAATATTTACGACAGCAGCAAAAGCAGCATTCGCCTCACTGGAATGTATTTACTTGTGCTCCAAGAATGATACTGATGAATGAAGACCGAATTTATCTCATTAAACCCGTGATATTTTTAACCTAATTAAATGACGTCTCCAGTTCAATTGATTGAACTTTAGTGGTTAAAAGTGAACTCTTTCTTGCCATCTGTATGATTTTACATACATATATGTACAGATTTATAAATATACGTTGGCGTTTGCGTCTGTGTGCACACATGTATGCACACGAATATAGTGAGGCTTGAAAGTGAATGAGAAGTTACTGATTGCCTAATTTTATTCAGCAGAACTAAATTCTGGTAACTTTTGGATGACCTCTGCTAGACAAAGACAGGACAGATCCATTGTACGTCATATTACCCCCTTCTTTGATGGCTTTTCTTTTCCTCGCCTGCTTATCAGTTTCTTCCCTTTAAACCCCGCTTCAGCTTATCGCTCTGTATATTCCTTTCGATGCTTTTTCTTATTTTATTTAAAGCGAGTACCAAGCCCCGGTGGCGATCCTGGCTAGTAGATCAGACGGCAGGGCAGCATCCCCCGGGGCTGGGGGAAGCCTGCTCAGACAAAAGGCTGTGGGCAGGGCAGTGGCCACCGCCCCGGGGTACCCCTATACCTCCGGTACCTGGTTTGCGGGTGCGGCCCGCTGGAGAGGGGGGTCACTCGGTTAGAGAGATGTTATTGAGTGGAATCGCTGGAAATGCGGGGAAATGCGGCGGTGGGCGCCCGGCTCCCCATTGGCCGGGCCGGTCACATGCCCGCCTAACTTTATTCAGTTGACAGCAAGTAGGAGGGCTCTATGGCAGGGGAAAAAAAGACAACACGAGAAAAATTAGTATTTTCTACCTTCAGAAATTAATGGCCATGAGTTCGTATATGGTGAACTCTAAGTATGTGGATCCCAAATTTCCTCCTTGTGAGGAATATTTGCAGAATAGCTACTTAGGCGAGCAGGGGGCCGAGTACTACAGTGCCTCGCAGGGCTCTGATTTCCAGCACCAGGGACTCTACCCACGGTCAAACTACAGCGAGCAGCCCTTTAGCTGTAGCAATGCCCAGGGCTCTGCCGGGCAGCCGCGGGGTCACGGACAGGAGCAATCCGGCCCGGCGAGCCACTTCCCCGGCCCAGCAGAGCATTGTCCACCGCCTCCAATGTCCAACTCGCGAGCCTGCAGCCAGCAACCGGCCCTCAAACCCCCAAACGGCTCCGCAGTTAAGCAGCCAGCAGTAGTTTATCCCTGGATGAAGAAAGTCCATGTTAACTCGGGTAAGGATCCTCTTCTTACTTTGCTCTTCTACCCTGCTTCCGATCGTCCTCAGCGGCGCTCTCCCGAGTCCCCGCCAGGCTCGTGGGCGAGCTTTTTAAACCGAGGTGGCCAATTACACTCGCCATAAATTTTTATTGCTGAGGAAATAGGCCGTTGGCCATGCGGGGCTTTGCCGTGCAGGATAAAACTCCATTTTAGGAGCCTTCTAGAGGCTCCCAGCCTACCCAGCTGCGTGTGCCCGTAGCGCCTGCCTCAAACGAGGGGGAAAGCAGCCCGGCCATTGTAAGCAACTGGGACGAATCCAGCTCGGCCACACGCTCGCAGCTCATAAGGTTTTCTTTTGTAAAGTCGGATCGGCAAGTCAAGATTAGCTTTGTAAAAGTTCTCCGTATTTTTTTCCCAGTGAATCCCAATTACAACGGAGGGGAACCTAAACGCTCCCGCACAGCTTACACCAGACAGCAAGTCCTAGAACTGGAAAAAGAATTTCATTTTAACAGGTACCTGACCAGGCGCCGCCGTATCGAGATAGCCCACACTTTGTGTCTCTCTGAGCGCCAGATCAAGATCTGGTTTCAGAACAGAAGAATGAAGTGGAAAAAAGATCACAAACTGCCCAACACGAAGGGCAGATCTTCTTCCTCTGGTTCAAACCCCCATTTACAAACTGGTTCCAAGGACCATCAGACTGACTTGACAACTTTGTAGAAGAGGTGAAATTTTCCATTTCATCCTTCGCTTCTGACCAGTACTGTACATAACTGACACTGCCCAAGCAGAACCTGCATGTAGCAGCTAAGGACACGAGAAACTGTCATCTTTCTTTAAGGTACTGTTGTACAAAGGAGACAAAGTGACGCTACTTTGGACTTTATTTTATTTGCCTCTGCTAGCACAACCTAAAAAAGGAAAACGAAAAAAAAAAAAAAAAATAGGGGAAAGAAAGAGAGAGGGAAATACAAACAAACAAATCATCATGCAGGCAGTGGGAATTGGGAAAATATTAAATGAGACCTTCTGTCCTTAAAAAATAATAAATCATTGAAAATGAAACTGTCCTGTGTTTCAGTTTTGAATTCTAAAGTGAAGATTGGATGCTTTATTCTGGGATTTATGCTTTTAATTGTCTTTTTATCCCATGCAATTTTGGGAGGATCCATTTTAGGCAAGTTGAGGACAGGAAATTCATAGCATAGTCTTTTATTCGAACATAAAGACTAGTAATTGTGAACTTTTGTTTTTGTGCTGCTTTACCTTTCTCGGTGTAATGAAAATTCTTGCTCATTTCCATAACGTCTCAGAAAGTGTGCATAGAAATGAAGTGAAAACGGGTTATTTTATGTTCTGGTAATGCTAGTGTATTTATTTATTTGTTACATAGAAGAATGAAGACAAAAAGAAAAACAGTCAAACCAAAAACGAGGAAGGGGAGCTGAAATGCAGTATTTTTCCTTCCCAGTCTCATGAACACATATGTAATGTTTACTTGTCTTGAACGTACACAACTTTCTTGTTCCCCCCCCCTTTTTTTTTTTTTTTTTATTCCTTCTTTGTGAATAGGAAAAGCATCCCTGCTCCTTACCGTGTGCCATCTAGAGCTAACAGGCTTGAAATCTGTTTCCAAAATCTGCTCTCTTCAGCGCTGTGCTTTAAACCATCGATACCTCATTTAAAAATGTAAAGAAAAAAAAGAAAAAAGAAAGAGAGGAAACCACACAAAACAACCCCACAAAACCCCAGCAGCAACCCAGACTGAGAAATTAATGTAATTTCTGATATAAACTGAGCCATTCAAAGCTGAAAGATAAGAACATTCTTTCAATCAGAATTTAAATTTATTTTCTGCTAGAGAGTGATAGTCTATGTGGGATGCTGATTTGTTTTGTTTTGGGTTTATTTTGGGGTTTTGTGGCTTTGGTTTGTTTAGTTTTTAGTTTTTTTTTTTTTTTGTGCCTTTTTTTTTTTTTTTGTGGGGGTTTTTTGTTTTGGTGGGGGTTTGGGCGTTTTTTGTTTTTTTTTAAGAACAGTCATTGTTTTAAGCAAACCATGGCACATGACTTCAATGGTTGGAAATCTCAGCAAGTTGCTTTCAGGAAAGACGAAAGACTTCGATGGGAGCAGAACTGGTCTAATACGAACGAATTTGTCCCTGACTGCTGGTTGCCAAAGTTTTAGTAGGCTGTAACTACGAAATCAAACCAAACCAGCTCCCTGATCCACTTACACCTCCGCTCAGGCGGTTTTAAAGCTCAGCTCTTATCTCCTGTACCCCCAGGGCAGCCTAGGAGAGGGACCACATAGCCAAAATTGTAACGAGGTGATCCCTTTATTAAAGAGAAAAGTGGCGAAGAAGGAAACTCATAGCGAACACTGAAGGGAGGTGGAAAGAGCAGGGGTGAGCTAACGTGCCCTTCTCCAGGCTGGATGCTTCCCACTGAGAAATCACGGCTCTCTGGGCTCGCTCGGGAAAACGCTGGCCAAAATAGGCTTGAATTAATTCGAAAATAAAAGGCGTGCTTTTCAACAAGAGTGTATTCGGCAACGTTAACTGTGGCCAGCAGTTAATTTTTGCCCTTTTCTCATCCCTTGAAGTCCGCAAAGTGTCTTTAAGACTTGGTCTTTTGTTTTAGAGCCTGGAGAAAACTCTTTGTTCTTCCTTAGGGTTAGCCCAGTTCTCAGACTTGCACATGGCAATACTTGAATATCTCCACGTCGTGATATTAAAGATGGATATTCCCGCATTATTCGCATCATTGTTTCTATGACAAAAAGCACCGAGTTCATACATAGTAAAGACGTCTTTTTTCTGACGCCTTCACGTTGAGAAGCTGAAAAGGTATTTTACTGAAGTTCGGCTAAATTGCAGGAACAGGTTCACCCAGAGGACAAATTTTCTATTCGATTAGTTGTATTTCAGCCGGGAAGAGTGACCTCTAAACCCTTAACCTTTTGGACCCAAACTACCCTTCCCTTTCTCTAGCATGGAGAGCAGCTAGCAGCAGCGCTTGAGGAGGGAATTCCTGAGACAAGTTTTCAAGTTTTGTTACACCAGGTTCCTGCAGTAGTGGACTTTCCTCTCCAGAGCTGCTCAAAGCCATCCTTTTGCTCTTCATACGTATCTATTAAATAAAGAAGAAAAAAGAGTGCGGGGAAGTAAAGCCCCTCTAGCTGTCCTTGAAAATCCTCTGCCCAGACCCCCGCTGTTTTCTTAAAGTCTGATAAGTTGGCTGCGAGCAGGGCAAAAGTGTTATTCGAGAGAGAGCTACCAACTTTGGCATCTGTGGTACAGTTCTGGAAAATAATGGCCTTGGATAAGCAAATCCTTGCTTTGTGCTTCTAATCAACCGAGATGGCTCCCGAAGTTAAAGGACCAACTTCTGCTCCCAGATTTCCTTCCCCCGCCCACTGAAGTCAAACAGGCATGTAGCTGCGAGCAGAATTTGTCTCATTGTCTTTTGAAATGTTAATAACTCCAGGACGAGTGTTGGCTTCAGCAGGCACAGCTCTTACAACCCTGTTTGCAAGTCCCCTTTGAGCGAGACTGGAGCACTATGGGTTTGCATAGGTGTAATCGCACCGTAAGATCGGAGAATATGTGAAGTGGAGGCAGAGAGTGCCCAACAGAATTAGTTTCCATCTGCCAATGCTCTGAATTGTCAGGAATGCCCTGTAATAACGTCCAGGAGCACACACTGACCCCGTGCAAAACGAACCTGAGGTTTTGGGTTTTGTGGGGTTTTTTTGGGGGGTGGGGTTGGTTTTTTTTTTTTTTAAATGATTGTAACCCTCCTCCAGAGTTATTTTTTGTATGAAACAAGCTGGTCATTTTTGTTTATCGCGGGTGAACGTTGTGCATTGGATCCTTTGTTAAACGGTCGCATTGTCCAGCACTACTCTCATCTCTGTTAAAGTGTGATGCTTTTTATAGACTTTGCTGATGTTTTGCTGCCATTGATTAAAGCGTTATTTATACTAACTGTCGCCTGTAGTTTTGATGTAAGTCCCCATCATACTTTTGAAACAATAAAAGGTGTAGCGAAATAGAATCTGGTTTGTACCTTGAACGAGCAGTCCTTACAAGGTGGGTCTCCCTTCTGTGAAAATGCTGGTCCCTCCCATCATTACAGTGTTAAAAGATGAGTGACTCTGCATAGCATCCTTCCAAATGTCCCTTTGAACAGGTTTGCTGTTTGCCTCAGCCATAATGGTGTGACTCTAGGCCAAGCTGGAGTCTATATTTACTTTTGGGCTGCAGTTAAAAGTGCCTGTCATCCATTTGCTGCTGTTTTGCATTTAACAAGCCCTCCTAGAATGAATCCTGGATTTCTGCGTGTGTGGCAGGAGGCAAGGAGCCACACCTGAAGTCACCTCGATGCCCACACAGATGTGTGTCTTTTAGGTGAGTCCTGGAAAGAATCAATTAAATAAAGAAATGGAAATTCGGAATTGCAATGCAGAGAGTAGCTTTTCCTGCGCAGTAACTCCCACTTTGACAGCGAACACAAAAGAAAGATCACAAGGAAACACAACTTGGAGATTTTAAACTTTGCCATGCACCTATGGCAAGAATTATTTATTTTTTTTTTCTTCCCAGAGTAAGCATCTCAGACAATAACACACACAACTAGCCAGGAGAAGTCGATTGCACTGTTTTTGTCATAAGTACTTGTCAGTGAAGGCTTGTTCTCTCCTGGAGTGTGGTCAAGGCACGAGTCCAAAAATACAGTCTCTGGCTCAGCCCGGGCAGGGAGCGGGGTGCCCAGTAGAAAGCATGTACATGCCCTTACTGCCCAAGAGCTGAGGGGAGGCTGGGGTTGCCTTTCTAAGCACACACTGGCTAAGTTTAAATATTAAGGCATATCTTGTGATTATACCTTCTCTCTCTGCTGTTTAATGGCTCCTCCTGTTACTCCCGATACATCAATACAGTTCTGTATATTATATCACCACTAGTCGTTAAGGTAAGAATGAAGAGGAAAGGCAGAGTCAATAGCAAACCCCACTCACTGTACAGTACAGTAAATAGGGACCTCTCGGTGCAGAGCCACACCGCTTCCAACGGCCATGTTTGTTAGCCCTTTCCCCTGATTCTTTTTTTCCTTTTTTTTTTTTTTTTTTCCCCTCCTTCCCCCCAAGCCTAGAGACCAAAATAATCTTGCTAGGAACAGTCATAACAGGCAGAATTTCAAAGTGCAAGGAAGATGATAAGAATAGATTTCTACAAGTCCTGACCACGTGATTTGCGAAATAATTAATTCAGCACGTCCCTTAAGAAACACGGAGTCGTCATTAATCTGCCAAGCAAAGGACTCTATCAGACTTGAAAACTGAAGAGATCCCAAGAATATAATATACAAAGGGTGCCGTCCCTCTCCCTGCACACCTAGCTCTTTGGTAGCTGCTGAAAAAGAGACGCCCGGTACGTAAATATTTTTTACTTTTATTCCTTCTTATTTAAGCCTAATGAACTCAGCTGTCAAACACTTGACAAATAGGGCACGCTGCTTCCTGATTTCCAGCGCGGCAGCGGCCGGGAACCAGACCGGGCGCAAGCGATGACCTTTGCTTCCCAGGGAGCGGGGGAAAGAGGACGAGCGCGGAGCGCCGCGGAGCGCCGCGGAGCAGGGAGGCTGATGGCCACCCCGCCTCCCCAGCGCGGCTCCGGCCGCGGCTGCCTGCGCGGGGAGGCGCGGAGCGGAGCCGAGCAAACAATGCGGCTGCCAGGGCAGCCGCTGCCCGGTCCCAGCGGCGGGGAAAGGCCCTCAGCTCCTTCGAGAGCGGGGTCGTAAATTTTGCCGTGCGTGTTTGACAGCGGGGCCGGAGCCAGGGCCAGGCGCGCCTTCCCCGCCGCCCGCACAAAGGCCGGCACCGGCCCCGCTGCCCCGCTGCCCTGCTGCCCTGCCCGCTCCTGCCCCGGCCCCGCCGCCGGGCTGCGGGGCACTCCGGCCGCATCCAGCCCCTGAGCGGGCATGCTGGCTTGCGAGTCTCCGATCAATAGCCCGGACTGGGGAAAAATAGCGTTTTTGGTTCTATACAAAGCCATATAAACTCCACGAAATATGGACGAGTCTGAGATTTCTCTGTGAAATCCCAGTCAGCTGGAAATACCTTCTGCAAACAGGATATCTTTATTATCCCTTGCTGGAGTGTTTTCTAAAAACCCTAGATTGTAGCTTTTTATTGCTTCCGTTTCGGTGGCAGGACAGAGACAAAGTTTCCTATGTTATGAATTATACATTCAAACAATAACACATTAATTCAATTATTCAAAAATGACAAATGTTTATGTGCTGTGGTAGTGACTAAGGAACAGATTTGCTACTTCACGAGAACTCCTACATTTTTATCAATGAAGTTTTATATTATCCTATTGGGCCGGGAAAGAAACCAAACTCCAACAAGACACGCAGTAAAATGGACCTGAACATAAATCGCAACCCTTTCATAAGAGCGTTTATTCTCGCATATAGCCCGGGCTATTTTATCAGTTTGACAATTGCCGGAGTTGTTGTTATAAATCATCATAAGTAATTCCTGAAAGGGTGCGAGGCTGCTGGGGGGCGGGCGGAGACTGTAAATCTTTCTGTTTTATTGCTCTATGAACATATGCTCCGATTGAAGAAGTCTTAGATCCTTTACTGGAGACAAATTCGCGCAAAGCTGGAGTCCCACCAGCCAAAGGATTAACATTTCCTTAATATTTTTTCAGTCCCCTTTACGATATCTTAATTCTGGTGTGGTGGCAAAGGTGCTTCTTTCTTTCCGCCGTCCTCCATTTTCACGTTAAATTTGCCTGAGATTTTTTTTTTTTTTTTTTTTTTTGGTTTGGTTTTTTTTTTGTTTTTGTTTTTTTTTTTTTTTTTTTTTTTTTTTTTTTGTTTTTTTTTCCTGTTTTAAACACTAGACTCTGAAAAGACACCAAAAGTCTTTGAGGCTTTCTCCAGGGTGCTCCAAACTGCCCTCCAAGAAGGCATTTTCTTCTGAATCCGCTTCGTGTTCTTTGCTCGTGTCCAGCTTTTCCCCTCACACTTTTGTGTAGGAAGCTAAAGACCTCTCCGTCATCTAAAATGTCTAAACAGCGGCCAGAATTATGTTCGGCTTTGTGTGCATGTACACAAGTATGCAGAACACGCTGTGCGTGTAGGGGCTGCTGTATGTACACACAGACACGCGAGAGTGGGGGGCTCGGCAAAACTACCCAGACACCAAAATATATGGCTGACTAAAAAGGATATAAAGAACCATTACCTCTTACTTGAAGCGAGATTTAAGTGCATCATTTCGGAGAAATATAGGATTATAAATCCGAAGCCATACACAATAATTTACATTGAACTTATGTTTCCATCACTGGACCCCAATCTTTTTATAACTGGTTTGCAAAGTCAGGAAAAGCAATGTAATTTAGATAAATGTTACAATGCACTTACGGTTAGTATTGTAAGGCAATACGTTACTGTCACAACCTCATGCTTTGGATGGAAATGAAATCATAGCAGATGTTAGATTAGGTGTGGTGTATTTATAGCTACAGATATGTTACCAAAAAAATCAAACAGAGAAGCTAACATATATATTTATATATATTTCTTCTGCCTAACTGGTATTGTTGGGGAACTTTGTGGACACACATGACAGATACACACAGGGTTTACTCTGTCTCTTCATACACACAGAGCAGGGAGGCAGGCTCAGGGCAGACACACACACGCACAAATGTCATGAGGGTTTTTTTCCCCAACGCTTGTTTAGCCTCCAGACAGGGGTAGTCCCCGGTGCCCCGCATCTTCCCGGTCCGGAGAAGGAGAAAGCAAAAAGTCGCGCACGCCAGTGGGCCCCGGCGCCCGTCCGCCAGAGCAGCGTTGCTGCGGAGCTGCCCCCGGCACAGGCTCCCGGCCGCAGCCGGTTCCAAATACCTCCTCTGTCTCCGCTGGGAATTTCTGCGCGCTGGGATCATCCCGCGGAATTCACCTTTTTTCCCCTGCTCCGCCAGCCCCGCGGGGAGGGGCGCGTAAGTGCGGGGCCGCCGGAGCGGCGCGGGAGGAGAGCGGGCTGGGCAGCGCGGGCGGGCGCGCAGGGGCGCGGGTCCGTCCGCCCGCCCGCCCCACGGGGCCCCGGCGCGGCAGCCCCGCTGCGCGGGGGCGCGGGGAGCGCGCCAGCCTCGGCCCCGGCGCGCTGCTCTGCGATCACGTGGGCCAATATGCCTGTATTTTAAGGCAGTGCCTATATTTCTGATTATAAAGGGATTTCTCCTGCTCGCCCCCCAAAATTCATCAATGGCCGCACGATTTAAAACCAAAACAAAACAAGAGCCGGCCAATTGCTGTCGTTGGTTCCAGGAGGCTGATGGCTAAAGGGTTGTGTGTTGATATTTTTTTTTTTTTTTTAAAAGCCCAACAAATTCCGATTTCCACTCGCTCTCTTTTATTGGTAGTTGAGCCTGAGCCTGTTTTCGTTCTATCGGGAATTCTGGTGTATGGAAATATTTGTAAAACCGCAAGATCAGGTTTAGGAG
Organism: Sitta carolinensis; assembly: GCA_032173965.1. Classification (NCBI taxonomy): domain Eukaryota; kingdom Metazoa; phylum Chordata; class Aves; order Passeriformes; family Sittidae; genus Sitta; species Sitta carolinensis. The sequence continues at coordinate 22,110,235 of CM063288.1, forward strand.
AGTATTGTCTGCAGACAAAGGGTGAAGGATGTATTCTAAGAACTGCAAGCGCAGATCCTGAAAAGTGAGGAACCCAGGTTTATGATAAATTGATACACAGGTAAGCAACTGCATGACAAAATGGGACGTTTAACCGCAGGGGCTGTATTATCTCCTTTACTCAGAGATGGTCTGGAATTTGTTTGCAATCTCTGCCCATAGTGGCTGCAAACGTATGGAGTGGTCTCCACCTACTTGAACGTTTTAAGCTGTATCTTATTTTTATTATGTTCTTTAAATAAAAAGTGAACTCATTTCCAAAAGCTAGGGGAATACGTTTAACCCTATCCTTTCCCCAATTTTCGGTGGTTTCAGGAAGGGAATTACAAGCAAGGAAACAAACGAGGGAGACAACTTTGCTAGATGCTCCCATTGCCAAAGTGAGATTGAGCATCAAGTTAATGCGTTGCCGTGGTTAGCCGGGCAGGGGGTATCCGTGATGATTTGTAAGGGGCGATTTAAAATAGGCTCACCGGTAATGTAGCCCCTACATAGGATCTCTCAAATGTTCGTGCCAAGTGTATTCCCGAACCTTTTTCCCTGGCAGTTCATTCGTGTTCTTTAGTGGTTGTTGTTTTCCTCCCGCAATTGTTTTAGTACTGCTGTTACCGGTATGCTCATGCCTTCGAGTTACACATGCTATTTGAAGCACGGCTTGATATTTATCTACCGAGAAGTTTCCTGCCCTTCATTTGTGTGGTTTGATCAATAAGGTGGTGGGAAGATGCCTGGGGGGGGAACCGGTGCCTCTCTGGGCGGACTGGGGTCTGGAAGCGACCACACAGCCTCCCCGCAAACACTCACAGCTCAGCTCCCGCTTGGGCTGTTACAACTGGCCCGACTCTCCCAGGAACGCCTGTTTCTACTGACTGGTGTCTTGCCTGGAGCCTGGGTGAACTCTCGGTTATGTCTGTTGTAAAGCCCCTGCGTAAAGCCCAGCGTTGTGCTGTCGAGCAAGAGTGTGTGTAAGGTTGGAACGGATCCTGCCCTCCCCGAGTCACCCGGGCGAGGGTGACTCGGCAGGGGTCGGAGTGCCCCGAAGTAAACAGGGTGGGAGGCCAGGGGAGAACGAGAAAGTTAGGGTGTTTATTTATTTATTTATTATTTTCTGTTGCGTGTTGCTCTGCTCGATCAGAAGTTAAAAGCACTGAACATTTTTCTTAGCTGTATGCCTCCAAGCTGCTGGCCTGCCAAGTTAGTCAGCTGAATCCAATTACTGCAAGCAGCATTTCATTTGGCTCGATGGAAGCACTCACTTATAACTTCACCTAAAATTTCAATAATACCTATATTGGTCCCACGCCTGAATAATTCTAAAGATTTCCCTGGGTTCAGCTGTGGCAACGTCTTTTCCGAGCGCTGGGAGACAAGCACAATCCCAGCGTGCCCAGACTCCTCTCTCCGCGGCACAAACTTTGGGATTATTCCCGTGGCCGTGGAAGTCTTGGTATTTGGCCAAGCTCTGGCTAAATAAAGCATGTCTAGAGCTAGAAGGCTATCGCTTGTGAAGCTGAGAAGCTGTTTCGGAAAGGGATGAGAAGTCGATAATTAATTAGGCAAAAAATGAAAACTTACCGTGTTAATCAACAGCAGCTAACAATGACTCGGTTTGCAATATTATGATCTCTCTGCTCAGGGGCTAAGGTGCAACCCACTTTAGGTTGCCTTCATACATCGTGTAAAGTGCTATTTCTAGTGAATTATCTTTAAAAAAATAAAGCACTTAAAGTTGACGTACGCCCACGTGAATACATTATATAAGACGTTACCGGGACAGGCCCGGGCCAGGAACCTGAGCGAGCATCATGTGTAATCATGAAGCTCCACTTCCCTAACTCCAGTTTGCCAGCATAAATTAAGGTGATTTGGAAGGGGAATGTAGCATCCTACTGAGTTTGGTTAGGGAGAGAGAAGACTTGGAGGAAAGTTGTAAGGTCTGTTGTGTTGTGAGCTATCGGAGGCGCTTCCGTTGGTTGTTCATTAAGTGGTGAGTTATTGCTATACGAGCCAAAGGTCATTTCAAAGGCTTATGGTGGCTAGATATCGTCTTTATAATGACCTGGACTTCTTTGTGGGGGATTTTCTGGCACTCTTAAGTTCTTAAAGTCCTGAATCGACACATTGCACAGACAAAGGCAAAATACTAATTTCGAGACGCAAACGTTTGCAGCGCATTTTAACGCTGGGGTTTCTTCGCTTATCTTTCTCTTTCTTATTCGGTATTTGGGGGAAGAAATGGAGAGAGACCCGCGCTAGCTGCGTTTCCGCGGAACTCCTCGCAGGCCGTGGGTGCGGGCGGCAGGAGAGGCGCTTGTGACCCTCGAAGGTGCCCGCAGCTGCCCCGCAAAGGCGCTCCCTTACCCCGTGCGCTGCCTCCCCGAGCTCCGGCCCGGACTGGACGCTCGGGAAGGCAGGCGGGCTTCCGTGGCCGCTGCGCGGAGCCCGTCGGAGTGGCTGCCGCAGGCCGCCCTGCGCGGCTCCGACCCGCAACCGGAGTATTTTGCACGTTTGTTTGCTCCCCGCCTCTCTCAAAGCGCTATTAATAAATGAAGAGAAACATCTACCCTTTGTCTGGTAAAAGATCTGACGAGGACGGAGAGACACGGTGAGGGGCTGCGGACGAGATGTGCATTTATTAACAAAGTCCTAAGGAAGAAAGTCCAAAACAAAGCAGTTTCCGCTGAGAGTTATCACTTCTGTTGCAGGTCCGTGCCCACGGATTATCCAAAGGAACCTGAAGATCCTACTCACACAGTTAAAGTCAAAAATCAAGAAAAAACGTGATTTTGGTGAGTTCTCTAAATTTCCTTTTCCATTCATCCCTCGCTTTCCCTACCGCGACAGGCCCGTCGCAGGGAGCACAGCCCGGCCCCAGCCCTGGCCCCGGCCCAGGCCCGCCGAGCCGGGAGAGCTGCTCGGTCGGACCGGCCGGCGGCGGCACCCGGGGCGCGCCGCCGCCCCACACGTCAGATAAAGAACAGCCCGCAGAAAGCCGCCCCTGTTCCGCGGAAACCGAGCCCGGCTGGGGAGCAGCCAAGGCCTGGGCCCAGCCGCGGGGAGCGGGTGGCTCCCTGGGGGACTCCGTAGCTGGTTTAAGAGGCCCCACGGCGGCCACCACTCCGTGTCTCGCAGGGCCCCTTCGCGCTCCTCAGCGCTCTCAAAGACGGGACATCCCGCGGCTCAGGCGAGCCCCAGCCGTGGGTGCCCAGCTGCCCTGCTTGCCGTCGGGTCCGGCGGCGGCTCCAGGGCTTTCCTTATATACAGGGCAGCCCGGGGCCGGCGGCCGGGAAACGTGCCGAGCGGGGGATTCTTTTGCCGGACTCCCTCCTACGCGCCGGCTGCTTTGCACTTCTGAAAGTGCCGGGGCTTGGGAAGTGTTTTCCTTTTCATTCCTGGCCGGAGCGTTTACTGCCACGGCGCTAGTAGTCATAAATTTTGCTACAACCGCAATGACAGGTGCATTGATATGCACCCTGAGAGCTCCGGCTGCTTTAATAACCGCTTCGCTGGCCGCTCTCACCGCCTCTTATTTATTCGGTATCATATTAGATATTGATCCGAGCAGAATTAAGTGTAGTGGAAGTTTTAGTAGAGAGCTGCTTAATATGAAAGTGTCGGGAGGAAAGCGACTGGCAGTGCCGAGCCGGTGTCAGCCTGGGCCAGCCGGGTTCGGCGCACACGCGCGGGGGGACGCTTGGGCTCCCAGCTGCTCTCCAGGCAGAGCCATGAGAGGGTCGGCATCCCCCAAAAGCGCTGAAACCAGTGGAAGGACAAAAAGGCCCTTTATCATGTGCAACGCCTAACAGTTCAGATGAGGTTAACCTTTCTGGAGAGGAGAAATCTGAAACACAGACATGGATACTTTGCGGTTTCCTACCCTCGGTGCCTCCAAGCCCACCTCCCACGGCTCGGCCTCACCATTTGGATGTCACTTTTTTTTTTTTTTTTTTTTTTTTTTTTTTTTTTTTTTTTTTTTTTTTCTTTTTTCTTTCTTTCCCCTGGAGGCTGTTTCTGGCCAAACCACCAAGTGTTGAGCCCCCGCTTTGGTGTTACCTATAAAAACATCACCCCGGGCTTTTCACTCGTGGAAAATCAAACCCTGGATAGGTCTCCCTCTCCCTCTTTCTCTCCCTCTCTCTCTTTTTAAGATCTGAAGATGAGCCACCAAACAGTTGAGCATTGTCCATGTGATTTATGGCCCATAGCCTCCTTTTTAGGTTCAAGCAGAGTTCACAAGCAGTTGGTATTTCAGAAAAGAAATAAGGCTTTTAACAGCTTAACAGCAATATTCTTTCTTAAGATTCTGTGTATTCTTTTGGGAACTATGTTTCACAAGGCATATAAAAGCCTACGCTTAAGGCAGGGTTGTGCTAACAAAAGTCCTCAGTGCTGGCTGGTCCCGAAAATGTAAATGATAGAAGTGGGAAAAGAGCGACAAAGTTATTTGGACGAAAATACTTCAAAGACTCATCAGGATTATCACACCGTATTAAAACTCATCTGCATCGCCAACGTCCATTTCTGCAGACTTCTTAAACTAAAATTTTCCAGGAGAGTAAAACAGTTCCCGTTTCCGCCAGCTCCACAGATCATCTCAAGCTTTTGTTTAGGAAAGAAAAGGACCCCGGCGGTCTGTGACACGGGATAAACGGCCTAGAGCGGCCGTGAATCGCAGCTCGCTGACGTTATTTTGACTTACACTTGAGATGTATTTCCCGGTGAATTTTAGAGAAGAGATCAACGGTACTTGTGAGAGAAAAAAGAATGCTATCCTAGTGTTGCACAAGTAGGCAGGAGAACTATAATTGTCGGACACCTTTCAAAGATTTCTAGCTACTTTTTCTGGTATGTTAGTAGACTTTAATCCTGCAGAAATACAAGGAAGTCTTAAGATACATTGATTTACAGACTTACATTGTCAGGTGAAGTATGTGCTAATTTACAAAATTACCTAAAGTGTCAGAGAAAACCCCTATCCTACAAGAAAAATAAGAGCAGGAAATATTAAAAAGCCGCACCAAAAATGCGGAATAGTTTTCATCTAGTACTAAGTGCAGAGAAGTTTTGGGAGAAGCAAGGAGAAAGGTAACAGCACCCTGCCTCAAAACATCTGCCCTAAGGGGTCTGTGCGTTTTCGGTGGGAGCAGCCTCATGTGGGACCCGGGGGCCGGGGAGGGGAGAGCCATAAGTTTGCAGACTGAAAAAAAGAAAAGAAGCCTCTAAAAATTATCTCAAATGGCTCAGGTTCTTTCTACTGTGTACAAATAAAAGGGACGAGAAACGTTGGGTGAGGGAATTTAATTCATCACAGAATTAAAATAGGGGAGCTGACCTGCGACTTCCTTTATAGTGCAAAGTGAAGGGAGTGAATGGCGCCGGTTATACTTTAACTCTGGAGGAATCCAGGGAAGGAAGAAGGGCGGGTTTACAAAGGGGACGGGATTTTTCTGCTTCTGCCCGGCCGCAGCCCGGGCTCCATCCATCATGTCAACCGAGCAGGGCCGTGCGCACGCGTGCCGGGCGGGGGACGCGGATGCTCTCGGCCGAAATGGGCCCGTGGGTCTCTGGGGACACCACCCAGCACAGCTGCTCACCGAGAGCCCTTGCCTACAACCGTGGGGTCCGATCCGGCCAAACTCGAGCGGGAACGGTCCAAAGGCAAAACCAAAGCAGATAAAACATCTCCCCAAATGCTTCAAAACGTGGCCTGTAGGAAGTCCCGCCGATGTGTTCCAGTTCCCCCCTGCACCGCACCATGGCTCTCGGGTGGCTCTTTCCCTGCAGTGCCCCGCGTCCTTCCCTGGTGTACTCAGTCCTTTCCCTGGTGTGGCCCAGTTTGCCCTGACTCCTGCCTGGTGACCCTGCTCCTCCCTTTCTGTCCCTTTTTCCTTCTTTGGATCCCCTGCTCCTTCTTTGATGTCTCCCAGCCCTCCCCTGGATACGAGGCGAGGCCGAGGGTGCCGGGGTGCGGGGAGTGCCTGGACCGGCCCGTGCCAGCCGCTACCAGCTGGTTTCCCCCTCTAAAAGTCTCTTTTTTTTTTGCCCCTGTTGTTTCCCTCCCCAGGGGGCTGCGAGTGGCCCGGGCCGACGACGTGAGGCGCGGGGCGGCGGTCAATGTTATTTGAGCGGGGGCCGCGGGCCTCGGCGATCGCAGAGCAGAGGATGCAGAAAGCCTCCTACTACGACAACGCGGGGCTTTTCGGGGGTTACACCTACAGCAAGGCCGACGCCTACCCCTATGGCGCGGCCCACCAGCCCTACGGCCAGGCCGGCTTGGACGGCGAGTACCCCGGCTCCGCCTGCTCCGTCCAGGGCTCGGCGCCCGGCCGCGCTCCGGCCCACAAGGGCAGCGAGCTGAGCGGGAGCTGCATGCGGCCGGGCGGGGGCGGCCCCGGGGGCAGTCAGCCCCCGGGGATCGGCGAGCATCAGCCCCCGGCTCTGCCGCCCTCCTCCCCGCCCAACCCCCCTCCCAGTGTGCCCCCTCCGAAAAAAGCTAAGGGGGGGGGCAACTCCTCGGGCTCGTCCAGCGCAACCCTCAGCAAGCAGATATTTCCTTGGATGAAGGAGTCCCGGCAGAATTCCAAGCAGAAAAGCACCTGCGCCCCCCCAGGTAGCCCAGCACCCCCGCCCCGACCCACTGCTCGCCCGGGGAGCCGGGCTGAACCCCTCGGCCTGAGCCCCCCGGCTCCGCGCCTTGTGTCCTACTCCTCCAGCTGCCACCGCTCTCCTGTCCCCCCCCACCCCGCTGAGGGGTACCAGCCCTGCCGGCGCTGCAGGTGGGACAGGCTGGGGGCGGGGTCCCGGGGACGCCTGGACGGGTGGCCGCTGGTGCTCTCTGGGGGAGGCAGCTGCGGGAGGGTGTGTATGTCGGGCAGGGAGGAGTGGGAGGCCACCCCGGGACCCTCTACACCCCCTCCCCGGGCGCCGACAGAGGGAGAGGGCATAGCAGGTTTCGGAGGGACCCCGGGAGGAAGGGGGGCTGTCTTTCGTGAGGGGAACCAATGTCTCTTTGTGCCTCTTCCCTGCAGGAGAGAGCTGCGAGGACAAGAGCCCCCCCGGGCCGGCCTCCAAGAGGGTACGCACAGCTTACACCAGCGCTCAGCTGGTGGAGCTGGAGAAGGAGTTCCACTTCAACCGCTACCTGTGCCGGCCGCGGCGCGTGGAGATGGCCAACCTCCTCAACCTGACCGAGCGGCAGATCAAGATCTGGTTCCAGAACCGCCGGATGAAGTACAAAAAGGACCAAAAAGCCAAAGGCATCATGCACTCCCCCGTCGGACAGTCCCCGGACCGCAGCCCCCCTCTAAGTGGCCCAAACCACGTCGGCTACTCCAGCCAGCTCCCCGGCGTCAACAGCCTGAGCTACGACGCGCCCTCGCCCACCTCCTTCGCCAAATCCCAGCAGAGCATGTACGGGCTGGCCGCCTACACGGCGCCGCTGAGCAGCTGCCTGCCGCAGCAGAAGCGCTACGCGGGCGCGGAGTACGACCCCCACCCCATGCAGAGCGGCGGCGGCGGCTTCGCCAACCCCAGCCTGCAGGGCAGCCCCGTCTACGTGGGGGGCAACTTCGTGGACTCGATGCCGGCCTCAGGCCCCATGTTCAACCTGGGGCACCTGCAGCACCCCTCCTCCGCCAGCGTGGACTACAGCTGCGCCGCCCAGATCCCCGGCGGCCACCACCACGGACCTTGCGACCCCCACCCTACCTACACGGACCTTTCCTCTCACCACACCTCTCAGGGACGGATGCAGGAGGCGCCCAAGCTCACGCATCTGTAGCGGGGCGGTGGCCAGCGGGCCCCGCTCCCCTCTCCATTACCTCACTTTTCTGACGGGACAGTGTTACTGTGCTCTCGAGTGCCAACAGTATTAGTGGATTTGTCTCCCTTAGCAGCTCCCTTCTTTATTCCGCAGCCCCGAGTAGGTCGTGAGCAGGAGCCTTTCTCTTAGAGCTGTTTTAAGCATGACAGTGCAATATACTGCCAACCGAGGGACTGATAAGCTGGTAATGATGTACTTGAAGGTAAGTCTTAGAGATGCTGTAGTGTTAGCAGCGCGTCATGCTGAGGTGTTTTAGACCAGTCGTGAGCAGTCGGAACTCGCCCGCGCGTAAGCTTATTTCAGAGAAGTTAATTTATGAGTTCTTCCGTAACGTAAGGATCACATTGGACTAAATGATATGTATTTATTATTTTAAGCGAGACATTTTTTGTATCACTGATTATTTATCCTCGTCTTAATGTATTTATGTGGGTATTCGTAGAGTTTCTTCACCAATACTTCGGGAGAGGGATTCAGGTCCGTGGTGACTTACATTTCACCTATTTAGTATAATCGATCTGAGCTAGTTGAGAGAGTAGTCTTGAACAGTTGTAACAGTGGCTGGTGTTTGTAGTTTATGTAAGGATTAATTAAGACAGCAAGTCGTAAATCATTAATAGAGTTAAACAAACTGTGGCGTCACACAAAGAGCCGTTACACTTAAAAAAATATTGAAAGTATTTTTAAAGTATTTATTTCTAATCGGCTGGCCCCACTCGAGCGCCTCGGTGGCTTGGCTGGCAGCTGGCTCGGCCGGGTGAAGCCACCTTTAGTTGGAAGCGCAGCCGCTTTGAGGAGGCGATCTACAAAGGGGGCTCTTGGCCATCTTGTTTCAGATCAAATCCTGCGTATAAAAACCTCGGTGAGGTTAACATTTATTTATTGGCTGGGTATCTATCGCGCATATTATTTTGCTGGGCTATTTTCTTTCTTTTTCTTTTTTTATTATTATTTTTAATTTTTTTAAAATTACACTCTGGCTATCCAAAATAGTAAAGAAATTAGAAGCTTAGAAGGCAAAAAAAAAAAAAAAAAAATTAGAAACCCTCTGATAGTGCTAATTTCATTAGGGTCTCCATAGCAATCTGTGCAGCAGCTGCCGCCTCCTTTGTTATTTTTATACAGTTGTCTTTATACTAACCATAAATCAATTTTTAGACATCTTTGGAAGCCCGAGCTTTTCCTTTTTTTTTTTTTTTTTTTTTTTTTTTTTTTTTTTTTTTTCTTCATAATATAAACTTTGAAAGAAAATTGACAATCAGATACACACAGCCGAGGGAGACGCTGAGACGGGGTGCGGGCAGTGGCTGGGCGGTGCCGCCGCGCTGCCCCGGTACCCGGCAAGGACAGTCCCACCCCGCCTGACAGCGGCAGAGGGGCACCGCCACCTCTCCCTGACACAAACAGGACAGTCAACACGGGGAAGAAAAAAATAAAAGCAACAAGAAGATAAAAAAATAGGAAAAAGAAAGGGAACGATGCTCTGAACCCTCGTGTTTCCTCCTCTAGTTACACGGCTGTATTGAACTCCTCGATGGATTTACAGAGATACTTCTTTTGTAAACGCTGTGATTAAAGTCTCTTCCTGACAGTACATATTGCTCTGAGAAGACTATTCTTATCTCTTTCTAAAAGTTTCGAGTTAAATATTATTCCAAACTTCTGTATTCCCCACCAAAGTGTCTGATGCATCACTTTCCAGTTTGACAAACACTGCAGCTCCTACTCCACCCTCTAATGACCGACCTGGCATTCCTATTGTGAGAAATATTTTACCACCTCCCACCCTGGTCAATATAGACAAGTTTGCTTTTACTTATTCTTCTTTTCCTTCCCATCCCTGCTTTCTTCCTTGCCATTTGGTATTTATGTTCAGCTGAGCACTAATGATTCAAAATACTACTTAGGGTTTTGTTTTCCCCTCTGTGAGATTTCAACAATGCTGTGCTACAGTGAAAAGTGTATCTTTTGTTAAATTTCACATTTAACCAAACAAATTTGGATATACGTGTCACAGATCTGTAAACAAAACAGAACAGAATAAACTGCTTTGTTTGGAGACATATTTTAACCCTTTTAAGCCATAAAATTGTATTCTATGGAAGTTTTCACACAAATTGTTTCTTAGAAGCACCCCCAGGAGTAAACAAAACATAAAAACAAACACAAAAAGTAATGTTAGACACCACTCGTGATTTATACTTCTGTAATATGCCATAAATATATACATATGTTTGTTTCTCCAAAACTTTCTGCAGTGTGCCTACAAACAAAACTGTCCATGTAGGTTTTTTGTGTGTTCTTGAAACACAATATATTTTTTGCATGACCTGCTTCTATCTGCGAAACAGCAAGGAACCACCACTTCTGCAGGACCCCCAGTGTCCTTTTCCCTTTTGCTTTGTGCTCTATAGTCTGTTAGTCAAACAGTGTCTGCCTCGACTTACACTATTAGTCCTTCATTAAAAAGGAAGAAAAGGCTGTTTAGAGATCTGGGGAAGGAAGGGAGTTCAGAGGAACCCTGACCACAAACACAGTGTTCCTGAGGCCCACTGCCCTGAATTACTTTCATATTGCAGAAAGACAGGGCCAGCAGACATGGTTTCCAGTGGGGGAGGAGGGAGGAGCATGTGTGAGGGAGAATCTTCTTGTAAATAAATTCACTTTCTTCTCCATGACTCTGGCAGAGGTGTCTTGTTTGTAATGCAATAGAAGTCCATGATGATAACCTCATTATTAGAAGTAATGTAACTTTAGCAAGATCGCTGGCATTCTTACAATGTTTGTACAAGCATCAGCAATCTAGAGGAGAAATACACTTTGGCACAAGCCAGACTTTTTCTTTTTCTTTGCAACAGCATCTGATGTGATGAACTCCACTCACCTATTTAAAACACAGCTAGTAAACCAAGGCCCGGCCTGGGGCTGATCTTAGCCTTTCCTTTCTTTCCAAATAGGAGGCATAGCACCCTCCCTCTTCTCCCCTGCTCCCTCCATCTGCTCCAGACCCAGGGTCAGTGAGCCAGGGCCTCTAAATGCTGGCAGAGATGTTGCACTGTTTGGCATAGAGAGCGGCTAACAGCACTGTTTGAGAGGAGTCAGGGGTGCACCGAGCTTCAGTGAGGCCATGCAAGTTCTTCTGTTCAGATCAGTTGGGTCTCCACTTTCTGGTTTGGCCTTTACAGTAACCCAACATTTAATGGCATTCCAGCAGTTTCCCCGGTGCAAAAAGCAGCTGAGGCTTTGTGTTATCTCCATGTAGTCAGTGCAGGGCTGAGCTACCCCTTTGTATCCTGTTTCTTTTTGAGGGGAGGCCATCAGTGTCCGCTGTGTATGGCTTGGTTAGCAGCACTGGGACAGGGGAACCTAGACAGGACAGCCAGGGGCTTCCAGGGATGCCACAGTTTTGTAGGTGCCACTTGCGTTTGGCTGGAAAAACAAAGACAAATTCCCCCTGCTCCATTAGCAAGTAGTTTCTGAGCAGACACTGCAGGCTTCCAGCCCTGGTCCCTGAGCAGGCCAGGGAAGGGCTCAGGGGCACCCCCATGGCTTCCACAATGAGACTACACCAGGGTCATCTGGTTATCAAGGCTGCAGGCAACCTTGTCCAAAGAAGAGGAGGCAGCTGGCTGCACATCCAGGAGGCAAATGCATGCAGGGAGAAGGCTAAGAAAGAGAGAGCCCACCAGCATCCACTAGAAGTCCCCTGATTTCTTGAGGGCCAGCTGGGTTTTTTGGGCTCTGTGGCAAAAAGTCTGAAAGCAGGATCCACTACTGAGGTGTCTGCACCCCTCCAGCCCTACAGGAAGCCCTTTGAAACAGCCTGCAGGGAAGACCAGGCATGAAAAGGACTACTTGACCAGGGGAAAAAAAAGGGGATGGGGCTGCTGGTCTACCACTGGGAGGGTGTCTTCCTGACAGCTGTCAGTGGAGGAGAGAGAAAAGGAGCTGCAGGTTGTGATGCCATCCTTCTATATGCCAGCCTGCTGTGCATGCCCAGTGGCCACAGACAATGGCAGCCTGGCAAAGGCACAGCGTGCTGCACAGTGGACAGGCCCAGATGTCCAGTACTCCACTGCAGACCTGCCTGGGAACAAAAATTGGAGCCGGGAAGGCAGCACAAAGGGGCTGGTGCTGCCAGGGCAATTAGGCCGTGGTGGTTGGCTGGGTGTTACGTGGTGTTATACGTTGATGAACAAGATATCTCTGCTTTTAAAAGGTGCAAAATAATCTGGACCAGAGCTCTGTTGGCTGCAGCCACTTTCCAGGGATTGAATGGCAAGTTAATCTCTGAATGGGAAATGTCGCTCTGTTCCCGTGTGAGAGGCAGCAGTGGGTACTCTGGTCCTTGCTTGGAGTGGGGCTGCCAGGGGAGTGAGAAGGCTGGCTCTATTAAGGTTCATCAATCACACAAAGAGCACTTTTTACTCGACTTTTTTTTACTTTTTTACTTGAAAGGAGCACTTTTCCTTACTTCTGCTTGGACCTGAGCCAGCTGGGACCCAAGCAGAAACACCATCCACCAGAAACAGAACGCAGTTCCAGAGCCTGAGAGCCATGGACTAACAGGGCAGGACTGAACCCCTTGGTAACATAGGCTGAGATACAAAATGTGACACAGTGAGATATTTGTGCCTGCACATCCCTAGGCTTCTGCAAATGCTGCTCAGGAGCAGAGGTGAGTCTTTGTCTCTCTTTTGGGAGCCCGGGGTGCTGAAGCTTCTCCATTGTTCAGCTGCAATGACAAAAAGCACAAAGCAGAGTGAAAACAGCAAGGAATTTGTACTAGACAGGATGGGCATCTTCATCCTATTTTTATGATAGGTAAAAATACTCAAATGTAGGTTTTGTTTTTATTTGCTGACGTGCAGTTTTTCTTACAACAGCTGAAGTGTTGGGAGCAGTAGGCAATCCCATGCTGAGTAAGGTACACAGCCTCAATCTTTCCTCCAAGAAACCTGGTCCACATTTTAGGATCTTTGGGAGCAAGAAAGGATAGACAAGATAAAAATATTTGCTGCAAACTCATTGACACCTCTGTTTTGCACACAGCAGCATGGCTTACCTTGACACCTCAGGGTATCAATATATGTAATATTTATGTCCCAACAAATTCACAGCCATGGGACAGGAAACAAGGCTTTACATGGCAAGGGGCCAATGGGGAATCACTCTTGAGAGCAAATCTTTACAGCAGGGATAGAATTTCCTCTTCTCTGTGTCCATATAGAGGATCTTTGTCATTAACCCCACGTACCAGGAGAACAGAGGTTCCTGCCCCAGGGGTCATCTGGGAAAGGGGAACTTGTGCAGGGAAATACTGATGGCAGAGGGAAACACCCCTTCCTGAGGATTGCTGTGACTGCCGGAAAGGGCCATGCTAGTGCAGGAGCTGAGGATGGCTGCCCTGGAGTTCCAGAACAACTTCCCATCTCTGCCCTGGCTTTACTCACATTTTACAAAATAAACTCCCAAGAGCTTCCCCTTCTTCTGTAATAACCTTTCTCCCAGGAGCCTTTGGTGGTTTGTTTGTGCTAACAGGGCCACTGCTTAAACACCCACTGTTTGATTACCCCCATGTTGTCCCTTAAAATCAGCCTTCTGATTTGTTTTAGTAGAGTGGAGTCAGTTCTCACGAATTGTAAGATAAACAAGAATCATGTTTGCATTCCTTTGTATAAGATATCACCTGATGGACTTCTCAAGTGACCAGTGAAGATGGACAGGTGGTAACTTCTCTGTCCAATCTCTGATCACTGTCCAGAAACTTATATATACGAGGTCAACAATAAACTAGAGACTTCCTTTCTTCTTCTCTGCCTGAACACCTGTTGCGTGTGTTACTGTGTGTTTATATCTGGGTCACAGTAACACCCCCCTTCAGGTTGCACACCCACACCCCAGTGATCTCCACACCATGGATGTACATCCCCACTTAGCACTGAGAACCAGCTTTGCCCAGCTGGCAGTGAGGTAGAGCAGAGGGTGAGGACAAGGTAATGCTTGACCCACACCTTCCATGTCTGGGGGCTGGGGAGGGATCTGCTGGATCTCCTGTGTGTTAGCTATTGTGACAAGCACAGAGGGTGGGCTCTTGTTCTAGGGAGAAAGGCCACACGTCCCAGTCTCAAAGCAGTGTCTGTGACTCAAGGCTGCCATTGCCTGCAACACACACGCTGCTCAAGCAGCCTCCCTAAGGTGAGTTGCTGGTGTCTGCAAACAACAGGACTCAGGGCTTTTTGGCCAGACTTCTTTCTACATCGTGTCTTGGTTCCACAGAGGCTTTCTCAGGCTCTGTAGAGGCCCACATATTTCCAGAAACATGGTGACACAAGAACTCATTAGTTCCATTGTTCTCACAGAGGTTTTTGTCCCAGCAGCTCCTCTGTCTTGCCATCACTTGACAATTCACACAGGCATCCCTAAACCTCCCAGAGATCCTCAAATTTTCTCTGACAGCATCATGTTCTTCATATTCTTTTTTTCCCCCACTTTTCTTCTTCCTTCTTTTGCCTTCCAAGGAGTCCTTCATCTTTCCCATTAGACTCCTTGTAAAAAACCAGCTGTGTTCACTCTATTCTCTCTCATTGGAACTTAACTATTTAAGTCTGAACACTGAAATTCCTGCGTGTAGAAAAAGCCCTCCCTCAAAATCCAGAGCATCAACAAGAGATGTTTTGCCTGTATTTAGCCACTGATTTCTGGTTTTGTCACCCTGGAACAGTCCTGCCGAAACAAACAGGTAATGAACAGGAAACTCATAACAGCATCCAGTTGAGTAAATGGAAAGATCATATGTTGGTGTGAACACAGACAGTTTTTCTAGTATTTAAAACAGTCTTAGGTGTAATTAAACCAGTTGCATTCTGCAAACACAAGACCCAAGTGAAGGAGCAGCTCTGCTCTGGAGCCAATTTTCTTTCCTTCACTGTAGGCAGGAATTTTTACAACAAGGGAGACTGAAGAGCACAAATGGCTGCATGGACAGCCATTCTCTGCTAAAGAGAAAATCTGGTGTTCCCAGGCTTCTGGTTTTTCAGATGATAACATTTTCCAAACTGCTCTGATTGCCATGGAGGTGCTGAGAAAATTCGCCTCATCCAGAATGTAACCCCTTCCTCAAAATGTATGTTTCCTGACAAAGGGTATTCGATTTAAACTGCTCTAATTTATACCCACATTCCCTGAAAATAGAAATTTAGGTGATAGTCCATTATTAGTGTATAGGGCAGCACACCTCATTAGAGAGAACAAGTCTGTGTCAGGAGAACATCGAGCTTCAGGGCTCTGAGCTTTCAGTGACTGTTGTGTCTGTAGACTTGAAGCTTAAGCACCCTTAAGACATAATCCATACAACTACCCTTCGCTCTGTAATAGTTGTTTTATAGTAGATGAACAATATTAGCTGGGGAGAAAGTGGGGCTGATGGGAGGCCATGTCACTGATCAGAGTCCCTGTGAAGGGCAACGCTCCCATACCTTTGTAGGCTTGTGTATGTCTGTCCCAGCAATGTGCCCTCTCAGGGCCCCTGCAGGAAAAACCCAAACAGATCTGCTCTGAATTCATCAGCTGGGTTTAATGGTGGAGCTGAGCTGCAAGCACATATCTCCATGGGAAAGAGTTGATACCGATTCAGTGAAATAGTCTGACTATGTTTCCCCATTATATCATTTTCCTGTCACCAGTCCAGCCCTCTGAAATCCACAGGAGACCCAGTGGTATGTTTCCTTCTCTGGGGATTCTGGCAGCTTTCATGAGATTGGCACCATGCTAGGTCCTTGTAAAATTTGTGGCCTCTTCCTGACCACAGCAAATGGCACTTTGGCCAAGAGCTTGTAGAGCTCCGTAAGCTGTTGAGTGGAAGGCACTGGATGATGGATGAAGGCAGATACATTCCATGCTTTTATTTAGAAATAAAATACAAATTTTTAATAAAGCACAACCCTTGCATTTCCCAGCTGACTCCACATCTACCCACTAAGAATCAGAAGGTTGTAAGTCAAATTCAAAGCAGCATGATGTAGCCCTTCTTTGTGTTCCTTGTATATCAATTTCATAGTCACCAAAGCCCAGGTGTGCTCTGCCCAGCACACCCTTCTGCTGTTCTGAATTGCATGGACACGTGGTTATCAGTTAAGGCATTGGATGAAACCCATCATTATCCAAATCAAACTTCAGCGTGGCTCAGACTGGATGGTCAAATGTCACTTGGAGATATTCAGGGAAAGATGATCACTTCGGGAGTCCAGATTTCATCTCTTTCACCTTGTTGCTTCCTTCCATTCTGGGGGATTGAAAACCGAGAGTTGGACCATTGGCTGGGTAGAACAACTTGGTGCTCTCTGACAGCTGCAAACACTCAGTAAACAATGCCGAATTGCCAAGGGAAAAGTAAAAGTCCATTAACGGTGTGAGCCTGTTAACGGTGAGGGGATTAATTTTTGAGAGACTGCAGAGCACTTATCTGATGGAACGAGACCATTAAGTGCCATGAGGTGCCGCAGCAACCCGCCCCTCGCCCCGGACTCCGGGTGTGGATACCTGGGTGTGCCCGTGTGGGCTCCCGTGGGAGCCTCCAGGAGCCTGTCCGGCTGCAGGGCAAGGGAGAGCGCAGACCTGGACCCGGACGGGAGCCCTGATAGCGGGGAAGCGCCAGCTCACTCACCTTCCAGACTCCCAGCAAACGTTCCAAGTGTGCGGCGACTCCGTCGAGTCCATGGGAACGGCCTGACCCGGGGGAATCCCGGTGCGAAGCAGCGCGGCGCGGCAGGACTGCCCACCTGCAGCCCCGGGCAGCCGGGCGTGGGCAGGGGAGCTGGCGGCGCCCGGGACCCCCGGCGCGGGCTCCCCCCTCCGGGCTGCCATTGGCCGCGGGGCGGGACGTGCCGCCCCGCTCCAGGGCCTATATTAGGCCAATATTGCCCCGGCGGGGCGCGGCGGTGCCCCGTGGGTCATGGACCTGGGGTACTTCGCTCTCGCTTTTTCGCCGGGACTGTGCCGCGGGGCCCCGCAGGCCCCGTACCCCCAACGAGGGGACGACGCCTTCCTGGCGCCGGGCACCACGGCCAGCGCCGCACCCCCGCCGCAGGCGCTGGGGTGCGGGGCCGCTCCCTCCGCGGCGCTGGGCCCCGGCTCCCGGCTGTCCCGGGGAGCCGGACCGCCGGATTACGCTACGTCCATCCTTGCCGGGAGCGGCCGCCCGCTGCCGCCGGACCCCGGCCGCCCCTGCCCCTGCCTCGGCGCGGGCGGCGGGGGGCTGCGGCACCTCTCGCCCTGCCCCGGGGCCGCCCCCGCGCCCGGCTCCCCGGCTCCCGCGGCGGCCCCCCGCACCTTCGAGTGGATGCGAGCGAAGCGGAGCCCGCCCGGGAGAAGTGAGTGGGGCGGCGGGCAGCGGGCGGGGGCTGCTCCCATCCCGGCTCCCCTCTGCCCTCCTCCTGCCTCGACCCCTGCCCCGCTTCCTCCCCCTGCCTTTGCCCCCGATGAAGCGCGATATTTTTCGGCGTTGCAGGCGGTGCGGCGCCGTGCGGAGGGGGACCTCCCGCCTGCTCCGCACGCACCAACTTCAGCACCCGGCAGCTCACGGAGCTGGAGAAGGAGTTTCACTTCAGCCGGTACCTGTCGCGGGCCCGCCGCCTCGAGGTGGCCCGCTCGCTGCGCCTCCGCGACGCCCAGGTGAAGGTCTGGTTCCAGAACCGCCGCATGAAGCAGAAGAAGCGGGAGCGGGAGGGGCTGGCCGCCCCCGCCGCCGCGCCCGCGGGTGTCCCTGTGCCGGGCCGCCCCGCCTGAGGCTCCACCGCCCCCACGGAGGGACCCACGGGGACGGAGGTTGGGCTGGAAACTGCGGCCGGTGGGGCACCCGGGTGTCCTTTCCCGCGAGGGGACCGCGGCGGTGCAGTTCCGCTGCTTTTTCTGTTGCAACTTTATGTACAGTTTTATTTATGAGGATTCAGGAAAACCGCCGTCCCGGAGCGCCGCTGCTCGGCGTCGGACCGGGTCGAGGCAGCGGGCGGGAACAGCTGGGAGTCAGCGGAGAGCGCCGCTGCCTCGGGGCAGGGCAGTGAGCGGCTCCGCCACCTCCCCGGGGCTCGGGGGAGGTGGGTGCGTGGAGGGGCTGCCCCATGCTCCCGACCCTTTCTTCGTTTTGCTTTTAAAAGGACAGATCCATGGGCTCAGGCAGAGTTGGTGCAGAAGGGGGTAAACCCCGAGAAGGCAGAGCAGGGGAGAGAGCAGGGAAACTTCCTCGTACAAGAAAGGTCAGGGATGGTCATGGCATGTGTCCAAGATCCCCTTTGGAAAGAAGTGTCCTTGTCTTCTGCCCTGCCCTTTGCAAAATTGCTGCAAAAAAAAAAAAGGAGGCTGTTTTTGCTTGTATTCATTCATTCACGTTCTTTTTCCTAATGTGGCCGATTTAGTAAAAAATCTATTTTTGACAGAAAAAACCGCGAGGTAAAATTTAAAAAGAAATTAATTCAAAAGAGGAGCACTTCTTCCCTTTCGAACTGCAGAGGTGCTGGGATTTCCCTTGCAGAGGCTCTGGGCAGCCGGGACTGGCCAGCAGCCACCAGGTTGACTCCCAGCTCCACTTACATGTCCGTAGACAATATAAAACCTCTTACAGCATCTAGGACCAGACTCAGCTCACCTAGCTCTCTCTGTCTTCATTGTACCTTGTGGTTAAAAAATTGCATCCTTATAAATCTGTTCGCAACAAATCTCACCACGTGCAAAACCTTAAGACCTGTTGAAGCTCTGAAAGGTGCTTGGGTTTGACCAAAGACTAATGCTGGCAAAAGGACAAGGGGATTCCTAGGTCTTTTACTTGGATATTTGCACAAGAAAGAGTGGCAATGTTCCCATAGATAAAATAACAGCATCAAAGTGGACAAAAGAAACGAGTTTGGCCTTTTTTCCCATTTGTGCCTCGGTAAGCATGACAGCAATGTGGAGAGTAATGACATCTGGATTTATGTGAAGGTGGTCTTATTTATTTGTGGACAGGGCTTTTATTTTAGACAAGTCTTTTTCTGCCCTGGATTTCTACTGAATGTTGTTTTTGGGTGAAGAACCAATTATGGGATGAGGGGAGACCTCAAGGGGACCTGTGAAATGCACTGGGTCCCTGTCTGGAAGCCAGCCCCAGATACCAACAACTGTTTGTCTTTGTTGGATGCTTGCTGGATAAATGAAAACAGAGAGAAGATGCATGTCTCAAGTCAAAAAGTCTGCAATGAAGAGGATTCTTACTCTCTGTAATACTTTCCATCCCCCCAGGTGCCCTCCTGCTTAAGGTTTTCTTCTGAAGACTTATGCTGATAGACTGGGAAGCCACTGCTGATGGAAGCTTCAGCAGAGGTTGGTGGGAACCTTGGGAAACTACTCCCAAAAGCTGGGCACGCAAGTTGTGATGATGTTGTGGCAACAAGTCCACAGCTAAATGGGGCAGGAGCCTCCTTGGCAAGGAGATGGGTGTTCCCCCCCATGAACATCTGAAGGAAGGGACTTGCCAAGACAGAAGGGTTTGGTCACACATCATATCCTGACTGTACTGGCAAAGGACGATAATGCTAGAGGCTCACAGTTGTGCATGCACACAGGCACAGTTTTGTTCTGTATATAGCATTACAGTTCATGTCCCTTGGGCTGGTTCACTTCATGGGATAGCCCGAAAAATTCCCAGGACTGAAATACTTGTGTGAAACTAGTTGCAAACAAAATATGTGGTTTGCAGTTCTTCATTAAAGTAATGACACCAAACAAGCATTTATAATGCAGACTGATCATTCATTAAAACCCAGGAAATAATATTTCTGCCACCCTTTTTTTTTTTTTTTTTTTTTTTTTTTTGGTGTTATTTGAAGCACAATAAAGCAAAATCAGTAAAATTAATGAAAATTTGAATAAATCAATTTTTATTTTGCAAGTTGAATTTTAAAAGCAAGTACACTACTAACCAGCTCTTTTCTGTAGCTGTTTTTAAGGTCCATTTTTATGAATTCCTCTGTTATTACTATTTTTTTTTTAATACTACAAATTAGCATAGACATACAGCTAGAATAACCTGTCTTTCTCAGCACATATGTTTCACATACAAACTTTAGAAAACAGCTGTATTTTCAGTTGCCTCCAAATTCGTTGCATGTCTTTGGGGTTGCTTGTTTGTCAGCCTTTTATTTTCCTAATGATTTTGACATTTGTGCCAGGCACTTTAGGCCAGAGGAATGCTTTCTGTACCGCTGGCACGCTCCTGCTCTACCAAGATGGAAAGAAAGATTCTCATTGGTTTCTGTGGGGTTGGATCAAACCATTAGAGCACACTAAGTCTTTTACAATGAATGTTTTTGTGACATATATTTTCCTGAATAAATAAATAAATACATGTCCCGGCCTTGTAGCAGTGCACAGTTCTGTATCCATCAAAATGACACAGACTGAATTTACCCTGAAATTAAGATGGAACCTTATGACTCTTTTATGGCAGTCAGAATCAATTTGGTGGTATGAACACAACTATATTTTGTCTTAAGAATCAGTACTGAGTATTAAAGTGTAATTTCTGCTCACATGAGAGGGCCAGTTTAATACGAACTCTTCACAAACAGTTCTATCTGTAGGAGGATCAGATATTGCTCCTTTGCACTATTCTGTCAGCAAGATGCCCAAAAGAAGGAGCTAATGCAAGTCACATGCCAGTTCTTAAATAATTAAATAAAAATGCCTGTGATATCCATGGGTGCATACACGAGACAAATAAATGATAGATAAGGTCTAAGATTCACTCATTTGACATTAATCCCAAGAGTTGTGTCTCACACATGCTCAATTTGATGCCTAGCAGTTGGAAACAGGTTTCAGATTTGGCAGCTAGAGGTAAGAGCACAAGCTGCAGTTTTCAATCGGAACAAAGTACTCCAGACTGGACTCAGTAGATTCCCACCACCATATAATTTATCACAAATTATGAAACTACTATTTCCTGGCCTTACTTTTCCTCAGCCATCATCAGAAACCACAGAAAAAACATTCTCTTTCAGTTGTATATTAATTTTTGCCTACTGACTGTTGCTCAAAGGGCCCCAGGCAACAAAGGGATATGAACAAAGTAATTTTTTATATGTTCCCACTTTGCCTGAAACAGAACAAAAATATTGATTTGGAAGGCTTCCAAGAGGAAAAAAAGCTGTAAAATTACTGTTCTGAAGTGGTAAATGTGAACATAGAGATTTCATATCTTTTGGATAGGTAAATAATAAGATTGCAGCTCTTCGAAAACCAAGCTTAGGCAAGAACCCAGGCTTGCCTGGGTATCTGTCTTCCCAAGCAGACCAGATTTAGTATGTTACTGCTTGAAATTACAGCACAGGGAACATTTTGCTGAGGGTCAAACCAACGACTCTGTTTTATGGTATAAGCTGCATATCCAGGATCATTTTGACCATGCAAGTAGCCAGCAGTAAGCTAGAAAATAAAAATACGCAACCCAATCTCCACATTTGAATCTCCTTTTAAGAGTGTCCTCTTCATTGTTGATTGGCACAACCTGTCACTGTGGTTTATGCAAATGATGGTACAGATTGCTAGCAGAGAACAGACTATTACTTCTTCTAAGAAAAATTTTTGCAGACAAAATTACAAATTGCAAACACCGCCTTGGAGTTCCAAGAACTTGTCTCTAGCAGCTAAGAAATCATACTTGTGATTTGTCCTGCACTGCTCTGTTAGCCCAAGTTCCAAGGAGCCCCTAAGAACATTTGCAAATCCCTGATGACTGAAGAGAAATTGGTATGGAGAGAAACCCCAGATGAGACATGGATGTTACCAGTTAATCATTTAAAGATGACTGAAGTTTAGGGGACATACATTCTATTCTATTTGCAATATATGACTACATAGGTATTTTTGTGATTTACTCAATCTCAAGAATTTCTTTTTATGACTTTTCCTAATGTCAGTGAACTAAGGAGTCTTTGGCCAATTAAAGTCACTCTGATAAAGAAATGTGCACCAAATGACATATCATTCTTCTCCCTATAACAATATCTGTTATTCACATGTCTACTTAACCACGTCTCTAAAACCCCTCCCAAATAATTCTGGGAAATGTATAGGAAAAAGATGCTTCACAGAGCCAATGTCTTACTGTAGTTCACTTTTATCTGGAAGTCTTTTGCTCTTCTTGATCATCAGCCAAGTGAACAAAGTAACCCTCAGCTGTAACTCTTCTCTGGCTGTTTAAGCCAATTTACTCTTACACAGAGTGTTAAAATCTCAGCTGGAGATACGGTCCTGAGACCTTTTTGTAAACTGGACAAGGCTTCCTTTTTACTGAAAAATTTAGACCACTGGTCCACAAAAGAGCTTTTCATAAACAATTTTGGTACTCTTGTGTTTTTGTTTCCTCAAAAGACAACAGCCTCTAGTGATTAGCAGATTGAAAACCAGCAGTTTAAGTAAACAAATACAGGAACAAATCCAGTCAGTTTCTTTTCTACTGGCGGAGCAGACATCTCACCACCTGGAAAATAGATCTTTTTTACTACGCTTCATCAGAAAGCATATTGTTGCAAATAATACCAACATTTTAATTTTATTCTTAAAAACGTGGCATTTTTAAGCAGGATGGCATATCATGTCTTATGGAAGTGGTTAACAGGTCTAACTCAGTCTGGCCCATGGCCCTGACCTTAGAGCGAGACCCCCTACACTGACCAGCATGGGGGACACGCCTAACCTGGGTGTTTGAGCCCTTACACAGAGAGCAAAGACCTTTGCAATGCATCGATTCATGCTGCTGTGGGTGAGCATAAAATGCCACCCATGTGTGGATCAGGAGACCTGCTTCTGTGGGGCAAAAAGAACCAAAAAATTCCTTCTGCCCATACAGCCAATGAAAAACACCTGTAATCCAGTAATATGATTTTGGTGACATTAGTATAGCAGAAGAATCTGAGAGCTAAGGCTTTTCTGCTATTACTCTTCATCTTAATGGCTGTGCTACACTAAATCTACATCCCTAATGCCTCTCTTTATATTCCTTTAACAAGTAAGCTAGATTGAACGCTATAAAGCTTAGAGTGGTATTTGAAAATAGATAAAAATATCACTAAATTTTTTAATGACTACTCAGATCCGATTTTACCCAGTTACTGTCCAGATAATGGAAACAGTTTCTAATCCTGGCAACCTCTAGTATTTGATCCATATCTTAAGCGTAGATATTGGTATAATTATTTTTAATACGCAGACATTTATAGATTTGTAAATTACACGATTTATGTGGAGTGATACTTTCTTCAACATCCAAGTGTGTCAAATCCAATGATAATTATCAAACAGTGTTGAAAGCCTATCAATAAAATAATCAATCTTTCCCTTTAGAAATTCAGCTGACTAAACGTGTCATAGGTACATGACACCAATGAGCTATCAAACCCATTTTCTCATGCTGGAAAGACTAGACCCCCAAGAGTGCGCATAACAAGGTGACATCTTCTAATAGGTTCAAGATTTTGTAAAATTTTGTAATTGTAACCAGCACTGTGAGCACTGTGACTTTTATTTCAGTGTGACCAGGCAGAATGTTCAAAAAAAAAAAAAATAGGACAGGACTGGCTGAACACTCTTAATGTCACGTCTCACTTAAGAAATGGACCACCTGGTGCTTCTGGTTGCTGTTCAAATGTAGTACTAAATCAAATAGATTTGTTAATCTGATTTGGGACTTTACATATGTGAATTGTTGAAGCAAGAGTTATACAAGAAAATGGCTCTCACAAATCTAGTGTAAGAATAAATTTGAAAGAAAAAAATAAAGATACACCCAAACAAGAATAAAAACATTACATTGTGGCTGCAGGTGGTCAGTGTCATTCATGTGTGATGCTGTTGTGTCCGTCACCAGTGATCTAAGGCCTGCGACAGAGTTCACCCATCCCAGAGGCAAATGGCCTCATGCTTTCAAGAATTGGAAGAGCATGGCTTTGACCTCTTTTTCTGAAGGAAAATTTCCTAAATTTGAATTTCAATTGTATTTAATAGAAAGATGATGGTATGATGGCTTATCTAATGTTGTTGGCATCAGTCACCTCTGGAGAGGGACACCCAGATCTGTGGTCACTGCCAGCCTGCAATTTGTGTCCTAAAGTCTTTGTCAGCAGCAGCCTGAGCCTCGCCAGTGGCCACAGGATGTACAAGCAGTGTCACCAATCACTCACATTTGCTGGATTTGTCAGTCTCGGGGCTTGTTCTGCAATGGTCCTCTTTGCATCCAGCTCTGCTGATAGTTCAGGCAGACTGGACATCTGGCTCATCACTGTAAGACTTCTATGTCAGCATTTATTAAACTAAACACATTTAGTTCCAAACATCTGACTAAGAAAGTTCAGATCCTAGCAACATTACTCTTGTAACTTTTGCCAGCCTCCAGGGAACTGAGAGGAAGTAAGGAATTTGGAACATCATGTATACACATGGCTGTTAGCTGGACTAGGCTGGAATTTAGCTGGATTAAGTTGAAATTTAGCTAGCCTGTGCTCTCTGCACACATATGTGAAATGAATATGGCTCATGTGGCTCAAAATATTTCTCAACCAGACATACCTTTTTCATGTCCCAGTGTTCAAAAAGATTAAAAGTGGACCTTATTTGCAAAATGTTCTGAAACCATTGCTGCACAACTTTTTATTTCTGCTTGCTCTGAATCTACAAAGACCAAAGAAATACCTGGTGCTTTTCTTATGTCTTTTTCCTGGTGCCAGGAAAAGGATCAATCTGATCTGCCACATCTCCTCACAAATCTTAGGAGGTACCAGCCTCACCAACGCATACCTTACAACCAAAAAGACCATGTGTTTTTAATGTATATACATTCAAGTTATTTCAGTCAGCATAATTTTTTTCCTTACCACAGTTGCACCCTGGGGAGAAACTATGTCAAGGATGAACCTCTGCAACTGTAATGAAGATATTGCAAAGCTTTTCTTGTTCCTTTTATGGAACAAGACAATGATTTTAGATGGAATAGATTCAACTTCTGAAGTTTCTGCTGTGTTGTATCTACTGAACCGGTTCTCAGCCTCCCTTAAAAATATAGAATGGCAGCCTGATGATCTGGCTATGTGTTTAAACTGGAGGTGTTGGAAAACAAAAACCAACCCCTCTAGAGAAAACTCTACAATAATTCACAGCACATCCCTCTTACAGTTGCAGATAAATAATTCATTACAGCTGCCTCTTCCCTCCATGCAGGGTAGGCAGTTTTGATCATTACTACAGGAAGAAGGAGAAAGTGCGTTCATTCTTTGCTGGCCTCCAGAAAAAGATTTAGACCCTCTCACAAGGAGCTTTGATGAATTGATAAACCTCCTCAGTATTTACTATGCTTGTCCAGAAACTGAATTCAATTGCAGCTCCTTAATTTTCCAGATAACATCTGTAGGGTTTGAGAAGACTTGCCTAACCAGTGCCTACAGTCAAACTGTGAATCATTATTCTTATTTTCATTAACAAGATAGATCTGGATTTTGCTACAGTGTGAGCTATATAAGTATCAAGATGAACCTTTATAGACATTGCTACTGCAAGCTGGAGTCATGATTGCTGCTTTGACATTTGTACCAGTTTGACAATGCAGTCCAGATCCATGCTTTAAAAAAAAGACTTGTTGGTGTCTGGTCAACTAGGGGTTAAAAAGGATAAACAAGTATGGAAGCAGCCTGTTAACACAGGTGGATCCAAGGAAACCACAGGCAGAATTTGGCAGGAAGAGTAGAGGGAGGCAGCGTGGAATGTGCAGTAGCACAGGCAGGAAAGCAGGACAAAGCTGTTGACTCCCTTCTGGAAATCCCTGCTTGCAGGTCCCTCTGATCTGAGATTTTGTTTAAAAGCCAAATGCTGATCCCATAAAGCATAAGCTATATGAAATCTATTGCTCTAAATCCACCACTTGCATGGAGAAATAAGCTCTATGGGCAGCTGAGATGCTGTCATGGTCCTGGGCCCCAGCTGGGACACCCTCCCCTCCAGCAGCCCAGTGGATCTATTCAAAGCTCAGTCCAGGTCATTGCACTCTTTGCCTACCCATGGTTCCTCCTCATTATTTGGACTCTGACCTATGAGTTGGTGTCCCTGTCCCTGTGGAGGTGCCCGATGCCCTGGGCTGAGAGCACTGGGGTGGGCTGTAGAGGCTGCCCACCTGCAGAGCTCTTCTGGGAAAGCTCAGGTCGAGCTGGGAAGATCAAGGTCTGACTTCAAGATCTTAGCTATTTCAGAGCATAGAGCAAGCTTCCTCAGCAGCTGCTGGGAATGACAGGGATATGCAAGAGCCTGGGGGCTGGTAACAGCTTCAGTGAACGAAATAGTGAAATTTGGGTCTCTGCACAGCTGCTTTGATGTCCGCTCAGTGCAGCTGCAGGGATGACAGATGTGCTAAAGTAGGCCTGGCACCCCTGAAAATCTCACCCTGCTGAATGACATAATGCAGAAAAGGAGGTGAGAAAAGGATAAGAAAATGATTAATCTAATGGCTTTCATACAGTTTGTGATTCCGTTTGCTTTCAAAAAAGCTATTCTTGTATCTCTTAAAACCCTAATAAACCCTTCCTATCTTCATGTTGGTTGCTGGAAAATGCATCAGCATTATTTCATTTGTCAATTAAGTATGCAATATCTTCCTTAAGTGTGAAGTGATTAATGTTAATACTCTGACTATTGCATTTTTATTGCAAATGTTCCTAAAAACCATACAATCTTGTTTACACAATTAGACCCTTTTGAGCCTACCTAATTATGGTATACGAGAATACTGTCAGCAGCATGTAATTAATTTTATTAGTATGAAAATCTACTGTGAGGTACACTGAACTTTCATAAACCCAACTTTATTTCTTACTTCATCAGGGACACTACCACAAAAACACTAACTTCCCAAGGACGTGTGTTGGAAATACAGAGGTGAGTATTTGGCCTCAATTTTGAGCTCATGTTCCATAAAAAATGGTATCTCCTTAGTAAACTTACAGGACTGTGAGTGTAACTGAAAAAAATTGCAACTTGGCTCATGCTTGAGAAGTTTTGGCACCATTCCTCATACTGAGCAGTGGATTGCATGAAATGGCTGATAGGCAAACACTTGCCTTAAAAGTATACCGACTGCCCTATTAGATCCATTTGATCATGCTAGTCCACATTCATCTGTTTCTGTTGGTCTGTGTACTTTGCCAGGCTGTTTAGTGTACAGAGAACCTCTGGCATGAAGTCATGCTAAAAACACCCTCCTGCTGCTGCCTGGCACTGGATGTGTTGGCAGGGAAGGACTTACTCAAGTCTTCCTTCATTGTAGAGATTTCCAGCAGCCATAATAGCTCTTTAAAGACACTGACAGGCAGCAGAATGCTGAGCAGCCCCAGGATGCCCTAAGTTACACCAGAGGGGCAGCCTGGCTGTGGGCCAGGCAAGGAGAAGGCATTTCAGGGCTGGCTTTTCCCCCCACGTCTCTTTACCGCTTGGCCTTTTCTCAAAACTCCAGCTGCACCACACAAGCAGTCTTCAGACACTTCACCCATACACAAAATTTCTGCACTGTTCTCTTTGACAGAACCATTGCTAATTGAATCTATGACTGTCAGCACTCCTCCTGTGTCTTGGAAAGGCCTGACTTGTTAGAGACCTGCTCCGTGGAAATGCAGAGCAGTGTTTTGGGCAGACGTCCCCAGTTGTGCACTGAGAAAGTGCTCTGATGAGGTCTATTGAGCAGCATGTGGCCTGAGCTTGTTGTCTTGGGATGAAGAAAGGTTATATTGCAACACAGATCAACCCTGCAGTGACCTCTACCACCTCAACAATTCTCTGAAGAGAAATATTTGCTATCAGTGTTGGGCTGATACTATACTCTTGTATCCACCTTAAATTTGACTTAGCCCATAATGCGCTTCATGAATTTGAGAACTGCACATGACACCTAGCAGCTTTCCCAGTTTTGGAGAAACTAATTTAAACGCCTTCATTTTCTGGTGATTTGTTTAATCTTATCTACTGTTATCCATATGGCTAGCTAGACTGTAATTTGAACGGACAACAATAGTGTAACAAAGCAAACAGCTTGAAAAAATGCACAAGACCAAAAGTCTTTTATTGTCATCTCAACAATTCCTTTTGTAAAATATTCCTAACAGTTGTATCTGCAAAGGACTCATACTGCAGATAAAGGTATGCACTATTGTTAGCCATAGAGTTTGTAAAATATTAACAGAGAACAAGAGATGTTAAAAGTTGTCTAAATAATATTAAGGGAACTAATAAGAATAGTTGCTTTTTCCTAGGCAGTATATTAATCCTATTCAAGTTCCATTCTATTTAACATGTAATGTATGTATACGTGTCCTAGTCCTGTTTCACCTGCAGACAGTTTAACCCTAGCAATACCTTACAGGGTAAAGGCAGCCCAGCGGAGAGATGGGCTAGGTGAACACTGAACTCCATCTTTTTGGCGTGCCCGTGTAAGCACTCCTCATTAAGGGCTGACCTTCTGAAATGCAAAGCCCAAGGGACACTTAATTCTGCTTTTAGCTTCCCTTGAAAACCCAACTGAAATGGCATCCTTCTCTGTGCTGAAATCAGAGGGACCAGCACCTTGAGATCTGCTGTGAAGCCTTTAGAATCTATGGAAGCTAGGGAGCTTTCCACGGCATGGAGCAGGAATTACCAGAAAGAAGTTTGTCAATGGTGAGGCTGTCTGAAGAAACAATTCACGTGCAGACCGTGCAGGGCGCCAGGCTCATGAGAATGATGCATTACCTTGAAAAGCTGGAGGAAAAAGGCCTATTGAATAAAGCTGAAGGTGAGGATGCAGTCAGTTTCATTGCTCCCATCTATTGTCCCTGGAGATCTCCCTGGAGGATTTCCTGCAAGGTACTCTGCTAAAGCAGTCCTTTCAGTGGGAGCAGGCAGGAGGACTGGGAATGCAGAAACAAAACTACTGCCCCAATCTCCTGCCCCAGAGACAGAAGCCTGAGCGTCTGTGTTCTGCCACTTGCTGGAGTTATGGCCTGAGCACCACTCAGTTTTCCTGTTTTGGCTAATTGTTTGGATTGTTTGGATTTGGCAGCAGATTTCTGTTGATATTTATCTGCCCATACTTGCTAGATTACTTCCTGATTTTTGTTCCCGATATAGTTTGCATCATCCATCGCCATTTCTGTGGATGACTTCTTTGTATCAAACTGAGCTCTACAAAGAACATTATTTTTTAATTGGCTGCTAATATATGGATTTGGCCTAGCTTATCTGTAGTTCAAGCTCGGCCTTTTGCCCCATGGCTTGTGTTTTTAGCCTTCTAAGCACTGCTGATGATGAAAGGATTCAAATAACACAAACCAGCTTAATTTAGACTCTTGCAATCTCTTAATACAAAGCCACTCAGCTTCTCAAGACTGCTCAGTGTTTCTGTAATTTCAATGCTATTCAACTTACAGCTGTAATTAGAAAGGAAGCTTTCATCAGCATTTAAGAATAATCAGTTCTCTTTCACATCACTGTTTTAAGTCTTCAGTCCATGGTTCCAATGTATCTACTGGCTCTTCTGCTTTTGCTACTGCTCTAATAGCATGTTTCCATTATCATGCAAAAATATATTCAGTATATTCATGTGAAGAATGATTCAATAGTGTCACCAGAGGAGTTTCACATACTTTATAAACATTAATACATATTTATATTCCATGGCTTCTGTACATAAAATATTTAAGATTTTACAAGTCTGAAATGCTGTGCTATCTGTCCTTCATAGCAGACTAAAGTCATACTTGATAAAATGAGATATTTTAATTCTTATGAAAGGGTGGTTAAAGAAACAAGGATCAAGACCGACTGCAAGATAGTGGAACAAGTCATTCACGTATCCTTTATCTTCTCTGCAATCAACACACTGGGTATGTAATATTATAGCATTTTCCAACACTTAAATAGTCTCTGCATTATAGGAACTAAGACCAAGAAAAAGACCTTGCTTAAAGGCAAGATGTACATTTCAAAGAACAGAGTTTGTCGTCTGGAATTAAGACTCCCAGCTTGGGACGAAGAAAAGGCAGCTGTACCCTTTAGTTCTAACCTACTGTCCCCGGGACGCTTCGGGAAGCATTTCGGAGTTCCGTTCCCCTGTCTCTATGCCCAAGCTAGGCCACAGAGGCTGTGCCCCGCTGGCAGTTCCCGGGCGTTTGCCCTCCGGTTGGGATAGCGGAGAGGAGTGGCTGCCGGGCGGCGGTGCTCGGTTATTCGCCCGGCGCATCCCCGCCGGGCTCCGCTCCGGTTCCGCGCCCGGCAGGCCCCGGCGCTGCGCCCCGCGGGCGGGGGAGCCGCGGGCCCCGCCCCGGCCCCGGATGCAGTCGCTGCCCCGGCGGCGGCGCGGCGCCCAGTTCCTGTGCGTGCCCTCGGCCCGCCCGCCCTCCGCGACATGTCGCTGGTGGCCGAGGCCTTCGTGACTCAGCTGGCCGGTGAGGGGCGGGGGCGGGCGGGCCGCCGGGGCCGTGCCGGGCGCCGCGCTCCGAGCCGGGGGTGAGGGGCGGCGGCTGCGCCGAACTGCCTCGGTCCCCGGGGTGACCCCTCGGGCTGGGGCCGCGGGGAGGGGGCTGTGCTGGGCTGGGGCGGGCCGCCGGTGCCGTCCGGAGGACCGGCACGGGTCACTCCGCACGGCTCCTCAGCGGGCACAGCCGTGCGCGGCCACCGGCTCCCCTCCTCCGTGGGCTCTCTAACCCCCGCTGTGCCGGGGCGTATCGTTACTTTCATTTAATAACTTCTGCTCTGAAACTACTTAATTTTCTCCAGTGGTGCAAAAAACCGCGTGAAGTGTGTAATTGTGGCAGCTGGCGTTGAGCCGCGCTGCGTGGGAGGGCTCGGCGCGGCGCCGTGCCCGCCGTGTCCCGCGCTGTGCCCCGCGCTGTGCCCGCGCCGTGCCCGCGCTGTGCCCGCGCCGTGTCCCGCGCTGTGCCCGCGCCGTGTCCCGCGCCGTGCCCCGCACTGTGCCCCGCGCCGTGTCCCGCGCTGTGCCCGCGCTGTGCCCCGCGCTGTGCCCGCGCCGTGTCCCGCGCTGTGCCCGCGCTGTGCCCGCGCCGTGCCCGCGCCGTGCCCCGCGCCGTGTCCCGCGCCGTGCCCGCGCCGTGTCCCGCGCCGTGCCCCGCGCTGTGCCCGCGCCGTGTCCCGCGCTGTGCCCGCGCTGTGCCCCGCGCTGTGCCCGCGCCGTGCCCGCCGTGTCCCGCGCTGTGCCCCGCGCTGTGCCCGCGCCGTGTCCCTGCGCTGTGCCCGCGCTGTGCCCCGCGCTGTGCCCGCGCCGTTCCCGCGCTGTGCCGCGCCGTGTCCCGCGCCGTGCCCCGCACTGTGCCCCGCGCCGTGCCCCGCACTGTGCCCCGCGCCGTGCCCCGCGCTGTGCCCCGCGCTGTGCCCGCGCCGTGTCCCGCGCCGTGCCCCGCGCTGTGCCCGCGCCGTGCCCCGCGCCGTGCCCCGCGCTGTGCCCGCGCCGTGCCCGCCGTGTCCCGCGCTGTGCCCGCGCCGTGTCCCGCGCTGTGCCCCGCGCCGTGCCCCGCGCTGTGCCCCGCGCTGTGTCCCGCGCAGTGCCCGCGCTGTGCCCCGCACCCCGCGGGGCGGCTCCGCCGTGTCACGGCGCCCCCGAACCTCTCCGTGCCCCGGGGAGCCGCTGCGGCCGCGCCGGCCGTGACCTTGGGAGGGAACAGAAGAGTGCGGCACTGTGGAGTTATGTAGCAGAAAATGATAATAATATGCACTTAAGGAAAAAAACCAAACAACAAAGCATGAACCGTAGATAATGCCTGGCTGGGAAGTTCAAAACACAGTTAGTGTGTTGCATGCTTAAAATAAGTGCTTTGGTCAGTTTCTCCTTTCTTCTTATTTCCTGTTCTTGATTTTTTGCTCCTATGCGAACTCCCATACAGTAAATACTGCAAGGGAACAGCGTAATACTGACCTGTTGAGGAGGATGCTGTAGTTTTGTCTCAGGAGCTGGGTCTTCTGCCACTTGGTAGAGGCCTCAGTGTAAGAATCGTGAGTTGTATTCTTTATTACCCTGACTTGTAGGTCTCGTGAAGGTGGTGGCTCTTCAGTCTGGGTCTGTAGAGGCACCCATAGACAAGCTTGAAAGTTGTGCTGGCCGCTTGAGTTGGCAGTTGCTAATACATAGATGTTAGCACAAGCCATGCTTATGTTCTGAGGGTCAAAGTCCTGGATCCTTGGGATGTGGAGAATATGGTGCTATTTACCTTCCTTTATGATCTCTTCAGTATATTTTAGTTATATTGTGAAATAGAAGGATAATGACATACATGGGTAGATCTTGATTCTCCTGTCTGCTCTGTAACACTTATGAATGTTCTAGTGACAGTTTGCTAATACTTTTTTTTTTCTGGAATTATAAGTACAATCTCAAGACTATACTGTATGTAGGCATCTCATTGCTCTCTTATTCAAAAAGCTGTTGTTTTAAAAGCAGTTATCTGCCTTAAAAATAAAAGATACCTTTGCCAGCAGGTCATGACCTTTGTAGCTTGTCTGTATTAAGTACCAGCTCCAGATTGAAAGTAAGTAATGGCAAAATTGCTCAATTTGTTCATATGAGAGTTTTCAAATTAAAAGATGGTTGTGAATGATGGTGAATTTTTTCCATGTTCCTAAAAATGACATTTCATTGGCTTTTCACTGGGGGTCCTGTTGATGAAGATGTCCCTTTATCATATCAGTTGCAATGAGCTGCTGCTGCTCTTAATATGTAGCAGCTATAATGCATGGGTCCTTACATACAAGTGTTCAAGACAATCAAGTCAACATAATTTGTTTTCTAGAAATGTTTTAAAAGCTGAGGAGAGGGTTTTAGTAGAGAAGAGGATCATAACTTTCTTTTACATACCAACTTTTTGTGTATGTATTTGAATATTTTTTTTAAAGTATTACCTATCTTCACGTTGCTTGTGCTTTGTGCTTTTGCACTTTCACCATCTCAGTGCAAACAGAAAACACCATCTGAATGTAAGAAAAGCTTTCTTTAGTGTGAGGATGATTTGACATTGGAGCAGGTTCCTGAGTGCAGCTGTGGAGTCTCCCTCCCTGGAGGAGTGTGGAGATGGGCAGCCCGCTGCAGCTTACCCTGCACATCCCAGAAGAGCCTTCCAACCTCAGTGGTTCTGTGTCCATCAATTCTCAGCCTGCTTGCAGTGCTGCAATAATTCAGCATCCTCTCTGAGCAACATGCATTCACCTGACCATGCTGGGCACAGCCTGCTGCTCTAATGCATTAATGGTTAAATACAAAGTGATGACTGAATCACCTGCATGGAGGGTAATGCTTGCGTTAGTGGCATTCAGCCATTTGCTCATTCACAAATATAAAGGGGTTGATATTGTGTCTCAATGAATAATAAACAAATATTTCCATAGCTTCCCATGAGTTGCAAGCATTCATGAAAAACAAGCATCACAGTTTAAATCATCCGTTTCTAAACTGTAAAAAATATAAATTGAATAATATGGTAGAGAATTTATTTAGAGTAGCTCAGCATCAATCACATATTAACAGGATAGGAAATGAATGTTTATACTGTAAGAAGAATTAGAGTGCCAGCTTTCAAGTGGTCTACAACATTAATCTTTCTAACCCTAGTAGTTATGAGAAGCTGAAGGCTCAAATAATCTCTAAATGATTGTTGAAAATACATTTAATTGATCACTAAATTACTCAATATGCTTTATTTTTTTTTTCCCCAAAATACATTAGTTTTAGGTTGGTGATCAAAGAGGGAAAATAATAATTGTTATTTGTCCTTTGATCTCTGGAAAACGACATCTGTTTATTGCTGTTATGTCCAAGGGTCTTAGGCTGGTTTTAATAGTAAGGGAAATGAATGCAGTGTGAAATGCAGGTGCCCTTCTGCCTTGAGCTATTTTATGTTCATAGTGAGTCTGGTGGCATGCCAGAACACAAATAAATCTTTGACGTGCATGTTTTGTGTGTTGAGGCAAGCTTCAATCTGGCTGAGAACAAATTCATGGGGAACAAAACCTGACCACCTAAATTGTTCCCACGCATAAAGACACGATATTTAAACTGAGTATGCATTTTGTGCATCAAAATGCGCATGGGTAGATGTTAGCACTTCTTCCGTATGGAAGTGTGAAAAAATAGTTATTCTGGCTTAAAATAGGTTGTTGGCAGCAGAGATTGTTTAAGCCGGCTGCAGAGGTTCTTGTAATGAAAAACTCAAGTTTATTTGAAAATACCAAATTTGTCAGGCTACATGATTTTATCTTACAGTATTTTTTACATGTATGCTTTTCATTTGGTAATCAAGCTGAAAGGAATCCCTTTTAACTCCTGTTTAGTTTCAATAAACAAGTTTCTTATGTTGCTCCTGCCAATTTATGCTCAGACATGTTTCATGACTTGATTTGAACCAATTCTTTGAGTGGATTGCTTTTCCAATCTGTTTTTTTAGGTCAGGGAAACCATTGCTTTCACAATTATTGTAGTATAGTATATATCTCATTTTGAAATATTGTTATTTCTTGGTTTTAAGCAGCAGCATAATTACAGTTTATACTAGAGCATGCTTCTATAATTGTTTCTGTCTCCATTAAGACTAAGCAGTCTTTCTCTAATCAGCATTTTATTGTTACATGTTTTCTGCTAAAGTGATGTCTTCTTTTCTCATTCCAGAAATTAGATTGCTCTAGATATAATGGTAACAAAATTAGTAAACCAAATGTAGCACCTATATTGAAAATATCCAGTTTGAATTTCAAGTAAACTTTTCATTGGCTGATGAAACCATGACAGGTGGTTTGGATGAGAGTGTTGTTTTGGAGCCTCAGCTCAAGAAGTCATAATAAAAAATAGCAAATCATAAGAATGACTTTGGAGAGGAATCAGATTTTTCTTCTTTTTCTCACTCCTTTTTTCTCTGTGGTCCTTGGATGCTCTGTTCTCTGCCTGTCCCTAGGCATTAACCTGGTTCATTCCTGTAAGTTTGGACCAGGTGAGTTGCTTTTTTTTCAAAACAAGAATTAATGAAAGACCTTGGTTGCTGTTCTTTGCTCTAGTTGAACAGGCATGACGTTGTATACTGCTGGGCATTTTCAGCTGTCTCTTTTGAAAGTGAGTGAGAAACTGCAGCTGCATGCTAGCCATGGTGAGGACAGAGAGAAAGTACACGCCGTGCTCTCAAATTTTTATTATTATTACCTTTAAATTCTGGTCTTTAGTTAAGAAGATGACATAGATATCACATGAAGATGGATGTTTTAATACAAACTGGAAGAAGTTATATGTAGTAATAAATCCCATGAAATGCTCAGAAAGTATTGGAAACATCAAAGGAAAAAATTCCAATGATGTTGCAAAGAATGTAGAAAAAGTCTCATTGAGGAGGATGGAAGCTTAACTGAAAAACTTGGTTTGTACATACTGAATTAGAAAGTAAAAGTGCTGAGAGATGGGAATTTTTAACAGTTCTGCCTTCTAGCTGTGGTATGATGACAGTGATGCCAATGTAATGTTTGCATTCCTAGCAAGAACTTTCGAAGTTCAACTGCATGTGTGTTTCTTATTGTAATTGAACACCATGTTGGAGAAACTCTGGATGCATTGGAGTATTCTCACTGAAAGCCTTGGAAAAGAAATGAGGGAGCCTGCGAGGTTATGATTAAGAGAACAGGATAAATGTTTTCAGGTTTTGAAGCAGGGAGTGTGCAGTGTTTCCCAGAGGTGAGGGAGAGTGTGAGAGGTGCTGTGGCAACTACCCCTGGTTTGAGCTGACTTAAAGGCTCAGAGCCCTAAAGCAGCATCTTCCCCCTTGCTAGCAGCAACACTTGGCTGGCTGCACCAGTGCTAACTGTCTGCATTTCTACCCTGCAGAGCTCCCTGCCTGGAGATCTCAGCTCATCACCAGTCACTCAGACTGGTGCTGCTGTGTTTAGCGCTGTGGGCAGGATAGAGTGAGACAGTAAAGAGGAGCCTTAATGAAAGGCCAGAGGGGCCAGGGCTGGGCGAGCCAGAGCTGTGTGTGCCAAGCAGCTTTTGGAGAAGGAATGGGATACTGAGATCCTGTCTGGTGGGACAGATGTTTAGGATCTCTGTTGTGGACCAGAGCAGGGGTGCTATTGTGGATGAGAAAGCAGAGAATTCCTTGGGGCATTCCACAGAAGTAGTGGTCAGACTGCCTGCCAAACATCTTTAGGGGAGGAAGAGTTCAGACTACTACAGAAAAGAGGGGTCTCAATCTAGGAGAGCTTTTAAAGGACTGATTTAAAAATGTACATATCTACAAATGTAGATATCATGGCTAAAAAATGTCCCAGACCAATAAAGCATTAATAAGTACCGTACCTCCACTATCCTGCTCTTCACAGCTCCTGTGCTTGAAGTTTCACTTCTTGGGTCAGGACCAAAGAGGAGCAAGGGAGTTAAGTGGCACAAAGGAAAGGGATTGATTTAGAGATCTATAAAAAGCTAATTTTAAGAATTACAAAGCTTCTTTGAGATGGAGCATTTATGCTGAGTATCAGAAATAAATAAGTAAAATAACTCCAGCTTGTCAGGACTTTATAAATAAATCTTTTGAGATCATTTAGCTGGCACACACTCAGATTTTTCTGAAGAAGTCCAGATGTTGATTTAGGAGCAGCTTTTATTTATGGATTTGATTTTGTTGAGATTTTCTTGGCCTTGTGTCCTGACAGGATCTCCCTCCAGTGGCCTGCCCTAGCAGCAAGAGTGCTAAGCACCCCAGAGGATTGAACCACAGATGTGTACCCTCTTGAAAGTCAACGCAGAGACAGTAACAGAATTGGAATAATGCTTAAATCCGTGCAATTAATAGCTTTCTTGAAGGGTGGAGAAGCAGATTATGTCATGTTAAATTGCTGCTACAGTAATGTCACATGCTGACTCTTGTAGTGGTACAGCTACAGGAAACTCAAGTTTGAGAATAGCTGCTGAGATTGAATCTTTACATTGACTGTTTGCTCAATCAATAATTACTGAACAGTCATGTTTTATCTGAATTGTAATTCTCTACAAAAGAGGCCGGGGATGTATTTAAGCTAATGATGTAATTATTTGATACATGTTTTAATGCATAGTGTTTAACTAGTGTGAAAGTTGGTTTTCATTTGGCAAGGCACTATGAAACATGTTTCGGTCCTTTGTCAGCAGAGCCAGGGAATTGCTGATGCTTTCATTTTTTCTTGGCCCTTGTTAGTTTACAGGATCAGGCAGTTACATGAAATTGATGTGTACTCAGTGTGGGTGGGTTGAACTGGTGGGTCTTAAGGAAGCTAATTCACAACTTTCTCATACTTCCTTTATTGATCAGTCTTAATGTATGAGATGTAGACATTTAACTGCTTTGATTCCAAAGTGGCTGCAGCTTCACTGTATTAGTCAAAATGTACCCCTACACTTACTTCTGAATACTAGAAACACATCAGTTCCTGGCATTTTCTTTTTAAACAATGTATTGTTACTACTTGACAATACCAATTTGCGTTAAAAGAGTATGAACTGCTTCTTTTTTAATACATTTTAACATGAAGTGTCTTATAATCCTCCTTCCTTCTGCAGTCTGGGGAATAGTTTTCCATGTGTTTTCTTTTGATTACTACATTTAGGACATTGTGGTCCCTTCCAACACAGAATATTCTGTGATTCTTTGATATTGAGAAGCAGGTCCCCTCCATATCACCAGTCCTTGGAAACCAAAAAGGGTAACTTTTCCTGCTGATTGTTGTGTTGTTTGCTTCATGATGTTTAGAGACTTGTAAGTAACATTGTTGGATATAGATGTTGCCCAGATGTACTGAATTTCTTTTTAGTGTTTACTCTTGAAAAAGCAGTTTTAAGAATCCTCATTATATTTTAATCAATTCTGTACCTAGGGAGAGGCTAAAGGAAACTATGTGAAAATAATGTGTAAGTTGATCTCTCCAGCTGTAATACTGCAATACAGTGATTCAGATTAATGCCAAGTATTTTTGTTTGCTTGTTTTTAATAGAGGTTATCTTGCCTCTTGGCTCTTGTAGCAGGTCTTTAATGCCATGTGAACCAAACTGGTAAATACAGATGTTTTAGCTTTCCTCCTTTTTTTATGTAAGTTTAATATCAAAGAGTTTAAGAAAAATATAACAAAAAGGAAAGTGATTCCTGAAAATGTGGTGATTTTAGAGAAGGAGTATTTTTTTTTTTTTTTTAATCTGTGATCTGTAACAGCTTCATAACATTTCATGAAATCGCTGTGTTAAAGAAGGTCAAATATTCCTAGGCCAGGTCCTAGCCTTTCCTACACAACAACATATAGTAAATTGTATGGAAGTGATTGTTAGTCAGCTGAATACTGGGCATTTAGAGAAACAGAAGGTATGAAAGGATAAATTGGTGGCAAACTGAGAATGTAGTACATTTTAGTTTAGGCGAGATTTGGGGCAGAAATTATCTTGATTTACTATTTATTAGCCTTGATTCCTATTAGTCATAGGCTACTTTTATAACAGAAAATATTTCTATCTGCATTGTCTTCCAAAAATAATCTTGTCTCTACAGAACTCCGTGGTATAGCTGAGATCTGGGAACAGCCTAATTTCAAGTTGAGTGTTTTCCTAAAAAACTTGTTGATAACTTCATGTCTCGTTCAGGAGGGAACATCTTGATGCCTAGATCTAGAGGTCTCTGGCGTTTGTCTATGGCTGTGATTCAAGAATGCCACAGCTTGCCAGCAGGCAAAACTAGTGTCAGACTACAGGGCAAATCACACTGTCTACCCTACTGCGGAAAGTGGCTATTCATACCAGACCACTGAAGTGGCAGAATTGTTGTTTAGTATAGTTCCACAATTTAACATGCAAAGTATTTTGTCTTCTCATTTTCACAGTTAGTGTCTTATTTTTTAAGTAAGAGGATTAAAGGCATTACTGTAAACCATTTATTTCATTACATCTCTTTCATCATCATGAAGCTGCTGGGGGAGAGTGGATAAAAATGTTTGTTTCCCTTGTTCATCCTGGCAGCACTGATACAGGATGAAGAGTTTCACAGTAATTCAGAGTGTAGAAGTTAAAACCAAGTTTTTTTGCACTCATAATTAGATTCTGAACAGCCCAGACAAGGAACTGGTGGGGCTGAGGCGCTGTAGAGCATCTTGGCAATGTGATGCTTCCTCTGGGGGAATGTTAGTGCAGCCTCTCATTCTTTGAATTAAAATTCACCAGTGTGCAAGTGTAGTATGTCCTGTTCTGAGAGCTTTAGTTGTAGCTGAGATGTGTAGGCTTCAGGTTAGCTGCTGATCCCCTGCTGAGAGTGGGGTTCAGTGCTCTTGAGTATGTCTTCTTACAGCATATATGACTTCTTTTCTCTTAGTGTCCCAGAAGTATTTGGGTAGATAAATATTATCATTATTATTGAAATGTCAGTCTGAAATATCTGGTAACATTGAAATCAAACTGCTATTTGAGTGTCTCTCTCTGGTCTTAATGTCGCTCAAGTAAAACATTTCACACAATATGAAAATCTGAAAAGTGCACCGAATGCAATACACCTTTAGTGGCAAAGAATGTGATGTGACTGTCATGACTCATTCTGTGCTTTGGAAGAGCAAAAATTATGTTTTTTCTAAGTTATTCTCTTATATGACAGGTGAGGAGTTAGGAATCTGTTTCAATAGTTACAAACCTGGGTACTTAAAACTCCACTGGGAACACACAGCACACTAGTTCACAGAATTTTCTTCTAATTTGACAACTAAGAACCTTGTTATCACTTTGAAATCTTTAACATTTTCTATGCTAAACTGTTAATAAGTAAAACACTTAGACTAACAAATATATTGAGCTTAGTGAAATTTTCATGCATTTTTAGTCATCCACAAAACCAAAGAAGGTTTGGTGTAGGTCTGCTTGCTGTTTGACTTCGCCGCTTGTTGGGGTGCTGTGTCTGCTGAATTCTCAGCACTCAGGATAACGAGGCTTATGTAGTGATGTTTTCTGCATCTATGTCTTTTTAATTCTCATTTCCCTGTTACTTTTGAACTCGAGCCCTTTTCAGGCAATGTTAATGGAGGGGGGGAGGATGGGGGGGGAATATTCCCACAGATCGTTTCCCATAGGCTGTTTCCTATAACTGGTATTATTGTTTTAATCAACAAGTAGTGTGGTACTCTGAGGAGAAGTAGGGAGAGACAATAGTATGAGATTTGATTGTCCTGAACAGCAGACAAGCCACATGAAAGTCTAAATATTTGAATTTGTTAACCATGGGAAAAGTTTCAGTAGGGTGGGAAAACAATTTTTACTAAAGACTGCAAGCCTGAGAGACAGACCCATTGAAAACCACACAATAGTAATTCCTCTGATTATGGAGGCAGAAGGAAGAACGAAATAGTTCCTTATTCCTAAGAAATGTAGAGAAGCTATTCCTGTGAGGTATGCTTCCAGGCAGTTATTTCATCCTGTGAGCAACTAATGATAAAATGTCTGTTGCGTAGGATCTAACACATAAATGTGATTCTGTGTTGAAAGCTTCTGAAGCTGAATTGACAT
Organism: Sitta carolinensis; assembly: GCA_032173965.1. Lineage (NCBI taxonomy): Eukaryota > Metazoa > Chordata > Aves > Passeriformes > Sittidae > Sitta > Sitta carolinensis. The sequence continues at coordinate 22,150,674 of CM063288.1, forward strand.
CACATTTGTTAATTTTCTCTTTATATACCAAGTGCCACAGTAGCCGCGGTTAGCAGGGAAATGAACATCTACAGACCAGAAGATTATAGTTGCCGAAGGATAAACTGGATTTGACTTCATTAGTGCACAAATGATAAGTTTGTGAGGAGTTATTATAGCATTAATCAACTTGATGGATTGGAAATATGACAGAACTGAAGCAGCGTGTAATATTAGTGCCTATTATTCTACAAATTATGTCTTCACCTACATTCATAAGGCAAGAATCATTGCCGCACATTAAAGATGTTACACACTTTCTCCTCTTGTGGAGGCAAGTGACAACCCCTCAGTGATTCCTCCTCCTCCTCTCTTCCCCAGCAGGTCTCTGGTCTCCCTTAGCTGCACGTTTGCACCTTGGAACTTATTGAAGGCAGCAGGGGATGGCATGGGAGCTGGGACTTGAATTTAGCTTGTACCTTATGAACCTGGACCTCTTATGTAGCAGTGTGTATTTAAACTTCTTGCTTCATTAGAAATAAGTGTTTCATATTCTAGACATCTTGGAAGAGGGAGAATGATAGAAATGTAAGGTATGGGACAGATAGTGAATGGGTAGTAAATTACTTGATTTCCAGAGTATTGCACAGGTTTTTGTACCTCTGGTACTGCCAAACACGATCTGCATGCAGTTCTGAACGCATACTGGAGAATTTGTTTATTTTCTAGGATATGGGTAATAACACGCCAATTTTAATGTGAAACTGATAGTTTTAAAATCCAGTCTATATAGAAATAGTGAAATCAGTTACCTTTCATCTGCTTTGCATACAAAGAACTGAACACTTTGGTATACATTGGTTCAAGGCTTATAGGCATGTGACTGCCTCATCCAAACATGGTCAGAATTGTGACCTCTCTCTGGAGACTCAGGTGCCAAGTGCAGGGTGTATTATTAATTTTCTTTAAACTGCTGAAATTTGGAATTTAGGGTTTATTCATAATGAAGGCTGAGATTTTCATTTGGCTGTCCTGTTTCATGTACTTGTCAAGAACATACATTAGTACGCAGTTAAACTGAATGAGAGAATGCAAAGGCTTTAAACTACCCTTGTCCTTTCCTTCTCTCAAGTTGGGTGTCTGCTCTTGTGTACTAGGACTGTGGGATAAAGACTTCGTATCATCACTAATAAAATTAGGGTCAGCAGATATGGTTCATGAAAATATGTATGTGATCAGTAGGTTGTGGAAGTAAGATTTAACCTGAAAAGGGCAAAAAAGATAGAAATAGTCTTCTACTTGTATTTTAATTTATAGCATGGATACGCCATGCGTTAGCAGTGGTATGGTTTTGTGTGGCAAGAAGCTGCTCTGTGTGTGTATCTCTGTTATATCTTTATATCATCATGGCTGCATATAGCTTAGTGCCAAAGTCAGACTGGACTTAGAATCTGAATTTCTTGAAATGTACCTAGCTCTTTTGTTGGAGAAGGAAAAGTTTGCTTGATTTTTTTATGGTCCAGAAATATTTCAGCCATGTACTTTTGTGAAAAACAGGCGACTTCCAGTTTAGGCTGGAATCCAAGAATTAATTATAAATCTGACATTTCAGTCAGAAGAGGATCAGGCAAAAAGTTTCACTAGGAATGGGCCCATGCAATTGAAGCTCTCTGTACCCTTTTGGGCATGTGAAAAGGATGTTTTCACTGTTTGGCTGGAGCATTTACAAGATCATTATAACTTTGTCACTTAGTTTCTTCTGCGAGTATCTCAGAATCCAGAACTCTTAAGTTTGATAGGTCTGATAAGTTTGCTAAAATATAGTAATAGCATTCTTAATTTGCCCATTCCATTTTCTCCTGCAAGACTTCAGTGGACTTGAAGAAACGTATATTAGATAAATTATTTTAAATGCTTAAGGTTGTAATACTGCAGACACTGTCTTAGTTTCTTTTTATTTAAATATGCAAATGTACTTCCACCTCAAGAATTTTTACTCCAGGGCAAAACTTTAATGGTGGGGTGTAAAACCCATAGCTGCTACAGTAAAACATAAAACATTTTTTCATGACATTTAAATTAGTTGCTTTCTCATGCTCATACTAGTATCACTCTGATAGGCTCTGTGCCTTAATGTTAGAGGCAGTGACATTCACAAAACTGTGTACAGTGTTTTAAGCTTTACGTTCTATGTGACATCCATAAAAGTTAATTCATGAGTGTCTAAAAGGAATGATAGTTAGAAAATTGTGCATTTTTTGAGATTGAGTTCTAAAGGCAAAGATGCAAAGCCTTACTTAAGCCAGTGACATTTATGCTAGATGTATGCATAGCTATTTATAGACATTTTTTGCTTTAAAAATAATTTTCATTATTAGAGCATAAATTTTGTTTACAAATGGCTATTTTGAGTAGAATGCAAGGTTTGAACTGATATTTAAAAACAGATTTTTAATCAGACATTAACAAGGAATGTAATGGATACAAAAAATGTGATAAACTGTTACCTTAATGCTACCATTAGCAGTAAATTGGTACTGATTATTATTTTTGCCTTCCCTTGCATTCAAATGGTGTATGATTGATTACATGCAATGGTTCTCAACTGGAGGGTGTGATTGTATTTTATTTCCTTGCCTCATTTTTTTAACAACTGCTCAACTGTTTTGAACTGATGATCCAGTTTCTTGAATGTGTATTGACATTCCCATTTTAGGGTTGAGCAGTACATAACTTATAGCAGTCGGCAGCTCTGGTCATCCTGGTAGGCAGAGTTCTGATATGCCAGGCTCCTGGCTCTGTGGGTATTACATAGGACTGTGAGGACAACTTTAAAAGGCAGAAAGCTTTCCCATTTCCCCGAAGTATTCTTCACACTTTGTTTGGAGGTTTGTGACTCTCTCCTGTGTGTTGTTTCGTTCTCTCCAGAATTATTCTTTTAGTACCTTAATAAATAGTTGCTGTTGGGAGTGGCCAGAATGAGGATGGGAATGTGCACGAGGATATCTTTATGGCGGAGGGAAAATAGCTGCATCAGTTGCTTCAGAATTACAAAACCATTCTGTAACATAGCTTGAATTTTAGCTCTTCTTGCAACATTGCGTTCTGGGACTTTCTTCGCTGTGATGTCCCCCTATGAGCAGGAGAGAAGTACAGGAGGAGAGAGTGTCAGTGGGACATTTTTAGGGCAGGTTAAATGTTGCATCAGCATCTTTGCAGTCTAAATTCTTGCTCTGGGTAACATGTCCAGTTAGCACTTGCAAGTGCATTGGTATTCAGCTTGCTTAATTAATTTCTTCTCTTTCCACAGCCGCAGAGCCTTGGCCTGAAAATGCTGCATTGTATCAGCAACTGAAGGGTAGGTACACTGGTTTTGGCAATTAATAATTACTTTATTTTTAGAAAACGCATTAAATATGCACTAAGAGAATTAACGGCAAGGAAGCTCAGAAACTGTTAAAATAGTCCTTTGTGTTTTTTGTTTGGTCAGAGGTTTTAGTTATGCTTGCATCTGCCAATATAAACCAGCTATTCATGGCCTATAAGGTCCTTGGTTTATTATTGACTCATTATATTGGCTGCTGTAGCCAGTGTAAAATGATGTGGTTGCAGGCACAGTTGGCAGATTTACTGCACCAATAGCTGAGGCAGCAGATTTTTGAAGTCTTGTGGTAAAGTGGGCTCTCAGTAAAAAGGAACTGTTAAAATGTATAGGCTAGGATGGTTCACTCTCCCTTTAGCAGCTCTTCATATATCATCAGATCACATTATGGCCCCCATTTGGGGCTCAGCAGCCTGCTACAGTTGTCAGAAGACTGCAAAGTAATGAAGACTAATAGGTAGCAGCTCTAGTCTTCTAAGCATGGAATTTTTATTGCAGTGAACTTGTCATCTTTCTTTTGTGTGACAGACCTAGACACAGTGTGCAATATTAGCTGCAAGCTGCTTTTATAGGTTTCTGAATACTTCTACTTTTTAGCCAGAGGAGGTATGAAGATGCGGTTTTATTTAACTTTGATTAGAAGGAGAGTAATTGGCATAAAAGTCAGACATTAGTTTTTTTTTTTTTTTCTTGTAGTGTTTTTTATTGAACATTGGTGGTAATATATGATAAGTGCAATTGCATTTGCAGGAGAAAAATTCCTGATGTTTTTTTTTTTTCCTGTTTTTTAATATTCATATTATAGAGTTTCTGGTCCAGCTGCATAGTAATTATATATGTGCTCCTTGTTTTATGCATAAGAAATGCAACCCAGAATGGTTTACAGTTACAGGTCAGTAGCTAAATGGGCACTGTATTTTTGTAATTGTGTGGTTTATTTTTTTCTTCTCTTTTTTTTTTTTTTTTTTTTTTTTTTTTTTTTTCTTTTTTTTTTTTTCAACAGAGGAACAAATTTTGCTTTCTGATAATGCATCTTCCCTTGCTGTTCAGGTAAAATATCTTATTTTCTAAACTAAAGGTGCTAACGCACTTTTATTTTTTGAATTATCTAGATAGCATAACTATATTTAGTAAAAAGATTAATTTAGGAATTATTTCTGCCAAAACTAATTACTTTCTTCCTGCCTCTAATTTGCTTTACATTGTTATTGAACTGCCAGAGCCTAAAGGATTTAAGGATTTTGAAAGTCTTATGTAGAGTGCTGCTCCTTGTATTCCTGTTTATGTTGGTCTTTGTACAGTATCTGCTTGCCTGCCTACTCTGGGAACTGTGCATACCTTTTGTCACTTGCTATGCAATTTGTCTTGCAGCATCTTGCATGATTTTTGCCAGTCATTTAATTCTCATAGCTAATACTGCCCCCAAATTCAGGGCATATTTGCTTCATGCTGTGAGCATCACCTTTTTCTATATATCTGGTAAGTTTTTTTCAATTTCATCATGTGTACGGACTGGAGCTCCAATGTGGTTTTTAGAAATAGTCCATATAATTGACAAATTTGCACCTCTAATTGACTTAATAGCACCTCTGTGGCTGTGAAGTCCATGTAATCTCCATTAACCTGTTAGGTTTCAGTAACCCCAAATCTCAAGGGGACATTTTCCCCATTAGTGGCAAAGGCCTGGCTGTCAGAGTGGTGGGGAGCAGGATGTCTGTAAGGTTCTTGTCCTTCAGAGCAATTTTGTGGCTGCTTTGCTTAGCAGGGAGTTGCACTGTCCTCCTGCTTCTTGCTTTTTGTGTGTGGTCTAGCTCAGAGAAGCTTCAGCAAGCAGTCTTTGAGGGCTGTCTGAAGAGGTCACATCTCATTTACCAAAAATGGGACTCTTGGAGATTGTAACTGATGTTACTGGTAAAAAGGTTAGGATCATTTGATTGTGGTGCCTACTTCCAGGATCTCTTAACTGTTTTCCTTCCAGTCTGGAACGCTAGGAGATAGCTCCAAGTGTAAGTTTGATCACAGCTTGAGGATAGCTGTACCCTTTGCTGAAAAGAGGAATCATCTCTGATACACCTAATAAATGGGGCAGTGTTTATTTGTTTGAGTAGTATGTTTTATATCGTGCTTCACAGTAATAATTTTTTCTGTTGCTTACTTGAGCTCAGTGTTCCTTTTTACCCCAGCAACTGTATTTTGGGTGTTCTCATGAATTTTCTTCCCATCTAACAATACATGTATGTGTGGCTTGTGTTTAAAACATAACCTCTCCCCCCAGCTCACCAACGAAATAACCCTAAAATTTCCTTTTCTAATGCATCATTTTTCTTTACTGTTTCTAGTACATTGTTATCCTACACATGTCACTTAGATGATAAATTAACTATAATATATTAAAAATCCTTGTTTTTCTTCAATATTCTCCAGCTGGACAGCTGATAGTAGCCATGACTATAAATATGGCTCTGACAGATATCTGATCTTAAACTTTATAGAACAATTCTGTATTGGGGAATTGTATCTATTTTTAAGAATCATGGTTGTGAAAGTGAAAGAATAACTATTCTTGGTGTCTTTGATCCATTTTGAAACAATAATAGGATATGTAGTGATCAGAGAAGTTTAAATACATCAGTATGCTTTGCATAAGGAATTTGCTTTTTATTTTGATGAGAGCCTGTTTTTTTTTTTTTTTTTTTTTTTTTTTTTTTTTTTTTTTTTTCTAAAGGAGGCAGTGGGAGTTGGGGGGGGTTGTCTTTCTCAAAGGAAAATTTGGGAATGAGGGATAGGAGGAGGAATAGGAGCTGGTACATGGGACTGTTTTCCTACTACTCTCATTCTTTTCCCCCCGGTTACTGATTTGGGGCACTTCAATATCACCAGAGCAGATATGTAGCTTGTTTGTGGTTGTTGAACTTCTATGTGGTGAAAACATCAGAAATTTGAGTCAAAAGAGCATGTGGACTTAGCCACCATTAAATCTTTAAGAAACATTGTTTAATAGCAAGGCCCTGAATGTGCTGCAGCCAGTCTTCCAGTTATTTTACAAAATCTCCTTGTAGCACCTCTTTGTAAAGCTGCTCCCTTTAAAGCCTTGTGGACATACAAACTGATATCTACACGTAAAATAGCACATAGAGTCCAGTGCCATATCAGAGTAAAACGTGGCTGTTTTAAAGTTGCCAGCCCTGCAACATAGATGGCACTTCATATACTTCTTGTTAATGGAACAGGTCAAGCAGACAGCAGAGCAAGCTACTCTCAGTATAGATGTAATTAATGAGTAGAGAGGGCTGTAGGTTGAATATAGGAAGTTGGTTGAGTCTTGCTGTTTTCATAATGATTTGACTTAAAACTTCTCATTGTGCAATAAAATCTGGACTCTTAATAGGCACACATCAGATGAGAGAAGGGACAACAGAGTCGTCTGGGAATTGCTGAGTGCCTTTAGTAGATAAAAACCAAGCAAACACAAAAATCCTCTTGTGGAACTTCTCTGTTGATTCTGGTAGGGTTGTTTATTTTTGTTTGTTCATTTTAAAATTCATCTTCTCTTCATTGTTTATTTTGGAAACAGACTAATTTAGCAATTTCTTTGTCTCTTACTGGGTTCAGATTCTTTGTATTTTCTGAAAATACAACAAAACTTCAAGTAGCAAGTGCATTATCTGTGGTACATCTTGGTGTTTGCACTCCTTGTTTGTTAACTTGAAGTAGTGTATTATACAGCCAACACCACTTGACCTTGGGCTGCAAAGCCTTGGTATTGAATGAAATTTTATTTTCACTGCAAATTAATTAAAATCAAGGGAAAATACTAAGCAGTAATGATTATCCAGCTATTGAAAGGAGATTGGAACAGAATGAAGGCTCTGTTCTTGTGAGACACTCAGCCCTCTTCCCATCAATGCTAATGAAAACCCACCTCCTGGGTAACATGACTTATGGTTGAAACCACTCTCCATGTATTTATTGTACAGTTACTGTTATACTGCATTCCTGTTTGTCAGGCTTATTACAGTGAAGAAAAGCCACCAAAACCAATACACAATATATCTCAATAAAACAATGCCTCAACTTTAAGGAGTTAAAAATGGAGTTTGAAGTAGATTAAAACTGAATTACCGTAAGAGAGTATATTTCAGTCTGAAGCAGAGGGCCAGTCCAGGCTCTGTCTCCTTATGGATGCTTGGTGCAGGTAAAGCCATTTTGTTTAGTGCCTGGGTGCAAGTAGTGTGGCTGAGTAGGAGGGAGGGGGTTAATACAGCTGCGCTCTGCCAGGCCTCTTGCCTCAAATAGCAGCTCAAAGCATCTCTTGCACTGTTCCAACTTGTCAGGAAGAGGAATGTGGATGTTGAGACTGCCTCTTTTATTACAGCTTCTTCCGGAATCTTTATATAGTTAGTCTCATAGTCTTGCTCAGAAGTCTGTCTAAAATGTTCTGAATTCTGGAAATTCTGACAGCTGTCCTGAGTTTAGAGAGCCTGCAGCTCTCTAAATGTATTAATTGCTTGTGCAGTCGATGTCCTTTTACGTGGTCTTAACGTATTCCAGGGAAATGCTTTTAGAATTGTCTTTTCTTAGCCCTGAATGACAGAAATAAGTTTGGGCAATTTAAAATTGTGTTACACAGTCCAATTGCTTATTTACTTCAACAAGTAATCAAATAAATGTGTAAATCATACATGATTAATTGCCCCTGACAGATTTGTGATTTTTTTTCTCTGTGTGTGTGTGTATGAATTGTGGTTTGCTTTTTCTCTAGACAAAACATTAGCAGAAATTTGAACTTGTTGCTGAGTCTTAAACAAAAGGTTGGTACTGAAATGAAAATCTGCCAATCCCTGTTTTTTGAGGAGAATAAAAGCTGAAATTCTTCATGATGAGAAATGCAGTATCAACATAATCAATCTAGCAGCACTGTGTTGTTGCTGAAAACATGCTTAAATCCCAAGCTATACAGGTACTGGTTGTAAGTGAAACATCTTTCATATAGTTCTAAGATGAAATTACCTCTGAATGAATAGAATCTTCATTTATCTTCAAAACCTCTGTGCTACCAGTGAATCCACTCTTTCTACATTCTACAAGAAGAATTACATTATACCATTAGAGCAGTGCCATGATGCAGTATAAAATAGATTGTTTTGGAGAATGAACGTGGCTTTGCTATAAATTACATTCACAGGTACAGAGGAATTTGTTATTTTGTTTAAAATAGTCACAAATATAATTAAGATCTTAATTTATGTTAAACTACACATGTGGCCATTACCATAACTGGATTAGGAATTTAATCTGTCACTCAAGCAATGATACTGAACAGTTTTCATTTATAACCTTAGACACACTATTTCAGTTACAGGGACTGCAGCTGTTTGATATGAAAACTGAATTATTCTGTAGATTTGTTCATGGGTTTTAATTTTAAAATGTGTTCCTGAAATAAAGTAGAGAATAACTCTTTAGTTGTCATCACATACTGTCCATTGTATGCTCATGAAATAACATAAAAATGACAACAGAAAATGCATTTCACTCTTTCTTCTAACGGTATGTTGTGTGAGTGAGTTTCGAAGTGCTGCTGAGCAAGAGATAGCTTGGAATGGCTCATTCTTTATTAAAAACTAATCATGAATACATCTTCTTCAAATAATGCCTGGACTGTGCCGTGTGAAAATAGTGTTCCTCATGTGGCGACGTAAATTGTGAACTATTTGAGTCTTGGCATAAGTAATTTCATTCTTGCCTCTCATCTCAGAAACTGCAATCTGGGTATGATTTACTTCAAGTTGTAACTCATTTTTAATGAGTGTGTTTGTTCATATGTGTTTTTCTGGGAGGAAACTGTAGGGGAAGAGGAGATCATTGTGATGGAGCTCTGACAGGGTGATTTGCTGCCCGATATGTGTCGTATGTCCAACTGACAGTGTCCTTAGCTGGGCAAGGCAAAGAGGAGGGGAGAGCAAGAGTAAAAATCATACCTAAACCAATTAACTCTAGGAATAGATAAAACCTCCTCCCTCCCTTCTCCTATGCCTTCCCATTGTATTTCATGCATAGTCACTTTCCATACTTGTCATCAGAGGAAGACACAATGGCACACCTTTCTTTCATTGTTCTGGGGGTGGCAGCAGCAGAGATGAGAACATCAGTCGTGTGAGAAGAGGAGGGTGGGGAGGGAGGAGGAAGGGAAGGGTGGGGTGAGTTGTCCTGTGCCTGGCTGTGGTTTCTGGGCTCTGGGCTTTTGAACTATGCCAAATTAGCACAAAGGTGATTGCTCTGATTGTTTTTTTAGGTAATTGAAATCCAGCATCCTACTTGTATTTTGAATTTTAAATTGGGTGGGCTATAGGAAGTAGGAAGCCTTACATAGATTGTGTCCTTTAAGCAATGCTGTTGTACATATACTCCATAATTCTGGCAGGAGGTGTCACCTGCCATGATTGAAATGAATGATAGGCATAAGATATTTGATTAATTTTGTAACAAGTGTCACCTCAAAGCTTCCTATTGGCCCTGTTCACATAGTTACCAATGCCTCATTCTCTCACAGCAAAAATATGAACCTGCTTGTTCCACCTGATTTTGAAAACAGTGGCTCACGCTGTTCTCCATGAGTATAAGGCAGTGCAATACAAACCATAGTGTGCAGTGGGGCAGGAAAAACACTGAGAGGATTCCCCATACTTTTCTTCAATGCATTGTCCACAACTGTTTCTTCCCTACTCTTTAACAGTAAATATTGGAAGGATAGGGAAGGACAGACATTATTAATCTGGTTGCATCTGTTTGCCTCCCTCTTATCCCTTTCTCCTCATGGATGTGCAGAAACCTTCCATCTCCGTCTACAGCAAAGTCTCCTGTTAAAAAAAGGTGCACAGGGCAGTAGCAGCACTGTAGACTCAAAGGTTTCAGTCTGGAAAAAGAGGGGTATCATGGCTGAAAATGTAGTTTTCATATTTCTTCCTCCCCTTTCTGGGTATTAGGTAATGCTATAGCTAGAGAGGCTGAAGGAGTGTGAGAGATGAGACTGTTAGAATGCAGGAAAGAGGCAGAGAGCATGTGTGGGAGAGAAGCTGACAGACCCTATTAAGCAAAATCTTTATTTTTTAATGCCTTTATCTGTTTCTTGCATTAACCTCATCCAAAGAAAGGACACGCTTTGTTTCTCGGGTACTGGAGGAGATCCAGGTAGAGGCCAATAGTGTCACCCTCTTCATTCTTTGCTAGTACACTTTTTTCCCCAGAGGAGATGGGTGCTGTAAATTTAATGCTGTTACTTGGAACTCCAGGCATCTTTGTGAGGTAGGACAGGCTGTGCTCAGTTAAATGTCTTGTTCCTAGTTTTGCTGTTACTGTATTGCTTGCCATTTTTCAGTGAGTTTTCACAGGAGTGTCATTAACTAGCTTGTGTGTTACTTGGAATTCAGTTGACCCCTTTCAGCCCTTTAAGTTGATAAGCCAAATTTATGATGTTAACAATAATCTCTGATGTATTAGAATAAGCCTGGGCACTTGATTTTTCAGATTGCTCAGCTTTTGATGCCGTGTGTTTGAAGGGGTGTTGATATCTTCATAAATCTCAGCAAAACTATGCTGGTTTCAGCCTTCAATCTCTTGCCCAAAAGCACTCAGAGGAGTTGAGCACACTCCCATTTGCTCACAGAAAAAGATTTCTCTCACATGAGAAGCAAGGGTAACTTGCCTGCTCAAACTGTGTTTGTGAGGTACCCAAAGGGAAACAAGATGTTCTGAGCTGAAGTAATCAGTGTTCCGTGGCATCTTTTATCAGAGTTGGAAGCCGTGGTGGTCTCATACCATCTGCACACCAAATGTGCTGGTTCTTGACATTCTGCGTGAGTGGTCAAAAAGGGAACAAATCCTCCCTTGATCACTGGGCTAAAGCATGTAATGAGATAAAGACTCAGAGAAATTGCTGCTTTGTCCTGTATTCTCTCTCTAGGATTTCTTTGATCTGTTCCAGTTTCAATTATTTTGGTAATAATCCATGCCGCTTACTGTCTAACATCAGTTATTGTCCAATATCTGGCATACCTAGTTGAATGCATCAGAAAAAAATTTCAAGATTTTCTGCAAGTGGATATTTATAGGAATGCGTTGATCATGATCCTTGTTCATTTTTTTTTCTAAAAGAAACTACAATTTCCATAAATATGGAATGCATTCATTGTGCTTGAAAAGTCAAAACCACCTGTCTTGTTAATGCTAATAATTTCCAAAGCTTGTCAGTTACATCAATGAAAGAATGTAAGTACTCAATGCAAATTGCAAGGCTTATTTCTTAGACTGAGCCCTCCTAATTTGGGATAATACTGTCTTCTTTTACTGATTCACATGAATTTTTTAGCTGACTTGAAGGGTGTCCAGTGGACCATTAGTTTAAGCTGAAGCAAGAAGTAGATACTGGCCTCCTTTTCTAGTTAATTATTAGTTAAACAGTGGAGGTTCAGTAAGGATTAAATTTGTCTTATATTGTGGAACTGTCCTTCATTCTTCATTTTGCTGCAGAACATTATGTAAGGAGCACTTAAAGTTGAGCAGGTCATGCTTTGGATACAAGTTACAGCTCATAAAAGACAGACATACTGGTCTTTTTATTCCTTGTGATTCTATTAGGGATTCCTATTCTTTTGAAAGATGTAATAGGTTTTAATAAGAATTCTTTTCATAGGTTGATTGTATTTTATATTTAGGTTATACTATTAATATTACCTACTGTATTACATATTTAGGTTTATTTAATCACTCATCTTAAAACCAATCCTAAATATAGACAAAGACTGAAGTGGAACAGGTCTTGGCATGGGGATGCTGAAGGGGGCTGCTGGAAGAAGCCTTGTAAAGCTGCTGAAGGGGCAGCTCCAGTAGTCAGTGGTCACTGTTTCAGAACCTTGCAGGAAGACTGATGTGGTAAGTCCTGGTCTCCCATTTAATGAAGAATTCATCAGAACTGAAGATGACTATTCCAAGGAAGTTTTTGATTTGGTGTTTACTTTAGTTTTTTTTTTTGTTTGTTTGTTTTGTTTTGTTTTTTTTTTTTTTTTTTTTTAATTTTGATTTTTTTTAACTGAGGGTAGACTAAATGATTTCTAACATTACTAGAATCTGTGCTGTATTATGAAGTGCAGCAAACATTTTTATGTAGTTAATATTTATTTCCACAGTAGAGCTTAAATCCAGTTCATCCTTCTCTTTTCTTCACAAACTTCTAAAAGGCATATTAAACCAGTTTATTTGCATTTTTGAAATTACAAAATGTCAGTGTATTCTCAATCTGTTTTATACTAAGCCAGAGACTGATGTGGAATTTCCCCTCCAATGTAATAAGAGTTGATATTCCTTGGTCAGCAGACATTTATAGAAGAGAGAGAAAGAAAGGTCAGTAGTGATGAAAACTAATGTAAACTCTAAACTAAAAAGATTTTCACAGTCAGAAATTATGTTTTGTAGAAACTTTGTGCTACATAGGAGCCGATGTACAATACCAGTATACAGCAGGCAATAATCTGAAGCAACTCGTGTGACCTAAATGTTCTGTTCATGTCTCATTTTTGATATGCTGAAATGAAAAAGTAAAAATAGTTATCTGATTCACCTCTCATTGCTTCAATGTGTCTCTGCATGTGCAAACTTTTCACTTAATCATGTGTTGCCCTAACTCCAGTGCAGTTCAGACTTTCTTCTAAACTTGCAGCCTGAATAGTACATGGCAGTTACAAAGTTCATCTCTGCAGAATTGCAGATGTGCCTTACTGTGAAAGAAGTGAACTCAGTAAGCCTAGGCCAGTGATGAAATTCTTTGGAGCTGTTGTTTGGTGCCATCTGTTCCACTGCAGCAGGATACTGTTGAGAATATAGTGTTAGCTACTGGTAGAGCTTGCAGAGACATGAAGGCTGTGTACCATGTTGAGTTGGTGTATATTTTTGGTGTCCAGCAGTGGCGTAGGAGAATGTATGTGACCTAAACCAAAGTCTGCCTTCTTGTCTCTTAACTGTTTCTGAAGGAGTTGCATATGAAGCCCCCCTTTTTGGGTAGGAGATATGATACATGTAACAGCAGCTTGAGTAGCATGGACATTGCCAGGTCCTGCAGAGCCAGCAGGCAAAGGGAGAGATCTAGGACTGAGACACACCAGTGCCTTAAATAACTTAAATTACTGAAAAATTCTGAATTTGAATATTGTTACTGCTTGCATGGAGTTCGTGGTGCCAAGGTAGCAAGATAATTTTTGATGTGTTCTGATGGGAGCACAGACTTGGTAAGTGATGTGCTGTCAAACGTGGCTAGTGCCTTATATTTTCTTTGTGATGGCTGCATCCTTAAGCAGTAACAGACATTGTTTGGGATGAAACATTCTGGAGACCAATTTCTTGTTTAATAGTGCAGGACCTGAATTATTTGTCTGATGTTGACCATGACTACTACCCTTTCCTTATGTATCTGTCTGTCTCTGTATGTGCATGTATAATAACTGGTTCCCTAGCAGAGTTTTAAGTCAGTTAGGCTTAGTCAAAAGGTGTAGAAATCTATGTTTCTGATGTATTTTGTAGAGCAATCACAATTCTGGGGTGGGTTCTTGTCACCTGTAATGAATGCCTTGTGTAGCAGTGTGTGACCGTAACTTCTTTCTTTAAATTGAGATTCGGATTTGAGTCAGTTTATCTAAATGTGCAAGAGCCAAGTATCATAATGGACTGTTCAGTTCTTCAGTTTGGTGGGAAAAAGACCAAAGTTTTTGGCTTTTTTCCCTGGATTGGTTTAGAGTTTGGAAATAAAAGCCTTGAAGAGCACAGGTGAGAGGAGTGAAGCTGTTGGGGTTTTTTTTGTTTCCTTGACATTACAGAAACCACAAAGTTAGGAACAGGGCTGATGACAGTGTTAGTTCATGACTTTGGGTTTCATCTGGTGCAGAGATGAGCAAATCTTAAGGTTTAGATTGCTGTCATGTGTGTGATTATAGTCCGAGCAGCTGAAGCTGTGAGATTGGCTTACTGCCAGGTCCGGAGGAGCATGGAGGAGGCTTGTGTAGAAAGTACTGTGTTACAGCAGCATTTTTCTTCATGGTGGGAGCCTTGTTGCTCTAGGCCTTTTTTACCTCAAGTCACGTTGCATAAATAGACAAGAGAATAATTTTGGAATCTGGACTTGTGACCTGTCTAATTGCAGAGACAGAATGAATGATAGAACTGAGCTGAGTTGTGAGAGTCTCTAGAGATTAAGAGATTCTTTATTTGCCATGTTCTGTCCAAACTGCAAATATTTTTCTGGACATTTTGGTATTTCAACAGAAACAGCGTAGGGATTTTGTGGTAGTCGCAGGTGCTGATAGAAATTGTTATCCTTCTGAGAACGCTTTGAATCTAAGAACACAGATAGAAGGAAATGGTAAATTGATTATTTATGCTCTCCATGAATCCCATAAATTAAAAATAATACTTTATCCCAAACCAAACTTGTGCTTTCACATTATCATAGAGCAAAATTTCTGGCAGCTATTGTAGTTATAATATGGGAAGGTGCCATATGTGTTCGCCATGTTACACAACATTACCTTGACTAGCCAGCTTTAGCCAGGACAATTGAGTATTGTGGTTTTCAAAAGGGGCAAAATGTCACTCAATTTTGTACAGTCACAGCACTAATTGTGTCTGTCAGATACTGCTTCTTTGCCCACCTTAAAAACCCAGTACAAATAGATGAAACTGCATTAGAAGAATTCCAGTCAGTGTTTGAATGATAAACTGTTGTCTAATGAAGTTAAAATGCCTTTGTTTTTCTTTTACTTATTCTTCTTTCTTCCTAAAAACAGTGTGCTAGGAACCAGCTAACAGAGTCAAATGTATTGAGAACACCACATTTGTTTGCCACTGGTGTATTGATGCTTTTCAAATGCGACTCTTTGTTTCCAGGCCTTCTTGCAAATGTGCAATCTGCCAATCCGGGTGATTTGCAGGGCGAACGCCGAGTACATGTCCCCATCTGGTAAGTGTGGCCTTCATTTAGATTTCTGTGTTATACCTCCATTTTGATACCATGGCAACTACAACAGCCTTGTCTTGCTGATAACAGCCGGGCAGTGCTACTGTGTGTGGGTTGCCTTTCTCCCTCCTCTCCAGTGCAGCTTCTCCTCTGCAAACAATCAAACCAGCGCAGTGCAAAGTAACGCTGGCACAATGTGTAAAAGTACCTGTGTAAAGTATTCACACAGTGCCTGGTGGAAACCTCTCAAATGTCCTAAAGCAGGAAGAATATGTATCCAAAAGTGGCTTTACTCTGCATCCAGGGAATATTCCAGGAAATGCTGTTATATTTTCCTGTTGCTGGAGTGAAACAATACTGGAGAAGGGTTCTCTTTTGTTACTCTGTGTGGGAGTTGATTGCCAGGATACAGGAGACCAAAGGGTGCATTGTCACTATTAAGGGTGACAGGTGATTTTAAATCTTCCTTGGATCCATGAGACTGTCTGAAAAAAAAAAATACAAACCCATCACCAAAAATTTAAGTATTAGAAGGCTGCACAGCCTATTTTTTGTTGAAAGTGACTGCCTAAAAATGCCCAGATGCCAGATTCAGAATATTGCCTAAAAATCAGAAAGAATTACAGAATGCAGGCTGCCCAAGTCCAGTGATCCTCGCACTCTGTCCCAGATTTTTGTTGTGTGAAGAGGTCCATATTTACTGATTACCTGGCTCTGGCTGATGACTGCCTATGGAAGTGCCTGTCAGTATATGTCTGCTAGCTTTATGGGTTCCACTGCTGGTACTGATATTTTTGGTTAAAGCAGTGAAATGAGGCTATTTTAAAAAATACCCAAAACCAACAGTTGCTTGGCAGGAGTGAAAGCCCAGCAAAATATGCAGATACATTAATTTTTTGTTAGTAAACAGAGCTTTGAAATGCTGAATCCAGGCACACAGGAACATCTTGCTTGTGTAAGAACGATACTGGTGACAGTTACATGCTATGTCTTCTCTGCCACTGCCACCTCATGTCCACACTTGCTGTCATCTAATGTTGTAATTTAGGTCTGAACACATCCTTCTTCTTTTAAAAACAAGGAGCACAAGAGGGAAAATGATACTGTTTCAATTTTAAATGTAGGCAGATTACATGTATTCTTTTTGCCCTTACCTCTGGAGTCCTTTACTGGTTTTATTCATTTTTACTCACTTACCCTCGTTTTCTTTCTTTATATTGGTTTAACGATAATTCAGAGAAGGTTTGCATTTGTTCTCTTCTCTCTCCCCGCCACCCTCTGTGTCATTACTACAATACACTTCTCCTTTTACAGGCAAAGTACCCTTTATTCATGTGGGAAATCAAGTAGTATCTGAACTTGGGCCCATAGTCCAGTTTGTAAAAGCCAAGGTAATAGCACATTGTTTTCATTAATTAGTGATTGTTAATCCTGCTTAGCATTGCACTGATTTAGTGCACTTTTCTGGAATGTTACTGAATTTGTTAAAACAATATAGGAATGTAGTGCATTTTTAAAAGAAAGAGATTGTGGAACAGGAGTCTGTGAGGTGAAAAGGATTTTTCTTTGTCATTTCCTCAAATTCTACAAGTAAATTGTGTGCAGGATAGCTGCATACCAGTGCCAGTTTCTGAGACTGTTTTTCTACATACTTTGTCTTTGGGTCTCAGAGGTCTTAAACCCAGAAGTGACTGTTTTAAATCCTGAAATGTCAGATACCATTCAAATTTGCCTTTATTCTCCCACCCCCAGCCCTCTTCTTTATTTAAAAAAATGCTATGTTTTCACTGAGAAGTTGAATCTGTATCACAGATGTAAATTTGTGTTTACTTCTTGCCATAGGGATACACTAACCAGGAGGTTGTGTGCTCAAGTGTGTTCATCTATAACTGATAACAGTCTAAATTTCTTGTAGATTAGCTTCGATTTCTTATAGATTAGATTAGTTACATTATGATGATTTGGTTTTAATCATAAAGGATGCTGTATGTAAAAATTTCATATGTAATTTGTTATTGAACTATGTAAAAGATTAGGATCTGAGCCAAAGCTCATTGTTAAAGGTCCTTGGGTCATATGTTGCTGAATATTCCAATACCCTTTCTTATATGTGTATCTTTTTTCTTTTCCCCATTAGGGCCATTCTCTCAGTGATGGATTGGATGAAGTCCAAAAAGCTGAGATGAAAGCCTACATGGAATTGGTCAATAATATGCTTTTGACAGCAGAGGTACAGCAAACCCTAGTAACTCCACACACTTACATAAGTGACTGTAGGCAAGAAAGCTTTAGGATTTTTCCCTGAAGAGGAAATAGTGCTGTTCTTAGATTAGGTCTTCAGCTTTTCAGGTGAAAGGAGACAGGAATAAATTCTACACTGTGGATTGCTTGCTGACCTGTTCCTGTAGCCACGTGTGACTGCCCTCACCTATGTTAAGTGTGTCACACAGCTGTGGAAGTAACTGACCAGAAAATGCCAGTGGTTGTCGGGGTCCTACCACACCCCTGGCCAGGCACCCACTGTCACCGTCCCCATGTGCCCACTGTGTGTGGTGGGAGCCTGGCAGCCCCTGTGCTGTGTGCCTGTCGTCAGTTCAGGGGACTCAGTCCTGGCGTGGGAGCAGTGTTGGAAGCACTGGCAGGGTGCAGGTGACTGAGGAGCTGAGCACTGGCAGTGTGCAGGTCACTAAGGAGCTGAGACTGGCAGGGTGCAGGTGACTGAGGAGCTGAGCACCTGTGCCTTGAGTTGGGTGTGGTGTGGATGACAGGAGCAGGCTTTTGGTCTCAGCTTAGTTTTGGTGCTGGTGAAGTAAGGACTAACAACTGGGCTTTTGCCTTCCAGTTTTAATTTCTTTTGTACATCAAAGGTCTAAGAGAAGAAATGAAATGGAAATTTTAATCTAATTTAGAAAAGAAAATTCTACTAGTGAAAAATGATTGTCTCTCTATTCTCCTTTATTAGGAAGTTTTAGTAAGTGTTCTTTCTTTTCCTAGCTCTATCTCCAGTGGTGTGATGATGTTACAGTAGAGGAGGTGAGTGGTTCCGCAGCATTTATCTTAATTAAAATTTAATGAGAAAACACTTTTGCTCACAACTGCAAGTCCCTACTCATAAATGAAACATGGGGGTTTATACCATTAATGATAAAGTCTTTTCACTTTAATTTCACTTGCATACGCATTTTAGGGAAGCTGTGTTGCTGGAGGGAGCTGACTGCAGAATAGATACAGGTTCTGTTTATGTTTCTGAAATAACAGCTTCAAATAGTTATGCTGCAAATGGTGAATTCTGTGCAAATAGGTACAGCATACACACAACTGCTTCTCTCTTCAACAGCTCCTTTTCTGAGAAAAATGTTTAAATATTAGCTGTTTTGTTCAGAGGTATCTGTATTTTCTTGTATGGTAACACAGTACCTTTGTGTTTTTCAACAAAGATTACTCACCCAAGGTATGGCTCTCCTTATCCATGGCCTCTTAACCGCATTTTGTCCTATCAGAAGCAGTGGGAGGTTAAACGAAAGATGAAAGCCATTGGATGGGCTGGAAAGACACTTGAACAGGTAAGTATGAAAAGTGAACCTTATTTCTTTATCCTGTTCTCCTTTTGATTTCTTTTTTTTTCTGATAGGCATTGGAGAGTAGCATGTTCCTGAAACAGATGTAATGAAATGTATATTCTGTACTTCAAACACTACCAGGAGTCAGGAATTTGCCTTCAGCAGTAGTAAATCTTAAATTTACTGATGGGGTGGGAGGAAGGATGTTTTGCCACGAGTGTACAACTCTGTCAGTGTTAGTTTAGGCCATAGTCCTGAAAATTGGTTGTAAGTTCTGTGCCCTGCTTCCTCTGTGATGCTGATAGGCACTCTTTGTGGGATTGTGGCAGGTTGTGAGGTTTAAGTCAGTATCTTTCATTAAGCTTAGTTGTAAAATTTATGGGAAGCACTTAATCAGAATTGCCTTACATCAAATGTTAGATTAAGTAACACTTTGCTACCTGCCTGCTGTGTAGCTTTGACTGACTAACAGCTTTTGATATTCCAACTTGTATTCCTTGTTCCCACTGTCGGTGCAAATAGAATAAGGAGGTTATTTCTTGCAATGGTGCTACTTCTTGACAATATGTATCTTTCTTGTGTGTTTTGATAGGTGCTTGAAGATGTAGATCAGTGCTGTCATGCTCTCTCCCAGAGATTAGGAACACAACCATATTTCTTCAATAAGCAGTAAGTTGCTCTTCATTGAAATACTGCATCCAGCAGTATGAGATATAGGTATATACCCACATTCATATGAATGTTTTTATATAAAACTTCTGTTTTATTTGAATGCTGTGCGATTTGTTGCCCAAATACAAATGTGTGACTGGAATGTAAACATGAAATTTCAGGAAAAAATATTTAAAGGTTTTAAAGGGAAAGCTTCTGTAAGATTGTTGTATTTTTGATTTTGTTTTACTCTGCTAGTCTTCTCTACAGGTTCTACCACAATTTATTTAGGCTACAAATGTGCATTTTTATATAGTTAGTTTCTTATTAAAAATGATACATTTAAAGCTTTACTGGTATTTCTTGGGTAACATTTTCTGCTAGAGGAGTGAATGAATATAAGTTGTGCCAATCTGATCGAGACAGCTTGTCCTAACACCAGAAACAGTTCTGAATGAACTGAATTAGCATGAAGATGCCTGTGAGTTCTAAGAACTGGGGAAGAAGCTAGCTGGTCCACAAAGAACTAAATGCAAAGTGAAAACCAAGATTCACATTGCCAGGAGAGAAAAAAGAAATTACCTGGCCTCTATGGAATGTCCTCTGCTCTCTCCAGTTTCTTTCAAGTACAATATGCTCTTTTATTTTTTTTTTCTCTCCAATAATGCACTATTTTTGAAATGTTACAGAATAAATAACAAATAACATCACATTAGCTCCCTCTTGACTCTTGTGCATGACCAGTCTAGAAATGCTCAGGTCTGGATTTCAGTTTACTACATTTGAACAGGGAAATGTCTTCAAATGGCAGCATTTGGTTATTTTTCTGCATTGTGTCTTTGCCCCTTATTCTGTTCCAAGTTGAGACTAGCTGGGTAGTCTTAATTCAGAGGATACAGAAATATGTCTTATAGAAGATGATTTAAAATTGCTTCTTCTCATTTGATTATTAAACATAGTATCTCTTAATTTGTCTTTCTGTATTTCTGAAGAATTGTAACTTGGGGAATTTGTGTTGGTTGGTTGTTAACCAGGCTTTTTTGGTGCAGTTTCAACCTTAAAAAATTTTAGCTGTCTGAAATACTACTAAGAAAGTATGTGTTTTAGTCCAATAGTTTTCAGTCTGTGGCTTCTGTGAGTCTTTGGGAGGTAAGTAAGAAAAGCATCCTGTTTCTGACAGATTAAAGTTTGTTATGCAGGGGTTCCTATCTCTACTGGAGAGTGTTTAGTGATCCACAAATAAAAAGGCGAAAATCTTATCAGTTCGGAAATATTCATGCTGCATACATTGAATGTTAGTAAAGGGGGACTCTGAAGTTATTAATATATTTGAAAAAAAGTAATTCTTTTTACATGGACTACTTATATACACAGACTACTTAAAGGTCCAGGGTGACTATTCAGAAGGGTCACACCTAAAACATTCCCAAAATACCTGTTTCCTTCTGTGTAATCCCCTTTCAGAAAAGAGATGTTTCCAGCTGCTGCCACCATGGAACTCCCTTTCTTGTTGGTTGAATAGTTCTGAACTGTTGCAGAGCACAAAAAAAAGGAATGGGAGTTGTAAGCTTCCACTCATCTCCTTTTTTCTTTCCCCTTGAGAGCTAATAATTGGATTTTTTTTTTTAAATATACATCTTCAGAAGAAAAAGAAGAGCCACAAAACACCTGATAAGCATTTGCCCTTGTTACAGGACTAAAAGGTGGAGCATGGTTTGAAACTGGATCAGTAAGTCTGTCTGATCTAAGAGATGTTATTTCCACATTTCAAAGCTCCCTAATGGAAGGAAAATGCCATCCTGAGAACAGGCAGGGTTCTTAATATACCCTATACACAGCTTTCATACATTTGGTTTGGCCTCGCTTGATTTCATCCCAATTCTTAGACTGCATGGCTATCTAAAAGTTTTTCTTGATCAGGAATTGTCTTCCAAAATATCTGTTCTTTTTTTCTTTTTTCTTTTTTAAAATTTTTTTACAGACCAACTGAATTAGATGCTCTGGTGTTTGGACATCTGTTCACCATCCTTACTACTCAATTACTCACTGATGAACTCTCTGAAAAAGTGAAGAACTACAGTAATCTCACAGCGTTTTGTCGGCGAATAGAGCAGCAGTACTTTGAGGGTCATGAGAACAGCTCTACAGTTGCAGCCCGATCTTCCAAGAGGTCCTTGCTGAGATAAGCATGGTGCTTGGGCTGGATCATGTTGCAGTTTTGGCTTTATCATTGTTCAATAAAGTGATTTTGAGAATGGAAATGTGTGTTAGCTTTTTGAAGCTGCCAAATCATTCTGGAGTGTGGAAAAGTCAAATACAGTTTTTGTGTTATAGAATATACTGTGCACATTTAAGCTGAAACGACTGTATGAGTGTTTCCATTTTAATAGCCTGTATGCCACATACTGTGAAGTGACCTTGGAAAAATATTGTATATGTTTCAAAAAATAAAATACTGAAAGTCTAAATGCCTTTTTTACTAAATTTAATGTCTATGTAGTTCAAGAGTAGGATCCTTTTGGCAGGATACTTGGAAGAAAGTTGAAAACTAGTTAGAATTATTAGGCTGGGAAAGAAAGTATGCATTAGCGATCATAAAATTTGTCTGCCTCAGCTAAAAGTTATTTATAAATTGGGTGAAAAAATGTCTTGGAGCTCTGTAGCACACAACTTATGTGATCTCATTCAGTCAGTTCCTGTTTTTGTGTCAAAGTAGCTTCTGGCTGTCAGTTCTTCATCTTGTGTGCGTCTTGCCTCTGCTTTTATCTCTCATTCACTTTTGGATTTTTGATTATAATTTTTTTCTTCCTGTAGTTTCCCAGTTTTAATCCCCAGCTTGTTCTGCTATTTATTTACGAAACTAATTTGCTAGGTGTCTGCCTCACTGTTTCCACTTCCAGTATGTTAACGTTGCTTCTGAACTTGGATCTGCCAGCTGTGGTTCTCACAGAAAAAGGACTCACTGGGAGCCTGTGGCTGGCGTGTCTTGGTCCTTCTGCCTCCACATTGTTCTTGGTACGTGATACACAAGTAAACGAAGAAATACCACTGTGGTGCTCTAAAGACCCTGGCAAGACTGAACTTTTCAAGGAAGTGTTTGCGTGTGTAGGCAAGGACCGATGTGACTAGTATTATTTCAAGTGCATTAAATGGTAGTGCTGCATTCTGCTGTCTCAGTTGTACTTGATGCTTTTCCAAAAGCACCACCAGGAGCATGCTGATGGCAGAAACAAAGCTTGTGCACTCAGGAAGTCATGGGCACAACTGGGAACCAGCTCAGGCTGTTTGGCTTGTTGGAATCATTGTGTTTTTACTTTGAAATATGTTCTTTTGACTATATGCTTCACTTAATGGCTTGAACTAGTTACAAAATGGTCATGAGGTTGTGGCTGCCATTTCCTTCTCTCTTAAAACTGAGCAGAAAGCAGCTGCATGCCTTGGACTGGCTGTGTCTCCCATGACAGCTTCCTGAACCACTCCTGCTTACTCACTGCTTTTGTGGGGGTCCAGCTGGACTGGAAAACAGCTGAATTCTTACTGCCTGTTTTTTGATATAACAGTCCTAGGTCCTACTGCAGTCAAATCCACTTAGTGTGTAGGGGTGTCTTTGTCTTCATCAAACCACTCTTGCCAAGAGAGGTAAACTGCCCTTGTCCTGCATTTCAGTCTTAAAATTTCATGTCTCTCTGTTGAATACCTTTTTAAACTAAACCTGGTCAGCTCTTGATTGCTTAGTAACCATGTCTACTATCAAAGCAGTTGTTAGCTGAGAATTCAGATTCTTCTTTCAGTCTTGCTTTTCTGCATTAATTCAACCCCTGAAAAAATCTGGAAAACAATTTGTTGGTTGGTTGTAGTTTTTAAAAAAGTTTGGAGAAAACATTGTGATACATGCTACTTCGAGTACTCACAGACTGAAGTTAGCATGCCATGCTGATGGGGAAATCCTGTGTGAAAACTCAAGTATCTTAATCCAGAGTAATTAAACTAGTCTTTTACCCTCTTGCTATTTGCAGAGCATCATTCACTAAGAAAGTTTTTAAGCTAGCTTCTGCTGTTTTGAGTAATTCTGCTACCACTAGACTGAACTACAGGACTAATTTCCTTAATGGATTTCTAAACCTACCTACTAATTTTTATTAGTCTGAAAAAGTGCAGGCGGGCACGTGTTCCTCCCCTTTCAAGGCTTCAGTGGCCATTGGCCACCTGGTAGCCAAATTTCAGCAATTACTTTGAAACAGCGTCAAATGAAACTTTCTGTATTCTGGCAAGGTGAGACAGAGCAAGCTCTGGTAACACAACACCTTGAATGCTGAACAGCAAGTTATCACAAATTCTGTGCAGTTCCATACAGCGAGCTTTGTAACTTCAGAGTGGCAAAAAAACCCCCACAGAGCGATATGCATTAACTTGCTTTGAATGTCTCATCTAGAAAATAAATGCTGTGGAAGTGGTTGGGCAGAAGATACTGATCTCTTACAAACAAAGTTTGTGTAAATCCACTTGAGCTACTCAGACTCCACCTAAGGATACAGAGACAGGCAAATCACATTCAGTTTTCAATATTGAAGTGAGAGGACAAGCAGAGACTGAGTTCTCAAGTTACACTGAAGTTTCTGAAAGTTTAACCACCCCTCATTCCTCCTGTGTGACTTTGATAATTTCATTTAAATGGAAAAGAACATTCCTTACTTCCATGACTGAAGAAGATTCTTTCTGTATGGCATGTTTGCTACAGGGCTGGTTTGTAGTTCAGGCTGCATCTCATTCTAGGTGATACCTAAACTTAGAAGGAAATCTTGGCTTTGCTACCCATGTTGAAAATAGCTATTAAAATCCTTGCCAAACAACATACTTTGTACTTCATAAATACAAGAAACCATTATGCTTTTTAAAGTGACACTGGTAGCGTGACTGGTGCTGTGGAGCAGACTGGGCTGAGCTCCAAGGACCAATGCTTGCTTGGCAAGCTGTGCTTTAACTCAGCGAAAGCTGCAGCCCTACAAAGGATTGCTCCTGAAATGCTGGGCACAGTTCAGGAAAAGGAAGAAAAGTTTTAACAACACCAGCAGTAAAACAAATTAAGGGCATAAAAAATCCCCAAACCACCCCAAAACAAATAGCCTTTCTTGCAAGGGGATTGAGCAAGGCCACTGACCTGCCTTCTCCAAGGCCAAGTAGCGAGGGCTTTCTGCTGGTCTGGGCAGCCCACTGTTAGACAAGGCTGTGCATGTGCAGTCTCTGAGAATTTTACTCTTGAGTTGTGGGTGTTTCTAGAAGATCTTCCATGACTGAAGCACAGCTGCTGCACCAAAACTATGGTTTGTCTTATATAGCAGGACAGTGGGGATGATGATTTTCTTTCCTAGCTTTCAGATTCAAAAATACAAAGTTTCTACAGGCTATTTTGAGTGAAGAGAGATAGCAGGAACTTCTAAAGTTTCCCCAAATTAAGACAAAACTTAGGTTTCTAACAGAAAAAAAGAAGTAACTGTACCATGGATAATTATTCACCTTCTGAATATGCCCCACCAGGAAGTGCAGGAGTTACCCAACCAAAGCAGCACACAAAGTCACAAAAGCTCTCAGAGCTACGAGTGAATGGACATAACTGAGTCTGAGTACAAATCAGTTGACCACTGTGGTTTGCTTCTCCTAAGTCTTCATTCCACAAGTAATTAGCTTCATAGGCAGTTGCTCAAGTTGAAAAGTAGCAGATGATTTCTTCACCTGATGGAGCTAAAACAATTGGGAAAGTTCTGGTGAAAACAGGACTGTTTTTCCATTCCTAAGATGCTTCTTTGGGGTTGTAGAGTGGACTAATCTTGCTCAGCACAGGCCCCCTCAGCACAGTTACCTGCTCATGTCCTTGCTGGATTTTAGTGTCTGCTCCTATGAGAAGTATGCATGGTGCCAGTTCCAGATGTGAAGGTCTCGTTTGCCTGGCCAGCACAGCACTGTGTATGCACAGCTGGACCGTGGGTCCTGTGTGCCACTCTAAGTGCAGCACAGGAAAATGGGCAACCACCCTGCTCCAGCACAGGCTGTAACAAACCAGGTGGTGATTTGAAAGTGGCCAGGATCTCAGCCACAAGCTAATTTATAGTATTGGAGCATTGTTTCCAGCTGAGAGTCCTTCCTGATCTTCTGGTTTTTCTGTCCCTCTCTGAAGCAAGTTGTCTTCGACTGGGTAGCCTCTTGATGTTGCCTTTTATGATGTGATGAGATTTCAAGGGAGACATATGAAGGGGTTTTGGTGGGAGCAGCTTTTGCTAGGATCTATAACTTTTCATATATCATTCACATTTCTAAAATTTTTAGTATTCAATGGTAATGAGATATTATTTTCCTTCCTAAGGAAAGAAAAGTTACCTGGCAATCTCCTGCCTCTCAAATATACTTAAAACTCAGTGTTGTAAAAAAAGAGGCAAGCATAGCCCTACACATGGAGAATGTTGCTGAGCTGCACTTAATGATGCCTTTTAGGATCAGCTGTGCTGCTAGAAAACACTTCATTTCCTGTGGCTTTTGTTCTTTATAAGCAGGGTGCAGCTCCAATGGCTCTCACAACAATTAGCACCCACTTGTTCTGCAGGTTTGAAGTTTTTTGCATTAGTCAGGTTGAGAAATTCATGGTATTAATCATGACTGAAGTTGTTATTTATCACCTGCTGGGTGAGAAATAATAATTTTGGCACTACTGGGGCAGCAGGCCAGAAGTACCAAATTAAGTAAAACATCTAAACACCAGCAAGGATCATTTCTCTGATTAATGAATTGTTACAAAGAAAAACTACTACTTGTTATCTGATCTTAGGATAAAAGTAGGAGTAGGAAGTAAAAAGCATTAGCAAAGTCAGGCTGTGGCCTGGTGCAGTTTGAAACGTCCTGACTGATCTGTGTCATTCACTGACTAACACACTCATCTTCTTCACCCATTTGCCATACTTGGCTCACATCCTCAGTGCCAACTTTGTGAAAAACCAGCATTTGGCAGGGAGCTTGAGGCCCATTGTGTAACTGCCTCAAAAGAAATGAAAGACTTCAAGCTTCTAGGGCTTGTCTAGGCTGGAAGGTTTTGCCACAGGAACAGCTACCAGCCTCTCAAAATACCATTGTGTGAAGGCAATAACAGGCGTGCAGGAAACGAAATTGGCGACATCAACAGAGAGTTCACACCCAGGTGGTTGTATCCATACCGGGGCCATTCGGCACTATGGGATTAAAAGGGCCCATAATTAGAGCTGCCTGATCAGGTGTATTTCACATGTATCTCACGTTCAGAAAGGGTTAGCCTACACAGAAGTTGTTGAATTGAAACGAGGTCTATGTGTGCTGCTACAACCCCAAGCCACTGAATCACAGAGACACCACATCCCCTTGCTGAACAGGCCGTTGTGTGGAGCTGAGGAGCTACTGTGTAGCAGTGCCCACAGAAGTGCTAATTGCTGAGTTCACAAATGAGATGTAAAAACTGAGTGTTAGCTTTGGCTATGATCAAATAACTCAACCTGGGAGAGATGCCTCACCTCTGAAAGTACTGATTGTTGATTCTTTGCTTGTTGAGACTTGTAAGAAAAAAAATTAAACAGTGAGAGCTTTAGAGACCCCTTTTGGCTCCAAGTAATTCATTATCTAGAAATAAAGGTCAGGCTTTTTCCATAGAGATTATCAACCATTCCCATCTATTGCTGCAAACGTCAA
The DNA here is from genome assembly GCA_032173965.1 of Sitta carolinensis. Lineage (NCBI taxonomy): Eukaryota > Metazoa > Chordata > Aves > Passeriformes > Sittidae > Sitta > Sitta carolinensis. The sequence goes on from CM063288.1 coordinate 22,177,951, forward strand.
ATTTCGTGCTAGTTGAGAAAAAGAACTTTGCACTGTTGACACAGATGGACTGCCATCCATGCCACACATGACATCTGTGGCAGCCAAAGTAACTCCTGTCTACAAGCTGGTGTGCTCAGAAGCTGACTTGAAACAATGAGCTGACATGAGAGGTCAACATGAACTCACCCCTCTCCTGACAGTAGCCCTGGGTTGACAGCACTGTGTTGACAGTAACACAATTTGTCAATAAAGATGTTTTTTTGTAAGTAAGCATTGTGTCATGTGTATGTTTTCACATCCAGATTTTTTTATACCTAGAAGTTTATTCTGCGTTTAAGAAGAAAATTAAAGATCTCAGGAATTTAGGGCCTAATGGTCACCTTCCCTACAATCACTGCTCAAGTCTTCCAGGGTTTGTGTTCTCAGTTCACATAGATTTGGAGTAAGAATGAAAAGGGTGATATTCATAGAAAGAATAAGCAGCAGCAAATGGCTTGCTGTAAACAAAAGACCATCTTCTGAGGCTAAGTAGGAAGTCACCAGAATGTGTCTCGGATTGCCCCTGCCATACTCTCATGGCTGGTGACATCTCTTTAGAATTTTGGCTATAAAGTACAATTTTGTCCAGGTTTCTTGACTTAGAAGGCATCTGTTTCTGGTCACACCATTCTCACTGCTGAGATAACAGTTTTTTCACCAATGCACAAGATTATTACATGAGATTATCTTGTGGAAATTATCCTTCATCTTTCAGTTGTTATCACTTGAACTGTTAGATAAGAGCTAGCCACTTTCTTTTTCTTGTCAAGGCAGTGAAAACTTCTCTTTAGGTCCACTGCTGTTTCTAACTACCTGTAGATTCCTCCCTAAAATTCCTCTGCAGTTTTTACTGGCTCCTCTCACAAGTGTGTAGCACCTTGATCTGTGATGCCTCCTAGCAAAGAAGAGTATAACTGAGATTACTGACTATCACCAGGAGCTCTTTCATTTGCAGCTTTAAGTCTCTGTTGTGGCATGTTTAAGGAACCAGTTGATGAAGATCAGTAGTTTGGGGGCATTATGGGAAGGGTAAGTTTTTATTTACTTAAATAAACTTTCCAGCATATTTTATTGTAGGTTATAACAGTTTGCAAAAGACAGGTAGGTTTCTGCACGTGTGTGTAAAAACCACAGGGCTGACCATGACTTGTGTATTGCATGCAAGTGTGAGTGCAAAGGTCTTGCTGTTGTGCCAAAGCTCATTTGAGGCAAAGCCCAAAACCACTGCTGTGGAAAAAGCTGCCCATCATCTGATGGAAATGCTTTTGACACACACAGGACAGCTCCTGTGGACCTGTTTCTATGGAGGCGCTTTCATTTGGTTCAGTGCCTCTTCCTGGGGCCCATCCTGCTGCCCCTTCTCGTTGGTATCCTTTGTGATTCCCCTGCCCTTTCTGGTGCCTCAGGGTCTTCCTGCACTGAGAAAAAGAAGGGTCCCACTCCTGGGAAAGGTTTTCACACCTGTGGACTCTATTCTTCCCTCTGCTTCGAAAGACACTCTTTGTGCCAGTAAAATCCCTTTAGTGAGACTAGAGAAACAAGCATGCTTTCAAGAATTTGTTTAGGCAAAGAGAATCGTCTTACAAGTCATCCTTACATCATTCTGCTCTGTGTATCTATAGGGAGTCCAAAAGCTGATGCCACAGGAAACACAGTGTGTTTCCAAAAAATTAAAATGCCTAAAATTTGCTTTTTAACTCAGTAATCACAAACGATTCCGATAACATGGTAATTTGTGTTAACTGGGTTTTTTAAAAGCTTGACAAAATTCAACATTGGAAGAATGGGAAGTCAGATTAAAACTCTTATAGATAACGCAGGTCTCTCAGATTTCATGGGCATTTATGTCTTATAAGATTAAAATTTATCAATGTATTCATAAACTGATTTGCTGAGAAACAGGCTGAGAAAAGCTTGGAAGGGCAAGCAAAAGATTTTTCACTCCTGAGGGTGTTAAAAGTGCAAAATGCTTAAATGAGGCTTCCAAAAGAGGAAAAACCAGTAGCAGTAAGAGAATGGAGCTCCCTTCCAGACCTTAGCTCAGTGAGTTTGTCAATGCATTGTCCTCCTGACCGCAGTGATTTGGAGCCATCTCCTGCACTGAAGCCAACAGAAACTCTTTGATACAGCTTATTTGAAATGCCACTGATCTGCAATCAAACGAGTGATTTCTAGATGAAGATTATGAAATACTCGGTGAATTTAACCAACTGGATGAGTCCACAGAAAAACCTGTCTGACTATAAGAGTAAGTCAAGCCACAGCAGTTGCAAGTAATTTGTCCCAAATGTGAGCAGGGCAAAATCTAGAGTGGGAGGCTGAAGGCTGTTTTCCCAGCTCCACGCTCCAACCACTACACTGCATTCTTTGCTGCTTTTTTAACCACAGCAGCCTCTGAAAATCACCCTTCAAAGGCATTTCTTGGTAGTAATAAATGAACCATCAAAACCTAAACAAAGAACCCGGCAGTTGAGATGATGCAACTTAACAAACAGAAATGACTAAGATTGCCTTGTCCTCTGCTTATTTCCAAAAGAATAAAGCCCAGGTCATTTATAAAGCCCTCCCCCTTCCCCTCTCCTTTACAGCCCCTTGGGAGTCACCCAGGAGACAGCACCACTTTCTTCTGCTTCCCCATCTTTAAAATATATTCATTCCAGTTTTCAAATTGCTATTTTGTAGTGCTAAATCTCTACCCACACTAATTTCTCCAGGTCAGAATCTGACCCTGATTTGAACAAAATCTGGAGTCAAATATTCACACCAGAATGCTTTTGCCTTGCTGCATGTCAGATGCCATCTCCCTGCAAATGTTTCACACACCTTGGAGTGCAGCTTGTGGAACTGATGAGGTGAAGAGCACTGCAGAGCAGCTCTGTGCTGGTAATCACAGGACTGAAGAAACACATACATCATCTGCCACATAGGTTGGCATTTCAAGTAAAAAACCTTCACAATGTGTAAGATGTTGGACAAATGATGGCCATATGCATGTTTGTCTCTGTGCAGATGTCTTTGCATTCTCAGCTAGGAAAGCTGAGGTAGGCTTTTTTTTGCCGACAGTTTAATATTAGTGACACAGTTTATGTCCTCTGCAAAAACAATAATGGAGGATAAGGTGACATAAATTATTTGCAAATCGTTTGACATATGCAGGGCATTGTCCTTGCAATAATCACCATCAGTCTGTCAGTTTAAGATATGAACCGTGCCACTGCCATTTTATATCATTGTGTTAAGCTTTCACATGTTGTAATTTTACAGATTTGTTCTTTGGAGAACACTGCAACACAAATCAAATTGTATTATGTTTAGTTATGTGCTGTGTGGAGCACCTCCCTGCAATTAGGGTGGGGGGAGATGAGGAGCAAGCAAACAGTCCTAGATAAGAGGCAGCTCCTCAAAAGTTCGGATATTTCCTAGATACCATTACTCAACTTTCATGGTCATTATTCAAAGCAAGAAGAATTATTTAAATTCATGCTAACATCAGTTGCTGGCTGCACGAACAAAGTGAGCACTGGAAAGCACCATACTGACAGATTAATTTAAAACACCCTTGTCTGTTTTGTTTTGCTATAACAGTCAGGCACAACATTTGATTCTTATGAATAATGTGGGCTTTTCTAAAGTAAATAAAATGATTTCAACTCACAAAAGATCCCTTTGAGACGCAGTAGGTACCAGTAGTATTAACTCTGCTTTCCACAGATGTGCAGAATGGCTCTGGAATAGCAATGAATTCAGCATTATTTCTTTTATTCCTGGTAAATTAATTCTTGTGGTATAGTTTAAAAAAAGACCTAAAGCTGCCCACTTATTTTTAGTCTTTTGTTTTTTAAATTTGAACTGCAGATTACTGTGGGAGTTCACAGTGTATTCTAAACATATTCAGTGCCAGACACCTTTGATTAACCATTTGAGAGCTGTAAGTGTGCTTAATTGGTAAAGGACTCAGTAGGAAATACTGTAATATACATTCTGGAGTATCACATTTCGGTTATTTTTTTACTATATTTTGAATGGAAAAATGTGATTTGTTTTCCCCTGGGAAAATTCCCCACATTCAGTTGTCAGCAGAACAGAATCTTTCTGCTTCCAGTGAGCCCTTAAAGCAGAAAGATTTATTGCACTTACACCCTTGAAAGAACATATCTTTTTCTTTGAAGGCAGCCATTATCACCATCCCATTTTATATCTTTTCTGATAAGTGCAGGCAGTAAAGCAGATAAACTCCTTGCATACCAATTAAAGACACATGCACACTAAGACACTGTATACTATCAGAGATGCTCAGAGTAATATTCTTCCTAGCACAGTAGATATATCTAAGGAGTTTGACTTTTATTATTCTCAGCTTTGCACCTCTGACATTTCTAAAACCATGGAGGAAATTAATGAATTCTCACTCAAGGCTCCATTGTCTAATCTTGCCCCAGTGCTCATGAATTATGGAAAATGACATATCAACTGATGACGTACAACAGGCTATTTTAAAACTACCCTTTTTAACATAACCTGGACCGTGAAAGGTTCATCACTGAATTTCATGCAGTCACCTGACAAAACATTGGTCTCATATTAATTGATACTTTAATTGATACCTTGCCTCATCTCCTAGCATCCAAAACACTGTGATCAGTTTTATGCACAAAACATATGAAATGCAGACTGCTGAACCTCAGGAAACCCTTTTTATTTTTTTATTTTTTTTTTTCCCCTAACACTCAGATAGGTGCTGAACCTGCAGCTCTAACTCTTGGCAACCTGCTTTGGAATTTTCCGTTTTGAAATCTCCATGGGGAAACAAGAGCACAATAATATTTTAAAGTTCTTAAGCAGGACCTCCTCCACCTACCTAAGTAAGTGCTGCTTCTTTAAGTGCCTTTTCCTAGGCAAAGAGAAAAGCCTCTGTCCCTCTGAGCAGGGAGACCCAGGCGATTCGTGTGATGGGACTCTTCCCGCAGCTGTGAGGACTGGGAGCAGCTGCCCGCCCCGGGGCTGACTGGTAATGTTGCGCTTGGCAGTCAGAGGCCGCCCAGTCCCTGATGCCCTTGGCTAGGACATGTCCCACAGCATTTTGTCCCAGCTGGGGTGGGAGCCACTCCGATGGATTTCTTTCCAAGAACTAAAAGCCCCCGAACGTTTCCATTGGCCAGCGGTGCCAGTTTGCCTGGAGGAGTGGTTTAGGCACCCTGCTGGTGGGAAAGCCACCCAGCAAGGGACTGCCCCACGCACTCAGCTTGCTTCTGCTTCTGTGCTTCAGTTTACAACTATGTATTTACTCAGGACAATGTTGTTGGACAGAAAATGATCTGTCTGCATTATTACCTGTGAACTTAATTTTACCTCTCCAAGGATCTCCAAGGTTTTCCCTGAAGAGCCCTGTCTCAGCACAATGAACTTCCTTGTGCACAGTGGCTAGACACCATTTTTCTGTCAGGGTTCCCTTTAGATAAGAAACTATGGAAAGCAATACATCTCAATCAAAAGATCTGAAAGAGCTGAGGATACAGAAAGCACTAATCAGTAATTAATACAAATAAAAGAAACAATCTTTCATGTATGTGGTAATAATAACACTCTGGAGTTTGTTCTAATCCATCTTTTTGTCAAATGAAGCACCAGGGAATTTGCAACAATCAGTATTTTCAGAATTTCTGCTTTGATTTGCAATATGGGGTTTAAGTCCTGTGTTAACACAGGGCTCAGAATAAATAGTCAAAGAGAATGGTTTAAAAATCAATAATCAAGGCTTTAATATGCTGAGGAATTCTGCTATACTTTTATACCCTGCTTACAAGTCAATTTCCCAAATTGAGAAGCCCTCTTTTCACCTTCTATAGAAATTGTAAAAGCATGACAGTATCCCATCGCACAAATCCTGACAGTGCCCTTTCTTCCATATTAAACCACTGAGAACAGCTGGAATAAGGGACTTCTACTCTTTCTCTCTAGAGAAACAGTGTCTTCCAGAACAGCAGACAGTCTTGAAATTCTTTACATAGCCCTGTATTCGTTATATTTAATGACAATTACACAAGTGACTTCGTGACTGCAAATATGATTCATTACTCTGCAGCAGAAGTAATACCTCTAATAGACTGCATTGAGCTAACCCAAAATAGCTGCTGAAGCATGGTTTTTGCTGAACTACTCCATGGATAGATTTTAAAATTACTATAATCTTATATAAAAAGAACAGATTATCCTGCTGTGTAATTATTTAGCACTACTCCTAAATCTTCATGTAAACTAAATTTTGAATGTGGACAGCCATAAGTAATTAGGAGGTTTTAGGAATGATTTGTCTCTAACTTGCCAGGAGTTATAAAGCCCTATTTTAAAGAAAACAATCTGCAATCAATATTTGGTCATCCTTCAGCTGCACTATTGCAATCACTCTTCAAGTTAAAAACCAAGAAAAAGACAGAGAGTAAAAGAGAAATTAAAAAGCAATTTTCCCTACTGGGTAAAATAAGTTGAAATCAGGTAACCAACCCTGCTAAATCTGAGGACACAGCTCCAGCTCCCTCCCAGTCTGGAGTTACGCAGAAAGCTTAACCCTGCTGAGGACAGCACTCTCCCAAAATCTGCAAGCCCATCTTAAACAGAATAGTGCTGCTCTGCTATTGATTTTGATGCCTACACAGTGCCAAACACCAGGGCTCACTGCAGGTTTCCCTTCTAGGAAGCCTGGAAATGATCTCAGAAGATATGTCTGCTTCCCTACGTGAAGACATCTCTATTTTGCTTGAGCACTATCACTGTCCTACTAGGAATGGATTGCTCACAGGCCTTCACTCAACTTCTCCAGGGTATCCTCAGTATTCCAAGCAGACTTTCAAAGCAGCATGTTTGACACAGCCAGGTCCATGCCTTTGCTCTCAGGGCAGGCAGGAAGTAAAGACTAGGGAAAAATCTGAGTCTCGCTCCCTCCCTCTCACTGACGCCAACTGTGGTTTATCTGTGAACTTCAGCAAGCCCAAAATTCCCTCTTTACGTTCAGGATTTTTGCAAGCAAGACAGCCAGGTCTGCTCAGGGGGAAACTCAACCGTACTTTCAAAAGAAGCCACAGAAATACCCCATTGCCTTCACAGAGATGATGCTAAACACATGTGCGCTAATATTTCAGTTTATCTTTTATTCCTTTTTGTAGCAGATGCTCTGTGCAACCTTCCAGACAACAGCTGTTGCCAAAGAGGAAGGCTGGGATGCCCGAGCTGTGTTCACTATGAAATTATCCAGGTGGGTGCTCTCAGCTCAGCGTTAATATTTTTATAATTTTTTCAGCTTCCTGTCCAAGTGTTGTCCCTGCTTGCTTGATTATAGCAATAGCAATTTAAACCAAACCTCACAACATGTAATGGCTGTTGCATCTGCTGAAAAACCTCACTGAGGTGGTCTCAGAGTAATTCCAGTGCCCCAGCTCACTGTACATCTCTCTATTCTAGCCTGTAAAATGGCATTCGACAATAGTGGTATGTAATCTACAACCCATCATAAGTAATAATTAAAAATTAAATCAGATTAATTCCAGGCTTGTTTGCCCTTGATAATAATACTGTTAATTCTCCAGAGGCAAAAAAAAAGATAATCTCAGGAAAACAAAGCACAGATAAAGTCCATAAAATGCAAGGGAAATATTTTCAATATTAATTTTGTAATATGGAGTATTCATTTTGCAATACAGTTGTGACATAAAATATGCAGCAGCAACAGAGGAAAGCTGATGGACTGCCAAAGCTGTTTCTCCTTAGAATGCACATTGCTCTGGAGCATTTGGGCTCGGTGCTGAGAGGAGACTGCCTACACACGCATTTTCAAAGGGCTCTTTCAAGGCTGATGTGCCTCTCTCAGCTCTGACATGTGATCAAAATTAAGAAAACCACAAAAACGCAGCCAGGCTGTGGGAGAGCCTCAGACTGGAGGGCTATAAGAGATAGGGTTGTGGTCTCGTGGGGTGTTGCCATGCTTTCTGCTTTCATGTCAGCTCTGTTTATAGACAGCAGTCTGTTGATGCCAGGCAGTGATGGCTGTGTGATTTGAGGGTGATGAGGCACTGGAACAGTTTGCCCAGAGAAACGATGGATGCCCTGTTCCTGGAAGTGTTCAAGGCCAGGTTGGATGGGGCTTGGAGCAACCTGGTCTAGTGGAAGGTGCTCCTGCCTGTGGCAAGGGGTTGGAACTGATCTTTAAGGTCCCTTCTGACCCAAGCCATTGTGTGATACATGCCTGTTGGCAAAATGAGCCTGCCTGTGGGTTATCATGGACTCTAAGTACCAAAGGAAGATGCACTGCTGAGTTGAGGTGACTTTCAAGGGAGCTGAAAGGACAGCAATCTCCACAAGAGCTGCAAAGGAGGGCAGATTCATTTGACTGATTGCATGATGTTTGAATTAATGGCCAGGAAAAGAGCTGTTCTGGTGCCCTCACTTGCAGGCTGCTTCAGGGAACTTAAGCTGTGCTATCTGCTCGAGCGTGGAGCAGAAGCAATGCTCTCCTCAACACACAGCCAGCAAGGCAGGAGCACAGCTGGTGCAGCAAACCTTTCCTGGATCAATTTTACAAGGCTGAGTACCTGATACATAATGAATGTTCAATAAGCTCAAATACAAATACCTTGCAAAGAGCAGGCTGTTAGTTAAACCAGTGCTGCTCTAATTTTTGAAACAGTTGTGTTCCTTTTAATTTTTTATTTGCAATGCAGGCAGCAGAGAAAGCTAAGCAGGGCGCAGTATGAATTGCAGCACCGAGAAACTTTGTCTCCTCTCTTTGTGTCTTCTGGTTTCTAAGGCTGGAAAAAACGCACTAATTAAATCCTTGTAGCTCCTGGGAGGAAAGGGGTGGGGAATGATTGCTGTTAAATAGCAATGGTCCAGCATGTGTTTGACAAGTAGGAAAACCTGGTTCAAGCCCTTGGTGCTGGGGGGCACTTTTCTTTTTTTTTTTTTTGGGGGGGGGTCTTAATTCTTGAGAAAACAGTGTCAAGCTATTTTTGATGCATGTAAGAAATCCAACTTCTTTCAGGCTGTCAGTAACCTTACAAAACTGGAGCAAGTTCCAGAGCTAAAATTAAATTCACAAGCTGTAGCAGGCTTACAGGCTGGAACAAACTTGCAAGCAGCAACCTGCTTCCAACATCCCATTTGAAGGTAGTGCTTACATTTCTAAGTATTTCAGGATCACAACAGACTTTTAGTTAAATTGAAATAGCTCCGCACTAGAATCTGCCCTACGTGCCTCACATCATCTCTCTCCAGGTTTGCTTTTGTGGCAAACTTCTCTGCTCTTGGGACATTTCCACTAGTAAGTGAAAAAAGTCTCAGAAAAGACAAATAAAGGCAAGAAAAATTACAGGCCACCCTAGTCCTGGTTACCAATCTCTGACCCCAGTGGTCACCTCCTACCAGCAGTTCTGAAGTTGTGACTCTTGGTCCTTCTTTGCTTCAGCTGTCTGGAAATTCAGATTACAAACTCCTTGGTTACACATCTCATAAGAAATTATCCCTAGAATATAAATGCATTTCCACATTTCCCCATGAAGAAACAGCCACTTAGCCAATAGAGGAAACTACTCGTTGAGATTTTGATTCCAGAAATTCAGTCAACAGTCTTTCTAAGTGGATATGTGAGAGCTGATACAAATACATACACTGAGCAATCAAATCATGTTATATTTGTGTGATCAGGAAAACCTGTATTAAACTGTTAGCAGTCATTTAAATATTTAAACTAGTAGTAGATCACACAAAGAATAAGAAAAGACAAAGTTGAATCAGATGGCCTGGTTGTACTGAATGTACCTGTGGTGTTTCTAATTATATATGAATGGAAAAGCATTTAATTACTAAATAGTTTCTCACTTAAAGTCATCATAGGCATCACAGGCTTAGGAGTCAGTGATTTGTATGGCCTAAACCAGTAGATAATCTGTTGGACTGTGAAACACACAGAGAATCTCAATTGCCTAGCAGTTTCTCAAGCCCATGGGATACATCTTGCTGTTAGGGATAACTGCAGAAATAGAACGCATGTATAATGTTAAAGCAATTGTTTTGCTTGTGTTTAAGGGAATGCAAGTGAACTTGACTAAAGGTACTCCTTGCATGTCTAGTCAAATTTGGCAAAATTTTCATAGTACATTTTGTAAATTAACCTTAAGTTCCATGGAAGTTACCTAAAATTAGGCATACACCATAGTGCTCTCCTAGTCGAAGGTGATACATATGCACTATTTTGAGTACTATTTACACAGGACTAAACCATAAGCACTATGATAACACGTTCATCAGTTATGAGAATAAAAATTATTTAAAGTACCCAAATTATTGTAACGAATACAATTGTTTCCTATAACTTTTTTCCTAAAACATTATTATTTCCTAAATAATTCACAGCCCCTGTGCAGGAGATGCTCACTTGTGTATTGGAGATGATGTTTTTGCCAGGCTCTGTGAGTGACTAGAGGAGTGGTATTTGCAGAAACTGCATTACCACAGAGCTCCAAGCTCAAGTAAACTAGTTTACTGGTACAAAAACAGGTTTTGCTGGTTTACTTGGAGTTTGTTTCTACCCTGCTGTTTGTTTTTGTTTTGCTGTATTGCTGATGGCAATAGATTTTTTACACTGGAATAGGAATAGATACAGTAGCAGAATAAGCAGCACAAGTACTCTCACAACTTCCCTGGGACAATGCATGGAAAAGTTTTTCAGCATCTGTTTAATTTATTTTTAAGAGTAACAAATCAACCCATTTTTCTTTCAACTACTTATTAGAAATGGTTAAACATTTTTATTTGATTAAGAAAATCCCAGCCATTCTGATTAAGATTTTAGAAGACTATAAGCAGTTCAAACAACACTCTCATAATTACAAATCACAGGTGATTTTAACCCTTCCAACGCCTATATGAGAAAAGCAGAAATAAGATGATATATATTTTTGTCTATTAGAAACATTTTCGAAATGCTCTAATTTCACTATGCTCATTTCTGAAATGTCCTGTCTTATGAACTTCCTATAGGAATCCAGAACTACTTAACAGTTTTGGAAATATTTCATAAGAAACCTTCTCTGGTTTTATAGTGTGGCTTTACTGAGACTTACCAAGCACTCCTGGGACAGTTATTCAAGGGCCAAAGTTATTCAAAGCAGCTTAAAGAGATTTTGTCTGTACATGCATATTTGTACACAGTCTCAGAGGAGTCCACACAGGTGTAACAGACTGGAACAAGCAAGAAGAAAACACAATGAACTCTCTTCAGAAGAAAGAGGGAAATATATTGGGAGGATTTGTAAATATGTAATGTGCTACAAAAGACATTTCCCACTGTGCTGATTCATTCTCATTAAATGGTAAAATTAGCTTTGATATCACTACTCAAAACCTGTGTGGTATTATAGCTAAATCCTGCTTCATCACTAATCTGTTTTTATAAAATGAATTTTTACTGGAATATTCAAACAATCTATTGGAATAAGTGTATATTGATTTTGTTTTTCCATGAACACAAATGCCTTCCTAGAAAGTGGGAACATCCTGTTACAGTGAAGAATTATTTAAAACTCTTCATTTACAACCCCACGTAGCTAAACAGTCAGCATTAGGACATGGAATTTATTTTCTCTGCGCCAATTTAAGCCTTTTTTCCCCCTTTTTATATGTCATGGCTCCAGGGCTCTTCACAGCAAGGCTCTACAGAGTCAGAAACAAACAATCATTTGCAGTCAGTATATTCAGAGGTCTTGCTCCTATTAAGTCTGACTTAAGAGCAGGGTCCAAGTCCAGAGATGCGTTTTGATTATCTTCACTTTTCATCCATCTGAGAGTCCCTATAATCACCACACATTCCCTGATTTAGACTGTTAATGTCCATAACGATACAGAGCTGGTGCTGACCCGCTTTTCATTCCCAGACACCCTTATTACATGCTCCCCTGGCTACAAACAAATTCCTGCATACTTTAAAGCAATCCAGGGCTGATTTATTCAGTGCACCTGCATGAGGCTTGAGGGAACACGCTGCACCGCCCGGTGCCTCCCAGGCGTGCACATTCCCTCTCAGACTTCTTGGTCATGACCCTGCTCCTTCTCTCTCAGCTCTGCACTGCATATCTGAAATGCTTCTCAGGGAAACACATCCAAAGGGTGTTGGTTGAGCCGTGGGAGATGGGGGCAGGACGCCTGCGCTGGGGCTGGTGACATCTGCTGCCGTTTGCATCGCCTGACCCCTTGGTGTGCTTTCCCGGCCATGGGAGAGCCCCATGGCTTTCACAGCACATCAGGAGATGGAAACTGTGATACACATTCAGAAAGAAGGCAGGAAATGGGCATCTTGGGAGAGAAGCAGGAGTATGGCAGGCGTTATGGTTTTCTGAAATGGAAGCTGGTCTTTCTATGATACCTTCAAAGCAGAAGTGTCCTGGAAATCTTACAGGTCCAGCATCTGTATCTTTCTTTCCTACATTAGGAGTTTTGTCTGGATGAATCAGAGAGGAATTCCCCTTGAGTTACACAGGTAAAATGAGAGGCCAATGATCTCCCTGTACAGACAGCACTTCAGCTAATGTACACATGCACAATGGCACCGCTCCGACAAAGGAAGCAAGAGGATCTGTCAGGCTTTCTTTGGACAGCCTAGATGAGTTTGAGGACTAATCATATCAGTGTTTGCTCCACAAGGCTGTGTGTTTTTTCAGGCACCATTCTCTTCTCCAATTCTTTAAAGAAGGAAACACTTATTTCCTAAGATTCCAGGGTCAAGTTTGGTCCCCTTCTGACACCTCAAATCTTCTCAATGTGCCTACTGCTGCTAAGCTAAATGGTGGCATGTGGTAATTTATTTGGGATCAGGGTTAAAGTGTTAATGAGAATACCACATTTCTCTGAAGCTCTGCAGAACTGAGAGCAGCATTCTCAGCTGAGAGAAAGAAAAAAAAATTCTCAGCACATATTAGAGCCAAGAAGCATATGGAGCCATTTTAGTCCATGGCTGCATAGCTTCTTCTCAGGTTTCAGTGGAGTAAATCTGAAGGGCAGTTTGAATCCTAACACATGTGCAGGATGTCCTGCCTTCAGGATTACTATAAAAGTAGGTTAATTGTAGCCCTTCTCCAGCAAGGTGCTGAGAGCCCTGAGTTCTGCTTGGAGTTTAGAGTACCAGTATGTTTAGCACCTTGAAGGATTAGGCATCTAAATGTTTCTTCTGCTGATAACACACTTGCTAGGAGGATTGATTTGACAAGGGTAGCAATGTATGGCCATTAAATTGTTTGCAGATTTGACCTATCTGTCCATAATAAAAAATAATATCTGAAGTGCCATAATTCTGTCAAACATTTCAAAGGAATACTTGTTTAAAGACTGAATGCATTATGTAATCTCATAATGTCAGATTAGGACATAAAACTACGGAACATGACACAGAGCAGCATTACAAGACATACTATGTCAGAAATTGTATAAACAATTTCTTCTGGACTTCTCACATGTTATCAGTTTGAGAAGTGACTATGATGCATTTCAAATTTCTTCTGGCAGCTGGAGACAAAATGATGTGGCAAAAAAGTGACTGGAAATATCAGCCAGGGGCTCTTGAAAAATATTTTTTCTATAGCAAAACAGTACAGACCTACAGATTTTGTTCTGATATGAGAGAACCTATGGGGAAATGGGAAAAAATCAAAACAATCAAAATCAAAGAAAAGTAACAGAGCGTAGTTCTATGTACCAATAACTGAACCATAGTTCCCAGTTAACAGACCCAACCCAAAGCAATTAATAACAAACTAAATGTAAAGATCTGTTACCTATAACAGTACAAGGGCTTAAGAGTTATCAAACACTTATGCCTATGATTTCATAAGCATCACTTTTCTCCATTTTGGTTTATTTTCATTATATAAAATTTTGCTATTTGCCTGGCTATGAGACTACCTAGATATCTTTCGCTTTAAAAGATGTATTCGGTTTCTTTTAAGTATAAAGCACTTTGGAATTTGGGGAAATAGAAAAGCAAAATAAATTCCCACAAACTAAATCTAAAATTGAGACAGATATAAAAAACCAGAGCTTAGAGGAGAAAAAGAAATAAACCAGCAATGAAATAAACAGTTATTGATTTTTATGAGAGTCATAATAAAGAAAAGTTATTTTAACTTTCCTTAAGTGACAACTAGTAGAAAAATAGGTAGCAGTTAAAAAGTAACACTGAGCATGCTAGGCTGGTGAACATCAGCAGGAGTTGCTTTTTCTGTGATTTTCCTTTTATGTTTAATCTTCACAATTTTTATGACCTTATTCAATTCAAAGTGTGTATAAATGTATATATGTATATAAAAGTATATATGAATGTCATATGCAGCATTTTTGTGAATTAAAATTTCATCAAGCAGAAGCATATGGTGGGAACTACAGCAACACCTACCTTGGCCAGTGTGGAATAACAGAGCACACAAATCAGTGACTGAAAAAGTCATGATTTTCCTTGTTACACCCCACCTCCACCAACATGCACCGCTGAGAACAGAAGAGGGATTACGGTGAAGCTGTACCAGGGTGCAGACCAGATTCCACTCAGCTCTTGTTTTCCCTGTGCAGAACAGTGAATGGTGAAGGGACTAGAGCCCTCCAAAAGACCTCAGAAACAAAGAGTTCAGGCCTGTCAAAGCAGCACTAAGGTGACACCCCTTCTTGAAGGAAAGTGGAGTACAGCAGGAGAGTGGCACCCAGATACTGCCTCTCTGGTCCTGCCATGGTGCTGTGCCTTGGGCAAAGGGTGACAGAAGACGGATGCCAAGATATGGCTCTGACAGGGCCCAGCTGAGCAGACTCCGGGGTTTTGTCTTGCTTGCCTTGGCACAGCTAATGCCAAGCTGGTCCTGCACCCCGGGAGCCAGAGTTTTAGTGAGAAATGAGCAGTGCTGCTCTGCTTGGCACAGCAGATTTTGAACGAGTTTGTCTCCCTCTGTGAGCCACGTGGACATGTGAAGCATGGGCACACACCACACATGAAGACAGCAGGAGCTGTGAGCTCTCTGTGCTTCTCTGCTCTCAGCCCCTGGCTGCCCTGGCCCCAGCAGGCTGTCGAGCTGTGCCCTGGTTCTTGGCACAGGTGGCATCTCACAGGCTGCACTTTGCTTCTGCTGCAGCTCAAGCTGCCGACAGCGTCGCTACAAGCCTGGGACCTGCACTTCTCTCAAGGGACAGGTGATACCTTCCACCTTCCCCTCTCTGTGTCTCTCTGTGCAGAGCAGGGCTGTTGGGAAGCTGGGACCAAGCTATGCTGAGCAGCCTTAGCCTTGGTAGCAGCCTGAGCAGGACGCACCACTCACCACAAACACTGTGCTCAGTGATGAGTCCCCATGGATGGCTGCTCTCTGAAACCTGTCAGCCAGCACCTCCACGTTAGCAGATGCTAACTGGGTCAGTATTATGTTGCATTAGATGTAATAACGCTTT
Organism: Sitta carolinensis; assembly: GCA_032173965.1. Lineage (NCBI taxonomy): Eukaryota > Metazoa > Chordata > Aves > Passeriformes > Sittidae > Sitta > Sitta carolinensis. The sequence goes on from CM063288.1 coordinate 22,193,437, forward strand.
GTTCACTCCTTTTTCTTGCTAATAACTAGCTGCTTCCTTACATCCCTTCTGGTCAGCCCTGTCTGTCAAATGACAAGTCTGTCAAAATATACATTATTCAAAAATGGACCTGTTGCCAACTCTGTGAGGCTGGGGGATGGGTTCCTGTATCATATCACTCTTCCCTTCCATACATCTCAATTTCCTGCTTTCTGCATGATTAATGCACATTTGCTTCCCTCTACATAATGTAGACAGCAAAGAATGAATTATGCTGCTTCATTACATTAACAGGTAACATGTCTTTCTATACCTATATACACTAATCACTGCTTTCTTGTGCCTTATGTTTGTAAATGAACTAGATAGAAAGAGTAAATACAGAATAATGGCATGTTATGTACAGAATAATGGCTCCTGCAATGTAATAGAAATCAGAGAGGGGAAAGAAGGCATTTCTCCTACTATAGAGTTAGTTTAGTAAATTTCCATAATTTTAAAGTCACCACTATCCTCATAACATTGACATTCAACCTTTGATGTTGAGCTTCAGTAGTTTTTCACTAAATTCAAGGAAAGGAAGATAGACTTTTGTTGCAGTTGATAGAAATTGGACATGAGGGACTGAAAATAACTAATCTATGCATTAGAAATGTAGACTACAAGATATTGTTCACATATGGTTAATCTCTGCCAAAACTTAATATTAGATAAATAAGCTAATATTGGCACTCAGACCAACTCCAGTACTGTATCAGTAAATAACAATATTATGCAGACTTGAACACATTAGTAGCTTGAAAACAGAGAGCAATAGCAGATGCTATGAAATATATAGAATCAATCCTGTTTGGACATTTATTGTATTAATACTACTTTCAATTTATTTAGCAGCAAAGTGCTTTTATTACTGACTACAGTCTATGTATGGATGAGAATGTATGTGGGTGTTGTACACTCAAACGTGCATATTAGCCGTTCTGCCTGGCTTAAAAATTCCCCAAAAGGACACACTATCATGTTTTGACAACACCTAGCAGCAGCATATAATATGCCATAAAGGCACAACACAAGAGAATACTGATGCCACAGATCCACTCATAATTTAACTAGAGGGGATAAAAACATTATTAACCACACACAATTTGATTGGAAAAATTAGCACTATCAGCTGATCCTTGAGAAATGCCATGTGATCATTAACCAGAAGTAAGAAACCAGCTGTTAGAAGTTTTGTCTTTTTTTTCTGCTCTTCATAGAGCCTCTAGAAGGTTATGTAGAAAGAAAATCAATTAAATAAAAATGGACAATGATAAAGAAGTCAAGAGAGCAATTTTAAAATCAATACAGTTCTTCAAGAGAAGCTCTCAAGGTGGTTGCAGAATATGGAACAGAAGCCTGACGTACCAAGCAGACACAATGTCAAGAACCAAAAGAAGATCCCAAAATACTTTCACGTTTATCAGAAAGGATGGCATGGCAAGATTTGTAATAACCCAAGGCCAGTCAAACCAAATCCTCTATTGCCAACCCTGGCTCCTGGAAGGCAGATAATGCAGTTTCATACACCAGGCCATGTCTTTAAGGGGACAATGTTTGTGTTTGAAGAACCCAGCACTTCAAGAGCCATCCAAGAATGAATTTCTGTGACAGCAAACATCAGTAGAAATAGCACCAACTTCTGCTCTTAGTACAAGACATAAATCTTCAGTTTTCAAATAAACACATCATAGATATAACCCCTCCAAACATTTAAACAATAAAACCATGCCAAAGCAAAATATTTCATTATGCATGAAATTTTCTCTCCAAGAAGAGGACTGAAGAAAGGACAGACCATATGTGAAATGTTAGTAATTAGTCATCAGCGTTGGTTAATTGTTTGTTACACTTTTGGGTGGTTCTCAGTGTGGTAAGAACAGTAAAAGAGCTTATATGGACTAGTGGAAAAATCAAGGAAAAAATAGCTTCAACAAAAAATTGAATTTCATCTTAATCTTGCTTACAAGCTGATGGGAAACTTTATGAAAGCATCAGAGATCAAAATCACTTAAATAATCATAAAATATAGTAATGTCAAACTATTTTAGTTGAAAAATAATTGGCAGAAAAGGGTCTTAAAAAGATAAACAGTGGATTGATACACTTAGCTGTGTAACACTTAGCTGTTTTAGTGCTGCTTCTAAATTTGTAAACTGTAAAACTCAGTCCAGAAAATATCTTGACCTCTTTTTCTGAGTCAGATTAAGGCAGAATTAAATGTGACTCAAGTAGTCAGGCAGAATATTTAGGTAAAAAATTCTTAGCTATAGTCGCTCTTAATTTCAAAACCATTTTTGTTTTACTGCAAATTCATGATTCTGAAAACATAGTGAAAGAGATGACTTTAAAGAAATTCCTTTTTGTTTTTTGGTGCAAAACATCTGTGAAGGGATATACCATGACAAGCATGAGGCGTGCAAACACAACTCAGAGCAACTGGCACTTCTGTCAGCACTGAAAGCCCTGATGTCATTTAGTATTTGTGGTAAGCCCCAAATATTCCTCTTGCAGCACAACATTTGTTGCCTACTTCCTGTGGAATATCTGAGCAGGAATCAGGTCCAGTTATATCATGTTCTATTTCTTACCCTCGACAAAGTTTTCTTTTTTGAATTCTTCAGTTTCAAATGCTCTCAAGTTCACATATGTGCTTAAATATTTGGAAGTCCTACCTCTTCCCAAAACCAGACTTCTTGACTTTTCTTTTAGCTATTACTATTTGCAGATTTCTCATCCATGCTTATGTTGATGAAACAAAACCATGTTTTAATCTTCCCTTTAACCAATACAGTATCTTCCTTAATTTAGTCACAAAAATTTGTAAGATTACATTTTCTAATGACTGGTTATTTACTCAAAGGGACTTGTCCTCAGCAAGAATGTGTGTGGATAGGAGGAGGAAGTATTCTTCACAACCCAGTACAAAGAGCGCCGCACTTGGACAGGGAACCAAAAGAGAAGGCAATACTGAAAGATGCTGTTTTTTTTCAAGATGGTCCAAGTTAAGCTACATTGTCCTGCTGACACAAGTGGTCTTTAGAGTGGACGATATTTCAAACCACCTCAGACACATGAACTGAGATTACACAGATGTCTAAGAACTGTAGCTCAGCTCCAGAGCATCTTTCTCTTTGGTACTTCAAACACAGAGGGTTTCTGTCACAATGAACTCTTGCAGCTGAAGAATAAGAAAAGGTCTAGTTCAAGTAGAAAAGACAAACGATTGTGTGGCTACTTTAAAAATAATTCTTTTGGAGTCAGCATGGAGTGTTACCTCCCATGGCTTGGGATCATTTGCTCCTGTAGGTTTACAGTCTATTGCCTCACCAGAAGGCATTCAGTGCCCTGCCATACAGATCCTCCTGGAACAAACACTGGCTTTTCCTTACTTTTTAGGTTTTACTGAGGTGATTATTGCTACACAAGTTTCTAAAATTTATGATATGGTCTACCTGTACAATGGTTGATGATTATAATTGAACGAGTAAACAGTGGTACATTAAAAAGACTCCCACAGTTTCTCAAATTATGAAAGTATAGAGTTAGTCCCCAGTACGAGGAAGACTTGAACAACATCTCAATGCAGATGTGACTTTGCTAACAGCCACAGGCAGATCCTCACTAGTATGGTTCTTGTGACATGGTGATCTGACTAATATCTGAAGACACTTAACATGCTGGCTGCAGTGACAGAGCAGGAAGTGTAACCTCTGACCAGAGTAATAGCAGTGCGAGCTTTTCTGCAAACAAAACCTAAAGGAATTAATGTCCAGTATCAGTCACAAAGTGCATTTAGGACTCTCTATAAATCTAACTGAAGCATTTAATGAAATTATCATCTTCCTGTGTAATTTGAAACAGATGTAAGAGTTTTCCCAAAACAAAAAAGGAAGTTTAAACTCCCGGAGTGCTAGGGCTAGAACCAAAAGAGTGTATGACTCTGGAGGGTAGGGGGCTTTCACAGGCTCTGATTTGGTGTCTTAAATTCATATATGGGACTTCAGTGTCTGGAAGAGCCACCTCTGGATGGGTCTCCCAGCATCAACATGCTGAACAGAGGACACTTACCTCCAATCTTTTGGAAGTACTAAGGAGAGAAGGCTTCTGTTGTCTTTAAAGAAAGAAACCACCATAGATTTTCCATTTTGTATGTCCTTTTGTTTTCACACTCCCTAGATATATCACAGTTCACACATCAGAAGATTTTTCTGCCATATGAGAAGTTCAGATTCAGTTTCCTCTAGCTTTTCATCATCTGAATGATTAAAAATCTCTCTGCTCCATTTCCCAATAGAGTCTCTCCAAGAAACATCAGAGCAGGATTGCATCTGAATACTGTGGCTACCACTGCAAATAGGAGTGGCTGGTCTTTTTTTTTTCCACTGCATGTTCTGGTACCAGGCATATCTATAAAACTATCTCATAAAAAATCAGCTTGCGGCTTAAATACATGAATATTTGTATATAAGAGATGGACCAAAAACCACATTATACATTGTATTCTATTAACTAATTAAAGATAGCTTATTCTACCAAAGTGTTTGGTGTCAGCTAGGTTGTTTCTTTCTTCATTTGAGGAAGATTAATTTAGCTTATTTTCAACCCAAATTTCTTGATAGTCAATTTTAATTTTGATTTTCTATTTAATCTGCTTTTATCATGGCTTTTTAAATCACCTGCGTTCCCCTAATGTGAAGCTTTTTTATGACCTTGCTGAAAATCTCTTTCTGATGTCAGAAGCCCTGTGTGAGCAGGTGTTACATGCTTTGGCAGTGATAGAATTATTCTTTCATAGTCTACAGAAGCTCTTAAGCTGCCTTCATCCCCATAGCATCTAAACTCCATTGAGTAGCACATTAACTGACAAGACTAACATCCATCATCTCTGCCTCACTCTCCTCTCTAGAAGAAGTGTGTGTAGGGCAGGGCATGATTTGGGTGGGGTTTACACTGATTTATTTTTAAATGGCCCTGCCTCTAGGCATGTACCTCGGAAAAATTCTCCTTTCACATACAGCAGAGGCTGCAGAGAAGTTTCTAAAGATCTTTCACTCCTGCTATTATTTAAACCTATGTCTCCAGCCAGTCTCTATCTTGTCCAGAAATGAAGTTTAGCATGACAAATGTTCTAGTACAAGTGTTAAAAAAGGGCCCCTTTATTTAGAGCATTTTATTCTGACGAATCTTCCGTATCTATAGTAGAAAGTGCTTTCCAAACTGAAGATTATTTTCATATGGTGTCCCAAGTATATATAACACTTGTAGCTAGAACAATTACTCTTTACATATACAGCTACTGGTAAAAGTACATCCAGCTGAAGCTTCGCCAGTGAGTAAAAGTTGCTATTAAAGACCATCTTTAACTTTCTGGCTTACTTGTGGTTTTACTCATTAAGCTTGATATTCTAGGAACATCTTCAAGCTAAGGGGATGATAATACTGATGATAATGGAGCAGTCCAGTGCAAGGGTACTCAACCTTGGAGAGCTGCACAGTCACCCTGTTATTAAGAGATGTCATGAAAACAAAATATAATTGCAGATGAATATCTTGGCAGTGTAATCGTGTTAACTTCAAAACTGCTGTAGAGGTAGCACTCCCTTACTGCACTTATAAGATGGATTAGGAAAGCTGCATTACTATCCATCCATGATATGATTATCCTGTGATTGTATCCCCTTATCTCACACATGGTTTTAACTTCAAGGGCATTCCTCCTCAGTCTTGGGTCACTGCCTCTCTTCCTCAGGGAGAGGAGCTGCCAACTCCTTTGGCACTCTGTAACCCTTGTGGCAAGATACAGCATCGTATTAAACAGGAACCAGATCCACTTCAGTGTGCCATCAAATATACAGATGATAAAATGCTCCTGGACCACAGGAGTTCTCATCTAACCTAATATGGTCCATGTTAATCATAGCCCAGTGAAATACCAACTCATATGATTTTTTTTTTTAACCAGTTGCATTCATAAACCTTTTGTTCTTAAACTCTGGGGATCTCTTGAAGAACACAGACAAATTTTGACATTATTTTGTAGCTCCATGAAAACAGGATTCAAGTATATAAGTCATCAAAACCATGAGAATGCAAAGAGAACCCAAAACATATTACTTTAAAGAAAATTTCATTATCTGGGAAGGGCTAGAGTTGTGATTTTTGAACTCTTAGTTTTGATATTACTGATGTTGCAAAGTATGAACTAGTTCATGCTGGCAGAGCTATAAGGAGAACTTGAACTGGAAATTGTCAGACATCCCAGTTTCCCCTGCTTTGTTTGTAGCAGGCCAGTTTTCCTCTTCCTATTTCACAAGAAATTATCCCCCTCGCTCTTGCCACAAAGACACTTGTACCATTTCCTGTTGGATTTCACCCTCCACCTCCCTGTGCAAATAGCAAAGGAGTTTCCATTCATGCTTCGATTCCTTCCCACTACTGCTGTTCTTCTGCTCTCTGCCCACCTCTCTCAGCTCCTTCCCTTTCTTCTGCTGTCTGATTTTTCTCCATGCCCTCACTCTCGATGTTAACTCTCCTCCCACACCTTCCGTGCTCTCGCTGCACACCATTCTGTTGCCCTGTCACTCCAGCAGCAGAAATCAAGGTAACATCCCTGACCCTGATGGTTTTTCAGAGCTCTGGAGCCAGAGCAATTTTGTGGTGTTGCAAGCAGAGGCAGGGAACAGGTGGGACAGGGGAGGGAGCAGGGAGGCAGCACATAGGGCACAGCCAGGAGGCTGCACGGTGAGCAGGGACTGCTGCCTCACGAGGGATGCTCGACATCCCAGCTCCATGAAACACGAGCTGCTGCCAGCTCTGGGGAGTGCACAGTGGCTGATCCCTTTGTCCATGAACACTGCAGCTGACTTGCTACTTTACAAATACTGGGTTATCCTGAAGATGAAAGTAAAAATGCACACTACACTTACAGTCTTGTAATTAATATTGGGTACCAGAGAACCCATTTAAAAAGTCATGACTTTCCTGTGGCAGATATGTACCAAAAGACAACATAGACTTTGACTACTACTGACCCAATAATCCAAAAAACCAAAGAAAGAAGTGCTTTAAACTTCCTAGGAGCTGTGATGTGGGAACTCCCAGTTACACTCCTGCATTTTGGGACTCTCACTCTGTTCACTCTGGCCCTGGGAATCTCTGCCACGGGTGTGTTCCCAAAACTTCACCCTTATTTTTTTGTAAAGAGATCACATTACAGCAAAAAACCACATTCTTGAGAATGTCTTGTATCCCACTGTGGGGAATACTGATTGGATGTTTCACTGGAATGAAGACCCTGTAGCTTACTATATCAAAAACCACATGCCCCACAGGCTGCTGGCAGTTTGTGTACTGACCCATCTCTATCAATCTCGAGGTTGTTTCAAGCCCACTCAGTATGGTCCTGAGCTGTCATTCCAAATCACACACAGTCTTCCCATCACACCAATCAACCTGCCTAATGACCCACCAGAGCAAAGACACATCAGGAAAAGAGAAAATGAGTCACAGAAAGTAACCAAATTTTACATTTATATATTTGTTCCACTAGAGGTATACAAAACTGAAACAGCATTAATTAAGGCTCTACTAAGCAGCCTTTCTATAAAGGCTCCTCTCCTGTAAAGAAAAGGAGAAATGCCTTCTGGCCAATACCTAGTTAATATGTAACTTTTGCTGTCACAGAAGTCACAGAGGTTATTCCATGATAATCCTTGATATAGGGTGCTGGGAAACTGGCATTCAGTGAGTTATGATCTATATTCACTTTACATATAATTTTCTGTGGAATTCTCTGTTCTCATGTAATCTGCAGTGAATCCAACCAGGAAAAGCATCAGAATTGATTCTCATATAGGCCAATACTAGCAAACAACTTTAACTCCTCTTAAAGTAGCTTTGAGTTTCAAGGTTGGTTGACCAATTTTTCCAGAGACCAGCACACAACCATTATGGCCAAGATCAACCCTATGTGAGTAATCCTTCAGAACTGAACCCTGAATTAGCAAGGCAACTTGCTATGGTGTTTCTGGATTAGTGTGAAAAATAAAATCTAGAGATCACTTTAGATGATGTTTCTGAAGAGGAAACTCTCCAACTTGCAAAGTCTGAGAGAACCAGGGAAACTCAGAGGTCTTGCATTCTCACCATCCTAGGTATGGTCAGTATAAGCAGGTCTTTTTTGCCTAGCTCAGGTCTTCTATATGACCTTCCTATGTTTGTGTGAAAGAAAGTGCTTCAGTTGCATGGTAAGCCTTACAGAAATATTATGCCCTGAGTGGCATTCTTTGACACTCTACAAAGGTCTAGGTGACACAAGAGGGCTAAAACTTCCCCTTTTTAAAAATCCAATAGAATAGACTGTTTATTTTTAGTATAAAATCCGGTAACTTTTTAGGACATTTATCTTGGTACAGCCACATTACAAAATTTTTTTTTTTTTTAATGTTTCCTATACAGATTACAAAGTTTATGTTAATGTTAAGAGGGAAAGAAAACTCCCTCACCTTCTTTGTGCAAACAGGGGAGTCTGGAACTGACAATGTGTTTTCTGTTAGAGGCTTTTCTCTTTATCAAATCCTACTATGTCCAACTCTTAGATACCTTAATACTAGGGAGAATTTAATACTCAGCAGCCTGATACATATGGTCATCTGTCTTCAGCCGAGTGCAAGAGATGACACAGTTTCTCCAGTATCATTGCAGTGATTATACTCCTGCTTTGGCCCAGAAGCAGCATGTTGTTACCTCAAGATATAGAGGAGACCTGACCACTAACCTACATTTTTAATACATTTCTTTCTCTTTCTTCATTGAAATTCACAGTGCTGGGGAGGCAAGTCACCTGCAGACAAAAATGCAGTAACTAGAAATCATGTAGTCACTAGTAAATAGCAAATGTGCAAGTGCTGTGATGTATCAACACTGTAATGTCTCTATGGGGATAAAGTACAAACGCACAAAGGAAGAGATCTCTGACACCATTTAAAGCTCATTCAAAATATCATGCCAACCTACAATACCCACACTTTATCAAATGGATATTTTAAGATGAAGTCCTGAATGCTGATTATGTTTGCAATGTTGATGGGATTGCTCTTACTGGGCAGTCCTGTTCTGCTTTGACCGGAAAAATATTTTAGGCTGAGGTCATCCTCACAGTCTCTAGTAAAATTAACATTAAAGCTAGAGCCTATTCTTGGCCTATTTGTTTCAATTCTTGTTTTAAAAAACAGAGTGCATTTTAGAGGTAGCTACTTCTCCTATAAGACATAGTCTGATAATGAAAACTTCATTAATCTATAGTATAGAGACAGATAGATCTGTGACAAAATGCCTTGTAAATGGCTCTAACAGAGTAATATTGACTGATTCTGTCAATACTTAGTAAGGAATTTGTTGCAATATTACAGAATCATAGAACAGTTCAAGTTGTAGGGGACCTCTGGGACATCATCTGATCCAGCCTCATACTCAAAACAAGTCCAGCTACATGGGTTTGCTCAGGGCCTTGTCTTGTCAAGCTTTGATTGCCTCCAAGGAAGGAGATTTTCCCTCTCAGGGACCCTACTCCAGTGTTTAACCACCCTCGTGAATTCTACTTTTTTTTTTTTTTTTTTTTTTTTTTTTCCCCTACATCTAGTAAAATTCTCATGCATCACAACTTGCATTTGTTGCCTTTTGGTCACATCACTGTGTGCTTCTGAGAAGAGTCTGTCTTCTCCACAGCCTCTGATTGTTGTAGGCAGCAGCAATAACACCCCTCTCCCCCTGTTCTTTTCTTAAGCCTAAATAAGCCCACTTCCCTCAGCCTCTGCTTGTGCCTCAGGTGCTCTGGAGGCCACCCTGGTGGGCTCTGCTGACTCATCCCAGCATGCCAACATCCAGGACACCCAAAACACGAGACACCCACCCTGAAGCAGGGGAACAATCACTGCTCTTGTGTATGTGGCTAAAATCTTGCTATGAAGGCAACTGTACATTGCTGGCCTTATTCATCACAAAAACACACTGCTGTCTGTTTTTCAGCTTCTTGTCAGCTGGGGTCTTCAGGCCTTTCTTTTTTTGCAACACTGCTCACCCTGGGACTATTTTGTCCTACTTGCAAGAAGTTGCTCTTGGCTGCACTGAAACCCTGATATCCTGCCAGCCCCTTACTTCAGCCTGCCCAGGCCCCTCAGGAGTGCATCCCTGTGCTCCAGCAGATCACACCCTCCCTGCCATTGTCTGGGCTCTTAGAGATGTTGAATCTCCTGGCAGCAGTGTCAACACCTGCTAGCTGGATTTTGCACCTCTGAACACAGCACTTTGAGCCTGGTGGGCCAGCCAGTTCTCCTCCTGCCTTAACATCCATTTATTCAGGGCAAAGCTACCATCTCCCCTAGAAGGATACTGCAGGAGACTTTGACACAGGCTGAAGCCAAAGCAGACCACATCCACTGCCCTACCCACATTCACACAGTCATTTGTCTTGCCACATCAGTCAGACTTCTGCAGATCAGAATGGCTGTTCTGTGTTTCAAAGAGGTTGTCCTTGAAGATAAAATATTAATGCCAATTAAATATACATGTACGTATTTTGAACACTGCTTAGGAGCATACACTCAATTTATCATATTTAAATACTTAAGAATTGGAAAACTTACTCTAAGGAAGGTTTTTCTTTGGTATGCCTGGTGCTGTCTACTGGTTTCTCATTCAGAAAACAGAGAAGCAGCACAAACAAAATCAATGCAAGCTTGTCACCAAAAATTGCAGATTCATACTGTCTTGGGCAAAGGCAGTTTCTTTTGGGGACGTTTCAGCAACATTGCAGGTGCTGACAGCCACCTGGAAAAGAGAATTATTGTATAAGCTTTGAGCAGTATGAATTGCAATGGGAATGAATTGCAACAAGAATGAATTGCAAATCATCAGGTCTTCCCCACAAAAGGGAGACTACAGAGATAAGATTAGTTGAATGACAGGCACCGTACACTACATTCAAATGTACTTGGAATGTACATTTCCTTCTTTTTAATTGCTCATCTCTCAGGTCTGGCTTTTCACTTGTGTTGAGGCTTCAGAATTACAAAGAAGTTATTGGCCTAAATGTAATATTTTAGGGAATAATTTTTACAGAGAATTGATTATATAGCACTACAAAGAGACTCCCATGAAACAAAGATGTGTTTAGCAAGTGATTCATGATCAGTGTGAAAAAGTGGTTAATGCATTTGGGCTACTCTGTGCCACCTAGGGAGCACCTGTTGCTTTATTAGACTAGAGTACACTTCTAAGAAGTTGTTACTTCTGTTATGAACGACATTATTTTTGATGGTGATAAAAATCATAGACAGCTTCAAAAATGTCTATTTGAATTTTGCCACTATCTACACTTTGAACAAGTTGCCTTTTTGGCAGAACCATGACTTTGACAAGCTCCTGGCCACCTGGGCAGAGCTACTCTCCTGCTGCACATCCCTCTGACCCGTGGGTTAGAGCCACAGGGCCTCTGTCTGAAAGCCAGACTTGCAGATCGTAACAGAGTACAGATCCTTTGGAGCACTTCACATATATACTGTGAGAATAAATAAAACATGAAGTACACAACACTAGCTTCAATTAGGAGCAGCAGCACGCTTTGTGAGATGGAACTACATTGCCGTATAAACCATGTGAATTTTCAGGAGTATCCTCAACATGCTTTTCCAAATATTTGTAGATATACCAAAGGGAAGATTAAACAACATAGGGTGAAAGCAGTAAAATTATTTTCCTCCTTTTTTGCAAAAGAAAGGTTTAGAAGGAGCTGCAGCTGTGATTACATGTAGAGGAAAATTCCAACAGTGTGGTAAATTATTAATTAATATTGATGCACTAGCAATCAGCATAGTGCATTTATGGAGTATTCAAAGTTAGAGAGAGGCTAATTAGCAGTCTAGAGTGAAGGCCATTTGAGAAAGCATGGCAGACTTTGGCTTAGATTTACAGTGGTGTTTATTTAGAGATATTATGGGTGCATTGAATCTGTACATTCAGTGGTTTCATAAAGTTATGTTCTTGCTACTTCATAGAGAAAAAGTAAACTGACCAGAAGAAGTTTTTCCAGGTCAGCTGTAATGGAAATGCCTACACTGGACCGGAAGAGGAGTTCCTGCAGACCAATCCATCACATCTCTTCCAGAATTGCTCATTTGAGGTAAGAAAAACTATAGTCAGGTTATTTAGCTAAGTAAATACTGAATTTCCATTCAACTCTCAAAAGCATGTTTCTCTGTATGGGCAATATAAAAATATACCTACTACAACAGCTAAACACTGTTAAAGGTTTTAGACATTATGTAGAGACCCACATGCATACTTGTTTTCTCTTGACATAACATCTATTGTACAGCAACACAGATTAATTAAAATGGTTTCAGGAGTTTTTCTACATCATTTAGAGAATTAGGATTCATCTGTCTGCTTACTGAAAGCTATAATTTTAAGAATATTAGAATGGTAATACCTGAGTTTCAAAATCACATTTTTGAAGTGAGAAGATGAAATTCTGTCCACAGACGAAATTTTACCTATGATGATATTATTTCAAGCAGTAAATCCACCATTGTTTTTCTTGCTAAAACAATGTCTGATGACAGCCACTTTACTGGAATGATTTGATTCATATTGTTTTAAAGCCAGTTGTCAAAGTCAACTCTCCTCCTTTTCTTTAACATTCCTGTAAGGGTTAATGCCTGCCTTGTGCAGCTTCATTCACATTTCCTATTCAATTTCATTGAGAAATAAAAAAAAAAAAAAATAGGTAGATTTGAAATTGTAATTCAGATTTCATTTTAAAGTGCTTATCTCTGTTCGTCTTCTGATTAAACATAATTTTTTTGGAACCAAAATGTCACATTATCTTTATGACCACATGCTCCATCAAAGCAGTAAAAGCTTGAAGGTTTACTGCAAAAAGGGTTCCCCTTACTGGTGTCTCAGTGTACTACAGCAGTCAGTTCTCCTTTATGGTTTTAGACCGCTAAAATAATTTAACCAGAAGCAGCTGCTGGTTGTGTCTTGATCTGGGGACCCCTCAGGCAGTCTTTGTTCAATGCCTATGCATATGTTTAAAAACATATGCCAAATCATCAATAAATACTGGCTACTGGTTGCTGGATTTGCAAGTGTCTTTATGATATTTGATATTTTTCCACAGGAGGGAAATTTTTGTGTTACGTGTGTCAGCAAACATCTTGTGCTAAGATCCCAATCAGTATTTACAACTACAATAGACACATTATAGTTATATAGGATGGCTGAAAGATTTTATTGGCGTTTACATAGAGTGACTACAAAAATGACTGAGTGACAATTATTTAAGCCATCCCATAAGGGCTGCTGAAGCCATTATCCCCTGACAGTCTGCACAAAGCATTCCAAAACCTCATGGCTGCAGAGAGAGGGTGCTTGCCAGAGCAGAGAAGGTCAATTTCAGCAATGCATTTTGACACTGTCACACAAAGAACCCCACAGGGCAGAGCTCAACAAATGGAGCTGTACAGCTAATCTTTGAAGAGAGGATCCATTGCTTAAAAGAGCTCCACCAGAAATGAGTGTAATAAGTTCTTAAGTCCTGAAAGCTCAGTATTTCCTATGGTTAGCCCCAGTCTACCTTGCCGGAATAAGGAATATCCTATTTCTGTTTTTATTTTAAAAAGGCCAGAAGAAACCCACTTTTGATTTCCATTTGGAACATTGGAAGAAATCTTCCTCCATGTCCCATGGTGTGCAACTAGGCACTTTACACTGAATTTTTTTCTCCTGGTATGGGCACATTTATAATACACTGAGAGCACAAGGTGGGAATGTCTGTAGGTGCTCCCCTTCACACTGAAGGGCAATTACCAACCTTGATTGGGGAGGTTGAATAAATATGGCTGCTGCAGTCAGGTCAGGGACTTGGAAAAATATCAGGTGCCCAGGCTAACCAGGCTCCTCAGCTGGGTAGTTCTACCATCACAGGGTTAGGCTCACCTCTGAAAGTGACAGGGACTGTGCTGGAGTGTGAGATGAAAGCTGCACAGTGGCCATCAGCACCAGGGGTAGAGCTACAGCCTTTCCACACTCCCATGCAATGTTTGCCCATGCCCCCATACCTATTCTCAGCTACACAGGCAGAGGTACTTTCCCTGGCTGTCAGAAGGCTGGCTTGACAGAGAAGGCTCCTTCCCTTCAAGCACAAGTGCTTTCCTGTGGTTGGGGTGCAAACAGCTCCACTTGTGGTCTCCTAAATGATTGCTGGATTACAAAAATCCCAGAGCATAGCCCTTCACTATCTCTTCCACACAGTTCATATACATGGATGTGCCCCAATGCAGGCACAAGTCAACTACCAAATGTTTTCCCAAAACAATCAGCTCCCAGTACACAAAGAAGAAAAGAGTCCAGCAGAGCTGAACATGCTACAGCCTAAACCACCAGCATTACAGCTGAGCCTGGCTCTTACTAAGCAGTGAGTGGCTCTTTCTATCCTGATTACAGCCCAAGCCAGAGCCCCAATGAGGCCACAAGGCTTCCTGGGCCTTGACTGTCCCATCAGGTAAAGGTAGGTCCAGAAACCTGTTCTGCCCAGACATCCCTTGATCGATAATCACAGGACTCATTTGTTAACATCCCTTGCTGTGGTGGTATTCTCCCTTTTAAGACCCACCTGCAGGTTTTTAAGACCCTCAGCTGTGAGATTTAGCTTTGGAGGCTGTATTTTTTAATTATTTCCAGTTTGAATGGAGAAAAGACATTCCACAATGCCTGAATTTAAAATATTTTTTTATTGTCAGGCACCGGAGGAAGAGTCATTGAATATAGCATCCCATTAACTACAAAGCTGGGATTCAGAAAATGCATGGAAACTGTATTCAGAAAATACATGTGACTTCTCAGCTACACAACATCCCAAAATCACATTCTTATGTGAAGTTATTAAACTGTAAATTCCTGACCACCATTTTTGAGGATTTCCTCTTTATTTATGAGGTAGTACTGGCCCTGCCAATCCATATTGGGCTTCTAACTAATTCTCAGGCTAAATGCAGCTGAAGCAAGTCATAATACTAGAATGCTGCTACGAACTAAATCAAAGCACAACAGCCTGATGTGTTCCTTTCAGTAGTTACTCCTGTTATCACTTTTTAAACCTGTATTTTCAGGCAAAAAGATGAAACTTCTAACACTTCTCTATGGAATCTCGTATCCTCTACCCCAAGCACTAACTTAAACGAGAGCATTGTCAGGAGAGTCCCATGTCAGCTCTCAAGAGAAGCAAGATTCACTGAATTAATATTTAAAAGTCTTAAATTATGGTTGGTAGAAAAAGTGTTACTGTGCCCTGTCTTGCTTTCAAAGGAAGGAGAATCTGTCCTACAAGTGGCCAAGAGTCTGAAGCATCTGTCTGGCCAGGATGTACATTGTAACTAATTTAGGCATCTGCTTTTGCTTTTTGGGCTGTTGTGGGAAGCATCCTGCACTAATAATCATGCATGCCATTTTTGGCAGTAGGCCTGTTTCCTTAATTAAAGTAATTTCATTCATACAATCAATAAACACACATTTCCTTCCTAAATATATCTTGAAAAAATGTTAATTTAGATAGAGTAATAGAGTATTTGGCCATGCTATAATAATATTAAATCGATATTTGAAGGAGATTAGGGAGCTTCATTGAGAATATCAATATCTTCACTAATGGATTAATAGTTTGTCACATATTTAACAATAATTTAAGAAAAAAAATCCATATTTAAGCCACATAGACCAACTAACAAGGAAAGTCTGGATTAAGACTGCTTTTTGGTCCCAAATCTGAAACACCTCCAAATATATAAAAGCAGAATGAAAAATTAAGTTTACTTTGGTACTTAGGATTTTCTAAATCAGCTTCTTAACATTGTTTGAAGTATATTTTATGCTCTGGAGCACTTTAAAAAACGGCATGCTTTATTTCTGACTTTCACACTTGACTACAAAGTTTAACTACCGGCATGAACGCCAACGGAGAATTCCTTTTGCAAACTGCTGAATTTCAGGTTAGACTCCCACCTGCTCCAAAATCTACTCCAAAAGCACCTTTCTCTTAACAGAAGCAAAGGAGTATAATTAGCTAGTTCCTATTTATCTTTTCCTGGCACATGGCCTCTCTACCCCATGAGGAAGCAATGAAGGTCTGTGTGTTTGGGGCAGTGGGAGCTCCAGAGCAGTCTCAGGATGGGAAGGTGCAAAGAGCTGCTCTTCAAGCCAACATCTCCATCAGGGCTGATTTCCTGCCTCCCCACCCAGGAAAATCCTCTATCAGCCTCAGATCTGAAGCCACAAAATCCCAACTGCTGATGCTGTGCTTTGTCTGCAGCTTTGCCTTTCATTCCTCCACAGCAGAGAAGTTCAGAGAAATCTTTCACCATAGCAGCATTGGTTGGTGGAGTCAGGATTTCCAGGACTGGGAGGAAAGGGTAAGAGAAGGGTCCCTGAATGGAAAAAAACCCAACCCTGTAGTCCCCAGCTGCCAAGAGGTGATGAGAGGTACCGGTGCAGAGCTACATTTTGCATAATGAAATCTCTTCCTGCCTTCACTGAGTGGACACAGCAAGGCCTGATGTAAAGTGGGCATCACACTGTATCCTTGCCTGGTCATTGCTCTCTCCTTCACTTCTCTGTGCACACTTGCATTGTGAGCTCCCTGCACCTCTAGCTATGAGTTTGCACAGCTTTAAACCCCGTAGGGATGGCAGCTGTAACACTGGGTCAGGAGAAACTTTTCAAAGTAAACTGCTACAATTACAAAATATCCAGCCATGCTGAGCGATGCTGAGACGCTCTCATCTGAAAAGTGAAAGCACTTACATGGATGGGGCTGCCCAAAAGAGCTGTGCTGGAGCAGGACGTAAGGTAATGTATGACTCAGGGAAGCAAAAGCACAACAGATGCCCAAGGCTTTA
The DNA here is from genome assembly GCA_032173965.1 of Sitta carolinensis. NCBI lineage: Eukaryota > Metazoa > Chordata > Aves > Passeriformes > Sittidae > Sitta > Sitta carolinensis. The sequence continues at coordinate 22,210,410 of CM063288.1, forward strand.
TGTGTTGGTAAAAGCTGAATTTGACTGTGCAACTGTGCCCTAATTCTGTGAAAACTGAGAGGTGTGAATGAAGAGTTCCTGACAGCCACCTTCAGTGTGTTCCTGATGTTTCAAAGCACACCGCTGTATTAAGGAAGAGGAATAAAGCATGCCCAGCATTAGGGAGTCCCAAGTATCCATTTCCCATTTTTGAAATGTGGTTTTGGGTTTCTTTTGTGTTTTCTTAAATTAGTGTTAGAGGGTAAAGAGCATTACATGGCTGGGCTCCTCTTGCTTGCCTTGAGTGGAGGGATCGATTCACAGAAAAAGACTCCAGACTTATTTGCTTTACCCAGTGTGAGTAGTTGGTTTCCTTTTGAGATTCACTCAGCAGTAGTTCCAGAAACGGAAAAATAGTTAGCAAATGGCCTGGGATAAGCAGCAGTTCTTGTCCTGTGCTGCAGATTTACTGCATTTTTAGCTGACTACAGAAAATATTCTACTTTAGAGTGTTTATAGGAAGCTGCCAGAATTTCTTGTTGTGTATAATTTTCATTTATTTGGAAATTAATATAGTCTGCAGTGTATATAAATTTCACAAACTTAAAGCTGGCAAATACATAGCCCACACTCTTGAGAAGTACTGTGAAAGTCTCCCAAGGCTTGTTTTTATCCCCATCGAAAATCTGCATTGAAGGAAGCATCTGGTTGCCACTCTTAAATCTCTGCAAAATGATTCAGAAATGACCCATTTCTCATTTCCAAAAAGATGACTTAATTTTATCTGTGTATTACTGCAAAGTGAGCATAAATCCCCCAATCTCTTCCTACTTATATTATTGTAAGTCAAGTGACTTCAGTGCAACTAATCCTGATTTACATCAGTGTAAGCCAAGAGAGACATAAGGGCTCTAAATTTCCTCCTGATAGTTATCCATTAGCCTATAAATCTCAGTAGTCCTAAACTCATACAGCTCATTAATTTTTGAAGTGCTTTGGCCTATTTTTAGCAATATACTGGAGCCAACTCTGGCAGTCGTATCTCCTGATCCCACGAGGAAATGCCAATCTGAGGAATACAGTCTCAGCTTTGTGGCCCTGCAGGACCATCCCTGTAAACTGCTCTGATGCCTTACTGCACGTCTTAGGGATGCTTGAGCACTTGCTCAGCAGTGTAATATTTGAACATTTACATTCACAGCTTCAGCAACTTCTTTCATTAATAAAAGTTATCAACTCAACCCCCTGGTCTTCAGTGCGGTACCTCTAAATATTCCCACGGGAAAGGAGGAACCCCCATAGGTTTCCCAGGAACTTTCCCCTTTCCTTACTGCTCTTCAGGTAACATTTTACCTGCTAAGTGGAACAGGTGTCAGATTGAAGCTGAAGCAACAATGTTAATCAATTCAGTAGCTGTTAAGATATTGTTCAATACACTACAGGGAGAAAAGGGAGTTTTAGGACTTTTCATCCACACTGAACCACAGGAATCAAACGACATACTGACAAAACAACATTAGAAGCATGGTATCACCAGAATGGTTTGCCTTTCCTCACCAGGCCTTTAAGTTATGACTTTAAGTCAGGTTCAAGGGTTTTAGAAAGTTGATAAACCTCTCTTCAATTGCTACAAGGCTCTGTATTTGCGTCATTCAAGAGTGATATCACAAGAGATTTAATGGTTTAAAAATCCCCTGCTGAGCCTCCCCACGCAAACAAACATCCCTAAAGTGTCAGTTATGGGAAGTGATGTTATTTTTGTACAGGAAACTGAAAATATTGCCTAGCAAAACATCAGCCTTGCCTCTCTCTGCTTATGAATTTCTAAATTATGTAGTAATTGGTATTTACACAGTTTACATGCTTTCTACCACTTGAATGATTTAAAATAATATTTCAGAGCATTCTTAGAGCTGTAATACTTTGACCTTCCCATATTAGAGATACAATTCCTTTAAGAAAGAAAACTCCTTATCATTCTTTTGCCATCAGCACACCACTACTGAATTTAGACAGTATTATTCCCTTTCTGTAGAGAAGAATAAGAAATCAAGCGATTTGTCTCGAGTCATGCACCCAGTAGTGTATGTACACCCAGGAATTGAGTTTGGAATTCTTTGTTCCCCATTCTTCTAACGCCAGTGGCATGGTATGATAAGGACGTGTTTTAGCAATGTAATCTTCTGTGCCATTTTGCTTAAAAATACTTTTCATTCTGTCTTTGCATAGGGTTACTATTGAATGATGCCTGCTACATTTCTACTCCTGAGACATTTGCCTATCACCTGCCATAATAGGAAATTAAAACAGTATTTATAATTTGCAATATGTTTTGGGGCTTCTGTGGATCAAACGTACACTGGAAATGGAAAGTATTTCACAATTTTAACTGAACAGCTTAGCTTCAGAGTTGTTTTTCTGCAAGTAATAAATTAGCATTTCCTCTTCTAGTTGCTGTCTTTTGGTCTCTGCTATCTTTAATGTGAATTTGCAACTGTCAAAATGAATAATATGCAGCATCAATTTAAACTCTGCTTTTCAATAAGTTCAGCATAATAGTTTCACTTTGTCTCGATTCTGTTGATTGCTATAATTTGCTATTTAAGAAAGTAGAATGTTTAAAGAAGAAAGGTTTTAAATTATTGTAGAGATTAGAAAGGAGAGAAAGTAACCTCCAAAAAGAGCATAGATGAGATGAAGTACCACATACAACTCACTTTATGGCCATCTACACAGTTCATGACTGGTCAAAGACACTGGAAGAAAAGTGATTTGAAAACATGAACATCAGAAATAACAACTACTCCCCATTCACAAAAAAACTTCCCTTGGAGTTGGAAATGGAAAATGAAGCCATCAAGTCTTGCAGGTCAAAAGATTCCTATAATGATGTGGCTTACAGCACACTCCCTAAGAAATTTGTTGTTCCTGTGTGACTGGATGTTCTAGTGGGTTAGAGCTGGGAATGTTCAATATTTGACATTAAACCCTGCATAAGTCCTCCTCCCTCTTTAAGTTTTTGTTGTTCTAAATGTTCATTGATCCTTAGAATAAACAGCAGCATCCATAGTTTTTCTCCACTGACACAGGCATTTTCCACAGCCTCAGCTATTTATACAATATAAAAAACATCTTTATCTCTCTGCTTTGCAAAAAATAAAATGCTTGTTAATACTGAGATCAGTATCAGGAACGGACTGAGAAAATAACGCCTAAAAGGAGATTAGTTGGTCTAGAACTAAAAAACTGGAAGTACAATTCAGACTGGATGATATTGAAATCTTGTTGGCTGCTCATTCAAGAGTATGGATGATCCCATAAGATCATCTGGAGAGTTTTTATACTGTACTTGATATATATTCACATTTTGTACATCTAAATTGTTACTTTATATATTCTGTCTCTACAAGCCATCCAATAGTGAATTTCTATCTGAGTTGTAAGCAAATATTAAGCAAACATTATTTAGGCCAGATGAAGATGTTAATTAATTTTAATACTTTTAAATCCTTCTTTGACTTCTTATACTTCAATCTAAACACCATATTTTCTATTAATTATTCCAACTGAAGTCATCAGTAATGTTGATAAACTGATTACTAAGTCTTCTTGATTAAATCTCAAATGGGAACCAAACTGCTACCAAATGTGTACTGGCTTCCTTTTTTAATTTTTGTTTCAAGGATGCCGACAATTTCAATGAGAAAGATTCTGTAGTGCTAATAGGAGTCTTGAATTCCTTACTGTCCTGATCTGGAGCAATACCCTGCTACTCCTCCAGACCCATAAAAAGGAAGGGTACAGCCCTGGCTTTTGGCCAGCTTCATCTTGGCTTTGATTCCAGTGTTGCAGGTGAAACTTCATTATATACCTGGACAGTTATTTATGCTTGAAATTACATGTCTAAATTATCTTTTAGAATCACTGATGTAACCTTTGGCACAGGTGAAATCCCAGCATGAATCAGTCATCTTCAATAAGATTAAAACACATGTACTTGAGCATCAATTCTTAACTCATGGTAATATTTCCAAATAAACAATGTACTCAGTAGGAAAAGAGAATAGGAGATTTTCATGCCAATGATGTATGTCAACTTAAGGAAATGTATAGACATGAGATTTAATCAAACTGGGAAAAAAGGGGCAAAATATGATCACACTTTCAGAACCTCAAAGCCCATAAAATCAAAAGGATAATATATCAATAATATATAATTATAGCTTTAAATGAAGAAAGATGGAGAGCAGAATAATAAAGAAACTAAAGATACATGCTAGAATATAATCTAAGAATTATAAGAATTATTGCCCAAAGAATTATATAAACATCTCAGTTCCAGTTTTCATCTCTCTTCCTGTTATCCATCTTCGTTGTTTTTCTATAATTTATTTATTCCATCTAAGTTTATCCCCCTTCTTTCTATTCATATGTTTTTAACCTTTATTCCTTAGCTGCAACACAGTAAGTCTAGTGTAGCATCTACCTTATCTTTTCTATTAAAAAAAGAGTCCTTCTGAAAACTAGCATTGAGATTCACTTTCTTTTTTTACAGAAAAATAAGCTGATCTGGCAGAGGACTTCTGGAGAGGCCATTGCATTGTTAAACTGAGCCAACTACCTTAGATGGAAGTGGCTAAGTAAAAATGGATGATTTATAAACAGCTGTGCATGCACACAATTCAAATCTGGAGCTTCCTGTGGTGATGGCATTTATTGTTTTCAAATCTAAGCATTCCTGCAATGAATAGTGAAGCCAGGAAACTGGGCTTAAAATGTCATTTTAGTTGTGTCCACTTTTTTGCCAGACAAGTTTGAATTCTGTTTGGAGGCTCTGAGTATGGTGAGAAGTTGCAACTGCCTTCCTTTTGCTTTTCATCTCTCTCCTGTCACACCATCGCAGGAAGCCATCAAGCGACTGGGGAGAAATGAACTAGAGTGCACAGAGTCAGAGGGTTTCCTGGAGAGAAAGGGAAGACAGAGGTTGCAGTTCTACTTCCCTTCCTAGGAAATAACATTCCTGACCCACTGTGGAATCTCACGTATTTGCCAAGTAGAAACTTACTGGTGCTCAGCCTCAGGCCAAACCCAGTACCTTTAAGATGGAGCCTACTCTTGTTCTTGAGCTTATCCAGGGCTGTTGACTTCCTCTCACCAGGAACCGAACTGAGCCCACGCCTAGCAACATGAATTATCAGAACATCCATGTTGCTTATGTTCCCCACAATGCTTACGAGGAAATAGGAAAATGGCATGTCATCAGCACCATTCAGCCACAGAATAAGCCTGCTGCTTTATTCAGTGCCCAGAAATCCAGATTTACACTGACGTCAGAGTGGCAGTGAATCCCAGCATGTACTGGAAGCTCTGAGGGCTTGTAAAGCCTCCTGACTCCTGAGAGCCAGGCTGCTTGCCCACACTCTGCAGGGCCCATGCACAACCAGGGAAGCAGAACAGAAGCCTCCTTGCAGGCTCCCTGACATCTGCACCCCACTGCCAGGTCAGATAAAGCTTTATGCCACTGAGAACACTTTGTGGGTAAAAGTGGGTTTATTGGGTTGACATGACACAGGCCACTCTGTTTTCGATAGAAAAGACAGCAACGGGAAACTGAGCAGAGAATTACACAGAGCTGTAATGACTGCATACACTACACAACATTCATCATTGCTATTGAAGACTGACTGAGACCATAATAAATACATGACTATTTGATATATGTCCTCAAAAAGGTCATCCAGAAGCATATCCTGGGAAGCCCCTCCTGGCATGGTGTGTAAGACCAGGCAAATTGTTTTAAGTCACCAGTATATTTTTAGAGTTCATTTAAAGCATTTTGTCGTGTATGTTCTCTTTTGCAGAATGATACATCACCTCCGACAGTCAGTGCATACTGTTTTCATAGCCTAACTTTCATAAATATTGTGAACAAATATCACAGTGGTATTGTTATAATGAATTACAGTGATGTGTTTCTTGAGAGAGTGCCAATGACTGGTTTATATCCTCTGTGATGTTACTGTCACAAGAAACGTGGCACAAATCTTTTCCCAAGGTTCCACAGTATGTTTAGGGCAATAACACTACACATTTTTTCTTCTTTAAACAGTTCTCTGAGCCTTGATGTACAGCTTTTTAAAATTTTATTTTAATACGGTCAATGATCTAACAACACTTATTATGTTTGAAGTTGCTTTATTGTAATCTGGAAATAATTTTCGTTTGACTCTCACCAACAGCCAAACATAATAAAAGATGTATAAGCCAAGTAATGTTACACAGAGGCTCTCAGGATTCCATGAGGTTCTCATACAGCTGTATGGTTCTGCAGTATCTTAGCGCAGCAGCACCAGCAGAAAAGGAAGCACTGGGATTTTCCCATGTGCTGGTAGCTTACCTGAGAGGGAAAGAAAATTTAGCAGTGCTGCAGAGAACCTCACCAGGTTTCTGTCCTCACACCTGTCCATTAGAGGTTGGGTACAAGCTGAGCTTTCCATGGGGGTGTTTTGCTCCCAGTCCCTGGGCACTGCCTGTGCACTAGAACTGGTGCCTTCCCAGCCCCCAACAGCCTTCCCAGATGAACCACTTCCTTCAGGAATGACGTGCCAGCAGGCACCCTTAGAAAGACAAGGCTGGGTGAACACAAAATTCATTTTTAGAAGATCTGTAGTAGGGGAAAAATGTCATATGTTTGCCAGCTGCTTGTCTCAATACAGGATTGTAGCTAGAGCTATTAAAAACACAGGATTTTTAACTTTTTCTTTTTCGTGGTTTTTAATCTAGCCTACCCTGTGAGAACAATAGTTCATTTAACTCCAGCTGTGTTCCACCACATTCATTTCAATAATGTTTGCTCTACTGAACATACAGAATTAAGCACCTGTGTGTTCTGAAGTGGCATAGATACTTTGTCATAGGCCCTCAAAAGTAGTTCTGCACAAAAATATATTAAAGGAGAATTATATGCAAATATATACTTGGCCACAGCTGAAATGGCATTATTTGCTAACAGAAACACTGCACAGTATGGTATGCATTTTTAAACATACAGAATAAGATATAAAAACAATTACCTTTGCAACATCGTGACTACCTAACACATTAAATGCTGCCTTCACAATAGTAACCCATCCATAAGAAATTCTAAATGCCCTCTTTAAGAATCCTGAGGAGTTTTGGATCTCACAATGTTTCCCACACAAAAGATACTTCTCTCATGAAAAAAATCAAACCCCCAACCCCTCCACATGAAATGCAAGCAAAAATATTTCCAGGATAAGGAGATCAAAAGTAGCGAGTGAAAACAAAAAACTCTTTGCCTAAAAGAACGAAATACCCTAAGGGGCCCAGAGCCACATTTTTTTAATGTGACAGGTACTTAGAAGTGTAATTGATGGGGCAGTTAACATGGCTCTTGACCAAAATAGTTCATATGCAATATCAATGTCACATTTATAACATACCAAAAATCATGCTAATATTTATGCCATGAAAATACATAAAGTAGGAGAAAAAAAAGATCCCTGATGTTAACAAATATATTCACAGTTTAAGTTTGAAGGCGTATTATTTCAGATTTTTTCTAATTATAGACAAGGACTAAACTTTCAAAAGCCCCCTCTTTTCTGTTGCATTAGCCTGTGCTACCTTTGCTACAAATATGATGAAGGAAATTGCCTGTAATCCAGGTTTACAGTGGAAACCAATTGCCTCCCACACAGGCGAGAGGGACAACCAGACCATTTATCAAAAATCACTCATGCCTAAAGCCATGGGTCACTTTTCAAGCCAAAGGATAATAGTTTTTCCTTTCAACTGCAAATTCAAGTCTAGACATGCTTTAGGATGCCTTTTGAACTGTTTTTTTGGTTAAAGTGTGCTCCAGTGTCAGTTACTCTTGTCTGAGGCTTCTTTACATGAGCCCAGAGCCACCTGCCTTCCATAGGCAGGAGGAAAGCCTGAAGCAGACAGGCACAGGAGTTCATCGATGCATTATGCTTTTTTGCAGGCTGGTGTTCACTGACTCACTGACACCTACAGCACTTATATAATTATATATCTCTATATGTTATATAGATATCCATATAAACATAAATGGTATTATTTTATCCTGTAAGTATTGTTCACTATGCAGGTTTGATGCACGATGAAGCAGAGGAACATAGAGACACATACTTGCAATGAAGGTGTGACTCTACAGGTATTCTGTTTGCTCTCCTAGGGTGTGGCAAGCTCCAGAAAAACATATGGAAAGACAGTTGGTGCCACAAGACACTTGAAGCCTGGCTCTGTCATCAAACTACATGTGCCACAACTTGATAGCCTCTCCTGACAATGTTAACTGGTTGCCTTACATCATAGAAGAACTTTGGGCACACCATAGTGAAAATTAATCTTAGTAACTATCTGCAGCCCTCTGAGACAGCTTGCTACTAATTACAAAGCTTACATTTATTACAGGTACATGGGGTCACTGTTGACATTTCAGCTCTTAATGGCCTTTCTTCAAGTACACACCAGAGCACAGCATGTCTCTGTTGTTTAGTGCCATGCAGACCTCACACCACCAGTGGAGCCAGCAGCAGCTTGCAGTGACAAATTCACTAGTTGTGATCAAAGTTCCTACTGTATCTTAACAGCTGCTACAGAGAAAATCGTCAGGAGTGAGGACTCAGTTGTTCTTTAGCAAATGACTTCAAAGAGTTACAAAGTGCAGCACACTCCCCGGCTGCCTGGAGGCAGTCTGAGGTGGCTAAGTGTGAGTCACCTGAAGAAAATGCATTTCCCTCAACCCTGAAAAGCAGAGCCAAGGTACACTAAGACACTGCAAGCTCCCTCTGCCACACTCTTCGTCCCTCTCCTACAGACTATAATCTGTCTCCAGAAGCTGTCAGTCACTTGTGTGAATATTAATTTCATGGAAAGATAGCAATTCTAACTTAGAGTAGCTCATCTCTCCAGGCTACATACCAGTTAAACTAAATGTCTATTAAAAAAAACCCAACCAAAACAAAACCCCCCAAGCTCTCAGATACCAGCACATGGTAGTCGTAAATATCAATTTATGAATCATGACTAGCTTGGAAAATATGAATACAGATGAAAGTAGTGAAAACAGTGACTGAAATCTTTATGACTGAACATACTGAATTTGACTGGTTATGATTAATGGAGGTCACATTTTGTCCCTTGTAAATATTTGGGTAATTGCTGTAAATCCATGAAAATATTCTCAAAAAGTGAAAGGTTTTAGCACAAATATCAGCTCACACAGGACATGTGCAATGTGTTACTACAGAGCTGTTCAAAATCCAAATTCTTTACAGCCTGTGTTATGACAACAGTATTTTCCCTTCAGTTTCTGGAATTATCTTTCACTTCTTCACCCAAACACGATCACAAAACATGGCAAATACAACTCCAGCTTTGTAAAAATGATTATTAAAAAACCAAGCACAGAACATTATTGGCTACTCTGACTTTTCACTTTGAAAAAAACCTAATCACTTGTTTAAAGATCTAGTAACATCACTAATGTATCAGCTAATAATATCAGGGGCCAAAATATGGATGTGATAATGATTTTCAGTGTTTGAACAGCAGTACAAATGTCTGCACTGAGTTTTCATTTGGTTAGAAAAAGCATGAGACAACTTAGATTCTCTATCACAAAAGGGGGTCTCTGTGATGTCACACTCAAAAGACAATCAAATTCGATGTGTCCTTACAACTTGGAGACCACTTCTATGCCACGCCACCCACCAAACTGTCCCCCCATCTGCTGGCCCTTAATCAAAAATCCCCTTGCATGGCTTATCATAGACCTAGTACCCATAGAAACTATCTGCTTAAGCTGAAAACGCATTTCCCTTTTAAAAAGGAAAAGCTTCTGAATTTGAATCTCCTGCCACCTTATCTACAGAGTCTTCATGAACTTTTCAGGTATACTTCATGGTTAAAGTATTTTAGCTGCACCTCTGGAACTGACGGCTTATCCAGAGCCTCAATGGTGATTTAACATCCTTTCAGAAGTCCAGACAAGTTCTTTCAACTTAAAATCTTGCTGCTAAAAACTGAAGATGCAGCAAGGTGTATTTATCAAAGTCATTTCCATATTTGATGAATTCCACCAAGCTGTGGAAGCTACATTATCGAACCGTATCTGCCTTAAGTTAAAAATATCAACCAGCAAATGCCAGACAAGGTATAAGAATGTTCCTTGTTGCTGCATATTTACTCAATCAACTCTGCAGACAGGAGCATAAATGACCCACAGGGAATATCTTTCAGCTGTCAAGCAAAACTCAGTTTCGTTTACTGAAGCACCAAAGGTTTTATGTTCTGAAAGCCCTTTTGTCTGCAGAGACTCCTCTAATGAAAATCTGAAAACATTCGCATTGCTTTTAAATATCTTCAGAGATTTTGTGTTCCATGCATCCAGTATGGATAAGGAAGATAAGTTTTCAAAGTAAATTAAAAAAATAAAATCTCATGTTAGCAACGAAAATACATTTTCATTCTAAGTGACATTGTTTTTTTTCTCAAATAATGTCCAGTTTTACCCCTCGATTATTTTCTTCATCTCCTTTGAAGAGACTTGCCAAAATGTTATGAAGATAGCACCTTTTACTACAGAAAAGAAAGACAATTCTTTTTTTTCTTTGAAAATAGTTTTTTAAAAAAGGACACTTTATTCCTCAGTATCCTCTGACAGTGGTAATTCTGACTTTCTGCAAAGACCCCTTGAATGTGTCGTTCCCTCAAGCCTGCTACTCACACCAGGTAAGACAGGCTGGTCAGTAACTAACTACACATCCCTGAGTCAGTGACTCCTGAGCAACACTGCACACACACTACAGCTTAAACCAAGAAAAAAAGACTAAATATGTCTAGTTTGTGAGTATTCAATTTCAAGAATAAAAAAAAGGGGCTTTTTAAAAATTAGCAATTGTAAAAAAGAAACCCCCAATATCCCCTTTCCCTTCCAAAAAAAAAAATCCAAGGGTAATTTCAAAAGCCAAGATGTCTGCATAAAGCCTATGGAATGAAATACACTGTCCTAGAAGATTTAGGTAATGTGTGACATAGAACAAGAAGAAAACAAAAAAGTCCAATCCTCTCTGCACAGATGGCTCAACTGGAAAGCAAAGGAATCATTCAAAGACAGAAGACAAACAAAACAACAAAATCACCACAAAGTTTTCTGAAGCGAGCACAGAAAAATCCCATAAAATAAAGTGTCTCAAAAGTAAACAGGAAATACGGAGGGCTAAATAAGAACTTGAAGAGCAACTTGCAAATGACGCTTGGACTGATAGTAAAACATTCTTTGAACACATCAAAAGCAGGAAGCTATCTTGTGATTAGTGGGACTAGTTGATGACAAAGGCATAAAAAGGATGATAATACCACTGCAGACACTCAGGGAACAATTTATTTCCACCTTTTCTGCTGAGGTAGTTCAGGAGATTCTTATATTTGACATACCAGTTGTAGCGCAAGGGTAAGAATTTTCTTTTAAATTTGTAACATAGTTCAAGACTACTTAGAGAAGAACAATTAAAATCATCAGGGGGATAGAGCAGCTATCTCCTACACAGCATAGTCTAGGACCCTCCTGTTGAAAATGGAGAGCTAAAAAGGAGATATGTTTACCATATCAGAAAAAAGTGAAAAGCAGAATTGCAAGCAGGATCAAACTGAATAAAAATCCTGCAATACTTGAAAAAGTACTAGATGACACTCTAGGAAACTAATACTAATAGCAGACTAATTTAATCAGAGTCAAAGTACTTTCCACAGAGGGTAGTGAACCTCTGAAACTTGCTGCCACAGGAAGCTGTTAGCACCAACAGACAGTATCAACAATTTCATGTGAGAATGAGGAAATGTGTCCATGAACACTGATAAGAACAGGCAGGTATACGGCCCCTAATACCTGTAATACACCAGCTGCGATGTTGGCTGAGTACAAGAAGAGACCGCAGAAGTTGTTATCCCTAAAAGCCTCTCCTACTGCCTCTGCTGAAGGAAAAGCATGCTGGACTCATCACTGGTTTCCTGCAGTCAGGCATCTCTTCTTAATGAACTTTTGCCCAGCTTGTGCATCTCAGCTGGTGGTGTGTTGTTTTTAATTTCTCAGTAAAACAGCCCATCCTATAACAGGCTGTGTCATTTCCAACCAGTCCAATTCTGATATGTTGCTCCAACCACTTGGTACAGGTGTTCTTCTGTGGCTGATGCATGAGAGAAGTATGACTGATTCATGAGGGAATATTCCAAACCAAAATTGTAATTACCATTCCACAGCAGCAGTCATAGAAGAAAAAAACCCTTGGTGTGCTGCAGATTTAACTCTCAACATCAAATACTTCTATTTTACATAAAGGGGCCAGAAACATGGGAAACATGTCCAGAAAACAGTATGAGCATTGATTAACCAGGGCATTGCAGAAGTTAGTAACCTAGTGAGAGTGATGCTAAGAGTAATAAGTAAAAACAAAGGGAAAGCTGGGGAACATTGGATCATGGTTAAAAAGGAATTGTAGTCTTCTGAAGAGTAACTTCTGCAGTTTCTGATCTGCAGTGTTGCAAAGTGTCCAACAGAAGCCAAAATTACTAAAAAGATGAATAACTGCATCCTAAAGGGACTGTAAATTACAGCACATTAATAGAAGTCACTTGGATATGGTCATTAATACAAAAAATAATGCAACAAGCAGCAGCACCCCCACTATCCTTCACTAACAATCAGAGGAAACAAACAGATTCCTCAGTGCACATGCAACAGACTCCCATCTGGAATATCCTGTATTTCCTTTCTCCTCAGAGTCTGATGGAAGGTGATAACAGATACTACAAATCATCAGCACAAGCTCACTTATTGGCTCGATGGAAATTCTGTGCAAAAAGATGTTGACAACAGTATTCCAACCATCTCTTTTTCTGATTTGTTGGTGCACTACAACAAACAATCATCAGGGAGTTTTACAACCATTCCAATTGTGTTTTCTATTTATAACTACTAGAATGTGAATTTATGGTCTGCGAAAGGCTTTAGAGTTCTGACTGACAGACTGGGAGCCTTTTTATTTCCTAAGCACTACACGATTTAATAAGCAAGAAATCAGGAAGCTTATTCTAAGAAATGAACCTCCAGAAAGTATTTTTCAACCCAGAGACAACCATGTTAATAAGTCTGAGGTTATCCTCCTCGCCTTGTTACGCACAGATGCACATGTGTTGCTGTACAGAAACACAGCAAGTTGCAGGGTTATTCAAACTCCTAGAAGGGAGAAGTGTTGGAACAGCATGCTGGAAGGCAGCTGAATCAGAAATCCACCATAAGAAATAAATGACTTTTCAAAGGAAGCATAATACATGCTTTTACTGAGGACCATTTATTAGGGACTAACACATCATTTATTTTGAGTGTAGCCTTGGAAAAAAATTTGCAAGGGCCACTATGGTTAAATATGAAGATTAAATTACTAGTTTGGAATTTTCAAAACATACTGTGCTAGTTTAACCTTGTTCCTCTTAAAGTCAAAACCAGATTTTTCCAATGATTTTAATAGGAAAGGAACTGAAGCAAGCAGAGCTATTCCAAAAGTTGTGCCATGGAGGTACTCCAGCTTTCCTTTTTACAGGAGTATTAGTTCTATTTTTATGTGGATATCTAGACAATCCGGGCTGTAAGAGCAGGCTAAAGAGAAAGTTCTTATTAGCCCAAGGGGTCAGGGAGTTCAATCAGACTTCTTAATATTTTCCTGAATGAAGTTCATGTGAGAATTTATTGATGGGTCACAACTTTCTAAATGCAAAGGCTGTTGACAGAATTACGCTGTTCAATTTCAGAAGTTCTCAAATGCTGTAACAGTGTCAAGGTTTATACCTGCATAGGCTTTCCAAGAGCCTTAAAAGCATTAATACTTTTTGTCTAAAACACCTCTAAACTGGGCTACATCCATGATCACCCCACACTTTTTTAATGCAGAGAAGGGAGACAAAAATATAGAGGCTGTAGCAAAGAACCTACACAGCCAATACAGTCGTGCTACATGGAAATCTGTGGCCATTCAAGCTGTTCTCCTGCATAGAAAGCAGCACCTGAGCTGTGCCCCAGTCTCATTTGGGCTCACATGCACCACAGATGTTGATAAAATAATGGTGTGTTTTATAATGTGCATACAGAATCAGGGTGTGAAATGACTACAGGAATTTTAAAGGCTGCATTTTTACAGTCAGATTTAGCTGCTTAAGTGAATAGCTGAAAAAGTTCAGCACTTAGTGTCACCAGATGCAACCTGTCCTTGAATTTGTACAAACTTCTTCATACCTTCAAATTGTTTCTTGTATATGCCCTTAGAATAGGAATGTTCACCACTCTTCACATTCAACCTGCCATCATGCAGCTTCTTCACCTTTAACTTGAGCTGTAGAACTCAGTTAACAGTAACGACAACTTCGAGCATTCTCCTTGTTTTCCCAGAGGAAAACATGGCTATGATTTGCAATGAAGAACAACTTGGAACATTTTCCAAACTAGCAAACAAAAATTACATCTTTTAACGCTGGGACTAGATCTTACATTTACTTCTTAAGCACAGCTTCCTTTTGATATTATGGAGATGGAAGGGCTATTTGTCTTGGAAGCATCTTAGAAATGTCATCTAGAAGTTTCAGAAAGGTAAGGATTAAAGGCACTATTATATCCCACTCCTTAGAGAGAAATCAGTTTTAAAATTCATCCCTGACCTCCACTTCTCCCTCTGGGCACACTACACACCAGGCTAACATCTGCACATCTGTTCTTCAAACCTGTGTCTGTCAAATGAAGAAATACAGAAAATAAGCTACTGTCTACATCAACAAGATATTGTATTACACTTTGTGGTTCCCATTAACTCAAAGCAATCAAACTCTTGAAAATAAAACCCTATCATTGATCACATATAATTTAACATGAAGAAAGAAAACTTCAATTAAATTCTACCTAAATATAAAAATCTGAACATTTATTTAGATCATGATTTGTGCAAGTCTTGCCTGAAAAATACTCAAGAAAGTGATGTTCAAAACTTCAGTCTTGTCTCTGAACTTCTTTGTCCAGCAAAGTTTCCTTTCCCTTCTGCAATCCCAATCCTCTGGATGACTCTTATAATTTACTGTCTTAACATATCTGCTCTTTAGCCACGCCTGGCAAGATGCATGCTTCACTGTTCACACTAGGTTGTGGGGTTTTTTCCCCTGAAATGCTGTCAGTAACAAGGTCCAAAAAGCTTCTGCAAAAACAACCCAATGATATTAACAGATGAGATTTGACACAACCATAACTGACAGGGTCAATAAGCAATACTTGTGGTCTTTCAGCTGTTGCTAGATGTGATCTCCACTAAGACAGGAAAGAAAGAAGTAGACATAGAAGAATCCTAGTAAATAATCCAGAAAAAATAATACTTCATGAAGGAGCTAAATGTATGGCAAGCACTGGAAGCTTCTGAGCTGAACCTACTCACATTTAGTGGTGGGTCATGGTTCTCATCTCTCAGTGAGGTCAATTCATTCTTCTCTGGCCACACAAGCATCACTTTAAATTGGGAGAGGCAATGGACTCGCATAGCCTTTCAAAACTCTGTCTGGAAGCAGAGGTTTGATGAAATCCTGTGTCTGGTGCCAGCTTGTTTGTTGAAGAGAGAGAAAATAAATACTTTGTCTAAGACAATACCATAAAATACTCTACAATTCCAAAATATTTCACACTAAAATCAAGCATCTCCTTCATACTTTTTAAACATCCTAGGCATCCAAGTGCTGTTCAAATATCCCTATACAGTTCTGCTTGCAGAGCAAATGTTTTGTACCTACTGATACTAGGACATGGATGGCATATGTACTTTCAGCTACGGAGGTCTGCCCTAAAATTAACAAGTACCAGTAAAAAATGGAACTATTAGGACATACTGTGGGAATTTGTCAAGAGTCAAAGGACAAAGAACAGCCATCACAATCCATATGTGAATTATTCATGCAGTACCTGTGGAAAACTGGTATTGAAATATTTTAGTTTGAAGACCTGACTGCAAAGCACACACTTCAGTATTTTGCTGAATTGAATCCTGGACAAATGATGATGTTTATTTATCATCAAGAATGAAAGGTTTTTTAGAATCTCTCACATTCCAGTTCCTAAAACTTTGCAGTTACAACATATAACCATATCAACGCTGCTGCAAATGAATTTACATTAGAGCATAATGGAACAGAGACATCTTAATTCAAATTAGAACTATTGTTCCTGAAAAATGCAAGACACACCCACAGCTAATATTGCTTTTCTCACTCATGCTAATTGGAATCTTCTTCAGTGTCTACAAATGCACAGGAATTCAAGCACACCATTTAGCTCTGTTTTAACAATTCAATTCCTACAATTTCCTGGGACTGTCCACCATAAAATCATTACATGAAGTATTTCTGTTTGATGTTGTCTACTTCTAGAAGTGGCTCATATAAAATGAAACCTTTCAGATTAATTTTTCAGAACTTACAACAATGCTGTTTCTATCACTTGCTCAGACAGATTGAGGTACAGTGGGTGTTTTTCAGCATGACATTCTTTCTGCAGACAGATTAAAGATTGCTTTACTGCTGTGTACATGCTCCAAAGCAGCCAGAAGCACAGGAGACAAGTCCTCCAGGCACCATTACACACATCCTAGAACAGCATGAATACTCCTGCACTTCCTTTCAGTTTGAATATTGGTCGAAAGTTTGAATATTGGCCCACATATAGATGAACAGTGGAACAACACAAAATGACAACTTACAAGAGGAGAGGAAGTATCCTTTCCAGTCACGCCAAATGCATAAATTCACCAGTCAACACTATATTAAATACCTTAAAAAAAGGAAAACAAAATTCACTTTCAAGTGAGGAACTTTGACTTCCTTTCATCACACTTAATGATACTGTTTACAGTACTTTAGCATCTTACCAGGTTTTAGTGCAGTGAGTGTGCTCAGCTACTGTCACAGTGCTCAGTGTTTAACCCTACATCACCCCTGGCCCAGCACATGTGACTGCTGCCAACAGAATTCTCACTCAGAGTGTTTAAATACCAGCACTGAACAACGCTTGAATGTTTCCTCTCTCAGTACTACAAATGCTTGCAATAAATTACTTACAAAATATAGGCCTGATTCACCACTGCATTACACCATTTGTACACTGCTGACTTCAACAGAATTACATGAGTCTAAAAAAAGCAGGGGAGGGGTGAAGCAAGCCCTGTGTGCAGATAATTAACCATCTTTTTCATTGAACCATAATATACTTTCTCCATAAACTGGCAACAGAACCAATCAGTGTACACATCTTATTTCAAATACAAAGTAATTTTAGGAGCTAGCATTATTGTACTGTTTGAAATATTCTCTGTTCTCATCAAATGATTCCCCCTGTAATTGATGTCATAAAGAATATCTGTGTTAAGCTGTCTTCATTTCCACAGTTTTCAATCCTTATGATGATCAATTATTTATATACAGACTAGATGAAAGGCAAGATTGTAATGACTCCAAGAGATTTAAGAGTGATATAATAAATCTTGAAAGCAGAACTCTAGTGGGTGATGGTAACAAAAGCCAGTCCTGGATTATCATAGTTTACTATTTTTAGAAGTTTCCCTTCATCCCCTCCCATAAAGAGATTGCCAAATCAGCATCTCCTCCTGAAGCCCTCCTCCTTCTGTGCTAGTATAAATATTTTTGCCCATGAGATCCCTGCCACCCTCATCCCTTTCAGCTTATTCTTCCTTAAGGACAGCAACAAAATGTGCTTTTTCCTTTTCAGCAGCCCAATCATTTTGATTGCCAGGAGGATGTCACTAAGTTCCAGGGGAAATTGCTTGATCTAATAAATAAAGTCCTACTAGTACAAAGTACACTAACATACCTTTAGCCCACCTAATAATAACTCAGGGCTTCAAGGTTTACATTTGTATCCAGACTTTCCACAACCATCTTTGGCTTTGGTTCATGGCCACAATAATTAAGCCTTGTCACCAGCCAGTATCCATATCATATGCAAATTGAAAACGACATAGACTTCATATGATTTTTACCAGATATGAAAAAGAAAGCAGAAAAAAACCCCAAATCAATTAAATAAAATATTTGAATAATACTTCCCTCTGTCTCTTTTTTCTCACAATTCTCTAAAAAGATTCAACTCCTAAGGGCCACCAGTGTATTTTCTATGATCCAGTGAACCACCAGAGAAGAAGGAATTAACTCTACCCCAGATGAAACTAGGACATGTCCAAGCATGTGGGTTTGGGCCTCCAAGTTTAGCTTCCAGCCATGTTTTGGGACATACCCACAACAAAGGACAACCTTTGGATTTCATAAAGACATTGTCCCAGTCTTATGAGTCTTCTTTATGCTTGTGGTCATTCTTTGCAGTATCTTAGACATATACATCATGTTTGGAAATGGATTTATAAGCATAAGTTGCAACTCTAACCAATGATTTGGGTAACCAGTTTTGGAGAGCTGTAAATAACCTAATTTCCAAATTTGCTCTTCATTGCATGAACACACCCCAAAGGGTAATGTTGACTGCTCAACTTGGACAACAAAACAAAAATTGATCAGTAATTCTGCAGACTTAAGGTCATAATCTATGGGCAAATATAGGGCAAATTCCAAAGCCTTTAAATAATACAAAACTCAGTAGCATTTTGTTTCAACAAGCACTTCAGAATTTTATTACTTATATTAAAAAGATGTACAGCACGTACCTGTTGCAACATGATCTTACATTTTTAGAGTATACTAAAAGAAGTGTTTCCCATTCTAGGCAAATGATGTGATTGAAAAATTACACATCCAAGGGTCAAGTCTTGCAGGCAAAAAATGGCAGTTTTCCTAAATTAAGATTCACAAAATATGGTCCTAATTGATTTGTATAACAATAAACACAGCCATGGCTACAATTAGTGCCTTTTGTCAATTTGTTTCTTTCTCTCCTTTGGGATTTCTTCTTTTCATAATACACTTGCAAGAAACAATAACTCTTCAAAATGTCTGCACGGAGTTAATTCTAAACAATAAAGCAATCCAGTCCAGAAAGCAGCTAAGATTGAGCTCATGTCAACAGGTAGGATTTACAGTCCCACAAAAAGAAGTGTTTAATAGTCAACCATTTAGCTGCAATAAATTAGACTTTCACTGTGTTCTTCTTATCACCACAATCTATAGATGGAACGCAGTATATAGTAGTTAAATTTTAATTTTATTTATTACCACAGGCAAGATTTTCTAGTAATATTCTGCTCCTTAATGTGAAACTAGGGATCAGAACTTTATGATGACCTGAAGCTGATTTCTTAACAGTTTTGATTTCCTGCTCTTCATACTCACCATAAATCTTGTTTTCCTCCTAAAAACTTCAGATGTTTCTAACTTCTTATCTATCAGCCTCTAAAGTGCTTCCAGACTCCCACAAATGTTTTAGAAAACTCCACAGGCTTGCCTGCCACCCTGCTAAATGTCATGCCATACATCTCCTTGGGGGGAGCTCCCTCTGAAGAAGCCATATCCTGGGAAAAATATGTAAGTAGGGAGGACTCAGAGGCAACCCAGTAGTGGCTGTATTGAAATCTGAACCCATGCTGTCATCCTTCCCTACCATACAAACTGATTGGAGAAGACTGCTTCAATTCCCCAGGCTAAAGCAGGACACAGGCTTCAGCAGTTCCCCAGTGCCTGCCATAGTCAGGCAAGGCTGCGGCCCCCATCCTCTGCTCCCTAAATCCTCTGCAATGGCCTTGTGCGACTCATCTCCACAGGAACATGTGAACCCCAGCTCACAGACCACGCTGGGCTCTGTCCAACATGCTGGTAGCCAAGACACCACCACATAAGTTTCCAGCCTTCAAACTGGTTGTCTTAAAATAGGAGCAATGGGACTGAGGAAGGACAGCACAGACACTGGAGAGCAGGGTGGTGAGGAAGGAAAAGGAGTTTGCAAAAAACATGCTTCATAACAGCTTAAGCATTTGAGAACTAGAATAATAAAATATTTTGGATCTGCCCTATCTTTGCTTTTTACAGGTCGGCCACCAGAACAGGCAATAGAACAGACACTATTCTGTTCTATCTAACCTTTATAATTGGTTGAATGCTTTTCAAGGGTTTTCAAACAAAGAAAACCAGGATTTTTTTCCCCAGCTTCATTATGACCTGTCAGGAATTCTCACATTTCTAGGAAAACCACGGGGCAAAGTCAAAAGGAGAGGACCAGGAATTTAAAATGAGTTCATAGCTGTAAAAGCTGCTTCTGAAATACAAAATGCCAACAGCAGTGGAGCTCAGCAAAGGCATTCTTTTACCCAAAAGTAATCTTAAAAAAATACCCCCCAAAAGCCACGTAATAAAGGATATCCTGATACTGAAAAACAAGCAGCATAACATGAAAGGACAGTATGGTATGGAACAAGAAATCTTGTGTGACACACTGGCTTCTCATGTGAAAAATGGTCTAAGATGCCATTCATTACTTTGAGCTGCAGTTCTTAAAGAATACAAAGTGAATATACAAAAGGCTTCTCCTTCGATAGCAGTACCCTTTCAAGGGTGGCTGTATGTTTGATTAATATCTAGCAACCTAAGGAATAAGGTGCCACTTCTGTGTTGCATGAAATGACAGTGGACTCATTGTCATGCTTCCTGATGGTTTTTCATGTTCAATTATGTTGGGTTTTAAGCTGTTTGTTTTGCTTCTGCTGCTTGCATGGGATTATGTGAATAGTTTTTGGGACATGTGGCTTTTGTCACATGTGGCAGAGCTTATCATATTTTATACCTACATAAATAGGTACTGAGAATATCCTGCCTTACCTCTGTGCTTGACTCCCAGATGCAGCACTCACAGAGGAAATTCTCTTGGTGAAGAAGGGCTGAATGTTTACAGATGTGTTTGACAAAACTAGCTCTTCTGCTTAGAACTCTTTCCAAATCATGTTTCTCTTACTAAAATGAGGGAGAGGTCATAAAATGGGAATCCATGTTTGATGGAAAACACAATGCTAAGAAATACCATCAGGTTGTGAAACAGAAAAAAAAAAAAGGCAAAGTAAAGTTCGCAAAGAAGTGTGATGGCACTGGAAACCATTATTTACCTCTACAAAATTAGAGGGGAAAAATTAAAATCAACTGCAACCCTGTTTATTTAGCTTTTCCCACATCTAGGGCACCCTGTTCCTGTTGGATGTTCCGCTAGGTGCAAGAAAGAGACTATTTTTCCCTAGGAAAACTATATGCTTTTTTATGGGCCTTTAAAAAAAAAACCACAACAATTTTAAGTGACCATTCTGTTCCACCTTCTGCCTTGTCTGCAGCAGCCAGGGCTTCCTACTCTTGTTTCTGCCCCCTTTTCAACCTCAGGCAATGGGAGTCTGCTGGGAAGCATAGGAATGAATCAGTGTTCTCAGGACTTCTCTCCCCACACACCCTAACATGGCTCTTCCTGCTGATGTAAAGAGTTGTTCTGACAGTTATAAAATTACCCTTCTGATTCCAATTATTTTTCCAGGCAGATGCTGCTAGGTTACATTCTATTTGGATGCATTCTTATTATTTACTCATTCACATTTCTCAAGGCAGGACCTGCCTACTATTAGTAAAGGGCAGAAATTCTACATCTGTTCTCAAGCACCTCCCTCCATTTCTGCTCCTTCCCCCTCTCCTAGATCTTCTGTGCCTCAATATTTTTGTCCACTTTGCCAAGTCCCTTAAACATCTGTTTCCTCCACCCCTGCTCTTGGGCTCGAGAATGTATCTGGAAAAAACCTGGAATGATTTCCCATCAGAAACCTATTCTTCCCCCTTTTGGTCTCACCCCAGCAGAAGACCTCTCCCAGCACAAAGAAGTTTGGACTGCATTTTTTAGTGATACCCATCTTCTTTTGCTTTCCTCTGCTTTCCTTTTCACTGTACAGGGCTGTGGCAATCTCTCAAAAGCAGCTTAACAGAGCATGACTTGATCTCTCATCAGTTTACCTTTGCCATCAGTGATTACCCCCAAGTCTCTTCCATATGGACACTACTGAAATTTCTCATCTTTTTCCTCCAGCCAGTCCCTAACCACCTCCAGAACCTCCTCTCAGGCTCTGATGCGTTCTTTTTTACTCTTTTCTATTAAAATGGAAATATAGAACAAATGCTTCCTCCTGAAACATACACACAAAATCCATCCACACAAAACACGGCAACTGACTTCTTTCGTCTCCTGGCTCATTCTGTGATGTCAGTACCATTACATTGTTGTCGATGGGAGTTTTTTTCACACCACTTCCAGACAAGATCCTCTTCAGTGTGACTTTCCCCCTCACATTTCAATGAATATGCTGTCATTAGAGTTTTGAGAGATTGTTTCCTAGACAAATCTTGCAATCATTTATTCAATTTTCCTTCCCTCTGTGTGCCATTATTTTTAACACTCTCAAGTGCATATATTCAAATAAATATTTACATCCTCATACCCTCTTAATTTCAATAACACTATATCTCAAGCACCTTGTTTCTTCTACTGACCTTTTAGAAGGACTTTCCCCTTCTTTCCTCCAATTCCTTTGGGGCTTTGTGCCACACAAAATGTCACCCTTTAGAGTGTTTTGGCCTAATTTCAAGACTAGAGACTGGTTTGTGGACTCTCCAGGTTCACAGCAGCAATCTCTATCAGCATCACTGAAACCCAGTGGATACACAACCATCAGCAAAAGCCCAGCACAACTTCAGGATATTCTTCCTCCATTTTAAGCATCTCCCATCTGTCTCTTGATCTCAACCACAACGAACTATACCGCATGATTGCTAGCCTACTTGTGTTACAAATTTGAGAAGATTCTCATTGTCTTGAGCTCTCTAGTCTTTGCATTCAGACCAGGTCTAATGCTCTCAGCTGAAACTCCCCACAGTTCTCATCCTTCGGTAGCTTGACTGAAAATCCTTCTTTCTTCATCTAACTGAAGTAGCTTTGCCTCATTCAAAAGCAAAGCACAAAAATCCTTCTTCTAGATTTGGCTCTGGGCCTTCTCTTTAAGCATCTTTTGAGGGGCTACTCCTTCCTTACTAGATTTTCTTTGTGAATTTTCTAATGGAACGAATACAGTACTCATTTGATTTCTCAGGGTTTAGAAACAGAGATTAAAACAAACATGGAAAACCAGAGCAGAATTACTCACCACTCTCGTCTTCCCCTAAACTGAGCAGAGCTCATGCCACAGACAGGAAGGGGTAAAACAGCTTTGGAGACCAAGGCAGCTGGTCTCATCAGACAACCGCACCCAGCTGTTTTATATATGGGACAGGAAGAGGAAATTAGAAGCCAGAGTGGGAGGATAATTCCCTGTTCAGGACCTTAACGTGAAAAGACTGTTGTATTAAAGGCTCTATTTGTCTGTACTACGTACAGATTTGAACAAATAGGAAGTATAGTCAATGTTGCATGAAAAAGAGAGGAAAGCATTTGTATTTATTTCTCTTATGGCTTGTGCTTTTTTTTCCCTTAATATGATAGTTTAGCTTTGAATATGTTTTACAAGGATACTGAAAATTGAAACTGGTATTGTTGGATTCACCTTTCCAATTTTTTGCCAAGTTCATATATGTTTTCCTTTAAGCAGTCATTTATCATAAACTACAAACTATGAAAATTAATATATTTTATAATTTCTAAGAAGGTTTTTAGCCTTGACTCTGTGCCAAATTAAACAGTTCTCCTACTACAAACTTTAGCCCCAGGATGCATGTATGGTGTCCAAAATACTCATATCAAATTCCTACAGCCTATCAAACAGCTGGTTTGGACTATTAAAGATCATTGGAGCAAGAAGGGATTTTTTTTCTTTCAGTTTGTGAAACACTTTGGGAAAATACTGTAACTAAATTTAACTTTTAACCCACATAATATCAGAAGAAGCAAAGAGAATAAAATACCTGTACTCTTACTCTCTGAATAATATATCCATTTCTTTATTAGAAGAGAGGTAATACCTTTCTTTTAATACTTAAGTTAATTCATTAGTTTGTGACAAGAAGCCCTGCTTGTAATGATAGAGAGGAATACTGAGTCTGAAAATTATACAGCTTTTGTTTGCCTCATGTTTTTCATTAGGCACGGTTTGTATTACAACCAATACACAATACAGTTTAGACTTGCCAATCTTGTAATAATTTGCATCAGAACTACTATAAGATGAAGCAAACATATTTCTAAACCTCATCACAATCTGTATCTTCATTCTTATTTTTCCTTTTATTTATAAAAAGATATATCATGTTTCCTATGAATCAGTGAAGACTAATGAAATTATACTCACACACTTGAAATGAGCACTAAGTAAAAAATAAGTATGGGAATTAGTACAATGTATTTAGAAATTTACCATTACTGCAGTAAAAAACTCCAGCAACATAATAAAAAAGACCCATAATGACTGCAGATCTATTTCATGGACTCATAATTTCCCTTTTCATCATAGACTGTAACTTTTAAAAATGAAAAGTTTAATTTCTTGGGTTTAGTTACTGAACTCTTGCATTATGTGTTTATTGCATAATGATAAAGTTTTAATCCCAGACCATTTGGCTTATGTGAGCGACAAGCATCAATATTTTTACCTGGTTCTCATAATCATTGAGTTCAGTGGGTGTAAATTCTCATATTTTAAATCACTGTCCTCCTTAAAGAAGAGAGTGTGAAGAAAATATATATTAGCGGATATTGCTAGAATGTTTTCATTCCACAATACTAATGGAATGGGGTTTTCTTCAGCTGCACATGCCATCTGTAGTGATGATGTTTCTCTCAAGTTTGGGAATACCAAACAGCAGCCTTAGTGGTTCTAGTTATCTAGAGAAGTCACTTGCTGCAAACACCTCACAGTGGCTCCACACCAGCTGAGTTTTCATGGCATTCCACCTTCTGTAGGAGGACTTAGGCATATGGCAGATTCTCAGATTTAATCTCGTCTCAAAGTAATATGAGCCCTGTGCTTGGAATCCTAATATTTTTCTGCCAGTGTTAGATATTGTTACATCTATGCCAGTTTTTTTTATACTACATCACTACAATGCCAATGAAATGCATTACTTTCAAGTGTTTGGCATCCCGGATTATAAATGGAGCAAATGAGCTACAAATGAGGTTTTTTTCACATAAAGGACTGACTTCTCTGAGTAACCCTGCTGAAACCACATGAACAATTTGCTTTCTAAGAATTCCAGAGGCTTACATACATAGTAAAATCTTACACAAAATATTCTTCAAATTATTGATCTCTGATGAATACATATTAAATATGGGAGGAGGAAGAAAAAATCATTAAGTAGCTTTAACCATCGATGCCTATTATGATATTAAAATAGATACTTGCACTGATTTGTGCATACAAAAAAACAAAGGCTCAAAACCTGAAGTCATGTTCTTAAATGTGACTTTCTGGAGAAGTCAGTGCACCAGCAGCTTTGCGCAAGAGCACCTCTGCAGCGGTACACACTTTCCTCTGGGAACAAGTGGGTATCTGTACAGGCCTCTGAAGGGGATGGGAAAATTGCATTCCATTACACCTTTGTTGCAAACTTCCAATAATATTTATCTTCTTTTGGCAAACATCAGTAGAAAGACAATTTCTTCACCCAAATAGATATATTACAAAAATTAGCATGTTGACTTTGCTATGATGCTTTTTCTGACTTTTTTTTTTTTTTTTTAACATGGAAAAAGACTGGAAAAGATGTGCTGTTTAATGAAAAATGTAGGAAACTGATACTCCTCTAGGTATATGTGTGTAAAATTCAGTAAAAAAAAAAAGCTGGTTGGCTCTAACAGAACCCACATTCCAGGCACCCATGTGTTGTATCTTCAATCTACAAACCAGAGTTAAGTTGTAAAGTGGAAGCAAACAGAATCTATATTAAAAACTAATGATGTAAAAAATGTCTTCAGTAATAATAATCTAAAATGCGAGTAACCTCAGACATGCTGCCTTCCTCCATTATGAAAATTTAAAAATATATTTTCTCAGTTCAACTGTATTCCACATTGTTAGCAATACCTCCTCACCCTATTACATAAAGCAAACCTTGTCATGTGCAATGTGGAGCTGCTGCCTATGCAATAAAGATGTATTTGTTTGTCTTTATGACAGGATTTTCTCAATTTATCTTCATTCAGATTTGTTAAATATTCATTTATTCATTGCAGAATATTGTGTATTTCCTTACTCTGCACTCAGTCAAAGTGTTAATAAGGGACCTTAACTACAAACCGTATTTTCTGTCATTTGGTTGTTTCTAAATATACCAGGAAGCAGTTGAATATACACTAAATGTACCAGAAAGCACAGCTTGATGGAAGCGTTTTCTCTCTTGTCCTTTCTATCACTGACACAAAACAGCCTATTTCATAAAAATGGATCTGATGCTTTGTGTTACTTACTCTGCTGTCTTTCTGGCTCTGGAAACAAGGCCATTACTGTGCAGCAGGAATGGAAATTAATTTTTATGTAGCTTTTTCTATGATATTAAATGGTTACTTCTCATTATTCCATTTAAAATGAAGCCTCCCTATCTCAGGGACCCTCTCTAGACCCTTTATATGGTTCAGGCCAAACAGTTCAGGGAGTATGGCATCATGCAAATTCACACAGACCAAATTATTTCTGTGAAACATTCTACTGCTGGAGAAGCAGAAGACAGAGGGGAAAAAAATGCCCATCATGGATGCTGGAGTCCTTGTGCAAGTGGAAAACACATGCTTTAGCAACTGCCTCTTCTTAGAAGCTGAAGCAGGCCAGTTCTGGCTGGCAGGCAACTTAGAATTTGGACATGTTTGCTAATGTAAGGAAAAGCTCTCAAAAATTTAATGAGTGGGGGTAGGGTCAGAACTGAGCCACAAGCATGCATCTCATCAGACTTTAACATGGTAATGATTCATTTTTAAATCCTAGTATTCTTCTGCTGTTTCACACATGGCCTCAGCCCTCCAAGGAGGCCTGCCTCCTTTGGTCTGAGTGCTGTTCTTATCTTGGGGTTACACCACATAACCAGGACTCACCAGTTATTGATTTACCTGAACCCTCTGTAATGGGAGGGAGAGAAGGAATGTCCCAGCCTATGTGAACCATATTGAGTGGGCTGATAGGACATCCAGAACCTCTTGTCACGTGCCACTTGTGAACCTCTTCATGAGTTACTCATCCCCCCTTTGTGGTCTTGGCTCAGTGAAGATTATTGTAGATGGTTCCAAGGAAAATGGAGGTTGGATTGCTGCATTCCTACACACTGGATTTTACCTGTGGATTTAGAAAAGGATATGTCACACTCTAAACTTTGGAAAAAATCTTTTATTCAAAACAACACATAGAATTCCTCTCCACTCATTTGAAACACAGAGTTAATAGATGGGAACCAAGTATGAAAACTACAATTGTAAATATCCCTGAATAGCTGGGATACAAATGAAATAAAACAGGGAAAAAAGCAAACAGCACAGCTCATTTGGCGTCTCCTTGATCCTGTAAGGGTTTCTGTAGGAATGAAGTGCAATTGCTTCAGGGATACAGGTGATGCCAAGATCTTTGCCATCTTTAGGTAATATATATGAAATTAATGGGAAGGGATTGGAAAGTTAGGTGTAAACTAGCCCGGAAAATTTCCCTGGTGCCCAGAGTCTGTGTTATTTTGAAGCTCCTGGTAAGTCTGCTGTGCCACTGAAGTTGTGTGGAGGACTGTCTAAGCAGCTCAAGCCCCATTCCCCTGGGTCTCTGCGGGGGCCAGGACACTGCTTGGACTCACTCCGCAGCAACTCCATCTAGAACCCCTGCTAGTCAGTGCACATACTGTGCACTGGAATTTGCAAGGTCTCTACAAAGCGTACTCCACATTCTCTACATCAAAGGAATCCTTTTGCTGCAGAACTGGGACTTTTACAACTCCATTCCACTACATTAAAGGGACTGTATTGAGGACCTTCACCTTTTGTGCAAAAGACTTCCTCTTGTGTGCTTACTTGGGGTTAAACAAACAACTTATTTTTATATGGCACTCAAAACCAGCTTGAAAGCACCAGAAAATCAGCTGCAGTGAGCTGTGTTCTGCTACCAGCAGCAAAACAGAGGGAGACTTCAACATCTGTGATTTTATTTAGAACAACTGTGCCTAGCAAAATTACTACAACTGCTGGTTGACAAACACAGAAATCTCAATTGCCTGTTCAAATTCAATTCAGCAGTCCAAAAAGGACTGGTGTGATCATCTGATGGTCACCCCCATAAAAGAGGCGTGCAGCTCTAACAGAGACTCTCCACCATGCTGACTGCTGTCACCAGTACATCCTACTGGCTGTGTGGGTAGCAGAGAGCATCCCTGCCACAGCTGCAGGGTTTTTTTCCATTGAGATGGACATTCCTCGTGTGATTACTCACTATGCTGCTGTTCATGTTTTATTTATTCTATGGCTAAATTCACAAACAAGGTTGGGAATAATACTTGAAAGAAAGAAAACAACTCCCTGATGAACTCCAATCTCATTTGTTTAGTAGATAAACACATGTTCTTGGTGATGGGGATGGGCGCTTCAATATGTTCCCTTTTGCAGTAGTAGCAAGATCTCTTGTTTTTTATGTCTTGATGTCCGGCCATGACACAAACTGCACACAGCAGGTTTTGGACCCAATACCTTTCCTGTAGCAGGACTTAGAATGTCCATAAAACAGGAGATTACTCATTCCTAAAATCAAGGAAATTAGTAGAGCTGTTAAATATGGAAGATTAACCAAAACATAAAAAAGAAAGAAAAAACTTGTATTCATTATCCCTTCTGGTACTCATTTGATGTCTTTCCCAAGACCTGTTCTGGCTATCTGTGCTTTTTGATTCATGTTAAGCAGCAAAGACACTCAGTCTAGATGCCAAAGGTTGGCAGGCCGAGGGCCACCAACTCCCGCTTAACAGGTTGTTTTCTAAAGACATTTTTGAGTTGCAGATATTCCACCTAAATTCTAGCTGGAATTGGAAAATTCCCTACCTTGGATGAGAAGTGCAGGGGCAAAGCCATGAGAATGATTTAAGCCTGTCTAGAAAGGATTGTTTCACACTTGTCAGTGATCCGCTGCCAGGGCAGACTGGACTGAGTGTCTGTGCCTTGGTGTGTGCACACGAGGTGGAAAAGCCACACAAAACACAACTGGCTTCCAAAGTGTCCCTGCTGCTGTTCCTATGGACTGCCAAAGCTTCTTGCATCAGCGCTGCCACTATTGATGTCATTTGAACTGAGACATTTTTAAAGCTGAGTTTACACAGCACTTTGCTGTGACGAGGAGAGTTCCAAAGGTCCCCTCAGTCCGAAGGGGATTTGCACAGCTCTTGAAATACCTTGGTTTATTAGAGAGATACAAGATATTGATCCCAGTAAACTCAGGCAAGTGCCATAATCAGCTCTTTAGGAAAGTTCATGGACTAAGGAGGAAAGGAGATGGGCACAAAAGGAACCCGTTCTCGTTTACGTTGTAGTAACAAACTGCCACTAGTTGCTTTTATAACTTGCTAAGGCATCACAGACCAGCAGCCCTGCTGGGTCTGGCTGCTGACAGCTCTGGCTGTGTAATGACCTACCAGGGCATGAATGAGGGGCTGCATTTTGCTCTTCACCTCAGTTTTGGAAGGAGCAAGGGTGTTAAATCCAAGGATCTCCCCCATCTCTGTCCTTTAATGGTGGCAACATCCCAGAGGGAAAAAATCTTACAGAGCAGAGGTGGGAACTTGCCTCAAAATGCTGCTTGAGCTGAAATATGTGGATTTGCTGTGGGTGTTCAATAATTTTCACAAAATCACAGAATGTCAGAAAAAGACAGTACCTTACTCTTCCACATACTCTCATTCAGGCTGAATAATTTTCCTGAAACAGCCCAAAAACTTGATTCTGTGCTGTGAAAAATGAGGTTCACAAAATAAAATAAAGCAAAGGTCAAATGGTCGACCGGGTGCCTTGGCGCACTGCCAAGAGCACGCTGGTGTCTTGGAACCACCCCTTTTTATCCTGTTCTTCATGCATGGACTTATGCACATTTACTTTTCCAGGAACTGTTCTGCATAGTAATTCCTTGGGTCCGTCAAGCGTCATTCCACTTTTATTTGGTTCTTATCATCTTTTGATTTGGGCTTTGGTCTCTTGTTCACAAGCAGTGAATGCTGAGAGTCACTTGGGCCTCTTCGGAAGTTATCTTATCTATTCAGGCAGCTGAAAACACACTACACCTAAATGCCAAACTACAGCAAAAAAGCCCCATGATACATCTATTCAAGCAGTTAAAACACACTAAAAACTACAGAAAAAAAAATCATACTTATAACATTCATTCCAATATTTGTGAAAAGCTAACACCAAAATATGTATTTATAACGTGCTGTTCTGCATTGAGTCTGCCTTACAAAATCAATTGTGTCAGAATAGTACTGGGCCCTTTACCTGCCTAAGGCATTGAGCATCTTTCACCTCTGCACACAGTTGTCATGACAAATCATTCCTATTACAAGCTTCTCATCTCCTAATTTGCATTCTTCTCCACTTTCTTTTATTAAGTGTTCAGATGACTCCTGCACAGGGGAGTGGTTTCAAGTGGCAGTGCCGGAGGGATCCATCTGAACAGGGCCTGTTGCTGAACAGTGGCCCCAACCAGAAAGGCTCCTGGCGTACTCCTGAAGAGGGATCACCGAGTGTGACACGTGGTGATGTGATGGAACCAGCCTGGGGCTCCTTGTCCCTCCCTGTCCCCCTTTCAGCTCAGCGTCCCTGGTGGGGGAGTGTTACCCTGTTCCTTGGGATTACCCTGGGGATGGGAAGCATCTCCCATTTGGAATCAGATGCCGCCATCAAATATGTACATGGGCACTGTGGCCTAAATCAACATCCAGGGACAAAATTCAGTGATAAAGAGGAGGAAGTTGCATTATGAAAAATGTGCCTCAATGTGACCTTCCCTAAGGGACCAGGAATGAGCGTCAACTTCCCAAGCTGTGCCTTCCCTATGAACATGACTCGAGGTTTAAGGGAGAGACAAATCCCAAACGCACCTGTGCTGGGCATTTATGCCTTACACCACCTCCCACATCCTCCCCCAATGTCAGGCAGCTCAGCGTGCTCGGCCTTTTCTACAGCCGCAAAACCGTCTTCATCTGTTATTTCTAGGAGAAACCCTTGTTCAGCATTCCTATCACTTTTCTGTCCCTGATTTGATTTTCTCTTTGCCCCCAAATTAAATTTTCCAGCAAACCATGCCAGCTGCTCGCAGGCGTCCCCCGAGCGCCGGCAGCGGGGTGCGTTCCTTTGTGGCGCACGCCGCTCAGCGAGGAGCGGCGGACACACGGCGGCCGGGCCGCCCTCTCCGCGAGGGCTCTGCCGCGCCGGGCCGGGCAGTAACCGAGCAGGGGCCGCCCGAGGGCGGCAGTGCCGGGGTCCCTGCGGCCCGGAGGGTGCGCACCCCGGCGCCGCGGGGCCGGGCGGGGCCGCGCAAGATGGCGGCGGGCGCCCCGCGCCGCCCCGGCTTTGTACGGGCGCTGCGGCCCGGCAACAGCGACACCCAGCGGCGCCTCAGCGCCCGCCGCGTCACGGCGCGCTGCCCGCGCCGCGCGTGACGTCACAGCGCCGCCGCCCGCTCCCGCTGCGTCACGGCGCGCTGCCCGCGCCGCGCGTGACGTCACGGCCCCGCGGCGGTGGCGGGCCCGTGCCGGCCCTGCGGCCGCGGGGCAGCGGCGCCTCCTCTCCGGGCACGGCCGGAGGGGGACTGCCCTGCCAGGGCCCGGGGTCACCGACACACCGAGCGCTTTGCTTGGAAGGGAACAGTAGCCCCTCTAGTCCGACCCCGTGCGCTTTCCTCTGGATCAGCGTGACCACCCTGAATGTTTCCAGGGATGCGACCTTCACCACCTCTCTGGCCTACCTGTTCCAGTGCTTTACCACCCTCATCATAAAAACTTCCTTCTATCTAATCTAAATCGACCCTCCTTTCGAACCATTAGGTTGTTCATTACAATAGGCCCTGCTAAAAAGTTTGGCCCCATCACAATCTGCTGTTCTGAAGTGCAGTAGGTGGTGGGCTATGACAACGTGACAAGCACGTGATTATTTTCTATGCTTTTTACAATTCTGTTCCTTCTGCTGACCCTGGTATTCCCTGGAATTCCCTGGAATTCCTTGGTACAGGTTGTGAAAGGCTATGTCCTTTGATATGAGGGCTATTTCTCATCATCAGTTTTGGTATTTGTGTCTTTTGCCCTACAAAAATATGTTTATACAGTTGCATTTTTCTAACCCTGCACATTTCAAGTTTGCATTAAATGTGTGCCTGACACTATTTGTGTAACATAAAATAAAGACCAGTGCTGTAATACAAGTCAATCTAATGGATCAGGTCAGGGATAATAAACAGTGAAGGCTGGTGAGTCTGCAGAGAGTATTAAGAGGATGTATGGAAGAAAATTAAAGGATCACTTATATAACAATTACTGAAAAAAAATACACATCTGCAATTTCCAGAAAGCTCAGATTCCCTGTGAAGTTCAGTACCAGCTCTCGTTCCAGGATGAAGTGGATTTGACAGCACTGAATTTGACTGAGGAGTTTGCTTTGCTGTCTCAGCCTCCATTTTTACAAGTCCACAGTGTCTAATAATGCAGCTAGTCTGGGTTTCTGTTTTCTGTTGGGAAAAGTGTCCTCAGGTGACAGCTCCATGCATGCTCTGGAACTCAGTTGTTCTAAATACAGGTCAAGCTCTGATTCTGTGTGCTTTTCAATAAGCTCTTTATTTGCGCCTTTTCCTACTGAAGTATTAGTGTGGGAACTTTACTGTCATCAGATGCAATATTGTCTACTGTTATGCCGGAGAGTTCACTTGGATTTTTAGTTTTTATCTTCCCATGCATGTCCTGCCAATGGCTCCACACACATTTTCCTGGGCTGGCATCTCCTTTTATTGTCCGCTGCTCCTGTCAGAGCAATCTCTTCTGTAAAATTGTCTTTGAAGGAAGTGTTCTCTTTTTTCTTCATGAAAAATTATAATTAAAAATATTTAAATAATTCTTGTACTGTTCCACTGAGATTTTTCTTCCAACTCACAACCTTGAAGTTTTACCAGTGACTCACCCCAATTAGTCCTCTGTACCAAATCATCATGAACTTTTGCAACAAAATTTTGTCATTCCCCTCAGAAGTATGCACAGTCCAAAGGAACCCACAGTTTGTCCTCTCAGCCCATGCTAGGTCCTGTGTTACACAGGCAGATCTCCAGCATGTTTGCTTTCTGCACCGTGCTCCCTCCAACCAGCACCCTGAGCTGAGGGACCAAGGTGGACCACAGCATGGCAGTAATGAATGAGGCTCCACAACTGCAGCACAGGGAGGCAGGATGGGGATTACTGGAGGGGAGTGATGGAGGCCATTGCTTCACACCGTGAATCCATGACTGATTTTTATAACACTTTCTTCTTATAATATCCTTGTAAAAAACTGTAGGCTGTATCTTGGTCACTCGGTGGAGTGTGTAGTCTTCACTGTCTGTCTGTGTGGTTCTTAATTAGCCATCTTCACCTAGAGTAAAAGGAAAGCTGTTAAGAGTGTAGGAAACCAAACTCAGAAATAAAGCCAGCTTGTCATCCTCTACTTGCAGGGAGAATTCACTCTATTTCAGGAAATTTGCATGCATGGGGAGATGCTCATTGCTCCAGTGCTTCAGGCTGGACACTTTCCTTCATCCCCTTTTACCATGGCTATTGAAGCCCAGTTAGCAGTGGTCCCTGCACCCTTGGTTTCCTGGGGAGCTCTGTTGGGAGGGCTGAGGTGTGACCCTGGGGCGGTCTGCTGCAGCCCCGCTCCCAGCAGCGCCGGCTGTGCGCTGCGGGGGTGGGAATTACCGGGATCCGGGCTCGGGGGGCTCTCACTGCCCAGGTGGCCTTACCCTGTACCCCTCAGTGCTCATCAGCCTCTGCACAGCTCCCGCAGCTCCTCCTCAGCCCAGAGCCCGCTCCAGCCTTGCTGCCGATCCTGAGGGATAACAGTGTCTAGTTCTGCTAACTGGCGATAGCTTTCTGAAAACTATTTTAGTACTATGGGATTGAGCATCTAGATGCTACTACAAGTTGATAATAATGGAAACCAGTGATACATGCGAGTGTTTGAATTATAGGAATTATTTCAGAACAGTAGGACAGAAATGGCCCTTTTACCAGCCCCTCCAGCTTATTGAAACTGGTTGTCTTTTCTGGCTTTTCTTAGTACTCCATAACCGCTATTTACATTTAATTTATTATAAGCACATGTTGAGTATTAGACCATCAAGCTTTTGGAGCTTCTATTTTCAGTTACATTGTGCTGCTGCTGAATAAGAAATGCAACTGCTGAAATTTGTTTTCAATGGTATGTTGATTAAAATCTGCTTGAGTTTAAAATTTCCAACCATCTAAAAATGAAAACCTTTCACATGCTTCATGTCCCTGGCCAGCCAGAGAGTTTATTTCCTACGGTGTATAAATAATGGATTTTTCTGTTTATATGTATCCATCATCAAACTAGGTTAAATTCTCAATTGGCAGCGTGAATTGTCTTGCAGTGAAGCTAACTAGCTGGAACTAATTTTGAAATGGGTATAGTGCATAATTATAGTAACCTAGTGTATAGGGACTGATCTACCTGAATCAGTCATATCTGATGAAGAAAAACATGAATAAAAATTACATTGAAAACATAGCTGCCTGCTTATAAATGAAATAAATTATTTTAGGGATTTAAATTCCTTTACTTAACAGAAAACAAGTGTTAAAGTTGAATTTATTTCACACTAGGTTTTTCAGTGAACCCTTTAAGCATAACCATTGGCAACAGTTTATGGATAATTTTACCTCTGGAGAGGGGAAAAAGATGTCTATGGAAAGAATGAAAACTTTCAAACAAACTTCATGGTTTTAAAATTGACTTGGCCTTTAAATATTTTAGGTTTCCAGTACCAGGGAAATATTTAGCAGGAAAAAAAGAAAGTAGTTGATTTCCATAATGGAGAAGTTTTTTGTAGAAAGGATCTGCCAACAGAAGGATTCAGCAAGTATGAATTTAGCAGTGAAGCACTGGAAGGAAATAGGTGAAAGACATGGAAGGAGCTATGAAGGGGAAGATAATTTCGGGGGATTAAATAGAGAGATTTCCCAGTCTTGCTGGAGTTTGAGGATATCTGAACTAGAGAGGGACTGGGGAAGGGATGAAGCCTTTGAACAGAGAGAAATTTATGGACCTCTGAAAGCAGAGATAAAGATAAGGCCCTTCAGAGATGGCTGAAGATGAAAGATACACAATTAATCTAACTTTGGGAGATATATCAACCTAAGGGAACTGCAAGATTTAAAACTTCTGTTGCTGCTGCATGACACGTGTTACGACGTTGTGTCTCCCTAGGAAACACTCTGTGGCTGGATGAAGAAGGATTCCAGTTACCTTCAGCTCCATGCCTTGCCAGGATCATACTGTTTTTCCAGTGTTATTGGCCAACCATGAGCTTTCTGATGTACCAGAGTAGTCAGGCTTTGCTATATTGTTATTTTTTCACTGTAAAAAAAAAAAAAAAAAAGGAAGAAGCACTTGCATCTAATATTTACCTTAAATGTAGTTCATCAAGAATCTAGTCACTGAAAGTCTCTGTAGGTGTCCAACTGCTGGTTTGTTATTTGCATGCAGTGGTAAGACAGGTGCAGAGACTTTAACTGGCCCTCAAGTAACAAAAATACTTTTTGTAGCAGCAGCTATTGTTTATTTTAGTTTGATGAATGCCAGAGTAGCAAACAGCATGGGAAGAAACACAAATAAGAATGTAACATCTTTACAAATATGCCCAAATCATCTTGGGGAAGAAGGAATTGTAACCTGGAATGGATCAGAGAGGTTGGAGTTCAAACTTTTGCAGTTTTGGGTACATAGGTTTCTCAAGGAATTCTTCAAGTCTGTGTTTAAAAGCCACCACTAAAAGCTTCATACCTCTCCTACTGGGGAAATTATTCCTCAGATTATGATAATTTTTGATCAGTAAGCATTTCTTTATATTCAGTATATGTTTTTGCTTCTAAGTTGCTCTCTGGACTCCGATGTTCCTTGACAATCCTGCTGAAAAATGCCTTTCCTTCACTGGTGGTCTTCTTCAAATATTAGTAGGCTGTTATCATGTCCCCCATTAATCATTTCTTAGCCAAGCAATTTATATTTTTAACTCTTCTAATGTCTCCTCATAAATCAATCATCTTAGTCTTTGGATCATGTTTGGTGCTCTTCTCTGAACTCTCAAATTTGTCAATATCTAGAAATGTGTATAATATTCCAGATGGAGCTGTACCAGCAGCATGCAGAAAGTGGTATTTGTTCTTTTCTCAGTGATGTGACACTATTTACCCTGTCCAATACTGTAGTTGCCTTTTCATGCCATAGCACGTTACCAATTCACATCACTTAGCGTGGGCTATCTCCCTACATCTCTTTCGTCATTATTGCGTCTGAGATTTTGCCTTCCTGTTATTGCTTTTCAGATGCTTTCCCAGGCTGTATTATTTTCCAAGTTGAGTCTCCTTTAGTTATTTTGTTTCCATGGTTCTATCTTTTCTAGGAAATTCTCTATTATTTGCTTTGTACACTGTCTTTCTGTCTTTCACACTCATATCTGTGAGTTTCATCAAAGCACTGTGCACTCTCTTTTTCCAGGTCATTAATAATTTAGTCCAACAGACTCTTTCTAGCAGTCATCCACATGGCAGCCAGGAGACAGTTCCCACCACCTTGCTGCATTGCTGCTTATTTCCTGTAATTTCATTACCTCAGCAACTTGAAAGCCACATGGAAATGGCTGAGCCAATGTGAATTACTTTTTCAGCTAAGATCCTGTGAGATAGAACATCGTGCCCCTATTAAAGCTCATCTGCACTTGGATAGTCCCCTGTCCTTGCTCAAGGCTCTGCACCCAAGGCTCACTGAAGACAGAGAGACCATTAGGAACAGACACTGGATTTTCAAGTCTGTCTGCAGTACCCTTGCTGTTGTTTAAGATGGTAATGTTAATATTTCCTTCTGCTTCAATTTCTCAGTTGTTTGGCTTGTGCAGAGTGAACTGTAGAATGCATGTTATCTATGGGTTTTTTATTTGTTCACATTTCCCTAATCCGTTTCCCTATATATCCTTCATTAGTTGTTGCTGTTTCTTTCACAGGTTCCCCATCCCACTCTCCCTCAGTGCTCTCAGCATTTCTTCCTTTTTTTTTCCCATGGAGGAAATACTTGAAAAGGAACTTAATGTCAGAGCCATTTCTGAATCTTTCATTTACTCTTTTCATGTGTGGAAGAATCTGTTCTCACTTGCATTTCTTTTCTTCAAAGAATTCTTATTATAGCCTTTGAAAGAACCAAGGTCAATCTCCTTGAACTCTTTGCATAACATGAAATTTTGCAATGTTTTTTTCAATTGGTTTAGGAGGGCTGAAGGTTTTGGGGAGGGGTGTCTTTTGGGTCTGGGGTTGGGTTTAAGGTGTGTTTATATTTGACTTGCAATTCTTGATTGATTAAATAGAAGAGAATAATTTGTCTTTTTATTTAGCTCCACTATTTCTGTGAGGAAAATGAAATTCTTGTGAACAAACTTTTGCTCCATAACTTGATACCGGTTTTATTTTTCTGAAGCACTGGTGAACCTACACTGTTTGAAATTAGCACAACTGACCTGGATTTCTTATGCTAGACCCTGAAAGTGGATTAGAGTATATCTAGTTTTCCTTCATTTCATCATTTCCATGTATAATTACAGTTAGTGATCTTGAGAATAAGATGAAATTGAGTGATTTTGCACTCTTTAAATTACACAACTAAAAAAAATCATTAGAAACATAGCCTTGGATGACAGTAACTTCTTCAAATAATTGATGAGAGAAGGAGTAGGACATGATAGCTATCAGAAATGAGTCTTGGCTCTGAACACAAAAAGGATGTAAGAAACACAGTAAAAGACAAATTTATGTCTCATATTGCCTCTGTGACACTTCTTTCAGTTTGAACGATTTTGGTAAGTGATTAGTAATCAGCATAAATGTCTTAAGAGCAGACAAGTATTACTATCTCTCTTAAAGGTGGGAAAGCAAAGGGATAGCAGTGAGGCAAAGTGACCATGTGGCATAAGCAAGACCTATAGTGAGCTTAAAAAAATTCTCTTTCTTACTCTGTTTATCCAACATTCTTTTCCACTTAGTGTGGTATATTTAAAAGAAATAACAAGAACACAAAAGCACTAGGAAATAATGTTGCAGGAGATTCTCCTGTTATAAGGAGAAGCACATGAGACTGATTTAATAATTCATATTTTAAGAATACTTAACATTCTGAGTTATATTCTTGGATAAAGCAGTTTTTTTTTAAGATGCTGCCTGGTTCTATCAACATCCAAGTTTAGGTTATTAGGGATATTCTTACAGTGACTAATTTGATCACAGGTAGGGCTGACTCTTTCGGAGGTTCCTTGGAATATGCTTAGTGATTGCCTGTAGTCCTCTTGGATATGGTAGCAGTGCACTGTAGCCCAGTTAATTAAGCTTCAGCCCACTGCATACTGTCCTTTTTCTATATTGCTGGATGCAGCTCAAGTTCAATACTGTCTATGCAAAGTCTCCTATTGATTTTAATGTGCTATGAATCCACTGTGCTTAGGCAGAAAGGACTCAGAGCAGCATGGTTTGTTTTTTTTTTTTTGCATGTGTCATCTGAAGTTCTGCTACAGCCTTGTGCCTTAAATGTGAATCTTACCAAAGAAATTGATACAAATTGTGAAAAGTGCCACACTTAGCAGTTCAGGTCTCTGTCTTTCATTTGATTCCTTTTAAACAGAGGAATGTCTAGATTTATATAGAATGCAGTAAATATCAGTGTTGGGTTAGAAATACAATTAAAAAGTATTCTTGGCTTGCTCAGAGATGAGAAGGAAAGAGATGTCAATTAATAGTAGTTAAGAGCCTACATGTAGTGAATGGCTAATTGCTGTCATGTTGTTAGAAAATAGGTGACTTCCTTATAAAACTTTATCATAGTTGGCACTCTTTCTCTTATTGAAAAGAAACAAAAGAATAGTCTGGCATGAAGCCTATGCTACATTTTACCTTTTTTTACCTTTAATGGAGATCTCTTCAGATCTAAGTTTTAGGTAGACTCATGAGTTATATTGCAGCAAACTTCCATTTTTATTGCTTGTTATGGATGTGAGTTTTATAGAAAACAGGACTCTCAAGCAAACAGAATTTTGCTTTTATAGAAATTTAAAGGTTTTTTTTTTTTTTTTTTTTTTTTTTTTTTTTTTAACCTAGGACTAGCAAAGTATTATTTTCTCACAGTGTGCAAGCTTGAGAAATGAAGGCACCTGAAGAACAGCCTGAATTTAGGTGACTAACAGCAAATGTGTGTGGTCTGAAGATGGAGCAGGCAACATTTAGGTGTTGGCTGTTTTGCTGGCTGCCTTCATTCAGAATAGGTGTTGTGGGGAGCTCCTCCGCCTTTCCCCAGCACCGCTGCTCAGGAGATGGCATTGGTGCGTACACAGCTGTAAAGGATTAATGCCTCCCAGTTGTGGACTGCTTGAACCTCATGGCTGGTTGGTGCCAGCAGCAATATTTCAGCCTCGTTCTCTGCTGGGTCAGGATTGGTGGTGGCTGTGGGCACTGGGAGCAGCTGGGGCAGAGCAGTGGGGTCCTGCCTGGCCCCAGCCCAGCACCACAACTCTCATGGAGGTGTGCCAAGCTGATTTTGTAGGTCTGCAGTGGCTCTTCTTTTCTAGTCTTCCTACAGTTGCATATGACTTATCTGAATTTATTCTTAGAAAAACCCCTCTGTTACTTGAAACACGTCCTTCGTGCTTTCTGATGTTTTTTCATTACACTGGAAAGGAATGTGGTTATATTAACATTTGATTATCTCTGGTGGTTTGCCTCTGCCGTTGCATTTCTGTAGCCGATGTTTTCCTTTTTTGGGCTGAAAGGCTTTTCGCTGGTTGTGCGGCCCCTGTCCCTCGCTGTGTGCACAGTAACCCCTGGCAACACTCGGGACCTCAGCACAAACACGGAGGATGCAGCTCCCCGTGCCCGAGCGCTCGTCTCCGGCGCCCACCCGGCTGGGGACCCCGCTCTGGGGCTGTGTGGCCTGACACGCTCCCTCACGAGCTGCCAGAAGCCCTTGTCCTTCCCTGGCTGGGCTTTGTTCGTTAGCAGCAGTGCAGTGAATGAAGGTGCTGTGAGCCTCTTGGTGGTTTACAGCATGTGAGGTTTTCGGACTCGTCCATCATTGGGCTTATTCTGTTTCAGCAGGTTTCACTGACATCAGTAATGACACAATGAGCTCAGCACTGAATTCTGCTGCAAATCTCTCCTCTAAGGCATTTGTTTTTCCCCAGTAAACCAGTAAATAAATAAATCTGATACTCTATAGTGATTTAGCTTCTTGAGACACTTCAGCTCAGCAGTGCTGTGTGACTTTCAGAGAAGACCTGGTTTTGCCTGGTTGCGTGACTGGGTGGGCAGAGGAGAAGCAAGGTCAGTCATCTGTTGAAGGGCTTCACCAGGAAAAGGACGGATTTGGGTTGGACCCAGGCATGCCCTGGATCTGCAAATCCAATTCAGTGAGAGGTTATTTTGCTTTCCTCTTTATGCTTGTGCATACAGAATGCACTGGACAGCCATGCTGGTTTCAAATAATGCTTATGATACTGGGGCAAGGAAAAATGTGGAGATCTTAAGGAAGGATGGGTAGTAATTTCTGTTGTTGTCTATGTCTGTGCAGAGACAACTCGAATTAATGGAAACCCCTGGGAGTGTCTGAA
This sequence comes from Sitta carolinensis, assembly GCA_032173965.1. Lineage (NCBI taxonomy): Eukaryota > Metazoa > Chordata > Aves > Passeriformes > Sittidae > Sitta > Sitta carolinensis. The sequence goes on from CM063288.1 coordinate 22,251,326, forward strand.
CACAAAAGTTCACCCACTGAGTATTTAGCCATCTGCTTTCTTTTGGAAGAAATATTCCAGAGAAAGTTGGGAAAAAGTCATGACTGCTTTAGAGCTAGCATTGTGATATTATTTCCTGAAGATTTATTGCCTTTTGATGGCAGTCTTTCAGCAGAAACTCATGAGTAGTTATGTTGTGAAGGAATTAGGAACTTTCGTGGCTTGTCTTTAATTTACAAATCAGCAAGAGCATATCTCTCTGAGGTGACATGCGATCTTGAGTAATTTACATTATATGACACGGCAACTTTCTCCTGTGTGCAAATTGCCCTCCAGGAACATGACAAAATGTCAGTCACTCACATTAAAATGTTGGCTTATAACACAAAATTTAGAGCCAACTCAAAAGTTTTTTTGGACTTGTGAGTAGTCCCATTAGAAAAGAAGAGATCCAAAAACTGAATTTGAATCAAACTGGAGTATCGTCTGTAATTTCAATTTGTTTGCTCATCTTGTCTTTCAATACAACTTACATTTTAAAAGGTCTTTTTGTGTTCAGTATTTCTTTCTTTAGAAACACCCTTTTGCATATTTAAATCCTTCCATATGTCTGTGCACATTTAATTTTTGTTACATTTTTCATCTTATTTTATTTTCCTTCAGGATCTGAACAATGTTAAATATACGTATTTGTGCTGTTTCTCTCTACCCTTATTGCCTAATTAGGAGAATATTTTCCTATTTGTGCCTGGTAATAGGAGATTTCTCAAACAATTCCACAGATCTAGACTTGCTGTTAGGTTCTGTTTTGGAAGGTGTTATTCTCCTGATGAAAATACAACCATTGTATCAGTTTAATATTCAGTCTAACTCCCTGAATCCAATGTTTATGGCAAAGGATCAAGTCAATAAGGCTTTATGACTCTGTCACAGTAGAGTCCTTTCCTCATTCAAGGAATAAATCCCAGGCCACACAGAAACCCATTATGTATTCTTGATATGTAAACCATTCCAGAGTAAAATTTAATAACAGTAATGAAACTAAATCAACGTGACAAATTTCAAATAATGCAGTGGAACATTTTTTTATCCTCCAGCTGTTAAGACTAACTGAAATGGCAGAATCATGATGTGCAGAGTCCTGCAGAAAAATGCTATGGATTTTGCTGCTGCTTCTGCAACAAGAACCAACCTTTATCAAGAAAACATCTGCTGAGTTCCCATTGCAATCACTGGCAGCTGAAACCAGTGCACAGTAAATTATTCTCCCCATTCAATCACCTCTGTGCTTTATTCCTCTGATACAGCATGCAGTGCACCACCAGTAGTTGTTACAATATTTGTGGTGCATATATGCTTGCTCCTATAAAGATGTAAACAAAAACAGGCAAAAGTCTGTATCCATAAGGTTTCTGTTTCCTACCCCTTGCATATGTTTAAAATGAGATAAAAATTAAATTTAAGGAGTGTCAGTCTCATTTTAATTGCAAAGATAGTCTGCCTCATATTCTATGGCAAGAAAGATCATCTTGATAATAAATAAACAAATATTTTTTGGCACATATCTGATTAATTCAAATCAGTGCATAGTTTGGACCTGGTCTAGTTTTTGGTAAGTCCCTTCTTGTCTACTGTTGGCAATTTTCTGAAAGCTGTAGATCTCCATCGGTGTATGCTACTGGAGAGTGAGCTAACAAAGGCTATGTTAACTAACAAATCATGCTCCCAGAGCCGTGGAGGTTGCTGACATGATGGATGGTGCTGCATTGTCAGGTAGGGCCCTGCTTAGCCGCACTTCAGGGGCTCCTGAGACGTTGGAAGGCCTTGTGCATTGGTTCCATGTCAGGACTTCCTATAAAGTCAAGCGAATCCCAGTATGAAAGGCCCAAGAAAAAGCCAATTAAAGCACACCCTTCCCCCTGTGCAGTCAGATAGCTGCTTCACATCACACCTGGCTGCTACTGCAGAGGGCTGGTACACGTGGCTGGGTTTGCTCCACCTGTGGGAGTGTGGAGAAACCAGATCCTCTGAAAATAAAGCAGTCATGGTATATGTAATGATCTAGTAAGGAAATAAATAAATATATAAGGGGGTTGTGGTGGGGATTTCATCCACATGTCCACCCCATGCCCGTCATTCTGGCAGCTCTTTGTCCTCTGGAGAGGGACTGGAGGAGGCAAGAGCCACCTGTGACTGGATGACTTAGGCACCCGGTGCTGGTGGATCTGCAGCTGTGGGAAGAGGACACATGGCTTACGTGCTCTTAGAAGGGTGACAAAAGTCTGTTCCTTCCTTGAGGGGAAGTGGGGAAGGTGGACCTGCCTCAGGGAGAGTTGTGCATGTGCACCACACTGTTCCCCTTGTGCATTTACCCTTCCTGTTTACACATTACTCCCATTTGCACGACAGTTCAAATAAAAACGAATAAAAACAACTGATATCCTGGTAGTGTTTTTAATATATATGTCCTGCAGCTGTAAAGGGATATTCCCTACTTATATGATTCAGTATTTATTAATTACTTGATGTACTTTCACTTCTGTGGAGCCTTCAGCCTGTTGTGCTTGCAGAGCTATTTATATTCTGTCTTGCCTTGGGACTCCTTTAAGAAGAGTTGGTATTCAACCTTTCTGAAGAAAAGTCTTTAAGCTCTGGAAGCAGGCAATAAAAACTAGAATGCACACAACACAACAAATAATACCAGTTGCACCAAGTCCTATTAATTATTTTTAAATGTCCTTCAGCTCAATTACAGAGGAAGCTATTGGCCTTTTGGCTTAGAATAAAAGCAGAGAAGCTGCATGATGGGCTGTTGTAACCCTTCCCCTGTGCCCTGATGGGAATGGAGAACAGGCTTGTGTTCACTGCCCTCACTGCGTACATAAGGTCATTGTATCAGAAAATAGCCAGTTGAGCTGCTAGTTCCAAGACCTGTCATGCCATGATTATGAATTTTGTTGTTAATTTTCCTTTTAAGATTGACATTAATCTCCTTATTTCATTACACACACAACACAATTTTTTTTTGTTTTTTTTTTGTGTTTTTTTTTTTTTTTTTTTTTTTTTAATATAAAGGAAGAATTAAAATACACCCAAACCATCTACCCAGTTCACAGAAATGTTAAGCAATGGACCCAAATGCGACAGGATGGGAATCTGCTGTCTCTGGGATTTCACAAGGGGATCAGGAGTCACGTGTAGTCACAATGGTATGTTTTCTCATAGAACTAGTGAGTCATTGCAACCAAAATGATTTCAGGGAAGGGTCATAGTTTCAAAATTATTTGATTTAGAAAGTAGTGGGAATTTTTTTTAATTTCTGAAGGACTTGTGTCAACATTTTCTTAATGGAAAACAAAAATTGTTTGAAGTCCCATTTTGCTTTGAAACTCAGGCTAACTCAATATAAGCTTAAATATCCAAAAAGGAAATATTAGTATTTTGAAATTAGTAAGGACATGTTTGATTCCCTGTCACATTTTATTTTCAATTTTGTGAATTTTGATATCTCATATTTTTTAACATGAGGAAGGCTTTCTTGATTTGTTAATGGTTACACAGAATCTGAGAAACATTAATTTGAAGCAAACATTCAGAATGTTATTAACCTGACTGTACTTTGAGTGAGGTCTCCTATGACTGACTACAAAGTAACAGACATTTGTTATTCACATTGTTTGCCTCTTTCCTGTGTTGGCTCTGAGATAGCCCATGTCTCATGCACGCAATGTTACCCATCCCTCAATGACATTTTGGAAAAAATGAATTCTCAGTGTATCTTTTTGGAGAGTTCTGAACATCCTGGACTTGTTACAGTATCTCTTGGTTAGCTGAAGCTGAGAAGATGCTGTTCAGCTCTCTTGCTTTCACTAGATAAGCATCTATTTTGGAAGGTGAAACAGGCAGTAGCTGGTATAATGTATGCCGAGTAGAAGGTAGTCTAAGAAAAGGGTGGGTTTAACTGTCTAGAAACACATATAAATCTTAAAAATATGTTTAAAATGAGAAAAAATTGCACATATTATGTGCCAGTGTTCTCAGTCTAACCTGGCAATTTTTAATATTCTACTTCTCTGCTTGCTTGTAACTGGTATTCACTCCAACTTGTATTGCAGTGCCAGTATAATGCAAAATAAGCTGTGTGCAGGTACGGTGACCTCACTGGTAACTGGTGTTCTGGCTGAAGTGTAACACGCTCTCGTGAGCCAGGCAGTATCAAATTTCACTGTATATTTTGCAATCCTTTTTATAGCCCATCACTTTGGTTTTACTAATCTTATTTCAATTTCCATGCCATAAATCCACAGGAAGGTGGGCCTGTGTTTTCAGGAGGTTGTCCAGGAGCTTTCCCATGCCGCAGGAACCACCAAACCTCTGACCCAGTCATGGCACACTTGTTGTGGGGGCTGTGTGTGACTGTGGCTTGTGACCAGGACAAAACTCTCCCTAAGTCCCACAGACAGCTTAAACTGCAGGGTATTTAATTCCATTCTGGACAAGCTTCATTTAAATTTTGATTTCCAAAGATGTAGAACGACCAAAGTGTGTTGGGTGCAAGAGGCCATGACATCCCTACCTTGTCAGGGATCACAGAAAGTCCATCACAGGAAGGACCGTGCCCAGAAGTAAATGTGCTCAAGCATTCCTCTAGCTGTGAGCTATGAGGCCAGCAAAACCAGGCATTGATTCCTGGACTCACCCAGCCCTGTTCTATAGAACGTCTAGGTTTGTCTTTAAAATTAATTTACTAACTACCAAGACGTGTTTTATAATTTGCAGTTAAAACTGTGCCAGCTAGAACTTTCATTTATTTACATTTTGCATAACACTGAATGTGAATAAAAAGGTTAAGAAGATCCTCATTATAGGAATTATATGTATAGCTCGTTCTATTAATTTCCTCACAAGTATAAGGTAAGAATCACCCTCTTGTGAAGCTATGACTAAGAGGACTCATTTGTTGCCATGTCTGAGCTGCTTTGCAGATATCATAGCAAACCAGAATAATTTAGCAGGCTCTGATAATATTCAGACTTTTCTTCAAAGACCTTCTCTAGAGAAAATCAGGATTTCTGACTATACATACTCATGTTTGAAAAATCCAGACGAATAGTTTTTGAAAACCCAAAATGTTATTTTTGTTATAATATTCATTAAAGAATGGCTTGAGGGTTTTTTGATGATTATACTGTTATTAATCTTTGAACTTTTAGGTGGCTTTATTGTTCTCTAACCAACTGAGCTTATAATTCTATTGCTATATTTGTGGTTGGCCAGGCATGACACATTCTACCACACTAGCCTACAATTTTTTTTCATTCTCTTATTAATGGTCTAGTGATTTTTCTTTTTTTAAATAACAGGAATCCTATAACATATTGTCATTGACTCTTAAAGTACAGAGGAGAATTAGTATGTGGTGGTAAAGTTCCAGCCTCTTGCAAAGACAGGAATATGAAATAATGAAGGAAACTAGTGTTTCTTACTGACAGTCTTCTAAAATAAAGAGTTAAATAATTGTTAAAAACATAAAGAAAAGTGAATGAATTTGTGGCTAGCATTTAAATATGCTTGCCTAAGGAATGATTATATGAAGTTTAATGTAATTATATTAATAATAACAAATGTTTTTATTATAGCCATGATGACAGTACACATTCTGAAATGGGCTGAACTTCTCAAGAATTTTCTTTTGTGACTTTCACTTTAGAGAACACTGGCGCTAGTGTACCAGTCAAATTTGCAGCAGTGACAATGCAGCTGGACATTTTCAACATCAGTGTAAATTCCTGTGTCTCTGATAACCTGTTTTTAGGTGCTCATGGAATTGCAGGGTTCTGCAGTCGCACAGAACCCCCTAGAGGCTGCTGAACAGATTATCACGGGTGGTGGATGCTTAAAAATTCAGTTGCTTCCAATTGTCGTAAGAATTTAACATCCTGTTTTTGTCTTTCTACAGCCTCGGTTCTCTCAGTAGTTCCTAAGCTGCATTCCTGCATGTTTTTAACAGGATGCAACTGCCATTTCCTTATTTTGAATGGCTATTTTTATTAGATTACAATTACTTTATGTTATGATTGATTGAAGGCTAAAACTTAGCTATTCATTTGATGTTCATATCATCAAAAATATTTCTTTGAAGTTAGAATTCTTCTAAAAACAGTATTTCCCCTCAGTTTTGAACACAGTTTGCTAAATTAATGAACAGCCGTTGTAGTAGAGAAGAGTGCTGTGTTCTGTTTATGCACAATCTGTATTGCTTCACATGAATTGAGCTCATGTTAGAAAGGGATGAAATCACTTGAAATTGTGTAAAAAAATTTGCTATGTTAAAAAGACATGCTTGCTTTAAAGACTACATAATGCATTGTATGCACACCTCATTTATTACTCCATGGTTTCCTGCTGCTGTAAAACTGCTGTCAAGACAGATCATGCTAGCAAAAATTTTCTCAATTTCTTGGTAAAGCTAAATGAAATAAAATATAAAGTTTGTGATACATTAAATCACAAATATAAATATATTCTTTACAGCCAGCTGTTATGTCTAAATGTGCACATTTTAAAATGGAAACATTTATCCAACATGCTGATTAGCAATTTCAGTTCTGAAAAGCCTGATTACATTTAAGATGCAAAAGATTAAAATGACTAAACAGATAATGTTAATAGTTCATCTTCCTTGATGTGTTTATATGTTTAAAATCATAAAGTTACACCAGAACTTCTCGCATAGTAAACTCACCCGAAATTGTGTGGCTGTAATGTCTCTCACTGCAAGTTTTAATCTCTTATGGCCACAGTTTGAAGGAAAGCTTCTGGCTGAGAATGCCTGTCTGTGTTTCTTTTATGATATTAACACACACACACACACATCCACATCTAATTTATGCTACAAAACTACATAATAAATGGTTGTACTAAAAATGCCTGAAAAGAATAATGAAGAATAATCTTAATTACTAGTAGAACTCTAACTCCTGTAGAAGTTCATATTTGCTGTTAATAATTCATTATTCAACTATTCTTCTGTTCTGTGAATACAATTAATTAAAAGAAAACACAAAGCCTGGGTTTACACTTTTTCTAATCCAATCCTGGTTACAGCTTAATTCTTTCTTTTTTGTTATCTATTTCTTATATATTTGAACATGCAAATGCGGAGGTAAAAATATTGCTAGCCTTTTTTTATACATTGGCAATCGGTGGTTCAAAAGTTCATGCAATACCATATGTCCTAAGAATATTTATCTAAATCTAAAATAATATGGAACTGTCAAATAGGATCCTACATGGTAACAAATGATGGAATGCAGGGGAACTCTTAGATTTAGCCTTTTCTTTTTTGTCCTACAAGCTAATGCAATAAGACCAATAATAAAAAGGTTGTGTAGTAGGCCAAAAGTCTGTGACAGATAAAAAAGAAATGTTGGAAACCGATGAAGCTTTTGCACAATTAGATTTTTTGAGGCAGTGCTGTAAGGATTGTCCAGGGCCTGTTCAGTTCTGATTGATGGTAAAATCATAACTACATCATATTAGCTGTAGAGTTCACTGACAGGTTACTGCAGATTAATATTGCTACTGCTGCTCACTTACCATCAAACTGGTGGAAATATGAATTGAGCTGCTCCTACAACAAACCCTGCATATTAAGAGGTAGGGTGTTTTACTGAACCATCTCCATTCTGTCCTTAGGGAAGGGGATGTGAACAACATTTATCTCCCAGGTATGCAGATATATAGTAACATAATAATTAGTTTTTCCAGGGGATTTTGATGATGTTGACCACTTAGCAGTCATGAACAATTAGTGTTGCTTTGAGGTTTAGTTTGTGATTAAAATGATAGTTGCAAACTATAATGAATAGTATTTTTCAGTAATTGAAATTTTTAATCTCAAGCAAAAAGTAACGGCATATAGTTGATACATGCTTGTTGGGGAGGATGAAGTAGGAGATATTTTTAGGGCCCAAGCTGAGGGAGATGCTGCATCCCTTCAGTCCTGGCTGAAGAGACAAGGCTGGGATGAACTGGAAGTCAGCCCTAGGTGCCTGGCTCTGTCTGTGAAACCCAGGGCTGTTCATCCCCAGTTGCCATGGCAGAGGCAATATTCTGTGGGTTTGAAGTCACAAAGAGCCCTCTGGTTTTTGTTTCTTTATTTGTTGATACTGGGACTTTATTCTGCAGGATCTCCTCTCATCTGGCACCACTGACACCCTCCAAATACCAACTGATATCTATTGTCTGCCTCTAAGGCCTTGAGAGATGAAATCCTTTTCCTTGGAGGTAAACCCAAATTTGGCCATTTCCTCTGCACACCCTGTAGGTATTTTCTTCCCTTTCCCATTGGCAATGATTGTGTTAAGTACTGCTTTTCACCATTTCAGATGTGACAAAAGCACACTGACATCCCCTGGTAGGCACCTCTCACCTGCTCCCATGCCAGCTGCTCTGCATGCCTAAACCCCTCTGTTTCTTTCCTCCTGGGCCAACACCCTATCAGAATGCTTTTGGCTAGTGCAAAAAGATGCATCTCCATAAAACCAAAAAGTTTAAAAAGTCCACTTGGTTCTGCAAAAGAGCAGCTAGAGGAAAGGTATTGCTGGTGGGTAGTTGCAGAGGAAGCAAAGTACCTATTGTGGAGCTGGCAGCCATGGAAAACATTGGGCCCCAATTGCCCAAAGCAGTATTTATTTCTGTCCCCTGCTTTGAGCTTTGAACTTCGCTTCTGCCCCTGTCTCCTTTCTCAGCTCCTCTGCCTCAGTTTTACCATCTGCAAAATGAGAGTAATGCTGCCAGGAACACGGCGAGAAGCAATTCGTTAGTGCTTTCTGGGATTCGGAACAGGAAATGTACCACCAAAGTGCACAGGTTTACAAAAACAGTTCCCCAAGTGTAACGTAATAGCATTTGTGATTTTAAAAATGTAGGCACAAATCTTAACTGCAAATCTCAACTGACTTAAATGTATTTTTTGTCAAGGAGACATTGTGGTTTTTTTTATGATAGCTACACTGTGATTCATGAGTCAACATGCTATACAAATACCAGAAGGCATAAGTGAATTATAGACATTTCTCAGGAGTGGCACAGCAGTTCTCCATTACCCAATTCAGTTAAAATATCCTATTTATCATACTTTTTTTTTTTTTTTTTTTTTTTTTTTTTTTTTTTAATGGATAAATTCTGTAGTTTTTAGTTAAGTGAAAAATCTGTGTGAGGGAACGTGCTCTTTGGCTGGAAATGAGTTTGGATAAGAATTGCAGCTTATGTTATAAAAACAATTTAAGAAAATGATATATAATAGTCTCACCATAAATTATACATCTTCAGTGGCATTTAATAGCCTGTCATTTCTATCAGTTGCACATTTATTTTATAAGACACCTAGATTCTTGCAGCTACGTGTTTTTGGATATTATTTCCTCTTAACACAAATAACATTTAAATTAAAGTGTACCAGTCTTTTAGAAAAGTTTTGAATATGTTTGTCTGAGGGCATAGGAGGTTGGCACATTTTTGATGAGGCACTGTTCATTGAAAAATACCTATCCATCAATATGGAAAATGTTTTGTGGGTATGCAAAATCTTTCAGTGAAAAAAGCCAGGTTCAGAACAGAATTGCTTCTTCAGTCCAAAAATAAGCCAGTGTGAGACCAGGAGCTGGCATATCTACCTGTCACATGTGGAAGACCCAGGTTCAAGTCCCTCCAGGAATTTGAACCTGTGCTTTCTGCATTCTGGTGGGTGCCCTGGGAATTGGCAGGGTTAGACCGTGTGTCAATGGATTTAAAAAAAAGTCAGACTATTTTGCTATTTTGCTTTTCTTTCCAGGGCAACATGAGGATTTTTTTTGAAATTTGAAATTTTCCAGGACTGATAAAGCTGTTTCTTTGAAATCACTTCTCTGCAGTCCATGTTTTCAAAAGTTTTTAGGAGACTGGATAAGCAGAGTCTCTTACAAGTTAAATACATCACAGGGACAAATTTATCCATGACATAAACTTGTTGACTTCCAAGTTGGTCTTATTAGCAGCAGGATTGAATTTGGCCAGTAGACAGTATTTATGCAATAAAGAGCAACATATTTAGCAAGGAGAGGATCAGATGTTCATGTGGGGACAGGGGGGAGGAGGACATATGGGGGTGAGCTGTAGAGAAGCAAGGGGAAGGCAGAAAGGAAAAGGTCATAGCGTGAAAGGGTGCTGTGAATTCCAAAAGTGTCTAATTAGGTTTCTGGCTGTGGAATTTGCCTTTGCCCCAAGCCAAGAAGCCCAGCTGTTTTACAACAGGGCTTTTGCCTCCTAGCAATGACTGCAGACAATGTGTGACCTAAACTGCAAGTGTATTTATAAGGACAACTTCCTTCGCTCTTCTCAACAAATTCCATAAAATATGTTCAAATGTTATTTAGAAGGTTGCATAACTGTTTCAGTTTTTTATGCACTTTTCTGGCTTTTGTTGGGTATCTAAATACAATTTGGAAAAGTCCTAAAAAGAGGGGAATGACTTTCATTAAAGGCACTCTTCTGAACTTGTAGTCTATTGCATTATTTTAAAAAAGTGTCAGTCTTCAAAATTAAATGTTTGATGGAATATTAAATTTGATGAATCATTGCCAGTTTCCATGTTTGTTAGCTTTTATATACCACATTAAAGCATTCATTAATGTCACACAACACTGCTTTGATTGAGTCCTAAAAGGTTAATGACTTGATACAGGCTGGTATTCTGAGCTTTACTGTTTGCAGGCGGGTTGTGGTGAATGCAAAGTGCTTTGAAATTCTAACAAAGAGAAATCTTTCATTTTTCTCTGTTTTAAGTCCAGAAAGTGTTCTCAACTGATCTGCATGTGCTAGACGAACCAGAATTAGCACCATTAAACTACAATAATTTTTTGCTTTCTTTTTTTTTTCCTTACAGGACTTAAATTTAACAGTAAAAAGTTTCATATTCATCCGACTCCTCAGAGAAGAGTGGAGTAAGATACATACAGACTCCATGTTTGCTGTCCATCTTCTCTCATGGGTATCTTTAAGCTGCCTTATCAGTTGATTTGTGAGGCTGCAGCTACATTTTCCCCATTTTGAAAGTGATGAGCCAGTCCAGAATTATTCCCTACTCTTAGATATGCCAAATATTTTACAAATTATCAGAAGATTTCAAAAAACAAGTTATTATAGTGTAGCTGCTGTGGACACATCCTTGAGGTTACACTTTGAACAAGTCAGAATGAAGGTTGGGGATACAATTAATATTTTGCCCGGTGCCCTCTTGGCAATGGCCAAGGTGGGTAGCCTGGTCAAGTACAGGCATTTAAAAGCATTGCCTTTATGTCACCTGAAAAATCCTTGGGTGAATGGCCAATATTGGCAGCACAAAGAAGGAAATAACATTTCCAAAGTCTGTCGTTCTAACTGCACTGTGTCCAGATTTCATGAAATTTGAACTCTCCTGAGATGGAAATAAGCTTCTTGACAAAGTCATGTGTGAAGTTAATTTTGTTTTAAGATGGTATTGAGGTTCTGCTCTGAGGGGAGTTGTTAGTAAAACAAATGACTCTAACTGTTTTAGTATGGAAGACAAATCAAAGCATTTCCATGAAGTAACAGGGGTGACCAGCTGTAACTTAACCATTTCCTGAGCAAATACAAGCTGCTCTATTGGATGGGGGATAGTTCCCATGTTAGCCATTGTATGGAGAAAAATAAAAGTTCATATAAAAGAGCCCACCAAGGGTTATATGGCTGCAATTGTTTCCAAACTGAAACAACTTAGTATCTGTTTATGATTGTCAGTATCATGTTATATTGTTCTTGTAGAATCCATAAAACATAAAAGTCTGCAGTATTGCCTCTAAACACCCAGCGGCTGCAGCCAGGAGACTTCAGAGCCAATGTGTTTAAACAGAGGGAGGATAAAAAGCAAAAGTTAATAAAAAGTGGACCTTGATTTTATTTATAATTGAAATGTAATTTTGATGAGGTGCTTCATTTGAACATAGAAGAGCAAAAAGCCAAGCCGAAGCTGATGAGATTAAGATACTTAAACTTGCATCCTTTAAATCTTTCTTTCTTTCTTTTATTCAAGCACTGGAGATGAGAAGAAAGAAGCAATAAATCTGAATTCCAGCTTTTTCACCATGGCTCATGTTTCCACAGTTCAGAATGGTGCCCATTAGTTTTCTGAGCCACTCAGATGTACAGCATGCTATCATATTAGCACCACTTAAATGAGAATATTCATTTGCATTTTCACAGTTACTTCCTTTGCATTGTGCATGGCAAGTGATGCAGAAAACAAGTGGGCAAAGATGTGATTCTCTACACAACAAAACTATCCCTTGGAAGAAGCTACAAAACAATTCAGTGTCTTAAGAGACAGGGATTTTGTCACTCAATACAAATATAAACTATTCTCTTTTTTTCAGATAATGCCAAAATATTTTTGCTAATGAAGTCATGTTTGAAAAACAATGCATACTTGGACTTGAAAGCAAGCTGATGGAAAGAGAGAACATTCATTTCTTGGCAAATCAGATGTATTTTCAAGCACTGTCATACTAGCTAACTACAGTGGCTCTTTATTTTCTGATTTTAGCAGTTCCAGATTTCTCTATGCTATTTCTGGCAGTCCAAACATTTAGGTTTAAACGCATTTAGTATAAGATACAGACAATCTGCTCACAAGGTATACAGATACAACGTGGGTATCTGCAGTCCACAAACCTTTCTGTAGGAACAGGACCATCATGACAATGACACCACCACCAAGAGAGACAGAGGGAAAGAAAAAAAATACATCATCTGGTTAATCCTATCCTAAAAGATACTTCAAAGCAAATTATGCAGAATAGCACTTATCAACTGCAGCTGCTTAGTAGGAATGTCATGTGAGCAACACAGTTTGTAGGATAACAGCTTTATGTCTAGCAGGAAGTCAAATGTGTGATGACTTCATGCAGATTCTGTTAGGAATCATGTTGCTAATATTTCTTCCCATCCTGACAATGTCATAGAAAAACAATGAAAATTTTATATTTGAAGCCCATATCAGATGACACAGGGAATGCAGATGAGAGGAAGCTTTATTTCAAGGGCAGATTGCATTAGGAATGATTCCTTTTAGAGTTGTCCTTGCCAGAAGTAAAGCTCTTAGCTTTCCTGATTCAAATATAAGGGGCATATCTTCACATGGAGGAAGTGTCACTGTTCTCTAAAAGCCAACAGAGAGATGGTAATTTATGATTTGGTCCATGTACTGATGAGTCTGATAGATGAGTTTGTATTGCTTGCTCATAAAAAGACCAGTTTGTTCCAGTTCTCAAATTAGGACTTTATATACTCACAGGCACTCAGAATATGAAAGAGTAAAACAATCATACTCGCTGAACTTGAAAAACTCAGCACTTCCTATTTTAAACCAGTTGCTATGTCTCTCATAATAATTTCATATTTTATTATCCTTGCCTACAGTGGTCTTTTACCATGTCTATATAAACTCAATTTCTAATGGTCTCGAAGGACATACTTGGTATTTCCAGAACAAAACAAAATTAAAACATGCACCCAGAAACCACACACATGCACACACAGTACCAAAGTACTGCAATGCTTAAGGCTTGATTCAAAGCCCATGGAGGTTTCTGTGTGGGATCTGGGCTGTGCTAACTGACAGATTGGTGCTGTGGCATGCTGAACAGCAGCTGTGCCTTTTGCCTTCCCCCTGGCACCTCTAGCCTGCAGCACTTGTGGGGTCATTCAGAGATGTTCAGCCTCTGTGGAGATGGTACTTTGTGTCGGCCTGAAACAGCCTCATCTGGCGACCATCACTGGTGAAACACAGACCCCAGGGGGTAAAACTGCTGCTCAGCCCAACAGCAGGCTTTAGGAAAATGAAGACTAAAAATTACTTGTGGGGAGAAAAGCCATAGAAATTGTCTTAACTAATTGTTTGTTTTTATAAGTTTATGGAAAGAGAAGAAGTGATCCAACAATGTAAATGGCAAAGTATGTGAAATGGCTAATGAATTTAAAGACTTGACAGTAGGAACTGTACTGAATTGTTTAATCTGATTCTTATTTGTGTTGTAGCAGGTTTTCCAGGAACAGTACAGGCATGAACCACTCACTGCCCAGAGGTGCCAGTGTGAAGTGTGAATCTGCCCGTGGCACTCCCAGAGCGTGTGCACCCCCGCAGCCGTGCTGCTGGGCACCTTGGCGTGCGGATAAGGAATTAGCAGGTATATACATCCCTGTGCATTTCCATTTCCTTACATGCCCCCTTGGCTGTGCTACGTGTATTACACATGCTTAGGTCACACAAGGGTTAGGGACATAACTACTAGATCCCAGAGGACAGGTGGAGCAAAGCCAGCATAATCTCTGCCTTCAGCTCTTTACCATTATTCTCTGATCACGAAAAGCCCAGTGAACTTGGAACACACTTCTATCCAACAGCTGTTTGCATATCAGAGGCTAAAATCATAAAAGAAAATCTCAGAGAAAGACTTCATGCATGGTCAAAGCAGGCAGGAAACCAGAGTTCTTTTTCTGTCATGGCAGCAACTCTGAAAGACCAGCTCAAGTTTTCTGTGCAGGCTGCTGGAGGCTTTGCGCTGCAGCTCTCTTCCCATGCATGAATTGTCTGCTCCCTGCTCTTTTCCGTTTGCAGCTCCCAGCACAAAGAAGTTCCTATCAAAGCACAGCACTAGAATTATCTAAATGTTTAGTACTTTTAACTACAACAAGTGGCAAATATCCTCATACAGTGATGTCCCTCCTCATGGAAGCTTTGACTACAAACTTTGTTGGTCTGAACTCAAAAGCACAGCCCTGGAATTGAACCTATCTGTTTGCTCTTTTTGACATAAGAGTTGCATTCTCTCCCGCAGGCTGGTATCTTCCTTTTTTCTCTGTAGGAAACTCAAAGTGCTTCTGTTTTACAGATATCTTTCAGGCATGATTAAATTCACCTCAAAGGAATGGGATTTAAATGAAAGAAGTCTGACTGGTATTTTTTAACCATGCCCAAGAATCCATGCTTTATAAATAACAACTGGTGCGCCCATCACCATGTGCGGTCAAAATGCCACCAGATGAACTTCAAGGAAAAAGCATGTCTTTTTCACACTGTGTTTAAAGGACAGAAGACATATATTGTAGAAAGATTTTTTTCCTTTCCCCTCTGCTTCTTTTCCATAAATTTGTTCTTGTAAACAGCTATGTGAGTTTTAGTGACAAAGGCACATCTGTTATGCTGCCCTATAAGTGGGAACTTATTTGTCTTTACTATTTTTCCACTGAGCTGTTTTTCTTTAATTTAATTTATTTTAAAGACTTTCACCTCAATTTTTGCACAATTCAGTTTCTGCATCAGATGCAGATTTTCTGTTTGAGAGAAGGAATTTCTTTTGTAAAGATGCAGTCCTGATTTAAAGACTTCAAATGATCTACCACATCCTGTGGTAGGTTGTTCCAATGATTAATGGCCCATGCTAGAGAAAGTACGACAGCTTCCAACCATTGGATCTTATTGTGCCTTTTTCTGTTAGACTAAATAGCTATTTGTTATCAGAAATCTCTTCCTTATGTAGATACCTGCAGACTTTGATTAAGTCACTTTTTAACTCCTTCTTGGATAACCTCAACAGATTAAGGCATGTGTTCTTGACTCTTTTTTTCTTTGAATATTGGGGGTTTTTAAAACCTTTTTTTTTTGTTTCATGGTATAATTCAAGAACCAACCCAATATTCCTACAAGCATTTTCACTAATCCTATTTTCAGGTATGGTAGCCCCTTCTGAAATCCAGTTAAGGTTGTGTATCTTGCCTTCACATCCTCCTCTATATATTGCATGAAAGGTCTGTGTTCCTTTGTTTAGCTACTGTGATTCCCAAATCCCATCTGAGGCTCTGAGATGCTCTGCAAGCTCTTCTCCTCGCCATGGCTTTCCCTGCTGCACCCCAGGGCTGCTGTAATGCCATGCAGTTGTGGAACCCTGGATTGAACCCTATGAAAGCAGCCAGGCTGTGAGAAAGAGCTGCATGAGAAAGATCTGGAGAAAGCCTTGTTGTGAGGCTTTTGTCCAGGGGCATCCAAGCTGCATTTGAGGTCAGGCTTCTGCCCTTGGTCTTTGCTGAAGTTACATTTTAGGTATGTCTGTGCCCACCTCTTACTGTGCCAAGCCCCTCCTGGCCTTGCAGACCTGACTTCCTTGCTTGACTCCAGACCAGCCTTGGCTCTGTGGACTTGTCTGGGATGTGAGGATTTTGGCTGGCTCTGGTTATTATCACTGGACTGGCTCTGTTCCTGTGTGTGTTCCTGTCCCTGCCTTGCTGTTACCACCAGCTGTAGAACAGGAGAAGAATGAGGCCCATGAGGCCTCAACAGAGTATGGTGACTTTCAGTTTTCTGTTACTCTATATCATCTCTTTGGTTTCGTCCATTCAATGTGACTATGTAGCTTTGTAGGGTTTTTTATCATCAGAACATGAGATTTCATAAAAAACCCCCTAAGACCACGCTTATCTGACAACACCTAACTTCCCTGAAAATGTGCCAAGATGAATGTTCTGCTGCTGTCATTCAATCATGTACTGATTGTCTCCAATGTTAACCTTCCAAGACTGGGATGATGCCTCTTTTCATCTTAATAGGTCGAATGTCTATTAGTCATCAGTTGACCATTTTAAAACATTGGTGTGATTTGAGCTTCTTGTATAGTCCCTCCCAGACTCTTCCAGCTTTTAAAAGAAGTCAGTGTATGCGGACAGAGTGTTCCCTGGCAAGATGCTTTCATGCCCAAGTAGAAGTTGGCCAGCATCATTATTTGCTGCTGGGTAATATTTCTCTGCTGGCTGATGGGACAAGAAGAGGCTCCAGTCACTTCAGGATCTACGAGTGCTGCCACACACAGAAGTGCTGGCACAAGCATGAAGTAAATGCAGTCATCAGAAGGACTTTAAAAGGAGTTAAAATATTTGCAGGAAGATTAAAAGATTGGATTTCCCATTATTCTTCTCTGTAGTGGAGACAGGAGAGTAGCCCTGGCTCTAAGTCCTCCCTGTATTATTACATTAAATACTGCCTGCCCTGAACTTGTTTAATTTATGCCTTACTTTACTATCCCAGTGCAAGCCTCATATAGAATTACCACTGAGCCCGTAGTCCCCAGACCCCTTCATGAAGAAGCTGGAAGCTCCAGCCCAGCTCTGGTCCAGGTGGGAGCTCCCAGCTGTGAGGAGCTGCCTTCCCACTGCTCAGGCAGGCACAAAGCACCCTCAGTGCTCCTGATGGCTCCTGACCCTGCTCTGAAAAGCACTTCAGTTCTCAGTGACAGGGCAGGAAATGCTGCAGTTTTGGGTCGTGCAGAGACATTTTCACTCATATTCTAGTGCAAAAACTGGACAACGAACCCAACTGTTTTGTGTTTTTGTTTGTTTAGTTTTTTTACAAAAGAAAGCACAGTAATACTAGCCCCAGAGTGAGCAATTATTGGTGAAATAATTTGCATTAGGAGTTAAAAGATGCGAGGAAGTGGTCAAAATAATCCAGGTGACTCTAAAAATGAATAAGCATGAGAAATAATTGAAGTCACCAATAAACCAAAATGGGAAAAATATTTTACATTCTTTTCTCTTTACTTTATTTTATTTGGAAAACTTTCTGAGTTGAAGAATATATTGAGAGATTTCATACTACGTTAGATAAAAATGTATTCATGAATCACTTGCTGTTATTAAAGCACACTGTTAAAAACTCAAGGTATCCTTTTCCAATCCATAATCAAAATTTTGCATCTCTGTAGCTTCATCTCTTGAGCTTCACTTATCATTTTTCCCAAGTGGAACTTTACTATTAATTCATTAGACTGTGCCAGCGAGAAAAGCAAAGGCAAGGGGAAACAAAATAATGTTCCTAGCAACCCATTTATTAGAACAAAATCCTCCCAGCCTGCTGTAGTAAAGACACTCATATGGTAGAGGTTTGTTCTTCTTCTAGGATACACACTTGGCTGTGTCTGGGTTCGATCAGAGCCCCGTGGCAGTCAATGGGAGTTTTGTGCTAAAATGTATCTTGCATGCTGCCACATGGGCAAATGTCCACCTCAGGCTACAACAGAAGCAAAATCACCACATTTGTTTTCACTTCTGACCTGCTGAAAGTAGGATTATATTACTTGTATATTTCATTCCAATTCTCTATTTTTTTTTTTTTTAACTCTGATTTAAACAAAGATACCACTGTGGAATAATCTGATACCAAGTGCTGTGTGAGAGGCTGGACAAGTCAATTACAACTGAAATTGCAGACTTCCTTTACTGTTGCCTTGCTTTTAACTCAATGTTTTTCTTCATAGGCAATCAACATGTAATTTCCTTTCTTCAGCTCATACTTTTGTGGCTCACAAACCAGTGGCACTGTTCACTCTGAATTCTCAGTTTTTTCTCACGTTGTGCCACTTCCTTCATATTATTTAACTCCATCTTTTCCCTGCACAGATATATTACAGGGGAAAAGTGAACATAGCTTCTAACAAGTTGTCAAATGAGTGCAGCAACACTGAGCTATGCTGAGACACTAAACACTGACTGAGTCAATTTTCCACTATACAAATATACATATCTCAGTATTTTGTTGAGATAACTCAAGGGGCAGAAACACTCTTCCAGGGACAGGTTAAAACTGATTTTTGCTTGTGACCAGCATGAATGCTGACCTTTGGCTTCTTGACTGATCTTTGCATCTCCTAGA
The DNA here is from genome assembly GCA_032173965.1 of Sitta carolinensis. NCBI lineage: Eukaryota > Metazoa > Chordata > Aves > Passeriformes > Sittidae > Sitta > Sitta carolinensis. The sequence continues at coordinate 22,270,065 of CM063288.1, forward strand.
AAGTTCATGGAAAGGTCACAGAACGGCACCAACTTCCTCCGTGTGTGTGTGTGTGCCTGTGTGCCGGCATGTGCTCATGTGTGCATGGGGACACCCTCCTGACACTGGCTCCATGCAAGGGCTGGCCTTGCCCACTGACAGCTTTGGTTTCACGTTTGTGGAAATCTGGGCCCACTTATACCCACAGCAAACCAGGCTGAGGGCACATAATTTTTTATTTACTAAGAACCTTTTTTTTGCTTTTCACTGGCAATTGCTCCCTATTTAGCTTTAAAGTTTTGTTTCAGTTCAGATACATCCTTAGCTTAAGGAAACAGTGCTACACAGAACATCTTTTCTTGTAAAAACAAAAAGGACTAAAACATGATTGAAAACAATTACGAAAGAAATGGCTAACATGTTTCTTTCTGAAATACACACATATATTGAAGAGAGTCCTTTCCTTAGATTGCTTTGTCATAACTGCATCAGAAAAATAAAATTCTTTATTGTGTATCCTTTAGCTGATTCCTTTCACTGAAAAGTTCAGTGTTGCTTGTCACTGCAAAGGAGAGCTATGAATCTCATGAAAGCTGCTTTGCTGACACCATCAGCTGTACAACATCCGCTTCCAAACCAGACCTCTGAAAGCAGCACTGTTAGAGGGTTTTAAATCTCTGCTCAGAAACTGCATCTATTTCCAAACAGCAAGAATAGCCCTGAAATTGTGAAAAATGCACTCAAGTCATATTTAGAATGATTGTATGTGGGGGATATAACAATACTTTTCAAGACTGTAAGCACTGCGTATATTCATATCTCGTGCTATTTATCTTGCAGATATACAGCGCTGGAAGCTGCTGGCTGCAAGCTGGCAAGCTTGTAGCAGTGAGAAGGAAAGATCTCTCCGTTTGTCACTGGCCGTATATCACTGCAGCTGTGCCCTTTGATTACACAGAGGGCTCCTCCAGCCATTAATAATAGGAAACACTTTTTGTCTGGCGAATGCATCTCAACGCCATCCTCTAACACCTAGGCTTTGCAGTGAGGTAGAAGTGGCAAATTAAGGATGGAGCTTGTTCATTTTGCACTTACACTAGATGTGTAAACAAGGATAACCTTTGTTTTCCTCAGAAAAGAAAATATGCCATTCTTTTTCCTACCACCACAGTGACTGATTTTTCACAGAAACGATATGCGCTGCCAATTACAACTTGCTGAGGAAGTGACACTAATGAATCACAATAATGCTGCCACAGCATCACGGAAGTCCTGTGATGCCAGCCTTCCAGATTAATTGCATCACATATAAAAGCCAAGCCACATCTGCTAACCAGGTGTATCAGTGTAAAAGATTTTCCAAAAAAAAGCAGAGCTTAGAGGAAATCAATATATAGGGAATGAAGTCCTAGGTATGAATACTGCATTGCCAAAATTAGATAGCTATCTGAAATTGTCACAAATAATTGATGCTAAGATTGGAAAATCCTAAACTGGTGTAGATCATTTAGCACCAGAGAGCACTACAAGAGGCATTTCATGCTTGACCTGCAAAATGAATCAAAATTAATGCTAAGCTCATATGGCATGCTGTTGCTCTTACCTATTGCAGCACGGTGTATCCAGAGAGGTGCTTGCAGTGCGTGGAGCGTGGAATCTCTCTGGTCTGGCCTACATTGATCACCTTCCACAGCATCTTTGACACAATAGGAGAAAGCTGTAGACCATTTGTCTTAACACTGCTTTTAGTAATGTGTCAAAGCCTTGCTTTAACCCATCCCAATTTTTACTTAAGATTAGGCCTTTTGAGATTTATTCCCTCAACTGCAAAGGAATAAGAAAGAGCATGCTTGTTGCTGAGTCAAACATGGAGCTGAAAGTCTCCAAGGTGGAGCCTTTGGCCAACATACTGTGCCTCTTTTTTCGGCCTCAGTTACTGGCTTCATGATATGAAAATTTGGAATCTGAGGCCATTGCAGAATGCTCCCCAGCCTCAGCTGCAGGCCTGCATGAGCAGTGCTGCCCACCTTGCTCCATGGATGTCTCTCTTTACTGAGTCCTTTCTCAGGTGGACAGGCAGTACATCATTCTGGGAATCACAGAAAAGCCTTGGCATGAGAACCCACCCTGGGTTATGTGACTGACATAACACCTAAAAAAATAAAAAAAAGGGATTTTACTTTTATATTGCGCTGTTCTTCCACAGACACATAACAGCTGAGAACTACCATCTATCCATATGAATGCCAAAATAAGAACGAATTGTATGTGATTGGCTAAATTTCACCAAGAGAACAAACACACCAGCCAGTTTAATATATTTTTCTAGAAATCAAAAAAACTATAGCAAGCTTTTTTTTTTTTTTTTTTTTTTTTTCCTATTTTTATAAACTACCTGTCCCAAATACAGTTGTTATGTTGCTCACTGAATTTAAATGATGAATTTCCTTCTTTTAAGGCTAAGAGGAAAAGATCACTAAGTTTCTTATCAGGAGATAGTGATAGACTTTTCAAAAATGCACAGCATCTTGAAAGTTTGGTTTCATATCACCATTTATATTCCTGAGAAATAGACATGTCTCACATTCTGTAGCAGTGTTTTGTGACATTTGGATTTACAATGCTCAAGTTTAAGTCTCTAGCCCTTTGCAGTCTGTCAAAAACAGCTTCTCTGTCCATTTATTTTTGTCTTCTGTGCTCTGTCTGAATATCTTTTGTAAATTTATACTTGACAACCCTCGTATTTCAGCAGCTGGCTTTGTTTCACAATCTACCTTGCTTGCTCTGTTGCATTAGCTGAAACAACAAATTTAATCCATGATGTCAATAGTAAATTATAGTGGAGATATAATATATTCCTGACATCACTAAGGTCAAGGCCGTGGTGGAAATGTTGCAAATAGATCCAAAGGGTCTCCTCATTGAGGTAGGTGCTTGCTGCACACTTAGTATTACGAGAAACAAATTAGAGCTGCACACTGCATTATGTTAGCCTTTTAGTTACAGCCTGCATAAAACTCCAGCTAATGTAAGAGTGCTCCCTCAACACGAAAAGAGATTCCAGAGAAGTTTGCTATGTCATTATATTTCATATTTTCTAACTGATAAATAATTAAAACAAGAATTACTTTACTGAAAAGATTCATTTAGAGTGCACATTTTCCATTACTCTAACTGTTTGAAGGGGTTGGGGGAAACATTTATTGCATACCTTACCTAAACTACCTTGCCATTAAAGTAGCTAAATTACCTCAGTGAATTCTGAGCACAGAAGTGGTTGATGAATTGCTTTTTGCATAAATGCACTTTCCGTTTGCTAGAACCTAATTTTGTGTATAAACACACACACACACACACACACACACACACACACACACACACACACACACACACACACAAGGAGAATAAAGCAAGTACTGAACTCTCTCAAGAAGAAAATTGAAGCCTGGAATTTTCTCTGTGCAATGAAGTTTTTCTAAATGTTGTTTGTATTATAAGCATCTTTGGACTCTCTGAGGACCAGCCAAAAATGGGCTCATCTACAATGGCAAAAGAACAGTTAATGAATCATTTTCTCCTGTGTGAAAGTGCTCATTGCTGTTAATTCATCCATTTTTTACAGCCAGAGCTTTCTTAAAGTAAAAATTAACTTTCAGCTTAAAAGTCCATTTATTGTCCAAGGGGAAAAAAATTGTGCCAAGTGAACCATAAACAAATTCAGTGTATGGCAGACTATGGAGATTTCCATTCCACTGAGCTCTATTATTTGTTTTATCTGGCATAAAGACCATCAACAATCCAAGGACTTTCAATCTACAATTCATCCCTTTAACTTGGCTTTCAAACATTTTCATTCCTAAATGAAAGGAAAGGCCAAATTTACAAAGCTGCAGCATATACTAGAGCACAGCTATGGCACTTGGCTTTCCCCATGCCCTGGCTGGACATATGGGATTTAATAGTTTCCTCCTCAGAAGAGTGGTTACTTTTTGTTCCTGGTGTCCCTAATACTGAATGGAGGAAGGCTTATGTGGGTGGTAACTTTTGGCTTCCATTTCAGCTTAGTTTTAAGAATGTGAGTTACCCCACGAGCTGCAGAAACATGCAGGAGAAAATACTTGAATCAAGATCTTCGCATACAAATCCATATTTTTGAAAATAACCACCTCTGCAGGAGCTTTGATTCATGTGCCTTTGTCTATGTCTTTTACTCCTTCATTCAAATCTATGCCAGACTAGGGTGACCATCAGTAATTATAATTTATCTTGTCACTGTATTTTGTGTTCTATCTGCAATGGTTGATGGGTTTGGGTCAGTTCCTGTGGGCCAGGAGTCAACACCACTTTTGGCCAATTGTAGTATCTGTTGGTCAAAGCAGAAAAGAAATGGAATGACTGACCTCATGATAACCCTTTCCTGAGGTTGTCTGGCAAGCTTAAGTGAGGCAGGATGACCCAATAGAATTATTGAATCTTATGTTTCTGATCTTTGGGCTGATCCTTTTGGAAGGGCAATTTTCATTATTGATAATTAGGTGGTCAACTGCCATGAAGGTAATTGCTTAAAGGATATAAGTACTAATGAAAACTCCAAATCCTGTGATAGTCTCTTGTATGCAAACAAAAAATAGAAAATAGAAAATAGAACCAGTGACTCAGTATGGGCTGGTTTAATGGCTATTTAATCTCTCCCATAAAAGAAGTTTAAATAATGCTGTTATGTGCTGATGCTCTTAGCACTTGCTTTGGTGCATGATGTATGGCCAGTGTCTGTTCCAAGAATCAACAAATGTGCATTATTCCATTAGCAGTTTTCTGTTTTCTACAAAGCTTTACAATTTATTAGTTATGTTAATGTACAAGTGCCTTATTTTACATATTTATAATATCTTCTTTCCTCTGCCATGAAAAGGGATGAAAACTTTGGGTATTGCAGATCAGTTCAGCTTACATAACATTTACAAAATGTTGTTTATAAAAACAGTTTCATAGATAGTCCTTTCTATGCTTGGGACTGCTGTTATAATGTATGTGAAACTGTTACTGAGATCAAAACAAGGTTGAGGCTTTTCCAATACACTGCTCCTTCTTTCCTTCTGCTTTTCAGAAAGGGGGAGAAACTCAAGCTGTATGAACAGAGACACCATGTTTTTCCCAGTAAAATTTGGGAGAAGTGTAAGACAAGGAAGAACAGCAAAAGCCTAAAGATAAGAAGGTTTCAGTAGGAGGAAGAACTGCAAGGGCAGAGTGTAATGGCGCTCCAGGGGGTTTCTAAAAGCATATCTATTTGACAAAAATGCAGCCAATATCACTGGCTACCCAGGAACTTATTTCTGTGCCTGTGCTATGCAGCAGGGGATACTGCAACTTGGACACAAATCAGTTACTTCTGGATGATTGTTTTTCCTTGATTTCCATGGCACGTGGTCTTTACAGCACTTACCAACTCTGAACATCGTCAGCATCATGGCTGCAGAAAAGACTGCCTAAATTCCTCTCTTGAAGATGTCTCCACTACTCTCAGCATCTCAGTTCTGCCTGTACAAGTGATTTAGCACAATGATGTCACTGTGGGCTAAGTGCAAGCAAAGGCACTGGGTTAGTGTGATGCTTTTAGTTTTGGGTGCTGGCTGTATGAGGTGAATACTGGAGCATCTCTACCCAGCACTGTGACTGAAAATCATGTGTGTGGGGTGATAAGAGTCTCATATTTCAGAATGTGAATTATTTGTTAGTTCCTCATGTGTGACTTAATTCATATTTTTAGCAACGGTTATGTCCTCTAATCACATATTATCAATGCTTTTGGGTAAATTCTACTCATTCAACTCAATGACCTATGCTACTACATCACCTCAGCAAAGGCTCAAGTTCATTAACATCTGAAGTCTCCTCCGTGGCCTGTGTGAAGTGAGTTGTGTGTTGATGCAGTTCCTAGACATTTCAGTGGTGTATTTTAAGACGTTTTTAGTTGCACGTCTGTCTGTGCTAGTGAACATCTCCCTGAACACAATGACAGTGAAAGAATATTGTAATAAAAATGTTAATACACTGTTTCAGACACAGCTCTACTTTATCTCTAGAGGAGTTTAAAAATCTTTTGATTAGCTGAAAACCACTTTTTGTGTCCCCCAATGTGACTCAGCTTAAGCCACATCAGTTCCTACATCCCTGTGTAAAACAATGAAGGATGTCCTGTGTATGAGAATCCCTTACTGACTAAGGACTTCATCCACACTGACAACTCATTTGCATAGCCCTCCTAACAGACAGGAGAGGCAAACGGGTTTCAGCTCTGCTGAGGTGCCATCAATTCATCTCAGTGACAGAGACCTGGGCTTAGTTTCCAACACCCCAATCACGCCCAGTAGCAGAAAGCACCTGTGAACCACATTTATGTCTTCCAACAAATTTTCATTTACTTGCCTTTTCAGAGATTTCATTCTTGACATTTCTGAAAGCATTTCTCAGTAGTAGAGAAATCATTTTCTTCCCAAGAACATTTCCAAAGCTCTGGATTATTTAGGGTTCAGTTCAGCTGCATGTAAGAATTTAAAGGTAAATATATATAAATTTACAAAACCCCCAAAACCCCCTGAATAGAATTTGTAAATTATCTCTAAGCTTCAGCTAACATCAACTTGTCAGTTTGCCTTTTATATTTTATGCATGGTCAGAAGGAAATTTGATCCCAAACCAAACAGTTTTAAATGACCCATCTTATTCTACCTAAAACTGAGAAAAATTACCATTATCTTATAACACCCATAATGTTCATGAATATCAGAAGCTTCTAAAGAGTCCTGATGGCATATTGCGAGTGGTCAGTATCTGGCTGGAGATGACAGGATTTTGTTGGTCAGAAAAAATCTGATATACAAGGGTAAATTAAAAATGCAGAGCAAAATATTAGTCTTTACAGAAGAAAACTAATAGTTACATTGCTGTAATAATGCTTCTTCTATAATTTTAACTAAATAGCAACATGTCTGTCCCTCCTGCCACAGCACCCCCATGCCACTGCTCTTGCTGTGGATTCACTCCAAAGGTGTGCTGCAGTGAGAGCAGGTGCAGGAGCAGAGGATGAATTTTTGACTGGGAAAGTGGTGTGTGCAGGGGTAATGCTTTTCAGTAGAACTTGTACCAGGACCCAGAATGCCAATGGCTTTTCTCTTGCCAAGCAAGCCAAGGCTTGTACTTCTGCTTCCTGAACAAGTGCTACAAATACACAACTGCCCCAATGACACATGCTGCAGCCTCCTCTGAGATCTTCCACTCTCTCCAAATGGCAGCTTTCCTGAATTAAAATATAAATATGTCCTTCCATAAAAGGGCAAGAAAAGGAGAGTCCTGTTTTCTGCAGAAAACCCAGCTGATTTGAAAATAAATATAGGGGAAATATATAGCAACCAAGAGTAAATGTTATTTCTCTTCAAACTTGTAAAACTCAAAAAACCAAATAGATTCAAAATGTGCTCTCTGTCTCTGGTCTTCCAGCAGCAAGCTTACTCAGAGTTCAGAACACTGACAGAAAAAAATTACAAATCAGTTTATAAGGAAAAAATTGGGAGTGATTTTTGTCGTTTGCAGGATTTTATATCTTGCTAGGTCTTGAAGAACACTGCTCTGGATTTCTCATATAGCAGGTAACTTCTTTGGGGAAATTAAGAAGCAAATTAAAGTGCTCTTTATGGCCACTGAATCACCCTGAAAGCATATATTAATTATTATGAACATGTTATTCTTACAGATGTATGTGCTACTATCATAAATTATCATCTGCACCGCAGCAGCCCCTTAGGACATATCTGAGAGGGGAAACCCAGGGTAAGCCTGGAGTGTGCATCCAGAAGTGGGAGTGCCTGCTCCAGCCATCTCATAGCCTCCTGCAGGTAAGACCCAGGCGTGCTTGGATTTTTGGATCCCAGCTTCTCCCTCATCTTTCCGCAGAAAGGACACTGAAAGGTATGGCTCTGACAGCCCTGAGTATCCCAAAGCTGCCTCAGGGTTCCCAGGTGCCAGCTGCCAGCATGTACCACCAGCTGCCCCAACCCCGAAAAACACATTTGTGACCTGGACCCCTTTTACTGGGGACCACAAAAACCAAGAGCAGTTTTCCAAGGTCCTGCATCAGTGCTTTTACAGCCTTATGTGCTAGATGCTTGACAGATGAAGATCAGAGATCTGCCCTCAAGAGTGTACAAGAGTCCAACAGAAGGAATAAATAAATTGAACTTCAGAAAAAATCTGTTATTTTTTAAAACTGGCTTAGTACTTGGGAATGTAGCAAAGCCACGTGAAGAAGTTCTGACCAAAAAACCCAGTAAAAATATTATTTTATACTATTATTTATATAGACAAAGTGAAGTTGAAATTGCAAAATGCACAACCAAATGCTGAGAGTTTTGATCTTGCTCAGGCATAAATGGGTAGATAGTTTTCCATAACAGGGGTCTTTCTGATTAGATAATTTGTTCATGCTTACTGGTCAAATTGAGACATTTTCAAGGGAAAGTTTCAATGGCTCCTTTGTCAGGAAAAGTTTCCTAGCTTTGTCTGCAGTTGAAAACATGGATAAAAGAGAATAGGCAGAATAGGCAGGTCCAGCCTAGCAGAAGACTCACAGACTCAAAACAGGTGAGACCGGCCAATGCACTCAAACAGTTCACACCATGACCTGCAGAACTGCATCACATCTACTTGTCTATCTGTTTATCCATTTATTTGTTCCTTTTGATGTCTTTTGCTATGGTTTCTATTTCTCCTTTCTAATAAAATTTTACAAACTTTTTTTCTTTTCCCCACAAAAGTTCTTGCTCTCCTTCAGGTCATTCCCATCACTTCCAAAAGTGAGGAGTTGTGTGTGCTCAGTGCTGGGGTGCCACATCAGCTCCTGTATATTCAAACCTGTGTTTTGTGAACTCTATCTAGTGCAGCTCACAAAGACAAGGCAACCCTCCAACCCCATGGAAATTTGCAGCATATCTTTGTAGCAGCTAGAAACAGGTATTTGCCCTCCCTTCCCTGCTGAAGTTTACTTACAGAACACCACAGAAATTCAAGACCCTACTTATAGCATGTACAAGATTTGATGAAAAAACTTAAACAACCCAAACCCTGTAAAGAGACCCTACATTTCGTTCATCTTAGCATTTGTGTCTGCTCTGCTGGCAGAGAGCTCTAATTGTCAGGGACACAATAGGCTGTGCTCTTATCTGTGATTAATAGACATGATCTTTCCAGAATGATAAATGCAGGTAGGTAAAGTCTTTGTGACTATATCTATGCTACATCGTAGATTATCAAAACCCCTACAATGAGGACATGATAATAAGTATCCATAGTGTCTAAAAGTGCTGGCTAAGAGTTCAGAATTTTTAGAATTCAATTTTTATGATTTTTATGTGTCTTTGTGGGGGAATATCCTCCACACCATTGAAATTCAGTTTCTGAGTTGTTGCTCAGCTCTCTGTTCTGGGGATTTGCCCTACACTCCTCTTTGAGATTCCCTTTAAATGGGAAGATGGATCAGTGCCCTGCACAACAGGAGACAGTGTGGACCTACAGAAGTGTGCACCATCCCCACTGTGGCTCTTTTGAAGGCAAAAGGGCATGAATGGATCTTACAGAAACCGGTAACCCTCTCTTGCCCCTTTGCCATGGTGGCATCACAGCTACAGTCCCTCAAAAGAAGCAATGAAACACTCCTCTCCTTTATTTCTGATAGCAATATTTCAGAAGGCTGAGGACCTCTGGCAGCTGCTGTAGAGATGAAATACCACCATTATTATATCTCATGCCATCCAGTCATGACAGAAAGAATGGTGGTTGCAAATGATAACCAACATTTTTAGAATCACCCACTAAAGAGATTAAGAAACTACAAATACTATGGTATGTGTAGCATAGAGCATACCATGCTGAGATGCACAGCACTACACTACTTTGCAGATGGAAACATCTGCTGTAGAGATGGGACATTCAGAAATGTGCTACAAATTTTTCAGACACTCTTGCAGCCCAAGACTCAGGCCACATACTGCGAGAAGATGGCTCCACTATGCTTTGTCATACACAGAAACGCTGCTCTGTTGTCATGCAGTGGTGTAGATTTTTGTTGATAACAGGTTCATGGTATCTGGCAGTAACCATTGTGGAGCTTTTTTCCTTGTTTTTGGTGTCATGAGTTATTTTTCCAGAGGAACGCAGAGTGGTGTTGAGATGTCCACTCTGGTATTTCCTCAGACCACCATGTGAGGATGGGAAAGGAGAAGCGTAGCTCCTCTCTATTTCCATGGGAGCCAATGACCAGCAGGAGGTTTTGGCTTGCATACAGCTGTCTGAGGCAAGCTTGGAGATGAGGAGGCTCTTGATACTCAGATCCTGAGAGGTAGATTTTGCTGTGTATATATTATGCAGCAGGCTAAGAATTAACCATGGTGGAGAAACCTGCATGAGATTTGTATTTGCCTTTTTACCTCAAGTTTGTGATAGACTTACAGTAAGAGAAGCAATGGCCAGAAAAGCTTTCCAGTAAAGGCTGGTCAGAGTCTGAAATTTCTCCCTCGTAGAAATTTTCAGCTCCAAAACTACTGATAGTTTTTCTTGCAGCTGTTTAATAGAGAAGCACACTACCCAGAGCTCAGGACTGTGTTAGCTGAAAGCTACAGTGAGCCTGCTTGTACTTCAGGCAGGTCTGATTTGCCCAGCAGCACCAAACCTCTGTTTTGTTCCTGATAAGTGACACCCTTCTGTGGAGAGCTGACAGTTTTGTTCTGTGTCCTTGCAGCCTTATAACCCACCAAAGCCCCTCTGCCACAAGGGCAACTCTGTTTTACCAAAGTACTTCATCTAGCAGACCCGAACTGGGAATTTGCAAAAATGAGAAGCAAAATATGGTCTGACAAGGGGTTGTCCCTCAGAAAAATGTTTGAGCCCATGACTGGCTATGTCTACTTTATAAGTCATGTGCCTTGAGACCTTTTATTACATCAGGTTTTATCTGTCTAATTGTTAAATTTCCTCCAAGACTATGAGTTGTTAGAGATATCTATTTCCATTATTGCATATTGACAACTTTTAATCTTCTAATGAATAAAAAAAAAAAATATGGAGAAACTCATCTCCTAAATACTGATGATAATGACCAAGATCATAATGTTCAAATACATTTATTAAGCACATTTATTCCCACAAAGCATATAAGCCATGGTATCTTGGATGCAGAGTTTTTTTTAAACATGAATGAAGAGTCTTCTATTTTTAAATAACAAAGGATATAACAAGTGAGAAGAGAAATTATCAACAAATTGACAATTTGGTGGGCAAATGTACTGTCAGAGAATTTACAGGGGAAGGAACCAAAAATATGAAAGAAATTTTGAAACAGTCGCAGGAAAATGCCCACTCAGAAGCCATGTGGGCATTTTTGGATGACATATGCAGCACGGAAGACCAACATAATTATTTTTTTTTTACCTTGAGGAAATTTTAATAGGACAAGTGTAGAAGACATTTCAGGAGAAGCTTTAGACTGGTTACCTGATTAAACAAAGTTAAGCACACATTTAAGGGACTTGCTGCCTTGGGATCTTAATTACTACGGACAATTTCCATGTGTGTGTTTGCTTTAACATTGTCTCCTGCTGGAGAACAGCTGGCTGCAAATGGGCTGGCAAGGTAAACAGAAATAGGCCTGCAATGCCCTGCAACTCAGACAAGTCTCATCACCAGCACAAATCGGTTGCCAACCTGACAAGCATGAAATGTCTCGGAAGGATCCACATTTCATAGCTGTTGTGCCTCGTGGACTGTGTCACAGGCAAGCAGCAAAATATTCAGGGCACAGTGACACAGTATTGTTGCATGTCAAATATTGAGGAAAGAACATAGATCCTTAACAATTCATTTTTCTTCTGAAATACATAGGTTAATTTGGTGTTTGTGAATAGACCTGTGCTCTGTTCATCTATGGTGCAATGCTGGCAGAACTGCCTTTACCATTAGTAAACCTCAACAACTTATTATTTATGAGTTAATTGCTAATTGTTCAACACAAAGACTGATCAAAGTGATTCACAGGTTGACAGACCTACTGCTCTGTCTACACGCCTAAATTTTAAATGACTGAGGTGAATCTCATTAAACAAATACAAACAGAGCCATGTCAAGAAAAAGCTGCATAGAGCTGAGTCACTCCATAGTTTGAACAGCAAGAAGATGTACAGAAAGAGATGAAAAAAGATGTACTAGGGGAAGGTTATCTATAATACTGAGTAGTGGAATAGATACTGGCAACAGAAAGCAAATACCTAATGATGGTGCCAAGGTTTTGAGTCTGACAAGATAAGAGAGTTGTGATGACTGAGGAGACAAATGGGATGTGATGGAGAAAATTAAGAAGAAAACCCCCCATACTTTTCTTTTGGACAATGATAGTCTAACGTAGTCATCTAGAAGAAACAGCAGAGAAGGGAGCAGGGGCAAGGGTGCTGGATAAGGTGAAGAGATAAAACCCAGACTTTGAGGGGTAGTTGGAGAAGAAGAAATGGATAAATGTGTGTGGAAATACAAGAAAAAACCCCTCCCAGAACCACCAGAATCACAGTGAAGTAAGAGGGATCAGGAGATTGCAGGTACCTCACATTTCCCTTATCTACCTAGTCATGAACTGACTGGAGTGTGCGTTAAAGTACACATGTAAGGTGGTTCTCCCCTTGTCCTCACAGATAATGAGCTAAGTAGAAATGATGGGAGCCTGTTAAAAATGGCCTCAGAGAGGCACTCAACAGACAAAAATGCTATAAAAATAAAAGTTAAAATACCACCCTTTGAATTCATAGGCTCAACCTATGAATTGCAGGAATTGCCTGATGGTCCTGTCCATGCTTCTTCCATGGATGTCATACCTGGAGGCACTGCCCTTGCAGCCTTCCATTTCATAGGCAGCAGGACACCTCTGTCTGCAGAAGTCTGGTCTCAAAAGTCATAAAGTTGCAATACACTGGCCTACTTTGCTGTCATGACTGAACTATGAAATGGAAAATCTGAAATTATGTTCAAAGAGCAGAAATAGTGCTTTTGACCACCAGGGTTCACAGCGGCTATACTTCAGCAGTGAGACAAGTATAATTTTATGTTTTTCACCTCTCATATTCCACAGAGACTTAATACTTCCCAGCTTCACCTAGTATGTACATGGAGAGAATGAATATTTACAAAGCATTCTTGAAATCACAGAGACAAAATGCATCATGAAAATATTAAGTTTGCATTTTTTGAAGCAGTGAATGACACTGCAGCAATCCCAGCCTGACCATGCACTCACAGACCTCTTGGTGTCTGAAGGACTGTGCTGTGTAAGTAGCAATTATGTTGCTCCTGGATGGCACCATTTTGTTGTTAAAGTGAACAAAGGATGCCCACGAGGCAGTGAAATGTAAGGTGCTGAGAGGAAAGTTTTCTGTGCTGGGGAATGTGGGCAGCAAGGCTAACATGACAGGACTTGATGAATGATGTTGCATGAAGAGAGGCAGGGCCAGATGTGTGCATGCAGTGAAAGTCTGTCCTCGGTGAGCTGGGTAACTCACTGGGAATGAGCAAAGAAAAGCTCCTTTCTGTGACAGGATTTCATCCCCCTCTTTTGTCAGGACCTTTCATTTAGCAACTCCACTCTTGTAGCATGGTGGCCATGGGCAACACTATGTTAACCCGTTTTGACAGGAGGGTAGCAAATTGGAACAACTTCATCAGCAGACAGGAGTGACTTGGGCTCCCTCCAAATCAAACCCTCAGGAACCAAGCTTGCTGTTGATGAAATAGTCATCACCTCAATTGTTGACAATTAGCACAAGCGAATTTGACTCTAGCTACACATTGTAAACTCAGTACTAGGAATTCAAAAATGTTGCACAATTAGAAGTGTCTTGATTAATCTTTTAGTGTTGAATCTAAAGGCAAAAAAAGTTTTATTACATTTGGGAGATTAAAAAGGAATCATTTATGTAACATTCTGATAAATAAATTACTTGAGCAGAGTATTTTACCCACCTCTGGTTAATAATGCCATATCAGAAATCTTTTCTAAACAGGTAATATTTAGTTCCAACTAGCATCCTACTCTGCTGACTATTTGGATGCATTATTGACAGCAATGTGTAGAGAGGAGTAAGGTTAAAGTGATAACCAGGTACAATTTAGTCAGTTAACACTGCACTGCTAACACAAATCACCAGGAAGTTAATAAAGTCTCCTCTGAGTAGAGATTTCCTTTACACTGAATTTTTTCCATCTTTGCAAATGAAATGCACAGAAATATGTGCCAATTTTTAGGTGTTTTTGTGTAGTTTTACACTGAAATCTCCTGTGTTGTAATCTTCCTGTACTGAGAGAGGATTTTTTTTATGTTACAAGCCATTCCCAACACTGTGGGAGAAAATGCCTCATGAAAAGAAATTTTAGAGGTAGGTGGGCTCAGCACCATTGTAATGTAACATTGCAGCCCACAGTGGTAAAATATAAATGTTTGAGGTGGCAATGTAAAATATAGACAGTCTGTGGCTTTAAACGAAAGAGAAGTGTGAGTAAAAATTGCAAAGCATTCTGCAGCTTGCTGGAAGAACAGCATTTTTTGGCAGCAAAACACAATATGAAGTGTTGGACTGTATGTTTTTCAGGTGTTTTTTCCCTTTTGACTTACAAAATTTCAAGCAGATTAACAATAAAATCAATTAACGTAAGCATTACGTGACTCTTCATTGTCTGTCAAGGACAACTGGGATAATGGACCCACCAGATAAAGAAGCATGTTCCCCTCCTGAACCCATTTTTTATCTTAGTGTATTACAGTGAGTTGTCTTTTCAGTGGATGTTTGATGAGAAATCATGTTTTTCTGAGCCCTTTTTAAGACAGACAAAAATGAATTGGTCCCTCTTTAATGACCTATATCAGGCAATTTATCTAAACATTGTAACATAGTCATACATAAAAGTTAGGGCAATTCCTTCTCTTAAACCATGTAGTGATTAACTTTACTTGTGTATTTATTTCAACATGCTAAAGATGTCAATCATGGACTTACTTAAAAGTGTACCAACAATTCCCTTTTCCAGGCAATTATATTTAAGAAACCTTTAATTTTGTTGTACCTAATCAAAAGAGGAAATGCCTTTAACAATATAGGAAAATAGTTTGGATACATTAAAATCACATATAAGCACAAAATTGAAACAAAATCTGTTATCGGGACAGTATTTTATTACAAAATACTCATAAGCAGCTTTGTATTTTAGTGTTCTTATGTGGGCATTTAAATGTCAGCAGTTTGCTTTCTATAGTCTTTCTTTTCTCTGGGTCACTGGCAAAGCAACAGCTGAGATTTCTGAGATTTCGATTTCTTTTTTAGATACCATGCTATTATAGGCTCTTGCGGAGCCTTTGATTTCTTTGATATGCCTTTGATTTCAAATATATTACCTGATACCAAGTGTTATAAACTGGTACTTGCGCATACAAAGAATGGGAAATGTGGGACAGTACCAGGAAAAAAGAATCCTTGAAGTCCTTTCAGTGTTTTGAAACAGTAAAATAATAAAAACAGTGAACTAGTATGTCAATCTTACCATTTCAGCTACAACACAAGCCAAGGCATGTGCTGGCATCTACCCCAGCCCTTTGATGGGAGCCAGTGGCCATGTGTAGCCACACTGTGTTCTAAGTGCAGCACCAGGGTTTCTGCTGGCTCGGCTCATGCTGAAAAGTAACTTTCCTGCTGCAGTCTCCTGGGGAAACTGCTTCTTTAAGTCAAGAAAGCAGGATCTGGCCTTTGGCATACAGTCTTAATATTTCCCACGAAGTAATGCTCTACAATGCCCAATAAAACACAGCTATTGTGGAGTGAATGACATGGTTGTTACAAGGTCCAGATACACTCTACCAGAGAGCAAGTGCAGCACTAGGTGTTCACAGTCTGCAGCAGCTGTAACATACCTTGTGTTAGCACTTCTTGGCATTATTCCAGGAGGAGCTCGTGTGCATTAAGTCACAGCATCCAGCTCAGAAGGGGGTCTGCCAGCCCCGGGGTTCAAGTCCTCCTCCCACTCACAACACACCCCAGAGCTGAGAAACCCAGAACTCATCCAAACTGGTATTTGCTTACACTGGCTGGCAAAACTGGCCAAGCAGAGCACTAAGGACTGTCCTGGCCCTCCTAAGAGGCAACTTGCAGACCCTGGTGTATGGGCAAGGTCTGAGGAGTGAGCTCATTAAAGCTCAGTCCATACTCTTTCTGGCCCTCTTTTGTATTGGAATAATAGTGATCTGATAAAGAATGGGAATATAGTAAAATTAGAAAACTTCTGATACATTTTAATGTGATGGCGTCACTGGTGAATGGATGATGCTGGAAAATGGTGCTGGCACTTTAGAAATGCCCATTCCTCTACCCAGTGGTCAGGCACATCATCAGTAATCATGCATAATAAGGTAAAAATGCCTTTCTGGAAATGCCTAAGTAGGTTGGCCTTTGGCCTTCGACAAGTACTGTGTGGAGTGGGTTTTGTTTCTTCGTTTGTTTGTTTTGATTTTTTGTTTGTTTTTTCTCAGATGTATATAATACATGTTTTATTACCATAAAAAAATTCTCTGCTTTCCCTCTTCAGATCACCATAAGTGACACAGACAACTATTGTCCAAATAAGTAGACTGACTGATGCTTTTAACATTAATATTCTTTTCCCCCCTCCTCTGCATTTGGAAATCATAGAGAAGAAATAGCAGCTATGCAACTTCAAAGAACTTTCTAGCCCTGGATGTCATTAGAGATGCTACAGCTGTTCTTCCTTACTCCAATGGCTCTGTCTCTCAGATGCAGCACATTCTAAACAACAGTAAGCAGGGGATGGACGATGGTTTACTCACTTTAAGTTCTGGTGTAAGTATATGCCAGAAGGTATATATACCAATCTATACCAGAAAGTACATGCCTTCCAAATAAATTTCAAATTTCTGCTGACCCTGCTCATAGCTAAACCATGGAACCCTACAGCTGACCAAGTTGCTTTACTGGTTAATGGACTGAATGTGTAAACCATGAAGAAGGGGTGGATGTGTGCCTTTGGGTGCTATGAAGAGCCCTGAGCAAGGCAGAACTTCAGGGTGTTAGAGGGGCTCCAGGCAGTCTGAATGGATCCATCCTAAGCCTTTGGTCCCAGGGACCAAAAGCATTTCAGGAGTTATTAGGCTTGTCTGCTACAGGAACAGTGACACGAGAGGAGGAGACTTTACTGTCAAGAACGCCCATGACATCATGGCTTCAGTTCCATTCCTGGGTAAGACTCTCAGGTACCCTGATGTAACTGGTTGTATGGTTTGTATAAAAAAACCACCCTTCCCAGTCAAAAATGGGACTACTGGTCTTAGCATCACTCATACTAGTATAAGGCCAAAGCAGGTATCTGTCACTCAGCAACTTATTTTGTTGTTCTTGCTAATCATCAAAGCATCAGTCCTTCCCATAGCATTTCACATCCTGTATTGCTTTCACAAAGTCAGAGGGTATCTTGAATTGAAGATATCCTTCTGCTTATTCCCCATCTCACCTCCCTCACAGGGCACAGCATGTACATGCTGATCCAGCAAAATACACAATGCTACCAAGGGAGCAGAGTGACAAGAATGAGATGGCCTGGTACTGATCTGGAACATTCCCTTTTTCCTGGGAATGCTCAAGCCCTGATGAGTTTGTGTTTCCTCTGCATATGGATGGAGTCCCCCAGCGGGATGGGGAGGTTAGCCAGTTATTTGTGTTGCCATTGGGCTTGCCATTAATAGTTAATATTGTCTGGCACTGAATGCATTGTTATCAGGCCTCTAAGGTATCACATTTGATGGGCACAATTCACACTTCTTGGAACTATTATTCCAAGCTTCCTGCCAGCCCCTTAGTTTACTCAGGCTTCTTATTTCCAAGGTTATTTTTGCAGCAACAAAGGCTGGAAATGTAAGATCCAATTCTCTGCCAGAGAGAACTGTGCCCTGGCTGCCTATGCTGGGGCACCACGGGCATTCCATGGGCTCAGCCACAGCCACCCCAGCAGGGACTCCCCAGCTCTGGTTACAAGCCCGGAGTCAGCCAATCACACTGACATGTCTCTCCTTCAGGACCATGGTAAAGCACTTCTACCAGCCTGAAAACCATGAGTTTCCCTACCCAGCTTTTCATCATGGAAATCTATAATTTCTTTTTCAGTTTGCTGTTGTAGCCAGGTGGGTGTGTGGCTTCCTCTTTACTCAGCTCCATGATCTGCCCTCCACAGTACTACCAGACCTCCATGCTTGGTATCTGCAGGCAGCAACTGAGAATCACCCAGCAGCTGATAGATAACATTTCATTGAAACTGGGTAAAAATAAGTCCAAAGACACAAAGGATCATGAACCACAAACTGAAGAAAGATGGGAAACTAAACAGGAGACAAATACATTGCTCTGTACTTCCAAATCAGGAAATAAGGACATTCTTTCAAAACATCAGATAATGAGCATGGAAAAATACCTTGCAACCAGGAAAATGTGAAACTAGTATTATCAGGATTATATTTGTTCCAGTTTAATGGATTGTGTCTGGTATATATTAAAACAGTCCTAAGCAGTGGGTCAGGTTTTTTTATTGCAAACACAAATTTCAGGGTGTATAGTTCAGTCTAAGCATGTGATAGAACTGCTGTGTCTGGGTGTGGCTCCTCCTTCCCTACACGGGACTATCCAAACCAGCTATGTTGTTTTTACTTGGAACAACAAACACAAAGAAATTCTTTGGGGGCTCCATCCAAATTTGGCCGATTTTCCCTTTGACAAGAAAGAGGATTTAAAACAGAATGGGAATGTCAGAACAAGTTCTTGCTCTAAGAAGATTCACTACTTGCAATGGATGAGGATTAACTCACTTTCATAATTATTTCCAATGCGGAGTTCTGTCAGCATCTGACACTGTTAGTGGGATATTACTGGAATATACACAGTCAAGAGTTTAGTCCAATGAGGATATTAGGTCCCAAAAATGCTACTGTGGCTTTCCACTTCCAGATATGCACAGTGCAGATTATGCTGAACAGTAGCAACGGATCTTGTCTACACATGGAGTTATTCCTCCAAAATCATGTCTGGATCCTCCCTGTTCCAGAAAAAAAAAAGTGTATTTGATGCTGTGATTAAGTAATTTTCACTGTAAATTAAAATAACTGAAAGGAAGAAGTTTTATTCTTCAGTAAGTGAGTCCATATACAGTGTTCTTTAAATATCTTTTGCATTATAAACTCATATCCTACCATAACCTAGCTCTGAATTGCAGATAATATTGTATTTATAAAGTGTACACTCTCGGGGGATAAGAAATATTGCTCAAAATGCCATCCAAATGTGAAAATGTAATATTTACACTGGATAGGTGCCATCCTTGTCTGGCAGGCTAATGGATCAGAAAAAACTGACTGTGAAAAGACGACTGTGGCAGTGGCTGGGAGTCTACCAGTTTCTTTTTCCCTCCCTCCCCTTTTAGCAAAATTGTACTTCCTGGTGCTATGGTTTAAATCAGATTTTGAGAAATCCATTATGATGCATCTGTTTAAAATATCAAGGGGAAGCACAATTCAATAACACCAAATGTACAAAAGCGAGGGCTGTGAATTAATGCTGCCTCTCCTGCTTAACTCACTGCCATCTCGTGTTACAGCGTCATTGACACACAGTTTCACATCTAAAACGTCTCATGAACTGTAAATAGCCAGTCGTGCCTTTGAATGTCTTCCCATGCCCTTGCATCATCTAGATCAGACCCGGTGGTCTTACATAGAGTAATCCAACCGTGTTGATTTTAAGATAATATTTGAGTTGAGTTATGCTTTAGTTACAGGAAATCAAAATGTTACATACCTATTTGTCTTTTTGGCAGTTTATACTTTGTGTTGCCATTTATATTACCTGGAGAAAAGCCCCCCAGATAACCCACTCAAATCATTTGTAGAGGAGCTAATTTCTATTTCTTCTAAAGCCAATTTTAAATTTCCTCCATATGGCTGATACAAAGTATTGTGAGGCAGTTGATGAAAACGTGGCTCCAATGAAGTCAGTGAGTTTTGTGACTGACTTCAGGAGAGCCAAGATTTCATCCATTATCTCTTTCTGTAGCATAGGGTCCAGCTGTATTGCAGCTAAAAAAAAAAAAAAAAAAAAAAAAGTAAAAATAAAAATCCATCAACAAAAGACTGAAGCTATTAATCAACCTAGAAAGATCTGGTTAATGCATTGCAAGTTAGGCCTCTATTGGATGGTGCGTGCCTTTAAATTCTGCAGGCATTTAAAGAAACCTTGCCAGAAAAGTGCCACATGTGCAGCTCCAGTCGCGGAGCCCAGATAATGTCCATCCTGCCTATGTAGGTATCACACTCTGCTGTAACTGGGCTTTCCTTCCTCACCCTCTGAGGCCCTTCTGACAGGCAGACTGCAAACTTCCCTAGGCAGAGCTCCAGTGTTTGCTTGTCACAGCTGGAGCTGCAAGGCAATGTCGGATTCTGAAAGGACCAGGGATGAAGCTGGATGTAAACAACAGGAGTTCCAGCCTTGTCTGATGCAGTGTCAGACATCTGCCCATTGAACCTTTATTATGTACATTTAAGCATAACTTACACCGCCTGGTGTATCTTTATTTTTTGGATTTTACATCACATTAAGCTGATATAAAAATTCCATTGTGGAAGTAATGCTGCATACTCAAAACCACCCATCACAAATTAGAATTCTAAATTTAGGAAAAAAAGTTTCTCTTACAACTGCCACACACATAAGCATGTACCCCGATTCCTGTTCATAAACCCCAGAGAACAAACGGGATTCTTCATGTCGTGATATTGTACAAGTACTTGCTCAGGCAGAGAGCAGCACAAAATAGCAAACAGCTGATCAACCAGATGACAGAGTTATGTTTTTAAGACCATATTTAAAAATAAAAGTGGTCTGCACACCATAGCCTAAAGCCCTAAAGAGGGAATTCCCAGAAATGTTTCCAAAATCCAACAAATATTAGTTCTGATTCTGAAAAGCCTTTCAGTAAAGCAAACTAACTCCAAACCCCTTCATTTCACAGAAGAACTGTTCAAAGTTATGCAGGCGCGCACACACCTTAGCCACATGTATGTGGAATTCTGTAGTGCTTTGCTGACTTTTTAATTCATCTAAGTTCAAAGCTTTGATCACAGTGCTGCTACACTTTCTGCTTGCATTTTTGCAGCCCTTACATTATATTTGGTGAGAGAAGACTTAAAATTTAATTAGAGAGAAAAGAAAATCATTATTTAGCTTTCATTGAAAACGTGTGTGTTTCCATAGATGGTGTAGAGCTCAGGTTCTTAAAAAATGCAGTAGACAACGTGATGTGGTAATTTTCTTCTGCTTAAAATGTACAACTTTCTAGGAGCATTAGTAACCGCAGTCATAACTGTAAAATTATGGAAGATTTATATAAAAATATGAGATAGAAGAAAAGGAAGTTTTTTGCTGCTTTTCCAAATGTATTTTATTTCTTTAATTTGTCAGTAAATATATATATGAATTACCAAGTAATATCCCATTGTCTTAATCAGAGGTGATGAACATAAGGGTATACAAAACATTTTGAGTTTTGAATCAGAGAGATAAATATACATTTTAAAGCTGTATGGTCTGCACATGCACAGATCCAATTATGTCCAAACAGAAATACCTATTTTTAGAAACCAGCCTTAATTTAAGACAGCCCAACTAAAGCAAGCACTGCTCTATACTATACCTACAACTTTCCCGTTCATTCAGATGTCTCAAAACAAAGAACAATACTGTTTCTGTTTTTCTTTGTAACCCTGCCTTAATACACGGTGTAGAGATTCAAAGCACCTGAAATGCAGAGAGTTGTTAGAATTCCTGCTAGAACTAACTTCACGGTTATTATTTTTTCCTGTTCGTGAGAGCGAGGCTCGTTGTTCCTGCTCATATATCGTCTGTTTTTCAGCCAGCTTTCCCTCAGGGGTCCCTCACTGCCCGCTCCCTGCCGGGACGGCTCCGGCTGCACTTCAGCGGGCACCAGCTCAGGCTCACAGACAAGCCAGGCTTAAGGCAGCGAGTCACTATTTTTCGTACAGTGGCCTTGAACATTAGCCTTGCCACATGAGAAGCAGCTATCCTCTTCACCTGAATACAGCGAAACTTAAAATATTTTCTACCCACAACTTCCTTTTTTTATTACTATTACTCTCCTCCCTCCCTTTCTCCCCCCTCTCTCTCTCCCCCTCCCGCGTTAAGTTTCGGGCGGCTCTGGCAAGCGGCTCCATGTGACGGCAGCGAGGTCGCTTCCTTCCCGGCCAGCCACAGGCAAATCCCGATGGAGCATCAAGGGACGGACATCCCGAGGGGGAAGCGATGCCCCGAGCACCTGGCATCGCCGCCTCGCCTGCTTCCTCAATGCCCGCACCCCAGCAACCGGGCGCTGCCGGCGCCCGAAGCAGCCGGCACACGAACGTAGGCCTTTCCCACGGGCAAGGAGGGCCGGCACGGCACGGGGGGAGCGGCGGCAGCCTGTCCCGTCCCGTCCCGTCCCGTCCCGTCCCGTCCCGTCCCGTCCCGTCCCGTCCCCCGCCCCGCTGCGGCCGTGTGCGGCGGTGCCCGCCCGGTCCCCGTCCCGACCGTGCCTTTCCCGTGAGCGACACCGAGGGCGAAGAGAAGGCAGAACGTACCTGGCTCCTGCGGCGGCCCGGAGGCGCAGAGGGCGAGCTCTCTCTGCCGCCTCGCCGCCCCCGGCACGGGGCGCCCTGCCCGGCCGCGGGGGAGCCGGGGCGGCGGCGCGGCCGAAGCCGTCGGAAGCCCGCTCTGCGCTGCCTGCCCCGCCAGGAGCCTTCCAGCCCAGATATACCCGTATTGTTTTCCTCGCACCATTTTTTTTTTTTTTTTTTTATTTGCAAGAAGACGCCAAAATCCCCGTAAATGGCTCATTTCTGGGGCGGGGGCGCTCCCGGCGGCCCGCGGGGGTCGCGGCGCGGCGCCCGCCACATTCCCGCTCCCACAGCGCCGCCTGGCGGTGCGCCCGCGCCCCGCGCCGCCGAACCCGCGGCGCGCCGGGAACACGCGGGGATCGCCGTAAACGAACCCCCCGTGACCCATATTCGGCTCAAGTGCAATCTTTCTTTTTTTTCCCCTTTCCGTACTCCCCCCCCCCCCTTCTTTTTCTTTTCCTCCCGGATCCTCTTTCAAGCCCACTCCACGCTGCTGCGCTATTACATGCTAATTTAATTTTACTATGGACGATATTTTCAGCATTTGCTGAGGACAGTAAATTTTGTAGTTTATGTTATTTCACTTTTTATGACTTTTTAACACTTAATAAAATTTTATTAGAGCACTTTTGTGTTTACAAGGCCACAAAACTCTTGGCAGGTTGTCAGAAGTCCTTTTTATTATGATCCTACTGATATACTGCGAGTAATGAAATAATCATGTCCAGAAATGTATCAAAGGCCAGAGGGATTATCCAATTTAATGGCTCTACAGATGCGCTGTGAGGGATACGGACAGGCAACGCGTCGACAGGCTAAAAGGCGTGTGCGAGGCGGAGGCAGCCCTGCTTAATTTCTTTCCCATTGCAGGCTGGTGCTGTGTTATCCTGGAGGCTCCGGGCTCGGTCAGGTGACTCCCGGTGCTTTCAAGAAATGTGGATTTATTCTGGTGCAAAAAGCTCTTTTCTTTTTATTCTTCTTAGGTGTGCATCTAACGCTACGCGCTTGCTCTCGTGTCTCCATTGTTTGCGACAGTCAGTGAAACAATTTACTGGAAAACACCCAATGTCATCGTGCTATTGTGCAGCAAACAGTGGTTTTGGGTGTTAGGATTTAATCGTGCAGCCAACAAGTAAATACACTGAAAAAAGAAAGACCAAAATAAACAAACACAAAAAAAAAAAAATCAAAAGAAGAACAAGCTGGTGAGATCAAATACAAGTGAGATATTTAAGAGCATTCTGCGAAATTATTGTTTTTTGCTTTTGTCTTAGCCAGCACAGGGTTGTGGGAGTGATCTCATTTGTGCATGTGCCTTCCTTCCACAACAGTCTGTTTTTCTGCACTGCTGCAGTGCTACAGTCTGAGATACTGCAGCTGTTTTTAAGGCAATTTCCTTTTATTTTAAATAATTGTTCATTTAACATATGTTGTTAAACTCATTCTTGCGTCAAAAGGAGGCGATTATACTTCCTGACCCTGACAGCAAGGTGGGTGGCTTTGCTTTATAATTAAATTTGCTGTGTTCAATTTCATATTTTTCTTTTTCTGCTGTTTCCTAAAGACATGCCAAAAAAGATAAAAGGTAGCAATAGTACCAGGAATACTTCAATGCTAGTTTTGTCTCTTTAACACACATTGTTTCAAACTTTCAAGCTTCACAGAGACACTAGAAGGATATTCTTTCTCAGTTTTAAAATTACTTGTGTAATTGCCTGTGATTTTAACCTTGTCTCATTAAAGTCTCCATCAAGAATATATTTCATAATTTCCAAAGCAGAAAGAGGACTTTCTTCTTCCAGCACAAACATATATATTCCAAGGTATCTCATGATACTGCCAATAGGGATTTCTTTTTAAGAAGACAGGCAATATCTGTGTACTTTTAAAATATGCTTGAATAATTTGCAAGGACTTTACAAACAGATCTGAAGACATGGTTAGAAGTGATCAAAGAATTTATCTTCAAAATTATGACAGCATATTAGAGGACCACATGTTTGTATATTTATTCATATTGTGAATCTGCCTCACTTTGGAAGAGTGCCTTCAAAATCAATGGAGATTCAGGAGGAGTGAAAATAATGTACAGTGTTAGTAAATACGCCAGAACTTGGCCCAGAAGTAATATAAATCATTAAATGCAGTTTAGCTTCAGGACAGAAGTTGTTTTTTTTTTTTTTTTTTTCCAGAACAATATCATCTACTGTAAATCACATGTTTGCAGGTCAAGGTCAATTTAAACTTCTTAAATCTTTAACAGCAATCAAACTGGAAACCTGCAGGATGAAATGATATTGTAAAAGAAGTGAGGGACTGGAAACTGTTAAATTTGGAAGAGGAGTGGTTGCTATTGTTCTTCTGAGAGAAAGAGCAAACTTTGAAATGCTTTGACTATAAATATGTAAACATGCCACACATTAGTTAATCAATAAAGCATCTAACTAATTTAACCCTTTCCTGGAGGCTTCAGTTTTTTTTCTGTAATATCAGAAAAGGCCTGAGGAAGCAATTCCCGCCATCATGGAAACAGAAACAGAGAGGCAGGATTCAGTGACTGGACCTGGACTGATGCCTACAGGAGGTGTGCAAGGCTGTGGCAAGAGAGTCCTGGCTGAAAGAGAACAACCTTCATGGAATAATTTAAGGAAGCAGCATGACTAAGGATGGCCTTGTCCCCAGGCTGCACCAATGCCACTCTGTGGAGAGGTCCCTCAGCCCCCCATGGGCACTGTCAGGACAGTGGTGGGCTGAGACATCCCCCTCCACTGAGGATGGCCAGAAGATGGTCCATGGGGAACGGTGGTCCAGGGAGAAGTCTGTGGATACTGTTTCTGACTCAGTCATTCTCTACCAGCCCATCAAGCAGGTGCACCAGTGAAATGCAGCACACTCGGTACACGGGGAGTTGCCAAATCTACTGATGCCCTGGTGAACGTGAGAAGATACAAATTAATCATTCTAACGGGCCAAACCCTATCCCTGTTCAAGCCAGTGGAACTTGTGCCATTGTTCACAAAGAGACTAAAAGTGCATTCATGATTAATTAGTTATTAATAGGCAGTTACCTGTGAGCTTTGAAATGACTTTGTACTAAGCACAAAGCTGGAATACAGTGTCCTACAGACTGATGGACGAGCAACAGTAGATTAACAATTTATTTACACACCACATGCCAACAGCATGAAACTCAATCCAGAAGTCTTTAACTAAAGAAGAGAAGGTGTTCTGTAAAAGCCATTTTTGATTTAGAACTAATATGCATAAGAGTGGGATTTGTGCAGCTGCTAAAGTCCATTTAATTTTCTGAAAATAAATTTTAGGTTGATGATGAAGCCAAAAAGTCAAGTACACTCCCTTCTGAAATCTAATAAGGGTCTTTAATCAGGTCTTTAATTTTCCTTTTGCAAACCAAGCAATAGGTACTTTTTCAGGGCTGTTTGTTATTTTTATTTTTTGGTTGGCAAATAATTTTCTTGTTGAAAACTGCCATTTCCCAAATCAGGAGAAAATGTAACGAAAGTTATGGGTCCCTCAAAGTGATGAAAACATTCCGTGTGCCTTGGTTATTATTACTTGAGAAGGAAGATTATAGATTAGATATTAACATAGTCCCCTGGTATTCAGGAGACTGTAAGACAATCCCTTCTCTGTAAATTAGAGCACAGACTGGAGTCCACATCTGCCATGTCCCAAATGAGTGCCTAATGCCTAAGTGATGGGATCTTTCCAGTGAGGCCACTCCAGGGAGCTCAAGGGAAGAGAGAAAATAACAGCATAGTTTAATTAACCTGTCTTATGAATTTTTAATAAAATTTCTAAAGTTCATGGCTTGCGACTGAGGCTGGAACTCCAGCCTAGGTCACCAATTGAGAAAAACACATTCCTTTCAAAATTCTACCCTTTTTTTTTTTATGTAGTTACCTGCTACAAACTTAAGTATGCTGCAGATGTATTAAAGATGAAAGTATATGAAGATAATTATATAAACTTAAAGTATATAAAAATAAGACAGTTGAAGTGCTACTACATTGTAGTTCTATTATAGTTTAATGGACATATGCCGATGAGCATTGTGCCTCTGTGTCCAGTCTGATAGATGTACCCCATAAAATCTTTCCTCAGAAGAAAGTCAGATAAGTGAAACTCAGTAGAAAAATAGCTGTACTTTCTGCAGCTATAGATTATTCAATCAATGAAACTTCTATCTAACTCAATACTACCCACATCCTTGGATTTACTTTCTGAACTCTCATCTGAAGTACAAACTGGCTCCCTCAGTTTCCTCTTACGAGTGCAACAAATTTGAAAGCCAAGAAACCCTTCCTGAGGAGCAAAAAGTAGCTCCAGACTATGGTTTTTGTGGCTGAGACCAGATAAAGAATAGCAGCTACAGTTCTCAAAACAGAGCTTTGGATTCGCTTGAACTTAGTTATTATTTACAATGCAATGTCATTGAAGTTCTTAAGCTGAGTTGTAGTTACACAATCATTTAATGCTTTCTATTATTTTGGCTTAGTCCCATTTTTCTTCTTTATTTTCACTCCATGTAACTATATATCTCTCTCTCTCTGTCTATCTATCTATCTACTATCTATCTATCTATCTATCTATCTATCTATCTATCTATCTATCTATCATCTCATTACTAGTTCTCAAGAAATTGTTATCATTTCTTTTGCTGTCTCTTTCCTGGTAACTTATGGAGACTACTTACGGTAATCATAGCAATAGAGAAATGGAGTCTAGGTCTAAGGTGTGCTAACCTTAAAGCCACAACTCAGAATAACTACAAGGAATCCGAGATGCAGTTCTGAGCTGGAGGAGTTATAAACAGCAAACCCAGCTGGAGAACTTTCTACCTTATACTGGAAAGTCCTACCAAACTTCTATAGTCATCCTGCTGACCTGTTAGGGATTAGGGACTCTTATGTTATTTAACACCCTTGTACCTATCCTGTCCCTCTGCATGTGAAGCATTGGCACAACAAACACAGCAAGGGTGTCCCAGAGCCACTGGGAAGCGTCTGGCTGCCCAAGCACTGCTCTACTTACTCTCAGAGGACAACACCCTACACCCTACTCAGCTGAGTACATGAGTACCATTT
This sequence comes from Sitta carolinensis, assembly GCA_032173965.1. Classification (NCBI taxonomy): domain Eukaryota; kingdom Metazoa; phylum Chordata; class Aves; order Passeriformes; family Sittidae; genus Sitta; species Sitta carolinensis. The sequence goes on from CM063288.1 coordinate 22,297,947, forward strand.
TCCAGAGGGGAAACTGAGGCACTTGGCTTAGGTCCCTAGGGAAGTCCCTCTAGCTGCTCTGTTCTCACAGAAACTGCCTGACTTCTGTTTTCCATCTTTACCTGCCTAAAATATCCTGGTGCATTTAAATAATATTTTCGAGGTTTTACAGATCTGAGAGGCAAATGAAGAAGATAAATTCGTGCCCCTCAGGTTACCAGATTAGCCCTTAAGCACAGCAGGTAAGGCAGCATGAAATCTCCAACAGCAATCTGCCCTCACCTTCCTGAGTAAAATGTGGTGTGGTAGAGAAGGATCCACAGGGATCTCACGGGCAAGTGCATGCCAGGGGCAGACATGGCAGAGGGATTAATCTGAGGTGCCACATGCGGTCCAGTATGTGCAGGTGCCAGGGATTTAGGGTGTTCAGGAGCAGTGCCTGCACAGCAGCCAGTGCACGGGGAAGCCTGGTCCAATGGCTTTCCTCTCCCTTTTACTCTGGGATGGAAGGAAGGAAGGCCTGTTTTCCCCTGGCGGCTGGGGCCAGGGGCTATTTCGAGCATCATCCTTTTGACCCAAATTCTGCCTTTAAGAGAGTATTATGGAGATTGCAGCCCACCCTGGTCTCTCAGACCATGTTGTTTCTCTCTTTCTTCTCGTATAGTCCCAGCCATACTGCTGGGAAGTTTGCCAGGGAGAGGGAGGGCTGCAGACATTTTTTCCCATCTTGATCTGTGTGCATTTCTTTCCCGATGCACTCTGAGGCAAAGGTGAGGAGATATAAATATCTCTCTTATCAACGAGAATTACCAGGATCTTAAAATGCCATTTAGAAGCGCTGTAACAATGAACATTACACTGACAGTAGCTCTTTAAAGGTTTCTCATGTAAATAAAGACTGTCTCCAAGAAGAGTCCCATACATAATATTACACAGTAATCATTAGTTTTAAAAATTATTACAAACAAAATAATATTCAACATGTCAAAATGGACTTGGATTATGTGAGCATTCAAAGCTTATTAAAATGACAAACTTGAAAAAGCTGAAATGCTTAAAAGTCAGAACTTGTTCATGTGCTAGTTTGATTTAAAGAAGACTCCAGAGGCTTTATTGAATGATATATTATTATATATTACATTCTCATTAATTATTCCCCAGACTGCAATGCTGGCCAAGACAGGACCACCACTAGACCCCAGATCCCTCCCTCTGTGTGAGCTGGCTTTTCACAGAAGATTCAAACCTGACAGTCCTTCCCCTCACACCCATACTCTTGACAACTCTTTATTTTCCATGGGGAATTCTAGGACTCTTATCTTCGCTCACAATTAAAAAAAGATGTGGTTCAAAACGCTTTAGCACTTGTACTAACACAGCAGTTTGCTGGTACGTAGAACAAGCCCGGGCTCTTTTCTCTTGGCTGGCAGGTGAGCTGGAGCCCGTCCGTGCAGTGCAGCAGTGCCAGGGCTGTGCCCGCTGCCCAGCCCGGCACAGCACCAGCCCTGCGGGGCCAGCCGGGCACGGCCAAACCGGCAGCGCCCCTCGGGAACCCCAGACACACGGGAGGGAGGGCAGGCAGACAGGGCAAGGAATAATGGGAGCTGCAAAGATGGGTTTTGGTCATCCTTCACCATAAAGACCATGAAGGCAGTCTGGATCAAGGAATGTGCAGGGGTCTGGTCAGTTTTTTGGCTAGCTGAAATGAGTCTTCTGTGAGCAAAAGTTTGAGCAGTTCATCCAGCAGGACAACTTTGCACATCAGGTTGCTGTGATTTAAGTGACATCCTTTTTATCACAATGACATTGAACCAACCTGAAAAATGTTTCAAGATACTAAATCCTTCAAGCTTGATATTTGGAATGGTGTCCTCTTTCAAAATTGGAATTTTCCCATCACTGATGACATCTTTGTATTATGGAGTCCCTTATCTTTCATTCTAATAATATTGCACAGACCTGTCTTTGTGACACACTGAAGACCTGTGATAAAGTGATGCAGTGAATTTTCTCCCTGGGATATAAGAAAGAGATGTCTCCTGGAAAAGCTTCTGGTCTTTATTGTTTTTTTTCTTTTCTTTTCTTTTTTTTTTTTTTTTTTTTTTTTTTATAAATTTTACAAAATCCTGCTACAAAATAAGAGATAATTCAAACCAGATATTATCTTATTATCAGATATCAGATATTTTAAAGACAGTAACAATATCGCAGGAAGAAGGTGATCGTAAAGGCATATCAAATATAATACTTATTTTTAAAGTGTCTGAATTTTTTCTTCACATTATTCATGTCTTCACTGCTTCAAATTCTTACCATCCAAACACTCTTCAGCCATTTTCCTGTAGGCTAACATTACGGTATGGTGATTGTAGGTCAGTTTAACAGCACATTCTTTTAAAAATATCACCAGAACCAGGTAGGGTCTGGTCCACTGTCCTTGGAAAATCAATCAAGCCTTTCACTTCTAAAGCATCTGAATTAGTTGGTCTCGTAGAGAATATTAGTAAAAGATAGGAAGATGAGCTGCTTTCTTGAAAGCTTTGCACCATTCTCTGTGAACTCCCCATGTAAACCTGTGCTTGCTAAGTCAGTAGGTCTGTCTCACAAAACATACAGAAAATAGGATGCTGTGTGGAGAGAGAGAGAGACAGAGATCTAAAAATTCCTACAAGTACTATAAGAAATATACATTGACATCAAAGCATTGCCTCTTGTACATAATAAACAATTCAGGAGAGAGCAGAGGGTCCATTTTTAGTGCTAGTCCATTTAAAAATGTGTTTAGTTGTCAATACACCTAGGATGATCACCCTGTATTACAGAACTTACTGCAAATGCTCCAGACATATAATTTAATCAAAATATCAAATATCTTTCACTACAGCCCAGTTCACCTCTGTAAACTAAACAGTTACTTAGGGGACTTTCCTCACAAGGTGAACTTCTGGCAGTGGATATATAAACACCCGTCATGGGCTGAGTCTTTTTCCACTAACATACTTTGGGTTTGGCGCAGTTAAAAATAAGAGAGGAGAGGGTGGAAGGGTCAGCCTCTTCCTGACATCTAAAATCTTTATCAGTACCAGCAACCCCTTGGCTGGTGTCAGTGATTTGTGGTATTGTTGTTTATCTGTGTATCACTCACTCGGATGCACTGTTTAGATCCAAAGGTCTTGGGACCATTTGCAATCTCTTCTAGGCTTGCTGTACCAGACAGGGCAGACATCTGGCTGTCAGTTATAATTGCATCCTGCACCAGAAGTTGTTTTTAAACTCTCCTGGTTTCCTTTGAACGCAGAGCTGTGATGCACAACAGTTTCAAGCCATTACTGCAAGAGGCAAAGTCAATCCATGACTTTAGCTGAGTTTGAAACAAGATTTATGAGGGGTGGTGGAGAGGGGGGCCATTTTACAAAAGGGTGGCTGTTTGAGCCTGCTTGGGTTTTAATGATACAGCAGTTTCCTTTCCAGCCCATACAACTTATTCTTTGAACGCTGACAGAAATAGTCAGAAATATATTTGTGGTGTTGCCATGTTTACTGTTTCCTGTTGTCTTTCTTTGGAAGTACTTTAACAGAAATTAGGACTTCACATAAAAACTCTACAGGCTTTGGGATGAAAGGATTTACTATTAAGTTTCCTTCTCACTCTAACTTGGTGGACTGTGATTTAAACCCTACAGACTCATGACAGGATATGATGCCAATTAAAAGCATGAAACCTAATTTTTTTGACAGAATAATCACATAATCCCTTTCTATTATCTGGCTAAAGGATTATTGACAGCACCTTTATTTCTCAGCCCAAATCTTGTATTTATTAGGCTAACAAACTGCTCTTGTTTAAATTATACAGGCCAATGAATATTGTTGAATGTCCAGGCACAGGACTGCATTCAATATTGTAAAGGGATGTTTTTCCCCTGGTAATTGTCACACTGGGTCAAGAATGCACAGAAATGTAAGTGGACAGCTGGTTTTGGTTGAAAGCAGAGTTCTGATTTGCTGTCTAATACCAAATCAATTTTAAAGTAATTTAATAACTAATCTTGTAAAATAAAACATTGCAGTGAAAAATTCAGCTGGAATTTTTTCCAAGATTTGAATTCAGTTTGCATGAAGTATATAGGAAGTTCAGTGAAAAAAACATTACAGGAGTACAGAAAAGAAAGAGGTTAAGTCCTGCTTTTCTGAGTTGCCAGTCATGACTGCTTGAGCCTGATACATGATCTACATTGTTTTGTGAAAGCAGGACTTTTGGTAAGATAGACCGTGCTGATGTACTGCTGGAAGTGGACTATCCTTCTCTATTTTGACCTCATCTGATGCCAGTGAAGAGCCCAGGGGCCAGTATTTGCCATTCAGTTCAGCCCCTGGTGAACTACTATCTATATTAAATATGGGTTTTCCCTGGAAAAGTTTCACATGTACATGCCTTTTGTGCAGCAGTGTCTGAAATGAGGAGGAATCTCTCTCTCTGTCACATACATGCTCACATAAACTGGAGCCTGCAATTTCCCTAATCACTAAAATCCCTTCTCCCCACGTGTAAGTTGTTAACCTTCATTACATCCCTAGGGAGACATACACTAAGCAGAGGCCTGTTAAAATGAAAATAACCATCCCTCCAAATTGCCAAATCATCATATTAAAAAGTCCCCTTCTTATAAAGCAAGGTTCATCATTTGCAGTGCCAAGCTAATTCCTGCTCAGTTGAATGTAATTACTTCTGCTATAAGATTTTATTTTTAAAAATACTTCATTGGCTTCAGCAGCAATACGACAGTACCTATTGTGTTAAATCTTCTTAAAGTTACATGATTTAAGATGAAGATACACCTTACAGTTATTAGAAAATTCATGTGGAGACTGCTTTCACAAGTAAACATACATTGTTTTCTTTGAGCTTCAAGGTTAATTTTTATCCTGTGTGTTTTCCAGATGCACATAGGATTTTCCTCTCATTTCCTGTCTCATTCCTAATCTAAAATCTATTGCCATTTCATAATAATTAAAAAAAGCAGGGCTGTTGAGTGAGCAGAGGAACTCCGGTGCTCAGGCGGGTGTGTTAGTCGTTCTGAACCACCATTTTCTCGCTGTTGCATGTGGGCTGCAAAATGGTGGTTCTATGATTTTGATGAGCAGGGACCTGCATTGCACTCATCGTGCACGCTCATCGTGCGGTCATGAAAAATGCCCTCACCCCAGCTAAAAAAAGGCTGTCTTCTCTTGCCACTGCTTGCCTTTGTGCCTGATTCCCTGTGCTTTCACAGCCCTCAGTCGCCTCAGGACTGCTCGTAATTCCTCTGTGAGATCTACAAAGCCACTAATGCTAATTTCTAATTTAAAGTTTCTCAGGAGTAGCCACAGTGCTTGTGTGCACGACATACAACCCCAAATGGTAGGAGGACAAAATCACAGTAATTTTGCGTCTTGTGTGTTTATTAAGAGAGGACCAAATGTCACACAGGCAGCAGTCTCAGGACCAGTTTGTAAGGAGAATGAATGCTTTGCTCGTGAATAAATGGTCCCTCCAGATCAAGGTTGAGGTCATTGGCAAGATCTAGGCATAAGCTCATTCTAAAGCTATGTGCACATGCGAATAAAAGAATTAATATATGACTGTCAGTATTGGTCTTTCATAAGAGTTATGTTTAGCCTAATTTTTTTCCTAAAAAAAAGTTGGATACAGTTTATTTCACACTGCAGCATAAATATGTTGCTGGCAAAACAGCAGCCAAAGCAGGCGGTGACCTTGGCTACCACTAGGTAGCTATCAGAGAGCTCCAAAAAAGAGGGTTGTGAAAATGCTAACGAAATGGAAATTGTGTTTGATTACCCACAGCAGGATGAGCATCCTCTTTTGCCTGGGAAGAAATAATTTCCTTTTACCAAGGTACGTAGCCGCTGTAGCACGTTAGCACGCCGGCAACCACGGCTGATACACAAATACGCTCACAGTTGAGAATCTGTGTGTACTTTCTCCCCAGATAAAATAGATTCATGGCAACAGTATTTACAGTCTGCACAACAATATTATTTTTCTCTCTTTGGTTTGCAAGGGTTGTAAATAGAAAAAAGAAATGACTAAGCTATTAAATCTAGGAATAACAAGGCTCTTAAAGCCAGGTTTATTGTACCGGGGTAGGTAAAAGCTTGACGTTTTTTGATCTGCGGGTGTTAAATATCCTGTCTGCTCCAGGATCCCTGCTCGGCTGTTATTTATCTGCGAATCCTTGGGAAGAAGGAGCGGGCAGATGTCCCTAAACGGCGGGCACCACCTGGCGGCGGCGCGGCGGCCCGGGCCGGGCGCGGCTCGCCGCCGCTCCCGCAGCCCCCGCGGCCGGAGCGGGGCTCCTCTCGGAGGGAAATGAAATGAAACGCTCCCTAGTGTTTTGATTTTACTGACTTCTAAGCGCTCAAGCCAAGTGTTATCCAATTTTCCCCATACAATCTGTTTGGAGAGCTAGCAGTGCATTTCAAAATGGCTTATTTTGATGACATGGTCATAATTCTAAATAATTTGATTTCCAAATATACACATCATATGGTGGCCTTGCCAGAAAATCGTTCTATTGAAAGTCTTCTGTCTTAAGATTTAAACTAAATAAAGGAGAAACGATTACATGATCCAAGCACCTTTCTGGGGGAAGGGAGTGGAGTATGATGTGTTTGCTGGGAATAAAAAGCTGAACAAAGAAAATATTTTCCAAACCAAAAAAGCTTCTTTCTGAGGGTCATGAACTGGAGACATTGCAGGTACTGTCAAAAATCTAAAGAGGAAATGAAAAATAGCACTTGCTCCTTGTGAATGCATGTGTGTGTTTTCTTTCCTTGATGGCTGAAGGAGCCTGCATTCTAATGAGGTTTCACGGTGCACTAGAAAATGCAGAAATATGGCATAATCCCTTGGTTCCTTCAAATCAAAAATCACAGAGTGTGTTTAACTCACAAGAACTCTGTGTGTGTGTGTACAAGCCTATATCTGCAAAGCAGAACTTCCATGTATATATATTGTATGTACAGGGAATTTAAATCTTCAGTCTCCAATAAAATTGTATTCTGTAATAAAACTGCTGCACCTTGACTCCAGACTACACTCAATCCCAAATTAAACACCCCATTTACTCTACTGTAACAAGCAGAAAGGTTTGCAACAGTGAACACCATTACAGACAGGAAAGGCATATTATCATTCTCTTTACCTTTTGTACATGTGACAGCAACACCTAAACAGCCCCTGCGAGTCATATTTTTCTCTAGTTCCTGGCTCCTCTTACAAGAAAGAATTGATGAAGGGAAAAGGTACATTGAAACATGATACTTAATTTCACATTGCTCCCTTAATTATTTAGGAAGACGGACAGACAGCTCCAGACATTTAGAAGCAAGCAGGTAGCATATTTTACTACAAAATGTCTTCCTGGATTTCATGAATAACTCAGTGTCATAAACAGAAACAGCTGGCATGCTGAAGGCTGTGTAGATTTCTTTATGCATTATATATAATGCAAATGCTTCCCACGTAATGCACATGAACTATTCTCTTCATATCAGTGTTTCTAACCCACAAATACCATAAGTAATAACCAGGGATACAAAATTAGCGGACTTAAACTTGCTAATCCAGTTTATGTATTTAAATGCCATTGTTTAGTGGCCACATATCTATTGTTTAACGGTCTAGCTATTTCAGATGCATACTGTTCTTGAGAGCTAATTTTCCTATCTTTCCCTAAGAAACCCATTATAGAATTTTGATGTTTTTGTTGTGGTTGTTAAATTAGAAACGGGAGAGGGTAACAGGAGGAGGGAAAGGCTGTTGGTGCTGCTTTGTCACACCAAGCGCAACCCAGGGGAGCCCTGTACGCTGTGCCTGGGGCTGGGCCGAGGCTTTCCGCTCTACTCGGAGGGGAGATTCCCTCTAGCGGACTGAGAGGGAATTTTATTTCCCTTTCCGTGCCCTGTCCTAGCCTTTATTTATTAAATACGAGGCACCTTCTCTAAGGATATTCTCGGTTATTAACCTTCATGCATGAAGCAAGAGCTGAAAGTTAATAAAGAAGGTATTTCTAATCAACCGTGGCGATGTGAGGCACAGAGAAGCCATACTAGCAAGCCAAGAATGTGAATCTCCAGGCCTCTCGCAGCTGAAGATAATATGAAAAAAGTTACAAGTTTGACGTTTTTTTTAGATCAGATGTCTAAAGTGAATAAGGAGGGCTCCATTCCCAGATATCTGATCTAAACCGTTTGAGTCTTGGGAATTTTGACTCTAGATGCAGGTTCCAGTTCTGCAGAGGATCCTTATCTTTAATGGGACCAACTCAAACAACTGCACATAGATTTGTTGCCATTGCAAAGGACCCAAAGAAAGAAGTTGGCTCTCAGCCTGTAGCTTTGAGGGAATAAATTCCTTGAGCACAAGAACTCTGAGTTTGGCTCACCTCTGTTTAAAAGTGGAGCAGCCTAGGAAAAGGAAACAGGCCAGAAAAGATGAAGACTAAAGCATATGACTGAAATTTAAATTTTCCTGGGCCCATGCAGGGCCTTGTTCATAGTATTGCTGGGCTAGATACTCTATTAACATCTACTGTAAGTTTTGTTCTGAAGGATCAGATTTCTGGAGCCTGAGACCAGTTATGATGCATCAGAGAAAGCCTCATAATAGGAAGCTTTATTGCCTTCTTCTAAGTGAGCCAAAGTCGGGCTTTCCCTTGTAAGCATGAGGCTGGGAAGGGGGAAGGGGGATGGAGGAAGGGGGCGGGAGGTAGTTTTTTCTTTTTGCCTGATGTGTTTCATCCTTCCCCACCTCCAACATCAAAGTGTTTGCTAGGGCAAGTCAGCCCTGTGATTCTGGAGCTGTGTATTTCCCCTCTCCCAGTAGTTTCCATGCCCATTTCCTATGCCCCAGCTGCCAGAGCACTAACTCTCTGCTGCTTTAATCACTCCATTAATCAAGCCTCTGCAGTGATCAGCACACTAGCTCTCACTGCCACAAGGAAGCCTGTTACTTCTTCAGGACACATAATCTCCCACTAGCCCTCCAAGGATTTTTACTCAACTGAGCCATATTGATCCACCAGCTAAAAAGGGTATTTCACTCCATTTTGAATTAGCTGCGTTTATAATATGATGTAGCTCACGAAAGGCAAAACTCGAGAATAATTCTTGTATTAAGGGCACTATGAAGGTGAAAAGACACAGCCATTTCATAGCTAAGCTTCACAGACAGTGTGATTTCATTAAACAGACAAACACTGCCATCAAATCAAAGATCAGCTGATACAAACAAGTCATTTTGCTGGCTCCTAGAGAGCTATGATTGCATCCCCATGGGCACAGAGGACTGTCATATAAAGGCATGTGTACAGACAGTCTCCACTCCAGTCAGAGCAGTTTATTGACTACTATTTTGTACTGGGTAGTGCCAAAAGATGGCAGATCCTATTATGCTAGGAGACTTTGAAAAATTTAAAATGTAGCCATAAAGCAAAAGATCACAGTAAAGCCAAACACAGAGCAAAAAGAAATTACAGGAAAACTTAGTAAGCTTCAGTGGCCTCTTACACTTACTCTTGCAAGGGGAACAGTGTAGTATTCGAAAACTATTTTGCAGTGCCTTTTGGAGAGCAAAGACTGGGCACTCGGCTGACTTGCAGGATGAAGATGTAATTTCCAAAGGTTAAGGGGAAGCAGGGAGATTCCTGCATGCTCGGGGAAGGTGCAGCTCCTGCTTGGTGTAAGGTGGGGCAAGGTTTGTCCCCCAGTAGCTCTGATTGCCTTTGCTAGGAAACCTGTCTTCCCACACATCTGTCCTCCAGCATGCCTCGCCTTTTCCTGAGCCATCCATTTCTGAAGCCAGGAAAATCAGGAAATAGGAAGGAAGAAAAAACCCCAAACCCCAGAGCTACACTAGAAAGTACTCTCATCATGATCACCATCACTCCAGCAATATGTGAGAGCAAAGGCAAAGGGGTGGGATGTGAAAACAGTAGCAGAGAGGAATTGAGCTTGGAGTTTGAGAAACCTAGCCTGCTAAGAAGGACAAAAACACAAACTTCCAGCTGCATCAAAAGATCCAGCAAAGAGCAGGTTCTGCAGGGCTGGAGACTGAAAGAAGTGGAAGTGAGAGCAGTCTGCTTGCTGATGACAAAGGGAGGTACATTAAGCAGTTGTGTCGACATTCGACAGCTTTGAGTCTTCAGACACAAGCACATTCTGAAATTGTCAAAGTCCACTTTATATCACTATCAATTCCCTTCCCAAATCCAAACCTGAATTCTTCAGTGTGGGCCAGAACTGGGCAAAGCACTTGTCTCACATGAATACACACGCGTGCACAAAACACACACACTCACTTTTGGGTGGAACACCTGCAAAAAGAACAGCAGCAAATAGAAGTGATACACCTTGAGCAGTTTCCGAGTATGAACACTGATGCTGTACAATCAGAACAAGAGTTTTGCAGAATCATTTCACGGAAATATTTACTTTTCTATCTGCTGTGATTGCATGTTTAAGCTTTCCTTTCTGTATATTAATGCCTGTTTTCCTGTTTAAGTTCTGTAGCTCTTGTTTGGTAAATGTGCTTCAAATCCAAATGACATGTTTGCATGTGTATACTCAATGAACAACACAATTTATTTATCCCTTGGGATAAAGGACTTGAAAATGCAGATGGTCTTGATACAGTCTGATAAGAATGTAAACAGGAAAATATCTTTGTTGACTTATTTCTTAGTAATCAGTAATAATTAGTTATTGTCTAGAGATTCATTATATTATTTCATAAACCTTGCAACAAACAATAGTGAAACGGAATCAGCTTTGATTTTCTTAGGATTCCTAAAGATAACATCAGATAACTTCCTCAGCAAAACAACAAAACCTCCATTTTCCATTGTTTTTTGCTCTACGTCAAGTTTAAAGACAAAAATCAAGATAATGAAAAGCGTCACAGAATATTATCTTGCCTCTCACTTCTATGGTTTTGCAAGCAGGTTATTTAATTTTATTTTTAAAAGTTGCATACTTCAAATTACCACCCTCATTAGATGTCAATATTAAATCTGTTGTGTGGTTTTAGCTCTGAAATAATTTCTCTTTCTCAGCACTTTTGGACCGATTATTTTCATGATCTACTTCCCCATTTTAGAGGAGGAAATGAACCCAAATTTCTCCCTCTGTCACTGTTCCATAGGCTGTTTAGATTCCAGATAGTCAGATCTATCTCTTGTAATGACTTAGCAATTTTTCAAGAATGTTTCCATTTGCGTATTAATATTGGCAGGAAACTAATAGCTGTATTTGGCTTTAGTAACACTGTTGTATAATGTTAATCCTTCCCCTGACTTCTAGTGTGAGGTAATCACAAAGTTGTTCTGAGGTTTGGCACACACGGCTGTCCTCATGTCAGGGCAAATCAAATGCAAAAAAGATCCCGGGGAGAAAACGCAAAAGGATGTGAGCATGGCTGAAAAAGTGCAAACATCCAAGGAATGCTCCTCTCTCAGCCTTTTTTTTTCAGAGCTGTGAACTTGCACTGTCACAAACTCCACTGTTACTCCTCGTGGCCCTATCAAGCTTCTTTCCTCTTTCTCCCTTGTTGCTCTTTTGCCTTACCTCTGCCTAGATCTATTTAGTGTTCATCCACCAGCCTAAAGCAGTCTTCAGACATGCTCAGTGTCTTACTCTTCCTGTGTGTTCTTCCTGTGTTCTGTATCTTACATTGATAACACACATTAAGCACGAATGGCTTAACCAATTGGCCATGCACAATGATGGCTCAGTATTTTAAGTTTGTTGTTGTTGTTAATATTATTAATTAGTAATTTTTGTATAATTTCAGAAATACCAGGGATGTGTTTTTTTTTTCCCACGTGTAAGGCAAGTATCTGTTTGGCTATGTTTTTTAATGCATCTGTTAATATGCATTAACATGGAAGGGAAATTCTATTTCCCTTGGACAGTCAACTATTGAATGCAGACTAAAGCCATCTGAATATCTGTGTGGGTAAGAGGTGACTTCGAGTCAGGGCGGGTGGGGTTTCCTGAGGCTGGGATACAAGCTTGATGGAAAAAAAGAGATCTGTTCTATTGTATATATGTTGTGAGTCATTATGAAGCTCCCTGTGTTGTTGCTCTACAGCATAACTATGAATGGTCAGAAACTGTGCAGTTAGCATTACAACCTAATTTAATATAAATTAAAATAATCTCTGTATAGGTCCATTTTAATATGGAAATAATCAAATTAGCACCCTATTGGAAAAGCTTAACTAATACAGAAAAATAACAAGTGAAGTTACTGAAAATAAAAGATAGTACATGTTGTCATGTGAGCTGATATTGATATATGAAACTGTGCTACTAATATCCAAGAACTGTTCATCTTGTAAAGCTGTGCTTTATACCTTAGTAGTATTTGACCTCTTGATGGAGTCAGCAGAACTGTGTAGACTGGTTCTTTAGAGGGACCAGTGCTTGCCTCAGTCAGCGCTGGAAGTTTGGGGATTTAAAAAAAAAGGAGAGGAATATCTCAGTCAGATCCACCATCTAAACTGTCACAGAGAATGGAGAAATCTTCACCTAAGAACCAGTCTGATATAAGGAAATGTACTCTATGGGGTGAGATCACTGGGAGATTGCCCTTTTCTGACAGTTCTTAGAGGAGACTGATCACATCCTGGGGAGAAATTGTGGGACTCACACAGAGAGACATAGCAACTCCCACTGGACTCTCCCTCAGTCCCCAGCAAACAGGCTTCTGCTTCCTAGCTGCTTCTGCTGACAGAACAGGGTACAGGAGTACAAGCTCACTCAGGGCAAAATGAAATTTACCTGCATACTGCCTAGTAATGACTACCAAACTGGGCTGTAGCTCATCACTGGCCAGCTAGAGTCTGTAACTCAGCACCTGGGGATAACTACTGGGGTTCATTAATCTATAAAACCCACAAAATTATGTGGGTGGATAAAGCACACACTTATCCTCCTTTTGCATAAAATTGATTTTAAAAAAAAAGAAAGAAAAAAAAAGAAAGAAAGAAAGAAGAAAGAAGAAAGAAAAGAAAGAAAGAAAGAAAGAAAGAAAGAAAAGAAAGAAAGAAAGAAAAAAGAAAGAAAGAAAGAAAGAAGAAAGAAAGAAAGAAAGAAAGAAAGAAAGAAAGAAAGAAAGAAAGAAAAGAAAGAAAGAAAGAAAGAAAGAAAGAAAGAAAGAAAGAAAGAAAGAAAGAAAAGAAAGAAAGAAAGAAAGAAAGAAGAAAGAAAGAAAAGAAAGAAAGAAAGAAAGAAAGAAAGAAAGAAAAAGAAAGAAAGAAAGAAAGAAAGAAAGAAAGAAAGAAAGAAAGAAAGAGAAAGAATAATACCCTCATATTATAGGCATTTTTTCTTAATCTTTTCAGCATTTGTTTAGAATTCAAGTACAGGAGTGAGGAAACTAATATGAAAAAACACCATCTTCAATATCTAGCCCTGTGTCTCCTGCTGTGGATTCTGTCCAACACACTTGTCTGTCTTATTCTTTCAGTTTTTTAAGTGGGAGTAATATTAATTCACCTCTGTAAAGTGCTATGAATACTTTAGATGGAAGAAGTGCTGCATATGTTGAACCCTGAACTCAATTTTGGCAGGTAAGTGAAGAAATTGATTTTGAGCCTATATTTATTTGCAGTTTTAAATTGCACGAACTTCCTTAGAATTACTCCAAGTGCACAAATGTGTAATTGGCAGCAGAATTCATCCCATACATTTTTATAGACCATTTGGCTAGCCACTGAACTACAGGAGGCAAGCAGACATCAGAATCTGACTCTGTGTATCTTGAATTGTTTTCTAAAACCAATAAAATCAATTCACTTTTATAGGGTTTTTTTTACATACCGCAAAAATCTAATTTTTTTTTTAATATGCAGTGCAGAAATTTAACAATGGTACAATAGAGTACAGTGAGGGCCAAATTCTACTCTCTATTATTTGAATACTTAGATAATATAAATTGAGTGATATAGGAACTGCTTCCTTAGGTTTATCTTTTTGATCTGTTGCAGTACAGGTGTGCATTATATTTATTTCATTTTGCAATAGCTGAGTTTTTTGTAATGGCTGCTACAAGAAGTATTGAATTTTTATCTTTTAATAAATAATATTTATAGATTTAGAAAAATCATTAGGTATGAATTATAGCTAGTGTAATCATTATAAATATATTAACAACAAATGGTCAAGTCAAATTAGAAAAGCTCTATTAAAAATTAAATAAAAAGATCCATTGAGTAAACAAATGTCTCTTCACAGCAGACATATCCCCACAGTTATTGACTGAAGCTTCTAAGGATAAGGAAATGACCAACCATAACAAAACAATATTAAAATAATGCTCCCTAAAATACAGCTTGCAATGTATTCCTGATTGGGCATGATCAGGATGGCAACTGACAGATTCGTGTGTAATATTCTATATGGAGATCTAAATTATATGCTTAGAAATAATTAGAGTTCACAAGGCAAATATTTAAAAGAAGAGCTCTCATACAAAATGACTCTACTTTAAAGGTGACCATCTCTTTGTTGAGGTCCTTTTTTTAATTTCTGCAGATAAAAGGTTCCAGAGAACAGTAGAGAAGAAAATTACAGCAAATGGACTATGAACTTTAGCAAGGTAGAATCCTCAATTTCAATTTGATTCAACTCAAATAGGGTGGAGAATGTGTAAAATCTGGTAGGCTTGGGCCCCCAGCTGCTATTATGTTACAAGAACTTATTCAGCAAATAAGTATGTGACATAAAATGCATAATCCTACAGTGTCAATGCCCATGTTTTAAAAGTACTTAAAGAAGATTATACTTCAATTATTATGCTACTTTGCTTTTACAGAGGGCTAAATTTGATGCTTTAGAATTAACAGCAGGGCTAACTTCCAGGCTAAACCAGAGCTAGTTTAAGGAATTGAAATGGCTCCAGTTCTTGATTTAAAACAGGTTTTTACTCTCAGTGATCTCTGGCAGTAAACACACATATTTTTCTTTTCAAGATGGTTTATGATCAGTGATTTTAGTTCACTCCACATTACTCTACCACATGTCCTGAACTGCTTTGGGACAATCCCAGACTAGGAAGCACATTCATAGGTCTCACACAAAGACTACTTTATACAGAAATAACAAAATGTCCTAACATCTGTTCACAACCCATTTAGTAATAAGCTCATATACCTTGACACTTTCGAAGGTCTTCCTAGAAGTTACCATTATCTCTGGGAGACAAAGCAGCCAGGTGGGGTTTGCACATGCACTTTCTTTAAAACTAAATCTTATTATCTTTAAAACTAAATATTATTATCACTGATGTTGTTACATCAAATTCTGTCCTTGTTTCCAAGGTGGAACACCTAAGCTCAAACTGAATGGCTCAGTTGTGTGGCAGATCTGCAATACACAAGGGCAATGGTGAACACTCCCTGCCCATGAGTCAAAGAAAATCATCCTATCTTGTCACACAGGGAAGACAGAGCCACGACCAAGGGAAAAGGAAACCCATGGAGCCATCTCCATACCGTAGTCTCTGTACTGGTAGTCTCTTGAGAGAACATTAGTCTCCCAAGAAAGAAGCTATTTGGGGATGGTATGGGGTCTTTGACATTTCCAGTCTCTATTTCAGGCCAGAAGGAAGGTTCATGCACTTGAAATTTCAAGTGTCTCTTTTTCTCACTGATGACAATCACTCTCATAAAATGTCACTTATCTTTATAAACTTGCTGCTCTAATTCTTTCACACACTCATAACATCAAATCCTCATCAGAATGTTGCCCATTAGGCACTCAGATGACTGCCATTCAAAATTTGGCCTATCTGGACAGCAAAAGATGTGGGTCCTTGCTTTTTTAATACTGGAATGATACAGTTTATTGCAGTTTTAGTGCTCATTCCCTTTCCACAGATACTCTGATTTAATGTGAGGCAGTTGATTTATTATAAGGCACAATGTGAATACTTGTTTTCACCTCCTTCCCTTACCCATACCCCATTCCCATGTGTTCTGGTTGAAAAGTTCTGTAGCATGCAAGTGCCATCATCATCATCAACACCTACATCATTCAACCCTCTTTGTATGGATACCTTTACTCGGAGTGCTAAAGCCTACAACCTTTACAGTCTGAGCAACCCAAGGTGGTCAGGTCAATGCTATTTTGTCATGTGTGCATGACTTACAGTGATATTCTTCATTGTAGTAGAGATACACTGTTATAAACAAGAGACACAAAAATCCACTAGTGTCTGAAGCGCTTAACAGTCAGAATGGTTTCTATTTTTTAAGGCAACTTTTTGAGGAAAGAGGTGACACTGCAAGTAAAAGTAATAAAGCCTCCCACAAAATCATTCATTAGAACAACAATTGAAATGTACATATTAAGTGACACAATTGACATACATCTGGGTATTGAAAATCTATTTATATTCTTGTGGGAAAAATGCTCACTGCTGCTGCCTGGCCTGATGCTGATTAGTGTAACGGGGCTGCATCACTTAATGTTGTGTGTTAACTCTTATGTTCCATCTGAAAACACGTTAGAGATAAAAAAGAAATAATAACAGGAAAGAGAAATTACAGGGTATAATGCACAGAAGAGAGATGTTTTCAGCTGAGATTTGAAATCAGATTGAGAGTCAATGAGGTAGGGAGATAAAGAAAGGCTGTTCCAGATGGCGGGAGCTGCAGAGCAGAAGGCTGTCTTACCACCAATTAATTGAATGAAACCCACCCACCAGTTTCCCACCCTGACTCTTTTCCCGAACCATGTTAGGCTCAAACCTTGTGGTGTGAAACCACAAGAACTTGATGTGAAAAATTCCATGCTCTTGGCATGCTGTGGTGAGAAACTCCCATGTACAGATCCATCTGCAGCAAGGCCCTGCCTTCAGACAAAACTTTTCTCTTCCAAATGTCACAGTTAAGTCCAACAGATGATCCTATAGGAGCCCATCCCTGCACGCTGGTGAACACCTCCATCCTTAGTTTGCTGCACACATCTTGGGAGGTGCTGCTCATCCCCAAGGGAGCAGGCTTGTACCACAGGATGGGTGCTCCTCTCTGGGCAGAGAGCACCTCCCCTCCATATGAGGGGAGGCTTTTGTGGGTGTGCTGGGGGGCAGCTCCTGTACAGTATCTTTATTGAGAGGCCACACCACTGTCCATGGCACCTTATGGGATGGCTGGTTCGGCCTTCTACACAAGCAGAGGCACCCAGGAGATGCAGATTGCTAATACCAACACAAAATAGCTCAGCACTCTGTCTGAGCCTAAAGGCAATTCCTCCCATTCAGGGCTGGGCACACACACATCAGACTAACATCCTTCTTCAGAGAACTCCTATACATCTGAAGTTTAATGCAACATAAACCGACCACTGTGATAATTACCCTTGCACAGTGGAATTCACCAAAGTGAATGTAAATATTAATCACATGATGTATATACTGTAACAAGAGAAAGCCTGCATCAAACAGTATTCCTAAGCACATTTCACCAAACAAGGATAAATCCTGGCCACTAAACTAACAGTTCCTCTAACAGCATCAACAATTCACCCTGAGGGAACATAGCTTTGCCCTGTCCCATGCAGCCCATCAGAACCAAGCTATTTCACCAAAGTGCAAGCTCAGAAGCTGTGGTGTGCTCAGCCTGGGGCCTCCTGGTACAGAGGAGCTTTTATTGATCTTACAGCTCAAGGGTAGGAGAAGCAGTTTTTCAGACATTTAGACTTCAGGCAGCACAGGGCTTTCTAGGTTAAAAGAAAAGCCTTCATTTTCATAGGTAAGCCTACATGTACCCCTTACAGGTCAGTGGTCAGTTTGCAGGAAGAAGCATCCCTAAGCCATCAGAATATTCTGTTCTTCAGCTTCAGTTTCTGGATAATTTTCTCTCCAAGTCTGGAAGAGTTGATTTTGCAGTATCTGGTTCTGAAGCAAGCATAATCAAAAAGTCTGCATTTGCGTAAGCAATCAAAAACTTCTGGCTGTACATAAGTGACAGATATAAGATGATGTAGTTATGGCTGCTTCCTTACTTGATAACAGTTAAAAGTTCTGGGATGTATTTCCACTGAACAACAAAAAACCATCTATGCAGTCAGCTAAATCCATGAGCTTCAAGTTATTTTGGGATAAAACAAATAATGCATGAGTGACTCGTCTCCTAAACATGGTAAATGTAGATTCACAATATTATTTGATTTTATTCCTTTGCATAATTCTACTAATCACAAATCTGAAAAACTAGATAGAAACTATTAAAGAAGTGATGACAAAAATGCCATGTTAGACTTCCATTTATTTTATCATTAAAAAGATTTACAGCCTGTACTGATATCAGATTATAAAAATTAGGGCCCTCCATAAATTAAAAGGGCTTGCTCTTGCTGAGCTGTAATAAGGGAGCTAATATGTCAGATTTGAAAGGTCTGAGAAGCAGAAAAACAAGCAATAATGAAAAGTGAGATTTTAAAAGCATGTGAGATTTTAAAAGTGGACTTTTGTAGAATGCAATGAAATATTAGTAGGAAAAGGTGACTTGCCAAAATAACTACACTAATCCTCCTCTCTTAATGGCCTTCATGGCAGAATCAGTAATAGTCTTTTTTTTTCATTAAACAGGCTCTGATATAATGACATTGAATTCCATGCAAATATTCTACTTCTTTAGGAATAATTTATTGTAGCTTTACTGGAAAATTTTAGTTGGATCTTAAAAGGTTTTATGGCCTCAATTATAGCACTTTTACTCCTAATAATCAATATTGATTTTACCCTATCATTCTTTTTAAAGTTTCTGTTGGTTTACATAGAATCCAAACCTTGGATAAAGTGATATTTTCATTCTAAAATAATACTGTTTTATGTAATTATTCCACCCCCTCAATAGTTTCTCTTGCTATATCACTAAAAATACAAACAAGTCTTAGTTTCTGTGTTAGTAGGAAGCAACCCAGTTTAAGGCAGTTGGAGGGAGAGAGCTGATCACTGGGGCTGCTCAGTGCCCTGCAGTTGCTTTCATCCCTCTGTGGATTTGCCCTGGACCAGAGCCTGTTTCTCACCTGAAGCTGCTGCCTACACTGCTATTGCAATGCCCCAGAGAGAAACCCCAGGAAACATCAGACACTGACCTACATGGAGCTTTTCACTACACACTCCTCTTGGGAAACAGAGCCTTTGGAATCAGCTCTGTGCACCACAGGCACCAGGTGCAAGAGACCTGTCTGTCCCAGCTTTCTCTGCTCAACCAGGCTTTTCCAGCTGAACACCCCTCGAGCAGTGACACTGACGCCTCTGAGTTGTGAATTCTCAAGCCACAACCCACCCTGTTACCATCTCCTGCAGCCCATGTCACCGTCCTTAGTGCTAGCACTACAGCAGGAGAAGTCTGAGGCACGGACATTGCCCTCTCTTCAGAAGTGCTGCCCCTACCCAGGCTTCTCCTGGTGACAGACAGGAATGAGGTCCTGTCACACGAGGTGTGTGTGTTTGCTGCAGCTGGAAGCTGTGGGGAAGGCTGTGATTCAGGCAGCTGCCTCTTTTCAGTTCCATGGTGCATAATGTTCTTGTTCTCTCCATTGAGCAAAACAATGAGGAATAGAGGCACTTTGATTGGTTAGCCCCATGTTTTATTCAGCTTTAGACAGATAAAATTTTATTTTCTCTGGAGTAGGGCAGTGGTTAAGTGATATCCTTGAAGGCTTTCTCTATAGTGGGCATATTTATTTATATTTTACCAGGAGTATCTCCATTTTCCACTCAAAGTATAAGCCTATTTTGTCCTTGCCTTTTCAGACGTAATTAAATGGTGACACACATATATGGACAGTTTAAATATTGACTTGTTTTTTCAACATAGAAGAATATGGAACAAACATGACAAGCATTCTATGAAAGGAATGGTATATAGAAAATTTCTGTGACTATTTCTATTGACTTATACACCTGCTTTGTAGAGGCTTCTACTGTATCCTTCTGCTCACTTACACTGGGTTTATTTCAGCATCTTTGAAAATGAAAAGATCCCCTTTTGTTTCAGAATTAGTATTTGACTGATGAAAAGAATGAACCCCAGGGGCTGTCTTTTCCAATCAGGCACAGTTCAAGCACTTGAGCTGACTATGTTCTGCAGAACATTGAAAACATGGCATGCCCAGGAAATGTTTGCCATCACATTAGTGATGCTGTAATGGGCACCACAAATCACCTGGACATTAATAGAATGAAATCACTTACTGCCTCTGAGAGCAGCTTTATTCTCAGTTGGTGTCCTGAAAGCACCATGTGTGCAGTCTAGAGTTTCTATCACAAAGGAAAAATTTTCAAATATCATAAAAGACCTGTTTTACTTGCTGCTTTTGGGGTTTGTTTACATCTTCACTGATTGTTTCTGATGGCAATCCCTTAAACACAACTAGTGTTGGGAAAAAAACCCATAAAAAAAAAATTAGTTGTCTTACAAACTTTTAGTGATCTCTGATTTTCCTAAAGGCTGTAGCAGGACAGGATACACATGACTTCTAATGACTGCCCTTGCTCTCACCTAACTGCAATTGCAATAATGCATCAAACGTGTTTCTTTATCCTGTTATTGCTGGTTTGTAATTTGATCATCAGACAGATTTGAATTCTCCCCAAGCTGTTCCAATGTGTCTGTAACAGAAGCAGAGGTACCTACGTGCACTTCCCATTTTGTACAGAAAATAGAATTGCTTCAATGATCACAGCCCATGTGAAGCAGACAGCAGTGGTTAAATTAAATGTTGTGATCAAAGAAATGGGCTGTTAAAAATACCTGATTTCCTATTGGGGAAGACTTTTAATTGTGCTTCTGGTGCCTAGAAAACGTTGAACTTTTTATGAGATAATTCAGGTAACAGTCCATTAGAAAGTGTATTTGATGTAGCCTGAGGAAGTCTGGGAGAAGAGGGAGCGCTCCTGTGCGCTGCGGCTGCTCCGTGCGGCAGAGCCAGCAGCGCTCACCCCCGACACTCACAGCCCGCATTCCGCAACGCCTCCGGCTCCGAGCGGCAGGCTGAAACCACACTCTGCTGGCCTTGTACAGGAGCAGGAGCCTCTGCAGCTAAGTGCACAAGATCTCAGGAGTCAACTCTCATACTGTCCATAAAATAAAATATCTCGCCTCTCAGGCGTACCTTTCTGCTTTTAACTCATTTTCCCTTTGTATGAATAGGATGTTTGTTATACCACATTCGAGAACGCACTAGTTTCTCTAGCGCTATTCTAGCAATCAAACTGATAGCTGTAAACGAGATAAATAGGAGCTGTACACCACTGTTTCTGCTGGCCCATTTTTCATTTTTTGAAATAAACCCTCCAGAGTCTTTTTGAAGAATAAATTAAAGATAAAAAAGTAATCTTTTGATATGATAGTTTGAACACGTCAGATTTGTGAAGCATTTTCTTCGGCTAGCTTAGCACTCTGTCTTTTGAAAGACTTACAAGGCAAAGCACAGCTGTCAGAATTTTTAAGAGAGTTGTTGTGCAAGGCAAAATTAAGTATCTCTATTAAAAGCAGAGGATCTAGAAAGTAGGTTCTACTCTACTTGTTAATGCCAAGCAGCATTTCACTCTACAGGTCTTTCTTTCTGAAATCAGTGAAATTACTTGGGAATGGGGAATAATACTTTAGTATGAGGAAACATGCTTAAATCTGGCCTTAACTCTGCTGGGTTTGGCAGTGAAGCTGCCCTTACAATCTAGGATGCAGCAAATGCCTCTTGCTCTGTTCACCTTGTTCCAAATAGGAGAGAAGAATCAAATCCTGCATAGCAGGAGCTGAGCAGCAGGTTCACTGGTTACTGGGGACCCATTTATTTTAAGCATTTCTTTTGTTTTAAATTGTACTCTGAAAAGTTTTGGCTGAGACAGAAGAAATAAGGAAATCTGGTTTCCTTTCTCATCCCTAATTCCTCTGAAAAGCTAATGAATGAATATATTTTTCCAGTATGTTTCTAAGCAAAACATCAAGTTTAAGCACCGCAGAAGGGAGTATTTTTGTACATACTTATAATTCATGGTAAGCTACAGAAAATTAATTACTTTCTGCTCTTGGAAAACTGGTCATATCTGGATCTGAAATAACAGAACTGAGATTGTTAAAGCTAATAATTCTCAGGATTGTATGAGATTTTTATTTGCCATATAGGTCTTCAACAGTTCAGGCAAATACGTGGCATCATTTCACTGCTGATGAGCTGACCATCCTCTTCCTGTCACTATAGCAACTAACCCATGACCAGCTTCAGGCAGGTGAGTCCTTTCTCACCTTTGTCTGTGGTCAAAGTTGAAATGATTTTACATAGAAAATGATAAAATTAGTGCAGGTATATGTGCCCTTCATCAAGGGCACTACTCTACCTCTACTACTCTGCTGCTGTGACTCAGGGGTTATGCCATCAGTGTGATAAGAAGCACCAAGCTGAACAGGGCTCTGACTAGAGTTTTAAAAGCCCTATTTAACAGCACGTACAGTAAACATGATCAATTCTGCTCTGTGGTGTAACAACGACCTCACAGGAAATAAAGAAAGTAACCAGTCAAAGAAAATAAGAAAGGGGTAGATTCATGATCTTTCTGAATTTTATACCAATGACTTCTGATACTCATCGGCATGTGTAGATTTAGAATCTGTGTGTAGATTTAGACTCTTACTTTGTTCCAGTAAAGAAGGAGGAAACACCAAAGTCAGAGAACCTGTACCTGCTGATAATCTGTAACACTATGGAGTGAATATAGTCAAACTGTCACACCATAAGAAAACCAAAGTTAGTTTGAAGCAATAAATGGCCAGCCTGTATTTGAGGCTTGTGTTGTAGGGAATATCCCTACTGCCATTTGGTTAGAGCTGAACACTTCAGGTAAGACATAGGATAATGGATAGGATTAGGAAGAATTGGGATTTTTGCTTCCAAATTCACCCAATCTGTAGGAAGTTGATATGGCAATGGAAGATGACTGGTTTAGTAGGAAAAGAAGGTCCTAGAGAAAGGGAAAGAAATCTGGAAACAGGTTTTGGTTGAAAGCAGTGAGAAAGGCTTTAGCTGTTGTTTGTATGTTCCCACATAAAGACATTTGTGCAAAAATAAATGGAACTATAAGAGAAATTGCCCTGCATCTTATGGAACCATGTTAAAAATGTTTCTACATCGAGTGGGTGAAAGCCATAATTTTCAGCTTCATTTTCTCTCTGAATGTCAGATGGAGGGTTTGTGAGGCAATGTCCTGTGAAAGGAATTTCCCTTCACTCAAAAAAATCAGCAAAAATGTCTCCTGACAAATATACTGAGTGAACCAGTAATGATTTTCATTTGCTGATGTTCACCCAGTAAAGAAAGGAAGCGGCACCCTTCCTCTCAAAGGAAATGAACTCTGTTCTCAGTATGGGGGGGTATGGGGAAAGCTAATTACTTTTTCCATGCCAGGAGAGAAATGACATGTGGTTAGAAAGAAATGTGAATTCTGGTGACCCTGCAACCTCTGCAGAAACATGACCTTGTCCTGTTATGAACTGCTTTGCGGTGGGGCGCATGCACAGTGTAGGGGGCACCGGCTCAAAGGTGAAGAGAAAGAAGTACAGCTCAGGATCCTGAGAAAACTAGCACAGAGGAAGGGATGAAGTAGTCCATGTCACCGTAAGGCCATGCTTCTCTGAGCCAGAAAGTCAATAACTGAGCCTGAAATAATGTTTGATTTTTGTGAAGTCTGGTTGCAGCTTAACTATTGTAAAATACCCTTTTCCAAAGTGGTACTTAGAACAATTTGTACCAGAAAAAATGTAAAAGAGCACTGTTGTTCTTGTTCCTTTATCTCTGAAACATTATTTCCATCTTTTAACCACCTTTGAGAACCTTCTATCACCCTACCACTGGCAATTGTCATTTATAAATTGATTCACCCCCCCCCCCCCCGATACTTGGCTTGTTTCAGCCCCAGCCCTCCTCAACTGGCCCCAGTGGTACTTTTGTACCAGTAAATTACCGTCAGGCTGGGAACAGAGTTCTCAATGCCCCACTCTTCATCCACTGCTCTCAGAGCCATGCCTCACCCTGTGCCTGCAGTGCCAGCACCGCAGGCACACTGGCGCCCCTGCTGTAATCGGAGTGCAGCTTCCCGGGAGCAGAAGCGACTGGGACATAAAACAAGGACGTGTTTCTCAATTAACTCTTGGGGACTGCTCTTTTTCGCTTAGGTGTCTTCAGCAACAATTTTTTCTCCCCAGTAATACAAAGATACTTTTATATTCAGACCCTTCTCTGGCCTCACAGTGATAAAAAGGCAGTTTAGTTGGGATTATCCAACTTTTTTGTTTGTTAGATTGTTGCATTTAAAATTCTAAGAAGAGCTGTCAGCGCAGGAAGAAAGATTAAGACAATAATTAAACAAGTATGTAGAAAATGTACTTAAACTTCTGTTTAAATACAAAAAATACAGAACAAATTGCATTCTGAAAGACAAAACAAAATGGTAGCTCCAGAGAGAAGGACATGGAGAGGAGAAAGCACAGAATGAAAAAGGTAATTTTAAGATTTAAACCACTATTTTGTAGAAGAACATTAGTAATTCATTAAAATATTTATAAACACAACAAAATCTATTATGCATAAAAAAACACTGCAGGAATTTTCATACCAACTACTGTATAGGGAATGCATTGCAAGCCCTTGTAATATTTATATGCTTCCAGTATTCTGCTTGATTTTCAAGATTCTTGTGTTTCACATGCTTAAGAATCAAACATCACAGTCATGTCCTCTATCAAACCATCCTTATACTCTGCAAAAGGTCAGGAAGTGAATAATTTTTAAAATTAGTACACAGAAAAAGAATTTAACTGTGTCATAAATAGCCTCTACTTAAATAGCCTCTACAAAATTAAAGTTTTTTAATTTATTCCATGTCTTCTAGTCCTCATTATTGCAAATGCATTTGACTTTGTTACCCAAAACACAGAAAACATGTCCATTTTCTTCTAGAATGAGTAAATGTTTCTTTTCCATGTTGCAGATATAAAACTCCCTTGCAATGTATCTCCATTACAAAAAGAGTTAAAAGCAAAGCTGCTTGCTGAAGTCGCTTCATCAAGTGACACAGAAGATTCACTCCTCATATGATTAGCTCTGAAAAAATCTGCTCCCAGATTGATCTTTGAGGCAATAACTCTTCTTCTGTTCCTTCCCTCTCTGAGCTTCAACCAGGCACCTGTTGTGGGTCAAACATCTGTCCTGTTGATCAAAGACCTTCTTGAGTTTTTACATATTGAAATATATACTCATGCACTTTTATGTATGCCCTATGTACCACATTAATGAACTTGACTCCAGGTTTAAAGTTACATGTAATATCTTGCTAAATCAAGGCTGAAGAAAACACCTACTAACCAACAAAATCTGGAATAAAAATCTATTTATTTGTTCCTGTGTTACAAGATAGATATATTAATTGTGTGCGCTTGTTTTTAAAAGAGCATTAAAGTGTTCATGATAAATTACACAAAAAGCCGAAGTTTAATTAACAAAGCTAGAAACACAACTGCTAGACCTGTTTGGAAATGGTCATTCAATGATCCGAACCTGTAAGACTGAGATAAATTACTTGTGGAAACATTTTCCTCTTGGAAAATCACAGATGAGACTAAATGAGATGTTTTATATATATAGTAGCAAACAGTCATAGGTACATTTCATTTTGAAAGTCCCATCTGTCTTGCAGCCCAAACAGTTTCTGACACCACAGAATGATTGCTGCATTTCACATTATATGAAAAGGTAGTAAGAGCTGATATACGCCAGGGTTCTAAACATCAGAGCTCCATTTTACTGCACTGAGCATTCATTCTAAGGAACAAGGTTAAAAAAAGAAAGGAAAAAAAAAAAAAAAAGAAAGGGTAGATTAATAATTTATATTCATTGCCCTAAAAATATGATCAAGATTTGATTTCAAGACTCTGAGTTACCTAATCCTTAGAAGGATCACCTGATTCATAAATTCAAGCAGTTGCGCTTTTTTTTCATAGAAAAGTAAACAGAATGTATGCATGTGATTTATCGTTTCAGCACATTTTAATTGACTATATTAAAGCTACAAATATGAAGGGAACTCTGCCTGGGTACTTGTTGGAGCCTGATTCAGCATGCATCCTAAAGCTAACTGTGTGTGGCAATCCACAGTCTGTAAGGTTTAAATTAATAATAGAGAATTAAATAACGCCATCAAAACAAAGAGTTAATTGTTTTCCTATTTGGAGTATGACACTGGGATGCCACAGGAGCTCAAAATGATTGTTACCATCATCAGGAAAATAAGTGTAGACTTTACCCCAGATTAAATAGAGATTAGTGTGCTGTCATATTCTTTAATCAAAAGCTACTAGCAGGATGCTCAGTCACGGCTACAATCTCCTTCCTTACCAAAGCACCAACAATTACTCTATCTACAGTATAAACACACACTTATTTCTAAAATTCAGGTTATGCCTCTGAGCAGACACTGATTGGACCTTGACACTGATTCAGCAGACAGAAGCACATTAGATACAATTTCCCCTGAAGGATCACTTACATGACCTGAAAGGTAAACAGAAGCTATATTTTTCCTTTAAATGATTCATAAAATTTCACTACAGATGTTTTTAGTCCATTGCATCCATACAGGATAGAATTGTCTACTGGATATAGAAAATGGTTGTATATCAGACAAAATAATCATATTTTCTTCGTAAAAATGGATACCTCTCAAATAATTGCACCGTTTCAAAAGACTCCAAGATCCAGCATGAGGAGTAATTTCTGGTACTGGTCAGCTTGCTGCAGGAGTAAAGTCAAGGTCTCACTCTCCTTCTATCCTTCTAAGGCTTTGTAGGCTTTGGTTTACCTCAACAACATCAGTATTACCAAGTATAACCAAATATCAGTATTACCAAGGATGATGGACTGCTGACAAAATGACAATTGGTTGCTCCTTTTGGTCCCCACGCTGGCAATTGAGGGAATTGATCAAAGCAGTTTGGACCGGAGAGTGCAATTACATGGGTCTTTTTGGATTTCTGAAATGCTGTTACTAGTGGTTGTTGAAACAATAGTTTTCCTTTGAAATTATTGCTTGTATGCGCTAAGGAAAACTAACAAAACACATCTGCCTCCTTAACATTTTGGCTTTACAACAATATTATGGAAGGGCTTCAATCTCCACAGAGAAATAGAATAGATAAAGATGAATTTTCATTTTTGATGTAATCCAAATCAATGTGATCTGCTACAGCTCAGCATGTCATGGTAGAATATAACAGAGCAAGTTATAAAGGAAGGCAGATACAACATCCGTTTTTCACATTCCTAATGAACAGTGTGAATTCGATGCCTTCAGAATAACAGATGATTTAATTGAATCTGTATAATCTAATGCAATCAATCTCATTTAACTAAATGTCACACAGCCCTTTTCACCAAGAGGCAGTTTATGTACACACACGAAGGAGCAGGACTAATTTCTGAAACCTTTGCTAATGTGAGATCAGTTTATATGAGTTGCCCAGAAAAATCATGCACATCTATTTTGTTTCTAACTTAACTACTAAAAACACTTCCTTCAAGAAACATTCAAAAGGTTACGGTCTAGCAGCAAAACTCCAAGGAATTATGGTCTGTTCAGCCAAGAGAAGAGGAGACTGAGTGCAGACCTCATTGCAGTCGATAACTTCCTCATGATGTGAAAAAGAGGGGCAGACACTGATGTCATCTCTGTGGTGACTAGTGCCAGGACCTGAGGGAATGGCCTGAAGTTGTGTCAGGGGAGGTTTAGCTTGGATATTAGAGAAAGGATCTTCACCCAGAGGGTGCTGGGGCACAAGACCAGGCTCCCCAGGCAAGTGGTCACAGCACCAAGTCTGACAGAGCTCAAGAAGCATTTAGACAATGTTCTCAGGCACATGGTGTGACTCTCTTGGGGATGGTGCTGTGCAGGGTTAAGCACTGGACTTGATAATGCTTATGGGTCCCTTCCAACTCAGCATAAAAATAACCTAAAGAAAAAAAGCAAAACCCTGTACTCACTATACTCAACCTGAGTTTCAAGCAAAGCAAAAGGTAGGATGGAGCTTTTTTTTCCCCCCCAGTGAGTAAATTGTCATTTTCCAGGGGCCAAGCAGCTTTTAGTTCTGGCATACAGATAAATTTTCTGTCAGTATTTCAGACATCTTGCAACACTCTATGGGATGTTCTGAGTACGGCCAAGCATTCAGTACTGGCAGGTCAAATCCAGACGGTTTCCAACACCGGCTCTCACATCAGCAGTGTTTGCAGGGTCTCCTGTCTGCAGAGAAGTGCAGGGCCTGGAGAGCAGCCCCCTCCCCTGGCCCTTGCCCTGGGGCTCTGACCTGCTCAGCTGCCAGCAATGCCCACGCTCTTGCCACTCGCACCCTCTGCCTCTGGTCTGGTTTCATTGCTAAGCCTTTGTCAAATGACACGTGGCAGGATATCACGCAGAGGGCTCTGTCCAGGCAGGATTGTGGCCAAAGCTGTCTTGTGTCCTTCACAGGGACACGCAGGCTTTTGATGCTAGAATGAAGTGATGGGACTTGCAATTTTTTCCTTTGCTGTGCCAGATTTATTATAAGATGCCAATGGCTAGGCTGTCACCTAGCATTCACTCCTAGAGATGTGCCATCATCTACCTCAGAAGACAAGCAGTGTTATTAGCTAGGTTTTGCAAAGCAGAAAAATGTGACTGCTTATCCTGCAAAGACAACAAAAGGGGTGTTTAATGCATTTTCCTGCAAAGTAGAATTTGCGGGAAGTAAAAGCTCAAACTTAGTAAGCTGTCTTAGTGCGCACAAAAAATTCCATTGAATCATTATAGTTTTAATAGTCATACTGTTTTAACTGGAAATTAATCCTATCAGAAAGATGTGAAGTGAAGGAAAATCCTTCCAAAAAAAGGGCCTCATGGGCTTGAATTTCTGGTTTCAAGAGCTAGGGAGAATGAAATATTTGAAGGCATTTTGGCACCTAAATTCACTTTGCTTTAAAGATATAAAACCTACATTTATGTACCCAAAAATGCAGTAAAGTGCATAAGTATGTTTTCAAAAGAGATCTTGGAACCTAAATCTCATTACGGGAGAGAGTCACTTTTGAAAATAAAACACAAGATCCTTAAATCACTCTGTCATTTTGAAAATAAATATGAGATTGCAAGTGACCCCAGAGGCCTTAAAGCTCAGTCTAGATAATTATACCAAGAGTTGCATTTCACAATTCTCCCTAATTAATTGCAATTTTATGTCAATTCATAAGGAAGAACAAAACTCACAGAAGTCATCTTTTCTGGCCTATGCCATACTTAAAAGTTCTTTCATTTTCCAACCCCTGCTTACCTCTTGAAATTTAACAGGCTCAGAGACGAAGAAAGTAGGGGAGTAAGTGATCAAAAGATGCTGATTTATGATCTAAAGCATTTGAACATTTTTAAGACCTTCAAGAGTACAATTTAACGTGTCCCCAGGTGACTTTAGTTTACACAGCCAACCCTTACAGCACAGATAATCTAGGCAGACGTTGTCTTTGGCAGCATTACAGGACTGCATTTCACAAAACTGGCCTGTTTGTTAACTGGTTTTCACTGTTTCAGACAGTCACTCATGCATTATTTATGGCATCAAGCATTGTGATATGTTTTCTTTCACCTTCTATTTGTTTACAGAAATGTTAATTGTGGCTAGCAGAAAAGCAAAGGAAATATTGCAAATATAGATTTAGTTCTCCTTTGTGTCTCATCTTTTTTTTCATGGTGCGTAGCAATATTTGGTTTTGGGGCTTGCTTGGGTTTCTTTTTAACCTGATTCACTATTAAAAGTATAAACACACAATATTTGATTCTCTGAAAGAGCTTCTGAAACTCTGAATGGTAACTAACTAACTGAATGGGTTATTAATCTCTGGAATGCTGAAATCCAGAATGCTTGCCCTGCAAACATCCCCTTATTTGCAGTTCACAGGTTAGGTTACCTGAATAAAACATCTGGGATCCACTTACTTTTTTACAGACATTTATACTCCCTCCTGCCCCCTGCCTGGCCCTGCCATTAAAAGCCAAAATCGTACATGAAAGAAAAGATGCTGGCATTAACCTGAGAAACACATAAGCATTATTAGCACAAATAGAAGGAGCACTTTAGCAGGCTATCAGCAGAATGACTTATCCATTTTTATCTACTTACCCAGTTTGTTGAGAACAAATTGCACGTATGTGTGTGAAAACTGAGTAAATTTGGGTTGATTCATCACCTGTCCTACTTTGCAGATCAATCAGTTAATAATTTCATTGACCTGGAGGATCATTTGGAACAATATATTTAATTCAGTCATGCATTTAGTTTAATTAAGGTTTGAAATTACAGTGCTCTGCTGGCAAAGAGATATTAAATCTGTTTTCTTTCTGCTTTTCATTCACCATATGAATTCCTCTACTGGATATAATTCATTAAGAATCTTTTATTTTAATCTATCTAATTTACCCACTTCTTCTGTGAAATTCTGCATCTTTCTTTGGAATAAAAATCGTCTGAAAATCTTTATGCATCATTTGATGAATGTGCTGGAAGTGTTAGGCCCCTTGGACACTTCAGCAAACCAACAACAATTAACATCAATATGTCATTCAACTGCTCTGGAAACTGAGAGTAACTACTCTGTGATAATCAACATGTTCAATGAATACACATGGAGCTACACAAGCTGTCAGAGCTGAATTTGGTCCCACAGATGATGCTAGAACATTTGGAGATGCTTTGATTTATTGTGTGCTCCTACAGTGCTGTTTTCCCAGCAGCTGCTCTCTTCCTTTCCTTGTGTAACTGACTCATGTTTCAACCCCCTGCCAGTTTGCCACAGAGTGACAGTTGTGTTCATCTTGTGCACTTCACTAAGTGTCCACAGTGACCTTTAACCTGGCCTAAGAGCCTCTCTGGTGTGTGCCTGTGCCAACCTTCACAAGGATCAGAAAAGGTGGATTTACACCATGTTTCCCTGTCTGTGGCTATCGAAGGTTCATCATCACCTTTATGAGATATACCTTAATTTAACACTTGTTGCTATTGTCTGCATAACTTCTGAAGAGTAATGGTTTGAGCTCTGCAGACCTATCTTTTAGGCCTGCCTAGAGGACTAAACAGTCTATGCATGTTGCAAGGATTTGGTTAGGAATAGGACATTTCTGGCACCCCCTACTCATGTAACTGGCTGGCTTCTTTTGGTAGACTGCCTGGCTTGGGAATCAAAAAATGCTCTTGTCACCCATGGATGGTCTTTACTACTTACGCTCGGGCCATTTCAATCTCTGAACTGCATTTTGTTAAGTAATACATTTTTAGAGTAGTGAATAGCTGAGATGCATATAAGTTTCCTGTTTTCAAGAAGATCAGCTGCCTGCAAAAGCAGAAGTGTTTAGGAGGAAGAGTTAGTCAGACAGCTAGCCATTTCACTCTCATGTCTTTCCTCAATGTGTTGACTTAAAAATATAGTCACTAGATCTCTCCTGTTATTAAGACAGACATTCTATTCTGTTATTAAGTTACCCGTCTGGCACTTATAGCTAGAGGATTTGGGAATTCTTTTGCTTTGAATTACGGTTTTACTTCAGCAGCTATGGTTTCAACCAGCAAATCGGTTAACGGCTCTGTAGGCAGACCCAGGACTCTGACAGGGCCCAATACACATATCCATCATTCATGTGCTGTGATTGAAAATATTTTTTGTTCTGGCAGTATGAAACACAGCACACATGGTTTGATTGTGCTAGTTTGGCTACTTTCATTATTTTCTATATTTTACTTGAAGAGGCTGTTCTAACAGTCTTGTCTTCTCAGCTCTTGTGAGGGTGACAGCATAAGAGACTTGTCACATTTAAGTTTTGGATGCCTGAAGTTTGGTCACATGTGGTTTTGGATGCCTGTGTAATGAAGGTTGCCATCACTTTTACTCTTCATTTTGATTGTATTAGGTACATGAGGAAATCTCCATCACAATCAGCCCCATTATATTACACACCTATATAATAAAAAATTACATTCCTATTGTGTCCAGGGTGTTACCTGAGAAATCTCAGGAAATTAATTGCCAGCTGGAGAAAACAGTTGCAAAATAACTTCACCCAAATGTTAGTGTCTTTGCCGTTTATTGCTAAGGTATGAATTTTACCAAGAAACAGATATGTCTGATACTGGTCTTTTGGTTTCAGAAGGATGAAGTTGAAGAGACAAAGGTCTGCTTTGAGAGCATATCCTTGAAAAGTCCATTTGCTGTTTGAACATAATTGTCCCAGTTTTGAGAAGGTCTGGGCAGCACATAAGTCAAGCTATGGCTGTCATGGCACAGAGGCAACTTCTTTCTCTGTGACTATTAACTTTCCCCTTCACTCTTGTATCTGTATTTTCATTTTACTTGGCTGAAAAACTGATCAGAGGACAGAGACCAAGAAAAGTACTTTACTGTGTGTGGAAAAACAGGTTAAAGATACACAGGTTTTTTTCCTTTTTAAACTGTGCAAACCCACTCTTTTCAATTTTGCAGTCTGCTCCATGAAAAACTATACTGGGTCTGCATTAATTTTGTCCACAAATATCTGAAAAAGCACCAAATATGTTATTTTACTAGCTTTTTCTCTTTTCAGCTAAGTCTCATTTTTCTATTTCTACAATGCTTAACCTTCTACTTGAGCTGGGTGTTTCCCTGTTTAGGGAAAAAAAAATTCTTCCTTTAGGTTTTGTCACATGCTCTTCAAGGCAGCCTCTTATTGCTCAATAGCAGAAAGATACTTGAAAGAAAAGAGATGTTGTCTGGAGCACCTGGAGTACCACAGGCCTGTCCCCCAGCCGTGGCCCTGTGGGGCAGAGAGCCCTCTCACTCAGGGTATAAATACCATCTCGCTCTTCCCCAGTTAATGACCTCACATCTTCTTACTTCATCTCACTTTGAGTTTGTTCTTGTTAAGGGCCTGATCCATCAAAGCACTTAACCTCATGGTTGCGGGTTGTAAACCCACTCGGGTAAGTACCTTGACTTTTTATAACCCTGTAAAGTGTGTAAAGTGTGTACCTATGGCACAATAAAAGATGGGTTTAAATGATGTCTGTGATAAGAGCCAGCCTTTTCTGTTCAGCACTTCTCTGCAACACAAGAAATTTCTGCAGTTTGTGTTGCATATATTTCAAACAAGGCTGGTTTTGACAAATTGACTGTTTCTTTTTTAGTTCTGTCTTTTTTGCACCTGTCTAAAAGAGCAACTACACCTAATAAATTTTCGAGACATTCTTGTTTATCTGTATTCCTCAAAAAACTGCTCAGATTCTGTTAGACACCCTGAAGGATTACCTAATACTTAAAAATTTTCAGTTCAGCTTTTTAAAACACTTAAACCAAATAAGAAAGCAGGAATATCATAGCGGGCTTAAACACTTTTCCTGCAGAACCCACCAAGGGTAAATTTTAAGTTAAATCCTATTCTGAGATCTGAATTTGGCCCAGTGAAGAATTTTAATTTCTGTAAGCACCGAAAATAAAAAGTAATTAAACCTCTGCATATACCTCGTGTACTATAAATACATTAATAAAATAGGCAAAGGAAATCAACTCCTAAATTATTAGCAGTAGTAAAATGCTGAATATTGAAACAGTTTAATTTATTAATTTATAATTTTTATCAGGCTAAAGTAAGCCTCTAGGAGCAATTTAGGCATAACAATAACGCGACTGTTCCGTACAGTCAGCAGTTAGATACACAGCTGGTTCAGTGCCTACAGGAAGAGAGTCAAGCTCAACCTTTAAGAACCTGATGTATCTCTAAGTTAGGGTATATAAAGTGTAAACCTCCAACTCCAAAATGAATTTAGGCTGTGTGATTTGGACGTACTTTAGAGAAAACAGGTTAAGTCCAAGGCAAAATTTAACAAATAGATGTCATGTATTAATAGCAGAGAGAGTTGGAAATCTTTTTGCTGTGTGTTAGATGGTACATCTGCAAAAGCAAGATCAGTAGGTAGGCATTTCAAAGCTGAGCCTTTTAGGGGAAGGTTTTTGCTGAGTATTTTCTTGTATGAAAAAGTGTTCTCAATTCATCTACTGTACAGGACAGTTGACATTCCTCACAATCATCACTTAGTTAACACCAATCTACTAGAGAAATTCCCAAACTGTAGTGCAGTCCCAGTCTGTTGGGAAATTCAGCGACCTTTCTTAGCTCCTATCTTCAACAACACGGAGCACACATGGCTAAGGAAAATGCCTGAAATATTGTGTATTAATCCAACATTTTTCTGCTTTTCACATCTCAAGGCCCTTGAAGCAGTACTTTTCTGGAGCAGCACTCAAAAGTACAGAAAGGAGTGACCTGCTCCTGTTATACTCAAAGGCCTAATCATCTTTTAGAAGACTTTCAATTCAAGGGAAAAGGAAGTGGATCAGATATCTCAATAATCTCCTTAGCAAAGCTGTCGCTTGGGATACCAAAAAGGATCAGTTTGGGAGGGTTTCCTTCAGAAACAAGGTAATGAAGGGGACCTCAGGAGGTCTCTAGGGCAAACTTCTCAAAGCAGGATGAGCTCTGAGGTCGGACCAAATTACTCAGGACTGGTTTTGAAGCTGCAGATGGAGCCTACACAGGGTCTGGCCAGCCTCTCCACTGCCTGACTGTCCTGATCCCATGTGGTTCCAGAGCACTGTAGAGAAAAGGACCAGGCAAAAAACCCAATTTCCCAAACTGCTTCCAAACCACTCTAAGAGAAGGGCAGCCCTGCCTGCTCCACAGCCTTTATTTTATTTCCACGGAAGAAGGGGACCTCTGCTCAGATTGGGAATAAAACAACAAACTATGGCTTTCAGTAGAGGCTGTCTCAACTCTTAAACAAACTGCATTTCTTACTGCAAATTAATATTGAGCATTTCTTCTTAACCAGGAGAGACAGAAAGAGTTGTTTCCAATCAACTTTCAATTCTAAGGTCACCACTTGAGAGATGAAGCACAAAGGTACTGACTTAGGCCTTAATTCAATCTGATCTAAAAAGCAGCTGCTTCCAGTAAAGAAGGCACAGCAGTTTTCTGAACATGAGCTGAACTCCTGCAGAATCTGCCGTGGGGCACCCCATTTCATGGGTGGAAAGTTTTGTGGACATTGCTCCTGAGTCATTCTCAGGGAAACGTTTATAATATAAACGTGTGTGTGTTTTGGATGGGACAAAGTTACTTCATAGTAACTGCTATGGGGCTGTGGTTTGCATTTGTGCTGCAAACAGTGTTGAAAACACAGGCATGTTTTAGTTACTGCTGAGCAGGGCTTACACAAGGGTCTTTTTGGCTTCTCACCCCACCCCATCCCAATAGGTTGGGGGTGCACAAGAAGCTGGGGACATGGCCAGGACGGCTGACCACAACTGACCCAAGGGATAGCCCAGAGCTCATGGCATGATGCTCAGCATGTTTCTTAAAAACAACTATTTTTAAGATTTATTCTTAAAAAAAATGCTTTAATTCAAGCTTTATTAACTGATATTGTATCTTATGCTGCCTATCAGTCAGCTGTCTTTCTTCTACAGGTTTATTACTCATGGCCCAAAGACAGAAAAATTGAGTGCTAAATGGCATTAAATACTAAGTAGCATTAAACTCATTCTAGACCAAAAATCTCATAAAATATGTTATTTCCTCATGGAAAAGAAACCATAAAATGGACTTCTGACATGTTGTAAGATGTCAATAAGTTATTTACTAACCTAAATACCCATTGCACACAAGAGAGACTTGTTTATTTTGAGAGATTTCAAAATTTATTTTTCAACAAGGCTTTATAATAAAGCCTGAGAAGGGCAATCAAGAAATCTGTGAAACCCTGTTTCACTGTTTCCATAGTAACCTCCTTACTAAGACAGTAGCCTTGGTTTGGGACAATCCTGTAAGCAAATATATTGTAAAGATTTCTGTCATAATGAATTCACTCTCATAGTTTGGCATTTTGTGTTGCTTTCACAAATATCTTACCCTTTTATTAGTTTCCTTGTTATCTTTAAGAGGCAAAATCTGGAGCAAAATGTAGCAACCTGCCCTATTCATTGCTATCAGCATTTTAAAAGCCATGTTTCAGGTGCAGTACATTTAAGTATGATTCAGCTAAGTTGGCAAGGAAAATAAGGAAAACCCAACTCAAATAGTAAAGGAATTGGCTTGTACATTTGCCCAGAAAATGACCAAAACCTTTTCAAGAATATTAAAAGTGCAATTCTGAGAATTAACATTAGCTGCAGAATCCCTTGCCCAGCTCCTGGCTCCTAGCAGATCCACACCTCTCAGTTTTTCTAAAGGCTGCATATAAGAAAGGACAGAACCACATTTGATTCAGCTTTGCACAACCATAGAGAGAAGACTCAATACTTATAATTTAAATGAAAAATTTTCCAAGTTCAGCGAAGTGAACTCTTTTGTTTGCGCTGCTGCTGAGATGGGAAGCAGCGCTTCCCCAGGGCCAGGGGTATCCCATCCTGGCTGGGAGCAGGGCACCTGCAGGGCATGGGGCAGCCCAGGCTGGCCTGGGCACGGCAGACAGACCCAGCAGTGCCCTCGTGGCCCTGACAGACTAGGGGCTCTGGGTAAAAAGCTCTGAACCCTTGACTGAAGGGTGAAAAAGCCTTACCCTTGTCACATCTAGAACTAAGAAGCTTCAGAAAGAATAAATCAATATATTTTTTTGTCATTAATAGAGTCCTGCAGTATCTGGGTGCATTGGGGTAGGTACCAGGCAAACATTGAATAACATAAAGTCCTTGCTTGAACAGGTCATCCATTTAAGACCCCAGTTCTGCAAAAAATGCACATCCTTAACTTCAATATCCTGAAGCAAGGATGTCACTAAATTCTGCAAATTATGCCATTTTGGTTTTTATTTTTCTTCCAAGGAATTCAGAAGTGGACAATGTATAAATTCCATTTCACTGGAGACAAGACAGCTAGTAGCTATCATACCAGGTACAATAATTTTTAAAGTTAATAGTAATTCTTTTTAGCGTGCCTTATTGACTTCTAATAATCTCTGAGGGGATTAATAGCTAAGAAGGTATGTATGTGTTGATGACAGAAAGCAGAATGAAGTCTACTGATTTATTGCAACTCTTCATTAAGTTTAAAAGCATTCCACTGTGATGAAGACATCAACCATAGGCTGTGGTATTTTCACACCACAAAGAAATAGTTAAGAGCAGGAAGACAAAAAAATAAAGCAAACAATGTTTCAGCTTGAATTCAAGCCAGATTTCACAAAACAAGACCCTATTCAAACCTAATGAAGCAAAATACATTGAAAATATCCACCAGTTTCCCCTGTTTAAAGGTATAGATGAAACATACCTGATTATGTGTGCGCTAAAAATCTTATTAGGTAAAGTCATAGCAGATTACTTTATTGCATAAAGATTAGTATGGAACTGAACTTCTGTAAATACTCATCTAGATTCTCATTCTCTATTACAATGAAACATTTCTCTTAATTCTTGTGGAATTAGATTTAAGCCATCATTTTATGAGACAGAAAAAGAAGGACCTTTTCATATTTTTTTCCTCTGTAAAATTCTGGTTAATTTTTTAATTAAAAGGATAAGTTAAAACTCAAAGAATACAATCAAGAAATAATGTGACGTCTTAGTTTATATAATTTCTATGCTAAGGTTTTATTTGGAACTTATATTTAATGAGTTTAGAGAAGAGAATTCCATACTACAGCTTAGGCATTGGATGTAGGCAGCACAAAATTAGAACAAAAAAGTGACCACTCTTTACCTAGCCAAATGGAGGTAATGTCAACCTCTAATTCAAAAGGAAAATTCCTCTTAACTCCAATGGGATCAAGATTTTATCTTGGGTTCTTAATTATTTCCTGGTGAGTTTTATACATGTGAATATTACCAGTAAAAGTCAGGTCATTAATGGAAGCAACTCAGCATTGAAAGATACTGAATGCATGCTTGTTTCCCAAATGACACGTGGCCTGCAGCCTATGCATGCACTTGTCCGCATGTAAAAGAGATGAAATTCTTCATAAACATTATCATCAGTCATCTTCCTCAGAGGAAAATGAGCACAGTATGTCATTATGTCTAGGACTATCACAGTTTGGCTACTAATGGGCATTGGTCCAAACTCCAGGAAAAAAAAAAAAAAAAGTAAAAGTAATATTTATTTTGGAAGCTTCTCAAAACAGAGGCTTTCTCTTCTGTGGTACTTAGCACACTGTCAGCACTTAGAAATAGAAAGAAATAATTCAAGTTCTGATACTTGGTTTTGGCAAAATGGTCTGAATACTTCTCTGAAGAGGATTGATTATACATCTGCATCTCTCCTGAGTTAAAGTCTGGGTCACTCCTCAGCTTTTGGTAACACATCATCTGCACTGGGTCTTCTTGCTCCATAGTTGCTCCATAGACCTTCCCTCCAAAGTATGAAGTGCCATTTGCAGAATCCTCAAATACAAATGCTGCCTTTTGCTCATCCAGAACTTTTACTGTCAAAAATGCAGTAGCTTTATTAAACTCACCTTTATTAAACTCACCATTAAGTTATCATATTACTTACAATTCTCCACAAGGATCAGAAAGAAAGATTTAGGTGTGTTTGGGTTCTCCAGACAGGACATTGTAAGTGCTTTGGTAGCAGCATGGGTGACATTTCTTTCTGTGGACTGACTGATCTCATAATCCTGGTCTTTGCGCTCTATAGTCTGTCATTTCTTATCTGTATCTCCTTGGGGCTTATAGAAATGTGCTTTTAAGTATCTCAGGAGTGCTGAAATGCATAAGGCCAGTTTATTTAGACAAAACTGTTCTGAGAGTATGCTGGGCCTCATCCACACAAGTATCCTGCTCCTGACCATCAAACAGCTATCTCCATCTCCAGTCACACCTTGTTCACGCTGGTGCCATTCACACAGGGAGCAGGCCATGCCTCCTCCACTATAATGCTTCCAAGGCAGTCTCAGCACATCTAAGAGGCAGAGCTCAGCCTGGTGACAGGACTCAAAATGTAGTGCTAAAGTAATCATATTTGTTGTCCAGGAACCTTAATTACGCAGGTGAGAACAGTTTTCATAATTTCTTCCTAGCTGCATGTGATATGACATGGGTGTTACCGTCTGAATATGCATTTTCACTTCCTTTCAAACCTTGTCAAAGCATGAATTTTAACAATATTTCTACTTCTGGATTCTGTTTACTGTCAGGTCCAATAGAACCTCTTTTTCCATATATGAGTTCAGAGAAGAAACTTTTTTTCTGACTATTTTTTTGACTCTTAGGTCACCCTTAGATGAACAATTACTGTTACTTTGTGCCCTATCCATGCAGATGTATACTGACTGAGGTTTTTAGAATCATAATAAAATTCCTGTAATATAGCAGTAGAATCCCAGATTTTATCTACAGGCTGTGCATCAAAATAGACATGAAATTCCTCCCTGTGTCTCATAACGTTCCCTTGGAAAATACTAGATCACAAAGAAGTATTCCCACTAGAGCCATCTTCCAATTTTTCTGCTGCTGTAGATGCTGCCTCAGTCATTCTGTTGCTGCTGGTTAATAAGTCATAAAACTTGTCATAAAGGCTGTCATGATAAGTGTATATGTCTTTTCTGCTAAAATAGTTTAGTTATAGTTCCCAGAATAGAAAAAAACACCATATGAGATGTTACTGCAGGAGGTTGCAATAGATCCTCTTTCAACTCAGCTGCGCTCTTCAGAGGCTTCAAAAGAATAAGAGGCACCACAGTCCTAGGCTAGATCTTTTTTCTAGGCTTATTGCCTCAGGATGAAATTTTTTTTCCTTTCTGAGTACACTTGAAACTACTTTGTTATTGATCTTCAGTACTAGGCTTCCATCCCACCTTGCTTTTGGTCCATTTTCTTACCATTTCAGAGGATCTAGTCACTGGTGGTGAACAAGAGTCCTTTTCTGGCAAATTTGGTAAATTCTCAATAGATCTATCTCTATCTGGAAACCCTCGAGTCTTGTCTTTTCCAAATATTGTTATTTCATAGACTATTGTATCTTATAGTGATTAAATAGGTTTTTAGGCTTCTGTGAAATCTGCAGATAAGGTGTTTCCATCCATGAAAGCATTTCAAGAACAGATTGCATAAGGATCTGCTAAAAACTCTCTGGATGTTCCTGTTTCGCAGTAGGACTCATCTTAAGTGGACTTACCCTAATTTTCTGGGTTATAATGGCCTTGAGCAGCTCCCAGCACTAATAACCAGTTTCCTTCCTTCTCACAGATTGCTCCATCAAGAAAAAACATTGAATTTCAAGAGCAGACAGTGAGACCATACACCCTGCCCAATTACCCCTAGGAAACATAGCTCAGATTTGGAGTAACATATAATGAATACTTATCAGAAAATGTACATAGGAAACTCACCAGAGTTAAAAAACATGAATATATATAAGAAATGAGTAATTAAGATCTTTATTGTTGGTGGTTGCAAGTAGGATCATGTTCAAATGTTCAGCATTTGTGATAAATTTTCTATACTTTTTTACTACAAATAGCAAGCTACTCTTGCATCCTTTGGATTTTCTTTTTCTGAAAAAATATTTCAATCTAAACAACACTAAATTTTCTTTTGGTTTGAAATGTCTCTACTGAGATTACTTATTGTTTTGGTCAGTCATCACAATGAAGGACCTAGAAATATGGGAATAAAAAGAAACTTTAGAAAGTGAAAAGTGTGCAGTGATGATCCTGAAAACAAACTAACAACTGTACAAGAGTACCTCTGACTTAACAAAAATATGATTCGAACTGGAAAATAAAGTGTGCATATAATTCCAGGAAAATTAAAGTATCTTATTTGGTAGATTGGTTTACTTGAAGAAAGACCTTTGCGTACCTGACATAGTTGCTTTGCAAAGTTAATAATAGACTTTCAGACATATGGGCAAACTCTCTAATATGAAGAGTTAATTTTAACAAAGAATTTAGGATTTTTCTAACTTTCATTTTATAAATTTAGAAACTGGAAGATTCTATAAGTTGTGTTAATATTAGATTGCAAGTTGTGGGTTGTAGGGCTCAATACTGTGGATATACAGAAAATGGAAATAAAACTTGCTATTTTCTTATTTGCATTATTGTATTATGTTTTTGTATGTTTGTATGAAATATTATTTCTCTATTAAATATACAAAGGAACTCAGAAAACAAAATCTATCTGAATCATAAAATGAAGAACTGCCATTTGCCTGATGTATCCAATTATGAAAGGACATGGACTAAACATTAATTCCAGATAATGGATTAGAACCTCCACTTATACAAATTATGATCACAAGATTTTGCTCTAAAGTCTGACAGTATTCTGGGCAAGAAAATTCTGTCATAAGTGGAATGCAATCTATTCATTCTTGCTCTGGCCTGGCAGATAGCCCATTAGCTTTAAATTAAATAAATATCAGCAGTAATATTAAATAAAATTTAAATGTTGTCATAAAATGTCAAATATCATTTATTTTATGACTGCTACTCAAAATAATGGTTATTGTCCTAACTATGTCAGAGGGACGTATTTCTCTCTCTGATTTCTAATTTTCTGTATCAGAAAGAAACTTCTAGTTAATATTAAGAAAAAGTTGTCATTCCAGATCAAGAGCACTGACCTGGTGTTGTATTTAGCAAGCTCACAGACTTCTGGCAAAATTGTTTTAATTAGCCTTCTCCTAACAGTGTTTAAACAAATCCTACGCTGCCAAGGAAGGAAGAAATGACTTCTCAGTCAGATAGTTTACTTAGTTCTTTTTCTCCATTACTATAAATCTTGCTGTGGAGACTATTAGTGACTTGACTACTTTTTTTTTTTAAAAACAATGATCTGTGACCACTTTACCCACTGAAAAGCTCACACATCATTCAAGTATAAATGTCCTGTTTCTGCATGGTTTATTTTCACACTATTGTTGGGTGCTAAAATAGTTTTATACCATTTATAAAACACAGACATTTTAGCAAACCTGTCCAGTATGCCAGAGTAGAAAAACTAGTAGCAGTAATCACTCATATATGCAATGTAGCAGGAACATCTATTGGAGCCAGATATGTTTAGCTAATGCTTACAGATAACTTGAATGCCGTATTAACTCATAGTCACGTACTATGAATTCCACGACAAACGGGTAAGATAAGAAAACGTCCTAATTCGAACACCTGAAATGACAAACAACGCCACTTCCAAGAGAATTTACATGGACACTTGAGGGCCAGAACAAACCCATTCTATTTTTTTTCCACATCTAGAAGTCGCTGGCCCACGAAGGCCCTGGCGAAGGCTCGGCGGTGGCCCCGCACGCTCTCGTCACAAAGGAGCCGTGTGTTGGCCGGGGCGGCGGCGAGCCCCCGGGAGCGGGCTCCCGAGGCGCGTGTGAGCGCGCCGCCCCAGCGCCCGCAGCCCGGGCAGCCCGGCGCTCCATGCGGTTAAGCAAACACGGCATGGCTGCTGCGGCACGCAGCCAAGGCTGAGGCCAGGAGGAGGGGATGAGGCTGGGAGGAAATAAGAGCAAATTCCTCTGAAATGATCTGACAGGAAATGACAGAGTGTCAGCCTTATACAACCACACTGCGCG
Source organism: Sitta carolinensis (assembly GCA_032173965.1). Classification (NCBI taxonomy): domain Eukaryota; kingdom Metazoa; phylum Chordata; class Aves; order Passeriformes; family Sittidae; genus Sitta; species Sitta carolinensis. Next base: position 22,340,620 of record CM063288.1, read on the forward strand.
CGCGAGAGAGAGAGGGCGGGAGAAGTTCTTCCTAAACACAGAGTGGTGCCAGATCTCAGTAGGTGAGGATGATGAAATAATAAAGCATTTCCCGTGTGTGTTTTTCATTAGTTCTGTTTTGTTTTTCTTCCAAGTGCTGTGGAAACAGAACAGAAGCCCGTGTTTCAGCCATGACTGCAATGGCCTCCTCTCATGGGGATAACAGCTGCATAAATAGGAGGGAAGCCCTCAGTGGAATTGCTTCCAACACCTTTCTAATGGAAATAATGATTTGCAAAGCCCAGTTTATACCTTTGCCACGTAATTAGTAGCCAAGATTAAAAACATTGTTCCAACTCCCAGCATCCTTCAAATCTGGCAAGACATTAAATATTCCACTGTGTTCCAAAAAGGTAGCCCATAAGTGATCATTGTAAGGACAGTCTTGGCCAGCTGAGTCAAGCCCTTGAATCAATCAACACTTATTATATGGAAATTAACCAGTTTGATGTCAATTAGTGGAAATTTGTTAGCAGACATAACCTATGAGACACTTTATTTTGAATTCCCAGCTCTCCTCATTGAAGCTGGCTGAGATGGGGCTGAGCACTAAAATCCAGATTTCTTAAGACTCAGAGCAGAATCAATTAAAAAAAGGCGTGAAGGGAAACTGTCTCAAAATACACAAAACTTTTCTGGTTTCTTAGGCCAAATAAGACCAAGGAACATAGATAATGGATATTTCCCTATAAAGAGTCAATTTCTAGTTACAGATTTGGGTGCATAACAGCCTATTCTGTATGTGTTAATACTAAGTACAGAAGAAAATAATTTTGCTAGACAAATTGCCTCCTTACCCTCCTTTCACCTACTTTTAAATGAAAATTCTTTCTCCATCATATTCTTATAAATCACATTTTCATATTAAGAAAGTAGAAGTTTCCAAATTAAATTTTCTGACTTGATCATGAATTTTCCTACTAAGAGTAACTAAAAATCAAAATTTTGGCTAGCTGTTCAAACCAGAAGAGATGACAAAAGTTTTCCTCTCGGCTTAAGATCTGTCTGACCTGTGACTACTGTGAGCTCCACCTTTTGTTTAAAATGAATCAAGCACCATCATGTAACATTTTACTGGTATATAGCAGCATACAGTGTGACAGCCTGCCAATATACCATTCAAATTAAATATTAGAACTGGGGGTTCAATCTCAAAGCTTTACAAGCAATCCTAAACACAGCTAAGAAGTGAATATTGGATCAGAGTCTTGCTATAATATGGAAAACTCCTGGTGATTTTGAAGTCAGGGTTTCCACATGTCCTGTGGAAACTCCTCTGTAACTCCTGTTAACTGACCATGATGTATACAGCATGTTATCCTCCCATAAAAATGTGTGTTCCTAAAATAATTGAGCCTGATATTCCTGTCTAGAGTGCACATCCACTATTCATTATTCACTATAACATTGGCTAATGTTACTGCAGCATCCAAAGTTCAAACTTTTACCTAATTTGAAGTGTCTCTTAAAACTAAATTTTTCTCAAGCATTTTAAGTTGCCTGGAATAATTTTTCTGCTTGTTTAATTTCTAAATAGTCATTAAATGAGCCGTCCAATGTAGTGCAGTACAATACTTCCAGAAGCTGACAATGGAGACACCACTGTCAAACTATAATGTCTTTTCTTTGATACTGATAGGGGTTCTGTAACCTACGTGATCAATGCAATTTATCATGAGATTCAGGCTGACTTACTTGAAATCAGCCTGGTAAAGTTGCAATTATTTCTTGATACTGTTGGCCATCCAGGCTTCTATAATTTTGCTGGTAAGAAGTGCATCTAAGGCCAGCCCTTTTGGAAGGGTCATGTTTATGCTGATCACATGGCTACATCCACTACCTCTTATCATGGGAAAAAAAGATGCTAACATAAAGCTGTCTTTCTCTGCTCTTCTTTAAGTCAATTTAAATCTTAACAATAAACATTCTTCACTCCACACATTTAGTAAATTACTCATGTTATTTTAAAATATGAGCAGACGTTGTCTTTTCTCAAACAAGGAGAGCAGTGCCAGAAATGTTGAAGTATTAGGAATGTGTAAAATTTATTACAGGGTGCCTAAAAATTGCTTATTTAGTAATGGGTCTGTACATTGCTGCAGAAGCAGATGCATCAATGGCAGTGGGGTAAAATCAATTTATGAAAGAACATTTTTCACTTATGATCAGTATGTTTTGCATATAAATTTTAAGTATATGGCAAAAGAAGTATAGATTTCACTCTAACGTACTTTCCATCTCTGTAGATGGTGTCAGAGACTACAATTTAGATTAGGTATCTGGATATATCCTTGACTGTTAAACATTATGGGAATTTTGCTATGTGCCTTAGAGAATGCAAGACTTTAATTCTCAAATTTTTTCTCAGCAGCAATAGAAAATGTACTTTCAGCCTCAGTAGTCTAGGGGCAGGTTCCTCTGCCAACAAACAGATATATTTACTGTGGAACTACCAGGGTAGTTACAAGAACTGAACTTTTTCAGTTTTCAGATGTTAACTTGGGCTTAGAAAACCTTCTCAGTTCATGTTAAGATGGATAATTATGAAAAAATTAACAAAATGTTCTGAAAATAAGGATTAAAGTTTTACAAGACGTCTTTAATAAAACATTTAATTTCTGCTAAAGCAATTAACATCATGAGGTTACTTATGTCAAAGACTCCCACTGGCTTTAAAAGAGCCATGACTATGCACATATCACAGAGCTACATTCAGTATCCTGCAACATCACCTCGTTAATGTGAATGTTATTCTTAACAACAAATATTACCTTAAAAATCTACGCATATTTGTAGAAAGCAGCTCATTCATTCCTGACATTCTCAAATGGGTCTACCTGTAGATAGGGGACCAAATTATAACAGTGTATTTTGAGTTCCTTGAAGGTGTAAGGCAGCTCTTAGGAGAGTTCCTGGGTGTAAAATTTTATGTGCAAGCTGTGAAGCTAAGGGAATAGAACTATTACATTATCAATATTTTCTGTTCCAGTTTCCAACTAGACAAGTACATTAAAAGGCCTTAAGGGCCTCCAAAAGCTCAGAGTACAGAACTTGGGATCCAAGTTTGCTAAGGGCCTGTTCTGCAGTTCTTTGTGTGTAGAAGCTTGATAGTGATGAAGTACAGTACTGGTCTTTTTCATTCTGTGAGTTCAAGAAGCATTTGGACAATGCTCTCAAGCACGTGGTGTGATATTTGGAGCATTCCTGTGCAGGACCAGGAGTTGGACTTGGATTATGCTGGTGAGTTCCTTCCAGCTCAGAATATGCTGTGATTCTGTGGTACTATTGAGCACGTACTTTCCACCTAGATAGAGACAACAGTATCTCTGCACCAGCTGAATGAGAGAGAATGTGCAACACTAAAAACTTGAATCACTTTTGGTTAGAGCATTTTAAATCAGAATATCATTGGACACATTCTATTTAACTGCCTCTTTTCACTTGATCTTCAACTCTTGATTCAGCATTGGACTGATGGCTGAAACTAGCTTTAGGTGAATTTAGTGACTAATGTTAGTAAATAAAAGCAAACACCTCTGGCAGGGATGCTGTAAACTATGCTAGCTATATTACTTGTTCCAGTCTCTGTGACTGGTTCCCATCACCAGCAGGAAGCCTGACATTTTATAATGGTCTGCAGCTTTAAGGAGAAAACCACTTGCTCTATCAATTGAAAACTGTGGGCATTGCTAGCAGAGGTAATAAACCTCTACATCCACTGAAATCTGGGTACATTCTATTACAAACTTGCTATTACCTGGGATAAGAAAGAAAATCTCTAACATTTTGTATTTCAATTGTGTGAAATGTTTTCCTGAGGATGTAAACAGTGTGTCATTGATGGTACACACACAAGTTATTAAACTACTCCTAGTGTAATCTGAGTGGCACTTCATTACATTTTTTCAAATGAATTACCATTTTATTACAATCTTTCCACAGGGCAGATGTTTCAGGGTATATCTATTTTGTATTATAGGAACACATACAGCTTCTTAAGGATGAACAGCATCTCTTAAAGATGTATTTTTATGCAAGGAAAGAACAGATGTTCTGAAGAGAGAGGAAGGTCATGTTTTAGGCCCTTAGGATGCAGGCTAGTAACCCCAGGGACATCCTTTTGGGTCTTCCCATCCTCATCATACTTTTGAATGCCAGAGTACAGAAGACAGACTACCATAAATTACATGTGTCAGTAAAAATGAACATGAACTATATTAAAAAAAAAAATCCCAATCACATATGCAAGACTTTCTGATATTGAGAAAATTTATGAAGATTTTTTCATACTCAGTTATATGCTTTGACAACTGTTTTTTGACTCATTGCCTCAGATAGCAAATACCAACAAAATCTGGTCTGAAAAATTCAGTGGATTATATAGCTTAAAGCATCTTTCCTCTCAGTATAACGATTCCTCTAATTCTGCACCCCAACTGTTCTGATATAACTTTAATAAGGTTACAAAGCCAAGCTTGGCAAGAAATACTAGAATAATGGAAGTATATATAAAACTAATTCAAACCCACATGTATGATTCTTACAAGAGCCTTCAGCTACATGTCTGCATGCTGCTATTAATACAAATGACAAGACATTTTTCACAAGTTCCACATTTTTCTCAAGTTCCAAGATGAGGTAATAATATACAGGATGAGCAGTGACCACTAAATAAGAAGCCCTTGAATCATTACTTTTACTCTTGCCAGCTTATGGTCCCACGAATTTCTTCCTATGCACTATTCAGAGCATGTTCTGAAGACAGAAATCCTCATTTTACCAGGTGAATGCCTGTGGTTCTCATCAATACAGCATTTACTTTTTGTGAAGCACTTATCTTCCTACTACCTCTTTGAGGTAAACAGGTACTACCTCTAATTCACAGCTGTTGACTTAAGGTAGGTGGATAAGAATCAGAATATCCCGAGCTATAAGAAAGCCACAGGAGTCATCAAAATCCAGCTCTGGGCCCTGCACAGGACAGCCCAAAGAATCACAATATTTTTAATAATTCTGAGAGCAAACACTTGAGCTTTGTCAGGCTTGGTGCTGTGATCATTTCTCTGGGGAGCCTGTTCCAGTGGCTGACAACACTGAAAGGACAAAGAACCTTTTCCTTATATCCAATGTAAACCGCCTCTGACCCAACTTCAGGCCATTCTCTCAGGTCCTGTCCCTGACCACCGCAGAGAGGAGATCAGAGCAGCCCCTCCTCTCCCCTCACACGAAGCTGTAACTGCACTGAGGTCTCCCCTCAGGCTCCTCTTCTCCAGGCTGAACAGAGCAGGTGGCCTCAGTCACTGCTCACACAGCTTCTGCTCTAGACCCTTCCCCATCCTCATGGCCCTCCTTTGGACACTCTAACAGCTTTACCTATTTCATATCGTGGCACCCCAAACTGCCCCGGCACTCGAGGTGAGGCTGCCCCAGAGCAGAGCAGAGTGGGACAATCCCTCCCTTGCCCGGCTGGCCATGCTGTCCCTGATGCCCCCCAGGACAGGGTTGCCCCTTCCAGCTGCCAGGGCACTGCTGGCTCCTGCTCACCATCGATCAGGACCCCCAGGTCCCTTTCCATGGTGCTGCTCTCCAGCCTCTCACTTCCCAGTCTGTCCCTGCATCTAGGGCTGCCCTGTCCCAGGGATATTAAAGTTAGAAGTTTCCAATAAATTTGGCTGTCCATTTTAGATGGTTAATTTGGCAAGAGAAAGGAGCAGTGATTTATAGCATGTAGTACTTCACACATTCAAAATTCATCTGCCAGTGACTTTTGCTGTGAGCAATCTTTAGTGCTGAAAGTCACAGCACATGAGTTATTGACCATGTGCAAATTTCCTGTAGACCAAGATACATGGCATCTCTAAGACCTTGTGCAGTAGAGATGAACCCAGGAAGATCCAGGGAGAGTTTTCCTTTGGTTGACCTTAATTTAAATTCCCAATTTTTGATCAATGATTTCATGATCTCATAGCTCTGGTCTGGAGCCCTGGTCTCAGGAGAATTACAGTAAAAGGTAAGTATCAGCTGTGGCTCACATGCTCCAAACATCTGAGCTGAAGGATGATCAACAAGATGGAAGAGTCAGTATTCACCAGAGCCTACTGGATATGCAAGAATATTGGATATTCCTTGAATAGTAGTAACAGCCCACTGTCAGTTCACCTGCCCCCAGGACACACCAATTCCCATAGTACCAACTTCCATTCATAGCTCAATGCACCACATTTTCCAAAGGTGAGTCTGTGTGACTCTCACTTTTTCATATGTCCAGAGCATTTGGGAGATGGTTTGTAATTCATGCACCAAATTATTAGCCAGGCAGCAAGAGAGAGTCATGGACCTCACTACAGAGGTCTGGAATTGAGCTGTTCGTAAGAAGAAAGAGACCAGAATAGCACTATACCATTCCTGTCTTGAGGCATGGTACCACTGACTAATAGATTAAAAGGCATTCAGATGCCTACCCCCTTAAAGGCCATTACAGTAGCCAAAAATCTGCCTTTGCTACCTTTAATCTGAGCACACTGTATTGCATGGGGTTACTTGTAGCTCTGCATCTCTTGAGGTTTTCCTCCCTGCCCTGAGAACTCACTCCTGCCAAACTCCTAAGGGCTCTGACTCCAACCTGCCACAGCTGTGGGTAGGAGGATGGAGAAAAAACCCAACTATTTAAGGTGAAGTGTCAGGACAAGCCATGCTGAGTTTTCCTGTCTTTATAAACAAGGCCATGGGAGGGTATACAAAGCCTCAGTATTGGGTGCCTTGCACTTCAAGAAGAACATTATTATTCTTCTGCACCAAAGTACAAGTAAGCTCTGGCCAATCAACAAAAGATTTACTGCTTCTTCAATTTGTTTTTAAGTACAGCCTGAAAAATTTAACTAAAGCCCACATGCTAACAAAATATCTTATGGAAAAAAATCCTTTAAATGCCTTGGATTTAATAAGTACATGTGTTATATTAGTCAAAAATAGCATAATAGATGAGCTATGTTTGAGTGCTACACATTCAAGTCTTTTTTACTACTTAGCTAAAATGGATTACTTATTATACCAGCTAATAATTAATTACTATCAAGTAAAAATCTCCTGCATTTTCATTTATAGTGACCATTCTTAAGTATTGTCATTTTTATCTGGACCAGAAACTCAAATATATTTTATGTTGAAAACAGCACAAGAGAGACAATAGTCAATGTACTGAGCAGGGAACAACATATCCCCACTTACCACGTGATGTTGTAGATGCATAGATCTAGGTGAAGCTGGGAGGGTCTGAAACAGCTACACATCCTACTGAGCTACACTGTCTACTGAGATAAAGTTATGTTGTCTGGATATTTCAAGGAATTACAATCATTTTTGTGCCCTGAAAATAAAGTAGTAGAGTTTTGACATGGAAAGAGAAAACAGCTTCATAGTTATGTATTCCAAGCAAATATTTAGTGTAAAGACATGAAGAACCACTGAACACAAAATTAAGTAAACAAGTGGTGAGAAGACAATGTAAGGAAGGGAAAACAGGTGGAAACTGTCCTAGCAGGGTGTTCTTAGCTTCAGTGGATGGGAAGCATGGATGACACTTGTAAGGCTCTAGGCACGGTTTGTAGTGCCTCTGAAACAGACCCTGAAAAACAAAGAGCTGAAACCTTGTCTGCCATGTAAACCATTCTTATAGTCAGAAGCATCAAAATGTTGCATCAGCTTAGGGCTATCATTCATTCATTTAGTTAAGGTAAGGAGAGGATGCAGAATAGTCCACATCTGCACTGCCAATATACTCCAAGCTGAAGAAGCTTCCAAGCTCTGGTCTACACCAAATGTGTTTTTTTTCTGATTGTACAAAGCACGCTGATCAATGGCCAGGTTTTACACTGAACACAAACCTTCTTGTGAAGTGCATTCCTCTCCCCTGATTAAATTGCCCATGAAACACAAATGCTGAATGCATCCAAAGCCTGCTTTGCATCCCTGCATGCTGTCCTTTGGTGCTTTCTAAATTAGGTAGCAAATACAAATCCTAATTTGCTCAAAAGGATCTGTGTCAAAAATCTTATTTCTTCCACGTAATTGGTCTTCTTTCAATCCTGACCTTAATGTATATCATTCTTGCTGAATTGCTTCAAATAGGCTTTGAACAAGGATTTAAAAAAAAATGTTAAATAATGAAAAAAATGCCATCTTATTTTACTGCTTACTACAGGATTCAGAGAGATGAAGAACAGTGACAGCAGAGCTGTTCACCCATAACCTGGGACAGCAAGTAAACTGACAGTGTGCAATTACTAAGAGGTGATATTAAGTTAAAACATATAGCCAAAATAGTGCTATTGCATATGCATCCCTTGGTCTTCAAGGCAGTGTTTAAAATAAAAAACCTTCACTGAGACAGAAAAACTGCTATAGTTATATCATAGCACACTGAGTTGCGAACCTTTTAATGAAACACATAATTCTTCTGCTGTCTGCATCATACTATATTCTCATGCAAAACACTTTAATGCATAGTGTAAATTATCTAAGACTTTCTTAGTATGTATTACATTTCTTAATCATAGATATTGGGTGTAAAAAAAAGAGAATTATGTGACATGCTGCAAAACAAATTGCTTGGTGTTAGCATATACTAGCTGGGTCTATATCTGAAAAATGCTTGCATAGAAGGGGAGGACCTTTTTTTTTTAATGTGCAGAACTTGCTTCTAAGTGCATATGTTATCAATGAAGCAAAAATGACTAATCTGAAATGATGGTGGTCTGATTTTCAGCCAATATCATCGTTTAAAAACAAGGGATCTAGATTACAGTCTGGATGATGTATTCTTCTGAATTTCAAAAAAAACTTTGTGTCTGGAAAAGGATTAATATAAATAACCCGAATGTTTTCACCCACTTTCTTAATTCATTACATTCGGTTAAGCTACAAGAAGTTTTAAATGCAAATATTGTTTTCAGCAATAAAATGCTTTTGTTTCCAAGTTAGCAGACAGGTTTGTTTTGCTGATGTCTCATCAGCTTAGCACTGCAGCAGTGTAAATGGGTAGTATCATCAGCACCTTTTAAGGTGTGAGTTTCTCACAGATGTCCCTTTTGAGAACAGGATCTGATGAGACATGCTTTAATTTTCTGTCAAATTTGACTGAAGGTAAAGCTTATTTACATTATGCTAATGCTGAATATTTCTGTGTACTAAGCAGAGGCTAGAATTTACAATATTCTATATTATTTATGTAATAAAATTTCATTCAAAGAGCTGAGCTACTTTGAATGCAATCTGAAAATCCATGTGTCAAACACCATCAAATAAACCAGAATTTGTGAAGGTTAAAATCTTGTGACTCTTGCAAAAATATAAATGTATTTGCAGTTGTGAGTACAGAAGAATAGGACACCTTTTAACATGGACTTCTGGGAATAAGACATATAAATATAAACACTAAAACCCCCATGATCCGGCAGTTCAAAGTTGATTGATTGCAATCATCACACCTAATCATTGCAGGTATATTGTCCCATGTATAAGCTCTCAACTCTCTAAGGACCAAGTTTAATGATGGTTTTGTATGTGTTCTTTGTTGCTAATATACAAACAGTGGTGCACATTCTAAGAGATCCTAGATACCTGCAGGCAGTGTTCTTCAAATCATCGTGGCTTTTGAATTATGTTCATAATCCAGGTCAGGGTTAGAGGGGAGATACACACATGACTATGACAATGATATCAAACTGTGCCTCCCACTGTGTTCTATGTCCAATTTCTTTAAGTATACTGAACTTGACAATATTGTGAACTTTATTACTTAATGAAAATTATTACTGGATATAAGCAAGCACAGAACTATATGCAATGAACTGTTAATCAAAACATACATGCTAAAATGCACATTTATATTGCAAACAAACAAGCCCTCCCAATTTTTATTAATACAGACTTTAACTTATGCACTTAATGAAATATAAAAAGCAGTAATGTTGTAAAATAGACAACATCAAAAGACAGTAACACATTTTTAACAGAACACAAAAGGATCTAAAAAAAATTGCTTGTATTTCTTCTGGGGTTTTATTCATACCGTGGATGAAACACTGGCTGATATTTGTAGCGGTTATTCATGACATGTCTGGTTGTGTTATGACCTTCCCTTTTTTATTGGTTTATTTGATGTTTGTGGTATTTTATATAATTGATATATGCCTCATGATATGTTTGGGAGCTTTCTAGTAATATACAACAGTGATTGTATGTCTGTAGTGGTGTTACATATTGCTGTTTGTGAGTTTTCTTGGCCAGGTCACCATTGTAAATAAAACTTGTTCTCAATAGATTTTTATGTGGTTAAAGATTTTGACTACTTGAGTGACTGATTGATGGACCATAAAGCTATTGCAAGCAGGACAACTGGGTATCATAAAAAAAGTGTCATTTGTATTTCTGATTCCAAACTCCATTTAGTTATCCTGATGTGTGTAGGTACCCACAGCATTTCATAGCCTTCTTCTTTGGACTTACAGCAGTGTTGCAGAATTTGGCTTGTTCTTAGGTAATAATCCTCTACATCCATCCTCTGATACTCTAATGAGTCCTTTAGTGAAAACTCTACTAGGAAGTATATGGAAATTGTCTTTCTCCCCTCTCTCTCAGCTTCTCTTTTCCTCTCTTTCTCTCTTTGAGTTCCTCTTTCTTTTCCTTCCTTCTTTCCTTGTCTTTCTTGTCATGTTTTTGTGACATAAATAACAAATGAGAATGAATAGTCCAACTAGTGCAGTGATGACTTTTCAAAGAGATTTTCAAATTCCCCTTGTAATATACAGATTACAAAAATTACTCAACTATTCTTTTATGTGGGCAATGCTTTGAGTTTCTGCAACCAAACCTATAGAAATTCTAATTAGTTGCACATAAAACCTATTTTTCACTTTCCAGACTAGGAAGATAATGCCAGTTTTTAGTTCATTACTATCCACTAATTTGTGCTAATGAACACCTCCAACTTCTATCCAGATGAGGAATAGTTCTGATGAAAAATAACATAGATCTCTCCTGCTTATGCAGAAACCCGTTAGTAGGATCTCTGTTGTAAACTTCCATTAGCATTTCCTGAGTCTGGTTAACAGATATTGGAGGATTTTTGTTCAGACATGGTTTGATTCTATCTGAAGTCAAGACCCTGGCTTGATATCTCATCAGAAAGTAATGCTTGCTGTTGCACATTCACTGCCTCCCTGCCCAAATGGGAATGTAGCACAAGGTGCAGGTAGAAATTAGTATAGCAAGCTTTAGCTTTTCAAGGGAAAAGGGGAAAGAAAAGTGTGTGATCTCATCTGACAAGCCATGATCTTCTTTGTCTTAAGGAACCTGATAAGTTCAAAGCACAAAATCTTAATAGTAATGCCATTTAACAAAACCACTTTTGTCCATTTCCAGACACCTTAGGTCATGCTAAACTCCAAGGCTGGCTGAAATGATGAAACTTACCGTCAACAAAGACACTGTTGTACAAATCACTAATTTCTCCCATCCCCCATCCCTTTTTGTTCTGTAACCTGGGGTTCACAAAACGAATTTAAAAGATACCGGGTTTCTTCTCAAGGTAGTTTTCTGCTAGTTCAGTATTTTGAATGGGCTCACACAGTTGTCAGAAACCAGTTAAGGCAGCACCAGAAGAGGACCATGGCTTTCCTAGGGCTCTGTGTGGCAACAATGACCTAGAAAAGTTCAGGCATGACTTTTGATGCGCTGCCTAGTCACAAAGGATCCTTGTGTAAAATCTAGGAGTAGAAAAGAAACTCAAAACTCATAGACTTTTTGAAAACTTGATTTCAGCATTTGCAGACGGATGGTTGTATCAAAGAACATATACAAAGAGACAAGGACGACTTCTTATCCAATTTCTGTCTCCTACCTTCAAAGACAGCAAACTTAAAACTTCTGGTATTGAAACCATTTGATAGGGCTTTGGAGAACTAGTATTGCTTCTGACTGTTCTGCCAGAAACAGGAAGTAGCTTGAGCTTAGGATCTCATGGATCCTGACAGATTTGGTTAGATTTTACTTTGGTTCTGAAACAGCAAAGCAACAAAAGAGAGAAGAAAATGAGTGAGTTGGTTTCTTGGCATATGTTTAAGGCACAGAGTAATGGTAAGGTATACAATAACTGAATTCATAACCTTTCTTATTGTTTGTGTGAATTTAGATGATTATAACCAGTTGCTATTGTAACAGAACATCCCCCCCCCCCCCCCCCAAGGAAATTATCTTTAGAAAATTTGCTTTATATGATTGTTAAAAGGGAAAATGAAGTATCTGCAGAAACTTTATCATGACTGTAAGGTAACATTCGTTGTTTTTTTTCTCTCCCTCAAACTCTGACATGAAGCTTTAAACAAAGATAAATCAATTTGTTTCCCATTCATCTTTGGTAAACCTCTAACTACTCATGCAGGTGCTGACAATTTCCATTGTGGCATACACAAGCTTTCCCCTTCTTTGCATATAAAATGCAAGACTAGCCAGAGCGTGCATTTTTTTCTCAAAAATGTGGTGTGTAAAATGATGGCAGATCTGCCTTCATGCACTTTTCAATGCTTACCTCTGAAGGTGTGCTCTCTTTTCCTACAGTATAGGCAAAGACTTTCTGATGCTGTGGAGCAGCATGATAGGAGATGATCCCTGCAAAAGCAGAAGCTGGGATAAATTGCTATTGTTTTTGTCTACTTTCCACTTCATAAATAATATTTTGTTTGCATTTGCCTCTAAAAAAGTGTTCCTGAAAGCAGCATTCCAGCACCTATGAGATGTTATGGTAGTAGGAAGGTGAACTGGCAAGAACGATTGGAAAATACAAGTGTGCCTTAGCAGTTAGCAAAACTGGCATGTTTAAGAACAACTCCCTGCAAGCAGTAGTTCTCTGTATACAGCCTTAAAATTAGCCACAGCACAGGACAATTCTAACTAGGAAACATGCTGGCACAAGCTCAGAAGAACCACCTTCTGAAAGGACACATGTAATTTATACCTCTGGCATGCTTGTAAGCAGAAAGCAAAATTAGACTCAAAAATGCCCCATCTTCAATGTGAAGAATATGTATTTTAAGAGTAAACAAGTGAACATAAAACCCAGGCCAGACTGGATCAATTATTCTACAGGCTCAGAATTCTGCTTTCGCCAGTGGCCTGGGTTAGGTGCTTCAAAGAAAACAGCTGGCTAATTATGTGATGTCCTACATGGCAAAAAAGGCTGAGATGACTCTTTCTTATCCCTGTGATCAGCTAACACCCTCAAGTATGAATTTGATGGCCCCTTCTAGTATGTAAAATTATAAATTATATTATTTGTCATAAAATTAAGAAGTCTCTTGAAAAATTCCATTACAATATCTAACTCTTTGAGCTTTCTTGGTCAAATATTCACACTGTAAAAAAAACGATTTCATGCTTATTTTTTTATCCAATACAGTAAGTTTATTAAAATCATTACAGCTAATGGTGGAAGTACATTCTATGAAATGCCTATAAATAAACATCTAAGTTCCTGATGTCTTGAAGTCTTGAAAAATATCTAGCATTATTCAAAAAAGTTGCATAAGGTACTTCATTATCTAAGTACTACAGCAAAGCTCAAGTGAGTTTGTTGGGACAAACTTTGAGTTGATAGGATTTGATCTAATTTATGTTAAATTAGCTTACTTTTAAAATGGGGTTACTCCCACATAAGACACGTTTCTTTTTCTTTTTGTCCTTCCTTTATTTGTAGTGCTTGTGCTTTAGGCATTGAAAGCCTCTCACCCAGCTCTGCTAAGCTGCAGTGCCTACAGGCCACCCCACCCTGCAGTATCTAAGTATGCTTCTTACCAAGTCCATCTACAATAACAATTATGCAAACACCAGCAGTGATTTTGGAATAGAAATAAATGCCCATTGAATACTGCACTGAGACAGTTAAACACTGACATTGGGGTTGTTTTTTTCCCTAAAGCTTTAATATTTTGAATCACAACACTTTCCTGAAAATTGTTTAATAAGCTTCTTTTATCAAAGTAGAAAACATGAGGAGAGAAGGAATAACACATCTTTAATTAGAAAAATTCAAATCAGCTCTTAATTTAATTCACCATACCAGCAGCCATGATTAGGTCTGCATCATGATATATCTCCAATACTATCAATTTTCATAAATGCAAACTTTCCTGAATATGGTTCTGATGTATCCTGACATTTTAAAATATGTCCTATTGTCCTTTCCTGTGCAGCAGACCAAGCACAGAGTGTTCAGTCCTATATCACTGTCACAGTGGTATTAGACCAGATGGCTGCTTCCTTGCAGAATCAAGAATTAGAGATAATTTATGCTGTTCACTGTTATTAGAATGTAAAAATATAAAGAGTTTGCAGCATGCATACATGAAAAGCTGCTCATATCCATCAGTGACATCCTGGTGCAAAGCATTTACCCTGTTACTGCACTCTTAAAGGTAAAGTCTTTGGTGAAGCTATGGACTTCTGCAAAGCTATGGACTGCTCTGCATAGGATACAAGACAGGGACTATCTGACCTAGGTTACAGTGCTGCTTTGCTGGGGAAAGAATATTCTAAGTTGGGAAAAATGTCCAAGAGCTGCCTTCTTTCTTCTTTCTTGTAAAATAATTCCACCACATGACTGTTCTCATTAAGATGTGACAGTTATTTTTATGTCATGAAGAATGAAGTTAAAAATGGAAGCTTCCTTCATTCAGTCTGTTAATCAGTACAGGAGATTACTTCTCAGTAAGACCTCGTACCAAAGGACGTGAGAGTTACATAAATTTGCTCCTGTGCCAGTAAGGGAAGCAAGTTTTACTTAACAGGGCATCATTGCAACCTGTGTCTCTGCTCTACCTGTATGCATGTATGCACCACACTGTGTCAAAATACTGAAAAAGAAGGGTGTCAGCCTACCCATTTATTGAGTCTGAGCTCATCATAGGTAAGAATCTTGTTTGTATTTCAAACAGATGAATCATTTAATAAAGATATATTATTAATGCAGCTGATTCATTTGGAGGCACTTCTTAACCTTTTCAGGAATTAAAATGGCTCAGGTTCCTAAAAAAGTGAGAGAGAAATGAAGGGAGAACTTAGTAAGATTGCCCAGGCTGCTGCCATAAATTGTATCAGAGAAGAAGTAAAAAGGATGTAAGGACAATCAAATGTCAACCTTTGCAAATAGCATTATTTTGTTGCTTTATCTTTCCATCTCAGGAAGTTTAGCACGGTACTCCCTATGAATCATGTCAGAGTAGTATTAAGCCAGATTAAGAGCAAACACTTCATCAGTATTTAGGAAGATTACAGGAGGAGAAATTTTACTGGTATTCACTGAAATGACACACTTATTCTCTGTGATTTTGGAAAAAGTGTATCACTGAGATAATTATTTGGTTCACTTTAAATTAATCTTTAAAGTACACTAAGAAACATTACTAGGGACAGATCTTCTTCCAACTCTCCCTGAGCATATAATTTGAATTTATGGCATACAATGGAAGTATTGTGACTTTGAATGACTGACTAACACCTTATGAAAGTCATTACTTTTGTATCAAGAAAAATATTTGTAGCATAATATGTTCTTAAACTGATCAGGACAGCAGGAAGCAGCTAAGTGGATCACTTATCTTTATTTTGCAATTTAACCTATGTTATGACAGGGAACAAAAAAATTAGATAATTTATAATTTTCTGTCACTGTTGCATATTTGGAGCTAGATTGTAACTACTTAGTATAACCTAAGAGTAAGGAGATTTGGCTGCCAAATAGAACAAGAAAGGTTACTTTAGAGTACGATGAATTACTAGCTGACTGTTAGAACCAGATCAAAAGATTTCTTGCATTTTTGTTTCTTGACCACTGTTGTAGATGATGGAATTTTACCCCTGTAAAAATCCTAGTACTAGTTTTATTAAAATAAAGTCTATCAGAATAGAAGATAGTTGTTATGCAGGAGCAGTAACTCACATAATATGAGATGGCATTTCTTTCCAGCTCTTGCTGCTCCGCTGGTTCTAATAGCAACCTGGAGCTCAATTTCCTCCTCAAGAACATTGCATTTCATGTGGAATGTCAATTATTAAAATGCAGTGTCCCGTGTCTTACTTTTCACTAGATGAATTCATTTGCAAATTTGCTAATTTATGTAAATGATCCTTAACCTGTAACTGCCTGGCATGTATTTCTGAGTGCCTCTTTTCGATTCAGAAATACATACAAAGACTAGCAACAGCACATCAATTACTTTGTGTCACTGTTCTAAACCCCAAAGATTTAATTTCAGAGTAACCCCGAAAATCAGCACTTCTTTCCATTTTGCATTCTCAATATCATTAGACTGCTCCAAACGGTAAATGACCTTTAAAAGAGGTCAATCTCTAGTCATTATCATTGGTGGTAAGTACAGTTTTAGTACAATATTTTTGTGAGAAGCTATGACCTGAAACTCCTTGAATTTTTAATTTGATTTTCAGCTTTCAGTTTTTCTTAGGAGGTCATTGTTACTTATAAGGGGCCCGATTACAATTCCCAAGATCATTCCTAAATTTCAAATTTTTGCAGCTAAGTCTCCCCCTGAATTTCAGAAGTTAAAAGATGGATGGGGAATTCCCTTCTGGCAGACAGCTGCAAATCTGATCTGTGCATGGATGCCGTTGTAGATTGGGCGCTTCATTTCTGGTTCCACCATGAGCACAATCTCTGTGCACCCATAACTCTTTGTTTCACTCTCCAAATGATCTCAGGAAACTCAAACTGCTCCTGTCTGTCCGCAGCTCTTATGAAAAAAGCAATATTAAAAAAAACCCCAGCTGAAAACACTGATTTTTGCCTGATTTATCTCTGCTGCCCACCCAAACCTCTCTCCAATGTTCTCAGGAACCAGCAACAGTTTAGAACCTGTAAATGACCCAGTCCCAGTTGGGGATTTTAGCAAAACCTAAAATGAGGCAATTTCCCTCCATGTTGTTACTGCTCTGTCACTTCTCACAGTTCAAATAATAGGCTCCAGATTCCCTGTAGTGTAATTGCAGTCACAACTCCATTGATTTCAGTGACCTGTGAATGGCAGACAGGACTATGGCCCAAGGCCTCCTCTTGACAAACCAGCTCGAGCTTGCTTTCTCTTGACTGTTATCTGATTTACACGTCCTTGGTTAAATGCCCTCCACAAGGGGTAGGTGACCAGAGCCCTGTCTCAGAGCCAGCAGCAGGGATCGCTCCCAGCCAGCACGGGCGCCCCACGAGCAGGACTCGGCTCGGAGCTGGAGCTGCAGGCACGAGTCCTTCCTGGCGCCACCCCTGCCTGGAGCCCCGGCAGGACACTGCTGCTGTCTCGAAGGGAGCCGAGCTCTGCTTTCCCCAGGGGGCGAGCAGGGAGGGAGGGCCGAGGTGCCCCCAGCTGACAGGCGAGCGCCCTGGCCGGCCAGCCCCAGCTTGCCCTTCGGAGCTGGAGCGCTCTGGTGTCCGAGTGTTTAGATGGGCTTTACAAAGAGCAAAGCCAAGAAAGGCTTGGCTGCTTTAGCCCCTGTTTCAGCATTCGGATTGCTAAGAGAAAATCTCAAACGGCCACTTGCTGTGTGTTCTGCAGACATTTTAGCACAAAATCGGCATCTCCAGTTTCAGCCTCTCACAGTACCCTGAGGTCTTGGGTATTTGGTTTAATTTCTGCTGGGACAGCAGCAGGGAAGATTAGCTAACGCAGTTGTAATTTTGGAATTAAAACATCTTTCCCTGTATTTTGTTGCCGTTACCTGTAAAAATTTCTGTATCTGAAATTCAAAGTATCCTTTAATCTGCTGCTTAGTTTTTTCCACAAAGGATATACTTTACAGGATAATGTCTCTTTAAATCTACCCTGAAGATATTCCTCCTGGCCCAGAAGATGCCAAAATGACTTGATGATTTATTTATGTGGAGCTTGGCAGACCATAGTCCAGATTGTGGCTGAGGCTGAATTTTATGAGCATCCCCCCTAGTGAGTATATTTAAAAATTAAAAAAAAAAAAAAAAAAAAAAAAAAAAAAAAAAAAAAAGAAAGAAAAAGAGGTCTTCATAGATCTTGGCATAAGAACCAAGCAAATATTATCAGGAAGAAGAATGGCTAGGAAGTGAGATTTAGGACAGAATATAAATATTCATTTATAAATAATATTTTGTGTTTAGAGAATTAGAATTTTCTCTTCATCTTCAAAAAATCAGAAATGTGATGCAGGCATTTCTCATCTCAGCAAAAGCTAATGTTTGGTCTATGATTTTTTTTGCCATATACCACTTGGCATTTTGTTCTGGGAGCTGGCTTTTTTTGCTTGGAAAGATGGATGTCTCATTGTCATTCCAGACCATACAAGCGGCATGTTGGTGCAATGATGTAAGAAAGCAATTTTCTGCCCTATTTTATTGATTTATAGTATTTTAGTAAAGTGATAAAAACTTAATGCTAGGGATAAAAAGGAGTCTCATCTGATGTAGAGGCAGTAGAAGAGAATAGAGAAGGAGGGAGATCTGGCATTAATACATATTTGCCACGTTTTCTCAGGCCTCTCTTGTACTAGATCATTAACTAAGTTATAAAACCCATGTCTAAACTTTTTGACTAAGATATTTTCTAGGCATTGATCCCTCCTTTCAAGGCACAGGTTGGTGCAGGATTCTGGCTTTTTGAAGCATACACATGCACAAGCACAGGAAAATCTTACAGGCCACAGCAGCCAGGACAATTGCCAATAGTCCTGACTCTTGGGTGGGGAGCCTGAGTGCTGGGGAAACAGATTCGGGGGCACTTTTGCATAGTGGGGATCAGCAATAAGCAAGAATGTGACTCCATAGCATTTCATCTGCTTCACAGCAGTTCCTTGAGCAACTGTTAGAAAACTCTGGGCTAACAGAGTTCACATTTTTGCTTCCTGCAGGGGAACTCCTGAAGTGGACAAGCTCTGAGACAGAAACTCCTACATCCTTAGGTAAACCTCCTCTTGTGATACTCTCTCATCCTTGTGGCTCAGCATAGGGGCTCTTGTTACACCCATGCAAAGACCACAGCTTTGATCCTGTCCTCTTTCCCAGTGCCAGGAAATAAGGTCCCTCAAGTCCAGATCCATAAAAACTGAGCTTGTAACAATTTACAGGCAGGCCAAATTGCGCTGGAAATCAATTCATCTGAAAACTATATTACATGCTGTTCTAGGATCTTGTGTGCAAGTGAATATATGTGGGATGTCAGAAAATGTAAGCTGGAGCATGTCAGGAAGCAGCATTTTCATTCACAGTGGCATCTTCTACTTTTATCCAAACAATGCAATGAATATTCCTGAAGTTCCCTAAATGGTAATACAAAGGAATTCAAATGTATTCAGAACATTCTTTATGCTGTTCATAAATCAAGGTCAACGGGAAAATATTAATATTTTTATTATTAATTATTATTAGTGGCTACACCCATACATTTTCAGTTTGTTTGGGGTTTTTAAGTTATATTGGGGAATTCCTCACATTGCCAATGTAATGGGAGAAGGGTATTGTACAGCCAAGCACCAAACTAACCTTCTGAAGTCAGATCTGTTCTAATTCACTAAGTGAAATAATTATTCGCCCTTGAAAAGAGCCTGGGTAAGCTGCATACAACACGAGTATCTTCCAGACTGGGATTCCCATGTGAAAAAAAGGGAATACCAGGATGACAGCCCAGTGCAGCCCCATGCTTGATAGATCTTAGTCCTGCTTGGAAACCCTAATGTGATGCACCAAAAGCACTGTTTCACTTCTGACCAAAGTTATTTCTAAAGGCTACACTTGGAGTGGTGAAAGTATATATTTATTGCTAAAAATTTTCAGAGGATTGAAAATTACATCAAAAATTTTGGTCAAAAAGGCACTGCATGGAGTACACACAGCTGCTATTGGTGCTAGGGATGCATATTTAAAAGACAGAAGAAAACAGTAATTGGCATATTTGATTTCACAGAATAAACTGCCTGAGCCTTTAACTTTGGAGAACTGCACTGTGTAAATCCAGACACTGACACCAGGGTGAGAAACAGTGGAAACAAAATGAGCGTTAATTTAACTTCAGCCTCAGCACTTTATATCATAATTTCACTCTGTTATGTATTGAAACCAGTCCTTGTACTTGACTCAATTTTGTGTCTTTTAATGACCTGTCAAAAACTCAGTCAGGGCTTATTGTATTTATATTTTTAATTAGTTTAGTAAGGAGATGGACTGCTTATATTTGATTTTTTTTTAATTAACTGTGAAATTTTCTGCATAAGGATGATACTGTGCACATTGATATGTGTGTTTCTTTATGTCGTGTGATATATTGGAGCTGGGAGTGTCACTGGAAAGGCAATCCTAAATAGTGCTTCATAGGTTGTTGGAGCACTGATGGGAGCTGGTTATGTATCATGTAATTTATTCTTTGTATTCTAGCATGCAACTCAGGCTGGTAATAAAGAAAATCATGTCAGGACATGTCATCATGTTATGTCATGTCATGTCCCTAGAAGTTTTTTGTTACACTGTGGAGGTGTAGACTTTATTGCTTATGCAAAAACTCACATCTTGTCATCTCTGGTGGCTTGCATTCTCTGGCCACAGAAGAAATACTTCACTGACCATGGCTTATGGCTTATTTTTGATTGTTATGAGATGCATTAGCCACAACCTTCTTCGAATCCCACTCAAGATTTTTCACTGTTTCACCAAACTTGTGTCTGTCTTGTTCAAAATTTGTAACATATAAGAGTGGTAGTAAATTCAGGACGCCTAATTAATTTTGGAAGTCCCTACACAGTAACAGGGTGTGAGTGAAGTTTCAATGTAATATTAAGCTCAATTTTGATGAGAAAAAAAATGGAGGTGCAGCTGTTAATGTAGACAAATTTAACCTTTGTCCCTCTAATTGGTTTTCTACTGGCAACACAAAAATAAGAGTTGCATATAGAAAGCAATTCATAGCTCTGGATCCACATAGCTTGCCGAGACACCATCCATGTTCTAACTGGAAATTGTTGCAAGAAGGAAGTAAGAGAAAAAATATCATGCAACTTTAATTTGCACAGGTGACCTGGAATAATTACACAGCTACCAAACAATAGCATGGGAAGATTAACACAATTTACTCTAATCACCGTTGCTCCCAGTGAAGTTACTCTGTGGATCACCATGTAATAGCATGCATTATTTCACAGTAACTATGCAAGGACCCAAGTCAACAGAGTATGGTATGCAAACAGAGCAAATCACTGGAAGTTAAAGAGGTCTAAGTGTTCCAAGGAGTGACAGGAGTTTCATTAGATGGATGATTTTCAGGTCTTTATTAATAGCCTCAGAGGTTTGGAGAAGAGCTGCAACACTGCTAGAGGAGCTAAGGGAGAAGCTCTCAAGTCTATCCAAGGAGCTCTGAAGCACAGAGGCATTGGGTCTCATGGGTGCATTTATATCCCTTTTACCAGGCCCACTGCACAAGGCAATGAAGAAAGCAGAACGTTCTTGTGCTCCCTCAAAGCAGACACTCAAATTTTGTTTGGAATGGAGGAAGATTTTTAAGCCTTTGTCTTGTGCAGCTAGCACAACCAGCTTCAGATATACAAAATAACAGACCCTGTACTCTGCTTATAAACGCATTGACTTGTGCTCCAGACGCCAAGGACGTGAACGCAACGTGACAAAGAAAATGAGAGAGATTACTCAGCCATTCAAGGACTCACCATGGACCATTGCAGTCCTGCACACTGAGGTGCATTTTCAAACACTTGTGGACAAAGAAACCATTAAAA
The DNA here is from genome assembly GCA_032173965.1 of Sitta carolinensis. Taxonomy (NCBI): domain Eukaryota; kingdom Metazoa; phylum Chordata; class Aves; order Passeriformes; family Sittidae; genus Sitta; species Sitta carolinensis. The sequence continues at coordinate 22,362,460 of CM063288.1, forward strand.
ATATGAGAGAATAAGGAGAAAGAAACAGGAGATATATAGAACTAGGAGATACTGTGTTTCTGTCCTTATGGTTCCTTACAAATTAATAATTTTTATCTATGTTTTATTCAATCAAATGTTCATAAGACTGTCTGGTCTCAAAGATGCCTTCTAAAAATATATTTCTCTAAAAGATACTGCTCTATAGTTAATGTAACAAGAGAACAATATTTTGATTAATGCCTTCCCATTAGTGTATGGACAAACTAGATTGTGTTATGGGATTATGGGCTGAGTTGGTAACACAAAAGAAAAAAACATGCTCAAAACTGGAGTAACAACAATTATGGTTCATGAGGGACATCACTAGGGAGAGCTGAGAGACAATATTATGCAATGAAGTTCTCAAATAATTACTAACACCTAATTGTTCATATACAGTTAAATTTTTAAATTAATCTATTATCATACTCCTATTTGTGTTGAATCTCAGCACTAGTGGCATGTCTGCTTGTTAAAACATTCACAGAAATAACCCACACTGAGAAACAGAACTTTGTGTTTCAGATACTGCTCATTCAGGACCATCTGCTCACAGTCTGTGGGGCAGGAAGTTACTGAAGTAATTTGACAAAATTTCACTTAGCAATTAAATTTGTGAAAATCTCAAGACAATTGGCAACAACCTACAAGCTGTAGAATATGGCAGTTTAACAAAAGAAATAACTAGATAATATTTTGGGGGCTGTTTGACTACAACTGAATGGACCCAACATAATGACCCAGGGGGTCCCTGAGTATCAAATGTCCCGATCATCCTGAATTATGAGCTCTGTTTTGTATGCAACAGCACACAAAGCTGTATTTTAAAATGCTTCTCTTAATCTTCTGCAAGGGAAGTGTCTGCCAGAGCATCTAAAACAAATGGTTCTAAATCTTGGCTGATTAGACTCAACCTCACTTACAACCTATGTTCGTCTATTACTGTTTAAATCTGTATACATTATTCTCATTGCTGGAAAGATGTAGTAATGCTTCATGATGCTCTTTCTACTTTAATGCTGCATAGCAGTTGCTTTCTTTAGGCCCCAGCTCTTACCTACATCTGTGCTTACTGAAGTGAGACTTTAATTTGCTACACCATGCCAAGGTATTAATAGACAATTATTTATTGCAAATCTGAACCATTTATACTGTTTACTGGCTGACACAATGTAAAATTTTGATCCAAATGTTAATGTGTCCATGACATTGCATAATTCTATTCCACAGCAAGGTTTATTTCTTTCCTCAATGAATCGAACTTGCAATATGAGGAATAGAGTTTTTAATGGATGAATGATTTACAGTCTCAAACTTATAAGACTGCTTACTTACACAAATAAGTGAAAATGTCTAATTCAAATAGCACAGCAAACTACAGAAATTTAGGATTTTACTGGAGGTAGAACTGAGGGAGTAAAAAAAGGAAATAAGTTGCAAAGTACTGAAAGGATAAATGAATAACTCTTATGTTGGTCATTTGAAGGCAATTATAATTTTAAGCAGGCATCTTTGAGACCAGACAGTTTTACAAACATTCAGTTGAGTAGAGCAACGACAAAAATTACCTATTCATAAAGAACCATATGGATAGAAAAGCACTTTGAAATCTTCAAATATCTGGTGAAATTACCTTTACAAATTTTATTTGCAGTTGGTAAAAAACCCAAAACGAGAAAAATAGCTTTATAGATAGGCAAATTTCATCATGCCTCAGATGAAGATGTAATTTCAAGTGTTTATCTGCTTGAGTTTAGTTATCATGCTTTTTATGCCATCTGGACATGGAATCTTCTTTAACTGACACATGTAAGAATCTTCAAAATACAGATGCTTGAATTAAAGTAATATTTTTCTAATGAACTTTGATATTAAGTTAATCTTTTCCCCTTGCTATGATAAAGGGTTATAAGGCAGTTCTAATTAAATCTCTACTATATTCAAGTAATAATACCCAGAATCTGTGGTCAACATTTTTTTTCCCCTGGTTGGCTTTGTTTTGGATTTTCTTAAGATTTTTCAAGCCAATAAAGGCCCCCAGATACCATTCCAGGATATCAGAAAGATGAATAATGACACTAGATGAGTACTGGGTTTATTATGGTGGCACAGATTTATGGCTGACAAGCTGTGACACCATGGAAGCGATGGTAACAGGTAAGAGGTAGGGGATGCATTTCTATACATTACAGCAGAATAAAACTAGCCAGTGTGACTTTGCCCACTGCGTAAAGGAAAATTGATACTCTGCACAGTTCTAGTACAGAGTATCTGTAAATAGGATTACACCTGTACATAACAAGCAATTGTTGAAGCATTTTTTTAGGAATATTGATAGTGATTTTTTTTTGCACCTATAGTGAAAAAATCAGACTTAAGTGGAAAAACGTCTAAATTACTTTTTTTCCCATTATTAATTTAAGAAGAATGAATGTATAGTTGTGATTCCATGTCTGAATGGCCTCATCAATATAAGCAATGCATGTGGTGCTTTTAAAAAGCTGAGCACCCAGGCAAGGCATGTCAGTAGCAGTGAGGCTGCTCACATACCAGTTGCTTCTTTGAAGTTCTTTAGAAAACAAATGTAAGAACAATTATTTTGAGGCTTATTATACTTTGAAAAATATGACACAGGAACTAACATGCAGGCAGTGACTGCAGTGGCAAAGACAATGACACTGTGAGGCTGGAAGAAGTGAAGAATAAGAAGGATTTTGTTTACCATCCCTCCCTCCAAGTACAACAATCAGATCTTTTCCAAACAGTCCCTGTTCCTGCTGTGAATTAGACAACTTTTTCTTTTTGTTTAACATGCATTCACATTGAGATGTCTTTTTGAGCTACCGGGATACACTCTTGATGCATATTAATGACAGGATGTAATTTTTACTATTATTGTTCTGTAATATAGAATATGTCTAACTACATTTTGTTTATTATTCATAATACACCATGAGAGAAGACACCAGAATGGCTCTTTTGGAGACCTCACATGCTAGGCTGCAAATGGGTATTAACAATAGTACACATTTATGTGTTATGGTTTCATAAAATGCATTTGCATAATATGAAATCATAATCCCAAATGTACAGTAAAAACCCATGAAAAATAGTTACTTCTCATATACTACACAATGGCTGATTTTAATCTTCACTGTCTCAGATGTGGAACTAGTTATTAGGGATTTTTTATAATGGGAAAACTGCCTAGCCCATCCTACAGAATTAAGTCTTGTAAAATGAGCCAATCAAACCAGAACCTTCTGTAAAATGGAAAAGATGGTTTGGTAGTAATTTGCATTCACACTTCATTTAATATGCTTCCAGGCTGAGATGTTACTTCCAATATCATACCAGAGACTGAAATAAACAGGCAATGCTGGCAGGTCTGGCTGCACAGCACCCCAGGGGCCTATGAATGCAAAAATGTGCAGTGGGAGATGAGCAGAAATTAGCTCAGAGTAGAAGTCACCGGCACCAGGACACCAGCTCAGAGGGAACCTTAGCAGGAGTGTGTTGCTTTCAAATTCTACTGTCCAATGAATCCCAGGACAGTTTTCCCCTAGTTTGATTGCAGAGATGGGTAAGTCTGTTCCAGCGTTCCTTCCACTTAACTGCAGCCACTTGTAGGAAAAGACTGACTACCTGACATAATTCCCAGTGTCATAACTACAGCTGTATGTATGCCACAGCTACAATTTCTGGGAGGGGAAACAATGATTTCTACTTTTCTTCTTTAGAATGAATCGTGGTATTTTTCACTTTGACTGGCTGCTGTGCTATTTATTTAGACAATTTGACTTTGAGCTGCTTTTTGCTACATATACATTCTCAAATGATTAATGGCTAATTAGCATTTTGCTAATGGAAAATAAATGTAGATATGAGTGTGTGCCATTATGTTTCCCCTTTTAGTCCAAATTATCACATTTGCATTTTTATCAATAAAAATCTATGAGTTTTCTTTTTTCTAAGCCAAATGAACAGTCTTAATTATATTTAAGGCTCCAGTCCTTTAACAGGTATTGTCTGGTACCCTGCTGCACCCACACCTGTCTATCACACCTTGCCAAGTTCTCTTCCCTTAAAGATCATTTCTTAGTATATAGGAAATCTCAGTACTCAGTTATCTACCAGAATTTCTGAGCTCTGACTCTCTAAGGTCTATGGTGACTTGTTCAGACACTTGGCTCTTCACAGATGAATGAATTTGGAATTCTGAGATGAGCCGTTTGATGGGGTGAAGGGAAGAAATGAGTTTTCATACTAAGATTGTCATTAACATTTTTACACAAGTGGCTTGAAAGCTAATGGAGATGGAGGCCTCCATGAAAAGGAGACTCGGAGGTGACCTTATCACTCACTACAACTTTCTGAAATGTGGCTGTAGTCAGGTTGGTCTCTTTCTCCAGGCAGCAACTGACAGAACAAGAGGACACAGTCTTAAGCTGCACCAAGGGAAATATAGGTTGATTATTAGGAATATTGTTTTTTTACAGAAAAAGTGATAAAGTACTGGAATTATCTGCCCATTGAGGTGGTGGAGTCACTGCCCCTGGATGTGTTTAAAACAAGACTGGATGTGGCACTCAGTGCCATGGTTTAGTTGAGGCGTTAGGGCTTGGGTTGGACTCAATGATCTCAAAGGTCTCTTCCAACCTAGTTATTCTGTGATTCTGTAAATATGAGGGCTTTTTGGGTTTTGTTTTTGAGAATTTTACTGATTTACAAACCACCAAAAAAACCCAAACAAACCAAAAACCCCCAAAAAACTGTACTTTGGCTGTGAAGAATCACAGCTTGTCTAGTCACAATCCAGTACTCTCAATTTCAGCTGACTGAAAACAGAAAAATAAATGCTTCCCACAACAATGTATGATAAAGAGAGTTATTATTTCCATTCACCTGTCCTTTATATCAACAGAGACAGCTAATCCAGGTGAACCTACCTACATTTGTCATTGCCAGTGAACTAAAAGCATAGAGAATTCACACTAAGGAACATAATTCCACCTTTTTAAAGCTTCATTATGTTATAATTTATTTATCTGGAAACTGGGATTTTCAGACATGACTATTAGTGCCATGCTGTGGCTACTACTAATCAATGACTTGAGAAAGTCAGGAGAAAGGAAAGAATGCATTTAACAGTGATTTTTTTTTTTATGATGGTGTGTTTGTGCTGCTCACCAGAGATGAGCCAAGCAATTTTCTGAAGCAGTCCACTATCATCTCCTTGTCATATGCAGTGGATTATAGAAAGAGAGCAATTTCCAGCACTGGAAATGGCAGCTGAGTAACTCATATATTTATCTAAAATTAATACTTTCAACTCTCCCTTCCCCTCAATTTCTTTAATCTGTTGCCTTGTTTGAGGATGGATAAAAACTGACACTTCCCAGCTCCTGGGAGTATTCAGTCACACAAATGTTTCAGCCAGGTTTTCACAGCTGAAAAGTGTGCCACGTGGTCTGAGTGGTACCAGTGAAATGGCATCACCCAGGGCTTGCAGAAAGCCTGGAACCATACTGGAACATTTCTGCTTTTCACTAGATGGGAAACTTTGCCATTGCCCAGGGTGAGAAAGGACAGGTGCCACCCCTGGCTCTGATTACTAGAGAATCTACACTGCCTGAGCTCCATCTAGAAGCATTGCCTAACACAACTATCGCTCCCAAGTGACACTTACATATATTTCTTCAGAGGATAACATCCTATCCAACTGCAGCTCCAAAAGGAGACAGAGTTTAAAGATGAAGGGAGGAGGGAGGGTGTTATGCTGCATTTAAATAACCTTACTCTGGTTTTGATGTTGCCTTGGGAGAAAACACTAGGGAAAGGGGATACAACAAAAATGTGATTTAAATAGTTTAAAAAAAGCCTGGAGGAGGAAAGCAGTTAATTTTTTTTCATTCACGCTGACATTGACATCAAGAATGGAATCTCTTTTACACATCTAAGAAACACTGAAACTTGTGTGTTTTTGTTGCAGGGCACCTAACTTGGTGCTGAATGTGTTATCCATCATGTTTCCACCGTGATTAAGTTAAGGTGGGATTTTTTCCTCTCCAACATCGTTAGAATTGCAGCAGTGAGGGTTATTCTGGCCTGCCTTAATGGCATGCAGCCATTCTGAAATCAGCAGAGTTTACAGGAAGGTAGAATTAGGCTCTACAGAAGAAAATAGCATTGCACTTTCAAACCTGACATACTTCAAGCCTACTGCCAGCAAAATCTTAAGTTTGAAAAATGAGGCTCGCTTTTTGCACATGAAAGCCATGGGAGTAATTATTGTCACTTAGACTTCCAACTGCCTTGTTTGTAGGCCCAAGCAGGTAGTTAGATGCCTAAGAAGCAATAACCAAGAGCACAAATTGCTGGCATTAAAGGGATTTTAAAAAAACCAGACCATTAAGATATGTGATAAAGACTCAAAAGGAGGGAGATGATTAAAAATGACAATGAAGAAGAAACTAGAAATTAAGTTTTCTATAACCTAAATTTCAAGTTCAATTTTTTAATAGCAATAATTTACAAGAATAAACAAGTGTAAATGTGACATAAAGAAGTAAATTTGTCCTAAAATAGTAAATGAACTTTGTAACAAAGTACGGTTGAGAGGTATATTGCTACCTTTAAATATTAAGCTATTCCTGTAAGGTGCTTTTTTAAGGCATGACATAATTTTTTTTCCTCATTTTAATAGAACCAATAAAAGTAAGATACTAGAGAGACTTCATTACTTGGAGGAGTAAGATCTCCTACTCTTAACCGAAGAGAACCATCCCAGAACTGCAGCTGTACCTGATATCAGCAAGTCACCATTTATTTAGTTATTTTTAACCACGTGGGGTGAAAAGCAGTGACCTGCTTTTCAGGTGAGACTGATATACATGTGAACTCTGCATGTGTATAGTGTTTCTGGCAAAAATAAATAGCTGGCAGTAACTGAACTCTCTCTTCATTGAAAGAATGCTATAGGGCTGGATATAGCCCCTGCAGTAGTGCAATAAAATGAGATGAGCTTAACACTACCAGATGGTACCCTGTACAGTGCCTGAAATAAAATGGAGAATTAGGGTGCCCTAAGGTGTGCACAGGAAAGGCATTTACATGAAATAAATGGGCCTCAGACCTAGATGATGCTCAAGTATGCTACACAGGAGACAGATAGTACATCTGGTGAACAGATTTTATCACACACTGGAAAGCTATAAAGCATGCCGTTGAATTTCAGATCTGGGCTTCACAATGACATTTTACCTGTGTTGGTATTCAGTGCTGTTTATTTTTAAAGGTGCTGTAATCTCAATGATGTGTTTTAAAAGCCTTCTTAACATTGTTTTCTGATGTGCCCCATTTTTTTGGATAGATTGATGTAACATGATGCTTTTTCATGGATAAAATACAAACTACTTTGGCTGTAGATGATCATGTTTTTATTTAATATATCACATTCCTGATGTGATTTTAGTAATATGGTTATACTTGTCAGCACTCACTGCTTGGGAGAAAGCCAGTATGTTTTTAAAGTTAACTCCCACTTCTCCGTTTCATTGCAAGGTCTCACTCTCTATAAACCAGCACAAATTCCTCGAGGTTTAAAGCAGATATATCAGATTAAGGGAGGAAATCTACTAGAGTGAATCAAATCAAAGCAATATTTTACTCTTATCTCTAGATGAAATTTTTCTTGGTTTCGTAAAATTCCTGCTCCATTTGACATCAAGATCCTTTTAAGTTTACATTTATCATAACAGGATTCAAACTGTTCAAGGTGCTGATGAGAGCAACATTCAGTCTCTGGTGCTGTGTTTTTTTTAATGGGAACGTAATTTAGAGCTTTCTTCAGACTTCACTGTTTTTGCTCTCTCTCTCTGTAATTACTCTCCTTTCACCTCTCTCATATAAAGCTATCCAGGGGAGCTAAAAATGCTACCAAACTTGCATAGAAGAAAAAATTTGTGAGACTGTAAGGTGAGTACTCCTGACAGAAAGATCTATGGGCTGTGAAATAGTGTCTCTACAGAAATGGTGAAAGCTCCATTCCCTTGAGACATTTAAAATTAGAAGAAACAAAGCACTTTTATACACTAAGGATATAATCCTGTTCTAGCCCCCTGTGAACAGACTAAATATTTCTAATGTCTGAAACTCTGTATAGTGTTACTGTTCATAATGCAAAACTATAATTTAATAATGTTAAGGGTTTGACTTGAGGCTTGCTTATGCAAGAAAATGTACTCATATTACTAGAATGGTATAATTATATCACTGTAGTTCTATCAGTATGATCAGTATATCTCAGTGCTATCTCTCTAATACATGCCTTATTTGAGTTATTGTGCATCAATTCTACAAGCCACAGAAGTAATGAGTAAATTTTCTACACTAAGCTCACCTTCTCAGCTGCTGGGAAGTGGGTATCTTAATTATTAAGTTCTAGTTGAAGAAGAAATGCACAAATAAAGGCATGATGTACCAAACTCACACTGAAGTTTATTGTCAGCTCTATGTGCCACAGAAGATGGATACTGATGGCAAAAGGAAAGTGTCACTGAAAAATTCACAACAGCAGCCTCACTTGCAAGTAATGCAAGTAAAACTACCTTGTGTTCAAAGGATGGACAAACTCACTCTGTGTTTTTTGCTTATGTCTAAACAGTTTTACAACAGGGCTATTTCTAAACTGCTCTTCGACGCCTTTGAATTTTTTGCTATTATTATTGTAAGTAAGTATCAAAAGATAGAAAGTGATGGGAAAGGTTTATGTGATTTTCTCTAAAGTAAATGAGTTACTTTACCAGAGTCCTTCCTCTGAGAGTATATCTACTGCATAAAATCACACAAAACTTCTGGTCCATAATTTGAAGCTATGCACAACAGCATTTTGAAAAGACCACTGGGGAGTTTTATTAGTTCTAGGGAATTTACCACAGCCACTACTGAGATGAAGCAGGGTCTTGGAATATTTTCACAATTCAATTAAAATTGTGGCGCCAACTTTGAGTTTTATTTACGTTATTCAATGTAATATATACAATGACAAGTGATTAGATAGAGGGGTGCAGTTGGGCAATACCCTGTGTACAATCAGCACTGCCAAAGAGTGCCTTTCAACCATCAGTTATTCAAGAGCTCTGCTTGTCTTGCTATGCCTGGAGCTCTGTATTTTACCAAGTGACAGTCCTAAATGTATCTGGAATAGGTGGCTGAATAGGAACTGTTCTTTAACTAAGTAAGAAAGGAAGAGAGGAAGAAGATAAATATGTGGAAGGGAAAAATAAAAAGAAAAGAAGAAAAAGATCCTTAGATTGCACAACTACTCACCCTGGTCATCTGCACAGGTTTGCAAATCCCTCCAAACACAAACAGCCCCAGCCCAGAGAGGAGCTTCATATGCCAGAGTTTCTGTTGTGTAATTTCAATCCTCAAGACTAATTTCCTAAGTGGAAGCGACCCTACTCTGTCTTAGTACAGCTACAGAAATTGTGAAAGAACAAGAGTAGGATCTCCCAGAAAGGGAGCGTGGGTGAAGATGGCTCTTCCATAATGAGCTGCCTCTAACACTGGCTATGTGCTGATTTGACTAAGGACTCCAGCTAAAGACTGGGACCCAAATCCTCCTGTAGTGTAAATTATGTGAGCATCAATACACGCACTGGTTCTCTGTGACTACAACTATGAAGGATCTCATCCTCAGGGCTTTTCCTATAGCAGCAGGCTCCCAACTCACTCAAGGCTAAGGATCCTGTTGCCATTGCAGGCATCTGAGTTCACAGCTTAGATCCTCAGTTGCCCATGCTCACCCACAGCATCCCGGCCATCAGTCTCAGGGCACCTAAGCTCCCAGCCTTACCTGTGCCTACAGTAAGGCACCACATGTTCATGTTGATCATGCTCAGCACATTAAAACCATTCCTGTGCCAAAGCCCACAGTGTCTCCAGCACCAGGACTACCCCAGGCTCCTGCAGCTTCATCCAGGGAGCATTATGAAGCATGCAGCTGAGGCTGTACAAGCAGGAGGAACAGGTGATGGGAATAGCTGTTATACCCACCCTGAGGCTGGCATACACATCCAGCACTAAATGTCTTTGTGTTGTTGGTTTTCATTCCTTTCATCTGCTTAGGTAACACAAACTGCTCAGCATTTGAGCTGCTGTACTGCCAAGACAAGTCTGATCCTGTTAAGCTTTTCCTGCTTCTTGAACAGTGAACAGCAGTCAGCTGTGTATGCAGAACCAAATTGAGCCTGGGATGAAGACTCTGAGGGTCACTTTACATTTTGTGTGGGCTTGTGAGAGTCAACGGATTAGTGGCAGTTGGTGACAGTGAACACAAAAGCAAATGATGATAAGTGTAATTAATTCTTGTAGAAATTAATGCAACAATTCAAAGAATTTTTCCAGTCATTTTTCATTCACACAGTCTTGCCTGGTACAGCTCTTCTATGAATGTAGTTTTTAAATTTATGTGATTCGTTTTTCTATAATTTAAATATGGTGTAGTTCATTTGGTGAAAGCATTGTTCTGAAAATGTTCTTTGCCAAAAGACTAAGCATTAAAATAAGTTTATTGCTAATTAAACATCCCAAGTTGGCTTAAGCAGAATATTAAGAAACTTGCAAATATGTTTTTTTTTTGCAGGAAGTGGATATTAATCATGATGGAATAATGCAAATAAATGAAATATCAATACAAATAATTTCTATGCATTCATGGGAGCACTAATTAGTGTTACAAAGAATGGGCTAACTTTCAGTAAGGTTACAGAAAATTAGAATCACTTCACTGTGGTACTGATGCTAAAAATGTATCCTTTAGGATACATACATTCACATCTATGTTTTGAATCCACAGCATTCAAGATAATAGAAATACCTAAAAGGAAAGCAGAGGTAAATGGGCATTGGCTTGCCCTGCTCTCTGAATAGAACTGAACATCCTCTTTATTTGGACTCACAGTACATTAAAGGAGAGCACTTCTTTGAAAATATGTTTACATATTTCTTACAAATCATGATTAACCTATAGAAATGCAATGTGACAATACGGCAAAAGGAAATAAATGTGTATTGGTTGCTTTCTGCATGATTAATGCTTCTTTCCATCAGAGACATACATTTCATTTTATTAAAGATCACATTTCTGATTGCAAGAACTTGATCATAAATAAAGCATGCAAGTGGAAGTTGGAAATCTTTTAATATTAATGACAAGAAAAATGGATTTATTGAATAGTCACCTGCAGTTCATACATACATAAGCACATAAAATGATAACCCAGCAGAGGTACCATCTCCAACTTGGGAGAAGAGATTCTGTTTTTTTGAATAGCTTAATAATAATAGCACTACATTTAGAGAAAATTATTTCTATCTTCTATGTCTAAGAAGAACAGAATAACAGCCATTTATCAGCTACTTTCTACCTTGTGACTTTATCTAGGAACTATAAAGTTTGTCTTGTTCAAAATTCAATCCAGCACTGGTGGACTTCAGTGTAATGGTTTTGAACTCTTGTATTTTTTGCCAATTTGGAAATCGGCAAAAAAAAAAAAAAAAAAAAAAAAAAAAAAAAAAAAAAAAAGAGTTGCTGATGAATAAGGAAAAGACTAAGAACTATTCAAATGGGATTTTTTTTTTTGTCCAAAGAGATGACAGATGAGAAATCTAGTGTATTATTGAAAACATTATGGCTCTCGAAAAAAAATCATGCCAATAAACAAAAATAATTGAAACAGGGCTAATAGCCTTCACATCTGACAGTACAGTGTTGATGAGGATGCACAGGTAGTGTAAACATGAATACAGCATCCAGCAAAAGTGCTAAGGAAACTTCTAGAGCCATATGCCTGGTTAGGGTGTAAAGCAATTAGAAATTTGCTCCCTAAACCAGCAGGCTGCAGAAATAATATGGTTGTACTGTGGAAAGCAACTGTCCGAAAAGTTCTGTGAATCCACCGATAGCTTTCCTATCGCCCATCTCAGGCTGCCTCCCTGCTGAGCCCTCACGGGAAGGAACATCTGAGAACAAATAATCTGCAGCTCTGTCCCTGACATGTCACACCCAGGGCTGATTCACAGCTCCTGGAGCCACTGCTACCTCGCTGGCACTCACACCACCAAAGCTGCTTCCCGTGCCCAGCTCTGCTGGGCAGCCACCCTCCCTTCCAGTCTCCACCAGCGCAGCAGCTGCTGGGAGAACCTCTGGCTTGGTCAGTGTCTGAGAGAACTGGCTGGCTGCACATGAGTCCTTTACTCCTGGCACACTGAAGAAGTACAGAACAGAAAGGGCAGAGCTGGGAGATGCAAGGGAGTAAGTAGCAGGTAGAAAAAGCTTGAGCAAGGTTTGGGCTCGTGGTGAGCCCCCAAATGCTTTGCAAAGAGCAGCTGTGGAAGATCTGCTGCTCGCATGTCTCCAGCAGGCAGGGCAGCTGTCCCAGCTGTCCCAGTACAGGACATATCTTCCAAAGGATGTTTGGTGCATCCAGGGATGCTGAAAGCCAAACCGAAAAGAGGTTTTTTCCACATAAACATTCTTACAGGATCTAGCCATGACTATGATTTTTAAAATAAATTATTTTAAAAATAAATAATAACACTTAAAAAAAGTACAAATTGGATTTCTGTTTCCTCCTGCTGTTCATACAAACTCCATTGAAGTTTAAAGACAAATCTATCGACTTTAAAAAGGTGCCCTCCAGACAAGGTTTCAGTGTTACAGCAGTCACACGTGCAGCTATATAAGAGGACAGGAGCTACTGCAGAAAGCAGACAATAATTTTTGTGCTCAAACAAAAATAATTAAATGGCAGATGATACATGCCTCATAACAACAGCAAATCACCTGAACAGCTCCTTGAAAACCTATTAAACCAATCTTGTACTTCCAAGACTTAGAAAGAAATTAATATAACTTAATAAATGACATACAATTAAAACTTCAGAAGACCAATTGTGTAACAATCATATGAGGGAGTCATATGAACCCACAGAAAATAATTATAATCTAAATATCTCCGTTCCAGTTAGGGAGATCAAGAGTGAGGTCTCTGTGTTTCTGAGTGGGTGCTTGCTTATGCAGACTACACGTGGAAAGGGGGCTAGGCCAGTTTACAAGTTTACATCCCCGTTTAGAAACACTAAAAAAACTATACAGATAGAATTAAAGTTGACAGAACTTGTCACAGTTCCATCCAAAAGCAATATATTTTACTCAATTTAATTATCCAGATACATATCTTAAGTCAAACCCACACCCAAGCCCTTGTTTTTAGCAGTCTTCTTCCCTGGCTGGTGTTGACAGGACTGGATGCAGCAGCATCCTGCATGTTAGCAGCCACCTCCACTGCCTGCTTCCACTCAGTTCTCGTGCCAAGCACCATAACCAGGAGGGGAGATACTTGCACATGTGCCTGCTTGCATATGTGTGTTCTCACACACAAGCATGACCAGATAATATAGATAGAGAGAAATATTTAATCTCTTATTTTATGCTTTGCCAAAAATTGGGTAACAGGTGCACTGATGTGAGATGATTGTATCTTACTGTACTTCTAGTGAATTCATCTTTGCTCTGTCCTTTTTCTTGTATTTTTAAACCAAGTTTCTGGTGCCAAATTTTTTTTTTTTTTTTTTTTTTTTTGCTTTAGATTGCTATACAGATATAGTTTCTAATGATTTTCAATGACAACTCTAGAATAAGGAACTCTATCTGCTCACAACCCTCATTCATGCCCCATCCTTTCTCTCGTGCTGACACACTTGTTTCTAGGGACACACGGGATCTGGCTCAAGAAACTGGGTTTCAATTTAAAATAGCCCATAGCTAGGAATATTTTAATCTGAACCTGTTCCCTACCTATTTTTCCTATCTTTAAAACGATTTGTGTCAAAACAACTTCAGAGGCAGGTGTGGGTCAGGAAAAATCTGCTGAGGACAGAAACCCTCTAAACATCATTGCTGAAATAGAAGAATATGAAGCTAAATACCTGTTAAAATGTACCAGGCATTTATTTAGCCAGCTGAAGAAGTAATACAGAGCTTGGGAGGTAAGGTTAAAGTCCTGTTTGCCATTTACAACAAAGCAATGCAAAGAGAGTTCAAGTCAATCTTCGAGTGTGCCAGTGCTGTTTGAAATGTATTCATTAAACAAAGCAACTGCAGGAACTGTAAGTACATTTCAGATAATTACTAATTGTAATGCTATTCTCTTGCAGAATTTTTCATGCTTATGGTGAATTTATTTGGTTTAAGGGCTGCAGCAGACTATTTTACTTCACAGCTTTATTAATTATATGTTCTTACTATAGGGCAATAACATTGGTTTTGCAGGCATTTTCGCCTTCAAAAAAATTATTATTGCATGATAGAATTACCCACCTGAAACTAACTTACTTTTGTGGGAGAAAATTTGCAATAAATTGTACTTCAAGATAAGAACACCATCTATCCTTTAAAGAAGGATGAAAATAGTTACATGGGAAATTTTTGGCAGAGAACTAAGCTTTTCCTAGAAAATCCTTTGCTGTTTTCTTGGTTTTCCCATAGTTCTTCAAGATTAATTGTCATTCAGAAAAACAGAGATCAAATTCTTAGACAAGTCATTTTACAGTTAATTCACAATTTACACGAAATTCTAGGCTCCATTAGAACAGCATATTTAGGATTTCTACACAGTACTATTCATCAGTAATTACTGAGGTGCCTGGATCTTATTTTTCAAAACCTAAATTTATATTTGGCTACATTTTGAAATACCTAATATACTCCTAGGACACCTCATAGTAGAATTAGAATCCAAGGTAGCAAGAAAGAGGTATCTTATGGGTTTTGTAAATATTTTAATTACTTCAGAATACAGAAAAAATAATTTTCGGAAAACATGGAAAACATAATTTTACTGGTTCCTGTATCAAATTAATTTCATTGGAACATAAAATAATTAACATAAAATTCTTGTGATTTTTTTTAAAATTAATCATGTTAAGACACAATCGGGTTGAAATTCTCCCAATAGCAAAAAACAGTAGCTAAAATTATCCCACATTTCAGGATCTCTAGGGTCATTTCTGTCAAAAGGAGGAATTTGTACCATTCACAATATATTGTTCCAAACAGCCAGGTTTATGAAGAGTTAAGGTAAAATCAGCAGAATAAGAACAAATACTCTCTTTGCACAATTTTTCCTAATCTATCCTTTCCCTCAGTTCCCTGCTCTGCTTCTGAGCTTTCCCTTAGTGTCTGTCTGCATCTTTTCTTATTTGCTGGTTGTTCTTTTCTAACATATCTACTTGTGAAACAATTCCCTGGTATCTGGACTTACGACTGGTATCTCTGTGGCTGAGGTCTCACTGGGTATTGCCATTTGCCCTAAATCTCAGCTTCTCTCCCTTTTAAAATGTCTGTCAATATCCATAGGTTGTTGTTGATGGTATTAATGACTTCCAGTTTGACAAGAGGATGCTGGAGGCTCATAAAATTTTCATTTTGACTCTAAGTTCCCATTCATCTATTTCCAGCTCTCATAAAGGGTAGTGCCCTGTCTTTATTCAGACAAGTAACAGATCACACTTCCCTCCTCTGTTTGTTAAATCTGCAAGGATCTGAGATAGGGATCCAAAGCTGTCTTACAGTTTCATATTCTCATGTATCACAGCAGCTTCAAAGTACTTGGATTTAGAAAGCAGCTTCTGCTCTCATCCAGGAGCAAATGGGGAGGATGGAGGCAATGCATGGAGTCTGTTTTTTTGCCAATGCTGCTTGGAATCGGAAAACTTATGTTGCAACTTTTTTCTGTAATATGGCTAAGCCTAAAGACCTAATCTAATATTACATCCCAAGTTTTATTATAAATATTATTTGATATGTTATTTTTGGAGCCTGTATGACAGCACTGGTTTTCATTTCAGATTATATCTAAAGTAAGAAAGAGAAAAAGGCAGACAGATTTCCTAACAAGCCATATCTGTTTATCATCAGTTGCCAGGAAACTGTACAGTAGCTTAGAGAAATGGAGTGGTTTTTTTCTATTGGCTTATGAGACCAATGGAGAATCTTAAGAAAGTGTGGATCCACATGCTTTGTAAAATTTATCTCTTGGAAATAAAACTTTGGCTTAAATTTATTTAGTGCTAAATGTAACACAGAATGATTTTTCTAAAACTAAAATCCTTAAAGATGCACTCCTATAATAATGCAAGCATAAATTTTTTTCCTGTCTGTAATATCTCTTCTCCATTCATACAGCTCACATTCTATCAGCTACAAGGTCTTATTTGCTTGCATCTCTTAAAGACCACAAGAGACAGACCAAGAGAGAGCCTTTCCTGTACTATGATCAGCCATGTATCATTAATTAACCACAAATTAGAAGTCATTGCTGATGCTTGTATATATAATAATCCTGAGAAATATCTACAAAACAATTGTTTCTATAGGAGCTTTGTAAATATTACACTATAATGGCTCCATAGGAGCCCAAAGTAATATAAAGTATTATCAGCTTATTAGAACAATGCAGTCATTGAGTCAACAAATCCTTCAGCACAAAAGCATGCAGGTGAAAAGATTTGAATATAGGTCAGCAGTTGTTCTGGTATTTTCAGTAATTGAACCATTTCTCTAACTCTGTAGAAATAGAGAGGTACCATAAAGAGACAAGAACTTTTCTTTCTGGCAGTGTAATCACATTTAAGTCCCAGTCAGTAACAAAGTTTATCAAAGGAATAGGCATCTTTACAAATATTAACTGTAATTTTAAATACCCTGCAATAAAATCTTCAGTTAACTTTCACAATCTTTCAAAATATGGTTATGACACTGGAAGAAGTGCAGATGCAATAGCTAAAGATATTTAAATACCTGCATTTAAGGGCTTTCTGAAACTGTTCTGTAACATTTGATGAATAAAATAACTAAAAATTATTTTCTCCATAATCTGTTGAACCTACTAGAATAATCATGAGATTAAAAACACATCTATTCTCCTATCAAATTTATTCAAGTGTTGTCAGAGATGACATACTGGAAACAAAACAAGATAAATATCAATATCTAAGCAATGTCTCCAGGAGAAAGTGAATTGAATGAGGAGATGTAAGTTTACCAAAATGATTGAGCAATTGTCCCTTGTCCCTTTCATGTTCTGAGGGTATTCCTATCTTTCCTAACTGAAGGGCTCATTTAGTCTGGCTCTTAAGTCAGGCTCAGAGTTGCTCCTATGCACTCAGTCTGCTTACCTTTTAACTTACCAACACAACTTTCATTAACATTTATAGAAATTTGTATTGGTTTTACATTGATAATTGCTCCCCTGAAAACATACTTATGAACCATAACTTTAGTTGCTCAAAATTTGCCTCTAGATGCTTTAAGTTCTGCAGTTAAAAGTTACAGGACAAAAGCGAAGATCCGCAAGGCCATACTCAAGATTTGGAACTGTCTAACCATATAGACATATCTCAGTTTAAAAAAAAAAACAAAAAAAACGTTTCACTTACAATTTGTAAAATAAGAGGTTACAATTTGTAACCTCTGCCCCAAGATTCATATATGGAAATATTTTATTGTTTTTCTTGTAGCTGATTCACAACCATTCACTGAAGCCTAGGAGTCCTCTCTTAGTGAGGAATTCCTTCAGATGGGATATGCTTCGACCTCCTGCATAACAACAGATAGCTGAAGCTTGCAAAATATCTCAGAAAAGGTAGCTTAAAGCAATGCTTTTTCTGTGTGTCCAACACTCACGTCTGACAATCACAGATGCCATACACATGCTTCTGATGCTACTGGACTGCTATCCTGTTGTCAAGATCCTAGAGATATGACACAAGTGATGGATCTCTGGACAGTTATTGTAACAAATGAAGCACACATATCATCTGATTCAGACTGTGGGCCCCAAAATTTCAGGCCTTTCACCAAAATTGTATTTAAGTCTGCAATTCCCAAAGTATCTGCCATTTTTTTAAAAAAACCCTAAGTTCTCTGCTTTGCTGGTGTACCTGAAAATACATCCATGTATGTCCATATATAGGACATTATTAGTCCAGAAGAACTTCCACAAGAAATAAGTATTTGGATACAGTTCTAATAGGTTTAATAATGTGTGATGATGTCATCTCAACTGAGGCTCAGATGAAACTCTTGACTTTCCTTTTAAAATATACAACTGCAAACAAATCAGGATGCCTCTGATCTCCCTTTTTGGCATCTTTTTGAGCCACAAAATTACTGTCCAAATTGTTTAATAGTAACAGCCAACAGCTGTGGAACAGATATGATCATATGGTCATTTTGAGCAAATCAACCTTCTTTACATACTTAGAGAAAAAATACATAAGGCATGCACTCAGATGCAAAACTACAATTCCAGACAACAATACAGCATTAAATCCTCGGCTAACAAAACTGTTTCAGACTGGAGACCTACTTTTACTTCTTCTTTAATATCAATCATCTTGGCATGTAAAAACTACATTCATTAAAAAATAGTATTTAGACTTCTTTACCAGTATGTCACTGTAGTCTGTTTGTTGCTCCACTCACTGTTTTAAGAGTTTCACTTCGGAAAGGATCAGAGGAGAGAAAGCCAAACAGAGCAGATGGATTTTCACTTTGTTCTTTTTATTTCCAGTAAATATTATTTCCAGTACAAGAATATAGCATAAATAAAACGTGCCAGGCCCAGTCCCTTTGAAGTTCTTACAGGAAGGTGACATACATCCCCACAAACTCTCACATCCCTCACAGGGAGCTGTGGGCTGAGTAGCTTAATACCACATCTATCCTTGGCTTCTATAACATACCTATGAGGCTATAGACGGCCAAGGAGTCTGAAGCTGCTCTATGACTGGGACTCATTCCAGAAAAGAAACTGCAGAAGTGACATGAACTGTCTCTCTCCTTCCCAGCTAGGCCAGTGATTTTTCTGTTGTAGGCTTATTCTTCCTGGGACTCACTGAAGAATCCCAGGCACACAAACACATCATGTTGTGAAGGAGAGACATTGCTATCCCTTGTAGAATCATGAGGCCACAGCAGCTTGAAGGTCCCAGGCAGACTGTGCCCATTGCTTTCTGGAGTGACACAGGAGGGGGCTTACTCTTAACAACACTACTTCTGAAATGAGCGTTGTGCACTTGCAAATGAGATCAGTAGAGAATAGAACTAATGAGAGAAACTTCCACATTAAGTTTAATTTTTGTCAGTGGAAATTATTGTTCCAACACAAATTAAGAATATTCTCAGGATTACAAAAAATGAAGATGAAAAACAGTACTGTCAGCACCAGCCCTCTGAACACTGATGATGTGAGGACCAACCTTGAATTAAATTTCACTCAGTGGAGTCAGAATATAAGAGTAGAGCACTACAGGATGTTCCCATCTCTCTTTTCTCCTCAGCAGTCAAGTGTGCTTGAGCTACTGCTGTAGGTTTTAGCAAGAGACTACTACTATAAACCAGGTTTGGAGAAAAAATAATCTTTAAAAGGAAATTCTCCTCCATATTATCATACTCATTCTTTTAATAGCCCATATACATGCTGTATAGCCTCTCTCTAATTTCCTCAAATTTCCATTTTAAATTGTTAGGAGATATCTTTCTCCTTCTGTATTGACCAGTAATTATATCAAAGTATTTATTTTCCTTTTTGTTTTTGTAAACTAGTTGCAGCAATGGAAATGAAGCCTGATCAATTACTTTGTTTAGCAAGTATAAAGTATTTCATGTGGGCAATATTACTAAAGTGCCTACCATGGACTCTAAAGTAGGTGGGAGTTTAATTGATTCCTAGAAGTGCAATGAAAGTAGAGCAGATAAAAAATGACATTTGTTGCTGATGCAAATGAAAATGTTACAGCAAAGCAGCTGGGGAGAATACCGTAGATGTTTACATTTTTCTGACATGCTTACATTGTTTCTTCCAAATTTTCCAAGAAAAGCTCACCTGGTTTTGCTCAAGGCCTGGAATGCAGGGAATTGTGTATGGCACCTAATATTTATTCATGCCATTGTCAAGAACATCTTTGCAGCTCCTGCCAAAGTCTGTCATTGAATGTGTTTGTTCAGCTGCCTGGCAAAACATAATACACAGTCATCATTTTTACTTCATCACCTACTCAATATTTTTTCTTCTCTGATTAAATTAACCCATAAATACTGTGCTTTTCATGCCAGAAAAAAAATCTTACTACATCCATTCAACCAATGCCCATTTGTACATTTTTATGTTCTTGAACATTTAGCTACTTCAATAATTAGTTCTGAAACAATGGAAAAGCCAAATGCTCTAATTTACTGGGGACTCCAGAAAATCTAAACACAATTCCAAAAGATTACATATTCAGGAAAAACTTTCTACTAAGCTAAATTTCATCATTACTCACTATCAACTGTAGAAAGATGCATAGGAATGGAGAAAACACAAGGATAGTAAAGGACTTGGTAAAAAAGTGTTTAACACCTCTCTGCATTTCCACGGGAAAAAACTGACTGTATTGGAGAAGAGTGATGGCAGCCCAGGTGCCAAAGAATAATGTTAGGCTGTGAGAGTAAAACCAGAGCATGTGAGGGAACCTGGCTTGAAATTGCAGCTTCCAGCAGAGTGGTGTATCACCTCAGGTGTGCTGCTACCTGTGGGAGGTAAAGCACGGATATTCTCTTGTGCTGCAAAGAGATCTCCTGCCCTGCGTGGCACAGAAACCGCAGCTTGCAGACATTTGACTTTCTGTCCGGGAATCAGTGGAAAATAAGATTCCCTTGGAAGGTCTCTGCCCTCTCTCTAGGCAGGTTTAATTTAAGAGGTGTTCCTCTTAAACCCATTCTTAAACATTTTCAGTGATGAAGACTCATAGCCCTCTCAAAAAATCAGTTTTGCCATCTTCAGAGTCAGAAAGCTGTTTCTTAAGGTCTAGTATGAATTCACCAGAGCAAATCTGTTTTATCTACCACAGAGAACAATAATTCCTGTAAAAGGCTGCTGTTAATAAAATCAAAGGCGGTACTCATGGCCCATCAGTCTTTTTTATTCTAGAGAAAGAAATACAATACATTTCTTCCAATTTTTCATACATGTCATGTTGTTGTGACCTGGTTATTCTCCCCTGGATTCTAACTACCTTTGTGTCTTTCTAGGAGTTTGGTGCCCCAAAACCTGACATAATACACAAGTTCAGGCCTTAAACAGTACTGAGATTGTTGTTCAAGACACTGCCATACAACATGGTGTCAAACAGTCAGAATACCTGTGACCTATCATTTCTCCCCTTTACTTGTGCCCTGTTACTCTGTTTTAACAGGAAATGAAATAAATTGGACATGACTACTTACTGATGAATTTGTATTCATCAAGTGGATGAATTTCACAAATTCATATTGGCTGTTACGTATTTCCTTCTCATGTTTTGGGCCTTAAAAATTCATGATGAATTGTGGAAAAAACTTTGGATAAATAGGCATCCAGAATTCTATTTCTCTTACTCTCCCTTTCTGAAAGAATTGGTGTCACATTTGACTTTTAAAGAACTTTCTCATCAGTCTTTCCTGTGTTCTCCAAACAATTTCTAGCAAATTTCAGGCGGCCATGATGAGATTGATTCGGGGATAATTAAGAAGTGTGTCAAGAAAATGAAAAAAAAATTTTCCTGCCCTTATGTTATACTAGGTGAAGACTTTACCCTTTTTAGCTGGTGTTAATTACACTAGCCAGCTGCTACAGTTGATGCATTTAGAGTCTGATCCAATAAAAGGCAGAAAATATTTCAGCTGTCACAGCACCACATATCCATTTCTCTTGAGCATACTTCCTAGTTGTCTAACTTCAGAAGACTTTATCTTCCTGAAGACTCTAATTTTACTTTTCCTGCTTTTCCTTTTTTTTCATCCTATGCATCGTGAGTTCTGCACAATCACACCACCCAAGTGCCCTCAGTGTTCTGCAGTGGAATAGTGCCATATCTTATGCACATTCCTCAGACCTTGGCTACTTACTGTTCACACAGAGGAATGTATTGACCATTTGCTCAGGTCTTTTTAATGTCCAAGAGAATCAGAAACAAACACTACTTGACTGAGTGAAACAGGAACTTAAAGAACCCAAAATTATCTGCCTGACAATGTCTCCCTGAGACACTACACCTTTCAGGATTTTAGAGGTAAGGCTCAGTCACAGTGTGCACCCCCAACCACAGCGTATGGCATGTATGGAGGCAGCCTGGAAATGTGAGCAAAACAAAGGAAGTTACGTGGAATAGGCCCCCAACCAGCAAATTTAGAAAGATGAGTTGTGACTTATCTAGTCCTGGCTGAGAGGTCTCATTAAGTCAGAGGACTGAAAAGATGTCTGACAATAATGATTTATCTGATGAAGGCAAAATCAAAAATAAATCTGGCTCTGAATTCAAACACAAGAACTATGCAGCTAAGCTGAATTCAAATTAAAGCAAGCCTGATCTTCACTGAGCTTTAAACAAAGTCCCTACACTTTCATTATTTAATACAACAGTGCTAAGGAAGGTGAATTCTCTGGTTTATTCGCTGTCCTTGCTTCAAACAAAGCACAGATATTGTCAGATCTTAGAGGATACCTGGGACCTGTTCAGCAACTCCAAAAGATCATTTTGCTGAGGTAGAAAGTAAGCAAGCATCTGAGAAACTCGCAAAAAATTGGAAAACCATCTCTATGAAAAAAATCCATAAACCTCAACCCTTTTGGAAGACTGATTCCCTTCACTTCTTCCCTTTAAACTAGCATCACCAAGAATTTGCTGACCAATGCCTATATCAACAGTTTGATAGTTAAAGCACATAGATTTCAGGGCCTTAGAAGATTCTGCTACTTAATTATCAAAATTATCCTTTGCTTGAACTTACAGTTTTAATGCTTTGTAGGAGACTCTAGATGTCTTCTTTATCATCATGCACATGCTTTGAGCTCCATTTGGACATCTGAGCACAAGATATCTGATGTTCCTTGCTTTCAACCTGATTCTCTTTCCTGAAGAATCTATATCCTTTATATTAATACTTCAGTCATATGAATTCTCCCACCAAGTCTCTGTTATTCCAATTCAGCTGTACTCATAATCCATTACTACGATTTTCAGTTTTCCTTGTTTATTCTTTATCTTTGTCAGTGTGATTATTAATAATACTCATGACTTGTCTAGTTTCCTTTCCTTGTGACTTTATTAGGAGCCATTACATGTAGTTTTTTACCCTCATGCAAGTTGGTGGTGATTTTTTTAGTGTATGGAGTTCTGCCAGCCCTCTCCTTAACTCTTAGATTAAAACCATTCTTTCCAGGCTAGCAAATGTTCAAAGATTTTTTTTTTTTCTTCTTTTACTGTGGTCTCAATATTTGCCCAGCAATTTATAGAATCTCACAAATAGTCAAGGTAAACTAACCATTGTCATAGGCATAGCAGCATGTTCATCTTCAGGCTCTGGCTAGACTGTCAAATGTGAGGATTTACAGGAGCTCCACCTGAGTTTCTGATCCCCATATCTCTGTCCCTGTTCCTCAGATCTGCCCAGCATGCTTCCAGCAGTATCTCTGTGACAAGAGAGAAGGATACAACAGAAGAGATCAATGAAGTAGATGAGTTGCAGAAATAGTGATATTTTGACCCAGATTTCTGGGAAGCAGCATGTCTTTAGGGACATTCAGGAGATGCTACCACTATCCTGAAGATGATGAGACTTATTTGTCACAATTTTCCTTTTTTGGAAAAGTGTCCATGAATCTCACAGCTCTTGATGGTTTCAGCTTTCCCCCATTATCACTGAGACAGTCTTGTGGTCAGAGCAGGCTTGTTCTCAATGTTAGCAGGTGGCTGCCATGGGGTCTGACACTTTGCCTACAAAATGCAAAAGATTAGACATTCCCTCCTTCAGTACTGGACACCATTTAATCTAATTTACATTATCTGTTTGTCTAGTTTCTTCAGTGGTGATTGCATGCATCCTATTCTATGATAACAGATGCATCCCTGTCTGACCACTTGCAGCTCTTTTCTCTGCTTCATAGGAGATTTTAGTAGCAACCACAATCCAAACCAGATGTCCCTTCCTACCCAGCCTTCTTTGGAAGAGAATGTAGGTCACACTCCCTACAAATCTAATGCAGGACCAGAGCCAAGGCATAGAGGATCAGGTCCCCATCTGGGCACAACATCCAGTTTCCTAAGTGCTTGCACAAACCAGGATATTATATGTATAAAGAATTACATTATTTGCTACACTTCAGCAAAGCATAGTAGAAAACCTGTAGTTTCAGGATAGGAGAGAAAAGGGGAAGAAAGAGTAAGATGGAGCCAACTTTAAACCATATATGTACCCCTGTGGGATGCTTCAAGAGCCCAAGTAACTAAATTTGGGTACACCCTGAGGAATTAATCAGTTGCTCCAAAGTTAATGGCAAGTGAAAATCCATGTTTCCAGGCAATGGAAACACTCTCTCCAGTCTCAACACAACCCCATGCCAGTCAGAAGCTTTTTCCTCAGTTACTGAACAGGAGGAATGTTACCCTAGCTAGTTTTTTATACTGCTCCTTAGATCTCTGTAGCTGGACTACAGGAACCACTGCCCAGGCAATAATATGCCACGTTTTCCTGCAAAGGCTAACCCTGTCTTTGACAAAGATGGAATACCCTTTGTTTTCTTTTTAGTCATACAACCAGAATATGGCTTTCTCTGGCCAAAATGCTGACTGGCCATGTCCCTACCACCTGAGCAGCACTCTTGGCATGTGGCAGCCATGCTGTCAGTAGTCACCAGTCATATGAAAACTGGGGGTGACTGTTCAGCTACCAGAGATAGGGAGGGAAACTAACGGGGGAAGAGCAGGTCCTCAATCGTTATCTCTTTGAAGTTTTATTATAGCAGAACTTCCTTCTGAATATTTGAGTGGCTGCAGCAGGAGTGCTGCGGTTCAGCAGGCCCCTGTCAGACTCCCTCTGATAAACATTAACATGCAGGCTTGGGAAAAACCTCTCCTCTCCAGAACACTCTAGGATCTGCTAAACTACCTGAGACTTGACTCTGCTAAGTGTTGTACAAACTGGGGAAGGAAGGAAGCCTTTTGTTATAGGTTTTACAGCTATTATTTGCTTTGGGTTTTGTTTTGTTTTGAAAGAAAGGAAAATAAAATGAATTTAACAAGTAGGTTTCAGATCTTTACAAGATAAATTGATAGGTTTTGTGCAGTGATTCTCATGTTTTTACATTATAGTACCCATTTAAATGACCCTGTTAGTTCACAGTGTTGGAAAATCTGGTGAATGCATATGGAATCCTTAACTTGTCTTTGCAACCATTTGAAGTATTTAGGAATCCATCAACCAGGAAAGAGAACAGCATATTGCAACTACCATATGGGCATTGAATGTGTTCTTGTCAAAGGAAAAGAGAATTAACCATTTTTTACACTCCTCGTGGACTGCATTTTTTTCTTTTAGAATATGAATTGTTTCTAACCATGTTCTGCTTTTAAAAACTCATCACAAGGCAAGGAAATATCCAGGTTACTAAAAAACCTCAGCAGTTTTACGGTCTTCTCCAATGATTACCTAATACATTTGTCTCATCTTTCCTTGTTGTGTGAAAACACACTGAGGAAATGTGTAAATGTAGCGGATTGTTCCCAACTCTTTTATTCACCTTTCAGCATGCTAGTTCCTTCCCTTGGCATTGATATCATTATGCATTTGTCAAAGACAGACTGTCACTTTAGAGCTTCTATTATGTGCAAGATTTGGCAGCACATTTTACCTTTGGGATTTGCTTATATCCTTTGCATGTTATTGTACTGCTTTGGCATTCAGCAAATTCAGTACACCCACTTCTTTGATGTTCATTCCAGCCCCTAAATGTGGAAACAATGACTGAAATTTTGGATCAAAGCGTCCCATAGATGGCAGGCAACATAATTTTGTGATAATGTACAAGAACAGAAAGAAATCCCATAGCTAGAGTCTGAGCCTGTAACTGTTCCACAATTTATGTACTTTAACATTCAAGAAAAGGAAAAAGAAGGGGAATAAGGAACACGGAGGTTCAGCTGAATTCATAACAATGGGCAATTTTTCAATATAATCAAAACATTTTTTTAATATCAAATTAAAATTCTCATAGAAGCATAAGAATTCATATGTTTAATAACAGAATTGAATGAGGAATGACAATGTCTGACTAGGTCTGTTCAAGAATTCAGGAAAAGAATAACCTTCCCTTTTTTTACTGTTTGCTAAAAAACAGTAGCAAGCATAAATACAGCAGTCAATGAATTAAAATGCAAAATTTCATCTGCGATTTAAAATCAAAGAACCAAAAATATTTAAAAGAGCAAGTTATTTTCAAAACCAGCAGTTCCATTGCTATTCGTAGTGAAAATGAAAATGGCTTGGTCTGCTTCATTTTAAATTAGGTCACACTGACAATGAGTCAATATAAATTCAGCTTCCTCGCCATTCATGCGGGCAGACAAAGGTGTGCAGAGCACCTGAGGTATTTGAGTTTACCGGTGTTTCAGGTCGCGTAAACTCAGATTCAATTAGATTAAATACATAGACTATATTATAAATTATACGGATTTTATTTTTATTTTATTTTATTTCAATTTTTTTTTGTGGCCAGGGCATACGCTGGCGCCGGGTGGTTGCGGTGATGTCCGGGCGCAGGGGCAGCCGCGTGCGACAGCGCCATCCAGCGGCAGCGCTCCGGCTCCCGGCAGCGCCGCGCCCACCGGCCCCGCGGAGCCGCCGCCGCCGAAGCGAACGACCCGGCCTCCCTCCCCCCGGAAAGGCGGCACGCTGCCTCCGGGGGAAAAGGTAGCTACAGAGGCAGAGCGACACAGCTGGAGTTGCGTCAAATCTGCTCATTGTCTCCGGGCGCACATTTCAGCCTCCTTTTCTGCCTGTGGGGCTGGGGCACTGCCCGCGGCGGGGACGGCGCTGAGCTCCAGGCTGAGAGCCCTCTCGAGCATGCAGAGCTGCACAGGGCTGCCACTACATCACGCCTTACCTGAAGTGTGTATTCCGCACTGAAGGAAGACTCTGACGAATCTTAGCATCAGTTGCTCTTAGAGCTTCTGCTTTAATCCCGCCCCTCCTCCTTTATGGCTCTTTCTTTCAAGTTATAGCAACAGCTGTAGTTTGTACTAAGGTCACACTCTTGATCGCTGCACTTAAAACTCCGATATTCGTGTGCAAATAAAGGCTCCCCAGACCAACATATATGTATGCATTCTATATAAATCTACACGGAATAAAGAGTTGTCACAGTAATTCATTCACCAGAGCATTAAATACTCCCATTACTTAAAAAAAAATATTTGAAGATGCACAACAGAATTTGTACATTTGATAATTGTCTGCCCTGCAGTTTCCTTGTTTTGACACAACCTGCCAAAGGTCTTTAACTACTTAATTCCCATGCAATACCTGCTAAGAGACATGCTTATTATTTTAATTACTTTAAGGATAGATAGATTAAGCCATAGAAAGTTTAAATGACTTGCCTAAGATCATGTCACAAAGCGCTGACACAGCCAAAGAACAGATCATACAGAAACGATCTTTAGTTTCCAGTCCAGGCTACTAGTGCATAGTAGGGAGTGTGGTCTTTTTTTTTTTTTTATTTTATTTTAAGCAAGAAAATACAACCCTGCTATTTTAAATGCAAGAAAAGCCACGGAGTTTCTTTCAGGAAAAAAGGCTGAAAATGGTTAAAGTTTCAGGACTGAGGCAACATCTGCTCAGGGAAACAAGCAGATCAAACTTTTGCCAAAATGTCTATCAAAGAAACAAAACCAATTCCTATCTTACAGGACCAATCTTTGGCAGCACTCGAGCCATTGATAGGCAGAACGGACTTGCTTGTTCAGGCCCAGGTCCTGTTGCAGGAGTCAGGCTTGTGAGCAGCACTTTGGAAATACATAAGCATAGTTCCTTGCATAAAGCTGTAACCATGATCAACCATCATCTTGAAAAGGAGCTTAAAGATAAATGAAAATGAAGATTTTAGTGCCTTCTCTAGAGACAATGGGGTATTTCAGACCCCAGAAGCCAGCAACATATGCTTTGGCAGCCAAGCTCTTTTCACATCACATTCGGTCTCTCCATCCCCTGCAGTGCAGAGGAAGTGCCATCTCACCATCCATGAAAGAACATTTTGGCACATTGCACATTCCTCATCTCAGCCTCTGCTCTTCTTTCTTGGCCCCCAGCATCCATGTGCCATCCCTGGCTGGCCTCCCCAGTGGTTCCCCTCTGCAGGGCTGACCCACACCTTGCCACAGCACTATGGCATCCTGCCAGCCTGAGGAGTAGGAGACTGGCACTGGGAACCCACAGTGGCCTCCTCACCCAGCCCAAAGTCCAGACATGTTTTGGTGACTTTGGGTGGGTTTTGCAGTACAGTAAGGAGGTCATCCATGGTGGTCTGTGTATGTTTGCTTATAACCTCCAGATAACCGTGTGCTTTAATCTATTGCCTAATCTAACATTGCATTATATTTCTTGAGGATACTTTATACTTAAAGGCAATAGTTTGATGAGATCATGCACAATAAACCTGTCTGACCAAATGCAGATTTTGGAACACAGCAGGAAAATTTGTTTTGGTAGATTGGTCATTTTTTTGTATCTCAGAACTTATCAGACTGTCCATAATAAAACATAAATTCTATAAAGTGGTAGCAGGTTTTTTGATTTACTGACAGTTGCTGGTTTGAGTTTTCACAAAAATATTTAGCTATAGGACAGCGTATTAGGCGTATTCTTAAAGGTAAATAACGGCAGCCAATAAAAGTTCAGCCTATAAAGGGTCCCATCTTATAGGAGTTTTCTGCAACGAGAATTACTACCAGCATAATCATGGCTCCCTGCACACTAATATTTCCTCTGATACAGTATGATCAATGTTGTGGAAAAACATTTATTATATTTCTTCTAGCTACTTAAAGGCATTACTGAATTATGAGCATCGCAAAACGAATTCACTGTGCATTTTTTCTTTATGTGACGTTTTTACAATCTTCATTTTCTGCTTTGCAGCCACTGAGCTATAGTGATCACAGTATGCACCCTCTTACAACTGACACAGGGGCCAGGAACTCCTTTCTGCTTTATTACATTTGAAATGCACTTCATATGACAACATTCATTCTCATTCTGCATTGGACCCTTATTTAAACAGAGAAGCCATTTTTACTGGACCTGTACTTAAAGGAAGAAGTTATGAAAGAAATTAAAATGAGGGAAGAGGGTTTAAACAGCTGTTTCAAATATGCTTAGTTAACAGAGGTGACAAAGTTTTGATTCAAAAAGGACAAAAATGGACAAGGAGGTATCAATGCCTCCTTTAAGCTGTTTTTAAAAATGCTAATAATTATAAAGATTACATGATTTTGAGACACAGTGCATCACTGAGGATATTTTAACTTCATCAGAACAAGAAATAAATGAGTAAAGAAGGAATAAATGAAAGCTGAGTCAGGAGTAAGATTCAGCTGCATAGGATAAAAACTTGCAGTCCATCTAATGGCTAGCACTCACAGCAGTTGCAGGCTCATTAAAACCTTGTGGTAGGAAGTCAGTTAAAATAATATGAAAAGAATAGCAGGTTCATTGAAATTATATTTTCCTTTGGTAGAAGAAAATAGAATGTATCTCTTCAGAAAATATGCCTAATAATTCATACATAAATGTGTTATTCTCAATAGGGATGAAAGAATTACTGTCTCTTCCTGCCTTTGGTTTAGTGATTCATCCATATCAAAGTATAAATAGAAAGAGAGAGTGAGGCAAGAGAGAAATGTATAAGTTTGAGCACTTGAACTTGTGATTTACGGCCTAGAACTATGGCCAACTTTATTATAAAAATGAGTTCACCTATTATAACCTTACCTCAGGCTCTCTGGAGATGGGAGGAGGTTGAGCAGCATTGGAGTATCAAGAGGTGTTCACAAACAATTCCAGGCTCATTCTCACTTCCCTTTCCTCTCTTGCTCTTAATGCATACATATCATCTGTTGCCTCCTTTCCTGCTCCTTGATGTAGGCACATCATGATACTTCTCACTGTCTTCCTGTGGGAATTGGCTATGGCCTCATTTGTCACAAGCTGACTGAAAGGTTCCTCTCATATTTTTCTCTCCTCTTGTCTGAAGGACAGTGCAATTCTTCGAGTTTCCCCTTTGATAACCCTTGAAATTTGCTAATGTTGGTTTTCTGCACATTGCAGCTGGTGATGAACATTTGACCACCATTGCTGAAGCACTGCACAACACAGCAAGCAGGCTTTGACTCTGTGGAGCTATTGCTCAGCTTCTGGCAACTTGTTAAATAAATATAGATCTGTGCATGTTTCATGGAGGTTGTGTGTCCATTTGCATTACTCCAGAACTCTGTCTTTAAATTGTCTAATGACAGTCCTACTTAAGATGAGTTAATACACTCTAATTGGCATTAGAAACAGAATTTTATTTCACAAATACGGCCAAAATAATAGAGCCTACAACAAATGGCTAGCAAGGGAAGTTGCAGCCCTAGCTATGGCCTACCATACTGGAAAACTGAAGTCATCAACAGAGATAACATTTCTTGTAGAGCACAGAGATGTTGCAAACATTCCTCTAAAGAACTTCACTGTCAGTCATGGCAAAACTCTCCATGGCATGAATGGTAGTGACACAGAGGGCCCTGCAACCTGGGGGGGTCCACAAATTATGAAGGAGCCACGTGTGTGGCATGAGGTGATCAACATCACAGCTACGGGACATGGCCTCTTCAGGCATCTTAGGTGGTTTCTCTCCAAAATAGTAGCTATTTTGATGGTATAAAGAGATACAAGACTGGCTGTCAGCCAGATTTTAAACCATAAATAAGCCATGATCTCATTTGCGTACAGTCTTTACAGGCGACAGTAGCATGTATGAGTGACTGCTATATTTAGGGATGACAAGATGGGCATTATTAATAGCTTAATTGACATTAATGCAATTACCCCTATTCTTATTACAGTTAGTAGAATTATACAGAAAGCACTGACTGAGGCCTCATTTCCCCTAGAGCTACTCAAGGATACGACATTTTCCACCACACCAAATCTAGTCTTTGACATTAGATACTTAGCTACAGAGTCATTCCAGTAAATCATTATAAATGCATTATAATAAAGATGTTATGAGCTATTGGATATTAACCCCCAGCCCCTGAAGAGAGATAAATACACTGGTTGCAAGATTTCTGCTTTTGTTTTGCAATGAAAAAGAGTTTTGCTTGCAACTAAAGAACTATAAAATGTTAAACTGATAATTAAAAAACAGACTTCACATTCTCTGGTCAGATTAAAGGTAAACACACCCTCAACATAATAAAGAATATATTCATATAATATGAAGAACTGAATCTTGGTCCATCACAATCAGGCTTTTAATTTACAGATGCCTATTTGTGTGTACACTGTTTGGAGACATAGCTATTGTATTTGCATATGTAAAAATCTCTCTTTAAACAGGAATTTAGCTTACTTTAAAAAATTTGTTTGCTTGTTTGTTACTCTTGGCCTCTCTCCAATATGGAAATGAGAGGCTCAGGACTTCCAAGTATTAAACTTTTTACAGGAGTCATGAATCAAATCAGTTTCCAGTAGAAAAGGAAATGGAGAAACAGAAGCATCATGAAGCACCATACATTAACTATACTGAAGTAGTACACAGAAGCATTTAGGCACATGTGAGGCACTGGATGACATAACAAAGCAATGGTGCATTGCTTTCTCCACAAAGAAGTTGCACTGCAATACAAGAAAGATAACCACAAAACAATATTGAGTACATGTCAGTCATGATGAAAAACAAGAAAATAATTATCACAGTAGAACACATAAAACCCCAAACTAGAATCACAAAATTAATTTTCAAACCAAATATGAAGTTCTTCCAACAAAACACATTAAAGAGAATATGCATATGGCCTCATGGTCTCCTGGGTTTAGTTTTTTCTAATTCATTAACCAGTTGGTTGTGATTTTGTTTGATTAAGTCTGAAGTCCACTGTAATAAATAACTGTAATATGTAATTACCATTATATATACACATACGAGTTTCTATGTCTGTATTAGCATGTGTACATGTTGGTATGCACATGTGTAGAGGAAGGCTTGCTTGTGTTCTCTTTCCTTATTACCTCCTGACAGAAACCTGTAGACACATAGATTATAAACTTTTAAAAGTCATATATCATTGTGGTGCATTCCATTTTTAGTGAGTCTTTCTTGGAGGTGACTGAGAATAAATTCAGCTTGAACTAGTCCCTGAAAGAGATCTGTCTCTGGTATAACTGACTGCTCAGCTGTGGTAGTTTGTCAGCTTTCAGGCCAGGGTTCACGTGCCTTATCTGTCCTGGCTATGCTCCTGATCACAGCTTACCCTCCCAGAAAGAACAACTCCCATAATAAAGAATGAATTAAAAATGAAGCTTTAGCACCAACCAGGCACTTCTTATCTTGTAAAGTCTTAAGTCAGGTACTTCATTATGCTTCAGCTCTTCTAAAACAAATACAGATCTGGCATCTGGTGAAAAGTCTTCCTGGGAAGGTTTAATCTCTTTTAAAGTGAAGCTTGAGACAAGGCTATAGGATATAATTTACTGTTTTAATCGAATCCTCAGTTTGCAATATGCATTGAATATCTTTTGAGGATAACATTTAAGCGTTTGCAAAGTCCCTGTATTTTTTACAGAAAACATTTACTCTTGATTACCAAATCATTAATCACTAAGGCTTATCAGCTCTGGGGGTAAAATAATCAGGACAGTAGCGGATGTCTTGGCTATTGATCTCTCCAAAGCAAAGCTGGAGGCCTAGAGAGAAGATCCCATAGCCCAGTAAAAGGTGAGAGACAATTTCAGGAGAGGTGAAATTTCACCGTATGTAGAAATAAAGAGATGATATAATGGCCTTTTTCAGCCTTCTAGACTAGCACCAATTAGATTTATGAAGGTTTTAGAGAAGAAAATCTTTAACTCTGTGTTATTTGCTTCATTGTTTATATAGCAAAGAAAAAAGACAAAAGTAATGCTACTCATGTATTGTCCTAATTAGCTGAGATCCAACATTATGGATCCCCATCCTTGTCTCAGAGTGTAGAACAGAGCTTCTGTAGCATCAGGGAACTGCAGTTATGGGGCAGTCTGAACTGCCCTACACTGACTGGTTTGTCAGGTGGATGGCTTTGGAAGATAATCTCTGGTATTAAAGGTGTAACATAGCTCAGAAGACATAGATAGGTTTCTTGGCTCTGCTTAAGTTTTCTTGTGCAATGGATAGTATATGGAATTATTTTCATAAATAACTTGACTTAAGAGAACAGAATTCTTCAATCTTTGCCCAGATGACATCTTGGCTTTACTTCACAGTCCCTTTTGGAAAAAGCTGCAGCAGCTAAAGAAATCACTACTCCAGAAATTATTGAAACAGCAACCCACCCACTCTCTGAAGAATGTGTGGAGCCCATTAAAGAGGCACAGAGGGGTGGTGTGTAAATTTCCCAGCTGCTGAAATTCATTGCCTTATATATTAATATCTTTAAAAAAAAAAAAAAAAAATGTGAAAGTTAATAAAAGTGAATATACCAGGCTGTGAATGGCAAATGATGGCTTTGATTCACAATTCTACTTGGACTTGGCTTGGCTGCAGAAGCAGAAGTTACTGCCCCTCTTTGGCAGTTACTCAGTCACTGCAGGTAAAATGGTGAAAGATGATCAGCCTATAATCCAATTCTGGTTTTCAGGCTGTAATCTTATACGGATTTTCAGCTAGCCATGGAGCTGTCATTACCAAATGTTTGTGCAGTGAGTGATCAAATATTCTAGATAAAAGTGAAAGCTGACAGGCTTTTTCTGCAATGAACATGACTTTCATACAAGCTCCCTTTCAACTTCAAAAGTAAAAAAATTTTGTAGTTATTAATGATCCATTCTTGTGACTATCCATGGGTGAAGGGCATTTGCCTCACTCACATCTTTAATAGCAAATAATTAATGAGGTGTTGGAAATTAACAACAATTAACAATGCCTGGGAACAACAGCAGAAGGTGTTTGATCCTCTTTAGATGAATTTAGAGAGAATTTGTTTCTCAGGCTTGTGCCTGCAAGGAAAGAGAGGTGGAGGGGATTTCTAAGGCGATCCTCCTTCCTCTACATTACATTGTTGAAAGTCACTAAGTACAGGGGCTTGTCAAGTAGGAGAGAGAACAGGAAGGCCTGTGTCTCTGTGGGACAGGTACATCAAATCTGGCTGCCACAGGGATTTGGAACATGAAGTACACAGCCTTCAAAAAGACAAACCGGAACTTTCTAAGTGGGATCATAAGCCCAGACTTTTTGCAATAAGTACATAATTTCTGTAGTAAATACAATATTCTGGTCTTTTATATGCAAGTATTCATTGTGTCATCATGTTTGCAGATTGTCTGCCTGCCTTTTGAAAGGATAGAAATGCTTGTGGAAAATGTGTCACAGCTCAGGCAATATAGCAAGAATTTTCTGGGAATATTCACTGCAGCCTTGTTTTGTTCTTTTGGTCCTGACCAGGCATAGATAAGATACTTGATCTAATGTAGTACAGGCAGACCATTTCCTCTTATGCTATATGCATATAAATCATGTTATTAAACAGGCTAAATAGTCATAAAAATGTGCAAGATGGTCATAAGTACACATAGGAATAAGAACAGAACTATTCCCCTCTAAGTAATATATTTACCATCTTCCACAGAAATGAAAAGATTAAGAAGTTCGGTTATGTTTTTTCCCAGCTGCTCATGCACAACTCAGTACAGCAAACAGGAAAATAAAAATTTCAAGATAAGCAGTCAAGTCCCCACTCTGACTCCTCAACGTGATTTTGCAGAAAAATCTGCTATAATTGAACAGAAGAACATAACTGTGTCTGTTTACTCTCGCTCTAAATTTGAACAAGCAGCTGTGGAAACAGCTAGGTCTGACCTTTTCCATTATTGGAGAGCAAAAGAAGTATAAAATTGTTCAGGAACCTCTCCAAAACACACAAAATTTCTTCAGCCTTCTAGCTTGGAATCCTTCACTTTCAGCCTCTGGGATGTAATTTAAATTGTTACCCAATGCCCAAGAAAAAATCCACAGCATGAAAACAGATAGAGGAAATATTATTTCATTTGAATAAATGAAATGGAATAATATTTCAATCTCTTGATTTAAATAGGAAATTGGGAGTATCTCATTTCTAAGAATGAAATTATACAGTAGAACTGAATGATAATGGTACATTACACTCTGTCTCTTGCCTTTGTACAGGTGAACAGAAAACATTTTGACAAATAATGTTCTTGATGTAAAATATCAATTTTCTCCTATCAAGAGTTCAATCAATGATCCCAATTTACAAGTTATTTGTGCATCATCCCTGAATTTCCATATTTTTGGAGCATGATGTTAGTACTGGCATTTCTATACTCAATGGGGAATTTTAGAAAGGATAAGAAGAAATAATATCTCTTTTTGCTCATGTTTAATGTAGGTTTAAGACACTTGCTCCAGAAGTAATTTTTTTCTATTCTCTTTCTGTTTAGTGTGATGCAAAGACTAGAGCTGATAATTCCATTTTCATATGCAAATTCCACATTCAGGAAATGTAATAAATAGTATGCACATCAACTGGTTTTTGCCTTCAGTTTCACACTGTGGATCTGATGATCAGTAAAGGATAATTAATGTACATATCACTTTTCAGCATTATACTCACAACTTTATATTTCAATCAGGCACTACCAGGTTCTACAATTTATTACCTATATTACTCAGATTTGTGATGGGGAAACCTTAAAGTAACATTGCTTTGGCATGATAAAACAAATACACAGAATGTATATCCTGCAATACATGAAATTATAATTTTAAAATATTAGTCTGTTTGTAGTACAAACTCAAGCAAAGTATGGTGGCTGTTACTCCACCCTTTTCTTCAGAGCCACATAATATGAAAAACACAAAATAAGAAGAGTGTAACAGAATATAAAATTCAGAGACCAGGTCTGCAACTATAGAATTCTTGTCTGTAAAGAATAAGACAGGGAAAGACTGGAGAATGTTTACAGAGATAAAGCAGATACAAGAAACTTCAGAGGCTTCCATGTGAGGTTAAGCCTCCACTTTTCAGGTCAACTGCTGTGTACAAATTTGTCATTCAATGCATTGTGACTAAGTGATGGGAGCTCTATTTCATTTATATCTACAGACAAGGGTCAAACACCGTGTGCCCAAACTGACAGCACACAGTTTCAGCTGAGCAAACCAGGTAAAAAAGGAATGCACTTCCACTGGTTTTAGCATCCCATTGGCTTTATCTGTACTTTTAGGCATGACAGCATGCATGGTATTTATGGCTTTAAAGAATTTCCGTCTGTAAGTTTATCACCTTGTAAAATCAGTGAGAAAATGACTTAGATGTACCAAAACCAACTTACAACAGGGCGGATAGATTTTATTCTCACTTTGTACACCTGAAAAGCTATTAACATGTTGTTATTAAAGATTTCATTACTGTGGGGTCCCACAATGTTTGTGACCCCGATTTGTTGTTAGAAATCTCTGCTTCAGCCTGTGTGTTCAAAGGATGAGACAATGCTTCTCAGTATTCAGTCTCAAGGTTGTTTATTATTTCTTATCTATAAAATTTTCTTCCTGCCCAGCCAAGGTCTGCTCAGCAGGACAGTCAGGGGCACTCTGCCTGCCCCCAGGGCAGTGTTATCTTTATATACAAAAAACTATGTATGACATATTTACAATTATTCCCCAAGACCCATCACCTATGTTAGACAGCGAGCTTCTACTCTAAACCAATCCAAAAGTGCCAGCATCATCAGAGAAGATGGAGGTACAGAAGAAGAAGAGGAAAGGCTAGACATGCCCAAGTCCCTTCATCTTGTCCCCAAAAACCTCTATACAAAAAATCCTAAAATCTACATTTACACCCTGTGATATACTAATTATTACACTATTCAAACTGCTGTGGCTTTTATCTCTTCATGTAAAGGTGGCAGTTTGCTCCATGGTTCGTAATGGAACCCACTGGTGTTCTGGGCTGTGTGCCAGGGTCTCTGAGCCCCCTGGCAGGGATCCCGGCAGCTCTGGACTCCCAAAGGGATGTCCTGAGCTCCGACACATTACGAGAGCTCTGCTGTGTTTCAGAAGAGCCAAACTTCTTCAGCTCAGCAGGTCCAGCTACTGCTTTACTCTGCCTCCAAGGTCCTAAGCAGATATCTGTGGAGGAATAAGAGGGGAGACATGCTTCCCTCTCTTATTTTCCGCTTTCTTTCTACTTTCAGCCTGGTGACATTCTGAAGCACAGGTCATTCTTACAGATTTACAAACCATCAATGAACCTCTTCAACCCCATTTTAGCCACTGTAAACTGTATCTACAAGATGCTCTGTCAACGATCTCCAAAGATCTGCTATCCATGGCATAAAGAATCCCCCATTCCTGCTATAGCATACAATTCTATATTCCTACTAATCTTATCACAATTTTCTTAGTTGTATCACACAAAGCCTGAGTGTTCAGTCCTCCTTCATGAAGCATTTCCACTGACTCCACATAGTGAAGTTTTGGGAGCTAAGTTGATTAGCCTGAATATGTTACCAAACCAGCACACTTCTCTCACAGCTTTTTTCTGCAGAAGATCAAATATATGGAGCTGTTACTGCAAACTGTATTATTGGGCTGAATAGAATCACAGAATGATTTTGGTTAAAAAAGACCTTTGAGATCACTGAGTCCAACCATTAACCTGCATCATCAGAAGGAACCAGCACTATAGGATTAGCATAAAAAAAAGTAACATATTACTTTCATGCAAAGCTGGGTGCATTGCTAGGTTTTAAAGAGAGCACAAATCTCATATGACAGATCTAGATATATAGGGGAAAAGATTGCTTATAAGGACAGTACATAAATTGAGACATGCAAATATGTGACTTTGGAAGTAAAAGCAAATATTATGAATATAGACCTTGACTTTATAGAAACCCTTCCTCCTTTCCTTCATTTTGGAGAATCCAGAACATCTATTTCCAGAGCAACTATTCCCAACAGCCTCTTCCAGAACCCCCACAGAATATTACAGTTCACCATACAATCTTGGCTTAAAATCTTAATGATGGGCAGAGCTCACGTATAGATGATTCACAATAAGGTCCCAGCCCTACTCGTACTTGCATAGTGAGGTCGTACAGGTAGCAGGGTGTTCTCTAATGTCAAAATTTCCTATAAATTACAAGTTAAAAACTACTTGAAAGTCAAACTGGCAAAAGAATAGAAAACAAATTTACTAGGGGAAAAGAAAATATTTAAAAGGGCTTTTGCTCACTCTCAGCACACCATGCAGTGGCACAGTTTTCCTTTTCCTCACTTCAATTGGAACTGTGTTCCAATCAAAAGATATTCTTTCCTTTCTAGAAAATTGAACAAGTAAATGAAAAGCAAATGGACAAGTAAGTTTGAAACACATTAATTCACTTCCTTCATTAACTAGTTAGCAAAATGTTTTCCAAGTTTTGTTTATTGCTTTATCTCCTACTGAGAGCTACTTAAGATCCCTCAGTTAAATGTATTCTTACACAGCAGTGCAGTCCTTCCAGGTAAAATACTCTGTAGAAAGCAGGTAAATATAACATGATATGCTGGGTATCATACTGGAAATGGTGCAAA
Organism: Sitta carolinensis; assembly: GCA_032173965.1. Taxonomy (NCBI): domain Eukaryota; kingdom Metazoa; phylum Chordata; class Aves; order Passeriformes; family Sittidae; genus Sitta; species Sitta carolinensis. The sequence goes on from CM063288.1 coordinate 22,401,240, forward strand.
GCCATCTGTTAGAGAACCATCTTATAGTATTGATGATGTCATTCACAATAAAAAAGAAATTAGAGGATTGTCAACAAAGTCATAAAATGAAATTATAGTCCCCCTATGTGAAGCAGAATCTAATTGCACACATTCCATGCTTGTGTGTGCCCTCCCCATTGCAGTTGTTTGCCTACCTATTCTTGCAGATGGTTCAAATAATTTTGTCTCCTCCAAGGCCCTTTCTATTCCTGCTCACCCCACATCACCCCTTTTCATTCCAGACTTTTATTTTAAGGATGCTGAAAGTATTGCATGGTCTTTGCACAAACAGAATATGTTCTCAAAGCTTATACATGATGCAAAAATTAGTTTGCAAGAGCCAAACTTTGGGAGAAACCTACTACCTCACACTGAAGTCTTACACCTACTTGATAAGTGGGATAGCATAAGGTCAGGACTCAAGGACCAAAGCACCCTTATTGCAACCTTCCTTCTCATCCTCAATTCCAGTGCTCACAGATCAGGACATTTATTCAGGGATACACAGGACAGGAGCCCCAAATACATGCACACGTGTAAACATGGACAGAGCCAGTCAATGCTTGGAGTGGAGTTCCACATGAATGTCAGAAAAGGTTCACAAGTTCCATCAGAAGGGTAAAACAGGACTCTTCTGCTTTTTCCCACAGAGATACTATCTGATGGAAGGTTAACAGAAAATTCAATATCATATTTGGCATAATATTTTAACCAGCTATGATATGTCTCTGGGTTTTGTATTAAAAATGCTTTTCTTTTTACTATTAGTTGGAAGATTTTAAAGGAAAAAGAAAGAACTAATAAGAATTTAATAGGAAAAAAAGGGTAGGGTTTTTAAAATTTAAAGAAAAACTTACAATAGCTTGCAAATTACAACACAAATATTTATTCCCCAAAGGCCCATTGGTCAAAAAGGAAGGCAAACCACCTTTTCACTGATTTAAGCCCTTTAGTATATCACCTTCCCAACTGTTTCATTTATTAGGAAAGTTCTCAGTAATAAGTTGTTTTAGGAATGTAATTCTATATTATAAATATTGTCTGAACACTTCCAAGAGGAATTTGTTATACTGTCATTTCATATAAGACTGGAACTGGACAGGTTTGCAAAATGTAAAGTTACTACATAGTAACTTCAAGATGTACTAAGCAAAGATAAAACAATCACTACCTCATTGGGTCTGACAGTTTTATACACAAATTTAAGTTCACAAAGGATGTAACACAAAGTCAAAATTTCTGTTGAATGTTTTTGTTACTGGAAAAAGCCCTGCCTAAATGATCAACCCAAAAACCAATAGTAATGTTAAGCAGGTACCTAAATCTAGATTAAAGGCCAAATTTTGAACAAGATTTGGTCTTCAATTCATATGATATCTTTATAGTTTATCCAATTTACACTGGAAGCTGGTGAAAAACTAGGCCACATAGAGCCTAGTAGGGTACCTAAACACCATGTATATTTTTATAGTCTTCTGCTTTTTGATCAAGAAATACTGTATCCACTATTAAAAATTTGAGTAAATACTAGACTTCAGAAATCCTAGCAGTGCATTCAGATGCACACCATAATCTCATACTAAGGCTGTTCTTACCACTACTACTGATTTCTTCTGCTTTAAGCGAGAGATTGCAACTGCAAAAATATACCTTTGCTCTTAAATATATTGTGTACAAACCACAAGATCAATATTTAAACTCTCAGTCATGATTCATATTCCAGATCAAAAAAGATATTCACAACAATCAGTAGCATTTTATTAACAGTGAACTAAACATTGGCAGGGTCTTACATTAGGAGCAAGTCCAAGCCAAGTTAACTCTTCAAAAAGGGTTGACAGGAAGGCATCCGTGTGCCATCCATGTCATGGGTGCTAACGAATTCTGGATTCTCTTGAGTGTTCTAAGCAACAGAGGATGTTTTCAAGGCAGGAAGAATGAAGTGCATTCATTCTCCATAAACGGGAGTTCTCGATGACTAAGGAACTGATTGAGCAACAAAGAGAAATGAGACAGCAGCCTTGCACTTATCAAACAGAAAACACCAATACAATGTTCCCTGCCACCCATTACCTAAGGGCAAAGCTATGTAGTCTTCCATCTAAGTTACCTGCACTGCATGCTGCATTATGCAATGTGACTTGGATACTTCACAGAAAAGCAGGTGAGTAGAGGATCAGTCTACATTGGGTAAGATAACTGGGGAAAATTGCATTTCCCAAACCTTCCAAAGAGGAAGAGGCAAGATAGGTATCTCTCTTCAGTGTAATTTAAAATACTTTCTTATCACTAATATCAATTATAAATGTTTATTCTAATTTATGAACACCTGCTTGACATCAACCGAACTGACACACCCCTCCAATTACTTTTCTTATATGATGGCATATTTATTTCACTCTGATGAGATGAGGCTTTTCTAATTTCCTGTATAACCACCCCCAGCTCTCTGTATATCTCCCATTAAATTGTGAACAGGCTTCACACATATTTTTAGATGTTTGAAAACGGCAGGAAGAGCTTTTTGATGTTTTAGAACATGTTCAGTCCCAGTGCCTCAATATTGTTAGCTTGCTAACTCCTCAAGCTTATGTCATCCATATGAATGGACTTCAGGCTTTTGAGAAAGTTTACCATATCATTACCATCTGCCTAAACTGCTGCAGTCAGAGGTCTTTCCCTCTAATGTCAATGCCACTTTGAAAACAAAGTTGCAGTATTCCTCTGTGGCTTGGAACATATTTAGAAGTCAATGCTTTATTTTCTATGATTAGTCTGTAACAATGTCAAGTGTGAAATTTAAATTAATGAGCGCTTCACTTATTGAAATGACTTCAGCACTTTTGCTACTTTCATTGATTTCTATTTACTTTGGCAACCACAAACATGAAGAACGTATTTCTAGATGTGACTAAACAGACTAATAATATGCTAGTATAGATGCACCTACTGATCGAACATTACACTTAACTCTAAGCTTATTTTGAAAAATTAACATAATAGGAGAAATATATTATTTATAAAGCACTGTTCATTTCCTGCATTTCAGACAGTGTCACCTTTAAGTTATTTTCTTACCACTCTTTCCACACTAATCACTGGACTACACTAAATCAGTAAATATGGTATCAACATCACCCCTCTGTACAATCAATTTGAATTTTAAGTAATGTATTCATCATCCAGTAAATACCATCACAGCAGCAGATAAAGCTGTAGCTAACCTTCAGAGTATTTTAACCTCCTGGTAGAGGCCAATTTTAAGGAAGAAGCTGGATTTAATTTTTAAGAGGTGAAGAAAAATCTTTCATTCCTGTCTGTCTTTCCCAATGCGTCAAATGATAATTTTTTCGTTTATTGAAAATCTTACAACTTCCGTATTTCTTGCTAGCATCTCAAAGAGTTCCAATCAGTGGAAAAGGGAGAGTTGTTTAGAAGAGAAAGACAAGATTAGGATTCTCTGCCCATAGATTGCTTTTGTTTTTTTTCTAACTAAAAAACTGAGATGAAAATATAGGTGGAAAAGAGAAATCCAGCCTCCCCAAAGGCTGATCAGGACACTGGTAATGCAGCAGGCAGAGACAGCCTTGTGCCAGCTGGAGTTCTGCCCATGCTCCAGAAACATAGGGTTACCCTTCTCAAAAAAGTGTTTTTATATAGCAAAGCCAAATCCACAGGTATTAAAGCTAAATTCTCATGCCAAATAAAAAAAAAAATGTAACTAAGGATGGATTCTGACCTTCAAATAATAAAATAATCCTCAATGCAAATCCCCACTCCATGAAATGGATGTTACATGCAAATATGGATTAAAAAAAACCCCTCAAAAGTAGGTAAAAGAATATGGAGGGCTTGAACTTTTTAATTTTTGTTTTACACCCAGATTCCGTAAAATCTTAGATTTCCCTAAGCTGCTGTACTTAAACAGATCCTTGCAAAATCAGTTATTCAGTCTCTCCAAACATTTGTCTACTAAGAAACTAGGATAATGACCTGTGACTCCAAACTTGAAGCCACTTGCTCCTGTAGAACTACATGTGCAAATTCTCTGAGCGTCACTGGAAAATGAAGGGTGCAGCATCATGTATAGTCTAGAAACTTTAACATGGCAGCCTGCTGATGCAGTAGATTTATGAAATCTTTCATGGATGGAGGATTGTGCTAGCAGACTGCTACTTGCTGCATTATAACTTCGAAGGTAAAATGACCTCTTTCTTTTGTTTCCATTTTGCAGGAAAATGTGCTGCCCCAGGAGATTTGCTCCTGGGATATCTGACCAGTAAATATAATAGTTGTGGAAATGGAAAGGTCTCAATCTTCATAATTTCTGTGTCTCAGCTTCTCTTTTTTGCTTTGTTAATTTCTGTTAATTTAGTAGACTTAAGCCTTCATTTTTGGAAAGGACCAAATCAGAAATATTTCCTATTTAAATTCCCGAATGAGATTCCTTCCCCCAGACCCTAGCTGTGATGCAAATTCCCCTGTTACTCTCTTGTAGAGTGCTGCAAGATGATACCATGGTATGAAGGTGTTTAACACAGTAAGTCACTTTTTTAAGTGTCATTTTTAAGAGAAAAAGGAGCTATTTATTACTTCAGAAAAAATTGTGTCTTAAGCTAAGATTGCACAGGAAAAATGATGTGTTCTTATCAGAATAGATGACAGTTCTTTTCCATGTAGAAAAGGCTTTGAAGAGCAGATGACAGAGACAAAATTGGAATTTTTCTAGCAAGCATCCCATACATGCACATCTACAAAATGTTCCTGTTTCCTTCTCTGCAACCACTACTATACATGAATGTTTCTCTTGAAATTAGAAAAGCATGTGAATCCATTTTGGCTTCATGGTTGCACCTGAGTCTGACTAAGCAATTACAGATAAACAGCAGAAGGCTCTTCACACATCCTTTTATTTACTCCCCAAAGTTCCAAGGAAAATGTGAAACCTTTCTTGACATTTGAATCCATATTGGAATAGCCTCTTTGGGGCATCAGGACATCTTGCTGCTGATTTTAATGATCTGTCCTGTGAATTTAATTCATCAGCATCCCAGCGACCCAAGAACAGTCATCACTAGGTCCTTTCTGTGCTTTCTGACCCTGTCATAGTAAGCAGGAAATATATAAGAGTTTTGAGAGCACTGTGGCAGATGGCGTTGACATACAGACAATTTTAAGTTTCTACCTTAGACCATCAAAATGTGAGAACCTCTAATTCCTAGAAATAGAACAGACACTGCAACTGCTCAAAGTCCACCAATATTTTTACCCCTTTCACTCTGCTACTTTGAAAGTACATACATTGATTGCTGCATGAAATAATTGTTTTGCCCCATACAATGCGGTGTTTTGCATATTTGCTGATGTTTCCCTAAAAGCACTGTGGGAATGAATCATTATTGAAACAATTTACTTTCAGTTAGTGCATGAATGCCTTCCCATGATGCTTTGATGCTTTGTTTGTCCTCCTATAAAAATTATTTATGACCCACGTGTGATCTTTTAAATCAGAATACTTATTCTGAAATCAAAGCTCCAGCATGTTAATGCAAGTAGAAGCCCTGACTAATTTTTCAAAGCCATGTTGAATATTCAAAAGCTAGGAGTGAAGGAAAGGAGTTAACATTAATTAATATTTGAAGCAGTAAAATAAAAGCAACAGTGAAGCTAATTTTGCAGGACAATTAATCATGAGTCTTGCTAATTACACATGGGATTTTGCAAATGATTTTTTTCTCAGGTAGCAGAGTAAAAATGATAATCCACTACCCATCAAAATCATTGGCTCCTCACCAATGTCCCCAGCAAGAGCAATTAGTGGGAACAGCAGAGCCCTAGTAATTGCATGTCAAGAGAAGAGAATGTTAGAATTTTAATTGCTCCAAATAAAGACCACTTGCTCATACATACACCTGACTGTCCAAAACTAGTCTGCAAGCTGGAGCAAGTGTGTAACCACTTCCAGGTGTCTGCACAAAAATAACTCTGTGGGAGAAGCACTCTAAGCCACACATGCAGTTTCTGGAAGAAAAATATCAATATACTCTTATATTCTGAACTGCAGTGTCATCACTTGACTATAAGAACTGGGAAAAAAATATATCGCCCACTCGGGAAAAATGTGCATATTCTTTATATTTGCCAAATATTTATTGCCGACATTTTTTGAAGAACTTTAACTATCTTCAGGGTGCCAAGGGCTTCAAATTTACTGAATTTTAGGATCACCAATAAAATGTTTTTAACAAGACATCTCAAGAGGGCATAAAATAAAAAATTACCATATTCATGAGAGCAAGCCTGTAAGATTGCAATGCTATAAACTGGATGTCTATAATTTGCTTGTGGTTTTCTTAATTAAAAAAAAAAACCCAAACAACTAGAACAACTAGTAATTAGGGACTCCAGTTCCATTTTTTGTACTTTATCCCAATCAGTGACATGATACTATTACTTTTTTGTTTAATATAATTACACATGGATGCACACAATTGCAAATAATCAATAATATTTAAGTATGTGTCCAAGATCTAAATGATGATGGATATATTTAAATATTGCTTTCCGGGAAATTATTACTTTACTGGTCATGTAGTAACTTTTAAAATGTATAGGTTAGAAAGGTTAACCTGCTTTTTCTCTATTTCTCTTTAAGGTGTTTACCATTTACTCTCATTTTCAAATGAAATGACTGAATTGCCTTCCAAGTACCACTAGCTCCTATTGTCTGTTGCTCTCTCCTGCCACTTCTATGTGCACCATATAGAGGTACTGAACCACTTTCTGCTGCTAGCTTTGTTAAGCATTAAACCAAGAGTAGTAGCCTTAACTTGTCTAAATATATTCTTTGCATGTTCAAAAACACTGTACACTGTTTATTACACCGTGACTGCTTGGGAGAAAAAAAGCAGGTCATGCAGAGTGCTGCTTCCTTTCCTGAATTACCAGCAGATCACAGGTGTTTATCAGACTCCCGGAGGTGATTCAGGTAATAAACACCAGGATGGCAGTTTAAATGGTTAGAAGCTTTTCCATCAAATACAGTCCTTGCAGTCCTATCGTTTTGCATATATTGCTCACAAATGGCAAATTATTTATGCAGCCTCCTTAAGTGGTTCCTTATGGTTTTTACTTTATTTTTCCAAAGCAGGAACCTTTTGAAGATGTGTGTTCTCATGACAAGGCAAACTATCATTCCATCTGTAAGTCTGACTCATTTCTTAAAGCTCACTGTAAATATATAATGGCAGTGACCTTGTTGTGCCCTTCTGTTCAGCTCAAATATCTTTTCTATGGAAACACCAGTGTCATCACAGAAGTTACTATTCCGTGCTTGTACAAGGAGATTAAGAATAAACTGCATGCAGCAGAAACCGGCTTTCCAATGAGAAAAGCTTTTTCAGAGATTTTCTTGTGAAAATTAAATGACAGCAGACATAGACTAAGATTGCTACATCAAAACCAGGTTTTAGAAGGATTTGCCATCAATTAAAATAGGGTAAGTTTTAGGAAACAAAGTGTTTAAGTGTAGTTTATTTTTGTGTAAGCTGACAGAGTCAAACTTACTTATATTTATGCTACTGCACAAAGTGACTGAGACATACCTCTAGCAATTGCCCATTACTTGTTACAAAATTTGTTTCATGGTGCTGACACACTAAGCCCATATTTAATACCTGAGCTGTGACATGAACCAACGTCCTGGTATGCAGATCACCTCCTTCTTCCCTTCTTGACAAACAGCTCTGCAATAATCACTTAGAAATCCCTTATATGCAAAGTAGGTATCAGGAAAGGATTTATGGCTGTCCAACATAATTTAGCACAAGGAAAGGCCAGGACAAAGTGAAATTTCTAAGAATCACAATTACTGCACTTGTGGTGCAATTTCTCTGAATCACTTAAAATTTCATCAGCTATGTCCTCATCTCTTGACATAATACGAATTTCCACAGAACATGTATGAAATTGAAGGAGCTAGGAGATAGTCAGAATACCCAATATTAGTTTCTGCTAATTTTCTACAGTTTGACAGTCAACCTCAAAGCCTAGACAACAGTCTATGGCTGCATCTGACACCAGGTAAGTAACAGAGTATCATCGTTTTGATGATGGTGGGTAAGAGTAAACAAGTATTGATTTTTCTACTTTTTTACAGCACGCGAATTAGCCACACCAGAAACAAGCAACTTGCTCAAGAAAATACAGAAAATTATAGCAGAGCTAAAACCTGAATTTAAGTCTATCAAGCCCTAAAGTCCTACTCATGTCACAACACACCCTTTATAATCAGTACTTTTTATAGTTTAATGAAAAATAATTCAGAATATAATATTAGATATTATGCAATCCAGTATGAAATTGAGATTGAACTCAGCTCCTTTCCTGCTAACAGACGTTAGTGACCTAGGATGTAAGTTCTCTGTCCATCTTCTCATGCGATTTCAGACTGTCACTAAGGTAGACCTGATCTTACCTCAAAGGCTGTGAAAAACTTATAGGACTTTAACAAGGATTTATGAAAAAAGTGCAGGATGGCAGAAAATGCTGGTAGATTGAACACAGACAAGAAAGATTTTCTGTGACTTCAGCTTCAGAATTCCCGACACTTCAGAGGACAATAATTAGGGAAAGTAGATTTACATTCCAGTTCTGTTTGAAAGGAAAAGAAACAATGTCAAAATGAACTCCATATCACAGGAAGGTCCTGTGTGCATTAAAAAGATTAGCTTGCCCAGGAAACCTGTCTTTTTAAAAATATTTTGAAATAAACTCAAGAAGAATTAATTTCACTTCAGTAAGTCATGTCCTAATCAAAGCCAATGAAGAAGTAAGCTGAAGTGAAATACATTTTTAGATCAAAAAAGTAAGTTGGGTCACTGAAATGAAAACCCAAAGAAATAAAAAGTATAAAATTCAATCCCCATATAACCTCATTACTTCAAGATACTGATGTCACAATCTTACTACAGGTTTCACTCTATTGCATCAATCTTTCATCCTTGATAAAAACATAATAGCTCAAAACATCTTAAGGAAACAACTTGAACAATGGTACTGCATACAATATGCAAATTGCAGGTGGCTTAAAGAATATACATACAGTGCAGCTGGCTTTTATCTGGCAAACAGGTGCTTGATTTTGGATTTGCTGACTAGTCACAACTTAAATGACTTTTCAATGAGAGGTGAAATGGGGACCTGGGGAGTCTTCCATTCATGCTTGTCTAGCTATCTTGATTTGGTTTTGTCTTTACAAAACATTTTCAAAAGAACATAATAAATGAGCACATCGCAACACTTCCTCAGAATATCCTACTCCATTTCAAAAATTGGCAGTTAATAAACTCCAAACTAACGTGTTTAGATACTGGAGAAAAATATAGGTGGTGATGTGGCAGAAGATATTTTAAACCTTGCAGTCTGAAGCACCAAGACATATAAAGTGCTGCACAGCAAAGCACTCTAAATTTCTAGCTAAAGAGTTTGGCCCCACATATTCAAATATGCAAGAAGACAGCACCAAAGCAAAAAGGGCATGAGTTTATCTCCCTTGGCTTTGGAATGATATAATGAAGTGTAGTCCCTGCATCTTCCCAGAGGTTAATCTGGCTCTTCTAACAGCTTTACCCTGTAAACACTCCAGCATGTTATAGAGCCGTGTTTTCGAACACTTCAGGGTGGAATGGTTTTTGGACTTTTCTTCCTGCCCAGTTACACAGACTGGGCGTGATTACTGCATGGAGCACTAGCACTTCCCCCATCCCTACTGATACTGGTTACCCTGTCATGGTATTAACTCTGGGGGTTTAAATATTTTTACCCACAAAATAGACAGATCACATGTAAAGGGACATTATTATGAAATAAAGAGTAATATTTGGTTTGAACGTTAACACTGAGGCACAATCTAAAAGAAGACACTGTTAGTAATTCAAAGCTGAACTATGACCTTCCTTTTTCAGGGAATGCAGCATGTAGAAATGAGTCCTATCAAAACCAAGAGCCAGAAAGGACTATCAGATTAGTAATCTAAACTGAATTAAACACCTGAACAGATATTATAGAGTAGAATCATTAGCTAAATGATTAGACAAAGCTCTTAGGCATCCTACTTATCCTCTCAGTTATAAAATTGGTAAAAATAGTGCCCAGTATACTGAGCACGAAGCAAGAAGATAACAATTGTCTTTTGGAATAGGAGGAAAGCTCTGGCTGGAAAAGAAACTTGCCTAAGGTTAATATAATTGTCTGGTTTCAGGTATTTTACACTTCTTCTCCAATATATCACTGCATACTTACTCAAAATGCCAACACATTAGCACAGTAATTCTGCCTACTCATTAATTATGCCATCAGTCACCCATCCTAAACATGCTGGAGCATCCTAAAATGCTGCAAGATGCATTTTCTTTTTCCAAAACCTCTTTACCTTGGCACTGAGTCTGTTTTTAGTTTCCATACACGTTCCTCCTCTCCTACAGACTTTGACCTATTTAGCCTATTATTTGGCACACTTTCAAAAACAGAAATCTAAAAAATGTACAGTATAGCAGAAAAGAGAGACAGGGAAATAATCCCATCTCCCAGAATCAACAGGATGTTGATATGAGATCCAGAAGTTCTTTCCCACCAGACAGATCAATGAACAATTATCTATAAAGCATAAGGCTAGGCAGTGGGGTTCAACACTGCTCAGAATTATTTACTTCTGTGATTTTAAAAACTATTCTCCTGGCCCTTCAGTGAGAAATATATGTATGGAAGGGTCCTGAAAGCTGAAAATTCATTAGATGAACTAGGAACAAGCTAATAAAGCAAGCTCCCTGTAACACTGATAACTTGAGTACTCTGCTATAGAGAGAGCACCTTCACATGACTATGTTCAATCTGCTGTTCATCACAGTAAATATTGGTACAGAAAGAACCACCATGAGGGACCATGAGTCCCTTCTCATTAGGCAATAAATACTGCTTGTCTTTTGCAGGAATAAGGGGCAATTGTGTGAAGAGTTCGAAGACTCTGGATCCAGGCTGCAAGATGTCCACTCACACACTCTACATGATGACAATCTCAACCCCAGCACCAACCTCCAAAAATTTTGTGGCCTAATTGTTTTAATGTTCTCATGCACTGTGGAACACTACCTCCAGCCTCCAGCACTGTATCAAAGGCATTACAGCTGAGACAACATGGACAGCCAAATTAAGAGAGGCTGCTTGTATTGTACCAGCAGGAGTTATCTTCAGAGTTGCCATCTGGGCCAGGGATGAGGCAATGACCATTTCTTATTTAGCCACCAGCACATGGGTTCATGCTTTCGATAATCTGCTCCACAGCCCCGATTTCTAAGATCTGCTATACCCAGGAGACCCAGCAGAGACACAGATGCAACTAGGATTGGCACCAGATGTGAGCTAAATAGCAAAAGGAAGGCTAAAACAGTGAAGCCAAAGACTGGCATAGGGAGGATGATAGCTGTGAGCTGCTGCTGAGAAGAGATATGGCATATGACCCTCTTAAGGAATGAACTGAAGAATATGAAGCCCATCTGAGAGAAGCCTGTTTCCTTTGCCCCCAGCACACATATGAGTATATATGAGTCACAAACCGGGGAGGGCCTTTCTGGACATCTCTGCCTAAGCAAAGAGAATGGAGGTAGACCTATCCTTAGAGACAATACCATGTCACGCACACAGAATAACAGAATATTCTGAATTTGAAGGGATGCAGGCTATTCCCTTTACCAGCAGTCTCTCTCTGTGAGGAGAGCAAGAAATTTTCTGATGTTTGAGAAACTTTTAAACTTAGTTTTTTTTAAAGTATCGTGTCAGTAGAAAGTGACTTTCTTCTAGATACTATTCTTATTGTAACACTTTGAAGTTTCCTCTTGTTCTTTTCCCACTCTGAATTTCTCTGTGGCAATCTGGGAGATGTTCAGTACAGTTACTTCTTTCCTAGGATTGACACTTTTTTCTGTTGTGGAGCTACTGTCAATTCATTATACAAACCCATGAAACTAGCCCCCACATCTGGAATTAGTAGCCCACTTCTTATCTGGAGAGCAAAGTAATCCCTCTAACAGGCTATACAGTTGATGCAAGGCAGATTGGAATGACACAGCATTCAAAGAGTTCAAAGGCATCAGCTTCCAACACCTGTGCTATGCACACAATGTGTTGGACAGCATTCAACCTGAGCCTGATGCCAGTGCCAGTTGCACAAGTATGGCATCTGCTCTGAATGTTCCTGCCAGGATGCTTGACCAAGAGCCAATACTTTTTTCCAACAAAGGTGTTAACTCATGGGTTCATATTCACTTCTCAGAAACAGAGAACAGACAGAGAAGAAAAATGATTTACAAAGTAGATCTAGTAAGAGGACTGTCTCTCTTAACTCCAGTTTTGCTTGCCTACATAATATAGAAAGTCTCTGCCAAAGTGCTATAGTTCTGTGTGCATACTCTGTTAGAAACAGAGATAATTTAGTCTTCATCTGTGTAAAGGTGACTGGAGATAATGGAGCAGGTTGTAATAAATTTCTTTCTTTAATTAATGCCTCTGAATCTCAGAAGGGGGAAGTCTGCTTTGTAATTAGGTATGTGTTAGCCTTTACTCCACATCAGTCTCTACTGCAAAGTAGCATATCCCATTCTAATCTCGGAAAGAACAGAATTCACTTTGTACAAATATACCCGCATCTAATGAACATCATTTGTTATCAAGCCTGGGATGCAGGCCCAACCATACTTCCTAACACCTATCTTTTCACAAAGTGTCCAGAATTGAACTAGTGTTGTGGCTGATTTAAAGCCACAACACCAAAACAGATAGACAGTGCATTATTTTAAAGCTTGGAATGCATGGCTACCCAGTTTTCCCAGGACTGATTAAACAGGAGGTTTGTCAGAATTGCATCAGAGTTACAGAATTAGTGGAAGGGATGAAGATGGAAGCAAGCAAATGTACTCAAGAAAAATGGGCATTGTGTTCTCTATAGACACCAACGATCAGAAACAGCTGCACAAGTGCTTCAACACATCCACTGAGCTTCCTCAATCTTGCTAGAACATTCCTTTTCCTACTCTTCACTACTCTACTTACAACAGGTTTTCTTTTCTCTTTACACCACTAATGCAAGACCATCATTCTCCTAACTAAATTCAATCCCTTTTGAGATAGTCCATATTCAATCCCCTAAACCCAAAATATCTCTGAAATAAACCAAAGACACAGAAACTTGAATTTAACCTGGACCAACTCTGCCTTCTAACATAGATCTTATTCACAAGTCTGTGAAGTTCCTTTCTCACAGTGGCATTTTGCATTTTTTCCCTATAGCATCCGTGGTGCCAGTCTAGACATCATCAGACTAGCTGACAAACATGGAACCTCTTCTAAGTCCCTTGTTTTGGGCTTTGGAGGTTATTTTTAAATTACAGGAATAAGCCAGTCTGATTATTGAAAAAAATAAAACTTAAATGCTGAGAAAATGGTCTACTGCACTTATCAAATAAGGCCTAATTCCACCTTTTGGTTATAAATTGCATATGTAAGTGCTAAGTATAATTTCTATTAATAATTTATTATTATTATTTATGTTATTTAATAACAGCATAAGCATGTCCAGGAAAGAGGCAGCATACCCCACCACTTTCTTAAGTGAACAAGTTCCTTCCTCTGCATAAGTATTCCGGCCCAGAGGTACATTATATCAGATGAACTGTCCAGTCTACCTCCACTTTTTGCATGGGAAGGAAGATAAAGGAAAGAACAGTCTTAAAAATGAGATACACAATGGTGGAGATCATAATGGCATCTAAAAGCATTTCCAGTAACACAGAAAAATCTTTATTGCTTTCTGCATGCTTCTTAATTATGTTAATCATGATGAACTTTAATATTATTACCCACTAATAATCTTAAATTGATATCAAGGTAGATGCAATATATATTACTATATGATTTCCACACTTGTCTGCATGAAGGACAAATAGGGTGAATTTTTTTCATTATGGCTTCTATTTTCTTCCTATACCCTGGGTAAAGTCAATCATGTATTGCCACGAAAAGAAATCCATAACTCATACTGTTTTGAGATCAGCTTTTCCTATTTTGAGAATGGACAAGTTCACAAGTATAGATGTAAGATTGTTATATAGCTGTGGTAAAAGGATAGCATAGTCAGAGATTTGCACACTTAAATAAAAAAATTACAAATTAATACTATAGAAGGAATTTGAAAATGAAAATTAGTTTATCATCCATTGCTGGACAGCAGTTTATATTGGAGAGTTGGAGAAGAAAGCTAACTCATTAAAAGGATGGTGCCAATAAAAATGCTTAGTACTCTTTATATGAAAAGTACTTATATTTTTCATTACCAGAGGGGATTGACTGAAAGTTACCCAAACGTAGAATATCAAGGAAATCCTTTGAGAACAAAAAATACTGTGAAAATAGCATTGCCAGGGGTGGGAAAACGGACCCCTATAATGCCCTGATAAAGAGATAAAGCAAATGGTGTGATAAGGTGCTTTAAAAATAAATAAAGGAAAATACCAGCTGCAATGGAATATTTTGCCATTGGATGTCTAGATTTGGTGTAGGACAGACCTCACTAAATACCGAAGAAATTACCTCTGCATTAGACAGCCAATGTGTATGGAGATGCCATCTGGCCAATTGAGCTCCAAAACTGGGATGCTGTGCTGTGGACAACTAAACCCAGCTTTTCACATAATCCTAAACAGCGAGGCAGCCCCAGGCCTGCAAGGCAGTCTGAAACTATTCCCATCATTGTCCTCATGTCCCCACCTGATTCTTGCTTCTTCACAACTTGTTAATTCATCATAGCTGTCAAAAGTTCCTTATGTAAAAGACCCTGACTGGATGGCCACACTCTCTGCCTCTGCTCAGACAGTGTGACCAAGGGCTCAGGAAACAGTTCAGACTGAGGGGAAGCACTAGGACATAAATGCTGAACTATGCCCAGCAGGCAGGGATTGGAACCAGAGTGGACCAGAATGCCTGACTGAGGCTGTGGGATGCAGGGCATCACCTCTTCTCTGCTTTGTCCCCATCCTTTTGGACTCAGTACAGCAGGGATAGATGAGACTCATTGCTTCCTTCATAAAGATGTGTGAAAGCACCTAGAGGAGTCAGGGCTTAGCATCCTAGAAATGGGCACACCCAGCATCTCTACTTTTGAAAGACACAGCCACAGCAAATGGCACAGCCCCAGGAACCCCTACAGAACCTTTCAAACTACGACAATCAGTAATATATAGGCCACAAAAGATTTATTTTCCTCCTCTGTCCATTGTATGGTCAGGGCAGAGAAACACAGATCTTTTCCAGAAAAATGGAAAAGAAAACTAGACCCTGACTATCAGGGGCACAGTAATGAAAGAATCAATCGTGGAAAAGCCCACGGGCATCTTAGCATGCAGTAAGAGGTCTTAAGACAGTATTAAACCACATTATTGTGCTGGCAGAGATTTCTCAGAGAGAACAGCATCCTCTCTCAGCTTCCCAGGCACAAACATTGTCCAGGCATTAACTGTGGACACCCATCCACCAGTGACAGCCAGCTAGATGGCAGCCTTGCATACCACTGCAGATCTGCCCCTCTAAATATACATCTATGACAACTGTTAATACCAAACCTTTATCAATGAAAAATTAAATGCTAAGAAAGAGTGGAGAAAGAAGACTTCTAATTCTGCAAGAGTTTTTCTTCTTTATTCATACCAAAAGAGGCAACTATTTAATTTATCATGAGATTTCTACTTGTAACCCATACAAAGAACTATCAATATTTTATACTCACTCATCCCTTTGTTTTCTCTTAAGTTTGGGGTACTGTACTATGGGAAGGCCTTTCATTTTTCCATTATGTCTTAACTGAAGCCTCAGAAATGGGCATTTAGCAGTCTTACACCTGACTAAAGAGAATGGAGAGAGGAAGTAGTTACCAGAATGTGGAGACTTCTCAGCCAAGCCCCAGAGACTCATCCTGAGGAGGGAGTAGCTGGAACTTCAAAGGGAACTCAGCCAAATAAAGTCCCTAGCATAGAGAAAGGGAATTGGAAATCCTCTTGATTCTGCTGAAATACCATAATTAAAGGATGGAACAGATCTCTGCAACACTCCCATGAGTTCAGGCAATAACACACCCAGTCTGTCATGGCAGGAAATTGATAAGAGCAAGTTGGTAAAAGTGCCAGCTCACATCAGAGATAGTGGATTCCCTGAGGAACTAGCATTAAGTCACAGGATAAATCCTGACACCAGAATTTCTAACCCTAGATGGAAGGGTAGATGAAGAGCGTTTTATCATCATAGAACTATGAGCAAACAATGTCACTGTGTGTGCTGGAAGTTGATCCCAGGTAATACCAACCAAGTTTTACTTGTTACTGGTACACATGCCTACCCCATAGAGGCCAAATAAACCATGCCAGCCAATAGCTCTGGAGATACACTAAGGATTATTGCTACTACAGCTGCACCATAGCAAGCTGAAACCTATTTCAATGCCTGAAGCCATTCCAAGAGGAGTCTTGCACAAAATACACAGCCAGAGATAATGACATGCTGTATATAATTAGTCATGTCTAGCCCTCCAGGGGGTAACGAATACATTTAGTAGATATTTAACATGCAATTTAGATATTTTTCCAGATTTCTCAAAAGCAATTTTTTTTTTTTGGGGGGGGGGGGGGGCAGCAGCTGTCACCAGGATAGAAAAATACTTTCTGTAAAAAAACCCCAAACAAACAAAAAAAAAAAAACCCACAAAACCAAAAAGACCAAAACCAGACAAAAAAAGCCATAAAAAAATTAATGGCAATCAAGAAATCTGCATACACTTGGCCAATATTAGTAAAGAAGTTTAAGGTCGATTGCTGCTCCAGGTTATGGATATTTTTACAAGATTCTTAACAGAAGAAATTGGTCTTTCTAACAAGTCTTTTTCTTTCTCATTAAGACAAAGTATGTAGTAGTTTGTGTTGTAACTAAGAGCATAAATATAGTAATTTTTTACTATATTTATAGAGGTCTGATTGGCGGTATTTCTGACAAACAAATCAAAATTAAAATGTAACAGCAGTACCATGAAGGACTAGGATAGGAAAATTCCACTTAAGACAATGGGCCTAATTCTTACTCGACTTAATAACAATGTCGATCAAAAGTAATTGATGCTGAATTCAGTGAAGTTACTCAAGGGGAGAGAAGAGCATGGAAAAGGAGAGAGAATAGCAGTTTTCAAAATTACAGGCCATTAAAGACATCCAGAGCCAAGAAAGAATTCCTTACTGATTTTCTATTGCATTCACATTTGGAAAACAATTTAATTTCTTTCCATAAGACCTTTGCATTTCCAAGGCTTCTTAAAGACAAAATATTTGGTTGAGTGTGTTACATTTGCACCAATTAGCAGAGCAGCCAGTTAGAAATAGCTGTTGCAATGAACCGTATCCATTGGAAAAAGGGACTCGATATGGAGAGGAACAAAACTGATCTGCCGCATTCCTGTTCCAAAACAGAGGGCACAGTGATGATCAAATTTTGGTTTGGGTCCATTTTAATCAGCTTGTGGGAATTCATTACAGACTATAAGATACAGTTTTGAGAATTTAGCTCTCCTTTTCTAGACCTCCATCTCCTGGGAATCCTACCCCCATTTTCAACCTCTTCAGCATTCTCTCTGAGCATAGCTGTCTCTGTGGGTCATGGAAAGTTTATATACAATGCTCGCCAAAGACAACTGGCAACCTGAGACTTTCTGTGAGCATTTCACACACACGTTTGTAGAGCTCATCAAGCTCCAAGAACCATCCCTTGGCTATACTGCACGCACAGCTCACAGTGCTGGTCTGCATTAGCACATCTAAAGTATAGAAACCTCTTCCTGTCTCAAACCCTGCATTTCGTTGGAGAGGCCATTGGTGCTGTGCCTGCATTTCTCTGTAACTGAATCATGAAGGGTACAGGGATACCTGTAACAACAGCAGAATCTCAACCTTTTTGTACTTGTGTTACTGCTGCTTTTCTATGTCCAGTGCTCTCCATACCTCTCAGCACCACGTATTTTTAACGTCTGCACCAATAATGTGGCTCTGACTACACAAAAGACTGGCAGCTTTTCAGTTACCAAAAGAGTGGCTGTTACCTAAACAGTTTTTTCTAACTCCTTTGTGTTTGATGCTTCTGTCACAATGTTTATAGTTCACATTTTGACAATATTTTTCAGAATTCAAATATTTCCATTGTATTAGTTTGTCTAATACTGACATCTCATATGCCATCCCAATCTCACCTATCATTTTTATGCCAGTTTTTTCCTCAGAATTATTAAAACCAGTCATAAGCACTTCAGGAAGGCTGACTCATCTAAGCAAGAAGCAGGTAATTTGCATGCTAACAGCAACTTCCACAGTAGACGCAAACCAAAATCACAAAATGGTGTGCTAAATCAAAATGTGAACAAGACCAGAAACAAGTAACAGCTGACATAGCCACACAAAACCAAAATGAGAACAGTCACTGCCAGACCGTCATCTGTACAGTCTCTGGATACTAAAACCATGTTTATATTTGGGTTCTAGTAGAGGATTATTTAAATGTATCAACAGGGTAATGTTCTTTTTCAGTCATCCCATGTGACAGGATCACAAAAATGATATAGCATTAAAGATTTTTCTCTTTATCCCAGGAATGTTACACAGCCTACCTTAGAAAAAAAGATGGGTAGGTAGGGAAAGAAGCCTGTGCTTAAAACTGAAGAAAGAAAGGAATGCAGCATTCTCAGTTCTTCCCTGTAAATTAATTTTATTGTACCTAAATCAAAATGTCAGCACATACTTAATTTTCAGCTACTTTTATATATCATATATTACACAGCTGTGATTTCATGTTGCATTTCAAAAATACATTCCCACAAAGTGTATTTCTAAATAGCAGAAAGTGTCACAATACTTTTACCTGAACACACAGACAATACTTATGGCCTAATATCTGTCTGAACCCTTCCAGTATACAAACTGCTGTACTGATGGTGAAATTCCCCTGGATTTTGTCCATGGCAGCAAGCACTAATAGAAATTTCAGAAAAAGATCCAAGCAAGCCTGAAATGCTCACTGGGTAGCTGAAGAAGTTTCTTCCTTCTTATCAGATGTCCAAAAATATGAAAACAACTTTTTTCTATATCCTTTTTATATAAGTGTTATTTTTTTAAAACAGCTTTTGTGCGCCGCATTGTTGCTGCTGTTTTTTTAGAAATGTCTTGGAGGACTCGATCTCTCGTGCCCATGAATTTCCACAAGTCACTATGCATTACCATAAGCAGGAGCTCACACATGCAAATGGCATTTTGTGAAAGAGGTGATTTGAGATTTCATTTGCACTGTTTTAAAAACCCACATAACAATCTTTTTCCTCAATAGTTACGACATAGGCCATTAGGTCTACATATCATACCATAAGCAATTTTACACATATGAAGGCTAGGTATTTATATCTGAAACTGTAGTATACTTGCACAGTATTTTTATTATTGTACATCAAAAAATGTTGATCTATGTGATTGACAGTTGACTACATTTATATTTACACTACAGAATGTAGCAGGTTTGTGTAATTATGACATCACATCAGATGCAAATCCTTTTTAAAGTACTTTGATATGTACTTTCATGGCCATGTAATAGATTTGCATTTAAAGCTTCTAAATTTGGTATGAGGTTTTCTTTGAAGTGCTTGAAGGCTGTTGGACACTGAAGGTGCTTTAAAACCTAATCTCACGCTTCCATGGAATGACACATCAATGCAGGGCATGATGATGTTTCATTGGCTCCAGAGGAACCATTCAGAGAACAAAGGCAAATGCAATGGAGGAAGTAGTAAAGGAGCTTATACAATACCTACTTTAAATCCTCCATTGAAGTAAAAGACTGTGACATTTGAACTCAAAGATATTTAAGCACCTGGCTGACTTTGTGTTTAAAAGATACATGTAAGTAGTACCTATCTAACTGAGAAAATGGACCTTAGTAATTGAGACAAATTCTGAAACAAGCACTACCTTCAGATCAACATGCATCATTATATCTGAAAGCAGAAAAGTGCTCTCCATCCCAAACTCATGGCCCAGTCCTGTAAAACTGTTTTCCTGTAACATCTCAGTACAAAACAGGCAGCATTAAAATTCAGTAGTCAGTTCCAAAGATACTTGATTTTACCTATGCCAAAGGTAACATTTCTAGAAGTCAAAAGTTATGACAGAGATATATCCAATGTAAGGTTTATATTATGCAATGGCTAGATAAAGTTTATTAAAACTACCCCTCATATTCCAATAGAATGCCACTGCATTATGTAGCTACCTTAACGTTCATCCTGTTACATCTCTGGTTGCCATGGCAATATCCTCCTAGGTATTTGTAAGGTCACAAAAAGAAGAGCTAACCCTCTTACTCCCAGAATAACTAATGCAGCTCAGTTACTGGCTTGATGTAAATAGTCTCAGGTGACAGCAAACTGTACATATAGTCAATTACAACTGCTCAAAGGAAATGATTTGTTGTAAGAGCCTCTGTTCAACCTCAGTGACATCAATGTTTCTATGGCAACAGTTGCCTCTTGCACTGCTTAGAATTGAGTATTGATCAAACTAGGGCCAGCACTATTTCAGAGACTTGCTACTTTTCTGTGTGGCAATTTACAATAGGAACTCATAACATCACTGTATATTTCAAGCCCCAAGGAACCAATTTAGCAGACAGTTACAGTAGAATATTAGCAGAGGTCAATAATGGAAGTCTGATTATAGTCCTGGAACAATTATTCAAAGCTTTTGTTGTCTGCCCTTTCATCACTCCATGAGCTATTAAAATCTTCAAATAATAATATTCATCCCAAAGAAAGTGCTGAATTCATTCATCTTCTATTTTAAACTTTATTTTTCATTGTTACGTTATCTATCAATAAAATTATTCAGCTATATTAGCCACGCTCTGACCTCTCAGAAGTAAATAACTATTGATCAAGAAGTGGAGCTCTGATGGCATAGTACAGGGTTTCCATTAATGGTCTCATTGGCCCAGAAGATAAGGTGATTCTTGCAGGGGAGCAGACAAACAGCACGGGGCTATTCCCAGCAGAGAGCAGGAAGGCACACATGGTTCTGCACAGGGGGATGGGGGCTCCTCTCCCACATCTGTCAGCAGCAAAATGGAAAAGCCTCCGTAAAATGTGTGTATTCCAGAAATGGCACTGAGGCCTTTACACCCTTCACACACAATCCCTACATCTGGGCATTCTCGCATTTTAGAGGTGATAAGGAAAGTTTTCAGGTCACATGCTTTCCTTTCTGGAAACGGATACAGTGAGGAGGTCTTTTGTGTGTTGAATGGCAAAAATGGTCAGTCTCAGGAGTAGTTAAGAATTTGTGATGAGTAATAATGCTGAGAAAGTCAAGAGAATGACGTTACTCGAAGAATGTTTCTTCTTCATTAATTGTGAAGTGTTGCAGACGGAAGTGATTGCTTGTTTCTTAGTTTTAAGAACATCACACACATCAACCTATAATTTGTCACTCTTTTTGCTCCTACAGTAATTTTCCTTTATGCTTGGAATAGGGAAATGAAAGAAAACTCTTTTCATTATTTGCAACAATAAACTGTTTACTGTATTTGATTTGTTTAACTGTATCAATTAATGGGTACTCACGGATTTAGCCTATCTCTTAACAGGATGCCCTTCAAAAAATACTTTCCTAAACCTCCCAGCTATTTGCAAAATAAGGTATTTATGGTAAGCAAAGTTTCTCTCCTGCTCTTCCACCTATTTTAGTAGGTCAACCCAGAAATTTGAGTTCAGGCCCTCTTCAGTGTAAATTGTGCTTCAGATGCACATACATTTTCATTCAAATCAATAGGAGTGAGACATAGCAAAGGAGGAAATTATCCCCTCATTGAGTCTTCTTCTCCAAAGTAGATTTATGTAACTCCTACACAGAGATAATGTAGTTAATTACAGCCTTCTTTGACTGCATCAGTGGGAAAATAGGATTTAACTATCAGGGATGTTAAGCAGACAAATTCATCAGGAATTGAGAAAATTCCTGTACTTGACTCCAAAGGAGAGAGGGAGAAACTTCCAAACTCAGAAAGACCTAAATGAAAAAGCTAGAGGGAATGAAGAGAAAATGAACAATCATTTCTGAGGATAGTAAGATTCTCAGTTTGTCACTATTCTCATTTACCTTCTTTGTCATTTTCTCCCCAAAGAGGGTCAAAAAGATCAATCTGTGGTGTCACCAGGATGCTCTGGCAGCTCCCCATCTTTTATTCATTAGTTTCAGGCTGTGTGGTTTCCTGTCTATCTCAATGTCTAGCCAAGACTGAGGCCTGGATG
Organism: Sitta carolinensis; assembly: GCA_032173965.1. NCBI lineage: Eukaryota > Metazoa > Chordata > Aves > Passeriformes > Sittidae > Sitta > Sitta carolinensis. The sequence continues at coordinate 22,423,687 of CM063288.1, forward strand.
ACACTGATACACAATCCAGAACAGGCAGATGTTGTACTGGAACTGGCGAACTGAAAGGCAGGGAACACATGCAGCTACCTCACCACTGGAGGACCAATTGTAACAAGCTAAAAGCTTTTAAGAGATTCTCAATTTTTGCTTATCAGAGAGAAGAAAAAGAATTCATAAGTGCCTTTCAAGTCTCGTATTGATCAAGGGTAATGGGAACTTTCTGTTGCAGCTGCAGAAGTTATTCAGGTTCCTGCCAGTATGGAAGTGTCTTGGAAAAATGTGGTTAATAAAATGCAGAAATGGCTTGCTACTGAAATATTGCAGAAAGCAGAGTGCAAAGACTACCCTGCTGTTTTCTAAAAAAAATGGTGTAAATAAAAACTTTGTACTTATTTGTAAAACAGGATAGCTCTCCTACAGTTTGGATTTTTTTTTTGTTGGTTTTTTTTGGGTTTTTTTTGTATGAATAGGCTATGGTGAATAAACACAGACACAGTATTCAAATATGGTAACCAAACAAAGTGCACTTTGCAAAAGTATCATCCCAGCACAGTTTCCATCACCATTTTTGTGGACTTCTGTGGGGTTACACTTTATACACCATTTTGTACAGTAAATTTGAAGCGTGTAAGTTTTACCATTTACATGTACACATTTACATGGTGTTAAAGTGGCTAAAATTATGGCTTCATACTTCAAATAGAAAAATGAGAAAGGGTAAAAAAAGTCAAGAAAACAAACATCACAAATTCTAATGCTATTTTAGGGTTAATTCCAGCTGTTTCTTCTGGAACTAACAACAATATCTAGGCTGAGCTGTTAGGTTATTATTCCATTTAGGCACAGTCTTTCCTGGTATGTCGAATCAGACCTTGAAATTATCAAGGAATAAATTGACTTCAGTGCATACAGGGACAGACTTTTAAAGCCATTCTATGCGGTTCTGATCAATAAGTACATGGTTTATGTTCTTGACTACATCGTCTTGATTTAGAGAGCTCCCTTGTAGCCCAAGACATAGTATTCCTGTATTGGGATGAGCTACAGTGAAACAACATGAAGACCATGAACTCACCTATCTATTATTTCTCAACACAGGCTGTAGGTAAAAATATAACACCTCATTCATTTTATTTTTCTGTATATCACTGTACAATCATCAGCACTTTCTTTTCATCAAAATCTATTTGACAAAAATTGTAAAATTTGAGAAAGCACTAAGTCTTTCATGTTGTAGAAATATAAGCTGCATCAAGTCCAGCCTTTAAGTAAGCCAATCCTCCAGCTGGAAGATATAAGCTGTCACAAATGCTTTACACAGACTGATTTTTAGACTGATTTTGAATTTCATTGTGGGCTGACATCACGCAATAGCCACCAATATCAGCAATAGCAACTAGCACCAGAGATGCTCCAAGAGCTACCACTTCTGGGTAGATTAAACTGTTAAACACATTCTAACATTTTTCTGTTTTCAGTATTCAGTCCTGTTCACTAAACAGTTATACACTGAAATAGAAAATTAATTCCAAATTTATACTAGAGAGAAATGGAAACAGCAGTTACAGCTGAGGAAGGATACATTTTCCGCCGAACAACCATGCAAATGCAGTCAGTCCTCTCCTTTTTCACAAGAAAGATGACTTTTTACTCTGCATTTCAGAGTAAATGTGTTGGGTTCAATAAACCTCTCAGAAGCAAATGTTCAGTTAAGACCATGCAGGTTCAGAAACCTCATCAGGAGGCCCTAAAGGACATAGCGGAGACTTGGAGCAGAACTCAGAAAAGCAGTTAGGAAAGTTGTCCTCTTTAATCAATTTTTTTTTTTCCTTAATATTGAACTGGGCAAGTGATTATTTCTTTCGATAAGGGCATTTGCTAAAAGTAAAATTCAAACTCAAAGAAGCTTTGTTAAAGCCCCAATTCCTATGTTCCTCACCCTGGCTTTGCTAACATTGGTTATCCCAGTCACGTATTTCAAGGTCAGCAGGGACCAATGTGATCATCTAGTCTGAAGTGTTGTAAAACACAGACCATAGAATTTCACCCAGCAATTCCAGTGTCTAGCCAAGTAATTTGTGGCTGAACTAGAGTATATCTTTCGAAAAGTCAGCCAGCAAGCTCTTTGCATTTGTGGAACTTCATTTGCTTGAGTATATTCTTTTAGTTCACTTGAGTAGATGTAACTGTTCGGGCTTAAGAGTGCTCAGGGTCAAAATGCCAAACAAACAAAACTCAGCTGCCAAAACCCCAAAGGTTTTCCATTATTAGTGAGGGAAGACCCTATTTTGATTGACAAAGCTCTGTGTCATTCCTGCAAGAAAAAAGTATTTTGAATTTGTTAGAATGTCAAACATTTAGAGTTTAAAAAGAGATATATCTCAACAATGGCAAAATCCTTTGGCTGACCTCACAGGCAAAGGCACATGAAGAGATCATAATTTTCACAGATTTTAGAAAGAGCAAACACTTACCAGCCTTTAAAAAGTAATCCTGAAAGTAAAATTATAAGTGGGGGGAGTGAAATAAAAATACTCAACACATCTTTAATCTTTAAATACACACATACAGCTTCTCAACAAAGGGAGGGAAATGTCATCTACCTGTTTAAACCATCATCCAATCCATTTGCATAGACTGAAACTATTTTATTCTGATTATTATACTGTTCTCAAACGCCTATTTTAGTGGAAGGATCAAGCTACAAAATAGGTTAAATTTTGGACAAACACATTTTATTTTGAGTACAGTCCCAACCAGGTCTTTATTAGAGACTCAGCTTCAAGTGTAATGGAGCCTCATTCAGAAAGTCAAGCCCTTGCCTTTGTTGAAGAGATTTCAAAATAGAAACTTCATCTTTTCCAGAAAAGAAAAGTAAGGCTGATTTCTTCATGGAAAGAGTAGAAGTAAGAGAAATACCGGTAGAATGACAAAGTACTGTAATAAGTCAAAGATATAGATAGGTTCTATTTCTAACCCTGCTACATGCTAATGCAGAAAATCTCTTCCTTTTCTCTATGTTAATTTCCAAGTTTTTTTTCTGGAAATCTAATTAAAATTGTAGTTTAATTAAAGCTGTAAGTTTTCCAGAATAAAGTCTATACTTGCTGTGATTGTGTTTGCATGATGTACTAGTAAGTACCAGCACAAATATTGTAATGTTTCTTGTTGTTATGTGTTATAGAACCAATCAGACAAGAATAAAAGTAAGGAGGAAGGTGATCAAACCTTCTGAAATAAGGTAATTTGAAGTAGCTGAGGGAGTAGAAAGCTAAGAACAATTTAAAAAGTGGGAAGAAAAAAAAGATGGGGGAAATGGAAATTGTATTGAAGCGACAATGCTGAGTTCAGATTTAAAAAAAAATAATTAAAATTTCTAGGCTTGAAGTAGAATTGAATAACAGTATTTCCTGATGGGTCACTTGTAATATGTTGCATCTCTGTGCTACAGAAGTAAGATTCATATTACAGAGCTAAAGCTTTGAAGACAGTGCTTGGCTTGCCAATATGGAGCCTGCCTTCACCTTTATTACTGAAGGAGAATGTTTTTATTTGCCTAGTGCAATGCATTATACCCATAAATTCCATCCACTCAGCAAGTCAAATTAATGCTAACCTACAAGATACATTAGGTATGGGTTTAAATCAGTCACTTAAGATATACTGCAACCTAGTTTCTATCCAGGTTTGCAATATATTCACCATTAAAATGCCCTGCAAACATTCCTCAAGATGCATTGTTTGTTGGGGTGTCTCACCTTCACCAGAAATGAAAAGGTGTAAAAAATACACGATCCTAATTTGTGTTGTTCCATGATCAGTACCAATGAAATTGCAGGCTGTCAAAACATTCCAGTGCTACAGGAAAAACAAACCCTGCTGAATCATTTTAGTTAACCACATAATAGAAAAATCTACTGATTTCCATCCATGAGTAGTTTGCACTGGGATTACACAAGATTGTGATATTTTTCAGGTGATAGCAGAAGGAGAAAAGCTGATGAATTACATCTGAATCCTTAATGGTATATGGCAAAATTAAGGTCTACTTAATGGTGATGTCCAAATTTTCTCCATTTATCAAATTGTCCTATTTTACATAATAGGAATTTGTAGGCATAATCACTAATGCACTATAATGTGTATGTATGAATTATCAAAAATAATTTCAAAGCTAACAAGCTGATTCCTGTAGTTGCAGAGCTACACCTACTGCAAACATTTTAGATGAGAGAGGCATAGAAGGCACATATGGAAAAAAAATAGGAGGGAAAATTCAGAATGCAGAAGTTTCCCTAGAGGGAATGCAGGATATAGATACATTTCTACAGCATGTGTTACTCCTTTGTCAATATTTATCCAGCAAGTTGAATCATAATGCGCAGTCATTATTAAACTCAGTCTTCTAAACGTATAGGTTCTGGCTCTTGATACAGTTGCTCTGTGTAAATTATTCCAGGGATTGTGCTTGGATTGTGCCACTGGCAGTTGTTTCAGATCTACGTCTCATTTCCAGATGGTTCATCTGTTTGTTTCTTTAATATATTCAAGATTCATTGTGTTCACCACAAATTTACACATTTTTAATGTAGGTTACTCATATAAATCTGATCTCAGACAAAGAATAAAGAGATAACATCTGTAGATCTTCATGCTAATGCTAACTTAAAAATTTCCCTAAACAGAGAAAGCACAATATAGTTTTTGAAAGATTAGCCAAACATCAGAGACTTTCTTGCTCATCAAATATTGTAGGAAATAAAATAGGTCTGCTTTATTTTACCAAATGATTTCCTTTAGTGTAGGGAGCCAAGACATGCATAAGGCAAGCCATAGCCCATATTTTTCCTGCCAAGGTTCAGACTTTTGTTCCTACTCTTGAAACAAACAAGGCAGATGCCCACAAGGCAGATTCATGCAGTCCTCCCTTCTAAGCACTTTTTAGTGCTCCTTTTCTCAAAAACAGCTATTGGTTTCATGGACAGGGAAGAAAGGTAAAAACTCTGTAAGTCTCAACTCTACACTGTGTTTTCAAGTTTTTGTAGTGGAACTACATAATATCACCATATTTTCCCCTGGTATTTGCCATACGTTTCTTAGGAGACTGCTCTTGAAAGAGAGAAAACAATCCATCATTTCTTCAAAAGCTTTGCACTTCTGTTACATATTTTTACATATGGGAAAAGTTAGTTAGAAGTGGCTACTAAAATAAATATTATTGGCTACTTTCTACATACAGCTTGGATTCCTAAGGCTCATGGTCTAGTTAGGCAAATAAGGCAAATAATTACTATCCCAAACATAAAGGTAAGAAGTGAGCATAGGAGAGTGACCTTCCCAGGTCAAAAAAGACTCTGGGAGACATTCAAGTGGAATTCACATTTCCTGAGATCCAGTCTAGCATTGTATCTTTTAACCTGGATTATACTAGTAAACGGGAAGAAGTATGAAATGTTAAGAGCTTTCTCTGACAGACAGGAAGGGACTCAATAAAAATGCAGTGGAAACAATGTACTCTGAAGGCTAATTTTTGTGTTTCACAAGCAAGTCCTGTTGTATTACAGAAACTCAAGAAATAAATCTGTATGGCATAGCTGTTTGTAGAAAACACAGAGCCATAACCTCTGATTATCAAGCCACCCCCAAGTTTTGTTAGCATGTGAAATGATATTTACCCCAAACTTCGATTGTCCGTATGAAAATAACAATGCCACACATTCAAAGAATACTGGTGGAATTTGTGCAAACTGTGAACATATTTTCAAGTCAATTTTTGAGATAAAGAAATTAGTCAGAAAAATATCTTCAGTCCTTTAAAACTGCTAAAAGTTCCTACAGTTTATTTGTACGTGCTTATTATCAATCAGTGGCAACATTAAGAGTTGCATGTAAAATTACACTTGCAACTACATCAACAAAGTTTTGGTCAGTGAACGGAAGGTTAAATCAAGTAAAATACTTCAAATCCCAAAGAAAGCTCTGGAAACAAAACAATGATAACGAAGCTCTCCCACTCCCCTGTCCTGGGCCTCAACCCCAGGAATCTTTGCTCTGTACTTGACAGTCTTTTTTTCAGAGCTGAAAAAAACCCCTATTTTTGCAGCCACAGAAGCATTTTCACTCTTCTCCAAACAGTACAGTTGCCATTCATCAGTGAACATTCTGTTAGATAATGAACCATTAGCACCATTCACCTGCACTGTGATGAAAATGATATATCCATTTGCTATTTGAATAAGCAACAAAAGAAATAGAGCCCACGTATGGATTTAAATATCTATCTATCAGCTCACAGTGGCATGTCACAGCAAGAAGGCTGAATAAATATGCAAAAAATTGTTGTTTAATGGGGAGAAATACAGTAAAATTGTTTTATAGCGGGGCAGTAAGTTCTTAGCGACAAAGTAAATTACAAACGAATTTTTCAATGACATTTTAAGACTTCATATCAGATTCTTACACACTGTTCAAAAATCAATTTTGCATGGAATTTCTGTGAGTGTTCCATTATTAATAAAGCAGCAGTAGGCAACTGTGGCTGCACTCTCGCAACAGCAACACCTGAGGGGGAAGAACGCTGCTGCATATTATCCCTGCTTTAAACAACTCAGCCCTGAATCCTTGCACAGCGAATCTCTGCCTGGGATTAAACCCTTATACCATCTGTAATCAAAAGGATGTCAAAGGCTGGGGAGGAGGTGAATTATTGGTCTATCTCTGCAGGTCTTCACTTTACCTAACTCATAGTAATTTAGCTTCAATGGGCATTAAATTCATCCATTGTAGAATCAAATTCAAATGGAAATTCTCAAACAAAACCAGTAAGAAAAATATGTGAGAACCTAAAATATGTTTACAAAGATAGAGAACGTATTTAAATTATTTCTTATTGTTGACATCACACAATATTTGATAAATAAATGTAGTCACTTTGTTTACTGAACATGTCACCTTTTTTATTTAACTCTTGCTGCTGCATTCTTCCACATCATTTACGTAGATGGCATGGTTCTGATTTCAGGGGTAATGATCAGAATCAGGATATCTTTATCTTAGTAATGTCATGTAATCCACATCAACCTTCAATTGAAATTTTCACTATGTACCTCATCTTCAATTTCTATATACCTGAGAGTAGTGCAGATCTCAGTTTAATTTAGGACACATTGAAGCATATGTTTGACTTTGAGCATTTGTTTAAGTGCTTTCCCAAACATACCTGGAAAGAGACTTTCACAATTAGGACCTAAAATTCAGAGCTAGATACAAAATACAAAAGATTGAAGTGCTTTAGGAGACTAAAGCACTTAAGGAGTGCAGAAGGAGAGACTCCTGGTGCCCTCAAAACCAACACTGCTTAATTGCTCAAGGTCTATGTGACCTGAGGTTTACTTGCATTTCAAATGAAGAATTAAATGCTCTTTGATATATTCAGTGAATTAACATCTGTAAAGGGAAACAGTATTCTCCCTACTGACCCTTATGTTTAGAAATTAGCAATGAAAATTTTCTGATAAATCCACTTGAATAAGAAATTCCACATTGTAATGAAAAATCTTATAGCCCAACATTATTATACAACATATTAAATAATAGAGAAGTCTGTGTACCTTGATTGGCTAACAGATGAAATCTGAAGAGTGCCTAATACAACCTAATTCATTGTTCAGAATTTATGAGACTCATCATCATTTAATTAACAATATAAATATTAAAAAACATTTTCTAATAAAATTTTATAATTGTAATAAGACACTCTAATATATGAATTATGGTGTATTAATTCACACCCAGTTGTGTTGAAACTGGGTATGAATGAGCAGATCATAATTCACATCTTGTCATGTCTTAGAGCTGAAAATAAAATGCAGACAAAATAAAATGGAATAATACCTTGCAGAGATAAATTAGCTAAAATTCAAGTTATTAACATAATTTATTGTTCCAGCTCTTTAGTCCAGCTTTTCACATATTCCATGATGCCTATTGTCATAGTCCTTACACATGGAACACGTCTCCTTCAGCAGACAATGATGTGGTGGTGCTGACCCCAGAAATCTTGCCAGGAGCACTGGTAGATGGTGCTGATATTTGCACTAGGCAAGAACTTGGCTGATTTGCTTAATGAGGACTTTTTTTCAAGTGAAATGACTCCAAAACAATGGATCTTAACAACTAATTAGGCTGAGTAACATATTTTCATAAATTCAAATAATAAATTGATTTGTCAAAACTACAATTTAACCACAATGCTTCAAGAATCTTAGTTGAGCCAGACTAATATTTATTGTCAAAAAAGGGAGCAAGAAGACCAGAAACATCTTTTCTTTCTCTAACTGGAAATTTCTGTTTTTTCATTTCAAATTGATGTTTATTTTTAACTGGTGAACATTTTAAAAATGTGTATATGCTAAGTAAAATATGTCCATTTGTTCTGTGAGCTAGAATGTCAGTTACTTAATAGAATCATAAAAATTAAGGTTGGAAAAGGCCACTAAGATCATCGAATCCAACCTCCAAACACCACCTTGTCAACTACAGCACTAAGTTCCATGTCCAGTCATTTCTTGAACACTTTCAGGGATGGCAACTTCACTGCCACCCTGGGCATCCTGTTCCAGTGTCTGACAGACCTTTCATTGAAAAAATTCCTACTGATGTCCAGCCTGGTTCTGGCAAGAAAATGAAGGGTTTGCTTATACATATTTAAAACACTTAATAAGCAAAAAGATGTCAGAAGCTTGTGTGAATTTAAGAGATGGTTGAATTTGTTTGAATTTTAGTCAGTCCTGGAAATCAGCAATCACCTCTGGAATAGATGACACAAAGTTTCATCTAACTCAAGACACAACAGAGTGATCCAGTCAGTTTCACAAAAGTTTCTCTCAATATACATCCCTTATCTAGGTGCCAGAGGGAATGCTATAATACTATAAATCTAACACAGAACTTAAGAGGAATTTGAACTTTCTTCTGGTTCTCACTGAGTGCAGTAGCACCAAAGTACAAGAATTCTCTCTCTGCTCCACGTGAGCCACAAGAGATATCTTCTCTCAAGCAGCACGGACTGTTTGCACAGTGCTAGCCATGAATCCAAGCATTCACTCTCATGACAAATGACTGGGCACTCCTCCATCCCACAGTGGACACCATTTTAGTCACCAGGGGAGAATTTCCTGTCTCATTACAGAGAAGCAAGTGAGGGACCCTGGGGAAAAAACTCAGATTGCAAGAATTCAACTGCATGAAATCTACTTTCTACATGTCTGCTAAATTCCAGGCAGGGCCACAGAGAATGAGCAATGCAGCAAAAAATCATTTTCTGTTAGACCAGATGCAATCATGACCCATAAACTGTCAAAAGATGCCACAGACCTAGTTCCCTAAGAAATGCTTCCAACCATGGGAAAGCTCCTATCGCACTTCCTCTCCAGTGAATGCTTGTTCTTATGTCATTTCCCAGTGACCTGCTCTGCTTGTCTTTGCAAAGTCTCTGGCACTGATAACATTTACAGACAAATGTGTGGCTACTATATCTGTAAATCAGTATCCCAGTTGCCCCAAGCAAAGGATTTGATGCAAGGTAGAAAACACAGAGGGATAGATTACATTAATTCAGTGATAACTCGGTTCTTGTTCAAACTTATTTGACATATGAGAAGGGAGAACAATATTGGCTCTTTGTATTATTAGGGTGGCTGAACATCAAGGGTGAAATCTTGGCCCTTGCAAAATTAGTGGGAGATTTGCCATTGACTTCAATGGAGCCAGGATTTGACCCTGGGTGAATACAATTCCCATATGTGCTTCCATAAATAAAATTAGAAATGATTTGTCTGATAGCATATGGAATCCATTTATGCATTATGAATAAGATTATTATTTAAAATGGAAGATAAATGTAAATTAACTTCTATATTCATGCATATATTTTTACATATCAGATACAGAACATGGGAATGAGAATCCATTACATTATCTTCTTTTTCTCAGTGTTAGGTAAGAGTTTAGAAAACTTGATTAGGAGGAGACTTACAGGACAGAGGAAAGGTAAACCCAGCAACTTAAAAATTCTTCTTAAGTTTTATAAAGATACAAAATAGTTTGCCTGGGTTCTGGATTTTCTGATACCTGTCAATCTAAATAGATCTTTAACATTGTGTTAATGTTAGGTTTTCTGGTTTTGAATTAATTTTACTATTAAAAGAATATATATATATATATTAAAAAATATATATTTGAAGGATTAAGAGTGGAGAAAAAGCCGAAAAAGGGAATCTCATACCTCCTAGCTCTGTACTGCCTGACCTTTCCCACCAGAAAAATTATTCTACTTTGGAAACATGGCTCAGTGCCATCCTCACTGCAGACATGGTTTCAAACTAACTTGGAGTTGTGCCATGAGGAACCACTAGCTTATTATACAGGACGGATGCCAGACAAACTGGCTGAGGTGTGGTTGGGTTTTATGGACTTTCGATTGAAAGTTATGCTATACATAATGTGATTAGATCTGACTGGAATGTTATTCCTTATTTTGTTTTATTGAAGCTTAATTGTTTCCTTATTTCACTGTCATCTCTCCATTTGACTAACACTTGTGTATCACTGGTAAGATATAATATTCAACCTGGCTTTGTCTTTATACACTACTGGTCTTTGGACCCTTTTTACTTCCCTCAAAGAAAGAAGGAGAGAAATAAATAAAGAAATTATTCAAAAAGAAAATTCTTTTCTAAGGCCAGTCCTAAAGTTTTTGCAGAAATTCTGCCTGAAGCAAATGTTTTACCTGAAGGAGGTTAACAAACATAAACCATCAATCGTACAAACAGATCTCATTCTCGCTACAAGTCATGTGTAGTTTAGAGGGCCACTGCATGCAGTTTTCAGTCCCTAGTTGTGCATTCTGTTTTTACAAAGAGATTTCTTCACACATCCCACAGAGCTTCATTTACACAGTTTTTATGTTGGGATCGAAATTACTGCCATTTGAATACTTCATATTTGCCATATTCCAACTGAGCAAATTAGTTTGACAAGATGAGCTTGTATAGGTGAATGAATTACTTCAGTGTGGCTTGGTGCCAGGAACAGGTTGCAAACACAAACCAGATAAGGTTTACAGAGATTCTGATTTTCTAATGAGTGACTAGTTATAATGCCTTTGCTTAACTCCAGTGCCAGCTTCCTTTGTGCTCTTCCTACACTAGCAGTGATCAGCTGGACACATTATTGCATGGCATGGTTTGTCTTAACAGCCCTCTACCTCCTGTAAGGTCTGATCTGCACCTGCCATTACTATTTCACCTGCATATTCCTATTCCACTCCACCTGACATTAATGGCTGGCAAGGATTATTGACAGCTGATCCCCAGTGGAAAACTTCGTAGTTTGGTCTTGTACATACAGTCCACACTTCCAAACCCCTCAAATCACGAAAGAAGTCCAAAGGCTTTGCAATTACACAACTAATCCTCATCTCTGAAGTTTAGTATATCTAAGCTTGGAAGCTTTTTCCCAAGCGAACTAGAGAAAACCATTTAGGATGTACATTATAATATCTCCTAGTCCATTGTCGCTTATGTACATCACTTGATTAGTTTTTTTTAGAGATGGGAGCTAGTTCAACATGTGTAAATAAGGCAGACTTTCCCTAAGTGGAAAAAGAAGACAGTTAGATGATACAACACTAGTTAATTAGCTAGCATTAATTAAAAGAATCTAAAGGATATAGTTATCTTTTCTAAGAAGACAGTAAACTCAAAAAGCCTGGTTTGCTGTGCCACTGGAACAGAAGTTATAGAATTAAGCTGGGCTGTCCTTGACTGTATTTCCTCAGGAAGCTAGTGTTGAGTTGGGGCCAGGGAAGGAGATGATAGAATTTTAGGTTATGTTTTGTTTGGGTTTTTTTCAATACAAAGGTTTTTCATTTCTATAGCACTATAGAGTTTAAAATATAGGTATTTTGAAGTCAAGTTGTATGTTTATCTCTGAAGTTAACCTACTTAGTTATCTACTGTATTGAAAAATTACTTTATTGGAGTTGCCTGTATAAAAAAATGCAAAGCTTTGTTTTTAGCACCAAGACAGCACTAGAAAAACATGGGCTAATATGCAGTCCTTGCCATTGTTCTGTTCAATTCCTAATAATATTGTTCCTTGCCTATAAAGACCCTTAGTCATATATCACTGCTTTTTTTTTCTCCTCAGTGCTCTGTAGCCTTGCTATCCAGAAAAGTAGGAGAGCCAGCAAGCTGCTTTATCAGCAACAGTAATTTCAAATGAATGTTAACATAGCTACTTCTTGTCTGTCCCTCTTTCTTTATGCCCCTCTATGGCTATAATTTATTAAAATAATTTTGAGTGCATGTGGACCCCTGCCTTCTATTGGAGAGTATCAGGTGGGTTCAGCTGTGTGCTGCAATCATTCCATCAGCAAACACAAAAAAATGTTCTGGTCTTTCTTGAGAAACCACTCCTTGGTTTGAGAACTTGATATATCTTTGCTGGGGCTATGAAGTTCCAAGTAGCCATGGTATGCAGCACAGCGCCAACAGCAAAATTGCTACGAGGTCATGGAATTTTTAAAATAAATGTTATTTTCTATCCAAACCTCAACTGACATTATAACAAGGTTTTACTGTTCTCTCTGTCACTTTCCATTAAAAGTCTTAGACCAATGAAGAATGGCAGAGCTGAGGAGCAGAGGACAAACAGGGAAGTCCAGAGACACAGTGTAAGTTAAATTTTGGTGACAAAAGAAGAAAGATTTCAGTTGTTGGATGAAGCAGAGCAAATGCAGACTGAACTGTAAGCTATAAAGTTCTGTCTCAGATTTCAGTGCATTAACAAACCTTACTTGCCTCATCTAGGGCCTTCACAAGACCCCTTTCCACAGGTTCAAGAGCCTCATCTAAGTTCAGGTCCAGGTTCCCACTCCTTGCCTGAGGTACACACTGTGTGTTCTTTTCCCTAGACTTACACCTGAATTGTTGCTTCAATTTCTCAGACTGACTTTCAGCTTGACTTGTTTGCTTTTGCCTCAGTCATCACTGTTCTATCAATAGGACTTGTTGCTGTGACTCCCTGCTGTGATTTCCTGGCTCAGGCACTGTAGGACTTGGCCCTGTCAGTGAAGTCGTTGCCTGGATTCTACTCTGACCACCCTTGGCTTCCTCATCCCAGAGGGAACAATTCGCCCTTCCTGCAACAGAGACAGGGGAGTTCTCCTCTGGGAATGCATCTTGGAGGAGAACCAATAAAGGAATTCTACATATCTGACAAGAGGAAGGAAAAGAACTGCGCTTCCCACTGTATTTCACCTCCTCCAATCCCTGGTTAGAAACAGAAAGATCTTCCCTTCAAGGATGTGAAAAGTATTTCATGAATTTCTGAAAGGAAAGCAAAGGTAATTGAACACTTGGAGTCTCTATATTGCTGGCAGTCATGCAAAAAGTTACTGGCAAACTGCATGGGAAAGCATACAGTAAATGAATGCCAAGAAGTAAAAATAAAAAATAATGGCAATTCAAACTTATTCAGTTTCCATAGTATCAGAAATATTGGTGAACAGGACACATTATTTACCTGATGTAGGATCTTCAGTAGCATATCACCCTTTTTATCATGCCCCTGTGAAATATTACTATAAAATAGTTGCCTACATCTAAAAATCCACACAAAACCAAAAAACCCTCAAACCTAAACACAGTACATCCCCCACATGCCAGTATTTGAAGTTCATTGCTTTCATAGAGGGAATTGAATAGCCAGGAAGATGTCAAAAACTGAAGCTATATAAAGAACATATACTTACATACGACCAGACATAACTGAAATCTAAAGTACACCACCTACAAACTGAGAAGTAGGTTTGAACTTGGCAGTACTGATAGTTCTGCAGTTATATTGTTCTGCTAAACAAGCTGACCATAAGTGACCAGAAGAAGATCCTCACAGCTTATACATGTGCAAAAATAAAGACCAGAAGATAGAAGCGATAAAAGTGCTCCACCTCTTTCAGCTCAAGCAAATAGGTTTTGCTTTTCCAACTGATGGTAAAATAGAAACTGAAAAATATTCAGATCAACTCTTAAAACTGAAGAAAAAAAGGAGGATTTTGCTTCGTCTTTTGACACAGGTCAGGTCACTAGAAGTCTCTTCCCATGAGATATGGAGTGGCCGCACATTTACTCTGAAATAGTTTTTATAGTATCTGGGAGTTGTTCTGAGGCTTGCTTGACTGAGGATTGATGCCTGGGTCTGTTGACCTCCACTGGGATGGAAATACTGGTTATATCTCTCCTGGCCTGTCCCCATTCCAAACATCCTTCTACACAGTCAAGTGACATTTTATTCCATTCCATTTATTTTGTAAAGACCAAAAGCTTTGACCAGAGTGTGGGAGAACTCTGTATTTTTATCCTTCTCAGACCTTAGCACACAACCCACAAAACAAAAAGAGGTGAAATTACTTGTTTGCTTCTTTTATGAAGAACAAAAGACTTCACAGATGTCGATCTGTCAGTTATTTTCCTTGTTAAATGTCAACATATATTTGAGGTTACTAATAATGCAATACCCAGGTAAAATTCAAAATAAAATAAATTTTTTAAAAAGCACATTTGACAGACAGTCCCCATCTATTTCCAACCTCCTTAAAGTAGCCTTTTTCCTTTGTCCCCAAATTATTTTCTTCTGTTGTTCATATTGTTACTTGTCATTACAAACACAATTCCTGTTTCCTTTCTGACAGAAGCCAAAGAAGCTTGGTTTAAAGATATATGTTACAAAACCAGGACTTCCAAGGTGTACAGTCTCTGTATTAAGAGTACCTGTAGCCAGAACAAGGACTAAAGTTAATACCTGTGACAGGGAAACCCTTCTTCTCCTGACTAGGGCCCACTCTTTCTACAAAGTAAATAGTCCAAAATTTATTTGCCTCTTTTTGATTGTTCTTATTGATATTTAATGCAAGAGAATGTTGCACACTGTTTGTTTAGAAATATGAATTACAAAATAAAATAGAAAACAAAAAATTAAATAGCCAAGATGATCATCTTTCAAACAAGCATACTGGAAAGATGTTCTATCACATTCTCTCCTCTGTGGCCAAATTAATTTTAAAATAATAAAGTTCCTAGAAGTTCCTCTGTAAATTATTAACTTTACAAAATATCTAAAATATGTATCAACTACAACTGTCGCACTAGGTCTCTGTTCACGTTCCTGTGCTGGGAATATAAACAGCATTCATACATTTTCTTAAACGTACAGATTTAATCTCAAAGACTTGTCTCTCTGTTCATTTTGTCTCAAACCAGAAACCTTACCCAAGCAGTTCCTCATGAGCTGAGGTCAGTGTGAGGTTTAGGACTTACCACATGATATATTCAGGTTTGTGCTTTCAATTTACTGTATAGTAATTTTAATTCTTTAATATCAGATTATATCAATATAGTTGCACGCATTCCCTCTAATAATTCAAATCAGCCAGCCATGTATTGCTTTTTCTATTTCTCCTAAAATGATTACATTTACATGCTACCAATTCATTAACATAACTCACAATAGCAAGAGATAAGAGGGGAAAATTGATACAACTAATGAAATAATGACAATGAAATCATTCCCTCAAAGCCCTGCATTTTTAGCAAAGTTTTTGCTATGTGGTGAAGCAAAACTACAGCTGTCAAAAATATGGCATCCCAACGCCTTTAACAAATTTTAAAAATCCCATCTGCAGGCAATGCAGTGCAGACAAACAGATGTCGCAGAAGTACAAAGCCCAAAGAAGAAAAAATGGTTTGATAGTTCTAAGGTTTATATGTCTGAAAAAAGATAACATATGTTTCTCCGATGAAGAAAGCCTGTGAAATGTAACAATTGCTAATGTTTATAAATAGCTATTGAATGACTAATGCACACTTAATACCTGCATTCATTACTGTTTTGAGTTTCCTAAGGAACAGTAAGTAGATCAATTAGAGAGGACTACAAGTTCAGCATCTTTCTGTGTAGCATTAGTTGTTTAGTTTAACTGGAGAAGGTCCCTACACTATCTTTAATCTGCTTGTGGGGTTTTTCTTCCCCTGTCCAAGAACTCTCATTAAAGTGAACTCTTCTGAAATATGCAATGCTGGCTACCTTGGTCCCACTTGCTAATGGTCCTGAATTGATTCCTAATTAGTTGCAGTTTTGGTCAGAATCCCATTAAAATAGCTGACTGTTCCAACAGGAAAGAAGGAAAAGGCTGATGTTCTGCTGTAGCTGCTGAGACTGGGGGTGAACTTGCACCCACGATGGCAGGCAAAATGCACTGAGATTCAAATCACGCTCTGTGTCCTGGTTTGAACAGAAGCCTTCATACTGTAATTTATTCTCCATCTATAAAATATGATGAAGAAATGCATCAGATGCTGTTAGAAAAATTGCATTATTCCAATATTCTTCTAGTCTCTTCTTAAGGAAAAGAAAGGATACTAATTCAGAAGAATAGGAAAGCTTTTTAATAAATAACTGATATTTTTTCTGTATAATTTTAATTGGTATATATGTTCTAGCCCTCTGTTTATATTCTAGAAAGCCTCTGGGAAGCTAAAGATTATATTTTCATGTTTTTCTTCCAAATGACTGAATATTGCTACGAACTACAGAATATTTTTGTTAATGAAGTGAATCAGTGATCATTGTGCAGCTATTGCTTTATTATTTGAGTTTAATTATAGAAAATTGAGGTATCAAGAAAAATATGCTCTTTTAAAGCACTATCTGGAGCAAGTATCCCTGTTGTTAGGGAAAAGTGATGTCACGTGAGCGGCTTTTGTATTCAGCAGCAATAATTCACTGCCTGCATGGGGGGATTGATCCCAGCTATGGTATCCCCAAAGGAGCCTCCACTAGGAATGGGCTCACATACTTTGATCTGTAGATTAACATGAGCAGGATCAGAAGCCTTTGTCTCTTGTAAACATCCTATGTCCCTAAATTTGTATCCAGCAAAAGGCTGAGTCTTGTGTTTATTTGGGTAATGAATTGCAGTAATTAATGCATGCATTGATTCCTCTACTGAGTCTCCCCTAAAGGCCATTTCCATTTTTAATTTATAGAAAATGCATACAATTCCTTTAATCAGAGCACAGTCTGGAATCTATAATAAACACTCAATGAAAAAAAAAATAAAGAAAATAGAAGTGAGATTACTGAGCAGGATTTAGGTAGGAATTTAGGTAGACAGAAGTTGTATTTAACGTTGTATTAAAAGACAGCTACATAGTAAGGAGTATAAGAATATGTATCTGGAATTTTCAGGGCAGATTCAAACCTATAAACAGAGAAGCAGAAATCCTATTATTTTATTGAACAGATTTTCACTCACTTCAGGGCTCAGTTTAGTCCCTAACACACGAATGTATATTTCTGTCACATATTTCTACTAAAAGGATGTTTCAATGCTGTCTTTTTCTTAGTCTGTTAGGGCCTTTGCACCAAAAAAGACCCTACCATTTACTAAATACTCTTGAGGGAGAAAGATTCAAAGGAAAAACATGGCTTCATTTGTTAATTGAGAATATTTCTTACTTGCTAAGTGCCAAAACTGTACTCAGAATCATACAAGATATAAAATGCAAACAGCCTTCCCTTCACAGTCCTTCAGCCCAAAAGCAGTTTTTAGCATTCCAAACATTCCGTGATCTTAAACTGGATCATTCTCAAACAATATGGCTTCAGAACAAAGCAAAAATCAAGTGCAAACCAAATAACACAGCTGATAATGAAATAAATAAATAGCAAAACAAATTATATTAGATTTTTTTATTATTTCCTGCAGTACTTTCAGACACTAAGATTATAATTTTCCTTGTTTGGGAAATGCCTGCCTTGTATCATACAGTTCTTTATATATATAACATTTCCATATACATACTGAAATGTGTATAAAATTTGCCTGGGGAAGTATGAAAATACAACATTATAAATACACAGCAAGGCAGATGATGTTGTGCTGAGGAATGCAATCTAATATTTTTCTGAAATGTACAGGTGATATAAATTAGAAAATACCCCACGGTATGTATGCAGCATAAAGGACACAGAAAGAAAGACTGATTTGGAAGCACACACAAACTAAAGGAATACCTGATTAACCTTTCACTGACTCCTGGTCCACGTGATGCAAAGCTTGCCTTCCTCCTAGAGTGATGGCTTTAGAAGAAGATGTTAAATTTAACCTCTGGCGCAATGATAAATTGACAATAAAAAATTCAATGGCTTGGTAATTACCAATCACTTTGGACATCGGCAACATTTTTCAGTTCTGTCAGTGTTCATTGGCACAAAAGCTTCAGCTGAAATTCTCTCGATCTCCCTCTTTTTAACTTTGTTTTCATGATGCAGATTAAATCTGCCACCCTATTACTGATTCATTTTCCTAATTTTTCATGTCTGCACCATGCCCCAGCTGCACTAGGCTGATAATTGTGGAGCCCAGCCCTGATGATTAACATCAGAAGAATTAATTATGCCTGCCATTAAAATTCCAGGTTGCACATGGTGATCAAGAAAAATTAAGTTTCTCTAGGCCTCTAAATCATTTCACCTTTGAGGAGAATGATAGTGACTCGACAGCTAAACTGCAGTCTGCGTTCCAGAAAAGGTCTAAACCACACACCCTTTGTATACATCCCTAAATGCCTTCCTAGTTCTTCTTACTGGTTTGTTCCACCTTGCTAAAAAGATTTACTGCTCTCAAATAAAGACAACTAAAGTATCTAGCTGATTGCTTGATTTCAATATAAACAATCTTTTTTTGCTTCTTTCTGAAACTCTTTGAGGAGTATCTATTATAATAATTTCCAGGTCAAGGCATCACACAGAGAATGGAAGATCCAGGAACAGAACTAATTTCATAGAATTGGTAGTCCCAGTTATAAACTGAAGGGAAATTATTATTTTAGTACTATATAAGGACAATTATTTTCTCAGAAATAAATTGATAATGAAACAAAACGAGATTCCTAAGATCTTTAGGCTAAATGGTAATGAATAAGGAAAAGCCTGTTGACTGACTCATTTCAAAATAGACTTTTGCATGTGAAACTCAAAACATTTTTAGTCTAGCCTAAGGTATGACATTTACTAGAGCCATAAAGAGTAAGATTATATGAGTTTATCATGTTCTTTTCCCACACTATCCTTCATTTTTAAATTACCATAATTACATATATTACAGGCTTAGCTTAGAAGACTGTGATGAGAAGTCATATTTTGATGAACTCATGTAAATATCTCATTTAAAATTATAAATATCACAAAGAGTAGGCATAAACTGAGGATCATATCTGCTTCCCTTCCTATGTTTAGGCAGTACCACTACAGCAAAACTATTTAGATGTGGATATTCTTGTTAGCTTTTATAGGTGACAGATTTCTAGAATAAACTTAACAGAATTGGACCAAAGAGCAGCACAAGAGCAATTATCTTCCCTATAAAATATGTTATAAAATAGGAATAGTCAGTGCATTTAGAGATTAACTTCTACGGGAAGTCATGTGCATGGCGAAATAAGAGAAAGACCCTTCAATTTAAAACTTAAATCCTTGAGTTTAACGTGAACATCACTGCTGTAGCTCAAGGATATTGTATTCTATATAAAATAGGCCATTTAGACCTTGTGAGGACTTTATTGCACTCTCTCACGAATGACAACTAGCATAGTATTCGTGATTAAATGAACATTTATTGTATTTGTAACAGTATTCCAGGAATGCTATAAAATGAAGCATGAAGTCATCCATTTAAACATTTTTAAAACATGTCTTAACTAAAAGCATTGAAAGTATCTCCTTACAAGACTTATGGTTAAATCCAAAACCTTTTTCTTTCTGCCCCAGGGCACAGATAACTCAAATATACCAAGACTTGGCAAATCACAGATGTCTCCCCAGAGATTTAAGAAAACAGTCAAGCACGTTGTCAAAAGCCTGTGAAATAAGGTGAGAGAAGTCTGAATATACTTACCGGTCTTGTCTGTTTCTAACATCTGTGAAGATAGAGCAAATGGAGTCCTAAAAGGGAAAGACATGACAAACAACACTAAGACATGGATTCAAAACACTGGTGTAAGATTGTCAAATTAGACCAGCATTCAGAACCATAAATTCCAATTTTAGCAAGCATGACTATCAGTCAATATATTTAGGTGATAAAAGGTTAATCACAGACTTAATTTTAAGACTTCAAACAGGTCTGATTTCAGCATTTGTCCTGTCAATTTTCCATACTTTCTGATCTGTATCAACTCAGTACAATCAGAGGCAACATTTCAGTGTGACACAAAGATCATGGAGGGCAACAAAGGGAAATAATACACTTTGAATCCTAACGGGCTTACAATTATATAGAGATGTTGCACTTATGGAGCTGGATATATCTGTCTCCAATATGAAATAAAAATTCCTTCTTCAATGCAGGCAAAGGAGAGGAAAGGCCTTTTTCTATTACTGCTTCTGAGTACCAGTTCAAGTACTCCAGTCTTCCTCACATGAATAACCACGGACTCCAAGAAGATCACTTGTGTTTCTAAGGATAATGTTAGTAGATCCATTTACTATTAGAAAGTCAAAAAGAACAACTAGCATTTTATACACACAAATTCTGTTCTTATTTTTCTACTGACCACAATGAAGGGTACCATTCATAATAATTCCAGACTTATTTCCAGTCAATTCTTAAAAAGAAAGAAAAGAGGATGATTTGGTGTACATCTTCCATTCTATGCTAATCAGATCTGGGGTCAATCTCCCTGTCACTGTAATTTAACTTGTGGCATATCTGCCTAAAATGTAACACAATGCATTCAGCATGTATTTTTCTAAGTGTAAATCCAGAAACACATATACATTCAAGCACATACCAACAAAGTTTAGCCACATATTTATGGGGCATTTGTAATCACAAACTGCCTGAGGGTGCTCAGGTGTCAGGTCCTTTTCCAATAATGGTGCAGCAGGCCAGCGAGATTCCCTGACTAATCTAAGTCATGAGACAACATCTTCCCCACCAGACTTGCAGAAACTGGCAGATTACAGTGCAGCAGCCTGTTACAATCTGAGTGCCATGGGCTGGTCACTGCAAGGATGTTCTGGCTCTGTGGCTGCCATCCTACACATCCCAGCTGTTAAACTGCCAGGTGTAAGTAGGTTTTCATACTACAGACCTCTTCCCAGCTCTCCATTCAGGGAAAAGGATATAAATTTGGAACATAACATTTTGTTTCACCACTCAAATCCATATTTATAGCCTCATTGGATTTGATCCTTTCTCAAGGATTTCTCTGTCCTAAAGAAGTTTAAGTCTTCCTACTGTCCTACTGACAGGTCACTGTCTGATTCTACCATCTTTCACCTGGTATGTCCAGGAGAACTCCCAGCTGATTCAGATGGCAACTAGAGCCAGCTGATATCACTTCCATGGTTGTAACAGTCCAAGGAGATTGTTAATTCTTTGGGGTGCAGATGGCTATTTCTGCAAGGTAGGGCAATGTTCACATCCCAGAAAAAAATGGTTTAAGCACACAGAGTTAATTTTATATTCCTGATACACTTATAACTTGCTAATCACTTTTTATACAATTAAACACTGGTTCATAAAATCTCATGCAACTGGTCAGAGGCAGGGTTCTTATTAATAAACTGTCACTACCTGCACAGGATCTCTTTTAAAATGCAAAAAGTAAAATGGCATTTACTTAGGTCAGCCCATTTTGTCAGCAAGATCTGGTGGGATGATTCACACAAAAGAAGATTTCGGCAAAACAGATCCACGACATTTTTGGTTTCAGATCTCCAGGGAAGACTTTGGAAATAGCAAAGTGCCAGGAACTACTTTTTTGGCAATTATCAGAATAAGGATAACTAAATGGGAAAAAACCCAAAAATTTTTTTACAGAACTATACTTAAAATATTACGCTTTGCAAGTAATGATATTGCTTAAGAAAGAAGCGAACAAAAAACCCCAACACCAGAAGCAGTGATTAATAACATTTCAGTTTGTTATGCTTTCATTTGTTGAGGACCTGCTATCTTAGTCAATATTTCATCCCTGGAGATTTCCCTTTTCACATGTTACTAATCCATTCTTCAGGTTTGGAGAACTAGCCACTAGTTTTAAAGTCTCTAATTCCTTCCATATTACATCATCACCTATGTTTCATTATAAAATACATTAATATTGAAAAATTAGTAACTATCCTCCCTATGCTATAAAAGAACAAAATTAGCAAACTAATGGCAATCTAATAATTTCTGGTTTTAGCCCGTAACTTACAAAAATCTGACATTCACTGTCTATGCATTTTTCTGCTCTGAAGAAAACTGCATGACTTCTGTATTGGTTTACCCTTATCTGACCTTCCATAAAATACAATTACTTTTTCCTAAATAATAATTTTTCATAGTCTCTGCAGTTTTTGTTAAAAACATCTTCTGGAATGCAAATAGATCTAGAAACTTACAAAAAATCCTCACATTTTCTGCAGTGACTAGGCTCAATTCCTTGAGGGACTGATGGAGACAAAAAGACACCTTTCTCATGGCTTTTTCCTCTCGTCCTTATACTCAACATAACCAGGAGCAGTCAAAGGTCAGGGGACAAATGAGAGCTACTCAGCTAAGTGAGACTCTGCAAGTGACAAAGATAAATTGATATGCATGTGGGAAACTGAGATGGATGAAAAATGAAAAAGATGGTCCCACTCGTCTGGCACCTGTAACAGAAGAAAGAAAACCACATACCTTACTCTTACTATCTGTGTCAAAACTGTTTACAACATTTATGCTAAGACTGGATGAGAAAAATAGTGTGACATCTCTTGAAAATCAGAGGGTCGGGTATTTAGGTGTTTTCACAGGTTTTATTCAGACACATAAATTCCAGGTTGTAGGATATATTGCAAAATAGATCATATACTTGAAATATCACTCATACATCAGGTTCTCTGTTGAAGAACTGGGTCTTCATATGCAGATATGTTTTTGCAATCTTTCTGCAAGCAACCTCAGCTGAAGACCAAAGTTAGAAATCTCTCAGACTCAATCTTTTTGATGAAATTTGCAGGACTTCATGATTTTAATATGGTCAAATTCTCCAAAACTCCTTTTAAATTCAAAAAGTTTGCTTGAGAGACAAAACCTTGGTGATTCAGCTGTGTTCAAGATTTGATTCAGCTTTAATTTAATTAAAACAACTTTTCTCTTCATTAGTTGATACCCTAATAGAAGCAAATATTTGTACTCCTTTTAAGAATTGCCTCTTTCTGTGAGATTTGGCTTCAGTAATATGGGTAGGACTCCAAATGATAAATAACCTGACTATTGAACAAATGGCAACATTTCACTCATGCAGAGCAGGAAAATTTAGCCCCCATGGGTTATGTTACAGGAAACTCCTTAAATCAAAATGTGGACACTCAATATTGAGGTGCATAAACTATAAGCTTTATTGATCATGTCTCTTGTGACTATGCACTTCTACCATGCTAGAGACATAATTCTGCATGGGACTGATTTCCTTCAACTTTCACTTTAGAGTTCTCAGCATCTAAAAATATCATAAAATCCTATTTCTGCACACATGTATCTCCAAAGAGCACGTGGAAGAATTCTCAAGGGTATTCTTTTTTTTCAGCTCTTCTGAAATCCTGGTCAGGCACCTAAGGCTCCTGAAGGAAATTAACGGATATGTTTTATGGTGGAGGAGGTTGCCTATTTGACATAAGCTGCATTAACAATATGAAACGTCTTTTAATAAGAAGCCAATGTAATTTTGTTTTCTGATCTAGTACAATGCTAGCAATCCATTCTTACATATTTGCATGACTTTGCTTTATATCAATTTGAGTGACTATTTACGTGCCATGTATGCCGTGATGCTGAGTAGCTGCAGAAAAGGACAACCAGCGGAGGGTGAAGGGAGATGCCAAGTTTATAAACCAGTGTTTGTATTTACAATCAAGCTTTACTTTCAGGGGAAGCTTCTCTAGCAGACATAGGTGCAAATGCAGAACGTCACAGCTCTTTAACAGGCAACACCCTCACTGGCCCATTCCTGTAAATTCTCTGCAGTGGCATGTTTTATTGCCCTGGAAACACAACATGATGGCTATTTATTTAATTGCATGAGAAGCCCAGCCAAAGCAGGGTGTCTCATGTTTGGCGTGTTAGTTTCCTGCTTGCAAATTTACAATTTAGCACCGTTTGTGTTTTCAGAGTCTCCTTGTTAAAAGTGCAAGGGGCCCATTTCCCCAGATGAAGAACAACTGCTTTGTCTGCCTCCAAACAGCCAAAATCCCCCAAAAGGCACAGAGCAGCAGTGCAACCTGCTCTAAAGCTGGTGTGTGCCGCCCCTCCAGCCACTGATTAACATTCGACCTACTCTCCGAGCAGAGCTCTATATCCAGTTCAGTGTTTTCGCTGTCCTGTCCTTTCCTTCCCACCTCCCTCCTGATTTTGTAGACAGACAGCCGTAATGCGCAATAGAAGCATAAGTCTTTAAACTGAAAATGTCATCACTTAGGAATACAAGAGAGTGGTATGTGTCATGTATGTCTGCAAAATGCAGTTGCTGTCTGTTACAGTCTGTAGCAACTTTTAAATCTGTCATCACGGCATGAATTTCATGTTAAGCTCCTTCCCAGTGCTTTAGCCAGGAAGTAAAGGGGGGAACATACTGTATCATTTATGGGCATGCTGGTGCTGGGTCAACCATGACATCACTCTCCACTCCACTGAGCTGTAATGAGGTGAAAAGGCAGCTTTAGAACAACATAGCACTTTATTTATTAGGAAAATTTAAGTGCGTGTGTATTTCAATTTATGATAAAACTGAAAACAAAGGTTATGGACTATAGCTCTCCTACAGCCCAAAGTAAGTAGGGGAGGGAAGGCATTTTGTAGATGATGAGAGATTTAATGCACACTAAGCACAGAAGATTGAAAGCTCTCAGCAGGCTGAAATCCTGTACTGACAGCCCAGCCTATTAGAGATGGTACACAGCACATTTTGCTGCAATCAAATTGTACTGTACACTTTGATCAGAGCATGTCACTGAGGCAAGAGTTGAGACCACCTAACATCTTCAAATTCCAAAGGACATAGGCATATAAACTGAGAACAGAGGAAAAAATATTGCAAGGCTTGGAGGCTACAAGAGACCTTGATTGCAGAAGGCTCCCTAGAAACCTGCAATGCTTTTTAAAGCAACATTGAGAAGCTGGGCAGTTCATTACATCTCTCCAAATTAATGCTGAAATATAAGATGGACTTTTCTACTTTACAGTAAGGATTGGTTTTGGTTTGTTTTTTGATTGCATTGGAGATGGAACAAAAGAAGTACAAAAAAAAGGAAAAAGCACAATGTAGAATAGGTCTGATCAGATTTGCAATTAATTGCTCTTGCTCCTTTTTTCTCAAGTACGACCATATTATTTTTACCTCAGGCACAGCACCAGCAGCTGGCTTTCTTGGAAAATCACTGCAAAAGCATCACTGTTGCTAACCTCCATTTGAATTTTAACTTGCTTCTGAAAAGGGATCTGCCAGCTGATCATCAGCCTGGTAATCCTGCCTCCCTTGGCACACACAACAAACCCCACATCCATAGTATTAAAATACTTTCAAAATACTAGATGCAAGATGGACTTTTTCTGTCTAGAATATCTGAACACTGTAAGTACCAGATCTATGACATAATAATAATAAACATAAATGCACT
Source organism: Sitta carolinensis (assembly GCA_032173965.1). Taxonomy (NCBI): domain Eukaryota; kingdom Metazoa; phylum Chordata; class Aves; order Passeriformes; family Sittidae; genus Sitta; species Sitta carolinensis. The sequence goes on from CM063288.1 coordinate 22,449,451, forward strand.
ACGATGATAATTAAATGGAGGATTATATCTAGATCTAACTGAAAAATGAGGTTTGATATTGAAATCCTTCTTTCCTGATTACAACATATTACTTTAGCAGCTCTGGTCCCAAAAAACAATCTGAAATTGGTCTGTAGCCAGGATATCTAGGGTTCTAACCTTCCTAAACATCACAGACTTCTAATACTTCCAAAATGTCTGAACAGTATTTGGCAGAAAATAATCCATGAAAAGCCCATCTGGAAGAGACAGTGTCAGCCCCTGAAAAGGTGTGGTTCTTTTTTTCATATTAGTGGTAAGCCAATGTCTCAGCATGGTGCTAACATACAATGCACTGCTTGACTTGTAATTTCTCAAATGAAATATAAAACTATATTCATCAGTGTTCACAGAGATTTAAGAAGCCACGATGCAAAATCAAGTATATAATTACTGGCCAAACTCTCACATAGGGGAATAAATATTGCAAACTATATTTATCACAATAAATAAAAATTATAATTTAAAAAATAAATAAAATTAAAGAATTGTTTTATATATGTATCAGGCAAAAGTCTTGGACACTTTTAAGATCATATTTCAAAAGGTAGTATCAACCTTCCAGAAAAAATGGATGAAGTAGGCAGAACAGACAATTCTGTATACATTCTCACTTCTGCCAGAAATATCTACTAGATGGAACCAAATATTTCATAAGTTGCAAGGTCTACATTTCCAATTATGCACTACAATGTATATGTAAGAGAAGGAGCTAAGTAAATGGGGCATCTTATGCAGTAGGCAACTCCTCAATCCAAATGCAAGCAAAACCTAGATATCCTTCACTCTTTTTTTGTTATTTTCTTTATACTTTGTTAAGTTTACCCCCACCATGTCTTTTTCCGTTTCCTCCCCATTCTAATCAGGTTTGATCTATCTATGGATTTCTTAGAAAGAAACATTTAAAGATAATTTAATGAATATGAAGTCTCTTAATCCACCTCTCATTCTTTATATATCTTTGTTTGCCTTCTCAGTGCACACTTAAAAATCAGTTCTGGAAAACTATATCAGGAATCTATGAGTCAAAATATTTATATTTAAATTTTACTTGTAAAACTCTCTCTGTACTTCCCCTCGCATGTGTTGCTTGTTTCAAGTACAGCATGAACCAACAGTAAATATTGTTTTTCATCTCTAGCTGTGATGGAAAGCACCTGGAAGACAAAAGATGACTGAGAGAATCAAAACCAAGATTATACAGCATGACCCAAATTCATTCTTCATATGTTTCCTCAAATGCTGACCTAAATTAAATTACAGTGGGAGTCTGGTGCTCTATCTGCATTTCTTATTAAATTGTTCACTATTAGCATCTGCCTTTCCATTATACCTTGTGGCCTTTCTTACTCATTAATAACCTCTCCATATGCCCCAAGTTCAGTACTTCCTCCACTGAATTTATTTTGTCATTTACAGACTCTTTAAACTTTTTTCAGTATGTGAAATTTCTTTGTAGAAGACAAGAAGAGTAGTTTCTAAACTATCCACTACTTGCATGATGCTCTTTTCAACAAGTCTCTTTGTAGCAGATAATCTTTAACAGATACCCTCTGTATCTTTCTCTATTTAGTTGTTTCTGCCACCCTCAGTCACACTGAATAGCAGGGTACTTGCAATGAATTTACAGTCTATAGAAAGGAACAGAGAAAAAAAGCAGAAATAATTCTCACTGTATGAATTCAGAATGAGCTACTCTTGAGTACTCAGTAACAGTTTTGGCTTCTCTAGCTCAAAGATTTGTAGCAGAATTTAAAAATAGAAGGAAAAGGACAGCAAACTGGTATGTGGAGTGACTTCACAGAAATTATCAATTAGAGCAAGATTCTTAGGCTTCAAGCCCTTTCTCTGAGAAGACGTGAACCTAGGTATAAAAATCAGAACTTGCATGAAGTAGGTGAAAGGTATTCCTTTGGAATACAAGAATTTGACAGTATCAAATTAAAACAGCTCTAAGAATGCTCAGTTTTACTAACAAAATAAGACACAAGATGCTGGGAAAGCTGGAGGTTCAACATGAATTTTAAAATCTATTAGATATTTTCATGTGTGAAAAATCCATCCAGGGCTATTAAACATAAAGATATCACCTTTGCTTCATAAAATCCTAAAGCTGTACATCAATGAAAACTAGAAGATCAGAGAGGATTATCACTGTGTGTTTGACCTAATCTCAGGCCCTTCCCTAGGCAGGTATTAGTGGCCACTGTTGGATGAAGGAATCCGGGCTTGCTAGGGGATAGAGGAACTGCAGTAATGCTAGCATCTAAATTTAAAAATCTCATTGTACAACAGAGCTAGGAAGAGAGTGCCTACTCCGACCCCACCTCCTGTGTGCTGAAACACTAAACTGAGCTCTGGAACAAAACACAGAACTGGATCAACTTTCTCCTGTGCCAGCAGTGCCATCCAGCCGGTGAGGGAGCTGCAGAGGCTGCTCAGCAGTGCCTCTCACAACGCGCCTCTGCCCGTGTCTGCATCCTGCACAACACCTGCCTCCCCCGCAGCCGCGCCGGCTCACACTACACACCCTCTACGAGTACTTCGCCCACATTTTTTCTGTGTTCACAGAACGCTCTTTCCTCTTTTGATTTTCTAATATTTCTTACAGTGCCTTATAACCCGTGCAGAAAAGGCTGAACAGGAAGAAAGAGACAATGAAACGCAATGCAGGAAGATGCCAAATCAGTCAAACCCCCCACCCTATCCACACACAATCAGTGCCAGCTGTAGTCCAATTAAACTTAATCTAGTCACATGCTCATGTGTTCCTCAGAAATTAGAGGAAATCAATTCAAATGCTAATGAGAAAACCCATAATTTATTATCTGCTGAGGAATGCATGTTACATTAATTTTAACTGTAAACAATTATTTTTATTGCAAGATTAATTACACCATCTTACACAACTTCCTCTTTTCATATTTTTGAAGGAATTCGTTTTGTGCTACTGTTTTGTTGATCTGTCACAGTATTTTAAGCCTGGAAAAGTATAATTAATTTAAGAATACCACAAATGTGGTCTCTATTCTTCTGTCAAAGGAAAGTGGAACAAATGCCTGGGGCAAAATATGGAAAGGTCTGGCTGAAACTTATAACCTCAACAAAAGTACAAGAGCTGGGAAACAGTATAGTCATTATTGGGAGTCTGGAGCTAAAAACACAGCATGAGAAAAGAAAGCCCAGGTAAAAGAAAAAAAAACAAACAAAAAACCAAACAAACCACTTTTGTGGGTATTAACCAAAAGAATGAAAAACAGAATTTTGAGTTAGCCCAAAATGTCATTCAGCTGAATGAGCAGTTTGTTTTAATTTTAGTTGGTCCTTTTTTATGTGATTCTTTTTTTTCCTCTGTATATAAAATTAAAGAAAAAATCAACTTCGTTACATAGACAGGAAGTAGCAAAATATTTTATCGATAAATAAAAGTAAGCAGTGGAAAAGCAGAAGCATTTCAGGAAAGCCTGTCTTGTTTGCTTTGATTGCTGACCAGAATTCCTACTGTTTTATTATAAAGTATGTGTACAGAATGAAACATTTGCATTATAGCTTTAGTTTACTGCAGTGATACAGAGAACAATGATAATAATTCAAGCAATATTTATTTTCCCAGTTTCTAGACTTCACTTTTTTGTTTGAAAAGCCTTCTCTAATCTCAGAAAAATGTCAGTGATAAAATGCTTTATCCTAAGCAGCCCATTATTCTTTTTATGTCTTTGGTTTTAAACACTTGTACCAAAACAAAAATCAAAACCAGAAATGCATTTAAGGAGTCCATTTAATGGCTCGACAAGCAAGAAAGACCATCCTTTGAGTTATTTCATTTCACATTAATTTCTCGGAGTTTCCTCAGTACGGCTAAATCTGGACCTGAGGTTTTGGGGCTACAACTAAAGGGGAGATTTTTCTTGCCAAGTATTTTAGCACTACCTTTGGTCACATTACCTTACAGGAAATATGACAAATAAAGCTCTTTTCTTCCTTGCAAACCCTTTGCAAAGCTAATTCGCACTTTCAGTAATTTACTAACTACTCATAATGTATTCAAAGGAGGTTTTAACTGTATTTGACTTTGTGTATAATTTTAGAAATTGCATTATTTATTTATTCTTGTCATGTAGCCATTAAATGCAATCATATGTATAAGTTCATAACAAATGGCTAGCATACCACAGTTGAGAAAAATAAAAGTGTAACATTGCAAATAACAAAACTGAAAGAATAACAGATAGCACTGTTCTGCAAAGTGCTGTTCACATGCATATAGTTAGAAAGATAAGACTATATTCAACCTACAAACTACAATGCCAACAGAATATATTCCATTAAATATTCACCAAAAGCATCTGAGGATGAGTTTCAGAAGGCTGGGCAGAATGAACTGTTTGTCACCAAACTGTGGGTTTAGTATTGAATGAGATCACTATGTAATAGAGAAACAGAGGTCCCATTTATAACAGCTGCTAAATTCACACCAGAGCTTAACAAACATGTCCAAATTTCTCAGTGTTTCTGTCACTGTCTTTACCTTTCTAATTGCACACAACTCACTCTTTTCCTTCACCTTTGTGATAAAAAAAGCACTGGTTTAAAAAAATCTGTCACTGAGGGTTATCATGAGCTGTCGTGCAGTCTTGTTCGTGGTGCAAAGTTAAAAGCAAACAAAGGGCACAGGAACTTCAAACATCACCTGCGTTTGAATATTGTTGGACCTATGCCCTGGCAGACAGAATGGATCAGCAGTCACCTGAACTACTCTTGGCCTGCTCTAAAGCACTTTTGGTTTCCTGGGTGGAGCTGAATGTGGCTACGTAATTTGTTGCATTTTTTAAAGGAACTGGATGCATCACATTTCCACGTTCATCATTAATGTTGGTTAAACTTCAAACCTCTCTACAAAGTAATTAAGTAAATGGAGCATACTAGCATATGTCACATATATGTTAGGAACCAGTGCTGCCATGAAGCTCTGATTAAGCAGTACAATCTTCATTCACTCTTCATGCTGCAAACCCCACATCCCAGAAAAACTGGAGAATGTGATGAAGTTACTCTGGACCCCTTTGTACATCTGCTGCAGCTATACAATGACCAAAGGAATTTTTCCTTGGCACAGGGTACTTACTATGTTGCCCTAATGTGTATGTACCAACACCCCTTCCTCCCAGTTTGCTCAAGCACAATCTGCAGTTCATCCTGATGACCACAACCTTTGACATCTGTCCTTTTGATACTTTTCACCAAGTAAAAATAGTGCTGACAGTTTCCAGAAGAAGGATGCAGGACTTTTCAGGGTTATTTTGCAGAACAATAATAATCCCTAATACTGTGGGAGTGTCTTCAAAGAAAACCTAAGGAGAAAATGGAACCACAACTCTAATTCTGTTAAGCAAAAAGCCCTAAATAAAGTAATTAAATTTTATATTTCAAAATTTTATAGTTCAAACACAGAGAGAATTATTAGAGGCTTACAGCTGGTCATTTGTTAATCTGAAGCCATTATGTTTCATTCAGATAGCCCATCCAGCCAAAATATTTGACCCCATGGTAGTATTAAAGTACTTGCTGGGCAGAAGGTAGATGAGAACAAACGAGAATCCAAGAGGCAAAACTTCAGCAGAGGAGTAAAACTGATGAGGTGAGATACGCCCAAGTGGCCTCAGCAAATGAACTGCAGCCTCCCCTACTGAGGGCCCTCCCCATGTGGGCTGCGAGTGTATTCCCTGGCAGACATCAGTCAGCCTAACACAAGGACGTGAGCAAGACAAGTCAGCCACACCCCAGAGGATTCTCTGTATAACAGAACACCAGCTCACATTAGCTGGTGTCCCATGTCTCATTATGGGCAGCCTCCACGCCTTCAGAGGAAGCTGAACACAAAAAAATCCTTGGATCTATATACTTAATTGGATGTCTGGGGAAATTTATTCTTGACTGGCTAAAGCTCTGAAGCTTGAGAACTCTTTACAACCATTGTCTTAATGCAGAGCTGGCTGTGTCACAAAGCAATGCACAAGCATTTCAGAGAGAGCAATACAAACATTTCAGCTCTTGCTACAGCCCTAAAAGAAAGAAGGAACTCCAAGGAAAGAAAAGATAATTGGAAATATTCAGCAATCCTTCCCAAAACTTTCACTGCCATCCCCACATTCCTGCCCCTATAAACACATGGGTATTAAAATTTCTTATTGAAGCTGGATTACCTTATTTTTTAAAGAATCTCTGATCTCCCTTCCTTAAAAATATAAGCAATGAGTCCTCCTCTAGCTCACCTGGCAAGCAGTTCCTACAACTAATTACTCTCACAGCTTCCAGCCATTCGATCTTGTTATGCTTTGTCAGCAGGAGAGAAAAGCCCAATTATCACATTTTTTTCCATGGAAGGGTATCTGTGTGATTCTTGACCTTATCTCTAAGAAGCTGTGTAAGTAGAACGACTTGCTTTTTTCTTGGAAGAATAAGGCATGTTTTCCAGCACCTGTATAATTTTCATGAGTTGCATTTGAACTCTCTTATTTCCATAACTAATTCTTGAAGTGTGGTCCCCAGAAAACAACATAATCTTGTAAGTGATCTTGCCAATATTGTTTGAACTTTACTTTTCCAGGTACTTTTCTTTTGATACAGCCAAGGAAGCCTTTGCCTGTTTTAGCTACATCACTGACAGCTCATATTGAAATAATATTCATAAGCTACTATATTTTTCTAAGACAGAATTACTACTTGCATTCTTAACTTTTTTTGTGTCTCGCCTACAGACTTTAGGAACTAATGCTTTTCATCATTGTCTAGGGTTTTTTTGACAAAAATATTGGTACCAAAACAAATCTAGATCCCTGGAGAGCTCCACTGGAAATAAATCTACCAAATTAATCTCTCCCTTTACACAAATATAGTTTGTTATCTGTCATTAGCCTACTTTTAATCCTTCTAATAAGTGTTTTGGTCACATAATGCAAGTCTTTTTTCTTAATAAAAATGGCTGAAGATAAAATATATGGGCAGACAACTGCAAATAATAGTCAGCTTGGCATTAAAAAACTGGGCATATATATGGAACTTGTGTGCTCTACTTGAGCAGTAACCCGGGTTAGCTAAAGCCAGAGAGGTTTAGCTGGGATGCCGAGGGCACCTTTGCAAGGGCCACACCTGTGCAGAGCTGCAGAACACAGCACACCTGATGTGGATCTCAGCTCAGACAGCTGCTGCACCCACCACCTGCACACAGCTGCACTCAGGGCACTCCCCATAAGGGATTGTCTTCAGGTCTGTGTGGCTTAGGTGGTGCCAGGAATGGAAACGCCTTCTAGAGCTACAAGGGATGCTTGCCTGAACTCTCATAGAACCACCCCACAACAGATCTGCTGCCTCAAACTTCTCAGGATCTTCTTCCTCAACCAAAGTTTGATGGACTGGCATAACTTTTTGTGTACAGTGCTATGCTTTCTTAATATTGCACAGATCAGTTTTCACAGTAAACTAATAAATATCTAATAAACCCACTTTCATTTGGAAGCTATATTAATTGCACAAAATATGTCTGACAGAGTAAGTCTTGTTCCTGATCTACAGATAGCTTAGTTGCAAAACTTTGTCAAGAGTTTATACACCTGTTGGATGGTATTCAAATAGAAAACTGCCTGTTAAGCTAAAAGCTGGTAGCTGATTATACCCAGACACTTAATTGCTCTTTCCCTTAAAGGACTTCCTGTTTTGGAATGTCACCATTTGGGTAAATGCGTGAACAGAAAGCCTGGATCTTTTAGGGTCATTTACTGCTTATCAGAACCCATGATGAATATTGAGTAGCTGTACAGTCTTAGATGAGACAGTTACCTGTGTACTGCCACAGCCTCATCACAGATAATGTTTTAAGCGTTCTCAGTGGAAACGTGAAGGTTCTCCTATGTGCAGGCTGTTATCAGACCATCTGCAAGTGTAAGGAATTGTGCAGATGAATTCCTGCTGTGGATCAGCTGATGAACATATAGATGAGTTTCTTCTGTGTAAAACAAAATCTTTCTGAGTAATCAACCTTTGCATCTTGACACTTCAGTGGTATAGTATATACATCCTCTCAGCTCTGCCATCAGAATGTAATAAATCTTCCTGCTACTGTCATAATACTTTTCTCAATATTTATAGTTAGAAAAATTTAACTCTTGACTGCATGTTAAAAAACATAGAGAGGATTGATTGTTAAAGTAAAAATCAATCTGAGGGTTTTGATGATTTAACAAGCTGAAAAACCATATAAATGTATCACAAAAACTTTGATTGATTTATAACTTTGTAATCCATCCCTCTTCATCTATTATCCTGTAAGTACTGTATTAGCAATCATTAGTAGCAAGACGAGATAGAACACTGACATCTTCCTGACACGATATGACCATAACTGGAATCTTCTAATACACAAATGCTTTTACCTGGCTATTAATAGTGCCCTTCACTAAAGATGGACTGGTATTTCCAGCTGTATTGAACGACTAAAGTTTGCTATCAATCCTGGAAGTGTCTGCTCCGGATGGTTGTACCTACGGGAACAACGGTGGAGTGCCAGCCAGACTACTGTATTACTGTTCTTACCAGCACATTCATTTATCTCTGTAGAAAGACAATAATTTAAAATTAAATCCATAGTAGTAAGGATTAAGTGGATACTAGAATAAGAATCTGTCTCTGATCTCCATTAAAAAATATTTTTGTTTTTTCAGAAGCTTAAAATTTTTCAATGTGCATGAAACTCTGAGACTACAGACACCAGGCTAGGACCAGTACAATAGCCCTTTGCACCATCGCTGTGCTAGCACTTTTTCTAAAGTGCACTTTTTCTAAATAGTCTCTGAAAAAGTTTATACAGAATGAAAGCGCACAAAGCCTCCATCAAAAAAGACCAAGGAAGATTGTCATTGGCCTTATTTTGAACTAATTCTAAGCAAAAACAACTCTTTGTCACCAGTACACCAAAAAGGTATGGAGTTGTTCTACAGATCATACAGATTATATACACCATGGAAGCCAGTGGTTTAAGCAATATAGAGAACAGGTTGGGCCACCATAATTTTTATTTCTTCCTATCCTTTGCAAACTTCTGATAGGTGTCACCTGTGCTTGCAATCTGAAAATTCTTTACAGAAGCAAGTACTGTGAAAGCCAGCCTAGACAGCAGGCTGACCCAGGCAATTGGTGGTCCTGGCAGACAGAATCCTCAGTGTCCTCACATCTCTTACTGCTGTCCATTTTCACCCCATAAATGGATGTGTTTTTATGCTAAAGTGCCTACCCTGAGCCAGTTTCTTATTTTGTGTATACTACTGTAAATCTAGCACAACTCTTTTAGTGATAGGGGGTCATTTTGCATTTATGATTGTGTAAATCAACACAAACTTCGTCATTTCTGTCGGCACTAAATATCCTCATTAACTTCAGTCTTGTTTTTAGCTATGAAAGAAATCCATAACAATGGCAAAGCCTATAACATGTTAGGGCATTTAGAAATATAAGGCATAACGTAACATGGTCTATTATATATTATATAATGCTGAGCACTGATTCCCATGAAGTGTCACATTAGCATATATTGTCCCTGAGTGAGTCTGTAGTATGGTATAAAGGATTGGTAAGACAACTCTGGGTCTGTAATCTTTTCACCAATGAACATTTTACAGATTTCACCTTAGCCCTTTAGCAATCAAACCAGCAGCTGAAAACTGCACACTTGAATATTTATGCAAGATTATACTCAGCTGCTTCTAGAGATGTTTTCCTTCCATTGTGCTTTCTTTCTCCCAGAGAGCACAATGAAATAGACACTTTAAAGACTACTTTAAAAATTGATTGGTTTAAACATTAAACTATCCCAAGCCTAAAATGGTTAAGCCTAAAATTATTAAATTACCAGTATATTGAAGACCATGGCCCAATCCTGAAGACAACGAAGTACACTAGTAACATTACTGTGTGATCAGTGTTAGCAAATTCACAGGACTGTTTTAAGCATCTGTGGGAGCATTTCACCATTCACAACTGCACATTCATTAGTTAATAGCTCATGTTATCCACTAATACCTAGACAAGAATTCCTTAAGAGCTATTCAAACACTTGTCTTACTCATGTCAGTAGCCCCAGTAAAGCTAGTCCTATGAGCAAAATACAGTTAATAGGTGCTTCTGGGATCAGAGGTTTGGGCATCTGTGGAAACTTTTGAACAAAATCAGTTGTATAAAGAACCAGTGAGCTGCTAGTATGTTCACAGTCCCTTACTCCTGCAAGTGCTTGCGGAATCAGAGGCCTTTATTCACAGCAGTAGAAGACTTGTCCGTTTCATTCTTAGTCCAGGTATTCTTTGCATTTTGAAAATTCTTAGAAAATACCACTTCTGTAAATATTAGCTGGTTTTAATTTATGTAGTGGACAAACTGTACTACTACTACTCCATTTCCACTCCACAATAAATGTTTTTTGTTTAAAATCTTATTTGCACTATGTTGTAACATTAAAGATACATACATTCAGGTAGATATAAATATTCTGTTCTTGACATATTTATATATTTTTTGTCTGTTTTGGACAGCTATTAAATGGTTATCTAACACAGCAAGAATCATTTTGGATGGAAAGCATTATTCAAAATAGCGTTATTTTGGATGGAAAGTGTTAATCCAAATGTGTTATTTTATGTGCCACAGATTCTGTCATCCTCAAACAAGCAGTACATAAATATTATGTAGATGATAGAGACACTATAGATTGGAGAATCTTTAATTAGCACAAGGACAGCACATTCCACTCATGTTTTTTTAGGAAATATTTTGTAAAATTTAAATTTCCTAAAAATGCTTTACAGTATTCTCTTACTATAGGCATTACAGACCTGATCTCAAAATCATGCAAGTGTCATAAATTCTTTCCTTCTGACTTCAAATCTTCCCAAAACTGCCTCAATGTGAGTTTTCTGGATCTTCCTCTAATTATGAACGTGATCTGCAAAAACCTACTGACCAAACGCTTGTTATGACAACTTATCTCTACTTATGAGTAATCTTACAATAGTTTACAAGGTTGGATTGCAATTTTATAGACATAATTACCACAATGAGTACAATAATGCACTTTTCAATGTTATTTATTTCCCATCATGCTGCAAAACTTCACACTACACCAGACAGGACCTGTACTTATGATGAAAAACCAAAGTATTTTGTGTATTTATGTATAAAATTCTTTCCCCTTCCAGCTATTAAAATTTCCCCTTCTGTGTGAATGTTAGGCATGGGGCTGACCAGGAATGAAGCACCACATTCCAAGCATGATCCTTTAGGTATCTGTACATGTATATGGCTATCTGCAAGCCCAAAGCCATGTTGAGAATGACCACACATGGTATTTTACCATGTACTCGTTTCCTCCACAGTCTGGATCCAGAAAACACAAGGAAAACTCAAGCTCTAGGTGAAAGGCTGTTAACTATTATTAAAACGGCGGAAGTCTCAAGAAAAAAGATTGTTTGCCAATAGAGCACAGATCTTTCTCAGCTCATCCAAATGCATGAAGCAAACTCCCACGAAGAATAAGGACCACTGTAAAGCTCATGCCATTCCATTCCCAGTGCAAGATTCTGCTGTCCCTAAAATAAGCCCATACCAACTTGTGGCTATTAAAATATATACTTAAATCTCTAGCAAACCAAGACATTCCATTGCTTCTTCTCTGGGGAGAGGATGAGAGAATGACCAACATGTGACAGATATTAGTCCCATTCCTTCATGACCTGCTAAGCCCAGAAATACAATGATAAACAGCATTTAAGAGCCTAAAGATAATGGAATCATGGAACACAACCTGTAACTCCTAAAAAACCCAAACAGAGAACCAGAAAGGATTTCAGTATGAAAATGAATAGAGGCAGAAAACACTTGCCAGTGTGATGCCTTCTGTATGTAACTGCAATTCACCAAACAGGATATATTTCAGATATTTTTATACATGGAAAACAGTGGTCTGCATTTCCTACTGAAATTAACAGAATGTAAATCCATATTGCCTGGCTTCATGTTCATAACTATCTCTCCAGAACCATTTGTTCTATCACAAGAAGTTGTTTAGACCTATGTGCCGGAAGATTTATGCCTAAAAATAGTAAAGATGTAGATCTAACTTATTAGTCTAAAGCAATTTATTTTTCCTTGATCTCCACATGCTTTATGCACAGTCATGTTTAAGGAATGCACCCAATGAATCTTTCCTGGAATATAATACCAGAATAGAACAGGCTGCTCCACAAATAAGAAAAAATACTTTAGTCTATTCAGAAATCAGCCTCAGACTGATGAAACCTAGAAAGCAGACCAAAAATACCAATTCTTTATAAACTAATGACTACCCATACTCTCTCTTTTTTTGTGTTATGAAGACGGACATACTGTGGTCTCTTAAGTCTAACCATTGCTGTGGCTGGATTTATGTTACATCTAAATAAAATTAAATCTCATCTTTAAAATAAAACATACTGAAATATTACAGTATGCTTTTTATTAGTGGCAGTGCTACTGACCTAGAGAGAACACTTCCCCCCTATTTCTATGTCCTTACACCTTTCCCCAGTGTTCTCCATTTAATCACCTTAGCTTTTAGCATAGTCCCCCTGTGAAGACACACCATGCTTTGTGGTATGTTACCTGATGAGACACATGCTTGTAACAACCTTCACTGCAGAGGTGATTGATGTTAAGTGCCTTACAGGGATTATTCTCTTTTAAAAACACAAATATATAAAAGAGAAATATCACCTTAAAAAGTCAATATAAGTATGGCATCTAAGCAGAGGTTATAATTCTTTGACCAACACTAAATGAACTCAGTTTGTGGATCTGGGTACAGTTTCACTCTACTGCCTATAAAACTAATATGATGATTGAAATTACAAGGGATATTTCCTTCAGGCCATTCTTGCCTTACGATGAAGTTAAGAGTAAGGACGATGGTACCAGGGACAACACAAATCATGGGATCAGAAATTCATTTGTTACAGTAGCAGAAACAAACAAAGTAAAATTAAGAATAGCAGTGTACCACAATCAAACTTCTAGTTCTAAATGCCACTGAGCTTTAAACGCCAGTGAAGTTCACATTTAAATTCTGTGGATAACTTTCCTCTATAGCCAAGGCAAAAGCCCAAGGACAAACATCAGTGATCTTTAACTGAATGTGCCTCCCGATACAGTGGATAAAATAAACGTGTGGCTTGCTACTATGCAACATATTTAATTTAAATACAAATTAAAACAAGCAATAAACCAAAAAATGCCAACAATAGTACTAAGAAAAATACTGAGGACGTGTTTATGGTAAGGTGCCCATCCAGTTTACAAATGAAAAAAGGTGCTCTATGTCTATGCCTCAGATTTTTTGGGGGAGTTGTGTGGTGGGGGAAAGGCAAGCAAAATTGAAACTAACTTTATTAAGTGGAATTTTTAGGCTAAGAAAGAATTGCAAGCACTTGGGGAAAATAAACACAAAACCTTGCAAAATGCAAATTTAATATATGGTATGGGGAAGGGAGGAAAGAAGGAGTTGTACCATATATTCTGTTTTGAGTTATTCAACAAATGCAGAGATTACTGCAAGGAAGTCAGCTGGATGCAATTACATAGTGACAACCCAGCAGCCTCAGAAACGCTGGAGCTCTAAGATCAGCTCAGAGCTCCCCCTCAGTCCAGAGCTGTCACATGCTGCTAAAAGATTTTTTAAGGCAAATCTCATTCTTTAATATTGTCACTGCCACTCAAAGGCCAAAAACGTATTTCTAACCATTCACATCTTCTGATCATTACAGAAAGTCATTTGGACTTCTTTAATTTAGTTGTTTATATACACTTTGCTATTTCACTAAAATAAGGTCATCATTTCAATCTCTTTGGAGCAGTTTCTGGATTTTTATATAAACAGATAATATTTTTATCTGTGGCCTATTCAGAATACATTAGTGAGATTTTATGTCACTAGGAGACATAATTCAGATTTTGAAAGTTGACATTAAGCTGCCACTATTAACTCAGCATCTATGCATCTACTGTAGTGCAGCAAGAGAGCTAACACAAGTGTTCTGGATAAACAGTTAATGCAACTTCTTTACATTTAAAAAATGCCTTAAGCCCATATCTTTAAGCAAATAATAAAGTGTGCAAATATACACACATCTGTAGATTTGCTATCTAAGGAGACCCAGCTAGGGAAAGATTTGAAAAGATTTTAGCAGAAGTACTCATGCTCATAGAGCTTAGAAGACCAGACATGTTTGGATATGACGGCACACGAAAAAGAGAATGAAGGAGAAAGACAAGTTGGGACATTATGCATGTAGTAAATATTACTGTACTTGTTCTTTAATGAAGGTTTTTCAAATGGTGTATTGCTTTTAGTAGAATAAAACTGAAGTATCACTTATGGAAAATTACTTTTTAATACAATACAAGAAAGGCTATGATTTTCTCAACTTCGACAGAGAAACAGGCCTATTAATAGATAAACTCCTAACTGCCTTGTTCCCGAATGTGCTTCAATGAAGAACAGATTACAGAAAATTCCCAAAATTCTTAAGGAATAATCACCAAGCAGCTCTTAAATGAAAAAAAATACTTTTTTTTTTAATGGACTGCATATTTGAAGTGTAGATCTCACAAATATCTATGAATACAACAATAATTAGATAAAATAATGTCAGATAGTTCATCATCTAATGATAAAAACAGTGCTGTTCAACAGCACAAAAGGGGCTCAGGTTTGTCAGTTTGGACTTCACATCAGCACTCTGAAGAGAAGATGGACAGCAAAAGAGAGGATTCTACAGAGGGCCAAGTGACAGATAAGGGAGATGCTATGGTACAGAAAGAGAACTCAAGTTGGTTAGAAATAAGGAATCAGCAAAAGCCTTGTGGCAGAAGGCATTAAAACAATGAATCACATTCATGACAATGCAGAACTTATTGAAAGCTGTCCCTTCACTAAGGTTTTTACATAAAGATGGTGATTAAAGCATGGAAAAATAATAAGTCAGAAACTAAAGCTCATTGAGAGCAGATATTGAATATCAAGCTCAATGAGAGGCAGATTGACTTTTGTACAGCATTTGTTAATTTTACCCTGTTTCGTTATGAAAGCAGTTGAACATATGTGGATTAACGTACCTTTAACATATAAAGAAATACAGTCAAAATATAGGAAACTCTAAATTACAAGGCCCATATTTATTAATATTTCTCTCTCTCATAAAAAAAAAAAAAAAACACCACACTTTTTTTCAACATAAAGGCTCTTCTCTGGAAACCTTTTAATCCCATCAGTCACTTCGTTTGGTGGTGAGACTTATCTGAGCATGCTTGGGGCCAGACAACCCAGTTAAATCTGCAGCTCTCTATACTGCCCCTATACAAATACCTTAAGGAAGTGACTGCCTCTTTTGCAGCATTCTTGAGAGCTACTGATGGATGATGGATATCATGGTGCTGATGTTCAAATTATGATTTGTCTCTGTGAAAGTGAAAGATCCCATAAAGGTTCCCCCTCAGTACATCAGGTTATGCTATTTAAATATATTAATTCCTAGGAAAGAGTACAAAAATAATGTAACATAATTTCATAATAATTTTGTTTGTTGTTAGAATTACTAATAAATACGTAGTACTTTCTTATGAAGAGACAAGCACACTGTAACTCAGAAAGCAGAGGAATAAGTCACTTAACACTTTTCAAAGAAATGACTGAAAACACATACCCAAGCCAATGGAAATGTGAGAAAGTCAACTATTGAAGGCCATCATTCCTTTAGGTATGTGTGAAGGGAGGGATGACCCTGATACGTGGAACAAGCAATGAGATTAAACCTGCACATTTCAAACCAAATCAAACAAAACCCCAACCATATAGTGAGAAAATATGTCCTTGTGCCCCTACAGTTATCATTCTTCACTCTCCAATTCTGTCTGTCCTCTACAGTAGACTCAAAAGTGTATTCGTCCTCTAGGGAATATTTGTTGTCTTAAGTAAAGTCCTTCTGGACTTTTACTCAGAATTCAGGATGTGAAACGATAGAAGGTCTAGAACTGGAAGCTGAGACAATATGGGGAGCTCTCACAACCAGCAGCTGCAGCTTATGCTCACAATTTATCCTTTGCTTTTAATTACTATTAAAAGTGTCATCCTATTTCCTTCCCTTCTTGTAAAGGCATAAAGTAATTGCTAGACTTGAAAGTCCATGAATTTCCCTAAGTATCTGAGGGACAAAGTGGCAGACAGCACAGCCCGTGGCGTGCCCAGTGGTTAGGTCTGGGCCAATGCGTTTTATAAAATGGATGTAAGTGTGCACATTTCTTCTGCTGCTATCAGTATTAATCAGGGAGCTGGGAGGAGGCAAGAAGCAAACACTGGAGAGTTCATCACACAGCCAGGCTGCAGGCCACAACCTTCAGTCATCTTGTTTCACAGAGACAATGCCGTAGCATCCCTCTGCTAGGCTGGCCAGCAGCTTTTTCTCCCACCAGCTGCCATTTACCCAGAACCTGTGTTTATAAAAATGTGCTGGGCATGCAAAACCTACTGCGGACCTTGTAATATGATACGCTTTGTCACAAAGCATTGATACTGCTCTGTTGCAGCAACCTAACATTTCTGCTCAAAACCACGTAGAAAAAAAAATATAGAAAGAACAATCCCACTTTTAATGCACAGTCTAATTAGCTGGTACCTGAACATAAGATATGAACATTAACAGAAAACTCTGACTCAGTGAATCCTTACAGCTGTGTGAAGGACTGTTGTTTTCAGGTGTGAAAAGCACCAGGGAAATTTGATTATAATTTTAATTAATACTAGCAACTCATATAATGACAAAAACACATCTATTTATACAACAAAACATCCATTCAGACAAAGAAATTCCCACTGGTAACCTTTCCCCAACTATGTGTCAGCCGTTCATTTTCATTTTGCTGATGTTTCTCTTCTCTCTTTGGTTAACACATTCCTGGTTATGCATTTTATCTCATTTTCCAAGAAGGGCTCTATTTATGAAGAGTCACAGCCATTTTCTTCTGGATGGAAATGCTGCCCTCAAGCTGCCATTGTAACCTGAAACAAGGATGCTTCATTGCTTCGGAAAAGACCCCGGGGACACTTCTTCATACACATATTTATCTTCTTCACGATGTACGCACAGATTTCCATTGTGAAGAAAAGCTGTGTGTTTCCAAAAGGCTGTGCCTTTCATGAAAAGAAGGTTTGTTCAGGATTAAGATTAAACTGCAGCATTTTGGGGAAGAGAGGAGGCATCTTAACAGAAAAGCACTTCAGCTACCGTAAGGAACTGGAAAGAGTCAGATCACAGTTTTTTGTCTATTCTTTCCTCCTCATTTCATTTCCTTTAGGCTTTCTGTTCCCTTCTAGTCACCCACTTCTGTCCTTTAAAATCTGTTGGTTTTCAGCTTCATTCTTGACCCTCAGCAATATTATTTTCCTGCACACTACCCAGAATTTTCATCCACATTCCCTTTTTAATAGCGTTGTTAATGATTAGAGGAGAGTAAATCACATACAAGATAATGGCTGCAAAAAATTAATATGCATGATTTCTGTGATATAATCCACTACTATACTAATTGTCTGCACAGTTAATTGAAAAGCACTAAATGTTTTATAATTCATTTGTTATTTCTTCTCCTTCCCCCATTCTTGCACCTGTTTATTTTTCTTTCTTTAGAACTTTTAACCTACTGTTCCACTCTAATTTATTTTTAAGAAAAATTACCTCCTACTGGCATCTAGTCCTAACACTTAAAAAATATTAAGGAAATTGAGAATTTCTTTGGACACTGCTGCACACAAGATGGGAAAGAGATTCCATCTCAGTATCTAGAAAGCTGCTGTAGAAAGAAGTCCTGGGTTTTTTTTCAATCATCTTTTTAAAAATTGGACTTAAACTACTGTCACTCTGAAGAATGCAGACTCTTCATCACAATCAAGCTTAGACTCTTAAAGAGACAGAACACTTACCAGCTGGGCATTAACTCGAGACCTCTGTTTGTCTCTAAAATTGTGCATCTCAGAGAAGAGCTAAAAAAAAAAACCCAGAAATGAACAAGACCAAACAAAACCCACAATAGGATCAGTCTTAAATCAAGGACTTTTTTTCAAAAAGGTCATAATAGTTAAAGGTTATGCTATGTGTCAAATGAAAACACAAAATATTTATGAATGCTAGCCTGTTTTTGCTTTCTTTGTGTCTTTTTTCTCCCCCCAGAAGATGGAATTGGGGCTTGTTTGACAGACTTTAATATTAGCCTTTCTCTTATAGCATTAAAAAAAATACAGTGCATAACCTTTATGCTGCCAATGACTAGCAGTGTAATATACTAAAAATTATTTTGTTGTTTAGTATTTGTAAACACAGCCAGGGTCTTTCTTAAGTAACAGATTTTCTTCATAAATAAATGCACTGACTAATACATTTAGTCAGTGATAAGTCTGTTTAGGTTTTTTGCGGAGGGGTTGTTTTTAAATTTTGAATGAGCCTAGTACTTACGAAAATACTGAATATACAATTCAGCAGGCAAACAAAAGGCTGTTATACTAACCAACCATGTCTATAATACCACAACCTGTGATAGCCATGCAGTTAACAGTCTTCCTGCAAAGTACAATTCCACTAAGTTTTGTGATGATCCTCTGATGGTTAACGTAGTTACACGTTTACACAACTACATAAAATTGATGCTAAATAAGCAAACTAGACAAAGTTCAGAAGACAGCTCTACACAGTCTGTGATGGCGCTTTTAATGAGACGACTGCATGCAGTATTTTTCTGCAGATCCACGTCTCATTCAGCAAATGAATACTTATGCAGTCTTTTCTCTATTAGCTCCACAGAACATGTTGCCTCATATACAGAATTGTTCAGTGCTACGTGGGCATCTCTCAAGAGTTCCTCAATACAATATAAATGCATTTTTCTTAAAAAGAAGAACCAAAGCCAAAATCTATGAAATGAGGCAGTATTATTATTTTGTAGGGTACTACTTTCTCCTTCTCTGAAAGGAAAATAAAGACGTGGGAAATATCTACCCATTGCCAAAAACATCACCAGTAATTTTGCTAATACCTGGTGCTCAGACCACCATCCACAGCACTTTATAACTTTCTACATTCAAAACACACTTCCCTTTGACATCCCTTGGAAGTGCTGAAACCTCAGGCCTGTATGTCTCTCTTGGTCGTATAAAATTCACTCCTTCAAAGAGGACTCTCAACCAGTGCACATAATGAGGCTCTCCACATTGCAAGAATCTGCCCCAGGACATGGGTTGCAGGCTTACATGGGCTAGCCCTCAGTAAAACTGCAGATTTATTCTGATGTTCAGTGTGTTGTAACTGCAAATGATATGAAGGGGTTTATCTTCACTCTGACACTCTAAAAGATTTATCTTTTTAGGTGTACATATGAAAACATAATGAAAACATTATTGTTCTTCATTTGCCCATGAGTGTGTGATTTGGCATTTTTAATACCGTTCCCCAAATACAGATATAGCCATGCTTAAGGCAGATCTCTGGTAAAAAAACAGACCTGAATTTTCAGACGTGCACAGCAACTGCAGCTCCTGTTGCTGTCAGCTGGAGGTGCCAGGCTCTCAGCACTCCTGAAGCTCTGGCCTTAGTTTATGGACTGCCAGAGGTGCATTCATTCTCTAATGAGCAGCTAGAATTTTGATACACTTTAACATGATAATGATGCAGATGAGGGAAGAAGAAAATACGCAGAGAGAGTTAAATTACTCAGAAAACTACTAATTCTGCTATTGCCATATGCCCGATCATCTGTGTTTGACATTGCTCAGCTTATCTGACCTGTTTCAAGGGAGGTACACACTGCATGTTAAATGTATCCATAAGCACCTCTCCCTCTCACATAAAACAGCTGATTTACCTGTGGGGAAGTGCAGCTTCTTGTAGAACAAGTCCATATGCTCAATGTCACAGTGTGACTCTAGTGCTTAGTGTGAAGATAATGAAGGCTGGAAAAGCCATTGGAAAAGCAGCTCTCCTGGGTAGCTGCAGGAGCTATGCACAATCTGCAGCTGTGGAGACAAACACACACCTGGAATCATTGAACCAGCTGCTTCTATCACCACAACCCCTACTCTCTGTCCTGGAAGCAGCTGATGGCCAGTTTACAAGGGGAGAGCAATCCTACCCTCTTGGGGAAGATTTCTCTGTGCTCAGCTTATTACTGTACCCAGTTTCTAACCCATCAATTAAGCCTTTTTTCTGATAAGCATTTTTGGCTATGTTATAACCTTACGACCATACAAAATGGCTTTCCATTTCTCAAAGCTGTTCTGCACATTCAATTCTACCTTACCCAGCCAATCCTCAGTTTTAATTGCCAATACCACCCTTTGAATTGACTCACATTCACTTGACTCTCACACAACAAAAATATTGAACTACATTGTCCTATAATATTATTTTACTAATATTTAGAAACGAATGACAATCAGTTCTATTTCACACTCTGTTATATATCCTATGTGAAAAAGATGTTCTTCTGCTTTGCAGAGCAGAAGAGCCTATCTCATTATTACCACACAGGCTATACACTTCTCTGAGGCTGTTGCAGTAGCGTTTCACAGACAGGGCAAGAAAGAGAAATCTCAGCAGTTGCTCCAGAAATGCATCAAATGTGTCACACAGGACTACTTGCAAGATGAAAGTCACTCTAATTCTCAACAGAAAACACTTTTTATGGCATGCCTAAATATTTTGGCATTTGAGGAAACCTAGAAGGACAGGGTGCTACATTATAAATATTATTAAAAATGGCAAGATGTTAATTTTTATGCACTGACTTTTGAAAGCACTTCTACAGTGAACCTATTTTTGTTGATTTGTATCTGGATAATGCAGAACTATATTTGATAGATTCAATTTTGAACCTCTGTTATAGGTTAAGAAAATAATGTAGAGATCTGGTGACAATGTTGGTTTTATTAGTCACAACTAACTAATGCTGTAATGAATGTAATCCTGGATGCAAGCCTTGCACACTGAAGAGCCTCCATTCCTTCCCAAGAAAACTTCCCAGACACAGTTCTTTCTTCCAAGCCCAGACAGCAACCTGACAGACACAGTGCAAGCCTTGCATGTCACTAGTCAGTGTTATACTTTGAGTGACTTTTTAGTGACTACATTGTCACTGTAGTGTCTTCCAGTCTTAGGACTAAGCTCTTACCCCCTTACACTGCTCTGCACCCTGTGAAGTCCCAGAGCTCCCATGTCAACAACTGCACTGGCACAAGAACGGAAAGCCTAGAGGGTAGAACTAAGGTTTCACAGTGCTGTCAAACAGCTGTCTCCAGCCCCTAGATCTGAAATGGCCTGGAGTTCCACACTGGCACTGCAAGCCTTCCTATCCATAGGTCTGCAAGCTAAAATCATTTCAGAGTCACAGCTCAAATTTCTATTTTAAACAGCGGCACTTTTAGATTTCTTTCTGACTTCTGTGTATCTATAAATGGTTTTATTTTTGTCACATTCCAAGGATGAGTATGCATTTCAGCATATTCAGAAAGACAGCAGGCCTCCCTGTTTCAGTAAAATTACCACTCTTCAGATCAAGTCTTATGCATGACAACTATTTAAAGAAAAAAAGGCTCTCATTTAACTATTTACAACTATGTGTATGACACCATGCATGCATAACTAGGCTGCTCAAACTGCTTCAGCAAACCTCAAAACAAAGGGGTTGTGAGGGTTGCCACCAGTTCTCCGTGCTTGTCATGCACCAACACCCCTCTCCTGTCAGATGTACACAGGTATATTCTCTCAAGAAGAATCCAAAATACAAGAAACTGTATTCTGATTCACAATTGTCTTAAAGAAAGACAGTATAATATGCTGAGATGACTAAAAGTCATGAAGTTTTGATAAATAATTCCCGTATCTGTGTGTTGATTACATATGATTAAAGGCATATTAACATATTGCTATAATGCATAATAATAATTTGGTTAAGACTATACAACTGTTTTTGAGGATTTTCAGATGCTAATTATACTTTCCTCAGATTTACAGCTCAAAACTGAAGTTTCCCTTCCCAACATGCTTTTCTACCCCTCCAGACAGATGTTTCACCAGTGTGTTTCACTGTTCTACATCACTATTTTTTATACCACTTGCATTTCATGTAATAAATGAAAATATGAAAATGAAAGAAAACAATGATAAATTAAAATCACGGTAGAGTTTTTTCAGTGTCAATTGACTCTTATTTTAACATCACCCAGAATCTTAGCTAATGAAAACCCAAAAAGTTTCTTAAGTTAGATAAGCAGAGGCACTCAAGATGAAGAAATCATCTTCGAAACAAAAGGAGGCAATAAGAGAAATAAGAGCAATGCTCATAAATACTATTTTAATTCTTAACTTTGACTATGAAGACTGATGTCCTTGATATTAGTGCACGCATCATAGAGACTAACAGCTCTAACAGCTTGTAAGAGGAATTGCTCTGTGACAGAGGCCTAGTGCTGTCAAAGTAATGATATTGCAGCAGTGTATCAACAGAAGAACAGCCGTATCAAAATCTATCTAATCCCCCATGCTGCCTCCTGTTATAGCCAATAAGGATGCTTCAGAAGGATTATATATCATTTACTGGTATTCGTCCAGAACAGTCTTTCACCTCCTAGCAATCTCTACTTTGAAGACTTTCTAAGCCAAGGCAGTAAATTTGTATGTAATATTTTTCTCTCATAATTTTTTAAATTTTTTTTGAATCATAATCAATTTTTTGCATGTTCAACACTAAACATAAACATTGAGATCAGTAATTCCACTGCTTACTTTCTTTCATGTGAAAAAATGTTCTCTTCTTTCTAGCTTTTTTTAGATTTATGGTCATATTAGACTAAATACTATTTTTATTCTAATTAATATTTAAGTTACCAGTTTGTAATGACAAATCTCTTTTGTCTTTTAAAAAAAAATTAGTGCTTCAGATAGGTTTGGTGGGTATAGCTGAATGAGCTCAGGACAATGTTTCTTCATAGTTTTAGTCATGATTTCTTGTCCTGAAAATGAAACAGTTTTTATTTTAGGATATCTCTGTGCCTTTCCCAGAGCTGAGAGGTTTTTTTCCCAAACGTAAAGCTTAGCACTGAACACCAAAAACGCTTCATTGGCTTCAGAGACAATGTCCTGTGGTAGCTTTCTTCCTCAGACTCACTTATGAAGGAAAAAAAAACCCAGAACAAAAATAATTCAAAGTTCTTTCAAAGCATGAAGTTGTTTACATTCTTCTACCAATATTGAAAGCAGCTATACTGAAGTAATGATTCCAGATTCGAGAACTGAGTTTCTGAAATTAGGAAAAAATATATAGAAGTGAGACCAGAAGGATCCCACTTCTTCAGAACAGAGAATAAAATATTGCACTCCTTTGCTGCAACACATTTCATTACCAAAATGCTTTTCTCTCCTCAAGTTATGGTGGAGTCTCTGAGAAAGTAATAAACTCCAATGGTTACTTTTAGTTTCTCAATCAAATGAAGTTAGAGAGATCTGTGCTGCAGAGTCACCATCCTACCAGAAAGATTTCTATGGCAGTCTATGCAATGAAATTCCATTTTTATCACTGGCCTTTTTAAAAGCATTCCCAATAATTAAGTACCTGCAAACCCTGTGTGTCATTCTATAATCATATATTGTTCCAGTATTCATTTATACACTCAGTAAATTTTTCATAGACTCTGCAAATAGATCTGCAATTCACACCAATCCATCTGAGCTGTCTTTGAACTCTCCAATTGGACTACAAAGAGTCCCACAGCAGCAGCAGCAGCCACAGTGACATGGGAGTTACTACATGCAAGCTACCACATATGTAAGGCCTAGGAAGTTTTGTCACACATACTGAACTTTTTTTCCTGTGTACCTACACAAAGATAACCTTCTGAGGAATGCTATACAAATTAAAACCCAATCAACCCTAGGGTACTACATTTAAAATGATTAGGAAATAAATGAAGTATGCTCAGTTTGGGAATGTGACAATAGAGCCCTTTGCTGAGAACCTGGCAACCTCTATATGCTATGAGTTTCCTTTTAAACAAAGCATTTTTAAAAAAGTAATATTTTGGGGGAAAAGAGGCTGTTTGTTGCTAGAGAAAAGTAATGGGGATTAGATTAGGTTTTCCTTTTCAATCTTCACTTTTAACAGTGTGACATTTGCCCCAAAGACGGCACTCCGGTTTGTGTTACTACTCCTGGGAAATACACGCCCCAGAGAGCAGTTGTTTAATGAAAAAGTTTTTTATAACATGTTCATGGTAGTTAATGGGAATACATATTATATCCTAATAAAATATAACCTTATCATGGCCACACAAACAATTCATCACTCTGCTGTAAGGGGGTTTCCCAAGAAGACATCCAACAACATCAGAAAACAATACATACATACGCACATAACAAGTTTGGGTCGTTTTCAAGTCTTATCATTGAATGTGGTTTATAATAGAACTTTCTGCTAAATTAGAGTCTGCTCCCTCAAGGACTCTTTTGTATCTTTCAAAATGTTTTTAAAACATTTTACTCTTCAGCAGATCACTACAATGCCACGTAAATAAAACTGATTAATAAGAATTCAGTGAGGAGAGAGAGACATTTACCATAAAACCAGGAATGCTTTGAGCTCTGTAGAGATTCTTTTCTGCCACACACAGCTTGGCTGGAAACATTCCACTGGTCCCACAATGCACATGTTTTCAATTACAAACTACAGATTTTATCAGCGTTTAAGTTAATTATTTTATACCTCTGAGATAAAAGCAATTCATGTTTAAAAACAAAAGTACATATTTTCCTATTTTAAAGCAAAAATATTTGTGCTTCCAAGAAAGGGCTGTGAACCATTTAGGACAATTTTTTACTTTTAAGATCATTGTCATAGGAAATCTATTCTTCTCTGGTGGTTTACCTCTCTCAAGTTATCAAGCCTTCACAGCATAATGGGAACAAAATTACATCTCATGGCAGTCTCTTATGATCCTGTTATTTACAGGCTTTTTAGGAAAAAGCAGCCCCTGCACCAGCTTTTGTAAATGATCCAGTGTGCATTTTCTACCCACTGCTGTTTTCAATGTCCAAACTGTATCAAAGTAAAACAACCCAAAGGAAATGAAGCAGTTTCTGTCAACATCCCCAATGTGTCATATGAAGTACACACCCAGTATAAAACTTGAGATTTATATGTTAATAATATCAGCTTGCATTTAATAAGTAAATCATATATATTGTTTTACAAAACGAAAAATATCATCAGTAAGGACAGATAAATTTCTAAAATACCTTACTTAACTTTATGCCAAAACAAAAAATATATAAGAGTGTGGAAATGTTGTATTTTCAAAATTCAGGGTTAATACAATAATACTTTGTCCAACAAATCAATATTTTTTTGCCTTCTCTGTGGAGACTACACACATCATGACTTCACACTGTTTTAAACTACAGAAGGAAAACTTTCTCCAGCATCATTTCTAAAACTTGCACAAATGTCAAAAAAGATGATGAATAAGAGTTGATGAGTGTTCCACTTCCATTGATAAAAGCTTATTTTCTTTAAGTGCATTTGGAAAATTAAAATGAAGATTTAATGAACACAAACATGAAGAGTTTTTGAAGCTGAAGAATGAAAGGGCCATAAGATGGGGGAAAACCCCAGAGGTTGTGGATTCTATCTTCCTCTCTTGTCATGGAATGGTCACACAGCTGCAAGCAAGTCCACACAGCACCACCTATCAGTTTATGAGTCTTTGAAACTGGAGAAATAAATTTTTGCTGATCTCATTCAGTAAAGCACCATGAGATTTACACAGAAAAGATGTTGTGTGTGAGTGTAAAACAGACAGTAAATATCCCAAAGTAAATGAATGCCTCATCAGCAATGAGATTATTTGTGGCAAACACTCACTACTTAGTTAATTTGTTGCAGAAAAGAATAAAACTACAAGCAACAAACCTGGACAAAGTAGAGCTGAACACAAAGGGAATCCTGGAAATAATTTTTACTCTTCTAGTTTCATGATAATTGTCATGTAAATCAGGAGAGCTAAAATTACACCACCTGGGAAAGTCATATATTTCTTTTGTTTATTGAGTGACCCTCAGAAAAGTCTTACCCACCTGATTAAGTAACATTGTGTTTGTTTTGTGGACAATAAAATGTAAAAAGTTTTCCTTTTCCTGTCAGCAAATGATGAATACATGTGGAACAGATTATTTAATACCACCAGACCACCAGGGAAGAAGATTTAGGTGAGCAGCAGCAGAGCTATACCATTTATTTTTATTACCATGCATTAAAAATTACGTTTACAGATAATTGTTTTTCTCCCTCCAATAAACCAAGATTAAAAAAAAAAAAAAATCAAGGAGTATATTTAATAATACCAGACCACCAGGGAGGAATTTTAAAAGTTGATTTTTTTAGTGACAAATTAGATTCTCTTTTTCTTTCTTTCTTTTCTTCTAAATTCCCAATTATTTTTAACTGCAATTTGTGGAGAGAAAATTTGAAAATAGCAGGACAAAATGAGTTTTCAGATGGGGGAGTTTCACACAGATTAGGTTGTCCCTTTATAAGGGTAATTAGCTAATCAAATAGTCCCTCAACACCAGCAGTTTTATAACACCTGTGTAGCTGCCCACATGTTATATAATGTTTTGCAGCTGTAAGTCCTCAAAAGTTTGGTCACACAGTCATATTTCCTAGTATTCTTTGTCATTCTTTCTCCTCCTGAAGTCTGATACTACTGCTATCTGTTTCTGTGGGAGCGTTACTACATAGAAAGTTGTTGATCTTACTTCACTTTCCTGCCAGGAAAGCTGTGTTTTATATAAACCCTTATTTAAAATTCCCAATCCCACTTTGAAACTAAAAGATTGTGAGAAAGGTCATTCACTTCTGTGATGCTCCTGATGCTAGGAAACCCAAAAAATACTGGAAACATAAGTAATCAGTTTGCTTATGTGAGAGCTCCAGATGATTTATCTATAAAAGGAATTTGGGGCCAAATTCTCAAGTCAATGCTCATTAGCTAAACAAAGCTGATATGGGCTTCAAAGTCAGTAGTGATTTTGCCTAAGTAAAAACAGCAAGCCCATCAGGATCTGATAAGCATCTGAATGCCTCAGAATTGAAAAAAAAAAAAAAAAAAAAAAAAAATTAAGCCACTGAATGTTTAGCTGTTTGTCTATTACAGTATGAAAGGATCCAGATGTTAGAAGAGGAGTCCATGCTATTATGTAGTGCTGGTCAGGTTCACACTATTTTTTATTTGAAGAAAACAAACAATTCTGCATGCTCAGCAGGGCCATAAAAACATGCAGTGACACGTGAATGTGCAGTGAACTTTTTCAAATGTGCACTGACTTTTTGAAATATAAATGTTGGCTACTCAGCAGTCACCTATGGCTGCTGTGGCCGCTGCTTGGATCTGTGTCTGCTCCTTCACAAAGTGTCTACAGAGGGGTTTATTAATACACAACTTTAAAAAGAAATACATATGTCTGCAAGTCAAAATTTGCTACATACCTTTTCAGTTTTATCCTGACTGTCTCCTCATCAATGTACACAACAACCAACTGTTAGCTTAAATGAGAACTACACACTCTCTAGGAAGGGCTAACAAACTTTCCTGTGGTGCTCACACATGACCAGAATACTCACTCAAGAAAGCAGGAACAGCCTGCAGTGCCATACCAAGAGACCTCTTCTGCTTCCACAGCCAACTGCTCCTGCCATTACTGCCCAGGACACTGCTAGGCACAGTGTTCATCACTGCCTGCTCCTCTTGGTACCAGCAGATATTCTCCAAAGGGAAGAAAACCCTTCTCTAATGAGTACTATTCATTCCTCAATTTCTACATCATTCTTTCCCAGACCTTGTTCTGGTCTTAACCTCCCACACACAGGGACCTCTTTGGATTAGGAATTTGGTTTCTTCCTCTTTCCCTTTCCTCCTCCAAGAGACTCAAAGATTGAATAGCACCTTCTGCAAGGAAAGAAAAGAACAGTCCCCAGAAAGGTTAAAAAGGGTGAACAAGACCATGTGCTTGCCCTGCCACCAACCACAGACTCTCCAAAGATGCACATCCCAA
This sequence comes from Sitta carolinensis, assembly GCA_032173965.1. Classification (NCBI taxonomy): domain Eukaryota; kingdom Metazoa; phylum Chordata; class Aves; order Passeriformes; family Sittidae; genus Sitta; species Sitta carolinensis. The sequence continues at coordinate 22,477,707 of CM063288.1, forward strand.
AATCTATAGAGTTTCCAGTCCCTTTACCCTATCTCTTTGCTCTTGCATGACTAAGCTCTCCCCCAAAGCTCACCTTCATGATTTCCTACAATTTCTCAAACCAAATGCTGTGGTTTCCTAGACACCAAATTCTCCAGAGCTCTTCATCCCCGCCCACAACCTTCTAAATGTCACTATCTGAAGCCCTACTGACTAACTGCTTTCAGATCCACAGCACCTGAACTTTCCCTTCCCCTAACATCCTTAGCCTCCTCAAATCCCAGCCTTCATTCACAGAAGTCTGTACCACAGTAAAATTGAATTTTGCCTACTTTGTTGGTACCACGGAGGAGTGCAGCCAAAGCTCACTAAAACCACTTAAAATTCTGCCAGTCAGTTCAAGGGCATTCTCTTTTTGACCTTTTTTTTCCTTTGTTAGGCCTTTAACTTTGGTTCTAACTTTCCTTATACTGCAGAAAAGTCAGGTTTTGCTTTTTAACTACACTGCTTTCAAAAACTAGAAGATGGAGAGGAATATGTTGGCAAAATAACTAAATCTAAAAAAATATTAATAATTTTTAATAAGATTTATGAAACTTCCCATGTTTAATTTGCAGGCACATCATATTATTAGACCTCAACATGTATGCTTTTTATTTTTCCTTTTTTTTTTTTTTTTCTTTTTTCATCTGTAGCTAGGAGGACAAGCAGTAAAACATTTGTTGATAAGCCATTCTGTATCACTCTATGCGTTTGTCAGTAAATGGTTTTAGTAACTAAGTAATGGAGTTAAGTAACAAACCACAGGAGAAAGAAAATATGTTTCAAATGAGGTTTGAAGAGGAAAAGGCAATGAATCGGAAGAATGGGAGTTACATAAATAAATCTAACCCAGAAAAAGCTTAGTTATGAACAAAGACAAAAATATTAATTTCTCCTCCCTCTCTGGATATTATTTGATTGCAAGCAGCATTCAAAAAGTATTCGAGATGCCTAACAGCAGCAACAAACTGTTTTCTAAAGGAGCATCATAAACGCTCTTGCAAAACCATATTCAGGTACTACAGGTACTTGAAACTGTCCTCTGAGAAGTTAAAAAGTAACAATCAGCTAAATTGAAAGGCTGGGCTCTTCCAAATGACTACAAATCCTAGAGCACAGAGTCAGGATGCTTTCTGGCTCTTCAGGTGTTGTAAGTGTTAAGTTTCAAATTCCTCTCAGAGCAGCAGTCTCCTTTCCCTTACTGCTCACAGCAAGTACAAGAAGCAAACAAAAGAAATGCAAATCTTTCTGGCTAAAACCCAAGCTGAGTCCAGGAGAGGCAGATAGCATACCAGCTGTCCAGAGTAACAGCTAGCTGATGAGTGAACTAATGACGATAGACAGCAAACTCATCCCTCTTCCCAAGCTAAATTTTCATTCACTGAGTTAGTAAAATCATGATTATCATTATTACATTTATTTTATACAGCATCTGCCCTGTACCTGCTGTTACATTTTATTTTGACAACTGTAGTAAGCAGTAGTTTTTCAGAAGTGTAGGCAAAATTATCAAGGGAGAAAAAACATAGTGAGACATGGTAAATAGGCTTACAAGATAATTTTTCCCAGCAGTTGTACAAAATGGATAGTGAAAATGTTCCGATGTTGACTCTGCTTTCTTAGCCCCTTGTCTTGAAATGTAGAATTTTTCTTGGCACAGGAAAAGTGTTGTTCATACTTAATTTTAATTTTTGCCTGTTAAGTGAGTGAACATAGGAATAAGTTCTGGCACTGGAAATAATTTGTTTCTGAATTTTAATGGCAAAGAACATACAGTTGTATAATATTCATGATGCCTTGCACTTAGCACTTATAATTCCTTAAGGTTCCAAAACACTTTCAAAAAAACCTTAAAGTTATATGAAAGGGTCACTCACATAATTCTTCAAATATCCACTTCCTGTGTCACACCAGTGAAGACATTTTGAACAATTAAAAAATGAGTGAAGTACTTTTGTTTGACCTGAATTTGGACATAAGAACCCAGATGAATGCATCTGGCTTTACAGAAAATGTCGGTGGTCAAAGCCATGAGTTATATATTCTCAAGAATAACAACCCATACAGAGCACCTAGTTCCATACTTGGAAATAGCACCAATGACTAGTAGCAATGACAACTTGCTTTACATTTTTCTTCTGTATTGTCCCATATTCCTCCTTTGGCAATATCTGCACTATGACAGACTCAATAAATGCACAAGATCTCTTTTCATAATTTTGAACTGAGATGGATATAGGTAAATGGACTTCAAGGCATTGAATAACTAATCAACATCTCTCTGCCAGTTTTGAATTCCAGTACTTATTTTCCTTTAAAGCAAAACACTACAGCTTAAATAGAATCACAGAAGGGTTTGGGTTAGAAGGGACCTTAAAGATCACTCAGTTCCAACCCTCTTCCATGATCAGGGGCACCTTCCACTAGACCTAGTTGCTCAGAGCTCCAACCAACCTGACCTTGAACACTCCCAGGGATGGGGCAGCCACAGCTTCTCTGGTGAACCTCTTCCAGTACCTCACTACCTTCACAATAAAGAATTTATTCCTAGTATTTAAAAATGCACTCTTGCAGATTACAGCCATTACTCATTGTCCTGCCCCTTCATGCTGTTGTAAAACTTTCCTCTCCAGCTTTCTTGTAGGCCCCTTAAGGTACCGAAAGGTGCTCTAAGGTCTCTCTGGAGCCTTGTCTTCTCCAGGCTGAAAACCCCCAACTCCCAGCCCGTGTTCATAGGAGAGGTGCTCCAGCCCTTTGATCATCTTCATGGCCCTCCTCTAGACTTGCTCCAACATGTCCCAGTTGCTTATGTTTTCTTTACCTGCTACTGTATTCCATGCAGTTTGGAAGCATTTATTGCACTGCTTTTTCTGGGAAGCTATTAAGTTTCATCTGTAATTTCTGTAATGAAGTACATGTAAACAAGTTTGATTTCAACATGCTGCAGGAAGAACTCTGGACTATTCAGTGATTTCTTTTCACTGACATACAAAGGAAACCATATTTGGCAAATTCAGCCTTTTTCCCCTGCTTTGCTGTTTAAACTCCATATTTGTCAGGAACAGCTGCATATATTGCTAGTCACCTTCCTAAAAACTAACAGGTCTCCAACTGACAAAACTTCTATGCTCCTGCTAAATTTGTTTTTAATTATCCTGCAAGTAAGAAAAAAAAAAAAATCCCCAGCTGTTAACACTGACTCAGGAGGGCTGGAAGGAGATGTAGAGCAGACATTAGGAAATACTTTAAAAAATCTTGTAGTTTATCATGGTTTAGTAAGAGATATTTCTAGCTGTGAATAAATTCTGAAATATTCTGAGATGACACATTAAACAATAGATTATGATTACTGTTTTCAGGTTTTAATACCTCAAATTCTGCCTCAAAACCACAATGTATTAACTCTATATTTGCAGGTAAATACTAAGTTACTTGTCATAATAACTTTACAACTTTGTGTTTCATCTTGCCTTGATTGCTGAAGGTAATAGGGCCTGCTTTATTATGCCCATAAATTGAGTCAATTGACTTATCCTTATATCCTGTTTCCTGAACTTAATGAGAGATTCTGCATCATTAGGAAAACACATCATCCTACAACAGGATCAAAAGAAAAGGAAGACTGATAACAAGTCATTTGGTTTTCAGAGAATGTTCACAGGACAAAATTTCAGTCTTTTGACCTGAGTTAGGACAAACAACTGGCTTGGTAAGTAAGTTTGCTGATTCCTGTGCTTACTTTGCTGATGGCTCAGAAAACACGAACAAAATGGAGTTATTTCTGAATGCAAGTTACACTCAGCTTAGTATAAATATGCTTTTCCATGTGCTTTTGTAAAAAATATAAAAAAGTTCAGAAGAATGTATTAAAGCAACATAAGAATGAGCTGTTTCAAATAAAGCAATAGAAATGTTTTCAACTTTGGCATATTTTTGCTACCAACACAAAATAGCTGACATAGTACATTACAATCATGATTTGAAGGTAAAGGCTACCACTTGATAATAGAAATAGGGTGACAAATCTCTTTAATCCCAGCAAATGGAGTTTGGTATCTGGGCACATGAGCACAGCACTGGTAGCACACCTGGGTAAAAGCAGTCACTGGCACAGAGCAGGTCACAGGAGAATGCAGTCCCCCAGCTCGGTCCCTTGCTGGTGTGCAACATGGGATGTGCCACTGTGCTGCCCATGACGGTACCCACAGATCGTTCTTCATTCCTAGAACATTCCAGGGTTTTTTTGGTTTACATACAAAACAATAACAACCTTATTATCTTGCTTCTGCTCAGGAAAGATAAGAAAATGATAACCAATTGCAACTGATGCTCAGACATTCTCAAAGCGTAGGAGTGCATAGGAAGTTGCTCAAAAAAACTGTTGTTGATTATCCACCTGTTGCCATAAATATATATTTATTTACACACAGATAAAGTCAATATGTAAAAAAGGGAGTAAAACCTAGGGAGAAGACTATATATATAATAGACAATGTTTTCATCACAGCTTAAAAGCAAACAGTAAAAGTTTTACAAATTAATTTACAAATTTTTACAAATTAAGAAACAAAAAAAAGTTTTACAAATCAGCTCAATTCTGTTTGGGTGTTTGGGTTTTTTTTCTGAATAGGGAATTTTTTATATTTCTAGTACAGCTATTAAACTAAACCAAACTGCAGTTTTGTTTCCTCAATATTATTTGAATATGCATAGACCCTTGAAATCCCTGTCCTTTGGAGTTCACACATTAATGACAGGTGGTTTTCATTTACTGTGATCTTTAAAGGCTATAGCGTAATTTCCAGATAAAATCATAAAAAATTTACATAATACCTTAACTAGAAAGAAAAATTATATAAAAATTTAAGGTTCCAGCAAGCTTACTGAACTAGAGAACTTGAAGTTAATAATAAAAGGCATTTTTTCAAATTATTAAGGAATGACTGCAACATACTGCATGGTATACTGATGATCCAGTAATACTTATTCCTGTTCATGATAAATTTTCAACCTAAATTCTGTCTTTGAGGTTGCAAATATATACTAATTCATTATTACAAATGATCTTCTCTAGAAAATATAATTTCTGTTTTGTTTTAATTCAGCTATGAAATAATCTCACAGTAGAATAATATTAAAAATGCTCTGCATGTTGTCTTGAATTAATCCAAAATCACGAGTAGGAAGCTTTTCCTGCAGTGTGGGGTTTTATTGTCAAATGAAAGTTCCAAGAGAATACTCCCGAGATTCAATGGATCCATATTAGTTTCCACTGCAAAGCACATACTAAAGAATTTCATATGCATGTTATCGATAAGTGGTCGCATAGCGAATGTAGAGTTGGATGTGTAAGGGAGTGCTCCAGAAGACTCCAATCTGCAGACTAATGACTTCTCTTCAGTGTGGATATTATTGACAGAATAGATCACAGTGGTCAGTGGCTTCAAGGTCTACTTACTCTCCCTTTGGTGCACAGAGTCTCTACACAAAATCTTATAAGAACCCTTGTAGAGTTGTTACAGTCTCTCAATAAAGACTATTTATTCCAGGTGAGCTGCTGTCCTGCAAAGTTATCATCTTCTGGTGGTCTGCACATGTCTAGCATCTATTTAGGTGTTCACAACTGTGACAATCTCTATCCTCTAACAGTTACACATTATAAATAGATACCCTGAAAGTGTATTTTTTCAGGAAAGTATATTTTCTTTTAGGCACTACATAAGAGAGGCAGAAGGTACAAGATAGTGTAAGTGCTCCCTTGGCCAAAAATAGCTTCAGTAAAAGATTCCAGCTGAGAGAGAGGTTGTTCCTAGTTAAATAAAATTAGTAAATATATTAATTGTAGGCCCAAGTGTTGCATAGTCTTCGTTTTTTACCAGTTTAATAGTGCTGTGGTTAAGATTAATGACAATTTTACAACATGTAGTGCATCCTTACAGTAAATGGCTTCATTTTACTATACAGTTCCATAATACCAAAGAGTATGCCCCCTTTTTAGGAATGGCCCCAGATACTGAGCAAATACATGTAGATAATTTCGACAAAATAGGTGAATTCTCCCTTTTTCAAGTGGTAAGTCTAAATTTAAATAAATAAAAATGCCAACAAGCATTTGTAGAGTTACTTTCTTTGGCGAGGCAAAAACCTTTCTATGTATTGGCTGCATCAATCATACATTGAAATGAATACTTAGAAAAATAACTTAAATTTTGAAATTTATATATTACAAAATCTTCAAGTTAGGCTCAGAAATCTACTCATGGTCCGTACAAAAGTGTTGTGCAGAAGTACTCTGTAATGGACTGAAGAGATAAACTTTTACTTAGAGCTCCAAAGAGCTTTCTGGGATGTCATGCATGCCCCACTGCTCTTTTCATTAATTCCACTAACTGCAGGACAGGAGAACTTCAGCTTTAGTATCTTAGTATTTCCAGGATCCAATAAGAGGATGCAAACCCTGATACCCTCTGTAAAAATGGAGAGCAATGGCTTTCCCTACAGATGGTTAGTGGGTGCCCTCTGTGATTAAGTATTTGTATGTTGATTAACAAAAGCCAGTGATTTCTGCAATGATACCAGGAACCTTCAAGGAAAATAAATGAGGTCCCTTTTTGTCATGACAGAACACCAGTTAAGTCATGTAAGCCAACCTCACCTGCCTTTCTGAACCCTCTTTGTTTATGAGGGAGAAAGAAATTGCATGTGCAAGGAGAAAAGGGGTTTAAGACTATGAATTGAGAATGAGTGGTGTGCAGAAGGCACATAAATCAGACCTTTCTTTATCAGAAATGCCAAACATACTGTATGATCCTTACACTTGTTTCTTTTCTCAGAACTACTTTACGGATATTTAAAGGGTGTGGAAAGGAAGAAACACTTTTGCAAAAACACTAACATTTGCAGATATTCAAATTGTTATGAAAACCAGTTCTAAAAGCCTGTTAGCTAATATTATATAGTATTTCCTATAATACCTCCCAAAGGGTTCGCAGGAAAAAATTTGGAAGTAGAAGAACTAAATAACAAATCTGATTTTTGTACTGAACTCTGGAACAGTAAAGTCTGAGATAATTCCTTCTCAAATAGATCTGTATTATCAAAGCATATCCAGCTTCTGTGAAACTCTTCTTCATGCATTAATGGATTTCTAAGTCCTCCCACATTGTCTGACACTTTCTTTGACTTTATAAATTGTTATGGGCGATGTTATGCTGGTGAGGATGTTAACTTTTCAGACTGCTATGGTCAGGCCTAGTCATAGCCTGTATTTTGGGACTGAGCTCCAATCCATAGGGAGCCAAAACACAGAAAAACTGGGTAAAGCACTGACAATGTTACTAGCCAGAATAAGTGTTACAGTTTCATTACATAAAACTTTTCTGTAGGATTTGTCACTTCTATACTGCTGGGTACAGTATACAACAATAGTTGCCTGATACCAGAGAAATCTGATGATTTATTAATGAATAAAACCTCATGAATAGTGGATATTTGCATAATGATAAATACTACTACCTAAATTAGCACGGACCACTAGGAGAACTTCTGCTTGATACAAGCAGGAACCATCTCTCTCTCTACTATGCACAAGTAACATCCTCTTCTCTCTTCCCTCATAGTATACATAAAAGCATATAATTTTTTACTCTTTCCTAGAATATAAAGCTTGCTATAAGCATCACAGTTCACAAAGATACTCCAATAACCTACTTGCAGAAAAAACTAGTCCTTATTCCCAGCCAGATCCAGAACTTCCTGCCAAGCCAATCTAATTGCTTCAGTTTAATAAATTACTTCTAGCCATTTGCACAGTTTTGTTTTCACCTTTTTTCAATCTAAATGTTGCCAAAGAACAGGTTGAGAGTTTTTGGTGACAGTACAAAGCTTTCGCACTAATTACAAGATATGCAAATGTTGCTTTGGCTTGATTTAGAGTTTCTTCTTAGCCAGAGAGACATATTTAAATCTCTGCAATATACTCTGGATACATTCCTTTGGCTTGACTGCCTGCAGGAAATAGCTTTTAAATACCAAGAGTGCACTACAGTTGTCCAAACTTCAATGTGGATATAGATTTGTAACAGCTTTTATCATCTTCAAACATGTGCCAAAGAGGAAAACATTGAATAGCTTGGAGCACTGGAAAAGGAGACAGAATATGAATCAGTGCCTACGTTAGGTTCTGAAGCTATGAGTGATTACTGGCTCTGAAGAATGGTCACTTACTGAAGATTTATATCTTGTTTAAATAAACATTCAAAACAACTGTGCAAAGAACTTTTCTCTCATCGCCATAAACTGTGTCCCCTTAGCTACACAGAAGTGTATCCTTCTGTGTGAATTCCCTCTGCTTCTTTTGGAAAGAACTCATGTACCTATAGCTGCAGTGTGAACAAAACAGCTTTGCACTCATTGTGAAACTCACAGAAAGCGAGCTGGCTCAGGAGGTCACTACAAGTCCATTCCCAGTGCTCTAGTACTATTTCACGTCTTACTAGAGGAGGGTCTAATACTCCAAAACACTGAAATACTGACAGAAGATTCATTGCAGACATTTTATCACTTCAGTGGATAAAGTCTGACCATCATAACTATCATGAATACCAAGGTAGTACTAACTATTGCCAGCACAGCTTTTATCTCCACTAACTGACACAAAAAACACACAAAAGACTGTTACCTGGTTTCTCAAACTGCTGAGAGCATTTGAGAAAAGCTCAAGAGCTGCTCTTTAAGATCTTTATAATCATGTGAGGTATAAGGAATAAAAAATATCATCTGTATCAGAAAGGAGTTCAAAGAATAGAAAACAAGGATATTGAAATTCAAAATTTCTAAGTACTGATGTCCTTAATAAACTTTATGATGTTCCTAATTAATAGCTTTTCTTCTCCCTTCACAGGCCAGATATAGTAAGATAACTGTTGTTATACCGTTGCCAGATGATATTCTTATATGTAATATATAGTAAGTGAAGTTCCATTATCTGATATATAATTTTGCAGTATTTCAGGTTGCTTTTATTTTAGCACATGCATTGATAAAACTTAGAAACAACAGAATGGTATTTTTTGAGGTAAACATTCATTCATTTGGTATATAGTGTGTTATCCCTGAAAAGTTAGTCACCTTCTTTGACACATGTGAGTCTTTCTAGAAACACATAGGCAAAAGATATTTTAATTAGAGGAAAAATACTACTCGTTAGCAAAAATATTTTTTTAATTCTTTAAGTTTACAGTGGTTCTTAAAAAAACATTCCTGCTCACTGAGGAACACAGACTTAGGATTTTTCTGTGAAAACCATATAAGGAATTGTTTAAAGATTTATCATATTCGTTATATAACAGTTAAAAAATTCCCAAAACCCACACCTGGTTCTGTGGTAGGAAAATTTTTAAAAAGCACGGTGAGCTCTGTTGAGCCAACCATCAGCAGAAACCAGCTCCCTGCAATGGCAACATTGCAGAGAGACCATACAGCAGCTAAACAGACAGCTAGGAAGCACCTTGTGGACATTAACCAGCTGGATTTCTGACGCTTACCCTCGAGGGAGGCAGCTGGATGGACAATAAACCACTCTCAATAACCATGCCTCAAACGCCAAGGAGATGAGGCCCGAGGTAGTCTGTGGAAAAGATATTTAAGGAGCTGAACAGAAGAAGGGAAGAAAGCCAGTTAGTAAGACACTTAAAAAGTATAGGTGAGCCAGCAGCAAGCCACTCTGTGATCCATACAAGCAGCCAAAGAAAGAGCTGGCTGCCCATCAAGTGATGAACTGGGACACTAAGGAGCTCGAGAGCTTGCCAGGTCGAGAGCCTAGAGAGCTTAGAAAAGAGGTCCTGCAGCTGTAGACAAGCTGCTTGATTGGTACAAAACCTGGCAAGAAAATAAAAGCTCACCTCCCTGCTGATTTTCTGTTGATATCTATGGCAGAAAAAACATTCCTCTGGAACATTTTTTTTTCCATCAAAAAGGCATAGTTCTACTGGAAAAGATTCTGCAAGCTTTATTGAGGGAACATTCTGTCTTTCTTCTAAAAATACCTATTGGTCATAAAAGATGTTACCCTACTGGATAAATAACCAGTCTGCAGGGCTACTTCAACTGCTTTCTTCCCAATAATGGAAGAAACACCTCAGCCAAATTTGAGATATTAACATGAAGGATGCAGTTCTAGATTTCAGCTTTGTTTACCCTGAAAACAAAGGGATTTTTGAATAACAGATATAATAGCAGATAACAAAATGATGCATTGCTACAAGAAAAATAGCCAAGGTCAAATGGGAATGGGCCAAGATATAGAACTTCACTACAGACATGTAAGTCTGTATTGTTTATATTTTCTCATTTATATAATATTATCTCTAAAGAGGTCTAGATTGTATTTTCTTTCTGAGCAGTGAAGATTTAGTTAAAATAAAAAACTGCTTTCCTCCAACTCTTCAGAAAAAAACAACAGGGAAGTTTTCTGGCCAAGGCCCAAGGTTTTCATGCTTTCCTGAGTCAAACAAGTATACAATATTAGCAATAGTGAGTAAAAATATTATTTGGCTAGAAACAGCTTTTTAAGTTGGAGAATAGCTCAGTTATGTAGTAATACTTCTAATACAATATAGGTTTTGTTGAACTCAGCATCAGAACACATAATAGGTGAGAAAGGAGTCTGGTGAATAAAGACAGCATTAATAAAGATAGCTGAACAGACCAACTCTGTGTTACAAAGACACTCCTGTATTCTTGAGGTGGATATATTTTCCATGCCCTTAGCCAAAAAAAACCCAGTGGCATTGGGAAGTGAAATAAAGAAATATGCTTATCCTTACCTTGGCAAGAGAGGGTGAGCTGTGTTCCAAGCTCATAATTTTTATTCTCATTCTGACAATCACAAAGACTTACTTAAGCTGAAATATTGGACCATAGAGCAGGGTCTTAAATATGATTTTTGAAACTTGAACCCTTGTCTCATATTTACAAGAGAATTATGACACTTTATCCCCTAATACTAATGCTTGCCCATTTCACTAATCCTATACTTGTGCTTTTCACTTGACCAATCCCAGCATAGAAAATCCCAGTACACAATGTAAAATGAGTGATAAATTATTTATCTCTCAACAGCTTTATAAGCTATAACAACAAAAAACAGATCTCGAGCTATCTGCTTTCTTGCTTTCTTACTTTCACAAAGCTGTATCCATCTTTTATTCTCAATATGAATTTATCTTACAGTTGATCAATTTAATTGATGTATTTATCCTCCATCACTGATTCCATATTTTCTTCCCTTACTTTTTTTTTTTTTTTTTTTTTTCCTCAATTTCTTGCAGCCTTGAGCCAAAACTTTTAAACTTTCTATCCACAGCAACCATTGTAGCCTGGACTACATCCAGCCTTTTACGAACATCTGTCAAATTCGCATTTGTGGTTGCAATGGAGTGGAATAGAGAATAAAAATGGATAGCAATGGACTAACCCAAATATTTCTTTATTACTCTGTAGTCATTTTATATGTCTCTCATGTGCTGATTCTTACTCGTTTCCATACAAATATCCTCTTCTATGTTATCACCTAGTAACAGAAGACAAAAATAATCCTTTTCATTTAATGAGGCAATGACCAACATTATCAGTGACACAACTAGGATTCTTAACTCTGAGTTGCAAACTTTATTCTATTGCACATAATTGTGCATGCTCTGTTTCAAACATGCTGAAGCTCAAAAAAGTACCTAAGAGGAAAATATTTTTGTCTGCAAAGAGTGAGAATAAAATCTAAATATAAAGACTTTATTTTCTAGAGTCCAAAATGTAGTACTGATAATTTTTAGTTCTGCTATGAATTCCACCAAAAAATCTCACTCCCTTTTCTAAAAATTAATTAAGCCCTATGGAGCAATCCTTATAGACAGGAACTCAGGAAAATGATCCTAAACCACCCACACAAGCCAAGCAGAAAGCAGGTCTCCCAACATTTTGCTTGTTTGTCAAACTCAAAGCAAGGAAGGGTGGTAGTAGTAGAAGTTCTTTATATAATAGTGAAAACTATTTAATGCAACAGTCTGTTGTTTATTATTATTTTAATATCTATTTCTGTAGAGTTCCTAGTGAAGTTTTTCTTCAGGGAGACCCAATGGTCATTGAATTCAGTAGGTGTTTGTACGCAGCCCTTTTCCTTAATAAGAAAGAAATCTTTCATTGAGTGTGAGGTGTAAAAACCTGGGCTTTACCTGAAGGAATCATAAATGTGGAATATTTGAAAACTTGAAAATTCATTGTCTCCTATTAATTTCCAGTAAAGTCTCTAAACTTTACTTTTCACAAAAGCTTTCTAAGAAAAGAGCATTTGCTAAACTTGCACACGTAAGATGGATATGACAATGAATTACAGCTGAGCTGTTTATTGACAGCGGGAAGAAATGAGCTTGGAATTAAGTTTTGTTATTGATTATATTCCATTTTGAGCATAAAGGTAAGAAGAAAGATAACAACCCAGATCACAGAGCATAACACATGATAAAAATGTCCCAAGAGGACTATTAAAAAGTACTTTGGTATTTAGAGTTGTTGGATTTCTTCCAAGCTTGATAAGACAGTCAGCCTATTACTTTCATGAAGCAGTTACAGAAATTCAGCTTGGCCTAAATCAATATATGGGAAAGATAGAAATTTTACAAATGCTGAAAGTTTATTTCATATAAAAATGCCTAAGGGACATGAAGAACTTGATCAGTCAATGTGTTAGCTAGATTTTAATATAAAACCGGCTGAGAGGAAGTCAAATTCCTCCTTGAATTTGTTCTTATTTTGTGATTACTGTTTTTGAAATCAGCTGCAATGCTGTCTGAAATCTGTCAACATACAGTGAAAAATGAAGACACTAAAGATTTCTAATTATAATTTGAAAAATAAGAATAGTAATGAAACACTATTAAGCAAATAAGGACAAAAACAAACAAACAAAAAAGCTGAATTGTGGAGTATAATTAATTCTGATAAAAAGCTAACATGGTTCTGCATCTCTAGGTTACAAGTCACTGAAGTAGCTAAAGTCTGTTCCAATTTGGGTCACATGCTACTTCCCTCATTTCTTGCCAGGAAGTAAATGTCATGGATTTAAAAGACTGCAAATGAAATGTAGATGTCAGTGTTGTCATTTGCTATTTTTTTTCTCTTTGATAAATACATCAAATGGAGAGTGTCTTTTTTCCTGGTGAGGTCAAGCTGATATGGTTGATGTATTTTTGCAAGTACCAAATAGACAGGTACATCAGTAGAATTTGCAAGATTAGTAGGAAGCTACAAGTAGGACTCTCCAAGTAAAACAAGAGCTCTGAAGCCTATGCACCATGGAACTATGAGGCCACATGAACTTTCTTTATGCTTGTTGACAGTCTGTCTTCACAAAAATTGAAGTAGAATGCTCCCCTTAACCCAGGAATTCATGAGCACATAAAATCAGATTATGTTCTCTCAGCTTACCCACAATGCTCCAGATGAGCAACTCCCCATTCCACTGATGGCTTTCCACAGGAGTGAAAACGTGAGAAATCTCAGCCATGGTTATGCAAGCTAACAACCACTGCCTGTGCCACTCCTACTAGAATCATGTCTAAGGAAGCTGTTCTTTGACTGAATTTTAGAAACAACTAACCTGAGAGGACTAAGTTCCTGAAGAAAACAGAATCACAGACTGGTTGCTGTTGGAAGGAACCTCTAGAGATCATCTGGTCCACCCTCCTCCTAAAGCAGGCTCACCTAGAGCAGGTTGTACAGTATCATGTCCAGGCAGGTTTTGATTATATTCACAGAAGGAGATTCCACAGCCTCTTTGGACAATACAATCCAGTGCCCTGACAAAATAAAGGAGGTTTTCCTTATATTCAGATGGAATTTCCTGTGTTTCAGTTTGTGCCTGTTGTCCCTTGTCCTGTTGCTGGGCATCACTGAAAAGAGCCTGGCCTCATCCTCTTGACACTCACCCTTGAGATATTTGCATATGTTGCTAAGATCCCCTCCAAGCTGTCTCTTCTCCAGGCTGAACAGGCTCATCTGTCTCAGCCTTTCCTCATAAGAGAGACACAAAACAATGAAGAAGAAATGGCAATACATTAAGGAAAAATAAGAATGATTGCTTATTTAGGGAAGCATTCTTCCCCTATCACCATGTGACTCTTTAGACAGTGTATGCACACAATACACTTGGTGGAACAATACCACAGCTCTCAAATCTGCACCTTCTGGCAAGTTCAAAGATTCTATTTTAAGTTGCAGAAATCAAAGCTCTTCAGCTGGATGTTCTACCTAGGCTTTTCTCAGTTCTGTGTGAGGCTACATTAAAGAAGGAAGCAGGGAAAATCACAAGTACTAATGAAACAGCAGTGAGATTTGGAGAAATTTAAGTTGAGGGTCACAAAGAAACCTATGTAGTCTCTGCATTTCTCAGCAACATCACTAGATCAATGTTACCACGTATACTAAGTGTTTCTAACTTCATAAATTATTTCAGAGCAGAACTGACAGTTGTGTCCTTCACCAGTTACATAAAGGCTTGTGTTATAACACTAAGTAGCTTTTTAGGGTCTTAGATTAAAGGAAATAAACTCAATGCTCTGACACAAGACTAAAAAAAAGAAAACTATTCTTTGCATCAATTTTATTTGTTTTGATGGCTTTTGTTGCGATGTGAAGCTTAAAAGATTCAGTCACACCTAATTAAGAGTTCGGTTTGATCATTGAAATATTACTTATGTTTGTTTGCTTATTATTATTTTAATAACATCCATTAAACAGTATGTTAAACTAGATTTTTCTCACCAGTTTACCTAAACCATAAATGTATAATAAAATTTATTGAGAAGGACCTACCACAGTTGCAAAATCATTATTTTTTTCCTGGCAGATACCTCAAAATTATGAAATCATTCTGTCTGTTTTGGGGCTTGTAAAAATTGATGCTTTCTACATTTTATTTTAATTTAAACAGTCTTCAGACTATTTCATATGCTACAGCTAAACTGCCTTTTTTTCCTGAGAGCCCAAGGTAATACTCTCACAAACCAAGACTCTTATTCACATCTAATAATCACAACAAGTATATTTTTGCCTCTACCACCTCTCACTAGTGTCTACAGTGACCTCCTCAAAAGAATGACTCACTCTAATGAAATGATAGATCTTAATAACTGTAAGGGAGGACAAAGTATTAAAGAGGACCTATGGCTGGCCTTTGTATCAGTGAGTCAGCTAATATCTGGCAGCACCTAAATCCCTCCATGTTCCTCCTCCAAATGCAGACTTGTTATTATTCCAGTTACTCACAGTTTAGAATATTTCAGATGAATATTATTATCTATTTCATTTGTTATAAGAGAGGTACATAGTAACTATCACTGGTCATGCTCTGGTTGCAAGTTGATGAAATTATTCCAAACTTTGGAAAGCTAGCTCTTCATTCTTTGCAGAGCACTTTTTATTTATAAAGTTGGCTTATTGCCAGGAAGTCTACCCACCCTGCAGCATCTGGCCTCCAGGTTTTCTAAACCAAGAACCAGCCAGGCAGAACAAAAATAAGGCTGGTTTTTATGAAGTTCTCTGCATGTAAGTATAACATCTCTGCCAGGTTCCAAACAAGACAGAAAAGAGAATATAGAAAAGTTGAAAATATATTTTTCACTGTATTTCTTTAACCAGAATGGGTGTGGTTGGTTGTCTTCAAGAAGTTCAAAGAGCAGCAGACAGAAGTTTAACCATAGTTATGACTCAGACCAAGGGCACGCATGGTTTTCAGCTGGCACTGTTCATCATTTGTAGTAATTGAGATTGCTCTGTAAATATTTCTCTTTCTAAGAATGCCTCTTGATGCTTAGCACTAAATCCTCAGCTGAGGGAGACTGCTAACACAATGATGAAATTCTATCAACTGAGGTACAATTTCTCGCTCTTGTTATTCCTCTGCTGACTTTCCTATTGTGACAAGGCAGTGTCATGCCAGTAAAAAAAAAAACACAACACAAAAAACAGGCACAAAATGAGACATTAAAATCAATGAATATTCAGAACATATTATATTCCATGCACACTACTCTGCTAGAACACAGGGCAAAGCAACATAACAGTTATTCATTAAAGTTACCCCCATTTTTGGCGGTAAGGGTTTTTATTTTATTTAGTAATTTTTATTGAGTAATTTTAACAGTAAGAGTTCACACACAGAACAATGAAAGTTTGAAGGGATCTTTGGAGATCATCTTGTACAAACCCCCTCCTCAGGCAGTCACCTACAGCAGGTTGTCCAGGACAACTTTTGAGTATGTCCAAGGGAGAAACTCCATAATATCACTGGGCAACCTCTGCCAATGTTCCATCACTAACACATTAAAAAACTCTCTTATCTCTGCAGCTCCTGTTGTGCACATTGTTTCTTGTCCAGTCACAGGACACCACTGATATAAGCCTGGCTCCACATTTAAACCTTGCCTTCAGATATTTAGATAAAATGCTGAAATCTGCCCAAACCTTCTTTTCTCTAGGCTAAACGTCCCTTTCTCTCAGCCTTTTCTCCAGTTCCGTAGTCATCCTAGTGGCCCCTTGCTAGACTCTCTCCAGTATGTCCACGTCTCTCTGGAACTGGGGAGCCCAGAACTGGACCCAGTATTCCAGGTGTGGCCTCACCTGTGCTGAGTAGAGGGGAAGGAACACTTCCCTGATCTGCTGACAGCACACCTAATGCAGCCCAAGATGCCACTGGCCATCTCTGCTGCAAGGGCACGCGGCTGGCTCATGTTCAACTTGGTGTCCACTAGGAACCCCAAGTCCTTTTCTACACAGCAGTTTTCCAGCTGGTTGGTCCTCAGCGCACACTGGTGCTTGGGCTTATTCCCTACCAGGGAATATTCCCCTATCTTTGTTTATTTTATTTCCCTCTCTTTAACTACAAGAGTGTCCTGTATGGCCAGTTCTCTGGCCTGCTGAGGTTCCCTTTGGATGGCAGCACAACTCTCTGCTGTATCAGCCACTGGTCCCAGTTTGATGTCAGCAGCAGTATGCTCCGCTTCATAATTCAAATCATTAATGAGGACATTCAACAGTTTTGGGCCCTCTAGAGACCCCTGAGATGCACTGTTAGTTGCTGGCCTCCAGCTCGACTTGGTACTGCTGCTCAGCACCCTCTGAGCTCAGCCATGAGTTCCTATTTACTTATGAACCATTTCTGTTACTGAAGGCATGACCTAAATTGTACTGCAGAGAGGTAGCACGTTCTTTCTTCTGCAGAATCATGCAAAAAAAAGAGCATCAGTCATAAATCACTGAAAAATGAAGTTTACTGAACCCTCTGAATAGTGCACAAATTTGTGTATTAGTATTGGGAGATATGATGATGAAGGTATAAAAGACAATGATGCATCACCTGTGATGCATTTTTAGTCTGAGAAAGTGATTTGTCTTTCTTACATGAATTTGTTACTAATATAAAATAAATCTAATAGACACTATAAAAAAATCATAAAAACTGGTTAAAGTCTATTTTAAGTTATTCGCAAGTAACCAGGGGGTTCTGGAATTTCAAACACTTCAAAAGCATGCTACTAGAAGTCACAAATTTTTAAAGTGTTTTATAAATTCTTATTACTTAATATTAAAATATTAATATTATTAAATGTAAAATATATGTTAAATTATCATTATCTCAATTTAGTTGCTTAAATAGTTCCCCAAAATTGTATTTCTATCTTGTTAAGGGAACAAGACTTTCCTATTCATTGAGATTCTACCTCAACAAATGAAATTTGGCAATCAGTTCTTCCATACTGAAAGAACAACTTAGCAAGCAGTGGTAATGCAACGTGTAAACTTCTTAATTCTGCAGCATAACTGAACTCAAACTGACCCAGTGGTGGTGAAATGAAAATTTACAGCTTCCAATCAGAGTGGGATTAGCACACACTGTGTGCTAAGCTCTGTTGCTTAGTTTACAGTTAAGACTGAAAGCATTCACAGTTTTAAAAATTACCTTTGGATTGAGCTGAATTTCACATATAACTAAGAAGCCAATAAATACTTATGGATAGTGTAGTTAATTATCCGCCTGGTCAAAAGAAAGTAAATGACAATGAGCAGCCAAAACACCAGAAAGCAATATGGCAATAAACAATTAAACCATGAATTTCCTTCCCTTTCATACCAGTGGAAAATGTGCCAGAATCTCTGCATTCATTCACTCACTATTACTTCAGAAGAAAATACAATTTGTAATAGGCACTGCTTCAAGGAATAAATAAAAGAAGCATTTCATTTCTTAGCATACATCTACAGCAGTAAGATCATGAGGCTGTACAAAAAGCATTTCTTGGGGAAATTTCTCTTTTCACCACTTGTGGTGGAGAGGAAAGGAATTACTTCTGCTGCATCACACACATTGACCTCTTAGTGAAGCAGAAATGGCAAATTAATTTTTGAAGATGTAAGTAACATTCTCCTTTCTCAGTGTTGAGTATTACTGTCCAATTATTACTGGTCATTTTCTATAGGGCTTTCCCTACTTAATTAACAGAACTACATTTTGCAGCAGTATTTTCCTAAAGTCTTTTACACATAGACATATAGACACATACCTGAAGAAGATTTGAGACTGAAAACATTAGCCTTCAGGTCAAGGAATACAGGCCCGAGCTTAGGAAAGAAGACTTTTACTGTCCCTTGTAGACACGGGTTCCTCATCTTTAAGCCAGTCATAAGAGGACAATACGACTCCAACATACATATTAACATTCTCTTCCTGACTGGAACAGAACTTATTCTTAATTTCTGACCTTCCTAGAAGTCCATAAGCAATGTCAAACCCAAAATCATTTGTCAGTACTGCTGCTTTCAAGAACCTCCATGCTACTGGGAACTTCATTCATAAAATAAACACATTCTTTCATGTTCCATGTAAATAGCTACATATGACACTGATGATACTCTATATTACAAGTAACAGTAATAAATTCTCAGGGGTTGATACATATGAAAAAATTTTTAAAACCCCACCAAACACTGGTAGCTCAAGAGTATAAAAGTAAATTCATACTTAGTGGGGTACTGCCAATCATTAGTTTTTATGTCACAAGAAATCTTGTTTTTTCAGTAACATACAGAGCAATAACATGTTCTCACGACTGTGGTTCTTCCTTATAACTCTATCCTTAAAGAGAATATCACTTTCTGCAGTTGTCATGTTGTCTTAATTTTAAGTAGTATTTCTTTAATTTGAGCAGTATAATTTTAATTAAATGCTTTCCCACCAAAATCTTGCAAATTGGAATTCAATTTTCCCCATCTCCTCTATCTTTGACAAAGTCAACTGTACTTAATTTCTAAGGCTTCTTATTTGATATCCTTACCACAAAACCACTAAAAAACCTGAATATGAGACACTCGATTTCAAACACTTCTGGATAAATTGCTGCTACAGAATCATCAAAACAAGGAAATTCAGTTTATATTTAGCTGTTAAACTCATCGCTTTCCTTGCTACTCCTAAAAGCCCCCAGGTGTATATAATATATAATTTTAAAATGAGAAGGTATGTTTATTTTTTTGTATTATGCTAATTTAAGAGAGATATCCTTTCAGATAGTTTGTCCATTCAAACTTCATTAAAGTGTCAGAAAACACACCACCCACTTAAAAAATTCAAGAGGTGTTATTTTAAGGAGAGTGGGTGGGACCAGCATCAATATACATAAAAGGGTTTATTATCACTTTTGACCTAGATTTGTTTCTGTTTGAGCAAAGCCATTTACTACTATGTACTATGAACTGCAGCATCTATGAATAGATAAAGCAGCAAATTATGAAGTAAGCCTTGAACCTTTTGTGTATTTAAGTATTCAGCAGTAGACAGTGGAAATATTCAGGCATGCAAAAAACAATACAAGGTGCTTAGAGATCATCATAAGAAATATAAAATGTGAAAATTATTCACATTCTGTTACTACTATCTTTCTATAAAATTTACTGTAGTTCAGCCACAGGTCATCAGAATCAATGAGGAATCACCAGGGGAAATGGTCTATGGTCAAACTAGATAATCATAACCATTTCTTTTAGCCTTAAAACTCTATGAGTCCATTTAAAAGCTGTTATAAATCTGGAGGGTTACATTAAAACCTCATGACTAACAAACACAAATACATCAGTTTAATTCTCTTGTAATACATTGTAAGTTCTTATGTACTAAAGAAACTCAAATTGAAAGCTGAAATAAACAGAGATACAAATAAAACATTTAGATATTTTATCATGTTCTCTAAGTAATTTTTCCCACATGCATTTCATATAGCAAAACTCAGCACTCCTAGATTGTATGTGCATTTTCTGCTGTTCTCAAAGCTTTTTGCTTTATTCTTAAGTCATGACCATTGTACAGAGCAGAATGAACAAGGTTCAATTACTGATTCCTATGGGAAGTGGCTTCTTTCCAACTGTGAACAACTAATAACTCTTGTGAGTGAGCCTGATTTCTGGAGAGTCTCTCTGCCATTGTTTTTTCAACCAGTTACTCATGCATAGCATCTGTGTAATGGGACTTTTCCAGATCTGTACCAACACTTTAAGATCGGTACCTTGAATTCTCGTTGTTGCGATTTTAATCAACACCTCGTCTGTGGAATCAAATTTTAAAAGGATCTAAATAAATACTGCCATTTAATTGTTCATGTTATCAGCCAAGCAACTCTGCTCATCTAATAAGAAGGGTATATCTGTATTCCTACCCCCTTCATTGGGTTAATGGTGATTCAATATATTTAGAGCTGGAAGCTACTTCTCTAAGCTTGAACATTTGAATGAAAAATGGGCAATTCGGCTACATCTCCCTTGGCAAAACAATCCATTTAATCAGTGTTATAGTTTATATCTAAACAGTGGGTTTAATAGGAGTATCCATCTACTAATTCTAAATAGGAGAAAGTAGCAGGAGTAGAGAAGGGAGTGAGAATCATTGTATCATTGCTGAGTCAGTTTATTTCCTGTAACTATCCATCATAGCGGGAGAAGCAGTAGGCAGACGCACACTTACTTCAGAGGAGATTACTTTTTTCCCTGGGGATTCTAGTGTTGGTGTAGACAACATCTGCTCCAGCACTCCAAAAATGTTTAGTATTTTCTTTTGTTCCTTTCTGCAAAAATGTGCAACTACTTTGTGCAACTATGTGGCTCTATCTTCTGAAAGATATTATGGGCTTGAAACTGAAATTATGAGTTTCAGTGACAAGTGAAATAACAGTGGCTTGACATTTACAGGCAGTCTGGTTAAATGGATATGATGGTATCTCCTCGTCTTGCACAAATATGGAACAGGCTTGTGAATAAGGGATTTCAGTACTGGTCTTCTCTTTTGAAAGTCTTTCTACTGGGTCCAGCAGCTTTGATCCCCCATTGGGTATGAGGATGATGTGCAGTGCCACAGTTATCAGCAAACATAGAGCTGCACACACACACACATTCATGCACCACATTATTATCTGTTTCTCTGATATTGTAATGAATATGTAAGAAAACCTAAAAGCAACATTCTTAAACTGACTTACTCTATTCAGATAACTAGATCTAAAGCTTGCTTTCACTCAGTAGTCAACCCATGGAAGTGCTTGTCTATTCTCATTATGTCTAAAGAAATAGTCAAAGTACCATATTTTGCAAAAGTGCCTGAAGCGAATCCTGTCCAAGAAACCCAAAAGGCTAAGATTTGGCTGTCTGGCAATTAACTAAACAGATGCAAGTCTATTACTTAATAAAACTTTTCTAGCACAACAAACTGTTGGTAAGTGAAGAAATTCAGCTGATTTTCATAGAAGTGGCATCTTAAAGATTTTCAGACATGCCTGAAAATTTTCAGCTGAAAATTTCTTTGATATTTTTACTTCCAAGAAATAGTATACGTGTGGAAATGATGACTAATAGTTGGTCACTAAATAATAACAATACACAATGTAGACAGTCATAACCTGCTTCAGCAAAATATGAGAGCTTGTTTGAAGTCAATGGAGCTACTCTATTCACGTTGCAATTTTAAGCTCATCTTTATGAATGCTTTTAAAGAAGCATAAATGTTTAAGGTCATATTTTATATGTATGCATTTGTGTGTATACACATGTAAATATGTGCATGCAAATACGCCCATATATTTATATATACGTAAGCATACATAAACTTTTAATTATAGAACATAAAAACACTTGGAGGATAATATATAGAATCATGATTATCTTGATGGACAAAGTGTTATTCCCATTGAATATGTTGATTTTTGAGTTTCCTTGGAAAATACTCAATATGAATGCTTGCTTTTTTCAAGGCAGATAGTAAGGATAGCCATGGCAGGTCAAAACAAAAGTAGCCTGGTATTCTGTTTCCAGCAAAATCCAAGAGGAAGTGCTTAGGGAAGAGTGTAATTTAACAAAAGCCTTTGTAGAACCTACATTTATATTAGCAGAAACCCTGATACAGTCAAGGTTCCCAAATTCTACTTTCCTCAGAACATAATATTCATTAATACATAGCAATCAGTATTAAAGCATTGCACAAATTTAAATATCTGCGGCAAAATTTCTAACTAAGTTATCAGAATGTTTAATTTATCTCTGGGGATCTGTTACATAGTCCATATTTCATCTGAGATCAGACAAATATCTTTTAATAAATGGATTTTAATATTATAAAAATCTATAGTTTAAAGCAGTATTTGGGGAGAGCGCATTCATATTCACAGTTATATATCTGATACAAAGACTCACTTTATTTATTTGACCTAATAAATACAGTGAAAAAAAAAAAAAAGTTCTTAAGTTGAAACTTAAGTAGCATTTTCCTTGTTTTCTTAGATTTTCTAAAGACAGATAAACTTCTTTTGCATGAGTATTTAAATCAAAGCCCATTATTGTCAAGCTTCTCTCAGCAAAAAGTTGCTGGGCCTATTGTTTTCAATATCCTATGGCTATTTTCTTTTTCACGTAAAATTAAAATGTTCAGGAAGTGGTCTCACTGGTTCAGTAAGTGGTTTCTTTCTCCTACAAATCAGTGTTGAAACAATGTTTCAGTCACGTGAGGAAACCATTTGGCTGATGATACTGTGATTTAAATGAGACTTTAAAACTAGATGTTGCTGCTGATCTCAAAACACTTCAAAATCAAAGAAATTAAACTTTTGTTTTCAAAGGCTTTGTAACAGGCTCCAAAATAACTCCTACTTTCATATCACTTTATTGCCCATTTTGCAACACATATAACTTGTCCTGTATACTCCTGGTTTTACCTCTGCTGAAAAACACATCCCCAGGCATTTACTACTGGCTTTTGCTCTATGTTACTCTGTCATCCCAAAGACTTCAAAGGTGGATAAAAATTCAAACTGCTCTCTGCTTAAGGTCCTTATATACTGTCCAGCACTATTTAAAGAGGTGTAAAAATAAAATGAGAATCTAACCTACTGTTCTAGTGCCTAAAATGGTTCCATTTTTCTAAAGCACACATTCTTGACATTCCAAGAACAGTTAAATCACTGTTCTGATTCTCTGTTATTATTTTTGTCAGAAAAGCAACAAAAATTTAAAATAAATATTACTTCTCCGATAACACCAAATTTAATATTTATGTTACAGACAAGATGGAGACCTTTGCTTTTTAGTACATCCTGTATTGTAACCATTAAAAAAGGAACTGGGGGAAGGGGAAAACTGTTAAAACACTGGAGTCAGAAACATGCCATGGGCTAATGAATGCATTTTGTAACTATATGCTATTTGCTTTCCCTTTAAAAAAAAAAAAAAAAAAAAAAAAAAAAAAAAAAAAAAAAAGAATCAATACAACAATCCAGGTGAATATTTTCTAACATAACTACATTTTGACTTTGTGTTTTTCATTTTGTAAAGGTTAAATCAGAATGTAAAAAGACAATTTAATAACATGAAGAGCTTATTTTTCTACTTTGCTTCCTGAAAGAAATGAAAGTGTATTTACACATTTACACAAAAGGTACCATTTGCATCACAATACCAAAGGACTTGTACTGTACTTTGGCACTACACTAAAAGTGAACAGGAGGCAAAAGTGAACCTTGACACTTGATGATGTCAAATGTCCAATAACAGTATATTTATTCACTTAGGTTTGCTTTGATATCATCAGAATTGGATGATATGATCAAAGGGGAAATAAGTAGTATCTTAACTGATCAGGGCACAATGATAGGACAGTAGAAAGCTAAGAAATTGGATTGGATTCAAGCTGAGAATTGTTTTACTGTGGAAGTGTAGTGATCTCTAGAGACCACTCTTCAATTGAAAATGATTTTCCTGTTTATAAATATACATCACTTGAGGCTTGGTTGTTGGGTTTTTTTTTTTAAATTTATTATCTTTTGAAAATTGTCTTGGCTCCCAGGAGTTACTGAACTTATTTAAAATGGCAGCTTTCTCTTAAAATTGAAATCCAAATGCATTTGCAATTACATAGTTTTATTCCCTTTCTGATTTCAACAATTAAAAATGGAAACAGGCATTTCATTGATATGATTTAGAATTTTAATCCTACAGTACCAAGGCATCAGTTTGCTAGGAAAACAAATCTTATTATGCGAAACATGAGTGTTAACTGCCAGGAAATAACCAATTTTACATCAGAGCTGTTGAAAATTTCCTTTAAAAATACAGAAAACCCCTTTCCATTATTACATCTCTCTAAAGATGTTCTATGTCCTTTCATTAAAAATAGTTCAGTAGGCATTGAAAAATACATTCTTGGATACTATTGGACAGATTCTGAGCCTAGTTAGAGTGCTAACTGTATAGGTGTACAATTAAATAAAACATAATCATCATATCCTGTTATTCTTGCTTGAAAAAAAGCAAGAATAAAAGTTGTCCAGTCATTTGCTCTCAACATTTCTATAATTTCCAAAAAAATATTCCATCCTAGCCAACTACTAGTCCAATTAACTAAAGGTGCACTAGCTTGTAGATGGAATAAACAATTGTTCTGCATCTTAGAGAGAATAAAGAAATGGGGCTTCAGATCTTAAGAACAAGTAAATACATTTTCTGCACATAGGTTGTGCATGACAAAATGTTGTGTTCTATGTTACAGTAAGTTGTTGAAGCAGCAGAATCTGCATCCACAGTGTGTGAATCCAGACAGGGCTGGTTTAAGTCACCTGAATACTCAGCAAACTTTGAAGTTTACCCTCACCTGGACTCCCAGGAGAACACAAGCCTTAAAAGCAGACAGACCTTTTAGTGACTTGTTAAGAGCTGAAAAGATCTTGTTTTCACAAACATTCAAAACCTTGATAAAAAGGAGTGCACGTGCTCATTCATAAAATTAATTGCATATTATTAACACTTCATAGAACACCTACTGGAGAAATGCCCAACAGAAATAATGATTTTGATTTTTAGCTGATAATATTTTTTCCACAAGACTCTATTTCCTTCATATTCTTACACCTAATAACCACAGTGAATCAAACTCAACACTGATTTACATCCTGCACTAATCTACTGAATTGAATGGACCAGTTCCAGACCTCTTCTAACTGAACACCGTCAGCAGAGTTCCACTTATTTGTTGCATCCAGGACTGGATAGTTGTATTTATATAGTCTATCTACAGCTCCCGCAAGACACATTCATGAAACATTTAGTCTCTACAGATATAGACAGATAAAAATAACTGTTTGACCCAAATGTCCTTTGTGCATTATGTTTTAGATAGAAGCATTTCCTCACATTCTGTCTGCGATTGTTTGAAATAAACAGATTTTTTACAGTTTGTGTATGCATGCAGAAAACCAATTAAACAGAAGCCAAATAGAAATAAAATCTACAGGCTGTTCCAACATTAATTTCACCAACAACGAACAGTTGTCATGATAGAGTCCACAAGTAGAAGCCACATTGATAAAACTTGATACACACAGCACAGATACAGCTGTTATTCAGTGAAAAGTATCATCCCTCACCAGCTGAACAAGGCTTTGCTAGCTTGCCAGTCCTCCACAAACCTAACTAGAGCAAAAGTCACTGTAACACCTAGAAACACCCTGAAAAGCAAAGAGAATGACAATTTCAAGTGGGAACGAGAGAGGATGATGAGGACTGAAAGGAAAGAGCTTTGGATAAATTGTTCCACAGGGTCCCTACCTGACTGCACAGTATGGAGATGCTCTGTGCTAGAATTTTTATAGAAGACTTTTTAGACTGCTTTATTCACTGCAGAAGGGTGCAGGTGCATTTTCAATGTGATGTTACAGTGAAAATTCATGTGCAGTGCAACTTCAGCACATTGGAGTCCAGCCACTATGATTGTCATTATCTTTCATTTTAGTGAGCCAGATCGAATGTGATAGAACTCAGTCTGATATTTCCAGAAATACCTTCAGGACCTCACAAGTCATCTCAAATCAGGTTCTCTACTTAATATGATTAAATTTAGCCATGAAACAACCACTCTAATGATGCCTGGGTTGATGTTTCATAAAGCTTTCCTATACTATTTGGCATCTCTTCCTTCAGATATTTTTACAATCTTTGCCACAACCAGAAGTGTGTGTTACATTCTGTGGGCGAAACTATGTAAATAAAAGAATTAAAAACTAGTCAAAACAGAAGAGATGATTTCCTGAAACCTGTCCTACAGAATTGGAAGCTATTATTGACTTATACACTCCTTACACACTGGGCAAGTAACTCAAAGCAATTTTTTTAAGTGATGACCAAATGCGTGTTCTTCATGAATGACAGGAATAATTGGAATCAATGGGGACAGGAATTCTAAAGTGCCATCATACTACTAGTTATTACTAGCTATTTTATAATACAGATACTCAGAAGAAAAACAATACAGTACTATCAAGCCATGCTTCTAGAACAAGTAGATTGTTTTGATTCTTGTTTCTGTATGTCTCCATTTTGCATCTGTAAACTGACATAATGGTACTTTATCTTCCAAAAGTTTGGTTAAAACAAATTACTATGAAGAACACCAGTGTGATAGCAAAGAGTGCTGTGGAATGCTCAGGGGGGAATCAAACTTCAAATAAAAAGTTTTATTAATGTGCAGCAAATAAGTATGCCTATTGAACAAGCAGAAATTAAAATTTCTTATTAGCTGAGTGTAAAGTAACTTTAATTTAGAGTCAGCTGTCAAGAGGACAAAGTCCCAGGGGATGGAATGGTAATGCAAAACCACGTTGTGAGGATAAAAGACACACGTTTGGAATGTAAGGATCACCGACTGCAGGCTTTCTTTTTTTCCTTTCAAAGGCAAACATTTAAAAATCAAGTGAAAACTGAAAGAAGTACACACGAATTTTTTTTTCCTAACAAGAAAACACCACACACAAGACCACTTTGCCTTTTTAGAGATGGAACTTCCAGCTGTGTCTTTTTCAAGCTAGGTTTTTTCTATGTTTTCTACATGCGCATTTCTATAAAATACTGGCTACTGACCAAATCTGACACTTGGATGCAATTTCTACTTATTCTTGAAAACTTGCCAGAAAAACTGAAGCCGGAGAAAATCTACTTTAAAACCAACTATGGCCTCTAGGATTTGATGTTAGACAACGAAAGATTTTCTCATGCATTACTTCAATAGCTTTAAGTACCTTTTGCATCAGCTTGCTGAAAAAAAATAACTTCTATACAACCTCTTATATGACAGTGAAGTCAAGCTGGGAGAATCTAGGATCCTGTACTATATCTAGTAGAAAACCAGAACTCTTGTCTCCCCTCTGCCCCATAGGCTTTGCTCATCTCCCTGCTTCCTTCCCTCACCTTGCATCTGTCTGCATGATCCTGACTCTTCCTTCCTAGCAGCTCAGGCGCTTGTTATCTGATGCCCCAGCAAGGCCATCCAACTACTGGCAACGCACAATTCCTCATCAGAAACAATCTTGAGTTACAGAGACATGGAATAAGCACTTCGACTGATACAAAGTAAGCATTAGAAAATCACATGGAAGCAGGGAGTAAAGAAACTGCCATGGGGAACAGAAGGAGAACACATCTCTTTTGGGAATGAACTGCTATGTCAGGTCCTGCTTTTTGGTATTATTCCCGTTCCCACTGGTATTAACAAGCAGGGCACGCTGACTCTACCAGTATCTCCTACTGTTAGGCCAACCCCCACCATTTTGTCTACACAGATGAAATTAAGTAATATGTGTATACAAATATAATTATTTTATTATTAATTGTGTTAATAACTCAGATCAAAAGAAAGGAAGCCTAAAGCTAAGCTCCAAGAGAAATAAAACATTATGAACAGAATTTGGCTTCTGTTTTCTGTGTTTATTTTGTGGGTTTTTTTCCAAGCAAGTTCATGTCCATACTCCTGTTTCTTGGAATGGACTATGGCTTTGTTTGTACAAGAAACTGAGTTACAGTCTTTACTAAAAAGCAGATCAAAATCCTCCCACATTTTAGGATAATCCATTTCCTGCTCACCTGCAGCAGAGGACCCAGGAGGAAGGCAGGAGAGCAACAAGTCCTTTAAAATCAGTAGTAATCCTGTTGCTAACCTAATTAAAAAATGCTCTCTCTACAATATCATAGAAACAGGTATTTGGGTTTTTTTTTCTATCTGAATTTCTAGAAATCATCCTGCTTTGTATTAAGATTACATCCAACTTCCATTAGCCTACACATCTTCCAGAAAGGATCATGTTTTTATATTTTATTTGTATGTATATATTTACATACAAAAAATCAATTCTATTTTATACATATATTTTACATTTTATGAGCATACATACAGAAACCTAATTAAAGAAATATTTAAGACTATTTCTAAAATGTAGATGCTCACTTAGGACAAGAAATAATGAGCTGCATTGCTTACAAAGACTCCTATGACACAACAGACAACAGTTTCATTAAATCTTGCCTCCAGTGACTAAACAATCTGCAGACAAGTTTAGTCATTTCATAGCTCTGTTTTGGAGCTATGAGCAGAGCTTCCCAGTCATGCAGAGCCAGATGGGGTTTTTAACAAAATGCAGTGTGAAAACGGATGTTGCAAAACATTACTGAATGAATCAGCAAATTCTAGTGTTACAGTAGCATAGTCTGAATGGCAAAATTAGCAGCATAAATAAATAAATGTGTTGCTGTTTACATGATCAGTGGGAGAGAGCATAGAAGAATAATTTAGCTTAGTATAATTCTTTTGACAGCCACAGCAAATTGCACATTGCAATTAGTACTGGCCTTAAATTCTTAGTTTCCCCCTCATTGCTAATAAAAACTGCTGCCATTTTTTTAGTGGGGAATGCTGGGGTAATTAATACATCTTAACTATACCGAAAAAATATATACAATGTAGGTAATGATTTTTTGTTATTGTTTTTAAATCAGGAAAACTAGGTACAGACAGGAAAAAAAAATGTAACCACTTAATTTGCCTGGTGCCTTCCTTGCCTCATGTGTTTCTCATGGTCTTTCACATTTCTTCTCAGCAGCAGATATGAGACAAAACATGTATGATGTTCAATGACCAAATCAGATGTTTTTCAGTTACTGAAGCTCCTGAATGAATGAGTCAACACACAGAACAGAAAACAAACCCCAAATGGCATTAAAAGGCACGTAAGGAAAACGCCATCTGCACCTGAAGCAGCTGGTGCACTCACCACACTACATCACTCAAATACTCCTGGAAAAAAGCCACTAGAAATGATCATGTCACAAACAGATGTAAGCACAAGGGATTGAATGGAGCAGGATCATCAATGTATCAAGGGGACTTCTGAATATTACTCAGTAATCTTTTCTCGGATATTAAATGTGATACACATAGGGTGTGGTGACTACAATAACACCTAGTCATTTTGAAAGCCTATTCACAAA
Source organism: Sitta carolinensis (assembly GCA_032173965.1). Classification (NCBI taxonomy): domain Eukaryota; kingdom Metazoa; phylum Chordata; class Aves; order Passeriformes; family Sittidae; genus Sitta; species Sitta carolinensis. The sequence continues at coordinate 22,507,620 of CM063288.1, forward strand.
TTCTTTAAGAGGAAGATGTCTCTGTGTCAGTGCTAATGTTTGCATAACAGCACATAGTATAAGAATATGGGGCTGTGGAACCCTGACTCTAATTAAGCAAAATACAAATAAATAATAACTGGCAATTTTTAACCTGCTTAAAAATGTAAGAAATACTTTCTTTGAAAATGTACTCTTCAAAGCTTGGATTCCAACCTACATGGATTCCAAGGAAAGAAAAGTGCCTTGTTAAGGTGACTGTGATAAACTGGAGAACATGGACACCAGACTAAATGTCCAATAGAGCAAAGGCAAAAATAATTATAAACAACAAATACTTATGGTTAGATGAGAATCACATCATTAAGCTTGGCAATTTCAGAACCCAACAATAAGATTTTTTTCCCAGATTTATAATTCTGGGTAATTAAAGATTCAAATAATTTAAATAATATTGAACATCATTGTTGCTAATTTGTTACTGCATTGTTTATGTAAATTATTTAAATCAAATTCTCTCTATATAACACCAATAGGAGGTAGCAGGTTAGGTGCTCCTCATTGTAAAACTTTTTCTCTTTTGCTTGGCAGCTTGGAACCAACAGTGGTTTATATTTAGTACTTATTGAAAATACGATTGTGCTTTTTTGCCAGATTTTTATAGGTTTATTTATGTTTTATTCTTCAACCACAAAAAACCCCAAGGTTATTTCTACTAAAAATATTAACTTCTCTAAAAGAAAAGGCTTTTCTTCAAACATTTTCTGTTGGAAATAAAATTAAATTATTTTTATTATGAATAAAACATGACTAAAAATGTTCATCTCAAAATATGAGCAGGAAAATACTAAAAGAAGATATAAAGTTTTTATTCTCTCTTGACAATAGTATAGTATGAAATGGTAGTCACTAAGAGTTCTCAGGGATAACTTGCTGAATCAAGTCTGCTAAGTATTGTTAACTTCTTTTACCTGGAAATCTATTTCATTAAAACTGCTGTATTTCTTAAAACTTGTAACTATTATTTACTGAAGTATTATAGATTTCTTTAGTACCTCATAATAATTACACATAAACAAATGTATTTTCAAAATAAAAGGTTGGGATTTTCTTTAGAAGTCTGAGTCACATCACATTTCCATAGTTAAAACAAAGTTATTTACAGCAAATAGGAAATACTGAAGACATGGTGATTCCACATTGATTTTTTTTTAAATATCTCAACCTTACATAATAGGTAAAACATTACATGTTTGATGTTTGAGCATAAACTCTTAACTGTTACAGTTGATAAGAATTTCTTGTGACTATACACATCTTCCAGATTAAGAACCCACAGTAATTTAATTAAATTTTTCTAGAGCCCTTCAAGGCAAAGTATTATTACTTCAGCCTTCACTGATGATATGGAAAACACGTACACATCAATGGGGCACCTAAAATAATTCATACATACAAACTCACTCTTCCAGCTGGAGTCTCTTGGCTGGACCAGAGTTGATTCAACTGGATGCAGGCCCATTCACTCCAAGAGAGGGGCAGTGATTAACTCCACCAAAGTGTTTGGCCATCTTCCCCTATAACAATGACATTAGGACATTCATTAAAATATGTGAGCAGGATAAATCTCCCATTCAGGCATCAAATTTGGCTGGCTTTTTTGTGGAACATCCTAATTAGCCATGCTTGTGATTTTATTAACAATTTGTTTAGAAGTGAATGTAAGATGACACATCCAATTTGAACACAGAAGAAAGCTGAGCTGGATACAGATCTGCTGCAAAAGTACTGCAAAATACAGTACCTCATTTGTTTTGAGCTATTTTTCTGATACTATTTTTACTCACTGTGATTTACCACCAGTATCCTCTGGGTGATAGTTAAGGAAACAGATGCTGGGAATCTCTGTCCCTTCAGTTCCTGAGAGGAGAGGTCTGACTCACACTTGTTCCTAGTCTCTCCTTTGTACTCACACATGCAAAGGGTGGTTGTGTGAAACTTAAATTACTGCTTGATTTCCAGTTTCTCATTGCCAGTTTCCTCAAAGTTTCCACTTACGTATTTTACAGCTTCACCAATTTCATCTGAGCAGCATTTTATTACACATTTCCCTTTCCAAAACCTAAACTGCATGTTCCCAGGATAAAGTTAAATTCTTTTATTTTGAAGTGTTCTATTTATTGGGATTTTCCAATGAAACTGGATAGAAAGAAAATCTACAAATCCAGGACAAAGTTGAAATTAATTTTTAACAGATGTTAAAAATTATTCTCTAATTTTTTCCTCTACCACTTTGAACAAATGCACATACAGAACATATATAGAACCACTGAAAAAAAAAAAAAATAAATGCAGGCCATGCCTGTTTATGAGGCAATCATGGAACTTTCCATTGTCTGTGTGCAGATATGAAAAGGTTTGCTGGCTTTCACTGATAGACTGCAGTGCTCAGCAGGGTGCAGGAAGAACTAGATCGAGGTATGGGCAAGACAGCAGCAGTGCCCCCCGGCTGAGAAAAGGGACACCCCATGACACAAAATGCAATTTTATTATTCTGGACTTTTATTGTTACTATTTTGAAAATGTTGCTCTAAACACATCTTACAGCAAAGAAGGAGTTAAATGACACACTTGATTTCATTCATAAAGAGTTCTATTTGAGTAGAATTAAAATCATAGAACAGTTCAGAAAAGAGGTCCAGTGCCATTTAGCAATAAGTTGCCCTGGTTTAGTTTCTAGGAGAAATAGTCACAATATAATTAATCTGGTGGAACAGCTGGATACACAGACTGCAATTAATTTTGCTCTGAATATTAAAAGTACTACAGTATTTGAAAAGAAATTGTATCGGTCAATAGATTTTTGAATTATGTAGGTTGTTGGCAATAAAGTAAATCATTGTTGCTATTGTAAAATTTGTTCAAATCAACTGAATTATTACAGTCAATCCACATACTTAATAAATTTGTACTAGTATTCATTTATATGAGAAAAAAACCCCCACCAAATTCATGTTTCAGCTTCTAACTAAAGAAAAGTTTTAAATAAACCATCAGACTACTCTCAATAAACTGAACAAATGTGGAGTGTTTACTGTTTCCTTGTTCAGCATGTTAAAAGCATATGAGAACAGTGCATACCTAATATGCATACCATATATCAGAAAGTTGCTTCTTGATTATGCAGAGATACAGACAGTATCTCTTTAATGGTTTCTTTCAGGGAATATTTCTCCAATAAGAGCTGGACTTCTAAGCAGATGGTCACTGCACAAGAAACAGTTGAACAGTGGCACCCAGAGGTGAAAAGTGTACTGCTCCTGAAGAGACTCCATTTATTGTAACCTGTTTCTCATCTTTTCCTTCTGTCATTCCCATCTTTTCTTTACCAAGTAACAAATGCCAAAAAAAGAAATGCTGCAATTTGAATTAACATCCTCCAGAGTTAAAAAAAAAAAAAACACATAAAGCCCCTGCTTTTTAACAACTATCATAGTTGGGAACATATTTTAGAAACAGATTTTTCCTACATATTTTCTCTAACAAAGAATGAGATAAAAATAACCATGGAAAAAAACCATATTCTCAGATGCATCTCCTTAGATGGAATTCTGAAGCCATAGTCTTGCACTCTCCCTAAATTGACTAGCTGAAATTATTGTGCAGGATTATAACACGAACCCAAGCACAAAGGTTACTGAATTTTTGGAAAAAATCTTGGGATCATAGTACAAAAGAGTAATAGCTGACACAAACTGTCTGAACTGTCTCAAATGCCTTGACTTTTGATGTTTAGTAAAACCTATTGTATCATTTTCATAAAAGCACCAGGCTGAAAGCTGGTGAAAATCAGCTGAAAATCTCCCTGTGCTCCTTTGCCAACATCTAGTTTTAGATAAATTAATATATTAATTATAAACGTGCCAGTTATTTATTTAATAAAAACTTTAAATAAATACAAAACTGCCCAGCATCAGTCCTAGGAAGGCCCAATAAAATGAGGACCATTGATTTTTAATTAAAAAGTCCATACTTCAGCAATTTGCACCTTTCAGTTCGAGTGGGACTCTGTACCTGGGCTGAGATGCAGAAAACCATACCCACACTCTCTAAGAATCCTCAAAACAACATTCCACTTAACAGACCATAATAGGCAAGCATCTGCTCAAATCAGACAACAGGAAGTGCATAGAATGTTTCTGATGATTTTGTCTAGTGGCAAGACTTTCCGTCTGCTCTGCTCTTCATTCCAGTTGTTAAAAGTATTGTTATTGTTATCATCATCATTATAACCCTCATTATTTATTATCATGTAAGGAGCAGTGGCAATGTGGTGGGCAAAATGTGGGGTTCACCTTTCTGTATCTGCATTTCCAGCCCATTCATATGGAAAGAGTTTCCACGAACTACAGACAGAAGCAAATGTTCCTAAAATTATATCTACAACCACTGTGTTTGGGATTGCAATTATACTCCAATCCATATAAACCCCACCAATTGAATTCAACTTCTAAGTTTATAGGATAGGACATTTCTCCGCATCTGCATTTCAAGCAGGATTTAAAACAAATATTTGAAAGCAAATATGGAAGGGAATTATGGCTAAATGTAAATTGATATCCTTCCTCTCCCCATCACTCCTTCATTTTCCTGTCTCTTTATTAGGATCGCAACTATTTGTAGCTGCAAAGGCTGCAAGGCAGAGTCGCTGCCATGGAGCTCCGCGCGGGATTGAAGAGCAGCAGCACGGCTCTCCGTACAGCGATCCCATAATGATGGCCAGTAAATGATCATATAATAGGAATTGTAGGGAGTGACGTTAAGTTTATGGCATGTTTTTACCCCGGCTGAGGGCAGCTCGTCAATCCCAGCGCAGCCTCGGCTCCCACCCCGCAGGGCCGGGCGGGAGCGGGCGGGGCGGCGCCCCCTGGCGGCCGCGGCGCGGAGCGCGCAGGGAGCGCCGTCCCGCCGGGGACCGCCCCGAGGAGGACAGCCACGGCCCCGACCCACGGCACCCACCCACGGCACCGACCCACGGCACCGACCCACGGCACCCACCCACGACACCCTCCCACGACACCCTCCCACGGCCCCGACCCACGGCACCCACTCACGGCACCCACCCACGGCCCCGACCCACGGCACCCACTCACGGCACCCACCCACGGCCCCGACCCACGCACCCACCCACGGCACGGACCGCCAGGCACTTCGGGGGCCGAGTACAATTTGCTGCTTGCGAGAGGCCTATATAAAGGCACCGTTCGAATTCTTCATAAGTATCAGCACTAGATCAGCTCAACACTAGCACTTCATACAGAACGGACTGTACTCATTATTATGTGTTACTACATTCGGTTTTGCCTCAGATGTCCAGAAAATATTTCAGTGATCCTAATTACAATCATGTTTGGCTGTTTCTTAAGATCAATTTATGGTCTTCTCACAGATACAGGCAAGATTTGGCTATATCGGTTTTGGGTTTTTGGTTCTAGTTCCCAGAAAACATCATCTGAGAAGAGATTTATTCCCTCTGAAACAAATGTCACTTAAACGCATGGCTAGAAATGTAAAACTTAATAACAATTTTTAGAACACAGTTTCTCTTCCAAGACCGTGCTGTAAAGACGGTGTAAAAATAAACAATACTTAGCACCAGCCAATAAATAAAGGCAACCTTTTAATTCCATAAAAATATGTTGAAAGAGGAGAAACATTTTATGGAGTGGCAGAATAGAAAATCAGTATGTACTTCCACAAAAGCACAGAATTTTCAGTGTTCTATAGAAGTACAGGTGTGACACATGGGTGGGGGGAAAATGCAACACACAACAAAATAAAACAAAAAGAGAAAAATCAAAATATCAGTTCACCCCTACTGATAACAGAAACATCGAAACAGAAGCGAATATTGTTGTTTCAACATCTGCATAAAGATAACTACAGTGCAAGAGACAGAGGAAGAGTCACCTTTCTTTTTAGATGTCTCTTTATAACGGGCTGCTCTTTTAAAAACTGTCAAAGGAAACGACATTGCTTCAACCATTCCTGCCTCACCTGCAGCACCCAGGCTGACATTCTCATTCATCCCACTCCCCAGACCCCACACTGCTAACACTGCAGAGACCTGCTCATATATAACTGCATGTGTTACACTCTTAGCCCAAACGCATTTTTCTGTTTTGTAAACACTGCAGCTTATTCTGCTTGGCTGTGGTGATTCAAGAAGAAAACAGATCTATAGTTTCGTATTAGGGGGTTAAACATGAAAAATTACTCTTGTGAATCTTCCTTTAATAATCTTATCTGCTGCTTAAGTGTGCAGCAGAAAGAAAATGTTCTGTCTCTTTCACATACACCCCAAAGGCCTTACCCACAGAGCAAATAAGCAGCCTGTGGTGGTTTGAAAAGGAAGTGAGTTTTTTTTGGGATTCGGTGGTCAAACCAATGAGTGCTCAGGTTTGAATATCGGCACTTAGTGCAGCCACTGAGGACAAGGATCTGCCTCTGAGAACACAGGGGTTAAAGCAGAGCGCTCCCAGAACTCTCTCTTGTTCCAGTCCATGAGGGAGGACAGAGCTCCCATACCCAGCTGTGAGCTGGGCAGGGCAGGGGAAGCCATGCGGCCTGGGCAAGGCAGGCTGGAGCCTTAGGCAGAGAGGGGAGAGGAAGATCCTGCAGGATGGAAGGGTGGAAAAAGTACAAGAACCTTGAGAGGCATCAGGCAGCCTCCTTCCCCCCGGAGAGAGAGAGAGAGACTGTGCCTGTGCCACCTTGAAATTTGATATTGGCAGCCGGGCAGCACGGCCGAAGGAGTGAGGAGGGAGTGGCGCGAGAAGGTGCCCGGCAACTTGCCATGGGAGTTCTGGACAGGCACAGCCCAAGGTTTTAACCCTTTTCGTAGATGATGGGAACTTTATAAATGCTGATCCTCCTGAATCTGAAGAAGGAAGGTAGAAGTAAAATAGAGAGTACTAGGCAAAGATGATGAAAGTTTGTGCAAGTGAAAGATTGTCAGAGGATGCTGAAAAGAATCCTAGGTGGGAGGAGATGATGGAGTGGCCTTTGGCTGGACTTCTCTTGTACAGCCATGGACAGACTCATTTTTTTTCTGTAACACAGAGACTGCATCTAGGGAGAGGCATTGGCTTGGAGCCAAGAGTGGACAGTGGAAGAGTAGTGTGAACAGAGATAGAGAGGAAGATCTCTGTTCTCAAGGCCCCTCAGCCCCAGGGGGTGAAACTGGGGGGGCTGGTGTCCCAAGATTTGAGAGGCTGTCGTTTTTTTGGAACTGACCAAAGCATCTTTAAAAAGAGAAACCCTAGAAGCAGTTCTGGTCCATGCACAGCGGTGAGAGCACTGGACATGGAAGAAGAGGTCACGATATGGTGCAAGAAGAACTCCTATCTCTCCTTGATAAACTGAGTGCTAATTATCAGAAGGGTGGTAATGGACTGAAGATTAATCATCTGAGAAGTGGTAACTTGACTGGAAATTTTTAGTATTGTTTTACTATGTTGAGAACTTGGGTGGGGGGAGGAGGAGTGTTTTTAAAGTTTTCATCCCGTTCTGTGTGTGTCTTCTTTACATATTGTAAGTGAATAAAGTTCTTCTTTCCTTTTGTTCCTAACTTAGAAGCTGTTTTGCTCTGTTTTTAATCACATCTCACAGCAAGCACCAGGGACAGTATATCTTCATAAAGGCACTGGCCTTGTACCAGCGTCAAACCATGACACAGCCCAAACTTCTGCTCTTGTCAATGAAAGACAGAAAGCATTCATGGGCTGCACAGATCATACATGGTACAGATTTTCATCATTTCTGGCAAACTAAACTGCCAAACAATCTAACCAATGGCCTATTTATCTAATATAATTTTCCACCACTCTGGGGGCATCTATAGGAGCTTCCATGAAGTACAGTACTAGAGTAAGCTATCCAGCTTGGCACAGAAGTTGGCAAATGTCCCCCAAAGTATTACAGATTATATCCCCCCTTAAAACACTGAATCAAATGTGCCTGTGAATGTCATTGCTCCTACTGCCAGCAAATACATTGTTTAAAAGTTAGAAAGGAAGACATTTAGTTTTCCATTAAAAACTAAATATTCTTCTAAGAAAACAGTTGTTAAAATGGAATTTCACAAGAAGTTAGCCCAGAGAAAATATCACCCATCATGTATGTAGTGCCCAGCGCATATGAGAACAACATTTCCATTTCTAACTTCAGTGTCTCTATGATTACGAGGTTATAGAACACTTAAACAAAATTATTTCACAAAGTTAAACTATAGCAGAATCATATTAAATGCTATGTCTGGATATATATGAGTTTATATAGTAAGAAAGACAATTTCACAGGTTTTGTTACTATTTACAAAAACATATTAAGCAAAGATCATTACATAAAGCCTAAAATTTTTACTTGGAATCTACATTGGTAGATTATTAGACTATGCATTATGTAAATTCATACCATTTAGTAAAATCTGATTATAGCATTGTGCTGCCCATCTGATTTTAACTAACCAATACACTTATCAAAATGACGGTATTATTTTCATAGCTGCCTGAATGTAAAAATAAGTTCTGTTTGATATATAATGTTTATATTAATCCTTTTAAACATTTGATTCCTTTCACCCCATAGGTGATCTCTCCAAGATGTGTTGAGTGATTTATTAAGGTCTGACCCAGCAAAGTGCAGAGAAGACTCACATCCCAATTACTTCAGGAACAAGCTTCTCTGTGAACCTTCTAGGATCAAGCTCTGAGGATCTGGCAATTCTTTTGGGCTGTGGGTTTGTTCATATTTTCCTGTGCTAACTTGCTTTATCATGCTTTCATTTTGTACTGAGTTCAAATAACAGCTCTACCCAAACCCCTCCTGAGCAAAATTTTCAGTTACGTCAGTGTGAGTTTGAGTAATAAAGGAGTGCAGGCATAAGTAAAAAATTTGTCACAACTAAATGTTACATGATAAAGTTTGTTTAAGGATTTTATGCTACACAGATTTCACAATCTAAACCTGAAAAAACACAGGTATCATACTTAGTAAAGAAAAAATAGCCAAAATATTTCCACTAAAATAAGTAGTTTGTGCACCTAAAACTAATCCTATCAGCATTTCTTTCTTGAGAATTTTCCTCTACTACAAAACAACATGTAAATAAATCAATGGAAAAATACTGAAAAATTTAAATCAATAGTAGTTAAATTACTAACAAAAAGGAAGACCATTGTTCTAATTTTTCTTGTTTTCTGTTTGCCCTTATAGTTGAGAATTTTCTCTTTTTCCCTCGATATTTTGAAACCTGACTGTTAAGTAACAGTGGTCATGAAAATCCAAAAGGCATTTGAAAGGATACAGAGGATTTATCTGCTTATGATTGAACAGATTGATTAAGTACAATAATAATTAAAAAAAAAATACATACATATATATATATATATATATATACTTCATTTAAAACACCATGTAAGAGCACTCAGTATTATAACAGGTAGCCTAATTGGAACACTAGTAAAAAATACACAGCACAGTATTCTTAAATTCTGGAAAAAAAATGTGTTGTTCTTTCAGTTGTGTCTTTGCTAACAATTTTGAAGCATCCATTGTACTACTACCGCAGTGTTATTGAGCTAGTTTTATTAAGGCAAATTTATAGCAATGTTAGAAATTAATACCACTCTTATTTCCTCTACTGCCTGGCTTTATTGAATGCCATGGGGCATATTAATCAGTAAAGCCAAGTAGTGCATGAAATAAAAGTATAAATTAACCTGTAACATGAATGTAAAAGCAGGCTTAATAAAATAGAAATAAATAACACTTAATGATAATCAACCCTGCCTGGCTTAACCAAGCAGAGTGCAATAATGCGATCACAAAAAAAAAGTATTTAAACAAAGTTTAAATCATGATGCAAACCACATCATTTACAAAGTAATACTTACTTCACTGTATTGTTTAAACACATAGAAGATTGTATAAAGATGCCCACCTTTCTACCCTGACACTTCTTCATGTAAATTCCTGCCAACTTTGGGAGCAGACCTAAGGTACAATGACTACGAATGGAAGAACAATTTCCATGCAATTTGTGTATTTAGATATAACTGAAAAAGAAGCCTGTTTGCATACACTCAAAACGTATCTCCAAAAATCAGCTATGACCAGAACAGTCTTTTCAAGCCTATTTCACACAGGTGAACTGCACACAATGTGTACAGTGATTTATTAAGGGCTTGACCTTGCAAGTGTGTGAAGTCATCTTAACCTGTACTTAAATTTATTCTGTGGCTTTTCTAAAGGCAGTGTGCTCTGAAGTATAACAGAAGGGTTTTTTTAAGGGAAAGTCTCTTTTTTCCAGGGTACAAAAAAACCCCCAGCACAAATAATTACTCTCAGTACACAAAATAATATATGCAAATCTTTGCAAAATCAAAGATAATTTTGTAATCATAAAACAGTCGGCAGCTTAAATTTTCCCCACAGTTACTGAACTTCCAGTGCACATAAATTTGCCCACATTCTCATATATAATGACCACCTATATGGAAATACATGCATTTGCAAAAACAATAGGGAAAAGGCCAAAATCTGCCATTACCATACAACACCAGTGTGTCTGCTCCCTCTGCTGGTTCAGCTGCAAAGCTAACTGTGGAACACCTGCTGTGATTACTACAACAATCGCACAGACGTGGAACGACTTTGCTAGAAATACCGAGCAACACACGACAGATAAGCCGAGAAATTCTGTGTGAGCAACAACACACATCACAATATAGACACGATATTAAAGAAAGGTTGTTGCAAATACAAGTGTATACTACATTGGAGTTCACTGCATCCCAGTTGTGATATCATTATAGAGGAGTACTAATATCAGATATAGATAAAATTTAACAGATACAGGAAGTTACACTTGAGACACTGTTTGGGTGGTGGAATGAGTATTATTTTTATTATTTTAAATTTTCAAATTGATCAAAACCGATCAATGTGACCGAGTTGCAGCCTGGTTACATCCAAGAGTATCCAGTCTCTAACAGAAATGGTTAAGGATCGTATTTTGCAGAAAATGTAATGACACTGAACAGGAGGCAAGCTTAACATTTAGTCCAAGTGAGGTCCCCATACTCTCAGATGATGTTTGCTAGGAGTTCTGGCAGCTAATGAGTTGAACCATCTGTAGCGGTTTCCTGACAGATGTGGCCAACTCCCATACCGGGCACTCCATCTTCTGACAGAGCTCTGTGGAAGGCTCCAGTGACAGCATTCCAACGGGAAGGCAGAAACGGCGCCCCCAGGTACTCAAATGGGGGAGCTCCTTGTAAATAATAAAGCAGCTGGTTGGTTGCTTTTGTGGGGCTTTTGTTTGTTTGGGGTTTGTGTGGTTTTGTACGTTTGTGGGTTTTATTGCCAAAGGGCTTTTGAAACATATTCCTCTTGTTTTCAAAATTAATGTGATGCTTTTTTTCCCCACTTCATCAGCCATGGTATTACATTTTATTCCAACAACTCCAACACAACATCAGTGGATGTAAAGGAATTATTTGACATATCAATTTAGACAGATTTTTTTATTTTATTTTTTTAAATTAAGCTTCATGTTTACACTCTGGATTTTTCTAAGTCCACTGAACTTAGAAAATGTATGTATCATACAGATTTTTAAATACAAAAAAGTCAGAGAGTTTTATGAGATGCACAAGGGTATCCAGTTTAGAATCCACTAAATGTATATTATTTCAGTGCTGTATTAACAAGACATGTTCTAGAGTAGTATCTTATATCTTTATATCTTACCTTTATATCTTATCCAGGAATAATCCAGTGTGAAAAATTTATCCAGTGTGAAAAATAAACTTTAAAAAAAACTTAGAATTGCGTTTAAAATAATCTTTTTGTATAATTTTTGTCTTCCATATAAATTATTACTTTAGGACAAGAAATACATTTGGGCTCTAACGCCATGATAGCTAGATTGTCAATCCAAATGTATCAATATAATAAATACTGGTCCTTATGTTTATGTCACTGAACTCCACATTATTTTGTTTGGAAGTTAAATGTCCTGGCAATTTAATCTCAGTGCTGACAACACTTTAGACATTAATCTGAATAAGCAACTTCTTTTTTTAATTACAGTGGAATTACAATAAAATAAAATAAAAATGTTGGTTTAGTAACACACTGATACTATGCTTATAGACACTTGTTTAATGTAAAACACAAAAAGAGAAAAATTAGCCTGTAGAATGCCATTTGTTGATCTCAAATTCAAAGTGTGTACCTAATCTTCTATGACTGTTGCAACTGGGCAAGACACAATATGTTCTTTAAAAAACTAAAACCTTATTAACTGAATCCAAAATTATGTAAATGTTAAAAGACTATCAATTTGCAGAATAAATCAAACAATTTAGGTAATTAATTAGGCAACAGCATTAAACACATATTATAACACCCACAGTTAAGAAATCAGTGGAGATTCATACTTGCATTTTAATATTTTAAGGGATATAGGGGGTTTTCTACTGAAATATTAACTGTAGTATTAATTTAAAGCAACAATGTTGCAACAGCACAGAAGAAAAAGGAGGAAGTGCACACCTGTTACAAACACACTAGGAAGGAAAGGGGACCAGAAGGAAATGTGTGATGAAACCACGACAGTATATTTCAAGTTAATATTTTAGGCATCTCTTTTAAATAAATTGCCTCTGTTTCTAACTCGGTTGAATCAATCACATACAAAAATAATTCCGTTTTCTTCGTTCCCTTGGATTAGGAACATCCCTGTATTTTTACCCCAGTGTAGTCACACAGAGTGGAAGTAGGACTGTGGCAGCTCTGCTTGCTGCTGGTGGCTGTCACTAACATGAGAGCTATCTTCACAAATATTATTACAAGTGTGTTCATCTGAGGTGTCCTTATTCACAAAGAGCTGACCTTCATGGCTATGTCTGACATTTAAAAAGAAAAGTTCTGCTTTACAACCTTCAGTGTGCCTTAGGTATAAATTACTTGAAGAGTATTAGTAATAATAATTGATTTTAACAGTAAGTAATAGAGTTATAAACAGCTCCTACTATTTAATGAAAGAAATACTTCATCTTATGGTGTTATTTATTAGTATTCAAGAGCCTTCCACAACCTCACTGAGATTGGTTATTGCTAATTAAACTGGAAAAGATGACCTGTCAATGACTCCTTGTTAGAAAGAAAAATAAGTTAGTTTTTATATTTCTTTACAAATGTTCTTAAGGGTTGCTTATTTTTCACTTCTGTTGTGAGCTTATATGAACATGAGCAGTGCATAATGAATAATGAATAGTTTGAAATTTCCTCTCATGTTAATAAAATACAGGATTTTTTTTCATCTTTGTATGGCATATCAGCTAAATAAATAGAATTAATTAAGAGTTTTGCCCTGCATTGGCCACCCTAAAGCTCTCCTTAATTTGCACAAGTGAATCAATTGCAGAAACCTTCTAAGCGTCTTTCTGCTGCTCACAACTAAAGACTACTGCATTTTTAAAGAAATTCAGATTTCCAGCAAAGTAAGTGAGCACCCACATATTCCTAATGCATAAGAAGTGATGTTCGCATGTAAAAAACTAAGGATTAAAAGGCTTCACTGGCAAATGGTCTGATAAATGATACAATTTCTCCATCAATAATGGCAGGAAGGTTTCAAATAAACAATACCCAACTAAATCCAGCTGTACAATTTAGCAGTGGCTCATTTTATTTTACATTTTTTTGGTCACAAGGTACTGATAACTGACAAATGACACTTAATGTCATGCTATCATGATGCAAATAAAAATATACCGTAGATTTAGATAAATGTCACACTTGAGACACTGTCTATCATCTCTCACCGCTAGCTGGCACCATAGCTTTAAAAATGTAGTGATGTATCTGGTTTATATCTTACTAATTAACAAGCCAGCCACCCAATTTTTAACAGAAAACAATTACTCAAAGCAAACAAGAAATATTTGGGGCAGTAAACTAAAATGAGTCTTAAAGCAATAGTCTCAATGATGACTGGTACAATACATCCTGCAAAGGGAAATGGGTAATAGTTAACAGACTCAGGGGTGTTTTTATTACATGAAAATAAACGGTACTGTGCACAAATGGGAGAGTCTGATATTTTTGCTGCTGGCTGGGAGACCGTAGGGGTCAATATCTTGGGTTATGAAGAGGATGAACCCAAATAAACTGCCTCCCTTACTGGGCTTTTCATCCCAAATTAACTCTGAGGCCACTTCAGGTTCACTCCCAAAGAAGCAGCTTTATTGCATCAGCTAATAAATTTCACAGAGTCTGTCTCCTTCACTGGCTTCCCTGTTCTCATTAGAGCCTGCTGCTTTCATTGTCTGCTGGCTGGATACAGATGCCCTAAGAGGCACGGCCCTGGTTTCCATTCTCTGACTGCAGTGGTTCTGACATTGCAATCGACTTCACTGCCATGTTCTGCTCCAATTCTTTCAGACCAGCTGCTGTGGGCTGACCTGACACATGCACTGCAACATGAACTCACACATCCCGGCCCACGCTAGGGTCAAAGAAGGGGCTACAAGCCATTTACCACTCAGCCTCAGAAAAAGCCAAAATAATTTCGAGCAACTGTTCTAAACTGTCTATGAAATTTACATGTATTTATAGGTTGGACAAGGAAACTGATAAATGGTCACCTAATACCGATAACAGAGCATTGATAAATTATAAATATTTTATTTTTATGGCAAATCTCTCAGCTGTGGTCTGAATAGAAAAATACTTCCATAATGTAAGATTTTTTTCCTAGAAAGAAAATAAAGTTTTCTCTACTGTGGCACAGGTTCTGTGCAGCTCTTAATGAAATCAAGAGTCACTGTGGAACTTAGGATGTACCAGCAAGATTTCGGTATCAGTAAAAGCAGTCACCTGAAGAGAACCCTGCAATTCTGGTCTTGGCACCATTAAACAACATAGGTCATAAAGTTACACGTATTTATTCTAAGATCTTCCATAGGACCAGAGAGAAGAGAATGTACATGTTGAAGAAGAGTGCTATACATGTTACAAATTCTGCAGTCAGTTCAGTAAAATAGCTAGCTGATAGCTCTTTCCCAACAACAACCACAAAAAAACTATCACACATTAACTTATACTGCTAGCTATGTAGGAAAAGAAACATTCTAATTCTTACTCTGAAAAAGCCACCTGTGTAATTCTCTAATGCCATTTTTGTCCTACATAGCAGGGAAATGCAGAACTTTGTCTACACCTTCATTATGGCCTGGTCAGATTCTGCCCTGAGTGTACTGAGCAGCACTGCCAGGCCAGCCTGCAGCCTGCTTTAAGCACTGCACCTCCATGCAGCTGAAGAGCAGGCAAAAGGCAGCTCCCACCCCAGCGCCGTGCGGAGTGCAGACAGACTGCACTCGTGTTTCCAGGGTAATCACTGACGTCACGGCACTGCTGCTGTCTGAAATGACACAATCAGTTCTAATAGATTGACTTGGAAGACTATGCAAGGATGGATTTGGGTTAATAAACACAATTATAACATATATTCAAACCGGTATAGCACAAGTACTTACCTACCAAATGAAAAACAATCAAACAAAAGACTGGAAAGAAATGGAAGGATCCACCTAGAACGAATTCTTTCTAAAGAGCATTTAAATCTCTTCAAGTAGTTTCATATTTCCTAGTGAATTTCATTCTTCACTGATAGAGATATTTTGTGTTTTGCAAAGACTTATTTCAAAACTAATTTTATCTTGGAAGAAAAAAGAATATATTCTCATATCCCTGCCTTGGCAAGTAGCACTTGCAGAGTTCCTTCTGTAGCCAAACATTTTGAATCTTTGTTTTGTGTAACAAAAACTGTCAATAAACAACAAATTAGTTCCCCCTATTTTTTTACAAAGCCATTGAAGTTGACAGCTTTTCGCCATATATGCTCCACAGGATAAACACTGCCAACATCAACTAATCATAATGTTAAGAATGTGATGGGTTTGCCATTTTCCAAAGTTATTTTGAGGTCATTTTGGTAGTCGTGCAAATAGTCCACAGGGCAGCCCCTTGTAACTGAGTCAATCCCACAGATTTCAGGCCAGGATGCAATGGGGACGGAGGATCATAAATTGGAGAAAACCTCGTCTTAGTGAATGCAGCAGCAGAGAAGCCTGGAATGGCTGCAGTATAATAAAGAAGTGTTAGAGTTAATCCACTGCTATCTGTCTTTATTTTGCTAACCCAGTCGAGTGGACACCACAGCATTGAGACTACATTAATCAAAATTTGGAATGACCTGCTTTTCATTGCAAACTGCAGTTATCTTTCTTTACTGATTGGCCTTGACCTGTCAGCTGCATTTGGCGCTGCTGACCCTGAGGGGTTCTCTCCAAGAGCCTGAAGAACTACGAAAGGTTGTCTGACTCTGTTCTTGCTCAGTTTAATTCATATTCTACCCAACATGCCCATTTTATTTCCAGTAGAAATTGTTCATTTAATTGCATTGTAAGTTTTATGGGGTATGCCCCAGGCTGCATTCTTTATGCCAAGCTTCTCAGTATTTATATGTGGAATGGTGGGGGGCAGGGGGAATGACTCACTCACAAAGCTAGACCAGGCTTCACAATACCAGTAATTTTCACTGCTCTAAATTCTCTACAAAGCTGTTTGGGGAAAAAACCAAAATGTGTATGTCATCACCTCAATTCAGTTCTTAACTGAATACTTTCAAGATAGTTCATCCTCTTTTTAGGAATTTAGCAATCTTTCTTCAAAGCTAGTTTATATTTTCTGGTAAGACACCTATCTTTCAACTTTGTATCTAACCAACCCCAAAGATTGTTGCATGACAGCCTTAGTACTACAAATCCAAAATGTTCTTACTCAAGAATTCAGTATTTTTTCAAATAATATTATTTTAGTGATGTCAAATGTACTTAATACCTTGCTTTGCAAACGGGATTCAGGTTTGATATCCCCAATACTGACTCTTCCCAAAGAAATAAAGAAATAGTGTAGTATAGCATCTATCTACCTTCCTTGGGGTGTTTGCCAAAACACAAGTCTTTAAATCTGACACTGCTTAATCTATTCAATTACTTAATCTATGTATTAGGAATAGTTTCAAATATTATGCCATACGAAACCCGCCACTGTTATTAGGAAAAGGAAGAGTAACATTGTTTGCCTTCCCTCTGGGACACTGTCAAAATTAAGAGAAATATATGATTTAGCAATGTAATAATCAAACTAACCACATAGGGTAAATTAAATTTTTGTTCATATCTTGAATAAAAAGATTGCTTCAACAAATAGGATTGAATTTATACTTTAAAATGTTTAATTTGCAATAGTAAATTATATACTAATCAGTAGCATCATTATTATGAAATTGATAAATTTAGATCCATCATTCAGGAATAATGTGGATATGGTAAGCTAATAATTTTTTTTAAGAATGATTCCTTCTTTACCAAGGACCAACCACAGGGGAATCTTGTGCAATTATAATAATTACTTATTAATATTTAATTAAATTTATTTTACATCTTATTTTAAAACAAAAAGTAGTCTGAAGAAAAATACAAATTATAACTATAAAAATAAAATTATCATTAATTTAAAGTTTTTACAATATATTTTTCAAAACAGATGACAGCAATAAAAATGGAAGAGAATTAAACAGAGAAAAACAAAAGGAAGATATGAAAAGAGCAAGGCTGCAGTTCGCCCATGAGTAAAAGCAAAGTAAAAGACTATGTCTATCAAGAGATCAGAAAACAAACCTGGAAACAAAATTGTGAAAAAGTGCAGCTTGGAATTCAAATTTTGTGAACCTGGACATATCATTAGAAATGTAAATTAAACCCTTTGTGGAAATCTTTTAGCCTATAAATATAAATATAAATAGACTTGAGCAAACTATAGATGGACTCTGCTGTTTATTTTGCTATTCTTTGATCTAATTTTTTACTAATTCTAACTGAATTAATACCAATTACCTTATCTGTAAGTACAATCACAAAGAAGTCCATATTCTGAAATTCACCAAGTGCTTATAAAGTTTATGCGTTTCCATAACTTGCCCCGATTAAGTTCACCAAGCCCCTTCTTTCTGGTATAATTTTCCTCTGCTATTATTTTTAAGAACAACTGGAAAATAAAGAAACGAAATAACATATTCTTTGTGATTAACTAGGATCCAATGACTTTCTTCCTTGCCATGCCTCACCTTGACTTTCTTCCTCTGAACAAATTCTGTCTGTAGTAATTGCTAGGGCAATGTTGCCAAACTAATAAACTAAGCTGCATTAATAATACTCAGCTTAACCACAATTGTAGCAAATACATTACAAAAAAGGAAAAACATACACACTTTCCACTTTTGATGAATGTCACAAATTACTCATAACAACATGTGGCACTAGAATAGAAATGAGCCAACAGCTGCAGAGATTTAAGTCATTTGCACAATGCCTGTTGTCTGGTACCTCCCCTGCTGGACGTTACCATCTTCAGAAAACAGTGAGGAGAGGGGAGTGTGGGCCTACACTTCAGCTGCTTCCATTCACAATCGAACATGTTAAATCATGGAGTGTAGGATTCAATCACAATAGAAGTCATAACCAATCTGCCAGTGTAAAAATCCGACCAATCAAACAAAGAAACCCACAAAAAACCAAACCAAAACAAACCCCACACACCCCCAAAAAAACCCATTCAAATTCAGCACTATGAAAGCAGCATTTTGCCAGATTTTATTAGAAACACAGATTCCAGCCACCAGAAGTAGCAATAAGCCATAATAGATCAGTTGAACTTATCAAAATACTCGTAATTCTGTGTGTATGCCATGTGTATTTATAAGCCAATTCCTCCCAGAACACAGGTAGTTCTCTTCCTAAGTCATCCCACCTGGACTGTGAACTTTCAAGGCTGCAGTTCTACATTACTATGTAGCAAATTTCCTATGCAGTTCACAGTGGGAGCAGGAACATTCACAGAGCTGTCAGAAGAGAAGCTGTGATCAGGAGACTCAGGAAGTTTGAGACAGTTTTGGCAAGTCTGAGGAGACCTTCAACACTGGTGGGTGTCATTCAGTAGTAAATAACTGGGTCGTGGCACACTAATATAATTTCTGTAAGGCAGGCAACAAAGCAGCACGGCCCCTGCTATGAGGAACTGAAGGTTTGTTGGAGGCTATCAAGCTGAGATAATATTAGGCAGCAAATAGTGGGGACAGTGTGTTCCAGAAGAGACTATTTTATACCAAAATATTCCTTTCTCCTCATTACCTTCCACAGAAGTAATTCAACAACAACCGTTTTGGACCAGTAATCATCTTTCACTAGAGAAAAGAAGCTTGCTACTGCATATATGTATAGGAGTCTTTCCAGAACAGACTAAACTTTATGTTTTATTTTTACTGGAATATCACTAAAATAAAACCCTAACAATGGGATTAAACTTGCACAGACATTTTCAGCTTACATACTGCCAATTCTCTCAGCATCCTAAGACTAAAATACATGTAAATCACTTGGAAACATACGAACTTGGGACCTCATACTGATTTCACAGGGGAAAAAAACAAATAAATAAAAAAAAAAAAAGGAGTTGGGTTCAAAATCTGGACTGAAGGCAGATTTTAGAATCAATATTGACAGATTTAATCCAAAGGTCAAACCAGGAAAATCTGCCTCTTGTCATTAAAGAGAACTAAACAGAAAAAGGAAGAGCTTTAGGCTGGTAGCTGATGTTTCAGTAGTGCTGCAGTCATGTATAATTTAATACTCCATGACTGGCTAATAATACTCTTCTTTGTGTTCCTATCACAAGTTTTGCAATAATGGTCAAGATTTGTGGTTTCCAGCAGTCAGCCTGGAATATTGCCTTCCTGCTCGAGGCCTGACATAGTAGCCCTAATTTTCCACTGGGATGTGGTATATAATTGCATCAGTCTGCTTTCTGAAACTCTTGCAAGGGTCTGAAGCTAAGAAAATAGGCAAGACAGAACCTTTGTTTGGGCACAGAATGCAGAATGGAAATAAAAATAAATAATTAATTTAATCCCATAGCTAACTTCACAAGATGGAAGCAAAAGCAACATGTACAAGAGGGTAAGCACATGTCCATATGAGGGAATAAAAAAGCAGCTATTTCTTGTTCAGATATAATGGCAATTTTAGCTCACAGAAATAGCAAGCTGCGTGTTTTCTATATTTTCATGTTATAAGCAGCTTTATTTTAAAATAAAATCCTATATACTGATAGATGTAAAAATTGAAGGAGTTCTGTGGCACAACTACAGCCAGTGTTCCAAACAGTACTAGACTTCAAAAGAAACTCTGACGTCACAGAGTCCCAGATGATACTTCTTCGAGGTGGCCCCACTGAAGTGAAGCAAACACACATTTTTTTACTAATGAACCTCGGAAATGGCACCCAGAAAGAAAAGAGAAATGGACAATATCTGCAAGTTGCTCGTATCTCCACAGATTGCAGGCTTCATCCTCAGCCAACATAAAGCGCAAGCAGAATCAGACATCAGACAAGAATCTGATGTCACAATTTTAGAACCTTTTTCTAGAGTTTTTTGTATACATTGCAGACATTTCTAGACAGCTTATTAAATCCCTTGAACCACAAAATCAAACTACATTTTAAATATATCTGGTACCAGATATTATAACCAAGTCCTCTGACACCCGGATGATGTAGATTGATGAAATACATGTTAAATGCATATGATAAAACTACAACAATGCTATGGTTGCAAACATTAAAAAGGTTTTTAGATTACATTTCACTGAGTAACAGGTTTCTGAGGAAACTGCACAAAAAGTATTTTTCTGACATTTTTATGAACACCTAAAATCTGAATTGTTCCCATCTATACAAACCATCTTGTTTGAAAGTTAAACATTAATACATTCTTTTCAATTAGATAGTTGTCCTTATATTGGATTTCTCTTGCATAATCCATCTGCTTACATTATCATCCTCTTATTAACACATAGAAAGTGATTAATAATATGGCAAATTAATCCCAACCGTGTTTGTCCTGAAGGCAGAAATGGAATCAGGTTATATATTGCCATACATTATTTCACTACTCAGCATTTTCAAATTGTGCTTATTGCACATGACCTACAATGTTTGGTAAACAAGCATGTAAAGCCACTTCCCTGGTAAATATGACAGCATTACAGGCATTACAGAGCATTTTTTAAAACTAACAACACAATTTTCCATGGAGTACATCAGCTCATACACTTGAGGTCTTTGAATGTACAAATGACTTACTACCAGCTGTAGTTTCCTCACCTTTGGCTATATTCTCTCAGCAGTTTCAATGCATTTCTCTTAATTAAGAGATTTAATCAGCCATAATGAGTAGATTGGTTCTTGACATTTTCTGCAGTTTTATTCTACTTGCCCAGCATCTGCAGTGGTATTGGTCAGTACAAACATTTTAAAGGTAAGGAGAAAGAATTGTAAGACAGAATCTATTATAATCCTTATGATATGGGTTCAAAATACAACCTCTCATATTTTAGGGCTTAATATTTTGTATTTAGCAATACCTATTTCTAACTAAATACAAAATTTCTGTGTTAGGGGAAAAAAGAAAATTCATAAGGAATTCATTATAAAGACTTGATTTTTTAAAAACAGATATGCCCTAATTCCTAATTTCTGTTCCAAGTGCAAACATTAGCACATGTGGTAGTACCCTCTGGAATTTTAAATTTATTTTGACAGCTTTTGAAAGACATAACCTTATTCACGTTTCACTCTATATAAAAAGAACTGTTCATATGTCCTTATCTAAAAATCTCAAATAATTTTTAGAAAAAGAATAATCTGTTTTTCAGCAGCAACAGACCAGAAAATAATTATGTAAAAAATCAATTCAATGCATTTTGAAATATCTGACTTGCAAGGGAGTGTGATACAAGTGGAGAACAATTTACAAACAAACTAAAACATACCATGTCATCAAAAAGCATCATCCCAGCAGCTTAGAGCATAGCATGGAGAGTACGTACAGGAAAAGGATCATCTGTGTAGCTGATTTTTGGGGTTTTTAAATTCTGTCTGTGACAGATGTTGGCAAACTAGCTGTTAGGGTAGCTACAGTGTGTACCAGATAAACAGTTATAACTACGTTTGACATAAATCACAGTCTGAAGAATGTGTGCAAATTCAATTTAGGGGAGGAAAAAGGAAAGAAAAAAAAAAAAGAAGTGAGAGGTTTTCCTGCTTAGCAGTCAAAGAGGCATTCTGAGCCACACAAATCCAGTGCCAGATGTGATGCTCGCGATTGGCTGAGTACTGACCATGTGTTCGAGCCGTGCGGAAATGGAAACCCCTCCCAGAGCCAGATCTGCATTGCAGTCAAAGGAAGAACAAGATTTATTTCCCATGCTCTGCTCTCTTGCTCAGATACGTACACGAGCAGGAAATCCACCTGCAGTTTTCTCGCCTTAATAAAATGTACCAAATAATACTAAATATTTAGTTAGTTGAAAAATTACCTCTAATGAGTGTTTTGCAAATTGTAGTAACAAAGAATGAACACTTAAGATCAAGCATAATTATATATTATTTTTACAATTTTGATTTCAAGAATAGGAGATATTACCTGCTACATCCTCCATTTTTTTTCTTTCTTCTACATCTCAAGGGTTTTTTTTTCTTCCTGTGTAGACTAGGGAATCCCAAATAAAAATTATTCTAGAAATCTTGCCAATCTTTCCCACCTTTTCCCCCGCTGTGATGATTTTATTACACAAATTTAAGAACAGCTGACTCCTCGTGCACTGGAATCTCAAATGTAGCATATTAAACTCCACTTTACCGGGAGCTTTCAACTGTAAATCACATTCTTTTTTCCGCTAGCAATACATAAACTCCTTTCTATTTGATCTACATTTGAAGAAAATGTATGTTTGCTAACAAAGAAATTTCTAGCAGAAACAAAGAATATTGCTTTTAAGAAAGCCCTAAATTTACCCTAGAGTCTTTTACAAATCAAACAGCCAGGCTGTTAGGCATATGATTCTTTATTTCAAGTAAGCTCCTCTAATATGATGGCATTTCAACATGACACCTTGACACTTTGTCTAGGGCATAATTTTGCCAGTAAGAGAATTCCCCCTATCCTAAGACCTAAACAATAAATGTGGAATTCTTGGGCACAAGTTACAGAGCCAGCTATGTTATAATGGCATCTCAGCAAGCTATTTTCCCCTCACTCCTAGTGGTTTTATTGTTTGGTTAGTACAAATATTATTGCTAATGCACACTTTTCATTTTTGTCAGAAGGGTTCAAGAAAATAAAAATCTGAAAATTCAGATAAAATATAGATATAGCATTTTATGGAATAAAATAAAACCTAATAGGTTGAGATTTAACCAACATACAAAGAAGAGCAGAATTGAAAGAGAAAAGACGTGTGTAGGAAACTATACATATTTATAGCAATACAAAATACAGGATTATTTTCCATGTTACAAATCTACTGTCAATATAAAATATTCTAAAAAATAAACATTTAAAATAGAGATACAATTTGTAGAAAGAAGCAATTGTGTAACAATGAATGAAACCGAAACATACAAAGGGAAATATACGAAGTTTTCAAGTATTTTTAATTGAGCTAGCTGCTAAAAATTGTTTGATCTCTCTCGTTTCCTGCATCACAGCTCTCAGACATAGCTCTTGAGGAATAAGCAGTCATGAAAAATTGATCTAAGGTTTCTGACAGATGGAGCAGAATAGACACAGTACAAGAGTTTGGTGCTATTTCCAAAATATTTGCTGGAGATAACTAAACCTGTACCAGGCTGGTATATATCTTTTAATTTCAAACTAGCTTGTAGGCAGACTGGTGTATTACTAAAGTACTCCTTTATCAATTATTAAAATTAATATAGGAGAGTGCAAATTGAAGCAGCTGATGTGTCTGCATGCATCCTGTAACTTCCATGGGAAAAGGCAGACAGAAAGATTTCTAAAACCCCTGCAACCGAGTCCTGCAGAGACTTCCAGAGTTCTGGGGCACAAGACACTTGACTGGCACAATCTGTAGTGGAAAGGGCCTGTAGGATTTGTTATTTCTGGAGAGTGTGTGTGTCTGTGTCTGTGTGTGTGTGCGCACAAATACACAGACATATACGTAAATGTCTTGTGTATATCTATTAAGAGTTATAACAATTACTGAAATAAAGCAAATAACATAGCATAATCATACTAAAAGTAATCAGTGTATTGGCTCTATGTATTTTTCAATTAATTAAGTAAAAGGTTTTTATGCACCCTTCATACAAGAATTGCCAAAATGTTACCAGACTTTAGTATATTATCCTGTCTCTGTTCAGCAAAGCTCAGCAATTTAAATCAAATTCAGAGATGAAAACAATTGTTTCCAAATGAAGAAAATAGCAGAAGCTGCAGTTGCTTGCACAATTGTCAAGTGTCCCCAGTAACACATGTCCATGTTTATATATACCACAATTCTACAACACAGACAATAGAATTGAATGTTAAGCAGCATCTTGGCCTGATGCTCACATGAATGATTTTGTATATAGCACTCTGGACTTCTAATCAAAATTTGTGTGGAAGTCTGTGTCCTTTTTAAAATATGAAACTTAAATATAGCCGAGTCAACTCCATGTTCAAAACTATGACAGTAGTAACATTTAATTATTAATGAGTCCATTTGTTTGTGCAACCTCAGAGTTTTATAGCAAATATACTTAATGAATTGGATCCATTTACATTATGATTCTGGAGACTAGAGTTCAAGATGAATTTCATATTCACATCTTAAACTTTATATAAGACTAAAATATACTTTGGACAGCTTTACCAACATTTACCTACTTTAAGATTCACTTCACAAACAAATGCTGTATAAGAATCAAACAATAAAAACCTCCAACAAACCCACAACGAGAAAAAGGACAATGAAGTGAAACTGACATTCCAACCACATAAATATATAAAAGCTAAAAGCCTTTCCCAACGCTTTTTTGTTTGTTTTTTAAAATTGACACATGCTGCTGTTCCCTTGGCTTACAAAGAGGAAAGTACATGCTTGGAAACATTTCTAGAAAAAAGAAAAACATGTTAGCCATCTGTATAGATGACCAATACCACACCTGCTACATAATGGGAAAGTTCATCTGACTATGAAACTACATGAGCCAGGACAGATATGAGTGTTTTAAATGCTAGTTTCACTTAAGGAAATGGGTGACCCAATATGGAAAGCAGTATTTTACTAGATAACCTGAAAATACTTCACTAGCAGAAAACTGTTTGCCTGAAATCAAAATTACAATTTTTTTTAAGCCCTCAAACTTGTGTATCATTTTCATCTGCAACAGTAAATCTTTGTAAAATGTGCATCTCCCTCATTTACCAGTTTGTCTTTTATTTCAGTGCCGTAAGCACAGTATTACAAGATTATTACATTTTGTACAGTTGATTACACATAGGGGAGGGCGATCATGAACTGAAACTGTAAAATTCAAATGAGATCTGCCTATTGCTGTGCAATCAAATGAACTGCAAGACAATCAGCCTCCATGAGTAACAGTTAGATGTGAAACGAATGACAATCAAACTAATAAAGGAATTCTTCAAATTTGGTGAGGCAGCTCCTGTGTAAAGTATAAAAACCTTTGAAACTAAGTCATATTTAGCCAGTACCATTGTCTGTCTCTCTGTACTATCACCCTGACAGTAATAGGGGCAAGAGAACAAACATATAGGAAGAATTTTATTTTAGATAAAAAGTTAAATTGCGCGGTTTACTTTGTTGTGATAAAGGAAGATGAGAAATGGTTGGCTTTGGCCTCAGTGCAATGAATAGCTGGTGTTTTACGAGATTTTCAGTATTCTGACTTTTTGATTTTGAGTTTTATTTTCTGTATAGACATCTACCTTCTACATCTACATCTAGAAATTATCTAAAAACTTGTATCAATCCCTGTACATGATAGCAGTGAGAACATTTATAGATCTTTTGGGGAATTCTCTATGCATTAGGAAAGTTATGTTTAGTTAAACAAGTTTGGAAGCTTTTGTGTAAATGATTATGGGGTTTTTTAAGAAACATCAGGGTAAATTAAATTAAAAGCTAATACTAAGTTTCCAGTGTTTCAGTAAAACCTCATCAACTGTTTTACTCCATTACATAGGATGAAGATATTTTTAAAAGGGGTAATTGCCAAGTCCTGTTAGGGGTAGGTCATCATACTAAAATAGGTACTGGTACTAATCATAACCAAGACTGAAGAAATCGTGACTTTAATAGTAAATTTTTGTAACACTGCTTTTCCTGACGTCATTATTCTGGTAAGGAGAAATTTGTAATTAATGTGCTTATCTATGCATTATTCTATACGAAATTCTCGCAGGATACCCTTTCTCCTGGACTTTCTATGCTAGTTTATGATGACAAGCGCCATTAAAAGCTACAGGCAATTTCTCTGAATGGAGAAGCTTGTGAAATTTACTGCTTGGACTTGTTTTGGTATTTATCTTGAAACTGACTAACCTACGCACCGTTCTGAGGGTGAGCGCTGAACGAGCTCTGGAAAGCCAATCTTCAGCTGCCTCCTTGCTGTAAACTGCTGCTCCACCGTAAAACAATACGTAGAGACAAATAATTTCTCTTAGAAGGTCCTGGGCACCTCGGGCACGCCCTGATACTCCTGCAGCGGTGCCCTGTGCGCAGGGCATTTCCACCGCCTGCCCTCCGTGCCCCAAGGAGCCGCTGGCACCGGGCCCCCTCACACCGGGCTCCCTCACACCGGGCCCCCTCACGGGGCCCCCCGCGCTCGGACCCGGCCCGGGCGGCGGGGGCGGGGCGGGGGCGGCCCCTCTGAGGGGAGGCGGGGCCGCCCAGCGCGCCCGTCGCGGCTGCGCCGGCGCCGCCACCCCCACAGCGGGCGGCGGTTCGTTTCGCGGGGCCGGCGGCTGGCGTGGGACCGACGAGGGCGGGAAGGCGCTGTCGCTAAACACCGGCACGGTGATATCTTCTCTTTCCTCGCCTCCCTACCCTTCTCCGCACCTCCCCTCCCCGCACCTTCCCTCGCTCCCGACCCTTTGTGCCCTCCCGACGGGGAAGGCGCCGCGCGGGGCTCGCGGCGCGCGGACGGGAGGGGAAGGAGGGGGGAGGGGAGATGGGCGGCGGGCCCGGAGAAGAAAAGCCGTAACGGCCGCAGCGCGCGCGCCGCCCCGCGCCCGCCTTGCGGCCACGTGACTCCCCCCGCGCCCGCCCTCTCCTCTCCCGCCCGGCTCCATATTGGCGCTGCGCTGGCCGAGCCTGGGCACAAAATGGAGGTAACTGCGCGGGGCGCGGGGCTCGCCGCCATCGGCCGAGGCGGGGGCGGAAGCGAGGCGGCTCCTGCCGCGCGGAGCCGGAGCGGCTTGAATTCCGCCCGAGCCTGCGGGCGGGAAGGGGGTGGTTAGCAGCAACACGTTATGGAGCCCCTTGCAGTTCCCGCCGCCTCCATCTCCTTGTAGCGTTCCTGCCGCGCTCCGGACCTGCTTTCGCCTGCGACACGCGGCGTTATTCCGCAATGGCGGCGGGCAGGAAGAGAGAGGGAGCGGGAGAGGCGGCGCTTCCGCCGCGCGGCCCCGCAGGCTGCGGCCGCCATTTCGCAGCGCCCCGGCGCGTGGGCGAGATGGATCGGCCCGCGGCAGGGCTGTGGGCAGCAGAGCCCTTTGCAGCAATCCTGGGGGCACCGAGACACCTAGGCGCGTATTAGGGCAGCAGTGGGGCAAGGCGAGCCCTACACGTGTGTGCGTCATTGTTCTGCCCTCACAGTGTTCTTTTCCCCCCTTCCCTTCTCGGCCCCCCCCCCCCCCCCCCCAGCATAGGCTACCCCGACTAGTGCAGCTGGAATATTCTTTGACGCACTTTCTTACACATTCAGTTTTCTCGAAACAGACTTCAGAAGCATTACAGTCGTTTAGCAGTGCGCTGCATCTCGCAGAGGAATGCTGTTACACGTTGTAGCACCTCCCTGATGTTTCTCACCCGTGCCAAGAGGGAGTTAAAGCGTGTCGGTAGCCTTTGCTGCCCGGGAAACGATAGTTCTTTTCCTTTTTTCCACTCCCACAATTACACATGCGAAAGGCCCAGGACGTTTGGTGGCATTCTGCCATGATCCTGGTGAGCAGCACGAAGCAGTCTGCACAAAACTAGAGGAATCAGTCTCACCGTATCTGGAGGGGAAAAGTAATTATATTCTCCCTTTGCTTTCCTTTCCTCAAAACCTAAGGGTTTTGCTCAAGTGTTTCAGAGTACGACAAACAAAAAAAATAGTGCTTTTTTTGTTTTTTTGGGTGTGTGGTATTTTTTATCTTCACTGAAAGCTGAAACCTTAAAAAATTAAGATTAGAGAAACCAGCAGCTCACATTAGTTTCTGTTCCTGTATTAAAAACACGAGAAACTGGATCTTTTACCAAAGCAGCTAAAACCCATCTTTTTCATGTAAGCAATTGTTTTAGTTGCTTCAAAGTTTAATAACTGAGAGGGGCGATAGGTTCACAGCATTATCAAGTATTAAACTAATACCTTGGGGTTTTTCCCCAGGCACACATTCCTGTTGGTGTTGGTTGGGTATACACTACCAACACACTTAAAACTGAGAGTCAGTATCTTCTGCTTTAAAGTTTGGTAAACATCCTGCTGTATGCACTTTTAGGTCCAACTTCAGTTGTTTACAGAAAAGACCAGTCCCATGCATTTCCATAGAAATCACCTCTGTGATTGCAGGGGTGAACTTTCATCTTGGTAATGTCTGGTTTGTCTCTGTTAGCTTCTTTTCTCCTGTAAGAGATAGAGAAGTATTGTGAGTAATGAGACATGTCCTCGTGACTTCTTTATCCTTACAATTTAAGGATTTCCGTGGAGACTGCTTTAAGTTCTGTAGTGAAGTTGCACTATATAATTGCTCAATGCTAGTTTAACTAGCATTTAATAACAGAAGTGTTCTGAATATTTTTATTCAAGCTCAATAGAGTTATTTTGTTGCTGACAAGAACTAAAAAATTTAGTGCTGTCAGCCTTTACTTTCTGTAAGGCAAAATAGAACTAGGACTGAGCAGGGCTGTGTTCCAGATGAGCTGATGGTGTGCATTAGCAAGAAGACAACTCCCTTTTTAACCCTCAAGGCCTTCGGAGGCTATTTGGGCAGAGACCATGCCCAGGAGCTTTATGCTGGCCAATGTGGAGCCTCGCTGGGAAACCAGCACGTGACAGCTTCAGAAAGGGATTCATACTTTCCATTACTTTGAAGAGGCTTGTCTCTTTCCTCCCTAACAATTCTTAAAGCTTTATTTTGCCATACAGCTACTTTGTAAAAAGCTGTTGAAGTGTTAATGTTCTATTTCATACCTTCCTTACATGACTTAAAACAGCTGAACACCTCACTTGAACTAGTTAATATCTTAATACCTTTTAAGTCAAACTATTGTTTGATTTAGAGGATTTCAGGAGACGGTTTAACATTAAGTAAAGAGGAACTGAAGATAGTACAAACACTTAGTTGTTACTTAACAAAACCTTTAAAATCGTTAATGCATTAAATCGTAATACTCACTGTTGAGTTTAATTTGAATCCGGATTTTAACATGAAGTTACGTTTAAGAATTTCCACTTTAAATAACATTATATATTACTCATTAGCAGAGACGTGCCTGCCTTTCCCATCTGCAGGAAGAAAACTTTAAACAAACCCATCACAGAAGTACACTTAATTTTGTAAATGTGCTTTTAAACGCAACACAAAAACAGTGTTACTGAAGTATGTTATGTAGCTAACAGTATTGCATTTTATATATAATATAGAAGCATAAGTAATGCAGATGTCTAGTGCTACAGACTGCTGAAGATCAGCAGTTCTCGATGTTGCAAGGTAGCAGTAACGGGTTCTTTCACTACTCGTAGTGGAGGGTATTTTTAAATAAGGGAACTATACAAGACATCCTCTAGTTTTCCACACAGCATACTGGATAGCTGACTACAAGAAGTTACACATCAGAAAGTTCTAATAAGCAGGATTAGTAAAATGTTACATGTTTTGGGGGTTAAAAAATTCAGAGAAGGATAATTCATGTAGTGGGTTTGGGTATGGAAGGTGGAATTTGCTGTGTATCAGCTATAGTCACAGTAGTTTTGTCAAACAGTAGTAAAGGTTTGCTACAGATTTCAGCATTAGTTTGTAAAGTGAGCTTAGCTGACTGGGATAACAGATGTTTCTTTTACAGCTCTTTTTAGTCGTTAGCTAAGTAGGCTGAGGCTTTTTTATTCTACCCTTTTAAATACTTCTGTGATTTTTTTTTTTTTCTACTTTGACCCGTTTCTTCCTGTAAAGCCCCACCTGTGCATTGCAGCCAGAGAAGGCCCTTTGTCACAGGAACTGGGGTAAGTACTGACTTACCCAACCTGTTTTCTAGGTTTCCTAGATCTAAAAGAAAGGCCGAGTTAGAGTACCCTTCAAAAATGGCTGCTATTAAGGAAGAGAGAGAAGTGGAAGACTACAAGAGGAAAGGAAGACGATCCTCACAGGTGAGAGGATGGGATTTTTTTAATAAACACAAAGTAGTTTTAAGGGGAAAAGATAAAAAAAAACCCACGTTAACCATTTCTATCTGATATATTAATACCTTTTTTTTTTTCTACCTTCTTCATCCCCGTATTAGCGGAGTAACTTTAAATTGCAGTTTATTACTTACAGTTTTAAGGGGTGGGGTGTTAAGCATAATGGGGAAGTATTGCTTGTCTAGCTTTCTGTTTTAACAAAACTGATTAAATATATGTTTCTGATTAAAGCAAGGTGTAATTAAGAAATTCATGCATCCTCAGAGTATCAGGAGGAACTTGATTACTTCCTACCTTCAAAGTCCTGTTTTTAGTGGGAATGAAGACAGGTTCCTATTTCCTTTTCTTTTTTTTTTTTTTTTTTTTTTTAAGTAAAAATGGTTGCCTGATAGTCACTGCAAATGAAAGCGAGCTGTACTAAGTAAAAATAACTGTTTTCTTTTGCTTCTAGCAGAAATACCGTAGACTGAATAAGGTGCGTAGTATAGAGAAGATGTTGGGGCTGTTTTTGGGAGGATGGGAGCTAGTTACTTTTGGGGCAGGGTGTGGGAGGGGGGGGAAGTTTTTAATACCCTTCAGAAAATTATTTTAAGATGAGCAAAAAGGGTATTTAACGTGCTTATATAGCTTATAATGGAGGCATTTTCTTTTCATTTATTTGGATTTATTTGCTTTCTAACATGACTTTTTCAGGTTGCCTGAATATTTTAGCTAGTTGAAACCAACTTTTTTCTGGAATGATGTACTACTGCAATGTGGGAGGGCCTATACACTTGAATTACGAACAAACCTTGTCCGAATTGCATGTGTCTGGTAGTGTTATGGTTATTTTGTATTGAAGTATGGTGTGTAAAGTCCTTTTGGAAGGAATATTGAAACTCTCTCACTCATTCGGACTTTGAATTGTTAACTGGGGTCAGTCAGCCGCATACTAAATAAGCTCTTGTAGTTCACAAAAGTAGATTGCCCTGCAATGATCTTTAAAACTTGAGTTTCTAGAGACCAGGTTTCACAGAGAAAGCTGTTGAGGCCCCAGTTGCCTGTCAGCTTTCCCGTTTCCGAGGACAGTCTGCGAGCGCGCTGCCTGGGGACTGGGTGGTCTCAGGTTCAGCCACAGCTGAGTGTAGGTTTGGTGACGGGCGTTTTTTGGACTCTTGCTGCTTCTCAGAGGTAGAATGCATGGGAGGGCTCCATCCGAAAACTGCTTTTAGAGAGAAATACTGCAGCTCCAAAAGGCTGACTATTTAAAATCCCTTCCTTAGGAAATTTCAGTTGATGGCAACCTCAGGATAGAAGCAATGCGTATCTGCAGCAGCGTTGTCTCCAAAGGTGTGAGGGTTTCTGCAAAGATGGGGATTGTTGCAGGAATCCCAGCTGCCATCTTCCCTCCCCCTCTTAGGCGAGCGGTACAGTTACACTGCGCCAGTTGCTGAGGTTTCGGTAGGGCCTGGGAGGCGGCGGTTCGGCGCTGCTGGCGGCCCGAGCTGGGCTGCGGGGCCCGCAGCGCCGGCCGCGCCCCGCGCCCCTGCGGGCCGGGCTCCGCCCATGGCGCCACTGCGGCGCCGGCCGCGCTCCCCGCCCCCGGCTCCATAATGGCGGCGCGCCGGCCGCGGCGGAGCACAAAATGGAGGCGGCCCGGCCCGCGCGGAGCTCGGGCTCTGCGGGGGACGGCCAGAGGCGGGGCACAAGGGAAGTTCGCCGCCTCCGCAGGGCCTTGTAATGTGTCTGGAGGCCCCTCTTGCAGCTTAAGGGGAGAAGCAGTGTCTTGCCGACTAAAGGCAGGGCTGGGCGGTCTTGCAGCTGCTCTCGCCACTCCTACCAGGGAGTGCTGCAAAATGGCGTGCTCTCCTGCCGTGTCAGCTGAGCAGGAGGCGGCCTGATTCTGGTAGTTCGGGGTGGAAGATACACCGAGGGTCAGCTCTGCAGGATTTTCTGTGCAGGAAAGACTGGTGTTAGAAATGACTTGCAGCAGAACAACTGAGAATCAGCTGTGTGTGATAGAGGACAGCACTCTAACCCCAGTGAGAACAAATGGCCTAAAAAAACCCAAGTCCCTAATTCTCTAAGAAAATATAGCCTTCTGTTTTTGCACAGAATTCCTTTACTGTGTATGTGTCCTAAGGGTAATTTCTGTCCAATAGAGCAGAGAAGCTGTAAAATGTGTTCTTCCTGTTGTATGAGAGCAGCGGTTCTTCTGCACATAATAACAATAAGCAGAAAATAAGTTGACTTTCCTTACCTGGAAAATTCTGTGGGTTTTTTTAAGGTAAAAGTATTCTTGAGTTGTTTGCTGGAAATCTTCATAGCCTTGAATAATATCAGAGAACTGTAAATAGTCTGTCCAGTTTTTCCTTACATAGGCTTCTGATTTTGGAGGAGTGTAAACTTCACAGTTTCACATAATATCTTAAAATGTTCATAGAAAAGTGTGAAACACATAGTATTCCCAGCTTTAGCATAACCCAGCTAAAAATTGTCAGTAGATTTTAAAAATTGCAGTTAGTAACAGATAACATTTGACCTAAAGCAGTTTCTGTATGCAGTAGGTGTGTAATCCTATAAAATTAAAAGTTTCATTGTAGTGAGAAGGGAGATTTTGTTTAATACCTTTGTAGTCTGGACCACTTGGAAGACACTGGAAGCCTTACTTTGTTGTCATGGGACCATTGACTGTTAATGATTTATATGATGATCCTGAGGTAACAAAGCCTTAAATAGAAGGCTGTTATCAAGAATGCTGGGGTTCTTTCTAACAAAATTCAGCAGGTGTAAGGACAGGGATTTACTTCCCAAACAACTTTACATAATCTTACTGTTTGCTGTAGTACAACCTGAATATTATAAACCAATGGTTTGCTAAAGCACTATATAATACAAAAACACTCAGAAGGGCTTAAGCCTTCGTGGCCAGCCCTAGCAGTGTGGCAGAGGTTAAAACACTTCAGATTTGAAGCAAAGTGTCTACAGATGAAAGTCTGGCTTGTTTTTATGTAGTTCACCTCAGGATAATGCTGCATCTAATCTGGTTTAGTGCACTGCAGCAGAAACAGTGAAGCCTCTTGAACATTGATGCTGCAGAACTGAAGTCATACACAGCATAACTGGCCAGCACCTTGTGGAGTGTTTTGCATGCACAAAAGTGCCCACTTGCTAAATAAAATTTTAATCTGGTTGGTTTTTGTAAGGCTTCTCTGACCATGGCAATTGTGAAACAATTTTTTGTGAACTCCTCTTCAAATGTACAGGGAAATTCCCTGTCTAGTAAAAAAGTGCAGCACTGAAACAGAGCAGAAACACAATTGTACTCTTAAGCCCATTTTAGTCATGTGATAGAAAACTGGGATCTGCAAATTTGCACCTCTTGAAGTGTGACTGGTCATGTATATATAGGCAGTGTTACCAAGAGCTATTAAAATTGCATTTTCTGTGATGCTTGTAAGTTACCAGTCTTACTCCAGTATTGTACCCACTACTCACGGCATTTTTTCTTTCAGTAAGACACAGATCCATGTTGTCTCACATTTGACAGGTATTTCCCATAACACTAAAATCCACATACATACTTGCACTTTCTTGCTTACATGTACTCCAATAATAAAATTATCAAAGTACAGAATTTATTATTTCAAGGAATTTAGTATTGATACGGGTCATAAAAATGCACAGAAGTAACCTTTCAAAATGGACATCCCCAAAGAGTAGACACTCAGCCCAAGCAAGAAACTTTTTTTTCGTGTACTGTGTCCTCACATTTTTTGTAGTTCTGCGTATTTATGCTTCGTGAAGTGTGAGAGCTTCCCTTTATCTAGCAGTGCTCCATCCCCAGTCCCTAACGCGCAATCTGCAACTCGGAAATAGGCGCAGAATGAATGCACTTCTGGGTGGTGGGGAGCAACTAAGTTACCTAGTGTCCTGAAATCCCTTTACTGTTTGCATTTTAGTGCTCTTTAAGTTGTTAGTGTTTTAATTAAAATCACACCTCATTAAGTGTTTACTATTCTGCTGTCTAAACCCATTAGAAGTCATTGTTTTTTTGTATTTCACCTATTTGTAGTTATAATGCGCACAGGTAATTTCTAGTAATTCAGTGAAATTTTAATTCTGTGATTTGTATTCAAAATATGGTTGTGATTTTTTTGATTTTGTAGGGCCATGAGCCAAAGGAGCCAGAGCAGTTGAGAAAGCTGTTCATTGGAGGTCTGAGCTTTGAAACAACAGATGATAGCTTGAGAGAGCACTTTGAGAAATGGGGCACACTCACGGACTGTGTGGTAAAGTCTCTATTATTAGTTGGTGCTTTTGAAAGGGTTAGGTACTTGAAGTGGTGCAGAAATGTAGAGTGCCTCCTTGTGTGTTTGCAGGTGATGAGAGACCCACAAACAAAACGTTCCAGAGGCTTTGGCTTTGTGACTTACTCCTGTGTGGAGGAGGTGGATGCTGCCATGAGTGCTCGACCACATAAGGTTGATGGACGCGTGGTTGAACCAAAGAGAGCAGTTTCAAGGGAGGTGAGTTAGTGTTCCAGTTGACCACGTATCTTAATCTTTACCTTCTACTTTAAGCACTGAATGTAATTTTTGGCATTGCAGGATTCTGTGAAGCCTGGGGCACACCTCACAGTAAAGAAAATATTTGTTGGTGGAATTAAAGAAGATACAGAAGAATATAATTTACGGGAGTACTTTGAAAAATATGGCAAGATCGAAACCATTGAGGTCATGGAAGACAGGCAGAGTGGAAAGAAGAGAGGCTTCGCTTTTGTAACTTTTGATGATCATGATACAGTTGATAAAATTGTTGGTATGTAAGCTCTTCAGTGAGAAATTACTTAGAGGATAAAAGTCTTAAAATTTTAGAAGAGCAATGTGTGGAATGAGATGACTGATTGCATAATCAGCTGCTTTACTTTTGTAAAGGATGGGGTTGATTTAGAGTTACTTTTCAAATTGTGCACATGCCTTACAGTAACTTATGAGAATTTTAGAGCATATTGGAGTGATGGGATTTTCTAACTTTCTTTTTTCACTGTTTTCTGTAGTTCAGAAATACCATACTATAAATGGACACAACTGTGAAGTGAAAAAAGCACTCTCAAAACAAGAGATGCAGACTGCCAGCTCTCAGAGAGGTGAGTTGTAGTTGTGCATAGTTATTTTGTGTAACAGATTTTCAATTAATGTAATTCAAGTGAAATATTTTGTAGGTCGCGGGGGTGGCTCAGGCAACTTCATGGGCCGTGGAAACTTCGGAGGCGGTGGAGGGAATTTCGGCCGCGGAGGAAACTTTGGTGGGAGAGGTAAATGGCTGGAATATTAGTATAGAATGTGATTTACATTTTGGGTTGCTTTTTTTTTTTTTTAACTTCCCCTTCAGTTGGCTTAAACACTTAACATGTTCAGGAAAACATTCTCATCTGTTTTGTGTTCTAGGAGGCTATGGGGGTGGTGGTGGCGGTGGTGGGAGCAGAGGAAGCTTTGGGGGTGGTGACGGATACAATGGATTTGGTGATGGTAAGTGTATTATTCACTTCCTATTCCCCCAATGTTAGAACCAGCTGTAAGTCTTGCCTTCACCTTGGAAGCAAAGTCTCTTCTGGTGATAATGTAATAGCAGTAATGGAAATGGAATGTCTACATTGTAGAGCTGTGAAGCGTTAACTTTTTTTTGTTCTCCCCACAAAATGATGGTGGAAAAATATTTGAGATTTTTATAGGGTAAATACAAGGTCATGAGGGAGCTCTTTATTATTAAGAACTAAGTTAAGATTGTGATGTCAGTTGAGATGACTAAAAGTGAATAAAACAGTAAACAGCTGGTTTTCAGTCAACTCTTCAGACTGCTTCTTGTGGTTCAGTAGTATCTTTTTCATGTTGCAGTTAGGATTAGTATCCAAAATGCATCTGAAGAGAAACGTTGCAGTTATCAAAAGGCTAAAAAATGCTGTTAGCAGAATGCACAAGGGGATGAGGGAAGTACCATGCAATTAATTACTTAGCTCCTGATTTTATAGGGATGGGGTTTTTGCTCAATTAAATAGTTTATGCAACCACAATGAATATAATACAGGGAAAGCGCTGTGGGATATTTTTATTGTGCCAAGTGTGTTGATTTGGGTTTTTTTGTTAAATGGATCTTTCCTTACCAATGTTTGGCTTTCATGTGTTAAGTTTGACTCTTCTTTTATTCAAAGGTGGCAATTATGGAGGTGGTCCTGGCTATGGCAGCAGAGGAGGTTATGGTGGTGGAGGAGGACCAGGATATGGGAACCCAGGTGGTGGATATGGAGGTGGAGGAGGAGGATATGATGGCTACAATGAAGGAGGAAATTTTGGTGGTGGTAAGATTCCAGCTTTAATTCAACATCCATGCTTCTTAGGTTTCATTTCACAATGCCTGAAATACGGTAATTCATAAAATTAGTTACGTGTAGGTTTTAACATAGGAGGCTGTGTTGCATAAGGAAACTTCTTTTTCATATGGATCAGCTTTGATAAACTACAACATTGTTTTGCCAGGGATGTATTTTTCAAAAAGCTTTGGCTGTAAAATCTGTGCATGGAGTCAGTTACAGGTATTTTAGTGGTTTTGACTATTTCAAGTATGTTGTCCTTGGATACACAATGTGTAGATGACATCCTCCTTTATGAAGACTTCCATTACAGATTTTGATGAGCTTTTTTTATTGTTTGCCCCAAATTTAGTTAAGCTGCAAAAACTGCTGTATATCTTACTATACTTTCTGATCTATGTGTGCAGCATGTCCATTACAGTTCTGTCATTTTTTTTTTTTAGCAAACAAATTGTAATTTGCATTATTGTCATACATGCAAAGTTGTGCAGTAGAAGAATAATGAAAAGTCATGGTTTTCCAATTTGGGGAGCCTTCATTTGGCCTTTTGGGTTAATATCAAATTGCCTTCTCAAACGTGCTTGTGATATGTTTCATCTTGGATAAAATACTGATTTCTAATCTTAAAAGGTATACGAAGGGTCTTCTGTTACTTGTGCTTTTTGCATAGAGGTAGCATCAAAATACATGAACTTTAAGTTGTTCTAAACTATACAGTTTATTTCTACATTGGATATTGGAATTTAGTGAGTTTTGCGTCCTAAGTGTTAACAAACATGGTTTTGTAAATAACTTGTTTCAGGTAATTATGGTGGAAGTGGAAACTACAATGATTTTGGCAATTACAGTGGACAGCAGCAGTCTAACTATGGTCCCATGAAAGGTGGTGGCAGCTTTGGTGGCAGAAGTTCCGGCAGTCCCTATGGTGGTAAGTACCATTTTGCGCAGAAAATATTTTTGAGTTAAAATTCCTTGTTGTTCATGTATTTCAGTATACACACTGGTTTTTTAGGTGGCTATGGATCTGGAAGTGGAAGTGGGGGCTATGGTGGTAGAAGATTCTAAAAATGGTACCGGAAAAGGGTAGGTGTAATGCATATTTATAATGATGATTAATAATGTACAACTGTTCACTGAGAGTAATAATTTTCTTATCCTGTATTCAACAGGCTACAGTTCTTAGCAGGAGAGAGAGCGAGGAGTTGTCAGGAAAGCTGCAGGTTACTTTGAGACAGTCGTCCCAAATGAATTAGAGGAACTGTAAAATCTGCCACAGAAGGAACGATGATCCATAGTCAGAAAAGTTACTGCAGCTTAAACAGGAAACCCTTCTTGATCAGGACTGTCATAGCCACAGTTTGCAAAAAGTGCAGCTATTGATTCATGCAATGTAGTGTCGATTAGATGTACATTCCTGAGGTCTTTCTCTGTTGTAGCTTTGTCTTTCTTTTTTCATTTTATTTTCCCATTACATCAGGTATATTGCCCTGTAAATTGTGGTAGTGGTACCAGGAATAAACAAATCAATGAATTTTTAACTTTTCAATATATGTGTAGTTCAGTTTTTCCACATTTAGTACAGAGAACTCTATAACAGAAATGAAATGTAGTTTAGGGTGTTTCCTTGTTAGTTAATAGAGAAGATAAATGCATTTCTCAATTACTATTTTGTATTAATTTAAACTTAACAATAGAAACACCTATTGATTTGCAGTCTTAAGGGGTCTAGTCTCAGTGTATATACGTAACTGTCATTGACATGAGTTACATAGGCATACAGAGGGAAAACGTCTGTATGTTGCATTATAGTTTGTTTAGATGTATAACTAGGATTGAGTTACTCAAATTAGTGTTTGTGAATCATAGAACTAAGCTTTATCTTAATGAAAATTTCAAATTACTTTTTGGTTTGTGCATATTTTTTTAATTTGTAGTTCTGTAATAGTACTAGCGCTTCAAGAAAATAAGGCATGATAAATATTTTAACAAGACCAACTTTAGACACATGAAAGCTGTCTCCCGTCTCATTTGAGATGCATAAGGGATAACTGAAGTTGTTTAAGTCTTGGGTGGACAGAAAAAGAAATTTGCTTTTTACCTTTATATTTATTGTAATTCCCGAGAAGTTAAGGTGGGGGGAATCAAGTGCCTGTTTCCTTGGGATATACAATGATTCTGTTTCAATAAAACTATACTTTGGGGAGGGTGGCTTGGAATTTTCATCCCCTTTGTCCCCATTTCCTTCTCCCCCACACCAGACTGCACTGTTTCAATTAAATGAGGCATCATAGTGAGAGTATTAGGTATGTTCCTCAATAATTTAATGGTTATATACTTTCTTGCATGCACCCAAAGGCAATTTCTGGACACATGCTTTTGACTGAGAGCCAAGGGTAGCACAGGTATAATCACTGACAGTCCCAGGTAATGCGTTCCAAAAG
Source organism: Sitta carolinensis (assembly GCA_032173965.1). NCBI lineage: Eukaryota > Metazoa > Chordata > Aves > Passeriformes > Sittidae > Sitta > Sitta carolinensis. The sequence continues at coordinate 22,547,052 of CM063288.1, forward strand.
CCCATTCCCCATGGGCTCTTAAATAGTGGAGTTCTTGAGCTGTTCCCCTGGCTGTTCCATCTGTGCTCAGCTGAAAGCTCAAGGATAAAACATGATGTAGTTGTATTTTACCAACTAGAAGCACTCCCACAATGTAGGGGGGTACAGTCCCGAATTCCCACAGGTAGATTGATAGTGTGCTAACAACTGGATTTGGTGCAGTGGAGTAGAAAATCTGACCAGTACATGTGGATAGAAACTACTTCATTCTCACTTCTGCCCTCCAAATTAAGGCACTGCAGTCTGTCCTGTCCTCATCTGATGTGAATTCTCTTGACTATTGTCAGGCCAGTGCTTGCTGTCAATTCAGACTCAGAAGAGTAGGGACCCAGTCAATAAAAGAAATACTCAGACACTTGGCAATATGCATTGGAATTACTCACACCTGTTTCACTTCTGGGTCAATGTGCAGTATAAGGTAAATGCAATTCCAGTGTAGGAATGAATCTGCAAACATGTATGAAATGGCTTAAGGCATAATCAGTCATATTAATGAATTATAATTTTAAAAAAGTGGTAGAAAAATAAGTGTGTTGTTTGAAAAAAATTAAACATGTTATTTAAACGCTGTTATTGGAGTGTATTTAGACTGCAGTATGCTAAAACAAGGAACCAGTGTAAAGATGGTAGCCTCCAAAATGGATTTCAAAGTCTGCTTATTCTTGTCTGTGGAGTTATGAAAGATCTCAAAAGCTAAAGCAAGAATTGGTTTAGTGAACGCTTCTGTTGTTGTATGTGTTCATTTGGGCTTGGGGTGGGGGGGGAGGCTGTACTTCAATAAAGGCATTTTTTAAACAACCCATTTGGAGTTTGAAAACATGGGAAACTAAACCACAACTCACTAGGGAGTGAGACACTCTGACTTGCTATGTACGTTACCACACTAGAAGATGTGTAGACTTGCACCTGGGGCCTGCATCTGATTGCAGGGACAACTGGAGGATGGGGTCGATGTCCCTTCTGACAATTGATCTGGTATTTCTAAATTTTTTTAGAATGTATTGACAGTGTTCTTTTTAACAGGGCCTCTTGTAGCTGTACTGTGACTACAATGTTAACTTTGAAAAATAGTGTCATAATAAACTTTTATGAACAAGATCTGTATGCAACCTTTTAAGAGATGGATGTAAGTGACCGCTTTGTAGGTGGGTGGGGTAGCTTAGCTGTTGTTTGTGACGTGGAAAAGTGTAAGCCATGAGGACAGTGATCCGCCAGCTTTACAGAACCTAGGATGTACTTCTTTGATCCATACATTGCTAAGGAGACTCGTAAGACAGGACTTCAGCAGCCTATTGAGTATGGAGAAGTCAGCCTAATTAAAGAATGACAAGGCAGCAGGAGCAACAGCTTCAACTTCCAGAAAAGTGAAGGAATAAGATACTGTGCTGATAGTGAGCAGCTTTCCCAAGGCTAGTTAAATCTGCTTATCACAGCTGAAATATCGAAGAAAGTCTAGCAAGAGTTCTTCACCTTTTGGAACCTCCTTGAGTGATAGCTACTTGAGTTGACTCAAAATCAATAGGTCTAGCATTTAGACCTGAAAGGAAGGGCAATGAGCATAGGTAAGGTTTGCCTTTAAAATTTTTCATGAATTATAAAGAGTGGTGGGAAGTTTTAAAACAAGGTAAGAGTAATTTCTTTAATTTTCAGGTTGAATGAGAAGCTGCTGCTTGACAAAATGGGGAATGTCTTGCACATCCTCTTCAAATGAAGGTTTCTGACTGGGTAAGATTTGTAGTGTATAGTAAAATGTGTTTAACCCTTATTTCCTTCTAGGCTTTCCTTTGACAGTCTTTTAATATCAAGGGAAGCCACAAGCACGAAGCAGCAAATATTCCAGCCTGTGTCATCCAGTCTTTCCTGTGCTGGATGCAGGCTGCTTGCTGGCACAATTCCTATTCAAGAATCTTCTGTTCCTCACAGATACAAAATCACTACGTGTCTGAGATCAACAAGAGAAGTTGATGTTTTGAAATGATGTGTTTTGGTTACTGGGAAGTGTGCGGGGGTGGCTGGTGGGGGGAAATTATTTTTGTGCCTTGTCATGGAAAGGTGCCCCAGAGAAGCCCAGAAAGGCAGTGACACTGAAGTGGTTCTTCGGTTCTCAGCAGTGTGTGACCTGCTGCTGCTGCAACCCGTTCTGGGAGGGAGCTTGGTATTGGTGCAAGCTGGGATTTCCCTCCTAGACAGTGGATCTTGGTTTACCAAATGATGTTGTAGTTACTGGTACAAATAAAAGAGCTCCCTTTTAGATCTGGGTGATTTCAGGCAGGGTAGTTGAGGCTAATGCTCTCACATGATAACCCAGCTGAATTCACAATGATACTTGTAATAGGCAAATAGAATGGCAATAAAAACTTTGCATGGAATCTTGATTTTACGCAGACTGGAACGTGCATTAAGTCTTGGGACATGTATTATTTCATTTTCCACATTTTTGATGGTTACAGGTCCTTTTATAAAGTACTTCAGCATCTGTTTAAACTTCCCAATACGTTTCTGAGCCCGTGCATTCTTAGGAAGTCAATTTCTATTTTTGTCTTGGTTATACTTCAGTTGCTCTGAAAGTAGTCAATTAGAACCTGCCTAATAAGAAGTGGAGGCATGTTTACAAACTGTTTCAAGTACTTAAACTTTTTACCTGCTGCCTGTAGACTACCAGAAAGTAATTCCTGACTTTGTAATACACAGTTAAATGGAATTTGGAAGTAACATATAGAGACTTTCATAAAATTAGAAGCTACTTAATTGAAAATGTCATGATGACTGCACATATATTTTTAAAGAACATTGAGACAAGTTTGTGCTTAGCCAAGGTTGAGCCTAAATCTGAAACTGCAGCGGTACAGTCACGTTGCCTTAGCTATAAGCTGGCACACTACACTAAGGTGACAAGCTTGTTTTCTTAGACCTAAAAGTGGGAAACCTGTACTTTAGCTCTGCTTGGCAGAGCTCCCACAGGCATCTGTGCAGCAACAAGTCATGAGGAACAGCACTGCCCCTCAGGTGCAGGCAAATGCTCTTGCACTTGCAGTAGTCTATGGATTTTTTGAACAAGTAAAATATTGAAAATGTTTTAGCAAAATTTTTAACAAAAACTTTGTCTTGGTAGTAGGCCTCTGTATATAGTAAAGCTCTACCTTTCTTTAACATGAGAGGATTCCACATTGCTACAGACTTGGTTCAGTGCTCTAGATGGATCTTTTTGCACCACATACAGAAATAATCACTGTTAGAATTTTCACAGTTTGATTTATAGCACTCTTGTTAAGACTAATTTGCTTAAATTCAGTTATTTATAGCCAGATCTATAGCCAAGTTATCAGAAATAATTTTGACGGGAAAAAAAACACATTCTTAAGGGAGTTGGTCAATTGTATTTCTGTCCAAGAGGTGCTTTTAAGCGTTAAGAACTTTGTTCCATAGCCATGTCTTTATTTACTGGCTTCTGTTGACAATAGCAGCTTTAAATGGAGATGGAGATGCAAAGCTAACAATGCATTGGTCCCTAAGGTGCAGTTGTACAGAAATTTACTTGATAACAAAAATTATACTTCCAGGTAGAGAAAGGGTTTTCCCCAAAATTGATGGAGGTAACTATGATATTTCAGAAAACTGAAATTAAACACAGCATCTTAATTTTTATATCCTTTCAATACTTAAGGTTCTTAATCTTTTCAAGCATTGATTGTGTGATGTACTGCTGTGCTGTCTTTGGTTCCTGTGTTTAAGACATTAATGTGTTTTCACGTACTGTCTACACTGAGGTGGAATATTCACAAATCAGTCTGTGGTCTCTGACAAGTGTGTGTATCTTGAATTGTGTGGAGCATGTAAGATCTTGAGTATCACTGAAATTCACGTATCTGATGGATGATTCTTTTTCTGCTGTGGGTGCTACAGGTTGACATCTCACTCTGTTAGCTTTTTCCTGAACTAAAGTAATCCAAGTATCTCCATAGAAGAAAAAATGGCCTCCATGTAGAAGATAATATCACAAGATTGGAAACAGTAAAATGGTATAACTGGCAAAGACTTGAAGAGCAATGGTGCTAGTGTGCTGACATCTTGAAACTTGTGGTTAAACAAGTTAAAAGAGCGTGGAAGCTTAAAATTTCAGTATAATCCATAATGGATTGAAATTTGTTAAAATATTTCAATTTTGTATCAGAATAAAGTGTATACTGTGAAATGACTTTAATCTAAAATGCGTTGGCATCACCTTTTTTTAGTGCTGTGAAGAACACAGTGATCTAGAATTGCAACACGTTTTCTTACAGGATCATCTTTCCAGTTTGAGACAGCAAGCCAAAACCCCTTGGTTGAGGCCAGCTTTTCAGCTTTATTCTTAATAGTTTTAAAACTAAATATTTTGATCAAGAAACCAATGGTCTTCATGTGGCAGCTTGTCAGTTTATGAGGTCAGCATTGTGATGCTTTTGACTTGGCAATGTCTCTAATTACTCAGGTTTGGGAACATACTCTGTACTTCAGTAATAATAACAACAATAAAATTTATAGTTTGCAATCTGATGTTTTTATATATATGAGTAATGTGGATTTTTCTTAATGATGTGGGGTTTGATGCAAGAGCAGCATGCACTGTTGATGATGTAGAGAACACTGGTTTAAACTCAATGCAAATTGTCACAGACAAAGTTACTTTAGACTGATTCTTCACCTGATGAAATTCAAACAAGGCTACTGTGTTAACTGCAGATTTTTTGTTATTGCACTTTTGTTTCGATAATGGAAGAAGTATCTTTGTATTATGTTTTAGATGGATGGTACAAATACAGCAGTCCCTGCAAAGGCTGTAAGGATGCTGTTTGCCTTTGGCATTCACATTAGTGAACAAATTAAGGAACAAATGGAAGTGCAGGGCAGGAGTTTACTGAGATGTCTGGTTTATAGCCAGTTTGTAATTAAAAGTATTTATATTGCAGCTGTAGAGAGAATTTTCTCTGACAGACAGTTGATAGCATAGTTAATGGCAAGGGGAACCCAGGAGCTTTTCAGGTGCTCTTGCTTTGCCATCAGCCCCTGCCTGTGTTTAAGAGTTACTGTCTATCAGTGTTGAAAGGCTGTCCAGGGCCATGGCTCCATGTGCTTTCTCCTTGATGCCTATGCTCTAAGAGTTGCTGTCTTCAAATATGGATTAGTCTTCCTGCTTTAAGTGGCAGCAGTGTCTTGCATTCTCCCAGTGCCTGCCTGGGCTTGGTGACTGCTGGGGGGTTTTCCTTCCTGAGCAGTGCTGGTGGCAAAGCTGGGAGGCACATTTTAACAGCACGAGAAGGAAAAATAGCCCCTGCTCCTGCAGTAACTTTGATTTAGGACAGCCAGGCACCAGCTGAATTACCTAGAGCAAATAAAGTCCATTAAATCAAGCCTCCAGGTTTTCAATCATTGTTGCTGACCATTTGTTCCAAGCAGAGGAGTGTTTCTGCATTCAGAGGGTGTCAAGGACAGGGCAGGGGGATGGCCTGGCACACAGCTAACAAGGAAGGTCAGTATCACTAAGGTAAGCAGCGTGAAGGTGCAAGCTGGATCACCTAGATCTGCATTTCCCAGTGTCTCCTGTAAAAGCACAGATGTAACAGGCATGGTTGCTGGCACTCACGACATGCTGGAAATCTGTTTGTTTTTTTTTTTTTTTCATTGACTTCACTGTATTTGCAGTGTCAAACACAGACATTTCGTGGGGCAGAACCTCACATGAAAGTTTGCAGCAAGTAACTGAGAAGCCTCATGAAATCTTTCTCTTGAGGTAGGTACAGCTGGAACATTGCTAGTCCCAGGTTTAACAAAGACTTCCTTCTGGTCCTGGCATTTGGAAGTACCCCTGCCTTTTAAAGAGGATGTAGGCAATAGGATCATGGCTCCTGGTGTTAACACTGCCCTTGAACAAACACACCATCGCAGTGAAGCTGTTACTGCTCTGCTTTACCTCCTCCAGCTCTGCCAAGGCTGCGTTACAGAGGGGCAGTTTGCACCAGGAGCCAGGGACAGCTCTGCTATTCAGAACCGCTAAAGGAGTTCACAGGAAGACCGAGACAAGGTGACAAAGGTTGTGGGGTAATAAAACCAAAAGTTGATTGTGAAGTTACACTGACTGATACTACTGTAGACAGCGATAATCTGCAATTCATTGCATTTGGGGAAAACCAAAACTGGGACCTCTGTCATTACAGGCTCCAAACTAATTGTTGCTGTTGTGGTGAGAAGGCTTGCAGTCAGTCACTGGAGTGTTCTATGAAAGCAGCAAGTAGCACAGAAATAGGAGTCCTTGCATAGCATCCTGTGACACAACACTACCTTCCCTGCTTCCTAAATGCACAGGGGGTTTTTTTGAGGACACGAAAGGTTCATAGAAAGTGAAATGGGGAACTAGGAAGATATAAAATAGTTCTTTTTTTAGCTTCCATAGCCAGCTGAGATACTTTCTGATGGACATGCAACTCCAGCACAGTTAAAACGTTTGGGAATAAAAATATCAAGACTGAATTCAGTAGTAACCTGTATCATTTTACTCAATATTAACTTTGTGAATAATGAGCTAACGGAAGGCTGATATTTCTTTTTAAACCCCTTCTTCTACTGTACTATTAAACCATCTTTGTGTGGTTCTATTCTACCCTTTCTCAGCATCTTCATTTCCTTACTTTAGAAATATGTACCATAAGGTGTTGGCAAAACTACTTTTTTTATATATACGTAAATGATGTTATGTATAATATTATAATAGATAAATTCCTAAAATTATATGGGCCATCGGTGGCAAAAAAAAAAATCACTTCAGCTCACACATACCTTTTAGAACTTCCACAGGGATGAAAACAGTTTTTAATGTTCAGATCAACACGTCTTACAAATTATGCATTTTCTATATTGAAAAAATCCAAAATTATCAAGGGCAATGAATTCCTTTGAGTAGTAAACAAAACAATGCTATTTATTTGCCCATTTTTTATTCATTTATGAATCATAACTTAAACTCCACAAAACTTTTCAATTCACTGAACAGAGATTCCAAACAGGGCAGGTGGCTGGCTGCTAGTATGCAGTTTTCCACAAGCACCAAGCTAACAGCAGGGACACATGATGCTCATTGACTGAAGTCAGAGGCACAGTAGTGTATTTCTAGAAGAATCACTCGAAAGCCTACAGAAAGTTTAGCTAGAAAAAAGTGTAATGCTGACAATGCTTTAACAGATTTTAAATGCCTTTGGAGAAAAGATCTCATGAATTTACATAGTGTTCAATGAGGAAAACAAAAACGTGAGCTTAGCATAGACTTAAAACTTTGTAACATGGTCTTTCCAAAGGTTATTCAAATGAAGCTGAATGAAGCATTAGTAATGCTGATGCTGCTGTGTGATTGATGATTATTATGCTACAAAAAGACAGCCTTGGAAAACTAGAAGGATTTCTCTTCTTTAGGGAAATAAATGTGTATGAAGTAGAGTTAAAAAAGTTTAATGAGCTGATAAAGCAAAATCAAACACTGAGTGTCAACTTTTATACTAAATTAATATATTGAATCTAAAGCAGGTATAAATGTGTAAGAAAAATGGGGAACACTTGCATATTTATAAAAAATATCAGAAGCCATCTTGGTTGTCTTGCAAGAAATTGTATTTAGAAGGCTAAAATCATTTATATATATATATCTCAAATAAATCTATGAATATAATAATAGATAGGAACAGTATATAAATACGGCATATTTAAATATTTACATATATATGGAAACTAGTCAAAGTGGTGCTATAAGAAGGAAATGTCTGTTATAAAGTCAGATTAAAAATTTTGTATATGCCCATCTGCATTACGTGATTAATTTTCAACTTGCATCTTCCATAAACTAATTAACAACCTTAAAATCATCATTGCATAGACTTACTTGACAAATATTACTTAATTCTGCATCCCACCTCACAGTAAAAACTATTGTGATAATGATACAAAAATAGTAACTCAGAGAACAGAAGCCAGCTGTACTGCCCTTCAAAGTTTAGTCCCTGACTTCCTGCTCTTAGGAACAAGAAAGACATTGCCGTCTCTAGTTTGCTGCAGTGAATATTCACTAGGAGAGTAAGGCTTTCCATCTTCATCACGTAGCATGCTGAAGACCTCGAGGTACAAGGTGGTGAACTGCTTTTTCATTTCATGAAGGCTCCTGTCATGCTCTCCTTTTTCCTTAAGCAATTTCTCTTTCTCATCTTTGAGGTTACTTAAATCGTGCTCCAGTTCTACTATATTTTCCAGTTTTCTTTTACGGCAATTTTGAGCAGCCACTTTGTTCTTGCCTCTCCTGCGTATATCTCGAATAAGTGTAAGCTGGGCTTCATTGAACTGCTCCTTAGACATCATTTCACTGAAGTCCGCAACAGGGAGATTGATGATTTTTTCAACAGGAAAAGGGATCTGCAGAGCTCTTGCTCTTTGCTCATCTCTTGTGAGATGAGCTTCAAGGCGGCCTGGAGGTTTATCTTTTGTGAAGGGAGCTTTGGGCTGGCCAGGAGCAGGAGGGGGTTCTTTCTTTGGTGTGGTCGTACGTGGCAAACTCGGTGTTTGAGTGCTTGGCCCTAAGGAGGAAAACACTTGATCCTGGAGGTGCAAAGAGTACACACCCGCCCTGCCCCGCAGCATACTTCCCGAAGCACTATCCGTGTCTTCCATTTCAGAATCACTGCAACCCAAAGTCTTGTCTGCATAGGCAGATGATTCCACAGAGTGTTCTGGCGATGCTACGCTGGAACTTGCATTCAGTGAAATACCAGAGTCAGAATCGTTACATTCAGCTCTGGTCCCTGAGTGGCTGCCATTAAAAGCTTTACACAGTGCAAAGTCAGAAAGATCAATAGGTTCACTTAGAATCTCTGCTAGGGATTGACTGATAGTGTTTGTTGCTGCTGCATCACCGTTCACCTTTGTATCAATAAATGTGGTGTAGAAATCCTCACAGAAATCAGGGTTTGAAGGGGATCTGTCATTTAAAGAGTTCACACTCAGCTGACTGGTGTCTTCTGGTGGCAAAATGCCTGTGAAGGGGCCCTCCATACCATCCAGGAAATCTGGACTGCAGTTAATGTCTTTTTTCAGCATGGGTAATGAACTGCAGTAACTGTAACTGTTGTGCATCTCTGCTGGCTTGGTTTCAGGGCTCGAGACTGTGCTCACCTCAGCCAGGTTATCATTCTCGATGTTCAGGCACTAGATGGGGAATGCAAGGGAGAAGTTGAGCAACAGATCTCCAATTGATAAAACCCTTTTCTACAACCCAAAAGCATTAAACAGCAATCAGCATGGACATAAAGGGATTTTATAACACTACTGTAGTCTTGATGACTACAGCACCTTGTGCTATGAAGAGGCAATCCAGGAAGATGACAGATACCAAAGGAAGAGCACAACACAACCTGCTCTGGACAAAGGTGTTTACAGAAAGTGACCAGAGCCTCTCAGGCTCACAGCAAGATGCTGAAGACACCCATTCCAAAGTGTTATAGAAACCACGTGGAGCCCTCCTGTTCTGGTAATTGCTCGTGGGGATCCTGGAGCTGCCAGGTCTGAACTTCTCATGAGCACCACTGCTAGGAGTGGCACGAGTACAGAAATGTAAGATTCCTGAGTGAGACTTAATGAGCATGCACACCAAACAATTACTTCTAGAACTATTACTTTCATGTCACAGTTCCTCAAAACCAAGATTATTCTAGGATTTAATTTTTTTTTCCCAGAAAATTACTCAATTACTATTCAGAATTCGTGCAATAGATTATTTTGTTTTGGTTTCCTTCTGTATTTTCACCATCACTACTGCCTCTTCACAGCCAGTTGCCTTTGTTACTTATGTGGGGGCTTTTAAGCCTAACACCGTAATCAGGCTAGAAAACCAGAAGAAAATAAAAAATATATAAAGACAAAGGGAAAAGAGAGAGTGGCAGGAAAAATTCATCTCCTGCAGATTTTCACTTTAGTTTTTTTAAATATGATTCAGATTTATAGGCACTCCACCAAGCAATCATCTCTCGTATTAATAATATAAAGCAGAGCAGCAACATGCTGGAAAGCATGATGACATTCTACAGTAATATAGTTGAAAATAAATTTATTCAATTTTTTAGTCAAATATAAGGAAAACAGAAATATAAACATAGGATAAAAATCCCTACATATTCTCTGTATTAGCAAAGTGATTTTTTTGTTCCTTTGAAATACCTAGTTCATGTACATTACACAAGTTGTTCTTACTGAAAATATATGAACAGCATTCATATAAAATACAATACCTGACTCTTTTGTGTACCTAAATATATATTCTGTTATCGGCTTTGAAAGACCTTTTCCTTAGATAAAAGTTGAATACAAAAGTAATCATATTCACACAATCAGACACTACCAAAAAAGCCCAACATTTATAGTAACACTTGTGAAAACATCTCCTGCTGTAGATACATGACTCAGAAGTCTCCATTTTTGAGCAGCTGAATTTTAATGATGACCATGCTGTCAAGTTGCACACAGAGGCAAACAGTGACTTGCTAAACATGAGGAAGTTCTGAATGAGAAGTGTTTCATTAAGGCTTATCCATAAATAACTCATTTCATTCTTTCTACATATTTTTCAAGATATTATTTTTGAAAAAACATAAAGCTTATATTGAGTTATAAGCACCCTACACGTGTAGAAACCAAGTCATAATCACCATCTGTTCAGATGCCATTGTACTGCCTTCTCCAAAATACTACAGACCTCCAAAAATACCATGCTTTGTTTTTCAGGTGCTTATCATACAAACCTGTAACTCTTCAAGGGACAATAATTCTTCCCAAACTTGCTCTATGTTCTGCATGTTCTCTGCATCAGTGGGTTGTACTAGATCAGGGGATTCAGGTGGCTGAGTTTGATCAGAGGAAAGAAAGGCTGGGTTGCTATTGACCTGAGCAGGAACCAGTGACTGAAATGCAGCTGAAGAAGCCTGAAGGGTTTAAACAACAGATTAAAAAGCTGAACAAAACAATGAAAACTAAAAAAACCACTCAAAAAACCAGATGTGCATTTTCCAAAGCAACAATCTAGTTTTCGGAGATCTACCATTTCTGCAGAACAAAGAGGTGTTTCTTAAGAAAAACATTTTTTTTTTAATATAATGGAATGATATAAAAATAGGCTCAAGCCTACTCACTGCTTTATACCAGCTAAAGCCAGCTTGAGGAGGAAACTTAGATCACAAATTAGTCTTATGCTGAAGACAAATTTTAGTCAGAGAAGACATGAGATTGACCCCATGGAAGACCACCCATGAAACCACTGAATTGTGCATTTTTACCTCATGCTCATCTATAAATGGGAATGCTTCTGCCAAGAGCTGCATGCAGTCATCAAAGGACAAGGCCTCTGCTTCTGGTTTTGAAGGCTCTGTGGTCTAAACAGGAAAGTTATGAGAAAAGGTTACTGCATCTTTGAGTCACAGAAGATCTTCCACTCCAGCAGCACATGCAAATTCCCTTTAGGCAGCTGCCAGTATTATGCCTTCCTGTGAAGGGAAGAAGGGTTAAACACACTCAGAACTCTGGAGTTTACCTGTGAGAAAACAACAGGTGGCTCAGTATTTTCTGACTGAATGCGCTGAGCTGGCTGCACAGGAACAAATTCACCTGTCTCTTCGTCTAACTCCAGCTGAGCCAGCAAGGCTTCCTCCTGCTCTTTTTGGAGCTGCTCTTGTCTTTCCTTTTCAAGTTTCTTCTGCTTCTCGAGTTCATACTCCTTCTGCCGCTGACTAGAATCAAAAACTTCACGTCTTGCCCCAAGGTCTATATCTTGCCTCCAAAGGATGTCGATCAAGTTCATGTCCTGCAACAGAAATGCTTGTAACTGAAGCTTATTCTCTTAATCATACAAAATGATAAAAAAAAAATATAGCTCTATATGACTTTTTTGAAGTGTGTTATCTGGTGGTTTGGTTTCTGTGGCCCACACACAGGCTCACAGAAACCAAGAATTTACTACATCTGGTAAGGTAATACAGGAACTAGCCAGAGGATATATTCTTCTTTTTCAACTAATCTCATAGAAAACATGAAGATATAGAATGAATTTGTCACAAAGGAAGTAATTCTTAGGAGAAAAGAGAATTGAAATGAATGAAAAGAAAAACTGAAAAGTTTGACCATGTAAATTTTTTTTCACATGTTCTCGTAAAAATGCAAAAGCTGACTAAAAACATGATGGAGGCTTTCCAAACTATAATAGCCATACTGCAAAATGTATTTTGGAGTATTAATGTTCCATTCTGGTATTTATCTTAAAGATTAGCAGAACAGATTTCAGAGCTGGAAGAGAATCTGGTTTCAAAGACATCAAGTAACATAACATCACTAGCACTAAAGACAATTATTAAGACTATTTGTAAATTTATAATTTAAAGCTTAGTCTGTGTTGATGTTCTAAATGTGGCTGGTTTGGAGCAGCTGAGTATAAACAGTGGTTCCAGGGTCTCAGATACTGTTAATGAGTTTGCCCCTGGCTCATCACAGAGTCTAAATGGAATTCTGCTATTTAGGAAAAAGCAATTGCTTAATACTATTTTCTTTGGCTACAATTAGTTTTAATTCATTGCATCAGGGTTTTTTATCAGTGTGGGGGGAGGGCAAGAAGGTTAGTGGATTCTTTTGGTTTAGTTTTTTACTGTTCAAATAGTCAGTATTTTTAGGGCTGAAATCTAGAGTACTTTTTTCCTATGAAGAAAACCTAACACTCAGAACTTATCAATTTGTATGCCTGCTGATACAGAATTTTAATACTTGCTAGCCACATTTCTCAGATGGGGTAAATGCCAACCATTTAGCTGGTGCCTGGGAGTTTTTGATTTTACATCATGTTTCATTATGATTAAAATTACCCTTTAGGGCAGCATGTGAAAATAATGTTCAGTGTTGGGCATCTTCATCAGATTAACGCACTACAAGTAATACACCAAACACTGCATTTCATTTAAACAGAACCTTCCTAATTCTCACTCAGCCAGCTCTACACCCAAGATACCATTTTTTGCCATCATATCAAATTAAAACATTCCCTTCTCTCTGAAGGTTATTTTCAAACAGAGAAGCAAAGTAACCTGAATGCCAGCTCATGCTGCCATTCAAAATGATCACGGCTGTACAACAGCTATGGCAAAAAGCTTTAGGCCAAGTCCACATCTGAACAAACCAATTCAGTGCCCTCATTCCACATGATATGAAGAACACCTACTAATAACAACAACAACAAAAAAATCATTTTTACTAAAATTGGGTAGTTACGTAAAATATCTTTGTGTAATACAATGCAGGCACTTCCACATCTAAACCATATTTAATATACCTTTCTGGGGGAGACCAAACTCAGCTTTAATGGCCAGCAATGAAGAAGATGAAATTCTAACAGTGGCTGCCCAAGACAATGTTTGGTCTTTCCAGACTGGCAGGGTAAAATGAACTAATTAAGTTCTGCAGTAATTGGAGATACTTCAATATGGTATAGCTTCATTAAGGGCCAGTAGTTTACCAGCTGCTCAGTGTCTCTGTCTGCAGTAGATCCAAAAGTGCTTCCTAGTTTCTGAGCATTTGCAATATGTTCTGGATAAAACTGCAGGATCTGGATTTTAGGACTCACTTCTGAATTATTAATTTACAAAGCACCATTAAAAATGTGACTCAAAAGATTTTTTTGTGCATGTGTGTGTATAATGCACAAAAATATCAGAACTGGTGCTCAGTTTCAGGTTAAATCATGAAAAACAAGGTTTTTTTCTGTAGCTACTGAGCTACAGAAGGCAAAACACATTTTCCTTAAGAAAATCCATAGCCTTACAAAAATTTAAGACCCAGCTATTACATCTTTCAGCCATTATTGAAGTAAGTAGCTTTGGGTGCTGCCTCCTTTGTGGATGTCTCCAAAGACACCAGGTGACCAAACAAAATGCTGTGGCTGCACACCACTGCCTCTGTCTGTGTGCAGCAGTCTGTTCAGCATTCTCTTCTGAATGAATATGCTTGCATACTTAGCGAGATTGCCAGGATCTTGAGCTGTTGTTTGACAAATATAACAGCACTGATTGGCTCCTGTCACCATTTGTCAAGGGACCATATTTAGGTCAGTGTCTTATCTCTGGCAAAGACCTGAGCTTTGCCAGTGTCATGCTCTACCCTGGAGGGCAGTGCTTGACGGGAGCACTTGTAAATTTTATTTAGTTGTGCTAGTGACACTTAAAACCAAAAGAATGGGTTTTGTTTCCACCATGTAATTGCAAAAAAAGCCCTCCTATTTTCAGTTTTGAAAAGTTGTACATAAAAAAGCAATATTAGTCTTAACTTTGAACAACAATTCAACTAATTACTCTGAACATAAATGGGTTACATGGAGGGAGTGTCCTTCTGGTCAATATGCTGATATATAGTATCTAACAGCACACTGATTTAAATATTAACTTGCCACTAAACACTTATCTAAAATTTCAGCCAATGCTTTTAGTAATACTTCCCTTTTCAAGAAAAAAAAAAGTATTCTGGTCATTAGTCCAAAGCCTCAGGTCATAGTTAAAGGAGTCAACATTGACCAGTGATTCACTAAGGAATGAATCACAACCACAAGCACGAGGTAATGGCAAAGACCTCTTACAAAAGTCCTTGCAGTCTAAAGCAACCGTTGTGCAGTTTTGTTCCTTTAGCCTCCCCAAAGTCTTCCTCTTTATTTCCCTGCCTTGTGCAACACCAGCACACGCATTCACAGAGGTACCCACACAGGCAGGCACTCTCTTTTAGGTACATCACTGAAGCAGCTTTCCCCTTCTACTGCGAAAGTATCCCAGAAGTAACTGTGTTCTCGATGCCTGGGGTGTTAAAACTAAAGCTATTAAAACGTGTTCTCCTCTCCTGCACAAGAGGCACCCGCTGGTTTTTGGATGCCTCAAGACGATGTGCTAATCTCAGAAAGACTCATTTGGAGGGACAAGGGAGCACAGACTGGCATCCAAACTGGAACACGTGCCCCGAGAGTCCTGTGAAAGATTCATCTGACCCAGAGCTGGCTGCTGACCGCTTTCTTGACTATGGGACACTTTTACTGCAAAGGCAGAGCCTCATGTGACAGGCTCCACAAGCGGCCGCTTGTTCTCTCCTGCCTTGCGCAAGCTCCGGGGTTGCATCGGCGGAAGCGGAGGCCGGCCGGCGGCAGGAGGCGGCGCAGGCAGAGCCCGGCCGGGCACGGCAGCTGCGCTGCAAACGCGGCCCGAGCGCGGCTCTCCAACGCCCAGGGCAAGCGCAAAGCCACCGCGGGATGCCACTTGTGCCGCTGGCATCCAGCATTTCTAACGTTTGAGACAATGGGATGGGTTTGACTTCTCCCAAGCAGACAAACAGTGATTTGATTTTAGTTGATTTTAGTTTGATTTTCTTCGCAATTCTAATGACAGAGAAACAACTTCTCTCAACCGAAGACATGTTTGCTTTCCCATGATCCATGTAACCAGGAAGTGCCTTGTACTGATGGTTGGATTTTTCTGTTCATTTAGTGATATGCTCTTCCAACCACATTGATAGCTCGGTTTGGACATATAAAGGCACTTTTAATAAGATAAACATAAATGTTAAACAATTCACATTAAGCCACCATCTGGCCCCAATGGAAATTTTCATGTTTTAGATTTACATATCAGCATTTGCCATCTGGGCAGAGTCTGTTATACATTTTATGAGAAAATCTCCGACTACATTGTAAAGTTTGACAATTAACTCTTATTGCTCCTAAGCAAACATTTGCAGAAGGGTAAACAAAGGAAAGAGACCCTGTTTTCATGTTATTTTCATAGACTGACTTCCTGCTTTAAATAAAATGCTAATCTTTTTCATCCGTGTCTGGTTTATCTGACTGGTTTTGGTGTTGTTTGGAATATAAGCCATTTACAGGTAGCCTTGCTAGAACAGAAACATCCAGCAGCCCAAGTGTCAGCAGAGAAAAAACCTCAGCACCTTCAACCCGCTGTAAACTATTCCCTGGACACAGAGCACATTGTGAGGTTTGTGCATTTACTTCTAAACTCGTGCCTTTTGCACCATCAATTGAGATAACGTAACCAGAATCTCTCACCAGACAAGGATTTGTTTTCCTTTCCCATGATCTGTTAGCACCTAACCCCAGAAGACAGATCATTTCACATGCCAGCATGAATCAATAGAAGAGCAACAGAATCAACGGCTATTGCAGCCAGCAGGGAGCTCAGACCAGCACCACATGAGGAGCAGGACAGCATTCCTACAGCTTACTCACAGAAAGAGACAAGGCAAAGCATCCCTCAATTCTTATCTGTTTTCCAGAAAGTGAAGGCAATTAAGAAAAACGCACCTTACATTTCTGCTTTAATAAAAAAGTGCTGGAAGTGAGACAGGCTCAAGGATCTGAGACACTTCAATGCAAGAAAGAAAAGGAGGCCAAGTAATCCAAGGTATCAAGTAATAAAGGCAAGTGCAAGAGGAGCTGGAAGCATTTTACCACTTAAGGAAAGCACAATGAAAGCAATAGCTGAAGGTTTTCACCTCATTATCCTCTGGAGGAACTGATTTTGTTCAAGTAGTTTTTAAGAATTAATTATAAATAATTTAATGTTTTTAGATGATCTCTGGCATCTCCATAACTACTGTTTGGTTTTCTAAATTTTTTCAAGGTAAGTTACTTAATTACAGCTTACAATTACAGAACAAAATTCTGGACACATAAGCTTAAGGCACAGAAAGGAGATAAAGTTAGCTTAACACCCTAACTAATTAAAAACAACTGAGAAGAATGGGTTAAAGAGAATGACAGAAGTTATTTTCACTGGTGGGCAGAGGGGTACACCACCAATTTCAGACCTCTGAATTCAGGGTTTGGAAGTGTGACAGAACAGACAGCTGTCAAACAAAGCCACATGACAGCAGGCTGTGATTTGTGAATACACAAGGTCAAGTCCCAGACTGCACTGCAGAGCTGTCTGCTGTCCTGTATTTTTCACCAACACCTTCTAAGAAATCTGGGAGGAAACAAGGTGCTTGGACAGATGCAAGGGGATGCCTTTTTTCTGTTTTTCATACCTGTGCCACCTAACACTGGTGTGACTGTATTGACGTGAAATCAGTATGTTTTGACACTACACCAGCCTGCTTCTCTTTATTTATGCCCATTTGTTCTTCCTGGTCCTAAAGTCTTTAGATGCCTGAGCCACAAAACACATTCTTAAAGCCCTGGCAGGCTAACTTACCTAGGAAAGGATTCAAAAAGGGTTGAAAAGCCCTAGCTTTAAAGAAGTGGTATTGCAAGAGAATTTTCACTGTCTGTATAAATAAACCTGTTAAATGCTGTCCATGCCGACATGCATCTTGGGACATTCTTATGCCCCAACAGAGCCAGATAAGATCAGTTCCTGAAATGTTAAGTCTATGTATGCAAATTTCTATTTTCTCCTAACACACATCACATTTTTCAGACTGTACCTCCCACTGTATTACAGCAAGCTCTCATAATAAATGTCAAGCTGTCAGGATCTACACTTATAAAACAGATTAGTTGAAAAATCCCTTGGCTGGATTGTCTAGCATTCTTAAGAGAGATTCACTACAAGCCTTGCCTAAGGGCATTACTCTGACAAAGACTGGGAGAGGTTCTGCCTGGCTGAAAGTACAATTCGGGATACTACTCACCCATTCTCCCAACCCTCACTCCAGAAACAGCTCTGAGAGGTGGATTATTTATGTGTTTTACCTGAAATGTCATCTTCAGTGTATCAACAAAGGCTAAGTCTGTAAGTTATGTACAACTCTCAACATAATGGTTTTCTTGAACACACATCCCATGGCAAACAAGCTTTCCAAATTGCCAGGGAAAAAATATACCTCATATATACCTTGTAAAAAACACACCCTAGTACAGTGAAAAGACAAGTTTCTTTAAGCCTGGAGAACGTGAAATGAGCAAGAATGTAACAGCTATAAAAAACAGCTGTTGAATGCTGTTTATGGTCATTAATGTACTAACTTTTTTCAATTCCAAAACCTGCAAAATTCTAATGCTAACAGTAAAGCAAGACCAAAGCAGGTACAGAAAAACACCTTCATCAGAAACACAGCAAAGAAGAGGAAAAGGAAGGACACAGAACAGTTTACTTCTTCACTCTGACAAGTCTTCTCTTTTTCTGCAAAATCAATCAATCCCCACCTCCCCGACACTCCTTAGGACACTGGACATGTGCAAGCACCTCACAGCACTCCCAGCCTGGGGCACAGCAGCAGGAGCGACTCTCCTCTCTGGCTCAGTCTCATCATCAATAGTCAGAAACACAGATCTGTGTCCTCCCACCACACCTGGTCTGCTTTGAGGTGACCACTTACGGTACAACAGATCAGGGGATCCTTGCTCAGTGCTGCAGATCTTTCTGCAGAAGACGGTTTCATGATCTAGCTCACACACTCCAGAAGCAGCTGTGCTTTTCTAAATTGTTTAATCAATACATATTTTAGATGGTAGGTTTAAAATAGTAAGAGTTTAATACAGAGTGTTGGTTTCCAGGGGCTGAAAGGGATCTGGACTGATCCTGCCTCAGCATACTTTAAAAAAAAAAAAAAAAATGAAATTCCAAATCTACTCTGTTGCTTGCATGGCTTACAGAAAGCAAAATCTTGTTTGAGATTGGTACATATTTTCTTTGTACAGTACCTGATTTTTCCAAAGTACTGAGTACAACGTACTGAGGACCAGATCTATCATCCATTCTGTCTGCTCCAAATTCCCTTATTTCTGCCTTAGTCATAAGGAAAAGACAGAGTAAGGTCTAACATGGTGATGACAATGAATTTTTCTTGAATAAAACTGAATTATGCCCATATTAACAAGTGCTACTGTGGCTACTCAGAACAAGCTAAAAATGGCCATGGTTGTCATCCCACTTCTTCAAACTTAGTCCTAAAACTCTTGACATCCCAGAGCGCTTTCTAAAGCATCTCTGTCTAAAGCAATGAGCCATACATGTTTTCAGAGCTTTGCTGTTTTAGATAAATGGGTTTTGTTTTTCCCTTTTAGTCTTAATTATATCATGCTAATCCAATTTTCACTTTTCCACAGTATATTTGGCTAGTAGTGTAGCAGTTCCTTACACTCCAATTTTGATACCCTCTTTCAGCTTAACAGAGTTACTGACTTGCTATTTCTTTATCTTGCATCAGCAGCATTACAAAATTAAGTCAATAAGCACAAAAAGTTAATATGTATTCAAGTTACAATCTATTACACAAGTTGCACAATGAACTTGGAAGGCTGGCAAAAATACGGGATTGTTTTCATTAGAGTGGGTTAGTCTGTCTATTTGTTTTTGCTTGATACATCAACAAAATTCTGCTGTGCTGCCCCAACAAGTAAAGTGAGCGATTCTGCTGTGGCTGACTTTCTAGCTGTTGTCTGATCACCATGTACTGCACCACATAACTCCATTTTGAAAGGTACTCAAACAGCAGCCATCTCAGATAGACCAGCTTTTCCAGAAATGAAATATGGCTTCAATGGCTCTATTTGTGTTTGGGTTTTTTTTTTTTCCTTCTCAAGTTAAAACAGCATCATAATGAAACAGGCATTTATTGAATTTTGTCCTCTGTACAACAACAAGAACCCCCTATATGTAAACGAATAATATAAGAAAAATACTGATCTTTTAAACACAGGAATACAAAAGCATTTGTATCCCAATATTTTCTATATTGAACCTACAATATTTCAAAACCAGTTACCTGTTAAATTATTATCTTCAAGCTATTCTGCTGTACCCAGCCAAACATGTACTCTGCAGGGATTGTCAAAGGATGCTCACTAGTTTATACACACGAGCATTTGTTTATAATAATGGCTCAGTCATCTGGGAAACATGATCCAGTCAAATTATAGCACATTCTTTTGTCCAATCAAATCAGGAAACAAAGTGAACACAGGAACTGAGAAAACCATGGGTAATAACCTATTAGCCACTGTTCTGATTTCACACCTTTTGGAAAAGCGTGTTTCAAACCAAACATGAAAACTGTTTGAGGGTCCAGGATATTCTCCAGGATTATATCTTTCTTGTACTAGACGTTTTCACTGCATTGGCATCTTAGTTTAAAATCCCCATTTCCAGCTGTCTTTTTGCTGATGGCTGGGCATGTTACAGGGACAGCACAGCTGGGTCATTACAGCTGCAGCACGGCCTGGATGTGGACACTGTATGCTCCAACACTACAGCAGGCACATCTTGTCAGCTTCCACCTTACTCATCTCACAAGCAACTTAATAAGGTTACTGTTGTTTGTGTTGCAAACTACAGTGGCAAGTAACTGGAGTGCCTGGGTGAGCTAGAAAGCACTGAGGTCCACCCAGGGTCCTACCAGCACACACACAGCAGCCCACTTTCAGAAACACAGACAGCTACTGTGGCTGCATCAAGGAAATTCCATACGAACACCTCATCAGCCAGGAGTACTATCTTAAGACTAAAAGCTTAAGAACAGGGTTATGTTGCAGGGAACAGTGTTGGCTCCAGATGTCCCCACATCTGGCAGAGTACATAGTACACAGTTCCCACTGCAGTCTGTGGGGCACAGGTGTTAAATATATTTGTGAGTCAGTCCTGCAATTAATGTGCCCTTTTCACATACATAATCCATACAGACTAATGGGAATTCAGTCAGTGCACAGTTCCCACTAAATAAGCAGGGGCAGGGCTTTTTTTTTTTGAACGTTCAACCTCTAATACACTTACTATTTAGTTTCTGCAAGGGGAAAAGAAACTGAATGCAGAAAAGAGGCAAAAAATACGATGCTATTCAACTGCTCACCACTGGGCAATACAGAATCATAACAGATTTGAGAAAGGGATACCCAGAGGGGCACGTTTTAGCTGTGCTGGCAATATCTTTCCAAAACAGTAATTCATGGTTAAATGGCACTGTGAACATAATTTGACACTGTGAAAAGCCTTCGTTAGTGACATACTTCAGTCAATAATAGTAACATTCAACTGTGCACTGTTAACCAAGAGCACTGCCTAAATTTACACAAAGCATCACAGAAATCATTATTTAATTTGCATGAAAGGAGTTCATATAGTTTTTTTCTCTAGACACACCAAGATACATGAGTTATCCTTCCATAGAATGAAGCAAGGACAGATTTTACTAATTTTCTTAAGCACTTGTAATCCACACATTTATCTGCAAAAAGCAAGCCTCTAGAAATCATCAGCCCCCACAAAGGCTTCAGGAATCTCTCTCACATGAAGGTCCAGCAAAGTTAAACATCTAAATCAGAAAGCTCAATAAGGGCCAACAAGTCAGGCATCTACATGTCAATTTATCATTTCTGTCCACAATGACAGCTTTTGTTTAAAAAAGCTAAACCCACTGAGGAAGTGAATAACTGGATACAGAACTAAAGCTTTGTCTGTGTCGTGTGTTTCAGCCATTGCTTTTCAATTTTTAAATTCTGAAAGCAAAAGGATCTAACTCATCTTCCAAGGTACAAACCAGAGCAGATAAAAGGTTTTATACATCTTGTCAAAGTAATGCTCGTTATCTTCAAAAGAGCAACAAAACTGCAAAACTCAACCATCAGTAACTGGCCTTCCATCCAAATCAAGAGCCTCCACCACCCACCACTTTCCTTGGGGCTTCTTCCATGTCTGTCCCCTTGGAGTACACAGTAGACTCATAGTCCATTTTATCAAAAACTCTCATCCCAAGCTTCATTTTGAATTTGAAATAATTCTATGGGTCTGATCTTAGTGACAATGTTTCAGAATAATGTGAAGCACTCCATTAACAGTTTAATTATTTAAGTGGCTTCCATTCTTCACTTTGCCAACAAAAAGAAACTTTGTGAGATGAAAGATGTCTAGAGTCGTAAGCACTAGCTGTCACCTGAGCAAAGATTCCCAAGAGTGGTCAGCACAGACTAGACTCTTGAAGTGGTTGATGATAAAAGATTACAAATCAATCCAGAAAACATTCCATGGCACTACAACATTTCACTGAGTCACAACAATTTATACATACTACTTGATAACATTCTAGTTCAAATACTAAAACCAAAATAGAAAGTACAATATCAGAAGTCACTGTGCTGTAATTCTGTTACAACCTGTTATAGCAGTTGCACAGCTATAAGGCACATTAATATGATGTGCATTTCCATAGTCAAATAATTAAATTTAAATCATTTGGAAGACCAGCTATCAGATTTAGACTAAAATATAAATTCTGGTTGTCATATTATTCTATTTTACTAGCACCATTTCTTTTACTGACTTACTTCTATTTTAATCCTTTGGCATCTTAAATCCTACTTGTTTCAAAAGTTTACTCAGGTTTGTTTTATTTATTTTACAAATATCAGTGGGACCATCTTCCAGAAATACCTTGGCTGACAGAGATCTCCTCAAGACCCATCTACAATAGAAACAAAGCCAAGTGTGAATATAATTGAGTCATAAAACTGAAAACATGTCCATGCATCTCATGTCAAGCAATTCACAGCAGATTGCACCAGGGTCTACAGAACACTTGTACCAAGGACACTTCATGACCATATTATCTACACTGGTGCAAACATATCAGTGACTCCTCCTGGGACAGTGGTGAAGTCAAGCATTAGTGTCACAAACTGGGGTGGGATACCCCCACTGACAGGTCTTGGATGACCTCTGCTGCTACAGTCTCCATGTCCTCCTTCCGGCCATGAAGCATCCAAAAATCTTACCCTTCTGAGCTGAGCTGCACCAGCCTTCAGAGCCACCCACTCATGCCCACCATCCTCTCTTGTCCATTGTTCTGCCACCCAGCTGATTGTGGAACACATCATCTGGTCACATAACTGCATGCAATCCAACTGGAAATACCCGATTTAGAACAAAATTCAGTCTTCTTAGCCAACAACTATAACTCAAGCAAACAGCTCCTGAAGGCAGAAAGAAGAAATGAAGTGGCCCTGCCCAGGGGGCCAGCTGCAGAGCAGACATTAAAACTGGTCCTCTTACACAGGGGCACACAGCATTCCCAGTGGCAGACCTGCACCAACCACCTGCTGCCTGTGAATCCTGAATGGGGATCTCCCAATGGGGAGCCCAAGCAGCACAGGAATTACTCTAATTACACCAATAAGTAGGAAGATACTAATTTTACCACCAAGTAATAAGATACTCATTTTACCACAAGATTTCAAACAAATAAAAACCCCCATGACCTTTTTATCATAGGTCTTTACAGTAAAACGGTGGCAATGACCTGAGCAGGAGGTAAATCAAAGTCACAGCAACTTTCCACATAACTCAGCTGTTGAAAAGTCACTGCTTTAACATTTTGTAGGTATTAATTTTCAAACACGGCAAATAGACACACCCTTAATCATAAAACAAACCTCCTCTTACAGGCACGCTATCAACCAAGCTCCTTCTGAGTCAATTTCCCAAGTATGCAAACTTTGTTTCGCAAGCTGTCTCCAGGAGTGGAATTTTTGTTAAACTTACAAGAGACAGCATGTAAAATCAATACAGCAAACAGCAATAAAACTTTGAAACTCCAAGACAGAAGTGGGGGCATGGAGGGAAAAGTTCATATCTTTACATTTCGAAGCAATACAGAAGATACTTCCTTAAAAGGTTTTAAAGAGATGGTTTCAAACTGATCTTACATAACTTTGTTCCTGCAACTTCAATCTTAAAGGAACTTTCTTTCCCTTTCTCTTCTCTCTTCTAACTAGAGTGCTAATAATAATACTGCAGAAGTTAGGCTAAAAGTCTAACTGCAAGACATGTACAAAGTTGAGTGGTTTCAACTCCCCCAGTACTGAAACAGCATCCACAACTGAGACATACCTTATGAAATGGTTTAGTTTACATTTTAAGCTAGAAAACATTAATAGTCATTTACAGTACCTTCCAAATAACTTTGCTAAGCAAACGCTGCTTTATATTCCTTCTTCCCAATATAAAAACTGCAGCTAATCAGGCCAAAATGAGAAATCTGAACTGACATAACAAAAATCTTCAACTGTATCTTTAGTGCATAAATTGCAGACACATATGTATTATTTCTAAGCTATACCCATTCTGCTAGAGCTGTGCCAATTAGTACTTGTGCTAGGGTTTAATAATATAGTACTGAGCAGCAGTTATACTCTGCTGGTAGGACAATACTAAACTTTGAGTAATTATCACTCTTGTTATCTCCTATTAGCTTTCCAAGATCTCCAGAACAACGTCAAAACATCTAAGTATTTTAAAGTTAATTTTAAAGTGAGTATTAATATATAAATTAAGAGGCAAACACAAAGCAAATGTATTGACACGTAACATTGAAAAATCAATGTGTCACCTAAAGAAAACAGAGAAAATATTTCACCAAGAATTCAAAATGGCAAAAGACAGAAAACAGAAGATCCTTCATAAAATAAAGACAAATGCTCCCCTCCAAAGCAGTCAGATAATTAAATGCTTTTATCCATACTAGATGTTGTTATAGGCTACTTGGTTACCCAAATTAATATTTAATTAAATTAATTTAATTTAAACGTATGGTTCTGAGACTTTGCTTCCATTTGAAATGGCCACCATTGGCATACACATGTCAAAGCAAAACTAAAGTAAATTAAAACAAGATAATATAATGGGGAATATATTCTTTTTTTTATTTCCTTATTTTAAAGAACAGTAAAGAAAAATAAAGAAATATGTATCTAGAACTCACAGTAAAAAAAGGCGTTGCTCTGATTGTTTCACTGCTGTGCTGCACAGAGCAGTAACACTGCTTTTTTACTTTAGAAAATCTTAAGTGCTATAAGACAATTAAATTCTTGCTACTGCCAATTAATACGTGACTGTCACTAGCTTTGCTTTTTCCGTACAGAAAGCAGTTACTGGGTAGGAAAGCTAAAAGTACACGATGCCTATCTTTAATTGAGTGCATTTGCCAGTATCTATTCCAGATAAGCCTTCCATGGTTTTCAGCAGTTTTATCCACCACAGATAGCCTTCAGTTCTTACCGCTGGTTTAATTGTTTACCTTAATGAAACAAATATGCCATAAAAGAATTGCAGTTGGGCAACCCTGAGTGGAATTGTGGTTCACTGTATATCAGTCATCCTTGGATAACACAAATTCAAAGTCATGACTTCTCATTGGTATTATTGAAAGACTTGCAGAGGTAGCAAATGAAGGGTTTTCAAAACCAATTAAATCAGTTTATTGCTGAAAAAGGACTAAGCCGACCAATGTGTCATATTCTTGCCCCTTCACCTAAACCAGCATTCTGTGGCACAAAGTCCAACTTTGGAATAATATACTGGATCAGAAAACTGAACAGACTTCAAACCCCTTCAAGTTTTCTAGGAATGTGCTACATTAAAATAATAGGTTACTTAGGGTTGGAATGAGATGGAGGCCAAAGCAAACTTTAACCAGGTGATTAACTTCGAGACTTTGCAGGACTTCTTGCTGGCTGCAAGTCAATCAGCAGGGGATTAATATTTAATTCATGCCAATGGTTACTGCCTGAACTTGTACTGCACTGGCCTCAGCCAAGACAATCATTGGAAATACATCACACTAGCAGAAAGTGGCCTAAATTTACTGAATGGTTTACTAATTTTAAAGCTTATCTTTATAATTGCAAAAAAAAAAAAAAAAAAAAAACAAAAAAAAACAAAAAAAAAAAAAAACAAAACAGTGCTCAAGATACAAAAAATCGACCTAATTTCTTCTTCACAATGAGTCACACACCCAGTGTTATAGGTATGGGTACATGTGGCATCATTTACTGGCCTCTTCATCTGGACTTTCTCTATTTTCTCTTTCTCCCTCAAATTCATCTTTTCTGAGCCTGCAACTGACTATTTGCATTCTCCTTATAAAATCCATGGCATTCCAAAATCTTTCAGTGACAAACTGCCACAGCTTTCACTGTTTTGAGTTTTCTTCATTCTACTGAAGGGACAAATACAACAAAATTTTACAACTACATATGAAAAACTCTAGTAAGGAATAGTTTGAATTGATTTTACTCAGAACAAATACTTTATTTGGGTCCTTCCTCTAGTGTTATGCAACATCATCTCACAAATCCCAGCATACTCCACAAAGCTATCTGACTTTTTTTAACAAAGTATGTCCAAGATGCTATTGCTACATTCATTTCCATCAGGATATACTGCAAGTAGCAATATCTATCAAATAGGTATTTTTCTGCTTTGCAAATTTAAGAGGTAAAGAAAGCAAAAGAAAGCAAAATGGTATTCAGGTGCAACAACAGATACAATAATAATTTTCAACCATTTTCTCGTCCATCAGGGTTATACATAACCTATGGCATTCTTATTCAGGATGAATATTATAACATCTCTATTTTTTCAATTAAAAGAAGAATAAAGTAAGAGTCAGAAAGCCAAAATTTATTCTTGCCCACAAACATTAGTGGGAAAATGAATACAAACCTTCCTAACCACCCACACAGTCCTATAAAAACATCTCAACTTCTTTAAAGCACACAAGAACATCCAGCTGCCTTCTGCTTACAGTGAATGTTCTTTATTCCAGTTTGGTCTCTCAAACATTTCCCAATAAACTTTCAAAGCCAATCTCTTTGCCAACTTTGAGTGCTAAAAATTAATTTCTTCAAGTCAGATAGACAGGTTTTCTGAGATTATGAACTTTCCCCAGTTTCCAACACAATTCTAAGTTCTTAGCACATTTTAAAGATGTGCTACAGAACAGGATTCATATGACAGATATTTACTACACTAATAACAGTATCCAATTAGCTGTTCTCCTGAATGGATTGACAAGATCAGCTTCTGCTAGGCTACATTCATTTCAGCCAAACATATTGAACACTGGCTTAACTGAAAGATATTATTTTGTGAGTTTTGAAGGAAAGAAAGCTCTACCAGTACAGCTCAATATCAAGGTGAGCACAGAACTACTGGGAATGTCAAAATAAATGCATTTTTATTTAAGGAAGTGCATGTGATACTCTCCCATCTGCTTCTTCCAATTTTGTCTTCCATTTCAGTAGATAACAATATATTCAGAAATATGGGCATTTCTGAATTTTATCCACATAGATACATGAATAGATATATCTACAGATATATTGATCAGACATTCCTATTCAAAAAGGTCATTAAATCTCATTATCGAGAAACTAAAAACCAAAAAAACCCAAGAACCAAAAAAGCAAAGACTTGCTGACAGCCCTGAGTGGGGTACTTGCTCGACTCTCCCACAGAATCTACCCTCATGTGGAAATGAGAGGCCATTAGAGAATAAAAATAAACCCACTCGATGACTTAATGCAGCCAGTCAAGGGAAAGAAAAGTATGTGCAATTCTTCACTGAAGCCCTCTATACTGAAGTGATCACACTAATTGAGCTGGAGACTCTTCAGGACAGCTCTCTAGGCAGAAAAACCCTATACACTTGCATGCACTCTCAATTATTTGCCTACTTGATTTTGCCAGTTGTTGCAATTAGTCTTACATCCTTCCAATCTAGTGCAATCTTCCCACAACTTCCTTATTTGTGTTGGAAAGGGAATTCTTTTTGCCCTCTTGTTGTGAGGATCAAAATTTAATAACTAAGTGCTTGTTGGGCTTTTTTACAAGGTTGCAGGAAACAGTCTGAATAACTTCACGATTACTGAAGAGAAAAGCTACTAAGTCCTGTCTTCTCAAGTGTGATTTGAAACATCCAGACCACTTGTTCTACTGCAATGTTTTTTCTTGGATGGTTTGAGGTCCATGCAGGTAACATTCCATTTCACCTCGGTGCAGAGAGGTCCATCCTCTTTCCAGGCAGAAAGGTACAACAGGGTACTTTTTACAGGAATATTGCAGGCCATAGCTCTGCTAACTCCCCCAGAAGGACAAAGCTGAAAGTGGAGGTTTACTTTCTGGTTAAGGAGTTCGATAAATCCCTACACACTCACCTTTACTGCTATGACTACTGCTACCAGGCACACAGACACCAAGAACGCCCTCCCCATCTGCTGGCTTGCAAAATCTGAGGCGTTAAATGAAGATTGTGTTCCCCCTTGTTCATTTTGAGTGAACATTTTATGGTACAGGATATGTGAATTCTCCACTTAATGAATACATTTAGGACTATGTGTCTAAGATGATGATAAGTTGCTATCTAAAAAACACACTACTTTTTCAGGCTAGGTCTGCAAGAGAAGAACTCAGCAGCTGCCGAGCTCAGATAGGAAAAGTGCAACAGGTGGTTTAGTAGAGAAGGTTTGACAAAGCAGGCAAACAAGTAACAAAAGCAAGGTTTCTGGAAGAAAAGTCACAGCCGATTGGGGAAGAAGGTACAAAATCACATACACAGAAATTGGTCTGTTAAGAGTACCTCGGGAATAAAACCAAAAGTGCCTGAATAATATAGGCAAAACCAAATTCAGTGTCCTTAGGCAGCACAGGCCAAGACTGTGATTTCTGTTGCAGTATTCGCCAACAAACTGAGAAGGCAAGGTGGAGGTCACGGCTGTGCTACCCAGAGCTAGAAAAACAGATGGGCCAAGCAGTGTCATAAGCAACCCAAGACTCGAAAGAACTATCCAATGAACATGAAAAGGTACATCCAACACAGCTGAAGTGACAGCACGTGTAGGAAGTACCCACTTATATATCATAAAGCATGGACAATACTAGATGAAACTCTACTCATAGCAGATATTGTACCAACACACACTAGAAGAGCATGAGTACACTTGAGTCTTAATTCGCAGTAAGAAAAGAATTAAAGCAGCTCAACAAGTTTTAAACCAGCATTTCGTCGATAAGGATACATTTCTATTCAAACGCCCAAGAAAAACACAATTATATAAATTTATAATGGAGCTCAATTATGTTTTCAGTTATTCACGCAGCTCTTGTGCAACTAGTCTGCAACACAACAGTACCGAACTTCCCCAGGCTTCGAGAGAAGAGGCTCCACAGCACATGAATACAAACCACGAACACCTCAGAGCCCCCAGGACACTGGCCCCGGCAGAGGCCGCGCTGGGCAGAGGCCACCCGGGCTCCGTCAGCCCGGTGCCCAGAGCCCTGGCGGGGTTTCCCGCACACGGAGGTACCGGGGCGCACCCCGGCCGGAGCAGCGTGTGCGAGGCTGACCCGGAGCCGAAGGCGAACCCGGAGCCGCCCCGGGACAGCGCGTGGTTGTGCAAGAGCCCAGGAGCGGGCCCGGGCTGCGGCAGCGGGAAGCGGCGGTAACTCACCCGAGTGCGAAGCGGGAGCGCTCGGGCCCGCCGGGGGCAGCAACTCGAGGCTGCAGCCGGCTCGGGCAGCCCCTCCAGCGCCTCCCCGGCCGCTGCCTCGGGGGCGGCTCCGGCCCCTCGCCCTGCCCGGCCCGGCCCTGCCGCGCTCCCGAGGCTGCGGGCGGCGGCTGCGGGCGGCCCTCGCTGACCCCGGCCCGGCCCGGCCCCCGCGGGCAGCGCGGCCCCGCCCCTACCGTGACTCAGCACGTTCCGAGGGGCGGGCCGGCAGCACGTGCTCCGTGCGCTCGTGACCGGCGCCCCGCCCTCGCCCGCGCCCGCCCGGGGCCGCGGCGCCGCTCTCACCTGCGCGGCGGCCGCCGCCTCGATCTCCATGGCGGGGCCGCGTCAGCGAGGTCCGGCACGGCGCGGCGGCGGCTGGCCCGGCACCGCCCGGCGCTTCTCTCAGCGCTGTTTGGGGACGGGGCCGCGCCGGGACGGCGGCCGCCCCCGCGCTCCGCCCCGGCCCGGCCGCGCAGCCACTCAGCGCCCGCGGGCCCCGCGGAGGCGGCGGCTTTCCCGGCAGCGGCGGCGGCGGCCGGGCCGGGCCCCTCGTCCGCGCTCAGCACTCCCGCGTCCCCCGCCCCCCGGGCAGCCCCTGCTCCGGGCGTCGTCGGCGAGTGGAGGAGCGGCCCTGCTCCGGGCGAGGGGGCGAGTTCGGCGGTGGAGCTGGGAGCAGTGCCGGCAACCCGGCGGGAAGCGCGGAGCGACGGCAGAGCGCCGGGAACGGCCCCGTGTGCGCCGGCGGCCGGGCAGGGCATCCCGAACGAGCCTTGAAACCAGCCGAAACACATCGGGTGATTCGGGGTTGGCTCGCACAAAGTGTTTGGAATTGGTAGCTCCGGACGAGGTTCTCCTCGGAGCGGCAATGGTGTTAGTCCTGATACCATTGTATGGACCTTTTCTGGCTATTTAATATGCACACACATTAAAACAACGCATCACAGCCCCCCAACACATCTACTCCTCAGGAATAACAAAGCCGGTGCCAAAGCGTGCCTAAAACTAAATGGGAATGCTTTAGAGCAGACAGGCCACATAAATCCTTACACGTGTCAGATTTGCCAAATTATTGCAATATCTTATCTTGAAGCACCTGGCGTTACATGGTTAATTACATTACTCAGCAAACTGAACTCCCCTTGAAAAGTCAAACAGTTAATCAATTCAGTGCACTGAATACCACTTTGAAAAGGGTCTGCTGCCACTGTGTGTGCCTGCCTGACAGTATATGACAGTACGTTCTTTTCAGATGTCTTTTGGTCGCTCCTTGAGCCCATTTCTGAGGCTACTTTCAAGGACTCATTGAACCAAATAGTGTGCAATTAGGATGCTCTTACTAAGCCAGATAAACCTCCCTGTTCCATTGTGGGTGTTTCATTAATGTGCTTTGCAGCCAGAGTGCTGCACTGAGATTCTCTCAGACCCTGCTTTGGGAATGCACAGCTGCTGGGCTGTTGGTGCCATTTAAACAGGGATAGGGTGAAGATCTCATTTTCAGGTTTGCCCTTCAAGGTACAAGGCTGCAACTTTACAACTTAAAAAATAGCACAAGTGTATAAATTTGATATATGTCTAATAATTTAAAAGTTCTTTGCACTTTCATGTTGCAGCTGTGTGTCGACCCAAAGATACCGCTTGCTCTAATTTTATGAAATTTATATATGCCTTGGAAGGAAGAAGAAACTGTCATTTAAGTAGACTTCTTAAATGCATATTTGATAACTGTACAAGATGTAGTGGGAAACACTTCCCTTACAATGAAAGTGTAGTTAGAGCATGTCCATGGAGCCATTAAACACATTGTGAAGGTGTAAGCAGGAGGTGTGCTGAATGAATTAGGTATATTGAAGCAGCTCTTACAATGCTATGGCTTTGATTCCATGGAGCTAGAATGCGAAGTGACAATGAACTGTTTGTAATGGAAAACAAACAGCAAAATTTAAAGTATATTCCTGCATATTATTTTTGTAATACCACTTTATTCTGAGGTCCGAAAGTGAACCCAAGTGAATCCAATAAGGAGAACTTTTGTTGAAGATTCTGGAGAAACTGAAGCAGGCTTTTGCAAGTTAAACAACCTTTTGAATGCAGCTGCTGCCAAATCCTTGCAAATTATGTTTTTATTAAGTACCAGCTTTTGACTTTCTCAGTATTATAAAAGAAACAGTAAGCAGACCATGTTAGCACAAAAGGAGGAATACACAATTGTCAGTTCGTGAAAAAAATGCTGCGAGACTATAAAAGTGTCTTTTCTACATGCTTTATTTAATAGAAAACAAAATAAAAGAAAGTGTGAATCTTGGTTATTGGTATAGGTTGTTATCATAGTGTAGAAATAGTGTGTGGAGCCAAGCAGCTTGTTTGGGGCCTGGGGTGAAAAAAACCGGCAAGGACACTTTCTGGTCAAGCAGATAGAAGAGCACTGACTCTATATTTCATTTGTGTTCCTTACTTTATTTCTTTTCTCCTTTCCTTATCTTCACACCTTGTGCTCTGGCAGACCAGCACATCATTTCTAATGAGAAGGCAGTCATCCAAAAACCAGCTTAATGAAAATGCTGTATTGCACTGGATTATTCCTGCTGCACGCTGCTGAGGAGTGAGTGTGTGGCATTGGGAGCTTCAGAAACAAAGTACCCACAGTGCTTTTGTGATACTTTTATTTTACGTCATCAGACAATCTGGAATACCTGGAAACACAGATTTATGAGTTGCCCTTTACAGATTTTAATATAATAAAGTTTTGGAAAAAATGTTTTCAATTAATGTTGTATCCTTTTAATGCTGGAGTTATTTGGGATATACTAACATCCCCATATAGTATGCATGGAAGAATCTTGCCCCACAGGTAGTGCTCTAGTCTCTGCTTGTTAAGTATAAAATTTTGACCACAAAAGAAAAATCCAAATGCTTTTTCCATTTGCCATATTCCTGTTTGTATACATTAATTTCACTTACAAGAAGTACATAACTTATTCTAGATGTATTGACACTAATTTCTGCAGTATGACATTTTATATGCAAATGAGCTACATATAATTTCTGCAAATTTCAAAGTAGCTGAAATAGTATACTCAAGAACAACTCAAGGTGGTACTTTACAAAGGAGATAGAGAACTTTTTACAACACATATTTTAAGTGTTACATGTTGCCTATTTTGATATTAGACATTCTCATTCCTATTCTTGCATTAGACTTTTTCTCAATTGTAATATTTAGAAAAATATTTATTTTATTATCAGAATTTATTCTGATATATTTTCATGTTCTTCTAAAAATCCTTTATATGCATAGAATTTTATATTAATTTATATTAAAATATTTGTGAAACATGATAGTGCCACCTACTGCTGAAAACCAAACTTTTTAAAAACTTGCTAGTTTAGGTGCCTTCAGATTAAAGGGCAGTGTAAGAAAATATCTGTTGAAATAGCAACTTTGGAACCTCTGAAAAATGTTGGTGACAAGTCCTGACTTGTCAAGTCAGCTTCAGTCACTGAATTTTTGACCTTTCAGCCAGTGACTGCTTTGACTGAAACTGTAATGAGAAGTGACTGAGAATCTGGGATTTTGAGGTTTTTTGAAGTTACATTTTTAATAAACAATTTTATTTTAAAATCAGTCCCTGTGTTATTCCTAGAAAAACACTGATGAAAGGAATCAGTGAAGCAACATTTATTTTTCACTCAGTGGTAGGAAGACATCCTCTGTTTTACAGAGATCTCGGCATGAAATGTAAACCAAACAGCCTGGAATTAGCATCGCATGTGACACAAGCTCTGTTCCCCTCTTACATCACAGAGTCATGAGATGGACCATGGATCCCTGCTTGCTAATTGGCATAAGATGGCAGGTTTTCAGCCACCATGGCTGGAATTCATCTTCCCTAACCCCTACCATCTAAAAATTAGAAGAGGTTAACATACAATCTGAAGTACAGTACTGGTTCTTTCATGTCTTCATGGAGAAGACCCTGTCTCTAGGACTAGTGGCATAGTTGCCATATGCCTACAACCTTTCACCCCCTTCCCAGACATTAAGTATTGGTTACGATTTCATTCCCAGGAACCATGGAAACACAGGAAGTGGTAAGACTGTACAGAAATATGAGTAAGTAGAATATATACCCTTAATCTTCCTGAGGACAGTTCAGGTTTAAATTTAACTCAAAGGAGTCAGGAGCAGTTGATCTTCTGCTGGTACTTGTCTCATCCTGTAGAATAAGTTGGCTTGGTATGATTTGAATGCATGATTGTCAGAGTTTCTGTCTTGTTACAGCTCGATGGCTTAACCTTAGAAATCAACTTCCTTTCAAGTTGAAAAGTTCTTGAGAACAATGTATTAAAACAGATAAAAGATAACACAGGGATGTTTTAGCTGTTGCTGAGCAGTGCTTGCACAGCGTCAGGACCTTCTCTGTTTCTCGGGCTGCCCCAACAGGGAGCTGACTGGGGGTGCACACGGAGCTGGGAGGGGACACAGCTGACCCCAACTGACCATAGGGATATCCCAGGCCATATGACATTGTGCTCAGCATATAAAGCTGGGAGAAGAAAGAAGGAAAGAGCAATGTTTGGACTAGGGTTGTTTCTCTTCCCAAGTTACTAATACCTGTAGTGAAGCCCTGCTTTCTTGAAGATGCTGAATGTCTGCCTGCCAATAGGAAGTGAGTAAATTTCTTGTTTTGCTTTGTTTGTGTACATGGCTTTTGCTTTCCCTATTAAACTGTCTTTATCTCAGCCCACAAATTTTCCCACTTTTACCTTTCTAATTATCTCCCCCATCCCACTAAGGTGAGTGAGCATGTGGCTGTGTTGGGCTGAGCTGCCCGCTGGGCTTAAACCATGACAGTCCTGTTTTGGTGACCAACTTCGGGCTGAAATGCTTTGAGGTAATGACAGGTTTGGTCTGAGTTTGCTAGACTGAATTTATAGCTTTTAGTGCTATATAGCAATTAATTGGCAGGGTGCTGTGCTTGCCATAGGTCTTGCTTCCCTGCTGAGCATTAGTCTAGGCTTCTTTTCACTCTGGCTGTTTGCTGTAGGGCTTATCATCATACCCAGCTGTGCCTGGGAGCATTTTGATAACAGCCATGGTGAAGTGCCTGGGCTGGCCCATGATCTGGGTGTTGCTGCTGGGCCAGACAGGCTGCAGCTCCAGTGTCAGCTTGAATTGAAGGGACCTGACCTGTGGATAAGTCCCTGTAGGAGCAGGACAGCCTGAAGTGTCTGTGGTTGTGGATAAGAGTGTGTTGGAGCAGAAGCATCTGTGGCCATGGGTATGCCTGTGGCGCAGCAGGTACAGCCCTGGAGAGATTGTAACCCTTGGATAAGGCTGTGCTGGAGGAGGTGCACCTCACAGTGGCTGTGGCTGTGTGTAAGGCCAGGCCACATCAGCTGTACCCTGCAGAGACTGGGCCCATGAGTAGCTCCACACTGGAGCACGTCCACCCCTAAGGGACTAGAGTCTCTGGGTAAGTCCACACTGGAGCAGAGGCAAGGGTAGGAGTCCAAAGGAACCAGAGATGGAGACTGAAATGGATACACCTTTAAATTGTTGTAAACTATGGTCTGAGTTGCATGTTATAGGATTACTGTAGCAGGAACCACTAGAACAGATGGAGCCTAATGTCATGGACTAAATGAATTCAATGAACATTGATCTGTTGGATAGTATGGGACCTGAGGGTGATGTAAATAGTAGGGAATAAGGTGTGGAGATTGCACTGGCTATGACTGGGATAGAGTTAATTCTCTTCATAGTAGCTTGGTGCTATGCTTTGGATTTGTGATGAAAACAGTGTTGATAAAACACTAATATTTGTGCTTCTCATGTGACACAGGGAACACCTGCACTGTGACCAAGGAGAAAAGATGAGCACTCTCACCCTTGGATAGGTATTTTCCTCATACGCAAAGTGCATGAGTTACAAGTTAATGAATTGGATGTTATGAATTAGAGAAATTGTGAGTTAGAAACCTCATGACTGACGTCTTGAATTAGTGAATTCATGATCTAGTTTGTACAAAGGGGACTAAGCCCTTCTTCATCATGTTTGCTTTCTTTCCTAATGAGCTTATAAAATAAAGTGTAATTTGCAAAGTATGTTATCCTATGAATTTGAGAGATCCAAACAGACCATGACAGATTGAGTAGTCTGTGGCCCTTCTCCTTGTTGCCTGTCCAAATATTTTAAAACAGGGGCAAATAGGCAGTGACTAGGGATCCTCCTCTGAAAGGAGTAGGGGAAATCCTTCATTACACTTAAGTTCTGTGTACCTTGTCTACCCCACATTTTGTTTTCCCTTAAGGGCTTCGCCAAAGACCTCTGGTGGCTGTTTTTTTTTTTCCAGGGAAGTTATAGTCCATCCAGCTTTCCCTCTTGTTTCACTCACTATGGACTACGGACTTTTAGTGTTAATGTGTGTCAGCCTAAATAATTAAAAGCAATGCACACTAGCCAGAAAACTAGAAAGATTGACGATGTGCTTCTTCTGTCACAGAGAAATGTGCCAACTCAAATCACAGTCAGCAGGAAAATGAATAAGCTATTTGGTGATACCATGTGCAAAAAACCCAGCATCGTAAAAATGAAATTATTTAAAGTAGCATTCAAATCATGCAGTCATCATTGATTTAGTTTCCAATTATACAGAGGTAATTGTACTAACAAACTGCCTTATTCAGTTTGGTGGGAAAACAATTGAAAGTTTTAATGTCCTAGCATCTGCAAATAATAAATGATATGATCTGTGCACCCAATCAAACTAGAATCTTAATGCTTGTTTTACCCAGGGCATACTGCAATATTAATATGCTTGAGATGGAAGGTACTTCTATGATTTTCTGGAGCCAAGACAGTTCTGGAATAAATCTAGAATAGAATAACTGTTCTAGAAATAATTACTGAAATATGCTAAAATAGATGAAGGAACTTATTCCAGAATTAATGACCCTGTGTATATTACTATTTATAATACAGGTTTAGTTGTGTGAATAGAAATGTTTCAGCCTGCATTGCATTGAATATAGTGGGAGGAGTTTTAAAAGATTTAGTATAGTGACTTCAACTGCTGAAGCCAGGCTAAACAAAGACTCTAAAAGCATCATGGGCTTTGGAGTCAGAACCCCATGTTTGATATGCTGTTGAATCCCCCACTATCCTCCAAATGTTGGAATAAAATTATGCCATAGGTGAGCTGACCCAGCTCCTACCTGCCTTTATTTCCCTTTAAACTCTCAAACATTCCCAGGAACCTGTATTTTTCTCAACTGCACACTGCAATTGTTCATGGATTTTTTGTTATCCCTTCCACACCCAAAAAAAAATCCAGAAAGTGTGAAGGTGAGAATATTGCAGAGGTCTCCTTGACTTCCATTTTCTGATGCAAGAGGTATTACAAACATTGGTAGGATATCTGTTCTATCAAAGTATTTTAATATGCTAAATCTATACAAATAGAACAGAAACTGTCTTCGATCTATGGTTTGTTCATAATCTGTTCTAGGGAATACCTTCCTTATCTTCTAACTCTTCATTCTGTGTGTCTTTTGTAAAAAAAAAGTGTTTGCTAAACAGGAGAAACCCTAGGTTACTTACTGTTCTGGTTTTCAGAGAGAATGGGCAAGCTGGCTTCTTGGCTTCTTTACCACCCACCCTTTATTTATTCTTGCCTTCTTTTTTTTTTTTTTTTTTTTTTTTTTTTTTTTTTTTTTTTTTTTGATTTTCTCCTGATTGTCACATGACATGGGAATATAAAACGCTGTTTACTTCCTCAGCCTCTTGTCACGCCCCACGTATTCTGCTAATGCAGCAGGCAGTTTGCCAGTACCAAGTTTAAAATCTAAACAATCTGCTGTCTCTATTCACACTGTTCTGCAGGAGCTGCTCCTGGAGCGGCTGCACAGGTGATGGCCCAGGGTAACAAAGACTGTATTTGAATAGGAAGCAATATCAAAGAATCAGTGTGGTCCTTAGCACTGAGGACCATGTGCCTCGTTTTTATCTAAATACCTGTTAGAAACATGGGAGGTTTGTCTCTGGGTGTGAGTTTCTGAGAAAAGAAAACCTGAGCTCGATGTAAATGCACCCCTCGGTTGTATGTGCTCTGGGGATGTGCTACCAGAGCCATTTTGTGGCTGCTCAGCAGCAGCAGCTAACAAAGCAGTGTCGGTATCTCTGGCAGCCCATGACCGGCTAGCCCCTTTTTTCTACTTTCTGTTTCTAAGTAGCTTGTTCCAGAAGAAGTTATCCGCTATGTGTTCCCCTTAATAGAGTTTTGGACAAGTTAAACACATGCACATATTTCCAAATAAGCTTGGCCTCCAGCCAATGATTGTTTTTCTGGCTTTTTCCAGAGTTCTTTCTCATGTAACTTGTTTCTTTTTGACAGTTTTGGGGATACTACAGAATATTTTAGGCCTAAATGAAAAAAAAACCAAACAACAATAACCTGATGATATTACAGCTCTTCATGTGTAGTCTAAAATGACATTGCTCTTTTGCCTTGCCATATCCTATACAAACTTGCATCTAGTTGCCAAGGAAGAAGGACAGTTTCCATTCGTTTTCTTTTCAAATTAGTACTTTTCAAGCTATTTATTCCACTGAAAGATTATTTAGATTATTTGTACACTATTTATCAGTTTGCCTTATTCTAGATCAAAACTATCACTTTTGGTGCATCATTTCTTTTCACCTCATCTATAATCCTTCATCGGTATTTGCAGGTTTTTGAGATGTACAATTGTAAATATCAGCAGTGTTCTTACTTCATTTTCCTTTTGAAAATGTTAAAAAACATCGGTCCTCACCCTGTATCTCTCACAGCCCAAACATCTCCACACGGTGCAAGGTATCCTATGCCTTTGCAGCTCTGTGTTGAGGTTCACAGTATATACTGGGGTTTCCAGCATAAGGTAAACCACGTTTAGGAGGGAGAAGCTGATGTGGGAGCTGGAGCAGCAGTTTGGTAGCTGGCAGAGCGAGGCAGCTGGGCTGTAAGCAACCTGAGAGCATCTCAGAGAAATGGCTTGCTGCTGGCAGGGTGTCAGCAGCAGCAGCAGGACAGAAGGAGGCAGGAGACACGACAGAACTGCAGATGTGACTGGCAGAAGACTGCTGTCAAATGGTCCCAACACGACCCGCCCCAAACGACTGTAATCCTCATTTTGATTCAGCTGCAGGGCTGATAAGGCTGCCACCGTTAAGAGCTAATTGCGCTCGAAGGAGTTGCCCTGTTTGTTGCTAGAAAGCCACGGAGCAGCGGCGCTGCTCCTGCCGCCGCTGTGTTACACGGGCGGCGGCGAGGAGCCCGCAATGCCCGGCGCTGCAGCGCCAGCGCCCGCGGGGCACGGCTGTCCTCGGCAGCTGCCGCAGCAAAGCCGGCTGCACGCCATTCTTCAGCTTAAATCTCTACAAAGTGTTTCTTGAAACCCTTAAAAAAAAATCTACTACATTGCATCTGCTGCCTTCTCTTCAGCCGTTCCTTTTGTGATTCTGCCTGAACAGAGTTTACACGGAGTTTGCACTCAAGTTTACACAGTCAAAAATTTTTAGTAAGACCATAGTATTTTTAGACTGTGGCCATAGAACTTTCCAGATGTTGCGCAATCACTGTGCAATATTTCTAGTAATTCTCACTAGGAACATAAATTATGATTAGGAGAGACCGATGCCAAGTACCACTCCTTTTCCTTGTGAAAACTGGTGAGATGTTTTGTTAATAGATGTTTCTCAGCTATTGTAGTGGTAATTTATGTTGTAATTGCAGTAAGTGTTTCATGTGCTCCAGAAACTATAGCAGAATGCTGCTACTATCCAATGCGGCAAACATAAAGATTGCCTGTATTCATTTGCAGTTTCTTAATCAATTAAGAATCTGATTTTCCATCGAGCTGTGTTTGCAAGGTCACAAAAGCTGCTTTTCTCAGCATGCAGCGCACGTTATGTTAGCTCACAGACTGTTTTCAAGTGCAACGAGCTGGAGGTGTGTTGCTTGATGGAAACAAGTCCACTGAAGGTGTATCTTTTGCTTAGGTGAGCTGATAATACCAAGCAAAAAAAGTAAGTCTGGGGTAGCCCCCCATGCTATAATTCGAGCTGTTCAGGACCTTTGCAAATCTTATTAGGTTACTATGCAAACAATGAAATTGAGAACTTTTTGGAATGAGATTTCGCTGCAGTTCACACATGTAACTTTTTCTCTGATGATATAGACAGTGAGTTGGCTGTATTAGCTTTGATAAACTAAATTGCTGAGACTCTTCCTGAGTTACTCGCAAAATGTGAAGCTGTTTTTAAGGAGATTTGATGAGACAACACAGCACAGTGAATTTCACTAACTTTGGCTGGCTTGTAATGGAAAGGCCTGCAGTTACCCTCAGGCATGAACTTGATTACATGAAGAATAAAAAAATACAAAATAAATCACATACTTTAATTCTAAATTACATTATTTGATGTAATAAGAACTTCCATACCAGATAAAATCTAAATTAGTTGTCTGCCAATAGTAATTCCCAGATGTCTCTGAGGAAATTGCCCTATTCTTCAACCTCCTTTCCCCCCTCTGCAAGTATAATTGATAATTATGTAACAGCCTGACTGTAGGGGAAGTTATTTTCTAACCTCAGGCTGTTGGCTGATTTATGCCCTAAACTGTGAACATTTATATCCATTATGAATTTTTATCAGGTCCAATCTAATTCCCTGCACAAATGTATGAATATGTATGTATAACCTTTTACTGAATCCTGCTAAGTACTTGGCCTCAATGATACCATTTGCCAGCATGTTTCACAGGTGTATTACTTTTGACTTTAAATATAATGCCTTTTACTTTCATCATGACCATCAATATTTGCTGGGGGAATGTATCAGTGGTAGCGATACCCCCAATATCCTATTCCCCAGTATTGCCTGCTCTGAGCAGCTCTCAAGCCTCAGCTGGATCCCGTGCACCTGTGCTGGACCAGAGGGTAACAATCTCCTGCCATCCAACATTTCCTGCTCCATCCCTCTTAGTCCAGACCTCACCTTTTACATAATGGGTTGAGGACAGGCAGAAGGATGATGCCTGTAGTAAATGAAAAGGTTAAAGTGTCTTTAGGACTACAATCACTCTGCTGCACCATGACTTCCTGAATTTGCAGGGGTCATTACATTTTAATGTCAAGAGAACAGTTTATTTTGGGGAGAAGAAGTTGTTTTGGACTATGGGAAAGACATTAGTTTTGATTTGTGTTAGGTCAGGTCAAAGAGGTGCTTTTGTAAAATACTGGGGAGGGAGGACTTAATCTTGTGGTGGGCTATTATGGCTACATTTTATCACAGGAAAAGGGTAGATTTTGTTTGATTTGGTGGAAATCGATTATACCTGGTAAAAGAAGGTTGGATTAGGAATGATTCTGGATAGAAAAGTAAGAATAGTTTTACCAAAAGATGGAATTTCACCGAATGTCTACATGGGTTGACTATTGCCATGATAGGAATAGTTGGGTTTTGTGTAGAGGCAAAAGAAGATGAGCAAGGGAAGATCATGCAGAAGCAGCAAGAAAAAACAATGTTTTCCTTTTTCCTCTCAGTCCTGAGACATTATTGGTGGCACCCGCAATGAAAAGAAGACAATGATACCAACTTCAATGGTCCATGCATGAAAAAATACGAGTTCGTGAATCCTCATAACACACTCAGTGATGGACTGTTATCAGGCTGGAAAAGTTCATTTATGAAGAACAGGGATATATGCAAAGCCAAAAGAGACATGTGGGGTGGTTACAACAGACAGTTGGCAGTAACTCCATACAGTGATCACAGTCAGTATTAAGCATCTGTGGACTTAACCACAAAGCTTCAATTTTGGTGTAAATTCTTCAGCTTGGGAGTGAGTGCTGAGATATGGTCTTGTGTTGGTTCACTTAATTACATAATGAACAGCTCTGAAGTTTTTATTTGAATTAAAATTTCCCTGGAACTCAAGTAAT
This sequence comes from Sitta carolinensis, assembly GCA_032173965.1. Lineage (NCBI taxonomy): Eukaryota > Metazoa > Chordata > Aves > Passeriformes > Sittidae > Sitta > Sitta carolinensis. Next base: position 22,588,424 of record CM063288.1, read on the forward strand.
TTAGTTCCGAGGTTTTGGCTCCAGTCTCTTCCCAGCTTGTACTCAATATAAATTACTCTTCTAGAACCATGACATGTTCAATTTATCCTTCATTTTAGATGGTTGAAAAGTGCATGCATAATTCTGGGCATGCCACACTTTCTGCAATCTACTGTGACGAATAGACCAAATGACTGAAACTGCTAGGTAATACACTTTATTTTAGTCATGAACCCACACCCAGCCGTAGTTAAAATACCAGGCATTTGAATTATTTGATTTGAATCAATGCCAAATTCAATCTTATGCAAACACAGAAAGAGAGAGGGAAAAGTAGTCCCAGTATTAACCGGTGATTTATGCGTGGGAAGATATGGCCATAACAGGCAGCAATTGGCCAATTGTAACAAAAGGAGTGGACCACCATGAAAAATCTGAAAAAGCTTTTCATTGGAGCTGCTGTGATTGAGGGGTTGGGAACACGGTGATACTCTTACATATAGATAATGACCACAAGAAAAGTAGTCTCAGGAACCAGTATTCCCCAAATTCTACCTTCTGTCAAAACACTGGTCAAGCTCAGTACACCGACCTCCATTCACACTGGGAGGATTTCCATGGTGCACTACAACAGAGGATAACAAATATTCCCATTCTGGAGAGAAAAACAGAAAATAGTTATATCACACCTGTCTTGAGAGAAATATATGTTTTTTCATGATCTAATTTCTAATAACTATATCAAATTAAGAGCTGTATCCAGAAATAATGAACCTTAGTGTAGAGTTTGGATCTCCTGGGTCAATCTGACTTGCCCATTAGGGCCAGGAGTTTAGGTACAGGGAGGCAAAGTCACCTGAACATTCCCCAGGAGAAAAGAGAACTGCCTAGAATTTTGTCAGCATTAGACATCCCATAGGGATAATGACTTTGAGGTTTATTTTATATTCTGAATTATTACTATTTTCTTAAGGGCTCTTTTTACTATATAGCAAGGCCATATTTGCCTAACCAAATGGTAGGAAAGGCAGCCAAACCAACTTTTTAGCTACACCTACTAATTCCAGTATTCAACTAAACCCAACCAAAGAGGTTTCTGGGTAGTAGCCTTGAAAGCTTGTTACTGCAGTTCTCTTTACTCACTGGTGCCGAGAGGCTCTGAATGAACTTCCTCTGAAGTTACACATGGAAAGGTCCAAGTTCTTGTAGCTCTTTAAGCCATTTTCTCCTCAGCCAGAGACCTGTCCCCTAATTTGATGCCTCTCAGTGGATTTTTTTTTCCTCTCAATTGTCATGCCAAACAGTTGTCCGCTTTGTTAGTTTTTTCACAGAAAGGCACCTGTTCAATTTTAGATACTGTTCAGCCTGTTCCACTTCAGTGGTCTGCACTACTCCTCCGAGAGCCCTGAGCTCTCCACATATTTCAGGCTGCCAGCTCTCTTATGTGCTTTTCCCCAGCAGCCAATTTTGCTCAGAAGCTCTTACAACTGAGCCAGCTTCCATTCCTTCATAAAGGGATACCCTCTTGTTATTGCAATTGAGGAGTTTCATAAGAGGCTTTTAATGTCTCCAGAGTGTTGTTGTGTACAATAAAGTCTTGAATTAAGCTTTACCTAACGCTTGTTCATGCAATACGTGCTTACACTTGTTCATGCAATACACATTTATTGGCAAATTGCATTTGTTTCTGCTGTTGACAGATACTTTTAGGTTTATTTTTAATACCACAATTACATTATCAGTTAATATAGGCTTACATAAATTATTATATGCTTAGTTTGAGTAGCAGGAGCATTTCCAAGCCTGAATCACTAGTATGTACACTGCCATCTTGTGTCCTGAAGTTCTAGATAATATCAAAACGCACAATATACTTAGAGCTTTTCACAAAATAGGAGTTAGCTATATGAGTGGAATCTGCTAGGTTATCAAAATATGTTTACTGTTATTTCCTTCTCTTTCTTGTAAAATGTTAGTCATTAAAATAGCAAATCTGACTGATAACTCTAAATCCATCTGTTCTAAGGAACTATTCCTTTTATTTAGTGATTTGTGGGTTACCCAGTAAAAAATAAAAAAGGCTACAGAGAATATTCTTCTATAGCCAAGCCACTCTCTTTTCTAGCAATGAGGTCCAATACAGACTCCAAGGTATGGCTCTGTTGCAAGGCAACCTCTGAGCTGGTGTGGAGTTCCCAGAGCAGTTCTATGCCAAATGCTTCTCTTCTGCCAAAAGGGGATATGATAGAAAAGAGTGAAGACTTATATTTTTAGCTGGAATCTCTCCCTTTGGAGCAACCACAGTCTGAACATAACTAGATCATCACTGGGTTTGCTCCAGTGCTCACCAGAGGACTGGGAACTTGGTTGCAAGAGGACCTAAAGTGACACGTACTTACAAAATGCAAAAGTGAATCTAACATTTCTGCCCCACAGTGTTTATTCAAAACTGGATTCAAAACACAAAACCAATGACATTTTGGTGGATGAAATAAGTACTGCATGCTCTTTCTCTAAAAATGATCATTCCTTCATGACATGCTAATCAAAGAAGCCTTTTTGTACGTTCATACTTCAAATTGCATTCACTGTATAAACAGTATTTAGCTCTGCCTTTTTGTTATGTTTTATTATTTAGTTTCTTTTGTTATGCTATTATTTAGATTCTTTCTTTTGTTGTTTATTATATCAAATGTGTAGGAGCACTATCAAACAGTTTTGAAAATCGCTCTATAAAACCCCAAAGATTTACTCCATGCCATTGTTGTTGCCTGAAACAAGCATAGGAAGCAAGATAGGGAAAAAGGTGTAAAATTAAATACTAAGCTTAGAGACACCTGGGGCAGAGCAGAAAATAGTAAAAGCCTATCAAGGTAATAGATGCCAAAGTAAAATGGCAGAGAACATTAGCGGGGGACAGAGCTCTCAGCCTTACCCGCTCAGACATTTGCCTCAGTTGGTGGCTTTCCATGTCACAAATTTTTCTTTCCACCTGTTTGGCATTTCTTAGCTCATGTGAACATACTCGTGTACGTGAACTTACAGCATTATTTGCCACCTCTGAAAGGCAAACACTAGTGGCACCAATTATTGTCTGAGGCAGGCAGGGCTTCTGTCTCCCAAGGTAATTTTTTTTATGCCTTACATGTATAATATACAATGACACAGAGTTTAAAGATCCTCCCTTTCTTGTGACATGAGCAGTTATAATGTCATGAAAGAGGTTTTACTTCTGTAACAATCCTTTTATAATACTTTACTGCTCTATGAACTCGTCGTCAAAAAGCAATGTGTGTATTGCGGCCTGGTTGCATAACCTCCTGCTCAGTAACAGGAGAACATAAAACTGTTTGCACAACACAGTGTTTAAGCAATGCAAAATGCTTATTGAAAAGGGCTTTGTCATTTCAAAATCTGGAATGCTTTGCTACAATTGTTAATGCTATTTTATTTATTTTATCTGCCCAAAGGATTCCTGCCAGTTCTCTTAGTTTTCTAGTGGAGAGTCATACTTCCTTACTTTATATCCTTTGCTGTGTTATTATCCAAGAAATTTTCAGATAGAAAAAGCTAATTGGCTACATATGAGGAATAATAAAACAGAAACTCCAATACTGCTAAAAGTTACATAAAATTAAGCAGGAAACTGTTTTCTGTAATCTGTCTTCTACTGTAACCTTTGATGGGATGTGCATTTACCTCCCTGAGGACAGAAGAGCACTGGCTGTAATAGTTATGGCAAAAGCAGAAGAGGGAAAACTACTGCAAACAGAGCAGGTGTGGGAGGAGAACTGATGCCTTTGTGTCCTCAGTTCCTGGAGATGTTGACTGACACAGCCTGTGACTGGTCAGTCCAAGACCCTCAAGAACCCCATGCTCCAGCTTTTGAGTGTCTGCCAACAGTTGCCATACTGGGTTAGACTGCATAATATCCTAGCAATGGGTGAAAGTTTGTTGTTTTCAGTTTGCTTTCCTCTAGCTGGTTCATTTTGTCACTGTGAGACCTTCACTGATGCTAGAAGATGCCTGTCCATCAGCTGACCCATTTTGGTAACTACCTACCAGCAGAAGTTGACAGTGGGATACAAAACACTAGGGATAATTCTAAGTATGTGAATTGAACCTATCCCCTCTGGATGAGATATTACATGCTGCAGTACCATGTCTGAGCTGCTGGGTGAATCCTAAATGTGAACTTTGGAGAAAATACTAGCTCAAGTTTAGATTTTCACATTCCCATCTAAGAGTGCCCTCTTACCACCTAAAGTCACAAGCATTAGGCAAAATTGCAACCACTGAGTGCAGCTGGGTCCAGCTAAACCAACATTGTTCTTGAGAGATTAAAGAATACTCAGAGAAAGAACAGCATCAGGGAAGGGCAGATAGAGCTGCATTGAACAAAACTTCAAAGCATTTATTTATTTTATCCTGTAATTAAGCTTAATATTTCTAAGCTTGTCCAAAGCCTACCATGTCTGTTACTGAAGTCTTTGTCTCTCCTGGTAGAAGTAAACTACTCCACATCCCTATAGCACATGCTCTATTTCCCAGAGGCCTTGCATGTACTTTATTACTGAAGCATACTTGTCTGAAGAAAAAGGAGCTCTACCACCAAGCACAAAATAACAGGTCTTGAATTTAAAGTTTCATAGTTTTTTGTTTTATGTTTTAACAAAGCTGCCTTTCCTTTAAAGTGTCCATCTGCAGGGCTATAAACATTAGTGAGGAAGCCTCTGTTTAGGTTTATTTCCTGTTAGCAAGAGCAGTTGGCCATCTGCTAGGTAAAAGGAAGGCAGACTTTGGTGCATTTGGAAGCAAAGGTCACAAATAATCACAGTCCTTTTCCAATGACACATTCAGGCTGTGACTAAATTGCAGCCTAAGTCAGAAAATGTCTTGTTAATCCACACTGCTCAGCTTTCCAGATCTCCTTAGATCAGAGCTCATTATCATGTAATTTCAAATGGCCTTCACACAGAGATGCTCTCTACATAAGATAATTGCTGTTCCCAGATGTGGTAGGTCGAATGAAAAGATGTCACCAGGTCTCAGGGTCCAGCTTCAGCCTCTGTGTTTCAGGATGTGAGATGGGGAGGTCCGTGGTAGCTGGGGATTCCAGGACCCACTGCTGGCCCCTGCTGGGACCTCCTGCAGGGATTTGCAGGGCTGAGGACAAAACTTGCCACAGAGGCACTGATTCAAATCAGCTCACTGCAGGCCAGCATGCCAGAAGTCTGAGGGATGCTTGTGCAGCTGGCTCTGGAGTCTCATTCCAACACTAGGTACATTCTGAAGAGTCCTGGAAGCAATGTACAAGATAAGATGGAGTGAGAAACCAAGAACGACAGGAGAAAAAAACCCCAAAACTTGAAAATACTTTCTTTTAAACCCAGTCAAAACATAACTTACTCAAATCTCAAGTAAGATTGACCAGGCATAAGGATCAAGTTTTGCCTGTTTTAACACAGCCTACAATACCATACAAGTCAAGTAAGAGCTATGGAAGGCAGGAACACTTGGCAATTCTGGGATACACCCAGTATCACCCAGAAAATAAATCTGAGGGAAATTATTTTTCCTTTTTAATTTTTAATGCCTTTTAGAAACTGCTTAGAAGCTGCAGTAAGATGTATTTAGATGCTATAACAAAAGTGTTTAGAAGATACTTTACTGATATATAAATACACAATTCAGTTGATTGCAAAATAATTGCTAAAAAGCTTTCCATAAAAGCCACTGAAGATCCAAAAGCAGTGCTTTCTGCTCTGAGAGTTGGAGAATTTGAAGATGTACTGAGCACTAAATGAGGAATTTAAACATCTTATTGGAGGCATAAGACAGAAATGATTTCTAGCCATTTAAGAAAAAATTCAAACACACAAGAAAAACTCAAATTAGGGGCTCAAGAACAGTCATTTTAGCTCTGTCTTGCTTTCCTATGTAGCAGGAGTCACGTTTTCCATTCCAGCTGAAACTTCCTATTTTAATTGGAGTAAGGCAGTTTTAATGCTCTTGGCCCAAGTTGCTTTGTACCAAGATGCACAAGCGAGTGCTATCATTGTCACAGCAAAATAATCGTCTTGATAAATGTCTCAATTTTCTAATTCAACCTCTGCTGAATTTATTATCATGGTTTTATTCTTCCTTCAGTCACAAGGTTGTAGAATTTTCCTTAACTGCCCTCTTAAAACTAGTGCATCCATAGGCCAGGAGGGAGTGCTCTAGCAGGGGAGCCAACACTATTATTCCAGACTCTTGATGTTCCAGCAAGCTTGGGAATGATTGCCCTGAGGTTTCTCACCAAGCTGCTTTCAGCTCACAAGGGCATGAGGAATCACTTAGGACCTCTTTTTATGCCTAGTCATTAGGTATATTTACAGTAGTACTTTCTCCCTCAAAGTCTGGCACTGCTTTCTTTGCCCCCACTTTCTGTTTTACAACTGTTCCTTTGCCCCTTAACTTCCAGTGCTGCAGCACTGAGGAGCCATGAACACAAGGACAGCTTGTTTTTTCACTTCTCAACACACAAAGAATGTTGTGTTAAAAAGAAAATAAATTCTGTTCTTCTCTCATTTGAAAATGCCTACCTTCTTCAGCGACATCACTGCATGTAATGGAGCAGTAAGCTGGTCCCCTATCAAACAAAGCAAGCAGCAGAGATTAATTATCTCACAAATATTTTGGAGAATCAAGCAGTTCACCCATTTGTGCTGCTCCATTTCCCATGTTTTCAGCTGAAAGAGCAGGCTGCTGTCTAAATTGATGGCATCCTTTTCAGCTGAGACCAGCTTAATCTATTTTGTATTCTTCAAAAAAGGAGCTGCCTTTGTTGTCCCTTGTATGTGCCACATTTCTCTATTGAAACAAAGCACTGGAGAACAGCATTGGCTTGACAGTGCCCCAGACTGGAGTCCTCAGGTCTGGCAAGGCTGCAGCAGCAGGAGCATTTAAGGTGGCCTGCTGCTGCAAATTCCACAGGATAAGCTGATGCCAGTCATTTACTGTGTATACTTAATTCAACTTCTACAGGCCAAAATCAAATATGCACGTGAATTCAAATCACATCATCATCAGGAAGGAAACAACATTTTAAAAAGTTAAATTCAACAAATAACTGATATTTCCAAAAAGGAAAGGGAGACAGACGGCCAGGCTGTGTGCTAGTGACTCTCACTGTTCTGTCTGCTTTAGCAGTGCTTGCTTACTTATAGGTAATGATGCTTTTTAGTGGTTCCTACCCATGAGTGTCCACTTTTCTCTAGGAGGGTCTCTCTCTCATCACAAAAACAGTTTAGCTGCCTGTGGAGCAGCTGCTGAACTGCTCCAGTTTATGGCCTTGCATATTCAGATAAATTACCACTCATTTCTCTTAATATACTGTGCTGTAATTTGAAAACTCCTGAAAATCAATCCTTTTTGCCAGCATTCTGATGTTAAAACTGTGTTTTAAAAATAGCAACAGATTTGCTTCTGAGCAGAAATGTTGCTTTTACTCGTTCAAATATTCTGTTCAGCTACCTTTGACTGCCCCAACCTAAACTAGAGTTGAATCAACATTTGTTTTGTTTCACATAACGACAGAATTAGCTACAATTGTTCAAACTTCCTTGATTTACTACCTGATCTCATTATTCAGAATTCAGCTTGTCTCCTCCTTTTGTTTCTTTGATCTCAGAAGGGTCAGAACTGAACAACTTAGATCCAGCTCCAAGGAAAAAGAGAGTAAGTTATGGAAGCTGCGTGCTTCTGCCCCAAACAAAATGCAAATGGTCTAGTACTGGCATAATGATAATTCAGCTGCCTGTAAACCATTAAATCACTATTTTTCTGCTGTGGTTGGCCACCAGTGCAACACCACATGGTGGATGGTGCTCATTAGCTTGTGTCGAAGTTCCCTGTTCACAGCTCTGTGACACCAGTTCCCCTTTTGCTGACTGCAATTCCTCCATCCCATTTCTCCATTTCTTGAGCAACAGGAGATGTACAAAAGAAACATGGTAAAGGAAACAGAGTATGGTATGTTCGTGGCATTGGCAGTCTCCTGCCAAAGCTTTCTGTGGGAAGCTCAAAGCCATTTCTAAATGTTCAGTTTGCCTCCATTATCTTGCTATGCAATTGCTTAAGGTGCTCAACCCCCTCTTGGCATGGCACTTGAAGGGTCCACTAAGTGCCTAATACCACCATGTGTGTTTGTCCACAATCATCTCTAGAGATTAGACTCTCATCTAACCTGTTCTCATCTTTGCATGTATTTCTGAATGTCTTCATTCTGAAGCATGTCTCTCAAAATGAATTGTATTAGTCCCCTGCATTTCTTCAGGACATTATGTGAGAGCACCTCTGCTTTGGCATTACAGAGGGAATTTGAGCCAAATTAGAAGGAATTGCAGGAAACTTTGGGGGAACAGACTAAGAAGGAACTGAATATCACTCAGGGCTGAAAAACGACACAAGTTAAGGGGATGGGAGAAAGTGGCTATTTGGGTGAGCATATCTTAAAGTAGTTTAGTGCATAAACCACAAATCTGCAGAACATCAGGGCTCAGCCTAACCCATTTCCCATCAGACCTTAAGTGACAGTGATAGTTTCCACTCTTAGCTGTGTGTTAAAAGCCTATGCATCTGATTTATATAAAGGGTATGGCTGCCTGCATATATCAGAACAAATACAGATGCCTCAGAGTAAACTGCCTTCCATTTTCGCAAAGCACCTGGAAATTCAGTTGTTTAGTAAGATTCCCTCTTTTTAGTTATATAATCTTGACTTTCCATTAATAGCTACCTTTACAGGACAATTTTACTATTGTGTGGGAGATAATTATCATGTAATATGATAAGAATTACTGAGACAGGCTCCATTTAAGGTGTAGCTGTTTTATTCTGTTTTGACATCTAGCTCCCTCAAGATCATGAAAACCTATTGCTTTAAGCAAGGGAAAAGACATTGTTTCACATGAAAAGTGATCGAACCAATGGCACCATGTGAAGGGAACCCTAGAAGTAGAATCAAATACCTCAGATGTGATTTGTTCATTTTAAAGAGTCACATAATTATTTGTCAGCTTCCATTTGGGAAGAGTTTTTGCATGGTCTATTCAAACACTCTGCCTGTCCCAGACATGATGTTTACAGAATTACGTTGCTCAGTTGTGTGTCTGATGTTGCATACCTTGGTATTCCCCATAGCATACTTAGGGAATTGTCTTAAAATGTAATAAACACTAGAAAATAATGTTCCTTCTCTTTAAGCTCCAAGAATTTGCAATGGCTGATTTGTTTCTTAAGCTGCCTGGCTATCTAATCCAGGAAAGGGTTGTTTAGTCAGCTACAACAGTTAAGTGTTAGAGTTTTAACTGAAATAGGTCAAACATTTCTGCCAAGTTATCTGATAAATGTCCCCAGCAGTAAAGAACTCTGTAATAAGATTCAGTCAAGAACTGTACAAATACACTAGGCTTTTCATCAAAATCTTTTTCATATTTTAAATAAGCAAGTAAAAATTCAACTGATCTAAACTGCATTCAAGCACAATCAGCCCTCTTCATACCCTTGTATTTAGCCTTCTCCTGAGACACTGTTCTCACCCAGAAATTGTAGAGCTCTTGTCATACTTCTAACCTTCTCAAAAGGATATACAAGGATTGAGTTTCTAAGTAAAACACAAGCAACATTCTCTTTCACAATACAGTTTATATGTTATATATCCTTAGGAGTAGCAATAGTTATTAGAACCAATATGTCTAGGGACACAAACAAGGAAAACACAAAATTAAGCAAATGTCATTATTACATAATTACTTCTTTTTCCTCTAAATTCTGAGAATTGCAGCAGATTGGGAGAATTTTCATGCAAAAAATTTAACGCATCAAAGTACATTATTAGACCGAATAATTTAGAAAAATGCTGTAATGTAACCTATTTTCCAGCATGGAGAACTGAGAATAGTCATGAGATAATGTCACCAAGAAAAAATGCAGGTGTACAGGAGTTGCAACAGGCAGGAAAATGTAGAGGCAAATAGTTTCTACAGAAGCTCCCTTGTCTTGCAGGGAAGCTATATTTCACTTTAACTGACAGCTCTCTTAAAAAAAGGGAAGTGGAGAAAGTCTTGGGCAATAAAAGAGAGTGTGCACTTGAGCTCCTTTGGGCTATGCACCTTGAAAGCTAACTGTCTGTAAATGTCAAATTATGCTTAATTTCACTGCCATGAGAGGACATATGTGGTAACAATGTTTGGTTTTACAGAATTGCCTCAAAAAGTAAATATGAACGCTTTTTCTCTTGATGAGCTTTTGACGTACACTGAAGAGCTGAACTGGACAGGGATATGCAGAGATTTCTATAAAGCTTATCTCTCTTCCCTTAGATTTTGGATGCAGCAGAACTGTCACTACATTAGAATGAAGAAGGTGAAATTAATTCACTTCAAAGTATGTACAGTGATAAACACACCTGCCACTATTGCTACCAGTGACAGAGCACAACTGGTTTGACTACCAAAAGTAATCAGAAGAAACAGAGATGCATCTCATTCAGTTTGCAGAGGCAAACAGCTTTGCCAGCTTTGAACAGACGGATGCATGAACTTATCTGTGCATACAGCCAACACTTTAGAAAATATTTTTTGTCCATGAGAAATTGGTGCACAGAAAATTCAGGTCTGGAGTTACTAAGTACAGTGATAGTTAAAATACATCACTAATAACTGCTTTGGAGCACCAGCTGAAGGCTTAGTGAAGTCACAGCAGTTTCACTGAGGAGTCTATACACATTTTTAAATATACTATGGACAAGGACTTAGTATTTGATTCTCAGTAATCATCCCTTGTTCAGATACAGACTTACTTTTAAGTTCTAGCATTTCTAAGCTTTCAGATCATCCTGTTGACTGAAAGCCGAAATAGTTGAGATCCTTTTACACTTTCTCTCTTTAACAGGAGACAGTTGACCACCATGTACAAACACATCTGCATTTTTTGTATGTTTAAAGAGAACATACTGCCCACTAACCTTTTCTATAAAAAAAAAGGTCAGCTTTTAGTAGGAGATCATAGAGGTTTCATTCATGGCCCATGCTCTGTCTTATTATTTTTTTCCTATTATCTTTCCTATCCTTGTGTAACCTTTCAAATCCAGGCTGATCCTTGACAGTGGCTTGAGGTCCTGCAGGCTTCTCCATAGCTCTAAGCTCTGAGACCTGGGCCTTTCTTCTTCTGTGTCACTGAGGCCGACAAGCTGAGCTCATAGTGCTGTAAGCCAGTAGTGGGTGAATGGATGGATGGATGATGGATGGATGGATGGATGGATGAACGGATGGATGGATGGATGGATGGACATATGGATGCAGTGCCTTTTCCCAGGGACTCTGCTGACATTATAAAAGTGACACAATGCCTAAGTAGGTCTTAAAGAAATTGGCTACTTCAGGAAAACTTCTTGGCCCATTCCATATGAACAAAACTCCTCCCAGAGCATGAATTAATTGGTGCTGAATGACATGTTCATGAATGTGTATAGGCTTGTTGTTTTGTGTTTTTTTTTTCCCTCTGGTGAAAAAATGACTAATCTAGAGGTTATCTCGAGGGCTTATGCCTTTTACCCCCTTTTATTGCCTCAATAGGGCAGCTTCTTCTGAGTCCATGATTCAGCCGTGGATGTCCCACACCCCTCCTAAACCTAGGGCAGCCAAAACCCCACCTCTTCTGTAGGCGGTGTCTTTTTGTACAGGGGTACAGAACAAAAAGGTGTTCTAATACATTAGTGTCAATCACATCTTAATAGTGGTTGAACTGGAGAAAGCAAGAACATCTGGAACACGCCTTATTCAAGGCATTTCCTTCTGTTTAAACCTCGCGAGCAGCACCATCAAATGAAGAGTCTTGAAAAAACTAGTTTCTACCTTTTCATTTTTCTAGAAAGCAAAGACTTCCTTACGTCTATTTTCTCAAAGCCTAGTATTATGATAATATTCTCCTGTTGCCTTCAGAAGCAGTGAAGTGAATTAAGAATGGTAGTTCAAAGCTGTGTCACTTTCAAATGAAAAATAAAAAAAAAGAATCCCACAACTTTTTCTGCTATTTAGTCAGTAAAGGAATAGCACAGACATGTACTACAGCACTGCACTTCCTGCCAGGACTGGGAACTTTCTCTTGCTTCAATAAAACTTCTTTGAAATGTTTCAAAATTCTTAATACAGTTTAGGTTGAACACTGTACTTTACCTTCTCTCACAGATATATGTACAGTTGCTGCTTCCCAGCAATTAATTTTCTCATCTGATACTTACATCTCAGGGGCTCTCATGCTATATTAGGTGATCCTCTACAAACTGTTGCAGGACTCCACTCAAGGCAAGAAGATTTATCAGAGTCTTTTCTTTTCACAGCCTGTGTGCAGGTTGCCTAGGAGTGTAGTGTTTGTCCTGAGAGCATGTTCCATCCGTGGTCTCTGTTGCGTAATGGAACTCTGAGACACCTTGTTATGAAAACCTCTCTGAAAGTTTCAAGTACTTTGGCAACTTTGTTTTGTGTTACACTGTAAACTGGCTTTAAAACTGTGTTTCTTGAAAATGCCAATGTGCAGTATCCTGGAAATGCAGGCCTTTGATGACATGAAGTGTCACACTGAGCTGGCAACTCCCTTATGTTTACAGAGGCACTCGGTTTTGTGGGAAGGACAGCTCCTGGAATGGCAAAGGCTGCTGCTTTGTTTCAACAACAATTAGAACACTTCCATGTCCTGCATTGTAGATCTGCTGTTATTTTTCGTGATATTAAGTTCTCTTTGGTGTCACAACATATTGTGTTCCCTAGGTTTTCTTCTCAGCACTACTACTTATCAGAATTAATTATATGGTTAAATTAAATATAGTTTTGGAAAACATGCCAGCGGTTCATTTCAGGCAAATGAGAAACAGTGACCTCACAATCTGACAGCACATTATGTTACTGCTGCTTTTTATGAAGATTGCCGTCCTTCCAATGGAAGCAGGGATTGCAGGCAGACCACTGGTTGGAGCTTAGCATTCTTATTGTAAGAAAAGACCTCTTGAACAGAAATGAGGTGTGACTTAGCTATTCCTCTTCTTTGCAAAAGACAAGGCTCTCAATAGTTTTCAAATCATACCACCATGTGTCTAGCATCCCCAGTTAAATCTTCATTCACATACATACTTAAAAACTAATTTGGAACTTTCTTGAGAAATAAGCTGTGAGGTGGTAACAAATATTGCTTATCAGATTCTAGCTGAGGTCAATTTTTTACTGTGAAGCTCTACAATTAATACCAAATAAATGCCCAATGGGGTCATGATTGTTCCTTACAAGTGAATGTGATAGAAAGAAACATTCTAGGAAAATCTGAAGCCCAGTACAGGGGATATAGTATCTCTTGGCAGCATTCAATAATGTGCAAAGTTTTTGGTAACTCTGACTGAAAGTTCCCCAGCTACATCTAGAACTTCAGTAAACAATGTGAATGGAAATTCAGTCGAGACCCAGGTTTGTTCCCTGCAGACTGCCTCCACAGCAGCAGACAGCTAAATGTGGATGTGCATGAGTTAATCCAGAAACTTGTATACAAATTATTCACAGTGGGGAAATTCAACTCCATAACCAAACTATCAAACTGCCACAACAGCTGTTTATGTTGCACTAATACCAGAAACCTAACTTAAGGCTAAGATCCCATTGCAACCAGTACAATTACTGCCCCAGGAAAACTGCAGACGGTTTTCTAGACAAAGTACACGAAAGGCATAAAATCAATTAACAACGGTGAGAATAGAAGCAAAACAAACAGTAATAACACCTGGGTGTCTTTTATGAACTGCTTCTCATCAGTAGGCATTACTGGGGTTGGTCCTACATTGTCACACAGTCCATAGTTTATTTATCTTCAGACCAGTCTCTCTAGGGAGATACTGTTACCTTAGCTTATTTTTGGGGAGCTGTGACTCAAAGAAGCACCAATAATGCATGTGAGGAACTGAGCCCAAGCCTCACTGCTCATGCAGTACATACTGCTCCCCAGAGAACTTGCTGCAAATTGCTTAGTTAATGGAAAAGTACCATGTTGAAGTATCATGGGAGAAACAGGTCCTTAAAAAAAGCTTGAAGAAGAGTAAGAGTTTTTTTCAATTTTCATGGCATTTTATTTCACATATGTAACAAACATCTGAGGCAGAAACGAACAATTAAATCAACACTGATAGACAAAATGTCATTATGAAAGTATCATTCATCATATAGATCCCAGCAATCCACTTCAGGACTTCCAAACAGTTGGTCAGTACCAGTCAGTGGCAAAAGCCAATCATCAAAGTAGGTCCTCTGTGACAACTGAGTAGGCTTCAACAGAGTAAGATACTTCATGTCACAAAGTTGGAATTAATCTGAGCAGGTCATCACCTTGCCCTGAGCAGAACTGCTTATAATGATATGTCTCATAGATGTACATTGTCTGCTCTTAACGCTGTCTAATAAAGGTGATTTTGTTCTCTACTTAGGCAGACTACAACAGTTTTTCATTTTCTCTGTCATTAGAAAGTAGTCTAATGCTAATACTGAAGTTGTATCTTGTGGCTATAGCTCATTACTTCTCACTAACCTAGCTGGGACACCAAGGGCAGATTGATTGCTTCCTTTCACTCCATAGCAGTCTTTTACATATTTGAAGACTGATAACCTATCTTCCTTAGTGTTTTGTAAGGGACTCAGTTTGTTAAGCTTTTTTTTCATTCCTTGATGGAAAAAAAAAATACTCTTCTCATCTGTTCTACTTTAAAATGTTTCCAGTTTTCACATCCTTTCCTGAGTGGAAAATCCAAAGCATTCTGGTGCATCAAGGCAAATTGATAGTAAAAAGCATCTGGGGTTGGCATGAAATCTGTCCCTCTCCTTAAATCCCATTTCCTCTCCCTCTTCAAAGCGATGCTCCCAAGTGAATCCCAGATGTCCCCACAGGGCCCAAATACGGTCAGGATTGTCAGTTTTTGCAAGGATTGGCCCAACGACAGCTATCCCAGGCACAGAAAGGGATGTATTCCCAGCAGTCGGTGAGCGTTCATTTCGCGGTTGGGGTTTAGAGGGGGAGCAGATCACCGCACCTGGATCCTCCCTCCCAGCACAGCCGGGCAGAGGCGCCTGGCTCAGCAACCCTGCACTCAGCAGGGCCTTGTGTCGCTATCGATAATGCGATAATAACATCTGCAACGCCTGTAGGATTATCTGCCACCTCACCGACCTGTTTCTTAAGTAACCCGCCTATGCTATTGCCATTAATTAGCATTTCATCATTAACTTAGGCAATCTTCATCTCTAAAGGACACCTTTGCGTTCTCTAGAGTTTGTTCAGCGACCCAGAGGGGCTGTAATTACAGCACCGGAGGCGGGAAGTCCTTAATAAACGCCTTCTCTCTCCCTCTCCCTCTCCGGTGTGCCCGCCGAGCCCAGCGCAGCAGCGGCCCGGGGCAGCGGGCGGTGCCGCGGGTTGCGCCGGGCGGCGCCTTCCGCCCGCGCGCCCTCTCACCCGGCGGCGGTCGCGGCACAACACGGAAGCGATGGCGGCCGCGGCCGGGGAGGCAGCGGGAGGCGGCGGCGGCTCCCCGTCCTCCGCCCGGCGGCGGCTGCGCATCATCTCCGGGCACTTGCGGGGCTCGCCGCGGGCCCCGGGGCGGGGAGCGCTCTCCCCGAGCCCCTGCAAGGCGCAGGGCGGCTCCGCCGGGCCGGCCCCCGGCTCCATCCCCAAGAAGCGGTGGGTGCGGGCCGGGGTCCCCGCGGGCCGCGCCGGCGGGGCCGGGCCGGGCCGGGCCGGGCGGGCTCCCGGGGCGCGGGGCCGAGGTGCGGGCGGGGCCGCGCTCTGCCGGCGCTGCACGGCCGGCCGGGGCCGGGCCGGGCCGGGCGGGCCCGGGGAGGCCCCGCGGGGCTCTGCCCGAGGAGCGGCGCTCCGGCGGGGCGCGGGGGAGCGGCGGGGAGCGGGCTGAGGCCGGCCCCAGTCGCGGGTGGCGTGCTGAAGCGTTCACCGCTGTGGGGACTGGAGGAAACCGAAAGAAGGTGGTCTTCAGCCTCTTGCCTGTTTCTGTAGTAAGTGGGATGGTGTTAAAATGGAAAGTCGTTCATGGTCATCTTAATCACATTTTTAGATGTGACGGAAAGTTTTGTTTTTGTAAAATACTTTTAGGCTGCCCTAATAAGGAATGCAGCACGTGTGAAGTGAGGAACATGGGCTGTGTCTGGGATCTCAGTCTCCCCTGTTCCCAGAAACCTTCAAGTGATGTGAATACTGGCGGAGTGTGCTCATACATTAGGCTCTAACAAAAGTTTCTTGGAAATTAATAATTTCGTGACACCAAGGGAAGACAAATTCCCTAGTTCAAGGTTGTTTCACTTGCTCTTGGATTTGTTTTTCTGGTAGATTTTTTTTTTTTTAAATACTGTGATTATAATACCATTATGTAGTTCCATGTAACTTATTATGATGAGGTCCCCTTTCTGCTGGGATGGATGTGTATTAGTTTTGGAGATTCGTTTTACTGCTCCTCTTTGCTCACATGTCGATTTTCTATGTGTGTGTTGGCTTGATGTCTTCTAAGATCATTTTAAGGCTTAGGTTGTAGACAACCTCCTGTTCTTGAGCTGGGGATGGGAACTAGTTTGTTAGTGCATGGGGGCAGTCTGGAGGCAGACTGGGCAAGCAGTGAATAGAACAGCTGTTCCTCCTTTGAGGAAAATCCCTTCAGCCCATGCTTTGCTCTCAACAGCCTGGATTCTACTAACAGGTAATTTGTGGCCTACGGTCACAAGCTGAACTTGCCTGCCTTGGAAGGACTGGGATGTCATGCACATGCAGTCAGATGTGAACAGCTTTGAAAGCTTTTACTTCTCACTAAGGGGAATTTGATGCTTGTGCTGGAGATGCGTTAAACAGTGCTGCTCACTGGGTTGCTCTAAAGTTGTTGCCTTCCGTATTGTGTTTTAGTTTGGTTTGAATCTACGAAGAAATCACCATCTCAGAAAAAATACTAGCTTAGCTATTTTTCAGGGATTTATTTTAAATGGATTGCTGTATAATTTCTGCAGCCAGTTACTGCATCTTCTGCATGAAGAGCAGAAGAAACTTTTTGAAGGTGCCTGTGACCTGAAAGATAACTTCTTTCTCTGTGGAAACACAGGCTTGGGGAACTTAACACCTATACTTCTACAAGTTATTGACTTTGCACTCCCCTATTAGGATTTGCTATAGGGTCATAATGGATTAGTATTTTTACTCTAAATAACTTGATCTAGACTCAGAATAAAAATTTGCTGTGGAGGTGTAAGGGAGCTGTTGGTAAGCTTAGCTCGTTCTTCACCAAGGGTGCAACTTTCTTCCTGTACTTAGAGCCCAGCCTTTTTGTATGTGTAGGAACAAGAAAATCTTAAAGGGAGGTTTATCTCTGTCTTAAGTTTCTGTCTGAACATCTGAAATATGGTTGAAACAAACGAAGATGCTTCATGTGACAATTCTGGTACTTCTATAGCTAAGATAGGAGGATCTTGTTGGAGGATAATACCCTGGTTTTGGAGTGATGGAGGAGAAAGTTCTGTTGCCTATGCTGATTTGGAGTGGGCAAGTGATGAATGCCTGAGTCTTGTTCTAGTGACTCCCAGCTAATTTGGAGCTGGTTTTATTTTGTGAAGCTGAGAAGGTTGATGGGAAAATTTAGTAAAAATAACTGACCTAGAGACAATGAATGTCTCTTATTGGTAGTATTAGGACAATCCAAAGCTGGATGCTGGGGTTTTTTGTAGTCTGTTGAATGCTGATTCAGCTCTTCTGCCTCTTTCGAACTGTTACTTTAATTTTTCTGAGCAAAGCTGTAGCCAAAAGTACCTTAAGCAAAATTTTATTTCTTTACACCTGTTGCATCTTTCCTGTAGTGTTTGAAAGAGTAGCAAAGCTATAGACACTACTTTAGCAGATTTGGGTGCATTCTCCTTGTGTTGCATTTCTTCTGCAAGTAAATGGCTTTCTTTGATGAAAAAAACACTTTGTAGTACTTTAGGTCTGTGATCACAGAATTTTTTTTCTGGCTGCATTTCTAACAGTCAGTAGACAGTGGCCTCTAGAAACATGGCTTTCTTGTTCAATGACCAGACTGTTAAAGATCTTATGCAGACGTTATTTCTCACCAGCAAGGGGAGGATGTAGAGTATGTGGTATTGACTGAAAGTCTGTGGGTCTCATCCAATTCTTCTTGTTTCCAAATAAAAATGCCTTGGTAGACTGAGCAATGCATTTGGATATTGATGTGTTTAAGGATTGCAATACACTTTCTACTTTTTCAGGTTATAGTTATCGAGATGGGAAAATTCCTCAAAAGACAAGCAGCTATTTATTTGCCTGAGTATCCTCTTGAGGGATATCTTAGGTGCTGTAAGAGTAGAGCGATGTTATTTCTCAGTGGCATCCCTGGCTTGATTGTAGTCTTTTAATTGAGCGTTGCAGTGAAAGATGGAATCATAGTTACACAATGTGTGCTGAAGCCGTAAGAGGATGATAGGCATGCTGAAAAAAGTTGGTAAAACAATTGAGCTGGAAAATAATTCTTCCTTGAAGTTACTTTTCCTGTTCTTTTGTGTTATGCTGTTGACTTTTGTTGACTGGTAAGCTCACTTTGCTGGTGAGACTTGAGTTAAAAACTTACTTAATGTTCAGAATAACTGTTCAAATTGTACTGCTTTGGAAGCAGTCGGGTGCTACAACTTCCTAGAACAGAGTTGTACCAGAGGAACTGCTAGGTGTGCTGGAAAGTATGAGTGCCTCAGATGTGGAGCATGCGCTGATGCTGATCTCATCAAAATAGCTTGTACGGTACAACTTACTCAAATCAAACTTTCAGTATAGTGTAACTTACTCAAATCAAAACTTTCAACAATTTCGTCTTTGTTAAAAGGGATAATTGATTTAGTTTAACGAAATGTTGACTCAGTAGCTTGTAGGCTTAAAATTTATTCTGTCCTGGAGCAACAGAAAGCAAGACAGGATCTCCTGATTATCCTATCTCTCTGGGGAGAAGCTGCTTTCCTAGGGGATGAAGAGAGGCTTGTGAATATCTTAATTGTGAACATCCTGTTACACAGGGTAAATCAAGAGTGCGTAGAGAGCTGACTGCTTCGTGTGGAGTTCGCAGGCAGGTTGTTCAGGGTAGTGTGTTAATGTTGCCATACCTTCTTCATATAGACACTTGCAATTCTTGCTGCTAACGATCATGATGTTATTATGCAGCAACATGAGTTAACTCCTGAAGAATTGGTACTGCTTGAATGTGACAAGTGTCTTCAGAGAAACTTTTTATCTTGCCCCCAGTACTCAGATCTTTAAAATAAAGGCTTCATCCTTTAGAGAACACTGTTGAAGCAACATGTGGTGCTAAGCTGTATCCTGGTGTAGCTGACTTCTGAGTTTAAGGTGATAAAAAAGGGTAAAGAAGGAAAGGGCTGGTGCCACTTCACTAGTCTTAAGAAATCAGAAGGGAAAGAACCTCTTGTTGCATTGAGGAAGGTGTGGCAGTTCACAGGAGGTTCTGTGATTGCATCAAAGCAATTAATTGTTAGTCAGAGTTAATACTTGAGGAATAGATAAAGAAGATTCTCTCATGGAACATTAACATGAAAAGAAGTGTCATAATCTGATGGCAAAAGTGACTTCATATGCGACAACAATTCCTGTCTAACACGTAGCTCCAAGTAGTTGCATGTCAGGAAGATGAAATGTAGGAAATCTATTAGAATTTAAGTAACACAATATTTATTGTTAGGTCATTTGATACCAAGTAAGTCAAACTGGATATATTCATTAGCTAAATTTTATTAGATAAAGAACCTAGATGACTGTGTGACGTGTTTAATATGTGAAGCTCAATATAAATTATTACATGAAAGCAAGTAGCAGTTTAACGCAAAAACTGAAAGACTTTTGTAGATCAGCTGCTTGATATCTACTGAGATCTGAATTGTTATGTACAGGAAAATTAATATGTATATAGCTGTTTATTTAAACTTGATGTGTTTATTTAAACTGAAGAGAATTAGAATAATCTGATAATGCAATAGACTAAAGTAATTACTTGGACTAGAAGCTACTTTGAGCTGAAGCAAGGTAAGGAGATCAGTAGTGTAGCAGACTGCAGTCAACTAGACTTTCCTGAAGTGTTACTTTACCACTTTGTCGAAAATGAATAGTGTGGAGTGTTAAAAATTAGTTGCAGGTTGAATGTGATGGACAAGCCTAATACCTCTGTAGTGTTGTTATATCCAAAACTGGGCTGTTTTGTGCAACATCACTGGGATTGATGCTGTAGGCCAGAAAGTTTTCTTGAGCTGTGAGGTATTTGCTACAAAACATGCTAAAAGATTCACTATGGGATGGGTAAAAAGGTGTCAGGAACTGAACTTACTTGTGCAGAAAAATGACTGACAGTTGATTCCTTCATTAAGTCATTTCTTTTAAGACAGCAAAAGAGATTTCCTGGTTTTGCAAACTTTCAGAAAATACTTCTCAAAGGACTGATCTCTTTGTGCTGTTTCATTTACTGCCTGGAAGTAGCCATGTGTGTGCATTTTGTCATAGAGCAGTGTCTTCAAAAATAAAAGTGAAACTGGTGTCAGCTGAAGTAGTAGGTGGAATAGAGCGAGCTTCTAGTATTCTGTTGCATAAGAATCATCATTTGGCCAAGTTTCTACTGAGAAGAATGATTATAACGTCTTGGCTTCCCTCGACCTTTAATTCACCCTAATTGATTTTATTTGCTATGGAAGAACACTAGAGAAAACACTAATTTCCTTATTCCTTGTTTATTACAGTGTGGTGAAATGAAGAGTAATGAAATAGTCAGGGCTAAGAATATGTGTAAGGAAGGTCAACACTTATTTTATCAGAATAGTTTAAAGAAAAGCACTCTGATTTTGGGTACCTAAACCCTTGATATCTTATGCCTAAAATCTATTTGCCTGTATTTGCTGCTTACTGTAGGTTTAAACTGTAATTATGAGCCCAGGTTTGTGTTGTATTAGGTATTCAGCAAACAGAATAGCAACTGAATTGGTGTATGTGCAGCTGCAGGGGCTTAGCTGAAAGCGTGGACTACAGAACCTGAATGTGTCTAAGGTTATAAAACAGGTGTTATTTGACTTCAGACTTGAGAACAATTATGTTAGGTTTGCTGCAGGGAAGGCTAAAAAAAAAAGTATAAGAATGACAAACACAGCAGATACTCTCTGCCTGTAGCATGGCATTCCTCTCCAGATAAATGATGCTTTCACAAAGCAGTTCTTGAAACAATTCCTTGGGCTGCATGTTCTTTCTTTATTTCAGCCACATGATGCTAATTTACTGCCGGCTTCAGAAGCACTCTGTATTGTTGCTTGGTTTAGTGTGACTATAATCTGAACAGAGACACTGCTGCAGGGGAGAGGGAAAGCGATCTTCTGGTACCACCTGTGGAAAGGGTTCTGAATTTCCAGCTGGGGGGCTGGTTTGGTAACCCAAAGTCCAACTGAGGTAGGCTCGGAGGGGTTGTTCCTTGGGTAATATCTTCTTGTAACACCTTACCACCATAATACTGCCTCAGTATTTCTGCACCCACACACTGAGTTTTGCAAGAACTCTACAACTTGCAAGACTGTGTTACATTAGGCAAATACTGGTGCTTAAGCCTGCGTGGTAGCCCTTATAACTGCCACTTTAGACTGATTTCCAGGAATCTGCTGGTTCTTCCATTGTGCAACAGGCGTTTCTGTGAATATTTTACGTGTATTGTATTTTAATGCTGAGCATCCACTGGTGGTCGATTTGACAATGTCAGTGGTTATTGTGAGGAAACTGATGGGAGCCTCTGGGCTTTCCTTCACCTGAGTCACGTTTCTTCAGCTGGATTGAACTGCACATTCATCTTGCTTCTCCAGAGAAGAAGCCTTGGCTATCTGTGAGAGACCGTGGGCTTATATTTTGGCTTCCCAAGGGAGAGATGAGAACTTTTTCATCCAGTCAGTGTGCCAGTCACTAAAATCTGAGGTCTGAACAGTGCTGACAGGTACAGTTTATTGAAATAGTGTAGTCCAAAGGCCTCTGCCTGCCCAGCTGAGTGACTAGATTCTTCAGGAGCACTTCTTCAGCTGGTGGGCAAGGGGCCACCCTCCTGGCCCCCTACTGCAAAAATTCTCATCCAGTGAGTCAAAATAGTATTTTAGTGTTGAGCATTGTCATGAAAGTGGAATATTTAAATTAACTTAAGCTAGTCACACTGTGTTAATCTATTGTCGCTGCTTCCATGGTGACTTGTTTTCTCTCAGGCAGTATAATTTCATATGTATATATATATAAACATACACATTAAAAATCTTAAGCAAAGTTTGATTTATAGTACTTTGTATATTTCAGTAGTGAATTTCTGTCATTTAAGTTAGAAGGAAAGAATGTACTGGTCCGTGTCTACTATTTCTGACTAAAATAGTCCATGTTTCTCTCAAAAATGAGATAGTTAATGGGATTAATATTTTGCTGAAGCCAATGTACTGAATAGGAAAGGTGTTGTCTTTAAATAAGACAGTTTGTGTACAATACTGAATAACATTTAGTTTAAAGTGAGAATAATGTCAAATGTTGGTGAGAATGTTGGCTATATACTCTTGGAAAGGAGTCTGGGAAGAAAACCAGAAGGGCGTGTAAATTATATCTTGCTACACATACGACATGTGTAGCATGAATATGTCACTTGATTGAGTCAAACTGAGCAGCTTTTTTTTTTTTTTTTTCAAGCTGGGACATGAAACTTCTTAACATATTTTGATTTATTCAGATATTATACAAGTTATTCAGGTTGGGTTTGGGTTTTTTTTTTTTTTTTTAGTTATTTAGCAACCAAATCCTTGAATTTTTGAAGAGTGAGGATAGAAGCTATTACTGCAAGGGTGGTTTTGTTTCAGGTGGTACAAAATATTGATGCGTTAGCGGATACATAATTTATAAAAGTTTAGGCATAATGATGGTACATTTTAGTTTCAGATCAACAGGTAGCTGAAGTCCTCAGAGACAGCATTGGATACACTGGGTGTTTTTACATGGAGGAAGATTTTAATGTGTACTTCAGTCTGCAGATGGTCAGCATTCCTTTCTGTCCTTTATATTCATCTGGCGTGTGATTATAATCTCTTAACACTGAGATGCTGGGAGTGAAAAATTTGGGAAAGGTGGAAGGCTACATCGATTGCTCAATGACAGCTCATATCATTCTTGAGAGCCAAGGTAAACATGGCGTGTGATGCTAATCTGGCAGGTAGCTCTGATTGCTGCACCAGGGCATTAGAGGGCAGTGGGAGTGCTGCGTTGCAGCTGTGGTGTGAAAGCGTTTTCTAAGAAATGGTGACTATATAAAAAATGCTGTGCTAGGGCAGTATAAAAATGCCAAGGGAGGAATGCTGTTAAAACACTTAAAAGACTTTTTTTCCTTGCTTGCCTTCTGTTTCTTGCAGTCAAATTACAGTTTTGATTTCCACATTCGAGCTGGAAAGAAGGAGCCAGTGTGTGTTACAGTGTATTTCCCTTACCTGAGGGAGCTGGGGTAGTGAGCCAGACCTAGGGAAGAGCAGCACACTGCCCTGGCTTCATCTGTCAGAGCTGCTTGTGCCTAGGCCGAGTACTGTGTCAACTAATATGTAACACTCTTCCAAAAAGTTCAGTCTTGAATTATATGAGCTGATGTTGCCATTTGCCTCTGTAGTCATAGAGGCTTGGAGATCTCTGGCTGTCTTCTGCTTTCCTGCCTGCGGAGGTAATTCTCTTGAGGTTCACCTGCTCTTGCTTATGAAGAACATATCTTTCAGATGGTATTGCAAGAATCTCTGAACAGCTTGCTCTTCCTGCAGGCTGTGTGATTTACAAATCAGAGCTGACTGATCAACCTGTCTTTTCAAATCTGACCTCTTTAGGCTTCACTTTTTTAGGAAGCCATATGTGTGTATTTCCTCTTACTTGTTTGTAGCATCTAGGCATGAAGTGCTAGAAACTGCAGTACATAAATCAAACCACAATTCTTAAACTGGCAGTACTCCGGTGTGGTAGAACAAAAGAAAGAATAAATGTAAGATGACTCATTCCAAAAACAACCCTTCCCATCTCCAAATAGAAACCTCAGACTTGCTCAGTATAGTTTTGAATATAAACCCCGTGTGCTTAAGTTTCTTGTTCTGGTGTTTACCCACCACAAGATATAGTACTGCCCATTGTGTGTGGTGGTGTGAAATCTCCTGTCTTTGTTACAAGGTAGCCAAGATGTGTGGGTCAACTATTCTACAAATATGCAAGCTGTTATTTTAGATTTTAATTTAATTATTATCATCACACCAATGATGGGAGCTATGTTGTCTGACAGAGTAAAGCTTTGTGTACTTGATTTTACTCAGGAATAGTTCAACCAGAAAAGAAACTCTTAGGAGTTAAAACTCTTAAACTCTGATCTGTATTTTAGAGCCTGATCAAAGTGCCAGGTGGTTTAACACCAGCCAAGGAAATTAGACCTTTAGAGCAGGCAAGCAGATGGGAATGTGATTAGTGTAGCAGAAAAACCTCGCGTCTGAGTCTGTCTTTTTGCCCTTAATTAATAGTATCTCCCCATGATTTTGTGGGAAGTATCTGTCTGTACTGACATCAGGACTAATGATAGTTTCAAACCTGGTCATTATCAGTTTATCTCATGTCACCAGTTTCTTTAGGGCCTGGCCTTTTGTGTCTTGCTCTGATTGCTTGCAGCTTTGCAGGTAGTTTCTCTAGCCTGCTTCATGTGTCACTGTTTGCAATTTTATTTTGGCACTACCTTGCAAGAGGACTTCCTTCTCTAGCTTAAAGGGGAAGCTGTTCGAGCCTTCCTCAGTTTTGCTTAGTAATGTCAAGTCTGTTCTGACTTTACAGATTGAACAAACTACAGAGGTCAGGTATATAGAAATACTGCATTTAGTCAGCAGAGGGAGAAATCTTCCCTTGAGGATTGTAGTGATTGGGATTTGAATGGAACATTTAGTTAAAAAAAGAAGTCACTTGAGCTGGCCAATTCTGTGTCACCTTCTCAGCTGGGAGCAACTCCACTGTCTGTGTATGACTTAGTTTCTTTGTGAAACTTCTTATAAATATATGCAGCATTTATAAATATACAAACATGGAAATAAGGGTAAAAATGGGCAAGTCTGCATAACATGCTTTAAAATCCCTTTTTTATAATCGGTCACAACAGCTCAATAGCACAAGGCATTCCCATGCTATGGAACATGAGTAGATCCTTGGCCTTTCCTGTGTGAACCCTACATGTGTAAAGATCAGAGAGACGAGGCAGCTGAAGAGGCTTCTCTATCTGGACAGCTCTGCTCAGTTTAGTCTTGGCTGAAGTTTTAGAATCGATTCTTCAGTATGGAAGAACCACATAGACTGGCTATTTCACAAAACTGTATAGTCATTTCAGTACTCAGTATCTGATAGAGTTTGCTTTAAGTGCCAGATTTGTCAAAGGTTGGTTGAAATGTCTGAATTAAACAATTGTAATGAAATACATGATCGTGGCTTTTTTCTGTTTGATTGATTAAAGCCTTGCATACAGACAGTTTGAAGAAAATTGATTTTGTTTAAGCCAAGTCTATTGAGTTACACTGATAGTGTGTCAGCAGCCTGTGTAAATATTATCTTTAGAATGAAAACCTTTGGTAATCAATCATCACATGGTTATCTTGCATGTAATGTTGGAGCTGAAAGTGATTGAGGCAGTGCTTACTCACAAGGTCTTTTTGAAATGGTCACTCCTGATCATCTTATTCTTATGCAGTCAAAGAGTAAGAACTGCACTTACTATATATAGGGAAGGGAGGTAAATGATCTTTTGACAGACATGAGATACATTTCTTTTAACTAAAATTCAGTTTCTGGGTTAGTAGTTTCATTTGTAATGTAAATAAATGGCAAACTTGTAAAGCAAAACTTGATTAATGTCTAATTACTATTAGTGTATTTCTTGTCTTAGATATACTTACACTGATACAGTTCTGATGACTTTGTTGTGGTTAAGAGATCCTCTGATATGGTTGTGCTTAAGATTTTTCAATTTTCTGCTTGTATTTTGGCAGTTCTGAATTTGGTTTTTATATATTTATAGTTTTATGCTATCACATTCTGGTTGTATTTGATATGTTATTCTTGCAGTTCTTGATGTTTTGTTGTTTATGACTTTCAGTCCAAATGTGTCTCAACGTGCCTCATCAACTGAATGTTGAGAATGCTGTGGAATTGCAGTAGTGATGACAAGCCACTAAAATCATTATTTTCTGTCAAGAAAATAAATTTAAATACTAAATGTCTTTTTTATTCTGAAAATATTTAGATGTTAGCTATTTGTATGTTGATGTTTATGTAGAGAGTGAAAACCAAGCATCTTTCATACATTACACTTGCCAATTGGAAAATATCACCATATCACCAGTGATTTAGTCCTCTCTCTACACAGAAAAAAAAGGAACAGACAAATCCCTTCAGTCCCAACAACCCCATGTACTGCTGCAGGCTGGGTGCAGAGTGGCTGGAAAAGTGGAAAAGGACCTTCAGGTGCTGGTGAACAGCTGGCTGGAGTGAGCCAATGCGTGCCCAGGTGGCCAAGAAGGCCAAAGGCATCCTGGCCTGGATTGGCAATAGTGTGGCCAGCAGAACTAGGGCTCTGGTCATCCCCCTGTTCTCAGTGCTGCTGAGGCCACGCCTCTGACCCTGTGTCCAGGTCTGGGCCCCTCACAACAAGAAAGACTTTGAGGTGCTGGAGTGCGTCCAGAGAAGGGCCCTGGAGCACAGGTGTGATGAGGAGCAGCTGAGGGAGCTGGGGTGTTTAGCCTGGAGAAGAGGAGGCTCAGGAGTGACCTTGTCACATTCTACAAAGCCCTGACAGGAGGTCATAGCCAGGTTGGAGTCAGCCTCTTCTGCCAGGTAACAGGCTACACAGGATTAGAGGAAATAGCCTCAAGCTGCACCTGGAGAGGGTCAGGTTGGACATCAGGGAGGATTTCTTTGCTGAAAGGGCTGTGAGACATTGAAACAGGCTGCCCAGGGAGGTGGTGGAGTCACCATCCCTGAAAGTGTTCAGGAAATGACTGGGTGAGGCACTTAGTGCTGTGGTTTAGTTGGCATGGTGGTGTTTGATGAAAGGTTGGATACAATGATCTTAAACGTCTTTCCCAACCTTAATGGTTCTATGATTCAATACAGTGTGCAATGAACTTAAGCTGGTGGTTGTTTTTATAGAGCATCTGGTCTTTCAGGTTATAGGATGCAATCTGAAGGAGTAATGGTTGTGGTTTCATAATTTCTTTTGGCTCTAAGCTATGCACTTTTGATATGTACTTGATTTCTTGAATTGCTGTCTGATAAGACTTTCTTCCAAAACAATATAAAGGAAAATAATTTTGGATCTGCAGTATGCTAATATTGTCACTCACATATTTTTCTCCCTTTAAGGCAAGAACTTTTGAAGTGGAATGGATGGGGATATAATGATTCCAAATTCATCTTCAATAAGAAGGGTCAAGCAGAATTCACGGGAAAAAGGTAAGTTGAAAATTTGTGTAAATGGAGTATCTTATTGAGTAATTTATTTGAAAAGAGTTTAAAGGCAGCACAGTACAGTTAATTCAGGGAAGGCAAATAATAATAATTGCTTCATTTCATAGAACAGGTTATTCTGCATTTAACATGTTTATCAAAGTCTATACACAGGAGTCTAACATAGTAAAATAGACTGTGTGGCTTATTAAAGTGATTATTAAAAATGTTATAAAGACGAATGTGAGTCTTTTCTGTAATTTGATATAATCTGTGCGTTAATGAAATCACACTGAGAATCTGTTCCATATTCTAAAGCTTTAGGTAACATGCAGTTTTGAGAATCTCTTGAGCATCAACTAGTTGCTTTATTAAATTTCCCCTTTGTTTTGTGTTTCTTAACCACTGTGCATGGAGGCTACTTCGTCCTCTGAACTTAAAAATAAAAACTGGTCTTCAGTTGTATGTTGTATAGTGCCTCTGTCTCTGATTTATTACCCTCTAACCCTTTATACAGCAAGCTTGTTTTTCTGAGAAATATATTTTTTGAGAAACAACATTAAAATGAAGTTGACTTGGGATTTCTTAATTTTGTTCCAGTGGAATTTAATCCTGTTGCCATCTTACTGGTTTGGGTTTTTTTCTTCCTGAGTGTAAAGTAACCTTGCAATCCCTTCCCTGTTTTTAAAAAATACACTTTCCATAAGAGTTAAAAACAAAAGAATGGAGAAGAGAAATAAAATTTTGTTTTTCCTAAAAATTCCTTCCTAGTCTTTGAGGCTGTAAACTTGCATGAGTTAGCTTGAGTCAAAGCTATAAAAACCTAACTGGGATCTCAAACACTTCAGTTGTTAATTTCTTGATTTTTAGGCCCAAATTAAAATGCAAAGCCTTGTATAAGCCAGGTCACTCTAATATTTAGGGTTTGCTTCACAGATAATCAAAGCACACTAAACAAGAAAAAAGAAAGGTTAGGACTTCTGTTTTTTTCAGGAGGATGCATCAAGGCTGCTTAACTGCTGCATTACTAATATTTATCAGTTGCTGTTTAGAATGGTGTTTTTTCCCTGCATCCACACTCTCTCTAACTGAGAGATAACATTAGAAATACCTTGTTGGGCCACACCAATATAGTTTCTATGGAACAGTTTGCCACAGTGGCAGAAGGAGAGTGTTTGAAGTGAAAATAGGAGAACAAGCAGCTGGACAGGTGGTGTAGATGTCTCGTCCTTTCGGTACCCCCTAAAAGGGCTCTTGTCCATAAATTTTTATAATAACCTCAAGTCTGCTCATACTGCCTGCTTAGGCAGCATCCAGTGGCAGCAAGTTCAAGGTTCTGGTCGTGTAAAGTACTTGTGTTTTGAAACAAGTGTTCCTTACCGTTTTGCAGGACTAGGTGGATGATAGTTCTTCAGCCTATCTACTATGTTGTTGATTTATAAGGCTCAGTCATATACTTTCTTGCATTCTTTCTTGCATTTTGTCTCCATGCTTGCAGAGTCCTGGGCCCTTCAGTCTCTGCTTGTAAGGCCCTTTGGTCTTTACAGTTGTTCTCTGCACCCTCTTCAGCTCCACTGGATCTTTCTGGAGATAGGGACAAAAACTGTGTGCAGCACTCAAGATGTGGATACAGCAGTGTTTTACAGGGCAGCAGAAAGAGATGAGCTCTCTTCTTTCTTGCACCTGTGCAGATGATGCATAGCTCTGTGGGCTGCTCTGGTGTGGTCAGGGAAGAAGCCATGATACTGACTACCAGTGGGTTTCTGCAAAATATGCAAGAATGCTTTTTTTTCAGCTTTTGCAATTACCTTAACTTCCATGGTTTTTTGTCTGCTTAGGTTTTTTTTAAGGTCCTGTGTTCCTATCAGAGTCATCAGTAAACCCTGCCCTTTGCTTCTTAACTTGACTTTACCTTATCCTTCAGCCTGTAGAAGAACCTTTTCTTCAGTACTGTAGTGTACTGAAGTAAGTGTATTTTCTTAATTTTTGGGATCAACAACTGTGGAAATATAAAGGAGTGTGTGGTTCCATGTTCATTATGTCTCTTTTATTCATTTTCTGGTTTTACACCCTGATAAAACTCCCAGGATTAGTAAAACAGGTTTCCCTTTTATGAAAGTTGTGTTGACTTTCCCTACAGATCATGTGTGAAACGATTTTTTTATTATAGACTTTGCTCTCTCCACAGGGATGGATGTTACTTGCTAGTCTGAGCAACTTAAGCTTTTTATTGGTGTGTGTCTGTGGCAGGTGGTTTTTGGGGGCTTTGTGTATACATACAAAGCTTGCTTCCTGAGCAGTCATGCATTGCAGTAAACTAACTTCTGTGCTGTGACTTCTGTCTGTGTTTTGACTTAGAATTTTTGGGGTTTCTTATAGTTTTAGTTGTCTTTTGAGTAAGTGATTAAGGTTACCCTCAAAACCCAGCTATAGTGATAGTTTGGCAATAATAGAGTAGGTCTGGAGAAGAAAACACACCAAGCTGACCTGGATCTCTGCCTTCATTGCCAACTCCTGATGCAAATGCATTAAATTTTCATTGCTTATTGCACTTCCGTTTCCAGAGAACTCACATAATTTTTGTATGGGTATTATGAAACAGTAACTGCTGTCACAGGAGGAATGACTGAATACTGTCTTCTATGCTGAAGAATCTAGCTTGAGTTAAGGTTGCAGTCTTTTACTTCTAGGAGTAGAATAAGGGGTTTGTCAATAGAAGAGCTGGGGGGGGTGGGGGGTGCTTGAGATGAGGAAACAAAAAGAATTATCTTTCTGTGTAACAGGTGACTCACTTGGTTGCACCAGCTGTGAAGGACAGGGTCATAACTGGACTTACAGTGACTGAATGATCTTAGAGGGAAGACCCAGTTAGGTCTAATGCAATGACCTAGGTGAAAACTATGATAAGGACTCAGCTGCTGAAAGCTCTTAATACCAAAGGAAGGTCCTCCTTCTCTCTATTGGGAATACTTTTGCACACATTGACATGCTGAAGGCATGTATGTGTATACAATTATTAGCAGTAATTTCTAGCTGGTTTTGTGTGTCCCCAGCCGTCTGTGTTTTCACATGGTCAAAACCAGCTCCTCTGTCCCTTTTCTGTAAGTCTGCCTTTATCACATGGCTAAGCTCTTGCCAAACAGTTTGTGCTGGAAATAATTTTACAGTGCTTGATGGATTCTGATGCATTTTGATAATGAAAGGGGAACCTCTAATACTGTTTCTGTTTTCTTGATAGCGTAAGGTGTACTGAAATGGGTTTGTGTGTCTGAGACTGCTGTTTACATTGCAGTGTGTCCTCTATCTGTAACTGGGATGTAAACTCTGGTGCTGCTCTCTACACTACTGCAAGGGAGAGACCTTTCTTAAGAGAGGTGGGATGGGATAACTGGAAAGCCATATGCCCAAAGCAAAGTGATACCATGCTGATAAATGATTCGATTGTGTGTGAAGTAAAGAACAGTTACATACAATGAAATATGCAGTTGCTTTACAAGTAAATGTATGGAAGCCTTGCAGGCTTGTAGGTAAAGAGTTTGATTTAAAACTTCTGTTTGTACGTACGTAGAATTGAAAGAAGTGTATCTAACATACATTCTTTTAATTTAAAATGACCCTATGTAATATTGACTTTTCAGGTACAGATTAGGTGGTATGGTATTACCAACTTTTAAGGAATGGATAGAAAAAACCTTTGGAGCAAGTCTGGAGCACAAAACTACCTCTAGAGTAAGTAAATAGCTGAACCAGTTCCTTTGAACATTAGTCTTGGTGATAATCAAGACCACTCTGTTAAAGATGATTCAGCTGTCGCACATAATTGATTTAAATATAGTGTATTAATACCTCCAAGTTTTTGGGAAAAAATTGGTGTAGAACTACTATGTGAAACCTTACATGTCTTAGCATGACTTGTGGTTTCAGGATAATTGGTAGTACATTTATTGAAGTGAAAGTTTCCAACACAGTGGCTTTTTTGTCCTGCCTGTAGCTTGCATTTCAATACTATAGAAACTGTTAGCCTAGGGGGAATTGTTTATACAACATCAATGTTATTCATGATAACAGAGGCAGAAAATACAAGGAAGTTAAACTGTGATGTGTTTTTGGTGTATTGAAAGATGTCAAAGTTCTTATTTGACAGTAATTTTTATTTACGTGTCTGGGTGTTGAAAACTGTCTACCAGAATACTCAAGATTGAACTGAATGTTTTCAGAAAAACAGTGCATTAGGCATGTTCTGGGTTTTGTAAGTCATACACACTTTTCTTTTTAGAAAGAGTAACTTGCGTCAGAGTCAAGAGACTGGCTTCCTTATTGGAATTCTTTTGAAGCTTCAGGTTCCTGACTAGATAGCTGCTGAAACAGTATTGGAAGCAGGCTGTGCTTGTACTGTGACTGTAGCAACCCA
Organism: Sitta carolinensis; assembly: GCA_032173965.1. NCBI lineage: Eukaryota > Metazoa > Chordata > Aves > Passeriformes > Sittidae > Sitta > Sitta carolinensis. The sequence goes on from CM063288.1 coordinate 22,620,414, forward strand.
GCTTTGGGTAAAGGTTGTACTCACCTCTTGAGTGAGTTCAAGATTGTGTTTTCTTTGAAGTAGGCAATCTCGTAGGGCCTGAAAACTTAAGTGTTTCTTCAGTCTTCTTTCTATTCATCAAGATACTCTTTAATCTTCCGTGACCTACAGGATCTCCATCTGCTAATATATTTTGAAAAATTCACCTGGATGTGTTTTTGTTGACCAGGTTTGGTATTAACTGGCAGCTGGTTTAACTTGCTGTGAACAGAGGTCTTGAGAACTGCTGTTCCCCTTTTACATGCAGAGAAAGGATAGAACAAAGCACAACTGAAGGACAAGTATTTTTAATAATACCTTGATTCCACCACCACACCAGCTCCCCAGGATATCTGTCAGCAATGTTGGGTGCTTTTCTTATGTTGTGCCCCTCTGGTTTTGATGGTTTTGTAATCTGAAACAGGCTGACTATGTTGGTATGGGATATGACTCTTTGGAGTCCCCGGTGTATACCTGGACTTCTCATAGCTAGTCTCAAGTACTGCTGCAGGTCCCTCATTTTCCTGGCTGTCATAACTCCAAGGTGTATTTCATGTTGTCATGCTATGCTGGGTTTTCAACTTCTGCTATCACCGAAGCATGAAGAAACTTGGATATAGGAACAGCAGTAGGGAAGCCATCTCTTGGTTCATTGTCTTTCTATCCCATCTCTTTTTGCCTCTGTCATGTAAGATTGGAGGGTTCCCATGTTGCATGTGACTTTTGTGTTTTGATTAACAACAGTAAAGGTACCTGCTTCTGTGATCTTCAAGATCTGTTGATTCTTTTTTCAGACCAGTCTTAATGTTGAGAGCAGTTTAGACATAGTTCACGTAGATTTCCTGACTAGCTTTTCAGGGTGCAAATTTAAAAATATTTCAGTCTTATGAGAAAAATTAAAGGTATATTTTTGTTTGTCACTCTGCATAACATTTTTCTAGATAAATGTTAATGTCTTAGTCTTGAAGATTAAAACTAAATGGTTAAAAAGCTTCTGGAAGAGTTATAAAAATCAAGATGCTTAAAACCATCTGCAAAGAATTGTTAAAGCTGTTTAGTAGTTCATGTTATAGAGAACAAAGATGATGCATGATGGTGGGGCTGTAAACAAGTTCTTTCTGGCATCACTAGGCAGCCTGTAATCTTTCCTGAGAGCTTTATAGCAAAAGTGCAAGCTCATTCTTCTCTTTGGGTTGATGTCAGTTAATTTTCCAGCAAGGCTTGCATGGAAGAACTGTGAAAGCACTGCACTTTTTTAACTAATTTTTTGTTCAATCCCTAATTTTTAAAAGTGTATTTAAAAAAAAAGATATGGTGGTAGAAAAACTTTCAGTTCTGCTCTCAGACTTGAGGGACTTTGTTAACAGGAAATAAGACTCTTCACCAACATTTTTTTTTTTGCAATAAGACTTGAAGTCAGGAAGTTAGATTTTAGTCATCTGACAAGGTTTTTCTCTAATTAAAGAACTCTTCAATTAGAGGCCATTTGTGGTAGAAGACATATTCCTTTAGGGAGATCACCCATATTTGCTCCATTTTTAAGGAGAAAAAAAGACGGTTTTTTTTGAATCTTCAAAGCACATAAAAGTCTTACACTTTTATGTCACTTTAATGTCAGCAAAATATTTTTTAAAATCTGGATCTTGTAAAAAATTCTTGTTCTCTGAATGGGTTTAAAAAGCTGGCATGAACTACATTTTTATATGCCCAGTAATTGCAAGTGGAGTTCAGAAATGAGAGTTAAGTGGTTATGTCTATACTTTGAGAAGCTGTAAGAGTACTAGACAAGACATCTGTTGGAAGAACCTGGAATAATGGACTGTTAGAAAATCTTAAGCAGAGATTTCCCCTCTGGACTTAGAGAATCTTGATTCACAGTCTGTTGGTAAGAATGTCCTGTGTAGCTTCTTTGAAAGAAGAACACCTTTCCAAAGTGTTGATCAGGACTTTAGTTGGAGGCTTTTGGGAAACACCTGTGTGTATGTAACTCACATGGAATCTTTCTTATAGGTGAGGTCTGCTTAAAGTGTGCCATTTATGTTCATCAGTCATTCTTAGTTTTGCCTAGCACTGGACTTCTGATTAGACTTTGGTCCAATTTGGATTTAACTCTCAGGGCATGAGAGGAGGGGAAGTGGGTTAGTGAAAACAGAACTGTAAGTAGAAGAATTTGCAGTGTGCATTTGCTTTAGTATGTATTCTGATACCTTGGGGAGTCTTAAAAAGATAATTTGTGCGGTATGCATTCATAAGCTCATATATTTCTCTAGATTTATCAGGAGAAAGAAAGGTAAGACTGTGCTACTGAAATAAAACTTCTTGTGTGGAGAGTAGGGGATAAGCTGGATTGGTGAAGATGGGAAGGAGAACTGATGATTTTCTGATCTGGAATAGGTGTGTTTGGGTATCAGTCAGTGTTATCCTGTTTTTCTTATTTCTGTTGTACAGAAATACTGTAAGAGTGAACCTATCTTTAGTGAATTTATTTTCTTGTATTGTAGGCATCCTTAAATGTTAATGACGTACCTCCATCCGTTGTAAATGAAGAATTTCTTCAGGATCTTAGAGCCACTAAAATCTCATATTCCCAGGATGCAGAAGATAGGGTATTCAGAGCTCATGGTAAGAGAACATACATATAACTGTGCTGCTTTCAATGCTTCCTTGTTTGAACTTGTGAACTCATTGTTTGTGTTCCAGGTCACTGCCTACATGAGATATTTGTACTCAGGGAAGGAATGTTTAAGCGAGTTCCTGATATAGTTGTATGGCCTGGTAAGTTTTTATTGTCCTCTTCTCCCTTCTGAGCTGGGAGGCCGTTGTTTACTAAACTCTTGTGCTTTCTGGTCTGGGGAAGGCTGTCTCTTGGTTCACTGACTTCACTCAGCTTTACAGAAACTGAAGGAATTTTCTCATGAATGATAATCATGATTGTTTAGCATCTGGACTGCAGGTCTTTTCTTTGAAATCCCATCGTTTTGTGGGGAAGTCAGTTTATTATTAAATATAGCTGAAGTTTGTTGACAGATGAATTCACCACTTAAGTAACCACAGTGTAATATGAATGTGTATGTTCAGCAAGAGCAGTTATCAGGAATAGCAGTCTCAATTTTGGGTTCTAAAGGTGTACATGATGCTAGAAGGATACTGAAATGTTTGTATTGAAGAACTTTTTTTCTTCTATGCTGTACTTTAGAAAAAAAAAAGAGTGTAACACCTCTAACTCCTATCAGAACGCTTTATAAAAGATCAATGACAGGAAGAGTAGTGCAATCTGAGTATAGTCTAGGCCTGCTTGTTTCTGTCTAATAGAAGGATACAACTGCTTTTTTTTCACTTGAGTCATGTGTCTCTAGTCACTAGGAACTACTTTATGTGCCATTCTTCAGTAGAGAACCAGAAGGTCATTTGATCTAAGTAAATGTCAATTTCTGTTCAGTTGTATGATTCCAATTCTTTCATTACCTTTTATAATTTTGATAGCTGCACTGCATTAAAACCCCAAAAATTTCTTATAAGGACTTAGTCCTACTTGGTTTCGCCTCCTTTATTTAGAGCAAAATATCCCATATGGGGAGAACGAAAAGAGGCACTATAAGATGAAAATCATTGAGGCCAGGTACTTCACAGCACTTTGGAGCTATTTTGTGTAGCTCCAAAAGCAGTTGGAACAAAATGATTGACTACCTTCATTTAAAACATCTCTGTATGACAGGAGCAAAGTAGTGAGAGTTTGGAAACTATTTAATCTTGCTCATTCTTTGCTGTTTGTACAAACTCATGTATACAATGTATTTGATCTGTTTTTCAATCCTTTTTACTTGGCTGTGCACAAGCATTTCTGCCTCCCTTTTTGACCAGGTACAGAATGCTTCCTGAAAAAGTAGATTTCATCAGCAACTCCTCTTCTGAAACTGAATGTCAGTCAAGAAGAAAGAAATGTGCTGTTTATCTCTCAGAAGAGACTTATTTCTCACGTAAAATAAATTGGACAGCCTGTTTTCTATAAAAGCTTTACATGTGGTTTATTCTCCAAGTTACCTAGAGATGGGCCACCTGGTAACTGTTGGCCCATCTTGCCCAGAGAATTTGCAGGTCTCAATCCATGAATAAAGCGAGAGACTAAGACTGTAGTTAGTTCTTCAAATGTAGAATCGTTTGAGATATAAACTTTACTCTGTAACTAATACTTCTAAGACCAGCTCTTATTTAGTGCCTAACTTTGAAATGTCCTTGCTGGTGTTGGAAAAGGGGCTGCTGCTCATTCCGACTGCAGTATTTAGTAATAAGCACAGCTAATAGTACCAAGCACAAAGTCTATTTTTTAACTGTTTGTTCTTTTTTAGTTTGCCATGAAGACGTAGTTAAAATTGTGGAATTAGCCTGCAAACACAATCTCTGCATTATACCATTTGGTGGTAAGTGAAATTATGAAATCTCATAACTGTTTAAAGTTAGTGAAAATGTTTTCTACTTCAATTTAAATGTGTTCTTCATTACTTGTGCTTTGTTCCCACTACATGTATAAATTAGGGTTTTTTGTTGCAGTGTTGAGGCTCAACGTTTCAGAGAGGTTTGTGGTCAAACACTACTGCAAAATTACTCTAATTTCCTTGTAGACATTGTTCAGTAGAAACTCCTGTGGCAAGGGGTTTTCAGGAAGTGTTCTAGATAGAGTACAGCTAAAGGCCTGTACAATCTGTGACCTTCTCAGCCTAAAGAATTTGTAAAGGACTTCCAGTTTTCACTGTGGATGTCTTCTCCTCTAAGCCTGCTGAAGTAGAGTTGTGAGCTACCTTGTTTTGACATAGAGGTTAGGAAACATGGGGTGTTGGCTTTCATGAGCTCATTCTGTTAGAAGGCTTTTGTCAAGAACTCTTAAGTCTGTGGTTATAAATCTGTGTGTTTTATTTGGTACTTGCTTATGCTGTAGTACAGCCCTTGCAAAAGGGCATTAACTGTTAGAGAAAAGGGGCATTTCACTTGAAGACAATACCAAGCTTGTGGAGCTGGTTCCTCCGTAAGCCCTCTCACCCTTGCCAGATGCATCTGAAGGGCTGCAAGACTGCTGAACGTCACCTTTTAACTCATACTAGAAACCAGTAGAGCTGAAAGCAGCAATATTGTATATTTCTTGTTCACTGTCCAGGATACAGAAAGATCTTCAGGTTGTTTTCCAAGTTTGTTTCTAGTAAACTACAGTCAACTGTTGAAGTTATTACAGTAGGGGTTGGTGTTTAAGGAAAGTGCCACCTTTTCCATCAGTGGAAACAAAGGTGATGGATTTCACTGCTCTTGCAGAGAGTTTTATTAGCTGGCACTTTCTCTGTTCTTGCCATTGTCTCTTCTTCTCATAGCCTGCTTGATGTTGAGCATCCTACCTTCTCTTTTCCTATGGCTGTGACAGTCTTGGGAAACAAAAGGCTTCTTGGGGGCAGTTCTGTGACATCCTGTAAAGATACATTAGAAACCTCTTATAAGTCTGATGCTTGATTTTATCCCTTTTGTTTTATAGTTAAACCCTTTCAGTTTGTTTTTTTTCTTTCAGATAAGTATTACATTCATGTACTAGGCAGATTTCTTATTCCATGTTTCAAGGTTGAAGTGCAGTGGCTTCCACAGTGATATCTAAAGAATATGTAGAAACTATAGTTCTCTGTTTCTTGACTGGCTTTGTAATTCCTTATCCTTCTTGGTTTTCAAGCTCTGTGCTTTGCTTTACAGAAGCAGCTGAGATGGTCACAGAATGTCATGTTGGTTATGGGATGCTGCTAAAGCATTGTCCAGCTCCAATGCTGCCTTGATTTTGTGGAACGTGGTGTGGGAGAAGGGGGCAGCCTTAAGAGGCTAATCTCTAGCCTCAAACAGTTAACTTCAGTGATCTTCCTTTATTCAGTTCTGTATCAGAAAGGAGGGAGAGAGGCATGCTATTGGAAGAAAAGCTACCTGAGAATTTTATGATCACAATATCATTCCCATATTTGCAGGAGGGACAAGTGTCTCTAGTGCCCTTGAATGTCCTGAAGAAGAAAAAAGAACAATTGTCTCCCTGGATACATCACAAATGGTATGATCTCAAAGTTTTATTTTGATTTTTTAAAATCATCCTACAGTTACTTGGGTGATCATTTGAGAATGACATTTCTTTCTTTTCCAGAATTAAAGTAGGGATGGAAATATTAATCAGCACCATGATGATGAAACTGGTACTCCTTCAGTTTGTTTTTCTGATATTAGTCCTGTACTACTCCATATGACCTATATATACTTAATAAGAAAAAATAACCCAACACACTGTTAAGCCTTACAGCAGCTTTAAGTAGTCAAACTCAGAGAAAGCTACTCTTCTTCTATATTGGAATTTGTATCTGAGGATAAATGAAAGGCTAGGAGGAAGCTGTTATTGCAAATTTCACTAGTTTTTGCACCAGACTTCAAATTACTTAAAGCAGAGATTGATAAGGTGACCTAATATTTATAAATCAACTTGAAGGATAAACTTTCAAGAAATAACTGGGGGTTTCGGGTAGATAACATCTTGAGAATGTGAAGTTCTTAGCTTTATGGCAGTCTAGAAATGAAGTTCTGTAAAATTTATTGCTAGTTTTCATCTTTTCATTATGGAGGAGCTTTGTGCTTTTGAAATGATAGATTTATGGCTACTTGGTAATGAGATGCTTCAGAAACAGCTCTGTATCTTTGATGTAAGGCTCTACTGCCTTCAAGTACCTGCTGAGCTTATTAACTCCTTTAGCCTTGAAGGTAAGACCTGGGTTTTGCGTCCATTTTCTCCACTCAGTGGTTCTTCAGTTAAACAAAGTGATTTTGTCTGCAGAGGTGGTAGCTGTGTGTTGAAAGAATCTCTTTGGGTGTCTACACAGAATTAAATCCAACAAGTCAGCTGTGACTTGGGCCTTCATTTGAACTCTTTGATTTATAACCCACAGCTTTGATTCTGTCAGGTTTGGGTGTGGCAAAGAAATGTGGTTAATTCTTATGATCGTGCTTTTTTGTCAGCTAGATGTGTAAATAACCATTGAGTCAGAAAATAAACTACTTTGTTGTGTCTCAAATGACTACCAGCCAGTTCTTGTAATCGTTAATGAGGAGGGAAAATAAGAAGGTGAAAGGAAGCATTGTCACAGTTGAAACGTGTGTCTCAGAGCAGTTAAGATGATTGCTGAAGCTTTACTATTCTAATAGACCCTTAATGGTTATCTTTATCTTATACATAGGGTCTGTATTGCATAAAAACTGATGTATGTAGGCATCTAAGATCAGTCAAGCAGTTTATGTTGAAACTGAAGGAGCTGGAGTAGTTGGCTTTGAATAATTAGTTAGCCCATATTTTGTGACAGAGGAGACTCCTTCAAGAGTTCTTCCTGGCTTTTTTGCTTTTTATTCTGTAAATATCCCTGGTATAAATTGACAAGTATATGCATTAGTCTCTTGTAGTGGTGACTTCATAAAATGAAACCTGTTGTGTAGCAGTTTGAGGGAGTGAAGAGCCTCAGCTTCCACTGGTGCAATAACTGGAGTGGTATTAATAGTAAATTGTATGACTAAGCATGTTGATCCTATAGCATTAGGGAAGGAAATAAAAATCTCAAACACTCATTCTTGGTTTTGATTGGCTTTTCAACAGAATCGGATTCTCTGGATAGATGAAAAAAACTTAACAGCTTGTGTAGAAGCTGGCATTGTTGGACAAGATCTGGAAAAACAGGTATTTTTATCCAGTTAAGTTTCTAGTATTTTTTTTAATATTTTTCTTAGGTATTGTTCATATGTTGTCCAAACCATCGAATTCTAGCTTAATTCTTGTGTGTTTTCATGCAGCTGGTAAGAATTACATGCAGTGGTTATGAACCCACTCTTCCTAATAAATGACCAGTAGACATACAAAGTCACAAGTTCCTGTGGTAGAAAGAGAACCATGAGCTAAAACGAATTGCTGTAGACAGGATGTAGAAGCGACTTTCAGTCTTTAAGTTAGAACCACTGTGTGCAACAGAACATAGTTCTGTTAATGATCTGTGTTACATGGTATACTTAAATACAGCTGTCCAACATGATTGTTATCAGTTGGTCAGTGCAAATTGATTATCTCAAATGCTCTAATGCAGTTATCACTTAATGTGAGACTGCTTGGCCTTTAATTCTTGCTGTTTGACAGCTTTGGTGTTGTAATTCGGAGGGCATCCAGTCAACCTCAGGTGCTGTGCAGATGGCAAAGCCGAGTTAATGCAGAAAAATGAGAAACAAGTGACTACTTAATGTACAGGAATGTGTGATCTGCATCACAAGTAGTTGACAGTGTTGCATACAGGAAGCCCAAACAGATGGCTTTATATTAAAACACATCTCTCCTTGAGAGAATTAAGTACAGGCAATTTGCTTACATTTTCTGCAGACCTGCTGCATATCACATTAGGCTAGAAGGAGCAAGAGATTAAGTGCCTTATTTATTGGCAGCATTTGTGCAAAGTTGGCAGTTACTTAAGTTATAACTTTTTGCAGATGCATGTGAATTCTCACCTTGTTTTGAACAATAGAGTTCTCAGTTTTAAAATACAGGTGAGGAGTTTACAGGGTGATATGTAGCACAGGTATGCACAGTAGAAGCAGAATCAATTTGCATGTCATGTACATATCAACATAAAAGTTGAATAAATGAGTGTGTGATGAGGATACTTATTTTTAAAAACACACCAAACAAACCAAACAAGTATAGAATATTGAATTTGGAGTATTAAGTCAATGCAGGACCTGTAGGATGTATTTTTTTCTTTTCTTTAGCTTGCAGAAAGTGGCTTCTGTACAGGCCATGAACCAGACTCCATGGAATTCAGTTCACTAGGAGGATGGGTAGCAACACGAGCATCGGGCATGAAAAAAAACATCTATGGAAACATTGAAGATCTGGTAAGTAGTTTTAATATTTGTTATAATTTCTCTGTCCAGATGTTTAACTTTCGTAAAGACTCAAAAAAGGAGAGTAAATTGTGGTTCTTTGTGTAATACAGTTTTGGCATCAAATCTTGACTGAAATGCTTGTTTCCTTGCTTTTGGTATTAGTACTAATAATCCTTATCACTGCTATAAAAGTAATTTTCATTTGAGCACTCACTGACTAGCTTAAGGAATTGTTACCCTGTCCTGACTCTGAGGCTGTCTTCTGACATTTTGGACTCTATTAGTCCAGTGTAATAATCCTGTCAAACTTCATGTTCTCTCCTACCTGTTTTGTGTACCTGGAGATGTCTAGCTGAACTGTCTAACTCTGACAGCAAGCAAACTCCCCACCTTCCTACACGCCCATGGCTAGCAGTTTTTTTTTAAAATCTGTGGTCTAATCTAATTGACCATGTGGGTGCACAGTGGTGAGATCGAGTGCCACCACACGGTCTGTAGGAACCCAGAGGAAGGAAGCAGTGGACTGGGAATGGCAGTATTCTACTCTTGAATCTGTTTTAGTCATTAAAATAGTTCAACTTTATATTGACTCTGAAAATTTTGACTTTTAATCATGCATTTTTAGATTTTAAAGTCTGTGTTTTCTGTTAAAACAAATACATTGGATATATTGAAGATAAATCATCACTGCTCAGACTTTGCCTGCCTATTTGCTTCTAACTTCCAGCTTTCTCTCATAATTTGTATAAACCTGCCATAGGCAAATTTTTTTCCTTCTTTCCTGCAGCATACCTAGGTAATGTATCCATGCTACCTCAGGCTTTTCCATCAGCTCATAGTTCAGACATATTTGTTCTGTGCACAGATGTGACACTTCTGTCACTGACTGAGGCTGGCTGGAACTACTTTATTCAGTAGACCTGGAGAAGTAAAACTAGTAGCACTTATGAAGTGTCATCGTTCCCCTGCTGCCTGAAGTGTTACTGAATGGTACAGCTTTGCTTGTACTGGGAGTCGTGAAGCAGAAGGCTTCTTCATTATGGAAGCATAACTTGAGGCTAAAACAGCTTCTGAAATTTTCATTAGGAGGAAATAGTATTGAAAATTGATCAGAACAGTTCATGAGTTTCAAAATAGCACAGTGAGAATGTTTCAAGGAAGTGTTTACCTTCTGAGGAACTTTATATCTTGAAACTGTGTTATATAAGCTGCCTAAAATCCACTTACTGCATGATCAACAGTTCATAAATTGCATATAGTGAAAATTACTTAGCTACCTGTGCTTGAAAGTTTTAAAGCCATTAGCTGAAATGCAGTAATTTTGCTTCATTTAAAGGCATCACTAAAGAAAAGCTGCAACTCTACCCTTCCTTGGTATAAAGTAGAGGACTGAATTGAATAGAGGATTAAAAAACCCCACATATGGACTCTATTGCACGTGCCTGAATAAAGCTGGAAATAATAACATTGAAAAATGCTTTTTAAAAAAACAACCTTCTAGACCTACACATGTCAGTCTTATGGCAGCTTTTATATTGATAATCTATTTCACAAAGCTTGCTTCTGTCTTTCCTCTTAATTGAAATATTTCTGTAGCAATCAATTACTGAATTATAACAGCCTTATCAAGGAGCAGTTCTAAAGCAAAACTTAAGTGATTAAAACCCTGGTATATATAAAGTTCTGTCTGTGAAGTTCTACACTGAGAAGCAAAACAGTTTTAACTGGTTTTGCCTGGATGTAGCCACCAGCTGATATGATTCAACATAGAATGGAAACAATCTGTTGTGTGGGGAAACCATGCTGTATTAAAATAATGGTCGGTAACAGTCCTCAGGTTCTTGGGGTTGCCTACAGAATGTCTAAAACCTATAAAGCCAAACTGTACCAAACTTAATATGTTTTGTGGAAAAAAAATACAATAAAAATCTATGTGTAATGCTAGTATTTATAGTAATTGCACTTTGTTTAAACAGGTGATTCATATAAAAATGGTAACTCCTAGAGGAATAGTAGAAAAAAATTGTCAAGTACCTCGCATGTCAACAGGACCTGATATCCATCACTTCATTATGGGATCTGAAGGTATAAACAGAATAATTTCACATACTGCACCTTAATTCAGCTTCCATAGTGCTTGATTACTTGAGTATCTTTAATGCTGTGGCTTCCAATGTGTTGATGGGTGGCATTGTGCAGGCATGAATTTCTCGTGTCATGAATTTCTTGTGTTGGGATAAAACATTGAGACACTGAAGTTGCAGCCTTTAACACTGCTTTAAATGAACCTGTGGACCTAGCCTGCAAGTCTAGTAACAAAGGGCACAATTCAGAGAATGTTTTGTAAGAATTCACCATGTAAAAAGTGAGGAATAAATCACCTGCAAACTGAATTCTTGGGATTTCTGATTTATGTTAACTTACAACATTCTGCTAACTGTTAAGTTGGGTAGCTTGCAAGTAGTTCATCTTGCAACATCTTGCTCAGTTTTTCTCCTCTCCTGAAGGAACTCTTGGAGTGGTTACTGAAGTTACAATAAAGATTCGCCCAGTCCCTGAATACCAGAAGTACGGCTCTGTGGTCTTCCCCAACTTTGAGCGAGGGGTGGCCTGCTTGAGGGAAGTGGCAAAGCAGGTAAAGAAAAGCTGGGTGTTGACTTCACTCATGAAGAGTGAAGACTCTTGGATTCTAGCAGTAAGGGTGTATTGATGCTTCAGTATTTCTGGCAATTGATAACCAGGTATTTGAGGTAGGAATCTCAAACACGTGTGGCCCATGAAATGCAGGATATGGTCCATGAGGATATTGGATGTTACTCAGTTGAGGACTGAGCACGTTATGACTTTACTTAGTATTCTCAGCCAAAATATGGACAAGCCTTTTAATGGCTTGTTTCAGTGGGAGTTATTTTCATATTGCAGCCTGAAAAATTCAGCTTTGTATCTCCTTCACCTGAGAACTTTACCCTCAGATTAATTAGGACTGTGTAAAAGGGACCAGTGCTTAAAGGAATTGAGTTGCAGCATAGATATGAAAGACATGAATTCATGGCTTTGAAGTGGTAAAGGAACAAAAGGAATGCAATGGAAGGATGTGGCCTGTATTTAGAAATCACTGACTGGAGCACAGTGGCATGGACAGGTGAGATGGATATTTCCAAGTGGAATTGTGCTTACACTGTAGTATTTAAATACAGAATAGTGCAGTCAGATGGTTTCAGGTAGTGAAGTACTTAGGTATCCAAGTTGTGTAGTACTTTTCCTCAAGGTTATGCTTCCAGACAAATCTTATTCTGGATAGCCTCTTTCTCCACTGACTAACTTTGCTTTGCTCTGTGCAAAACATACCAAATTGTATATAGGAATGGTAGAATGTACCCTGAATTGGGGAAATAATTTCAGAAACGTTTTAATTAATGCTGAACTAAACACAGCTTTACATTTTTTCCAGTGATTGGTCTAAATTAATGGCTTAATGTTCCAAGCCAGATGTTCAAACTGGTATGTGAATGACATGTGTATGCTAGTCAGCAGCACTTGCCAGTTTTTCTGTCATGCTTCTACTGCTAGTGCTTGTCCTTCCTTTTAAAGGTACCCAAGCAGACTTTTTTGGGAATGCTTAATTATATGGCTGATCAACATTTAAAATCAGTTAAGGAACTCATGTCTTTTCCCTGTCTATGGGCATAGTTAGAGGGGAAAAAAGAGGCACTATTTGCCACTTAATGTTGCTCCATTTCTAAGCTTCTGTTGCTGCTGCTGCTGTTTCTCTGCTTACTTGAGCCTGAACTACTTATTCTCTTGTGTTGCCCCTCGCATCAGTCTCAGTAGTAATTACAGTGAATGCTGTCTGAAAAGCTCTTTCTTTTTTGTATCAGTACACTTTAATGTGAGAATAATCAGCCTGCAGGTTGTGGGTGGGTTGGTCTTATTTAAAACTACTCCCACAGTATTCTGTTGACCTGCCTGGCAAGCTTCCTTAGTTCTTCATGTTCTTGCTTCCTCTTGTGTGACCAAATACATATTAATGATATTATGAAGTATGTCAAATGAAGTGAAAGAGCAGTACTTCATATTCATGTGATTAGATGATGACTAGCCTAAAATTCAGAATTTGTCATATTCCCCTGGCCATACATTTCAGTATGACTGGACATGGCCATCAGCAATTATATGATGTAGGCATATGCATGACCAGAAACATACCTAACTGAAGGCAGCTGTTATCACAGTTTTTCAGATTCCTGTACAGTGCAGAATCTAGATTAGACCCAAGTAGAAATTTTGGTTGCAGTCTGACAGCAGAGCATGAGTGTACTGGGTCTAGCCAGGATGGAGTCAACTTTTTTTATAGCAGCATGCGTGGTGTTAGCTTTTGTATATGTAACCAAAGAGTGTTAACACACCAGTGTTTTAGTTATTGCTAAAAAATGTGTACACAGGGTCAAGGCTTTTTCTCTTTCTCCCTCTCTTCCCACTAGCAAGTTGTTGGGAGCAGATAAGAAGCTGGGACGGTACGCAGTTGGGACAACTGACTCAAAGCAGATACCATAAGACATCATGATCACAAAAACAACTAGAGGGGGGTGTTTCGTGAGGTTGCCATTGCTTGAAGATTGGCTGCATATTGGTCAGCTGATGTGCTTTTGTGGGGTTTTTTCCCCATTTTGCTTACCAAGCTGTCTTCATCTCAACCCATGTTTTTTTTTCCCGCTTTTGCCCCTCTGAGTTTTCTTCCCCATCCCACTGGGGAGGGGGCTGAGTGAGCAGCTGTATAATTCTCAGCTGCATGCCAGGGTGACCCTCAACAATTAAACTTTTCAATGGATTTTTATTATGTATGTGTCTCTGATTACACAGAAACATAAGCCTGATGTGCTAAACAAGTGTACTATCTTTAGTACATATGCCATTTTAGAAAAAACACTTAAAAGTTGAAGATCAATGGTTTTGGAGTTTTACTGTGTTGATTTGAGGTTAAACTGAAAATTCTCAATGCAATATATCTAGACATACCTAGTAGATATTGCTAGTGAAAATGAGCGTATAGTCACCCCATTTCAATGATGATGATGGCCAGAGGTCTCTGGTACCAGTGTGCTTTCTCATATGCTATTTTTAAAATGAAAATTTGATTGTAATGAATTTTAAAACCAACTATGTACATAATCTTTTTATTCCTTCTCCCTCTTACTCCCCTAACTTTGTCTCCAAGAGATGTGCTCCTGCATCAATTCGCCTTGTTGACAATGCACAGTTTCAATTTGGTAAGTATGGAGAGCATCATGGAGCATCATCTGTTTCCAAGGGCTTTTAGTGGCTTAAGGCTGTTTTGAGTTGTAATTCTTTTGCTTAAATCTAGACAGAGGGCAGTGAACCCAGAGTTCAAATTCCAGATAGTGCCATATTGTTTCAGAAACAGAAGTCTGACTTTGTCTCTGAGGAAACACTATCAACGACTTCAGTCAGTAAAGAGCCATGCTCTGCCTGTAAATTAGATGAGTTTTCTACTGTGTTTCCTTTCTTGATATTTTGTCAGTTCGTGAGGTTGAAATTCTGGAATCACTTTCTCTGTTTTGTTGTAAAGGAGCAGAGATTCTAGTTTTAAAATCTAGTACTTGAAACCTTTTCTACCAAAGAGTGTTAATGAGAAGTTGGATATGAAAAAAAACCAAATCAGAATGTCAGCACCTTATTTTCAAGGTAAATGGGTTGATTCCTTTAAATTTCATGAAACCATCTCACAGATTCCTTAGAAGTAGTAGGTTTTTAAAAAATATTCTAATATCATGATGTTTGATTGGGTGGGAGAGAGTCAATGGTGTATTTGTCCAAAGTAATCTGTCTATTTTCAAAAAAAGATCAGATGTTGTAAATGCTGAAACTGTGTGCAAGTACATCTAAGCTGTTAGGCTTTAAGTACTGAAAGTCACTGAAGCTACCAGAAGATTCCTGAAGACAAAACATTTTGTAAAATTTCAACTAGTTCAAACACCTAAATAGGACAATATCAAATATGCAAGGCAATCATTCTCAGCAATTCTTGGGGAAAGCTGTCATTTTAAACTCTAGGAAATTTGGCAGAAGATACGTTCTCGCTCCAGACAGTCTTGTGGAGACCCTAAAGTTCCATGACCCAAAAGGTAATAGCTTGCAGAACTTCCTGAGACCATGCTATTGTGATTGTACCTGGAAGGTGAGAATGGGAAGTGTTACTGACCTTGAAACCTCTGCTGTAATACTTGAACAAGTCAGAATTTCTGAAACTTCTTCTGCACAGAAGCGTCAGCATATAAATCTCGGCTTCAAATGTCATTAATGTAATGATGTTGAGAAAGCTGAACTTCGTTTTTCAAACCAAGGAAATGGTGTTTTGTAAGAGCCGAGAGGCCCACAAGCCTTGCTGCTTCCTTTGCTCACTCTTTCATGTTACGCTGTTCTGCTCAGACATGTCCAACAGAAGGCAGATACATTTCTTTTTTATTTTGGAAGCACAATTTCACCAACTGCAAGCTGTAAACATAGTTTCAGGTGTGTCAATATTGATTTTTCTTGTAGTTATTATTAAGTAATTTTTTAGATTGTGGTTTAATAAATTCATGTTTTTTCACGATTTCTGTGTGCATGCTGAAGTGTGCTTGTAGGTGCCTTCCTTGGGGTTTGTACCTGCAGAGAGACTCCCTCTTTGCTTAAGAGGAAAAAAGAGCAGTTAGATGTTGAAGTTCATGTGTTATTCAGGAGGACATGCTTTGTGAAGTATTTTAGAAGGAAGTACCATGTAAATGGTGCATAACTTTTTATGAATTGGGCTCACAGCATGTAGGCCAGATGCCAGGCTGCTAAAGTGAAGCAGTAATGAGAGTTCAGAAGTTTCGTGACTGAAAACAATGGAACAAACAGTAAAAGACTTTCATCTCAATTAAACCCAGTCCTGAGGCAGAGATGTTAATTTAACAGGCTTCAAGACACCATTTATATATCCTGGTAATTTTGGTTCCCCGTTTGTCATTAAGGAAGCAATTACTAGCTTTATGTAGAAAACTTCACACAAGTTTATATAACTGTTAAGGGGAAAATTGCTTAACTCCTAACTTGCACCATTTTTGGCTGTTTGTTTCAGTGGTTTTGGCATAACTTTTTTAAAAAGTCATTGATTTTTGCTTAGTTTTGTGGTGTAAAAACTAATCAAATGCTCTCTTAAAAATTTTCCATGTGCCATAGGTTTGTGAAATCTAAACTAAGGCAGCCTTAATTAAAGTGTCAAATATTTGTGGACAGTTGTACATATGTCTTCAAAAATTAATGAAACATTTTCCTAAATCATGTTCTAAATGAATAGAGAGAATTCTCTTTAATTTTGATAATCAAAGTGCTCCAAGCAATTCTAGTAATTTTGACTACCAAGCGATTTTTTATTTGCCCCTTGAAGTAAGAATCTTAAAAGCACTGTTTGCCTTAATATGCCTTTTTCTGCTTTTTGCCAAAGGTCATGCTCTTAAACCACAAGTTGCTTCCATCTTTACATCATTTTTGGATGGACTGAAAAAGTTCTACATCACAAAGGTAATTTTGGGGTTTTTAATGTCAGTTTGATTTTTTTGCATGCTATTCATAAAATTCAAGATTTTTTTTTGTAAACTTCTAATGCAACTGAATTTGAGTGTAACTGATACTACAGGGTAAGAATTTGAAGTTCTAATGGTGGATTAATTCAAATGAGATTGTGTTTGAGGAGCTATTCTAAGAGAGCTGTTGAGACTGGTCATACCTGTATGAGAGATTAATGTGCCTTGTCTAACAGTAAATTGGTGACAGGGGAAGACTGAAACCAGTTTATCCAGCTTGCAGACCAGTGATAATCAGTGTATACTGATGAAGTGAGGCCCATACACTATTATATTTTTACCTTCCTAGATTTTCTCAAGGCATGATCTACCTTGTTATTACAGCGAGTTAGAATTTTGCAAGATGATATTTGGAAGGTTTTCCCATATAAACAATTATTTTGTCTTTCTGGAATTCATTCCTTTTTAATCTATAATTATTTAGTGGTAAAATGATGTCGTGTAGGCTTTTATATTAAGTATTTCATCTCATTAGTGATTTTTCCTCCAAATTACCTAACTAGAGAGTTACTGCAAATATAGGTATTCAAATGTAGGAAATGTCATTATCTTCCGTGAGTGGGCTTACTTCTGGTAGACAGTGACTAGTGTTGCTAGTCACTGCTTTTTTTGGACTGTTGAAGTGAAAAATAACATGTGTTTGGGACTGTTTTTTGTTAGGGAATTCATATTCTGTTTATAGAGATAGCCAGAAGTTTTTCCTTCTCTACAAATTCATGGTTGTCATAATTTTCTTCATGTTTTTATAGCTGATAGGAATAGTTGATTGAATATAAATGTCTTTATTGCTCTAAGTGTTTAAAACCTGTTTTTTTAATACAGCATAGGTAGACAGCTGTTATGCCTACCCTGCTTTTTAACAGGAGGAAAGAGGTGACAGATAATTTCTGTTCTTTCAGTTGACCTGTCCTGTCAAGGAAAAACTTAAGTGTTTTAGGAGTAAATATTTGAAAGTTTTTTTTTCCCAGTCATTCCTCTTAATTGCAGGAACACTTACTGACCAGGGTACATGCTGTCTATTTGAAAACCTGTTCTTGTGTTCCACCACGTAGACTGTGACTAATGGAAGGTTTGTCTCTCTTTATAGTTTAAAGGATTTGATCCCAACATTCTGTGTGTGGCTACCTTGCTCTTTGAGGGTGACAGAGAGAAGGTTCTTCAGCACGAGAAGCAAGTCTATGATATTGCCACCAAGTTTGGGTATGCTTTTCAAAGAACATTTTCAATGTGAAGCTGGGAATGAACTGTCCAGGAAAAAATTTGCCTAGCATATTTTCGCGGTGATTACTGTATGAATATGTTCTCAATTTACTAGTTTGAAGTGGCAGCAGTCAATTAGCTATTGAATGCTCCCTTTGATACATATGGTTAACTCATAGCTAACTTTACTGAAAAACTTCAAATGTCTGTGTATTAAAAATATTTACTAAATATAGGATGAATGTCATTAAAGTGGAAACCAGCCTTTTTAATTGCTTGCAGGAGTGGAAGCAGCTTGTTTTGTAATACTAGACTCTATATCTTGACTACAAAATCATTAAGGTGATAATAAATTTTTGCAGAATTTATGTGAGTATATGAATACAAGAAACTTGTTTAGTTGAAAGAGTGCAGTGATTTTCTGTCTCACAAAGGGACAGAAAACACTCATTGAAGTGGCAGGCTGAGTAATGATCAAGCAGTTTCTTTCCTTCTGCCTTGATTATGTGTGGTTGGTTAAAAACATTATTAAAACTGATTTGTCAAGTATGTACTATTATTTCTTATACTAGTCTCAGCGATTGACATATACATGTAAGTAAGTGTATATTATTTTACCCATTTCAAGGCTCTAATTTCTGAATTTTGTGCTTTTATTTTGCTTTCATTGTGAATCCTTTTGTATTTTGGTATTTCAAGATGATAGTGTATTGATTAGGGGGAAACTTGTCATGTTAGAGCCATTAGAAGATACTGCTGTCTATGCTGCTTTATTAAGGCTAATAGTGAAGTCTTCAATAGTTTAACCTATTTTAAAATGCTGAGCCATTTAATGATTTTATAGTATAAAATACTGCAGTCCTATGCTTCTTCAGGGTGTCTGATTTCACACTCACACCCACTCATCTCTCAGATTTATGGGAGCTTGTGGGAAGACTGATTCCAGATGCATAAGGCTTTCTTGTTCTTAGAAACAAATAGTTAAAAATAAATGCTTTCATAATAATCCTTGATAGACTAGTGAAAGCAAGGCCTCCTTTTTCTTTAATGCTATGGCTTTTGTGTCTTTTTTTAATTCATTCAGATCTCTTATGCTTTGGGATTCTTATGTCTTGGGGGTGTCATTACCTGTTTGCATAAAAGCACACAAATTCTGTGTGCTTAGAAACGTAATTACCCATGTTCCTGTAGATTAATATCCAGAAGATACTGTGTCTACTTGTGTTTCTCTGCTCTTTTGTGAGTTTTGAGGACTTGTTTTTTAAGATCACATTAAATATTTTGTTAAGTTCATCTCCAGGTTAAGGAATGAGAAGAGAAATGAATGAGTTTGAAGTAAACTGATTTCTAGTGAAGAGACTTTACTACTAGTAACTATTTTAACACAGCTCAGGCAGCTAAACTTGTACATATATTTAATAATAAAAGTTATTTTATAAATATTTTTGTAAAATGGTGACTAATTTGGTGGAAAATGAATTAAATTCTTGTAAATTTCAGTGGCTTGGCGGCAGGAGAAGATAATGGACAGAGAGGATACATGCTGACATTTGTCATTGCTTACCTTCGGGTAGGTCAGCTTTTGTCTGTCTGCTGCAACTTCTGTTAAAAATGTAACAAAACACAGAGGTGTTTCTTTGAAGAGGCTTTCTCTGAAATCTGAGTGCAGGCTGCCTTGGATGATGTCTTAGACTTCTCCCAGAGGTTGTATCTCTTCGATTTCTGAGTAGTGATTATTCATGGAATTTCATCTGCAAAACACCATATAGACATTAATTTATATTCTTGTTAAGAAAATAGCTTCTTATAAAGGGTAGGGAGATTAGATTGAAGAATCCACAGGGTGAATGAAGTCAGAGGCTTGAAGTGTACTTGAAATACTCATGTGTTTACTTGTCTTTACTCCTCTTTGGCAACCTGCTTATGACTGGTTTAAATCAGAATTCCAGCATAACAGACTTTTAGTCCAAACTGCTGCAGTTGTTCTTATGAATTTTAGGCTTACTGTTTGAGAATTTTTTATTTTTGAGAACAACATGCACATCCTGAGTGTTTGATTTGTTGGGGACAAATCACTGAATCTCCCCTTTATTTCAGCAGGCTATGTGTAAGATGGGAAGATATTTGTCTTTTTTCTATCTAGACAGTGACTACATTGCAAAAAAATAGTTTTACTAGAGGTTATACTGATGAGCACAGTGAAACTCTTGGCCTGGTACTATAGTGATACAAATATTTGATTAGTGTAGATGTACTGACAGTCTGAAAAGTTATCTCACTGTAGCTGTGACATCAAAATGTTTGTCATCTTTGTCTTTTAAGAGCTTCCTTATTTCCATAATAATAAACTTACATCACTGGGACATATGGGTGTTTCTGCTAAAATAGAATTTCTGTTTTTCTCCTGCAGACTAAAAAGTTGTTCACTTGATAGCATACTCTGGAATCCCAGATGCTGATGCTGAATGTTACTGATAATTCCCTTACTCTTTTTATTAGGACCTAGGCCTGGATTATTACGTAATAGGAGAATCGTTTGAGACATCTGTTCCTTGGGATAGGTAAACTCTGATTACTCCTCAGAATTTCTTAAAACTTAATTTCATTCCAGTTATTCCTAACTCGTGTTTGCTCATGAGGATGTTTCTTTTAGGCCTTACATGTATTGGATGCAGCCTGACATACCTCAAGTCTTGCAGCTGTGCGTTCTTAATACAGTTACTGATAAATTACATACCAGAATTTTGTAAATACATTGTATCAAGTGTTCAGTAATATTTCGTTTTAGGTTAGCTGACTGTAACAAATTTAGGACTTGAAATAGCCCTGTTTAGAAGGCATGACAGTAATTGATGTGGGGGATGAGCAGCCACGTGTGTGGGACCAGCAGTGTGTTTCAAACGATTAGTCTGTAGTGAAGATGAAAAAAATTAAGTATATTTAAATAAGCTTTTTTCTTTTTTCAGTAATATAGGGAAATGAAAACTGAAAAGGTAACTTTTGCCCAAGATTCAGATCTTTTACCTAAAGGTACTTTAACTTTTAGCTGTGGTTGAGAAACATTTTACCACAACAGAGTTTGATATACAAAATTATTTTGGATGCACCTGTCCATTTGGTAAGCCTGAAATCTCTTAAATAGGATCTAAAGTTATTTGAATCAAAGCTTTACAGTATTCAGTGCTAAGTCTGATGACTTAAGCTGGCAAACCTATACCCTTGCTATAGAATTTAGTGGCAATTGTAAATTCCAGCCCCTGTTTAAAAATTGGCAAAGTATTCTGAGTATACAAGAAATTTGAGGAAAATTTTCAAGTGAAAGTGCTCTTCCTTTTACTTTAGCTTTATAGATTTTGAAGCATGCTAACTTCTTAGTCACCAATTTGTTTTGCATCTTCCTCATTTCAGAACACAATGAATTTTTGCTGTAGAACTTAAGAAAGTATTTTAAATTGTCCTCACCAAAGCAAGTGCTTTGAAAACCTTTTTCTACTCTGACTCATAAGGACCATGTAACTTTCCATAAACCGATTAACTTGTTCTTGACAGGTAACAGATACTTGAATAAAATATTTAGCTGACTTTCTTATTAACTGTATGGTTAAATTCTCTTGTGTTCTGTGAATTTTTAACGTAGTTTTAAATCTGCATAAAACATCATAATCTGAATTATAGCACTGCAGCCCTTTGTGGGAGTATGTGTTACTGAAGAGATGGTCATTTGAAAAACAGTGATTTCTTTTGGTTGCTCTAGCACTTTGTTCGCACCTAGGTCTGTCCTAGAAGAACCTAAAAAAAATGCAGAACAAGTATAGCTTCTGACAAGTTCTAATAGCTTGTTGCCAAATTAGAATTGTAGTGTTTCAAGTTGGCAGAGTAGTGCTCAGCTGAAGGATCTCCAGTTTTGCCTTGCAGCAACACCAAGATGAGATGTTAGTCAAGTTTGCCAGACCTTTGAGTTCTCAAGATTTCTTCTGTATTTTTTAATTACTTTGCCAAAACTTTGAGGCTGTTTTTCTAAGAAGGTAAAGACATACAGAAGTAGGTAATATCCTTATTTTTTTTTAACACTTTTAACACCTCTTCCTTATGAAGACAAGCTTTTAGGTTCTCTGTTTCAGAGTAAACTTGATATTCAGGAGAAGTGCAGAAAAAGCAGTGGAGTCTTGATGAGGACTATTAGAACAAAGTTTAAGCTAGTTAACACTGATTTTGAAGGTACTCTTATGTTGTATTAGATTATGCTTTTTAAAAAGGTTGAAGTTCTTTTTTTTTAGAAGATGTAAAAAATCACATACTAAAATTTTATATTTTAATGTGTTTCCTGTTACAGGGTTTTGGACCTTTGTAGAAATGTAAAGGAAAGGATAGTACGAGAATGCAAAGAAAAGGGTGTTCAGTTTGCTCCTCTTTCCACCTGTAGGTAAGCCATGCAATAATCTAAATAATTTTTCTTGAATCCTTGTTTAGTTAGAGATCTAGAGGTGATATTACAAATACTAGTAGCCTTGACCTTCCTCTTGAACCTGCAAGTGGATTACTTGGAAGAGTGGGGGATTCTATGCATTAGTAGCACTTGCTTAGGCTTTAAACTCTTGCTTATATGAACAAGAGTCATGTGTGATGACTTATGAGCTTCAGATTTCAAAGTCATGGCATTGATTGCTCATGGGTTAGGAGCAAAAAGGATAAAAAAATTTAAGAAAATATGCTGTCCCTTTGAATAAGATAGGAATTAATGTTGTGAATTTTATAATGTAACATATAGTGGTTTGCTTGATATCATAAAGTTTTGTTTGTAATGCAGTTCTCTTCAACAGGGTGACACAGACTTATGATGCAGGTGCCTGCGTCTACTTCTACTTTGCCTTTAACTACAGAGGAATTAGTGATCCTATTCATGTCTATGAACAAATTGAGGTAATATATGAAGGAACTATAGGTTAAGGGGGAAAAGCTGATGACTTGTATTATATTCTGACTCTATTGGCCAAGTGCACTGAGTTTTGCAGGAAACATCTCAAAATCTGTTTGCAAAGCTTTGAACATTATCAGTAATAAGAGGTACATGTTAACAGTTAATCAAGTAAAGAAAAGACTGACAGGTGACTGGTTTAGATATCAGTAGATCAGTTGTTCTGACTGAAGAATAGAAGAGCTTGACCAGGATTTTCTTGGATGGCAGAAACTTCAAACCTTAAATCCCAAATCCATGGGAAACTAGTTTTCCTTAGTTCCATTGTTTACAAAGCTACTTCTTCTGCTTAATACTCAGTCTGTAAAATGCATGGTAAAACTGTCAAGACCATGCCTTATTAATAGTGCTGCATGTAGAGAATAAGGAATGGTGCTGTCTCATGCCATTTCTCTTAGGCCCAGATAAGCACTGGGCCTAAGTCCACTCTGTTAGACCAGTTGGAAGCTGCTTCAGCATTGGCCAAGAAGCTGTGCAATAATTCTGTAACACTTTGGCTAATGAAACACTGTACTTATCTAGTTAGGGAAAACAAATATCCTTGTTACCTTCAAGATGTAATTCTTAGAAGGAACATGGCCAAACTGCTTTTTGTCCTACCTTCTGGTTCCTAGCTCAAACTTCAGCACGAGAAAATTGCTAATAGGACTGTAGAGAAATAGTATTTATGACTGGGATATCATTCTACTCATGCTTATTCTTTAGAAATTTCTCTTGAATTTGGCAAGTGGATGCAAAGTTTCATCTACAAGTTCAGGGACTTCCATGCTGTTGCATATAGGGCAGTGAAGAGTGTAATACTTGAGTGTTTAATAATGAAACTTTACTTTTACCTAGATACTACTTTTAATGGAAGTAGTTTGTGTGATGACCTGGATGCACATCTTCCATTGTAGTGACTAAATTTAACCTAACAAAGTGAGTTTGCTGACCAAGTGTACTTACTCTATGGCAGACTGCAAAAATCTCTTAAGTGCATAGCTACAGTTATATATGTTATTCCTAAAAAAAGTATGCTCTTTTGAAAAAAACAACATGCAATGCTTGGGCTTATAAAAGCTTTCATTGTTACACCTTCTAAGCTTTCTTGATTATTCAGAAGTGAATGGCAAAGAGGTTTCTACAACTTGAGCATTCTTAATATAAAAAAACTAAATTTTGTTTTCTGCCACAAACTGCACCCATGAAAGGGTTGTCTGTTGTAAAGTACCTCACTGCCTCAGCCAGGATCTTGGAGATCTGGGTTGAACTCTGATCCAAATAAGAATCTTGAATCACTCTGATGAGCCCATTTTCAGACTTCTTTGTTGAGACTTAATTGTCTTTCAAATGAGCATCCCAGCCACTGGATATATAAGTTTTGGCAAGGGGAAAGTGATCCAGAATATTTTATTCTTGAGCAATACATTCGTTACAAGAGATGCCATTTCAAAATGTCTTGGCTTTGATAATGTTTATTTAGAAGACTTTTACTTTATCTGCAGGCTTGAACTATAATGTTTACCTATATAGTGTACCCTAATTACTTCAGAAACTTTTTGTACACCTGTGTGTATGAGTGCAGTAGCAAGCATTTCATGAAATCAAAAAATATCGTGCAATTGCTGTTGAATAAATACCATATTCTTTCAAATTTAGAGGGCTGCTAGAGAAGAAATACTTGCCAATGGAGGAAGTCTTTCACATCACCATGGAGGTAATGTTCTCAGTCTCTTTGATACTGCTAAATATTCATAAGTACATAAAATAGTTTGTAGTAGAACTCTGAAAAATATTTCATGACATTAACTGAAATTGCTGGGGGAGGGTTGAGGGGGAAGGAGATCTCCTAGCATTTTATCTAGAAACTTCTCACTCTTTTTCCAGTTTGATTGTTTGTCTTAAACAACTTTTACTGATCTTTGTGTAGATATATATTCAGTTACAAAGATTTCAAATGGGAGTTTCACAGTTTAAAGACAGTTTTGTGTCTCTTGTGGCTTTGTGAATGCTGTTAGCCCAAATTCCAGAGCACTTAGGTAAAGTGCCTGAATAAAAGAGCCAGTGACTTTAAACTGGACTATGTTGCAATCTACCATTTGTTGCATACTTGATGTTATGTAAGTGTTGACTTTACTGGCCCACTGTCTGGTAAGTTCTAGTTACCTAGTTTCCTCTATTGGAGTTTGGAGATTACTTGTCCTGTGTTACTAGCCATCTTCACAAGGTATTTTGTGCTTTAATATTAAGAACCAACGTCATGTGTGATACTTCCTATACCAGATGATTTACATATGCTTTTCCCACATACATGGATAGCGTGCATGCATCCTATATAATGCTATAACCTTGGATGTCAGGAGGACTTCTTGTGAAGTCAGTGTGATTTGTGCAGCTATCTTCTTGAAACCGATTATCTTCATGCATTGCCTGGTCACAGACATAAGAGCAAAGAAGAAGTTTAATGGTTTAAAATTAGAGAAAAAAAATGTAATTCTAAGAGCTCTGTGTGGGGGAAAAAACTAAATGGCAGAAGCTGTGTTTTAAAATATGTCAGTGACTTCCTGGACTTGAAGATTTTGGCTAGGGCTGTTTTCAGGCATCTTGCTTTGTGATGGAAACTGAAATGGGCTCTGCTTTAGCAATATCAGGATATTGAAGGATGTATAGATAATAACATGAGTAAGAAGGTTTCAGTATTGTTTGATATGCTCTTATGGTCCTCTGATTAAATCTTTAATATGGTGGTGTAGTGGACCTGTCAATTCTCATACATTGGATGTGTAATTCTCCCCTTGATGTACTCTCATGCTTTCCCTGCAGTGGCAAATCTATTGTACTGTGGCTAGTATTTCATCCAACTTGCATGCATCTGGAGCTTGTCACACATTTGGACGTATTTGCCCTCACCATATAAAACCTCACTTATCACATGTGTTGAGCAAGGTAAAAAAAGGATATAACATTTTCAAACCCTTGCACACTTGTACCTTGTGACTCCACAGCTATGAAAACTGGGTTTCTGTTGGACTTTGTATGCTCCTGTTGCATCCATGACTGCCTCTGATACTGATACATATTTTCCACTTTGAGTGGTTTGTCTGGCAGTTCATTGTGTTCAATATTCAAGATTAATTTTTTCCAGTGCTTAGTAGATGTAGTGCTGAAAATTAACCTAATATTGTCCGTTTTATTTACTGACCTTTAAGCCTTGTCACTGACTGGTCTATTGTATGGGGTAAAAGAAAATACTGGTGCAATTTCCTTTCGTGTTTGTCTTGTAATTGTGATTAATAACAGTTGTTTTCGCTATCTGGAAACAGACAGGCTGATTTGTCTGCCTACAATCACACTGTGATAAATGGAGCTATTTTAACTCTGGGTTTGTGTATCAAAGAAAACAGATGTAGTCTGGGACTTGAGGCTATAGGAAATACAAAGCCTGCTTAAGTCAATCTTCATATACTCATTGAGTGAAGAAATGGTCATATATGACAGTTTGAATTTTGTATATGTATAAATTACTTTACATCTGGGGAAGTAGCAACTGCAGGTAGGTGCACAGTGAGAACTGAAATTGTGGTACTTTTAACTTTATGAAGAGTAGCTTCAGAAGGACTTGACTGTGGATAAATCTTCCTTCCTCCCCCCCCCATTATAGTTGTCAGTGCTCTGACTGTGTCCGATGCTCAGAAAGGGACATTTGTGCATCTTCAAGCACAGCTTTGATCCTTCTGGGATCTTTTCCACTGGGCACTGGGTATTTTCAGATTTGAGAGTCATGTAAGGTAGCAAGTGAGCCATAGGTAGTGTTTAGAAACTTAGCATTAAAAAGCAGAATTAGGAATGACAGTTTCTTGTAGATACTAGTTTAAGATCAGATTAAAAATTATTCTAATAATTTATGGCAAGCCCTAAAAACATCCATATGATGTCACACTTGAATTTCTCTTTTATCAAACATGCTTTTTTTTGTATGTATGAAATAGCATGTGCTGAGGAAGTATGAGTAGGTATGACTGGTGTATAAATACAACTATAAACCCTTTGGGGTACACCATCAGAAAGGGAGAAGGTTGGATTTGTACCTGATCCCTTTCATATTACCAAGCTAAGGACCCAGGTAAAACTAAAGAGCAGTGTAAAAAGTAATGATACATTGCTTCCCTTTGAGGGACTCTTTTAACTACAACTGATTGCTTAAGGAAACAATTATCAGATTGTGGGGTTGAGGAAAATAGCCCCATTTAGCCATTTAAACATAATACAACTAATTTTCTGCAGCTTTCTAGACAACTGATTAGAATAAATGTTAACCAGGTAGCCCCGGCTGCACATGTTTATCTGTAGTATCAGTGGCATTTTATGTAGGAAAACAAAAAATAAGAAAAAAATCCCACAACACTAAAACCCAAAGCAAAACCCCAAAAGAAAGCAAAGGAAAAAACAAGCCTTATGCCTTATTTGCATTCAGTTGCATGTTTGACATTGCAATTCTTTGGCATTAAGAGGCTGTGGCTTAAGCTATACACTGCAGTAATTAACTCAGACAAACTACAAAATCTGAAATTATAAAGTTCTTTTATGAGGGGAGTTGAACACATTATTTTCTGTTCTACACAGGGGAAAAAAATCTCCTACCCTTAGGTTAAGCATAACTAGAGCTTGCTCTACTCATTAGAATGAGGTGAAACTGATACATTTGTTAGACATGAAGTAACCTCATGTGGAATAATACAATCACACAGTTGTATTTTCCTCCTTGGTCTGCTGAAAGTCTTAATACAATAGTCATCTTCAGTGCCTTTAAAAAAAATAGAAAAGGAAAGGACCTCCTGATTCATCAACACTGAACTTGAAAGTATTTCAGCTGTTAAGATACCAAGTGAAAATATGCAAAGTGTTAAGGTAAGTGTTAATTATGCAGTAGACTTGGTGTACGTTGGTCCAATATACTTCAGTGCTGCCATGTTTTATATTTCTGCACTGGCCTTTCTCAAGAACCTTGCAGAGTTCTTCCTGGAAGAGTAGTAGCATATTAGGCAGTGTATAAGGGCAGAGAGCTGCTTTCTGGAAGGACTCCAGGAAGTGCAACAGCTGGATGAGCCTCATCCTTCTTGGGAGCTGTCGCTGCTGCTGCTTTTGCAAAGCTGTTATGCAAAATCTGACTCTTCAAGTTGAAGGGCTGGAGCAGAAGAAGTCCAGAGCCATATGCCATGTCACCAGAACCTATTTCCACTGGGACCACACTGAGCTATAAAACTGTTCTGCATGCATGTAGAGTAATTTCTGGAATCAATCAGCTACATGAAAACTTTCCTTACAAAACTCTTCGTGTGTGCCCTGGTACTTCATATTCCAAAAGTGAGAAAACTGCAGCAGCCTGTGGTTTGCTCACTCCATTTTTAGCAGCCAGACTTTTTGTAGTCATCCAGATGCATTTTTGAAGATGGGCAAGTGAAAAAGGGCAATGGAAAGATCAACAACTTTTCCAATGAAACCAACATAGAGCAGCATGTATCAGAGCTGGGGAAAAGTTACTTAAGCAGTTCACATATTTCTCTTTCATGTGTGGGCTAGAATGATAGATAAAAACCTAAAAATAAATTTGGTGTTGGACTGGCTTTGGAGTTGCTACTGAACAAGCTCCTTGGCTTTCTGATCTGAAGTACCTTGTGAGAAGTAGGCTCCCTGCCATGCTGCAGGGTTTGTACTAGTGTAATAGGCTGGGGTTCAGATTGGAGGCTTCTGGCTTCCTAGCACTGAATGTTTTAATGCACTATTAGACTGCTCAGCACATGTCAGGAACAGGCCACTTGCCACCTGTAAGACTTGGAAACTGATTCTCTCGTACCTCATCTTGGTACATAAGATCGCTGAATCACAGAATGGCTAAGGCTTGCAAGAGGGCACAGTGGGACCTTTCATCCAATTTTCCTGCTCAAACAGGGCCATTCTAGAGCACCATTGCACAGGGTTGTGCCCAGAAGCTTCTTGAATACCTCCAGTGAGGGAGATTCCACATCCTCTCTGGGTAGTCTGTTCCAGTGCTTGGGCACCTGCACAGTAAAAAAATTATTCCTCATGCTTAGATGGAATTTCCTCTTGTACTCTTGTACTTTTGCTTGGCACCACCAAGCAGAGCCTGGCTCCGTCCTCTTGACATCCTCCCTTCAGATGCAAGATTAAGTGTCTTCAGAGGAAGAAGATGCAAGAAGGGCTGTGTTTGTTTGCAGTTGGGGCACAAGGATTGTGCATGTAATGGTGTGTATAGCTGAGCGGACAAGTAGGAACTTGCTGTGCCAAGCTACTGCAAAAACATTGTTAATAATGTTGCAGCATATAGAATCAGGTCACTTTGATCTCATTTTTTAATTGTGAAAAGTATACTGTGCTGAAAGCCTGTAAGTGGTAGATGCTTGTATCAGTTCTGGTTTTGTGCACTGTCTCCTGTCAGTTCTAGATAAATGCCATCATGTAGGGCTAAAACTGAAAAGTCTGCTTTCTCTAGGCTAGAAATGGGAAGATGGTTTTCTGTAGTCTGTGATAAGATCAGGCTTAACTGAGATCTTATTGTTAGGGAAGTTAAGACTTCTTGAGCACAAAGCTGTTCTTTAGCTAAGCTTAGAGAGGAGGTAAGCAACTTTGTCACTTGGAATTATTTTTATGTTCACACTAACATCTTTTACTATTATGGCATTTTCTTCCTCTTTTTCTCTTCTCATCCTCGAAGTCATTTGGGTTATCCTGTGGAGGAGAAGGACTAGAAAATATATAGCACAGCACTAAACTGAAGTGAAAAATATATAAATGACCTTTCTAAGTGTTGCTCTCATTTTCACAGAGCCTTTCCTTCACTTGGTCTGTTTTCCATTTTATCTGATAGACCAGCTTAGAATTAGGAGAGATTGCCTCAAAGCTTTTTAACTCCAATGTAAAAATTTGAGTAGTTGAAAACTCCATGTATATTTGATTGCCATGAGCAGTAGGAGCAGGGAATCAACTTTGCTGTTAGCAAGGGGTTAAAATCTTTTTGTCGAGTGTGTTTGTGAAGGACTGCTGGTAACTGTAGTACAGCTCTTTTTCTTTCCAGTTCACTAATCAGATGTATGTTAGATTTATTATTGCAAAAGTATAAACCATAGAAAATTTGACAAGATAGATGTGTAAATTATCACTTTGACAGAACTAATGATGCACTCCAAGCACCTTCTGTTTTCCAGCACTTGGTGAGCGACTTCATTAAATATGCAACGACTGTTTGGTGCTGCTCAGACAGTAGTTCAGTTCCTTGTGGAATTGCATTATTACTGGAGGTGTAAAAGAGGCAGGCATGCTAGCTGTTGGGCATCCTGCTGTGATTCTAATGTGCTCCATCTTGTTGGAGCAGTTGTTTGCAGTCTTTTCAGGACAATTACGTCCATAACCACAGAACCCATTCACTGAAACTATATTACAGATAACAGTTGAGAATAGTAATGACTGCTCTTCAGCTGCTTGTGTAAGAGCCAGTGTGAGTGACTTGAGGGGATGGTCAAGCCACATGCACAATTCAGGTGTCTCGTAGTAGTATTAAAGTTTTAACAGACAAAATTCAACCAAGTTAATGTGCTCAGACAGTCACATTGTAGAGACAGTATATTCACGAATGGGGATTCTTTCTTCAGCTGGGGCTACAAAATACAGGCCAGGGTTCTTACCACATGACAAATTCTTTTGTCCTTCAGTTGTGATCTTTGATCTTGACACACATGCTGCTAATAGTTGTTTTCTAGCAAACTGCAAATTTCATTCTGTCTCACAGTTACTTGCTTCTTCTGTTGGCGTTGTGACTGGTTCGTATTCCTTAAGGTATAAATAAGTATACTCTGTTCTCCAGAGGTGTCCCTGTAATTAATTATTCTGATGAGATTATGATGGTTACCCTGAAACTGGGCACGAAAAGATAGCTTGGATTTAGCTTCAGATACTCTTAAAGCTTCTGTCTCTCAAACCTTTACTATGTCTTATCGTACTGACAAATGGATTGTGTTTCAGGCAGACAAGTTAAATGCTAGGAGTGTGTTTAAGGAATAAAATGTCCTCAGTTTTGAATGATCAGAGTCAATCAGAGTTGATGATTTGGTTAATTAGCATATGAACACTTAGCCATTTAATGGGACTATTGTGGGAATTTAGTGAAATGAGTTCTTAAAAGATTGTTTCAGTTTTGTTTGTATTTGGTATATGTTGTGAATAGCCATTTTTACATGGGAAACAAAGCTCTTGTGTAATGGTATTGAGCAATTACCAGCCAGCATAGAAGTTTTTAAATGAAATACTAAGCCTTCTTCATAAGAACATTTTTTTGCTATTTAAAGCAATACTGGTTTAAGCTTGATTATTGAGTTGTTTTCACTTTAAAGTAATCAAGAAATGTAGGGTTCTGCCTTTTAGCAATCCCCACAATTGCCAATTTTGTCCAATTGTTTGTGTCTTTTTAAAACTTAGTACTGATTCCTTGTCTTAATAGAACATGTGATTTCAGTCTAAGCTTCATCTAAATTTCATAGTTTCTAAAGAAAGTAGACAGTGTGGAACACAGTCTTCCTCTGGGAGTATGCTGAGCTTAATGAGCTTGATAGTCTGGTGGGCTCAATAAATCAAATAAAGCAAAACATTTCTCATTTTTGAATAAAAGCATTTATCACACAGTGTTTATTCATTCATGGTCACAAGATTGATTGGCTCCTTGAATCCTGCCATATATTGAAACACTTTGTTTTTGTTTTTCCAGTAGGCAAATTGCGGAAGCGCTGGATGAAGGAGAGCATCTCTGATGTTGGCTTGGGAATGCTGAGATCTGTTAAAGAATATGTGGACCCAAATAACATCTTTGGAAACAAAAATCTTTTATAAAACCCTGCACAAATTATGTACTAAAAATTAAAAATTACAGTTGAAATTCCTCTACTTTCATTGTATTGATATCCCAGTAATCAAATATAACATAGACTAAACTTTAAAAACTAGTAACTTACATTGATTTTTGCTACTCCCTTCCCCCTTCCTGCAATAAAGTGTAAACATCACTGTTAATGTTTATGGACTTTTACTTAACAATGTTCCAACCTACTGGGCACAAAGTACCAACCAGGAAATGCAAATTCGGGTTTCCAAGTTGGGCTAGGCAATGCAGCTGACAGTATTTTCAGTGCTGGATACTGCCAGATGTTTCCTACTTAAAGCATCCCCCACAAGGAGGACAAAGACTGACATCAGTGTTTTCTACAGAAGCAGCTGCACAGCCCAGCCTCTTGGTAAAGGAAAGCTGCTAAGAGACAGATGAGAGAACACCAAGGAGTACTTCCTGTACTGGATTAAGTATGTAACAGACTTGTAACCAGCAAATACTTAGAGTACAAATGTAGGCTTTCATCAAAAGAGACAGTGTAAGTCAAACTACTAAAAATTCAGAGGTCTCTCACTGTAGTACTACTGAAAACTCTTACACAATTGAGCTGTTCTGAGTTGTATTTGCATTGCTGGGATAATCTTAAATTAATTGTAGGTCAGTCACTAAGTTTTGTACAATGGACGTTTCTCACTGTGTTGAAAACAGGTTTGTAACAAAATTTTGTTGTTCATCTGTACTTCAGTCCTAGCGTGTATGGGTTTTGTTCCCTTGTGTTTGTTTTGCACAGATGCAAAATATATTTTTCAGTTATTCAAATGAAACTGCCCAGCCCTGTCTTTTGAAACAGTCACAACAGTTTAATAAAAGACTCAAATGGACAACCTACTGTCATCCTGGAAGCAAGATTTCCCATTTAAGTTTTGTACAGTTTCCTAAGGCCTTTATGAATCACTTATTTACTTCACAAATAGCCACAATTTTAATTGTCCATTGAAATTTATGAAAACAAAATATTTTCTTGTTCAGTATCATGTGCAAGTAAGCATTTTTACATTGAGACTTGAATCTTAATTAGTAAAATAAAATATTTGTCAATACTCATGATCCATTTTTAAGGTGGGTTCTTTCTTAAAGCGAATTATCCAACTTTTTGATAATTAATGTATATGCATAAGATAGAAAAAATATGGACTATTCTTGAGGACACCGTCTCTAGTCAACTGTTTCACAGCTCTGTAGTGTCAGTTTGGATACCTTTTGTATTGGTAATGCCCTTAATGTGGAAAAATGATAAATCACGTTTTTGTTTTTAAACTATTTTAGAATAAGTAACTTTCAGTTTTGGTAATATACCAAAAAGTAGAAAATGCTTGAAAAAATACTGCATATCAGACAACTCTGAACTTGTTCTAAGATTAATTTCAATGCTACAATTCAAATGATTGAAAGACATGGACACTTAAACCATGACTTTAAACTGCAAGCTGTCAAGGTAATTGAAGAAAAATTTTTTATGATCAGCAGATCATAAGACAGAATGTTCGTGTGGTATTTTTAATGCAGACGGATTTGTTTTGAATGGTCTTTCTTTCACGATGTTTCAGTATAAAAATCTATTACTGTTTCTTGTCCCCAGAGTGTGTATTTCAGCAGTAACCAGAGCAGTAGGTGTATTCTGTTGCAGGGGCCTGAGCCTTTGCACGGTGGTTAAGTGTTCCTTAGGTGTCTCGGTGAGCGAACCTGCTCGTGGCCCTGCAGGGACTCCCTGGCCTCACCTCACGCTGCTGACTCTGCGGCCACGGCTGCTGCCTTGCTGATGCCTGGGTAAACATGAAGGGTGTTCATGTGCCTCAATCTAAGTTTGTGTCACTATGAAGAATTAATTCTGAAGGAAAGCATGTGGAGCTTTTTTTGCAGAATGACAGCACAAAGAGAAGAACAAGGAGTCATGGCTTAGTAATACTGATCTCTTAAGATTTTGACTAAAGTACAACACAGCTCTACAACATCCTTCTCATTTCTTAATTTTCTGACTATGGTTTCCTCATCCTTTTCTATATTGAAAGTACACAGGTAAAAACTTCTTATACACTCTAAACTTTAAATTACCACTGACTTCTGAAGTGATTTAAAATGCAGTAAAGATTTTTACTGTATGTCAGTTGTCCTATGGGAAGGTGAAATAGCAGCCTAAAAGGGTCCCAAAGCACTGTCACTGGATAGCTCTGAGGAAAAGATTAACTCCAAATGTAATGAATATTGCTGTCTTCCTAAATACTGTCTTTTGAACTGGTCAGAGCTTAGTTGAAACTGCAGTTGAAACATATGTATTACTGT
Source organism: Sitta carolinensis (assembly GCA_032173965.1). Classification (NCBI taxonomy): domain Eukaryota; kingdom Metazoa; phylum Chordata; class Aves; order Passeriformes; family Sittidae; genus Sitta; species Sitta carolinensis. The sequence goes on from CM063288.1 coordinate 22,654,360, forward strand.
CTTTAATTTCACATTGCTAATGAAAGTAGAAAAAAATGTCATGCAAGTTCAGAAGACCTAGCTAGAGATCATTAACCATTTAAACAAAATCTTACTTTCTCTAATACTATAGTCTTCCACCACTCTTCCTTCTGTATGCTCTACTTTCTTTCTACAGATTTCACTTCCTGTAGCTGCAGCCTGTTCAGAGATGGAGTTTGATCCATGCAGATTAGAAGTGCTGATGCATAACACAACTTTTGCATTTGCTTGACTATTTTGGCCAAACGTAAGTTACAAGTGGTTGTAATTGAGCTTGTAATGAGTTCCAATTACACTGCTTCTGCTCCCTTTGAAGGAGGAAAGGTGCAGAGAGTTAATGTAGCTTGACTGCAAAATATATTTACATTAGAGAGACCTTTGTAAAAGTTTGGAGGAAAAAGAAGCAAATATGTTAAAAGCTGATCCAGGATCTAAATCTTACAGTCAAAGAAAAATGTGTCTTGATTTGACTTACTGTATAATGGTTAAGTTAGAGATGTCATCTTTGCCTTACAGCTGTGAACAGAGGCCAGGCCAAATAGTTCTTCCGTAGCAATGTTAATTAACTGAAACCGATTTCAAAGGCAGGGATACATTAGCACTGAAATCCAGAAACCACAAATTGCTTCTCAGTCTTGGAATTGTATGTTTATCAAGGTTGTAATTTAATTTTCTGCAAATAAAGCCAAACAGTGTTTGTCATTTTAGTGTGAGATTAACTGTAAAGCTTCAGTTGTAATGGTAAGAGATTACAGAACCTTATATTATTAATAAAAAATCGGTCTAAACCAGTATGTGTTTTTTGTGATGAAACTAAACAAATATATTCTACTAATCTGTCATATTCCTTCATTTTAATTTGGTGATGAACTCTTATCCAAGGAAAACTATTAGGAAAGCTTTGGCACCTGCTGGGAGAGAAAAGACCGAATTTATAAATGTATGCTAATAGGAGCTCTGCTTTTGTGTCCCATGTAAAGCACAACAAGAAAGAGAATTTCAGGGAAGGAATGGCAAAACCCCAGGCTATTTGGTTCAGAATTTCACCTCTTGGTGAGGGCAGAATGGGGACCGTGTTCAGCTGCTATTTGAAAGTTCTTTCAATATAATTCAGAAGCAGACCTTGTCTCACTTAGCTTCCCCATACTTCAAAACTGTGTTTTATTAAGCCTTTGCAATAGGCATATCATTTCCTGCTGCTGTGTTCATCTCTCATGTAAAACCTCCTTATTGCAGGTCCTGGAATCTGGTAAAGTTCTGCGTGCAGCAGTGCATCATGTGTGAGCAGAAGCAGTATTTCTGTTACCTGCATCCTTGCTATAAAGACTTCGTGTCTTTAAACAAAACTGGCTGAAATCACATGTTGCTCTAAAGAAATGTTGCTTTGTCTTGTGTTAGCACCATTTTTCAGTTTTAACACATTGCACAAAACCTGCAGAAGTCATAATATGCAGGGGACAGAAGAACTAATGACATGGTTCACCATGTAGAACTATGACAATTGTTCAATGTGATCCAATTTTTTTAACACAGGCAGGAGACTACCTCATCATCAAGTATTTTATTTGTGTTTTTCTTCCATTAAGAACATTAAAATGCAGCATTTTTACTTGGATCCAGTGAGTCTCAATCTGAAGGAGATTTCAGATGATGATATACTTGTCTCCGGATGACAGCCAGACCCCATCAGTGTCCTCTTTGTTTGAAATACATAAATTTTAATAAAAAGTTGGATCTGAACTCACAGCTGTGTAAATACTACAGGCTCACTGTTTATGGTTTTATAGTCCCAACCCTGACTTTGAATTCTACATTACCTTTAACATAAATTGATGTCTTTCCTCAGGCTCTCTATGGAGACCAGAATTGACAGGTGGCTGCTTTTTTCAGTGTCAGTTTTAAGGTCTTGCTTTGCTCAAAGGGCAGAGGTGGTCAAAAATACTGTTCAAAGATGTTTGCTGTGCTGTCTCTGAAAAATATTAGTGCTGTTAGTTTGAAGGTAAAGATTCCATATCAAAAATGGGGCTATGATATTTTAAATTGTACTGCTTTTTGCACTATATAACAATACAAATTGCAATAACGTGTACCTTTACTGAAATGCTGTGATATGTTTAATTTATGAATTTGTTTTTGCACTTTGGAAAAACAAAGCATTGATCTTTTTATGGGAAACTTTATGAATCTTTCATTTTGATTCAGAATAAATCTTAATTTCAATTGACTGTTCATAATTTCCAGTATAACATTCATATCTGAGTGGCACTCTGCCTGTTCCCACCTTCATGGTAGTAGTATTGCCTCCCCCCAAAATGGGGACCATAGCAGCTTTTACTATAATGTATTTGTTGTAGTACTGTGAAGTATCATATACATATAAAGTTTAAGTTGATGCTTTTAAAACTTCAGATCAAACTATGAAATAAGTGAAAAATGTTTTTGTTTAAAAATGATACTTTAAAACTCTATTTTTTAAATTATGAAGAATGTAAAATGGTTGTCCCAACTCTGCTGTTCAATATCATGCGGTTTGTCTGAGCGTGGCTGACTTCACACAATGCTTCTATATAGCAAAATACAAAGTGGATGGTCTCCAGACAGGGTCATCATACAACTGCTCCCATTTCAGGCTGCTGGAAGGGCTTGGCTCTGACACTGAGCGTGTGCACATCCGGCCCTGCCATTGCATCAGTCAGTGCTGGCTCAGCAATACGATAGTCAAAGTATTTTAATAACAAGGAATTTCACTGATGTTATGTACTGAGATTAAAGTTGGCAAATACTGAAAACATGAAAGGGCAATTTGGTAAGTTCAGTTCTTGACGAGACAGTCCTGAGGCTGTGGTAGCAATAAGAAGGTACAAACTCAGCCTCTGACCTTACTCCCTCGTAGCCCGTGGCAGCAGCAGTGTTTCCTGTCTCACTCTGTTCCTGCCGCCGCAGAGCAGGAAATCCTGACTGCCCAGAGGCGAGGCTTAAAAACCCTTCTGAAACATGAAGTGACACACATGCTCACCTAGCAAATACATAGCAGCTGGGTAAATACATCTAGAGATGAGGCTATAAAAACTGGTTATTAAGGAAAGTAAATCTGGCTAACGTTAGAAAGCAAGATGTGGGTGAGCTGAATGCAGTACTTTGATAAGTGGGGAAGCTGCAAGGCAAATTTTCCTTCTTAGTACTGTTGCTTCTAGAAGTACAGGGCAACAGTGTTCTTTTGGTCAAGTGGGGGTTTTTTTTAAGATTTTCATAAAAAATGAAGATTTTGTCTCTCTGTTCAGGCTTGTAACTGTGTTATGCCTAAATTCTCAGTTGTGTTCAGTTTTACAGCTTATTACATTCTGGTGCAAGAAGATGAAGAATAGAAGCTTCCTTGAAATGGTGTCAGAGCTCAGTATATTTGTGCAAAAGTGTCTCAGAGTTACAGATTATGATTGGTAGCCTTCTCCTAAAGAGGCAAGTTCCCTTTAAAGCACAGCATCAAAAACAGTTTGCAGAGAACAAGAAGAAACTGTGAAAAGGGACTGGGGAGAGACAAGACCAAAGAGAAAAGATGTTGCTGTAGCTTTACATGGGTGGAGTATGTCTGTGTTACCCAGCATGTGGCTGAGGGAGCCAGGTTTACAGTTTTAGATGGAGGAGATGAGTGACAGCTGCCCAAGGGGCAGTGGAGAAAGGCTCTCAAGAAGGTCCTGACTCCTGTGCAGTGCAGAGGTTTAGCATCACACCCTGGAACAGAGAGGCTGTCCCTCTGCAAAGCTTCAGCAGGCAGCATAGCCCACCAGCACGCTTAATGAAAACTTTTTTGTACAACTTCACCTGGCTGTTGCATGACTTACTGCTAACGAAATCCTGACCAGGAAGCAAAGAGAATTGCTAATGAGGAAAACAGAGCAAGGGCAGTGCAAGCCAGTGTCTTGTGGGTATGGCTAAATTACGGTGAAATGAACATCTGGCAGCAACAGCCAGGCAGAAGGGACCTGGTTGCTATAGAGAGGTGATAAATTTCAGATGGTAACAAATCTGCTGCCTTGGTTACAATTACTTTTAAAGGCTGATGGGAGGGAATCACAATCTATTTGTAGATCTGTTTGCTGCTCTGCACACATGAGTAAAACATAATGTTATTTCCTGTTCTTTTCAGTAGTTCATGTAAGACTCCTGTGCATATCAGGGCTCGAGTAGGTGTTTACAGCTGAGCCTTTGTGGGCTGCCTACTCAGCCTATGCTTCAGTGCTTTGGGTCCTTCCTCCTCACCTCTGCCACTGCATGATTTACATTACTAAAACCAAAGTTATCCTTGTTGCTGTTGCCGAAAGCATAGGTTGATTGTCCCTTCCAAAAAAAAAAAATTAAGAAGAGCAATAGGGTCACTTTAGTTTTCTTTTGTTTAAAACCACATACTGATATGCTACAGCTATAGACCAGTCAGAGCAAAGTTAAAACCAGCTGTGAGTGGTTGGGTAGGGAACCTTGTGAATGCCACATCAGTGATGTTTGCAATTTTAGGACACTGTAGCAATGAGCAACACTCTCAGCAGCCACAGCACAAGTACCCACCACTGGAGTTAAATGCTCAGAGGGAGGTGAGCGGGTTTATGAACCCAGGGACTGGTGTCAGAAGCAGTTGTGTTTGCATTTCTTCCCCCCTGTGTGCAGAGCCTCATGTTCTGTGTTATATCTTGGCATCCCACACCCTAAGTGTGATGTGCTTCTTGTGTGAGCCTAAAGGATGGGATTTGGTCATGGCTTGCACATAAATTCTTCAGAAACAGGATGTTTGTGTGTGCTTACTTCCCAAGGAAGGTGGCTGGGGAGTCACGTACTGAGACAGGGGAGGTTTGCTGATCTGCCAGGCTGGCCTGCATGGGGGTTTGACACTCGCAGAGTTTAGCTGCCTCACTAGGGCCGTTTTCATTTTCTGCATCTGCAAACTCTGCCATTTTATTCCAAATATACTTTCCTTGCTCTGACTGTGTGTATTCTAGTCGTGAGAGAGGCAGCTTTGTCCTTCACATGATTTCCAGCCCTGCCCGAGCATATCTCACCTGTCTTGGCTACATGCACCCCCCACCCCGTCTGGGGGACAGCTCTTTCCTCGGGTGAGGAGGTGGTCAAACAAAGGAGAAGGAGGTCAAAAATCGCTGCAGTTTGAAAGGTGGTTGGGCCATTTCGCACTGATTAGGGGCCCCATCCTTAATGACATAACAGGTCTCAGCTGTGTCCCGGTGCCAGGCCCGGGGAGGCGGCGATTCCTGCCCCGCGCCGCGGGCGCTGTGCCCGCTCCGGGCCGTGTGAGGGGCGGCGGCTGCCACAAAAGAAAGGCGAAAATGAAAACCGCCCGGTAAGAGTACACGTTTATGAGGCTGCTGGTGACTGTTCTGCCTCCACGGCCGCGTGTTGATAGTGACACGGGGGCTTGGAGACGATGGCCAGTGCGGGTCGGGGATGCAGGACAGTAGTGAGGCCGCTCTGGCTGGCCGGGTGCCTTGAGGGGGCTCCGGGGTGATGGCGGAGCAGCGAGGGCTGCTCTCCCTGGGCCCGGGTGAAGCTGCATGCCGACGCCCTCCGAGAGGGACTGGGGGCACTCCGTGTGCCGGGCCGGGAGAGCCGGGCGCCGCGGCAGAGGCGGCAGCCCTGCCGGCCGGGAGAGCCGGCGCCGCGGCAGAGGCGCAGCCCTGCCGGGCCGGAGAGCCGGCGCCGCGCAGAGGCGGCAGCCCTGGCCGGGCCGGGAGAGCCGGGCGCCGCGGCAGAGGCGGCAGCCCTGGCCGGGCCGGGAGAGCCGTCCCGGACCCTCAAGCAGTCCGTCCGTGCGCGTCTCTTCGCGTTTGCTCGTGTTTCAGATGCGTTGAGGCAGCGCTACAATATGAGACCTGTGAGCCTCCAATGACTTAAAGAGGAAATTTCCCGTCCATGCAGTTGTATTAGTTACTTGTGATATTCAGCAAGCTATGCTGTTTCCCTTGTTTATAAGCAGCCAGCCCACATGTATCCAACCCGGCTTTGCTGTAATGTGTGTTGAATGAGCTTGAGGTCAGCACCTGCTCAGCCGTGGAGCAAGGCGAGTAATTGATATTTGCCTTTGTACTCTGAAATCACTTGACAATTTTCACTTAAAAGAAGCGTAATTCTAATTTTGCTTCGTATGCTGAGGCTTCTGAAAGCAGGAGGCTTCTCTGCTGTGGGTCACTTGTGTATTATGTATTCTGGGTTTGGCCTCTTGTCTGCCACTGCTGTTGACTTTGTAATGTCTTTTTGTGACTGTGACTGTGAAATGTTGATGCATTTAACAGTTCCATGTGTAAAAAAATGGCTCTATTTCCATTTGCTACTTTTTCAAAACAGTACATATAAAAAAAAATGAAAGACAAAATCATTCCTCTACAGTGGAAGCTACAATTGAATTTGCTTTTAACCACTGTATTACAGTGACTTGAGTATAATCTGACTGTAAAACTCCCCAGCTGCTCTAGCTCTTTTCCTGTCAGAAGGTTGGCCACAGAATAAATTAAGAGTACAGAACTGAAACCAAGATGTGAAATTAAACTTTTATTAAAATAAATCAGGTTCTGGATTTGTTTTAAAAGAGTGAGGCAATAAAAGTGAACATATAAAAATTGCAATTTAAAATAATGTACACTGTTTTTATGTCATTTCTCTGTTTTCAATTTTATTGGTACAACTGAATTATATTTACTAAAGTTGCATACCAGTGTTTTTCCAACTGTGATGGTGGCTTGTGCTTTTGATGACTTTCACTTTTGGGATGCCATGGAGAAAGAAGGGGAAATATAGTGGAAAAGGGAAACCACAGAGCGCTTGTTACAGCTCCTTGGTCTGCCACCACCTGGCACAGATGCAGTGTAGGGTAGCCCAGCAGTCTCCTTATTTTACCCCAGGGAAGGAAGCCTTGAGCCAGGTGTCCCACACCTCCCAGGCCTCCCCAGCCCTCAGGAGGTGGCAGCTGCCTCAGCTGTGGGATCTCCAGCCCTGTCCTGCAGATTGGTGGTGGCCCAGCCCCCTCCAGGTGGTCTGCACTTGGCACAGGGGCAAGAGGAAAAAGGGACAATTGCATGGGCAAGGATGCTGCTGGCACTGGGGCTGTTTAACTATTAGTTAATCAAATCCCCTTAGTTAAATTAATGGTAGTGTCCAAAGCACAGTTTCTCTGGACTTCAACAGCAATTGTAGCAGGAGTGATTTGGATTCTATTGACTTGCTTTACCTGTTGATATCATTGATGTGTATTGCTTAACTTCACTGAAGGGCAAGTCTTCCCTTTTGCTTCAGGATCTGCTGGGGTAAGGAGGGAGAACCCTTATTTCCTTTCTGAATGCTTCTGAATGCATTGCATTCAATCCTTGCATTGAAGAAACTGCAATTCCTGTAAAAGAGCATTTCCCAGTGTGTTCTGTGAAGAAAGCTGGAGGACAGGGAGGGGCATGTGTTTGGGATGGATGCATCTCGTACCCAGAAAGGATGCTGTGTTTGCCATAGATGCAAAAGGAAGAATCATCTGGATGGAATAGAAAAATTACTTCTGAAAAAGTGTTTAACTCTGTTTGCTCAATATGCTTATTCTTTGTCTCCACCCCATTTATTTGTAGGAATGTGGGCCCAGTCCTGCAATTACCAAGCCTCTACAATTACCCTTGTTTTTGAAGACACACTAATTTTAATGGATCAAGCCAATACCTAACAGTCTAAAAGGCTATTCTGCATCTATAGTGGTGGCTAGCAAGGTTAGTCACAGCTTTCATAAGTACAAGAGTTGCTTTCAAGCACAAAAATAATTTTTTCACTTCTTTTCAACTGAATATTGCCTTGTTCGTATAAAGACTTTGCTAGCAAAGACTGCAGGAGCAAAGCATTTTAAGGTCTCAGATCGGGTTTGCTCAATGTGGATATAACTGCACTCTTCTGAGTTTGTTGTGCAGATTACATCATTCTTCTTTGGATGATAGGGACATTGACTGGGTATACAAAGGCAAGGTCATGCAGATGTTTACATGCACAACAACATCTTCCCTTGAAATGAGATTTTATATATATATATATATAATGCAGTGTCCTGAGTAAGAACTGTACTTTGGAGCACTTCAGGATTCATCAGCTGGAAAACAAACCTAGGTATGCTCTTCTCCCATCAGATCTGGGATAAACTGTGTACTTTGTGGTGTTCTTAATTCACATCAAGGTAGTTTACACAGAGACATTAACTCTGTATAAGTAAACTAGAGAATGAATTACAACACAATTGATGCATTACTGAAGATAATCTGTATTAATTATCTGTGTGGATAAAATGCTAAATCATGTATTCTGCAGCTATTTGTTTTTCAAAAATTGCAAAATGCAGCACTGGCCTACAAAGCTCATGTTCCTCTCTGACATTTGACAATGGTCTAGGTTATTATTTAGATGACCGGATTCCATTCTAACTGGCCCCATTGCCACTTCCTTCTGGCCCTTGTTCATTGGAATGGGAGTGATGCAAAGGATTTGTGGGCTGCAATGCTGGGGCAAAACAGAAGTGGCTAAAGCTCTTGTGGTTTTTCTGCTCTTACCAGTGTATTGCCATCTGGAAATCACTGAGGGAGCCTGCTAATTCAATTTTATTACTGTATATTTTAAAGACTGTCAAAAAAGCTCAGGGCTTTGGCACAGGTCTTCATTTTAGTTTAGTCTAAATCAAAATAAATAATAAAATCCTCATGAAGATGTACAGGCACCGTGAGATACTTATCCAACCTGACATGATGAAAAAATAAACTAATAATGTTTTATAGGCTCATGAAAAAAATATTTACTTACCTCATATGACTATTGCAATAAAGTTTTAAACAGATTAAAAGCAAAGACAGATGCCAATGATCATACCATATGAAAAAAGAAGGAAAGGCAATTATGTCAAATGTCAGCTCACTAAATCTGATTTAAATATATTGATCTCTAAGTGTGACATACACTTGATATACTTGATTCTCTTATAAGACCAAGAAATTTTGGTATGTATTTGGCAAATCCCTTGAGGCAGCTGAAGAAAAATGGTACAAATGTACATTGGGCAAGGTCATGGACTGGAATACACGGTTTGGGAATCTAACTAAGCTTGAAATCAGGCTATTTTGGACTGTGCAGTTCTGTTTGTAAAGGTGCATCCGAGATGGCAGTGGCTGTGAGGCAGAGGTCTGCAGGGACACGGGGCACTCACAAAGCCAGCTGCATGGGGCCGAGTGCCGTAGTGAGCACAGCGACTTCGAAGTGTTCAAGTATTCCAAGTGTTCGCCCAAGAAGTATAAATGTCTGAGAAAATTGGGGGACATCAGCAAACTCTCTGCCTGGCACAGTATAACAGAATTACAGGTTTGAGTAGGCCGGAAAAGACCTCCGAGATTGAGTCCAACCTCTGGCCAAACACCACCCTGTCAACTACGCCGTGGCACTGAGTGCCACATCCAGTCTTCCTTAAACATCTCCAGCGACAGTGATTCCACCACCTTCCCATGCAGCCCATTCCACTCTGTAACCAACTTTTCTGTGAAGAATTTCTTCCTGATGTCCAGCTTAAACCTCCCACAGCTGAAGCCTATGTCCTGTTGCTGTTTGCCTGGGAGAAGAGCCTGACCCCCACCTGGTTACAACCTCCTTCCAGGGAGTTGTAGAGAGTGGTAAGGTCAACCCTGAGCCTCCTCCAGGCTAAGGAACCCTGGCTCCCTCAGCTGCTTCTTATAGAACTTGTGCTCCACATCCTTCACCAGCGTTGTAGCCTTTCTCTGGACAAAGTGATAAAGTCTGTGCAGCCAGAAACAACCAGTTTGGGTTGTGTGTTTCTTAGATAGGCAGTTCTTTTGGCACAGAGCTGCACTTTTGTATCTCCTGCTAAAAAACAGACTGGTAGCTCTGAGACTAGGAAACTTTGGGATGAAAATGTACCTTGTGAATAGCCCCAAACTGAAAACACATTTCTGAGGTGGAAACTTTTTCCTTTTTTTTTTTTTCCTTTTTTTTTTTCTTTTTTTTTTCTTTTTTTTTTAATTTTAATTCAGAGCAGCAAACCAGCTTGTAAAACAATGTGTAAAAAATTGCCTAACATATTTCTACCCATGGGAGATCTGTAGCTGGGTTTTATTATTTTTAAAGTCAGATTTGAAAATATCTAAGCAGCCATGAGTGTGATTGAAATTAACTGCTATACAAAATGACTGCTTTCAGAGAAGAGTACTGACCAAAACTCAGCAGGAATAAAAGGTGTGAGCTCTGTTATGTGATACAAATCTAGTGTGAAAAGACTGGCAATGTTTACGTCTTACTGCTGTTTATTTTTTTGACCTCTTTTCTTTCCTTAAAAACAAAGAAACAGATTAAATATACCAGAATCACAATATACACTGGCATACTTCAACCCAGTGCATCGAGCAGTGTCTGGAGTACAGTCCTGCTTGGTGGGCTCTGGGATCCATACACTGGGGGTTGAGGAGGTGGCACATGAGCCTCTCAGTCTTCCCCCTCCTTCACATGCATGTATCTATGGCCTAATGCACCACCCTGGACTAAAGAGGGTATTTCTGGTCCCTTCCTCAGGTATGCCCTTTCCTGCAAGTGCTACCAGTAGTTTGGCCTGTTTGCCTCCTGAGCTGCTTTTAGAAAAACTCCAACTTTTTTATCAAATGGAGCTACAGGAAAAGCTGTCTCAAGGCTCTCTGGCAGAGCAAGCCAGCCCATTCCCTAGCGCTGGAGCTCAGCACTCCCTGACTGATAAAGCTGCAGCTGTCTCCTGCCACCCATGCTGGAATGACGTGATGGATGAGTGAATCTCTCTCCTCTGTCTTCTCCAGTGCTGGCCAAAAGCAATCTGAAAATTCAGTAAATCTTTATTTAACTCTAGCTCAAAGATGACTTCAGAGAAAGTTTAGTCCTACTTTAAGTCAGGTGGTACAGGTTTGATTCCTGAAAGATTTTGAACAACAACTGGATAATGGAGTATTTACTCAGAGTTGATAGACTTCTCTAGTCTTAAAAAGTGTATAGCTACCATGCAGAAGTCAGAGATTAGTCCAATGTTATTTTAGTTTTCTGAAATGGGTTTAAGGTGCTTAAGATTAACACAAAAGTTTTAAAGACAAGTTCTAGCAAGCTGCTTTGTTTGATTTTTGTTTAGGTTTTTTAATAAATACTTTTCAAAGTCCTTATCTTTTTTCCCCATTACTTGCCTACTATATAGCAATCATAACCTCTCATAGGAGAAACTGAGCAACCTGATCACTGCTTATGCCAGTGTACCCTAGAAAAGTGCCAGCTGTGGCTGGAAAGCTTCATTCAGTTCTGTTACAGAGGCTGTTGTGATCAGGAGGAACTCTAGTCAGACAGGAAGATTCCCAGTTCATTTAACCTTTGGGCTTTCTGGAGGCATAACAACAGTATTTATTACTGCCTTTTGTTTTTAATGGCCTTACTAAAGGCCAGCAGCTCCTCAGATGTTTGGTGGGCCCCTAGCCCAGTTGTGAGTAATGAACTGTCCCTGACAAACTCTGTTGTGAATTGAGCCCACACAGGGTAGTTCGCTATAAACAGAAATTCACTGGCTCCCCTTCTGACAGGTATCTTTATCTCTCTCACAGACTTAGCCAAAGGATCTGCTCCAAAGATCCCAAATTCCAAGACATTCAGTCTTTGTACAAACATTGCAGTCCAGGGCCATCTTTTAATCACTGGCTGAGGGAAGAATTAGAGGTGCAACCACATGATGCAAGGCTGCCACATTGAAGGGATGATGATAGAAAACGTGGGGAAAGGCTTCAGCTGGAAAGAAGAACTAGCCTGTTGTGTTCCCCCATCCTGAGGATGTCACCTATGCCCAGGTGTCCTTCAGTTTCACATAATCGCTTCTAGGTTTGTTCTGGTCTCTCCCTCACCGTGGTCTCACTGCCAACAAGGCACACTGCCCCCAGGTGTGAAATATCCCTGTCGTGGGATATTTCCCTTCCCATACAAAAGCACAGGTCCAAGTTGTGCAGCTATAGTAATAATAAGTGGCTCTGAGTCAAGGAATATCCATGATTTTTTCCAGATTGACTATTCCAAAACTGAGATGCTTTCCTTTCTTCATATTACATCCTTTTTTTTAAAAAATAATTGAGTTCTATTAGCTGCTGTGATTTACCTTTTAGTGGTTTGCTGAGTTTAGGTAGTTTTTCATCTTGCTTTAAGGAAAACCATAATTCTTTCTGTGGGTGCTGGGTTACAGTTACATGGTTTAAATGGGCCCTGGCAGAGCAATCCTGGGCCCTGGAGCACCTTAGGGTTTGCTTTGGGGCTTTGCTTCATTCTCTCTACAATACAGCTTGAATATGTGTTCATTAGTTGTTTTGTTTTGCACATCTCATTGTTTTCACTGGCTTTTCTGCTCTGCCAGGCTGAGAAGTTTAGCAGGACTTCTTCTGTGCAGAAATGCAGCCATGTGGACTCCTGAAGCAGCATTGCCAGGGGGTTGCTGATAAACGTTGTGTTCCATTAGGGACCAGGCACAATCGTTCTGATCCTAACTTTGTTGTGTGTTTGAATTGTTAATGTCAGTAGATTGTACTCTTTCTTTTTTTCCTTCTTGGTCTTCTTCTATTCATTGTAAGGATTTGCTCAAAAATTAACGTGTTGAGGTGTCCATACATTTGCACTTTGTTCTGATCTTCATTGTAATCGTCTGTGATCTATGGCTCCAGGCACAAGGAACTGGCAAGGAAGTGCCTGAAATTGTGGTCTGGCTGCAGATACTGTTTTAGAGCCTCATCCCTCTATTAATCTGCTTTACAGACAAAAGGCCAGATCAGTGCAATTCTCCTGAGCTTCAATTCAGTGACCCAAATTATATGCCAGCTGAGAATCTGGCCTGATGTCTTATTTATAACTGAGATAAAATTTGAAGAAGAGATAATACCTTTTATTAGATCCCCTTGATTTATTTGGGGATGGAGTGCAGGGGAAGTGGGAAACAGAAGTTTTTTGGGCATGCAAGCCTGTTTTCAGGAGAAATATCTTTAGTACCCTCATCTACTGAGGATGCCATAGAAATTGTTATTACAGTCTATTCACAGCAAAGAGGTGCATGAAGAAATGTGAATAATGATGAAGTACTGAGCTTCCTCTTCTTGGTCCTGCACTCTTCCCTGCACTGAGTCCTCCTCTTTTGTCACGGCTGTCTGACCTGAGGAAAAGAAAACTTGTGGTCATCTCTCCCCAGATCTGACACTGCCCCATGCAGTTGACCCTGTTTCTTCCTTGAGCTGGTCTGTTTGTTAAGGTTGGTGTGGTAGCCTCCCTGGAAGAGCTACTTCTCCCTTCCCTCGAAAGAAGGGGGCACACAAAACCATCTCGCTGGGTTTACATAGATGGGCTGGGACCTGTGACTTGACGCTCTCCACCAGGTCCTAAGACAGATCTTGTTTTGTGCTACCACATGTCCAGCACTGCTGTTTGTACCTCACAACTAATCAGATGCAATTAGAAAATATTAATTTGGATGTACTCTTGAAACTATTAACCCTAGACCTCTTCAAAGGGGCTTGAAAATAAGATAGCCAAGACTGTTTGAATGAGTGGGCAGTGCCAGGTCCGTCTCTGAGGCTTGGGTTCAACAATGGTGGCACCACAGAGAGCTTTCCCTCAGGCCACAGTGAGGCTGCTGTCTGTTTTCTCCATGCAGCCAGAGCTGCCAGGTCAGCATGCATGAACACCAGGTGTCTGTGTGTGATTTTGGCTGCCAGTACAACTGGCATGACAGAGCCCCATGAAGCAGAGATGGCAACAATACCTTTCAATGCTTGTGTGCACCAAGTGTTCAGAGTCCCAGATATAAAGCAGGAATTTCATAAACAAGCAATGAAACCACTTCCTCAGTTTCCCTAGGAGCAAGAGAAATAATGCCTTTCTGGGAATCCTCATCAGCCGCTGCCAGCAGGTGTCCCAGCTGTGCTTCTCTACTGAAGATTTACCACTTGGTCTGTCAGCATGAACACATCCCACCTTCTTCATGTTTTCTGACACCTGGTGGGGTTTGCTGCAGAGGCCATGCCTAGATTTCTTTGCTGAACTAGTCGAAAATGTAATAAGTGAAATGATGGAGGGAGCTCAGACTTAAACACGGGGGGTACAGGGTATAGCAGGAAGAATAAATCTTTGTTCCCCCCTTCCTTGCCAGATGCACTGTAAGCCTGACAGACTTATGATTATATATGGAAAGCAACATATGCTGCAGCTTTTATTTCTCTAACCATTAATCAAAAGGTATTTTGTATAAACAACATAATTGCCAGCTCTGGCCAGCGTGGGTGGGCTGACAGAAAGGCTCTGCAGTTACAGATAATCCTCGCCAGACACTGGCCCTGGTAGCCAGCAGCAGCTGTACGGACCATACGCCAGCGTGGGAGGGTGTGTGGGGCTGCACGCCGGGCTCCAGGCAGAGCTGCCTCTCCAGCCAGCCCAGAGGAATGCTGCTGAAGACTCAGAATAGTGGTGTTTCAGCAGAGACAAACCCTCTTGCATATGCCTGGGCTCTTTGTCTTCATGGACTTCAGCCTGAGTTATGTATGCTCATTTCTTTATGATACCAAACCTGTAGTTTTTGTTCCCTTAGTTGCATCAAAGAATGCAAAACTGCAGACAAGACAGCCCAGCACACATGAGCAGGCAGCTTCTTGCCTGCAACCCAAAACAGGATAGGAAACTGGAAAGGTTAAGAGGACTTTCCCTTGGTGCAGGGGATAGGGGTGACATGAGCCAAGTGCTGGGTGTAGAGGCGGGTGTGATGTTCTGGCAGTGAAGTGGCTACTGACAGTGAGCTGGAAGGGAAATGCTGGACTGGAAGCCTTTTCATGGATCTTCTGAAAATGAAGCCACAAGTACTTTCTATCTCATATAAGTCTGAGAGAGGAAGAGCCAACGGGGCCACACTGCTGCAGTAATGCTTGAGCACCTTTCTTTGGAGGGCAGTTGTATTTTCAGGCTCTGCAAGGGTGCCTGCCATGAGTAGACTGTGCATGGACAACTTCTGGGGAGTTGGCAGGAGAGGACAGCAAAGCTTCACAGCATCAGAGTTATTTATTGAAAGGAAAACACTTTATTGTCCAGTTTTATGCCACTATTTGGTGCCATAGTAATTCATCTCAAAGGACTGTTTTCAGTCTGATGCCAGGTGATGTGAAGCTACAGCTAGGCCAGAACTCTGGTGCCAAGGTGGTTTTGAACAGCAGCCAGTGAGAGCAAGAAGTGCCAGGATGATAATAAAACACTGCTTCTGAAGACACTTCCCCGAATTAACAATCTATGTCAAATTTAAGAAGTCCGATGGTTTTGTAAGGCTAATTTCTAGATTTCTGGGGTAGCTTTACCAAAGAGCAAATGCTCTGGTTCTCTTATAGAAACACCAATTGATGAATTTAAAATACCAGACTTACAATAGGTTTAATAACATCTGTATTGCAGCAACAAAATCATGCATCTTTGTTATTGATATCTTCATCTGTTGAGAAGGATCCCATCAGCTACAGATTATCTCTTGACTCCTGTAGTTACCAAAAGCTCATCAGTGGCAAATGAGGCTAATGTGAAGTGTGAAGGAATACACCATTGGGTCAGCAATCCTCCCCCTTGCCTGCTTCCAGCTGTTACAGTCTGGTATGGGAGTGACAGTTTTACTACATTTAATTTCCCTAGGAATCATCAGAAAAATAGGGGAGAAAGAGAAATTAATTCAGCCATAGAGATTGTCACAAAAAGTTAATAGTATACTGAGACAGATTGGCACTAAGTAGCAAATTTCAGAGCCAAATCTTGGTGCCTGAAAACCTGAGAAGATTCTTATTTCTGGAGATTTGATTTAACCAGTTCTAGAAGTACTTTAAGACTTGCACAGAAGGTAGCCTTGCATTCCTCACCATCTCAGCATTTAGTGCTGGTTACTTTGTAGTGAAAGCAAATTTATATTTTGCTGGTCTTGGAGTGACTGATTTGCTGAACATCAGAAGACAGAATTTGCTATAACAAATTGCTGGATCAATGATCTAACACATGGGTATGCTGTTACTGACAGCGTGTGATGATTCAAAGGCAACAAACACATCTTGCTGTGCCATCTCTTAGGAAATAATTTCTTCCTGACACTTCTAGTGATCATCTTACACCATGAAGCATGAGATTTGATTACTGATACTTTAGCATGCATAACTACAAAGGTTGTTAGTTTTAATGGAGTGGACAGCATGTCTCATGAGAGGTATAAACACATCGTGTGTGTTTGAAATACGATTGTAATGATTTGGCTTATTCTAATACAGGAGACTGCTCAATTTGATTAGCTGATGAAAACACAGCATTGCTCAACAAATCAGCAGGATTCATAGTTAACATTTTTCATGAAGTCTCACTGCAAGGTAGGTAGTTTTCCTCTCAGTAATATGTCTATCTTGAGTAGCAGCAATTTCTGCTGAGATTGTCAAGCTTAGGAATAGCACTGGGGAGCTGGATGTACCAGAAAAGGCAGGTTTTTATATCTTCAAGGGAGAATTGGAATGACAGATCTCTATGATTTGGAGCGATCCGTTATTAAATCATGAGTTCTCCATCACCCCTTTTGGCCCACCCTACCATGATGGTATTTTTGGCCAACTAGCTTGCATATCACAAGGACTGGTCTTCCACAATAATTTTCTTGGGCTACTTACAACTGCTTCCTCAAAAGGCTGTGCCAGTTGAATTCAGTCTTTTGCTGTGACAGTGCCCTTTGGTAGATGTCTCCTTCTCTGGAGATAAAACCCACCTAGAGGTGACTTATTCTGAGCTCAAAGGCTACAAAAGTGTAACCTACTTCTGGTTGTTTTTTTAAAATTTAATTCTGAATTTTTATATGAAATGAAAGAGCTAGAATAACTCCAGAATGGACTAGAAGGGCAAGCTAAGCCTCTTTTCTGATACTGTTCATGAATTATTTCAGAAAACAGATTGTGGGATTTCCTGTTGAGTTGTACTCTCTACACAGAGCGACAGTAAAGGTGTCACCTTTACTCTGTCACCTTTGGTCCCATACCTAGCTCTGTAGTTTAATTTCCCAGAGTGATCAATTTGAGGCAATTTACAGCCTGAGTGCTGGATTTGCACCTTATCTGGTGTGGCCTACAAGTAAAGCATCCTACTGCTAAGATGATATTCTCATTGATCTTCAACATAAGGGAAAATCCTTTGATTTGGATTAATTCCAAGCCCAGAGGGATTTATTTCTCTTTTGGCTCTTCTCAGACAAATGATCCAAATGGGAAAATCTTACTCTCCTGTCTATTCTGATTTCAGCTGTGACTTTGAAGCCAGCCATGGTATTTGCAATGCATGGGACTGCTTTCAAGGCCCTTCTGCCTGGCGTATCTTCAAAATCTTGGAATACTTGAATAGATGAAGTTATTAAAAAAAATAATCTCCCTCTGCTCAGTTTTGCTTGCTTTTCTCACTGGGTCAGGTAGCAAGGAAGGAAGGTGATGGCCCACAGCTGAACCCTTCTTTTCAGAGCTGAATGTGTGTGAGTCCAGTTGTGCTCTCCACTACCAAGATTTTTGGACCTTCAATTTCAGTGAAACTGAATAGAAGTTACAAGCTGCCTACTCTTAAATATTTATGTCATTTTAAGGGATAAGTTTTTTCTCTCTCTTCCCACCCCTCACTTCTTTTTGATGGTTTTCTTGTTCAGTACTTTTTGAATCCAGTCCCCACATTTATAGATCCCAGGGGAATGTTTTACCCATGTCGGCCTACCCACACCAGCCTTTGATTTTTACAGAGACTCGTAGCAGTGCCTGCATTTACAGTATAGCAAACAGAATTAAAAACCAAATTGAATCACACCTTGTGGCCACCTCAATTCAAATGCTGCAAGTATGAGGACTAAGAAAGTTATTACACAGAAACCTTTATTTTCTTCAGATATGCAGACCAAATGTTCTGTGTCTGTTTCACCTTTTCTTCCTTTCACTTAATTTGAAATTAGAGCAACAATGGATATAGAGCATGCCTGGCTGCCTATGTCTGGCAGGATTTTGATCATCTGTGAATTCATACTGCTTTTTTTAATACTGCTGATAAGTGATTACTTCTATTTCTAGACCACCTAGGAGATAGAGAAGGTGCATTAAACAGTATGATCAATGCAGTGGCCAAGCTTACATTGACATGAATTTACCAATAAACGACTGTTACCAGATCTATACAGAGAATTAGGAAAAGCAAAAATATAAGATGTCTTGTAACAAAGTTTCTTTTCCAGATTGGGTGTTGAGATCAGGTTATCTAAAGTAGGTGAGGAATGAGTGGTGTTATGATTCACTACTTACAGTGCCATTCGGGATACGTTTTTTAGCTGATTTTTAGTATTCAGTGGATTGCTGGTTGATGAGCCCTGTTATTTACTCTTGAAAGGAGACTGGTGTGCTTCTGGACCACCAAAGCAATACTGGATGGCAGTTATTCTTTTCTGGATAGAAGTGCTGTTGAGAGAGTGCTAATAGGAGTCATCTCACCCTAATATGAACCATTATCATCACTCAAACCTTTCCAGTTCACACCAGTAAATGTGCTCATACTTACTATGGCAGCACTAAAAACCACAGGGGAAAGACCCCAGCCTTTTGTGTCAGAGCAGAGTTTTATAAACCCCTGCCTCTCTGCCTGTACCCATGGGGTTTAGTGCTTCAGTTTTATTAACCACTCTTTTGACATCTTCTCAGCCTAGCCATGGGTAAGGCTGCAGCTGCAGTAGGTGTTTCTGAAATTCTCCCCAGTGCAAAGAAATTGTGTAGCAAATCTGCTGCCTCCTTACTACAAAATGCTGCTTCTAATCCCTGGAATACCAGCTGACTTGCTAGAAGAATTTCTAGTTATTTAATTTTATGTCTTTCATTTTTGGTGGTTCATATAATCACTCTCAGCCTTCCAAACTTTCATACCCCAACATTACATTTTATTTGTTCTAGTTCATATTGCCTTTCTATTGGCTTCAGTTGAGCTGAAGTTGAGTCTTTGGTTTTTGTTTTTTTTTTTTTTTTTGAAAGGCACCTGTTTGGCTTGAACAATATCTTGCAATTTCACCATTTTATTGCTTTCCCCCATACTTTCCTGCCTCATCTCCCTAAAGAACACCTCTTTTTTTTTTTTTTTTTTTTGTGCTTTCCATGATAACAAACAAGTTTCTTAAATAGCCTCCATGCTGAGTCTAAAGATTTCAATTTCCTTGTTTTGTAGTTTTTTTTAGTATCTACTGCACTTAAGCATAAAGTTTCTCTTTTGTGGCACTTGTTGATGTGACTCATCCTTGTGATGCTGAGCTGGGGCCTTAGACACAAAGGGCAGTTCCTCCCTGATCTCCTGATCACCTCTTCCCTCAGCTTCAGCCTGGCCTCCCAGTGCTTGGATTAGTGAATGTGATGGGAAACTGCCAGTAGGGATAAAGGAAAAAAAAAATGTTATCCTCATCTCCAGCAGCTGGTGTGGGACTCAAAGTAGTTCAGTGTTTCTTGCCAGACTCCTCAGACAGAGATAGGTTTGGTTTCAGGTCCCGTCTGTACCTGGATGCTGTTACAAGATGGATGAAAAAGTGTGGAATCTGATGTATTTGGGAGCAGGACAAAACCTGTTTAGCCAAAATCCTTATTCCTTTGTGAGAGCTGCAGGCTGATGGTTGGTCTGAAGAGAACTGGAAGGTCTTGGGGTAGGAAATTCTATGAAAAGTCCTGAGGATGGCTCTGATTAATAAAGTCATAAGAGGTCTCCATAGTTTTGCAGACAGACTAATTGGGATGAGAAGGTCTGCAAACAACAGAAATGTGATGCACACTGACACATTATTTTTATTTTCCATTGGTGCTTTTTAATTTCTCTTACTAATAGGCTGTAAGTGATAATGCTCCAGGGGAAAGCCAAGTGTGTATTTAAAATCTCCTTTTGCATTACATACACCTCAACTTATTTTTTTTTCTCTGGAGTGGGATTGCACTGAAATAAACTACCTCTAAATCAAAATAAATGGGCACTTGAAATTTTGCACCAGTAACTTCCTGAAATGATTTTACAGAGCTTGATATTACCAGGCAAAGATGCTACCCTAATATCCTATGTGTCCATACTGACTCTGGACACCCATGGACAGCTGCCTCTCTGGCCCCTGGCTGCCCATGAAGGCTGCTGGGATCAAGAGAGGCATTTTCTCAGCAGGTGCCTTATGCAGTGTTCCTTCTCCCTTTTTGTGCATCCCTTGGGGAGCTCCATGCAGCAGAGGCTGTTTCCAATGACATGACTAGCAGCATGAAGACTCAGTGATATTTGGGACGCACAAGAAAACCTCCCTTACTGCTCTGGAGTGGGCATTTCTGTTTTGTCACCAGGCTTGGTGACTCCACCTAACCACAACTAAGGAATGAAATGAGAGTGGTGACAGCTGAGGAGTGGATAACTAGTGTCAGGAGAAACAATTTTGGAGGGAAAATCTGTGGGTGGCTTTTGTAGTTGTCCAAGATTGGCTCAGTTGTGAAGGTGTGTAAGAATTCAGGTGGGGTTTCCTCAGTTGTTGGTGGTGGTGTGTTGCTGGCTTTGGCTGAGCTTCACTGGTGTCAAAGAAGTCAGCAGGGACTCACAGAGTGAAAAAAGCCACTTTGGAATCTGTGCATCCACATGGAAGAGTTTTATTTTGATCCTTCCAAGCCCTCATTTTGCACATTTCTGGTGTTTAGGGAATAGTAAGAACTGATACTTGGAGGTAAAACATGCAAATACTACATGGCAGAAGGAGGACACGGGCTTCCTCTCCTCATATTGCCAAGAGACCCTTGGTGGAAGAGAACAAATGGAAATCCAGAACATGCAGGAAATTTGTAAACTAGGGAGTGTGGTAGTAACATCTAAACAAAGATTTCAAGGTACTTATTTCTCAGGTTTTAAGGCAGCTATTTTCTAGAGTTCAAGTTCTTCCTGTCAAGGACTGAATGAAGAAAACAGATGTCAGAGGTTTGCAGACCTGAATCCAAATTGTGCAGTTCCAGATTGGCTCAATTTTCCTTCTCTCTGCATTGTTACCCTGAAAGTAACTAGCTCTATTTTTCAGTTCTTAGTTTATTTTTTCTGCCATTTTTTAGTGCCAGAGCACAAAGTTAAGCTAATTATTATAATCAGGTTCCATACCCCTCAAACAAGTTATTTGATTGAAAGAACTGCAAGTACTGCCTTTGACTGGATCTGTGCTAGTGCTGTGACTGGCATCTATTACTACCCAAAGGGAATCCAGAATGTAGAACCTTAGCAAGTGACAGTTGCCCCATGGATAATGGGACCCTTCTTGCTAGAAGGATCCCTTGACCATTCTTGCAAGATAAGTCACGGAAAATAAATTACAGGTGTTTGTAATGATTATTTATCATTGCAGCAGTGCTGGCCAGTCTGGACTAGTAATGAGTTTAGGTTATTCCCTAATTTTGCTACATTCCTGTGCCTTAAGAGTTTATTTAATTGAATTGCTGTGTTTTTATTACCACACTTTCCTGGCTTCATCATGATATGAGGCAGTTCATGGACTAAGGGAGCATGGAACAGTTTTAATTGTTTCATATTCCCATCTGCTGTTCTTCCTCCTCCACCCAGTCTCTCCAGAGGTGCCTCTGGGTCGGAGTTGAATTGAAAAGTCATTTAACATAAATGCTTTAGCATGACTTGGTCCCCCAGGTACAGTGGGCAAGGTCCCAAACTTCCAGGCATTTTAAGAACATCCTGAGGATGGTGTGCCATAGCAACAGTGCTGCTGGCTGCAGTCTTGGCTTGCATGCTTTCCTTCAGCAACGCTGGAATTCCTCCTGCACTTTAAACAAGAACAGATGCTATTCTCTAGGCTTCCTTCCATAAATATAGACAAAATGGGTCAAACTCTTTCCTCAGTTGCACTGAAGTAAATCAGAAGTAACTCCACTGACAGCCATGAACATTGCAGTGAAGTTACACAGGCAGAGGGCAGAATTCAGACTACTCGGCTTGCCTGCATATGTAAAAGCTGTCACTGCCAGCCAAGCTGAAATGCTCATTTACTGCAGCACATGGATAGCATTATTGTTACTACAGACTTTGTTTGGGTGGAAGTCAGTGGTTAAACACCTGAAATCTCAGTAGACAAAAGAGAAGACTTAAAGTTTTATGACTGCAGAGTAGGGGATTGCAACATGTAGGTTCGATTAAAAAAAAAATCAGAAACTATGTTATATTACATACTTTAGAGGTTTTGTCACTGAGTTGATTAGTATGACTTAGTTATTAGCTGTTACTAGAAGCTTTCCACTGAGAAATGGAATTAGAAATACCAGTTGCTGTATTTTTATTCACAATCCTGTTGAATTAATCTCACTCTCCCAGATGCACAGAGAACGAGTCCTAAGGCTGTTTTGCAGGTTTAAATATTTGCGTATTTCTTTTGGGTGGTGGGGAGTGGGAAACATAATCAGTAGAGAGAAAACCGTGTTTTGCAACAGCTGGGCTTCAGATGCACACACCAGAGCAGAAAGGAACAAGGGCTGTCAGCCACATTTGTCCTTGGGCAGCTGTAATTTTGGGGACTGGGATACTTATTTTCCCAGGCCAGCACTAGTACCTTTTCTAACTCTCTTTGTCACCCCCTGACTTTATCGTGTCTCTTTGGTTTCTCTTTTCTCTGCCACCTTACAGTTCTCTTTCACTCTGCACCCCCTCTTTAAGCCTGTTGATAGCTACCCATAGCACTAGAGAACGGCAAGGGATTAGATAAGAAAATATTCATGTTTTTTCACATGCACAAGAATTCACAGGCAGACACATTCCTGAAATATATTTAGTATATCAAATATTTTATTTTTACCTTGCAGCTATAAGGATTATATACATCTTTTAAAAAGGCAGGGTTTTGTCCAATCTCTGACTGGACAAATTCAGGTATGTTCCATGCCAGCACATACATGAGAAGATGTTGAAATGGTGGCAGAAGGTATTGATATGATGTTTACCCATGGACTTGACTCTTAAATGCAATTTCTAAGTGTCTTTTAGACAGCTAAATTTTCTACTCAGACAAGCCTAATATCAAAACAGAAAGTCTTCAGCCAGACTGTAGTGAGTTCATTAGAAATACAAAATAATGTTTTAAGGCAATTGTTTGAAGCATCTGTCTAGCCCTACTTCTATACAAAGCCCTCTGCTTCTTCCTCTTTCTCCAGCTTTCCTGTCTTATCCTGTGTTTTTTTAGCTAGTACAACCAGTGAGATCCAGCCTGTACCTGAACTGGGCTCCATGAGGTGAGCTCACTGGGTTATGACATTTAAAGAGAGGAAAAGCACAAAAAGGAATCTGAGAGGGTAAGTTAAGAATTAAGATGAGCTTCTGAAGGTGTGACAGCCCCCATATCAGCCCACCCCAGTGAGTCTGACTTCTTCTGGCTGCAATGAACCAGTGTTGATGTTCCTCCAGCCTCTCTTAAAGAGAGCAACTGGGCTGACACAGCGGGACCCTGCCAAGTTCTGCTTTTTGACCTGATCCTGGGAGCCCTTGATTAGAGCATAAAACATGGGCAATGTGAGCCTTCAATTGTTTTCACATTTCTACTTGAGCATGGCATGCCCAAGGGAGACTTGTGGATGTTTAAGAGTTCATTGGTAATCTTATTTTAACCATTTTTATTACTGATTGAAAAGAACAGGGTTGAGGGGATTTTTTTCTAGTCTTGGTTTTGCAGGTGGAGAAATACAAAGAAAAGAAATCCCTTTTGACATGGGAAATGATGTGATATTTTCTTTAATAAAGAGTAAATTTTATTGTGCACCAAGCCAATTTATAAATGTGGTCTCTGTAACTAGCACTTTTAATTACAGGGGGGGAAAACGGAATTAGTTCATTAATGCTGGAAAAAGAACAGTGACCTACCTGCCAAATGGCAAGGTGGAAATAATTAATCTGGTCAATTAAAAAGAAACTGATAAATTAAAATGCAAAACCTTCCATGTGGTGCATTAAATCAGAGCTGTAATTTCCAGAATGTTGTGTTTATTGTCAGACTTGATCCCTTCTTTTCTTGCTTGCCTTGATTCTGTGTTTGGCAAGCCCTGTTAGTGAGTTCTTTGGCATTCCATGCTAAATTTCTACGCCCATGCATATTTTGCAAAAGAGAGCTTGCAAGATCAAGCTCTTTATGAAATCCAGCTGATGAAATGCACATGCCTTGTTTTTTATTGTCATATTACAAACCTCCATATTCCCTTTGCTTTGCTTTGCTTGTTTTCCCACTGTTAAATGTCACTTGTGTTTCCTTGGGCTTTAAATGACCCAGGCATGGGGCTGAATTGCTGGGGTCACCTCAATCAATTTATGACCTTAAAAATCTGATCCACACAGAAACTACTGGGCTGATGGAGCTGAACCCTAAAGTATACAGCATATTTGCTCCACAGAACTGGAAGTAGTAAAACAGTTTCTTTTCTATAAATATCAGTAACTCCTCTTGACATTTACAAGTACATAGTATTTTTTTACACACTGCATGATCTCAAAAGTGCTTAACAGATCAGTGAACTGTGTATCTGCTCAGCATTTGTAACTACAAAGCCATTATGTGCCCTGCACCATCTCTCACAAAAGCCCAGGACATTTGCATTAGCTCCTGTCCATCTCAAGGCCATAAATTGCAATAAGAAATATGGGCTACTTACTGAATGGTTGACCAGTGCTCTGATGCAGTCTATGGGAAAATATGAACGTTATTGTTTACTTTAACTAGGGCATATATCATACAGAGCCAAGGACTTCTCATTTGTTAAGATGAGAGTTGCTCTCCTCAGAAATACTTTGGGGCATGTCCCATTGCCAGGGAAAAATCAAATTGAAACCCAAAAGCTAGGCAGAGGATGATCTGTAAGTTTTATATCTGAAGTGTTAGAACTGGCAAGCACTAAAAATACAGGAGGAGAGCCAAGTCAGATGTTTCTGTGATGTGGTAAAAATAAGCAGTGCGTGTTATAGCCTCTTCAGAAGGTGTGGGTTTGCCTTGTGAGAGGGAGCAGTACTAGATGGAATAAACAGCTGTGGCCAGAAATCAAATTCCTGGCATTTCAGCAGCCCTAGTCCTCCTTCTCCAAAACTATAAATCACCAGGGGGATTTCCCTCAGCCCTGCTCCTGCCAGCAGCTCTGCAAAATCACCAGACAGCCCCCACCACATGGTTTGAACTCCTGAACACTCATATGTGTCAATTAGATTTCCTCACTAAAGACATCATGATTCAGAGATGAATTAGACACTCTGCACCCATTTTTCTTATCTAAACCAGCATATCATTGCCCCTGTCCAGCTGGGAATTTCCTCCTGGATGGGAGGAACACAAGAAGCTCTTATCAGTGACCAAGTACAAGGTGAGACAAAGGATAACAAATTTATTTACTGCAAATGAACACAGAAAATGTAACATCTACCCTGAGGTATAAAACTTACAAATTTTAAAATCATGAGGTTTCTCAACACCTCTGTCAGCTTCTGCTGTAATGGCCCTATAAAAACTGAGGTGGGTGTCCATTGCTGCATGATGAAAGCTATCCCAATTAAAAAGATAAATCCTCAAAAGCAATTAAAAGGTTGCTGAGACCAGATATGTATGGAAGGCTGTACTGACATGACTAGTTGTACAAGCATTGCTAAAGTCAAGGGAAATCCCAGCCACCTAGAGTGGCTGTACCACTCTGGACTTTGTCCTGCTGGTTGACAGGGCCCGTTCTCCTCTCACCCCTGTGTCTTACCACCAGCCCATGCCCAGGGAGCATTGTGTCTCATACAGTTCCATCTCAGATTCAGATGTCCACCCAAGGTGTATGATGAGACCATCTTATGCTTCCTGAGCACGTAAGGAAGTGCTCTTGTGTGTCATGAGCTTAGGCTGTGTGATAGAAACCACACTTCTCATCCCTGTGTGTTTTGCCTCAATGCTTTGCTGCCACAAAGTCATGGTCATAGACTTGGTGAGATTGGCTCCAGTGTTGCATATAACAGCAGAACAGGTGTGGGAATAAACAAATCCCAATTCGTGTTTCATGACAGCACCTGTTTTCAAACCCACAGCTGATAGATTGAAGAAGAGAAGGGTTTAAGATGGACAATAAACCGAGCAATTTAAAATGTACTGTTAACAGCCCAGTAAGCTCAGCGTTCAATTTGCAAGGCCCAAAGCAGGAGGTGAGGGGCTGCTGTGCAGACACCAGGATGCTTCTTCCTGGCCCAAGCAGCCACAGCCTGGCCAGCCCCTTGCTTGAGCAACCTCGCAGTTGCAGCACTGCAGCTTTGCGGTGGTGTCTCAGCATGCCGTGTCCTAAGGCACGGATTGCCAAAGGTATTTATTTGGGAACCTCCTGCTGAAATGGTGAAGCTCAGGTGCATACATGCCAGGCAGATCTTGGCTTGAGGGCTCTGTTGCTTCATCCACAGTTGCTTTACCCTTCACCTTGGGCTACTGAGTGAAATGGCAGAGGGGGTGTGATGATCCTTAAAAGCCACTTCTGTGGTCAGAACCCAGCCTTGGTGCCTGTATTGTTCAGGTCCCACTTCCCTATCCTGGGTGGGGGAGAAGAGCTGCTGCTCACTGTACTGGGGGCCATTTTCCTACTCAGGGCACCCCTGAGTATGTCCCGGCCATGGGCAATCCCTTCTGGGGGACAAAGGAGTGGAGGGGAGCACACATGCACCAGTGGCTGAACTGCCACAGTGTGCCAACTGTGTGATCCAAACCTGAGCTGGCCTTCCCTGCTTATAAAAATTTGTATTTTTCCAACTATGCGTCCTTATGCTATTTATATTTGAATCTTCCTCCTTTGCTCTTTGTGTCCCACTGCACCCATGCTGTATTTGTCCTCATTTCAAAACATACACATGTGCCTCTGAGCAAGCTTCCAGGCTCTGGCATGTTTTATGTGTCTTTATTAGCTCCAAAGTGGCAGTGAGATTACATGATGTCTAGATTTCCTTGCAGTCAAACTTAATATCCTGAAATTTTACTGAAATCCTGCAGCACTGGCCAGGGTGTGAGAGGGTCCACCTCATTCTTTCCGTACCTGTGTTGTTGTCATGGATGTGCAGCATTATCTGGCTTGATTTTTTTTTTTTTTTTTTTTGGGGAACAGAGAGGGGTGACATGTTTTTTTGTGCATCAGGGCGGGGCAAATGCACTTCAGGTAATTTTGCCATTGCCCAGTTTAAATTAATGCAAAGTTGTGTTGGGAACTCAAAAATGTATAAATCTGAGGAAACCTACAGGGGAAAAAGTTATGGTGAAAACATGCTGCATGAAAAAGATATTCAGCCTTCTGAACTATGGGAAAACAAACAGGATTAGCTGTAAGCAATAATCAGAAGGATATGAAATGTATGCTGGTACATAGCTAGTATAAATATTCATTGCTTAGGGGAGCCAGGCAAGCCAGCATCAACTGAGGATATAAGCTACATGTCATGGACTGAAATATTTCTATGAAAAAGAAAGAGGGTGGCTGTTTGCAACTGCATTTGCAGGCAGAGCCAAAACTCAGTCCCTTGGAGGCACAGAAGTGCACCCTAGCTCCTCTACAGCCCTTAAAGACTATCCCATCCCAGTGTCCTTGCTGCCGTCAGCGCTTCTGCTTGGCTGCTCCCAGTCTGGTTTTCATTTCAGACGGGATCAATGGGAGAGTGCTTCTCCCTGGGAGCTTTGCTGCAGGCACAGGACGCTGGGAGACGGAAGGTGCTGGAGGGTCCGTATCGGAAGCACTAAGCTGCTCCCAAGGGCTGCTCAGGACACGGCGTTATCCAGCTGCAGGGCTATTGACACACAGCGGCAGCCTTGGAATCACCCTCCCGTGAGATCCCCGCCTCTGCTCTAATGACGACGGGCAGGCTCTCGGGGAGAAAATGCAGCAGCAAAGAGCCCTTGGGAGGCAAAGTTGCCAGGCTTACTCCCCAGGTTTAAAGTAGAACTCCCCCTGACTGAAATCCAGCACAAATCCTCACTAAATAGAGATATGGTTGTTGTTAGTGCTGTAGCAGAGCCCCGGAGGCTCCTCCAGGACTGCATCAGATTGCAGGGATTCAGACAGGCAAGGTGAAGAAAATGGCAGTCAGGAAAATGGGTAAATGAATCTGTCTTTGTTCAGTGTCAGGAAATTAATGCCAGCTTCTTAAGGTATGGGAAATGACATTGGCTGCCAAATACAAACTGCTCTGGATTTCATGGGAATAATTATGACAGTGAAATATTTTCTTAACTTGACCTTTGGCCACATGCTAAATGGAAAGAAGTAAATTTGGCACTGCAAATGCAAACTGAGCCAAATTATCTTATACCCATGGAGGATCTGGCCTTACAGACCCAGCTCCACAGGGCCAAATCCTGCTGTCATTTACGCTGGTGTAAATTTGACTCTGTTTTGCTGAACTGTGTGGAAGTACTGAGGCTCGCACTAGGTGAATGTGAGCATAATTTAGCACTCAGTGAGGACCCTGCCTCGTGGAGGTCAGTGGTTTCCCGACTGAGCAAAGCCCCGGCTCTTGCAGGAGCTCTGTAAGGCAGAAAAATAGGGGTGAGGGGCCCCCTGCGGGCTTGACAGAAATGTGCTTGATAGAAGTGAGGTGGGAAGTCCTTATCGGAATTGCATCCCTGTTTGCAGACAACCTTCTGGAGCTTGGTTCTGAGCCAGCGACCCCCTTCTAAGGGGTGAGCACACACTCACCAACAGCTAAAATGAAATCTCCGTGCCTCTGGTTTGTACTTCTGGCTGTTTCCAATGTGTTGATTACCAGTCCACTCATGCTCATTTGCCTCCTGCCCCTGAAACCTCTTAAGTTCAAATAAAGAAACAGTTATTGGCATTATTACATACCTATTTGTATCAACCCAGATTAAGACTTGATGGTTCTGGGTTCAAACAACAAACAAAATGACAATGTTACCAAATGAGATGATGATCTGTTTTGCATTCTCATTCTGGGCTCATTTCTACCAGTTTAATTAAAGAATTACTTTAGAAGAATAAAAAATATGAGAGCATTGTATTAGTACAACAGGACAAATAACCCGGACTCAATCCAGCTTATATTTTCATCAGAAAAAGGAAGAACATATCAGGATGGAAAAATATTTTAGGAAGAGAAATATGTCACAGGCCATTTTTGGTTTACATTTCTGCATTCATTTCACAGCAGAAATATCAAGCAAATGTTTTCACATAAGTTGCTTTCCTCATCATCTGGAAGCAAGGCTAATTACTTAGGTTAAAACTCAGAATTAATGCATTGGTTCTTTAGGTTTCTTATGTAAATATGCATCTAATTGAGAATTGGAAGTCAGAGAAAATAATTCTGCAAAACATGGTACAGTCTTAAATTATGGGAAGTTAATACAAATCCTCAGTGTTTTCAAATGCAAAAGATGGGAGGTTTCTATTTAATGTGTCTCTCTAGGGAGGAATTATCTGATCTCTAACATGAGAAAACACCAAAGCCAAGGCAAAGGCCTGCTGTTACTCTATCACAGAAAAACATGTTTCTTTGAAATTTCATCAGCTAGAAAATCAGTGAGTAGGGCTTCAGATTTCATAGAGGAATTTTACTGGGGTTTTTCTGGGCACAAATGATAAAAATGCTATAAATTCTATCTCGGACTCTGCAAGTGAAAGGTTTAAGAGATTATGTGAGTAAATCATTCATCCCTTCTGAATATCCTGCTGATAAAAGGGATCCCCTGATGTGATATATACTGTCAGGTTTGAATCTGAAGCAGAGAATTTCTTTCAAGTTCCCTTCAGGGAATCTGTACATTTTATGCTGAATATTAGGATCACCTCTCCAGGCATGGAGAGGAAGCTAGAATGAGACCCTAAAGCCATAGAGAAATTATCAGAAAGAGATAAACTGGTTTCCTTTTTTTATTAAATTCTCCTATAACCAGCTTTATAACCTAGCAAGTCACAAAAATTTCACAGTACATTACACATGCTGGCTGGCAGGCATTTCACAAGATCAGGGAGGCGTCTCTACGCTTTCTGCCCTGGATTGAGCACAAAGGCAGAGGGCAGGGCTCCCGCATCTCCCTTCCCAGAGACGCCATCCCGCTCTAGCAGCTTTCTATTTTGTTGACTGTTTCACCGCTTCCGAGTCTCCTTACGAGCATTTCATGCCTCCGAAGCCTTGATACATTGTTGCGCAGGCGGAGAGGGAGAAAAGAAGGTGGCCCAGGTTATGCCGGGTAAAGCTGTGGCTGCTCCCCATCTCTGCAGGGAGGATGATTGATTCTTGCCTTGCACACAATTGCGAGCGCTCAGCAGAGGCGGGCGGGGCGGTGCTGCCGCGTGTGAGCGAACGCGGTGCCGCCAGCACAACTCTGGGACGCTCCGGTGAGCTCAGGTGTGCACGGGACTGAGCAAATACCTGCCTGGAGGTCAGACTACGCTGTTTGAGGGCAGGTGCCTCTCCAATGTGCCGTCCCTGTAAGGTGCTAGAGGGGAGCAGGAGGCTGCGGTGGTGCATGGCATCGCCTGCATCCCTGGGCTGAAGGCACTGGTACCCAAAATTGCTGTCTCCCTGCTGATGGAGAGGCAGTAAGGCCTTGCTCCTCCTAAACGCGGGGAAAGGGCAGCAGGGATTTCCTGGAGAGCTGAGGGCGGGCCATCGCCGGGCCCGAGGGAGCAGGGATGTTGCCTTTCACCGCTCGGCTGGGGCTTCCCTTCACCATTCCTTTTCTCCAGACATGCGACGCAGAGAGCTGTATCGTGGGCTGGGAAGCGGAGCGCCGCTCCCCTTTGTGTCGAGAGTGGCCCTGCGCCGGCGGCACGGCCCATTCCCGTTCCCGTTCTCGCTGCCGGCGCAGCACCGCCCTCTGCAGCAGCCCGGCCCGGCCCTGCCGCAGGGGTCACCCGGGGCGCGGCTCCCGCTGAACCAGGACCCGGCTCCTGCTGCTTCCTCGGGGAAATTCTGCCTCCGCACCTGCGGCAGCGGCGCGGGGGTGGCGGTGTGCTGGCTGCGCCTTTGCTGCAGGGACGGCCGTAAGAGCGTGTGGCGCTCGACGCTGTAAAAACGCCATGTGGCTTGAGCTGCTCAGCAGGGGAAGAGCACAGGATTTATGTGCGCTCTGAATGCCCCGTCCCTCAGCGCTGATGGTGCTTCTCCATCTCCTCCTGCTCCGCGTGGGAGCCGCGGTGATAAATACTATTGACAGAGCGAGAAAAGCCGACACGCCGTGTCCCGCTCTCGTTCCTGTTTGCCGGCCGTGTGAGCGGCCGTGAATCAGCGGAGAGGCACACAAAGAGCTCTGTGAGGCACCAGAGAAGTGCAGCTCAGAAAAATCCGAACTCTGCTAATTTTAATTTAGAAAACGGCTGTTAGTAAACAGTCCAACCCAACAGGATCTGAGCTTTAGCCAACTCTCTTTGCCCTCTCCCACGGGAAAGAGAGCTATAAAATAAAACTGACTCATAAAAAGCTGTTCGTCAACCTGTTCCCTACTCGTGACAGGCTGGAAAAGGGTCCTAGGGGCAGAGTTGGGGGAAAGGAGAAGGTAAGCAGCAAGAAAGGCTGAAATTCAGGGAAGTGGCCAGGCCCAGGTGAAGGATCAGAATCCCCTGCCAACTTCTGCCTCTCGTTGTGCAACAGTGATGTTTTCTTAATGTGCAGCAGCTGTGCCGTGGGAAATACGAGCTTAGCTGATTTCTAAGCAGCATTTCAAGTGCGTACAAACAAGGGGGTTTGTCACTGAATAAGACTGGGGTTGTAGCATTCCAGCACTTTCCAGAAGCTGCACTTGGATGGCTTGAAATAGTAGTCTGTGAAAATGGGTATTTTCTAAGGTGCCAGTTTAAGTCTCATTGAAGTCAATGTGAACTATTTATTGATTTTCCTGGCCTGAAGTTTAGACTATTAACTACAGTGAGTTTAGGGGAAGATCTTCAAAAATAGAAATAATCTGGACTGATTTGTTTGGTTTGGCAAGGCCTGCTCTAAGGCTTTATTAGTTTAAATTCAGGCAAGATCTAGGAAAATTATGCTAATCAAAAGGCTCTTAGGAAAATTAGTCCAAATGTCTCAGTTTTTCTACTTAATGGAAAATCATCAGAAAAAAAAAAAAAGAAAAGAAAGAGAAGAAACGCTTCGCTGAAAATAGAACCGAAAAGTTTGTCAGTAGTTAAAGCCTCTTTTTTTGCATTTAGAAACCGTTTCTTTGTGTAGGACAGGTTGTCCAAATGAGGTGCAAACGCACTTCCTTCAAAAACATAAAAACGATGCACATTGTCCTGGCCATTCCCACTCCTTAAGAAGACAGCAGGTTTTAGCAGAGTCCCAAAATATAGAGATATTTCATTTACTGAAAGGTTAAAGAGAAATAAAGGAAGAGAAGCCTGAGGGAGAGGAGGGGATGGATCTTTCATTGCTTATCTTTCAACTCACACAGCCACATCATCACATCAGCGTTCCAAATTTGAATTTTTCAGGGTTAGATTCTTCTGCCTTTGCTGGAAGCTAAAGCCAATGTGGATTTGTGGAAGTTTTGAATTCAGACTTGTAAAATAGGATGTTGTCAGTAAGATATTGTGGAATGGGCTGTCAATATCAACTTTTATTCTTGTATGTAACTTCACCATTTTTAAAGAAATAACACTCCTCTCCTTTTTCATCTGCTAAAAGGGGCTTGCTTACCCAGCAGAAGTATTGCTTAGGAATTTAAGCTTATCTGCAGCTGTTTGTCCATTTCAGGCCCTGGGAATATGTTCAGATGTTTCTGTGTAGTTTTTTTGATATTTTTTTGCAACAAAAGGACTCTGCTGGCTTAGGGCATTCATTTAGGGGGATTTTACTATATGTATAGGGAACATAAACTGTTACTTGCTATCTTCCTTTCTCTCTAAATAAAAATGTATGTGCCTTCCTTTAAAAATGTATTTTGTGTGTAAGTCACATAGTGATAACATTAAATGTGGTATAAAGACGGTAATAAAAATGGTTGTAACATTTATATATTTTTCATGACCAAAGTGCTCTGCAGTGGGAGATGCTATAAACATGTGCTTGCCACTGGAGGAAGCAACAGTCCTACACTGCAAAAGACATCAGCCACGTGAGCACAGGCCTCAGTTCTGGGCACAGAGTGGGTAGGTGGGGAGGCAGCTCTCAACAAAAAAAAAGAGGGCGAGAGCATCTGACCCAGCATGGCACTGCCATGGGGGAGGTTGGGTGCTATTGCTGAGGAAGAGGCCATGGTGGACAGAGTGGAAAATGCTGCTGGAATGGAGAGGATACTCCATGCAGAAGCTTCTCTTGATGCAGCAGAGGAGGAAGTGCCTGTCCCAGGCCTCCTCCTCCTGTTGTACCTCAGCTCTGCCACTTCTCCCTCTTCTTTCAGCAGCAGAGGCCTCTCCACTTTGAGGTCCTTGTGTTTTGCATCACCCTACCTGCTCAGAAGCCCTGGGTTGTCTGTGAGCACAGCATACTCCTTGAGGAAAAGCAGATAAAAACAGCAGGAAAAGGGAAGAACAGGAAAAATGCTGGTCTTGGCGCTTTTGTTGTGATGTAACAGGATGAAGAAATTCCAGGCATGCCGACTGCCCTCTAGCTGTATCTTCCAAAACAGCCACAATTTGCAGAACTCCACAGCCTTTTTGGGGGACAGTTTTTCCATAGAGAGCATGGCCCATCTCCCTCCCCAGCCGGTGCCTTCGCTGCAGGCTGCAGCGGGCAGTGTGTGTCAGAGCCGGCGGGTCCTGCTGCCTCCGCCCATTTGCAGAGCACCCGTGTGCACACGGGAGGCGAGGAAGTGATGGAGCACTTGGGGCTGCAAATCCTGGCAGCAGTGCCCTCACGAAAGCCGCGCTGTGGCTGGATGGAAAATCAAGAGCATATGAACATCTGAACTGCTCGCCATTAGAGGGCATTTAGCATTTGCAGGGGCGCGAATCTGCAAAGCGATTTTTTTTTTTTTTAAATGTCCAGTGACTTTTACAGAAAATGCACAATGAATATTAAATAAAGGGCATTGCCTATTACTGCACTTCAGATGCTGTTATGTGGTGTGACTTTTTAAAAACTTTTTTTTAAAGGTCATGCTGTTTATGCTGCATAATATATAATACAACTGCACTGTAAATTAGTGACATGCTTTACAGCCTGCTGCTGTGCTTCATGGAGGTGAACAAAATTTGAAATGGGGAAACAGTTGTGGGAAATATTTAATATCACAATAATCAGGGGCTTAATGGCCTAGTGATGAGCTATGGAGGCCTCTCTAGGACACTTTGTTGCTTCTCCTGTCTGCTTTCTAGTCTCTCTAGAACATTTTTCCATTCTTAATGCCGTTAAGTTTGATTTTAACTTACTGTTATAGGATGTTTAGGGTAAACTGTAGCATTACCTAACCCACAGCACTTCCTTTAGCTGCATGTGATATGCTCAGCCCTGACAAGTTTCCTCCCTAGCAGACAACAGTTGCCTTAATCTGTGTTGAAATGATTGTAGGCCTGAACAGTTCCTATATACATTAACTCTCTGGAAGCATTAATTATTCTATTCCTTTATAATAGCTTCAAAATGTCAAAAAATGCTGTCCTCTTTCTTTCCAGGTAAACCACAGCACAGAAACTGTATTCTGAGGGTCATGCAGCCTGATTCCAAAATTCCTTCAGGACAGCTCTTCAGGGAGGCAGTATCAAAGGTAAGCAAATGAGTTGAAGCCATGGATTTTTGATCCTTATTTTAAAAACTTCAGCTCACACATTGCTTCAAAGGGCAGAATACACAAAAAGGAGAGTAGCCATGGAGCAGAGAACCAGACTGCATAAAAACACTGGAAGGCATTTGGGTTGCATTTCACTGTGGAACACATATGTTTGAAATGGGATGGAAGACTGTTGAGAAAATATACTGACTGATGCCAGGGTGAAGGAAATGCCAAGTAAAGGAATTAAGCAAATAAACAGGGGTTTGGAGAAGTGTTGAGAAGTGCAGGAAAAGTGTAACACAAGGAGGAAACTGAGAAGCAGATTTCTTCCATCTACAGGTACTGACTGTAAGCTTTGCATGGAATGGAAGTTACAATGGGTTTTTCTTTAAGAAAAATGAAAAAGAATGTAATTTCACATTCATGGGTCTTTTTTCAGAGACTGTTTTAAGAGTGGTATTTGGGTTGGAGGGACTGCACACAGAGGACTGAATTAGTATGTAAGTAAGTCCTTGCTACCAATCAGCATCTCTGAACCCAGCTGTCACAACAAATTTTACTTCAAGGGTAGATCTAAACTGAGGTATCATCCTAATAGAGCCTTCTTGGAATTTATTCTCAGTCCCTGTATTAGTTATAGAATACTTGTATATTATTAATGAGTAAGCAAAAGGAAATGTTTATGTTTGTAGAACTGATTTTTTAATATAAAGACAATTCTTGTGTTTAAATATACTATCAACGTGATCTGCAACATAATAAAAATACTTTAGAAAAAGCAGAAGAAAGAAATGTTTCACACATAGGCACAAATTAGAGAATTAAAACAACAGTTTCTTCAAATTCTGTCCTAGAAGAGAGAGATAACATTTTTTTCCCAAATGTCAACCAATGAAAAGAAAGTTGATCAAAATTTCAGGAGGATAAAATATTATCTTATGAGTGAAAACTCTATGGTATTTCTATAATGACAATCCTGGTCAACGCATCTTATTTAATATGACTGGTTACTGAGAATGCTCCTAGTTATCTGGTACAACTTAATTTCATGAAAATCTTCTATTATCTACTGAACATTGTTAAAATACAGAACAAAATATTAATGAGATTTTTGTGAGGGTTAGCATTACCTCACAAGCACAAGGAAAGAATAAAGTTCTCATTTCTGCTGTATGATAACAACATTTACTCAGCCCACCCAGTGATCTTATACATCAGTGCCCTCAAAAGCCTGGCTTCATAGGTGACTGTGTTCTTCCCACTGTGCATCCCACTCTCTTCAAGGGGGTGCTCAATGACAGCTGGGATGCTTCTTCCATACTGTTCACATTGCTTCAGAAACTGCAAGCACTCTTGAATCACACTGTCACGCAGCATGACCATGTGCTTGGACATGTTCTCCAGCAAGGACAGGAAACACCGCTTAGCGTAATACCATGTGTCCGTGCTCAGTTTTTTGTTATATGGCTCCAGGCTTTTAATGATCCTTGAAATACCAAAGTCATAGTTTCCCTTCACACAGTACAGGGTACCAATGACTAGATTGACAATGCAAAGATGGTAGGTATTTTTATCAGGATGATCGTAAGACAGCTGCTCTTCTGCCTTCTCAATCTTCCTCATTAGTTCCTCTGCATCCTCATTCTGGCTTGTAAGGATGTAGGAAACACAGAGGTTTGCTAACACAATGGCACTGACATCGAGAATGTTGTCGTAGTGCTTTTTAACTATTGGTTCATAGAAGCTAATAGCCTCTTTATATTTGTTCTCCTGCATGAAGAGCACATGAGCCACATTAAGCTTCCATACCTCGTGCTCCTTGCAGAACTCCACTGATTTGTGGAAGACCTTTTCTACCATTGTGTAGTTCTTCATGTCCCAGTAAATCTTTGCCTGGGCCATCAAGACAGGTACATATTTATCCAGAGCCTCATCATACTCATTAACTGCCTTTTTTAGAGCTTCATCATCCCAACTTTGCCTAGCTTCCTGTACCTGTTTTGTGAGTTTTCTCAGCTGCTCAGTCATTGTCCCTGCTGAATCATCTAGCTTACGGATGGCCTCCTCAGGGGCAGTTTGACAAGTAATAATGGCATCCAAAAAGTTGTATAGATATGGTGTGAGCAGTTTGTAGGTCAGGTGGGCATTCTCTGCCAGCACATCAGCTGCCAGGTCGTAGTATTGATGCTTGCAATAGAGCAGTAACAAGTTACCAAAGGTTTCTGGTGGACAGGGGTTCTGCAGGAGAAGAAATTGCAGCTTCCCAAACCCATCAGTGGGCTGGCTGTCCATGTTCATGAGTGCTTGGTTGTGCAGCGTGACCGGGTCCAGCTCTTCCTCGGCCCTCGGCGGCATATCCGTGAGCGCTTCCTGCGCCGCTCGCACGTTGCGCAGCTGGTACTCAATGGCCGCCTTGAGGTTGAAGGCCTCCACCAGGGCCGTGCGGTGCAGGAGCAGCGTGTTGCCCACGCTGTGGACATCGACGCCCTCGGTGGTCATGCCCACGTTGAGCTCTGGGTGCTGGTGAATGCCACGCTTGATGATGTCGGAGATGTACTTGAGGGCAGCATGGTACTCCTTGGCCGCGTAGGAGCACAGCGCCATGTTGTAGGACAGCTCCGGGCAGTAGCCCAACACTTGCATGGCGCTGGCAAACTTGCCGCTGGCCTCTTCGTGCCGGCCCTGCCGGTACAGCAAGCAGCCCAGGTTGACCTCGGCATCGGCCCTTTCCGAAGGGTCCTCGGCTGCTCCCGAGCCGCCATCGGCCGCGGCGGCGAGCTCCTCCTCCACCAGACTCTGTGCCGCCGGGAGGTCGCCCTGGGCATAGTGGACAGCGGCCTGGAGGCGCAGGGCCCGGCGGTGGAAGGCGGGGACGTCCAGCAGCGGGCTGGCGGCGCGCAGGGCCTCGGCGAAGAGCCCGGCCTTGTACAGGGCCTGCGCGTGGTACAGGCGGTACGACAGCAGCTGCGGGTGCAGCGCCACCAGCTGCTCGTAGCACTCGGCCGCCGCCGCGAACTCCTGCAGCTGGTAATGGCAGTAGCCCAGCAGCGAGAGGCAGCCCCGGGAGCGGCAGCTCTTCTGCAGCCCGCGGTTCAGCAGCGACACCGCCTCCGCGAAGCGCCCGCCGCCGATGAGCCCGTACACCACGGCCGTGTGCTGCCCGTCGGGCACCGGCGCGGCCTCCATGGCGCGCCCGGCAGTGCCGCGGCCGGTGCTGCCGTGGCAACGGCGCCGCCGGGGCGGAAAGGCTCCCGCGCGGGCGGGCGCTGCCCCGGAAGCGGCGGCGGGCGGTGCCCGGGCCCGAGCGGCCGCCCTGCGGCCCGCGGGAGCCGCTGCCGCCAGCGGAGCCGCGTCCTCTGCCTTTGCCCGCCCTCCTCTGCTCCCCTCCCTGCGCCCGTCTCTCGAGCGCTGACACGGCGTGTTCACTGCCATCCCCAGCTGCCTGGGCCAGAGTGTTTCCCACGTTTCGTGATCTCGTGCAGCTGGGAGGAATAAAGAGTAAAAAACCAGCTCCTGTATTTCCAAATGCTGTGTAGTAGTTCCCTTAAACAGTAAGTGGTGTAAAAGCAGGCTATAAGCTAAACACATAACACAGGGCAGGAAGCATTTAACTTCTGTCTTGGGTTTTGTCGACGTGAAACATCCCCTTTACAACCCATCAAGATACAAAGTTGGTCCAAGGCTGGTGGATGTCAGGAAGTATGTCTGTACTTTGGCACAATCCAACAGTTTTCCTGCAGCTTTCAAAAGCAGAAGAAATTACTTCGGTCTTTTCTTACTCAACAATGTAACTGTGCTTTGGTGGGACTTCTTCTCCCCCCCACGGTATTTCTACTGACCAGTGATACTCTAGACCACAGACTGTATAATCTGTGTAATTTCTGTATGTGTGAATAGCTCCCTTAGGGTCACCAGACCCATCTGGTTTCTAGTCATTCCAGACTAATGCCAAGCGTATCCAGTAGAAGGAGTTTGGTTTGCCCCCAGGAATGAGTGCTGCAAGGTTCTGCATCAAAAATTGTATCTGGGCCACTCAGTCTTGCATTTTTTCAGGATCTTCTATGTGCGTGATTCAGTAATCTGTAGGTACAGCTCTGGTTGATCCCAACAAGTTTCAAAGAAAAGTAGTAATAATAAAAAAAGAAAATCATAGTAAGCCATTAAAATTATTTATTTTTTTAAAGACCAGTAAACCCAAGTTGCTAATTTTAAGAGCATGCTTTGAAAGCTGAACCAGCAGAGTTTGATCTACTAAGCAAACCAATAAGGGTAATGGTTTTAAGATTTAAAAAAACCCCAACAAACAAAACAAAAACCCCAGAAGAAGATGCATAAATCTTTTAAGTTACACATTTTGCAAGTATCTGGGATTCACTTGCCTTAGAACAGACACATGGTATTTCTGTCCATGACACATCCATATTTCTGTGAGTTGTCTCCCATAGGCAAAGGTTTAGGGTTTACAATGGTATTCCCCAGAAAACTGTAAGATGCAGTGGCCTACATGCTTAAAAAATTGTAATTAAATACAAAGTAACCCAAGAAAGAAAAGGTAGCAAGCAATATACAGGATGTATTCCAATAAAGGGCATTCCAGTGACAGGAATCTCTGGGGCATCTCAATTCAGCAGATTATATGTTGCACTTCATTGCTATGTTAGAAACCATTCACATGATTTTACTCTTTGAAAACTCTTCCTTTGAAAAAGCCTGTTAAAAAAACTTGCTCTATATTTTCTTGCCCATAACACTCTAGGCATTGAAGTGACTGTTAGTATGCTTTATGTATTTTTGAAATAAATCCATTTTAAAATTTCACTCAATGCACAAATGACTTATCAGGAATTAAAATTGTTTTGACTTTATAAAGAGAAAATAAGTATTTGGCCTGTAGACTGAAACACTCCTGTTTTTCGACTGGAATGAATTCATCTAAATATTACAAATTACATTAGGCACTGCTGGTTGCAGTTTTCAAAAATAGTTTGTGAGTACTAGTATTGGCTTTATTGGTAACTACAGGCACATTATGAAATTGCAGTGCAGTCTAAGAAGGAGCAATTAGCAAGGTCAACAGACCAGAAAAATGCAGCTGCTGTACCAAGGACACCACCTGAAGAAATACCTGAGCTAAAATGAAACATACTTGTCTATGCTGTGGTTACAAAACATACAAACCACCTTCTTGGCAAGACCCCTGGCCCTGTAAATAGTAGGGGTTGGCTGAGACAGAGCTGAGTGGAGACTTCTGTGTCTGCGTGCCACATGAAGCATCCAGTTTAAACCTCAGTGAGCTACTGCTGCCTGACCTTGTGCAGCTCTGCTTTGGAGCAGGAGCAAAACCATGTCCTGACAGGCAGAGGCTGCAACTCCATCACATTATGAAGCTGTTCTTATGTGTAGGTCCCAGGCTGGGAGGGAATTACCTGGTTTCACTACTCGACCTACGGTCAAAGACATCTTTTGGAGATCTTGTTCTTGGGAGATTCTTCTGTCTCAGCCACAGGAGAGCCTTTACCCCAGGTGCTCCTTGCCTTAACAGTGTTCGGTTTTTCTGGGGGGGTCACAGTGTCGTGTTGCAGGGGAGCACTTTAGTCCAAGGGGGTGCACATACAAGACCTGAGCTCTTCCACCAAAGCCTGTCTGCCCCTTGTTCCTCTCAGGAGTGAAGCCAAAATTGGGGCTGTACCTAGTGGGTATCCTTGTCTCCTTGCTGAGCACATGAAAAGGGCTTTGGCAGAAGGGCAGGAGACAAGCCCACCCTTGTTACTTGCCACCATCTGGTGGGGCAGATACACCTGCAGTTCGGAAGTGTGCTCGAAATCAAGCAGGATTTGAATGTCAAGCTCATTCCTGATTAGCCTTTGCAATTGTAGAATATTTATGGTGGGTTTCATTTTATTTGGGTTTCATTTTTTTTGTGAGGAAAGGGTGATTTTTGGCAACTGGTTTCACAGGTGGGAATCCCAAGTGAAATTACTGTTCTGCCTGAACTACCTTTGAGGATGGGGATGAAGACACAGATCTTCTCCTGAGCATTTTCTGGTGACAGAATTAAGGCTGCTGCCTGGCTCTTGTGAGACCTTAAGGCCTGTAGTCCATGGGCCTAGAAACCTGACTGAATTCAGGCTGCAGCTGGCACGAGTCAGTAGAACACCTAAAAAAAGCCATTGCCACAACCAACCTGAAGTGAACCAACCTCTGGGTGTCCTATGGACAATCCATGTGCCCATCAAATTTTAGCACTTGAATTGTAAATGTTAGAGGCCTCATTCAAGGCCAGATTTCCACTTACAGCTGGGGCAAAGAAATAGTGACTTGTCTTTTGCTGATGTGCTGGGCATCTCAAGGGAAAGGCCAAGCAGCACTGTCCTGGGTAACAGTTGTGTTCACCATGTACTCTCTTGATTTGTCCTTGCTTCTTGGAGACCTGTGTTTTATATGCATTCACAGAATTAGGCTGATTTAAAGTTTTTTTTTTTTTTAAATTTCTCCTTGTTCAGGAGGCAGGGAAGCAAGTAAAAGACAGAGAATGATATTAAATAACCTACACAATCATGTCTCTTGTGCATATCTCAGAGTTTGGCAGAACTGACAGGAATACTGGTAAATTGTTTCCTTTCCCTACCAGAAACAATGAAAAGCAGATGCAATTTCTGATCATCAAGTTTATA
Organism: Sitta carolinensis; assembly: GCA_032173965.1. Taxonomy (NCBI): domain Eukaryota; kingdom Metazoa; phylum Chordata; class Aves; order Passeriformes; family Sittidae; genus Sitta; species Sitta carolinensis. The sequence goes on from CM063288.1 coordinate 22,695,802, forward strand.
AGCAGTAGCTAAAAAGTGTTTCCCACAATCTTAAAATATAATAGACTTGAAATATGTTTCTTTATATGTATTATATAATATGTACTACATGCCTACGTGCTTCCACAAAGAATCATCTTTTTCTTGCTTTTTTTTGCTGATTCCTAAACTAAGTCTTAAAAAAAGAAGATAAGATTTTTGTTTGTTTAGTTGGTTGTTTTTTTAAGATGGAGCTATATGACTTTTGGAGACTGAATGCTGTTCTGAGATGCACTACTGGGCCCCCCAGTATCAGTAGGGTTACTTCGTTTTTCCTGAGAACAATTTGATAAGATCAAGCTGTGTGCTCTCACTTTCTTCCTTGTGATGGAGGAACAGAACCATAACATTAGTCAGCAGTTTCTGAATTTTGACCCACAATGGCAAAGATACCAAAAGACAGGAGAAATAGATGGAGGCAATTACAAACAGTCACTTGATTGATGGTTGACATTGTTAGGGTTTCAGCTGTGTGTCAGGCTGCGGTGCTGCCGAGTCCCCATCCCTGCCAGTGGGTGTTGCCATGGGCAACAGTGCACTGAAGCCAATAAAAAGGAGAGGAAATGAGGGGAGACTCAACCTTTGGGGACGCTGTAGGGTATGCGTTATAAATTATGTTATACTTAGCAGTATGCAATATCAAAAATCAGGAAAGCCAGCAGTACTGTTGGTTCCTAGTAGCTGTTTTTCCAATAAAGTACATGTTGTAGGTTTGTATGGCTTGCTGCTTACTAAACTGCTTTGGCTTTATTCAGAGAAAAAAGAAGTGGTAAAAGAACAGCAGAAACATTTCCATTTGGTGTGTGTTCTCACTGCTGTGCAGTTTTCATTTCTGCTCCTTCCCTGCTTCCTTCTGCTAGAGAGTGATGTGGTTCAGTTGTGCACTAAAAGATTGGCTCCCAATGCTACAGAATTTCCAGCTATTGTCCTACACACCATTAGAAGTACAGAGCTTTTGTTTTGTTGTGTTTGTTTTAAAGAAGGGATCAGCAGATTTGTTGTTTCTGTTTGATTGTCAGACAGATGTGGTCAGCTTTTCTAAGGCTCTAACAACTCAGTTTCCTTAGAAGGGAGAAAAGCTCTTTTAGCATCTGGTCAGCTGGGCCAGGTTCTGATTTCCGTTATGCTGGTGCCAGTTCAAGATAATTCCACTGAAGTAAATGGAGTTTGGCACAGGTGTAAAACTAAGCTGAATTCAGCTTTAATTTCTGCTGCCAGACAACCCTGTATTTAGAATCCCATTTTTCATGGACTACAAAGGCTTTTTTTTTTTTTTTTTTTCCTCCTATAAATGGGCACTCATAAGTACTGCAACATGACTCCTCTTGTGTCTGGTCATGAAGCAGAGAAAGCACCCTCAAATCACAGATCACAGGTTTGCTGCATTAGTGATCTTGGCACTAATGGAAGGAGACCAGCTTTCAGGTAATACTAGGGCCATTGCAGAGAGACATGTTTGGTTTTGTGACCCATCATATTTGATTAGATTTTTAAGGACACCTTTACCACAGATGTCAACATGTGAGCCTTGACTAGTGCTGTACTACCTGTAGTAATAGCATTTGAAATTGCTGAAAGAACTGTGAGAGAGTAAGGGGTAGTCAGTCCAGTGTGATGATATTCTACCTCTCCACCATTTCAAAATACTAATTTCAACTGGAAATTATACTAGAAAGGCTTATCCATGGCCTGCTTTTCAAGGTAATATAAACCTGAAGCAAAAAGCAACAGATTTCCTTTTTTATCTGTATTCTGTTTTCAAAAAAACCTATTAATCTTTTCCTTAGGCGACACTATAATTTTTAAAAAATGAATGTTACAAGAGACTTTAAAAAAAAAAAAAAAACAAAACCACCACTCTAAAATTACCATGCAATATTTTGCCTTTATGCAAACTTCCTCTTGCTGAGAAATTTGCTGCACTGTTAATATGAATTTCTCAGGGAAGAAGGGACAGCTTGGTGTTTTTAAAGATAATAAAGTTTGTTTTTAAATGTAGCAAAGGTAGGCAATTCTAAAGGCCCTGATCAATCACTAAGAAGCTTTGTTGTAAAAAAATACTTCTTCAGAATACAAAGCAGGCTTTTCAGAACATTCAGGCATAAAAGAGGAGGGAGAGTAAGAGGAGCATCACAAAAGCAGGCATAATTGATTCATAACATGTACTGAAGAGATGCAAAACAACAATGTAATTACACACTATTCTGTTTTCTGCAGCTTCTTGCATATGAATTGGCCAGCCTGCATCCCAGTCCTGCTCTGTATTATTAATTTTATTAAGCTGCAAGTTCTTATATTTCAGTCTGTTGTCAGCTTTACAGATTTTTACAGCAGCAGTTGCAATGTAGTGGAGCTGAATGAATGCTCCTTCTGTCCAGTGTTCCGTGTCGCTCCAGACACCAGCGCAATCCCACTGCAGGCCTCCGTTCAGTCCCACTAAGCCTTCCAGGAAAAGCAAACTATGCTGCCATTGAGATAATATCCCATCAGTTAAGCATGTCTGGGAAAGCATTTCTTAAAAAATGGTAGGTCTAAGCTTATGAAAACCTTTTAGACAGCTCTTCTTGTTAAGTGACACTGACATTTGCAGGCTTAATTTATGTCTTTGAGAGACATGGTGAAGGTAGAGGAAAAGGAGGACAAGGATGCTGCCTGAGAAGGAAGTCTTTTTTGGTGCAGCTCCTCCCATTTACCTCTGTTTACTGCCACGGAGTCCAGCATAGGCTTCAGTTTCACATTGAGCTTCACTAGACACTGAAAGAAGATTAAAAAGAGGATGAGAGAAAAAGTACTGACAGTATATCCACTCCTTTTAAGGACAGTCCATGGCATAACAGGGGAAAAAAAGAGTTTAATCTGCACTACGCTGCTACCCTCCTCACTCCCAGCTGTAAATACCTGTGGAGCTAAATTTACTGTTCCCATTGAGTTCTCTTTATCTATCTGACTTGTTTTGTGTAAGGTCTTAAGCCACCCAAAATGTAAAAAAAGGCACATAAGATGGCAGAGATTCTGCTCAGCTACTTTAGCTTTCTTTCAGTCCTTAAAGATAGTCCTTTTGAGGGATCCCCAAGTGCCTGAGGCTACCAGCTTATGCATCTATAAGCAGAAAGGTCCACTGGCTGGATGACAAGATGGACAGAGCTGAAATGATCTCCCTAGTGCTAGATTATTTTTTCCTACAGATGACTAAACCACAACAGTACTGTGCTTTCGATTAGTGTGTGCTGAAATTAAAGAAATATAAACGAATTTTCTTTGAGGTTGCACTGAAATCACCTCTTCTCTACATACCTAGTCCAAAGCTTACAAAGGCCAATAAGAATCTTTAATCTTTTCATATGGCTTTGAATATATCCCTACATTATGGAGTTCCTGCATATCTTTGCTACAAGTTTATTTTGCCTTCCCCTTTAATATCACCTGCTTATGTGCAAAGACCTCAAGTGCTTCACTTGGTTTTGTATCTATATTAAAGAGAGACAGAAATTGACAGCAGCGGTGGATGTCAGGAAAGGGTTAACCAGTTGCCTCTCAAGTGGTCCTGTTATGTGTCCTTTCAGGTCGGAGGAGTGCTCTTTTGCAGCCTTTCTGATTAGCAAGCGGTGGCTTTTGCTGAGAGCTGGGCAGCATGCTTTCTCCTATAGCACGGAAACTATGTATTTGTCATTGGAAAGAAAGGATTGGTGCCAAATTAAAAACCAAAAAGGACAAAGAAGACAGCAAAAGTTGTTCTTCTAAAAATGCAGAAAACTATAAGAAAATGAAAGGATAGGGGAAGCAGGTACCTTTGCAGTTGACCAGTTTTTGCTTTAAATAGCAGGGTTAACAGCAACTGCTTTAAAAGGTCCCCAGAGCCCAGACTTCACTAAAGACTGGATTTTTTAATAGCTACCTTGCAAGCCATGGAAGCTTGGCTTGAAGTAAGTCTTGGTAGATTTTTAATTGAGCTATTATATGATAATTAAGGGTTAATGGCCTGATTTTAAGATGTGCTGAAAACTTGCAATTTCAATTGACTTCGGTAGGAAATACGAATGCTCAGCACCTATGAAAAATCACATCATGAGGAAGAAGCCGGAACTTGAATCAAATCCACTTGAAATTATTTCCTTAGAATATGACCCAGACTGGGCAGATAATTTTGCAATCTTTTGGGGTAAGAGGCAGGGTTCATTTCAGTCTCTGCCCCATAGAGCATTGCTTGCTGTTGATGGTCATTCGTTTTATAGAATGGATAAGGATTTTTAACATTTCCATCACCATGCCTCACAATTCTGCATTTTTATATCTTCATTTCAGACTGTTGTGTATTCCTTAAACCTGATTCCTAAAACAGAGGGGAAGTAATACATTATAAACATCTGAAAGTATCTGAAAAGCTCACTGCCCATTACCATTAGTGCCTGCATTACCACTGCCAGCTCAGTGTCTAGAGGCAGCAACGAGATGCTCAGCCCTTCACAGCAATGTATCACATCCTTTCTGTGCAGAGCCAGTACCTTCAAAAAGTTTTTCTGAAGTATTTTTCCAATATACACCTTAGACAGAAAAATAAATAAATAAATAATAATTAAAAAAAAAAAAATTTAAGCAAACAGCTCAGCGGTTAAATAACGGTTTAAAAATCAGTATGCTTCAAACCTCTCTAAGCACAAAGATGTTCTGCACCTACATCCTGTCAGCCCCAGGATATATATATATATATATATATATATATATATATATATATATATATATATATATATTTTACATAGTTATATATACTATATGTACACTATATGCAGGAACCTATAGCAGCTACCAGCAGCACAGAGAAGATGGAGCTCACTGGGACTGCAGGGTCGGTCTCAGTGAGGCTGTGCAGCTCTCGACTATGTCTTTGTCCTTTCTGTAACCTTGCTTTTTTTGCCAAGACTGACCACAAGACCGTGATGTGTTCCAGCCTAGTGCCAGGGGGCAATTGCAGAGGTCTGGGCATGACCTCCTGCTGTGCCTGTCCCTCCAGGCCTTGGCATCTGTCATGGCTCATGGCAGGAGCCAGCCCTGTCACATACTGTGCCAGGATGACTGCGAGTGCTCGAGTTGCTTACAGCAATTAGCTTTGCATCGACTACAGCAGGGACTAGGAGCCCAAGCAGGCAGGGAACAGATTCAGGAAGCACTCCCACAGTTCTATGGTAATCACTGTTATCTTAGGAGCTGTAAACATATTTTAAATCTCTAAGTAAATACACATATATTTCTTCGAAATATAGATCTAAGCGGACATTAGAGTCTAATAACCCAGGTGCAATGGAGGCTACCAGGTAAATAATAAGAGTGGTTAATTACTGACATTAACTTTGATGAAATAGATTATAAGGAGTATTTTAAAAAGAAAAACCATGTCTTTGATATTAATTTTTACCATAGCACCAGCAATTAATTCAGTGGAATATGTACAAAATATATAGTGTAATTTTAAGAAACTTTTATATTGTTACACATTAATTTAGATTAGTGATACTTGACAGTGCAGATTTTGCACTTGGTCTACAAAAAAGTCTTTATTCAGACATTGATTTGATGTTTGAACCACTGCTTCTGTATTTACTATCCTTTCACTTTGGGACTTTTTCATTCTGATCTAGTCTTTTAATTAAACTGACTACTATAATTCCTATGGAAATTAGCTTTTATTTTATTTTTTCCAGCTACCAAAGCATTTCAGTAGGGCTTTGCTGATACAAAGTGCACAAATTGGATTTTATTTCTTCGTGAGATGTAATTAAAAACTCATTTGATTACTATATATCTGGCCCTGTTTTAATTATTAAACTCCAGTAATCAATTTGCTTTTATGAAGCTTCTGGGAAATTATCTCAAAAGCAACACATTTCTCTCCCTTCTGGCAGGGTCTGGACCATTTACTGAATTACATTTGTAGCACCTGTTCCTGATCCGGATTAAACCACCAATTTATTCCCAAAGCTCTTTAAGTTTATTTGGCTGTAGCCTTGTCAGGGTTTTCCACCTCCTGGCTGCAGTTTTTGCTTTCCATTTTATTGCATGAGAACCCCTTGATGTACTGCTCCTCCATGCCACTATTTTTGATGCACGCCTCTTACAAACAGCTTTGCTAGTGATCTGTCTAATTTGGTGTCTAGGTTCTTACTGCCTTATTTACTACTTGCCTTCCTAGGAAAAGACTTGGTCTTCACCAGCTGTCTGACATGGGATAACACCACATAAACTCAGGAGCTGCAGAAATGCCCTGTTCCTGTCCTGTTCTTGTCCCTGCAGCTGGCAGGCAGCTGGGCTGGGGGAGAGGGAACCCCATGCCTGGGAGAGTTCCTGTCTCCCAAGGCCTGGGACCTCACTGCCCACTTGCAGTCCTTCCACTGCAGTGCAGATGCCTTGCTACACAGCAGTAGGTACAGGATTGGTGACGTTCCTCATTCTATCCCCTTTACTGTAAAAGCTGTTCTTAGTTGCAGAGTGATAAAGCGTGGGGGAGGCACTGCCTGCTCCAGTATTAGGAAAAGCCAGAGAGGTCTGCAGTGCCTTTCTGCATCCATGTATTACCTCAGACGTGTGACTAAGCTGTTTGTCAGAAAGTTACTGTATAGCAGTGTCTTTTTCTTGGCACCTTCAATTATTTACATGTCTTTTGGGACTGTGTACTACTGTGCCCAGAGCATTCTTTTTCAAGGTATAGCTCTGCTTACATATAAGCTCCTCAGGACAAGAAAATGTTAAAGGCACTTCAGCATTACATTGTGCACCTGGGAGAGGGGCAGGGCTGCCTGAAGGAAGAGCTCAAAATAGGGAAAAGCATGATACTCAGAGGAAGTTATTTATGGGAGAAGATAAGAAGGGCAGAGTGGTATGTTGTTCTTTTTTCCTTTCCTTGTGTATAGAGATGTAAATTTTGGTAGGTAAAGAATATAGAATGTAGAAACAAATCCCTTCAAGGAGAGGGCTGTGGGGAACAGTGGAGGCATTTTTTTGTACCTCTGGGTACCACCTTCCTGGGTTGAAGTGGGCTATGGGGGAAGAAGGCTTCATCTGCTACACTCCCTTCAGCTCTGGGGAAGGATATTAGCAAAACTGCCAAGATGCAGCCCAGATGTGGTCAGAGGCTAAACTATTGCTAAAGTAAATACAAAATTTTGTTGTATTCTAAGACTAGTACCAAATCTCTTTAAAGAGGAGAACAGTATGTCCTAACTTACAAACACTGCAGGACTTTCAGAGTACATACTTTTCTTTTTGTATTCTCATCCAAATATTGACCAATTCTGACCTTGCTTAACTTACGAGCTTTGACAAGATTACAACTCATGAAAGTATGGTTGCAGGGCTAATATTTGTAAAGTGAGTTTATGGAATAAGACCATATAAATTCATTTTTATGACTGAGCACATATAAAAAAGTTATAGGTCTCAGTGTTCACTCTACTTTGGAACCCCGTGGTTTCTAATGAATCACTTTTATTATGTAGGCAGTTTCTTAGTTGGAAGGGAGGACCAGTGACCGAGAAGCCATGGGGATAAATTCAGAGTTGGTGTAAGCATATGAAGCATTGTTGAAGTCAAGAGAGTCATGACCAGTTACAGCAAAGCTGAATTGGACTCCTGAGTTTTGCTGAAGTGGCTTTCACATGAGAATACATAGGCCAAAGGTGAGCCATCTATCTGAAAGTCCTTGAACTTCAGATTAGTTCAGGTAAAAGGGAACCTGTGCTGCAGTCATCCACAGATTTTATCTTCATAATACAAATAGTTGATGGAAGTTGTTTTGAAAACCCAAAGGTATTTCTGTATATATGCCCATATACTAAAACCCCAAAAAATTGCTAGAATTCTACCTTCCATAGTAGAATACAGAAGATAAAGTGATACAGAGAAGATGCAGGATTAACTTCTATGAACCCTTGATTATGTGTGTATATGAATTAATTATTTGCCGTACTGATTCACGACTGTATTTAATAATTATGTTCTGCAAAAAATTACAGTATTTGTAAGGGAGTTGAGTTCATGAAAAAGAATTATTGTAATCTCCTTGTGGTTGAAGGGGACTTTGTTTATTCCTTTTAGGGCTTAATGAGGAAGGGTCCATGTCATCATGTACATAATGCATTAGTGAATTATTTTTCATTTCTGCTAGGGTGTTTTTTTCTGATGCCTAAAAATGTAATCAGATAAAATGAATGTATTACTAATTTCCCTTATAGAAAACAAGAGTTTCTTTTGGCTTCTCTCTAAAAATTGTTAGTGGATGGAAGCCAGTTGTGACTGGAAAGGGATCTAATACATGCACAATTGTTCTGCTCTTCCACTGTGAATTAGTTAAGCTTCTTTTTGGTGATGGTATACTGGCAAGAATAATACTGTACTTCTTTGGAAGTAAAGCACAGAGGGATGATTATAAAGTAAGATTAACCATGGGTAAATGGGCTGGGTACTTCAGGGAGGAGAGTATATAGAGAGCTCCTGGTAGCAAAATGTGCTCTGACCAATATCAGGCATGTTATGCTGCCAAAGGGAGAGTGATTCTGAAGGAATGGGACCAACTGAAGTAACTCTACTGATGTATTGCTACAGTTGCAAAGGATTCATCTGTTGTTCATTACAATTTCATGAAACCAAGGGTTTGCTTGGAAGAGTTATTATTTCATAAACAACTTCTTATTTAGCTCTGCTGTTTATGGTTTTGATTCTACATCTAGAGCATGCAAGAGACAGAATGTTTCTAACTCCTTTCCTTCCAACATTTTAACCAACCAAGCAGCTGATCAATGTCGTCTGCCTTGCTATTAAATGGATTTTGAAAAATTCTTCAAATCATATCAGTCTTATATGCCGATTTAGTTCTTTGAATTTACTGTCAGCTGGGAATTCTGCAGGCAACTGTGATTCTGTTGTGTTAAACACTTACTTGAAGTGTTTCATCCATCATCATTTTTAGTCCTTTTCTGATGCAATGTAGTTTGTGCTTTGTCTTTCTTGAAAACTGAATGGCTGTTAAATTATCCATTCATCTTCTTTCAGATTTTCTGTACAATTTGAGTTCCCTCTATTGGCTGTCTCTTCTACCTTATCTGCCAACTTTTCAACCTACTTCCTCAGATCTTTATATACATTTCCATGTGTGACTGCCATGTCCTTCACAACACATTGGGCAGATAATTCTAAATAAAACAGCATCAGAAATTATAATATTATGAATGATTCAATTTTTCTCACAGCTTAGGGTGAAAGCCTTTAATGAAGCTTAGCCTCACGGAAGTCCATGGGAAATGTTTGTTTTCCTGTCTTCTCCCAAATAACCTTTGTTGATTGAACTGCCCTTTCAGCTGAGACTGTTTTGGCATAAGGTAACTCAGGAATAAGCTGAAGTACTCTTCTCTGAAGAAAAAAGAGTACTCCCTTCTGCTGCCTCTTCTAAACATTTTGGAGAAACCTGTAAATTGTTAAAATTGTTGACTGTAATACAATGTTTCATCAATAATCGCACCAAGTTAGGAAAATCATAGCAAAAATAATATTCTAATTTTCAAAGGCAAAATGAAACCTCCCTGTTCTCAGGAAGCAGAAAAAGAGGATCAGGATCCTTGCACCTTTTGTAAAAAGATGTTCATGACAGTCACAGACAAAAAAAAAGCCTTTGCTCTGAAACCACCAAAACTATGTTTTTCCATATTATACTGTGAAACAGTGACAGACGTAGACGGAAATTGCAAATAAAATAATTCTTTCTTCTTTTCCTGTTTTTTTCTTTCTTGTATAGCTCTTCTTAATCTTTTCTATTACTAAGAAAGTAGTGGACAAAATCTTCTCAGATTAAGGGCAATAGGTAAGAAAAATATTTTGGTAATGCTTATTTCATTACTGGAAGTTTTAATACAGGGATAGTATCTGAGTTTTCTGAAAGCTCCAGAGAATTCATTCTGTGTGGCCTCATTTACATTCATCATTAGTAGACAAGAAACAAAGCAAGAAAAGTGCTGAACCTACTTAAGTTCCTACTTCAAGGCTACAGAGAGATCCTTCCACTGTGCCAAAAATCTCTTTTCCCTGGGCCAAACCCTTATTCCTAACATAATCCTTAGCTACCAACTTCCCCCCAGCATGGGCATTTAGCCTGATTAAGTTTACTCTGAAGCAAATTTCTTAGAAACACAGCAGAATATGTTGCATCTGCTCTTCTTTGGACAATATTACCCACCGGATTTCAACAGAGAGGGAGACTAATTTGATCTGCCAACATCTGTTTTATCTGCCTCAGTCCCTGGTATCACAAACTGTGTCCTGGGCTGATGTGCCTTACTAGTCAGCTAGGTGCTCTCAGGAAGCATAAATGCTTTATCTCTCGCTCTCTGGGTCCAAATTAAATGTCAGAAATAAACCCTGCCAAAAGTGTGCATCTTTATGGCATTCTTTTGGATCTATTGAACATTAGCCTCCTTTTCCTTCAACAGGCTACAAAGGAAAAGCTGGCTTCAATGAGAATCACACAGAGCTGATCAAATCGCTTCCATTGAACAGATCTTTCCAAACATCTTAGTCTTGATTTTGTTTTTTTTTTCTTTCCATTAAAACACCTAACAACTTATCAACATGTTTCATGGATTATTTATATATGTGCATGGTGAACAGCTAGTGAGATCCTTGCCCCCCAACTAGTTGCTAACTTAAAATTTAAGAGCAGTGCCCTGACTTTTGTATCAACATTCCCAGGTCTGGGTGAATGGTGGAAAAACATTTCCAGAATGTTCATACAGATAACTTCTTCTTGGTTAAATAATTTTAGAAGTTTTTGGGCTCTAATTGAATAGGCAGAACAGAAACATCTGAAAAAACAGAAGTCATTGTTTTGGCTGCTTCCAGTGACTCTTGCCTGGGTAAGGACTAAGCCCTGCCATACAGTCCATTCTGGACAGGCAGGGCTTCTCAGAGAAGTGGAGCAAACCGTGAATTTCTTATACAGTATTTCATCATGCAAAATTGTAATTGAAGGACAGAGGGAAAGGGATGGAAGTGGTGACTGAGAAAGGGCTGCATCAGGATATAGTTGTGTGAGCATGATCGTCTTTTTAATGTTCTCTGCACAGGAGAGGTTAATCTCCTGTCTAATAATTTCAAGTAGAGTATATACCTTTGGAAAAAAAATCATAGTGTGTGTATGTATTTCCAGTTCAAATGTCAAAGTCAACTCTTGAACCAGAGAAGTTAAAACACAGAAAGCTGCGACTGTTAAAGATTTCTGTGTATTTTTTCTGTGCTTTGCAGAGGCTCTACCATTTATGACACCCTGTGCATTTAATCTAAGTTTGCAAGCAGAATAGATGCTTTTGCAGCTACATTGTCATAGACAACAAACAGATTTAATTACAAAGCCAGACATTATCTTCTGTAGGAAGGTAGTCAGTCATATCAGAGCTCTTGGAGTTGTGGACAGAGCGATTAAATTTCTTTCTAAGTACTTCAAACAGTGTGATAAAGAAGGAATCTGTCCCTCCACATTCCATTCAAAACATTTAAAGTACTTGCTAGGCCGAATGTTTCTACTCTTCCCAGGTTCCCCCTAGAATCCTGGATGAAGTAATGCAAATTCAATTCTGTAGATACTATTATATGCTTGAAGTTCTCAATACCCAAGAAAATCCTGAATAGCTCTAAAAATAGCACTAAAATGGAGCAGTTCAACGAGCACCAAGGTAGAGGTGAGCAGGGCAATCTCAGGCACGCATAAGTTGTAAAAGCCATGAGCTTTTTTATCTTCCACAAAGACATCTCTCTTACATTTAAATAGCTGCTGTCATTGTCACTGACTACCTGACTATGTATTTATCTGCCCAGAAGCAGAGTGCATGGCCTTTGGCCCTGCTATTCATAGTGTTACTGTCTCTGCCTAACAATGCCCTGAACAGAGCCGGGTCTCTGTTAGCATCTTTTGTTTGATGTGAATCGCTGAAGCTTTGATGTTGTTTGTGAGAAATATAATGATTTAAAAGAATAAGATCTTCACTCTCCCACTCTGTGTGCTCCCCACAGAGAAATCTAATCTGAGTTGGGAAAAATCTGTGACTGATCCTGTTTTAGGTAGACACAAATGACAGAGTCCAGAATGGAAATCTGTTATTGTTGAAACTCAGGATCTCTTTACTGGAGGGTCAGAGAGGTATTTTGTCTTAATGATCAAAATTCTGTTTCCTGTTACACAAACATTTGTAAAAAAGTACAGAATACTTTCTCTGTGTGAACGCAGCTGTCAGCTAAGCCATAGTGATTTATTTTCAGTGCAATGCTTCAATTATTCTGCTTTAGTTGCACGTACTTCCTCTTTATAGGATATTCTAACAAAACAAGGGATTGATTATTTTATATTGAAGTTACATTAGTAGGTTTGAAATACTCAACAGTTTAAAAAAGTGCATTTTTCTTTAGAAATTATTATTCTAATAAGCATGTTTCTCATCTCTACTGATAAATGCTTTTCTTACTGTCAGTTTTGAATGAAGAGCAAATATGATGCAGTAAAGTGTAACTAAAGCCCCTAAAAATCTGAGGTTCAGTGTAAATGGATTGCTATTCTGCTACTCAAAGCAAAAGCTCCACTGTTACATAAAAATACTCCGTTCTGGGATTAGTACAGTAACAAAAAAGTAAATAATAAAATTATAATGTCCTAAGTGTAATAAAATGCAATGAACAAAAAATTGGGATGCTTTTATCTTCAAAGACCTTTGATCCACAGTGTGAAGGAAATGGATTTGATTACTAAGATATGAAATTGGAGGTGACCTGATTCCTACATTGAGCAGCAGATATGGGAGAGAGCAAGGGAGCAGAGCTGTGGCTTGCCTTGTGCCAAGAGCAGTCAGGTTTACAAAGCAGGCACAGAAGTTTTGGATTTAGACACTTGGGTATGGGAAAACTGTGCATAATTCCAGATATTTATTTTTTTTATATATATAGCTATATCCACCTTCAGTCTTTACATTACCTCGTGGTGTAGTACATTTTGTGTATCACTGACCTTCTTTCTTCTGGGTGGGATGGGCATTCCAAGGGGCAGTCAGACAGGAGTGCTAATGGAAGTTGCATAGAACTTGTTGATTTGCAAGCCACTTGTAAACCTTCTCACTAAAAGGGGCCAAACTCAGGGACAGTCCTAGCCAGGTAAGCAGAGGGATGTGATCCATGTTCCCCAATAAAGGAGACTTCATTACCCTTTACTTAGGAGACCTACTGCATCTCCAAGTGAGCTGTCTTGAGCTACCTTCAGGAAATGCAGAAAGCAGAGCAGATCAAGCCAAATCTCCACAAAGGAGGTTTCAGAACTGAGGAAAATGATAAGGCTAGAAAAGCCATAACTAAAATGTGCTGCAAAGTTTACATATTGTTTTAAGTATGAACCGCTCCTTGCGGGCAGCCTGGTGTAGCCTAGTTAATTAGCTTGGCTTGCAGAGAGGATACAGTTTGTTCTGGTACTGTGAGAGGCCCTGGGATGGTATCAGACCACTTCTGGAAGTTTGAGCTTGCACATTTCAGATGTCCTCAGCTGCCAGGAATAGCCTGTTCTTGGGAGTTACTTTGAGCAAAGACAATTTTCAGGGAGCTCTGCTGATCTCACGTAGACTTTGATGGGAGTTGCCAGCATTTAGTGGCTGCTGAGATCATCTCTGCTGTGTATGTGTGTGAAATAACACAGAGCACAGCATTAGGTCCGCTCTAGCAACTGCATTGGTAGGGATTGGCACATTCCCTTTGGGGTTCTGGATGCTACAGATTCCCATGTGGATTCAGGATTTCTAATCACTAACATGGAAAAAAAAGCCTTGGTTTTGTTCTCTATGGTTTAATGTTGTAATTTTTGTATGAAAATAAGTCTCCGATGTTTGTGGGTTTTTTCAAACATGGTTTTTCTAAGTATTGTGGTAGTGAGCTATAGGAGTACTGCTAATATTTTATTGATTTGTCAGCTGCCACTGCATCTTTTCGTATTGAATTTGTAATGATACAACCTGTTCTCTCCCCACATGCAGTTCCTACAATGTACTACAATAGTAAGAATTTTAAAGAATGTAAAAAATCCTGCCAACCCAAAATCTAGGATATGGCCAGAGTTGTAGTATTCAGCCAACCCTAAACAGCAGATTTACAATGCCTGAATATTCTGCTGATGGGATATGTGTATTGAAGTTTGATTAAGCTGGATGAAGTTGGATTAAGCTGGATAAAAATTAAACTTGGCTCCACACTGAAGAGAGAAATCTCCTGCAGTGTGATACTACGGCATCAAGTTTTCTGTTTACCCCTAAGGCTGGTGCTGCTATGACTTCCAGGTTTGATGGTGTCTCTTTTTTAAGTTGTTGAGCAGCAGGCTAATGGCTGCACAGCATGATGCAAACACAGTGGAAAGCAGGGAAATCAGATGTGAATATATTCCCCAGAGATCTCCTGCTAAGATGGAGCTAACTAACCAGAGCTTTAGTGCTCAGATGTAGTTTCCTCATGCAGAGGATGGGCTGATTATCAGCTCTTCCTGCTTTACTGTACATTTTTGGACTACAGATGCTATTAGAAATAATGAATTCTGGTATAATATGCATTCTAATGTAATATGAGCTATTTTATTGAAAGGAACATTATTTTTAAAGAGTGCCTGTCCAAGATCAGTGTCCATCATCCCTCCTCCATATTGTCTAAAATGTTCTTGGTATTTTCAACAGTATAGGTGTACATTCTTCTTCCGTGCTTGCTTTGCCTTAATTGTTTGAAAACGGTAGCTGTAGTTTATTTCATCAGGACAAAGACTGACCTTAGAAAGGGACAGGATCTCTTGGCAAAACTGCAGCCTGGCTTGCTGCTTACACAAGTGTCTGCTCTCACACAACAGGAATTGCCATTGCTGCTGGGTAGTAATTTCATTATTTCCACAGTGGCAGCCTCAAATGACACAAGGTATAGAGGAGAGAGGGCACACTGTCCTTCTTATGGGCCTTCTTATGTCCTGATTGTATGATATTGATTTTATATCTGGTCTATAAAATGAAAGGAACTGCCAATCCATTTTTATTTGCGTGTTGGGAAGCTACATTCAGGCACAAGTTGATAATTTTAATGTTAACATGGGAGCAGTTATTGCTGTGTATCGTCACTGACCTGCTTAATGCTTTGAGGTCTTAGGCAATTGAGGGTGTGGTGGGAACAGGGAGAACTTGTTGAAGTTCCCCAAAGATGCTGAATGGGAACATCCTCCTGTTTTCTCAATGGCTGGGCAGTCTTTGGTGCCATAAAGTAGTCTGTGTGGTTTCAGTCAAATCCTGAAGGTGAAAAAGGCAGCAGCATTGTTCTGATAGGAAAAAGTTCTTTGTGAAATGTCAGTCAAGCATCAAAGCAGGCTGCCCAGGGAAGTGGTAGAATCACCGTCCCTGGAAGCGTTAAAAAAACCTGTAGATGTGGTGCTTAGGCATATGGTTTAGTGTGGACCTGGCAGTGTCAGATTAATGGCTGGACTCGATGATCTTAGAGATTGGAAAAGACCTCTAAGACCTTAATGATTCTGTGGTTATCTCTAGCCTTAATAAAGGAGTACTAGGGTGTTTACACACTTGTGTGCCAAGCACCCAGACATTGAAAGAGTAAACTCTGAGTTAAACGGCATGAGTTAAAAAACAAATTGTTTGTCACTAACCCTAAAGGCTTGGCCTAGAATGCCCCTTAGCACTTTGGGAGGGTGCCAGAAGGAAGTGCAAAGGCTCAGGTTTAAGCTTCCATTTGGGTCACACAGATTTGGACAAGTTTGACAGCACCTACTGAGACTGTCCCTCTAGCGCTCCATACCTCACTGTGATGAGAATCAGTTTGTCTCAAACATAATAAAGTAAACAATTGCCCTATTAAGCTTTTATAACTTAGAGGGGAATTATGTTTACAGACATTACCACCTTCAGGGAGTCTGAAGATTTCTGCATGGAAATCAGACTTTGGGTAAAGTCAGATAAGAGTTCAAACTGCCTTCAAGGCTGCTCTGAGGGCTAGCTGTTTTCTCCTAGAGAGACAAGAACAAGCTTCTCTGGACTCTACAGGAGCAGTAAGTCAAAATTACCTCATACAATGGCATGCAGATGCTATCAATCCACTCCAACTGCAACCTGGGTAGTTCATGTTTCCTGTTCCGATCAAAAATGGCCTGAATTGAGAAGGAAACAAAAGTGTCATGCTTAAATTACACTGGGGTATTTTACAGACTCACCATCCAGCACTTTGCAGCTATGATCAAATTCTTACAACCAGAACGCTTTGTAAACCATAATCAATCTTTGCAGCTGTCTTCCTACTGCGTTGCATGGCATGAAAAATAAACTGTTTATTTTCAATTCTGTTTTGAAACTTTTAGGCTGAATGTGTTTGTGTTTTGTAATTTTGTGGCGTAAAATAAATGCTTCACAGTTGGAGTTGAGCTGGTAAATAACCTCCTGTAGGAATGTAGATACCTTTGAGTAGAATTTTCTCTTTTCTCACATAGGGTTTTCCAGCTCAGCAAAACAGTGATGGATCTGGGCTGGCTCTCTTTCCCTCACAGTTAAATTCTTCAGAATACTTTCTGTTACCCTTCTCCTGTTGCCTCCAGATAATGGCTGCTCAAAATTTTGAGTTATTTAACCTGGATAATTGTTCAGTGAAAATCTTTATGAAACTTTCCTAGTTCTTGTTTGACACTTTGCCTATATTCCACTCAATTCCAATTTATCCCTTCAATCACAGTACTACATTTATATAAATGTATAAAATTTATATAAATATACTTAAAGCAATTAATTTCAAATAACACAGATATACAGCTGCAACATAAAGCAAATCTGACAATTTTCATTTCCATAGGTAGCTGTGATTTTTTTTAGTTCAATTCTGTGTATTAAACCCAACACCTGTTGCTTAGAAAATTCATTGATAAGATAACCTTAGGAATAGATGCAGAAAACAGGTAAAAAGGGAAAAGTGACTGTGTTAACTGTTATATGTGGTTATAAATGCATATCCTTATTTGACAGGGCTTTTATTTATTCTAAGGTTTTTCTTTATGAACAAAATACAGTTCATTTTTCTGAATGAGACCGGTTATATTTTCTTACTCTATTCAAGTTAGTAACTATTTCAGAAATGATAAAAAAACTTACTGAAGGGGTGAGTTTGAGTTCAGATCTTTCTCTGTCTCCTTGTTCAAAGAACTCACTGGTTACCAGCTCAGCTGCCTAAAATAAAAATCATGATAAAAGATTAGCATTCTTGTTATATAATTTTTAGGATAATGAGTTTTTGCTCAGACCATGACTTCAGCCTGTGCTTAACTGTAAAGAAGTGAATAACCCCACTTACATGACTGATATCAAGCATGTGTTCATATAGTTTTTGGGACTTGGCATACAGGGTAGGTAAACAGCAGTAGTCAGACACAGGGACTTATCCCTTTTTGATAAGGAATTGACTTGGGGAATTACACTCCACTGCCAAGATAGCACTCAGTGCAGTTATAAGCAACTTACTCAAGAACTGAGAAAACAGAAAATAATAGCTTTTTATTGGCATCTGCTATTATGTCTGTAAAAATGCTTTGTAAAAGATGCAAGAGCTCTCTGGTTATTTACAGGTTGTTGCTCTATAGTAACAACTTTGCTTATGAAAGAAACTGAATTAACCAATACCCTCTATTGTTTTAATCCAATGTGAATTCATAAAGGAATTTTTCCCCCACTAGGCTTTACTTTTTTTCCTGGTGACTGTCATCACTATAGGATCTGGATGTCCAAGTATGAATTCAGATTGTGATGACCATCTTGATTTAAAATCAAGAAGTGGTAGGTTGGAAGTTAGTACGCATCTTTCCGACTTTTGTGAATGAAGATGTTCTATTTACTGCAGAGGTTTGTGCTTCTTAGAAGAAGACAAGACTTAAAAATAAAAATAGTTATGGAAACCAGAGGAATTTTAGGAAGTCAAACAGTAAGCAGTTCTGATGCAGTAGTCTTGTCATGTGTCAGGTTTTGAATGCAAATGCATGCAACATTTTGAGACACAAAGAAACCGGAAGCCTATCTACTGAAGAGGTATTCACGTCCTAAAGCTCCTGTTGTGCCAGGGTATTGTTTTTAAACTAGGAATTATTTCCTAGTTATTATGCCAAGGCAAGAGAGGGTAAACTAAGTGGAGAACCTGTACTTCATAAAATCTCAGAAGTTCTTGCTCTAGCAACTGCATGGTAAGTAATGTTCACAAATGCTAAGCTTGTTGTAGTTGAAATAAGAAGTACCAAAATAATTTGGAAGTAGGTGAAGTGATGCTATAAAGTACTCTTAAATCTTAAGCCAGGCTATCACAGTTTGGAACTTTATAATGTATGTAATCCAGTGCATTAATAAAATTCAGGATCAATATTCCAGATAGAGGAATAATTTAACAACTTATCAGCAATTAAGGGTTTGCTAAGTGTACTGTATAAAAATAATCAAGGCATAGTATCATCCCTGTCCTTCAGTGCTATTCTGATCCTGTTCTTATGTCCCTTTCGCTCTTCCTTTACCTGTTTCAGTCTTCTCTTCTTTAATTTTTCCGTCCTACATGTGGCCTATATTCCCTTTCTTCAAATATGTTTTCTTGTGGCACAGTTAAGGTTCAACTATTTCCTGTTTTGCCTCTGTGGATGTATTAGCACTTCTGCTGAACCAGGTAATGTTTCAAGAAATCCCAGACTGGATTTTTCAATATAAAATAAACCTGTATAAGCTGCAGGGGACTTTTCACCTGTAGACCTTGAAAGTGATAAGCATAAAACCCCCCCGATTGCCAGAGACTCCACTAATTCAACAGCACAATTCACAACTAGGAGAGCAGACCCTATCTGACATTTGGCTGTCAATGAAAATGCAGAAGCTAACTGGGTTAAGGAGGAAAAATGAGGAGGGGCTGCACACACTGCAGCAGTGGCCAGGGGGCACTGAGAAATCTTGTTACTCAATTTCCCACTGCAGGATAGAAGCAGCTTTCCTGATTTCCATGTGAGGTGACCATATTCTGGCCAAGTAGAGCAATAGCCTTAGAAGAACTTTTGTCACAGTCTGCTGATAAAGCAAAAAAGACTCACCTGGCAAAACTGAACGCTGAGGTGAAGCCCTGCTCCCATAAATGTTTGGGTTTTTTTTAATTCAGTTGATGTGTATGTAACTTCTGTAGATCCTTTTCAGCTCCTATTACTTCCTTGTCCAAGCTGCTTCTGCATCACTAGTTATCTGGCCTAGCTTTCTCTTTTTCACCTTATCTTAATAGCTATTACTTGCTGTTACGCCAAACCTCCTCCAGGCGTGTACCCAAACCCAGCTGCACGGGTACATTTTCAATTTGCTTCTTGATGCTGTCAATTCCTCCAAAACCTGACACAGTCTGATTCCTACTGGCTTGTTCAGGGCCTCAGTGAATGACACAGAATTATTAACATGGCTACTGGAAATATTAAGGATGGTTTCTGGGTAGAGAAGGACGTCTAGAAGAGGGAAAATCATGGGGCAAAGGACAAGAGTTTTGGGACAAGTTGCTTTCTCATATTGTACCTGTTTGCCAATGTTGGATCCATTTTTTATGTATATTTCTAAAGAGCCTATTCAGCAGCAGAACCCTGAATTTTTACTTGTTGGTTTCTAGGCGCAGGAGGTTAAGGAAAGTGCTATACTACACTTGGAGTTTTGCAACATTCTTAGGAAAATGAACACATTTCTTTTATCATATATACTGAAGACTTTATGCTAATGAAAATTTGCAGATAATCTGTTGGTATTTTTGATTTAGAGAAGACTCTGCCATTGCCAAGGAAAACTTTGGGATGAAAGAAATAAATGCAGCTATATGTGGCTAAATGCCTTTTTTGTTTAATCCATCCATTTGTGGATATGGATTTAAAATGTTAGTAAGAGGAGAGGTTGTAAAGCCAGATGTACACACCAGCATGTGTACAGGGAAAGATTATGCAATAAACCATTTTTTGCAGAAACCCCCTGCTATTTTTTAATAGCATTAATACTGCTGTAAATTGATTCCAGTTTTGGTCCCTTGTAAGCCAGGGCCCTGGGAATATTTTCCTACCAGTCCCGCCTCCTCCCAGCCCTGCTATTAATCATGACTTGCCTGTCTTGAAATCTCCCACGGTTTGGTCACAGCTCCAAGGTCACAGGCTGTCATTAGCATTGATCTGAAAAACAGAAATGAACAATACAAGCTGAATCAACCTTTGTCGAGTCTCTAAACAACTCTGCTCTGGATGCATAAATAAATAATACGTATATAAAATGTCAGCCCTGGCACCTTCTTTTCCTCCAGAAAAGAATGACATGTTTGAAATCTTAGCCATCAGCATGGCTTTTACATTACAATTGTGCCTCGGAAACCTAATGTGTTGCAGGTCATAAGATGATGAATTTTGGTATTGTGAACTGCGCGCTAGAAAAGAAATGATATTGCAAGGGAGTAACTGCTAATTTTGCAATACTTCTAACACTACTTACATTAATACCTATAATATATTAAAATGCATGTGCTTCACATGATATAAGTAAGGGTATTATTACATAATAACACCTGCAACTGGATTAATTTATATGCCTATTTGTAAGTGACTGCTGTAGCAAGAGAGCCTATAATCACAGGAGGCATCCCAGACACTGTTTAAGCAGTTTCTACTGCTCATCTACAATAAAAATTGAAGATTTACTATGAGCTATATGGTTCCACTGTAGTTTAATACCTAGCTACAACCATGTTTTATATGCATTAGGAGAAAGAAACCATTCAGCTGTAGAAAGCGTTTATGTACAGTACATGATGCAGATAAAAGTCTAAGAAAGTTTAAATGAAGAACAAGGGCACTGAAAATGAAGCATCAAATATATTGCCTGAATCTAAAATTAGGAATGGGTGAAATGGTATGGAAAATAAAAAATGGGCAATATTTTGTCAAAAGACCAAAAGATAACAGAATTTTAATGACATTTCAGATAAAATGAGACATAATCAGGCATGCATATGCAAATACACCCATTTTATTGTCTACAAAGTGTGATCTACTCAAACCACCCACAATGTCTGAGGTTTTCAATAGGATGCACGCTCAGGGCATTCTTGAGGGCTGGAAGAGTACTCTGTATATTAAAATTCCCAGGTACAGACTGGAAGAGCAGAGAAGTGCATGGCCAGAGAAAAAAGACAGATGAAAGGAAGAGGGATCAGGGAAACAAACAGAAAAGATCTTTGTGTAGATACGCAGAATATTGATACTGTCTGGAAAAAGAGCAGAAGGGTTGAACAGGAACTCGTGAGGCTGGGAGAAAAGGAAGAAAACAGGACTGAGTGCTTAGGAGAAATAGAAATGGAGAAAGTGAAGTCATGTTGATTAATCCCAGCTGTTTGCTAATGTTTAAAAATCATACCATATATTTCATATCATGGATTGTATTTTTAAAACAAAATACTTTTTCTTTTTATTCTAAGCTTTCAGTCCACAATACATGAAATTCCTTTAACAAATATGGCTACACTTTGAAATAACCAGAAAGCAAGAAAAAACAGTGCTTACCGAAATACTTCTCGGTGGTTTTTCATATTCCAATCATAACCACCTTTACTGACAAGTTCAAAAAACTCTGTCCTTCTCCTGCAAAAAACCAGATTGTCAGAGAAGGAAACAAGACATTTCCAGGGCAGCAGTGCAGCAGAGACACAGTTCTCTGTGTGATACAGAATCAGTGCACCTCATGTATTATTGTTAAAGCCGTTACACTGACAGTCCATTTAAGCGAAACATACTAATTTCCGAACATGTTCTATAAATGTCTGTTATCAATGTCAGAGTTGCCTAGTAAAACCAATATTGGATTTATCGTCTCCACAGATAAGGAAATGAATGGCTCTGAAATGTTCGGTCTTTCACAGAAGCACGAAATGTTCATCTACAGCAGTGGAAAGACAGACAATAGAAACATTCTAAAAATAGAAATACACACACACTCCTGTTTTCTTGTCCTTGCAAAATGGTTTTTACTTCTATCTCCTGAAGGGTTTTTCAGAGCTGTGCAATTCCTGTCATTTCCAGCACACAGAAAGAAACAGACACACAGGAGCTGCTGCTGTCTTGAGTTCATAGTTCTTATAGATTGGAAACTGTCTCCCTACTTGGTCCCATGGTTTGTCTTCTCATGCTTTCTTCATGTCCTCAAACAGGGACAAAACATGAAATGGACAGAACATGTTAATGCTTGATTGTTGCCTTTAAGAATCAAAATTCTAACTCATCATAGTCTTTTATGGCACTGAGACTCCATGCAGCTCTCACTGCTTGCAGTGTGACTATAATATGTAATTGATCCTGACCGAGATATAGCAGAAGTTGAGGTACAAAAACCTGGAGCAACTTGCACCCAGTGACACAACATATGAGCATCAAAGCTGGAATGCAAATACATGAGTGACAGTGCAGTGCCCCATCTCATAGGAGACTGCTCTTTGTCAAGAGGAAATGTAGATAGATTCAACAGGAGAGAGTTTGCAAAGTCTTGTATTTTCTACGTTTACTTCAACTAGACTGAAATTTTGAGGAGTGCAGTCTGCTGGCAGCTAGTACACATTTGCACTCAAGGAGATGCACACTTCCAGAAATACTCCTTTGATCAGTGAACAGAACATTATGTGGGGCATGTTGCAATAGTCTGGTCCCTGATTGTCATGGTTATATATATGACCAGTCACTCCTACTGTAAGGCCTTTCTATAATGTATTTCATACAGCAGCTAGAAGAGGGCTGTAAATGGCTGCATGATGATATCTAATCCCTTATACTTTGGGAAATAAAAGATTTCATTTTGAAGTACTGGATATTCTGAGCAATTCATACATTCCTGAAAAAAACCAGGCAAGAATGTTTAAAGCTGGGGTGTCAGGAAGATGACATCCCAGAAACCTAAAATATTCAAATTTAAAAGGTAGAGATCCATAAACAGTAATTGAAAATGTGAGTCTTGAGGCCTGATGTTAGGCTGAAACCTTTAAGGATTTTCTTTGAAATCCATTTAAATGGATACAGAACTAGTAGTCCAGCTCCACAAAGAAGTTTCAGTGTAGAAAGGACTGAACTGGAGGAAAGCAGCCATGTATGATGAAACAATTTAGCATTTCTTACTGCTTTCTTTGGTACCCAAAATGATGAGGTTTTCTATTAATGAGCAAATATAATATAGCAGAATTTCAGATGCAAACCGAATTATAACAATTTTCCAGGCTGTATTAACTCTGCCTGTATTTTGCCTCTAGGGGAGGTTGTTTTCCTATATATAACAAATACATTTGCTCTACAGCCCAGTTGTTCAAGATATAATTTGAATGAATTTCTATAAACTTAATTTTTAAACTTAATTAAATTTTTTAAATTTTTACTTGTATTGTCTACAAGGGTTGTTATCTAGAGTTATAAACTAAAATCAAATATATTTCCCATCTGATCTTTCAGTGAGAGTCATCTTTTTGTTTGTTTGTATAAAGCAATGCCTTGAGAAGGTCAAAAAGCCTTGCTCTGCCTGGAGTTTTGTTGCTGTTTTGATACCTTGTGATCATTAGGTTCAGTCATTTTAAGAATACTGATATGAGAATTCCCCTCTCTACAAAAATATTGAAGATGTAGCAAACTGAAAAAACAAATTAGGTGCTTGTGTAGAAGCACCTGTTCACATAGGGTGGCTTTAATAAATGTAAAGCACCAAGGTTTCTAGAGTTATTTTCAGGCACTTTTGGAAATAAACTGGCATAGCTACCGCATCATTAATGAATTGTAGTAACGCAAGAGGAAAAAATAACTTATCTGCAGACTTTTGAGTAAAGAGGCCTCATTTGCTAAAAGTCTTCTAATTCATGCAGCACAAAAAAGATCAATTATGCAAGTAAGAAAAAATAATCTTGAAATTCAGTTATGTCCCTTTTGGACATTATTTCTCTTTATTAAAACTAGAAAAACAACTTGATCACCTAGTTTTTCAGCTTAAGGCAGGCAGGGAAGAGAGCTCCATCACATCTGGGTCTGAACAGGGTCTATCCCAAGGCACTGCCATGAGCCCTCTCTGGCTCCCCCAGGGCCTCCAGGATCGCAGCCAGAGGCAGCACATGGAGCTGTGAGCAGCCAGGGCAGCTGTCCTCTCAGTCCCTGTCACCCATCTCCTCCTTGAGAGCACAAAACATTTCTGCAGCACTTATTTATGATGAGACAAGAGGACCTATGGTCCTTGTATCTCACCGATTGGAAGAGATTCAAGTCCAACTGTCAGCCTAGCATCACCATAATCACCCCTAAACCATATTCCCCCTATGTACCATATTAAGACAACTCCTTAATAGTTCCAGAGGTGGTGACTCCACCATCTGCCTGGACAACTTATTCCAATGTCTAACTACTCTTCCAGTTAATCTTTTCCTCTAATATCTAAGGTAAGCTTCTCTCTTGATACAACTCTAATCTTTTCACTTGAGACACGTCAGAAAGATAGGATAGGATACAAACCAAAAATTCTTAAGGATGACTTATTGTCAAGACTGAGAAGGCAGTGCACTGAAACTGCACCTGTGCCAGCACTTCTGCCCCTAAGCCAGCCGAGGGTAATGCCAAATGTCAGGTGATGGTGACACCATGACACCTCTGTCTACATGCATCCTCCCACACATCCTCACTGAGACAAGCTTGGTAATAATTAATAGTATTTGAAAAACAGGACCAACTTGAAATCTACTTTGAGATTTGATATGTAAAACAAGGAAAAGGAAGAAAACTGCATGAAAGACATCCTTGTGTACTTCTCCCCAGTTAAACTTTTTAAGACCTATTCTCATCACATGATGTGAATTGGCATAATTTGTCTTCAAAGCAGCAATGTGTCTGCTTTGTTACCTCTGTAACTGGGACTGTAACTAAATATAGTATTTCTTAACATACATCTTAAGAAATGCTGAAATGGTGGAAAAGAATTCTCAAATGTCATTGATTTTCTATATGCCTGAAGAAATGGTCATAGAAGGGACAGAAAAATTATGTGACTGAGCTATAACTGGTTCCTGGGATTGCTTTGAAGTGTAAACCTAGGATTTTGCTTGCTTTTGGTTGATACAGACATGTTACACATTGAGGCAAAACTTACTTGGACACTTGAGATATTTCTATTAGTCTAAAAGATACCAAGTATTAGACTAAACCTCTCCAACCATAGCTAAACACTAATTTCTCATTTATATATCCTTAATGTTATTTAATAGGTCATTAGAGTAAGTTCTCTGAATTTTCATTCATCAAGTACCAGAAATGCCAATACTTACTCAAAATACAGAGTGAGGTCTGTTGCCAATATCGATTGCTTTAGAAGCTGCATAAGGTCACTGTAGTCCTTAGAGGACAAGTTAGCAAAGATGTTGTGACCCTGTAATGAAAGAGATGAAAGAGGTAAAGGCCTAACAATCAATATAGGTTTTTAAAAGGTTTGCTAACTTGTTAGTCTGCTGTTTCCCTGTAATACAAGCCTCTTCTGATTCATGGCAAAACTATGACAAAATAATAATGTTAATACTGCTGAGAGTACATTGAGGTAGAAGAGTTGACGATTGTTATCAAGCACCTGGTATGTTTTTCTAAACTCTGCTGAAATTATAGCCTGTCGAGTAAAGATTTACTTTCTGCTCTGACCCTGCACAGACTCAGTTTATGGAGAAAACCTATGGATACATCTCAATCTCTCATCTTATTAAATGTTTTGGGGAGCTGCATATTGGAGTTTTGGAGTAGTGATCCTAATAGATTTATCTGTGCTGCTGCTTGCACACACACAAACTGCTGTTAGAGCAGTCAAGGACTCTAAATCAGTTTTTCATTCAAAGCAGCCCATTTGCTCACTCTGCCCATTACTGTCTTGTCCTACAGTGTATACAGCCATTACCTATGTAGGCTAAAGAACCACAACTTTATATGCAGTTTAAACATCCTTTGTGGGCCCAACTGGCTGATTTTTAAGGGCTTGTGGATTAAGCATTTGAAAGATGCCCTATGGCCAAAATGAAAGGAAATTAAGTATTTGATGTTGCTATTTGCGAGGGGGAAGGTTCTTTTGTAACTGAATTTCTGAAAACAAGAGGGACAGATATCCTATAATTCCTCTGTGAAATTCTCGAGAAAATAAGATGAAAGAAACAAAATAAATTAAAAAATCTAAATGTAAGCTTAAGAAATGATCTTTGTGACAATAGTCACACATATTGACATACATAAACGTATTACAGGTCTTTTTTTTCCTAATCACCTGCATATATATTGAAGTTCCTTCTAAACAGGGTCTTATTTTGGTGATATTTAGTCCTGTAGTGCCCACATTCAGTATGCACTGCCATCTACTGCTTAGGAAGATTAAAATTCCTTTAAAACCAAGAATTTTCCAGCAACAGGGTTACTATAATCAGGATGGTATGAGGACGTGTATGAGATAAGGTCTGGGGAGGTGCTGTTCCGTGACAAATCTTCCTGGCAGTGTACACAGAGGTAAAGCCATCACCCTGTTCCCATTTGTCTTTGATCATGAGACATTCCAGATCTCTCCAGAAGTTACTGCAGATCAGGCTATGGCCTCCAATTGTGCTACATGAACAGCAGTTTTGGCTCTGTATTTACTAAATGCATTTTGTAGCAACCAATCTCTGTACATTCAGAAAATGCATCCATTGTTTTCAAAGGACTCTATGTCCATCCTTCCGCTTTTCTCAGTTATTAAATACATGGTGTAGTATATGCTGTAGTGTTATATGCAAGCTGTTCTAGGCAAGAGCTACGTCTTCACAGGTATTTGCAAAGCAATTAACATACTTTGGACAGCATGATATTACTGATTTTAATTTTTAAAAATAGTGTATTAAATTATGAAAAATCATAAAAATACTGATTACAGCAAGGCTGCCAAAGAAATTGAATTGATGCAGTAAAGGATGGCTCTGATACTCTCTATATGACACCTGTGGGGAAAGGTAAGCACTTGTTTCATCTACCTATAAACCACTGAGCAGGATATATGTAAGAAGAGTGAGCAAAGCAGACAATATGATTAGGATGTATTCTCCTTGCCCCTTGCTGATTGAGACAGATATAATCTCTGGGCTCTATAATCAGCATTTGTAGTTGTTTAATTTTGTGCTAGTTGTGACCTTTGTGATAACCAATAAAAAATCCCTCAAGGAGACGGCATTAAAAAGGTACTGTACATGGTATTTCCTTTCTCCAGCTGAAACAGCCCAACAGCTTACAGTGAGATTAATAGTAACGCTTTTGTACCTCACTTTGGAGAATCATGACAGCATGATTGAAATGGTGGTGCTCCAAGGTAGCAGAGGTGCCATAGAGCTGAGCTAAGGCTGATCCACTCCTGAAACAGAACATGGGAAGTCAACAAATCCTGCTCGTCTGCTTACGAAGCAGGTTTCAGGGACAATTTAGTGACAAAAGCACGTAGCCACACTCTCCACCTCCACTTCAGCAGCCTCAGTTAAGACAGCTGATGAGATCAAAACACTAATTTAAATCCAGATACAAAACATTTATATTCCAGTCTTTGCTAAATATTGCCAGCTGACTAAAGATTTTTCTGGAACTACAAGAAATTTGTAATTCAGCTTTCAAAGTGCCTCAGCAACAGCACTGACACAGAACTGTGCAATAAAGACACACGGTAATGTCCTTGAGCTGGGATCTGCTGTTCCCCTGCTGCTTTTTATTTTTAATTCTTAATAGACATAAACATGAGGGCTTACAATGGGCAACTACAAACTCTTAAACTAAAACCCCAAAACACAAGAACAAAAAACCCAACTGCAAATACTAAGGTAAACAAAAAACCACAAGTGAGAGCAGTCAATATAAAAGTAAAGCTTAGCACATCTCTAGAATGTATTTTCTCATCACACTTATTGTCTAAACTAAAATCAGATTCAAAATGCACAGGACAGGTGGGTTTTTTACGTTTAAAGGACAAAAATATATGGAATAATATTATAAAATTGCAAATCGTTGAAAAGTGCAGAGAATGGAACTGGATTGTAAGAATGGTCACTGTTCACCAAGTACCAAAGGAGTTCAGGCAAAGTACTTCTCTTCTGGTATCCAGCCTAAAGTGACAAGATGGGTTTTCTTTCCAAAGAAATGAGAATAAGAGATTATGCTAGAGACAGAAGGAGTCTCCTAGGAGCATATACCATAAAACTGCACCATACTGATACTTAATTATCAGAAGCAGCTATATGAGAGAAAAGGATGTCCAGGAAACATCATCCCTAGAGAATGTGATGTTGACATATATTACAAAGCCATTTGAGACAACTGTGATATTGCCTCCATCATATACCTCTTGAACTTTCATCATACAGAACAGCAGTATTGGACACTGAAAATAAAATAGGAAAATGTGATGCTTAAATTTATGTCAGGTTAGAGGAATAAATCACAGTTAGCGTTATGAAAACTACAGCTTCTGTTTTCAGGGATGTTTTATACATGTGTGGTAATGTTTGTCTTTCATTAAATGTCTTCAGCAGTTTCTTTATGGAGTCATAAACTGGTAGCCTCCTCTCTGTACTGTGTTGTCAAACAAGAAGTATGAGTGATAGCAGTCTGATGCTGAACCCTGTACCTTTAATTCAGCCACCCCTCTGCACTAAAGATACTCTTGTGTAATGGTACAGCAGAGAAGTGGTTAACTTAATCAGAGCCTAAAATGGCCAGGATGTAAATCTTAGGTCTCATTTTTGTAAATTAGGAACATAAACATCAATCAGCTGAGCTTCCTTCCCATTTGTCTCGTCTATTTTGATTCTCTTCAATACTCAGCTGCAAAAAGGCATCTAGCAGTGCTTGGTAACCTTTGCACCATGAGCTCTGTCTTTTAAGCACTGCAATTGATTTTCCCTGCTATGGTGATTGAAGATCCAGACAGTGTCATTGTTTCATTGAGGTTGTATGGCAACACCAATACCTCAGGAAATGGCAGCTAAGTGAACATCAGAAGCATCAGTTTGAGTGATGGTCACTGAGGCAACTTGCCCCCAGAAATGCAGCAGCCTGTGCTTACACACATTTCAGCAGAGCACTTCTGCAAAAGGTAGGACAAAATAGGCTAATACAGTATCACTCTGCCTTTCAAATATCTCTGGACAACCATTTGACCACTCCCCCATCACACTGGAAGATGAGCAGTAAGGCAGAACACAAAAATCTATATAAATGCACACTGGCACACTGGGATCTGCAGGACAGGAATGCCTCTTGGGGCCTTGTATTCTGACTGTAGATGAACTGGGGAGTGAAGAAAACAACAGGGGATTTGAAGGAATCTCTGTCTAGCAGTGCTTTTTCACAGTTTGGCCAGGATGTTGCTGGGGACATTTTCTGTTGTCCTTCCTATTCTCAGGGAATGCAGATTTTTGAATGAATTTGACCTTAGTCTAAGGAGTTCCCTTACCTACACAGTAAGAAGTACCACTCTTAAACCTTCTACAAACCTACTTCTACTTCACTGTACCTGAGGGAAGCAGCATGGTTTCTGTGAAAGCATTATTTCAGTTTCACTTATTTTCTTTTCTTCGCAATAGCAGAACAAGGTTTTGCTTAATGTCTTGCACCCCAGTCAGCAAGAATAACCCAGACAGACAATTTAGGTGCTTCCTGGGTTGAAAACCAGAATCAATAAAAGCTGAGCCTGAAAAGAACATCAAGTTTTGGCACTACATTTCAATATGTGATGTCAGTTCAACAGCCAGCTACAAAGGACAAGCCAGCAATTACTTAAAGGAACAGAGAATGATAAAGATGGATAGTCCCTCACTGCACACAGGAATAAGAGTACTTGGCCTTGGCCTAGAAGGCTTGGAATTAATGCTTCATTCTTTATCCTGGTCACCTTTTGCTCTCCTGTGGAAGGAAACCAAATTAAAATAGTAAGAATTAGAAAGCTTACTTGGCTTGGAAGGCATTGTTGGTTCCCCTGTGGTCAAGGTCGTGACATAAGCATCCCACAATCAAAGCTAAAATTTCAATTTCAGTTAGAATCTCCTGAAATCCTGCAGTCTGAGAGCAGAAAAAAAAATAGCAGCTGTAACTATTGGTAGCAAAAGGGATAAGTAATGTTAGTCCATCCAGCAACAGTCAACTTTGTTTTGATATCATGAACGTTTCAGTAAGGAGAAGATAAATGCTTTATTGTCATATTCTATTCCCTGCTGAATGTCAGATGGTTAGCAGAATAGATAATGTCCTTGGAGTGATCTGTTATTATCTCTTTGTTGCATTTCCAGCATGCCATTTCTCTGCTACCCAGGAGGCACTAAAGGCAAAAAGAGCTGAAAACAAATACCAGTAACTGCAAACTGAGACAGGAACTGGATTTTTCTATCCGACAAATAAGACCCCAAAACTAAACTGACAGAATTTTGAAATTATTATTTAGAGAATTACTTAGAACAATTTCTTAAATCCTGAGATGACCATCTTAGTCAATCCCTACTGTCAGGGTGAGCTGACATGTTAAGTCGGAAGACCTTTAAAAGAACCCAGATAAAATATACTCTGTGCAACTGTTATGAACTATTAGGAGATTTTTTTTAAAAATCTGGCACATTGAAATGAAGTGGCATGATTTAAAGAGGAAATGTCTCAAATGGCATATTTCTGCTGCAGATACCCACTTGAATTTGGAAAACGCATTTGAAAACAGATCCAATGAAATTCCCTACAAGCAGCTCAGACATGACTGTAAATGGTAGAGCTAATCCTAGAAAATTTTTTTTACCACTCCTCCTGGATACTTGTCATAGCAGTGTTCCTGCCTGAACAGGCTCGTGTTAGAGAAAAAACACTATTTTTTTTTTTTTCAAAAACACTGCTATTACATCCTGAACGGATCCTCTGTGGAGGAGGTGCTGTAGCCTCTGAGGCACACCACCTTGTCAGTGCTGTGCCTCTTACCCATGGCAGAAACAGCCTGGTCGTTCAGAAGCAGAAGGGCATAATGCCTGCAGAAACAACTGGCTGAGCTGGTGAACTGTAGCACTTGTCTTTTCACAGTGCCAGTCTCCAGTGACACTCCTCAATTAGCCACTTGATCTAGTTAGCATGAAAGGAAATTATATACAAAAATACGAAATACATTTGTATTGGGGGTCCAAACCATGGCTGAACACTTAACATCATGTAAGAATTCCCAAAGGGAAAATTGATTTTCAAAGGGGCATAATTTCACCCCGGGGCAAGAAGAGGGTTTAAGTGATACAGTGGGACTTGTTGCCCTTCCTTGGTAGGAGCTTACACTCAGGAAATGCCAGTCAATTGCTGCAATACTCTTTGAAAACTCTGCTATTCACCCCAAAGACACAATTTTTACTTAGAGAAATGCACATTCAAATCTTAGTATCCTTTGTTTAAACAGTCTGAATTGTGGCCACAGTTAATACTTAGGCAGTATAGGGAGCCAAGCTCCCCCAGGTGCTTAGAAATGCACTTCGGTGGGAACTGAGGAAGGGCAAGGCTTGCTACAAAAGCTTTATAATTGCTTAAATTTTAAAGTTTACACAGCAGAAAAGATCATCAAGTATGAAGAAGAAAAAAAAGATTAATTTTGTGTAGAATCCACCATTGTACAGAATAACTTGAAAATTAGGTGAACGAGGTTCACCTGATTTCTAGTAGCATTGCTTTTATTTTAGTTCAGTAACATCTACCCAAGTAGGAAAAAATCCTCTAAAAATAGTGTTTAAAATGTAGCTCTTGTATAACAAATAATAATAAAGGTTTATTTATAAAAAGGGATTAAAAATAGGTTTTAACTGACAAGACACCATGTGTCAAGTTTCAGTCTAGAGATAATATTCATGGCTAAGTTAAAATAACTTAGAAGTTTTATAATATGAAATTGATGTTGTAATAAATATTCTTTAGTGTAATCCAAGCTTTGATTAAATTCAAGGATTCAACCTGTATTGCAAATGCATGGAAACCAATTAAGGAATTTATTAACAGTAGCAGTATCTCAAAAATAAATACTACATTTTATTTAATGAAAAGTCTTGTCACTGAATATATGAAAGAAATATAGCATATGTCACGTAGTAAAAAATATTTAATTTAAACCAATACTACAGTAAGGGGATGCCTTCTTTGAACATAATGCAAGTAAACAGAGGATTACATTTCCCTATTTCTGAATTTACAAGAAAAAAAAAAAAACATGGCTATAGACGATGGTGCAGTAAAATTTATTTTCACCAGAAAAGGAATGACCCATAATTCATGAGTGGCAGAGTCTCCAGTGAGTTATGGAGGTCATTCTTTCATGTGAGGAAATGAATTGCATTCATTATACCTTGCCCCACATCTATATGTTTTGTTATTAGCACACCAGATGGGATTTTAATTTGGTATTGCTTACTTGTTCATTTTTGCCCTTTGAAATAAGTATCAATGTGAACTGTGTTGGCAAAGGCACTGATAATGAAGCCTGGGCTTGATCCTGCAATTTACTCTCATGTACTCCCTTAATTTGCAGGAGCAGCCTTACTGCAGTGCTTGTCTTCAGAATTCTGGGGCAGCTGAAATACAGAACTCTGGCTTGCAGAACTGGGCTTATGATTGTTCAGGAGAGAGAAAATACATACTTAGATTTACAGGAATGTGCTTTAGATATGCAAAAATGCACGAGTGAAACAACGGTTTACTCTGTTGAATTTCTGTTGTTCGGCTTGTTCAACACAGCTGAATTTTCCTTGTGCATTCAGTGCGAGTATGCTGGGACCCTTAGAGGCTACTGCATTACAAGTTAGACATCACTATGCCATGGTAAAACCTATCTGAAAATGCCCTAAAACAGAATTACTGGTTTCTATTTGTGGGGCAGCCTATATTGCTGACTGTCACGGAAAAATCACAAATAAGGTGCAATAACTGCACAAAGCAGTGCATTCTTGCCCAGGCTCTGGTAAGCCTTTCCAAGGGTTTGTCAAAGGATTGTCCCCTTTCCACCAGTGAAAAAAGCAGGCACACGCTAACTTGGATGGTATCCCCAAGACAAACGCAGTAGGAGCAAGGCTTGTATTATTACTAATCTGAAGTCTCTCTTTTGCATCTTTTTTTTTTCAACAAAATGAATTTTCCTGTATCTGGAAGGGAGAGCAGACCAAACAGATCAGGCACCTGAACTTAATTCTGTTTAGAATAAATCAGGGTGGGATGTGTGGAAACTGCAGTGCTGTGGCCACTCACATCCAGCCCTGCACACGGAATTGCTCATTCTGTTTATTACCAGGAGCGTGAGCAAGGAAACAAACTTGGCTTAGAAACGCCGGATCGCATCTCA
Organism: Sitta carolinensis; assembly: GCA_032173965.1. Classification (NCBI taxonomy): domain Eukaryota; kingdom Metazoa; phylum Chordata; class Aves; order Passeriformes; family Sittidae; genus Sitta; species Sitta carolinensis. Next base: position 22,729,266 of record CM063288.1, read on the forward strand.
CAGACAGTTGCGCCCCTATGCTGCCTGCTAACAGGATTCAGAAATCGGGCTGCGCCGCGCCGGCGGCAGCGGCTGCGGGAGCGGCAGGCGCGGCCCCCCGCTCCCCGCGGCCCCGCCGGCAGCGCAGCGCCGCAATCCCGGCCTCGGAGCTCCACCTAGGGGTGTCATCACCCGGGGGCTGGGGGCTCCCCGCCCGGCAGCCTCTGGCAGAAATTACTGTAACACTCTGCGGCGCTGCTCGCGCTCATCACAGTAACAGGCTTTTTTTTGTCTTTTTCTAGAAGTAGGGAAAAAAAAAAAAAAAAAAAAAAAAAGCACGTCAGGTTTATAAAACCATAAAAACTACCAACACCCAGGTATTACCACCAAATTGCTTTAGAGAGCATCAGCAAGTGCCTGTTCAAACAGTGTTAATTCTGCGCAGCTGAGCGGCCTCATGGCCAGAGGAAAAGGGGACTGTTCTCTCGTTGAACGTCTTCCTTTCCTTTGTCTCACGGTGCATGGTACAGCTTCACTATGCCTCCATCAGCACTCACGGAAACACACCCACCCTGCTGGGATGGACCAAGCACTAGAACAACATCTTCACTTCTTGCCCAACACATAAAGTTCTGGCATCCAGGATGCCTGAGTTTTTTACTGATGTATTTACAAGAATGGACCCAAACATGGGTTATTTTATGCAGTGAGGTTGCTGTGGGGGTAGGGAAGGAGAGCAATATACTTGTTCTAGTATGTTAGCAGTGGTACTTTCAGCAGAATTTACTTGAAATTTCATCAGAATTTACTTGTATGCCGTAAGGAACTACAGGTACTGCTGGAGATATGTGCTAATAAAACCCCTAAGTGTTAACAGTGTCCAGTTACTCCAGATTAACTTAGATCACTATGCTGGAAGATAATTTTCAAATGTTTTGAGGCAGTACCTTTTAAAACTATTTAGATGAAGCTGGATAAGGAAATAATAAATATCAACATAATAAATACTCTGGGATTCTAATCCTTGGTTTTATACTTTCCAATTAGGAGTTTGAAATAAATGTCAAATCAAAGAGCTCCAAAAGAAAAACATTTTGTAAGATCAAGATCTGCAATAACAAGAGCACTCCAAGACTGCCATCTGTTTTCAGTAACTTTAATGTGCCTATGATATCACTGTCACTAAAACACTATGAGGTTTTGCCAAATATGTGCTGCCTTAAGTTGAATAAGTTCTGTCTGCTTTGCTGTTGGAAACGAGTAGCATAATAACTAGAAAAGGAACTGAATGCTGGAAAATGTTTAGACAGGTTGGGCAATGTGGCAGTAAAAGCTCTTAAGGGGTGTGTAGCTGGATACTCACAGTTAACATGGCAAACATCAGCTGGCAGACGTTGAAAGCGTGCCTCCAGTTGTGATACAAAACCATTCGATAGTTCTTCCGCACTGTCAAAAGCCACCTACACAGCGTCTGAAATTAAAAGTACGCTTTGGAGCAGGGCTACTAAATGTGTATGAAAGGACAGAGCGGTGCCAAGACAAAAGCAGCAGATATTTGCAGCGCAGATGGTTACCTCGTAGTCAATTTTAAATTTCTGAACCATTCCAAGTTCCATGAACATCCGCAGGGCTGCAGTAATCATGGCATCCACATCGAGCGAGAAGTCATCAAAATGGATATCGTCAATGCCAAGCTCTGACACCAGAGGGATGTTTGCTGCCTGAAATGCCAATAGGAAATTTCTCATTCAAAACTTCAGTCTTTTTGCCTTTTTTTCACTCTTACAGGAAACAAACCGTACATCAGTTCTGACCTGCCAATACATCCCCTGCTTGATTCAAATGCTGAGCAGTAAAAGTCTTCATCTGAGAAACACAAACACGTCAAGCTAACAGAGTGTGGAAACAGTGGGAAGGAGAAGAACCTGGTACGAGACGGAAATATGTTCACCATCCAAACTGGAGCCCAGATATAGCATTTAGACTGAAAGCTGACCACTTTACAGCCACTGCAGTAACACAATATATTCCAATGCAAATTATAGTGCCATAATGCAAGAAACATCTGGATAGCCAGAAGCTGAGAGTTTTAATTGCTACCATTTAGAAATGCAAAGTAAATATACTGCTCTGCAGAATTTCTTCATCCAAATGCCTTCACAATCATAAACATACAAGTGCCCTTTGCTTTACACTGTTCACTACACACACAAAGAATCAGAAGAAGATGAATACAAGAAATGTCTAGCAGAAGTACTCTCCAAAGTAAAATAAAAGAATTTTCAACATGCTGATTATATAGAAAGTCAAAAAAACAACAGCAAAAGCCTTACATTTTGCTTTGTCTGTATAGCAGTTACTTCTGTTTGTAAGAGAGGAATGAGCTGCTCTTGCACACTCAAACACAGGTATGTGTGCCGGACTGGCTGATGTATTTAGTTGAGCACACAGATGTGCTGTGGCTTTCTCAGTGGCAGCACTTGCATGAGCCAGGCAGAGGTGCTGACAAACCTCACAGGCTTCTTTCACCTTCCTTACACCCATTCAGACTTGCTGTTCATCTCTCTAGAGAGGGCAGGTGCAGGGGGTGCATTCACTGAAGGAACATCTGTCCCCTGTCTCCCACAGTGGGAAGGTGATGGATCAGGTAGAGGCCTCTCAAAGGGGCTGGATCCAGCCCATAGGCTGTGAGCTGGACAATGCTGAATTAGTTAAAATCACATGGACCCAGCTGGTGTGGAACATCCAGCTACACACTTGCATAAAATACCAATTAGTCCATGCAACTGTAATGTAAGTTCACCTTGACTGTTACAGGTTCTACATGACTACTTTATGGTTTCCTTTTTGAAAACTTGTATTTTGAAATACTGCACTCTAGCTACAAATTACTGACATGTAAAAATCTTCTTTCGGCTGAAGACAAAGTGCCACCTCAATAATTACTCTATGCAGAGATTAAGCTGCTTTAGCTATACCACATAAGAGAAGATGGTGTAAACCTGTCATAAAATAGTATTAACACTGTGGTTTCAACTTACTTGCTAGGTAGAAGAAAAGCCTTTTTGGTTCAGTACCCAGTAAAGCACACCAGTACCTCAGCAAGCCATGGCACTGTGCCAGGGAGTTAAACTGATACAGCAAACCCATCGAGTCAAGTGTCATCCCAGGACATCCCAGCTTAAGAACCTCTGGAGCATGCATGCACAGATGCAAGTTCTGTTAACTGCATACTCAGCTGTCTGCTAACATACTTATCCAGGCTGAATCAATTCAGCATCTTTTTTTGAGTAATCACTGAAATATTTGGAATACTTCTAGATGATCCAAACAGGAGTTACATCTTAACACCCTTAAAGATCTGAAAAACTATGTCTATACTTCCAAGATAAAGAAAGGAAGAAAATATGTTTAGGTGTGAAGCAGGAATTCTGGCCAGAGATAATGCTGTCCAGACCTTCAGGTCTAAAAAAAATGTGACTTTTTTTATCATTCAGTTATTCTTCAAAGACTTGTGGGACACTGGAGATGCACATTAATATTAAGTCTATGAACACACTCCCTGGATAGAAATAAGACTCTCAATATAATCCCATTTTTTGGGAAGACATACATTTGTACATCATACTCCTTAGTGAAAATCTTAAATAACAAGCTGAAAGAGAAGCACTTCATTGTGAGTAGACCCTCTTGAAATTGTTTATCAAAACAATCTTTACAAACCTACACTGCTGCATTTTCATTAACTTTGAAGTGAGATCTAATTAACATTTTCAGAGTTTTTGGCCTCTTAAAGAAGAACATCTTCTCCTTGCTATTTTTTCTGGAAACCAACACTTTTATCAGCCTGTTGCAATTCAAGGTAGAACATTTGAAGCAGTTGCTCAATTAAAATTGTTTTTCCATTTGTCAGACAGTGGAGAAATGACAATATATTCCAAATCTATTACAAAATGAGCAACAGGATATTAACGAAACAAGTCAAAAACAATTTCTTCCCACGTCAGTATGAAACTTTTAAATATTTATGAGGTTTTACATTCCTAAATTTAACAGGAGTGCCATAATCCAAAATAACTGCTGAATTAATAGCCAGGAGATAACATTTGTATAAAAGAACCATTTACTTTACAACAGCAATAAAGGAAACAAAGAATTATGAATGCAGAGCCTAATTTGAATAATGTTAAAAAAATGATATGTTGTGGGGCTGCAGCAATATTCTGGCTGCACCTGGCATTGACTATCTTTAGCTTCTTAGGCTAGAAATGCAAAAGTCCAGGGTTTAGAAGATAGAAGTCATTAAAACTGTTTTTTTAATTACAGCGATATAAAAAAATATTAATAACGCAGAATACTAAAACATATCCCTCCCTGAAATTTTGCAGCTCTGCACGAAAAATTTCAGTGGATTTCTTAAAATAAACAGCAATAACAAAACTCTCTTTCAGGAAAACAGAGAGGGTGAAAGTACCATGACAGCAAAAGGAAGGGGCAGGCAATTAAAATTCAGGTTACAGTGAAATTATATTTTAAAGCACCCCAGTGATTTAGAATCGCTTAAAAGGCTATGGGTTTTTAAACATTTTGAAGTTCAATTTCCCCTTTCTAAAAACACTTAAAAACATTTTACTCTGGAATCTTTTTACCCTGTGAATCAAGCAATTTCAATGCTCTTTGTATTCTTGAGGGAAACACACATGTCTCTTCCATGAGCTTACAGTAAGTTAAAGCCAGATGTGCCTCCTCTGGTCACATTTCCCTACCCAAAAACTAACCCAAAAAATTGTCTTGAAAGGAATCAGGAACACAGGTTTGGCTGAACACATGGAAGGCAACTGGTCTTGCCTAATAAAATACAAACTTGGCAGTTGCCAGACTAGGAAAATATCATCAGTTGTAGTAGCTTGAAAAAGAGGACGTCATGCCTCTGAACAAGAGCATGAGGATAAGATCTGTGGTTACTCCATACTCAGGCATGCATGGAAGAGGGTGGAATGAATACAGAAGGAGGAAAAGCAGCTTTGTACTCACTTCAGATTGGAGACAGATTCTCCTTTCCTCATTGCTCTTTGCTGTCATGTGAATTCTAACACAGCCTGCTCATTACTTGTGAAGAGGTAAGAGACAAGGGACTGGTTGAGCTTTAGTTTCTATCAGCCAAAAGGCCATATGTCATTAATGACCCTCTTACTGCAAAACACGTGGAACATCAAAGTAGCTTTCACACCACACAATGACCACATAGTCACAATTTTGGCCACTATAAAAGACAGCCCATGAGAAGAGAAAAATTGTAGTCTGAGGCTCCTGGGCCTGAAATTTCTGAGTTTCTAGACTCAGTTTCTTCATTATGCTTTAGTTTGGGAAGACCTGGTTCTCACAGGCTTGACACAAACATTGCAAGTGTTGTAACAAGAGTGATGTTTTGGGTTCCTGTCTGTGGGGCAGACATTCTCTGCGTCTTTTGATTTGGGCCAATGGGATGAAGATTTCTGGCACTCTTCTGACCAAGGAGTTAGCCTGCTCTAGAAGATACATGAAGGGGGTCAGGTTTTGAATAAAGATTGGAATCAGATGAAGTTTTCATAAACGAGGTTCGTGTCGTGTGTCACTCACCCACAGCGACAAAAAATAGCATTTTTTGGTTCAGTATTAATAAGCCTTTATGCTCCTGTGGATGAATAAAGCCTAAGAAGGAAAATGCTTACTAAATGCTTTTGCACTAAATCACCTAAGAGCATATTCTTCACAATCTTCTATATCAATATTTGATAATGTGATAAAATAAACGGTAAAGAAACTGGTGAGCTCTTCCCAAAGCATTCTTCCTTTGTAAAATGTGCACTACCATGGTAGCAGTCCAGCTAAACTCAGAAAACACTGACATCCTACTTTCTCATGTCATCTTAAAATTTCTCTATTTCAGGTTTAGTACCTGTATGGATAAGACATTGGTGCATATTATGCAAGGAAAGTATTTTGAAACATACTGATAAGTATATTAGTGTGGTTTATTTAAGAAAAGGTACATTCTGCCATTTGATACCCTCATCTTCCTTCCTAAGTGATACGAGAACTATTCTGTAACAGCGACTTCCACTTACTGAATGTAGTCCACTTTTTGCATAGCCTTATTTACAGTGACATGTGGAATGATCAGCAAGGTTTCCTCATCAGAAAATACTGCCAGACTGATGGAAAGAAGTAACAAGAAACTTGATTATATTTAACACATATAAAGATATCTCATGAAATATATATCCCAGTGGAACAAAAGAATGGCAAAATAAAGTTGTGTACATCTTAAATCCCCAGGGCACTGTTAGAGTCCAGAGTCCACATACTATTCTAATAGCAGGTCAGGATCTGACCTCATGTATACTCTGAAGTGAAACTGGAGTTCCAGACAAGAAGACACACACTGAGGAAATAAAATTGCCTTTTCAAGTATTTTTTTCATCTCAAATCTCTCTCAGAAGATTAGGATCTGAAAAACCTTAAAGGATGATCATCAAAAACTGACAAGAAAGTATCAAAGTGAAGAATATTTAAATGTGATGCCTTCATTATCTCTCACACAATCTATGATTTCATGGAGCCATTTCGAAGACATCATTTTCTGATGGCAAATATTTTTATTGTGAAAGATTCTTTTCATATATAAAGGCCTTTAAAATACTTGCTTATATTTATAGCTGCAGGCAGGCGTTTTTAAAATATATCTTTATAGTCAGTTATTAGCAGCAGTGGACAGATTTTGTACTTCTTCATATCTGTGGAAGACCAAAGCCTGTTATATTCCAGTCTGACACATTTACTCTCTCCAAAAGAGAAAGAATCAAATGTTGCAGCTTGGGCATGTTTAATGCCCAGAGCAAACTGGCTTTTAAAGGCCTCCATCTGTTACTGGAGACTGTGGATGGCAACTCTTTGCCCTTTACAATGCTGAGTTACAACCTCCTTTCAATGACCAACCGAAGCAGAGGCAGGACAGTGGCATTAAAAGGGTATTTTACAGTATTTACAGTAAAGGGGAGTGGGTACAGAAATGACTGATGTATATCTTCCTCTTGATTTTGATTCTAAAAATTTTTTAACGTGATTATCACAGGAGCATTGCTCCGCCCTTCAATAGTGAAATCATCCAGAAACACAGCCTCTTTTAGTTTGGAGAGAGCTTTTGAGACCAACCAGTCCTATGCCCCTGCCCCAAGGAAGCCTCATGCTGCCATACAATCACAATTTTCAGCTGTCAGATCTATCAGACTCCGTTGAAATTCCAGTCTCTGTGAATATCTTGTATCTGAACAGTTGTTGGATGAAAGGCATGGTGGAACAGGATTTTTTTTGTATTTTATACCTCTTCAGATTAACCAGCCCCACAGAAGGTTGCAATTGTGAGAGCAAATGCTCAAACTCTGCCCCAAGTCCCCCAGAAGATACCTGAGCCCTTTGCTGGAAAAGGTCATTCCTTGGTTTAGTCAAAGTTTTACATCTGTAAACCAAGAATAATGCAATACATGCATCCAATTTCAAAATCTGCAGCTGAAGCATGTATATGTATGTGGTGCAGCTGCTCCACCTTCAAATGGCAAATTAACAGCTTAACATGTACTTTAGACATGAAATGTAGAACGAAGAAAGTTGCATTTAGACTTCTTTCCAAAAGTTGTGTTTGGTTAGACCATTAACCAAATATAACTACTGCTTAGTATGATGCTGGTATTTCTTTTAATTAAAAGAAACTTCACAGCATTAAGAAGGCTATTTAGTCTGCTTCTTCTATCAGAACAAGAAAAGTAGCCATTAAGCAATATATCACTATCAAATATAGCGTTTAGGATTTTATTATCATGCAATGTAGGACAAATGTATGGTATTTACTTTCTGCTTTTGGGATAAAACTATATGTGCCTGAGGAAAGGATTTGTCTTCTTATAATTTTCATTTTAAAAGGACAAGGGAAGGTATGTCATTACGGTGTTACACGTTATTTCCAAAGCTAGCCCCAGAATTACAGCTAAAAAGCAGAAAGCATTTTGGATATTTCTAATCAGTCAATCAATCCTATCTGAACACCTTTCCTACCTTTCTCTTTTGGAAATTGGGACCCATCAAAAAGAAATAATACATTTCAGAGATAAAAATTACAAATAAAATTTTGTTACAAGCTATAATAGACACAAAAAATGTTATTTTATGTTACTAAAAATCAATTCTTAATGCTAGAGTTGTTTCCTAGTAAAAGGAAACATAATATATGGCAGCCTATAAAAGGACAAGAAATTTTGATTTTAAAAGAACAGAGACATAAAACAATTAATGGTCTAGGCATCTATTATTCTTAAGGCCAAAGTCCATAACCACAGCAGCCTAGGACTGGAGTTTTACAGGGCATGCACATTGGACACAATGATCTCCCAAGGCGCGCTGGGGAGTGTTCACGTCCTTCTGGCTGATGGTGATTAGGAAAGAACCAGTGTGTCACATACTGCAGGCTAGCAACTGTCGAGTTTTTATGACCATCAGTGCAGATGAGAAGTTTGTACAAAAGGGTCTATTCAGTCTCTGTTTCAGAATTTCAAACAAACACAAGCAGCAAACCTAGGGCAACTATTTCTCTATACTACAAAAGTGTCAGGCTGCCATTTCCCACAAAGCTTTACTTGGTTTTTGTGGCAAAAAGTCAGCTTTGTTACTCCCGTGAAGAGCCGAATGGGTAATGTGGACTGACCCCCCCCCTCAGGCCTGTAAATTTGAGAGGATGAGGAAAGTGGGATACATTGTAGCCTTTTCCCACCCAGAAAGTGGAGGAAAAGTCTTAGCTCCTTCCTTGAAGACTCAGAAGAGGAAAAACATGATTGAGGGTGGAAGGAGCAGGGACAGGTTCTTCTCACGGTGGACATGATGTGAAGGCATAGGGGGGACTCACACATCTGGTGACAAACAGCCCAAACTGTGCCCTGCAACTCTCAGTTGGGCACATGGTGGAAGAGAGCATGTGAAAAAAGTGAAAGGGTTGCCAAGATCAGACACTAAAAACCCCCCAAAACCACATGGCACATGCACTGATACCACACTATTTTTGTGATCCCAGCAGCTCTCAGTGCACCAAAGCCAACATACAGGACCACCAGACCCGTGTCACCCCAGAGCCATGGTTGTACTGGTTGGGCACAATGGGATTTCCTGGGAACCACAGAAATTTTCCTTCCGAGCAGCTGTGACAAATCAGGCTGGCAGTACAGTGGCTGGTGGGGAAAGTTATGCAAATGTATGAGTGGGTTATTACTCCACTGGGGAGAAAGTCCTATTTCAGACCTGCTGGAGTGACAGCTATAGCAGAATACTGTCAGGTGGACAATAAATAATATTGACAACAACACCTTCAACCTCACAATGTACGTTTACAGAAATCCTACAGAGAACACTTCTGTCATTCTCCTTAAACTATGTTTTTGTCTTTTTCTCCTTACTTTTTGTCAAGTTCTGATTGCAGGTTTAAAAGAAATCCAGACATCCTATTCTGAACCTATAAATCACCCCCTAGGAGCACTCAGGACTGCCCAAAAGAGCTTTCTCCCCATACTGGAGAGAAAAAGCTTCACAAGCCAAGGGTTATTCAATGAGAGGCTTCTGCAGGGCAGGCTGAACACTGAGTGCAGCTTCCTCTGCCCAGAGCAGAATGTACAGCCTCCACTGCCCTCTTCAACCAAAACTCCCCAGCAGAGAAAGCCTCAGCACCCTGCACCACAGCACAACCTCTGGTTCACACACAACTCACAGCCTCAGCGCCACAAACTTTTTGACAAAACCCAAAATGTGCAGATACCATTCTTTCAACAAAAAACAAATAACAGGCACTTAAATCTTATATTTATTTAGCTCCTTATTTACTACCCACATACTACTAGCTTTATACATTTTATCTAAACAAAAGTTGCTTTTAGGTATCACTACTTTGAGGTACAAAGCTACAATACATGACATTCATGTTTTGAATACTTGTATCTATTATACTGCTTATGGATTGTCCTTACCACTCCTCGCAGCAACAAGTTTCCTTCAGGGGAAGTAGAGGTAGCACAAGTAGGTACTGGAATCAGCTTCCAGTAGAGTTTATGAAGGCCATACATAGAAATGGATTTTTTTGTTATTTTTGGAGTGGGGTTTTCGTGTGCCCCGAGCTTGCTGCAGGGACAGAACACACACAGCTGTGTGAGCAGAGAAAGCAGGGGGAGGTGAGTTACCCTGAAGCAACCAAGCAGGCTGTTGTATGCACAGGCAGATTATGATGGGGCTGTGTGTGCTCTAGTCTATTTCTCATACATGTAAAGTATTTGCAGTTTAAATTTGAAAGACTAAACCCACAGAACTACTGACACAATTTCTCTTAGAAACTATACTTATTCTGCCAGGGATTTTGTCCAGACTAAACCAATAGCAGTTGCCACCCCGGAACAGACAATAAATAACCTATACAAGATTAAAATTACAAATATTTTTGTACAAAATATAGGCTAGATAATATTTTGCTTGGTTGACTCAGGCCCTTACGTCCCAAATTGATCTAGAAAACAAGTGTGCATCCAGGGAATTTTCTTTCTTTCAAATAATCCCTGAGCCTAAATTAATACTGCATAGAAGCATGGTCACTCACATGCTCATGTGTGGGAACAACCCTTTCAGCACAGCCTCATTCTCACCAGCTGATGGAGGAATGAAAAAAAGAAAAAAAAATGGCTGGATATAACATAGCTGAACCCATAAGGAAGGATATTTCTCTCCAGTCTCTCAGTGACATGTGCAAGAAAGACACGCTGCCCTGTGCTGGGAACATATTCTACCACATGCACGCACACAAACATTATGACGGTGTGAAATTGCACTGGCATCATATTTTTTCAGGATTTTATGTCTTGACAGAAATGCTGCTTGGCGACCAGCCTTAAAGTGGAGCAAGGATGGCACCCAGTGGCCAAACAGATTCATCTCAGAAAAAACATGTCTCCCTCTCTTCGGAGAGTTTTACTTATAAAGAGGTTCTAGCTTTAATATCAACTCATTGGAAATGTCAAAAGCCTTTAAAAGCACTCTTCCTCTGGGGGCACTTATATTTCTAGCTGTAAAGTATATTGAAAAAGAATCCTGTAGAAATATTGCCATTAATAATTTTAAATCAACACAAGCAAACATTTATGACAAACAACTTCCTGCAGCTAGAACACTGCATAGAGGCAGAAATAAACAAAGAAAAATATTTTTTCCATTTGTAGGGCATATGCTAAGGAAAAAAAATCCTGTTTTAAATTCAGTACAACTAAGTTTTTAATTTTAAAATTAACATTGATAATATTAATTATTTAATTTTAAAATTAACATTGATAATATCAATGCCAACTAGAAAGTTTCTATATAAATAAAGTTTGGTGCAAAGCAACTTGATTTTTTAACCAGAAAATTCCTAGTTATAATTCTCAGCCTTCTGGGCTACAGAAGAAATCAAGCACAGATAAATAAGGAATAATTTAAAATGTGAACTATTATGCCATTTTTACAGATTTCTTTGAAAATTTCTTTCTTCCATGAGATAAAATAAACACTACATTGGTCTCTCTGGGGCAGCTGGGAATGCAGGTCTCAGAAGAGTGAGCTGTCACATACAGGGCCAGCCCCAGGGATGTTTTATCAGCTGTGGGGAATAATTTGCTCCTTGTTGGTGGCAAAAGAACCGTGATAGAGTCACACTGAAAAACTAAATTACTATCTTTCACTAAAGTACCTCAGATTTTTAAATTATGCTGGCCCACTTCCACTGCATGAGTCTTTGCTAGATAAATTTTTCTTCCTGTTTTAAAATCTTTCCAAACAGAAATTCCTGTCTGTCACTGTACTTCACTGACTGAAGTACACTACTTTATTTGAAAAGTGTTTATATTTTTTCCTTTTTTAATCATCCATCAGATATCCCTCTGGCTTTCATGGCAATTTAAATGTATTCCATGCCTTATCACTTTTTGCATGGCTGCTGGCTAAATAGCGTAGCAATGCTGAATTCTGTTTATTCCTCGATGTTTTCCATCTGACAAGGAATTCTTATGGAGCATGATGACTGATCAGATTGAAGGACAGACAACAGGTCTGTTGGGTAATAAATCATTTCATCTTCACTTGGGAGCAAGGTTGTGTTCCAAAAATTGCTTTTTCTAACTTGTTTTTCTAAGCATTTCAGGACCTGGACCAATTGTGGTTTTGCATATGGAAACAGATGCAAGAAACACAAAATTTCCCCTGTGAATAACAAAAATCCAGTATCTGAGAGCAGCACAGTAGCAGCATGCATTTTTTTTAGTACGGACAACTTAATAATCCTAAGTGTTTTATTACTTCTCTGCTGAAAATGTCTGGGTTTTAAGTATCACTGTATTACTGTGCGTAATTATTAAGAAACTGAAAAATAGCCACTATTCAAGGCAGTAAGTCAGTAATATTTTTCAACTACTTGGAATTTTTTTTTTAGTACTGTAAATATTAGAGTATAGCAGAAATAATTAGAATTATCTAGATCAATTGAAAGCTGTTTCAGCTTTAGAAAAGAAGGCTTTTTAAAGAAACTAGTACAAAGACTTTTGATCAGGCATATATTTTAATTTTCTGTTATTTTAATTGATTGAAGTTTATTACTTTTTAAGGTATTTAATGAAGATATTTAAGCTCTGGTCTAACTATAAAGTAGCTGATCTTGGAAATAATAATTTATTATTTAATATTTCTAGTTACTGTGTCTTTACTCTGCAGTTAGATTATAAATGTTGATTTTTCACTTTTTTAAAAAAACATAGCCCTTAAGATCCCTTCTCCCTAAGACACAGTGTAAATGTATCGAAAGATTGCTTTGCGTAGTATAAACAGGCTGGAATAATTTTGCTTTTGCATGTTATGAAAATTCCACAGAAGTTCCTTACTCACTTCTGCAATGTCCTTGCCCTGAAGCAATCCAGACCAGAATCTACTCCTTGCTGAAAGAAGCCTATCCCTTTTAAAAATTCATTTAATGACTTGTGCTAAACTCATAAATTAACAGAAAAAAGTTGTCTGGGCATGGGTATATGATTAAATTGTGGGCTTTATCTAGCTTCCAGGCCCCAGGCTTCTTTTTTAACTTGGCCTCAACTCTCCCAAATCATATCTTGAGTTTCTCCTCAAGAGAAAGATTTATTTTAAAACAGGATTTACTTATCTCCTACACTAGAAAAGAAACTGGTTTTGTGCAGGCTTATCATATAAATGCAATACAGTTGCATCACATAAATTTGTTGCAGTCCAAAAGTAGAATTGTTGAAACCTTTCACAGATGTTTTAACATTTCTGTGCCCTCTTTGCAAATGGGAAACTGAAACATGAAGCAGTGCCCTACCCTGCTCAGATGATTTGGCAACACAAGGGCAAGGAACTTGCTCAGTTAACTGCAAATATTCAGAGGGCAGGTCTGTCCTCACAGCCTCTGCAGCCTGCCTTGGACTCCTCCAGAGCAAATGGGCAGGGCTGGCTGCACCCCAGAGGGCAGCTCAGTGCTTGAGCCTCAGCAGGCAAAAGGACTCCTTGTGAACCTTCCCTCCATCAACATCCTGGAAAATTCATATTCCATTTGCCCTGGAGGGAAGGTAATATTTTACTCTGTGGGCTCTATGTTTTCACCTGAAATAATAAATATGGTCATTTTAGAAATTCTACAAGAGGAATCCCCTCAGTGACCTTTTGCAGATGTTTAATCTTGATTATCTATGAAGCCAATAAATGCAAATGCTGAAATTTTAATAAAACTGAATGTTTAAGTTAACTTAATGTTTAAGTTTTTGAACCCAAATTCAGAATTCCCACTTTTTCAATTACTATTCCTGCATTAGGGTAGGCACTGTAGTACGGCACCAGTCCAGCAGGACAGCTCCAGAAGTAACTTCTGAAAGGTGCCTCTCATGCCTCTGACATGCAGAATTAATCTGATTATCTTTATTTCTGATAAAACACCTCATGAAAGAAAAAAAAGCGAAAATCCTCAAGGAATATTATTTGAACTGAAAAAACATAACCCCCTAGTGCATTGCTTTCTGTTTTGGTGAGCTGCACATTGGAGATTCCCATCAGTCTCAATTTGCCTTTTCCTTCTGCTAATTCCTCATTTTAAGTCATTATCATCTACACTGATCGGTCATATAGTTTAACTACAAGCTGAGGAGAGATTTTTAATCAGATTAAAATATCCACCCTAATTTCATTTGATGTCTCTAAATCCAGACATTTCATGAGAAAACACCATGAACAATCTTTCCCTACTCCATTTCTCCACGCTATTCTCTGTTCGCTGAAGTTGGGAAAAAATTGAACTAAACAGCACTTGTCTGAAGTCAGATGACAGCCTCACATTTCAGAAACTAGTAAAAAGACTCAGTATTTTATCATTGTTTATTGTTTTCAGTGTATGCAATGTGTTCTTGACTTCTTATTTCTATGACAACTGAAGACACGGGCACATGTCAAAGCGTACAAAATAACATAATACATAAAGACCTTGGTTTCGTGAATTATGAAACTCTTAACAGAGTGCTTTAGTTCTCGTCTTTTGTGGGCAGTGGATGTGGAAAAGCAGAGAAATAAACTGTGTTTTGCATCTTGTGATCATGTACCTTTCTCAAAATGAAGAAAGGGAACACAATTCAATAACACTTAGACCCTGGTTACCCTCAAAAGTTTACTTTAGTTTTTTTCCTGTTCTCGCTATTCTCAGTGGAACCTGAGCAGCTGGAATAGCACTAGGGAAAAGCTCAGTGACAGCCTGCACCCTGCAGTGCCAGTCAGAGGGAGTGTGTGTGAGCAGCCTTGGAGGTCAATCTGGAAAATCCTGCAAAAATCTGGGAAGGGCTCTGTGTTTCCCCACTCAGGGGGCTGGGCCCAGGGCTTGCAGTGCTGATGCTGCAGTGGGACTGCCTGCTGTGGCTTTGGGAAACACTGGGTACCAAACGGATGGACACAGAAGGGCTGGAAAAAAGCACCAATGCATAACCCCCCATATTCTATGGCAGTATTTCATAAATGGTCCAAAACAAAGGCCAGACTGCCTTTGCAAAGTTTAATTACCGAGGAAGACTATAAAGAAATTACTATAAACTACTAAAAATATTTAATTACAAGCTTATAAAAGTAATTAAAGTAGTTCTAAATTGAAAGATGATATCACAGCTGAGAATAACATAGCCAAGGAATGCTTTCCCTCTTGTTTCAACTATTGAAGATAAAATCAGTACCAAATTTCACTTATTTTCATTGTGCTACCCATTGTTATACATTTAAGGGTGCACAAGGCATGAATAACAAATGTTAAATCATACATGACTCACTCCAAGTATCAAATTCACATAGATCCATCATTTTTTGTGGATTCAACTGTTTACATTGCCATATACAGCAGCAGTCTTAAAAGTTGTTTCTTTTTTTTGGCTTCAACTCTTTTCATCATTCTGTAGTTATAGGAGTGTTTTTAAAAAACACACAAAAGCTTCCCTATGTGAAGGTAGATGTTAAATAACCACACCTAAGTAACCTCGGGCTACAAAACTGAGAAATGCAGAAATTGTTATTCATGCTACATTTTGAATTGAAGATTCTGTAAAGCAGGTGATACATTATTTTCCATTGTGTATCTCTCCTGTGTGCTGTTTGACCTAAAAAAGGGAATCTCTCCCAGGGCTATAAATAATGCATCATAGTCATTAAATATTGATCTGGCTTATACCATTGACAGCTGCGCAATTAGGCTTGCTTCTTAAAAATAGCTTCTTGTACATTTCTCATAATAGGACGGTGTTTACATATTCTCTTTGGAAACTACATTGGTTAAATCTAATCGTGATGTGTGTTTGTGGGGCTGCTTGCGAAGTCACAGGACTTGTTCATTACTGTCTCATAAATCAGTAACTCTAGCTATAAATATCCTGTCCTGGACACAGTTCTGCATTCTTTACACATGTATCTATATTTGTCTAACACATAACTATATTTAGGCTTGTGGAACCTGAATTTCAGTAAGAACAAAACTGGCACTACAGAACAATGCTGTAGGATAGCTTCAATCTTGGATTAATCAGACTTCAAGTGCCTTATCTATTCCAATGACACAAATGTTTATAGCACTAGCACACAACAGAAATGACAGCATAGTCTTTTAAGTCTAAAATACAAGAGAGAACTGAGTTGCCACAGTTTTTAGAATCATAGCTGTTTCTGACTTCTTGAAAATAAAATTAATATTTATATGATTCAATGGCGCATTACTTTAGCTTCTCCTGCCAAAATTCAGTTTGAATTTGGCATAGTTACGTAGACGCAAGAGAGGAGAGGCACTGTGATAAATCAGGCTGAAGATTTCAGACATTCTAAGTTGATTTGGTTTTTATTTTTTGTTTTACTTGCAAATGCCCATGAAAAGTAGTTTAGCTTTTCTTTCTGTATCTGGAGCAATGTATCAGAAACCTACCTATCACAGTAATGCAGCACACATCAGAGTACTTAGAAAAATACTATGCAGTTTGTATGAATTTAACAAATATTTAGTTTAATTTTTTAAGCCATCATAAACCAAACCTGAAAATTAAAAAGAAAAAAAATGTAAAAACATTTAGTAGCCAATTGTACAACATGGTCCATTTTCATGCCCTCATGTTTTATTGTTCCATACTGTGAACTCAGCTCTGGATTTTTCCCACTCCACCAGCAATAGTGCTTTGCATTTTTTCCCAGACAAACATCTAGAGAAAGATTTAATATCTTAAGGGTTTCTTATTAAGGTGTGGTTTTCTTAATTAATTCTTAGATGGGATTATAAGAAACAGAAATAAATGTTATTTATTTTACAAAACCTGGTTACAATGATTATGCTTAATTCTTAAAAAGATACCAGATATATTTGTGAATTTGTATGTTTGTGAATTCATCTGCTAACAGTAAGAAATTCATGAAATTTCAAGTAAAAAAAAAATCAACTTCAACTGCTCTTACTAGGTTTTCTATAATGCAATAAAATAATTGACTGGTTAAAGCCAGAGGAAAAATAAACTTCAAGTACACTTGCAATTTTCCACTTTTTATCAGAATATTCTTGAGATCATAAGCAAATAAAAAATAATGGAAAAACATTTTATGAAGACTACAAAAAATGAGATTAGAATGAGGGAAAGAAAAATCTTGTACTACAAGAGTATGTAAGTATTTCCAAGATCCTGTGGTCCAGTTACAGTATGTTTGGGATAATACATTGCGAAGTTGTCACCTCAAAGGTATTGTCACCTCAAAGTCATTAATTACTGCTGGGTGTTGTGTCAGTCAGGAGCCAATAATGATCTCCTGGCATCATTCTCATTTAGGTGTTTCAGTCCTGTGTGTGTCTCTGCTCTGACTGAACCAGGACATCAGGTAAATCGTACCAGACATTTGCTCTGACATCTGCCAATAAATCAGCACAGAGAGGGGACACTTTTAGCCCCAAACACCCCCAGAGGGAGGGATGGTTTATTAGCCAGTCAAGTCTAGAAGATGACCCTAATATAACAAAGGGCTTATACAAAATATAATGATATAACAAACAGGGAAGAGAGCTGTGATTTCAGGGTAGGATGCCTCGGGAGACCTCAGCAGGGAGGCCAGCTGTAAGCAGGGAGATGGGAGCAATTTCATCCCACAGATGGATGGCCCTCTCTGGGATGAGCTCTGTGTCACACGCCCACAAGACATGCTGGCTGTCTCTGGGTTTTTGTTCTTCTGTTCTGTTTACATCCAGTGGTATAAAAACATTAATGAAGACTACTTGAGAGTCATTTTGTTGGGAACTGAAAGTGAGACAACTGGATATAGGTATAGAAAAGGGACAATTTTTCCAGAAAAATAGCCTAACTTACTTCAAGCATAGCTTGGTTATGTTCCTTATTTTCTCATCTATGTCCTTTATAACAAATTTATCTTTTGGATTTATATTTTTTTGAGTTACTAATGAATGAATGCTTTTCATTTCCTTTTACCTTATTATTAGCCATTTAATGGATAGTTGCATGCCTTCAGGGTAAATGGATAACAAAAAGACATTTCTTACTTGGACAATGGTCTATCTATCAATGAAGTCAGCTGGGAAAACAAGTAGAATAGCTTCTCATAACATGAGCATCTGACTCCAAAGAGTAACGTAGCAGGCTATTATTTCAACTACAGAGAGTATGGAGGAGAGCTGTCTTTCAATGGCTGACAGTAATCAAGCATGGCCCTCTTCTACATGCAAAGATACTGGCAGAATTCTGAGAGTCATAGATACTATATTACAGATAAGCATCTGTATTCTAAGGTAAATGGAAATACAAAAACAAAACAGAAAACTGATGGTCCTTTATCCCTTTCTTTCCTCTTTCTCAACAGTGTTCAGTTCTTTTTGCCAAACACTGAATACAACTTATTGCACACACAAAAGTATTTCCTGTAGTGCTGGATGATCTTCAAGCATGCTGATTGCAGCAATACTTCAGTAATCTCATCTTCAGCATACACAAGTGTGGGTACTCATACCAGTGACTACAGTGGAGGGAGAATATTACACCCTTACCTCCAGGTAATGATGCAGATACCAGGCACAGCCATCATTTGGGCAATAATCTACAAACTAATTAACTAGCAAGGGCTGCCCTTCCTCAGCCCAGATCACTCAGCAGGATCAGCTGTATGCCAGTCATGTGTTCCCTCTTTCACCACAGCCATCCCCGTGGTGCAGAAATCAGGTTGCAGCCTGTCAGCCAAGTGCCAAAATAAGCACTCAACAGCTATTTTTTTGCCAGACAGATGCCAGGGCTCCAGGGCATGGAATGCCAGCAATGTGGGGTCACAACCATCCAGATCTCCTTCCCAGACCTCTCTACAGACTCTGATGCACTGTGTGTCCAGGAGACCAACAGTGATATGAGAGCCTCCCAAACAGCTTTGAGGAGCCCTCTACCAGCATTGCCTCCTCACAGCCAAAGGAAGCATCACCAAATTTCCCAAGTGCCTCCTCAAGCAGGAAAAGACAGTCTATCACAAAAGCAGCTCTGGAGTGCTGGCAGTGATGAAAGATCCAGGTCACTGTTCCCCCCACTTCCTTGCCCATGGCAAGGCAGGATTCAGTGAGAACATGTAATTATTGGTTCCTACCAATGCTACACTCAGAACACATCACTTTCATGTTCTGCCAAGGGCACTTCCAGGAGTTAGAAGACCCCTCACCTTCCCCCTCCAGCCTTCTGAGCCTATGCACAATCTGGATAGTGAATGCTCCACTTTTTCTAATAAACACAGGGCAGTTTCCACACTACAAATGTGTAAAGTCTCAAGTTCCTTTCTTTTTCTCTAGTCCCTCACGCCTCCTGCATGGGCTGACTTCCCTGTGATGGTTCCTGCTGAGGAGGCCACCAAATCCACACTGACACGCACTTCCAGTAGCTGGTGCTGGCACAATGGGACTTTGCTGCTGTGCACCCACCACTGCAGCTCTTTATCCTCTGAAAGAAATTTTCCGCCTTCCCTGCTTGACAGCCTTACGTGTAATATATCCATTGTAAATAATTTTAAATTAAGATTTTCTGCTTATGATGTAAAATTTCTCTTGGATAATCTAGACAAATATTCATTTACTGTTATAAATTCAGAAATAAGTATATTAAAAGCTTAAATCTTACCTTGAATTTATCAACTTCTGCCTTCGAACATGTTGCATGATAAGACAACACCTGCCCCAGAACAAAAGATAAGAAACATTTTTGTACACTTGGCAAGTAGCAGTATCAGGGCTCTGTACTGCAGTCCAATCAATTATGTTTAAGGCAAATTTAATTAGCATTTGTGTGATAATTCAGTTCTGATTGACAGCATGTAATAGCTAATTACAGGTTATCAGGCATACATTTGGCAGTTATGCTGCAGGGAATTTTATAGGGAATAATGAACAGTAAGTAATTTAATATTATAAGGATTCCTACATTGTTCTTCTGACATTTTACAATCAAAAGAGAAAGAATTTAACGTAAAAATAACAATAGATTTACAGACTTTAAACAATGCCTTTTGCTATACTGAAAAGCTTTAATGCCTATACTAGTGGCACATTGCTGCATCCAAATATCAGTACCTCCAATACCATTCTGGAGACGGCAGCATCAAATAAAATGGACACAGTACTGCACCCCTGTTCTTATTACCTCTTAGTGTGCACCCATTTCTGTGTAGTACATTCTACCCTTGTGGGGTAGAACAAGCACTGCAGGAGGTGCAAGAGCCATCCTGTGCTCTGGACCCACCATGGTCTGGCTGTGCATGGGACGAGCTGCTGGCCCATGAGGGAGCTGCCAGAGCCAGAGCACTCCCGGCAAGGACAGGGCCACCCTCCCTGCACTGCCACACCTGACCTGCTGATGTGCTAAAGCTTTGATACAGGTTTCTCACTTTGAAATTATTTTCATCTATGAGTGTCTCTCATTCATATTCATGCAAACACCTAAACTGGGTCTCACAGGGCTTTGATTTGCAATACCTTGTGGCAGTAAGACCCAAGACGTATTTACTCTTAGCAGTTTCAGAGATGCCACCTTTTACAGTAACAGGAATTCATTCCTGCACTATAAAAGAATAAATAAAAAACATAACTCATTTATTCTGTACCCCACTTTACTTTGTATGATTATACATGATGTCCTTTCTCAAACAGTATCTATTTTTCTGTCCAACTTCTCTCAGAAATTGGTAAGATTAGTCAAATTACATCTTCTGTATGAGAGATTACACTTAATAACAAAATTTTCATCAAGCTTCTCCATGACCTGTGTTCATGATATCCCTCTAGAGTTTTACAGTCTTCCTTAGTATTTATTATTCTAATGTTTAAATAATTGCAAATTTTGTGTCCTTAGTAAAAAAAAGTATTTAGCCTGGATTTGAATTATGGCATCATTTCCTGATCATTTATTTATGTTTTGCACTTCTATTTATTATTCAATCTTATCAGAATATTATATGAAAACCTGTGTCAGTATATATGGATAAGAATCTTATAATGATATATAACAAGTTCATTTATTTTACATCTGATATCAATGTAATTTTCAAGTGCCATTCACTGCCATTATAGCTAAATAAATAAATACTAATCAAGTATTCTATTAGTGAAAATCCACAGTCCTTCATCTCATAGTATTCTAGTGTTCAATACTTTTTTCCTGCATCTTCCATCACTTTATGAAAATATTATCAAGAGCTGTTGCCCATTTATAGAAATAATTACTCTTCATTGAAGAATAATGGCTATTTATCAAATCTATACTCTTCATGTAAGCTATATTGTTATTGTCTCTTTTTCAATCAAATAAAGGAGGTGTATTTTAAAAAAATTTTTTTCTTTGATTTCCTTAGTAAATAAACTTCTGTGTGAAGTTTCACCCCTATATATCTGTGTGTGACATCTAGCTCTGCTTGTTTTTCTTGCCAGGAGGAGCATTCATTCTAAAGTGAATATCTGGGATATGTGAGGACTTACACCAATTCATGACTATGACATGGAAAATATAAGGGATCTTGCAGGAGGCCTGAAAAGGTAAGCTTTCAACTTTTCCTCCTACATGGGTAGATACATACAAATAATAAGGAAAGCTGCTTATGCTTAGAATTTCTAACACCAACTGTCTTACTGACTTTGGAAAGCCTTAATAGGCCTGTGTGCATCACAGGACACAATCCCAGTATGCAGATTAATATTTCAAACCCTAAAGCAAATTAAAAAAAAGCCTCTCTATGGTCACTCAATTGGGTTTGATTTTTCTTTTAATAGAAAGAATTTCGTATCTCATTCAGGCCAGTGTTATTTTTGTGGTTCTTATTGTAATGGTGAGTACTGGAGAAACTCAAAGGAGTTACACAGGTCAAAGGTGCACACTTCATGGATAACTAGATCATTTTCTTCCCTTATCACATGTGAAATTTAAAACAATACCATTGTCCTAGTGATTTTACCCTTTCCTCAGAGCAATGTTTTAAGATTAACCAGTCTTGCATAATGCTTTTCAAAATTTCTGAAATTTCATTCAAACTGCTCTTAATTATTGTTGTAGAAAGAATGTAAATCTGTAAAGCTATCCTCAAAACTCCAGGCTTTTTTCTCACCAAGATTATTTTTACTATGATAATGTTTAAAATCTCTAGATATATAATAGACAACAGTGCTATATTGTTGAATCTAGTTAGAAAATTTCAAATGATCTAAGTTTTTTAAAATATAGGGAGCTCTTTTACATGGCACAGTTAGGAGCAAGAAAAGGTTTCACAAAGATGTACACATACGTCAAGAGCCACAGACTGTTTTGCCCAGGATTTCTTCACTTGGTCATACATAATTGTGTTGTTGATACCCAGGCCACAAAAAATAACAAAAGCCTAAAATTTAAAAAGATAAAAAAGAGAGTCAATTATGAATCAACTACAATACAAGCACAAAGATGAACAGTGGTTTAATCATTAAAAGAAATTGCATGGAAATATTAGGAATCATCTCGTTTAAAACAGGTTATTTTAAGAATGCAGGTGAGTCACTGGTCTCCACATGAGAGTAGACTCCAGAAATTTGTTTTAATTAGGATGCCTACTTCTAAATGAGGAGTTCTGAGAATTACCAAATGCTACTGAAAAAGTATACTGAACTGAATGCCTCTTACTTCAAACAGTCGCTGGTCAGCATCGTCAAAGGATTTCCCATCAAGTCTGTTCAACACTTGAGCTACCCCTTTAGAAAGAGTTAATATGAATTATAATCTTCATTCACTAATGCACAATGCAGAATGTTTTATTCATTGGTAAAATGTAACCCACATATTTCAAACTGAAAAGCAAAATGCAAATATTTCTTCTGAAAATAATTAGACAGACACAGATGTGCAATAATTTGATCGTTTTGATACCAGTACTTTCAGCTGTTATTCTTTACTAAGTAAAATACTGCAAATCTAAAAGTTACTCACAGTACTTTTCACAAAAGGTTAAAGATATATTTGAGAAAGAACTTGATCACTTGGCTAACAGCAATCACATAAGTTGTCCTAAGAATTTGGAGTTACCAATACAATTTACTGAATCAGTACCTTCATTCCTGAAATCTTAGTTAATTCAACATCACCTGGGTGTATAAACCCTTTTTTACTCATGACTGGTTCATTAATTTACCGAGCCAACAAAAAAATGCATTTTATGAACTAATGCTGATTTCTACTACAATAAACATTTCTATTTCATTTAGCTACAATAAGCCCTTAGAAAAAAACTGTAAGAGTAATCAGCTGTCAAGAGTTCAGATAATTTCTCATTCTTGAAGATAATGTGCTCTTCACAACAAACAAGAAGACGTATTTTTGAAAGACTCAACTCCCACATCATCTATGCTAAAGAAGCTCAAAGATCCTGCATGACACCAAGTGCCTTCAGCAATGCACTGCTGATCTCAGCTCTCCCTGACAGTCACAATGCACAGGGATCTAACTCTTGCCCTGACAGTATAAATTGCTATTGCTTTGACATCAGTTCTTCTGAGGAAAGCTAGCAGAGGAATCTGGCACCGTTATTTCCAAGCACTCCTTTTTGTGCCAAAAGCAGGTAATAACACAGGGCCTACTGCTGGTGTAGCATAGCTGTGAAGCATCCTGTCAAAGATCCCCTAAAACTTGCCACATCCTGATCCAGCAGCCACCATGCAACCAGCAACTGTGACCACTGCCACAGCCCCTCCAGCAAACCTTCCCTGACTGCATCCAGGCTTTATCATTAGAGGGAAATGACCACTTAGCCTGACTGCAGAAAGAGTACCCAGGTACTAAAGAGGGAGACCCAAGGAAAACATCAATGCATATAAAACATTTTTCACTAAAATTGTTAGAATTTCTGTTTTCATCTCTTTAAAGTTCAGTACAATATATAACTTAACAACACAACTGGAAAGCTGAAAAAGTCCATAGAGTATCCAAGTCAAAACATCCCTTCTTGGATACTTAGCATGCATCCTAGGTACCGTTACTTCTTAACAATATTCAGCTGGGAAAAAGAAGAAAAAGGAACACAGAATTAAAAAGATAGAACTAAATTAACATTAGCACAAGAATTTCACGGCCATGAGGAATTTCTTACCAATTATTTGGTGGGTGCTGTTCCATATAGGAACACACAGAACAGATCTTATGTGAAAGCCAGAAATTTGGTCAGCCTAAAATATAGAAACGAGAGCTTCCATTAGTGATGTTGTTTTCAGCCTTTTAAATTATAGTAATAGAAACATCAAGGAGTAAGTTTACATTATAAATGTCATTTCATATGAATCAGCTCAGAAAAAATTCTGTTGAAACTTCATCCACAGTAACCAAAAGTCATAAGGATTTTTCTAAAATTGCCAAAGAAAATACAAACATTGGCATCTTTTCCACATTAAGTTGTTTGACTCTAATACTTGGCGCTAAAGACAAACTATAATTGAGGCAATGCTCAGACAAATTCTGGATTACTTACACTGGTGGATTAGTAGAGATAACTTTCACTGAACAAGTTTGCCTTAGAAGTACCCCTCCCAATTGTCAAACTGGGAAATTTGACTTAGCAAGGCAGCTGTAAAAGGAGGCTTACAGGAAATACACATTTTCAGAAGAAAGGTGAGAGTAAGTAGGGAATTGTGCAGAAGTGCAGGTTAGTAAGAAATGTGAGGATGGAGCCAAACCCTAGATTTGAGATAATTGGTCCTTTTGTTCCAATGACAATTTACTGCCTCATTCATTGTTTTCTATCTAATACAGTATACAGCTTCACAACTTAAGTGTCACTGAATCTCTCTTTTCTACAATTAATAAGCTTTATTCTTTAGTGTCACTGCTGCAAAATCTAATGAAAAGAAAACAGTTTTTCAAAAGAGATTAGGGAGTGGAATGAGTCCACTCATAGAAGATCAGGAGATGTACTCTTACTAAAACTGCCACTGCTACAGGCAATCTTCAATAGAAGAAAACTGAAAGACCAGCAATAATTCATATATGGGAAGCAGGATGGGGTCACTGTAATCTCCTAGATAGCAAAAGATAGAACTCAGGTTTTAATTAGATTTTTGCTTATTTATACATAATCAGAACTCATCACTGAAAACAGTGTGGAGTGCCATCTAAAATCCAGGGGAGTGGGGCAATAATTGATCCAGGCCTATGTTTTAAAATGAACTGCAAAATACTTTTGCTTGCATGTTTAAGTTAGCATATCTAAACACCTGAGGCATTAATTGTCTCTAATTCTTGCAATTCTGGACAGATTAACATCAATGCAGTTTTCTTTTATACCTCTACAGTAGGCCCCTTTAATTTTTTCTTGTTTCAAAGTAATTCTGCTGGTTTGAGAGATAATCCCTTTAATGACATGTGGACTAAAATTGGAACCAAGCAAACTCTCAACATGAAACAATTCCAAGAACACTTACTGTAGTAATATATTTTAGGAAGCTTTCTGACCAAGACTGTGATTAATGTGCTGTCCAACTGCTGGCCAAGTCCTCCATAGCAGTGCTGGATTAGAATTCAGTGAAGATTTTGTCCTTCCATACGCCTCTAACATTTATTTAGATGTTAAGTATACTTGCATTTTTATCTGTAGTTACACCTTTCTAACAGGAAATGAATACCTTAAGATACACAAACAGCTTTTATTTGAAGTGATATGTACCTTGAAGAATTACCCAATCCAGTGTGTATTTGAGCAAATTTAACTGTTGGTTGGCTAAGTTAGATCACAAACAACATTTGTCTGTCTGGATACCAGCTATGTTCATGCTCTGTGTACAGCCCCAGTCACCCCAACAGCTAACAATGCTGGTGCTGCTGACACTGAACACCAACAAGTTTTCAGCAATAAAAGTCAGTTTGCATAAATATCAAGGCAATTGGTAGAGGAATTGCTTATAAATAGGAAAAAAAAAAAGAAGAATCATGGACAAAGTAACTGCTTAAAGGCATACACTAATTCAGTGATCTGTGTTTACAGTATAAAGCCATGTAAACAACAGAAGACCAGAAGGACAACTTACTGGATAGAAAAAATAATTCAAAATAAATATTCACACATCTCACAGCCACTTGGATATAAACCCAACATTTTTATATTAGTCGCAGTGCTCAAAAGTAATATACAATTCCATTTGCAAAAGTCTCTTACCTCAGCATCAAAGCGAGGATCCTGATAGGCATCACTGATGTTCACTGGGAGACCTGTGGAAGCGACGAGTTCAGCAATGCTATTATTTATTAGCCAGTCTGAATAAGACGATGATTTTTCCACGCTGTCTTTGAAACTATCAAAATGCAGGGCAAGAGAAGAAAAGAGTACAATGTTAATTGCAAGTCCAGCATGTCTTACATGCACATTAACAGGAACAGCAGAATCATTCACAATTATTAAAGGTTACCAAAAATTAACTATAGAACAATTATTTGGTATTATTGAAATGGTACCTCAAAAATTCTCCCCTTTACTTAACTCTTTCTATTGAAGACAGCATTGGTGTCTCAAGTAAATAAAATATTTGAGAAATTTTACCTATGAATCAACAGTGGATTGTGTTCCAAGTTTCTGTAGGATACAGGACTGCTCATGAAAACCAACAAGTTCTAAATATTTTCTGTAGAGTTACCTGAAAATATATACTTTTAATATATTTTTTAATTAATCTAATAATCTGTGATATTTTAAATTTTTATTTTCAATAATTTTCCTATCAAAATGGGTTTTTTTAAATTTTGGCACCT
The DNA here is from genome assembly GCA_032173965.1 of Sitta carolinensis. NCBI lineage: Eukaryota > Metazoa > Chordata > Aves > Passeriformes > Sittidae > Sitta > Sitta carolinensis. The sequence goes on from CM063288.1 coordinate 22,756,118, forward strand.
GGAATGCCAGATCTGAATGGCTGAAAAAGGGATCATTAAATAAGTCTTAAATCAATACCGCAAGTATATTAGAGCAGGTGGATCCAAGTAGTCACACAAGACATGAAGGTTTCCTTTTTTTTTAGCTGGTGGAGCTTCTACCACAATTTCTGAGGGGGCTAGACAGCTATCACTAAATGAGCATAAGACACTTGAATTATGGGCTCAACTCACCACACTCCACCACAGCTTCTCCAGAAAACTCAGTGTCTATCAGACCTGCAAGTCCTCACCTCATACCTCGCCTAATCAGCAGGGAAGTGCTCTTTGACTTATTTCAGGCAGGCAGGTTCTTGACATTGGCAATGTATGGCTACTCACGCATCAATTTAAAAAAAAAAAAAAAAAAAAAAAAAAAAAAAAAAAAAAAAAAAAGCCTGTTGTCTTACTTTTGAGAAGAAAACTGATAAATTTTTAACACTTGAGAAACATTATTTAGAAAAAAAGTTGTTCAAAAGCTATGGAGAAGACTACAATAGCTTGAGGCTTTGAAGTAATGCTCATGAATGAAAGCAGGCTGCAGAGTAAAGTCCTTGAAAGACACAATCAAAGTGAAAGGATTGATTTTTGTTGACTATATTGATTTTCTGGAGACTAATCCAACTACATCACTCATCTGAAAGAAAACTTAATATGCTTAAAAGACTATAAATAAAAATGATTTACAGAAAATAATGATTTACAGAAATCTAAAGGAATCAACTTTCATTTGGGATAAGAATTTTGAGTAACTGTAATAAATGTTATGTGTATACTTTGACAGAGACCTTTACATAAATATAACGGGTTTTGAGCTAAGTAAAGAAATAATATTTAAAATTTAAAATCGAATTCATAATGTAATTTATTTAAAATACTTTTGAAGCAAAAAATCTTTAAGGATAAGAATCTAATTTCAAATGCATAGTTACCAGTTCATAACTTATCTGAATGGTAATTATCATGTAAGACAAATCAGGACTGCATTATGGGTGTCAAGCATTTTAAGCAGCAAATGAATTCAAGTAAAGGAAACAAGATGAAATTCATGAAGAAGTTTTAAAAGTGGGCTCTGCTATGTTCTCTCCATTCCTAACAAACACTCTACACCCATACTCCAGAAGACAGGCACATCATCCCAGGGACAGTAAAACAGTTGAGGGGTTTCAGCACTTCCTCTGTACCAGCCCAAGTGGGAAGGAGCACAGATATCTTTGCCCACACAGCTTGTACTCTGGCCCAGGCAGGAGACCTGTCTGCTACCACTGGTGCCCAGTAGAGATCTGTCATCTCAGCTACCTGCTAAAATGGAACCTCATCCACCAAAACCACTGCTTCTGTGCAGGCAAGGCACAGTCCACAGCACGTGCCATCATGCTCATCTTCATCTCGCTCCTATCAAACTGAGCCCTCAAGGATTGTAAAATTCTTGTTATTTTTTTTTTTTTTTTTTTAAATAGAGAGAAAATTTAGGGCTCTTGGCAAACTTGTACTTCAAGAACAAAATCGCTGGTAAAAACAAGAGCACCAATGTGCCAGTATGGATAATAAACAAACTTGGTCACGATGTGTGATGAAAAATTGCAAACCGAACAGATAAACGCTAGTGTGGCCTTGCAAGGTATTTCTTTACAACCAACAGCAAAGAAAATATATGAGTATTTATTATGATATTTAGGGATTTAACAGGTGAGCTGCTATCACACAGATATAAGGAGGACAAAAGAAAAGCCAACTTCTGAAACTGTGTGAGAAAGCATATTAGGACATGAAATACTGTCTTAGGACCTTATTTCTCATTCAGATAAAACTTATAATGAGAACTGTTCTCAGCTTAAAACTTCTTTGGATTTCAACTACAATTTCAAAGAAATAATATTTTTCTTAACTGCTGTAATGATGAAGAAACTCGTCTTGCCTTTTTTTCCCCACATGAAAAATCTCATGACTTTACATCAGTTACAGCTGCAGAATGTAGAATGAAAAGGGCAAAACTCACTAGAAAAACGCTCAAATGTCAAGGGCTCGCGGCATTGTTCTGTATCCTAAATAACCTTTATTTTTCCACAATAGTGCCAATAACTCAAGCTGTGCCTGTGTGAGCTCCAAATGTGACATCATATCTGCCAGTCTAACCTTGATCTTTCTAAAAGCAACTTCACTCTCCATAGGAAAAAAATCATCAAAGAAAAAGCAATATATCTTTACGTTAAAATGCTCAGAAATATACCTTTATGAATCTTATAAAGCCTAGCCACCAGTTTGCATGTGTTTATTCATATCTGGGACTAAAGTTAAAATAATCTTGACTACATGCAGAGCAGGCTACTACAAACTGCTTTGTGGCAACATGCTAATATAACTATGGTAACAAGAAATGAGCCAGCTTGGTTATCTTGACACCACTCTACATTGTTTTGACTAATCTGGCTACAGATCAAGTTTGAGAAAAACAGGAATAACAAACACATTCCTTGATTCATACCCCTGTCCCTGAATAAAAGAAATGTATTTTCACCCCCTAGGAAAGACCAACTGCTACTCTGAAACTCTTTGTCAAAAGCAGTAACTTGTTATTCCTGATTCTCAGATGAATCAACAGATTATTTATTAATATTTAAATCTTCCTATTTTTTATTGCTTGTTTTCCATTTGCTTCACCATTCCCATACCATGACATGGAGGGGAGATAGCTTCTACCCATATTTCTGTGTGGCCCTGGACTCTGCTCTCAGCTTCCACATCTTAGAAATTTTCTAACACTACCCATTTATCTAAGGCTGCAAAATCAATCCATGAAAAGGTTTATCACCATGACAGCCTTTTGATATGGGAAATTCTTCAGAATCAGTATGAATTAATCTGCATAAAACCTGTGTGATAAACACTGAGCCCTGAAAGATGGGAGGAATATTCTTACAGTAGCCTTGAATCTTCATCCCCTCGTTTGGTATACAGGACATTTTATGTGAACTGCTACCAATGGTGTAACCTTGCAGGGATTGATAAAACAACCCCACATGAACAAAAAGCTTTCTTTAAAAAAAAAAATGACCCTTTATAAATGTTTAAAGACCCTTCTAAGCAAAACATATACTTCCATTTTGACTGGGCTTCCAAATAAGATTTAGTCACAGCAACACAGTTTCAAGGAAATACATATGCTCTGTGGTTTCTAGGCTTTCCAATTTGACAAGGGTAGAAATAAAATTTTACTGGAAACCTCTCAACACAACTACAGAGGAATTTTGTAAGAGATCAACAATCTAAGATAATTTTGCAATTTTTACTTCAATATTAATAATGCAAAATAACATCTGCATGTTATCAATGAGTTCAACCATAAAGTCAGTTTTCCCCTGGTTTCTTACCTGAGGCACTGATACAATATTACTGCATATATAAAAACACAAACATACATATATAAAAAAATATAGGCACGTATATTTATTCAAGCAAGTCTCCTTTTGAAGCAAGCAGGAGTCTTGCCTGAGCAAAAAATATAGGTTCACACTTTTAATCAAACCTACAAAAAGTTCTATAAGAAAATAAAATCTTGACCAAACAAGCTTTAAAACTATGTGACAAATGAAGTTATCCAAACCCACGGAGACATGGCACTTACCTGTTGTCAGTATCAGCACTGCATTTTGGAGATAACAACTCAAAGGATTTTGTAAATTTCACCACCTGTCACGAAAGAAGTAACTTAAGATTGTTATTAAGATGAATGAACACCTAAGAAAAGAGTAACGTAAGGTTTCTCTGTTTAAACCGTATTTTTATCCAATAGTTTTATAATAAAAGTACAATTCTGTATTCTCTCAATGGAGAATTCATGTTCCAAATACACACTGTGCACAGTTCCCTAAAAATCAATAACAGATCGAATGATATCTTTAGATTTCTTCAGAAAACTGTTTTCTACAATTGCATATGCTTCTCTTTAAAGGCTTTTGGGACACAAATTATGGAACTTTACTCAAACTTCACTTTTTTAACATAGGAAAATAAACAGAAAGGCCACTTTGCATTACTAACTGTGACCAATCACATTTGAATATGTGTGTCAAAAGCACATGAGTAAAACATCTCAGGAGTGGCTAAAAGTGACACAGAACAGACACCATGTTTTTGGATGGATGTGTCTCCATCTTCACTTTGGTTCTGAATTGTAAAAGCTTTCTACACAATGTACAAATGACAATATTTTAGACGTGGTTAGACATTGAGTCTAGACTAGAGTGGTTAGACATCTCTAAGGAGATCTATTTTGATATATATGTTAACCCTCTGAAACAGAAGAAAATCAGGAAAATTACTTTTTTGACACTTGTAAAAATTACCAAGTGGGTGGAAAGATGCTATTCTCCTACTCCAAATTAACTTAAGATTTATGACCATTTAGAAAAATTTTAAGCTTTTTTGTCCATATTTCACAATTTTGTCTAGAGGAATAAGAACTCATTGCTTGTGGTTTGGGAAAAGCCCCTCCAAGCTCAAAGGCAGAAATAGTACCAAGAACAGAAAAATGAACTGACACTCACAACTTCCTAACACAATGGACATTTCTGTGAAAAATAAAAATCATATTATACTTATAAACACAGTGACATTTCATAAGAATGTAGTAGAACTATATCTTGTAATTATAAAATTGGGGAGGGGGAGTGGCTAGGGGAATCTAGAAAGAGAAAATGAACTAGAAACATTAAAATTCTATAGTAGAGAACATAAGTGAAATAAAAACCTTGATCATGCTTTTAGGAAAGCTGGTATAATTTAGGGCATACTCCATTGAAAGGTCTTAATTTTTATTAACTGAAATGAAATGTGAATCATATCTTTCCCCCGAGGAAAAGAATAGGGATTTTTTTCTGCCATATAAACGAATTTACAATTCTGTCTGACTTGTCACAGCCCAGCAACAAGTAATTAACTGCAGAATCAGTGAATACAAAAATAATAATTGGGTAGAAAAAAAAAGATATTACAAACAATGTTTTATCCTTCAACTACTTCTCAAATCAGTAGAAAAGAGGGTAGCTTATATTAAATAGCCTGAAAACATTGGAGGGAGCTGCTAATATAAAGGCAGCCACTTAATTTATTACTAATAACAATACTCATAAAAACTTTAAGTGTTTTTAAAAGGCTCTCATGCCCTATGAATATCAGTACTGCAAAGTCCCAGTGAAAGCCCCTGTCAAAACTGCCAGATACTTTCCTAAAGTTTACATCCATCTGTTCAGCAGAGCTCTGCAATGAAATAATTATTCATCGGTCAAGTAGACAGAGTAATTGCAAAAAACCAAAAATACTTCAGTAATTCTGAAAGCTGGATTTCCATTTCACCTGCTCAATGTAAAAGCTTACTGCTGTCACAGTATAAGCCTACTGGGATAGGACGCAACAGGGGTGTTGATAAAGTTTCAATGTGCACCTAACTTACATTTTAGGAACAACACACTACAAAACACCTGCTGTCCTGTACTTACATATGGTATGCAATTATACTTACTGGTGATTCAGTATCTTCCAGAAGTAACACTGAGCACCGTTCACACTTCAGTAGAGTCTGGGCCCGATGCATAATTTTCTTGACAATTTTCTCTAAGTCAGTCTGTTCCTCAAAGAGGTCATTCACTACTTCCAGTAAAGCCTGTGTACAAGAACAGAAAACTCTTGTAGTGGTTGTAAAATTAATAAATACATGGAGCATTGCAAAGGAGGCATCATATCTAGGATGATTTAATATGAGTAATCAATTGAAATCTTAATTCAAATAAAGTTCTTAATGATTATGGCAACAAAATTGAGGAGGAGGTATCTGAAGTGGGAGTATCTGAAGAATGAAAAAAGTATTCCTTAGCTCACAACTGGGCACAATCCTGCTCTTAGCAAGTGATGGGAATCTTTCAAACTATTTCACTTTGTTCCAAAAATGAAGCAATGGCTGTAATGCAATGCAGTATGGATTGAGTTGCTTGATTTTATATATTGAATTTTCTCCATTTTATTCTCTTATTACCCATTTTGCAAGTTCGAGGCTGGAAAGAAAAATACCCACATCAATACTTCTATATTCCAATAACAGTCTGATCCAGTCCCCATCACTAACAACGTGTCCGTAAAATACCATGCTTTAAAGTGAAGGGTTTCCCCCCTCATTTCATCAGCTTTAAAATATACAGGCCATGTTCTTTCTTATCATGGCCCCAAAGAAGCTTGTTCTTTCCCTTATTCTCATTTAGGGCACTGACACTAAAGAACACCATTATAGGAAAGCATCTAAACTGCAGTGGTCTTAACTCTTTTCACATAGTGGTCATCAGCAAAATGTTGATCACAGTCACTGAAAGTAATGTACTATTTTCTAATGAAGAATGGGAGTGCCCCTAACACTTCTCTGCTGATTATCTCCCTCTGAAGATTAAATGCTTACTCCTCACAAGTCTGTGGAAACCTGCAGTTTGGAAACCTGCAGTTTGGAAACGTGCAGCAAAATTTAAGTCTCTGTAGTCAAACAATTATTTTATTTGAACATAAAAAAACCACAAAAACCCCCAAAAACACCAACCAAACAACCAACCAACCAAAAAAACCCAAAAAACCCCAAGAAACTTTGGCAGACAATCTTTTATTTCACCCAAGTCTCCTCCAAATCTATTTCCCAAATATAATAGTCTGTTGTCAGACCTGGACAGAAGACAACCTCAGATGCCTCATGACCCTTAAATATAAAGGTCATTAGAAAGGGCTATTTTTATTTTTCAAAGTAGTGAAAAGCATTAGTTTTCATACATGAAAGCACCAAAATCATGAATATAAAAATGTCAGAGCTCAATACACACATCCAGACTGCTGTAGTTACCCCTACCTTGTGAAGGAAAAGTAGGTTCAACACTACCAGAGGTATTTCTACTGAAGTTTTGGACCTGTGATCCAAGCTAACAAAAATATAATTTCCTGTCATTGCAGAAAGGATGATATAAAAGAAGCCGACCATTATTACAAACCCTTCAAAATTACCATTTTGTTTCTTAAAAAAAGTAAAAGACTTCTCTGACAAGGGAATGACAGGGAGCTGAGCATTATTTTCACTTCAGAGCCTCCTGTCCCAGTGTATGCACAGCACCAGCCATCATGAGTGTGTATTCTATGGAGACACGCTGTCAAAACCCTTCATATATAGCGTTTTTTTCCTTGCTTAGTTTTATAAAGATATATCCACATTATTTGCACATGAACTGAATATTAAATATTCAGGATGGCAAAGGCTTGAGATTTAGTAGAATTTTATGAGAACTTGAATCTCTGCCTAAGTAACACTTTCTCCTGCACTGTCTGTGCCAAAAATGCAATTGTTTCAGCCCCACAAAACGTGCAACTGACATCAGGAAACAACAGCCACTACTACAAGTGTATTTCCCTCCCACACTTGATGCTTGCTGCCTCAATCAAGACAGGGATCTTTGGAAAGACAATTTTTGAAATAAAACTGTCTGCTTAGCAAACACATATGCATAGCTGGAATCTGCAGGAACAAAAGACAAAAGTTTGATGTTGGTCACTATACGTTTTGCACTTACCCTGCTTCTGTCATATTCCTTCCTTGAAGCTGCAAATAGCTGGGCATTGGATATGGCAATCCCACAGAAGGGGAGGTACATCTGCATCACCTAGTATGGAAAGAAACTTGCAGTCATTAAAAACAACTGAAATTGTTTATAGCAATTTCTTACTAGGAAAGAGAAAAAACTTAAAAAAAACTTAGGGGACACATCACAGGAAGGTCTCAGCTCACTCTTCAGCAGAGCACTAAACACAAAATTATCATGGGTCAGGAGCATCAGATGTATGGAAAGAGATCAAATGTCTAGGAAAGAACAAATACAATTAAGATCACAGGTCCCAGAAGTCCAGGTCCTCCATAATTTCTCTGGGAATCTGTGGATTCTCAACTCTATAAAATGTCTTCTGAATTCTGCTTTAAATTACTGTAGACATTACAGCTTACATATAAAACTAGTCTTTATTTCTCTGGACTGCTTTTTTGCTCTGACCTCAAGAAGCAAGCTTGAGTCACATTCCTGTTGAGGAATTCTCATCTAGAGTACTTAGATTTTGGAGAATACCAGCACAGTGGAACAAAGCACATTGATATTACACTATTAGTCAGAAAACTGATCATCTTCTCATAGAAGGTGAAAAAAAACAAAGTTAAAAAAACATGCTTGAAAAACTGGCCTTAAGGTACCATCATACATTAAAAAAGATTGAAAAGGAGGGACTGGGAACATAGTTTGATGTGTCCAAGATGATTTTAGGTTGGCTGTGTGAAGTTAGTAAACCAGACCAGTCAAACAGTTGAATACCTGTGGGACTGGCACATCACAAGGATGACAATGGATCAAAAAGTCCAAACCCAGCATTTTTAAGCCACACACTGGTAACAAGTCTGTAGCATACTGCCACTCCTGAGTGGTTCCCAGGCTTAGATCTGAGACTTTTAGTAAATGTTACAGCTGCTGAATAGCCTTAACATTTGCAAAGCCGGAGGGAGTTGAGCTGCTGCAGCAGCTAACCTTTCTTCTCTTTGGTGTGTCTGTCTATTGTAAGAAATCCTGTCTCTGACAAATTTTGGCATTAAGAAAGTGGCATTTGTCTCTGGAATTCTGTTTAATTAGAAAAATAGTGCTAACCCAGAGACATGGGCTATTGAGACTATCTGAGGAAAGAACCCAGAAGAACAGAAAGCAGCAACTGCTGTTATACTTTATCTGCCTTGAACACTCCACTGGTTACGTACCTGCTTAGTCTGTGTTTGAGAAATGATGAACTTTTGGAAGAGATCCTCAGATCCTCTGAATTTTGTATCTTTACACCTGGCACTCTGTCACAGTAACTGCAGAATTTAAGGGTGCACACCTACACTGCTTGTTTGGAAACAACCTGCTTTCATCCTCTTCCCATCACAGTTGCCTCCAAAGGGAAATGACAATTTAGACTCTACAAACACTCATCTTTTTGAAGAGGCAGTAATTAAAGTAGCCAACTGTCACACCAGATCTACAGGACAGAGTACACAAAATGAAATATAAAGTACAAGTGTAAAAATACTGATAAGAGGGATTACTTTTTTTAAAGGTCTGAGTTTCTCTGAGAGAATTTTGCATATTTCAGTTTAGTTTTTATTTCCAAATGAATAAAACACGCCCATCTGTATTCTCTTGTAATAATACTAAAAACCACAGCCAAGTAAGAGATCAGAGCAGAAAAAGTTAACTTAAGAAAAATCTGGCCTTTCGTGAAATTTAGAATACCATAATGAGACTGGATACATTTTTACTTAATAAGTAAATACTAGTATTTACTGTCTCCACACTAGAATCTCTATTACCAAAGTTAATGTGGCCTTGTGACAGTGGAAAGCACAAGAGAAGCTTATGAACCTTCAGGCATCACAAAACCAGTCAGCAAAAATGTCTTTTTAGTGAGAAGAAAATTAAACCTTGCAATATTGAAAACCACTGGTCTCTGGAACCCAAACTTCAAGGCACTGGCTACATACAGAAATTACCATCCATAAAATACTGTTTATGAAACGTTAAGAGCCTGGAAAGCCACTGACACACATCACTCTTTCCACCACTCAAACTAATTGTGTAAGGCACAGCGCAATTAAGAAAGACATCAAGCTGTTTAAAGAAACCAGTAGAAGAAATAAATAAATGTCAACGATTACGAAGGAAAAACCAAGAAAAAACCTGTCAGGTAGAGAGGAATCACCCTGTGGTTCAATTATTCCTGTTTACCTAAGATTGATGAAACAAAAGCCTACTGTTGTTCCTCTTTTGTACTCTGAATGGTCAAAGTGACTATTCCTTAATCTACTTTTGGGAAGTTGTAATACAGCACCAAGTACACAAAGAATGAAGGTGTTTCTAATGGCAGCTGAATTTTAAGTAAGACTTTTTTAACCAAAATTGTTCAATGGAATAGAAAGCAGTTATTGCATTATTCTTTTAGATTACAGATTTAAATCTGCATATTAAGACTATTTTACAAGCACCTCTAACATGTTTAGACTATGACTGGACACTCCATACAAATATGGAATAACGTAATATTCAGCTCATCTGTCTGAGCCACAGACTGTAAGGAGCTGGTATTTTTATGCTAGATTAACACTTCAGGGGTTTTCCCTCCAAAGAGGATGTAGAAAGTTGAGGAAATGGCACATAACACCATGAGAGACACATCCTTTCCCCCTCTTTTAAGTGACAGATAACTAATTACTAGTTTCCTGGTGCTCCTAGGTAAAAACTGGCCCAAAGGTTGGCTACCTGCTTCCATTACACCAATGCACAAAGTATTTGTGTGAAACTTTTGGAAAAACACACAATATATCCTTCTGAAGTACATAAAGTAATTTCCCTTTGTTAAACTGAAGGCAATTAAAATATAGTTTTGAATCAAAAGGGAATATATCTGAAAGAGAATTTCCTTCCACATCTATTTTGTATTAATTCAAGGAAAAGATTCTTCAGATTTACTGAAGTGATTTTCTAAGAAAGCAAATAGGCAGAATTAAAAAAAAAAATCAAAACCAGCTTAAACAGACATGCCTCATTACATTATTTTGTCTAATAGGATTAGTTGCAATGATTCATCACAGTTCAGTGTGACATATTGACAAACACATCAGTGAGTATGTAATAGTACATTTTATAAAAATGGAGATACTAAAAGAGACTAGTTTTTGTTGGATTTTTTTCATGACAACTATAAGGCGTTCAGATTCAGTAACTTTAGGTTAAAAAGTTTATATTGTGAATTACTTGAACATTCACTGTGCAGGCGACCTGGCCCAGTTTCTATTAATTAAGCCACCAATTATTATCCTTGGGTAGCAACTACACTCACCTTAAATTCACAGCAGCATACAAAAGCTAAAAAGCTTTACTCACAAACTGTTCAGTAATTTATCAGAACAGGAAACCTATGAAAAGAAGTGGTAGTAATGGGCACTTTCAATATCCCACATTTTTCTTTTTAAAATTCTATTATTTCATTATTGTATGTTAGGAGTATTAAAACACAACTACCAAGGATACAAACAGTATAATCACAAGAAGTTTTAGTATTCAGTTATGTAACTACTTATATTTTCAGCTAGGTCTTGAAGATGACATATCTTTATTTTAAAACTACACCAGTATGATGAAATGGCTGCCCTGACCATAGTTACATTTGGCTTCCCATAGGATATATTTCCATTGCTTTAGTATCTCCACACACCTCCAGACTTGTACCCCCAAAGTTGGACCTTCAAATCCACAACAATAACTGAAGCAGGAGCTTGATATTTAAAAGTATAAAGTATTTCCAGATTCTGCAGTATTAACTACTAGGACAAGTAAGCTACTAACTGTGCTTGTTAGTGAATACTTTTATTCTACAGCATGGGTTCAGAAACACATCAGTGCTCCCTGAGAATTTTAAAGGGCAGTCTTCCATATGTTTCCTCTTCATAATCACAATTTTACAGGCCAAAAGTTCCACACCTAGTTGCACAGTTGTCTGGGCACATCAGCATCTGGACACCCACACTACAGCAGCACAATGTCTTGAGATGTGACAATCATTTTCCTTTCATCTAGCTCTTCATAGATGATGAGATGTAGAATACATAGGTTAATAAAATGCTTCATAGTGTTCCTCTGAATTGCTAAAAATGAGAGTTTCTTCCCATCATCTGCGTTTGGATTTCACAATAACTTCACACATGATACAACTGTTTTTATCATTAGAAACAGGAAGGAGACCTCTGGGCAAGCTCTTTCTGACAATGCGTGTCGTCAAGAGACACCACCTTTCCCTTCACTGCACAGCCTGGGGATGAGAGTCCTTGTGGAATCTGCAAACTCTTCCCTTGCTGCGTAGGAAAAACCCCTGCTGGTTCCAGCTGCAAAGGGCCATTTTCTAGAATTGTGTGTCTTGCAGGAAGCGAGTTCTGAAATTTTCTCTTATAGAGGAAGGTATAAAAGCAATGAAGTTGCATGCGTGCAGACCTGCAATGCAGAAGGTTATTAGCTAATGGTGAAAAACAGCCAGTGCTGCAATGGCAGCACACTGCAGAGGTAAATTGTGAGCTTCACGCTTGCTGGCTGGAAAGCAGCCCTGCCTTCAGCTTCAGCAAATGCAGTGACATTTACCCTGCTTCCCCCGCATGCGGCTTCGCCCTCACGGAGCCTCCTCTGAGAGCACACGCTGCCATAGCTATCCAGCCTAACTCACGGCTCCTGGCATGCTCCAAGCACCCCCTGCCTGTGGTCAGAAAAGAAAACAATCCTGATGTCTGACAGAAGAAAGAAGCTTCTCAGTAATGCTTGTGTACTCACTCTGGCACAAACTCCAGGTTGAGCTCTCAGCAAATGCCTGTCTGGTTCAGTTGTTTTCTTTAGCGGCCACAGGAGCCACTTCTCTTTACACAGCTTGCGTGGTGAGCCTGTGGGGAAAGGAGCTAGTACAGCCTTCCTAGAAAGAGAAAAGAAGTCCTTTCAAAGGAAATATTTTTGCTATAGTTTAAAGTGGTAAATGTTTTGTGGACGTACTTGAAACCAAATCAGGGAAGTCAGCTGCCCTTTAAAACTTTACTAATGTGTTCAAAATAGGTTCAGAGAATGAAATATTCTATTGAATTCTGAAAGCAATAAACCAAATCCAATTGCAAAATGGTTAAACACTAGTGCTCATCCAAATTCCATTACCCCCTGCCAGCTATGCAGGGTCTGGCTAGCCACACATCTGATAAAATCTAATTGTCATCTGAGTTGGCAATTCTAAGAAATATTTACCAAAATTATTTTCCTACCCCAAGCATGGAAAGAATAATTAATTGGCAAAAACACTCCATGAACTGTAGGCACTGTTCAAATAGGGCACATAGCTCCTGCTTGTATCACTGAACCTGCAGAGGCTTCTGGGCCCATCTTCTACTGCTGCTTTTTAAATTTTTTTTTATTTTAAGCTTGTATTTTCATGCAGTTATTAATGCAGTACCATAAAAATGCACCAATGCTTGCAGACCCACAGCAGCATCTCTGCTCTATAAAGCACACTATCTAAGTCTGGAAGCTTTTGGTGTCTGTAAACAGCCTGAAAACAGCTCCTGAATGGGAGCAATCCTTCAGCACTGACTCTGTACTTGCCTGCTGCACAGAATTACTGGCACACATTCAAACTAGGTAACTGCGTCACCAGACAGATTACAAAACATGTCTCTGGTAGGAGCAGACTTATTACAGTTTTAAAACCTGACTCCTATGTAGGTCACTGTCCTCCTGAACCATGGCACTGGGAGACTGTTGCATGCAGGACTAAGGGGCAGGGAAGGGTGGGAGTGCAGCCAAATGTGCTCCACTCTGAGTTTGCTGCAGGCCCCATCACTGTCCTCTAGTTGTTCAACACCGCCTCATCTTCCCTCTTTTATGCTGTGCACCCAAGGTCTTTAAACTGGGAAAACAAATGAACACGCTGAACTTGATTTACGGTAATTCACCTGTAAAACTGTTTATATGGTCGGAACACATCTACTAATCTTACTTTTTTTTCTGGTAGGTATTTGAACATTTGAATATTTCTTGACCCAGTCCGATACTATCCATTATTTCCCTCACTACCAGGGTGTGAACCTCAAAAAAATCTAAGCAAGCCATGCTGAATTATACTGTCAAAACCCCAAAAACATTGGAAGTTGCTATTAAACCTACTTTTAACAATATTTGATAAGACATAAACATTTTAACATTGCATTAAATTTAGCACTCAGTATAAAGTGAAAAGGAGAATAACTGTACTGTAAATTTCCTTACAGCACCTCATTTTAAATGGTGTTGTTCAAAATTAATCTGAAATATGAAAACATTTCTGCTAAAGACTAGAAAGCCAAAAATAAATATATGTAAAATGGCTGCTATTCTAAGATCCAATCATCTGATCTCCTACATGAAAAATCCAGCTATTTTCACTGGAAATGTCTCTATATTTTACACAAACGTGGATCAGTGATGCCCACTAATAAGCCCCATCCCAGCAAACACGTCAAACTGCCACTCAGTTATTCAGCATGTGATATTAAGCCAGGATTTCCAGAAGGGAAAATGAGGACAAAGAGGAGAAAAAAGTTACAAAAGTAATAACAGTGGTTCTATTAAAATCAGAGGGGTATGAACTTAAAAAGAGCAGAGGTAGCAGGTAAGGAGCATCACCATGCCAGTGTAAGCAGCTGTAAGCCAATCCCTGGCATCAGCACTTAGCCCCAGGGCTTCAGCAAATGCTCATTGGGCTATAAAGCAAGGAAAACTCAACTTGCAGGCAGCCTGAAGGTAGGCTGCAAAGTTACAGCAGTATGATAAAACCAGTGAACCAACACATTTCTGCATCATAAACGCACTGACAGCTGTGGGACTCCTCTCTGCAAGGGCTACTGAGGACTCACATCTGGATGGTGGAGGTGTGGGCTATGTCTGTGGACCACCCACAGGTAGAAGGCCATTAAATCAACCCAACAGTTATAAAAGATGGGTCTTTATCAACTCTAGAGTTTCCACCCATTGGACATTGGCAGGGCTTTGTAGCAAAATCTTACTGAGAAATTTTCTCTTACTGAGAAATGCTAAGTAGCTTTTATTAGTACATCTGAAATAACAGGGATAAGAAGCATCACAATAGTCCATGAATCCTCAAAACCACAACTCCTACCCACAAATATAGTTCCTCTCCTTCAAAGGATGAACATCAGTTATAATTGAAATATCTAAATTATATCACCACCTTAAAAAAAAAAAAAAATTAAATCAAGCTGTGATAATTCACAGAGGATATTTCACCTGTGTAATGCTTCCAAGAGAGACCAAGAGGGGCTGTTACTGCCTGGCTGCTCTGCCCTGTCCTGTTTGAAGAGGAGTCACTAGAGGTCAGCCCCCAGGCACAGGAGCCTGCAGCTGTTATGTAAAGCACAGTTCTGCAGTGCCTAACTCTCAGTGTCTCAAAGCGCTTTGGCAGACCATGAACAAAGTTTTACAGCAGCGATGTCAGGTAGTAATTTTTATCTAGAGACAGAAAACTGAGCCAAAGAGAAATTAACTGATTTCTGAAGGGAGGAAAAAGGTCACAAAGAAAGATTTTGTCAAAATTTTGGAGAGACTCCTGGCTTCCACTGTGCTTGAATCAGTGGAACCAGCTTTATAAATGTCACTGCATGAGATGGGAAGATCTTGGTATTGGCAAAGTGAGAGCTGTGAAGACTGATACTACCAATGCTAAAAATAGGAATTGCAGATCAGAACTTTAAAATGGCTTAGGAGAATTAATAAGCGTCACCTCAAAGTTATCTTTCCTACAACACAATTGAAGACTTGGATCTTTCCATTTCAAGTTGCACTCATCTGTTGTCTGGCAGACAATACATATAATAATTGACCATGTTAATTAAATGCATTGAAACCAAGAGATAAATTCCATATGCATCCATACAATGAGAATGTCATCTTCAAGTCACAGTTCTGCTTACAACTCAGTTACCAACTCCCAATTCTTGCTCATGATGAGAAATAGATTTATTCAGTTTCTGAAAACTGAAAACTACTTGTACTGATACTTGACTTATCCATAACTGAATGAAGATGCCTTCTTTCACTTTTTGAATCAATTAAAATCTCTTCAGAGCCACAGAGCAGATACAGGAGCAGTCACAAACTGGCTGAGACTGGATGGGGCCGTTGGAGGTCACCTGGTCCAACACGCTGCGCTCAAGCAGGACCACCTAAAGCTTTTTGCTTAGGACTTTGTCTACACAGCTTGTGAATATCTCCAAGCATGATGATTTCACAACCTCTCTGAGCAACCTGTCTGTCTCTCTCACAATAAAAAAGTGTACTCTGACTTTAAGGCCAGTTTCCATGTTCAAGTGTATGTTCATTGCCTCTTGTCCTGTCACTTGGCACCACTGAAAAGAGCCTGGCTCTTTTGTAACCTACAAACCTGGCTATCTTTGTAACCTACAATCCCCTATTTATACACAGTGATGACAGCCCCCCGTGAGCATTCTCTTCTTTGCTAAACAGTCCCAGCTCCCTAAGCCTTTCCACACAGGGGAGATGCTTCCATTCCTCAATCCTCTTTCTGTACCTTTACAGGACTTTATCCACTACATTCATGGACATACTTGTACTGGGAAGCCCACAACTGGACATATTGTGTAGAGTCATGAGTGAAACTTAATCCTGTTGTATGAATGCTGCCTGCAGTTTAACAAAGAAAAAATTTAGCTAATTTATATATAACACTCTGCACTGAGATCCCAGTGATATGAATAAATTTTTATTGAGGTTCTTCTCTCACATACTTCAAGATGTGTTTTGTGATTTTTAAAGAAGAAATTACTTGAACAGTAGCCTTTTTTTTCATATTGGACTTTGTTTAAGAGAGAATGTTTCTGGCAGAACTTACTGCAGAAGCTTAATCTTCTGCCATGCTGAGCTCCTCTTTCAGCAAGGTGGGCATTTTTGCCTGACTGAAGTAGCTAATGTCAGCAAAATCCTTCCAAATGAAGCTCCAATTGGAACACAAAAGCCTGAATTTAGCACATTAACCAAACAGGCTACATTGTGCCTGGTGTGAATAAGTTTAGTTCACCCAACTTCTCACTGTTTGCAGCATCAGTTCCAGGGAGATGGAAAGGGTTGGTCTGTTCCACGAGAGAAAAAAAAAAAAGTGAAGCAATTTTTCTGAAGTGAGATTCATAATTTGGAGACAACTTAAAAGAAAGCCAGGGAGTCAAGACACCAGCTGTATTCCCTTACATTACTGCTTGTCAAACAGTGTCTCTAGTGTTTCTTAGGCAACAAAAACTTTACCCTCAAACAGAAAAAATATTCAACTGAGTGGAAATATCCCAGAAAGGACAACAAATGGCATAAGTGACCCTTCCTTTCATCACATAATTTTGTATCTCTCTTCCAACCAAGATGCATCTGTACATTGACCCTTTCTTCCATAATACATAGAAGCACCACAACACAACATAATCACATCATACTTTTTACGTATATATATATATATATATATATATACAAAAAAAAAATATTTTTACATTATTTTATTGAGTTTCTCCTCAAAATTGGGAAATTTGCCAGTGGTCTTCTACATTTGCCTATTTTGAATTTATGTATATTTAGTGACTAATATTGTACTGAATGTCATGGCACTCCATACTGGTGATGCCAGTCTACTTTTCATATATTTCTACAGAGAGTCACTTTTACTCTTGTTGCCACTTTTTGACATGAAAAATAATGGTAAGTAATGTAGTGTATTTTCAATGTATCATTTTTACTCATAAATTTTTTCTTAGGAATGCAGTGTTTCTGTAAAACTGCAGAATCTGATTCTAGCAGAATTGATTATACAATTGGGCACACTTGACACACGCTGTTATTTGAATCTGATTATACAAATTAGGTAATCTGAATGGTATCAATTACAGCATTTCCAGACCTGATTAAAAGCACTTCTATCATATATTGTAATCTGTACCCATTACATTGTGATAATGTTTCACATGAGGAAATAGGTGAATAAACCCTTTGCCTTTAAGAAAACTGCTCAAACCGTCATGCTGAGTTCATATCTGAGGAAGAAAAAAAGCACCATATAGTAATATCTTTAGAACAGTTACCATATAAAGTGACAGGATTTGCTGGAAGGAAACTTATCTATAAATCTAGACAGTCATTCTTAGTGGTTTGAGGTTGGCAACTACTGAATTGATGACAAACGAAAAGTAACCTGATTCCAAGACAGTAGAGTAACTTCTAAAACCACAAGAAGGAAGAAAAAGGCTAATTTTTATTTGTTTCAAATGAAATGAGATTTTGAAAGACCATCACAAAGTACAGAAAAATTCATGCTTTCTTAATAAAACTATTTACTGAAAGTATGTTGAGCATAAATATTGACAGAATTTCTGTGGAACCAGGTAATTTTTAATACAACCTGAATGGTTTGACAGTCCCTGCTTTTTCTATAATGATTTTCTATGTCTACCAGGATGTCCAAATATCACATTTTACTGTTTAGTCCATGCACAAGAACGTGCCAACAAAAAAAGGAAAGGAGATTCTAATCTCTACACAGAACTTTGAATCCTAACTGTAATTTCAATGACAGTAAGCAAAAAAACATATGGTACCTTTTGGTAAGACCTAACCTCAAAATTTTAGAGAAAGTGATCCAAACTTGTGCTTCAGTTTTCTCTCTTCACTGCAAAAACAGGAAAAAGAAGACATATGGCAAAAAGATTGTCCAACAAATAGTAAAATGTACAACTTAGGAAGATAAACAATGATTCAATCTGCAGTATCAAAAATATACCAGTTCTAGGATGCAAATGTGCTTTCATATGAAAAAGGATACACTTACTTCTGCCTTCAAAGTTTAATTACAAAAAATAACTTGAATTCTGTTTGAAAATTCAGTTGTTTTGCTGAGAACCTCACCTGGCATCAGGACTCAAGGTATGCCCTTTCATCTCAAGTTAAGCCTTGAATGGATAAAATTTGCCAGACCAGTTAAAACTAAATCAGGCATGTTCTTGAACTAAAAGCTCCTTTTTTCTTTCCTTTGAATTCTCTCCAATGCCAGAACCTTATCCTAAGTGCTATTTTGGTACTTGTTGATTTCTTCATTACACCCTCTATTAGCTCTGCAGCCAAAGAGGTCAATATCATTAACTGCTTCCAGTTTCAAATTGTGAAATTTTAAAAAGAAAATCAAATAATAATTTGATTGATATTTCCTTAATTCCTTAGAACTTACAAGTATCTGTTCTAAAACAATGATTTACAGAAAGCAGCTTTGACACACGTTCATGTATGCTAATTGAAATTGTGATAATTAACTCAGACAGCAAATTAGTGACTTACAAAACTGCCTTTTGAGCATGACTGATCAACAAGGTACTGGGAGAAGCACTGGATTCCATATTACTGCACCTTTGAGTTTTAAGTCTGGGTGGGCTTCAGCATCCTGATGTGAAAAATTTATTTTCTGTGCTGCCGACTTCAAGGGGCTGATGAAAGTGTGTGGGCTGGTTTGGATGTGAGCCATGCTTTTTCCACACATCATTGTGTCTCCTGCACTAATGACTCACACCTGCACATGCTGCTATCTGATTTCTAGACAAAGTTATTTATAAAATGGAACAGCACTGCTGAATTCTGGTGGTGTAACTATACCAGTCATTATTTACCTAAAGCTCTTGTCTGTGAAGCACAGACAATTTGGGGACACTGAGTTCGCTCGCCTTTGAGGAGCCATGAAAACTGGATGCAGCTTCTCCCTGATAAAACCCACATTGCAATTTTATCTTACAGACTTCTATGGATTTGATGTGGTAACATACTAATACTACTTTTCACATGACTGCAAGATAAGCACAAGGTCCAGGGTCCCACACACAGAGAAAAAAAACATCCTATCTTCTCTCACAGCAGCTTCTGGAATTATTTCCTATAGTGGTTTTTTATACTTGGAGACTTGCATGTTGCAGACTTTAAAAAAAAAAAAAAAAGTGCAGCTATTTTATTCAAATGAAAATACCATTGTCTCAAGCTTATGATCACAGTCTTGTCTGCAGTATCTCACTCACTGGTCCAGAAAAGTATTTAAATGTACACATTACAGTCTCTGCCTTCAGACACTTCCTCAGTGCTCAGGCTTTGACTAGCTATGATTGTAGAAGCATCAGCATTTGCTACCAATTACATATCTTTTTCTCCTTCTCAAGTGGCCATGAACTGTTTTTCCTACAGCTTCACACGAAGCCATTTGTCTTTCTTTCTTTCTTGGGGCAACTTGGTGAAGAGCACAAAAGAGTTCAGAACAACTGCCTAAATGACCTCCCAGTGAGAAGAGCATTATGAAACATACAATGGATTCCATCCTCAGAGAGATAAAACAGTCATCTGCTGCAGTGTGAATTTTCAAAGATATTAATCTTGCACCTAGTAAGCACACAGCATCCTGCCTCTTAATTCTGAAAATCATATAATGTTTTGAATCTTGGATTGCAGTGATTGTGTATCTAAACAAAGCTCTGTTTAAATGAAAACAAACAAACAAACAAACAAAAAAAAACCCAGTAAAGTAAGCCTTTATACAGAAAATCAGACACATAAGCAAGCCTGTTACTTACAGACATGAATTTTTCTTCCAGCAACACAAGGTTCTTCCACACGTATACTTACATACACTTCTCACTGTGTGCCTCAGAAGAAACACCTTAAGGCATTAATATTAATATGGCTGTTGAACTGCATACTGGAGAGCATTTGATTTCAGGTAGCTGAGTTGTGTTCAGAAATCAATATGCTGCTGTCTTCCTTGGTAGAAATTTACTGATGTTAAGGGTTTGCTTCTGCCTATGTTATTAGCGGTTCAATACAGGGCCAAATTATTTTAAACATTTACAGATCACTCAGCAAAATAAGGCTTCACTTCCAGTTAAGTAGTATCATAGTTAATTAGCCTTTAAGTAGTATCAGAGTTAATTTAGCTTGATTCTGTAGTACCAGAGGTTGAAATACTTCATAAACTGAGTAAGGATATCTTGTCCTTAAGCTACAGAAACAGGAAAACTATTTCCTTTCATCATACAGGCTATGCTCCCCTCATAGATATTTTACTAAAAAGTGCAAGAATAGAACAGTGTTCTTTCATTTGATTAGGGTTTGAGTAGGTTTGCTCTTTTTTTGTCTCCATAATTTTGGACTGCACAAGTTGACATTAATCAAGCAATGGATACTCACCAAGGCAAGGCTGTCTGGTCAGGGAAGTGCCCTGGGTCATACACCCCTGCTTCTTACAGCTGTGCAGAAGTACAATAAAAAGCTTCAAATTCGGTTCACTGCTCATTTGTCCATATTTGCTCTCCTTCTGCTTTTATTCCTTTTCCATGAGTTTAAATATTTTCCCAATGTCTGGTATTTCTTATCTGCTTAAGAAACTATCATTCTTAGTTTTAAAGTATCTTTCGATATGCATTCAATCTTGTTGCAGTTCTTACACCCACTCATTTTCCCATCTTTTCTGTCTTATTTTTTAGTTTATTCTCTTCTCAAACCTGTTATTCTGAACTTCATCTCTGCTTATGAAGCAACTAATCTTGAGAAATATCTAATATTTCTCGAAATAAAAAGGTCTTTAATTCATTAGGTATTTTTTTAATAGTAAGAAATTCACTACTTCCATGAGGAAAGTATTTTCTTTATTCATTGAACTAGAACAGCCCAAGAAAGAATGGACGAATACTGCAGGCCTGCCTGTCAATTGTCCTGAAATACTACACAGTCTTGTAAATGGGATTTGTTCGTGCTACTTTTTCACGACAAAATTTTTACCAGTACCTGTGTCACAGTGAATTTTACTGTGTTTTTAGGAACTGAACTCAAAGCATAAATTGATTTCACTGAAAAAGACCAATAGATGGTGCAGTACTATCAAATCCAAAGAATCAAAGAGCTCTATATCCTTATACAAATTGCCTGAGGCATTTTATAAAGAGCTTGCTGCAAAGACTTTATCGATTCTGAAAACAGATACTTTTTAATTTGCAACTGTAAATCTGATTTCATATGTTGGGGAAAAAAAAAAAACAAACCAAGAGCAAAACCATAAACACAACAGACATAAAAACATAAAAAAATAATAAAAAAAACCCCAAAACCCCCCCCAAAAAAACCCCAAAACCCAAAAAAACACAAACCCCCAAAACGAAACAAACAAAAAACAAAACAAACAAACAACCAAAAAAAAAAAAAAAACCAACCAAAAAAACCCCCAAACCACTGGGGAAAAAAACCCCACCAAAACCCACCAAACAAACAAACACCCCAAAACCAAAACCAAAAACCTGCTAGAGTGAAGCACCAATACATGCCGAGATGCTGGATAGCTTTATGGACAAACAGGGCAACAGCTATTAAGTGCAAGCCATTTCTTGGCTCAGGTGAGACTATTTTTGAGTGATGGTACCTGAAGCACGCTTAAAGTCTCTTCATCTTGTCAGCCTCAGAAGAACGCTGAAAAGTGGGAGGCAAATAAGGTCTGAAGCTACACAGCAAAGCCAGGACAAAGAAAGAGCAAACATTGTTCAGTATTTTTTAGGCAGCTATGAGAAACCTCATAGGCAGGTGTTAGAAGTGCAAATAAGCGAAGTTAGGTTCAGCAGGACTTTGAGGTAATAGGGGTAAGGGGCTGGAGGAGCCGCTGGTGCCGTGGCGCCGGGCACCGCTGGATGGCACCGCTGGATGGCACCGCTGGATGGCACCGCTGGATGGCACCGCTGGATGGCACTGCGGGCAGCGGCGGGCCCGGCGGGGAGGAGCGCAGCGCTCGGGCGGAGCGAGCGTCCGTCGCAAGGCGCAGAGCCGCCCTAAGGCTGGCTAACTTGATTAATGCCTAATTAACGCTTACAAAACATGCTGCCGTGCTGGAAGCGTACAAAAACCGGCAGAAACGTGAAGCTATAGGAGAGTCGCCCTTATCTTTGGGAGCCGCTACTCTAGCTATATGTGCTGGCTTAAATTTGTAGTATTATCACCACCAAAGAGGAATGCAAGCCACTAGAGGGGGCGAGACCCTTTTCTGGTAGCACGCGAGCGCGGGGTGCTTCCCATCACTTGTCGCTGTGTGCTCAGCCTGAGGCTGCCACAGCTTTTCACTCCCTCAGCCTTGCCCTTTCCTGCCTCCACTTCCTCTCTCCTAGTTGCAAAAACCCGTCTCAAAGCAGTAACAGTTTCTGTATCCCTACAGCCCATTCCTGTTTTTTTCTTTTTTTGTTTGTTTGTTTGTTTGTTTGTTTTGTTTTTTGTTTTTTTTTTTTTCTGTGACAAATGAAAATGATAAGGTATCAGCATGCAGCTCTGGTTACTGCAACAGTATGATCACAAGCCCACAGATTTGAGTATTAATTCAGTAGTCCCATTGCCATACTAACAGAAGAATTATAACTGTTAGGCATGGCAGCAGATAATCACAGAAGCGGCTGCTGCAGAGACCTCTGTCCCCCCCCCAAAAAAAAAAAAAAAAAAAAAATAGAATCAACTCACAAAATTAAAATATTGAGAGAAAAGGAAATGCAAAATAATTCTATTAAAGAAAAAAACCTAACACAGTTCTGCTGTTGTAACTCTGCCATTGTAAAAGATACATCCAGATACACAATGTTCCGGTTATTGTTCCTGATATTCAGTTTCATGATTCATAGCTATATTCAAGTGTTCACAATTATATTTATATAAAGTCTCACTGCAACTTCCCATCAGAAGTACAGCAACTCTGCCAGAAAAGCAGGTTCTGTTTAAAAATATTCATGAGATACTGTTTTAACAGTTAGATACTTCCTGCTCCAACATCACATTCTACTACAGGCATCTAACATTTAATCTTTTTATATAAGCAAAAATAGATCTTAGTATCTGACTTGACATATCTATTCTAATAAAATCCACAAAACTGACAGCAGATGCAAAACAGAAGGCCATGCATATTATAATAAAATTAAATTAGAATCAATTCTGATTATTCATCTCTAGTTCAGTTTTCATTAAAAGAAAGTCTAAGTACCTATGAAACAATAATTGAAGTATTTTATTTTAATATTCAGGACATACTACTGAAGTATGACATCAGTGAGGAACATGATCACCGAATAGTTACTCAGTGGAACTCATTTTATATTCATTTTATTGAATCCTGCTTATACACAGAGGCTTATCAAATAAGTTTCTCACCATTCCTACTCTGAGAATAGAATTTAATTTTTAAATATTAATTCTTAAGGAATGTTACAAGCTGTAATAGGTTGAGGGGGAAAAAAACCCCTAACTAACAAACAACCCCCACCTCTTTATTTTTCCAAAAGTAAGAATTAATGCAACGACTTCAAACTCATAGCTGAACACATAAAAGGATCAAGCTCATTCCCATAGGCTTTTATGGTGGCTTCTCATATCTCACTGGAATGGCCTCTGCTTCCTATGTATGGTGATTTTCCAAAACCCACTTCAGAAAAATAAAATGCTTTGCATTTCTGTATGAACTGCTTGGTCTGGCAGAAACTACCGAGTTCATCACCCATTGGTCAGATGTTCACGAAGTCACACAAAACCAGAGGTAATTTCTCCACTTATAGGGCAAACCAAACTCTCTACATTACATGTTTTTCCAAAATGTAAGTTAAATGCAGTTGCTCTAATTTGTTAGTGAGAAGCTTCTTGTCAGTCTGCTGGTTTAACACTGCTGCAGGCAGACTTCAGCTTTTGTAAGTCATCCACATCTTCACTGCTCCAATTTTACCAGCTTCTTGAAGTTCAGAATTATTTGATACTGTTTAAGAGACTAGGGATCAGAGTTTACCCCTGAAACAGCTGTATTATAGACATTTCAGCTTCTGTGCATGTCCAGTAGGGTAGCAACAAACTTTGTGACCACTGAGAATCAAAATTTCTGGACATTCAGGAGCAAAAGCTCATGACTTTACACTTTGAATTGAAGAAGCCCTGAAACCCTAGGCGAGAACAGATTACCAACCTTTGTGATTCAAGCACAGAACCAAGTATACAGGCCACACTAGCTATATTTTCTAGTTGGGGGGATAGAAAAAGAAAATTCAGATTTTTATGGTAACATGTCTTGGCAAGCTTCCTCCTTTCAAAGCCTCCTCTCCGTAGAACGGAGTAGTACCATATTCACAGCTATTCTGCTCAGTGGGACAAGTCTGCAGGGCTGCTCCAGCTCAGACCACAACACATGGCCCTGCTGTCCTATAAGATATCTCACTGACACTCGCCACATGGCAGCTGGGATAGACTCAGCTCTTGGATGTCCACAAGCCCATCGCTGCTTGGCTCAAAAACTATGCCACAACACTGGAGAGCTATTATCAATGAATTTGCTTTGTAACCATGACACCAGCTTTGCAAAATGCTAATCTGTTTTTACACAGCAAAAGCTTTTCTTACAGAAAAACCCCAAACCCCAATATGAACACCACCCCAAAACCCAGAAAAGAATAAAAACCAAGGTTTCTTTTTACCCAGTCTGCCACATGGACAGCGAGTTGCCAGCAAATTAATACTAATGTTAAATCTATTTCAAGTTTAGTGCAAATACTTTAGCCTTAATAGCTACCAGTATAAATATTGTTTTGTTTCACTAAAAATGTATGTGGATAATTATTCTAAGCAATAGGGTTCCCCAGAGATCAAATTAACAATTAAGGGTCCTACTCCGAGCTCTCACAAAGTGCTGTTAAATGAAGCATTCTTCCTGGTGCCCTGCCTCTCTCACTATGGTGTTCACAGGAAAGATTTTTTTAAACACATTTCAATAAACCTGTTAAGGGTTACCTGAAGTGCACTGCATAATTTCCTGCCTGAAACTTCTGACCACCATTCACTGTTATGAACAATGTGTCTCAATTCTCTTATAGTTCCAACATTTCAACTAAAAAAATCATCATAATATTGTTTTAACCCTTGTTTAGTGCTTGCCAGCTATACAAGAGATGCAAAATTATTATTAATGGTTAGACTACTTTAGCTTTCATAATTTCAGTGAGCGCTAGTCTAGGTCATGAAATCTGGCTGCACAGTAACTCTTAATCTTCTTGACTAATTTTACTGGTAACCCATGCTTTTCATGCTTTGTTGTAGGTTGGGGTTTTTTGAATTAAAACCACAACATCCAGAGTGATTCAGTGAGCTCTGAAATCTTTCATTTGAACAGATACAGTTTTTTGCTAAAATTAACAATCAGCAAAATGAACTAGCTAGTTAAGGGACAAACAAAACTTTTTTATCATGGTAATGCAATGACAGCAAGATGACAACAGAAGCAATGAAGACATGCCTGGGGCTTTCTAAAACAGTTCTGGGCATAACTAAAAGGTAGTTTTAAAACACCAAGAAAAGTGCAGTTGTTGGTTTTTCAGGCTCAAGTGCACAAAAATTTAGTTCAAATGTCTTCTACTTCACCAGACATGAAAAAGTACCAATGGTCAGAGCAGTGAAGAGGCACTGACCAGGGATTTTGGGGAGCAGGCTCCCCTCCTGCCAAAGCCAACAGATGGCTACAGAAAGAAATGATGCACCAAGTGGGAAGTGGTGAAGATTTTTAGAGCAAAAGAAGTGGGATGAAAATGAATAGGGAATGACTTTTCACTCTGTTCACTAAAAGCAAAACAAGAAGGAATAACAGTAAATTAATTAAAGTCACATGGCAGTTCTTCACACAGTGTGCAGGATACTGTGAAAGTTGTAACTTTTCTTGCTTCAAGAAATGCCTGAATGAACTCCTCAGCAGAAAATCCCTGGGGTGGTATTAAATACACAGATACTGTGTCTGGTCCTGAGCTGCAAATAACATTACACTGGTGGGCTATATGAGAGAAAAAACCTCCTTATAATAAATGCTTTTTTCCAGGCATTTGCTTTCAGCTGCAAACAGAAAAAGGTCCCATGAAAGACAAGGACAAGAGTTTTATTCATTTGTAGCCACAGATTTAAACAGCCATTTCCCATGTATAGGGGAAACACATTGTTTTGTAATGTATAGCATTACAGCTATATTGCTGCTTACACACTCCAGCTGCTGGGATGCAGACAGGAAGTTCTCAGGTGGACAATTGCAAAGATAGCATGGAAGAGGGCTAAATTCCTTCTAAAGTATAGTCAGGTGTTCGCCAGTTAAAGAGCAGCTACACTTTTAAAAGCCAATCAAAGACAGCAGGGTGGTATAATTTTCACGGGAGTGAGAAACACTATAGGTAAAGCTGGGACAGAGATGCAAATACTGTAGGCAAAGCTGGGAGCTGTTAAACAAACTGCCAAGACGGATTTTTTAAAAAATTGTTTTGGTGTTTTTTAACCAGATCTGTTCAAATAAGGGATTCTACATGCAAAGGAAGCAGTTAACAAGGCCTCAAAAGCTCAGACTGAGTCAAAAAGAAGGAAAATTATTTCCATATTATAAAGTAAGAATATTTAAAATTGAAAATCTGATAGCACATATAGAACCGCCTAATGCCATTTTTAGAATCACGTTTCAGAAGAAAGATCACTGTAAAGTGATTTGCTCAAGGGGATATGGTGAATCGGTCTAGAACAACAATGTTGTTTTAATTACAATTTCTTATTAAGCCTGTATTAACTTGCTGAAGGTCAGAGGTTGACTTAATTTTTAGGAAAATTATTTGCTAAGAAGTTTTCAATATCTCATCATGTAACCTATAGCTACAGATAGGCTCTGCATCACTATTCCAGGGGGAAATACTTTTCATGGCAGAACTGCTGTATGAACATTTCATTCTGCTTCAGGAAAGATAGGCAATTCACAGGAGATGCAAAATGCTATTTTCTACAAGTATATCAAGCCTTGAAGTTATTATGAATAATAGCTAGAGAAAGCTGAATAGACTGACAGAAGTTCAGAAAACACTTCATTAGGGACCAAGTCCTCCCATCCAGCCCACAGGGCACATCTCCAGTAACTGTCAGAAATAAAGGCTTCACCAGCTGTTGACCACAAAGGTTCCCTCTTTCATGCTTCTGTAACAGTGCCCCAGTGCAGATTTCACTTCAAGCAAATAAGATTTTTCTAAAAAGCCATCTGATCAAAATAATTTACTTCGTTTAAAGGAGTTTTGCCAAGAAAAGAAAGGCAGCTGAAAGTAAGAACTTTATTCCTTAGGTAATGGAAGAACAGGGTTTTCTCCAGAAAAAAAACAACAAAACAAAAACAAAACAACAAACAAACAAACAAAACCTAGCTTTTCTAATCAATTCCTTATATAGACAGATCCTAAGACTTACACTATAACACAAGTACACATCATAGCTTTGAAGACCCGCAGGCTTTCTTTCTGATGACAGATGTATCAAACAAAATTCTTATCCTCCCGAGCCTTTGCATTATTGTTGTTTTGGTATTCCAAGCTTTTAAGTCAAAAATCTATTAATAAAAAAATGTGGTATTATCATCACCCATTCTAGTTGCTAAGGTGTTTGAGAGTTACCATCAGAACTGCAGAATTCTTAGCTTTTAGGCTTGCTGTTGAAAAATTTATTCTGCTTCTGATTTAACAATGTAGCATGGCTACACAAAGGCTTCCATGATCATAGCATTTGGTTGCATTACCAGTCTTCCCAAGAAGTTGTTCTTGTGTTTGACCAGTCGAGATCTGGGATCCCTTCTCCTGCTGCAATGCCTTGTGAATGCCAGCCAGAGGAGAAAACAGGACACAAGCTCCAGGGCTATTTCTATGCTTCAGAATCTGCAGGAATACCCAGCATTTCTCTTAGTAAGATTTAGATTGAAGGTACTACTGAATGCTTCATAATTCATGTCTCTGAATATATGAGTTATCCTCATCACTCCTCTGGATTTTTTTCAAACAAGGATACAATTAGTAAAGGTAATTTTTGGTAATGTGACTGAACAAAGCACAAAGGAAAGCAGCACAGACGACTGTGAACCTGTCTCCTCCAGTGGAAGCAACAGGAGCCAAAACTGCTCCTTAACCAATCTCTTTTCAGTGATCTGATGTGGATGAATTTAAGCTTCATAAATATACTTGGAGGCCTGCATTAATTAAATGTTTCTATGTTAGAAAGGAACAGAAGTTTGATTTTTAAAAGCCAATTAAGTTAGCAGAGATTCTTTCATGTAGTTTAGTGAGCTCTGAGTCCAAATACTACAAATATTAGCCAAATAACAGACAAGGTTTACAGATAAGAGTTCTTATTTATTCAAGTCTCTCCACACTAATTAAGAATATACAAGCACAGGCAATATGGGAGGAACCAACAGGTTCAGATTCCTGCTGGCAATTGCAGGAAGAATTCAGATGTCTTGTATAA
Organism: Sitta carolinensis; assembly: GCA_032173965.1. Taxonomy (NCBI): domain Eukaryota; kingdom Metazoa; phylum Chordata; class Aves; order Passeriformes; family Sittidae; genus Sitta; species Sitta carolinensis. Next base: position 22,785,124 of record CM063288.1, read on the forward strand.
TACGGAGAGTAAGGAAAGTAAGAAAAATATCCAGTCCTTACAAAAAAAAAAAACCAAAAAAAAAAACCCCAAAACAAAAAACCATGACAATTTGTCTTGAGCTGTTCTAGAGGAAACACCAAATCTGACCATTTGTTTATTTGTTTTATGATAACATCTAGAGGCATCAAGCAAGTGTCAAGAATTTAGTGCAATATGTACCATAAACACACAGCAACAAAGTAGCCCGTTTTGAGGCTAGAAGACTCTGGGAAAATACACATTTATATTTGGAAAAATATATAGTTCACTGGAATATCCTTGCAACACATCTTAGGCAGGTTTCCATACCTCAGAGATAAAGATGTCCAATTCAAATATTAACTGCCAGTCTCAGAGGTACTGATGTAGGGAAGTTTTGTTTTTTTTTTTTTAATTTGGAGCACATTTCGAGTTCTGTAATTAAAAGAAACCTAGATTTTCAGCTTAACTTGGAAGCATGACTGAATGTATTCAAGACTGAAAGCAGGCCATGCTAAGGTCTGTCATGGCAGTCTTTTCGTGCTGTTGGTTGCAAACCAATGGTGTCGATCTGCCTTGATAAAGCAAATATCCTAGTCACAAATTGCTTTAAAGTCTCTCAGTTTACACAGTTCCATTACTGTGATTTAGATTTAGATTTAATTTAGATTTGTGTAGCAAGTCCTTTCTGAGAAGTGTGCCTAATAGACCATAAGAGTTTTCCCAGATAGCTGTGGTGCTTCAGCACCTTCATCCTTCAAATGTCTTCATTATTTTCGGTCTTCTTTCAGCAAATTTGTCGTTTGCACTGGGAGGTAAGTGACATATGGGCCACACGATACCTTTGATGATTATGCCATTTTAAATAATAGCTTTAAGAGTCTCACTGCCATGCCTGAGAACCAAGGCAGTATTAGCAGGAGGTTGTCACATATTGCAATATATGAAACACACAAAAAATTCTTTTTCTAATTTGTTTCTCATGTTCCTTTATAGTGGATCCATTAATTATTAGGTTATTATTAATTTTCAGGTGACTTTTTTTTGTAAATTCCATACATTCATGGAGCTGGAGTTATCATTTTCACAGCAGCCAGAGATGCTTGCCTGTTCTTTTAGGAAAGGATCGCTTCCTTTCCTAGTAGTTTTATTTAGAGTTGATTACTTCCCTAAGATAAAGGAATGGTCCTTACTGACCTTGAAATTGCTATCTGCCAGCATGACTCTAAGCTCATCATGCAAAAACTCACAGAAAATGAATTAAGCTGGTATAGCAAAATCCCTGGAAATCATTCATCATTATGGTAGACCTGATGTAGCTTTACCTGATTTAAGCTTTAACAAATATGGACCAAGAAGAGCACAATAAATTGGAAAATTCAGAATCACAAGGCTGCTATTAAGAATGTGAGAAATAAGATGTTGGAGAATGAGAACACTTATTTTCAAACCCCCACAAACCAAATACCCATCAGATAAATCCTGAAATCTATAGACATATATACTTCTTAATAAAATTATCCACAGCGCACAGACAACCAAATCCAATTCTTACTTCCCCTCCCAGATCTCACTGCATCCAAACTACTGGTTTTCAGCAAAACCAGCAGGGTTTAATTCGAGATGGCAGCCCTGGGTGCTTTCCCTGCAGTCAATTCGCTTCTTTCAGACAAGGAGGACGTCAGAGGCAGAGAGAACCAGGATGCCAATTAAAGTGACCATGGAGCTGCTGTTGCTGTTTGTTAAGCCTCTCTGATGGAGGACTAGATTTGTTTTGGCACTGAATTTCAGAAGACTCTAAAGGGCAGACAATAATCTAAACCACAGACTGTCAAACTCTTGTTAGGCTTTTCTCACCAGTCCTGGAACAAGTATGACTCACCAGCACATACACTTAAGTGAATCTTCAGCACAGTGCAGGGAATGCATGTTGGGTGCATAGTTCTTTCCGAGGGACCAGGGCTTTTAACTTTCTACTCTTTGTCTGTGCAAATGAACTGGTCTCTTAATTTGCAAAGTACATGTAAAAGTGTATTGTCTGCTATTTTTCAAAAAAGTTGCCAATTACACAACTTAGTATAAAAGTGATGGCCATTATGGGTAATAAGGTATTCTAATATTGCTTGTATCAAGCTGAAAATCTCCAAAATCTCTGTTCAACTGAGCCACTAATGTTGGGGTGACAAAATGCATTGGGGCACTGAACGTGTTTCTCTTGGGCCTGTGGCTGTCATCTAGTTCTGCACTTAAACAATGAAACATCCCTAACAACAAAAGGAGAAAAGAAATTTGGCAGTGGGAACCAAATGTGGAAAACTCACTTGTATTTGTTCTTAGTGCTGTGCTTTTAACACTATGGTCAGACATGTAAAAGAAAACCCTGAGAATTTGCCATGAAAAACAAAAACAGAAGAACTTTGCAATATAATACTCCATTTTAGATACCGCAAAATATAAACTTGGTTACAGCTTGAGAGCATTAAAACTCCACAAACCTTAAATATTTTATATGCTATTAACTTCCTGAAAACAACTAAGAGTACATAAAAATGATGCTAGCATCTACTTAATTCTAATTGAAAACATAAGTCATTGTTTCCTATTGACTTAAGACAGCAGTGCCGCCAAGAGACATTTCATTATACAATATAGTCTTGTCGTTTTATAAAAAAATGCCAACATATTATTTTAATTGCTTTGCACAATACTAAGAGAGGAACAACACTTGCAAACAAGAGCCAGAATCAAATTATACTGACATTTCTCTGAGAGGGTTTTAGGGGCAGCAAAAAGATTGCTAATTTACATTTTCATTTTCTAACCATTCTGAAGCTGCTGATTGTCAGAAACTGTAACATCAACATGAAGCTGCATATAGGTCTTTTGCCAGCTACTTATCAGGCTTTTCTGCACAAGCCACCTCAATATCCAAGCTACCAAAGCTTTCTTTTCTTATTCTGAAGAGGGTTTCTCAGTTTTCACCTGCCTCCTTTCCTCACAAACATCCATGTTGATATTATGGTTAGCAAAACCCTGCTTGTTAATCCTGCAAGACAGTTCTCCTGAAAGTATGTGCTCTCTTGCTTCCTAGAGGTATATCATGCTTTCTTAGGTTACCAACTGAGTGAAAAAAACCTTAAAATCATGGGGTTTGAAATAACAGCACATGGACTGCCAGGCCTCATTAAATCCAAGATCTATTACAGGGCAAAATGATGGTTATGTTGTCATTTGCTTTTCCATAAAATCTACATGTCAGAACCCATTCAATATATTCTTGAAGAGTTCTAATATACAGGCTCATAACTATAACAGTTATATAAATTACTAAAAATAAAATAAAGATGACAAAGTATGGGCAATTTGCTGATTTTTAGATAATATTTGTTAGGCACTGAATGGAAGCAAATGCCACAGCATCAGCATCAAATATTCATACATTAGAATATTTATATAATACACAATTCAAATGTACACAGTTGTTTTGCTTGTTGAAAGTACGGTGATCAAATGTAATATCCATGTTAAAAGCAGTATTTTAAACAAAATTCTCTTTATGAGGACAGTACTAATAAAAAGAAGTGCTGAAGACCCCTATTCAGGGAACATTTAATTTGCATTTAACTACCCATTGAGGCATACATTGCTAATAAATCAATATTCAACATCCAGAATTCTCAAGAATCAAAAGTAACTCAGAAGCCACCTATTGTTGCACAAGTTTAGACAGCTTCTAAAGAAAGAATTTAAGAACTACTAGATAAAGTACCATCTGAAAATTCAGAGTTACATTTAAAGTTAGTTAATTCAATCTAAATCACTATGCCAAATCAGTTACACAAACAACTTGCAGAAATAAAAAACTTAGAGTTAACTATTTTTATTAAAAAAAAAGTTGTATAACATTAACTGCATTTGAATCAATATAAACAGCTTTTTGGAGGAAAAGTCTGCCTCTAACTACACTTCCACAAAAATGAGATTCACTTCTATTTCAATACATGGAAGAGTAGTTCCCTATTACGCGCTTAAAGGAGATTCCATTTCTCTCTCCTGGACTGACAGAGCTGCAGTTCTGTTCCGCCCCAGTTTGCTGCCCTCTACCATTCCTCTTCCTCAGTTATGTTTTCCCTCCAAGGTCAGCTGAACACATTTGCCTTCAACAGCAGCATTTCCTATTTCCCCCTGTCTTTAATTCAAGTTCCTTCTTTGCAGATACTTCTACTTTCCTGTCTTTTGAACTCACTTTACTTTCCAAATTCCACCTGAGATATACAGTCCTGGTGTTCCTTCCCATCCTCTTTGTCCTTTTGCCCTTAAGTATTTGCAAGTCTCAAATATTTTAGAATAACAGGTTTGTAAATGCACAATTTCCTTTAAAATAAAATATTTTTTGCATATGCTACAGGCATTTATCCTGTGGAAAATACTAAGAGAAGATCTTGATTTTTAAAGTCAGCAAGCTTAGGAGTATCTCTGTGATAATTTCCCCCCAAACTAATTCTTACAGGTGAAGTTTTAAAAAATAAAAAAAAAGTCTTCCAACTAAGGTCTACTACATGAAAAAGGTATGCATAAGATCAAGTTGAAGTTTGAGCCAGAGGAACTCAGACATTTAGTGAACAGATTTTCTATTTTTTTTCTTTTTTTTTTTCTATTACATTTCTATTAAAAACATCAAAAATGTACACTCTGTTATGCACTTCCAGAGAAACATCGTAAACACAAATGATGTGCTATTTACTAATTTAGATTGTCTCTTTAGACAAGTCTACTAAATTAGAGAAAAATTTAGAAAGCATGCAAAAGCAAAGGTAACCTTACCTTTTCATCATCATCAGAAAAAGGGGCACCTCCTGGAGTCTTATTTATTGCTTGGGCAACACCAATAATCTCTCCATCACTGTTTCTTATGGGCATGCACAAGAGTGACTTTGTCTTGTATCCAGTCAGTTTGTCAATCTCATCATTAAAGCGTCGATCCTTCGGAAGAAAATAAGGAAACGTCAACACACATTTCATATATCTAAGCTTTCTTCAGACAGAAAATTACTTTTCTCAATGTCTGATGTGGTATTTTTCAGTAGCATTAGGCTGTAGCTTCTCTGTTAACAGCCCCTTCTTTATTAGCTGTTTTTCCCACTTTTCTCTGGGGATCAGTACAAGATTTACCATTACATAATCCATAATCACACTCACTGAAGCCCCACATTTCTACCTCAATTAGAAGAATGTCAGTAAAGACTGATACCTACCATTAGTAATGTGACCATAAATACACACTTCTGCTAGGCCCTGCTGCCATTTCACACCCATATTCTGTAGATGCTCACAATGTCTCTCACAAGTAAATGGAGACTCTTTTTGGTCCCATTTCTGTCTGTTCAATTATGTGGACTGGTATTGCAATGCAGTACAAACACGTTCTCAAAGAAATACAGTCAAAACCTCATCTTTTTCTGGAAAACTAAGTACAGGAATGTCCCTGTTCAAAAAAGGCACTGTGCAGCAATCCATTCTCTAGAATAGTGAAGCCCAAACTGCAGATCATAAAGTAACTCAAAGGAGGCTGAAAACTTAAAAGGTAGTGCTGACATTACTTTTGTTCATCTTGGTAGAGCACGGTCTTCAATAGCTCTCCTATCAGCCAGAGAGGAAATTACTGCTTTTCATGGGCAGCAGCTCTGTTCCTCCAGGGTGAACTTAGCATTGTGCTGCAGGTAATAGTTCTAGCCAGTTCAGACTCTCCTAACATGAGGGAACTAAGGTGTTGTACAAAATTAGGCACGACTTTTTGTTTTCAAAAGTTTAAAAATATTGGTTGTGAAATAATGCCCATTTTTGTCTAGTCACGCAAACAATCCACACAGTCCTTAATCTGTTTGTGATGAGGAATTCTTTAATTTTTTACTGATACTAAAAACTGACATTTTTTCCTTGACAATTTCATATCTGTTTTTATTGCCCTGTTGTAAATTCCAGATGCTATAGAAATAGTCTTTACTGGTCACTTTGAGACATGATTTAGAAATGCTCTATTTTTACCCATTATAAAGATTAACATACACATTTGGCTACTTTATTACTTACTGCACATTTTCCAACATCTCATCCAGAAGGAATTAATATACCCAAAAATGTACCCAACAACTTCTTTGGGAGAAGAAGAACTCCCATGATGGATGTTTTTTAATAACAGCACCAAGAAAGCAGATCTGCCTGATCTTGTGATCTTTCCATACGCTTTTAAACACTTTTATATCAACTTCAACAGAAGCTAAACTGTTCTGCACCATAGAGAATCCTGCCTAGAAAGGTATGGTTCTTCTGCAACAGAAGAAAGGAAAATGCAGTGCAAATACCACACAGTGTGCTTCACTAATGAATAAATTAAATATTTCTTCCAGTACTTTTCTGGTAATGTCTGAACTGCTATTTGGAATTAGTTGCTGTTGCTGAAATATAGATATTTTGTACTGCTGAAGAGACAGTCCTTGCCCTACTAATTTTGTACCAAGCAAAGCAGAGTACATGGGGAGAACACTGAAACAACAACAGCATGCCTTGAGTAGCAGTGCTGTTGTTGATTGACACATAGTGGGCCTTACAAAAAAGTAAACCTTCAAGGGGCAGTTTAACTGAAAAAAACAGCTGTTGGTGACACAAAAAATGAGTCGAGATTTTCTCATCTGAATACACTCCATACATGTGGTATATGTAGTCACTGCCTTTTCAACAGGCCTCAAGATTCACATAAAAGGTGCTGTTTGATGTGCAGGGTGTGGTGGCACACAGGACAGGGTCTGGTGAACCTGTCTGAATGAGATACACACAGCACAGCGACCAGTGTTAGCAACAGATGTAATATCAGCTGTTGAGCTACTGTTCCTTAATGGATGCTATGGAGTAGCAGACACAAGGGGATTAGCAGTCTGAGAAGTTTTGGTGTTTCCTTTAACATACAGCTCGTTCCTGCTGCATTGCTTCTCTTTTCAGGCAGATCATGAAAATTTTCTTTTTGTGTCTCTCCTGGAACTTCTGCACTAGGAGGAAGCAGGGTGTCAGATTATATCAATTGATGTTAGAGAACTGGATGACCTTTTGCAGAAGGGCATTACATCTTGGAGTCAAAATTAAAGGTACAGTAGTCTAAGAATATTAATGCGTTTAATTGGAAAAATGAGACATTATTGAGAAGAAACTCAGTAACTTGGTTAAAGCTGAGAATCATCAAGATGAGAAGCGAACCTACCCCTAATCTTTTGTAGGAAAGTATCCTAGAATTTCATTTGGGTGACATTTAAGAAAGTGATGAGGAGAGATATATAAGTGAACAAAATAAAATGCTGTTCTGGGCAACACTGATATTGTTGAACCATGCAATATGCACAGAAAACAGTGACTGGATGACCTACATTATGTTCCAAACCTCTTATCCCCACACTCAACACTTTCATTAGTTATTGTCATAATAGGACATACATGGCAGGATCTAAGAGAGAGGTTTTACTTAGTTTAACGGTACCAATAAAAACTTTAATGCCTAGGTGTGAACTGCGATGCCAAGAATTTGCATTGACAAAATTTATACCTCCCTCTCCTCATAGGGTAGTAACCTTGATCAAGGAGGCCTGTTTAGCAGCTGGTAACAAAGCTGGTAAAACAGAGAGAAGCTCTGTCAGATTGCAAACATTTTGAGATATAAACTGTATTATCCCACATGCTGGAACAGCCAGCACACAACAGGGTCCTCCTCATTTGCACCAGGCTCCTGGGTAGTAAGGAGTCTCAGCGTTCATGACAGCAATGCAACACTCACTTTTAAGTTTTTACAATTAAGACATATATTTAGAAATCAGGACCAGACTAGATAAAAGCATTTGAGAGAGAGGCTTCACCGTAATTGTACTTACAATATTTTCATGCAAGAACACTCATGAATTAAAGTCTTCCACTGACTGTTTAAAGCAATACTAAATACTGCTTTGGTTCTATATAATGAGTTTTCTACACAGAGATATTAAAAATGTGAGGGCTGAAGCACCTTTAACTGGAATTTCACATCTGCCATCATGGAAAAATTACTCTGTAGGACAAACCATATCCCAGTCTTAAGGATATTCATTGATTGTAAATGTTAACCTGTGAAAGGTGAATGAAGTAAAGACATAGAAGAGAGCAAGTTTGACCCATCAATCCAAGTGCTGGTAATACAGTTACCTGCACAGGGACAATGTGGTCCCAGGTTTTTGGACATATTTGAAGATTTTCAGTGAATGAGAACAGAGAAATATCTTCATGGTTGTATTCTGTAGACCAGATTAAGGTACAGAAAGGATTTTTTTGTTTTCATTAGGGTTCCAGAATCATATGTTATCAGAATCTCAACTTTCAACTAAAGTTTTTGCTTCTGAGCAGTTTTACCAACTGCCTTTCAGTGTTGATTTTCAGTTAAAGTTGGTAGTTCTTACACCGTTAGCAAACACACAAGTTTCATTGTGTTTTTCTGGTTTTTTTTTTTTTTTTTTTTTTTTTTTATGTAGGATAACACTTTGAACTTGAAAACGTCTTTTTATAACCTTATCAAAACTAGTACATTTTATGTGAGCATTTTTACCATAATTTAGAACAAAAGAAAAAAGTACAACCCTAGTGCAAGTTAGCTAAGAATCAAATATTATAATGGAGGATGAAACTTGCTTGATAACATTTCAAGGAATTAAGTCTTCATGACAAAGCCACTTTCTTCAGTAACTAAGAAAAAGTGTTCAATCTAGTGAAATGCACCAAATGCCTCAGCCAAAACTGACAGCTAAAAGAGAAAGCCACTTTTGATTTTATGATTTGAAAACACTTTTCAAATATTTTCCTGACACAGAAGAGAACACTACAAAAATTAGTCACTTTAATTAACAGGCCTGGCCTATTATATTTTATCATTTACAGCACCATTTTTTGTTGTTGCTTTGTTTTGTTTTGGTTTTTTTTTCCTTTGGAAAGGGCTTTATGAAAAAAAACAGCACACAAACATGCATCAAAATTTCCTGGATTATACTGTATTTAAATTACGATGAAGTTGCTAATTTGCATCAAAAATAACTAATACAATTATTATGACAGCACTGTTACTACTTGAGTATTACTGTAGTACCAAACTGCATGGGATAGACAAATTTGAGTGAATTTATAGAAAGCCATTCTCCAAGAGCCTTTACAAAAATAAGGAAATTGAAGTTGGAAGATTTCATAACTCTATTCACTTTCTTAATCACACTTCCTGTAAGTAAAATATATATGCTTTTATAAAAAGAAAAAAGAGCAAGAAAGCTAAAAGAGCAATCTAAAAGACAGCAAGTTCCCTAGATTCAAAGCATAACATTAAAAAAGCTAAATACAAATAAAAAATATTAGGGCATGCAGTCTGTTCTAGATATACTTTTCTAAAAATCACATATGGTGCAAATTACATTGTGCATAAACAGGAAATGAGACCCAAGTAATAAACCACTAAAGGAGATATGGGAAACCTTTTAGACAAGAAACTCACATGCAAAACACAAGTAATACAGCAATCTCTGAAGAGATTTCCATGTAAGACTGCTGTAACTATTCCTGTCATCTCCCCAAAATCCCTAAATCCCCAGAGACAAAGGAAGCAGGAGAACAAACTAGTACCAGAGAGCAGCATTGCAAACCTAATTCTCCCAAGTAAATAAGCACAGTCCAGTTATATTTGGACTATTTATATAGTGACAGCAATATTTCTTATAAGAAAAAAATATTACTAGAACAGATAGGACACATGAAACAAATCAGCCAGCTCTTATTTCTTTACTCCCAAAACAATTCTTATAAAGGAGAGAACATTGATCCTCAAAAATTTTTAAGTTCCAGATTTAAAACTAAGACCATATATAGTCTGAATTTATGAAGTAGGTTACTTTGAAAAAACGGAAATGGTGTTGATTTTCAACAATGCAATACTAAAACTTTTTTGGTGTTTTTTTTTCCTCCTGCATATGTCAGGAGTTTGGGGCTTTCTTTAGTTTGATGGGTGGGAGTGTCTCATATGACTTATACTCTTTTTTTTGAGCACTATTTCAGTTATTACTTTGAAAATGGACATTAGTAACAATGCATGTTTGTCTGATTGTGACTTGCACAAAATTAATGTGAAAAAATCACATATTAGTCTTAAATAGGATAAAAAGACTTTATAAGCGCTAGCAAGGCTGCAAACAGGAGTGCCTAGCTAATAAGTATAATTACAGCTCATGCTTCATAGTCTGTACTCATCAGAAGTAGGGGTCAGAAAATATTCCTCTGTAGGGCATTACCTAGATCCATCACATAAGGATTTTGTTTTCCTCCTTCAAAATAAGCTCCAGAGAGATGACCAACAGCATGACAGTGAGTCAAGTTGTGGCCTTACATACAGCAGATTCTGTGCACTTCTAGTCTGATTGTATGACTATTAAATAAACTGTTTACAAAGAAAAATCTTTTTCCTCTAATTTTTCTAATGACATCTGGTTATTCCATCACAGTGGTTCTCTCTCCCCTCCCCTCTCAGCCCTGACTGATGCCCCACTGGGCACCAAGTATAACCATGCTTATGTTCCCATCTTGTTCCAATGTTTCTTTGGGACAGGGCTTCATGCTGACCTCCTGAACATTCATGATTCTTTACACAAGACATATACACACAGGTGGCTTTAGAAAGCTAATACTCCTCTGAGCATGGAAACCAACAAGACTCCTGGGTGTTTCAAGAGAAATCTGTGTATGGGTTTAAACCTAGCACCTGCTGGAGATTACTCAGATGGGCCACACAGTTTCAAGTGTTACAGCACCAGTATAATTGTGACAAAGCAGCCGTGTTATTGACAAAGCAGCAATCATTTGGAAGTGTGCACTCTAGAGACATGAAGCTCAGACTGCACAGAGTTGCTGTTGCCCTGTTAACACATAACTGCTGAGCCATTACTTTAATTTATTTTTCATGGTTTGCCCATAGGGTTATTTTAGAAAAGTAAAACAAATTAACTTGCATAATGATGCATGTATACCTCTTAAATTTGTTATTCTATAGAAAAGCTATGCAATAGCATACAACTGTAAATAACCAAAATTAAATATCCATTTGTTTTGAAAAATTGAAAGCAAATGAAGCAGAACACCAAAATCATTTACCACACAAAACTACAGCTTTACCCAGTCTTGTGCTTGTAACAGGACCACAACTGAAATCTGAAGGGCCAAATCCTGCAGTTTTTTCTCCTTGTCACTGACCTGCTCTCATCAAATATATATACTACTTTCTCATAGGGAAATATAGGCCACAGAATGCCACCAGTTTCACATCTGTTCTACTAAGACATTCTAGAATGTCTGAGGCATAAAAAAATCTTAAAACATCTGTACTCTTCAGACAGATGGATGGGCTGAGCAATAAACCAGTTAACATCTATCAGCTTACCAAAAGGAAAATCACCCCAGCTCTCGAAAGCTTTTTCTGCCAAAGCTCTGCAGGGCCAGCAGCCCAGGGACCTGCTGCAGGAGGGAGAGCTGGGGACTAGTGCAGGGACTTGCAGCAAAGAAGCCCCACCTGGGCACTCCGAGCACAGCCACTGCTGGCTCACCCACTGCTCATTCCAAATATCTTGGCATCAGATCCATGGTGAGCACAGCTGGGGCAGCAGGTCCCAAGTGAGGATCCAGGGAGTAATGGCTGAGCAACCCTGGAGCCAGGCCACTGCCTGCCTGGTGGGGGAGGCAACCTCACCTGCTCACACAAGTGTGAAGGGAAGGTGTGACTCCTCGCCACAGCCGAGGGCTGCCACCAGCAACGTAGCCTGCACTGCCCTGTCTGTCCTGCGGATCTACAGCAGCAGCACAGGGACACAACACCACTGAGCCTTCGTTTTGGACAGTGTCTCTATGTGTCCCTGGTGCCAGCCAGGAGCTCCTGCCCCTGGTGGACATCTCCAGAGAGTCATGGTGGTGTGGCCTGGGACGGTCCTAGGAAGTTGTATGCCTCAGTCAGAAACCACTCCTGGAGATGAGGACCTATGGAGTGAGGGAGGTGACAGGAGGTGATGAGACATCCTCAGCTACTGTCCTGAGGGCTCTCTGCCTTTCCTTCCCAGGACCTGTGTCCTGTAGAAAGACCCCTCTCTCCCAGGCCAGCACCACTGTGACATGAAGGGCATGTTCACAGCCGGCGGGCTGCAGACACAGGGATAATTACATCACCTCTTCACCAGTTTATGGACTTGTACTTAGTATGTCAAGTTTTCCTAAATTTTGCGTGATGGGCTGGAGTGTCCTTTTCTGCAAAGCACATCAGAGCATCTTAGTTTTCACTGTTGCAGTTATTTCCTCATGGTACGTCCTAGCTGTATTTAATGTACAGCGAAGAAAATCTGGGGTTTATCTTTTTTGTGTACTACATGGAAATTTTAAAGACCACAGTGTATTCTACTTGCCAGATCTTAAAATCTTTGCTCTCTTAAGAGTAACCTCTGTCCTTGTTAAGAGTCAACACTGAAATTCATAGAGCTGTTGGTGCCGCTGTCCAATGCTGCTGAGTAGAACTAAGTGCTTCTCATTTGCAGAGCTGAACCTCCCAGGGGTTGCAGTGCTTTAACTGCTCTTTGAAATGGAGGGAGAGTTGATACTGCTGTTGACAGCTACCCTGTGTAAGGAAATGTGGCTCATGCCTCTTCTTGACTCCTGCACCCACAGCCAGCCCCCACGGGCCCTCCCAGGCTCAAAGGTCTGCAGCCCAGAGCAGTAACTCTGTGATGCTGTCCTGGCACAGCAGGAGACACTGAATGCTCAGAGCTCACCAGGAGGGCTTGAAAAAGACAACACCCATGCCTGTACCCCGGTATGGAGGATGTTCAAAACTTGCTGTGAAGGGTTATGTGTGCATTAACTATGTTACACTTGGCCTAAGCTTGAAAGAGGTAACAGGAGAGTCCCCTACAAAGAGAGATAGATTTGGTGTTTATTTTCCTTGATTTCAGTTGCAGTAACGTGGTTACATTTTCTTTTTGAGGACTTCAACTATATTGAAAAATTACTGGTCATATTTTATGGCACTTTCTCTAACTCACAAAACCTGTGTCTTAGCATGACTCCATTTAATATTTCTCCCCTTTGCTACATGCTTTATTAAAACATCCATCTGGTAGTCATTTTCATCTTCAGTCTTTTAAAGCTACTTCTTAAATTTCAAGAAACTTTATTCAGATGACACTGGAAAATGTCAGAATACATTTTTCACCATTTTCTTATATATGCTTACTATTCTAGAGGGTAATATTTTTTCCACTAGTTAGAAGGATTTGGGATGCTATTAAATTGTTTCCTAATTTTTTCACAGCTAAAGGTATAAAAGTAACCAAACATTACTTGTAATTTAAAATGTTTATTATTTAAATACTGCTCTAAAAGATGGAACAAAATTGAAATTATCAATAATTTCAGCTAAACACCATGGATGTCCTGTGAGGAGACTGGATGACATGAAAAAATCCATATCTGCAAATAAGAAAAAACCCTTAAATTTGAAAACAGCTTCTAAGAACTACAGGTAATGGTCTGTGTTTGTGTACTTACAATAGGCTTAATAGTCGTCATATATGATGATGGAAGCTACATCTATTCTCTGTCAAGAGCCTCAATGGACATTTAGGCCCCAAATTTCCTTGCCAGTGTGACCTGATTCTTCTTCCAGCATGTGTGCTCAAGATATGGTGCATTATTCCCATATGAAAAAGGAGTCAGAAATTCTTCCCAAAATTTACATATGGGAGCGTCCAAGGCCTTATTTTAGAACTTGAAGTGACTGAAAGTTTGATTTACAATTCAACTGGATTAATTTCAGGAGAAACAGTTTTAGACTAGCTTCAAAATGAAAATGAAAGAAAGTGTCTAATTGCTTCCCTTTTCTCAAATTCTCTGTACTGCTAACACATGCATATCAGATCACGCATGTTACAGTTAAAATTATAAACTCACTTTCATCAAATGACTTTGCAATGTAATAAATAAAGCTTTTAATGCCATGAATGAAATTGTGCAACTTTTGAATCAGTTATATGACAATCACCTAAACCATTCCATAAATTATCTGTCAAATTCTCTATTGTCGTGAGCCTCCAAAAGTTTGTTCAGTCAAAGTTGAACTTCATAAATTAAACTACTGTGAGATTTTATATGGTCATTGTTCAGTATTAAAAGAAGTGATTATTATAAAATCCTCAATATGTGATACTAATTCCAAACCTTGAATCTTTGTATGTTTATTGAATTAAGAAACACTGTTCACATGAGCAGTTTTTTTTGGTAATTTTTCTGTTTAGAAGAATTAATGTGTAATTGAAATAGTATGCTGCCTCTGATAATGACAACCAGTAATTTACGAATACTTCCTGAAACAATCAGGGCACAGGGGACTGCCTGCATGGAACACATTACAAACATGACAGCATTTAAATGTAATGTTGATTGCACTGAAGTACCATTAATGTCAGTTGTAGCTGCCAGTACAAGCAGGCAACCCAATTTGTACTCAGTGGTAGAATTCCAAATGGTATTTGATCAGGCTCTGAAAAAATAGTGATGTTTGAAGAATAATAAATTCCCTAATACAGTAAACTACCTAATTCATGATATGGAAGTATGTTTACTTATTTTAAACATGTTTGTTAATTTAAAAAACAAGCAAAAGAAATTTAAATTAATCCAGAAGTTCCTCTGACCTTGTGTAAGGCCTTTTCTTGCCAGCGTAGAAATGCTCTTCAATGGACAAAAAAATGGTGCTCTGCTTTCACCCCTTTTTTCTTCAGCTACACCTGACAGTTTCTTGGAGGTGCTGGTTTTTTACCTGGTAGTTGATTAAACACTTTCATCATCAGTGGCAGAAAATTAATATTATCATATTTATTAATTTTTAAAGTGCTCCATTGTGAGCACTACAATGATCTGAAATGGAGCAGCTGTCATCTCTTCACGCACAGGTACCTGAGCTTCCATAGAGCTCTTTATATCATTAAACTAGAAACAACTCCTTTTGATGATTCACAATGGATATATATCCTTGCCACGTAAGAGAAGATAAACTGTACTAACTCAGAAACATAACTGGAAGCAGGGCCCTGTTTTATTATCAAGCAAAACTTTCAATACAGTTGGAAGGTCTCAAGTTTCATTTGCACTAAAGTCAATTGAAGTAACTCCACTGAAAGTAGGGAAGTTGCATTTAATGTAATTACAGGATGGACTTGGATTAGAACTTGCCCATCTACTGCAACTAATGTACTTAGGGCTTAAAGATACAATGAGTTGTATTATTTATAATATTTAAATTGATTTTGAGTAAGAGCCAGACAAAAGTATAACATAAATAGCACTGGGAATGGCAACTGGATGGATTGCTTTTCACTTTTCTCTGTGGATGAAACAGAAAATGAACCGTTCAAAGCATCTGGACTCTTTCACAGGGAAGTGAACACAGAGTGAACAAACACTGAAGAAAAAATAAAACATTATATGTTCCTAGGATTAGAAAACACTGCCCTTCCAGTGGCATTCTCACCTCCAAAAAAAGGGAGGCTGGAGCTGTCCAGAGTTAGGAGGGATCAAGTTCCTTCCTAGCCAAACTCAGATATCCTTTACCTGTTTAGTGAGTTGGGACTACTGAGAACATACTGCTTCACCTACAACAACAGATATTCTGGGAATTGCAGTTTTACAAGTGAAAGTAAGAAAATCAGACCGAGAAAAAGTGTATAATGCAGAAAGGGGACAAATAAAAGAAGAAAGCCAGTTGAATTTTTTTTTTTTTTGTTTGTTTTTCAAATATGATCCAATACCCATATTAATTTGAGCATTTTTACCATTCCCTTTGAAATCTGTGGGTTGGGAACCTCCATCAGTCCGGATCTGTGAGGCCCTAGTATTTTTCAAATACTGCTTGACAAATAAATAAATAATATTCAGCCCCAAATACATATACCCTGGTTCTTCTTCTTCTGTATTTAAAATCCCAAAATAACCAAATCTTATTTTTAGTTTATTCCTCGTAGTCTTCTGTAAAGCATCATCAGGTTCTTAATGTTTATTGTTTTTATTATTATAGTAAAGTAAAATAAGACACTGGGCAATGATTACTACTAAAATTCTTCTAGACAAACATCTCCAACCTTTCTCAGGCTTTCCAAGATCTTAACTAAGAAAACTTGTCACTTTGTTGTTCTTAATTTTCTCAAGAAGCTCCAATTGCAGATAGCATCTTACACAAATAAACAGTAGAAACAGAACCCCCGAAAGAGAGGTAAATTTCAAGCCAGGAAACTGAAGGCTCTGCTTTACACTGACACAGTCGGGCAAAGGCTCGTCTGTCCCTGCTGAAGTCAGGGGTCAATGTCTGTCTTGAAGCCAGAACTATATTTTAACAATTCACACTGAAGCCTCTAAAGAAATAAAAGGTGGGGAAAGTCTTTGCTGGAGAATAACAGGACATTGGCTATATTGCTACTAGGAACGTTCCAGGTTCGAAAACACTTACCATGTGGGCTGAGTGGGCATATGCAAAGGTGAAAGTATATGCTCTTTTAAAAGCAATGATATATTTTCAGCAGCGGAGAGCCAGGGAACATTGAGACAGAAATTTAAGAACACCCTCATTGGGACTGTCACGAGCATTTATTTCAAACTTTTCTTCAGCCGGTTCCAAAACACGCTTTAGAAACACATGAAGAGCCTATCGCTCCTGCGAAATCCAGACCGCCGCTGTGCCGATTGCAGGGCCCCTTTAGCTCCATCGGCCACCCCGGCGGGGCTTCCCCCCGCTCTCTCCGGTGCTCTTCCCGCCCGCTCTCCCCGGCGCCCCCTCCCTCGGCACTGGCCCCGCGCACACCGCGGCACTCCCGGCCGGGCCAGCCGGGGGAAGCTGCGGCGGCAGGGACGCCCCGGGGGGAGCAGGGCCAGGGCCGGCCTTTGGGGGGCTCCTCGGTCCGCGCCTCCTGCCCGCCTCCTACCTGGTAGGCGTCGGGAATGTTGACCGTCTCTCCGTGCTCCGCCACGTAGCCGATGATGCCCTTGCCCCAGGGCACCTGCACCTCGTTGCTGTCCTCGGAGGAGCCGCAGGGCAGCAGCGGCGTGCCCGCGTGCACGTCGAAGAACTTGGACACCAGGGTCTTCTTGCCGGCGGAGGTCCCCTCCACGAGGAAGAGGGATCCCCGGTCCGCGTCCACCATGAGGCAGACGAAGATGAGGATCTTGTAACTGAGGCTGGTGAGGTCCAGGTCATTGGAGATGTCCTTGACCAGTTCCAGGAAGAACTGGCGCTCGTTGTGCTCCTTGAGGTAGCGCTTGTAGTCCAAGGCGGTGGGGGGGTACTGGGGCAGGCTGACGCGGGACTCCAGCAGGGCGCTGAGGATGTGGGCGGTGGTGGGGGGCAAGGAGCTGGCCTTCCGCAGCAGCGCCCGCCGCCGCACGCTGCTCAGCGGCTCCTGCGCCCGGGCGTGCACATGCTCGTCGTAGGTGAGGTTGACATGGATAGCCTTGGAGCGGGCGAAGCTCTTCCGTAGCTCCTTCTGGGACGCTCGGCGTTGAAGTCCCCCGGGGCCAGGGCCAGGACCGGGACCGCCGGGGCCGCCCGCGCTCCCCCAGCTGCCGCCGGGGCCGTCGCTGCTCCGCCGCTCCTCCGACGGGCCGGCGGCGGGGGCGGCGGGGACGGCAGGCGCTTTAGGGAGCGAGTTCTTCCTTTGCAGCCACTTCTCCACCAGCTCCGGGTGTCTCTCCAGGAAACTTTCCACCGCCGCCACGTCGAGGCCGGCATCGCCGGCGGCTGCCATGGTGCCGGCGGCGGGGGCGGCTCAGGCCGCGGGAGCTCCCGCGCTGGCCATGCCCCGCCGCCGCCACGTGCTGCTGCCGCCGCCCCGACGGCCGCCCGGGGCACGGGGGATGCCGGCAGCCCCGGCCGGGGCCGCCTCTGCTCCTTGCCCGGGCCCCTCCTCAGCGGCGCACCTTCTTCTCGCCTTCTGCTTTTCCCCGCGACCTCCTTTTCCTGCCCACCACTCTTTATTATTATTAGTAGTAGTATTTGTATTTTTCTAGCTATTTTTTTGTGCTTCCCGGTTTTCAGCCTTTCTCCAGCTCTGGCCTCGGATCCCGGTTCTGGGTCGCTCCCCTGGTGAGTCGGGCAGGCGGCGCCGCCGCGCCTTTAGAGATGCTCCGGGAGCGCTCGGGCAAACCCCTTCTGCCAAGTGCTGTCAGTGCTGGCGGCGGCTCCTGCGTAAGCCAGCCGGCAGACCACTGAGAAGGAGGGAGGGGAAGACGCGTGAGCCGAGCGGGGGGGCAGGCGGGGAGGAGGGAGGGCTGGCGGGAGCGCTGGCAAGCCCCGCTGCGGGTGGGGGGGCACTGCCGCCCGCCTGGCAGCAGCCGCCTCGGCAGGGCGGGCGGGGCGCGCAGCATCCCCCGGCGCGAGGACCCCCGGCAGCGGGGAGCTGTGTTAGGGAGTTTCATTCAACAACATCGGGGGAAAGGGAGGGGCCTTTTGTCTCTGATGCTCGTTCGGGGAGGGGACGAACCCCGCCGCGACTGCTGCCCGCTGTCCGCGGGAGAGGCGGTGGGAGGCAATGGGAGCGCTCCCGTTAAAGAGGTCTCATTTATACCATTATCTGAGCTGTTTCGGTACTTCAGGAGGCAAGCAGAAAAACGGAGCCCTTCAAAGAATCCTGAGTGAATTCCGTTTCTTGAATCACTGAGTTGATTTGCGGATAGCCTTTACCCGTGCGGAGCCCCGACTCTGCCCGGCGCGCACGGCCCCCGCGGGCTGTGAGGGGCACAGCGGGTTCTGCCCGCCCGGAGCCGCCCAGAGCTTTCTGCCGCAAGCCGCTGTTCCCCGGGGCAGCTCGGCGGGAGCGGGCGCGCCCAGGCGCTCCTGGGTGTCAGTCTGCTCGGGCATCACCGGCTGCCAGACGGAAACCGACCGTACCCACCGCCGGCAGACGGACAAGGGTTATTTTTATGCGCACGTGGAGTACTTTTCATTGCTAAATCAATGCCTACGCATAAGCGATTGAAAAAAAAAAAAAAAAAAAACAAGTCATGGATCTTAACACGTGAAAATGTTTTTCATGCGCTCACCAAAGACTGAATGAAGGCGGCTTCAGAAATTCATGAATGGGAGTTCGGGTGGCTGGGAAAACACACAGGCAAATCTTCAACCAAACGAGATTCCGACCTGCCGGGGACCCTGTCCCTGCAGCAGCCCCCGAGGGGTGCGGGCAGTGCTTGCAAGGAAAGGGAGCACTTTTGGGACACGTGTCGATAGCGCAGGCTGGTGCGCGGGTGTCAGGAGGGGAGGAAGGGCTACGCGTGTGTCCCGGAGGACGGCCGCGTCTCCCGCGGCAGTAGGAGTGACCCTCAGGGGCTCCGTGCGGATGCTTCGGCTTTTGCAGCTCGCGGACAGCTTACGAAGCCACAGACAAAGGATTTCGGCTCCCAGTCTCGGTGCCCGCGCCGTTGCAGGCTGAGCAGCAGTTCGCTCGCCGCCGCGGGTCCCGGGACGCCGTGGCGGCAGGGCGCCGTGCTTGTCCCCCTGGCTCGGGGTGGGGGTTCGTACAGGGATGCTGCCGCAGGAGGACGGGCTCCCTCTCCATTGAGAAACCCCGCCGCCGGCTCCCATCGGCAGCAGGGCAGCGGGGGCGGCGCGCAGGCGCGCGGGCAGCGGGGGCGGCGGTGCAGCCCCGGCAGCGGCCCCCGGCGCTCGGGGGCGGAGGAGGGAGCCGGGAGATCGCCCGGCCCTGCGCGCTGAGCGGAGGCGGGGAAGGGTCGCTCCCGGCCGCCGCACCGTGCCCCGCCCGGCTTGCGGCTGCAGAACCCGCGGAGCGTAGGCTGCGGGGCGGAAAGCGGGGAGGTTCGGAGCACACGCTCTAGGGTGTCGTCCCCGAGCTGCTCGCACCTCTAAAGAAGCCGAGCTCTTTCCAGGCAGGTGGCTTGGGTATGACAAGGCAACGATCTGGGCGAGGGCAAAGCTCTGGAAGCGTTTCCGAGCCGCTGCCGGAGCTGTGACGCAAAGGGGTTTCACCGGCGGCGGCGGGCGCGGCCCCTCGGGCTGAGCGGCCGCTGTCACAGCGCCGGCGGCGGCCGCGCTCCCGGAGTCCGCTCGGCCCCGGCGCTGCCGCTGAGCCGCCCCCGGCCGTGCCGCCCCAGCCCGAGCTGCATTTGTGGTTTCGCAGCGCTGGCACAAACATTCCACTTGCACAAAGAAATCGCACGAGGTGCTGGAGGTCAGCACGGCGCGTACCCTCAGCTCTCAAGCGAGGACCTTGGGTGCGAAATAATTGTATGCAAATAATTTTTACCATCTCACTGTGGTAACGTTTGGTTTGAACACGCACACCAGTGTTTACTACAAAATGGCTACTGTGTAGCAGTTCTGTGTGTAAACACTTAAAGCAACTTAGTGTTTCTGTAAGCCTAGGTATGAATTAGGTCCTTCAAAGTCTTGCGGCATCTTCAGTTTATTTTGCTGGGATTTTATGCATAGGATTTGATTGCATCAAAAATCTGCATATTAACAATCTCTCAAATAGCAATTAAGATAGATGAAAGTAAAACTGTAGTGTCTCCATTGCATGAAATACATAGTGAAAAATTTACTCTAAGAGTTTAATTGTAAAGAACTGGGGAACCTGAAATCCATGTAAAGATGAAATGTGACAAAGATGATCACACCGGTTTGTTCTGTAACTTGCACAGGCTTTGCACATGCTGTCAGGATAAAACCTGCTACAGAAGCCTGGCCTGATGTGCACTGATGGATGTTAAGAGAAAACTGGGGTCTCTCCTGTGTGCAGGGTGAGTTAAACAAGCACAGTGTACTCTGGGCTGTAGCCTCATGTGTTTGCCTGAGATAGATGAGTTTTGGCGTTTTGTGGGAAGGCAAAAATAGGAAAATGGATCTTGTCAATGCCTGTGATTTTGCTGCCGTTGTAATTTTATAGATATGCTGCAGTGAGGTACAAGCATCTTACATCTGAGGTATGATGCACCTTTTGTCAGCAGGGATGCACAATGCCAAGTCAGACAGCAGTGCAGGCTTTAGCCAGTCACACCTGGTTTCCTTGGGTTCAACATATAGAAAAGCTCTAAGATGCCCTAAAAGAATCACAAGGAGAAATGCCAGTGTGTAGCAGTGTGCTTTTTAAGTTTTTGGAATTTTTATATTGTTATATGGTTTGTTCTATGTACCCCCTATGTTCTTCCCTTATTTAATTCATCCCCCCCGGTTACTGTTACCTGTCAATCTTGAGTTATGTAACCCCTAGACCCTGCCTGTCACTCTGAGACCTCACCTTCAGCCTAGAAAGTTCTGACAGGATCACAGAGTGATTGGACGGAATTCCCGCTTTTCCCCCCCACTGTATTCGGGTTTGTTCCCCTACATGTCACTAAGTTAGAGAGCCGTCCCCCGCTTATCCCTAATTGGTCCCAGGTCAGACCCTACCCCGAGTTCCTCCCCCTTTATCAGCTGCTGTACTCGGGTTCGCGCTGAGGTTTCACCTGAGCTACCACCCGTGCCTGGGGGTCCCCGCTGCGGGACGAATAAAACCAATGGTTTAAGCCCAAGCGGAGTCTCCCTCTTTCTGTCCTGCCATCGCCGCTCGCTTACCTGCAGACAAGCCAAGACCTACAGGTTCCACAAAATTCATCTCGCTACTGAGTCGTGCCCTCGCTGCTACGGTGTCAGGGCTGGCCGGAGCAGACAAGACGCAGACACCATGACACCAGTGCATTTCTGAGGTGCCGTGTGTTTGTTTCTCTGTGTGGAAAAGCAGTGGAATAGCACCCCTCAAAATGCAATTGGGAAAACCACTTGAGAAAATTTTGTCATTTGGGGAGACACTTTGTTACTCTAAACAGCCTGAAAGGGGGAAGCAGTCCAGTAGAATCCAGGAGGATGGGGAGCCTAAATGATGTATAATATAAAATACACAAGGTATACTTTGTGTCACTTTAATAAGTAAAACAGAAATCCTTTTTACATCATTTCATATACAACTACTTACTACCTCTAAACTATGTGAATATCTTTATAATTCAAATATCCAGAAGATCCAAATTTAATTTCATACAGTTTTTTAAAATTAGCATGAGATTGACATTGAATTCCTCAAGGCTGTGCTCCATTGAAGGGCATTAGAAAAAGGGTTGTCAATAGCCAGTTCCTGGAATCTTTTGACAGAAGTTGAAAAAACATTATTGTTTCTTTCCAAACCTGATAAATCTTCTCTCTTTCAACAGAAGCCTGCTCTTGTACCGAAGACTACTGCAATACCTGTAATGACACCTTAATGACATGTTCACATTTCTCTTCTGTCCTCCAGAGCTCACTCTTCCCATTGTCTAAAGTGAATTTAGACATCACTTCGTTTGTTTTTTTTTTAAGAAGTGATACCAGCATCTGTATGATTTGTTCACTACAATTTTACTGGGAAAAAAATGGTTACTATATGCTGATGATATATTGAAGGAGATTCCAGTATAAAGGGCATATAAC
This sequence comes from Sitta carolinensis, assembly GCA_032173965.1. Classification (NCBI taxonomy): domain Eukaryota; kingdom Metazoa; phylum Chordata; class Aves; order Passeriformes; family Sittidae; genus Sitta; species Sitta carolinensis. The sequence goes on from CM063288.1 coordinate 22,807,706, forward strand.
AAACATTTCCTAGAAATCACAGAAAAAAAAGCAACACAATTCTAAAGGACTTCAGTTAGCAAAAAAAAAAAAAAAAAAAAAAAAAAAAAAAAAAAGCAAACCAAGGGACACAGGACCATATTTGTAATTAATGGCTTGATTCAATTAATATAATTTATATTCAAGTAACATATACGAACCCAATGAAACCTACACAGAGTACTTTCCCTTTTAGATGTTGCACTGTTTTTCAGGACTACTCTGTGAAAAGCACCAGAAAAAACAAAAGTCATAGCCTACAAGTACCGAATGGTATTTAGTCAAGCAAAACAACTGCAGCACACCCCGATGCCAGTAGAGGGTAGTGACCAGCAAACAAAATCTAAAAGCTCTCTAGAATCCGAAATTAAAATCTGCCCATTGGCACTGCAGTGTTCTGGGAAAGCTATAAACCTTCTGACCTGGTGTACTGAGTATTAGAAATTACACCAATATTTTAATACAGGGAATGAGAATTTTTGTTCCTGTGGAACTGTAGTTCAAACTCATCTACAGTACTGCAAAGTCGGCAGTTGTGATAGTAAATCCTTGTAAGGCTATCATACCTCTCAAGAAAAAAAAGGGTTTTTGTAACGTATGTCCCTTCCAACACTGCACCTTGCTTATGTCGCCTCTTAGTTTTGCCTTTGTTTGGATCTGAGTAAGAAAATCCTCCAGCTAGTCCTGTTGTACAGCAAAATAAACCCCAAAGATCTGGCGCTTTCCATCTTTCCAACAGCGTGGCACTGAGAATATTCCTGAATAGAGATCGTTACTTTTTTCAACACGACCCGTTTGGATCTATGCAAAAAGTACCAAATGCTATCACGTCCTTCTACACGACAACTGCATCTGGTTACGTGAAAGAGAAGGGGGATTTCTGCATATTTAACGTGCCTGTGAAATTCACAGGAAGAGCGGGCTCATCCCGCCGGAGCGGCGGCGGAAGGGGCGGTGGAAAGAAGGGGCGGGCGCGCCGGAGCGGCGGCGGAAAAGGCGCTGCCGCACTTCCCTGCTGTGCCCCGGGAGGAGCCCGCCGTGCTCGGCGCCCGCGCCATGGAGGAGAGCAGCGGCATCCGCCTCTCGGCCGAGTGCCTCGACGAGCCGCCCAACAGCCGCGTCTTCGTGGTGCTGGGCAAGGACACCGGCGAGGCGCTGCTCCGGGAGCGCTTCTCGCCCTTCGGGGACATCCAGAACATCTGGCTCCTGCGGGACAGGCGCACCAATGAGTCCCGCGGCATCGCCTTCATCAAGTTCGCCCGCAGCTCGCAGGCCTGCCGCGCCATGGAGGAGATGCACGGCCGCAGCCTGCTCCCCGACAGCAAGCCCATCAAGGTGCGGGCCGGGCCGAGCGGGGGCGGTGGAGCCTCGGGCGGGGCGCAGGCCCGGGCAGCGGCGGCCTGGCCGGCCTGGCGCTGCCGGGGCTGGCGGGCCCGGCCCGGGCGCTCCCCGACATCCCCCGGGCGGCCTGAGCGGCGGCACGCCCGCGGGAAACGCCGCGCCCGGGAGCGAGGGCGTGCTTCTTGCAAAGAGCCTTTTGTATATTTCGACTGTTGTTAGCAAGAACTAGAACTGACTTTGCCAGGATGTTTTATATTGATTTTGCAGCTTTTAAAAGTTTGGATTTTTTTGGTTTTTTTTTGGTTTTTTTTTTTTTTTTTTTTTTTTTTTTTGAGTTTTTTTTTTTCAATCGTTGGTGCTGTTCTGTCAGCGTTCAGCTTCCTGATTTGTTTTCCTATTCACCAAGTACTAAGAAAGTATCAGTGAGTTTGGAGAGTGAAAGAAGATGCCACGTGTTTCATTTTACAGTACAATTAAGTCAGTGAAATCTTTTTCTGGAGAATTTGCCATCAGAAACCAAAAGATCTGATTTGTATTCCTCACGCCTCTGCATGGCTATTAGAAAAATAACTTAAAAGCGCTGTGAAATCAGTTGCTACTTTTGTGTACGAGGCTTGCTTTAAAAGTTGTGTCTTTCTTGGTTATTTTGGTTTTTTTTTGGTTTTGCTTGTGATTTATTTGGGCTTTTTTTTCTTGGTTGTCTTTTGGTGTGCGTTTCTGAGATGAAATTTATTTCAACAACTAAAAGAAATTTTAAGAGTAACAGATATGAGAAGTTTTGGCCCTTCACAGAGCAGCATAGAACTTTGGCCCAGCTGAGCAGTGAACAGCAGTAGCATGGTTTTATTAAGCTGCTAGGTTTTCTTGTTTGCTTTCTTGCTTATTTGTATCTACTCTTGCTGTACTAGGCCCGTTACAGTAATGCAGTCTTTGCTACCTCACCTGTCGCTGGTGATGTTTGACATCAGTGCTGCAGAATCAGCAGTGGCATTTCTCAACATTCCTCATTATCCCCAGTAAGGAACGTCTCTGGCCTGTGTCCTGTTTGGGAAACTGTTTGGAATGTATTATATTTGTAGGTCTTTTATCACAGGTGGTCACAGATGTTTTTGTCTCTCCATACTAAGAAGGCCAGCTTATGTGAACAGTAAATACAAATATTTCACCTGCTTGTTGATACTTGGCTTAGACCCTTTCACCAGTAATTAGTGTCTGCATAATTATCTTGTTAGGTGTTTATTGCACAGTCAAGAGCCTCTGGAAGCCATCGGGATGTTGAAGATGAGGAGCTTACACGAATCTTTGTTATGATACCAAAAACCTACACGGAAGAGGATCTGCGAGAGAAGTTTAAGGTTCTGATTCGCTGTTTGTTGTTATTTTAAAATGCCTTTTTTCTAAATTTGTTAAAAGGGCTTAGCATGTGGAACTTTTTATGATTTTCAAATATTGGAAATTAATACGTTTTTTAATTGTTCTAGATGTATGGAGACATTGAATATTGCAGCATTATTAAAAACAAGACTACTGGAGAAAGTAAAGGTTTGGGCTATGTTAGGTACCTGAAACCATCGCAAGCTGCCCGAGCAATTGAAGAGTGTGATCGAAGTAAGAATCTGAGTGAATTCTTTAAGGGGTTTTTGCAGTAAGTGTGTGTCATCATAAAATAGCTTTACGTTTTAGTTTTGTTCGCAGGTAAATTGTTAATGATGCAGGAACGTTGAGACAAGGTTCTATTGCAAATACACAGTAGCATTGTTAACATTCAGTGAGAACAATCACCTGATCATGTTTTTTCAGGACCAAGGTGCAAGTAGGCTCAGTGAGAAGAGTTTGGAAGTGGACACACAGTTTTTCTTTTATGCATTATTATTGGTCTGTAGTGTAGGCTTCAGAAACAGAAAAATATTTTAATTTGTCCTTGTGAATAGGCAGTTTAATCAAACTGATTATTTGATATAAAACTAATTATTGTAAAATATATTTCATGAGACATAGGGATCCTGTTGTGAATACAATTATTTAAGAACAAATAAATTGGAGGAAGGGTGCTTGTTTTTGTTTAGTGTCATGATGTATTTGTTACAGAGTGAAAGACTTTGTATGCTTTATTTATTACCAGTCACTTGGTGAGACACTGGAACAGGTTGCCCGCAGCAGTTGTGGGTGTCCCATCCCTGGAAGTGTTCCAGGCCAGTTGGCTAGGGCTCTGAGCAACCTGGTGTAGTGGAAGGTATCCCTGCCCAAAGCATGGGGTTGGAACTCAGTGATCTGTAAGTTTCCTTCCAACCCAAACCATTCTGTGATTCTGTAATTTGTCATTTATGTTTTAGTACCAAAAGTTAATGAATTTGAGTGAGGCTGGTGGAAAGATGCCAGGGGCTGGAAGCACAAGACTTGGAGGGAGAGGCAGAGGGAATTGGGTTTGCTTATCCAGGAGAAGAAAGGTTTCCCCAGAAGCCTAACAGCAGTCTTCCAGTCCAACCTCCTGTTCAATGTTGCTTAATCACAAATCTGAAACAACTTGGGGTGTGGTTGGTTCTAATTTTTTTATGGCTTTGTTTTTTCTTTTTTCTTGACTAATGGTGTGTGGTGATTCTGTGTTGTATCTATCATAAGTGGTTCTGCAGAAATTATATTTGTTCATATGAGCCTGAGATTACTTAGCAGTCAAATTTTATTTCCTTTTTGCTGTGAGGTTAAAATGAAATTAGTTGGATAGCTTGAGTGTAATACCTCTTTCTTTCATAAAATCAAAACCTAGATCAGTGTAAGACATGCATGAACTACTGTTTTAGCACAGAAGTTCAGGTGTTGGCTTCTGGAGTATCTCGGAATCCTGCAAAGTATCACAGAATGGTTGAAGTTGGATGGGACCTCTGGAGGTCATCTTGCTCAACCACTTGGCTCAAGCAGGGTCACCTGGGTACTGGGGGCTCAGGACCGTGTCCAGGTGACTTTTGAATATCCCCATGCCTGGAAATTCCATAGCCTTTCTGGGCAACCTGTGCCAGTGCTCTGGCACTCTCATGCAGTTAGCCTCTGTCATGCTTAACTTGTGAGTAGGAGTAATTCCATTTGAAAGCTGTTAACTTTCACAAAATTATTTGGGCAGACTTCAAGGGTTATAGTTTAGTTATCCCTCTAAAGCCAGCACTTACTGGGTTTTCTGAATAGTACGTTCCTAAATATGGAACTTGGAGAATGTGGGCCTGGTCAGATAACTGAGATGTGCTGAGGTGTTTTTATGTGTGCGATTGTTTCTTTCAGGCTACAGGGCCATTTTGGCTGAACCTAAAAATAAGTCATCTGAGTCTTTTGAACATGATTATTACAGTAATAGCATGAGACCAGAACTAAGAGGAAATGCGCTTCCATTTTGTAAGTCAAAACTTCTTACACTAAAAATGATTTGTAGTGCCCAGTATGGTCACTAAGTAATAACGTGGTTTGGAGAAGCTGATGGAGGCTTAGGTCAACACTTAAATAGTAGATTGGATATTGAAGTTAGAAACTAGCCTGGCATTTCATCTCTCTGCTTTTATGGCTTGCTTTGCTCTGATTAGCCAATTATTTTGTGACCTGCACTGGTGAAATCAACATGTGACCTTTAGTATATAATTGACTTGGATTACTTTTAAAAGTTGAATGCAATGTATGCATGATGAAATTGAAGGCATTCAAGTATGATGACTCAAATTATTTTGTTGATTCTTGAGGTATGCAGCCAGAATTTTGCGGCTTTGAAAAAGCTGAGACCCGAATTCAAGAGCCAGTCTCCAAACGCCTGTCGGTGGTTTCTCGGCTCCCCTTTATTCAAGAGCAGCTGTTTGCCCTCTTTGATTTAGTTCCAGGTCTGGAATATTGTGATGTTCAGCGAGACCCTCATACCAACAGTGGTAAGTAAAAGCACAAATGGTTTTTGTCTTTTTTCCCTGAAGGGAATCCCTTGTAATTGTACTTCAATTAATTTGTACTGCAAAATACAGTACACTTACTGGAAGCAAGCAGTGGTTGATGCTATCACAGCATACACATAAAAATTCAGGTTTGTTTGAACCTCTGTTTACACATAGGCCTTAAGGGCATATACCTCTACTTTCAGATAACAAAATCCAAGAAGAATGGAATCAGGGTCATGATAAGTGGGTTTTGGTCAAAGTAATGGTTTGAGGCTGAATAAATGAAGAAGATGTTTCAGAAATTATTAGGCATTAAAGGAAAATATTCTCTCTTTTGAATTTTTCATGTGTGTGTGTAGAAGTTGACATGGGTAAATGGGATTAAATAATTCCAAATAGATCATGTTTTCTATTGAAAGATTGTTTGAGACAAATATGGAAGTGGTCTCTTCACCAAGAAACTTGACATGTAAATGATTCAGAAAGTTTTATTTTGAATTTACAGTTCTTGAAATTCGCTGTTGATGGGATAATTTCATTTTTAAATAAAATTACGTATCCTTTTGTTCCTAGTTCTGGAGTAGTGAGGAAGACATGTTTTCCCTTGTATGGTTTTACTACCAGCTTTTCAAGCTGGCATAAATACAGCTCATCTGTCACTAGTAAATTTCACTGTAGCTTCCTTCACAAATAAAAGTGATGAAGTTATAATGATGTGTGCTAAAAAGACTTAAGAATTTTGTGTCATCCATGACTGATGTGCAGTTTAAATATATTGCTTATACAAGTGTAGTTTGTTCTGAGGATTTACCCCTTTCCTGCTGACACTGTGTGCTGTGCTTGCAGGGTACGCTGTGATTCAGTACAGCACTGCTGCCTCAGCTATATATGCCAAGTACAAACTACACGGGTTTGAGTATCCTCCTGGAAATCGACTAACTGTCATTTTCCTAGAAGATGGGAATGACAGCTCAGAGTAAGTACAACTTACAAAGTTGCAAGTTGTTTTCTGGAGAGCACAATATAAAATAAACACATTTTTAACATAAGATGTAACATCAGTATCACTGTGAACTTGTGCCATACTTGCTGATAGTATTTCCTGAAACTGTTTGGTTTGGGGTTTTCTTTTTGAATAGTTTAGAATAAGCCTTTTGAAACTTGGTAGTCCTTGATATAAAAAAAGATTAAAATACATATTGTTAAGACACTATGGAAAATCTTGGATTTGGCAAGAATCTGTCAATATATCTGTACCATGTAACAAGGCTGCAATGTATTTTTGATGAGGTTTATGAATTAGAACCAGATTTATGTACTTCATCTCTTTGTTTGCAGTAGTGCAAGTAGTAGTTTTATGAGGCACATATGTAGAGTAAAACTTTGGGGTGCTGAGGATCTGATATTGGCACAGTACGGGGAATTCTCAGGTGTTTGACCATCTCTGACTTCTTCCTGTGTTTTGAATGCCCAGTACAAGTTGGAGTACCTTAGGTACTCTCCTGCAATGAGTGTTTTGCCTTAATTTCATCCTGAAGGAGTCTAGTTCATGTCAAACCTGTTCTGGGAGGTGAAGACAGTGAGGAAGGACAATGAAGAGATTCACTTCAGAAGTGCACGGTTGATCTGAACTAAAACCAATGTTCAGTTGCAACCTTCTTCAGCAATTCCTGCATGGTCTTACAACACAGGCTGTGTATCTATGCAAAAAGAGCAATTGTTTTTTCTTACTCTGCAACAGAACAAAGAAAAATCACTAGAAAATGAGAGCTGGAAGTAAACTTTCTATGATAATGTTTTGATTTCTGAACTGGATCTCTCTGCTCTGTACCAAAACGGGTGAATTTTTTTTTGGCCCTTATGCTTTTTAGGCGTTCTCTCAAAATGCAGTGAGCTCTTGTAGAGATAATTTAATCTTTTTCTTCCTCTAGAGCATTAAAAACCCCAAAGAGTAGTCTTGTGTATCTGTAAGTGGTAATGAATGAATGATTTCAGTGAGTTGCAGCTAATGTGCAGGCTTTTAGATCTCTCCATAGGTTGTCATGAAAGCCTGTCTCGATTTTCGTTATCGACATGACATTACAGATTTCTAGAGATACTCTGATATATATTAAAACTTACTTTCTTGCTAAATTTAAGATTACTATAACTTAGCTCTTCCTTTAAAGTAGTTCAATTATCATTTCTGCTTGCAGCCTTATCAGGAAAATGGCAACACAGCTGGTGACAGCCCAGGTGTCGTCAGCGTTGCGCAGTAGCAGCACGATGGTTCAGCAGTACAGGACACCTCCTGTAAGTTCAAATCATGGATGGTGTTGGTAGTCTTCTGAATTGTTGTAAGAAACTTCACATATGCCAATAAAGAACACTGCTCACTTGCTTCTGCAAATTGTTTTACGTGCTGCATTTTTAAGATGGACCTATGCTTGGTTGGTGCATTTTTATTCCCTGGAAAGGTGTCTGAACTTATTTGAATTTGTTGTCCAATTTAATGATATTACTAAAGTAAATAAAGTGATGAAGATTAGAATTCACAGGGCCTACTTACATTCTGTGATGGAACAAAAATGGTAAGAGAGGTAAAATTACTTCCTCAGGCCCTGCCCCCCACAACAGTTAACTTATACTTGTATTTTTTTCCCTTGTTTCAGCAAGCATTTGGAGGAGCTGCTGGCCCACAGTTGCTGCAGCCCCAAACAGATGCCATACTTCCACCACCCAAAAAAAAAGTTCCACCTGACACTTCTGTGAAGGAAAGGCTTTTCATACTTTTTCATCCCCATCCTTTACCTGTAAATGTACTGGAGGATGTGTTCTGGTAAGACTCTGCTTACAAATAAGTGTTGCCTAACAAAAAGGAAACAAACTATGAAATATTGAAAATACAAAACAGGGCCTTAAAACTCTTTCCAGAAAAGGCAGTGCACAGTGACCAGTAACAAGTGAACAGTAGGTAACAGTTACTTCTTGAAAGAAGTGTGTAATGGGATTCATGTTGAAGCATAGGTGCATGTATCATCAGTATAGCAGCTTTATTATGATTAACTTAATCTGAAGTAAAATGTCTAGTCTTCTAATGTAGATTTTTAACCAAAAAAATGTAGTACTTAAAGTTACTATTTCCTAATTAATTTTGCATTTTCTTTTACATATTTTTGTAAGGCATTTAACTATTTTGATAAATTTCCTCAGTAACCTAGGAGGAACAAGTGTAGGGTTTTGGTTTTTTTCTGATAAATTGTAATGGTTTGCATCCTACTAACACTATTTCAGCTGTTCTTTCTATCTCCCTGTGTGGAGCAAAGACTTGAGACAATTATTGCCACTTTAAAAATTTTTTAATTAGCAGTTCTCCAGTATTTTATATTATTAATTTTTAGTATACTCTTGAAAAAAGAGACATTTCCCTCTTTTAATAGCTTGAATTTGCAATAAGTCTTTGGAAATCCAAAATATTTTATAAGCACCAGGAGAGGAAAACATTTTGTGTGAAATTCAAAATTGTACCTATTTCATAGAGTGGATTTTATTAATCCGGTGCTGGAGGAGAAAAAGGCTGTGGACCCAATTCTTGACATTTCAGTATAACTTCAGTAAGAAGCAAGCAGATTATTAAAAAAAAAATATACCTAAGGATCTGTCTAGGAATCTCCTGAGTATTTGGAAATCTCTATTTTTCCCTGAAGCTGTAGTGCTTGCTTTCTGAGTCATTGCTGTGAGATCTTTTCAAAGATTAATCACAACTGAGCAAATTAATTGAAGTGAGATGCAGATTTACCTTCTAAATTATCTACTGGCTTGGGTTTGTCTGTCTTACTTTTGTTTGCTTTGGGGCTTTTTCTGGTTTTGTTTTTGTGGGTGTTTTGAGTGTCATTTCGTGTTTGGGGACTGTAGTATTGATCTGCTTTACGTATCCTTTTAAATAAGAGAGAAATCACTGATATTTATGGTTCTGTCATAATATTTCATAGAAAACATATGTGAAGTTTTGGTGTTCATTTGGGCTTCTACACATAATTCAAGAGCAGGGAATATGCAGATTGGGAGCGTAGATATAAAAATACTGGTTTTGCAGTTAACAAATCATATGTGCTTCAGATTGGAGATGTTCCAGGAAAACCGGTATATTACCTTTTCTTTTTTTCCCCCTGCCCCCAGTCGTTTTGGACAATTGATAAGTGTTTATCTTGTGACTGGAAAAAATGTGGGCTATGCAAAATTTGCAGACAGAGCAAGTGCCAGCGAGGCCATAACTGCATTACATGGAAAGATTGTGAATGGTGTGAGGCTGAAGGTGAAGTTGGCAGACTCACCCTCCGAGGAGCCCAACAAGCGCCAGAGAACTTACTGAGCAGGTGAGTACCCCATCCAGCCTGAGCTCTTGCTTACCCTGAAGTCCAGCTACCTGAAATAGTGACAGACAAAGATTCTGAAGTTAGACACAAACATATAACGATAAACTCTACATCTATTCTTAGCTAACAAATTGAAATAGAATTTTTGATATCTCTGTGTGTGCGTACACATGCATATATATATGAGGGTGTGTATGCTTATATATACACATGCACTTTATTTTATAAAAATCAAATTTTATACTTCTAGAAAAAAAAATGAACCAGTTGATAAAAATCAGTCTGGATGTTCATAGAAATACCACTTTTGTACTTGGGAGAATCGATTGACATTGGAAAGAGTATGCAAAAATAAACAATGAAACAGACATCGAACTTGTGTGTGTCTTTTTTTCATTACAATCATGCCCTAAGTGGCATTGGTTAAAGATGAAAAGTTGAGCCCTTGAAGGGCATAGGAGTGAAGAAGTAAATAAAAAAAGGTTGGGGGGGGACAGGTAAGAAACAGTTTTTGTCAGGTGAACCCAAAAGTTTGGGTTATTTGGGTCGTCTGTGTTCTCAGAAATCAGGTGTAGCTGAAATACGTGGTAGTGGAGAAAATATCGCAGAGCCTGTGGTGTAGGAATTGAGATATGTGTTTGAGACAATTAGTTTGAGACCTTTATTATTTAATGCTTATGGCCTAAAAAACCCATAAGAGAACTCTCTTAGAGGTGTTTTATATCTTACTGCCTTCAGAGACCAAAATTCAATTGTACTTTTAAAACATTACTTTGCTTCAAATTGTATTGAATTTTATGACATTTTGAAATTTTTATTTTTTTCAGCATTAGGACTAGTATCAAAGGAGAATATAGCTGGGGGAGAAAAGTCTAAGCCCTGTTTTCTACAAAATAGCTGTCAAATATTACTAGAGTTCCCAGATATTTCCAGAACCGTACTCTCTTCCTAGGGGACATGAAGTTTTAATTAGCTGATACAGAAAATAGCACGACTGTCTTTGCATCAGTGTTTTTCCTCTAAGCTTTATAGTTTTCTGTGTTTAGATACTCTTTGTGACCCCAGAGTTGCAATGACCAAAAAAGCTTTTGCCCAAAGTCTTCTTTTTCTCCTTTTCTTCTGAGGACCTCCATGTTTGTCTTTTTATAAGCAGCAGATACTAAACAAGGCCTTAGTTTTTATACACAACTTTGTTATAATAAGTTGGATTTCTGGGCATTCTTTTTCTGCATGGCATTACAGCTAAAGCTAACTTGAAACTTTTTTTCTTTTTAATCAGCAGCTCTGGTGAATGCAATTTTAATTAACTTGTACCCATGTTCTTGCCTTTGTACAATGTTTTGTGTGTTATTAATGTGACTTTTGCTTTCAGCAATAAAAGCCCAGCCTCTGTGTTCCTACAGGAATAACTACGATGTGAAGGGTTAATATCAGGTCTGCCTTGTGTACTTTTTGCTGGAGAAATGTAAATAGAGCATGCATCCAAAGTTAGAAAAAAGATTTATCCCCACTTTTTCTGTACACAAGGTTCCTGATTCCAAGTTTCTTAGCTGGTTGTCTTGGCATCTATCTCTTTTCAGGATAGACAGCCAGACAGAATTACTCGTTCATTTGTGATTTAGTTGGTTTCTTAAATTCAAATAAAGTGGTACTTAAAAGGAAAAATTGCCTTTCAAAAGGGCTTGCCCATGTAAGTGATTTTCCCAGTGCCTAACTTTGCAGTGGGCTGGCTGACAAGCTTTGCAGTAATTTGGAGGCTTATATTTTGCTTTCAATTAAAGTGTTAAATTGCATGTGAAAAGAGATGCAATTCTCTCTACCTCTGAAATAGTTGTGGGGTTTTTTTGAGAATGCTAACATTTTTCATTTTGAATTTTAGCTGTAGGAAATAACCTTCCTAGCTAAAACTTCTATGCATTTTTACTTAAATCATAATAATTGCATCTTAATAAAAAAATCCTTTCTAAAGTCTGTTGAACTGCTTGCCCTTCATCTCTAACAAGGTTTCTGTACAAGGTTTTCTGATGAAAATTCATTATTAAGACCTGTGAACTCTAGAATCTATATGAAAATAAATGTCATTCAATGGAATAATTAAGTTAAAGTATTTTTTAAACACATTTGAAGTTTTGCCCTAACACCTTATGCAAATAGTCTTTTTAAAAATACAATTTGCAAAATTGTTTCTTTAAAATGGTTCTATGGTACCTTTATGGTATGCTACTCATAATGCTTTTGCAATGCAAACTTCTGACTAGAAGAACCTGTTTTTGCCTGTAAGAAACTTTGTTTATCAGGCAAATTTGAATACACATCTATTAATATTCTGAACTAATCCACGTAATGAATTTTACAGGCTCTGGTTCTCTTACAAGTCAATGAAAATTCAACTATTTATGTGAGTAGTTAAAAGTAGCAGAGAAAAGATGTAAATACAGACCTGTAGGGTTCTCTTCACCGCTTTAAGTTCTAGTGTTAGTCTTTTGGGGTGTGAGGTAATACTTACTTTTGCTAAGTAAGTATTAATGGCTGAAATAATCACACTATCTTGCTTTAAATCAGTGTGGGCATGAGAAAACAAATACAGTGTCTACTTCTAGGCAGTCGTTAAAAGCCGACCTATCTTAAAAGCCTTGCCGTTGACCAGCTCATACTCTCTACACAGGGCTTTCTGTTACTTTAAGTATTTTGTGAAAAGCTTACAGCAGTGTCTGATGCCAGTTACACACACTGTCTTTCAAAAATAGAAGAGGAAGGAAAGAATTTGCTGTCAGAAGAATGCATGTGGCATTCCAATTAATCTCTTCATTGCTACCTAGTAGTTCTATTTAAATACCACTCCCCCCCCCCCCCAAACTATTAAACAAGAGACCCACAAGCAAATAAAACAAGAAAGCCAAACCTACCCAAAATGTCTTTCATAAAGCTTTCAAATAGTCCTTAGAAAGCAGAGGTTCTAACTCGCATTTTGTTAGAAATGCCAGACACAGTTACGTGGAGCTAAGTTCCTTGGCTTTTGACACCCATTGCTGATTGGCTTCAACCCACAACAAACAGATTCATTGTGGTTTTCCCCTGCTGAGAAAGCTTGAGTGTTAAATTATTTAGTTACTGACTAAGTTGAAAAAACCCATTTATTCTGTCATAAAATACTTGGTTATTGTTGTCTTTGGTTATTCTTGCCTGGAAGAGGTCCTGCATCGCTGATTTGATTTGCATTCATTTTTTTTACTTAAACTTTAAAATTCTGATATTAATATGTATATATTTTAATGATTTACTGCTCTGCAAGAATGTTTTTAAAAAGTAATTGTGTCATAGTTGTGATATACATTTAAAAAAATAGCTGTATTTTATATCAACAATATACTGCAGAAAAAATACTGGCTTTTACACCCTGCTCAGAGAAAGATGTGCTTCTTTAAAAGTTAGAGAAGCATGCTAAAACTTTAATACTATTCTTTTAAAGTTATTGAAAGCCTTATTTATATGCTGTTATAATGGTTATATTTTATAATAAGTAATTTAAAATAAAAATAGGTATGTTGCTTTTTGATGCTATTTTTGTACTTGTGTTTTTTCTACAGAAACTAAGTAATGACATGACCCTCAGCTAGCTGACTGACTGACTGAACACGTGACTAGACATGGTTCCTGTGGACAGTGACAGCTTTTTTCAGTGACAACTTTTTTTTTGTTAATTGTTACTTAGTTGATTTATGATCCTTTTTCTTTCTGAATATGCAGGTGTGCAGTTTTGAAAATTATGTAGGCATTAAAAAATGTAAACTGATGGTTGGTCTTGTAATAGAATATAACCTTGTATTACAGAAATAGATCTTGTTTTTACCTGAATCCTTCCTATAAGATGGAAATTACGATGATGGAGGAAATAAAGGAACCAGCGTTTTCTCACTTGACTGGTTAATTGATAATGATTCAGATTCTGTTAAAATAGAAGACATCTCTCATGATCCAAATTGCATTGAAAAGTGAAGTACAGGAGTAAATTCAAAGAAAATGAAGTAACTTTAACAATGCTAGCAGACATGACAGTATTAATCTAGACTTAAGAAAATAGCTGTAATCAAGAAAATAACTCAAAGTACTTTCTCTAAATATTTTATTGCTTTGGGCCAAAATTATTCATTATGCTGTTTAGTGAAAGAAACATTTGACTCTGCCAGACTATCAAAACTTCTTATATTTATGCTTTCTTATCCTGAGGTCTTTTGGCTATAACTTTTGGCAGGGAAGCTGTGGAGTCTAGGGCTGTGGGTTTGTTTTTGTTAGTTTTGAGGGGTTGGGTTGTTTTGTTTGTTTTTTTTTTTTTTTTTTTTTTCCTTCCAGAAGTTTTCAATGCCTATGTTCAAGTAAGAGTTGTACAAGTCAAGTTTTCAGCAGGACGAAGATGAATTTGGCACTGATGGAGAATAGTTCAAATAAGTATGTACAAAAATAATTTTCAAATGCCTTTACTCTTCTGTGTATTCCTTTATTCTGCCTGTTGAATTGGAAATATCCTGGTTATTAAAATATGATATAGAGATAAAATGGAGGAATTCTAGTTGTATGCACTCTAGAGGAGAAGCATGCCCTTGGGTTCTTCCTGTTTCCCAGCATGTCCCAAACAGTCCCTTCATCCATTGGTTCAGACGTTTAAATTCAAAGTAACAAACCATATATTTAGAAAACCCGATTTTTCTTTATTTAAAGAGTATTAGAATTTAAATGCTCAAATGGGAGCAAGTTGCAGCATAAAGGTTGCCTGAGAAACCTTGTCCTTGCCTCCATTCCAGTAGTACCTGTTAAAAAGCAGTCCTTGATGACTCACCAGCAGCTCTTCTCCTCAAGTGCAGTTGTTTCATTTAGCACAAGGAACAGAATTGAATAAGGGCTGCATGGTTAATCAGGTTGTAAAATTCCTGCTTAATTTGGTGTAGCTGTTAGAATTAACAGCTGTAGATTTATGGTTGAGCCTGGAGAATTGGATCCTGTCTCTGACATTAGCCCAAAGGTTGGTTTGTAAGGAGGGTTGCCATTTTTCTTGGGTTCCCCTGAAAAAGGGGTTTGGGTTGGTGTGTTGTGTTTTCTCTTTGTTTATTTGATTGGTTTTGGTTGTTTTGGGTTTTTTTCCTATCCTTCATGGTAAAATTCAAGTAGCATTTGGGAATTTTCTGGAAATAATTCTGACCAGGTTGCCATAAATCCCAAATTCTAGAACTGTCAGACATCACCTTTGCAACCTTAACTGCACAATCAGTGTGTGCAGTGAGTCCAGTATTTTCAGAAAGCATCAGTCCTGTTCTGTGAACATGGAGAGACACCATGCTTGTACAGGCAGTTTGACACATGCTGCAGAACCTGTATGGTGTCATGGATCTGCACAGTACTAGGTGAAATGCTGAGAATCCCTGTATAGGCAGCTGAAAATACCCAGCTTCTCATTTACATGGTAGAATTGGCCTCTTGATGAGTCCTGTGCCAAGATCCCCAGTTTAATGGGGTGGATGCCTGTGTCTTTAGGGGATATAAACATCCCCAGGAGGGTAAACACTCAAAAGTTAAGTAACTGTGTGTGGTGTTTGGATATCCAAGATGGAAAGGAAGAATCATGTTGGAATGGTCCTAGCAATTGCTTGAGGGACTGTTCAACACACACAGAGGGTTGGAAGATACCCTTTTTACAGCTTGAAGTTATGTTACAAATTAGAACAGTGCTGTTTTCTAGTTGTTCTCAGCCTTGTTTTTATTACTACCTGTCCCTGGGAATAGTGGCCTACTGCACTCCCTGCATGGAAGATCAGTGCTCCATATGCAGTCCTGCTTTGGGCGGTGGAACACCCTTGCCAGGTGTTCAGTCAGGTCTGCAACTGAAGAGAATTGGGCTGGAGCTCAAAAAAACTCTTTTTCCCATTTTCATTTCTAAGGGTTCGAGACACTGTTTGTAGAGTTGGGTTTTCATGTGTTTCCCTCTTAGCCATTGCTGAATCAGGCGATCAAGTGACTCGCACGGAGTCATTTTTAGTATTCAGGTAAAGGTTTTTAGAAGATAGAATAACATAATTATTGTTCTCCTTAGAGTTCAGTGTATTTCCTGAAAACATTCATGTTCTATTCTTTGGCTTAGTAACAGTTTGTGTAAATGCACTTTTGATTGGATATGATATCACCACTCCCTGTTTAATTGTGGCACAGCACTGCTGATAACTGTCATGTTATCATCAGCTGTACTTTCATTGGTAAGTAAAAACTTGGTGTACTGTGAGAATGGGCATTAGGCTTCTGTACTGGAAAAAAACCTGTGTCACTCCTAATTCCCTTTGATGCTGGTGAGTGAATTGACCAAAACTGAGGTTTTTGGTGTATTATCAATGCTTTAGTGTTGGGAAGTAGAATTTAGTGTGCTTGCTAATAAGCGACTTAGATTTCAGCTGTGTTCATCAGCCGTAGTTTCTCGTGGTGTTAAACAAGACTTTTGTACCTTTGAAAATGAAATAGTAGAAATTTCACAAATCACACTAAATTGTCCAGTAGAAATAATTTCATGATTATAACAATTAAGAAATAAATATTGATATAAGACTTCGATTTCATCTACTTTAACAATATACATCTGCCTGCTCCCATACCATAATTCTTTTATTAGGAATTTTAAAAAAATTCTGCAGACCTTGGGAAGGTGAAGCTTCATCCAACACAAAGTATAGGCTGTCCAAATCCCTTGTTAACATGCAACTTCTAATACGCAGTGTCTGCAGGGCTTTATTGAGGCTGAAGAGTTAACTACTGGTCAGACCCTACTCTATATTTAGAGAAAGTGTTTACAAATCCTGGGCTTGGGAATACAGATGTTTCACTGGGAATTCTTCCAGCTCTTCTGACCAAATTCTCTCTTTGGAAAGTGCTAGTGAGTAAATTTTTCAGATGCCATTTTAAAAGTAACAGGGCAATGTTAACAGAGCAGAGTATGTGGACATCAAAACTATTGGAAATGCAAATATATGCTGGAAATATTTTCTAAACTTGGAATTATAAGCAGCTTCACAAATAAAATTGCAAGGTGGCTGGAAGTTATTTTAAGTATTGGAATGCTGATTATTCTTGTTCTGGGCACACTAAATCCCCTTTCTAATGTGTTATAGCTAAGGATAGCAGGGGTGAAGTTATGTTTAATCAGCAAAACAAAATGGAAGTCAATGACATGTGAATACATACAGTGCATGTTTTGACCCACTGATGTTTTTAAATTTTAATCAAGGCCACAAAATTCACTTCTATTCTGAATTCACTTCTTATAATAATGCTGGGGCCATTAAAATTTTCTGCCTTTCTTCTGTGTGGTAACACACCAAGTAAGCTACTTAAAGTTATGGCCAGAATTTTAGACATGGGTTACCCATAAACAGTTATCACATTAAGTTTTACTCTGCCTGTTTAAAGGCCAAGGATACAAAAATAGCCTCAATGCCCATATATAACAGCATTCTTGGAATTTTATCCTGGAGGCTTTCTGAAACTCTTTCGTTTTGCTTTGGGTAATCTCTGTTGCTTTAGAAAAATAAATTATTTAGGTAGTTTAAGGAGTGCAGAGGAAACTGTACCACTGTGACCCTTTTAAAGCTATTCTAGTGGAGTTACTAAGAAAAAGTCCTTTAAATACTGAAGCTTGAAAGAAATGAGTCTAGAATAGAAAGTAAATAGAAAACAATCCTTTCTCAGTCTGCTCTTCCGCTAGAAATTACCTCCTCACATGGATGCACTCCCATGCCTCTGCATGTATTTTTTCAGTTACATGACTGCATTTTCTAGTTTCACATTATCATATGAAGGAACTGGAACTCTACACAGCACTCAAGTGCAAAGATATTTATGTAGGGCTGTAATGAGCTTTCCTGCTTTGTTTTCTGCTGCTTTTGAAGCAATTTCTTACACTGTTTGCCTTTTGGTCTTCTGCTCAGTAGCAAACCAGTGTTTGCAGAAAACTGTTCACAACGACTCCAAGTAATAAAGGCTAATTTATAGCCCATTATTATGTAAGTTTAGTTAGGGTTATTTTCATTACTGTTTGTATTAATTTCTAGTTATTGACATAGACTTACAGCTACCATCCCATTGCTCTACTGCTCGCTGTTGTCGGATCTTTCTACAGCTGCTCAGTTCTCATTTTGCCTGGGTAATTTTGCATCATCAGAAAACTGTTTTCACACAAGTAATTTTAGGCTATTTAGGTGCCACAGTGCTCATCTAGCAGTATTCTAAGCAACTAAGAAGGACTCCAAGAGGAAAGTAAATAATGTTGTGTTGGGTGGTCAGTATCTGTCAAAAAAAGGGGTGTGTTGATCTGGTTACTGGCTCCCACTCCTAATGGCAGCTGTGCTTTCTGATTCCTGGAGATGGCTCTTCACTCCTATGGCACTCCCCTAATCTAGGGCACATCCAGTTTCCATCTGCTGGAGCCTGCCTTTTCCTTTCACAGCTTCTGCCTGCTACGAGCCTGCCTCCCAAGGTCTCCTGCCTCATTTGTTTATTATCACGCAGTCTTTAATGCTCTTTGGTGCTCTACTTCATGCTTTTTCTTCAAAACACTTCCATTCACTGGTTATTACTACTATTACAACTTTTCATAATTCAATGAATTTGCAAAAATGCAAGGTGTGATTTACAAAAATCTTTATTAAAAATGTGTCTCTTACCTATGCCTTGCCTGAGAGTATCGTTTTGCCAAACACAGACACCCCTAACAATAAATGACGGCAACGAAACAACAATGGTGCTTATTACAGGAGAAAATAATAAAAGTATTTTCTTAAAGTTCTGTAAGTAAATATATTCAATGCCCACAGATTATCCTCAGCATAGGGCTGGTAAGCAAATGTTTCATTTTACATTTAGTAAACTTACCTGCTGCCTGATTTAAAGAATGGGAATGCCTACAGTTATCTAAGAATCAGTTCTATATAATTACGACCTTAGAATATGAGGGTACCTGTGTGTATACACAGCACTTTGTCATCCACCATCTATGTAACATAATTGTATTATTTTAAAACAATACTTAAGTTGCCCTTCTCCGTGTTTATTTCTCTTTGGTTTAAGTATAGGCAAATTAGTGACACCTTCCCCCCAGTGTAGATTTTGGTATCAAGATCATTAGAGAATATTAAAGAATAAGTTGTTCAGAAACAAGTGAGCTAATTAACAATAGAGTATTCTGGAATTTTTCAGGTCACAGATGTCGAGTGACCTCTTGTCTGAAACGGTGTCTTTGAATGAACCTTAAGACACCTCTATCTTTCTACCCTGTTATTTATTTCTTTTAGAAGAAAAACAAGTGACTACAAACAATAATACCAGGATTGTTAGAGACTTAAAAATCATAATTGTGTTAAACACTGTTATGGTCATCAAAGGACTTTGCCCATCCTGGCAAAGTCTCTAAAGAAGCTGCATGATGCCCACCCCACCCAAATCTGGGAAACTGAACTATGAGTTAAGATACCTGATGGGAACTTGAAATAAGATAAAAGTGGCACTATTGTCCCATTATCTCAGGCCTAAGGAAAAGTAAACAAGGCTGGGGAAGAAGAGTGTATCCACAAGGAAAGCCAGCTCAGCAGCTGTGCTGGAACATCAGCTCTGGCCGGGTCTGGTGGGAAGAACCGTAGCCACAGACTGCTGAGGCCAGGTTTGCATTCTTCCCCCCGTGGCTGGGGTGAATGGGGAGAGGCTTTGGGGATGTGGTGAAACCTCTGCTCCACATGAGACAGAGGGATTGAACAGCCACACCCACCCTTGGAGGCTACAAGCTGGGCTTGGAGCCGGATGAGAAGCAGCCCCTCGAAGAAGGGATGGTGTTTTTATAATGCCAGTTGTCTGGCACACAGCTGGCCCAGTTGTGGTGTTCCCACCGCCCCTCCTCGGGGCAGCTCACATCCACATGGGACACTGACATTCACACACGTGTCTCCCTTGTGATGGGGTGTAACTGGCTTGACTTTACTGATGTCAGAGGCAGCTGTCATGTGTTAGAAGGGATCAAAGCACCCCCAGACTCATTTCTGAGGCCTTCTACCAGGAGACTGCACAGGATCCACAATGATGCAACACATCCAGTGTTGCAAAAGACAGTGTAAAACATCCCTCCACGTGGAGGGGAGGTGCTTGGGTGTTCCCATGGACACCTGGACGTATTAAGCCATTGTACTCTACATTTCACGGCATACATCCCCCCCAACAGAGAAGACCAGAAAAAGAGTATCAGGATTCTATCTGGATCCACAGGTGGGGATTATCTTTCTATCACAGTGATGTCTCTCTGTCGTTTTCTTCCCTCCTGACTCCCCTTGCTTCTTTTTCCTAGTTTTCTCTCTCTCCCTTGCCCTGCCCCCCGTCCCCCTCCCCCCCTTTATTGGTAAATAATATTTGTGCTATCGACTTTGGCACATTGCCTCGTTCACACCTTAACTCCGGGAGAATCATTGCTCTGATAATCTGATCTTAAATGTGTTCTATAATGTATGTTAATGTATGTGGCTTCACACTCAATCTTTTGTGGATTTTGCATGAAAACTTATTCTGACACCCACCAAATGTCCTGCTTAATGTATTTCCTGCTCCAGCTCCTGGAAACTGAACACCAAAAAGGAAAAAAAAAAAAAAAAGTGGTACTTAATGGATTTCCTAACTTTGTTCAACCACATTAAAAATGAAGCTTGCAGGTTCAGCTGAAAGAATGAATTTTTTTTTTCTCAGAAGCTTATCTGAGAAGTTACACAGAAAAGAATCAAGGGATCCTTCTATGGAGGTCTCCGCTTTAATAGGAAATGGCTATGACTTTTGTATGCCAGGGTGCCTAAAATGAGCCTTTGTTGCACAATGATACTGCCAAATCTCAAAATGCTAGTTTGAGAAATAGGAAAAACATAAACCAGCACTATACAACCTGTCTTTGCCTAATGAATAGTGTAGATTCAATGATTTATAGAATGCTGTAAATATTTTTTTTTTTTTGCGGTATTTGCCATTTTCCTCCATTCTCTTAGTGAAATTTGCTGGCAGTGACATCTAGTTCTCCAGGGATTTCAATTGAATTTCTTGGACGACAAAATCTATTTCCAATCTTGCTAACGTGAACCAGAGAGCAGGGCTGAGGTGAGGGCTGTAAACAGTAGTACAGTTTGCTAAGAGAGGCCTCAGGGCCATCTCTGGAGGGCAGAAGATGCACCAGCCCTGGACACAGGGAGTGGCCAGGCCCAAGCAGAAGGACCAGGGTGCCAGAGGGAAGTCACTAACCAGACATGAGTCCACAGCCTGCCTGCTCCACAGCAGGGTGACCTGTTCCACTCCATGGGTTCTTTACACAAGACAGTCCAGCTTCCGCTTTCCAAAGGTATGTTTAAGCTATCAAGGATGTTGTAAAATCTGTGTTGGAGGATCTACAGGGAAGAAGAAACAACTCCCCCTCCCCAAAAAATCAACCTACCAAAACAAAACAACTCCCAAAACCATAATACAAATAAAATCAGAAGAGTAATTTCTACGGCAGCTTTCTGGCACATGTAACGTGGTTTTTTACAACCTCCCATTATCGGATGACAAAGATTGATAAGCTAACGAAGTGACCACTGCGGGAGGGTGACGGTGCAAGGTTGGGTGTCGTGCTTGTCACCAAGCCTGGGTGGGGAAAGGCTCTTAGGCTGCTGCTGACAGCCCTGTCGCTCGGCGGCACCCCTTTGTCTGACACCAGCCTCCCACTCCTGGCACGGAGGTCCCTCTCGCTCCAGCATAGCCCCGCTGTTGCCCACGTGCTTTCCCGTTTAATTCCAGACCTGATGTCATGACCGAAGCCCGGTAGCGGTCCCCGCCGCTGCCCCGGCTCTCCCGCACGCCGGCAGCACCCCGGCTCGGAGCTCTGCCCGGCGCCCCGGGGCCGGCTGCGGGAGGGCGGGCGAGCTGCCGCGCCGAGCCCGGCGCCGCCCCGCGCAGAGAGCCGCCCCGCGCTCGGCTGAGCATCCCTGCGCCGCCGGCCCGCCCTGTGCCTGTGCCTGTGCCCGGGCCCGGGGCGCTGCCGCAGGTGGGTTCGGCCGGCCCAGGGCACCTTGGCCGGCGGGCGGGGGCGGGGGGCGGCGCGGCGGGGCTGCGGCGGCGGCTGCCCGCCCCCTCCATCCCTCCCTCCCTCCGTCAGGCGGGCGGGGAGCTGCGGCGGGAGGGAGCGGGAGCGGCGGGGCGCAGCCTCCCGGGCCGCAGCGGGGATGCGCCGCGGATCCCGGCCAGGAGGTGGGCGCTGAGCGGCGGCGCTGGGGGCGCGGGGCCGGAGCGGCGGTCCGGGCCGTGCGGGGAGTCCCGGGTCGGGCGGCGGCGGAGCCGGGGCTCGGCGGGCGCTGCGCGGTGCCGGTGCCGCCGGGGCGCGGCGGCGGCGGCGGGCGGGCCAGGGCCGGGGCTGGGGCTGGGGCTGGGGTTGGGACTGTGGCTGTGGCCGTGGCTGTGGCCGTGGCTGCGTCCCGGCCGTGGCTCTGCGGCCCCGGGGCGCAGCCGGAGCATCCGGACCGGGGGGCCGGGCCGGGGTTACGTAACGGCATCCGCGCAGAGAGATGCGCCGGTGTCAACCCCGGCTTCCCTGGCGCTCCCCTAATTCGTGATTTTTTCGCCCTTCCCTGCAGAGCAATTTAAAATGCTCCAATACACTGTGTGGTCTCTGAGGTTCAGTTGCAGATTAGCTATTGCCAAGTTGATGCACTCTCAGGATACCTTCTTCTTTTCATTCTGTTTCTCTCCGTAAAAGGCAGGAATGGCCTGTATTCCCAATTTGCTAGCAAGGCTGCAAATCCCTTCCAAGTGCCCATTAAAACTGATGTTTGGAAATCATGTGTTTGCCAGAAGTGCTGATGCTTAAAATGACTGTATGACGTGAGTTTTGCCATTGGCTCGTCATTTCATGTCAGTTTCTAATTGCTGTTGTGTGCTGAGAGGATACATTAGTGATTTTCTTCCCAAAGGCTTCAGCAATGCAGGTACCATGGACTAACAGTAACTGAAACAAAAGACCTTGCTGGACTTCTCAGAACAAATTAGAAAGCCAAGGTCGAATAGCAAATGTCAGTGCAACTTGTATGGGGTAGCATGAGAGAACGAAAGTATTCACAAATCTTATCTGAGAGTTTAAGTGAAAAGTGTTCCTTAAATAGACTATTACTCAGTAGATGAAAAAAAAATGCTTAGTGAAGGTGTGAGGAAATTGCTATTTTAGGACTACAATTAACTATATCAGCTCAATTTTAATGGAACTAGTACATTTAATTGCATTCCTAACAGATTTTCTGTTCTCTAGATGATTAAGTTGCAGAGTGATATCAGCTCAAAGATTAAAATCTCATCAAGTATCTAATGGTTTCTCTACAGTGTAATTGTATTTGGTTTATAATAGTTCTTTTCTAATAACCATCCTTTGCCCATACAGCTGTAGATACTATAATTAGACTTTTTTATCTTGGTGTAAATGACATGACCTTGACCTTTAGAGGTTAAGCATATGTCATTGTTAAGGATCTTTTATGTTTAGTGAAGCATTTTCATGTATATATTGTAAATAATGTTTTTTCTTTTTGTTAAAAAATTACACAAGGAGACTATCTTTTCTCTCCACCTTAGATAAATTAGCAGAGATGTGTACAACACTGATTATTTGAAAACCATAAAGGGTTTATATTTAAACAACCTTTTCTTTCTGAGTACAGGGCAGGATGTATATGTGGAAAACAATATTGGAAGGTTTGTTACTGAAGACTCCCTAAACGTTTCCCCTTGCTACTGAAGGCTGAAAGAGGTACCCTTTGTTCATCAGGCGTGCTTCTTCCCCTTCTCATTAATTTGCTGTTGCGCTCCCAGATCCTGAAGAGAGCTTAGAGCTTTACTGTTGGGGGCCTTGTCTGCAGCTTTGGTTATTGCTGGAAATTTTTTGCTTTTAGCCCATTCTGGGAGCTTATTCATAAATGCCTGTGATGCAAACACTGCTTCACGTATACTTGTAGGAATGTGTGTGGGGTTTTTTCCCAAGTGCTGGTGTTGAAGGGCTGTATTCTGTATATTCATATGCTCAGATGCTTTTTTATACAGCCATCAAAAATATAACTGTACTCACAGGTGTGAGAGTTACTGTGCATCTCAGCAGCCATTTGGACATTATTACAAAGCTGCCATGGCTATGGAAAGTTAAAGCTCTGTGACTTGTGTAACTGGGCAGTCCCTGGCCTCCTGCTCCTTTGCAAATGATAGGAGACATGAGACTGCTCTCCTTTGCCACTGCTTTCTCCAGTCCACCCTGGAGGTGAGAGCAGAAAGTGTTCATACTACTTCTTCCTTTAGTCCTCTGGCACGTGTGTGTGTGATTGTGTATGTGTGTGCCCCTGGGTGCTCTACATTTCAGCTGAGCCACAGTCCACCCATGGATTTTGTAGTGTGATGGAAGTGATGGTTTTTGCTCTTGTTTTTCCAAATACATGTGATATCAGCATGGGTTTTTTCCCTGAGAATTTATGCTTCTTGACCATGGGGCTTTGTCTTAGCAGGGCTGTATTTCTTAGGGGACTTTAGTTACTCTTCTGTGCCTGTGCCACGCTGGAGAACCTGCTGTCACTGCAGTGGGAGATAGGAAGGAACCACCAGTGCTTTGCTGCTAAAGATGTGTGATTATATTTTTAATGTGTGTGTTTATGTATAAAGTGAGCCTGTCCTAACAATTTAATTACCCCTTCTGCCTCATGTATAGGGTAGCTAATACTTGTACATAACTACTATATTTTCTAATATATTTTTAAACACTGAACAATTCAAGCAATTCCTAGAGATTTCTGGGAATTTTTTTTTTCTCGCAACTAAATGTTTTCTGGTTTTGGTTTTGACTGTCCTGGCATGGGAAAAGGCAGTTGTTTCTGTAGATAATTTTCGTAGGAAATGTTACTCTCGGCGATTAGACTTCAAAAAGGAATTTCTCCAAGAATTTCCTTCAGGCGTGTGTTTCTTTCTTAAGTGAAGTTTAATAAGATTTTAAAAAATCCTTCACAGTGGAATATTAAAGCAAATACTTAATTTCCTTTTTTATTTTTTCTTTTTTTTTTTTGTCGGGTGTGTGTCTGTTTGTGTGATGAATTTGCCGTATCAACTTCGTAAGTGTTGAAGGAGGTAGCTACAGGTACAGTACACAAACGAAAGTAAACATGCTTAGGCCATTTAAGGGGTGTTGGATTTCTGGCAAATTTAAAACATGGCTTTGGTCTTACAAAGGAAACTCCAGCTGTCACAAATCTAGAGAAAAGAAAGCTATGTAATGAGGGGCCAGGTAACATGAGCTGATTTTGGTTGTAATGTTATGAAATATTAAGGAATATGTAGTTATAGAGTCATAGAATGGTTTGGGTTGGAAGGAACCATGACAGATATGCTAGTCCAACCTCTTGCAATGAACAGGGACATTCTTCAGCTAGATCAGGGTGCTCAGAGCCCCATCCAATCAGGCCTGGATGTTTCCAGGGAGTGTGTATCTACCTCACTGTTCCACTGCTTTGTCACCATCATTATAAAAAAACTTGTATCTAGCCTGAATCTACCCTCTTTTAGTTTAAAACCATTACCCCATAAGCTATTGCTGTTGTCTTAGGCCCTGATAGTAAATTTCATGCTATGAGTGGTGTTATTATGTTTGTAATTAATTTCATCTTCTCCATACCAAGGTTTTCTGAGTTGTAAATACAAACCTACAACTTTCAGCTATTTGTTGCAAGTTAGAATACAGACATAGAGGCAGTTACATTTTGGTTTTCTTTTAAATGCCAGTGCTATATATGTCCCTCTTTTGGGGTTGTTCCTTTTAAAAGAGTTGAAAAAGGATGGAAGAACCTTTTGGTACTGACAGCTGTTAAACCAGTGAAAGGGAGAACAGCTAAATGTGAAATGTGGAAATTGGGAGAACACCACAAGAATTACCCTCTGTAGGCAGTCACAATTGCGTCTTTTAGGGAAACTTCTGGGCTGCACAGACTTTAGATTAAGCGAAGAAGAAAGTGATCAGTACCAAAATACTAGAGACAATTGTTAAATGAGGAAAACATAGGGTTGGTTTTGTTGCTACTTTTCCTTTTTTAATGGGATTTGCCCCAAGTGTTGCCTAAGGGGTCCTTCCAATCTGAATTATTCTGTAATTTTGTTTTGTCATTATAGGTAAAACCAGAAAATTGTTAATTTTCTATTAACAGTGAAAAATAGGTGGTGCTCAGAAACTCAGAATTTTATATATATATATATGTGTGTGTGTGTGTGTGTGTGTGTGTGTGTGTGTGTGTATGTGTGTGTGTTTGTTTATATATATATATATATTGTTAATCCTGTGGAATTTTCAGGTAGTTTTAAAGCTGGTTCCAAGTAAAATGTGTCAGTCAGTGCTGAGGGCTTTTTAAAGTTATGGGTGGTAGCAGCGGGTAGGGAGATGGTGAATTTCCAAGCTTGTCTTTCTGAGAAATCTGCAGATTGGTTGCTTAGATGGTTTCAGTATGAGCCCCTCCATCACCAGCTCAGAAACAAAAAAAGATTGTATGTCATTACTTGTTACCTATAACTTTAAAAAGAGAAGCTTCGAAGGAAGAGTAGGAAGAGTAAGTTGGAGATTGAAAAAGAGTGAGAGGATGGGTCTGGAATGTATGGCAGTTGTGATATGGTTAAATTAGGAGAGCTTTATAGTCATTCTTAGAAATGCCTCATTGTATCAGAGCATTTTGAAGCTGAGTTAAGTAATTTCCTTTTCTTTTTGTTTCAGTTCCTTAAATGTGAATATACTTTAATGCTAGTTGAGAGCACTTCTCTTAAAGGAGATAATGGATGCATTAGTTTGAGGTGTAAAGAAAAGAAGTCTCTAGTTGATTGTGAGTTTAATATAGAATTGCAAGAATTTTAATTAGCAGGTGTCATGCTAGATTTGAAGATTAAGGTTCCTACCAAAACCCCAATTTCCCTCTGTGGAAAGTGGTTTTCTTGCTGTCTTCTTGTTGGAGGATGATATCTGTATTACTCACAGAGTCCAGTCCCTTGGTATATTTAAAAGGTTCTGTGTTCCTCAATGAATTTCACATTTTTTGACTTTAGACTCTCCTCCCATTTCAATGTACCTTTTGCCCCCTATTTTGAGATGCTAAGAATAAGGTGGAATAAGAATAAGGTACTCAGAATTTAGCAGATAGCAGTCTTGGTTATAATCTTTCGTTGTGTGATCTGACTGCTTACATTCGTAACTCTGCTAAAATAGTTTTATAATAGTTTCACTTTTTTTTTTTTTTTTCAGTGGAAATTGAGAGATGGAAATGCTTCTAGCCTATAAAAACATAAACCCCCTCAGTACTTTTCAGTTCTCATGAAATTTGTGAAACTCACAAAAATCATGCTTAGTCCCTATTGATGTACATGTTTCTAGCAGAGATGCAAAGGCACTGGTGGAGTCTCTACTTAAAAGGCTGGATTAACAGATCTCTATGTGGTATCAAATGTAGTCCCACTCTCTAATGCCCATGCCATTCTGTTGGTATGAAGCCTTCCTAGAGCCTATGTTATTCCAAATTAAATTTATGATTGTAAGGGATGCAGAGGTGTTCGAATGCTGCATTGGATCCTTTTACATCAGTGCAGTAGGGCATAGATATGGGATTGCTTTGTTATGAAAACAAGTCAGCCCAAAGTAGGTAACATTTGTCAAAGAATGATCTAAAGATCGATTTCAAGAAACCTTATCTTGGAATGTGGATACACTTTTTCAGATGATGAACTGAAACATTTCTCAACAGAAAATGTAACAAGCTCAGGTTGCCCAAGGAGTCTGTAAGAAACCTGTGCGATGGAGTGAATGAAGCCTCCCTGCTCAGACAGGGGAGGCCTTGGCTACATCTGCCCAGCAGTAGCTGACCTGATCCCGGAAAGTGAAAAGCAATACAAGGACTTTATTCTGTAGCAGTTCCTAACTTCCTGCTTCCTGTAAAATGTTTGCAGTGGGAGACTAAAGTTACAGAAACCTTGGTGGTGATTGCTAATTGACCTTAGATTTGGGCAGTGGAATTGGTGAGACTTTCGTGGCTCATGCTGACAGTTCAAATGAGGAAGAGCTAAATAATAAATAAATGAGAAAGGAATTAAAGTAGCAGCCCCAGGTGTGGGGGAGCATGACAAGGGCCATGCAGGTACCTTTGCCACTTGGAAGAGAACAGCTTGGTGTGTGGGAGGTCCAGGCCACTGGTTAGGACTTGGGCACACTGAGCAGCTGGAGTGAGCATTCTGTTCCTTGGGGTCTCTTGTGGCAGGGTTGCCTGGATCTTGATTTTTGTGTATCATGGAATAGATAAGCTGGGATAGAAATGTCACACTCATCTTGCTAATATAATACTTTATTTTATTCCGATTATATGATGCAGTGGTGTCTCTCGATTCTTGTTGCCACCCCAACCTCTTCCCCTGTGACAAACCCAGGATAAGGTGATTGGTAAGGTGATGTTAAATGGAATTTAGGTCAAGAAAAGTTTCTGTTTACATCCTACAGGAATGGTTCCAGGTTGATGATTCTTCTTCCTGTTTCACCTCTGCCTTTACTGTGCCTGACCTGTGTGTAGTCAACCTGCATCTGCAGTGGGACTGCAAATGTACTCTTGCTCCCACTTCTCCTTTATTAGGATTTTTATAGCTGACCTACCCAGGGATGCTGGCACCCTTTTGATCTTTTTTTCAGGAAAACATCATTTACCTGTTTCTTCCCTTCTGCCTTTGAAAATCAGATACAGCTTTGTTTGGAAAGAAATGGCAGTGTTATAGGAGAAGTGGGAGAGAAATTAACCAGAGAGACTGTGGCTCATCTTCTTGGATTACGATTTTTGAGATTTTAGCCACAAGATAAAATTTTCTTTAAATAATTTATTTTCATGGAAAATGATGAAGAGCAATTTATTTTCTTTTATAAGTTGCTATTTAGGGAACCAGTTAGCTCTGTTGTCACCTGGTCAGGATAGAGCTAGAAAAAATGAAATGGCAGAATCACTGATGGAGAGCTACAGAAATGGCAAGAAATGGACCAGATAAAGAGACTTTCATCTTGAAAATGGGAAGCTGGAGTGGTTAGTTTAGTGACAAATGTTTCTTTCAGAGTAGAGTAGGTCAGCTGGGTGAGAAGGTGGTGGCTAATGGTGGAAATTATACTTAGTTAAAAGGAAGAAGCTTCAACATAAAACAGCTTGCTGAGATCTGGAACAGCAGCAGTTGGTGTTGAGTCATCTTGAAGTCCCTCTGACACCAATGTGAGCATGACATATACATCCCTCTGGTAAGTAATTATGTTGCCTTTCTGTTTAAGTCCATGTTTCTGGAGTTTATTCTGTTTCTTCGGAACAAGCTTCGTAAGATGCTTGCCAAAAACAGAAGGATAGGAATGATACGAAATAGAGCTGTAAAGCAGTCAGGGGTTGAATCTGTAGCCAGACAAATTCTTTTATCTTTCTGCGTAATGGTTGAAGAATGCTAAAATCCATCTCCTTCCCCCCCCCCCCCCCCCACACACACCACACTTCCTGTCAGTTGAATAAAGCTGTCTTTCCACACTCATTTGTGCCTGACAACTCTGTTCTGTGTGTAACTTCTAGGAAGTACAGGCAGGTCACAGTTGCTACCTGGTGTAATATTCTTGGGTGACATAATCATGGGCATAAAGAATGCATTGAATGACTGAAGGGGAAAAAAAAGAATTCTTTAACTCTCCTTAGCTGTGACCTATATTGTGTGGGTGTGCAAATATGCTGTGGAAAACTAAATGTAAATTATATGCTGTTCCACTGAGCAGGCTTTCCTCTGTTCTCCTAATAATTGCAAGCGTACCCTAGATACAAAACCCGTGGTCAGTTTGCAGTATGCAATTCAGTGACATGCAATGCAATGCAATTATTATTTGCAATGCAAAATAATCTTTAAAAAACCTAAACAAGGTATTTTCTTTAGTAGCTACAAACTCTGTCTCTTGCCCAGTCACCATAAATACTGTTTTGTGACAGAGCTTACAATTAATAGAAAGAGTGGCTTCTGTCTCTAATTAATATAATAATGGTTGTTCTTTCTTTTGATGTGGATTGAGGATTATTGGGAGAGGCCCAAATCAAATCAAATCAGAAATGAGGGTTAGAATTAGCCCAACTGACCAAGACTGCGACCCTTACAGGACTCTCCAGTAGCTCCACATCTGCGAGTTTAAGGGAAAGAAATAGCTTCAGAAGTAATCTATGATATGCTTTTTAATTTCCATTTCTGGGGATGCAAAGGTTGTGGTTGGATCTGCAGATGCTCTGAAATGTAGCAATGGCATGGCAGCTTGGGTTCATAGCTCCTTCTCTTTCCGTAACCGCTCCTGTGTGTGCCTATCTGCCTGCTATAAATTTTAAATTTCTGAGCTACATTAGGAAGAGGAGAGAGTGTCAGATTTTTTGCCCTTTAAAATTAATGGATTCCTATTCATCAATTTCTTTGGGTTTTCATAGCGTTTTGGCTGAAACAATGTAACATTAATCTACAAAGAGTAGGCTAAAGCAGCCATGCTGTAATCATGTGGCCTTTCCTAAAGCTGTGATATTTTTCTTAATACCCTTTGGTTTTGGGTTTCCACTGAGCTGCCTAGACCAGTTCTGCAGAGGCCGTGTAACAGATCACTGCTCATAGTTCTCCCGATGTTTTGTGCCTTCCTGAGTGCCTCATTTTTCTTTCTCCCAGCTGTAGGACCTTTCTAGATTCAAATACCCACTTGTCCTGTCTGACGTGTGCACGTTCTGATGGTTGGAATGTGACTCAAACTGTTAACACGCTGTGGAGGGCAGTGCAGGGGCAGGGGGGAATGGAGGATGGATGAATGGATGGATTGAAGGATTGTTGCCTCCAGCTCTGATTCCTGCTGCCTGCCCAGCCCAGAGCTGTGCTGGCCCTTGGCTGCCAGCTTGTGGTGCAAAGTCATGGAGATACTATTACCCCTGCCACCTTACGGTATTTCTGTGTAATTACCTTCCAATATATTCATTATTAGATTTCTCCCCCAATGCTCTTCAGCATTTTAAAATATTTATTCAGTATTTTTAGATTTTTATGCTTTCTTCTTAACTTTGTGAGCACATTAGCTCAATCATTTTGCATAAAGCTGTCAAATAAACCTGTGCTTTATCTCTTAACTATTCTATATATTATTGACTATTTGAATTATTTTCAAGTTACACAGAATTCTTTTGTAAATTATAAATCCACTGACTTTAGAATCTTCTACATTTTCTTCATTCTTTTCACATCTTTTTGTAATAAATCAGTAAAAATAATTTCAAAGATGGAGTAAGATGGATGTGTAAAATGTAGGTAGATAATAACAATAACTTGATAAACAAGGTGAATTTCCCCTAAGTGGAACAGAATTATGCTAGCTAAGATCAGGTGAAGGGCCTTTACATGCAGTAAACCAGAACTATTGAGGCTGTGATTGATGTATATTAGGCTCATAGCTCTCTCTAGAAAAAGGGCAGCATCTCCTAAAAAGAAGTTTTATATTTTGATGCTGTTGCATAAGTTCAAAGGTAATGACCCTAGATAAAAGAGTATTTTTTGTTTTGTCTTCTGCTTTGTCTGGTTGTGGACACTGTGCTCGGTGCTGAGAAACACTGAATATTCTTGTGGGGGGTATGGCAGAGATTTTATACTTCAACATCTGTGGCAGCATTCCCATTTTGAAAACTACTGGAACCAAACTGCTCTTTAGGCTGCAGATATCTTGAGAACACAGCTTTCTTGGCTGGTTCTTGGGTGGTTTGCTATGAAAAAATGTGTCATATCTGTGTGATGTAACACTGAGAAAACCACCAACATTGGTTAAATCTCTTTGTAGGTGAAATTTAACTTCTTATGAAGAAATGTAATGAGTGCAAACTTATTTTGGAACTAATTTTTTTAAAGCCAAATGCATCAGGGATGTGTTCATCACTTCTGACTTTCCAGCACTGAGACACCTTCCACAGCTCTTGCCCTCTTTATCATTCTGCCTGTCCTCCACAGGTCATGCCCTCTGTGAACCAGGACATCCTTCTGACTGTCCTGGGAAGATTTATAAGTCACAAGAATTTAGATAGCATGATAATTAGTATGTCACAGGGTGCAAAAGTAGAATTTTGGGATTTTAGAATGTGAGATCAGGGAACAAAGATGGAGGAAATGGGTGTGTCCCCGAGCTTCTTCTTCGTCTTCTTGTTCTCCACCTTCTGTGGTGGTGTGGCACATTTTGGTTGGTTTAGAACAAAAGTACACTGCACAACATAGTGGATAGATATTGGAGAATTGTTATAAATAAAGCACAGGTAATTTTCAGTATAAAAGACAGTGCCGTCCCAAGGGCGGAAAGGGGGAGAGCACAGCCCAAGGAGAGAACACCACAACCTGGCCAGGAGAGAGCACAGTGAGGAGTTCAGCACAGCCTGGCCTGCAGAGAAGACCGTGGCGGGCCAGGGAACTAATATGAGATAAGCAAAAAATAAACAAATTCCTGAACACGAGAGAACAGACGACTCGACCTCTTCTTCAGATGCAGGGCTGGGGGAAAACAGAGAGCCTTCACAGAGACAGAGACAAGTTAAGTCAAGTGAAAGCCAAGCTCCCAGAGCTCTCAGAAACCCCAAGAAAACGCAGACAAAAAAATCGAAACAACAAGAAAGAAAACATATATTTTTATATTTTAAAAAACCTAACAATGCCCCGTGGTTAAATCACTGCTCCTGGAACTCCAGACCTGTGTCCAGGCTCACTGCTCCTTCTCGAGATACAAGCATGTCCCCTTGGCCAGGCTGCTGATGCTCCATGCCTGTTCTCTCTGGCTGCCATGCCTGGGTGCTTCTCCTGAGGTCCTTAGGATCTCAGGAGATTCTTGGGGGGTAGTGCCAGGGGCTGGGGATATAAAAGGAAAAAACCTTGTAGAACAAAAGGCCTGGATAGTCACAGTGTATGCAAACCAAGGAAAATTGCTTATTTTCCTACCAGTCCTTATGCCTAGAAGCAGTGTAAGGTGCCATCTCTTGATGGCAGCAAGTGAAATATTTTTGCACTTTAGGTTGGTGTTTCTGTCAAGGTGGGTTATACATCTCAACCATGTTGAAACAGATTTAAACGTAATGGTGCAACTTTCAAATGCAGGTTTCTCATTTAGAGGGACAAGTCTAAACAGAAATAAATGTCTGTATGTGGTGTGGGACCCACCCAGTAATTCAAGCAGACCTCTCTGAAATTTTTCTTTTTAAGCAATCTTGGTATGCTGCAGAAATGAATTTAAAATCTTTAGTTACCTACAGATAACAGCACAGAAAATCAATACTTTTTCTGCTAATGTCAATTTTTTCTGTTAAAAGAAAAATGAGGGAGTGTGAAGCTTCCAGTCTTCTCAGACTTCTGTGTTCTTCCCAGACAGCTAGTTTTAATTTATCTTTATATTTTGTACGGCGTGTACTCAGTGCTTGTCATTCTCATTGCCAGCCATTGCTTGTAGTTATGAGTTAAATAATCAAATAATGATGCAACTGTGGCGCGTTTTGAAAGCCTTTGTTCAACTTTGTTCAAATGTGCTGGCTCTTGTCATCTTTGTAGTCACTAAAATTAATCAGTGTTTAAGTACTGGTGCTTTGGAGGGTCTGGTCTCGCATTTAATTTTTAAAAATGAAAATATTACAAGACAGAATAGGCATTTTACAAAAAATTTCAAAGGCTAAAACATAAATATGTGGAGGGAATGGACTGTAGATTTTAAACTTCTACTATAGACTTCTACTCTACGTAGCCTTTTGTCTTCTGAGAGTCTGACTGGAGTGATGGAGGAGACCACTGACCTGGATCTGTAGGGAGTGAAAAAGAAAAGGAAAATAACCTTCCTAAGTTTTCCAAATGCATGGGCAGAGCCCTGCTTTTAAAAATAGATGCAATTTTCTTTTTTCAGGTAGCTCGCTAAAAATCAGAGAAAATAAGCATGAATTTGAAATTTTCTTTCCAGAACACTGCAATTTCCAGCTGAATATCTACAGTACTTTTCCCTCCTCCTTTTTAAGCTGCATTTTACAATTTTTATACTAAGGAAGCTGTCCCAAAACATATTTGTCTGGTGTCACTATGTAGCAGTAATACAATTAACCTTACAAGTCCTTTTTACTTCCTTAGTGTATTTGCTTGGTAGTCTTTCAAGAATTGTTTTACTGCTATTTTTTGGTGATGATTAGTTTTGGAACAGGTATTGCATACAGCATTGGAGTTTCTCTTCTGTGTAAATGGCTATGGGCATCTTGGCTGAGGTTGCTGACACATATTTGGCTAAATTCTGGCTTACCAGCTATTGTACTGAAGAATGTTGAAAAAATTAACTTGAGTTGCTTAAGAAAAATTACTGTTGTCCTTACAGCTGGAATGATTTCTCCTTTCAAGGAAGAAAGAGAAATTGCAATAGAAATTGAAAGTCAGTATTGAGATAAAACAAATGCCGAGGGTAACAAAATACTGTACTATGTCAAGGTATGAAATTGTCCTAAAGTGCCTAAAAAAAAAAAAAAAAAAAAAGTGGCTAAGTTTAATATCTTTTTCCATTCTGTGGCAATATACACATTAATGAAAAGTTAATGAAAAATGGAAAAATGCTAAGTCTCACTTTTGAGTAGAACATGGATGCTCTAATTCAGTTTTCTGGTATAATTTTCTCAAGACATATTTGTTTATGATAATTAAAGCATTATGACTGGTGATAAAAATCTTTTTGGGATAACATGTATGTATATCACAATATATTTTCACTGTCTAAATGATAGATGACTCAAAATCAATATTTTTTTTTTGATGAATTTACAAATACTGAGTTGCCCTTACCTGAGTTTATAATCTGTGAATGGTAAGAAGGGGCAGAGAGAGAAATTTTGTCTCTATTTCTATATTTATGGTATCTTTTAGGGGTTTTAATATAGTAGCATTTTATTGTTTTTGCTTTTGGCATTAATCTTGCATAAAGTATTGCTTTCAGGACTATTCTTATGCCTAGATATTGCTGCCAGATAATGTTAGGAGATTTTTTAGTAACTAAGAAATCAGTAGGCAACAGGAAGCTTAAAAAGGAGATGCTGAACTTCACACCATGAGTTGTATGGCATTAGAAGTTCAGAAGAATGTGAGGACTTGAGGTGGAACCTCAGACACAAATTGTGGGGGCTAGAACACATCTCTTGTGAAGACAGGCTGAGAGAGTTGGGTTCATTCAGCCTGGAGAAGAGAAGGCTCCAGAGAGACTATGACACCTGTCATCACCTAAAGAGTCTTTTTACAAGGATGTGATGACAGGACAACGAGTAATGGGTTTAAACTGATAAAGGGTGGGTCACATATAAGGAAGAAATCCTTCGCTATGAGGTTGGTGAGGCACTGGCACAGGTTGCCCAGAGAAGCTGTGGATCCCATCCTTGGCAGTGTTCAAGGCCAGTTTGGATAGGGCTCTGAACAAAATGGTCTAGTGGAAGGTGTCCCAGCCCTTGGCAGAGGGTTGGAACTTGATGATCTTTAAGGTCCCTTTCTACCCAAATCATTCTGTGATTGTATATTTAGGTTTTCATTGCCAGCAAAATATGAGTGAACCATTCTCTTCATTTTTCTGCTTTGGTGGTGGTGCCTAAATCTTCTGTTTCATAAATGTGTGATTCCTGAAAAAGAGAAGAGAGGATGCCTGTAGTTTGGTCACCAGTGTTATTCATGCAAGTTCATCACTAGAATTCTGCCCTATTTTATTGAGCCTGTTCTGGAAAATCCAAATTTGTCAACATCTTACATGGGAATAAGAAACTCTGAGTGGGAACTGATTTGACCAAGTCAGTGAACAGAGGGAGGAGGAATACTTAATGAATTCTGTTTGACTGGAGTTTGTGTCAGCCAGCACATCTTCGCAGCTCAGCCAAGATTGCAGATAAAATCTTATGGTGATTGTTAACAGCAGAGTTGGAGGTGTGGATGGAATCCTGGCAACAGAGGGATCTGTGTTACATGAATGAAGTCAGATGTCGTCATGAAAGAAAATTTTTAGTATCTTGTCTCGAGCATGAGTATACACCCAGCAGTAATAAATTCCCCCTCTTCAGGTTGAGAATCAGTCCTAACAGAATTGCAGGTGGAGGTTGAGCTGCTTCCTTCTGAGAAATCACGATGACAGTAATTGCAACAATCAGATTTATGTTCAACTGCTTACTGCTGGAGGTCTTTTTGTTATCTTTAACTCAGTGTTAATTTAGGTCACCCTTTAGTCGAAGTAAAAGAGACCACAAATGCTTTTTCTCTTGACTCTGTGTCTGTATAGAATGTCTAGAGAATGCTGTTCATTTTGGTGCTATTGTATTTTATGAAATGTCTGTTTGATATGAGAACAAAAGGGCTTTTAAAATTTGATAGTTTACAGTATGCATTTATTTCTTTTGGGCCTCCTCCTGTATTCCTGATTTTATGTAATTAAGTCCTTAAAAAATGCTTGTTTTATTGGCAATCGTCCTGGACGCACGAGTGCAGCAAGAGCCTGTGAGTCTCTAATATCTCTGTCCTGCAGCTTGAGGGGTGCAAGCTGTGTCCTCCCTGAGCCCTCCTGAGATAGATGAGGAGCTATGTGTGCAGTAAGCTTTGAGGTCTGCGCATAAATATTGTACAAGGAAAAGTGTCTTCCAAAAATTAGCTCATAATTGAAAACAGAATGCAAATAGAAAAAACCCACAAGAGTTACCTTGTTTCTTCATAACGCCAAATTAGTGCAAGTAAAATTGTAACTCATAATTTGCTCACACAGCTCTTCAGAGAACACACTTCCAATAGAAGTGTGTAAGGACAGGTCTTAAATTTTCCTTTTATCTTATGACTACGGTCCACCAATGACATTTGTTTCATTAATGTTTCAGAGTGCATAATAATTTATAACGGAGAAATATGACTGCCCTTGTCTCTCCCTCCAGGCTTAAATAACAATGTTTTGTCATACCTATTTATATTGTGTATGTAAAAGTGTCACTTTGAAACTGAAAATGCCTCTGAGTATGTTTCGTGGAAGTTGAAAGCCCCTGAGTGATAATGGCAGGACACTGTTGACCTTGTTGGTGTGTTAAGTACTAGTGGCTGTGTTTTGGGATGCAGAACATCTTGATAGTCAGTTATCTGTGATGTGGGCCTCTCAGATGGTTTTGTTCAAGTGTTCTCAGTGGTAAAATCTGCTTGCTTATGTCAGAGAACTGGAGTGCTTTCTTTGGAGAGGATAATATGTCTGAGAATGTGAAACACATGGAAGGAGCCACCCACTGTGGAAATAATGGAGGCTAAGAAAGTTGTTTTGCCAAAAATAGATACAAGTACATGCAAATCTAGCTAAACAAAATGCTATATGAGAGCTTTCTGACCAGTTGTGGATAAATAAGTACAAGATTTAAATTTAACAAATATTTTTCATAAAAGGAAAAATGGAGAAAATTTTGAAAAACTGAAATATCTGAATACATTGTCAATGAAATGTTCATTCTGGTGTCTCTTGATGTTTAAATGTTTTTTTTTTTTACTTGAAATTTCACCTTTCTTCCTCCTCTCGGTCTCTGAACTAAAAAAGAATCTGCTTTTCATGCAGCCAAAATAGATTCTTTATTTCAGTTAAGGATTTGAGGTTTATGAAACATGTCAATAAACATGCCCAAGGAAAAACTTGCTTGTTCCAAAAATATAAGGCAGACTTTTCTAGTTAAGAAAAGTCATCCCAGCATATGGTGTGTTTCTTTTAAGATGCAAAATATCCATATACTGAGATGAACCCTCTGGAGGAACTTTGAAGCAGTAGCTCTTG
This sequence comes from Sitta carolinensis, assembly GCA_032173965.1. Lineage (NCBI taxonomy): Eukaryota > Metazoa > Chordata > Aves > Passeriformes > Sittidae > Sitta > Sitta carolinensis. The sequence goes on from CM063288.1 coordinate 22,845,229, forward strand.
GTCTTAAAGCTTCTCTCTTCATTTGCTTTAGCAGACATTTACTTTCTGAACATTTTTCTTCCCTATTTCTAAAAGATGTTAATGGTGCCAAACTGTTGTTGACAATCTGTTTCTTGTAGGATACTGTTATATATAAATAGTGCCTTTTTTTATGTTTAATTTTTCAAGCCAGAAGAAACATTTAGATTTGCTTTCAGCATGAGTCTAGAATAACATTGTCTCTGGCATAGTAGTTGTTGTAGTCTTGTATGACAACTGTTGTACACATTATGTTACATGGCTGAGGCTGCAGAATAGATGGGCTTTTCTGTGTGAGTGATGTGTTTTTGCATGTAGGGCTGCCTGATGTGTTTCCTTCAGTGCCTCACTTGCTGTGGCAATAACCTGTGTTCAGTGCCACCACACTGCTGTGACCTTCAGACAGACCAACAGAAAAAAAATCCGTCTTGTTTGCTCAGCATCCCAAAAGACAATTAGGAATGGTTGCCTGAGCAACATAACATCCTTGTCCAGTGCCACAGGGATGGCTGTGTTGCCAGTTGGACTGTTCTCCGAGAAGTGGCATGCTTCCATGCACAAAATAGTGGAGTAGCAAAGGAATGGTTTTGCATCCCATTTGTTTTTCATCTTTGCTTGTACTCGCCTCTTCTGAAGTGGTAGAAAATAAGAAAAAGCATGGAGTAAATAGAGGAGTAGCGGAAAAAAAAAATGGGCAACATGAACAAAGAAAGGAATCCTGTGGGAAAGAGAGGTGGGGATGCTCTGCATTTTGGATATACGAACAAAGCAGTGGAAAAAATCTGGCAAAAAGGGCTGTCGATGTGGAATAAGCCCTTAAACAGAATAAAATCCTTTAGAAAAGAAATGAGGGAGAAAACATGGGCAATGCTGGAGGAGCAGTATAAATGTGTAAAAATGGGAAATCTCTTTTCTATGGGAAATAGCTCTTACATTAAAACTGTTCTTTATTATTTATTAAAACTGTTAAAACTATGTATTAACTAATGAGGTTTGTTAAGTCTGTTTTGCTGAAAAATCTATTTCAGGGTTTTTTTGTGGTGGTTTTTTTTTTTTTTTGTTTGGTTTTTTGTTAATTATATATATATATATATATATATTTGTTAATTATAACCAACAGACTTATTGAAGTTTTGATACTTGGATATGTTTCCCTAAAACAAAACCTACCAATGATCTCTTCTGGATTCAGGTTGCTTATCGATCTTGCGTGGTTAAGGCCCACTTGTATTTTGCAGCCAACAGCTCACAAGGGAGCAATATGGCTGGTATCACATCTGTCTGCCTTTTTTCTTCTTAGCTTGAATGAAGAGCTATATTTACAGCTAGGATAACTGTGGGGAGGCCTTGGCACTTGTCCAGACAAAGGGCTCACAGTCACGTCTCTACATCACATAGAGATGCTGTAGCTACTTTCCTGCTGTTAACCCACCTAGTTTTCCTCGTTTTATACACATATAGCCTGTGAATTTTTGGATAGCTCATGTACTGTATGAAATATTGTTTCCATCTGTTCAGAGCATTTGAGCTTTATAATAAATTCAGAGCAATTCATAGGTTTAGAACTTGACTATTTTTTTTAGCCAGTAAAGAATTATATGGCAGTCTTTCAAAATAAAAGCTAAGCTGTGAGAAGAGCATAGCACAACAAACTAAATAGGAAATAAGGAATATTGAAACTAGATGATTTTTAAGGTCCCTTCCATTTCAAACCATTCTAGAATTCTTTGAAATATTTTCTTTCAGTGTTTTTCCTAAGCCGGGTGTATGTGTTTGAATTTTAACTACCTGAGGTCTCCTTAAGAGTCAGTTTATTCTGCCACTTAGGTGCTAGGTCCTTCAATTTTTACAGAAATATATTCCTTGTCCAGAAGTATTAGTGCTCTACATTAGCAGCTTGTCTTCTATGTAATTTCATTATGGACGATGTAAACTTTAAAGCTTTTATTTTTTCCTCTCTGGTAGTGTGGTTTGATGGGATCAACAAAATCTGTTACATTGAGGTGTGTTCTAATATATTAAAATCTCATTTTTGCTGTTCACTGTAGTACTCTGCTCTATCAGATGCTTTAATGCAGCTGCTACTGTGAGAAGTCACAATGACAAAGGACTTGTGGAATTTGGTTTAGAAATCAGAGTGCAGAGGTTTATATGTTACAGTGCTCTAATGCCAGCTACAGCAAAGCTTGTCTCTCTCTCTAAATAGCTTAATAGTTGACATGAATTTATTTTCTGTTTTCATGGCGTCCACTTCTGTTCATGTCCTTTTCATATTATAATCTCACCAAAATCTCCTCGTATTACTGCATGATGGTCTGAAGGAAAGGTGAGATTCTGATTGCCCCATCAGCTTCTTGCACAAATATCAGTTACCAAAGTAGCAGAGAACGATAAACTCACTCCACACAGTATCTATGTTGTATCTTGAAATTAAGTTTTCAAAACATCCCTCTTAAAAGGGCCTGTCTTCTATTAGAGAATCTGTACTTGGTTAGAGTTCCTTTTTTACCCTCTAAAGCTTGTTTATAAAGCTTGAAGCAATTGCAGTGACTAGGCACATAAAATATCCACCCCGCTGCAGGAAGTGGAGCAGGTTTCTTGTAAGATCTTTGAGTCTGCCATTGAGAATTGTTGCTTATTTACATTTCAAGTCTAAATCAAGGCTAAACACAAATTTAGGGGTTAATTTTAGGATCCATCTAGCTAAAACAAAAATAAAATAAATTACTCATGTCTAAGGTAAAACTAAATAAAATGAAAATATTATGTTTCGGTACATCGTTCTTAGGATAAAGCATCTCTTGTTTATATAAAAAGTGATTTTTATTTATTTATTTGAATTAAGAACAGTTAGTTTTTAAAGTATAGTTGCAGATAAAATTCTTCATATCTTTGTAAAAATGTTATAAATAAGAAGCAGAGAGACCTAGGGTATTTTCCCTAATATTGAGGGAATAGAATAAATTTTACTGAACTGTTTTGGTTTTTTTTTCTTTCTATCTTGGAATCAAAATCTCTTTTATGGTATACGCACATAAAAATTTATTATTTTCGTCTCTTCACTATATATATATATATACATAAAATAAATGGGTTTATTTACTTTTTAATACAAAAATTGTTTACTTTGCACTTTGAAAAGCTGTATATTTCACAGGTTATTCAGTAAATTCTAAGTCCTATACATAGAATTTCTGGTGTTTAAACCATACATTTATGATAGTCTCCTTCTGAAATATAAAATTATGATTCTGTAATTGTAGAACTCTTTTTTTTTTTCCTCTTCCATTATCTCCTCTACATGCAGCCCGTGTCATCGTACTTTCCATTCTTCTGACCCTGTATTTCCCAGGAAATGTCTATATTATTATTTTCATTAGAGTAAAATAGAATTCCGGATGCATTTTCTATATGTCTGCTCTTAATGTGATTTGGATTCTATGGGCTTTTAAATTTATTTATTTGTGCATTGTCATGTGCAAGTCAAGTGGCTGGGTGAATCACTGTGATGTTCAAGTCAGATTACAGTCAGCCTCTCCCATCTTACCCAACTCTTTGGTAGCGTATGGTCACTGCTAATGAGTCATCTCTCTCAATTTCACTGAATAATTCCTGTTATTTCTGAAAAGCTTGTTACTGTGGCAGGTACAGAACAAATTGGGATGGAGTATTTGCTGGGATGTATTCCATGACTGAGAGTTTCTAGCTCAGCACTGGCTACAGAGCTTTTGTGTGCAGTGCAGCTCAAGATGCACTCTAGGTCTGACACTTAAAACTTTTTTTAATCACTACCTAATGAGTTCTTTTATTTGAAGTTATTCAAGTAACACTTTTTTCAGGCAGCTCTCAGAATAGAACTGCCTACTTTTGTAGGCATTAGGGAATTTTTAAGACTAGGAAGAGATGGTGTGTGTCTTGGTTGGTGTGCTATATTAGACAACAGAAAAACCTCCACCTGTAATTCCTGCAACTATCTAATTGATCTGTACTGTATCCTCTGCAATAAATCTACTCTCTGCTTACACCAATTCCATTTAGAAACATAACAAGATAGAAGCAGAAGAAACTATTGCAATATGGAATATGCAATATGTAAAATTTTCTTAAGAAAGGATGTTCTTTGATGTTTTATCTTTGTATACTTTCAAGCCTAAATAGCAAGAATGGAGATTTGATGTGTGAAACAGAGAGCAGCCAACAAGCTCTAAATGATGTCTACATGTTAGAAAGGCAAATTACTTGTTGGTAGAATTGCCTTGTTAAGGTTTAAGGCTTGAGTGATCTCATTGGGTTAGCAAAGCTTGGGAAAAAGGGTAGTGGACACAAAGAATGCAGAATTTATGAACCACGAGGACATTTGGCAGAACTCTCAAGATAAGGAAGAAACTAATAAAAGAAACTCAGCAACTGCGCTGGATGAGCCCCGGCTGGGTAAGAGGTGTTTCCAGCAGGGGGAGATCAGAACCACGGCTCACGGCTCACCGACCCAAGAATCCACGGACACAAAAGAAGCAGGAGGGAGCCTGTGGACTCTTTAGCATAAGAAGTGAGAGGATCGTTAACCAATAGAAGATCGCATACTGATTAGTAAGAGAGCTATGCAACTCGTAGTCAATAAATTCTAATTCCTTTGTTTGCTAAAATGTACAAATTGCAGAGTTTCGATAGTTGGTGGGCTTGATTTGTGGAGTACCACTGAAAACCCAGGCTTGCCAACTCTGTCTCTGTCAAGTGTGTCATTATTGGCTAGTTGCACACTGGGTAATGAGACTGAGTTTTGTGGACAACAAAACCACCCATGTTATTGAATCACATCACACACTGTTCTGCAGTGGGCGATAATTCCTGAACATCTGTAAAAATACCTGCCGTGGCCAGGAGTCAGAACTACGCCCAACATCATAAATCCTATTGTATAAAAATCCCAGACATAAAAGCATGAATTATGCTGCCAAGAAACAAGCCTATCACCGTTGTCTAGAGGTACCCCAGTGACTTGGAGGCATATGTCCCAGCAAGGAGCTCATACTCACATATCACGTGCCTTTCTCCTTTCTTTCTTTCTGAGTTCTGAACAACAATGACTGAATACTGCTATACAGTTGATCAGTGAATATGAGCATGTGAAGAGCTTTTGAGAAACAGTAATTTGATTATCTGTACTAAGAGAAGACCATTTTTTATGATATTTAGAATACTCAATTTTCTGTTCTGGCACTTGAATATTTATGACTAAAATGCTTTCTTGAAGAAGTAACAATACAGCAATTGGCTCATAATTCTGAGGTTTTTTTTCTTTGATTATTTTTGTGTGGCAAGTGTGAAGGTGCTCTTTAAGAGATTTGTATTTTTCCTTAGCCTGGAGCTGCTGCACCCTTATCTCCCATGTGGCTTCAAAGACTTGGTTCATAGCATTGCAGATGTAAAGATGATGTATTTGGTCATTACGTGCTCTATTTGTCCTGGCTCTAATACTGACTTTTCTGGTTCAAGAAAGGCAATGCAAGCAGCATCTGTGGCTTTGCAGTGGTTTTGCAGCAGCTTCAATCTTCATAAGTGTGTCAGATTCTTCCAATGAATAAGTACTTCACAGCACTATTTTCTCCTCAGTGGGTTTGCTTTATATGCGATACATACCTTAGGAACCAGTCTGTTTCTTTAGTGTGATAGATCAGGGTGAGGATTTGTGTCTTTTCCATGTATCTTTTGGAGTAATTAAATGGCAGTGTTGATTTCAGTGAGCCTCACTAGTAACTAATACACACACGTGTAATATCCTTGGCTGTACTGATATATAGACTTATTTTTTTTTAATTACAATTTTCCAAGGTGAGTTTATACACCAAAATACACTGGAGTTGTCTTTCTCTGAAGAAGGCATCTAGGCTTTGTCTCTGCTTCTTTTTCTGATGTGTGAAATATGCTACTTTGATAATAAATCTAAATATCTGTGATAGTAGTTGTAATGTGTAGAAATAGTATTTATATAGTAATTGTCTGGTGATGTTTGTAGGTCATCAGGAAGTGCTGGTGTTTCTGGTGGTGCTAGTTTATTCCTGGAGAGCAGCCACGTTCCTGTAGCTCCCTGCATATTGCAACCTTCATTTATAGTTTAGAAGGACAGTATGTCCCAATACAGGTGTGGTTTTTCCCTTTTTCTGAACTTTTGTCAACACTTCAGTTTTAAAGCATTTATTAAATCATCTCAATAAGGATGCATTTTTTTCATATTACGGAATTAAAATCTGCATGTTAGAGCTAAAGTATTTTTGTAATAATTGGCTTTTGTGGCCTTTCAGCCCACCAGGTGGGCAAATAGTAAAAGTCTAAAGCGCTCCAGGATAAATATTTCAAATTAGAATAGTTTATGTCACCATGACTAAAACCCTTTAATTTTTCTGTGTGCCTGTAGAGTTTAGGACACTGCAGAATATCCCTGGTATCTGCAGTGTGGGGCATAGGCAGTGAGTCATAAATGCTCTCTATTTAACAGTTTTCAGGAGGGAGGATCATGGAAAAGTGTGTTCCAGAGTCCTGGCTTCTTTCCAGGGCCTTTCAGGTAAAGCAGAGTGATAGTAGTCACAGTGGCTTTTGTTTTGAAAAAGCTTTTGCTGGTTGCAGGAGTCACACCAGCACCTGTTTTGGTATGGTAGACCACTAACTGGTAGTGAAGAGTGAGATCAATTTGCTTTTAATATGTGGCTCAGTGGTCTCTGACTGTTCCCAAATTTTGAATTGCTGCTCTTGTATTTCGCATTGGTGTGCCAGCTTTGCCAGATAGGAAATTACTAAGATTCCTTTTAGAAATGAAATGATGACTCCTGGGTTTATGCTGATATGGAAACATGCTAAACCAAACAAAGATAGGAACTTGTAAAAATATCTCACATTTCTCTGATTTCTGCCTCTTATTTCTCTTTTCTTTCCAAGCATAATAAAAAACAATATTATAAGAAATTCTAGATAAGGTCCATTTGGCTATTTACAGATTCACGAGACACTACCTTTGTTATATTGAAAACGCCACTCAAAGAGAGCTTATTCAACCTTCTTACACAATTAAAAGACCATTAAATAGGTACAGGCATGTAGGGACAATACTGCAAAATGTAGGTGATGTTTCTGTCCTGGTTTTCAGTTGTAGAATGTCGCTTTGTTTTTACATCTTAATACATTCCCATGCTTAGTAATCCACAGAGAGAAATATAATTGCATGCAATTTTTGTTTCTCTTGGAGTAGTAGTTAATATCTTGGGGTGTGGGTTTGGTGGTGACTTTTTCTTTTAGGGGAACTGTGAATTAATTACTCAGTTAATTGAACTATAATTGAGCAGTGAACTGTATGAAGAGGACAAGTATGGACCCAGTGACAAAATTCCTCTGTTCTTCACTTTCTAATACACTGCTTTGAGCTCTCCAATTTCACTAAATCTATTCTGCTGGAAGTGGCCATTGCACTCTATTGTTTCCAAGCAAAAAAAAGGAGACTAGTCTCCCTGATGGTCAGTGACAGGCATTTCACTTTCCATTTCTCTTGTCAGGATGTTCAAGCAGGTTCATGTGATGGCTAAATAGAGATGATGCTGTGCAATGTACATAGCACTTAGGTCAAGGAGAATTGAACTGACAGTTGTGGACAACCTAGAAAATTCTATTTATAGCTCCTTCATAGTTAAGGGTAACAGATTTGTTTTCAAATTGGTGAATACTTTTCATCATCATCTATTGCATTCAGGACAGCATAAGGAATCAGAGCTTTTATTACAGTTATTTGTGTCTTGCATTATTTTCAGCTTCAAAATTGTAGAGCCATCCAGGTAACTGATCCTATATTGGAGCTTCTTTTTGTGGCAGACTTTCACATGACATTGGTTGAGGTGGCATTTTCCTTTTGATTTGTAAATAAAAATCTTATCCCAGTGTTGTATAACAAAAAGTAGGAATATTTTACCTGATGGTATGAACCTAGAATATTCAATGTCAGCAGGTTGTTTTTTTCCTTCTTATTCTGTGCAGTAAAGTTATGATTAGAGGTTTTAAAGGCAATAGTAGTAACTTACGCCTCTCTGGAACAGATAATATATTTATATTTGGAAAATTCTTCAGGAAAGTGGTGCCTCAAGTCTTTGGCTCTATTCCATTTGATTGATTGCAACATTTTTGGAATTTTTCATCATAATTTAGGTAATGAGTAATTTCTGATTAGATAAAGAGCAAAGAACCAATCTATAAAGAAACCCAAGATTTGAAATGAGAATCACAGTCACAACAGAATAAAATAAGGAAATGCTGGAAACCTGGATATGAAATTCTGTAGCATCTCCACATAGTCTGCTTTTATTTGTCTAGTGAATGAAGTAATAAAGAAAACTCTTGAAAATCTATCTCCAATTAATGAAAGCTACTGTCAATATGGTAGTAGAATGAATACTTTAATGAACTATTCTTAAATTAGTTTTTCTTGTAGAAGAACAGTAGTTCAGTTAATGAAGTACAACATATTTTAGGCTTTTTTGTGCTGGATTCTTTGAACTGTTAACTTTCAGTTTATTTCCCTTGGGATAATGAGGTGATGTTTGCCACACAAATATATAAAGATGGTGAGTGATCGGGGAAGGAGAAGGAGGAGAAGGAGAAGAAGACGAAGACAGAAACGGAGTGACAGCCCTTTTGCTCAGAAGCATAGACCATACAAATGTGAAGCCCTTATTGTTTCTTTGATGTAAAAGTCACAGAAAATGGCCTTATTACTTGTCCTTTATCCTGTTGTGAGGATTTAGCTCATTAACATCAGTGCCATTGTCCTTTTTACATTCTACATTCCCTGTTATTTGCCTTGCCAGCAGTCACAAGCTGTTCAAAAATCAGTGTTTTTTTTCTTTGAAAAGTGACTTACTGAAGTACCAGCTCCAGTTTGGTGAAGCCCTCAGAGCAACAGGAGATGGAAGAGGAGAAAGTAATATATTTGTGATGGACAAATGTATGTAGTATCCTAAAGGACTCGAAAAAACATGCTAATATTTTAATAAAATGAAACAATATTAGACTTCTACATATATACCGGGTACTTGCTTTTGCTTAATGTTTTAAAGTCAAGGAAAATAGATGAATATTTGCTATATACACAAACAGAAAAATGAAACTGTGACTATTTTACTTGATATTTCTCCTGCTTGTGTTTTTTTGTGTCTTCCCATTTAGAGGACAGGCCGGGTTAATAATTTTATTTGTTTGAATCAAATTTCAAAGGAAATATGTAAATAGTTTATAATGCATCCTCCTCTTACTATCTTCTCTGCTATACAGTGCTGCAATTGTGAATATTGCAGTCTTAATCTTACATTAAAGTTGCTGGATAATCCTTTCATTGCATTTTTGTCTCCCTTCCAGCTGAAGGCATCATTACCTCATCTTAGAAGGACCAAAAAAAAGAACCATCAAGTATTCTATCTAGGGGCTTTTATTTCTATTTGCTGCTACTTCTGTTTGTTTTTGCTGCTTCCTTCTCAATGTAGGAAGGAAATGACTGTATTAGAAGTAGTATCTCAAGAACACATTCTGTCCTATCAGCACTTCATCGTTCAGTTTTGCTGTGCTAAAACTAAAGGAGGCCTCAACACAGTGTTGACCCTATGGGTATTTCTGGCTTTGATCATAAATTGCCTTTCCTCAAAAGTTTACCATCCTTGATAGTGTTGGATTCAAATTTCTGTATATGTTGGAAAGCTTTCTCTCCCAAAATGTTTATGGCTACTGAAAACTTAGCTCAGATTCCTTTTCCTACAGCAGTTCATTAGCATGCAGATGCTCTTGAATAGTTGCTGCAGCTCTCTACCTGCTTGCTATGCCATTTCTTTGTACTTTTAAGTTCTCTTTGCCTAACGGATGTGATTAAAGAAGCTCCATTAGGATGTAAAATGAATATTGCTGTGATCTCTGTGACATCCTTAGCCTTTGATTTTTTTGGCACGTGGATTAGTACAGTGTATGGCAAATATTATGGTATTGGCACTTGGCTATCATGGGTTCCTGCGGGTAACCACTGCAGACTGAAATAGCTTGTTTAAGCAAAAAAACCAACAACATATGATCACTTTGTTAATTAATATAAAAGCTCTTTAGTTTTCTGTGACTTTCATTTTGGATTCATTATGACAAGTTAGAAATCATCATTATAAATAATGAAGCAGGATTTTTATTTAAACCTCTCTATGAAAATATGGTCTGGAAAAGCAGGCTTATCCTCTTTATAAATATGGGCTTGGGAGTTAGCTCCTGCTGTGCTGTTCTCTGGAGGCAGAACTCAACTTTAACACCTTGTGCCACAAACAGCATTTTAAACAGGGCAACATTTTATTGTGGAGTGTGAGAAGAAACAAGTTTTTTGCAGATCACATTGACAAACACAATCTGTTAATGGTTTGCTTGCATAAAGAACAACACTAAAAAGCAGGCAAAAATAGTTCTAAAAAGACCTAAATAGGCCACTGCAAAGTCATATCCAACTATAATTTACCAAACACTGAGAAAATCTTGTTCACTTCAGCATTGCCAGGTGGAGAACTTTGTTGTGCATTCTGTTTTTACATCTCTGTGCTGCAGCAGGCAGATTTTATTTATAAACAGTCAATTAGCACTATCATCACTAATCTACAAAATATATTATGTCAGGGAAATATCCATCTGAAATTTGATATCATTATTCTAGAAAACATGCAGATGTGAGGGATCTATATCCAGTTAATATTCCACAAGTCTTCTCCCTGCTTCTTCAGAGTGAAACTGTGAATTTGTAGATGCCAGTTCTGAGACAGAATGTTCCTACAAAGGCCTTTCCAGTCAAGGATAAATAATCTCAGAGATGTTTGGAGTTATTGATCAGTTTTATTTTTGGAATGTACTAACTGCACAGAGTTTTAATCTTTAATTGGTCATATTTAAGAGATTTTCTTTTCCATTGAGGCCTGTGATATATATTGATGTAACTATTGAATTATTAGTAACAGCTGCTGTAGCACAACACATTTATCTGTGTTGGTTTAGTTGTTGTGTGTTGAGCTTTTCAGTGCAAACTAGATAGGTAGTGGAGAGTAAATGGAACAAGTGTACCAGGCAGTATTCCAGAAAGCAAGGGATGAATGTGGGGTGCAATGCTCCTGCATTATCAGCTGTGAAACTTTTGGGGAAGATTCAGGCAGAGATATTGGAGGAAAAGCCAGATATGTGCAATGCAGACCTTTTTGTGAACTTGATAGTGGGATTTTTTTGCAGCAGTGGAAGCACAAATCCAAGTGACTTATGTCATTTTGAAACCAGGTTTGTGTGAGTACTGGATAAACAAGAGGACATTCTTTTAATGACATATTTTCAGCAGTTGCTGTACAATAATAGAAAATTACGTCTTTCTGTTTGGTTTGGTTTGTTTGTTTTGTTTTTTTTTTTTTTTCATTTCTCTATTAACACAAGCTGAAAATGCTCCACATTGTTTCTAGGGATCCACTGCTTCACATGATCTCATTAATATTTTCAGATTATAAAAGCTTCTGATGGATTTCTGCCAACTTGAGAAACTGTTACAATCATATTCTATTAGATTTTTAATTTTTTTTTAAAGACAGAATGCTGAACCTCCCTGGCTCTGTGCTGGGAGTGCTTGGCTCTTATAGAGCCATGTCTCTGGATGCTCTTGTACAAACTATCCTATGTGTACAGCGTAGCAAACATTTCATCTCGATGGTTTGAGACAGTTTGTGCATGCTAATTCAATGATTTTCTTTGGTGCTTTATCCACTACTTAAAAATTTTATACCTCTGAAATACTTTTCAGTACATCTTTTCAGTACAAACCCATCACAAAAGAAGCAGCTATCCTCCTCTTGAGCAGCCTGCCCCAAATGTCAGGAATTACTAAGGAGGGTTGAAATACTGCAAAGTCATACTGACTTCATTGCATCTGCAGTTACAGTTTGTTTGCAGCTGCTCACTGTTCTAAGTGCAGCAGTCCAATTTATAGTTATTTGCTTACTAAATTTAGATTGGGCAGAATTAGAATTTAGTATAACTGGTCTGTTCAGGAGGTGAGTATTTCATACCCTCATTATAACTTCCATGGTGCAGATGACAGAGGTGCAGCGTGGCCATCTGAGGCAGGGATACCGTAAGGAAGTGAGGATGTGACAGTCCCTGCTGACAGCTGATACTGGTACTCCACCCTCCAGTCCCTCTGGGATTTGGAGACTCTTTGAGTGGAGCCAGCTCTGAGTCTCTGCCTTCCTAGGTCGAAAACAATTGTGCTTTGGTTAAATTTAATTGAGTTAAAAGTACATAGGAATCATTTTGCTGTTCTGATTTCTTTTTCAGGTATGATAAAACGATACAGTAATTAAGGGATTGATAGAAAATTGTTTTATGGGCTATATATAGCAAAAGAACATCTGGGAATTTACACAGAGAGGTGAAACCATCCCAACACTTCTGCCATATCTGGGACTGATGGTGTCATCCAGAACATGAGGAGAGGGGAGAGGGCAGTTCTGTTCAGGCAGTGTGGTTGTTTGAAAAAACTACTTTCACTGAAATGCTTTCATTTTCTTGTGTGGTCTTCTGGATAGTTACCATACTCTCCGGAAGGAGAAGACAAACAACTGAAGACAAGTAAATAAACAAATATTTAATTTCAGCTTTTGGCTTTGGTGAAATATTCCACAATTTATAAAGTATTTTAGTGCTTTTCTGCCTTTTTTTTTCTTTTCTGTAAGAAATGTGTACATAGAAATCACATTATGAAAAATTAGCCATAATCCATGTTCCAACAGTCACAATTTCTATAATTTATAATATATAATTATAATTAACTATCCACTGCTATTACCATTTTGTTGATTAATAGATGATAGTACTTCCATCGCAACAGTCCAAAAAAAGCATAATTTGAATAATTGCAGTACCAGAAGTCAAAAACAGTTCCAGCTTTTTTTTTTTTTTTTTTTTTTTCTTTTTCTTTTTTTCACCAAAAAATTTGTTCCTGCACTTTTCAGTTCCATGAGCTGAAAAGGCAATAGACTTAGGTCACCCGCATTGTAGTTTAGTTACTCTTGAATTCTTTATCAATCTCATGTTGTTAGCTCATCTGCTCAAAAGATTAGATTTTCTGAGTCAGTAAAAACCCCATGGAGTTCATTGATTTATTTTGTGACTTTTTAGAACTCTCCATTCATATGAACATCAGCTGCCATCTAAAACAGGAAGCACAGAACAGTGGGACAGTCAAGACTTTCTGTTATGTCATTGATGTTCCTAAGCATCAGAGGACAAGATGTTATTTTAGATGACCTGAGGTTTTTGGTTATTTTTAATTCAGACAGACCTTAAATCTAAAGTCATCCCTGACTGACCTTACTTTTAACTGAGTGTGTTAGAGAAATAAAGTTTACATTTCCTTTAGGAATTCAGCAAGGTCACTGCTTGTGGAAAGCCATCACTGGTGCTTATGCTTCACCCTGTGCAGCTGACCAGTGTGGAGATGGCCAGGCCTGCAGACAGCCCTCTTTCAGAGGTCCAAGTTAGCATCATCAGTTTTCTGCACTAGAGTAGCAATTCTGTCGACTACAAGATTTTGCATCCCTCTCTTGCTGTGCCCTGAGTGCAGCTGAGTCACTGCCTTTGGCCAGGTGCTGGATTTGCCTCTTGGCTGTTCTTTCAGCTGCGGCGTTTGCTGCTGGCTGTGACGTTAATGCACATCAGCCAGCAGAACACTGAGTGCTGCTTTCACCACTGAGCATCACTTTTGGCTGCTCCTATTTGGTTAGCAGCTGACCAGCTCTGGGCACTTGTGCTTGCTCAGGAAAAGAAGGAAGCAATTATTTTTATTTTCCCCAATACTCTTGTTTTGCTTTCTCTCTCCCCTTAAAATAAACTTTGGTTTTTTCATCCTCCAAGTTCTGTGATGTGTGTGAGAGCCCGCTGCTCATTTTGCATTTAGTCCACCTCACTGATACTCTGAGAAGCTCTCCAAAAGACACCTCTCTAATGATATTTACTTCTATTAATGTTGAAATTCTGACATTTACAGGTAGAAGAACAATTAATTATTTAATGTGTGGTAACATTTTAAAAAGTTTTAAGTTCTCCTTATGAAATCAAAGGGCTTTAAAAAACTATTTCATTCATACTTATGTAGGTAGGTAAAATGAAAAATATGTAAGTGCCTGGTAAATATAGCATGATTTGAAAAGTTCTTATATTGGGTTAATGAACTGCTAAATCAAAGTTTTAAAAATTTGAAGCTGAATATAAAATATTGTATGTGAGTGATGTTTTAAATGAAGAACGTGTGCAAAATTTTGATAGCAACAACCATGTATGTTGATAACATTAGGCAATAGTTATTCCCTGACAACATTAGCTAATTAAATGCAAACCTGAAACATGATTTGTCAAAAAATGAATTTGGTTTTTACTAGTGAAACTGAAGAATTATTCTGAGTTTCTCTAAATTCGTAGTGAAATTAGGCCTTTTGGAATTTTCTCTTAAGATCAGTTTGGGAATTTTGCATTTGTACACAAAAGAAAATGTATTAGTTCCTTGTAAATATTCTGGTAAGTCACAATGACAAAGTGTTGTAAGGAACTGGCAGGCAGTTGTCATTTAGAACTTGTATGGAACTGTTATGTTATAGCATTAATGAGGACTTGGAGAGAATTCATTGCGAACTGCAAACTCTGTATCTTCTGTAGCTGACCTGACTCCATGCTAAAATTATACTCCTTGAAATGCTTTTGTGAAGTACAGCTGACCCTGAGTAAGTGCTGATGTTGCTGGCATAACTTTAAGCCTCTCAATATAATTATTTTGCAAAGAAAATGACAAATAGTTTGTGATAAAATGATAGTATACCACACGTTTGGTAGTGTTAAAATAAGACATTTTTTTCTTACTGTTATACCATTCATTTTTTGTTTAGATGAAGCTGAAGAAAACCTCCTCATATCTCAGCCCTAGAGAGAGAAAGCCTAGTTTATTGCAAAGTGGCAAGGTGCAGCCATTTGGTCTTTAAATGCGAATTTTAAGTTCTCTTAGTTTATTCTTTTTTCTTATCACTAGAATCTGCAGTCATGGCCTCTCTCATGAAGAGCAGTTTTTGGAAATACAGAATATGTTTAGAATTTTTTCTGAAGAATTTTTTGCAGTGAGCTGAGTTTCTAGGCTGTGCTCTGTGACATAAAGAAGTGGGGCATCTATAGAGCTTGGGTTAGAAAAGGAAAGATAAATTCAAAGGATCATGATTGTGTGCAATTTATGAGAGGACATGAACAAAGAAAGGAAAGGGGACCTGACATGGTCATGAAATACAAAGGAAAAACTGGGTTGGTAGGGAGGTAGTCTCTGCTTCATGACTGGATGAAGGAGAGGAAGAATGAAAAACACTGGAGTGGGGGCAAATAGGTTGATCTTTGATGGGGATGGGTTTGCAGAACATAGGCTAATTGTGAGAATCTGGGGTGATGCAAGATAAGAACAGTGGGGGAGAAAAAAGAATTTGTAGTAAAAAGTTAAGATGTTAATAATATGTAGTGGCATGTTAGGGATTTGTGTTTCAACTGCTCTGCTATCCTTACAAATCTTTTGTGCTGGTTATCACAGGTTATTTATATGGCACTTGGGTGCTGGAAAGGTTCTTAATCACCAAATATCTCACAAGCACCTATCGATGCTGGCAGGTGTGGATGTTGATCATTAGCACAGAATAGTCCCCTTCTCTAGCCTGTGTAAAATGAGCCTGTTTCTCAGCTGATTGACTAGCTTTATACACCCTATCTCAGACTGTGTAGCTCTGAGTGTCTCAGTCTTACTCTTGGCTGCTGTTGTACATATTGTGGTTTGTTGTGTGACAAGTAGGGGAAAACTACCTTCATGTCTTGCAAGTGATGCTGATCCAGCAGGTCACTCAGTGGTGTTCACTTACTTAAGTGTTAAAAGGCAAGGTTTTTTTAAGACAGGTGAAACAGGGTTTTCAGCTGGGCATTACTAACCTTGGTGCTTTCTATAAGCCACAAAAGGTACGTGTCCTGTCCCAAATTATGGGGAAGTGTAAGTAGAGTAATGCTCAAAGAGAATAGCAGCGTTTGATGTTAGGAGGGGAGGATGGTTGTTTGCCAGTTGGCATGTTTGCGAATTTATGGATGTGTAATTGTCAGTTGCGGCCAAAGATTTTTGTACTTTTTGTCCAATATCCTGTTGAAGCACACCATGTTTGCTACCTTTCCAATCTGATTAATCATCATGTTGATGTCTAGATTGTATAAACAAGAACTGCTCTGGGGACTAGGGGAGTTACCATTGGGCTCAAGCAAGATTTCAGCCCTCTTAATTTACTAAATACAAGCCTTTCTGCACATCTGACTGTAAAGTGTTTGTCAGTTCTTCAGTTATGCCAATTCTTCTCTAAACTTCATAAAATTTATTAAAAATCTTTCAGAAACCTGAGAAAAGTGAAGTAAGGGGATTAAAGTGTTGTAAAAACACTGTGTGCACTAGCAAATTTTGCATTTGTAGAGAGCTCTTCTGCCTAGTAGGAAAAAGATGGACAAAGGCTCTTGGCTAAGACTTGAGTTCAGACATATTTAAGGGAGAAATAATTTGCACATTTGTAATAACGCAGGAAAATTAATTTTTGCAAGAACTTTTTTGAATTTGTGGTCAGTTTACAGCTCTGAAAACTTTTGGATTTTGAAAGCTTTTGGAGATGGATGATTTGCTATGTTATATGGTTTATTTCAAGCAGGAGCTAAGCTGGAAAATTCCTTTGGTCCTTTTTATGTTTTATGACTCCAGTATTCTGTTCTGGTTTTATAATCTGTGTATGTATAAAAATCAATACTTATTAGCAGTCATTTTCTGTCTTTAATATGTTTGGGAAATCAATGACTGATGGTAAATATGCGGCTTTTCAATGATGAGAATATTCTAGAACTACTCAGTTATTTCCTTCTCTGCCAGGTGCCTTAGGGCACTGCTGTCCTCATATTAGATCATGCTTTGTGCACAGGCAAAGGCAATTCAGTGTGCTGTAATTTCAGCTGAAATTATTAGCAGTGCTAGAAGTAGAGAGTTTCTTCTATGACAAATAAATGTTACTTTTGAGTACACTTTGGTTTGATTCATTTGTATTCCAAAGGTAGGAAGAATTAAGCATATCTAGTAATTGATGTGTGCCAGACTTAGTGTGAGGTTAGGAAATATTATGTGTTTCCCTCATGGAAGAGAGTCAAGAGATAACTAGATGGGCATTAGCAGAAAAGGAATATTTTTTTTTTTTTTTTTTTTTTTTTTTTTTTTTTGTCAATGATTCGGTCTGTCAGGAAGCTACTTTTGAACAACTGCCTGTTTTTATTTTCTGTTTAATTTCAGTCAACATGTCTTAGACTTTGCAGGAACTTCAAAAGTGATTATTTCATCTCAGGCTCTTTTTCATCAGCCTGTTTGTGATTCCCAATGTATTTGTCAAGAGCTTGAGACATCTTTGGTAATTTTTGTTGCCATAAGCAATAATTGTCTATTTTTCTTTTCTGTCTTTCTAATGATAAGATTTCTGAGTGAGTTGCAGAGAAATTTGTGTAGTAACAAGATAAAAACAATTACTTTATGATGTGCTTCTTCTCTTCCATGGAAAGTTAGGTTTTAAACATATGCATCAGTAAGAAAAACAAATATTAAGAGTAATCAGAATCTATCTTTCTCTACACTTGAAGAACATTTAACATTGTTCCATACAAACAATCAGACTTTATAAATGCCTAGTGGCAAATGAGGATAAAATTGGAAAACCTTAAGTGGATAGACAATTGAGTTGCAGCAGAGGTAGAATTAAGGAAAAAAAAAATTATTCATTTTATCTCTCTTTTTCTGTGTTTCTTTGTTTTTTTTTTCTTGGTTGGCTGGTTTCAATTGTGGAAAGGGAGAGGCTGCATTACAGTCTAACCTGAACTCTTGCCATGGAATGGGTCATTAGGCTGCCCAGAATGAATTTCTTCTTCCAAATCGGCAGTGATGACTGAGCTTTGGAATATATTAAAAAAACATCAGACCTTGAAAATTACAGTCTGAATCTGAAAATGTCTTCTCATACATCTGCACAAATACCCATTGTAATCCTCAGTATATTTTATCAGTATTAATTATCTTCACCATTATAAATCAGTGCTTTCTTTTAACTGCATATATTTATCTCCCTTTTTATCCCGCTTATATTTAGTTGTACCTTTGAGAAGAATTTTAACAATAAATTCCTTCCCCCCCATATAGTGGGCTATAGATTGTCATCCAGTGACACTTCAATCTTCTATTTGACAAACTAAATAGATTGACCTCTATAAATCTTTTATTAGTAGTGATGTTTTTCAATCTCCTGGTCATGCTTGTAGTTCTCTCTTGAACCCATTTGTGAGTGTCTTTGAAATGCTGACAACAGAACTGGACACAGTGATTTAGCAGCAGTCGCAGAGGCAATACAGCCTCCCTATTCCTTCTTAATATTTCCCAGATTACCTATAAGCCATTAACTATATTATCCTGTGCAGCTGCGATCTCCTTATTATTTGTCAAGCTAATTACTTTTAGCAATAAAATTGCATTATGATTTTTATCCTGGATGTGACCTTCCGTGTAGCACCCCAAAAACCTTGGTTGGTAAAGCTCTGACTAATCTGCTAGTTTTGTCTCCTCTCTCTATTCTCCATGACCTGATCAAAATCCATCAATTCTAGCCCTTTGTTCGTTCCCATTAACACATTGTGTTTATATTGAAACAGCACTGATTTTATTTTTTTTTGCATCCTTCCTACAAAAATTTAATGATAATATTCAAAATCAGTAAAATAGGCAGCTCTTAATTTGCTGTGAGTCAAAATTTTACTTGGTAGTTTTGAAACATATAGCAAAAAATATAATGTATTTGTGTAGTGGAAATAGAGCACGCAGAGAAAACAAGAGATAACTTAATAAATGAAGGGCAGTAAAATGCAGACAGACAACATGGATTTCAAGTGTCACAAGAAACTTTTAGACTCCTGTGCTCTAAAAGATTATTACAATTTTTGTGACAATATTTTGTAGCTCTTTTATAAGGGAAATTAGTTTCTTTGCTTTAAATCAGTGTTAGGTTGAGATTTTATTAAAAAGCAGCTGAAGTGTCTTGAGGGTTCTAATATATATTTTTCTTTTGTCCAAGTTGCTGAGTGGCAAAGAAAAAAATAATTAGTAAAATAATAAAAAAAAAGGTTTGTGATTTATATTTTTTAAGAGCTTGTTGAAAATTGTGATACTTTTTCCAATGGAAAAAACCCAGGCTGCATGAAATTATTATTTAAAGCACTTCCTGAGTTTTGATTTTTTTTTTTTTTTTAACTGAAAATTGTGGTCCTCTGAAAAATTCTCCTTCAATATTTTCAGTTTAAAAGAAGGGATATTATAGCACATCCTGCATTTTTTTTTTTTTTTTAATATGTCTTACATTTAGGTTACTCTAGAAAGGATTATAATGTCCACCAGTTAGTTTTTCCTGTTTAAACTGGTATATACTGTGCATTTGTGTTTATATGTTTGTGAATCTGTGTACCACTGAACCCTCTGCTCACAGCAGCCTGTTACAAATGCATGTGGCTGAGGCTGATAATGCTGACTCTGTACTATGCAAAACATTTCCGTGCCGTACAGATCAATAGTGCTCTATTACTGTAATTGCCTGAGCAACACGGAACAACAGAGATTTCCTAACAAAAATCCTGGGATCACATCAGCTGTTGAGGCACTCCTCAGAGGCTGCAAATGGGTTGAGGGTTTATTTTGAAATTGTCATCTGAACTGGAGGTTTGGACATATTGGAACTCCACTAATTGCTATGAATGCTTCAGGGCCTCTGGAAGGGCAGGAAACCCTGCTTAATCGTGTAGGCAAGCAGAAAATAGAAAAGACAGATGTTGTGCTCTCCTCTTCTTGTCTGAATCCGATTCTGCTTTTTGACCTCATCTGTCTACTTGATGAAGTCTGTCATAATTGTGTATTTTACAGAGATACATGCCCATGCAAGTAATTTTCTTAATATTATTTTTAGTCTGTATATTATTGAGACATGCTTGGACTAAGCCACTCAGGGAAAAAAATTATAACTCGGAGTTAAAGAAATCATACATAGTGTTGGGGCACACAACATTCTATTAAGGATGACATGAAATAAGAGTTTCTCAATGTTTGCTGCTACAGCAGTCTCGTGTGGGATATGCTCTGTTTGATGTAGGATTACATATAAAAGTAGACTTTAAAAGCTAAAAACTTAGATTTTCTTACCTGCACACTGCCCCCCTCAAAAAACAAATGAACCGAAACACCCCAAAACCACAAAATTGAAACCACCCCTTAACCTGAGCACAAAACAAAGCCTAAGGACTTTAAAAACCACTGCATTTCATAAACGTCGTTGCTCTTTTTGGAAATACCATGTTAATTTATTTTAATTTCCTTGATAATTCTTTCAACAAATGCTTGTCATGTGAGGTTGCGAAATGTAGCATTGTAAAACATGACATCTATGAAAAAGCTTTTTTCTTTCCGTTACTTTCACTGCATTACTGAATATCAATCAGTCAAGGAGATGTGACATCCTGATTAAAAATAGTGATACTTTAGACTTTGTTAGTATTGATACAAACATTGTGTCTTAGCCAATTAACTATTTAATCTTGAAAGAGTTTGCAGGAAACTGCATATGTAAAATAGGTAAGGGCTGCTCTTGTCTGTCATCATATGAAATAAGACATAAAAATCCCTGGGGTTTTTATCAGTTCAGTTTAGCGGTTGCATTGTTACTGTGTACGTCGAGTTACATATTTAGCTAATTTAGCAAACAGAGTAATGAATGAGGTGAAGGAGAGGAGTGCCCACAGCTGGGCACACAGCAAGCCTTGTCAGCAAAGACGAGAAGGCAGAGTTCTGCTGAAGGCCAGCAGGGAGGTGGCTGTAGGAGGGAGGCTGAGCATGTGCCTTGATGGCCCTGTGGCACAGGTGATCAACACCATCATCTCAGGCAGCTCAGCAGCACTGCTGATGACAATCTGGTCACCGTAATTTGCTGTTTCCAGGACCACAGAATCATTACATTTGGAAAAGACCTGTAAGATCACAGAATGAAAACACAACTTAATACTGCCAAGTTCACCCATTAAACTGTGTCACCAAGTATGCAGCTACATGTCTTTAAAATACCTTCAGGGATGGTGACTCCGCTGCTTCCCTGGGCAGCCTTCATGTCCTCCTTTTACTGAGGGCCCCAGAGCTGGACACAAGATTTGAGGTGTGACCTTATCAGTGCTGAGAACAGGGGGACAATCACTGCCCTGCTCCTGCTGACCACTCCACTCCTGTTCCAGGTCAGGATGACGTTGGCCTTGGCCACCTGGGCACACACTGGCTTATGTTCAGCTGGCTGTTGACCAGCATCCCCAGATCCTTTTCCACTGGGCTTTCCAGACTCTTATTTCCAAGCCTGTAGCATTGCACAGGGTAAAAGTCTTTGGATCTTAAAGATATTTTCCAACCTAAATGATTCTGTGATCATGGAAATTGAAAATTGCACTGAGTGCAGCAGTTTGGTCTGTATCAGAGCTCCTTTCCAGGGGTAATGCTGCACACAAGTAATTTTCTAGCTACAGACATGATCTAGAGACTCTTAATAAGGGGTAGAGAATGATTTATGGCAGTTTTAGGCACTGTGTGCATTGCTGTATGTAATATCTGATTGAGACTTTGCATATACCAATGTTGTTATGAATTCCTGAGAATAGACATGTACATTTGTTATCCAAACCTTCAGTAAGTAGTTAAGAATACCTGAAAAGAGCAATGGTAATACAGTCATATGGATTCTAATATTTTCTACCTCAAAAATAATTTAGTGCTATCTAGAGTTCCCATTTTTCCTGTAGCACCTCATTTATTCCTACTTATAAATATTGGACCTCAATATAAATCATCAGTGGCTCCCTTAGATCAAGTGTTGTTTTGCTATCTTTTAATCAGTGATTTAAAATTCACTGCTCAGAGGTGTGCAAATAGAACTTAAAATGAATTGATGAAAACCTTTTCTTAAGAAGTTAATACTTGGCTAAAGTGATATGGCTAATTCTCAAATAGTGTCTGTAAAGGTATTGGTTCTCTTGTTTGTTAAAAAAGAAAACCAGCAAACTGCTTATTTCCCACTAGTGGTCTATTAAATCACCACGTCATTGCTACTGCATCGAGTTTTATTGCCTTTATATTTTTGTGTGTGCAACATTCATGTACTGTAATAAAGGGTAGTTATGACTTTCCTGCATGGAGGGTCAGCAGCGAAGAGGGAAAGAGGCAGTTGCATATTGTCATTGCAAGAGAACAAAGGTTGGCCTTCAGTGAGTGCTCCAATATTGAATGACTGTGTTACACAGCACCGCAGAAAACCTTTTCCTTCCCAAGTGAAAAGCAGTTTGAATGTGTTCCTTAAATGAATGCCAGTGACAGTTGCATGCTTTTGTTCAGTTTATGTCTAAAGATTCATCTCTGCGCTTGAATTGTTTTCTCAAATTACTCAATACCACAGGAGATATTAAACACTGAAGTATTCTGGGCACTCTTGCAGAAAAGACTCAATCAGAGTGAGAAGCAACATAACATTAATCACAGAAGTCTGTTATTTGAGTCCAGATTTCATTTTGAGTTACTGATTGAAAACTCTAATTTATCTTTTATATGACATGCATTTATTCATAACTCTGGATTTATACAATTTATGTATCTGTATTTTTTCATCATTTCTGCTAATTGCTTTTTCACAAACCACACTGCAGTTGGTGGAGTTGCCCAGGCTTGATGGAACATTTTTAGGTTATGGGACAGGGCAAAGTTTCCTTTTTGGCGTCAGTGCCATACAGCAATGGCTTGTAAAGCATGATAGCCAAATATTCCTCCCTTTAATTTTCTTATGTTCAATTCTTACATGCTGCTTTTCTTCTCTGCTTCACCCCATTATTTTATGCAGTTTATACAGCTTGTGTTTCCAAGTCTTTGCCCAGTTTACTCCCTGGCACACTGTCTCATGTAAAAAAAAAAAAAAAAAATATTTTCTCCCCAGTAAAAATAGACTTTCTCCATTTCATTACTCCCCTCTCCCTTTTGTTGTCTTAAATTTTAGCAAGTAGCAAAAAAAGTACTCAATTTTAAAATGAAATTTCAAATAATGACAATCTGTCCATTATTTGTACATATATCTGTACATATATCCAATCTCGGATATAATGTAGTTTGTTCATTGAAGAAAATGAAGAGTAATGTATTTTTATATGGACATTGTGTGTCTTTTAGTATTTTGACACTTCTGAGCAGTTCAATATACAAAATTACAGGAAATACTTTTAAAAGACATAAATCAGACATTGTAACCTGAGATAAAAGGTATGAGAAATTGTTAAGTAGCTCTCGATGCTTCCTTGTCTTTCAAGCTATTTAGTGTAATATTAATATGAAAATAATCACACTTCACAGCTCAGTATTGGATTGGTCATTTATTTTAATGCATTTGAAGTAATTCCATTTCATATGATAGACAGTAGAACTTCTGGGTAAACAAAATATCTCTAGTTTAAAAATTAGTGGTTTCTGATATGAAAATGAAGTGTCATTTTCCTTTGTTTATTTAGACAGAAAAAGACAGTAACCCCTTTGAGGACGGAAAAGAAATGAAGAATTAATTTTTTTTTTTATCTGTTTAATGCTTGATTTAAGACACTGGGGGTGGGTGGGAAGGTCTCAAACCACACCACTAATGAACTAAAAATAAATGAGATAAAGGTATTCAAATATTTTTATAAATATCAAGTATAGGAAAAATATTCAAATCTGAGTTGAAGTAGGGAAAGGATGAGGAACAGGAAGTCTGTACCTTTTTGCCCCCCAGGCCCAGACAATTTGTAACAATTGAAATCCAGCACGAAAACATTGAGAAAACCATACCTTGACTTCAATTCAGGTGTAAGCCACTACTTTTTTTTAATACCTTTCAAAAGAAAAAGTCCATACTTGACAGAATTCCATACTTGGCAGCTATTTACAGAACTACTTTTCTTGTGTACTGCTTGTTAGCATTGTGGTTTTTTTCTTACAAAAGCATCTACTGCTTCCTGAGAGCCTTCAGAACACACTTGAAGTGCCAGACCACTGTCCTTCTGTGCTATTACTAAATATAAATTTTTCCACTTGAGTCAACTGAGTGAAGATCAGATGTTTTTAAAAGGGCTTGATTTTTGTTTGCCCAAAGGCGACTCTGCTAAAAAAATTCAGTGACCTCATAGCTGAAAGTGGCTGCAGATTTCCTATTTAATAACTCAAATGTTCTGCACAGCTCTGTGAACTAGGATTATATTTTTGTTCTGATTTTTGTAATTTCATTTTTTATTTAAATGAAAATTACATAGTTCTTGAGATATCCCTGTTGGTACACCTCCTTGGCTGAAATTTCCCTGGTGCATTTGTAGGATATGAAAATGCTGTTAAACTAGACCAGCAGTCCCCTGGTATGCTCAGATAGAAGGAAAAGCCTTTCTTTGGGTTCTTCCTTAGGTTTTCTCTCTGAAGTTCTGGAACAAATGTGCTGTGCAGCTTGTTTCTTTCTTCCTGCAGCCTCTTGTCTTTTTAGCTGGCTTTGGCAGCTCCAGCATAACCCATCTTCTTAGACTTCTTCTAGCAGGAACCTGTCATCCCCAAAAGAATACAGATACCAAGATGTTCAGGGAATGTGGGTGGCTTGTGCTGTTGGAACAACCATGTCCTCCCACTTATGTCACTGGGATGTTGTGTGGCCTCTGGGGTAATATGTGGATTTGTAATTCTATGGGAGACTCCTTGATGGAGATTGAAGCTCATTCATAAGATATGGATGATATTCATACTTGCATATGTACTGGTAACTGATAAAGTGAAGTCATTCCACTCTCCCTTAGTACAGCAAGCAGAAAAGGTGTCTGTTTTGAGCCATCACAGATCTTGGCTCCAGCAGGAGTGTGTTTCTTAGGGTGCAGCATTCTGAAGCTGGTGGCATGATGTAAATAACTATTTAGCTGCCTCTGTGTGAATATCTGGGCTCAGGATGATATTCTTGTATGGATGTCTGTTGTGTCTGAAGAAGTAGAGCTCTGTCTTCAATACGGCATCATTTCTGGAGTGTGCAGTCTTGTCTGAGTGTTAATGTGGTTTTGTCCTGATCTGATTTAACATGGTGCAGGACAGCACCTTTCTCCACACCCATCTGCAGCTAGCTGACCCTTGGTGTGCTGTCAGCACAGTGAATGTGGAAGGGCACTATTTCAAAATTAGGAGGGCAGTGGAGAAGATATGTCATCTGCCTGAAGCTAACAACTCATTCAGGGAACAATTTTATCCAAGGTTAATGGAAGATCAGAGACTGTATCAGTCAGCTGAAGCAAGCTTACTGTTAAACGTGGAGTTCCATTCCTGAACTGTCATAGTGTACTTGCAGCATTTTGATAGGGTTTGACAGGTAGTGTTTGACTATTTATTGGCACAAATATCCTCTGTGCTGCTCTAAGTATCTGTTTTTCTGTTTATGGGTGGGAATTACATGTTTGGGTGGAGAGAGGTGAGAGAAGTTTTCTGCTATTTGTAAAGTGGTAATGTACCTAGCAGTGGCTGAGTAAAGAGTAAAGGAAGGCCCCCTGCACGGGGTTGGGAGAGCCCTGGCCAGCAGCCAGATGACCCTGCCACACATTCCTCCTGCCTCAGTAAAGGGGGACCCTTTGATACTGCAGGTGAGGGCACCACCGTTGAGAGAGGGACCTGCTCTTTACAAAACGTGCACAGTTCTTAATCTAACTCCTTGGATTCTTGGGAGGTACTGATTGTAATGGGGTGTTCAGTGGTATCTGTACTATAAGGGAAGTCCTGAGGAGCTACTTGATAGTGTCATGATATTATGCAGGATAATTGCCCCTTATCAAGAGTTTGTAAATGTTGCCTGAGAATTGCTGTAAATTACTTAAATCTTTCCTTAGGATTTTTTTAAAAATACACCACTTTCATCTTATGTGAGAAGGCAGAGCAGTGCATTTGTGTTTGTCTGGGTAGTTGTTGGGAAGGGGAGTAAAAGGCGGGGAGGTGTGTTGGATTAAATTGTCAAAAGATTTCTTTGCTGCAGAGCTACTTTGGAGTGAGGGTATGTTCATTCACTCTTTCTCTCACATTTTGCTTTATTAAGGTGCAGTTCAGCTGAAACTGACTTCCTCTTTGGCTATCCATAAACTGTGAAACAGAAGGATGCAGAAGACTATCCCCTGCCTTTTTGTCCATGAGTGATAAGAGCACAGGATCATTAATACAAGTTTTCTGCAAAGATGAGTTCAGAGGAGAAGAGTATATCTCCAGCTCACAAAACATCCACCCCATCACATAGAAGTGCCTCCTCCTCTTCATCGTCTCAGAGAGACAGGAGGCAGGTAAGGAAATAGTCTAGTTGTTTGTACCATCTGGTGGGATGATACATTTATTCCTGTAATGTGACTGTTCTTGTTAGCTCTAGATTTGCTTGCTTATAGCATTGGATGATAACGCTATAGCCAAAAATTGTTGATTTTTTGAATTTACTTTTTCCATTTCCTAAAGTGGCTTGAAAAAGATTCAGAAGCAATATGGGCACTATGTACAGCACTGGAACAGGAACTACATAATCTCATGGACAAGTAGGAAACATGCTCTGAAGCCCTTGGAGAAGTGGTTTCTTTGTCAGCATGATCCTACAGTTGCTGAAAGTTTTGTGTCATCTGTGAATATCTCTCTTTGTAAATCCAACAACTGAGATGCATTACCATTTTAGAAAAGTGGAAATTCATTTTAAATACCATATTGTTCATCCTTTCTGTAAACATCTAATGTTTTAAATATTATTTGTTTCACTGCAAGTTAACACTGATTGTTCTACCTCACAGAGTACTAATCCAGTTATGTTAGACTTCAATTTTTAAGAGACCCTTATTTATGTGGATGTAATTATCCAGGATCTCTTTGAGATAAAGACTGTATTAATGCCCCTCAAAACAAACTGAGCTTTCCTGTGGTTTTTTTTTTTTTTTTTTATTTTTTTTTTTTTTTTTGAGGGGCTGGGTGTACAGTGTGGCCACAAGATCAGTGGGAGCACTTCAGAAAATATCAGAGCTATCTGCTAGATTTCAGATAAGTCCTTACTTGTATATTTTACGTGTTTCAAAGGCTGATACAGAAAAATTGGTTAGAACAGAAACTTATTTTAAAACTGTGATCTGTGAAAAAGAGGCAAATAATTAAAAAAAATTAAAAATCATTGGCTTAGGAATATTTTCCCAGCTACTTGTATGGCAGCTCTGATACTATTTTCTCAGATGCTGCTGAGGAATTTTCTTCCCTTACCTCTTAAGAAAATTTTGAAACCCCAGAATTTGTAATGAAAACTGTAAAATGTACAGCTTTGAATTAAATAATCTCACCACAAGGTACTTTTTAGATGTTAAATCAGAAGAAGAATTCTGATGTATACTTAATAACAGGCAGGAAATGTGTGTGGAACTTTTTAATTATTTCTGTTGCTTAAGTAAATCCAAAAAGTATTTTCTCACAGGTGATAAATATTTTCCCTTTCACAGTGTACAGGGCTTTGGATAGCTGAATTTAGTTAATTAAGTCTTGGTTAGATTTAATCTTTTATAGTTTCATTAGTTCCATCTGGATCAAGTGTTTCTATATCATTTTTTTAAATCATTGGTGTGTTTTATCTGCCACATTTAAGCCCAAGGAAGGTAAATGCAAGACTTGCAGGAGCTGCTGGTCTCAGCTCAGAGCATATTCTCTGAGTTTCCTTTGCAATTAGGTAGTTTGACACAACCATGCAACTAGGAATTAAATAACCCCCAACAAAACAAAACCCAAAACCTTTTGGGAATACATTTTACCATAAATCTAATGGCTACCATATCTGTTACCATAGCAATAGTACAGCACAAGGTATACCTGTCATTACAATGAAATGGATGCTTAACTTTAAGGCCAAATTTGATCACGGAAATGTGAAGTGTGATTTTAAAATAATGCTATAAAGGTTGATGGTATGATGCATCCAGAGGATGCCATAAAGTGGGATGATGCTTAATGAGTACTTAGGCATGTAAATGTAGACTGGAAGGGCTACTCCAAGGCGTTTGTATTTTTACCTTGGCTCTTCCAGTGTTGGAGGCAGGAGAGTGAGCGGTGTGAGCAATTTCTTCTGCAGAAAGGAAGGGAGCAGCAGCGTGCGCCGCGGCATGAGCCCCAGTGCTGCTGTGCCCAGGGAAAGGAGTGTGCACACATCGTCTCTGCATGTAGACAGTAAAGCATCAATTTCATCCCAACATCCACTGTAGCAACTGCGTTTTTATTTCCTTTCCTTGCTTGTGGTATTATTTTTATATGTTTTGGTTTTCATAGGCTTTTGCCCAAACACGATAAAAGCTAGGGTGCAGGGGATTTTGGTTCAGCAGCTGTTGGATTTTACTTTGAAAAGGCTTTAATATTCTGTCTTGCTGCTTCCTTGGACTCTTCAGAGCAGCTAGTGGAAAAGCACCCTTCCTAAATTGGCAATATAAATGAGTATGGAAAGTGTTATGACTGGATGAAGTGCCAATGTAGCTTTTATTGTCATATGTGAGGATAACACTGGATATTTCTAATGATTGAAACCTTCTCATCATATAATTCTTGTCAAAGTCATACCAGCAATTATGGAACAGTTTCCCAATAAATTATGGTGCAGGAGGCTGAATGAGTGTGAATGTGACTATGATAAATCATTTCAGGGAGAGTGGAAAATGTCGTGCTGTATATAATGCTGGCATTTTAATGTAACTTTTTTATTTCTACAATACACATCACCTAAGAGAATTAGAAGTCAGCAAAAGCTTTGGCATTGCCAATTTGCAGGCTCTGTGACTAAGTAATAGATAAATTAATAGCCTAATGAAGCCAGAAATAACTAAAAAACTGATTTCAGATTTTTGCTATACATTTTCATTAAAACCTTGTTGGATTTGGATTGTTAGACAGCAGAAGGCCCAGAAACAACCCGTTTTGTTTAACCCCTGAGTTGCACACATTGGCAAGGCAGTTGTAATACCCTTGATAAGGAATGTTTGAGAAGGGAGAAGAAACAGTTTTTCCTGCCGTGGAACTGTTGCAGAGCATGAAACGTGTCACTTCCACTGTCAATAAGAGTCTTTGTACAAAAGGTAGCATAAAAAGTGCAATTCTGATAACTTTTTTGTGGGCCACACTGACAAGGTAGATTCTTGTGTTTCATCCCTTAGGAAACTCTGAAAAGGCTAGCTACATACTACTGCAGCAAAATGGAGGAAAACTAAGAACTCTTAGAAGTACATTTAAATATGATAAAATCACATGTTGTATATTCAGTTTTATGGGTGTAAGTTCTTTGTGAATATTCTGTATTTTATTTATTGACTAAGTATGCAGCTCATAAGGCAGACTGTAATGCATCATATATTCTCTGGAGTGTGTGGGTAGTAATATTTTGCTGAGAAGAAAGAAGTAGATACATCATAGGGTTAATAATGTGCAGTTTGGCAAATTGGAGCCTGAACTCAGGCTACTGGAATGAGGGAGTGATATAAAAGGAGAGCAATAATATTGATACTGTGAACAAAGTATCAACAAAAGGGGATTTTGGCTTTTCTGACCACCACCTAGGCTAGCTAATACATGACAAAAATGGATGTAGCAATGTTTTCTATTTTAAGTGCGAGGAGTTCTCTTCTAATGTCTTCATTTTCTTTTTGGTCCTTTTATGGGGGAGAGATGATCAACCGTTCTCTCGCTCTTTTTGTGTTTTTCTTTATCAGTTTGCTTTTTCAACAAATCCTTGATTCTTTTCCTAAACAGAACAGCAATCTCAAAAGAAGATAAGCTTTTAGCCTTGTGTTGTCACCTCTCTACCTGGAGAGCTTTCATATTTCAAATAACTGCTGTCTTTCAGCCATATGTAAAGAGTGAAAGGTGGGGGCTTTGAAGGAAGAGGAAAAAATATTTTCCAGAGCAGAGATCTGCTTTTCAGGTTTTACTATGGCTTGTTGTTTGTTTTGGGTTGGGTTTTTTTGCCCTTCTGAACAAGCAGTATTGACTAATAGAAGGGGTGTACACAAGGGATTCACAAAGGAGTGAACTGACTGAGGATGTTTACCTGGTCATGACATTTAGATGCAGAGCTCGATTCCAAGGCTCTGGTCTTGCCTGAAGGTCTGCACTGGAAAATGACTATTTAGCTTTTAACAACCAATGTATTTTGATTGTCAAAGCAGTCTCCTGAAAGTGGTATTTCCTAAGGTGGGTATCACCATTTTGAAGATGCTTAGACAGTGCTGCTCTTACAAGATTGCAGTGTGATGGAACCTAATATATTCCATGTGGAAGAGATGTCTGAGTGCATTTATGTACCTTTTTATTCTGAAAGTGGGTAGCAGCCTACATGCTTGCTCACAGCTGTCAGCCTGATGTGATATCTGGGAAAAATATTCTTGTTGGTTACCTGTAAATCTCACTTGTTCCTGTCTCTCTGTGACTTCAAAAGAAAGAAAGGCAAGGATGGACAGTTGTCTGGTAGACATAGCACAGACCTGACAACATGCAGCCATAATCCTAGCTTTGCTCTGTAGCAAAGCATAGACTTTTAGAAGCCTTTTTAATTCACAGTAATTTTTGAGAATTATTTTAATAATAATTATTAATCTCTCTTGAGAGTTTTCAGACTAAAGAGTCTACTAAATGCCAAGAACTGTTGTTACAGTGATGTAATTCTCTTTTTCTCGCTTTCCTAATTAACTGTCTTCACATAAAACTATTGAAGCAGGATTAGAGCAGGAAGTGTTAAGAACTTTAAAAGCAACCACTCACTGGAGCAAGCAAATGTTCTGAGTGAGCCAAAGAAGGAAATGGCAAAATTGTTAACAAAAACATGCAATTATTCTTTAAATTGTTTAGTTGCTGCTACGTTACAACATTTTTTTCTTCTTGTGCCTTTGACAGAGTGTGAAAATATTACTTAGGTTTGGAAGGTGATGGGTATTGCTTCAGTATCTGACAAAACGTCTGAAGCAATGTAACTTAAAGTTGTAGAATACTCATGTGAATATTATGTTAGGTTCAATGCCATAGCCCTTTTGAAAAATTAAATCATAAATCTCAGACCTGTAAGATTTTTGTCATTTAAATATAAGATTGGTGAGGGAACATCTACACAACACACAATCAGAAGGTGGGTAATCTTACAAAGTGAAGCTCTCTGGACTACAGGTTTGTCTGGGGATGGGATAGAAAGCCCTGCAAGTGAGACTTGGAGGGAATGGGTACAGATAGATCCCAGAGGTGAGGCAGACTCCCAAGTACTGGTGGTGATGGGTGCATTGAATGTCTGAGACATTGTGCAGTGCCTTGTGGGAAGGCGGCTGGCATACCCTGGCAGCAGCATGTGCCCAGGATCCCAGTACCCCAGGATGAATGAGGCTGGCTCTGTGTGTGTGTGAAGCTAGCCTGCAGGCACACAGCAGATGTCCTTCATGTTGTGCCTGTCTTTCTGCCTAAGATTTTCCTGAGAGAGAGACAGCAAACAGAAGAAGTACATCTGTCCACGTGCACGGGATGGGCCTCTGTGGTCCCTGGATCAGGGCTGCTCCTTCCTCTGGTAATACCATAGTGGTTTAGAGACAAGATCCAGAGCACAGACCTGCAGATTAATAGGTGGAGATGCTGTCTCTTCCCAAGAAAGGCTTGTCCTTAAAGCTTTGAAGAAATAGAATGGTCTGGAGCAGTCAAGGAGAGGCAGGGATAGCATTCATACCAGGCTGTCCCAGGGCCTGTGTGTACATGTTCTCTGAGCTTCATAAACATTGCTGTCAGAGTTATCCTGCCTCTAGGAGTGCTTTGCAGGTTGCGTGAAGCATGTTGAGGTTCAGATGTGGGCTATGAAGAAAGATTTATTTTTTAAAAATATGTCAGTTTGATTAGAAATGGTGCCTCTTGCTATCTTCTATTACAGAACCTGGGAAATTGCTCTCATAAAAGCTTAATTACCCATGCAAATTATGGCAGATAATTTAAGGTGGCGTTTTCAGAACATGGTCACTTTTACATTCCTCTTGTCTCCTTTTTTCCCCTCATGCATACATGTCCTATATAAGCATGTTTCACTTTCCTTCAGAATACAAAAACCTCACAAGTCCAACACACACACACACACACACACACACAAATTTGTAAATTTGTAAGGAAAAAGTGCAACTCTTTTGAAGTGTCATTGAGGATTTCTGGGAAACAAATGGGGGAGAAGAAAAAGAAGCATGATTGTATTTTCATTTCCTCAGTGGAGAGGAAAGGCACAAGGGTGAAGAGGGAGGGTGATGGCAGGTTTGATATGGAGACTTCTGTTTTCCAGACAGTCATGTGTGATTGGGATTATCCGCATGCAAATGTATTAGACAGAATAACTGTGCCTTAGTAATGCTATTTGCTGTTTTGACATTCTCTTTTCCTCTTTTTATTAAATACTTTACCCTGGAATTGAAAATGAAGTGATTGCATAAAAACTTTTGTTTCCTCTAGTAGAATAATATTTCATGTAAAAAAAATAAGATTAAAAACTTTTCAACCTCTCTTTTTGCTATCTCCTATATTTTTATACAATGTAAATTTAGTTTAAAGTCTAAAGGCTATTGAGAAAGGTGAAGTAGGTAGCTTGCAGAAAGAAGTGGTAGAGAGTCACGAGAAGAAAGACCTTTCTTTTTCTAAACCTATACATTTTTTAAAGTGACATCCTACTTTTTCATTTATCATTTGTGTTAACATTGACTCTCTTTCATGTCTAGAATATTTTCATTCATAAAGAAGCTAACACATCAAGGAATTATTTTCCTTTGTGTTTGTAATTTTATTTTCCTCTCTTTTTTCTTTTAAACCTTATCAGCATCATTAAAATAAACTGGTAGCCTGAGACTATTTCACAAAATATCAAACCTCTTAATTGTGATTATTCAATAATCATAAAAAAGCTTAGTATCATTAGCTAAAATTTGAATTCTCTCTGCCAGACACTGTAAATTTATCTGTTTGTGCTATATTAAGATAAATGCAAAGGGAGAAAAATCATTAACACTCTGTGACTTGATGGTTGTTTCACACTGCAGTTCTGGCAAAAGGAAAGTTGCTATTACAGTGATAGATGGCTCTTTTCCCCTTTATCCAGTTGTGATAATGATTCCCTCCAAGAAGCTCTTCATGAAAGCAAGAGCCTGTTTGTCTTCAGAATTTGTCAAAAAGCCTTGAAAAGCAAAGGCTTCCTTGCTGCCAGAGCCTAAAAGCATTGACATGAAGTACAATGCAAAGCTGGAGTTCTGGAAAGGGCTGACAGAGAGCTCCTGAGCTCTCAAATCCTTGACATTTCTGTTACACAAGAAGGGTTTACTTTGCGTATCCCAGGAAAGAAGTAGGCATACATACCTGAGCATTTTTCATATGCTGCAGAACTGCAGATTATATATAAGTCTTTCAGTATAAAGGTGACAGAGAAAATATTGCTCTTAAGTACATTTCTGTTGAAGACAAACGTGTTACAAGAAGAAGAAGAAAATGTTAACAGTGTGTGCTATTCACAAAGTATTGCTAAGTTCCTTTGTCAGTTAGTTGATGCTGAGATTGCTGAAAACAGCTATAGAGCAGTGCCAATAGAAGAGACTGAGGATAAGAATAGGAACATGATGGCTTTATAAAATTAAAATACTGTGCTAGAAGATAGAAAGGAGAAATATATTGATGAGATATAGTTGTTTTGCTTTGCACTCACTCTTCTAACATAATTATATTCAAGAATCTGTCTTTCTTCCAACATTAAGAGGAGGAAAGCCAGAGCTGGCTGAGAAGCAGCCTAAGGAAAAAAGCAAGTTTCAAGTTTCCCTTTGGAAATTATATTGCATATTGACTCGGCATGTATCACAGCTTGTTTAGAGGGTAGTAAAAATTGACATATATGCAGTCAAATCTGTGTCTACCTTACTACTTCTGCTGTGTTCCAGATAACTGGAAGGTAGTGTGGTTTTAGTTGAGAGGAAGTGATTAAACCTTGCACTTCATACTAAATGGAATTCAAGTAAGAATACAGTTTTGCTAAATTGTGAAAAGAATTTCAGTAACTAGCAAATAACAAGAGATGCACTAGTTAGTACTTTGGATTGAAAAAAACAAGATAAAAAACCCAGACAGGAAAGCTCTATTTTGAATTGCTGTTGTAGGACAGTATATGCCAGGCCCCATGCTTATGGGTGTTGGAGAATTCTAGAATGCTGTGAACAAGCAAAATGATCCACAAGGTCTTTTTCATTAATTAACTGTTCTCCACATGTTGTGCACCTTTTTGAACTACGGAGAGTTTGTGTCCAATGTCACTGATGAAATCCTCACCTCACTTGTCTTTTTCATGGAAATTAATAAATTATAAATTATAGAGAAGTCTTTGCATTAAATATTATTAATTCTGTTAAGTAAATAAGCAGTGAAGCAGAAGGGACAAGCATGAGTGTCAGACTTGTAGTGCATAGGTAATCCTGAAACATGAGGGGGTCTGGAATGCAGCAACACAGATGCTGATTTTTGTCTGTCTGTATTTTTGGGATGAGAGGAATAAGAGTACCAGGTTGATTGATATCCTTAGTTTAATGGGTTATTATTAATTTTTTAGTTTGATTATAAATAAACCCCCAAAGTTGTATTGATCTGCCTCTTTCTTCCTTCTTACCATTCTGTTTTACTGCTTCCTTTACCAACTCTGTTTTCCATGTTAAAATGCTAGAAAACCCCTCGAAAATAACATCAAGATTTAAATTATTTTTATTTCTTTGATTCTAAACAACTAAACTCTTGTACTGTAAAATTAGCTGCTTTTCAAAATGTCAAACAATTGTGTGATTTCTAGCTGTAATTTTGCAGAAAAATAACATGCGTTAATGGAAAACATTTTACACCAAGTAAGGTCTCTTAATATTCTGCTGTAGACATGTCACAACTCTAAAGAAATGATCCTGTGTCAGTGTAACTGTGGTCATGAGTAAAGAGAATTGAAAAGCAAACATATATAGAGAACAAGCCAACACTCCTGGAAGTAAGCAATGTAAAGAAGGCAATTTTATTTAAAAGGTGTTCGTGCTCTAATTTTCAAACAAATAGTTGAATAAGTCAGTATTCTTTAAAGTGCTGCTGGCTGATAATGTATTTCTCAACTGAAGTGGAACTGTAATGACTGAAGGCTAATTAAAAATTAAAAAAAAAAGGCACAAAACCTTCCTGACTTAAAATCGTGTAATTGAAAATGTCACTGGAAATCTGGCAAGCTAAGGGCTGTTGGGCTATCTCCTCTCTAAATATTGTACAAAATGAAATTGCAGTTATGTAACAACAGACTGCACCAGCTGCTACATATGAGACCTTCAGAACATCTGTGTTGGGCATTGCTCCATCTCAGGATGGATGGATTCCTGCCTGCCAGACAAAACTGGCAAGAAAGTTGGGAATCATCCTGATTATGCTAATGAAGAGACATTTTAATCTTCCTCGGAGGAACAAATTTAGGTTCTTTTGTATATTGTTAAAATGTCATACTATGTACATAAGCAGCATTTCCTTTATCCGGTGAGAAAGCTTACCATTATCATTAGGAACTTTGTGGGTCTCAGCTCAAATTAGCTTATTAAAATATTTGATATGTAATGTAGACACTTGTGCTACAAACATACACATTTTTTTTCATCATCTGACTAGTAAAAACACTGGACTAAATAAGTAGGTTGAACTTCCTCTGATAAAGCAGAAGTTTTTGAAGCATAAATGACAAAGCATTTTGCTGGTTGGCCCAGGAGTAACAGAATACTGCTGCTTTTCCACATTCTTCACTGTAAAATTTAATTAAAAGTAACCAAAAATGAATGCTGATTATTGTTGCATGGTGGTAGGGATGCTTATTAATCTCCACTGAAAACAGAGACACTCCCCATATTTTCTTATTCTTATTCACAGTCGCAACTTGAAAGGGACATTGAAGGTCTGTGTGTTGCTCTGCAGCAAGATGTGGTCTGTGTTATATACATGCATTTAAATGAATAACTATGTTTGTTTTCATTTAGTTTGGTTATGGTCCTTTATGTACTTAATAATTTATATAAACAATATTTACCCTGCCATTTGTATGTGCTTTTATATTCCCTGATTGTTTCTGATGCTGCTGGTACCTGGGTAATCTCTTCTTCTGTCAATGTAAAGAAGCTTAATTGTGAACAAAACTTAATTAGCATTTTCAGTTGAGAAAAACATATGCTTCTCAGAGGGTAATTGCAATTGCAAGTTTGTCATTGTGCAGTGTGTCCTGGAAATGAAGTAGTTTTATTTTATGCCAAAGAGATACTAATTACACGTGGTAGAATTCTTACCAAATAATAGCATGAGAGGTAGCAAAATTTCACCAGAGAATGAAATGCAGACCCATGTGTGAGGATTGTGGTAATTTTCTCTTGTATCAAAAATGCTTTTTCTTTTATAAAATAGGAGTGAAGCATTTCTGGAAAATGGAAAGATGTTTAGATGTCTTTTAAGAATAGCATTTTTTTCAGGACTAGTTGTGACATTGTATATTTCATTTTTTTTACAATGCTTTGAAGATATAAAATTTGATAGTATTGTTGTATGTAAAAAAGCTGCAATGCTTTAAGATCGTGGTGTTCCATGAATCTTCACCAGCAAGCCCACCAGCTGAGACATAGTAACTGATATTGTTAATACCTATAATCTATTTAAATAGATTAATTCCTGTAGTGTGTTACTTTATCTCAGCTGAGAAGCCAATAACAAAATGCTAAGGTATGATAATGAATATTTTAGAGGCAGTAAGATCTTATGTGATGTGAATGTAGGGCAATGCTGACTTCCGAGTATGTGCACTCAGTGGCTTGTGTATTAACAGAAAACATGATAGGTCTGGTTAGGAGCACTTTGAATCTCTGTAGAGGTAAGAACTGCATAACTTGTCTTTCCTGGATTTTTTTTTTAGCTTACCATCATTTCTAGGTTAAACAGAGTAATTAATTAAAAACCCAGTGATAAAAAAGAGAAGTATATTGCCTTTGAAGGCAAACCATTTGTTCTTTTAAGTCATGGATTGGTGGCATTTTGTATGTTTTGAGTCATGACGTTGTCTTTGATTATTTTTTTAGAGTGTTCATATTTTGGAGCGAAAGGCTTCTTCAGGAAGCACAGACCCTTCTTTAAGCAAGCAGTTCCTTGAAAGTGATCATCTCTCTCTCTCCAAGGTAAGCAAACCCTGGGATGGAGTCTGGGCAGTGAGTTTCTTTCTAGAGTTACAAGGTAGTTTGACTAACACTTCAGGGACAGTGTTTTGTATGATTCTACCTTTGAGTATTTTGAGAGTCTGCCCTGGAGCTTATTGTTCTATAACTGAGGTGTAAGAAGAGCCAGTAATCTTCAGTAGATGCTAACAAAATAGACATTTACAAAATTAAGGATTGTTTTGGGATTTTTTTTTTCACATGGATGGCCCCAGGAGCAAATTTGACTCTCTCAGAATATGGGCCTAGAAGGGATTTTGATGATCCTTGTGGGACCCCTCCAACCTCAGGATATGATTCTATGACTTTGAGAAATTTTCCAGTTCAATTCTCTTATTAAGGTAGAGCAAATCATATCCAAATCTAAAATTGCTGCCAATAAATATTAGTTTAAAAAATTATGTGCTAATAAAATCCCTTGTGTGTAGTTTGAAATTTAAAAGCTGTTTTTGTGACTTTCTTTCCTGAGGCAGAGAAAAGGATGCAACTGTAGGGGTGGCATCACCCTTGTAAAAGATGAAGCTTTGTGTGTGGTGTTTTGAAGTCAACTTCTTTCTGGGTAAATTGCTCAGTTTTGGAATAAGTGAATCCAAACAACGCTAATTCCACATAGAGAAAGCCTCATTTTAAGATACTTCATATGCAAAAGCAAGATTGTTATTGAAAAGATAAGGGTGCTGTGATGGAATATTTGGTGGAAAAAAAAAAAATAAACTAAATATCTGGAAGTTCTGAAACAGACCTGGTAAAACAATTTAGAAAGGAAATATTCTGTTCATCCAGGGAAAATTAAATGGTTTATTCTTTTTTATTTGGAAAAGAAACATTTTGCAGTCAAAATTTGAGAAAGCAGTTGGTAGTGGCCTCCTCAATCCCCCATGCAAGGGGCACGTGCAGAGCCAGGGACTGAAAGCTGTGATTGTGTTCCCCCACAGGAACACAATCTGCTTTGCACAGGGCTGTTTCTCATGGAATTCCTATGGAATCACTGAAGTCCTAAAATACCGCTGCTGTACTTGGGAACTGGCCTTGGATGAGGTCTCTTCAAATGTATCATTTTCAACTCTGTTTTTTCCCCATTTTGTCTCTCCTTCATAATGGCCCTTGTATTGGGCGTATCTCAACACACCAAAACTGTGGGATGAGGCACAGTTAGGATTGTTAGGAGGGTTTATAAACAGCTCGTAGCACTGATGCAGCAGGAGACAAGTATCCATACTGCACTGAATGATTGCTCATTTTATCCCTCTGTATCTGGCCTTTTGTTTAAATGAATAGCTATATGAGATTGTGTGGTTTCTACTTGAGAATTAATCAATACTGATGTTATCTAGTAGATAAAAAAAACTTATGCCTGCAGCTGATCATCTAAAGGAGAAATCAATATGGTGAAGAATCAGTTAGCAGAGATGCAGAGACTGTCTGCTCACCCCAGGGGATACAGAGTTTGATTTGTCCCTCTCAAGTGTCAAGTACTTCCTTGTAGGGAAAAAATAATACATATGTGCTTCCCTCTATAGAATGGAAATAGAACATTGAAGCAAAACATGGGGAAGTAAAAAAGGTGATTTTGAGTAGGGGATTTACAGACAATGGAATAGTTATGGTTATTCAGGGGAAATTAAGCTGAATAAAGATTTCTATTAAAATTTACTGCAGTATTTATTATTTGGGATAGAGCTTTCCACCCTTCTCAAAATGCCAAGACCTTATTGGAAATTGTAGTTTTGAAATTTGTTGTTACTTTTGCAACTTTATTTTCGTAATAGTAATGTTGATGTATCAGGGCTGTGTAATTTATTTGGAGGTGTTATGAAAGACTGACAGCTCTTGGCTGTGAGCAGTTTTGTTGGAAAAATGTGGAGACAAACAATTTTTCCCCTTTAAATGTTTGATGCTATATGACCTCCTTCCTCTATTCTTAACTTTTCATAACATTGCTAGGAATAATGACAGATCATCTGAGCAAATGCAAGTTTACAGCTTTGTAAGGTATAATTAGTAAAACATAGTCTGAGGAATCTGGCAGTAAGAGATTTTAAAACAGGTGCAGATTTTTTTTTATTACATTAGTAGCAAGAAGATAGAAATACTCTTTAAGAGAAAATATTACACCATCTTTTTCTCTTTAAAAATACTGTTCTTTACTTGTTCACTGTGTTGCATTGTAAATCTGGCTTGAGCCACACCAGTCACCATGCAAAAGAAGTGGTATGTACCAGAAATATGCTTTAATTGGCTCCATGAAAGGCATACAACCGGTTGTAGCTCAAATGATAGTGTTCCTGTGTATTTCTCTAGAGAGAAAATTAGTTAGCTTTCCTATAAATTTCACAGAATACAGTGAAAATGAATGCAGGGAAAAAAATCCTTTTGCAGATTTCTGAAGGCTCAATTAGCGAGTGAAACTCTGTCATAAAATGCCTTTGAAGATTATCGCTAGCTACACTCAAAATCAACAATAAAGCAACATCTTTTGCTAGTTTTTCTGATTTGTAGGAAAAACTGGGGCATCCAGAACCAACGTAGCTTGTACTTTTAAAGATCAGCAAATTTAAATTTCTTTATGATGAATAAATATCACAAAGGGCACTCTTACTATGCACCTTACCTGTAAGGGTTAGACATCTGAAAATGTTTGTATTTAGTAGTTTTAAATGAGATACAGCTAGATATAATATAGTGACCAGTAGTTTGGAGCTAAATAGATTGATTAGGTTGATTTAAAAACCTGCTTCCTCTTCTTTGTCTTGCATTGAAGAATTTGTGCCACTCTTAAGTGCAATTTTTCACCATGTGTGAGCAAAATTAATTAAGCAGTGTGTCTTCACGCTTTTTCACCAGGAACCTGACAGCTGGGAAATCATAGAGGGTCTCAAAATAGGCCAGACCAATGTCCAGAAGCCAGACAAACATGAAGGTTTCATGCTGAAAAAGAGAAAATGGCCATTAAAAGGTTGGCACAAGGTAAATGTCTCATAAACCACTCTGAATGTTATTACCTTATTTTATGAGTTGAGATTTTTTGTCTAGATGAAATTAGGATGTCAAATAAATACTTGTGATTTTGGTGTATGACTTTTTCTTCCACCTGTGTATAGAATTAGTTTGCAGACACAGTTCATGGCTATCAAATCACAGTCCCACTGCCTAAGGTTGTATTCAAATTCCGGAGGGAATTTATAAATAATGCTGCAGATGCCTTGTGTTTAGTCAGTACCCTTTTGTTCTTTCCAATATATAATAACAAATTGTAGCTGTGTTCTCTAAGGTTGCGTTGAGTTTACATTGAAGTTACACAGCAGAGGAGAGCTGAGGGACTTTTCCATGTACCCAAGGTGTTTGTACAGGAAAACATTCCCCTCCAAGTCTGCTGACTGAGCAGATTTGTTCAGCATTGTCCTCGAATTTTGTATGTTTTCTTGATTGGAATCTTCGTTGTGGGTATGCAATGGGACTATGCATTTCTGCCGTAAGATATCTCTATTTAGAAAAAACCCCAAACACCCCAAATCTCCAGATTCTGTTTAGTTAATTTGAACACATATCTCCATGCATGACTCTGCCTTTTATTACCCTTACACCTGGTGTTCATAAACTCTATTTCATACCAGAATAATTGCATTTCCCACCCCCTTTTTTAGCATCAAGGTTTGTGGTATTGATGCTCACTCATATTTTTGTACCTGAGGGTACTTATAGTAGAATAATTTGCTGGGGCAGA
The DNA here is from genome assembly GCA_032173965.1 of Sitta carolinensis. Classification (NCBI taxonomy): domain Eukaryota; kingdom Metazoa; phylum Chordata; class Aves; order Passeriformes; family Sittidae; genus Sitta; species Sitta carolinensis. The sequence continues at coordinate 22,886,459 of CM063288.1, forward strand.
GTGCATTTTACCACAAAAGATAGTGAAGTCTTTTGCTATACATGGTGTATTTTCTGGGAAAGCACTAACTCTGGAGTTTTTTCTTGCTAAACACTGTGGGAATTAGGTCTGAGTCCAAATGCAGTTCATACTGGGAGAAATTGCATCTTATTTCCCAGTTTCTCTCTTCTTTCTGGATGTTGTACTAAGTTATGCATATGCCTACCACCCTTTTTTTTCTGTGTGCTTATCTATGTTAGATGTTTTGGCTTTGTTTTACTTAACTAGAGTTTGTAGTTTCAGCAGCCAGATACTTAGGCACTACCAGAGTTTAGTCTAGTAGAATTAATGAATTTCAAACTGACATAGCTGAAACATGAAAAAGCACACCAATTCCCCACCCCCAACAAATTGATCTGACCCTCCAAAAAAAATCAATTAATGAGTTATATAAAAATTTATGGAATAAACCACTGCTCCCACACTTTTAAAATACATATTAATGTGTAGCTATTTGGCCAAGTGTCTGTTTTGGTAAGGAACTAATTTATAGGAGAGAAAGAGGAGTCCAACATTCACAGTTCTGAAAGGCAATCACTACTGATGATCTGGATGAATTTAGAGCAGTTACGTGTGTAGATGATTTTTAATGTGATTAAGAACTTCACATTTCAGCATCCCTCTCTACTCTGCCTTGCATTTCACCTTGGGAACTATGCTGAACTTTGGTTTTGTTAATAACTTGGGTTCTTTTCAATGTTGGCCCGGATATCTTGGAGTTTCCATAACAATCCTTTGTGCTGAGAGTCCAGTGAGGAACTTCACAGACAGTAATTGCAGCATGTGCTGTGCTAGTGTTCTGCTAACAAAGCCATATATAGCATCTTTTGTCTATTGAGCAGTGCATGTCATATTCTGACAGTCCTGAATGTTCTTTAGCATCATTCCAGGTATAATGTATGCAACTTGATGAACTTAACATTCTCCGAAGTGCAGCATGCTTTGGAATGAAATGATGAAAGATAATTTTCTTTTGTGTATGCAGCTGAGAGAGACAGAGCTATAAGACATGAATATCATAATATCATGTTCTGTGAAGTTTGTTAATGACCATATCTATATAAAAAAAACCAAACCCAAAATGTTCCTGTTGATCTGACATCTTATTCAAGAAGTTATACCTCCAGGTGTGCTGGTTTCAGCTGGGGTAGAGAAAAGCCCTGTTTTCCTGCCCTGTGTGAGATATTGGTACCATCTTTTGTGTGACTGACATAATTTCTAGAACCATCTTGGGTGGGGTGGGGGGGATTTTCTGCTGTCTAACTACTGACATTACTCATAGTGTTAATTTAGCAGTTTTACCTGAGGAAACCATTGTCCTTCCTTCCCACCTCACAGCAGCTTTGAGAATCAAGCAGCACATTTTGCTGTGTTCTGGGTTTTTAACATAGATTACTGCTTTAGGTTGCACTCTAAAAATAGGAATTATTTGTTATTACTTTGCATGTTTTTAAAGTTGGTGATGATAAACACAAGTTAGCAAATGTCATTTCAAGTCCAGTTTCCAATTAGACTTTATGCTGTGTGCCAAAGCCTGCATTAACTTGACTGCAAAGCAGCTTGAGTGATCTGGTAAAGACAAGATAGAACAGCATTAATTGAAGGATAAATACAGTGTGAATAGAGGATTCTGCTCTCTCCTCTGAGTTGGAGCTGCTCAGCAAGATAAGGGTGTAGCAATAGCACAGGCATCATCAGGTTAGTCCTGGCACGCATGTCAGTGAAGATGCAGTGGCTCACCCTGTGTCACCAACATCTGAAACATCATCCCTCCTGTCACCTGGGGTTGTTTGGTATGCTGTAATATTTGTTCTGGTACTAATACCTGTATTACCTAGATTAACACTAAAAAAGGTGTCTTCAGCATGAGTTACAGTCTCATCTGTGCTTCACTGAGTGAAGTCTGCCACAGGGCACAAGGTTTTGGATGGTAGGCCAGGGTCTCTCAGATGGCCTTCCTTTTGAGATGTAGATCTTGCACTAAGAAAAACTGCTCAGTTTCTGGATAGGGAAGGTAGGTTGCTAATTTGAAATGTGACCAGCTTTTGTGGGAAGAAAACCAGAAACAAAATGAAGAAACAGATATCATTCTCTTGTCCTACAGTCTCTTCTTACAGAGTTTATTACATTGCCTGGAAAGCTGAAAAAACCCCAAACCCTTCATTATCAAAGTTTGTTAAGATAAACCTAGAACATAATGTTGAAAAAAGAGAATCTAGGTTCTTTTGTTTAAAAAATAATTGTTGTCAAAAGACAAGGAAGAAAATTATTTAATACTGTATTTATCCTCTCCTTCCAACCCCCAGACATTCCTTAATTGCTACAGGGTAATCCTTTTCCAGATGAATTGTTGTACACAGTTTAAATTTCATCAGCTCATTAAGAAAGAATGTTGTTGGATTTTTTTCTTATCATTTCAGAGGTTTTTTGTCCTGGATAATGGAATGTTGAAATATTCAAAGTCACCAATTGATGTAAGTAGAGTTGAAGTATTTAAAACTTTTAATGAAGTTCAGTCTGCTTATACTCATTCTAGGCATATTCATGAAAGTATGTGTGAATGTTGTTGATGGATGTAAAGATAAATAATGTCAAATTTTGGTTATGTCTTCCAAGAACTCATCTTTTTTACTTCTATGGAAATATAAGTTAAATTACTAAAGGTAGTTTCTTGAATAAATCTGCTTGACAGATTAACCTGACCATGTATTTTCCTTCTCTAATTTTAATGCCAGCCAGAGCTGATTGTTCTGAGACTTGTTGATAGGAAAAAAAAACTGATACCAATAAATTGTAGCATCAGTTGTAGCAGCAGGGTGTCAAATACTGTCTAATTTTCTCTGCTTCTCACTTACCTGTACCTGTGCACTAGTGTGAACCTCTTAACACCTAAATTTAGAGTTGGCTTTGTACCACCACTTCTTGTGAGAAACTTTTATCTGACTTTAAATATAATAAGTGGTTAAATGATTATTCTGAGTGCAGCTTTATTTTTTAATATGGCTTTATGCTAAAATGTTTATAAAATGGGAAACCATTTCAGTACCAGATAGTTTTCTATTAAATATATAGAGAAAGTGCATGGTACTTCTTAATTTGTACCCTGATTTTTTGATTTTAGATACAGAAGGGAAAGGTCCATGGGAGCATTGATGTTGGTTTATCAGTCATGTCTATAAAAAAAAAGGCTCGTAGAATAGATCTTGACACAGAGGAACACATCTATCACCTAAAGGTAAAAACTAAAAATACATACTGTTTTTTCATCCTCAGTAGAAACAAATAAAATTGTAAAAGATTGTAAAGAAAAGTATTACCTTGAATGCTTTCTTGATAGTAAATTTTTCTCCAGGTGAAATCACAGGATTCATTTGATGCATGGGTTTCAAAGTTACGGCACCACCGGCTGTACCGTCAGAACGAGATTGTGAGATCTCCCAGGGATGCCAGCTTCCACATATTCCCCTCAGCTTCTACCACAGAGTCTTCACCAGCTGCCAATGTGTCAGATGGAAAGGTGTGCAGTGTTCTTTGCTTGAAAACTCATGGTTTGCTTGTGGGCAGTTTCAGCGGGCTCTTGTAATACCAATGAGACAGGAGCTTTCACTGTGGGAACCGATGGCTAGCAAAAAGCTGTGAGGGTGTGCAGCTGAAATCAGCTGAAACGCTGTCTAATTTAGTCTTATTTCATCAAAATGGGCTACTGTAGAGAACTTGTGATGTATTCATCACCCATACAATTTGCACTAGCCTTTGTCATCAGGTATAAATCTGTCTCTTTGCTGATTATGTTCTTCCTCTTAAACAACAGCTTTCCTAACTGGTACCTAGCACAGTCCACTTGTGAGGTTCTTGGTTTAGTTCTCCAATGTGTTATTCCAAAAAATCTGTGTCTTTGGGAGCTATGGAGACAAATCACAGATTTCACTGAAAACAAAATGCATAATTTGGTTTCTATTCTGAAGTAGTATAGTCATGCCACTGAAAAGGCAACACAGCCACAGTAAATTTAAGGATTTTATTATTCTTTAGGTGCAACAAAATAACTTCCACTGGCAGCCTCCTATACCTTGCAGTAACAGCCTTCCTGTCACCTGTACTACTGGCCAAAGTAAAGTAGCAGCCTGGTTGCAGGACTCTGAAGAGATGGACAGATGTGCAGAAGGTTAGACTTTATCTTTTCATGCCTTGTGCTTTCAGCAAAACCTCTTGTTGATATAAGAAAGAGGTCAGTAAAGTGATTAAGTTACATCTTTACATGAACATATAGTAGCTCTTCAGGTAATTAGAAACTTTTACCTGGTGATGGGAACTTTGCTTTCTATGTGTTTTGGAATGTTGCTTTTAAAATTTATTGTAATAATCTGTGCAATTTTAACGATGTCATTGTTCAAATATGATCACTTTTTGAGGTTCAGAGTTGTTGCTGACTCCTGTAGAAATAACAAGTGTCCATCATCTCTGAAAATAAAACTTTTACTTGCATGCCTTACTACAAAGGGTTTGGACACTTAACTTTTATAATGCAATTAAGTGCTAACAATGGAATCCATGGCAATAAAAAGCTCTGAATTGAAGCACCTAATGTATTTTTATTTTATGTCTGTTAGATCTTGCCCATTGTCAGTCTAACCTTGTGGAACTCAGTAAACTTCTTCAAAATTTAGAAATACTACAGAGAACTCAGTCAGCACCAAATTTCACAGACATGCAGGTAAATATGCTTGAACATAAATCATTAAATTGAAATATTTGTTCTTTCTGTTAAGGAAAATGTTGAGGTGGTGTCTGTTAATTCATAATGTTTTTCTGAAATAATAGTGAATCTTGGATGAAATGCTTATCTTAAATGTTTATTTTAGTCTTCTGTAATACTGTTTCTGTTTCATGTGTAAACAAGTAATTAAGATGTATTTAATATTTGAGTTAAATAGAACAAATGATTAAGTAATTTACAGAACAAAACTGAGGACTGTTACAATAGAACACATGTATAAATTGAAGTTTGTTTTTAAGAAGTTTTTGTTGTGTTGAATAAGATAACATGTTAAGTTTTTTAAGGATTGGAGACCCAAAGACCCTCAAAGATGAAGTTGCATGCCCTAGAAAAGGGGGCATATACAAAGGTCCCAAGTTTTGCACTGTTTCCCAGTTCAGGGTGAGTTTTCCTCTTACCAGAAAGCAATGGCAGATCCTAGATCATAAATACTTTCTTCCATTTTCACTGAATCTTCTTGTCTGTAGAAATATCTGAGTAGTACCACAAGAGAAATCCATGAGGATTTCAAGATCATGTCCTAAATATTATGTACCCATGAAGAGAAAGGGTACCGGTAATTTTGCTAAAGGACCTAACTGTACCACGTGTCTCTACGTGTATGCATAGCTACAGATGAGCACTGCTCCAGTTTTGGGCCCCAGCAGCAGCCTTCTTCTCCTTACTTTCTAATTTATACCTGTCTAATGCTATAATTCTTGACTAACTTGCTGTACTGTCTGTGTTGCTTGTGCCAACTTAATAGCACTTTGTCGCTTTTAACTATTTGTGTAATGTAGGCTAACTGTGTAGATATTTCAAAGAAAGACAAGCGGGTCACAAGACGATGGAGAACAAAAAGCGTCAGCAAAGATGCAAAAATTCAACTTCAGGTACCGAATGCATTATGTTTTACTTTTCACTATATTTTTAGATGAAATTCTAAGCATGAAATGATATATTAGCTGAAAGTAGGAAGTCAATGCGCTGTCTTTCATGTTTCTGATGAAGTAAATTAAATACCAGTTTGTTGTTCAAAACCTAGAGAAGATAGTGAGAAAAGTAGTGATTTTATTTTCATTCATATGAAAACATTGCCATCTAGGGAAAGGAGGGAGATCTGAATATTAGTCAATTAAGGTATTAAAAACTCAGTATACACACACCATATGGAGATACTGCTATTTCATTTCAAAGTTGCAAAGAAGGGCAGTTGAACAAGTGACATCAAGTTAAAAACAGAATGAAATACTAAACACACCAATTGTCTTTGTCAAGACCTATACTTAGAATATTATCAGGTATAAGTATTTTCACAAGCCTTTTGTTACGGAAAAGGCTAATATGGGAACAAATCAAATAACCAAAAAATAAATTACGTGAAGCAAGTATTTACTCCATCCTCCCCTAGAAATGAATGGTAAAAGGACAGAAATATGCATAATGTGCATGTATTGCGGCCTTGTGTTTTGTTGGAAGCAGTTGTGTATTCTGAGGTTTTGTCCAAAAGCTGATCTATTTTATAACGAAGCAACTGATGATGAAGACTGTATGTCCCCAATAGGCACATTAAGGAGTTTTCATTTAAGATCAATAATCTTAAGGAAGGAAGAAGTGATAGTTGCATCACCTTTCTCACTGCAGTGCTGAAGTCAGTTTTTCTTTTTACCTGTTACAGTTTGATAATCACAATAGGTAGAACAATGAGCATCTGTTGGGATTAAAAAGGTTTATTAACAAAGGAATTTTTGTGATTGATGTTGTGTCCTATTATCTGCAACTGAAGTATCACAGTTTTCCCCTGGTGCTGAATAACGTAGGGAAATTAAAATATCAGGAGAATGCATGCAAGTACTTGGTGCATATGAAGAGTCAGTCACCATTGCACGTACTTCTTTCATGCCACAGTAACCTCAGATAAATCCCAGCCACAAAAATTATAAAAGCAGTCAATGTATGATGATTTATGGTTGGTCATGGTGAATAATGAGCTGTTCCTGTGTTACCTGTGCTTTGCCAAAGTAACACTGGCCTGGGCTTCCATCACAGGCACCTGATTCAAGTTGCTGTTTATGGTTTGGCAGGAGTGTGCCTCAGCTCCTGAAATTTTCAAATAGTATTGGTTTGCAGGTTCCCCTGAGAGAGTTGGTGTGCATGGCACTGCTCCACATGGGTCTGTCACTTCTGGGTTTGTAATGAACTCTGCATAACTTGGGTCAGCATTAATTCCTGTCAAGCTTCATGCTGCAAATATAATGCTTATTTTGTTATAGCAAAGTATTAAGTTATTCTTGACTGATCTATAAATTATTTGCAGTGAAACAGAGACAATAAAATTGTTCTAAATTGTATGGAAGACAAAGAATACTTGATGGCTACTGCATTATCTTGCCTACTTTGATAGTCTCTGTTTATTGCTCCAAGGGCTGAGTACTAGAGCTGTGATCTGCAGGAAGATAGCCTCACTGACTCATTGTGTTATTCCTAATTTGCTTAGGTTGCCACTAAAATGTGGATTTTCTCTGATGCATATATGCCCTTTAAACTAATTCCCATTTTGTTCTGTTAGACATTCCTTCTGCTTCATTTGCCTTCCTTATTGCTCATTTTTTCAAGACTGCTTCAAGTCTTTCTGAACTGTTTGTCAGGATATCCCCTGCTGAGAATCATTTTGTCTGATTTGTGATCATCGTTTTCATGGTGCTTACACATACTTTGCTATTGAGTGGTTGACATGTGGTACTAATAAGGTTTCTGTTGTACTATTACTTTTCTTATACCATGATACATCTCATTAGTTTTAGGGGATAATGCTAATATTAACAAACTAATTTAAAGTGATTTTCCCTGTTAATTCCATTTGGAGTACTTGGGCCTATTTTTTTCAGAATGAGCAGTTTTTAACTACATCAAAGACGTTCTGATAGCACAATGTTGAGAGCATCCTTCTGGGGAGCATGAAATTAGGGAGCTTTATATAAAGGTGTGTGCTTTGTGGGTGATGGGGAATGAGGGTGTGATTTCTGCTGGCTCAGTGTCCTCTGCATATGAGGCAAGGGGGGAATTCTCCCATCCAGGTTCTGTGTTGTGCTTGTTATCATTCCTTTGTTCATGAGATAGCTCTTGTTGGATTCCTGCTAACACATTCCTGCAGTACGAATGCTAGGTGTGTAATGTATTTAAAACATGATTGTTCTTGTAAGTACAGCTGCTTGATTTGTTTCCTAGATGTTTATATTTACCACTTAAATGTGTCAGTTTTGTGTGCAGTTGACACAACCAATCCCTGTAACTAGAGTGGGGTTACTCCCGAAGCAAAACTGAGCATAGCATGTGTCTGTACATTTGCAGGTTTGGGTGTTCGCTGTTGCGAAGTTGTTTAGAATTAACAGCTGAATTTACAGGCCTTTAATCAAGAGTAATACATGAATTACTTCTCTTAAGAAAGATTACTTTTATGAAGTAGGTTCATTTTTGTTTTAAAAAGCCTATTTAAAATCTTATGAAAATGACCTACAACAACAGGTTAGTTCACCTGTATTAATTCATTTTACAAATTATAATTTTGTACAAAAAATGAGTGTGGGTTTTGGTTTCGGTTGTTTTTTTAAATTTATTTATTTCCCTTTGGGTTAAAGGCTACGTTATCATTCTCATGACAGCTTCAAAGGAAGAAAAAAACCCATGACTGCAAAACAGTAAAGAACCAGTGATGTTTTGGTTTCCCACAAAAACTCAAAGTTGTAAAGTTCCAAGACTTCGCAGGGGTAATAGTTTAATAGAGAACTGTGTATTATGGAGTAATATGAAAAATCATCTTGCTTTACTGAGGCTTTCAGCTCAGAACTGAAATGAGACCCAGACTAGTTATTACTTTTGCCCTTAAGTATTTCTTTTTATGGTAACTCAGATTATGACCTCACTTTCAGTTGTGTTGAGGAGAGTGTGTGGTTACACAAATCTCGCTCCTCCCCTTTTAATAATGCATACCTGCATTCATAATCATATATATATATATATATATATATATATATATATATATATATATATATTATGTATGTATGTATGTATTTGTGCATATCTTCCTCTGTACATAGGTTTATCCCTATTATTTTAATAATAATATTATTCCATACTCTTATTCACAGGATAGATGTATTTCTGTAGAGCACAAAGAGCTTTACATTATGCATATGATCTCTGCTTTAACAGAGTTTGTTCTCAGTATTTCAGAGGTTATGCATGTCATTTTTATGTGAGAATTGTATAAAATATTGCACCACAAGTCTTTTACTGTGATCATTAGACAACCCTTCCAACTGTCAGTGGCATTGCCACTAGTATCAGCCAGAGTGAAGCGTTTGGCCATTCTCCACTGTAGCAACCCTAGTGGGAATGTTACAGAAGTAAGACAGTTCAGCTAATAATTGAAATACAACATCCTTTTCTTTAGCACAGTGTCCATGTATTCAGTCTACACATTGCTATTTGTATGACAATCAGGCTGCTTGCAGAAAAAGTAAAAATATATAGATAATAATATAGATCTAAAAATGCTGAAGTGGCAAGTGAATAAAAATGTAAAGGAATTGAGAATTGTTTTCTAAAAGCAGAAAGGTATATTTCCTAGCCTTCCAAAATCTTAAAATGTCTTCAAAATAATTGCATTTTGATTGAAGATTAAATAGAATAACATTATGACAGGTGTGGAGCTCATCTGCATTAAACAGTTACTTGCTTGACTTTAATGTACCATGAAAAATTTTATTACAAGTAAAGTAAGTGTAAAATCAAGCAGGACGGGGCCACAAGTTAGACATGCAGAAAAGGAAGCCGCTGTTGAAACACTTAGTTTTTATTTGTGCTGTTTTATCTGAGTTTTTGTCTTGGTTTGGGAGCCAAGCCTTCAATAATGTATGGGAAAAGCAGGTGGAACTCAAAAAAGTGTTGTGGGGAGAAAATGATTCAATAGGCTCAAGGATGGATGTGGAAATGCCAGAGCTCTGTTCAGGAGTGTTTACATAAGAAAAGTCACGAGATAACATACACACTGAAAAGTTTTAACATTGAGACACATGCATCTTCAGTGACCACACTTTACGCACTTCTACTACTGCAAAGTGATCTCTTTCATAATTCATCTTCTAGATGGTCAAGTGACACCAGAAGGAGTTTGATTTTTATTTTATTTTTTGGCATGCTGTAGCACCCTTTCTGTTCTCTTATTCCATTATTGCCTTATGATTCTGAATGGCAATGCTAATAGCTTTTTTATTTTGTAGCCTTAGTGAGTGCACTGCAGTCCAACTCATCTGGAGATAATTTTAGTGACGTATCCAGCTTTTTATGTCTCTGGCATGCACAGCTGAAAACACATGATATGTCCTCAACATGTGTAGGCCATAAGAGTTACAAAATGGAAACCCACTTAAAGACTCTCCCTCTCCCTTTTCTGATCACCTTTCATCTTCCTGTGTCCCATCACCCCTCCCCTTCTCTTTTTCTACTTCCTTCTTTTCTTGCATTCACTGTCAGGAAGGGCCGGCACCGAAGGGCCAGTTCAGCACAACACGACGCCGGCAGAGACTGGCAGCTGCAGTGGCTACAACAGTGAGTGGATTTAAAAATCAAGGGATAGCTCTAAGGATGGGAAGCTGTGTAACTTGATTGTGTAATAAGCTTATGAAAATGTTTCTTGCACTATTTGGAGGTGTCTGTGCTACCCTCTTTCAGCTGAGTTTCTTAGAAGTGGTCAGGCCCAACACAAATGTATTCCATAAATGTGGGTCTGAGCTTGTTCACATGGTACCTGTCCCTCCTCCTTTACGTAAGTGCAAGTGACAGACTCAGCACACAATAAGTCTTTGACATACTATACGAAATAGAAAAAAATTATCAAATTCTGTTAAAAGATGTTGTGACAGTTACAGCAAGACAATAGAACTAAGGAGATTTGTTACAAATAACCATGGAATTATAAAACTTTCTGATATTTTTATTAATAGTATAAGGTTAGCCTTTTTGTTTGAGGCACTTTCTGTTTACATTCCATAATCCCAAAAAGTCATATTACTACCTCAGTGTCTGTATGTAGTTTTCCTAAGTCTTTGTCAGAAAATATGGAGCTATGAAATCAACACAAGGGCTGGGAATTAATTGTGGGAAGTCCTGTTTGTGAAATTGAATTACCATCGAAAGGATATCTTCAGCTGCTGCTTTTTAAAGAAAGTACTCATTAGGAAGGCCCAATATAGACATTCGTTCTAATCCATCAACAGATAAGTACAACAGCTAGATAGAAAAGACTGTGCAGCCAACGACTGAAGTGAGCTTTAAATGCAAACTCCTCTAGCCCAAGCAGTGAATGTCTTCACCAGGCTGAAGTATTCCAGTGTCTGCTGTTCCAGGCCAAAGCTAAAATCCCCTAGATCTGACGAAGTTTCTGCTTAAGCCTAACTTCCCTAGATCTGACATAGTTTCTGCTTAAGCCTAACTGTCTTGAGCTCCTGCTACCTGAACCACAAACTCAATTATTGCTATGCTCTTTTAAGATGTATGAGACATATCGGTGTTTCTCCAGCTTCGCAATTAACTCATCTAAATTTATTCCTCCGTAATCAATTGATGCTGAATGTGTGCTCTGTAGTTGATTGCTGTTTTGACTGCATTGGTCTGCCTGCCTAGCACAGAAATCTGCCTGATTCCCAGTTTGCAGGGCTGAGCAGTGTTGGTGGGAGGCTCTAACCATTAGGCTCAACAGCAGTTAAACAGCTTTGGCAGGGGTTGTACTCCTTACCCAGGGAGTGCTTCAGTAGACAAATGCAGCTGGACTTGGGTTGGAAGGCACGAAGAGAACAGGGAATTGCTGAGTTGATACCTACAGCAGAAGTGAGTACCTGTTGAGGGAGGCCTTGGAGGAGCTGGAGAAAATGCAGGAGGAAGGAAAGCTAGAGGCACCAAAATGACTGTGGCTGTTGCAGTGGTCGTGGTCATGGCCTGTTCCTCCTGGCTGATGCACAAAATGGTTCTTTCTCCCAGACAGTGAAGCTGTGTGCACAGACTGAGGGATACAGAATTATATCAGCTAAATGCACAGGAGAAAGAGATTTTCCTTACAACCCACTCATCCAGGAACATTCTGTTCCTACATGAACATAATTCTGAAGAAGGTGATGGATGAGTGGGTACAACGCCTCTGGTGTAAAGCAGGAAGTTGGGACAAGGTTCATCTGAGGTTATGTCTATATGGAGAAAACTAGAGTGATGGATCAAGAAGCTAAATATTTTTTCAAAAGCTTTCAAAACAACAACAATAAAAAGCAACCAAAAAAGAGAGTTAAATACAGAGGGAAAGCACATCAGTGAAAGGAAAAAAGGGGAGGAGAAGTATATTGGCAGTGATTCTTGGACTGTTGCCTATTCAAGAGAATGAAAATGGCTGTTTAATGTAGTTTTTTTTCATCTGTAGCTTGGAAACTTCTCTAAAAATGCATTCAAAGAGAGTTCATGTCAATCAATAGTTCAGTATTTTTGGTTCTTGTATTTAAAACAGTCAGCAAAGCGACTTGTCTCTGTCATATGAATGTATATTTCTTGCAAGTATTGTGGCATACTTGTAGAATATGTAAATTCTGTTTCTAGGGCATAATCAAAAATAGTATTTTTTCAATAAACCTCATTGCCGAAACATTTTTTTTTCAGCCTGGACAGCTGGGGTTTGAGGCAGAAATGATGGATCTAAAGCAGATCTGTTCAGCTTGATTCATCAGAGAGTGACTAAAGAGCCCCTCTGCCCGTGTGGGCAGCCTGCCTACAGCTCTGCCAGTCTGTGTGGGTGTGGGGAGCCTCCCCCATCACCCCAGCATGTGGGGCTGGGGGACTCTGCCTCAAGCTCTGGCATGATAGCTGGGGTCAGCGTCTTTCCTGTCTTCTGGATGGTCTGGAGGACAGAGTGTGTTCTCCATACACACAGGTACAGTGGAGACACCTATTCTGTCCTCCTGGAGCCACCTGGAGCAGTTGGAGCTTTGTGATGCTCCCAGTCAGTAAGTTCTGGAAACATTTAAGAAGAGGAAAGGTTTTGGAAAAGAAATTTGAAACTAACCTACTTTTAGCCTCAGTAGTGTATTAACCTAATGTTGCTGGGCTCTTGAGACAGGCAGTCTGGTACTTGTGAAGAAGATAAAGGGTTACATATCCAGTACGAAAAGAAGGAATTTATTCTACATCTTCTGTTAAGGAATTCTTCTTGATATGAGGTCCAGTAAAAATGAGGTCCAGTAAAAAAATATGTACTTTGTTGATATAGCTGGAAATCAAAATACATGAGAGCAGGAATAAAGCTTTTATTAAATAGGTGCCATAGCATTTTTTAATGTACTGTATGTATCTGGAAATGGAGAAAGAACAGAATGGAAAACTTATTTCACAGAGTACACTCGTGAGTGGAATGATTAGTAGATCCAACAGGATTTTGAGGGTTTCATTGGAGAAACAGAACCGAAACCTAGAATGTGTATTGATCTCAGCTTTTACAGGAAGGAATTGATAAAACTGTTCCCTGATCTAATCAAATAACAAAGTACCAAGTACTTTGACAGTACTGATGACAGTATAGAACTCATCTGTTGATAAAAATTCTTAGTAATATGACTTTTTATGTCGTCTGCTGCTCTTTATCATGCCTAAGAAGAGACATTTTATATTTTGGCCCCATTTTTCGTATTTGAATAATTACATTGGGCTGCAGTGTGAAAATTCTTGATTTGCACATTGTTCAATCTAATGAAATTTATTAGATTTAATGTGCTAAACAGTACTTGATACATTAAACAGTGCTTAATATTAAAGTAACAAAAAGTAGTTCTGCATGCCTTTCTGTTGCATTTACATTTGAAAATTGTGTTCTTGGCCTGATGTTCATATAAATGTGTGTAAATGGTGACATTAAAATAAAACACAAAATACTCTCACACACATCACATATGTAGCGGTGGTAGCCATAGAGTGCATATGTAGCATATAGGTAACTGCTCAGTACATAATACTTGTATATATAACTTAGAAAGTCTTGCATGTACTTTTTTTAAATTGTTATACCTGAAGAGTAGAGGAGAAAGAGAAGGGGTTAAGATAAACTAAATTATTTGCTCCATCTTACTAAGCTGTATCTCTCTGCATTCATTTATGGTCTGTGTATTTGAAATGAAAATCAGGTGGGATTTTGATTTTATTTTGTTGTTTTTATTGTTTATATTGTTTAGTTGAAAAGAAAATAGAAAGACTGTATGCTTCTTCCCTCTTCATAATTGCCAGTACGACCAGTTTCAACTGAAGATTTATAAGTAGTTTTGAAAAACTTCAATGATATCTCTGATAATATTATATCCTATTTCTAGAACTGTGGAGGAACTTGCATGCTTCAGATGTTGGTATTTCAACGACAGAGTCATCTACAATTGCTCTCAAATATCCAAATATAAAGGAGCATATCTCATGGTTCAATTTTCCAGTAACCTTCTAAGCACTAGGAAATCATCCTTTTTTTGTAAACGTTAGAATTTAAATACTCCATCACTAGCTGTTAGCTGTGTCTTTAGGCCTTCTTCTTTCTACTTCACCAAAAAAATTCAAGAGAAGCCTGGATCATCTGTGTTGAGATTTAGGAGAGTAAGAAGTTGCATGTTCACTCTTGCCATGTTCTTCACATGGTGAACTAAGTATTTTCAGAAGAAATTTGTATTTTGCTTCACCAGAGTCAAAAGTTTGGTTGCACCTTGTACAACATTTCTTCTCTGTTTCTCGCTGTAGGTCCCTTTCAGTGCTACAATGTCACCCGTTCGATTGCATTCATCCAACCCCAACCTTTGTGCAGATATTGAGTTTCAGGCTCCCCCAAGCCATGTGACAGACCCTCTGGAGTGCTCTACTGAGTACATGAAGCTTCAAGAAGAATTCTGCTTGATGGCACAAAAAGGTAGCTGGAGATGCCAAGCCTTGCCCGTATTGTGCTTCTCTGTTGTGCTTCTTTATTGCCCTCACTTAGTTATGCCAGGGATTTCATCTGCATTGGGTGATGCTAGATAAGAGTTTTTAGCTGTTCAGGTGGCATACACAAAGGCAACATATATTATCATTCTTATATTTTCCATGCATGTCATAAATTTAGAGAGAATTAAACTCTAAAATTGTTTTCCAAGTCTTTTGAACTGCTGTCTGTGTTCTGTGAATAAGTGAATTTGCAAACATTTTTTTCCTCAACAAAATGCATTATTTCTCCCCAATGATGATTCAGAATGTAACTGCTACACATAATGCTGTGAATTCATTTTTGTACAGTTTTCTATGTCAATGGAATCAATGGAAAAAGAGCTTATTACAGGAACGTACTTTTGAATTGCAATTTTATTGCAGTAAGTGGATGGTCCTGCAAACTGAAAAATACCATTTTTAAAAGGTTTTCTTATCAGTTTGCTGTCATATAACAAGCATAGAAAAAATGTGAGACTGACATAAAAAATTCAAGACGTGTTTAAAGACCAATTAATCCTCTTATTAGTACAATATTACATCCAGCAGAACTAATGTTTCTGTTACTCTGAAAAGTAGAAATTAAAACCAGAAAGAAAATAACACACATTGGACACAGTTTTTCCAAACATGCACCTTTCCATATGTTCATCACCAAGAATATGCTGAGATGAGGTAGGTGTGAACATACAGTACACACATTACAATCGCAAGCTGTAAGTGTTTGCACGTAATTTGGCATGGATTACTTGAAGTTCAGGCCCTTGTTTCAAATGTCCATAACTGTAGGATGGAAGTCTCACTCTCTGTCTTTATTTCTGAAATATTATCATAGATGTCAATGTGGTTTCTGTAGCTAAGAAAACACCTGATTTATTTTTTTTCTTTTCACTTAGTGCATTCTCTTTTGAAGTCTGCCTTTAACAGCATAGCTATAGAGAAGGAGAAGCTTAAGCAGATTGTTTCAGAGCAGGATCTTACAGGCCACGATGCTCAAATAGCTCACCTCAGACAGTCTCTCTCTCAGGTATGTTCTTGACTTCATTTCAAGCACATCTGTCTTGCCCCATGTACTATTTCTTTTGTATTTTGGCCATTTACTGAGATAAAAGGAACCAAGCAAAAGCCAAGTTCTCAGCCAAAACTATGGCATATTCTGTTATGATATATATTTAACCTCAGTGCACATGGAGGTGAAGGATATAATTTGTGTAAACAAGTATCTGTTATGGTTTTCCAAAGTAAAGAAAAAGGATCAAATGTTTTTATACAAATGCTAGATGCCTTCCTTGGAGCTGTTCCAGCACAGCCAAGGAAATATTCCTGTTTCTGTAATTAAGTTTCAAATTTTGACCATGTATTGTCAGATTTGTTTTACTTGTGTCTCTAAATGCAGAAGAAATCATGGGTTGCAATATAGTCATGGGTAAATTTGATTTCCAGATACACACCTGTTAACTCTCCAGCATCTCTCCCACTTAAGCTAAAGGAAAAAAAATAATAATTTGCTTTAGCGGGGAAGAAGAAATTAGCAACAATAAGTCCTCAGGTTGCAAAATAATTTTTAAAATTCATCGTCAAGGAAGCATAAAAGCATTTGCTGGATTGGTGTGGAGGACTGCATCTGTAAGAAGTATGAGAAGACATTTAAAGACAAACCTATCTATTTATATAGTTGAATATCATGTTATGCAGATTGATTTCTGTACATTGTGATAGAAAATGGTTAGGGGCGAGAGAAAAGGGTTGCCATTTCTGGTTATTGACATAAATTTATCTAAGACCTGTGTATGTTTATTAGCGACTTACATGAAATCATGTTAGGGAATCATGTTTTCTTCTTTGTCCTGGCCTCCAATGTTAGTTTAAAAGTCACTGTCACACATTAGTTCACAGTCTCAGTGGAGAGTAAGTAGAAAATTGACTGTGACTGGGTTTGCCCAGTCTCGTTACCAGGTTTGAGCCATTGAAGATGCTACTGTCAGGCTGCTGTTAGTCATTACCTTCCCTCTCTGAGGGATGTCAACTATGAACACACCCAGACCATATCAGAACAAAGCAAAATTGGGTAATTTAAACTGTTTAGTTACAGTTTAAGCTTACCTATTTTCCTTTGGTCTTTATTTCAGTACATTCATGCAATCTATTCCTCAATCTGCACTAGGGAGAGACAGAAGAAGTTTCTTACTCCATTGTAACAATCATTTTCTACTGAAAGAAATTGTCTCTCTGTTCTTCTTTTCTATGATCCTCAATGCTGGGATATATTTAAGGTTAAGTGAGCCATGTTCTAGGTATGTAGCATATTATAATTCTGGATTTCAGAATCTTGCACACTAGTCTTTCCAAGTAAGAGATAATACATGTATATGCAAATTTATGATCTAGATTAGACTTTAAAATAGAAGAAAAATCAGAAGATACCAGACACCAGTTGAATTCTGTTGGTATTTGTGATACTGTAGTGGATCAGTAGTTTGAAATAAGCACAAAGGTAAATTTATAACGTTGATCTGGGTGGGTAGACAATGATACTAGCAATTATGTTGGTTTTACTGGAAACAAAGCAATTTCTGTTTGCAGCCTCTGGGTGCTGATAACCTTGACTAAGAAGGGGCTGCATAGCTGTAAACCAAGAATTGCCTCCTTGGGCATTTTGTGGTTAGTTCCCATGTATTGTTCTGCAGTTTCACTCTTTGTTGCTGCATTCACTCCCCATTTCCATAATGTACATAACCCACCAGTACATCTGCCAAAGAGTTCTCCAAAGATCTAAGGTCGAATGCCAGAGTTACATAGTGGGAGAACATTTGTCCCCCCGTTTCCTGAAGAGCAGTAAAGGCAAAGTTACCAAAGATGAAATCATGTTAGAGAGGATCTCAAAATATAATATATTATTATAATAATATATTATAATATATAATATAAGAATATATTATATATTTTATATTATAATATATAATATAAATAATATATTATATTTAAAATATAATATAATATAATATTCCTATAAATGAAAGAAAGGAGATTCTGTGATTTTTTTTTTTAGTAAAGTACTGGAAAGAAGCTTTTTTTCTTTTTTTTTTTTTTTTTTTTTTTTTAAATTTTTCTTTTTTTTTTCCCCAATGTTTGCATTTTAATTTTAAATGAAATGTGCAATTTTTATTTTAAGGCTCTCAACCAGAATGCTGAACTAAGGAGTCGCTTGAACAGAATACATTCAGAATCTGTTATTTGTGATCAGGTTGTCAGTGTAAATATTATCCCTAGTCCTGATGAGGTAAGACTTTGGCCTTTAATGGATTTAGAGTACAAACAAACCTTGCTAATTCTCACTAAATAGCTGAAACACATCTGAAAAATTATTGACTTTTCCTGATTGGCAAATGTTCATTCATAGAAAAAGTCAGGTTGTATTTCCTTACCTACAATAAAATTTCAAAAAAAGTCTTTTGTTTTCCATATGTCAGACATGAAAGAACTGAGCTTGGTCTCTTTAGAGGAATAGAGAAGGACTCCAGTTTTGGAATATTAATTGTTGGCTGTGGGAATTAGTGAGGTTTTACTGTATTTGAATGTATCACACAATAGCTAACCAATTCTGTATCTTAGTTTCTTGCCAAATCATCAGAACAATTAATTATTTAATGACCTAATTTTGCAAGTGCCTAAAGGGCCTCGTATTTAGAATCTTGAGTAGTATGGTACTGTTAAAATCAAAAGGTTCATTGGTCCATGAACCAAGAACTGCACTAATATTTTTTCAACATCTAGGTTTTTTTATTTTGCTTTTCTTAGTCAATAGATTAACAAAAAATTGTATTAAAAATAGGGAACTTCCCTCATGAAAAATCTTCCCTCATGAATTTGTGAACTATAATATATTACAATTGGTATGGTTGCTTTGGCAACCATTCCGCTTGCATTTTACAAAAATGTTTTTGATTTGTCATTTCCACTATTTTTTTCCTATGCATATGCCATTTCAATTAACATAGTCTTGTCTCCTAATTATTTCTTCCAATGAGCAAGAAAGGTAAAATTGTTTTTGTTTATTTGCTTTTTGAAAATGTCCAAACAATTTTTCCAAGAATCCAGCATGTTGGAGGCTAGCAACAGAACATAGAAGTGAAGTGGTGCCACAGCTCAGCAATCTGCAGTGAAGTTCTGGGCAATGTCCTTCTCTTCTGTTCTGTATTTTTTGTTGGTTAGCTGTTTCTTTTTCATTTGTTTATCATTGTCTTGATAGAAGTAAGCCTGACTGAAGAAGTTCTTCCAAGTTTCCAGATCTCTCATTCACTTGTCTTGCTTGTTTTATATATACTTATAATATTGCAGCATGTAGATAATGCCTATGTGAGGGTCTTTTTCAGGTAGGAGCACGTGTATTTTTCCAACTCCCTCTAGTTTATGTGAAACCTCAAAATTTTGACCACTTCCTGTAAAGATTACAGTAAAATGAGCTTTGTTTTCATTGGAATTCATCAAGCATCACAATCCATCTACAATCTTATAAGTCCTAATGAAAAAGGAATGGGTTTTGACCTCTTGACTTGATTATGCTTTTTTTTGGGATGTTCTGTTAGTGCATTTTGAGGTAACTGTATAGAATAATTCTATAGAGTTATGATGTCAACAAAATCATATGCAGAAGTTCTGGAATAAGATTAACAGGGATTGTGTTGCAACCTGAAGAGTTAGCCATGTTTAAAAGGGCTTCAGTAGTTTCATCTGTACTATTTCCCATGAACAACATGCTGTATAAATTAAGGGATTAAGTCCGAGATCTGTTTCCATTCACAGCAACAGATCCTGCAGTAAAATGGTACAGGGAGAGCATCTTAATTTTTTTAATGTAATAGCCTGCAGGGTAACATTGAAATCCGGTGTTCCACCCACCACTAACTGGAAGAGGAGGGTATATTTCACTATTTTAGCTTGCTACACTGCTGACATTGACATAGAACCGTTTTGAATCCTTGACTTTGCTGTAATATTTCTTTATAATAAAGTAGAGAGTTCATTTCCTTTAGCAGTATTGAGTCAGTGTTAATGGTATAATGCAAATGACATATGGAGTATAAACACAGAATAAAAGCCCATAAAATACATATTATAGCTACCCTCCTAAATATTTAAACATTTCAAACACTGTTACTAAACTGGTTCACAAGGTCATTTATTTGGAAAGTAACTTATAACTCCCTGACCTTATAAAGCTTTATAATTAAATTTTAGTAGTATCAAAGCTAGCTCCCAGTGATGTAATTTGTTACTAACAGGTGACATTTAATCTGAAATTCATGGTAGAACTTGTGTGACACAATCCAGTTATTGTCCACAAAATCAATTCTCTGCATAGAGAACTAGATCTGCAATTTCATGCTGCTAAAACTTGGCAGTAGATGCTGGGCAGATTTCAAATGAAGACATTTATCTCACTGTTCAAAATGCACTTTATTTTGTCATCCTCAGTCTCATCTTTTAGGTACACACAAAGTCCTACTAAAATGCTGTCTTTACTCTCTCTGCTTATATTTGGCGTAGAAATCTTGTTCAGGTGATTTACCCCTTCTACACATATTTCTTTAATGCTAGAAATAATACTTTTACTTTTCTGTGCTTTGTTTACAGACAGGTGAACAAATTCATGTCAGTTTGCCACTGTCTCAGCAAGTTTCTAATGAAAGCAGGCTCTCTATGTCTGAATCTGTTTCAGAGTTCTTTGATGCACAGGAAGTGCTTCTGTCTGCCAGCTCGTCAGAAAATGAGGTAGGCTGTGACAGCAGGTGGCAGCTGTGCTGCTGGACGGAGGTAGCACAACCACTAGCGTTTTTTGGGTTTTTTTTCAGTAATGCTACTTAGAATAAAAAAGTATCAAATGTATAAAGTGTAGCTAGACAAACCTGAGATCACATAAAGAGGTGCAGGAGTTCCCTGAAGTGTAAAACTGAGTTGTAAGTTACCTGTGTCAGTAACTCAACGTTCAGTACATGTCCTTTCTAGGCTATGGCAGTTCCACCTAAGGATGGCATAGACAGTTACAGCAGACTGTGCAGTAATAAATATATAGTTTCAAATATTCTTAAAAAAAAAATCTTCTACTATATATGTACATAAAGTTATTCTCTGTAATGAGAGAAATAGACAAATAATATTTCTGGAAAAAACAATTGTGTCAAAAAATTTTAAAAAATATTCTTAATGCTGATGAGATTCTTGTTTTGCAAAATGATAGACTGGATGTTTACATAATTTGTTTGCTGAGAAGTCACACTTTATTGTTTTGTTCTTCATAAAAAGCACAAATCTATTCTCACCTCCCATCCCTAGCACATTATGTTATCAATTTTTTTCTAATCCCTGATTTTACTGGAAGCCACCTTTTGCAGATCTCATGTCTATATTTGGATAATAAGGAATTCAGAAATTCAAGCCAAATAACATTTGTTTTGATACTTTTAGTACATTGGCATTATGGACTGATTGAAGCATCCAGTTGATTTAGCTAATAGTTCTAGTTGGATAGAGATTTTTTTTTTTAATTTCAATTAATTATTTCTGTCTGTTTTGTCAGTATATTTTATATGTATTTGAATTAATGGATATTTTATTTATGTTTTAGGCTTCTGATGATGAATCTTATATCAGTGATGTGAGTGACAATATATCTGAGGACAACACCAGTGTTGCAGACAACATTTCTCGGCAAAGTATACTGTGTTTCAAACTTTGGGAAATTACACTGGTTATGTTCA
The DNA here is from genome assembly GCA_032173965.1 of Sitta carolinensis. Classification (NCBI taxonomy): domain Eukaryota; kingdom Metazoa; phylum Chordata; class Aves; order Passeriformes; family Sittidae; genus Sitta; species Sitta carolinensis. The sequence goes on from CM063288.1 coordinate 22,908,041, forward strand.
TGTATCAGAATTACTGCATGTCAATACAAGACCAACTCAGCTGAAAACAGTGAAGTTGGGCTTGCTTGTTCTGGCAGTGATTTGGTTGAAAGAAGAACTCTGTTTTTCTTAGTCTGGTGCTTTCTTATGACAATATTCTTTTCCCTTCCCAGTTCTTAATGGTGAGCTAACAGGAGGTGCATTCAGAAATGGACGGAGGACTTGTCTCCCAGCTCCCAGCCCTGACACCAGTAACATCAATCTGTGGAATATTTTGAGAAATAACATTGGCAAAGATCTTTCCAAAGTGTCCATGCCAGTGGAGCTAAATGAACCTCTGAATACCTTGCAACATCTTTGTGAAGAGCTGGAATACAGTGAACTCTTGGACAAGGCTGCTGAAACAGATGATCCTTATGAACGCATGGTAATGCATTTAGTGTAGCACTTCTGTCTGTGTTGAAAAGGAAGCTATTGAGTGGGGTCTGTGCATGGTACTCTCTTTCTCCTCCTGGTCTCAGACAACAGACCTCCCTGCTGGGTCAGAAAAGTGTTGTGAACAGTTACAGGTGGTAGGTTTGATCTGAACAAGGCCACGGCATTTTTCTTGACCTCAAACCAAGTCCTGCAGTTGTAACTAATTTATTTAAGATAGATCTCATGGTCTAGGAGTGTAGATGAAGGCATTGACAGTTTCTAACTCTGCAACATCCTTTTCTGGCTTTCAGTGATCAAATCCAGCAGCCTTCAAGAACTCTGTGGTTGCCTTATGATCGGTATAGGTATTAATAAGATGTCCTCCCAGGAAATTTCTAAGAAAGAAGTTTCAAAACACCAGAACAAAGTTTGCCTGGGAAGCCTGACTTCAGCTGCCCTGTGAGCCTGTTTTTTTAACTGACATTCAGCAGCCTGTGCTCAGCTCTCAGGGTGCTTTGATCTGTCATGTCTCCTTTTCCTCAGAAGACGCAGGGAAAGGCTGTAAGGGAAAGTTGGCAGTATTCAGTCACTGAACATATCTGCTGTTCCCCAGTATGGGTTGGTAGCACTGTGCACAACTGGGAGAAGAGAGGTTGCCTTTGGCTGCTCACCAGGCCTGCAGGAGAGTGGGGAGTCCTAAACACTGAAAGAAGTTGAACCTGTCTTGAGAAAGGGAGTTGAGTTATTCATCATCAGATTCTGTTTTCTTACAAGACTCAGAGATGATCATAGTAGGTCCCTTCCAACTCAGGGTATTCTGTGATTCTGTCTCTCACAAAAGGAGGGACATTCTGTAAGGAGTGGGCAGGGTTGTAATGAGTAAAGCAGACTGATTGCTGCCTTTGTTGAAAAGTTTGGAAGGTCAGTATTGAAGTAGTACGGAGAATTCAGGAAGGAAAAACCATGGTGCAACTGAAAGCTTCCTTGGAAATGTGGATTCAGTCCTCTTCTCTGCTACAGATGTCTGCTGCTCTACTGGGGAATACAAGCCAAACTTTTAAACAGTACCCTCAAAAATGCAAACTGCACACCTGAGCTGAAGCATATGGGACTACCTGGAAAAGAGCTGAATACCCAGAGCTTGTGGCAGCAATGCTGTGAATATGTTACTGCTTGTTCGCTGTTCTCTGAAAGACCAACACTTCACTATCTTCAATAAGCATGCCAAAGTAGTGGAAACCATTCTTTTTAACGTTGCTCTCTATACCACAAGGATAGTCAACTCCTTCATTTCTCTGCAGTGTCTTATAGGTAAATTGAAAAGGAAGTTGGAATTAATCTGAAAACAGTTTTAGAAGAATGAAAGTTTTTACTGTTGAAGAAAAGCCTGTGAAATCAGTGTTAATTTTGTTGATGCTGCTGTTGATTTCTGAATAATACAAAACCAATAGAGAATGGAGCACCTATTGCAAAGTGGGAAGAAAACAAAGCATGGAAAACTCACATGAAGGCTGTGTCCTCATTAGCAGGAGGAGAGAGGAACCTGATTAAGATTTGCCTCACTAGTAGCATATTGCCAGTAGTTAACTCGTTTTTATCCCTGTATTGTTTTTCTGAAGTTTTGTTTGGACTTCTGACTGGCTGATGTGATTTTTTTTTTTAAACGCTGCAAATGAGACCTATAAACTAAATAACCATGGCATGTCACTTAACATATTACTTCCAGTTAGGCCTGGCTTAGAGGTATTAAGTTGTGGTTGTGCATATAGACAAGGGGGCTGTTAAGGCTGCACATATGGGGAAGATTTGGAGATAACTCTGCACTAAGGACATCCTAAGTGAGAGCTGTTTATGTTTACTTTAAATGAAATAGTTCCCATAGGAAAATGGTGTGAGATCTTGTAATTAGAAGTTACTACATAATATTTATTCATGGGAAGAAAGTCTAGAGCTAAGTCTATTTTAGGTCACTACTGATAGGCCTGGTCAAAGGCAGAAAAACTGTGTCATGTGCAGATTGTCATTTTAAGGGACCATTGAAAGACTGAATGAGGCCATGAAGAAAAAGAAGTTGTATCAAGAAGTATTGTATTCAGAAGAAATAAAGTTTATACTGGTTCTGGCTGGGATGCATGGCTTCACTCTCAGGCATGTTTCATTACTCCAGTTGTCACTCTGAGCAAAGTGAGTTGTGTGGTACCACATAGAGATGGCAGATACACAAGAATGGCTGCCTATTCTCATGTTCTGATCTGTGTTTTTACAGGTTCTCATAGCTGCCTTTGCAGCATCAGGCTATGCCTCTACATACTTTAGAGCAGGAAGCAAGCCATTTAACCCAGTACTTGGTGAAACTTATGAATGTATTAGAGAAGACAAAGGTTTTCGATTCTTCTCAGAGCAGGTAAAGCTTGTTTCTAGATAGACACTCCTGTTTAGATGTATATTTTTTGTTCTTCATTTTATAGAATAATCCCATTTTTTCTTTATACTTAGAATGGTTTGCTTTCTTAGAAGTAAATAAATATTGTTAATATGAGTGGACTTCATTAAATGCTAGAAGGAATACATTTTTATAGTAATCACAAGGAACTATTTTTAAGTACAGAGTTTTAAGTACAACCACTTAAGTTGTTTTCTGTTTTCATAGCAACATAGGCTATTTAGTAATTTCATATTGCAATAACAATTTTACTGTCTTTCGAATGAATATTAAATGGTTTTAACCCAACCAAACTGTTTTTCAGGTTAGCCACCATCCGCCCATTTCAGCCTGTCACTGTGAATCGAAAAACTTTGTGTTTTGGCAAGGTATACTTTTTAATTCAAAATCATAACTGCTTTTTTATTGTCAAGTAAAAACTTTGTAAAAGCTGAGTTTTGCATTTGGAACTTACTCAGAATTTCTATACTCGTTGTTTTGAAGTGACATATTATAAACTGGTGATCTGATTTATTTTACTCAAACTTCTCATTAAGGGTGAGCAAACATGTTACAACTTCCCCTGTCACTTGCAGGGGAAGTTGTAACGTGTTTGCTCACTCTTAATGATTTTCCTTGTACCTACTGGCATATGCCTTTAATTTGTTGCACTAGACATTTGACAATCATGCAGCACAGACATGATTCTTAATTTATGTAACATTTAGTTTTTATTACCTAACGTAATCTTCTAGTATTTTTTTCTTTCGTATTTTCATGGCAAATTCATGCTATCTACTGCCCTGTTTTGAATTGGCTAGTCTAGCACAGATGGTCTGGTGCCACACAGAACAGTGCAAGGGGGAGACCTTGGTCATTTCAGTTTTTTAAGTATTTCACTATTATATTCAGATATCAGGTGGAAAAACAAATTCTGGGGGAAATCAATGGAAATTCTGCCTGTTGGAACCTTGAATGTGACTCTTCCAAAGTAAGCTACTGTCCTCTCTCCTCTTATTTTCAGTCTTTGGTGCACTCTAGTCTGTGCTGCCTTCTGAATGGGTTGGGGCAAGTGTAAGAAGATGTCACGTGGATTGTACTGGGGAGAGTTGGTGCCCAGCTCTAATCTCTCCTTAGCGTTCAGGAGGGGTAATGGAACATTTTTGAGCCTGAAGATCCATTTTTGGTTTTGGAGGAAAAATATGCACTCTAGAAAGTGATGGAGAGAGGGGGATAGGAATGTTTTGGGAGAGAGAACCCATGTTTTATATGCACAGTGTGATGAGCCGTTCAGAACAAGGCTGCAGTGCAGGACTGTCAGCAGCTGGTGCTGTCCTGGGGCTCTCGTTGTGTCCTGTTTTAGGACCACTGAGTGCCACCGAGTGTTCCCTCAGAGCAATCAGACCATGAAAAGTCTTTTTTCAAAATGTGGATAAACCAAAGTATATTCTTCATACTTTGTATGAAGATGTTGCCAGAGTAGTGAGAAGCTGTAGCTTCATCACCAGTGAGACTAGTTGCAGCTTATAAATCCTAAGAATATGCAAGGAGGGGGTACTTTAACGTCTTCTGGTTTTGCAGTGGTGTTCTTGCTCCTGTACATTGCAGCCAGACTTTCTTTCTGCCTCTAACAGTACAGTATCACTTCACCTCTTTATCCATCTCATGAAATAGAAGTAAATGCACTCTGGAACAGCTTTGTCTTCTCTCTTCATGCCTTTCCCTAAACTCTGAAGGAGAATGTGCTTTGCACAATATAATTCTTTGCTTTTATTCTTTGATGTTAGAGATGCTCTGACTGGATAGTTATTACAAAGGGAAAGGGAGGATGTGCCAGTGTGCTCCTGGCTTCCTGCTTCCTTTCCTTGACCTTTTTTTCATATTTATTTTGCTCTAATTGTGATTTAATTACATTTTCTGCTTATAGTCTCAATTCAGCCTTATGTTGATCAGTGGGTCACTGTCCTGCACCTATAGGAATTGTGACCAAAGCACTTCATGCTCTGAGGACAGTGAATAGGCCATGCCAGGCTTCAGTGGTTCACAATGTGTTTATTTGTAGTTTATAGCATCTTTCTGTAGTTCTGTGCACTGCAGCTTAGGTGAGCTTCTCTAAGGAGGATTAGTAATGTACCCAGATACAGGACTGTGTCATCTGTGCAGGTGTTTTTGGAAAATACGGTCTGTTTTTACAATAAAGGAGCAATGTTTTACTTTTTTGTCAGTAATGATCATGATGAATAGATGTTACCAACTACTTCTTAATCTGTTCTTAGGTATGGAGATTACTATGTCTGGAACAAAGTCACTACTTGCATACATAATATTCTTAGTGGAAGGAGATGGATAGAGCACTACGGAGAGATAACTATCAGAAATACAAAAAGCAGTGTTTGTATTTGTAAGCTCACTTTTGTCAAGGTAACATATGGATGCTAATATATATCTTATATTCATATAACTGCATAATTTAAGGATACATCAAGCTGCTTCTTCACTATTCCTGAAGTCCACATTCCACAATTTCTCTTTTATTTCTTTTATCAGTATTCATAAAATGTAAACTGTCAATGAGAATGCTGTCAATTAGTATGATTCTATTCCATTGAACATTTGATATCAGTGTGTTCCATTGCTGTATAGCTGTGTGCTGTACTGTTGCCGGTTTTCGATTAAAAATGAAATGTCTTTTTTTTTATATTACCACAATGAAAACACAAAGTCACTATACACTACTATGCCATTTTACTTCTCCTTCTACTAGAATTTATCAGTCAGTATTTTATGTCTTTAAATTACATATTGCTGCTTTGGTTCATAGTATTTTAATATCCAGGAAAGAAACATATCTAAAAAATAGAAGTCTATATAGCTATGTTACTATCAAGTATTTTCCCTAAAAATAAATTTGTCTTCACATTGCAACAAAAGACATCAATACCATTGCAGTGTTAGCAATGGGGTGTTAATATAAATCTGAAATTTGTGTTTTGATGGATAATCTGAGGATGGGAAACTGGCTCATGGATGAAGGTGTTAAGAGCTAAATATGTCTAAGGAAAGCGAAACAAAGAGACACAGAAAGAAACAACATGTATTACTGGCTGAATGTGTTCCCTGCTGTATACAGTAGTGTTCAGCACCCATGAAGGGATTCTTGTACAAGCACAGGTATGTTCAATACCTCCTCATGTAGGAAGAGGACTGTTAGCTGGCTCTGACAGGCAAAGGGTAATTTTTGCAGGTTTGTATGGGATTTGGTTTAATGAGTGACAATGTGGTTCCCAGATGTGCAGATAATTTAAATACTTTTATGTCAAAACCACATTCAAATTATGCAGTTTCTCCTATACTAAATCAGGTAGCCTTAGGACCATATGGTTTTTGACTTTTGGTATTCTTAGTTCCAGGTGAGCTGTTCCAACACAGAATTTGGACAGTCGGCACCACGTGCTAAGATACATTCATTATGTGTATTGGTACAATGGGTTGTTGGAAAACAGTGTGAGCTAGTAATTCTTGGTTACACTTGCAGGTGAACTATTGGAATTCAAATGTAAATGAGGTCCAGGGTGTTGTGATAGATCAAGAAGGGAAGGTGGTTCACCGCCTTTTTGGAAAGTGGCATGAAGGCCTCTATTGTGGGGTTGCACCTTCAGCCAAATGCATATGGAGGCCAGGTAAGGAGCTTGTAAAACACTCTGGAAGGTGTTGTAGGGTAAGCCTAAACTTTGTGAAGATGTTTTAGCCTTCATTTTAAATACACAAAATAATACTAGAAAAATTAAAATCCCTGTCTAGACAAATAACGATTTACAGGAGTTTATAGTAATGGTAAATGGAAATGTTCTTACAGGGCATAATCGTTAACATCTCAGTCTGACTCCTGGTCAGATGTGCTGGGACCTTGGGGTCAACAGAAGAATAAAATTAAGAAATTTAAGGCACCTGGGTTGGCCTGTCTGATTTCTTACAGAGAGCAGGGTAACTTTTATTGGGTTCAACAAATAGGGGTTTATTGAGTTTGTTGTCTTAATGCTTTACTAGCCTAAAGGATTGGTCTTCAGAGGTGGTGAGTATCTGGAACTTTCAGGATCTGATTTCAGCTTCCTGCTTGCTTAGAGGCCTGAAGTTGAATTAGTCTTCCTTTGAATCTGTATCTTTCATACATGCATTATCCAGGAATTATTGTTCTTAGAATTTTGAATCTACTTTGTATTTATGGTATTTTGAACCCTACTTTGCACCCTGCTCTCTGCATTGTCTGTTCTGACTCCTTGTAGTGGTGAATCAGTCTGTGAGTGTGTGCTAAGTTCCAAAATGAACTCTAAAGTTCAGTTAAAGTTGGGTTATAGACAGACATTTGATAAGCCCACTTTCTGGGGACAAGAAACTGGTTTTAACTGGAAAATCTTGAAAACGTTAGGGTTTTTTATTTAAAATGGAAGGAAGATCATAAAAGTTTTGAATGTATTAGCATGCACTTACAATATCTGCAGGATAAGCAGTTGATATTACTATTTAGTGAATTTTGTTTCACCTAGAGAATAGCTTTTGATGTTTTTTAATTGTAAGAGTAAAATATATTTATTATTTTTCTGTTAAAAGTTTATAAATAAAGGGATGCTTATTTAGAGTAATAGCTTAAAAAGCTTTTTTCTTTGTCTTATCTATTCAGGCTCCATGCCAACCAATTATGAGCGTTATTATGGCTTCACAAGGTTTGCTATTGAGCTCAATGAATTAGATCCTTTACTGAAAGACCTTCTTCCTGCAACAGATGCACGATTCAGGCCAGATCAAAGGCAAGAATGCTTTTTTATACATTTAATATTTGTTGGGCTCAAGGCTGAGTTTGGCTGAGTCTTGAATTTTGTCTGTATCTTCACTGCAGTCCGAATTAAGCTGTAGAGGATTCTGCTAGTAGAGAAGATAATATTGCACTCAAATTTCTGCTTAACCCAGCTAGTGGAAATTAGAAAGCTTCTTGTTGATGCTGTAGAGCTATAAAGCAACCTCGGGGTAGATTCCTCATGACAAACTGAAAAACAGGCTCTGAAATGCCGTGCACTTCTGCTATGGATGGAAGCAACACTAATTCCCTCCAAATTCTCAGTTCGTAGTCCTTCAGTGTTTGTGATATGCTGAAGCTGCTGAACAAAGCGTGTGCCTTAGGCTGTAGGTCAGGTACACGGAGCTGGGGAGTCGCGTCTCAGGCTCCATCTGAAAGTGCAGCACGACAACACGCTTGGCTTCTGCTTGTCTTTTGTGATCATTGGTGCTGGAAAATCCCTTGGACTACACACTGTGTGATAGGGCCTGCTGTTATTCCTACAGGCTTCTGGAGGAAGGAAATATAGAAGCAGCAGCATCTGAGAAACAAAGAATAGAGGAACTCCAGAGAGCTCGGAGGCGGTACATGGAAGAAAATGGCATTGAATATGTACCCAAATTTTTTAAGTGAGTCTATTCATTTAAGTCTCTTTTCTATTGTGTAACTGGATGAAGTACTACAGGAATTACCTCCAACACAGACTGATAATCATGAAAGCGTGTAAAGTTGCAGTTTTAAGAAAGACAATAAGATACCTGATACAAACTTCTCTGAAGCAATTTTTACACTGTTAAGCTTCATAACTGGATGATCATTTTCTCATAATGGGCCTCAGCTATACAAGCCTTCCTACTAAGTCGTATTAGAAGTATAATATTAGGGTCTGAGATTTAACTAGGGGCTTTTTAAAGTCGTTGCATGGAAAAGTAATACTCTGTGACCTAACAGCAACATCTCATATATATAAATATAAGAAACATCTGTAACATCTATATATGTGTATGTATACACTTAAAATGCATTTATTTTTGAATGAAGGTGTTTTTTTGTTGGCTATTTTTTAATTAAACATTCTTCTGAAACAAGGAGTAGTCATGCCAAGTAGCCTCATGTCTAACGTGAGAAATCAGAATAAAAAGACTGAATGTGCTTGATGCAGTTGTAGCATAATGCAAGCAAAATGCAGACAAAAAAATAAATGGTTAAAGGCTTACATTCTGCAAGCTGTATCTGTTGGATAATCCCCTTCACATAATCAGAATCTATAGTGGACAAATGGGTTTTGTGTTGCTCTAAGACCTGCTCACACAAATCAAACAACAGATTTTCAGTCTCGGCTGTTTTCTCTGTCTTCCGCTTTTGATATAGGTAGAGGTTGATTTTTATTTTTAAATTCCTGACTGTTCTTGTGTTCTTTAGAAATATGAAATTTGATTTAATATTGGGTTAGATCAGAGAAGTGTGTGTAATATGATTTTATATTGCATAAGGGCAATATCTTTGGTCAAAATTTTTTTCTTCTCTTTATCTCTCTCTTTTTTTTCCCTTTCTACAGAAAAGTTATCGATGCTAATCAAAGAGAAGCCTGGGTTACCAATGAAACCTACTGGGAACTGCGAAAGGATCCTGGCTTTAGTAAAGTAGACATTCCTGTACTCTGGTAAACTGAGAATGTAGACCTAGTAAACATATCACTCTGAAGAAAAAAAATAACTATGCACAATACGTTTCTTATAGCTAAGCGTGGTTTGTGGGTCTACAGAAAAACCATATCATACGCATTTATATTCATCTTTATAATGGACTTTTGGAAGTGCATTAGACCAGGCCTCTGACCACTTCTGGATCTTTCTAATTTTGCAGCAGCCATCAAAACTAAAAAGAAAAAGAAAAAAAAAAAAAAAAAAAAAAAAAAAAAAAGGGAACAGAAACCTTTTAAAGTTTCATACGCTGAAAATTCTGAAATAAAGAAGCAGATGACTTATCCAAGGTCACTCGGAAGAGGTGGTAAGAGCAAAACTGCAACCGGTGCTTTAAACAGACATTAAGAGTAATACAATTTAAATTAAAAAAAAAAAAAAAAGGAAAGAAAAATAGAAAAAAAAATCCATTTTGTTTCAACTATTTTTCTTAAAAACTCTTGGGTCACAGCACTGTCATTTCTGGCTTCAGGTTAGTCCTTTGATGTGATGTGCTTGGACTGGCCTTTGTCAAAAAGATATGCTTTTCCGGAAGCTGTTCCCATTCATATGCCATTGTTCATGCCTTAACAAAATATGAAGATGTACATTAAGTAATTTTAAAATATCTATGCTTAGGCTTGTGTGAAGGGCAGATTTTTAAAGCTCTACAATTTTATCACAATATAAATATTGGAAGACCTGCATTATTTGAAATCAAAAGATAACCAAACGTAATTGTATTTCAGAGGTATGAGATCTACTGTACATGCTTTAGCTTTGGGATGCTGACTGTATAATCAGACTGAAAAGAAACTGCTAGTTGGTTGAATTTCAATTTTGATAAATGCATATGAGTTGCTAGTCAGAAAGTTCATATTCTCAATGATCGATGCTGAGATGCAGTCATCACATTTAGTACTGGCTGGACATAGACCTTTCAGTGAATCTCATTTTCCCATAACTGTTTATACAATTAGAAATCCCCGAAGCCTTGCAACAGTGTTAAAAGCACAGAAAGATTTCATGCCTCTGGCTTCTCTCCAGAAGCTGGATAGCACTGTAAATGCAACTGTTTTCTGCCACACAGAGTTTATTTTTCTGACTCTGTTTTTTCCCCATCCACTTTTCTTCTCTAAATTTATGTTTGAGAGTATGGCAGAGGCTCCCATGTGTTGCAGCTAACAACTTCTGCTTGTGTTGCCAAAACAGCTTTTGTGTAAAGTACACTTTACATTTTTTTCATAAAGTGGTTCTATTATTTTTTCATTAAATACAAAGTCTCTTATGTGTTGCTAAGCCTCAGTTAATATAAGTGGGAGAAGACTTGGCACTTTCTATTTGAAAATCTCTGAAACATTAAACAGTAGGAGGGCAGATCTTAATAAAAGAAAAAACAGTAATTTATTAGATAAGAGCTATACTCCATATGTTATAACCTAGTCTTCCATTTATACATGTGTTATACATCCTACCACTGATGATAGGTTAGATTTCATGCACAGACTCTGTATTCCTTTCTGCCCATACATGAATTGCAGTTTTTCTATTTAAGATTGACTCCAGTCCTGAGACCAAAAATAGAATTACTAGATAGGTATGTGATCTGCCAGCAGAGCTGCTTGAGCAGTTGTCAGTGCATTGCCACACATCCCCAGCTCTCAGCCTGATCCTTCCTTTTTCAGAGTCAGGTCCTATACAACTGAGGTTACTTTGGTTTTTAATATTTAGTTCTTCATGTTGATTTTATAGCAAAGTAACTAACAGGGCAACTAGCTGCCTATCAGTTCCAATTTCTTCACACAGTTCTTTTATCAGAAAGAACTATGAAAACCTGCAGAAAATATTAAGTAGAGTTTTTGTGAATTGTGAATGCTCATTAATTTTTTATAAAAATTTGGTATAAAAGTCCATGTGTAGATTAATGGGATTTTTTCCAAAGAAAATTTCAAGTTATTCAAAAATGTTATCTTTCTCTTTCCTAGTTGAACCTAGTCTGATTTATTCTTATTTTAGTTCTGCAATTGTTATTATAAGAAAATGAAAATATATCAAAGTTGTTTTTTAAAATAATATTTGGTTAAGGTCATCCTACTGGCTTTAATAATATTACACTAGGAATCAAATTGGCACATTGTGTGTAAAATAGCAATTAATTATTCTATGTAGTTTTCTTCAAAACCAACCTTGTTAAATATTTGCCCATCTTCTGCTCCAGTCTTTGTGTGCAGTTCACCGTGATATTGGGAAGTATTATGTGTGTATGACTGCAAGCACATTTGAGGGACAGAACTTCATGTCCTCAAATCTTTAGTTTAAATACAGAAAGATGGCCTTCAGTTCTACAGCATTCTGGCAGTGCTGTGTGAATGCCATTATTTGCAAGGCAAACTGAAACTTGGTGGACACTAAAAAGGCAATCACAGAATTGTTTTCTACAGTTGTTTATTTGACACTCATTGAAAGAAAAATATTGTTAACATTTTTAAAATCTAGAAAATCGGTGATATGGTAAATCTTTTTATTGAAGGCACTTTCTAAGCCAAGTAGATGTTAAATTAGTTAATTAGTAAGTAGAAAAGACACAAAATGATGTAACACAAGCTATTTGCAGTCTATATCAGTCTATATGAAAAAGTTCTAGCAGATATACCATAAAGCAGTTTCTTTTAGTGCAGAATTCTCTGTATTCTGTGAAAAATCTGTTATTGCATTTTTCCCCTAACATTGGCAGACATCATGGAATATTTGGTGTTGTTTCTAAAGTGGATAGGTAGGAGAGCTTCTGTCCAAATTATAATTTTCACTCAACCTATGACATTTTGCAGCATTGAGTGGGAGGGGATGGTGAGTTTTCCCCATGCCCTGCCTGTGTAGTGCAGAATTGAGTATCCCATGCTGCAAAGAGAGTGCACCACTGGCTGCTTTGCACCTTTTGTAAATGCCTGCTGGTTTTTGGCAGGGCTGCTGCTCAGACATCACTTCCCAGCACGTGGGATTTTTCTGCTCCAGGAGCAGACCTTTCCACTTCTACTGAACCTCCTGAAGCATTTCCTGGCCCAGTCCTCAAGCTGAGTAGTGTCCTTCTGATTGAAGCGTTGCCATTTGGCATGCCATCTCACCCTTGTAATTTGATGTCATCTGTGAACTATTGTCATGTAGTCTTATGTCCTTGTCCAGGTCACTGGTGAGGTGTTGATTGACATGGCCACAGAACTGACCCCTGCAGGCTGTCCTCATTGCTGGCTGCCAGCAGGGCTTAAAACACTGATCAGTGAGTGCCCTTCAAGCCTGGGATTCAAGCAGTTTTCAGCCCAACCCACTCCATTCATCCAGGCAGTATTTCCTTTTGGAAGGCATGAAAAATGCTATCAAACTCAGTAGATGTAATTGCTATACGCTTGGTAAGTGTTGAAAATTAGTGTAAATCATTTGACATTTAAAACCTTTAATGCAATTTAAGAAGTTCTTTCGCTTCAAAGACATATGCTTTTCTCCTGTGTTTTCTCAAAACACTTTGTTCTGTACAAAATTACACAATACTTATGCTTTAGTTTCACAATAATGAGCTGTACTTTCTATTAATATTTTACAAGTGTACCTTAATTTCTTCCTTGTCCTGGTACTTTGGATATGATAGGGTAATAGTAGCTATTTTCATCAAATGCAGTGTCTTACAAAGATTTAAATAACTTCCTTCTTATTTTAGATTAGTATTATCAAGATGACAGAGTTTTGGCATACCAGAAATTTTTATGTCACAGGAAAAGATGATTTGAGTTGATTTTCATGAAGTATCACTATGATTAAAAAGTCATCTAGGCACCCTTTCTAATTTTAGACAGATGTAAGTTGCATGAAATAAACTTTTTTGTATTTGGCTTTGAAAGTGCAATTCCCACTATAACTGTCTTTTCATCATACGAATAACGTTACCCTTCTTTTTTCTCCTTGAAACTTCTGCCTCTGAATAAGCCTGTATGGCACCTGTGGGTTTCGTGTGAGTAGCACATGCCAGGCATATGTCAAGTACTGCAGTATGTAAACGTGGCACAGTGTTGAAAGGTATTTTCCTTCCTTCCCTGCTGAGCACTGTCAGTGCTTTATGGAAACAAACTACACAAACCTTAAGGCAAACGAAGAGCCAGCAATGGTCTGGCCCCCAGGGCACCGGTGAGCACCTTGCATCTGGGCCCTGTCCTTTGCTCCCCACAGAGGGAATGGGATTTTCTCATCAGAGGAGCCCAGCACAATTGCAGTCCTACACTGAGCTTCTCCTCAAAAAATCAGAATTTTTAGAAATTCTGGAGGGGAGGAGAGGTTCCTTTGCAATTGCACAATAACTGAGAGGGCTGAATATATCCATTTTCTGTTTTGCAAAACTTGCTCTCACTAGTAAAGACCTATTAGTATAAAGAAGTTTTTATGCTCTCCTTGTTTTACCAGTGTCTGGTGCAACAATAAACTACAATATTTTATGCCTGTTGGCTGCAGGTGTAATCTGAGGAACAAACATTTTTAGATGCCATTACTAATAATGGAGCTGCATAGTTAAAGCAAAAGACAATTTTTCAGATTAAATCCATCTGAAAGTGTATTTGTATTCGTATGCTAAAATGTTAGGAGGGGTTAAGCTAGAGAGTTTTGCCCACCTGTGGGGAATATGATTAATATTGACAAAAGTGTATCAGAAATGCTGGAATGGCCTCACTGGTAACCTCGTGTTACACACAGACCCATGAAAAAGCTGAGGAAATTGGTTTGTCATAACTACTTACCTTGGCAGCTACTGGGGCTGAAAAACAATACCTTGTTTTTTTATTTCTGTCTGTCATTAAGTAACAGTCACCAAAACTGTGTAAAACTTGAAATTACCCTTCTGTGCATATATTGATAATTTTGAGGTATATTTAGTAAAAAAGTAGTATAATTTTCCACTTCACCACTCCTGGTTACTTTTATGGTAATTCAGATACCAGTCAGTATTTTCATGAAGAAAGGGTTGAAGTTTTTCTTTTTTCTTTTTTTTTTTTTTTTTTCTATGGAAGAATCTAGACTGTGTTAATAAAGGTATAATTATTCCTGGTAAGAGTTATCTCCATAAGCTCCATTACAACAGTGACTGGCACCCAGGAGAATGCTGCAAATCTGAGTAAGGTCAGAGAAATTGCACATTTACAGCAATTTATCTTATTTTTGTATTATATATTGTAAGGAATCTACTTACAAAAGCGAATACATTGTTTACTCTTAAACTACGGTATATAAAACCTTTATTTATTGGCATTAGCATAAATGATATATTTCTTTCATTAAACTGAAAAGTATCTTTATAAAATGATTTTTATACAGTTCTTGCAAGATTAAAAGGTAATATTGATGTACTTGTGTTTTATATACCAGCCTCTTCCTTTGTCAAATTTTGTGACATCATCTCTCATTTTAAAATTTTTTTTTTTTTAACATTCCTTGCAATCTTTGTCAAACCTCAGAAAAGAAAGGCAAGGGAGAGACAATAATTCACAATGGTGAAACTAGTCACAGAAGCTCTGTCAGTGTGAGATGTAACAAAACAGGATGTTTTCTGACTTGTAGGGATTAAAATATCAGCAGAGCTGCTGAATTCCTTTCAGGCTGGTTATCTTAATATCATTTTTCTTTCCACTGATCCATGACAGCATGAAAAAAGGGAAGATTGGAGACATTTGTTCAGAATTAATGCTGAAGGTGAAGGGAAGATTTATTCCTTTTATAAATGAAAAATTACTGCAGCCAGCATTTGGCTGAAGATGTATTGGTAACGTGGACAAGAGAGAGTTATATAGTCTGAATATATAATCAGCAGTGTGTAATATGTTCTTTCTGCCCTATGAATAATTCATTGAAGTATGGTAAAGATATTTATTAGTACTCCTGGAGCAATGATTCAGATGTCTCCTGTGAAACACTAACATGTATTTCCATACTGACTGCTACTTTTAGTGGTCTGCATTGATGAAAGAGGATATCTTATGCTTGTGTATAATGTTGCTGGCCCAGAACATCAGGCATGCAAAACGGGAAGAGGTGAGGAAATTCCTTCAGAAATTCAGAAGTGGGCAAACTCTCTGAGAATCAAAATGACATGCTCTACAAGAGCAGAACACAGTGGCAAATATTCAACCAGAACTGTTCTTCACTGAGCTACTTGCTTCTGGTGCCAGTCAGTGTAGCTACACACACGACATCTTGTTCTGAAATTGCACCTCTTTTTGGGATTGTGCTTTTTAAGATTGTGCTCCCAGGTGTGGCTTTGTCATGCCCACCAAGAGTAATCAGTGATTGAGTCAGGACTACAAACTCAGATTTCTTGTCTAGTAGTCCTGTGCTGCATGCTCCCTCTTTCTTTGTTAAAGTCGCCTGAACAAGGACTATTATTGTAACATTAACATAGTGAATACAAGGCTAATCCTCAGTATTTTCCAGGGAAAGGAAAATTCAGGATAGCTTCTTTAACTATGTGGAAGAAATACAGACGAGATCATCTATTTTCCTTATGTTTGCTTAATATTTTATAAAATATTTTGAGACTGGATCACAAATATATTAAAATTACTTTATCCCCTATCTTGAAGTCAACATTGAAAATTGTCATCCCAATTTGAGGTTAAAAATTAAGTTTATTTATTTTTTGAAATAAGTGCTACTGGTATTCTTTAGTCATTGAGATACACTATAACACAAATTTAGATAACAAAAAATTTTCATTTCTGCTGAGTCTCACAGAAGACCTGACTGAGCAGAAAAATAAGTGCTGATGAGTATATTTCGGTATGCAGGCAAAAATGCAAAATGACAACTTCTACCTTAATAAGATTTCTCTCTAATTAGCAAAGACAATGTTCTTGCTCCTTTTTAATAATTTCTAGACTACTTATTTTCAAACATTATTTCCACACTAAGAATTAATCCCATGAAGTTCGAGTTTTAAAAAGTAAACTGTGTTTGGAATTCTGCAGACATGAAGGGTGGTTTTCATGACATGCTAAGTGTCCACTTCTCAGGGTGGACCACTACAATTTCACCCTCAAGCCAAATATAAATATCAGTGGCTTTTCCAGTGGGATTCTTCTTTATGTATAGATTTGTGTCTATGTTATTTACTGTAAAATAAGTAAGAAATCGAGCTGCCAGCATCTGATGTTTGAAATATTTTTCTTCCCCAGAACAGTATAGCAAACTACTTGTTCTTAATCTGTTACTGCCAGGTTGTCTGAAAGGATACTTATATTTAGCACATGAAAAGCCATCATAAAATGAACTAATGTAGTATCAAGAAAGATTATCATAATAGTTCTGTGCTACTCTGATAGTTCTGTTGAGTATATTTTATTTGTTGTAACCAGTAGCAAGACTCTTCTCTGGGTCTCTATCTCCTTTTCTCTATGTAATTAACTGGTGATTTATAATTTTTCAGTATTTCAACAGCAATTTCTGTATTTTCTTCTTACTTTTGCACAAAGCTAATATAAATTGGGAATAATGTCACACTTTTTTGGGTGTAATTAGATCCCATGCGCACATGTATGAAATGTTGTAAATGTTAGTATTTTTACCTTGCTCAGATTCTGAGAATGCCATTAGGAGAGTAAGGTTTAGATTGGTTGTCATTTTTATACTGCCTTACTGAGCTTCTTGGCTTTTAACAACCTTTCAGGTGGTAGATTGCCCTGTGCCAATTCTTTAGCAGGCCAAAACGTCAGAACCTAAACAGCTAAAAGAGCGTTTTTGGTGATTGCTGGTACCCATGTGCTCATTCTGAAAATAAACAAGCAAAACAAACCATATCTGTTGATTCCTTGTACACATCTTTGGTAGCTTACCTGTTAAAGGGAGATCCTCAGAGTCTTTCTACTGTGATTATGCTATTATGTCAGGTACAAAGGCAAGCCAAACTTGCTTTGTGGTTAAGATGAATTTAAAGGAAAAAAGTTGCTTTTTAGAAGTATGAAATATAGAGCCAGTGCTACTTTTGAGAAGTGGGTAGATAATGTCTGTTTTAAAGGAGAATAATAGACTGTAAATATCTTAAATGCATTGGATAATTTTTTTTTCTGTTGTTTGAAAGCAATAGAAAAAAATTACTTAAGGGAAAGAAAGACAGTATTTATGTACATAGCTACCCAAATGTTGCAGAATGCTTTGCTTTTTGAGTACTTCAGTATTCAGCCTCACACGCAGCACTCCCAATTTTGTACTCAAAAGTTTGCTGCAGACATTCATAATGAAATGAGGAAGAATAGGATACTGGGAAAAAAAAAATCAGTACCATAATTTCTATATACATGTAAGTAATAGAAAATTATTTTGCAGATATTTGTAGTGAAAATTATATAAGCTACTTATAGTATTGCAATATTTAAAAGCATAAGTTTTGTCCTTTGTGGTACATTTAGTAATTTAACATTAAAAAAAAATTGTTAATTTTTCTTGATTGATTTCCTGAAAATGCATTCACCTATTCTTGACTATTCACAAGTTTGGGATGTCTTCATGATGATTCTTCTTTACATCTTATTAATTCTGATTCCAAATACGGGCTGATTATGCCTGTGAAAGCGATTTTATTGCTTATGGTTAGTAAACATCAGCAGCTGAGGAGCAATACAGAAAGGATGCAATTTGCATATTCCAAATCTATAGACTTATTTCACTGCAGGAGTTAATCAGCAACCCACATCAGATTTTTTTTCCTGCTCCATCTGCTTGGACTCTGACGTTACACAGGCGTCAACGTGTACTTAGCATTAACATTGCAAACAGTTCTCATTTAAATCAGTTTAAAAGATGTAGATGCTTAAATTCAAATAAAAACACTTTACAGTGACATTCCTAAGAAAACAATGTACCGGCTTACCTGGTTACCCCAGGTTTTGTAGCACTTGATTTCTAATTCCTACATGCTTAAACAAATGGGCACCTATGCAGAAGCTGAGCTGCTGTTGGTACTCCATTCCCCATTGAACCCAATGAGCTTCCAGGTGAGTGGATGATCGAGCTGCCCAAATCTCTGTCAGCTGTAGGCCTAATGTGCCAATCCTAGGTATTCAACTAGTTGCCCTTAAGCTTAATTTTGAACGTGTGTGCCGTGTTGTGGAAGATAAAATATGTGAAATACAGTTGGTTTGACTGCTTGCCAGTCCGAGCAATATATTTGACTTTCCTTTGACTCTCTTGCATTTTGGAACCTTATCCTGGAGCTTGTAGTCTCTAAAAACAAGTTAACTTCATGTCTCTGCAAAGCTCAATTAGATATGACATTTGGAATAAAGAACAGTGCATTAAAACAATTACAATTCATCATATTATGTCTCATTCTGGCAAGCTTAATTGTAAGAATATTTGCAATCCCTATTCCTGTATCCCTGTACTTTCCCCAGGATGGTGCCAGCCTGGAGCTGAGGGTTGCTAATACTGTATGCCAGTCAAAAAAAGAAGTCTAATCATTCTGATTTGTGGAGCAGGGGGTGGCAGACTAAGAGCACGCTCTTAATTTTAGCCCAGAAAAGAATGAATGTGAGAAAGTGCCTCTTTCCTTCTAGGCTTTAGCACATACATAGAATTGCTTTCTTTTGGTATTTTGAGTTCTCTGGCTGCTTCTGAGACTAAACCTAGCCAGAAAAGAGCAGTAATAAAACAGTTTTAAGTTTCCTTGCAATACAGCTGCAACACTTAATCTCTGTCTTTGCACTTGTAAATTGGTTTTGAACGTACTGTTGTAGTAATCCAGAGAGCAGGTGAGGCCTCACACTGACTACCTCTCATGCAATAAAACCCAAACTCATTCAGTAGTTAATGTTGATTACAGTTGGGCATCCTTTGGCCACATGATTCAGGGAGATGGTAGTGGGGGAAATATAAACAAGAAATAGTAATAATAAAGACTTTATTCCAGTGATGTATGTAGTATACACGATACCCATAATACCACCTCCAACTGAAGGATGTCCTACAGCTTCTGGTAGGAAATAAAAAGTGAATTTGGCTATGCTATAGTTTTTGTTGTACTCTAACATGTAACAGAAGATGTCATCTGTTTCCTTCAGGCTAAGTCAGATTTTCCAGGATATTGTGTCCAAAACATACACACAATTCTAATTTTTGAGGAAACGTGATGCTCTTTTACCTGTTGCAATGTAATTGGATAATGCATGTACAAATGACTTGTGTAGCCTGCCAATGAATGTTGCTAATGCCTTACCAAAAAAAAAGAAAAAAAAAAAAAAAAAAAAAAAAGATAAAGCATATTTTTTGTATTTTTTTTTCCTCAGAGGCAAATCCAAACAATGCTAGATTTGGGAAACGGTTTACTGAAAAGCATTTTCTAATAGATCTCTGAAGAAGTGCAATTGTATAATTACTATTGTTCAGTGCATACAGTACATTGTCTCCATCACTCTGTACACTGCTGCTATTAGTGCTTGTTCTAATAAATCTCAATGTACACTGTTTAAGCTGATGTCATCTGTGTTCTGATTTATTAATATAAGAAACAGTTGAGGCAATGGTTCTTGAATAAACTTTATTTAACCAGTTAGATTAATTGATTATTCATTATAAAATCCTTAATATATGGATTTTGAAGAGGTGGGTGATAGTGGCAGCAAAAGCACTGAAACAGTGGCTTTTCCTTTCTAGCCTTTTTCCACTGCAGGAATATTTTTATAAAAGTTTTCCTGTGTGAATCTCTGTGCAGTTTCTTTAAATCTGTCAGGAGCTACCAACTGCAGTCTCAAAGAAGGTAATTTTCTCTTCAGCAGTTCCTAGTTATAGCTTCATACTGCAGCTGATAAGAGCCTTTTTTTTTTTTTTTTTCACTTCAGCTTGTTCTTTGTCATTAGAGCTTGCAGTATGCGTCTCAAGTTTTGAGAGAGGGTGTAGAAAAAATTGTTCCTGATGGTCTCTAATAGATTTGAAAAAAGTGGAAATGAAAGAAAAAAAATTACTTGACACCCACCCTGTCTGGCCTCTTGGGAAAATGACAGTATGTGGGATTTTAAGATTTTTCCATTATGTGTTCTTGCCAGCTGTTTGGCCCTTAAAATGAAAGCATCATAATAAAGTAAGAATTTGGTTGGGAGGAGGAATTAAGGTTTTTGCTATTTCTTGGCATTGTAAAAAGAACAAGTGTTCAAACAGTCTGGAATGCTGCTTGAGTGGTGGAAGCAATTGCAAAGGAAGGGAAAAGGCTTTCATGAATGGCAGTGCTTTCTGTCTTGTGTCAGAGTACACATCTTGTCCAAACCCGTGCTCTGAGGCAGGGGACAGTAGGAGCTGTTTCCCTGTTAAACCATTCCACAAGTGAAACTCGGCTCTGCTTTCACATTTGTCCAGTTGAGATCTGTCCTTTACCTCTGAATGCTTTGGCTGACTGGGACTCAGCAGAATTACTGTGTATGAGTGAAATGTGAAAAGCTCTATGTCATTATTTCACTGATCAAAAAAAAAATCAACATAACAAACCTTTTGGAATAGAGCACAAGAAGCCTGAGAGGCAGTATGAGCAACCAACACCTAATTTAGCATCTAAACTATTACTTTAGGTATGAAAGTAAATTACATATTTACATTTAGTCCAAGCAAGAAACAGGTGATGCTTCTTCATAACCACAAACATGTAGGCGCTGTGGTGTGGTGAAGTGAGACAGTGTGGGAAGCTATTGACAGGATTTCATCTTGACTCAGCTAAAGGAGTTGCCCACAGAAAGCTGTTCCAAGTTTCACTGCTGGTACAAAAATCTGTTCTGATATGAAGATACATGGCATTTTTGCACAGCCAACATATCAAGCCACATGGTTCTTCAAGTCCTCATGATCTTACTAAATATTTAAGTTGTCTAAATGTTAAAAAAACACTACACTTCAGTATGGAAAATAATTTTTCGGGTAAATAATTATTACTAAGTAAGGTTAAAAGAAACTAAGCTGAAATATCATTCAAACCCAGAGTCTCAGGGGATAGCTAGGGGGTACTCTATTTTGATTGAGTAGCGAGTCTGATTTTACTCAAGGGCAGCAAATAAAATGTCTTCTATTTAGACTGTCATTTTTATTTCTGAGAGCTATTTCTAAGAATTAACTTAGAGCAGATACAGAGACAGGTGAGGTTGTTTATCCCATATGTATATTCCAAGTACATATTAATAATGCTTCATTAAAAAAATCAGAAAAAAAAAAAAAGGAGTGCATAAATGCACTTTACAAACATGAATCTGTTGTGAAGAGGTTTTTTGCCTGTGATGAGACTACCTTATATTATGTAAGTAAGGATAGGTTCCAAAGCAAAACCAAATTGTAGTTGCTTTTCTCACTCATGAGTGCCTGGCTACATATCCTTCAGTAAAGAAAAGAAACTAATTACTAGCTCAAATTTCACAACCACCCTAGGCTTCTTGAGCAGGTTTTTTGACAAGTCAGTGGAGGAAAAAAGTATAATTCAACATTCTCAAAAGGTTACTTGTTGGACTGCAGGTGGACTACAAGTTCTGATAAGGATGTTGGGTTATTTCTTTTAACTGATAAAATTTAAGGTGTCAATTTTCTTTTAAGATCCTCTTTAAATAGGTTGTTTCTGAGGGCCTTACATTACATTTAGCAGTCAAAGAAATTGAAGAGATATAGCACAAGAGAACATCCATTCTTCAGTTGTAGTTCAAGAGCTCACTTCACTTAAATGCCGATCCGCTCACCTAGATTAACAGTATCAGGCTACTTTTCATATTTGGTGATAAGAATTTTTTATATCACCTGTCTATTAAAATGTCTGGAAACTGTTATCTGGAAACTGCTCAAGTCTATTACTTTATTCCTACATGTGGGAAAAGAATGAATTAGGAAACAGGATTACGACATATTCTTGTAGCAGGAAAAGAAACAGACTGAATAAACATAGAGGTCATTATGAAAGAGGATGCTGAATTCTTGCATGCCCTACAAACACTGATTTAATTTTGTCTGTTTATAAATACTCTGTATGCAAAGATCTGAGAGTACTTTGTAATTATAATCAGTTCTTGCAGTATCCTTCCCTGAGAAGTGATACATTAGCACAGCCACACACAGTAAGTTTCATAGGCAGAGGGTAATTGCCCAGAATCACAGAACAGCTAGTGTCAAGGCCAAAAATAAAAGCAGTCCTGCTGCTCACTTTAAAATATAAGGAGAAGCAGCAAGGAACAAGAGGTCTATGACTGAAGGAAG
Organism: Sitta carolinensis; assembly: GCA_032173965.1. Classification (NCBI taxonomy): domain Eukaryota; kingdom Metazoa; phylum Chordata; class Aves; order Passeriformes; family Sittidae; genus Sitta; species Sitta carolinensis. Next base: position 22,930,611 of record CM063288.1, read on the forward strand.
TTTTATATAGATGTAGCTTACCAGCACCCATCAGAGAGCTTAGCATGGACAGTGTGAGTTACAACATAATAGACAAATCCTTTGTTTTGTAACTTTGCTTCAGGTATAGTGGCACAGCAGCATCTACAGTTCTGCATCCTCGTACAGGTGGATGGGCAAGCCCACAAAGCTGTCCTCTCACACAGGCACACCCACTGACAGACACTGGATAAAAAGGATCTAGCCATTTGGGCAGCATCCTTCAAAGGAAAGGAAGCATTAAACCTACTTTAGGTCACACTGGCTTGTTTTTTTTTCCAGATTTGTCTTCACAAGCTAATAATGCTACATGATGAAAGTAGCTTTGTTGTATGAAGTAATGCTTATGTAACAAATGAAAGCTGAAAGATGAAGGGAGAAAAGAAATCTTAAGTGTTAACTGACTGGATAAACTGAGCTGGTATTGAAAAGATTAAACCCAAAATTTGCACCATATTATGCTGGTAATTTGTTTAATATCTTCTTAGTGAATAAAAAGATTCTGCCAGTAGCCAGACTGAGAGCTGAAAGATGTGCCTGCTTCTCACAGGTGGTAAGTGTAACTGCAAGCATGCTGTTTGGGCAAACCTGTCTCTGGAGGACTGCTTTTGCATTTCTTTTCAGTAAAGGCTTCACAGCTAACACATCCATCTGTCCATTGAAAATATTGCCACTAATACTGGGGCAATTACAAAGAAGCAAAAGCTGGGATATTTCATACACTCTGAAGATGGACACATGAAACGTAGATTAAGTAATCTGTATGTCCATGAACAGAGGTCTGGAACCTGAAAGGGAAGTCTGCAGAGGAGCATATAAAACAATCACCAGAATGTATATTCCAGAGACTCTGAAGTTATGTAAGTCATGGTATTAAACCAACCATTCTCATACATGAGAATCTCTAGACAAATGCCATCTCAAAGAAACCCAAAATAAGAAATCAAATGCTGTTAAACCCACTCAGGTTATTGGAAAAAAACAAAAAGTGTGTCTGTAATAAGGACCATATTTTGTCCGATAAAATGTTATTTTTGTTACCTCCTGAAATATAAATGTCTATATTGCCCAGATCCTGTCTTTCTAGGGAAATAATCTTGCCATATGCTGGAAAGTTATGGAATTTTGTGAGTATTTCTTTCAGTATCATTTTCTTTTGCTGTTTTTTATATATTAAATTCTTGCACTTGTTCTTTTGCAGAAACCTGTAGGTAAACATAATACAGAGGCACCTGAAGTACATGATACATTCCTGTTCAGTTGCCAGGAGATCTGGCAATTGATGGCATCTTTTTGTACACTAAGAAGACATTAAACAAATTACCAGCATAATTTGGTGTAGATTATGAATTTAATCCTTTCAAGTGAAACACCAACTAAGTTTATCCAGTTAGTTAACACTTAAGATTTCTTTTCTCCTTTCAACTGACTGCTTAATCATGCTAATCTTATTATATGGTTGATTGGGACAAGAAATAAATTAAAGTCAAATCAGTTCAAGTGGATTACAGATGGTTTAAGATTTCTGGATTGAAAGTAATGAAATAATTCCACGTTTTCAGTTCCTTGGACAAATCGTTAGTTTACATCACCTTATAAATGCATCTTTAGACATTCTATAATTATAGGTCACCTATATTCCTGCAAGGGATAATGTAGGATAACTGTCTAATATTAAACCAAAAATCATTATGGAATTACCTATTAACAACAAAAAAATTTCTGCATCTTCCAATGCTATGTAGAGAGCAGGATTGTCCTTTACACTTTAATCTTAAAAAATCATATCAATATGATGTAAAATACAGTATTTAAGCATAAAATATTCTCAACTGTATATAGCTAATACTTGCTATGTTACTACTGCATGGCTAAGACCTAGTCCGAAGAAACGAAACTCATTTTGTGTAGGAAATAAATTCTCTTTCTCTTCCCTCCAGGGGAAGACAATCAGGCTAGAAGAGTGCCCTTGCTCTTCTGTGGAGGGTTGTGTGTGGTGCAGAGGGGAGGCTTTGTCTGTGCCCTTGTGTGGCTCTGTGCTGAGGGGAGTAGAGCATTTCAGCCCAGATCCTCCCCAGGGAGCAAATGTGAGCAAGGACTTCCATCTGCACAACTTGGCCAGACAAGGCAAGATTTTTTTTCATTCCAGTGATGACTCAGGCATAACTTAAGCACTTGGAAATTAAATGGTTTTTGTTTATTTAACTTTTTATCAATTTTTCGTTTTGGTTGCCCAAAGTGAGAGCATTCCAGGACTGTAGAAGTGCTTAAGTACACTTGTGTGCCAAGTACAAAAGTGTCTAGTGCTGGAGGAGCAGGGAAATAACTTCAGTTTCACTTGGAAGTGCAAAATTAGTGGATGTTTTCAGAACACGGCAATGTTATTGTACTTGGACTCCTCTGATCTGTGGCATGAGGATAACACAAACATCCGCTGAACCATTTATGATAGATTATAGGGTGTTAGACTAACAGGAATAGCATGTAAATGTATCAAATGAAACTATTCATTATCAAAATTAGAGCTAGGTCATAGTGAGTATGATCTATGGCCCCATACTGAGTAAGAAAAATACAAATTCATATTGAATAAACAGTACCAGCTGATCTTAATAATTTGTAGGAAAAATAGTATCCTGTCAAACATTTACATACAGGATTAATCTAAACCAAGGATCAACAAGAAATTTTCATTTTAGAGTTCTCTTAGATTTTCCTTCCCTTTGAAAGCCTTTCAGTTCTGTTAATTTGTTTTAATTGAGTAAATATGTACATGGTTTTTCAGACCGTGTAGTTTGAATTACAGCCAGAATTAATTGCAGCCTTTCCCATGCTATCAATTCAAAGTCTATATATAACCTGACGTGATTTTTCAGCACCCTCTAGAGTAAGCAGAAAGATCCAGCAATCATTCCTTTCATCTTAGATAGCTGAAGTGATCCCCTCCTCTTCTGGCCATTTTGTTGGACTTCCTGATGCTCTGAAACTTTAAAAATAATATGGAAGTATTGAGACATGATTAATTATTAAATAAGTGTTCTTCATATTATAAAAACAGTTCCTTAAGATACTTTCACATGAAAACCTTACTTCAGAAAAAAAAGCTAAACAAACCATTAGTTACCTGGCAACCAGGGATAACATTCCTACTGAAGTGTAACTTTACAAGCTTGTGGCTGATGCTTTACCTACTGTGACTGCAAAGGGAGTCTCTTGAAGAAGTGCTACAAGGCTTAGCCAGTTCTGTGTTCATCAGCCTTGCTAGAAAATCAAGTAACTGTTTACACGAGGGTGGGTCAGCCTCTTCTGCCTCTCGAAGATCCTCCACAGTGCTCTCTACTGTCTGTCTTTCTTCTCTTCACAATTTTCTGTCTTTGTACACTGGTGCTTTATATTTTGGATCCTTGAGCTGGTCCTCATTCTTCTATCAATACGTTCACTTATTTCTGCAATCTTACTTTAATTATTTTGCATAATTCTCACAATTTAATGAGAATGGGTTTCACTAGTCTAAGCTAAATGCATGCAGCTCAAACCTAGCCCTTGGGTCACAGACAGGTAAGACCATGGGAGATAAACACCAAAAGATGAGAGCCCGCTGGTGCCTCCCCCTGCCCCCAGCCTGCTCTGATCTCACCCCTCAGCCCAGCACTGAGCTCAGTCCCCAGCGGAGCTCTCCCAGCTGGCTTATGCCAGTGCTCTGAAAGGCAACACTGTCGCACGGAGCTGCCAGTGCTCATCAAAGTGTAATTCCAGAGCCCTCCCAGAGCGCGTCTGGGCTGCTTTGCTGGTGCTGCTAAAACACCAGAATTCAGCTGAAGCAAGGACCTAACAAACAGCAGTGCACCAATAACTCCTAGAGGGAAGTTGAGAGTTATGGAAGTTAGTTTTCTGTTTCCGTGACGGTATTTTGATTTTAAAGAGGTGGGAATAAACTGCCAAGAAAACATCACCATTTCCCTCTCAGTTTACACTGGTAATTCATTATTCATCATGCAGAATTAGAGAACTTACCTGGAGGTCTCTGAGAGAAGTCTCAAGCAGTACACCATAGAAGTTCGGTAGCTAAGATGCTGTTGATTCTTTAAAAGTGAAATATAATTCAGTCCAAAAAAAAAAAAAAAGTTTGACAATTTACTTTTTTAAAGCAGGTTAATTTATTTGCAAGAACAATACAAAAATAATTGAATATGGGCTCGATGTCCAGAAGCTACACATGATATAGAGCTTTTTATTATTATCATTACTAATGTCATAATATGTTTGCTGCTGCAACCAAAAACTTTGTTAAACAGGTTGGTGATGGAGGAAGATTAGTTCCAGTGCCCAGCCTCAGTGAAGCTGACAGATACCAACCTCTGAGCCTCGTGATTAAAAAAAGAAAATGTTCACTTTCAAAAAAATCTAAATTTGCTTCAACGCCTTTCACATTAAAAGACATTCTTCAAGGGGAGAAAGAAATTTCTGCAGGTAAGATTTTTATCTTTCTTCAAAGTGGAAAAATGCATGTTTTCTAGTAAATACATAATAAACCTGGTTTAAACTGTGTAGTATGATGTTTCATTAGTAAATGGGTAATAACATTTTTCTTGCTTAGTTGTGTAATGGATATTTAAAGAAAAAAGTACAAATCAAAATGGTAAGAAAAAATAAAAAAAAAAAGGACTTTCTGGAAAAATAATAAAAAAAGAAAGTAATTTATAGTAAAAAGCCTTGATGTTTTCTGAACTGGTATCAAACAAATTTGAAACAAAACAAGGCTTTGTGTTTTCACAAACCACAAGTTCCTGACAGATGTACTGATGTATGTTGATTAACTGCTACATAAAATTTGTTTAGAAATGTACCCCTTCCTCTATATAGTCACTTTTAAGTGTGTAAGAATGGCCTCAGTTCTGCAGCTCTTCCATGCTGGCAGTCCCTGCTGCTGAACTGAGCTTGCAAAGACAGAAGCATTTGAAAACAGCTGTTACATCTGACTGATGTAATTGGATTTTCATAAGACTTTTTCCACCTTTGTAATCTTTGTGGTGTATTTAAAGAGCTTAACTGCTTTTAGTGGCCTTTCTATGCAATGAAGTAAATTTTGAGGATATTCTAACAAATTATGAGGTGCAAAATTGAACGATATGGCCTTTGTCTTCCTGTACATTCCTTTGAAAAACGTGTAATTCATGTCCATGTGCTCTGTTTTCTCAAAACAGTTTAATTGCTGTTTTATTAAAGGTGTCAATTTTTACAAAATTATTTGTGATATTATTTGCACAACAAATGCAAAAGTTGAAAACTACCAAGACAAATTAGCATGAGCACAGGAAGACAGAAATACCACTTGATCCAACAAGAGGGGATTTCAGGACACAAGCATGATATGAAGAGTTTTAATTCTATGTCTTACATTCAGGAGAAGTCAGCTGGCTTGCCCTGAATGAAAAAAAATATTCAAAAATCTCGTTAAAAAGTCTGAGAGAAAAGTTGCAAAATCTCATTAAAAATTCTCACAAAAACTTACTAGTCTTTTCTGTAAAGGTTAAACGTCATGTGCAGAAGGTATTGTCCTTTAACATAAGCAAAGAGGTTTGTAATTGAATTTCCTTCTTTATGTGACAAAGACAAGCATTTCCAATCCTCTTAGAATTATGAAAAATATGGTATGAACCTTCTTTTTGGTTAAAAAGAAACACAAATATAGTAGGTGACTTCATAATATCAGTTTATCTTAATATCTTCAAAGGATTAAAAATGAAAAAAAGGAGTAAACCCCAGATTCTTAGATGTATTTGGAAATCTAATCCCTGTGTTCATTTTAATTTGAAAACCAATGTGTTCTAGTATATTTTCTTAGTGTAATGGAAACATATTTGATATAATAAAGACATTTTTGTAGAGATGCTTTGGTACCTACCTTTTGATTGTACAATAATTGAATGCAAACCTTCAAGCAAGTCAGAATTAATCTGTTGTTTTCCTTCAAAATAAACTGACATAGTCCCTGGGTAGAGTTAATGTTACTGGCACACCCATGTCTCATTCATGTATTTCAAAAATGAAGAAACATTAGGGTCTTTGTATGATATCTAGACAAAATTCAGAATTCCCTAATATTTTTATACAGTGGCTTTACAGTGCTAGTTTTAATATTCTGTATGGCCTCCACTGAGTCATTTTGGGTTTCAGAGCCTCTGCCATTAAAGCCAGAACACATTACATGTATAGTTTATACATATCAGCATCATAGGTAGAAGTACTTGAGGAGAATTATGATGAACACAGAAATTTTAGAATGGCTTTAATCAAACCCAGGACTTCTATGCATGCTTTCCATTGATCATCAGTAGTGCTCAGTGTAGCTCTGAATTTCATACCAAATTAAGCACGGCAGGAACGGTACCATTTATTCTTGCTATGTGAAAACACTGTGTTTAGACTTCTCGTCACACAAAGGTTATCTTCTTTCACTCAGGTGTCTCATCTTACCAGTTGCTCAACTATGAAGACAAATCAGATGTTTCGCTTAATGGCAGAAGAGGAAATCAGATAATGAACGATGTTGGTTTTGATGTTGCTGGATCAGATTCTGTTGCCTTTAAAGCTTCATTTGGCATAGTGACCAAACACGAAGTTGAAGTACCAACATTACTTAAAGAACTTACTACAAGGTTGTATTCTGTGTTTTGATTTCTGTTTCCATAATTCTGTTTCATACAGTTAGTTTGAAAGTCTGAAGTGGTTAGGTTTTGATTATTTTTATTCAGTCATCTGCAGTCACCATCTGATATTTTCAAGGGTATCAGGTTGGATCACTGGGGTTAGACACATGACCTGTATAATACAAACTGTATAATTTTTCTGAATTCTTTGAATTACTGTGCATGTTTCAGGGAAAAAAAAACCCAGAGAGAAAGAGTCCATCCAAACTCCTATCTGTGTTATACCATAGTATTGAAAATTTGAAATCTACATTGAATGACATTACCCAACTTCAGGCTGCAGAAATAGGATTTCCTTGCCTTTGATGAACTAGAGAACCATATATATTATTGCCATTGTAGGTATTTTGAGGTTTTATGAAGCTATTACACAACCTTTTCTTCAAAAGGCAGAATAGGTTTATCTACTTGAATTTTTCATAAACTTCTTTGAATTTTCTTTAAATCCAGTCTCTTACCAACATTCTTGTTGAGTTGTGGATGCTGAAAATTAACTTGGTGTTCCCGTGGTGCTAGCACAGGCATCAGACATGTAGAAATGTGATGGGACTAAATCTAGGTGTAATTCTTTTTTTTATATTTCGAAGATTGTCCCTTGGTAACAATGCCATCCCCATTACTGGGAGAAGTACATCCCAGTAAAATATATGCTATGCATGATGCAACATTTGGCATTTGCAAATATATATTGTTACCTTGTCCTTATTTATTACCAAGAAGTACATGCCATTTTGTATCCGCAACCTCTCCTTCCATACCTACCTTTTCCTAGTTTATTTGTAACCTCCAAACATTATCATTAATAACAATGGGTGTGGGGGGGGGGGTGGGGTGGGGTGAGGAAAGAGGATCTAGTCTCCAGGAAAAAAGATTCAGTGTTATAGAACTAACTGCCGCTGTTTTTAGAAATTCTACAAACACTTGTTTCATGATTGTTCAGTATTGTTTATAAGTGATATAGAGGTTTTTTTTCAGTAAATGGCACTAAAACCAGGGTCAGATGGACTGGCTTTGAATTTTCGAAGGTGTCCCAGATATCCTCTCTAACTTCTGTACAATACTGTCTTTCCTTGAAGTTTTTAGTTCTTCTGTTCCCAAACACTGAAAACCAGTATTAAGCTTCCAGAAATCTCCTTGGTCAGTTTTACTGCTGTGAAGCAGACATTATGATGATTTATTTACTGATTTAAAGTTACTTAGCTGCTTTGTAAACTATTTCTTTCCTGCCTTCCTCTTGATTTTAGAAAAATAAACTTTGATCATTGTCTAGTTCACCAATCAAGAAAAAGTAGAATGGAAATTTTGTGTGTGGTCATGGAAAGTATTCGAACTACAAGGCAGTGCTCATTAACTGTCCATACTGGAATGCGTGGAGAGACAATGAGGGTAAATATGTTTGATAAAGTTATGTAACTTAAATGATCAAGAATAAAAAGCTCATTTTTAGAAATGTTATGGTTTGATTTAATTGTATTTTTATAATGCAAGTTCAGAAAAAATCTAAGGTAAATCATTATTATTGTACTGATGTAAAGTTGGTCTTTTGTCAGCAGTGCTTATGTGACTGAGGGATGGGAAATGCATGAAAGGATGGCTAGACAATGAGCCTTTGCTTGGGGTAAAGCCTTGGCAAAAATGTGGAATTTACTACTTCTTAGTTTGACTTTCCAACAAACTTATAACCTTTCTATCATTATTATGGTCATCTTCTGTAACACATTGGAATTTCAGGTTATAATTTGAAGGGTTGGCATCTTACTCCTTGTCTTATGCTCTGCCTCCCCCTTCCTCCTTGATGTGTTTGAATAATTAAACCTACAAGTCTTCTAACTTTGCTCTTTCTAGTTTTTATAAATCATTCACATAATTTTCAGTAAGTGATGCAAATTACTCTCTCTGTATCAAAATTTATTGAACTACAAAGTAGTTAATAGAAAATTCTTTAGTTGTGAAATTTGATCTTCAATTTCAAAGTTTCCCCCGGCATTATAATTCTCAATATATGAAGTTAAGATTAGTACTATGTTTATTTATTCATTTCAATTTGTAATTTTTTTTTTTTTTTGATCCTTCTCTAAATTATAGTTTCACATAATTGAAGATCAGAATTGTAAAGGGCGGGACAAAGCCATTGTCTTTCCTGCACATACAACTATTGCTTTTAGTGTATTTGAACTCTACATTCATTTGGATGGTAATTTCGGTAAGTGATGTGAATTACTGTCATTACTGCTATTATTTATAATGATCTAAGTTTTTAAAACTGTTTTATTGCTCTTGATATACATAAGCCCTGATCCCATACAATGGGATGCTTTAATTTTATGCACATAAGTATTCTGACATTCTGACAGAAACAGTGCTTGAAAAGATAAACAAGGCAGGTGCTAGAAAATAGTCTGCTGTGGGAACATTTTTGAAAAGTTAGTTTGGCTTTGTATTTTTTTAAATTCTGTGGTTGCATGGAACAAAAAGCCCCACTTAGTTATATTTCTAGCTGGTGAGGAACAGGTTTCTGAGACTATCTGATCAGTTTTGCATAAAATAGGCAAGTACAAAGATACTAGTAAAGAATAAAGTGTACAGAACTTCTGAACTAATAACATTTTGTTTCTGTTGGGGCTTTAATTTCAGTCTGATACATCATTTGCACATATAAATATCTAAAGCTATTTAGGAGAAAATAATTGCAGTAATTGGAAACAAATAAATAATTTGCATAGCTTAGATTTTACTTTAAAGTTTTTTTTCTAGTCAAGCATAGAACAAAGATGATACGTGTTTTTTATTAAAAAAAAAAAGAGTTTTAATAGCTGATTCAGTATTGGAAGAGGTGAGTACAGAACTCACAGCCTTGCTTAATATGTTCCATTTCTACTTTCAATTAAAACTACAGAAATGTTTGTCTTTCAAAATCAGGGCTTCCATTGGTATGATACTGACTGTCCTGACCCCTTAACATGACGTACTTTGTGTGTGACCAAAACAGCCTCTGAGGATGTTAATTGAAAGCCACCAACAGTTAAAAATTCCCATCAAATCTGTGTTACTTGATTACTGTGTGCAGACTTCTATTAAAAAGTTGTATTAGCCATTAAAAAAATTGGCAAAGCATATTAGATTAGAAAAGCATATTAGATTAGAAAGCATATTAAATTGTTGTGCAATTATGGCTTTTATATTTAGGCCTTTTAAACACTTTTCATTTTTACAGAACTCTGTGTGACTCCAATTGCAAAAGGAGGATTCGAAAGAGAGAAATCTGGATCATCTTCACTGATCAAATTAAGAAGATTAAAGAATAATTTGTTCCATCGAAGTATGACTTTTGATATTTATATATAAATGTCTTATTTAAAGTGTATCTTTGTTTAATTTCTGTGCAAAATGAATGTTTAAAGAAAAAAATTTCAACCCAAAATGTACCTCTCAATTTCTATTGAAATGATTATAGAGTTACTAAAATTTACATTTGAGAATCTGTCTCTCAGAAGTAACAAATCTGTTCATTAAACTCTAAAGATCTTAAAACTTATGGCTGTTGACAAACTGGTATTGAGTAATTACACAGCCAGCTTAACAGTGAACCCATTTCATGTGTTTGCCATTTACAGCTCATATTATACAAGTTATATTTGAGGGCAAAAGCTGTAAGTTTAAATACCAAACAATATTAACTGCAATAATTGAATGTACTCCATAGGCACTATGTTCCTGTGGCAGGGACATGGCCAGGATACAATCAGTTCCTGTGGCAGGGACATGGCCAGGATACAATCAGTTCCTGTGGCAGGGACATGGCCGGGATACAATCAGTTCCTGTGGCAGGGACATGGCCGGGATACAATCACTGTCCTCTTTTTTCATTCTAATATGAACATAGCATCCAACAAAAATGTGGCATCCCTGTATGCAGCTTTAGACCAAGATCTTAAACTTGTAACACTTCTTGGTCCAAGTATTTTGGAAACCTGCAGATCTGAGTGTGAAGATAAATGCTCAGCAGTAAACATGTCTCAAAGGCATGTTTACACCTCTGTATAGGTGTCCTTCCACTGCATCCCATTCTCTATCAAAGGACTTTTATGGACCAAGCCTTCAATGCTGCTCCAGTACACACCAGGGGAATAAATCCTCAGTGGGTGACACAGCTACAGGAGCTGTAGTTGCCTGAAAGTTCTTCACTCAATCAAGTCAGTCCCTGGAGAGGGAAATGTAGATAGCTCCTACCTGGCTCATCTGGATGCTCACAAATCTGATAGGAGATTAACGAGGAGTCCTCCGAGTATTCTAAACATATTATTAGTGGGGGGGGTTTTGTAAATAACAGGAAATAAAAGTGAATTTACAATGTTTAGAACATAAAACTAGAAATGCAAAAATAGAAACAGGGAAGTACACAGCTGTGGTTTGACTTTGCACCAATTTCTCAGAAGCCTGCCTCATGCCTATCCTTTAGGTATATCTCTAAAAATATAATTACATAGGTCATATAGAAAAATTCTGTCTTTTGTCAGTGTCTTAAGTGAAGACAAATTTTCATCACAGAGTGTTTTTGATGGGAAGCAATCTATATGGCATGCTTAGAACACTTTTGTGAATCACTTATTATTTCTATAATTAAACTGACATTTTTTAAACAACAGATCATAATGTAATAACATATCCCTGCTTCTTTTTCTTGTGCATTCTTTTTCAGATAAAGGAGTAGTGGAAATTGTAGCTAACTCTGATCCTTACTTAGAGGACCTTTTTGCAGATTATTATGAGAAAGCTGCAAGCATGACTGATCTCTCTACAAGCTATCTCAGAGACGGTTCTCATATACGAATTAATTTACTTAATAACAACATCCCCAAAGGCCCCTGTGTCCTTTGTGGAATGGGAAGTTCTAAAAGGGAGACAGTCTATGGATGCCTGGAGTGTTCTTTTAATGGACAGAAGTACGTACGACTGCACGCCGTGCCCTGTTTTGACCTCTGGCATAAGAGAATGAAGTAACTGATCTGGGTAAGAGCCTGTTGTCACAGACACAGGCATAACTGTGCCACAAACTTTTCAGAGTTAGTAAATACGTCTCCAATTGTGAAATGCAAAACAGTGTAAGTGCAAAACATTTTATTACACTATCTTCAAAATCTTTGCTTCACAGTCAATGACCTCTACTTTAAAATGCACATGAATTCCCTGACATTGCTGTTTTTCCTAGAACCTTCTCATTATCATAATAATGAAAAACATACTTTTAAATAGTATTTTCATAATGTCAAAATATGTGCTAGAACTTAAAGTTGTTTACATGAACTTGTTGTAAAACCCCAAAATGTTGCCTTTCTCTACACTGGCATATGATGGTTAAATGAGAATATTTGTTAATAATTTAGTGTTCTCATGAATGTTTAATTGAAGTATCAGATTAAAAAACATGCTAAAACTTAGCTCAGTCTAATGTTTCAGTTACAAAAGGGAACAACTGGAACTATGGATGGGAGTTCCATATTAGGGTGCTGTTGCTGTATATCAGGTTTGTTTAGATTGTAAAAATCTAACAGCCAGTCCACCTGCTGCAGTTGGATTTTACGTCACAGCTGCTCTTGACTTTCTTTCATGTGCTCAGAAAAAAACCTGCTTAGTAGAAAATGTTATGGAAGCTTATGAAAATGATGGAACTGCTCACTCCGAAGCTCCAGGGTGAAGGTCTTCAATAGGTGCATCCCAGCCTCAGGAAATTGAGTCTGTTGAGGACTGGAACACCAGAGAGCTGTGTCCAGGGCTGGCACTGGGCCGTGGGGCAGGGCACTGTTAAACCTCTCACCACACTGTTCTACACTGGCAGAGCAAAAAACCTTTTCATACCTTTTAAAATGATTTCAAGAATAACCCAGGTATGGAAGCTTTTTTCACTTGGGCTGCCACTTTTACTGTGCCCATCTGATTATTACATGTTGAAATGGAATACAGCCATTTCTTGTTCTGCACAAGCAGAACTGTTAACAGAAATATTTATGTTTATTAATTATTATTAAGCATATTAATATGTTTATTAATTATTGCTACTTCTCTGCATATTCCCAGTGAAGAAAACCAGAATGATGCCCAAGTAATTAATTACTTATGTTTATATATAGTATATCTCATCATCTTCAACCTCATTCAATTAAATGATGATAGTGTAGATTTTTAGCTTGGTGCTGCTGAATGAACAGGCTAACTTGATAATTTTATTAAGTCAAAGTTTAAAAAAATCACTTAAAATACTGCTTTTTCTTCAACACCAAATTCTTTATGTTAATATTATATAAAAGACGTTATTTTAAGTTGTTTCAAAAACATTTTTGTTTCTAACTTAACTTTCCACAGACAGAGTTCGCCTATTTTAAGGCAAATATTGTAGATAATTGCTGCAAATGGCCTTTCCTCAAAAAGCTAGGCTAGGAGCCTGCAGGGGTCTAAGAGTTGTATTCCTGGGATTCTGTTTTCCCTTTTTATTTTACAAGGGATTGAGAAGTGTTCATCAGTTACATTCCAGCTATGTCAAAGTTTACTGTAACTTTTGTGTGCTCAGTAGAAGAGAAATAATTATTTTCATCCGTATTTCACCAAATGAGAGTCTACTGAACAATACTGTAGATTGGAACATATTGTAGGAACCACAAATATTAGATCATGGTGTACTTCGATTTTATTTCTTTCTTTTGACACATTTGACACATTTTATTACCTGAATGTTAAAAATAAGATTTTTGCAGTCACCTTAAGAGATATAAAAGGATTCCACTATAAAAAAATACAAAAATTCTGTGACAAAGTATTATTATTTAGAATTCAATGTCCAGAAAACAGTCAAAGATTTTTTAAAGTACTTAGAGTTCATCATGCTGGTAGACATTGTACTCTTTTGCTGATATGAAGCCATCTCCATCATGGTCATTCTTCTTAAATATATCAGCTAAGATTTCATCATGAGCAGAGGGATGACGTTTTTTGCCATCTCTTGCAAATTCTTCTTTCAAATACTGGCTTATCTAGAAGGAAAAAAGAAGTCCAGTCATTGTAACTTTTATCTTTAAAAGATATCTGTATCTTTATCTTTTACAACTTTACATAGTAACTAGCTATCTTTAATGACACCGGGGTTATACAAGTAATGCATTGTGATTCCAGTGCAGACACATCTACAGTTTGTCTACAGGAAGTGTGAGACTTATTAATGCATCAAAGGAAATTTCAGCAAACTACAGCAGTGTAGTTTGTGTACGCACACAGAAAACCTTACATGATCAGCTGCAGCAGAAGCAGCTCATGTAAAGATAAAACTGATGCAGCCATAACTATAGTTTTACAAATTATTTGTTTCAAATTATTTGCATCATATTACCTCCAGTTCAGAGAGTTTCTTGTCACCATCTTTGTCTATTTGATTAAATGCTTCAACACTACGAGGTCCCTTATTTACTGCATAAAGTTCAATCTCAAAGATCAGTGTTGCATTGGGTGGAATCTTGCCCTGTGCTATGAATAAAAGAAAAAAAAGCAAAATTTAAAGAATAAGACACTATGGGCAGAGATCACATATATGATAAATTCACATGTAAAGCATTTTTTTTATTAGAAAGACTGTGTTAATACTCAGATTAAACTGAATTTAAATGTTGTACACCTATACAGGAAGATTGTTTGATTGTGCTAGATAAATGATTTCAGAAGAAACTCACTAATCATGCACTTGCCTGAAACAAAACTGTATTGCATACCAGTTCAGGTACCTTGAGAGATTAGGTGAATGGTTACCATGAAAAACAAGTACTTCTAAAGTTCTCTCTCTTTCACATCCTGTCATATGACAGGGCTTATTTAGAGACTGGCTCTAAAATGTAGGTATTTATTAAAACAGCTGCAAGCTGATTTAAAATATAACAGTAGTAGATCAATGCTTGTATGCATTTACTGTCTGAAGAAACAAGCAGACAATATCATGTTTTACCTACTTTGTATGAATTATACCTGTAGTAAAAGCTATTTTATGTATGCTGTAAAAAAGTGTTTAAAATGTACATCTCAAAAAGCAGCAACAGAATGTAAGTCATCTGACTTGCAAAAAAACCCCACAGAAACTTCAAACTACTGGAATACTTTGGCTTCTGAATTAAGAAAACAACTGTTAGGATTCTTTGTTCATGGATCAAAACATTTCCTGCCACCTGATGTACAACCAGCACTCCCTACAAACACAGGTCCATGTATCATGCATCTCGCAAAAAAAGGGACTGAAATGAGACAGCAACAAACCAATGTGGTCTAAAATATAGTGCCAAAAGAGCATAAAGAAATCATGCAGTGTAAAATTAAAATGTAAACATCAAGCTGCCAAAGCCAGTGAGCATGACATTGTGACCTCAGAATTTTGAGATTGTGTCCATCCTTCATAAACTGAAGAAAATCTAAAGACTCTAAAATAGCCATAGTAAAAATAACAGGTTTCAGAGTTCAAAAGGTTTTAACCTTCCATGCTTTAGAAAATTAGAAGTTTTAAATACAACTGGATATAAATTATGATTTAAATACCACTTACAAAAGAAAGATACAATACTAGAATTCAGTGACAGTAGTTTACAAATATACATACCAACAAAGGAAAGACATGTAAAGATTTAGAAAGCCACATGCATATTTTCTAATTCAAGATTAGGCAGGTATCTTCCCCAACATGCGGGAATACGCTGAGGCAGAGGACAGGTGTGCTGTAGGAAAATACTACTTCCTTCAAGTGCTACCTGGAACAAATAGTTAACACTAGTATTAAAGAACATCTTTATTTGTATCAGTCTTTTCCCTTCTTATATGAAACTGCATTAAAGACAAAACTGATGCACTGAATTCTGACATATCAGTACCAAAGAATTATTACGGAACAGGAGCTACCTTTTCACAGAAACTACTACACCCATGTCAGAGCTGAATTTATCTACATTTGAGTGCTGAAACACTGCATAAAACTTGTACTTGAACTTTCTTTAAGTAATCTGCACACTGAATTATCTTACATCCAAATCGGATTTCATGCATTACACTGTTGCAATTACTGTGTAATGTGATAATGAGAGCCATTAACTATTCAGAAAGTAAGCAGTATTTTAAGCAAATTATTTCTACTTAGATTAATTGCACTGCATTATTTTACTCAGAAGATGCATATTGTCATTAAAAGGATAAACAGGTAGCAGTCAAATAATAAAAAATCAAATGTGACTGGAATTTAACAGACTAATACAATAATGCTGATATGGCGTATGGAGATCTTCCTTTTGCTGCCAATTTTTCACACTATGGCAACACCTAGGAGAACGCATTGGGTGGTGTGTACTGAGTTCTAATGGGAACTGCAAGGCCTGGCTGTGGTCTGCAGTCAGGACTACTGAAACTGTGCAGCAATGAGCAGGACTGGGGCTGCACAGCTGCACTGCCTCCAAACGGGAGCACCAGTTCTTACAGACACACACAGTACTGTACATTTGAAAGGGTAAAAAACACAGGAAAGACAAAGTTTAGCATTTAAACTTCTTTTTTACCGTATCCTTGTTGTCCATATGCTAATGATGGAGGAATTGTCACTTTCCGTTTTTCTCCAGGACACATATTCATCATAGCAATATCTAAGCCTTTTATGACTTGTCCAACACCCAGAACAAACCATTTTGGATGACCTTCATTTTGTGTCCGACTATTAAAAAAAAATTGTGTACGAGTAACATTAATATAATATTTTTATACATAAATATAACTTTTAGTTGCAGTCAGTAAGAACATAGATTATTAGCACACAAGAATGTTTAGAGTGCAAGAATACAAAGTGTAAATGCTTTTTCAGTTACATTTATAATTTAAGGTCAAATCTTAATATATGCAAAGGGAAACCTCCTTTTTAAACCAAAAAAAACAAACACTTGTTTTTGAACTTCTTACAAAAACATACAATATTCCTGATCATATACACTGCATGCCATGAACAAGGTGCCACTGCAGGAAGTCACAAAGAAGAGGAATGTGGGAAGCACTATAAAGTGAAATCTGTCTTCAGCAGTTCACAACGTTGTAGGATCGGATGGGACTGAGAGTGCAGGTGTGTGTTGGGGTTACCTGGCAATGTCGGCTACAGTGTTGTGTGCTCACCCACCACTCGGGCCAGGCCAAACAGCCAGTGCTTGAGGCAGCTTCTGGTCGTATGGGCACTACACCGAACAGCAACTGAGCAAAACATCTAGAGAGCAACGCTCTATGTACCAGTCAGTCACTTCAGCAGGCAAAGAGATACAAGTGAAATGGTACTGTTAAATGTAGAATTATCCTATACTGATTTTTTTGTAAATTATACAACTGGAGGAATGGATCAAGATTTTGTAATGAGCTAAGCTATTGGGATAACGGTGGTAAAATGGACGACCCAAGGAATCATGAAAAGAAATAGCAACAGCGGTGAGGCAAAAAGACTGCAAACCACTAGTGTAATAATGTGGCTGCACTGCACAGTGCCAATTATGTGGAAGTGTGTGCTATATAAAAGTTTCTGCCTAAAATTGTCAGTGCGCATCCCTACCAGGAGCTCCTCCTCCCAACCCGAGTTTTTCTGCACATATTACAGCACAGAACACGGCAAGTTGATACACGACGGGGTTTTTTTTGCACCATGCCACAGGGAGGCTCTAGTGTAGTGCGGGCTACAGGCTCTCGCGCTCGAAGTTCCACCCTATCGGGCCCCTTCACAGGCGACGGCAAAGCCGTCTGTGGTTTCCATCTTCTGGCTCTGTGCTCCCTCTTGACCCCAGGGAAACACTGCATCCTTCAACACTCGGCTAAGGAAAAGTAAAGGTAGAGACGGGGAGAAATAACTATTGCCGATGTGGTCAGTGCGGGCCCCGAGCTGTGTCCACGCCGGGAGCGCCCCGAGTCCCGTTTACCCGGCTCCGGGCGACCGGAGCGGCTGCGCCCCGCGCCCCGCCGGGCAGGGCCCACCGCCCGTCCTCCGACCCGGTGCCACCGGGGCTCACCTGCAGTAAAACTTGGATCCGTCGCTGGCTAGGAATCCGTCATAGTGCGCGTTCAGCAAGTCGCCCTTCTTGCTCTTCGGGCTGCAGGCCTCGGGGAGGTGCAGGACCTCTATCCGAACCTCCTCCGCCGCCGCCGTGCCGCCCTCGGCCCGCGCCGGGGCCGCCAGCAGCGCCAGCGGCAGCAGGAGCACGGTCAGCGTACGGCCCATGTCGCTCCCAGGCGGCCGCCGGCGTGGCACTGTCCCCGCCGCGCCGGGGGCCGAGCCAGCGCCGCCGCTCCGCCCCAGTCGCGCCGGACATGCGGACAAGCCCGGCCCAGGCAGCGGCCGCGGGGCGGGCGGTTCTGCGGGCCGCCCTCTCCGCTCAGGAAGTGGAAGGGACGTCGGGAGCGGCCGCGGGGCGGTGGGGCCGGGAGCGCGGCCGGGCGCGCATGGGGGATGCAGAGCGCCCCGCGGGGCGGGCGGCGCCGCCGAAGCCGCCGCGGCCGCCGCGCCTGAGCTGAGCGGATCCGCCTCCGCGCGGGGAGGCAACGGCGGAGCCGGCAGGGGAGCGCCATCCCCGCGGCGGCCGCGGCCGCCCGTTCCCCGCGGCGGAGCAGGAGGATGCGGCCCGGCGCCGGGCTCTGAGCGATGGAGGGGGTCCTGTACAAGTGGACCAACTATCTAGCGGGTAGGCGGGGGGGGCCGGGCCCGGGGGGCGGCGGCTGGGGCTCGGCTCGGCCTCGGCCGTGATGCGCCGCTGCTGCTGCCTCGGGGGATCCCTGCGTCCCGCGGGCGGCCGGAGCTGTCGGTAACGCGTTGGCTGAGACGTTCGTGCTCGGAGCCAAGCCCCGGCGAGCGGCCGAGCGTCGCGACGGAGGCGGCCCAGGGGCGGCGTTCGCCCGGGGCGGGCCTGGGCCGGGGGACGCGCCCGGCGGCGCAGCGGCCGCGCTCCCCGCTCTCGCCCGCTGCGGGCGGCGGCCGGGCCGGAGCCGGGCGAGCCCAGTGCCCCCGGCAGCCGCACGGGCGAGCGGTGCCCGGCCCTGGCCTGCTGCCGAGCTCCTGTCGCGAGCTGGATTGCACCTTGCCGAGTTAGTCAGAGACTCTCAGCAGGACGGGGAGCTCTTGTATCCCAACCTGGAAAGCACATGATGAACTTCAGTTTCATTAAATGCATTTTTGGAAGTGCTGCAGACAAAAAAGTGAACATTGTGAAAAAGTGAACAAATGCCAGCATTTGCCTAGTTTTGTCTGTCTGATCCTCTGCTGTAATAGAGAGACCATCTCCCTCTGGAGCAGGCAGCGGGCAGGCAGTGGTGTCAAGGTGAAACATTTCTCCTCTGACACTGTGACAGAACTAATTGTCTCTCCCAAGCAGATCAGCATTGGATCACATACTGTACTTAATCGTGCCTCTTGTTACTCTGCTTTGGCAGCATCCTCTTTGCCCTCTGGTTCTTCAGCACTTCATATGTGGAATTCTGCTTCAACATACACAGGCTGTGAGTGTGGAGTGGTATGAAACTTGGTTCTGAGGGATTATAAAACGTGAGCCACATTTTGAGGATTGTACAGATGCACTGTGAAATGAAGTGTACAGGGTATAATCTTGGCGTTTTTCAGAGCAGTTATGTGTCCGCAGATATGGGCCTTATGGTAAAAGGGAGCAGTTGTGTTGTAATTAATTAGATATTTGATGTCTTTGTCACTTCTTCACAATATAGAGAAAACAGAGGGGAAGTTGTGGTTGTGAGAGAAAGAATGAGCACAAGGTTGTTTTCAAAACAAAATTGTCACTTTCACTTTTATGACTGAAAACGTTGCTGTAGCAAAAGATGAATGGATGAAGGCAATGAAGTCTTGTGATATTTGTGCCTCTTTTAAGTCTGTAAAATTTAATAAACAAATACTTAACAGTAGCTGTGAATGCTATACATGCAATAGACTGTTAGCATGCAGCTAACTTCTGCTGAAAGCCAGTAGTCCTCTAAACCAGCAAACTTCAGGACCCTTCCAGCTTGTGCTGGCCAACAGAGAGTGCTCCTGCATTTCAAAATTAGTGTGTCAGGGATTACCTACAATCTCCAGAATGTAGGAGGGCAGCATTTTTTAAAAAAACTAATTAATCATGTTAGTGAAATGTTTAAATTTTATTACCGTCTGCCTTGTTACTCTACTATCTGTACAGTATCTGTTTTTGTGGCTGAAAATAGGCTCTAGTACTTGTCATTAATAACAGACACAAAGCAGCAAAGGAACTTGTTATTGTTGCTGAAGTGTTGCAGAAAGTTTCTTCCTTCATTAAAAGCAAACCAGAAATACAGATACTTTTTTTTTTTTTTCCTTTTCTCCTCAAATAAGAATTTGTGAAGTACAAATTTGTTAAATATTTTCTCAAATGTAGGATACCACTCAGTTTCAAATTACGAGAGGTGTTTTTGTTCTTTGGCTTGTTTCTGTGAGGCACTTGGCCTTTTAAGTCCTTTGGTTCTGATTTTTTCCAATACTAGAGTAATGTGAGAATGGAATAGTCATTCATGTAGGTTCCCTTTTTAGCAGAACAAGACTGTTTTGACAGGCATTGACAGGAGATAAGGACATTACAGAGTCCATGTCTTGCAACAGAATGTAGCAGAAAAAAACATCTGTGCATTTTGGAGTTGTATTTTAGAGGACAGAATCTTCTGAATTGCATATGCTTTGAGTATTAGTATTGATGTACATGCACCATTTGAAATATTTCCTGTGTGAGTTCTTATCCTTCAGTTTGTAATTTTTAACATTCTGCTTTTAAATTTGAGTGTGGACATGCTTTTAGTTACCACTCTGCATTTAAAAAGGCATGTATGCTTACTATTACAGCTAGTAAACAACAAAAAAGAAACAATACTCTGTTACGTGTCATTATTTCTTTATCATGGAATGGTAACATGATTTAATACAGCTTGGTATTACTCTTTTTGAATTAGTGTTACAACTTGAAATGATGCTGGTGCTGGAGAGTGTCTACAGAAGGGCAGTGGAGCTCGTAAAGGGTCTAGAGAGTGAGTTATACCAGGAACTAGCTGTGCCAGCTGAGAGGGCTCAGCCTGAAGAGAAGGAGTTTTAGGGGTGACCTTGTCACTCTATAACTCCCTGACAGGATGCTGGAGCCAGGTCAGGTTCAGCCTCTTCTTAGAGATAACAAGAGACAGAATGAGAGGAAAGAGCTACAAGCTGCAGGTTCAGGTTGGACATCAGGAGGAATTTCTTCACAGAAGGGGTTGCATTGGAACAGGCTGCCCAGGGAGATGGTAATCACTGTTCCTGGAGGTGTCCAAGGAACAACTGGATGTGGTCCTTAGTGCTCTGGTCTGGTTGACAACGTGGTGATTGGTTCAAGGTTGGACTAGTTGATCTTGGGGATCTTTTCCAACCTGTAATGCCATGAATAGTGTGAAGCCTGTAGCTGATTTCTGAGTCTGGTACCTGATTTAGCCTCCTGTGTTAAAATGCAGTGCTTCTGGATGGCCTCAGCTTGCTCTGTTGGGATGGCAACTGGAAAGCACCCCGGGCCGAGCTGTCATATCGCCCAGTACCTAGAGGGCTTGGCCACACAGTTTTTGCCATTCCAAACCCTAAACCAAGCAGGTGGTTAAAGCTGTAAAATAGAGGGATAACCTGCTCCTATTGTACAGCTGTCCCAGAGTATAATGGGCCAGTGTAAGTGTTATGCTCTACTGGAATATTTTAGTGCTATGTTATTTGTAGAAATAGAGAAAGTGTCAATACATAGGTATGAAATAGATAGTTTCCACTGAAATACAGTAGGTAGAGGATAATACAGCATAGCATTTATTTGTATCTTACAAATAAGTGCTGCACATTTATTTGATAGATACATTTGATAGCATCTGTCATTTATTTGTATCTTACAAATAAGTTCTTACAATCTTAGAAAAATCTGCCTGAAAAATATATTTGAATGAGAATGGTTTTCAGAGGTATGTAATTTAACAACCGTAAAAACAGGATTCCGTGATGGCTAAATTAAAATTTAATTTTTGTCTAGAATGGAATACAGTGAAAACAGAAGAAGAATGCTGATCTTGCACCCAAAAAGAATGAGAGTGGAATATCCATATAACACTAGTCTGGTTATAGAGTGGCTCTGGTCTTCAGACTGCACAGATTGTTCAGTTCCTGGTGTGTTACAAGAATAATTTAATGTTTGCCTCTTTTATTAAAGTTTTAACAGCCAAAGAGATGAATTTGATTTACAACTTAGGAATTAGACTAAACTTTCACGTTTTGATCTCTCTAGGTTGGCAGCCTCGGTGGTTTGTTTTAGACAATGGGATATTGTCATACTATGATTCCCAAGATGATGTTTGCAAAGGCAGCAAAGGAAGTATAAAGATGGCTGTGTGTGAAATAAAAGGTAAGAATTCATTGATTTCTGCTTGACAACATTTTAGCTGCCATGGAAATAGAAAAGATCATGAATCATACATTTTTGCATCCTTTGCATGTTTTTCCTCCTCTGTTTTTGTTTACCTATAGTCCAGTGTGTCAGCTTCATTGTTCACAAATAATAATGAGTGTAAATAGAGTCTTGTTTTGAGATTTTTTTTTAACGGTTCTGTGCATGTGGTTCATGCTTGAAGTTATGTCAGCTAACTGTTTAGTTCTACTGCTTTTTCCTCGTCTGACCAGGGATAGAGATTGAATCATGAAAGCCAGTTTTCCAGAAGAAAAGCAGCAATGATCCGAAAGCGGAGGTTCTTACAAACCACAAGTGTTTAGTCTTTTGGTTTCCTGAGTAATTTTTACTTTTATCACTGTTAGCAGCTGTGCACATGCACAGGTGATGGGTGTATTTGAGACAATAAGGAAACTGCTTGCTCTGAAGTAAGTTTAGACTTTAGTTTATTCCTAGCTGTAGGTCAGCCTTCTTGGCTGATAGCAAGGTGTTGTCTAGCTGCCCGTTGCTGTTAACTATGACTTTTTTCCAGATCCTCACAGGTGACTGAGCTTGTGATGTGGGTACTTTCATATTAAAAAGTGGAATTTATTTTACATGGGCCACCAAGTATTTTTCATATGGTAACTCGTTTTTGTTACTGTTTCTTTAGTGTAGATGAAATCGGTGATGTAAAGAGGAGAGGATCGCTTTTAATTATTTTTTTTTTTGCTGTTCCAGTTGATTTTGCTTGTTAACTTGTTCTTTTGATGAAAGAAAAGGGGGAGAAAGGTTGATCAGCTTTGGGCTTTTCCTTACTTAGCAATGGTGCATTGTGATTGACTGTTACTGTGGGATTATCCTAAGCATTTTAAAACTTTGAGCAGTATTTAATAAATGATTGTTACTGAGTTGAGGTTATTGTTATTTCAATTTTTTTTTTCTCTTCTATCACAAGTTCATGCAACAGACAACACAAGAATGGAGCTAATCATCCCAGGGGAGCAGCATTTCTATATGAAAGCAGTTAATGCAGCTGAAAGGCAAAGATGGCTGGTAGCACTGGGGAGTGCAAAAGCCTGTTTAGCAGATACCAGAACAAAAAAAGAAAAAGGTATGTGTGTTACCTAGAGTAGATCACTTCTTCAGATAAACATAGTGGAAATATTGTGATACCGAGTCAGTATTGTTGTATTTTAGTATAAATTGTAAGTATTTCTAGTCATCTCTATGGTAAATTCCCCCTCAGTATTAGAGTTAGAAGTCACCTGCATTGACCTCTTGTACCTTAAGAAGCTGAAATACCAGCAAGGTGTTGTTGTCACTAGAATAAACATATTGCTTGCAGCTGTTGTGAGGACATTTCATTTCTGCTGTTACAGTAATTCTTTATAGTAGCTATTTTTTTCCCTAATTTTTCTTGGATGGCTTATTTTAACTGTTTCTAGCCACTCTGGTGGGTGGCATAAGTTTTATCCAGTAATTGTTTTCAACATTACATGGCAGCTAAGAAAGATTTTAATTTTTTTTTTCCTAATAATGTGCCTTTTTCATAATAGTAATTAAATTATCATCAATTACCCAAAAGTTTTGTCTGCTTCAAGTATAATTCTTGATTCATTGCAGAATAGTTTTCCTCAAATTAGCTGGATTTTTAAACTGATATTTAAATGCAAAGTCCTTAAAAATTACAATGTGTATGTACATCGTATGCAATAAATTTATATTTCCATTTTTTTCCATAGAAATAAGTGAGACCAATGAATCTCTTAAAACCAAAATGTCTGAACTTCGTCTCTACTGTGATCTTTTAATGCAGCAAGTTCATACAATACAAGAATTTGTTCACCATGATGAGACTCGCTCTCCTCCCAGCATTGAGGTGCATAATTCTAGAATTTCTTTTCATTCCATTATATAATACAGCTCAAGTTGCTGTTGATGTCTTAAATGTTATTCATCTCCCAGTGTTGGGAAACCTAACCTAATGTCAATTTTTGAATGCTTATGTGAAGATGTAGTAATAGTGATTTTCTGTGTGTGAAGTACCTGGATGGTTTAACTGTAATTGTGCCATATTATAAACCAGTTGTGTTTCTGAGCCATTTGGTTGAAAGGCCAGAAGAGCTATCATATGAACAATACAACATTTTGTCTTGTTTTGCCTCTTTGTTCAAGTAGTTGAAACAATCTTAGTCTGTCCATTCATACTTCATTATGTGGGAGGGTATTCCGTTTTTTGTCAGTGAAAGCTAGTGTTCCAGGCATTGGAAACATGCAAACATGCAGTATAGATATCTATCTCTGAATGGGCACAAGTACAATACTAGAATGTATTCCTGCTTTTGAATGAAAGGACTGGAAATTATGAATTACTTCATTCTTTGCACTCTTGAGCAGCATGTGAACAATGTTGTTGGTCCTTTAGTGCAAAGCTAAGGGTCATTTAGTCACAACAGAGCAAGTTTTCAATTTAGAAAAGTGAAATGGACCTGCAGCTCCTTGATCTAAAGTGATAAAACTGTTCACACCTTCTGCTGTAATTCATTTGTTTCACTGAAAGATCTGATAACAGTTAGTCACCCTGAGACAAGCTTTGCAGTAAGGCATTGTTGGCTGGTACTCTAAAGAAACTCAGATGTTAGAAAGAAATTGCAATACTGTCACATCTGCTTTCTTAAATTGACCTTCTGCTGATGTGTACATTTGGTTAAAAAAATGGGAAAAATAAATTCTTAGTGGTAATGAGGGAAATTAGTGTGTCTGGGAGAGGTGATGGAGGAAAGTTGTATTTGCATATTTTATTTTTTTTTTCTTGCTTATGCTTGTGTTTCTGTTATTTTCAGAACATGAATGAGGCCTCTTCCTTGCTTAGTGCCACATGTAATACGTTTATCACAACACTTGAAGAATGTGTGAAGATCGCTAATGCCAAGTTTAAGCCAGAAATGTTCCAGCTGCCTCACCCTGATCCCTTGGTTTCTCCTGTGTCACCATCACCTATTCAAATGGTTTAGACATTTTGAAATACTATCTTTTCTAAGTGTCATATTGGTGGTTGGACTGGGGGAGGAGCGGCAGAAGGCTATGCTATTGTTACGTGCTATGATGTCAACAGTTGAAGTCTCGACTGTGCTATAAATCGGTACTGGTCCCAAATATAAATCAGTTTTTTATTCTCAGTCTTTGTTTGCTAGCCTTTATATCATCAGAGTAATTTTTCATACATGTCAAGGCCCATGTAATGAAGTATCTTGTAAATGAATGAGGTTTAACTTTTCCTCAGTTCAACCGTTTGTTTTTTTTAGAGTGCTAACTGTACACTGATCATAAAAATTATATAACTTCACCTCCTGCTTTGTGACTTGAAGCACTTCAGCAAGATAGCATATGTTTCAGTGTATGTAATTCAAGATGTTTGTACTGATATATCATTCCCGTATTTAAAAAAAAGATATATAATGATAAAGATATTACTTACATAACTATTCACAATTAATTCCCTTAGAAGGACAATGTATAGGAAATCAAATACTTTCTCAGTTCTGTGTATGTATTCCAAGATGAGCTGTATTGTGCAGTTTTGTTGTGGAAATCTCTCTGTTTCCATGTGGATCTTTCATCTCTTTATGTTCAATCATTTTACTTACAAAGCTGATCATAATGATTTAAAAGAATAACTTTCTTTGATATACATAGAGATTTGACAGTGATAGCAGAGAAACCACAAGGAATCAAGAGACATAATTTGGCTTTATTGTGTAATGAGGAATTTAAACTTCCATTTGGTAAAGGAAAAATGTCTTGATACTTCTGTATATCATAGCAATTAACAATGGCTCCTTGAGGAGCTTCAGTGCAAGAGGGAATGAGTTCCATAGATAGGAGGGAGCATCTTATAGTAAACGGTTTCCTGTGTGAATGTTCTAAAATTTCTAATATTGATGGTAATCCATCTGTTTTCATATGGTTAAATCAGATTTTTAACAGAGAGTGGTTGCTTTTTATAAAAAAAAGTATTGCCATCTCTCTTTGTAAAGACTGTAAATAAAAAATAATGTAGATATCCATATCATTCTTCTGAGTAGCTTGTGACATTTTTGGTGTTGTTTGTTTCTTTGGAATTTTTTTTTTTTCCTCTAGATGAAGCGTTCCATTAGCCACCCTGGTCCTTGCTATTCAGAAAGGTAATTTTCTGTCTCCTTAAGCTTTTTTCTTGTGTGTCAAAAGACTTCCTTGAACTTGCTAGCATTAAAAACAAAATGTGAAAAGAATTTTTTGCTTGGAGAAAAAATTAAAAATATAAATTGGTCTAACTTTGAAAACAAAAGGTGCAGATTATCAGCTATCGGTGGCAGCTGCTATTTTTAATACAGTACCAAAATTTCATCATACTAGAACCTTTATGCAAATGGCTTGTTTTGACAAGTTCATGAAATTAGAGCTTGAAATGCTAACATTCTTTTTCAGTCAGTATTTCAGATTCTCAAATTACTTCCTTCATTTTTATTTCTACTTTCAGACTTTGCAATTGTGAAATTGAGATTTTGACTGTGCTGTTTTTAGTCTGCTATAGTAGACTAGTATAGTAAAAAGCATTGATACTCACAATTTAATCTAAGCACCAAAGTTATTTGAAATTTAAAGTATATAAAATTTGTGTGGGTTGTTACAGATTTTGCTTACTAATAGATCTCTTTTCCTTTGTAGGATTAATCACTCTGTAAAAGAACCAGGTGCATCTCTTCACCGATTTTCTCAGCGACGCAGAAGAACATACTCAGATACAGAATCTTACAGTGATACACTTTCTGAAGATTCTCAGAGTAAGTTTGAAAGGGAGGGAGGATTATTTGTATCTTTCAGTACAATTTATTTCCCTGTTTAGAGCAGTTGTTCTAGCAATGATATCGGCAAGAGGAAAAATGTTTTGTTTGCAAGATTCCTGTATTATAAATCAGAGCACTTGTATGGTTTGCTACCTGGTTGACTTGTGCTGGCTTCCATCCATATTACACATGATCTTGCAGCTGGAGTTCTATTGAAATCAGTGGGACTACTGGTAAGATAAAATTAAGACATACCCAGAAAACAGATGTTTGTCCTAATAGACTCTTACATGAATGATTATCTGCTAAGTGATGTGGAATATTGCTGTTTGCCACCTGTTTATTGTCACAGAAGAAATTCTCTTTTTTTGACTTCTGTGAGTCGCAGGGGTAGTTTGCACCCAGTGCATTGAGGAAAGATTGTTCATTTCAGTGGCTTCTTGCCATTTTTAGAGAACAGCACTGCTCTAAAGGTACACAGCCTTGCCAGTAATAAAGATCATGATCAGAATTTACTCGCTCCTGTTTAGATGAGCTGTCTTAGCAGCCAGTTCTTCTGTGTTTTTTCCTTCTGAATCTTGCTGGTATTTGGACTCCATTATAACTCCTCTCAAGCAGACTTTGACTAGTTCTTCTGATTGCTTACATATAGGAAATACTTTGCAAATACAATAATTGACAGATTGGATGATACTTTTGGGGATTGAAAATTAAATACTTAATCGATCTCTTTATAGGATCTGCTCATTGTTCTAGAAGTGCTGTCAATGGAGATCTGGTATCATCAACCATTCCTGAAGAAAAAAGATCAGTGTCAAAGGAAAGATCTGAACTGGAAGAGACTCTTTCATCCTTTTCCTCCTGAAACAACTGAAAGTATTACATTTTCTATAAATAATGCTATGCAAAAGCTGCTGTAATTATACTGTTGTTATAGGAAGTAGTTATTTCCCTTTTTAGAAGAATTTCTCTGCACTTTATAGAATAACATAAATACTATCTTTGAAGTGTATTTTATCTTTATATAGTTTATTTGCAAGAGTATTTTCCTAATATTTCACAGTTTGAATGTGCATTTTTTGGAACAAATGATGGCTTTAACAGATAAGCGTCCACATTTGTAAATGCAGCTCTTTTTAAAAAGTGTGGAGGTCTGACCAATACGTTAGTAAAAAAGCATTATAAACTTCAGCAAAAATTTTTCATCTTTTTGGACAAAATGCAACTTGTGCCATGGGCCTCTTGGTCATTTGTACCAGGTCATCCAGCTGGAGTTGTGATTAGCCCCACAATGGCTTTTCTTGACAGTGTAAGGGCTGTGGAAATGGGCGTTAATGGCTGTGCTCCAGCTGCTTGGATGGTAATTGACATTGCCGCAAGGATATACATAATCCAGTCCTTATTTTTAGGCAATGAAAGTAGAAATATTTAGTGTATTTTTCTAAACAAATGTATAAAAATAACTTAATATGAAGTATTTGTACCAAACATGGAATATTTAATAGTTTTTATTTATTTATTATTTTTTGCATCAAAAATTTCTACCTACTTTCACTACTAAAGGTCTAAAGAGCTACTAAAAGCTTCAAAATATGCATAAATAGTTTCTGGGGTGTGTAGCATCACAAATAATTAATACAGTGCTGTTAAGATTTACTCTGAGTACGTAAGATGTGTTTTTAGCAAAGTATGAGGAAAACAAGAGCTGAAATGTTAGAGTGTTCGAAGCTGCTGTTGTAGAGAATATTTGTATCTATACATGTTTTATTTATACAAAAGGGAGGGTCTGTTTTTGTAACTCCTTTATATCATTTGAGGATGGTATACACCAGAAGATGGATTCTGCTCTCAGTTACATCAGTGTAAATTTGCATTAACTGTAAGTGAGGTCAGAGTCTGACTCTCTTAATAATTAATGAGTAATATAGTATAACAATGCCTACTAGCACCTTGGTCAAGAAGGTTGTTAATGTTAGCATTGTAAGCTTTTGGGGATTTTTTGGGTGTTTGTTTAGGGATGAACTTGATCTGTAAAGTCTTAGCTGTAGAGCACTTGAGGCAAGCCATTTACTGTTCTTGATTTACACAATTGCTAAATAAATGTACAGGGTTTTTTGTACTCAAGCACATACCAAAATCTGTTTTCATAACCAGATCTTTAATTTGGTTTGCCTAGTCTTCCTTTTGTGTATATAAATAATTTGAAGCAGACTGGAAAGAGCAGATGGGAATGGGATCTTCCCTTACAAAGTTTTGGAATGTTGATTTATTTCAATCAAAACAGGTCCAAATGTTGAGGAAAAACATATGAGCTGTTTGCCTTATATAAAATGCCAGTTTATAAACCGTTACGTCGAGTTCAAGTGGATTGGAATGGTTTGTAAAAGGGGTTTGTGGATACCAGCTCAGAGCTGTCATTTGTGCTCAGTTCTGTCAGTTTTCATGCAAAGTGGCATATGCATATCAGCCACACACATGCTTGTACATTTTTTTTTTCTGAATGTTTGCTTTAATGTATTCTGTATGACACAATTGTAAAAATAAGTATTAAAGATGTTCAGAGAAGCTAACTACATACTGCATTGAGAGTGTTGTCTTAAATAATACGCTGTCAGAGGTGCTTTTTGAAAATTCACTGAGGTTTCTTCCAGCTTCTGAAGTGTTAATTGCAAGTCACAATGACAGATACCTTTTTCTGCTTTCAACTACTATGAAGAAAAGAGTTTGGACTCCACGTTGTGCAAAAACAAAGTGAGACTGATCAATGAATGTAGTAGTAAGTAATAATTTTTAATACTACCACAAGATGAAAGTCGTTGTGGTCAGATCCAAGCACAAAATTTGCATGTAATTCCTTCAGTGCTGTTTTGGGTTTTTCTAAACTCAGTCCTATAGCACAATAGATAGTATTTTTGAAGCGAGCAAATGTCAGCTTATATAATTAGAAATCCCAGTATTTGACCTGGATATAATAAGTAAATGTTTATTTCTTTTCATCCAGAGACTGCTTAATCTATTGTCTTGAAAAATGGCATTCTTAGGGATGTGTTGTGTGAAATGGAATATGGAAGCTTTAGGTTGTGACCAGACATGCCACTATGGGTTTGCATTTGTTTAGCATTCTTGTGGAAAAACACTGGCTCAGCTGGTCAGTCTGCAATATTCTCTATTCAAGCTGTGTTTCAGCAAAGCTTCTAAGTATTTTAAATCCTATTTTTACGCATGTGAGTGACTCATCTGCCGAAAGTACTTGCTTAAGTGCTGTGCAGAGCTGGGCCAGAGAGGTACTGGCAGGATGAACTTGCTTATGCTGCCACACCAGTGTGCTTTCTTCACTGACTGAGTGGTTTGAGACTCAGTAGAGGCCATGTAAGACTGAGTTTCCAGTAGCCTTTGTGTAGAAGAGGCCATGGTTAAATCTCCAGATGCTGTCTATCACTGTCTTTTTCTGCTGGGATGATTAAATATCTAGTGTGTTTTTAGTGGTAGTTTTATTATGTGCCTGTGTACACAAGTTACTTGATAGCTAAACAAGACTGTACCTATGCATTTTTGTGTCTTGTATTGAGTTTGTTGGTTGGGGTGTTTTTAAACATCTAAAGAAATGAGAATTATAGGATTTCTTGAGTTGTTTTTTTTTTTCCTCTTTGAATGGTTTAAAGATTAAAATACATAGCCTTTTTTACTTGATTTTTAATCTTTATTACTTTTCTCCCTAAGGAAGAAATACCATGCAGTCTTAAACTCTTCCACATTTATAGTTCCTACTTCCATCACTTGAAAATGTTTGGATTTTGTCCTGATCCATAGCTTAGGTCTTCTGAAATCCTTATTTTTACTTTAGTCCTTATTTTGTCCCTATTTCTTAGCTTTCCTGCATAATTTGTACAGATAGTAGTTGATAATATATAGGGTTGTAGGAAATTATACAAACAGGTTCTACTGTGAGTCTTTTTTGAATAGGTTTTTAAACGTTCTATCTATTAGTGCTGAGAGTCACAGTGATGCATCATGTTTGCTAACTAATGCTCTTGCTCCACTTCAGAGAATTTTACAGCTCCTGAAGTGTTGCATTTCTGTGAATGTGTTTGCTCTCAAGCTTTTTCTACAGAATGAATTCTAGAAGCAGTCTTGCTCCTTTGATCTTGATACTCTTTTCCTCATAGATAACATGTCCCAACCCCTCCCACAACCCCCCCAGATGTGAAGCCAGGCTTTGCTCTGACAGATATGTCAGCTGACTTGTGGGATGAAGAATTGATTAATCACCCACTGGAGGTGACAACTTGTTGGTCCAGGCAATTAGGGTTCAGCTAGTACTAGTATTAGTTCCAGCTGCCAAGAAAACAAGAGGGTGTAGAGGAAAGCCTGGAAATAACAGAGGAATAAGAACAGCACAATGCATAGGCATGTGCTGGAATTTGTCCTTTGTCAATGAAGAACCTATGAAGAAAATTTTTGTCAAGTGACTTTTTCCAAGGCTGGCTGGTGGGCAGGCTGTTTCTGATACATGGCTGGATTGTCAGCAGTTAACTACCTGGTTTACATTGGAGAGCTGCATTTCTACCTCATCTTTTTTTTCAGCAACTCTTTTTCTGTAGTGTAGTACAGGGACTGTAATAACAGCAGAATAAATAAAGAAGGAGTCACAGGCTTTATGGTGCAGAAAGCATGCTTTATTTCAAATGAACAATTCTATCTCAAGGAGGTTCAACAGCTACCAAGCTCTATTACTACATTAGGAGAACTAAAGCAAATTGAAGTGCAGGCTGGTATTTGATATTGTAGCAACAGTTTGTTTTCAAACTGTGGTTCATTGCTTAGTTGCCTGGAAGTGACTACTGGATGTCTAATACTACCACACAAACTCAATCACTGCACCCTAAGAACCTCCGAGATGGAGTACTGCTGCTGCACTTGAATACCTAAATAGCTTTGTTGATTAAGGGGATGGCCAGGTGATGTTACTTTTAAAAAAGCTATTCAGGCAGTCAATATGTCAGAAACAGTACACAATGGGTGAACAAAGTGCTGGCCGCTTGCACTTTGTCCAGAAATTGTCAGTCAGGTATGAAAATTATGACATAATCAGATCCAATGTAAAACATTAAAGCAATGCTTACAGGAGGGTAATTGCAAACATCACCAATGCCTTACATTTCTGATTCAACATAAATATTTGTGCACGTATTAAATACTGTGCACAGTATCATGTCTTAGGTGTAGGTAATCTTCAACAGGGAGCTTCTCTACCTGTTGAGGCATTCTTAGACATCAACAATGAGTTGAGGCGCAAAAATTAGTTAAATGTTGAGCAGGGTAGTCGTTTGCTAGGAAACTTTCACCTGCCAACTGTTAGTTCCAAAAGTTACATTTCAAAATGTCATAAAATAAATGGTACAAAACTTCATAACCGTTAACTTCGGCTATATACAGTATGTACATGTCAATGAAAAAAGTGTTTTAAATTCTTAGGTCAATAGTGTCTATAAGTCATAATGTATAGATCTGGACTTTGTCTCGTTCAGGTAGGTAAAAAAATATTTCTCTTTTATATTTACAAATCAGATATTTTAGTCCATATATGAATCACTTGTAAAAATACAAGTGTAAATAATACAGATTAAGCTCTCTAAGGTGATCGGATATTTATATTCACAGTGGCAGAATCGGTACCAAATTCATTCCCTAAATTCAGAGTATAAAGTCCACCATCGTTCTTCTGGACATCCATGATGATCAGGGTGGTTAGATCTTCACTGGTTTCGATGTGGAATCTGCCTTGCTGGTCCTGACTGGTAATTTTTCTCCCTCTGCAGTACCATGTTATTTCAGGAGCAGGTTCACCCGAAAAGGCACAGGATAGTGTGAGAACTTTTCCTTCCTCAATGCTGATATCAGATGGGAGAGCTTCAATTTTGGGTGGTACTCCTTTACAAAATAGGAAAAGAAACACCAAGTTAGTCTGTTTTCACTAAGCCATGCAGCAGCTTCACTCTGAAGACTACTTCAGGATAGCAGAAGCACTAACTCTACCAATAATTGTAATGCTCACCTCTGAGACCTGATATAAGCATTTTACTAGTTGAACTCTCCAGTTGAGCCATGCTAGATTTCCCCATAATACTGCTGGAGCTCATCTCTACAAAGGATTCTTTCATGGAGGACATGCTTTTGGCAGACATGCTTTCAAATTTCATTTCAGTCATGCTGCTACTGCTGAAACTGCTGAATGAAGCCTCTTGTTTAGAAGAAGCCTTTTGAAAGGACTGAGAAGAAAAACTTTCGTGCATGCTTGCGTCGCCACTGGTCTTCAATACTACCTCTTTCGGAGGTTCTTCAACTAGAGCTGAGGAGCATTGCAAACAGAGAAGGAAAAAGCAACAACATCACATTAACAAACAAAGTCATGCAGTTCTGTATGGTTAATTTTACAGAAATGAAGATGGCATACTTTGCTTTCAATGGAAAACTGCAGTGGAGTATACACCTGTTTACAATCATTTGATTCAAGATATCCAAATCACAAGCAGTAATTTAGAAATTAAAAAATAGGCAGTGAAACTTAGAGTATGTATGAGCTTCTAGGAAAAACATACATACTTAAGAAAGAACAGGTCATCACACAGTGTTTCTTATTAGAACCATTACTAGAATTAGACACTGAGAAATTGTGCTTGTTCAGTTCATATTTGTAGAAGCTCTGAAACATTTTTAAGTTCTTAAAAATACAGAATAGTAATATCTGTATTTCACGCATTGTTCTGTAACTATAAAGGGCAATAGGAAAGCTCAGTCACTGCAGCTTTGCTTTAAACCCAAACACAGTCATGCAAGCAAATCACAGCCACACCTTGATGCTAGGAACTGGGATATGGTACAGCCAATAAGATAGTAAACCCAGTTCAATTAAGTTGTCATAAAATTTTTAACCATGGAATGACTTTGTTTTATTGTAACAAATTTTGTTAGTAAATGAGGAAAGAATAATTACCAGCACCAAGGTCTTAACACGCTTATCCTAGAACAAATGCTCATAGCTTTCTCTTAACATGCACCTGTTGATGTAATAGAGCACCTCTGTGCTACTCTGTGGGTGAAAAGATTTCTAATGCTGTTTTAGGACTGTATATGTAATATGCAAAAGAAAGATGTACTTCTTAAAATACTGAAGTCAACATTGCCAGTGGATTTTATCATAAGTCATTTTAGTAGACACACCACAGCAAAAAGTGATTATTCTGAGATCTGAAGAAAAATCTTACGGAGTACAGTCAAAGATGCTGTAGCAGAACACTGCCCATGGTAATTTTTTGCCTTGACTGTGTATTTTCCAGTGTCACTCACTGCTGCATTTTGGATCTCAAGAGAATAAATATTTTTAGAGCGAGATACTCTGAGGTGTGATGAAACTGCAATCTAAGGAGGGGAACAAAAATGGTGTCAATTAGATCAATTTTATGAACAATTCTAACTTTTCAAGTAAATATATTAAATGATTACTTACAGGTTGATTATTCTTTAACCACTCAACTTCAGGAGAAGGCTCCCCAGAAACTTCACAGGTGAACAACACGTCTTGTCCTTCATTGACATTTTGAGACTTGGGCTGCATGATGAATGCCGGTTCACTGGAGCGCTCTTTAGAAAGGGTCCACAACATACTGGCATTTAATAATGCCTTCGTCCGTTTTACCCTCACAGGTGAGTATACCTTCATCCTTACTACTGGCCTTTTTGATAGTTAGTGTGTGATCACTTCCAGAAACACCATATCTGTAATCATCTGAATTTCTCAGCTCCATTCCGTTCAGCACCCATTTTACTTCAGAGGCACCAGGAATGTTGGCTTTCAATGTCACTTTCTGCCCTTCAGACATTGTCATTTTAGTTGAAGAAGCTGTAATTTCTGCTTTCAATTGTTTGACATCTTCTGTAACAACTGACTTTTTAATGACTTCTTGAACTGCAGATTTTTCTTCACTTGCCACTACTGATTTCTTCTGGGTAGAAACCATAAGTAATTCATCTTCTTTCTGAACTGTTTTATGAGATTCAGATACACTTCTTACCTGGGAATGGATATTTTTAAATACTTGGCCGGTAAACTGGAAGTTAGTTTTTGAAACACCTCCTTCCCCAATAATTTCACAGGTGTATTCTCCTTTATCAGATTCCATGAGTTCATGGATTTTGAGCTCATAAGTGCCATCTGCTGCATAATGAAACTTGAAATGATGGTCTTCTTTCAGCTTTTTACCATCCTTATACCAAGCCACTTCTCTGACACTTAGAACATTGCTTTCAACTGCACAGGATAATTTTACCTTATCTCCAAGAGTTTCTGCTTTCAGATGGTGTTTTATCTTTGGTGGAGAAGCAGTTGGTAATTGTACTTTCTCTGTTGGTATCATTTTGTCTCCAGGTGGTGACTTAGCTTTCGGAGGACTGCTGATGGGTTCAGGAGATTTCACTCGTTTAGGAGACTTAACTGGCTCTGGTGACTTTACACGAGGCTCAGGAGATTTGATCCTTGGAGGTGATGTAATTGCTTTTTCAGGAATTTTTGTTCTCTGAATGGTCAAAGTAAAATGGGCTTCCTGTCTTCCTTCAGAGTTTTCCACCACAACAGTGTAACTTCCTTCATCTGATATCTGGACAGAAGAAATTTCAAAGGTAGACTTGTACTGTGTTCGTGTTACTTGGAAGCGCCTTGAAGAAACAATAGGTTGAC
The DNA here is from genome assembly GCA_032173965.1 of Sitta carolinensis. Classification (NCBI taxonomy): domain Eukaryota; kingdom Metazoa; phylum Chordata; class Aves; order Passeriformes; family Sittidae; genus Sitta; species Sitta carolinensis. The sequence continues at coordinate 22,966,366 of CM063288.1, forward strand.
CTGCATAGAGCCATGTTATTGTTGGTGCTGGTTCACCATCAACATCACAGGAAAATCTTGCAGTCTCCCCTTCAGAAACTGTGATTGACCGTGGCTTTGTAAGGATCGTTGCTGGTAGAGTGCTTTTAAATGCTTTGTGTGAAGTCCTTTCTTCCAATGATTTTTTTTCAGCTGCAGTGACTTTTTCTTCAGAAGCAGCATAGTGTTCATAGGATAAAAGTGATTCTCTTGTTGCTGACACTTCTGATTTTACCTCTCTTACTGATGAACTTGCTTCTGTTGCAGATGCTTTCTTAAATGAGGAGATTGCATATGCCTCTGTTTTTGTCAAGTCAGGTAAAATTGACCTTGGTACTTCTTCATCTCTCCTCTGGGAAGAGTATGTGGTGTAATCTCCTCCAGTAACATCTAGTGTTGCATAATCAGAGCATTCCCCTTTGTAGTTTGTGCATACAGCTCGGTATGTTCCACTGTCATCAATGTGGCAGTCGAGAATCTCCAGAGTCAATACACCACTTGTATTGGTAAAGTGTATCTTACTGCTCTCTTGGAGCTCAATACCGTTGTGGTACCACTTCACTTCGGCGGTTGGTTTTGACTGGACATTCAGAATGAATCTAGTATTATGGCCACATGGTACCCGGTGTGAGCGCATTCTCAGGGTAATGCGAGGAGCATGGTCAAGGGTGAAAGGCTGCTGAGTCAGAACTTCATATTTTCTTTCCATCGTTTTTTGAGTTTTCAGAGCAGATTTCATGGACTCGTATCTAGAAAATATATCAAATCTTGCCATCCTCTCAAACCGGGAGAGAGATCTTTCACTAGAGACCGGGCTAGGTGAGCGTGGTCGAGTTCTCTCTGGTGTTGGGGATCTTCTCTCACTTTCTTCAGGAGGCCGGGAGCGAGGTCGAATTAATTCAGATACAGGACGCATCAACTCAATGTAAGTTGGAGAGAGGGATCTTCTTCTCCTTAGTAATCTAGAGGGAGGTGAAAATTCCCTGTGAGCATATTGCACCATTTCTATTTCTTCTTCTTCTTCTGATGTGATCTCAGTTATTTCTCTTTCTCTCCTTCTCCTGAGTCTACTTTTTTCTTCCTCTGCCATATATTTGAGCTCACTCCTGTATTCAGAGAGTCGCTGATCAGTGCCAACAGGCCTCAGCAATTCTTCATCCTCCCTCTCATCCATTATTCTTTGCTTCTGTTTAGGTGGTCTGTAGGCAGCCCTGTCATGACGTTGACGAAGCTCTGCATAGCTAGCACTGGTCTCAGCTTTAGTTGGAATGTGATAGCTTGAATACCTCAGCTCTCTTTTTCTTTCTTCCTCTGAACTGACCTGTGCTCCTGTAGTAGAATATCGAAGGGCAGACAGTTCAAAGCGTGGGGGGCTTCTACTTGGTGGAGAAGCAGAAAAGCCTAACTCCAGCTCTTCTTCAAGACGCAGTCTTTCCTCCTCAGTTCTCTTCATGGCTAAGTAGTCATCTATCGGCATGAGCAATTCCTCATCAGACAGGTCGCCAAGCGATCGCCTTCTTGGTCTATAGTGATAGTCATACTCTGGAGATGGGGTACGCCGGCGTGCTGGTCTCACAATTTCAAGATCGTCTTGTGTCAGCTTTGGTATGCGCCATTTAGGCTTGTACTGGTCAGAAATGCGTGGCAGTGGCATCACATAGAATTGCTCCCACCTGGAAAGACGTATGCGTTTCTGGCGTTTCTGAACAGTCCTCTCAAGTTTTCCTGGCATTTCATACTGGTCTCGTAGCCTCTTGTACCACTTCATGTCTGACAGAGGCACATAGTGTTTAATATGTTGATCTTCCTCAAGGGCAGCACGCACATGTTTGCGAGGCTCTGGGACCTCATATGGCATACGAAGTCTCCTTTCCTCCTTCTCCTTCTTTTCTTCTTTCTGAATTTCATATTCACCTTTAACAGTCTTTGAGCTAACAGCTGGTTTATATAAGATAGCAGCTTCTCTGAGAGCTTCTTGTGCAGTTTGAGTCAGTGGAACAGCTTCAACCCCAGAAAGGATTTCTGCCATTCGTAAGGTCTTGTCAATTTGCCTTTGTACATGCTTCTCCCGCTCTTCTTCTGTCTTGTACTCACGCTTAACATATTTCAAGCGTTCAACTTTAAGATAAGCCTGACAGCTCGTAGATCCAGCACTGTTTGTAGCAGTAACTCTGTAGTAGCCACTGTCTTCTGGTAAAGTATCTCTGATATGCAAAGCATAATAGTCTAAACCTTCGTGAATTATATCAAAGTTGGGACCAAAGGATAGAGGTTGTCCATCTTTCTCCCATGTCAGCGTTGGTTTTGGCACACCAGATACCCTGATCTCAAAACTGACGTTTTGGCCTTCTTGACATTCAGCATTTGCCAGCAGTCTTTTAAACATTGGCCTGAGCGTTGCATCTGCTGGGGGCGGATGTGGAATCACAGTCAGCTTAGCTTTGCAGCTGTCTTCACCATATTTATTCCGTGCCACAATACTGTATTCAGCATCATCCTCTTCAGTGACATTATTGATGACAAGCTGATAAAGACCCTTGTCTGATTCAAAAGTATACTTCTTATCATCATCCCCAGGTTTGATTTTCTGGCCTGACTTGTACCATGTTAAGCGAGGTTCTGGGTGAACTGTTATAGTTACTCCAAACCTGACATTTTCTCCGACATATGCAGTGCGGTTATACAAAGGCAGAGTAAATTCTGGGGGACGCTCTAGTAGTCTCATAGTATCAACCCGTCGTTTCACTTTTCTAACAGTTCTGCATCTGTAGTGCTCAGAAATTTCTCTCACACCTCTAACAAAAAGTTCTGCATAAGAGCTGTCCTCACCATAATCATTTACTACCTTGCATCTGTAGGTACCATCATCTGATTTAGAAACATCTTTGACATACATGGTTGCCACACCATCTTCATATTTGATTTCATATTTCTCATTGCTTTCTAATTGCCTCATACCAAAGTACCATGTGACTTGTGTGGACTCATCATAGTTTTCAATTGTACATACATATTTGGCATGACCTCCTTCTTCTGCAACATTATGCTTTATCTGCCCAGCAATAGGCCCAATGTCTATTGGGGCAACTTTAACTTTAGCCACTGTTATGCCTTTCTGGGATCTAATTGCGCCTCCACAGGAAATGCGGGCTACTGACACAACTGTGTTCCACTCCTTCTTTACTAAAGTTTGGTAGTAACGCCTGTGCCTCAAGGTCTTAATGGATTTAGTGCTGATCTTTTCTGTCTGCTGTTTTAGCCACACATGATTAAGTGCTTCAGCAGCTGTCATCCGAGATTTTCGTTCCTTTACTAGTAGGCGATCGATGAAGTCCATGGCTTCAATGCTTATGTCTTTGAATGCTTCATCCTCAAAGCTGTATTCAGCATTTAGAATATTTTCAATAACTTGTTGGTTTGTTTCAGCAATGAAAGGGTTAAGGCCACTGAGAAGTATGTATGTTAGAACACCAACTGACCACATGTCTGTAGCTGTGCTGACCAAGTCATGGTGATGTACTTCAGGGGCATAATATTCAGGAGAAGTGAACTGGAGTCTAAAGCTGTCTCCAGGCCTCAGCTGTCTAGCTTGGCCAAATTCAACAATTTTAATTGCAGAGCTTCTTCTTGTGAAGTAAATAATATTGTCTGGTTTAATATCAAAATGTCCAATGCTATGACGATGTAAAAATTCTAGTGCATCACAGACCTGGCGTATGTAACTTACTATTTCTCTTTCATTAAGTTCAAATGAAGCTGTGCTGATTCTTTCAAAGATGTCAACCCCGGAAATGAATTCAAAGATCATGACCAATTCTTCTAGGCTTTCAAATGATTCATGAAGATATAGGATATTTTGGTGCCTAGCCATGTTTAGGATGGAAATTTCTTTCTTTACCAAAACTTGGTCAGCACCCTTTACTTTGACAAATTTGGCCAGGTAAGTCTTTTTGGAAACTGCCTCAACACAGCGGTGTGCAATGCCAAACTGCCCACGTCCAAGCTCTTCTGCAATCATATATTTGTCATAGAGCTCCTTTGTAGAATAGTGAGCTGCTTTAGCTGTCGTAACTTCTCTGGTTTCATCAACTTCTTCATCATAGTTCATTACTCTGGTCTTATCTTCCTTTGTTACAATTGGATCAGTAGGTTCAGAAGGCTGACTTTGGCCAAACTTGTTCTCTGCAATTACACGGAACTGGTAGGTGGTCTTGCCAAATAGGTTCACCACTGTGTATCTGGTATCACGAGCTTGTGCAACACGAATCCATCGCTCTGCTGTTGTAGCACGTTTCTCAATAATGTAGTTAATGATCCTGCTTCCACCGTCAGTAGCTGGTTCATTCCAGGTTAAGTTGACTGAATCCCTTGAAATGTCAGTTACCTTCAGACCTCTTGGTGGATCAGGCACATCAGCCACATCTAATTCAACTGTTTTTTGATCGATTCCAAATCTGTTTTTGGCACAAACAATGTAAAACCCTGCATCTTTTCTGTCAACACCATTTGGGAAAACAAGAGATGTGAATGATCGTGTAACAATGACTTGGTAGTGTCCATTAGTATCAATGAGATCTTGTCCCTTCTGCCATGTGATCACAGGGGCTGGCTTGCCACTGAAGGGAATCTTGATGCTCACCACTTCCCCTCGGAGGGCATGAACAGCTCCCATGCCTTCCAAGTTTTTGGGCAAATGAATCTTTGCAGGAACTGGAACAGAAAGAGGAAGAAAAAACACATAACCAAAAGCACACGAGAAGAGCATCAATAGTCTAAATATTCAAAATTAAAATTAATTTGTCTTGATTATCAAGACCCTTCATTCACCTTCAACATCCAGAGAGGCAGTGCCAGACACAGATCCTCCTTGGTTGGTAGCTCTAACTTGATATACTGTGGCATCATCATCTGTTACATTCGTGATGACCAGCTGGTAATATCCACCCTTGAATTCCTGTATCTTGATCTTTTCCCCGTCTGGCATGATTTCTTTGCCCTGTCTGTACCACTTGACAATTGGCTTAGGATGACCAGTGACTTTACAGACAAATGTGGCATTAGCTTGAAATTTCACATTCAGATTCCTTAGTTCTTCCTTGAAATGTGGAGCTTTAATTGGTACATCAGATTTTGGAATGACTGGTTCGGATACCTCACTCCACTCACTTTCACCACCAAGATTTTCACATTTTACACGGAACTCATATTCAAGACCTTCAATAAGATCTTTCATAGAGTAGACCGTTTCACGAATTTCATCTGTTGTTACAGAAATCCACTTGTTTTGTTTTTTCTCACGCTTCTCAAGATAGTAAGTTCTAATCTTTGCACCGCCATCACTTGCAGGTGGCTTCCATGAGACAACGCAGGAATCCTTTGTGACAGCACTTGCTACTGGCTGGCCAGGTTGTCCTGGTTTTTCTGTAAAGAATAAAAAAGTTCAAAAACTGAAGTGAGCTTGCCTTGCTAATTAATTACAGGGGTTGCTGGTTTTGGCTGGGGTAGAGTTAACTTTCTTCCCAGTGGCTACTCTGTGGCTGTGTTTTGGATTTGTGCTGAGCACAGGGTTGATACCATGGAGATGTTTTTGTTATTGCTGAGCAGAGCTTACACAGAGCCATGGCACAGAGCTATTTCTTCTTTTTGAACTGCCATGCTGGTGAGGAAGTTGAGGGTGCATGGGAGGGTGGGAGGAGAAAAAGCCAGGGCAGGTGAGCCCAACTGACCAAAGGGATATACCAGTCCATATGACACCATGCTCAGTATATAAAATGGGGGAGAGGTGGGACATTTGAAGTGATGGCATTTGTCTTCCCAAGCCACTGTTCCATGTGATGGGGCCCTGCTCTCCTGGAGATGGCTGAACACCTGTCTGCCCATGGGAAGCAGGGAATGAATTCCTTGTTTCATTTTTCTGGTGCACACAGATTTTTCTTTTTTTTATGAAACTGTCCTTATCTCAACCCAAGAGCTTTCCAGAGTTTACCCTTCTGATTCTCTCCCCAGTCCCACTGGTGGGGCAGAGAGTGAAGGACCATGTGAGGCTGGGCTGCTGGCTGGGGTTAAATGAAAACATGAGGGCATACAGACATTGATATTTTGGGCTCTACTTACCAAACGGAGGCTTTATAAAAACTACTGATGAGACCTCCAGTGCTTCACTAATGCCGTACATATTCTGAGCAGAAACACGGAAATAATAGCCTGCGTTTTCAGTTAGGTTAACAATTCTACAAGTTGTGCCTGAAATACTTGAAGATACAAGTTGCCATTCTGCTCCTTCCTTGGCTTCACGTTTCTCTATGATGTAATTGGTTATCATAACACCTCCATCATCCTCTGGTGGTTTCCAGCTTATCACCACAGAATTCTTCAGTATAGACTCTATAACAATTGGCCCTAGTGGCTTATCTGGTTTATCTGTACAAGAAAAAGCACACAATTTTTATTTCTTTTTCCAGTCAATATTTGAGAAAATATTCCACAAAAATACTGAAAATAAAATTAATTACCTTGTATTTCCACATTAAGTACCGTGTCAACTGTTCCAAATGTGTTACTGAGTTGTACTTTGTACTTCCCAGCATGAGTCTTATGCTGGACATTCTTAATAGCGAGATGAGTATACTGTTCTGTGTTCTCAATAGTAACTGTTTCTGATCCTCTCAAAGGTTTGTTGCCATGGAACCAAGTTATTGCTGGTACTGGCCGGCCAATATACACAACATGAAGGCGGAGGGTGCCACCTGCACCTGCGTAGTACTTCTCTTTCAATGGGAAGCCAGGGTGGAACTGAGGAGGAGCCTGCAATAATAGCTTGCCACTAGTTTCAATTTCTCCGACATCATTGGTAGCCATACAAGTGTAGAGACCTTCATCCTCCTGTTCATCTGTCATTACTGTCAGTGTATGATTGCGTCCATCAGACGACATTTTGTATTTTCTGCTTTGTACCAGCTCTTTGCCGAAACGGTACCATTTAATATCAGGCAAAGGTCTCCCAACAATCTGACATGTCAGCTGAGCTGCCTCACCCAGTTTAGTTGTAACATCCTGCATTTCTTTTTTAATGGCAGGGGCTTCTCCAGCTGCGACAAGGAAAATAAGAAAAAAATAATGATGATTACTATGAAATTTTCTTCTATTACTATATTACTGGAAATTAATTTTCATTTATACTTGATTCTCTTATACTTGAAAGACTGCCTGAGACAGTCTATACTTAACTGACTGTTTGGGACAGTCATGTTAGCAAATATCATGTAAAACAAACAGGCAGCATGTTAAATGCAGCACCATGGATTATGATGCAGCAAATTACAACAATATTATAGCAAATGTGACAATGTATTTTTGCTTACATGTTAATTTAGTTTTCACTGCCATAGCGGTCCTTCGAGGTCTGCTGAGGCCAGTCTGATTTTCTGCAAATACACGGAATTCATATTCTGTGGCCTCTAATAAACCTCCTACTGTAAACTGCCTGTCCTTGATACGTTCCTTATTGCATTTTTTCCAGGTGCTTTCTCCAGACTGGCGATATTCAACCCAATAGCCAAGGATCTCTTTGCCACCATCACTTTCAGGTCGTTCCCATTCTAATGTAATGCTATCCTTAAATATAGAAGTGATCTCAATTTCTCCAGGCTGACTTGGTTTGTCTGAAAATTAAAATAAATACGGAAAATCAATTTTTCTCTAAATGTCATTAAGCTGCTCTTCAAAAGATCTGTTAATGTGGACATTATCTTACCAAATGGATCCTTGCATACAACTGGTTCAGAAGCAGGACTTGCTTCACTTTCACCAATGTCATTTTGAGCAATGACACGGAATTGATATTCAGCATCTGGAACAAGTCCTGTGACTGTGTACATTGTAGTGGTAATCTGTGTCTTATTATGTCGGACCCATTTTTCTGTAGATGTCTCTTTTCGTTCAATATAGTAGCCAGTTACACGAGAACCACCATCATCTTTAGGTCTGGACCAGGACAAGTTGACAGAACTCTTTGTAACATCAAGCACTTCAGGTGGATTGTTTGGAGGCTCTGGTGGATCTGTTAATAATTATAATAATAAAAGAAAAGAAATAACAGTGACATAACATTAAAATATTCGCATATATTGTTGCACTTTTAGATCATAATATAGTAATTTATTTTTTTTTTAGTCTAAAAGAAAACTTACTTAGAGGTGTCTTTGGTACTGCTGGCTCTTCAGATTTGAGAGATTTGCTAATACCAAAGTGGTTTTCAGCAGAAACACGGAAGTGATATTCCACATTTTCTTTGAGTCCTTTCACCACCAATGATGTCCCTTTCACTCTAGAATCAACAGTGTACCAGGCAGTCTTCGGTACTTCTCTTCTCTCAACAATATAACCGAGGATATCTGCACCACCATCATCTGTAGGAGGTCTCCAGCTTACTCTGACAGAACGAGCTTGAATATCATCATACTCAAGTGGTCCTTCTGGTGGATTTGGAATGCCAATCACCCTGACTTTAATGTATACAGCTTTCTTGCCACATTTGTTTTCAAGTACCAAATCATAGGTGCCTGAATCTTCTCTTTCTGCATCTTTGATCACAAGTTCTGTGTGAGTCTCAGAAGTCGCAATCATAGCCCTCTTGCTGATGTCCTGTCCTTCTTTTGTCCATTTGCATACTGGGATGGGCTTACCCTTAATGGGTATTGTAAGCCTGATTACTCCTCCTTGTCTCACCATGAGACCTTCTTGGTATTTTTCATCAAGTTCATAGTCAGGATATTCTGTAAACAAAAATAACATATCATGTTATGTGCTTCTACAGATGATATCATACCTGCTTTAGGCAAAATTTTTTTAGGACAGCTTTCAACAAGAGCTAAGACTTGAAATGTCTTACCAAGCATTTCTGTTATTTTGACTGTTCCTGGCACTTCAGCAGGTTCTCCTGGCCCACCAGCATTACAGGCTAGCACTCGGAATCTGTACTCTGCACCCTGGGGAAGATGGGTCAAGGTGTATTCCCGAATCTTGGTTGGTGTAGTGTTGCATTTGGTCCATTCAAATTGATCAACCTTCTGCATCTCAATTAAATAGCCGGTAACTTTAGAACCACCTTCATCTTCTGGTGGACTCCAAGCCAGGGAGACAGATGTTCTTGTAGTATCAGTGACTCTTGGATTCTGAGGTTTACCGGGAGGAGCTGGAAGAGAAGATGAGATAAGCAGGTGGGATTTTCTTTTATGAATATTTGAAAGATGAAATAAATGCTAACTTGCAACTTATGATCTGCAATAAGTCTATAGTGAATTTAAAAAGGAAAACTGAATGAAAGATTTTCACTAATATTTTCTTTGTTTTCTCCAAATCTCATTTGTTAATACACCCAGAAAAATTTCCCAATTAGAATTAATTCTACCATAATGTGTTTAATCTTTGTAGAAAATTACTTACCAATTGGATCTCTGGCAACGGCAGACTTGGAAGGACGACTGGGTTTCCCAGTGCCTCTGGCATTGATTGCTGTGACCCGGTGTTCATATTCTAATCCTTCGACCAACCCAGTGGAACGGTAACGAGTCATGGTGACTGGAACTTTATTTACACGGATCCATCTATCTGCTCTAACTTCTTTGCGTTCCACTATATAACCAGTAATCTGCGAGTCACCGTCATCTTCTGGAGGATACCAAGTCAATGTCATGCCATCTCGAGAGATATCAAACACCTCTGGAGTGCCAGGAGGACCAGGAATACCTATAAAAACATGACATGGAATTAGTGAAGAAAGCGTCAGGTGACTTTACACACTAGTAGCATGTGACATACTGTAAATAAATGTAATATCAATGTCTTATCGAACTCTTTTATTAGCAGGTATATAAGTAATTTACAAATCAGGTTGGTGAAAAACTTCTGGTTTTGTAATGGGGTAAAGCAATATTTCAAGACTGATGGTAGACCTGGGCAAAAAATCCAAGTTTACCATCCATGTTCTGTGCAGTACATCTATAATACCTATACAGATTTATGGATGGCATTTTTCCTCTGGGAAATAACAACATTACTCTGCATTATAATGTACAATTTTATCTGACAAAAGGAAGTAGCAACATCTAGAATATTCTAGCATACGCGTGGATATATATATAAGCTCATTTAAATATATATTTTTAATTTTAGAGGTAGAGAATTAACAAAAATTCAGACTTACGGATTCTGCTCTTGCATTCTATAATTTCAGACTGCAGGTAAGATCCAATTCCAAAGCGGTTTGTAGCGGCTACACGGAATACATATTCTGCACCTTCAACAAGTCTGGTGAACTTAAATGTTGTCCTGGTTACTGACTCTGAAACTGGGAGCCATCCAGGACGGTGAGCATCACGCTGTTCTACGACATACCCACTAAGGGCAGCTCCACCATCCAGCTCAGGAGGCTCCCAGGAGATGGTTACATAATTTGCATCTATTTCATCAATTCTGATAGGTCCAACAGGTGGTCCAGGCTTGTCTAGGGAAAAAAAAAAAAAAAAAAAAGAAACTTAAAAAACAGGTGCAGAAAAGGAATCACATTTTTCTTGTAAAAGTTGAAATGGAGGAAGGTTATGGACAATTATTTTGATGAGCTCTTACCAAGGATTATAACCTTTACTGTATCAGTAACTGTTCCAGTTGTATTCTTCAGTTCAAGTGTATACTCCCCAGTGTCATGTATGGTGGTCTCACGCACAGTTAATTTGGCCATTTTGGCAGCTGTCTCTGTTTTGATGCGTTCTGATTCTTTTAGTTTAGAACCAGCAAAGAACCAAGATGCGGTTGGAGGTGGTCGTCCTTCAATTGGTATGGCTAATTCAATGGGCTTGCCAGCAGGTACATGGATTGTCTTCTGAGGTATTCCAGTGAAGTCAATTGTTGGTAGAACTAGGGAAAGAAAATAATCAATACTTTAAATACCTGTTTTATAGCTATCACATTCATTTGGTGTAAGCCTGACCCTGTTTTTTTCAACAGTAGACACCTACCTTTTCGGTCTTGAACTGTTACTGCTGTGACAATCTCTCGTGGCTCTGACACGCCCTTCTGATTCTGTGCTCTGACCCTGAACAAGTACTGTTCACCTTCATTGAGAGAGATAATGGTATGTTCATAGACGGTAGGCTTCAATGTCACTACCTTCAACCATCTTTCTGTTCCAGCTTTGCTGGCCTCAATTACATAGCCAGTCAGTCTGCTGCCACCATCATGCAGTGGTTTCTCCCAAGCAAGTGTAACAGTTGATTTAGTGGTGTCAATCACTTCAAGTTTCTGTGGTACCATGGGGACATCAGATACCAGTACTGCATCAGACGTTTCACAGCCTTCACCAATGCCGTAAATATTTTCTGGTAGTACTCTGAAATAATACAAAGCTCCTTCCAGAAGTCCAGTAACTCTGTAAAATGTCTTGCTGCATTTTGTAGTGACAGTTTTGTACGCTCTCATGGAAGCTTCACGTTTTTCAATTATGTAATTGTTGACTGGGGCTCCACCATCAATGACTGGAATGTCCCAAGTAAGTGTCACAGAATCTTTTGATACTTCTTTAATTCTAACTGCAGGTGGTGGACCAGGTGTATCTAAAACAAACAAACAAACAAAATTTTTCCCCCTTTTGGATCTTTACATTTTACAGTCAATGACTACTTCTGCATAAAACAAAAATGCTGAGGTTTGATTTATAAACTAGCACAGCTCCAAAAATTATGTATTTTCCTTTGGATTAGATTGTTTCTCTGACTTCTCAAGCATTCTCATGTTATTTAAAATGCAAACTTCCTTAGGAAATGAATGACACTGATTTCTGAGCAATGAGCGTGCAGAGTGGCATAATGCTCATACAATTGTAGCAGTACTTACCATAGACTTTAACGGAAATAGTTGCAGATTTTTTTCCTGATTGATTTTCAGCCTCAATAACGTATTTTCCAGCGTCATACCGATTAACTTTATCCACAATAAGCAGAGTGTAGCTGTCTGTAGTATCAATAATACCTCGACTTACAAGGTCAACACCCTGCTTGCTCCATGTGATTACAGGAGCAGGTCTGCCAGATACAGAGACCATTAGGCGCAGGGAACCACCAGCTCTAACTGTAACTGTCTTCTTCAGATCATCAGCAAGCTCAAGTTCAGGTGTTTCTGATGAAGGGTATAAGAAAAACGGAATTAGTTAATCTTATAGAAGTCCTAAAGGAAAATCATTTCCTTTAAATATGCATTAGGTTTTCAAATTACCTATTCTTTCCACAGGTTCTATTTCTGCTGATGATTCGCTAAATTCACTCATACCATTCACGTTTGTTGCAGCAACTCTGAATTGGTATTTCTGGTTTGTTTTAAGACCAGTCACGGTGAACTCAGCATTCCTCAGAGTGGCAGTTGTATGTGCTCGATACCACTGTTCACTACCTTCTTCTTTCATTTCAAGAACATAACCTAAGAGGTCAGCACCACCATCATATGTGGGCTTTGACCATGCTAAACTTATGCTGTGCATCGTAGTATCCACAACTCTTGGAACTGAAGGTGATGCAGGAGTGTCTTTGAAAAAGAAGAAAATACATTTTATATTGGTGCAGAAAACATTTTACAGTCAAAACCAATTTCCAGACATCTAACTCCAGGAAATGCATTTAAGATGAACTATAACTGTTTTTAAATTATTCCAATACTATCCAGGTCAGTGAGTTCATGCGTGGTTGTGGGTTTCTTAGTTAAAGTGTCAATGTGAGTTTATGCTTCATTATTATAAATAAATATTAAAATATGTTTTAAATATAGAAACTTACATGATGGTTCTTTACATAACATGTATTGTGATGCTTCACTAGGCTCACTGTTTCCAGCAGCGTTCACTGCAGTGACACGGAATTGGTACTGGCTCCCTTCCATGAGACCAGTGACTTTCAGTCTGGTGTCATAAATGGTATAATCTCTATTCACTCGTGTCCAGCGCAGACTTTTCTTTTCACGCTTGTCTACAAGGTAGTCCTTAATCTCACTGCCACCATCCGATTCTGGTTTTGACCACTGAATAATGATATGTTCCTTGCCAACACTCACTTCTTCAGGAGCACCAGGCTGTGTTGGAATAGCTATTTTTTTAAAAGGTGAGAAAAAAAAAATAAAAAAGAAAAAAAGATTGTTTAACACATTGTTTATCCATGAGAATTATTCCACAAATTCTGATGCAGAATGGAAGGTAGTAACACTCACTGAAAGCATTCCTGGCAATCACAGGTTCTGACTCAAGTGGAACACCTGGTCCATATTTGTTGACAGCTCTGACACGGAAAATGTATTCATTATTTTTAATAAGTTTTGTTACCACAGTTGATAAAGTCTGGCATTCAGCCTCAACAATAACCCAGTGAAGTCTGCTGGTTTCACGCCTTTCTATGATATAGTGAGTGATTTCTGCACCTCCATCTTCCTCAGGAATGTTCCATGCCAGAGTACATTTCTCTTCTGTTACTCTGCTGACTGTGATCTTGCCTGCACATGGACCTGGTGAATCTGTGTAGGAATCAAAATGAGTATTGTTATTAGTGGCTAAGGAAAAGCATCTCATTCTTATTTAAAAGAATATGTTTTTTTTTCAGTATACTATGTATTAATAGTAATCATGGGATACATACCAAGCACTTTGACTTGAACAGAAATTTGTTTCATCCCACTGGCATTTTTAACTGTTAGGGTATATTTTCCACTATCACTTCTATCACAGAACTTGATAATTGCAATAGCTCGTTTGCTGGTGTACTGCAGAGATATCTTTTCACATAGTTCCAGTTCCCTGTCACCTTTGGACCAGAAGACTTTTGGTTCTGGTTTTCCACCAACAGCTGCATCAAGAACAAGATCTGATCCAGCCCTAATGCTCAAAACTTCTCCCTGCAATCTGGCATCAAGTTCAGCCTTTGGTGGTGCTGGAAAAAGAGATTTGAAAGAAATTACATGACAGTACTAAAAATAGAACATCATATTTTTAAGTGTTCCAAGTAAATATTCCTTACTGTATTCATCTTTGCAAATGACAGCACCAGTTGATTCAGAGCCTTTGCTAATCACACCAGCAGCATTCTTTGCTAGTACACGGAATTCATAGGCTTCATCTTCACTAAGTGCTGTCACAGTAAAAAAGTTTTCTGAGACAATGGTATAATTGCATTTCAGCCAACGTCCGTCACCAGATTCGTTATATGGTTTGCGCTCAATATATATCCAATTATTTTGCTTCCACCATCATAAAGTGGAGGTGACCAGCTGAGTGACACTGTAGATCTGGTGACATCTGTTACTTCTGGTCTTCCTGGTGGATCTAGAGGAAAAAAGCAGAAAAAATGAGAAATGCAATCCTATTTTAGCTTAAGAAACAATGTAACTCTAAAAGTAATACTTACCAACTGGATTTTGAGCCACTACAGGTCTGGAAGCTTCACTAGCTTTGCTAACACCTGCAGCATTTAGAGCATAGGTTCTGAATTGATATTCTAGGCCTTCCACCAAGCCCGTGACTTTATAGTTGCAGTCACAACATGGCACTTTGTTCTCTTTCACCCAAAGGATGGTGTTGCGCTCCTTCTTTTCCACCCAATATCCAATGACCTTGCTGCCACCATCATGATAGGGCTCCTCCCAGCGAATGGCCATGGCACTTGCAGACACAGAATAGACTTCTGGCCTTGAAGGTGGGCTTGGTGGGACTAAACACAAAAAGGTGGGGAGGAAAATCTTAGTAATTATAAATAACTCAGTCAGAAGAAAAGAACAAACTTTGAGAAGTGTTTCACTTACCAAATGGATGCTCAGCAACTACTGTTTTCGATTCAACTGGCTTGCTGACACCAAATCTATTTTCTGAGCTTACTCGGAAACTGTACTCTTGATATTTTGTGAGATGACTGACTTTGATCTGTGTGCGTTTCACACTGGAATTCACCAGCTGCCATGCTGTTGTTCCAGATTCACGTTTCTCTACGATGTAGTTTGTAATGTCACTGCCACCATCATCTTCAGGTTCTTTCCAGGTCAACACACAGGACTCAGCAGATACAGACGATATTTCAATTGGGCCAGTGACAGGACCTGGCCTTCCTATGACTACCACTGTGACAGTAAATGTTTTCACACCAGCAGTGTTCTCAAGTGTAAGGTAGTATTTACCAGAGTCACCTCTCATACTGTCTTTTACAGTCAGTGTGGTTCGGTCTTTTGTTGTCTTGATGGTCACTCTTTCAGTTTCCTTCAGCCTCATCTCCTCAAGTTTCCATGTCACTTTTGGAGCTGGGCGCCCACTGATTGGTATATCAATAGTAAAGGTGCTTCCAGCCTTGCATGTTATAAGCTGTCTGCTTATGTCACTGAGATCTGCTGTTGGTTCAATCTGTGGCTCCTTAACAATAACAGAAGAGAAAGCTTCTCTTGGCTCACTGTAGCCAGCATCATTCTTTGCCTTGACCCGGAACTCATATTCTGTGTTCTCCACAAGGCCTTCAACGGTGAAAGTAAGTTGCTTGGTTTGTCCAGCTCCAGTCCAGGAGTCAGATCCTTTTTGTTTCATTTCAAGAAGGTATCCAGTAATACGGCTACCACCGTCATGATCAGGTTTCAGCCAAGCTAAAACTACAGAAGATTTGGTTGTATCAACAATATCTAGTCTCTTAGGTGGAGCAGGTTCTTCTGTGGCCACAACTGGTTCTGTTAATTCACAAGGTTCACCTACACCATATTCATTTTCTGCTGATACTCGGTAGTAATATGGCATACCTTCTGCTAGATCTGTGACCTTAAAGATTTGTCGAGTGCATTTTGAACTCACTACTTGCCAGCTACGACGACTCGCTTCACGTTTTTCCACAACGTAGTGGTGGATACGAGAACCTCCATCCAGAACAGGAGCATCCCACATTAAAGTAATAGATGTTCGAGTCACATCTTTAAATGTAATAGGACCTGGTGGACCAGGTGTGTCCAAAACCTTGACAGTAAATGTAATAGATTTGCTTCCACTGTTGTTTTCCACTGTAAAGACATACTTGCCAGCGTCATTTCTATTGCATTCCTCTACAGTCAATGTGCTGAATGAATCAGTTGTTTGAATGTCAGCACGCAAACTAAGATTAGCATCTGCTTTGGACCACACCGCAGTAGGAACTGGCCTTCCAGAGAAGGCAATGAATAGACGAATGCTTGCACCTGCTCTTACAATATGAGTCTGCTTGAAGTTTGCATCAATATCAATTTCAGGCGCAGAAAGCCTGTCCACAGTTTGGACCGAAGCAGGAACTTCACAACTTTCTCCTCTGCCAGCTCCATTGACAGCACTAACTCTGAATTTATAGTGTTCTCCTGCCTCCAAATCAACAACAGTATATTTAGTTGCAATAACAGTCTCTGCATTGACTTTCTGCCACGCTTCAAGATCAGCTTTGCACATCTCAATGATGTACCCAATTATTTCCATGCCTCCATCAAAAACTGGCTTTGTCCACTCTAAGCTTACACTAGTCTTTGATGTGTCTGTCACCTTTACAACATTAGGAGCACTTGGTGGGCTGACTGGTTCTCTGCATTTAATCAGCTTTGAAACGTCACTTGGAGGTCCAACTCCTGCAGCATTTTCAGCCATGACATGGAACTCATACTCATTGCCTTCAATAAGGCCAGTTACTCTGTATCTGTTCTCAGTAATGGGCCTCTTACTGGATACTTTAACCCAGCGCATGCTCTTCTTTTCTCTCCTTTCGAGAATGTACTCATTTATCTCGCTTCCACCATCTGACTCTGGTCTTGCCCATGTGAGTGTGATACTGTCTCCTGTTACATTGGTAGGCTCTGGAGTTCCTGGTGCATCAGGGAGAGCTGAAAAAGAAAAATGTCATTAGAAAGACAAGATGGTAACTCCATGGATATTTGTGCAAAATGAGGGGGAAACTTACTGTAAGGTATTTGTGCGATAACTGGATCAGACTCCAATGGTCTGCCAACTCCAAATTTGTTCACTGCAGAGACACGGAACTGATACTCATTGCCCTTAATTAATTTAAGTGCTGTATAGCTGCAAGCTTCACATTTATCTTCAACCAATGCCCAAGCAATCCTGCTGGTTTCACGTTTTTCAATTATGTAGTGAGAAATAGAAGCACAGCCATCATTAGCTGGAGGCTCCCACCATAATGTGACTTTTTCTCCAGTGATGTTTGTGAATCGTATTGGTCCACCAACTTTTCCTGGTGCATCTGCAATTTTAAAGGTTCAAAGTTATAATTTGCTGACACTTAGAATAAAATACTATTTTTAAAAAAGCATGCTGAAAGTGCTTGGTGCAGTACCTTGTACTCTAATGGTAATATCTTCTCGCTTAGTGCCTGATGCATTTTTGGCTTCTACTGTGTACACTCCACGATGTTCCCGGATAGCATCTCTAATAAAGATTGTACTATATCCAATAGCTGTAGTTATTTCTATATTCATCATTTTATCAATCTCTTTACCATCCTTAAACCACGTCACTTTAGGTACTGGACGTCCTTTGATGAGAGCTTTAAGTCTAATGCTCTCTCCAGCTTTAACAGTAAGGCCTTCAAAGTGTTCAGCACCAAATTCAATTGTTGGGGCAACTAAAAAAGGAAAATATAAATCAATTTCTATAGAGCTAAATATTTTTCTGATACTCTTCTAAATGTACTAATTATAAAAGTCTGTGATAAATAACATTATTTTACTTACAAAATGGCATTCTCTAAATAGCAGTTCTTATAAGAATGATAATCTTATTTTTTCTGTAAGCACCCGTAAGTGCATCACATATATTTGTGCATATATATATATATATATATATATATATATATATATATATATATATATAGGTGAAAGGCACCCTTAAAATGTGGTGTTAATAGTATGCCAAACAACCTGAGGCACATTTTAATTTCAAAATTATTCAGTGCATCAGAATTTTACAGTCCATGCTTTCTTTCAATGCTGCTGCTGCTGCTTATCCAAGAGAAATGTAGAGTGCAATTCTTTTCAGCAATTGATTATGTATGTCTGCCAGATCTGGGTCTTTTATTTAGACCTTCCCACCTTGGGGAGTGAACATAAATGTTCTGAATTTACTGGGAGGTTCTCAGTCACAAGTTCTTTGCCCCTTGACTTCCCACTTCCCATCAGTGCAGCCAGAAACTCTGTCCGGCCTCAATACACAAGAATATTAAGAAAAAATTCTTACCATTTTCATCTCTGGTCATGATATAGCCTGAAGACTGTGAAGGTGGACTGATTGTACCAACGGCATTTCTGGCAAGCACTCTGAACTCATATCGGTCACCTGGACTGAGCCCTGTAACTGTGTATTGGCACTCACTGACATCAGTAAAGTTACACCTGAGCCAACGGTCTGCACTTCCTTGCCGCTTCTCAATGCTGTAAGCCACAATCTTACTGCCTCCATCACGCAGTGGGGGGTTCCATTTCAGGGTGATTGTTTCCCTAGTGACATCAATGTAATCAGGAGTACCAGGTGGGTCTGAAAGTAAAATAATGAAGATTTAGTTTTATTACTGCTCATAATAATCTACAAGAGAAAAATTTTTTTGGATGAGTGATTAATCATCACTTACCCACTGGAGAGACTGCCAAAGTAAATTTGCTTGGCTCACTAGCTCGGCTTAGACCTGCAGCGTTTTCAGCATATACTTGGAATTGGTAATCCAGGCCCTCAAGCAGTCCAGTAATCCTATATTCTCTGTTAGATATTAGTGCAACATTAACCTTCTGCCACAAAATACTGTTTCTTTCCTTCTTTTCAACATGGTATCCCATAATCTCTGAACCACCATCATAAACGGGAGCATCCCAAGAAATGCTCATTCCATCAGCAGTTACGTTGTACACAACAGGCTTGCCTGGGGCACCTGGTGGTTTAAACTGATGCTTTGCCACAACATCTGCTGAGACAAGAGGTGGGCTCACTCCATATCTATTTTCTGCACGAACTCTAAACTGATATTCAGTGTCTTTAACAAGGTTTGGTACTTTGAAGGTTGTTCTTGCAGCACTTGAACACACCAGCTTCCAATTCATTTGTGATGTTTCTCTCTTCTCAATACTGTAGCCAGTAATTTCTCCTCCCCCGTCATCATCAGGAGCATCCCATGACAAAACTACACTATCTGCTTTGATTTCATCTATTCTTAAAGGTGCTTTTGGCCTAGATGGAGGACCAAGAGTGATTACAGTGATAGTGAATGACTTTCTGCAGACTACGTTATCAAGAATTAAAGTATATTTGCCACCATGCTCCTTTTTCACATTCTTGATACTTAAGCTTATCTTGTTTTCAGTTTTCTTGAATCGAAGATGTTCTGTTTCTTTGAGAGGGAGGTTGTCCTTGAGCCAGCTCATTGAGGGATTAGGTTTACCTTTATAGGGCAATTCAACGTGCAGGTTATGTCCAATTCTTACTGCAATCTGACCTCCAGGAATATCAGAAAGGTCAGCTTCAGGTGTTATTATAAGTTCTTTCACTGTAATGGGTCCAACAGTAACAGAGTCACTCATGCCTTTTTCGTTTTTAGCAAAGACTCTGAATTCCATGACAGAAAGCTCTTTAAGTTTTTCAGCTACAAATTCACAGCTCTTGCTTGTGCCAGCGTAAGTCCATTCTTTCTCGTCCTGAAGTTTCTTTTCAATAACATAGTCAGATATAATGCTGCCACCATCGTAGTCAGGTTTGCTCCACTGCAATTTAACAGAACTCTTTGTAGAGTCTTTCATGGCTAGGTCTTTTACAGGTCCAGGTACGTCTGCAGCTTTCACTGGTTCAGACGTCTCACAAGGTTCACCTAGCCCAATCTCATTTTCAGCAAGAACACGGAAAAAGAATGCAGTTTTTTCGGACAGGTTAGTCAGTTTAAAGGTGGTATGAGAACATTTTGTTGTAACAGTTGACCAGGCCCTCTTTGTAGCATCTCTTTTTTCAACAACATAATTTGTTATTTCAGAACCACCATTGATGAGAGGTGGCTCCCATACCAGTGTAACTGTGCCACGAGAAACGTGCTTAAGCTGCAGCTTCTGGCATGCAGAAGGTGTGTCAAGTACTTTTACATTCACAAATGATGATTTTGCTTCTCCAACTCCATTTTCAATTGTAAGAACATATTTTCCTGTATCATTTCGTGTAACTTGAGGAATAATAAGTAGTGTAGATGATTCTGTGTTCTGGATGATATATCTTTCATCACTCCCAAGATTCTTGTCACCCTTTCTCCATGTGACAGTTGGAGGAGGCCTTCCCTTGAATGGAATCATTATTTCCACATCTTCGCCTGCTTTAGCAACAACAGATGTCCGAAGGGCAACATCCAGATCAATCTCTGGTGCCACTGTGGAAATAAATAAAAATTAATAGTGCATACTTGGAATGTAAAATAAGAAATGGTTTGAAAAAAAACCCAAACCCACACACAGAGAAAAATGATAAATCACAAAGAAATACAGTACCAAGAATATCCTTGGCTTGAACGGGTTCCATAATTTCAATAGGTTCTCCTTGTCCAGCACAGTTCATAGCAGATACACGGAAATAATAATTAACACTTGGCTGAAGGTGGGATACAACATATTCAGTTGTTCTCACTTCTCCCTTGGTGCTGACTACAGTCCATTCTTGCTCTTCACCTTCCCTCTTCTCCACCACATAGTGGGTAATTGGACTTCCTCCATCATAAGCAGGTTTAATCCAGCCAAGGGTAACAGATGTCTTGGTTGTATCCACAACTTTCAGCTTTGTTGGGGTACCTGGCTTATCTGTAAATGATAGTTTTAGGGGAAAAAAACACCAATCATAAGCAAATTAATTGTAAAGAGAAAGAAAATCTGCCCTCAATTATATTCGTACAATCCCACTCTAATTACTCATTTTCCATTGGTTTTGAACCAACTGGAAGAAATGCACATTGAATCTTACCAACAGGATCTGCAGCTTTGTAGAAGTCAGAAGCCTCAGAGAATGGACCTGGTCCAGCTGCATTGACGGCACAAACTCGGAAATGATATTCACTGTTTTCAGTCAGACCTGTTACTTTCTGTCTGGTGTCCCGAATGGTTTCTTTAGACACCTTGAACCAACTCAGACTCTTCTTGTCACGTTTCTCCAGAAAATATCCTGATATTTCACTGCCTCCATCAACAGTGGGCCTATTCCAGACAACAGTCATAGAATTCTTGGTAATCTTCGTGACTTCTGGTGTACTAGGTGGTCCAGGTGTAACTGAGTAAAAATCATATGTCAGCAAATCAGTACTACTTACAAATAGTACTTACAAATAGTTACAAATAGACAATTCAGTTGCATACGTTATTTTATAGAACTTCTTTCTTACCAAATGAATTTTTGGCTATAACAGGCTCAGATTCCAATGGATCACCAATTCCAAACTTGTTCACGCCACGGACACGGAACACATATTCATTTCCTTTGATGAGTTTTGTTGTAGTTACGATACATCCTTCCAGTTTTTCAGAAATTAAAGACCATACAACCCGACTTGTTTCCCGCTTTTCAACAACATAGTGTGTTATTGGTGCACCACCATCATCTGCTGGTGGGTCCCACATAATTGTAATCTTTTCAGCAGTGACTGTCTTAAACTGTATAGGTCCACCTGGGGGTCCTGGCTTATCTGTGGAAGGCAGAAGAAACAATATGTTAAGTATTCATTTCTGAATTACTGTTTAATAGTAAAATACAGTTGCATCTCAAGACCTACCAAGTATCTGTACTCTAACATGGGCTGATGCTGAACCCATGGCATTCTTCAATTTTAATTCATAGGTGCCACTGTCAAGTCGATTTGCATCCTTGATGAGTATAGAAGCAAACTCTGTTGTGTTTTCAAAAGACACTAGTGCACTGGTTAGTACCTCATTGCCATTTTTGAACCATTCAATTGTGGGTATAGGCTTGCCTGAGATGCCTAGTTTTAGCTTAACTGCACTTCCTGCTTTGTATTTCACCACTTCTGTATATTCTGGTGGCACATCGATTTCAGGTGCACCTTAAGAGAAAATAAGAATAAGTTAAAAACATGTTTACTGTAGCCCTGTATTTAATAAAATCTCCAAATAATACTACCTTATTTAATCTAATAGTTAAATGTATTTGATAAATACAGATCAAAGTAAAGAGAGCATATATAAGTTAAATCATAAACCTGGAGTAAATTAGAACTAATTCTACGAAGAAAAGACATATATAAATATAACCAATTGAACCATGGGCAGACTTCTTTTCCTCAGAGAATATAGATACCAGAAGAATAAAAAAATGGAAATACAGCCAAAGACGTTCCTTACAATCATGCCCAAATGTTCACAGTCAGTCATGCTTCTTGAATCAATCACTGTAAACTAGCCTTCCATATATAAAAGACCATGAATCTACAAAACACCATGGCCATTGTCCTAATACACCAAAATTCTATCATGGTATCATTGCAAAACACTTACCATATGTATCAACACATGTGATAGGACCCACAACATCTGAGGGATTACTAATGGAACCAACAGCATTCTTTGCAAAGACACGGAATTCATACTTGGAATTCTGAGTCAGGCCAGATACTGTGAACTGAGTCTCAATAACATTGGTGAAGCTAGCTTTTGTCCATCTGCCATCTGGAAGATCACGTTTTTCTACAATGTATCCAGTAATTTTGCTACCACCATCAAATGCTGGCTTCTGCCATGAGAGAGTGATAGAGGTCTTGGAAACATCTGAGGCACGAACATTTCTTGGTGGTTCTGCAGAAGGAAACAGTAATATTGCCAGTAATTAACAGCTGTTTTGAATATTGTTTTATTGCAAAGAACAGATTATCACAGGGGAAACAAAATGGTTGGGTTTCATCATTTTATAGAGAGTACATACCACAAGCATCAATTGCAAGGACTGGATCAGAAGGACGACTTGCTTTTCCAATGCCAGCTGCATTTTCTGCATAAACTCTAAATTCATAGATGAGGCCAGCACTGATTGTGGTGACTTTGAAATGAGTGGTACGAATAAGGGTCTTGTTAGCCTTCTGCCATAATATGCTATTTCTGTCTTTCATTTCCAGGTGATATCCAATGATAGCATTGCCACCATTAGTGACAGGTTCATGCCATCCAACAGTAATACTCTCTCGGGTAACGTTAGTGACCCATGGTGTAGAAGGAGGGCCCGGGGTAGCTGATGGTATCAAAAGAATTGATTGTTAACAGAATTATATTTTCAACATCAGAGCACTAAAACATCAATGTATACCATGAGAAACATGTTTACTCACTGTAAGGAAGCTTGACAACCACACATTGAGAGTCTATGTGATCGCTGATGCCGAAGCGGTTCTCAGCTTTGATGCGGAACTGGTATTCTTCTCCTGTGGTAAGCCTCATAACTTTGATAACGGTTCTAGCAACAGTGGCAGACACTTCAGACCAAGCAGCAGTACTTGTTTCTCTTTTCAGTACGATATAGTTGGTAACCTGACTTCCACCATCATAAGCTGGTGGTTGCCATTTGAGTGTTACACTCTCTTCAGTGACATCGCTAAGGACAACAGGACCAACAGGAGGACCGGGTCTATCCAGCACAACAATATTAACAAATGATTTTGTGGTGCCACTTGAGTTTGCAGCAGTAATGTCATATCTGCCAGCATCAGCAGCCACACTTTCTTTAAGGTTAATGATGAGACTTTCTGCAGTGGTTTCTGAGTGAAATCTCATGGTAGGTTTCAGTGCAACACCATCTCTAGACAATGTCACCTTTGGCACTGGTTTTCCAGAAAATGGAATTTCAACTTTTAGGTTTGATCCTGCTCGAACATATACAGTGTTATGAGGGAAGCCCTTCATGTCAATCTCGGAGATTCTGAAAAAGAAAACATTACCAAATAATTAAAAGAATGTTCCATCTTAAAATATGAATGCAATTGAATGGGACTTTTGTCTCATGTCTGGAGGCATACCTAGTTGTTCTTTAACTGTAACAGGGAGCAGTAGTTCCTTAGGATCACTTAAACCAGCTTGGTTTTCTGCAGACACCCTGAAGAAATAGTCGACGTTTTCCTTAAGACCATGGACAACATGATGAGTTGTCTTTACAACTGCACACTTAACCCATTTTTGCTGTCCTTTCTCAAGAGCTTCAAGGAGGTAGCTAACAATTCTGCTTCCACCATCATGTTCTGGCTTTAGCCATGAAAGAGAAACACTGTCCTTTGTGACATTTGTTACTCCTAGCTTTTCTGGTGGGCTGGGTTTTTCTGAGAAAAAAAGTGCAACAGGTTAAACAATATAAAGGATTTTTTTATATTAGCAATATTTTTTATATTAGCAATATTTTTTATATTAGCAATTACACAGACAGACAATCTGAATCAAGAAAATGTTTTTAAACCAATTTGTATATAAGAAATACTTTAAGTAAAATCCAAGCAAAATTTAAAATTCAAGCTATTACTTAGCTCTTATTTATTTTTAACACTGCAGATATACCTATAAAAATGATCTATTTTACTGTATGCAGATTCAAAGCTTTTGACATTACTTTGAAGTAAACACTTTAAAGCATGTATTATTTTAAGTATTAAGAAATTTTTTCATGGTAAAACATACCTGTTATTTTTGTTCCCTCTTTGGTCTCAGAAGGCACTCCAACACCATATTCATTTTCTCCGGAGACACGGAAATAATAAATGGCACCTTCTTGCAAACCAGTCACTTTGTAGGACAGGCGATGACAGTTGTTTGTCACAGTGACCCATGCCTTTTTGCTAGCTTCTCGTTTTTCAATGACATAGTTCTTTACAGGTGCTCCACCATCATTTTCAGGAACATCCCAAGATAACACAGCAGATTCTTTAGTTACATCTTTTGTTGCAATATTAGATGGTGGGCCAGGCGTATCAAGAACTTTGACAATTAAAGTCAAGGTGGTAGTGTTCAGGATGTTTTGCAATGTTAATGTGTATTTCCCAGAATCATTTCTTGTTGCTTTTTCAACAGTAAGAGATGTACAATTACTTGAAGTGTCAATGCTTGCACGTGTACGGAGATCAGTGTCTGGTTTGTTCCATGTTACATTTGGGATTGGTTTGCCTCTGAAAGGAACAGTCATTGTGAACGATCCACCAGCCTTTACAATTAAAGTCTTGCGCATTTCACTGTCAATTTCAAAGGCAGGTTCTTCCTCTCTTTCTTTTGCTACCTGAGGTTCTGAGACATCACTTGGTTCACTGACACCCATTTTGTTAATAGATTTCACTCTGAAAACATACTCAGAGCCTGATGTTAATCCAGTTACAGTATATTCTGTGCCTCTTAAATTCTGAATAGCTGTTGTCCAGTCAGTTTCATCAGTTTTCTTGTATTCAACTGTGTATCCTGTTACTGGAGCACCTCCATCAAACAGTGGCTTTGTCCAACCAATTGTGATATTTGACCTTGTAGAATCGATAATCTTAGGTTTAGATGGGGGCGATGGTAAGAAGATTGGATCTTCTGCCTTAATCAATGGCGTGGTTTCACTTGGGAGACTGAGGCCAGCAGCATTTTCTGCATAAACCCGGAATTCATACTCACATCCTTCACGGAGACCCGACGATTTCACTCTTAAATCATAAACTGGCTTTTTGTTTACACGAATCCATCTTAGGCTGGTTTTTTCACGCCTTTCGATTACATAGCCAGAGATCTCATTGCCTCCATCAGACTCAGGTCTTGCCCAGCACAGAGTTATTGAATCTTTGCTCACACTGGTGATCTCTAAAGATGTAGGCGGACTTGGAACAGTAAATGGGTCTAAGGCTTTGACAGCAACACTTTCTAGAGGCTCACCAACACCATATTTGTTAACTCCCATCACTCTGAAAATATACTCATTACCCTTCAGTAATTTTGTCACTTTACAAGATGTTGTTTTAAGCTCTCCTTCACAAAGTGTCCATGCAATTCTGCTGGTCTCACGTTTCTCCACAATATAATGATCAATATCTGCACCACCATTTTCTTGAGGGGGTCCCCATGATAAATGGCACTTTTCAGCATTAAGGCCACTTATTTCTAATGGACCTGCAGGTGGGCCAGGTCTATCAAGTACTTTGCAATTAATTGCCAAAGATTTTGTTCCTGCAACATTCTGTAACGTTAGTACATACTGTCCTGAATCACTTCGGATACAGTCCTTAATGGTTATTGCAGTAGTGTAATCTGTTGAGACGATTTCAACTCTAGCTTTTCCTTCCAGCTCTTTGCCATCCTTTGTCCATGAAATCACTGGTATTGGCCGTCCTGCAACATCAGCATTGACTTTAAACACTTCTCCAGCTTTCACAACTACAATATCCCTGAATTTGGCGTCCATCATAATTCTTGGAGCCTCTACGTCATCTTTCACGGTCACAGGTCCCGTTGATTCAGATGGCTGACTGAAGAGTCCAGCAGCATTCTTTGCAATCACATGGAATTCATAACGCTGGTCTTCTGTAAGTCCACCTACATCAAAGTAAGTTTCTTGCACATTAGTAAAATTGCATTTTAGCCAACGACCATCCGGTAATTCTCGGCGTTCAATAATATATCCTGTTACTTTAGCTCCACCATCGTATTCTGGTTTAGTCCACTTCAATGAGACAGATGTTCTTGTAATATTAATAACTTCTGGTTGACCAGGAGGATCACATGGATCTCTTGCAGCAACTGGTTCACATGCTTTGCTGCATTTTCCTATTCCAGCAATGTTTTCTGCATACACACGATATTCATACATCAGTCCTTCATCAAGACCCGTAACTTTCATTTGTGTATCAGTAATGAGGCTCTTGTTGACTTTTGTCCAAAGAATGCTGCTTCTTTCTTTATGCTCCAAGTGGTATCCTAGTACTACACTACCTCCATCATTAACTGGTACCTGCCAAGTTACAATCATGAAAGACTTAGTTGCATGTGCCACACGAGGTGTTCCAGGTGGACCTGGAGGCTTAAATGGATACTCTGCTACAACAGAAGGAGAATTAGTGTAAGTGCTTTTCCCATAGCGGTTTTCTGCACAAACACGGAACTGATATTCAGATCCAGTGACGAGTCGAGATACTTTAATTGATGTTCTTGCAACTGCTGCAGATACAATCTCCCATGTTGTTGTAGTAGTATCTCTCTTCTCAACAATGTAATTGCTAATATGACATCCACCATCATATGCTGGAGGTTTCCAAGACAGAGTTACACTATCAGCACTAACTTCATCAATTTTAAGATCTGTTGGTGGTCCTGGTCTGTCAAGGACGACTACAGTTAGAGAAGCTGTTGTTGATCCAGCACTATTTGAAAGATATAATTCATAATGCCCCAGATCTTCATTTGTAGCTTCCTTGATGGACAGTGAAGTTAAAGTCTTTGATGTCTGAACATTTACCCTGGTTGTCTGTTTTAAGGGATTCCCATCCTTCTTCCAAGTAGCAGTGGGAAGAGGTCGTCCTCTGAATGGAATATCAATCTTAAGATCATCTCCAGCTTTCACTGTGAATGTATTAAAAAGGAGCTCAACAGATGGCTGGATTTCAATATCTTTTGCAATGACCGGGACACCAAGTTCTCTTGGATCACTTTTTCCTTTTTCATTAATAGCAATCACCCTGAAACTGTACTCTTCTCCCATACTTAAGCCTGTTATTGTTGCTTCCAATGTTTTCACCTGTGTACATGCACTCCATTTCACACTTCCTTTAGTTTGCATTTCCACTATATAACCAGTAATTTTACTACCACCATCACTCTCTGGCTTTTCCCATTTAATTGAAGCAGAATTGCGAGTCACGTCAACAAGAATGACCTTTGAGGGTGGAGAAGGTGGTTCAGACACCTTTACTGGATCAGCAGTTTCTGCTGGTAAACCAGCCCCATATTCATTTACAGCTAGAACACGGAAGTAATAACTACATCCTTCTTGTAGTTGAGTAATCTTGAAGGAATTCTTAGTACAGTTACTTGTAACTGTGGCATATGCCTTTCTTGTGGATTCTCGCTTTTCAACTACATAGTTTGTAATTTTAGCTCCTCCATCAATAAGTGGTGCTTCCCATGCTAAAGTTACAAAATCTTTTTTCACTTCTCTGATTGTCAGATTTAGAGGTGCACTAGGTGTATCAAGCACTCTGACATTAACAAAAGCTGATTTTTTGCCACTGTTGTTTTCTAAAGTAAGATTGTATCTACCACTATCAAATCTACTGACATTGTCAATGACCAGCATTGTGTAGGAACTGGTGACTTCAATCTGAGCTCGCTCACTAATTGTTCCTTCTGCTTTCTCCCATTTAACTTCAGGTTCTGGTCGTCCTTTGATGGTGACAAACAGGCGTAAAGTACCACTAGCACGTACAGTGACTACTTTTCTGAGATCTGCATCAAGTTCAATTTCAGGAGGTTCAATCTTGTCCTCTGCTAAGACTGCACCAGGTATAGTTGCAGGTTCTCCTACTCCTTCTGAGTTGATGGCACAGATGCGGAAGTTATACTCCTGGTTCTCTTTCAGTTTTGTCACGGTGAACTGTTTTGCCTGTAGGCCTGTTGGTGGGGTGCATGTAGTCCATTCATCAGCAGCAGCTTCTTTTACTTCTACTACATATCCTTTAACAGGAGCACCACCATCATAAATGGGCTTACTCCAGGCAAGGGAAACTGATGACCTGGAAGTATCTGTAACCTTTGGATTGCTAGGTGGACCTGGTGGATATAATACATCACAAGCACGATAGAAAATGGATGGCTCACTGGGCTCCCCTATCCCTGCAGCATTTTCAGCAGACACTCTAAATTCATAGAAATGCCCATCAGTTAGACCTGTTACTCTGAATCGCAAGTCTGTCAGCCTTTTCTTATTGCATTTGGTCCACCGGATACCATCTTTGTCTCGTTTTTCAAGTATGTAACCTTCAATTTCAGCTCCCCCATTGTCTTCTGGGCGACCCCATGTTACCACCATGGAGTCTTTTGTGATTGCTGAAACTTCAGGTGTTGAAGGAGGACCAGGGGGTTTGTATGGATTACGAGCCACAACTGGTTCAGATTCCAAGGGCTCTCCAATTCCGTATTTATTCACTGCCATTATACGGAAAATGTATTCATTGCCAGGAAGGAGTTTGGTTACTTTGTGGTTAAGAGCCTGAACGTCTGTTGCTACTTTTGTCCATGAAAGCCTGCTTGTTTCTCTCTTCTCAATGATATAATGTGAGATGCTAGAACCACCATCATGTAAAGGTGGAGACCATGACAAGTAGCATTTTTCTGCAGTGACACCTGTAACGTTCAAAGGTCCTTCTGGAGGTCCTGGTCTGTCAAGCACTTTTACAGTGATTGGTATAGATTTGGTGCCACCAACATTTTTGAGGTTAAGAGTATAGTGACCTCCATCTACTCTTATACAGTCTTTGACAGTGAGAATTGTTTTCTCAATGGTAGATTTAATTTCCATCCTTGCAGTTGTTTCTTCAAGGTCCTTACCATCTTTTGACCATGTAATGTCAGGAATAGGTTTGCCATGGATATCAGCTTCAAGAACAAAGGTTTCTCCAGCATGAACAACAATGACATCTCTGTATTTAGGATCCAGTGAAGCTCCTGGTGCTTCAATTTCATCTCTGGCAGTAATAGGCCCTGTACTTTCAGATGGTTCACTCAAGCAACCTGCTGCATTTCTTGCAATTACTCTGAATTCATATCGTTGGTTTTCAACAAGACCACTTACTGTAAATTCTGTTTCCAACACATTTGTAAAGCTGGCTTTCATCCAGCGACCATCCGGCAGTTCTTTCTTTTCTACAATATAACCAGTTATTTTGCTTCCACCATCATATTCTGCCTTTTTCCACTTCAGTGTGATATTATGTCTTGTAACAACAATGGCCTCTGGGCGGCCAGGTGGGTCACATGGATCTCGGGCAACATACAGTTCTGAGACTTTGCTGACTTTGCCAATGCCAACAATATTTTCCGCAGAAACTCTGAACTCATATTCAAGACCTTCTTCAAGGCCATCTGTTTTATATTTGGTGTCCACAATAGGTGACTTGTTCTGTTTTATCCAAAGAATGCTGTTCTTATCTTTACGCTCAAGATGGTAGCCAAGAATTTTGCTTCCTCCATCATTAACTGGTTCATGCCATTGTACGATCATATGGTCCTTGGAAGCTGCTGTAACAAATGGGGTTCCAGGTGGTCCAGGCACCTTGTAGGGGTATTGCACAACAACTGATTTAGAAGCCAAAGGAGAGCTCTTTCCATATCTATTTTCAGCAGAAATTCTGAACTGGTATTCAGAACCTGTTTTAAGCTTTGTTGCTTTGATGGTTGTTCTTGCAACAGTTGCTGACACAATGTTCCATGTAGTAGTGCTTGTGTCACGCTTTTCTACTATATAATTGCTTATCTGGCAGCCACCAGTGTAATCAGGTGGATCCCATGATAAAACAACAAAATCTGCACTAATTTCATCAAAGCGGACAGGTCCTCGTGGTGGACCAGGCTTTTCTAGTACAATTATGCTCAGGTGCTCTGTTGCTGTACCTGCTGTATTTGTTGCTGTTACTGTATATTTACCAAAGTCTTCCCTGTTACTTTCTTTAATATGTAGAATAGTTGATGTTGCTGTATTCTGAATATTTAATCTGGTTGTCTGTTTCAGTGGCTGCTCATCTTTTGTCCAAGTAATAGTAGGTTTGGGTCTACCGATAAACGGAACTTCTACCTTCAGATCTTCTCCAGCTTGTACACTATAAGTATTAAACATCAGTTTGAAACTTGGTTCAATAGTCAAGTCTTTAGCTATCACAGGAATTCCAAGTGCTCTGGGATCACTTTTGCCTTTTTCATTGTAGGCAATCACACGGAATTGATATTCCTGTCCTGGACTCAAACCAGACACCTCTGCATTACATGTTTTGGTCTCACTAACAACACTCCATTTTTCTGTTCCTTTAGGCAACATTTCAACAAGATATCCCAAAATTCTGCTACCTCCATCATGTTCAGGCTTTTCCCATGTAAGTGATGCACTTCTCTGTGTCACATCAGTGAGTGTTACTTTCCCAGGAGGCAGAGGTGGCTCTGAGGCTTTGACAGCATCTCTGGTTTCAACTGGAACACCAATTCCATACTCATTTTCAGCCATAACTCTGAAGTAATAAATTGCTCCTTCTGTAAGATTTTCAACTTTAAAACTTGTCTTGGCACACTTAGCACTTACATTCGCAAATGCCTTCCTGGTTGACTCACGCTTGTCTATTACGTAGTTCTTTACCTTTGCACCACCATCAATAATTGGTGGCTCCCAAGATAATACAGCAGAATCCTTCTTAATATCCTTTACCACTAAGTTCTGTGGGGGTCCTGGTGTGTCCAAGACTTTCACTGTAACAAATGCAGATTTAGAACCACTGCTGTTCTCTAGCTTAAGAATATACTTTCCAGCATCATTTCTATCACAGTTGTCAATTGAAAGTTGTGTGTAGTTTATGCCTTTATCAATCTGAACTTTTTCTGAGAATTCACCTTCTTCTCGGGACCATGTGATGTCAGGTGTTGGTCGTCCCCTGAATGGTATGTGAATCCTAGCAGACCCACCAGCTCTAACCACTATCCCTTTCCTTAGCTCTGAATCAATATCAAGTTCTGGAGCTTCAAGTTTGTCTTCTGGTTTAATAGTACCAGGAACTGATGCAGCCTCTCCCACACCAATCTTGTTGAGAGCACACACTCGTAGTTTGTATTCTTGATGTTCAGTAAGCTTTTTGATCTCAAATCGAGTGGC
Source organism: Sitta carolinensis (assembly GCA_032173965.1). Taxonomy (NCBI): domain Eukaryota; kingdom Metazoa; phylum Chordata; class Aves; order Passeriformes; family Sittidae; genus Sitta; species Sitta carolinensis. Next base: position 22,998,278 of record CM063288.1, read on the forward strand.
ACGTATACCTGTTTGTGGAGTAACAAGTGACCATTCATCTTCATCTGCTTTACAGATTTCTACAAGGTATCCCTGGATTTCACAACCACCATCATAAATAGGTTTACTCCAACCAAGTGTAACTGAACTTTTGGTGGTATCCACAACATGGGCATTTGTAGGTGGGCCAGGCTTGAACATCGGGTCACAAGCTTTGAAGTAGGGAGAAACTTGGCTTGGTTCACCAACTCCAGCAGCATTTTCAGCAGAAACTCTGAATTCATATTCATGATCCTCTGTTAAGCCTGTAACTCTTAAGCGCAAATCTGTAATGCGGCGTTTATTGCATTTTATCCATCTGATGCCTGCTCGGTCTCTCTTTTCTACAATGTAACCTATGATTTCGCTACCTCCATCACTATCTGGCCGGCTCCAGCAGACAGTCATAGAATCCTTTGTGATGTTGGTAATTTCTAAGGCTTTTGGTGGTCCAGGAACCACAAACGGATTTCTCATCATTACTGGCACAGATTCTAATGGCTCACCAACCCCATATTTGTTAACTGCCATGATACGGAAGATGTATTCATTTCCTTCCAAGAGTTTTGTTACTTTCAACATCGTAGGTAAAACTTCCGGAGCAACCACAGTCCATGCCAGGCGACTAGTTTCTCTCTTCTCTACAATGTAATGAGAAATATCACTGCCACCATCATGAAGAGGAGGACCCCATGCCAGGGCACATTTTTCAGCAGTAACTCCTGTCACTTGGACTGGGCCCTCTGGAGGTCCTGGCCTGTCCAAGACTTTAACATTTACTGTCATTGTCTTTGTTCCTGCAACATTAGAGGCTTCTAGAATGTACTGTCCACCATCAACTCTAATAGCATCTTTTACAATTATTAATGCACTGAAATCTGTGTTCTTTATTTCATATCTAGCAGTGTCCTCAAGCTCTTTATCTGCTTTGTACCACTTAATGGTTGGTAGTGGCTTTCCATGAACATCAGCCTCAAGTCTGAATGTTTCTCCAGCATTTACAACAATAGTGTCTTTGTACTTCGGATCCATTGAAATTCGTGGAAGTTCAACTTCGTCCCTTGCTGTTATTGGTCCTGTACTGTCAGAAGGTTTGCTTATTGTACCTGCAGCATTCTTTGCAATTACTCTAAATTCGTATCTTTGGTCTTCAGTAAGTCCTGTTACAGTGAACTGAGTTTCAATGATATTTGTGAAGCTCGCTTTCATCCAGCGACCATCTGGTAAGTCACGTTTCTCTACAATATAACCAGTAACCTTACTTCCACCATCATATTCTGGTTTGGTCCACTGTAGAGTAATAGCGCTTCTTTTTATTATTATAGCTTCTGGGCGACCTGGAGGATCACATGGATCACGAGCTACATAGCACTCAGAAACTTTACTTGTTCTGCCTACACCAACAATATTTTCTGCAGAAACTCGAAACTCATATTCAATTCCTTCTTCAAGGTTATTTGTCTTAAAACTTGTGTCCTGAATAATAGTCTTGTTTACTTTAGTCCACAGAATGCTGTTTTTCTCCTTTCTCTCAAGATGGTATCCCAACACTCTACTGCCACCATCATTTACTGGTTCATGCCATTGCACGACCATGGAGTCTTTTGTAACTGTTGTCACAAATGGTGTGCCAGGTGGTCCTGGTTCCTTGTAGGGATACTGTGCTACAACTGGTGCAGATTCCAATGCAAAACTCTGCCCATACCTGTTCTCAGCAAATATTCTGAACTGGTATTCTGAACCAGTTTTCAGTTTAGTCACCTTCAGTGTAGTTCTTGCAACAGTAGCCGAAACTGTTTCCCATACAGTGGTCGTTGTATCTCTCTTGTGAACAACATAGTTGGTGATTTGGCAGCCGCCTGTGTACACTGGGGGATTCCATGACAGGGTAATACTTTCTGCACTTATTTCATCAAACTTCACAGGTCCAACTGGAGGGTCAGGTTTGTCTAGAGTAATAATTTCAACAGTGGCAGACTTTTGCCCAACAACATTAGCCACAGTGATTTCATAGGTGCCACTGTCTTCTTTGCTAGTTTCCTTAAGATTCAATATAGTGAGATCAGCTGAATCGCTAACATTGATTCTTGTTGTCTGCCTTAATGGCTGGCCATCTTTAACCCAGGTAACAGTTGGTTTAGGTCGACCTGCAATTGGTATTTCTACTTTTAGGTCCTGTCCAACCTGAACACTGTAACTGTGGAAAGCAGGTCTTACATCAGGTTCAATCACCAGGTCCTTGGCAACTATTGGAACTGCAAGTGCTCTAGGATCACTCTTACCCTTTTCATTTACAGCCATTACTCTAAAAAGATATTCTTCACCTTGAGTTAGGTTAGTAACAACGGCTTCAAGTGTTTTAACACGAGCACACTCTGACCACTTCTCACTACCCTTTGCTTGCATTTCAACAATATATTGTATGATTTTGCTACCACCATCATGTTCAGGTTTTGCCCAGCTTAGTGAGACACTGTTTCTTGTGACATCATCCACTGTTATTTTCCCAGGAGGCTGTGGAACTTCAGCAACTTTAATTGGGTCACTGGTTTCTGCAGGGAGGCCAATTCCATATTCATTCTCAGCAGAGATTCTGAAGAAGTAATAGCATCCCTCCTGAAGTTGATCTACTTTCCATGAAGTCTTATGGCAGTTTGTTACAACAGCTGCATATGCCTTTCTTGTTGCTTCACGCTTTTCAATGATGAAATTCTTTATTTTTGCTCCACCATCCAAGAGAGGAGGCTCCCATGAAAGTGACACAGAGTCTTTAGTGATTTCTCTGATTTTTAAATTAACAGGTGCGCTTGGGGTATCCAGTACTCTTACACTGACAAAGGCAGACTTTGTTCCACTGCTGTTTTCCAAGGTCAGAGTATACTTTCCGCTATCAAATCTGTTAACATTATCCAGAACAAGGGAAGTAAAGCTACTAGTGGTATCAATTATAGCTGCTTCTCTGATGTCACCATCCACTTTACCCCATTTTACTTCAGGTGTTGGACGACCTCTGATGGGAACAAAGAGTCTTAAGGAACCTCCTGCTCTCACATTTACAATCTTCCTTAATTCCATGTCAAGATCAAGGTCTGGTGCCTCCATTTTCTCTTCCACAATAACAGAACCAGGAACATCTGCATGCTCTCCAACTCCTGCTTTATTAACTGCACATATGCGGAATTTGTATTCATGTTTTTCCACTAATTTTTCTACTTCCATGTGAGTATTCTTAATTCCAGTTGGAGGGGTACAAATTGACCATTCACCATCACTTACATCACATTTTTCCACAATGTATCCCTGAATTTCAGAGCCGCCATCATATATAGGTTTACCCCATGACAGAAAAACTGAAGATCTTGTGACATCTGTAACTTTAGGATTATTGGGTGGACCTGGCTTGTAAATAGGATCACATGCTTTGTAGTAAGTAGAAGGTGGACTTGGTTCACTAAGACCAGCAGCATTTTCAGCTGAAACTCTGTACTCATAGTCATGATTTTCTATAAGACCAGTCACTCTGTATCGCAGCTCACTTATCAGGCGTTTGTTACATCTTGTCCAGCGAATACCTTCCTTATCTCGTTTTTCAAGGACATAGCCTAGGATTTCACTGCCGCCATCTGAGGCTGGTCTTTCCCATACAACTATCATAGAATCCTTGGTAACTGCTGTGACTTCTGGAGCCTTTGGGGGAAGTGGCACAACAAATGGGTTCTTGGCGACTACTGGGTCAGACTCAAGAGGTTCACCAACACCGTATTTATTTACTGCCATGATGCGGAAAACATACTCATTTCCTTCTAGAAGTTTTGTAACTTTGCAATTCAGGGTTTGCACATTTGAGTCAACAACAGTCCACACCAAGCGACTGGTTTCCCTTTTTTCGACAACATAGTGTGAGATATCACTACCACCATCTTGTAGTGGAGGTTTCCATGACAGTGTGCATTTTTCAGCTGTAACACCTGTAATCTCAACAGGTCCTTCTGGAGGCCCAGGTCTATCAAGAACTTTGATGTTAACAGGAACCCTCTTTTCACCTGCAACATTCTTTGCCAGTAGTACATACTGCCCACTGTCAACTCTTGTGGCTTCCTTCACACTGAGGCTTGTTGCAAAATCAGTAGTTTTTATTTCCATATGAGCGGTGCTTGTCAGCTCACGATCACCTTTTAACCACTGAATGGAAGGTATTGGTTTGCCATGAACATCAGCATCAAGCCTGAATGACTCACCAGCCTGCACTACAATAGTGTCTCTGAATTTTGGATCCATACTTATTTGAGGTGGTTCTACCTCATCTCTTGCTGTAATTGCCCCTGAGCTCTCAGATGGCTCACTGAAAACACCTGCAGCATTTCGTGCTATAACACGAAACTCGTATCTCTGGTTTTCGACTAGACCAGTTACTTCAAACTGAGTATCAATGACATTTGTAAAGCTTGCTTTCATCCAACGGCCATCAGGTAATTCCTTCTTTTCAACAACATAGCCTGTGATTTTACTTCCACCATCATATATAGGTTTCTTCCACTGGAGTGTTACTGAGCTTCTTGTGACAATTACAGGTTCTGGACGACCTGGAGGGTCACATGGGTCACGTGCAGTATAGCATTCAGATGCTCTACTTGCCTTTCCAATTCCCACTATGTTTTCTGCATAGACTCTGAATTCATATTCAAGACCTTCCTCAAGGCCAGTTGTCTTAAATTTGGTATCTGGAAGAGGTGTTTTATTCAGTTTAGCCCACAGAATGCTGTTTCTTTCTTTGCGTTCCAAGTGATAACCAATGATCCTGCTACCGCCATCATTGACTGGTTCATGCCATTGTACCACCATGCTGTCTTTTGAGACATTTGTTACAAAAGGAGTTCCAGGTGGACCAGGAACTTTAAATGGGAATTGGGCTATTATTGACTCTGAGGTGAGATATGTACTCTTCCCATATCTGTTCTCAGCTGCGATTCTGAACTGATATTCACAGCCAGTCTTTAAACGACATGCTTTTATAGTTGTTCTTGCAACAGTAGCTGACACAATGTGCCAAGTTGTGGTGGAAGTGTCTCTCCTTTCTACAATGTAATTATTGATAGAGCTACCACCATCATACTTGGGTGGTTCCCAGGAAATGGTAATACTATCTGCTGTTACTTCATCTACTTTTACTGGTCCAGTTGGAGGTCCTGGTTTGTCAAGGACAACAATATTGAGTGTCTCAGTTGCTTCACCAGCAGAGTTTGTAAGTTTAACTAAATATGTTCCCACATCTTCTCTGCATGCTTCTTTTATTGTTAACACTGTGTTGTTTTCTGAGCTTTCTGCATTTACTCTTGTAGTCTGCTTCAATGCCACATTGTCTTTATGCCAAGACACTACTGGTTTGGGTCGACCAACAAAAGGAACATCAACCTTTAAGTCTTCTCCTGCTAGAACACTGAAAGTGGTAAACAGTAGTTTGAAAGCCGGTGGGATCACAAGATCTTTTGCAACAACCGGTATACCCAGCTGGCGAGGATCACTGATACCTTTCTCATTTTGAGCTGAAACACGGAAGGTGTATTCTTCACCTTGAATCAATCCTGTGATGGTGGCTTCAGTAACTTTTACTGTAGCACAGGTTGACCACTTTTCACTGCCTTTGCTTTGCATTTCTACAATATAGCCCAGAATTCTGCTACCACCATCATGTTCAGGTTTTTCCCAAGATAAGGTTACGCTATTTCTTGTCACATCCAACAATGTTATTTTCCCTGGTGGAAGTGGCCTTTCTGACACTTTTATGGACTCTGAAGTTTCAACTGGAAGGCCTATTCCATACTCATTTTCAGCTAGGACTCTGAAGTAGTAGTTGCAGCCTTCTTGCAGTGAATCAACTTTCCAGCTGGTCTTGTGGCAATTGGCATTAACAGTTGAATAAGCTTTTCTTGTTGATTCACGCTTTTCAACGATGTAATTTTTTATTTTAGAGCCACCATCTATGAGAGGAGGTTCCCATGTGAGTGTAACTGAAGATTTTGTAACTTCCTTTATTTTCAAATCTTGAGGTGCCCCTGGAGTATCAAGAACTCTGACATTCACAAATGCTGTTTTACTACCTGAGCTGTTTTCAATTGTCAGTATGTATTTTCCACTATCAAATCTATTTACATTTTCAACAATAAGTAAAGTATAAGAGCTTGTTGATTCAATGCTTGCTCTATCCAAAGATTCCCCATGTTCTCTTGTCCATTTTACTTCAGGTGCTGGTCTTCCTTTAATTGGGACAAAGAGCCTCAGAGTACAGCAAGCTCTAATAGTTACAACTTTACGTAGTTCTGCATCAAGTTCAATCTCTGGAGGTAGCATTCTTTCTTCAGCTTTTGGAGTGCCAGGAACAAGAGCAGGTTCCCCAAGACCTTCAGAGTTCATAGCATATATCCGTATTTTATATTCCTGATTTTCTTTCAAGTCAGTAATGGTAAAAGAAGTGGCCTTTAGACCCATGGGTGGAGTTACAATCTTCCACTCATCTTCTTCAGGTAGTGCAATCTCAACCATGTAACCTGTGATCTCTGAACCACCATCATATATGGGTTTGTTCCATGCTATTGTAATAGAGGACTTGCTGCTATCCAAAACACGAGGATTACCTGGGGGACCAGGCTTAAATACAGTATCACAGGCTTTATAGAATGGACTGGTTGGGCTTGGCTCACTGACACCAGCAGCATTTTCCGCCATGACTCTGTATTCATATTCATGGCCTTCTGTCAGTCCAGACACTTTATAGCGTAAGTCAGTAACAACTCTTTTGTTACATTTCACCCACCGTAGACCAGCCCTGTCTCGACGTTCCACAATATAGTTAGTTATTGGGCTCCCACCATCAGAATCAGGATGGCCCCAACAGACAACCATAGAATCCTTTGTAATTGCTGTAACTTCAGGTGTTTTAGGTGGATCAGGTGGAACATATGGATTTACTGCAAGAATGGGCTCTGATTCCAGGGGCTCGCCAACTCCATATTTGTTAACAGCCATAACTCGGAACACGTACTCATTGCCCTTCAAGAGTTTAGTAACCTTCAATTTAGTCACTGGAACTTCTGCACCTACAGATGTCCATGCCAATCTACTTGTTTCACGTTTTTCAACCACATAATGGTCAATCTTTGCTCCTCCATCATCCAATGGGGGTAGCCATGACAGCACACATTTTTCTGCAGTAACCTCAGACACAGCCAAAGGCCCTTCTGGGGGACCAGGTCTGTCAAGAACTTTAACATTGAAGATATGCTTGGCAAAGCCACCAGGGTTTGTTGCAGTAAGTGTATAAGCACCTCCATCTCTTCTTGAGGAATCTTTGTTGGTCAGAGTGGTAGAGAAATCTGCTATTTTTATTTCTAATTTTGCTGTGTCTTCAAGTTCTTTTTCTCCCTTTGTCCATGTCATAGATGGTGGAGGGCGACCTGAAACATCAGCCTCAAGTCTGAAAACTTCACCTGCTTTCAGCACTATGGTGTCCTTGTATTTAGCATCCACCTTTATCCTTGGTGCTTCAATGTCATCTCTACAAGTGATTGCATCTGATGGCTCTGAGGGCTGACTAACAGCTCCACCAGCATTCCTAGCAATGACACGGAATTCATAGGCAGCATCTTCTGTCAAACCACTTACAGTGAACTCAGTCTCTAGTATATTGCTGAAATTAGCCTTCAGCCAACGGCCATTAGGAAGGTCTCTTTTTTCAACAGTATAGCCAGTTATCTTAAAACCTCCATTATATTCTGGTTTAGTCCACTTCAGTGTAACTGCATGTCTTGTAATGTTCAGTGGTATTGGCTTGCCAGGTGGGTCTATTGGGTCCAGGGCAAACACAGGCTCAGATGGCTTGCTTGGCTTACTCTTCCCAGCCAGGTTTTCTGCTATAACACGGAATTCATATGCAATGCCATCGGTAAGTCCGGATGATTTAAAGATATTTCCTGACACCAACATTTTACTTACAGTCTGCCAAACAATGCTGTTTCTCTCTTTTCTTTCAATGTGATATCCCAGTATTGGGCTTCCACCATCAGTAACTGGCTCATTCCAGCTAATGGTCATGGTTTCTTTGGTGACTGCAATCACCTGAGGAGTGCCAGGAGGCCCAGGTACTTTAAATGGGTAGTTGGCAACTACAGACTCTGAAGTAATGGCTGGACCAACTCCATATCTGTTTTGAGCTTTGACGCGGAACTGATACTCAACTCCTGTAGTAAGACGAATGGCTTTAAATGTAGTACGTATCACTGTAGTTGCCAATTCAGTCCATGTGGTACTGTCAGTCTGACGCATTTCTACAACGTAGTTACTTATTGGTACACCACCATCATTCAAAGGAGGCTCCCACGAGAATGTTAGGAAATCACATGAAATTTCTTCAAATTTGATTGGTCCAGTAGGTGGTCCAGGTATGTCATGAACCTGAACTGTGATTACTTCACTAACTTCTCCAACAATATTTTTAGCTGACAGTGGATATTGACCACTATCACTTCGAATACATTCATTGATGGTCAGTATGGTTGCAGTTGCTGTATTTTCATAATTTACCCTTTGTGTTTGCTTAAGTATCTGGTCTTCTTTCTTCCAAGTCACAGTAGGCCTTGGACGACCAAGTACAGGGATTTCAATCTTGATATTGTCACCAGCTTTGGCAATGACTGTTTTCTGGTAAAGAGCACGGAGGTCAAACTCTGGTAGCATTGTTTGCTCCTTGATAATAACTGGTCTGCTTTCCCTTGGGGCACTTCTTCCAGCACTGTTAACTGCCATAACCTGGAAAGTATACTCTTCATTTTCAGTTAGATTCTTTACTACACAGTCCAGTGTTTTTACAGTAGTGATGTGTGCCCACTGGTTGGTTCCTTTTCTCTGTGCTTCAATTACATACCCAGTGATCTTGCTGCCACCATCATGTTCTGGTTTTGGCCAAGCTAGGCTAACTGAGTTCCGTGTTACATCCATAATATTAAGGCTCTCAGGTGGGGATGGGGCCTCAGAAGCTTTTACTGGTTCTGTAGTTTCAGCTGGTTCACCAATACCATACTCATTTTCAGCCAGTACTCTGAAATAGTATTCACACCCCTCAGCCAAATTAGGAATCTTGAAGGAACACTTCTGGCAGTTGGTTGTGACTGTTGAATATGCCTTCCGAGTTGATTCACGTTTCTCAACAATATAGTTTGTTATACGTGAACCTCCATCTACCAGAGGCATATCCCATTGGAGGGTGATGCTGTCTTTGGTTATTTCTCTAGGCTTAAGGTTAATTGGTGGACCTGGTGTATCCAAGACTTTTACATTTACAAAGCCAGTCTTCTTACCAGCAGCATTTTCAAGAGTCATCACATATTTTCCTGCATCATATCTGGTGCACTCTGTGACAATCAGGAGTGTAAAAGAGTCGGTATTTTCAATACTGGCACGTCCTTTGAGTGAAACATCATCTTTTGTCCATGTAACTTCTGGAGTTGGACGTCCTTTAATTGGTACAAAAATCCGAATAGTTAATCCAGCTCTAACGACAAGCGTTCTTCTTAGCTCAGCATCCAGTTCAAAGTCAGGAATCTCTTCTCGGTCAACAATTTCCACACTTGGAATTATTGCTGGTTCACCAACACCTGCAGCATTCATGGCAGAGATTCTGAAATTATACTTGGCCCCGGTCTGCAGTTGAGCTACGACAAATTGAGTGATTCTTAAAGCAGTCCCTATTGTGTCTTTCACCCATTCATCTTCTCCTTCTTTTTGATGCTCTACTATATAACCAGTGATTTCAAGACCACCATCATAGTGAGGCTTGTTCCAGGCTAAAGATGCACTTGTCTTTGTGGTATCAGTCACTCTTGGATTTGCAGGTGGACCTGGTGGGTCTGAAAAGCAAAGAAAAGATAAAACATTACATTACAGCAGAAGTCATTCTTATTGTCTCTAAATGTGCTCCCTACCCATCCCACTCCCCCCAAAAAAGAAAATGCATGATACTGACATGCAACATCTTTGCAAAGGACTGAGTTTGAAGTATCACTTGGTGGTCCAACTCCAGCTCTGTTCTCGGCACTGACACGGAATTCATATTCATTTCCTTCCAGAAGACCAGTTACTTTGCATCTAAGATCTGAAACTGGTTTCTTTGTTGCTCTCACCCATCTTAAACCTTTCTTTTCTCTTCGCTCCACATAGTAACCTGTGATTTCACTTCCACCATCATCGACTGGCCTTTTCCAGGTAACTGTGACAGTATTTTTAGTCACATTTGTTACTTCTGGTTTTCCAGGAGGGCCTGGAGGACCTGTTCAGGAAGAAAAAAGCATAGTTAAACAAAAAAATCAAGTCTAGAAATTAGTAAAACCACATTGGAATATCTTAGCTTGTTATACGTACCAAATCTATCTACCATTTTAACTGGTTCTGATTGTACTGGCTCACCCTTGCCATACTGATTTACTGCTGAGACACGGAAAACATATTCATTTCCTTGAATGAGCTTGCTAACAACATGCCTACAGCTCTCAATGTTTTCAGCAACCAGAGTCCAGAGCAGTCGACTAGTTTCTCTCTTTTCAAGAACATATGATTTTACTGGTGATCCACCATCTTCTGCAGGAGGTGTCCATGTAAGAGTTGCTTTTTCTGCTGAAACGTTGCTAATCTCAATCGGCCCTGGAGGTCCTGGAATATCTAAAACTTTCACATGCACAGTCTCCTGCTTAGTGCCAAAAGGATTGGTTGCAGTGATTGTGTATTCTCCAGAATCTTTTCTGGCTGCATATTTGACACTTAGAGTAGAAGAAGTTGGTTTGGTTTCAATGTGCACAAGCTCTGAGGGTCTAAAATCTTTTCCAGCTTTTGACCATGCTGAAGTAGGAGGTGGTTTGCCACGGATACTAATAGCAGACAGTGTGATTGTTTCCCCTGCTTTTATTGTTAAACCTTCCTTCAAAGTAGGATCCAGAACAATGCTTGGTGCCTCTGTCAAAATAAAGACAAAAACCATTGATTTTACAACAAGAACACAGGGATAAGAAAAAAAAAAAGAGATTTGATAATAATTATTCAAGTAAAATTCTACCTTTTCAATGCCATTTACATACCATACTCGTCCTTGCATATTATGGTTCCTGTGGATTCAGATGGAGGGCTAATAGCTCCAGCGGTGTTCTTTGCTCTGATTCTGAATTCATATTTGCAGCCTTCAGTAAGGTCAGTTACAGTAAATGCACAGTCTGGAACATTCACGTGATTAGCTTTCATCCAAGTCTTTTTGGGTAAATCACGCTTTTCAACAATATAGCCAGTTAATTTATGCCCGCCATCATATTTTGGTTCTGTCCAAATGAGTGTTACTGAGTTCCTGGTTACATTGATAACTTCAGGTTTCCCAGGAGGATCTAGAATAAAAAATAGTAATTAGCAGTCAAATCAAAGCTATTTCAAATTTCAGAATTTTTCTTTTTTATTCTCCTGATGACTTACCAATAGGATCAAGTGCCACAACTGGTTCAGATGGAAGACTTGGTTTACCTACTCCAGCCATATTGATTGCCATTACTCTGAATTCATATTCCAGACCTTCAGTTAACCCCGTCACTCTGAAATCCTTCATTCTTATTGGCGTTGTATTTGCTCTCTTCCACAGAAGACTATTTCTTTCTTTAACTTCAATGTGATAACCTAGAAGATAAATGATGAGATAAAAATATCAGGGAGTTTCTAGAAATCTTAATTTCTCTCAGCATTGTGAAACATCATACTGCCCATATTGTATGTTGCATATGCATTGTGCAAGAGGAGCACTGAAAACCAGGTTAAGAAATTGATGTGGACATACATGACTGATGCATGTAATTGCAATGAGGAGGTGTTCATAAATGCAAATTTTGTAGACCCAAGTATTGTTACATACAGGTGAATTTGGGTTTATTTCTTTACATATTTTGGCTCTGAGAAAATATATTGTTTCTCAGTTAGTGTTTTCCTAACATTTGAGTGCTTTTTTTTTCTTAATAAGAAGTAAACCAGTGAAATCAGTCAATAAATCAATCAATTGAGTGCAAAAAAAAGTAACACCTGTTACTTTTATCTTACCTTTTGACAGAGAGAAAGAACTAATAAGAACTGAAATACTAGGAAGGTTTAGGGGTATATACCTGTGATTGGTGAACCTCCAGTTCTTCTGGGATCAGTCCAAGTTAAAGCTACAGACTCATGCCGAACAGCGACAATATTGGGAGGTGGAGGAGCATCTGGGACATCTAAACAATATTAAAAATTGCAGTAATGTTAAAAATTATTATCACCTCTGAAATAAATTTTTCAGATTTCAAATATTATAATAGATACTTACCAAATGGATGTTTTGCAACGACAGGCTCTGATTTAAGACCTTCTCCTACTCCATATTTATTTTCAGCCCTGATCCTGAATGTATATTCATTTCCTTCATGAAGTCTTGTAACTCTAAATGTGGTTTTCTGGACTGCAGAGGCACAAGTCACCCACTTATTGTTTACATTATCTCTCTTCTCTAGAACATAGTTAGTGATTTCTGAACCACCATCGTCTTTTGGAGGGCCCCATTTTAAGGTTATGGCATCAGCTGTGACTTCCTCAAATTTCACTGGACCTGTTGGTATGCCAGGTTTGCCAACAACTTTCACAAAAATAGTGCCTTCCTTGCTGCCAGCAACATTCTTCAGAGTTATTGTGTATTTTCCTGCATCTGCTTTCTGGCAGTCATGTACTACAAGGGTGGTGTTAACTGCTGTAGATTCAAATGCAACTCTTCCACTCTCAGTAATTGCCTGGTCTTCATCCTTCTTCCAAGTTACGGTTGGGACAGGCTTGCCTTTCATAGGGATTTTAAGACGGAAGTTGCTACCCTCTTTAGCTGTATAGCACAAATCAGGTAGATCTCTTAAGTCAAGTTCAGGTGCCGCTGTAAAAAACCAAGGAAACCAGATATAACAGTATGCATAAACTCTCTGGTAAAATTAAGATGCTGTTTTAAAGGTGTCTTTAGTATGATAGCAAATCAGTAATGATAATATGAATAAAATATAATTTGGGTAAGTAAACATTGAATTAATGATCTTCCGTCTTACCAACATCATCTCTTGCTACAATTGTGATCTCTGATGGTGTTCCATATCCAGCATCATTTTGGGCCCTCACTCTAAAAGTGTATTCTTGTCCTTCTTTTAAGTCTCTCATTGAAAAATGGAGGTTCTTTGCCCGCATGACTTCTTGCCATTTATCTTCTCCAATCAGGACCTCAACAATATATGCAGAAATACGGCTTCCACCATCACTAATAGGTTTCTTCCATACCAAATTGCATGAGGATTTTGTTACCGCTGAAGCTTTTAGATCTACAACTGGCCCAGGTGTTTCTAGAAGGAAGAAAAGCATAGTAAGTTTTCATTCAAACTAAAAATAAAGATAATTTAAACAAAAAAAAAATAGGTGAAATGGATTCATTTTTCCTACCAGAAGCTTTGACAGCATCACGAGTTTCACAAGGATCACCAATACCATATTCGTTTTCAGCAAAAACTCTAAAGAAGTAAGATTTGCCTTCTTCTAAGTTAGTTATCCTGTAGCTTGTCTTTGGACATTCTGTTGTTACTGTGGACCATGATTTTCTTTCTGCATCACGTTTTTCAACAACATAATTTGTGATTGGACTGCCCCCATCTACCAGAGGAGGTTCCCATGTAATGTAGGCAGAATCTTTAGATGCTTCCTTTACAATCAGGTTAATGGGCGGGCCTGGTGTATCTGGATAAACACAACAACACCATATTTGATTTAGAAACAAAATTTTAAAAACCAGTTAAGAAGTTAACAAATATATTATACTGGGGAAAGCCCTGAGACTTACCAAGTACTTTCACAACAATGGTGTACGACTTTTTGCCACAGCTGTTCTCTAGATCAAGGACGTATTTTCCAGCATCATATTTATTTACATTTTCACAACGCAGGAAGGTATCAAAATCAGTGGACTTGATGTCTAATCCTTGTCTATCTCTTAGGTTGGCACCCACTTTAGACCATGAAATCTTAGGAGGTGGACGTCCTCTTACAGGCACATAAAGTCTCATTGTGACTCCAGCACGCAACACAAGGACTTTCCTTAGTTCTGCATCAAGTTCTCCTTCCGGTGGAACTGTGTGTTTAAGAAAAAACCTCATGTGATTAAAGCATCATCTTTAAGACAATCACAAAATTTACTGTGACAAAAACTCCCTTTTTACTGGCATTTCACTAGACTAATCAACTTCTCATGCGTGTGATGATGTTAATAATTGTCCTGACTCTTGTTTGAAGATAACTTGCAAATCCACCTTCTTTTGCACTGATTTCACTCCTTTCTTATTTTTTTTTCTGCCTTTACACCATTTATGTTAGAAAGGCTCCTAGTTTCTCTAGCATTCAAGAGAGTTTCAGAACATCCTGGACTCTAATGCTTTTCTTGAATTAAGATAGTTTTGTGAAGCAATGCTTTTGTACATACAGCAAAATGCATACAAAAGCCAGCATGTCTCTTTAAGGAGTAATTGTGACACAATCAAAGAGAATTATACAGGTTCTTAGAATAGTAATCTTGGCTTCAAATTATTTAGAACATACGAATGTGACTGAAAGTTTTAAGAAAGAGGAGAGATTTGCAAATTCTAATTTTAGGATTAGAAAAAGAAAAAAAAAACTTGAAGATCCAGTAGGAGGCAGAAGACTATTAAGTATACAAATGAAAAAGCAGACACCAAATTCTCTTCTGTTCCTAACTGCTCTGTTTTCTTCCAAATTAGCCACTGCTAGCCCACATTTTTTGAGTAAAAACATGTTCCAAATGAATCTGCGCCTGTGACCTGTGACAAAAAGTGTCTTTGAAACTCATCCCACAAATTGAAGCAAAAGTCAACAAGGCAATTTTTTTTCATTGAACATACTTAAAATGTCTTTGGCAGTGTGTTTATCAGGAACATCACTTGGATCGCTGTATCCAATCTTATTGACAGCATAAACACGGAACTGGTACTCTGTATCTTCCATCAGCCCTGTTACCACAAATTGTGTAGCCTGTAAATTCTTGGGTAGATTGCATCTGACCCAGTTGTCTGTGTCAGCTCGTTTGGACTCCACTAGATAACCAATGATAGGGCTTCCTCCATCATATGCTGGTTTGCTCCATGACAGGCTTATAGAATTACGAGTAGTATCAACCACTTTTGGAAAAGCAGGTGGGCCAGGAGGATCTGGGAATTAAAACATCATGAAGTTAGCATACCAAATGCTGCATGAGAATATTTGGAAATAATAATGGAAAATATCTGAGACTTTTAGCTTACATTGAGGATCACGAGCATAGACTGCTTTAGATGGTGCGCTAGGCTTGCCAGGTCCAGCCTTATTCAATGCTATCACCCTGAACTCATATTCTGTTCCTTCTTGGAGTCCAGTAGCTTTAACAGTTCTTTCAATGACAGGCTTTCTGTTTACTTTTGTCCAGTTAAGAGACTTCGTTTCACGCTTCTCAAGTATATAACCAGTTATTTGGGATCCACCATCACTAGCTGGTGGCTTCCAGCTAACAGTCATAAAGTCTTTTGTCACATTGCTAATTACTGGTGGATCACAAGGTCCGGGTACATCTGTGGAGATTTATTTGAAAATTATGTTCACGTTCATAAGTATAGACAAAACCCCAGTGACTAATGAAACTATTCCACAAAGCACTTACCATATGGGTTCTTAGCAATTGCTGGTTCAGTTAAGATGGGGTCTCCAACACCATATTTGTTTTCAGCACAAATGCGGAACTGATACTCATGTCCTTCTATTAGTCTCTCCACTGTGCAGCTTGTAATGGGTACATTGGCACTGACTTGGGCCCAGTTAGGTCTGCTTGTTTCACGCTTGTCTACAATGTAGTTAGTAATTTCTGAACCTCCATCTTCCAGAGGAGGTTCCCAAGAAAGCATTGCACGATCTGCATACATATGTTTGATTTTGACAGACGCTGGTGGTCCAGGCTTATCTAGAACAATTAACATCACATTGTTATAGTTCTGTCTCTTGCGATATCATTTAATTATAAATGTATTTATTAATAGACAGTCTTTAGCTTACCGAGTACTTTAAGCCTTATGGTTGCTGACTTTGATCCACTTGCATTTTCAGCAGTAATAGTGTAGTCTCCTGTTTGCTTCCTGTTAACACTGAACAACTCAACTGTAGCAAGATTTCTCTTTGTGGTGATCTTAACACCTTCAGATGGCTTTAAAACTTCTCCTTCTTTCTTCCAGGTGATTGCTGGCATTGGCTTGCCATACACATTTGCCTCCAGACGCACATTAGTTCCAGCTTTTACTGTAAGCTGTGATTGCATAGACAGATCCAACTCTATTCTGGGAGGAACTGAAAGGAAAGAGTCCAAGAGTTAATAAATCTAGTAGGAGATAAATGTCTCATTCTTCACATGAGTATTAGTTCTCAACATGCACAGACTCCTTCCAGAGCTATCAAATGCTTTTTTATTTCTTACCATTTTCTGGATGAATGGTCACTGGATCAGAAGGTTCTGAAGGTCGGCTAATGTTAACAGCTGTCTTGGCAATTGCTCTAAATTGGTACTGAGCATTTTCTTCCAAGCCTGTCACAGTGTACTCTTCTTGGGGTATTTGATATGGAGTTGTATTGCACCGAACCCACTTATCACCAGGTAATTTGCAAGCTTCCACAAAGTAGCCAATAAGTTTGCTACCACCATCATGCTTTGGTCTTGTCCATACCAGTGATGCAGTACTCTTAGTGACGTCAATAACTTCAGGTTTTCCAGGGGGATCTATGGCAAATAAAAACATATTATAGTATATTTTTCCAAATGAGAGCTAACACATTAAAAAGTGGCTTCAATATTACAGTATCCTATTTACTGCATACCTAGACAGTGCAATCAGAGTGATGTCAGAGTAAAGATGAAAGTATAAACAGAAGGGCAAACTAAAGATCATAATAAGTTGCAGATATATTGAAAATTATAATAAAAACAGTCTGTTGCAAAGTATTGGTATGGGTCGCTTACCAACTGGTGCTCTTGCTGTGACAAACTCGGTTGGTTTACTAGGTTTACTTGCTCCAGCTCTGTTCAATGCATAAATTCTGAAAGTATACTCAAGACCTTCGATGAGGCCCACACAAGGGTATTCTGTGGAGCGCACAGCTGTGTCATTAGCTTTCACCCACAGTAAACTGTTCCTTTCTTTGCGCTCAATGAGGTAACCAGTGATTGGACTGCCTCCATCGCTGTCTGGTCTATCCCAAGCAACAAAAATGCAGTCCTTATTGACCTTGGTAATACGTGCATTCTTTGGTTCACTGGGAACATCTAGAAAGGAATACGAAGATAGACATCAATTGTATGCTTTCTTACTAGAAAGTTTAAATAGAGAAATGCTGCTACCAAAAACTGGCATACCAAATGGGAATCTTGCAATCATCTTGCCAGAAGCAAGTGGCTCAGAAATCCCAAAACGATTTTCAGCACGAACACGGAACATATACTCTTCTCCAGGAATCAGTTTTCCAATTCTGCAACTTGTCTTTGTGACGGAAGATAAAGCTGTTACCCAGTCTCCTCGACTTACATCACATTTCTCAACTACATAGTTTGTGATGTTGCTGCCACCATCTTCAAGAGGTATGTGCCATGAAAGAGTGCAAGCATCAGCATCTATTTCAGAAATATCAAAGGGAGGCTGTGGTGGACCTGGTTTATCTGCATGAAAAAAATATATCAAGAAAAAAGGGATGAGATAAAATGGCACTGGAATATAGTAAAACCAGCTTTGTATAAAGCTAGACTGAAAAAACAACCAATTGGAACATACCCATGACTGTCACTTTGATTTTCTGACTGTCAGTACCAGAGCTATTTTCTGCAGTAAGAGTGTAAAAATCAGTATCTTTTCTAGTCACATCCTTAATGATAAGAACAGAAGACTTTTCTGCTTTATGCACAGCGAGGCGACTGGATGTAACTACATCTTGATCTCCTTTCAGCCATTTACAGACTGGCTGAGGCTTCCCATATACATGAGCTTCAATTCTCAGTTTCTTTCCAGCTTTGATATGAACATGATCAGGCATCAGAATCTTAGGTGGGACTGTAAAAAAAAAACACACAGAGGCAAATAAATTCAACTTCTGTGACATATTAATTTACCTTTTCTTACTTTTTCATGTGAAACTTCTCTGCTTCTCTCTTAAGGGGAATCACCTGTATGAAGGGCTAGAAAATCTTTAATTTAGGTTCCACTTATGGACAACTTCAGTTTCTGCAGCTGGCAGTATCCATTCCAATCTTACTTTTACATTACTGTGCAATTTGTATGAGAATTTTTATGATTTCGGGTTTCCTTCACACACATTTATGTAGAGATTTATGCACTATTAATACACAAAATATAACTTTTTATCTGACATCTGTTACTCGCTTATTGATGATCTTTTACGAGAAACATAAAGGAGAAGAAAACTGAAGTTCTTACTGATATAAACCGTCTTGCACAGTCAATCTTTCTGTATCCTTGAGTTATTTTTATCTTCTTTTGCACAAAATATTTTTTTTTCCCAAAAGAAATCTTGCTGCATGTTTTTTTGTACTTCCTTCCACTGGCTAGTTTTCATTCACCTGTTCCTTTACCTCTCTCTTTTTCTTCCCTTGTCCCAAATTAAGAAGATTCCACTCATCTTGCCCTTACCCTACATCTTCTTGTGCCTCAGGAACTCTGCCACTTAAACAGGCCAAACTGTCCTCCCTGATTTTTGTTTTATATTCTCAACCTTACAATATAAACCACTTATTTTCTCTTATATTAAAACAGGTCCAGCTTTCCCATGTATCTCTCAAACTACCAGTCTGATACTTTTTCTCTTCCATTTAAACTTCATTGAAGGTATTTACTATTTCTCCCTAATTCATATCTTCTGGTTCCAACTGAAACCTTATTTACCTGAAAAATTATTTAATAATTCTGAATTAGTGGTCAACTGTCATTTTTTTTCTGACCCATCAAAATATTCAGTACAGTTACCATAATCCTCCAGATAATTCCATGAAGCAAATGTCTTTCTGTGACTCAAAAACCTGTATGTCTCGCTCATTTAATTATTAAAGCAGTATATTAGGTAGTATTTAAATTGTTACTTACTGAGTTGTTCTTTAATTTCATATTCTCCTGTAGCTTCTATTGGCAAACTTACTCCTACAGCATTTCTAGCTGCCACTCTAAAGTTGTACTTCTTCCCTTCTTTTAGACCAGCGACAACAATGGAGAGATCTTTAACCACTGAATATTCTGTCCATCGATCTGCTGGTTGATCATGTTCTTTGTAGCTAACAATGTATCCGTCAATTTTAGAGCCTCCATCCCGCAGTGGTGGCAGCCAGCCTAAAGTAGCACTATTCTTTGTAATTTCAGCAACTTCAAGTTTTCTTGGTGGATCAGGTTCACCTTTCAAGGGAAAAAAGAAACATTAAACACTAAATCTCCAAGATTTTTTACTCTTGAATATTGGGTGCTATCCATGCAAATTCAACAAGGACAATATAGAAAAGAGTGAAACTCATAATTTCAAAGGTACTATATTCATTGATCATATTATTTGAAAGAAACTGACACAGAAATACTGTACTAACTACTAATGATACTAACTACTTGAGTAGTTAGCAGTTAGCAGTTGTTCCGTTTAGAAGCACTAACTAAAAAAATGTGAAAAATCTCACAAAAATTAGAGAAAA
Organism: Sitta carolinensis; assembly: GCA_032173965.1. NCBI lineage: Eukaryota > Metazoa > Chordata > Aves > Passeriformes > Sittidae > Sitta > Sitta carolinensis. The sequence goes on from CM063288.1 coordinate 23,018,130, forward strand.
AAACCCAGAAAATGTCCATAGAATAGAATGAAACATAAAATATACATAAAGGCATACTCACTTAGAGGATCTGTTGCTAGAACAGGTTTTGGTATGTCACTTGGAACACCTGACCCATATTCATTAACAGCTGTTACTCTGAAGTAATATTCATTTCCAGGAACAAGGTTTGCTATCTGGAAACTAGTTTTCTTTAGTTCTGCTGTGACTGTTGCCCAGGTCTTCCGGTCAGCCTCCCGTTTCTGCAGGATGTAATGAGTCACTGGGCTACCCCCATCATTCTCTGGAGGTGCCCATGAAAGATGGCAGGACATCTTGGTGACATCTGAAACCTTGAAGTCTGACACAGGTCCAGGAGTATCTATGAAGAAATTTCCATTCATGTTAGTGTTTTCTTCTTTAATAAGTTAAAATTAAAGGGGACCAAAAGCTTTCTACATGGAGGGAGTTAGTGCCAGGTTATAGTTATGCTCAGAAACTGTTGTACCTGGGGATCATAAATATTCCTGCAAGGAATATCCAAAATAGCTATAAAATTGTCTTCGGATATTTCTCTCATTACTTACCCAGAACTCTGACGTTCACAAATACAGCCTTTTCTCCAGCTGCATTAACAAGCGTCAATGAATATTTTCCTGAGTCATCACGTGTTGAATCAGGAATGACACAGAAGGCCATAGTGTCAACCAGATCAACTTGTCCTTTTCTGATAACATTATCAATACCCATTCTCCTCCAGGTGACTTTTGGTGCTGGACGACCCCTCACAATGGCAAAAAGTCTAATAGGGCATCCTGCTCTGACTGTGACTAACTTTCTCATGCTTGCATCCAGCTCAATCTCAGGAGGTTCTGAAAGACAAAGAAATAAAATGCAAAGTTTTGCACATGAAATAAAATAAGCCTAAAGCAAATAAAATATTGTATGTAAACACCTTGAAAGAGGATGGGAAAACTCACCAAGGATTTCCTTGGGAGATACAGCTTCTTTCAATTCTGCTGGTCGGCCAAGGCCAACCTGGTTTTGGGCAGAAACCCTGAACTCATATAATTGTTTCTCATCCAGGCTGGTAGCTGTGAATTCTGTATGAATAACTTGAGCAGCAACATTACATCGTTTCCATCCTGCTTCAGGATCGGCACCCTCAACTTTTGGTCTCATTTCCACAACATATCCAATAATTGGAGCACCACCATCGTACACGGGTTTTCCCCAGCCAAGGGTTAAGGAAGTCTTTGTGCTATCAACCACTCTCAAGTTTGTAGGAGGACCAGGTGGTTCTGCAAGACAGTAAAAATTACAGATTAGAACATACTTGTACAGTTTAGCAATCTGTTAGCATTGAAATAGTACAGAAAAATTCAATGGCATTTTACCTATTGGATCTTTGGCTATTACAGGTCGTGATGGCAAGCTTGGTTCTCCAAGTCCAACTTCATTTTCAGCACTGACACGGAACTGGTATTCATGACCAGGGAAGAGATTAGTAACCTTCTTGCGTCTCTCTGGGATTGGAGTTTTAGTAACAGGAACCCATCTTAGTGACCGTTTCTCTTTCTTCTCTAAAATGTATCCTGTAATTGATTTGCCACCATCATATTCTGGTGGATTCCAAACTACAGTCATCTCTTCTTTGCTGACTCTTGTGACTTCTGGAGGGTCGGGGCGTCCAGGTCTATCATATTTTGTTTTTGCAATAATTGGATGTGTTTCTGTTGGTGGACCAGTGCCCATTTTATTCTCTGCACGCACTCTGAATATATATTCATTACCTTCAATGAGACGTGTCACTTTGGCATAGTTTGTTAGGACAGAGGAAGAGTACGTAGACCAAACCATACGCTTGCTTTCACATTTTTCCAGGATGTAGTTCTGTATTTCACAACCACCATCATCTTCTGGAGGATCCCAAGTAACAGTACATCTGTCACTTGAAATGTCAGTGACTTTCAAGTTTCGTACGGGACCTGGTTTATCCAAGACAATAACAGTAGCATATGCTACAAAGCTACCAGCTGCATTAGTTGCTGTAATCACATATTTCCCACCATCAGTACGCCTTGATTTTGTGAGAACAAACTTAGATGTGTCAGAAGTGTTTTCAATACTGACTCTTGGAGATCTGGTGAGATCTGTGGCATCTTTGTCTTTTGCCCATACAATTTCAGGCTGTGGTTTTCCTCTGACTCCAGCCTCAATTCTAATTGTGTCACCTGCTTTCACAGTTAGAACCCCACTTAACTTCAAATCTAGCACTGGTTTCTGAAGATCTTCTTTCACAACCACTTCAGATGTTTTTACCCAGTTACTTTCACCGGCCTCATTCTTAGTTTGAACTCGGAATTGGTAGATTTTATTTTCCACACATTTATCTACCATGTAGTGTGTTTCCTTAATGCTTCCTTTGTGAACTCTTTCCCATTCATCTGAATCTTTCAGTTTTCTCTCAACATGGTAACTTAAATTGGGACTTCCACCATCATAATCTGGCCTTCTCCATTTCAGATATACAAATGTCTTTCCTTTCTCTGCAATGTGAAGATTTTCTGGCTCTCCAGGCTTGTCAATAGGATTGATAGCAAGGATAGGAGTCTTGGTCTCAATGCAAGGACCTGGACCTATTTTATTCTCGGCACAAACTCTGAAGAAATATTCACGGTTCTCTACAAGATTTGCCTTTACTAATCGTTTAGTAATATCAGAGGAGACAATTGACCATCCCCTCTGATTTGGTTGACGGTATTCTACTATGTAATTTGTAATTTCAGAGCCACCATTATCCACTGGACTCTCCCAAGAGATCATACAAGAGTCTTTTGTGACATAGCTTATTTTCAGGTTCTGACATGGTCCAGGTCTGTCAAGCACATTAACAATAGCAAAAGCTTGAGCCTGTCCACAGCTGTTCTTAGCTGCTATTATATATTTGCCATGATCAGATCTTTTGGCTTCTTTCACTTGCAGTTCAACATTAGGCAGATCATGAAGTATTTCAACACGCTTTTCTTGGACTAGTACTTTGCCATCTTTAGACCATGTTATTTCAGGATCTGGTCTGCCCTTTACCTTACCAGTAATACGTACTGTTTGACCTACTCGGACAGTAATTAAGTCTCGACAGGTCACATCTAGGCTTATTTCCGGAGGAGAAAGAATATCTTTTGCAAGTACAGTTTCTGGTAGTTCTCTTGGCTCTCCCTCTCCCACGATGTTGACAGCTTTTATTCGAAACTTATATTCATTTCCTTCTATTAATCCAGGTACTCTGAAAGCACACTGTCTAATGAGTTCATCCTTATTAATCCTATTCCACTGTGTAGTTCCAGTTTTCTGACATTCCACAATGTATCCCAGAATTGGGCTGCCACCATCCTTGAGGGGCTTTGTCCACACAAGATCAGCTGATTCTTTAGTTTTGTCTTTCAATTTTGGATTTATAGGTGGTCCAGGAGGAGTGATGGGACGTGATGCTTTTATTGGATCAGAGCTTGGAGATGGTTTACTTAAGCCCACCATGTTTTCTGCAAAAACTCTGAATTCATATGTGTTGCCTTCAAAAAGACCAGTGACTCTGTATTTCATATCAAGTATAGGTGTCTTATTGACACGCACCCATTTACCAGATGCTTCCCGGCGTTCAAGTATATAACCAGTTATTGGAGTTCCACCATCAGATTTTGGTAGGGTCCAAGACACTGTTGCAGCATTTTCTGTAATATCATAAACAGTTGGTTTACCAGGTGGGGATGGTGGATCAAACATGTATTTAGCAACTGTTGGTTCTGAATCCAGAGGTGCACCAATGCCTATCTTATTTTCTGCACGAACACGGAAAATATATTCGCAGCCTTTCTGCAGTCGTGGAACCTTGATTTTTGTGTGACTTGTTCCAGAGCTAACCACTCCCCAGGTTTCTTTCTTTGATTGGCGCTTCTCAACAATATAATTTATTATAGGACTTCCACCATCATCTTTAGGAGGGCGCCAAGAAATAACCATATATTCTGGTGTTACTTCAAGAATATTAATAGGACCAGTTGGTGGGCCTGGAACATCCAAAACTGTAAGGTGTAGAGCCACAGTTTTGCTGCCAGCTGCATTAGATACTGTGAGCAGATATTCTCCTGTATCTTTTCTTACACAGTCTTTGATAGTAAGCACAGTTGAGTAATTGTCAGTCTCAATCTTGTATTTGCCATCTGGTTTAATTTCAGTGTCATCAGTAACCCATTTTGCTGTGGGAACTGGCACACCCCTCATAATCGCTGGAAGGCGCACTGTGGTGCCAGCTTTAACAACGAGACCTTCAATTAACTTCACATCTAGATCCACAGATGGAGGTACTGAAATTACAGAGAAATGGAAATTATGTTTTCAGGGCAAATGCTTATAGAAAACGAGATAAAAACAATGAAACAACATGAAAAACCAAAAATTACCCAGTTTTTCTTGACACTCTATTGGTATAGTGGTATCTGGAAGGCTAAGACCAACGATGTTTTGAGCTCTTACACGGAATTTGTATATTTTTCCTTTCTGTAGGCCTGTAACAACACAGTCTAGCATAGGGACTGTCTGGAACTTTGTCCATTCTTCTGCACCATCTTCTTGATATTCCACCAAATACCCAGTTATCTCAGCACCACCATCACGATCTGGTCGATTCCAAACAAGGGAAACTTCAGTCTTGTCAACATCTACATGATGCAGATTCTTTGGTGGCCCTGGAGGATCTTTTAAAATACAAAATCAAAATGGTTACTAGGATGAAAAATCTATGGTACTAGTACATCATATGCATATCAACAGGACAACCTCAAAATTACCAAATCCCATATGAGGAAAACAAATCATATAACTGAGAAACACTTACGGAGTGGATCTATAGCTTTGATAGGCTTAAGTGTTTCCACATATGGACCTCTACCATACTGATTCTCAGCTGCAACTCGGAAGAGATATTGAGTGCCTTCCATCAGGTATTTAGCCATATGACTGCGTTTCTTGGAAGATGATGAGATGGCTACCCACTGTGCAGAAGCTACATCTTTCCTCTCCACCACATAGTTGGTAATCACAGAGCCACCATCATCTTCTGGTTCCATCCAAGTGAGATAGCAAGAGTCGCTTCTAACATCACTGACGTTCAGATTTCTGGGTGGACCAGGCTTATCTACCATTGATGAAAATACAATCCGTTATTTATTTGGCAACTGAGGCATTTGTTAAAAAATTTAGTAAATTTAAAGATAAAGTATATTATATTCTATGCAATTTTTAGTCCTTTTATTATTTTCTTATATTTGCATAAAAATACAAATATAACTTGGTTTATGACTTGGTTTACAGATATTTTTCAGAAATTCCTTTATTTCTTAATCTCCAATTACAGATTAAAAAGACGTTGTATAGAAGGAACACAAAAAGATTACCTAAGACCACAACTTTTACTGAAACAGTCTTTGAACCAGCTGGATTTTCAACTGTCAGGGAGTACATTCCACCATCTTCATGGACAGTGTTACGGATTTCAAGCTTACTGCCAACTCCTGTAACTTCAATATCAGCTTTGGGTGAGACCTCATGATCTTCTTTCTTCCAAGTAACTTTTGGGAATGGAACACCTTTAATAACAGCGCTAAGTCTCAGGGTGTCTCCAGCTTTTACATGCTGTTCTCGGGCCATATTAGCATCAAGTATTAACTCAGGAGGTTCTGGAATCAAAAATACAAGTATTAACAAAATGATGAAAAAGAAGACTGTTATTGGGTAAACTTATCTGATTCTATAAAACTCACCAAGCCTGTCCTTTACTTCTACTGGATCAGGAACATGCGCTGGATCAGATTCTCCTGCTGCATTGACTGCTTTGACCCTGAATTTATAGGTTAACCCCTCAGTAAGACCAGTGACTTTGTAGTTTGTTTCAGGACAAGAATCTGCTGTAAGATTAGCCTGTTTCCATTCTTCATCTCCAACTTTCTGATACTCTATAAGGTAGCCAATGATCTTGCCATTTCCGTCATGGCGTGGTGGTTGCCAAGACAAATCAACTGAATTTTTAGTTTTATCTACTGCTTCTGGATTAACGGGTGGACTTGGTTTTGCTGTTAAAAAGTAAAAAAAAAACAAAAACAAATGGGAGGGAAGAAAAAGAAACTATTAGAATAATTTTCTAACTGACACTGAGTGCATTAAAAATTCAATGAGAACTGAAATGTGAGACTTTACCGATTGGATCCCTAGCGAAAATTGGCTTTGATGGGGGACTAGGATCACCAACACCAATTTCATTTTCTGCTGAAACACGGAATTCATACTGACAGCCTTCAAGGAGATCAGGTACTTTGAACTTTGTACCGGGGAAAATTGGATCTTTGGTAGCTTTGACCCATCTTGTAGCCATTGTTTCCTTCTTTTCTACAATGTAGTTTGTTATTGGCTTGCCTCCATCATATGGTTTGTTCCAAACCACTACTGCAGAGTCTTTGGTTACATCCTTAATGACTGGTTGCTCTGGTGCATCAGGAACACCTGAGGTGAGAAGAAAAAAAAGAGTGTATGAGCATTACAAACAGGCTAAAGATTGGAATATCCAAATAAAATTGAAAACAAAAAACTTACGGAAACGGTCCTTGGCTTTCATCTCATCAGAGATGAGAGGATCGCTTATGCCATAAAGATTTTCAGCATAAATTCGAATTTGATATTCTCTTCCTTCAAGCAGCTTGGGAATTTTGCATGTTGTCTTCACTGTGGCAGATGTAACTGGCATCCACAAGTCTTTGTGTGTATCCTTCTTCTCAATTATGTAATTTGTAATTTCACTGCCTCCATCATCTAATGGAGGTTTCCAGGAAACTACCATATGATCTTTAAAGACTTCATCAAATATAACTGGGCCTACTGGAGGCGAAGGGCGATCTGTTTAAGAAAAAATAAAGCATACCTATGCCTTTTTATGAACTTCACAAAACAACATAGATTAAACAGTGGCAATACAGCAAATACAGTATAAAATTAGAAATTTGACATCAAAGTTATAATAAGGAATCAAGATGTCAGGACTATTCCTCTGTAATACATGTTTGACATACTGGAATGAATTCCTTAGTGCTTATAATGTTTTTGGTGATTGACATTTTCTACAGTGTTGATAGTCTCCAAATGCATTTAGAGATCTCCAAATTCAATTATTCATGCTGTATAAAGTATTTCAGAGTTAAATATGTGCTCAAAATTAATAAATAACTTTTTAGTATAACTGAGAATACAGTAAATCAAATTATTGCAATAAAGAACACATTTCAATACTAATATTTTATAAAACTCCATGAATTCTAATCACTAATAAAAATCACAGAAAATATTGTTGCTCAGTAAAACCTACCAACAACATTAACTTGACAAAATCCTTTTCTTGATCCTGTGCTATTCTCTACAGTAACACAATATTTGCCTGTGTCTTCACGGACGGATTTTAGTACCCCCAAACAAAGAGTTGTAGGAGTTGTCTTGATCTTTATTCTGTCATCTTCTTTCACTACAGCATCATCCTTTAGCCAAGTAACCTTTGGTGCAGGTTTGCCTGAGTAACGTCCAGTCAAGCTGAAAGCTTCACCAACTCGGACAATAAGCTTGTCTCTAAAGTCAAGGTCAAGCGTGGGAGGAGCTGAAAGACAATATTAAAATACACAATGCCCACACATGTCAGCAATATTAATACAAAAAAGTAAGGAATCAGTAAACGTAATTATATTTTCAAAAGAAATATGAAAAAGAAACATACCAATTTCATCCTTGCACGTGATTGGTTTAGTGCAAAATGATGGCTTGCCTTGCCCCACAATATTGCAAGCACTCACACGAAACTCATAAGTGTCACCTTCTTTCAAGCCTTCTACAGTGAATTTCCTATCAAGCATTTTCTCCTTTGTAACTTTGTGAAATTTGTCTTTTCCAATGAGACGGCTTTCTAGAACATACATGGTGATATCTGAGCCTCCATTATATTTTGGAGGGTTCCAAGTTAGTGTAACAGAGTTCTTGGTAACTGCTTTTACTTCCAGGTCTTCTGGACGGTCAGGAACAGCTATGAATAAAGTAAAAATAAGGTAAATTCATTTTTCAGAATATTCAGAATCTTCCTGTGTATTAATCTCATATGACAGTTATCCAAACCAAAAATATTCTTACTTATTGGATCTCTAATTAGAATCTCTTTTGTTGTTTCTGTGAAAGGACCCATGCCAATTATATTCTCAGCTGCAATTCGGAAGAAGTAGGCTTTCCCTTGAATGAGTCCCTGAATAGTAGCATTCTGTCTGGTAACTGTGTAGGTCACTGGAGTCCAAGCTCTATGGTCAGATTCACGTTTTTCAATTATATAGTTAGTAATAGGAGAACCACCATCATCCTCTGGAGTAAACCATGACAATTTACAAGAGTCACTGGTTAGATTCTCCGTAAGGAGTGGCATTCCAACTGGGCCTGGCACATCTGAAAGCAAAGAAAAAATGGAGTATTGAAGCATACACGTTGAATCTTATGAAATTGTACTTGTTCACAAACACTGAAGCTGCTATTTACCTAGCACATCAACAATAATTGTCTTCTTCCTCTCACCACCCTCATTTTTAGCAAGAAGAGTGTATAAACCCTGGTGACTCCTTTTGCAATTCCTGATGACTAAAGAAGAACTAATAGCTGTTTCTTCAATTTTGGCTTCTTCTGGCAAAGCTTGCTCATCCCTGCTCCAAGTCACTGTTGGAGGTGGTTTTCCTGAGACATATGCTATGATCCGAATTACTCCTCCAGCATGAACAACAATTCTGTCCCTGACACTTGCATCCAAATTAATATCAGGAGCCACTGAGGGAAGAGAAAAAAAAAGTCAATGATTTCTTTTTCTTACTTTGAGTTAGAGGTACTAAAAATGTAAATCAAAATGATAAATACCAATTCTGTCCTTCATTTCAATAATGTCTGTAACTTCTCCAGGCTCTCCGATGCCAGCAGCATTTACTGCTCTAACTCTAAATTTGTAAAAACAACCTTCTTTTAATCCTGCCACAACGAACTTGGTTCCTCTAATTTCTCTATCTTTTACCTGGAAAACAACATTATAACATCAGCAAACATCAAGATATCATCAGTTTCTTTGCAGAGTTTGAAACAAATCTTACATTAGCTATTATTTCAGATTTACAATAACACAGAAGTATTAAGCATACATGAATCTAGCCCACACAATTTGTCAGAAATTTTGGAAGAGACATATGTCAAGAATCTACAAGCTATTCTGAAGATTCATCTGTTTTTCTAACATATTCTAACATAAAAGGTTGTTAGAATTTAGCAGTTTAGCAATTACAATAGTCTGGTTTCAGAAGAATTACATGTATTTTTGGACATATAAACTTATAAGTGAGAGCAACAAAAAAAAATGAATTCAGCTCTTTTCTTTTCAAATCCCAATATAAAGTCTCTTACCTGGAAACAGTATAGGAAATGTAGGTCTTACTTAAAATGGACCAATTTATTTATAGAGGTATAAAAAATAACTAAGGTGTGTACTTAAAGTTAAATTTTCAGTAATACACTATTGAAAAAAATGAGGAAAATGTAGAAACATAGTAGTTGTAAATGCTTTGGCATAGTCTGATACCAGTAAGGGTTACTTTTCTGACAGTTCTGACTTGGTCTTCTGTGTTTTTCAATCACATATTACCTACCTAATTTCCCACATATTTAAATAAAAATTATAAAATTCTATATCTAGTAATTACAAAGTTAACTTCATATTGAGGCAGGGCAAGCTTGGTCTTGTATTTTAAACATATGAAGATAATTATGGTGCAAACATTTAGAAAATAACTTGAATAGCAAAAATTTTTAAAGAAATTTTTTTTTCTGAAGCAATCCATATTAATAGACACAGAGAGAAAAAGTGCAGATTCTGCAATGATTTTCTACCTACCCGTTCCCATTCTTCCTTTCCTTCCTCTTTAAACTCAACAATGTAGCCTGTGACTCTAGAACCACCATCCTTTAATGGTGGAGTCCACTCCAAGTCTACAGAAGACTTTGTCCAATCAGTAACTTTTGGTATGGGAGGGCCAGGTGGGGCTGAAAAATATTATCATACAGCATAGTAATGTATTATATGTTCTTATTTAAATATTTTCAAATTTAGAAAAAAATAATTTAAAGTGTTTACCAATAGGATCTCTAGCAAGTGCTGGATCAGATGGCATGCTTGGTGGGCCAACACCAGCCGCATTGATAGCTGAAACACGAAACTGATATTCTGAGCCTTCAATAAGGCCTGTAACTTTGTATGAAACCCCCAGTGTCATAGGCTTGATAGGGTCTCGGTTGACCCTGGTCCATCTCTTTCCAGTGGTCTCTTTGCGCTCCAACCAGTAACCAGTAATAGGAGAGCCACCGTCGTGTTCTGGTTCTTCCCAGTTCACTGTCATTGAGTCACGTGTTATACTGCTAACTGTTGGCTTGTCAGGAGGTCCAGGGACAGCTGAGGGGAAGAAATTCACACATAGTTTGTAAAAAAATATGCTAAAGATATACAGAAATAGAGTGCAAAAGAGCTATGCACTCCCATGGTCACCATTGCACTATGTAATTAGCCATCTGAACAAGATTTCTTTCCTCATTCAGTTTCTCACCCCCATTCAGGTATATATAATTCTGTGAAATATTAAATACCTTTCCTCCATATAAAAATTGTCCAAAATTATTTTTTTCTAGCCTTTCTGGATCACTACCTCATTTTAGTGCCCAGCCTAACATTTACTGTTTTAAGAATAATTTGCTCTTGCCAGCCTGACATTCCTCCTATGTCTGAGCTATTCAGTCTAATTTATTTTTCAAAACTGAAGGTAGGATTCTTTCTGGTCTATGAGGTTAATAATGTCTCAAATACAATAGCATAACTTGAATCTTATCAAATAAACATTTATTTGCATATTTAAGCCTTAAAATATTGAGATTATATTTTAATATAACACAAGGAGGGAGAAAAATATTTTAAGAACTACACATGCTTTTAAGAACCAGGTACTACTGCTAAAACTTTTCAAGCTATTCTAGAAAACTTAGTGAAGAGAGAAAGTAGTGGTATTTAACAAATGATGTTAAATTTGGTATATGCATACCAGCATATAGAAACAACTGACATAACTTGAAAGCTTATTTCTACTTACTGAAAAGCTTATTTCCACTTATTTCTACTTACTTACTTACTTATTTCTACTACTGCTAAAACTTTTCAAGCCATTCTAGAAAACTTAGTGAAGAGAGAAAGTAGTGGTATTTAACAAATGCTGTTAAATTTGGTATATGCATACCAGCATATAGAAACAACTGACATAACTTGAAAGCTTATTTCTACTTACTGAAAAGGTTGCGTGCTGTTTCTGGATCACTATCCAAAGGTTCTCCAATACCATATTTGTTTTGTGCCATAATGCGGAACACATATTCATGGCCTTCCATCAGCTTGGGAACAGTGAATATGCATTCTTTAGGCTCATTAGTAACAGGCACCCATGTCTTCCTATTTGCTTCTTTTTTCTCTATAACATAGTTTGTAATCTTAGAACCACCATCATCTAATGGAGGAAGCCATGATATTGTCATTTTGTCAGCCAAAATGGATTCAAATTTAATAGGTCCTACTGGAGGTCCAGGACGACCTAAAAGATACATTTTAAGAAAGAAGAATTAATCAAATATCAAACGAATGCTATCAATTAGTGTAATTGTAAGAGTTCTTGATATGTACCCAGAACATTCAGCCGCATCTCCTTTGAAGCAGTTCCCAGGTTATTTACAGCTGTTATAGTATACAAGCCTGTATCATTTCTGCGAGACTGTTGGATCAATAAAGTGCAAGTATCTTCATCAACAATCTTGTTGACATGTTGATCATACGCCACTGGTGATTTGTCATCTGGTTTCTTTGGAGAAGCTTTTAGCCATGTTAATGTGGGGAAGGGTACACCTTTTATCTTGGCCACAATTTTAACATCTGTTCCTTCTTCAACTTCCATAAATTCTTTGAGCTCAATAGATGGTGGACCTGCAACAAAATATTGAAAAAATAGCATACAAAAATACTTCATAATTTTAAAATGGAATTTGTATTTACCAGTATCAGTACTTACATGTCTGGTCTTTGACGACAAGTGGGCCAACAGTGGCTGAAGGTCTGCTAGGACCTGCTATATTTACAGCTTTGACTCTGAATTCATATTCTCCACCTTCTACAAGATCCTCAACGGTAAACTTTGTTTCTTCCACATCACGTCTGTTGCACTGTTTCCAAGACTCTTTCACTTCTCCAGTACGATCCCAGCGGAGACATTCAACATTATAATGTGTAACAGGAGCTCCACCATCATTCTTTGGTGGTTTCCACGTCAGGCTCACTGTGTTCTTTGTTACAAGGCCAATCCTCAGTTTAATAGGTGGATCAGGAGGATCTTCATAAATAAAACAGAAGAGTGAATAAGTCCACTATACAGTACCATGTGGTTTTAAAGGATTTCTTTGACTTTAATTTTACTTACGGATTGGGTCCCTGGCTGTGGTCCGCTGGATGGTTTCTGCAGGAGGGCCAACTCCAAAACGGTTTTCTGCACGTACTCGGAAGAAATACTCCTGGCCAGTTATGAGATCAGGTACCACAAAGGAAGTACTTCCACAGTTTGGATTGACTTTAGTCCAGGCCTTCCCATCAATATTTCTTTTCTCTATAACATAGCCTCTGATTCTATCTCCACCATCGTCATCTGGCATCTTCCATGAAAGTTTACAGCTACCTCTTGTGATATCACTCACTTTTAGGTCTTTTGGTGGACCAGGGACATCTGTTAAGATAAAAGCACGGCAGACACAATTTTATATAAGTATGTCAAAAAATAAGACTAAACCCTAATATTTGGATACTTCAATATATGCAAGCCGTACCAAGCACATTGACTCTGACATGCACTGTCTTTTGTCCTGCTTTATTCTTTGCTGTAATACTGTATCGTCCAGAATGACTTCTGTTGCACTCAGGGATGATAATCTCTGAACGTGTATCAGTTGCTTCCACCTGCGTATTATGGAAGAAATAGATGTTATAGACTAACTTTAAATATTTATGTTTCAAAAATGCAATAATACTGAGGTTTAAAAAATTGCTTGCTTTACCTGAGCTTCTTCAGGTACATTATGACCTCCCTCCTATAAACAAAGGGAAATATAAATGTCAAAGGGAATAGGCTTAAATGTCTAGAATAGGTGTAGAAAAAACCCTATTACTTCTACTAACCTTTGCTGCTGTTTTTGCTTTTCCTTCGTATTCCCAAAATGTTTTTGGAACTGGACGACCCTTGATAACAGCTGGGATTTTAATTGTTGTGCCAGCACGACAAGAGAGCAAATCCTGTGCTTTAAGATCAAGGAAGATTTCTGGTTCCTCTGCAAAAATATTTAAATATATAAATTTTAAGAGCTACTGAAAGTAAAATTCTGTCATCACTGAGATGAAATCTCCCAGAAACATTTGGAATGCATGTTCATGTGAGAAAGGTTGAGGGTGCAAAAAAGGAAACTGGGAAGTATACAAATAGAAAAACTCATTGCTGTAAATTCTTTGTAAAATAAACAGTATTTCATTAGTACATCTGTAGCTGCTCATCATTTTCCTAATGGAGAATTTCCTGGCAATAGACATCATGACACTTTCAAAAATGTGTGTCAGTCTTTTGCTACATTCTTGTATAATTGTTTATTCTGCTTTGACTTTGGCTTGCTTGGCATCCTTTTTGAACATTCATATGGGTAAGTGGCATTTAGAAACAAATACCTAAATCAGTTCTCAGAACTCTTACCTAGAATATCTTGGACAGGTATCTCTGATGTTGCAGGACTTGGTTCTGATTCTCCAGCAGCATTTACAGCTTTCACCCTAAATCGGTATTTTCTGAGCTCTTTCAAGTTGGGAATAACACACTCACAAGTAGGAAAGAGTTTGTCTCCTTCATTCACCTTCTTCCACTCAGTACTACCTTCATCTTGCATTTCAACAATATATCCTTTTATAGGACTCCCACCATCCTTTTGAGGAGGCTTCCACGCAAGTGCTACAGATGATTTGGTTTTGTCTTTGACCTCTGGGCAAGATGGTGGACCAGGCACAACTGGTAAAACAAGAGCAAGTAAAAAATATCTGAGTGTTAGTGTCTTCCTATATTTTTCTAGGTAGTTTCTAGAAGAATGCAAGTATTTTCATTTCTTTACCTTTATATAGTGTAAATCCTAGAATGTGCATACTAATGACATATGTTACCCACATTAGCAAGGGTTACTTAAGGAACAAGGCATAAAGATCGGACTGTTTAACAGTAGGGTATAACATAAAATTATGATTCTGAAGTTTATTTGGCAATGCCCATATTGGTGTAATCACAGTATTAGGAACATAAAGAGGTAAAAAATTAAAGCTAATTATTTTTTAAATTTTTGAAACCAGGAAACTTTGTGTCAATATATTCTCTTAGATTTAACGCAAACAAAGCCTTTGATTAATGTTAGTAAATTAATACTTTATTATTAATAATTTTCATTTAAAAATTAAAAATAAGTAATAGTAACACATTTTTTGTTCTGCTGTGATACAGTCCTCTAATACAGTCATACAAATAATATACTTACATATGGGATCTGCTGCCAAAGCTGGATCTGATGGTTCACTTGGAGGACCAATTCCAGCAAGATTTTCAGCCATAACTCTAAACTGGTATTCAACGCCTTCAGCCAAACGAAGTACATTGTGCTCTAGACCTTTTACTGATGGTTTTGTTACTGGAGCCCTGTTGACACGTGCCCAGTAGACACCTCCTACCTCTCTCTTCTCCAACCAATAGCCAGTTATTGGGCTGCCACCATTGTCCAAAGGAGGCTCCCAAGTCACCAGCATAGATGATCTGGTGCGATCCAAAATTTTTGGCTTTCCAGGAGGTCCAGGAAGACCATAGGGATCCTTAATAACAACTTTTTCTGAGAGGCATTCATCACTTATTCCATATTTGTTTACAGCCCGGACCCTAAATTGGTATTTTTCATTTGTTGCAAGATTCCATACCTGAAAAAGAGGATTTAAATCAATATTTGTCTACTTTCTTATTTGGAGTTGAGCAGAAGTTTTCACTTTAAATTCTATCTTGCAATCTGACTGACATACCTATGTTTATGTAGTGCACAGTTTCTATGTCCTAAGGATACTCTTATTTCATGTGCATAGGACCAAACATAAAAATGTCACTATGTTTGCTCTTGCAGTTGGTAAAAAAATGATTAATACTAGAAAATGGAAAGTGTCTTCTCTCTAGCCCAGCTGAGGTTAAGTAGCAAAAGTGAACAATTTCTTTTGTTTTGTCACATGAGGGATAACACAGATACATGGATGGGAAATCATCCAGTAATTCTAGAGTCTAAATGGAGTATGAGCACATGCATCTATACAAGTAGCAGTTTCCATTAAATATGTAATATTGTTGCTTTTTATGCATACTAAACTATGTAATAAAGATATTTTATAAATTACCCCAAATCTTCTTTCAACAGCGCCTTTGGAGACTTCTTCCCACTCAGATTTCTTCTTACTAGCATCACGTTTTTCAATAATGTAATGGGTAATTTCACTACCACCATTATCAAGAGGTGCATCCCATGTTAAATAGCATGATTCTGCTTTAATATCAGAAACAGCAAGATTTCTTGGTGGAGAAGGACGATCTGTATGAAAGCAATAGAACATGGAACTACATTAAAAAGAAGGCAAAGGCATTGTATTAGTTGTCATTTTATTAAAATGTTGCATCCTTACCATACACTTCGACATGCACATTGCGAAATGCAGTGCCAAGACGATTGGAAGCTCTCACAGTGTAAGTGCCTTTATCATCCCTCACTGCTGCAGGCAGGATAAGTTCAGTTTTTGCTTCAGTTCTAGATACTTCTTCCTTGGTTATCTTAAGTGCGTTGGATGTTTGGTCGATTAAAACTTCATTCTTGTCCCATTCAATCTTGGGCATTGGCAGGCCTGTTACATCAGCAGGGATGTTAACTGGTTCTCCTGCCTTGACTTTGATAGTATCTCCTCTCACAGCCAAACGCAACGTAACAGTTGGAGGCACTGAAAAGAAGGAAAGTGACAGAGTGAAGATGGAGATGAAACAGAGAAAGTGCCTTGAAGTGTTCTAAAGTTATTTATATGGATTTCTTTAAAGTTGATATACCTTCATCATCTTGTATAACTACATTGAGGGGCAGCGATGGCTCACTTTCTCCAATCTCATTGACGGCTTTCACACGAAATTCGTACATATGAAGTTCATCGAGTTTTTCAACAAGAAGAGACGTTTTTGGACAGAGCCTTGCATTAACTCTTTCATAATCTTTTGAATCATGCCTCCTCTTCTCAACAATATATCCTAAGATGGGACTGCCACCATCACTGCGTGGAGGCTTCCAATCAAGTGTAATGGATGACTTTGTCCTCTCTGTGTACATGAACCTCTCAGGTGCTGTTGGAGGACCTATTAACACAGATAAATTACAATAAGAAAAAATTAAAACATCAGAGAATTTTAAATTGTAAGAACACAATAGCTCTGGCCTTTTAAACCCCAAGTTTTTGTATGCAAAGAATCTGAGTATGATTATGGCTTGTATAAAGTTTCTCATGTATGTGGAGAAAAAGGTACTGTCTCAGTAGGCACTGGTATTTTGCTATGTAAAGAGCGACACTAGCTTCAGAGAACTGATTCAGAAATCTGACTGAAGTAATAAAGCTAAGGCAGGTTCCTATCCATGTAGTTGGAAAATAAACACACTTTCTGTATAGAAGACAAAAATATTGATTGTCTAGTTAATCTGAAGACTTTTTTTTATTTTTAAAAATGAGTCACCTTACCTAATGGATCAACTGCAAGAATGGGTCCTATTTCAACAGGTGGGCCAGTACCAAATTTGTTCTTGGCACTAACACGGAATTTATATTCCTGCCCTTCGATTAGACCTGTAATATCACATTTAGATCTATCCGTGTCTACAGCTAGTCTCCATGTATGCATTTTGGCATCCTTCCTTTCAACAATGAAGCCTATGATTTCACTGCCACCATCATCTTCAGGATCAGACCAGTTAAGCAAACACATCTTTCTGTTTGTGACCACTGGCTTTAGGTCAAGGACTGGTCCAGGAACATCTGAAAAACAAAATCAAACAAATAATGTAAAGCCCATACTGACCAAAAGAAAAGCTTATTTCATTTGAGAAAATATTTTTCTTACCAAATACTTCTACTCTGGTTCCTGCAGATTTTGAACCACTGCTATTGGTAGCAGTAATTACATATCTTCCATGGTCTTTTCTCAATGCATTCTTAATGGTTAACTCAGATTTTGTGCCAACATTTTCAATAACAACTCGCTCTTTGTCTAATTCACCCTCCTCTACAGCCCATACAATGGTGGGAGCAGGACGTCCTGTCACAGTAGCAGGAATTTTAATAGTCTGCCCAGCCATGACCTGAATGCCTGCTTTCACAGAAACATCCAGCTCAACAGTGGGAGGCTCTGTGGAAGAAAGAGAAACAGTTCATTAGTTGAAGGGAGGGATTCAAACCCATCTTTTAAGTAGATGGACATTTCTTTAAAATAATACAATTGCAATACCTTTAGGCTCTGCAACTGTTGCAGGTTCAGTTTCCCCAGGTGGTCCTTCACCAGCTGCATTGAGCGCAGTAACACGGAGTTTATAGTCTGCACCTTCCCTAACTTCCCCAACGGTAAACTGCAGGACCTTAATGGGTTTTGCTGTACAGCGTGACCACTCATTTACTCCCATAAGTTGTTTGTACACATGGTAACCAGTGATATCTCCACCACCATTATACACAGGAGGTTTCCATTCTAGCTCGATGGAAGTTGCACTTGTGTCAGCAATCCTTGGAATTGGTGGACCAGGTGGCACTAAAAATAAATAAACATATAAGTGTAAATCAAAGTTAAAGGCTATGAATCCTGTCTTGTCAGCTGTCTACTATTAGCTTCTGCTAAGCCACTTACTTATTGGGTCCTGTGCAGTTTTTGGATCTGATGGTGGACTAAATTTACCAGGGCCAGCTGCATTTTCAGCACACACCCTAAAGATATAAGTTAAACCTTCCAACAGTCCTTCAACTTTTACTTCCAGAGCATTCACAAGGTTCCTGTTGACCCGAGCCCAGTGAGTACTATTGATTTCACGTTTTTCAATCCAGTATCCTATGATAGGGCTGCCATTATCTTTTGGTTCATTCCACTTAACCAGCATACTGTTGCTGGTTACATCTTCCACATCAGGCTTATTAGGTGCATCTGGTGGAGCTGAAAAACAAAAAGGTGGTTTTCTCATCACTGCTGTCTCTTCAGAGCTTACTCATAGCTAAGAGAGAACTAAGATATAAGAAATTACTAATTCTAAGTCAAAGTTTTTCTGCTCTCTTAGAACCTTTGATTCCTAACAACAACCAGTAAGCAAATTTGCAATGGTTCTCTCTTTTGGTAAGAATACTAGTCTATGAAGCACAGAGAATGACACTATTCAGATGTTAAGTATTATAAGGGTAAAGTTCTTATGTGTTCTTCATCCTTATGTGTTTACTATTGAAATTAGAATATTTTTGATAGTTCTCTATATTTCAATGGTTAAAAGCATGCAATAATTATCTCATAACTCAACCTTCTGCTGGGAAACCTCCACATAGATAAAGCTGAGTATTCTAACAGTCTGTTATAGTTTCACACTTTGTTTTCTGAAAAGGTTGTTCTTCAAAATAAAAACTTACAGAAAGGATCTTTAGCTGTCATTGGTTTTGAAACACATGGTGGTCCTGCTCCAACTCTATTTTCAGCAAATACACGGAATAGATATTCTTTTCCTTCAATCAGTTTTGTAACATGGAATTTACAATGCCTGAGTGTTGAACTGACAGTGACCCAGCCCATTTCAGCTTTTGTATTGTCTTTCTTTTCCAGTACATAGTTCAGGATTTCACTTCCACCATCATCAAGGGGAGGCTCCCATTTGCAAATGACAGAATTTTTCCTCAAATCTTCAAATACAAAGTTGACTGGTGGCCCAGGTGTATCTGTAAGTAAACCAAGAAAAATGATGAGTACTCAACTAGTGCACTTTTCACCTAATACTCTGAACAACTAGGTGTTTTGAGGACATTCTTTACATACCCAACACATTGACTTCACATGAGGCTTTTGCAACTCCATGATCATTCTCTACTTTAATTGTAAATGTGCCATGGTCAGCTCTAATGGAGTCACGAACTGATAGTATGGACTCTCCTTCCTTGTGGTTGTCAACACTCATACGTTCTGGCAGTGAAAGCTGGAAAGGTTTCTCTTCTTCAGCTTCACCCTTCTTCTTTTTAGGCACTGTTACTCTCTTTTTGATATCCTCTGGTCTGACCACTTCATCATTCCTCAGCCAAGTGATGGATGGATAGGGTGACCCTGAAATATGTGCCTCAAGTATGATCTCATCACCTCTCTTCACCTCAAGGCCAGACTGTAGGTTTGCAGCAAGGAAGACTTTGGGAGCCTCTGTAATAAAAAAGAATGAGAAATGGAGCATAGAATCTTTCAATATGTCTGAGCATGTATGGCAATTAATACAAATGATCTAATGAGCAATTCATACCAATAGGATCCACAGCTTTCACAAAAGGAGTAATTCGAGAAGGCTCACTGATGCCAGCAGCATTTTCAGCACGAACACGGAACTGATACTCCTTTCCCTCCTCAAGGCCTTTCACTGTGTAAGTTAATAAGGGTACCAGATAGTCATTGCATCTCTCCCACCTCTCTTTGCCCTTGGCAAGCTTTTCTATTATATAGCCCATGATCTTGCTTCCACCATCAAACAGGGGTGGTTTCCATGTAAGAGTTACTGATTTTGATGTTGGATTATGGATTTCAAGGTCTACAGGTGGATCTGGGGGCTCTGTGAAAGAGTAGATCAAAAGAGAGATCATATGAGAAAAGTGAGTATGAAAATTTTATTTAAAATTAAATTTTTTAGATTATTTAATAGAAAGACAAACTTACGTTTTGGGTCTTCTGCAATGATTGGGTTTCTTAGTTCAAGATATTCACCCCCTCCAATCTTATTGACAGCTTTAACACGGAAGTAATATTCACAGTTTGGGATAAGATCTTTGACTTGCCATGAAAGCTTATTTTCACCAGACATAACTGGGATGTATGTTTTACGACCTGCTTCCCTGCGTTCCAGAACATAATGCAAAATAGGAGTACCACCATCAAAGTCTGGAGGCTCCCAGGATACTTTGCAAGAATTCTTAGTTACTTCACTGGCCTTAATGTCTTTACACTGTCCAGGTGGACCTGTTTTAAGTAAGAATGAAAAAAATTAGTTAACTAAATAGATGTGAAAGTGCATTTTTACAAATATGAAATTATATTTCATTGCTTTGCTTTGCAGAAAGCAAAGACTAGAAATGTGGACTACCCAGAATCCACATGAATTTACGTTCCCAAAGGTGAAACATAGTCAGAATTCTTAAAACATTTTCATATTTATATGCCAACTGTTCAAAATAATTGGGCTTTGATCAGCCACTGAATAGTTAGAGCAACTTGAGGTAAAGTGTTTTTTCGTGGGACTACATAACATCAATGCCTGTATGGAAATCTACATACATCTGAGTTGAAGTGATTTGCCCGCCTGGCAGAAAAAGTCTCTTTCTAGTCCTTTCTTCTGTCACCTGCAGGGCCCAAGTGAAGATAAGTATACTTCTTAGAATGGAAGAACAGTTACCTATGACTTTGACATTGACTGAACCAGTTGTTGATGCCAGCTTGTTCTCCAGTGTGATAGTATAAACGCCAGCATCAGCATGAACACTTTCTATCACTTCAAGCAATGCAGAGGTGTAGTCACTCTTCATTGTTGTTCTGTCACCGGCTTTCAGCTCTTTGCCATCTTTGTGCCATGTTATAGTTGGGGATGGAACAGCTCTGAAGGGTACAGGGATACTTAGTTTCTGTCCTTTAACAACAACAATGTCACGAGTTTGCAGATCAATGGTTGGATTACCTGTAAAAGTATAATGTTTTTAGAAAGTTGCCAAACACCTTTTTTTTTTTTTTTTTTCTTTTTTTTTTTTTCTTTTTTTAGTTATGCAGATCTGAAAAGAAAAAAAGAAAAAAGGCGTCTATTCTTACAGTCTGGGTCCTTGGCAACAACTTTTTCTGAGATGTCTGATGGCTCACTAGCTCCAACAGCATTGACAGCTCTGACTCTCAGCACATATTCTTTGTCTGGAACAACACCTTCATCCACTTTACATTTTAGATCTTTAATTGGACGAGAATTGATTCGCATCCATTTTTCTGTTCCTGCTTCACACATCTCAACGTTGTATCCAATAATAGGACTTCCACCATTCTTCTCAGGAGGCTTCCATGCAATGCAAATGTGCTTTCGGCCTGCATCTGTGACATGTAAATCCTGAGGAGGTGAAGGAGGGCCTGCAGAAACGGGAAAGTATTGTGTGATTTTCCTTCCAGTGATCTACACTGCTTCTAAAATTCATAAATTGTATTATTCTACTCACTTGTTGGATCTTCAATATGAACGAGGTCAGTTGGCTCACTGGGATGACCACATCCAGCTTCATTTTCTGCACGAACCTGGAACTGGACATCTGTACCTTCAATGACATCTGTCACTCTGAAATTGCAGTCTGGACCAGCTGTCTTCCCAGCTTTTACCCAGCGAGTAGCTAGCTTTTCTTTCTTTTCAATAACATATCTGAAGAGATTAGGGAAAATACTATGAGGCACTTGAAATAGGAACACTTCAGATTTATCGCTTCTTCAAGAAAATAAGAGAAAAAGAGATTAGAATAGTTTAAACAGTGGGAAAGTAAAGAGAATCATGGATAATAGATTCAATGAAATTTTTTTCACACATTAGCCACTTAGACAGATCTCAGCCCCTAATAGGGCTGATATCACTGACAGACCCAGGTCTGAAAGTCAGTTCTTGAACTTTGTTCTGTGTTTTAGAACTGAACTGAACTGTGTTCTTGGGTTGTAGAGAGCTGCAGAGGCAAAAGAACTCCCAAGCTATACTTGTATCTTTGCTAGTTTGGATCTCAGTGGTCAGTGCATTGAGAATATTTGCAGATACTATTACTTGGCTATCAAAATTCTGCATAGGACAGGTTATGGCAAAGTAATGCAAACTGTGTGACTTCTGTTTCTTCAGGCAGATCTCTGTAGTTGTCTCTTGGTTTAAGATGTGCTTTCTGTGACTGGGAAGGAGTAAAATGCTGTTTGAAAAGTGTTATAAAGAAGAAAATGAATAGAAAAAAGGTAAGTCTTCATTTTAGCTGAGTGTATACAGTTTAAATGACAAATTAAGGCAGAAGGCAAACGCAACCATATTACTTGCTAGATGATTTTAAGTGGCTACTATTCTGCAGGAGATTATGGCCACATTATTTATTTATTTTTTTAGACAGTTCCTTATTATTATATGCTGTTTTGAGGATGTTGACACACATTCTATGTTCATGCACATTAGGTATTTTATTTGCATATTTTCTACATTTTAAAATCAAGCCCTTCATTGCTTTGACTACATGGCTTCTCTTACATCCACGCACATCTTTTTCATATAAAATGTGTCAATTTAAAATTTAAGTATTTTGAGAGAAATATCTTAATTTGTTAAAAGATATTTTTCTACAGGAGCATAAACAAACTTAAAATGACCTCACCTTTGAATTGGTCTGCCACCATCATTCTTAGGTGGTTCCCATTTCAAGTCAACATGGCCTTTCTTCACTTCAACTATTGTAAGGGCATATGGAGGCCCAGGGGTTGCTAAGGTAAAAAAAAAAAAGGCACATATTAGAAGACTATGAATTCATGACATGTGAGCTCCTGATCACTCAGTAAGCGAATTGGAACTTACTGAAAGTATCTTTAGCAAGCACTGAGTCCTCAATTTCGCAGTAGTCACTCTGTCCAATGGCATTTTCAGCAGCCACACGGAACACATACAGTGAGCCTTCAGTCAGTGGGCTCACTGTGTACTTGGTATCTTTCACTGTTGTATCAACCGTCTGCCAACCTTTTCGCCTCACATCTCTTTTTTCAACAATATAGTTGGTAATTGGGGAACCCCCATCTTTTTCTGGTACTGTCCATTTAAGATCTGCTGTATTTTTAGTAATATTAATAACTTCAAGCCATCGGGGCGGTGAAGGAGGATCTGCAAAATAGGAAAAAAAAAAAAAGATAAATCAGAATGTTGCAATTCCCATGAGAGATCTTGGAGGACAGGTATTACATCAAAGCTATTAAAATTTTGTATTTCCTGATTTGAAACAAGGCAGATTTTAGTATTTCATAAGCCTTCCAGGAGTTTATTTAGTACCTACAAAGACAGGCAGACATGGGGCTTTTAAAATGTCAGAAACAGTGTATTTGCAGTAGCAGCACATTCTGAACCAGTACTCACAGAGCCTCTCCTTGCACAGCACAGGGTCACTGGGTTCACTGGGCTCACTCTCGCCAGCCTTGTTCACAGCTCTTACACGGAATGAATATTCTTGTTTCTCCATAAGATCTTTGAGGAAGTGCTCAGTTGTGGGAACTCCTTCTGCCACTCTCACCCATTCATCTGTTCCAGTCTTTAACAGCTCAATGACGTAAGATTCAATTTTTGCCCCTCCATCATGTTCTGGCTTTGTCCAGTTCAGGGTAAGGAATGTCTTGCCAATATCTTTCACAGTTGGCTTTCCAGGAGGCCACGGTGGATCTAGACAAGAGTCCAGTATTAATTATGTCATTGAAAACAATTTTTTTGTTGTTATTGCTTAATTGAACCATTAAAAAAAGTGTTTACTGTACCAATTGGATCTTTCACTAAGATTGGCTCTGTTTCCCTGCTTGGTTTTCCAGGTCCTGCAAGATTCTCTGCCAAGACACGGAACTTATATTTCTTCTTATTTGTAAGACCTTTAACTCTGGAAATAAAAATAAAGTTTGATTAAACCAAACATAGGCATCAATTAATTTCTAAAACATTATTCTCTCCACTCTTCATACTACAGATTACTTGGAAAATCTGAAAATACTCAAATTACTGCTAATGATGTCAACACATTGCCAAAATTAAAATGGTGCACCATGACTGAAATGAATGTTTTGAGAACCATCTTGGATTTTTGCAAGTCCCGTGGTTTTTAGTTAATAAGAGTAGCAGGAGAAAAAAAGACCCTAAGGATTTTGGTCAATTGATTCTTGAGATGACTATGCCTGCCATTTTAGAATATCTTATGAATAAGCACAGAAATTATTAAGCGTAACCTTTAAAATAAAAAAAAAAAAGATGAATAATTCTTCTGTAAAGATACCCCTTGTTAAAACTAATTTAAAAAGTAAGCCACCAGGGGTAGCTGGATCAAAACTTTTGGAAACGAGGAAAAAATTAAAACAATGTAAAACTTATTTTAAAAGCTACTATTACATTTTTATGTCTCTGTGACCTATTTCACCCTAAACCGATTATACTCTTACTTGAATGTTGTATCTTTCACTGGCATTTTGTTGCATTTTATCCATTTATCCTGCTCAGGATCATATCTTTCAACCCAGTAGCCAGTTATGGGGCTGCCACCATCTTCATCTGGTTCATTCCACGTTAAAGTGACTGAATCTTTAGTGACCTCTGTAGGCTTGAGACCTGTTGGAGGGCCTGGTGGATCTGTATAGATTAATTAAAAAACAAAACCCAAAGCCATTAAACAGGTTGTTTTTTTAATCCCTTCCTGTTAAAATACTGTAATAATTTACCATTAATTTAATTTACTAACCAAATGAATATTTGGCAATGATGGGGCTACACAGTGCTGGCTCCCCAACACCATACATGTTTTCAGCACTGACTCGAAACACATATTCTTTATGGGGAGTTAAATTGGTAGCTCTGAATTTTGTGTCTTTAATGGTTGATGACAACTTGTCCCATATTTCACTGTCTGTAGCTCTTTTTTCAAGGACGTAGTTGGTAATTTTAGAACCCCCATCATCTCGTGGAGGATTCCAGGTTAGAAGGCAGGATTCGTTTGTGATTTCTGATACATCAAATGCAGCTGGTGGACCAGGTTTATCTGTAGAGGACAAGATGCGAATGTTAATTTTTCACTTGCATTCCTTGGTACAGTACTAATGATTTATATAAATAACATAAAGCACATGCATACCAAGAACATTAACTTCAACAACAGCAGTAGCACGTCCACTGGAGTTTACAGCTTCTATAATGTAGGTTCCACTGTCACTCCTCTTGCTGTCTGTAATAGTGACTGTAGAATGACCAGGCTGGGTTTCAATGGTGATTCTGTTGTCAGGTCTCAAAATTTTGTCAGCCTTGGTCCAAGTAATCTGGGGCTCAGGCTTTCCAGTTACTTTAGCTGGCAGCTCAATTTTAGTTCCAGCTTTCACAGTAAGCCCAGCAAGAAGCTTCACATCTAAGAAAATTTCTGGAGCCTCTAGTTTAGGAGAGAATGAAAATGTTGTTAGAGAAACAGCATTTCAGAGACTGGTAAAAATAAAGCAGCTATGGCAATTTAGCAAGTGAAGTAGTTACCTTTTGCATCAATGGCCTGAATATCATCAGTTGGCTTACTTGGCCTACTCGCTCCCATTCTGTTCAAAGCCTTAACCCGATAAGCATACCACTCTCCTTCCTTGAGCTTGGTTACTTCCATTCTGTCAAAAACCCCAAAATTTCAAATATTTAGAGTTGTGGGGATGGCACAGTTAGTTAAGAGGATATATCTACTGTGTCAATTTACTTACTTTGTTTCAATAACAGGCTCCCCACATATCTCCCACTTGTCTGTGCCACGTTGGGATTTTTCTACCAGATAACCTTTGATGCGTGCACCGCCATCATATTTGGGAGGCTCCCATGTTAGGAAGATTCCTTTTGATGTTGGATTTCTCCATTTAACATTTTCTGGTGGGTCAGGTACCGCTATTAAAAATTAAAAACACGGGGTTTTAGAAACCAGTCTAAGGAAGACATATTATTTTTATACCTTAATTTGAAGAAAATCAGCAAAATTTCAAATATGCTCACTTGCTGGTATTGACATATTTACGGGTTCATCAATATATGCAGGTTCTCCAGGGCCACATTTATTGCATGCAGAAACTCTAAACAAATATTCTTTCCCTTGGACAAGGTCAGGTACAGTGAACTCTTGGTCAACAATATGATCCATAACCTAAAGAGAAGAAAGGTTCCAATGTGTTTTTAAAATTTATTTCCAAAGATTACAGAAATAAGACAAAAAACTCAGTAGTATATGTGAAAATAATATAATAGAAATTTAAATGAGAAAGAATGAACTTACTTTGCTCCACGTTTTCCGGCTTACTTCACGTTTTTCAATTATATAGCCAGTAATTGGACTTCCACCATCATCTTCTGGAGGTTCCCATGCGAGCTGCACTGTACTCTTGAGTACCTCAATAACATTGAGCTCCCTTGGTGCACTTGGACAAGCTGTAAGTCACAGAAATTGCATTATTTTGTAATAGGCATTTGATAAGTGATTGCTATGTAATGTATCTACCAGAAGATTTAGTCTTGTTAAGTCATTTCTCTTTAAACAGCAAAGTTACATATTGAAAACTAGAAAAGAGTTTTCTTGAGGAGGGATTTCTAGATTTTAGTTTTATTTTAGTATAATTGGTTGGATGTTGTGAGATTACACATTGTTAACCTAATCAGATTTTAGAAGGCATATATGGAATGTTAATGCTAAAATACACACATGTTCACTTACCAATGACATTAACATTAATTTCTCCTGAAACAGATGACACAGGGTTTTCCAATGTTAAGTAATAAATTCCCTTGTCTGGGCGCTCACTCGGAGTAATTACAAGTTCTGCAAAGGCGGCAGTGGTCTTCATTTGTACACGATCACCCTCTTCTAAGACTTGGTCACCAAAAGACCATGTGGCAGTTGGCAGGGGTACCCAGTGATGGGAACACGGATCTTGATTGGCTCTGGTACAATAACTTCCAGCCCATCCTTAAATGCGCTTAGGTCCATTGTAGGTTCAACTGAAAAAAATGGAATGTGGATTCAATAAATTATTTTGAGCTGTTATGAACATGGCTAATGATAATTGTGTTGAGAGGCTGATTCTGTCTGTACCTCAGCCTGCAGGCCTAGCTTGCTGTATCTCAGGCTGTATAGACCTAGCTTTGCCTTATGATTCCCTACCTCTCCTGGCTAAATGTTTTTCAAAAATATGTGAGATGGTAAGGGAGATTAGTACTGCCAAGTATGATATCTAATGTACCTTTTAATTTAAAAACTTTGCATTCTTTAATTTATTTATTTTCTGCCTTTCTTTCCTTCTGTTACTTCTCACTTTGTGGAAAGGTAGGTCAGGAGACCAAAGGTCATTCCTCACTCCTCAAGCAACCTAACAGGCCTCTATCCCATAGCACAGAAAATTATCTGCAGAATTCATAGTGGAGGAGAAATAGCTCATGATCTCAAATGCCTGAGGTGTGCCAGTTGTCCGGAGAAAAATATACATACTACCCACAAGATGCACTTTAACTGTGCGCTTTATCTGATTAATTGTTTTTGAGAAATAGCATGTGGCTTACCAAAAGTATCATCTGCAGTTAATGGCCCAATAGTCTCTGATGGGTCAGACACACCAGCTGCATTTTCTGCTGAGACTCTGTAGTAATAACTGGATCCTTGTTTCAATCCAGTTACCTAAACACACAAATAATCATTTACTAC
This sequence comes from Sitta carolinensis, assembly GCA_032173965.1. Lineage (NCBI taxonomy): Eukaryota > Metazoa > Chordata > Aves > Passeriformes > Sittidae > Sitta > Sitta carolinensis. The sequence goes on from CM063288.1 coordinate 23,046,082, forward strand.
CTCATATTAAAGATCATCTATACATTTTACCAATTGATGAAGAGAACATTGTACCTTAAAAGTAAGAGCAGGTACTAGTTTTGGGTTACAACGAATCCACTTGTCTGTTCCTTCCTCTTGCCTTTCAATAATGTAGCCTAAGATTGGACTTCCTCCATCCTCGAGAGGGGGTTCCCATGTGAGCTGAACTGATGACTTAGTTTGATCTGAATGCTCAAGGTTAATGGGAGGACTTGGTCTCTCTGGAATAAAAATTGAGACAAATCGATTTGTGCAACTGATAAAAGAGCATGGTTCTGCAAATTAACTGTTTCTATCTTACAGTACGATTATTAAAGCCTTGACATAGCTTTTTCTAAACTGATTTTTTAAATTGAGGTTGCATCCTAACTTCAGAGAAAAAAATATTTCCAGGTCTTACCAAACCTAGTGGTAGCAAGGTACTCCTGCTATGTTTGAAGGACAAAAGTAGGGAAAATCTAACTTTACACATTATTTGCAGCACACACATTCAGCAATTGAACTTTCCTGCACACATAGCATCCAAAATGCTCCTGTCTCATAATGCAACCATAATTATACATACTCTGCATACTCACCGATTGGGTCCATGATCTTTACTGCACGTGTAGCAGGACTTGGTTTGCCAACTCCAATCATGTTTTGAGCTCTTACTCTGAAGAAATATTCTTCATTTTCCACAACATCAGTCAGGACAGCTGACAGTTCATCAGCTCCTGTGGTCATAGTTGGCTCCCATCTGATGGTGGCTCTGTTACGCAGTTCAATAACGTAGCCAGTAATTGGGGATCCTCCATCATCCTCAGGTGGTTCCCAGCTAAGCGTGGCTCCAAACCTGTTCACATCAGTAACTTCTACATTTTGAGGAGGACCAGGAACATCTGCATTTTATTTTAGGAGGAAAAAGGAAAAAGTAGGTATGTAGGTTTTGCCTATTGTTAGGATCCATACTGCTTTTTTTACACAGCCATCAAACACTGAGTATTTTGTAACTTCTGCTCACCAAATTTACTCTTAGCTTCCACAGGTGTGTCTGTTTCCACTGGTTCACCAGTGCCCACTCTGTTGCGTGCACTAACACGGAAGAGGTACTCAACCCCTCCTTTCTGAAGTCCAGTAACAGTGTATTCACAATTTTCAGCACGATCTGTGACCACAATCCAGGTCTTACGCTTGATATCACGTCTTTCAACAACGTAGCCTATGATTTTACTTCCACCATCACTTTCTGGTTCTTGCCATGCGAGACCAACTTCACCATCATAAGTTTCAGTGACTTCCAAGTTTCTAACTGGACCTGGAACATCTATTAAAGATATGACAATACTTCAAGGCATTGCATCTATTTTTTTCCCTCTGGCTAGAAAAAAGGAGTCTGAGGGGAGATCTTAATATGATCTACAGTTTTCCCATGAGGGGAAGCAGAGGGCTTCTCCTCAATAAAGGCTTTTTACTTTGTAAAATAATGGTAAACAAGGTTCTAATAATACAAGTACTTACCAATGACCTCTACATTGATGAATGCTTCTGCCTGGCCATGTTTGTTTCGAAGCACAACCTTGTACCTTCCCTTATCTGACTTCTTTGCCTCATAAATTTTGAAGGTAGTGCAGTCAGGTGTTGTACCAACAGTTGTTGTGGGCAGACTTTCCCCTGCTTTCAACCATTCAGCTTCTGCTTTTGGGTAGGCATCATATGGGACGGTCATAGTTAAAGGTTTCCCAACGTCAACCACAAGGTTTTGATCACCAGTCTTGATTTTAGGAGCAGCTGAGAAAGATGAATGTGAAAAGTCAGTACTTGCATATATACGTATTTATAAAATGAATATATTTGTGCAGTCAGCAAAGAACACAGAAATGTATAAGGAGCTGCTCTGTAAACTCTAAGGAAATCCTTTATATACTTGTTGGACAACTCCAGAGAAAGAAATACAGGCTGGCTGGTATGTACTGTGTCCTCCTATAAAATCAGGAAAAAGGAGTTGCTTTTTTGATAACAGATTTAATTATTCTGTAAAAAGACAAATTAAGAATATGTCTAATATAACTTAAAGGAGCAGGACAAATAATTTTTATTTTCTTTTAGTGACTTAATTAAAAGTTTAAGTTCCCTTAAGCTTAAATCTTGCTCTTTGGTATATGCATATTGAAAAGTGATGTGTTTTCCTCAACATCAGGATCAGCATGGTATAACAAAAAATGTTTGTTGTTAAAATTCATGTTCATATAGTTTAACAGATTTGTTAAAGAAACTTCAAATAGTTTAACACATTTATCAGGTTAATTGTGTATTCATTTTAGTTCAACTCTGAAAGAACAAAAATGAATTTAGTTAAACTAAATTCACTAATCTAAGATCTTATAAAAGAAGCGCAAAGCAAGCAACTTACCAGCTAATTCAAGTTTAGCTCTAGCTTCCTTATCTTTGGCGATAAATCTGTATTCCCCTTGGTCACGGGGCTTTATGTCACACACCTGCAGCCTGTGGACCTTCCCTTCACTCATCATCTGATGTTTGTCACCTTGGATGATAATCATGTTGTTTCTCAACCACTTGACCTCCACACCATCTTTGTTCAATTCAGCCATGAAGATGACATCTGCACCAGGAGCTTCATAAATATCTTGTGGTGGTCGAATAATCTCAACAGGGATTTCTGAAATAAATGTTAATTTATTTGGTGTTACATGTTTATTGTTTCTACTATTATTAAATAATGTAGAAATAAATCCCGTCCAATTTTACACATACCTTCAACAAAAAGTCTTGCCCTAGATCTCCTGTCATCCACTCCACAGGAATATTCACACTCATCATCTAGTCTACAGTCTTTTATGATTAATCTGTGCAGATTTCCATCCTTTTCAAACTGGTATCTTTATAGGGGAGAAAATAGGCAGTATTTTAGTTTCCAGACAAGCAATAAAGTTAAACAAGTATGTTTAACTCATTCAGAAGCATAATAAAATGTACGTACTTTTTGCCTTCTTTGATTTCTCTTCCATTTCTGTACCATTTTACACTAACTTTCTCTTTGGAAAGCTGGCATGTAAAGACAGCATCATCAAATTCAGTGACAGTCTGGTCCTGAAGATGTTCAGTGAAGTCTGCTGGTGCTTCTGTGATGAGAAGCTCTGCAACTGATTTGTCTTGTCCAGCAGTAACAGTGTATTCACCTTCATCTACAAACCCACAGTCTTTAATGATCAATGAGTGCTTGAATTTATCAATTTTGTACAAAATGCGCCTGTCAAATGTGATCTCTTCTCCATTCTTTGTCCATTTTAGAGTTGCATTAAGGCGATTGACTTTGCACCAGAATGTGACGGTTTTCTTTTCCATGGTCTCAATGTCTTCAAGGGGCTCAACAATTCTGAGATCCTCCTCTGTTATGAAAAAGAAGCAAACATTTTTACATCCTCATATGAAATTCAATGTAAATGGTGAAACAATTTTAATGTAGTGCAAGTTATTTACCTAATACTTTTAAGTCAGCAGAGCTTTTAACGTGTTCACCTCTCTGGTTTGTCAGTGAGATGGTATAAGTAGCTTGATCTTTCAACTCTGCATCTCTGATTCTGAGAGTGTAGACTACACCCTTCTGAACAATAATGTACTTTGCACTATCAAATATTGCCTCATCATTTTTGTACCACTTCTCTTTGGCACCTTCTTTATTGACTTCACAGTTGAAGATAATTTCTTGACTCTCATTGACTTCTTGGTCCTTAAGAGGAGTTATAATCTTGAGTTTTTCTGAAATTGAGAAAACAGAAGAAATAGGACATCATGTATATAGTATAAAGAATGCAACAAAAAAAGCAACTGCACATTGATAAAATAAAGCTTACCAATCACTGCTAAGTGTGCTGTAGCTTTAGCTTCACCAACCATGACAGTATACATTCCTGTATCTCCTAGAACAGATTCTTTAACCACAAGTGTTCTCTTTTTGCCATCTGAAATGATGTCATACTTATCACCAGGCTCCAGGACGGTGTCACCCCTCAGCCACTGTACTGTAATGGCTTCTTTGGATACAGAACAGACAAATTCAGCTTTTTCTCCTTCAAGCACCTCAAGGTTTTGTGGTCTGGTAAGAAATTCTGCTGCAAGTTCTGAAAGAAAACATTTTTGTAGATATATGTATTATTTTTTACTTGTAAATGGAATAAACCAAGTTATGTATTATTATTGATTTTTTAATGTTTAAATTTTTTTTTCCCCAGGATATAAGCCCACCAAAGTAGCTCTCTTACCATGAACCGTAAGTTTTCCTGTGGTACTAGAGCTTGGGAGCTTGCAAGTGTATTTGGCAGCATCTTCAGGATGAGCATTATGTATAACAAGAATTCTCTTTCTACCATCAGAAATGTGTTCAAATCTACCACCATCAGGCACCTCTTCATCTCCTTTAAGCCAGGTAACTTCAGCATTAGGCTTTGAAACTTCACAGATCAATTTTACAGTGTCATTTTCATTTACTTCAAGATCAGGAAGATTTTTTGTGAAAACAGCCTCTTCCTCTGCAAAAAGAATTTTGAAAGTTGATTAAAGCCTGCCTTAAAAAAAACCCCACTCTCACATTTTTGTTTTTCACATATTAGACTCTAAAACACTGTGTTTACCTATCACTGTAAGTAGGCCAGAAGTTCGAGCAGTTTTTGCTTCACAGGAGTATTCAGCTTCATCATCAAAGACACATTTACTGATGACAAGAATGTGTTCTGCACCTTTAGAAATTATGTCATACTTTTTGCCTTTTCTAATTTCCATGCCATCCTTAAACCACTTCACCTGTGTCAGAACAAATTAATGTGGGTTATTAGCATGCTCATCATAGATTTCAGTATATTCTTTTATAGCAGCAAAACAAAGTTTTCCCCTCTAACTGAAGGAGTTACTAAGATTAAAAAGTGCCACTACGGACCTTGACATTTGGACGAGAAATTTCACATTCAAACCGAGCAGATTCCTTTTCTTTAACCTCAAGGTCAGTTAGGGGTTTCAGGAAGTCGACACGAATAGCTGTAAAAGAATAGAAAATTTTTAGTAGAGGGAAATCTATGCTAGAGAAGCAAAAAATTGCCAACACTGATACTACTGCCAGTCATAGACAGTAGCACATCGCCTTTACAGTGCCTTAACATTTTTGTAGAAAATTGTGAACTACTCACGCTCCACATTGAGAAAACATGATGTCTTAAAATCCTTAGCATCACAGGTATATGTTTTTGCATCGTCCAGTGTGCAGCCACGGATGATGAGTTTTCTGACCCTGCCATCAGAAATTATATCATACTTCTTCGATTTGTGAATTTCTTCTCCATTTTTGAACCATTTAACTTTTGCATTTTCCCTGGAAACTTCACATTCCAGCACTGCAGTGGCTTCCTCTTCAACAGTCTGGTCCTCAAGTGGTTTAGTAAATTCAACTGGGGGTTCTAAAAGAAACAGATACATTTTTGATAGAATATATCTAAATTATAGCCAGTCTTCTGCTTGGACAGAACTGCCCCATGCTGTTTACTAATTTTCTTTGACTGAATAATCAAAAAGGCTCTTAGATGTCCCTACTGAAGGTTTATTAAAACATTTTTTATTTTTAATACACAGACATTTTTTGTTAAGTCAGGTAATTTCCTCATTTTCAGCCGACTGTAAGATTAGACTGAGTGATATCTTTGTCCATGGGTTTTTTAATTAAAAATCATCACAAAGCCTTGCAACTCAAATTCTTCAGCTGAAACATACCCATGTAATCTTAGTGACTCTATATTATGCTGTGAACTTAGAGAATGCTTAGGGGTTTTTCTTTCAATTTTTCCTTGAATTCCTGGATCAGTGTTTGCAGTTCTTTTACTTAATGATAACACAGCTTGCAAGCAGTACAAGTGGGTATTCAATGTTATGTTGTCCCTTGACTGATGGTGCAGTTATGCGCTCACAGGTTTCTGGATATTTAAAAGAACAAAAATTCACTGCGAGCCACAAAGCGTAAAAAACGTATTTGTGTCCCCTTGAGGCCAATGGAATGTTCAAGTTGGCAGCATAGCCCTGAAGTCCTAATGAACTGGTTCATCTCCTAGATTTGACACATTTCCAGTGTTTTCCCTTGTCCAACTCTTCTGTGAAGTGCAGAGACTTTAAGCAGGTGGCATTTTTAATCAGGGAAGTTTTCTACCAGTTGAATATTGCATAAATGATCCCACTCATTTGATAAATAGTGTGTATTAGCTTCCTATTCCAGGATGAATCATGAATGGACCATTAATGCTGATTATGGTTTAACTAAAGTGACTGACTTACCTTTCACAAAAAGATTTGCTTGAGTTCTGAAATCTTTTGCTGTCAGTGACACCTCTCCTGCATCTGTTAACTTCACGTCTCTAAGAATAAGTGTGTGAACTCTCCCTTCAGCACGGGTCACAACCTTAAAAAATACATAAAAACCCCTTTGTGAACATCTGCAACAAGTATTTAAGAAATGTTTCAAGAAATAGCATACTATTTATGGTTTGTGGAATTCGGTTGTCCATTTTCATGTGAAATTTTGACAACTTGCTTTTGTATATACTAGATATAGCTCAATCCTCAAAGGATTTTGGGGCTGACTTGAGATGATGTCTTTTTTGAAAAGGTATTAATAAATACAAAAGAAGCAAATTTATGGGAAAAAGTTTGCATTACTGCTGACTACATGTAAAGTAAAAACTTTTGCAGCTGTAAAGAGGTTTGGCACCCCCTACATACACTTCTCTGGAAATGCCAATTAGACTTTCTATTATTAAAATTTGGTTAAAAATTCTGCCTAAAAGACAAGCTTCTGTGATGACCTATTGCAGAAACTACTTTGCAATCACAGTGAACTTCAATGAAGAAAGGTTATAAATGTCAGCTGAATGCCAGCCACAGAGATAATACAATCATATGAATTAGCAACAGCTAAAATGAAACGCTTGTACAATTAGATTGATTCTTAAGGACAGTTGTAAATATCTTTCAAGAGGCTACTTTAAATGGGTAGAAAGTGATGCATTGAGTAAATATATGGTTTACTCTCAATTTCATCTTGATAAAGTTTCAAATGTTCAAATGACAGTTTTGACTGTAATTACATGAAATCTGATTTTTTTTTCATGTAATTAAAATGATAGCTCTGACAGAAAAGACCAAAATAATGTTCTATTATGCAGAATACCAAACATATAATAAATTTAAAAACAGTAATTTTTCTTGCCAGGCAGTCATAACTATCAATCCACTGCATTGATCAATAGCTTTCACATTTGTAGTCTGAAACTCAGAAGTAATTATCTTTGATTTATTTCATGACTCAACTGCTGAGTTTCAACTTTGTTTATCTGTCCTTAAATACCATAATGGGGTCCCTTATGATCATGATCCGTTTCGATTTTCATATTTCTACACTCTATATCTTTTATTAAATAGCTTTTATTTATGCAAATTTCTTAAAGCTCAGAATGATCTAGAAAAACCTGAAAAAAAATGTTAAAAATTGCATTTAAAATAAGTATCAATCTGTACCAAAGTATTATTAGCAGCCTTATTACAGGTTCTGAAACTTTGCTAGGTTATGCAATGCCTTGAAAGTTTGTATTAGGTTTCCAACTTTTATTTGAATTTGCATTGGATTTTTAGGCTTTCCAACTTTTATTTGAATTTGCATTAGATTTTTAGGCCTAGTATGTGAAAAAGAAGTCTTATGACTAGTAATACCAATTTTCATTTCTTAATGTATTAATTTATGTTTCTGTATTTATTTCCCCTACTTTTAACTTTAAACATTAAATTAACTGCATTCCAGCCTGCTCAGATCTCAGAGCTAAGAGCCAGCACTTGATGAAGGGTTAAAAATAGCTAGTGAGAAGTGCTTGACAAGCAAATCTGCCCAGAGAGTTATCTGGAGAGCCAGAGCAAATGCCTGAAATGGAATTTGAATCCTCTTAATCCCCTTATATGTTGAATTGGACTACAACTCAGCATTCAGGAGAAAAAATAGCTTTTCCTGATAGCACCTTTCAAAATCCTCTCACTGTAACCACAGGTGACCAGAGCAAAAATCATCCAGTATCTTTGTGGCTGAGTTTCTGACAGAATCAGGTACAAAATCACTGTTGTGATGAGTGATATTTTGGAACCTTAGCTTCCCTTTGTATGATAAATAATTGCAGTATCACGGAATACTGGAATTTCTGGGAAAAACTCTTGTATCTGATTTAGGGATGATTTAGAATTTGACACAGCAGTACTACAATATTGCTGTGCCTTAGTACTACAGCTGGCAGAGAATAAATAAGAAATAAAGAAGGGGAAGAGACTTGAGAGAGAAGAAGGAGGAGGAAACATGAGAAAAAGTAAAATTTAGTTTCTTTACCTGATCACTGGGCTCCAGTTTCTTTCCTTTCAGGAACCATTCTACTGGGATTCCCTCATAAGAGAGTTCGCAATCGAAGGTTGCTGATTCCCCAGCTGTCACTGTTACATCCTTGAGGGGTCTCAGCAAGCCAATTACTCGAGCTTGGTAAGGAGAAGACATAATTTTTAGATTAGTCACTTCTACCCAAGAGAGAGCTGTTGCCCTTACGTACTAATCTCCATGGTGGCTTCCCTCAAGAGAGCCAGACATCGCAATGCTGCTCTTTAAATTCCCTAAATAGAAGAGGCCACCCTGGGTTCTTAGGGGAGGGCTGGTCACCTACAATTTCCTATTTGCAGAGCGTTTTTTCTTTAAATTGAACAAGGTCAGCAGGAAAGTTGCTCTGCATCTGTCTCCTTGCCAAGCCTCGCATGCCTGTTGCTAGATAAGGTATGTGTTTCCAAAATAGCGAGGGCTGCGATTGGAGTGGGAAACAAGTGGTCTTCAACCGTGTAGTCTGTCCCTGTCCATCAAGCTCTTAACCCTATCCCCAGATACCACTGTTATCCTATCCTCCCAGTTAATGTGACACTTTGATGCAGCAGAGCCTTTGCTTGCAATATTTGATTTCATAACAGCATATATGATGCAAAACCATGAAGCAGCATTCAAGGCCATCTCCTTAATTTTACTTCTATATGAATAAATGATATATAAACACATAGGACATTCCTTAACAAAAAAGTTAAGACAACCTGAATAACTAATGCTGGAGCTGCTGTTCTGGAAAGGACTGCTGAGGGTTCAATACAGTGTAGAGATTTGCCACCCATTTCAAAGAGGCACTGAATACCATGTTTTCACTTAATTAATCAATTAATTTCAGTTTAAAAGACACTTACGTTTCACTCGAAGGTGAGCACCAGACTTGGCATTTGCTGCTTGGAAATCTACTCCACCAGCTTGATCTAAGCGTACATTGTACAGTGTAAGGAAGTGCTTTTTTCCTTCCTCCTTGATTTCACATTCCTGCAGAAACAGGATTGAAATAATTTTTTCAGTATCTTTTTTGTACTACTCACTGAAAGAGCCTCTACTTCTCATACCATGCATCTGTTTTCTTCTACTCCATTCACAACTCTTAGGCTCACGTGAAATATACCTTATAAACATTCATTCACAGGCCTTTCCTTTCAAACTCTCTCCTTAATACAGTTGGCTTCCTCATGGAATAAAAGGGCAAGAGGCAACACATTTCTGTGCTGACCGAGCAGGCAATATATTAATATATTTGTAGATCAGTCAGAGGCCTGGCTGCCCCAAGGAAACCAGAAATTGTGGTGTGACCTTTCTTTGAGAAGACCTTTCCTTCTTTTATTCAGACAGTGATTGTCACGTAACTTCTGACCTTTGTGTATGATTGTGTATTGTTTCTTTATTTTCCAGATCCTTCCAGAAAGTTTAGAATATTTGATTAAGCTCTATATCATTTTTCATCCATTTCAGCGGTCATAAAAATGAAAATGAATTTGGAAATATGATCTACATCTATTTACATCAAATACAACTCAAAACCCACAGGAAAAAGCATGCCATGTGAAGTTTGGATTTTTAAATGCCATTATGTTTAAGTGAATTCCACAAGTTCTTTGCACTTCAGATACACAATTGTTAGGTATTAGCAATGCAGAATGTACTGTTTTATGAAAAAAAAAATTTATTATTTAGCAATTTTGCATTACATTTGTATTACATTTAAACATTAGTTAAAAAACCCACTATTTTTAATATAGTGACTCTTCCTGAAAACAGAAAGAGATCAAATTTAGTTTCTGCAGTTACCCTCTCCCTTATACCCCACCTCCCCGCAAAATGTTGAGACACATATTAAAAAATATCATGAAATATTTGCTTACAGCTGATTCAGTCAGGGGTTCTCCTTTCAGCTTCCAATTGCCATGGACACCTTCCTCAGAGATTTCAATATCAAAGCGGGCAGTCTCTGTCTCAACCACCTCCACACTGTAGAGTGGTCGTACAATCTCAATATCCCGGTCTGGAGAAGAAAAATGTGATTGACTCCCTTAGTCTCTGGCAGATCCCAAAAGACCTCTACAGAGCAGCCCATTAAAATAACCTTACCTTCAATATCAAGTTTAGCAGAGGTTTGATCAGTACCACAGTCACAAGTGTACTGCCCAATGTCTTTCTTCAAAGCTTTCTTGAGAATAAGGATTCTCTTTTTACCATCAGCCTTAATAATGACATTCTTTGATGCAGTAATTGGTTTGCCATCCTTCATCCATTTCACTGGGGCATCTGCTTTGCTGATTTCACATTGTAAGATTACTTCATCTTTCTCCACAGCTGTGTAATCCTGCAGTTTCCCAGTGAAATAAGGGTCTCCCTCTGCAAGAAAAAGTTAAGACATATTTCAGTCTGAAGTTTTAGCCTTCCAGAAAGAACAACTAGTTTCAACCATAAAATGTATTTCCTATTATATTCTGCAAGAAGGATTAAATACAGTCCTTTTTCACAATTCTGTTACAGAAAACAATAAACACCTAAGAAACGATTCAGGGCATTACTAATATTACTGACAATGTTCTTTTGATGCCCTAGTAGTTTTGCAGCTCTGTTTTAAGTACGTATTTTTAAATTTGCAAGAAATTTCAAGGTTAGTGTAATCATCTTTCATGAATAGGCAAATGGAGACCCAAAGAGGAAATACAAATGGTTAGATTTTCAAAATCATAAGTTAGATTTAGGCCAACCCCAAGATTCTCTGATTGTTAATTTTTGTTAATAAAACTCTTCTGATAATATACATCAGGTAAATTCTTTTGAGTATTCTTACCAAGAACAGTGAGTTTAGCTTCTGAGGATTTGCCCATAGCTTCCACTTTTATCTGAGAAGTATCATCAATAGTAAGATCTTTGATTGTGAGTGTATGGAATTTGCCATCATCTGTCATGGAAACCACTTTGCTGGTATGCAATCTTTGATCATTCTTGAACCAGACCACAGTGATATTTTCATGGGAGAGTTCCACAGTGAACTCTGCAGTTTCTCTCTCCTTCTTGGTTACATCCTTAAGAGGAGTGATGAATTTCAGGCGGATACCTATAACAATGTAACATATCATAATGTTATCAATATAAACTATGCAAGTATACGATGAAAAACTTTACTAGAAAGACAAAGTCTAACAAACCTTCAATAATTAGCTTGGCACTTGTTCTTTTATCCTCAGCTTCAAATGTGTATTTTACTTCATCCTCAAAGGCAACAGATTTAATAACCAAAGCATGCTTTGTTCCATCTGAAATAATTTCAATTCTTTCATCGGGAGCGATCTCTTCTGTTCCTTTCAACCAGCGGAAAGTCTTGGGTTCTCTGGATACCTCACATTCAAACTTAGCTTCATCCTTCTCAAAGACCTTCACATCACTCAGTGGAGTGATAAAGATAAGAGGTAGTTCTGAAATCAAAGAAGAGCTCTTTCAGATCAGTTCATACTGTGCTTTCTAACACTAATTTTGTCCTCTTGCCCTGAAATACACTTGGAAGTTTTGGCCAAGAGCAAACTGTACCTTTCACTTTCAGATTAGCAGCACTTTTGGCATTGGCAGCTTGGAAAGATACTTCTCCAGTCATATCAAGTTTGCAGTTATGTAGGACAAGAATATGCTTCTTCCCATCTTCAATGATTTCACAGTCCTGGTGATAAAGAAACACACACCCCACCCCAAATATTAATAATCTAAGAAACCACTATTATTAATCATGTTTTTCTACTGGAAATTATGGTCTAAAAATAAAGAAGACTCCTTACAGGTGAAGGTGTTAGGGTTTCTCCCTTTAGCTTCCATACAGGATGGACATCAGGCTCAGAAATTTCAATTTCAAAGCGTGCTGTTTCACCAACAAATACTTCCACTCCATACAGTGGGCGCTCCACTTTAATTAAGCGAGCTAAAAAAAAAATCAAAGTTTGCATCTGTTTACTCATAAATTGTATACCATAGAAATATAATACTGGAAAGCATCTTAGGTCTCTCCCCTTTCCTTATTTTAGGCATTCAAATGCTATGACCAGTAAGTGTTTATCTAACCTCTTCCTAAAAAGCAGCCGGTTGGCAGTCTACAACCTCCTTCTTTGTCTTAAAATTTAGCTATTTTTGGTAAGAATATTTTACCTAATAATTAACCCAGATATCTGTTACATTAAACTGATTTTTTTCCTGATGGTAACTGGCCAGAGAGAGTAACTGAAGATCACTCTCTTTGTAACTGCTGTTACATATTGTCAAATATATTGTCTCTTGTAATCACTTTTAATAACTTTAAATCTAGATATTTCATCCATTCATCATAACAGCATGCTTTCCACAGGTACGTTTTTGGTCTTGCTCTCCAGAGAGTCTGGGTACACTGGTTTACAAGGGTGCTTTCCCTTACTGAGGACACAATTACTTACACTCAATGCTAATGTTGGCACTTGTCTTGTCGGTTCCACAGTCACACTCATAAACACCTTTATCACTCTCTGCAGCCTTCTTGATCTTCAGGATACGGCGCAAGCCATCCATTTTTATGGAAATTCTATTGGAAGCTATTAGTTCTACACCATCTTTGTACCATTTTACTGGCACATCTTTGCTAAGTTCACACTCCAGAGTAATATCATCTTTCTCTACAGCACTGTAGTCTTGTAATTTCACAGTGAAATATGGATCAGCCTCTACAAAAGCCATAGTGGATAACATAAATTAGTTATATAGAAATATTAAAATGTCAATATTTTTCACTTTCTACTTATAAAAATGGTTAATATTTATTCTATAGTAGGTTTTAAAGCATTTACGTAATTACCTAAGACTTTCAGGTTGGCTTGTGTGTTCAAGTCCTTAACTACGGCCTTTATTTCTGAGATATCATCAAGTGTTACTTCTCTCATTTCTAGTTTATGAACTTTGCCTTCTGAAGTAATTAAAACCGTTCTGCTTGTGTGAAGTCTCTTGTCATTTTTGAACCATTTCACAGGCATATCTTCATGAGAAAGCTCAAACTGAAAGTGAGCTGTCTCCCCCTCTTTCACTGTTTGATCCTGTAGAGGTGATATGAACTTCAGCCTCACACCTGTAATGTAGACACATAAATACAATCAGAAAAAAGGCTAGTCTAGTCCTGAAAGATATATTCTTTATCCTTTGGGTTTTTTTTCTTTTGTTCCTGAAAATATACTTGCCTTCCACAAACAGTCTTGCTGTGCTCTTCTTGCCATCAACTTCAGCAGTGTATTCTCCCTCATCATCAAACTGTGAATCATTGATAACAAGAATGTGCTTCTTTCCATCTGCAATGATGTCAAATTTTTCTCCAATCTTGAGAATATCAGTGCCCTTAGACCATATAACATTGGCCTCTCTGGTAAGGACACATTCAAACCTTGCTTGGCGCTTCTCAGGGACAGTGACATCTTTTAGGGGCACAGCAAAGTCCAATTCGATTTCTGGAAGCAAAAGATGACACGTCATTCGTAATGTGCTCCATGTGAGCTCTCCTAAGCTGGTGTCATGCTCGGTGGGGCACTGTACCTTTTACTGTCAGGATGGCTGTGGTGACGGCATTCAGGGCCTGGTAAAGGACTTCCCCAGCTTGCTCTAACTTCACTTTGTGCAAGGTTAGGAAGCGTTTTCCTCCTTCAGCTTTGATTTCACACGTCTGGAGAGATGACAGACTTTGTTAAATACAAATACCAATACAATGCAAACGCCTTGCTGCTAGATGGTTTTAGTAAAGGGATTTTCATCAAGATTGTATATGTGGTAAAGAGTTAGACAGGAAGAAAGGAATTGCTTTTCAATGAAAGTTAACACTTTTTACTCAATAATTAAAATTTGGAGTACATTTCTTCAGCATTCCACATTTCTTTGGAGTGTCAGAACCATTCCTACAATGTATGTAGGATATTTCTATTATTGCTTGAATTATGTGCTGCAATACTACCTTAAGAAAATGAAGGCCTCCAAAACTTAGCTTTTATAAAGATATAATCCTTACTTAGAGAATCAGTATTTTTAATCATATATTCTGGACTAAGTAGCAATGACACCTCCCAACAAAGTTTCAAGGAACCTGCTCACAGTACTTAATTTAAATAAATTGTGTTGTAAAATTCAAGGATGCTTACAGGTGAAGGTCTCAGGATTTCTCCTTTCAGCTTCCATTCACCAGGAATATCATCTTCAGATATTTCTGTATCGAAGTTTGCTGTTTCCTTCTCATAAACTGTAACATCCTCCAATGGCTTCAGAAGCTCAACTTCACGTTCTACAATGCACAAATGAACACACATATGATTAGATCAAATTTTGATAGCACTTTATAATAATTCAGGTTACCTTTTTTTTTGTCTATTTAGATGTTTTTCAACATTGGCCTACAAGCTGATTAAATATCATCCAAATAAAAGCTTCCTTACCACCAAGGGTCAGTTTAGCTGGGTATCTGCGACCTTCAACTTCCACTGCATATTCTCCAATATCAGCAGGACCAGCATTCTTGATTTTCAGGAAAATTTTATTTCCTTCTTTCACAATTTCTGTCTTGTCAGTGGGTTCAGCAGGGATTTCTTCATCTCCTCTAAACCATTTAATGTTTGGTGTATCCTTGACAATATCACAGCTGAAAGTAGCTGTTCCTTTTGGTTTAACATGCTGGTCTCTTATGGGTTTTACTAACCAGTCCCTTATAACTTCTGCATGAGAAAAAGTTATACAAGAAAACAGCTTAGCAGACTTTTATTACAAATAGATGTGCCATAAAAAAGAAGAATAAGAACAAAAAGATTTTGTATTACAACGAGCTTCTAATATTCTAATAGCTGTAAAAATTGTATCTTATATCCACTTGTATTGTAAGACAATGAGAAAATGTTTTCATAATTTTAAAGCAGCCAAAATATCCTAGAGAGAAAAAAGAGCATGATTTTAGTTGCTTACCTACTACCCTAACACAAGATGAGCATGACAGTTCAGAGTCTTCCACAGTAACAGTGTAAGTGCCAGCATCAGCATCATCTGAATCAGTGACTGTGAGGGAATGTGACAAACCAATAACACCCAGAGCAAATTTCCCAGGCTTGGCTTTGATGATTTTACCATCCTTTCTCCAGACCACATTTCTTTCTTTGTTAAGCTCACACGTTAAGTACAGTGGCTGGGTTTTAACGACAGTCACCTCTTCTTCAAGGGTTTTCACAAACCGCACTGGGAGTTCTGTGGGAAACAAATTATTTTTATTTGTCTCCTTTATATATAGAATATGTGATGCAAAAATACCTTATATAATATTTGTAGTGATCAAAGGAAACAAAAGGCTGTGTCTACCAACTACTGTAAAATTACAAAGCACCAGTTCTAGTTTGAGGAGTAGCTAGCCTATTGATAAATTTGAAAGAGGGAATACCTTCAACAATAAGTTTGGCTGTAGAGGTCTTCTCTTTGTTCCCCAGTCGTAATACACAAGTATATTCACCAGCATCAGACAGCTGGACATCAATAATATGCAGCTTCCTATCTTTGCCATCTGCAATAAACTTGTGTTTTGGGCTCTCTCGGATGTTACTTCCATCTTTCATCCAGCTGGTGATTGCAGTGGATGGTGAAATAAGGACTTCAAAGATTGCAGAAGACCCAACAGACTCAGCTTCTTTCAGCACTATATCTTTCATCTCCTTGACAAACTTCAGTGGTACAGCCTTGAGTTGGTAAGTAAATGGAGGCTCTTCAGGAGGTTTTTCACCACCGCTGCCTGGTCTGAGTTTCCTTCTTTCTGCATCTGCTGGTGAAGGTGTCTTCTTGGCTGTAATTCAGATTCAGAAATCAATAAACTAATCCTGATCAATTGCTTTTGCTTGTAGGCTGTGCTGATTTTGGTTGGGGGAGATTTAACAATCTTCTAAGTAGCTAGTATGCCGCTATATTTTGGATTTGTGTTGAAAGCAGTCCTGATAATATAGAGATATTTTTGTGATTGCTAAGAGGTGCTTGCAGAGCCAAGGCCTTTTCTACTTCTCATACAGACCCACCACTGAGAAGGCTGTGAGTTCACAAGAAATTGGGAAGATATACAGCCAGGAAAGCTGATCCCAACTGACCAAAGTGATACCCTACACCATATGGTGTTATGCTCAGTATATAAAGCAGGGGAAAGAAAAAGGAAGGGGGATTGGGGCATTCAGAATTATGACATTTGCCCTTCAAGGGATGGAATGGAACCCTGCTGTCCTTCATATAGGTGAACACATCTCTGCTCATGGGAAGTGGCGAATGAATTCCTTATCTTGCTTTGTTTGTGTGGTCTGCTTTTGCTCAACCTGTGAGTTTTCTCACTTTTGCCCTTCTTATCCCTGCCTCCCTCGTTGCTGTGTGGGGCCCGATTGTCAGCTGGAATTAAACCATGACAAGGTATTGCTTGTAATATCCTACCTTTGACTGGACTGATACCCTTTGGAGATTCTTCTTTTGGTGGCTTGGCCTCTGAAGTAGAACAGCAAGATTATTAGGAAAGCAGTTAAATAAACATACTTACTAAAACTAAGATAAGCATTTATTTTACTGATCAGATTTTTTCTTCTTTTAGTTCCCTACATGTAAAAGGGGAGGAAAGGATATAAACATATCTCTATTTTTAGAGAACTTATACTGTCTGTATCTCAATAGTAAGTTCAATATTCTGAAGTATAGGACATATTCAGCAGTAGAGTCTAACTGGCAGCTAAAAAGCTCCTATTTCCTTAATGTGTTTTTCTGCCCATTAATTTGTAAAATTTTGTCATTCCTTGACACTTGATTTAAGATTAGGCCCTTGATCAATATCCACCTGTCAGCCAAAAGAGTTTGAGTGTCTATTAAAATTATGAGGTTGTGGTTTTTTTTCTAAAAACCCACACACTTTTCTAATGAATGCCACGAAAATAAATGCTATGTAAATTAAATATGTTTCAGGACTATATGGTACTTTTACAAGTGAGGGATGTTCTGTTCCTAACTTAATTTGCGAAGAATCATCACAAACTTTTGAAAATATTACCCATGCTATGAGGTCTCTCGTTACCTTTTTGTGAAAGAAAATATAAAAGATATTTTTAATGGGAGAATGATATGAATGAAATGCAGGGACATATTTTATTGCAGTGAATGGAAAAACGAATACTAGGAAAAATGTGAGTTTTCCTGAGAAGACAATGGCACACAGAATGATTTATGAAGTCTTAGAGATGTATAAGACTAAGACCATGAACAGTGACTACACAGCTGTATATACAGACAGGTAAGACAAACACGTGAAGAGTGCCTGAATGCCAATAAAGCCAGCTGACAGACTTGATGGAATTGCAAATGGTGCTACTAAAACACAATGGCAGGTGGTGCTCTCCTGAAGCAAATGGTATAAGCACTTCGTGGAAGAATTTGGCATCAGTCTTCCTCACCTCGCTTTGCATAAGACTTTGCTGGAACATCCAGAGCTTCACATGGTTCTCCAGGTGCATCCAAATTCTTATTTTCACTTGAAAGTCTCGTGGCCTGCTCAGTCAGGTGAGCAGGTTCTGACTTCTGGTATTCTTTCTTTCCTTCTGTTTTCTTGGAAGTTATTACCTTACCTATGCTTGGAGAGTAAGTATCTTCTCCATTTGCAGAGATCCCTTTGCTCGATGATAATTTGTCTATCAGCTTTCCCTTATCTTTTTTCATGGTACCAGATGTGCTTTTTTCAATGCCATGTTCGGGTGATGTTTTTTCATCTGGTATACCTTCTGTAAATTGCTTTTCTTCAATTTTATCTTTTCTGCTTATGTGAGCTAGAGTTTCTTTATGTTCATCCTGAACATTACAAACTTCTTGAATTTGTTTTTCATCTTGACTTTGTGATGGCTGAATAGCAACTTTCTTTATTGACTCAGATATTATTTCCCTTTCATGTTCTCCCATAGAAACGTCACTTTCCATTCCTCCTGTAATCACTGTATCAAATTCTTTTTCCACAGGCAGAAAGTCAGGGGCATTTGGCTGCATAATTCTGCCTTTTTTTAAGTGGGTGCTGATGATAATTTTTCTTCCTTCTCTGGTATAATCTTCTTGCCTATTTTTTTATTACTTAGGAGTGTTTTCTCAATTGACACTTGTCCTAAACTCTCCTCATAATGAACTTCTTTCTCTGAACAGTATTTTTCTCTTGCTTCCATTTCTACTACTTCTGACTTCAGAACAGATGGTTTAAGGATTGTGTGAGGTTTTTCTCTGGAAACCTGCCCATCTTCAATGGTGCGTTCTAGGTCAAGACCTTTTCTCAATCCTGGCTGAGCCTCCTCAGACAGGTCTAAGGCATGTACTTCTGCTGATGTAAAATCCAGATTCTTATCTTTCTCATCATCTTGAATATCTTCCATTTTCTCTGCTTCTTTGTTAAGAACCTTATCTATAGGAATTTCAGGTACTTTGCTACCAGATTGCTTCATCCTCTGAATTTTACTTTGTATGCCATGTCCCTTCATAGATTCTTCAAGAGGATCTTCAGATTTCTCTGGAGTAAAGCCTCCTCTCTCATTTTCATTTCTAAGCTGAGGGGTGTCAGCTATGCCTGCCTCTATGATATCCTGTACAAATGAAGTTTTATCCTTAATGTGAAATTTTTCAGGTTGCAAACCTTTTTTTGATATCTCCTCTTTTCCTAGAAGTCCTTTCTGGTCCCTGGGCTGATACGGCCTTCTGGGTTTAGGAACAAAAGTTGATTCAGTTTCTTCTTTTTCATGCTTGGGAATCTTTTCTTCATGAAGAATACTAAACTTTTCAGAGGTCTTCTCTATGGCATCTTCCCTATGAACAAGCAATTTAATTTCATCCTCCTTTTCTTTTCCAGAATCTTTTTCCACATCTTCAGATGTTATAGAAATCAATTTCACTTCCTCATCAGGTAGTGGCAGTTCCTCCTTTGTGTAAGCAGTGTGATCCATTTCAGCTTCTAATTTCTCACCTCTAAGAGTAGTCATTCCTGAAACTACAGGTGTAATTTCTGGTTCCTCTTCTTCAGAAGCCAGGATGAAATATTTAAGAGATACTTTCTCCTTCTCATCTGTCTCTGAATTCAGTATTCCATCAGCTGTTTCCAGTGAGATTTTATACTCAAGTGGCTCTATGGCTGGAGCTGTCTCCTTAGGACTTACTTTTTCTTTTACGTGCAAGCTTTTTTCAACCAAAATCTTCTTTAACACAATTGACTCAGGCTTTTCTTCTTCCACTGGGGGCATTTTTTCTCTATGTTTTAGTACAGATGGTGCATCAGGCTTTTCTGTAGCTACAAAGGTTTCATAGGTAATTTAGAGAGTAAATCCATAAGAATAAGAATCAGGAACAATATATTTTAAGACAAATATTACAGCTATACCTGAAATAAAATGAACATAGAACACTTTCTCTCTGCACAACAGAAACTTACGACATAACCACAAAAGAAAAGTAAGAACAGCACACATGAACAGAAAACCTAAGTAAACCATTGTTAATAGTGTCTTATTAGACCAATTTAAATCCAGTGTAGGTTAAAAATAGCAGAAAAATGACAGCTATTTGGTCACTGACATAAAATAGGTTAATTGTGCCATTGCAGGCTACATCACCAGATCAACAGACATCACCAGGCCAACAGACATTAATGATTTGGCTTCTCAAATGCCCAAGATCTGAGCTCTACTGCAACATGAGGCTCTTTGAATATTGGTTGAGTAGAATGGACATCAGCTCTGCTGGTAGAGCACAGGCTGAGAGTGTTTCTGAGGAAATGGAACCATCACAGCTCTTTTTCTTTTCACAGCAGGCTTTGTTTCAGGGTCCTAAGCATAGCAGATGAAAGTAGCAATACTCTAATTCTTCAACATCACTGTCAGTTTTCCTCAGGGCTTCAATGACAAATCAAAAACAGGAAACCAAACAACACAATTGTTTACAAACATGTGTAACTTCTCTTTCTGTACGCAGAAAATACAAGATGCAATTCACAAAACACATATCAGGACTTGAGGAACAACGAGAAAACAACAGAATACACAAATTTCATAGTAGGACAACAAATAAAGACACATGTATTACCATCCAGAAAACAGAGTACAGACTGGTCTCCATAGTATATCAGAGATGTTTTTGTTTTAAATTAGGTGACAGTACCTAGAACAACAAGCTCCTTGAATGTGACCTGAAATCTTCCTGTAATGAATGAATTATCATACAGCTCTTCCCTCTTTTTATACTGAAGGTATTTAGGCCTCTCAAAGAAAAACTTTCTAAATTGCATAGAATACACATAAATACCTGCTTTCTTTCCAACAACTGGAGCTGTCACTGGAGCAGTAACAGTGGGTGCTGGTTCTTCAGCTGGTTTTGGAGATTTTAGAGCTGTATGGGGGAAAAAATATTTTAATTCATTACTTTAAGTATGACGTTCTTTAAAATGCTTTGTAGATGGTAGGAAAGTTCTAGCCTTATTTGTTCTAAAGGCACTTTTAATATTCAGCTGCACAGGGTGCTGAGTCATCTTGCCTAGACTGCTTTTGCCAAGAAAGGTTGGATCAGTTTACCCTTGAAGTGACCTTCCAATCTGGTATTCTATGATTCTATGAATTTCCATTTAGTGAGAAATCCCCAAACAGAAAATACTAGCCACACAAGAAAGGCTTCACCAGCATTCTCAACTAAAGAATTCTTACCTACTGCAGGCTTAGGTTCAGGCCCAGGAACTGGGACAGATGCTTGCTTAGTTTCTGCCATTTCAAACACAGAAATTACAAGTAGGTTAGTTTACAGTTTTTGCAATCACATTGAGCATTAGAAGTTAGGAGGAACAACACAGAGAGAGCTAAATTAAGACAGAATTTATTGGTTTCTATTTTATTTGGCCAAAAAGCAAGAAATTACCTTGAAATTAACTCTCATAAAGCAAGATTGCAAACAATGGAAAAAAGATGAATTTTTCAAGCATCAAAGAATAAAGACAACAAGAAACCCAGAAGATTGCAAAATGGTTAATGAGGACACAGTAGTCATGACAGACTAGAGGACAGCAAAGTGTTATGTTAATATAGCATGATATTCAGCACTGAATATTGTTTAGTTGCTGCAATAAGGAAAAAGAGTACCACATGTCTGTACCTTTTGGTGGTTCAGGCACAGGTTTCTCCTCTTTTTTTATGGCAGATATCTCAGTTTTCTTTGTAGGAACTTCTGGGACTTTAAAATAATATTTTTATTTTTTAACATATATTGAAACATCTTAAATCCTAAACAGAATGCTCTCAAGTGTATTTAAAAGATTTAATTGTTTTTACATGTAAACAGGTGCAGATGTTTGTAAGGATTAGGAATATATATTTCTTAGATTAAGATTTAAATAAATGAGAAACTATAAATGGGTAAAAGGACACATATTTGCAAAATGTTACATAAAAGAATGGTTGGCTTAACTGTTTTGCTGTAGTTATATTTTTATCAGTATTATATAAAATATTTGTAAAGCTCTTTTCTATACACAATGCAGATTGAGAAACAATCCCAAAATGCAGAATTCAGACCCAAATGTGGATGTCAAACTTGGTTGTGCTTCTAGCTAGGACTTAAATTGCACAATTAGGAAAGCTATTTTTTAAGATATAAGTTTCATTCCTGAATGTAAGAAAATGCTACTTAATAGTGGGATTTAAATAAAAATAAATTTAAAAAATAGATTTGACAGTAATCTACTACCTTCAGGTTTCTTAATTTTTTCTATTGGTGTAGGTACTGGTTTAACTTCTGGTTTAGGCTCTTTTTCTGGTTTAGGTTCTTCCTCTTCAGGTTTCTTTTTAAGAACTTCAAAAGAAAAGAAATCTCAGTTTTTAAAGCACAGGCAAACAAAAGAATAGACGGTGAACAAGACAAAGATTAAAAACATCAATCATACAGAAACAGGAAAATAAAATATATAGCTTAATAGAAATCGAAGATTTGTGTAACTATTCAAGATACTATTCTGAAAGTCATTTAAAATTCAAGTCATCTAAGGAAAAAAGACATTTTTATTAAGAGCAGTCCATCTGAGAGAAAAGATTTTAATGTTAACTATGTTAGAATAAAATTTCTTGTAGTATCTTAGATTTTTATTCTCTTATTTAAATGATGACTTGCTATATGCAATTATGAATTATTAACTTTAGTTATAGATGATTTTTAGGGACACAATGCAGGATTACAGATTAAACTCCCACTGACTTCAGTGAGAGAACAGTATTAAATCCCCAAGTACTGTGTTTGGAGAGCACAAATTTATATAATGTCTGCTTTCCATTTTATTGATTTCACTTGGTTTTGTCCTCTCAGTTCTCCATCTCGGGTATAGATTGACACTATCATTTGAAAAATGGAATATTATATTTTATTATGTTGTCTGAAATTTGAAGGTACAAAGTACACAGGCATGAATCATTGCTCTGTGGTATTTCAAAGAAAATTGGAATCAGTGCTTCATTTTTCTAAGCAATAGTTGAGCACAAAATTATTCAGAATGCCCCAGACTTTGCAGGAAATGGGACTGATGTCCAATAGTACTGGACGGTTCTGTGATCTGTGCAGTACTTCTAAGAAAACCAAAAGAGAGAATACACAGAATACACATGTAGCTTTAACAACATTTACACTGTGGGCAGTGGAAGACTCCCAACTTATAAAGAGATTTGGAAAATGGAAGAGTGAGAGACAGGGAACTAGATTTTGATTGTTCTGCTCTGTTTTCATTACAGATCCTTTGCATCTGAGAGACTTTCAGGCTACACCCCCTTCCTCCCTGCAACTACAACTGTTTTTCTGAAAAAACAGACATCAGATAGTATCTGATCATGTAATGTTCCATACCACATACGTGAACCAATTTTACTTAGGGGAATATGCTGATCAATGTTAAAACACTGGGTTTTTAAAAACAGAGCCAAGTTACTATACCTCTTTTCAAAACAACTTCTTCTTTTGGTGGGGGAGTAGGCTCAGGAATTACTTTGCGAGGTTTCTTTACAAGTCCAGGCACTTAAAAGAATATTATTCCAGATTTAATTGCAGGTTCATAACAGCAGTAAGAGTCAATCAACAACTAGCATGTCCAAACACACAAATAAAATACTAGTCCACTACTGAACGTTAAAATCAAAGGTAAAACAGTTGCTATTGAAGCCAATAGTTTTAATATATTTTCTATATAATTTTCAGACAGCCATAATCTAAGTTTATGTATAAAGAGAAAGTTTTCATACAAATCAACAGAACAGAAGTAGGGTTTGAGAAAACTATAAAGCTTATGTATTCAAGAAGAATCATCATAACATTTTTATTTCCTTGTCCTCTTTCAATACAGGCTTATGCTACACATACATTCATATGATCTGTCTGTAATATTCATAAGGAGCCACTTTAAATTCTAAATTTGGAACAACATTAGGAAGGAATGTCCACTGCTTAGCTACTCAGTTTATCTTAAACTCCAGTAGATATGAATCATATAAAGGCATAACTGTGAAGTGGCTTGCTCAATACATTATTCATTCCCATATCTAGAAAGTGTCCTCTCCCCAAAATAAGTTACATTCAGAAAAATAATAAACTAAGTATGTTGGAACAATGGTGTATGCATTTAAAGAGTTGTTTGTTTTTTTTTTTTTTTTTTTTTCTAGCTAAGCAGAAAACCGAAGTGAGCACCTACACAAGTGATTAAAGCTCATAAAAACTCTCTCACTCTTCTATGTTTCTGTCTCTTACGTCTCATAGATTGCATGATGGGCGATTAAAGGGGACACAAGTAGAACACAAACATGTATGCCCAAGATGGGGATGCATGTTGAGCATAATCTAACATTGACAGTGTTTTGATATATTTGAGCAAAACAAGAAGATACTGATAACTAAAACTTTGGGCTCATGAGAGGTTTATTGTAAGCTAGATTCTTATATCAGCTAGGTACCTTTAGCAGGTGGGGGTTCCAATTTCGGAGGCTCACCAGGTTTTGCAGCTACAACTTTCTTCCTTGCCTCAGGAGCTTTAAAGAAAATTATTTGAATTTTACAACACACATTAGACTGCAAAAAGAAAGATTTCTAAGAAATCCAAATACCACATTACTAGTATTGCTGTAAAAGAAGGACAAAAGCTCAAAGTTAAGATCCTTGCTGCTTAACTGTTTAGAAAAATCGGATGGTCTGTAGAAAGCACAGTTGATCTAAAACCCGTGATCATATTACACCAGCAAATTATTGCTGGGGATTCTTTTCATTTGTAAGGCTATGTTAAAGAGAGAATAATTATGTTAAGGATAGAAGAATGTGTTAACTTGATTAAAATGGTTTTAATATTTTTTTCCCTGTAGCTATTGAAAAGAACCCATGTAAACGCTGATAAAAAATGATGATGGATTGAGCATTAGTGAGGTGAACCATTAAAGTATAGCATATTAGAAAAGAAATAAAAAAGACACAAAATTACAGCCTAAAAGCATGCTTTTCAAGGTTCATCAGTAAAATTTTAAAAGATTGAGTTTCCACCATTATCTATGCCTTCAGATGATTATACCTTTAAGTAGATCTTTTGCCAGTTTAATATCTTCTGTTGGAGCAGGTGGTGGTGGCTTTCGCTTTTCAGGGATCTTCTTTTCAGGTTGCGGCACTTTAAATAACATTAGGTAGATTTAGAACAAATTTCCTATGATGGCAGTTATGTGAAGAGTAATGTACAAACCTAAAGACCACCATTTTCCATTTTCAGTGAAGCCAGTGAAAAAATGTAATTGAATTAAATGGGAGCATGAAAGAGCCTTAGGTTACTGCTTCACAGCATGCACACAATGCAGATATCCAAGCTGACTTAAAAAAAGCATGTTAATAACATGGGAACAAAAGTAGAAAAAACAAATGATGGAAAAACTCATGTTGATAAGAAACTAAATGAAAGCGTTATAAATAATCTTCAGGTTGTGCTTAGAATTAAATGATCAGAAATAATTTCCAGAGCACAACAATGGAAGAATCACAGAAAGACCTACAACGTAGAGGTGACCTACAACACACAGGCACATGTATGAGAAATGAGAGAACAAGAAAAATCTGCACATGATGATAATGAAAGAAAGGTGTGTGGCAGCCTCCAGGGAAGTACTTTGTATACCTTCAACTGGTAAAGCTTCTTCAACTTCTGCAACTGGAATTTCTTCTGCTTGTTCAGGCTCAATCTCCTTTATGATTTCATATTCTTTAAAGAATATTGACAAGTGGTGTAAGTTTTCAATTATAAGATTGTTTCACATGAACAATTACACAGATATATAAAAGCAAATCTACTTCAACAGACACAGACAAATACACATTGGGACAAGTAATCACTCAGTATCTGTTACCTTTGCAGTTAATGCAAGATTTTGAAAACTAGTTCTTTCTAAGCATGAGTGAGGATTGTGTGAAGGACAGAATTTTTATATATACAATATAAACTAAACATTAAGTTTGTGGATGAGTCATTGTATCAGGAAAGAATAAAAATGTCACTGCTCTCAATTAATTTAAGATTATAACAGCAACATAAATATTAACTTTTGAGAGACTCCAATTTAGTAGGAATTTAATATTATCTTAAAAAGAGATGTATCCTGTGCAGGAGCATATAGTTTACTTCCAAATATGAACATATACTAACAGATACAAGAAATATTGAGTGGTATAATCTAAAATATGAAGCAAACAACTTACAAACATCACAATGAGAGAAAAAGGAAAATGTCTACTTTAAAGCTTATACTCAGAAGAACAAGACAAAGTATTGTTCTTAGAGTAAAATCTATGGTGGCACAAACCTTCACTTGGTAGTGATTCAGGTATTTTAGGAATAGCAACAGGTACTTTCTCCTCTGAGATGGGTTTCTTGGGTACCTCCGACACTTAAAAAAAACATTAAGTTTCTTTTATTTTTGTGTATATAAAAGTACGTATGAAACATAAATAGACAAAGACATCTAGTACACACAAAATCACAGTAAGAATGGCTGTAACCATGAAAGACTGCTCCAGTCTTTCTCAAGGTTGGTTACAGTCAACTGACAAATTTTATAGACTCAGTTAAGAACAAAGGAAAGAGAGTATATAGAAAATATTTCTTCTCAGGAGATGCCTCCTGGCAATATGTACCTTTGGTTGGAGGAAGCTCTGTTTTTTCTAATTGTGGCTTTTTAGGTGTTGTAAGACGCACTTTCTCTTCTGTGACAGTTCTCTCTCTCACTTCAGTTTCTTTAAAGATATTAGTAAATTTTATTATTGTGAATATTAAGACATATATAAACATAATAGTGAAAAGTGCAAAAATAAAGAGAAGAGGGCATAAAAAACATGAAGAATAATACATTTAAGCAGGAGATTATTCATTTGGCAATGCATTCATCAGTGAAACCAAGGGAAATGTTTTCAGAGAATAGCAATAAGGAGATGTTCAGTCACGGATGTATGTACCTTTAACTGAATGAACTTTATATTTTCTAAGGACAGGCACAGGTTCGGGTTCTTTTGGCACAGCAACAGGCTCTGCTTTCTTGGGTAGAGCCACAGGTTTCTTTGGCACAGCCACAGGTTTCTCTGGCACAGCCACAGGTTTCTTTGGCACAGCCACAGGCTTTTGAGGAATGACCATTGGCACTTCTTTTTCTGCCTCTTCCTCCTCAATCACCTCAGGCACTTTAAAGATATTAGATCTGTTTACTTGACTGAACTTAACATCATGCACATGGAGATGCAAAATGACAAAATGCTGCCTTCATCCCCCCCACAGAGAGCAGAGAAGCAAAGAGCACTGAGCACTGCAGCAATGTGGAGGGCATGGCAGGCTCTTCCAGAACACCACCCTATACCTTCAGCTGGAGAGACTTCTGGCTCTCCAGGCTCAGCAACTGCTGCCACCTCCTCTGCTGCTTCCACCTCTTCTTCCTCTTCCAGGACGTCAGCTTCAGGCATCTCAGGCACTTCAAAGATATTAGTGCATTTCATTTTACATGACTGAGAAGACAGGGCAAGTAGGGACAACAACACAGACACGGAACATCACAGCAGCCAGCTCAAACCCTCACACACCACACAGCACCCTTGCCCCAGCACACACAGCCTTGACAGTCCAGTCAGGGGACAGAGACAGGCCAGGAGAGGGTAGGACAAGGCTTAGGAGAAGAAGATTCAGTATGTTCTTTGTTAAGTTATCCATGAAGACAGGTACCTCTGGGTGCTGGAAGCTCTGGTGCTTTGGCAGTGGGCCCAGGTATTTTTTCCTCACGAGTAGTCTTCCGGGGCACCTCGGGTGCTTCAAAGATATTAGTAGCAGTCAGTTTTGTACATACAACAGGAGGATGCACAGTGAAATGCAGACTGGAGATGCACTCAGGAACATAACCAGAGTGGTCTCACAGCATCAACCTCTCTCTCTCACTGGCTCACACACACAGACACCCAGAGGACACAGGCACAGTTTTGTAGTGATGCCACCTGGGTTCTGGGAGAGAACTGCTGGCTATGCATGGGCTTGAGGGTGAGGTGTGAATTAGGTACTTTCCTCCCTTGGAGGAGAGCCCTTCATTCTCAGGCCTGTTGGGATCTGGCTTTTCTCTGGGAGCAACCTCAGCCCATGTTTTATCTGATACCATTCCTCCTGAATCAATCTGCTGGCGCTTTATATTCAGCAGTTTGGGCACGGACAAAGCAGGGAACACAGTTTTTCTCATTTCCCCCTATTTTTGTCCTTCTCTATATCTATAATTTTCTTATGCTTTTCTCTCTTTTTATGACTTATTTCCTTATCCTAGGTACCTGTCTTGCTTCAATTTTCAATTCACTGTGGCAACTTCCACAGCCTGTACAGTGCAACGGATTTTATAATGATTCTTTTTTATTATAAACCCTACAAGTGTCAGCAATTTCTTTAAAACTTTCTATACTGGCACTTCTTACTGTACTTTTGCATTGCTAAGTAAAAATTGGGGTTTTATTTCCAAAGATTTATGTCTATTATATACACTATCTGAGTCTGCCAGAAGATTCATGTATACTCTTGGCTATTTAAGATAACAAATTTGGACATCCATATGAAAAACTTTTGACTAATTGCTAAGATACAACATTTTAGTATCTACTGATTCATAATAAGACACCAATATAGTAAAATCGAAATATATTTTGAGCTGTTTATACAAAATACTACATTTTCAAATTCCTAACTGATACACAGTACAGGACGCAGAAATTTCAGGAAATCACAAATGAACAGAACAACAACAGACACCAGAACTAACACGTAGGACAATAAGGACAGTCTCATCTGGACTGATGCACAGGGAGACAGGTACCTCGAACTGCTGCTGGCTCTGGCTGTTTGGGCATAGTTACAGGTGTAGGCTCTTCCACAACACCTTTCTTGGGCACCTTGGGAACTTCAAAGATATTAGTGTATTTTAGTTTTGTGGGCACTGCAGATGGCTATGTAACAATAAGACAACCAGTAGTAAATGCACACGGTCTATTTTCAGAAAGTGCTGTGGTGACATTCAGTCATCAGCTCTGCTTTGCTTCCAACCTGTGGAATGAGCAGGGTGCCCAACACATCGCACAGGAGATGGGAACTCTGTGTGTGGTCTTTGTTTCTTGGTCAGGGTGGAAATGTAGAAAATAGATCTGGCTTCTTAGTAACAGATGATCAGAGATTTATTTGTGGAATACTAGTGTTTTTGTGTATCGGCCAATATAATTCACAACTACTTTGTCATTGTAACTTTTTTAAGGAAATAACATTTGATTTATCATCACTATCTTTTTTTTCTACTAATTATTTTCATTCTTTACACATCCTCTTAACTTTTTATGTTCCACAGTTCCTTTCATTTAAATTCTACTGTAGAAATATATATACTTCTACTTCTCTCTTCTCTTATGGGTTCCATTAATCTGTTAATAAGATAATCACTAAATATATCCAGTCCTTTGTTAGCAAAAATTCTTCATGTACATTTGCATTACCCTACTTTTAAAGAGGCACAGAACTTAATCTGCTACTGTCATCAATTAGAAGTTTCAGGGAAGCAGTGTTTTGTTAATTAAACTTAAAGACTTATTTTCAGGCTTTTCAGAAAAAAACATGCTATTCTGCTTAAACTAAACACTCAGTAAATGTTAATTCTTAAACTTTACTAACAGTTCAATAAGCTAGAGATATTTTTCAGGGAATGAGATTTAGTTTTTCCTGCCATGTTTTTGTTCCACATTGCACTTTGTTAAGTACGTATCTCTGATGGATCACCATCAAAAAAATTAGTTGAACTGAAGTACAGAAGTGCATGGTTTTTTTCCTAATAATGATAGTAATAGTGACCTGTACCTTTGGCTGGTGGTGGTTCTGGTTGTTTGGGTACTGCAACAGGCATCTTTTCTTGCGGGACAGCTTTCTTGGGCACCTTCAGCACTTTAAAGATATTATTACACCTTAATTTCACAGTTAAATTAGTAGGAAAGATCACTCAAACACTCAATCAAAGAGTTTAGATATTTCTAAGCACTATAATGTTCCTCTAGTGACTGGTTGGTTAGTCATGCACAAAGATAGGTACAGCAGAGGTTGAGGGTCAAGGACAAACAATAAATCTTACACAAAAGAAGGGATAAACAAATGAAAATAGTAAAATAAAAAGCAGCTCTCTCCAGAAGATATACCTTTAGCTTGTGGAGGTTCTGGTTTCTTTGGCACAGCCACAGGTTTCTTGGGCTCAGCCACAGGCTTAGGAGGAACCACCACTGGTGCCTCTTCTTCAGCCTCTTCTGCCTCAATCACCTCAGGCACTTTAAAGAAATAAAATTCGTTTACTGGGCTGAGCTTAAAGTCAGCAAGCAGGCAGAAGGCAGAGCAGGAAAGGAGGAAAGTAAACACTTGACAGACTACTGGAGTATCCTCTTCAGTCAATAAGCCCTGTTCAAGCTGGACGTCCTACAAAGAGCCCAAGGATGGATTTTCTGAGAGGGAGATCTCTGGAAAACCCCACCCTTTCTGTGGGGAATGTGCAGGCACATGGAGATGCAAAATGACAAAATGCTGCCTTCATCCCCCCCACAGAGAGCAGAGAAGCAAAGAGCACTGAGCACTGCAGCAATGTGGAGGGCATGGCAGGCTCTTCCAGAACACCACCCTATACCTTCAGCTGGAGAGACTTCTGGCTCTCCAGGCTCAGCAACTGCTGCCACCTCCTCTGCTGCTTCCATCTCTTCTTCCTCTTCCAGGACGTCAGCTTCAGGCATCTCAGGCACTTCAAAGATATTAGTGCATTTCATTTTACATGACTGAGAAGACAGGGCAAGTAGGGACAACAACACAGACACGGAACATCACAGCAGCCAGCTCAAACCCTCACACACCACACAGCACCCTTGCCCCAGCACACACAGCCTTGACAGTCCAGTCAGGGGACAGAGACAGGCCAGGAGAGGGTAGGACAAGGCTTAGGAGAAGAAGATTCAGTATGTTCTTTGTTAAGTTATCCATGAAGACAGGTACCTCTGGGTGCTGGAAGCTCTGGTGCTTTGGCAGTGGGCCCAGGTATTTTTTCCTCACGAGTAGTCTTCCGGGGCACCTCGGGTGCTTCAAAGATATTAGTAGCAGTCAGTTTTGTACATACAACAGGAGGATGCACAGTGAAATGCAGACTGGAGATGCACTCAGGAACATAACCAGAGTGGTCTCACAGCATCAACCTCTCTCTCTCACTGGCTCACACACACAGACACCCAGAGGACACAGGCACAGTTTTGTAGTGATGCCACCTGGGTTCTGGGAGAGAACTGCTGGCTATGCATGGGCTTGAGGGTGAGGTGTGAATTAGGTACTTTCCTCCCTTGGAGGAGAGCCCTTCATTCTCAGGCCTGTTGGGATCTGGCTTTTCTCTGGGAGCAACCTCAGCCCATGTTTTATCTGATATCATTCCTCCTGAATCAATCTGCTGGCGCTTTATATTCAGCAGTTTGGGCACAGACAGACCAGGGAGCAGAAATGGGCAAATCATTATTTTATGGTTATTACTACTGTCGTGTGTTTCCGTTCTATTTTTTCAATTCTTTTGCAATGTAAGTGTCAGCTTTTGAGTTTGGTTTCAGTGCTTCTGTAACCCTGTATTTAGACATTGCATTTGGGGAGGGTAAGGCTGCATAGTGAGCCAGTGTGGTGTGTGCAGAATTGTAATGCACAAATACAGCATGTAAAAATGCAATGGAATTGTAGATTCGAGGAATCAAATTTCTTGGGTCCCCTTGAGATAATGGCCAGAAATGTTATGTCAGACCATCATGACTGATCACACATTTGATTAAGTACTGTATTAATAAAGCTTTGGAGTATTTGTTATTTGGGCTCTAGGTCTGTATGCCTCAGCCTTAAAACACTATTGTCCTGTCTAGGTATGTTCCTCTTTTTACTTTGGGCCTTCTTTTCCATAGTAACTTCAGTTCCTTCACAGTCCATTAAACCTGTCTTTCCTGCTTATTTTCACTGAAGTGATGAGCTTTTGCTGGTTTTTTTTTTCCTGTTTTTAATATTGCTGTGTCATGACTGTGCCTGGTAGTTATTACTGCACAATAGGACAGGCTTGCTGGTTAAACAAAACCACTTTGGATTAAAAAAATCTATTACTTGAGATTCTTGGAAAAATTACAACAACAGAAGGTTAAACTAAGAATCCAAATTAGAAAGCTCTTTCCCATTCTAATAGTAAGATTTCTACACAGTACAGGATGCAGAAATTTCAGGAAATCACAAATGAATAGAACAACAACAGACACCAGAACTAACACGTAGGACAATCTCATCTGGACTGATGCACAGGGAGACAGGTACCTCGAACTGCTGCTGGCTCTGGCTGTTTGGGCATAGTTACAGGTGTAGGCTCTTCCACAACACCTTTCTTGGGCACCTTGGGAACTTCAAAGATATTAGTGTATTTTAGTTTTGTGGGCACTGCAGATGGCTATGTAACAATAAGACAACCAGTAGTAAATGCACACGGTCTATTTTCAGAAAGTGCTGTGGTGACATTCAGTCATCAGCTCTGCTTTGCT
Source organism: Sitta carolinensis (assembly GCA_032173965.1). Taxonomy (NCBI): domain Eukaryota; kingdom Metazoa; phylum Chordata; class Aves; order Passeriformes; family Sittidae; genus Sitta; species Sitta carolinensis. The sequence continues at coordinate 23,078,675 of CM063288.1, forward strand.
TCCAACCTGTGGAATGAGCAGGGTGCCCAACACATCGCACAGGAGATGGGAACTCTGTGTGTGGTCTTTGTTTCTTGGTCAGGGTGGAAATGTAGAAAATAGACCTGGCTTCTTAGTAACAGATGATCAGAGATTTATTTGTGGAATCCTAGTGTATTTGTGTTCTGACCATGTTTCATGAATGACTGTGTTCTGTGCTGGTTTACGCAGTCAATATCATCTTTTTACTTGCCACTTTACTATTGCTACTTTAAACCTTTGGGTTGACTTCACCTTTCTTTTTCTGTCTCTGCATGTTTCCTCTCTTCTGTAACTTCTCATATTTTCCCTCTGTCCTCTCCTGCCTTTCATTCTAATCACTAGATGTTGCTTATAATTGTTTTATATTAATTCCAATTATTTAAATAATTATATAATCACTTTGAGGTGGTACTTCACTTCAAGGTTGTCATTGTATATCACATGGAGAGAATCTGATGGCAGAGGCAATGTTTTCTCTGGCCAGAGCCTGAGAGTTCTAAAGGAAATGAAATAATGCATCACTGCATCAACATATAGTGTTTTTGGTTTAGCGTGTCTTTAGTATTTTTTTTCTATTTTAATTGCAAATGACTTTTTAAAGGCTCACTGTATTACATGATCACAGTAACTGTACAGCCCTTTAATGCTATTTATACAAAGTAACGACTTTGCTAATCCCATAGTCAAAAATGTTTATGTATGACCAAAATACAAACAAATTATAAATAACAATTTAAAGAAAATATTCCACTCTTTGATACAGATATGTAGAGATATTTGTGATTATTTTATTCTAAGTACTAAAACTGCTACTATCTGCTGAAACCTTAATTTCTGTCTATTGAGTACTTCCTCATAGAATCATCTGGGTTGAAAAAAAATTTAGGATCATCAAATCTAACAGTAAATATAATACTGCCCTGTCCCACTAAACTGCATATGAAGCCATCCCTACTAATAATGTGAACAACTGTTTATGGACTCCTTCTCTTGCATCTATTAGATTTTGGCATTTTTGTGGTAGATAGGAATTTATCATATCTGCTTGATGTGAAATAAACCCAGTCTAACCAAAGCTTAGATGGTTTAATTTGAGCAAACATTTCACACCCCTGCGCAGCAATTCATTTTTGGCACATCTCTCCCACATTTTTGATATCAGAGTATACAGTGGAAGATCAATTTAAACTGAGATTCATTTAAAAAAATCCTAAAAAGCATAAAATACCCTTTTCTTACGATGATAATAGTGGTAGCATGTACCTTTAGGAATTGAAGCCTCTGGTTTTTTAGATAGAGCAGGGGATGCTTTCTTCTCTGGAACAGTCCTCTCAGCCATCTCAGGCACTTCAAAGATATTAGTACATTTCATTTTACGGTTACAATAAAACTCAGTATTAAATACAGAGACTGAAACACAGAGGACAACAGACAAATTTTGAAGTAACAATTTAGCACACATTCATACTCAGATTTGTTTTGCAAGCATTACTCAAAACAGATCAAAAATGACAGACAGGATAAAAGAGGTTAAATTAATACTTAAAAGAAGATTCAGCGTGAGTGTTGTATTTATAATAACACGTAGCTTTGACTGATATAGGTTTTGATTTTTCAAGAACAACCAGAGAAATTTTCTTTTCTGGGACAGCTTTTTGGGCATTACATGTTCTTTGAAGATATTAGTATCTATTAATTACATGTATTAAATCTTAAATACTTAAAATGAGTAGAGAAACAACATATTCAAGGGAAGGAAAAGAGATCCTATGAAGAGATACCTTTAGGCTGTGCAGCTGCTCGCTTCTTAGCAGCAGCATGTTTTTCCTTTTCAGTCAGCTTGGCTGGTGGTGGTTCCTCTGGTGCCAAAATGAGCTCTGGTTCTTTGGATGCCACTTCAGGCTTTGGTTTTTGAAGTGGTGTAGAAGGCTCTAGGTTTTGGGGTGCTAAAACGGTTTCTGGTTCCTCAAACACCATGACAGGTTCTGGCACAAGAGGCTTTGATTTTCTGGACACTGCAGTAGGCATTGACTTCTGGAAATCTGCAGCAAAGTCTGTTTCTTCAGCTGCTACAAACTCTGTTTTCTGGGACCGCACAAAATGTTTTGCTTTGGGGGGTACCACAACACGCTTTGATTTTTGAGTTGATTCAACTGTCTCTGACTCCTCAGACACCAGTACAAGCTCATATTCCTCTGAGGCCATAAATGGTTCTGGTTTCTGGGATTCCAGAACTGGCTTTTGTTTTGGGGGCATCACACCATATTTTAACTTTTGGGGTGGCACATCAGGCTTGGGTTCCTCAGGAACCACAACAAACTCTTGTTTCTCAAGCACTACAACATGTTCTATTTTTTGGGATTCCAGAATTGGCTTTTGTTTTGGGGGCATCACACCATATTTTAGTTTTTGTGGTTCTACGTCAGGCATGGGTTCCTCAGGTACCACAACAAACTCTTGTTTCTCAAACACTACAACCTGTGCTAGCTTTTGGGATTCCACAACAGGCTTCTGTTTTGGGGGCATCACACCATGTTTTAGTTTTTGGGATGCCACATCAGGCTTGGGTTCCTCGGGTACCATAACAAACTCTTGTTTCTCAGGCACTACAACATGCTTTGGTTTTTGGGATTCCACAACAAGCTTCTGCTTTGGAGGCATCACACCATGTTTTAGTTTTTGGGGTTCTACATCAGGCATGGTTTCTTCAGGTACCACAACAAACTCTTGTTTCTCAATCACTACAACCTGTGCTAGCTTTTGGGATTCCACAACAGGCTTCTGTTTTGGGGGCATCACACCATGTTTTAGTTTTTGGGATGCCACATCAGGCTTGGGTTCCTCAGGTACCACAACAAACTCTTGTTTCTCAGGCACTAAAACATGTTTTGGTTTTTGGGATTCCACAACAAGCTTCTGTTTTGGGGGCATCACATCATGTTTTAGTTTTTGGAGTTCTACATCAGACATGGTTTCTTCAGGTACCACAACAAACTCTTGTTTCTCAGACACCACAATATGCTCTGGTTTTATGTGCTCTGTGGGGGTTTGTGTGCCAATAGATACTGATTTTTGGTGTGTCAAAAGAATAGATTCTGATTTTTGGTATGTCAAAACAGTCTCAGGCTCCTCAGATGTCAGAATATGCTCTAGTTTTTGAACTGCCTTTACAGGCTTTAGTTTCTGGGCCACTCCAGACACTTCTGGTTCTTGTGGTTCCACCTCTTGAGGCTTTGGTTTTGCATGTCCTGCAATGGACTTTGGTTCTTGAGAAACTGGAACTTTCTTTTCTGGCAAAGTTGTCTTGGTTGCTTTATGTACATAAAAGATATTAGTTCTAAATTTAACAACTGCACTGGCAATCATACCAAAATTAAGCCAACCATAAAACATAAAAAGACAATTTGTAATGAAAATATTAAAAGCATGTCAGGTATTGATCATTTATGCTAGTCTTCTAAATGATGAATACAGGACATTTTGGCCTTTCTTTTCTCTCCAGAGTACATACACACTCTGCCTCACAAAACTCATGGTCCCATATGGAAATACACACATGCACTAATAATATAACTTAAGATATAAGTAAAAGCCATGATAATTGTCAACAGAATGGACAGGACAAAAGATATTAATTGCACTGGAGGAAATAACCTGAAGATCCTTTCAAGAAACAGCAGCGATGGGATCTAGTTTATCTTGGTGAAGCTTCTGGTTTTTCAATTAAATTGATAACTTCTGCTCTTAGCTACTAGAATGGGTACTTTTCTTCTCCCATTATAACTTTTAAGTTATTAGCTGTGATGGTTTTCATGAATGCAAGGAGGTAGAATAGTAAGAATATGTAAAAATAGTAAGAAGAACTGAAGTAGAATAATAGCAATAACATATAGGCAATTCAGACATTCATGCCATTATTTTTTAAAAAAAACAACCATGTGTGTCTGTTTCCCACATATATGTATATAAATAGAACAAGTATGATTTAGAATTTCAGTAAACCAAAGGCTTAGATAATTATAATGTTAAAGAAAAATTACTTCTGTTATTTTATTAGTGTTGAGATTTACCTTCTTTTGGTGGGAGTTCTGGTTCTTCGGGTGCAGCCTCTGGTTCTGGGACAGCCACAGGTTCTGGTAGTTTTTGCACAGGTATTTTCTTTTCTGGCACTTTCTTCAGCACCTCAGGTTCTTTAAAGATATTTGTTTGTTTTAATTTCAAGAATTTGAAGAACAGGAATTAAAAAGACAATAACAGCTCCACCCTTATAAACCATTTAGTTGGTTGGGGTTTTTTTCCATATTGTTTTACACACACTATTAGTAACCACTGTTACTGGGAGCTATTCACAAAGGAAGAAGACCACAGTCTGTAACGCTTATAAATACATTATATAAAGTATACAAAAATGTTGCTAACACAAATGTAAGAAAGATAATAGATAATTGTGTGCAGTCATTAATACTGAACATATACCTTTGGGTGGTGGAGGTTCTGGTTTTTTAGGAGCTTCAATGTGTATTTTTTCTTCAGAAATCACCTTCTTGGGCACTTCAGGCACTTTAAAAAAAACAGTTAATTTTATTTATATATGTCTGCAGTGTTCAGACATTAAGAAAAAGTAAATCTCAGGGACATCAAAAGCATGAGTGGTTTTGGATGTGAATATGTAATTTCTCCTTTTCTTATAGGAAATTCTCTCTGCTGCCTCACAGAGTAACAGATGTAAAAACTACAATTGAAACCAAAAATCATTTTTAAGACATTAATAGTAAAATTAATTACCATGATGTTAAAATTGTACCCTAGAAAATTAAGGGGTTTTTGTTCATTGCATATAATTACTTTTAGTCTCTGGACATTCTGGTTTCTTTGATACTTTAACTGAAACCTCTTCTGGGACCAGTTCTTTTGGTACCTCAGACACTCAAAAAATATCAGTAACTTTATATTATAAGAATTTCATAAACAACACTAAAGCATACAGCAGATCACTCTTAGTGAAAACATCAACTACAAAGATCTACTTTTTTCACACAAAATATTTGCTCATTTGAAAAACCTTTCATACAGAAGAAAACGCTAACAGAGGTCTTGAATGCTGTCTTCCATATAGTTCAAACAAGAAAAGAACATTTTAAAAAATTCTGTACTTTTGTCATAATTTCAAGTATCTGTAGCTGGTATAACTTTTGAGGTTTCTGGCACAGCGGCTTTGATTTTTTGTTCTACATCTACTTCCTTGGGTACTTGAGGCCCTTTAGGAAAGAGATTATATTCAGTCATTATGAAGAGTTTTACAGTTATGTTCCAAACTTTTCAGTAGAAATTGCCAAGGTTCTTAATAAAACCTCTGATTTGACTTGTTTATTGTCTTAAGGTTATTTAATGTCTCTGTAAAGACTCAGGAAACACCTCAGAGTCTTCTGGAGTTTCTTTTTCTACATCAGATTATTTTTCCATTTTATTCAAGTATCTTGTATTTGACTGAGACTGATATTGTCCATTTTGTATTCCTTGGCACATTCTTCTATGTGTGATAACTTCTTGGTATCAATTTATTGTCTATGCACACAAATTTTTCTTCTATATTAGACATCTTTATCACTCATTCTATGCTCTTGTGGGACTAGCTTTTCATTGTCAGTCAGGACTATTTCACATCACAGAGGCCCCTTTTTTCCTCTTCTCTTAAGATTTCTGCTATCTTTCTCAAATGTCAGTCTCATTTCTGCTCAGCCACATCAATATTTCTAACACAGTGTTACAGTTTACAGCTATGATTCAAAGGAGAAGAATTTTAAATACAGTAACATATATAGAACTATATGGGCACAGAAAGTAAAAGTAACAAGAAATCACAAACAAGCAATCAGATTACTAATCTGCACAATCAAGATAGAGGTTTCTTTCCCCTTCCAAATTCTAGTTTTCTGTAGTGCAACATACCTTTGGCTGGTGGTGGTTCTGGTTTTTTAGGTACAGCAGTGGGCACTTTCTCTTCTGGAATTTTCTTGGGCACCTCTGGCACTTTAAAGAAAACAGCATGCATCTTTTAAAATGAAAGCATTTAAAATATGTACATTGTAAAGAAGAAAGAGTATCAAAAGAAGCATATCAGAAAGAAATGAAAGCTATAAAAAGAGAGATGACATGCAAAAAGTGTTGTATACTATTACATACTAATAGGGTTTTGATAAATGAGTTTTATCAAAACTCTAATGCTCAAGAGAAAAAGCTCCTTCTCTGAAAGACACTATTATTGACATATAAGCTTTAGGTAGCGTTACTCTTGCTTTTATAGGTATAAAAATATTTATTGATTTCTTTCAAGATATTAGTGTAGTTTTAAAAATTACAAAAATTAAACATTCAATACAGAGACATAAGACAAAACACATAGATATATGAGGATGTGACAAAACAAGTAGGTGGATAAGGATGCTTTGACAACAATTATAACTTCTCAGAAGTCTTCATGGTTCTACCCCTCTGGCAAAGAGTAAGTTGGAAGTGACTTTGGGATCTTTTATCATGCAGTTTTAGAATTGCTATGCTCTCCATAAAGATGAAAACAATCTAAAGAAGTCATGGAAAAAGTTGAACTTCAATGAAATGCCTTTTAAATGCCACACATGACAGTTCTTCACTGATGCTTAGCAGTACTATGGGATAATGACTAGGGTGGGATAAGCTGTGCTGCCATTGGCTTGATAGTTTCTAATGTCACTCAAACTGCTAGTTCAGACAGACTTTTAAAATACTTGAATGAATTGTAACAGCTGGTTTTTCTGTACAAATTCTATTTCCATTCAAAATGAAATCAACTGTCCCCTAAGTTTAACATGAGCAATGTTAAACAGAGGAATAGGATGTACTTCTTGCTAGAGTATGATCAAATTTCTGAGGCTGTATTCATGAAGTGAAAACTTCTGTAAGACTTCACTTTTCTTAAGTGAAAACTGTAAATCTCACTGCCTGTTAACATGGCTAGAGCTTTCCTTATTTTTAGTCTCTTACTAACTACTGATACAATTTCTTGGTTACTCTTGGGTAGAATAAAGAGATTAATTTAACTAATTTTTAATGCTTTGACAGCAACAGTACAAAGGACAGAAGAAACTTGTAGAAAAAGAATAAAAGGATATGCTGACTTATTCCTTTGGCAGCTTCTGGCTTTTTAGGCAGAGTTTTTCTTCAGGAATGTTTTTTTTTTAGGCAATTCAGACACTTGAAAGCTATTTACTGATTTTGATTTTATGACTTAAACACAACTCGAGAAACAGAAAACAGAAAAGAGAACATATACAACATAAATGCCACAAATCTGACATGTGGACCATGCACTATTAAATCAGAAACTCTGTAAGAAACAGTAAATATGTAAAGATGTTTATCAGCAAAAGACCTCAGTTCTAGCAGGATCCCAAAATACCTTTAGACAGTGGAGATTCTGGTCTTTTAGGCACAGGAGTAGGTTCTGGTTTTTTAGGCATAGCAATAGGTACTTTTTCCTCTGGAACAGCTTTCCTAATGGCTGCAGGCACTTTAAAGATATTAGTTCAATTTAATGAGAGAGACACATCATGAAAAATCTAAAACTTTTTATATAAGTCAGGTACTGAAAGAATAAATACAAATATCTATTATGCTGAACAAGGACTAAAACACAAACATGAATAATTTAATTTTCCTGGAATTCAAGATTTAGCAAATTGTAGGAAGAGGTGTTGAAGAAGTCATATACCTCTAGGTGCTGGAGCCTCCTCTTTTCTATGAACAGTAGAAATTTCTTCTTCTATGTGAATCTCCTCATAAACTTCATGTACTTGAAAGATATTAGTTTAAACACTTAAATTAATTTAGAACATCTTCAGAAAATAAGACAACATGTTAGATAAAAAACAAATATAATCAACTATTCAAGCTCATCTGAAGATTTACAGGTCTATTTTATATCTATGTGTGAAATTAAGATGCTTTCAAATAAGGGATGAATACCCCCTCATATTCTACCCTGACCTGACCTCTGCAGTTTGTCAGAAGAAAGATGTATGTTATGTCCTAAGCTGAGCTACCACCTTGAGTGCAGTTAGGCCTTGTCTATCTAGGTTCTGTCACTTTTTCTATATTTTTCCCCCTTTGATCTCGAGTAGCACTTAAGAACAACTACGGATGATATTTTTTAAATTAATTTTTACTGTTGCAAGTAGCCAAAGCAGTTAAGTAAACTCTAGTTCATGAGAAACAGAATGCTCTCAAAATAATTTATATATAAACCCATATTTTTTATCCTTCAAATCGTATTTAAAATTTTTTATACCTGTTAAGTGTGAAGGTTCTTCTTTAGGTACAGCAGGAGATATTTTTTCTTTGCGGACATCTTTCTTTCGTACTTCAAAAACTTAAAAATATTGGTTTATTTTAGAAACTTGCATTATGAAATAAGTAATATAGTTTTGTAAAAAAAAAAGAAATTGAATCAACTAGAACAATAGGAAAAATATATGGTATTGAGATGTGAATAGAACTCAACAACTTCATGTTCTGGAGTCTGTTACTTTTCATACTCCTAGTATTTATGGTTCTGAATATGCTCTTCTCTGGAAGACAGTAGGGAATTTTTTATATCTGCTTTTTGTTAGTTTGCTTTTCCTAGTTTTGTTTGTGGGATGTTTTTCTGTGCATGTGTATGTGTGTTTAAGGACTTCTGGCACGAAAAAGGGGCCTATTTTTTGAAATTTAAAAATTACCCATAAAAGCAAGGCAAAAATCCAGTTCAATTAACTAATTATTAGGCTTCCAATATGTATAGAGCTCTTCAATTCTGAAATTGTGTAACAAAATTATCTTTCTATTAAAAAATTTTGTGGCTTTCTATTATGTCCTGATTTAAAGTCTTAATCTTAACTTTCTTTAAGCCCTTGATATGACTGCAAAGAACTCTTTTGTAAATAAGCTTCTCTCACAACATTTTAAATTTTTTCTAATATATTACCAGAGAAAGTATTTTGAGAAATATAACATGAGACATGAAGTAACAAAAATTATAAGGGTTATCCCTGTCTAATCCCTAATTCTCCTGCTTACTAAATTTTTGTGTCTAATTTTGCATTCCTAAATTTTAAACTTTTGATACATAATCTATCAATATGTTTAAGCAACTGCTTATAGAAAACAAACAAAAAAAAGAACTGTAAAGCTTCTATAGCATCTGGCTGTGTTTAAGGAAAACAAGCAAGCTGGGTTTCTCATTTGGTATGTCACTTTCATAAGAGGTTAGAGAGATCAATTTGGAGGTAATATACCTTTAGCTGGAGGAGCTGCTTCTGTGGGCACTGCAACAGGTATTTTCTTAGGTGGGACAGTTTTCTTTGACACTGCAGATACTTCAAAGATATTACATTTTTTAAAGGACATTATGGTACACGAAGTGTAAGTAGCAAAGAAGCATTGACAGACACATAGAATGAAAACATTAAATAACAGATTAGCACACAGATGGAATGATGAAGATGAATAATTTGTGTTGCTTTACTGATTGCTTGAAGAACTGGTTTACCTTTAGCTGCTGGAGCTTCTGGTTCACTAGGAGTAATAAAAGGCATCTTTTCTTCTGTTGGAACTTCTCCATAAACTTCAGGCTCTTTAAAGATATTAGTTTATTTTACATATTTTAATATTAGTTACAAGACAGAGTAGAAAGACAAAAACATGCAGAAATGCATATGGACAAAGAGCTGTTTGAACATATTATTTAAATATCTTTCAGCCTGATCATTGACTTACTACTGCTAGATGTTACCATTTCCAATGAGTAAAATATATGTTCACAGAAATATTTCATTTTATTTTCTAGTTTCTTAGTTCTGTGTATTAGATAGATTTTGTAACTAAATTTCATATGTCTTCATTTGGAGTTAATTATCTCCAATGCAACTCAAAAATTAGTTGTTGCTCAGGATGGCTCTTAAACCAATGTCTACTTAAGTTCATTTCTTTGCTCCAGTGTGACTCAAGTGCTTCCTGAATCAGAAACTTAGCTTCTCTCTTATTTATGTCTCTTTTTCACATTATTAGAGGAAAAAAGTATAACATTTTTAAAATGCTAAACTCCATTTTTACATTTAGTGGAACATTTTAAATTTAAAGTTTTTAAATGATGAATTATATTTAAATTTGTGGACATAGATGTTCTAAAAGATATGGATATAAGCTTCTTCTAAATAGTTTTAAAAATTAATTAAAACTATCTCATATTTTACATAACAATATAGACCATGACTTGATATATTCTCTGCAATTTATTATTTGGTAGATGCATCATTGATGTACCTTCATAAATAGGAGGCTCCTCCTCTCTAGGGATAATGGTGGGTACTTTCTCTTCAAGGACAGCTTTCTTATGAAACTCAGGAGCTTCAAAGATATTACCTTTCTTTTAGTAACTTCAAAGTAATTTTCAACTTTTAATATCCCAAAGAGAAATAAGCCCAGAAAACTAAGTCGTTTAGAGGCCTTGGAAACTTTTCAAGAATTAAATACAGCACAGTTCTAGGACTGCCTTCCTGGAACGATGAACTATGTGAAGAAATTTAGGGTTTCAGCTCTCAAAGACAGAACCATTTGATTTCCTTACAGCACTGTCATGCTCTTTCTTCTGGTTGGTGTAACAGCTTTAATAGCTTTAACGTACTGGCCCTTGCCCTGCTACATCTTCACCAATATCATGACCTGTGTATTGGTATCAAACCCCCAGTTTAAACTAAATTCACAACTATATAATAAATAGAAAAGCACTGAAGCTTTATATACTGGTGGTGTAAGCAGCAATACCTCCTCAGCATGTTCATTCATAATTCAATGATTTACTGCCTAGCACATAAACATTTCAAATGTTTGTCCCAGAATTTGGGATTTATTACCAAGGTTTCAATTCCCACTTAGAGACTGGATGCTCTTGCAGTGGTGTAAAGAACATGAAAATTTTTAATTATGTTAGCTGGGAAAAATGGCACAAATATTCCCTTTCCATAAAATCTCATATCAAAGACTTCTTTACCTTTCATTGGTGGAATTTCTATTTCAGGTGTACGTGCAGGTTTCTTTTCTTCAGGGACAGGTCTTTTGAGATCATCTTGCCCTTTAAGATATAATTTACTTTTAGGGCTTTCAAAGCTACTTGAAAGAAGTTAGAAAGAAGAGCAAGTCTAACAAGGAAGACTCTTGAAACATCAAAGAATTAAATCTTTCCTGAAAGAACATTTATGTTAATTTTGAAGATTAGACAGAAGAATAATATATAAAAAATACATTCTTGAAAGATTCCTTTCCAGTAAAAATAAAGATATTATTTCTTTCTGAACTATTTTCATGTGCAAGCTAATGACAGAACACACATTTTTTAAACTGACTCTAACATGTTTTCAACAAATGACTTGAAACCAACAGGCAAAAAAGACTCAATGACAAACAGATGAAAAAAACCCACTGCGGAGACATAAAACATGTGCTCATGTTTCTCAACAAATAATGAGGACAAAAGACTGAAATTAGAGTTCGTGTTTCACAAAGACAATGAAGAGGAAGTATACCTTTAGCTGGTGGAGGCGTTTCCTTTTTAGGAATAACAGGTGGTACTTTTTCTTTTGGAACAGGTTTCTTTGGCACTGCTGGCACTTCAAAGACATTGGTAGTTTTAAAGAACATTTGCAGTATGAGTATTATGTAAGAATAGAAGTTAAACAAAAAGCAAACATGCAAAGGGCCAGAAAACTTAGAAAACACACAAAATATTTCTTAAATACATAAATACATGTAATAGAAAAGAGGCCATCTATCTGGACTATTTTGCTTGGATTAATGCGGCTAGTGAAAGAAAAACACTGCTGCTGTTGGATAAATTTTGGATAGGGATAAGCTGTAAAAATTAGGTTTCACATACTATCTAATTAATGGCAGCTCAGAATATGGTAAGGTTTCAATTTCCTATCAACTAACTCCAAGCTTTTATGTGAAAACAAAAAAGCAAACTATTCCAGCTTTTCTCACTGATTTCATTCTGACAATTCATATGAGAAATAACTATGAAAGTTAGCACAAAATAAATTTCTGACAAATTTAGTGTTATGAACAGAAAATTACAGAACTCTGGGGTAGTGCAGTAACTTCTCTAGCACTCACTGACAATTGCTATTCATGACACTTATGTTACATAAAGTCTGATACAGAGAATACCTATTAAGATAGCACATACTCCAGCACATCATTAAGCTAAAGAAAGTCCTAGTTTTTCAGGATGCTGCAGGAAACTAGAGTTTCAAGGATTAGCTTTAAAATATCACTTATGTTATGATGGTAAAAATTAAATTAAGGTGCTAACTTCATTCCCTTTTTCTCCAGGAAGTAATTTTTTTGATTTTTGCTTTGTTAAAGAAATAACTTTTCTTTTTGGTAATCTGTCTTTAAGAGTACTGCAAAAGAAAGCTAAGAGACTAGCAGTCAAATCAGAATAGGAAAAGTACTGGATTTGGGGGTTCAGACACTCATGCAGAAGGCTGTGTTTTCAAATTTATCTGATGGAGGATGTACCTTTAGCTGGTGGAGCTTCTCTTTTAAGAGCAGGTACTTTTTCTTCTGGCAGAGGCCTTTTGGGCAACTCAGGCACTTTAAAAAATATGTCATTATGGATTATAAGTTATTTATGAAGAAACAGATATGAAGACAACAAGCAGAGCAATCACTCATTTGTAGAGGAGCCATCTCATTATTTATGCAGAAAAAAGGGAGCAGTCATTTCAGAATTATTGAGTAATTAAAAAAGAAATATCAATGTACATCTTTTTGGTGCATTGTAGATGCACTTTGTGTTTGGTGTGAGGGATTCTGTGATCATAAATTTAAATGAATGGGAAGAAAGGTTCTACATGAGTCCTAAAACCTTTGTAACTCAAAGGAGCTAAACTGGACAAAACAATTAAACATTCGTGCATAAAAGTAACTCAGACTTAAGCTGAATTAATCAGAATTAATCAGAAGATTAACATTTTTGTCTGCTTGTGCTGGATCTCCAGTACTTCACTCTTGGGCAGTCAGATAGGGAACCCTCCCGTTTTACACTGAAGGGAATCCTTTAGGAAGGACTAGGATAGAGAAAACCTTTGAATGGATTTATCATTACCAGCAACGGACACATATAGGACACGGAATATAAGACAAACAAGGCAAAATATAGGTAAACACCTATAGGAGGCTTAAGCAGCAACTGAAAACTCAACACACTCTAAGAACAAAGAAATCATGACTTGATTTACCTATAGCTGGTTTGGTCTCATAAGCCTCCTCATATACCTCCTCATACTTCTCATAGATTTCTTCCTTCTCCTTAAACTCATACTTTTCATAGATGTCTCTCTCCTCGGCCTCTGCTTCATATTCCTGTTCCAGTATTTCCTTATATCCCTCAGGTTCTTCAGGTTCCTCGTATGCCTCAATCTCTTCAGCTTCCTGAATCTTTTCAAACTCTTCAACGCTTTCGTATGTCTCATACTTCTCATATTCTTCATAGGCATACTCATACTTCTCCACCACAGGTGCAGGAGCAGGGACTTTTTCTTTCCGTACAAGTTTCTTGGATACTTCGGGCACTTTAGAAACAGTATTATTGTTACTAGCTGATAATTATTGACATTTTTTTATTTTACAGTTAGCCAAGATAATTGACGAAGAACAGAGAACATGGATGACAACCTGAAGTGTAAGTTACATTAAATGATAAAATTACGCTTCTGAAAAAAACACAAATAATAGAAAAGATTTAGAATGACGAGGAAGAAATAAGAAGAAATAAATCTGTACCTTTGGTTGGTGTCGGTTCTTTGGGTTTGGGCACAACGGCTTGCACTTTCTCTTCTGCCACAGCTCTTTTATGCACCTCGGTGACTTTAAAAATACAGATTTTGTTTAGGAATTTAAAAACACCAAATCGCCTTACAGCAGAAAAGTAAGTAAAAAAGCACAGGTTCAACAATGCAAACATTGAAAATATAGAGTTTTAACATAAACATAACATAAATTCAGACAAAGATCTTGTACAACAGAGACAAAAGTTAAAAAGAAGGTGGTCAAGGGTATTCCTAACACAAATATTAATTGTAAGGAGTATTCCTAGCATAAATATTAATTATAAGGAGTACATATACCTTTTGCAGCTGGAACCTCCACTTTTTCAGCAGGAGCAACCAGCACCTTCTCTTCAGGAGCAACCTTCTTAGGCATCTTGGGTACTTTAAAGATAAGACCTAACTTCAGTGTACTTTTGCACAACATTCAAGTGGACACAAAGCCAGAAGTTTATGAACTACAGAGCAGAAACTAACAAACAAACAAATAGTATAGTGACAAATACAATACAGGACAGAAATACTAAAGTGTTCCTTGCTAAACTCAATTTGGATCAAGAATATTATCAGTTAACCATAACAGCATTTACAGTCTGCAGTACCTTTGGCTGATGGAGCTGGCACCTTTTTAGGAACAGGTTCTTTCACTTCAGGAATGAGTTTCTTAGGCATCTCAGGCACTTTAAAGACATTTTATTTTAAGAATGTCATACATCAGAAGTATGAGAAAGAGAACAGAAAACATGTACAAAGAGACATAGTAAGAACTGATCTGCAGAATATAGTTTTAAAAGATGAAACAGAAATTTAAACAGATGACACATTACACCCATGGGCAGACTTCTTGAGCAACTCAAATAATGTTAGAGCTTGTTTTGTGCTAGGAATTTGACTCACACTGGGATATCAATACAGAAACATAAGAGGGACACAAAGCTAACATAAATAACAAACTAAACAGAGACGCTGAATGAGAAAAACAACACATTGTTAACTTATGCACCTTTTGCTGGAGGAAGCTCCAGTTTGTTTGGTGGAAGTACAGGTGTTTTTTTCCTTTGGAACAGGTTTCTTAGGCATCTCTGGCTCTTTAAAGATATTATTTCACAAACACATGTTAAAGTTGCTTTTGGAGCAGTAAAAGCATGAACATGGAAACAAGATAAAAACATAGAACAAGACCAAAAACTCCCCTCCAAACATATATAAGATTTACATAAAACTTAGAACAAGAAATAGAGATGAATTTTAATGAACACGAAAGATGTCATGAGTGACTTGCAAGAAAAGATAGTGTACCTTTTTCTGGTACAATTTCCTCTGGAATAAATTCCTCTTCTTCCTCAGGAACAAAAATTGGAATCTTTTCTTCAGAGACAATTTTCTTTGTAACCTCAGGCACTTTGAAGATATTATTTTAAGAACTTTACTTTCACAACATCACAAAAAAAATCCATAACATAAAACACAGACACCAACTAGAAAGTAACATTAAAAATAAAAATAGGGGAAACTACTGGGTATTTTTCACTCCCTGAAAACAGCAATGTGTAATTGGGTTACAAGGATTACATGAGGACTAGAACTTTTGCCCAATTTTTAATTCCACAGTATCACTGCAGTCATTGCAAACAGAAACTATTTGTAAGATATGCTACAAACCATATATTAAAGAAGATTATTAGCATTAAGGTTTTTTACCAAAAACCTTCCAGTGTCTCCTTGTCTCCTTTTTTTTTTTTTTTTTTTTTTTTTTTTTTTTTTTTTTTTCCTTAAAATACTCTGCTACTGAGGTAGAATCTGCTTGGCATCCAATACAGTGGCCTTTGCAATAGTCTGCCTCCACTTTGAATTTCATATTTAAGGTATAGGATTTGGTTATTAATATGATCAGTTGTAAATTGATGTTATTTTTTTATAAGTTTAGCTAACACCCCTTGAGAATCTAGCTTATTTTCAATGTACATGTAAGAGCAATCTCCCTAAATTGAAGAATTTCCAGGTAGAGGGATGTAAAATTTAATTTCAGCTATTTTGTTTAAAGAAAATTTAAATTACTTTAAAATTATTTCTGGATGATAATATCAGAAGGAATTATTTCATTCACGATAATCATTTAAAGTGGAAAAGAACAGATCATTCAAGGCCTGATTCTCATCTGGCAGTAGTCAATAACAAAATAGACAAGCCCTGTCTGAGCCCTAGCACTGCTGACTACAGGGAAGCAGCAGGGAGGTATAAACAAGGACCTGAATTCACATGAGTATAAATTGAATATTAAGCTTAGGTTCCAATGAAATATGAAAATAAAAGGGAGAGGAATTATCTGCATGCACTGTGAAGTGTTATACCTTTAGCTGGTGGAATTTTCTTTACTTTAGGAACTGCAGTGGGTACTTTTTCTTCTGGGACAGCTCTCTTGGACACCTCTGGCACTTTAAAGATATTATTTTGATAAGAAATTGGTAATTGCTTTTAGAGCATCAAAAGTACTAAAACTACAGAACAAAGTCACAAAGACCAGTAAGAAGAAGAAGAAGAAAACTCCTCTCAGAAGGTTAATTGACGTTTACATCAAGCTAAAAACAATCACTGGAGATGAATTAACAAATTGAACAAAACTCTCATAACCTTCGAGAAGGAATGCTGTACCTCTTGCTGGCACCTCTGGAACCTTTTCCTCTTCTTCTTGAGGAACAAAAATAGGTACTTCTTCACTGGGACGACTTCGTATTTCTGGCACTTTAAAGATAGTTTTTAATTGTAGAAAATTAGACACAAACTACAAGAAGCTAAAGAGTGTGAATTAGCAAGTACATTTGTCACACACTGCTACGACAGTTCTGTTAAATTCTAACAACAAACACACACAAAAACAAGAGCAAGCATTATCCACATGTTCAGCAATAGGAAGTGATACCTTTGGCTGGTGGAGGTTCTGGCTTTTTATGTACAGGGACAGGCACTGCCTTTTCTGGAACCTTCTTGGGCACTTCAGGCACTTTAAAGACATTTTTGTTTAGGGAATTAATTTAACTGTATATCTGATATTAAGATAACTACACAAATACGGTAAGCTCTAGTCATGTGTGAAACTTAACATCGATTTTATCCACAGATTTATGCACAGACGTAAACTTACAACATACAGAGACTACAGAACTACAAAGTGGTGTAGTAAGGCTAAGGGGGAAGTCTGGCTGTTTAGGTAAATTTTTTCTCTTTTGGACCATCTGTTTCTGAAACAGCAAGCCCTTTAAAATGATTTAGATATCTAAGATCCAAAAGACAGAGACAATAGAAAGCACAAAGACATTTTCAAAGTGTAGAATAAGGATAGACCCCATGACTGACAGACAGACACAACAGTGTCCTGATCAAACAGATCAGGGCAGGGAAGGGTTCAAACACGTTAGGCTGAAGAATGGGATTGTTACTGGCAGTAACAATCTTATAAAGATGAAGAAACAAAATTAGAACCACACAGTTGAACCAGAAAATGGTGTACCTTTGGCTGGTGGAGGCTCTTCCACTCTTTTAGGCACTGGGACATGTACCTTCTCTTCTGGCACAAGTTTCTTTGGTACTTCAGGCACTTGAAAAGATATTATTGTAGCTTAAGAATTTCATTTTTGAGCAATAAGGTAAAGAACACGGATATGAATAAATAAAGTTGGATAACAAAGAATTGTCAAGAATAGAAAACTGCCTTCACTCTACAACACGTGAAAAAAGACTGACTTAATTTTTTTTTTTTTTAAGAAAACATTCAGTCAAGAGCTATATCAAGTCATGTACCTTTGGCTGGTGGAATATCCTTCTTTTTTGGTACAGGAACAGGAACCTTCTCCTCTGGCACAGGTTTCTTTGGCACTTCTGGAACTTAGTAAGATATTATTAAATGTTGAGCTTGGCATGAAAATCTAAAACAACGTAACATACAAACCAGTCACACTAAACCAACTAAACAAATTAAAAGAACCACAGTCCTTAAGAATAACAATTATTTTTCTATCCTAGTTTTTAACACAAGTGAGAAGATAAAGGAATGCTAGAAGATCTTTCTGATCACAGATAATTACAAGTGCATATACCTTTAGCTGGGGAGCTTCCTTCTTCGGCACTTGGACTTTCTTTTCAGGTACAGGTTTCTTTGGCACCTCGGGCACTTCAAAAACATGATTTTGGTTAAAAAAAGTAAACCAAAGCAGAAATGAAACAAAAAAAGAAAACAACACAAATATTTCATATGAAGATCTCTCTCCAAAAAGAACAGAAAAAAGTAATAAGCAATTAAGGCATCTGAAAAATAATGTGAATTACATATTCAGAGGATGTCTTCTAACATAAAGAGAAGATATATACCTTTTGCTGGAGGAGGTTCTTTTTTCTTCAGAATAGTTATTTTTTCCTCTGTAACAGGCTTCTTGGGAACCTCAGGCACTTGAAAGATACCATTAATGTTTTAGGTATTTACTTCCATAACAATAGGAACATAAAGTGCAAACAAACATCACAAATATATACTCAAGCAAACAAACATCACACACTACGAACAAATAGCTATGATTTAAAAGAGTTTTAAAACTAAGACAAAATAAAATAACAAACACATCATATTAGGTGCTATTATGTCTATTCTCCCTGCTCAGCCATGGAGGCCATCAATAAAAATGTTTTCAAATTCAAGGGCATTTTTGCCAATCAGAAGATTAAGCCAGAGTTTGACTTTTTGAACCAGCTATTAAAAACATGTTCCCAATGCTTGTCAGGCATGTAATTACATTTGATCATATTCTTTTATATAAATTAAATATAGATTGCTGACTACCTTTTCTTCCTGAAAAATTTCTAAGAGCTTTCTACATGCAAAAAACCCAAGCATATCTATTTTATCAACTGACTTACTTCAAGCACAGGATTGTCCATTATAAATACCTAGCAGTTTATACCACAATTTGTTGGGTAAATTAAAGGCTTTTTAAAAAATCCCTTTAATCTTCTGAAATCAACAGACTTTAACTGCTGTGAGACAAAGGTTTTAACTGAAACATATCTAAAGTTTTGTTTGTACTCCAAACATGTCCATACATTTTACAATGACAGGAGAGTAATTCCATTGTCTCTGAGCATACTGAAGAAATATGAATTAAACTTAGCTACTATGAGACATTCAATGGAATTTTCAGCCAACACTGATCTTCCTGTTTAGTATTAACCTGTTTTTTGCCGTGTAGAGCCTCATCTTTTTCAGGTTTATGACAAAATTTCTGCTGCGAACATTGTTAGATATAATTTTAACGTTTATTAATTGGTCAAAAGAAATTCTGAACTTCTTTGACACTATAGAATGACTTGGATCAGGAATGGAAATGATTAAGTAATTTTGGAAAATTGGATATACATGATCTGTATCTTTATATTATGATGCAGAAAGGCTTTATTACCAAGATCTTGGCCTGACATAGTTCTCCTAAGTAGTGAATATTATGTACATCCTGTACTAACAATGTAGAAAATTTATACCCATACCATAAAAATAAGTCCTCAGGAAAACATCTGCAAATAAGATTATTAAATATGTATATTTTTTTCTTTTTCATGAAAGCTTATTTTTCCCTTCAAAACAGAAATAAACATCAATCACAGGGCTTTCTAAGATTTCTGAAAATAATTCAGTGTGACTTTTGCTCTTAAATCACCTATTTTCAAGTACCCTAGCTATTTTCTAGATTAATATATTTTTGTCTATGATTGCAGACTTTACATAAGCATTTTTATGTAATTCAAGCACAATCTGATTGTAAAATTGGACCCCAGATGAGGACGTAATTAAGCTTGGTTAAATTTTCATAGTTGGTTATACAGAGTTCATGTGAAAGAGGAATGAACACGTATGACATGGAACATTTGAATTTATGGAGGTAGTAGTAAAGAGTAGGTACACAGCCACCACATGTTTTCTGCATTAAATAATAATCAATAAACATCTTTAAAAATGCACACTTGTAAAGCACACTGAAACATTTTAAAACAAAAGTTTGGTATTTTCATAGATAAAAAGATACTACTTTTTCTCACACAAACCCTAAAGTTAAAATATACCTCTAGATGGTAGGGGAGCCTTCTCTTCATACGGAGGAACCTGTGGCTCTTCCTCCTCATATTCAGCAACTTCCTCTCCATAATAAGCAGATTCTTCTTCATAATGGGTGACTTCTTCCTCTTCGTACTGAGGAATTTCTTCCTCTTCATACTGAGGAACTTCTTCCTCTTCATACTGAGGCACTTCCTCCTCGTAGTGACTAACTTCTTCATAATGGCGAACTTCCTCCTTGTACCGGATTACCTCCCTCTCGTATCTGGTGGTGTCCTCCTCCTCATACCTGGGAATCTCTTCTTCCTCTTCATACTGAGGAACTTCAACGTATGCTTTTTCTTTTTGGACAACTGTCTTGCGTACTTCAGGCACTTTAAAAGATACCAATTAAAAGAACCTTAAAATTTAGCACACAGATCTTAATAATAAGGCTCACAAGGCATTGTCAAGTAAGAATTAACCAAAGGAAGAACATTCCACAGAAAACAAATCAGTACTCACTGTACACGGAACATACAAGACACAAAAGACATTTACACCATATTTCAATACTCTGTCTGTTATACCTTTGGCTGGTGGTCTTGCCATTTTTTTAGGAGGATAAATTGGTACTCTTTCTTCAATGATAGCCCTCTCTGGTACATCAGGCACTTAAAAGATACAGTACAATTACATTTAAAATTTTTAGATGTAAATTGCTTAAAAGCAGAAGTATTCTTGGTAAGAAATAGAAAAAGATACCTTAAAAACACATGGCTGACATGTAAAAGACAAACATACTTATTGTCACTGGACATGTATCTAGAGAAGTTGTTAGACTTCAATTAAGAAACCACAAGCTTTTCAAGATACCAATATAAGCAGCTGATATAATTCCTACTTCTTCTACTGCTGCCAACAGTGAACTTAAGTTTGCTGATGGGCAGAACTCAAAATCCAAAGCCATCCAATTACAAAATCAATAAACCTCATTGTTCTCTGCAGCAGCTCCTCTCCACAGCAGTAACACTTTGCACTACCTCAGGAAGAGATCAAGAGTCCTAATTCACTGACAACAAAAGATTTGTATAGGAAACTCTAGATGAAGGTGAAGGAACACATGGAGAAAAACTTTGAGAGTGACTAACAGTAGGTAAGAGCTCTGGTCTAATTAAAAGCAAAAGAATGACTTGCTCAGTGAGGAAGGTGTCTTTCCTCTTCTGTCAGTTGAAGTGACTCATTCTGACATGGCAAGAAGCCATTCCTTGTAAAAGCAGGAGCATTTCCAAAAGATTAAGATGTGTATATGTTCAGTTTTTAAGATTTATTCAGGAAAGAATGCTATGCTTAAGCAGCATATTCTCTTTCACAGAAGTGTGTGGGTCTTGTCTTTTGAGGCAGGTGTCTTGGAAAATTTTTGACCAATATAACTGTAAACTATAACTGAAAACTTGGCATTTTAAGATCTGGGAGACTTGCCAAGTCAGAGAATAACTGTGGTATTTTCTTGACAGATTTGAGATTTTTTCTGACCTTAAGAGATGGAATCCATTCTGTCAGTGACAGATTTGAGACTTTCTAGAAGCTTTATTCATGGCAAGCTAGAGTGAGCATAGATGAGTGGCTGCCACAAGTCTTGATGCTTGGCGTTATTTTTGGGGCAATGTGAAGACTCATTAGCTCTGTAAGTATTTTCTGGAAGAGTCCTCCTTGATATTTAATTATAAATTCCAGGTACACCTAAGTTTAAGATTTGAAATCTTAAACTAAAACTGGTTGGAACTGGTTCTTTGGTGGATTTGAAAACAAAAACTGCATTATGCATGAGTGCCCTTTTCAGAAAGCTCAGGTTCCTTTGGATTCTTTTTTTTTTCCAGGTAAAACAACACTCTTTGGTACCCCACTGAAGAACTTTGCATTTAATATCTTTCTGCTTTGATCCTCTTCTTTCCAGACCAGATGGCATATTACACCTGCCTTAGAGAGAACCCAAGATGGTCTTTCATCCTATTCTTGGTATTCATAATATGCTTGTCCCCCCATCTTTGGAGACTAAATAGATAATTTAACTTGACACTGATTTGTTTGCATTAATCTTTCATGATATGAATATGATACTGCTGTTTACCAACTGTATCAGATCTAAAGTTAGTGTGAAGCATCTTGTGGGTCATTTTTCACAAATCAATTGATAGTCTGCAAAAGTGAAAGAGCAATAAATTTTCCTTAAAGGCTGTGGACTGTTGAGCAGGCAGATTGATTACATTGGATTGTCTTAAGTGTCTCAGCCATGTAGGCAACAGTAGAGCTGAAGATTTTTTCTTTAA
Source organism: Sitta carolinensis (assembly GCA_032173965.1). Lineage (NCBI taxonomy): Eukaryota > Metazoa > Chordata > Aves > Passeriformes > Sittidae > Sitta > Sitta carolinensis. The sequence goes on from CM063288.1 coordinate 23,101,003, forward strand.
TTTTCAGATTTAGGTGAGGAGCTGCTTTTACAGAACATGAAAGGACTGTCTGTCTTTTCAGAACAGTAAAGCATGTTAGTTTAAATGAAAGCAAAGAGTGTCTCCTGTTTCCCCTCAAAGGCCAGACAGGTGGCAAGTTTTAAAAAGGATTTAAATTTTAAAAATTTAAAAACCTAATGAAATTATTTGGCTTCTACTATGAGAACAGCAGTAAACCAAGAAGAAAGAATTAAACCTTTTGTGAGAATGAAATACTGTCCTGAGTTATTCTACAAGCTTCACTTTCAGGATAAACTGGCAATAGTAAAGGATGTGAAATTTTGTTTTATTCTCTCTGGTTTTTGACTAGCTGGCAAGATGTAACTTTGGGTACAGAACCTTTTTAATCTCCATACCTGTGTATGAAATCTCCTTTTCTGTGTGGAGAGAAACGGATACTTCCTCTGACATAGCCCAATGTTCTTCTTCTGTTGGTACTTCAAAGACAGAGTCTAACATTAATATTTTTTTTCTGGTGTAATATCATGTACATTAATAAGAAACTACCATTTGGAGTTTCTTAGAAAAATAACTATTATTTCCTGACACCACCCACACCCAGAGTAATTGGGAAAAATGTCTCTAGTATTTCTCAAAGACTTTGTAAATGTTCCTCTGGGACATAGTGATGGACTTGCTAGTGTAAGGTTAATTGTTGGACTCAATGAACTTAAGTGTCTTGTCCAACTTAAATGATTCTATAGTTCTAAATTTGAACTTTCAGAGACGTGGCAGACCAGTAGGCCTGAAGCTATGGTACATGAGCACAATCTGTTCATAGATCAACCCATGGGCAGGACTACCTTCTGGTGGTGGAGACACTTTTCTCTTTTGAACAGCAATGGATACCCTTTCTTCTCTGGTAGTTTTCCTCTGTGCTTCTGGCACTTTAAAGACAGTAATTGTAAGAATACTAGCTTCTAAAAGAAATCACATGCATTCTGAAATTTGTATGAAAAAATTGCAGACAAACAATTAGGAACAAATAGCACACTATTTAAAAGAAAATATGAGGTACACAACAATCACATGAGACATACAAATAATATATAGTAAAATAATCTCTCTAATATTAGAGTAATAGATATATAGACCAAAACAAATAAAAATGGAACAGAATATTTTCATATTGTGAAGTAAAATGGAAGAGGTAAATACTTTGTCTCTAAACTCTTCAGGAACTCAATTAAACCATGGAACACCACACACACAGGGTACATAAAATCAAACACAAGAAAAGGAGAGAAACTGAGAACATATTTGTAAGTTTGAAACACTTCACAGAATATTTAAAATATAAACATTGATTTTTTTTAAAAAAATTTGTGTTAAAGCTTTTTTTCACTGAGTTCAGCTTTGCAAACATTTAAGCATTCAGAGTGAACAATGAAATTAAATAGTAGTTAAAAATATAAAGAATGAAGGTGCATGACTATTCTCTGTCACACAGCAGTATTTTGAAGGGGAAAAGATGAGGGTCCTATTAATTTATAATCAAATCAGGAAAGACAGATTTGATTAACTAGACAGACTGTGAGTATGATGCACACGGATGTCTGATATTTAAAAGACATCTCTACTTCCAAAAGGACTTGTATACCTTTAGCTGAGGGAGCTGCCACTTTCTGTGCAATTGGAACAGGTACTTTGTCTTCTGGCACAGGCTTCTTGGGCACTGCTAGCAGTTTTTAAAAAAAAATGTTCATTGTAATAGATGTTAAATTAATCACAGTATATAAACGTAAGCAGATGACAAAACACAAATCAGAGACTTGACACTTCTTCAAGTGAAAACAACTAAAAAAAGACAGCAAACACTGAAAATTAGAGTCTGTATTCGTCGACTAGACATAAACACAAATCGCTATTCTGAAACAAGACCTCTCTTGTGTAACTCTGAAAATTTATATACCTTTCTTTGGGGAGCCACTTCCTTTTTAGCAACTGCAACTTTTTCTTCTGTGATAATTTTCCTGTGCACTTCAGTCACTTAAAAATAAGGTGCAAGAATATTTAATTACAATATTTGAAATGCAGATATGTCTTTTTTTTTACTTATTCTGATTGTTTTAAAAAAGTGCTAAGTGAACTTCAACAGCAACAAAAATAAGACACTGCTAAAGAGCATCCTTTACATCCAGAGCACCAAACTTAGTAGAGTCAAAAGAAAGGGAAGATCCCTACAAAAGTTACTGATACTAGCAAACAAAACTGGTTTTATGTAAAATGCCTAAATACAAATACTGCAAGACCAAACTAAAAAATCTCCATGTAATAATGTGTTTACCTTTGGTTGTTGGAGGTTCTTCAAATTCTGCCTCAAAAGAGGGCACCAATGCTTCTGCAGGTTCTTAAAAAAGATGCGTAACTTTAGAAAATTTGTTTGATTTCATCAACAGGTAGAAGATGAAATAACATAAATAACATATAGTAACATAAAAGACAGCACAGGTCACAGGTGTCATTGCAGACGCACAGACATAAAAACATTTAATGTTGAAGAAATTTGATACCGGAGATGTATATTGCATCAACAATACAATCCCCAGCCAAGGCATGTATGTTAAAGATGGAATGCAGCAAAAAAGCATATTTGTTTTGCAAGAGGAACAAATCACAAACCTTTTGCTGGTGGAGCCACCATTTTTTTAGACACAGGAACAGGTACTTTCGCTTTAGGAACTGCTTTCTTATGAACTTCAGGAACTTTAGAAAAATGAGCAAGATGAGAAGAAAGATAAGAATATTAAAGTGTAATATTTGCAATTGCCTACTACACAATGTAGTTTACTGAGTTAACATAAGCAATAATTTTCAAAGTACAGGGTGGAATTTGAGACAGTATTCATCACTGTGAGGTGACACCACCTATGTCAACATGTACAAGCAAGACAGTAAGACAAACATAATCTCTATAAAGACACATCAACCAGCTGAGGAGATGGTTAATACCTTTAACTGATGGAGCTTCCTTAGGAGCAGCTGGGACTTTTGGCTCAGGCACAACTCTCCTGTGCTTCTCAGGCACTTTAAAAGATTACAGTACATAGTTTTACATAGAGGAGTAGTATCACTATAGCACGAAAACATACAAAAATGTCAAAAATGGACATAAACATGTAGTGGCAACATAATGATAAGAATGATGAAACAACTCATGTTGTAGTGAAATGAACTTATACCTTTTGTGGGTGGGGCTTCCTCTCTTTTTGGAACAGTTACTGTCTCCTCTATGTAGTAAGACTCTTCTTCGGTCACTTTTAAAAAGAGTAAAATATAAAAATACTTAAGTTTAAGTATTCGGCATATATTACTGTGTTTATGGCCCTGTTAAGCAACAAAATCTTTGGAAGACAAAAATAAACAGTGTGCTTTATTAATAGACTCTTCTGGGATGGCAAAAACTACGTTCAAGTCATCCTGCTTCCTCTGAGGCCAATGGAAACACTCCAAGAAACTTAAATGGAACCAAGATACCGAGCTCTCATCTTGTATTTGTGTGGAATTTGAAACTACTCCATTCCTCTGTCCACTAACTCACTGTTGAAATTTGTTCATTTTGAGAAACCTTCTTTCCCAAATACTAAGAAAATTCCTTGACTAAAGATGTCCCTGGAAAAATCTGTGGCGTCACTAGTCATAGAAAATGAGTCAGTCAGTGTTACTGTCCTTCACAGTATTATGTGACCATCAATAAACTTACAGGTGGAAACAATATAGTTATTTTCAATGAAATTATCTGAGGAACCCTAGTGCATTGTGATATTCAGAAGAACATTTACTTTATCCAAGTGACCTGGTGGAAGAGGAACTTCCAACAGAGGATTTCTGTAAACAGAAAGAAGTCCTGATAGATCTCACTCTCAAAGAGATAACTTATTATTTTCACTGTACTGAAACAGGATTAGCTACTCCACTTTTCAAAAGCAAGCAATAGAAGTTGTAGATATTAAAATTTATTAGTTGAAAAACATATTTATATAATAGTATTCTTTTTCCTTGTGAATAGAGCAGATATTAATCCAAACTGTCTATTTGATGTAGAGCAAAAATTGCTTTTTTGCTTTTGCCTAGTGCTCCTGACTTGTTGTCATACCTTCAGAAACTTCTTCTCTGTGAATGGAAATAGAGACTTCCTCTCTTTCTTCTTCAGACCATTCTTCAACTGTTGGTTCTTTAAGGAAAATTATTAGTTTTAGTATTTTTGGTAAATGGGTAGATCGAGAGAGGGAAGGATTGATGGATAGAGAAGATGAAGACTAATTAGAAGTTCCATATGACAATGACAGATATTCATACAATCCAGAAAGTGCTGGATTTGCCTAAATTATGTGGTTTGCCTATGTCCCAGGTTCCCTACTGTGTGGTGTTGTATCTAATACCAGATAATATCTAATGTCAACTCTCAGTTCATTTGAATGCCTCAGCGCCCCAAATTTCCCCTTCACAACAGCTCAAGTGGAAACAAGAGTCAAAGAATTAGAGGTTGATCCAACTTCATGAAAGTGAGGAAAGGAAAAAATGAGATGGATAGGTCAAGAACTTAAAGGAAATCCTGGCATGTACTCATCTACAAAGGTGACTGTATCAGGGAAAACCTCAACTAGTTCTGGAGAAAAGGCTAATTTGCTGGAGACAAATAGAAATTAACATTGCATGTATCCATATGGATGTGCATTTGAAAGTTCACATTTTAGATAGACATGTTCAAAATTTTCTCCTAAAAATTCATTTATGGTTTTTAAAGGAACATGCACATTGTCTTGACTGGGTAGTTATTAATGGGATATAAAAACAGACAAAATGCTGATTTCAGTTATCTTGAAGCAGATATTATGTGGAATTATAGTAACTTAAAACAACTGATCTCAATCTTTCCTGAACATGAGAATGTGAACTGAAGGCTGGTGAGAAGCTAACACTGCAGAGGGAGCACTATTTTATCTTCAGGGCTTCAGAGAGCTTTGTAGTGAGTATGACAAATGGATGGTTATGGCCCTAATTTGTGGAGTCTAAAATAAACAATACATCCATATTTGCTACTGCAAATTTAGGAGTCGCTGATCTGAAGATCATTGTTTTCAGTAATAGAATTTCCATTCCTGTCATTGTGGTGGGATCCTGACATTCAAGACTGAAATTGTAAATGGCACTTCAGGAGGCTTTTAACTGCCTGCAGTTCAACACAAAACTCATACAAGATAACTATCAAAAAATTTTGGCGTATTTTGATCTTGATATGAGAACAACAGACTTGCAGACATAGCAAAAGTTTCTCACAATTGTCTGCTTAATGTGTACCTTCAGGAGATGGGATTTCCTCTGGAATGGCAACAGATATTCTTTCTTCTGTAAAAAGTACTCTTTCTTCAAAAGTGGCTTTCTTCTGCACTTCAGGCACTTTGAAAGATAATGATATTAAATGTATGCTTTTCCAATTCCATTGTGAAAACATAGTTTTGAAATGCTAAATCTAGGTTTCTAAAGAAGGGTACTGAGCACATAGCATAAACAGAGAGTCAATATTTAGAAAGAATACTATATAAGTATTATATAACAGATACAACATACTGTAATGATTCATTGTCTAAATCAGAACAACAGAACTCACAGACGCACAGATCAATGACTAATAACATCATAGAACATACAGACAGAAGCTGAGAAATAGCATATTCTTGTATTCTACTGGAAACCATACCTTTAGCTGGAGGAGCCTCAATTTTTTTAGGAACAGCAGGAGATACTTTCTCTTTAGGGACAGGTTTCTTAGGAACTGCAGGCACTTAAAAAAAGTATTTGTTTTAGAACATTTGAAGTAAAAACTGACACATGCATCACATAAGAGAAATGTTTTGCTAAGAAAGATTACACATGGACATGTTTTACCAAACATGACAGTTGACCAAATTGAGATAAATGCAATGTTCTAAAGATTATAATAAATGATATTAAAGTGAGCTATATTGTACCTTTTGTAGGGGGAGTTTTTACTTTAGGAACATATGGAATTTTTTCTTCTGTAGCTGTTTTTTTAGATTCTTCTGGCACTTCAAAGATATTAATTATCATATAATTACCTTAAATTAAGAGGTTTTTAAAGATTAAATGTACAGCACACCTATACACAAAACTGACACAAAAGATACACATTAATGTAGATGAGGTACCAGTAAAACCAGATTAACTTAGCAATCAAACACATAATTTGACAGAAAAGAGATGCTTAAGATAATAAGAAAAGAACATTATTTTTTTTTTAGTGTACCTTTAGGTGTTGTAGCTTCCTCTCTTTTTGGGATAGCAACCTTTTTCTCTGGGGGAGCTTTCTTAGGAACCTCTGGCACTTAAAAAACCATAAAATATAAGATAACTGAATTCTAAATTTCAAAGATTTAATGGAGTATTATAAATTTCGTTAATCCATTTGTAAGAATATCAAGACACCACATAACACCTTTATACACTTAACATATAAAGATATATGACAAGAGCAACATACGTTTTATAAAAAGCAAAATCAAAGTGGTTGCTGGAAGAATATAAAATACTTTAAGACTGATTTCTTAACTGTAGATTGAGCTGCTTGAATATATTACCAGGTTTTAAAAAAATCTCATGGATGTACAGAGAAATATTCATAAAATATAAATTCTAACGCAAACATCCTTAGATACAGACTAACAGGAAAATAAAACTCAACAAGTAGTCTACACTCCATCAGTAAGTGTATCTTTGGCATGCAGATGTTCTCCTTCGGGAAAAGGAACATGCATTTTTTCTTCAGGCACAGTTTTTCTAGTCACTTCAAAAACTCTAAAGGTTAAAATTCATCTAAGTAATATTTCTAAGGCTTTTGAATGCCTTAGATGAGAACAGACATTCACACATAACACAAAAAGTCTACATTTATCATGTGTTGAGAAGTTAGTACAAGAGGGCAATACCACAGAACTGGTTAAAGCCCACATTCAAAAGATGCTGTACCTTTTGCTGGGGAGCCACTTCCTTTTTAGCAACAGCAACTTTCTTTTCTGGAACAGGTTTCTTTGGGACTTCAGGCACTTTGGAAAACATTGTTAGAGTAAGAGATCTTTAGTTTTTGGAACACTAATCCAGATTTGAGTAAACCAAGATTGTTTTATACAAGGAACACAGTGCTTGGACAAGAAGCTGAGCACTGCAACCAACATGATACAATGTACAGCCTTTTGGACAAATGTGGACAATACAGGAAAGACATTATGATACAATATAATTCCTGTGTTGAAATCACTGCACTAGCATCTTTCATTTTACTCTTGAAATAAAAACACTCTACACTTGCCAACAAAAGCCACACAACTTAAACAAGCACAAGACAGTTAAGAAAGAGAAGGGCCAAAGCATAGACAAATTCAAGCTGCAAGCTAAGTTATAGCACAATTGAAAAACTGAAATTGTGCAATGGAGACAATGCAAAATCACATAATGCATACGGAGATAGCGCAAAACCAGAGACACGTAGAGAGTAAATTCCTAAATATATTCAAGAAAACATGAAAAGTAATACAAAGAAAGAAAATTTGTTTTGGCTTTGCTTCTTTCTTTTTTACTAGAGCAGTAGAAATACCTTTAGCTGATGGAGCTTCTGTTTTAGGGACAGCAACAGGTTTTCTTTCTTCTGGAACACGCCTCTTTGGTATCTCAGGCACTTTAAAAGATAGGTGGCAATCATTTAGGAGACAGTTAAAATAATTGGTAAATCACAGTATGCTACTCTTAACATGGTGTATAAGCAAATACTAAATGTCAAAAACTATTCTGTTTTATCAAACAGATACAACAAACCCATCTCACAAAAGCTATTGAAGGAATTATTTAAAGCAGTCATGAAGAAGAATAAGACAGAAATGCAGTACGGCTTGAAGTTTTGAGAGCAGAGCCATAGAGAAATTGAAAGATCTTAGTTCTAATATGCTATCCTTTGGTAAACAGTGTTACAGACAGATAACATGGAAGTTTAGAAAAATGGAGCAGATGTTGATGCAAAGACTTTATTCACCTTCAACATGAGAGATCTCCAGTTCTGTAGAAACGATTTCTTCCTCTTCCTCAACCTCCCTATGTGCTACAATAGGAATTTTAAAGATATTAAATGTTGAAATAAGAAATATTAATGTCCATAGTAAATCTGAAAAAATCTAAGAAGATATTATGTGTGTACAGTACACAATCATTACTGAAACCCATATGTTAATACGTAAAAAAATTAATCCAGAAAATGAACAGCATGTGCAAATCTCACAATGAATTTTGATTCAAATTAAAAAACAAACAAACAAACAAACAAATACTTATTAGACTCCCATCCTTAATCAAACTACCTTCAATTGGATAAACAGCTTCAAAGAATCTTTCTTCAACTGTTTTCTCATGTTCTGTTGGCTCTTCAAAGAAAAGTATTTAAACAATATTAAGATAAAATTGTTGAAATATTTCTATCAATTAAGCTAAATAAAACTAAATAAACTACATAACACAATGGACAAAAAAAGCAAAGCATACTGAATGACAAATATACATACAATATGTCTAAATATGTAATTTGCCATACATAAAAATAGATCAAAAAAAGTATAGCAGGATTGATAGATTGTTTTGATTTGGGTACACAGACTTTTGGTTTTGTACATACCTGTAACATCATATGAATACTCTTCTTCTCTGTGGACAGAAACTGACATCTTTTCTTCTGAAACAGTCCATGTTTCTACGGTTGGTACTTTAAAGATAGGATTTTGTTTTAGTATTTCATATTCTAGATCCACATTAGTGGTAGTCAGCATGTGAGTTTTTATCAAATCTTTACCTGCATTGCACATTAAAGTCTTAAGACATATTTAGACAGTCAGTATTCATATTCTAAAATACTGAACACAGAACAAGCACACGAGTATATTTAGTATTTGTTAAAGACTAGAGACTAAAGACACAGACAGCTTTAACCCAAACATTTGAAACAAAAGGCATGCACAGGCTTTTGGAAGTAGCACATCAAAAGAATTCTAAAGGTGGTTCTTCAAAGATAATTTTGGGCATGGGGACACAATTATGTTTATTACATAAGGATAGGCCAGCAAGCAGAATAGGTGAAGAAAAAGCTAAGTCACACTGCAGTGTGACTGTAGGCCCTTCAAACAAGAACCAAAAGGCTGTTCACAAATATGTTAAAAACAGACTTTGTAAAAAATAAAAGCATGGTAGACATACTAATTAAACACTAGGAGTAGTCATGGCATGACTACTACTATGGATCCAGATACATACATACATACAGGCCCACATATTCCAAAGAAGCACAGAAACACATTGGGTGCTGAATAAAAGTGCAAACTGCAATTCAAAGATGCTGATCTGTACCTTCTTTTTTCATAACTTTTTCCTCAACGACCATTGGCGTAGGTTTGGGTGGCAGAACTTTCTTGGTAACTGTTGGCATTAGAATTTTGTTACTCAGCCAAACATTTAACAAAGAGATCAAAGTAAGTCTACATCTATCTATCAATGACATTGAAAATGCAACAAACAAGACAAACAACCTAGCTCAGCTGCTAAGCCAGGCTTCTTGGAATCACACAAAGCAACAAAAGGAATGTGTTTCTTTTTATTGCTAAGAATTAAAGGCACTCAGGGAATTTAGCACACAGGTAATTTCCAGATACTTACTGAATTGCAGCTGGCAGAATCCTGCTGCAGAATAGGAAATGCTACACAAAAGGAAGTAGCTACTAAGAGAATAAGGGTGCTTTATTTTATAAATTTATTCTTTATAACTAAAGAATTGACCAAGTCGTCTTGGTAGATGGGCCAAAATGGAAATCTAAACAAGATGGGGATTTCACATCTTCACCTTAGAATGAAACACATTTTTTCACCCAGTGCAATTTTATATACACCTCCTTTCTTAAAGCATTGGTAATTAATATTTGCATTTAGTATTTTCCCCTAAAAAGCTTTTAATCTTCTTTTTAAAGAATTCAGCAGAAGCTTTTATTAGGTGTTTCAAAGACTGCAAAATTGATACGACCATGTTAAGTAAAGACAAAGCGTATGTAGATCAGCTAAGTAACAAAAGCCACAACTTTCATGGAAAGATGACATGAAGATAACTAAACTGTATTTACCCTCAGCCCTTTTGACTTTTTCTTCTGCAACCCTCTGAGTGGTTACCTCCACTTTTTCGTCGACAGGTTTCTTGACAACTAGAAGTAATTCAGATAGATTTATTGTTAAGTAATCTTGCAAATTGTTTTCTGGATAGAAACCAGATAGAACTAGCTGGTTTTTTTGTTTATGATGATATAAACCTTATGCACCCTCTGTTCAATGCATTGTTTACTGCTGGTAAACAGTGGTGGCAATGAGGGCCACCCTGCCCTGAGAGATATGTAGTGATCCAAGTGGAAGAGACTTCCCAGGAGGGCAGCATTTAATTTCTTAAAAGTTACACCCATGCCCAAGGCTAATATACAGGGAGAAGGAAGGATAACTGAAGCTCAATTTGATTTTACCATCAATTCTTGTTTTGATTCAACCACCTCTGAGCAGAGAGCTCAGAAATATGAGGTGGAAGAACAGAAAGGGTTGCCGTGACACTGCCCAACACAATCCATAAAGAGGATTTTCTTCTTTCCAAGGAAATGTGAATAACCAGCACCATTCAGCTTGAAGGAGATGCATGAGAGATCTTAATCTGTGTGTTCCTGTTAGTTTTGTGGGAAAGTCATACCTTTTTTAACAGTTACTTCCTTCTTTTCCTTCTTTTCAGCTATAATGGCTGGTGGCTTTCGCTCAGGCACAGGTCTCTTTGGAACATCAGTCACTAAAAAAAACCCATCAGAATGATAAAAAATATGTTGTCTAAAGGCTCTGTAGACAGAAAGGTATTAGTTATGCCATTATAATTTTATGAATTTCAAAAACACACAGAGTTTTGGAGATCCAATTGTTGAATTAAAATGTTTTGCTTATTTCCAGGTTTCATATTTTCTCATCAGAGGAAAATTTTCTTCCTAGAGGCATACATGTTACTAATGCCCAAGACAGCTATAGCATGCAAGAAATTGCAAAATACAACCTTTAACATCAATCAATAAATCTGTGAAACATTTAAGTAAATCAAGTTTATCTAGAGCACATGAAAATGATAGAAGAAATATCCAAAAAACCTAAAAATGACACATATTCTTACTACTAACTCATATTAGTTTTTAAAGACCTCCAAAGTTCACTTGCAATGAATTTCTAATGTATCCATTCCTACCTGCATCCATACCTAGTGATATCTTGTGTTATCATCAAGTGTCACTTAAAATTTATCAGTATGTTATGGTTCCAGATATTTTAGCAAAAACAAAACTAAAAATATATTGCCTAGTTCAAAATGTTGGGGTCTTAATAATAATTATGAGAAAAGAGAATAAATAAAATAACATGATAATTCAAATACCTTCTTCATGAATTATTCTTTTTTCTTCATAAGTCACTTCTTTTTTCTCATAAGCTTCTTCCCATTCCTCTTCCCCTTCATCATAGCCCTCTTCCTTGACATAATAGTCATGGTCTTCACCATAATCTTCTTCCCATTCTTCATAAATTTCTTTGGGTTTTTCTTGTATTTTCTTTTCTTCATGTATCTCTTCTCTCCTTGCCATGGATGTTATTTTGATCTCTTTGGGTTTCTCTGGTAGCACCTCAGGAACTTAAAATGAATAAATTGATTATTCATATCATACTCTGGAATTTGCAAGGCATATTGGATGTTCACATTTAGGGAAATTATTTCACCCTCGCAGATGGTTTAAAGGACTATTTTTTAAGCAGTCAGAATCACCTTGGATTTTAAACGTGTTTTTAACATAAAGCCGGAACTCAATCAATAGTGATAGGTTCAAGTAATCTCAAAACAAAACACCTTGTTTCCAAAAGGTAATTTTACTTTTTAAAAAAATGTTTTTAAAGAAAGGAAAAAAGTTACCTTTAGGTGGTGGGACTTCTTCAGGAGGTTTTTTAATCACCTTTTGGGGGACTTTCTTTAATGGAACCTTTTTCTCTGCTTAAAAATAAAAGATTTAAAAATTTAAATTAAAAAACCTAAAGCACTTCTAAAAAGCCAAACAAGCAAAAATCCAAAATGCAAGTGCCTTTATGGAACACGAACATAATATTCAAATACTGTAAGGACTTTTACCTGGCTTTTTCTCCTCTGGAGGTGGAACAAGAGGCAGAAGAATGGGAATAGGGGCAGCTTGTAGAAAAAAAATGAAATATTTAGATAAAAAATTAAGTTTGATATTTCCTTAAAAGAAATATCAAATTAAGAAAATGAAGAAAAATCCTGTTTTGGGAAAATATGATTTTATTGCAGCTGCAGAACAAAAGCAAACATGGTGCTTATTTGGAGAGTTTACAGCAGCTGAATAAATATAATTTGAGTGGGAATCCCCAGTCTACCTTTGTTTGAACCCTGAAGGTCCTCAGCTCTATTTTTATTGCTGTCATCACTATCCTATATTTGCTGATGGCAATTCATCTAAATATCAAATCTTTCCCTTCCTGCTGCCACTGCAAGCATTTACCAAATTATTCTGGAAATAAACCCAAGAAGTTTAAACTGCTGATGTTTATAGTAAGCTACCGGTGTAACAGAAGTATAAACATTGTTTGTAATCTGTAGTCCAAAACCAGAGCCTTGGGTAGGGACTGTTTGTCATAAACATGAAATCTAATGTATGGCTTTCAAAGAATGTTTTTTTTTTTTAAAGGCAATAATTCAGACAGCTTGTTTAAAAGATATTTTTTGTGGAACAAGAAGAGATGAAAATTTTTTTAAAAATTATCAGTGAGGAAGATGGAAATAAAAGGAAGGTCGAATGAACAACAGATTGATAGGAAAACATGACGGAAAGGACTCTTTTTAAGGGAATTAATTCCTACATTACCTGGGTAGAGTTTCACCTTCCATACAGAAAAGAAGCCTATCTAAATCAAGTCTTGCTCACAGGGACAATTAACTAGATCTTATTGCTGAGCTAAGATTTTTCTCTGAGTTTCCCACTGGCCTTCTGGTTCAGTGCAGATATAGAACAAATATGGTTTGTTACCCTACCTTCAGCTGGTTTTTGAGCTGGAACTGCAACCTTGGCATCAGGAACATCTAGAAGATCAAAATGTTTAATTGACTTAATGAATACTACCAATAAAAAAATTTAATGTGCTCTCCTTAAGCATAGTTGTTGATATTGCTTAAATCTTCGGTTTTGTAACTTTAAAGAATTGCTGCTTGCTCCTTGAGTATAAGCTAGCCAACCAATAGACAGCTAATTGAATTAACCTTTCAGTTCAACCAGCCCATACAAAGTTACATTTTAATTCTAAGTAATTCTTGCAACATTTGGAGCAGGCTCTTAAGAGCATTCAAAAAAGAAGATCATACAGAGGTGAGTTTTGCCTATTTTGCCTCCTTGGTTATTTTTTTTTCAGTTGCACAGGGAAGATCCTATCTATTAATTGGTACATCTTCATTGTTCTATTCCTTAGCAATTCAAACAAAAAACTTGTGTGTTTTAGAGAATGGGGCATTCTATATTTTGTAATATAAGGTCCCTATTAATGTCACTAACTATAGATTTATCTCAGTATTCACTGTCACTACTTATAGGAATAATAGTTCCACATGTATATGGAAGAGGAATACTTTTCCAGGAGGAAAAGCAGGAAAAAAAGATTTGAAAATAATAAAAAAGAAGAGCAATGCTTTAATTTCATGACAAAGTATAGACAAGATCTTGTGCCAGTCTTGCTTGAGGACTTTACCTGGTGGCTTCAACTCCAGTTTGATTTCTGCAAAGGAATATTAGATTTCTTTTAGGACTATTGATTTTTCCGGAATCATGTTTCAAACAAACAAATTTGCACATGGTTATGGTCATAAATTTGTTTAGAAAATGTGCTAACCTTTGGTTACGAGATAGAGCTCTGCAGTGCTTCTTGCTTCTCCTCTTGGTTCAAGACGAGCAATTACAGAATACACACCTGCAGTAGCCAAGAATGTTCATATTTATATGCTTTTATCATTTAAAACCAGTTAAAAATGGCACCAGCACAAATGTTTCATGCATTTTTACCTTCGTCTTCTGCATTAACGTTGTGAATAGTCATGTAATGACAACGGCCTTCACTTCTGAAGCTGTACTTGGGACTCTCTCTCAGTTCAGTGGGGCCTTTGTACCACGTCACAACTGCATCATCAAAAGACACCTCGCACTCGAAGGTTGCAGACTGGTGTTCACTCACAACAATGTTCTGTATGCTCTTGGTGAACTGAATTGGTTCCGCTGTTTTTTGGAAAGAAAAAATTAATTGATTGTTATGCACCACCATGGCATTTACTGTATCTGAATCCTTCTCATTGTTATCATCAAAATGACTAAATTTTAATGAGATAATAGCAATCTTGAATAATCTTGAAAAAGTAGAGTAAGAAAAAGGCATTCCATGTTCTATGAAGTTTTATGCATAAGAATGAAGATTAGAAGACGCAAGAGTTCAACTAACAAGATTGATCTGCATATACATTTTGTAAGAGAAGCCATGAAGGAAACTAAAGATAGAGAATAATTAAGAAAAAGTCCAAGGAAACTATAAGAGTCACAAAGAAAACAGAAGCTAGTACAACTCAGATTGCTTGTGGTCTATGGGACATTAATAATCATGGTTTAGTCAAGAATACTAAGTTACACAAATATGTCACATGTTGTTCAAAGAGAAAGGACAGTAACATTTCTTATTTAGTCCATTTCCAAGTTTTTGTATCTGTCTTTTAGAAATTCTTTCTATTTTCACTGTTCTGCTAATGAAACCTCCAGAAACTCTCACTGTTGTAAGAAAGAGATTCTGTATCTTTACAAACCTTCAATGGCCAGATCTGCCGTTGTTTCTAGACTGTCGAGCTTGCAGGTATACTGTCCCTCGTCTTCCGTTCTAACATCCTTGATGATGAGTTTGTGCACTTTGTCAGAGACTTGTGTTGAATATCTCCCTCCTATCTTAATGGGTCTCCCATTTCTATACCACTGAGACTTGGCATTTGGGATAGAGAACTGACAAGTCAGTGTGCATGTTTTTCCTTCCTTGAAAGTAGTGTCATGAAGATGCCGCTCAACTGCAGGTTCTATTAGCATGTTAAAACATACATTTTAACAGAGATCAGAGAGTGGAGAAAATAAAGTGTAAACTAATTCAAATAGATACTTCTGAAGTACACTTACCAATCACAGTTAGCTTGGCACTGGCAATATGTGGTCCACACACTATTCTGAAATTTCCTTGATCTTCAGGCTGGCAGTTTCTAATTCTCAATATGTGGCGATCACCTTCAATTCTAATTTCATATTTGTCATTGGAGTCCAGTTTCTGGGTTCCCTTGTACCATGACAGTTTGATTTCTGGATAGTTAATCTTAATCTCACATTCAAAGATAGCATCCTCATCTGTTAAAACTGTCTGATTTTCAATGTCTCTGATCAGAGTAATAGGCTGGAAAATATTAGTGTAAGTTAATCTCAAGTTCCCTGTTACAGGTTTGAATATTTCATAAATCAGTCCAAAAATATTTTACCTCTGTTTGTGTGAGTCGTTGCTGAATAAAAGCTACAAGTTCATCAAACTCCTGATCTTCCCTTTGAGCTTTCTCTGTGAGCTCAATTTCCTACAAAAATGCAAAATATACTCAAAGATTAAAGGATACTAAATGTCGAGCTGTCATGTTTATCCAACACAGAATTCATTCCTACATCAAATTTTATGTAACCAGTGTATCTTCCCATTCTAACAAATGCAGTCAAGTTTTGAAGACAGAACCTACTTAGACAGTAGGTCCATTTATTCTTGGATTTGAGCATGCAAGAAATTGAGAACTGCCAGTAAAAGATCTAAAGAGGAACCAGAAATTCCTGCACACATCCTAAGTTCAGAGCTTCACAGTGTGGACACCATGTCTGTTCAAGGGAAACATATTACTACTAAGAGAGCCAATGCTGCAGTCACACTGTATCTTACCAATCTATGGCTTTCTTCTGCTTGGGTTTGCTTTAGTAACTCAAAGGCTTGCAGGAGGCCACGGAAATCTGTAATTCCATACATGCGAGCATATTTCTCATATTCTTTGGGATCTACATTTTTGAGAAGTTCCAAGATATCAATAGGTTGCTCTTCCTCCTCTTTTCTTTTTGTTGGAGTGCTATTCAAATCAATAACAGAAGTTAACTAGGCGGCATTTCATTCCCAGAAAGCTGTTTAATGAAATATTGAATCATCTCAGAGCTGTCCTGTGCAGCAAAATCCTTTAACTTAGTTTAGTCAGGTGCTTTTATTTTTAGTACAGCTATTCCTTTTTAACTAATATTCTGAAATTATATCTTGTTCTGAGATGTATAATAAAAGTTTCTTCTGTGTTGCTAGCAAATTTATCCATAAAATCTATCAATATACCTTTTTAGTTTTGCCCTGAGATCCCCTTCAACAACTTCTTCTTTCTTTCTTTCTTCAACTTGCAGGTTTACACTCCTCTCAATTTCACCATGTTGGTTAAAAGCTACACATTTGTACATGCCAGAATCAGTTTTTATCGTGTCCTTTATTTCCAGTTTGGCTTCATCTCCTCTCTGCTGGATTATAATGCGGCCTCCCTGGTTGAGTTGCCTCCATTTTCCCTTCATCCACTTAACATTTGGAATTGGATCTCCTCCAACTTTTGCAATAAATGTTGCAACGGTCTCTGCAGAAAGATGCAAATGAGGAAGCTAAATCTTTCCAGGTGTTTATGACAGAGGGACATCATCTCAAACAAAAGGTGTGGGCAAAGAGAAGACATTGTAATGTTTTGAAAAGAATTCTTACTTTCCACGACTTTGATACTCTGAGGCTCTGACACAAAATAAAGTTTGCCTTCCACTTCTGCTTTCTTAGCTGCGGGAGCAGCTGCTGGTTTTTCTACAAAAACAGAGTCAGAGAGTTATAACAGATGGCTTCATGTAATAGTTTATGCTCATAGGTGATGATGCCTCTGAAGGAATTGCAAAAACTGAAATTAATTCTTGAGATGGAACAAAATACTATGCAAGAGGTAAAAATGCAAAATATTTTAATATTGTTTTAGGCAAATTGCAGTTTATTTTCCAGATGAAACTGTCCACAATGGCCACACTGTACTGTTCATTTACTTGAGTCATGCAAATCCATAGATAGATATGCAAATAAAAAGCCTCATAATAAATAGAATGGGTAAGTTTTTTGATGAGATTTTCTCCTTTCAGTCTCTTTCTGGATATTATGCCCTAAGAGTTACTTGCAGTTTTTTATCAGTGGTCTGTTAAATTTGTGCGTACTGCTGGGTTCTTGTGTTCCTTATGCAATGGTAAAGCAAGGACTACACAGAAGGACTCATGTTTAGACACTATTTACTTTCAGCTAAAAGGTCAAAATACCTTAGAAATGTAATAGTCTCAAAACACAGCCTCTAAGGCCACATGCTCAAATTCCTTCTGTATTTTCCTTTAATAGACACCACTTTTCACATGCTTTCCATAAAACATGAATGTCTGAGTAATTTCACCCATTTAGCTTGCATTGTTCTTAAATTTGGTGTTTAGATTTAGAAAATAAATTTTTAATCTCTTTGGTAAATGTACTATTGATTTGACACTGATTCTTCAGCATTTATGCCACTATTGATATATAAATTATTGTTAAATACTCTGTTTTACCAGATTCTATGATTTAACAAAAAACTAAAAGTAAATAATTGTCTGTTATTAGATGTTTTTAAACTTTTTATTTCCACAGAAAAAAAAGTGAGATAGCGTTTTGGTTGATATTTTGTCATATGCCTTATTTTCTTCAGGTTACTGTACCTTTGACTGTCACTTTAGATTTGCAAGTATCAGTGCCAGCTGCATTTGAAGCTTTGCATACATATTCTCCTGAATCTGATTTGGTAACTGCAGCAAGTTCTAGAAGAGCTACTCCATTAGCAAAGCTGAAGTTGCATCTGTCTGAAGCTCTTATTTCTCTTCCTGCCTTCAGCCACTGAATCCGGATTGGCTGCGATCCCTGGACATGACAGCTAAGCTGTAGGGTATCACCTTCCTCTGCTGCTGCTGGCTGAAGAGGCTGGTCAAAAACTGGAGGCTTTTTAGGTTCTGGATATGAAAATGCTTGAATGAATACTCAGGAAAGTATGATCAAGAATATGAGAGAAAGAGAGAGAGAGATACATGTGATTCCTAAGGAGGCAATGGCAAGGAATGAAGGATGTTAAACAGAAGTCTGAGAATGTCAATGATAGTGTTATAAAATGGAATAAATATCAAGAGAACATTACTGCATATTTCCTATATAAACATACAAGAAATATCTTTATACCCTCAGCGAGAATCTTTACACACAAAAAATAATATGAGAACTAAAGCGCCACCAGGCTGTAAAACTATATAAAAATCTTTAAAGAAAATAAACCTGCTATTTCTTGCAAGACTATTATGATGAAGTGTCATGCTACCACAGTGCAGTGTCAATACTGCCTAAGCTTATATTTCATTGCACAAACTCCCTGTTACTTCATTGAAAGAGAATGATTAAAAATTCAACAGAAGTTGCACAAAGATTTCAATATTCACTTTAAATCAGTCATAGCAAATAGTGAAAAAGAAGCTTCTCCTTGCAAAAAAAAAAAAAAAATCACAAAAATAAAAGAATTTCTCAACTTTGTGGTTTTTGTCCATCTCTGGACAAATCACAGTTAAGTTAAACCAGCTCATAAGAGAGAAGCAATATACTTGCAGTTAAATAAAACAAAGAAAAGTGAGAAGCAAAGCAAAACAAGACTTCAACCAACCTCTGATAACAACAGAAGATGTACTCAACACACTTCCTGCTTCATTGGACACTTTACAGGTATATAAACCAGCATCTGATTGCTCTAAGGTCTTTATATGCAAAAGCAAGGTATTGTTTTTGAAAGATATTTCACAGTGAGCACTTGAATGGACTTCCAGGTTGTTTTTATACCAAGCAACAGTCAAAGGCTGAGAGCCAGAAACACGACCCTCAAGTTTAAGTTCATTCCCTTCTGTTTCTTCTACTGCTTCAGACAGTTTCTTAGTAAAAGTAGGAGGAGTTTTTCGTTCTGTAAAAGAAGAACATAAATTCCATGAATCTAACTTGAGTTGAAAAATCCTAAAGACAATGTTTCAAGAAAAATTGTAACATTGGGGAACTGATATTTACTCTCATTTAAACTGGATATATTTTTAAGCGAAATTATGCTAAGATAAGCAGCAGGAGTCTTGCTCTTACAGTCACTGTCACTGTAAAAAAAATTCTTTTACATTGATTTAAATCATACACCATTTAAATAACCCCAAGAGTTTTGTCAAGTTCTTAAGAAATACATCAGAACCTATTGAGAAAGTAGGCTAAAGAAAATGTTTCATTTCTCCTCCCATTGCTGTTAGCGACCCTTCCTAATTCCCTTAAAAGATTCATAGGTATCTCCCAATAGGTACTCTCCGGCTATACCTCAAAAGTTTTCTCAATGTTATCTCACAGTAATAAGTCCAGCTTCCTTTATAACTGAAGGAATAAAAATACAAACACAATGTATTATCTATTCAGTACCTTTAACAGCCAGTTGAGCTGTGCAAGAGTCCTTTCCAACTTCATTGCTAGCATAGCATGTATATGTTCCAGAATCTCCCCTGTCAACTCTCAAGATAGTCAAATGGGCTGTGTTGTCTACATAACTGATCTGATAGTTCTTTCCTGTTCTAATTTCTTGGCCATCTTTTGCCCAAGTGACTCTAATAGGCTGTGTTCCAGAAATGTGACACTCAAAATCAGCACTTTCGCCAATAATGCCATCCACAGGTGTAAGTGGGATGTCAAAGAATGGAGGAGTCTTCCCTTCTGAAGAGTGAAAGAAATAAAAAACCATCACTTTAAAATCTCAATTCACTTTAAAACTGTGTGAAATAATAATCTCTTGTACAGTATTAAATCCATATATAAAGCAAAACTCAGTTTTAAGACATTTCTATTAAATATTTCACAGCCCACCAACCTGTCAGGACAAGCCTGCCACTAGAAGAAGTAGTCCCAACAGCATTGACAGCTGTGCAGGTGTATTGCCCAATAAGGCTCCTATCTGTCTTCAAAATCTGGAGAGTTGCTACATTATCTACAAAGGACGTGTGAACATTGTAGTCCTCTTTTACACGCACGCCGTCTTTAAACCAAGACACTTCGATGGGTTCTGAGCCAGCAATGCCACAATCAAACACGACTGGTAAGCCAACAGTTTCATGAATGTCTCTTAACTTTCGTGTAAAAGAAGGAGGAAGTTTACGCTCTGTAAGAGAACAAGTATTGTACTGTGAAGTCTTGCACCTCTTGCTGTTCTCACCAATAATCACTGACTAATATGCTGTAGAGTATGGCAGATTTTTGCTCATAACTGCAAATTAAATATATTATTTAGCATATCATTTATTTTTAACTTGTTGTAAAGAGCCCTATGCATATGGTTGCAGGAAGAGAGTCTCTTTTTTTTCCTTTTAGACCCTATGAGTATCAGGACTGCTAATACTGGAAACAATCAAAGCAATACCCTGAATAGGGATGGAAGATACAGAGGCTTGTAACACTGCAGAAGAGGTGTGGTCAATAAGTGCTGTATTTCAATTAGCTTTACTGGTAGGCTTTTGTTAGTAGAAGACAGTGCCACAGGGTACGTTACACATCAAGAAACAGTAAAGTGTTTTATGAGGAAGAGGCAATTGTTGTTTTTTGAAATAGCAAAGCATACTTAAGAAAAATAGGCCATTTCCCTATATTTAAAATTGAAATATTCACCTTGGACTGTAAGCAAAGATGATGAAAGAAGCCTCCCCAACAGAGTTTTCTACTTTGCAGATGTACTCCCCACTGTCACTACTGTCTACCTGGCTGAAAACCAGAGTAGCAATTTGGTTCCTAAAGTGCATTTTCACAGTAGCAGTTCCTCTCAGCTTTGTATCGCCTTTGTACCATGACACAATCATTTCTGGTGTTCCAGCAACTTGGCACTGTAAGGATGCAGAATCCCCAACAGTCACCTGCGCTGGCTCCAAGGGTTTAATGAAGTAAGGTGGTTCTGAAGGACAAACACACACCATTAGCATAAAAAGATATTGTATGATGACCATTAGTACTTCAAATAACACTTGTTGAAGTGATACTGTCTCGACGCACCTAGTATTGTGATTGTACCATGACAAGTATCTTTCCCAGAATCGTTTTCAATATGACAAGAATATTGCCCCTGATCTTCTAGTTTGCTGCTAAGGATTTCCAGTATGGCAGATGTGTCTGTAGTGGTGATGCTATACTTTTCAGAGTGCATTATTTTCACTCCATTTTTCTTCCATGTCACTGAAATTGGTGGAGTACCCACATATGTGCATTCCAAGATTAAATTTTTCCCTTTCTCTACACTTAAATCATTCATCTTCTTCACAAATTTGGCTGGTTCTATAATGAACAAGAGGAAGAAAACAAATTAAATAAAGCCAGGAGATCATCTTTAAGAAGTATAAGAAGCAGTAGTCTGGACAAACCTTTGACAAAAAGATGTGTTGTGCAAGAAATTTTCCCTGCCTCATTAGAGACCTGGCAGGTGTAGTCTCCACTCTCAAGTGGATGTACATCAAACAGCTCCAGTTCTGCAACTGAATCTTGCAAGGTGATATTGCATCTGGGTCCTGGTAGTAGCTCAACACTGCCTCTGAACCACTTAAGTTCCAAAGGAGGAGAACCTTGTACAATACTAGTAAAGGTTATGTTTGCCCCAGATAAAACATCCAGAGGTTCAGGTTTCTTCACAAAAGATGGTGGTTCTAAGCACACAAATAAAAGAGACAGAGAAGAAGTACATTTGAACTTCTTTTGAAGATCACAGTAATCAGAAATATCCAAAAAAGAAAAAATGAAAGCTTTCTGAAAATACATTTGGACCCTCTGATTCTGGCTTCTTACTGATACTGACCTCTAACACTCAAAAATGCACTGCATTCATCAGACCCAGCTACATTAGTAGCTGTGCACAAATAAGTTCCCATATCAGACTCCTGAAGTCCATTCACTTTCAGAGAACAGGTATTGTCTGTAAGAGTAGCCTGATACTTCTCTCCACTGGTAATCTCTTGTCCATCATGAAACCAGGAGACCAGAATGGGTGGTGACCCATAAACTTTGCACTCCAGTACAGCAGAAGAACCCAGCTGACCATATGTTTCTTTCAGTTTTCTTGTGAAAGAAGGAGGTATAATACGATCTGCATTTGTTTCAAAATAAAAATAAAAATAAAAATAAAAGTTACGCTACAGGGTTCTTAAAATGCAGGAAGTTCTCTGTGCGTAATAAAATTAGTGACCTCTCTTTTGCTGTATCCACTTTGGCAATATGGTTTAACATGTCTAAGAATTTGAAAAATAGTCAATGGTAAGGATATGCTGGAACTTTAATTCACAGTCTTTGAAGAACACCTTTTATTTTTGCTGTTCTTTTTCATAAGCAACAGTATTGCACCAGCTGTCCAAGACAACACATAGATGGAAGCTGAAGAAATCAAGTCCTTTCAATAATTCCTGCCCCACAGAGTTTAGGTAGGCATCTATTTTTGATGCCTGTCAAAGTGGCATGCCAGCAGCTCCTAAGACTATACAACTCTCTTAGGTTGCCAATCACAACAACCACTTTGCTACCTGAAGACTTTGTAAAGGAACTAAAGGACCAGAGGTGACTCAGAAAGTAGTCAACTAACCTGAAACGTGCACTGAAGCTATGCAGCTGCTTTTACCAACACTGTTTTTCACCTCAAAAGTATATTCTCCACTGTCTTCTAATGTTGCATTGAGGATCTTAAGCCCAGACACTTTGTTGAAGAAACTGATTTTATATTTATGGTCAGTGGACAGTTCATTACCATCCTTAAACCACCTAGCAGTAAGCTCTGGTGTGCCGTCTACTGTGCATTCCAGAGTACAAGAGTCTCCAGCTGTAACTTTGACTGGGCCTGGCTTCTCTACAATGACTGCAGGTTCTGCAATGAAATGCAAGTCAGAAATATTTTTAGAACAATGAAATAGCAATTATTATTATTAAAATTTAAATTTTAAAGCATCTTAAAACACATTGTGTTTTTTTATCTCATGCTACCAACCTAGAACTTTCAGCATGGCAAAGCATTCCTGAACTCCAGCATCATTTTTTATCTGACAAATGTATTTCCCAGCATTGGTTGGTTCTGCATTTCCAATCTGCAGAGTTGCAAGGTTTTCTGAGTAGGAGATCCAAAGATTATCACTTTCTCTGATGATTTCCCCTTTGTCTTTTAACCACAGAACAGAAATGGGCTGTGATCCTTGTACTGCAGCCTGCAGTTCAATCGACTCCCCAACCACGACAGTGAGATCACTCAGCTTCTTCACAAAGGTTGGTGGTGCTATTTAAAAGAAGATATTTAACAGTAAAGAACCCTGCCAGGACCGGAAAAGTAGGAGAAGAATTGCAGGAACAAAGAAATTCCAAGAAAGGTGCCAATCTTTGTACAAACCTCTTAGTGTTACAGAGCCAATACAGGAGTCACTTCCCACATCATTTACAGCCTTACAGTGATATTCACCAACATCTGCAGTATCCACACTGAGAATGTGAATACTAGTTGTGTAGTTCTCAGACATGACCTTATACTTCTTGCTGCTCCGAATTTCTCGTTTGTCTTTATACCATGAAATCTGGAATGGAGGAGTGCCCTGAAGCTCACACTCCAGATGAATATCAGACCCTTTCAAGGTCTCAACTGGATGGGGCTTCTTGGTAAAAATGGGAGGTGCTGGAAGAAAGGAAAAATAGTTATTTTTTTGTGTTATTTAAGCAAAAGAGATTAAAGAGGACAGAAGATTCAGGTAACTCTTCTGATGCTAAATAGCGAAGATTAATAGATAAGAAAGATCTGCTACAGAGATTAAAAACAAGACAAGAGATTTGCCATCTCCTCAGACAGGTTTTGGCCTTTCTGACAAAAGAAAGTGGGATTTAAGAGCTTTTCCTAAAGGAGGGTGCTTACAGTTAGAAAGGAAAGGAAAGAGCTGAGATTCTGACCTTTTACTCTCAGTGTAGTACTGGTGCTTGCACTACCCGCTGGATTCTGAGCTTCACAAGTGTAGTCACCACTGTCTTCAACACTGAGGTTGTGCATTTCAATGACTGCCACTGAATCCACAAAGGACATTCTGTATTTTTCACTGGGATGGATTTCAGTTTCACCTTTGTACCAGGTGACTTTGATTTCTGGAGATCCACCTATTTTGCACTCATATGTTGTGGAATCTTGCTCTTTCACA
This sequence comes from Sitta carolinensis, assembly GCA_032173965.1. Taxonomy (NCBI): domain Eukaryota; kingdom Metazoa; phylum Chordata; class Aves; order Passeriformes; family Sittidae; genus Sitta; species Sitta carolinensis. The sequence continues at coordinate 23,125,524 of CM063288.1, forward strand.
AGTTTTGAGGAGTCTAGTTTCTTAATAAACCTTGGTGGTTCTGGAAAGCCAAAGAGGGGAGATGATGCTTTAAACTGCACTAATGGTTTGAATAAGCAGGCAGATATGCAACTGAAACTGTAAACTTTAAGGATTTAAGCAAAAATTCTGATTTTGCAATTGCTATGAAATTTTTTAGATGATTTCAAGATGGTTCAAAATCCATATTAAGAAGTAAACAAGTTTTCTTATGCATTCCAGTGAGTTTCTCCTTAGTTTACAGACCCACTGTACCTCTCCTTGTATGTATTCACCACAGATTAGTTGATATGTAGTTTTCTTAAAAATATGCTCTTGTTATACATGAGTAATCAAAACTCCTGATGCAAATGCAAAAATCCAACTGTTCAGCCAAGAAATGTTATTAAAAGCATTTATGTTGGGTATTATAGCAATTGCTTTATATCCTGTGATTAATAATTAATATAGTCAATAAATGTATCTGCATTATAACCCCTCACATATTTAATGCAAAACCAAACATAAAGATATACGTAAGAAATAAAAGTTGAGCTTAGGTAGCAAACAAAAGAGCTTAGAAATAATTGTGCTGAGGAGAATTATGAGATGGCTGATATTACAGACAGGTTATAATGTCCTGTGATTGAAAAGTAAAACAGACGGTTACATTTTGTTCCATAAGGAGAGGAAAGGAGTGGAAGTTTGATACTTTTCATCAGAAGTACCATCTAGATGATTAAATCAGAAGACTGAATGTTCACAGACCAAAGGTATAACTAGTGAAACCAAGAGGTGGTAACGTGGGCACAACAAACAAATCTCTCTGCAAAACAGGATGAAGTGCCTCTTTGGGTGACTATCTGTAAAGTGTAGGAAGAATATCTAATCGTGGATTAGTTCAACCTGTTGGACAGATGCAGAACATCCTGTGTTGCTAGAAACAAAACCTCCTGAGTTTCTAAAAATAGAATTTATGATACGTTAACATCAGGACTCTTGGAACCTTAGCAATTTACTATCAGATTTCACTTTGAGAAAGAGTTGATTATCTATCTGCATATTAACAGTTGCTGAGTAGTCACACCGATTCCACTCCTTTCAAAAAATGAGGGTATACACATTAGTAAGTTATATATTTAGAATATAAAGCAGTTCTAGAACATTAAGCAATTATTAAAACTACAGACTGAGAACCTTAGATGCTAGAGTGAGAAAGTTAATAAAAAGCTGTGAGGTTTTCAAGGTTAATTAAAAGAAAGACCTTAATTCTACTAACAAAAAGCTGCATGTTATAGAAGTGAGGTAGCATATGCTCAAATTAAAGGCATGCAAATCAATGCACCCAAAGAGATTGCCCTTTCAAGTTCTATAGAAATTTATTGAAAACAATCAACATCACTAACTTTACAGTCCTGAGGAAACTGTACAAATTCTAAAGAATACTGACACTAAAAAGTGTCAGTAAATTCAGGACAAAAAAAAAAATAATACTGAAAAAATTCCTCAGGATTTTATGCATAAAGCTTTGAAGAGTAAATAATAAATAAGGTCATCTGGGACCCTTTTACAAATGGTAAATGTGTTCAAATAAATCTATTAGCAATGATATAATTAATAATAAACAGAATTATTGTGGTGGAAAGAATCTTTAGATCTTTTAAAGAGGTTTGACTTCTTGCTACAATTTTTCAATGCATTTTGCAAGTCAAGCTACATAATACAGTGGTCCTGCTTATTACTGAATCCAGGTAATTCAGTCTTACACACTCTTTTCACCTCCACAAAGAAAAATGCTTATGGCTGGAACAAACTTGATATATATAAAACATTTGACAAATAATTATTAATTAATACAAAATCTTGCCACTGATAGCTCAGCTTCCTGTGTTTTTTCACTTGAACATTAAAAGGTTTTACTCTTGAAATAGCCTCTCCCCTCTTTGCACTCCAAATTCATACAGGAGAAAAAAAAAAAAAAAAAAAAAAAAAAAAAATAAAAAAAGGGAAAGTCCTAAAGCAACAGGGACCTTTTAACTCAGGCATAATCTAAGCAGTGTATCTAACATTTCTTCTTTTATAAAATCAGTAAGATTGAAATATCCGGAACAGCTATAAATATATTCCCACCTACGCTGAGGAAGTTGCACTAATATACATGTGTCACTTGCACCAAGACAGTCTAAGCCATTCATAAATTTAGATTTTACTTTTAGATCCACATGCTATAAGGAGAGGTGAAGTGTTGGGTGGGATGGATATTTGTCACCAAATCTTCTCTTAGATCCCCCAGTTTTGCTCTTTAGAAGAGTAAATTTCAATGTTTTCCATCTGTGAAAGAGCAAGCTATTTGCAGGAGTTGCATTTGCAGTAAAAATAATTTTAAGCCTCTTAAGTGAACTGAATTTCTCTCTTTCCTTTCACTCCCCTGGGTGACCTAGTGACTGTCACTGCTGGAGAAAGACTTTAGAAAGACAGATTTTGCTGTCCAACAGGACCATTCATAAAGGCACAACAAAGTAATAAGGGAGAGTTAATGTTTCAATGGAAGAATCCCTTTGATAAGAAAAATCATGTACTATGCCAAAGCAGAAGAAATATGAGTATGTATTTAAATATTAAAATAGCATTTAAGTGAAATAAGACATCACAGAGTAACCGCTTGTAAAGATTTTTAGTCGCACACTAAAGGTCTCCATTCAGGACTGCGTTTTCCAAGCGTCTGCCTTGCAAAGAAAATCTCATAAACCCTAGAGCCCACAGCAATACCTTGTACAGCCAGCTGAGCTGAGCACGTGTCCTTTCCAACACTGTTGCTGGCAGTACATGTGTAGAGCCCAGCATCCCCTTTACCAACTTTTAGGACTGTCAAGCTGGCTGTGTTTTCCACCAGTGTCATTTTGTAGTTGCCACCTGGACGAATCTCTCTGTTGTCTCTGGTCCAAGTAATCCTCATGGGAGCAGAACCAGTCATGTGGCACTTAAAGGCTGCACTTTCTCCTAGTGCCACATCGATAGATACAGGCTTGACATCAAAGAAGGGAGGTTGTAGGTGTTCTGCAAAGAGGAAAGCATGGCAGAGCTCACCACCAAGCCTGCCTCACCATGCCATGCCCATTGTTCCTGGCCACTATACAATGGGTAGAGTGGGGGAAAAGGGTGGAGAGGTAAAAGAGCAAAGACATACAAAAGATTTTCATTAAAGTGTGATCTACAAACCTGTAAGGAGAAGTTTGGCACTAGAAGACGCAGTCCCCAGAGCATTTTGGGCTGAGCAAGAATATTGGCCACAGTAATCCATACTAGTTTCTAAGATCTGTAAAGTCGCAACATTATTTAAGAAGGCTGATTGCATGTTATCAGTGTCACTTAAGAGAACCCCATCCTTGTACCAAGACACCTGGATAGGCTCTGAGCCAGTTATGCGGCAGTCGAATGTCACTGGGGCACCAACCACCTCCTGGATATCTTTCAGTTTTCTGGTGAATGTAGGGGGAAGTTGAAGTTCTGCAAAACAATAATAATCACCACTATCAGTAGGAGGTCAACCTAGAATTAATTATCTTTGAAATTAATAAAACCCCTTTCTGTAGACAACAAAGAGTTCCTACAAACTATCCCACAAAAGAAGTGGCTCTTGGGCCATCACCTTTAACAACAAGCAAAGCTGTGGAGGTGGCAAAGCCGATGCTATTTTCTGCTTTGCAGATATATTCTCCAATGTTGCTATCTTCTACAGCAGAGAATGCCAGTGTTGCCACATTGTTCTTGAAGTGCATTTTGTAAGCCTGTGTTGATCTGAGCTTGGTGTCATCTTTGTACCAGGACACCTTGATTTCTGGTGAACCGCCAATCTGGCATTTTAAGGTCAAGGGCTCTCCAACCTTCACCTCCACACGGTCCAGGTGTGTGACAAAATAAGGTGGTTCTAGGAAAGGAGAGAATGTGGTGAGCCGAGGCAGAGCATCACTGGAGTGTGTTAGGGGGTTCAGGGGTGATGAATACCTAAGATGGATACAAGGCTGTGGCAAACATCCCCACCCGCCTCATTTGCCACCTCACAGGTATATTCGCCTTCATCATTCTTTGTGCTGTTGAAGATTTCAAGAATGCCTGATTTTTCAGTAGTTGTAACAGTGCAACGTTGAGACTGAGCAATGGGCATGCCATTTCTTTTCCAGGTGACAGAGATGGGAGGGGTGCCAATGTAGCTGCTTTCTAGCACAATGGACTTCCCCTGCTCCACACTGAAATCACTTAATTTCTTCACAAAGACTGCAGGCTCTGTGGGGAGGTATAAATGGATAGTAAGAGGGACAGATGTGGAAGAGCTGCAGGCAGGGAGTGAATGAAGATAACTGTGCATTCATGCACACACCCAAACACACCTTTCACAAAGAGCTGTGTTGTACATGAGGCACTTCCAGCATCATTTGTGACCACACAAGCATAGTCCCCGCTGTGGCCTGGCTCCACGTTGTACAGCTGCAGCTGTGCCACAGACTCATTGAGAGAGATGGAGCAGTTGCTGTCTGGCACCAGCTCCCTGATGCCTCGGAACCAGGTCACTTTGAAGGGAGTACTGCCCTTGATGTAGCTGGTGAATGTCACATTTGATCAGGCAAAACTTCCTGGGGATCAGGTGTCTTCACAAAAGAAGGTGGTTCTAAGGATCATGCAAAGAAATGAAAGAGGGAGAAAGATGTTAATAGGAGAGTCTCTGTGGGGAGGAAAATGAGCAGGTTTGAGTCTAAAAGAAAAAAAAGAAACCATGGGAAAAAACCCCAAACCAAACAAACCATGAAAAAGAAACCAGAGAAAAGAGAGAAGAGGGAAGAAGAATTTTGTTGAAGGTATGGCAGTGTCCTTCCACTGACCTTGTACAGTCAAGAAGGCACTGCATTCATCGGATCCAGCCACGTTGGCTGCCACACATGTATATGACCCTGTATCTGTGACATCCAGGGCATTCAACTTCAAAGCACAAACATTATCCAAGAACGAGATTTCATATTTTTCTCCACTAACAATCTCATTCCCATCTTGAAACCAAGACACAGATATGGGAGCTGTGCCAGACACTTTGCACTCCAGCAGCACAGAGGATCCCAGCACCCCATTTGTCTCCTTTAGTTTTCTTGAGAATGAAGGAGGAACAAGGCGATCTAAGCAGGACAGGGCAGAAGAACAGGAAGACAAGTGTTGAGGTTTCTTTCAAGAGAAAGAAAAGGGGAAAAAAATAAAAGCTTTCTTTAAAGACAAGAGTGAACAATAAATACACAGAGCTGACCTGAAACATCAACTGAGGAAGTGCAGCTGCTGTCCCCCACTTCATTGTGCACCTCAAAAGTATACAAGCCCCTGTCTCCCCTGTCTGCAGAAAAGACTTTCAAAGTGGATATGTTGTTAAAAAAGGTAATTTGGTATTTGCGGTCACTCTTTAGTTCTCTGCCATCTTTGTACCACTTGGTGATAAGCTCAGGTGTTCCTCCTACTTTGCATTCCAAGGTAAAAGGATTGCCAGCCATTACTGTGATCGGCTCGGTCTTCTCTAAGATGACTGCTGGTTCTGAAATAGGAAGGGAGGGGTCTGTGTGTCACAGGGACATCTACCCTGTGATCACGAACGTGTGAGCACAGGGTGTAAGCAGAAGGCAAAGGCTTGTAGAGCCAACTGTGCAAGCTATAAGACACAGTACCTATAGAGGAGTAGGCTATACCCACCTAGGACCTGTAAAAAGGCAGAGCACTCCCGCATGCCAGCATCATTTTTGATCTGACAGATGTACTTTCCAACATCAGTTCCCTCTGCACTGGCAATCTCAAGAGTTGCAATGTTGTCCATAAACCACATTTGAACATTTTCACTCTCCCTAATAACTTCACCCTTATCCTTGAGCCAGACAACAGAAATTGGTGGGGATCCTTCCACTACTGCCTGCAGGGCTGTTGGCTCCCCGATGAAGATTGCAGTGTCACTCAGCTTCTTGGCAAACCGTGGAGGTTCTGATAGCAAAAACAAGGAGGCAGAGGACAGTTAATTATACATGATTGCTTGGAAGAGCGACAGCCAGGAGATCAAGAAAAGAGGGTAGTGATGTTGATCCTCTACCATACAAACCTTTGAATTTCACTGGGCAGGTGCAAGTGTCGCTTCCCACCTCATTCATAGCTTTGCATTGGTATTCCCCAGTATCTTGAGATTCCAAGTTGAGAATATGAAGACTGGCAACCGAGTGCTTTGCTGTCACCTTGAACTTCTTGCTGCTCCTGACCTGCCTCCGGTCCTTGAACCAAGCCACCTCAAAGGGTGGGGTCCCTGCTATCTCGCACTGAAGGATAACATCTGAGCCTTTAAGAGTGTCCACAGGGCTTGGCACCTTGCTAAAAACAGGTGGTTCTATAAAAAAAGAATCATATCATATTGTGTGAGCTTCCTTCTCTGGGTGGGTTTCTGGACAGTAGCAGGAAGCAACATATTCAAGAAGGGAGCCTACGCTTATATTGTAAACAGATATTTAGCTTTTAAATATGTGGCCAGCACTCAGAATCCAAAGGGCAGAAAACGTGATACTTCTGCACCTGTTTGGAATTAGTGCTCAGTGTCCTTCCCCAAAAGCCATTCTCCCTGCACTCTAGGGTCACATTCCATCTTACATTCCATCTTTCCCCCCTGCTCTTTCTAGTCATGAATGCTTAAGTCAGTGAAGCTTGGCTACACAGCCTCCTCTTCCGTCTTAAATTTCATTCCTGTTAGTATCACTGTGTATAAAAAGGAGGAAGAGGGATGGCTGAAAAGTATTCCCAGCTCCCTCACCATGGCTGGTGTTCCATCTAGTCCATGCTTCTCTTGTGATCTGAAACGCTTGTCTTGTTCAGCCTAAAACTGACTTAAATGGGGGAGACGAGGGAATGACTGCACAGTGCTAAACACCCACCACTATTTCCTGCCTGATCTCTGCTTCTTAAACACAGCAGCATTTAAATGCAAGAGCAGCTGGAGAGACACTGGCCCAGCAGCCACCAGCTGTTGCAGCAGCAGTGGGATGTGCAGCTGAGAGCAGGCCTGGCAGCCAGGGATTCTGGTGGAGTGCAGAGCCATGTGCTAACCTTTCACTGTCACTGAAGTGCTGCAGCTGGCTGTGCCAGCAGAGTTGTGGGCTTCACAGATGTAATCCCCAGCATCTTCAGCAGTGGTACCCAAGATGGTCAGCGTTGCCATGGAGTCTACAAAGGACATGTGCAGCCTGTCGCTTGCCTGGAGTGCCTGATCATTTTTGTACCACACGATTCTGATCTCTGGTGTGCCACTGATTTTACATTCAAGCTGAACTGTGTCCCCCTGCTTTACGAACCGCAAAGCTTCAGGCTTCTTGATGAACTTGGGAGGTTCTGCAGAACATAATAAGTATGTAGAGAATGACAACATACCTGTTTGCCATGCAAAATCTACAGAGCTGAGCAAAAGTTCTGGGAGGGACAAGAGTACTACAGCACAAAAATAAAATTGTTACAGAGGTTGGCTGCATCCCCAACCAGGGTTTTCGCTCAAGGAAATACAGAAGATGAAGAAAAGAAGGCAAAGAAAACAACTAAAACTATGTCCTGCCAGCTTTGGGTGCTGCTGCATGAGACAGTTGAAGCTGCAAAATATACACAAAGAATGGTTGCTCCACCCAATCGAAATCTTTGAGTGGTAACAAATAACAGGGTTCCTAGGCCAACATGAAAGATTTGACAAGCATCCCTGGGAGCAACAGAAACACGGTAAGGATCATTTCACTTGCTTACACATCTTTAAAGTATATTTCTGCATGAAAAAAATTAATTCATAGTCTAGATTAAATCAACAATTCAGAACTCCAGCTGAAATCTTTAGCAAATTTGAAAGAGTCAACTATGCAGGCCAACAAATGCAAGGTAGAGCTGTATTTACTAATCATTTTCCATATGGCAGTTGTTATAAGTGACTACCACAGTGCCTGAAGTTTAACTATTAAAGTAAAAAGCAGTGTGAGTGCAACTCTCCATACATACAGGTTCATACAGGTACTTTTCTCCTTGGAGATTTTGCAGGCACACAAGACTTCCGCAGTTACACAGTATGATGGGAGAAGATCATTACAGGATTTATGACTGCAGTGTGGAAAGCTACTTTCTATATATTTCTAAACTAGAAATGGTAGAAGATCAAAGGCAAAGAGATCTCTTTACCTCTTTTTCTTAAGAAAAAGAAAATGCACAAACAAAGGTGATTTAATACCTTTGACACTAAGTTGGGCTGAGCAGAAGTCTTTCCCAACTTCATTACTAGCTTGGCAAGTATATTGGCCAGAGTCTCCTTTGCCCACTCTGAGCACTCGAAGGTGAGCTGTGTTGGCTGTGAATGTAATATTGAAATTTCCTCCTGTTCGGATCTCCCGACCATCCTTGGACCATATTATGTGTATTGGCTGGGCTCCCGTAACATGACATTCGAAATCAGCACTTTCTCCAAAAGGCACATCAATAGATTCTGGTTTGATGTCGAAGACAGGTGCTTGCTTGGGTTCTAGAAACACAAGAAAACCAGGTAATACTCACACCTCAGAAAAAAGCTAATCCAACACACAGATACCACTGCATGCATGAAATAAGAGGGAGGAGCTTGTGATCCAAGTAAAAGTTTTTAAGCCAACACACCTGCCACTGTGAGCCTAGCACTTGAGGTGGCAGTGCCCACAGAATTGGTGGCTGTGCAGGAGTATTGTCCAGTATGATTCATCTCAGTTCGCACCAGTTGCAGCACTGCAACGTTATCTACAAAGGACGTGTGCACATTGTGGTCGTCCTTTAGCAGCACACCATCTTTGTGCCAAGTGACAGTAATGGGCTCTGAGCCATTAAGCCGACACATAAGCTTAAGGGGTAAACCAGCAGGGTGCTCGATGTCCTTTAATTTTCTTGCAAAGGAAGGTGGTTGTTTGCGTTCTGGAAGAAAGCAAGTAAAAAGATAAATACAACCCAGGAAGCAACTTTTTTATATTTTTGCAAGAGAAAAAGAGTTTTAGCAAGCTAATATAAAATCATCACCTTGAACTGTTAAGAGGGCCTTTGTAGATGCAGTTCCTACACTGTTTTCTGCCTTGCAGATATATTCTCCACTGTCGTTGCTTGCCACTTTGTTGAAAATAAGTGTAGCAACATTGTCTTTAAAGAACACTTTATATTCAGGAGTAGACCTGAGTTTTGTATCACCTTTGTACCAAGACACAGTAATTTCTGGTGTTCCAGCAACGTGGCATTGCAATGTTGTATAAGACCCGACTGACACCTCAAGAGGTTCCAAGTGTGTAACAAAGTAGGGAGGTTCTAAAAAAAGAGAAGCAAGTAGACAGGATTATTGTGTGCCAGGTTTTGGAAAGCATAAACTTGAAAAAAAAGGCAAGGAAAAGAATCAAAGGGAGCACACACCTAGGGTAGAGACTACAGCCTCACAAACATCTCTTCCTGCCTCATTTTCAACATGGCAAGTGTATTCTCCTGCATCTTCTTTGGTGCTGTCAAGTATTTCTAGGATGCAGGATTTCTCTGTGGTGGTGATACTACACTTCGGAGATTGTGTGATGGTGTGGCCATTCTTCTTCCATGTCACAGAGATGGGCAGGCTGCCTGTGTAAGTGCCCTCTAGGATGATGGGCTTGCCAGGCTCCACATATTGATCACTCAGTTTCTTCACAAAGACAGCTGGCTCTAATGAAAGTTAAGTCACAAATGTTGAGCACAACATGCCAAATAGAGAGAAGGAAACAATAATTTTAAGGTAAATGGAGAGACATCATCTTTACAAACCTTTTACTGTAAGGTGTGTTGTACAATTTACCCTGCCAGCCTCATTAGTCACTAGACAAGTGTACTCTCCACTTTGGGGAGGAGTTACATCAAATAACTCAAGCTCCACAATGGACTCCTCCAAGTAGATATTGCATTTGTCCCCTGGCACAAGTTCATTGGCCCCTCTAAACCAGTTAACCTTAAAAGGAGGGGTTCCTCTGACAACACATGTGAAAGTGATGCTTGTGCCTGGCAACACATCCAGAGGCTCTGGGATCCTCTCAAAAGAAGGTGGCTCTAAATGCACAAAAGAAAAAGATAGATAAGACAAATTGCTGCAGCATAGCTCTGGTATTTCCACACTCCTACTGAAGATAAAGAGCAAAACCTTTATTTTTCTGTCATTAATTTTCCCCAAGAATATTTACAAAAGACTGCAGATAATTTCAAGAGATAAAGAGAAAAGAATAGCCCAGAGAGCCTCCTGATTATCATATACCCACCTTGTACAGTCAATACTGCGCTGCATTCATCTGAGCCAGCTGTGTTGGTAGCTTTGCAGCTGTAAGTGCCAGTATCTGAGTGGCTCAGATAATTAATTTCTAAATTACAGAGGTTATCTGAAAAAGAGATTTGATGTTTTTCTCCACTGACTAGCTTAAGTCCGTTGTGGAACCAGGCAACAGAAATAGGAGGTGAACCTGACACTTTACATTCCAGCAGTGCTGAGGAACCCAGAACACAAGGGGTTTCCTTTAGTTTTCTTGTGAAAGAAGGAGGAATGATTCTGTCTGCATAAGAAAACATAATAAAACCGTGATTAGAGAGAAAATGAGCAAAGGAATGAAAGAAAGGACAGAGAATACGGCCAAACAAAAGCTTTTGTAAAAGATAGAAGACAAGCTACCCAACCAACCTAAAACATCAACTGATGCTGTACAACTGCTTTTCCCCACGTCGTTTTGCACAGCAAAAGTGTACAATCCACCATCTTCCTTTTCTGCATCCATAATTTTAAGTGTAGATACATTATTGATGAAAGTAATTCTGTATTTTTGGCTGCTGGTCAGTTCTTTGCCATCCTTGAACCACCCAGTGGAAAGCTGTGGTGTGCCTGCTACTTTGCATTCCAAAGAACAGGCATCTCCTATAGTAACTTTCATTGGCTCAGCTTTCTCTACAATGACTGCAGGCTCTGGAAGGAGAGATGGGTAACATATATGGTTAAAACAGGCTTTGATTAGTATTAGCTGTAAGCATTATAACATTATGAGATGGGGTTTATACATTTGATACTAAGGAAATTTCGATTTGTTGGGGTGTGGGGCTTTTTGCAGCTGTTTTTCCTATCCTTTCTGTTACCCTAAACTGCAAAGTTCAGGTGCTTTCCAAAATTAAGTAAAAATATTTTAAAATATTTAAAATAATTTAAAAGTATATTTTCATTTAAAATATAAAATATTTTAATCTCCCTCTCCAAGCAGGCATGAGCATAAGACATGACAGAAATACAGAGCCTTTTCAACCCTATTGCTGGACAACCAGAAATATGGAACCTGACTTCTGCTTGTTGGGGAGAGAAGGATTCTCTATTTTGTTTATTTTGAATTCAGAGGCATAAGCAAAGTATACAGCTGATACTGTATAGCTAAGTTTATAACTTTAAAAAGAAACTTCCATGAATTTGTGCTTTTTACCCACCTAGAATAGTTAAGGTAGCCATACACTCACGACTTCCAGCATCATTTCTAATTTGACAGGTGTATTTTCCAGCACTGCTCCTCTCTGTGTGCACAAAATGCAAAGTTGCAATATTTTCTATAAATGTGATCTTCGTGTTCTCACTTTCTCTGATAATTTCCTCTTTGTCTTTAAGCCACTGCACAGAAATTGGCTGGGAGCCCTCCACTCTTGCTTGTAATTCTACTGGTTCACCAACCACAACAGTCATGCTGTTTATTTTAGTCAAGAATTTTGGTGGTTCTGAAGAAGAAATACACATATAAGAAATATACTAAATACTCACAGTGTTTCTGCAAAGAAGAGCAATGCAGCTCCCTTGGGAGTGCTGCAGAAGACCCATGTAACAATACTTTACCTTTCAGCTTCACAGTGCAAACACAAGTGTCACTTCCTACATCGTTCTGTGCTTTGCACTGATATTCACCAACATCTGCAGCTTCGACATTAAGAATGCGAACACTTGTGTGGTAGTTTTTGGCTGTAACCTTGTACTTCTTGCTACTGCGGATTTGCCTCCTGTCTTTGTACCAGGCAACATCAAATGGAGGTGTTCCTGAAATCTCACATTCCAGGCTAACCTCAGATCCTTTGACAATGTCTACTGGAGAAGGCTTCCTGCTAAAGACAGGAGGTTCTAACAGGGAAGAAAGGAACATTTAGAAAGTAGTCTGAAGCTCTTTGATCAACAGTCTACAGATACCAGCTTCTGGGAAATGGGACTGCTGAGAATATCTACAGAATGGGCAGGACTTCCTTCATTTTCTGGGCATAATTTGAAATGAGCTTCCACAAAGGTGAGCATTAAGAGCCCTTAGCTCCTCTTTAGAAAAGGTAAACAGAGGGGTGACCTTTGGCAGAGAGGGTAGAGGTCTCATTTAGCTGGTAATAATCTCCCATACAGGGTGTAAAACTGACACTAGTCAATTTGTGTCTGTTTTTTCTCTTCATATTTCAGCTCCTTAATATAGCAATGTTCACTGTGAACTCTCTTGGCTATTAAAAAATATCGAACTGGGTGAAAATTAGCTTAGGACTCATTTGCATTAAGAACATCATCTCTCTTGTTTAGACATTGGCAGAGAAGATGAGAGGGCATCAAGAAACAAATATGACATGAAGAACAGGGCAGTCCTAACATAATTAATCTCATGTTCCTGTGTATTTCTAAGGGATACAACCACCAGGGGGAAAATAGGATGCAGTTGGAGAGCAAGAGGATAGCTAACCTTTCACTGTGACTTTGGTGCTACAGCTGGCCTTGCCGGCAGGGTTGTGAGCTTCACAGATGTAGTCACCGCTCTCATCAGTACTGAGATGATTCATTTCAAGCACGGCCACAGAATCAATGAATGATGTCCGGAATTTTTCACTGGCAACAATTTCATGGTCATTTCTGAACCACACTACTTTCATCTCTGGAGATCCACTTACTTTGCACTCAAGCCGGGCTGAGTCACCCTGCTTGACTACTTTTGCTGCCTCTAGTTTCTTATTAAACTTTGGGGGTTCTAAAAAAACAAAAAAAAGTGGGGTCAGGAAGGTCTGAATTAATATTAGAGAGAAAATAGGTGGGAAAAGAGCCAAACAACTGTGGGTTCAAATACAGGGTAGGGAATTCACTTGGCAGTGTATCAAAGATCACTGAGGGAGTCTTGACAAAAAGGAAAGAGAAGGAGGAGACAAAAAGATAACACAACACGAAAGAGTGCACACCTGATACCATCAGTGTTGTAGTGCAAGAGTCACTGCCAACGTCATTTGAAACGTGGCAAGTGTAGTGCCCACTCCTAGAAGAATCCACTGAATAGAGGGTTAAGAACCCAGTTGAACCTTCGATCCCAATGAAACAAGTTGGACCAGATACAAGTTCTAAGTCTTCTTTGAACCACTTTACTGTAAAGGGTGGTGTTCCTTTCAGTGTGGCCTTAAACTCCACTGTGGAATCTGGTATGGCTTGCTGGTTTTCGGGTTTTACTAAGAAGCTTGGTGGCTCTGCAGTTTTTAAGAAAGAGACAGTTACATCAGAAATGTCTAAGAATAAAGAGAATCAGTAAGGCAAGCATGGAGACCACATTTTCAATATTAACATTAAGATGTATAAGAGTGTTATGTTAGTAGAAGATTTAAGGTATTTTCCCAGCATTTATCATAAATAAGAAGTAGTAAAGAGTTTCAAACCTTTCACAGTCAGGACAGCACTGCAAGAATCATTTCCAGCAATGTTAGACACACTGCAGGTGTAATTTGCACTGTCTGCCAACTCTAGGTTAGCAATCTCAAGTGACATAGTGTTCTCATGGCACAGGCTTCTGTATTTTGCACTGTCAGTTATCTCTTTTCCATCCTTAAACCATTTTGCAACAATGGGGAGTGACCCAGAGACTTTGCACTCCATTTGGATAGAAGATCCCAGAATGGTATCCTTTTTGGTTAGCTTTTTGATAAATACAGGAGGAATTGATTGATCTGCCCAACACAAAGAATAGCAAAAACATACTGATTAACTTCTTGCTTGTCTTTCACGGAGATTATTTTTCATTCCCTCCCTGATGGATTGGCAATACAAACCTAGCACAGTCAGAACAGCTTCACAGGTGCTACTTCCAAAGTCATTTTCAACCTTAAAACTGTATGTACCACTATCCTCCTTTGATACAGGTTCAATCCTGAAACTGGCCACATTGTTTTCAAAGCTCATTGTGTAGTATCTACTGGGCAGGAGCTGCTTGCCGTCTTTGTACCATCTTATTCGGAGCTCTGGTGTCCCAGCCACAGTACACTCCAAAGTCACGGGGTCTTTCTCAGTTACTTTAAGTGATTTGGCCTTTTCTATGATCTGTGCAGGCTCTGAGGTATAAAGAGTGTAAAAAATTACAGCAGTTAGCTACATAGATAGGGAACTGTCTTTCCAAGTATTCATCAAGGTAACATGTTGTACACACCTTGTACAAAAAGCAAAGCAAAGCACTTCTCCACACCAGATTCATTCTTTGCTTGACAGGTATATCTCCCTCTGTGGCTGAGGTCAACATTAGTAAGCTTCAGTGTGGCCACCCTGTTCTCGAAGGTAATGTGGTGGTGCTCATCATCTTCTAGTATTTTCTCATCTTTTATCCATGACACAGATAGGGGTTGAGCACCTGCTACGACGCACTGAAAGAATGCATCACCTTTCAAAACGCTAGTGACATTCTCCAGCTTCTTGATGAAGGATGGTGGTTCTGTGGCATGAGTTTTGTTTGTTGTTTGGAAGAGAAGTTGTGGAAAGGGAAGAGGAGAAAAGAGGTCATATAAAGCAATCCCTGTTGCTACACTTTAGCTGGGGCTTATAATGTTTGAGGTGTGCTTTCTAGAGGACTGACCTTTTAAGCTGAGTCTTGTGCTGCAAGAACAGCTCCCACCTTCATTTGATATAATACACTGATATTCACCAACATCTGAGATGTCACAGTTAGTCACATTAAGAGTAAATACAGATTCTTTGGTGGAGATGGTGTATTTCTTGCTGCTGAACATCTCCTTATTGTTCTTCAGCCACTTCACCTCAAATGGAGGGGTACCAGTCACCTCACACTCTAGTGTGGCCTCTGAACCCTTCACTACCTCGGTGGGACGTAACTCCCGAACAAAGGTTGGAGGCTCTATAAGGAAGAATAAGGGGAAAGTAGATAGTAACCTTAAATAGTTTTGAGGGGAGAAGTATCTTCTTCTTCCTCAGCCCAGACATGGGACAGAGATGACAAGATGTTCAAAACCAACCTTTCACTTTCAGCTCGATGCTGCAGCTCTCACTACCTGCATCGTTGTGGGCTTCGCAAACATAAATCCCACTATCTGCCACTCTGGCTTCAGTGACTCTCAAAGTTGCTAAACCATCTATGAAGGAGATGCCATACTTAGCTTGGTCAGTCACTTCATTCCCATCCAGGTACCATGTAATGTGGATCTCTGGCGTGCCTACTACCTGGCACTCAAAAGAGGTCGACTGTCCTTCACGCAAAGCTACTACAGAAGTTGGCATCAGAATAAATCGGGGGGCTCTAGAAGATGGACAGAGAAGTTGAGGCTTTATAGCATTCAATGTAGGAATAAAAAAACCCCAGAATTTAAAGAAAAAAAGAAAGGCCAAAAGGCTTCCTCCCCCTCCCACCAAAACTCCACAGAAAAATCAGAACCAAAAAATTAGAATACTGGGTTGCACACCTTTTACAAACAGAGTTGCTTTGCAGGTTGCAGTCCCCACATCATTGCTTATCTGACAAGTGTAGTTCCCAGAATCAGATGTCCTAGCTGAGAAGAGCTCTAGAACACTAGAAGTGTCATCCTTCCAGACAGATCGACTGGCTCCAGACAGGAGCTCCTGGCTGTCTTTAAACCACTTTATCTGCAGAGGAGTAGACCCTTTCACCAGCGCTTTGAACTGAACCCTAGCATTGGGCACAACCTCTTGAGACTGGGGTTTTTCCACAAAATATGGTGGTTCTATAACATACAAAAAGGAAGAAAGGGGGGTTACTCTGAGATGGAGAAATACAAATAATGAATGAGAGACCTAACACAAGACAAAGAAGGAACTCAGACCTTTGACTGTTAAAAAACCGCTGCATTGGTTGCTTCCTGCTTTATTTGTTGCTTCACAAGTGTAAGAGCCACTGTCTGTGCCTTCCAGTTTATTTATCTCCAGAAATGCAGTATTATCATGGAAAGAGTATTTGTGCTTTTCACTTGCTGTTATTTCTTGGCCATCCTTGTACCACTGGATACTTATAGGATGTGAACCAGACACTATGCACTCCAGGTGGACAAAAGACCCCTTAATGCTGTCCATTTTCTTGAGTTTTTTGGTGAATTTAGGTGGTATAATGAGATCTATCCAAGACAGAGTAAAAAGACAAAATATGAAATTCAACCATGGCTGTGGCAGATGTCAGCTCAGGAGAAAAGATTTTGTATCTTAAAGCGATAATAAGAGAGAGCCCATACACACCTAGGACATTAATGCTGGCAGAACAGGTACTGCTCCCAACGTCATTTTGAGCCTCAAATATGTATTCTCCACTATCTTTCTTATCTGCATAAAGCACTTTTAAGACTGAGACGGTATCTGTAACACTGATCTTATATTTTGGGCCCAATGTCAGTTCCTTGCCATCTTTGAACCATTTGGCTGTAATAGGTTTTGTTCCTGAAAATTTACACTGCAAGGTTGCTGGGTCTCCCTCAGTCACATCTATTGACACAGCTTTGTCCACAATTGTAGCAGGTTCTGTTGTAAACAAGGAGATAGATTGTTAAGTGCATCTGTTAAAATCACAAGTGAACAATCTCAGATCATTTGCAAGCCCTCATGGTAAGACCAACCTTTGACAGTCAGCAGAGCAGAACACCTCTGAATTCCTGCCTCATTTTTAGCCTGACAGAAATATTTCCCATCATGTTTCAGCTCAATAGATCTCACCATAAGAGTGGCAACATTGTTCACAAAGGTCATTTTGATATTGCTGTCTTCAATCACTTCATCATTGTCTTTCAACCAGGACACAGTGATGGGCAAGGAACCTTTAATAGCAGCCTGAAACACAACTGTTCCCCTCGAAGGGAGCTAATGTTTTCTATCTTCTTCAAAAACTGTGGAGGCTCTGACAGGAAGAAAATGGTTATGTAAGTACAAGTATGGTGTGTAGCAGTGTGGCATGGAAACCACACTGGGATAAGAGCATGCTAGTGGTGCTCTGCACCTTGCACTAACCTTTCAGGGTGACCTCTGAACGGCAGAGGCAGCTCCCAACATCATTTGTTATTCTACACTGATACTCGCCAACATCAGAAGCATCAAACCTGAAAACATGGAGGCTAATCAAAGATTTTTCAATGCTTATTCTGTGCTTCTTACTGCTCCGCACGGGTTTATCATCTTTCACCCAAAACACTTCAAAGGGAGGCGTGCCAAGCACCTCACACTCCAAAACCACATCAGAATCCTTCAAGACTTCCATGGATTGAAACTCCTTGTTAAAATAAGGTGACTCTATAGTGTGAAAAAGAAAATGCAATTTGCATTAATCATACTTTTGAAGCCAGTACCACTGTACTGAGTTTAATGATACAAACTGTGTGGCTGGATATACACACACACCTTTGACTGTAACAACACTACTGCAGATATCTTTTCCAGCATCATTTTTGGCTTCGCAAATGTATTCCCCACTGTCTTCAGTATCAACTTCTGAAACATGGAGTATTGCCAAAGATTTTGTAAAAGATATCCTGTATTTGTCACTCTCTTTTAGCTCTCTATCATCCTTGAACCATGTGATTTTAATCTCAGGAGTACCAGTGACTTCACAGGCCAGCTCGGCATATCCACCTTTTTTTACCAGGTGAGTAGGCTCTAGCTTCTCCTTGAAGGCAGCAGGTTCTGTGGATTTAAGAAGAGTGTTCAGGACAAAGAACACAGGAAAGAGTGCCGCTGTGTTAATCCAGCAGCTAGAATTTTAAATAAGAGTAAGAATGCAAACCTTTCACAAATAAGTTTGCACTGCATGTTACTGAACCAGCTACATTGGAGACCTTGCAGGTGTATTTTCCAGAGTCAGTTGGTTTGACTGCATAAAGC
The DNA here is from genome assembly GCA_032173965.1 of Sitta carolinensis. Lineage (NCBI taxonomy): Eukaryota > Metazoa > Chordata > Aves > Passeriformes > Sittidae > Sitta > Sitta carolinensis. The sequence continues at coordinate 23,143,693 of CM063288.1, forward strand.
TCCAAGTAACTTGCTAATGCTTCTGTCATAATGTAGCAGGCTCCTCCTGTCACCAGCTCAGTATCATCTTTAAACCATTTCACAGACAGTGGTGTTGTGCCTTTAAACATTCCTTTGAAATGTACAGTTGATGCAGGCAATACATCTTGAGACTCTGGTTCTACAGTGAAGCTGGGTGGCTCTGGTTTGTGTTGAAAGGAAAAAATTGTCAACAGTAAGAGAGGGCTAGTATTTTGGGAAAGAAAAGTACTATCACAAGATAAGCAAAATTCCAAGAAAAGTGAAGCAAATTGCCAAACCTTTTATAAACAAAGTGCTACTGCTCTCTTTGCTACCAGCAGAGTTTGTGGCTCTGCAAATGTAGACCCCAGCGTCATTTGCATCGAGGTGTTTTATTTCCAAAGATGCTGAGCCTTCTGCAAAGTGTACTGTGTACTTGGCACTTGAAGTGATCTCAGTATCTTGCTTAAACCATGAGACAGTCATTGGAAGAGAGCCTGAAATTTTGCAGTCTAGGCGGCATGAGGCGCTAATGACGCTGTCAATATTCTTCAGTGGTTTAGTAAAGAAGGGAGGGAGAGTGCGATCTGTTCAGAGGGGAAAAAATGACAGAAAAGAACACATGAGCAAAACAGGAGTGCTGTTCTGCTTCTGGCTCTGTAGGGCACAGAGCAACAGGTCTCTTTGCAAAGAGGCAGTACCAACCTAGCACAGTGAAGCTGGTAGTACAAGAGCTGATGCCCACATCATTGGATATCTCAAAGGTGTATTCACCACTGTCCTGCATTTCAGTGGCATAAAACTTGAGCTGGGCAATGTTGTTTTTGAAGCTGATCCTATACTTTTTGCTAGCAGGTAGTGGCTTTCCATCTTTGAACCATTTGGTTTTCAGCTCTGGAGTGCCTGTGACAGTGTACTCCAAAATTGCTGGTTCTCCAGCTGTAACCTGGATCATTTCAGCTTTTTCAATTATTTTGGCAGGTTCTACAACAGAATTAAACAACTGGTGTTAAGGACAAAAGGAAATTTCTTCTCCTCTCAGGCGGGAGACTGCAGGGATCACAGCACTTCTCCACTGACCTTTCACTGCTAGTTCACCAAAGCAGGACTGACTTCCTGCATCATTCTCAGCCACACAGGTGTATTTTCCACCAGAGCTCAGCTGGACTCCAGTAATTTGCAGTGTTGCTAGACCATGATCAAATGTGACTCTCACATTTTTGTCATCTTTAATAATGTCTTTGCCCTTCATCCATGTCACAGAAATAGGGTGTGACCCTTTCACCACGGCCTGTAACGTAACACTATCGCCAGCCAGAGCTGTCACATTTTCAATTTTCTTAACAAAAGATGGTGGTTCTAGTTCAAAGAAGAGAGACAAGAAAAAAATACTCATCTACTATTACATCATCACATAAAATCTGCTACTTACAGACAGTTTTGTAAGACAGTATGTGCAGTACACGTCACAATTCAGCAAGAGAAGGCAAGCTGGAGAATTGCTTTCTCCAGCTGGGAGCAAATAGCCCATTAATCTTAATGTTCTTCAAATTCACAGGTTTGATGCCAGATAAGACTCAAGATACACAGAATTTTAAGAGAAGAAGATAGTCTTTCTCCCCAGCCTCCCACAAATCCAAAGAAAAGATATTTTATGAAATAAGAGGTTTTTGCCAATCCCTTCAGTAAGTGGAGTTTTCTCTCTCCACTGACCTTTCAAGATGTATGTGGCACTGCACATGCACTTCCCAACTTCATTAGCTATCACACACTCGTATTCACCGACATCTGCACTATTAAATGACGACACCTCCAAAGAAATAACAGCCTTCTGAGAGGTCAACCTGTATTTCTTACTGCTGCGAATCTGCTTCTTGTCTTTGTACCAGCTAATCTCAAAGGGTCCAGTGCCAGCAACCTCACACTGAAGAATAGGGTTTGTTCCCTTTACTAGCTCTGCAGGTTCAAGTGTTCGGATGAAAGATGGAGGCTCTATAAAAGCAGTAAGAAAAAATTAGTCAGCTATGCCGAAAAATCCCCAAAAACGGAAGGATGGTTTTTCCCAAGAATGTGACTGGCAGCAACAAGAAGGACAGACCTTTGACAACCACTTCGGTGGTGCAACTGTCACTTCCAACCTTGTTGACAGCTTCACATGAGTAGGTCCCAGTGTCATCAACTTTCATTTCCAAAATATCTAACACAGCCACAGAATTGACAAAGGACATCCGGTGTGTGTTACTTTCATGGATTTCCTTATTGTTCTTGAACCAAGTAACCTGGATTTCAGGAGACCCTTTGATTTTGCATTGAAGGCGTGCAGAGTCACCCGGGGTCAGTAAATAAGATGGATCGACTTTCTTCACAAAGGATGGTGGTTCTAAAAATGGGAAGAAAAGGGAAGAGAGGGGAAGGATGGTAAAAAGGGGAAGAAAAGGGAAGAGGAAAGGGGAAGGAAAGGGAAAAGAAAAAGGGAGAAAGGAAAGAAAGCTGAAATACAAAGCTTTGAAAGATTGCTTCCCAGAGCAAGAACAAATTACTGCTTCACAAGAGATCAGCATAATCTTTGCTGAGCTGCAGCTTTGGTGGTTTTGTTTTCCTTCTTCATCCATCTCTCCCCTGCAGGCAGGAGCAATTCTTGATTTTCTCTGGAGAAAGAAATATTGAAGTAACACATGGTGCCCTGTAAGGCACCATAAGCAGGGGAAAAGACTTTATGGGGAATGGACCAGGCCGCAGGTATAAGAAGAATTCATAGTGCAATTTCAGCCCAAAGAAATATTTTTCCTGTGAAAGAAGAAATGGGGAACCCAAGATGAAAGGTAAAGGGGATATAGAGCTATCTTACCTCTGACTGTGACGCTGGCAGAAGAGGAGCTGCTTCCTGCCTCATTTGAAGCAGTACACACGTAGTGGCCTGAGTCCTTGAGCTTAGCCAGAGGAATCTCAAGTGAAGCTATTTTGTCTTCAAAGTAAATCTTATAATCTTTTCCTGGAGGGATTTTGTTTCCATCCTTTGTCCACCCTACAGTTACTTTCCTGTCTTCATCTACCTGACATTCAAGGCGTATTTTTTTATTAACTGCTGACTGTACTGACTGCAAGTCTTTAATGAAGTGGGGCTTGTCTATAATGACCATTTCAGTCTGGCAAATATCAGCCCCAAACTTGTTGGAAGCCTTGCAAGTGTAAACCCCTCTGTCACTAGCAGTAAGAAAGGAAATTTCTAAAACATGTTTATTTTCCACTTTGGAGATCTTATGGTGGTCTGAAGGTGAAATAGTTGCTCCATCTTTCTGCCAGGTGATGTCGATGACTGGAGTGCCCGAAACAGTACATAGGAACTTGGCACTTTTGCCAACAAAAGTGGTAATAGGTTCAGGTCTGGTAAGAAATGTTGGTGGAAATGCCTCTGCAAAACAAAGCAGTTCAATGTTATCAAGAAGTGAGGAACAGAGCCACATTTTCCAGGGACAGAAAGCAAGAGAGGCCAGCTTGCCACTGGACACTCTTCAGCAAAAGAAAACAGCAGTGAAGGAGGTAAGAGGTGTTAAAGACGATAAATTTGGCTTTTGGTTTTGTACTTCTTCAGTCTATGTATTGCTCCAGAGCTTGAAGGCATTTTGAATCTCTGGAGCAACATATGAACTAAAGGAAAATAAATAAAACCCCAGAAATTCCTTCCCCAAGACTGACATGTTTGTGCACTATTCTCTCAAGATGGGCAAGTTTGCATGCATTTTACTGTTCATGCACCTTTTTCTAGTCTTTAGCACCTAGCACTCAGCAAAGACCACATAAGGACTCCTCCCAGAAAGAGAAAAGTCAGAGAAAAAAAAGTCATCATACAAGAAACACCCAAAAGATGGTGGTTTTTTGCTTTCTTCTTTTAAGAAAAAACACTGCTGTATAGCTCTTGATAGACAAAAAGTTTGCAAATTGAAACCCTTTAAACCTTCTTTTCTTTAAGAAGATCTATTTCCCCAGTCTCAGAGCTCCCCTTTGGCCATAGCACAAAGATGTTCAGGTATGCAGATCTGCATAACCTACATTGCAAGTATAGTTGTCAGGTAAATTTAGGATAATCACACAGTGACTCTTACACCGAGAAATCAGATTTAAAAGTCTTTCTTGTGGTCTGGAAGCTAAATTAACCTTTTTCAAGAATGTATTCACAAAGCAATCCCATGCTGGTTCTTCCTGATCTCTTTCCCCCTTCTTTCTTTCCCTCTGAAACTTTTTCACAGTGATTCCCCTTCTCATCATACAGAGAGCACCTAAAAGTAGCATTCTCAAAATTTAGTCCTTTTCTATGCTTGTGCCTTCCAAAATTAGTTATGGATTATGTACTGTAATGGCAACCAAGAACCCTACCATAAACATGTACAAGTATAGCAGTGAAAGCATTACAATACAAGACGATATTTTTTGGAAAAGGAGAAGTGTTTGAAAGTCTGTACTTACCAGTTACTGTTAAAACAGCTGTAGAGCTTACACTGCCGTGCTGGTTGGAAGCCTTACAGCTATATTCCCCACAGTCAACAACTTGAGGCCTTGGGATCTCCAGTGTGGACAGGTAATTGGAGGTGCGAATGGAGTATTTGTCCCCATCATATATCTCTCGTCCGGCTTTGTACCACTGGAACTTGACATTGGGAGCCATCTCTACCTCACAGGTAAACTTGGCCACATGATTTACAGCCACTTCCAAGGGTTCAAGCCTTCTCCTCAGGATTGGTGCAACTGAAATTAGAAGCAGAGAGTAAGTCAAAACCCTGCCCGCTGACATTTTGAAATTAAGTGATTGACTGACTGAAAAAAAAAAAACAAAAAACCAAAAAGGTGACATACTTGCAATTCATATAAAGCCACTGTAAGAGAAAAAATATCTGCAATAAATGAAAGCAGTACTAGACTCAGTGGACAGACAGTCTTACAGCGGATAATAACATCAAGAAACAGTGCTGATACTGGAAAAACAAAGGGAAATAGCAATGCACAATAGAAATAGGATATAAATGCATAGTAACCTACCCTGAGCTGTAAGAAATTATGGTGTGAACGAGAAATGGTGGTGAATTTGTGCAATGACTCTAAGGAGGGAGGGAGGGTGCAGCAGTGAGAAAAATGAGAAGAGCAGGTCTACTTCTCAGGCGAGAATAGGTGAAATGGTCAGTATTGAGATACAGCTTTGTCCTGACCATGCTAGTGCAATGAAAAAAGAAAGTTCCTGACCAAAGACTGGGGTAATGGAAGTGAGAGGCCTTGCAATGTGGTAAAAGGAGACCATCAATCCAGAGAGAAAGGGAGTCCTGTGATTAGCGGCATGATGGTACTAATATTGTATCTCTGTCCAAAGATACACATAGTAGGGGGGTTCATTAGGAGAGCAATGCATTAAAAAGATTATTTTATCCCCATAATCCAACCTCTTTTAACAACTGTGAGTTTTGTTGCTGTTGCTTTTTCTACCTTGATTCAGTGCCTCACAGGTGTACTCTCCTTGGTGAATCTCCCTGCACACTTTGCTTATTAGTAGTGTGTACATGTCCTGATCTTGTAAACACTTGAATTTGTTGCCTGAAGAGACCAGTTTACTCTCAAAGTACCAGTTCACCTCTCTGACATTTGTTATGACAAACACCAGCCTGACACTCTCCTCTTCCTCCACAACAAGGTCAACCAGTTTTCTGTGTATGATGGGATAATTTTTTTTGCCCAGCTCATCCTCTTGCTTTCCAGTTCTAGTTCCCAGACCCTCTCTGCCCTCTTCCCACACTTTTCTTCCCTTTTCTCTTTTCTTTTCAGTATTTCTGTGGATGTCTCAGTAAGAACATCTGCGGTGGTTACATCAACAGTGGCTACAGCTGCACCCACATCCTTGATTTGACCATATTTAGTCACAGTGTTGATTGCTTGTGCAGACAAAGGGTGTTCCAGTGGTATTTCTGCCTCCATAGTCTTCTCAGCCTGCTGGGGCTACAGCTCAAAGATTTCATCACAGGATTTTCGTGAGAGAAGTGGACTGGCAGAGAATGGCAGTGCTTTGGATTTTTCACCCATCAGGGGACATTTATCTTCACAAAGAAAGGAATAGAAAACTTCCTTCAAGACTGTTTTCCGGTCAGCTGTCTGATTGAATTCTCCCAAGGAGACTTGGATTTCTATGGGACTGCATCCTCCCATGGTCACAACATACATGCACAAGGTATGTGTATTCTCCTTGGTGATGTTTATTGCCTGTACTTTAACATCTTCCTTATCAGTCAATCATTCTGAAAACAACAGGTTTTTATCACTTACTACTGCAGCTTTCAGTGCATTTTTGATATAAGACTTTATGTCTAAGCTGCAGCTCCTGGGAACCAGAGCAGTGAAGCTCACTGTCTTTGTTGAGGACCTGGCTTGGCTGGAGTTCATGAGAGTACATTGTTTCATGGGACTGCCTCTCTGCCCTCTGTGGCTTGGAAAGCTCAACAGGTTCTTCCTCCTTGGACTGGTTTTCTTCCAGCAGCAAGGGAAATCTCACAGCCTGTCCTTTGTGTATTCTTGCAGCAGAGCCTTCCTTTGAAAGAAGTGTTCTCCAGGGGGACAGCTTGGCCCCCAGTGAAGGCCAATTCAGAGAGAAGTCTGGCTTCAGCCTTCAGCTCACCTCGTGCTATCTGAAAGACCTCAAGGATCTGTATTTGGTCACCATCCATAGCATGGCTCTCAGTGGTGTTTGACACTTGTAGAAGGGTTTGGGAAGCCTCTGTCTTCAGAGCATCCAGTTGCTCTGCTGCCTTGGGGATGATTTTCTCCTTGGGCATAAGTATCTGTGCAGCTACAGTCCCAAGACAGCTTGGCAGTTGTGTCTCCATCACTGCTGCAGGCACCACACTCTGGGGGTCAGCAGGGAGGGTTTCCAGAGGCTCTGCCAGAAGCTGGCTGCTCTCTTGTATTGTGGCTGCCTGGGTGAGCATCTCTTCAACACTCTGTGCTGCCATACAGGCTGGGGGCAAACCAGGCAAGACATCCTCCCTTGGCAGCATATACACTGCCTGGCTCATATGGAGCTGAAAGAGGATTGAAGGCTCCCTCAAGGGCTCAAGACTGAGTGCTTCTTCCATTCAAGATCATCTGCCTCCTCGTAAAAAAGGGGGCTTTGGTCCTCTGCCACAGGTTGGGCTCTGCCTGCACACAGCATGCTCCTCAGGCAGCACAAGGAGCTCAGCAGAGCACATGGCCTCACCCAGGACACTCACAGCCCTGCAGGTGTAGAGTCCAGTGTCCTCCTGCACACAGTTCCACACTGTCAGGGAGCCCAAGCCGTCAGGGTGGCAAGCAATGGAGCAACGCACATGAGGGAAGAGCTCCTGGCTCCCCTTGGACCACAGTACACTGGGGCAAGGCTTCCCCACCTCTGTGTACTCAAAGACTGCCATGGAGCCAGGGTCACACTGAACGCTGGCCAGCTCCCTGGCAAAGCAAGGGAATTCTGGCTTCCTGCGGCTGGTCTCACCGTGTACATTGCTGGCCACACATGCATACTCACCCCCATGCTGCACACCTGCATATGGGAGGATGAGGCTGTGGTCATTGCCAGCAAATACTAACTTACACTCCAGGCATGGGATTAGCTTCCTACTGTTGAAAAACTACTGGATTTTGGGTGTGGGGCTGCCAGTAACATTAACAGAGAGCCTAGCTACATCTCCCTGCCAGACTTCAACATCTGAGATCTGTTTGAGGAAAACAGGGGCTTTGTCCTCATCCTCAATTTTCATCTTTGCTTTGCTGAAATAAACTGGTTTTCCAGGCTCAAATTCAAGTGTTTTCTCTCTATCAGGCAACTGAAGGCCGCTGCTGTAGCCTTCATTTCTTCCTTCCTCAGAAGAGGCAGTAAGAGACCTAGTGATGTCCGTATGGAAAAAAATTGTTTAGTTTTACTAGAATATTTATGAGAACACTTGTAGATAGCAATACACAGTGTTAGGGCAACTGTTTTTCTATAGGTAGAGGCTTTCTCAATAATATACAGCAACTAGCAATGAATAGGAAGTCCGTGTTGTCCCCTTGCTGTCACATCTGCCAAAATGAGCAAGACATGCTGTGTTGTCAGGTTGCTTAAGAATTTCTTATCTTGATCAGGACAGGTGGGTCTTTAAACCTGACATCACAATATGGGTTAGGCATATCCCTCTAGGGTGCACAGTGCAAGTAACAATCAAGCAACACTGATGCATTTTACAGATATAATTAAAGTGGTATGTGTCATACATATTTGTATGCACACCTATGCAAACAAGTACAGCAGAATAGTGCTAAGACCCTGATTTAATTCAAAACACCACCAAAAAAAAAAAAAGCAGAATGCCACAAGTAGGATTGAATCCCCACTGCCCACCCTCTGCCAAACCAACCAACAAACCCACAATCTTTTCAGCACACTAACCTTTCTTCTTATGCATAGTTCATCTCTTTAAATTCTATCTTTTGTCTAGCACACCAAAAGATTACCTTTATCTTACCAGTTTTTGTCCCGGTTTTGTCATTAGACCCTTAAGCGTATAGCATTGTTATTAAAAATATTACAACCTTTGATTTAATAGAATTGATTTAAATCTCTGCTTTTGAACTCCTCCCTGTCAAGATGTGGTACATTAAAACTCCCACTACATCAGATAAAAAGAGAACATACTTTTAAAAATGTTTTTCCTTGCCTTTGTGAAATTATAGATATATGCATTGGACAACTTTAGTTCCAATAGCAGTTTAAAAATGGGAGGAAGCAGAAGTCAAGAACATCTCTGCAGATGTTTGACAATAGAAACATCAGTGAAATATGGAATTTCCAGGAATGGAACAATTCACAAAAAGCACAATGCAAGGAAAACCTTTGGAAATCAAATACTGTTGTCCTCACTGAGTCAAGTTTGCTCAGTCAAGATCCAGAGAACTTGATGTTGGAAAGAGTTTTAAAAAAAGAATAAAAGTGTGAGCAGATTAATGTCTCTAGGCACTGTAATGGTGAAACTTGATAAGCTTCTCAATTACAGTGTCTTCAATTTTAAAACTTATTGAGAGATAAGAATTTTTGCTGCACTCCAACAACAAATTTAAAAGAAAATAACAGACTCTGTCACCCAATTCTTTCTCATTGGTTTTAGTAATTATTAGTCTTGCCACAAATGCCATATTATAAATGACATAGAACAGTGCATGCAATGATTAACTTCAGGGAAGAAATGCTTAAGTAAAAAAAAAAGATTACGGCAGTCCTTCAGCATTACTTACCAATTTTGCTAAAACAGTAATAAATTGTGTAAATAAATTTGAGAATGGATGACAGAATTGGGTCAATAAAATAAAACAATAAAAAAATATAAGAATTGCACAGTGAAACTCATGTTAACACAGGAGAATTCTTTATACACAGGAGCGTGGCAAAAATTAATGTACTTTTGTGTGTTCCTGGATATATATGAGAGAACGATACAGATGCTTCTTCAGATTTTAGATACGTTTGTAAAATGAATAAAGTACAAGAAGCGACGGACTTAAATAATTTCCTATTTATTTCACAAGTTAACCATACATATTAACATTCAATACACATTGATGACAAATAGACATATTTAATTCTTTTTTTAAGATACTTGTTTTTTAGAAATGAAGATAACATTAAATCTGAAAATAAAATTGTGAGCTTTTTTATTCCTATGAAAACATAAAATTTTGAAAAGAGATAGTCAACCTATACTGGTTGTCCCCGATAAGATTTAATAATTGCAGCTTAGGTAAACCAGGTGCTCCTGGCTAATGTATGAAACTTAAACCAAGGCTTAAAAATTTACATAAACCACAAACATCACTACATGGGTAGAGATAAAGATGCTTGGCCATATATTTCAGATGTGAATATGAACTTGGACCTGTGTGGCTTATGGCTCCAAAACCAAGTTATGGCTGCTTTCTGCTAAAAATATTCAGATTTACATGCAAAACAAACACACTTCACAATTGTGCAGGACCTAATCAAAGGGCCTCTGACCTCACTTACTGTGGAACTAAAAGACCCTTCACATCACAGCTGACATGGAACATCAGACAATTCATGCCAACCTCCCTAAGGACCTCTGCTGCCTGATGCATCAGTTAGCGCTACACATCTACACAAGGAATGGATTAAGGACACATCATGGAGTAATTCCAAGCACAACATTGGGTCAGACAGTCATGCTTCTTTTTCCTACCACCATTACCTGTCAGAAAGCACAATTAGCTCTGCCTTTTAACATACTAATCTTAAATATTTATTGAGGGGTTATGACTGAGAAGACACTGAAGTGACACATTTGCATTAGCTAAATACTTCAGCCATTTTGCCCATGTACTGGGTCATTAGAACTTGTCACTCCTGACTTTAAATTTATATCAGGCAACATGATTGGGCAAGGTGAATCTTTTGAACAAAAATTACTATCCCAGGGGAATGATGGGATAGTCTTAGAAGATAACAGATTTTTTTTTAGAGACATGGTGATCTCACTGTGAGGACGCATTAAACTCAGAAATAAGAAACTGTATGAACTTAACTGAACAAACTATAAAAATAGGTTTTATGCTTAAAATCACCACTCTGCTTAAAGCTGTTTGCAAGGTAACTGACAGCAATTTGCAAATAACTGGAAGAATCTCATTAACAGGTAAACAAAGTAAAACTAAGTTTTGCTTAAGGATCTTGAACTTGAGATCTCACCTTCACAAACAGGTAATTAGAAAGCTGGTATGTGCATAAAAGAGTCATTTTGTTTCTGAGAAACATTCATTAATAACCTTCCTCCATTTAACAGATTTTGTTAATTTATCATTGTTTATGTAAGATAGATTTAATTTTGATTTAATTATGTCAGCTGCTGTTGATTCTTCCTAAATATTAGCATTACCTTAAATATAAAAATATATATTCACATTGAGAATATTAATGTAAAATCTCCTGTGCTGAAAAAATGCCACACATAACAATTGAATATATTCCCCTTATTTCTGGTCATCTCAACACATAGCACACTCAACTGTTCTTAATAATAAAAAAAATGAGTGAAAGAAAAAAGGAATATGTAGAGATATAGTTCTAATGTGAAACAAGAATACTGCGTAAAAATATCTTACATTTTTACTACTACGCATTTTTTACAAATGACACTGGAATACAGGGACAACCAAAATTATTTTAATGAATTTACAGTAACATAATTTGTTATTATTATGCTCCCTTCTTCCTTTCAACTCCTAAAAATACAGTACAAAATATGCTTTCATGTTTATTACTTGGTAATAGAGAAGAAAATCCTGTCCAGTCTCTACTAATGCAAAATTTTCATTTTTCTTCACAATGCTCTGCTTTTCTTTGCAACAGCATAATTTCACTGACTTAAAAAGGCATTTAATTCCATAAGTCAGTAAAAAGAGGCCCATAGATGTAAGAATTTTGCAGTGATAGAAACTGTAAACAGGATTTGAATCATGTTCTGACACAACATTGTGAGAAGGGGAAATACCAATTTAAAGAGTTCTTTAACAGAACTATACCCAAACTAAACAGCAAGTGTAAGTTAGTGTTACATACCTCTAGGTTACAAGAAAAAGGTGTTGTCTACATTTTCAGGTAATTTTTAGGCTACATAAAACAACAGTGATTGCACTGTTACAGACACACTGGTATATGTACATTATACAAAAAAATTAGTCCTACGCAAATGAGTGTCAATTAAAATATCTTTACAAGAAAGAGCAAGAGCCTAGAAGGAGCCTGAAATATCCCTCAGTGCAGAAAGTGTACACAAAATCTATGCATGGATTAAATCTCACTTAAATTCCCCAAAAAAGGCAAATCTAAGTGAAACACAAATATGCCCACAGAGTGGTTTTCATCCTTAAAGAGATGAAAACAATGCCCCTAAAATGAGTGCTGCATTTTTACCTGCAGTGAACAACATCATAAAAACACTTAGTATTTCAAGACAGACTCTGAAATAAATTATGGAAATTTAGTATAATGTTAACACAGCACAAGTCTCAGCAGTTCCTGCCCTGTTAGTAGCTATACATTTGTACTGCCCACTGTCACTTTGCATCAGGTCTTCAATGGTAAGACTGTGCAAGCCGTTCTGCTCTTCCTGTGCACAGTACCTATCCCCTTCCAACAACACCCCATCCTTGTACCAGCAGACACTAGGACAGGGAGAACCAGTCACAAGACACTGGAAGCACACTGAGGCACCTACAAATGTACTGTAGTCAGAAATGAGCCTCACAAATCTGGAGGAGCTTCTGTGACCTGGAACTCAAAGCTGCAGCTCTCTGAGTCTTCTGCCCTAAACTCAACCCGTTCCTCTTCGGATGGCTCTGCAAACACATCAAAACTAATGTTGACATGCTCTCCCCTTCCACTTCCTGCTCTTGTTGAGTCACTGCAAGCAGTTGGATTGCTTTTTCTGAGTCATCTTTCTGTGGCTCAAATTCAAATTCCAGCTCTATTTCTGACTGGTCACCTGGGCTCACAGTTCTACTGAAAAGCCAGTCACCCTTCTGGGACCCATGTGGTTCACAGCCTGTGACTGTCTCACTGCTCACTGCATTTGCTTCCTGCTCAGCCATGACCACAAGGGAGCCTTTGCACGTTGCTTCTCCCAGCTTATTCACTGCTTGACAGCGATACAAGCCGCTATCAGAAGGTCCTACAGTCTGGACCTTCAGACTGTGAAGTCCCTCCTTCTGATTCGCAACATATTTCCCTGTGCCAGGTGTCACACACATGTCACCTCTGAACCAATGAATTACTGGGACAGGAGTACCTGTTACAACACACTCAAAAACTGCATCCAAACCTTCTGTTACCTTGATATCTGTAATGGGCACAGCAAAGCGTGGAGGCATTTCAGTTACTTGGAAATCAATTTTTACATCCTCATTCCCCCCTGCTGCCAAGCCTGCCGCTTGTTCTAACAAGGCAAGTGGAAGTACATCTAGGGAAACCACCATGCTCTTCTTGTCTGGGCTAAACTCAGGACTGGTTATGATTTTGACCTGCTTCTCAAACTCTTTCACTTCATCTTCATCCAACTCCACTTCCAGGAGGATTTCCTGTGGTGAAGGGGACCTCGAAGATGTGTTCTGCTCCATGTCGAAGTGTATAACATGCTGGTGGGTGACAGGGGGTGGCAGTGCCAGTGACCGTCCATCTTCAGGCAAAACTTCCACCTCTGCAATACTTTTAGCTTCCCCGACAATGTTCACTGCATGGCACAGATACTGTCCCTCATCAGCTTTCTGGACATTAGTGATTTCCAGAACATATTTGTCCCCATCCTTCTCTATTTGCACTCTCTCATCCAGCTCCAGCAGAGACTTATTATGATACCACTTCACTCCTGGCTTGGGCACACCCACCACCTCAGCCACAAATGTCAGTGTGCTACCCTCATACAACAGTCTCCTGCTCAGTGCCTTGAGGAATGCTGGTGGCATGTCCCTGCCTGATGGCTCCAGCGCTTCACAAGGGTCATAAACCCGTTTGCCTGGGGCTGGTCTGGAGGTTGATGCCTCCTCTCACAGAGGGGGAGCATGGTCAGGGCATCCATATACTCCCCAGTGGGTGTCCGGTAACGTTCTGGTGGCGTGCTGTCCCCTGATGCAGAGTAGGGTCCCTCAAAGGGTGTGAAATATAGCTCTGAGGGCATGTTGCATTTTGAACTCTCAGACGGTGTGGAGTAGCGCTCAGGGGGAGTTCTGTACCCTGAACCCTCGGATGGTGTGGAGTAGCGCTCAGGGGGAGTTCTGTACCCTGAACCCTCGGATGGTGTGGAGATAGCGCTCAGGGGGAGTGCTGTAACCTGAGCCCTCCGACGGTGTGGAGTAGCGCTCAGGGGGAGTGTTGTACCCTGAGCCCTCGGACGGTGTGGAGTAGCGCTCGGGTGTGCTGAGTGGTGTGTGGTAGGATGCTGATGAAGCAGTTTCAAAGATTTCCACAGAGGAGGGAGGTGTGTAGAAGCGGTCTGAATCAGGTGACTCTTCTCTGCTCCCACTCTCCAACTCTATAGACATTTCTGACTCGGGAGAGAAGGGCCGAGCAAGTTCCTGATGGTTGTTGTAATAATCATAAACCATGCTGAAGGTAACCTCCTCCACTTCCAGTGAAGTTATAGTTTCTTGCTGCTCCTTCTGAACCATGCCTTTGAGAGTTGGAGTTTCATATATCCCAGTGGATCTTAAATAATTGGCCAGGGACAAATCAGGCTCGAGCTCTGAGATTTGAACAGCACTTGGCTCTGGACCTGCAGAAGGATCCTCCCACATTTCTTCTCCATCCAGGCTATTCTCAGAGGCTTCCTCAGTGGGAGTCCTCTTCTTGATCCAAGACTCCTTCCTTTGCTCCTTCTGTGCAACAGGATCATCCATTACTAACCCAAGAATGAGTTTCCTGAAAGAGAAGCCCTTGGTTGTGTTTGGTTCTGGTTGGATGTCTCTGAGCATCGACTCAGGGGCATCTGTGCTTTCCATCTCACAGGTGAAGCTGCTCATTCCTGGCTCAAAGACCTTTTCTGTCCCAGAACCACCATCTTCCTCAGCCTGATGGCCAGCCTGGGGTTTCTTTCCTTGTGCAGCTTTTTTCAAGGCCATAATGAAGCTGTCACTCTGGGAGTCTGTGGTCTCCAGTTGTTCCCCACTCTTCTGCACAAGTGTTTCCTGAACTCCTCTTTGGAAACCCAGTGTGGTCTCCACTAGAAATTCATTAATTTTTTCCAGAAGCGAGTCCTCTCCACAGACACTCATCTTTGACTCCTGAACTTCTTCAGCAGAATGTCCCTCTTCAGCAGACATCACGATGCTGCCAAGGTCTCCATTAGGAGTTTGCAAATCAGCTGTTGTGATTTCTCTTGGCTGTTCCTCTTCCTGGGCATCAGCCTCCTCCTGCTGCATCCTGTAGCTCTGACGCAGCTCCTCACTCAGAGACATCTCTTCCTCAAGCACACCATGTTGGTGCACAGAGGAAATGATCCCAGTGATGGCCTCCACACTTTCCAGTGCTGTGGGGTTTTGTGCCTGTTCTGTGTACACAGTCTCTGTAGCTGGGAAAGGCTCTGAAAGTTTCTTCAGATCAAATGTCATCTTGGTGTCAGGCTCAGATGGCAACAGTTGCTCTCTGAAATGCACTTCTTCCAGATGAATTTCAGCTTCCTCAGTAAAAACCTGACTTGAGTTTTCTACGCCAGGAGGAGTGGGGATTATATCCAAAGAAGGGCTGCATGTATCAGACTCTATTTCTTGCAGAATTTGCCTGTCACTTTGTATTTCCCAGTGTGTGGCATCACCATCATCAATCACTTCTTTACAAAGATTATCATCAGCTTTAATGTCCTGTTCAATGTCAACTGATCTCTCTTGCTCCTTGACCTGTTCCTCCTGCTGCTCTCCCACATAGAATTCATCAAATCCAAACTCCTCCTTTGTGGGGGTGCTTGCAATGTGGTCCTGCAAGTGGGGCACACTTGGCTCTTCCACAAGAGGCACATCAGGAGTCACTGCCTCCCAGACAGGGGCATCACACTCTGTGCAGACATCACTTCCGTCTTGCATCACCGGTGAAATAGGAATGAAAAATTGTGAAACCTTACACTCCCTTGCCAAAGCAGACTGCTCAGGGGCACATGCTTGCCCTTGCACTTCCATAAATGATGAATCCTTACACTCCCCTTCCAGAGCAGACTGCTCAAAGGCATGTGTTTGTTCTTGCACTTCCATAAATGATAAATCCTTACCTTCTCTTGCCAGAGCAGACTGCTCAGAGGCATGTGTTTGTTCTTGAAATTCCATAAATGATAAATCCTTCCACTCCCCTGCCAGATCAGACTGCTCAGGGGCATGTGTTTGCCCTTGCACTTCCATAAATGGTGACTTCAAGATGTCCCAGGACAGAGTATCTGTGTGTGGAAGCACCTTGCCTCCTTCAGGCTCCAGCTCCTCAGAAAAGTGACCTGAGTCCTTGGCCACCAGTTCACATCCTTCCCTGGATATGGTAGGGAGCAATTCAGTGGTATCAATTCCAAAGCTGTGTTCCTCAGAGACAGCTTTTCCCCTGTACTGCCTCATCTCAGAAATACCATCTCTATAACTCACCCTTTCTTCTGTATTGCTCATTTCTTGCCTTGCATATACTTCTGTGATATCCAGCACCATTGTTTCCTCCATCTCACTTTCCCTGATGTGAGGTGTTTCCTCATAATCTTCCAACTGCTCACCAGGAGGTGGAGACAACCTCAGGGACCAGTGTAAGTGGGCTTCCTCCTTTTTGGGGCATGCAATTTGTTCCTCTTCATCCTTCCCAAGTACGCTGAGACCTTGGAGGTGCAGAACATGGTCCGAGACAGGCAGTTCCTCAGTACCTCCACCCCTGCTGTACAGCTTGGGTGGCCTGGGCTGCACTGTCAGCTCAGAGGCAGTCTGTGCTGTTCCAGCCACGTTTGTGGCCACACAACAATATTTCCCAGCGTCTGTGACAGAGACCTCTTGAAGGTGTAAGCGGTACGTGCTATTCTTGCCTTCTTCAAACCTCAGTCTCCCACTGGCAGAGAGGCTCTGGCCATTCAGGAACCAGCTCACAACTGGTGGGGGCTGTCCAGACACAGCACACTCCAACACCACTCCCTCTCCTTCATGGCAATGAATATGTGCTGGGGCTTCTGTCACAATTTGGGGTGGTTCATTCCCCACATCAAATGAAAACTTAAATTTGTGCTTTATGGTGGAAGCAGCCTGCTCTGGAGAGAGTCGTGGGGTCTCCCTCATCTCTGTGTCTTGCTCTGGTGTTGGAGTGGGGGCAGTAATTTTGATTTCCACAGGCAATGACAGCAAGTCTGAGTCTGGAACTGCACTTGGCAGTCTCTTTGCTGCAAAGACCAGACCTACTTCTTCTTCCTCCTCCTCCTCCTCCTCCACTTTTTCCTCTTCCTTCTTCTCTTTCTCCCTTTCTTCCTCCTTCACCTTCTCATCCTCATTCTTCTCCTCCACTTTCATCTCCTCCTTTTCTTTCTTTGTGTACTTATAGGCTGGCATTTGTGGCCTCACATGGAGTCCAGCTGAGGTGCTGACTGTGCCCAGTGGGTTGAAGATCACACAGGTGACAGTGCCACCATGCTGTGGGAGCACAGATGGAAAGGTCAGTGTGGAGCAGCACCCCGTGGTGTGAACAGCAGTGCCCTGGATGCGCCCCACGGGCTTGTTGTTGTTGTACCAAGTGACGGTGGGCTGTGGGCGGCCATGGAAGAGGCAGGAGAAAGCACATCTTTGTCCCTCAACAGTTTCCTGGGGCCTGAGCTCCTGTACAAAGAGGGGTGGGCAGGGCTCCAGGAGCCCACCTTGCACCTGCCATCTCTCCCCCAGGGCCTTGGGCCTGGAATATTGCTTCACTACCTGCACTGTGAGGGGCTTAGAGCCAACCATTTTGGCAGCCACCTTAGGTGGGCCGGGCTTCCCAGGAGAGCCCTCCTGGGGCTTGGACATGAGGGATTCCTGCTTCTTTTTCAGTGCTGCCCTCTTTCTTCCCGCAGCTTCTGCAGCTTCCAACGGATCTCCTCATCCAGCAGCTCCTCAGCGTTAGCCACCATGCCCCTGTGCTCCCTACCGTGCGCCAGCCCTGGGCGGCACGGCCCCGCCAGCGGCAGGCTCTGGAAACGGATGGTTCGTACCAAGCCCCGGGCTGGTGAGAGGTCCCCGGGCTCAGGCTCCTGGCCCTTGTCAAAGGGCGAGCCAGTGCAGCGGAGCACCACCCGCAGCCGGTCCTCCCGGCGCTGTTGCAGCAGGCACTCCCAGCCCTGCCGCATCCACTCCGCTCCCGCGGCGAGGGCCGGGCCCCGCCGCTCCGCTCTGCGAGCCACCAGCAGCGAGGCGGTGGACTCGGCCGAGCCCTCGCTGTTAATGGCAAATACCCGGTAGCTGCCAGCGTCGTGCTCCCGCACATCCCGCAGCTCCAGGCTGGCGCAGTGCGTGTGCTCCGAGCTCTCGGTGCGAATCACCTTGCGGCAGTCCTGCAGGACGGGCCGGTTGTTGTGGAACCAGGCCATGTGTGGCGCTGGGCACGCCACCAGCTTGCAGCGGAAGAACGCCGGGTCCCCCTCCAGGACAGACCGACACTTCAGTCGCTGTGTGAAGATGGGTTTACGGTTCTGGGGGCAAGCCAGCACCGCCGATGTGCCCGTCCCTCGAAGTCCACCACGCTGTGCTGTTCTGCAAGAGAAGGAGACTGGGTTTCAACATGTCACGCTCTGCCTACCTCCTGGTTGTAAAAAAGTAGCATATATTGAAATAAAAAATGGGCATGCAACAGATTTCATCACACACCCAGGAAAAAAAAGTAATTCACTCACCATATTTGTTCGAATAAACGCAACGCCTTGCTCTGTTTTAAAGATTGACACGAAAATCGTTCGTTGTCTGTTCTTTCTTCAGACTGTGGAAATTTCTTCTTGAACAAGCAAAAAAAGAATTTCAAAATAACATGTTCTTCTGCGTGTATGATTTTGTTGCCTGGAAAAGCTGTGTGTCTTTGGGTGGCAGAGAAGAAAATCTTACCTGACTTGCAGACAGTAGAATAAACGCCCTTTCTGACCCCTCTGTTTGTAGATATGTTCAAACAATTGAAAAAAATAGTTTGAGATATATTTTTTTAAAAAGTAAGTAACACAAGATGAGAAGGCGTTTATTCGAACTAATACAGCCACTAACTTCACAGTGTTATGCATGGGGGGAAAAAGCAAGCAACATGAACCACGTATGCTATCTGCAAGCCAGGGTAAGAGATGTATAATGATGAATTAATGTATGTAAAAAAAAAGTGCAAGGAATCAATGGGAATGTGTAGCTTTCACGTAACCTAAACAACAAATGCTCTCTAGTACACTTCATTTATCCATCCAAGAGTGTCCATTAAACCGATTAATGTTAGGCTGCTAACATGTTTAAAAGTAATACAATTAAGATTTGTATATCTTCCTTCTGAAGTAAGCTATTCCATGCATTCAAAAGGAAATTGAACATATAAGAGCTCTGTGAACAGCTGCAAAGCATGAAGTAAAAGTTAAAAATATGGCTGCACAATTATAGATTTGAAGTTTTAAACATATTTTAAAACTTAATTAACCTTATAATGCAGGTAACCCTTTGCATATCAAAACAAACATGCAACATGTTCCAATATGCTTTAAAGTGTGTCTTTCCCCATCAGACACTTCATGGAAGATGATGAAACCTTTTCACAACATTATTAATTACTGGTACTAATTATTTTCATTGGTGATTGTACCTTTCACTTCCATTTCGACCTCTTCCTCTAGCTTCTCATGAACAATTTTTTCAGGAGCTAGAATAAAACAGACAAAGATTTTTGAGCTATAGTTGTTAAATGTGCCAATCAACACTTTATATAGTAAAAACATCCAATCTTATTTGCAAATAGACGTAAATCCACATGTACATACACACATATAAATGCATGCCAAACAATTCAAACACCTGATAAATTTTGAGAATAGAGAAATCGAATATTTTCAAACTTGTTTGCAATGTACATTTTTCTGTGAGATTTGCTTTCTTTTTGCAGGGTGGGGGAAAGTTTCTAAAACAACATGCCTTTATCATGCCATAAATCCCTGAAGTAAACATTCAACAATCCACAGACTAATGAGATATTTCTTGTTCTTTATCATCTCCTAGGGAATGAATGTAGTGGAATGCAATCATGATGCTATGCATGAGGAATTGATACTTGGAAGGAACATGCAGTTGCCAACCTGTCACTTTCAGATGGGTGCTGCACTCGGCTTGTCCTGCAGGGTTAACTATTCTGCACTTGTACATACCCTCGTGGTCCTGACCAACTTTCAACAATCTTAAACTGCACAGTGGCCCATCATGTTTTAAGGAACACAGTGCAGACTCCTCAACTATTAGCTGATTGCGCAGCCAGACCACGCAAGGTGTAGGCACACCTTTCATTATGCAAAAGAGAAACACATCATCTCCTTCTTTTACAGTGGTTTCTGAAGGCAGAGTTTCAAGAAACTCTGGTGCTTTGGCATCAGTTTCTGTGATGTCTTCACATGGCACAACATCAGGATAGTATACTCTGTTTCTTTGCTTCTCAGTTTCATGTGTTCTTTGGGATGTAGATATAAATAAGCTTGAGGTTTCCTTCGAAGATTCTTGCTTTACTTCAGGTACTTTAAACTGACAATCTTTGGCTGCTTTAAAGCTTTTAGTGTCTGATTCAAGAGTAATTTTTGTTACTGCTTTGGCTTGTGCTTCTTTTGCTAGGTAAGAATAAAGTTAGGAAAATTATTAGGTCAGGTGTTTTACAGGATAAAAAAAAATCCTTATACTTATGGGGAAAACCCCAGTAATTAGTATTGATAGAATATGCCATATGTTAGTGCTAAGACAGTGCTATTAAACATGACTGATTGCACATTTAAGAGCTCTATTCCTGTTAGGCTAATTCTAGGTACCAGTTAAGTCTGCGGGTCTTTCATGGGACCAAGTCTTGATCCACAATGACTAAAAAAAGCACATCATTGCTTCTAATTTAGAGCCTTAATTTGGAAAGTAGCAGAAGCAGATTATGTAAAGTGTTTTTGACAGTTCTATAGTGAAAAAAGAAATTTCAATAATTAAGAGCCAAATCAACAGGGTCGATGCCTTTGTCATTATTCATCTTAGTTTTCTGGTCCTGATTCCTTTGAACACATCAGAAATACTGTCACCTGTGGTGATAAATACATTTTTGGGTCTTCACTAGTGGTAACACTACTAACATTCTAATGCATGGATGTCAGGAAGAGGTAGAAGGAGTTCAAGCAAAAAGTAAATATTTATATTAGGAAGAGAGAAATGGAGAAGACAATTAATTTTTGCAGTAATACAATACTTGCACCCATTGATAGTTTCAAGTATATTAACTTATATTGCTAACTTTGGAATTGGAATCTTGGATTTGTTGGAAACTTGCTGGAGTTCGAAGTGACCTAGTATCTAATTCAAAATTGCATCTGACATTCTTCTCTTCCTTAAACTCCTCCTTCAGGAATTAACAAAATATAAAGATTCCTACAAGCCTGCTTTTCTTTTCATCTCATTGTGTGTAAAGAAGGATATGAAGAATAAAAATCCTGGGACATCTGTGACTTTATGGGAAGAGTCACAAAGTTACAGTGCCAACTTCCCAGTGCTGCACATGTTTTTATGAATAGAGCTGTAAATGTGGAGGAAAAAACCACAGAGCATTATTACTAGGGCTTTCTCAATTAAATACTGATAATAAAGGTAATATGAGTGAGTTCTAGGCAGTTATAATGAAGCTGCAAAAAGTAAGTGATAATGTTAAAAGTCAGATAACCACCTTTGACTGTTAGTATTGCAGAAGTTGTTGTCCCTCCATAGTCATTATACACAGTACAACTGTACAGTCCTTGATCTGTCAGCTGGGCATTTAGGATTGTGAGTAGAAGAACATTTCCGTTTTGCGTTATCTTCAGTTTTTCAGACAATTCTATCTTTTCACCTTCATGGGCCCAAAGAAACTCATAGAATTCATTTTCTAAGGCACATATGAACTGAGCAGTGTCACCACATTTCACAGTTAGGTCTCTGAGTTGCACGAGAATCTTTGGAGGGACACCTTTCTTTTCCTGAGAGGTCATCATAGAGATTTTGGTGCTCTGAGATGTTTGAGAAAGGACTGATGTGTGCACGGCTTTAATTTCTTCAATTGATGTAGCCTTCATGGTCAAACTTTCTGATACACTTTCAAAAACCTGTACACGCAATTCCTGTGATGGTTGTTGCACTGATTGAAATTCTTTTTGATAAGTTTCAATGTTCTTCTTTGTGAGAGGAGAAACATGAAGTTCTGATATAGCCTGTGACCGGATAGACTCTCTTACATCTTTCCCAGAACTTTGCCTATCTAGGGCTTGCACTGTGTAATCAAGTAACAAAAACAACAACATTAGTATCTAAGGAACTTTACTGGGCCATGCTCTGAACAAAATAAAACAGCATGGACGATGAAAATGAATGATCTTCATTTGAAAACACAGCATGCCAGACTACTCTGTTGACACAGAAGTTATCCATTCACATGTATGAATAACAAGTGATGCCTAACCTAGTCAT
Organism: Sitta carolinensis; assembly: GCA_032173965.1. Taxonomy (NCBI): domain Eukaryota; kingdom Metazoa; phylum Chordata; class Aves; order Passeriformes; family Sittidae; genus Sitta; species Sitta carolinensis. The sequence continues at coordinate 23,165,902 of CM063288.1, forward strand.
GCAGTTGATAGTCAGTTTGTGCTTGTCTCTTCTTTCACTAAAGTGGTCCGTTTTAGTATTGGAAACCTATGGCACTTTTAAAAGAGGTATTTTAATTTTTTTATCTTTTTCCCCCTACAGAATAGTGCAAAATACCTCAGTCACTGCTATAAAGATCACTAAATCACTTGTTTTAAAATCCTGAACACCTTCATTAAAGCGTTTCTATTCTTTGACCTATATTGAGATAAAACTTGAAAAATTCCAAATGTTACAGCTTAAAGACGAGAAATGAGAGTGGCTGGGTTACTGAGGGTACAATTAAAGTTAGGTGAGAAAGAAAAGGTGTGAAAGAAAGAATTAGTAACAGCATAAAAATGTGGTATACAACAAATTTAATCCCTTTGAAGTAAAAATGGGGCTTTACCTTCTGCAGTCACTGTAAGTGTAGCTGTACAAGTTGTTTCTCCAGCACTATTTCTTGCCTTGCAAGAGTATTGGCCAGCATGCTCTAAGAAAGCATCTACTATTAGCAGTATAACTGTGCCTGTAGACTCATCAAAGTGGAAAACTAAGTCTTTTTTTGGCAACATGAGTTGTTGATTATGAAACCACTGGATTTTTGGTTTGGGCCTGCCAGAGACTCTAGCTTGAAATCTGACTGACTCCCCGCTGCACACCCTGCAGCTTGAAATAGGCTGGATAAAGGTGGGCCTTTGGCCAACAGATTCCTCCTTAAGTGAAACAGATGAAGAAACATGCCAAGGGGACTCTGATGTAACTTCTTCAACCTTTTTAAATCCTGAAAAGAAGCATGCCAACTTTTAATTTCTTACCCTACACTACAATGAATTCTCTCTCTCATTCAAGATTTTTTTTTCTAATTTGCAACTTAACAGCATGAATTATTTTCATTCATCATTCATCAAATCTATTACAAAAAGAAAACAAAATATTTATGGTTAAATGATATCAAGGATAATATAGAACAGCAAATTCTCCAAACAGTATTTCTGCTCTAAAACTTTGATCAATGTTTCATCAATTCATAGGAATGTAAAGTATTTTTTTTCAGTTGCCCAAGTACCTGTTACATACCTCTGTTTGAGATGTTTTTCAAAACTTTTAAAGCAATTTATTTTTATACAAAAACTCCTACTAGATTGTCTTCACAAGGCAAATCAAAAATGTGTAAGCAAAAAATTTCCATTAGAAAGAAGGGTTTTGCCATCTTTGGTGCATGACAGATTCTAAGACTGAAGTAAATTAAAAGGGGGCAAGGAACATGAAAAAATCTTGAAATATATTTTTCTGTTCATGACATATATTTCAGAGACATATATGTACGCTGGGGACATTGTAAATGGCAGCAATTAATTGAGTTAAAAGACAACATGACAGACAACAACTTACGTGTAAGTATCAGTGTATATTAAGATGATTATTGGACCATGACCTGAACAAGACAACTTCTTTAATGGTATAGTGTACCTTCTAATTTCAAGGTAGCAGTGCTGGTCACTTGGCCTACAGAATTACTCGCCACAAAGGTATAGATTCCTTCATCCTCTGGATAAGCTTCAGCAATCTCCAGCTGGTAAGTGTCTTCAAATTGAGTCATTCTAAAAAACCGTGACGGCTTGATCTCCTTCTCTTTGCTGTACCAAGACACTTTCAGATCTGCTCAGGCAAAAGAAAGAAAGAAAAGAAAAGATGTAAGTTATGATATTATATTAGCAAGTAAACACTATTTTTATATTTATGTCTTTCAAAAATCTTAAATTCAAACATATAAATTTAAATGTGCCTTGTATTATTCTGGTAAAGTATGATGAGTGGAAAGTGATCTACTTGTTGCTTTAGGTTTTGATTTGTGCACTGGAAATAATTGTATGGGAAAACTCATTCTGGTGCTGATATATTGAGTAAAATTCATTCTTCCATATACTTCCTCTGGTACCGTAAAAATTTAAAAATATTTTGGTACTACTAAAATCAGAGATAATATCTATTTTTAAGTGTCATTTTGCTACAGGTGTATGATCAAACAGGCTATAAAATATCCAGCTTGAGCTAGTCAGGTTAAGCTAAGCACAGCACCTTCTCTCTTTTTGTTGCATATTACTTGTCATATTTCTCAAGAAAGATTTATATATTCCTATATAAAATGTTGTATTACTTTTAGAGATTCTTGTAGACTTAGGAGAGAATTGAAGCAGACTTTAGCTTTTTCTCTCCACCTGTCACTATACTACATCATGGATCATATGTTGCAACTCAAGTAGTGTTCTATTACTGTTAGCAGAAGAGTGTTTTCAATAGCCAGTAGCACAATGTGTACCAGTAAACAACTGTACTTGCAATCATGTGTTACTTAACCTAATATAAAAGGTTTTTATAACACAAGTGAGAGGTATACAGATCCATTGGGATAGATTATTCAATAAAGAAAACTTTCAATAGGAAAAAATTCTTCATTGCAAGGGTTGTCAAACATTGGAACAGGCTGCCCAGTGAAGTGGTAGAGTTCCAGACCCTGGAGGTATTTAAAAGCCATGTAGATGTGGCAATTAGGAACATGGATTATTTCTGGACTTATATTTTCTGAGTTTTAGCAGCACTTCTAAAGCAGAATCAGATTTGTTGTAAAGCTTTATTTAAAAAAAAATAACAAACTCTGGAGTTTATTTTCAGGGATGGTAATGCAAATTATATATATACATATTTGCATAGATATGTGTATAACCAATTTATATAAATTTTTATAGAGCTGTCACTCAGGATTATATTTAAATTTGGAGTTCTGTTTATCTTGAAATAATTTAAAATTCTTTGGGTTGTGAAATGGATCTTACTCTGCAATTTACTACATTAATATTTTATTAGTAGTCATACTCAAGGACATTTACTAAGTGAAGAAAAGTAGCTTTATTTCACTGTGTGTTAAGGAAAAAGATATTTTAATTGCAGGGTGACATTATATGTATCTAAATAAAAAAAAAACTTATTTAAGTAAAATCTACACTTAAAATGAAAATTAGCAAACACTTTTTATGCTAAGAAAAAACAAGTAACCACAGTTTAGTGTTTGCAGAATGATGCTTAGAAATATTAGGAGAAAGACTGATTCACAGTTTCAATCAGTTAGTGTAGTTGAGGACATGGCAGTGTGCGTCTTCAGAAATTTCATCAAATTCACTTGACACAGTGCTGCTTTTCTCACATGAAACTCCAAATTTTACTCACTGACAGATTTTTCTAAGATCAGTTAGCATTTAAAATGCTGAGCAGTTTCCAAAGATAAATTATGAGAAACAGATCTTCTTTTTAGAAACACTTAATATGTTTATGACAGTTTAAAACTTCATGCTTGCTGCCACCTCTGACATGCTTAACTGAAACTTGTCAATAACACTTGGCTATGTGTGAGTATCACATATGTGTACTTCTAGGGGAAGAATGATCTGAGCACATATATTGCTGAATTTTTTCTGAGTTCAAGAGGAAAAATTTTGAGAGATGGAAAGATGTGCAGGATTTCACTAAACCCACCTGTTCCAGTAACTCTGCACTGAAAACAAGCAGAGTGTCCCTCAGATGTAACAGTATCACGTAGTGGTATTATGACAGCAGGTGGATACACTGGCATTTCTAGCTCGGGAGAGACAACTTCTGGGACTAAAGAAAAAGAGAAAAAAAGTGATTTTTAAAGGTGAAGAATGAAAATTTCATTTCATAAACATTGTTAGGAGCATGGGAAACTCACTTTCAACTGAAAGTGAAGCTGAAGTTGTAGCAACTCCATAGTCATTTTTTGCTTCACAGGTGTACACTGCTTCATCTTCGGGGAAAGTTTCAATCAGCAATAGAGTATATTCTTGCGCATCATGAAGAAATTTGCACTTGAAGCCTGGAGAAAGCTGTTGGTCATCTTTGTACCAGGAGATTTTGGGCTGGGGTTTGCCTGATACGATAGCACAAAAGCGGGCAGGTTTGCCTGACTCCACAGTAGTTGGCTCTAGCTCCCGAATAATCTGGGGTGGCTCTGGAGCTGAAAATTGTGGGGAAGCAAGGTGGCAAAGAGAGATAGGAGAAAGAAGGAAAGAGGGAGAAATCTCATTATTGATTATTATTAGTGATTGAAAACTATTTGCAAAGAATTAAACAAACAAAACAAACCCCTTATTACTCCTAATCTTTTGTGTCTGTGAAAATTTGCCCTATTCCTTGATACAGGGGGCGTGATTTAGTAGCAAGTGCCTTAACATGATTAGTTATATTGGTGTAAGAGTTACTGGCAAAATATGCCCAAGAATTGTTAGGCAGATCACTATGAAAAGGCATATCTGTCCATATGAACAAAGTAGTTTTATTTAGACTTGACAATTTCCTGGTCTAAGTAAATACCATGGGAGAAGAACTGCTATGGTATTTTCATCCACTAGCCAGCTCCTTCAGTAGGGCAAGAAACATCTATGTACATGACGAATTTGGTAGTGTTCCAAATGATCTCTGAATTTTTTTTCTTTCAAGAGTTAGAAGTTCAGAGAAGCCATATGAAAATCAGAAAACTGCTGAGTAATAAATACAGTCAAAACATTGGTTGTGAGGCCACATACCATTCACATAAAGAATAACAGAACTCCTATTTCGTCCTGCAACAAAAGTATATTCCCCAGCGTCGGAGTAAGTGGTTTCAAAGATGCTCATTCGATGAACTCTCCTTTCCACCACATACTTGTATCTTTCCTCATACTGGAAGTTGATCTCAATACCATCTTTGTACCACTGTGGTTCAACATCATCTTCATTGACTTCAAATTCAATTTCAGCTCTTTGTCTCTCAATGACCTTTGAAAAATATAATAATAGAAGTAATATTGTTTTTTATCTTTGGTCTTCCTTTCCAGTTTTCTAGGTGAAGGTTCTGACCTTATGATTATAGATTTTTGTGCTATGATTCTTGCTGGTTAGATATTGTTGCTCTTCCCTTGCATTACTCTTTGAGTGACAAAGTTATGAAATATTTATTCTTCTATATAGGCCTTACCTGAATATCTTTATGGGCACTTCTGATACGAATGTCACGACCTTCCACTATCAAATTGGCACTGGACGTGTTTCCTCCTGCTACTACAGTGTACTGACCAGCATCAGACATCCTTGTGGAAGCAATGATAAGACGATGGACGTATTTCTCTCTCTGAATTTTCATCCTGAGCACATCAGAAAAAAAAGTGACTAGATATTTTCTGGGGGAAAACACACACCAAAAGTTAATATCGTGTAGAAGCAATAATTTACCTATCACCAATCTGGAGTTCTTGTCCATCCTTCATCCACTGGACCTGAATGTCAGGTTCTGAAACTTCACATTCAAAAATAGCCCTCTTCTTCTCCACCACTTTGATGTCTTTAATATGCTTCCTAAACTCAATGTGACGAGCTAGGGAGGAAAAAAAAGTAAAATGAGTGCCCTGATGTTATTTAAGCCACAAGAAATCACTAAACATACAAATCAAGAGAGCAAATACCTTCCACATATAAAGTGGCTGATGAAGCTGCTTTTCCAGCAACAAAAGTATATTCTGCTGCATCACCAAAATGCACATTCCTTATAGAGAGGGAGTGTGTAAGCTTCTTAGTTCGTATCTGGCATTTATCAGTCGATTTTATTTCTACACCATTCTTTAGCCATTTATATGAGATGCCTTCATAATTAACAGTAACTTCAAATGTTATTGTATCTTTCTCTTCAGCATTGATGTCTTTTAGCATGGAGGTAATTAGGATGGCTAAAAGAAAAGGAAGAGACATGGTTTGCTTTTTTCCATTCTGTTTTACTTTACTTTAAATGCATGTTAACCAGATTAGAGATCTTCAACTACTTTAAGACAGTTTTGGAAATGTTAAAAGGTACATTTTTGTTCCAAATTAGTATTATAGTTAAAAGTCCCACAGCTACTCAGTGACATAGGAATCCAAATTCAGTCTCCTACTGTGACCTGGCAATTAGGCATGTTGGCCTAAAGAGAAAAACACAGGACCTGACTTTCAAGTTCACAACTTTTAAATCTCTTTAAAGAATGATATTGAGGCTATTTAGTGTTATTAAAAAACACCTCTACAGCCTGCTGTTTTTTTCAGAATTTCGTTAAGCCCATGTGTTAACATAAACTTATTCCTTGTAACTGTAAAATATTCAGGTTAGTTTAATTTTTTACATACGTTTTACAGTCAGGGTTGCACTGACTCTATCATTTCCACAGACAAATGTGTATTCCGCAGAATCTTCACTGCTTGTGTTCATGATATTGAGCTGATGGAGTTTCCCTTGGACAACTATTTTGAACTTTTCACTCATTTCAATCTCCACACCATTTTTCAGCCAGACAGCAGGTACATTGAAATGAGAAACTTCACATTCAAAAGAGGCAGTTTTGGTCTCAGGGATCTCAATATTTTTCATGGTCTTTGTGATGTGTATGCCTAAAAGGAAGGGAAAAGAGACAAGAGAGAATTATCTAAAAGATAGTATGTTTGGAAGACTACAAAAAACAATGGTATCAGGCTATGAAGTGTCAGGTCAAGTTGCTCAGTTTTGTTGTAACAATTCATATAACTACTTTCTTACGAACTTACAATACTTACTTTCCACAAACAGTTTCGCTTTGCACTCAATTTGCCCGACAACAGCTGTGTATTCCCCAGCATCATCGGGAGATATGTTGTGCAGCATAAGCTTGTGAACTTTCCTTTGAGAGATCATCTTGTATTTATCACTTTGTTTAAGCTCAATATTTTTATGGAACCACCGGACTGGTACGGTATCATGGGAAACACTCAGCTCAAATGAAACAACAGCATTTTCCAAAGCAGTCACATCCTTTGGCTTTTTGATGATCTTGACAGCTTGAGGAAAAAAGTTAGCAGTATTCAGCACTGTGTATGATTTGAATTTCAAAATACACATTACAGCAAATATTCAAACCAGAATGGCTTACTTTCCACATGAAGTCTGGCATTTGCTCCTATTTTCCCAAGTTTAAAGCTGTAAACAGACTCATCAGTGACAACGCAGTGTTTGATTCTCAGTGTGTGAACAGTTCCTTTCACTGTAATTTCATATTTGTCACTTGATTCAAGTTCAACACCATTTTTAATCCATAGAGCTCCTTTAACATCAGGGTGGGTCAGTTCTACACTGAAAACTGCCTCTTGTGATTCTGTCACAGTCAAGTTCTTTAGTGTTTTCTTTATCTTAACAGCTAGGGAAAAAAAGGGAAGAAAATAGAAAAAAAACTTGAAAAAAACATATCAAAATTAAAGCCTTTGGTAAGCATAATAATTTCAATAAAACTGAATAACGGTGCTTTATTTTATGCAAATAGTATTTTATACAGTTTCCAGCAAAGTGGTGTGGTGAGAACACCACTGTAAAGCAAGGAAGCTTTACTCACAGCGTCTTGAAAACTGTCTGGTTTCTGGGGGGGTTTATTTGTTTGTTCTGTTGGTCCTTTGGTTGGTTGGGGATTTGTTTAGTTTTTATTGTTGTTGTTGGATAGGCTCAGAGGTTTTTGGTTTTTTTTTTGTCTGTTTTGTTTTGGTTTTTTGTTTGTTTTGTTTAGGGGCTTTTTTTTTTTTTTTGCTTGTTTCTTAAGGCCTGGTCAAAGACATAGTGAGTGATGCTGGAATAAGTCTCAAAGACATCAGTTAGTTATGAAAAATACTGACCTTCAACCTTCAGTTTGGCAGATGTCTTTGAGCTTGCTATTTCATAGCTGTATTCACCCATATCCTCCATTTTTGTTGCAGGGATAACCAGCCTTCTCTTTACGCCATCAGATTCAGCACGGTACTGATCTGTCATAGCTAATGGTCTACCGTTTTGTAGCCACTGGCCCTCTGATTCAGGATTTGCCACCTCACATTCAAAAACAGCTGTCTGGGACTCAGCCACAGTCAGGTCACTGAGAGGCTTTGAAATGGCACCACCTGTTGGGAAGAATAACCATGTTCTTGTGTTTTGTTGCTGTTTAGCTTTCCCCATACAGAAATGAAAAGTAGAAGCTGGAATTCTTTGCCCTAATTTGCAGAATGCCCATTGTCATTCTGAGCTCTGTGAAAAACCAGGAATAGAATATGAACTGAACATTACAAAAATATGTTTTTTATTTCTATCCTAGTTATTCTCTTTTATTTTATCATCAGCACAGGTATACTGAGAACAAACAGGAGAAAATCCCTTCTTTTTTACATTAATTACATCAAAAGCATAATACAGCATTACATACTGTGGTTCTGATCTAGCAAAATACATTTAAAAGATTTGAGAATTCAAATTATACTAATCACAAAAGATAAGGGGAAAGGCAAGGCGAACATAAGAAAAAAGGGTAAATTAAAGACAAACTCCCACTGGAACTGCACAATTGCTACAAGTCCATTGGGTACTTTCTAAATCATTGTGAAATAAAAACCTTGGACTTACTAACCTGCTACTATAAGCTTCCCAGATGTTTTCTTCTCTCCAGCATAAAAGACATATTCTCCTTCATCATCTTTCATCATCTTCACCACTGTCAATTTATATATTTTGCCATGTGCTTCAATTTTATATTTAGGACCAGCCGTTATGGGTTGGCCTTTGAAATGCCAAATTACATCAATCCCTGAATGGGAGAGTTCAACCTCAAAAGACACATTCTGTGTTTCAGTGCAGGTGATGTCATGAAGACCTCTAATAATCTCAATTTCTATAAAAAGAATTAATTATAAATGTATTAGTTGCTTGCACTAGTTTTGTTTTCAAAAAAAATTATTTCATAAAGTACTGTTCATCTTAAAAGATGCCAACCTTCCACAGTGACATTGCAGCTTGTTTCCACTTTGCCAACCATTAGCTTATAGCGTCCTGCATCTGATGCATGGGTTCTGGTGAGCACTAGCCTCTGCTTAGTGCCTTTACATACAGCTTGCACACGTTCATCAGGCTTTATTTGATTATCATTTAGGTACCATTTTGAGGAGGACACATCAGGTGCTGAAACTTTGCATTCGAGGATGGCTTTTGTTCCTTCAATTACATGAACATCTTTTAGGGGCACCACTATTTCCACACCTGCCAAGTTACAAAAATATTCATTGTGAGAAAAACTATGCCTCTAAAAAGTAATCCTAAAGGAGTCAAAAATCAAACACACCTTCAAAATCATAGTGACTTACTGTACACTGTGACCTGTCCAGTGGTTGACAGTTCAAGATCAGGAACACTAAAAGAGTAAGTTCCACTGTCTTCCTTTGTGGCATCTTCTATGAGCAACATATGTGATTGTTTATCCAATACAATGTGAATACGGTCACTTGACTGAATTTCTTGCCCATCTTTCATCCAGACACCTTCTGCATTTTCAAGGGAGACTTTGACTTCAAGTTGCACAATATCTCCCTCACAGACTTTTTGATCAGTAAGTCCTTGAAGAATTGCCATAGGACGAGCTGTGGAATTAGATTAAGTTAATTAATACTTAAAAGAGGCAGAATATTGAACATTAAGGCATTATGGGATAAAATTATATAGTTATAATACATGTTATAATACAGAAAATCTATAGTATATAGACAATATAAGAAATGCTTACGCTTCATCTTCAGTTTGCATTGAGTCCTTTTTCCATCAACAACATAACTGTACTCTCCTTGATCATCTTTATTAACATCTTTAATAGTGAGGATCTGGCGACCACGGCGGGATGCCATCACGTATTTAAGACTGGAAGTGAGTTCAACATCACCATGATACCATTTTCCCTCCACGTCTTCAGGGAAAACCTCACATTCAAGTTCACCTGAGAAGGATTCTGGAACTTCAACATCCTCAAGTTCTTTAATAAACTCAACTGCAGCACCTAAAGGCAAATAATTATATTGTGAATAAGGTTGATTAGATACTCATGAAAAAAAAAATTGTTATTAAATGAGCCTAAGGGAAGATAGATAATAGATAGATAGATAGATAGATAGATAGATAGATAGATAGATAGACAGACAGACAGACAAATAGATAAACCATTTTACATAAATACATCTCTATAATTTTCATACTGAATTCCAAAAATATGAAAGCGTCTTGAAATTTCTTATGGTGTTAGATGCCTGTTTAAATAATTTAATTCCTTTCTGAAGCTGATTTCACTTTAACAATATGGCATGGTACTGAGTTGTATGCTTCTTACCTTCAACAGTAAGCTTTGCAGTGGTTTTTACAGATTCATCGTCAACCAGTGCGCAGCTGTAGTCATCAGCATCAGACATATCAATTGTTAATACAGAAAGGAAGTGAGCCTTTCTGTCTGAGTGCATCCTGTACTTGTCTCCAGAATGAATCTCAATTCCATCCTTAAACCATTTCACTTTGACAAAGGGCTCAGATGTTTCACATTCAAATGTTGCCATGGAGTCTCTTGCTTTAGCAACAACATCTTGTAACTTCTGGGTGAAGCTGACTAACTGCTTGGCTGCAAAACATATATAACAATCAACAGTGCACTAACCAAACAGACTTAATACACTATGATAAGCACTAGTATGGGAGAAGAATTGAAATTACCTTGTACTAACAGGAAAGCATGGCTAGAAGTTTCACCAGCTATATTGACTGCTTTCACCATGATGCTGGCGGAATCATCAGAAGTCACGTCTCTGATAACTAATTCGCAAACATTATCTTCAGGCCAGTACCAGTACACACGATCAGTCCTTTCAATCTGAACACCATTTTTGAACCACTGGCATTCAGGATCAGGTTTTCCCACCACTCTCACGCGGAAGTGTACGTCTGTTCCTTGGGCTACAGTCTGGCTTTGAATTCGTTCAAGTATCTTGGGAGCCTCCATGCTTGGACTGAGCTCCACCTTCTCTGGTTTGAATGTTGGAATGGTGATTTTGCCTTCAGGAGGAAGTGCTTTCTTCTCTTCCTCTGGGATCTCTTTGGTCCAGTGAAGAAGTTCTTCTTTAGTCTTTTTTAACAATTCTTCATATGATTCATCTTTTTTCCGAGATTTAAGTTCCACAGCCGTAATTGCTTCATAGTAGCCCTCTTCTGTCCTGCGCTTGAATTTACTACGCAGCTCTTCAGATTCCTCTGAAAGCTTTTCATGAGTGATTCTTTCAGCCCTTTTCAGCTTCACCACTTCTTTTGTTGTTGCCTCTGCAGGTTTGTCTACCTTCTGTACTTCAAAGAGAAGTTTCCCAGGTTCTGTAACTACAGGCTCATGTTTGGGTTCAGGAGCACGACGAAGAACAGATCTGAAGTCCTCCCTCTGCTGGATCTCAAGTTTCACCTTATGTTCAATAAAGCCTTCTGGATTATCTGCAGTGACTCTTACCTCACCTGTGTCATATGATTTGCAGTCCACAATATCCAGGTAGTAGATTCCATCATAACGGAGTCTAAACCTTTTGCTTTTACGGATAAGCTGTCCATTGAGGTACCAGTTGACCTTGGGCATTGGATAGCCAGTCACACGGCAGCGGAATCGAGCTGTTTCACCTTCAAGGACTCTTGCAGGTTCAGGAACCAGAACGATTTCTGGTTTTTGTTTTTCCTTTTGGTCCAATGCAACAGCAGGTAGAGCACCCTCATGGGCCATTCTTTCTAACTCTTCAATTCGCTGGAGTCCCCTTTTGCCTTCTGGCAACTGGGATTCTTCCACAAGACTTTTCTCATCCTTCACAATCAGTGTAGCAGATGTATGGTCTGTACCATATTTGTTAGTTGCTCTGCAAGTAATCACTCCACTGTCTCTGGAATAGGCTACCCCATAGTCCAGGCTACAGTACCCAAACTCATTAATCATGCGGAGCCTGTTAGCTGCTTCCAAGGGTTTGCCATCATGCAGCCACTCCACCACCATGGTTGGGTCGCCAATTGGTGTAAGCCTGCATTCAAAGTGTGCTGGTCCAAATTGTTTGAGCCTTAAAGATGTGAGCTTCTTCTTAAAGAATGGTTTCTGTTGCTTTTCTTTGTCATAGAGATCTCCTTCCTCCCATTGCTCTTGACCATAACGCAGATGGAGAGGTTCTAACTCTGGTGCTGCAATTTCCTTGGCTTTGTAAGTTCCTTTTGGAATTATTAATTTCCTTTCTGGTTCAGGTTCTGCGTGTTCAACTTCAACATTTACTTTGCAGCGAGTAGTGTCCCGCCCAGCTTTATTAATAGCAGTAGCAGTATACCATGCAGCATCTTGCCTGGCAGTAGATTCAATTTTAAGGGCAGCTGCCCCTTTGGTTCCCTCAATCCTGAAATGTGGAAAAAAAATTAACTATATTTCCCTTCTTTGTCATTCATTTTTGCCCTTCTTCCAAATTAGTTCAAAGCCTCCAAAGGCAAATCTCTGGAGTGAATACACATTTTGTTTATGTTTATTCATGTTTAGGAGTGTAGTGCCTAAGAATCACACAAAGAATAATAAAAACTAGTCTTAAATTCTGTGGCAGTTTTGCCTGCAGAGGTCTTCAAAATGAGAGACAGAGAAAAGTTCACTAAATCTCTGTGATGGCTTTGCAGAAATATAGAAACTATATGAAAACACAGGCTGGAAAAAAATGGAGTGAATCCTGCAAGGTATTTAATATCTGTAATCCGTGTTGCAATGCAAAAGCCCCCAGTGGATCCCGTCTGTGAAACTGTAGGAAGCATTTGGCAGGATGGTTGTTATTAACTACTTAACTTATATAAAGTATTTAAAATAAATAAATAAAATAAAATAAAATAAAATAAATAAATAAAATAAAAAAAATAAAATAAAATAAAATAAAATAAAATAAAATAAATAATAAAATAGATTTAAATATAACAATAACAACAATCAACATCAACAACAACAATAATAATAACAATAATAATAATCCTTACTTTATTTTGGGGTATTTATGAGGCACAATGATATCACTGTTCTTGAGCCATACAATGTCAGGATTAGGGTTACCCGTAGCTTTTACTGCCATTTCCAGTCTAGAGCCCTCCTTCACACTGACATTTCTCAACCTTTCCACAAAGTGTGGTCTGACTAGGTCTTCCTTAGCTGAAAGAGCAAATGTAAGTGATCATAAGAGAAAATGACGCAGCATGGTTTTAAATGAGAAACACTCATCAGACTGCTAAAAATAACATGATATACAGAATACAACAGAAAATATAGAAGATACCTTCTACAGTCAGTGTCATGGAGACTGAAGCTTTGCCTGCCCTGTTCTGAGCAATGACAGCCCATTCTCCAGTGTCTTCAGGCATTGCAGGAACGATGATCAATGACTGGGTGCCATCTTCTTTAATCACTATTTTATGAGTGTAGTCATTAATCACTTGTTGACCTGCAGGTACACATGAAAAGAAAACAGTTGCAATCAAAAGAGTCTCAACAAGATATAAAAGACTTTTTCAAAGATTATTTGTTGATGAAAATGAGGCTGATGTACCATTATGGAACCAGTATGTCTCTGGCATAGGTCTGCCAACAACTTTTAAGTCAAATCTTGCTGTCTGCCCCTGTGAACATTTAAATGATGTTGGTTTCAGCACAAAAACTGGCTTATATAGTCTCTCTAGTTGCCCTTCATCAGTTTCTTCTAATCTCCGGGCAGGAGAACGAGAAGGAGAACTGCGGGCAGGAGACCGGCTTGGAGACCGTGGAGAGATAGACCTGGAAGGAAAAGATAAGACAGATGAAGACAGATGTGTTATACAGCAGTGGAATGACATGAGAAACAGATTTCAACCTTTGCCTTTCTCATAATTTATTTTAAAGAGTTTGGCCAATTTATCTATGTGAGAATTTGGGGAAAAAAATGATTTGTAGTCAATTTTCTTTAGGTTTGTAGCGCTGATGAGTAGTGTTAGGATATACTATGACCAAGGAAATTTTTGTGTTTTGGATAGTACACAGATCAAAATAGGTTAGTGCAGTCCTGTGTACGTTTGTGCATGGGTGTGTATGTGTATGGAGACTGAACACAGGGCACAGCAACAGTGAATTTTTCTGTCACAGAAATACAACTATTTCAAGGGCAGAAAAAAAAATACTTGCACACCACACTAAAACTCCAAGTGTAGAAGATATTTTTTCAAAAATTTCAGTACTTTAAAAAATAAATGCGGTTATTGAGCTTTTAAATCTGATACTGTGGCTGGAAACCTATATGAATGCTTGTACTCTGGGAACTGCATTGCTCATTAAAAAGGAAAACCAGACCAAAAGTCAGCACATAAATCTATATGAGTTATGAAAACAGCATTTAGAACTTTTCTAGAGGTATGCAAACTCCAATAGCTTAAGCTTATTTAACTGCTATCTAATGAACTTTTGGACTATCACAGCAGATTGAAGGCTCATAAAATTATATTATTGTGTACCCACCTATATCTTCTCATAACTTCAGGTCCTGGCATATAACCTGGAGTTGCTGTGGGTGCAACTGGCTCAACATAGAGTTTTGCCGAGCAAATGGCATTTCCTTTCATATTACTGGCAAAGACAGTATAAATTCCTTCATCCTCGGGTAAAACAACAGGTAAACGCAGAGTGGCGTTGCCATCCTGCAGAAGTTCCATGTGGTAGCGCTCTCCATGTCTTATACGTTTGCCATCCTTGTACCATGCCACCTACATGGAGAGAAACAATAGACTGCTACGTTAACTCTCCTAAAGACAAAGATCCAATAACGACTCATACATACAAGACATTACAACTTGCTGTTTTTCAGCTGAAAAAACATCACAGCCCTCATATATGTGTTAAACATTAACATTTTTACTTGAAAAGGGTGAGACTAATGAAAGATGTTTACATAGCAACTGAAACACAAGTTTTGGAGCTAGAAACAAATATAAAACCCCTTTTGATGAAGAGCAAAGTAACCTCTTCTCTGACTGGACTGCTACTGTGTTCTCACTGGTCTGGGCTACCTCACAAATACTCAGAATCAAGACCAAGTTAATTGGTAGATCCAACCTACCTCTGAATTGGCTAAGCAACCTAACTCCTATTAAGGAGGACAATTTTTTGTCCCTATTAAGGGAAAAAAGGAAAATTCAGCTTGACACCAAGCCAGAAAACTGGATTTCTTTTGAGAGCTGCTGTTTCCTGAGCAGAATGTAGAATGTATGACAATGGGATATTAAGGGATTTTTTCCAAGTAGAGCATCAAATTGATTTACAGAAAAGAAAAGCTATACAGATTTGGGGTACCTTTGGCAATGGATATCCAGATGTCTTGCAATGGAAGGTGACTCCTGTCCCTTCAAAGGTTCTGTAATTCTTTAATCTTAAATCGAATCCTGCTTCTACAGCTTCAGATTCAGAAATATCAACCATCATCTCCTCTCCATCTTCTTCGAGAAGTTCGTGCAAGGTAGTCTTAATAATTCTGAGTTCAATTTCCTTGATAAGTCTTTCTTCAAAAGAAGAAATGTGGAATTCCTATACAGAAAATCAAGACCATTAATTTAGCATGTCGAATAATGACCTGGCAAATAAATTATTTGTATGACTAAATGTCGGTACCCAAAATTAGTATGACGGGGTAGACATACCTCATCTTCTACAAAAGTTCTGACCATCACTGTATCTTTTGCCATTTTCTTCCTAATTAGAGCTTGTTCTTTCTCATACTCTTTTTCAAAGTCACCATAGGAAATGGGTGGGGCTACCTCAGCCACTTTAGGTTCCTGTACATATGCAGTCATTTGAGTTTGGTACATCATTTCTTGTTGCGATTTTATGTAGGCTTCATAATCAGCTAAGAATTGAGAACAGATTAATTTTGATAAATATTTTGGTTTTCACTGGATGGAATGGAAAAAAACAAGTACAGACTTATTTTACTGGTTTTGGTGATTCAAGCAGATATCTGTTTAGCCAATAAATACAAACAGCGACAAAATGCAAAGACTGATGTAATTAAGATGAGCTTTATAATCAGGTAGAAGTCTTCCTGTACTATTTAGGTGTCCTAGTTTTCAAAGTGGAAGCATCTGCAGAGATTCTTTTACAATTTCTTCACCATGAATCTGTCTCCTGAAAATTTTTGTACATTTTTACAGGACAAATAAAAAATTAAACTAGCTTCTTTTCCTGTAAGATAAAAACCTATTAATTGATTAACCTTCTTTTTCCACATCCCTCTCTGAATGTCTCATCTTGTCATGAACATGGCATGACAATGGAGGAAATTTCCTATAGCTCCACATTCCAGTGAAGAATAAAGTCCTTCAAGGGCCTGATGTCAATACTCTGTCTTGCAGAAACAGAGCCACATGATCTCCCTTTATGCTTCTCGAACTGAATAAACTAAGCTGCGAAAAATTCGCAACACAATTTAAAATCTTTTTTCCTATACTGAAGTTAATTTTAAGAAATATTATTCCCATTTCCTTAAGCTTACCTTCTTCTAGTAAGGAGACCGTTGCAGAAGCTTCTCCAAGATTATTACGAACAACAATAGTGTATTCTCCGGCATCGTCGGCAAAAGTCATGGAAATTTCAAGTTTGCATTCCCCGGTTTCTTTTTTGTAACTCACTTTGTATCTATAGAAAACATAAAAGTAAAAAGTCTCTATAATTCTGGACAGACTTTTTAGTTAATTTGCTTTTAGTTGCAGTTGGACACACACCTAACTTGTGCAAGTTGTACAAGGCACAAAAAGAGAAACTTTGCAGGCAGTTCTCACTGGATGAATGAGCATACAGAGCAGCATATGAAAAATAACCATGCTGAAACTAGAGAATTGGTCAGCTTTCTTTTTGTTGTCACTAAATAAATAGGATTCAAACATCAGTACTGAAATATCAGAGGTCTAGTTATCAGACACAATATAATGGTATATTTTGTGTGCATACAGTTTGTCCTAGTATGGGGTCATCATAACATGATCATTTCAAGAATGTTACAAATGTAATATTTTTTCTCAGCTTGAAAGTATATTGCTTTCTACAGACAATACTTACACAGAGAGATTGCAAACATTGCACAGACAGAATAAAACAAATGCAAAACTTCTTTCTGATTTGTTTGTAACATATATTTAATTTATAGTCTTTTGAATATTTACATTTTAAAACTTAACAATCTTTTAAAGACCATATTAAGACATGACCCTCTAATTTTTACATTAAAAAATAATTTATTTCACGAAAATCAGGATGTAATTTGGCTCAGTATAAGTGAGGGAATCAAATTATGACATTGCCAATTAAATATGCATTAAAATTATGTTAAGATAGATTTTGGGCATTGTTTTCAAAGTACCTGTAGCCAGTCGTTAGAGGAACTCCACCTTTTTTCCAGTAGACATGTGGCTTCGGGTTGCCCCCTACTTGGCATTCAAAAATAATGCTCCCACCTTCAACTAATTTATGCACCATGGGTTTTCTTATGAAGAAAGGAGGTATGGGTTCTCCCGATACTTCCTCTGCTGCAGCAGAGACATCTTCCATTACAATGTCCTTTGTCTCCACATAGCTGAAATAAGATTTCAGTGCAAGTAAGTGAGCTGATGTCTGAAGCTCTCATGAAACAGAATGCAAGAACATAATGACTGCAGTAGGAACAATCTGTTTAGAAAAGTAACTTTACCGTTTCTCTTCTGTAACAGCCTTCTCAGAAATAGTTTCTCGAGTCTCAATTTCTTCAGTAACTACAAGGCAAATTTGATATAGTAGATTTTAAAATGCTTTAATAGGCTTTAAGCAATGAGTTTAGTTGACATAAAAAGAATTTGTAGTTAGTTGGCTCAGAGGGATAGGTAATTTCACTGAGGAATCAAGTTAAAGGTCTCCTATTATTGGTCTCTTATCGGCCGCTTCCTCATATTCTTGCAGCCCTTTTACCTAATAACCCCAGAACACAAGTCAAGCCATATGTTTTAAATGTCTAAGATACATTACAAACAATATACAGTTAACAAAATTATTAACTTCCTACAGTGACAAGAGGGACTGTCCTTGAGTTGCACCAAGGGAGGTTTAGTTTGAATATAAGGAAACCTTTCACTGAAAAGGCTATCAAGGGTTTTCAAACATTGGAGCTGGTTGTCCATGAGTCGTTTGGGGCTGACTTTTAAATAGCTTCTCTACTCAGGAGGTATTTAAATGCATGTAGATATGGCACCTAGGGACAAAGTTTAGCAGTGGACTTGGCAGTTTTGGGTTAATGGTTGAAATCAATGCTCTTAAAGGTCTATTCCAACTTTAACAATTTTATGATTCTATAAATATACTTACCTTTCACATGTAAGTGGCAAGAAGTGCTGACACTCCCAGCCTGATTGGTAGCAGTGCAGGTAAATCTTCCACTGTCCTCTGCAAAGGCTTCACGAATGACAAGGCGAGCAAGTCCTGCTTTGAAAGTGATCTGGAAGTCCATTGAGCTCTCAATTTTGTAGTCTTCCCTGTACCATGTCACCGTAGGCTGAGGATGACCAGATATTTGACACTCCAGAGTGACAGACTCACCTTCAGTCACAGTCTTGTTTTTGAGGCCCTGTATGACAAAAAATGAGTATCACAGTCAGTATACATTTTCAATACTAAACAGGTACTTAAATATCTAAAACCTATTTGAATGGAAAATTGAACATCTAGTTCAAATCAGTGTTCTGTGAAGCAATGCATGCAGAAAAAAAAAACTAGCTATTTTCTGAAGGGAAGTATTTGAAAGTTTTAGGGTCTTGGAACACTGCTGTTATTAACAAAATGAAAATATAGGTTCTCATTTTTGCAGATGGACCAATCTACTATGTGACATAAATGTGAAGAATCACTACTATAAAAGATATCAAGAAGACTTTGTATCAGAGATAAATTATATTCCTGAGTAAATTGAATACAAAGTTAAAAAGATTTAACAAAGCCAATTTTTAATGGTGAGGTATTAAGTGATAAAAATTAGAAAACAGAATGGGTGAAAATCTAGTGTAACTCTTCTGAATTACATACATATTACTTACTGAGACTAAGGTGGGTGGAGTAGCAGGGATTTCTGCAGGCACAGGAACTCTGGCAGTTTCTGTCACCTAGGTTGTTCAGAGAACAATAATGAACAGAGTCAAGGACATAGTGTAATTTAAATAAGAAAAAAAAAATTGGGTAATGTGAACTCTTTGCAAGTCATAAGTAAATATTAGGTCCTTACAAGGATTTGTGTAAAACAAATTAAAAATAAAAGGCAGAAGAATGTTTTAGATGTGGTAAATTGTGACAAGAAGACAGCAAAAAAGTGAGGCTATTCCATATTTTTAAGATGAAAGTCAGTCAAAGTGACAGAAATTTGCTTAAAAACGTACCTTTGCTTCACCTTCTTTACGCAACATCAAGTGTTCTGTCCTCACTGCTTCACTTTTAATGCTTGTCTCCTTTTTAGTCTCAATGTCATAGTGACTCTTGTAAGTCTCAGCAGCCTCTCCAAAGGGAAACTGTGGAGGGGCAACTGGCTCTGCTTTTGTCCTGACTTCATGAGGCTTTAGCTGAGGTGGTTTCACGGGCTTGGTGATCTTTTGCACAGCAGAAGTAGCTGATAACTCTTTCTCCAGAGTAGCCATGGCGGACCCAGCTATTGAAACCTAGGGAACAGAAGAAAAAGTGTTACAGCTTTGTTGTTGTCTTATTTTCAAAGGAGACAGTGCATTTCTTGAGCAGACTGAATATGCAGCAGTTGCTTCCTTAGTTACTTGGTTTTGACACTGCAGAAGCTATGTGTAAAAAAAGAGCAGTAGTTTTAGATTGCAGAAGTAGAATACCAGAGATACAATATCCTTGTAATTTTTTTTATTTGTGTAATATTTTAATATTTTCTTTTTCACTTTAGAATTTGATCTTTAAATGGTCAAGAAGCTCTTAAGCACAGCACAAGAAATGTTCTCTCTGTTTCTCCCTTGAAACCTTAGATTTCCATTTAATCAGCCTAATACAGAAATAAAGAATAGTACTAATTATACAACTTCCAATGATTAAAATTACTGAAGAGATTTCAAAATCTTATAATAGGTGGAATAATTGTTTTTGAAAATACATAAATATTTAATAAAATATTTATAAGAATGTTTAATTATATTTAGGGGAAATAATTTTTAAATTCCAGATGAAGAGAAAAAGTATGTTTGAAGAGAAAATTAATTAACTGGAAAATTTTAATATTATGTAAAGGAGTCCAACAGAAGAATGGAAGAATAACATTAAAAATGGATGGTATCATATTAAGCAGTCAGTCTGGATTTTTTCCATTTAAAAAATTAGCTTAGCATGTATTAATTATCAACGGAGAAAAAAAGCAGTGTGCAAGTGAACTCATGCACATAATAAGATTAAAAAGGGTTACTTCTCCTCTTTAAAAATATAACTTGCATGACAAATATCTACAATTTCACTATATGTCATTAAGTACTAAAGCTGCATCCTTAAACAGTTTATAAGATTATTTAAATAAGAAATAATAAAAACAAATTCTATTTTAACAATTAATTTGTTTGTTTACTGCAGTGTTCTTTATTAGTCAAATAAGCCAACCGAAATAACTGCAAGGAGCATATAACTCCTTCTCTTGGGGAAGCACCACATTGGAGTGTGGGAGGAAAAGGCAAATTGAATGGGTGACCTACTGGCTATTGAAAATGAACGTGCTGCTTCTCTTGGATACAACTTCAGCTTACCTCGTACGTATGCTCTGGTTTAGGAACAGCAACTTTGGAGACCGTGAAGTGAGGACTTGCTGTGCGAGGTCGTGGCGGTTCAACATGAATGGTTTTCTCAAATTCTGTTGTTCTTTTTATCTGCACAAAGTAATGAAAAAAAAAAAAGATGAAAGAGATGCTGTTCTTTCAACTGTAACAGATTTCACTGGGACATAGTTTCTGGAAAAGAATGTAATGTAAAGAAAGAGTCTAACCTCTTTTGATACGTGAACTTCCTGCTTTTCAGGAGCTGAGATGTGTTTCTCAGGAGGAACATAGACTGTTTTGACTTCTTTGGTGACAACATGACGTTCTGCTGGGGCCTCAGAACCACGGTCTGTTACAGTGTGCTCTTTATAACCATATTCCAAAGTTTTCTCTTTTACATAAGTTTCTTCTGGGTGTTCTGGCTGCCAGGGTGATCGAACACGTGCCTGATCAACTGCTGCAACAACTGTAGCTACAGCTTCAGCCTTTTTTCCAGCTTGAGCCTACAAACAACATCAGCAGAATTTATACACATATTCATCATTATATTGAAAACTTGCATATATGACAAACAGTTATAATGTTCAGTATATTCCAAAGAGAGGTTGTATGGTTATGCAAAAGTCATGATGAAAAGATCAAAAGTATACACCTGTAAATACACTTAAGAATCAACAAGTTCAAATGCAAATATATTCTCAAAGTGCTATCTATCTCTGCACATTTAGAATATATCTGTGCTTCTGTTTTACACATATCAATATTTGTCTGCCTGCAAGCCCAATTTTAATACTTTACAGCTAAATTTGTGTCCTCTTGTCTAAGAGAATGTAGCTATGAAAATGCACACATAGTTTTTAAGTATGCTCATCAGACCCATATAACTCTTGTAGATGTAAAATATGCATCTAGCATCTGATGTGAATGTATTTATTAAAAAATAGACCCATAATTTTTTTTACATTATATCTGTTAATTCAGTGCTGATCTATTTTAAAGATTTTACAAAAGAAGGGAGACAGATGTCTGGTAATTTGTAAATAATGTTTTTGTATCAGGACTTCTATTTATTTCTAATAACTCATAATCACTGTCAACTTCTGCATTATTAAGGTCAATACTTCTGCCCAGTCAGTCAATAGTATAATAATTATTAAAATAATAGTATAATAATAGTGACTACTACTACTGTTTATTATTGCTGTCATAACTGATCTGGATGTAGCAACAGAGCATATGCTATGTATGCCTTGCAAACGGGAAAAAAACCTAACAGATATTTTCATACTGATTTTAAAACCATTACCAGCTTAATCTAAAATTACTTAGGTGAGGCCAATATGTGATTGTTTACAGAGATTTTGGTTCCTAGTTCATGTTTAGGTAACAGGGACCTCTTATTCAGTATTACTGTCAGTTTCAAGATAATTTTTTTATACTGTCTTGAGTTTGGCCCTAAATTTACCTCATATAACAAGAGACTCAACTCACCTAGCACTATGACTCCTCTGACTGAGTTTCATATATTTTGCTCATTTACTAATATTTTATAAATTATATTTTATTACTTATTTCTTATAAATTATATTTTATTTTATGAATGTACTACGCTGTAGGTAGATAGATTTCAAATAACAGCTGTTGTCAGCTATGCTGTTCTTTCACATGTAAGAGTTCCTGGCTGTATTGTAGATCTTTCCTACTGTTGTAATCCTACTGGAACGAAGCAGTGCCAAAAGGGTTTGATGGTCATAAGCAACAAACTGGACAGACTTGAATGGATGTTAAAGTTGTATTGTACAAAGAACAATTCAAGCCTCCATAAATAGAAGTTGTTTCATGTGACAACCATGAAGTTACAAGGAATCACCAAATAGAAAAAAAAAGTTTGCAGAGTCAGAAATTTGAACAATTTACTTAAAAGTCACTGATAAAGAGAAGACTGTCATGGAGAAATCAGACTGTAGCCTAAAGTGTGACATTTCCTAGCAGGTTGGGTTATGAACCTCTTCAGCACTAGAAACTTGATCATACTGACTGTGTTACTTGACAATCATCCCACTGAATGGGTTTTCAGGAATCAATTTCAGAGCATTCTGTTGTACCAAAGTAGGTCTTAAAACATAAGGTTTGCAGATAAACCAAATTGTAACAGTGCTTTGCTGTAATTTCTTCTCCAGTTCTGGACACTGTGACTGGTGCTTTGGTTTAAGCAGTGGCAACTGTTTTTGGAACTACTGTAGTTTTTTCAGCTTCCTTTTTAATCTAGTTTGCATAGCAGAAATAAAAGTTTCAGTTACATTCGGTCTTATCAGAAAGATATTTGAATAATGAGAAAACATTTTGAAATGGGAACAGGGAAGGAGAATTGAAGGGTTAGATCCTTCTGCATTGCATGCATCTTTCTGTTACGTGTATAGTGATAAGTATTGTTATACCCTCACACCTGTTTAAATAAAAGTAATGATTTAAAAAAAAAAAAAAATTTAAAATGCATTTCAGGAGTCAGTCAGTCCATTCCAAAAATCAGTCAGAAGACAATTATGAGCATCCTATTAATGAAAACAAGAGGAAGAAAAAGGTGAAATAATTTAGTCTAATTAGCAGTAGGCCTAAAAATTTGTAAGTGGAATAATCTTAGAAAAAATTATCTGGAAACATATAGTTAGTAATTTTTGAGGAAAACAGAAAGTTTGTAAAGAAGAAAGGATAAAGCCCAAATACGGTTATAACAGTTCTATTCACCTTTTCACGTGTTATGCTCACTTGTTCTTGTTTGGTGGCAACTCTTTCTTTACTTTTCGATATTATGACCGGTGCTTTAGGTTTATCAGTAGTAATTACTACCTTAGGTACAGAAGGTTTCATATCTTCCCTTCTTATCTATTTTTTATGGTAAAGAAAAATAATAGTAATTGATTATGCCTGTTATCATGATTACACATGCTTTTTCAGGAAAGCAGGATGTTTCTAAATGCATATCAAGAAGAAAGAAAGGCAACTTCAGAATTGGAGTAATACCTTTGTACCCAAGTTATAGCCCATCTTATATGCTAAGAGAAGTTCATGCAAAGTCATTAATATATTACACTAATTTTTATTTGAATGAGAGAAGAAACTTTGTACTTCTTAGTTTGTAATATTTCATTATGTTTTGTAGAAACTGTTTGCATAGAAATTAGCATTATTGACTTAATAGCTAACCCCATCAGCTGAGTGGTTCCACAGTATGGTCCAACAGATGTATTCAATCCTCACACAAATATGAACTTCATTAAATCAAGCTCCACACTACATATCATAGCATGAAAAATAACCTTTAAAACTTATATTTAGATAAATCTGCCTTCAGAGACAAATTTGTCATTAAGCATCAGATGCAATTCTGTGTACTGTGGCAATAAAATCCCTAATGCTCGAAGGATCTCTCTAAGAAGGGCAGCTGCACTCCCACAGGCAGAGCTGCTGTGAGGTCAGTAGAACTGCACCTGCAGAGATTTTGGCCAGGAATACCTTGTTTCACAAAGTTTTTGTTTAGTAATCTTCTGTTTGTAAAGAAGGACAGTAAAGTTATTTAACAGATTTTATAAACCAGAGTATCTCAATGAACTAAAGATTGTAACATTTATTTACCTGTTCATGAGCAATGTGCACTTGCTCATGTCTGGTAGATATTTCTTCTCTAGCTCTTGTTATTCTTTCTTGTTCTTTGGCTTTGTCTGTGGCAACTATTACTGTCGGTACTGGAGTTTTCTCTGGTTCTTTTCTCACCTGGACATTTACAAATAAAGAACTTTATATTTGTATTTTAAAATAGAAGGTATATGATTTTCAATATATTTGGAAAAGAGCATAGAAATTAAAGTAAGTAAAGATGTCACATTCTGTATTTTGAAGTCTGGAAAAAATAATGGCATGAAATGTTTTGTATAAAACATTTAACACAAAAATAACAAAATATTGCACAAATGCTTGATTTGCTACTGAAAGCAGTACTAAAAAATATATTGTCTCCGAGAAAAACTGTCCTGCATTATATAATCACTTTGAGGAAGTGTAGGATATTAAAAATAAATTTTACAAAACTTTCATTTGACAAGACTTCAAATGCCAAGTTCAGATTAATGCCCAGGTGTATTTCTGTTTCTCAGTGCTTTAAAGAGAGGTTACACTTCTTCCTCATGCATTTCTACTATAATGAAAATGCAATATTGGCTATAAAAGCTCATCTTCCATTAAATCACATTTTTCTGATAAAATACATGTTAAAATTCTCTGAATTCAAATCACTCATTGGTATTTTCAAAACTGATTTCAATGCAGAATGAGTTTTTCCTCTTTTTTTTCTGACCCCCTGTGCTGCCAACAGACAAAGCAAGCTACAAATGGCAAGCTTAGAGACAATATCAGAACACCCCTAACCCCCACCCCCATCATCCCTGCCCCCCAAAAATTTTAGGAGCTAGTTTCTACATGTCAATTCTTTAAATGATCAAGAATACTATCTAATAAATTACTATATAGTATATGAAAAAAGAGAGGTTTATCTAGGTTAATGTTTTGCAACTTTATCACATTCTTAGGTATAAATAATGGAAGTGAAATAAAAAAGGAAAGACAGTAATCATAGAGAAGAGACAGGAAAATGATAGCACTGTAAACTGGAAGAGTGAAGATATATAAAAGGGACAAATAACAACAGTATCTCATTTGTCTTCTTCATAGGCTTGTCTTTTGTATGAGATATCAGATTTTTGAACAAGGTAGGGCATAACAATCTCAGGTTCAATTTGTATTCACCTTTTCAGGAGAGATGTGTCTTTGTTCTTGTGAAGTTACAATTTCTTCTCTAGTTCTCGATATCACTGTTTGTTTTGTGGCTTTATCACTGGTAACTACTACCATTGCCTCCTTTTTCATCTGATTTTTGTAGCAACAAACAAAAAAAACCCAAAGCCTTAGAATTCATTCAAAAAAATTGATCATCAAAATAAGAGAAGGAAAAATAAGAGAGGAATTCAAGTAAAGGAAAAATACTAAGAGAGAATTATTTTATTCCTAATGGGGAATTACAAATGAGATATTAGAGAAAAAATTTCATCATCGTAAGAATAATGTTAGAGAATAAAGGAGAAGAGAGAATGGAGGATCACTTTCAGAGAAAGCACCCTTAAACTTAAAAAAATAATTAGTTCAATCCTGTTATGATGGAATACAATGGTGTAAGTGAACCTGAGCATTCCTTTACAGTCTAGGTGTTCTAGATGAGTATGCATGCTTTTGCAGTGCACTGGGAAATATCTTGTTAATTTCTCACAGTGAATCATGCCTTGTTTGTGTGTTGGATGAAGGAATAAAGGGAAATCATAGAATGTCTGTGCTCTATTTCTACCTGCTCTTGAACAGGCTGAACGTGGACTGCAGTCATTGCTGTCCTTTTAGCAGTTTGCTCTGCAACACCTGGCGCTGGTTCTCTCACCATGGCTTGATCCACAGCAGCAACAACCGTAGCAATAGCTGCTGTTTTTTCACTGTCCTTTCTCACCTACATTAGTCACATCAAAAGACATATTTTCGTATTTTGCATACATACAGAAGAAGCACAAAACAAGTACAGAGACAGAATGTTGCAAAGAAGCATTTCCATATCTGCGGCAGAACTCTCTCAATAGCAGATGCACACACGGTTTTACACATAGCCTCTCAGATTCCATTAGCTGATCTATCCAGCATTGGTGAGAGCCCACACAAAGCAAACCCAATGTTTTTTCCAAAACCAAACTGTACCTCTCTAGCACCAGTGGCCACCTCGCCAGCAGTAGTGCCAGTAACGGTAACTTGTTCTTGGACCCCGTATCTCCCCTCCCATCTTTCTTCAGTCACTTGAGTAGTGCTTGTAGATACTCTGGTTTCCTTCATCTGGGCTTCCATGGTTGCAGCATATCCTTCCTGCTTCCAAGGAGGAAGGACATCAGCCCCAGCTGTTGTCACTACATGTGGTTTTCGGATTGGAGATGGGGATTTCACTGGTCTAATAGGTGAGGTGGAGATTCTCCCAGCAGGGGAAACTGACCTATAAAAATACAGAGTATCAATATCATTAATCTATTGGCACAGAGGGATAACTGTATAAACAACTTTAGCCTGAACTTGAACTCACTACCCATATAGAGTATCTCCAGTAATATGTAGTTTGATTTTAAGAAAGGTTTTTGAGAAGTTCTACTTGTAAATTACACTAACTTGCTTTTTTAACACTATGCCTAACTGTTGTCATTCTCTTAACATGTCTTTGTAGTAGCTTAGTTTCCAAAAAGAAATGAGTAGGTGGCAAAAGAAATTTCAGTCAACCAATTATAATCAAAATATAAAAATATATCATGATTTTGCATTTGCTCAGTACTAATTCTTCTAATAGAAATAATACAAAAGTCTCATATGCTGTAAATACTACATAATACATTCACGGTCCAGTTTCTATAGAGAGGCAAAATGATAATTGTAAGCAATCTTTATAAAAATGTCACGTGGCAACCACCTAGCAAAACAACTGGATATAATCCTTTAGTACATCTTATTTTCATGTGTCACCCATATACATACCCATATTCCAGGCAAATTTCTTATCAGTGACTAATATTTTTTCCCACACTTATATTTATAGATCTCAGACACGATTATTGGTATCCACTTGGAAAGTGCTAGTTTCTAAATTTTGATATTCCAAAAATTCCTAATCCTAATCTTAGCAGTTTTAAAGCACTTTTCAAAATTCTTAAACAGGCTTTCTTACTTAGAATGTCTTTGAGTACAATTTTTTGTGCTGTATTTCCCAGAGAATGTTAACAAATAGCAGTAGGGGGCAGCAGCATCATATTAAGTTTTAGATTTTGTTTTTTCTAATGTGTTTTATGTCTAAAAGGGATCTGACTAGCAAGGGAGGACAAATTTCTAGTTCTATATGTGCTCTAGATGTCGCTATTGAATTCTTTTTTTCAATTTTGCAGTTTGTTAGTTACTGCTAGTTGCTGTCAATTCATTTATTCCTGTCCCTGCAAATTATTTTCAGTGGGTTAAAATTCAGCAGCACACCCAGTTCTGGCAACTTAAATGGGGCTTTTCTGAGAGAAGACAGCTTGGAGATTCAGGAGAGGCAGCTCCAAGATTCAACTTGGAGACATTCCTTCCATAATGCTGGTGCTTCAGGATACTGAAACTGCAGGACTTTGAAAACACTTTTTGCTTTACCCGCCCCTCAGCACAGACCTCATGGGGACTCCCAGATCTTGCTCTTCAAATTCCTTACTTTCCCTCTCTAGATCTTCTAGGCAGCAGACATAAACTTCATTTTTCCATAACCACATTTAGCTTGCCTACCTTCAAAATATTATTTCTATAGTTATTACCAGTACATACATGGAACACAAGCTCAATATTTTTTCCACATCCTTTCATTCTGTTTGCCACTCATCAGTATCATTACTCTTTTCTCTGTTCATCTAAAATAATCATGGGCCAACTACTCTACTGGGTTTTTTCCATTTCATCATGAAATGGAACTGTGAGTGCTACTCTGGCTCTATGCAGAGCAATCAAATGAGATTTTCTACAATAAGGGACCCACATTTCAATAGCAGTGGCATATATATCATATTAGAGCTCACCATCAGAATAAACCCAGCCACTAATAAGTAGATGCATTCTTTCATTTTATAATATGCTCTTACTCTCTAGCATTACTTCTATATGTAAAAGTGATTCCAAAAGCAATATTGCCTGAAAGAGTAGTAATTTTACCTTACTGGTGAAGGCGTTGGTGCTCTGACATGTCTTACAGGTGATGGTGATTGTCTAACGGGCGATGGTGATTGCTGCCGTGCCATTTGTGCCTTTGCAGCAGTAGTCTGCGTTGGTGATTTTGATGTAGGTCTAGGAGGCATTCTTGGAGGTGCCTTGTGTGGGAGCTGTTGGGTGGTTGCACCTTCTATAATCATTTCAACACTTGTAAGTGATCTGGCATCAAAGTGGGCTTCAGTCTTCTACAATGAAAAACAAGAAAAAAACCAAACTAGGATGAGGTACTGTAGAAGTAATCCTCCACATTTTAGCCATACCTGCTTTGTTTTTGAAAATACCTTTTCAATTCTGGCTTGTCTTGTTTGTGAAATCTGAGCAGTCGAAACAATTGTCTTTGTCTTTTTAGCAGGAACGGCTTCTTCCTCACCTTTTAAAAGAAAATATAGTCAGAAGAATTCTATATGGCAAACATCAATATATGGAGAAATAAATGAATGGTCAATTCCAATTATCTAAAAATTTATATACACATCAGAAAAATAATTAAGCAACTATCTGTTTTGCCTTCAATATCTTCAGACAGATAATAGTGAAAACAGTTGAAACAGTATTACAGCATTACCAAGACATTAGAAAAAAAAAATCAAACAAAGCAAAACAAAATACATTCATTGTAGATTCTTCATATCAGTCCTGGATCTAAAATGATTACAGAGTCTCTAAACCTGACTGAGGTGGAATCTAAGCAAGATTGCTCTAGGTAGCATGCTTCTCTGCTATAGTTCTCTAAGAATAGCCTTTGTCCTTACCAGCCTCCTTTACAAGACTGTGTACAGTTACACAGTCTAATATATCTGTTCTATCCAACTTACAAATAAAACTTTGAGAAATTTACAGACCAAAATGGGAACAACTCAAGGTACCCCACACTCTTTCCATCAACTGTATCCTCTGCTTAAAGAAGACCCATCATGGAGAAAAGGGCTTTTTAAATCTCAGATAAAAATCTTTGGCAAATTTTATCAAAGACACGGCTTTTTTTTTGCAGCAAGTTAATAGCTCTTGAGAAAGAAGTTATAAATTAACTTGTTGATATAACTGCAATGAAGTGGAGCATATTGTGCCACTACCATTAACGCTCTGATTTTCATGGCCTGCAACTTCAGCTCTGTTACCTTGAACTAGCAATTCAGCTGTTGAAGTAGCACGTCCCACGCTATTTGTGGCATTTACGGAATAGGTGCCGGAGTCTTCAGGATATGCTTCTGCAATTATTAAGCTGTAAAGGTCTCCTTCTTGTAAAATTTTAAAATCGGGGGAACTTTTAATTTCTACTCCATCCCGATAGAACTTCACCACAGGTGTAGGGATTCCAGTCACTCTCACGTCAAGTCGAACTTGACTTCCCTGTCTTGCAGTCATGCTCTGTAGTCGTTGTGAGAAGTTTGGTGGTGCTGTTCCAGCTGCATTTTTATTGAAGAAGTAAACAGAAAAACACTAGTATCTGTTAAAAAGAATGGCAAGTACTATGTACTTTCATCACTAGAAGTTCATGGGATCTATGTCTTCTTCACATGCTTCTAACAGATGATAGTACCTTCTGAAACATTCAAGATATTATTTCAAATTACACCTATGATTGCAAATGTTTCTAGAATTACAGATACATTGTAACCACAGGCATTAACCACAATCTATTGGTATGTCTCTTTATGTGACTTTGTTAAATATCATTGATAGCATTACATATTAATGGCTCCATCCTGCAGAACTTCATCCTTTCTTTTATGGGCAATTTCAATGTAGTCAGTATGACAGACCATATGGAGCTACATGTATAAGGGCTGAGCCAGATGTTTGTAATCATGAATAAGAAGAGTTTGTGAGATCAAGATTAAACTTCTTACAGTTAAAATGCAAAGGACACTATTAGACGTTACTGGTGAGAACGCATGCTGATTTCTAGACCGCTTTAGGAAAAGGAACGTGGTTTGCTGGTGTTTTTTGCTGATCCTGTACTTGAAATCTGAACTATTCCATTATGTGTTACTCTTCCATCACTCCCTCACACTTCTAGCAGGCAGAGGTGCCTCTCTTTAGCTGCTCTGTACCTGTGACAAGCAGCTCAGCAGTACTAGTCGCTTGCCCAGATCCATTGGTGGCTTGCACAGTGTATCTCCCGCTGTTGGCTTCTGTCACGGTGGGGATCACCAGTCTAGCGCGGCCATCACTAAACGAGATCTGCGCACCGGGCAGAGTTGCAGCAGAGAGAACCTGGCCATCCCGATACCAGTTCACCTCAGGAACTGGGAAACCTACAGAAAAAGGAAGACAAATGAAATGCCAGACAAATAAAAATTACCAGAATGCACACTCATGTATACACGGTTATGGAGAAGCATAATGCTGTAAGCACAGATCAGTACATTATCTCTATATCTATCTATCTATTTACTATCTATCTATCTATCTATATATATATATATCTAGTAGCACAGTGGCAAAGGGATTTGTTTTTAGAAAGGTCTCTAAAATGCACAGAGCAATAGGGCAGCTGCACTGGATCCTGTGCCTAGTAAATCACTTGAATAATGAGATGACTGTAGCGTTTAGCAATCTTATTAAGAAATAGAAGTTCATCAAAATCAGAGGAGGATGAATTAATACAGGTGAGGTATTTTTAAAATTTATTTGCTAATATCTAAATAGGATTGCTTATTGCTAACATATTTATCCAGTCCAGTAGTCTAGAGATAATGTAGAGATTAGTACTTCCAACAAAAGGAAGGGTATTTTCTAACACTACTATAATAGAAAATAAAGTGACAGAAAAAATGACTGCTGTAGACATTAAAATCAAATGTTAACAAAGTTTTTGGGGTTTCAATTTCTTTTTCAGGAATTTTTTGTGTTTGGTCAAAGCAGTCATCTGGAATCAGCTGTTGTTCAAATATATTATTCATTTTTGTCAGGGTCACGAGCAAGAGTCTTTGGGTCAGAATAATTTCAATTATAACAACAGCTGATTTTTGGTTTTAAATAGTGATTTTAGAGTCCTTGCAGAAATTCTTTTCTCAGTGTCCTACTCAGCCAAATTTATTGAGCAACTTAAACCTATTCAATAAACAAGTAAAATTCTTATATGAATCACATAAGGAGAACAGGTAATTTAAGGAGATGGTTCCAGCTCAAAGATTTTTTTGTAGTTCGAGAACATAATGTCTTCAAAATTAAAATCCTTGCAAATTCACTTCATGCATATCTCCACTCAACCCAAATCACCAGTTGCACTGCATGGGTGCTCAGGAATGAGATCTGAGACTGCATTTACAGATAAATTATTTTTCCCAGTTCCAATGCCTGTGGTTTGGAAAACCCCAGGTGCACAGAATTCCGCTCCTTTCTAAAGTAACCGAATAAATTATTAGGGAATTTAATGTGCCAGGAAAATGACTGTGTGAGACTAAAGTGAAAGCGAAGCTGATAGGTAAATTGAAGTTTTCACTGGCTGACTGCAGTTCCATCAGACTTGGTTAGGAAAGTTTAAAGCCTTACTCATAGTAAAACATTGATATTTAGAGAAATGTAAACAAAACCACACATACACAGAAAGAAAATGTGGACAGTTTTAGGGAGGATTAGAAATCAAAAGGGTAGGAGTACATTTAAGAATTGTTAATTTCACAGATGGAAGTATCAAACAGTCCTGATGAGATGGTGCAATTCAATTTTGTGCTATTGGTGTAGGGCAACTTGGGCATTATAATCATAAACTTAGACTATACAGCAGACCCCAGTGATTTAATTCAGAGCTATGTGTCTTCAATATTTGCAAAAATTATTTAAAAATATTTTAAGCTAGGCAACACCCCAAAACACGTCCTCAGTAGTGAATTTCTTGAAACATTGTCAAAAGTTCTATTTTCTTGCAGGGGTACTATATGATGATTAGCAAAACTGGGAGTTTCTGTGGCAGGTTGAAAAAGGCCTGCACTTTTAAAATGGAGTCTATTTTGATGTCTCAAACTGCTATGTAGAAGGAATCCAAACTAGAAGCCATTTTAGAAATCGGAGCCCAGGTTTATATTAAAAACTCAACTCCACAAATTTACTAGCTCTCTGCTAGTCCCAGGTCACAGAGCTAAGTAACTCAGATTATAGATATATGTGCCTGGTCTACATGGAGTAGTGGTTTATTTCTACATATTCCAAATACACTATGAGTTGACTGTTAATTATTAGGACAATCTTTTTTTCATTTTAAAACTGTCCTTGAGGTTTTTTGAACTTAAATGCCAAAAAGAAGCAAATTGACCTGAAGTGCCTCAAATTCACCACTTTTTTCACCACTTTTTTTTTCATGTTCAACAAGATTCTCCTGCCAAAGACGTGAGAGGGACTGCCATCTTGTGTATGATCTGTGTGCTGCTTTCAAAAATAAGCACCATTGTAAAGGCTGTCTTGCACTGGGTAATAACTGAAAATATCAGTTCAAAAAAAAGTAAGCAGTGCATAGGTTATTTCTTTATGTAAAAAATTCAGATTTGATCAGTACTGTGGAAACGTGAGCTTGACACAGTTCTAATGCTAGCAACACTTCTGATTTTCTTGTCTCATGACTCCTCAGTCACTGGGGACCCAGTAGGACTCCCCTGTGTCAGTGTCCTGGCTGCTCTGGCATTTGCTGCTTTTAATAACAGGGTTTGAGTGTTCTGTGCTTTCTGTTACACGTTGGCTATATTAATCTGATATCAACCCTTTGTAATGTGTCACTTAATTCACAGTCTAATACAGCAGCACAATTTATTTCTTCTAGTTTACACACAGCAAAATTGCATCTCAGGTGGTTGCTAAGCTGTTCTTGATACCCTTAGATTAACTGAGCTCTTCACATTTGAACTGTAGCTCTGTATTAATACTTGACCTGCATATAATAGACCAGTATTACTAGAGATAGAGAAAAATTCTGATTTTTAAGTGCATGACAGATAGGGTAGACATTACAGCAGGATAAAGCTATGTAAAGCCCTTATTTGTGCAATTAGTTATAGTAGAAAAAACCCTTTGCTGTTTTTTATGCTGTAGAAAAACTAAATGCTAATCCACTGTCAGATCTTTCAAACCTGGAGGATGTTTTTAGGGCAGGACACATATACCAAAATCTCACAATGTGAAAAAAAACTAGCAAGAGGTTGACTCAGAAGATATTTGAGACTAACCTACAAATATAGCATATGCTATTGGAAATTCTGCTGTATCTTCACTTAGTAAGAAATAAAGTTCATCACCCAAGTACTCCATAATACCACACAAATTAAATTAGTCAAAATCACAGATTGAATAATAAAACTAGATTCATAACTTTTCTGATAATATTTTTAGGTATTCTTAATAATAATAATTATTGTAAAAGTGGAAAAAATCACAGAAAATTTACAGTGTAGAAGCAAGAAGAGAAAATCAGGGCAATTAACTGAGGAATAAGGGCCAAATAATAGAACATGGCTTGAAAAAATGTCATGGATGGACACAGCAGGAGACAGTGTTCAAACACCTTATGTGAGGCAGTGTTATGCAAAGGGACCAAGGGATGAAATACATGGACCATAGATGTCAGAGATCTTTATAGTTGCACAGATCATGTGTTTGCACCTGTCACAGAGCATCTGAGTAGTGCTTTATGGTATGTGGATCATCACACTGCTAATGGCTGTAAGACAATATAATTCCACCAGCAGGAACACATGGCATTTCTCCTTAGTCACTGCCGAGGTCAGAGACACACTTAGCACAGGGTGTTGGGTCTCTGGTAATGTTATCTCAGGGGCTTTGATGGTGTTTTGCACAAGATAGGGTGTTACTGGAGAAATCAAGTATCCTCTAAATTGCATGGCATCTTTAAATTGCATAGGCAACTTAAATTATAACAATCCAGCCTTGTGCTACCATCATGATCACCATATACATGTATTATTTAGCATACCACCCTCTTCAGTGGCCAGTTGGGCCTAGATTTTGTGCTTTTGATCCCTCTCTTATAACTCTGGAATTAAGTAAATATAAGGGCATAGAAAGTAGAAATACAGCTTAACTAAAGTAAAGTTTAGCAGAAGGTCCTGGAAGAGCTAGCATAAACCCTGCTTTTTGCACCCTGACTTCTAATTCTGCCTGGTCATCATCCAAATGAAATTATTCTATCTGCAGCCATATGAAGTTCCCTTATGTATACAGTATTTTTATAAAAATACAGTACGTATTTTTATGCATATACATTTAAAGGAGCTGTTCAGCAGTGTATGATATGGATACATATCCATATTTCAGCACTCACCTTTACCCATTCATGCCAGATTGTGATATGAAAAGTGAATTTTTCTTGGCATAAACGTTATAAAATGAATTAGTGATTAAAAAATAGCAAATCTTGGAAGAATGAATCAAAACCTTACCACTAATATGAGCCTCAAAGGTTGCGGCACTACCCTCCAGTGCCACAACACTTTGTAATGGCTGTGTAAATGTTGGTGCTTTCGTCGTCATCTTTACAGGCACTCTGCAAGCAAAAAAAAAAAACCCATAATTAGATATTAATGGTGAAAATTTTACTATATCTACACACTTGCAAGATTTTCAGAATATTGGTAATTATTCTCTGAACACTTTTCTCAGTTTTAAATCACAACGACCTGATGAAATGAAAATATTGTGAGTTTTGACAAAGTTGTATAGCAAATTACTCTCGGAGCACGCTTGGCTGAATTGGATGGGAAACCTTTAGATTTAGTGGAGCTGTGCTTTGGCATTGCAAGCTTGCAGCAGGAGTGACTGACTCACTGTGTGACCTTCCACAGGTCATTCAGCCTCCTCTCTTTGTCTATTAACTTTTTTATCAGACAGGAAAGAAATTTCCATATGTAATTTTTAAAAACATTTTGCTGGTGGAAAATATTTGCATTCTAAAATGACAAGACAACTAGGTCACTAAGAAGCAATTGAAAGAAATGCAAAAGTCTATCAATGTATTTAGTTTAATAATGCAAATAATGCATTACTAATAAATTTATAATAATAATAGTAATAAAAATAACAATAATAATGCAAATAATGCATTATTAATAATTCAATAATGCAAAAAATGCCAAGAGACTCTATTTCAAAAGCACTCTGCAAGTAATGAATAATTTCTCTTTACAGAAGCTATTGGCATAAAAGATGCAGATAAAATTCTCCTCTTTCTTAGAGAGTATCTCAGTGGAATTTTGAATATGGGACAACAGCCACCTTTGAAATGTGAGCTAGGATATAAAGTAGCCACTGACACTGATGGCTTGAACAACTGCAAAGCCATGTGAAATCTGAAAGAAAGTTTGCCTTCTCTTGCTATGGCACAAGAGCCTACTTTGAAATAAGACTGCCACTAGAAAAGCTTGTGTGTTGATATTTTATATTTGCATGACCTATTTATTTATTGATGTTTAATTGTGCAGATTTTAAAAAGGTAGCTGTTATCTTCTTAATATTGTCATACATCTATTAAAGTTACATCTTTTTCTCATTAAAAAAATCCACTAAGAGCATATCTGGTCTCAACAAAAGGGGTTAACCGCACAATAATTCAAGCCAATCTTACTCACATATTTACTTCCATTTACTTTGGGTTTTGTGCCTGATTATGTACCAGTCCAAGATTAAATTAAAAATGAGGAAGTGAAGTTTCTTTAATTATGAGTCAAATTTATTCTACTTCTCGCAGGGATGGAAAGTCATTACATGGGTTCCTTCACAGAAACCAGGGCCTGATGCATACATGCAATAAGAGCATAAGGACAGAACTGGATATTGTTTTGGGATTTTCAGGTTCAGTTATGACTATGTTTTGAAGCTCAGCTAAAATAATTGGAAATAATTTTACAATACAATTAAATATTATGAATGCTCATATATAGGTGTAGTTTCCAGAAGAGATCAGAAATAATTTAATTAGAAAGAATTTCCATCGAGTTCCCACAAAGTTTCTATACTTCATTGTCCAAGCAAATTCTGGTGATGAAGGTCTGATCTTATAAGGCTTCTTGTATAATTAGAATTGAAAGTATGCATCTGAAATGTCATGTTCCAGAAATAACCTTT
The DNA here is from genome assembly GCA_032173965.1 of Sitta carolinensis. Taxonomy (NCBI): domain Eukaryota; kingdom Metazoa; phylum Chordata; class Aves; order Passeriformes; family Sittidae; genus Sitta; species Sitta carolinensis. The sequence continues at coordinate 23,202,521 of CM063288.1, forward strand.
GCAGCCATGAATGACAGCGGACAAGTGTTCCAGAGCTGCCGTGTAACAGATACCTTAGCAGTTGTTTCCCTTAAAAAGTCATCAGTGCTTAGCTGATACCATGTGCATTTTATCAGAGCTATTCTTGGAGCTTCTCGGTTTATCTCCCAGCAGCATAACCTTGAACACTCCCAACAGAAAGGAGTTTTAAGTTAAGCACATGTTTCCATGCACTTTTAAAATCTTAGTTTATGTAGTCTTTAGCAATAAAATACACCGGAAGAAACCTTTTTGCTGAGAGTTATCAAAGTGTACTCCAAAAATTAAGGATATAACCTTGACAGAGATTTTAAGCGTTTCATGTCTATACCCTGAAATCTATAACCCCTGTGAGAAAATTTATAAATAATAGATCGTATCAGAATTATTAATGACTGATAAAACACTTATTACACCAGCAGAAACATGCTACTAACCTGATCTCTCAAAGTGCCTGCAAGAGTGGGCTAAGCCCAACGAAATCTTCTTAAACGACGTCCTTATCCAGAATAAGGTTTTTTTAGACAATCCCAGCATGAGAATTGAAGAGCCTCTAATCATAAAAACAAAACTACACAGTCTTGACAGTGTAGTTTTGTTTTTTTGCAATCCCTACACCCGAGGCGAGGCGGGGAATGCACGACTGCTCAGAAGTGCTAACATAGTTGTTTCGCTTTATATACCCCAGCTCTGCTGACAAGTCTGCCTCATCATGTCAGTGCCAGTCCTGATTGGTTTCCTGGAAGAAAGTATCTTGTGAGAGGGGATTCACTCTCTGTAACCATACACCACCTGTTGGTTTTGATTGACAATGCTAATTCTGGAGGCACAAAAGGGATTCACTGAGGAAACCTCAGCCGTTCCACAGCTTTTGATTTATAATTCAATTTAGTTTACCAAGTGCAGTTTACATTGCAAATTTCCTAATTCATAGTCACAAGACAAAGAAAGCAATAATAAGCATTTTAGCAGGGCACATGGACAAGTCAGAAGTTATCCTATCAGTGAGATTCAGTCTTACTTTCTTTCATTACAAAACATCTAAGAAGCCACACCAAATGCATATGTCAATCACCAGACTAAATAAGTAAGCTAAGCTCAGACAAGTGGCTGCACACTGTAAGAATACACTGTCAAAGCTAATTTTTTTCCATAGCTTTGAATTCTAAAATTGTAGATTTGGTGCTCTAGGGTTTTGTTTCCTTCACAATTTTTCTATTGGAAGTTCCAAGCAGTAAAGCATAACAAACACTAGCATACAATGTGCAGAAACACAAATTTTGTGAAAGCAAATTGGCACAGACAAATACTGTAATTTTTTAAGAAAGATGATTTTAAGTCTAACAGTTATTTTCTAGACATGTGTGCGCCTTGTGCAGACCTCAGACCATGGAGCAGCATATTGGTTTGTGAACTTCCACAAGCCCAGCTTTGTCACTGCGCAGCTGATTGTGCCTTTAGAGTGGTTGCTTCTGAAACAGACATCAGAGTTAGAAGACTACTCTTGTTTGTGGCTGGAATGGGAGGTGTTTTACCACACCACCTCATCTGCCTGTTTCTATTCCTGCCTATCTAGCAAACTCTTTAAGCACAAAACTGCCACAATAAGACTACTTAAAATTGCTTGCTTAAAATCAAGCATGTACTTAGCTGGTTTGGTAAAAGGAGGACCTCAGTCTGTGGTTACCAAGCTCCACATCGTAAAGCACCTCCTTGAGAGCACCCAAATAAGCAAACATAGATTGGAGTTTTGTACTATCAGCTGCACTTGTGTTTGAAAACAACCTGAAGGAAACCTCCAGCAAGAGAGGCAGAAAATGCCAAGGAGAGAGAGAGAGAGAGGAGAGAGAGAGAGTTTGTTTCACTGCTATGACCCCTGCAAGGGAGTCCTAATGTTATAGTTTGCAGATCTGAAGGAAATAAGAAATTACATTTTTCTGCGATTTCATAAAATAACTTCAGAAATTTGATCTGCCCTTTGACTTATCCATCCCATAAGGAGTCAGCTTCATGGCTCCTCTTGGCATGCAGCAGTATCAACAGCAACACAAGATGGAGGAGCAGTCTCTACACTGGTACTACCTGAAATCTTGTAGTGGCTGAAAGTCAGAGTACTGCGGCTCATTTTTAATTTCTTGTTGCAAATAGATTTCAGGGAGCCTAATCACTCTGTACAAGACTGAGTATGACTAAGTTGCAAATGCAACACTATGCAATGAGGGGAGATCAAGCTAGCTTGTATTTAAAGATATAAAACATCCCAAGAAACTTGTATAAAGGGTAAAACAATTTCTATTTCTAAATAGAGGCCTGCTAAATTAGCAGACAGATGTTTTTCTCTGTAGTGAAACACTTAGTGAAAAATCAAACTTGAAGAAAAACACTGGCTATATACAGGCAGTATTTGCAAACTTAAAAAAATGCAACCACCTTAATGATGATGTCTAAATCAAATAAAAAATTAGAAGGTTTATGAACATTTGATAATTTTTAAATGACAGCAATATCAAACCTGTCGCTTTTGAAGTTTTGAGATGGTCAGAAGTTCATGTTTCTATTTCCATCAAGTCAACAATGACTGATAACAATAAGAGTTGCAAGGGAAAAATTTCCTGCATTCAAATACAAATATATTATATTTTTAAAAATAAGGTCACTCTTTTTTATTTTTTTAACTTTTACATTGGTTTTAATCATCTGTTTCCATTCCTACGAAAGTTTGTACCTTCTCAACTTTTTGCTTTAAATACAGAAATGAAATTTTAGAACAGTGGAATATTTATCTCATGTCCTCAAGGAAATATGAATTATATATCCTGTGTGGCTTCTGTCACATTGCTATCACATGATTTCTATATGTTTAATGTCACATAGTGTATCCACAAGAAAAATCAGAAGGACGACTTCAGTCTTACTGTGTAGCTAAGACACTGTTGGGAAAAATGACATTTCTTTGCTCCAGCATCAAACAAAAATCAGGTCCAGATAATGAAAAAGACTTTTTTTTGTCAGGAAGACATTTAAATTGGGGATAGTTATGAAAATTTCAACACCTGCTTCAGTCTGCTAATGCTTGAGGTATAAACTCTGTATTGCCAATATTTAGTATATGTAGTACCTTGTAGGCCACAACACAATTTAGGAGCGCAGGTGATATTTAGCACACTGAAATATTGTGGTGTGGACACCTGAAATCTCTTTGTCTGATTCACTTTAATTGCAATAATCCTAATGATTTGATCAGTGGAGCTGCTTCAATAGACCCACATGAAGATGTCTTGAAAGCTGATGACTCTAGTCAGAGCTTAAAGACTGAATTAATTCTTTTTGAACATTTAAAATTTCAAAGTGCCACCTAAGCAAGTTTTTACTGTGCTTTTTTGAGAGGAATTTCCTAATACTTTAAAAAAATTCACAATCTTTACTTTTGTTCATTATTTGTCAAACACTTCTAGTGTTGTACTACCCTGTAGTAGCTGCACAGCCAGTGTAACATAAATCCTGCTTTCTTCCCTGGTCCCATAATCTATCTACAAATGCCAATTTGAAAACTGTGTAAAAGAATTATATGTCTCCTTCCATTTTTGCTGCTCCCTTTTTACTTCTGTTCATTCCTACACAATAACTACTATATCTCCTTTCATTTACTATTTTCATTTTCCTCTTCTCTGATCAACTATGTGAACCAAGACAGATAATAAATAAAACTTCACATAAAACTTCTCTCTAAAAAATGCTGTCCTATGTCCTCACAGAACCAACAAAACAGAACCCAAAATGTATTTATGTATTATATTCTTGCTGAATTTCCAGTTTTCCAAGTATACTTTTGAAAAAAAATTACTTTCCCTTATCCCACCCATTTTCTTTGAACATAGAAATAACTAAAAAAGTTCTAAACTGTTAAACCACTAAATCCTGACTTAAAATTGAAACACATTTCCACCACCCTTATCAACTTCTTTTTCCCTGCTAATACTATACACAGTACTTTGTAACAAAAACTTTAGAACTTTGAATTCAGGATATAAATTAAATTATATGCGCAAGAATATCCACATTTGTCTGCTGCAGCTGGCTTTTGAAGGGCTGCTGCCTTTTCAGGTGCTTATGATTCTTATCTGAGCCACTGTAATTGAATATGCAAGATACATCAAGCTATTTCAATGCCTGCAAACTAAAACCTGCTTACAAAAATTTGTTCCTGAAGAAGGCACTGTCACTTGCTTCCAAAGCAGAAAACAAAACTAAGGCACTAAGTGAAATTTTGACATTACTTTATCTGTTTCATATGGGAAAAATCTTACTGGAAACTGCATGTTATCAAGGTTTCCTTTTCACTAACTTCATGTTGATAGGAGTCATATAATCTCCTTCGAAATACATAAGAAGGAGATTTACAGATATCACTTTTGACAAGTTTTCCTTGACTATTATTTCTTCATGAATCATCTTCACACATTCACGTATGTGGAACAAGGAAGAAAAAAAAAAAACATTTATCTTCTCAGTACTTCACTTTAGAGAGCAGGCCCTACTAACAAAACCTGTCCCCTGAGTAAAGAATATACTTATTATTAACATTTATTAAGTGTTCCATTTCCTTCCACAAAACAGGAACTAACATCATTGTACTGGGGACAAATTTTATTTAATGTTAAGACAGCCCTTAGCATTTAATGGACACATATATTTCATCAATTTGGAAACCTTTTAATAAATTTATGGACATCTATGATTTGTAAAATGAAAAGAAACAAACACACTTACCATTTTTCATAATGGATCCATTCTCTGGGAACACATTGAGCAATAGCTGTGTTACTCCTTGGCAAAAGAGGTTTGATAGATTTTTATTTATTTATAAACCCCTCATATTACTATTTTGTAAGAAAACCATAAGTAAGAACAGATAACAGGGATTTCTGGTTTGACCCACATATTAATTAAAGAAACATTGACACTTTTTTTTCCTGAGTTATGTTTTGTGAATGAAGAGGAACAAAACCCTCAAATATTAAATTTTTTTCTCATAGTCAAAAAATCAAGGAAAAGCAAAAAGAACCCAATACTTTAAATTGATGAACATTGAAGATCAGCAAGCACTGAAATCATATATGCTGTACTAAAAGGCTCCAGCTGAGGAAAGAACATAATTATAGGGGATTTATAATTTGGGGGGGGGAAGAAATGGATGGACATCTGATGTGTACTTTCTCAGTCCTCTGAATGTGAGTACAGTTAGAGCACAGTAATTTCTGTGAAATCTCTAAATCTGAATAACATGTACAAATGAGGCTTAGTTGGGAAAGGTAATTGCATAGGATCTATAATGTTTGACACTTGTCTTTACCCCATTTCGGAAAAATCAGTGAGAGATACAGGGTAAATATGTAGAGCAAGTACCTCAGTGTGCAGCTACTATATTTATGTGCATATAACATAGCCTTGTGACTCTTCTGTGGGCAGGATGCCACTGACTTTTCCATAACGTCAAGCAAGTGATTTATGTGATCAGGTGAAGACATGTACATGATATTTTTTTTCCAGCTCATTTCCTCTCTCTGCTTGTACTTTAACTTGGAGACAAATTTGTTTCTACTATCCAACCTGCATATTGTTGGAGAAAAATGTCTAATGTTTTAATATTATGATTTAAGCAATTCGTCAATAAGTTATTTCAGTGCCAATTTTGCATAGATGACATGGACTTGGATGAAGCACAAAAATGCTGCACTGCTGAAATCCCTATCTGCTCCCTGTGAGAACTGTGAGTGCATTGAAGTGGTATGCAAAACCAGAATAGGTCTAATCAATGTGCACATACAGAATGACACAGGGATGTTGGACGACAGGGAATTGCACATTACATGTGGAATCTCTGTGCATCTGTAGTGTTGGCCAAGCCATTGAGAGTGCACTGAAGCAGAAGTCTGAGAAGTGTGAATCATTTCACAAAACTTTCAAAGGTAGGACTTTGAAAATCTGAATCAGATGGATCAAGCTCAAGAACTGTTATTTGCAAGGGCGACTGTTTTGTTCACTGTTGTGGCAGCCAAACAGCCATTCAAAATGGAGCTTTTCCTGACCTACCTTTTTCAAAGCTGCAAATGGATGACACTACAAAAGTCCTTGTCTTTCTCTATATGAATCTTTGCAATAAATTTAAAAACACACCTAAACTCTGAACTCAAGAGATGGAGACAGAGATTCATCATGCTAATGAATGGCCTACAATCCAAAACATTCAAATGCAGTTCAAAGTTTTTTAATGCCCTGAATAGACAATGTGGTTCTTAAGGAATTCTGTTATTAAATTCTTGGCTGAACTAAAAATGTGCATTGAAGCTAGCACTAGTATCACTTCATAGTCCACTCCTCTGAACTGCAATGGCAGGCACATGTGGAAATGGACTGTATTGTCACACTAATCTAGTCCTGAAAACAGAAGTATTGCAGTGGAAGACTTCTCCATTATGCTTAGAGAGAGACTTTCTCTTCCCTGAAGACATTCCTGCTACTAAGCTTTTAGAAATATGAAAATTAACACTCTATTTAATAAACTGAAGAATTCTGTAGCTATAAATCATTTTGTTTTAAATCCTAATACTCTACATAAGATATCGGGAATACCTATAGATGGAATTAATACCACTGATGGAATTTGTAGAATACAATAATGGGTACTAGTGAATCACCAAGGAGATTTGCAGTTTTGAAGGAGAATGTTTCTTTTCTCCTCATCACCTGCTGTTAGATTTATCCAACAAGCCAGAGCAAACCCAAAAGTAATTATAAATCACTGTATAATAAATGCTGTGCACAGGGGAATTTTAATAATGATTTATTTGTAAAGAAACAAAATACAAATTTGACTCTAGATATATATTGGATAGCACCCAATATTCATCTGCTCCTCACCCATGCCCAATATCTACTAATGGACACAGCAAACAACACACACATGTTCTCAGGAATCAGGCATCTTGCAGTTCAGTCCATCTTCTGTTCCACTGCATCAGACAGAAGAATGGGATCGTGTTTCAAATTGAGGTTAATCTCTAACGGCCTCTCAAGTTCAAGATGCACTCCTTGAAACCAGAGTTTCTCTTTAAACCTGTTTAAAAAAGGTCAGTTAATATTGCCCATATTTTTAATGATGCTTAACAGTCCTTTGTGGTCTTATGAAAATGAAAGATTAGAGATCAAATAAACAGTGATCACAGAGAGAACATAAAATATTCTAAATCTTTCTAATCTTACTGACCAGAAGACACTTAAGCTATAAACAACAGAAGAGAAGAGAAAAATTTAGGATAAATCTAACCTTTCCTTGTGGTCTACATGTTTTAATCATATTGAATTCTCTATGTGACTTACTTTACTTTAAGTAAAATTATGATGATCTTGCATGTCATTTTTTCACCTAGGTGTCAGAATCCAGGATGTCTCTCTGACAGTCCTGGATGATCCCAGCTCCAGCCAAGGGGCTTTAAAGCCCTGGCAGGGGGGTCAGAGACCCTGAAACGCAGCCAGGGACTCCTGTGGCTTTGAGTTTGACCCATGGAACAAATTACCACCTGTGAATGAAGAACTAAAGGTCACAAAAATTTAGATAGCATAATAGTAGTAGTTATAGAGTGAAAAGGGAAATTTTGAGATTTTTACCATGGGGGCTTAGGAAGTAAGATGGAGGGACTTGGGCATTGTCCTGTCCTCCTTCCTTCTTCTTCCTAGCCTCCATCTTCTTGGTGATGTTGGCACTTGGGGATTGGATTAGAGTAGAATGTAACTGTCTAACACAGGTGATAGGCATTGGATCATAACTGTAAATAACTAACCCGTAATTTGTAATATAAAAAACAGTGCCTGCCCCAGGGGCAGTGTGTGTGCCTCAAACTGACCTGCTGAACAGATCTCGGCAGGCCAGACAGAAAATATTTTAGATAAGAAACAATAAACAACCTTGAGAGCATCAGCCAAAGACTTTTGACTCATTCTTTGACAGCAGGGTTGGGAGACAGCAACGTTTTATGTATCTTGGAGTCATCTCCACCAAAGCAAACCCCGAGACTTAGGAATACCTGGCATATGACAGCAATATGGAAAAAAGCCCTGAACAAAATATGTGGGATCAATGCTTCGTCAGCTGGCCATGAGGCAAAGTGTGCAGGCAGCTCACAAAGAAAAGGACAAAGCTTTTGAATCAAGACATGCCAATGTCTTAATGTTTCCATGTTGCACTAAATCTAGACAGATGAACCTCAGAAATTTAAAGACAAAAATGCTCTTTAGTTTTTGTCAGAGTCTAAATTCATGAGGCAAAATTTCATCCTGTGCTAAAAGTCACAGAGATTAGTGGCTTTGTGTATCTCATTTATTTAATCTGAAATTGCACAGTGGGAAGTTTTGTTATCTTTAATTGATTAATGAACAACACCAGTTCCTGTCTTATTAGGATTGCTACTTATTCTTCAGAATAAGATTTGCCTAGTAGAAAATCTCGCTTATATATTCTGTTCATTAAACTTCACGTTGCTCCATCAATTTGAACTTCTGGAATACTTTGTGTTTTAACTCTCCAATCTTATATTAATATTTAGATTAAGATGCCTAGATTTAAAAAAAATTATCCACTCAATGTAAATACCTTGCACAGTCTCAATTTTCCGATTTGTTACAAGTTCTTTGATCTAAAAATTACGTATCTTTTGATGAAGAATTAAGTGAAAAAGTGCATAATATGCACATAACGTACATTGTGCTAAAATTCATAGATTAGGAAGAGTGTTTGTTGTGTGCTTTGTAAATTACGGCCCTTACAGTTGTTGCAGTAGTACAAGTTGTAGCATGGAGTTAGATGCAAGTTACCTTACTGAAGTACATTCAGCCACTGGCCTTCCCTCCCTCTCACATGGTGTGTCCTGGGCTTGTACCAGCTCCATTGTGGTTGCATTCACTTCTTCTGAAAAGTACCCATCTTCACATTCTGGTTTAGCCTGACTTACACTGGAAGTTTTAGGTGGTTTATTTTTCTCTGAAACAAAAGAAGTACATTAGTGGAAACAAGTTGCTCATAATGAGGTAAGAGGGTGCCAAAAAGCATGCAGCTGGCAGGACGAGTCACCTATCACAGTCACAACAGCAGAACAGTGTGCCTTTCCAATTTCATTGCTGGCAACACAGATGTATTTCCCAGTATCAGCAAGGACTACATTTCTTTTTATAAGGTAATAGGTATCTCCTAATTTCTCAACCTGTAAAACAAGAGAATGCACATAGGGGATGATTAATAGCATAAAGCAATATAAATTACCTTTCTCCTGAGAAAAATTTCAAGAACGTTAGAACATACACTGATATCTCCAGATACCACTTGGATGTCATCCTTTGTCCAGGAGACATGTGGTTTGGGCTTTCCATGTATAGTGCAATGCAGGATTAGATCTTCTCCTTCTTGCAGAGTTCTATGTCCAAACTTTTGTTTGAAGTTTGGCTGTTTTCCTTGTACTAAAATAATAAAATAATCAAATCAACATTCACCGTGTTTTAAAAGACACAACAAAAACAAATGAAGCAAAGAATCTGTTCTCATAAAGTTCATAACATTGAATGACAAAGAGAGCCTTTACTGATGCCTGGAACTTAGGATAACTTGTTTGCAAGACAGTTAGTTGGCATATATCATTTATCTATCCAATATAGCATTTGTTAAAGAAAAATGGATATTAAGGTCTCAAAAATTTCATGCATCAACATAGTGGTATTAGTTCCATCGAAGTGGTAAAGGATCATGTTATTTGGTAAGGTATCAGGCAAGTCTGTGTGAATTATTTTTTCAGTGAAGGCAGATGATTAATTATTCCACACAAATTTAAAGTGACAAAGTTATGAGAGAAAATTTTATCATTTAGTACATTGTTGTACATCACACTTTTGTCACTTTCTCCCCCCCCCCTTATTATAGTTAATAATAATTAAAAAAAAAAAAGTTGTTGAAAAGATTTTTAAAAATTGATATTTGCAACAAATATGAAGGGCAGAATGAGGCCTCTCTGCAACTTTGACCACATCGTTATTTTGGCCATCATTAATACTGAAACCATGTACTACTACCACATCATCCAGTACAAATTTGGTTCAGACAAAGGCAGAGCAAGAAATTGCTTTTCTATTGCAACACCCAAAGCACATGTGATTGATTTTGTGCTAGCCTCATGCCAGCTGTGGAATGACAGATGACACCTGAACCACTACAAGGACTGATCAGTACGAATTAACCCATCAAAATTGAAGTAATTTTGATCATAACATCCGTTTGTACTGAATAAAAGCATTGCTTTCTGTGACTTGTAACTTAATGAGCTGTAAAGATGGATTTATTGAATCACTGTTCTTCCACCTGAGGTTCCGCTTACATTCCATCTACAAGATTACAGTAAAAAGAAAAGGCAAGCTCAGAATTCAGACTAAATATTCTTGACACAGGGAATATAAAGCAGAAGATAACACAAGAAGAACACACAAAGGTATCCTACAACAAAAATCAACTTTTTGCATCTCTAACATATAAAGAATGTGTCCACCGCCCTGTTTAATATAAATTGTACAACATTTCCAAAATATTTAACAAAAGTTTTCACTGGCCTCCTTTGAAATAGAAAGTTAGTGAAACGTGTGTTAAATGACAGAGTTTGGAACTGCTATGTCACCATTACTCCATTGTTTAAGGACAAATATTTGCTCTTTATGCTATTATGAAGCAAAAATCAGCTTATCTCACACAGGTTCCCATCAACTTCTAAACCCAAATATATTGAGCCAAAGGCTGTTTTTGCCAAGTGTGGGCCTGCTGGCATCACAAGGCAGGCATTTTGACCACTGTATTAATAAATTCACTTCTTAGGTAAGCTCTTAGCTGCAATAAGCTTTCCAGCTTAGCTGTTTTTCTATTCTTCCTACGTACTGCAGGAGTGAGGCACCAATGCAAAGCAGAATGTAAGTTTTACTCTCACATATTTGTGCTAACCTTGTGTGACCTCTGTACTAGCCAGCCAAAGCAGCTCAAACAATTCAGTCCTTAGCTGTTGAAGGTTAGCATGTGCAAGCTGCCACTCCCATTGCATTGCATGCACCTGAAGCCCAGAAATTTGATATCTCCAGCTTCACCTTCAGCAAGAGAACCAAGTTTACACCCCTGCCTACTCTTTACAGGCAGTTAGCAATAGGTCATGAACAGAACATGATTAGCTTGTATTCCAGTAGAAGACATTAAGTGGGCTTCAGCCATTCCTTGGGATAATTTTGGCTGGATTCCATTACTTGTGCAGTTTGGATTACCTTGTGAAGTCATGTTGCGTCTCATACCAGAATGATTTTTACTATTCAAAAAACCCCCAAAAAATCTGAATGGAATAGTGACAGTGATAATGGTCAGATCACATCTTGACTTTATATCACTAATGCAGCAGAACACAAATACTGAAATGTTCAGTTTCTAGAGAGCAAAGGGAAAAGTATGTGCAAATAAAACCATAAAGTGAGAGTTCCTACAACTCTTTCAGGCACAGGCTTGACCTCAACATAGTCTGCTGTAAAGGAAGATTTTATCATCTGACAGCAACCTTCAAAATAGAATGGATGGTTATATTTCGCCAATGGTTTTCCCATGGTTGTATAACAAAATCTCAGAAAATAATTTATTAATTGCAAATTATTTCATGTCTGGATGTCCCATGATGTCCACATCCACAAAGGTTAGAGAGAACAGATCTCTTCCTCCATTGTGGGAAAAAATGATCAGGAAGCCAGTGATACTGAAATACAACTCTTACAGCTTCAGACAATAATTTTGTCAACAATTAAATATTCCATGAGTTATCTGTAGGAACCATTAGGGTTATGCTGCAAACTGGTGAAACGTTTAACTTTTCAGTAGAGTAATGCTCCAAACTGGAATAAGCACAGAAAAATCATCAAACTGGAGCAATGCAAAAACTGTAGAAGAAAAGTTCACACTCATGTGTCTATTACACAGCCTTCACCCCTGCCTAAAGTCTCTCTCACACACAGGTGTGCAGGTCAAACCAAGTTGGCTTTAACAGCCGGTTTTTAAATTAAATTGCTTCACAATTAATCTATTTACAGTAGGCATGTAATTTCTAGTCTCTGGTGTCTTGAAGTGTGATATTAGCAATTTTATGAACTTCCCCTGTCTTCTCTATGAAGTTAGGCTAGGGAGATTCCCCCATGCTGCTTTGAGACTTTGGATTTGCTCAGCATTATTCTAAATCAACACTGTACTTTATTGTTTTGAGATTTTGTCTCAGTGAAGCTCCTAACACAAACAGAAGGATCCCTTTATTATGAATATTAAGCAGGTCTCATGAACCAATTGATCTCAAATATCCACAATCCAGAGATCCAATCTCCTTGAATACCATGTGTAACCTTTTTAGTCTTGGCAGTAATTTTTCAAGACACAGTTCCTCTGAACCACAGATGATAATACACACAGAGAAATGATTCCTTTGCCCTAGAAAAGCCTCCAGAGAAAGGTGCAGAAGTAAGCATACCATACCAGTAATTTGAGAGGAACTCACCTTTCTTAACTGCAGCTCCAGCCACATGTGATCCAATCTGGGTAATGACTTATCCTCCCTCTGCCTACTGACTCAAATCTGCAACCTCAGACAAGATGCTTCTCTTGAAAAATTAAAATAGTTAATTCCTTTCCCCCTCTAAATTTAGGCACCTTGTGTAAACACCCCTTCACTTAACTCCCCATCTTGTAGTGTGGCAGTACCTTTCACTATTTTCTTAAAGGGTGTCTGCATATGGGGAAGGAGAAAGGGAGTCATGTAACACTTGTAGGTTAGTTATATGTCTGTCTTTCTTGTAAGGATGGTGGGACTGAGGCTTAAATCTTCTCTATAAGGTAGCATCAGGAAGATTTAAACTTCTTGGAGTCTTGAAGTAACTATAGGCTCAATACCATGACAGCAGTGAGGGGAAGTCAGTGTTGTAAACCAAGAAAGAACTAGAACAATACAAAACACCCAGATGTATTCCCTGCTCTACAGAATGGTTAAAAGGAGCAAGTAAAGCATGCTTAGTATAAACTATTAAAAATCCCATGAGAGGGTGAAGCATTATGTTAAGATTATTGCTGCAACAGAATGAGTTTTTTCCTTCATAGAAATACTAGTGCATCATGAGACTACGTCACTCTCAGTCCTTTCGTTCCCCTTTTTTTTAGATTATCTAAACAAAACACAACTGGAATTTTCCAGCAATTTTTTAAGGTCTCATTTGAGTCTCAAATAAAGGGTATTTAAATCCAGACTGTCAGTACAGCAGTAACCAGTGTTGATTATGGCTTTGTTTACAAAGCAAAACATTAAAACCATGAGATTTTCAGAGTCCTGCTGTGAATCCAGTATCTCTGATCACTCTTTTTGAAATCTTGTTTCTTGCAGCAATTAAAATTGTGGCTGATATCCACACACCCATTAAAAACTGTGCATTTAAAGCTATTACTGATTGAAAGTAGATCCAATACCATATTGACAAAATCAGCTTTTGTTTACCTAAAATTCACAGAAACGTTCATATTCCCAGAGGAAACTTATAACAAAGAAACAAACAAAGGTATTATATACTTCTACAATGATTTATTAAGATCTAAATTACCTTTATTGTGAAATGGAAAATACACTGCAGGAAAACAGGTGAAATTGATACCTGAGAAAATTCTTATGAATCTACATTTTTGAGAGGTGACTGAATTTAGAAAGTGGTTCATTAAGGGTAATACCAAGTTAGTTAGCACTTACTGTGTTCCCTCATCTGTTCACCACTTCCTCCTCCTTCTCCTTGCTGTGAGGTTATATCATGAGAACTTCTCCTTTTTCAAAATTCCAGGAATTTTTGAAAGTTGCAGTCACTGGGCCAGAATATCTGACCCTCAGCAATTACAAAACATACTCTTTTCATAGCATGCTACACAGTAAAAGTTTTACTTCATTCCAGCAAATTATGCAAGAGAAGGTAAGTATTTCCGCTTTAAAATTTTTCCACAGCAATGCAATTGTAACACAAAAGCTGGTAATCAAAAGATGCAGGAAAAATCATGTAGCTGTTTGTCAACTCTTTTTACTGTATAAATACAACAAATACTGAGGCTAAAGAATGAAATTATATTTGAGGATTTATAAATGGAATCTTCCACTGGCACAGTTACATCATTGCTATGTAATAATTAAACAAATTAGAACTTCAATAAAAAATACATTTGTGGTTGTCCTTGTCAAGAAGGAAATACAAACTGTAGGTGAACAAACTATTGGTTTGGATTTACTGCTTTGAAGTTAGATTTTTGGATACTTCCCCAATTTGGTTGATTCTGCTGAAATCTGTGTGTTAAAAATTTTAAATGTGCACGAATGCTCACTTCATAAATTATTAACTTTCTTGTCTTATACTAACAATTTAGAGGATTATTAGAAATATATTGTATCTTTAACTTTGTAAGAAGGCAGAGAAAGTATCACAGGTGTCTATTTAAGCAGAGTGGAATGTTGGAATGCTTCATTTTGTAAACATTATTCTGTTGTGTGCTAGATGCCACTTCCACCAATCCTGATGGTTCTGGGTCAGTTCTGTAGCACAATCACAATTCTGTTGGAACTACTGTAGCTTTCCTTTGTGGAGACTATATGCTGGGCTGAGATAGATTTAAATCTGATCTATGTTAGCTCAATCTTTAATGGTATGACACCTTTAGTAAGTAGCTTTGCCCTAAAAATATTCTTTTGTAAGCATACAAGCAAAGATGTGGCTGGAAAAAAATACATTCTATGTTTAAAAAATATTCCAACACATTCCACACCCCACATCCCAAGAGAAGACATATCCCTAAATATTCAGTGATCTGAGCACTCTACCTGGCTCTATATTGACATTTAAAACCTACAACCGTTAAAACTGTTTCCCATACTTTGGAATGCCTACATTTTTAGGAAGCAAAACTCAGCCTCAGATTCTAGAAGAATCTTAGTAACTTTATCTCAGCATCACTATGAGAAAGTAGAATAAACATATAAAATTTGTAATAAAGAAACAAGCAATATATTCATTTTGCCATAAAATGTGGTTTGGTACATATCATGAAAACGCAGTGTAAGAAAATCAATTCAACATGTGATAATTAAGTCTGGTGCAGTCAATATTGTACTTATTTTGTGAATAGCCAGTACATTAGTGATACAGTAATGTAGATGACACACAGCATTATCCAGTCTAGTCTTGCAATAGGTGGCCTGTTACCTTGCACGTGAAGAATGGCACTTGAGGAGATAGTGCCGTTCAAATTTTTAGCCCGAACAACATAGAGGCCAGCATCTTTATCACACACCTTCTGAATGAACAAGGTATGCTTTGTCTCCTTTTGTAAAAGCTTTAAGTGCTCATCTGCAGTCAGTTTCTGGCCCTTCTTGTACCTGAAGCAGAGAGTCAGTTTTCAAGTCAGAGTTTTATCACCGCATGCCACACAGAACTTTGCAAATTCAAACTCTGTAACATCACACTAACAGCAAGAGACAGAGAACACTGCTGTGCTCTCATTTCTCAGTTTTAAACTTAGTCTGTCAAAATGCCTGAACCATTAAACACCGCAAATTACTGGATAACATATTTTTAACAGTAGAAAATGGGGTTCTGAAAATGGTTTTCAAGAGACAAGCCACAACTCTCTCACTGCAGTATTACAGAGGTGCCATGAGGGCCTGCGCCCTCGGTTTTGTGCAGAGACATATTTTCTAATAATGACTTCAAGTCAGTCCACATCCAACTCAGGAATAGGCTCTAAAGGATCAACAAACAAACCTTCTAAACTTGTATCTTCAGTGTAAGAACATTTCCTCAGCCAAGAACCTTTCTCCATCCCTGCCCACTTAACACTGACTTAGCTCACATCATCAAACAGGGCAGAACAGTGCATCAGGAGTTACTTCAGCGAGCTGGTGTCATATTCTAACTCTTGAGGATAACGTGTATTGGTATTGACTCCTGATTTAAAAATGGAAATCTGAGAAAACGCCAGCTCTCCTTGCCCCATGATGTTTCAGCATACACTACGTTTAACTTAACACAAACATGAAAATATTTTTCCACGTGTATAGCCAAAGAAATTTCTACACCAGTACAAAATATACGCTATTGGTGAATTTGTAATTAAAAGCCATATTTTTTTCTGTTTTCATGAATTTAATTTACAAAATTATTCCAGTTGAATGCTATCTTTTTGAAAAACAATCTATCAATGCGTATATATTTTTGAGCTAAATTAATGCTAACAATAAAATTAATTTATTTTTTCACCAATAATACTCCTCAATCTGTACAATAGTGGTATTTAAACCAAAGTAACTTTATTGATACCAACAGAGTATAGCACCAAGGTTGCAGTGTCCAGTATTTTTCTCAGTGCCACCGAAAAAATTTCGGTTTAACAAAAACTTACAGTTTAATTCTTTAAATGTGTATTAATAATATTAACATCAATTTTTTCCAGTGAGAGGCATATTAATTTTAATACATTGAAAGAAAGGCCTCCATTTTAAAAGAATTGTGGAATAACTGTAGAAAAGACAAATGAGGTAAAATTGGAGAAATACATGCCACAACATAGAACTATGAAAAAAATCTTGAAATCCTGCCCCTCTTTCAGTCCCTGTTCCCTTTGGCAGGGGATTTTTAGAGTTCAGATGTTTATATTACATCACTTGTACTTCTCACAAACCCAATATAAAGTAAGCTAAATAGACAAATAGCATTTAAGAAAGAGATAGAACATACACACCAATATATGATATAAAACTGATTCTCTTAGTGTAGATATTTAGGTGGGTTTTTTAACCGGTAATCTTAGTTTTGATACCTGATTTTCACACATGTGTAAATGTGTCCCCATCTATGTAGTGACTATAGAAATATCTCTGCGTGCATGCACATCTTTGTGTCTGTCCATACATTGTGCCCAGAGCCTGGGAAAATGCAGGTGAATTTATTTATGGTAAATCTGAAGAGTGCAATGATTTTAAGAAGAAATTGAACAAGTAGAATGCCATATTCAAGACTATGAAAACTATACAATGCTTCTGCTTAAAACATTGGATGCGTTTGCAATAGTTTGATACTCTCATTCATAAAATTGGATACTGGGAGATTATTTCAAGTTGGTTAATTGTTGAAAACGATTCTGAAGGTGGAAATCATGCAGAAGTGTGGAGTAGAAAGGATACAAGCCATTTTTTCTAGCCCACAGATTGTTTTGGTTATAAGAGGTCTGTGGTGGCTGGCTACTGGGTATATTGACTACTTCTTATTGCAAGCTACCCACCATGTCAGTGTAGGCTCTGGGAATCCCGTTACTTCTACCTCCAAAGTTACCGGAGAACCTTCCAGGACGGTTTGGTTAGACAGAAGCTGGGAGAAGTTAGGCGCCTGTCCAGTTAGGCTGACCATGCTGTTCTTTTCTGAAGAACTTTTAATCTCTTCTCGGGTAACCATCTGCCTCTGACAGCTTCTGGTGGCGTCTGATTGAAACACGAAACCTGAGAATGCATCGGGCAGAGCATGCAGCCCGCCCTGGGGTTTAGTACAGTTATTCAAGGCATGCGATTTTTCTTGCATTTCTGCCATGCTTTTATGAAGCTCAAAGTGTTGTAAATGTGTTTTGCACCTTTCACTCATCATGCTATGTACTGGTTTGTCTTTTATAGGGCAGGAAGCAGTGCTAGTTTCAGATATTCCTTGTGAGCTACAAGTCAAAGGAGATACTGCTTTGACTTTTGGACCAGAATCTGTTAAAGAGATACAAAACTTGTCAAAGTGATCTGATGGGCTTTCCATTCTATTATTTGCAGCATCAGCAAAAGCAGAATTTGTTAAGAGGTCAGCTGCTTCCATCATTTTTACCATTCTAGTGGTTTTCTGCATTTGCAAGCTATAGGAACTGACATGCAGACTATGAGAACTACAACAGCCCTGGTCTTCTAGCTCTGTTTCAGAATGTAAGAGGTTGGATTCTGGTGTCTCAGAAAGCGGTGGCAAAGAGATATCATCAGGTGATATACACTCATATTCATCTCCAGAGGGTATTTCTTCTGCCAGGAATTCACTCTGTAAACTATCCTCTTTGGCTGAAGATGACAGCTCTGTATCCTGTGAAACAAGATCCTCACCAGCTGGGCAGATAACTGAAATATCAGCCAATATATTCCTCTCTTCGAACTAGGAGGGGAAAGAAAGAAAGGCAAGAAGAAAAAGAAAAACAAAGAAAGAGTTATCACTTAATACATCCCCTTGTCCTGCCAAATCTAGCAAAAATGTATCTTCTAATTAAGCTTGGTGTAGTCTGAGAGCAAGAAAAAATGGGGCAAAAGACAATTAGTCAGAAAATGTAGCAGCTTACTGGAATTTCAAATGCTCAAATGCATTCTAGAAAATATCATTAAAACTATGCATAAGCATTTATTATAACAGTAACAATGAAACAAAATGTACCTTTCTATAAACAAAGGGCAACCTATGTTTCCTGTAGCTTTCTGTTTATGAGAGCTTTTACAAGGGGAAGGTGAAGGAGGAGGAGTAAGTGGCCTAATTACACCTAAATGGGACACAGTTGCTTAGCAATAAAAATATATTAACAGCCAAGTTGCTGGACTTGTTTCTTTGAGAGAAAGAGTTGTCAGTAATGCTCAAGAGTTAAATAATTAACTTTTAACACCTTTATAACATTTTTCAAGCATTTGATAGTTCCTTCTTTTATTTTTTTTTTCATTTTTCCAGCTGTTACAAGATCCTCCCATATATTACAAAAGACAGCAATGTAAAAATTTTTTTTATGTTAACGTGGATCCAGGACAAAAAAAAAAAATCCCTCTCATCATGTTTCAAAGAGAATTGGGTGAGGTATAAGTGCATTAATTTTAATCACAAAGCATCAAAGACATTATCTGCTTTGTTAATTACTTCTCTGTCTCTTGATTTTTGTATGAATGTAATCACATATTCAGATTGATTTTATTTGTGCAAAGGGTCTCAGCAAAGGTGTGCCTAATGTTTTCTTAAGCTACTCTCTCATTGCTGAGTTCTCTACACAAATATGTAATCTACTAAGCAGTGTTTCTATCACCTATAAACTGCCCACTCAAATAAATTGGGTGCTACACTGAAGTTTGTTGCTTTCCAAAACAGGTGTCTGGCAGTATCTGGTACAAGAATGTGGTGGTATATTTGCTTCAATTTTTTTTTTTTTTTTTTTTTTTTTGCTTTACTGCTCTAAACACGATCTAATGACTAGTGCAAAAAGTTTTTTTAAAAACCCAGAAGTAATAGAACCTCATATGAGTCTTGATCCTTTAGACATGTTAGTTTTAATATAGATGCTTCACATTTGTTATTTCAGAGCAATGTGATCATGCCAGATCTATGAAAGAAATGGCTGGGAGAAAGTTGGGACTTTACTGCGTCTATTTTACTAAAAAATTCAATTAAGTTGTAAGACGAAGTTCAAGTTTTGATACAGAAGTGTTTCCCACAAGCATCCCCTGATGAACTCTGATCCCTGAAGATGGAAGACCACCATAGGGAAAATGCCATGGCAAAGAACTGTAGGTGAGCTGTGGGTGAGAAAGCTGCCAGATGGGCTTTGGCAACATGGGACCAAAAAACCAGGAGGATCAATGTGCTATCAGAAGGTCTAGCACACTTTTAAGAGGGCTATATTTGAAGCAAATTAATACTGGAGAAGCAGCTTGCAGAAGTACAGACAAAACTAGAGATTGCTGGCCCATATACAAAGCTCTAGTGAGATGAACCTGCTACTTTAAGTGAAGTATGGAGTGATGAAAAGGGTAGAGGCATCATAGTTGCCACAACCCTCATATGATATTTGCTGTTTTGCATACCCTTGACTTCTCTCCTTGGCAGCTGAGACTCAGTCTGATGAGGACTGACAAAGCTGTGGCTTAGAAAAACAGAGCTATGGACATCTGCTGAGGTGATTCTCCTGAGGGACGCTCTTTGGAACACAATTTTGAGTGAAATCTGGGCTCCAAGTCAATGCTGAAACTCCTACTGACTTGGAATGGAGGTAAGAAAATTAATGAGGTTAATTCTGGCTTATCAGTAGATCACAGGACATTTTGTATTGAACTGAAGGAAATGATATTAGCTGAACTTCAACAAAACATCACTGTTTGATATCTTGCAGCATTTGTCTATGTCATCAGCTTGCAAAATGGAATTTTTAGATCTGTTACCAATGGATCTTACCTTTCTAAGGACTTCAATATATTATCACTCACTCCAACTTACCAGACTGTTTAACATAGCAAGTTATTTACGTCCAGGATCCCAAGCATTTAAAGTATTCTTTAAGCTAAAATAGGCAATGTCATAAAACATAGGTCTGGCTTTCTTTTGACTGTATTTTTAATATTTCCTTTATTCATTGATTATTTGGAAACTTTCATAATCTTTTATTGTATATCCATAAATAAAAGATGATGTTCTGTTTGGATTTTTGTCATTCTAAATGCATGCTCAGTCTTGTCTTTAGGGAATTGTCCTCAACATGGATGCCTAGCTTGTGCT
Organism: Sitta carolinensis; assembly: GCA_032173965.1. Classification (NCBI taxonomy): domain Eukaryota; kingdom Metazoa; phylum Chordata; class Aves; order Passeriformes; family Sittidae; genus Sitta; species Sitta carolinensis. The sequence continues at coordinate 23,223,200 of CM063288.1, forward strand.
CAAAGCAATCCCTACTTTGGATTTTTTATGATCTCTGACGCAGAGAATCTTGGCAACTGAGATGGAATTTAAGTGTTTTGAGATGAGGATAAAGACGATTATTTGATGGTGAGTTCTGTTATTGCTTCTACAGTGTCATACTAATGTTACAGCAAATTATATTTGACATGACGTCCTACTGAACTACTGACAGCTGCAGTTGTGTTCCATCACAGTTTCTCTGTTTCCTGTTATTCACACTGTTTTTTAACTGAATCAATGTGCTTGTTTTGTCAGTTTTTGGATAATATGTAAATGAGAACATAATCAAAGCTTACAAATATAACAATAGCTCTGACTATTGATACACAGCAAATTAAGGAGTAGAATTCCTGTGAGAGTACACAATGATGCCCATCAATCTGATTAAATCTAAATTGATATGAACAACACATACTTGTTTAGTGCCTGTAGGAGACAGAGTATTGCTTCTGCTCTCAGCCATGCTTTCTGAATTTGCATGCAATTCACCTGGTGCCATCTGAAAGACAAATGTTTTAAAATCCCACTTTTTTCCTAATTAAGACATTATTGATTAAACAAATAATCATAATTTCCACCATTATTTAGTTCAAATTCTGAGCTATGTTTCCCTCACAGAATATTACTTATAAATCAAATAATTTCCTAACTTGTATCTAGGCATCATAGGAACTCTAGGGTTCTGGGAATATTATCAGAAGTCCTATTACTTCCTATATTCCCTTAAGTTTTATTTTTAAAGGAGAGAGTTCAAAAATAATTCTCTTTTTCAAGAAGGAGGAATGGTCACAAAGAGGACCTCTACATTAAGAATACTGTGAAATAGGACCAAAGGAAAATTGGTAAAAGGAAATAGCTTTTAGAAAAGAAAAGGTGATATACAGGTTTGTAAAATTCTAAAAAAATTAAAATTCATAGGGAAGACTATATGGATTGGATAGAAGGGAAAGGGGTAACAGAAAATAACTGAAAAACAATTGACCAAGACTACAGTGATAACACCCATCCAAATGGAGGCCTTAAGACCGAAAAACAAGGACCTTTCTAGCAATGCACAGAGTTGAGTCTTAAGAAAGAGTTCTAGTTATTAAAAAGCAAAACTCCAATTAACTGAACTAACCTGCTGCTTTTGCTCCACTTTAACAGTCTCACATGCTTCTTGACCATTTCTTTCTTCTTTTTTAGCAGTAATCAACTCTTCAGAAAAATCAACTTTCTGCCATTAAGTTGAAGAAGAGAAAATTAAGTACATTTATACACAGTAGAAGGAAGGAATTGTTAACTACACACTGACTGTGCAACAGGGAAAACACCAAAGTGAAAATCTGTCATCAGCACAGGTGTAAATTGCTTATGGCAAAAAAATGCAGCAAAACCCAATTAATTCATTCTTGGACAAGCAATGACAACATATTTCAAAGCCGACATGATTTTTCTGATGCAGGGAAGCTATAGAGGACTGTAATTCTTCAGTATAAAAGACTGAAGAATTCCAGTGGCTAATCAAGAATCTGAGGAATATTAACCAATTCATACACAGGCTCAGTAAGGGGGAATAAAGGATTAAGTAACACTGTTATAAGAAAAAAGTGAATAAACAACAAATTCAGAAAAAAATATCAGGATTGTGGGAAACAGCTCTAGGGAGGAAATAAACATTTGTGAGTCTCTACAATCAAATTTCTTTTAAAAGATGGAAAGGGAAGAATGTGGTCTAAGTATAACATATAGTATAATAGAAATCTGGAAAAATAATGTATTTTATGAACACTTGATAAATCCTTCAAAACTGTCATGAAAGAATTCCACAGATTTCAAAGAACATAATAGTGGCACAAGATAAAGAAAGCCAAAAGCTTTATAGTTACAGTTTTGTGTCATCCGGATCTTTAGCTGCCCAACCAAAAGTTATAGTCTTAAACAAGCTTCTTATAAGAAAGTGCTGCATTATTAATTTTCCATTTTAGCATTAAACACTTAAAAAATTCCATGTGATCTTTTAATTTTTTTTTTTTTTTTTAAATAAGGAAAGGTAGTCTTTAATTTTGCACTTGAAAAAATCGATTTTTTTTCTGGCATTCAGGAGCCATGTGAAATTAGGAAAGATTTTGCAATACATTTGTCATGCCTTAAAAATAACAAGAAGTGAAACTCAATTTATAGTCATGGCATTCCATACAGATAGCACGTCTGTGTAGATGGCTGAATTCTTTATTCTTAATAAGATACAGACATTGACTATTGATATATTCTGGAAATGTTCATTAAGAATATTAGTTTATAATCCCAGAATACCACATAATGTAAAAAAACCCTAAAACCTTTCCATTTAAAATAATTGCAGAACTATATTGTAAAAAAATCAATTATTTTATGGAAATTAGTCAAAATAAGGTAGTAAAATTTGAAATTCCACTTGTCTTGAAAAGATCATACAATGTTGCTCTAGAAAAGATGAAAGGTTCAAGGCATCTTCCAAGAGAACCTGCAACTACTGTCTGCACACAACAGTGCTCGTGAAATACAGAAATGGGGAGGAGAATGCGCATTTATGTTGAGGTTTCTATATGGTCACAGTGCAAGACCATGCCTTCTTTCCATTCACCTACTGACCTTTGGAATTCATTTATATTCTTGGCATCTCTTACTGCTTTAAATTGTATTGATGGACAATTTGAGTGTTTGTCAATTTTAGAGCATAATTGCATCAAAGAGAAGTGAAACAACATCAGTACCAACAAAAGCAGGATATTTAAACATCTTAATTTTTCCACCTTCACAGAAGAATTAACTCTTCAGCTGCTGCTGCATGCAGGAGATTTTGCAGATACTTTGAGAATGGAGGGTGGTGGAGTATACAGAATCTTCATTATCTACCCCATCACCTGTCTTCCATAATTCCTCCTCAGTTAATATGTTACATTTAATTACACCTACAGTGGTTTATCAGAACATCAAACTAAAAATGCTGTTCTCTTAAATATTTATGTAAAAGAGAGGGTTTTCCAACACAAATTACTTTGGCTTTAACACATCTTATTTTTCAGGTTGTCTTTTCCAAGAGGGAGGCAAGTGAGGTTGGTTGGCATTTTGTAGCTCTGCAGTTACCTATATCACAATATCAAAGGAAGAAATATGAAGAAAAAAAAAAAGTATTTGTCTAGATACTCAAAGAAAATTTGACATTTTCTTCTAAAGGTTTCTTGAAAGGAGTAACAGTTCTGAAAGAAGCAAAGAAAAAGAAACTTAGAAGAAATGTTTAGTGCCCAAACAAGTAGCACTTCATTGATTCATTACAGTCATTCCCTAAAGTAACAGAAAAGTGAACAATGAAGAAGTAATTCATGCCACCATAGATGATCCTCAGCTAAAAGCACTGATTCATGATCAAGACACCAAGCACGATAAATCAATGCAGAGGCAATATGTTCTCCAGTTTTAAAAAAAACTTACCTTTATCTCCTTAAGTTCTCTCAGAGATCTACACAACCCATCAACAGAATTCATGATTTCTTCATACTTTAACACAGTTTTTTCAACATACTTCTTTCCTTCTTCAATACCTACAAAGGCAAAACAACACACAAGTAGAACAGAATGCCTCAAACAGACATGCAATGATCTGTGTAATTTGTTACCCCAAGGTTCTGAAATAAACACATTTTTGTGTGTTTTGTTTTGCTGGAGAGGTTCTCTCATTCGTAGTAATGTGCTTTCCCAGCTTGTGCTAGCTTACTTGAGATGAGTCCTCATAGTTTCTGCAGGTCTTCTCTCTGGTTAGTAACACTGCTTTAAAAGATGCTGACCTCATAAATTGTCCCCTAAACTTGTTGCCACATTATACAACTAGGAGGCACTTAGATCCCTGTTATAAGAAATACAAAACAAAGACAGGATGGAGAAACTTTTCCCATGCAATGACTTAAAGGACACCAAGCAACGCCTTTCTTGTGGTGTTCCTAATCAGCTGATGTTAAAAATATCTTCCGTCATCTCCTTTCCTGCAGATAGGAATGTTTAAAATATTGAGAAGGCTTAAAAAAATAAAAAAGGAGAGAGAAGAACAAAGAAATTACCTGTGCTCTTTAAACATTCTTTCCACTAAGAGGAATTTAAAAGCTTAATTTGAATTTTTTTAGCTTTACTTAGTTGAAATTTTTTTTTTACTTGAATTGATGAGCTATACAAAATCCCTGCAGATTTGGATTGTCACCTTATCTTTGGATAAAATAACATTTAAAAGTATATAAAAATTACAAGTAGGGAAAAAAAAGCAAAATATGAAATTTTTTAACTTTCCTTTTATTTTTGGTCAACAACGTTCCAAATCAATACAATTATAACTGCAGTATCTAAATAGCAGTCTAGATTATTTGCTAATAAAAATTTGGCAATCAAATCCTACCAATTATTCACAGTTATAATGTAAAAAATTAATTCAGCAGTGAGGTATATCATTATAATATCCTCTGGCTTCAAAGGCTTGCCTGTTATGAGAGAGCTTAAGCCATGAAATCTTAACTCCAAGCTCATGAATATTGCAAGGACATTTTGATTTCAAGGTGAACTCAGGCTGTATACAGAAAACTAAGTAAATACCAGACTGCTGAATACTTTCAGATTTTTACTTTTTGTAAATATTTGATCTGAAATCCTTCACCTCTTCAAATCAATACTTTCCAACAACATTTATTTTTTAAAATTTATTAGATTTTCTTCTTAAGTGAGCAAATCTAGGAGTCTGCTTACTTCCATCCCAAGTTACTGCATTTTGTCTCCACAGTACATTACCAGATATCTCCTCACCATACAACTGTCTAGCAAGGTCCATAATCTGCTGAATTTTTTCTTCTTGTTGAGGCACTGCAGGTTCAATAAACTTATTGAATTGCTTGTAGAGAGTTTCTATTGCTTCTCTTGTGTTGCATTCTGCAGAGTAGTTGCCAACTCTAATCACTGTTGCGCTCACATCTTCGAACCAAAATTGACACTGAGGGACAAAAAGCCTGCATTATAATGAATTACTACCTGCAGTTCAAGCTGTTGTAGAATAGAGTGGGTCACTCTTAGATTTTCCACGATCAGTGGCATACAGTATGTCTCAAATATTCTGACTTGAATTTAACCTGAAAAACATTTATTCATTACTAATAGTGCTTCATGTATTAATGGCTGTTAAATTTTCATTTGACACTAGGCTCACGCTCATCTTACAAGCCTGGTGAGGTTATTATTTAATAGAAAAATTTAAAAAACAATGCATGAGACAGACACATCAAAATAAAGTTATAGAAGTGTCCAATAAGAAAGACTGCAGTTCAGAAAAAAAATATAAGTCTACTGGAAAAGAAGTGTTTTTCTATTAAGGAACTGAGTATTTTACATTTCTGTTCCATCATTACATAAACCACAGTGGGTACTGTGACAACCTGCCTCTCATAATTTGATGGCTACCAAAGAGGACTTTGTGGCACTTTCTGTGTTGTCTCAGAGCTTAGAGAAAATGAGCTCCTAGGTATGACCACAGACATGCTGAATGACTGTGAAAGTCATATGGAGGTAGAGACCCCAGCTGCATGAGCATGGTCATACTGCACATTTATTTCCCTCTTTCACTGCAAATTTAGAAAGAAACGACAAAAAAACCCAAACAACTTTTTATCAATGTATTACTTTTGGAAAGTACAGATTAACCTTAAGGCATTAAAGCACTTTTATTTATCTCTGTCCTGGATCATTATTACAGCCTTGGTGGGAATGTCAGATTTACTAGTACCTCTTTCATCATCTGCTGCAGATTCTCCATGAGATCCAGATTTTGCTTGTAATCTTCCACAACCATGTTAAAATCATTCAGCTGCTTTTGTAAGTCACTGATTGAGCCCAAGAGAACTTGAACTTTAGCATTAGGTTCATTTGCAAAAGGGTCAATGACTTTCTTCTCTAAATTATCCATCTTCTTTTTAAGAATCTGTTTAAAAGACATAGCAATGTTAAATACTGCAACAAAATGTTTCTATTTTTAGAAATTTAATATAAAAAAGCAGGGGAAAACCATACAAACATATTTCTCGTCCTATGTTTGAAAAACTATAAGCTGCTCTTTCAAAAATCAAAGGAAACTGGAGGGCCTCTGTAAAGCTCATTAAAACCGATATAAATTATATTTATTAAAGGTATAATTGAGCTAACCTTTTTCAGCTTAAAAATAAGCAAATATCTGTTGTAATAAATCATGGTCATGCATGACTTGCAACTGAAAAGGCCATTGAAGGAAGAGTTTCTGGTGAATGCAAAAAATGGATGAGGCTAATGGTTCTAAGGTGCAAAAGATCATGATCAACTGCAGGCAATGAATACAGCCAAAGGCTTGGAAGAAAAAAGTGCATCTTTGGGTTTCTTTAAGAAGAAAAGCCAGGTCACACAACAGAGGCAAGAAGAATGAAAGATTAAACAAAAAAAAATGATGGTGGATTACAGGAGTGAAGTCAGGAATTGAGTTAACATCATTTCACTGAAGCAAGTGGCAAAATAACAGGAATAGAACAGTGACTAATATCTCAGACAGTGTCAGACAGGGAGAAGATAATGAGAAAAGTAAAAGGGAAGTGCACAGCACATTTTGTGATGTGCCAATCTTCTATGATGTGTTAGGCATAGCCCAAATAATTCAACTGGTGAAGCCTTTACTAAGCCTAGAATTTCTATTACCTGTAGCTTCTCTGCATATGTATCAACTTGCTGAATCTGTATTTTAAGTACTTTCATATTTCGAGCTTTTTCAGTTTTCTTCATATAGTTAAACTTCAAATTGTTGAATTTCTTTTTGAGATCCTTGAATGAATCTCTGAGCTGCAATGGTGTAAACATAAAAAAAAAAAAAAAAAAAAAAAAAGAAAAAAAAAAAAAAGAAAGAAAAAGCACACATTAAGAGCTGTTTAATAGAAATTTAAACACTGAAAATTTAATCCAGAAATTACTAATATGATGCCATCTCATAAGGCATCCTTATTTCCTCAGAATTTCTACACAGGAACGGAAACTCAATCTTGCCAAATTCAACATTTTTGCATTCTGAATGAAAAGTACTATTTCCAGAATAACTGAGGCAAAAAAAGTATTGGAGCAATGGATGAGATTATTGCTCAGACAATCTATGAAAAAATCCTGCCCAGGAGCTTCCACTGTTTTTAACCTTCACATACTTTAGTCCATTTAGTAGAAACGGTAGCCATGTAAATGCCCCATTTCTCATCCCTTTTTCAAAAGTCCTGCTTCTGGAAAGAAGTTATACATGGGCTTAATTTTATACACTGTGCAAGACCAAACATCTTGGTACAGTTACTCACAGCACACAAAGAGGAGCACAGCTCTTTTCAGGACCAAGATGCAGATCATGTGACCACCTGGCTTTCAAATAACGATGCTCTGAGGATGGCAGCAGAGATCCTGCCTAACAGATACAGAAAGCCTCACCCAACCCCTGCTAGATGTACTGCATGAGAATACCTCTACCAGTCAGCACTAACTTGGTGCAACACGCCCAACATTGGGGAAAACTATTTTTACAATAAAATAAATGAACATTTTTAAATAATTTAAAATATAAATTAAAATTAACTAATAGCTCCAATTATGAAGTATCCATGCCTTTCAAGGCTTTTCAGATGAACTCATACTAGCTACCTACTATTAAATCTAGTTATATTAAATTTGTTCTAAAACTCTTTTTTTTTCATTAGATGAAATATAGCTATGGTTTCTTTAATCTACAGAAAATATTATAATGTGCCAGAATGATAGAAATTGCACTGATGAAGTGCTAGAAAGCTGCAATTTCATTTACACACATACTGATCAGACACATTGTCGATTTACCAGAAAGAGTTTAATACATATCAAAAAGAAGAGCCATATATAATGAACATAATTTTAAACCCAGTGTTTATTTACCATGGGAACTAGTTATATAAGTTTATATATATTCTTTATCTATTGTTTTCAAGTGACAATTACATTTCCTTTAATATTGCCTTACAAGTAGGTCTTTATTAAACCATGTCATGTTTTTCATTATCAATTTTATATAAATAAGCATATCAAAACCATTTAGATAAACTATTGTAAAGGGCCTATGACATTTTTTAAGAGTTTTCCTTATATTTTTTCTCTGAAAGTTATGCAACTTCCCATTTTATTAACAACTTTAAAAACTCCTTTCAGATATTATTGTTACTTTTAAATTTCTTTAAGCAAGAGATACAAGAATCAGACAAGTATAAAACTTGCTTAAAATCAGTACTGTTTTAATTACCTTGCGATTCCATGATCATGTTTTCAAATTATTTGTAATTAATTCATAAAATTTGAAGTGGAAGAATATGAAAATGATCAAAATATTAATTTTAAGAATTTCAGATCCTTTAGGTAATAATATTCTGCTTTTAGGATAATGTATAATAATAATAATAATAATACACAAATACGTAAAAGTATATTTATTTAAAGACACTGATATAAAGAAATGCAGAAGTTCTAATGCTTTACTATCTATTACTCCAGACACAAATGAAAAGAACTTAATTAATGTTAAAAAGTCAAGGTCACATCCACATTTGGATATCTAAATATGTATTTCAGGCTTTTTTAATATTAAAAAATCCTACAGACTTCACCCTGCCTCCCTCCTCCTTCGTGCCAAAGAATCCAGAGAGTAATGAAGGCTTATTTTGCTTATTTACTGTTATTGGAACAGCTAACAATCAATCATTATTATTACCATTATATACTAATGTTAATCCATCAAGGGATATATTTTTCATTTTCATTTCATCTAGTGGGATGTTGCCACATTATTTCAGCAGTGAACAAACAGATGGTGCTCACTCAGCGTAATGGAAAGGAAGGGAATTCTATCACTGGCCCTGCGATCTCCCATTAGTTTAAGCTCTTTATCCCACCTAAGTACACAGAATAATAAAATCTATCTAAAAGACCTCTGTTAATATAATCACTTCTGCAGAGGAATATTTTTTTATTCAGAACACAAGAGTCTTATTTGTTGCTTCAAGTTTGTGAGAAAGAAAATATAAACATGGGTTTATTTTTGTTTATTTCACTGGCTTGTGCACTCATAAGCCTTGTAGTGATAATTTATAAGGCCAGAGGATCTCCTCATAGCAGTATATGAAATTAGATCTCCTTGTTTCAGATATGATGGCTTGTGTGTCAAAGGTCTGCAGCTGCTGTCACTCTTCTCTTTTAGCCTCAGTGGAAAAACCAGATTCGTTCTGTCTTGTACATCAGACTGCATTTCCACAACTCCTGTTATCATCAGCAATTGCACCAAGAACAGTGTGTGGCTTCCAATTTTTAGAAATCTAAACATATCTCAGTTTTTCAAGATTAAATGAGAAATAGTGAAGGTGTTATACATCCAAATATGCTTCAGTGACTTCAGCTCACTGCTTTAATAGAATTTTGTACCTTGTCTATTGTGTCATAGTCTTTAATCAGGCAGCTGTTCCTAACTATAGTTGCCCTTTCATTCACAGAGAATGATAGTGGAGGAGAGGGGTTTAAAGTACCAATTGCTTCAGTTTATCACAGGGCCACAAAATAAATGGAAAAATCAAGTTATAAAAATGTGTTCGACATTTTTTGTTAACAGTACCATTCCAGTAAATGCTTTGATTGCTGTGTGACTCACTCTAGAAGGAACTTCGATGCTGTTAACCCCTCAGCTTTCCCTTTCTATTCATATACAAAACTTTTCGTAGCATCAATAACCAAAACACCCCATAAAATCAGGTTGCTGAAAAAAGATTTTCAAAGTCACAAAGACTAAGAAACAGTCAAACAAAAAGTGGGGAAAAAAAGGATGCTGTTCAAGTCATTAATGACTAATTTATCCCTGGGGCAACAATCAGAATAAATTACAAGGTGAGAAATATGGCTGCATATCAGTTCCTACTGACCTGTGAATAAAGAGAGTTCATTACCATTTAAGGTTGAAATCCGTATTTCCAGTCATATCTTTCCATAAGTGTATAAATAATGACATGGTGAAGAAGAAATGACTGGGAAGAGCTGTGAACATGCTTGAGGATCCATTGCTCTTCTGTTGCAAGTTTTATTCAGATACGCATAAACGTTATGTTTAAAGTGATCACCTAAAGGGAAGGGTTTTTCATTGCAAAAGCCATCATGTATGATTAACTGTGTCACTTATAATCCCCTAAGCAGATCCAGGGCAGCATTCCTATATCCAGGATATCAGTGGACCCGATGCTGAGCTCACAAGTGACTGCAGTGTAACACGGGGGAGGTGCAGCTCTTCAGAGGATGCTACCCAAAACTACCCTGTGAAACAAGGAGCCCCAGCTGGCAAACACAGATCCCAAAGATGAGCCTTCCTTATACTTCTCAAAGATGTTGAGGACATAAATAGTTATTTTTGCCTTTTCAAATTCTTTAAATGAGAGAAGGCACAGAAAAGGCATGTATTTTACCCTTCTCTCCTCCAAGGCTGTTTCCAAACTCATGCTATATATCCTTGTCTATAAATTTCAGTATTTGTTTCCTGGTTTCTTGTAGAAGCACCAATATGTTACAAACTCAGGGAGCTTCCTAAGGATCTCTTCAAACACCACTGAGTCCTAAGCCTTAGTTCACATACTGTATTTACACACTTAAATTAATCACATCAAACATAAATTAGTGTAAGTATTTACAGCAGAAGCCCAAATATTTTCAGTCAGCTCTAAAGTTTGCTCTGCAGACTGGTAAATGACTACTAAATTATCCGGTTGGCCATTTACTATGTGACAGCCATGAACAGCTGCTGCTTGCTGCTGGCACAGGAAAGATTTTTTTTTTTCTTAGACACTATAGATAGTAAATACACTGTTAGTTTAGACATGTCAGTTGCATACTAGCAATATTCAATTCCTGATGATAAAATTGACAGAATTTAAAATACTGAAGAGTAATACTCATAAATAATATTCTTGAAGTAGTCCAGTGTCTTGATCCCTAAACAGAATTAAAAATACTAAATGAAAAAAAATGAAAAAAAAAAAAGAAAATGGCAGTATATTAATGCACATACAGGTACATGAGCCAAATATTTATTTAGGAAATACCTTTGCCTTTTATGATAACTTATACTATGAAAGGAACCCAAAGAAAAAGGTATCCAAATGCTAAATTAGTATATTTCAGTTAGTTTATGTACAAGACTTAATTAGATTTGGGGATGACAGGTTTTAATTTAACCAATCAACATAGCTTTCCCAACTGAAACAGAAAAATAAACTAAAAAACCCCAGTAGTGAACACTGTAATTGGTATGCCATTATTTTACAGAGGGTATCCAATAATCATCAGAAGACACAAGATACATTTGCCATATAGGGCACATGGTGAGTAACCCTTCTATGACATGACCTTTTATTTAAATTTGAGAGAGAAGACTGACTTTTTCCTCTACTTCCTGTAGTCTGGGATTCCTAGGCCTGAGGTTTCCGAGTTTCTAAGTCAGTTTCTTCAAGATGTTTTGGTTTAGGAGGGCTTTGTTCTCACAGGATTTGACATAAACATAGCTAATGTTTTTTGTAACGAGTTTAATATTTTGGATTCCTTTCTGTGGGACTGACTTTCTCTATGTCTTTCAGTTTTGGCCTGTGAGATTGAGAGTTCTGGCACTCTTCTGACCAATGAGAGTGGCCTGTTCAAAAAGGTATATAAAGGTATATAAAGGGGGTCTGTAGTTGAATAAAGGTGGAGTCAGATTCATTTGTCAAAACGAGGTTTCGTGTCATTTGTTACTCGCCACAGTGACAATTTCCTGCTTTCCCTTGTAGTCTAACAAGCAATAAAACCAGAAAAATCATTCTTAGAAGGGAGTTACATTTGGTCCCAGAACCAAAGGACAGAAAAAAGATTATTTTGTTTAACAGTGAATGTGAATACAGCCAGCCTTACACACAGACTCCTTGTCTTCAGCAAATTTGAGTGGTTTTCAGTAAAAACACTTTATTTCAAACCCCATATACTCTGATTCTGCCATGACACTGTGAAGTGTAATGGGATTTCTTGTTTAGAAATGCTTTGTGCTCTTCTACAGCATGGTTCCCTATGCCAGAGGGCTTCTCCTAACCATCTCCTCTCCCTGTCACATCTTACCATCAGACAAGGAGTTAAAGAAGACCAATGTGAAACACACTCAGCTTATAACTAGAAGTGTAAGTCACATTCAAAGAAACATTCTTTATGAAAACACTTTTTCAATTTCAAATCATCTTTTTGTGAAAATGGATACTTTTCACAAACACACAAATATTTTTAAAAGAAAAGAAAACCCAAACAATAATTTTCTCATTAAGAATAGTTGGGAAAAAGATCTCAGTCACCTCTTCTTTGGTGATTTTCAGAAAATAGTCTGTCTTTACTTAGGTGTGGATTTACTTAGCAAAAGGTAAGAATATATAACTTTCAGTGTCCTGTATTTTTATTAGATATACTTCATGCTACAGGGGACATTAATGCAAAATCCTTCCATCTCAGAATCCACCTTCTGTACTTCAAAGATGCAGAGAAGTACAATCTACAGAACATCAAGTATAGAACCCATCAGCCTTATTTTAATGGATCACCCTGGGAAAAGTTTTTCCTAAATTAATTTTTGTGGAGATACATAACAAGTGGAGCTTGCTAATTTGTGAATTCATTTGTATTTGGCCTACCAAGATGTTATGTTGATAATAATATTATCTAATTGCTCCTAACCTAAGTTCCATAGTGCTAAATTCTAACATCTTGTGCCAATTTCCCTTCCTCCTAGCAGTTTTTCAAGTATCATATCTTTTGTTTCTGAAAAAACATTAGCACTAGATTATTCTGAACTTTTCATTGAATTACTGAAAGTTATTTCCAATGGCCTGACAACTGCAATATATACAAATTCTACTTTTGTTTGAAACTTTAACTTCATAAGAAAAAATTACAAAGACTCATGTTTCAGATGAAGCTGACTGAGCTGAAAGTCAAAGAAAATATAGCTGTTCTATTTCCAGTCGTCTTGGTACAGTGAAAACATTTTATTGCCAGCCCAACAGCTTGATAGATTCCTGAACAGCAGAACCATGAACCTTACATTACTGTTGCTGCTGTGTAGATCCAAGGTTGCTGCTAAAATTAAAGTCTGTTTTTCTGTATACATATGAACCATTTAGGGGAATGGCAAACAGTAATGTACATTATAGAACACAACAGCTCTTTTAGCAGTCATTCAATGTATTGGGATTAATCCCATTTACCTCATTTATATCCTCTTGAGTGGTGCAGTGCTGGAAATACTGTGACAGTTCTTCCTCATACTTATCAGCTCTGGAACTCCAGTTTATGCTATCACACTCAAATCTAGCAAGTTCTTGCTTCAGATTCTTTACAGAAACATTCAAGCAATTCTAATGAGGAAAGAGACAAAGAAATTTATCAGTCTTAGGAAATGTATTGATTTAACCAATCCAAAATGAAAATCATTGAGGCAGAGTGTGCATGGTCAGCCACAATGGGCTAATCTGTTAAACCTCCACTGGAAGGAGAGCAAGGACACAGCAGTTTCAGTCACTGGTAGTCTGGGGAGAAGTTTTGGGTCAAAGCCACATCCTAAACATGGTGTCATCTCTGAGCAAAGAGGGAGTGACCTATTTCAGTCCTTTGCCACCTGGAGAATAGCTCCCTTCTGCCATCCATCAGCTTATGTTGTCTGAAGAGCAGCCTGCCAATACAAATAACCTAGCCAAGTCATAAGGAAATTCTTGCTTTCTTAGTAAGCAAATGAATACAGGGCAACGAAAATTCTTCCCTGAATAAATAATTCCTTTCTAAAATGATATCCATCCTGTCATGCAAATCAGTCTTGAATCCACTGATAAGGTAACACTGTTATTACATTTTCTGTTTTGTTCTTCTGTTATCCTTTCTTCATAGGAGAATAAATCTGCAAAGCAATCTTTCCAAAGTAGCAGGATTATAATGTAGAGATTCAAGAAATCACTATCAGGGCCTTGAACTTCACAAAACATACTAAAGCAAATTATGGTTTGGGTTTTTTTCCAAGCAATGATATTTTAAAATTAATTTCCTTAAGGCTCTCCCTGTATTTTTCTAAGAGTAGTACTACATATTTGCACATCTAAAATTCAGCCAGATAAGCCCAATAATCTTCCATATTTATCCTTGATTTCATATATCATTCTACTTATACTCACAGGTTGCTGCACTGCAGACAAGATATCCACTCCCTGGGTAATGAGTAGGGTATATAGCTGTCTAATATGTGCATGTTTCTCCTGAGAATTCACAAGGTAGGCTTTAGCCTGGTGCACATTTTCAGGGTCCCCACATATTTCAGGAATATCCAGTTCTCCTGATTTTGATAGGCATTCCAGCTGAAACATACAAAAATTAAAATTGGTGTCTGTTTAAAATAACTTAAATTTTTTTCATTACTCTTGGGTTTAAATAATTAAAACTGGGTTCAGACCTGAGTTTTAAATTCTACTGATTCATGCAGTTTTAAATCTAAGTCTTTAATTCTGATCACCAGCGGATTAATCTTATTTCTTTGGGGAAAAAGAAAGAAAGGCAAGAGGAACCAAAACCAAAGAGAGTTTAACTACAGTGGGAAAAATTTATATTTTACAATGTTATACTCACTTCTTTTTTAATGTGATGGAATTTGACTGTCTTGCTGAAAATTTCATCATACTCTATCATTGCATCCTTTACTGTTTGATGGAAATGAATAAGCTCACTTATTCTCTCACAATTCTCTTTCACAGGAAATCCTTTCTGGCTTGGCAATTCCAGTAACTTTATCAGGTACTCAAGCTCAGCATTCAGTTGCTAGCAAAAATCAGAGAATTTACTCAATTTGCACAAGTATAATTGCAATTTTTCCTTTACATTTGATGAAATAACCACCTAACAATGGTAAATTGCCTTGGGGAAAAGCCAATTCCCTGCACTTTAAAACACCACATTCTGTACTTGGTAGGTACAAATCTCAGCCATCACCCAGCCTTGCATGAAAACGAGTCAAACATAATTAAAGGGCAGTGGCAGAGTGAATTGCTCAAGCTCAGAGCAGTAACTCACAGGAGGTAGAAAGGTCACTGTGATGACCTCAGCCTCTGACCTGCTCTAAATTCAAAGGCACGGAACTGATGCCCTCCTCACACTTCCACCACCCCAGTGCTTGTGTGTCACTTGAACACACAGCCAACACTGCTCAAGATGTTCTCTGGTCACTGGAGAAAAAATGTCTTCACCCTACCTTATAAACACACACAAATACTTCCTCCTGGAAAACTGATGTGAAACATAGAACACTTCAGCCCCAGAGAGAATGTGTGGTGTCAAAGACGATGTAAATCTTTACAGGACCACAATGAGATTTTGATGCACCCTTTACTCCACTAGCTTGGTTTCTCACCTCATAGTGTGGTTTCATTTGGTTCAGCTTTTTCTGTAGTTCCAAAACAATTAAAAGGTCACTTCCAAGGTCAACTGGTACTGCAAGCTGGAGGGCCTCTTGAAGAATCTCTAATCCACGGGTAGTCTAAAAGAGAATCAAAAAGTTCAGCATTTCTAACTGCAATAAATTGAAAAAAAAACCCCAAATTTCAAGTCAAACATAAATTTGTAACAAAAACCTTCCTCAAGCCAGGCACCCAAATGCTGTCAGCCAAGTCTCTCTGTCGCAAACCTTCTGAGTGACAAGGGTGATAAGATATCTTTAAGACAGCATGAAAAAATGACCCCGAAGCCAAGACAGCAGGACCCACAGTTGCGCTGTTTCTGCGATACCAGAAGTGCTGGTGTGCTGCTGAGCTGCACTAGAGCACTCTAGCACTGCACGAGCACCTACAAGCCTAGCTGGTGTTTCTGCTTCTGCTACTAGCATAGCTGGTGCTTCTTTTAAGGAATACTGCTCACTTTCCCCATCCCAAGAAGGTTTCAATCTTCCTTCTGTATGAACCTGGTTGGACTTCAGTTTAGCAACTGTTAGGACACAGTTTAGTTTAGCAACTGTTCAGTCTCAAAAAAAAAAAATAAAAAATGGTGCTTTTAAAAAGAATAAATAAACCACTGTTGGTAAAGCATTGATTAAACTTCATTAAAACTTAGAATTCAAAGTGGAGACTTGGACTTTATGCATTTCAGTAAGGGAAAATAGATAAAAAAAATTTCATGGCTCCTGATGACTGACAGAACAGACTATGGACAAGATCATATCTTACTGATCATCTCTCACTGTTAAATAATACCTATAATAGTTAATGAGAGTCACAGACAAGCTAATAAGAATCTAGAAATATTTTCCACAGTTGCTTTCTTCCTAGCTATTTTACTTACGATTTTTAGTTGTTCTTTAAATATCTGGCACTGTTGCTTGATGGGTTTTACTTGAGTCATTTTAAAATTCCAGTTTGCCCAAAGATCAGTCAGCTCTTTCCTTTCTTTATTCATATTAATAATGATATCTTCAGTTACTTTTATAGATTTTTCTACTTCTAATATTAAATTCTCATTTACCTGGCAAATAAACAGACATTTTTTTTCACACATGATTTTATAACGTACAATTAAAACCTCATAATTTTAAACAAAGCTTAATAAAACCTCAACTATTCTAGTGTAACTTTTAAAATAATTGATATTTTTAAATACACTTTTCCCCTTAATATTGTCTAGAAATAGGCACGAATTTTTAAACTGAGGGCATATATAAAGCTGGAGTTTAAAACATAGAACAGGTCAGTAATGACTGAATTATTGCCATCTGATGTCTGTATCACACTCATACAAAATAAAATAATTTTGGACTAAACAGAACTAGCCAAAATGGCCTTTTGGAGAATAAGTAGAAAATGGAAAACAAAATAGGTGAAGAAAGGGCACCCTTTTGTGTTGATAAATAAAGCAGCACTGAAGCACAGGAGAGCTAAAGTGTTTAGTATTTGAACATACGTTATTTTATCCAGCGGGGACACACAGCCTGCAGCCACACTAATAGTCTGGACACCTTCCCTCCCTCAGCTGGTTTTTCCAATTCACCTCGCACCCTGCTGTAGTTTACCATCACCACCTCCTCCTCCCCAGCTGAGTGTGTAACTGCTCCCTAGTCTGTCCCATAAAAGCAGAAAGAACATCTGGGTATTCAGGCTGTCCTCATTAATTCGGATTACTTTAGGAGGTGCAGCTTAGGGAATGATGGCACATCTCCAACGATCACTGCATGAAGTGTTTCTGGAAAATTAAACGGGGATGCCCAGGCAGTGTAGCTGTTGGACAGAATGTAAAGACACCAGGAAAGATTATCTGCAAGGAAGCAGCTCCAACATCCATTTCACTAGAAGAACTCATACACTCTTTTGGTAATGACTCCCTCCCTCTTGGAAGCAAAATAAACTTAATATTGTACTTGTGTGTATGCTGCTTTACAACATGAAAACCCCCGGATATGAGCATGAATTACATTTGTATGCATGGACTGGGTCATTAAGGGCTGTGTCGCTGCTAACCACAAAACGTTTTATATTACCATAAGAACTCAAATATTTTCTTCTTATGAAAGTATATATCAGCCTTAGCCCCTTTAAAACTAGGTACACAATCCATCAGGCATAGAACTAGGATTGGACCTCATCACAGGCAAATATAAAATATTCAGTATGGTTTATCAGATCATACTCACCACATTTACTAAATTAAGAAAATAGCAACCCATATTTTGGGTGGAAAAAGTCTTCTTTATAGTCTTTTGCCACTGAGTATTAGCTGACTCTATTGCAATTTTATTTTCAGTCTCTCTTCTTGTCAGTAGGGGTTTTGAATTATAGAATTCCTTCAGATTTTTAATATCATCATTCACCTATAGAAAGACATTAAATAAATATTTTTTAAAAATCAAAACTTGTGCTGAAATCAGAAGTTATAGAGATATGATAAATTTGAATAGCACCCTCTGAATCTTCTGTTAATTTTAAGATCTATGAGTCCCTAAAATAGTTACAAACACCAAATAATAAAATAGTTTTAAATAGCTTGCCAACCAGTAGATGGCAAGCAGAGAGGTGGCAGCAGTTAGCTCAATTTCTGTCATGTATCATTACATGGATTTTACATACCAGTATATCAATGCACTGATTTTCACTGATCTACTTAATATGAAGTAACTGAAGATAGTAATGATCAGAAGTAGATGTAATATAATTTTTCTGTAGTTAATCAGGCAATAAATAAATCCTATGGCTAGTTTTATCAGATAGGTTCTATTCCATCCTCAATTTCTTTCTAAATGTTGAATGGCTACCATATTATAGAATCTTAAAATGGAATACAAATCAAAATGAAAATTAACTGTCCTGGACACCATTAGCAGAGCTACCAAAATTTTGTTGGTATTGAATTGATTATGGTTTGAGCTAGAGCTGCTTTTTATTTCATTTTAAAATCCAATCATATGAATTAGCATGTCAGTTGAAGCAGTGTAAGACAGCAACAAAAATCCCTATGAACATATTATAGGACATTTTTAAAAGTTATATGAATCAAATCAGTAAATTTAGTATTCAGAATACCTATATGGAAGCATTTTTATCATGTATTTATTTTTATGTATATAATGAGAGTGCACATGTGCAGAGGAGAAAAATCTAAATCTATTACAATGCTTCCTACAATGTAAGCAAATTTTGCAATTCTAATTCAATTTTTACAGTCTAGTCAGAGAATCAATAAGTAATCCATACCTCTACAGCTGACTGTAAAAAGGTCACATAAGTTTCTAGAATTTCTAGCTTTGAACTAATATTTTTTTCAATTTTTTTCAGTTCTTTATTCAGAAAGTCAGCTCTGCTAGAAAAAGCCGCCACCTGCTCAGGTTCCAACTCTTCCATATTTTTGATGATTCCCTCAGCTGCTTTCAGTTCACATGAAGTTTCCTTTGAAGGTAGAAGCATAGAAAAAAAAAATACGTATAATGACTGGAAAGGACGTGAGAATATTGATATCACATTGTTAATTTTCATTAGGATTGTTTTCTTGTGTATAATTTAATTACTTGTTTGAAGAAGAGCTCACAATGGAGATTAAATCACAGAAATATCCATTTTTTTAAAAAAAATATAGGTATAGTTATTGAAATAGCTATTTTGAAAGCTAGCATGTCACAGGAATAATTAGATTAGGTGTATCATTATGAATATATATTTGTCAGGGCAAAATAGACACTGCAGCAAAAAAAAGTAACATCCTGTTGTGCAAAAATTTGGCAGAAAAGATAACTAAAACTATTATAAAGTCTTGAGGAACAAAAAGATGTTCTTGCTTATCTGCTGAGATTTTAATACTGTTACTATGTGCTCTCCAGAATTATCTTAAAGTGAATTTTATTTCCACAGGCACAGTACAGCACAGTACAGATCCATTCTTTGGACCCCACAAACTGTTGCCTGAAACAAAAAAGAACTCTGCAGGGAAATGGAATTTTAAGTACTGAAAATACATAAGATACTCCTAAAATACACACTGCCATGTTGTACAGCTCAGGCTGAAACATGCAGCTATGCCAAGGCTATGGAAGGGAGTCAGGTGGTTTAAACCCACTTTTAGATACTTCAGGGTTGCTATGGGAGTGGGAAAGGCTCTGGAAGTGACTTAAAAACAGCCTGGCACATGTCGCAGAGCTGAGTGTGCAGGGCTCTGGTTAAAAGGCTGCACTCCCAACAGGACCAGAGTATCTCTTTACAGCCCCCTTCACTGTTTCTCTAAATGGGAACTACTTTTTACTTTTTTGCCAGTTCATCCCTCACATTTGGCATAATAAACCACAAGAAGGTTTTTCTCTGACCCTGGCTGTCTGGACAATTATTAAACCTGGTGCCTCACATGGGAATAGCAATCCATATTTGAAAAGTCCTCCTATTAAAAGTTGGTACGGGGATCCTGAGGCAATAACAAACAACACAGTGAAATAGAGACAGCGTAGGGAACTAATGATTTAAGGGCTGTAATGTTATCTGTGGTTTTGCTCATTAACTTCAGTTTTAAAACGAACTATAGAACTGTTTTCTATACAAGGAATTCTAAACCTCTCACCTTATTTAGAATTGCATACAGGAAGCATTTGTTTCTAAAAGCACTTAACACTATTGAAAGGTGTTTTTTTTACCTTTGTTTGTTCAGCCAGTTCAAGGTGCTTGCTCAAAACTCTTTCTGACTCACACAAATACGAGCCAATCTCCATACCGACTGCGAGCATCGGAGCCAGTTTTTTAATTGATTGCGACACCTTTATTTGAAAATATTATTCACATGGTTAATTTATATAAGTAGACATAATAGAACCAGTGTCAAATATAATTTTTTATAGAAAAAAAAAATGAGGTAACACTTGTCTGTTGGTGTGTAGATTATGTTTCTGGGCATAATGTCATGGTTTAAACCCAACTGGCAACTAATACCACACAGCTGCTCTCACATACCACCACTCCCCCCCCAACCTCAAATGGTGGGATGGAGAGAACAAATGAAGAAAAGGTTAAACTTGTGCTTTAATATCATGTGTAGTCAGACAAAGACAGAAATTAAAATATAAAGGAAGAAAACTCTAATATTTCTTTAATAGGCATGATCAAAACCCCTTCTTGTTTGCTCTTATTACATTGACAGTGCTTTCCTTTACCCTAAATATCTGAGGCTTGTGATTTCAATATGGCACAACTGCATTATAATCTTGCTATTACAGCCCTGGCAGAGGTATTTTGATTCTCTTCCAGGCTTTTTTCAGAAAGTACATCTAAAGCTTCTCTGACAAGGCAAGAGACCTATTTTTGTGCAGATACATGTACAGAATTCACTTCCACTGTCACTAAGATATTATGTATGCATTATGATAACAAAGCAGATTAGGAAGACCACAGGCAGATGATACCAGACACAACGCACATTGTTATTACTAGACATATGAATTTACTTCTGACATTTTTCTTAAGACCTGTCTGCTAATTGAGGTTCCAACTTTATTACATGAGGCAGAGGAGCAATTGAATTTAGCATCAGATTCTTTGGGATACTTTGCTTTAGAGAGCTGGCATGAAAAATATATTGCTTGGTAGCAGTATAGCAATAAGCACTCTTCACTGCAATGAACGATCCTGTTATGACACCATGTTCTCTGATGCAAGGCTGGGAACAGAGTGATTAGAACAAATGTCAGATTGAATCTTATGCTCAAATTGAGGTTTATATTTTAAAAATTGCATTCATAATTTAACTTTTAGGTTAATATTCACAGTACAATAGTGACATCATTTCTATACATATAAATGGTATGAAAAGAAGCCAATTTATAGCAAATTGAATTCACATTTGATTGAGAATGGTTCATTATAAACATCATGCAAATACAAAATATCTGATTGCAGACTTAATTATTCAGTCATTAAATTTTAGTTACTTTTCTGGTCCACACTCCTGGTTTTCTTCATATGAACCATGCTATAAGACTATACTTTTTTATTTGAATTTACACAGAAACTTATTTAGGAGCTATTTGTCTATTCTATCTCTGACAAGTCATTTAAAAGGTCTGGAGTACTATATGACATTCAACCATTTAAAGAAGGCTGTCATGTCCTTGATGCATCAATATTTTAATTAACAAAAGGAATTTTTACAGTGAATCTTAGAATCTATTCTCCTTCAGGTTTACTGAAAATTTGCTGTGGTTCAGTCACTGCGCTTATTAACCCTCAATTTTGCCACACTTTCATCTTCAGTCACATGAACCAGAAGACAGAAGCAGAATAAGAAACCAGCTTACAGGTCACAGGACTGATTGCTTACTTCTTTTCCAAAAGAACAAATTATAATAGTTCATTATCCAAGCAAATCCATGCTTAATTGAACATCACTGGTAAAATGTTCTTGTGGAAATGGCTCAATTTTCCAGAACATAAATTGATAAGAGCATTCAGAATTCTAACTACAACTCTAAAAAACTTGCTATTATTTGATTCAACTTCAATATCCACTATAGCTGAATTATGGAAATACAATGCACTGTTCATGAATGTATTAAGAAGACATGCTACAATGATGATAACAACAATCACAAAGATGATCAGAATGCTGGAGCACCTCTCCTGTGGTGACAGGCTGAGGGAGCTGGGGTTGTTCAGCCTGGAGAGCAGAAGACTTTGGGAAGATTTTATTGGAGATCCTCGCAGTACCTAAAGGGGCCTATAAAAAAACTTGACAGTGACTTGGAGTGATAGAACAAGGGATAACAGCTTCAAACTGAAACAAGGTGGGTCCAGGTTAGATAATGGAAGAAGTTCTTCACTATGAGGGTGGTGAGAAACTGGCACAGGTTGCCTGGAGAAGCTGCCCTGTCCCTGAAAGCATCCGAGGCCAGGCTGGATGGGGCTTTGAGCCACATGGTCTAGTGGAAGGTGTCCCTGCCCATGGCAGAGGCATTGGAATGAGATGTTCTATAAGGTCCCTTTCAACCCAAACCATTCTGTGAATCTATGATGTACCTTATTCAGATGATCTTCAAGTGAGGCAGTCCATGGTTGTTTCTTCAAAGTAAGTTCTTCATAATCTGGACACTGGCTGTTTAATTGATCTACTTTTTTTTTAACATATTCCATCATTTTCTGAATTCCTGCCACCCAAGAGCTAAAATGGAAAAGTAGAACTGTGATTTATTTCTCATTTTTTGATTATCATTGAGGAGAATTATGATTTTAAAAAAACCCCAACACTCATTCCATTGATTTGTATCATGAGTAACATGAATTTTAAACTGTTACCCTTAAAAGAAAAATAACCAAGAGAAATATTAAAATTAATCCAAATAGAATTGATAATTAGTAAAATACAGGAATGAAATTTCCAAACAAATCATTCGCCACCAGTGCTTAAGGTAGATTCACAAGACAGATACATTAATTCTCACAAGACACATAGCCTGATTCTCTGAGAAAGAGCTCATTTCACTTTTCACTCTAGCTATACTCTTTAAAAACTAACATGATTAATGGAAGAGCTCAAAAGCGAAAATATATGGCATATGATTTCTACTTTAAAAAGAATGGTTTCTCTGTACTCTAAGATATTTCAGTGTTTTTACAGTAGCTGAAAAAAGAATGTCATATACATTCTAAGTCAACCTTTCCTTAAGGGTGTTGTTTTAATGGGAGAAAAAAGCCCACCAATTTACAAAACAGTGGCTTGACTTACAACTTAAACCATAATATCAGGGAAGCAATTCAGAACCTGAATACTTGAGGCAGTCCACTTTAGATTGTAAACAAGTTACCTCATACAATTAAGAACTGAAGTTTTGATATAAGCCCCCTCTCCTGACACATCAAGTTATTTAATACTTAAATTTCTATTCCTCATAAGAGTTTTTGTAAAACTGACACGTTCAAAATAAATTTTTCATTAATTACATCAGAAATTTATGTTAGTACCTGTGAGAATCTGCTTTATTAATTAAAGTTTGTCCCTTTTGCATGGTAGTTGCTGTATAACCTTTAATTGCTTCCTGCAATTGCTTCAGTGTCAATATAGGCAAATGTAGGCCTCCTGAAATAGAGATTTTACAGTAATTCTCAATACTTTCAAGACCATCAAGCACCTGAAGAAAAAAAGAAAAGCATATGTTATCAATATTTCTGTTGTCGGAACAATCCTTGGAAATTATCTATTTTTAAAACTTCTATAAATTATCTGAATAAAATACACCTGAAAAAAAATACAAGACCCTTTGGTCTTTGGACACCCTAAAATATAAACTTTTCTAAATAGTCTCCTAACTGAAAAATGTTGGAAAAAAGGTTGCATTATTAATAATCCTGATTATAATTAGCCCCTGTAGAGACCACTGCAAGTAGAGATACTGTTTCTGCTGTCCACATAAAAAAATCTTAAAACCCAATTCTTAGCAAATAAATTTTTCCCAAATACCTTATTTTGAAACCAAACACTCAAAATACTTAAAGGAAAAAAAAAAAAAAAAAAAGAACGTGTTTTTGTCATTTTGGATAAAAAGTTTGAGACAAAAAGTCATATAAAAAAGGTAATTGGATTTGTAATTTTCCACTTCAAATTGTTTAGCCTACTGTTTGCATAATCCCACATCCACCAGCCTTCAAGAGCACACTGATAGTTTTATTGTCAGGTTTTTATTACAGACTTGGCTTCTTACCAACCTTGCCAGCAGTATGAAAAAAGTCATTGGCCTCTTTCAGCAGGGCTTTCCTTTCTTCCATATGGAAGCACACTTCTTCTTGCAACAGACAGATTTTCTGATTTGAAAGTTTTAGGTGTTCTTTTTCTGTATAGTCCTCTGAAAGCAAGATCCTAAATGCTTCACCTTCCAATTGTTCTACAGTGTAGTTCCATTCCTAGTGGGGAAAACTCCACTTTAGTCAATTACACATAGAAAAGCAATATACTGCACAGTAATAATATAAGCATTGGAAAATGTGTATTGCTATAGGCATAAAAGCTATCATGATTTAAAACAGTATTTCTGCTAGGAGAGGCTTCCCAGCAAATCCTGTTCTTAGTGATCAGAGTTTTCAGTAGTGGCATTCTACATTGTTTGGCACAGTTTCAAAGGCAGGAGCAGCAGTTACTAAGGTGTCTGTTGGGAAAAATGGTTAGAAGCAAATATGGAAAGACAAAAGTTCTGAACTGTTCCAGTGTATTATATGTTTAAATCATAATTACAGCAGGCATGACTAATTATAAGAAAATTACTCAATTTACAGTGAAATTATTCCCTGTAAGAGTATTTCGTTGAAACAAAATTCATAAATTTGTTTGATGCAAGATGCCCAACAGCAACTTTTAGGTGATCTAAAAACAGATATTAAATTCTGCCTTGTTTATATTTAGGCAAGGCTCTTTAAATTTTCACATAAGCTCAAAATCCCAATTTATTATAGTGATTTATATTTTAAAACATTCCACAAACATTACAACCTTACACACTCTCCGAGGGTATTAAATTTGGTTAGACTCATTTGCTATTCTGTTTAAACATTCCTCAAACTTGGTTAAATTTTCTATAAAACAGCTAGCAACGACTTCATTTTAAGCTTTTTATTTATAAGGAAATGTTTCTACACATAAAAAGCTTAGGTTTTCCATCAACAGGACATAAAAACTTAATGGAAAAATCTTAGTTACCTCCTTCTGTTCTTCAGACCTCAACATACTAAATTCATAACAGTCTGCCAGTCAGCACCCTCATACCTCTTACTCATTTTCCTTGAAAGTAACACACAGCCTACTATCACATTGACTTTTCAATTTGTCAGGAGATGCTTGTGAATTGCTCTGACATATTAAAGACATGCTGAATGTGCCTCCTTAGCTCTTGTCAATATTCCTTTCCTCACACTAGTAAGTCTCTGAAAAACTCATTTTTACTAAACCATTTGGCAAGAAAAAGGAGTCCTTTCTAGATTCCTTGATTAAATAGGTATTTTTCAAGAGTTTATAAATGGATGAATTAAAAATATTGTAGCTTTAATTAAAAATATTGAAGATTTTCTGCCTTCTAAAATATTCAGCACAAGTCTGGGGGAACAAAATGTGGAAATACCTAAAAATTTATCTTGTTATTAAAAACTTGTTGTGGGATAAATTGACTTTTCTTGTCTATAAAATAAAACTTTTGGACTTTGAATATATACCTGAGGAGCTATATAAAAGTTTTTTCACTGGAATATTCTATGCTTAAGCTTAGAAAATGTTGAAGCCCATATATATGGCTTCAGATCATGATCCATGTATTAGATAAAGCAGCATTTAAAACATAAGTCAATCAAACATAAAAGTATATTTTTTTCAGAATGTGTAATAAATTAACTTATTCTAACACATGCAAAAATGTCCACAGCTGAACTTCCTCTGAGCACCAAATTTGCCTATCATTCATTCATTGCATACATCAGCACATTGATAATTTAGTCCCTGTGTATATTCACAAAGCTTTCACCTTCAGGAACTACACTGCAGTATAAATACCAATATAATCTTATTATTCCCTCAAATTATGAACAAAAAAGCAGTGGGCACTAACAAAACCACAAGGGGCTGTGAGCTGATATGACAACTAACAAAGGATGTGTAGTTCAGTGAATGACTGTAGCAGCGTATTTAATAGTGAGCTGACAAAATCAACAAGCAGAAAGAGGAAAAAGGCATTCAAAGTCTGTCACCCCCCAAAAAAATTGCTGAGATATGTTAAAAATTATTTGGCCACAAAGTGGTGCTAGCAGTTCCTCTTGACATGGTGAAGCACCTCCAAGGCATATGTAAAAGCAAGCAGGTAACCAGTGCCAGCACTCCCTTATTGCAACATGAGCTCCTAAACCTCATGAGTGCCTCTTCTCTCAAATCTTGGTGGCAGCAGGTGGGGGAGCTGGGAAAGTCCTTGCAGGAGTGGAAGGCAGGAGGGTTCTTCTAAAGTCTGAGAGGGTTGAGGGCTTTTTTCCCCAATTATGATTTCTTGGGTTTGTTTTTGGTCTTGATAATTTTACAAACTAGTGATAGGGGTTTTACTTCTCAGCAAGGTGAAGTTCCACATAAGATACCAGCTTGAGAACATAATAATAATAACAGTAATAATAATAATGAATCATTCTCCTTTTTCCTCCCAGCCCAGTCCCATAAATAAGATGCTAGGCTTGTAAATCCCTCTTAGGCTGGCCTCTGAACAATGTAAGAAACCATTTCTCCTGTTCAACCTAATGCGACAACACATGTAAATAAACACATTATGTGAAAGAGACATTGGAAATTTCCACTTTCTTGTTCCCCATGAGAACAATCAAACTCGCTCTGCATTGCTACTACACGCCAACATTTTGCTCTGAGCTACACTACACATGCAAAATGTTTCTTGAAAAGATTTATTTATACTGCTTTAGAACAGGTTCCTCCTTTATTCTGTTTTCAACATCTGCAGTTCAGTGCTTCAAAAGCTAAGGTACATAACTCACAGATATATTTTCAGCATGCAGTTTCAACCTGGCCACTCTTCTGCACATCATAAGCAAAACCAACATGCTCATGAATATCCCCTTCAAGAATTTAATCTCCCTCTTCTAGAACATGCTTGTAGTAAGAAATGCAGAAGGCTAAAGATAAGATGCTCTAAATCATAATTCACATGGAAGCATAACAAAAATGTTTAATGCTAAACACTGTAAAACGACCTCATTAAAAAAAGGCAATTAATTCAAATTATATGAATGATCTATTACATAATGTATGGGAGAAGAATTGTTAGGTGGAATTGTAATAATAACTGTTATTATTATAAGTTAGTTCCTAGATACTCAACCATGACAAGGATTATTATACAAAATGAAAATGCATACTGTTTTCCTTTCTGCACTTACACCCTAATTTCTAATTCAGACAGTAAATTGCAAGAATAGCCCGTGAAAATGAAAGGTGGGGATTAATGATTATTTGGTTAAAATTCAGCAGTGCTTTAGAACACCTATTGTTGTGTCTCTCTCTCTGAAAACACTCCATAGCATACTCATTTACTGTTTTTTCTGCTTTTCTTGTGCCAAAGGTCTGTTCAAAAGAATTTATCTTTACATGCTTATCTTCCCTTAACAAAAAAATGAAGTATTTTTTTGACATGCTGCTTGGAAAAGCATTCAAAGTATTATTGTATTGTGTTTACATGGCAGTCTTGAAGCTTAACTGTTAATTATGCAAACAGGGCAACATGTGACATTTAACGACAAAGCTCACAAGGAAACATCTGTGAACAATCCGAAGCCTCTTGCTATCAACAGAATAACCTTTTAAAAGGCATTCACTTCTATTGGAATAGCTTTTGGATGAAAAAGGCCTCCTTGGTCATCTGGGTTATCCAAATTGAATTGAATGAAAATTATATCCTGGGGAATGGTCCTGACCCAGCAACAGCACTTACTGATGACAACACAATTCAGCTACCTAAAAAAGGTTCTAAATATAGGCAATTTATTTCATACTAAGATCCTTTCTTCTTATAGCAACATTTTCTTTTACCTCATCTTGCTTTTATGAGTAGTGGTAACAGATTTATTCTCTGGAATACTGATAATAACTGTGAAAGTAGCATTTTCAATTACTTTGAATCACAAGAAATAAATGGGCAAATACGTCTTCCAATCATGAACTCAGGTCACTGACAACTAATTATGGTAGAAATGGCTGGGGTTTGTCCTTAATAAATATTAAAATTTGTTAATATTCTAATAAAATTACTTTTCTTTGTTTTTCACCACAGAATTTTACATGTAAATTACTGGTGTGGAACTTGATCACTAAATTTTAAAAACAGCTAAGGTTATTCTTCTTTTAACTCATGGATAACTTTTAACATTTTAAATGAAAAAAAAACCTGATAAATATGGAGGCCTTGCATTAAAAATAAAATTACTTTAATAATTTAGACATATAGATGTGTATATATCTCATGTACATATAGAAAATGTCTACTATATGTGCTTGTTCAATGCCCAAGTTTATGTTTTGCTACTCATTTCTAAAGTTGTTTCACCAACCAATTATGGTATTTCTTACTTTCACTTTGACTTCCATTTCTTCAAGTTCCTGAAGTAACTCTTCATTTTCTAATAGTGATGAACCTAAGTTTTGCTTGTGAAAGTAATCTCTGATGTTTTTCTTATACCAAGATGTTACCTAATTAAATAATAAAAAGAACTCAGTGAGAAGTTTTAGAAGTTATTATCCGTTTTTCAAATTATATACAAGGCAGCTAAATAAAAAAAAAAAATCTCACATTTCCATTCCTTTCATTTTTCATTCCCATTGTTCATGCTTTTATTTAAATGCTTGCATTTGTGTCATAAAAAATGCGGAAGGAAGGAACAAATGCCTAAGCAAATACATACTGGATATATATGACAAAACAGAGAAAAATATATCCATAAAGTATGACCAGATTGTAAATTAACCCAGTAAAAGAAGAATCAAGTTATAGCTAGGCACAGAATAAATGCATGTTTTTTGATACCATAGAGATACTGTACATTCTCCTGTACATTGACATACAGTAATTTAAATATTTGCATACAGTAAAATACTGCAAATCTGAGTACTTCTGACCTAACAGGACCTCTCCATCCCCGGCTTGAAAAATCCAGTAAAGATAATAGATACTATTTTGTGGAATAATCTTATGTAGATTTACAAATTTATTGCATCTTACTAACTTCTTCAGCAAGTGTGTGCAGCAAACACATGCAGTATACAATTATATCTTCTAAATTCCACAGAATTACTTGCATTTATATCTTCTTGATTCATGGTAGGTACCTCTCACTTTCTTGGTAAACAACACGTGACAAGGGTTCCTGAGTGAAGCTCCACATTTTAAAATGATATCCAGAATTAGTTATTGGTATCAAGAGAACTTTCTACAAACTTTACAGTTTGGAAAGTCACCACTATAGTTAGATCATAGGCAGCATACTGAGAATTTTTGTACTCTATGTACTACAGATTTTTATAGCCCACTAGAGACTCTTTCTTGTTTCATCTGCTCAGGAAGAATCATACTATTTTAAATAAATTTAAGCAATTATAAAAAAATAACAAAACCTTTAAAATGTGTTGGAAATATTTTCAGATACACATAAAAAATATTTGCATTGTGAGTCCAACAGAGCTAGGGAAGTAAGGAAATAATTTCAATACTAAGCCTTCATTTCTTGGGCATATCCTCCAGATGTGTACTTATTGACTGAAACATTTTTTCCCGGAAGCACATTTTCACAGAACATTTACTATGGGTCCATCAAAATACAAATAAATGGAGTGGACAATAAAAACTGTGCTAAAAGTCAAATAAAAATTTCTTTGTAAATTAGGGCTGGGGGGTTGGTTATCATGTATCTGTTTTGCAAAACAAACCAGTGTTTCTGTCATGTTAGGCAGAGGAAGCAGCCATTTTTTAACCCTGTTATAGCAAAGTATTCACCCCTTTACCATTTGGCAATATTCCTGTCCAGTACAGTGAGTTTAATCAGTGGGCTTCCACTACAGCTAATACCTCTGAGTGATTTCATTGTGCTGCCCTAGCTCTGAAGGAATGGCTGAGAATTCTTAACTGGCTTTATAAGCAAGAAACCCACAGAATTTCACTTTCAGTGATTTTGCTGAAGGTAAGACTAACAAGGCCAAATTAACACAGATGGGAAAGGAGACAAGGTTAACAGCTGTTTGTAAAGGACAGTAGTTTTCCCTGATTGGTTGAAATCTAAAATCACTCCTATTATTCAACAATCAGATTTTATCTTTCGTTTACATTAATGACTGGATTAATTACTTTCTTCTTCCAAAGATAACTAATTATGCATAAAATAGGCCAATCTGACTTTGATTTTCATTAATGAAAGAGATATCAGAAAATTTGACACTGACACTTCCATAAAGGAAGCTATGTAAAATAAATATGCTTTCACACATGGAAAATTCTGAAAAAGAAACATATTACACTCATTTCTATCAGATCATCACATTCCAGTTGGAGATCAAAGGCAGATGTTGCATTTTCAGTGTTTCATAACCTGGTAATAAGGGATAAACAACACACAGATTGTGCATCCTTCTAGACTACACAGTTGTGCCTAGCAAAACAGAAGCAACACCAAGAGCAAAAAGCTACTCTTAGATTTTATAGAGCAGAGCATGTCTCCAGTACTCTGCTTTCTCTGTATCCCCTTAAGTCCCATTAACACCAGACAAACATTCAAAAGTTAGGACTTCCTCAAACAGAAGTGGCCCAGAAATATTGGCCCAATAAATATATTTAAGCTCCTTTTCTGTTTGTGCTGTAAACCAGTGGCTAGGGGTTTTTTAAATACTGTGATTTCCCTTGATTTTATATGTCTTACCTGGTTCTCTTGCTGGTGCCACAAACAAATTTGCAGAACCTGCTCCAGTCCCTGGCGCTGATGTCTCAGGAATTTGTCCAGCTGCCGCCTCCTGTCCTGCAGCATCTCAAGGAGATTGTCGATCTTCAAGCAGCTGCTGTGGGCTCCTTGAATCAGCTCCGGATTTGCATTTGGCCCCTCACATTTGAACTCCTCTATGAATTGAGTTAGGTCTTGGCTTTTGTTTAAAAGAGCAAAGGACTTCTCCAAGAGTTCTGTAAGAACAGAATTTCGTCAGGAAAACACCCGGAGTGCATTGTGATTCTAGTACCATATTTTAAATATTACTCAAGTATCTTTCAAACTATTTGCATATATGAATACAATGCATTTTTATGCATTGCATGAACATGAAGGCTTACTTTAGAAGATATATATATATATAAAAGATATTTCAATTTGGACTGCTCTTATGTAAACCTACGAAGGTACAATGGTGTATACACAAACATATATATACACACACACATATAATGATGTACTGAGAGACATCAAAACAAAAACCAGAAGTGCCATTGTTTTCTCAAAACTGAGTCGGTTTTGATGGTTTCCCAACCTGTGGGTAAGCTGAAGTGGAATTTTCTAATCTAATTCTTGTGTGGCTCAGTACCCTCTGCAGTTTTTTCACTAGTGATGCAAGCTAAGTTTTGGTCTTTACATCCCCTCACAGGTGTTGGGAAAAAAGTCTTCTCATGCCTGGGGGATGTTATAAATAAGTCAGGGTTATTGGGAACTCTTACCTTCTTTCTATAGTCTTTACCTAGACACATTCAGGGTTAAAAGTCAGTGACTACTCCACTTTAATGACCTATTAGTGACATGTCTGTCTTTGTTCCAGGTTCTTGTAGCCATATAGTTCAGAATCTATTGAATACGCAGTGATCAATATTTCTAAATCTTTCAAACAAAAAGGCAAATTTTTTAGGCACAGAATGAGGAAGAAAGGGAGACAAGCCAATATAAGCAGCAAGGTAGACATGAAGAAAAGTATAAAGAATGGAATATTTGTCAGGAGCCTCCAATAAAACAAGAAGCAACCCTCCTGAAACTTTGATCTTCCCAGCTGAGTATGTGTACTGGTAATTCAAGGCAAAGCCCCCTAAATCCCTGCCTTTCACAGAGAATACTTAGGGAAGAAGCAGAGTGGGAGGCCTCTAGTTCTTCAGTCACCAAGGGCTAACAAGAGAGATTAGTTTCCTTAAGCTCACTGCAACAAGCCTGTCCATTTTACTTCTTGCCTTCCAGAAAAGTGGTATTAATCAGAAATGTTTAACTTCAGGCCATCCAAAATTGAACACACCTAGAAATGGATAAACAAATATATTTCATAAGTTTTCACCTTTTTATTCCATTTTGAAGTGCATTTGTGTCAATTCAATTTATTTATTTAATTATTTAATTCCAGAATTATAAGCATTTCTGGTAAACTACTTATCACATACTGCTAGAGTCAGTACTTGGTCAGGGTTATATTTTCAGTCACCTTTTTTGGAGCAGGTAGATAGTATCCTTGCAGAAAGCATTGTTTTTATCAAAAAGCTCAATATCAGCTTTAAAACTTGATGTGGTTGAGGTAGAATAAGAAGTCAATAAATTGCAGCCACTTTCTTCCATCCAAGGGTAAGCTTATTGCCATCAAAGCACTCTTTCTGGCAAATAATTTCATCTGATCCTTAGAGTTATAGACCATCTTTTCAGCAGTAAATTGCTGAAAAGTTTAAATAGGTATGCAGTGAGCAGTTTGCTCCCATGAAGATCAATTTGGAAGACCCAAAACTTGTATTAGAGTTTTTTTGATTCTCTCTTCAGCCTCCCAGGGAGAATACCTGGTGTTCAAGGTAGCTAAAAATATTTTAGCTAGTGCTCCACTAGGGAATAATAAAGTATAACTTATATTCTGCTGAGTTTTAGTAATCATATAGCAAAATATGGTTAGAATTAAAGAGAAGGAATCTTAAGACTTATAAAAAATGCAGAGCCATACAGAATTGCAAAGGTGTCTGAAGTAGCCCCACAATGACATTAGTTCCAAAAATTTTCCTATTTTTGATTTGAATGTGCCACACTATGGTAGAAGGTGCTTCACATGGAAGCTTGAATAAAGAAAAAGAATTCACATGGAAGAAATTTTATGGGCAAAGGTATGTGCAGGAAAGTTCTTGAAGGGGAGGTACAAGGACTAGCTTGAAACCAGGAGTTTCACATCTTTCAGCAAGTCTGCTAAGATCTATCTCACCATTATATTTTTCCAACTAGAACATTTGTGTATTTGTTATAAGGCTGTGTTTATTATTTTCTTAAAATATGCACAGAAAGAATAAAACTACTCCCTCAAGAAGTTCATGCACAACCACGTGCTGTCAGGAGTACAATACTATTTGTACCTTTTGTATGATGCTCTTGTTGCAGAAGAAGTTCTCTCAAAGAGTCAATATTGTCAAAGTCCTGAGCATTTTTCAGGAAATCTTCAACTTGGTCAATTTTTACAGCAAACTGCATTAAGAAAAGAAAGGATATGGAGAAGCACACTATAATATTTTTTGCATAACTACATCATAATCTCTGTGTTGCTGGGAAAGTTAATGAGAATTTGCAGATTCTTGGAGGAAAAGCATTTTTTGTGACTGCCAGATACAGATGCTTTGTGGCCCCTATGCACCTTCTGAGTTGTTTTTTTCTTTGAGGTACTGATTGATTGAAGGATTTTAGTTGATACAATCTATAATTACAGTTTGGCACTTTGTGAATCATCTTTCCTACAAAGTCTTATTCCAAATCTAATTTCTTTGTATAATACATATTATCAGGACACAATAATTGGTAGATTGTTGATCTTGGACTTCTTAGGACAGTTAGGAATCCCAGTTGCTTCTGCAACTTATAGGTGGAATATAAGTGACATACTATAGAAACAAAATTATCAGGGAAAATTATGAAACCCTTCAAGCTCCAGGATGTGGGGGCAGTTGATCATGAGGATACACAGAGTGGGCACAAACCTGAAGGAATGGAATCCCTCTCTTCTTTAGCTCCCTGTGTGTAACAGTGAATTAGGATAAAAGAGAAATTGGTAAAAAGGGATTACATAGTTGTTCTTTTGTGTCCATCTCTTCATCAAAGTCTCAGACAAAGGACTGTCAAGTTTGACTAATGTTTGCCTGATGTAATTACAATAGCCTTATGGATATTTTGGTGTAAAAACTTCAGACAGCAATCATCAGTGTGCATTAGTGAAGGCACGTGAGAATAAGTTCTTTCAAAGCCAAATAATTTTAATCATAAGGAATGAAAGATATTCTGCAGAATGCCCATAGCTACTGAAATACATATTTTAGGGTTTGGTCCTGTTCCACTTTTCACTGGAATTTTCTGTCAATTACAAATCTGAGAGACATCGGGACTACAATATTTCTTGAAGTCTACATGGCTTTTTGTTCAGTTTCATCCTGTACTATCCAAAAGGTGGAAAAGGAAGGATGCGTCCCAAGATTTTAATTTTCTTGTTTGCCTCAACCTTTAGGAATATAATGAACAATATAAAACACATTAAAATTACAGTGGTCAGAGTACCTGTAAGATGAGGGAAGCTTCAAAGTAACAGTTATTTGATTTAAATACAAACCTCCAGAGCGTTTTCAAAGAACACTGAGGTAAGTTCCAGAAGTGCCTGTCGCTTCTCTAACATAATGATGAGGGCATCCCATGCATCCCCAAGGGTCTCTGCCATGGCACCATAAACCTGACTCTTTTCTTTGTTCTCCTCTGCAACCTTGTCTGCTTCATGCAGCAGGTCCCATACCTTGTCTTCCAAAGCCTGAGAAGGAAATATGTCAAACCAAACCAAACATAAGAAATATGTACACAAAATCCAAACCACCGTGCTGACGATACTGGTGTCTGTACAGGAGCCACAAACCTCGTATTCCAGTACTTCCAGTTCCTAGTGATAGGAGCGTAGCTATTTCTGCATGTTTTATAGCAAGCTTCTGGATTTCATCTGCACTTAAGAGGCAATGGTTTTATAAAATTCACATACAAACAAGAGTTAAGAAAATTTATCATGTTCTCTCTAATATTTGTACTTCAATGTTTTTGTATCTCCATAAACACAGATCTGCCTTCCTGGAAGTGGTAGCAGTGCAGATATTTCGATTTCTCTTTCATATGTCATCATATTACATTACTGGACATTAGAAGTTTTAGAAGTTTGTGAGGTAATTTACTCGTAAGTTTCTGATGACTACAATGCAATCCAGACAAGAGCGGTTTGAACATAAGCACTCCATAAATCCACACCTAAGTTATGTAATGGTTCAAGTTCAGTTTGCTGCATTGCTCAACCTGGCCACCAAATAATAATGCTCTATTGGCAAAATAATTCATCTGTGTTTCATTCCTTTGTTTAATCTCACCACAAGAAAGAAAACTGCTGGCTCATTTCCAGCTTACCTTTAAATCTTTAAAGATCACAAATCTTTAGTGTGTCAGAACATTTGTTCTGCATTCTTGCCAACCCCCATCTTGGGTTTTATCATGAGCATGAAACAATAAAGTGTCACTTTTTTTTGCTATTAGAGGTGCTACCACATGAATATGTAATGTGAAAAGAAATTTTTATCATACAATTTAAACAGCCATTCATTTACTACTGGATAAAAAATTGATAAAGTAAAGCACTCTAAGAGAAGCCTTTATGATGTTTCTTTCTTGATGAGGCATAAAATTGTTACATGCAGAACAACTCTGTAAAAGTAGTGGCATTCATTAATAATCCAACATGAGATATTAACATTCTAGAGCAGCTCTGTAAAAAAAAATCACAGTAATTAAATGAGTATATGAGATATTGATAGTCTCTTTACTAACTCAACATGTTAATATCAATTATTGAGAAGCATTATAATCATGACAATGTCGACATTAAAAAAAAAGAGGTAAAATATTCTCAGAAGTTTACACCCAAACTGCTTATAACTAGAAAGTTAATTTTACCAAAATGATCAGGCCGCTTTCACAGCTGTTCTGAATACACTATAGAAAACCAGATGACACCTGAGGTAGTTCCATGTCGATTTTCTTGGCAAAGACTAGCTTTTTAAAGAGCTGACTATTCTACATTTTGAAATAAATCTAGGTATGCTTTTATCCTAACATTACATTAGCTTCAACATATTTAAAAGACATTTCAAATGCTAAATCTTTCCTAACGACACAAGATGAATGCTACAGAAATGGTATAGGACCCAGAATAGATTTTCTTCTTTTAGAAGCCTTTTTTCTGAACAGGTTGTTAATTACCGTTTATCCCTGACAAGTAGGCTCTGTTTTCTAGTAATTGATTAGCTGTGAGGCGCAGCTAATCCCTAAGACACAGAGAAAACTGGAATAGTTTTCAAAGGTTATCAGTCATGCTTCCTGCATCTTTTAAAATTCAGTTACTATGAGATGAATTCAAATACAACCAAAGAAAATTAGAAGATTAAAGCAAACCAAACTGCTGCATTTAATGAAATGCAAAACTAGTGTGCATAAAGTTAAAAAAAAAAAATTATGAAACTGTTCATGTGCAAGTCTTTCAGTATTTAGAACTGATTAATGGAAGTTTTCAAATACAGATTTATTTTTTCTTTAGCATGGATTGAATACGGTTCACTCATTTAAAATGGGTGTGTATTTTATTGTCTTCGAATGATAGCTCCTGTAATGTTAAAAAACCTAACATGGTATCACAAGAGCGATCATGATGTCTGCTTCCTCAGCAACAGGAAAAGTAACATTTTGAGAAAAACAGAGTAATAAAAAAATTAAAAAAAAAGAGAAATATTTTACAGAAAACTACTCTGTTTGAGAAACAGTTCAAATGCCTAAGATGGTCAGAGTGATATTAAGATTTTATTGCCATGAGTTTCAAGTTATGCTTCCCACAACTGTCAAAGCCGCTAGTTACTGTGAACTTTAAAAAAAATCATCCTCAACTAGATTAGTTTCTATATATTACATATATGAATAACTTATTCTAAAATGAAGTAGACTGATATAATTGATTTTCTAATTTTTATCTCTGAAATATAAACCTTTTATCAACACAGAGTTGAGGAATAATTTGGACGGGACTCTTCAGGTCATCTGTCTAACACCTTGCTCTAGTTACTCAAGGACTTAGCCCATGAAGTCTTAAATATCCTTAACAATGGAAATTCCAGAACATTACAGCACAACCTGTTCTAGAATGAATTAATTTTTGTGGTCAACCAATTTTTTTCCATAATATCCAGTTGGTATTTTCTTTTTTCCAACTTGTGCCTCTTGATCTAGAAGAATATGTAGTAAGAGGAAAAATGTGTATTCCTATCAAAAAATGGTGACTTATGGAAAACAAAATATTCCACAGAAACCTGAATTTTAATGAGGTTTTTCTCAATTGAATGAACTTAACAGAGCTTTCCAGTAAAGACTTAAAATTATTTCAAACACTTTTGGAATTTCACATTTCATTCCCTGTGAACACAAAAAGAAAAAAAAAAAAAGTAGAAGAGAGTTTTCTTTGGACTCTGAGAAGCTGGAATGAAGCTTGAAAGTACAAGGAATGCCTAGCATGCAGCGAAAAAAGGAGCTCGTGCAAACATGCAACTTCTGTTGCTGTCAGTAAAACCGTGTCAGAAAAGTATTGCTCTGAAAACAACAGGCCGATTTAAATTTCTATTAAATATCTGTGACGTGTCTAATTCTACCACCCCAAGAGAAGAGCCCTGTCAGCTCCAAGGGAGCAGTGCCCTGGTTGGGTTGGACTGAAGCACTGAAGGGACGCTGGGTGGCTGCAGTGCCATCCCTGCCGCAGGAATGCTCCCTGCCGGGTGATGCAGCTGCTCTCCCCCTGCTCCCTCTTGGCGTACATTGGCCTCTGATACTGGTGCAAAGACAGAAAAGTCTTTTATGTAAGTTGTGTTAGATAATAATAGCTTTTGTATTAATTTGTTCACTGTCTGTTATTTGGGTACTTTTCCTTCTGTTAAAAGAGCAAGGAAGGAGAGGGGGAAATTATCTTTTGCCTTTCCTGAGTTGTTGTACACTGACTACATAACTTGGAATTTTCGGAGGTGTAAACTACCCTCCCAATCTCTAAGCACTGAGATGCTGCTAAAATTAACCTTTAGTTAGTGCTAAAAGGCAGTGCTGGGATTATACAACACAGTTGTTAATGAGAAGCCCAGAAAATCGTCAAAAATCTACCTTGAGGCAAATACTATTTCGATATGAATTTTGTTTATCCAAATATTGAAATTGATGAGTGAGCTGAACTAACACTGAAAAAAAAAAAAAAAGATATTTATTATATTTTACCTTTTTTTTTTTTTTTTTTTTTTTTTTTTTTTTTTTTTTTTTTGTTCAAACCACTTGCAAAAATCAGCTCTGGTTTGATAAAAACGCAGCTGAACTTCGCACTGTTGAGCACCTCAACAACTAATTGCCAATAATTCAGAAAATATTCACAAATAACTTCTTCCGTAACAAAATTACTGAAAAAAAAGCATTTTGAAAATATTTTTGCTTGAAGTAACTGAAAGGTTTATTTACAAGATATCAAATGCGAGTGTACTATATTAGTGCTTTTTGAAGAATGTGATTTTCTAATTCTTTTCCTCTTGGCTATTAGCATATAAATTAATATTTTGCAATTTATGCTCTGCGAATTAAAGTAAATAAAATAATTAGGAGCAATCCTCAGGTTCATGAGCCAAATTAATAACAATGAAGGTTTTAAACTTAAGCCTGTGGGCTAGATTCCCTTCAGTTTTGTGGTTGTGCTGCCATAGTCTCCCTCATGATAAAACCCAGAACTTTGGAAGCAAA
This sequence comes from Sitta carolinensis, assembly GCA_032173965.1. NCBI lineage: Eukaryota > Metazoa > Chordata > Aves > Passeriformes > Sittidae > Sitta > Sitta carolinensis. Next base: position 23,262,139 of record CM063288.1, read on the forward strand.
CCAAGAATGCCTTATTGAGAATTTTAACATTGTTATGGACACACACACACACTCTTTTCTTTTTTTTTTTTTTTTTTTTTTTTCAGATGATCCAATGCATTTTAATATTGAGAGACCCAAGCACTAAGAAATCGTGTTATCTCCAAATAGCACTTCTGTTGGAAACAGGAGAATGGCAGAGAAATGTCTGTGCAAAGTGCAATCTACATAATTTTACCTCCTGGAAGTTTTGCCTCAGATGTTAGAGGTTTGATTCTTCTCATTTCTCTTTTTAAATATACATATTTCTGGAACCTATAAACCTGCTGAAAGTTACCTAAAGAAGGATGAGGCAGATATTGGGGAAGACACTTGCATGAAATCAGAGTTGATGGTTTCAACAGAACTGGTGTTGCTGATATGGTCTGATTTAGCAAAACAGAAATAGAATGTATTAGCTTAGAATCGTATCATATTAGATGAGGCTACTGAGGGGAATTTTAGCTGGATGTAAACATTGTATACATGTTCTCTGTTTAGTCTCAGTTTTAATCTTTCCTGTTCAACATTTATTCTTTCAGCTCTATTAATAATAACACATCCGTTTCCTAATCCATAAACATTTGAAGTGGGGCCCTTTTCAAAAGTTGTATTCTGCTTTTTGTTTAACTAGTAGGGTGTTCCCAATTCCTAAATTTAATGGAACAAATGTAAATCAATAATGAATATGCTACAGTATATACTATCAAAAGAAACTATTTTGGAATGTTTTTCTCTACAGTCCTGAAGAACACACACCAATTTTTATCACTATTAATTCTGAACATTAAAAGAACTTTAAAAATGTTCTAGAAATTAGTGTTTTCTCTTTCAACAAGTCTATTCCAATTACTGTTTAAAGTACCATATTCCTTACTAAGCGTCAAACTGTTTGTGCTTCTTTAACCCTGTTAGCATTGCTAAGTCAAAACCAATTCCCTGAAATACCGAGCTGGATTACATTCTTTTTCCTCTAGCACCAGAAGTACTGTAAACTGATCACTGTGCCAGATTTTGTCCTTACTTACACCTGTGAATCCTCAACATATTAAGCTGACAAAAGAATTTGGACTGAATATTTTGATTATAACTTGCAATAAATAAACTGGGATGAGAATAATGAAGTTAAAAAGCAAAGGGTGATCAAAACCTAGAACAAGTTTACAGAAGAGCATGGGATAATGCCAGAATGGACTATTCAATAAAGTATCTTCTACAAGTTAATAGGTTCATCTTTACTGATTCCAAAGATGTATTTAGTATGAATCATCTAACTCTTGCTTTAAGCAGGACTAGTTTCATGATTGAATCATTACTCATTCGAGAATTTTTGCCTGAACTGCACAAAAGTTTAATTTTGAATTTGGTTAGTCTAATCAGCAAAGTTTAGCATATGCATATCAAGTATGGGTATCTGTCAGGATTTATTTTCCTTTTTTTCTTTTTTACAATAATAAAAATTGAATGGGGAAACAATTCAAACTGCCTCTTACCCATCTTCACACAGCTAAAGTATAATTCATTATCAAGTACTAAGTGGAAAATAATTACCATAAACAATATTTCAAAAACTGAGAATCAATCTTGGAAAAACTTTTTATGAGTGGATATAGTGACTTAAGGCTACATAGTTATTGACAAGTGTTAATAGCTTATTATAATTCACAAATGGTCATGGCTGAAAAATGCACAGCCAGGAAGAATTATGACAACATAAGTCACTGTTCATAGCTTCAAGGATGTTAGAGGAATTTATTTGTCGACATATATAAAGACAACCTACCCTATCAAAATATTAAAACATTTCTTTTTAGGTGACTTTAGACTTCTCTCAGTGTCAAACTCCCACATTTAAAATTATTCAGTTCGTTAATGCAAGCCTGTCACTCAGAGTTCCTATAATCTGCTCTCAGGAATGCCAAAATCTGATTTTAGGACTGTTACTTAACTAAAATATTCCTAGATCAAGACAAGCTGTTTTAATCTTACAATATCATTCCCAATGCAACTTACATCAATTAAGATTCAATTAAAATGTTTGTGGAATATCTACTTCACACTTACAAGGGGCTTGCTTGTGTTCAGAGCTTATATAAAATGATCAAACTTTTCACAACATTAGAGAATTAAAAAAATGAATTGGGTCTCCTTTATATTTAGCAGTTACTGAGGGCTATAGGATTTTTTCACTTGACACTGATGTATAAAGCAGAAAAAACCGTGCCTTTACTGATGCTGTCAGAAGCATATTTTCCAGAGAATTATCGAATAGAAATACAGAATTATAGAATATATATGAATTGGAAGGAACCCACAAGGACCATTGAAGATTTCCTACACTGATATTTTCTATGTAGAGTTTAACCTAACCACCATATTGCAGTAAGAGGCACAGGCAGCTACATCAGCTGTTGACTTGAGAAATTTTTTGTGGTCTTACCACATCTTACCTTCAGCTTGGATAGGAGGAATTCATGATCTTGAAGTAGTTTTTTAGTCTCATCTTGATTGCTGCCAATTTCTAATATATTTGGTGTTGATTCAGCTAGCTGAAGCTTCACCCATTTTCCACACTGTAATAAGCAAACAATTACAGCCTTCAGAAAGCACAAGGTTTCCTTCATTTATTTACTCACTCGGATTCTCAGCTCACACATACTTCCCATGGTCATAGGAGCACAGGGATCACACCCACAATGAAGTCAAAGAGAATACAGTATAAACTTCAACACAAAAAACAAAATCCCAGACGGGTGTTATCCAGAAGGTGTTCCAATATTGATTTTGCCCATGAAGAGTAAAATCATGACAACGAGCCAAAAATTTTTCTCTGACTCATCTCCCCTTTCAGTCGAAGATGACACAGATAATGAAGTGAATGTGGTGGGTGAGTGAGGCAGGCAGAAGTAACAAATGTATTACAGCAGATGCAAAAACCATGGCCTCAGACTTTGTTTCTACCACATAGGTCCAATGTACCTCTATACTGAACATATGGAACAAGACATTGCACATGTAGCAGCCGGGACACTTAACAGCGTCCTGTTTGGAACAGGAACCAAAGGATGCTGATAAGAACCGAATCTGTGATGTCACTGCATGGTTCCACAGCACAGAGAGGAAAAATAAATCACTTCAGCCCTCAGCTTAAGTCTCCTTGCAATAAAAGCACTCCCCTGCAACAACAGACCACCTCACAGCAAGGGTGAAAACTGACCTCAAAAAACCTTCCCACAACTGAGGTAAACCATCCTGAATTAGGTGACAACTCAACTCATTATCACCTTATTCTGCATTACAAACAGACCCTAATGGCTGAGACTAGCACGTTTTCCAGGATGCCTGGAGAATGAAAAAATCAAACTGCCAATAAGTTCCAGCTGGGATTCATTTCTAGCATCCAGATTTACTCCCAGTGCCGAATTTTATGCCAACTGAAGTTGTGGATTCCAACTCACAAAGCAGGCCTTCTGTATACACGCAGGGGCTTTACTGAAACAGGTGGGACTGTGGATTCACAGCTTTCAAAAATAACTACTCATTATTTAGTTTAGACATTTTTTTCCCCCAGGAAATACCTCATCTGTGGAGTTTGTAGAGCCACTTACTGTGTAAAGTTATTGCGTATAATAACTTTATAGTTATTGAGTATAGGTTAAAATAATTCAAGGAGGTTTAACTACAATCATCATACTTTATACACATTTTTATGCCACTCTTCATTTAAGTCTTTTTAAACAGAGTAAGAAGAATCCCTTCCCTGTAAGACCCTATATATTTTCACCAAACTATCCTACTTGGAAAACAATGCCAATAATCCAAAAGCCACCAAGAGTAATTGTGAACAGAAACAGATGTTAACTTCCAAGGAAAACCGATTACATATTGACTAATCAAATGGCTTTGCTGTATCATTTGATGCTAACTACTCATTTGCCCAGAATATTTAGGAGGAGCGTTAATCACGGAGTAGCAGAAAGACAGGAGCAGACACGCCAGCAGTTGCTGCCTTACCTTAAGCACAGCTATAACAATGCTGGCATCCCCAGCCTGCACAGCGACTGAACTGACTGTTGTCGTGGAAGGCTCCTGCTCGGGACTGGCTTCATCTGACATGGTGTTTCACAGCGGGGCTGCATACAGCAAAGCAGGCTCGGGACACTCCTCAGGGTCCAGGGCGCATTTCAAGGAGCACCGGGTGGCTTGGATCCATTCAGTGAAACGGCTCAGCTAACACTGATTAGTCTGCCAAAAGGGAAGAACGGGAGGTTAAAAATAGACAGCTCCATTGAGTTTATCATTCTGGAGAGAGATTTGACACACCCCTAGTTTGGTAGCATTAAGCTGCCTGTTCTTTTTTGTCACCATCTGAAGTGTGAAGGGTTTCTTCCATGGACATCACCTGACACCAGCTAACCAAATTATAAAAAGTTCGCAATTTAAAACAGCTAGAAAAAAGATTACCATTGATTCTATACTGACAAACGCGGTGTTATGAGGTCTCAAGCATGTAACGATTACAAATCTACATTTTCACATAGTACCAGTAAAACACTTTCTCACTTACTAGTTACTGAATATATGTGTCCAACATGATTCTTCCACTGAATCAAAGTCTTTAAATAGGATGAGAATGTGTACATAAGTCAAATGCTAAATCAAAACAGGGGATTTAAAATACAAAATTACTTAAAGGTATAGTGACCATAACATTCAGAGAAGGAAACCAAGTACCTTGAATTCTAAAAGAATATTTTATTCCTAAAATTAAGATAATTTACCTGTTTTACAATTTATTCTTAAATTGTTTTTAGAGTCTTCATTTTCTTCTAAATGAGCATAAGGAAAACCTCTCCAATAGCTGCTAAACACTGCTTCAGTTTTTTATTCAGTGTGAGGAATTATTAGACATGTTTAGATTACAATATTGGCTTGACATATTAATTTTATTGCCATTAGTCCAGAGCATGCCACAAGTAGCCCACACTATGGGACAGCAGCTGCTGGGTTTCCTTCCACAGAACAGCTGAGAAAGTGACACTGGTGTTCAGGCTTTCAGGTCACTCTGGAAAAACAATTCCACCCAAGAAACTACATGCATAAGTTTCCCCTAAGCATCCGCTTGTTTGGTTTGTTTGAAAATATGTAGCATTTTAACACATTTTTACATAAACTAGATTTCTAATTACATACAACATGCACACCTGCAATGGAACCAAGATCTGGAAACAAAATCTAAAATAGTTTGGATTAGAAGAAACGTAATGTAGTTACAGGGAATTTTGATATATGTGTCAAGGTGGGATTTTTCTATTTGTTTGTTCATTTCTTTCCCCCTCCAGTTATTGGCAGACTATGTTAATCTGAGCACAATCTTCAAGCCGTGAGTTTCAAACAGGATATGAAAAAGCCCTTTATTATGGTTTGTGCTGAACAAAACGGGCTTGGCAAAGCAAAATCCATCCCTTGTGCCAAAACACAACCATGAACCCTCAAGCTGCCAACCAAGGAGCAAATATCACAGTTTTCTGAAATGCTTTCTAACACTTGTAAGGGGCCCAGGGACCCTGCCACTGAAATATTAGACAGATCTCCTTGGGACTTCCATATATTCCTGTAATAAAATGGCAGAAAAATTTCATATTTGATCCCAACACAAAACCTGTGAGGCAGAAGTCCTAAAGAAAACTTCAAAATTTAAACAAAAGAGAGCCCCATTTTGGTTTGAATGGAAGATAGATCCATTCTACAAAACCTGCTAAATACTCCAGCATTCAAAAAAACATTCCACAAGACAATCAACTTTGGATATTTTACCCTGCAGGCAGGACTGCACTTGGAGGACAAACAGCACCTGGCTGGTGGAAAAACTAATTAGGAAAACATAGCCAAACCTCTTTATACTCTTACAAAAGGAGTTATAAACCAATTTTGGTATTATGTCCTTGAGTTTTTGTTCTCTCAGAAGAGCATTCTAAGTTTAATTTTTTCATGGCACAAGTTGGGCCAATCCATCATCTCCCTGAGGTAGCCAGACATAAGAGCTGTTTTTCACTCAAGTTAAATGAGGTATCATTTTTCATAGTGCTGACAGCTGGAAATAAGGGGGAAATGCCACACTCAAGAATTTGACTATAAGCAAATTTGGCAACAACTGAGATAAGTGATTCAGAATGTATGGTAACAACTACATGGACATTGTATTTATTCATCTTATGCTAAGCATACAGGACAGAGACAGGGAAACATCAGAGTAGTGGCAGGAAAAAGTTATCAAGGAGTCAAAACATACCTTACAACATAACCCTGGGAGCTAAAAAATGAGGATTTTGGCATTGTACGATGAGCAGTTTCAGCTGTGTCCAAGGGAGCAAAATTTAACAAGCATGCCTTTCTATCTTGTTTACTTATCTGTCTGTTCCTCTCTCTGAAACAAACAAAAATCCTGGTAGCAGCCAGAAAAAGGTAAGCTATTTGTGTCAGGAGAGAGAAATATTTTCCCTTTGCTACTGCTGTGTGAAAGAAGAGAGTAAGAATGACAAGAAGGAAGGAACATTCACCAGCTGTCCAGAGGAAACAACAAAACTGAACAAAGGAACAAAAGAAAATCTCAGGAAAGCAGAAAAAAAGATCTAGTCTCTCTTACGTAAATAATGTCATGCGTTATCTGAAGCAACCGTACATAAAAAGGATTTGAGAGTCAAATATGATAAAGTTCACTTAATCTTCAACACGTAGGGTGTGCAATCCACAGGTTTTTCTCATGTGTAACAAGCAAAGTGTGCTAATCACAATTTTGATAATGATACATAGAAAAAGGGCCTGACTTTCTTGGAGAAAAGTTTCTTTCTGTTAAGAGGTTTGGTGCACCATGAAAATGCCTCTGGAAGAGTCAAAGTTCAGTCCCTGCAGCCTCAGAGATGGAAGGTTCTTCACTTTGCCTGGTTTATAAATGTAGTGGGTCTCCTCTTTGTTCCATGTCTCCCACCTGGGAGAATGGGTGTACACAGCAAAGAAGGGAAGGAAGCATCCCTCAGACTGCTGGGCTTCACGAGGCTTGCAAAATGGTGCTTCCAATAAACACTGCTTCCACAGCCCCACCTGAAACAGGGACAAAAGACATGAGTCCTCTCCAAGACTGTGCTGGTTGATTTTTACTGCTTCCCATGTTCTTACCTTTTGAGTAGGGACCATTTCCACGTATCATCAGGACTGAGGGCATGAAAGCAAGCCTGGGTCTTGCAAGTCCCCCAGGCTCATAAAACAGCCATGGAGGTCACATCAAGGGTGAGCATTGAGCAAAAGGTAGGTTTTCCTCCTGGAAGAGGTTCCTTTTTACACTACACTGGTTGAATAAGTTTCTAGGGTGACAAACTGGTTGAAATTCTAACCCAGTATTCCTGAAACCCCTAACCAAAAATGATAAAAACCATCCTGGCAGCAGTCAGGAGACAAAGGTGGGAAACAGAGGTACCTCCTCCCAGAGGTCAGACAGTACATGGGTGGCGTGTGGGGAACAGTAACTTGGAATATCACCTCTTTGTTATCACTGAGATGGACAGAGGTTTTCTTGCAGAGAGCTGCCCCAGAAAGAATGCTGACAAACACAGAAGGGAACTGTGACCCTTGCAGACATCCCTCTTTTACTGAGGGCCAGGACAAACAGCAGCTGGGCACAAACCAACCTCCTTCACCCGGAGGCAGGGCAAGGACCAGCACAGGCTGCTCCACAGCCCCAGCAAGGCCCCGAGCCTGGGGAAGTCTGTTCTGCCACAAGCCCAGCCCCCGGGAGCAATGGGCACCCACAGCAGGGAGGGGGCTCCGCTGCCGGGCTCTGCGGGCAGGAGAGGGGCTGCGAGCAGGGCAAGGGGGACAGAAAGGACAGCCCGGGTAAATTACACGAATGTCAGGCAGGTAAGAGCTGTGGCACAGACAGAAGGCATTTCCCTGTCAGTTGAGAGCCCAGGAACTTCAGAAAAGGCGGCTCTAAAGTAGCCCTGGACCCTACTGGCCCCAAAAGGAGATTGTCCTGTCCTTGCAACCATAGAAAGAGAAGGCATAGAAGTCCCAGTAAAGGAAACAGCTGTGTAAAAGTGCCCAAGGGATAAAAGACAACCTGCTTCTCCCCAGCAAATAGTTTCAAGAACACAGTATAATCCATGTTGCCTGGAGAATTGTTTCAGTTCCAGAAACAGTAGTTTCAGATTAATTTTATTTTAAAACATCAAAGTATAGTGAAGAATTTTTTTCTTGTATATCCCAATCTTTCTGCACCTCACCCTAACAAAAACCTTTCTACTCTCCTGAAGACACTTCATATCACACTAAGAAATCAGCATGAAAAGAAAAAGCGACCCAAAAAGCATCATCACACTAAGCAGAGAAAATACCAAAAGGAAAGTTATCCCCGTCACACAGAATATCTTTGTGAAAGAAAATAAAGCAATACTGCTAACTGTAAAACCAGCAATATACCAGAGATCAAGAAACCATCAACCTGCTTAACACTGCTAATTCAGTGCAATGGTAAGAACAAAAATCACTATTTGTTTGCTTCCAAGAACAACTTTCAAAAAACCCATACAGTAAACAGACATGGGGAACAGTGACAGCTGAAACATTTCAGTCCACTGGTCATCAATTTATCACGTTCTGCTCTTTCATCCTGAACCTTTCTCTTCCCTATATCCCTCTTTATGGATCTTAGAAGATTTCCACAAAGTATACATGCTATTTGTACCTAGAACCTGTAAATAATAAATAGTACTAAAATCTCTATAATTTATTGAATGATAGAAAAGATCCAGGAAATTTAACTAGGGTTAAATGTCACTTCAGCCTCCACATTAATTTTAAAAAAGCTCATATAACCTTTAAATTTAGAACTCCAGATTCTAAGTGTTATATAAACAAACAGCACTTTTTCTAGCACATGTTATTTAAAAAATTGTCTTCCAGTTCTTTACTAGTCTTGTATATAAATACAAGATAAAGAGGTATGCAACACATAGGGTCTGCTTACATTTTTGTTCATTAGGCTTGAATTCTAGAAGACAGTATGACCACCCTGTTTTCAGAAATAATAATAATAATAATAATAATAATAATAATAATAATAATAATAATAATAATAATAAACAACTAAGCTTGGCAGTAATTCTCTCATCTCACCTGCTTTCTTCATATTTTATCTTAGCACATGATTCAAGATGGGAAGCACAAACAACTGAGGTGTTGGATTCTCCACTTAAGAACCCCTGCAGCAAAACAAATTTCTCATTCTGAGAATGGATTAACACATTAGTGTTTTCAGAAAGAAGTTCCTTTCCTTGTTAAACATAACCTCAGTCAAAATAAAAAAAAAATTTCAGATTCTTTACTTGTGGATAACCTTGAGGTGGTTTCATAAGCTGGAGGAAGAGCTAAAAAAAGAGTTTGAGGAAAGGAAGAGAAAGAGAGGGGAACATGGGCCCCTGCAAAAATTCTGAAGCTATTGACAGCTCTGAGTGATGAATAGCTGTATCTCAAAGTCAAGCTATCTGAACAGATGTCTTCAAATTCAAACACGTTAGTTACTTGCTATTATATTTTTTAGCAAGTTTAATTTGATTTTGCTGTCACAGACAATGAAAAATACAAGTTGGATTTACACCTTTCCTTCAAGTGACAACTAGAGAACAGACATAAGAAAGAAGTGACTTGATGACTATTAGAGTTTAAGTATAATGGTAAAATATAGACAGCGAAATTTTAACTTTTGAATGGGATAAAAAAAAATCAAGCAAAACAGAAAACAATCCGCAAGCGTGAACTGCAGAGGGATCATGTCTTATTCTCTCTCACATCCCAGGTGAAGACATCAGCACATCCTCTTAAGTTTACTAAAGAAATGGCAGGGCGGCTCTCCAGTTTCCACAGAATCCACTGGAGAACAGACTTACCCCATCTGCACCCCTGGAGAAGCTCAACATCTCTGTCTTACTGGGTGTTGTCCAAACAAATGCTGCACAGCCTACGGAGCTCTACCCCGGTGAATGCAAAAGTGAAGCCGTTTTAACAGCTCACGGGTGGCACATGCACAAGTCAGCCCAGTTGAAAAGTTGTCAACAAAGACGGTGGCCCAGGGTATTCAGCTCTGTCAGCAGGGTGAAGAGACATTAGAGGGTTCATTAGTCCTCTGATCAGGCTCCAGCAGCAGCAGAAAGAGAAGAGTTTATTACACAGGATTACTATGTTCCCTTGCCCATGCATGTAAGGAAAGCCAACAAGACTTTTGTTACTAAATTCCTTGGGAGCATTTGAAATTCCTTCCTGATGTGGTGTGTTAGCACAGAGGAGTATGTACTCTGCACCAAATATAGATGTGAGACAGGCTACTCTTTCTCTCTGTAAAGAAGGAAGATTAAGATACAGATTGGTAATCTACAATGAACTCTCAGGGCAGCTACAAACTACCACTAATAAGGTAACCTTACAGTAGCACCTTGGCCCACGTCTCTATTTTGTGTTTAACTTGCATTTACACTTCAGCTGTATTAAAAGACTTTTTCAGTTTAATTTTGTTCACTGTTTATACACAAACACAGATGAATGTATTCAACTTGTGAAATAAAAATGTCAGTTAAAAGTCACACAGACTGTTCAGAGTTCAAGCAGTGTAACTGGGTTCTTAGGACCATCTTTTAAGGGTGAAAAGACTCTGTTCAGACCTATGAAACACAGTCAGCCTGCACTGATGCAAAAAGATCTGTATGAGCCATTCAGTTAACAGGGGACTAATTAAATAGATGCAGTCATGCAAACCACACCAAAACACAAAATTATATTGTTGCTATTGTCCAGAAAAATTGAGTTAGTGAACACAACTTTTGGAAGGCTATATTTAGAACATGTACACAGAGGTTTCCCAGCCACACTTCTAATAGAACATTACTTTACACTTCTGTTATTTATCCAGAAAATAAATAGTCAGCAGGGCAGTTGAATTTTAGGAGTTAGAGAATCATGAGGCTTTAGAATAATTTTTTTTAAAAGTCATTTATCAGTGGGGTTATAAATAGCATGCTTTGTTTTGTTTTAAAAAGGTAAGTCCATCCTGTGTAACTGCTACTTGAAGGCTGATGCTGCTGAGGATTCCTCTGTGTGTTCTGGTCACACATTGCCCTCTTCCAGACCTTGATACCTCAAACACAGAGCACATACGAGGTCCTGGCTGTCCCCTTCAGCTAAGGACCGAATTGTGTCACATACTTAGGAGAGGAAATCTTGTAATTCCCCACCCACTTCAGTTTATTTGCCTGGAGCTCTGTTAAACAAATGGCTGCTTACCCAACGTAGCAGGAGTGTGGCTACAGGGTATGAGGATACTCCCAGTTTAGGTGTCCCTTCACTCTACAGAGATTAGCACATAACACTTCAGAATTCAAGTCCCACATAAGTCTAGGAAACATTGTCTACAACTTAAAAAAAAAAAAAAAAAAAAAAAAAAAAAAAGACAACTTCCCCCACTCCGTACTGCCTAAACGCCAAAGAGCTGTGAAGATGGATTTGCATGTTTCAGAATCATTGTTTGCCATCCATAGCAAAACCACCATCACCAGGAGCAGGTGATTTGTTCCTGGTTCTGGGCGCTCAAAAGGAGAGGTTCAAGGGCCAGAAACGGTACCGAGACTTTGTACAGATCAGTGTTCCTCGTGCTGCTTCCAGGGGACATGGTGACGAGTGAGCTGCCGGCATGGCAGTGTGTGCCCAAGACACCATGGAGTAATCCTGTGGGGACATCATCTGGAATAAACGTAGGTTTATACTGGTGGAAAACTTTAAGAAAATAAAGCTCTGTAAGTGTTCTGTTCTTTTCTTTTTAATACTCCTGGAGTGGCTTTCCTTATGGACTATCTATGCAAAAAAGCTCTGGGCATGAGAATTTGAATGCAGGCTGACGTCATGCCATATCATTAGGACAGTATTACCTTTTGAGCTCTTCCAGAACCTGAAAAGCGAAATGTTCTCCACCCTTCTTCTGAGGGTTTTCTTCTGCTCTGTAGGTCTTGGTTACTGAGAAGTTGTCATCTCCTACTGCTCTATGCCTGCCTGAGTGGATGGGGTAGGGATGGGAGCCTTCAGCTGTCTTCTTGGGTAAGAAGTGACAGCAAAAAGAGATGAAAAGCTCTCATTTTTATCATGCAAGCTACAGCTTTTGTTTGAAACTACTCAGGGTGTGGCAATGTCCTTCAACCTCATAATGGGCCATCAGTCATCTTTGCCCATGCTTGTTACTCCAGAGTGTCCTCACAGCTGGGCCTCTACTGTTCAGGAATTATCCTTTCTCCACACACAAGTACACTAGAATCCAAAGTGTTCTCATGTCTTTTCCGATGAGAGTACCCAATAGACTGCCTATGACTGGGACCATAAGGAATAGAGAGCTGTATTAACTTGGTGTTCTGCACATTTGGCTCACTGGGGCACCAGCACTGGATATCCTACACAGAACAGCACCTGGGTGAGTGCACTTGAACAGGAAGCTGCTCCAGGAAGATTTCTGTCACATCTCAGGGTCCTGAAGGGATTGATTTCAAAAGCATAGCAGCCCACGCTGTCAGGCCAGAGACAGGTGTCACTTTTCTACACCACTGCATCAAGTGCTGTAATATCACCAGAAGCCTCTCTTCCCCAGAGATATGCACAGAATATCACTACCTTTACCTGGCTGTAGTAGTAGTTTATCAGCATGTCCTTGTTGGATTTGTCTGCAGATGACAAGGACAAGGAGCCTGGAACAGCTCCAGGAGGTGCACACTCCTTTGGAATCTCTCATGCTGTGATCCCAGGATCTGAAAGCCCATCTTGGCAGTGCATTCCCATCTGAGAGTCTGTTCAGGCTCTCTGTACATGTTATGTGGATGCAATGCTGTATTCCTTTGCTTCACCACATGTCCAGAATGCTTCTGTCAGGACAAAAGTATTTTCCTGTGAATTGCAGAATAATTTACATTTGACCACTTTTTCTGACTTCTCAAACCAGCTGCTTCTGAGGTATAAGTCCTCTAGGGAACTCTGCAGTCAGCTCCTTGATTTGGATCCCCATTGTTTAATTACCTTAAATTTCACACTTGAAAATAGACTTGCCTGGGACAATAATTACCATCTTTGTTTGAAAAGAGGACAAAAATTGAGATTTAATGGCGTAGTCACCATTAAAAAGAAGTGATGATTTCACATTGTGGAGACAAAGGGCAGACAAGCATTACGGTTGAAATTTGCAGTCAGAAACAGAACTGCACTTGGGGCCCTCTATATATGATGGGGTTAAGGAAAAGAGGAGAGGAAATACCAAATCAAGTACAACTGTTAACTTCTTGCATCTTTCAAATTTCACAAAGGTTCTTGCCTTGTTTCTAACCTTGACACAATTTCAATGTTAGAATTCAGGAGGCAGAGTCCTGTGGCATACGTTCTCAGGCATCACTTACCTGATGTTATGGCCTGAGAGCAGTTCTGTGTTTTCACTGACAATAATAACATTGCTAGGGTGCTGAGGCAAAACTCCCATAATGCAAAATAACTTCCAAATCAAGGTTTTGACTGGCATATTGAAAATGTTTACAGGAGAATCACAGTGTCACTGCTGGGCTGTAGGTTTTGCTCCAGTCTGTTCCTGTCCTCTAATCTGCAACTGACCATAATCAGCATGTTACTTTGAGTCCCTGAGGTAAGAGTTGTATATCAACAAAGTGTAAAATAATAAAAATGCTAATGTAATTGCAAATCTTTACTGTTTCATATTGGTCTATTTTTGCACTGGTTGTTTAAAGTTGTGTAATATGTTTTACAATGCTATTCAGATTTTAAAAAATACTCTTAAGTAATCCTCTCAAGTTGCATGATGGAATATTAGATTTAGGATTTTTTACAGTTACACAGTTACTGTGGGCTATTTCTTTAGCTAAATCAAGAGAAAAAAAAAATTAACTATTTTACTGCCTTTGTTTTTAACTCACGGAGCTTGAATCCAACATAAGGAATTCCAGGAGAGACCTGGAAGATTGAAATAGACATTTTAATGAGGAATCCCAGAATCTAGCCTGAATTAACAGACACTTTTGAGGAGTCCTCTGTCTTCCTTTCATTACACGTAAGTACTTTCAGAAGCAGAAACAGATGATGTACCAGAAGTCATCCCTTGTCAATGCAACAGGATCTGCAGTACCCATGTTCCAGAACCTTGCTTTCAAGTGCTCCTGGGATAAAAACACCATGCAAGAGTACTTCATGGGCTGCGTATTTTGGGTTTTTTTTTGTGTCCACTTGATCTGATATTTGATAAGTATCCTGTAATTAAACTCTTTTCCCTACATTAGTCTTTCTTACTGTGTGAATATTCCTATTTTTTGCAGGGTGTTTGGTTAATTTACTTCAAAGGATGAGCTTGATCTTCCAAAACATTAAAGGTCATCTATTGAAACAAAAAATTTTTTCTTTTTTATAAATACTGTCACTATATGTGAAACATTTACACCATTCACCAAATGGTTTTCGTATCTTTCTTTTTCTGCTTGCTACTGCTCTTCAGGTCTCACTACTATATATAGGGAAAAACCCCATCATCTCCGTGTTCTAAGATGAAAATTATTTCAGCCGTGCTTTTTATATTCTCCATGTGCATGCATGACTTTCATGACTATAACATCTTGCTTAATAAACACTCCTTAATATTGACAAGGTCTCCTTTCTAGCAACATTGTGAAGTGGGGAATGCAGCTGTCACGCCCTCCCAATACACAATGTCAGTACCAACCATTTCATCCCAGAAGTAAACTCTTCTTTGGAAACAATGAAAACACTCTTTAAATGTCTGTAGGATCACTTGCAAAGTCTTTGATGAAATTGCTGCTGAAGAAGAGAGTGTAGTGGTGAAGACACTTGGACATATCTGCGATAAATCCAGAAGACGAAGCAATACCTAGAAAAGAGGTAACAGCTAACAGTGAATACAAAATCACTCAAATAATTCACATTTCTGCCACCTGCAGGAACAAATACCCTGGCTTCTTCATGTGTGGCTAGTTCTGCAGAGGCAATGCACCATGAAATGATGCCTGCAAACAGCAGCAACCTAAAAAATTGGCCAAATGCAATGAGTGGAAATAAAACGCCAGCAAGGCTCATTGAACACATGGCTTACTGCAGCCTTTTGATGCCATCTCAAGCAAAGTACCAGTATTAACCCTGGCTTACATGTCCCCATATTACTGTGTTGCTTTGGATACATTAGTCTTGGTGGGGAGGAGAGGAGGGAGGCCACGTTCTGGAGGCACCAAGTGATGTAAAGCAGACAGTGGGCATCACACTCACCTCATCACCACTGATATGTGGAGTAGGATTCCAAAGTGTTGAATACATTGTACAATCCCCACCCTGCTGAGCCCAGCTTGCAGTTATCTACCATCCAACAGAGGCACACAGAGCTGCACACAAGGGCTGAGAAAAAGAACAGGCTGCTCTTAGTACCAGTTTAGAATATGGCTTGTTCCCAAGTCTCTGAAAGTCAGACTTGTATCACATAATCACATTAAATATCAAGTAACCATGCTGTAAGGCTTGCCTGTGAAAATGGCTGAGGTACCATGAGATCTACTCTCTTTCCTAGTAGTCTAAAAACCTGAAAGGGAGAATGGAATGTTAAAAGGCACTTATCACACATAAATCCTGGCACAGTATTTGAGAGAAATGTCCTACTGGAGCTCAAAAGCCCACTGGAACTCTGCAGCCTCCCATCCTGTGAGGCACAGGAATCATAAGCAATCCTGGCATGCCTGGAAAATCAGCAATGACAGTGGGAATATGCTGTCACCCAGAATCTGCAACTCAAGCTAGGAAAACGAACACGGGAAGCAGAAAATCCAGAATTGAGATGGCAACTCATTCACTGCAAACCAAGCTTAACATAGTGAACAATGCCTGAAAATTATACCTCTGAAATTAACACACTGACTGCTCCTGCCAAAATGGAGAACACTAACAAATTAAAATCAGGGTTTTGATAGGCATTTATTCATGCTTCATTCTGATATATAATGTCACAAATTACAGGTATTCTCTCAGTTCCTTCAGACTTCTGTCCTCAGAGCTAAGATAAACTGTCCTCTCCACTTTATTTTCAAAATTTATAGATGGTTAGAATTAACACTTGGTGTAAGGTCTAGGAAAAGGCTCGAAAGTTTTTAAAGCTCAACCTATAAACACTCATATCCATTCAAATGGAGCCAGCGATTCTCAGGATTTCACTGAAGTCTCAGGGCTTTCTACCATGAGCTGTCACAGCCTTATTCCAAACACAATACATATCTACACAGAGCTGCCCAAGCATGTTGCTGGGTGTGTTCTAGGCCCTACAGCTACCATGACACCTCATTTTTGCTGTTTCCTAAGCCCCATGATGTATGCTGCCTTCTGACAGTGACAGGATTGTAGCAGAGCAGACAGCACAAGGCAGGGATTTGTAACATCGGGATGCTCAGAAGAGCCAAGTGTGTTTATATGTCATAAGTGGCCACCACATTTTAGCAGGATGTGCAAAGGAGTCAGAGGCATCTGGGCCGTGAACAGTCAGTGGCATGGTTTGCTGTAGAAGTTTGACACAATCTGGGGCTAAATCTGCCTTCTCAGAGTTTTGCATTCTGAGTGTTAGAAAGTAGGGGTCGTTACATTAGGTCCACTAAATACTTTAAGCACAGATGTATGAGCTTATTAAATCAATAAGATATTTTACATAGCTTGCAGCATTTCCCCATCACCACCCTTTACATACAAATCCAGTGTGCATTAAAAGGTTTCCCAACAGGAGCTTGCATCAGTGGTCTCTGATAGCAGTTACCAGCTAGCTGCTGGTGAAAAGGCTAAAAGGTTTTCTAATATGTAAAAAATATCTATTTAACACAGAATTAGAAATAAAAATTAATGAAAATTTTAAATTAGGCTTTTAAGCACACTTACTTTGAAGCACATTTTGTCTGTTAGTTACCTGTGCACAAAAAGGTAGTTTCTCCTCGGCATTCAGTAATCACAACACATTTGATGTTTCATGCTGTCATTAAAGTGTCAATGAAAGTGCAGTATTATTTTAAAAACTGAGGTTAATATGCACTAAAAAGAACGTAAACTGTCTGCACAATTTCTGATAACACAACCAATTGTTTCCATTTAACAACCTTCTCTCAACGTATTCCAAAATGATGATAAATAAAGTTTCCTTTGCTTTTTCTCATGCTTTAAAAGTCAGAAGTGTTAGTCCCACTCTTTGGCCTATAAACTGTAAATATCACTAGTATCTGGAAAATTAGCTGAACTTTTCCCACAGAAATTAAATTAAAAATGGGGATTTTCACTTTTCTTTTTAACATTTTCCAATATATTTGCTCAGCACACATGAAATTTTATGAAAGCATTTTTTTTCACAAGAGGCATGTATCTCCTGACTCAGCCTTCTTTCTGTCTCTGTGTGATATTCCAGTAATTTTTGCTGTAATAGAGACCCATGTAAACTAAAGTCAACTGACAGGAAAAGAGAAGACTGTTACATTAATTTTCCTTGCTATTTTGAGCTCAAATGTTACATTGGTGCCTTAAATATACTAAAAGCTTTTTACTATATCCTGTTTCTATTCATTCTTGTATCAACATAACTAAAATTTTACAGTCACACAAGCACGTATTTTGATGAGCAACTTGGATATGTGATATATGCTGTCTTCCAGGATAAGATGTATTCTCAAATTTCTTCAGTGACTCACTTTCATGTTCCAAATCAATCTTGGAATCACAGAAAAATGGTCCTAAAACACCATGTGTTTGGGAGATGTGTATAAAGGGACCTATTAGAAGTGGGAAATCAATCTTCTTTTTCTGTGGTTATTTTTTCTTACCTGTATTTTCACACAGTAAACCTTCACAACAAACCCATCTCCACTGAGCATCAGACGAAAAATATCTCGAAGTTCTCCTTGACTCCATAGCCTTACAGATGGCATACAATTAGATTTTGGAAATTTCAATTAAGATGCAGTCTTAACAGGCACCAGTACTATAATGAATCCCTCCACTACTTAACTGAAGGAAACAAAACTGGGCTGACTGTGAAAGTCAATAATTTCAAAATTATATCCCATAATATTTTCCTAATGTCTGATTTTGATTCCTCAAAAGGAACTCGCAATTGCCTGCACTGTTACACATCAGGAAATTGTGGAAATGGCACACTACAGAAGACTCAATCCATTGAGACTCGAAGTGACTGTGCAAGGAATCACAAATGGTGTAACTGCTTGACTATTTACCTTTTTATCTTATTTCAGAATGTATCAGTTCTCCACAAACCTGGAAGAGACAATACCTCTCCAAAGAGATCATGAATTAATTACTTGGAACAATGTCATGCAAATTTCAGATACTCAGTTTTTGGCTCTGCAGCTCACATTCAAGTAGTTTTGCAGCTATTACATATGTAGGGATTGTTATTCTATATGTTTCAATCAATATTTTTTTTTAAACTAGAACAGAAATATAACAACCTAGCATTCTTACAACCGATATACAACCTAGCATTCTCCCTTTTTAGCAATACAACAACCTGTAGATATACTAAGTCAATCCTTCAGAAGTTAGGAATCATCAAATCTTTGCTTTCATCCATTTCTCAGCATTTTAGCTTCAGATCTGTTAGAGAATTTCATCTGTAGCTCCAAAAGCTTTCCTTCTTCCTCCTTCTTAATAATCTCCTTAAACAGATTAAAATTTTCCTGTAGAAAGAATTCAGGAAACTAGAGGCACTTACAACACCATTACGTGTCGTTACTGTTGAAGAAAGCCCATGACAACCTTGCTTTGTGGTCATGACCTACTGACAACTTCATTATTTTATCTTGATGGAAAAACATCTTCCCCTCATCTTTTTGTCAGCTGGCACTGATATCTCTGGCTAGCATGAAGGAATAAGAAGTGCTATATGATCCCACTCTGCACACAGCCCTTCACCCACTGCTGCACCTCTGGAGCGGCTTTATTTGAATGCTAAATCAGTCACTCACACAAAGCTCCAGAAGTCCATGGTCCAAATCTGGGTTTTTTCCTGAGAAAAATGTAACCCCATTAATCCTACTAAACACAACATAAAGCTAGGCAGTGAACAGCACCAAACATTTTTATGCACAACAATATGTCAGTCCGCATACCGTTTGCAATAAAAGAGCTTGTAGGTATAAGCATTTTCTATAGCTGTTAGTCTGTGCTACTGACACCCTAAGAAAAAGGGATGGCACTTACCAAGTCAATCACTGTCACAAAAAGCATTCTCAGGATTACATTACCAGCAAGAGTAACAACAGAGATATTATATTTTGAAATGTTTCTAATATATCCAAATTTGGCTAACAGGAACCCAGAAAATCTTGGTGCTCATTTCATTACCATGATGGAGCATGGACTCTATCACTTCCAAGTCATTAGTTGTGATGTATCAAGGGGTGCAACAATTAACAATCCTTCCCCTTCTGTGGGTGTCTCCCCATCACACACCTAGCAGCACTGTATCCTTCACTCCAGGCGATCTCTGTTTAAAAAATCCAAAGCATATTTGCACCTTTTGGAATTCCTTGTAACAAAAAAAAAAAAAAAAAAATGCAGAGCAAGAGCTAAAAGTAGAGCTGCTACTTTTGTGGCAGCAGAAAATGCACAGACAAGTAACAATGGATTACTTGAGCACAGGGGGTTTTGCTACTTTAGCAAGTCTGTATCTCATTGACTTTGTCTGCTATTAAAGGTTGTTTACTTCTAAACGTTCAGTAGCAAGTACAGCCACAGAGGATGGAGTAGGAGCAAACACCAGAACAAAAATCCCTCCCTCAATCAGTTACATTCAATACCAGTATTAAAAGAAAATAGCTCTTATAGTAATTAATAGTATTAACAGAAAACAACCATTGTTTCAGCAAGCTAGGGAGTGTCAGAGTTTATAGGATTGAAATATCTGGCAGACTCTCGTGCAACATGACTTAGAAAACTTAATTGCTCTCATTTCTTATACATACAAAATGGGCAAATGGTAAAGTGATGGCAAACAGCCCTTTGCCAGACACTTGATTTGCCTAAAGGGAAGGAATTCCAGAGAAAGAGAGCAGAAAGGCACAGCCAAAGTTGGCAAAGCCCAAGATGCTGCATTGGAGACTCAATTAGAGTCAACAGGGTGAAAGTCAGGACCCCCTGGCCCCTAGGAATGTCAAATGGCAGATAAGAGCAGTGTCAAGACTGGAGTACACACACAGAGCCAAAATTAACATCAGGGTTACTGGGGTGAGCAGTCATCAGTTCCAAGTTGTGCATGCAGCTGTCACAGGAATGAGTGAAGAGCTTCTAATACTGCCCTGGGTTTGCATACAGTATCGAGCCCCTAAACAAAGGAAAGAAATATAATGAAATAAAATTTTATAGACCCCAAAATAAAATAAAAATCTGAAAATAATTTAAAGTGTTTGTAATACTTGCTTACTTTCATATTTTAATGATATTTTTTACTGCAGACCATTATTATTTATTGTAAGGAGATTCAATTTACAAATGCTGCAGAACTGGAAACAGTGTGCTTATTAATGACTATATTAACTTACTTTTGTGTTTGCACTTTATATTAAATACATGCATACTTTTCATGTCTGGGTTCTTTCTAAATGAATTTGTATCTTCCAAATAGCCACAATAATATCAGGTTTTTCAAATGCAATTAAGCAACTAAATTAAATCTGAAAGATTATATCAAAAAAGTATCTTTAAAAATAAGGTCTGTAAAACTTCCGTTAGTTTTAAACTAATATTAATGTAAAATACTGTACCATTGCATTAAATGCATTAAAAAAGTAGCATTTCTATGACAAAACACCCCAAGAGGAAAAACACTTTTAATAACTGAATTTACAGGTAAGCTACTGATTTGGAATTACTGTTTTTTCGATAAATGGCTGGATTTGAAACATCGCTATCCTCTGGAAGAAATGCACAAAACTAAGAAAAATAAGTAAATATAATATTTGAATGACCATCAAAAATACCTGCAGAGTGATGGCAATGCCTGTAGGAAGAGAGCATTATCTTTACTGTGAACAAAGCAGTGCAATAACAGTTCTCAGACCTACAGTTTGTTCCACATGCAGCATCCTTAAACGGACAGATCCCACACCATCTTCCAAAAACACAGTAACTGGTCTATCCAGACTGCATCCTGAAGATTAAGAAGTCAACCAAGCCATGCACACAGCTGATTTGGTTTCAATCCAATTCCCTCCTCTGAATAAATTTCATTTTTTACTAATCTCATGGTTTTAAGTTATGAACCTCATGTTAATTTCTCTTTCGTTACATGAAAAAAACTTTAACTGCAAAGGAACCAACAGGGATATTCACATTATTCAGGATTCTCCATTCAAAGGGGAAACAAAGGACTTAAAAATAAAGCACAGGAGATGTGCCAGTCTTACAAGGGAACAAAATTATAATTAATGTAACACTGACTTATGCAAATGCATCTTATTTTTGTGCACCGTACTGCTTCCAGAAAAGAAAAAAATAGCCTGGTCTTCTGCATCCATCAATAATAGTTCAAGAGCAGCTCCCTTATAACTACCATGCATCTCATAAGAAAAATTATACAGACTTTCTAAATATAGTGGGGGAGTGATTATTTTTAATACAATTTATTAAAAAATGTAACAAACAATATTTGGAATTACAGACCAGAACAAATTTATCTTAGATTTTAAAAAGATGATTTTTATTAAGCACAAACAGCTTTTAATACATTATCAATACAAATAGGAAAACATCTGTTTAATGAATTTGATATATCAAAGATCTGATGGGCAGCTTGCATACTGGCACAATAAAAATGACTTTTTTTTTTTAAAGTATTTTAAGTTAAAATGACAGGGTTACCACAGTCTACACTGCAGGTACTTTCCTTACAGTCTAAAATTACTACATCACCTGGGCATGGGGGAAGCAAAGAACTAGAGTTTCATAATATGGAATTTCTAACACTTTAATTAGCACCACTCAAAGCTTGCATCAGCTGTCTAACTAAGAAGCAGCTGACAGGTCAGGTAAAGCTTTACAGCAAATTTCAGTGCAAAGTTTACAGTTCCTTTTCATAAAATACTTGGAGTTTATGGTTTCATAGCATGTTAAATAATTATGGCTTGATAGATGTACAGTATTAAGATGCTGAGAACATTTACTTTGAAAAAAGATGAGACTCGTAACAGCTGTGAAATGCATTTTAATATATTATACCAAATTCTGTAATATGCAAACAACATGCTGGATTACAAACTGAAGTCCTGTTATGAATTCATAGACAAGGTCAGTATTAGCTC
The DNA here is from genome assembly GCA_032173965.1 of Sitta carolinensis. NCBI lineage: Eukaryota > Metazoa > Chordata > Aves > Passeriformes > Sittidae > Sitta > Sitta carolinensis. Next base: position 23,284,575 of record CM063288.1, read on the forward strand.
TCTGGTGTAGTGGCTTCTGGTTGTCTCAGCTGCTGCTTTTTCAGGCTAACTAACTTCATCTTCTCTCTAATGTGTTCTGCTGCAGAAGCCATATCACTTGGACTCCCAAAGTACTGCTCGGACCTAGAAAACCCAAACCACAATAAATTATCAGTAAGTCAGTACATGAATACACCTGTTAATTGCAGTAGAAAACACAAAGCAGATCAGAAAAATAGCCACTTTTTCCTCTTGTAATTCAAAAGCCACCTCTAAAAGGCTTTGGAGACTTAGCGACGAGACTTGACAGCAAATTTTTATGAAATTGTTACAAATACTCAATGAGCCTTTCATATTCAAAAGACACTCTCAACAGAAGTTTGAGGGTGGTAAGACACTGGCACAGGTTGCCCAGAGAAGCTGTGGCTGCCCCGTCCCTGGAGGTGTTCAAGGCCACATTGGATGGGGCTCCGAGCAAACAGGTCTAGTGGAAGGTGCCCCTTCCCATGGCAGGGGGTTGGAACTGGATTTTTTTTAGTGTCCCTTCCAATCCAAACCATTCTGTGATTTGAACAGCAAGGTACTATTCTACAGGCACAACTGGATGCTTCCCAACACTCTTTCTTACCTCCCTTCTCTGGCTCTCCCCCAAGTCAGTTTGACAATTTTGCATACTGTGACAATCTATGATACCTGTCTATACATGAACTCAGAGTTTATAAAATTGCTGCATTATTAAATGACTCTTCACATGTTAAGTCAGCCACATGCTGTCAAATTATGCCATCTACTTCTCAAAGCGAAAAGAACACATGGCTGTGTAATTCAAATACTACAAAGAACAGCTGAAATGTTGGGGAAACCACTAACCAAGCTGTCTGCAAAGGGAGGGTTTGAACAGAACACACGTTTCAGAAGAACAGGTATTAAACCTAGTTACAAAGCAGAGAAGTTGTACACTTCAGAAATGACAGTAGGACAAAGGACTTTCAGACAGGCAAAAGTAGACAGAAAAGCTATTCTATGCAGGAATAGACTCATTTGTGGAGGTAACTGGTCAGGCTGCATAACTGCACACAGATCACAGCATTTCCTCATCCAGAGCAGAAGCCATGAGCAGGACAGGGAATGGTGACCTGAACTTCCAAAAAGATACTGGCAAAAGTTTGAAGGGGTGAACAGGCTGATGAAAATATCTCCAAGAATTTATGACATTTTGCATGTTCTTAAATCTCAAACTATTTCTAATAATAAGCAAACTTTGCGAACTATTTGTTAAACACTTTGCAACCAGAATGCCAAGATGATGAGCTGAGGCCCTGAGACACAGGGCAACTATGGTATCATTTTTGTGAAGGAGGATATGAAAAACTTCTCTAATGCCAGAGGGATCAGAAATAACATTCAGGATTGCACTGTTCCTGCTTTTACCAGGTCACTAGAATCTGCAACTGTGTTTTTCAGACAGACTTCAGGTAACCCTTAATGCAGTTGCATGATGCTACCTCATAAGGTTTCAGCCTCTAATTCAATTTACTTATTTCAAACCTTTTTCATTATGGTGTGGTACCCTACACACCAGAGACTTGTTCCATAGCTTGACTGTAACTCACGCAGAAAATAACTACAAACTCAGCATAGCAACAGACATCATTAAACACAGAGAACTGAGTTTTATTATGGCAGGGATTCCAAATATAAATTGCTTTTGTAACTCAAGAGAACTACCAATTTAAAGTAAGTATGACTACTTCTTCAGGGAAGTACTGCTTTATTTACTAAATAAATCAAATATAAATTTATCTTCAATATACTGGTTTAGACAGAATTGCAAATAAACAAAAATCCTGTAATTCCCATCTGGTATCTTTCTTCAGGGAGAAGAGACTGGGACTGATCATTCTTCTGTTACTTCTGCATACTTTGTTCTGGTGCAAAGACTGCATAAATCTATTAATCATTCAGTGTGAAAAAGTAATGATTTTAAAAAGGCAGTGCATTAATACTCATTAAAAATTGTTCTCCTTTTTTTCACAGAAAGCAGGCAGGTCCTTTTCAAACTTTATAAAAACAATGTGCTCACTCACATTTCTATTTCAGCAGTAACCCTCCAGAATTCTTCTGCCTGTGAGATTATTATAAAACTTTACCAAAAGCATTATTCCAAAGGCATTAGAAAAACCATTCTACATACCCATCAGGATAAACTACAGGCACTGTTAGTCTGTCCAACAGTGATTTCCCAACTGCTTCAATTTCATCAAATTGATCCATTTCATTAAAAGCTTCAGGCTGCTCTGGACATTCCTGCAAAATCTGTTTAATAAAATAAAATACAGAATAAAGTACACAAGGGATTGCATGTAGTTTTTTAGGTGCCGTTAACTGGCAGAGTGAATGCTTTCTGGCATTTTCGCTGCCACATTTACATGAGATCAACTGACATGTATAATTCAAGAAAAGAAAATATGGATTAAGACCTATTAAAAAGACAGTTCAGGGTTACCAGTGTTTTGTATTAGGTTTTACATTACTTCTGAGGGAATAAAAAGTAGTCTTCCTAGACAATATTCCTGCAACAAATATGAAATGCATAAAAATAGTGACCAACATCATTAAACATACAAGACAGTAATGTAAAGTGGAAACACCATGGTTAATGAAGAGCCCCGTACAAGAGGTTTTAAAACTAAAACCCATATCTGGCACAGAACAGGTAGGACTAAAAACTGAACACAAATCTTTCCAGATGGCATTGTAACCCAATACTAGCACTCAGTACTCTCTTTTCTTCCACTTCTCACTCTGCCATGTCTTACTTTTTTCCAAAGCAGCATGAATATTAAGATCTATTTTCCACACAAACTCATTAATATGTCCATACTGAAAGGAGAACTTTGGTTTTGAACAAGAACATTGTTTTGTCAGTCATTAGTTTACCTTTCTTTAAACTTAAGATTGCCTAAACACAGCAGTAAAATACTGCAATAATGAAAGAATGTTCCTAGTATGGATTGAGAGATTACACTGTTTTAGGAGTTTACAGATCACTGAAATTTAATTTGGTATCAGGTAAATCTCTGGAAGCATAGATGATATATTTCTGCTTTTGTGAACCTTCATCTGCTCCCAATCCCTGCAAATTTGAAGTATCTTCCACTAATCCAAATAAGAAATTAATAAAACTAAGGAGCAGATGAACCTACTCTGAATTCATGCTCTCTTTTAACGACAGAATGAATCTATTTTTCCATGTGCATTTGAAAGCTCTTAACATTTCCCTCCTTCAGCAAGCTGTTAGTGAATAGCAACTTCATCACATGGTTGTTGACTGCTCATCCTGCACTGTGCTTCTTGCATCACCTGACTGGGTGCAGCAGTGAGACATTGGTTATAGGAGTCAGAAAACCACATCAAGGTAGAGGTGTGCTCAAGAAGAAAGCACATTCAACCCCCACCAGGTGCAAAATACAAGATAGAACAAGACAGCATGTGTGGAAACTGAAGTGGCAAGAGCTGCCCTCATTTACAGTTTGTGAGGTGGTTATCCCATCCAAAATCCATACAGCTTAAAGGGCAGTACACCTATAACTCTCCAAAGAACTTCAATGACCTGATCAAGGTGTATCACACCTTGCACAAAAGTGTTCCTGGCTTTTAAGAATTACAGTCTAAAAGATACAAAGAAATGCTTTATCATCAGAGTTCCTATTTGAAGAGTGCTGTTCTCCTTTTTGTTATGCAGGCCCTATACCAATACAAGTAGATGAAAAATTATTACATTAGGTACTGAAGTTAAATAAGTACATTAGCTACTGAAGTTAAATTCTTCTTTCAGCTTTTTTTTTTTTTTTAATATTTAGGAAGGGTAAACATACATGCTGCCAACTTTGTATTTCCTCCATTTTGTTTGCCTGAACTCAGGTTTGAATTTTTTTCTTAATAAAACACAATGCTCACCTTTTCAGCAGTTGAATGAAATGCAACAGCTGTCTCCAACCGGTGTACTCTTTCTTCAGAAGTCACTGTAAACTGTTTCCACACTCTGTTCAGTCTGGGAAGCGTGTCCCCTGAGGACCTCGAAGTGCATCGCAAGGACTGGCAGAGGACCACTGTTGCCTGCAGTAACTGCCTCCCATAATCGTAAGTACTCTAAAAATTGGAGGGGTGGGAGAATAAACACTTGTAAACACTCTGCACTTCACCTGGGAGCAAAATAGCATTTTAAAGCAAGAGCAGGCAAGTTTACAGAAGCCCCACAATTTAGGTTCACAAAGTACATTGAACTAATCTGGTCTGCTAGAAAATGCTGATCAACTAAGCATAAAATTGTAATGACCAAACAGTGAAAAAAATCCTATATCTGCTGCTGCCTAGTGTCCACACTGGCAAAAGAGGACAGTTTCCCAAAAATTCTGAATAGCTGTTTGGATCTTCCAAGGGATACTTGAGATCCACTGCTGAGAGGACTGTCTCCCTGAGTTCACTGGCATTATGTCTGTGGTCAGCCAGCACAGAGGCACCCTGAGGCACATCACTGTAAAAGCAAATGACCTCCTGTCATCATCAACTCTTATTCATCAACAGAGAAAAATCAGTTCCAGTGCAACAGGTGGAATTAGAAAATAAACATCTGTTAATTAAAAAGTCCAAATTAGACACTCCTAGAAGCAGCAAACATCTGACAAAGCACCTGACCAGGTACTTTGGCCCAGCTTGTCAAAAGTAATTTTAAAGACTAAGATAGGTCTTTCAAAAAAGCCAATAAACTTTTAGTTGTTTGCACTGCCTGTGTGAAGGTTAACAAAGGTAGTGACCTGCAGCATTGCCGCTCTTGATGGAACTGCAACATCTCATTAGGCCCATCGCCAACTCCAGCAATCAATTTCTTCACTCAGGCATTGAGGCAAACCAGTAAGACCAGTGACAGCTGTTCAATGACTGTCCATTCAGATATTGATTCTGTTTAGGAGAGGATGTGAAAATGCACAAACCCCGTATTGCTAAAAAAATAACACATTTTACCTGGGCAACATCAACAAATTTTCGATGTTTCTCCAGTAAAACTTTTGTTTCTTGAGCATCATCTCCCAGTCGGATGTGTGTCTTCAGCAGAGCATCCAGCAGTTCACTTAACCATTCTACTGCCTTAAAAACAAGTCAAAAGAACAAAAACTAGGACATTAAGAAGAAATTAAACTAGAAGGATGAAGGTACTTTAGTACTAGCAAATACTTTTGATACAGAAAAAAAGTTAAATGAGCTGTCACAAGCTGGTAGGTCATGCATGCAATCCCCAAATATACTATTTTCAGACATTGCTATATCCTTTATTTTCACTGTACATGCTCCATAAATAAAACTACGTTTGAAAAACAAGTACGTTTGCAAAGAAAGTACTGTAAAACTACCAGTCCCCATATATCAACCCAGTGGACTACAAAGACCAGAATGATGAAATTCTAGAGGTATTTACATACCTGAGCAGCATCCTCTTCACATTTAAATAACTGCACCATCTGAAGCATCTTCAGTCGCCGCACATCCACCATATCCTCACACCTTAAACAGCAGCACAGAAACCCTCATCAAACACATAGAGCAGACACAAAACACTCTGACATTGACAACAATGTTTTCAAGTGAGAAATGTTAAGATACAAGATTCATGAAAGTGATCAAAGCTGCTTAGCTTGGCCAAAATACCTAAAGCTGCAGAGAACAATAAGAAACTTGCAATAAATAGAACTGGGCACTCCAAGTCACCAAAATCATCATCATCAAGATTCCTGATATGGCTGAGATGGAGGCAGTAACACCGGAGACAGTGACAAGGTCTCGCAACAGCATCCCAGGTTCCTTATCTTGCTGCTACATAGGGGTTTATGTGGCTAAGACAGACTTTAATCTACTAAAATTCAGATGAAATCTGGCTTCAACCTGGCATAATTCTGAATTGTACTGTTTGTTGGGGGCAATGTTTTCTTGATGAGGCTTTTTAAAAGATCATATATTTGCCATTTTTCTTTTTTGTCTGACTAAAGATGGTAGTATCTGAACCTTTATATGATGGTGTCCTTCGCTTTATTTGTCAGGAAGCATTTCAAAATCTAATTGACATAAAAACTGGCCCTAATTATCTTGTTCTGAGTCGAGCACAGTTCACAGTTCTTTTTCCAGAATTCCAATAAAAGTGTTGAAAGTCCTCCTCTTTCCACAATGAGACCTAAGCTAATACATCTAGCAGAATGCTTTCCACTTCAATTTCAGAGCTTACTAAGCAGACAGCAAGACTCATGCTCCTGGTCAGTGCAAATGGAATTACTAATGTCAACAACAGTTGGCTTTATAAGCAAACGCAAAAGACTGTGTGCATGATCTTTTCCAAACTGGTTACAAACAAAAGCTCTTCCAAAGAACAGTTTGTTAGCATGCTGTGTTTTGTTACATGTCCTGCAATGCTTACAGAAAGGACATCAGCTCCTCTAATAATGCAGGAAAACAGTTTATGGATTCCAAAACCATAAATAAAGCAGCAAAATGCTCCTAAAAATAAACATTACGACATATGTATGTAAATAACAAGAAATGTTCAACAGAACTTTTAAAAAATAACTGGAAAAAAAAATCAAATGTCGCAAAAAATACTATTATATGCTACCAAGAGATACTTAGTCCTTCTACTTATTTGTCGCTCATCCAGGCTAAAAACCCTTGTTTAATCATTCACCATCTGAAAGCTGCTTCATACCTTTGTCTAATATTATTGATGTTTTAGTCCTCTGACTGACTTCCCACAGTTCTATAACCCTTCTGAGACTAGGGACCAGAATTGTGTAACAAAAACAGAAATGAACTACCAATCTATACAGTGAAACAATAACATTCTTCTTTCAGTTTTTTATTCCTTTCCTAATAATTCCTAGCATTTCACTTGCTTTCCCCTGTGTGTTTGAACAATAAAGCAATTTATGCAAGTTTTCCAATGTGTATCTTTGGCTTCACAGCTGATTCAGAGTCCATTACTGTGCATATAAAGTCTTTCCTTCTCCCTTGTACATCTCTTCTCTCAGTATGGAATTCCAACTGTCATTTTATTGCACAGTGACACATCCTCTGTAGATCTTGGCAGCTGGCCCTCTAAACACAAGTATTGCCTAAATTAATAGGATTCAGAGGGCAGACTTAAAACAGTATTTTCTCTAATCAGTACCAAATCACATAGTTCCCTACACTAAGCTCCCTAAGAAAACAATTTATGAATAGTGGAATTAATTTGTAAAACGGGCAATTTGATGCTCACTAGACCTTGCTGCTGCCTAGAGGCACTTTTTTGTTCGACCAATGCCCTTGAAGGTCAGGCCCTTTCTATGGCCTGTATTACACTGTTTCAGGGGTTCCAGCAGTAATACTGGCAATAGCATCTAGTTCTTTCCTACTGTGGAGTAGAAAAGAAAAGGCAGTACTACAAAACATCCAGTACTACTACATCTTTAATTACAAATAATCAAATTTTGGAAGAAGAATACAATGGCAAAATCAATTTTTATAAATTCAACTCTCTCCAACATTTTTCCCAACTGCAACTTCATCCCATACTCTATATAATTTTCCAAAACTCACAAACCCCATGTCCTGGGGTGACTGTATGTTCCGGTATCCCATTGTCTGTTCTTTTGAAAACTGAAAATCTGTGCCTCCATTTTGTCCCCTCCAACACCATCTCATTTGTCTTCCTACCTTCAGGAGTGAAAATACCATACTCAAAGGACAGAGCTTGTGATAAAGAGGATAAACAATGCTTTTTTGTAATTTTACACCCATTACTGCTACTGTTGTCATATTATACTTCCATCTCAAACTGCTAACATATAAAAGACACCTCTTGCATATTTTCATAACTCCATAAAAAAGGAATGTATCTTTTTTGAGCATTTATGAGCACAGCAAAGCATTCAAGTACTTCATCCAGAACCAAAATATAAAAGGTGCCTGTTTTTAGGAATACACTACAACAGATTAGTAAGGGAAGTTTCTGTCCCATTCAAATATACTATAAATATAAATGACAGTTGTAATACATCCCTTAACTGAACATAAAACAAAACGGGCTCTTTAAAACAAATTAAATTGAATAAAAAGTGACTTGTTAACACACAAAAATCTTCATGACTAGAGTTGTTCTTACCTTTGTTTTCTTAGCTGCATATCTTCCATCACTCCTTGGATATGGTCGACATTTTCTTTGTTTTCAATGGTCACATCTTTCCCATAGGCCCATGATGCCTGGTTAGATATCTGATCAAGAAGACTTTGACCTTTTTCACGCAAGCCTTGCAAGCCTAAATCTAATAAGAGAAAGGAAAAGAAAGGTCAATGATCACTCAGAATTTCTATGGGTTTTTTTCCTCAATGGAGAGAGAGAGAAAATGCAACAGAATCAGATACGGATGAAGACTGGAACCTGGAAAATGGAAAGGACATTACTATGCCCTTCATCGCCCTTTCCAACTTAAGTTTGAGTGAACATTTGTCTGTATTAACAAAGAACGAAGGCTTTGGTTATTTTATGACCTAGCAGATAACAAGGAAAGAAAGAGAAGTTGACAGTGCGCCAGGTTTTCAGCATATACATAGCTAATTAATGTCATTAAACCACACAGTTACATAATTCCTAAAATATTTATCACTGCTAAGCAGTTGTAGGCTAAGTTACTGGCAAAAGTTACTACTTCACAATACATCTGAAATGGCTGATACAATTTTCTACAATAAAATCATCCAACCCTTGGGATCTGCTGTTACATCTCTTATTTAGCAGCTCTACTATCTGTTTTCCTGAAGGAATATCTCATTTATGCAACAAACGCTTATGCTCCAATCATACCTACTGCTACCATAAATTATTCCTCTTTGCAGCTCTTTCTCCCATAGCTTAACAGACAAGCTGATCACTGTAGACCCCTTCCAACTGAAATAATTAATTCCACATGCTTTCCAGTGTAACAACCTTCAATGAGCCATTTATCAACATACACATTCAAAGTTACTGCAAAACACCCAGTACAAGCATTCTAAAACTGAGTGGATAAAACCTTGATTATCAAGGTGTGAGTTCGGGAGAAAAAAAGATCATCTAAGTGCTACAATCTCAAGTCACTAAAGAAGATTAATGGGGGAAAAGTTGGTTTACAGATAAAATGCATGATAATGGCATATAACAAATATATATATTAGATGTAAAATATTTAAAAGAAAACTGTCCCAGATCATTTCTCCAGACAAAATCACTACATAGCAGATGACATAAGCCAGCCCAAAGTAGCTCAGTGGAACATCACACAGTGAGGAATCAGAAGTCATAAGGTCTTTTCCCCTGCTTTTTGTGATTTTTTCAAAGGGATTACTGTTTCTTCCCCTGTAATGCACTCATTAGAATGTGTGTGTCCGAAATGCAAAATATCTTGCTTACCAACACTTTTCAATTTCTCTTCCAGTAATTTCAATGTTTGTTGAATTGATGCTCCATCTGCTGGTGCTACATCCACACACAACATTCCTAGTAAACCATCCAATTGCTGAGACAACTAAAATGCAAGAACATAAATGCTGATATTTAAAAAGAAGTTTGAGCTTCAGATGGTTGGGTTTACAATCTTTTAAATGCCTGAAAATCTGTCATTTTCTAATTTCTCTTTGCATCTACAGGAAATGAAAGTCAAGATGAATGATAAATGACCCATCTGCCTTGTAGAGAAATCCAAGAGCACACATCCATAGATGGTGGGAGAGTAAGAAGCCAAGATTCTACTTGTTTTTTAAGAAAAATATAGGAAACAAACATGCCATTTAACAAAAAGAAACCATGAAAAGTTCAACAAATTCCAGTTCAATTAATGCATATGCCTCTAAAAAAGGAGGGATGAAAAGGAAACTTTTCAAATAGTAAACTTATTATTTCAAATACTACTGAAATGTAAGACATATTACAAAGTACTTCCCTCCTAAAAAAAGGGGGAGCCAATTTTCTCAGTGTTTCAACTACAGCAAATGACAACTTACAGCATTTTCCAAATGACATTATATTTCCCCTTGTCTCCCTGAATATTTTTCCAATGTATTCAACACTTTCAATACTAAGACATGAATTTATGGTCAGTGCCTTAAAATAAAATAAAAAAAACCACTTACATCCTGGGCAACACTGTGGAATTCAAGTGCTGCTTGTAATAGGTTCTGCCTGAATTCCAGCTGACTGGCCTGCCTGTAACACACATCACTCAGCTGTTGCTGCAATGCTTTCAATTCCACAAGGTCCTCCTCATCCCCCGCGTTTAGAAGAGCTGCTATCTGCTGATTAAGCTCAACATAAACAGCAAACCACTCCTAGAAACACAAGAAGATGAAGAATTAAAAATGCCAAATACAATTTGATTTCTCTTAAATGGTATACATTCAACTGCAGGCTAATAAATGATCAGACTGAAAAAGGTGGTTATTACAGATAGCACTATCTCACAGAAAAGGAAAAAATATTCCTGATTTCAAATCAACTCTCAATAAAGTGCTTAGTAGACGTTAATGCATCATTGTAGTACAAACAGTTTATTACAGAAAGATGGGAAGAGTTCAATGCACGGCTCCTAGTCCCAGCACAAAATGCCACCAAAAGAGGAATTCCACCATTTTAAAATAAATTTCTAGTGCTTAAATGTCTGTACTGGTCAACTGAAACAAAAGATCACTTTAGCCAAGTAATCAGCTATTATAAAAAGCTGCTCACAGGACTACCCAGGTGTTACTTTCAGCAACATAATTGCAACTAGCAATAATTTCCTTAAAACATTTAGAAAAAATACTGCTCTTGACAAAGTGGAAGTAATCTTTATCTTCTGAACAAAAGAGAGCCCATGCACAGAAACTTCAAAGTGACCCTTGTTTCTTACTTAAGAAAAGCTCTATACTGTTCCATTCTAAATGCGCAGCTTTGTTTTTTCACATGGCTTGATTACTGAATAGATACATAAGATTTAGTTATGTTGTCCTGTTGGCTTATTTACAGAGAAAAATAGTTCAAATATTTAACGATTTGGGGAGATTTAAAAAACAGCTTGATACATCCAGATCACATTCACATCTTGCATGACTGAGATGCCTGTAAAGCAAAATGTGTTTGCTCAACAGCTCTAATTTTGACCTTGAAGTGTCCTATGCATTTCTATAGAACAGCACCATCTATTGGCCTACAACATTTAATTTGTATTCTTGCCTCACTCCTATTAGGATGTTTAGAATTTTGTGAATTATGTCTTCAGCTTTTGCATCATTTATTTACAAATCATGCAAAACGGAGTATAAATATCCATATTTTGAATTTTTTTTCTTTTTTCCCAAAGCTGCCTCTACCATCTGCTCACAGAAAAAGAGAATATGAAAAGCGCAAGGAGGGGAACAAAGAGAAAGTAATGAAAAAGTTAAATTAGCAATCAGTCAAGAATTTAAAAGCAGAATAAATCTCTCATCTGTTCCAAAAGGGGCAACTATGATGACATAATGTGAAAACATCTTCTATTGTGACATGTGTACTACAGATACACAGATTCAGCACAGTTTACATAACACAGCTCTTCGACACCGAACATACAAATTCATCTAAATGTGACATATAAACTATAATATGAGAAGTCAAAAAAATTACTGTTTTTGTTGCCATGACTGCAAGCAGAACTTAGGAAAAGTGGACAGAATTGCCAGTGTCTACATCCAGGAAAGTCACAAAAGGTGAACAGCACTGTGAGCAAAACTCCCTTTGGGAGCACTGAATATTCATAACCTAATTATAGCTAATCATCGGCTAGAAAGACAAAATTCTACTGAAGCTTAGGAAATAATCTAAATTAGAAGCAAAGGCATCAAGTAAGTTACAAAACAGCATCCTCGTGATTTCATTATGAACAGAAAGTATATCTAAAGTCTTGATCAATGAAAGTCTTAAACTAGTTTCAGCAACTGGTAAGTGTGGTCTAATAGAGACAAAACCATTAAGTTATTCACCTGAGAAGCGCAGGACTTCTCAGACATTTTGGCAGAGAGGAAAAAGTAAATTTATTCCTTCTACTCTACATGAAAATTTAAGAGCTGCTGTAACATACTAAACCCAAGAAAAATCACAGAAAGAAATATGTATTTTTTCTGCAATGGAAAAAAATATGCAAATATAATGACCATATTAGTTCTATAACTGCTAGGGTAATTTCCTCTCGAACTCATATCATGCACTATGGAAAATTCCTAGATACTCATAACCAAAATACACTTCTCACAACTTCACGTATTTTGAATTATTTTGACACTTGAAAAGGGTATGGGAAATCTCACACTGTGCTGACTCTCAATCTCTTCATGTTTCTGTTGCAAAGCTTGTGAAGCTCTAATGGAATCTCCTATTCCCCACTGGGTTCTTAGCTGTTCTGATCCAGGTCCTTCAAGCCAATTGACTACCTGTCAGTAGGATAAAGATGATAAAAACAAAGCAGCAAATCAATTATACAAAAAAATGGTATAAACAGAATTTTGTAACACAAGCAGAAATAAAAATAAGCATATGTTTATTAAAAAACAGATCTTTTTCAGCTGTGTAAAAATCTTGTTGAAACCATTAACATCCTCCAAAAAGTTAAGAGACAATTACTTTTCATTAACCTTAGCCTGTCAGCTCCACAAAAACAGGTGTCAGTTACCACAAGATTTTTCATATAGACAATTGTCATTTCATATCTCTTGTTAATAAAAGAGCTCAAAAGACAATAATGGACCTCAAACCAGAATATTTTTTTTCCCAAGTGTTTACAATGCACAGTTGTATTCAACCTCACACCTGAATGCTTCCTCCTTTTTTAGCTGAATAAACTAACACTCAAGTACAGGACACATACTTGTTTCAAAATTAAACTTACACACCAACTTGCTCTATTCAAATAACAGAAACCTATTACTGAGATTTTGTGGCCACATTTCATGGAATTTGTCTTTGCAGAGTCACAGCAACACAACCTTGGACTATTATATTGGATTTCTTTTATTATCATTTTGCAACTACTTTTTGATGTAAATATTACTCAAAGCAAAGCAGAGTGTCTCAAATCTTGTTTCATTACACAAATTTGAATTCACACATAATATTCTATGGAAAAATTTCCCAATAAATTTTAAATATCTGGGAAACAGAGACAGCTGCAATGCAACCAAGTGCACAAGTCACTTACTACTAGAGTCGTGAACTAAGGAAATGCAGGAACACCTCCAGATTCTGAACCTTAATAAAAAGGCATAGGAAGCCAGCTTCCTGTCTTTAATGAGACTTTTGTTTAAACATTGATCACAAAACAGCTTCACACAGATTTTCAGGAAACATAATACAATACACAATGCAACCCCATAACCACGAAGACAAATGAAACAGGGACTAATTGGACCATTTTCCTAGTGCTGCTAGACTGCACTGCAACAGCAATCAAGAACAAGCATTGTTACAGAAGGCTACTCAATTCACTCCAGCTTTGAGCGGTTACACATCTGCCTTCCCGCTGCCCTTTTCTGCCCCATGCCAAAGAACTATGAATATGTTTCCCAGCATATTTTCATTGCTCCAAAAGCATTCTGAATCTTCCTTGCTTTTATCATTTCTAGGACAAATTAACACTCTACAGTTGCAGGTTCTTTTTGTTTAAACAGAAACTTCCTGTTGTGCTCAGCACCTCTGCACAGCTGTTAGGGGTTAAATACAGAAGTGACCTGGAAGTGAAGGGACCCAGATGTCCCCTCCAAGGTCAGAGTGGCCTGGAAAGCTTACACATGGAAACAACAGTTGTCATGCCAGTCTGAAACAGTGGACAAGGCCACTGCTTAGCAGTTGCCCTTCTCTGGCCAAGACCCAAGACCACCTCCCCATTAGATGTTTCCAGCAACTACTGCACTGACTCTGCAGCTGCTTAGGCCAGCACATGGCTGTTGTTGTGACAGAAGATGCTTAAACTGAGGAAGGAAGAGTTACTAGGGGACATGCAGAAAAATGTGATGTAATTTTCATAAAATAAACTTTAAAATCATTAATGACAAGACTACTGCAAGACACCACATGTACTTTTGTGAATGAAGATCAGAAAAATAGTAATTAACACCTCTGCCTCTGGAGGACAAGGCCAGAGTTTACCCTAACTTACAGAGTTACGATAATTAGCAGCATTTACAGAATGAAAGACAAAGGAGAGGGAAACAAAACCGTGGAACAGAAGCAAAAGGGGCAATTCAAAAGAGGGGATAGGATACTGAAGGCACAGTCGGTTTTGGATAAGAGCGCTTTGAGATAGGAGTAAGAACTAAGCATGTCACAGTAAGGAGAAGTAGCAAAGAGTGAAATTGAAACAGGAACACAAAAGCAAGCCAGGAGTGGTTAGCAATACAAGACAGTACACAAATAAAAAATAGGAATGCAACTGCAAAGAAAGCTAGCAGCAGATCAAAACACAAAAGAAAAAATAACAGCAACACAAGGGGAAAACAACCATTCTAATTAAAGTACTGCAAGTACTGTTATATAGGAACTTCTGTTTATTTTGTCAAAATAAATTCCACAATACTTTGCCTTTATTGACTCCCTTCTGTCATTAGCTTCTTACTTTTAGTCTTTAACTCTTTCTATTAGCCTAACTTTTTGCTATAGACCCTAAGGAAATTAAACAATTTTCTAGCTTTACTAAGTTTTTCTGAAATATTTGTATGCCATTTAGAAAGCTTTTAAATGCCCTTAAAAAAATACTGATTAGTTTGGCAAAAGAGCAAAACACATTCTTCCTGCGTACTGAAACTCAGCTCACTTGCCAGGTAACATCTGTAGTATACACAGAGAAAACAAGTAACTATTTCTACTACAAATATTGCAAAAATGTAATGGTAAAAAATTCTATTTCAATGCATTAACAACGTTAGTTTGCCAAAGTACAATAAAAAAAAAAATAAAATCACACCTTGTTCAACCACTAATTCTTAAACACAGGAAAAAAACCTCACCTGATTATACCCATAGATGTGCCGATATACTCTACATAGGATTATATTAATCTCTCATATATTTTTATTACTTCCAGCTCAATATATCATCAAATGACATCTGCTTTTTGGATTTTTTTAGTGTAATCAAATTACTTTAGAAATTAAAATTATCTCCTTGGTAGATTTCTACTTTTACTGCTAGACATCACAAAATTTATTAGTTTTTATTTTTACCCATATCTACAATGCTGTAAAGTGCAAGTACTCGACTTGCACTCCTCATGCATTAGAAATGCCAATGTTGAAAGGTTAAAAGCAATTATCTATTCAATTTTCTGCATATTCAAACTATGCAGAATCTTAAAATATACATATCTAATTTCAAGTTATAAACACAAGAAGAATAAATTAATTCCATTTCCTTGACTTTCTCTACTGAGCTCTGCTGAGAAAATGTTCAAAGTGCTAATTACATGTCTGTTTCCAAAGGACCAAACCAGTTCATCATGACCTTTAACATGCAATTGATTAGGAAGTTTATATTCATTCCTGTCAGGGTGTCCCTGAAATACAGACAGTTTAAGCACTTCAGCTTAGGTTAAACCACCAAGCATTAGACAAAAAAAGGAATAAATAATTCATCAATCAGTAATTCAGCTTATCTTCAGTAACAGGAATTTAAGTGACATGGGCAGGAGAAGGATTTCAACTCTCAAGCAAAGCTGATGCCCAGTCAAAGGTGTTCTTCTCTTTGCCAGCAGAGTAGGCATTTGCAGCTCCAACAATGCAGTCATGCACTGCCACAGTGCAGAGCAAAGGGACAGCCCCGAGGCAAGAGAGCACATTTATAATAGCCTCCACATATCAGAACAGCTTTTGGAAAGTCACTGTGGCAGCCACAGTGTAAAGCACTGAGTGAAACCAGCACACTGACATTTGGGAAGCGACGGGAGGCATTTATGGTCTCCCCTCTGACTTTTGCAGCAACCACAGTCTGTGACTTAAGCTCAAAACTCCACCTCACCACGTTCAGGAGCGGCTCCAAGCTTACCTGCATTACCTTCTGCTGAATCTCCTCTAGCTGTGTGCGCTTGCTCCGCTGCCTACAAACCTCCTGGTAGCGGGTGTACTGCTCTCTGAGGGAGTCCAGCAGCTTCATGACCTGTGGCTGAGCCAGCAGCTCATCATCCATCGGGGACCAGGACACCCCTCCGTCAGATCCATTGAACCGACGCTGCTGCAACTCGGAGAGCAACTCGTGACCTTTAAGAGTATGTAGGATGATGTGGTTAGTCTAGATTTGAAGAATAAACCCACAAAAACCTTACTACTGTAAGACTGCCTGCTTTTAAACCATCAACAGTGCATTTTTTTCAGCTAATGATCCTTCATACATTGGGGACATTTAATGACAGGATTTCATGCAGAGCTTTGGTCAGTTTGTGGGGCTGGATTGGTCATAAAAGAGAAGAAAAGCAATGTGGTATATTTCAGATATAGAAAAGAGATACTGTGACTAATATTCAAACTGACAATAGCATTGATTAATGTAAGAAAAATTGGAAATCACAATCCTAAGTCTGAAACAACTCTGATTTATTTATTTATTTGTTCGGATTTACTTCAAAATGGTGAGGAGCATCCAAAGTATTCCTCTTAAACAACTCATGTTCTTCTATTGAACGTATGCTCTGGAGGCATTAAAAATCTGACTACATATTTTTTCTGTTGTCTTTCAGGATTTTTATAGCAAGTAAGACTCTTTCATAGAGAGCGTGAAGCTGAATAATAACTATTTTTTCAGTGTTCTGTTCTCACCTGTCTTGCCCTTTTCTTTGTGCTCTTAAGCATCCTATCAGGATGCAGACTCTCTAGAGTGCAGTGACTTTCATATACACAAAAATAGTATGCTTTGACTATTTAATCTTTTGCTTAAACTGTTTGAAGAATGTTATCGTTATGTTAAAATTCTCAGTATGTAAACACCACACTACAAGTAAACCCAGATCATAGATTTGCTCCCCAAAAGCTCAATGAAACAATTAAAATAAACCAGTGTTTGGTCACTAAACAGATGTTGGTAAGAAAGTGAAAATGTGCCCGTTGGAGAGCATTAGTTCTGCATGGCTTAAATGGTAACATGACAGTTCACTAAAAGAAAAAATCTACTACCTGAGTAATAGTAATACCTCAAGGAAAATGCAAAACCAAAAAACAGTTCAACTGCTATTATTGAGAAATTCAAAATGCCAAGGGCTTTGAAAATTGCAGAAACAACTTGAAATTACTCAGTGTATATTACTGTGAAATGAAATGTCTTAAGAATTGAAATACATTTTGCTGTACTATAGCACAAACATCTTGGATTTCATCTTTTATGACACTCCACAGATAGGCACAAGATAGCTGCAGAGCAAACAGACTTAAACTTTTACAAGTCTGTTCTGCTGAGGTAATTTGGAAATTTTATTGTATTGTTTCAGCAGCAAAGGATCACCATTTTTCCAGGTAAAAACATCTTTTCGAACAAAGTTCTCATCAAATTCTATGAACTATATATATATGAGTTTGGAGCTTGGGAAAAGAACAGTACCTGTAGTTATGGAAGACTGAAGCCTTTTTTATCTAAACCCTTTTTTCACATCTACCCTTAGGAGATAAAAATTTAATTGGAGAGAGTTTAATTTTTCTTTTTCTCAGCCTTTCAATACAGTGACTCTAACCTGTGTTAGAGGCTGTCTCTTAAAACTCCCATGATTTAATCACAGAACATGCTGAGTTGGAAAGGAGCCATAAGGATCATCCAGTTCCATGGAAGTTATGAAACTTTATAGCACCAAAAGAAATTCATTACCAATATTAAGAAAACAGAGAACGCATATAAACTAATGGGCTAAGGAGCCATCTGATTATTACACAAAACTGAAGTGTTGTTTTGTCTAGAAGTCTTACTAGTAGACAATGATACACGATTAGGCTAAAATTTAGTGACACTGTCTACAGACACTTCATGTTTTAAAAACTTCAAAGATCAGAGTATGAGATTATTGTTTCACATTTTAACTCAAACCAGTATTATCCCACATCTAGATAAGCTATATTTTTACATAGAGGGCACATAAAGCCACTGTGATGAGTATTACATGTGATTCACATGTTAGTTTATAGGAGGCTAGAAGGTAAAAATTCTAGGCACTCAGACTGATGACCGTCTAACATTATGCATTACTTCTTATTCCACAAAGGCACTAACTAAAAAAAAAAAAAAAAAAAAAAGAAATTCCAGTCCAAATCAATAGACTCTTATACTTTGTTGTTAAAAGGAAATTGACCCTAAAACCAACATGTTAAAGAATCCCAAATCATTGAATGCTGAATGGAGAGTCCAAGAAGCAAAGTATGCTTCACTTTTCTGACAGATGATCAGCCCAGAAACAGACTGAAGCAAATTATCAGAATTGTGCAGAAAAACTCTTTCTGTATTGTAACTGTTTGGTGGCTACTGAGACAATTTCATTCTATAATTTCATTCATTATATATATATAATGTCATTCATTCATTGATAACAGATAGCAACAAAGCACTCTCAAACTTAAACATAAGAGTTATGGCAACATTGTAAAGATGTTAGTGGGATTATAAAAATATGTATTTAAAAAGACATTTATGGAGTTCTTCCATTCCTTGACATCACTTTTTTTAACCCAAAGATTACAGTATTTGATAAGCTTGTGAAGTTGTATAAGTAAATATTGTGAGGATAGCTAAGACAACAACTGTGCCCTCTGTGCCTTCACATGGGGCCTAAAATGAATTATGTCACTTTACTGACCAACATTCTAGTTTCTTGACTTACTATACCTGTCTGCAATACCGTCTCAGGATCAACTGATGGAAGGAAGTTCAAATCTATTGATCTTTGAAAAAAATAACAAACACATTATTAAAATTTGTATTACAGTTGCACTAAAAACTTCAGCTAAGTCTAGAACTACCTAATGGTCTTAAAGGACTAAGTTTTTTTTCTCACTTAGTGAAGTCCTCACTTTTTCAGCTTGGTGAATCAAAACACAAGTGGTGGTGCATGTAATCAGTTGAATAAGCATCCATCTACACATTCATGTATTTTGTAGTCTACATTATAAAGGTTTAGAATTTCTTTCCACATTTCAAGGTATTTAAGGTGTATAATTTTTTCAGTATTTTTCTGGAATTCAAATGAAATTTTATAACCCAAAAGCACTGATTTCAAAAAGTGAATCACATACCTCTCTCTCTCTTGTTGAGTTCCTTTATCACTTCCATTGTTAATTAGAGCAAGCTCATCCAGTAAAGATGTTGATTCTTTTGTGAACTTTTCAAATACCTAAATAAGAGGAAGGTTTCAATTTAAGAAATAAAAATTTTAGGTAGCTGTATTGAAGGCATCAGCACAAATTTATCCAGTAGTTCAATTAGTATACTTCAGTCTCTACACAGTGTAATTATTTCCCAGAACTCAGAGGGTAGGGAGGAAACGACAGAAAACAAAGTTTTCTTCAGGGAACACTTAAGAGCATTAGGATTCCTTAGGGAGATAGTAAATGCTACACTGAATATAATGAATACTGGGAAAAAATTGAGATATCTGCAAAACCTGCAAGATCTTATGGACATGTTTATCCTATATCTTCATTTAAGCCTTTAATAATGCTAGAGAATCAAGGCATGTTACATCCAAGGCATGTTAGAGTCCAAATATTTTCTCCTTGCTTTGGTCTTGTCCTAAGCAGCCAATTTCCCCTTATAGCAACTATACCACAGACTCAGGCTCTTCTAGAGCTAGTATTACTAGAAGAGCTTTATTAAGGAACTGGTTGTTCAACATATTGATGACATTAGCTTTATCATCCCTTGAGTAAAGGCAGTGTTACTTATTCATGTAAATGAACTCCACAACTACACATGTATTCCCTACCAAATAAAAATTTCAGGGCTCAAGAAGGAGACATAAAACCCCACCAAACCCCAAACCACAGATAACTAACCAGCCTCTTATTTAACCAATCCATGTGATCATAGGTGAGAGTTCCTCCAAAATCTTCTGTTAGTTGGCATGGTTCTATATATCGTGTGAGCTTGTTAGCAGATACTAAAATAACCTGCAACAATAAAACAGTTTTTTTATTAGGTAATGCTCATATTTTCCTTAAGTATCTGAGAAGTGTGCCTAGAGATACTGAGCAGACCTTTCTGTGATTCAGATTTTACTGCTAAATGTTTAAATGAAATATGGCTGTCTGCAACTAACATGGACCTAAACCAGACAAGTTATTCTGACATGCAGTGTATACCTCATGCATAATCCCGTAAGAGCATCATCTCTACCACCTTGTCTATTTACAGTGGGAAAAACATGTTCCCTGGATATCTGTTTTCCTGCTGGGAATTCATGCTTTGTGATGAAGTCATATACTCCGTGATCTACTTCTAGTGAATACAGTACCAGGCTATCATACTGCAAAGCATTCAGTATTTTTACCACTCTCTGGCAATACTTTCAGTCCCAGAGGTGAGTTTGTGCCATAAAAGTTAAGTGCCTGCATTTACCATGCAAATATGCTCAGCAAAAGTTGGATCAATCATACTTCTTCCATGAGTAGTCAAAAATTCAAATCTTAGTAAGCTTAAAAGCCCGAGTCATTCACCCAAGAGACAAATCTAGCTCATCGACTACATCAGGGCATACAGGAAAATGCACATCCACTGCTAGGTGGAAAACTAAATTCTTGCTTTCATTTCTGCATTCTAGAGGCTCCTGAATGAGCCTTATTCACATAAGCCTAAACCAGAAGCTGGCAGCACAGCTTGCTTTGATGAATGATATGTTAAGCCTGGAATAACTCCTGGGGAGAAAAAATCCCAAGTACAACTTCTCTATGGAAGCAGGCATATTGGCAACATACAGCCAGAAACAAAAGAAAAAAATGAATGAAAATTTCCATAATCCATCAAATCATTTGCAAACTCTTGCAGGGCACAAGAATATGTGGAAAGAGCTAGCTAGAGAGAGACTTCTATTCCAGCTCCACTTCCCTGCAGATAGTGAAACTAAAGAATTCAGAAGAGCTCCAAACAAACAGTCCATTATTGCAGAGGAAAACCTTTCAGCAACATCCAAATATACACTATTGTCCTATTCTCTTAATGGTACATGGCTGCTGTAAATGGAATTGGCTAGTAGTTTCTTTAAGAAATGCCAGTAACCAGCCCAAACCCCAGAGGATTCTATGTCCAAGAAAGAATGGAAAAAAACCCCATTGTTCTTCCTTCTTTTGGCACACTTTATAGTTTAGGTAACTTTCAACGTTCATCTCTATGAGTTCATTAAAAAAAGAAAAAAAAAAAAAAAAAAAAAAAAAAGAAAAAGAAAACTAATTTTGGTATGACGTTTTGGTTTGGGAACTAAAGCAAACAGGACAGCTGGTTCCATTATGGAAATAGAAGTTCTGAAAAGACCCAAATAGCCTGACAAAATAGATGGACAGCATTGAGACCACTTATTCCAGATTTTTTTAAACTGAGATCCTTCAGGAAGGAGAGTAGGCACGGGATAGCCCTTATAAACTTGTACTAGGGAGATGCTTTTTAAAATACAAAAATTCTGAAGGAGCAAAGCCTGCACAAAAAAATATTTTAGCCATATGAAGAAATAATCTTCTGATAAAAAATAAAATGCCCCCAAAAGAGATTTGGTAAATGCCAAATTCTACGCCTTATTAGAAATACTTTGAAAAATAAAAACTTCCACTGCATTAATAAGCCTTGTTGTAACTTAAAGCATTACTCCTACATCCACTAATTCTCTAGGTTTCTGATTTAAAAAACACTTCTTTCTTAAACTCTTTATTGATTGTTCACTTGGCTAGCTGCTAAAATCCTGTCTGAACTTTTTACAATATAAACAACCATTTGAATTTTTGACTAGCTTGTGGCAGAAATGAAGGTTCCTGAACAGAATTTAGCTCTTGCTCTAAACCTGAACTAGTGGCAGTGCTAACCTAACATCCTCTATATGCTTTAAATTAGTAAATTAGCTTTGACATTTTCTAGGTGTCAAAAGTGCAATTTGCCTTTCTGAAACATCAGAAATAATGTTTTAATCAGCTACTACAGATTAATAGTTCATAAGTACACCGAGACCTAAAGTCAAAGATGAAAAAAGTGTTAAAAAATTCTATGTGCACAGAGAAGACACTTTTTTACAGATATGAATTCTATTTCAAGCTCAGCAAACTTCTGCTGTCAGGTTCCCAAAATGTTTCAAAATCCAGAGTAATTATCTTTGACCTTTTATGAAAGTAGATGTCAAAATACCACATCCTAGAAAAAGTTGTCCCTTACGAATTAGTGTTTCACTCTTGCCTTTGAATTTTGCCCTTCAATGTATTACCACAGGTAAAGATAAGGTAATTTACAGGTGTAAAATCAGAAATAACCCTGTTTACTTGCAACTGAAATAATTTTTTTTTCTTTTTTTCCAAGTCAAACTATATTGATTCCAGAAAAAGGGGGGGGGGGGAAAGCAGCTTTCATAATCCAAAGTAAAAGCCTTTGGATAGCAGATTGTAGCTGGATGTTAAAATGAAGAGCTTAAATTTCCCAAGGGAGAAACAAAGAACTGGACAGATGGTAAAACAGGGGGGAAAAAAACGTATAAATTATTGAATCTTTTAATCTTTGCTCCCCTTCCCACTTGATCCACCTACTTCTGACAACAGGGACAGCTAATAAGCTGACAGTGGTAGTAGGTTTCAAACATCTCCCGTTTGCTACTGACAAGAGTCATGGAATTATCATCTGCACTGCTCTTTTTAAAACCTTAACAGTGGTAGCAGCTCTCATCCTTGCTCTACTCTAGTGAGTAAACTTGCTCTGTACAACATCGGCCAGAAAAATCCTTGTGAAATAAATTCTTTAAGATAACAACTCAGAACAGTGCTTTGGGAAAAGCAGAAGTTCTGTATTTTTTAATAAAATCAAAACAACCTTTGTAAAAGTAGTCAAGCAAAAGAAGAAAGACAAAGCCAAAAACAGGGACTGAAAGGTCTTGTGCTTTAAGTGCAAAATTCTACTTCTCAGGAGTGAAAATACTTGATTTTGACCCATGCAACATGTATTCTTTTGTAATAAAAAAAGCTTTAAATACTGTTTGCAGCAAGCAGATCTCTATGCCATTTGCTGTTTTCTGCAATTTTCATTGATCATCTATAAGGAGATAGAGGCAGAAGACAAGATGAGAAAGGAATTCTAGATATTGAAGAAAACATGTAAAAGTGCTGCTAAAATGTTAAATACATCCATCTGAACTTACTTTCTCTCTTAAGGGAAGAAATGAAAAAGCTCTTTAGTACAAATGTCACAGAGTCAAACCCAGGAGCTACTTAAGAACCGGATGCTGTAAAATTTCAGGAAGAAGGAGCTTTTTTTCTGAAGTGTGTAATATCAGAGCAGCCAGACTACTGAATCTGAAAAGGAGTAGTTACTTTCCAAAAGAGAACAATACACTGTCCCTTGAGAATAAAAAATTTCAACAAGAGTAATTTAAATATGATCTTCATTGCCACAGAACTGTAAAGCAAAGGCTACCTCTTCCTGAGGAGAATAATCCTATTTTTTGATGCTAAATACTATTTCAATCAATTTTTTTAAATACTATTTGATTAAACGCTGAGTAACATAGGGTATTATTTGTTTAATCTGGAACATTAATCTAAACAAAGATCATTTTATTTAATATCACACCAAGAAAAACAAGTTAAATATTTATCTGGCCAGTGCCATAGAAATCTGTCATACTAGAAACAAGAGCAGTTGGCAGAACCCAGACAAGCACAAGATGAACTCCACTCCCAGGAACTGCCTCCTTCACTCATGGTTTTACCCACTCACTCACCTTACCCTCCAGGGCTCACAATAATTAGCACACTCTCATTTTTGCATCGCAGAAAAGAGAAAATAGGCAAATATTCTTGTATTTTTCAACACACTTTTTTTGGACAGAATTCAGGACGTGACATAAATGCAGGCTTACATGCCCCAGCTCCACATAGACAATTCCCTAATTTGCCCAAGAATCCATTGCCTCCCATATTAAAAAAGCAATAGAGATGCATACAGATGAAAAGAGACACAGTAAAATAAACGATTTTGACTGGAACTCCTTTATGCCTTTTCAGAAAAGTCCATCAAAGCTACAAATTCTGGTGCCTCAGTCTTAAAACACTGAACTGAAAACGGACAAAAGTTAGGTACTTCCTACAAAGTGTTTTTTATTCTTTGTTCTGTGGAGCAATACTCTGCTCATTAGCATCATTCTTACAAGGTAAATTGGAAACTCGAGATTTTCCAGAGCAGATGCTGCAGATAAATGATAAGAAATTTCCGACACTCTTTATTAGAGTTAGAGCTGTCAGCTTCTGCAGAAGTGTGAAGCATTTAGAACTACTCTGACTTTGAACTTCAGAATTACAAAAATCCTTATGCTATACACTCTAATTTTTTCAACTAATACATAGTAGTTCACCACACAATTTTTCCTTTCTCTTATTTCTTTTTTTTTAATGCACTTGATTTCTTTTCTCCAGATACTAAGTGAACTTCTAAAATTTTGCTCCCCGATTTCCACAAGGATAAGAACAGCAAGCACATCCTCTTCTTTCCTGCTCCTGACAAACTTATTTTGAAAGTACTTATGTAGTATCTAAATCAGGCTCAGAGATTTTTTCCTCTGAGTTCCTTAAATGAACCTCACGTGGGACATAACCAATCTATAGGCAACTTTACATTGTGTACAAATTTGTACATTTCTTCTATTTTATTTATGGTAATTTTTTTCTTCCAGTTATGCCCGTTGCTCTCATAAGAGAAGCTCATGCTTAAATACAACACACTACATCTACTAAAAGTAATTTGTTTCACATCACTATGCAAAGTATATTAATAAAATAACAAAAAGCACCATCCCCCAACTCTCTAAAACACAGCAATTTCTATACTCAAATCCCATTCTTCAATCTTTTAAAACATTAAGTTTTACAGCATCATATATGCAACATTGCAGCTGAAAGACAGCTATATACCAATTAAGACAACTCTCCTATGAGGCATGGCACAGGACCAGATAAAACTGCTTCAATTAACACATGAACTGGCTGCTAATAAGGGAGGAATGAAGTTACAGAAGAAAGTTCTGCTGGAGGACAAATGGGAATTGTCCTGAGGCAGGTCCAAAACCAATACTAATACTAACCAGAAATAAAGATATGAACTTTTACTCAGCTGGATCAGCCCACCTCTTTGTACTTATCCACCCAGTACTGTTTGATCTCAGTTCCCACATTTACTTTCAGTGCTTTGCAACTCATCATCACCACATCTCACTCTGAAGCAGAGGATCTCTGCCTTTGAACAGAAAGGAAGACACTGTGATTAATGGCTTCATATGGTAATATTAAGCAACGTATTAAGAACAGATCAGGTAGGAAATAGGAGGTAGATGTGATGTCCCATTAGAAATCACAGTTACACAGCATTTACTTCAAATAAAATGAGATTACACCCAAGTAAATAAAAAGACTTTATATTTTAATTAAAATTTTTAGTTAATAATTATTTCACTGGTGGAAAGCCAATCCTGAATTTTCCTACTAGTTACACAAATCTAACCCATGATTCAAAACATGAGTTGGGTGTTGTTTGTTTTTACTGCCAGCAATGCAAAATTACACAGCTGTAGATTTGTGCATGAGTTGGAGCCTTCCATAGCCTTATCAGTCCTCTGCACTTGTATTTGGAATAGAGAAAAGACATACTCCTGTCTCTGACAAATATTTGGAGCCCAGAGTAGGTGGGTCATTTTTACTGAAACAGTTTTCCTGACTGCAACCAAGTACCAGAAACCAAAAGGTTTTGTTACATAATTCCAGTGGTCTATGCCAACATGATTACTAGCACAGAACACACATAAAATGTATAAAATTACTAAGATTACTAAATAAAAGGATTATCATTTAATGACAGTAAGCCAAACCTTAAAGTGAAACAAAAAATCCTTTTATTATCATAAAATTATCCCTGCTTTGTTGATATATTTTCATCAGGGTTTATGCTTATTTGTTTAAATATTATTCTAGCTGAGTCATGTTAAAGAAAAACCTAGGAAGAATCTTCTAGAAGGACTAAATTCCAAACTAGCAACACCATCAAACCAGCATACACTAACTGCTACATCACAGCTCCAAAGACTTCCTAAATTTACCCAAGAACTTTATCTACAGGAGTGTAGCTGGGAAAAGAGAGCCTAAACACATAGTAGTGGCTTCTGAAGAGGGGCTTTGCCTTTATTACTGCTGCTCTCTGGACTCTGACATTTACCTCCTGTTGAGAAAGGTCTGTGTGAAACTGAAAATTGCAAACTTAAGTCACTTTCTGACCAGCAGCTCTTAAATTATATTTTTGAGTACAGGTGGTTAGTTCAGAGGTTTTTTAAATTCATATCTTGGATGTGGCTCCAAACAATATGCTAGTTTATAAAAGTGGGCACCACCACACTCATGTTTTTGACTGTGGCTGGGCTGCAAGCTACATGCCTGTTGTAGTTCAAACAAGATTCGCTTAAAAAATGAGTGGAAAGTTTGACACAGATATTTTCTAAAAAAAAAAAACCAGGGAAAACTGAGGTTTCCATTACCATCCCAGACAGAGCTAACAAGGGAACTGCTAATATTATCGTGGAGTCTCTCGTACACACTCTGCTCAAGAACTCAGAAGAACAGTGTCAGCTTGTATTTTGCAAGGGATATATAATTCATTCCTGATGTCAAAGAACTCACAAAATGAGAGAAGATGGGTATGCAATACCAACGAGATATTTGTCAGAATGGTTGCAGCTGATAGAGTGACACCATACACCATGTATCTCTACAGCCCATTAGAGAAGTCACAAAAAATTTCACACTAAATCCTGTACAACAGTTTCTGACTCAAAACACCCGCAATATGTAACAAATAGCTTTATTTTCTTGCTAAGCAAAGAATTACATGCCACACATTTCTAAGTTAAGAATATTAAATGAAGATAGTCTCATTAAAAATGGAAACAGTTGAAATGCCACAGTGGTTTGTTAAGGTTATCCACAAAGCATCTGGAATATGGTTATTTTAAAAACACTTCAGTTGTCATCCAATTATAAAAGTATTTCAGAAACAGTATTTTTGACTGAAGGATACAAAAGCTCAACATACCTCAAAGCCAAGTCTATCTTTCTCTTTCCAAAAGCAGAAATGTGTAACCTTCTTATCCCAAAATTCATCTGGCTTTACTACACAAACAAGTGACACCTCAGCTGGAACAACATTCTGTAAAACAAATGAAAAAATTAGTGAAACATTCAAGATTAAACCTTCATTTACCACAGAACTGAACTGCAGTTAGATTTCATCATCTATACAAGAGCGTAAAAATTGCAGACAGAACTTGAAGTCTCCTTTATCTCCATCACATATTTGTTCCATCCTGCTTTATAACATTGCACAAGATTTCACAGCAAACTGTGTCAAAACTGGAAAGAAAATGTAACCTCTTTACTACCAGTCCTAAGGACAAACCATTACACTGTGCTGTGTTAGTACAGAAAAATAAACTATCAGTTAGACTTCGTTTAATTTATGGTATTTCATTAAAAAAAAAAAAAAAAAAAAAAAAAGTTAAAACCAAAGCTTTTCATCAATGTTATCTTCTCTGCAGAAGGAAACAGTAATCAAAGTTAGGAAAAATATTGTATATTTGTTATCAGATCATATGTCAAGACTATATCCTATACTTCTTTAGTACATATTATTTAGACTAAAATGAAAAGATTAAATATTGACATTTCAACAAATTAATTCATTAAAATACTACCAGGAAAACACCTTTCAGACTAAATCAGTAATTTAATCTACTAAGTTGATTTTATGATGTCACAGTGAATGTAGATCAAGGAACAATGACTCCTGATTACTCCAAACTCATCTATAGCAATAACTAAAAGTCAAATATTCAGACTAGTAATATAAAGGTGACACCACCCATAGGATTTCTCCTTAAATTTTATTAATAAAAATTTAATTCGAAAGAAGTTAAAGATATCAGCAACAAAACCCCCCAATTCATTCTTGCACCATTTTAACAAATATGCAAAAACTATTTACAACAGAAGCGTTTTTGAGAACTACATATGATGAAACACAGAAATCTCATTTGATCTGCACAAGTGATCAATTCACACAGGAAAATCTTCTTTGCTGCTTCCTTCTCAAACTCAAGACACAGATGTGCAACCCATGTTTCTGCAAGCTTTGCAGAGGCAGGATGAGTGCTGCCAGGGAAATAAGAGTGTAGGCAGAGCTGACCTTCCCAACAGCTGCAGTTCCCACTGAACCTCACAACCACACAGTGGCTGAGGCAAAGCCCAGCCAAGACCACAATCTGAACACAAGGGATTCAAATACTGTTAACTCTATTAATAGGAAAACCATCCTAGTCAAAAATAGGTGAAAGACACCTTGACACAGACTTCAAAACCATGAGCCAGCAGGACAGAAAAAAAAAAAAAAGAAATTATTTGTATTTGACACACTTTGTAAGGTTTCACGTAAGTCTGAGAGGAAAACTGCTCTGATAAAGAGGAACCATTTGTGCAGTAAGAACGGCAGTAGTGCAAGTGTTTAATGTGCTAGAAATGCTCTATCTCACATTTTCTTTGACCTCCAAGACCAGAAAATAATCTATACTGTTCAGCAGAAATAAGACTATTTGTAAGCCCACAGTTCTGAAGAGTTAAAGTTATGTTTTTTTAGAATTTTTTATTGGAAATTGAAACTTCTCTTCCTCTCCTACTTTTTGAAGTACGCAGAACATAATTTGTGATTTGAACTATGATCCACAATGAAGTCCACCACATCCTATTGCAAAGGAAACCAGGTAGTACATACAGCATATATACAGCAAAACCTGCACAGCTGCAATACCTGTGTGAACTGCAAACCTACTGCAATTGGTGATGCTAGGAGCATATTTCTGTACTTTTTAAACAAAAACACCACTTTAGAAAAAGGTCTACAACGGTGTCTTCTCAGCATATAAAGAATTTGTCTCACTTGAGTGAGCTGTAGCATCTGCTCTTCAGAATTTCTTCCTGCTGCACAGAACTTGTCACAGAACCACATTTTAAGGAAATTACTGCCTCTACAATAACACAGTCATTGGGTTCACATCCATAAAACTGATTAGCTATGAATGTATAAATATAGATTTACCTGGAGCATTAATACAACTGTCTTTACCACATTCCACTGTGATTTTCTGCCATCCACTATCACGGTGAATCCTCGAGCTTTACACTTCTCACTAAAAGAAAAAAAAAAAAAACACTTAATAAAAAAAAATTCACTCTAACAAGTGTCACATCATTAACAACTTTGGATTTCAAGCCTCCTGCAAAATACAACTACATAGCTTTTTTCCTTACAGAAACACTGACAAACCTGAAGTTTACTATTTTATAGAATAACTTCCAATTTTAATGCTCCAGCATATTATTAGATATTACAAATTACACTTTTTCAATAGTACTGAAGTATATCCCATAATACAAATATTTCTTTCAACTAGCAACTCTGAAAAGGTCTTATAACCATTAATTTGACAACATTCTAAGAAAAGAAATCAATTTTGTGTCATAAGGAAGATAAAGGGATGTCAGCTTTCATCAGGAACATCCAGAAGAGGACTTGCAAGTGAGCCCATGGTTTAACATTAGTTACCACACTAGAGATCATGTCCCAGGTTGAAATTCTTGTTTTGGCAAAGGTATTAGCAAATAAAATCCATGACATTTACGTGAGGTAGGAAAGCATTATGTAATCTTTCCCAAATCTGCAATTACAAAACAAAGCTACTTCTGTGATCTCCTCGGTTTACAAAAAATAAGGCATGAAACAGCGAGCATTATGTTTCACAACAAGAAATTAACTGTTATGTATCTCCTGTTTAAACTGAGCTTCATCAGGTATGGGTGGAAGAAAAATTCATCTTGGAGTTCAAAGAAAAAAAAAAAGGAGGGGGGGGGGTGGGGAAGACACTTTACCAGCCTATTTAGGAAAAAATAATTAAACTCAGCTGTTTAAACAGTCCATGAATGCTTTTGGTTTTAAGGAACCACTAAGATCACACACATGATTTTTCTGGAAGCAGTCTGAACATTCAGGCTTCCTGAGTGCAACTTCCAATCAAAACGAACTCAAAAAGCACAACACTATTGGCTTTCAAGAATAAGGAGGGGAGTGTTACTGCAGCATCTCGAGACATGAGTTCCTTATGCTCACTGGAACCCAGCAGTATCAGCATCTGCTCCTCTACTACTAACCCTATTAAACCCCCCCAAACCCAACAAAACACAACCAATCAAATCCAGAAGTGACCTCCCACTTCTAAAAAGCTGAGCCTAAAATAAAAAGTAAAAAGCTTGGTGATTTGAGCCACAATAGAGAGAATACAACAAAGGAAGCAAACTTTAGTATGATCAGACAATATCATAATGTTGCCACTTTTTTTCTTCTTCAGTTCTGAACAGACCTCTTCAGAATCTGAGAATTTAAAATACCATCAAAGAAAGGCATAACAGTAGATTTCAACACTAGGAATATGTTGTCTGAAATTACAGAATGGCTTTACACACATATTCCAAAGACATTCTATCCAAGTCACTTTAAGCAGTTCTGCTAAAATTTAGGACACAGCCAGCAATCCATGCTAGACTGCAGATCTCAAACCATTGTAGTTACATCACATACCACGCATAACCGATTTAAAAGTCAAACATATTATGTTACCTTACACATAGAACATGGGGAAAAAAGTATCATTAATGTTACTTGGACAGCTATCTGGGTCAGCCATATTTTTCCCAAACACTGTTCAGCAAGTCTTTCCAGAGCAAAAAGAGAAGTGCTTAGGCCAAAGTTTGCATTTCCCACTGAAAAACAACATGCGGACCAAAACGACAATGATTTTTCCATACTGCCACCATAGAAAAGAGGTCATTTTTTCCACAACTGACACAGAGCATTAAATGTGGGAACACTGACTTCACCTTCAAACAGATTTCACAGTTTCTACTGAGTACAAAGAGCACTTTGGTTCAGCTTTTAGACAGTTATTGTTACACTAATATATGTAAAGACATACATCAGAACGAGACTGTGGAATAATTAATGCTCACTAGAACAAGAATGCCTGCATCTGCTCCATAAATATGGCCAAGTCCTTAGGTCAATGACATGACTTGTGTGGGTGACCATTTGGTGTTTCCTCCCTTTAAAAAGGACAACAAGCTGTTTGAAAAACCCTAAAACTCACACAGCTAAAGTGTCGTGCAGTACCTACTGATGCTTTACTTTTAAATAATTTGAGTTTATTCTTTGCTTCCATCTCACTAATCAGGATTTTTAAAAGTCTTATCTACCAAAAAACCCCAACATAGGATCCTTTAACTGTGTTTTATAAACATTTATAGATTACAATATGCAAAGTACACTGGATATCTTTAGTTATGCCATTGTTGCTCTGTTTCCAGAAGAGAAATTTGAAAATATACAATTGCAAACATTTATCTGAAAGACTTATTTTCTTTATAAAGCAGTGGCACATGAGAGAAAAAAACATTATAAAGATGAATCCCTGGATCTTAAGGAAATAGAAATGCAAGGAGCTAAGCCAGGACCAAAAACTGTCACTACAAGCTGGCAGTGGCACATGCACAGAACCTGAACAACAGTGATTTTACAGCAAGCTAAGGATGACCGGATACTCAAGTAGTCAGGCAGCACATTCAAGCAGTACCACAAGCTGCTCACTAATTTCAGTAAGCCAATGTATTTTTAAACTTAGTGCGCTTTTAAACCGAAGCCCTACAAGCTACAAAGCTTAGGCACATAGCAGAGACAGGGCAATGCTGCCCTTGCAAGCTCAGGACTTGGATTGGAATGGCTCATTAATTTACTTAGCAATTTAAGTGCACTGTCATTAAAAAGAAATTATGAAAAAAGCTATCCCGAGAAAGGAGAACATAAGGACATAAAAGGACACAAACAAGCCTTAGTACACCTCCCTTAGCTTATTGGGATGTGTGTTTCTAACTTAGACAGTATCACATTCTAAACAAACATTTACGTAAAATTAATTTGGTAAAGAAGAGCAAATAAAAGTAAAAACAAGAGAAAGATCCCTCCTACAACTGGAAAAAAAACCCAGCTCTGAACAGAATGCCTTCCAAATCACCTTGGTATACTTAGGAGATAGTCTAGTGTGACACTCAGCTCATCCATGCTCGTCTGTTCAAGGCATAATGGAATCGTCAGAATGAGGCCGCTTCTTCTGTCCTTCCCTCCTGTTTCAGAAAGAAAAAGTAATTACAAAGTTAATGTGATGAGTTTAAGCAGAAGAAATACTTGCAATTAAGTGGTCTAAGACATCTATAATCACAGGTTTATTTGGGTGAAAATGAAGCAAAGTAAATTTCTGTAACTGGAGAAAGAACATCTTTATTCTCAAAACTTGTTATTCATGAGCCAAAAAGCAAATTAAATTATGCTTTTGCTTCATGAAGTTCTTCAGCAGAACTGAAATTCCATCTAATCAGTAAGAAAAACACTTTACAGAACAGTAACAGCCGTGCAGAAATAAGAAAAGGCATGAGCACAGTAATGTTTGCAGACTCATACACATATGTTGACATAATTTGGTATGAATTCTCCCCATCCATGAGATGCATGCAAGATAATGAACAAATACAGTTTACACTACATATGCTAGAATCTTAATTGCAACAGGCCTTTTTTCCTTGTTTCCAAAGCTGTGCAAACTCTCTAAATTTGGAGTTTTAAAGATCCACTGATACACAGTTATTTTCCACATTTTCATAAAGGACCTACTACTTTCAGTGGTCCACTGCAGTAGTTGTGCTCCCCTCCCTTCCTCTCTTTTGTGAGAGAACTGTTGCTGGAAAACAGCAACACACTGTTTAATAACTGTATTTCTAAACTGAAGAATTGAATAGTGGTGCTATACAAGAAAGGACAAATGGACAGATGCTTTCAGCAGAAGCAATCTAAAGCAGAAGTTATTTACAGACTGTCCACCCTTCTGTTTCTGAATGGAAGAAAGCCCAAAAATTGGAGCAAGGAAGCAGAGAAAAAGGAAAAATGCAAGGATTTAAACAGCATTTGCTGAACTGACTAAACAAAACACAACCCAAATACTAGAAATATAATCTCTTGACATTTCACAAAAAGACCACAATAATTATCTAAATTATTATTTCATGACAAGTCATTTGTGTAACAACTGACAAGTTTCTCCCCCAGCTTGTAAACACTGCTAAGGAAAGCAATGGAGAGCATCACAAAAGAAAATTAAGGGGGGGGAAAAAAGAAAGAAGAAATTAAATTATTTAGCTTGGCTTTTGTTCTATGCTACATGTAATGACTTATCAACATGAAAGCTACACTAGCTATGGATTTCCATTAGAAACCATCATTTTGCTTCCAGAAAAAGGCAGGATCGACATTATTTGTACCAATTTAACTCAAAAATGACAACAGACTTCAATACATAAACAGGACACTTTGCTAAATTATTATTTTTCTGAGTATGTGTTTTTAATCATTATTATGAAAATTATGAAGTAAAATTGAAATTATTATGAAAATATATGGAGTGAAATTGATGTAGAAAGTCATGATGAACAGATTTGTCTATCAAAATGACTTTACTTGCACTGAAGAACACTCAAAAATCCTGCTGCATCAAGCTTTACCATTCATTAAATTAAAGCACCCATTAATACTAATTAATTCCAAAATGATCAAACCTACTTAGAAATACATAGGTACAAAATGGTTCCTAGCACTTGAAATGCCAC
Source organism: Sitta carolinensis (assembly GCA_032173965.1). Taxonomy (NCBI): domain Eukaryota; kingdom Metazoa; phylum Chordata; class Aves; order Passeriformes; family Sittidae; genus Sitta; species Sitta carolinensis. Next base: position 23,318,610 of record CM063288.1, read on the forward strand.
TCAATAAATTACTTTCCATTAAGAACGTCTGTATTTTGAAATGGATCAGGCAGCTTTAATAGCAATTGGAAAATGCACTCCAGTTAATGAGAATATCCCCTTTCAATACAGTACTGAACAACCAACTCACTACACAGCTGCTGTTACTGTGGAAGAACTGTTCCAAGCTTTAATGTGAGTTGAGTTTTAGGTCTGAGTTTGATTGTTTTTAAAAAGGAATTGTTAGATTTGCAATTGCTGGGGACAGTGGGCAAATTCAAAGCAATATAAATTCTATTAACAAAAAGAACAGGTTTTGTTTCTCAGGTAAGGGGAGCAAGCTAAACTAGACTGGCTAAAAACAAACTAAAATAAACTAAACTAGAAGAACACTTATTGTAACACTTGTCAGTTTTTGAAGTTGACAAGTGTTCTGTAAGTTACCTACCTACGCTAGATCAGACAATCAAACGCCAAGAACTAACACAGTTATCTACAACAGCAGTGAAACCAGGAAGAGAATGTCATTCACCATTTGAAGCATCCCCTTTTTTTGGTTTTTTTTGTCTGGCATAGTGGGGAGAAAAAGATACCTTCAACATAAGAATCAGGAAGTTTTAATAAATAAAATAATAATTACAGCTTTCCCTGAATTAAATAATTGGCAATAATCAAACTCTTGGAATGCAGTGCTCATTCTGCTTCTGCTTGTTTCTATGTTGGAGAAAAGGCAGGTGAAGAGGAAAGAAAAATTTTCTACAGAAAATCCTGAAAATATTCAATTTGTTTTTCTAAAACAAAAAAATAAAAAGCCAAACCAGCAAGGATTATTTTTGGATGTCTATTAAATCATCAGTCTCTTACATAGAGTATGAAACTTCTTAAAAACTTTGTGGGTTGAGCTACAGGCTACAGCTAAAGCCAAATCCTAAGCACCAACACTAACAGCTTGGCTACTAAATAAAAATTCCAGAGATTTGTTTGGAATATGACAAAGCACTAATCAACACTATATTTTTGTTAAATACATCCAGCAAATATAAATAACCAACTTAAATATCCCATCCAAATTATGCAGGGTGGAAACAATGGAGGAAAACTGAAATGGTACCTGAAAGAAACGCCAATTTTTTCTTCAGAATGGGTAATATTACTGATGCTTCCATTCTACTTCAGATACTTTTCACAGCTCTGAAACACAAGAAAATGAAGTTGTCAAGCATGGGAAATCAGTTACAGTGTTTCACAGTGTTACACTTTTGCATTCTTCTGAAGGAAGAACAGAACACTAACCAAAAGCTAAAATATTGTAAAAACTTCCAAAAAAACCGCCATCATTGTTGGCATTTATCTACAGAACTATTCAATTAAAGATTTCTTTTCCCTCACTGTGGGGGGAACAAGCAGTCCAACCACAAAAACCAAAGCAGAATCTCAACCAAGACAATTTACATAAAATCCTATTTCCTAACCCTAATAAGCTACAATTAATTTACAGGTAGGTCATCTGTTTGCTCATCCAGATGTAAAATAAATGCAAATAAGACTGTGCTTTTGCACGGCCTGTATGGGATTACCAAGAATGTAATAATTATCTAAATGTTATGCTCCATTTCTGTCAGGACTCTGCCATTACCCTGCCATTAGCAGGGCTTCAGTTGAAGAAAAACATCCAACAGCCTGAATAACTATGTCCTACCTATAATCTATACCTAGAAATGCTCCTGCTTCTTTTGCCTCCTCCTGACTCAGTGCAGTTTTTATTGCACTGTGAACTGGAGCTCACCGTGATGAAGCTTCTTTGCTTCACTGACAAACCCACAGGATGCCTGAGCTGCAGCCTCCTCTTCCAGCCTACACAAAGGAGCAACTGGCACCTGCTTGCAACTTTGTGAGGTCCTACTTCCACAGATCAAGCCATATAAATAAAACCCCCTAATTCCTCTTGGAAATACACAATTCCATATCCAGTCAAAATAAAAGCAGATCAAAATTGGATATTTTTTTTTGTTTTTTGTTTTTTTTTGTGTGTGTTTTTTTTTTTTTTTTTTTTTTTTTTTTTTTTTGTTTTTTTTTTGTTTTTCATTCCAGGCCCAGGGCTTTGGACTGCAACCTGGAATTCTCCCTCTGGATACTTCAGAATGCACACAAAGAGAACTTTTTTCCTGGCATGGGGAAAGTAAACTGAATAAAAACTATAAATCATTTCGGAAAAAAAAAAAAAATCCAGAGAAATCCAAATAGCATGATGTAAAATAGTTATTCCTTTTCATGTTAAAATAATGAGCTTCATAACAAAAAAAGGACTATCTTATCATTATAAAAAAGAAGAAACATTTTAACAGCTTTTTACTGTCTCTTCCTGTTCCAATGTGGAATGTCTCACAATGTTCATTCCCATCTCTTATCCCAAAAATCTCCATATTGAAGTGTAATTTTTGCCAATTATATAAAATCTACACTTCGCGTATTACAGAATGAAACAAACAACCTTTAGTTCTCTCAGGAAACTCAGTCCCATGACAGCCTGCACTTTGAACAACTATTCAAAAAAGCATCCTATTAAAGTTTCCTGTAAGCTTCAGACAAAGACTAGTAGTTATTTGTTGCATAAAACACAAAATTCAAGAATGACTCAGGCAGTCACTTTTGTCTCTCAAACCAGTCTGTGTAAGCTTTTTAACTTTGGAAGTTCTCCTTATTTTCCTTTTCTCATGATGTGGAATACATACCTGAATGATTTTCCCCCCTTCTCCCTAAGTTACATTTCCAAATTATTACAAATGCCTCTTTATTATAATCAATGAATGAAGTTCAAACCTACACACACTTCATTATCTCCCTACTTTCACCCAGGAACAAAAGTCTGCATCAGCTTACTGACTCTAGGGAACATGTTTCTACGCTGTTCTCAAAAGACCTATTTATTTAGTATGAAAGCATCGCTTGGCTTTCTGCCACAGTAGTGGCACTGTCCCTGGATCAAAATAGTTCTTTTATTCACTATTTCCTGGAACCAAAGGAAGCATTCAGTCCAGAGCGGAGGGAGGTGAGTCAGACCGGTTAGAACAACTGCTGATAATTCCAAACACCTGGCCTTTGTTCCATAAACTCCTGAAGTTTACAATTACCTCTTCTGTGAGTGCTTTGATAGGTTTCATCTAGAAAACTCTCACCAGAGCAGGTTATCAGAACATCCCAGTAAAAATATCGTCACATTTAAAAAACAGGCTTAGCATCCTTCTCTATTTTTGACATCTGAAGAGTCTCAGGATGAATTAAACAAAATGGTTTTTTAATACTGGAAAGTGAAACCATTTCTAGAAAGCTGGCAGCTGCTTTCCAATGGGAGCTACTAAAGGTGTTTTGAAAAGACACACTGCTTTGTACCTTTGCAATGTATTTAGACCTACAAAATATATGTAGTGTTTTCAATTTGTTGGGGGAAGACAAAATGACAGGCTCTTAAAATTTTCCATCAAGCTAGAAGAATTTTCCAATTAGCAAGAGGAAAGAGTGATTTGTTGCTCAATATTCCACCACTATTTAGCTGAAAAACAGTGTCTATTCATCAATAAAACCATTTGGTTTCACTAAACACAGAAAACCTACAGAAGAAAAACAAAAGCACTGAAGGGAACAGATTTCACCTGAGGAAAGTTAAATACTTCAGGAAGCTGCATTTTATCACTTCCAAATCAAAAGACATAACTTTGATATGTTGAAATATGAAACAAATAAAGATGTTAAATTTGTTTGCAGAATTTCAGAAACAACCTAGAGTGCTGTATGCCCACCTAGAATCTACTTTACCATAATACCATTAAAATACCATATACCAAACTGTAGAACTACAGTTCTTTTATTTAACATGTTTCCTGGACAGACTCAACACACTTTGAAGAACCTCACTGAACTCGTTTAGAATGACATAGGCTTACAGGTTATTAAATCAACATAGCAATGTCAGTCTCCAACAATAAATTAATTCTTTTGAAGATTTCCACAAGAAGGTGGCAACACTAAATTCACATAGTATTTGTATTTAAAACCTAAATATTTGAAAGGCATTCCAGTGAAATAGAAAACTTTCTAATCCCCTTGACAAGCATAAACTAATAATATTTATGGAGAAAATTCTCTCACATATAAACATGAAATATGTATACATTAATGAGAGAATAGGAAATAGGAAACAAGTAGTTCAAAAAAATTACAGAATAGGTAAAAATGCAAACAATATTTGAGGCTGCACTCCAATGTGAAATCAAACCACAACTCAGTAGGCTGTATCCTCTATAATTTCTAGACTCTGGAATGACTGTAAATTACAATATTTTACTCCATGCATTTAAAATTTAAGAAGCTTTTCCAAAACCAAAAAAACAAACAACGACATGCCCCCCCCAAAAAAAAATTAAAAAAAAACAAAGGAAAAAACCCAGCCAAAAATAAAAAAATAAAAAACCCCCCATGCAATAAATACTATGTCTAATTCATCAAAGTGCAAAATTTCTGATGAATGGAAAGTTTTGCCTGCATTTTGTGCAACCCATCTTCACTGTCATTGAATTTAAAAAAAAAAAGTAAGAAACAATGTCTAGACATTGTTTAAAGCCATTGTAAAAGTCTATTAAAGACAGGGGAAGAGGGACAGGTTGACTGGACAACCAGAAGTGAGATGTCAGAAACTCTCCTGCACGTAACGGGTATTTTCTTTCTAAGAAACCCAGCAGAAACCACCCCTCCAAAACATTAACAATCAAAACAAATTCAGGCTTAATGAGAATGAATATTAACATGTTTATTCATGTTTGTTAGACCTGAAACCTTTAATATTCTCAGGACACAGTGCAAGGTCTTGAAATGGGTTAGTTTGCACATGAGCATCTGTTGCAAGATTCAAAGAATTAGTTCTTTCTTCATTCCTTTAGCATATATCTCGCAAGAGCACGTAACTGGTCTGTTAAGCACAGGACTACAAGTAAGAAAAAAAATCTGGTTTCTATTCCCTGTTCTGCTATGAAATATACATATGGCTTTCAGCAAGTCATTTATCCTTTTTAGTCTCCATTCAGTTCCTCCATTTAATTCTCTTTTTACAAGACTATTGTGATGTTTAATTCATTAATGTTTTTGAAAACTTGAGAGATTAGAAGGAGCTCCACAAATCTGCCTATAAATAACCAAGGAGCAGATGGGCAGCTATGTTCAAAACTGTAGCAGCTTGCAAGTCCAGGCAGAAACAATAGCACAAATAACAATAGACATTCTGAAGTACCAAAGGAAAAAAGCCTCAAAACATATAGAATGAAAACACTTTTTCTTTTAGATCAACTTTTGAATTGCAGACCTTCAAAATTAACATCTTCATTCTCAGAAGTCAGCATGCAGGCTTTTTCAGATGCTAACTTCAACCCACAAAGCATTACTCTCTTTTTGCCTGAATCAGCTTAAAACTAGTTCATCTGTTCCAAACAGAGATAAAATCCACATGTAAAAGACAGGGAGAAAGCTGAATATCACAATCATCTATGTAGATTATTATTTCATCTTCCTTTAAAGCTACATTAAAGGGTGTTGTCTCTCCCACAGCAAAGTTGTAGGAAGAGAGAACACAAATGAAGGTGTCTCCAGGGCTGATGCCCCAGGGTAATCTGAGAAGCACAAACCTGCCCCATAAATAGAAAAAGGCTGTAAATATTTATTAGTTAATGCTGTCTTCAATTAAAAAGCACCTGGAACTCAGCTACTCAGCTGGACAGTTTCAAAATAACAATAAAACCTGGCAGATGAACATCAGCTTATTAGCAGTGTTTGGTTTTCACTCTTCAAGGTATTATGAGCAGCATTAATAAATATTTAACATTAGAGCCCTCAGGAGAAAAGGTAACTCCAGATATTTTAAGGAAAATTTTTTGCTCTTCAACCACTTTCATATTTTTAACTTTTTTAATATCAGTAGAAACTACCCAGAAAAAACCGGCAGAAGTTTTATACTATGTCTGAAGTTGTACACAACAAAAATATTCCTCATGTTCTTTAACCTGATAATTCACACTAAAGAAGCCAGAAGATAAAAAACACAGACTAATTTCATGAGTATGTAAGCTGCTTTAACCCTAAGGCAAGATGGAACCATTCAATGCCATTTCCATTACACATGCACTGTTAGTACCCTAACTCAGCAACTTGCTGTGGCAGTTCAAAGGACACACTGAAAATGTGCTCTGACTTAGGTTAAAACTGAGGTTAACAACATGCTAGGCCATGATCCAAAAGCACATTGTCACAGCCACAACAAATTGAAGCTTGGAAAAATTCCAATTCCACTCCATTTTTACCTGATGATTCAAATCTTAACTTTTCTTCTAACTAAAGTTAATAATAGAATTCAGAAGAACTGCCTGTTAACTACTTCCTCTATTTAACCCATCTTCCATATTCATTTCCCACCCTTTTCAATATCTCAACATTCTGTGAAAAGTGAAATAAAGATGAGCAACAAAAGGAAGTGATGAGCAATATAATGAATAGCAAACCAGCAAATGGAGAACAGGTGAGTAAGAGGTCATGCCATCTGAGAAGAAAAAGACATTGTGCGTCTAACTTTGATCACAGTCACTATTCGTTTCACACAAAGGCAGAGCTTTTCCTCAGACTTCAAGCAAGTGCCAGAGGGAAAAAAAGGAAGAGTACCAAGCACAGAAACAATGTAACTCGTGAGGCACAGCTGTGAGACACAAGGGCAACACTTCAGTCTCTCCATGCAACAGGGGCAGCCACAGGAGACTGTGCAGCAAGGAGCACACTCCCAAGGAGCAGCACTCCTTGGACTCTCTGGCCACGGCCAGAGAGCAAAGTTGCCCAACCCCAAGGAACTCAAGCAGATATCATAATGATGCTGCAACACATCAAAGATGACAGCTTGCTAGAGTTTTATACCCTCTCCAGCCTCAGTCCGAGCCAAACATACGGTCTATGCTGTTATAGCAGTTTTCAGGCTCTTTAATCTAGAATACTCAACAAAATAAGCCACAGGTTTTGTATGCATCTCCATATTTCCTTTTGTGCAACATTCCTGCCACGCTTTGCCATTCTCTCACATATAATGAGAGACTCCATTTACTCTCCTGCAGAACCCACAGCTTGCCCACCAGCATCAGAAGTCCAATCCTCCTCATACCCTCCTTCCCTTACAATAGGCAGCCAAACCAGCAGAAGTTGCATCTGGTACAGTCCCATCTCACTATCAAGCAACCACAGAAGACATAAAATGATGCAAGTTGAGAGGCTGCTTCTTCCACCACTTTCTACATTGCAATATGTCAATTGAAATGCCATGTTCAAAGCATAGCAGAGACACCTTCTCCTCCTCATCATGCTGCACTAAAACTCACAAAAAGAAAACTCTCAATTTTAGGTCTTAAAATTTTCCTTAGTCAGAAGTCACATGGAAATAGTACAGAATCACATGGATTGGAAATTCTACTATAATTTGTGAAGTTAGGGTAAGAAAAATAACCTAGAATTAGTAAAATAAAATTACATAGTTCTCTCCTAGCTCCCTCTTCTTTTAAAAAAAAAAAAAAAAAAAAAAAAAAAAGTCACAAGCACTCGGAAAAAAACTAGCTTATCACCAGTTCTTTAAGGAACTGTCCAAAAGTAGTTTGGGATGAAAGATCAGAAAGCATCTATGCCTTCAGTACTTCATAAAGTGAACTAGGACAGCGGGTGGAATGAGATTGGACAATCCAGGCCATGAGCAGCCAAGACAAAAGACAAACAGCTGTACTGATGAGTGCAACTGCTGGCAGTTTGGAACAAATGAAAAGCACTTTCCTCTGGGGTGCAACATTAGAACTTCTTGTTCTTTTTGCAACACTTATATAAGAAAACAATCTACCACTTCATAACAATTCACATATTTGGCATTGGTTACAAGTGCATGTGGCTCAGGGCCTCAGGATTCAATTCCCAGCTCAGTATAGTGACATTTGACTGAGTGGAAGCAAAAAGAAATGCTCCCCTACACCGAAAGCCATCTCGGGCAGCAGACACAAAAGCAGTCATCCTTTTGGAGTGGAGAAGACTGACCAAAACAAGATGACAATGAAGAAGGTATTATTAAAAGTCTGTTTACAAATCCCTAAAATTCTGAGTTTGCAAACTGACCAAAAAGTTACCAGCTCAAGAGTATGATTTTGTGTGGACCTTGAAACACCCTGAACAATTTCCTCTGCCTAAAAGAAAAAAAAAACCCTTAAAAAATTAGAAAATTACTCATGTGTGTTCCCCTGTCCTCACTGCACAATACACAAAGTATCCATGACAAGGGTAATAATAAAAATCCCTTCAATAAAAAATAAGTAACTTAAAAATTTTCCTAATGTTACCCAAATGTGAAAGTACGAGAGATTGAAATATTCCAGATCTGGTAAATAAATACCTTGTTCACATATTTTAGAAATCCATTAATTCACTGCTCTACAAAGCAAAAAAAATAATCTAAGATGTCCTTAAATCAGTGGGTGCAGGAGAAATAAATCTTAACTTTCATGGATGTCTTCAGTTTTTGTACTCAGGTTAAAAATTCTGAACATTTCAACTGCAAATCACAAATTAAATCAGCCACAGCAACCACCTGCAGTAATCACAGCATCTCTCCCTCTATCCTAGCCCCTCAAAATAAAACATACAGTCTTCCACTAACCAATAAATAAATCAATAAATCAATAAATAAACGGTCACATGCTTCAGAGAACATAAAATCAAGCTCTCTAAGCTGCTCCCTGGAGCATCCAGCATAGATGCAACACTCATACATTTTCCAATTATATTATTTTCTAGGGTCGAATGAGAATACAAAGTGAAAGAATTAGCAAACAGAACATCAGCAGAGAAAAAACAGACATACTGAAGTCTCAAGTTCAACCACAGATATCATTTAGTGGCCAAAACATCAAGCTAACACCAAACCCACTTATTTTATTCTTTGAACACATGTTTTTTTTCCTTACTTGGTCTGGTCAACACTTATCCTTCAGGATACCTCGCTAAGAACACATCTCAAATATAACTCTGCCAACATCATAGGAATTTATCTGGGCTCCGAATCTCACCTACTACATCTATCTCCCTTGAATTATTGTTTCTGCAAAGCCCTAAGTCATACCTTCATCTCCTCTTAACTATTGTAATTTCCTTCTTAATGGGTCCTTTATGTCCCAGCATTCCAAACTTCAGCTTGTCCAAAATGCAGCAGTTCATCTTCTCTCCTGGAAACAGGAAAACAACACTCCAGATGGATTTTCACTTGCTTCCTTGTTGAGTTTAGCATCTTCTGTAAGGTTATCCTCAAAAATCCCTCACTCTTATTTAGTCTGAAGAGCAAAAAGCTTTGCCAACACATTTTTCTACTTGCTCAATCAAGGTTCCCAAGTCTCTCATTTATCTTCCAGCACAAGTTTATCAACACCATCAGAGCAGCAGCAATTACCTCGATGCTATTAAAACTCTTTTCCTTACTCTCACCCTCTACCACAGAACCCTCTTAAAAGTAGAATTCACTTATCTCCAGTCTCACGCTTGAACACCCTCTAGCACATTCGCAGCCACTCCCCTCCCTGTGAGACACTTCCACTATGCCAGACACAGTAACACAAGCTGCACTGTGAGCTGCGGGGGGGCCAAACGACATAATTTAACTCTAATATTAATCAGTTTTGTTTATGTTATAGTGCCTTTTAAAGACTTTTTAGAAGTCACTAAATGAAAACAAAGTAAAGCATGTAGGTTAAAAAAGGCATGAATTAAAGCCTAAGTAAATCTCTACAAAACCAACAGTAAGATGTTGTTCAAGGTAGTATACTCATGACTATCAAAGCTTCATAAGACCAAATATAATGTATGAAAATTATAAAGATTTATTTTTGGAAGAAACCTATCTTACTTACCATTGGTACTGGAAAGCAAAACTCTGCTAGGTTACAAGTATGAGCTCCAGATCCCGGGTTCTGTAAATTTAAACGAAAAAGTATGTGACCATATCTTTTGATTTTGATACTCAATCTAAAACTTTATTTCCTTAGAGGTTGACAACATGAGTTTCTTACAGACCTACATGATAGGGGAGTCAGCATTTACGTTGTATATTCACAAATACTAGTACGTTAGGCATTTGAGTTTAGTGGGACAGCAGGAATCCTGCACTTTCTACCAAAACATATGGTAGACATCAACATTGTTTACAGTTAGCAAGCAATGCTCCTGAGGCAGCACCGGAAGCAGCAGGAAAGTAACAAGAACCAGAATCCCTGTAGTAAGCCTTCAATCAGAGGTAATCTACACGGACTTTTAGGCTAAATTGAAACTACAACAGAATTAGCAGATTTTTGGTGAAGAGGAAGAAGGTGTTCCTACAAAGGTACTCACTGCAATAAAATTAAAAAAGGCAAAGTATAACTCGAATAAGAAAACAGTCCCTCGTTGTATTAGAAGATACAGAATTAATATATAAGCATCAAATGCTAAACCTCAGCAAATGTTTTAAGACTTACATAAAACCTTGCAAATTGATCAAATTCTACCCATGAAACGAAATCCAACAACAAAACCCCCAAAGTTCAAATTAGTTTTTTGCCTGTCTAAAAGGCAAAGTCAAGACAACAATCACAATTCACTGGTTTTACAGTAATTCTGGTAGATAAGTCTAATCTAACTCATAGTAAATTTTAAATTGGAAACACCCATCTATTAATGGAAGTTTTCTAGTCAGCCTCAAAAAGATGGGAGAAGGCAAGAGGACATACCTACAGAATGGCAACAAAAATACAAACAGCAGGTCCTTGATACAGCTTAAACACAGACACACTGGAAATCCTGCAACATCATTACCAGAGTAGGCTCTGCCTACTTTATCAGAAACTGCCTTTGGAAGGTGTTCTGTATTTCCCCACCCATCACCACTGGGGAATAAAGGTGTTCCTCTTTATTCCTAAAGATTCTTGACAGATAGGTAGCACTGTACTCAAGTTCTTAGAGAAATTCCTCTGGCTTCCCTTCCTACTACCACTCTCAAGCAATAGCCAACTGAAACTGAGCTGAACTTCACCTCACTCCTTTATTTTGTTGACAGAAAATGATGAGATCATGTCAGTTTCTGCTGTTGATGTAAGCTTCACTGAGAAATGCGAATCCATAGCCAATCTAGAATTACAGTTTACAACTCGATGAGACATCACACCAGTTTTTCTTAACACTAAATATTCTTATAAGAAATTTAAAAATACATCTATTTCCTCCTCTTAAATTGTATTTCTAGGAAAACTGATGTTACCGATCAATTAAATTTCAAACAAAATATTAGCATACTACTCTAGGAAAAATGGTCGGCTGAGATGATTATCCAGGACTCTTCAAACAGCAATCTCTGACAAAGAATTGTGCAAAATCCTAAAATCCACCTCTAAAGCCACGTTGTAATTACTCTTAGCTTTTGTGGAAGATTTTCACAGAATCACAGGATTATTAAGATTGGAAGGGGCCTCTGGAGATCATCCATTTGAATTATTCTAATGGAACTCCATTTGGACACATTCCTGGGTAACGGCTGGTGGTGACCCAGCCTAGGCAGGGGGTTTGGATGCCTGCAGAGAGGAAGGCTCCACAATCTCCCTAAGCAGCCTGCTCCAGTGCTCTGCTTCGTTGCTTTTCTCCTGAAAGAGCAAAGCACGACCAGCAAGCCGTAGGCCTCTCTGAGCAAGCTCCAATTCTGTTCTGTAGTCTACCTTCCCCCTTTTCTCTCTTTAAGTTTCTGCCTGATAGAGACAATGGCATTAGGACTATAAACGCTCACATTCAGATAAAGGAGAACCCTTATTAGCACAGTAATTAATAACTATCAGTAATACATATAACGAAGTAACAGTATTCATTATTTACTATACACTGAATTTTAGCAGGTGATGACATGGAAGGGAGAAAAGAGAGAAAAAACCCAGTACTTCCTCATCACAGTGAATTTTAATGCAGGAATAAAATAAAGATCCAATTGTGAGGACACTGCAGACACTGCAATACTAAAAATGGAGAAGACAAATATTTCCTTTGGGATGCAGAAAGATGAGAGAGCAACAGACAAAAGCATCTATTAGCACATATCCACATAAACCTCAGCAATTTTGCTCGTTAAAAAACTTACAAAAAGTAAAAAAAAAAAATAAAAATAAAGAACCACTCTTGCCTAATTGTTTACACTCTTGCTTCCATACAGTCATTTAAATTCTTTAACAAAAACACTGCTTTAAAGCATCGCCTTCATACAACTGCCTGGCTAAAAAGCTCTATTAGGGAGTAGCAAGGGACACTACAATTATGGGGGAGAAGGCAAAACTGCTGGACAATAGACCTGTCAAAAATCAAAGAAAGGGTAACCACGGCTATGAGCAACCACGTCTTCAGCAGTGAATCAGCTTCCCGGCCAAGGCAGCGCTTCCAGAAAGCCAGGAGCGCCCGACGCCGCGGCAGTGACACGGCCGTGACTCGTCCCCAGCCCGCCGCCGGACTGACCGGGGGCCACGCAGCGCCCCAGTCCCCACCGGGAGCCGAGCGGCTCCGCCAGCCGGGGAGCCGACTCCTGCCTGCGCCTGGCTCCCCTTGCCCGAGCCCCTCTTCTTCCTGCCGGGCCTGCCGCGACACCCGCGGCGGGGCCCGCCCGGAGGGGCGGCCGCCCGCCCGCACAAAGGCAAAAGCTCCCGGCGGCGGCGACTCGGGAGCCCCCCGGGAAGCGCCCCCGCCAGCCGCCTGTAACGGCGGCACGAACAATGCCCGAACCTGTTGAGCGTGCTCCCCCGGGCCGCACCGACCCGCCGTGCCCCCGACCGCGGGCAGCGAGCGGGACGAGCTCGCAGCCGGGGCTGTTCTGCAGCACGGCCCCGCCGGGAGAGCCGGAGCCGCCGCCGCCCGGCAGAGCGGAGCGCCCCGCGGCGCCGGCGCCGCCCGGGAACAAAGCGCGGCCAGGCCGCAGGGCCTGCGCCGCCCTCCGCGGTGCTGGGGCCAGGGCAGAGCCGCTCCCGAGCGCGGGTACTTACCCGATGCGGCGCTGCGGGTGCCCGGGCTGGGAGGACGCGGGGCGGAGCCTGGACCCGCCCGCTCCGGCCGGGCTGAGGCGACTAATCTCAGCCGCCTCGCACCGCCTCGCTCGCCCAGCGGCAGCCCCTGAGGACGAGGGCGGCTCCGACCCCTCCTCTGTCGGCAAGGAGACGGCGAGCGCCGGGCGCTGGCGGGCCCGCCCCCGCTCCGCTGCCGTCGCCCAGCACCGCCCCCGCCCGCGAGCGCGGAGCCGCCGTACCGGCCGCTCGCCCGCCCCGCCCGCCCCGGCGGGAGACAATGCGGCCGTGCCGAGCGCTGCGCCCCGCCGACCGCGTCCCCGCCCGGCCCGGGCCCCGCAGCTGCGGACGGTCGTGATAAATACCCAGCGTGGGACTAAGCGGCAGTCTGTCCGGCTGCGGAGTTTGCAGCACCGGCGGCCGCGTTAAGGTAACCGTACTGTCGTTCTGCTCTTTGGAGAGACCCGCTGCGCCTGCTGGATGCGAGCCCAGGTGACTGCTGGGAGTGCCTCGGGCAGGTGTCGGCTGCCCCCCGGGCCGTTCTCCACCAACGTTTCAGCACTCACAGTATCGCAGAATATCCTGAGCTGGAAGGGACCCACGAGGATCATTTAATCTAATTCGCCACTGAGGTGTACTTTGTTTCCCCTCTGATGGCAGATAATCACCCATTGTCTGTCTTAGCTCCTGGACAAACGCCCAAAAACTCTGTCATGACAAAATTAAAATAATAGAAGTAAAAATGCAGAAAGAAACGGTGTGAAGAAAGCTGGCTGGGACTTGCATTCAGCCTAACTGCTCTAGGACAGGTGGCAGTCTTAAATCTCCTAGCTGAATACATCACTAGGTGACCTAATGGCTCTTTAAAAATTTGACTTCTGCAAACTCAGTCTTAGCCATAATTTTGCTTCTGTTCATTCCAGAGCAGTTGAATATAATTTACTGAATCTATTCTGAGTAAACTGTCACACAGAGGCTGCAACTGCTTCTTTTCTTCCCTCAAAACGAGAGTGCAGAATGGCCTCTGTTCACCACCTTTCCTGGTTGCTGTCCAGTCAACATCTGCTGCAGCCGTCGCCCTCACTGTCACCATCGGGGCACGCCCGTGGTACTGACCTCATCCTTGGCCTCAGCTAACTCAGAAAGCTGTCCCTCTCTCAGCAACACCACCCACTGGACATGCAAGAGATAATGTCATTCAGATTTTCAGATGAAGCATATCACCCATGGCCTGCCAGCCTCGACAGACTGTCTTCTCTGTTGAGCCTTTATTTCCTAGAAGAATACTTAAAACAGCAGCAGCAAAAAAAGAGGAAGAGCAAAATTATTTCCTTCACAACCTTTAGAGATAAACAGAGATAAATGATCAGCTTCCCACCAAAAATAATTGCTGTACTGAACCAAAATAATATTTTTTTTACTTTATTAAAAGAGGAAAACTTTAGCAAGTTTTATGCTTATTGCATACTTGTGGGAAAAAGGTACGCTTTCATTATTCATCAATATTTACTTGAGATCCCTCAGGCTGTATCTTTGTAAGCTCTGACTGTATGACAAAGAGTATTTTAGAACACTAGGTAAGTGGTCTGATACCCAACACGTGAAAACTCAGTGGGACTTGCTGACAAATATATCTTTAAAAGGAGCAAGACAAAAATCAACAAAGCTGATTGTCATACATGAATTCCTCTTTCTTATTTCACACATCTAAGGTCCTCCATAGTGCAGGATATGGTACCATACCTCTCATATAGCCTACACAGTAAAGGAAAATGCACCTATTTAAATAGGCTGGTTTTGCTTTGGCTTGTACATATCAAATTTTCAGTACATATGAACTCATTCATCCTAAGAAATTTTATTATGGTTACTTTTGGGAGAAGAGAGGAGTGGGAGAGAAAGAAGAGGGAGTGGGAAAGGAATTCAGGCCAAAAGAACATAGACCCCATTTCTCCATTTTGTCACAACTGGAGTCTCTTCTAAAGGACAGAACAAGGCTTCTCCTGCAGAGGAGGGACAGAATTCTTGCAGTGCCTTCTGTTAGAGTTACCCAAAAGTAATTCTCGTTTGTACTCTGGTTGGAGATACGCTAGTTTAAAAATAAAGATGTTGCAACAAGTTTTCTGACTTTTGTTTTCCATGCATATACTCTGCCGAATTAGTTGCCAGGGCAGACTGTGACATAATTAATTTTTTTAAGGTCATACAATCAGTTCAGAGTTGTAGTTAATTGCCTTTTCCATGCAAACGGCTGGTAGGAAGAAATCAGAGTATCAAGGATCCATTTGATTAAAATGACCCTTGATATATGGTGTTATTCTTCAGCAGCTGTGCCAGATTAACTCGAATACAAATGAAAGCAAAAGGCTGAAAACATCCTGAGCACTGTGCTGCATGCCAGCACAACAGAGCCTTTGTTACAAGGCAGAGCAGTGCCCTCACAACAATTCCAGCTTCCAGCTTCACTCACTGCGCTTCTAGAAAAATCAGCCTTCAAAAAAAACCAAACAAACCCCCCCCATATGCTTCTACTGGACACCAGCTCATGGTGGCACTGGTGCCATTGATCTCAGGTGCCATCAGATGTGACACTGGCCATCCTGTGCAGCAACCCACAGGCCTGTATACACCTTCCCTCTTGCTCCCCTTGCCACTGGGCACAGGGAGGTGCTGCCAGGGACAGCCTTGCACCTGGTGGGCTGGAAATCCTCCACCAGGAGTGATTTACCTTGTTATTTGCTTCCACATCTCCCTGCAACAGATAGGCAACAGATTTCACTTGTAGTACAAAAATGAATGTGAACGGTTAGTGTAAGCCAGAAGTGTCCAGTGTATTGGCTAGAGATGTAACTTACAGAACAGTCCAATTCATAAAGCTAGATACAGAAAATAAGCAAATAACTATATGCAGCGGGATAAGTATAGGCTGGCAGCAATGAATAGTAAATAAAAGCTGTGGAATGTTTTCTGTATGGAGCTTTCTGATTGTGACAAGATGGTATCATCATATTCACGGGTAAGAAACAGAGGCATCTACTACTTTAAAACCTTATGTATTTGTTATACAGCCAGATTCATGTTGGAAAAACAGTGAAAAAAGCCCCTTCAATATGGATAAACAGTATCAGGAGGTTTGGGAAGTGAAAGTGACAGAAAAATACAGAAAAAGCATTCAGTGCACATTCAAAACATCACAGAAACAAACAAAAGATCTGTGGAATTCAGTACATGAGCTGCTTCTGAAGGTAAGCCACATTCACCTATTAGCATCGAGATTTGAAATGCCCCTTTAAACACAAATACTAGGTTTTAATCCTGAACTGAGGACTGATTGTTTCTTCTGAAACAATTACAACAAAGCCTTAAATTGTGCTCTTAATAGAATTTGAAACTCGAGTCCCAAATAGCCCAAACCCATGAGATTTCATCTACTGAGTAGCACAGGCTGAAAGCCTGGCACTCTGCATAGGCAACAGCTAGCAGGTTTTGAAGGATCTATGTTTTATTGTACTCATATTTATCAGAGGGTGTGTAAAACAATATTTTAAAAGCTTGGCCATAATTTTGAAGTTCTTCAGTTCGATTACAGATACAAAAATATAAACCCTTCATTTTATAAAGATATGAGTGACATGCCTGAAATGAGGTACAGCAGTGTGAAACTTTGCAAGATTCTGAAGAATCTGGAGTGTTTTGTGTGTTTTTTCATGTGCTTCTTAATGCTTAAGTAGAAACAATAACGTAACCTCTGATATCATCATGTCCTTCCAAGTACTAGAGGCTGTTGGATTGTGCTTCCTGCAACAAATTTGACAGTGACTTTTATTACTTTCTTTAATTACTTTTTTATTTTCTGTGAAATACAGTCTTCATAACTTGGTCTTTCTTGTATAAAATCGAAGTCTAAAGGCTGCATTTCCTGAGAAATATTTTAAAAAAAGCAAAGCTATCTGTGGTTAGCATTTTGCTGCTCAGATTTCTTAAATATGAATGTAGTTTCCTTACAAATTTATTTCATCTCGTGAAGGGAAAATGGTTTATGGCTGGCAGTAGACCCTGGCATTTTTGATACAGGAGGGAATGCCTTCCTTTCTGCACAGCACCTAACATAACAAGAAAGTTGGTTCTCATGTCCTTCCCCTGTGGCCACAAGAGGTACAAGGGCAGGAATGCTGATCCTATAGCCCCAGTCAGAAGGTACACAGCAGCAGAGTGGAGATGGGCATATCTCAGGTCATGTTTGTGGCCATGGGGAAAGGACATGAGGACCAACTTTCTTGTTCTTTTAGGTGCTTGAGCCATACCACTGAGCAACTCCCTTGCTCTTCAGCCATGGAGTGTATTAGCACTGCAGGGGCAGCCACACTCAGTACCAACACCATTTTTGCTTATATTAGATTTATATTTCACTTCCAGCTTCAAAATTAACTATTAGCAAAATGTTCACAGCATAAAAGAGGTTAGAGGGCAATGTCAGTCAGGGATTGAGAAATGGGTGTCCTGTACTGCAGCTGTTACTTTGTGTGGTCTTAGAAAAGGGGAAGACAAAGACAGCTTTACAATTTTTGTGTGCATTTCCCATTATTGTGTAATTCTACATTCTAGCACAGTTCTGACATGGTGATGTTACCATGCATCTTCTTGAGAAAAAAAATCTTCTCTAAGTTTCTTCAGTTAGCCAGAAGGGGGGCATTTAGAAAGATGGTAAATCGAAAGGAGTTTCCCAGTAATAGCCTTTTCTCTAAGTCTAAACATATTATCTTTCTACATTGACAAAAACTATTCATTTACATGAATAAGTAAAGGTTCTGCATAGGTTCCTCTTCATGTGGCTTGAATTTCTTACATTACAAACAGCAGCATGCTTCAAGGTTAGGTTATACACTAACACTAACCACAATCATTGTTGGCAAAAGTGAATTGAAAGAGGATAAATAATATGAGCCATTTTGGAGGCAATAAGAGGCAGAGCTCTTCACTTTCAGAGAAAAGTAATTTTTAGGAGTGAATGGCTGAGCTGGTTAAAATTCTCTGTATCTGCATAGATGTCCTTAGAGCTACCTGACTTCATAATTTATTATGTTCATGTAGAAGCTTTAAATTAACTAGATTTAACCCTTTGAGTTAAAAAAAAATAAAAGCTTATTTTATAGAGATTCAGTGTTATTTAATGTTCCATTATTCAGTATTCAGTGTTCACACAGAGTCAGAAATTCTCTTCAAGACAGAGAGAATTCCATGGCTAAAAATCCAACTATTTTTCCAAAGTAATTACATCTGTAGCTATAATTAAAAAATAAAACATCTTGGAGTGTGTGGAGTATATTTCTCACTGCTTTATCAAAACTTCTGTGTACAAGCTTTACTTCAATGCATAATGAAGTATGTTTATCCTTAACCTAAATTATTTCTGGAATCTTTGTCAGAACGGCAAGGATTTTCAAACACATTCAAAAGCCCTGGAAGCCTAATCACAATACGTGTTTCTAATTCACAGAAGTGTTTTAAAATCCCACTGATTGGTCCTTGTTTTGTTGGTTTTTTTGCATAGTTCACAAGTAGTTTGTAAAACTCTTCCTGTTTTGTTTTGGGTTGTTTGGTTGTTTTTTTTTTCCCCGCACTATTGTGAGCAATTAGGACACAATGGTTATCTTAGTCACAAAGGTCACACACATTACACACAGGTTGATAAAGTCATTCGGGCCACCTTGATAATACCGTGCCGTTTAAATGTAATTTGAATAATACTGTCTAATCCAAAGTGTTGATAATTTTCCAGTCTGAGGCAAGTATTTCTTTAGCTTGTCATCTTTACAGTATTTGGTGTTATACAACAACTGAAATTTGGATGGAACTGCTGAGTACTAAATTCGGTACTTGGCACTTTGTCTTCTCGTACATGAACATAATTTCAGAACAGCTCATACTGAGAGAGGAAAAATAGGGCAGAGATTAGTAAAATCATGCGACAACTTTTACTTAATAAGGTAATACTGGAGACCTTTGATTAAATAATATTATTAAGGAATATTATCATATACTAAGTTACTCTACATAAAATCTTGCAAAATGTGAAAATTTACATTTCTATATGTAAAAAAAAGATAAACCCCCCTTCCCTTAGAGATTCATAGCAAATTTTATATCAGCAAACGATCCTTTCTAAGGAAAAGATAATTAAAATCACCCATACTCTTCCCATGTACTAGTAAGCAGATTGAAAACACAATGCACTATGAATTAAACTTTAAGTTTTCTTTATCCTAACATAGCAGCAAATTGTCCTGATGAACCTTACTTCTTAAAATTCATGAGCATGCTAAGCATGTGCAGTCAAAACCAGCCTGTTTTGAAACCTTCTTTGGGATAAACAGGCCCCAGATGTTTTCATTGACTGGCCACCTCACCGAAGGAGGTCCCCATGCCAGCCGCTTGTTGTCACCAGTGCAGAGCCGACTGTTCTGTGAAACTTTCCTCGGCACCCTCTCTAGCTCAAGTGAAGTCCTTTTCTGAACTCAGACTTGCTGGCCTGCCTAGGACCTGGAGTCTACACTTCAGTCTTGTGCCACAAGGGAAGCAAGCAGCCCGCTCAGCTTTGCCTCCTGCTAGCAGTACAAACTTCCTTTTGCATTTCTCCGTTGAGGTTTCCTCCCTGCCTTTCCTCCACCCCAGCACGCTCTGGGTTTAGCTCCAAGGGCTCTCGCTGCACCCATGGTGCCTGCCCATGCCTGTGTCAGTGTGTGTCTCTCCAAAAGGCTCTCCTCCACGGGGGCCATCTCAGACAGACTTGGATAAACCCTAATTTCACTTTCACCTGCCCTTCTTGCCACTTGCCTTTTGTTGTGCATTTTAATTTGTGCTGTTGCAGTGAGCCAGGCTGGAAAAACAACTAAGATCAGAACTAGCTTCTTTCTCTCCCTGCAAAGTTGATTTATCCAGCACTTCCATCAAAGGAAATATTCATCAAACTCAAGCCCAAGTTAAAAAGTAAATCCTTCCTATGTTAAGTCATACATGCCCTGCCCTCACAGTACTCAGTCAGTCCATTGTGCCTCTCCTGGTATCAATTTGAATTCTTCAGACGTTTTCCTGCTGTCTGACAAATTTTATTAGCCAAGGTTTTCTAAGATGCTTCTGTGCCATTCTTCAAATGGCTTCCCCCTGATGGGATGGCAAAGTACCAATATTCCAGTTTTTGAACATGTCAACCTCTGTCAGAATGTGGCAGGTTCCACCTATGCTGTGATATTTAGTAACACAGAAATGTTTTGACACCAACCAGAATTTCTCAGTTGAGCACACATTACCCTGGAAGTTACAACTCCTTCCTTCATTCTTTTTAACTTTCAACACACTGTAAGAAATTAAACCATTTTGACAGAATGGGAAGAAAAATCTTTTCATAATTCTTGTTTCAGTCCTGCTAAGCCTCATCAGTACAATTAGTGCTCTTGTTTGAAGTTGACTACTCATGTATATGAAGTTGCTTGTTTCAGTAAAATATCTGCAGAAATAGACATACTTTTTTTGCACCAGAGTGCAAATCTTGTATAGGTTGCCTCTGGTGACACAAAGCCCTGTTCATCTCAAATATTTCCCTAGCTCCACTGGAAGGTTTGAACTTTAGATCACCTATAAACCATATAAGTATGTAAATTATATAAGACTTAAAAGCAGATTTACATTTACCAGCAGTCTTTTGGACCAGCACAATGAGCTGAATGAAAGATGAGTCAAACCAACAAACCTGTCTTTGGATACCTCTGTTCTGTAAAGTGTCCACTTGAGTCCAGACCCAAGTTGTTCCAACCAAAGGCAGCTTACTTCCCAGAGCCAGTGTGTAGGATCCCTCTCAGATCACAACTGAAAATTCATGGCATTTCTCTGCAGGAGACAGATATGCAGTTTGGAACATTCACAGATCATATTCTCATTTTCATTATTACATTAACAATAAACACCAGCAAAAAAAAAAAAAAAAAATATATATATATATAAAATAGTTATAACTGGGCTACATCCAATCATAAGAGAACTAAACAACCTAATAGAAGCACTTTATTTCTAAATAATTAAATCAGTAAAGCAGCTCTGTTTATTGGTAATAAAACCAGGATGCACAGAATTATCTTCCAAATAATTATAATATAGAAATTATACCTTTTAAATTCTAGCTATACATGAAACAGTACATGCATTTTCTTGCCAACAAATTTCATGTATTTTTTGCTGGAGAGGAGAATTATTTCATAGTGGTCTTGAAAGCTTAAGCATCTTTACTCCATTCCAGCAAAAATTCACTTTCTTTTTATTGATCTAGAGGTTTTCAGTTGCTCAGAAAAAAAATGTTAGCACAGGAGGAAAGGGAAACAGCAATTATGGCCACAGTATTTGTGAACTGCACAATAAAATAAGGCTGATGTTTGTTCAACTTCATTCTGTCATTTCTTAAAAAAAACAATAAATGAGAATACTGCACAAGCATAATGAAGACTTTGTTTATTTGGGTTGTTTCAAAAGAAGAATAAAAAATAAATCTCTTTATAGCAGGAAAACTGCAGTGGTGGAACCTTGTGCACAGGAGAGAGGAAGGTGTGCTAATCAGCTTCGTGTCCTATAGTCAGATCCCTTATAGAGCAGCTAAGTGATAATCCTTTCCTGTGCAGCTCAGGAAGATATCACTTTCAATCTGGACATCAATATGAAAAGTGTAATGACAATTCAGAACTGGTGCTGATAATTAGAAAACTAGAGGGACTGATTTATGAGGAAATGGCATTGATTAAAATTTGCATTTAGAGGACTTTGTCAGAGGGGATGCTGTGCTGATGTTAGACCAACATTTTCAAAAGCAAGCATGAAGGAGCTGCTGTGCTCCTGGGGCCTCCGGTAGTTAGCAGATTTTCTGAGCAGGTGTTCAACAAAGCCAAAGCCTGCTGAACACCCTTGTGCTAAATACTCTGGGAGGAAGTGCTGGGGATTTAGTTGAAGCACCAGACACATTACTGTTATTTGTAAAAACACTCAGACAGCCACTTCACTTTGTTTCCATCCAGGTGCCTCTGATTTAAACAGCTCAAAGGCAGAAATAAAGTGATAGGAGTGAAGGGTCATTAGAAATGTATAGACACTACTGATAGTTCAGCAGACTGTGTACTTGGAACCTCTAACAGAAAAATGCAACAAGCTCTCTGCTACTACTTCCTCTAAAACCTCAGGAATAAAAAAAATTGACTGAATATGAATGGCACTACAATAGATGAAAGAATGCAGAAATAAAGACGTGGCTATTGAGATGCTTGGATGAAACTGAAGTTGGGAATTGCCGTTCAATGGGTAGTTACAGCTGCAGAGTCACATTCGCCATCAAAGGCACCACCAAGATGAAAAGAATATTGTGGACTTACATTATATATAAGATATATATCAAAATGATGAGTGAAAACCATTGTGAACTTCCAATGATTTTACCAAAAAACTTGCTTGGAAGACAAACATTTACCAAAAGGATGAACTTGAGAAGGACCTGAAAAAATAAAACATTTAGGGATGAGCCAGGCTTCTGGCAGAGTTATGCTGTACATTCATGGTCTCATGGTTTCTCCTACCCCCACCAGCAAATACCTCCTCTTCCTCCCCTTGCTACCCAGAGTTGCAGTAGAAATGTTAAGATTATGGTGGGTAAAGAATAAATGGGAATGCCTGGAACCAAGGGCAGGGGAGGACATAAGGGCCCCCATGTTGTTGGAAGCCAGATTAGTGGATCATCAGGATGCCAGCAGACTGTGTGCAGCTTTTAACCCAAGTTAGGAGACAAAGGAGAGTGAGTAAATCCCGATGACTCACAGAGCTGGGAGAGGATGGAGAGACTGACGATTGTCAGCTCCTAAATGGTGTATAAAAGGCATATCCAAAATCAGCACATGGACCCCATTGAGAAGACTGGAGAAACTGAAAAAAAGCCCAGCATGCAAATACTAATCATCTCAGCTAACAGTAGAAAGGACAAAATATCTGCTATAAAAATAGAAAGGTATTATAGAGTCTTTACATTGTTTTTCATGGCTTGTTCTGTGGAATAACTAATTTGTATTAATGGAAATGAAGACATTGCAAAGCATTATGAGATAACCTTGGAGAAGGATAGCTCAGCCTCAGCACACAAGTAGTTCTTTGCAGTGAGATGGGTCTTTATGCCCTAACATAGGACCAAAGGCAGCTGTGACTTCGGAATAAGTATGTATATCAGATGATCTGATACATAAAAAAGACTTTGTGCTGCTGCTAGTAATTAGTTTGCTTTTATTTTGAAGCAGATGCATATAGGTCATTGCTTTGGTGAAATACATCAGTAATAATTTTCAAATCTCTCAGGTTCTCATAATTTAACCATTGTTAATTATTTAGCAATTATACTGATGAAAGGTTAAAAATTATCACAGAGGCATTTCTTCAGTCAGGGAAAGGAGAAATGGTTTAAAATTAAATCCTTGCAGTTAGTGCTAAATGGTAATGAAATGCTATTTTTGTATTACTGGAAGTAACAGTTGATTACTTAGAAACTTTAACATTGGAAAGTGGTCTAGAAAAGTATGGTGAGCTAAATAACAGACAAGCATTTCCACCAAGAGATTAGTACATGGTAGAGGCCTACAGAAATACAGTTTACAAATTAATATCTTCATGATCACTGAAAAACCACAACATGTGGTTTATATGTTTGGGTTCAAATATAAAGTAGGCAGAGACTGCAGATAGAAGTGTTAAGAGAAACTTTAACTTTCTAAGAAAGAACAGGTGTTTTCATGCATAACTAATGCAGCAAGTCATGCATATTTAAATAAGTAAAAAAAAAGTAAGTTATGTCAATAGTAGGTGTAGTATCTTTTAAAAATCATACCTGAAATACCTGTAAGTTCTGTTAAATTGCAGATTTGCTTCTCCTGGTTTTTTTTGAAATATAGCATAGTTTAAGGAGCATAACTACCATGTCCTATCAGCCATTTCAGACAGCAAAAATGAATATTAAAATCTATTTAATTTCTCCCACAAACAATAGCTAGTATCCAGGCTACACAGAGAAGCCTATATTTCACAATTCCTTCCCCTCTTCAAAGGAAAGTCAGAACAAATGAGCCAAACGTTATGGCTCAAAATTAATAACTCCAGAACATTTCAGAGCAAGAGCAAGAAAGTATCTCGAAGCCATCAGAGATCCCTGTGAAGAATATGCTGCCAAGCACCCATGCTTAGAATGAAGAAGGTGTATTATAAGCACCTTTACCAATTGCATTCCTGACCCCAGAGGAAAGTAGAGGGGAGAAATGTAGCCTGCTCACACAAATTGATCTTTGGTTGCCAGTCACTTCTGGTGCCTCATTTTAGACATTATAAAATCTCCACTGAAGGATAAGCCACTCTTTTGAGTATGGCAGAGGCATTTAATATAATTTTGCATGCTGTAAATAAGTGCAAGGCAATTGATGACCTTGTGCATGTTAGAAACAGCTAGAGCATGTGTTCAAGCTATATTTAGAGGAAAGGTAGTATAATGTAAGAACAAATTTGAAGATTCAATGATGCATTGCAGTATATGGAAGTATATGGCAGCTTATGGAATTTCTCAAACATTTCTGAGTATTTATGAGACCTTAGTATCAAAAGTTAACTGCAACATGTTTTAGGAAATACCACGTTTATGAAGATGGGGAAATAAAACATTTCTGTTGGGTTTTTACTGACAGCAAAAATATAGAAGTTCTAAGTTCAGAAGATTCTAATAAACACCAGCTTAAATTTATACTCTGTAACTTGAAAATATAAAACTAAGTGAACTAATTATTCCCATTTGCAAATGGCAGATGAACTTAAATATTAGAAAAATATTTCACTGAAGTAGGGAGGAAGAAGGAGTGAGGGAGAAGGGAGGTATTTAATACATAACCACTTCTTTCCAGCAGTGCAAGCATATAATGTATAGTCCTCCTCTTTCATCTCTTGTGCTGGGCCCTGTGGCTGTTATTCTCATCCTGTGTTAACACCTCAGTTATGGCAGCTGGGCTGGGGGGGATGTGTTCCCTACACTGCTGAGGAACAAGGCCCACTTGTGGGCTTCTGAAGCTCCATGGGATCATTATTTGCCGTCTCAGCTGGTGGCTTTAGCCACTTGGCTTGTGCACCCTGTTATTCCAATTGCCCTTTGCAGTTTTCCATGCTCACCTGAGTAATCAATCACAGCTGCTCCCCAGGTGCCCCTGCTCTCCGGCAAGATTGCCTAACACAAAGGGTGCACAGGGCTTTTTGCTGGTCAAAGGAGGCTTGCTAAATAGCCTTCCTATCCTGCCTTGTCCATCTTCAACATTTGCACCCTGAATCACACTTACCCGAGCTGATCTGCCCACATACCCACTGAGGATTGCAAGTGCACCATTTCATTCATGTAATGATCCATCTGCTTATTACAGAGAAATATCTCACCTTGTACACCAGCAGTGAACTGTGTCTCAGAGCTGTCCCTTTGTTCCTCTCCTGTTACCAGATATTAACAGTTTTCCTCCTCTTCTGGCAGGAAGGCAGCTCTTCCCTTCAGGCCACAGCCATCAAGACTGCATTTGTCTAAAATGAGAGAAAAATGTAGACGATCTTCGTAGGTCTTTCTTGAAACAGCAAAAGAGCAGATAAAAATAAGCGGGTTGACTGAAACCTTTTGTGAGCCTAAACTTTAGTGCAGATTAAGAAAGTAATTTCAGTCATAATAGTAGAGTTATCATAACATTTTGTTGTTTTTAAAGGAAACTTTCTGCTGCATTTATATGAATAAGGGTAATTTCTTTTTAGCTGAGTTGTGTCTGTCTGTATTCCTCTGTGATTTCTAACATCCAGAGTTTCAAGGCAAATATATCTGAACTGCACATACCCTTCCTACCTTCCTTTTATGTTTGGGCTTGGTTTGGGTTTTTTGTTGTTGTTGTTGTTGTTGTGTTTTTTTGGGTTTTTTGGGTTTTTTTTTGGTTGTTCATTTGGGTGTGGTTGGGAGGTGGGTTTTTTGGGGGATTTTTTTAAAGTTTTTGTCTGCTTCTCACAGCGTTCATCAACTCTGAACACACCCCTCATTCTTACGAGTGCTCAGAAACTCCCACCCATTTTTACTTTAGAAACCATTCCCACTTGAGGTTTGTGGTTTTGTGCGTTTATGAGGTTTTTGCAGCATGGTTTGCTTGGGTGCTATTTGGGATACAACATCTCTAAAATTAAAACTGTTACCCACTATCTGGGAGATGTTAGACATTAGTGACTTGTAAGTAGCACTGTTGTTCTGGGGTCATCTAAAGCAACTACAGGTGGAAGTAGCAGTTTCAGGCGAGGTTTTTACATTCTTTATCTGTGTATACCTGTATTAGAAGGCATTTTCCAAGCAACAAACTAGCAGTACCTGCTGAGAGGCTTCTAGGGTGAGGCAACATACCTAAAATGACCCCCATTTGTAGGAGCATGGAAATTAATGAACCTATATTTCAAGGAAAAATAAGGCCAGACCTCTGTTATCTTAAGCTTGTTATCCATGTGTCTCTGAAGGTCCCCAAGCCTATGAAATTAGCACTGCTGGAAAGCAGGAGAGTCATCAATAGTCAGTAAGGAAATCCTCCTCCACACAGCCCTCAGAGCTAGGCTGGAGCAGATCTAAAGCATCCTCTCAGCCCCAAATTACTGTCTAAACACAAACCACTAGTCAGCACTCTGGAAAAGGTGCTATGTGCTGTGAGTGGCTTTTAATCTACTTCTCTCTCCCCACACTATTCAACCATTTTCTGTTTGTCTCATAACATATAAAGCTTGGCTTCAAAGCTTTACATTATAGAGTGGGGCTGAACTATTTCAAATGCCCACAGGACTTCCATTATTCTCCTTGCTCTTCTGAAATGATTAATGCTTGGGAAAACACAGTTGCCCTGGGATGGCTGGAGCGAATACCCACGTGTCTCCAGACAGCTGTAACCAAAAGCAGCAGCAGAATGACTAAAGCTCTGCTGACTGCAGTGCCCAATCAATAATCCATGGCAAAAGCATTACAAGCTGTACAATGTACCATAGGGCTGACAGAGGTATTGCTAGCAGCAGGATCCCTCAGTGCAAATCCAGCTCTGGAGAATCTAGAATGTTTAGAGGTTTGTTTTTCAAAGCACCTACTTGGTATCCATGCAGTAGAAATTTGAAAAGGCATTTGTTTGGTGCATTAGTTTGGATTGCTCCATCTCCATAAAACTGGAAGAAAAATTCTACTTGAAAATTAGCATGAATATAAATTTTGATGTCATTAAAAGGATTAAAAATAAACATAAGATTTTCACACAGCCTTTTATTCCTACAGGAGTAAAATCACACGTGCCAGAAGACTTGTTAAACTGTATCTGCTAAACAAAAATATGAATTACATAGATGTAGTTATTTTGTAAGAATCCTTCAGACTCATATATTTGTCACAAATCTGTAATTTAGTAGCCAAAGACAGATGAAAGAGCAATTTTTTTTTTAGGGGGACCTAAATGTTACTTTGAACCCTTGAGCTGCATTTGGGAACATACCATGGAAACATATCTGCTTGTAGGCAAGGCACTTGTCAGTCTGGTTACATGCAGCCTTCCTCTTACAAAGATACACATCACAGTGCACCAGTGGCACATCAAGGCTGCAGGGATTTTGAAAGCATAGTTTCAGCAGAACTCCTCAGACAATCCTTAGTGTGAAATTCAGTGACCACAGTGCTAGGTGTGGGGCCTATGCAGTCCATAATTCTAGTGGTTGTTTTTATTTTCTCATTTTCCCATTTTCTCAAATTTTAGTCTCTTTCCTGATACTGTTCTCTATTTGTCCTTTGCAAAGCTATTTCTGTCCATCTATGTTCCAAACTTTCCCACAATTTTTCTTTCTTTTACTTCTATTCCTCTTTCTTTCTATATATTTTCTCAAATTTCTTCCTTCATAGTTTTCACATTTCTTCTTCTCTTAACTTGTGCATTGTAACTTTTTTTTTTTTTTTTTTTTTTTTTTTTTTTTTTTTTTTGTGTGTGTGTGTGTGTGTGTGTATATCTTAAGTCTCAGAGAGTTGTATGGCTACTTATTGAGCCCCCTTTAAAAATAATCCCTTCTTTGCCAGCTCTGCCTCTGCATTGGCCTTAAGTATACCTCATTGCTTAGATGTTAAGTCATTGTTAGCTTGCAGAGAAGCCAAGCACACTGATAAGTCAAACTCACACATGCAAACAAAGAAAACTCCAATTAGATTCTTTAGCTGTAACTAATAATTTAACACCACACTGATTAGGTTTTAAGAACAGACTCCTGATAAGCACAAGAAGCTTCCTAGACATGTCTTCTACCAGTTATCATTTCCTTGAAGTCTCCTCACAGTACTCACACTTTTTTCTGATAAGTGCATCATGTCTCTGAAACTACTGCCATTTCTACAAATATATTTGCTCATGAAATGACAGCTGCAAGCAATTCTGATAACACTAAATTAGCAGGAGACTGAAAATAATGTGCTTGTCAAACACCTTCCAGTCCCACTCCCTTTCTCCGAATGTTCAGGCAAGGGAACGTATTTTTTCCTTCTTTTCTGTGATTTGCATTTTCATTTGCTGAGTGTATTATAATGTCCTGTTTATCTTGGACTGCAGCATCAAGATCTTTGTACATCTTATTCCCTCTAGTAATTTCCCAGGCAAGTATTTCCCCACTGCACCTATTTGTTAAACAAAAACAAAAGATTTCTCTAATGTAGAAAAGTAGCAACTGTCCTCATAGAAAGCCAAAATCTTTCTAAAGAATAATTAATTTTCTGGAAACAGTTCAACAGAGTGGCATCATGTGTGTGAACATGTGTTAGCAAGAAATAAAAGTTTCAAATTGTATAAGCTCTCTCCTAGTTGATTGGAATAATAAAAACAAAACAAAACAAAAACAAAAAAAAAACCCCCAAAAAACAGTTCAACATATTTCAGGGTCCTCGTATACCATTAGTTCATGCCCCCACCCAGGATTTCTGGAACCACTAAACCCTGAAAGGCTTCTTAAATTGCTCCCCACTTCCAAGCACTGTATTCTTGGGATTGGGAAGAAAGATTGCCATTAATATTCAAACACAGCTTCAACCCAACCCTGTCCCCAACAATGTGCTTAGGATGATACATGACCTATTCCCTTAAGCTAGTGTTAGGAATAGTCCATTACTCTGACTCCTCACTCACCAAAAAGAGCATGCAGGAAGCACATATGCTTTTAGCTACCACCTCTCTGCTTAGTGCATTGTTTTCACTGTGTAGCACCATCCAGGAGGGCTTACAGAGAGGCTTCAGCCTCTTGGGAACACTGCCCAACCCTGTCCTTCAGTTCAGCCATGATGACTGTTTCATCTCTCTTTAGTTCAGTGACAAGAGGCTCTCTTGGAGCTAATCCAAAGTTTCTCTCATGGTCTTCAGCTTCTGGAAGAACCTTTGCTTTGTTTGGAGTCCTTCTGGTTCTTCCTGTTATGATGGCTCAAAAGCATCAGTAGGGAAGTACTGAGCTGAAAGTTGATGCAGTTGAAGGTTTCTGAGGGCTGACTTTCTGTGTGCCAATAACTAATAGCAGAGAGCACTTCTCTGTGGTTTTACCCATCAAGAGTTCTGGGTAAATAGTTTATGCAGATGGGGTAGCTCCCTTCCCATTATTTTCCCTTGCTGTGAAAGATGAGAGTCACGAAGATTTGGAGCATGGGACTTAAATAAAGTTTTATGAAATTATATTTTCCTGTTTTAGAATAAAGCCTGTCAGAAGAAAAAGCAAACAAAAAAAATTACGCGAGTTAAAATTCCCACAGCTGCATCCAAGTATTTTTTAAAATGTTGTTATCCCTCTGGAGTTAGCACGATGTTGATGATACTGCACAGAGGTGCAAAGTGTTTTTAGCTGAATCACACTGTTATCAGATGCCATGTGCTCTGTGAAAACAAAGTTTTTGTTGATTCAAGGTCAGACAAGTTCCATCAATATTTATCTCTTATTGACTCATCCAGAAAGTGCTTCCAAGGTTTAAACTGGCCAACCACAGATACATTTGAGTGCATTATCTTCAATTTCCTCAAATATATGTAGTGCTTACTTCCCTTTCCCCACTTCAGCATCTCCATTAGACATAAGACTACCTTCTCAGTATCCTTCCACCTTGGTCTGTATCACCACTTATAATGTCAAGAAGCAGTTTCAGCTGTAGGATCCTGGATTGACAGAACATACTCTTATCCCCACATGGCTCTGCATGCCTGTGAACAGCAGTTGCCACATTTCTTAGGGGGTGAAAAGTGATTTTTGTGATTCTGCTTAGTGTTCTCTGAGCCATATGATTCTTTTCAGGTTTTCCTGCTCACTTATTTTTTCAGTTCAGTTTTGACTCTGTGGCTTTTTCCCTTAACATAAGGCATGAGCTTTTAGTTGCAAGTGTTTCTTAAGCCCACTCATTCCAGGAAGTTTTTAGTAGGGCACCAAGATATTCTCAACTGTTACGCTGCATACATTCTCTTTCCCGCTTTAGAAAAATACTGAGATTACTAGTTGCTTTATCTAGTTTTATCTTTTCTAGCCCACAACTTTGTAATCAAAGGTATTTGAAAAACAGCTGAACAGAGATGAGAAGCAAGGCATATTTGATTAGGGCTGGCAAATGTGAATAAAGCTGTACTTATTCTGGGCCAGATCCAGACTGAGTCATGTGGATTTACAGGCTCAGCTCAGCCTGGTGGTGTCTGTACCATACTGGCTTCCATGATATACAAACATATTCTCCCTCATCTAGGCAGTACCTATAGCAGTGTACAGCAGCTTTCCTTGGACTCTTTTCTCCCTGCTTCACTTTCAGAGTTGCTTTTGTGTCACTCTCAATACAGTGACCATCTTAATTTTTCTGTGCTTTTAAAACTTGGCCTCAGTGTTAGTGTTATGTTGGCATATCTGGGTCATTGCCCTTAAGCAACTCCTAGCCCAGGTTTCTGGTCTTTGCTCCTTTCCTGCACAGGGTGAGCACTGCATGGGCTGGGACAGTCCTTGTCTCTTCCAGGTGCAGCTGTGTAGCTCCTTCTGGGCTGCCTGGTTCTTGCTCTCCCACCGGCAATAGCAGATGATTGCTCTTAGAAATATTCCTTACTGGATTTATTAAAAATGTCATAACCACTATTAGTCATGGCAGAAAGATGTACCTACACAGTAGTCTGAACCACAGGAATTAATGGGAATATGAGTCCAGTGCTTAGCAGATTTATCATAATGGAAACAATTTTAATCCCTCTTGAGCCAGTTTAACCAACACACAAATGATTCTGTAGCTAATTAGCAGGTCTTTGTAGTATTCAGACCCCAATAAATATTAATGTGATGTCCTAAAGAATGAGGTTTATGTTCCTGAATCACACATTTGTTAAGTCAAGATTTGACCTTTTTGGAGATTACACGGTGAAACTCCTTCGCTCTCTGCAAACACAGGCAAAAATCAATCTCTTGCAAGCGCTCCCTAAAAGAATTCAAATGCCACATCCTACTCTTCATGGACACATTTGATTAAACTGAATACAAATAGACTAAATAAATGGAACCATCCTAACCTAGCTACAAAAAGTTAAGTATTAACACAATATCCACATCTTCTGCTCTTCCTACATTAAGAGGACAATGTATCTATATATAATTGTTTCTAAAAATATACATTAACATCCTGCTGCAGATACAACGTCAAACACACCCAAATTAGTAAATGCTAAAATGAACTCTATTAGTAGAGTGATCATTCACTGTCCCATTCTACTATTTTCCTCCCAAACTAATGATCAATAGGATTTTAACTCTTGCACTGCACACACAGTTCCTTACACAGAGGAGCAACTGTTAACAGAGATAATGAAGAACAGCATGGCACCCTGTCTACCAAAGGGTGACAGGGCAAGGGCTTGCTTGCTGTGGAGATTCCTGGCTAGCAAGAGCCTGAGGGGGGCTGCAGTGCTCAGGGAAATGAATTCAGAAGGGACACCTGTGACAATTGGATAATATAAACAGTAACGGTGAAGAGCCATGAAAATGAGCTGAGAGATTTCATTTTGCCCCAATAGCCACCTGCATTACATTCCCATGAAACTTCCACTAAAGCTCTGGAGCGCTGACGAAAGCAAAGAGAAACTGCCAGCCTCCATGGGCAGAAGTATTAGAACTTGGCCAGCGATATGACTCATGATCTACACAGAAATATTTACAGAAGCTGAAAAAAAATGAGAGTCCATGATCTTCCAGCTTGTGACCTACCCTGTTTCAGCGTGAGTGTTTTACAAAAAAAGTCCCACCACAGCTGCAGCCAGGTGTGACAAGTCGCCTTAGTATATTCGCAGTAAATCTCTAGAGAGGTACTGGTTGATCTGTTGGGAATATGGCTCAAGCACTTTCACATTGGCTGACGAATGTACGAGTATCTGAAATTGTAAAAAAAACTTTTATCAGGCCATCATTACTTCCATTATTGTTCTTTTTTTACTGAAAGACTTTTTTTTCTCTAAAAAGAAAGATCACCACAGCAATCAGATATGCCTAATGCACATCTGCAGCAACACTGCTACAGTTACTTAGCAACCAGTGAGGATTAAAAAAAGAAATTATGTAAAGGAAGAGAAAAATTAGAAGCAAATTGAGCTGAATAAAAAGAAAGCAAATACCATATTAACATTCAACGTGCATGAATACATGGTGCTGTCTTTGCTGCATGCACCACCAACTGTTGAACATTGTTAAATCAGCTTCTACTGTTTAAAATCAAAGCTCAGTCTAACTTAGGTTTGAAGATGTGTCATCTAGAATCTTATGATATATCCTCTTCTCTGTTTCATATTAAGGGCAGAAAGGTGCAAGAAAATGAAGAATGGCATGTTGACCAAAAGCTGTTGGAGGTAAGTACCACCTCTATCACTGAGAAGAGAAAGGAACCTCAACAGGAATAATTTACAAAGAGTGATATTTTGTTCCCTCTATTGAAAAAGAATACCCACAAACATCCACGGCCTTTCTGGAGGATTGGAAACTTGTCTGCTGCAGAAGGAAGCATTGAGACACCTCTGCTGGCCAATGAGTTTCATGCACACTGTTAAAATCTGCTCATACGGACAAACACATCGTCCCCTTCTCGCTTGACTGGATCTCCCTTCTCCTGCACAGATCCCTACCAGCTCAGGCAGGATTTAAAGTTTTCTTTGATTTACTTTAAAATGTGAAGATTTCTTGTATGTTCTGTCATGGAGCAAAGATAATGAAATTTCTATATGTTTGCCAATCTAACATAAATTTTTGGCTTAACTTGTATGATTTAGGAAGGAATTAATCACATTTTGAAAGAAATCGCAGTCTTTACTGAAATTAATGATGCTGTGAATTATTACTCAGATTCTCAGCAGGAGATAATTATGTTTATGATAATTTGGAAAATGTAACACTGCAGTTTTCTTTATAAGCCAGCAGTGTTTCCTCAGGAGGCCATATTATATATATCACCTTCCAGTGCAGGAAGAGTCTTAAGTATAAAATATCAGAGACCAAATTGGTTTCTGTACTTAATTATTACATTATTTCTTATGTTACATTTCAGCAAAAGTGGTGGCATTTACAACTCATTAATAGTTTTCTGTGGAATCAAATGCATCAAAATGAAAAAAATAGTACTTCATTTCATGTTTTACACTGAAATACTCTTGTGCCAATAAACCCCACATACTTCCTGGCTTTGCTTTTAAATTTGTTTGCGGGTAAAGCCAGTTAAAGGTAAAATAACCCTCAAAAACTCTCCATTAACTTAATTTTTTTCAAAACTTTGAATCAAAAATCCACAGTGTTTAATGTGCTGCAGGTCTGCCACTATCATATTCTAAATTTCCATAAAAAAAAGATTTTCTTGTCAAATGCAAGAGAGAAATTAAAGGGTCTTTTTCAAGTATCAAAGGGAGAGAAAAATAAGGTCAAAAAAAGGACTCTGAGATGGGTTTCCCTTGGTCTTAAATTTTAGTTAAGTACCAAGCATTTTAAAGGGAATATGTGTTCATCTGCACTTGTCAGAATAAACCCTCTCCTGAGCTGCTGGTGCTAAAGCAGCATCCTTTTCTGCCTGCTGCTCTTATCCCAGCCTGTTGCTGCCAAAAGAAGCTCTCATTACCTTTGGGCTTTACAAACGGCAGTTTCCTCCGTTTGTCCTGGAGAGCATGGCATGCTGTACAAAGCTTCAATGAGGTGGAAACTTGTGGTTTACAGTAAGCAGAGGCATGGAACAGGACCACAAAAGCTTAGATGGAAATATAAGCATTTTAAGAGGTTCAATGAGGAATGTCAATGCATAGCCATCTCTTCATCCAGTCTTTGAACACTGCAAGAATTCTCACCGGGGCAGTGTAGGTGTGAAAGGCTGACTTGCGTATTCTCTACAGCAATGGTGAGCATTAAAGTCTTGCTGTGAGACTGAACAGGGCAGGTCGAGTCCTTTTCAAGAGTCACCAGCAGCTGACAGATTGACTTTCAAGGATCATCTCAGTCCCACAAACCTCTAGCCACTTGAGAGTGAGATCATTCTTATGATTGCGTCTTTGTTTAAGTCACACATTTGCTACCTTTCCAACATAATCATGTGAAGATTTTTCTCAGAATTTCTATTTTCCCTTTTGTCACTTGCAGCTGGATTAACCCTGAAAGGCCTGAAATTCAATTGTATTTAGTTCCAAGAAAACAGAAATAGACCTCCATATAAGCAAGTAAATAAAGTATGAGTATCCTAGTGGAAACAGGCGCTTTCCCTGGACTACAGAAGCACAGAGAATGGTTTGAGTTCTGGGCTGGTTTTCTGCCAGTCATATTTAAAGCCAAGACTACCTGCAGCTGGTTTTCCTCCTGCTCTTTAAAGAGAGTTCATTATCTCTTCCTCACATCTCCATGCCTCACTCCAAATCTTAAATTTGGAGAGGGATACAACAGACTGTTAAACTTTCCTTCTTCAGGATGATAAGGTTCACTGGCTCCAGACGCAGTAGGAAGAATCCCAAAAGCTGGATGGGCAAAACCAGGCAGGTATTTCTGGAAGAAAGATGATATCATAATAGTTACATGGAGTGCCATTTCTATTATTACTTATTATCCTCTATTCTTCTGTCCAGTTCATTTCCCTCCAGAGGCCTCAGAGTACTTTCTTACATCAATTTATTTGTCATATGCCTAAACTGTAGGTTTTCTGGGACAGGATCATTTCTGTGTGCAAGCAATAATGAGGACAGTGAAGGCCTGATTGCTGACTCAGACCACTTGAAATAAAAATGCTGGTAAGAAATGCTGTGGGGAGACATTGAGGAGTAATCCAGCCTATCACAGAAAACCTGATGCTTCAGCCTCACACAGAAGTTTTGCTTTCCCAATACTGTACATTAAAAGAAAGAAAGCATGATAAGTTGTCACCTAAACTATTTACAATCATTTTCTTATGTTCTTTGTATATAATGTAAGACAGATTTCTTGTCTATTAAGGTTGGTTCCTATCAGTAGACTTGAGGTAGTGTCTTTTGACCTTGGAGGAGAGGCTGAAATGCTTTGCTACAGGTACACAGTCTCTTCTACCTGTAGGTATTTTACCTGCAATCATTTCCATTCAGAGGAGAGGTGCAGAGCTAGAGACTAATAATGTTAGTTTCTGATGGCCAGATATGACTATTTATCTTAAAAGTTAAATTGCATGAAAAATACACACCTGGGGTTTCAAAAAAGCAAACTGCCAGGCAGAAGATGTTTTTCAATAAACTCCTCATGCCCAGAACAACAATTTTCACAGTATGTGTGACAGACACTGCTTTTTGCAAAGAGCTTGTGATTTTTGGAAACCCTTTGGCATACATCTGGGTAGAGATCACTGCTGAAACCCATGGTTCACTTAGAAATATGTCAACTACATTGCTGTTGGTATTTGAAGGATAGTTAGTAAGTCCTGTGTTCGAGACAACCTTTTTAGTCAACACAAAAACTGTGTAACAAACTTTTTTTCTTTGAAAGACTGGCACTTAAAAAGACTTCATGATTTAGTTCAGAACCATTCCATTTAATGGAATTTAATGGCTGATGATTTAAGTCTTCCATAGTGGATGAATCATAAATTCTGAAACCTAGCACCGTTTTTGTTTTACTGTTGTGATGGGCATCTGTACTGACCAAGATATAAATAAAAAAATCCAAGTGACTGTGCATCATAAATATTTATTTCCCAAATTATATTTCCTTATCCATCAGACATACCTGGGACTGATGCTGAAAGATGTCTTCACAATAAACCCTTCCAGCAGCTGCAGAATGAGCAATGGGGACATCTCGGGGTCTTTATTAATTTAGAGGTAGCAGGAAAGTGAGACTGAGTTTCTTAAAACTGTGCCCCAGCAGCTTTCCTGACACATTTCACAACATGAGCCAGACAGCTGTTCTCATCTTTCCTGTAGACAAAATAAAGATGACTTTTCATATCAGTGCAACTTATTTTTCAGTTAACAAGCTGTCCCGCTAAGCCAAGAGCTGCCCTCAACGGTCACTGTCTGTAGATACCATTTCTGTGCTACCAGGTATCTGGCAGGAAAAGGAACAGAAAGGCTGTGAGAAGCTGGTGGTCTTGCCAGACTGCTAGTCTGGGGAAAGCTCTTCACAGTCACTATTAACTCTTGAATTACTGGTATTTTCCAGAAAAAAAAAAATAGTGAATACTTGGTAGAAATACATTTATTTAACAGGAAGGCCACAAACCCCAACTGTTATTTGAGCTGTTGATACCATATAATCTTTCACACTGGTGGCTTCTGGGAAGAAACCAGCAAATATACCACTCATCACTCTTGGTTTCTACTTTTTGCTGTAATGTATTTTTAACAGCTTTAATTATTGTTTGGCTCTTGTACTTGAAGTGTTCTCTATGAGTCAGGCTAAAACTTAATACACATTAAATAATAAAAGAGAAGCAGCCAATTAGTAAAAATGTATCTGAATACTGTGCAATGCAACCATCAAGCAGCTGATACAGGATGTTTGATGTAATTACTGGGGCTTAGATGTCAAATGATTGAACAAAGCAGCAAATCAATGAACTGTGCTTATACAGATTATTAAAATCGAGAGTGGTGAGGGATCTCAAGGTATCAGTCAACACATTCCGCTGCAGTGAGTCATTTTTTGGCAAAAATTTGCTGAGGGATTGTGAAATCTCTATTGTAGGTTTTAAGAACAAAGCCTTGACAATCTATGCCAATGCTTAGTCACCCAAACCATGAGAATTCTTTCCTAACATCTCATTTAAATCTTCCTGGAATTTAAGCTCATTCTCTCTAGTGCTAGCCTCAGTTAGCACAATGAACAGGTTGTTTTATTATTTTCTGCTGGAGCCTTCACAGACTTGACATAGAGCAGATGTTGCATGGGGGCTGATGAGGGCTGCACCCTTCCCTTACCCCATCCTGTGCAAATCACAGCTCTTGCAGATCCTGTCCCAGCAGCAGCAGGGCTGAGCGCGGCGCTGCAGCACCTCCGGGGCTGTAAAGATCCAGTTAAGCCCTAAGGGCAAACAGATCTCTGCATATCCAGTCTCTGCTATCTAAGCCAAGACAAAGGCTCTCATTTAGCTCTCCTTACTTGTCTTGCTTTAGCTAGAGCTTGGACACTTTACTTGCATACTGTGAGAATATTAATATTTTATTTCTTCTTCACACTTTTTTGTTTGACCTATTTAAATAATATAATTATAAACAAACTCCACATAAGCAGGACTGATATGTTATTCAACCTTGGGAAAATATTAAAATGAGATAAAAAGTCCCAAACCAAGATTTTAAGGTTTAGGATATTGTCCCAACAGTAAAGAAATTACTGAGAGGTTGTGGGAGGAAGGAAGCTTTTGGAATTTCCTTGCTTGCTTTCTTTTCTAGCTTATGGTCCTGATACTGAAGCAGTTGCTGACCTTTAACTGTGATATTACAGAGGGAAAATGGGGACATTCTGATAGGAAAATGAAGCTATGCGTATCATCATGTAAAAATCATTAATACTGGTGCCCTCAGATAATTGACTTGCTGGGAAATTTTCAGATATTTAAACCAAAGAGAAGCCCAGCTATTTAATTTCACTGCTTCTCTGTGAAGTGTAAGTTACTACACTTTTAAAATGTTCAATTGGCTGAGCAATTCCAAACTGGTTATTTGGTTGTGCCCTCAGCAGTAAGTGTGGCAGGCTGAATGCAGCCCCAGAGCTTTCACTCCTGTGCTATGCACACACCTCCCATCCACACCATATATCAGCAGACATCACAGGGCAACTAGAATCTGAACTGGAGCTCCTCTGGTGATTTCAGGGCTGTTTCCATAAAGCTAAGGGAAGACAGCCCATAAACACACAGCATAGAACAGCTAAAAGCAACATGATGCAAACCTTTAGGGTGAATGGAATTGTTGTGTGAGGTAGTGTAGAAGAAATCTACAGTGATGTAGCAATGACAGACTTCTCTCAGTAAATCATCAGCAAGGTGCAGGAGGAGCATGTTTGAGAAATGAAGCAAAAGTAAAAGCACTAAACCCTTTAATCAATGAAAGGGTTTTCTCAGGGCTTGTACCTGATGTTTCACTTTAACAGCCACACAGATCCACCTTGGCAATAAAAGACATAAACGTAACATCCTCAAAGAGTCTGCCCACAGCTCATGGAAGGCACCTGTGGCTTCTTCCCTGGCCACTTTAACAGGTTCCAGATGATGCTGGGGAGGGCTGCCCTGAGCAGGCCCTTTCTTTACCCCCTTCTCCCTGCCTGCTACAAGGTATTTAGAGGCAAACCCTAAATGTATCCTCTGGAAAGAGGTTATTCCACATCAAATTCACAAATGTTTATCTGGAACACAGGTATTTATTACCTTGATGCCTGTGTTTCTGATTACTTCACATGAACAATGTTGGAAGTCACTTGAATGGTATCCAAGGAGACAACTTCACTGAACTGAACTAATTAATCCTCTCTTGTTGCTGTTTACAATTCTTTTTAAGCAGGCAGTAACTGATCCCGTAGAGCCGGTTATGGCTCCTCCTTAAGGACTGCTTTATACAGATATGCAATACATTTATCAGAGCTGGGTTTGCCTCTCAAAGTAATGTTATTAAGCTTCTCCATTTCATTCCTAGCATATTATTTTCCACTTTTAGCTACCAGCCTCTAGTTCACATTAGCTCCCCATGGATTTAATTTCCCTTTAGTTTCAGTAACATGGCTATCACCCCTACGATTCCATTTCTGGTGCGTTATTCCAATTTTGCCACCAGGTGTCATCAAAAGGCTCACCAGTACCGGGGCTCGCGCTTCCTGAAGGATTTGGGATCTCGGGGGTGTGTGTGAGGTGTGTGGGGAGTGCCAACAAACTGACACAGTAGCAAGGGGTCATGCTTCTGGATTTCTTTGTTTAGCTAGACTTTGCATTACAGCAGCAGAATGCAAACCACACGCTCCAGATGTTTGCACCGTGGTGGGTGACGCCAGCCTACCTTTGGTTTTGCTAGGAGTTATTCCAAAGCTGGCCTGGATTTAGTCCTCATAATCAAGCCTGGAAGAACTCATCCTTCTTGTGTCTGGCCTTAAAGACTTTTCAATCAGCCATTGGAACTTCCACTTACACAAGATCTACAGGAGGAAAAAACAAATTGGAAAGGCATCAGATAGGACACACTTATTCATTGCAGGGTTTAATTTAAGAAGTTTTTACTTCCTTCCTCTCTTCCTGGTAGACTGAGAAGTAATTTTTTTCCAGAGCAAATGTAGCTCTTCATCTGTGTTTTTATTTCTCCCTCTCCAAATTTTCATTTTTTCAACAAAATATATTCAACACTGTTTCTACCCATCACAGTCTACCTGGCCCGTATCTGTAGGCCATCACATGGCCAGTTCTCCATTTTTACATTAATTTACAGTGTAAGGCATTTCCTTCTTTTCATCTTGACTAGGAGCTTGGATGAATTATTGTTCCCCAGTGCTGTTAATTGGACACCTGATACAAAGGAATAAACTTTCCCTCACTTCCCACAGGCAGCCAGGCACCATGGGTGGGACTCACTGTCTGCATGGGCAAAGCAAGCCCAGCCAGCAGGGTGCCAAGGTGGCACAGCCACCCTGAGATATCACCTACCAGCAATTTACAGAAAGAATATTGCATTAAGGAAAGATCACACCACTAAAGTCTTTAGTATCTTTCAGAAAGCAAATCGGCTCCAATGCACATATAAATTATATATTTCCAAGTTTTTGTTATTTTGTTTCAGCTCATACAACATTTCAATTGATTTGTCATTTCTGCAAGGTCCAATTTTTAGATTTTTCCCTTTTGAGGCGGTTTAGTTGGACTGAATGCTGTCCAACACCTTTTAACTCAGCTGGCTTCTGGCTGGGCCAGCACATGATCCTGCTACCCTCTGGGGTTTGAGGGGAACAATCCTGTTCTTCATTTGCAGTTATTCTTATGCAAGTGTCTTCTTCAGTCAATCTCTATGAGGATAGAGAGAAAACTGATTAAACAAGGCTGAGGAAAGTCTCAATCTAAAAATCCTCTACTTTCCACACCCTTGATGCCCAGAGTTGGTAGACAGTAAGAAAGCACACCAGGGAGGAAGGGGTCCCAGGTCCATATTGAAAAGTCTGGGGAACTCTGTGCTTTGTCTTGTATGAGATGGCTGCTTACATAAAATTCAGTCTTCAGAGAATTCCATGAACTGAATTTTCTGCTAAGTATAACCCCTAGATTTCACACAGGATGGGTTATTATTAATACCCCATCTATCTGACCTAGATTCTGTCAACTGTAAAGTGCCACAGTAAATTTCACTTCTGAAGGAAAAATAATTGAATTGAAAAATCAATCACTAGGCAATTTCACATTCAGTTCATTTGAGGTCAAGTTATTGCTGTCTCAGAGAATAAAAGTTTTCTTAATAGATCAAGTTCAGGAGCGATATGAAATCAGGCATAATTACATACTGGCTAATGAGCCTAAACTGGCATAGCAGCATACATATTGAGAGGTATTTATCCATTTACACTCTCTTTGACTCACTTATTAGTTGGACAAGAAGACAAGGGGCAGGGATTGCCACCAGGGGCTTTGGATGGTTCAAAAGGCCACAGCTGAAGCAGACAAGTACCGACTTGCTTCTTGCATGAGCAGGCCAGGACTTGGCTGGGGATCACAGGTTGCTTCCCAAGGGTATTTCTGCTGATATGCAGGAACTGCTGTGCTAGGTGAGATCTGCTGTGGGTGACTGTCCTTTGCAATCCATATGGTACCATTTCCACCATTCTCCACCTTTCTGGGGCTCTAGGGAAAGTCCCAGTCCAGGATGAAATCCAATGTATTTGACTGCTTCAGACTTTAGTCTTCTTCCATTCTCAACTCTGAGTTATGTTTAGAATTTCTGTAGAAAATCAGTCATAATCCAGTTTGAGAGGTTCTTTGATCTTACATCTAGTTGATTTTCCAGCTCCAGGTGCTTTGGGTTTCCACCTATTTTTTTTTCCAAACTGCAATACTTTCACTCAACAGAACATTTTCATTGGAATTTTGTAGTATTATGAAGCATAAATGTTTTCTAACTGCATCATGGTATATTCATCTCCATTGTTCACAGATCTTAGCCTAGTGGTTGGTTCTAGATTCAGTAAATAATTCCAGATTTTAAGGAATTTTGCATATTTGGCTTTTGGGCTTTTTTTTTTTTTTCCAATTTAGCTTATGGGCTCTAATTAAATATTAAAGTATTTGCCTATAGAAAATAATTACTAGTATTTTTGTTACATCATGATAAATATCAGTTCAGGTTAAAATTTTAGTACGTGTTTTCACAAGTAAGATTTTATCCTGTACTATATTTTTAAAAGTCTCAGGTTCTGTGGAAAACAATTTTATTGACTTATAACAATAAACTCTGAAGTAATTAATTACTTTAGGATCATAATCAGCAAAGTAGATAGTATTTAGATACTTTTAGAAAAGTATTTTAGATACTTTTAGAAAAATATCTTTTTCTTTTAATGACAAATTTCTCATTAGTCTGAATCAGGGAAGCAATGTTGGCTCTCCTAATTAAATAGTTCTTGCACATGCAGTATATTTAAAACATAACCTTAGTAGACTCAGTTTTACAGACATGCAGAACTTCTACCACATAAAGCTGTAGTGTTAAAGGGAAAAAATAGCTATATGCAAGTTTAAATGCACTCATCTTAAAATAGCAGCAGCTGGGCACAGGAAAATCCATCTATCTGCATTACTTTCTTTACTCTGAGATGCAGAATAAATCAAATATCCCTAGTGCAACTCAACAGAGTTACACTTTTATTCTTAGTTTTGCATTTCAAGGTAGCATGGAGCTTTAGAAGGAATCGCAGATTGTTAGTCTTTATCTACAAATCAAGTCAGAATTTCTAATATACAGATTCTTGAATTTCTTTTCAACAGACATGCTTATGGGAGGAGCTGGTGAGACAGCTGCAGTGGGGTTGTAAGGATTCTGCCTACCAGAGAATTACAGATTTTAGGGGTGCAATTCTTTCCCATTCCCCTCTTTCCTGTTTCCTCCATTCCTGGTTAATGAAGAAAAGGAAATTTCTTAGATGAAATTCCTTTATGCAGAAGTTCTAAGACATTTTTGTCCATTGTATTTTTCCTTCATCAGGAGATCAAGCAAAGGCCATGTCATGGGGCTGAACTGTGTACTTCAGTCACAAGACTTCTTGTCACAGCCAAGGCTGTATCTCCAGGAGAAGGCATTGGGCACATCATGAAGGGATGGGAGGACTCTTTGAAAATACAATTAATTACAAATTCAGATTCTACCTAATTAAAAAGCTCAAAGAGTTCTTCTAAGTTGGTCATATCTTGAGAATATTAAAAATAATTTTCAGTACATAAAAATACATTTAAAAGAAGGAAACCAAAGAAGGACACTCAGTGTGAAGTTTGCATGTAACAGTAAAGCATATTTTATCTTCTTTTTACTTCTTTTTTTTTTTTTTTTTTTTTTTTTTTTTTTTTAATCAATCGAAAGCTTCTTGGCAGACTGAATATTTCTATTATAAACCTACATTCAGCTGTTCCAGGTGTGACAAGCTCTACTGAGCTTTTCTTTGGTCTGTTGTTGTCCTCCTGGTATGAAGCCTCAGTGGGAACTGCAGAAATCCTTGGCAGTAGCTCTCAATTCCTTACAATGCCTACAGAGAGATTTCTTTGGAGCTTTGCATTTACCCTCTATACTTTCAATCAGTGCCAAGAAGAAATGCATTTCTCCTGGGAAGTGGAGGTGTTAATTTTTTGGCTTATTTATCCTCTAAAGGGACTCTAGTCAGTCTTGTTATTCCAAGGTTTAACTCTGAAAATTGAGTTTCAACACAGCAGAAACATTTTGTTTGTTTACTTGTTTTAATGCTGCTAGAAATAAGATCCATCCCAAGAAATAGGAGGAAAAAGTCCCTCTATCAGCTGTATATGCAGTATATACTTCTTACCAGTACACAAAATAAGAAAATCAGTCAAACTGCTCTTCTGTTACAATTTGATTTTTTCCTCTTTATAATACCTGTCCATGCTTTATAGAGATCAGCTTATATATGGCTCCAGGTTGTCTACCATGCCAAGGCAGCCCTGCCTGTGGGCTGACTGCATCAGAGTCATGAGCTGCAGGAGAAGTGCCAAAGATCAGAGAAGCCAAGCATTCAAGTTTTCCAAAAGCTAGGGCCAGGACACTCAGCTGTTTGAGGAGAATGGCATCACTGTTCATCTTTGCTGTTATAAGGCAAAGAAAAGAACTGTGATTTGATCTCCAATTTACTTTCTCAGCTATTCCCTTTAATAACAGAAAATGGACAAGAGGCTGACTTCCCATCAGCACAGGGCCCTGGCAGTGTGTTTCACAGACTGCTTTGATTCAGTCCTGCTAGAACTGCCTGTGTCTTCCTTTTTTCCAAAAATCACTATCTGGTTTTAAGGTCCTGGTGTTTCTTTTCATGAGCACACAATATAAAAACTCCCTTTGTCTCCGCTGCATATGAAAGAGACACTCATAGAATCAAAATTTTCTTATTTTAAATGAAACTAGAAAGCAAGTAGCTGATGTGTTGGAACACATCGTTGTGTGAACCGCTTGTTGATAGCACGCAGCCAAGAGTTGAGAGAAGGTGGGAGCAATCACCACTATCAGCCTTCCAAATACCAACCACAAAAAGTTTTATGATTTTCATGTTTTCTATCTGTCATGATAAGGTAATTCTTTTGACAATGTGATGAAATAAATCCCTAAAATGAAAGAGCATGATTGTAATTTTTTTATTCCTACCTCCTTAAAAGAAACTTTATTTGGTATCTGGAGTCCATTTCTATTGACCTTACTCTCTGGAAACATCCAAATATATTTTAGAAGAATCAGATAATATAAGATGTAGTCAAACTAGGAATAAATTTTCTATGTGGTATGTTTTAAAGGATGTCAGGCCATGTCAATACAAATTTCAAGTTCTATTATAGTTTTATCTTCAATATCAATGTTCTATGTTGCAGAAGTAGAGATGAATGTCTACTTTAGAATAAACAAATGCAAACGAAGAGAAAGAAATAACCATCACTAT
Source organism: Sitta carolinensis (assembly GCA_032173965.1). Taxonomy (NCBI): domain Eukaryota; kingdom Metazoa; phylum Chordata; class Aves; order Passeriformes; family Sittidae; genus Sitta; species Sitta carolinensis. The sequence goes on from CM063288.1 coordinate 23,363,405, forward strand.
ACCAGCTTCTTCATTGCTTTCTGGTAATTCCTTGACTTGGAACACTTGCCAGCTCTGGAGATGTTGATAGTAAATGTAAATGTGCCTTTTGGAAAATGAATAGGGTTTCTGAGCTTACTGCACATCAGAGATTTTTCAAGTCACAGGATAAGATTTGGCTGTTAAAATTGTAGCCCTAGCAAAAGAAAATGAGAAAAGAAATTGAGTGTTTTAGCATGCAAATATATTTTGTAAGACACAGAAAAAGGAATGCCAGTAGAATGGGTTGGAGTGGAGAAGTGAAGTTCCTGGCACTGAGGAATGGTCCACTTCATAAGATCTATCAAACATCTGTAAAACAGCTCTTTAGTTTAAGTCCTCACTTAAAAGTTGTCTTTAAGTGACGGCTTAAGTGCATTTCAAATCACAACTTAATTCTTGATCACTCACAATGTAAACAAAAACTGACAGTCTGAAAACCCATGTTTGTAAATGTGTTTTCCTCCTTAAATGCCTGTGAGTGCACTGTACCTCTCAGTAGCTCACACATCACTGCAGTGCAGGGAGGGCTTCCTCTTCTCTTGCAGCTGACCTTGCTGACTCTCATCTTGCTGCCTCCTCCCTGAACTGCTGGAGCATCATCCTAGCACATGGCAAGCAGTTGCAATGCAGATTTTAAGGGTCTCAAATTTCCCTTGAATTCCCTTGAAAAATAGATAAGAGCAATGTCAGGCAACGTATATAAGGAGTTAAATATTTTCAGAAGGAGAATAAAACTGTTTAATGCTTTTTTACCTGTGACAGAGTACTGCAGAGCAGGACAGCTCTGATGATTTAGAAGGTACCAGAGCGTTCCCAGCATTCAGTCCCAGGGAGGGAACAGCAAGTCATTATTTTAAAATTAACTTTTGCATTTTAAAATGTGGATGTAATTCTTAACATCCTCTATATTTGAACAATTCTGGTGCCTTTGATACCACTAATCAGTGTCTCCTATACTAAATAATTTATAGAAAACAGCCCATGAAGCTGATTTATGAGCCTGGTGCCCTTTCTGGCATCACAAAGGGCACACGTGATAGAAAGTAACTGTGTTTGCATGGGCTCCCATCCTCATGTCTTCCAAAGATGGGTAGTGAAGGGGGAGAACATAATTGAAATCTATTTAGCATCAGCAAGGAACTGGAGTCTGAGATTTACATTTTTTTCTGTCACAGAATTTCCTAATGAAGTCACAGCATTTCCTAATGAAGTTCAGCCTGGTGTCAGACATTGTGTTCCTGTTCCCATCTCCCTTTCATTTGGGGGATGAATAATTCAGCAACAAACACTCACCTGGGAAAGCCACAGGTAAGCCTTATACTGGATGGTGTTTTCTACATGAACTCTGATTTCCTCTGCCCTAGGGGAGGGAGGCAGGAAGCCAAGATGCAGGAAAAGCCTCTGGAAAAGAGGGAGTCATAGACTTGAGACACTCTGGAGAATTAACTTTTCAAGATATGGAAGGAGACTGCTGTAGGCCTGGACTCACATGCAGACAGACAACATGAAACAGATCTGTCTCTCTGATGCAAGTCAGGTACTGTGCAGGAAAGGAAGCAGAGGCCCAGCACGGGACACGTTGTAAGGCACTTGTGCACCCTCCATAGCCTGGCTCCTGCAAACGCTGCTGTTCAGGGCAGCAGGACTGTGTTCCGAACAGGAATACAACTCCATTGGAGGAGAACTGGAACAGAAAGAGCAGGGGTGGAGCCAGTGCATTTGGTCTCACATAAAACAAAGCCCCACTATTTTCTTTGCCCTGTTGGGCAAGGGGTAGACTCACACTATTCAACTGTGAGAGCCCCTGAGCAGATCTGGTGAAGTCAAGGAATGAAGATCCATTTTTCATTCAGTCTTTGCAGAAAATGTTAGAGAAAGTTTTCAAATTCAAATTGCATACGAAAGCCTGATTTGGCACAGTTCAACATGAAAATTAGTTTTGAATCAAGCTACCACTTCCCTTCCTGAGGAGATTTATATCCTGAAAAGGAACAGTTTGTAGGCATCACTGACCCTCTAAGGCAAGCATCATATCTGCCAGGAAGTGTGCTTAGTATAGTCAAGGCTGACAGAGTTTAGACAGATAAAATAAGAAGAGTCACTGTTATGCTGCCCCCTATTCTTAGGCTTTCTTATTTGCTAAAATCTGACAGCACAAAATCTCATGACAGTTTTATTCTCCCTGCAGTGGTGGTTCATTTTAAGGGAGAGGTAGGAGGTAGGTTTGGGTTTTTGCTGCCATAAGTGAGCTTTAGGAAAGATATTGAAGATGGACTTTTGGCAGTTTTATAGTTTAGGGAGTTGAACTTTTAAGTTCAAGAGCAGAATGGAAAAATCTCAACAGCACCTACTGGAAAATGAAAACAAAGTTCACTCAGGGAATGGAGAAGGGAGATGATATCTTGACAAGCTATGAGAACTCACACCTAAAAAGGCTGATAGAGGGCTGGAAAAACAAGAGCATGGTTTGATGTGGTCAAGGAAGGAGCTAGAGAAAGTCAGCTGATATAATCAGACGGTGAGGCAGGACAATACAGCAGTAGGTTCAGACATGAGATGGCAAGAGATTGGATGGCAGAAATCGAACCTTGAACAGAGGGAATATCTTCCCCCTCTCACAGCTGGAGGAGGGAAAGTGTCTAAATGGAGAAGTAATTTGGGTGGATGGTTCTGGGAGGAAATTGTAACCAAAAAATTACACCTTTTATGAGCAAGATACCTCCTGAAGAAAATAAAAAACCTGGGGAAACAAAATGGAAATGTCCCTTGCTGGACAATGGTCTGGGTCTGGGTCAGGAGCTCTAGAGAGGGTGCTCATTGCCTCAAGTATTCTGAAAGAAGTAGCTGAGATTTAGTACTCTGACAGCACCAACTGGCTGCTGAGCATGTTGAGCTTTTAAATCTGCTGAAATTCCATTGTATATCTAAAGTGCAAACTGCATTTTTTGAAAAAGAAGGCACTGTGCTGTGGCTGCTTCTAGCCTAGCAAAATAGCTCACAGTAGCTAACATTTTCTAACAAATGTGTTTTTCAGCACCACTACAATCAAACACTTTCATGTTAAGATGGATGTATTTGTTTCAGCAAAACCTACAAAGGCCTGAAACACATCACATTGTGATTACTTCAAGGTCCTTTTTCTGGTCTGAAAAATACAGCCTTAGCTCTTCCAAAATCCAGTAACAATATTGCAGTACAAATAAATTCCCTCCCTGCCACTTTGACTGTCTCATCTTCTCACCTTTCCAGGTACCTCCTCCTTCCAGTTCTACTTCTTCATCCCTGTTGCAGGCAAGATGTTTGTCTTCATTTTTTTCAGGCACAGCAGGTGCCCACTGTGTTGTGAATCATCAGTCAGTATTTACTGCTGCAAAGTTTCCATCAGCTGTTAATTGCTCTGTAATATAATGATTACTTTTGATTTTTCAGCAGACTTTGTTAACTTTTAGAATTATTGATTCATTTAACATGACAGGTCTTCTGGAGGTCACCTCCTCCAGCCTACTACTCAAGGGTGGATATTGTAATAATCCTGTGCAACCTGCTCCAGGCATTACCCACTATTACTTCAAAATCCTTTTTCATATATACAGTCAGAATATCCTTTCCTGCAGCTTCTGGCTGCCTTCTCTCATCCTCCTATGGTGCTCTGAGAAACATCAACCTCTTTTCCCTGTGACCCTGGATTAGGTGCTTGAGGACAGTGGTCAGAATTGCTGCAGCCTTCTCTGGGCTCACACACCTCCCTCTCCTGAACACAATGTGCTCATTTCTTACTGCCTTATGACTTTCTCCCAGATTTGCTCCCATTTGCCAGTCTCTCTCACACCAGAAGGTCCAGGCTGGACACATTCCTTTGGGTGCAGCTGTGCAGAGGGGCTCTGCCCATCCCTTGGGCTGCTGCCTGAGGCTCTGGTGTCACAGCACCGTACCCAGCCCGGTTCTGGTGCCTCCAGGGTGCATTGCAGACTTCAGCTCCCTCTGTCCCCCACAGATCTGGTGTCCCCTGCCTGTCCAGGGCCCTTCCTGCAGGGCTTCTGCTCATGCTGGCCAGTCAGCTGCACTGCACAGCAGGCTCCTTCCCCAGCTCCTTCCCCGGGCATCTCTCTGTGTGCCCCAAGTTCCCATCAAACCAAGTCTCCAGCTTGCCAAGGCGGAGCAGCCTTACCCTCCAGCACACCACTGCAGAAGCAGGCTCCTGGTTTGGCACTCCCATCCCTGTTCTTCCCAAGGACTGCCCACCCTGCTGCACAGGCTCCCTGGGGCTCTCTGCCCTGCACAGGTCACTGCTGAGTGTGTTTGGTGTTGCTGGCCCCAGGGACAGAGGCGAGTGGCGGTCACAGGCTGCCAGTGGCTGTCCAATGCCTGGAGCTCGGTGGCCCAGGCTGTCCTACAGCTCGTTGTAGGCACTCCCCCACCTTTGGTGCCCACGTTTCTCTGCTGGGATTCTGTGAGCTGGTGTTGGGAGCCTCACCAGCGTCCGCCTCAGGGCACCAGGCTCCCCTCAGCTGGGGAGACATTCCCTCATGGCAGACAGGCTGTACTCAGGCCTTTTGGATGTGGTTTCATTTTTTGTAAACCCACACTGGCCAGTCCCAACCAGTTTGCTTTGACGTGCCCAGATCCTCACCCTTGATGTTTTCGAAGACAGACATAAAGTTGTCCTTTTCCCAGCCCCAGGAGACCTCCCTCAGCTGCAGCCTTTCAAAGGCAGCAGTCTCAGATTGGCCTCCTCTGCTTCAGGTACCCAGCAGGACCTGGCTCTTGCCTTCCAGCACAGCACTCTATCAATACAAGTAACTATGAATAGGACAGGAAACCAAATATAAACATTTCTGAAACAGTTAGTTTAATAATAAAACATTGTGATATGGAAGAAATCTAGACACTCAAGAAAAAATTAGTTTTACCTGAAATGCTGGTCATTCCAATAAATACTTGAGGATGTTTCAGCTGTCACTTGAAACAAGAGCATTAAGAAAAAAATAGTTAAAATATTTAGAAGCCACAGTAAGAAAACTATTGTGACCACTGTGACCAGATGATGTCTGTGAAGATTTAATGTCTAACCAGTCATGAATAAATAGTGTAGTACTTCACTTATTCAAGGTGACATATTCAAAAGATATACAGTAAGGCTCGCTGGGTTATTGCCAGATCCATAAAGATAGTGGAACACTTCCTGCAGAGTTTAAAACCATCATACTCTTTCTTTTCCCCCCAGCAAAATGTGACAAAATCTTTTGCAAAATTTTCTCACCATAAAATTCATAGCTCAAGATCAGATTGTAAGGAAGTAAATAAGGCAATTTATTTTTAACAAAAGTCACTTTCTTAAAGGAACTGCCTTTTAGTTTATTGGTAGATGGGCCCAGTGTAACATTATCATCAGAGTCCAAGTGGTGATATTGACTGGGCAATGTCCATACTAGCTCCTGTCTTCTCTTGCTATCTATCCAGAACTGGAAGGAAAGATTTTATTAGATTTTGACCTGCAGAAATGAGAGACACACACACTAGTGACCTGCAGTGGTTATAAAAGATCCTATCACCATTATTTTTCTTTCTAAAAGACCAATCTATATAAATCTTCAATCTTTGGAGACTAGTGGACCACATCTCTATTTGATAACCCTTTGTCAAAATTTTTTGTGATACAGGGGCCATGACCTAATCACATGTACCAGCAGAAAGTTCCTGCTGATGTGTCTGTAACTGCTTTGGATCCTTCTTTTTCTGCTACAGAAAGATGGCAGTGCCAGGTGATAATCCCTGACCCACAGAGTGTCCTTACAACTTTGAACACTTTTTTATTTCATACAGGAACAACTTGCAGCTCAGAGTACAGTCACCAGATCTAGAATAATAGGTGTACTAGAAGTTTTGATCCCATTACTGTAACCTTATTACCTTAGTTGTTTCCATGTTTGATATCTTACTCAAAAAGCTATCTGCACTGCCAATATTATATTTCAATAATGGTTAACTGTTACAACAAATGCATGAATTTCATAGCTAGCCATGTGTAATGATGTCACACTTCAGGAGAAGGTATCCTAACATTACAAAAAAGCAGCTGATTGCATTTGTCTGATACAAATTTTCTCTCTCTTGTAAAGCTCATTTTTAAAAGGAGAGATCCCAGCAGGCAAAATGGGAGGATTTACCATTTATCCTGTAATTATAATCTCAAATTCATGGTTCTGCATGTTGTAGACAAAACTTTGGTGGCAAGCAGAGTTTCAATACACAAATGTAAGTTAATACAGAGTTTTGAATAAGAATCTTCCTTGGTTCACATCACAGTTTTTAGCTCCTTGTATTTCACAGATTAATTCCTTTCATTGCTGAATGACATAACACATTCCTTCACCTTTCATGACCCAAATACTTCTCCATTTTAAGATGCTCTTTGACATAATCAGCTGTCCAAAAAATCTACACACACTTAGCCAGTCCCTTCCCTTTCCCTATTTCATATAGGAAATTTTCAATTGCCGAAACCTTTAATTCCTTTAAATTTCTCATCATCAACAGTAGAATATAAAAAGAAAAAAAAAATCGTGATTTAATACAAGACAACTCCTGTTTCCTGAGGAACCAGTTAAAACACACAGTCCTGTAAACCTAGCTCATGCTAGACAGCAACAGGTTCCTGATGGGAATAACTCTTCTGAGGGGAGCTGAGCAGTTAAGTCTGACTCCCTGCAAAACCAGGCACAGACAGATGCACATGGCAGGTGCATCACCTGTAACCCTGTGATTCTCAGGGTCCACAAGATTAATACAAAGGTAACTGCTCTCTCCCAGAGGATGCTGAAAGCCTGGATTCCCTTACCTACCCCTTTGGTAGGTGATTCTTCAGTAAATTATCCTCCCACAACACAGCTGACAGTTCCACAGAACAGTGGTAGCTGGGGAGAGTTACACTTGCAGAAAACTGTCTCTAATAATCTTACTACTATGGGGTATATGTTGGTCTGTAAAATCACTACTATAAACTTTCGGAAGATTTTTTCTTCCTTGGTTTTGTAATTTGTGGATTTGTAATGGCCCTGTTGCCTTTATATTAACACTAACAGCCTTACAATTGAGTCTTTTTACTCTTGTACTCCTTACTTTTCACTTTTTATTAACAAAGAGCAGGCTTTTAAAGAATAGACTAAGCTTTTCCGCAGTAAAAAAAAAAAATTTTCAAGCTTCCCCACACACCTCCCTTCAAAAGCTTGCTGCTGAGTCAAGCGACTGCATACTTTGCCCATACTTCAGAGCAAGTCCTAGCTCCCAAGTGACCTGCTTCCAGTCTTAGGTCTGCCCAGGCTAGTTTTAAAGTTAATCCTTAATCTCCATGAGCAATGGCACAACCATGGTGTAGCATTTTGGTAGTACAGTAAAAACACCCACATAATCACACACCTGTCTCTGCTGCATCTTCCTCCAAAACTCTGATGTAGTGAATGTTCTCAGTCTTGCTGCAAAAATGCCCCAGTAAAGGCTGTTACAGGCTACAGTGAGGAAAAGACATTAAAACACGAGGGAAACAAACACAGGTTCTGTAATTATACTTTATTGCAACTCTGATGTTTTGTTTCCTCCTGGAAGACTACTTTAGATTTGTTTCAGGCTTTTTTTTCCCCCCTGTACCAATTAAAAGACAATAAACATGTATAATTTTCTTATTATTTTATTGAAAAGGTACATTTAAAAAAATACACAGACATCTTACTATTATGGATTGCTGATAAAGATGCTCTAAAAGTTAATTCTCTCTTTTTTTTTTTTCCTTTCTTCCACCTGTAGTCCCCATTATCACATAATGACTCCAGTCTGAGCACTGCATATTGATTCACCTTTATAAAAGGGTTGGGGAGGTAAGAGGATAGGTGGGACATTACTGCAATATCTTCAGTAAACAGAGAATATGGTCAATTATAAATATTTTATGTTCTGTACATTATTGCATTAGGGAGCCACAATGTTATGCAGCATCATTACAAAGGAAACTAGTTAGAAATTAAGAAAACAGGATATTTACGTACAAACACATGGATCCATTGTCTTCTTGAACAACGCATGTGAGCTGTGGCAATGTGTAATTGAAAAGCTTTTTTTCTCTTTAAACATTGCTTAGCAACACCAGTGAAGAAACTACAAAAATAAGTTAAATGAAAATAGCAAACAAGCAGTAATCTTAGTAATCTCTATGTTATATGGCTTTCTATTTTTGACTTCTCTAAATAAAGTATGACACAAAAGAAATGATTAAAAGCTTCAGCATTGCATTGCTTTCAAACATTTGCACAGAAACTAAAAATATTAAAATCAGACATGGTACATCTGTAGTACTACACAAGATACACCAGTACTGGGGTCTAGGACAGCACACAATCTCTGTCAACAAGAGCACACGAAAAGAATGGATGCAATTCTTTTTTTGAGATGTTATCTGCAATCAAGCATTTGGTTCATCTGCCTTTTCCTTTTTATTTCCACATTAGATTATACCCCGTTGCCTTTCAGAGAAGTATTTACATAGGTGTGAGTGAGGAAGACCCTAGTTTTCAAGTCTGTCAGGAAAATATTTTATGATCCTTGATTCCAAGGTGCATCATACAAATTAGAAAAAAAAAAAAAAAAAAAAAAGAAAAATAAAAAAATGAATAGATGCATGAATCTTTAATGGTATAAATTTTATAAGCAATTTAATTTTTAAGCAAATCACACTATTTTGATAAGAAAAATAGAGACAGAGAGAAGACAGAGTTGTCTAGACTCCAAAACGCAGTGCCATTCAGTGATGTATTTTATGATGTGGTTGGATGAGGTGTCACTCTGGATGGCATTGCAAAAGAGAAACATTTTAAAATTTCAACCCCTTTCCTGCTTTCCTTTCCCCTTTGTACTGGCCATAGTCATCTCTTTTTCACATCAATAAATTAGTACGGTGCAAAGAGTATGGAAGCAGGCGTTGCCCGGATGGGCCCGTGGGCTGGCCTGAGGAGAGCTGGCGGAATTGCTGGTGCCTGGAACAGGGATGCCGCGGGCCGGGGAGGGAGGGACAGAGCTGACGATACAGCTGCAGCTGCAGCAAGAGGAGATGAGAGGAAAGCAGGTGCCAGCGGCTTAATCATGTCCTTCTGGAATGCCAGTTTTGCCTGGAATAAAACACACACACAATGTAAATGCAGTTCTCCCAATGCCCACTTTTACACGAGGGAAAAAGTGAACTCTGGCACAGGGAACACGTGGCTTCTCACAGAAGCCTCTTACCAGCTGTATAGAAATGTTACCTGCACTGTCCTCTTACTCCCAGGTCAATTAAAACAACCAAATCCTATATTTATAGATAAATAAATCTCTTGAGACCATCCCACAAATGTTTAGAAGGAAACAATTTGCAAGTAACTTTATATAAATTATAACGGTGCATGAAATATTAAAAATACCTCCATGATTAAGACTTCAATAACAAAAGTCAAATTTCCCACTTGCAAAAATGAATTGTAGAAAAGTAGAATGGACAAGATCTGAAGGTAGTTTTAGGCCAGTCAGTTTTGTGCCTTCCAATGCAGGCCTGCTCTTTTCAAAGTAGAGATATTATTTAAGACTGATACCAAAAGGAATTTTTTCTGAAATATATATATGATTCAATTTATGATCTACGAGCATTGCTGGTGCTTGTTGTGAAACAGCTAATCACAAAAATATATACTCATATCTATATTTCTCACTGAAAATGGTTTGCCCTACAACCTTTTAATCATGGAAGAAAAAATACTCATGTTCTTCCTTTATAATTGGTGGTCTCTCCTTATGCAATAGGTGATAAAATGATGTATTATACAAGTGAAGAATAGCATGGGCAGAACCTATTGAGTGGGGAGACTTTGAGGAAGCCTAGAGTATTTTCTTTTGACTCTAAACAAGTACAAAGACATATCAATATTTTAGCATTTACAGGCTTTTCACATGCTTTCTCTTGCACAGACACATTTGCATCTGTCTCTTTTCAACCTGTAAACTGTTTTTGTGCCATAGGTGGCAAGTGCTTTTCTCCAGTGAACACTGGCTGTGTCATGAGCAAACAAACATACAAACTGTGCTGTGCTAAAGGCAGCCTGAACTCTGGCTGCAGATGATCATCAGGACCAGCTTGGGGGATTCCTGGAAATGCAGATATTGGGGATTGGCTGGTGGCACAGAGACAGGAGAGATGTATGTTCATGGCCTGAACATACAGGCAGTCAATTTTTCTAACCACCTGTTGGCTCTTTTGCACCAACTACTACATCCACACAGCATTTTGGTTTGCTGTATGCAAAGAATGAGCACTAGTACTTTTTATATCTTAACATCCCATGTCGTTTTCCCTGACTGCATCCATCATAACTTAGAGTTATCTCAGGTGTGCAAAAAGACAGAGTATAGTCATTGCTACCATCAAGGAGAAGAGCCCTCATCCAGCAGAGCCAATACCTTTCCACGGGGCACACGGTTCACTCCCCATTCCACTGATTATTCCCTTCTTTCTAGCAGTAAATAACACTTGCAGTGCTGTCTGCATGCCTTGGACTGGGCAGACAGAATACATAACTATCTTCAAATCTGATTCCTGTGCAGACTCAGCCTGCAGGGGAAGAGAGGCTGCAGAAGCGTCAGGTCTGTCATGCTCCTGTCTCTGTGCAGTGGGAGTCCCCAGGGTCACAAATTCACACAGACAGTGATGAGAAATAAAAATACTTACTGCTAAAATACTTGGGTTGCGCTGCAGTTTGTTGTAAGGACTATATTTAGGTTTCATAGGCTTTCCTGCAACTCTGTCCTTGTGCCTTCGGCTGGAAATGTGCTGAAATAAATATCCTCACATTTAATTAGCTCTTTAAACATTTCTCGGTTTTGAGTTTGAAATTGATTTATCAGCAGGATATGCTTAAGCCCCTGTTTGTAAGATAAAGTAGGTTCTTTAGAGAGAGCAAAAATGAGTTTTGCTAAATTAAACATAACAATTTGGAGCATATCAAATAGAGAATCAGAAACTAATCAAATACTGCATATTTTGTGATTCAAGACAGGCTCTGTAAATTATTGATATTTTGGTTAGTATTTCCTCTTTCCACTTGAGGAGTTTTAAACCAGGCAGAGCTGTAATCACTAGGTCATAGGGATATTCAGAAGTAAGAGTAAATTTCCCTCTTACTGATACTCTTCGGTTGTGTAAATAATTCAATATTAGCAGAAGGAAGAACCAGTACCCAGGGATATGTCTACACATACAATTTGATATTATCTTAGAGCTAACTGAAAAACAGGGAATGAGGGGACACATTCACACAGCACAGCACCATCCAGTCAGAGATTTCCATTTGGGTATTAGAATCACTGTGTTTGTGTGGGCACAGCTCTGAACCCAGGGCTAATTGGCTCAGACAGAGAACAGCTCCATGGGCACACAACAGCTACACTGTTAATGATAATGTTCTTCTACATAATTCAGACATATCTACAATATTACTCTACTGGTGATTGTCCCAAACCAATATGAGTCATGTTTTCCTTCTCACGTAGCATTAAACATTACTCCAAGAATCTGAAAACAGCACCGAAAGATCAGTTCAGGGAGCCTCAACCCAGAATTTCTTATAGTTAGGAGAACAAAGCTCAAATCTCTATCTCGAACCACGGAAAACTTTTAACCGAGATCTTCTATGTCATTCATTGATACTGTCACCTCTGCTTTTACAACTATCAAGCCCACTTTTCCCAGCTGAAATAATTAAGGGAACTTGATGTATGATGAAATATTTAGAAATAGCTGTGGGAAGACTGATAACAAATACTAAGTTCATTCAGTATTCACCAATATATCTTCACCCTGCACCTACAATATCACAATGCAACTGCAACGAACAAAGAGCTCCAGATACATTCAAGTTACCTGTTTAAGCTGAATTTCTGAGTTAACATGGACATCACAGATTTCACAATGGAACGTCTTGTTCTGCAGACCTGAGCCTTTACTGCCATTCTGCACCTTCATTCGGGATCCAGGCCTAGGGTAAGACTTGATGGGACCAGCACCATTCCGAGCTTCGACCATGGTCTTGTGCTTGGAGCCTAATGGGCAAGGAGATGCAGGTGAGTTCATGATCAGCAGCATAAAACATTCCCTCGGGGACTTTAAAGTTCCCTTGGGACTTTATAATATTTATCGTCAAGACAGAATGGCTAAAGTCACCACAGATTGGGACTAGTCAGTGTAGTTCCTGCATCCTTGATCTGAAGGCAGGCCAGAAGGCTTTGTGCAAAAGAGGGAACAGCAGGCATGCTGGACCTCACTGTTTGGGGGCTGTGTTTGTGTGGCCAAAGTGTTTGCTGCTTATTGTTTTGCCAGATTCCATAGAGCCAGTGAATAGCAGAAAAGGGTATTAGCCAAAACCTGGACAAGAACCACAGCAATCCCTCAAAACCCGCCTAGGAACAGCAATACTTCAGTAAATATCCTTTGATTCAGAAGAAATGGATGCTTTGCCCATTTCAAGAACGGATTACAGCTGTAAAACTGGCTTCAATGGCTTGTTAACAAGCATTACATCACTAGCACATCATACACAGACAGAGCATACTAGGGATTGCTGCTTGTGGCCCAAAATAAGATGCATATCTAATCTTCAGTAATCTTCTTCTTCAGAAGATTCTAGACCATCTAGGAAACCTAGTGAGTCTACCCTAAAATTATAAAAAATATCAAATAACAAATAAAGTACTGTAAGTTTTACCAGCAAAATAACAGATACCAATGATAATGAGAGAAAATATGAGAGAGAACACTGACATTTTAGAAACCTTAACTGTTATAGAAACCACTTTGATCATACTGTGATCCACAGTGTGAAGGTATGAAGGGATCTGATTAGTTAACACAAACTGTAGGGATTTTGTCAACTAAAAATTTAGAGAGTACATGAAGGACAGATAAAAACAATTAAAGAGTGCTTTAATAGAATATCAAAAACCACACGGGATATTGCCATTAACAGGACTGGTTTGGAAACTTGCTATTATAAGTTTTAACTAAAAGACACATCAGTGAACTGTGGCTAGCACCTTGTTACATTGAATTTTAAAAATGTTAACACACATCTGACTTGTACCATATGGATACTCACCTGTGTTGTGGGCTTCTAGTTGTGAAAGGGAATTCACAGCCACTTTGCATAATGAGCAGTAAAGTAGTTTTTTGGCTTTTTCCTCTTCTGACTCAGTAACTGTGTTAGCAGCTCCGTTAGTGCTCTTGGAGGATGAGGCAGGTGCTGCAGGTGCCACTCCAGGTTTGGGAGGGAGAGGATCCACTTCTGTATTGGACTGCTGACTTGCACTGTTGGGTTTTTCTTTCCCTTTATCTTCTAAAAGAAATAAAATACATATGTTGTTGTTTTATGTCACACAGACAAAAAGCATACAGTAACAGCCCTGTGGGTTTAGTAAACATAACACAACAGGGGGTTAATTTATCTCATTTTATAAAAGAGAGCAGCATCCTTGAAATCCTGTTAAAAATCCTGCCATGAAATCAGTGTAATTTGACAAAAGGGGAGATTTTCCTGCTGTTAAAGTTACCAGTGAATATCAACGAATTCACCAAAATCATGCCAGCTGTTGTTGCTGTTGTGCTGCAGGCATGGCCAGTTGAAAGGAGCCCAAGCAATCCCAAAGGAAGCCACGGTTAAGAACTGGACAGAACTCAGAAACAAGCAAGGCTTTGCATTGGGAATTAAAAAAAAAAAAAAAAATTCAAAAGCAATACTTTTGCCTTTGGAAGGGCTCAGGTTTCTCAAAGTCACCGAGAGGACACTGAAAGGCTGCAGCACCAGCTTGGCACACATCCCTCATTTCAGTTCCAGGAGTTAGGGTACTACACATAAACACAGTTGCTAATGTTTTTAAGGTTTTCCATGAACTATTCTCAGTATATTTGTGGATCAGATGGCTTCTGTGTGCATTCAGTGCATTCCTTTATCACTTCACAAGCATTGGTCAATCATTTGTGCTCCTGTGGGACAGGTAGGCAGGTATGACTTCATTTTGCAGGTGGCGATCACAAAGCAAGAGATAAAATGTCCCAGCTGTGCCTACAGAGGAGCTTTGTGCCAGCGCCAGTGTTCAAATGCTCCCTGCTTACATGCTGCCCCTCAAGGGCTCATTGCCTTTCAAGCTGTTCAACTGCAGGCCTGTGACCACAAGCCATATTAGCTGCCAGCAACAAAACAAGCTCTGTCCAGAACAAACACGGGACGGTGCAGTGGTGCTGGTAGGAGCAGCTCCAGCAAAACACACAGGAGAAATGACTGAATAAGTGTCACTCTGGACAACTGGAATCAAACTTCATCATCCAAGCAAGTACAACATCTACATAAGAGCAACATCTCCATTTGAAACCCATGGCCTAGTTTGAAATACACTTGAACTGACTTGAAAAAACTAGGCTTTATTTTGAGCATTTATTTTTTAACGTGGACCCTTGTAATTAATGCTTACAGCTACCAGACTGTCTTAGCATGCCTTTGTGCATCAGGCCACGACTGTGCTACCAAGAACTCTAGAACTCTGAAAACAGGATTGTACCCACTCAAACAAACACTTGAAAGTGTGTATGAACTATGAATAGTCATCCTGAAACTAAACCCCACAGTTATTGGCCTATTTCCAGAAGTGCATTGCAGTACATCAATTTTAGATTGTTATAAACCAGAGAAAGAAAATTCTAATAAAAGATCTATTATTTTTAAAAATAATAAAAATACTTTGAAACTACACTATGTGAACTGTATTAAACATTGAAAATAGTCAACTATAAAGACTACTATTATGACCAAATTAATGTTAAAACCAAATTCTGAAGATATTTTGATTGACAAAGTATGACAAAAGAAACCGTTGCTAAATTTCCTTCATAGGCTATTCAGTTTTAAAGTCTCATAGTAATAAGTCACATCTGCAAAAATCTAGAATACTTTATATGACTTATGAGTCTTCATAAAATATAGATTCAATAAATAGCATTTGCTAGCATTCTAAATTACAGAGTTTTCAATGTGGAAAATTCTCAGAGGTGCTAAGATCTACAAATGAAACATACTGACCAGCTGCCATTTGGGAATTAACATTACTGAAAAATTGAATTGTTGTTGTTTTTCTTCTATGCAATATTATGCCAAACTGAAAAAGGTGTAACACCAGGATATATGTGAACCAGAGTGGAATTCCATCATATTTTGCATTTCAGGCCATAAAGGAAAAATACACCTACAGAACTGCAAGCTGTATGTTAACATATACCAATTACACTTCTAGTTTGGCTTTGGGTTTTTTTAATACCATTCCCCATGCATTTTTTCAATGTAAGCATAAAAATTTGGTGCTTCTAAAACACCTCTTGGAGATAGAAATCATTACCCCTGTGCAACAAGCACAGTGCTTACCTTCCTGCCCACAGCCCCTGCCTGTACTGATCTCACTGACCACAAGAAGAGTGAGCAGACTTTGTTTTGCCATCAAGTGTCTGTGGAGAAAGATCCCAAGATATGGAAGAAGATTCATTTTACACAGGCCACCAATTACCATCACAGATCTATGGTTTTCCAACACTGAATTTAACAGCTGATTGAAAATATTACAAATTTAATTTCCCACATTTCCTCACTTAACTGGCCAACAGCTGATGCAGTATGTTGATTTTTATAATACTCCTCAGATTTACAGTGTTTTCACTATTCATATTCCAACAATTCTAGTGTATACAACATGTAAAACACTAACAAGAAAACTTCTACAAAACTAGAGAGAAGTTACCAGCATGCAGCTGGGCTTAATTCTGCCAGTATCACAGCTTTTGGAAAGAACCTCAGTTCACATAATAATTCCATCATTTGGAAAGCTTCCTGACACAAATAAGCTCTTCATCGATGGGAATGTATAAGGAGAGACATACGCCCCTCTATGAATTAATGTTTCCTTCCACCATTCTAAATGTTTAATGCGGAACATCTTCAAAGATCATAATTGTAAGGTTATTATACAGTTTAACTCCCACAGAAAGTACATGGAGCTAAGTGCGTATTTATCACTGCAGTGGGGCCAGAACTGCATTTTCCTGGCTTCTAAAATCAGAAAATTGCACTTCTCCAAATGGGCTTTTGATAACAGCTTATTGTTTCAATCCACAGAATTCAAAACACCATTACTTACAGTTTTATGTTTGAGACAGAAATGCCAACTATTCAACAGTGCAAAGCACAGGAAATGCAAATTGCATGTACATACAAAGCACAAAGATGATTACTCTTTTATTTGTACTTATAGCACAGAGCTAACAAATAATATTTGCACGCAAAAATCAATGAATATAACTTCTCATGGCTGCATGTATATCCATACTTCCAAACTATCATCACCTTATAAAATACAAGTGAATTGTGAAATGCAGCTGTAGGATTACAGTCTTCTTGCTATTTCTGAAGGTATTACTGAGAATAGGCTCAGATTTACTCTGATCTCCACCTGGGTTGAGACTAATGGAGCCAGGCAGAGCCTAAACAAGTGCAGGAGTGAGTCCATCCTGGACCATGGACACAGCAGCTTCTGCTGCACAGCTTACCAGAGCACAGCTACAAGCAGGAGACCAGGGCAGTACCAGCCTACTGCCTTAAGGCAGTAGCTGTGATTCAATCTGCATCAGGGTCAGGTTGAAATGCTCACACCAAAACTCATGTGCAAGAAGTTAATTTAAAATCTAATTTGCACTGTTTCCCTATGTTCCTTTTCCATGCAGAAAAACCTTATTTCATGTGTCTTAAATTCTTCTCTAAAATTCCAGAAAAGTAAATTGATGATTCAGGTTCTTACTGAAGCCTGAATTTATTTTGAAGTAGAGCCCAGGGAAAATAACTAAAGCAACCTAATTAAGTATTGCTTTGGGCTTGGTAATATCAATGCTTTTCTCAACCATTACATTGTTTTAATTCTGCTTTGAAGTTGTTTTCACATATTTCTGCTTGTTTGACTCATACTTGTGTCAGTGCCATGTTAAAATTCAAGATTTATTTATGTGATCAGCACTGCCTCATTTCGAGTACCAAAGTCAGGATGCTGCAGGGCAACACCTCACAGGTTCAAACCTACAGATTCTACTGCCTTGATTCTACAGCTGAAGTAACTCACTAACCTTTGTAGGTCATGTCACTCTCATTACAGTTGCTGTAGCATAGACAAGAGGTCCTACCTATTAAAGGCTTTTTTTTTTTTTTTTTTTTTTTTTTTTTTTTTTGAGTCAAAGTGGTGTTTTGGTGCACATTAGAAAGAAGTTTTCATTTGGACTTCATGATGAAATCATACATGCTATTTTCAACATAACAAAACAACTTAATATTCAGATTCTTAATTCAGAATTTACATCTTGATAAAAATAAAATCAATGTTAATTCAAAACTCATGTATAGATCTAGAAATCTGATAAAGTTTTTCAGTATCAAAAATGTTCATTGCTACTTACACACCTCAACATGCCTATCTGCCCAGTTTTTATCACTGGTGATACAAAAAACATATTGACAATAAAGTTCTGCTCCACAACAGCTTGTTCAAATGGAAGTTATAAATAAAACTTCCAAGGTACAAATGATATGTGATACACTTGCAAGGACCCTTTCCAATACATATTTGTAAAAGCTTTCAGATATGAAGATCTGCTACGATCCTAATAACCCTTACAAAACTGTCATGTAAATTTTCTGCAGTATGCAATAAAAAACCAAATTTGGTCTTGCTGTGACAATAACAGAACATGTTTTGATTACTGAAAAATTATATTTTGTGTGTGTCTGTGTGCAATGAAAAGCATAACTTTGCACTTGCCTGCTTCTCTTCTGCACCAGGAACTGGGACTACTGCACAAACTGTGCTGAAGGCTGAGCACACAGAGAGGGAAAGATCCTGGGATTGAGCACAGCTGCCCAGGGCTGACTGGGATGGAGTTGGCTCCCCACTGGGAAGAGACTGTGCCATGCTTACAACTACCCACTGCCCAGCCCCAGCTTCACACCTTCCCTTGTGCCAGCTCCTTCAATGCATCCCCCAGCTTTGTATACAGAGCAGCTGTACACAAAGTGCTTACAGCAAAAGGGCAGCACAGACACTGCAAAGTGGCCACTGCTGCTCTACAGCCCTGCACTGCATCTCTTTTGTGAGACTCACTCATGTGCCATCCTAGGTATAGAAACCTGGGTTTATATTTCTTTTTCCTGCTCACACAATCATGCACATTGCCAAGCTAGAAGAGAGCATAATGGAAAAATTACTTTTGGCAGTAAAATATTTATTATTCTCCATTGTAAAGGTAAGAAAATAGTAAAAACTTATGCTTCTTTTCTTCTTGAAAAACATGAAGGAAAGAGCCACGCAATATCCAGTGCAGTTTCCAGCATAAACCAGACACATCATTTTTTGGCTGTGTTAGGAAAACACTGTATAACTCAGTCCCTGACTGCATGGTTATCAGGGCCATACAACCCGTGAGCACAACAGATGCATAGTTAGGGGCAAAGCCTTTGGTTCAGTCAGCCTTGTTTATGGAGGTGCCTTACAAAACCACATCACTGTTGAAAGAACAGCCTTTAAAAAAAAAGGACTCTTAGGTGATCCTGAACATTTTCAACTGATTTCTAGCTATGTCACTTCCTGTGATAACTAAAATCAAAAGTGATTTCTGAAAGTAAACACTAATATTTTATTTTTGGGATACTGAAAGCGTGGTGCCAAGATTGGCTTGTGATACCCTTGAGTTCACCTAAGTTGTGCTACAGGGAGCTGCTATTAGATTGAAGTGTTGATTTTGGAGACTAAGACAGAGTTTGAGGGAAAGCAAGCATCTTCCTTACTGCTAAAGCTGCACTGAGTGAAACAGATTATCAGGTTCTCCCTGTAACTTCAACAGCTCCATATATGCCTGTGAATATTGGGCTGCATTAAACAACCTCTGAAGCATACAATGATTACAGAATGGGGAGAGGAAATCCATGATATTGTCAGAGTGTTAAACATTCTTTCCCCCAAAAGTGGTGTAGAAAAGGTAAAATCAGTTGCATTAATTACACTAGTAGACAATCCAATAATTTTTGCTGAAAAGCTTATCAGTAAAGCTAAATTAGCATCCATAAACATAAAGTAAAAATTTTTCTGTTGAAAAATAAAATTCTCAGTTTAAACTTGACTTGTTAAATGCTTGGCACATGTGAAATAAATCTTAAAAGTGACAGATTTAATTACATTTTTCCCCCACACTTTACAAAATATGTCCACTGACAACGCTGAAGATGAGTTATGCAAATAGTTGCTCAATAGTTGTCAGTTTACCTCTCTGTCCTAAGCTTTCTGAAGACAGTTGTTCCTCAGACCAAATGATCAGTTTAAGAGCATAGATGACCACTGCAGACAGGTATGAAACCACAGGGAGACACAACTGACACAGGCACCATTGTGGCAAACTTCTCACAACTGTTTTTCAGTCCATCACAGCAAAAGAGAAATTTTTAAAGGTGAGAATAAAAGAAGGAAGTTTTGCAGGTGACCACAGGGAACTCTTCACAGATAGGTCCAGGCAAAGCAGGAAGCCGTGTCAGAAGCTGGTTTCAATGGCTGTGTGTGATAGGTGCAAGACAGCATTTGAAAGTTATTACAAGAGACATACAAAGGTATGGAGAGCTTTGAAAGTGAAGGACAAATCTGGAGAGTGAAAAATTAGTAGCACAGAAATATTGTAACAAAATGTGCAGCATTTGAAACAAACACCATTAAAGTAGAGAGATCACAAGCCTGGCTGAATGTAATTAAGGGAGATGTTAAGAAACCACAACAAAATTAAAAAATCAAAGTAGGAGAACTTATTTAGTCACATTGTACTTGTATGACTGCCTAATCAAACCTTAGGATCTACCCTGGAACACAGGCCTGGGGATAGAACGAGAACACCCACAAATAGTTATATTGGAAACATGAGCTGCTGTGTTACTGTGATGCAATAGAAACACACAGTAACACACACAACAGGCGTTCAGGCAGAGAAGAAGAAAGGAAGTTTCTAGTTTATTGTTGACCTCGTATATATAAGTTTCTGGACAATGATCAGAGATTGGACAGAGAAGTTACCACCTGTCCATCTCCACTGGTCACTTGAGAAGTCCATCAGGTGATATCTTTTACAAAGGAATGCAAACATGATTCTTGTTTATCTTACAATTCATGAGAACTGACTCCACTATACTAAAACAAATCAGAAGGCTTATTTTTCAGGGATAACACTGCTGTGTTATCCACATCTCCTTGGCCTGAAATAAGGTTTGAAGGGAGGAGATCATTGAACAATTCACTCACTGAATTACCGGGATGAACAGAAGGGCCTTTTTCAGTGTATTAGCAGAAAAGTTACTGAATAGAAAGTCAGATAAAAGCTCCAGAAAGAACAAGTTTCAAAACACTGTTCTTCACAGAAAGCATTTTCTTTAGGTTCACAGTTCTATAGAGGAATAAAGCACACACACGTGCACAATTAATTGTTTTTCTTATGGTGGAAAAGATGAACACTTTGAGTAATATCTGCCATAAAGACAATAACAGGACAGCAATTAACCTACTAGTGATCACAGCCTTTACAGATTTTTAAGTACTCTGTCCTGCATCTCAGCACCACTCACAAAACCCCACAACAAAACAAACAACAAAGAGCATTAGATTATTTCTTCACACTCATTAAGATGGAGTTAGTCAACTTGGATAAAATATTTAAAAAAAATTTTTGTTCTATCTGCACATTTACTGAATAATGAGACTCTAATGGCTGTCAGATGAAATACCTACTTTCTCACCAGTTGTGCAGTCTACTGAGAAATGAGGCTGAAAACCCCGTAGGGCTCTGTTCTAGAAAAATTCCACTGAAAACTACATGCAAATCAGACAGCACAGTGTATCTATTAACTCTTTGGTCACTTTTAGTTTTTGTAAAATGTTTTTTCTTGTACTTCAGCCCTGTATGAAAAAGAGCTACATTTTATATAATGAAATAAATGCGTTTGACACATTCTGAAGAGAGTAAATTTTCTCGCTATATAAAGATGAGAAAAAAGTGGAAGTTATAAAGCTTTTCCTCTCAAACACAAACGTGCTCTCATATAAGCTGCAGCATATTGTCTCAAGATACTGAAGCTACATCAGGAAATGTCTGGATGAATGTGCAATATTAGGTGAACTCAGTAGCTAGAATGATTATTTGATTAAATGCATCACTAATCTCCAACAGGCTGAACGAAAGTATCTTTTAATTTCAGAAGTATTGCTTACCTGGCTATGTTTACAGCAGTGATGCTGACAACTTCTTGGATATTTTATTTCTGATGTGTCATACCAAAGGCTCTTACAAGACCTGTATTTTCTTATTAGAATTAGAAAATATTCAGAAGTACATGTAGTTCTGCAAGTGTAAAACCTTGCCCTGTAAAATCCGTTCCTGTACTCATTTGTACACCTTTCTGAACTGAAAGTTCCTGCTGCTTCAATTACTGGGTTGTCAAAGGTGATCCTGCTGTATTACCTATGATTTTTAATCAATTACTTACACATTTGGAGATTCTTAGGGAATTGGTTTAGGTTGGCTGACTAGTGTCCGTTTTACAAGACGAGATCAAGAAAAATCTGTATGCACTCATTAGCAGGGAGGAAGAAAAAGATACGTTGGCACATACATATAACACAGTAAAACAGCTGCAAAATTCTTATGTATAAACGAAGGGCATTCACATTTCAAAAGCCTCTTATTTAATAGTTCAACGCAATGCAACTTCTCAGTGCAAAGCTAGAGAAATTAAAATTGGTTGATTTTGTACTGTTAGCCAATATGCAGGAGTGTATGTAGTATGTCCGGAGCAAACAAGCTTTGAACACTCATTTCAGGCCATTTGCACTGTGTCTCCATGTCACCTGCTGATCTTTAATGATATTACACAGAATGCATGTTGTATCAGACTTCTCTTTTCCTATTTGAAAAAAGATTATTACAATTTCCAGCTTCCTCCTCTGCTAGTTTTCAGACCTAATAGGATGTAACTGTGGCAAATACAGCATGTTACTTCTGGAGCAAATCAACTTGTCTACAAATGCCAATACAGAGAAATTTCCTAATTTTCAATGCCAATATCTAATTTCTCAGTGACATGTTGACAGGTTGGGAAAGCAATCACTAGAAGTTTGTTCATAAAACTCAGCAGTGTCAGTAGCACTACAGTGCTGGCAATTGAAAACAGGGTGGATCTAAAACACAGCTAGGAAGTGTGAATGCTGGTTTAAAAAGTATCCATAAAGGGAGATCATCCAAAATCTCAGTCTTCCTGGGTCCTGTTGCTTTATAGCCAGGCATATTTACTGTCATATTTTCTGAGCTATGCCAGTCTGTTTGGGCTGGAATAGGAAAATTTGTGAGTTGGAAAATTTTAATACAGTGTGAGCAAAGCTTGAAATACAGTATAAGGTTTGCTATTACAAAATATGACTCTCCTCTGAGTGAAAGCGAAAGTTTTTTGCTGGCTATAAACTTATCTTTTTTTCTGACACCAGACATCTATTATTTTGAAAATATTTTATATTCCCATTCCAAATTCTGCCATGTCTATTTCTTATGTCCTAGAATGCAATCTTTCTATAGTATTGCACTGCCTTTTAAACTTTTAATAATATAGGAATGCTTAGAAAAATAACCTTCAAAGATTATAACAAGCATACAGTATTTTTCACAGAGATCCTTCACTTCTGCTTAGTTTCAGTTCATCATCTCAGCTGTAAAAATAACATTGGCTCCACCATTTATGAATCTGAAATATATGACTAGAAACATATTTCACTCGCTGCTCCTGCAAAACAAAAATCTTAAAACTCTATGCACAGATGCTGTTTTGGAACTTAATATGAAATTTATGGGTGTCTAAATAAAAGAATCAAGGAGAACTGACATACTCTGCAAGTAAATTCTCATGGGCCTGTGTCTGAACTATTCACTTGGTACTTGCCCAGGCAGAACTGCAGTTATAGTCAGCTATGAAACACTCGTCTTCATTTCAGTTAAATGACATCTATAATTGTGCATTCTCACCCACTTTTGTAGCAGGTTTGCCTGAGCACTGTGAATATTCAGTCATGCCCTCAAGGTTTGGCAAATAAATTGCATTTCAGATATAACTTGTCTAACCAACACTAAAATATTTTCACTCTCCTTGAAAACAAGTAATAAGAAAATAATGAGTAGCCTAATGTTTGTATAAATAATTTTTCTACTATAGGAAATGGAATGTATTTCCCCCTTCACCACTGAAGCAGCATTGGTCCTGACCCATTCTTTTATATTTGGACATTAAATTAATTCCAGGGCTCAGAGAAAAGGAGAAAACTTAAATTTTGGAGCTTCAACACAGTCTTTAAATTCGAACAATTGAACACAGAGAAAACTTCATTCAACCACCAATTATATGAATAATCATCAGAATCCTATTATTTATTCTCTGATACCAGTGAAAAATACATATCTGGTATCAGAAGAACTGCCTTATTTCCTTAGGGATATGTTGAATCAATAAGTGTTGTGAAAGTATTAAACACAATTGAAATTATTTCTCCCAGGGTTGTTAAAAGACCCAACAGAACCAGCCAGTGTCTTTTTAGCAAGTTATTTTGTTATTTCATACTCACTATCATTCCATTATCATCTTCATCCTATTAAATAAAAATCCTCTTGGGATATTCAATAAGCAATTCTATATTCAATCATTAACAGAACAAACAAGAAAAAAAGATGCCTGATTTCATAGTATAAAAGAAGTGCTGAAAGATTCAATGTACATGAAAGGATTCTTTAAATGACTACATACATCTAGCTAAAAAAATCCCAGTAGCTGATAGCATCCCTGGCCCTGCTGCCATCATCAGCACCACTAGTAGAGTCAATTTTGCTGGGCCAAAAGCCTGTCTCTACTTCTTGAAAAAAGAAAAGCTTTCTGCCATTTTAAGAACGCTGGTAAAAAAAAAAATGCTTTGAAATTCACATTGTTAGAACTTGAGTAAGTAGAAATACTAGAGGTGTAGGGTTTTAGTGACACAGGACATGAGTGCTCAGGCACAGAGCAGAACACCCAAAATAGTCTTATTTCACCTTACAATATATTTTTGATCCCAAGCTTATGCTTATTTTACTGCAGGAAAAGAAAAACCTTACCATTCCTTCAAAAGAAAATCCTAGTTTCATATATTTCTGACTGCTGTAATAACTGGAGAGAGAAAGGTTTGGCCTTTTTCAGTATGAACAAGAATTGCAACAGCTCATCAGTGTACGTGTGTCAGCTGCAGAGCTTGTTTTTCAGTTAATGGCACCTATAATCAGTTTTCAGTAGAGGTGCAGAATTTGAAACGTGCTAACATTTAGACACACCAAAGATTTCCAGGAGCTTATCAACAGCAAAATGCACAGTATGACTGGTTTTCCATTTAGATTTAGACATACATAGAAAGATAAAGTTTGAATATCCACTTTTGAAAAGTATGAACAGTAAGGCTGTCAGGGAAGAAAGTGTTTAAAGATCCCAACCTATTATAATGATTTCCTGTTAACAGATTTTGATTTGCTAATTTTTCTTTTGGATCACCTTTCATCCTAAGAGCATAAACCAAACAGCAACTTCCTGAAATTGCTGCTGAAATTACCTGTGAGAAAAAGCCCAGAAGCTATTTACTACTAAATCAAATATGAATTTGATGAACATTTATTGAATCATATTTTAGATTATAAATTGTAAAAGCACTGTGGTCAAGCGGAAAATTCTATACTGTGCCATTACCTCTCTTTTGGGGATAGAGTTTCAACAGATGGCAATATAGAAGGATCAGATCTTCATATGGCTGTGAAACATTGTATCAAAAAGGAACAGATTTGCCATCTTCAGAGGATGTAATGGAAAAATGCCCTTGAAATGACTCTCCTTGGTGGTTGAATAAGATTGAATTTACTACTTAGTTGACTGTAAACTAATACCTTTATCTAACAGAAATATGCTTGTGCTAAGCAGGCACTATCTGAATCCACATAAACACAGATGCATTTCATAGAGTATAGCTTCAGCAGAATTCTTTATGTCAGCATCAATGTGAAGAACTGATGAGGCTCATCAGTAGCTTTTGAAGGAGGCCAGACATAAGCACAAGCATCTTTGAAGGGCATAAGGCAGAACCTCTAACTAGGGCACAGTGACACTTGGGGACACCAAGCCAAACACATCCTTGTCTTGTTCCTCTCTTAGAGCGTGTTCCTAACCCTGCCCTACCCTCAAGATTCAACTTTGTCACAACCTGCTTCCATATCTAGAGGACTTCAGTACACTACACAAAATTAAAAGATTGAAGAATAGTTGGAAACATTGTAGCTTTGAGGTTCTTATAATGGTATCTGTGTGACAAATAACCCCGAGTTTTCCAGGACAGATACACCACAGTTCAGCTGGGAAGGCTGTATATCTCTGGCTCCTAGCTGCTTCTGAAGAACCATGCTTATTTGAGCAATGTAAACAAGCTATTCCTTTAAAATGTGTGGAAAACAAGGTGGTAAATGGAAACAAATGTTAAGGTGAAAAGGGATATTGCTAAGAGATCTTGTGTTGTTTTTTGCATTAGTCCAAGTAAAGAGTTGCATATGTAAAAGTTAGAATTCAAGCCCTGGCAGGAAAAAATAAGCGATCGGAGCAAGATGAGTAAGGGAGAGTCCTGATGGTGGACTCATGAAACTGAGCCCTCCACTGGGATATTTCACCTCATTGGTAGTTGATGAATACACAGCACTGGCAATGGGGACACTGCAGAAATCCAACCCATCATAAGCTTCCTGAGTAAATGCGATTCAACATGTTTTAGGAATAAAAGGAAAAAAACGTCAGTTTTGTTGTGAAAGCATCCACAGATAGCCTGTGATGAACTAAAACCCACAAACAAGACCACAAGGTCCACTTTTCTAAGTCTGAGAAAGCTTGGAGTTGCTAATCCTGTCTAAGGGGACAACTAATTACCATATGTCAACATGACATTAAGTCATTTATTAGGTCAAGCAACAGGTCCAGGTTATTTTCTAAATGTGATCCAGCTCACTCAGTGTCAGACACTGTGCCACACTCTGGCATAACAGTGTTCCTCAGAATAACCTCCAGCTCTTTTGAGTTATGCAGCTGTAACAACTGGAAAAACTCTTACAGGACCCACTTAGGATCAAGAAACTGGCAAAAACTTTTTGTCACAGCCCTTTCCTGCTGTTCTTTCCATACACAGCAGATCAGCCCAGGACTGCTCATTTTCTGGAATGTCATCACTATGACCCTGTGCACTGCCTGTTGAGATGTCCTGATACAGTGCCCAGAACAAAGCTGTAGTACAAGGGGTCAGGATTTGAAACAGGCTCTAGCATTTGGCTTAGTTAGCTGTGTAATGTTCTCTGTTCCTGTACCAGCTGAACAAAGTGGGGCTTCATAGAGCATCCAACAGGTTTCTCTCTACCTACTTATTCCCAAGTATCATAGTCTTCTCTTACTGCAATGCAGACTGAACCTGAAATGCCCATACTTATCATTTCACAAGCAGGCACAAGGCCAATAGAGCATACAGTGAATGATCAAAGGCCAAAACAGTCTATCTTTTATAATCTGAAATATGGTTTTTACTCTTGAGTAGTTTAAAACAGTTTGCATTTACTTTCCAATTTTCATATCAAAGCAAAAAGTTGATACCACATCATTTGTATGCTTAATTTTGAACTATTTATTTTGATTTAGAAGTAGGATCAAAGAATTCCACTTTGCTTGATAAGTACACAGAGACATTTCAATCCAGTCATTATCATATGCATTCCTGAAGGATTCATCACTAAGCATCTAGACTATGTTGACCTGGGGTCACAGACACCATCTTCTATCTCATTCTTAGACTTATATTTAAACCACACTTCTATAAATATTCTAAACTGTGTTATGTACTGGTTACTACCCTTGCCCTTTCCTAAAGCAATGTCATACATATACGTATCCTTGTGTGTAGCCATCTTGAAAACCCTGGGCTTCCACTAGGAAGGAAGGAAATCTTTGCCACTACTCTGAGTTTGCATGGGTAAGTTTTGGTAGTGGGAGGGCTACAGAGGTGGCTTCTGTGAGAAGCTGTCAGAAGTTTCCCTTATGCTTGACAGAACTTGACTCATAAGCTTTTTGCTGTATTTTCTCTCCCCTGCCCAGCTGGGAGTGGTAGAGTGGCTTTGTGGGCACCTGGCATCCAACCAGGATCAACCCACCACAGCAAGAGCAGGACCCCAGTGCTATTAACACAGCTGTCCTGTAACCACATCTCAAAGCAGCTACAAAAAAGCTTGCAGGGTCACAGTAGTGGTTTTCTAGCATATAAAACTGTTACGCATCCACTACTGGACTCTTCCTGTGTGGTTTGAGAACTGTGTGGGAGACAGGTTATGGGTACAGCCCCTACGGCCACCTGCAATCTGCAAATACCTATCAGGACAAGCAGAGATGGTCCACTCACAGCAGGAGAAAAACAACTTTGTCACAGGACCTGTGGTGACTTTTTCCTCTCTGCAGAGTGAATGGGGTAACGTGGTGGCATTTACAAGTACAAATAAATAAGTATATTCTGAACAGCAAGGAGTTGCGAGCTCAGACAATGAGGTTACAAAGTAGGCTAACAAAGCTAGAGTACAAACTTGTTCAGTTAAATCCATTGATATCCACTTAGGGTGCAGCCACCTGCATCATTCCTACACTGTGGCTTTATCATTATATGTTTGCTGACGATCAATTTACAAATGCCATTTCCAAGTCACACTAACAACAACAGGGAAGAACTCTCTCTTGCAATGTGGGCATTGTCATGCTCAGACCGTAGTCATGTTTTTCCATTTGGCTGAGGCCACTTTTGTCTACAAGAGCCCACATCTTTCTTGAAATATTAAAAAAACCCTTAAACATTAATTTAACTTTTTTAGTTCTACCAGCAGCCATATTTCCCAAGCTGAAAGGAACAGCTGTAGAGAGATCGCTGCATCATACGTTTTGAAAAATAAGGACTGGATGAATTTTTGGTTTACCTTTAATAGATTCATCACTAGCTGAACTAACTGTGAAATTATTTTTCCTGTTAGTACTACAGTGGTAACTTCTGACAAGCAAGTGTTTTGGAGTTCATGATGTCTGACTCAAAGGACACATCGCTCTGTAGGAAACTTAACCTGACATTTTCAATATTTAACAACTGTTTTGTCTGGGGAGCTCCAAATCATTCGTCATTCTCTCATTCAAAATGACAGCACGCCAGAAAGGGTGCTACTCATGACAGTTGAGGCCCTTTATTATCACACCTACGAAAGAGAATAATTGCAGATTATCAGTTCACTCTAATGCTCCCTACCCTTTCTGCACTAATGGAAGTACAGCAGCTAAAAAAAAAAGATCACAAGAACTTATAACTGTTTACTCTGTCTAGTTTCTTTTTCTATTTTTCCATACACTAGAAAAGGACACCAAAAATTATTTACTATTTGATGAGCATTTCTCAGGAATTCTCCAAAGTACAGTGGCTAAACAACAGCTTTCCAAGTGGTAGAATTTAATTCTCTTCCTTGATTTCATTTAGTTTACGTACTTCTAAAGCAATTTTTCAGACCTACAGCACACATACACACTTTCAAATGTCCCATCCTGAAGGCAAGGTCAAGCAAAACAGAGCTCATATCTCACATGGCAGTATTTTTCAGAATAGACCATAAGTTAGGACTTCTACCTAGGTGCCAATTTTCATCAATTATATAGGATTTATAGGATTAAAATACCTACATCTTTTTCCTCTTTTTCTTTCTTTTTTTTTTTTTTTTTTTTTTTTTTTTTTTTTTTTTTTTTTGTACACTAGGCCATACAGTTAAAATTGTGAAGACATGGCCAGAAAACAACAAAAATAGGAACAGATGATATGACAATAAGTCTCATTTCCTCTGGAAATCAGGATGAAAACCAACACAAATACACACATGAACAGAAATTCTTAGCATTATAGATATTCCAAGGAAAATGAAAATACTTTTGAAAAGTTAATATTTAGTATTAGTGCATTTCTCAGAGAAAGAAAGCTGTGTTAAAAGATTCAGAAAAAATAAGTTAATTTTTTGCTCCAGCCAACCAAAAAAAACCTCCCAAAACCAAACCAAACCAACCAACTAACCAAAAAAACCCCTGAAAAAACCCTTAACCCCCCTCCCCAGCAAAACACTACCCAATAGCAACTTAGTGACTGCTCTAGTTTCAATAAGCATTATGTTAAGGAGATAAACACATGTCAATGAGTAGATGGGCAACAGTTTCTGTATGGGAAACTGTAACAGAATAAAACTATGGTTTGTTCCAAGTCTGGTAAAACCCCCATTAATTCAAGTTGTTTCCATTCTCTGTGACCATCTTCCCTTCAAATGCAGAAGATTTGCTCCAAGTTGAGGTTTTTTCCTCCTAAACATCCCATCCTCACTCTCCTGTACAGCAGTAATAGGCTCTGAGGAGCCTGCTTTCCACAGAGAATCTCACTGTTCTCCTGATGGGAAGAAAGTGTTCAACTAAACTGATACTGGGATTTATTTTAAATGTAGAAACAGTTTCAGTGGTGTAATCCAACAGACACAGATGGTAATCTGTCTAATTTGTACAGAGCAATTAATAACATAACACACTGTCAAAATGGGGCAATTAAAAAAAATATCAAGAGCAGGTTTCCCTTTTGACTGGTTGTATTATTTTATCAAAAACTGAATGTAGATTTTAGATACATTGCAGAGGAAAGAGAAGAATTAATTCAATTTAGACTTCATAGTCCGGCAAAGGAAACACAAAATAGCTCCAGACGGTTTCTGGAAGAGAAAGATGGGTTTTGAAAGAGATGATGAAACTTTTGCTACCTAGACCTCAACGCTTGGCTTTGGAGTGTGAGTGCATTATAAAATTATGTTACCACAGATGAATTCTTAACATGTTAAATCTTCTAAAGTCTTAACTGATATTTTACTTTGGCAGTTGTCTGAGTTCTCAACATGTACACCTGGACCAGTAAGTCATCTTAAAGCTATTTTTGATATTTCAGAGAGTAAAATATTTATCAAATATTTTAAATCTCTTTCTTTCAGTAGTCTGCCTTATATTTAGATCAATGGCAAATTGCTGCTGTTTTATAATAGCATGTCTTGTTTACCTGAAGATGCTACTTGACTTCGCTCATCTTTCTCAAAACTAAAATGTGATTTGCTAGGTAAATCAACCTAAAATTTGGCAGCCACTGTCATTATCAAGGACAAGATAGTTTTGAAGCTGCTGTAAAAGCAGTAGAATTATGAATAGACACTGATACTTTTTTTGAGTTGGATTTTTTTTTTTTTTTGGTATTTTTAATGCACATGTCAAAAAACTGTTTTTCACTTCATGGCACCTGAGTCAAGACGAGCTCTGGGGAAGATGATAATAAATGGCTCCCTAGGCAGAAGCAAATTTATCAGCAGTAGTCTACTGGACTGCCCATTGGGAAAACCACTGCAGGGTCCTTCTCCTGAATAACGCTCAGTGAGTTCATGGAAGTCTCCTGTTCCATTCAGTAATACAACAGTGACAGAGCAGAAACTCAAGCTATTCTACTGTTATTAGTGTGGCTGATCTTCCTCAGATTACTCATCCGGAGGGTATTAAAAAAAAAAAAAAAAGAAAAAAGAAAAAGAAAAAAGAAGTTATGTTGAAGCACTAATGAGCTATGAAAGTCAGGGCCATGAGGCTTCACATTTCTGTAAATGTGTTTTCCTATTAGAGCAATATCGTCTTATTCAGAAAGGAAAAATTGTCTTATTCAAAAAGGAAAAAACAAAAGTTTCTTGTGCTTCAGCTAAATATATAACCTCAGAATTCACCCTTAACCCAAATCCATCCACTATTACCATAAGAACATCCATACTTTTAAATTGTAAATTTCATAGCTTTTTTAAAAAAATACACTTTAGCATTCAGGGGCACCAGTTGTTTCACAGATGCGAAAACGCAATTTGAGAGTATCAAAACAAATCAATTCTGTACCAGAAAGCACAGCAAATAGATTAGAAAAGACAAGTTATGGATCACTATCACGTAACCAAATTCTCTCATACGAACACAAAAGAAGGAGAAAGTAAAGGATGTATAGAACAAAAAGTTTTCATTGACCTGATTTGTCAGAGATGTTGGCTGTGACTGGCGTGGTGGAGCAGCCCGTGTTAACCTTTGCGCTGTCCTTGGAAGAACCAGCTTTGGGCTTGTTTTTCGTTGCCTCTAGTGCTTTGACCTTCTTGGCATGTTTACTTCCTTTGTAGTGGGCCTCGGCCTGGCTCTACAAAGGAGAACAAATCAGGCTCACTTTTGCACTTGTATATAATACAGTGGATGACAAGGCAGAAAAGTGACACTTTCAATAGCAGGCACCATATTATTCCTCCTAAGCAATTTTAATAGCTTTATACTAACAGTTTTCGTGGATGCGAGTTCTTATATACTCAAATGACAGGACTTGAATGAATATTACATGTTTTCAGTAACTTACAAAAAGAGGCTCTAACATTACATAAAGCTCTGTCATTCCTAACGTAATTCTTTACTTTTATGGTGCTTAGAGATTTAAAGGACTATACAAAAGTAAACACATCTAATTCAGAAAGATGTTACTCAGTTTTCATATGGTGTTCCCTAGTCTTTATTACTTGCAGTTAGGAAGATGTACTGTACTGCAACATGATTAAATAATCCATTTTTCCTTCTGTTTGATCTAGTACAGATGTCATAAAATATTTTCACCTTCACACTAACAGCAACAAAGACAATCGAAAATTGAAAAAAATATTACTTCACTATTAGATCAAAAAAGAAGGGTTAAAATGAGGAAACACCATACTTTTAAACTTCAGTAGACCCAAGTACAACATAGAAAACTAATTACTTGTCAGTCTTGATTGCTTTATAAGTTGTCTTGAATATTATTTTTTAAATACTAAGAAAATTGGAACCTGTAGGACAGGGGGAAAAGGAGCTTTTTAAAATTATTATTCTTATTTATTTTGTCTTAATCTGCCCAAACAGAACAGTGGAAATATGTACTGAGATGTTTACTTCACCTTTGTCTTAAAACTATCTTCATAAACTAGGTCAGCGTTTTTGAAATTGTACAGCTAAGGCTAAACACATTAATATCTGCCCATTTTTTTCAGTGGTATTGATTGTTCCTGACTCTATATAAACAGATGCCTCGACAAATAAGGCCACTTTGTTAGAAGAAAATCTAAGGAACTAAATACTTAGTACAAATTCCAAAGACTGGAAACATCAGCTAATGAATTTAAGTGGTTTTCTTGACTTCTTAATAACAAATAATGAGCAAGAAAAAAGTCCTATCCAAACCAGTTTGTTTTCATTACATTGTACTATTCAGCAATAGCTTTGCACTCTTAACATTTCTGAACACAATTTTAAATCGGTATTTCAGGCATACCACTAGGTGCCTCTATTGAAGGTTACATATTAACCAAAGAAGTTAATATTGTTGTTTACTTAAAATTAAAACACTCTCAGAAAACATGCTTCTTCTAAGCACATCTTGGCACCTGGCATATAAAAACATCAGTGCAAGTAAACTTTCACTGTGTTCATGCAAAACCACATTCATTCGCTCTCGTCAATCAATTATCGGCTATTTTATTTAGTTCGCTGTGTTAAATGAAGCGAGCCATGAAACAAGTCACATGCTTTTTAAAAAGAGCTACTATAATAGCTAAGATGCTTGAACTCCATAAAGAGTGCTGCCATAATGAGGGAAGGTGTTTTAAGATCAGCAGAAATGGGCATTACAATACAGTCACCTTGGGACAGCATGTAATAACAGCCTTATCATACAGTAGAGTAGAAGTGAAGAGCAGAAACAGCTGGAGCAGGCAAGAGAACAGACAGCATGTTGTAGACCTCACACAAGTTACTGGCACCATAAAACTGATGGAGAATTGTGGCTAAAACAGAGGAGTGAAGTTCTTACACACCAGAACTTCTCACGTGATTACACGGCCCATGAAACACGGTGCTTTCCACCTCAGAAGGGCAGTGCATGTAGTTGTGGGTGCATCTTTCCTTTCACAGGCGATTTCAGTAAGCAAGCATTCAGTAAGAAAGGCTGCTAGATTAGTTTTATTTTCAACTCCTCTGAAAATGAGATGTCTTCTAAAAACTTTATTATAAAAACAGTGAAGAGTTTATCCATCAGTTGGTATTAAGATACTTCTTGATTTTAAAACCTCTGGAATATTAACACGCATACAAACACAATTTAAGAATTATAAAGAATCAACTAACCAGCTATACCACTAGTACTACGTGCACTACTTAAAGGGACACTTGTCAACTTCTGGGTTGTATTTCTCCCGTTCTGAATGCGGGCAGAGGAGCACAATCCTGCTTGTGCCCTCCTATACCAATGTGCCTTATGAGGCACAGGGGTCCTGCCCTGTCTCTCTCCACCTTTGCTGGGTTTTATCCATTTCTTTTAAGCTTTGCAGTTGCGACATGATGCACCAGAATATACACCCTTTCAATTCCAATACTTTTAACTTTTGATAATGGCAAGTATAAGATTGTCCACTCAAGCATTCTCAAGTTGATGATGTCCCTTTAAATATTTGAACTCTATGCCCTGCGCATATGTGTGCTGTTGATAGGATCATATGCTGCCTGAGGCCCAAGCTATGACAAAAAAGACATAAATGCACTCAAGAGAAAGACTTAGTAAGTCAATTCCTTGATAATAAGCCTTTCTGCTGATATTTGCAATAATAATGCCTGCAATATCAGTAATAACCTACTACAGTCTTTGATTCCCTTCATTCAATCCTCATATAGTGTACATTGAGACCTGTTGAGAACAAACAAGCCCAGGCAGAATTAAAATTAAGATTTCCATAATAACAAGCAAGCTTCATGGAAACATGCCGAATGGACTCATTCTAAAGCTATCTAATTATCAGAATCTATCAAATTAATAGTTGCACATTAGAAGGCCAAAAAGTATTGCTATGACCAATCTAAGCAGGGGTTTGGAAATGCCATCCTTCTTCAGTACTGTTCAAACTAGACAAATTCCTTTGGGGGCAGGGAGGATTCTCCAGGTTGGATTTTAAAGTACTTAGACCGTATAAAAAGCTACCTTTAAAAAATTTTTTCAGTGTTTCACTTTGTCAGTTAAGTACATACTATTTGTTTCTATACTGACTTTGTCAAGTTTCAGTTCCAGGGGCTGGATATTGTTTAACCTTTGGTTTTTAGGCTCTTTCAACTCATCTCTGTTCTGTGAATAGAAACACAGATACTCTTTCCAAGCATGAAGTTAGAGAAGCATTCCTTAAAGTATTGAAGCAATCTTTCCTAACCACATAAGCACTATTTTCTAGTCCTTTCAGATACACTTGAAGTTCAGAGTTTGCTTTTTATGCACTGTGGGATAAATCATTTGATTCAGCTGCCTTTTGGTAACTGAAATGCAGTATCACCATGTTATGTAAGCCTCTGGAGTTTTCTGCAGTCATAGTAAAAAGCAAAAAGGGCAGCTGAGGCAATCTGAAATTGTAATTCAAGTTCTGATTATTACTAATACCAGTTATTGTGATTATTAATTTCCTGATTAATAACTAATTTTATAAAATATTTGCAAAAGCACCATATTGAAGGCAAACTTATTTGTTCCAAGTCTTGCTTAAAACTTGCTTATGAACACAAATACAGCAGTAGAGCAGAGGTTATGAGCTTTGTAAACTATAAAATTAAAATACTGGAGTTATCTTTGAAATAAGCCATCACATATAAAATTTTCATTTTTAGTTAAGGCAAGAAGCTGAAAACCTATTTTCATTTGCTCTGATAATCCAGAGGAAGCTGTGTACACAGAGGGTTCAAAAGTCATGTGCATAAAAGAAAGATACTTTACCAATTTTAATATAAACCCCCACTAAAATACAAAGTTAACTTAAGAGTATCTTTGGGATACAATATTTTCAATGGATACTGAAGGTACTTTTTGATCATCATTAAGTACAACTAATTCATGCAAATTCTGTGTCAGCAAAACAAGATTTAAGAAAATAAAAAAAAAATAGGAAAAACCAAAATGAAAATCTGATACCTCAAAATATCTATTTATACTCATGTACTATAATATTTTTAATTGCAAAATACTTTATTCCAGTATATACAGCTGCATTTACTGTAGGGATTAATTAAGTCTATTGTACAATAATTTATCTGTACCACAATTCAGTATTGTTTAAATATTTATTTTTCATTTCAAAAAGATTAAGTTGCTTACATAGTTGTTAATAAACCTCACAACTGAATTATCACTATTACAATTCTTAAATTTTTAAATTAAATGCATAATAGGTTAGGAGGACACTTTTTGAGAAAGTGGAATAAGAAAATATTTCTATTAAAAAACTCCCTAACTAAAAGTTTAATTCTGATTTGAATCTAAAACTGTGATCTACTAGCTTGATACATATGCATATCAACATTTTAGAAAAGAACCTGCCGACTTATTAGATAGCACCGAAGGTCATTAAGTACTGTCTAGTAAGGTTTAATGTACAGGAAAAGCTTTAAGCTGCCATAAATGTGACATTATGAATCAGAATGAAAAAAATACATTTGCAGTGACAGGCCAAATTCAAAACAATTGTTTATGTATTTGTCTGGCATTACTTTTTGAGAAATGGGATGCATATTTTATGACACCAAAAAAATATGCCTACATATTTGTAAGACCATGGCTTAGTGAATAGCTGTATTTTAAATTAAGTTGCAAATAATTAAGAATACAATTGACAGACAAATAATTATGTAAATTTTCTCCATAATTTTTCTAATTTATACACCTTAAAATTTATACACCTTAGTTCTATCCACAGTCTTTTAGTACCAATTAAAAACCCCCAATCAATTAAACCTTATGAAGGTTTGAAACCTTTATGAAACCTTTAATTTTTAAGAAAGCCTCTATGTTATAAGGATTAACGACTTGGCTGTATGAAAGGATAGCTTTTTCTGCTCTTAAAAATTATCCAAATTCTATATCTTATTTAAAATCTGCATTTAATTGCTACTTTCAACAACAAATTATTAAATTTGAAATTCAAGCAGGATGTTAAACTGTATGACTACATATAATGCATATACTTATGTATACTTAGACTTATATACTACACTGCATTTAATAAAATATCAACAATTTAAATTATCTTCTACATGTAAACATGCTCTTGAAAATAAATGTGAATGACACTAGAATATTGTAGCGCTTAAAACAACCTCAGTAAACTTACTCTGTATAAAGTTAAAAACGTTTATAAATATGCATATATGGACAGATCTAGATAAGCAGGAAACAGGTAGATCATATGGATTTATTGATAGCAGTATTACCTTTAAGAAAACTCTGAACTACAGGCAAGACTGTAGTACAAAAGATAACAGAACATTCCCCATCAGGAGCAATGACTGACAGTGTATTTGAAATTCACATGATTAATTTTGACAGTTCACAAGTGACTGAGTTTTAGAATCTACTTGTAATGTGAATGACTAATTAACTGAATTTATTGCTACACAAAGAAACATTAATGTGATGAGAGGCTTGAGTAAGTCTAAAGGTTCCGTGTGTATGCGTGTGAGATCAAGATTTTTTTACAGCTTTATTCAAGATCAGCTGAAGTAGCCCTTCATTAGGTCTTCATGGAAATTAGACAATTGTACCATCAACTCTTCAGCTGAATGCTTGAATTTGATACCACATCATCCAGTCTGGCAATTAACATACACAATTAAATATACATAGATCTGCATGGACATAAAGAAGGATAAATGCAGAAACAAAGGGAGATTCTGAAGCATCCATGTGGGAAGTGCAGGTTCCTGCCTTGGTGTAATATTAGGTGAGTGCCACAACTAAATGGAACTGGACATGGTTGGTCACAGCTCCTATTTCTTCATGCTTGCGACTGCATCTTCTTAAAGCAGGAATTCCCCCTGGGATGGAAATACTCTCACCATCAGTTCTAACTCTAACAGGCTGCTCGGTGAAATAGTGGAGTCACTACCCCTGAAACCATTTAAAAACTGAGTGTGGCACCTGGGGATAGATATGGTTTTGTGGTGAACATGGTGGTGGCTGGACTTGGTTGTCTGAGAGGTCTTTTCCACCCTCAATGATTCTGTCTCAAATCCTGCGTTCATTTGGTGTTGATACAATTAGTAATATCTAATGAAAATATGTCGTTGAAAATACCACAAAAGCCTCTGCCAGTAATAGCTCAACAACGGAAAATGAAACAACTGAAAGGCTGAACAGCTACATAATAATTCTGAAAACTTCCATTCTGTTATGGAGTAGTTATAAAGATGAATTTTTTCCTGCAAAGCACAAAAAATTTTTATATAAATTCAAGATAAAAATAAAGATGCTCTAAATATACTCATACTGTAGAAGGAACACCTCTCAACACGTGTCTTCCTGCCCACTTTCATACATCAAGGTGACTACAATGGCAGTGGTCCTGGTAGAGAAGGAAACTAATCATGCAAGATAGGAGCAGAGAGGTACTTATGTTCATAGCATATTGTTATTTTAATTCATAGCAGACCCTGAACTAGAAACCTCTCTAAATAGTGAGATGTCTACAAAATATTTGGTCAGTTTACCTGTTAGAACCATTCTGTAAGAGTATGCACATTTATTTGAGTATATAAATTACGAAGAATTTAGACTAGAATCATAACTCTAATAAAAATTACATTATAAATTAGGAAGAAGTGTTGAAAAATACAGTTTTATCTCATCTTTTATGAATAAAAGATGTAATTGAAGAATTCTGCAAACCTGGCATGTTCATACATTTTTTGCACCAAAGCTATGCATTAGCTTTTCAATTCCATCCTTATGGATTTCTAAAACCTAATTACTCAAAATGGTAAGGTAGATTATTATTGAAAAGAACATAGAAAAAACAAGGAGCTGTGAATATCAGCCATGTCGTAAGAAGTCAACTCATATTTTAAATACCTTACCAAACTTAGTTAAAAGCTCCATTAAGTAGCTGTTATTTGAACAGAACTTCCATCATGTTATAACCCTGTACCCTATAATCATGCAGTATTTCTGTCATGTTGGAGCTAACAACTTTCATCATTTTGTCAGTTCTGTCTACAAAACAGAAAATTACCTTCACAAGTTCATGAGATTTATGCTTTTAATTACCTTCTATCTGCTTCACTACCTTCCATACCCAAAAAATCCATATAGTCTTACAAATAAGAAAAATGTAAAATGTTTGACAGAAGAAAATGACAGTTCTCCAGATTTTTATGTGATGCTAATGATTATTTTGCTTATTATCTTTTTGACAGCATGAATAATTTATTGAAATTTGCAAACTCAACTTTTGGTAATACTTGCCTAAACTTAAAAAATTTTCCTTCCATCTTTTTAAAAAGATGAGCATTCACATCACTTAAATTTTATTACCTTTAAATGTATTCGACAATAAGATGGCCTTCATTGTCTCTTAATGCAAAATCTGTTTTTCTGATCTGTTTACAAGGTGTTTCCTCCTGATTTTTGAGTCACCTCCTGGTGCATGACTCCTGGTGCAGTCATTACCCACAGAGCAACACACTGTGCAAACACAAGTTTATTTCAATCCAATGAACTATGAACAAGATGGTGCCCACCAGGCTGTACCACAGCCAAAGACATTTCTGCAAGAAACAGAAAGTGTGCAGAGGAAGCAGACACTTATTTTAGGCACAATCAACAGATGACAAAACCTGTTTACATGAAGAACACCACCATATGAAAATCAAAACAATAGAAATAACAATAACGTGGACTGCTGGCATCATGTATTTGCAGGTTTGGACTATAGAGAATCCCGGCTGCTGGAAAAAGGGATTGGATTAGTACTGACGTTATTGTATAGTGCTTAAGCTCCTAAAACTCTGTGGACTATTGCAGAATCCTTTGGGTTGGAAAGGGCCTTTAAGAGCAAGTTGAAACATTAACTCAGGACTGCCATGTTCACCACTAAAACTTGTCCCTACACAGCTTTTAAACCCCTCCAGAGGACGGTGACTCCACCACTTCCCCGGGCAGTCTGTTCCAGTGTTTGACAACTTCCTTTTGGTGAAGAAATTTCTCCTAATCTAAGCCTCCCCTGGCCCAACTTGAAGCAGTTTTTTCTCATCCTATCACTTGTTTCTTGCAGAAGAGACTGACACCCACCTTGTTACAACCTTCTTTCAGGCAGGCATATAAAGTGATAAGGTAACCCCTGAGTCTCCTTTTCTCCAGGTTAAACAATTCCAGCAACCTCAAGAGTAAGCAATAAAATAAAAATAGTCAGGGAGAAGAGCAGAGAAACTGCTTGAACACAAGGGAATGATTCAGATAAGGAGAAAAGAGCAATTCTGCAGAAACCAAATATCCTTCCAGCTAAAACTCACTTTTCCCTTACAGCAGCAAGGTACAGTGTCAGATGCCATTACCGGAATAGATATCTTGGGGCCAAAGCTTCACAGCTGCTGGGAGGCTTATTGCCACACATCAGTTGAGGAAAATGCTGCAGATTCATCTGGTGGTCAGCAGGAATGATAAAGAACGAGCCAGGGATAGGCAGAGAAGGAGTCTATGCGGGATAAAAAAGAGCCATTTTTCCCCTTGCCCACTTGCTGCTGGACCCTGTCACTGGTATCATACAGATTCAGTAAACTCACTGACATATTTTAGGAATGGTACTCCCCAATTTAGTACTCAGCTTAAATCATGTGTCACTTCCCTTCCCCCCTCCAAATGGAGGCACAAAAGGGAAAGATCCCCGGTTGAAATAAGAACAATCTAACGGAAACAGCAGTGAGAGAAGAAGATGAGCAGTAAGAGCAACAACATTAATAACAAAAGGTACAAGAAGCTCCCAACAATAAATAACATGAGACTGCTCCACCTGCCACCTTTATGTGAGTGGAAGGAGCCCATTCTTAAAGAGAGTCCCTTTTGTCTGCTCCTAGCAAGGATGTGAGGTGGTGTAGAACAATCTCCAGGCCCTGGCCATGCCTCTCCCAGCAACCACAAAAAATCAGCCCTGTCCTGGGCAGAACCAGGACACTCACGCAAGAAGATTTTTGGTTTTGCTAGAATGTCTGCAGTATACATAATTATTATCACCATACAAAACTATGTAATTAATCCCAGAATTCTTAAAAGGAAAAAAAGAGTATTTCTTCAAAGATTAAGCTAGATCTTTCGCAGCGTATCTTGATTCCTCTTGGAGGAATACACATACTGTAAAATCTGACTCACAATCACAATCTGTTCCATGGAGAGGTTCCTTCCTCTTCTACTGCCTAGTCTCTCATGGTAGTAAATATAACTGAGTATTTCTCATTTTTTCTGAGCTGGATTATAACCCAAGACTGTAGCTTGAACTTTATTGACACATTAGCCATTGCTGCACTGGAGCACATGCTGTGTCATCACAAGGAAGAAATTAAAAAGTAGCATGATGTTTACAGACAATATGATGCAAAGATGTAAATATCTGTGTTTATTCCAAAACACTGAAGCACATCCAATTGTAACTGCTAATGGATAATATTGCTTTTTTCTTTTTTTTTTTAAACTATTTTCAAAAAGAGTATGTTCCTCTGAATAACAGAATGAGGTTTACACAGACAAGAACAAGCATCTCATTGTCAATACTGTTTAATTAACCTCATTAACTATCAATCCTCATAACACTATCCTTCCTAAAATGAGATTTCTAAACTAATTCAACTGTACTTGTCTTCTGGTATCTACCACCATTAAAAACAAGTTTAGGAAAGAGCCCTTTTCTATATTCCCGCCTCGCATTTTTTGCCTGTTTCTTTTCCTCTATTCCTATACTTTTATGCTTTTTCTCCTCACTGAATCCTGCTTCTCTCTCTCCCCTCTTCAAAATACAAGAAGAAGAAAGAAAATTAAAAGAAGAAGGAAAACTAAACCAGAAGGCTATGTGTGGGTTCAGCTCTAGAGGCAGGCATCCCATATAATTTGGCATGTCCTCGGGTGTCCTTTGTCAGTTAATCAACCTGTTGTGGATGTCCCAGACACCTCAGCTATTCAAACAGCAAGACACAAACTTAGGCACCTAATCCCACTCTGAGTTCCAGCTAGGGTATCTTAAGCAGATCGTGCAAAAAAATGTTGTTGAAGCAACCTCAGTTATCATTTCTGTAATGCTGATAATACTTTTACAGATATAATTCCCTGGAAGGACTTCAAAGTTCAGGCTACTAAGACAACTTTAGTTTGCTGTTACTTCAGAGATGACATTTTATTTTTCTGTTTTGCAAGACTTTGGATCATCTCTTCTGTACTACAGTTTCTTCTGGAGTTGACAGAGATTGCAAGGGGTGTCCAAATTAGATTTACCAGAATTTATTAGCAGAAATAGACAACCTCCAATTTGACCAAATTGCAGATAAAAATATTAACAAAGGACAGGCAGAATATGATGGCAAATGTCTTTATGTGTGAGTTAAACACTATAATTTCTTTTTTTTGGGAAAGGACAGACATATCAAGTTAAGACTAGACAAAATTTAGAATTTGTACACAGACGTTTTCTTCATGTTGCATTTTTAAAAATTGAAGACTGGGAGATCCTGAGGAGTTATTTAGAAAATACTGTTGAAATTATAACATGGCAGAAGAAAAATCATTCTAGGAACTTTATTTTTGAAAATACAGAAGCCATCACTTCAACACATGCTTAATCCCACATTCAAGACAACCTCTTTTGAAATATTTAAATTTTAAAATTTCCTCCCATCTCTGATCTTTCTTTTCCTGCAGGTTGCTGCAGATCCCTGCCTCTGAATCTGATGCCAGAACACTCTCACCAAAGCCAAATGTGCAGACACATAATCAAAAGAAACCCAAAATCTTTGCAATTCACTGTATTAATTTAGTGGGAGATTTGACAACTATAAACTGACTAGTCTGATTTTTGCCATTTTTTTTTTTGTCTATTGATTCAGACCAGTGAGTGTCCACAGCAGAAGAAAAAGATTGCAGGCAAGGAAAACAATTTTCTTCTCACAGATGAATACCCACTGTCTGTGTGTTTCTTGTGCAATTGATAAAACACCACCAGAATGAAGTCAGCATCCTCAAACACATTTCATGCATGTGAAATTAATTTAGAAGAATAAAAATAAAAACCAAAAAAAGACACATTATAGTTTAGTATTACCATTTTTATTGCATAATTTAGGTCAGAGAAAGTTTAAAGGAATGGAACGCCTATCAACAAGAGGAAGAATGTCAGCCTTGTAGAGCTAGAGGAAACTGCAAGTGTGGAGTGACTGTACTACAAATTTTATTCTGCAATGTGCTACACTGAAGTCTTAATGCACATTAACAGATTTTGATGCTGCTCAAAAGCACATCACACGGTGGAACCAATTTCCTGAAAGATTCAGTAGTTATAGGTTCACACCTATACGACTGCCTGCTTCCCCAGTCAGCAAACAAAGGATGGATTGTAAAGATTTTTCTGTGCCCTGAGCATAATTTCACATTATTTTTGGTCCAAAGGGACCAAAAAGAAAAATACATGCAGAGTCCAGATTTTTATTTCTGCGCAGGAGTTTCAACAAGCTAAGAAAGGACTGTGAGTCAGCAGAGCTTGGCTGAAACCCCACTAGCATGACCTCAGTGAAACGACAACACTGCAGGTTATGGAGGTGGAGGGGTGTCTATTTGCATAGGTGAGAATAATAGCCAAATAAAACAGGATCTCACGCTCAGAAAAAAAGATGCAGCACATGCTCGGATCATTAATTCTTAAGGTTAAATGACTGAACCTGAAGAAAAATTTAGAATCTTATGTACAGCTTCTCAGGAGAAGCTAAATAACCCAATGAAAACCTAGAAAGCTTTTACAATAGAAGAACTACACTGTGAAGACTCGTTCTCAAAATATTCCTCGATGTTGAGACTATGAAACAATTGTGAAATTAGGATTTATATATAATTATCTTCTGGTATTCATAACACTTCTATAACCTTAGCACTTTCCAAAATCAAATTTCTATGTTGTTTGTAAAAGTCCTGGTAAACTAAACTGCTGTAGAAAGTAAGGTGCTGCATTTCAGCATGCAAAGTATCAGTCACGGTGCTTCATCCTTTCTTACAACCATCCATTTCAAAAGGATGGTTATTGATATTTTCTAGTAACTACAACTGAATATATTTATCAAATTTAGGAAGAAAGAGCACACCACCCTATTGAACACCTGGCCCAGAAGAAGCAGCATGGCTATAATCTGCCATGCTTTTGTGATGCCACTATTTAAAGCAGAATATGATACGCACTTTTTGTTCTACTTTGTAAGTCTAGACAGGAAAAATAGCTTGGTTGACAGACATACAAAATGATATAACATTTCAGCTTTTTTATTTGTTTGTTTCAAGCTACTCAGTTGTGATTCAATTTATCTGCCCAAAGTGCAGTTTGTCCACCTGAATGTCAGCACAGAAATAGTGAGTAACTCCTCTGGGGACAGGACCCATCATCAGAGCGACCCTGACCTCAAGAGGACAAGGAAAAGTGAGGAAGGCCTGAGCCACCTCACTGGTGATGGATCCACCTCAGAAGCAAGGTCCATGAAACCAAAGAAAATCTTGAAAAATGTTATTTGTTCCTTGATTTAATCAGTAAAAGGAGATACCTGGACCAAGTATCGGAGCAGAAAAGA
This sequence comes from Sitta carolinensis, assembly GCA_032173965.1. Taxonomy (NCBI): domain Eukaryota; kingdom Metazoa; phylum Chordata; class Aves; order Passeriformes; family Sittidae; genus Sitta; species Sitta carolinensis. The sequence continues at coordinate 23,407,423 of CM063288.1, forward strand.
TTTTTTTTCCCCTTAAATCTTAACTTTAAAGTAGAAAGACAAGCAAACTAAATTTAAAATAATGACTTTGGAGATCAGTTAACTAAGCAGATATTGCCACTTCAAAGGAAGTTTAATAAGCTTGTCAAATGATGACAGATTTAGAAATCAATTTGAAGCTAAGATAGCTCTGCTTCAAAATCCTTACCAGCCTAGACAAGAAAGGCAAACTGGGGAAAACACTTTACATGACACATTTCAAAGTGCAATGTTAGAGACAGAGAAAACCAGGTAATGGGTATGGGTGCTTTACTGCAAATCTCTAGGAGCACAAAATACTCAAAAGCTTTAAGGAGCTGCCTGCAAACTGTTTCTGAGACCAAAATTATGACAGAAAAATATATAATATTAACACATCACTTAGGGATTTATTCTTGCCCTTGAGATTAAAAACAAAATCTGGGAATTTGGGTTTATTTTTATTACCTAACTGACATTAGTCTCCAAGAAAAAATACATACTCCTTAACTGCCAAAGGTCATAATTTTCTTAGATATAGTTTCCTTGAATTTCCTTAATTTTCAAGCTACTTAGGAAAAAGCATTAAAAGGTTATATATTTTTAAAATACCAGCGTATTCTTTCATAATGATTTTTTTTTCTAAAATTAACCTCCAGAAAACACTTTCTTTGAATTTCTCATACTCAAAATGACAACTAGAACTAAGTGTTTATATTTATTATAAATGAAAGTTACTGGAAGAGTGACTTTATTTACAAATCAAAAGACATATCAGCAAGGATGTACAAACAACAAGAAAAAGCTATTTTTTTCTGGAAAAAAAACAAATATGACCTGGAGAACTCACTGGGAAGCTTTTCTGCTTCACCTCCTTTTTTAAAAGGAAACATCAGGCAAACGTTTCTTTTTGCAATACCCCTTGAAGGTTATTGTATCGTCAAATGGGATCTCACCTATGGACGTGGCATTGGATATCACGCCAGAGTTCGCCAAGAAAATTAGGAGTTCATGCTCTATGGACTTCTGCCTCTGAGTGGACACTATACCAACCCAGCAGGCTGAGAAGAACGTAGGTAGAATTGGAATGAGTTATTTGGGACAAAGAGATTTAGATTAATTATATCTAATGCACCAAATGAAAAAAAAAAAAAAAAAAAAAAAAAAGAGGAAGCAAAATAGGCAATACTCACATCAGAGTTAAAACGAAGCTGGCAGACATTACAGGAAATGACTTGCTTCTTCTTTGGGGGAATGGACACTCCAAATGTATGGTTTATTACTGCTTTTGCACAGGATCCATCTGGAGAACAAACAATAACCAATTTACAACTTTTCAGGGCAATAAAGAGAACTAAAGAGAATTAAAGAGAACTTAAGAGAATTAAAATCAAAACAGTTACACTTCCACCAGAAATTTCTTTTCTTTTCTTTTTGAGATAAAGAGGAGAAAGAAAATTCCAGCCCTCACAATAAAGAGATTTAACATATGTTACAGAATTGGTAGCATGCCAAAGCTGATGAAGAAAAGGCAACTTCATTGTTGCTGCAATCCCCAGGTTACTAAACAGTTCTTTCCCCAACTCTGCACAGCTTCTGGGCTGCAGGGCTCCCTTACCACACCTGAATTGCAAATGAAAGCCCTCTCCTATCACCCACTGTTCCAACAGACATGTTACAGAAGCCACTTTTTCACCCTGACAAGTCACTGTCATTTATTTCTACATGTCTTCCTTTGAGTGATAAATATTAGCACTTATTTGAAAAAGGTTCTCTCCTGGAGATCTCTTTGTGAAAGGAGATCCTTTGCAGGCTCCATTGCAAATACCACCTGCTGGGAACAGAGGCTGCAGTCCCCAAGCATTTCCATGCAGAACTGGTGAGTGACAGAGCCCATGGGAAGGCTGAACTTCAGAGGAATGCGAAGGGAGTGTTTGTATCAGGAATGTTAGCATGCTTCAGAAAACATTTTAACACTGAAAAAGAAGTGAGATAAGGGAAAAATCTGAGTATATTACTCCTAAATTTGACTGAACCTTTTCAGGAACTCAGAACTGGTAACATCTTTGCTAAATATCAGGGCTCCTGTTGGACACGAATACGCTCAGGATCACAGAGTGCTCTGTTGTTAACTCTGTGGAACCTGGGGAATGACACAGGATGTTCAGAAAACAGAGTTTATAACTGCTACTGTGACGAGGCATCAGTCATGTCATTCTTCCTGTTGTGACATGAATACAGATTCAAATTAATTTCTTGATGCAAAAATATTCAAACATAATTTTCTAATTTAAACCCCCCTAGAATATCTGGTCTGGTCTCACTACTGGTCCTGCTCTGAGCAGGACATTGGACCAGATGACATCTGAGATCCTCTTCAACTCAAATGATCCTATGTGCACGTGTGGTGCCTCATCCTTTTCTAAGATAAGCAATGGATTCTGAAGAGGAAAGGAAAAAAAAATGCCTGTTTACAACAAAAGATAAGTGTTCAATTTCCCCATTCTGTTTTTAAATGAGTTAGAAAGAAAATAGTTTGATTTGTTATAGATTTTTCTGAAGCTTGCTTTGCAAACACAGTGATATTTTTTTTCTTTACAGTACTATTGGAAGAAACCAAACCTGGCTGTTTAATCCCAGGTAATACACAAGACATACCTGGTACTAAGCCGACTTGCAAAAGGACAAAAGAACAGCTGAAGCAATTGATCCACTGAAGAATTAGAACAAGAAATTACCTGCTTCCAAACTTTCTAAACATGAAGATAAAGACTTTAGTTTTCCCTTAGTACAAATTTTAAGCTTCCAGAGAAGCCTGCACTACTGAGGATTTTCTGCACATATATGTACAAAAAAAAACAAATTCAAGAAAAACATACCACATGGTATCTGCCTAAAAAGATATTCCCCAAATGTATTACCAAACATTAAACCATCAGTAATAAATTTTCCAGAGAGGTAATTTAATTTTTATCAGCTTCTGCCACTAAATACTGTATTTCATTGCCACGGGGTACCACATGACAATACAAAAGTGAAACCACCTCATCTGTAATGATCTACTGAATAATTTAATGATTTATTGTTGTTACAATGAATTGTGACAAAATCTAAAAAAAAAATCTGAAATAAACGTCCTTGTTACTTGTTTCTTCTATTTCTAGGACACAGTGAGAGTTCAAAGTTTAAAACCTTAAAATACAACAAAAAAATTTTTTTGTGATTTGTATCATTTATGGCACCACCCTACATATTATATCACAATTATACATGCAGATTAGTTTTTTGAGAAAACACTTCAAAATAAATACGACAATATATATCATTACATTTATTATACTTGCTAAAATATTGCTGTATTATTAAGGAAGTGTTGGTTGGCTTTTTTCTTAAATGGAAGATATGCTTTACATTTCAACTTAAATACTAAGTGTTAATCAGTTAATCTAGGAGAAAAGAGTAACGTTCTAAAGTACCTCAACCATTTGGAGTGTCTGAGGTCGGTGAAAAGAAATAGCAAAAAATACCCACAAATGTCTGCAGTCCCGTTTAAAAAAAAATACAAAGGGAAGAAGCTGTGATCAATGACTCCTCTGTGCATTCCAAATGACAATCCACAGCGCGAGGCAGGGCACTTCACAACCACACAATGCAGACTGTGCACAAAGTCCCAGTTTCAAACAGATGCAGCAGCACGAGGACAAAAATCCACTAAAATCATACAGCTCATGCTGCCTCCAGAAAGTGCCACTTGTGATCCCCAGGGGAGTGGATAATGATCCTGCCCACACCGGAGCCCTGCACACAGGCTGGTCATGATTAGAATTCAAGAAGTGCAACATTAACAATTAATACGCTTTAAATATATCAGAAAGTGGGGTGGATTACAGCATGCTAGAAAAATAAAATAGTATCTCCCTGCTAGAAGATTAATGTTGCAGGGTAAACTGATCTAAGATCCCTACACAAAATTATCCTCTTCGTTGCAGGGAGGGAGGGAGGAGGAAAGAGGGAGAGAGTTATTTGTTGAGGTATTTATTAGGAAAAGACACAGCATAGTTTGCCCAGTGGGGAGCACCAGTATTTAAGAACCAGATCTATAAAACAAAATAATAACATAAGCTAAAAAGCTACCACAAATGCAAATAAAAACCTGCACTATGCTGTTTGTGCTACAGAGGGATTTAACAAAGCAATTCATAGTACTCTGGTAGCCATAACAGGTTTAACAACCTGTATTGTTCTCCTATTTCAATTGGTTTTATAAAAAGTTAAGTGTAAAAATGTCTTTCCAAGAAAGCTGAAGATACCATCTTTTTTTGCAATGAATCTCTTTAAAAACACCCAAACTATCGAGGTGAGCAAGGATTAAGAGAATTCAGTCAAATACTCTAAAACTAAGATTTGCAACAAGAACTTTAAAGCACCTAGAAAATACAAGTGTAGCAACAGACAGGACAGAACAGGGCAGCCCAGAGATTGTATTTCCTACTGCTTTTTCCATATTTTCCCCAATGAAAATTTTCCAGACTCAGGTGTTTTCTGTGTATTTGATAAATTCCAGTGACTTTCCCTTGTATAGTTCCCCTGAAACTGATGCAAACCAGTTTGTACTCTTTGCATGCACTTCCAATGCCTACAGTCCTCAGTTCCAAGAAATAATTATTATTGTTTAAATATACTTTCAAAAAATTCAATTTTATAAGACCTGTACCACATCCCAAGTTATCTTTGTGCTACTCAGTCATTCTGCGTGTGGAAATCATTCCACTCCTTTCTACATTCTTGTTGCTCATCTCAATTCTACCAAAAATCAATTAATTCAATTAAATATATTGAAAATATGGACAGGAGCCATATATCTATCCAGAATATAGATCGGTATTGGACTCTGAGCTGATGTTTTCAAGGAACTACTATTACAAACCTGAGCTCTCACTCCCAAGTCTTGATGGCCAATTCCTAGCACACTACTATCTATGTCAAGTTTTCCGAGCTTTTACTTACCTGTGCCTCACTTTTGAAATATCTAAATGTAGCTTCACCAACCACTATTGTCTGGCTTGTCAGTCTCATCAAGGTCTTTCACAATTTTTGTGGTCTTTCTCAGTCCTCACTACCCTGGAGAACTTTGCCAATAGCAGATTTCCTCAGCTCACTTACCTCCTAAGCATTTTTTTGTCATGCAAGAATCCTCTCATGCCAAATTAGTTTTCTTAAAAAATCTTTGCCAAGGGTTTTGTGAAAATCCTTGTTGGTAATTCAGACTATGTAGATTTTAATATCTTTATTCACATGTTTGTTGACCCCTATAAATGGGCTTGTAAAGAAGGGTTTGTCTTTACAAAGGAATTATGTTGACACTTACCTGGCAGTTTACAGCACTAGGTATTCCATTATACTGTTCTTATTGAGCTACCTGTTCATTTGCCTGGTAAAAGACCCCTTTCATTCTCCATGGAATGAGTTTTAAAAACTTGCATCATATTTACCACCTTTTAGTCCTCAGGTACCAAGGCAGTTTTAGGTGAAGTGTTACACCTCAGCATCAGAAATTCAAGAATTTCATCCTTGAATTCTCTTATTCTTGCTACCAGAAACTCTCCCTGCCCTGCTGTGTATCATAGCACCACAGATTCTTTTGGTGCCTCCTGGGAAAGGAAACAGATTACAAAGAGACATGGAAGTATGCATAGGAAGAGGAAAAAAAAATGAATGCATTGGGAGCAGTTTTTTGGTGAAACTGAAGTTCTGGGTATTTTGAAAGATCTCTTTATATACAGTACACTGTACATATACCAATTTGTGAACCTCAGAAATAAACTGCAATGATCCTGAGGGGAGGTAAGTACTGTAACAGAAGCACAACTTAAACCTGAGTAAGGTTTTAAATTGTGACTGGCAATGTATGTCCTGTTACCTCTTATCAAGATGTAACTCTTGGGTCAAGTATAGAGTTAACTGATAGACAAGCTTTGTAAATATAATAATGGTAGTGGAGATAAGAGATGTAACTTGGTACCACTTAACCAGCAGGCATAATAAGCTACTGAAAAGTACAGAGAGTGGCCTTCAGCATACTGTATTGGTTTACTCTGATAAAGAGAAGTTTTGAACTGTATGTGGAACAAACTAATATAATATAGTATTTCCCTCCAAAAAAAAAAAAAACCCAAAACGCTGGCATTTATAAATTACTTGGGCAATATCTAAATTAAGTTCTGTAACTCCTTGTGTGTTCGAGCACCAGTTGTTATGAACGCCAAGCACACTGCCACTGTGGAGAATGATCATACACTGAAGCTTATCATAAATTCTGCCAGATATACACAGCCCCTACCACAACTGTACATATTACAATGACTGAAAGAGTGACAGAAGTGAATACACATACTCAGCAAAGCACATATTTAAAACGCCCAGCATAAATCAGAACCATTAACATTGTGATGTAATACTTGGCATGCTTGGCCAAGACAAACCAGCAAAAGTCTGTTCTCTCCACATTTGTGCAGCTTTTGTTCCAACTGGGAACGTATTTCTCATTTGACTAATTCTAAGCATAATTTAGTGTTCGAATCACTGCAATTCAGTTATACATTCCATTGCTTATTTTGCATCACCAGGAGCACTTGTGCCAGCTCTACTGATGGACCTCTACCTGAAAGCAAGGTATCACTCTCTTTTCCCAGATAACAAGTGACAGGACAAGAGGAAACATCCTTAAATTGTATCAGGGGAGGCTTAGATTGAATATAAGGAGAAATGTATCACTGAAAGGGTTATCAAGCATTGTAACATTGCCCAGGGAAGAGGCAGAGCCTCCATCCCTGGAGATATTTAGAAGACATATACATGTGACACTGCGGGATATGGTTCAGTTGTGAACTTGGCAGTGCTGCCTTAATGGCTGAACACAATGGTCTTAAGGGTCTTTTTCAACATAAATCACTCTGTGATGTGAACAACTTTCTTTTCTTGCAGAAAAGCCATCAATATTCCCTGCACATCATGTCTCCTTGAGCAGCAAAGAGTGTCTCCAGAGATGTATTTCTGCAGAGTGAGTCTGCAGCTCTCTGAACTCTGCCTCCCTACACCTCTGTCATACCCCCCACAACATTTTGGGGGTTCATAAAAGTAGGCAGATGTAGATGGCCAGTAACAAAACCAGGAGTGACTCGGATTCTCAGCAACTGATTTGGAGATTTGTGTAAATACTTCATTGAACAAAAAGAATAAATAATTTACAACATAATAGAAGGGGTTTTTTTGCTGCACTCCTGTGGTCTTGCTGAGCATTGCTTTAATCACTTTTTTTTAAGGAGACTCTCTCAATGTACTTAGAAATAGCACATTTGCACAGAGCATGAAATCCGGATCTCAGGGAAATCAAAACCAACCACACTCAGGTTACAGAAAGTCCATGATTTTATTTTATTTTTTTTTTAATGCTGAGTAGATGTCTCGCCAAGTGCAGTAAAACAAGCATTCACTAAGAAAGAATTCAGACCACTGGGGCTAGCATCTCCCTTCCCTTACACGATTCCTAAAATACAATAACAACATTGTACTCGGAAGGCAAATCTCTTTGAATGCAACTTCTCACTATGTTTGTCTGTCCCCTCAATCTGGCAGCAAGCTCCAACTTCCCTGAGGAAAACAGTGGCTGTGATAGCTGTGACCTCCACACACTACTACTAGTCAGTGTCATCAGCCAGGAAGCATCTTAAAACAAACCAAAAATCTTGTTGTAATTTGCTTGTTAATGTCAGATGCTACAGCTATCCATGAAAAGCTGCTGAAATAAAAGTGAGCATTGAAAATTAAAAAAAGGAAAGAGAAACCTTTGGCATTCACACTTCTACTTAATTTTTAATACAAGACAACCAGAAGCACACCCAGAGCTGGAAACAACTTTTATGTCTTAAAAGAAGTATTAGAAATACTAATTAATTCAGCTTCCTCATTTTCTTTTTAGATTAAGGTTCTGCTAATTTTGCTTTTGCAAATTCCACACTATTTCTGTTAACAGAGTTGCAGGGCTGTATCCCTGGACTTCAGAGGCCGATTTTCCATCTCCAGCTCCGAGCAGCTAAGTTTCCCTCCCTACATTTTTATATCTAGTCCTATGGTATAATGCAGAGTCTCTGGGTGTGCTACCCTCTGCACGATCCTCTTTTAAAGTAAAGTTTGCATGGAAAAATGAAAAAGAGGCTGATTCTCTTTGTGTGCCTGTATTCACAATCACACAGAATACTGAAAGTGATGCCTACATGTGATCTACATGATCTACAGACTGGGGCTAGGCCAGAGGGAACCATTATATCTGATTTCCAAAGAAAAATTATTACATAATTTCATTCACTGAAAAGGTTCAGCCCTTCCTATTACAAAGCCCAATAATATGTGGTGAACCAGAGGCTAAATTTTAGAAAAAAAAAAAAAATCTCAACAGCTTGATTTAAAAGTTTACAAACAATTTATATCACTATGGAAGCAATACTTTCTGAGTTGTTATAAACCACTCAATCTAGGTGTGATTCTCTATTAAAGGTCACTCAAACTTCAAATACCTTCAGAATAGTGCAGGCACTCATACATTGTAATCATGTCAGCTCTTAACCTTCTCTTTGATAAACCAAACTCCTTAAGCTGCTGACAATAAAAACCTTGATTCATTTGCTAGCTTTTCTCCAACTCCTTCTCAGATTTTCAATATGCCATTGAAGCCCAGGTACAAAAAGTCAGAACACATGCTCAAATATACTTTCTCTTTAACTACCTAATTACATCCTTTCTGTTTTAACAAGAAATGCATTCCTCATCTTTCCTCACATCGACTTGGGAAGCAGAGCCCTAAATCTTTACTGACACACACATTTATCCCTCCTGTGTGCTAGCACAAGTAATTTCACCATCACAAATCCTTCTCTTTCTTAGGATGTTTTCTGACCCAGCCTCATAGAGGGGTAAAACAGCACCACACTGGGAATCTTATGCTGAAGCAGTGACTGCTTTCAGTAAGGTTTGCATGTAGGAATTTGTAAACCATTGTAGGACCAAGATCAGGAGGCTACTGAGGAATTCCAGCCTCCTCAGAAGAATTTTCTTTCTCCTAACCTAGTTCTGAACTCACGGGTTAGACCAACATCAGCAAAAGGAATAGTTGAAACAAAACCAAGGGTTTTGTAATATTTTGCTTTAATGGCCTCCTCTGTCTTTGCACTACTCTAGCCTACATCAAGTAACTGATATTAAAAATCAAAATCAAAGATAAATAAACTCAACTCTCTCTACCTCTCTCTTCTTTTCATGTAATGTTATCTGATTAAGCACAGATGTCAAAAGGCTACCAAAAAAACAGCTTTAAACTATTTTTTACTATTATTTTTTCAGTACTGTGAATATTTCCTCTGCCCACCCTTCCCTTTATGCTTGTATATTTATTTTTGCATGTTAAAAACAATTTCTGGGTTAGAAAATCATAAACAGGATAGACTTAAATTTTCATAATTTTCTGAAAATTAAATACCACTGCTGTTTACTGTTTTAGAAATATTTGTGTAAGATTATGAAAACATAATATATTTGATTCCTATAGAAGTACTTGACCCAAAGAAAAAAATGATAAGACACCACAAAAAAAAAAAAATTCTAAATCTGGTCTCTGCTTCTTCTAAGGCTCATTCTCAAGCAAGGATATAAATACATTAAAGGATTTGGTTTGTTATGAGAACACTAAAAATAGGCTTAACCTTTATGGTAAAAATTGTCAAATTTTCTGCTCCAGACAAGATGGGAGACTTTTGTGGGTGAAATAAAGAAAGACAAAACTGCCGAGAATGTTTTAGGATAAAAGACAATTAAATGCCAACCAAACAAATGAAGAATATGTAAAAAAAGCACGTATCTGTGGCTCAGTGCTTTTTGTTATATGAAAGTGAACCAACTTTAAGTACTGAGCAGTTTCTTTTTTAATTCATCCAGATTACTACTCTATCATTGTGCAATGCTTTGTATCTGAAAAATGAACTGCTGGGACCATGACAGACCAAACCTGAGAAAAAGAGTTAAGCCCAAATCCAATGGTTAAGCTAATACTCAAGGAATAAGACAGCTGCCTTTCCCTCTGTGGCTATGCTGGCTCCCAGGTTTAACTGGACATGACTCATTTTATTTGAGCCTTATAACACTCTTTGTAAAATGGGGATAAAAATATTTGCAACCCCATAAAAAAAGCTGAAATGTTGAAATAACATATTAAAATAATTGGATAGAAGGTGTTATATAACTGCTATTTATTATTAAAGCTGCTGTTATTCAGAGCACTCAGCTGCGTCCAGCTAAACAAAAAAACCTTACTGTGTTGCCTTTAGATCCAGCAAATAAAAAAAGGATATGTAGTTTCAGACTTGCTGAAAAGCAAACTAATAACATACTCTGAGAGCAAAACTGTTCTTGTTGTAATACCAATTATCAACTGGCAGTATAATAATACAAATAGGTAAAATAATACAAAAAAGTACCTTTCAGCAAAATCCTGCCAAAAGATTCAAGCCCAAGAGTTTGTAGTCAGAAAAGGAGCTTATATAGCACATGGGGCATCAAGATCCCTGATTTTTCCTTTCATCTTTGAGATGATCCTTAGCTATGACCCTTTTCTACTTAAAAGTCTGCTCTAAGTTCTGATGAGTTTTCCTGCTCCCAGGCTGCTCCAGGAGACCAAAATACAAAGATGAGTGGTATTGCATTAGGTACACTTGAATTTCCACTGCAGTTCTGAACTATGCTGAGAGGTTAAGGACAAATTCAGAGCTTTTGATTAATTCTGTGAACAGGAAATAATAAAGACACAAGAAATCTAGTATTCTGAAATTAATTAATATCATTACTTTTCACGTACTGGAAAAAAAACCTAATAAGATGATAAAATTTATGTGTATAGAGAGATTTGAATATGAAGATATAAAATGGCTAAATATAAGACAGAAGCAAATCAGAACCAAGAATTGCCTAACTATTTTCACAGTTGTCTTCTGCTTTTCACCGTATATAAGAAATAAGGCCTTCTTCACTTAAAAATTAATAATGACTTTTCTGACTTAGGTTTGTTTTTCTTGCTTTTGTTTTGGGTTTTTTTATCAACAACATACACTGCACAAACACACATCAATATGCTTTTGACTAAAAAAGCACTGTATTTAGATCCAAATCTTTAAAGGATTCTTCCAATTAAGCCTGTTCTGAAACTTAATGTAGCATCAAAGACTGTTGGTTTGGGTTTTTTCTTTATGTTTGGTGGAAATTTTTTTCGTTACATTTAAGTAAATGAGAAACATAGCCAGGTAGAAGCCTGTCTTGTCTAACAAATACAGGGGCAAGAAACGAGAGCCTCTTTCCCTAGTGGTAACCTGGGGAAGCAGCTGAAGTTCACGGTGAAAATGGACAGACTGAATATAGAGAAGACTGGTCTGAAAGGCACAGCTCTTCAAACCAGCCTTGCTCTGATACTTGAAATGAGCTGGTCTGTGCTCCAAACCAGGTGTTGTTGGTTTCCAGGCATGCAAAGGAAAGACAAGTGTTACAGGGCAGCTTTAAATTGCCATAGGGTACCTTCAGATTGTCATGAAGTCGACTGTATTTAGATTAAAAGACTACAAGTACACTCACATTGTGAAGGAATGAGCATGAGAAGAATTAAATTTTAGCTACATTTTTATAATAAATTAACTATTAATTATTGCAGCAATTCTCAGTTTCACACGGTACAAGGTGACAAAGTTTCAAGGCAAGGCAGGAAAGCTCACCTCATACAGCCAGGATACTACAAAAGCAGCTACTTCATCAGTCGCATGGAGAATTACTTTTCACTAAAGCTACTCCAGAATTTTGCTTAGAACTTGTAGAACTCAGGTTTGTAGCTAGGAACTAGCAAAATCTTTGTAAGCAGAGTGGTAAAACACGTTACTTGTCCTAAACTACAATTCTGTGACTGTTTGCTTTGAGAGGAGGTGTTCTAATGACAGCCTATTTGCAAAACATCCTTCAGTTACCTAATGCCCAAAATATTTATGATTAAGAACCCTCTCCCTTTAAAAAGCTTTCTCGTATGTGGAATATACTACTAACTTGAGAAGAAAGCAATTCAATGCAGATAAAGGCTTCTGAGCTTTCCTCTGCTGACTAGTAAAATAAACAAATATAGCTGAAATGTTAGAGTGACTTCAAGCTTCCTATTAAGATATAAAACACATAGCCAAGGACCAGATTTTCTGGAGGACTCAGCAAACTGTAGGATCTGTAGGCAGAAACTGTATTTCTTTAAGGAATTAGGATGACCTAATTACTTTTATGTGCAACAGTGGATATAATGCAGCAATTTAGGAACTGTCTTTCAAAATCCTCATGGTGGATGACAGACTCCTGCAGAGGGGTAGGGAAAGGCTGCACCTGGTGACTTCTGTTCCTCACCAGTGCATCAGTGCACTTTCTCCTTAGAGACAGGGTTCCCTATCTGGCTGCTGATCTGGAAACTGAGAGAAAGCAGTTCATCCATCCAATTCCTCTTCCTAAAAATATGAAAGCAATAGGAAAATCTATAAAATAATTAATGCGTGAAGAGATTCTCCCTTAAAACCTGACTGTATTATTTTAATAAACACTTTTTCCCCCTTGTAATTATATGTATGACATACTAGAAGAAGAAGCAGAAAAGTGCTTATTTAAGCTCACCAATTTTACAGAGCTGGTCTTTGAGAGATTCCTGACAGGAGCTAGGGATCCTACATTTTTCTGTTAAAATACCAGAAAATTTAAAATCTGTCAAAAAACAACTGATAACCCCCTGCTTTTAGCAGCTTTTTTCCCCCATATCTAACTCAGTGTGTCTTACCAGGTGTTTTCTTCAAGCTCAGAGGTTTTTGAAAGTTTCAGGAAAAGACTCAAAATTTTCAGGGCTCCCACAGGCTGAGAATTTTTCCAAAAACTCCTACCACAGCTGAAAGAGTTCTCTGCTGCTTTGCCTCAAAGCCAAAGAAAAACAGAGGGATTCCTGGCTTGGTAAAAATGCCTAAGGATATACAGAAAAGGGACCACAGATAAAATGATGGCATGGAGAGTAAAGGGGCTCTGTTGCCAGGTACTTGGACAGGAGTTAGCAAAAACTAGCCACCAGACATCTGTGCTAACAGAATCTGGGCTTTATCATGTGGGCCCTGAACTTCTGCTTTCCTCACCTGTATCTCAGAAAATACCTATTCCTTTTTTTATTCCCTTAATAAATGGGAATAGGATGACTCCTCATGTTTTGAATTGGATGACTGTGGCTATGACTTGAAAAATGTAAACTTTTATAGCCGTAACAACTAAAAGTGAAATAGGAATATTTTGAAGTTTTCAAAAGAGGAATGGAAGGTAAACTTGAAGCCCTTGTGTGCCTGCATGACTATAAAGGGTATGAGAGGTTCGTAGGAAAAACATTACCATTTCTTAATTAAAAAAACCCCAACCAACAAAAATCCTCAAGAAAAATATCCAGCTACCCTGAAAAACTCCACTCCTAAGTCAATTGCTTAAATTTCCTTTCTGTGCAGTTAATAAATGTAAAGTATGGCTCTAAAAAAAATTTCACCTCCTCTCTGGAGTCAGATGGAGAGGATCAGAAAAAGGTCACTTCCCTCGAGTGCTCTGTAAAAGGGACAAGGGGAAATCGGAGCACAGGGACAGGGTACTTGGATGAAAAGGATGGTAGATAACGGATTGGCAACATCCACTTGGCTGCATTTGTAATCTGTTCCTGCCATGTACAATCCTGTGCTGCAGAGCATTCTTTGGCACTGCAGCAGGGTGTTAAGTGGTTGAATTCAGACCCTGCTAAGGAAAGAGAAAGCTCCCAAGCTACACCTGCCAAAAAGGCAGCAGAGGCACTTGGCGCAGACGGGCGAGTGAAGCTGGTGATACGGGTGCCCTGTGCTCTTATCTGCTGAACTCAGCTTCTGCCTTGGTGATTACTGGGCCCTTCAAATGAGAAAGAGATAGGCAGCAAATAAAAATGCAAGTATTAACTGAAAATATAGGAGAGGAAAGAGAAAATTAGTTCCTCTCAGTAGTTGTCTTGGGGTAGGCCAGGGATACTTAGTCCAGGCAGGGCTAATGTTGGAGAGGAGTCAGAAATTTCTGACTAAGTTACTAGTCAGCTCCTCTTCCCTTCCTGTAGCACACTCCAGCTGGCTCACCTTCACTGGCAGATGTAAAATATCTCTGGTCCACTTTGCAAGGGGACTGAGAAAACTCTAATACAAACAATCAGCATAAAGCTACTTGAAGAGAAATAAGACACTGAAGCAATAACTAGGCCACATTAACCCATGTGTCCTCTAAAACATGAAGGGTATGAACTAGCATTTAGAAACCAATCATGGGCTAGTTAGATGCAAAATGTTTCACTAATGTGAAAGCTACAAGAGATGCTCTCATCTTTGATTACCCCTGAGGCCATAACAAACTCAGAAAGAAGCATATGAATTGCTGATTATTTTCTATGATGATAGAATCTGAGAAGATGCTGATAATGTTTTTGTGCAGACTGACAGGTCCCTGGCTGTACCACTTCAACTAAATGTGAGTCATGTAGTGCTGCTCTCATTTCAGGACAAGATAGAATATGCTGGAGTTTTCAGATTTCTTTTTTGGGAGGAGTACACAACCTTTATATAGGGAGATGAAGACAGTGATCATGAAGTGATCAGTGATCTTGATCTTGCAGATAAATCCTGGCTTTCAGCCACTTTAGCACATGTACCATGATGTGAACACGAAGTATCTTTTCATCATTCAGTACACAAGATGGATGACAAGAGAAAAAGAATCAGTAAGGTTTATAGAAAGAATGGTACAGAAGGTAAATCTGTGTGGTGGAATCCAGCAAGTGTAAAATTCAAGATTATGTTATAATAAACACACAATGGGGATCATAGCAAAGTTAACTTTGATTTCCACTGACTATACACTTGACTTACATTTTTTTAAATGCAATCAATATGCAAGTTATTAATCTGTTAAGGTGTCTTTAGAGTCATTTTAGTCTGCTGAAAAAGAGCTCTGGTTAAACAATATCTTCTGGTCCACATCCATCCCAAACTGGAAGTACCAACTGGGGACATTCCTATAATGACACTTTCCAATTTTTTACAAACAAGAATATTCTAAGTAATAACAGATGATAATTTGATTCTGCATTTCAGACAGAGGAGCATTGAGCAAGATTATTTGGAAATTGATGCCAGGACAAATGTGATGTCATCTTTGGACCCACTGCTGCAGCATTTCTGAGAGAGGGCTTGTCCTTCCATGCAGCAACTCAGGTTCAGACTGACAGTCTGATCATACCTCTGCTGTTCTGACAAAACTACTTGCTGCTAATATGAAAAGACCTGGGAAGACAGCACCTATTCTGCAATACCTCCGTGCCTGAAATCCTTTCTCCTGCCCTTACAAGACCCCCTTCTGGCTGATCTGTTGAAACAGAAAAGTTTTATTCCCCCTTTTTATTCCCTGAAGAATAAAGATATGCATCCAATAAGTTAGTACAATCATTCCCCAAATAATTTTTCCTATATAATAAGTCTTAATGAACAAAGACAAATTTAACTGGGGCATGAATTGGCAATTTCTATACATACATCCACAGCATATTTAGAACTATTAATGATTTAAAGAGAAGCAAAAGGGACACAGCTTAAATCAAATCACACAATTCCATCAAGAAAGTAAGATATGACTGGGGTAGGCATTTCTTTTACAAAATCAGGGTCTGCTCAGTGCTTCAGCGGAAAGTTCCCCTTGCGGAGAGAAGCTAGGGATCAAAATACTTCCACAAACAAAATGGGAACACTAATGTTTTATCTGGAGAATCCCAAATGTTTTCAGAACAGAAAACTGTCAAAGTTAACTAAATAAGAAAGGGTTTACCCAGATTTAAAAAAATGTTTCCATAAATAAGAGAAATTCTTTTGGGAAAAAACTGTAGGGGGTGATCCTTTGAAGATGTTTGTAGTTAATACGGTTTTACCTTGTTTTTCTGCCTTGGTAGTTACTGTACTAAGCTGCCATGCAGAAACTTTTCTTTTTTAGGGCCACCAATGTTAAGTTAGAAACCAACTCCTGACAAGGTTTAGAAAAATGTTTCTGTCTCTGACAGCCATTGAAAATGTAGGTGGATCCAAAGAAGTTTTGTCTCAGACTGTTTCTTTCTGCCACCTTTAGCAAACACATGCAAGCACAACCAGCACCCTGGCAGGGGCCTCTCAGTCCCTTGGAAGGCAAAGAGATGAAAGGAAGCACACTGGTGGTTCCCCCTGTCTGCAGTCCTTGAGGACTTCCTCCTATGAATGAAGAGCATAGATTTCCTGATTGGTCCATAAAGCAAATTATGGCTTTTTTGTCTCTTCTAATATTCACTTCCTGCATAAGATAAAAGATTGTGTCTCTTTGGATGACGCATATGTTATGGATCAACTAGATTTAGCTTCTACAACTCAAAATCATCTTCTGGAAAATTGTTTTAAACGCTTTTACATACTATTGTGACCACTTTGAATGAAAAAAAAAAAAAAAAGACTACATACACAAAAACCTAGAAATCCACATTTGTAAAGGTTGTGCTAAGTTAGAAATAAAGGAAGTGCCTGACAGCCAGCATTGGTTGTGCCTGTCATTCGATAATCATGAGTGATTAAGTTTTCCAATGAGCTTTGAAGTCCATTGTGAAAGACTCTTAAGGAAAATCAATACCTGCAAGATAAATGGCAAAGTCTGCAAATTAAAAATAGACAAGTACTGAACCACTGTTTCCTAAAATAAAGAGTTTAAACATCTGTGGTGTATAGCAGCATAATTTTATATAATTATCAAGAATTCCAAGGGAGGAAGTAGACACCAAGTTGACAATGTTTGCCAATTATCCCAGGTCTAATTTTTAATAAAACTTACAGAAGTTTGGAGAGGAATGACAGCTATGAAGGGTAAACATGCCAAGAGTTAGGCAAATGAAAGGTAACACAGATAAATATACACTAGGCAGAACCACTATAAAAATACAAATTAATCTGTCTCTAGAGGGTACTACCACTCTTGATATTCATTAATACCACCAGAAAGCAAATAATGGTTGGCTGACTCTAAAACTACGTCTCTAAAGAAAAGTTTCTCTTAGTCATAATGACCAGTTCTGTGAAGAAGCTCACCTAGAAACCTGTGCAACTGGAAAGCAAACAAATCAGTAACAAACAAAATTCCTGAGAGTATTAGGAAGAGGACGGAAAATTAATAAGAATCGCATCATGCCTAGCTATGGCAATGACACACTGCTTCCTTAACATGGCATTGAGTTTTGAGCCTGCTCTTTTAACTGTACCCGTTTTTTTCCTAATCTTTTATCTTCGCGCAAATGCACATCCCCACCTCTCCCTGATAACGGCACATTTTTCACACACGTGCTTTGCAATGAATTAGTAATGCTCGCTGCTGCTGACACTCGAGAGCGGCTGGCTCATGTGTCACCTCAGGACCAGCCCGCACCACCGCGTGCGGTAGCACAGGCCGGCAGCAAGGGGCACTTGCACGGCATGAGGAAAGAGAATGCTGTTGCCGTTTTCATTTCAGACAGGCGGCTAGTTTGTGAAAGGAAACGCCTGGCAGCGGTTCAGCTGGTGACTGTGTGGCGGTGATGAACTGCTGCCCTCTCCGCCCCCGCCCCCCCCCCCCCCCGCAGCCACAGTGACAAGCAGATGTGCAGCAAGCAGTTCAGGTGACGGTCACCTGCAAACACACTGTACCTCCTGACTGGGCAGAAATGACTCACAACTGTTTCCTTCCTGTTCCCATTAGCTTAAACATTTAAGCTAAAATGCCATGGCAAACAAGCATTTTGATAACACTCATTGCCTTTTTACGAGCTGACAAAGAAGTGAGAAGTAAGAAAGAGAGTATTTCTTAATTGCTGCTCTGATAAACATGAAGAGCCATAGGAGTATTATTTTGGCAATACTTTTGTTTAAAAAAAAAAACCAAGATGCTTTACCATAAAGCAAAAATAACAAGTTCACAATTTTCACATCAGCTGGCTGTGCAGTTTTACATTTTAATGTTGAAATTATACAGAATTAATGATATCCTCCAGTTACTTTCCTGGCTGTATTAGACTTAGCTTGATTCACCACAGTACAGGATCCAGGTCTTACCTGTCACACCTGTCTCCCCATCAGCTTTTATTTTTTCCTTTCTTACAGCATATAGAAAAACACATGTCCAGACAAATGCTGCAAATCATTCTATTGCGTCTCAAAACTTTAGCATAGCATAGGGTTGTTTTATGCAATGTGCAAACACCACCTCAAGAGACCAAGCTAAAAATCAATCAGCCCTGCTCCCAGTGAGAAGGCTGGACACCACTTCAAGCCTTCCATACAGGGGAAAAGCAACCAGCATGGCACAGAATAAAAGGGCTCCCTAGAACTGTCTAAGCAATGCACTGTTTTAAGGCAGCTTCAGTACTGGATATTAGAACCAGATTGGAAAGCATATACTGAAACTAAATGTGGAAACACCTTTACTTACTGTGTTAAAATTTGGGAAGAATCCAACAGCAGAGCTGCTGTCCACAGGGAAGGACATAAAGGGTTTGATATCCAGGGAAGGCTGCATCATCAAGGTAGGTGTGCGCACAAGGGTGGGAAGTGTAGTAGTGCCTGCCAAGAGCAAACAAAACCAGGAATTCATGGTATTCTCCTTTCTGCAACACACACAGTATAGCTGACACAACTGCCAAGAAAAAATTATACAGGGGATGATGAAAAGTCTCCGTAGGAGTTAACATCATTAAAAGGAACCTATTTCAACACAGCACAGACGAGGCAGAGCACTTCCCTATGGCCATGGATACTCAGATGCTGAAGAGAAGACATATGGTAAATAAATCACACTGGCAGGTAGAATAAAGCCTTTCTACAGCTGCAAAATTCTTCTTGTGCCAAAAAGGCCAGGATGGGTGCCCATGAAAGTCAGATGCTTTTGCAATTCATGGTTGCCTACTAGATCAGCCAGCACAGACAATACATGTACGCTGAAATTCAGAGGTTTGTTTCCTAATAGTGATCTGCATGTATTTTTTCCCCTCTTCTGACTATCAGGTGCTACACAAGCACCATTTCATCTAACATGTAAAAAAATTGGCATTTTTATGGTGCAAGACAAATATTAGAAAACAGCTAACAATTAAATAAACAGCTAGCATATAGATAAACACAATTCTTTACATGCAATGTTAACTATTTTTCCTAAATTGGAGCTCTCCAAACAAAAGTTTTCTAGAAATCTATATGCTGAATTTTTTCCTGTATACACTTAAGAATCACTGCCCCAGAAGATCCCAAAGGAATGGGCAGGCACAGATGTCCAAATATTCATTTTTAACTAGCTATCTGCCCTATTCACACAATAAATGTGCTTAACACACAGCTCCCAGCTATGCCAGTGGGAGTATTTTTTTTCCCTGAAACCATACAAAATAGATTTCAAATAAAATTTCCCTCATTGAAATACAAAGTGAAAAAAACCAAGCCCAAAACACTCAGTGTATCCTTCCTGGGTTGAATAAATAATTCAACACCGACAGGAGCAGGCAGTGGAACATAAGTGTCCCACACCTCTATTGGAGGGTGAGTCACTCTCTGTCTCTCTTACCTCTGTCAAGTTCTCCATAATTACCTCCTTCTCCCACTCATCAGTGGCCAGCAGCTGGGAGCTAACAGGCCTCTTAGGAGCTTCCCTTGTCTCGAGCACAGCTTACACAATACCTGAGCTGTTCCTCATGAAAGTCATCTGAGCTTTTCTAACCCAGCCAGGAAGTGGATGGGCAGGAGGGAAGTGGAGGGGGACTGAGAGGGAGCAGAGAACGAAGGGGTTAGAAATGTAAACAAGCATCTTTTCTTCTCTTCTCCCATAAAATCAAATCATTCGTATCCACCTGCAAAATGCCAGCCAATCCATATGGGCTGCGTGAGCACCAGTCTTCCATTAAGGGATCTCCCTTTCTGCCTGTTAGGGACACACAAAACTGAAGGCAAAGGAGAGATTTTCCTCCTTTTCACTGTCCTGCCTCCACAGCCACAATTTTAAGCCCATCTTATGGTATCCAAGTGGAAAGCTAAGTTCAGAAGCCAGATGGGGCTGCATGGATTTTTTGGATGACCAAACACTTATAACTAGCCCTGAGCTCAAATTTTGTTGATGCTGGAGAGACAGTCATTTTGATCTCAGCTGCAGCACAGTAAACATTATATTATGGTCTAGCAGATGAATAGCAGGCTGTAATCTATTCTCTGTTTCTTCTATAGGAAAAGCATGATGATTGCACAAAGATGGGTGAATGGCAGCTATGCAGAGAGAATGTTTTGTACCACCCCAACAGAGCTGCACAACTGGAAAGGAAAAATATGCTTGAGAAACTTTCCCAGAATATTTTCTCTCTTCTTCTATCCCAATACTTTCATAAATGTCAGGTTTGTTCCTGCATGAGCCCATGAGACTAATTGACAGTTGTGCCTAATTAACCGTGTGTCAAAGCTTATTCAAGTGGAGTCACAAACGTCAAAAAAGCTGAAGGCTACCATGCCTATAGTTTCTTATTCATATCCATAATGGAAAAGATGAATCAATAAGAATGCAGTGTGTCAGAGAATTTATCTAAAGAAAGTATCTTCAACTGCAAAAATGATGATTATTTCTACTAGCTGGTTCTGAAACAGTAGATTTACATAATTTGGATTTCAGAGTTGCATTCAAACAGGAACTATGTTGTATTCAATTACCTAAAGGGCCATCATCAATCTAACTTCTGCAAGTTTCTCTTTGAAGTTCATAAGCAATTAAAGATCTGTGAAGTTAAAGACAACCTGTCCTCTCTTTACATAAAAGTACTTCAACGAAGCTATGGCTACATATTTTAACTCAATTTTGCAGAAAAAAAAACAAACAGAATAGACTTAAATTGTGACTGACATTTGAAATTAAAGTTACTTTTCTGATGCTGTCCTTATTCAATGTATAGAAAGCATCTGGCATAAAATCTTTAAAGTGTCCTACTGAAAAAAAAGCAACCTTCTTTGTACTTCTTGGTTGAGCACAGAATCTTTCATGTGAAAAAGACATCTGAAATCTCTCTCTAGCTTTGCAGTTCATGGTGTTTCTGCTGCCAGAGTAATTTATAACCAGGAGACTAGAATACATGTGGAGTCTTCACAGAAAACATATACACCTACCGGACTGATTAGTGAAGGCATTAATCATAAAAAACGTGTTTGATAACCCTGTTGGATTGAAGTTTGGCTTTCAGACCCACCTCTGAAGGAATTATCAGGTCAAGGTGACCTAAATTACAAGCAGAAGCACTTCATGACAAAATCGTCAGATCAAATGCAATAGGGCAGTTTTAGCCTGGCATTGCTAACAATGGTCAAATATTCTCACCACTACTCCACCAAATCTTTATCCAGACCTGAACTAAGCAGGAATGCTGGCACAGAAGAGATGTCGCTGACAAGCTTCATTATCTTCATGAATTTAAGAGATGTTTATCATTTCATAAGCATTTTAATAACAAAGATAACTTACCATGTCAAACAAGGATTGTTTTAAACCACCTGTAAATCTTTGGAATAAATATAACTGTTTTTTCTTGTAAAGGCATTTGCTTATTTCAGCTTCATACTTGTTAAACAGTATTTTATAACTTCAATTTTGACTCCCACAGCAGGGGTTATCTATGTACTGGGACGGCGAGCTGTGGGCAAAAGGCACTGATTCTCACTGGTCCCTTTTGCCTTTGTTGAAGAGGAGGAAAAGAGGTTTTCAGATGACCCAAAATGTCTCATTTTATTGTAAGTTTTTCCTCTTCCTACACGAATTTATCTGAACAAGCAAGTTTCTGTGCAAGTTTCTGCTCCTCTCTAACCATGTCCACATGGCTTTGCATACACCCAATGCACTGGGACACTGATGTTTCTGCAGAAGTTAGGAGAGGTTGTAATCTTTACCCAAATTTAATCAGCCTCTGACAAATAAGATGCAATGGATTAAGCAGTGCAAGTGATATTTTTGCAATTCAGCAATTAGGAGGTCTTGCATCTGTCACTCCTGTGACAAGACATCTCCCCAGGGCCAGGGAAGCAAGCTTTAGCCTGCTGCTAGCAAGGGGACAGACGACACAGGGACTTGAAGAATCTCCACCAACAACCCCCCTGCCTTTCCAGCCTCACAGAAAAAACAGAACTACAGAGCAGCAAGACTGCAGTTCTGGCAGAGGGAATCACAGTTAACTTTGGCCATGGTAAACAGTCACTGGTCCTCTTCAAGTAAAAGTGTTGCGAGTTCAGTCAAATCTAAGCACACAACTTCATCCCCCTTGTCTCCTGAAAACTATTTGTGACACTATTACTTCTGTGATTTTCTCACCAAGTGTTTTTCTTTGTCACCGAAAAACACAAAAAAAGTGTAATTCCTGCTCATTAATTCCTCAGATTTGTGTCATTATTAGACCAGTATACAAAAAAACCCCAATTCTATCCCAAAACATTTACATTTTGTGAATTATTTCAGCTTATTTAAAGAAATTAATTATGTTTCAGACTTGAAAGCTTTGTCTTCCAATGTCTGCATTAAAGGCAACTATAGAAAAAATTGAAGCCATACTGAAGTCTCTCCTGTTTTCTTGTTACCTAAAGATGTTACTACAGTATTTTAATCCTCCCACCAAAGGAAGCAATCCACACTCAGAGCAAGAGCAATGGAAGAGTAACTGAGGCACTCTCAGGACTGAATAAAAGTATTTGTGTGACAAATTTCCATGCACTGGACAATCCGCATCCACCTCAGGTGGTTGCATTTGTTTTAACTGGTGCCATTGACAGTATTTGGGAAAATTCCAAAGGGACACTGAGATATCCACACCCACCACTACTTACATGCGTTACACTGGCAGTTTTCAGTTATGGACACACTGTGCTCCCTTTTTCACCCCTCAATTATCTGACCATTGTCAGCTATGAGGAGCCTTTACTTTCTATAGTAATGTTGAGTAGCCATATCTGGCCCCAGAACAGTAGCAATGTAACTGGCATGATGGATCAGTTCTGGGCTTTGTCCTCCCTTCAATTTTTTAGAACTGTGGTTTTGAGACACTGCTTGAGCCAACAGTACCCCTTTGAGGGTGGATGACAAATTGCTCCTTTCATTTTGCCCACACTGGCTGAATCAGTTAAGGAGTGCAGCCAGGGTGTGCACAGCCACCCTGGCTCTCGACCTCACACTGTCATCTCTGGTTACAGCATTTTCCTCCTGAGCTCCAGAAGGTGGAAGCAACTCACTGGAAGGATTATGAGACAATTCTGTATATGTTCACCTATGAGCTTTTTCTGTGACCGTACAGTGTCAGTGGCATTTATTATTTTGTCATTGGAAGTTTTCAATATTTTCAGAAATATTTACTTCTGCATGTGGCTAAGAAATCCAGTTACAGCCAGAGGTAGTACCTAGGGCTTTCATATTGAATAAAAATCTCTTCTGCTCTGTTGCCTATGATTCACAGAAAAAAAGCCCCAAAAACCCCAACCACTGCTAATAAAACCCAACTTACACAAGATTTTCCGACACTTGCTTATATGCAACTGTTTGAAATTATATGTGGAAAAAATTATGTTTACAAAAATCCCACCACCTAACTACGTGATAAAAGATTCACAGTTTTCTTCCCTTTTTACCTGATGCCCCCATTGCATCAAGCCTCAGTTCTGCTTCCATCACAGCTTTTTTCCCTCTACCTGACAGGTGGAAAACAATAACTTGCAAGTCACTGCATTTTGTTGTTTGGGCATTTATATGACATTAGCCCTTGAGATTTTTCACAATGCTTGATATTAGTCATTTTTCCTTTCCAGTATGATCAGTTTAGAGGATTTAGAAACTTTCTAATTTCATTTGTTTACTTACAGCTATACACTGATATTAGAGGATGTCATCTGTTTCTGTTTATGCCTAAGACAAACTCATAAAAAAAAGTTAAGTGCAAGTAAAATAATTCTGAGTTTCTGAACAGAAGGTGTTGATATCAAAACACTTGAGGAAAAATCTGTTCAAGAAGTATCACATGAATTATAGTCCGGAAGGTGAACATTAACACATGCACCCCTTGTATATAAAAAAAGTTAGTAAATACAGAATTTTAATTAATTTTTTTTCACAGTTAAATCAGCAGACCAAACATTTCTTCTTTATAATATGGTATTCTGAGAAATGAGACCTATGACACCCGTATGGATTCCAGTCTGTCAAAAGAAGTCATGGAGAGATAAGACCATTAATTCAACAAATTTTCCCAAATTAATGTGATGTTAAGAGATAACTCACTATCCAGGCAACTTGTTTTTAAAAGTAACTTGAAGCAGAAGCCCAGAATATATGTGACATGGCACAGCCCTAGCTAACAACAGGAAAAATGCTAACAAGTTTTCTGCCCCCTGGGCACGACACCAACTAAAACACCCATGAATGAAGATGCAGCTTCTTTGAGAATTGACATGATTAGCATCAGAGCTAGTGATACATATCTTTTACAACCTGGAGAGCACACTGTACTCGCATCTCTTAAACATTATTCGGATATAGATGGAATAATCTTTGGCTTACAGATGAATTTAAAAACCAAATTATACACACCCATTTGTGCCTGGCAAATAAAACCAGGTAAATCCTCAAAAGATGAGCTGTTTTGTTTTCTCTGGAGACACAAGGAAAGGCAGCAAGAACTGGTGTAGAAATCATGGCTGTTCAACTAAAGAACTTCTGCATGGAACACTTATAAGGCAAGTGATAAGAAATCATTGGTCCAGGTCCAGCCTTCCACAGCAACATTTGGGTAAAAAATGATATGCCAAATATTCTGCATTCCATTTGGAGTTTATTTTTCCAGTAGATATTTCAGGAGACCCAGAGGTATTTGATGCAGCTTCACTGCAACAGAAAAACCATCTATATATTGTACAGTGTAAGCTCTTCACAACTCAATAATTACTTATTTAAAAAATGCGTCAGATTATAAAAATAATTCTGTCCCTAAAAACTAAAATATGATTTCCAGTATCCTTGAGCATGAAGTTAGTATTTCCATTACTATCCATATATAAATGGTCTATGAAGGTGTACTATCAGAATTCCATATTCTCCTTTTGTAAAAAATCGGATACCAGGAAATGAGGTATTTCTATGTTTCAATTACATGTAGGCTTCCACCAACTAGGTGAACACCAAAAATAAATTGAAATCTGCTGCTGCTGAAATGAATGGAAGCTCTGGCATTTAGTAAATCCAAAAAGTCAGCCATTACTTACCTAATACTCATAATTATATATATCTCATTTAGAAAAGTGTATTGCTATGTAATGTATGCAGTTTCATATTCTAAAAATATGAATAAAAATAAATATGAATAAAAATAAAAATTCTAAAAATAAAACCAAACTTTACAAGTAAGCATATCTTCCTTGGATCAGATCCTTCCTTATTGAACTATTAGTTGGTTATTTGGAATTTGACTTCCATTAATTGTTAATATTCCTTTGCCTAGCTAATTATTTTCCATCTTCAAAACCTTATGCTAGAAGGATGGTCATTAAAAAAAAGTAATTATAGATCATAAATATTATGCACATATTTGATAGGAAGATAATGAAGAAACTGATATTGAAAATTTCTCTAATGATAACATGAGCATTGAAAAAAACTGTTGATACTTTTTGCCTTAATCTCTACATTTAGTACATCAAAATCACATATATGGACAAATAATGATATCTATTGGGGAGAGGGGAGATGCAGAGGGGAAAAAACAGAGACAAAACAACAGGAAACTGGAATTTCAGTATTTTAGAGACAAATACATTAGAAAATTAATTTAAAAAAATTTTATTCTTGCAGTCGTACTGCCTTTCTAACAATTTTCAATAACGACAGGAATCCCCACAGGTTTTTTAATGGAAAATGCCGGACCAGACGGAAGTGAAGTCCAATAATTAGAAGTGGAACGGATTCTCCTGCCTTTTCCCTAAATAGCTGTGTAACGATTGCCTGATGCTGGCCTCAGGAGAGCCGTGTCCTCGCCCCGTGGCCCCGCTCCGCACACCTGCCCGGCGAGCAGCAGAGTTTGCAGCTGCTGCGCCTCACCTCGCACGGATTTTTTCCTCGGCATTTACATTCCCAAGCCAAGCGAGTGCCACGAGCGCTATACTGCTATCAAAGCAAGTTTGTTAGCACTGGCAACTTGTAAAGTCTAAGCAATTAAATAAATTACAAAACATCCTTTACTATATTTAGAAGAATCATGCTGGCTGAAGCACAATTGCAATTTGTTATTATCTGTAGGTACTATGGAAGTATTTGCCATTAGTTTCTTAAAAGAGATAATTCTCTAGACTTCTAAAGCAACCCAGACTATTTGGGAAAACAGAGTGCCATGTCAAGGCTTAACATGATCAAGCTCAATAAGCTGGGGGTTTTTTCTACTAAAACAGTAACAACTATCAATAACTGCAATGCTCTGGCCTACATCAAGGTCAGCTGAAGTTTTACAGTCTGTCCCTGTTTCTTTTTCTTGGAATCCCCTGGATGGGTCAAGCTTCTCCCTCTGGTCTCCACAGACTGAGCGAGCTGCATTAACCCCTCCTCTGTTCTTATCTGCTTCTAGGAAACATTGCTTTGGACTTGTTTTCTCTTTGAAGTTTTCCAAGCATAAAAAAGACCCAGCTGCATCTTTTTCAGCTCTGTTCTCCTGCTATCTGGACTAATGGAGATCTTTCTGAAATCCTTAGGATCTTTTCAGTTGATTTATTTAAACCAGCCCCCACTCTTGCCTTTTGTACTGTCGCAACCCACATGCAGTGAGAGGTGGTGTTTGCTTTGCTGTTGTCACCCTTAACTGAGAACACATCAGGTAATATTACTGAAGCCACAATCTTGTCCAGAGCATGGTGAGACTTCTATAAGTCTCCATTTTTTCCCCTCAGTGCATGTTCTTTGGTGTTGGGCACCAAGCCTGTAATTGTGCCAGGATTAAGCACTGCTCTCCTTTCCCTTCTGGTTCAGGAAACACAAGATTTCTTACAAACTGAAGCATCCCTGATAAAGAACAGGAGTGAAATAGCCCAATATGCATTACCTTGAAAGTTTAATAATTTGGAGGAAAGCACTTATTTGCAGTTAGTTTTTTAGAGTCTGTTATTTCTTCAACTCTCATATAATCTGATTTTTCTCAAAATCCAGCTCCTACTCATGATTCTGGCACCACTGAGGCCACCATCTAACTCTCAGTGAGCCTCACCAAAGGCTTTCTTTCAGGAGTTACTGAGCTGCTACCCACAAAAACCAAACAAGCCTGTCACCAGGAATGCTGCTGAGGGAATCATTTGTTGAAGAAAACAGATTTATGTTTGCAGGTGGTTTCTTGCTCCTTATTCCCCTTCAATATGCTGAGCCACCACCTCAGTAGTGCTGTGCACAAAGGTAAGAGGGGTCTAGACACACACATCCTCACAGACGTGTCCCTTAACCACATTAGCCTATTTCCAACGCTCCTGAACAACATCATAGCTCAGAGAATTTCAAGTCTCATTTGCTTTTCCCACATAATACACAATCTCCTTTGCAAAATATAGTTACCCAAGTGGCTTATTGTTTTCTTTTTTAAGTTTTTCTATTGTTATTGCCCTGTAAATATCCTTCAGATAAAAGATTGCTGCAAGAACTGGTTTAGGTTATTCAAAGAAGTCTCTTGAAAATATTGGCAATAGAAACCCAGGTCTCCGCCAAATGAAAACTATTCTCCTTCCAATCATAATTTTCAGAAATTTCAAAATACATTTGTACATTCAGTCCACTCCTTTTCTATCTGAACTATCACAACACCAGTCACAATCCTCCCCTTACTTGCCATCATTTCCATAGCTAGGCACATGCTTTTAGAAGAACCACTATCTTTCTGTTTAGAAATAAAAACCAATGATACACGAAAGAAAGGCAAATTTAAAAACCTTCATGATACTGTCCATGCAGTCTATACATGTTCCACAAGGAATTTAGTTGCTCTGCCACAGCACAGGCCATGCAGCACACAGGCACCTGTCCACAAGAGACCAAACATGCACGTTTTTTTTTCTAGCTGCTGCCCCTAACAGAAGCAGTAAGAACATCATAGAATTTCCTGGAGGATTTCAACTTCCTCTTAATCAGATGCCATATTATATCTACTTCTTTTCTGAGCCCACACTTGTGAACATCAACAGCAAGGCACAAGTCAGAACTCAAGCTTTAAAAGTTACCAGTGCATCCTGTAGCACCATACCTGGAAAAAATAATGCAGAGACCTCACCCCACAAATGAAAGTAGGAGACAGGCTTAGCTCCTCTCTCACTTAAAAATGCAAGGAAAGCTACTTGGAAGCTACTTTAATCTGCCTGTGGAAAGAGTACAAAAGTTGCACTATTTTTCTAGCTTTCTAAAGTTCTGTAGGCCGTTTACAAGGAAGGCAAGTACTACAAGTTTACCAGTGCCCTGCAATATTCAGAAGCTTCATATGCTTTTGCTGTGACCACGCAATCATGAGTGAGTTTAGCAAAACAAAAGGCATAATAAAGCACAGACCAAGCAGTCCCATAAAGGCTTCCCACGATTAAACAGTGCTTACTTATGTCACTAAGGTTATAATCCACAACCTCTGCAGCATTTAAACATATTCACATATAAACAAACAGCTTAAGACTCAGAGGTAAATAACAATTTCATTTCAACATGGTGCTTTTGTGACTTCAAGTGTTGTGAAATATTGAGCAACTCTCAAGACTGAACAAACCTGGGCTGTCGTAGTTGTGTGTTTAGCTTTGACGATCTGTGAGAAGAGCACACTGTGTCTGAAATGTGTCCCCTGATTCTTGGGGCTGTCCTGTGCAGGAGCAGGAGCTGGACTTTGATGAACCCTGTGGGTCCCTTCCTACTCAGAATAATCTGTGATTATGTGAGTGTTTGCAACTTGACCTCAGAAGGAGGGCAGCTTGCTATTTGACATTAAAATATCACCTAAAAGACTGATAAACTGAATTTCACTTGCATTTTCTCTGCTATTCTTAGAATTAAACTTAAAAGGGTTACTAGCTAGCTGTCTGCTACAGAGCTGCATTTAAAATAACTTCTGGGGGGAAAAAAGAAACAAAAAGAATGAAAAGAAATGATGTCTGTTTGATTTTTTGAAGAGTTCATAAAAGGGACCTCAGAGCACAGGGTTACAGACAGCATGGGGTTGTGGCATTCAGAAGATCAAAGTCCACAAATCCCGTCTCTCTTGAATTAAGGTGCACTGCTTTACTTATTCTCAAAGTCAGCATTGATGAATAAGTAAGAACTTGAAAACTTAGAAAACTAAAATATATGCTATCTACCTTCTATTTGCACAGGGAGAATGAAGACAATAGATTTCAAATTAACAGGTCTGCTAGCCCAGACCACCATATTTGTGATGTTTTTGAAGATGAATTAAACACCAGTACCTGACTAAAAACCTCATTCTGCTTTGGGGTGCAGCAGTGCTCCAGCCCTGCTAGGGCTGGTCCATAAAGACTTCTGATGCTGACATGCATGACATGAACTTGGACAATTCTACCCTCAGCTTACATTCAGAAAGAGAGAAGAAAAAAAAAAAAAAAAAAAAAAGAAGCAGGTAACAGAATGTCTCTGTTAACTTAAATTGAGATTGGACCAAAAACGTTTTTTTTAATCCAAACATTTGAACTGAATTAAGTGTTTCAACTGACATAAGCTTCTCAAAAAAAGGCTTCTTTTTTTTTTTCTAGTTTTCCAGAGACTAATTAATATCCCTTTAATATTATTTATTTCATAAACTAAATGTAATTAATCAAACACTATGCTGAAAATAAAGACAAATAAAGAGAAGTAAGAAAGCATTTTTAAAAAATGTGCCATACAGCCTGAATCTATTTTCCATGATGATACCAGGAACAGGCTGAGCAGCCCCACTGCTCCTCTTCTCCTAACACTCCCTTTGAGCAGCACAGGGAATCAGACCCGTTGTAAACAAACACAAACCAACAAAAGAGAAATTTGCCTTCAAGCAGACCAGTGAGCTGGTCAAGCTGAAGTCACGGTTGTGAAACAGAGAGTACCAAGTTGGCAGCAGCAGAAAAGAAAAATTTTGTTGAGCACTGATGAGTCTTACGCTCATCCAGACTCATCTGAACTACCCTCATCTTTCCTGCAGTGTAACAGTCAAATTTCATGCCTGCCACATTGTGTTTCTGGTTATTTCTCTCAGAATGGTATCTGCACAAGCTGACAACACAGCAGAGTTAACTCAAGTTCACCTTATGAGCCCAGCAATCCAGTCCTGCATTCCCAGAATGGGGATTCCTGCTCATGTGCTGCATTGGTTATTACTCAGCTCCTGATTTCCTTTATATACTTCGGCATAATTCATTTTTCCTTTTCTTCAAAGGGAAGAGAACCTATTACTTCCTAAAGTTAGTCTGTTCATTCTTTTTTTTAAAATTACTGTGACCCCATCAGGTCTCTCACTGCTCTGGAACCTCTTTTACAAGATCCACAGAACTGTATTTTCATCCCTTCAAGTATCCTTGTGGCACGTCTGTCAGAGCCAGTGCTTTGAAGATTCTGGTTCATCAAGACACTCTGACCTGTTCTTGAAGTTTTTTGGTTTTTTTGTTTATACTGGCAAATGTCACATGAACACCACTGATCTTTCTAACAAAAAGTAATTAAAAACTGGCTCCATGCAACCCAAACTTCTTGGTTTTATCTGACTCTCATGATAACAATCCACTTTTTAATTTGGTATTCTGTAAGTATTGTAAGTGCACTTACAGAAAGATTTCTTTAAATTTCATGTTTATTTCAGTCTCCTTTTATTTTCTGTTTTCTCCTACAGATTCGTGTTGCTCTTTCTTCATCATGTAAACCCCTTTCCATTTCCTACCTCTATATACAGCTCTTGAGCATGAGTCTGTAAGAATTTTATAGTTTAGCCAAGTTATTCTCACCATATTTCCTAACTTGCCTCTGCTATGAGACAGTTTGCAGCTGTGTTCTTATTAGGGTTTCTTTAGAAGAACTTTCAAACCCTTACAGTATGCATGATAAAAATATCCTGATAAGGATATCTTAGAGAAAAAAATTCAATCCTCTTTTCAGAACTGCTTTCACTGCTGGTTGTTTGGTGTGTTATCATGTTGCAACATTTTGCTGCATAATTAAAAACCAGACAAGATGGCTATTCTGTCTTTTTATTTCTACTAAAAAGCAACTCCCCCTCAGTTCTCATAAAAAATGCCTTTCCCTATCTTAAAAATAAGTGTAGATTTTGTTCTAATTTTAAAAGTAATAATCAATACTTCAGTATCCTGAATGCTAGTTTAAAGATGAAGCTAAGCAGCAGAAAGACTCCAGCTTGCCTCCTGGAACAGGTAGCGTATTTCCCTTTCACTTCCAAATCCTGGTTATATACTGCTGCAAATAATTGAACCTGTAATTCTCAGTTGTGAGAAAGAAGCAATGAGCCCCTCACTTATTTTTTTCTCCCTGTTCTGATGGCTGATTTAAGAATGTGCTTAAATTCCCAATCACTGGGCTTTAAATTCACATTTAAGCATTCTTATTAATTCTCTCAAGGGTACCACACATCTTTAACTTCGCTTCATACTTTGTGATTGGCAAGACTGAAGAGAAGATTTTCTGACTGAAAGGCAATGCACATTTAACAGAGAGCATATGGTTTGAAATATGACTCTGTATTTCTAAAATATTCAAAATTTAACAATGAGAGTTGAAACTTTATAATTCAAAGAATGGATGTTTTGGTTTTGTGAAGTGGAAAGAACTGGAAAAAAAGTACAAAGGAGGAAAAATACTGCTATTGCAAAGGCGTGGCCTCCACCCCCAGTAATGTTTCCAGTAGCTATAATGCTACTTGCATCAAAAGGGAGAGCAAAAACACTGAAATGCTACCCAGATTCTTGGAGAAAGAATTATTCATGCAAGATTTTGAAGTCACAGTAGAAGGCATTTGATAAGTATACGTTTAGACACAAAGAAATCTTTACTCTATAACATAACCCTGCTTTTTCCTTTTGATTACCCATATTTCCAAAAGCAAGAGAAGCAAACTTGCTTTTATAAACCTAATATCTGGAGCTATGATGTGTGATGTACAAAACTCTGGCAAATAATTCAAACACGGATCTATTACCCTGGTGCAAATCTGTCATCATTCCTTTTAAGTCCAGAGAATCACCAAGATTAGCAGCAGCACAAGTGTGAAATTTGGCTGAATTAACTTCAGCAGGAGGAGCTCTCTGTAGAAGCAGCGGCTGCCAGGTCAGGCTATAGTGAACCTTTCCCAGTGCAAAGCAATAGCAAGACAAGGTAACTAAGTATTTGTCATCAGTTTCATGTGGTCAGTTTGGTACTACACCCACAGAAACTGCGACGTGCTCTTTATTTGCAAATAGTTCTCAAACCGCAGCACAGAGGAGCCCACTGAGGACACGAAACCTGCCAACTCTGACTGGAAAGAGGCGAACAACTGACATTCCATGGAGCAGCGCTTGGAGGAGGAACCCAGCAAGGGAGTCATGCAGAGCCATTGGAGGGCAGGGGGGGATCACAGCCCACCCACTCCTCTATCTATTACCTCTTCTATCAGACTCTGCCTCCATTTCTGTGCAGGTGTCTGAATTGCAATATCTTACATAAACATCTGCTACAGTAGCATGCTAAATCTGCAAGGGATGGATGAAACACTGGCTCCTTAGTTAAGGTCAAGGCTGATATGTCTCTGTGGATGCACCATAGTTTCACAGTTCCTCATGCATTCCAGAATGGGTTTATAATATGCCACGTATGTCCCCAATACACACATGGCTTCAGAGTGAAACCATACCCCAGAATACACTCAGTGCCATATAACCTAAGAATTCTAACCAAAGCACCTAATTTGGGAGCTAAGCAGATGATCAAGTAGGCAGCTCTGAAACTGCATTCTGCAGTTGCAGTTCAATCACCTGCAGAAGGATCCCACATTTTCTAACACAGTCCCCTCCAGGAGTAGCATCTCCATCCACCTCCACTGGTGGTACTTACACCCTTGTAATTTCTGTGTCCTTTTCCTAGAATTTTAAGAACTGTTGTATGGAACTATTTGATTTGAATCTGGGAGAACTTTCTCCATTACTACAGCATATGTCTGTCAGCAGAAGGAAGATCAGATAACTGAATTTAGGATTAACTTGCTTTTATGAATTTTGACCAGGAAAATACATGATAGTTCCAAAGAAAAGATTCCTAGGCATTTAAAAAAGTATAGTCAGATTAGAAGAAATAGAAGAATAAACCCATTTGCCAATAGGAAAAAATTGGATTTATGAGAAAAATGTAAATTGTTCTAAATCTACCTCGAAGATTCAAAAGATTCAATATGTAACAAGTTTTGATGATTTGAAGTTTTGTTTTCTTTGGTTTCTGTTTTTTAATTTAAGGTCCATTTTACCATCCTTACAAAGACAGTTTTTAATCTTAAGTTTTTCTGCCAAGAGAAATAGAAACAGTTTCAGGCTTGTACAACACCTTCCCAGACATGAAATTCAAACATCTTCTATTAAACATTTTTGAAAGTTGCACAAAAAAAAATTAAAAAATCATGCAAAGTGAAATTTAATCCTCAGATATGTTTTATGGAACACATGTGGATTGAACTATGGAATATCCATGAATTGATTACTATGACTAATGCCTCAATTGGAATAAAAAAAAAAAAAAAAAAGAAGGAAAAAAAAAAGGAAAAAAAGGATCAGTTTGTCCAGAGCCAGAATACAAAACCATCCTTAAACATTTTCTTTTTTCCCCCAGATTTAACAGCATTGTTTGCAACAAAGGATTTCAGAAGAGCAATCATTGAATATGAAAAAAGAAGATTAAATATACTTCCAACTCTCTCAAGTTGGAATAAACTGAGAAACAGTCATCCTGTGACATGAATGATGTCCTGAAGAAAATTATTTAATTCTTGGGATCCATTATCAAAGAAAGGAAAAGTTATCTTAAAATGGGAATAAAAAGAAATTACAAGAGCAACAGGATTGCAGTGTGGCAAACATCAGAAAACTGCATATGACTTTGAGATTTAAAACTCTGGTGCCCAGAAAAACAAGAGGCTTGGACAAGATGAGCACTGCCCAGTATTTCTAGTTCTGTACATACATGCTCAAATTTAACAGTCGAGAAAATCTGTAAATCAATCTAAAACCACACAGTCTTCATATGCTGGGATAGGTATAGATTAATAAATCACTCTATCAGGAAGTGGTGCAGAGTTAAAAAGACAGACAAAAAACTACAGAAAATAAAAATATCTGGACATTTTGTCTGAAAAAAAATTTCGTGCCCTTGGTCATGCAGTGAGAAATGTGAGGAAAAAGTATAAATAGCAAAAATGCTTGATGTGCTTCCAAATAATATTTGAGTTGAAAGAGCAAGGGATTGATGTGCCAGAGTAGCAATTAAGGTGGAGGAGGAAAAAGCCTAATAGAAGCCAAATAACCTGGTCACAGCATGAAGTACAAAGCTCAAACTATCCATGTATCCTTTACATGAAGGAAGGACGCATAAGTCCATCTCTGACAAAGCTTATTGTGCTGAGCAGCAGGTACCTTTTAAACTGGGAAAGGATTTACAAACTGAAAAGAGACTGAGGTAAAGCAAGCTCTGGGAAGTCTAAAAACACAAAAAGTTAAATATGGATACCCTTGGAACAAAACACGACAGATGTAGAGGCTAGAGGGGTACAGGTATTTAAAAGACTTTTAAGGTGAAGAATTCTGAAAGGTTTTGGAGAACAGAGAGAATCAAAATGAAAAGATTTAAGTGAGAAAAACAGGTCTGAACATCACGGAAAGCTTCTTGACACCAAGATTATTTTGAGAGATATTTAATGTTCACAGTGGAAGCCTTTTTTAGCTCAACCAAAGTGCAGAAATAATCTCCTAAGAGATTTTGAGATTCTCAACAGCACATGCATTTGTATCAAGACTGAATAAAACAGTGCTACAAGAGAAGGAATTCCACACTGGCAAGAAAAGGATTAGATGACCAGCAATGGGTACCATGATTGCACTTGCTAGAGACAATTTGAAAATAAGGTATTGATAGTCAGTGTTAAACTTTAATTTTATGAAGTACAGTTATGGCCTTGCATCATTTCAAGGATGCCATATCTATCAGAAAGTATTATCATGAGTTTTGATCAAGAGATCAATAAAATTTAACAGAAGCAAATAAAACCACAAGCATGTGTTACCTGCTAACATCCATGAGAACCCCAATGCATTTATTGCATAAATGCATGTGTTTTATCAGGTCCATTTTATAGCAAAAAAGCGGGTCCCTCCTCTACAGAGTTGTCAAAAGCTTAACAATATAACATAGAAATAGATAGAAGTAGCTCTATATTTCTCTGTATAGAGCAGTAAAATTCTCTAGCTTAAGAAAAAAGAACACATTTCTGTTTCAAATTTGCATTTTTATTTTCTGATGGTACTTGCAGTCTTTTTCACTTGAAGTGCAGAAGACAATATAAACACTAACAATGTCATTCTGGAATTATGTACCTATTCCTGTGGAAAAGTAAAGCAGAAAAACTTTTTACATTTCTGTCAAATCTGGTTGTTGACAATTGAACAATTTAGTAGTTCTCAATACAGGAGTAGTTGCAAATTCTGGGAAAAGAAGGTTGCTAAGATTCCCTCTCATTCTGCAAGTGGAATTTTCCACTTTATATAAATACTATTTTTGTCAAAGCGATTTGTACAGTCATGCTACAACTGCACATGAAATGGAAAGTTCCACAGCTGTAATGGAACTGGGAACTTTTGTTCATGGAACACTTTTATTTTCATATTAAGGACAAACATGCATCATAGTCAAAAGCAGCATTGCTTATCTTCACAGTAAATGCAGGATTTACAATTTTATTACTAAATATCAGTTGCATCTCATTTTAAATGCTAATGTTCCATAATGCATTCCTAGCAAAGTTCATGATAAAGCACCCTGAGCACAGCTGCTAGTTGTCATGTCCTTTACTGTAACAATCAGCTGGCATGCAAAGCTCTGTGAGCTGAATCAGCAAAAAGCAGAAGGAGTTTGCATTTAGGGACATTGAATGGATTTGTGCAAGTGGTAACAAAGGAAGATATCTATCCAAGAACTTATATTTACTCTTTCTAGATATTCCTACAAGTATCAAAGCATTTTGATTAAAATCCGATCATTGAATTGTGGAAAGTAAGGCTAGACAATTTCAAGTCATCCAATCCATCTACATGAAATAAAACAAGAATTCTACTTTAAATCTACAATGTGAAACACCACATTATTTGAAAATCACTTTACTATAAATAGCACTCAGAACAGTGGGAAAAGAAGTACAGGTAAGTGAAAAGCTGGCAGAGAAGAGAAAAAAAAAAAGACTGGCTCCATGGAATTTAGTGTATTTTCCAAATGTGTATCTCAAAAAAAAAAATCATATCTTTTAAGAGATTTATTGACAAGAAGCTACAAAAATCCCTAATACATATCACAGTTAAAGGAATGGTGGAAAAATAATGTGGTATTTTCAGAGTAGATAGAAAATAATGACAAGTGTTAAGATCTTGCTCATAGTCTGGAACTTTAATTACTTAAAAGAAAATAGAGAGGAAAATAATTAGAAAGGTTTATAGCAATTAATGATGCAGAATAATTGATGGAATTGTAACAACTGTTTAGGCATTTTGAGGATCATCCTTCAAAAGCAAGAAAGGACTGTTCTGTCTAATAAAAGTAAGAACAATATAGACATATCCACTGTTTTTCCCTGAAGGTCTGGAATCCCACTGCTCCACGTTTTGCTTATGCTGGAAAAACAATAGTTACAAAAGCATAAATATGTATTTGGCTTGCAAAGAAAATTGTCACTGGTGATAAATCACAGGAAAAAAAACATTAAATGTAACTTTCAGTTTTCAGAAGCATTTATAGGGCTGGAATTTAGGACAATAACAGCTTTGCTTGTAGATTGAACAACATACAGAATTGGTGAGATTTCACACATACAATATGTCAAAAGGGTAATGCTCCCTAAAAGAGTCAAGCAGAGGGAAGAGGACTAAAATGGGATATAAAATTTCACTGATTGAGTCAGCAGATTTGACTTCACAGAATCGAGCCTGAGTGGATACTGACTTAAGCAGGCACTGCTCAGTTTGAGGCCAGAACAAGCTGTAAGCAAAAAAAATTTAATACATGCTGTAAGAGCTCAGCTTAAGTTTTCTCGCACAACACATTGACGTTTGAAAGGCCAACGATGATGTAGGTTAGTATTTTGGTTTCATCATGAGTGTTAAGAAAGTCTAAATATCTGGGAACTTCAAAAACGCTATTATTTTATTTGAATTAAATGCATGCTTTGGATTTATCTATACACTTTGAGACCCAAAAGACTGCTCAGAAAGCTTTCATATCTAAGACAAATGAAAAGAAATAAGGAAATCAGACTTTAAGCAAGAGTTGGATGTGTTTCCTAGTGCAAGTAGGCTAAATTATTAGAATACAACAAATTAAATAAAATACAGTAATGTTATCTTCATTTAAGAAGGGCAAAAGCAGGTGTAACTGGAGCCATAGGTAACCAAGGACCACGTGAGTATTTGTCCAGTTTTCTGAAGTCTAAGAGAGATGTCAGATTCTATCCTGTGCTGTTGTCAGTGACTGAAGCTGTTCTGCTTGCCTGCATCGAAATAGGTTTTGTTTGGTGCTGCCAAGTAAGCTCTGGAGAACAACTGGTTGCACTTTCCATCCTCCATCTTTTTCACCGAGGAGAAAAGCCTTTGATAACAGACAGTTCAAACAATGGGGAGCCCCACATTCAATAAATGAGGTGAGACTTCTACAAAATACAGAGCACTAACATAATAGTTTAACTGGAGAAAGTGACACTCAAATTCAGCTAATTCAAGGCTGCAAAAGGTGTTTTGGTACACACTGCACTAACAGCATGCTACATACATATTAAGAGGCAGAATTCTCACAGTACATCCAGCACCAGCAGATCATATAGATTTGTCAAATATTCAGACAAAAATTACTCAAAATAATAGTTTTATTTTCATTAATTTAACACATCTGTCACTACTTTTTCTTAAGAATAGATTTCCTTATTTAGCAAGTCTCTACATAAAAACTACTATAATTCCTATTCTCCCTGCTTTAACATCAATCATCCTTTTTAAAAACTTTTGTCTCATAGTTGGTTTCCAGCATTAGTCTCAGCAATGTTCAGTCTGACTTTCTCATGGCTTTTCTCCCTGATTTTTTTTTCAATTTTACATGTCAGTGAAACTTCCAAATCCCTGACACCAGGAGATTAAGATCAAAACCTAATGATAATCCCACCCCAACCCCTTTTTATTTTATTATTTTTAAGAAAAACATTGCCTTTTTCAGATCAACGCTGAAGTTAGATGAGAACTTCAACTTTTGTTGCCTTTAGGAACTGACTCCACTTTTCTAAAGCAGCTCTTGTTCTCTGTTCCATAAAGAAACTGAGAAGAAAGCTTGAGCTGCTCTCCAGGTGGCATTTATTGTACATACAAGGAGCTCTTCACTTTTCATGCAATTCATTCCATTAGAGAAGGTAAACCACGGTTTTGAATTTTAAAGCAGGAGGACCTCATGCATAATTTATAAAAACTGCCAATTACATCAACCTTACTTTTTCTGGTGTATTTTCTGCTTCAAAATGTCCCATGCTGTTATCCTTCAGCCATAGGTGCAGTATCAATTACTGGCTGTAAGTGACCCTGCACTGGCATCCATTTTGTTGCTATCAACAATCCCTTGAACGTTACAGATTTTTGGCTGACAACATCACCTACTGCTTGGTTATTACTGTTTAAAGTTGCCATAGAGACAAAAGAACAGCTGAATAGCAATCTAAATGTTCAAGGAATGGTTATTCTTTAGTAATAGGATGCTACTTGCCAGTATGGAGCCTCAGGTTCTAATGGAAATTATTTTCAATAATAAGTTTTGAGTCAGAACCTTGCTAAAAAAAAAAAAAAAAAAAAAAAAAAAAAAAAAAAAAAAAAACCAAACAAAAAACTTGTCTTTCCTCCTGCCCACTGTAGCTCCACTGCTAATGAAGAGGCAAAGGAGACTCTTTCCCTGCTGTGGCACAAGAGAAACACAGCAGAAGTTGACACCAGCCCTGCCCCATACCCTGAAGGATGAAACAGTCACTGCACAAAGACCCTTACCTTATTCTCTCTTCTTACATATATATCTTCTCTTCTTATGTCTCAAAATGGGATGCAATAAAGAGGTCTCATGCTTCATCTTCCTCACCAAGTGCTTCACCACCTCACACAAAGTGGTGCTTCATCCATAGAAACGTAACACAACCTAGGAAAAAAATCAAGGATTCCCTCCTTGAATTTTTTCCTCTAGCCATACAGATCTGCTTTCTCTCCGGCACGACCTTTCCTGTACAGAGTGTGTGCAGAAGCTCAGACTAACAGCTGAATCCCACTGCTCTCTGCTCATAATCCATTAACTCATATTACAGTATAACTTGCAACTGATGGGAATTGAGAGCACCCAGCCCTGGGATACTTGGAACCTTTCAGATTCCAGTCCCAGGTTTTGAAATCCTTCCATCTCCCCACAGCTCCTGCTCCTGAGTGGACAGAATGCATGGGATCAGAGTAAGTATTACCTTTTCTATCTTAAATCCTGTTGTTGAGGAGTCAGAAAATTTCTAAAGATAATTATAAATAGCAGATTATCCTTGGTTTGGTGCAAACAAAATGCAATAAATCAGAACTTTGTCCTGCAAAGCCGTCCCACTGACAGACCAAGCAGCTGTCGGGAACAGCTGAAAGAATATTTTCCTGTCCAAGAGCCTTTGCCTCACCCTCAACTTGACACCACTGCCCTGCTCCCAGCACCTTAGTGGCAGTATGAACACAAAACCTATTTCCAGGGGTTGCTGCCTGGTCCTCCCCCAGCTGCAGGAGCAGTTTTAGTCCCTTCATTTCGTGCCCTGTGAACAGCCCCTGAGTTGTCTGCTCCTGCAAGGTGCAGGATAACAGTCAGGAGGAATACTCTAGCAAGACAACGAGTAGTAGGGGATAATGCAGAAGAGAAGGAGGAAAACATATACAAAAACAAGGGATTCTTCCTCCTCCTCACCAGGCCTCTCTGCTGAAAGAGTCCTGCACGCCCTTTCCCAGTCACTGAATTTTCTCGCCCCCTGCCTCTGCTCCCCACAGCCCTGACATTCCACTTGAGGCTCCTTTCACCTCTACCATGGCCTCCTGTGAACCCTCAGCTTTCAACAACCTGGCCTCTGTGCCAAAATACATTTTGTTGACACTTCAGAAAGAACACTTCACATTGACAATCATGAGCTTTTGCTCGCATTGGAAAAAATCTGCTTTTACTAAGAAGCCTTGAATTGACTTTGGAGCTTACACAGGAGCAAAAATATAAAATGTTAATATATGAAAGGGCAGGCAGCCTGTAACAGTGGAGGTCTGTTCCTCCAGCTTGGGAGTTTCCAGCTAAGTGAGAACATTCTAATGATAAACTGAAATTAAACACATAGATTGATTCTAGTTTTACAAATCCTCTGATCTACAGCAAAGGTGCTTAATGTGGAAATAAAATCCTTAAAAATCACTACTTTTTGTTCTTTTGAGCAAGTAATTTTCTATCAGTTGAGGGAGAAGATACAATTCAGCATCTCAGACATCACTCATATAGGGGCTAAGGGACATGATGCAAACAATCACAAAAACAAACAGAAGGAGAAGGAATATAAAAGTAACTTCCCCAAAAAGAGGGCATGACCATATCTTAAATAAGCTCCTTGCCCACTCTCAGGAGTTTTGTTAATCCAACCTCAGCTTTGCCTCAGCAGGTCCTGCTCTAGGCCTGCTCAATCACACAGATTGCACAGCAAAAAAACCTGGGCAGGTGCCCAGCAAGACAAGAGCTGGTTTCAGAAAAAGAAAGTACTCTCCTCTGATGGAGGGGAGAGGCAGCAGCACACAATGCACCCACTGGAAGAGCACCCATCAGGGGCAGCAGGAGGATGAGACCTGGGCACCACCCACGCACATGGCAGCAACTGCTGGGTTCTGAGTTTGAGCCAACCCACAGCCCCAGCTACAGACAGGAAAATGCAGTTTGGCACACCACTGCTGACAGATTGCCAGTCTAATTCTACACCTCTCTGAAAGGGAGAGCTGAAGGGAAAAGACAAATCATCATCGTCATCATCACAGAATTAACTAGGTTGGAAAATATCTTTGAGATAATTACCAAACACCACCTTGTCAATTAAACCATGGCACTAAGTGCCACATGCCAATTTTTCATAAACACCTCCAGGGAAGGTGAGGCTACCACCTCCCATGATGAAAATAATAATAATGAACCACAATGACATTTCTGATCCTTGTGCCCCCACAGTTAAGACTGAATGGAAGGGAAAGAAGACCACACCATGAAATTAAGTAAAACTCAAAATAAAAAGGAAACAAGTTGAGTGGTAGTCTCAGACTCAGTCCCAATGGTATTTTAATCAAACAAGTTTGGAATTGCTCTCCCCTTGGGACCAAAAAAAGTCTTCCCTGAAACATAATTTAAAGAAATGTGTGATGGGACAGGAAATAAAAGGTTTCAGTTTAAACGGTTATATGGAAAGACTATTTTATAGGGGAAAGACTTTTGGAAAAGCATTTTCAATGAAAAAAATTCCAGATGAAACTCAAAAGAAACAAAACAAGACACTGATAATGTCAAGGACAAGTTGTATTTGAAGACTAACATACATTCATAACATATGGGACATAATGAAAGGGTGTGTATTTAAAATTTAGTAGCTATTCCCACAAAATTGACTGCACTAGCAGCTACATGAATCATAGCATAATTTATTTAAGGACATCTGAAAAAAACCCAGACATATTACTTCTTCAGACAAAGTATGAACATTTCCTTCACATGACTGAAATGATTATAAACTCCTGACTTGCAGTGCTAGTAGTTTGCCTAGTATTTCAACTCCTATATTTCTATTTTTAAACACCTTAAATAAAGAACAGTATCTGGATAGACCAAGGGTGAAGGAGTAGGGCTCTCAGACTACATAAGTGCAAAGGGAAAACTGTATTTAAGACAAACAGTAAAGATAAGTCAAATACATAAAGTTGTAAAAGGTATTGAATCAAATCAAGAAAGCAAAGAATGATGCAGAAAGTGGCAAACACACCCACAGATCACCCAGCAGCTTCTAGGAACACCCACTAGAAGCAGAGATTTAACTGCTATCTTGCTGCAGTAGCTAAAGTTCCTTGCTGAACTGTCTGTGAAAAGGTGTCTCCCTTGGTGTGAAGGCATGGATGTGGGAAGCCCTTCCCTCCAAAAGTCTGGCAGGGAGAAGCTGCAGGGCTGCCCTGGAGCAAGGGGCCCAGGCAGAGCACTGAGGAGCTGCCACAGCCACCATTCAATGGCCTTGGAGTAGCTCAAAGTAAGAAATCTTGCTGCCCTTCTACGAAGTCCATCTTTCGTCTCTTTGATCCTTTTGGTGTGAACAGTCATTCCAGATGCAATTTAATTGGAGTTTGTATATTTTCTCAGAGGTCAGTAGCAGATGCATCATTATTTATGTTCATATTTCCTTAGGGAATTAATCCTCAGGGTATCATGGGTTTAAAATTCTGGTGAAAGGCCTTAAAACTCTGCCTGGATTTGTATTCATAATTGACAGTATTACATAACTTTTAAGTACAGAATGACTCACAATTGGATACAAATTACTGACTTTGCATAAACTTTGTTATGCTTCTTAATATTTCTTATACTTTTTTTTTTTTTCTCTAAAGGTCTAGGAGTTCAGTCCCTGATGTTTGGATTTACAAGAAGCAATTCTTCTCTTTCAAGTAGAAGCACTTTCTTTGCTAATTTTAAAAAGCAAAGACAGAGCAGAGATCCTCATTTTTGTTAGACTTGCATAACTACATCTCAAAGTGCTTCTCAGGCAGCTCAACAGAAGGATTTTCCCAAATCTTACAACTCCGACTAGGAGGAAATTAAATCCACAGAATTGCAGAGTCAGTATGTTAAAGGTATCTGGATGAATCTTTCCTATTTAGACCAAGTATTAGAAAGTTTTAATGTGTGCTCTGTGGTTAGTTTTTCTGTAATCAGCTCACCCTCCTGGTTCACAAAAGCTGCTCATTCCTGTTAACTCAAAATGCTACTCGGATCCTGGTAATGTATCTTTGGAACATCAAGACTATCACTAGCTCTTAAGTACCACACCACAGTATAGTAAGTCTTTACGTTTAATTAAATTGGAAGGCTGTAGAAAGAAAGTTATTTACTTGGTTTTGTTTGCTTGTCTGTTCCACTATTATTAAGCTGTAATAGGATCCTATCCCTTCCATTATTTGATACTATTTCTTAATGGCCAAACTTGAACAGGGACTCAGAAAGTAAAATGATAGTGCTCTTAATGTTCTACCAGCAGACTGCTAAAACAGTAAAGTGATACCATTTACAGCTGCTGGAATGAAGCATTTGGCTTAAGGACCTCTCATGTAACGAAACATGTTTCAAAGCACCACATATGCACAGAAAATGCCACTAAAAGTATCTCCAAGTCTGCTGCATGCAAAGCAACACCCAAATGGGAGAATAGCCAGTGTCACCCCCATGATCCTGGTGACCAGGGCACAACCAGTCACTAACTTCACTGCAGGGAAAGCACTGCTCAAAAGGTATCTGTGAGCTGACTTGAAATCAACAATTTTAAAATAAATATTTTAATGAGGTTAATTAAGACTGTTCAGTTCAACCAGAGAACACCATTCCTACCTCTAATACCAGGATTAATTGATAAGGAAATTACTATCTGAACCCCTCACTGCACCACAAATGTTTGAGGCATAAATTCTGTAAGCAAAGAGTGTCCCTTAGTTTGATACACTGTGGTTATAATTAGGAATGACAAGACGGAAGAAATGAATGTTATTTCAAAAGCTTAATACTGGGAAAACCAATATCCATAGCAATCTATTCAATAAAGCAAAGGAAAGTGACCCATGGGAAAGGCAGGAAAACCAAATAGCTTAGGACTTTTAAAGTAAGATCAGAAAGTAATGAAATTAGTGAGTACAGCCTATTTTCATGTGTTTCAATATAAGTTTCACTTGTATTTCAATTGTATTTTTAATATTAAAACTTATAAAATGTATTTTAAATGTGATAATTACCATAATTTTAAAATTTAAAGAGCAGAGAGCCACAGAGTAATTATGCAGTCTCCAACACCACTCATCTTGAAGTATATCCCTCACAATTGAGTATGCTCAGTGAAAAACCGATTAATTCTCTTCTACAGCCGAGTTCTACTTCATCAGAAATGTACATCACTCCCCATGGACTCCTTTGCACTCAAGATGCACAACTAAAGTGAAAATACCCTCCCTTTTAAGAATTTATTTATCTTCCATTTAAACTGGACAAAGACAAGGCTTTGTGGCCTGCTGATCCTATTTATCTTCTCACACGTGCTCCTGTCCACTAGATTAATTCCACTAACCTCAGAGGA
Source organism: Sitta carolinensis (assembly GCA_032173965.1). Classification (NCBI taxonomy): domain Eukaryota; kingdom Metazoa; phylum Chordata; class Aves; order Passeriformes; family Sittidae; genus Sitta; species Sitta carolinensis. The sequence goes on from CM063288.1 coordinate 23,452,256, forward strand.
TTGCACAAGTAAAGAACAAACATTGAGCAAGCCAGCCACGGCACTTGGAGCTGAAGCCCAGCCCCTGTGAGAGTGTGACCTGCAGCACATTGAGCAGCTGATGGGCAGCAGGGATGGTGATCAGCCTTTGGTTCTAAAGCATGTCAGAAATACAGCATACTGCTTCCGAGGCCAGCTCCTCATTCCACTGCAGCAAGCAGCAAAGCCTCCAACAAAACCAGCATTACAAGATAAAAATGTAAACGACAACAGGGTCAGGGAACCTTCTAAAACCTGATCATTCAGCTTCATAGCCCAGCAGATAGCATAAGCTGCAAAAAGAACGGGAAAGAGAGATGGACACCCTACTCCCTCACCTCCCAGTATTCCCTACATCTTTTACTGGATGAACAGCTACTCTTTCATTGCCATCAAAATCACACAAGCATATCACTACCTTTTCAGTTAAACCATAGGACTGAGTCTATCCTTATTCCTCAATCTTTTCAAAAGCTTTAAACACTTTGAATTACTCTTTTTTCACATGTTTTCTTGTTCTGCTGTGCTACCACCTGTCATTTCAGGAAGCTGGTGCTAAGTTTTCAAAGACCATTTCAAAACTACTTTTCAGACCTATTATTGGCATTTCTACCTCTTTCAGCTTTGCCACCACAACATGGTGACAGATTTTAATATATGTTATCTCAAGTCACTAAAAAGCAGTTGTTAATATCAAAAAACAGATTCATTTTTGTGCTGGAAATAAAACCCATGAATCAACCTAATAGCAGGCCCAGAAGTATTGCCAAACTCTGTTAAGAATTGGCCATCTTTTCTGAATTCTTCTACATTGGTATGTACCCTGAAGTAAACCTAAAAGCTCCTGAAGCAACCAAAAAAAACCCCCAAAAACAAACGCAACACCAAAAAAACCCAAAACCCAACAAAATCCACCTAAAAAAAGCTAAGGAATGTAGAAAAAGTGTGTATTTCCACATCCCTTTTAAAAAGAAATCACTGGATGTTGTTTTATAAATATATAGCACTTTTTAAAGGAGAAGCTGATTTGTGGCTGACTTATGTGACAGCCACTTGCTGTAACTACTGCATTCTGCCCATCAGTTTCATGAAGGCATTCTAACACATGGCAGCAAGAATTACTTTCCCAATAACCCTGTAGGGCTGTATTCCTAAGTAATCTTAAGCAACATAAACATAATTTATGTCTCCAGAGTCTGCAATAATTATAATCCCATTTTTAAATGTATATATTATATACAAAGATATATTATAATTCAGTTTATTTACAACAAACAAAGAGTACTTTCAATTGAACACAACGATAGGACTTTATGACAAATTAAGCATTTGGGGGGGGGGCAGTGTTTTGTTTTGGGGTTTTATTACTATCAGCCTTTTCTCAGTTAATCTAAATAGGCTATTCAACAGGCTTAGAACACCATTCCAAGCTGTTAAGCAATGTGGTGGGTTTGTGTAATGTGGTGAAAGATACGAGTGAGTGCTTCATTGAACAAGAACAAGAAATACAGGTAACCAGGAGCAAGATATGGGAAGAACTTGAGCATTCTTTTGCATTGGACAAATGCCTTGAAATTTAACAGTGCATGTACTGTACAGTGACAAAGAGGTAGAGTTTAAAAAAGCAATTTTCTTTCCTCCATTCTGAAAGCTCTGTCTTTCCTCAGGTTCCCCATAAGAATCTAGAAAGAACAATCTGATTCTGTACTTATCAACTTAATTTTAGCACAAATCACAGCATCACCAAGGGCATACATTTTAGTTACTGTGTGAATACCTGCTAAAGGCAGAGGAAAAAACCCCTAAAATCACTTCTGAAGTAGTAGCTCAGCTACACATGAAACTCTCTTTTTATGCAATTATCACACCAGCCCAGCCATACAAGGAGGGTGCTAAAAAAGAGTGAAATGCAAAAGAAGTTCTGCATGGACAGGAAGATCCAGGATGGCCAGCAGGTGGGTTTTGAAAATAACATACAAGAAGTGCAATCATGGTGAGATCTGGTGAGATGCTTCATCACTTGTGGATAACTGCACTTATCACTGTCATACCAGTCTCTGCCTCTTCAAGTGAAGGAATCTGCTTTAACAGGAAACACTGGACATTGGTTTGGTGTTATGCCTGAAGGGTGTATATAAAAGTTCTTTGGGTTACACTACCCTTTGAGACATACAAGACTGAGGTACATTTCTCTTTGGCAATAACTGTTAATGAAATTGCCTAATAAAACTGAAATTTCAACTACAAAGACTACAAAATCACATTTGGGTTCATAGTACAAGCTGAACTTCACTATCTGGTTCCTATTACTACAACAGGCAACACATTTAACTAGGAGGTTTGCACATTACTTTTTATTGCAAAACCACATCTCTCAGTAACTTATGTCAGAATATTAGTTGAAGTTTTCCTTGCCTAATTTAAATTCCTCTTATTGTTTTAAATTTCAAGTCACTTCTGAGGACAGCTGTAAGTAACTTGAGTGCATATAAGCTTGAACAAATTAATACTGATAGATATTACCCAATTAAGATTATCTGATGCTGTCCACTACAATGGATTCTTAAAATTTTGAGGGAATTTCTCATATTTTCACTGACTGTTGGTACATGAAAGAATTTGCTAAGCCTTCCCACCTAATCATTGCTTTATTGATGTACCTTCTAAAGTGCTGAAAATCATCTTTCCCTACCCTCACCTTTGCCTCAGAGAGATTTCAGCAACCTCCCAGAAACTCTGGCCAGCCTCTGAAATGAGCATGTGACTTCAGCACTTTTGCATGCCTGATCCCTACAAGGACCTACGAAAACAAGAGGCATGAAGATGTGTTTAGCTTCCTCTTACAGGTTCCTGGAGTCAGCAACTTTTTGCTTGAATTGAAAATTGCCAAATTTTACTGTGAGATAATATTAGGTTTGTAGATCAGAGAATAACAAGAAATATAAGTATACTGTCCCCTGTCCTTTCTTGGCCCTTTCTGGTTTGCACTGAGGTCAGTGCATTCTTGCACTTTTACCTTCCTGCCCACAGTGAGGACAAAAGTCTTCCTAAAGGCACACAGGACAAACAAATAAACATGATGGCACAGAATTAGAGAAATACGTAAGTTAATCATATATAAAGAAACTCCTTTTTTCTGCAAAGCAAGCTGCATCAGGATCAGATTTTTGTTTAACTAATCTTCATTAGACACTCACTATAACACTACAGAAAGACCTGATCAAAATCCCAGAAATTAAAGCAGGAGAAAACTATTCCAAATATAACCTACTAAAAACCAATCCCTCCTTTTAATTGAACAACTCCAAACCATGGCCAAGAAGGTTCTGTACAATTCAAGCCAAACCCATCCCCAGCCGAACAGGTCTGACTAAAAGTGAGTTGTTGTTCAGATATATCCTACCTTCTTTTACCAGTTAAACCAACATCTGTAGGAGAGAGCACTGCTTGTCGCCGTGTTCTTTACTCTATTGATTGTTGTGTAAATATTGAGCTTCCTGCTTGTGGAGAAACTACTGCAAAGTTTCTTTCAGTTCTGTTTGCACATTTCAAACTTTTGCATGTTTTAGAACAAGGAAGTTTATGTAATGTTCCTGAGAAAGTGCAGTACATCATGGCTCATTTTAATTCAGGTATGAATACATGACACAGATGAATTCACAAAACACTCCTTTCATCTGAAGTTTAAGTAGTAACCCTTTTCCTCCTGAAGGTTTAAGCAGCTTTAAGTGATGAAATTATTAGATTTTCCTGTTTCTTTAAAACAGTACAGGATTGAAACAGCTCTGGATGAATCTTTCCTGAATTTATTCAAATATGAATACACCATCAACCATAAGAATATTTGAATAAGTCATCCAAAAGATGTCAATGTTCTCTACAGCCACAGAACATAATTTTAAACTTTGCTCAAAGCATTTCAGTATTACATCACATAAAAGCATCTTCTCCCCAAAGACCAAATTTTCAAGCACTGAACAAATGCAAATATTCCTCTGCAAAATCAAGAAATCTGTACATGCATCTGGGATATTCATCTATCTAAACACAAACCTTTGACACAAATTTTATTTCCACACTGTGTACTACCAGTGCTGCATTGCTGAAATTCTTGCTTAACTATAAGGCTGGTTTCATCTTTCCTTTTTAAATTACTGTCTTTAGAAGGGTATAATTGGGAAAATGAGAGAAGACTAATTCTGCACATATGGATTATCCTTCTTTACTCAGACCCCCCTCACAAGTTCAGAGTCCTGTTCAACCCCCACTCCTTCCAGGACCCTTCCTGAGCCGCACTGCTGTCTCTGGTCCCTGTGACTCAGTTCTGGTCTCTGGTCCCTCAAAAGCAGGGTCAAGAGAGCCACTGGTACCAGTATGGGTCAGACGTTTTCCCCCATCTGCTGGCATTTGTATTGATCAGCTTTTGCCAAAATTCCTATCTTATTTGGTGCACAAATTTCCAAGTTTTATTTGGTTTCCCTTCTTAACACATCCTCTCCCTCAGTGTAAAAAAGCTGCATGCTCTGAATAAAGCAGTTTTGATGGGTTAAAACTGGGACATTTTTGGTTAGTTAAGTTTGGTTTGTTTGGCAGTTTGTTGTTCATTGGGGTTTTCTTTTTGCTTTGTTTGGTTTTGTTTTGTTTCACTTTCTGAATAGACAAAATTTTCTCTTTTGCTTTAATCCATTCCAAATGTCCCCAAAGGCTTGACACCATTTTTTGGACTCTCACTTTATTCTCTCAGCTGGCAAACTATAGCCACTCGTTTGCAAAAGCTGCAGAGAGATGACGCCTGGCCAGGATGAACTGTCCACTGCCTATGCCTTGTCTCCCAGGAGACAGGAACTACCCAAGATTTTTGGGCTGTCTGCACTGCCCTGCTGAGTGGCCCATTCTGTGGGCTCTCAGATAAGCCATGCTGGGGAGCCAAAGATAAATGCGAATCTAGACATTACCATGATAATGGTAGCACAGGGAAACTGTGTCTGGTGATGTTTACCAAAGTATCTTGAGGCTGAATGGAAGATGTAGATTGCTCCAATTTCAGACAGAATTAACACATTTCTAAATAGGGAATGCTGAAATCAAGTAAATGAACAACAGAACAACCAATCACCAGATTTCTCTCAGGCTTCTCTGTTAAATCTGCTACAACATGTATTCCTGTGAAACACAGCAATTTACTATTGTGATTTTATCCAACATACAAAATGACAGAGAAGCAAAGGTCTAGAAGATCCAGAAGGCAATTCCCTACAACAAAGAATCCAACACCAAGGTATAAAACTATGATCAAAGAAAACCTAGAAACAATGTCACAGACACATATATGGAGAGAAAAAAGGACCAGGGATAAATGCTTATGAAGAAGCTGTATTAACAGTCCTTAATCATGTACAAACATGCAACCTTATTTGCTGAAATCTCATCAACTCAACTAGACTAAGCTAAATTCTGCACTAATCTTAAATTCTGCCTCACAAAAGCACCTCTCCAGGCCATTTTCTTGTCTTTAGAAAGTTAAATAAAGTGACAGTAACAAAAAAATTATGGTCAATAATCATGCACCAGTTTAGGTAAAAAAAAAAAAAAAAAAAAAAAAAAAAAAAAAAAAAAAAAAGAAATTCTGTAGTAGTTTTAAAAGCAATTGAATCCTTTAAGATGTAATTTTGTAATTTACTACATACCAAGGATGATCATACTTACACAGAACAAAAAGTAATTTAAACATTCAAATCACAGAAAATGAGCATTCTATTTATTTCAACAGCTGATAAACCTACCAATGACATAGCTCCACTCAAGGTTTGTTGGAAAAAAAAGAAAAGGTGTTTTCTACAATCTAATCATTTAACTATAAACAGGACTTTGGGACAGAAGAGAGAATTTATGTTTTTGACTTAACAAGGCATTCTAAGAGGAACTTTTTGAATACATCATGCACATTTTAACACTGCATTTAAGCAATGCTGTATAATCCACACATTAACAATTCAGAAACTTAATATTTTAAAATTGTTCTTTAAAATACACATGAAGGCACTCTCTATTTCAAATGCTACTACTATTTGTGCTTTTTAAAAGTATTATATAAATAACATTAGTCAATAAATTTTAGCAGCATAACAATAAAAGATAATTAAAGACATGCAATAATTAAACATCACTTTTTTTACAGTGAACCACCAGCAGGCTCACAAATAAAAAACTTATTTTCATATTTAAGAAATATATTCTTCCAATAGACTGACTAACAAAAATTTTCATTAGAGCGTTCCTTCAGAAAATGTCACCATTACCATCTAAACAGTGGGAAAAAAGTTCAAATGCTGATTTTGGCATTTGTATTTCTTTGATGCAGTTTACCCAAAGATAAAAAATGTATAAAAAAAATAGATCACAGTCACCCACAGTTCTAAGATTTCTAAATTTGACTACTCTCTTCCTAAACTGTAGCAAATTGAGTACAGCTTTCACTAATAGATTGCTATTAAAAATAAATCAGCTAAACATTTCTCCTTCCATACAGCTGGAGCAAGCATACAGCGCTCTATTATGCAGCTGCTTGAAAGGCAGATTTCAGCCTCCACATGGAATTACTTACCCAGAAGCATGTTTCTCTTCTACAGTTAGTTCAGCAGAATAGAAAGTTCTGCACAATAGATCTAGCAAAAAAAAACGTTCTCACAAGCTCCTTTTAGGCTTGGTGCAAGCCTTGAGTAGGGTTTGAACTTGTGCTGCTGAGAAATATGTCTTGCTCCACAAAGCTGCTGGGACACTTCACTCCCATTGGTGAATGACACCTCTTCAGGCTATGCTCAGGGGATGCAGACAGGCAGCAGCTGGTGCCACCTTAATTCGAGGTAACGAAACCACAGGGAAAGGGAAAGTAGTCACTTATGAAAAAATCATAAAGTTTATGAATTTTAGTATATCTGTCCTGCAATCGGTTTTAAACTAGATGCCTCTCTTTCAGCAAGAGAAAAACTCTTTACAGAACTAATACAGCGTATCAAGGAAAATCTATATGGTAGGCAAGTTTTGCAAAAGTAAATGTCCCATCTTTCCATTGTGCTTAATTTCATTACAGCTGAATTTGTCTGCTCTGTACTTTTGTAGAAGTACAGAGAGCTGGTTTGGGACTTTTTATTTAGCTCAAAAGTCACCTAAAAGACCAAACTAAACGAGGAAAAAAACCATTCAGAATGCTGCTGCTACCATGGCAAGTACCTACTGTCCAGTAAATTTGCCCACAACTAAAATTAAACTTAACAATGAAAAGGAAAATATTCCTCTTCATATTATAGAGGCAAAAGGCACATAATCACAAAGCTGGGACTTCTCTAATCTGCAGGCCCTAACTTTGGGATGTGCTGTGTCACTATACCTCAGCTGGGGTCTGCACAGAACTTGTGACTCTTCAAAAGAAATTTTTCAAGCATATTCTAGTAAGGATACTGAATAGAAAGAGTTTTATTTAAAAAAAAAAAAAAAAAATTACAAAAAGAGAGAGGACATCCAAGATCATTAGGAACAGATTTTTAGCTGATGCAGTTTGCAGTTATGTCAGATAATTCCTTAGAGAGAAATGAAGATAACAGAAGAAATTTTGCATATAATCCTTCCACTTTAGTGCACTGTCTTAAATATATAAAGATTTACTTAATCTTCTAATTTGATTTTTCACAAAAGTGAAGAAATGAGAAGAGAGATAAAAGATGACTTTAAAAACTAAACTTCTTGGAAGAAATTCCCATGCCTCTAGAAATACTAGACAGAATTTCTGTGACAAAATTAAATTTGTACCTAGTCCTGAATAAAGTATATTGTTCCAGTGACAACACTCTTCTCTACTATGTGACTTTTGGTTACTCAAAAGAGCACATATGAAAATTTAGCTTAATCTTATTTTATTCTACAACCTCCTACTCCTCCCTTCAACTCAAGGGAGATTACTTTGATAATTACCAGCTAACAGGAGTTGGAAGCAATTACATAATTTTAGTATATGTCCTGAAATATTTGGTACTCTTGATAAAATGTCCCTTTCCCAAAAAAAACCACATAAATGCAAAACAAAACAAAACAAAACAACAACCCCCCCCCAAAAAAAAAAAAAAAAAAACAAAAAAAACAAAAAAAAAAACCCTAAAAAGTAAAAAAAGGGTTGTGGGCATTGCTAGCACTGGAAAAAATGAATCAGCTTTGACATAAAAAGGCAAATAAAAATCAAACCAAATTAAAAATAAACCTCTCTGATTTTTAAGCAAATCTTGGAAGATATGACTCATTGCACATTTGGGATTGGAAACACCAAACTTCTGTTAAATTTTATTTGGGTTTTATATAGACTCTGATGACGTCAAGATGACCAGTATTCTCAATAAATACTCTGTTCTTTCATGCTGATAATAATATTAATAATTGCATTTTCTGTGATGACTAATGGATATTTTTTCAATTTCATTGTTAACTGCAGAAGTGTTTTACACATTCCATAAACACATGGGAGTTTTATGCATTATAGCAAGACAAAACAGCAGGGACTGTAACTCCCCTGAACTGGAGGCAGAGCTCCCCCACTCCAAGTGAACTACATTAATGTAGTGGATCAGTGAACGCTTGCTCAGTGATTGCAGGGTCTCTTTTTCTGGCAGTTTGACAGTTCCTTGCTAAACCATTATAATGGTTTTAACCATCTATCTAGTTTAACATGCCTTCCTGTTTCCCTCTTAACAGCATGGAAAAACCCTGTCTCAGAGAAGACCAGACCTTGGTTTCAGAGGAAGGTCTCAGGACACCCTAATCTCAGATTTAACGTGTCAGCCTGCCCCCTAGCTCACATCTAACATGGCATCTCCAAGCACAAACCAACACAGTTTTAACCACAGTTCTCTCTTCCCCACCCTTTAAACATGCTAACTCACATCTGTTTGACTGGCAGTCACTGTCCCGAGATTTTGGAGATGCCCTGACTCATTTTTTGTCTGAGAAGGTCTCTTCAGAGAGCCCTAACAGCACGGAAGCCTCCCCATACCATGAGCATGATGGGCTCTGTGTGCCGTGCCGAGGGCATGCAAAGCACTGGTGCAAGCACAACAGAGGTGCTGTGGGTGAGCAGGAAAGCAGGACAACAGCAATTCCTGTTGGAAAAGCAGGCTGAATCAGTCATGGCCTACTGCATTATAGATGCAGAAGTCACAAGGGTGAGGATAGGTGGCTGAAAAAGAAAAAGGAGAAAGTGGAATACAGAGGAGAAAGGGGTGGGGGGAAGCTTTAAAAAGAGTATAATATGTGCGAGAAGAACTCAATGAAAGAGCAAATGTCATTATACCAGGAGAGGTTAAGAGAAAGCAAAAGCATTAAGATGAAAGCAAAACAGGCAAAGAACAACAGTAAATTAAACAAAAAAAGAATGCATTTTTGTTTCCAAAAACCTATGATATGCTGACCTTCCAGAACATAGTGGTACAACGTTTACTGCAAGTGTCATACCCACACCACACATCTAAGAAAGGGGAAGAGAGAGAGCAGAAAAGTATGCACATTAGAACCACAGAGCTGCAAGAAAAGAAAGGCCTCTTGAAGAGGTTATCTGAGGACAAGTGCACTCAGGTGTCATTCACATGCAGCTCCTATAGTCAAAGAAAGGAAAGCTGACACTGAACAGCTCAACTGCCAAGATGCTCAGGTGATAGCATTTTTTTTTAAATCCAAGTTCGTACTTCAAATTCTTCCCCTCTGTATTTTCTCTCTTTTATGTGCAGGCTGGAGAAGTGACATTTTGAGCACTTATTAGCTCTGCTGACAACTTTTAATAACTAACAAAAGTCACCCAGAATCCAAAAACATCTACACAAAACATGTTGTTTTCACTTAGATTCTATGTCCATGCTCTCCCCCCACGTTGCTTTGATACAGGCAACTCCCCAAAATACAACATGCTTGTATTTTGACTGATTAGAAACTTGGAGAATTTGAGTCGGGATGTGACTCAAGAGAAATGGACAGTCTCTGTAGATGTCCCATATTTTCAGATTAAGCACTGAGAAAAATCATCTTTCCAAGTCCAAAATTTAGTAGTTAGGACTTCTGTAAAGCTTAGTGCCAAACAGCAGTAGAATCCTGCTGTCAAATTCATAGAAGGCTTCTCTGCATAGCCATGCTCAGATCCTTTAGGTTTTGTCCTTTGCTTTTCATGTACAAGCAACCTTTTAGGCTTTATGTTCCTGTTCTCAAGGTTTTCTCTTCAGTGCACTGTATACTAATCACATACAAAACTATTACAGCAAATTTTCATGAAAAGGCAGTCTAGGAAAAAAATGGGCAATATCTGGTAATAATATAAAAGTTAAGAAAAAGACAAAACTTAGTTGCTATGGTTTGATCTTTTTGTTATTGTACTACCCATCATGGTTCATAATTTTCAACTTTGTTTACCAAATATTTTCACACATGTTTTCAGCAGAAAAATGTTACTCTTATGATCTCAGATAGAATGAATTTAATGAATATTTCAACGAGTTTATAACATTATAAACTCGTTGAAATAGGTCATAGTTCATAATTCACACCAATGAACTAGAAGCACCCTCCAAAGACATTGACTTAAACTAATGAGTAGTATGTAAAAGAAAGGACCTTTCTTCAATAAAAAACCTCCCCTCTTGGAATAAAGGATCAGTAATCCAAATTCTGTTAAGCAAAGGTAATGCCAAATCACCCATACTTCACTTCTAAAATTCAAAGCAAGGCTCAAAGCAAAGGCTAAGTAACTTTGTCAGGAGAATATTTGCCCTGTAAAACACATTGGGAAATCTGTTGGCTGTGTTTGAGTAGTATTTTAATACACTGCACTTAATACAATCCCCTATAATCATCCCAGTTTGAAGGAGGAAAACAGAAGTTAGAGGTGGGGCAGAACACCCTGATCCTAATGCACAGGCACACAAACAGGCAAAAGACATGGTCAAGCACATGTCCAGTGAGAAACAGTTAAATCCCTTTTGCAATAGGTAAATTGCACAAGACATAACAAACTACCAGGGCCTTCCAAAACATCTCAGAACAAAAAAGTATTGAATCAGAGGAGTTCACTTATTCACCTCTAATTCTTTTCCCCTCATCAAGTTAATGACAGTGAATTTTGGTGCAAGCAGACAGATTCAAAGCAGAGGCAAGCGACTGTATTCTCAAGAACTCTTGAATCCTAACCTTCATCAAGCCATCTGCACATCCAGTCATCTATGTATTGCAGCTTTTCCTTTTCCTGTCACCCAGCCCTCACTAAGTTTGGCTCCAGGACAATTCAGAAAAGTAGTATTTAACTCTGCCCCAAATTATGCATTAGGCAGAGGTCTCATGGCAAGCATATTCTTGAAATACATATAAAAGGACTATTAAAACCTACTGGTTCATGCTGGTATCTTGGGCTTTTACTTACATTAAGTAATTTCTGTTTGAATATCTACTTCATACATATGCACCAAATTTACACACATAAATTCATGAGTGCCTGTACACCCATTAAACTTAGCACTATATTGTGTGCTAGATGAAATAATTAAACAGTATTCCTGTTCCGGTTTATAGTATTTAGAAAAAGAAAATTATCTACAGCACATCCTCAAAGATGACATTTTAACTTCCACAGCTCCTCCCAGGACACTGGTGAGATGACAAATATATTCCCCATTTTATAAAGCATAGAAGTATTTCCATACGTAGCAACCAGATGTCACATGGTTTAACACACGCACCTTTGTCACGAGGAGGAATGGGGCAGCAAAAAGAACTTAATGTCAGTCTAACTCTCCCCCTGAGAAGGAATCTTCACAGACAAATTCTTAAATCTTTCTCCAGCCTCAAGGACTGCCAACAGATTCTACAGGTATGCAGCCTTCAAAGTGCTAACAAATATCCAAGGCATGACACTCCAGTTATAAATGCACAGTAAAATCTATTTTTGTTCAAGCCATTAATCACCATTGCCCCACCTCACTTGCTACTTTGATCTAAGAATTTGTCATTAAAAGGTCTAGATGACAGCAAATACTTTAAGATTCATCCCAGTAAGTAGTTACTTCACTCCAGCTGGAAAAGAGAGAATAATGAACTTATTCTCTGCTTTGGATCTTGTACTCCAAAGCACTGGAGAAGAGGATATTTCCCATGCAGTGTATGAGACACCTTTAACCCTTCCTCTTTATCATGGGCACACACATTCAAAAAGACTCTTAACTTTCAGTTGTCAAACGCCACACTACATTTCTGTATAAACTTCATACAAATTTAGAATTGAAAAAACTATATATATGGAAGTGGCAATATTTTAACAGTCACATATATCTCATCTCTAGCTTTTGTTTCCCAAGTTGATATTTATATATATATATATATATACTTGTCATAATGACAGAGTTCCTAAATAATGTGAATAGAGGCAATCACAGAGGATAAGCCGCTTCAAGCTAGTCAAAATAATATAAAAGATTGATTATTTTTAATAACTGTATCACAATAATGGTGAGAGGTGTCAAAATGGCATCAAGTTACATAGCACCACGAGCTCCCCATACACAAGTTAAAAAAGAATTCTTCACCTAAATTATAGTTCAAGTAAGCAATACCAAAAAGAGATACATGTGACAAACATATCAACTTTTAAGCAAAGTGAATTAAAGCATCTGTAACTTTCCCAAAGTCAAAAAGAAAGTATGTGATATGTACTGCTTCATAATGAAAAATCTCTTCAACTAAGCATGTTCTGTTCTGATCATTTCACTTCAGTTGTCTTTACTGGAGCTGAAAAGCAGTTATTCCATCACAACAGACAGATCCCAGTGACATTACTGCTGAAATATATATTTTTTCTTTTGGAAAGTGATGACACACCATTAAAAAAACCCCCAAGCAAACAAAACCCTCAAAGACTCACCCGTCCAATGCTATTTGCAAAGTACTTTGTCACTGAGGAAGAGGCAACACTCATGCTCCAAAGAATTGCATGTAGCCAGGCTAGGGAAGCTTTTGTCCTTAAGCAAAAGCATAAGCACTTTCAGGAGAAAGAGGTAAAAGGAGCAAGGTACACAGATTCAGGATGCTGAAAGAACTTTCTACAATTTGGGCAGGGGAGCATATTGTGGAGTATGTTTATGCCAGTAAGAGCGACTGTCTGATTTCCACAGAAATTAACTTCACTATTGTGAATATTTTGAATGACCGCCTTTAACTATCTTGAAATCCACTCCTTTGGCACTGGAAATATGAAAACCCAATAAAGGCCATGGGAGAAGTGCTATAAAAATTTCCATGTGGATAATTTTTTTTAATTGGCATCCTCTGTTGTTAAGGGACAGGCATTAGCAAATCATCAAATGGAGGCAGAGTGGGTCACAGTCACAAAAATGTTACATTAATGATAAAAAATGAGGAAGACATAAGCACCAACATGAAAAAGCAAATTCAATACAGCCTTCTGAGACATTACTTAGTTTGAAAATGCATTCAAATCCTGTGAATGACTAAGAGCCTCAGGAATTATTTAAAAAAACCCCACAAAACAAACAAAATCTCCACCCTTCAACAAACCAAACATGTATTTTTTTTTGCGAGGACTAATATCCAAAAAGTTTAAACATAGGCAAAAAACATTAACACAGTTATACTGAGAGAGTGAAGGTATAAGAAATAAGCACTGCATCCAGTTATATTACAACATGAGCTGACAGCTCAAACTGACTCAAAATTTCCACCTGAGCTTTTTGTTATGAAAAGCGTGGTATCCTGATGCAAGAAGAAACTGAAAAAGGAAACTAAACACATAAAAAACACCATCCATGACTCATAGGCTCACTACTTAAGGGATTTTATTGGAAGACTTATTCAAAATATCAATATGTCTCTCTGTTCAGAATTTTGCTTACCACCTCCCTCCTGAATGGACATTCTTGTTTAACAGCAGGGCACAACAGGAAGCTTCCACGTTTGAAATCACTCCTGATAAAATGCAGGTCCAGAAGCCTGTAAATCTGAGTTCTAAGCCAGGTGTTTCAACTGGGTGCAGGTATGACACAGTATGACTCTCTGAGCATTTGTGTTCAGCCAGAGCCTTAAAACAGAGGCTGAGGAAAGACTCCTGCCTTCAGGGGCTGACTTGCTTAGCTGGCGCAATCCAAGAAACTTAATTTCTACCCATATTCTGTAAATGTTAAGTGAGATGTCTGTTCTTCTGTGGACTGTCTACTGGCTCCAATCTTCTCCCACACAGCCTCTTCAAGCTGGGGAGGAATTGCACATTTCACCAACTCCCTACCCTTCAATCCTTCCTCTGTTTGGCACTTTCTCTCAGCTTTCTTTTTCTTGGTGTTTGCATCTATCCTTTCTCTACTTAAATTCACACTCCACTGCGTGTAACTATGATCATACTGGCCTCTCTTCCTTTGTTTTCTCTTCTTGCATACAAAATCGTTTTCCTTTCTGGTGATGCTTGAGTTAGCAGCTGGGGGTTTTAATTTTTTTTTTTACCTCCCCCCTTTTTCCCCTCCCTCCAGGATTGCACAATACCTCATCCTGGAGTCTGGGTTTCAGTATATCTGCAAAACATCATATCAATGGAACCCACTTCAGAGCCAGTTGGAAAGAAAATACACTCTTGCATCAGCATAACTACATTTCAGACCATAGGAAGGGAGAAAGCTGATGGAATGGAATCACCCAGCACAAAAGAATCCATGCCAGGGCTGTTTTGGACACAGAAGATGCATGTGAGACACTGCCCAAGGACTCTGCACTGCACTGGGAGGATTGTTTCTGTGGTCAGGCAGCTGAATTTGTGTAGTAGGACACAGTCTGCTATAGTAAATTTTTTCTGAAGCAGATGGATGTTGTTACTCAACAAAGAGACCAGTCTCTCAGAGCATGGTGACAAGTAGTAGCTCATTTTTATTTCAGCCTTAGGTGTGAAAGTCATTTAAACTGCTGAACGGACACAAGACATGGGGTTGATTTTTCTTGGCATCCAGCCTTCTTTTCCCACAAAGTCATCAAATTGTGAGCATAGGCTTTGCAGAGATGGCATGTGTTCAGACACATCAGAATTAGAAGTAGATTTACACCTGTTAAAATCCATCCCCAAAGGTTTGGAGGTTCACAGATACACACAGTCATTCAAATATTTCTGAGACTCCGTAAGTATATATATCTGCTATAAACAAGCATATGCTCCCAGAGCTGTGTATGAACAAGTGCAAGATATACAGAAGCTTGGCTGAAAATTTCCAGGCATTGGAAAGAAGAAAAACAACACTCCAGGAACAGCACTGCAGCAGTGGCTTCACTGTCAAACCTCCACCTATACCATTCCGATGGAAAATTCCATCAGTTTGTGCTGCAGCTTCCAAAGCTAACAGTTCTAAAAACATCACAGGAATTGTGTAGGTTATGTTACTACAGTTCAAAAATCACAGCAACATCTTAGAGCAACTACTTCATCCTGAAGCATTATCTCTGAATCCTGTTATATTTTATAAGCATTCCGTATAGGTTATATTTGCATTGTATACATGACATCCTCCCTTTCTCAATCTGGATAAAATATTAATGTTGAAATTTTAACTTTGAAGGTTCTTTCCTTGAAACCTCAGCTGCCTTTCAACACATGCATTTGGGTATGTCTTTCCTTCAGGGCATGTGAGATGTACCTGCTTTATCCCTTTGGGACAACATGCTCACATAGGACATCCTTTCTGAAAGGGGATACTCAGTCAGCTAATCCAAGTTCTCCAGAGACAATTAAAGCACTGACAGCATTAAGCAAGATCATTCCAGGCACCTGTTATGAATTTCGAAGCAACCTAATTTAATTAATCATAGACTGAAGTAATTTGGATTTGCTCAGTCAGATTAGCATGTATTTTCTCTGATTTTCTTGAAACGAGTTTGTTTGGACTTCAACAGATTCATAGCACTGCAGTCTGCCACCCTTTTGGCAAAGTACCAACATACTGCAATGCATGACAGGATGCAGATTTATTCTCATAAAAACATAACTGAGCTTCTAAGTGTCATACAGAAAACAGATAAGAATCACATTATTCTTATTACAACAGACATACATATGCATATTTTTAATTTAAAAATACTATTCAAATTAGGTTATTTCAAAATAATTATTAACCAAATAAAAATATCAAAGTGTAAAGCCATTCAACTAAGCCTTCCCTAATATGATGATTATTCCTGAGGGCTATTTCACTGTTATCTGCCATTCAACCCAGTTTCCCAAAGCACTGATCCTCTGAAACTGCAGAGAAGCCAAAAGAAACTGCAGATATTGTGTCCTTGGAAAACTAGGCCAGCTGTCTTTCTGCAATTCTTCAGCTTCACTTCGGTTTAAGGCTGAGGTACCCTTAAAAGAAATTGCAACCCAAACTCTTTAAATGAATGGTACAGAGCCACAGTTGCAATCATGCCTGCTTATGCAGTACTAATTTAGGCTGGCCTGATAGGCAGGATTCCCCCCAAAAATATAGGAAAAACCTACCAAAGTGAATGGGGCTTACATGTGCCCAACTTTTAAGTGACACTACAAGACAGCTTTTGTTGAGCAAGCCAGTTCACTGAGGAAACTTTGTGCACTGGCACACAAAGAAATGAAGACCAGACATCCAGGACCAGATGAACTAAAACCAGCTGAATGTCATGGACTCTGCAGTACAGCCAGTATCTCCCTTTGCCACAGAACATTTTGACACCTTAGAGCACTTAAACTTAATGGAAAATTGGGACAATTTACTTTGTTTTTTAAACATATAAGGATTCTTTCCATGAAAAAGTCTTCTGGATAATTGAGCACATCATATCTCTACCAATGTATGAAGTTATTCCATGAATCCCTCACTTTGCATATGCACGTCTGGCCTGTTGGCCTCAGTGGAAAAAGTGGTGGACATCACTCAATATTTGCCAATTTAAAAAAATCATAATAGTTGTGTTCTTAAATAGAAAGTTGAAAGTTTAGAAAGGCAGTTTTAATTGAATTGAGAAGAGGACCACATTCTGTGAATGAATCAGTTTATGAGGTCTGCTCATTTTGACAGCTGAAGAACCATAGTAAACACCTGGGAAAGACAGCATGATAACTACCAATATATTTAAAATTCCAGTAAGATCTTTCCTATGTCTCCTTTAGAAACAAATAATAAATAATAAATTGATATAAATAAATAAATATATAAATTAATTATCTAAATAAAGTATTGTATGGACAGATTAACGGTGTAGATCAGGCTTGCTGTCTGATCTACAATACTGTTGGTTAAAATCAGTACCTCAACAAGTGCCTTCACTTAGTGAAGGGGCAGTACAAGAAACAACCTCACCTGCCTTCAACACATCTGCAATAATCTACAATTGTTTAATCAGGATATTATCATACTATTTCTGTATTTTGCACACATTTCTAGGTTTTCATGTCCATCGGGCTACTGAACATGTCGGGTATCTCCTTTCAGTTCATTGATTTCCGGGGAAAATTTAATGGGTACACAGTGGTTAACAGACTTAGTAAAAGATGAACAAAAATGGTTGATCTTAGAATAATGTAATCTTAGGTTTCCTCTTCTTAGTTTCATATGATTTAGCTATAAAATAAGATCATTCTTAATTTTCTTTAAAAAATTTGCTCCTGAGATGGAAACTTGAGAAAAAGTAAAACTGACTGGACTTCTACAAAAAACACCACACGTGCAGGTAAACGAGTGTTTAATTTGGCATCTCAAATCCTTAAATATATGTTGTACATGAGAAAATAACTACTTTAGAAAGGAGTATATAGGTTTCATGTAAAAGATAACTCACAGAAAGGAAGAGCCTGCATAATTAACTCAATGTCAAATCCTACAATCCAAGATCTTACATCCTTCAACACCAAAGTGAAGAATACAAACCAAAGCATATTCTGTCTTTAGGGGGTTAACCTGCACAGGGCAGCCATTCTCAGGTACACCAAGAGAAAGATGCCCGTACATCCTGAACCTAGAAAAGGGCCCTCACAGAAAAGTTCTGCCACCTTTGGAAATAAATTGACCCTTCAGCCAAGCAATTCTCTCCTATAATTGTAAACGAACCCATAAGATTGGCAGCAACAGAACTTTGAAATATTAGTAGTTCCACCTTAAGAAATCAGCAAAAAGGTAACTCAGTATTCTGTTTTTGGACATCTCTGACATCAGGCACACAAGACCTCTTCTGTCCACCCCTCCCAAACAGTTCCCATTAATTTGTTTCAGTCAGCACTGCTGGCTCCTGACAAGAGAAAACTGACTAATGAGAAAAGTGTTCCTGACCAGAGCCAGATTTGGAGCAAGACTGAAACTTGAGATGCAATGAATAGCCAGAGCAGCTTTGTCACAATTCTTCACATAACCTTCTATTTCAATATATGAAACAAAGTGACATAAAGACCAGCACAGAAACACGTCTTGCAACCTCACATCCACTTGTTGAGGAAGAGAGATATCCTCACTTTTCCTCACAGAGGAGTGGACAGGCAAAAATCCTAATTATACTGAAACTGTGAGATTTATTTTGTCTTATTTTTTCTATCGCAAACCTTCATTCTGAAACAGATACATTTGTTTAAAAAATTCCAATTACATTATCCCTCAGTGCCTCTTGATCTTATGCAGACTGCTCTCATTGTTAACATTTACAAGAGAGCAACAGCCTCTTCATTTATAAAACATCCAAGTTTTAACACTATTATGTGTGAAGGTGAAGTTCACTATGCCACGTGGGAACTGAAACCCAAGATGTATCTTAGCAGTAGCTATATGAAATTCTGCATACTTGTTTTTATGTCTGGATTTCCAGAAGCTGTGACAGTTTTGAAATCAGTTGATGAACTGGCATAAAAGATAATTCCCTGAGATGATTCTGCAGCCCTACAATCCCGAAAGAATGGCTTCCTCTCCAGGTACAAGTATCCTCAGATAGGCAAAAACATATTCTGCCTTACAAGCCATACGAGTACTGCCACAGTGAGAAACCAGTGCCTGTTTTTTTTCATCAATAAGACCAGACTAATTTTTTTTCCCATCCTCATCAAGCTACACCTTCTTTAAAAATGTCTATCAGCCAAGTGTGATGACATCTATTGTAATTCCAGATGATTTCCAAGCCATAAGATTTGAGAAATAAATAATTTAATGCAGATGAACTACATTTCAGTCTTGCCTAGGTTATACAGTTACTATGTTGTTATTGATTCTACACCCATGTAAACTAAAGTACATAAGGAAGGTTAAGAGAGTGAACAAAATCATAAGAGGTTCTTTTTCGACTCCATACCACTTTCATTTCTCCTTGACTGGAGACAAACAGAACTGTCCCACAAACTCATCAATCGAGTTTAGAAACCATTAACTCAACCTACAAGGTCATCAAGATATGAACAAAATCAATAGGATTGTCCTTCAGAGCTCTTTTCAGATATGCCTAATAAGTCTCTACAGCACAGTCTTACACACTGGCTCATTTTTAGTCAAATATTTACCCTGGTTGCAATGCAGCTTCTGGTTTGCTTTACAAGCTGTCAGTGCTCTGTTTTTGACTATAGGACCACTTCATGCATCTGGTGGGACCACACCACTGTAAGGCTGTGCTTAGTATACATAACACCCCAGTCAAGCCTGGCTAATGCACAGCTTGCTGAAGAGAATGGGAAAATAATGCTCAAATAATGGAAGACAGCATCTGGATATTATAATTATGACCAACCATCTAAGCCAGAATGAAAAATCTACATTAGGGTTGATGTTAACTCATTAAACAGAAGTGCAGAAATTAACTGTCTTGGCCTGCAGCCATTGATGATCCCTCTATTGCACAGCCTGAAGGAAGGCCTTCGCTCTGAACACACCAAAACTTGCATGGATGAGTGGTGGGATAGCTCTCATCACTAGACAATGACAAGCCCTAGCACAGATCATGTTTAGAAGCTGAACTTTCAAGGCTCTTGGCAAACCAGTCCCTCCTCCCCCTTGTCAATCCTTTTGCCACTAAAAGCAAGCATTAACTGATTTTCTCAAAAGCAGATCACACCTTATGCCACCCCTGACATGGGAAATCTCTGCCTGGTGGCCACCCCATCATAAACCTTTTAATGTTGAAAATACAAACAAGCTCTGCAAAGAGGAGCAGCTTCCCTTTAATAAAGTCAGACCAGCAGTAGTGCCTATAAAGGGACTAAGCAGCAGTAATGCCAGCACAGTATGCCTGCTTATCATGTGCACACTCTGAAACAGCCACTGCTGGGCTAAGCTTAATGACACACCAGAGAAAACATTTGAGAAATAGACAGCAACACCTGCCACAGATGCAAATGGTCCTACCTAGCTTCTATTTTCAGCAATTTGGTGCTTAACTGCTATATTTGGAAAAGATGGAAGAAAAAAAACACGACAGTTTGTATTTGGGAATCATGCAGAATGTTAAAATACCTATTCAAAACAAATGATCCAGACAAAAAAATTCAACTCACAGAAGTGGATATACAGGTTTCCTTTGGCAGCATGGAAAAGCCAGGGTTATAATCTAGGCACAGGTCCTTTCACCTGTGCAGAGAAACTTTGTGACCTGTTGCACTTGAATAGATGCAGAACAGCCTTTATCTAACGTGCTGAACAAGGAAGGCTGTCACAAATGCAGCTAAGGACCATCCTAGTCATCCTTCAGCATAAAAGGCACCACAAAAATAGTCAGCAATATCCAGTACCCCACATGAAGCTCTGTTCACAAGGAGTACGGTCTGGAGGGAGTTTTTCTGATAGCATGTGGGTCTGAAACTCCTCCAAGATGCTGACAAAAGTGGAAGTAATTTTAAGACTTGCCAAGGGCCATAAAAGTCATTAACGAGGCTGAAAAAACCCAAACATCCAAAGCCCCACCACAATGCCTCAAGCACGAGACACAGTCACACTCAAATTTGTTACACCTAAAGCCTCCTACCACACTAAAACACATCCTATACCTTTATGTTTTTACTTCTTCAAACCTTCCTTGCAATTTCTTCCAGTACAGAGGAGAGAAGAACTGCAAGGAAAAAATTCTCAAAATATCTCTAAGCAATTCTAAGGGCATTTATTATGACAGTGATAAGGAGCATATAACACTATGGATAAAATATTTTATATGCACTTGCTTAGCTTACATATGAACAACTGTAAAGTAGTCATCAAATGATTTTTCTTGGCTGGAAGAGAAATAAAATTATAGTTTTATTTACAGCTACAACATACAATTGGCAAGCAAACCTGCTTATTTTGAGGTTACCCTAGAAAAGCATCATTATTTATGGGAACCAAAAGTTCGGGCCTTTGACTTTCAAAACACTTCCAGATGTTCCTCCTACAAAAAGTAGTTCTTTTAGTAGTTTATGCTAATGTTACAAAAACTGTCATATTTTAAACAGCTGAGAATAAAATACCACAGTTTTATGAAAGACACCCAGTTATTGCATATTTCTTTCAGTGACTTCAACTAGCCTATCTTTTTCACTCCTGCTAGACTCTGTCTTCCTGAATTTTGCATAGTCTAAAGCAAAATTCCAAACTTCCTCTGATTGGACATAACAGAATATAAACTGAAATAAGAACCATATAAGTTATGCTGTTTTTTGTGAATATACACAACTCCAATTGTAATTCCTTGAAATAAATTATCATTCCTGAGCTGTCTGGTGTATCACTTCTCTGCCCACCTCAGTTTTGTATTCTGGAATTATTTTCAGGGATTTTTTTTAATGCTACATGTCCACATATGATATTGAAGCATATATATCCCTGTAAAAATGATAAAATTAAAGACAGCTGATTTAACTCATTAGACAAAAGACTAGTAATCAAACAATTTCTGACAAAAAAAAAAAAGAAATCATGCTTTGAACAACACCTTAAATGTAGTAAGTAAGAGATAAAGAAATTATTTATTCTTAAAAGCCCAGTTATGAAGAAATAGGCTTTGAATCAGTTCCATATGCCCATAAAAATGCAGGACTTGATTTTTTTTTTTCTACATTTCTTTTCTGCAATGCTTTATTCTACTTATTTTGAATACCTCCTTGGGATATTGTCCTGGAACAGATATGTTCTTGTAGCCGCTTATTTTGTTGAGTAACATTTGTGTACTTTAAATGTTTTTACGCTCAGACATTGCTTAGGATTTACTCCTCTTTTCTGTTTTTTTCATTATTGAAGTATTTCAAAGAATTTCAGAAGTTTCCTGAGATACAATCTTTACCTCCTCCTATAAAAATAGCAGGGCTTTTTCTTATCCTTGTCTTTTCTATACTACCTCAATCTTTTCACGTTTGGAACAACTATGTTCTTCCTAGAACAGCTTAGATTTTATTTGCTTTTGATTTATGAAATTTATTAGGTGTGAAATATTTTATTGCCTTATTTACCAGCTTTAGTGTCCTATTCTGGGAAAGCAGGCAGATCAGCTACAGGCACCCCTAAAGACAACAATATTAATGACTCCAGCTGATGTTCCTACATTTCCAGCCAATGGAAATGTGAGCACTGTTCCTGCAAGCAGCATGCTTCCTGAAGCACTGTCCCAGCACTCTCCAAGTGTTCACTGCCTGGAGTGAAGCCAGACATATACCCTGGCCTGTTGCACAAAACTGCAGATCACCACTAATCACCACTTAGCAAAGGAAAAAAAGTAAAAAAAGTAATTTATATTTTTCATTATCAGTACTACTCAACATAAAACCTAAATTTCCCTCGCCTCGAAGTATTAAATTGGGCATTCAACTTTCAAATAAAGAACTGAAAAGGGAATTTAGGCAACAATCTATGACCAAGAAATTCAATTTCCCCCTTGAATGCAGAAAAATAGGTTCAAAACCTGAAGGAAAATATTGTGCTACTACCTCCTGCCAATTACCGTGCTATCCCAATGGCCACAGAGCCCTATCAGCAGTCACTCCAACATCGTTGACAGTCTATCACAGATTCTTGCATTTCATTTATCTATGGTATATTGACCAAATAAATATGTAACACCATCCCAACACGCCCAGAGCAAAACATAATTTGACAGCATTAGACAGATAAAAAGAAGGAACGGGCAGTGTAAAAGGAGACTGATTATGATCATTACAAATCTGTGTTAAAAACTCCATATTGAAGTAAAATTTATTTTTATTGTAGTATAATGGAAGTTTAAGATTCAGCAAGCATAGTTTGGATGCTCTGCATTTAACACTGAACACCTGGAAACCTGTGCATTTGCAACCTGCACCATAACTTGAGATGGGAAGAGATCAGAGAGCTCCTAGCTCCCTATCTCCTCTTCACAGCCTGTTAGACTGCACACT
This sequence comes from Sitta carolinensis, assembly GCA_032173965.1. Lineage (NCBI taxonomy): Eukaryota > Metazoa > Chordata > Aves > Passeriformes > Sittidae > Sitta > Sitta carolinensis. Next base: position 23,475,660 of record CM063288.1, read on the forward strand.
CATTTTCTGAGGGTGGTTCCTTGGCTCATTCTTCCTTTTTAAAAGTAAACGCCCTCATGGCTGAGCTTTACTCACAAGGCATGGAAAGAAAACAGCAACTTGTGTAAGGAAACCCACCAAGTTTTATAGCTGTCTTGCTAACATATCAGCTACATCATGGTTAGCCCAATTTAAAAAAGACAGCCCTGCCTAAGTCAAAGACTGTCCTACAGGACAAATAAATTTAATATGTAGCAAAACAGATTAATGTTCAGGAAGCTCCTCTTCTTATTTTGTTCATCTATTAGGTATTTTTCTACTGTGATACAATCAAGTGTTGCCAAATAAGCATTCGCTTTCATGAGAAACATCAAGAAAATCATTTGAGTTTAGCAGAGCAATTTTTTCCTAAACCAATCTATTCTTCTATTTTGCACTATTGTCTTAATGCCTTACGTTTCAAAGGCAGATTTTAAAATTTTACTAATAACTGTTTTCCATAATTCTATACAAGTCTAACACAATAGAACTATAGCTCTTAAGACATATACGCAAAACAAATAATCATTCATTTCATTGTGGTAGCATAAAAAGCAATAAGCTCCAAGAAAAATTGCTTTTATTTGTAAAGATGATCATGACTAATCCTATGCCAAAGCAAGACCAAAGATGTTTGCTTTAAAAACAACAACTACAAAAAGCTACTTCATAATCTAAAATCTTGTTTAAATTTTCTCTTTGCTACAAGGCTACATCAAACAAGTGATTTTTTTTTTCTATCACGAAATCAAGACTTAGAGTACCTATGAATTTAAGATTCCCTTGCTGGACATTAATGTCAGGCAGGTATTTATTGTAACTCAGCATATCAATTCTTTTTTTTTTTACTTTTTTCAAGGCATGTTATTAAACCTTCATGCTCCACATCACCTCTAATTCTTATTACCATTTTCCTACCCTATGGTGAGACTGACAAAAAGCAGTGTAGATTTGACAACCATAAGCACAGGAATCTAGCAAGAAATTACTATGCAAATGTGTCTGGGAGAAGATAACATTAATAAATATTTGCCGATGGGCCTTTTGCTCCTGTAGGTGGCACATTTATAATGAAAACAGTAGTTTAAGCCAAAGATCAGAAGCCTCAGATGTACGTGCCACTGAGAGATGACAAAATAGGAAAAACACTTCCACACATTGTCATTTTAGAGGAACCGATCCCAGCTCACCAAGTCTGTGAAAAGTTGGAAGGAAAATATTTGTCTTTCTATAAATGCTTTATTTACAAAAAAAAACCCCAGCATTTTTAATCTCAGCAGTAACTAGCAACCTCAAGTAAAGGTCCATTAAAAAATAACAATTGTTTATGAAAGAAAAAAAAAAATCACCTTCGAAGTTAGACTTTAGTTTTGCAGCTAAAGGAATGTAAGCCGCAAGAAAGCACACCACATTTTTACTTCACTGTAGAGAAAAATCAATTACAAACACTGATACTAAAAAAAAAAAAAAAAAAAAAAAAAATAAAATGGAGAAAATACTGCCATGTGATTACACAAAATTTGAACTAAAAAACAGTGTAAAATGATTTTTCAGAAAAAATAAGTAACTAACCTGAGGTACCTCCTGGACTTCAGAAGGGAAAAGTAAAGGGAAGGCTTACAGAGCAGGAGAAAAAGCAGCCAGTTCAGGAGTGACTAACTTACCCAGACATTCAGTGATGTGCAAAACAGAATTCTACTTCTCTTTTAGTTTGATCATTTCCACTTTCAATACTGCTACAAAATAATGTTCTTCTTTAATTCAAGCTGTGTTATTTTGGGATTTATTCATGGACAACACTCTCAAATTCTTGAATGCAGGTACACATACCCTGACCCAGAAATGAGAAGAGCTTAGATAAAGGTCAAGTTTCAAGCAAGCTGCAGAAATAAATTCCAAGCAATACTTAAATTCACAGAGCGTTTTCATTCCTACTTCTGTGGCAGAAAGTTTAGTATCAAGAAAAAAAGGAAAAAAAAAAAAAGCCATATTCTGGCAGCACACTCTTTGGAATCAGAAATACTGAACATCAGCTTGCAAAGTATTAGAAAGATTAGTATTAGTATTATAGTCACAGGCTTAGGAGCAAGCCTGGTAACAGTACATCTTGTCAAGACTGTTCTGTGCAACCCAACTGTAAGTATTTAACCTCAAGTAAAAGGGTAAAACAGGAAGGAATCGGTTGTCCAAATGAATCAGTATGCTTATGCTATGCTTCCCACTCTTCCCACAAAGTACAGAAAAGTCTTTGTGGATAGATGGATGTAGCCACTGGGGACATGCTCCAAAGGAGGTAAAGACATTCCAAGGATAATAGTCTGAATATAACTCTGGCTGATATTGTCTCTAAACAATACAATGAAGTGAGAAAAATACAACAGCTAATGAGCATGACTGTCAGTACTAATGTACACAAAAAGGATAAAAATTCAACAAAATTTTTTTACATTTTTTATTTTGTAAAAAAAAAAAAAAAATTGCAATATTATTAGATTACAGATATTCTTGTCCCAAAACCTAGGTAAAACTGTAAGGAAACATGCCAGGTAAATCATACACACAGTGTCTTTACAAGCTTATTAGATTCTCTATTCTCCATTTTCTGTCTTCACTGAATATATGCTTAGACCAATGATAGCTTTTGAAACTACTCCCAAGAAAATTAGGCAACATGATAAGCAAACATCATGTACAGGAAATCAGATAAAGCTGTGCCAACACAAACCCTACATCAATATTAAGCTAAAATAGTATGCATTTTTTTTCTTTTTAAATTGGTAAAATAACTGAGGGACAAAGTTCGCTGCACATCCCAGATGGTACCAAGTAGTGGACACAGAGTTGCTACATAGCTGCCTTTCAATATTTAAAAAACAGTATTAGAAAAGGAGTCCAACCTCTTCAAAGGAGCAAAACAAGCAGTCCATACTCTAAGAAATTTGACCTAGAAAATTACTCTCACTCTCTTTTCACAGAGAAAATCTTGATCCTGCCAGCTGAAAATAACTAGAGGAGAGGAAAAGAGAGCAGAAGTCCAGAAAATCTTGAGAAGTATCAGTATCATGCTTCTAACTCGATGCAAAGAAAGAGAGCTTTATGAACTCACTCCTGGTTGAAAGAGTATTTGTTCCAGTTACAAGTGTGTCGTGCAGACTTTAAACACCAGGACCCAACACTCCATGTCTGTGGAGGCAAAGTTGTCATTCTGATTCATCAGCGAGTCAGAGGCCACTGATGCAAAATCATGTTATTAAAAAAGTAATACATAACTTTTTCAAATGTTACACTATCTCTGCTTGTAATTGCATCCCTAATACAAACAGTGCCAGACTTGAAATCAAGATTCCTTGCCATTTCATAAGGAGAATGGATCTAATCATAGAGATTCTTTAATAGTAGAGAGGAAAAGGGACCTCCTAGCAGATAATTAGAAAATTCAAATTGGCAGTAAGATGCAGTTCTTAACTGCTAAGGTAAAGGTTTGTTTAAACAATTCAACAGTGTAACAAGCAAATTCATCACATCCTGAAGTCCTTAAATTGAACTTGAATGTGTCTCTAAATAATGTGTTCTAGTTCAACTGCAGATTTATTGGACTTAACAGCAAACACTGGCATATTTGGGAAAGCAATTTCTTCTCCTAAAGGAATTAATGCTAGAGATTATTTTATCCCATACTGTAGAATAGACAAGGCTTGGTGATTCCTTCGATCCTCAGCGTGTTTGAGCCCCAGTGGACGCACCGATTCTGACTTTGTTTATACCAGAACTGTCACACCAGACCATACAAATGTGTTGACTTCCAAATTTCTTGGTAACAAGTTAACTTTAGTTTGATTAGTGTAACAATAATAATTTTCTCATTATTTTCAGTTAATTGGTAGATGTCCCTTCAGACTTTGTTTTTCACTGGCAGCTGATTGCTCCACACCACAGCAGCACCATCATGTTCCACTAGCATTCAGCAACAACATCAAAGGGAAAAGAAGAAAGGGGAAAAAAAAGTTTCTAAGTGATTATGACTCTCAACGGCTCCTCCTCTGTGTGTCTGCACGTTAGTGGCTGTTATTCTACCAACTTTGCAACTCCTGAAACCTTGACTTTGCATAGCAATTTCTCCTGACCCAAGAACTCTATTAAAAGTAGGCAGTATACAATATGTTCATGAAATAGACAGCCTAGAAAATAATACACTGAGTAAAGGGATTTCAATTTCAGGCCAGGTAGCACAGTAGCACAGCAGTTTTTTGCCATTTATCATCACTCAGCTGCCTACTAAAAGCTGCTATTTTGACACATTTTAGGATATATAATTTCTAGCTACATAAATTTGTCCACTCAAGACAGAATTAAAATGGCCATTGTTCATCCAGACGCAATGTATGGTCCCTGGATGAGACTGGATGAGGTGCCCGTGTATTTCTCAACTCCCAGAAGTCTGCTTTTGCCCCAGAGGGCTCAGTGTTGAACAGGCAAGGCAGATGCTCTTTGAGAAGGGCTGGGGCAGCTCCCCTGAGCACAGTCACAACTGTTGGCTCTGAGAATGATCACCCCAGGTACAGGATGGATGAGACTCCGAGACTGCAGCCAGCAGAAAAAAAACAGCCCTGCTCTCCACTCTGCAGGTATTCAATTAATGAATGACAATTCCTGAGATTAGGATTCTTATCTTCGTTATTTAAAGCAGTTAAAACAGCTTTGATGCATTGCAACAACCATGCAAAGGGATGACTTGAAGCAGTCAGGGTAGTGTGCTATCTATCAAAGCAAAACCAAGCTTCCCAGTGAGGAAAACAGTATAAAATAGAAATACCTTTAAAATACAGATAGCTTTACCTGCCCAATCTGCCCACTGATTTCAAGTCTGGATAATCATAACAAGTATTTTTGACGCAAAACTGTAAAACTATGTAAAACAACTGAATTTAGTCTAAGGCAAAATATGTACCTGGCATTCCATCACCTATCAAGAATTTAAACAAAAATAAGCACGTTAAGCATAAATACTGTACAATAACTAATAACCAGAGGAGAATTCTAATATACGCTTAACAAAACAATATCAACTCAAATATTTTTTCTGCAAAGGTAATCTGAAAATCTCTGAAACATAGTTGACTTGTTTGTTTTTAGGAAGACTGAGATAAAAATAGATGATTTTACCTTGAAGGAAAAATACTCATTAGATAGGGTGAATTATTAAAATGTGTAAGTGTTTTGCAACTGATAAAATAAAAGGACAACAATACTTTTACTTGTTTCTGCCAGATTTGTCCTTGTTTCTGTCAATAGCTACCAAGAACAAATCTGGAACTACACCACTTTCCAGTCTTTATAACCATGTTTAAAATACCCCAAACCTGGCGATGTTAACAGCCAAAGTGACTGAGAAGCAAAAATCTTATTTTCAGAAGTAACCTGGGTACACAGGAGCTAAGTGCTGTTGTGTTTTCTTAGAAAGAGCTTACTACAATGATGACCTAATAGATCGATTTTTACTATTCAGACCTTACTAGAGATGCATCAGGCTCAAATGGCCTGATGGCCATTTGACAAAGCTGGCCACAATACATGAATTTAATTTCTAACAATAATCTTCAGTTCTTTTCAACTAGTCTGTTTATTCTTGATGAAGTGATTTTTGTGTCTCTTTATCCAGATGTACCACTCTAAATCCAATGAATCTTCCTCACCTCTTTATTTTCTCCATGTTCCAGTTAAGCTTGATCACCTGATAAAAAAAGCACTTCAATTTCTGCTCATATTTAAATGAGCAGTCACAAAACATTTCAGGATGCCATCATTGCAAACACTCAAGGCTGAGCCAGAGGAGATGCACATGTGTGAAAATTTTGAATCCAGCTTGAGCAGAAAAACAATTTTAAGAACTTCCTAAATGGATTTCTTACCTCACCTTGATCTCGCCACCCCTACTATGACATATCCTGAGGAAAATGGAGACCCCCAAGTGGAAGTTACAGACCCAGGCACTGTACTTCAACTTCTGCCATCACAGAATGCTCAAAGCAAGCAAAAGGGAAACTCACACACCACAGACCTGTTCTGTCTTTTCTAGTTCAGTAAAATTATAAACATTATCAATGTGAACAGCTAGCAAAACCAAACAAAAATATCGAAAACTGAACACACCACAGAAGTCCCCTGAGATGGAAACATCCTTTCATCACCTGAACACAGGTGATCTGAACTCTGAACAGAGATCTCCTACACTCTCCAGAGCAACCCATAAACTAGCAAGTGGTATTAGCAAATGCATCATAACACAAATTCTTGCCCAAGGTCTGACAGCTTCATAAGTTGCTTAAAGGGAAAATTTTGTCCACTGAGCTTTCATAGTCATGTCCTTTCCCTCAAGTAGCTCCTATAACACACTATACAGATTTAAAAACCTCAATCCTTAAGGAGGCTCTATTCCTCTATTCACAGAATATTAAAAAGGCTTCCTCATCTCCTCCCAAGGTGTGCACTGCTCAGTCAGAGACACAAACACTTCAGTGTAGGTCTTGAACCTACCCAAGGCTAAGGGATTTAGCCTTTCATCTGCCCTGACTGCTGGTTTCAATACAAAAGCATTCTCCTTACACCTCTGGAGATCAAAACGTACCCAGCTTTCCTCACTTCCAGCTAAAAAATAATTTAAAAAAAACCTCCGTACAGGAACAAAAAAGCATATGTGAAAGAGGGAAGTTACTTAGTTCATTTTCCCTTCAAAGACATGTTATAAGCACTGCTCAAAATTCAACAGAACAGAAAGCATATTAAAAAAAAGACAATTTCTTGGCTGAACACTCTGGGTGAGACCTCCAGAACATCTCTGGCTCTTTAACCTACAGACAGGAAAAAACATATAAACTTGAGCTTCAGTCGTAAAGCTTCAACAGGGCTGCTACAGTGAACTTCAGTTCTCAGTGCACTCAGTTCCTCTGGCAGGATTCATCAGTGACCTTCACTAAAAAACGCAAATTTCAAAATTTCCACCTAGAGCTTAGCTAGACTTGGATCCCGGAGTCAAGTGACTAACATGGAATTGCTAACATACCACTTCCCCAATAATTTCTTTTCCTTTAGCCTCTTCAAAATCTCCTTGTAAAGTAGTCTTGGCAGTAGAGAAGCTGTTACCCCCTAAACACTCCCAAAAAGCAAAAGATCACCATACTTTAACAGTGAGGTCTTCCAAAGGAGAAGAAATTAAAATTACAATGCCATGTGATAACTGACAATCTGATACAGAAAAAGCTAGAGAATGGACACAAGAGCAATAGAGCTCCATCCAGGAAGCAAAATAGTTTTGTCCAGTGCCACAAACACACCAAACCTTGCCTCTCACTTGAACTACCAACATGAAATAGCAGGAGAGGAAACATGAAGCAATAGACACTTGGAAGAAGATGCAAGATCTTTAAAGGTAAAAGGACCTTGCTAAAACCATCTTGGAACAAAGAAGCAACCAGATCGAAATTTGGCAAGCTTACATTCATAATGACACAAAGAATTACCAAAAAATAAAAGGATAAAGAAAGGTGTTCTAGCTCAAGCCCTTAGAGAAATAAAAACACATTTTATATGCCATGGTAGCAACATGTCATACATTTTCCAAACATTCATATTTTCTGCCTGGTAGCTTTGAAACACACACTGAAGAACAGCAAGGAAATTTATTCAAAGGTCCTAAAATGACAACAATTTATATTTAAGCTGCCAGTATACATCTCTTGCATGACTACAGAAGCATCTAAACATGATTTTGAAAAGGGAGCTTTGTTGAAGTGGGACTTCTGTCCTTTCCAAGTGGCTGTGACAAAGGGCAGTTGTCTCCACACCTTCTACTCCTTCTCCTCCATGATGATGGAAAAATAAAAACGGTGCACAAGCTTACATTTATTTCTTAACTAAACTTCTGGGAATTATGACATCCAGCTTTTTCTTATCCCAGGAAGGCATAACAGTAGGTGGAACGTGATCTTCCTCAGCCCTTAACAGAAGAAATATTACCAGCTCTAAAGGCAACCACATCTTGCACAGAAGCAACATCAAATTTTGCTCCTAGCAGACAGAACTGAGCAAAGAAGCAAATATTGTAGCATTAAAAAATGTTTACTACAGGAACAAGTCAGAATTGTGAAGACCTAGATTAAAAGCAATGCAATTTTAAATTGCCTATATACAAGAGAGAGTAATGCAGGCTAGACAGGGTAACCCAAGTGAAGTGCACAATGTTCACCACCTTAACCTTTCATCAAACATCACAGGTTAAAAATAAGTTGGTTCATCGATTTATGAATTATATGTATTAAAAAAGGTTTTACAATGGTTTTAATACCAACTTATTTTGACTTCTATAGATTCATGAAGAAAGGGAAAAGCTTGTAACGTATTCTAAAGCTGCTATCCAAAAAATCATCCTGAGTGTTTAGGGTGCTTCATATACATTTTCCAAGTGCATTTTAACCTCAATCATTAAATAAGCACATAGAGAAAATTAACATTGAGAGACAGCAATTTTACATGTCATGGAAAAAAAGAAAAAGCAAAAAAACTTATGAAGTATAGAAAGGTTACAACTAATTTAATAATTGTATGTTATGAATGACAAATGTTTTCTGAAATGCTACAACAAAATAATTCCAAAACGCTATCAGCAATGTCAGGAGTTAGGTCATTCGGGAGAACTTTCTTTTATTTGCATCTCCCTAGGATCCTCACCACAAATTGCATTTTTGTTGGGGGGGTGTTGTTTTGGATTTTGTTTATTTGTCTTTATCTCCAAAGAACACCTTAGCAGGAGCTATCGGTTTTGACAGAACACCAAAATTCTGGCACTGAACCATAAATTGACCATTACCATAAAAAGAACTGCTAAATGAGAAACTATGTGCTCAGTATAAAACTAATTTCATGCTTTCAAAAGCACACAGTGGCTTCTAGCAAGATAGTGGCCCTGGGACTTGCAAAGACAGATTGGCTAATACAAATGGTGTGTGCTCCTGATGCAGTCTGCTTAGCCAAGCTTTACATGTACTGGCAGTAAATGGAAATTCTCGAATCTTCTGTCAAACAAATACACACTTATCTATAACTTTGGAGCTGAAAGCTATAAAACAGCTGCCTCATAAATATATTTAGCAGGAAAAAGCATGAGCTGTCCTAGTTCCTCAGAAGGAAAAAAAAAAAAAACCACAGCAGTCTTTACATAGTAAGCACAGACATTGCTGTAGCAAGCAAGAAAAAAAATTAATTTTTTCAACATATTTCCTTGTTTTATTAAAAAAATTACTATCAGCATACACAAATATAATCATAGGAGGTCTCACCTCACCAACTCAATATTTGCATAACAGCAGTGCTTAATAAGTAACTCAGCTGAACTAATTTTTTTGTTCTGCTATAGGTGAAATTCTCAATGAAACCCCCTTTTTTTAAACACATAAGTACAAAGTCTGTTTAGTTTACGATAATACTTTCAAGCTTAAGGATTTACTACTAGAACTTCAAGGGCTACCTTTAGCACGCTATCTGTTCCTTAAATAAAACTTGGTGCACTAAATCTCAAATTTAACTGGTTGGGGAAAAGCGACAGTAATTTCATACCCTTCTCAAAGCAAGCTGTCAGTGCAAATGAATTACTGGAAGCTGTTCTGGGCATGAAAGATCATAACTTTTAATATTAGCCATGACAGACATAACTAATATGTCAAACCCAGTATACGATTTATTTCATTTTTTACTTCTTTAGTTTATCTGGAGAATCCGACAGCTCTCGTGTTTCACACATCACTGTTACTATACTTTGAGATTTAACAAGCCAGAAAGCAAGGTCTGGTAAGAGGTATTTATTCACACTGCTATTAGGCTTCTATCTAAAACAACAACACAGCATCACTGACATTCAAAAAACATTTAAAATGCATAGGAAGTCACCTACTGGAAAGATGCCCTCTGCAAACAGCAAGCAAGGAAAGGAAGCTTGCCACATATTTAGTTACTTTTAATACTGAAATAAGAAGAGAAGAAAAAGGTGCATTATATGCCTTGCCATTTCTATTATCCTTTCCACTGGAATAACTAAAACAGAAATGCACTGCACATAGAAATAATGCCAAACATGTAAGCATCCACTCAATGTCGTAGCACAAAGCAATTCAGTGAAGTTTAATAATAATAAAAACAGACTCACCTCTACTGGGAAGCCCACTCCACATTATGGCAATACTATTTAAGCAGGTTAAACAGCAACCAAGTTACATAAACAAAACTTCCAGAATGTGACCAATATGATCTACGGTGCTACAGAGTGTTGGCTCCAGCCCCAGTCATCTGTGTGACAGTTCACTGCTACACCAGAGCAGCCTCAAACCTTCCCAGATGCCGGCTTATTGCACTGCTCATTGAAAATCCTTCACACGCTGGCAACATTTTGGGGAAGGACAAGCACACTCTGAGTCATTTGTAAAGAAAGCAAAGCAATTTCAGTTCTGTATCTTCATGCGTACCGAAACACAGAGCACTGTCAAAGTAGAAGTCTGCCTGAATTTATGCTGAGAATCAGGCAACCCAAGCCTTCATTATCAATGCATGGAATCAGCTACAGAGATCAAATTCAAACAAACCAAAAAAAATAAAAGGATATGATTGTGAAAGGCTCTACAGCTTCAGCTCTAAACCACACAGAACGAGGAATCATCTATCTAGACGGTGTAAATGTTAAAAATAGCCCTGTCTTTTCTACAATGAACACAAGACAGAGGAGAATCAGCAGCCTGTATTGTGATGAGGTTCATTATTGGGGGGGGGGGTGGGTGGTGGAAGAAATACAGCAATAAAAATTAATGATTCCTTACAGCTTTTCTAAATAAGATTAATTCAAAATTATGCAAATGAAATAAGAATTTTTTAACCATGTAACAGACAAAATCTATTACATAGTAAAAACAGAATATCTATTATGAAGAAGAACAAATATTTGGGTGACAACATTTAGAATACTGACCCAACAAAGACCTGCACAGACTAGCAGATTAATTATTTGTACCAAAATAAAAATATCACTTAAAGCATGATATTACATGACCAATGCATTCATTCTTCCAAAGCAAGAGTAATTTTAAATTACTTACTATGAAAAATCTCCACGGCTTATTAAATTCATGCTATTCCTACTGCCACATGGACTAATCTCAGTGTACATCTTTTATCTTTTCAGGTACTTCACAGGTTTTCTTTCCCCAGAAAGCTAAGAGAGCATGTGTTGCTGTGCATACTCACACCCAGAGATACACAGCATAAGATAGATGTAATCATAACTAGGCTCTCAAGATATGGAAAGACACGGGAGTTTTTTATTATATTACCTGTACAGTTATCCAAACATACTCCTGGTCATGAGATAACTATGAGAGAAATTTTGACATGATCTGATCCCAGATGAGAAAAATTACTAAACAGAGAAGATACCAATTTTCCTTTTACAGGGTAAAAATAATAAACAAATCCGACTTCATTATTTTGTTTCTTCTAGTAGTTTTAATATAGAAATCATGGCTAGAAATGCACATGAATAAAAATGTCTGAATTTACAGATCCTTTTTCACCTCAGCTGTCTATACCTCTGAACTGTGGATCACATCCTTCAGTGAGACAGTGAAGAAATTCTTGCAGCAACATCAGCTCAACTGATTTAAGAAGCTTTCCAGGCCATGCCCAAAGTGGTTAATGACAAGGGATATGCTCCCACATGAAGCAGAAGTTGTGTCTCCACCACTCCTGCAGCCATTCTCAGCTTGAAACCATGGCTGGTGAGCAGCTGTATTTTTGGCCCTAGACTCTAGAACATTCTGATGTCTTAAATGCTGTTTTTTTACCACAGCGTAACTGCCCTTGAAGACTGGTTAAACTGTCCAGGAAGTCATTTTGCTACAAGAATATATCTATGCAAGGTAGTGGCAAAGGGTCCTGAATGTACTGTCTAATTTGATTTTGAAATCATTCCACCCAAAAGACCACCCTTATAAACCATTTTTTTCCACAATAGGGCATACTTTGTTTGTTTGCTTAATGTCATTCATGATGCGTTCCCAACCTCCAAGAGAACGAAATAGAGTCTAGAAATTAAAAATTGGTCTGATAACTTTTACCAACTTCAAAAGAGTTATGGTTTTCAATTTGCCATTAGGGAATTAGGGATGTTTTGTTCCGATACAACTTATCAATTACTTTAAAACAACAAACCTCAATAAAATAATGATTTCCCCATGTTTTTCCTGAAGACTACCAGTGAGTGCACATATCATCTACTTAATATTTTTTATTAATTTTAGCGGTACTTTCACAGTGCAGCTACTCAAAGAACAGAATATTATGGATACAGTGTGTAGTCATTGGCAAATAAGAAACCAACTTTAATGTCAGTTCTGGGCCTTGATATTAATTCTCATCATCAGAATTGTGTGTGGAGTACCAAGTGCCTAAAAAGAACGCAATAAATCTGCCATACTTCAGGGTATCTAATCATAATCCTGATGGATCCCTTCAAATTCAGCATATTCTGTTTCTATGATGACTTTTGTGAAAGAAAAACAGCAATTGCTTATAATAAATACATTTCATACTGTAAGAAAATGTTATGTACCATTACCTATCTCTTAAGTAAGTGGTGGAAGAGATTCAAGTGATGCAAAGAATGTTGTACCATCTACCAAATGCAATCTTGTCCATGAGACTACTGAATAAGAAAAAAGTCAACATACCCTGTAGTGAGAAGTGAAATACTAAGAGTTTCTAAACAGCTCACTAAGCTAAGTTTCATTATGGTCATGTACCTCTTTTTTGTTGCTGTTTCTATTATATTGGACGGAGTTTTACTTTTTAGCAAGGTTTTTTTAATATTTCACAAATATATAAGTGGATTTTACCTGGAGTAGGACAGCAAAGAGTGGAGCAACATCCCTCTCATGGGGGGATGAAGAGGGGAAGTTCCACCTGAGGAGTTGTTCTACCTTGTGCCCCCACAGAAGGAGTCTTCTTGAAACTGCTTTCTGAAAGGTCAGGCTGTAAGCAGCAGACATGGAAGGCAGAACAACTGCTGACCTGCTACTAGACTAAAAAAGGTTTTGGCCCAACGCAAAAGAAGAGTAAGCTCACAGTGCTCTCTACAGATTTATGTACTAATTCTATAGCCATGCATGCACACATTTAATAAGACTCAAGTCACAAACTTTTTCAAGATACTTTTGATTTGCTACTTTCCTCTGAGTACTTGCTAGAATAATTCATAAAGATCTTCTGCAATAAAAATCGGATTATCCTTTTCTTTTTTTAGATTAATGAAAGACAAACATTGAGAAGGAATAGAAAACCTAGATCAAGAGGCTTAAAGTAAGCAAAAGTTCTGTTCTCCATTATGTTGGAACAAAGTAGTCATAGATGGCAGCTAAGCTACCTGTCAGAAAGTCAGATAAGGCTTGGCCCAGATACAGATTAAAACCTACGTACAAAAACCTACGTTTAGATTCTTCCGACAAAAAACAAGGAAAGACTCCACTGAAATGAGAGCAGTGTAATGTAGATTTAGTCTGTTGTAACCAATCATCATTTAATCCTGCACTGGTCTGGTCATCTGGCAAGTTAATTTTGTTCAGTTTCATTTAAAAAAAAAAAAAAAAAAAAAAAAAAAAAAAAAAAAAAAAAAAAAAAAAAAAAAAAAGAAAGTCTTGCTCTCATGCATTAGGCCAAAATTGGGAATATAGAATTAAGACTATCTGGAATATTTTCAGTATTATGTCTCAATGCCTAACAATTTTCCGTTTAATTTTTTGGCTGAAGATACTATCTCTCTATTTTTCTCTATTTTTTCGAAAACTGATATGCCAGTTAGCTATAGAGACCATAGATCCTATCAAGAATAATCTGAGTTCTTTAATTGTAAGCCTTCCTGCCTCCATTGACTTGGTAGATTGCCTACACTTAAAAGTTTATATGGCACTGCACAAAGAGACAAAGAAGCTCTAAATTCTGTTGCCAAAAGGGGAAGAATCCCTGCCTTGTCCATACTCCCTTGTTCTTCTCCCATGCCCAAAACTGCTGTTTCACCTTCTCCCTTCCACTACCAGGGCCTTTCTGTGACCTGATTTATGTCACAAACACAACAGAAGTCTAGTAATTTATGTATTTATTTTGCTGTATTAACAAATCCCTGGCTGTCATTGCTGCAAACCAGAACACAAAACTGTGTATTTATAACACCTCAGGAAATCAACCTGTGATTATTTCCTCAGTACTCCACGGTTACCACAATAACTTGTAGGACTGTTCCTTACAAAGAGTCATGGTATAGGGTCCTACAGCATTTCCAAAACTGACCCGCAAGGTCAGAGATTTCAAAAAAATAGAGGTGCTACCAGAATACGCTACACCCTGACATCCCAATCACGCCTGCAGCCTGACCTGCAGAAAGATCACATGGGCATCAATGAGCACCCCCTGGGCCCTATAGCACATCTGCTCCTTAGGACAGCCTAGGACACGGGGAAAAGGGATTCTCCTTTGCCCACTTTTAAATTTAGACACTTTCTGTAACAAAAATAAAACTTCCCTACACACTCCTAGAGATTTGCAAAATCTGGACTTCGACAGGCAATTCTAGTACACCTCCCTAAAACTACACCAACTCTTCCCATGCTATCATGGGGAAGAAAGGAGAGAGAACCAGGAGACTCACCAGGAGATACCACCCCATGGAGGAACAGGTGAGAATTCGGAGAGCAAACCCGGTGTCCCCTCCGCGGAAGGCAGGCGCGGATGCAGCCCCGGCAGCGGCCGTGCCCGGCCCGAGCCACGGAGCCGCCCGCGCGTTCCTGCCGGGCCGGGCTGCAGCGCCACCGCGTGGGCACGGCCTGGGCACTGCCCGGACCGGAGCGCCGCCTGGGCACCGCCCGGACCGGAGCACCGCCTGGGCACCGCCCGGGCACTGCCCGAGTACCGCCTGGGCACCGCCCGGACCGGAGCGCCGCCTGGGCACTGCCCGGACCGGAGCACCGCCTGGGCACTGCCCGGCACTGCCGAGTACCGCCTGGGCACCGCCCGGACCGGAGCACCGCCTGGGCACGCCCGGGCACTGCCCGAGTACCGCCTGGGCACCGCCCGGACCGGAGCACCGCCTGGGCACTGCCCGGACCGGAGCACCGCCTGGGCACCGCCTGGGCACTGCCCGGAGCACCGCCTGGGCACTGCCCGGAGGACACCGCCTGGGCACCGCCCGGACCGGAGCACCGCTGGGCACCGAGCCGCGGGCACTGCCCGAGTACCGCCGAGCACCGCCTGGGCACCTGCCCGGGCACTGCCCGAGTACCGCCTGGGCACGCCCGCCGGAGCACCGCCTGGGCACTGCCCGGACCGGAGCACCGCCTGGGCACTGCCCGGGCACTGCCCGGACGCTGGGCACCGCCTGGGCACCCGCCTGGGGCACTGCCCGGACCGGAGCACCGCCTGGGCACCGCCTGGGGACTGCCCGGACCGGAGCACCCCTGGGCACCGCCTGGGCACTGCCCGGACCGGAGCACCGACCTGGGCACCGCCTGGGACACCCGACGGCATGCCGACGCACCGGCCCGGACCGGAGCACCGCCTGGGCACCCGGCCGGGCACTGGCACGGACCGGGCACTCGCTCACGCCGAGCACTGCCCGGACCGGAGCACCGCCCGGACACTCCTGGACACTGCCCGGACCGGAGCACCGCCGAGCACCGCCCAGACACACTGCCCTGGACACTGCCCGGACCGGAGCACCGCCTGGGCACCGCCCGGACACTGCCTGGACACTGCCCGGACCGGAGCACCGCCGAGCCCGCCCGGGCCCCGCGCAGCCCGGCCCCGCAGCGCCCCGCGCTCCGCTCTCGGGCTGCCTGGCTGGCGGCGCGGGGAAGCGAGCGGGCTTTAGTCAGCACCGCGCCCCGGTGAGCAGCGGCGCTCAGCCCGCGCTTGCAGCGGCCAGGTGGGTGCCAGGTACCCAGGGCAGCTGGGAGCCGCTCTACGCCGCTGCATGCTCCAGCAAGGCCGCTCACCGAAAAGCTGTACGAAATACAAACTCAAAAAAAACCCCTGAAAAACTCCAAAATAAACCTTCCCAAGGCTGCAGGAACCCATCCTTTCTTTTCCTTTTTCTTCATAGGAAATACATGAAATCCTTTCCAGCTTAAGCTGCGGAGGCAAACACGCGTTCTTATGTCCCGAGAGCTCATTTATGTCCTGACAGCAGCCTGTCCCAAGGCACGGGATGGCCCTGGAAGTGGCGGCGCTGAAACCGCAGCCTGAGCATGGCTGGTAATAAACAAGCATTAACACCGTATTAAACAAGGCTCTAACACCGTGTGCAATGTATTTTCCAAGTAGAATACTCTTTTTTCCAGTTTTCAATACCAATGTAAAGAAAAGGAGGAGTTCGGTGAGTGGATCAAATCGCCAAGGTCGCCTAAGGTAACCCATGAATTTATCAATTGTGGCAATATAAAGAAAAGCAGCTCTTAAATCTGTATTTTATATTAAATCTTACTTGCTAGGAAGTAATTCAAATTGCCGGTAGAGATACAATAGCAAAAGAGTTTGTACATATCAATAACTGGCAAGCCAAGATAAACTAGAAATAGAGTAAATGTTTTAGAAAAATGTTGCTAAATACATTTTAAATCCTATGACTATTTTACCCCTACTCTAAATACAAAGAAGTAACTGTAAACTCATCTCTGAAATTATAAGTAGACCTTAAATATATAAAGCCCTTCATCTATACAACTAAAGGTATTCTTGCCAGGACCTGAAATCCCAGGTATCAAATCTTAATTAACACTGCAATAGTAGTACAATAAGGACCATTACCAGCAAGTTAAGAGCAACAAATTGAGCTTATAGTTGTAAAACACAGCAGAAGTCAAAAATTAAAAGGACATTTTCTAATAACTCAGGGCCACCTGCCACAGAGAGGACCACAAAACAGAATAAATATGGAAATATGTCTCATCTCCATTTCTGAGAAAGTCCACCAAGTGTTAGGGAGAAGTGGAGTCAGTGAACCATCAATTCTGTCACACAGAATCAAGGCAGTTCTGGCAGGTCTGTAATCCTAGTTTCTGAAGTGTCAAGGAAAATTTGCAGTCACATATATTTTACAGACACCTCGTTTTCCAGTGGGAATATTATTGATTTCACATTTATGTTTTGATCACAGAGGAAAATTCCAACCTGACACTGGCAGGAACTTTTGCAGGTAGTTTCCTAAGGTGTGCTGAACTGTTCACTATGTGCTTTGTCAGAAGAGTGCAGCTATAACAGTGAAGTATGAGAGGGGCTATTTGCTTCCTTTGAATGTGGAATAGTCTGTTCACTGGTGAGGTGAGATTAATACAATTGCTCTCTTACCATCTGCACAATTAGTTCTGTTTACAATGTTAGCTGAAGAAATGGGGAAAGAAGACTTCCATTACAAGAGGTAATAACACTCCAGAGGACATGGATTAAATGTCAATTTGTAAGAAAATTAATTTCTAGTTATTTTTGGAAAACGTTCTTTGAGAACTGCTTCTCTGTAAATCTGTTCTCCCACTGGTTCTTAAACAGTGTATTAAATTGTTTATGTAATCACAGTAATAATAAATTGCCTACTGTAAGGCATTTCTTTCTTTTAAATGCTATGAACACAATATCCCTCAGCTATGAAATAAGAACACTTATTTTGACATGCACTGGATAGACCAGCATAACAAGTATATAACTAGGATATAGTCTAATATAGAGATCAGTGAACAAAGTAGAAAGAAACATGAATTTTAACTTCCAAGTTATGCAGTAACCCCCAAAGCATGTGCTCCAGCAAACATAATTGCATTCTAAGCATCAGAGCATTCTTTGAGTAATGGTGCCAGAGCATCAGCTGTGATCCCCAGGAAAGACAGCAAAGGCATCAGATGAAGGGGTTCAGATAACAAAAAGCAACAAAAATAGAAAATATGTTTATATGTTTGCATTGTAGATCTATACACAAAGAAATCTTAAATCAATCAATGTCTCACAGATATTCAGTTATTTAAAGAATGCACGCAATTAAGTAATCTAGATGTTATTCAATAGGAATTTAATCCTTTGAATCACAGGCCTTACACAAGTGATATCCTCACACTACTTAGTTCGAAATCAAACAAAACAGTACCACAGACTTCAAAACAAGTAAAACTCCGTTAACAAGAAACAAAATCAGAAAAAATAAAAGCTAAACCCTTCAATGCAGCTTGACTCTTTTTATACAAAACAAAAGAAAAGAAACTGAAGTCACTGTCTTAATGTAGCAAATAAAAACAAATACTAGAATTAGGAAAACTTGTATGAAGATTCGAGATTTGTTAGATTTTTTTCAAGTAGCTATGAACCGAGTCTAACACTGAAATGAAAAGAAACAAACTCTCCCCTAAAAACAGAAAACCACATTATATGCTTTGGATCTTGAACATTATGCATGCTAAATGCATTTTGCCCAAGCATTTTAGACTTTTTTTTTGCCTAGTAAGTAAAAAAATCTTACTTTGGAATAATTCTTACTTAGAGGTCTCTTCCAACCTAAACAAATTCTATGCATGAGAGTAGTTAAAACCCAGAGGGGCAGAAGCAGAAAGAATGAAATAGCCACGCCTATAAATTCCAGCTCTCCTCCTCCATCATTCTACATGTGACTTCATTTAAAAGTTTCTCCTATACATGTAGCATCCCTCCAGAACCTTCTTTTGGGAACAAACCAGCTGACAAAATGTGTAAGTATTTGGATCTGCAAGAGTTACTTTTAAATAGACCATATCTCAAGGTCCAACACATAATGAAATACAGCCTGGAATAATGGAATATCGCCTCAATACCACTTGGCTTCACAGGAAAAGAAATACCCAGTAACTCTGAACATGGCAAAACATTATTAACTACTAATATTAATCTATATTAAATTTTATTGATATGTTGGGTAGAGAAGCTAAAGCTTAAAAACTTCCTCAGAATTCTTGACCAAAATCCAACATCTCAAACTAATTATGTACCTGTGCTTGTACTTGCAAACAAAGTGCCAGGAGCTGTACTTGTAGGGAGTTTTCCATTATTTAGCTGCTTCACTCTTTTCAAGTGAGATTTCCCGTTGTAATGAACTTGAGCTTGGGCTGCAGAGTTCAGCTGTATATTGCACACTTCACAGAAAGAAAACAGTATCTTCTTTTTTTCTTTGCTTAATTGATAATCCTGTCTGTCATTCCTCAGTCCTTTTTCTTCAAAGACCCGTAGAACAGCTGGTTGATTCATAATCCCATCTTCAACGATGTGGTCAGGACTTAATGGACGCTTCATACCTACAAAGAAAAGAGACAAAATTGTTGCTAGATAGCAACAAATCCTTACTATCGACACCGAGTTTACTTTTTTTAAATGCTATAATGCATGAACCAACAACCAGTTCTAGCAAATAAGGTTCCCAAGCTGCAGAGGCATTGCTTAATATAGAAATAAATGCATTTGTGACATACCACAGAGCTCAGAAATAAGTTGGCAATATATCACAATCTGTGCACAGCAACTTGCAACAACTCATTATTTTGTTCTGCAAGCTCTCTATTTTAAAGCAGATTTATTATTGCATCTGTAGCAGAGGTTAAGATTATTTTCAAATACATATTCTCTGCCTTACCAAACACTGGCTCCAGACCTTTTCTACTTTCCAATGACCACAGCAGTGCCCACTGCTTCGAAGACAATTTTTCAGTGAAAAGGATGCCAACAAGAAATATTATGGAAACACTGGAAGACAGCAGGCTGTTTAAATGAGACTAATGAAGCCTTTCTACTTTTACATACATCCAAATCTTCAGCTTCATACAAAGACTATGTTATCTATATTAGTCCATCAGTATATTCACAACTCAAACTATTGTACAGAGGAAAGTCAGCTAGACGTGAGTCTTGTGCAAACGACACAAAATGGTAATGATAGTCCGTGAATTACAAGCCAAGAGCCTGAAATATTAACTTGCCCTAGAGAATAAAAACCTCATCATCAAGCTGCACAAATAACAGCTTTATATATACAGGGGAAAGCCTGTATTTTATTTAAAGTATGGTGCTAAACAAGCAGAGAAAAATGAGTGGTCTAGGGTAAGTCATATAGAAAATAATTCTGTTTTCTAAGCTGCACAACTTGATGTTTATTCTTTTCCCCCACCACCCAAATACTCTAGATGGCCAAAGGCTGGCTCAGAGAGCTGTGCACAGAAGCAGCTCTTTCCAGGCAAGAGTGTACCTATGTTCAGGTTTCAAAGGTAAAAGACTTCAAACACAAGGACCCTTTACCAGCCTGGGAGCCAGAGCAGCACAGAACTACCCCTCTGTCAGGCAAGAACACTGAGAACACAAACATCGAAACCAAAAGTGGCAGCAACCCTCCCCAGGGGGTGCAGCATTCACAAGAAACACTAGAGTACACCTCTCATAACACAGTTAAGTTGATTACCAAGAGAAAGTCTGTCCTGTGCTCTGACACAGGGGTATACACAGAAAAACTTCAGAAATAGTAATTTATATGGTAGGGTGTAGTATTTAACCACATTCCTAACTCTAAACCATGCTTAACATTTTAGTATTCGTACAGATTCCTCCTCAAGTACAATTCACTGATCAAATATTCTAAATGGACTTCACATCTTTGTTTCTTATAGGTGACAGTTCTGTTCTGTCATCAAACAATATTAACAATACCTTAAGGTATAAATCACATCAAATAAAAATAAAACTAATTATTAAAACCAATTGTAGCATACAGGTACCTAAATAATTTAAAAACAAAATACTGGTGATCCTGAAAACCTAGGCTAGAGACTGTCACACTAAATCATTTAAATGTAAGGATCATATTTCAAGGCCAGCAACCAAGATCCTCAACTCAGCTGAGCTAACATTTTCATCTGAAAATTTAATCTGCTTAGAGCTTCAGTATTTGTTATTTTTCAATGTATTTTAAGCCATAAATAACCTCCCCATGTCCTTTGTCTTCTGTAAAATTTTAATTGAACATCACTGTTGTAGCTTTTGTTCTCTGAAGTAAAAGGTTCTGAAACAAAAACTCTTTTACAAGTTGTACATACAAACCATTCTAGCATAGAATAATAAAATATGTCACAGTTTAAAAATCCTGGCCTGTCCAAAATCTCGTACGTTATGTTGCAGACAGAAAATGATCCAAAATATAATTTGGCAAATATTTCAATGATCTGTAAGATCTTAATGAAGCTCAGTTGGGTTGGATACCTTTAAAATTGGCAGAGGCAAACCCCTGCATTAAGAATCTGCTTGAACCAGAAGGAAGAGTGATGGAGCTGCCTGTAAGGGCACCAAAGCCTTCCCAAGGAGGGTTCTTTTGGAAAGCACCAGGCTGGTACTGCACTAGCACATGTGCACTGCAGCACAAGATGCCTACGCTCCTGGACTGCATGTTTCTGCTTACTTTCCTCCAAAGGAACAAAACTTGGTGGAGTCTGGGACTGCTCAATTATGGGCCAAGCAGGGTACATGAGGAAAATCAGAACATTTGCCTCAAAAGTGCAGTCCTGACATCACCAAAAGTGTTTATAAATATGGACGGATCCAGAAAGAAAAACTGAGCACAGCAAGGAGTCACATGCTGCACCTGCACCCTTAGGCATCCCAGCTGCCAGTCTGGAAAGAAAATTAACCTTCAAACAGATAAAAAAGAAATCACTGCCAAGGTACACACTTTTGTTTAAAAAAACCCCAAACTATAAATTCAGTTTTACTACAAAGTTGCACACACAGGACAAATGTGTCCTTGAAGCAATCTCTTGCTACTAATTTAAGAATTAAAAAAACACAAGCTGAAAGTTTAAAACAACCTTCATCACCTTAAGCTCTGCATCTAAATTAAAAGGTGGACTGATTATAAGCAGCAATGACCTCCCAACAACTGATGGGAGCAGCAAATACAAGTCACTTCTGAGAAAATACCTAGATTGAGCATGGAAGGGCTTGCAGCAGCATACTCTAACCAGTCCAACCCTGCAGAGAACCTGTACATGCAGCCAGAGACAGGACCATGCCAAGCCTCAGAAGTCTGCCTGTTCCTTACAGAAATCCCAGGCCTCATCCTCCTGGGATTTGATCTGAACATGTGGTAAAGCAAATCACTTGTGTTTGAAAAGCTTTGTTTCATCCCTTCTAGAGTTTTTAAAAAGAAAATTTTGGTGGCAAGCATGTGCTGATATTTTCAAGTATGGCCATTTTTCACACAGTAATACAAATTTTACCATAAATGAGCACATCTTGTGGCGTATGCACTTGTTCAAAAACTAAAAAGTTTATTACATGCAGGGAAAGTTTCCATTGTTTTCAAAATTTCATCTCCATCCTTTCCTCTTTAAAGTTCAGATTGGAAAAAACACACCTTTGAAATATCCTGGTTCTAGAACATACAGCACAAGTACAATTCTGCATTAAGACAGTGTTAAGAATCTCACAATGAATGAACTTTATCCTGTAGAAGCTAACCTTTCTTTAGAATCTATTTAGCATTCTATCTGAATGCTTTAAACTGTTATGAAAAAAACATGTACACACACATTAAATTGTAATAATAAAAAAAATCCAAAAAACCCAAACCAACTGCTTTCTTCTTAGTCTCTTAACTTTGTAGCCTCTCAAATTTATGCAGCACACATCTATCAAGTGGTTTTGGTTTTTTTTTTCAAAAAGGGCTTGTTCCTGCAGATAGATTGTGAAGAGTTCTGGGTGATCCTTGTTCTAACCCACCCAGAACCAGATATGAAACAGGGCCATTTCATTCCTCAGGTTCACACATAGCTCAATAACATTATCATGTAACAGAAGCAGCTACTTGAGACTACAGTCAGTGAGCTGAGGATAAAGAGGAGTTACATAACCATTACATTCTGTGAAACTAAAAATTAATTGAGAGTAATTGTTATAGGTAGGATTTTGGAGCATTTAGAAGTTGGTTTAAGAGTAAGAACAAGAATATATGAGCTCATTAAAAGGCAGAAAGGTTGGGAATTATCATATAGAGAAAATACATTTCATCAATCCTGCAAGCTCCCAGTTCTGTATGACCTTAATAGAACACAGTGTAAGCCAAGCCTTAGCAGCAGCTGATACATAACAATATCCACAAATTAAAATGATCCATACAAAAAGGACATGATTCTGTCAATCACACTGGATACACATATTGTAAAGGTTGTCACTGTATTTATTCAGCAAGGAATAGACTCAATTAAAAATTGAAAGGTGAGAATGGGAACACAAGAAAAACAAAGCAGGTTACGCAGAAGAGCTTCCATATATCCAGCTGAAATGATCCAGAAAAATGTTAAGTCTGTAAAGGAATTCTATACCACATCAGCCTTTCTCTTGCAAAAACAAGTTCTGAATCAAACCAGATATACTCATTTTTACTCTGAGCAAAATCATAAGAGGAAGCAATTTAAGGTATAAGACCTTTTGAGATATTTGACATAAACTGTTACCAGACTCAACAGGGTTGTCCCTCCATCACATTTCCTCCCCAGTACACAGAGCTGATCTATCTCAGTAGATTCTGCAAACAATACTACAGCAAGAATAAGTTAGTGATTTATGACACCACATTAAAATTCTGAAGTGTCATGAGATACCCTGTTAGGATTTCTGAAAACACATCTTCTCAGCTTCTTGCAGCTGGCAAAGAAATCTAAGTGTGGATATCCTTTGTACTTGAAGCTCAAGGCAATTAGCCTTTCAATTTGGCTGGCTAATTTACTTTTAAACAGAGTTTTGCTTTTAGAGGAGCTACAAAGAAGTATTATATATAGTACAGCGCTGTAGGTGAGAATGTGCAAATCTTTACTCAAAGGAAATAAGCTTTGGTTATCCTAATGAATTAGCGATGGTTACATGATGCATTCTTTTCCTGAGTGCTGGTCTAAACTTTTGCAATGCCCATTACTAATTAGTTCATACTTCAAAGAACCACTGTGCTGGAAATGTAATTAGACTGCCTTTCCTCTGTGGATCTGTGCCAGGTAAGCAAAAAAGAAAACATATTTTAACAACTTACATATGGGCAAAGATAATTTTCTCCTTTAGCCTTTGGAAATAATCAAATGAGTTGCAGAAGACCCAGGAAGAAATACCAAAATTAACTGGCTTTCTATATTGTTACATTTCCAAAAAGGTTCATCCAGAGAGCTGAGGGAACTGGGGGGAGAGAGAGACCCAGGACCTCTAGCCTTGTGTTGTAGTCCTCTTAAGCATCTCCAATGGAGAAAAACTGTCTGTGCAATGAACTAGTGAAGTCTGGATGCATTCTTTAAGAGCTGTGGTCTCACACTGGGCAACTGTGATTCCCTACTTCGTCATCTCTGCCATAAAACATTTACACACATCTCCCAAAAGAAAAACACCCCAACCCCAAAAAATACACAAACCAACTTTGAATACCCCCAGAGCATTATTTAGAAGAAATTAACTAGAGCTGTTTTTCACAAGTCTTATGACCTTTCTTGTATTTTTAGACAGTATTTCCCAAACACAGAGAAACTATCAAGAGGCATATGGTTTGCACCATCTGGGCAACAAGTTCTTTTGGGATACTGTGGTGAACAGCATATGCATAGTGCCTTGTGCACAGTATCCTACAGAGTTAAAAAAATCACTAGGGACTATTTTGAAGCCAACCTTGAAAAATCCCCCATATGTTTAAGGGACCTGTATTGTTTCAGAAGATGCATTCCTCTTTCTTTCAGTACAAACCCAAACAGAGAACTGCCATGTTCAATCTTCATCTTGTTCTGAAATTCCTCATAGAGGCATCATATTTTGCAACATCTCCACATGTCAAACTATTTATTACCCATCCATCTATATCTGATCAACTCTTGGTTACATCTTTCATCTCTGCTTAGAAAATGCATGGAATGTTTTTATTCAAAGTTACAGTAAAAATTGAATGGCTCAGAAAAGTAAACATATTTCTGTTTCTTAAGACAGATAAAGAATAATCAATTAGTCACAGTACAGAGAACAAACTGGGCTAAGTAATTTTTTTAGCTTTAATTTTGATGCTAGTTTATCAATACAAAGAGGAATAGAAACTCAGCTTTCTCTCACTGTGCATGAAAACTTTTGAATGGTGTAGTATGACAAATGGCTGACAGCCTCTTCACTAACACATTTTAGAGCATCTCACATTAAAAGGAGATTCTCTCCAAACGATAAAAACAGATGGTTGTTTCAGAACACAAACATTAGCTGTTCAGCGCAAGGTAATTCAGAAAACTGGAAACATTCAAGTAGCTAGTATTTTGCTTTGCTTTACTAGCCTTGAAACTTACCATGTTAAGGAAACCTAAAATTAGACCTGCTGCACTAGACTGTGAGCTCAGCTAAACTGGAGTAAATAAAATGACTCTCAACTTAGGTTATCGTTGTCTGCTGTTGCAAGTGCCAATATCTGTATTTAGCTCTAATTGTAAGGTTGATCCTTCCTTCTGTAGCAGATTTCTGGCACTCTTAGCATTAACAAGAATACAAGAATCTATTTACATCAGTTTATTTGCCAAAGAGATATATCCTCACCTGACATATCAGACTGCTGCCAAGCAGGCTAACCAAGTTTGGAGTCCAGACAGCTACCCTGGATTATGCTTCAAGATGAACAGATAGTTTTACAGAATTATCGTAATACAATTTTGCTTGATGAACCATTTGACAAGTTGGTGCCTTCTGCTCAGCAGTCTGTCATTAAGCCACTGCTTCCCTTCAGTTAACTTGCACTCTAAGCAATCTTAACTAATTACAGAAGAATATTTAGATGCCCAAAGTGTCCAACACATGGTTTAGATGTCATTTTAGACATTTGCCCTCCCCCACCACATGTAGAAACCTATCAGAGAGAATAGACCTTCCAGGAAAATGGCTATTCACTCCCTTAGCTTTTTCAAAAACAAGTCTTTTGAACAAATCCATAAAGCGATCCCAATATCCACACTGCTATCCCTGTATGATATCTGCAACATATTCAATCATGTACCACATTGTCCAGTCTGTGTTTTAATATCCTCATAAAAAAAAAAACAACAAAAAACAAACAAACAAAAAAAAAAAACCACAAAAAGAAAAAAACCCCAAACCACAAATCATATTCTATTTCATCCAGAAACTCTAGCTTCCTGTTAAAGACCTAAATCCCAAATATACTGTATTTGTAAAGCAGCACTCAGGAAGAAGAAAAAAAAAAATCATAAAAATAGAGAGACATGTTAGTTCTTTCTTGGACATGGACAGGATTAAAACACCAAACATGCCCAAATGAGACACAGGCAGGAAAAATAACAAAGAAAAGAACAAGAGAAGAAGAGGAAAAAAAAAGAGTTAAGAAATAGGATATTTTAATAAGTTGAACATGAAAACTACAAGCTATTTTAACAGCAAATTCTCAAAATTTTAAAAAGAGATTTTTCTAAGTAGAAATTAACAAAGTGAGTTTTCTTATGTACATTTTCAATTTTCCCCATTTTCATAATCTGCTTTCTTGGGACCAGGGAACTGTCTTGTTAAATTAGAAATTTAATAAGTTGAATGATATTGCCTCTAAGATAATTTTCTACAAAGTTACTAGGTTGGGATTTTTACTTGTTACTTTCAAAGTATTGGATGCAAGTACTCTTTAAATCAAAGGACTCCTTGTATTTTATTTCTCCCTAGAAAAACACTGAATAACACAACATTAATTAAATGTATTTCCATCAGATTTTACAACTTAGAAGAGATGAACACAAACCTATGAAGGAAAAATCCTGTAGAGTATATAGTCTGAACCTGTGTTCAATAATAAAAGGACTATAGAAAATTTGTTTTATTTAAAGAACAAATTAATTTTATACATTTAAGAAGCTTAAGATAACTAAAAGCCAACTGCAAAACAAATGGGTTTTAGCTGATTGGACAACTGATTCAAGATGTAAGGTACTTCCAGTGAAACATCTATTTTATTCATAAAAAGATTTTCATGGCATGAACTTGCACAAATAAAGATCAAAACCTGCTGACATAATCTGAGGTTCCTACAGGCTATTTGTACCAGGCTGTTATTTTATTTTGCCTGAGCATAATCACATCTGAAGAGTAAATCAATCTTTGGTCTCAGGAAGTAAAAATAATTTTCTACCTTCTTAGAAACATCAAGAACTTATCTCATCATAAAAGGAAGCCACGACAGGAAGTCAGGCCTAGTAGATGGCTGTCTTATTCTAAAGTCTGACAATGCTGGTAGCTGAATATAAGTTGTACTAAAAATCATTAATTCAGGATAAAGCCTGGTAATGCTGTGAAAACACTCTTGGAAACAAGATCTTTGATGATTCTGTGAAAATAAAACCTGGGGTGAACAAAGAATATGTCACATTCAGAAAAAAATGTGAGGTTGAGATCTATCAGCTGGATTGGAAGCACTAAGAATACAAAGAACAGAAAACTGCAAGCACAATCAGTGGCAGTGAATGTCAATCCCAAAGAGCTCCTGAAAAGATGGTCCCAGATTAGTCATCATTCACAAAATACTGTCACTGTCCATGTAAACAACTGATTCTCTTTTGGAACTGAAAAAATATGGAAACCAGTGTTGCCTTATAGTATAAAGGGACATCACACCTCTCTTGTCTTATTAATTACTTCAGTTTTATGATCAAGTTATAAGAATATTACCCAACTGGTAGTGAGAGACCATAAAAATAGTGGATCACCTAGTTTGAAGCCACCTGAAGGCAGGCCAGGTTAAAGTTAGCACTGACCTGAACCTAACCCTTTGCTTGCCCTTTTCATTGTTCAAAGGAATCACAACTAAGCATATTTTGTGCCAATAATGAACTCGGGAGGATATCTGGTGAAGTTAAGATACAGCCACTCCCTAATTCTCCTTCCCATACACATACCTCTCCTAAACTCGAGGTGCCAGTCACTTCAGGCTTTAAGTGGCCGTTGCTTGCAAAATCCATTCTGAATACCTGTCTTACCCACATTAAAATACACACTTCCATTCATAAAAAAGGAAGAGCCAGCCTTTTGCTAGTTTTGATGACATTTCACACCCTGATCCAGAAATAGGACATACATGTGCTTCCATGCTGCATATAAACCACCCTGCTCTCCCCTCAACTAAGAGCTATGAGAATGAATTCATTTGCTCCTACGAATTTGCCAGACATTCCTCATTTCTGTGCTTTCCAGCCAGTGCAACCATATTATTGCTTTCATCTAATCTGGGTTTTATAAACTTTTGGACATAACTAACTTTTACATTTTAAGCTAAAGGTAGGACCTGAATTAAGAATTCATGTGGCAGATTGTTTGGGTTTCTTCCTTTTTATTATTCATTTGTATAAAATCAGTATACTATTTGCATATAATACTTAATAGTGAAAAATAGATGAAGATACTCAGGTAATGTATTGCTATACCATAAAACCTTCACACCAAAGATCCACTGGCAATTCCAGAACCACTAAACTGCATAAACTTCTTAAGCCTTGTTTATATATTGTATATATTTTACACCTAGTATTCAGGAGGCACTGAAAAAAAGAATAGTCAAGTCATCTATTTGAATTGCTAAACTAGAAGACACTTCCTTAAACTTGTTTCATAGAGCTCTGCAGAAGACAACAAAAGAAGGGCAAGGACATGCTGGAAGAAGTCCAGAGGAGGTTCACAAAGATGATTAGAAGACTGAAGCATCTCTCCTGTGATGAGAGGCTGAGAGAGATGGGGTTGTTTGGTCAGGAGAAGAGAAGGCTCCAGGAAGACCTTAGAGCACCTTCCAGCAGCTGAAAATGCTATGAGAGAGCTGGAGAAGGGCTTTTCACAAGGGTATGGAGTGGCAGGACAAGAGGTAATGGCTTCAAACTGAAAGAGGGTAGGTCTAGGTTCCATAATGGAAAGAAATGCTATGCTACCAGGGTGATGAGACACTGGAACAGATTGCCCAGAGAAGCTGTGGATGCCCCATCCCTGGTAGTGCTGAAGCTCAGGCTGGATGAGGCCCTGAGCAACCTGGCCTCATGGGAAGTGCCTCTGTCCATGGCAGGAGGCTGGAGCTGGGTGGTCTTTAAGGTCCCTTCCAAACCAAACCATTCTGTGATACCTAATTCAGCTGATATACAGACCAGCTAAGCATGAGCAAAACAATAATAGCACAAACCAAAATGGATGCAGTTCAAACTGCACTATGAATCAAGTTGCATAATAGATGCACAGATCCTTTTGAAGATGTTTCTACTTGATACAACTCAGAGTTTCCTACAAGGCAAGCTTTGCTGTCTAAAATACTCTACATAAGGAACCTGTCACATGGAGGACAAGCAGCCCTTCCAAAATACCAGATCTAAATAACATTTCTCAAAGCAGTTCTGTTCAGCAAAGAGGCTTAGTACACAGAGCCAGGAACAGAGAATATGAGGGAAATGGCCTGTGGATGTCCTCATGGTTCAGACTTTCTGTCTGTGCATCTTGTCTAGGGGATAAGGGAAAATGGGAATAGAGGAGGGCCAGAAGATGTGTATTTCCTGCATCTAGAACAAAACTATAGGGTGGTTTTTGTAAGCAATTTCACACCTTTTTCTCCAAACTGTCCCCTCCATTTCCCCATCAACTCAGAGTACACTGTCAAAGCAAGGGCACATTTCATACCCTGCATTTGTGCTCATTATCAGGTTATGATGCAGTATGAGGCATCCAAATATTACTTGCTGACACAGTACCTAAGAGAATAAAATTTTTAGCACAAAAACAGTGACAAAGACTAAAGGTCTGTCAAAATAAAAGCCATTCAAGTTTGCCATCAAAATGAACAAAATTCAACTTACACCCACCCATATTCCAGAGATGAACCCAAGGCGCACAATTCATCTTTTGCTGATTACTGCATAAAGTGTGCTCCTCATGGTGGTGACTGCATACCAACTGCCACGTTAACAAGCAGTGTCTTCCTTCAGACATTTACAAACATCAGAATGCTTATTCATGACAGACCCACATATCATCTGCCATCCCAGATGGTGACTGGTGGGATGCTGATTTTGTCCTAAGGCAGTTACCACCCACCAAGATAGTATATGCAGGGCTAAATAAAAAAGCATGTGCCATCTGCTGTCAAGTTTAGAAGATTTGTTGAGACCTACTAGATTAGTTTAAATTAATTTTAGATCAGACAAGTAAGGAGGTTATAGCTGTCTAACTGCCCAATAAAATAAGATAAGTTGCACTGTTGAAGACGGGCAGTAAATTAAGAAAAAGTTACAATGTTCTGCTGGTTCCACCTAATGACCTGGGAGCATCTAAGGATTCTCACTGTGATCAGGAGCAAAAGGCACATATGGCCCACAAGTTCAGAGGGAACCTGAGACCAAGATGCAATTCTGCAGAACTTAGAGTTTTTCTAGGCCTGAAAAAAATTTTGGGAATTTTCTTTCTTGCCAACAGGATGTTTTTTCCGCCTCCTTTTCTTCTGATTGATCTACTTGTTATCATTTTGATTGCTGGTCCTCCATCAATTCTTGCCCCGTTCTAATTTTTTTCCAACCCTCCTGCAGAGTCTTCTTATCCTCCTGCTCATGCACTAACATATTATATATACATAAAAGAAAGAAAAGACAGTTAAAAAGCAGAACTATTATGATATCTTCTGCCTGCTTCACAACCAGCATAAAGTCATTTCATATGTCATATCTATTTATAGATGGTTAATGGAAAATACAGCCATTTCCCCAATACCAACTATTAGGAACTCAAAATACATAAAATAAATCTGTGCATTCTTTGTAAATTTTCTAATTAAATTTCTTTGTGTACACTGATAAATACCTAAATCAAGCACAGAAAATAAAAAAATACATCTACAGAAACATTTCCCTAATCTTTTTAAATCACCAGGTACATGAAAACCTTTCACAGTCAGGGAATTAACCCTTGCACAAGTATAAAAGTTTCATCACTGTCTTCTTGGATTAAAAAAAAGCATTGCTTAAGCTGAACCCTTAAAAAGTAAAATTTCAAAATAGGGACAAATTGCCTTTAAATCATTAACATCAGGAGAACAGGACACAAAGGAGAGAGATCATGAAGGTCTGTACTGCACAGCAATGAGGGAGAGGGGTTGCAAAGGTCTCTGCACTGCCAGAGTCCCTGGCACTACAACCCACATGGCTGCACCAGCAGAGATCCTCCAGGAGGCCCAGCAGCAAATGCTCAAGGAAGTTTCCTCCAGCCCAGCATGAGTGCATCACCTCCTCCAGCATTCAGACCACGAACAGAATACACCAGGCAAGTGCAAATGACACCTTAGCTCCTGAGAAAAAGCAGGGATTATCTAAGGAAAAAAAAAATCTGGAAAAATACAGAAAACACAGGATATGCAGCCAGAGGCACTGAGGGACAACAAGGTAGTTTTTCCAAGATCCTTAAGGATGTTTCCTTACCCTTCTTTAAATGAGTGTAGAACTGCCAGTTGTTTTAAGTCATCCCAGACTGCTTCCTCTACTGCAGAGAGTTCAGTAATCCATGCATCCTAGAGCAGCTCTCTGTAGAATACGACTTTATTAAATGGCCAAGTAATCATAAATGCATTTAAAACTCAATACCAGTTATTTAAGACAAAAAGATCTGACATCAAATGATACAAGTCACAGCTAGTCTTGTGCTGCCATCCTGCATAGAATACAAGGCTGTCACCTGCTCAGGGGTATAAACATCATTCCACCTGTCATTTTACAACTATGTATTTGAAGTCTTCACAGAAATTCATGCATACTGCTCCCCTAAAAAGTAAAAAAAGTCATTTTGCAAAGGGATAAACTTCTGATGATGGCAGTCACACAGAAAATTGGCCATTAATCTCCTCTGAATAAATATAACCCCCAGGAAGATGAAAATGTGAGCAGAATATAAATTTTTTGCAATAGAAAATGCTGAGGTGCACAAGGAGAAGCTTTAACTTAAGCATTTTCAGCTCAAGTTATCTTTCAGAAGCCCATTTTATTCTCAGGAGATATTTCTCTCCAGTCATTCACTTTTCAAAGCCCTTTGCAACTTTAAGATAGCAGTAAAGCTGACTTTTATACCTTATTTCAGTAGCTCTCTCCCTTGTCCGAGCTGTCACATTCCCTGGAGACATTTGGTAGTTTTAGATTTCCTCAATGTTTTATTAATAAAGTTTTATAAACCCATTCTTTTTTTTGATGTGTAGACAGTTGACTTCATAACACAAAACATTCTTGTGATAATAAAGTCTTCTATT
This sequence comes from Sitta carolinensis, assembly GCA_032173965.1. Lineage (NCBI taxonomy): Eukaryota > Metazoa > Chordata > Aves > Passeriformes > Sittidae > Sitta > Sitta carolinensis. The sequence goes on from CM063288.1 coordinate 23,508,064, forward strand.
AAATCCTTCAATTAATGAAGGTCTTTCTCTCTCACACTGGTTTACCTAGTTGATCTGTGCTCAAATTTCCCATGCTGAATAGCTGATAACTGAACACAATTTCTGTTAAAGACAGTTTTAAACATGTTACTGCCTTAAAAGACCCAGTAGGTTGAATACACTTCCTGTGTTGACATCAAAAGCATGAGGTTTTGAAACATGAAACATTTGGAAAGGTTCACTTAGTAAAATCCAATTTATCCATCTGATGTCACCTTTGCTTATGACACTCCACTCACAAATTCAGGGCAGCTAGCTCTCAGAATTATATCTTGCAGTATGAGGCATTTTTCTTAAGCCTGGGTCATGCAGTCATAAAAATCCCCAGGAACTCTAGCTTTTTAAATATCCTTCTAATCCTGGCAGAGCTGACTGAAAACATGAACCCTAAAGGCTCAAAAACTAGAAGGGAATTAAAGAGAAACCAATTTCAATTTTCTTCTAGATCTGAGATGATTTTTGAATGTTCAGAGCTGACAATGTTTAGGCAGGAGCATTTATCTTCCCTCAGCCATGCAGTTGATAAGGGTCTGGACTGCTGCTATGCTTTATCACTGTAAGAAACATAAGACTTAAAAAAAACGAAACCCAAACAAAACCAAACCTAAATTCTAGTCCTCATATATTTCCTCCAGGACAAACCCTGAACAATCAGGTGTGTATTTAGTCATACAACCCAGGCACTGATTCTGGGTCAACCCTGGCTGATGGTTTCATTTCTCTTTCCCTGTTGTGTACAGTCCATAAATCCATCAGAAGGTAAGTGTTTTGTCTTCCCCTGTGTTCCCACAACCTCCCTGTTTATACGAGGGCATGTAGTGACAGAGCACAGGGTAATGACTTCAAACTGAAAGAGGGTAGTTTAGATTTGTGATAATCCAAACTACTTCTCTATAAGGGTGGTGAGGCACTGGCACAGGTTGATCAGAGAAGCTGTGGATGCCCCATCCCTGGAAGTGTTCAAGGCCAGGTTGGATAGGGCTCTGAGCAACTTGGTCTGGGGTAAGGTGCCCTTGCCCACAGTATGGGGTTAGAACTAGATGACCTTTAAGGTCCCTTCCAATCCAAACCACTCTATGATAATTCCTTAGTTTTCCAAGACTAAGGAAGTCTACCCATAATAAAACAGGATCTCCTTTTCTTTGGCCAGAACTCTTCTCTGCACCCATGTCAGTCTGAAACCATCACTAGCATTAATTAAATCAGTTTCCTGGACTCCAGATGGACACTCATCAGTTTCACAATTGCAGGGTTAATGCTCCCTTATCCCTGAAAAGCAGGAAGGTTAGGAATCACTAGTTCATTTTACAAAATACTTCTAAACAATACACAAATCAATTTTTTAGTTAATTATGATTCATTACATATGACAATTAAGTGAGCAACCTCAGCTATTGCAATTAATTCAGCTTATGCTAAATGGCTAATTCAATCATTAGGCCAAGTTGTCAATTAAATGCCACATTATTATTTTTAAGTATTTATCAGTTCTTAGCTAAGAAATTAATGAAGAAAGCCCAGTTGGACTGTCAACAGAAACAGACTCATCTGCCATAGCAGCAGCATTCCTCTAGGAAAGCAACTAGAGTTCAGAGATATCACAAAATATCCTTACAACGGAATGGCTATTAAGGACTTAGTTTCTTACCAGGCAGTTTTCCTAACTGCATTTTGAATTAAACTGCAAAAGGAAGAGTTCCTTACCTATGTACACTATTTATAGCATTAGGTGTGTATACATCAAAAGAACAATATGTGGCTTAGGTATTAATTACCCCATTTTTGCTCTCAAAACAACCTGTAGGGACAGTACACAGGCTGATCTAATGCCTGCTCCTGGCATGAGGGCATATCTTACCTAGATTATCTGAATAAAACCTGAAGAACATTGGAGGAATGATTTTATCACGCACAGGTTTTAGATTCAAAGACAGACAAGAAGGAGCAGTATCATTCTGAAAGACTTTATTTTCATGTGTCTATTTAGACTGTAAGCAATAATTAAGTACCATTTCATCTGGTTTCTTGTTGACCTTCCAAAATCAAATAGACAGATGGACCAGGAAACCATGAAGTTAAAGTATTTTCTTTTTGAAGACATTAATCTGATCTCTTTAATGAACATGTTTATTTCAGGGCAAGCACAAATTTTTGGGGAAAACTTGAGAGAATATGAAATTTTCCCACCAAAGTTCTTATTGCAACAATAAACCAAAAAAGGTAGTATTGCCCCAACACTGAAATCATTAATAAATACAGTCTGCCTACATTTTTAATTTCACATCCTAAACATCGTAGCTCTAAACAGCCGCCATTTCTCACTCTTAGGATACAATAATGTCATTTTTATGCAATGCACGTTCCATTTTTAAACTACATATAGGCACTCTGAAATAAAAAACCACTACACAAATTCATATAATTTGTTATCAGTGATAAACATTAGGCATTAACATCAGTAAGCATTCTGGAAATAAGAACTGGATATTCATACTGAATATCAGTTTGCCTTTTTTTAATACTTAACTAGATTTCATACTACGTTCATAAAAGTCGTGACAAGAAAGGACATCAGCTGAATTTCCTAAACCAAGTCACCCTAACAATTTACCCTAGCATACTGAAGAACACTGAAACAAATAACTGCAATTTCTCCAATGCAAAATGCAGAAAAATCATAATGAACTCACTGAAAGTAGTAGAGAAATCTAATCAAAAAAGGTGTGTGGAATACCTATAGTCTATACAGGGAAAATAAGTTATATTTCAAAGTAATTGCAGTGCAAGAGAAATAGAAACAAATAAATTGGTGCCCTAAAACTCTGTGAGTGAGTGAACTCATTTGGGAACTACAGCTGTTGCGCTTTAGAGATTTGGATTAAAATCCATCATTATCTTTCAGTTAATACTCTTTCATCGACCAATCAGCAGTCATATGGTGTTTACCAACCCTAGTCACTTAACCCACTTGAATGGCCTTTGTGCTATAATTTGTACTTCAATACAATCAGATTACTTCTAATCTAAATGATTTGTGTCCTTTATGGGACAGATAAACTCTAATCCCAAGGTTCCTAAAACATAGCAAGCCTAAACAGGGCCAGTATGGCATCCATTATTTGCCATTTTAATACAATATTTCATTCAAGTTTGGAAGTACTTGATTTGATCATACTGACCCTGCCTTTCAGATTTTCATTTCAAATTTCTTATATGAACAAAGATTTATTGGCAAACACCACTACTCAGCAAAATCAGCAGCAAAACAATCAATATGCAATATAGATACTACTTTTTGATCAAATTATTTCACAGGGAAAAAAAAAATATTTTTTAAAATACTAAGAGAAACACTTTAAAACTCATTTTCAGTAAGGAGTTACATGTTCAGTAATGGCTCATAGTCCCTGGATATCAAATTTAAAATTCTTTTTCCTCAGAATGGTTTTACAAGTATTCAGTAGTTAAAGTGTCCTTAAGCATTCCTGTTCTTCAGTTAATCTTGTGTGACACTTGGAAGCAGTTGTGCTCCAGGGCGAGTCTAGCATCTAATTACATTTAGCAGTAATATGCTTAGGCTCTGATCTCACAAATGCACCAGTGTATCAGTGAGCATGCGACCATGCCCCTGGAAAAGGAGGGATCCATCCACACATGCAACTATAGATGCATGACTGGAGCCAAGTACATCAAATTTTTTGTACCTCAAAAAATGCCAGAGCTGGGAAGAAAAAACAGTTGAATGGTTCAGTAATAACCTCATGGTGACAACAAGTACACAAACAGCTTTGCACATAAAGGTATTGTCAATGTCACAATCTTATAGTCACATATTTATCAACATATACATTTCTTACCTAGAAAAATGTCAATTCCCTACAAAACATGACTATGTAAAATAGAACTGATCATATTCAAAGTTAAGCCAGGATGACTCAGAATTGGATAAAATATTCCCAAAGAAAAATTAAGATGCTGGATGATCTTAATAACATCTGTACCTATTAACTTACAGAAATGTGAATGCGTTTACTTGAAATTGCTTGTAATTCATAATAAGTAAAGCTCTTTCTAGTTCAGGTCATTAACTAGGCAAAGGTTCACTTTCTTACGATGCCCTCGTTGACAGGCAGGGCTGATCTCAGTAGGTGACCTCAGCCTACCTTGTGGTGATGAGTGAGCTCACATAGACACACAATCAGGAACAACCACATGGCCAAAATTCCTGTTTAAAAGAGAGTCACACACTGGCACAAAATCCTTTAAAAAGCCTCCATCCGTATTTGAGAGGAGTGAGAACAGAGGCAGAACACAGGGCATGAGGGGCACTGTGAAATTTTCCTTTCTGGCAGCAGGTACTTCCAGGATTACTCAGTGAATGCCATGTGTAGTCCTCTACGCTACTCTGAAAATGGCCCTTGTGATGCTCTTGTACTTTGAGCAAGATTCCCATTATTCATTTCAAAACAGCATCCTTGAAAGGTCCAGCAGAAAGTGCAGCTTGTTTGAGATTTCCCAGAAGTTGCACCTATTCTAAAAGTCCTGGGAAAGCTTTTATAATTCACTTCTGAAACTATAACCTAACACACTACCAAGTACAGAAGACTCATCTGGCTTTCCAAGAGCAGTAATCCTTGTTTTTCACTAATTTCTCAAACTCTACCAGAACCTTATAAAGTTGCATATTTCCTTGAATAGTGTATTTGTGTTTAACTGCAAACATGAAGTAAGCACAAACTGCAGTTGTAAAACAGCAAAGCACATTTTTTTACTGACATTTGAAAGGACTATATAAGAGTCCAAAAGCCAAATGCAACAATGACTTGAACAGTCCACTTGTACAAATAGAGCCACTGCAAGTGACTAGAGGAGACTGGAAAGAGGGGGAGTGTTGTGATTTTTTTCTCCAGATACCTAAAAATTCCTGTCCCAAAGACTGCTGGTTCCAGAAAAGACTGTGAAGTCCAAAAACACTGAAAGAAATTCTATGAATGTGAGAAAGTAACCAGACATTTAAAAGAAGAACTTGTAAATTCTACAAATCTACAAATTAATTAATAAACACCAGGCAATAGCAAAACATTTCCCTATGAAAACCCCAGAATTTATGTCAGAAACCATACCCCCCATCTTGGGAGGAGGTAATAGTCGTCACTTATAAACTCACTAGCTCATATATAAACTGAAAAGGAACCACATAGTTCTTGCAGATTAACAGCAGCAAGTCCAAACTTGACATGAGGGAAAAAGAATAAGAAAAGAAGAAAGAGAAAGGGAAGGAGGAAATGGAGAGGTACCTACAGAACTAAGGGCAAACCCCAGCCCTCAGATGCCAGCCAGAAAAGGTTCTAGCATTTGTGGGTCCATAGAGATAGGACCACAAGCTACACAACAAATGGTCAATTCCTGAAATACGTAGAAAATGGATATAGATCACAACAGATTCAGGAATTAATGTGTGTTTGTGTCAGACACAGGTGCCAGAAACATACCTAATACACTAATGTTAGTGTACTCTTGGCAGAAGGTGGTAGTTCTTAATATTTACCATGCAGCTGCACAGTTAAAAAAAAAAAAAAAAAAAAAAAAAAAAAAAAAAAAAAAAAGCTTAATTCTGCTCCTGCATTTCAGAGACTTCAGAGGACTCCCCACAGTAATTCTTTTCCCCATTCTATTACAGAAGATATGTTTAGACCACTTGAACTATTAAGAACCCAGAATTAATTTATCTGAATTTTCAGTACTGGAATTAAGGAAATCAGGACCCCTATATCAAAGATGCTGTAAAGACAAATACGTGAAACTAACAGAAGCACCACTAGAGAAACTTCAGGTATAAGATTAATATAGCAAAATTCACCTCTTTCTTCTAAAAACTTATTTGTATGGTCAGAGTAGCCATTTGGAAAAAACCTTCCCAAAACTACGTAGCTAAGAAAAAAAGTTGGCCACTAAGGCTTTTACAGCCCATCCTTGAAATTATATTGCACCGAAACACTATTTCTCCAGGATCAAGAAAAAGTTGGATTCCAAATATGTCAAACATCTGCACTAAACTCGGTTTGAGCAAGAAAGATTACATCTGAATTTCTTACCTTTCGTATTTTTATGCTTTATGGAAGAGCTACATTCCCTCCTCACTCCAATGAATTGTATATGTGACAAGGAGGCAAACAACCATAAGTCACAGCAATGTGGACTGTTACATCCTTGCCATAATAAATGAGGAGATGCTTACAGCTTCTTCTGCAGCACAACCATTCCCCTACCTGCAGGAAACCATTAAACAACTAGAGGTGTGAACCCATTGCAGCTTTCTTCTTCATTAAGTCATATATCATTTTTACATTGGAGTCATGAGCTATAAATCATATGAGACAGAATGAGAGCTAATTAAAGAGTCAGCTAAGCATAAAATTTTGCATCGTTGCATAGCAGAGAACTCAAAAATTTGCCATACTTTGTATAACATATTGTAAAATATTATGTTTCCAGCAGATAGGTATTTCCTCTAAGAGCTGAGCATTGCTACCTGAAATACATCAATATTTAATTTCCTTGCAGGGAAGCCCCATGAAACCCTGACTCACCTTTTTTTTTTTTTCTTCCCCTTTTTAATAACAGATCATTCTGCCTCCTATTGCAGCATAGTCTTGTATACAGTCTTTAAACTTACTTAACTCTTTTTCTAATTAGAATTAACTCCTATACTTCTGACAAAGCCAGAAATCTCTATATACACTAGATACAAATGTACTAAATCTAGCCCTTAAACTTCATTGCAAACACTTCAGGCTATTTACAGAATTCCTTAACCAATAAGGCAATATTCATTTGAGAAAAAAATAAATAAAAATCAATTTCCTGTTACCAAATTTCTCAGTCAATGCAATTATGTCAGAAAAGGTCTTCTTCAAAGGACTAAAGGTATATCTGATGAAGACACGTTACCTGAAATATATATCTCACAACTCAAGAGAGCTTTTAAGTCTGCATAATATTACTGTGACACCCTGAGCATCCATTAGTAGGTGAGAAACTTGTTACACCAAGGCCATATAAAAACAGAGCGCAAGGATGATCCTGTAATTCCAAGAGCTTTTTTCTGTAAAGATTTTTAATTGAACAGATATATGCAGATATATGTTCAAATCCTATTCCTTCTTCGCCCTCTTTTTACAGATTAATAATTGTAGCTACTAAAGCAATTCATCAAATTCAAGAAAATTAATCTCAGAGTAATCATTGCCAATATACATTCCTTTAAAAAATATACATATTCATCAGTCTCAATGTGTAACTGCAAGGAATAGACAAGTGCTTAAATAGTAGTCTTATACTGCATTTTCCCAACTGTGGTTTCCCACTAAATACCTTAAAAAAAACTAAGAACAAATGCTTCTGCACTCTAAATTATATCCAAATTTGACAAGTGAGCTTATTTTGAAAGAGCATTCTTCTTCTATTAAACAAAAAAGAAAAAAAAAGGGTGAGTGAATTTATTAAACTAAACTTTTATTTCAGGCTTCACTGACTGGAAAAGGGGCCCAAAAGAATTTTTGTTAATAATGAGGCACCATCCATATAGTGATTCATATTTTACTGGGATATTCTAAGAAACTCTGGCCACTCTTGAAATTTGTTGCATTAGGCTGCAATCAGGAAGGGGGGTGTGGGTCAAATACACAGCTAGGACAAATATTAAATTCATCAAGCCAACACAGGGGTCAAGAAATCAGAAGAGCCAAGAAATATAGCTGCTGAAGGAAAGACCAAAGACTAAGGCATCCCAGCTGCCTGAGGGGACAACAAAAAGGCAGGCGTAGGGAATGCTCAGAGGCGACAGGGACCAGGCAGGCTGCTTGCAGTCAGCCCATGAAAGACCACAGCTCACACTCCTGCAACCTGAAAGTTCCACAGAAATCTCAAGTTCTTAATATTCACTACTAATTCTGAAAAGCAATTGGCAGCACTTTGATAAGTGAATTAAGTTCTGCCTAGAGCTTTACCAGAAAATATGAAATACAAATCCTAGTAACAAGCATTTTAGAGAGATTCTGACAATTCTTAAAAAGCAGCAGTGCTTAGTTTTATAAACTATCACATTTAGAAATTCAAGCTGAAATGATCCTTTTAAACAACATAAAGTACTTCTGTGGCCCAAAGCCAGCTACTTCTCAACCTTATAAGAAATTTAAAAACAATTTTTTTTTTTCAAAAGTCATTGACATGAAAGGAAATTGAGGGTTCTCACAAGATGGAGGAAGTCATACAACGGTAGCAACAATAAATGACAGGAACAGATTCAAGAACATATATGTATAGTAAAAAGATGCATAATCAGAAAGATTCAAAACTCTGATTCAGTGTCACACAAAACATGATCTCCAGCTCTGTAAAAACATGAGCCATTCCATCACATTGATATCACAAAGGCATTTATATGGTAGAAGCATACAAGAGTAAGCCTGCCAAGCCCTTGTGCTCAACCAGAAACATGGTGTTGGCTCCTAACTGCCCGTGACAATTCCCACAGTTATCACAACCACATGGCCAAACAGCCCCGTGAGCAGCTGTGTGAGGCAGGAAGCAGCCGTGGTGCTGCACGCAGAGATTACAAACCCCACAGGCCCCATCAGCCACGCGCTCCCTGCAGCCCGCCTGCCTTGGGCTGCCTTTATTTTTAAACATTCGCCAAATCAGGTTAGCATAAATAAATCTTCCCCTCTGAACAAGAAGGAAGTTCTCCTATCCTTGCTCAAGGTCTAGATGTTCAACTTAAAATCAAGGAAAAAAAGTCAGATCCTTTTTCAAAAACTGTGATACAGAAACTTGATCAATATGCTAATTTACTGTTAAGGAAAAAAAAAAAAAAAAGTTTCTGAGAACTACAAAATAACACATAAGAGACGTCCATGGGTTTCTTTCAATGGCACAGTTTTTCCAGATCTTTTACACTGCTACAGGCCACCTCCAGGTTTTGTGCAGAAATATTGCCTAATGAAAATTCCCTGAGAGCAGTAAAAACAAGAATTACACCACACTCGTTTTGACAACCTCTCACTGCCCCAGTTTGAGTTACATAACTGATTGTAATTTTGATGGGGACAATTGAGACTCAACAAATCTACCAAGTTAACATACTTGACCATATAAACAAATTATGAAGTTGATGACATAATCAGATGTTGACATTACTTTTGTCAAAATTTGTTCTTATTGATCATCAATACAAATTTCTCTGATGCTGAAGTTTGGAAAGCTCCACTGTCTGGTTTCTTAACATGTTTTTGTAACATTCATGAGATCGTGAGACTAACCCACATGCCAAGGAAAGACAGCAGAGGTCGCTTGAAATGTTCTCTCAAACCTGTTTGAAAGAGGAAGAAAATTACAATGTAGATGGCTCTTACCTAGCCTTTCAGGAATACCTCTTTCTCAAGAGCATCTGTCACCTGCCTGCAGTAGAGAAGGGGTCCCTGAGTACAGTGGACTTAGCCTTATACAAACCTCAAAAAATATAAGTCAAAGAAACAGAGAATCATTACGGTTGGAAAAGACCTTCAGGGTCATTGAGTCCAACCTTTGACCAAACATCACCATGTCCATTAAACCACAGCACTAAACACCATGTCCAGGGGTTTCTTGAACACTTCCAAGGATGGTGACTCCACCTCCTCCCTGGGCAGCCCATTCCAGTGCTTAACTACCCTTTCAGTGAAGAAATCCTCCCTGATGTCCAACCTGACCCTATCCAGGTGCAGCTTGAGGCTATTTCCTCTCATCCCGTGTAGCCTGTTACCTGGCAGAAGAGGCTGACTCCAACCTCCTGTTAGGGAGTTGTAGAGAGAGATGGGGTCTCCCTTGAGCCTCCTCCAGGCTTAACAACCCCAGCTCCCTCAGCCACTCCCCATTGGATTTATTCTCTAAAGTGTCAGCAGTTTCAGACACTATTGAAAGAAGAATTACTTCCATCTTTAAAATCTATTTTATGCATTTACAGACAATATACATTCATTGTCAGCAGTTTAATGCTATCTAGAGTAAGACTATAGCATTAAATATCCCTACCTATGTGTTAGAATGCTTAATACCTTCACATTACTTAAGGGACTAGGAGTGTCATTAGTCCATTTTAGCTGTCAAACCCGACAAGAAGGTTCTGCTGCTTCTGATGTCACCTGCCTTAAAGAACGTGAAGTTCTCCAGAGTGGAATCTGAAAACACCTGAGCAAGTACCAGTGAAACACAAAGCACATCAAACCTCTAATGCTACTCCACATGGCAGAAAATTTATTTCTTCAATCATTCCAGAAGCTCCAGAAGCCAGACTCTAGTTTTAACAATTTGAAGAGAACTCGCTGATGAAAAATTCAAGATTTACTGTGATTCCTTAGGGCAGAATAACTTGTTTTTTAAAGAAACCCAACTAATAGGCACTTTAAATTACAAGATCATATTTTCCCTCCCCTCACAGACTGAAGATTAGTCAGGACAATCAAAGTCATGAGAACAGAAAACTCATGAAAAAAACCAATGTAATTTGCTGCAGAAATTGTAAAAAAAGCAGGAGACTGCAAGAGTAAAATATTCTCTCACTGCTAAGGCACTTACATGCTGCAGTGCAGAATCTATCTGCAGCCTGGGCTCCACCACAGAGCTGCTAGAAATGCTTGGCAAGTTGCTTAAATCACTCACTACTAGCACATGACTTCCCTGGGAGCCTGAGTGGAGAAGTGCAGGCTCGAGTTCACAGAGTCGCTGTATTTGAGCTCGGGCTCTAACAGAGCTTTGCTGAATGCTGCTGCTCAAGTTCTGCTGTGAGCACACCCTACATCATTCTGACACACCAGACCCCAGGACTCAGCCCAGGCATTAGCCTTGCTGAAAACCCCTCTCTGTGCTGAGGTTTACCCCTATGTCAGGAGAATGTTCATTTATTTCTATCATGGAAGGGTTGCAAAGACTTTTTAAAATTTTTTTTACTATTGTTGAAGCACATATTACCCATGCTGTGCACAAAGTGTGGTGAGAAAAAACAAAAAATTACTCTTGATTATGCCCACTAACAGATCCAGCTAAGGTTGAATTGTATTTCCTAGTTTTCACATTCTTAACTTGTCAAGTCTTAAGTTCTCATAATGCTGTTTGAGGTTTAAAGTAGTGATATTCTTATTCTCTGATTAAGAAGGGACCAAGAAAAGCATCAAACATGGTCCTGACTATGCAGAGACCCCACAATCTACCAAATGAGCATCTACCTGGCATAGACTGCACCTGCATTGCAGACAACAGACTGCAGAAACAAACAAAGGCTGAACCTTTTCCATAATTTTTGATGCAGATACAAAAGGGGTTTTCTTAATTGCAATATATTAAATAATCTCATTTTAACAGAAAGATGAAGTGCACCTAGGCACGCACAAGGCATTTGCAATTTAAAGTCAAAGATTCACCATCCAGTTATTAGCAGGTGGCCAAAGGAAGAAAGATTATGCAATTACTTTTTTTGGTCATATGCAGTCATGCAAAGAAAGAGACCAGGTACTCCTCTGCTAGCTCTTATTAGCATATTCATTATAAAATCCCATTAGGAGGTTCCTGCATCATCTTTGAAAGTCTTTCTGCACAGGGCAGAGTAAGAACTTTGAGGGTGTTTACTTATTATCTAACCCAAACTTATCTTCTCTGGAATACACCTTGATAATGAGACTTTATGCTCAATTTTTTTCCCTGTCTTAGGAAAACAATCTTATTTTAAATCAAAATTATGACATACAATTGGACACTGTAAAGTGTAAAACTCGATGACATAAAAATCACATTAAACTTTTTCCTCATTTCCATTTTGAAGCAGACCATACTAATGTTGCCTGCCACATCACTGATTCTTAACCTAATTAATCTTTGAAATTGTATCAAATTATATTAGCACTAAGGAGACCTGAAAGTCCACTATATCTAAATGGGACGTACTGAGAAGTGTCAAATTAAAAGACAACAGCATGTGTTGTTAAACAAAGTCTGCTCCCATATGTTTAGCTTTCTGGTACCTGCACAAGTACATATAGAAAGACCAATTATCATAACCAGTTATGTTACAAACTCATTAGATCTTTCAAGTTCAGTAATACTGAAAAGTGTTAAAGATTCACTGGAGCACATCCTCTGCCAGGAATCAGCACCAGTCCCCAGTAAATAGCTCAATTAGGAACTGCTTAGTATGAGATCACACTGGTTGTAGAGTGGCAGCAGGGTGACTGCCATGATGTCACAAAAGCCTCATAAACCAGAAAAATGAACAAAAGGAAAAAACTCTTTAAAAGTCATAATATATTTCAAGCTTCACCTCAAGAAAATTTTACTTTGCTCTCCTGACCTGAATGCTGCCATTTCAGTCACTGTTCTTCAGTGCCTGTAGTGAGCAGTCTTCCTTTACACACGTCTTACCTTAGTCATAAGGATCACTTTCCCTGCCACGCAGGTGCAAGTAATGGATATTATAACAGAGCAGACTGGCTTTGAGCCCAGTGGTTTGCTTGCAAGAGGAGTCCGTGAGACGTGTCTGTGAATCAGTGTGCTCTAGGAGACAAGATTAACCTACCTCACATGCAAAATAACTGACTGAGCTGCAGGTGTGCCCCAAGTTTGCCATACTTCCAGCACTGGCACGTCTGCAGCAAACAGTTTGCCAGCAGAAAGCGAGAGTAATGAGAAACTGCCTGGTATATTTCAGGATCACAGCATCTCACCAATACCACAACACATCATCCCATCATACAGCAAAATCATGGGTCTAGAAAATTGTGAACTAAGATTCATAGGTATGCAGGGCCCACATTCTGCCACAAAGAAAGTGCATTTCACCTATTTGTAAACTGAAACCTATTTAATGCCATTTCTGTGTTCAACGCAATCTCACAATGTTTTAAAACTTGTGCCATTTAGATGGTTACGTAATTGAAAAAAATATAGGTATACAAAGTAAGGGAAAAAGGACTTCAACTGTCTAAAGCTGATGCTAGTATTCATGTCTAGCTAGTGCTCTCTCTGCAATTCCTTGTTTTAAATGCTTAATAACAAAAAAAAATTTGTCATCAATAATTGAATTTTTATTGAATAATTTCACTGAGGAATGAAGCATTAACAATGTTTTCCTAACAGATCAACATGCTTATATTCAAACAATCATCAATAATGTAAAGAGCACAGTTCTAACGTGCCTCATTGTGTATTGGCATCGCCTGTCATTACAAGAGCTGTCGGGTAGTTCAGCAGCAGCAAGCTGTCAAGGTACCCATATTGATAAGCAACAGACTGGGGCTGCACTGATATACTTAGATTGGTTTACAAGGCTTCTATTTTTACAAGCCTTGGAAGCTCAGGTTGTCTAATGAATTTTTAACATGTCAATTAATATGTTTATAGAAAGCAATGTCAGCTTTAGCTAATATATAAGAAGAATCACTGTTGCATGCAAAATGTACAATGTGTCGAGGCTCTAAGCTTCACGTTTGAGAAATTCAAAAGAATTATTGCACATGATCTGAGGAGGGCAATCACTTAGAAAGGAAACAATAAAAATGGGTAAGTTAACGGGCATGATTAATCACTCTGGGAAATATTAGCACAATTTCATGGAAAGTGATGCATTGCAGGGCATCAGGAAAAAAGGCCTTATTTGTGGCAAAGACCCTCACTTCCTAGCACCAAAAAAAGCCTTATACCAGAACAAATTACCAAATATTTTGTTATTTCTACCAAGGTGCTACTGATAAAATAAATTAAGTAACGCTTACTTAATAATATTCAATGTAATGTTAAATGTTAAAATACTAGCTACTCTTTGGCATCACTTTCTCCAACAATACAGAATGACGTCAAATGACTGCACAGTGCGGGGACAATTTTTGCCATAGTTTCCCTGCTTGTTTTGTGCATTACATAAAGTCAGGAAACATTAATTTTGTGAAAAAAAATTGTAAAAAATCCTTAGGACACCAGTCTGCAAAAAATTTTAGAGGTTTTCTTTTTAAAACATTGGCATTCATTAAACAATGAAAACCGTAAGCTTTCTATCATAAGATTATGTGAATCTGCAGTAAAAAGATAAATTCCACATTTGAAAGGAACCTATACCTTTTTCACGTGTGGGCAAAATAACAATAGAAAATAGCCCTTCAATCAACATTTGAGCTGCATCTGTATTTAGGCAAGCAGAGTATGTGGTGAAAATCTAGTAACCTATGCAGCCAGAGGGATGTTACAGTCACTAAGGAGAGTGAAGTTCCTATAATTCTTTCAACTCTGTACATTTATCAGTCAGAGGATAAAATATTCAAGTGCATTCTATGGATCTGGGGAAATTCCCCCTTTGTTAACCGGGGTATTATGGCATTTAACATCTGCCTCTACCTACTGCATCAAAGGTAATTGAGGATCACATAAGATACAACACTCACAGCTGTATCTTGATGGGTGACGTATATTAAGTACTACAATTTTCTGAATGCAATGTAAAAGTTACAGCACCAAAATATTCATCTGCTACAAGTTGTCATCCAATGAAATGCAAAGGGCTTAAGGCGTATTACAAAGTAAGAACAGAATTTCAGAACACGAGCTATTCAGACTGCAAAGTCATCTTTTTTTCCCATTAACTACAGATGACCTGAGCTTTGCAGTGTATTTCAGCAACACTAGAGAGCACCTTTCACTCCAGTTCTGTACTGTTACATCCCAACACAGCTCGATGAAGGCTTGGAGATTTGAGACTACCACAGCTACACTTTATGCCCATTTTGAAAATAACAGGAATGCCCCATTTCATAAATTCTCAAACTCAGAGGGCAAATATCATCAAAACATAATCCCTCATGATAACCTGAAGAAAAAAAAACCTGCAAGAACAGTAAATCATCTGTTATGTTTTATGCAGTAGTCCTCATTGCTGTTCAAAATCTTAGGACTTCCAGAGCTAATTAACTAACAAGCTTTCACTCTCCCAAAAGATTATCTTCCACAAGGCCTTTTGCTGCTTTTGTACTGACTTAGCCCTGAGTAACTGTACTCGAGGAAGAAGATGGCTAAGGAAATCCAAAAGATTTAAAAAAAAATAAAAAATAAAAAATAGAAGAAACTCAGACAGTGAAGAACAGTCTGTTAATAGAAATGGGTGCTGGTGTGAGTACATTTATCCCTTGTGAGAGAGTGTGCAGTGCAGAGGGAGCACAGCAGAGATGGACAGCTCCCGTTAGTACAGGAAGAGACGAGTCAGCACAGTATCTTGACACCTGCTGGTTTTTGTTAATAATTTTAGGTTTAACCAAGCATCCGTTACATAATTCACTGGGAAAAAAAAAAAAAAAAAAAAAAAAAAAAAAAAAAAACACACAAAAAACCTTGATAACTAGGTGAAAATGTCCTATAAAGAGGTCAGTTTCCTTTCTAATTTCTTACTACCTTGTGGGATTCTTAAGTCAAACAATTGAAAAAAAAAAAGTTATTAACGTGACCAGTGTCATAACTCCTGGTTTATCTTCCACCTTCGGATTTCACAAAAGCATATCAATTCCCAGCCACTGGAAAAGGTACAAAAAACTCATTGAGCAAGACCAAACACCAGAAAAAAGTTTGCAACTATAGAGGAATTCCCTAGAAACAAAACAGAAGAAAAACATTGTCCCTCCCCCTGAGCAGTCTACTAACCTGGGGAATTGAAAGGAGTAGCAAGATTACCTCTTTGGAAAAGGAGAAGCAGTATAATCCATTCACAGCAGTCTAGTATCAGCGCTGGAATAAACAATGAGAGTTGTTTTCCTTGTTTTCAGAACTCCAGTAACCGGGCAGAGAGCGGCTGCATCCACTGGAGAGCACAATGCTGCCACGAGAGGCAGAAGCTTCCTAGAGCACGCTCTCCCTGAATCCAGCAGCCTGGGCATCCCATCTGTATCCTGCCATTGCCTCTCGTCCTAGACCGGCAGCAGCAGTGCTTCAGGCACACCTGCTGCAATCACACAGCTGCATCCCCTGTAACTTCAGGGTTTTACACTACTGTTTCATGTGACATTTCGTTCAGATAAGAAAACACACAGGGTCTTGACAGCACGAGGACTTCTTTGGCATCTCATTTTATACTTTGTCCAAAGCAGCACTAAAAAAAGCAGCAGCAGAGAGTATAGAAATAAAATTATCATCTCTCTCCTCCCATAACTAGTAGTTAGCTGCAGTTAAATTATGTTTTCAAGATTCATTGAAACTTCTGAGGGCTCACAGTGTCACTCTTGTCTAACTGTTCCATTTATAGATTTCCCACTCAAGCTTAACAATATAGATCTAATGCCAAGCTCACAACCTTTCAAACCCATGAAGAGAGTCCTCAAGTTTGAGCAGGAGCCAAAAACAAGAGAAAACAAACCTAAACATTCACACATGCATGAATATGGTGACAATTCCTCTGAAACAAGGGCATTTCTTGCCTGTAGCAGCAGAAAATGCAATCTTGCCCATAACTCTCCTCCGCATATTTTGAAACAATGTCACCAGGACATAAACTTTAACATTTTAAGCACGCCATCACCGTCCACGGGCTCGAGATGCCAAGCACTTAGACTCACCACGCGTAATTAGCTCATCAAGGATGACTCCTTCATGTGGGTTAATTTCTCCTTTGATCCTCCCGACTTTCCCGAAGTCGTCGGGATTTAAAAAAAAAAAAAAAAAAAAAAAAAATCAAGAAAGCCGAGCTCTGCTCATACAACTACTTCTTTTTAAGAGGACCCTCCGTGCGCCAGGAAAGCAGCGCTCGGTCCAGCCTCGGACCCGCACCTTTCCCACGTAACGAAAATCATTACGCAAATCCCAGGCGCTGCCGAAGCCCCTGACCTATTTAGAGACGCGCTTTATCCTTTCTGCAAACAAGCGATGCTGCGGAGACGCCGATAAGCCCCCGGCAGCCCGCACCCCGCCCGGGCAGGAGGACACCCCGGGAACCCCGCTACCTGCGGCTCCGGCCGCAAACTTCGCCCGCCGGCGGCCGCGGAGCGGCCGGGCTGGTCCGGGGCTCCGGCCGCGCATCCCCTGCTCATCCCGCGCCGTGGCACGGAGCAGGGTCCCAGCAGGGTCCCGGCCGGTTCCCCGCGCCCCGCCGCTCACCTCAGCAGCCGCCCGGAGAGAGGCAGGCAGGCGGCGCGGCTCCGGCGGGCGGGCGAGCGCCGCAGCCCCGCTCCCGCCGGACCGAGGCGAGCGCGGCGAACTCCGCCGGAGCCCCGCAGCTCTCCCGACACGTGCGTGCGTCCTTCTGTCCGTCGTCCGTCCGTCCGTCCGCTCCGCCCCCTCCGCCCGCCCGTCCGGGCCCGGCCCCCGCCCCGCCCGCGGGCTCCGGTGGGGCCGGGGTCGCCGCGGGGCGGAGCCTGCGCGCTCGCGCCGGGCGTGGGGCGGCCCAGCACCTGTGGCGGCGGCGGCGCCCGGGAGCGCCGAGGAGAGCGAGCAGAGCAGAGCCAGCGCTGCCAGGACCTGCGGCGGAGGACAGCGGGGCTGGAGGGGCTCTCCGCCAGCCCAGCGGGTCTGTCCGCCCCGGGCGGGCGCGGCGCCGGCCGGCCGCGATCACCTCCGTGCGCCCCGGAGCCGCTGGAGCCTGGCGTGCCACAGGCGCCTAGGGGCGACAGCCGTGAGAAACAATCCCCAAACACCCAGCTGGAACAGCTCCTGCTTTCCCACTCCTTCAGATTCTGGTCGTCAGGGGTTGCTCTCCGTTCCCCAAATTCACACAAACCCGCAGCCAGCCTCCCAGCCCTCCCGCTTTGCCAGCCCACCTGTGAGGGCTTCGAAACAACAGCCGCTACTCCGCAGCTCTCTTTTGTAAAACGTAAAAGTGTGCCGGAAACATAAACATTACACTAGAAAACATCAAGGTTTTGTAAGTACTTTTGTAAGCGAAAAATAATAATACAGCATCAAAATCAATGCAAACTTAAGTACAAGAAATTTTACAGCATTTTTATGATTTGAGTTAGCTTTCATAGTTCAAACACTGCTCCTGGAGACTGTGATGCAAACAGGGGGAATCCTACAGTATTTAATTTGTTATCCTTCTGCAGGAAGGAAAACAAGAACATTTAACATTGGAGAAAAACTTCCTGCTGAACTTTAATTTCAGCTTTTGGAGAAGAGCAGTGATACTTAATACCATTAAGAATTACATCATACCTTGTTTACAGTTTTATTTCAATAAGTTCTTTTAGCATTCAGGACAGGAAATTCTGAGAGTTTGAATTCATCATACCATAAAAATATGAATATAAGCCTTCTTCTGGTATTTTACCTACCACCCTGCCACAAACTTCTTGCTCAGAAGAAATCAGAACTTTAAAGCATGCCTAAGTGTTTTTGAAAGATTTGCTGGTCTCTACAGAAAGAGCAGCTGAAAACACTTTTTTTTTTTCCTCCAGAAGTCCTGAGTTTGTCTGAATCTGTAACAGAAGAATAGATAGCATAGTAGGAAAAATCCACTACTAAAACTGGGAATGTTGGACCAGTAGTAGAGGAATTTTGAAGGTACGCATCTGCTTCAGCATCAAACAACAACAACACCAAGAGAGGGTTGGTTTGGGATCAGTCAGACAATAAATTGATCAAATTGATTATCTTGAAAAGGCACATACATGTATGATTGCACATTAGCAATAACCAAAATTTTCATATTTTATTATCTTTTGTCTATCTTTTAGCCCTTTTCAAGACAAGCTTGCAGTAAACTAGCACAACAGTCTCCAAAAGACATTCAGAAATCTCAAAATGTCTCTGACTGGACAAAAACTCAGCAACTTTCTCTTCATATCAAACTTTCAAGTTCTGTTGAAATAACTATGAGTATTACATGCAGGCAGTATTATTTTACTTATGTAAGCAACTGTTTTAGTTGCCACAGAGATGTTATTCAATCTCAAATAGAGAGGTGGTCTGTAAATGACCAGGCACCATATTTGCTGTTAATATGAACATGCATAAGAACCCCTGTGAATACTGTAACATTCTTCAGAACAAGCACATTTCTGTCCAGCACCTCACGATTAAAAACAAAAAAGATAATTCAGTGAATTTGAACCACCAGCTTCCTACAGAGAGCTGTAATGGGGGGAGTGGGTTGATAATTGTACATGGTTTCAAACACTTGATGCAGAAGTATGTCTTGGGTCTTTCTTCTTCTCGTCAGAAACAGCAAAATTTAACCCACAATTCTACACATCTTTATGATGCATTCCACGGCTGTCTTCCACTGTGCAACTCACCATCCTTGACTCCAGCTCCCATCAAATCCTGTGGTCTATAAGATTGTGTAAGTGTGAAGGGTTGAAAATTTTAAATGCCCTGTGATCTGTACTATCAATTGTGTCACGTTTCATCTCTATAAATGCAGAAAGCACACTAGAAGTTATGAAATTACAGAATAGTTGTAGAATTTCAAAACAACATCAAGAGTGATGTGAGCAACTGGAAGACCATTTAGCCCAGGAGATCTTTTAAGGAGATAACAGGTCTATAAATTCAGAGGAACCTATTGGAAAGGAGAGGCTGCTATTGGATGCATTGCTACTGGAAATCTGCATAAACCAACATGTAATACCAGAGAGAGGTGGGATCTTATCCTAAGTAAGAATATGCAGAGTATGAAGAAGACATGCTGAGTATGAACTAGAATTTTATCACTTTGGTTTTTTCAGAACTTTAAGTTTGGCTCTACCAAAACAAACTTGGGTGGCTTTTCTAAAACATCTGTCCCTGAATATACATTTAATGTGACACAAGTTCGTCACTTTAAGGAGTAGATTCATGCAGAATGGTGCATGTGAATAAACCTCTTAAGGATGCCTGCAAACCAACACCAATTCAGGATGTCCCAAGAGCTGGGACATATTTTCTACAAAAGGCGACAGTAATATTACATCGGGGTGACATTTGATTTCATTTTATGAGGAGAGGTCACCACTGGGAGCCCTCGAGCAACCCTCACATTCATGACTCAACTTGTAAGAGACAGAGTGTCAAAAATCTAAGTAAATTTTTCTCTGTCTCCAGCAAACAAGGAAACTGCTGTGTTCTCCACACTAAGCTATTTTTTTATATATATGAAAGGCTTACCACTTATTTTTATGAAGTCTTCCCTTTTGTTTTACAGTTACACCTTTTTAGAGAATTAAGGCTCAATAATGTTTTACTATCATTCATTTAAAAAAAAAAAAAAAAAAAAAAAAGCTTCCTCTAAGCATTTGAGGTATGAGTACAGATTTCTTGTTTGTTTGATTGTCTATGCAAAATATGAAAACAGTATCCTGATGATCCAAATATCGATTTGCCTTTTTGGTGATCCCATATGACAAATAATGCAAGGAATAACAACAAGAATAAATACTTTCAAGGTGTGTTACACAAGTTTCTCTCTGTGGAAATAAACCAAGTGTTTCCAGGACTTCTTTTCAACTGGCTTCTCTAGTGGTAACGTATTAAATGTTAGCTTCGCTGAGAAGTGTTTCAGTAAAAGACACTTCAGAAATTGGTAGACCAGATGTAGACACAGAAACGACAGGTACAGTAATTTCAGTATTTCCCCTTCATTAAACACCAGCGGTTTTTATAATGGGAGCTGTTTCTAAGTGATTACCTCAACACATCTTTCCCAGAGTAGTTGTCCCAGATTCTCTAGTCGTGTTGGCTTTAAGTGAATTTGGGCAGCCTTCTGTGTTTGCCTTGCCCATTCAAATACAGTAAAAGCATTGTCACCATGCACATGAGAAGAAGGAACTTGAGAGGTGATTGGGGGTATTGGGGATTGTTTTGTTTGGTTGGTTGGTTTTTTTGTTTGTTTTTCTTTATCCACTCATTTCCACTGTCTTCAAAATTAAGGCCTGATAAGCAGAATTTTAATAAAACACAGCTAAAAATCTAACCACTTACTTCTATGCATGGAAAAAGTGCAGTGAAGAAATGATGACTGAAATAATATATTCTATGCCTGAATCCATATCCCAGTCCCTTACCAAACTGAGATTTTGGTATTTGCTCATAACCTTTCTTCAAAAGACTTTGTTAGAATTTTCCCCACCGGCATGCTAGTGCCTTGTTTGTCACCTGTTCATTGGGGAATTTGGTTTGTTTTTTACAATAAAGAGTTGTTTCTGGATCAAGTATTTTTAAAAGACTTTTGAAACTTCACAGATTCCCTTACTCAATTTAAAATTCACATCTGTATGCCTGTCTTCAGTTTTGGATCTCTAAGGAAATCTGACATTTCATAACCAGATATCTTATATGCCTGTACATTTTCCACCTTGCCCGCTCCTGCCTCTGGGGAAACAATCCCAGATTTAGCAGATCTCCATCTGCCTCCCCTGTAAAAACACACAAAGCAACTACTTAGCCAACCTGCTCCTTGCTAATCAGTCTCTCTTTATTTTTTAAGAAGACAGTGATTTGGGTTTTCATTCTTTTTTACCTCGCATCTATATTTGATGGAGTTACTTGAGAAGCTTTTTGAAATTTGTTATTAACTCTTACTGCTTTATATTTTTGTCCAATTTTCAATTTTCTGGGGTTTTTAAAGTGTGTTTAAGTGTCCCACTTGACTTCTTAATGGCTCAGATTTATCTCTTTTTTAAAACTTGCGTCTGCTAGCTATATTTGGAACGCTCAGTATCAGATGGGAAGGGTGCCTAAAAATTATCTGCATTATTCAAAACTATTTGATAAGTTAGCTCACAAAGTATACTCATATAAATATCTGCCAACCATTATGCTTTTTGTACTGTGTGACAGATCAGTTAATTCCTGTGATAGCAATTCTATTTCCTGATTGCATGTTGAGAAAAATTACTTGGATTTAGACTGTAAGCTGTTTGGCACAAGAAATTCTCTTTATTATCTACGTCATGCTCAGAGAACCTCTTCTCTAAGTTGTGCACCTTCATCATAAACAACAACCAGATGAACCAGAAACACATATGAATGAATGCTTCTTCAAAAATTTGTTTTCATTTTTATGCTCACAGTTATTTTTCAGAGATATTTGTGAACATATGTTTGTTTCATACTAAGAAAAAACAATATTAATATTGCAGTCAGCAATAAATATTTTGGTTTTATGAAATTACTTTTCTCTGTACTTCATTCCTTTCTCAGCTATGTTAAATGTTTTTATTTTTTGCAGAATGTTCTTGCTTTGAGAAACTGAAGCAGAAAAAAAGTGATCTAAAGAAAAACATATGACATCTTTCCAAGCACTAGAAAAGCTGTTAAACCCTTCCTTTCAGTCACAATCTGTTCCAAGAATGAGAGCTCACTGGTGCATCAATGCTACCCTGCCCCCTGAGAATATTAGCTTCACAGATAACATGGAGGACTACTTCTCTGTATAACCAATTTACTGTGAATGCTGAAAACACTAGAGGTTCCTTAATTTGCAGAACAAATAATTCAAACAACAGACAGAGGAAATCTTTGCAAAAGAGTGTATGATTTTTAAAATTCTAATTCCGTTCAAGGAACAAGATAATTCCTAAACAGGAAACAGCAACTGTGTAAAGAAAGTACGTCAGGAGCACAGGACTTAAGAAGCTGAAAACTGGCAGAGAGAACATCTGAAAACCTCCTGGTGAAGTACCCATGTAGGCTAGCCAGATGGCATGCTATTTGTTTTCACTACTTCATTTAACATAGAAACAAACTGTTCTTCAGCTGAAAAACAAAACCAATTAGAATATTTCCTTTCCTCAGTGTTCCTAAACCTGAAAAAAATCACCAGGGGCTTCCAGATAAGAGCTATGCAGGATCGCTTTAAAGTACAGGTGAAAGATCAGAGTCACCTCCTGAGTCCCCATCTGCTTTATAAAATATTACTGCACAGCAGTGTTATATATATAAAATATCCTGCACAGCACAGGAGATGAGGAACTGTGAGAAGAGTAGTATAAGGCTTTTGAACTAATGCCTTTGTTATTTTGGTGTCGCTAAATAAAAAGCAAGGATGCTTATATATTAAAATTTTTTATATTTCTATAAAAATGGTGCAACAAACTACATGAAAATCAGATGTGAAAAGATCATTTTTTGGCTAAGGGCAGTCTCTTCTCCCAAGGATTTGCCACTTCAAGGACAGACAAGAAGCCAAGTATATGCAGCATAATTTTGGCACTTTTCCCCGATGGAAAACTATGAAATACAAAATCCAAAATAAGTGCTAGTGATTTAGTTCACATGGGAAACTAGTCATCTTCTATCTTGGGCAGTGGATTGAAAAGGAACCAAGGATAACTATATTTTTTTATTTTTTACATAGCCAAAGCTTGTAAAAGTTAGTGTGGAGTCAAATTAAAATGGTGGTGAAAGGCACTTTACAACAGCTTCAAGACCTTCTCTGAACAATGAGAATCAAACAAAGCATTATAGAAATGCATTGTGTCCTTGATTGCAAGTACTTGAATTAAAACTATTCAGTATGAAATCTCAATGCATCATCCAGAATTATAAAATAAATAATAGCCCTTCTAGTTAATCCCCAAGGGGAATTACCCTAGTGGGAGCAAGAATAGGATTGGGCTCCAACTGCTGCTCTGTCTTAAAGAAGATCAGCGCAAGTGGAGCCAGGTGACACGAGCTAGCTGCCTCACTGAGGTGGGAGGGCATGCCATGAAACCAGTCTGAAAGCAGACACTTCCATTAAGTGCTTTCTACTGGTATTGCAGCATATTTCAGTGTAGGAGGGCAGCACAAGAGCATTTACACAAAAGGATAAATGTATACACGTCAGCTCTATGCTAAAAACTTGTGCTAGCAGTACCTGTGTTATTGGACAGTGTGGGCCATACTATCAGTTCTGAAAATTTATGACTGTTTGAATTAGTTTGATTTTTTCCCTTCACCAGCAGAGAGAGAGCATATCAAAACTTCCTTCTCATATGGAAATATTTCCTTTTCCATACTAAAACTTTTTTTCCCTTTTTCTGTCAGAAGATAACTCAGAATAAATCAGGACAAAATGCAAACCAACTGAAATAGTTACAAAACCTGAATGGAGACGAGTTGTAAGAGTATTTAAAGGACAAGTTGCAGCTGTGCTTGTTTAATTTCAGCAGAAATGTGAGAAATTACATCAATAGGGTGGATGCTTCTTGACACACTGGATGAGTCACACGAATCAGTCTACAGGCACAGTAATTGGACACCTTCTAGAGCAGGCTTGTGCCATTGGAACAGCACAGGAAGAGAAACAAACAGTACACGAGATTTAGATCATTCTGATTTCTTACTTGCAGTGGAGTTTTACACCTACATACCACATTCAGTTGAGCTGCAGGACATTAATTCTGTTTAACTAGTAGGAGGGATGGACATATTATATGGATATACCATTTTTTAAATACACAGGGATTTCTTTCATACATAGTTTTGAGATTGAGTTGTTCTATTGATGAAAGAGCAATATTGTGATTACTAAATTGTAGTTGGCAGGTAACACAGTAAAGTAACTTTGGGAAACTTTAAGTTCCCCAACTTAACTGCTTGCTCATTTTAAGGATTAATTTTAATATGCTGCTCTGTAATTTATATATTTTATATATTTTAAAGACCCAGCACAATGTATAATTAAATAGCTGCTTATTAAATATACAACTCCACAGCCTTAAGAAATTACAGCCTGAGAATTACCATATTTGCCACTGAGACCCAGAACAATTTTAAAATATTTATTCTTTCCTGAGATTATATGGATTGTACTACTCTATATCAAGATTTTACGTGGAGAATAAGAGAAATTATAGCAAAACTTAATTTCCACATCTGATTTTCTTAGGGTTTATAACTCAATTGAAAAAGTTGGTTTTTTCCTCAGCACATTTTCATTCATTAGTTTACTCGCCATTCTGTCAAAAAAAGACAGCAATAGATAGAGCTTAATTATATACTAAACAGATCAAAAGCTGCCTCCATATGATTACAGAGTCCCAGAAAAAGAACAGTCACTAAAATAGTATCCTGCAAACAAAATTGCATCTGGTGTAACCACAGAGAAGCAAGTCAAACCTCATGTGCAATGTAAAAAGTGCACTACCATGAGAACTGCCTTCTGCCTCTGAGGAGGTTTAGCACGTACAGAAAAAGAAAGAGAAGAACAGGAAGCTCTCAGATCTCAGAAGAGAATTGCTTAGTTTACAGTTGCAAAGAAAATCTGCACCTAGTCTTATACCAGTGGGTTTGTTACCACACCAAGCTCCTCAGAGGGCTTCTTTGGAACAGAGGGAAGTCGGCTCTGTGAGACCTTTCCCAAGGCTGTGGGAGATGGGGCTGAGCCACCCTCGAGGTCAGGATCTCCGCAGGGCAGGCAGGCCTGAGGCACTGCTTTACAGCAGTGCCAGGCTCTGTGCTTCCTCAGAGCCAGCGAAAAATACATCGGGAGGGCTCTTCTTCTTGAAGCCTCTGTTGGCCGCAGAACGAGTCTGTCATTGTGAGTACCAATGACAGGCTCTAAGGAAATACAGCAGCAGTCCCACAGATAACAAGGCAGAGGGATCTCTGGGGGCTGGTCAAGGTGTAGTATAGGTTTTGGAGGATGTGCAGATTTTGGTAGCAGATTTGCTGCCTGTGCCAAAAGGGGAAGGAAATTCCTTCTGAGCTCCTGCCATGTCTGTTTGATGGAAGCTCCAAGGGGAACACTAATGAATACTCTGCACTCCACATAGATAAAAGAATGCTTCAGTGTGGAGATGCGCATTTATCTACACAACAACAAATGCACTTCATCTATTAGGGAGGTTTTATCAAAGTTGGTCTGCTCTGTAATTATGTTGAGAAATTAATTGGATGGAATTTGAATGAGTTAAGGTAAAAAGCTATTAACCTAGAAGATCTTTTACCAAACAATTCATGTGCATTCAATCCTTCCCTCTTCCCTCCATCTTCATTGTAAAGGTGAAATGAAAGACTAAGTCATGGCTATAGCAGCATTCAGCAGAAATAGAAAACAACCTTTCTTATACTAAACGATGCAGGTGTATTAAAGCAGTAGGATTTTAATTTTTTATTTTTTTTTACATTTGCACAGCATGGGCAAATAGGAAAGAATCAAGACCATGGGTAGTCTCACTTGCTGGAAAGAACCCACAGAAACAAATGAATTAATTCTGGGATCAGAATGAGAGGAAGACTAAGTGATATCCTGCTCAGATCTCCACCTACACAAAGTCCCTATCTCTCACAGTTTTTAGCTCATTAGGGACAATTTTTTTTATTATTTTTTTTTTTCCCAATAGACACACGGGAAATCACATCTTTTGAAAATATGTGGGAATCTGGCAACTGGATGGCAGTCAGGTTGTCGTGTCTCTACAAAGGAAATGATGTATGACAAGATTGTCTCCTCTGCCAGCCATCATCCTACAAAACTGCACAAGCTCCACCAACTCCCTTTGGAGCTTAAAACCTCTAAGACAGCAACTGTAGCGGGAAGGTGCCCCCCCCCCCCCCCAAGAACCTGCATTCATTCTTTCTTTGCAGTAGAATGAGGCACTCTAAATGGGCAAGAAAAAATTTTTCTTGAGAACCCTCTGCAGCTTTGTCGCTCACTGCTTTCAATTCTGAGTGGAGAAGGGAGTGAAGGCTCTGCAGAACAGACTGGGGAGACAAAGCCAACCCTGGCTGTCTAGCTCTAAGCTCCTCCAGCACAGGCTGTGTGCTCGAAAAGCGCGTGTGTAACCCAAAGAGAGCACGTTCTGTGCAGTTCTGTCTCCAGTAAGGAAGGCGACAAAGGAGATGGCTTCCTGTGCCTGCACTGAGCTCCTGTCAGCCTGCCCAGGGCTCCCTGCGTGCTCTCCACAGGGTGCACAGGTAGGACCTGAGGGGGACGCTCGGCTCAGCATCAGGCATTTCCTGGGGCACGGCCCCTCTTGCCAGCAGCCGCTCGCTGGGCTGCGGGCGGCCCCGGCGCTGCCCGCGCTGCCGTCGGGCAGAAGGCGGAGGGCCGGCGAGCAGAGGCGGCGGGCTGTCCTCTGCCTTGCTCTCAATCGTGTCACATTGTCCCTGCGCCTGTCCCCGCGCCAGGCTCTGCCTCTTGGCGTCCGGGGGAGCACACGGATTGATAAACCCACAGCGAGTGACACTGTCTTCACATTGCCTCCTGCTTTCGTCACCCGCTGCAGCAAGTCGGGGACACAGAAGCTCTGTCATGTCTACTTGTGATTGAACTAAGCAGTTCAAGGGATTAAGAGAGTTCTCAATAAGTAAAATATTTTATTTCACTAGGGTTTTTTTGTTCCTTGGCATGAAACAAATTAAACTCAAGCTGTTCTTCAAGTATTTTCAAATGAAGCTGCTCAACCACCTGGACTCACAACATTTTTCGCACCCAGTCTTTATCTTACTCATTTCCTCTCCCTTGAAATACATTTTTAAATGTATTTGAACTGAAGTCCTTGAATTATCCTCTTGGAAAGATTTTAATCTTTTCTTGGGCAATTTAATCCTTTAATGCAAGTAGACAGTTGTATATCAAAGGTCTTTAGGAAAGTGATTGACCTAATTTTTAGATACGTGATAGATATTCAGTGAAAAGTAAAAGTATTTACTTAAATGCAATTAAAATTATAGAAATCTACTTGGAATAATCTGATTTGTCTGGACTTTCAAAAAGCCTCTAATAAATCCTGCACAAGAGGCTACTAAAAAACCAGCCAGTTGCAAGGTAAGAGATCAGTGATTTGGGACGTGGTGCTAGACAGCTTACCACATAGCTTAGCTTAGCTTAGACATGGTCAATATTCTGTGTGGCAAAAGGTTAACACTGAAATAGTCCCAAAACCCATGTTCTAGCACTGTACAGTGCAGCGAGCTGTCACTCTGCTTACTTGAAACAAAAGTGAACAGAAAACTAAAGAACTTGAATTAATTGAAAGTGCAAAACATTGACAGCTGAAAGTCTTTGTTGACAAGAACACAGTAATGGACATTAGAAAAAAATCTTGTGAATTATTCATACAAGCTTGGTGTACAAGTTGTTGAAGAAAGATCAGAGCATCACTGTGGACAGCTCAGTGGTTGTCAAGAAGCAAACACAGACTATTCCAAAGCATAAAGAAAAGCAAAAAACAATCCAAAAAACCACAAAACAAAACAGAAAATACAATGACATTTTGAAAATTAGTGGTATGGTCCCATCAACAGGAATGCTGTGTTTGATGGCCCCAGAAAACGATTTAGAATCACAGGGAAAAGTGTGAGAGAGAAAGGAGAGGCAATAAATATGATTATAGGCTGTGAAGGCTTTTCTTCTTGAAGTGAAATGTTAAAGAAGTGTTTACAGAAGAGATGAATAGAAAAGCACTTAGCCCCGAACACGGGCAATAATGAATATTATATGGAAGAGAAAATGAGCACTTCTAAGAGGAGAAACATTCAATGAAAATGAAAACAATACATTTAAAACATATTACAGCCTTTTTTCTTTCTGACAATTCCAAAGAATAGTCTACAAGGTTTGTGGAACCATCTTCTGAAACACTGATTGATAAGAAACTAAGTATTTCACATGTGATTCAGAACAACCAGGGGGAGTGAAAAGCTTATTAAGAAAATAAGAGGGGCCCTCCAGAGTTTCCCTACTCCCTCTTTAAATTACGATTATGAAAAGATACTCTAATGGTCTTCCATGAAAAAGCTGAGACTGGACTTGTTAGGAACAAGGAATAAGACTAAGTGAATGCCAATAGTAGGGTTAAAGTGCAAATTAAAGCCGTCATTCAAAATGAGAGTTTCACAGACTGACGCCAACTGCCAAGCAACTAACCTTAAGGTTCACTCTCCCTTGACTAAAGCACGATACACAGATCATAAAAACAATGACTCTTCATGCTGTATTTTCTTTATAAACTACAGCAAAACTGTAATTAAGGAAATGAAGCCTTCCTATAAATACTGTGAAACAAAGAAAATTTTTGATTATATATGCAACCAAAATGAGGCAGACCTCAAGTCTTGGGTAGAAATCCTGTGCACTAAATCCAGCCTTGCTCTTTAGCACAGTGATAATGAGAAGGACACAGACCACAGAATGCTCCACCCATATTCCTGGCATACTGAGGCAGAGCCTCATCTCAACATGCACATTGTTCTAGTGAATCTTCAGCTTCATTTACTCCTGGAAAGGAAAGCAGAATTGCAGGTGTAAAGAACCTCAGAATGTGACACCAAAATACAACACTAGCAATGCTGGTTTTTGTAATCCCACTTTTGAAGTCCCTGTCACAAGATAGTATCAAAATCAAGATGTTTTTCCGTTTTGGTGGCACTGTATTACACCATGTATCAGCAGAGAAGCTCGGGTAATTTACCACACACCATTTTTTCTCCCAGCCAGATTTCAAATCATCAAGACTATGAATATTTCACACTTTTAACAGGGTATAGAGGAAAAATAATGTTTGTGGGCAATTCAGATAGCATGGTGATAAAACTCATTATGAAGTAAAAATAGCTGAAATTTATTCCAATGAACTATATTAATTCACAAATACAACTAATTTTAAACCCTTGCGTAACAAGAGAATGAAAATAGAAGACTGCATGCGAGTGTGTGCTTATACATATGTGGAGAACTGAAATACGCTTCTCCAGCACATCTGCACCCCTGCAAATAGAGAGCTAAAAATGAAGTGGGAGGAAAGAATTTCTTTGCAAAATAAAACCAACCAACTCTGTATGCATGGGGATGATGAAATTAGCCTAAGGTTCCTTCCCGAAAGGACGTGTCCTTCCCTGGCATGGCTGTAGCAAGGAGCCCATCCTCGCAATTTCTCCTCACAGCCATAATCAGAAAATGCACACAATCTGCAGAAAATGATGGGCTGCAAAGCACTTGTGGATGACATCTCAAAGAATTCCCAGTTCAAACAAGTACAGTGATCAAAACAGCCTGATGCACTCTCTCTTTTACAAAGAGGTATAACAAGGTTTTTTTCTGTGCAGACAAGAGAGGACAGAAAGGAACAGAGCTGCAAATGGACTTTTTTTCCCAAATCTGTATTTTCAGTTTCTCATTTCAATCACTGATCAAGTAAGTCACTTGGCTTCAATTTTTTCTTGAGCACTTCGTGTCCCATTTCTGGTGACTCATAATGAAGTGTACAGCAGAAGGGACCTTGTGAATCTAATCAAAGAACCAGAGCCTATGGAACAGAAATCCAACATCACACCCTGAATAAAGGAAGCATATTCGTTAAGAGTGCATTCCATTCCAGGTATTCATCACTTAAGTCTTCCTTCCTCATGGGAAGCCACAAAGGTTTTCTGCACCCCCCAGCATAATACAATCTAATACACCAACTTTCCAATTACCTATTTCTACCCAAAAATTAAGAGAACTTTCTGTCCACCATAAATATCCCCTGAGACTGAAGACTGTGAACACATGTTAACAAACAGGACCACGAGAAGGCCACCTGAACTCTATCAGTTACTTAAGCCTCCTTCTCAAGGTCTATATACAGACACCAGAATTGGGGCATTTTTAAAAGGCATTTTAAAGACGGTCCATCTTTTCTTCTAGGAGGGGCACCTGGAAGATGGGAAGGGGAGGACAGTTTAAACGAGAGGTGTTGGCATGCATTTCTGTGAAGAAGTGTGTTTAAAGCTCCTAGCAGTCAGGAGTGGTGGTGTGAGAGGAAGGAGGGCATTCTCACTAGGACTGAAACAGCAAAATACAAGATCACTGTCAGCCACTTAACTGTCAGTGGAATCTGTCTTCCTTCAACACTGCTGGACTACAATATTTTTTCCAGTTTTTTCTAATTTATCAAATGAAAAACGGGGACACTTCACAATTTCACAAAAACAGTCACTTGTAACTGAAAACCGGGAAGAGGATGAAAGAGGAAGGGAGGAAAGTATTTGCAAAAGCTAACTTTGGTGTAATGAAGTTATTCCCTCTGGGCTCTCTCTATAGTCAAGAGAGGCTCTTTCATTTCATTGTAGGCTGAGGGGATCTCTTTGCTTATGACCCCTAAAGCAGCCATGGCAGATGAGACACAGGGTTCAAGCAGTAATTGTGAGTCCTCAGTGTGTAGGAATAGCCAACCAGACCTCCTGCTTGTCTTGCTTGAAACGTTAATAGAGCAACAATCAGCAAAATGCACAGCAGCAGAAGACACCCAACTCTGCACTTTGCCATGCTGGGAAAAGCAGGGCCCAGCAGGATGCACCTCTCCTGTAACAGCCCTGCCCAGGTGGAAGCGATGGATAAACCAGCTGAGTATTGCACCCCTCCATCCTCTGCAGGAGTGTTTATTGTCAAAAGACTCAGGCTGATTATGCAGAGAAAATACCAACACCTGGCACTCCCTATAGGCACACAGGATTCAATTCTCTGCTGGATGTTGATCCCTCTTTACTTTTTCTGCTGTTACTTAATACTACTGTGGCTCCTCTGAGGGCACATTGGCAGACACAAAACCTCTTTATCTAAATTCAGAAACCTGTAAAACTCTACCGATGCTTCTTCCTAACAAAGGCAGTGCAAAATGAAGGCAATCAGAAAGAAATGTTAACAAATGGAAGACTTATTAACCTCATTAAATTTTGCAATTGTCCTGTAACTCATTATTCTGAGGCAAGGAGAAGGCAAGCAGCACGCTGCTCGCTTGTCCTTTATTGTGTGGACACACACTGTTCCTTCAGCCAAGTGGTCCTTTAAAGATTATTTTTTGATGCATTATGCAAGTGATATATAGTAAATTTTTGATGTATTTGTGGCACTATACTTTTCTAAATGGCTAACACTGCATGTGATAAAGAATAAAGTTCAAAAGGGACAGGGAAAAAATAAAAAAAGCTCTAAGCAGGAGAAAATGAAGAAAAGCCTGAGAGTACTGAGCAAAACAAATACAGGCAATATAGTAGCAACACCTCTAAGTGACTACATTAAACTTCTTACTCCTCTCCCTTTAAAATCAATGAATATTTCTCCAATTAGCTTAAGTATTATTCCTGGGCAAAAAAAAAGGTGCTGAAAATTTTCAGTCTTTATGGGATGGTGTGAGCTTCTTCATGGGGTTTTGAAAATACAAGGAATCTTCTTCAAGTTATACCAAGATCTAGGTAAGGTAGTAACAGGAATTCTTACACAGCTTTTTATGATACAAAATACTCGGGTTGTGAAACTCCACATGAGATTTGTGAGAAGAGCATGAAATGCCTCAAAAGCAATAGGCAAGCCATTGAAAAAAAGCAAAGGGACTGCCAATTATCAAGGGAGAGTGATTTGGTTAAGAACAATTTGGTTAAGATTGTGGTTAAGTAATTAAGGAGCACTAGCAGTCACCAAGTGAAAACCAATTAGCATTGCACCCAGACACCTGTGGCAGCAGCCCCAGCAAGAACAGCTCTGACCTCACTTCTTACCTGTCACGGGCACCCCGACACTGCAAACAAACTCTCATGGAGCTTGCATCCTCTTACACATCCTTGCTCTTTCCTTCACCATCTTAAGGAATGTTGCAGCTTATTTTCTCCCTCAGGAAAGATTTTAGTGCCCCTTTTATTCCACAAAATATCGGGAGAAATACTCAAAATGGACATAGCTTGAACAGTCAAAATGAGGCAGTTAATTTTCTTAATAACTTGTCTGTTTGATGGTCTAACAAAGCATTTATGGGCAACAATACTAAGGTTTTAAGCTGCACCCTCTCCTTTTTTTTTTTTTTTTTTTTTTGGTAAAGGAAAATGCTTGGTGACATTCATGAGTAGACAAGAAGAAAATCCTTAACTAGTCTCAGCCAAATTACAGACTTGAGGAAAACCTAAAAAAGAGCAGAACATCTCTGAACTGACTTAAAGTTTTTCCAGTTTATAAAGTTGTATTTTGCTCTTGCCTCTTTTAATCTACAATCAATCATTTTTTTTTTGTGTAGTTTTAATAAAAATACCCCCTTATAGTCTGCATTTTGATTTCACCATTTCTTAAAAAATATTTTGACAAATTTAAAATCGTTTTAAAAATATACTTAATCTTACTGAAAATAAACTGGAGGACAGGTCTCCTTACTCTCTATATGTTTTTAGAGTAACTGGAGTAAATTCTCTCATGTAATAATAGACTCCTGTTCTTTTATATTGTCTGAGAAAATTAGCCTTATGCTTTTCTCAGCAGTAAAAGACAATTCAAAGTAGTTTAAGAATGATGAACGAGGATAAGCTACTGTTTTCTTTTATATTCATAAAACTGTACCAATGTAATAGGAGGCAGGCATTTTAATTGCTACTGGAGCTTAAAGCACCCACCCTAGCTCAAGTATTTTTTGGGAGTCTGACATGTACTAAGCTATTTTAGAGTATGCCCTGCATTTAAAAGTTAAGAAGAGTTATGTTATTAGAGCCTCAAGTAAATTAGAGAACATCATGCTCCTAGGTTAAAATAATGTACCATCAACATCTAGTTAGTTAGTTAATACTCAAAAACGGAATTTGATATTCAGTAAGTACGTGATCTGACTATAAAATTCATTTAACATAACACAAGCAGAAAAACATTATTGTAGTCATGCCTCCATTCCTATCCAGAACTGGAGATGAACTAGTCTACTATCTGAAGACTGCAATGTTGCTTAAACAGCAACTAAAACTGCTATAAAAAGCATCATCTGTTAAAGGTAATTTAAATATATTGCAAACAGAATTTTTTTTTTTCAGAATTTATCTGCTTTCATCCTGTGAGGTTGTATTTTGATGATTTATGTAACAATGTGGCCAAACAGTGGTAGGCTTTTTTTTCTCCCCCCCAGAAAACACTTTAGATTTGAGCATATGAACACTTGGAGAGCTTGCTCCAAATATAGTTAAGAGAGCAGAGTTACAGTTCTTACCAATACCACAAATGCTTCAGTCAAGATTTATTCCTGCACCAACAGGAATTTGCTGGGTGCGTCAGCAGCTCATCTAACACCTCACACCACCACTGTGAGGAAATTCAGGAACTCGGCCAGGCACTCCTAGAAAAGGGATGCAGCCTCTCTTGCTGTATCTATGGACGAGGATGCTCCAACATCTGAAAGCTGAATTTTAAGCATGCAGTATCAGAGCACGTCATCACAATTTGCTTCCCACGAATCTCTGATGCACAGCCAAGTCTGT
Organism: Sitta carolinensis; assembly: GCA_032173965.1. NCBI lineage: Eukaryota > Metazoa > Chordata > Aves > Passeriformes > Sittidae > Sitta > Sitta carolinensis. Next base: position 23,542,267 of record CM063288.1, read on the forward strand.
AAGATTCCTCTAACACTCATCCTCCAAGGTGTTTCAACCTTGGTTTTAAGTATCAAGGATTAAGAACTGAACGAAACAGTGAAGAACATCACAGGACCTCCATTTCTTGAAGTCTTTCAGTCAAAACTGCTGTTCCAATCACAACCTAGAGCTCCAGTATCAATTACAGATGGGAGGCACGAGTCACCCCCTTACTGTGTGGGGTCTACAATCAGCTGTTACTGCTGAAGAAAACAAGCCCAGATCAACCAGTGACAGTCAGCAACTGAGAACTGACCCCTCCAAACTCTTATGGCACTGTGCATCTCCTGGAATACCCTCATTTTGAATACTACAGAGTATTTTGACTTCTTTCCCTTGTAAAACATACAGTAGAGGAAATAAATAAAGGGCAGGAGGACAAGCCTATAGAGCAGACCAGCATAAGGTGAGTTCACAGGTGAATTTTAACTTCTAGAAAAGAAAAATGGCAAATACACAGGCTTAGGTCTATAAAATCACACACAAGACGGCAAGCAAAACACACCACAAAGTAGCAAATTCAAGTGATCATGCAGAGACTATAAAAGAAGCATGCTTTTACAGATACTCTAGAAAAACCTGGAATGCTGGTACAGGATGCTGCAGAATAAACGCTGCATGTTTTCACATGTATTGTTTTAATTTATTTCCATTTGTTAAAGGTATCATTAACAAACTTTTTAACTAGGCCAGAATATCTCAAACATTATGGGTTAATAAAATATATGCTATTAAACCCATAACATATTAAGTATTAGTAGATATATTAAATAAGTTTGTACAATTAAAGCATTATGGAGTATAGATTCTTTTGAATAATGTGCATAGGGAACTATCAAAGCATAAGAATTAGCAGACTTCTCTTTAGAAAACATTCCTTCAAATTAGGTTTTTGTGGATTTAACACACTGCCAAAATGTACACATCATTTTGAAAATGGGCAAAACCCCAACAGTTTAAACATGTAACACATGATGCCACCAAAGTATTTTTAGCTGTGTGCCTTAACAAGATAGAAACCTTACTTTTTTCTGCAATATAAATTTATTTTCTATGAAATTTTTTCTGACTGAAAACATTTTATCACATGAAAGGTTGCAGAAATAAATTCTGTCAAATACAGAAAAAAAATAAAATAGACATTTTTCTTAGAAAAATGCTGTGACAAGATTTAGGCAAATCTGTTTCCTTAGGAATGGTTCTACTTTCTGTTACAACACAGCTCAAATGTACTGCTTATGCTTTATACAGAAAGTATGATTTACACATGAAATGTGAAAGTTCTCTTGTGTCCAGCAATTGTGTTCATTTCACAAATAAAAAAGTGTTGCCATACAGCAACAATAACAGCATAATCTGCAACTACCACCCCTTTCCTACTGACCATGCCCACATTATTTGCTATTTCAATCCTGAAGACTACAAATTTTTCTGTAACTTACTCTTGAGAGTTAGTCTTAACCAGATGATTTTGGGGTTTTTTCTCATGAAATCAAGATTGAGCAAGTTCTACCCCATGACTCCAGCTAGAACAATTTTAGATCATTAATTGTTGCAGCAACTGAGGTGTCATTTCTTTGAATGGAAAAAAAGCTTCCAAAAAACTTGAGCACTTCAAAACATCTCCTGTTTTGCTTTCTTGTTTTTTATATACTGGAAAAGACGTTCCTTAAATGTTCCTGCTGTAGGGATAGAGTTGAAGACTAAGACTTGGAAATCAAAGTCACAACTGAAAAAATAAAAACCAAGCCAACCCTTTTTCCAAAAAGATCACAAGCGTAACTAGCTCAGGATGTCACGATATTAAAAAACATTGTGAAAAGTAACAGAACAAACTGACACACTTTCCACATGTGACATTTAAACAGCAACATTGTGTTTTCAATTTTAAATCTAGAAGAAAAACATCAACTGAGTATTTCCTGAAGATTTTGGTCAAAAGGCTTTCATGTTTATGAGGTTGAAAGAACATGCAAATAAATATAGAATGCCTGTTTGAAAATTTTATAGTTTTCTCATGTAACATTCACATTGTGGTCTGAAATTTGTACATTCTCATCCCAGCCTCAGAATCCGGCTTTCAATTAACAAGTGAAGTTAAAAACCAATGTTGTTTAGATTGCAAAGTTACAATTACAAAGGCTTGAAACTAAGTGACAAACACCCAATTTGCTGGTATCTTACTGTTTTATTCACAAAATAAAAGAGCTTTGTCTTTCCAAACAAAGAACATAACAGAAAGACTCAATGATACAGTTATAAAAAAGCGGTACTGAAAATTTCAAAAAGTCTGGTAAAATTTACAAATGCCAACTATCACTTTGTACAAAATCTTTTTTTGTTTTTAAAGAAATTTCAGATTCTGAAATACTGTTCCAGCCGGTGGGACGCGGGGCCGGGCGGCGGGGCGGGCGCTATTTCCGCCGGGGCGGGGAGCTGTCCCTGTGCCGCTCGTCGCCCCTGCGGCTCGGGGGCTCCCTGTGCTGCTCGGGGTGCCGGCTGTGCCGCTCCCGCGCCTTCTCCGAACCGTTCCTGAAGCGCTCCTCCTGCTCCCCCTCCCTCGGGCTCACCCGGCCGCGCTCCACCTCCCGCGACTTCGAGCTCTCTCTTCTCCTACTACGATGCCCGTCGTCTTTGCTCCGATGTCTGTAATTTTCCTCATCAGACACAGAAGCTCTTCTTTCTCCTTTCTTCAGTTTTGAATTACTGTGTTTATTTTCTGGATCCTTACTTCTTTCATGGTTCCTATCCTTTCCGCCGTGGTAACCATCTCTGCCGTTGGACTCATCTCTGTGGTGGTACTTTGAAACATCATCCCTCCTGTGCGATTCTCTTAAATGTCGGTGATTTCTTTCTGATTTGCTCTCAGTATCACTTCTTTCCTCTTGCTGCCTCCTTCTAATTTTCCTTTCAAGAGATTTCCTTCTCCTTTCTTGTTTTTTCCTGGAAACTTTATCAGATTCTCTGTTTTTCTTTTGCATTCTCCTTCTTTTGGCTTTAGAAACATCTGAAATTATAATAAATTATGGAACCAAAGTTGCATTTTAGTTTAGTATATTAAACTTATTAAACTACAGAAAGCGTTCTAGAGTGTGTTTTTTTACCAGAAAACATTTGTGCACATGTACAAAGGATCCAAAATAATGAACTCCTTATTTTTATCCCTTTGCCATCTGCAAGTGAAGCCTGTCTTTTGAAAACCTCAACTTGTCATCACCCTCTTGCTGACTTGTACCCAAGGACCAGACCTAGACTGTAAAGTCATAAACCAAAGCACTCCCACAAATAATCTTTTTTCTAGGAAGATGACCTTCCCCAAACCATCCAGTGTCAAATACTTTTCCTGGAAAAGCTTATCAGTCAATGGAGATGAAAAACAGCAGATTAGGAAAAATTTCCAACACTATGCCCCGAGAAAAAAGAGGTAGGATGAAATGGCTGAAAATAATGGTATTGCAGCAATATAATAATGGCATAATTTTTCAGGAGAAATAGTGACAGCTTTGTCAACAAGATTAAAACTAACTACTGTATTTCTAAATACAAAGTAGTCTCATCTCACTGGAACAGGTCTTACCCTTCCTGTTTGCTCTTTATCAGGGACCTTCAGATCCCACTTGACAGTATTTGGCACTAACAGCTATTTACAATAACCATTCGTTCACCTTAGTGTATGAACTATAGAATCACATCAGCTGCTTTTCATTACCTTTTGAAAATATCACAACCATGAACTGATTTATTAGTACGTGCATTATCTGAATTGACTAGTCTTGTGTCCAAACTAAGGCTTGCTGACATTCTGTCAAAATGCAATGATGGATCAATTCAGATACATTTTAATCCATTAAGTTTTAAAAGTAGTGTTTTGCATACTATTTTACATCCACCAGTATGTAGGAAAAGACCTGAGAAAGCAAACAGTAAAGAACCAGGTGCTTTGATGGCAGATATGTTTTATCCTCTGCTGGACCTGTTTTAGAACTACCTCCCCAGGGCAGTGCTGAGCTGAGCAAGCTGATGAAGTTCCAAGCATTAATAGGCAGTACGACAGTAATCTCTAACTAAGCTCAATTTCTAACCAGCAGGTTTGCAATTTTTCTTTTATACACTGCGCCAACACTGAAATACTGCAGCACACTCCTCTGAAAAATGCCTCTTAACTCATCTAAATAATTTTATAGATTTAAAAATCTGCGAACACAGGAAGACTTTGGAGTTATAAATAGGAATGGAACTTCAACTCAGTTTACCATTAAAGAATACTGTTATTTCCAATTAGTGTTTTGACCACTGTGCTAAAGTACACAACAAACTGAAAAGTGAAATCAGGCTGCAAAGGTATCAAGGCACAAATTCTAATGAATGTGTTCCTCAATGGAGAAAAGGCAAGTAGTAAAAGAGAAGATCCTAAACTTGGATAAAACCCTGTTTCTACTCACAGACTGCAGCCTTGGTTTGCCACTAAGGACTGACCCCTCTGGTTGCTATCAAGCAGCTCAGCAGAGCTGCAGCTGTCCCGGCAGGACCATCTGGCTCTGTGCTGAACCAGTGCCTCCTGTGACCCTGTCTGGCTGTGCCCTCCTCTCGTGCTGCCATCACTAATGCTGTCAGCCACGACACCCGACTCCCACCTTGGACACGAGACTGTGCTGGAGAAAAGCACTGCATTTCCAAAGCAGGAGCAGTTCACACTGCTTTTATTTTATTAATCATTTTCGTTTCAAAGACATGTAATAAATCAAATTAACTTCGAATCAGCAAACTTCCAGTGTTACAGGAAGTCATGCTGTGTTATCATCTGCTCCTGCTATATATACCAGGGGAGACTGCACACACTAACTCATAATAGCAACTCTTGAAAGATTAAGCAGTGTTTATGACAGTTCATGTCTAATAGAAGTTTCTACATCAGCACAACAGTATAAGATACTAAACACTCATTATAATGTATAAAAATACAAATTAAGTTATCAGCAAAATGAAATTCTTCCTTGGAAATTCCTCTACAGACAAGAACTTTCACCATATCGCCACACAAACTTTTCCTGAAGCAGAGGAATTAGAAATAGGGACTCAGACGGAGAACAATATTTAGAGACGTTGCTAGAACTGAAGAACTGATTCCTGACTCAAGGAAGAAGTATGTATTTCCAGGAAAAGACACAAGGAGTATCAAGCTCACTCAGTTAAGCCAAGAAAAAAAGACAAGAGTCTCTACAGTTCGCCAGTAAACACAGAAAATAATTGGGAATGACTCTAATCCCTCAATCCTCCAATAAACTGAAGTCATAGTAGAGTGCAACAGTTATCAATTGTATAAAGAAAGTAACCTGCAAACCAACATTTCTCAGATATTTAAGTGTCTAAAAATGGAACATAGTTTTCCTGAGTTCAAATTCAAAAATAAACTTCCATGAGAAATACTTAATATTTTAAAACTTTAAGATAAAAAAAACTGATTAGTTTTTAAAACAGAGAAATGACCACTGACTATAGCCAGATTTTCCTCAAAACAAGTATACATAGAAACAGTAATAAATATATCTGGAGAAATAAAAGAGAAGCAAATAGTTGTACTGCTGGTGTTTAAATACCTGAGTCACTGCTGCTGTCACTGCTAGATGAGGAGTCACTGCTGCTGGATGACTCTGAACTACTACTGCTGCTGTCAGAATCAGAATCTGAGGAAGAGTCTGTGTCTGAAGATGAGGAGGAATCTGATGACTCGACATTTTGCTTCTGTGTCATAATCAACTTCGGTGCATTTTTAAGATGTTCCCGTAATTCATCCCTAATTAGAAAAAAAAATTTTGTTCTTCAATTTTATTTGTTTGTTCGCGGGGAGAGGGTAGATGAAGAAAGTAAATATCAAATGAAAAAAGTGTTCCTCACGTTAGTCCTCCAAGGCCAATAGAAGTGAAGAAATTGATGGCAAAGCGAGTGTTTCTTGGGTTATCCCGAGGCAATAATCCCTCGAAGAAAGGCTGCAGTGTCCTGATGGAAACAAACATCTATATTAAACACCATGCCAGCTCAGCACTCTCACTGACCTCAAGAAATTGAAAGAGAAATTGTATGAATCTCCACAAGAAAGCAAAAATTTTCTCTTCATGCATTTTTCAACACTTTCATTGTTTGTATCTGTGACGCATCTAATCAAATGCTATTTAAAAACTTGCTCTTTTATGACAACGCAAACCTCACACACAGGAGAGCTGCATACATACTGACAGATAATGCCAACTTTGTGAAGCCCTGAAGTGACTTGTGGAACTACAGCAGCCTGGGATAGCAAAGGATAACAGGCGCTGACCTAGAAGTTCAAAGATTAGGGATCCATGCTGAAATCCCCTCATACAGGGCCTTAGGCATGGTTTCAAATTTAAGTTTACATAAGCTAAAGCATCTACCAAATTCTTAATCATCATACATAGAAGAAACCTCAACTTAGAGGAAATAGCTCAAGCAACTGCAAGCAACATTGTAAGAATGCAACACATTAAATCCCACACAGATTAAAAAGAATGTTATTTATACTACATTTAAGGATTAGCAAGTAATCCTAGAGAAACTGTTACTAATAGCTGGCATTTTTTTTAAGTTTTGTCAAAAAGAGAAGCCCCAGTAACATTCATTATGCAGCTTTATAGCTGAAAACATATAAAAATAAACTGGCACTGGGAAATTGTTACAGTAGCTGAGTGTCACTTGGGGGTGGAGGGGGAACAGATACCTCTTACAAAGAGTCACGCAGGTACCTGAACCCAAAATGACAGCAATGCACTCAGCTTCCAAAGTGACTCCTTGCAATGATTAAATCTATACATGAACTTATTCTTGAAGTACTGCAGCTACAGAAGGGCAGTGTCACTTGAACCTGAACACAGAGCTCTTATCTGTACATTTTCAGATAAAGACCCTAATTAAATTTACAGTTTTGAAAATAAAATTTCAACTTACTCATCTTTTAATCTTGCATTTAAATTAGGAAGTCCCATATATTCACTGAGTTCCTGAAAGAATATCTTGACAAAAATTCTACTGGAGGATGTGGTAGTTTCTTCACTCAGTATTATACATTCAAGGACCTGAAAATATTCAGAAAAGCATTAACCTTTACTTAAACATACATGATTTTTTTAACTTAAAAAATTTCCTCCTGAAATAACTAATAAAACCTGTTTTCTTTCCCCCGAGGTTCAAAAATTCTAGTCAAGACTATCTTTATCAAAAATTCTTTTCTACCATCTGAGAGCAGCTGTTGATCATTTTTATGCTAGTAATTCTTTAAGGACTTTTTTTTACCTAGGAAAGCTCCACAAGACAAAATCAGATGTGTGAACTTCTGGCAAGTTAAGAGATTTGGGACTTAAATACACGAGGGCTAAAATATTTGGACTGACTTATGCATGCTTGAGGAATGACAATTAGACTAGGCTATGAAACAAGAAAAAAACAAAATGAAAAGAGAAGTTACCTTGATATTTATTTCTTAATTTTTAATGTTATAATATAATATATTTCAGAATACGAGATTGCTTTTATTTATTAGGTATTTAAATCATAAAATGGAAGTAATTTTAATTGTCTTATAATTCAACACAACTTCTAATTTATCAAAATTTAGAAGCTCAAAACTCTTTTCCAAAAGAAGTACCTTTTAGCCAACCAATTCCAGCTGAACTCCCTAAAATAATAGCTTAAATCAACTACTGAAAAATGGGGAGAGAGGAAGATGATACACTAGGGGGAGAAAGAGGAGATGGAACAAACCAGAATTCTTCAAGAGTGTCTGAAAAGTTACTTAAGATAATCCAGTTTGCCACAAGTCATTACAAACAGTAGAATAATATCAGAATTAATGTATTTTATGTTACTGTGGTGTACTGGAGATTAATTGTTGAACAAGATATCAAAGACAATGGCTTTTTGTTTTAACTTACACTCCAGGGAATTGAATCAGTGTACAGGAGATGAGCAAACATCTTGGCCACATTCCTCAGTTTGTTCGTTTCCAAACGATGAATGGTATCGTACTGTTCCTTGAAAATGGCTTCAAAGGATTCCATATATTCTTTCTTTAACATGCAGAAACGCTGAGACAACATGGTACAACTTAAACAACCACTTTAAATAAAACATTAAACATGTAAATAACCTACAACTAAGTGACCTAAAGGTGTCATTATTTACTACAAGACTTCCTTTATAAATAACCCTTGGAGGAAGAGCAAACACTCAAATGGATATATTTTATAGCTTTGAGCTGTTTGTCAGGACAAGAAACTCATTTGCATTGCAAAATAGTAATTATCAATTCTGAACTACAGCAAATTATTTAGCATTTTGCTTGACTTTCGTACATCAGGTATTTTCACCTGATACAACCCCATGTTTTTTCAGGACATCACTGAACGACTATTTCAATTTAGAGAGGCATCAGGAAACAGAAGTAAGACATTTTGGACATGAACACTTCAGAGAATATGGAAATCAACATTTACACTCATCTGAACATACAGATTCATATGGCTAGTGCTTTGTAACTGACTGTCAGCAAAAGGATTTCCTGGAATAATGGATGAAAAATACAAATGCTTTCAGCACAGCTTGCTCCCTTGAGAAGACAAGTATTTCATCTTAACCCTTCAGACATGTCAATATTATCGATAGGGAAAACTTTAGTAAGAAATAACTGCAGCTAAATTAGCAGTCACACAAAACTAGAGAGTTAGCTCTTTATTGAAGAGCAAACAAAACACCCACAAGCCCAGGACAGTAAGTATTCAATCTTGTGCTCTAAATTAAACCTACTAAGCAGCTTTGAACAAGGTGGTAAATGACAAAAAGAGTCTCCAAGATTAATCTTCAGCACTGTGAAAAAGCTATTTTCTGGTAACTCATAATACTATTATGTCTTTCAACCATTTCTTTGCTACTGATTTATTGTTCTACCATAATGAGAAAAAAGGGAGGCAAAATAAGCAACGATATAAAGGGAAAGTGAGTTCTCATTCTGCACTGCCTATGCTTTATACAATCCAAGTGCTAATTCAATCCACTAAAACAATCAACTAACATAAGCATTTTCAGAATGATAAAAAGACTTAGTTTTATTTATCCATTAAATCTGAAGTTTGACGCACAAAAAACAGAGGACAACAATGACATTTTCTATCATAATGTATAAAATCTGAAACAGAACTCACCCCTGCCAGTAACCCAAAGAATTTCTCATATGTTCTTTGCTGAGCACAGCAGTCAAGTATCATATTGCAGAGTTCTTTCTGGGTTATGGAAAAAAGAATATTTCTCTAGGTAAATTCACTGTAGCAGCAAAAAAACACCATCAATACATACCAAGTAAATGAAGGAAGCCTTACACGGTTGTGAGCTTTGAAATGAGTATTTATATCAAACTTCATTAGCAACACCAGTAGTTTTTTGAACTTTTCTGGGAAATGAATATGAACTTCTGCCCTTCAAATTTCCTATTCTGCATAAACTAAGATTTATGTGTTAACAGAACGCACATCTAACAAAAAAAGTCAGAACTCATTTACAAATTGACTTTACCACAATGAAAAAAGAAGTTACAAGATAAAAAGTAAAGTTTTGAGGGCTTTTTTGTTTGTCCTTCGCCTCTTTTTTGTGATATTCTGTCTAGGGCTTCTTTTTGTTTGCTTGAAAGAGCATTTACAGAAAATGAAAATTCCTTACAACTTCCAGGTGTCAAAACGGCTTACAGACAAACTATCTGGAAACAATGTGCATTTCTTAGCATTTCCAAAATCAGAAATATCTGTCAATGTTGGTATATACTAATACCCTTAACTATTCAGCCATAATTTGCCTGACAAGCCCTGCTTAGCATAACCAAGCAGAAGGCTGAGTTTCACTGCAATGGCTTCAGCCCTGAGGGAGATGTTTAGAAAGACTAAACTTTGGGGGGCCAAGATGCCTGGACTTCCTCTCTCACCAAGAGAAACATTTCTAAAGCAGCTGTTTTAGGCTGAATTCTGAATCCCCTTTTACAGAAGAGCATTCCTCCTTCTTGGCTAGGAATGAACAGAGGAAGCCTAGCTAGATTAGTCTCCCAAAACGTTTGTGCATGCCCCATCATCGACAGCCTACCTTCCATGTTCCTGTCTCCTTGGTGAACATGGATGGAAGAACAGAAGATGCTCTCCCGTTCTGTAATGCCAATGATGTACGACAGGTAGCCCAGTCTTTCTGGAATACAGGCTCTCTGGCACCCTTCCTCCTTGTCTTACAGCACCATCACCCCAAGATTATTACCAGATCAACTTCTGGTAGCTGCCTCTTCCTCCCCTTTCACACACAGCAAACCAGGAACCAGAGGTTTCTGAACACTTTGCACCTCACCTCTCGGGCCAGAGCCCTTCACCAGCTGAAAGCAGAGGTCCTGGCAAGTGAGACCTTGCAGGTTTAAAAACCAAACTTATTTCCCTGACCTTCTGCCTGAGACACAGCTTGTAATGCAGCTGTGAATTGGTTTAGGGTACATTTGGCAACATTAATTAAGACAAGTGAGCAAATGTTTTCATATAAATTAAAAGCCATGAAATTATACAATGCTTAAAATAGCCCTGCAGTTTTTGCCCATTCACATTTTTATTACTGTTTTCTCCTAAGACAAATTCCATAGTGTAATCCAATTTATGACACCTAAATAGGTTTCTGGCTGTCAGTCATGTACCTTTCATTATTAGTTTAATTTTTCTTTAAACTAATAGTAACATTCCTATAAAAACTACTGGATGATTTCAAGCATTTTGTTCTTTCTGTATCTTTCACCAATTTACTGTAGCATACACTGGATTTCATATTCTCCCACTTGCATCATTCTTCCAAGCAAGTATTCAGAAGAAACATTTTTGCTCATCATAAAAGCTCAAAACAAATAAAAAGGCAACCACGCTGAACAAGAAAAGAAACCACTCCTCCAAATAACAAGGCATTAACGCATCAAATAAACTTACAGATGTGTTTAAAGGCATTCCTTTTAACACTGTCACACTGTGTTAATGTGATGTATCAAAATGCATATTAACTTTTTATATTATCCCATTTTACAGTAATGCTGCAGTTAATCAGTTTTGAACAATATAAAAGGCAAAGTGCTGATGCCACTGTTAATAATGTCAAGAAGACTTGAAAACAAAATTACTTTTCTTCCTCATCTTAAATGCAATTATAGCCTTGGTATCCCCTGTGGTTTACAGTAATTAAATATTTTAACATTTTAATTAAATATTACTATGATTTCTAGGAAGGTTTCTTGAATAACAAATTGCAAGAAAAAATGTTTGCCCATGAAGACCTTCTTGCTGGTGCTATCTAAAGAATTTGAGGTTAGGTCTAGAGTAACTGTCTTCCAGATTTAAAAAACAAACTTTACAATTATTTAGTTACTTCTTGAGAGATGCAACAAGCTCAGATGGCAGTTCAAGCTTAATTTACAGCTTCAAAAGTTAGTGAACAAATTTCTGTACTCCCAATGATGTTTATGGCACGAAGAGCCTGTTATTTAGTCTATTACTTGCTTTGAAGACCACAAAGAATTTGTTGCCCAATTTTACAGGCAATTTCTATATTGTATTGTTAAACTATTTTCATACAATGCTCAACAAGTAACTAATCAGCTTAGTTAAGGAAGTATACATAGCTATCCAATCACGAAGTAAAACACTTCAAAATATCTGACATCTCTACGGATGGTGAATCATCTTTTGTGAAGATCTTGAATTAATTATTGCATCACAGAGAACAATAACAATTCCCAAAACTGCCAAGACAGAAGAAAAGGAGAAAGATCCTGCTCAATGCACTGCATTTCTCAGTTCTCCCTGAACAGTCTCTATTTGCTCTTACCCAAACAGAATAACAGTTTAGATGAACCGTGACTCAACCTAACATGGCAAGGATCATAATACATTTAACTATGCTAAAGGAAAAGACAGAAAAATCAGGCTTGTTTTGGATTTTTCTCCTGGTTTTACCATTTCAAAACACAAGCACACCCTGCCCATTCTACCTACTCTCAGCTTCAGAGAAAGGCTGTGTTCATGGCAGGCAGAAGAGCTAAAGCAACTTATCCTCTTCTGATCACGGGTTCCTTTTCACAGCTAGTACTTCCCCTTGCCCCTTTTCCCCTCATTTTTTGCAACTTCTTTCAGATTTGCATTCAGCCAAGACTGCAGTTTCAGAGCTGCCTCCATGCAGAGGTCACTTCTGCCCTCCTTGGCTGGAAGTAATGCTATTTCCATCTCCCCTCACTTGCCAGCCCCAGAGCTCTGTTCCATCCATTGCATACACAAGCTGAAGCCATCAGGAAACATCCCCACCCTGTAAGCTAGCCTCAAAACAAAAAAATTTCAATGTCAACACTTCATTTCTAGAAGTTTCTTCACAGAAGTAAAGGAATTGATTTGCCAGGAGCAAACCTAGTGCAGGCCTTAGGTTCATTTAAATCAATGTGAAATTGGAATTATGTGAAACGAGTGCCTTGCATTTTATGTATTTTCACTGCTTTCACAGATGCCACACTTTTCCTTTTCTCTCTTTTAATTCACTGAAGTGTATTTTACTCCCACTGACTATCTTAAAGCTTTTCTTACTGCTGCATATTTTAATGAGTGCAACCATCACACAGCCTACTTTTCCCAGCATCTCTTCTTAATTTGTCAAGTTACCACTCAGAGCCAAAGCTGGCAAAGCCATGGAAGGTGTTTAAGCAGCAGGCAGCCTCTTGTCAAACTATATGCAGTGCTTTTAACAGCTACTACAAAGTCTCCAGGTCTGTCCTGTGCTCAGCTAATGGTCTTCCTCAACTTTTGTCCCTTTTTTTTTGCTCAACCTCTTCTCTGTTTAGAGCAATATATGCTTAAAGCTGAATATAGTTATCACAAATCTTGCATAAATCAGACTTAATATTTTACATTGGAATCATTAACTGGATATAAGGATAGATATATTTTTAATCACATTGCTACAAGTATGCAACACATAAACACACACCAAAATGAAATAATACATCAAAGTCTAGAAGTATCTCTTTCCTTCTACCTGAAGGCTGCACATGCAAAACTCCACTTTAATTTTGATTTCCACTTTGATTTCACTGAGGTAATCTGAGCAATTCCACCTCCTTAGGTTAAATGCATATACACATCTGTGGAAAATCAAAATTAAGTCAGAATTCTAGCTAAGGCCTGCTACCATTAAAACAGCAGCCTAATTCTTTATGGACTCTGTATCTTAATTTTGTAGACATCAACATGGTATATGCATGCAATGCACTTTTTTTTTTAATTGATAAATCATGGAAATTCAGAATGATTCTGCACCTCAGGCGCACAAAAACCTCCTGCTTCAAAAGACAGGAAAGCTACTTGAGGATGATTATCTTTTACAGACAGTAGCAAGGCTGTGAACTCATCATGGTGCAGTTGCTAAACCCACCAGCTGCAATGCCCTCCAATGAGAGAAGAAATTAATATATCTAAGAAATCATCAATCTGACCAGAGCGTAATTATCAGCCTTAGACCATCCCACTCTACAGCAGTTTTGTGAACCATCTTTTCAGAGAAAGCGAAAATAGTCAAGTCAACACAAGTACTTGTGTTATCTTCAAGACTTGAGGCATAAATAACACGAGACACTGACACTCCCACACCAGCAACCAGGACTGCTTTGAGCAAGCGACACCAACCCGTAAAAATAAAGATGTGTCAGATGCATGCATAATTCTTTCAGAAGGCTGTGCCTAAAAGAAATTTTTTCATTTAAAGTAAAAAAAAAAATAAATCTGGTGACACATTACCTTTATCTGGAATATGCACAGTGTTAGAAGAGGCTCTAATTTAATTTAGCAGCATTTCTGTATACTAGTTCTTATCAGAAGCCAAGAAAGAAGAAAAGTCTAAAAGCCAACTCATTTTAGGCACATTTTCAAGGAGCAAGAACAATGTATGGTTGGTTTAATTTTATTAGTTGTCTGCATTTCAGCTGGGCTTGTTTGCTTGCTTTCCCCACAGTTCAGAAGCCAGAACAACTGGCAATAGCACTCTCTTCTAACTACAGTTTTAATTTATTTATTTTTTTCTTCTTTGGTAATACATGGGATTAATACATATGGGATAATAACAGTACTTTTTTAAAAAAATAAAATCGTGAGCTCTGCCAAGACTGAACATATGTCCAAAGAAGCAATTGCAAGGCTTGTTCAGAACAGCTTTGCACAGACTGTAGTACAGACAGCAGAGCTATTTTACTTTTGATCTGCAGGCTTCAGTTGGGTCTAAACAACATGAATAAAAGCTAAACCAAATCCTAGTAAATTTACTTAGAAATGAAAGAACTTCAACACTTTAAATGCTTGTCCTAAAAAAAAAAAAAAAATCAGAGTGCTGACACCCCTCCTCAGCAGCTGGTCCTAAACTGCAATGCCAAAAAGCAGTATTATGTTGTTCCAGTCCACAGATTATCCATCTGAACCTTAATCCTCTTTCTGTGACTCAGAGCTGTGTGATAGATCCATTACTGGTATTAAACAGACAAACAACTTGTGTTGCATAGCAGTTAATGTGACATGATGATCTGATAAATTCAACCACTGGTAAAAACTGCTAATATATTTCTGAAGTCAGCCCTGATAAATCACACCAAGTTTCTAGACTTTCTACACAAGACTTCAGGAAGAGTTATCCAGACAGATGGTCATGAAGACTACATTAGTCTCAAACTTGTTGTTTGCATCTCTCTTTAGTTTTTTGATTGTATTTAATTGACAATCTACTACTCAATGCTTGTGGAAAATACTCAATGACAAAATTAAACAAATATTGTATTAAGTAAAGCCTTTCAGAAGAAAAGCAGAAAGTCACTGTAAAATCAGACTCAATTTGAACAAAAATTTTGCAATGAGAATCTTATGTTTCACCTGACTTCTAAGGAACACTTCAGCTAAATGCTGGAAGCAGGAACTAGCCTGCTTCTCATGATGACCACCATTCATGTAGGAGTTGGAATAGATAATGAGCACAAACGAAGTTTGCAGGTTCACCCAAGAGTTCACCAAACACTTCAGGAATTTCTCAAGACTGTTTAAAGCTTTGAATCAAAAAGTGTGAAGAAATAAGACACAACATCCTGCAATACAGATTGTTGAAGCTTTCAGTAAAACAGACAGAAAGAACTTTATGGCTAAAATAGTAGTAGAGAATTACAAAAGTTGAAAATACCTCTAAGATCAACTCCAACTGTAAACCAATTGTCACTGTGCTCACCACTAAACCATATTCACACATCTTCTGGACACTTCCAGGGATGCTGATGGGCAACCTGTTTCAATGACTGGCCAGCCTTTCAGTCAATGAATTGTTCCTAGTATTTAACTGAAACCTCTGGTGGAACTTGAGGCCATTTCCTCTAGCCCTGTCACTTGTTATCTGTGAGAAAAGACCAACCCCCTCTGGCTATACCCTCCTTTTGGGTACTTGCAGAGTGATAAGGTCCCCTTTGAGCCACCTCTTCTCCAGAGAAAACAAGCCCAGCTCCCTCAGCCACACACAGCACTCCAAGTGTGGCTTGTACAGTCCAGAGTACAGAGGGACTGTCCCTGCTGGCCATGCTATTCCTGATCCAGGCCAGGATGCCATTGGCCTTCTTGGTCACCTGGGCACTGCTGGATCGTGTTCATCTGCTGCTAACCAGCACCTCCAGGTCGCTTCCTGCTGCTGGCCAGTTTTCCAGCCACTCTGTCCTAGCCTGAGCTCTGCCTGGGGCTGTTGTGATCCAAGGCCAGGACACAGCACTTTGCCTCATTGAACATCACCCTGCTGGCCTCAGCCCACTGACCCTGCCCAGATTCCTTTTCCTGCTCTCCTGCAG
Organism: Sitta carolinensis; assembly: GCA_032173965.1. Lineage (NCBI taxonomy): Eukaryota > Metazoa > Chordata > Aves > Passeriformes > Sittidae > Sitta > Sitta carolinensis. Next base: position 23,558,207 of record CM063288.1, read on the forward strand.
ATCAACACTCCTGCTCAAACTGGTGTCATCTGCAAACTCAATAATGGCTTGGTTTTTAATGAAGGTTGAGGGAATTCATTCAATAAAGGCTTCAATCTGAAGAGAGTAGCTTGAATGAATAAAAGATTATTTTTCTGGCAGTTAATCTAAACAAATTTCCTGCTGAATGTGTTCTGGTTTTTTATCCACATGTACAGTCTCAAGCTACAGAAACCCCTGAATAACTTTACTGCCTACATCTCCTTATTCTTTCTGCTCTTGCAATGATCAGGAAGAGTCTTTTCTTTTACAGAATTTTGTCCCCATAAAGGAGCTTAATTCTATACAATGAGCAAGTCAAAGCTCTCATATCTTTGATTAAAAGAGGTGAAGAGTGGTTACGATTCTTAAGGAAGAAAAGAAATCAGCACAAAGAAGCCTCATGTGATAAGAGGACATAGTTTTGCAACAGGTTTGAAACTTAAATCGTAGTAAATCCTACAACTAGTAGTGAATCATAGGTTGATACTAATTGTTGGGTTTTAATTTCTCCTTCCCCTATCTTTTTTCTGGGCAGCTCTGGACCACAGAAGATAGGAGCTGACAGAGACTGCCACAGTATTAAATCCTAAGAGTTAAGTAGTTCTCCCTACAAGCAGGTAGTGTTATGCAATATAACTCTACTGTATGGTCTAGTACATATATTCTAGATTGTTTGCTCTATTCTTTATAGCTGAATTGATTTTCTGGGGAACAGTTTTTTTTTTGCTCTTTAGAATTCTTCAGACTACGTATACTTCACTGAGAATTATAATCTTATGCATGCTTAATATTGCGTTTCATGCACAGAATTAGAAAACTAGTTTTAAAAAAATACACCATCTCAGTTCTTAGTTTCCTTCCAGGTAAATTGCTTACAAACAAGCAATAGTACAAGAATTGAAAAAATATAAGGTAAACAAGTTTTCAAAGAACACCTAACTGTAGCCCAGATCACCCCTTACTAGCTAGTATTACATTAAAGTTATTTATTACACACAGTGTTTCAAACAAAACTGATAATTAAAACAACAGGAAGTTAAAGAGCTCACCCAAGTGCAACTCCTTTGATGACAGCTTACAGCTGACTGAAAAGCTGCTTGGAAAATTAGATGTGTATTTACATTCTACCAGTATTGAACAGTACTGGATGAAGAACACTTTCCATTACTTAAAAACATAGCAATTGCATTGATCTTAGAGAGTCTGAGGACAAAACAGCTTTAGTCTTATGATCTTCAAAATTACAGCAAAGCAATCACTCAAAACTGCTTTAATTCAATATGTTGTTTATTCAAAGACTGACTGTGAAAGCACCAAAACAACACACTCATAGCACTGTGCTAAATTTCAAGCCCCATTGAAAAAGTCTACAGCTGCCTGCAAATATTATCTTCAACCCAGAGTCCTTTCAGTGACAGAACTCTGCCATGCTGCTGTATTCTTGTCATAGGACAAAAGTTTCACCAGTTCAAAAAAACAGACCTTTTTAAAAGGCTATGAGCAAACGTTTGTGTTGATTAACAGAAAGGAGCATATGCATAAGACAAATTGCTTATGAAATGTGTGTCAGTGTATTTGCTCTAAAGGTTGTGAAATTAACTTTGAAGAACAACAGCTGTAAGGAATGACTCTCATTTAACTGCCTGCTAGACAAACCAGGTCATGGAACGTGAGCAAGGTTTTTAGATACTACCATAGTACCGTATCTTAATTAAGTTAGTAACAAGAAGAGTAAGAATAAAGGCTTACAGTCTGACTTTCAGGGAAGTCCATCTTCAGCAGTTTGTGAGCACATTCTTCAAAGTCTAAGCTGAAGAGAAAAAACATTTATTATCTGCACAATATGTGCTATGTTAAAAACATTCCAAAACTACATTAAGACTGAATGCTGGTGCTAAAACCTCAACTGTTTTGAAGTAAAGTACATCAGCTGTTTGATTTGCTGAGACGTTATTGCTGTTGCGTGTTTTTTTAATAAACATTTTGTATTTCATGAGTTTCTATATGAAAATTAATCCAAAGTGATTACATTTGCAGGCTATCTGAAAACAAGATGATCCAAGCCATTATTACTATCACATCATAAGTGGGACCTTGTTTTGCACATTTTGAAACACACTGAAATGCAAGCACTTCAGACAAGCTCCAAAAGCAATAATCTCCATAGTCTCCTCTTTGCACTCCTGTTCTGAAAGCCTTTAGCTACCACTGGGTACGTCCTTGCCCCCACACATAAGAAGAACAAGTTCAAGTATGGCAAGAAAGTATTTAACTCTGAGATATGTGAAGCCTTTGATACCCTCAGTATGGTATTAATTCACATGTCTAAATTATAAACACAACTACACCATTGCACTCCTCATGCAGGATCAGACCTGCAGAGTATTATGGGCTGCAAGTGATCAATCCCTCCTCTCAGCCTGGTGACACAGAAGCTACACCCAGCAGTTTGGAATATTTGTACCACAAACTGCAAGGGGAGCTCATTCTCAAGATGACCACAAGTAGATTACACTTCTGGATTGGTAGCAGCATACTTATTTTCCAAACCATGCAGAAGGCAACAGAACACCTTCATCTGAGAAGTGGAGACAAACTACAGAATTTCTAAGTGTGTCTCAAATTTTTTTCATAAATTCTCAAGATGCTGTAAAATTTGAAGATCACCGGCTTCTGTTCACTTAGAAAGTTTCATTACATTGATAGCCCCAGTCCACTACCCAAACATTTTAAAACAAACAAGATTCACCTTAGAATGAGAATTTGAAAAACAGTCTGCTTTACACAGTAAGGTCAGGCCCCATAAAGGCTACTTCCCTAGATGTTTTATTTTCTTTTAAATTGCACATTAAGACAGAATTTTAAAAGAAAGAGAATTACAGCTCACTGGCTTCAAAAGAACTCAACTTCTAGGTGCATAAATTATGTTTACCTCGACTGGATAGCCAGGTAAATTGTACGACGGAAGGAGACAAGGTTAATTTCTGTTTTGTCATGGACAGTAACTTTCTGACCTGGAAAAGAAAAACATGGGTTTGTAAAGAGCAAAACATTAATGAAGACACATGTAGTAATTTTTTAGGACAGCTCTATCTACTGAGTCTGTAGCACACTATTTTAGGGACAGTTTTTGAAGGGTAATTCTTTTAAAGAAATTTCATGTTTCTTAGTCATTGCGACCTCAAGGTTTAACACTTCTTGTCAACATTATGAGCAATCCATTTTCTGCACAATTGAGCTATACAATGCTTTAGGTAGCATCTCTGATTTCAACAGGTAATTCTTAGTTCCTCTTAATTGTAGGATCTACATTACAACATTCTCCAAAGTCCTGGAGCAGGCATAGAAAAATCCATTCTGAACCAAACCACTCTGGGAACACTTTCATTTGTAAAATACTCAGTATTCTGTCAGTCCTTTAAGGTTGGTAAAAGCATAAAAAAATGAAGAATTATGTGAGTGTTCATACTTTACAAAAGCCTGGGAGCTCTGCTCTTCTGTGAAATACTCCACCAAACTAGTTAGGAAATACATTCCTGGTATTCTACAGAAACAATACTTGACTGGCTTTTCCATTACCCATGCAGTCTGCACAAAAATTTCAGTTATGCTTATCCTTCAATGTTTTTTCCTGGGAACTGAATATATTCTTTAAAAATGAGTAAGTATTGTCTCCACTGAGGATCAAGAAAAAGGGCTGTATTGAAGCAAGTGAGAAAAGGAGGACATAGATACAGCTGCAAGAAAATCCATCCTAACTTTGAAAGTGACTTAAAAATATGACAGGGCATGGAAAAGTTCAAGCAATAGTTTTCATTTTGCTCTTTTTCATGTCTTATGTTTGCAAGGCTTTTCTCAAAGCAAACTGATACTATCAAGAAAAATGTGGCAAAGTGGCTTTTTTCCTTTTCTGCATGTGCTGCAGGCTTCCTTTCAGACTGTTTTCTAGTAAACACTTGGATCTGAGAATAACTGAAGAGAAAAACATGGCTTAACACTTGACAATCTCAATTTTGCAAAACATCTAAGAAGTTAAGCTTTTCTTTCCTGTTTCATCTACAGTCAATCAATTGCTCGTAAGGTGCCAGTCATACACTTACCATCTTCATCCTCCTCTTCATCATCTTCTTCATCTTCCTCACTACTTCCAGCTTCTTCATTTCCTTCAGATTCAGTGTCACCTTCATCAAGAATTTCTGAAAGAGCAGTATCCCAAAATAATTGAACATAGTCCACAGTACTTTCATTACAAAAACCCCCTTGATCCAACCCCTGAAGAGCGAAACGATGTCTCAGGTACTGAATGTGCTAGAGGCCAAAAAGCAGATATATCACAACTGAATGGAAACATAGATGGAGAAACAACACTGAGCAGCATGAACACAAAGGAAAGGTCTATGAACTAACAATGGTATTACAGGACAGAAGTATCACCTGCTGTTAGATAAATGTTGGCAGCATCAGCTGAATAAGCAAATGCTTATTCATAGGTAATGTTGTGTATACACACAAACATCCCTACCTTTCTTCAGCATTTTGTATTTCTCCTCATTTTCCATAAAGTTCGGATCCATCTTGAAAACATCTTTAGAAGAAAAGAGAATCTTTATTTAAAACATGAATTGAAGAAAGCTATTAATATTTAATCTTGAATTCATTTTCTTGGGGAATGCATTAAAGAAATTATCTTTCATTTCTAACTTACTAAGAACATCCTCTGGGTTGTAGTCATCTTCCAATGGCAACATATGAGTAAACTGATCCTCCTCTTCCACTAGATCTAATCCCTCTGGAATGATTGGATGATCCTTGAAGCCATCCTTCCGTACAGCAAACATGACTTCTATCATGTACTGAACACGCATATCAATTTTAGATTCATGCAGAATGTGTCGAAGGCGATCAAAGATTGCTTTGGAAGAGAGAAATGTAAATATGAAAGGTATTTACTAATACAAATGACAGGACAGGTTTTGGCTAACTGTTCTTACCATTAATACCTCTAGGAGAAACTTCTGTTAATTTGAGACCACTCTCTTTAATAAATCCAATTGCTACTTCAATACTGTCATCAGTAGGCCTTTCAAGAAGCAAAGTGAGCATTTCCAAACATAAAACCTCGTGAGCCTGTGGAAAGAGTATCAGCAAATAATTAGAATGCACAATGTTACACTATCACCACAGTCATCTAGTGGACAGACCTGTCCAGCCTTTGAGGATGCCACAACACAGCACTTCAATCACACATACAAGGCAGCAGTAGCGAGGCAAAGCTGATTATGAGGAAGTCAAAATTTCAAATCCAGTTTTACCATCAGTATTTACACCAATTTTCTAGTGAATGTTTTCTAATGAGCCAATTTTCTGCTTTATTGAAGTTAACAAGAAAGCAATAAAAAATATTTTTCCATTAAAACCCCCCCCAGAATGCATTTCCAAGAAGCAAATAACCAGCATCTGCATTACAGAACCCAGTTCTAAGTGCATTGTTATCTATAATCAAATCAGATCTTCCAGGATCAGGTACATAAGCAAATAACACATCTCAGATTAATTTTCCTCTTTACAAAAACGCTGAACATTCCCAAAACATTCCTGAGACACTGCTTCTTGACTTTATTTAAATCAGAGCATCCTGGTTTCTGACACATAAACAAGTGGCATAGAACTGGATATAAATCTGATTTAGGTGCAACTGAGTCTACTTTTGCTAACACACATGTTGCAAGAAAACTCTGTTTAAGATCTGTGGGACAGAGCCTCAAATGATCCTTGCTTTGCATCAAGACATGCCTGAATACTAGCCCAAACACACACAGAAATTCTGGGGAAGCTCTGGAGCCTAAGTGCAATAATTAGTGGTGATAACTGCACCAGCAATTACCAGTATCTTTCCTAAAGAGATCTTAACAACTTAAAGCAGGCAACACATTCAGGCTTTCAGCAACTTTCAGAACAGACAGAGATTCTTCTCTCAGTACTGCTGTCTCAAACTAAAAATGAGCCATAAAGGATTTGGATTGAGTAGAAACAAAGAAACATACCACATTCTGATTCATCAAATGTGCAACAAATTTTGAAGATGTTAGACAGAGTTGCTGCAAAAGAAATAAACCAGGAAATTTTAACATATGGAAAAAATTTCCTAACCCAGACATACTATAGATTAATGCATCTCACAAACAAATTATGAGTGATGAAACTATTTAAGGATACTGGCAGTTGTTCACAACTAGGACTGTACACTTAAAACCAAAAAATTAGAATTAAACACCCCTGCCCAAATCAAAAAACCCCAAACTATCACTGTATCAATCCAGAATAGGTTGTCAAACTCTCATGATACTCCAATGCTACATAGACCAGTCCTGACCCATGTCTTGGCTGTGTTCCTTTGAACACACTTAGCACAGTTACACTGCAAAATTCCACATTTCAGCACTTTACTCCTTTCCATTTCACATACCTTGTCATTTCTGCGATACCCTTTACGAAAATTCAGTATCAGCCTCTTGAGGATCAATTCACCAATATTTGGAAACTTTGAATTAATAATTGCCACAAGAGCTGCATAAACATGAGTAAAAATTGGAGAGGCACTCTGAGCTTGCAAAATGGATCGAGACAGCAATCCCCTGTAAAAATAAGGAAGTTTTAAAGACCTTTCTGGAAACAAAATATGTAATATTTTTATTTAGCACTTACCACATGAAATAGTGTTGTGCAGTTGGAATATCTGTAAGAAACCAGATGATCACTTTCAAACCATAGTTTATCATGCCACAAAAGGAATTTTGCAAAATCTGTTGCACAAATCTGAACTGGAAGTTTTTAAACTGTTACCTAATCTTTCACTAGAGATTGTTCATATTAAAGCTACATTTAAAAATGCTAAGCATGCAAAAAAAAATCTTGTATCCTGCCATTATCCCTTTCTTAATCTGAACTTTGCCTGATTATAAAATGCTACTTAGAGCCGAAATGAAGGTAAACAAAGGACTGATGAGATAATAGTTCTTTTATTATTGAAATTATCTCTTTTACATTTATTACCAATAAAGCCTGAAAAGAATCTGTGACTTGCTTCCCTCTCCTCTCAATTTTGCTTTTTGTAATGCTTAGGAGAACACGGAATTTGACTTTTGCTGTATTGCTCAGCTACATGTGGGTGAGGATAGAAAAAAAAAAGACAAATCTCCAAATGTGAATCTTCAAAGTACACACTGATATCAAAATCAATCTTCCTTGTGGTCTATTGAAATACTAAAAAAACCTTCTACAGAGTACTAAATACAAAGTGCATAGAGATGTTATTCCTACTTACTTTGGCATTGACAAATGGAATAGAACTCATTTCATACTAGTGCACAGAAACAAGAGTATTTCCATTTGGAAATTAGTTACTTCTTGCTTACAAACTGAAAGTGGTCTGTTTCAGTTCTTATTTATCATCTACTTTAAACCTCAGGAAAGGACCTGACAGCCAGGTAAAAGTTCATGTCATTACTTTTAAATGCACCTTTTGCATGTTTGGAAGTACAGAACTAACTAAGGGAAAAGGTGCCATTTTCCTATATGTTATTTTGACATTCATAAACCACATACAAAAACTTCCACAGACAATTTGCATTCTAAAAATATTCAATAAGCTCATTTTTAAACTAAAATAATATTGCTAGCATGAAAATTAAATTTTAGGGACATGAAATACAGGCAAGTAAAAAGCAGCCCTACAAAAGCCTGAAACTTCATTATTACTTTTAACAGAAACCACATTCAGGAAGTAATTGCCCACTTTCCAGATTTCATTTAAATTACTTAATTCTCTTATTTTTATGCTATTTGCATGACCCTGATCTTCCCATCAGATATAACACACATGAAAAGTAATGCATTCCCTCCTCAAATAAGTCCATGACAGAGAAAGTGCTGTTATCTTTTTGAAATGTAACAATTATTTTTTGATCTATCAAGCTCCAACAGCACAATGGTCTTTTCTTTACATTACAGCAAGAAAATAAACAACACCAACAAGTAACTGTAGTAAAACTTGTTTTGCTAAATAGTGGCTACAAATATTATTTGTCCCAGAAAAAAAATAACGAAGCACTACAAAAATAAATAGACAGTGACAAATGTAAATTACAAGTCATCCAAGTAAAATGCACTGGGAAAACCCTAAGAAAAGGAAATATACACCATCTGTTGCACTCTTTCATTGCAACAAGCATACGGTCCATTTCCCGAGTAAGGGACTATTCTGAATATGACAATATGGCCTAAGGTTAATAGTAAAATCTGACTAACATCCATACACTCATATATACTCATAACACACACAATGGTGTACACATAAATAGTGTACATATTACAGAAAAGCAAAGGAATTATTTTAAAGTACTAAGGCTTACCTTCCCCGAACAATATTCTCCTGAAGAAGCTCATGAATGATATTTTCTATATTGGAAACGTTCACTTTATTGACAAGACCATTGATCGACTTCTTCAAGGCTTCCCAACTCATCCTCTGGTATGCCAAGCTATTACAAAGTACCACAGATTAATAACGTATAAATCCGAAGATGCGCTAAGTTTTTTTATATATATATCATACATTCACATTCTCATTTAATCAGTAAAACAAATTAAAAAATATTCACTGCACAAATGTGAAGACTCGCTCACAATTATACATTCAAGCACTAGAAAATCACTGAACCAACATGATAAACCAGAGTAATTCTCTGCAGATATGGCATAACCCACTCTGTTGTTTTCTAAGATGTTCTAAAAAATCTCTAGCTGTATTCGACATCTTACTTTATCATTTATACCTCGCAGCAGAAGCAGGTACAGTTTTAATCTGATTCTCTTAACTCTCTTCTAATAAAAACATACCTTCAAAACAATGATCACAACCCTTAATGGAGCCTATTTTCCCCAACATTCTCTAAACACCTTACCTGTTTTGCTTGCAGCAAAAATCTTACTCTGTAACTTCGAACTCACCTGTTTTTATCAGTGATTTGCTCTTGCATCATCCTGAGCTTGGCAGGTGGAATATATGCACCACCTGTGCGAGTGAGGATTGGATCCACTTCTTCTTTCTTCTTCTTTGAGGTGGTCTCATCATGAGCAAGTGAGCTCTGGCCTGTAGACCTCTCTGGACTCCTACGGTCAGGTGATGAGTACCTCCTTTGCTTCCTTCGATCATATTCTCTGTCCTCCCATCTCTCATAGTGTCTATCTCTCCCCCTTTCCATCCTTCTACGGGGGAAAAAAAACACCCACTAAACACCCAAGTGTACATGAAAAGTTTTCACATTTTGTTCTTTAAAAGTAAGCATTTTATTACTGATTAAGAAAGGGCTCCATACCTTCCATCTGAAGTTCTGTCATCATAATATTCCCGTCTTGAATATTCCTCATCATATCTGCTATCATCAGAGTATCTCCTCTTCCTGGGAGATGGAGACTGAGACCTATCACGCTCCATATCCCTACTCACAACCCAAGACACAACAGCTTTCAGTAAGCGGCTGAGAAAAGCAATGGTATTAATATTTACTTGCAATATAATGTAACAATGCAGAAGTGTTCCAATTCTGCAACACGAGTTTCAAAATATGTGTCACTCCAATAAAAGGGTTTACTTTAACAATAATTTGTCATCAGAAAAAAATTATCAAAAATTGAAGAAGCACTGTAAAAGCAAGCTCCTAGAATTTGAAGTCAAATGTCTAACAGTAATAACATCAAATATCAATGGTTAATTCAGCAGCTTATATTCCTTGGAACACATGTACTCATTTGCTTCTACTTACTTTTGCCCATACAGCACAAAGCAATCTTACCCAAAAATCAGCAATATGTGACTTCAAGCAAAAAGCTGGCATGTAATTTTCACTTTCAAGTCTTGTGATAATTTCACTAAATGCTAAATTTTACTAACAAATCCATTTAATTACTGTTATACTGACATTCAAATATTTTCTTAAATCTACACTTGCTTTTTACTACCTAGTTACAGTAATATATATAAAGAAACATAACCTGATGATTTTTTTTTAACTTCTCTAACTCACTACAAGAGGAATAAAGACAGAATTGAAGGATACAAAAATCAGTCATTCTACCTGTCCTCTGGAGACAAACTTTCACGTCGGGAACTGTAGTTTTCCTTCCTTTCGTGACTGGAACCATGCTTTAAGGAAAGAGAAAGAAAAAAAATCAAGCCCCAACATGACTGTGAGCACCTATCTTCAGACCAAAGCATACCATGCTTTGAGTTCCCACTCCTTTACAAGAAAGGCCATCAAATAAAGCTGATGGCAGTCTTAGCACGACAAGAAGAGGTTCTAGAACCTCTAGGAACAGTACTTAAGCAGCTGGACACCCTGCTACAGGATGCCAAATGCTTTCATGGGTTCAAGGCAGTGAACAAACACTGAAAAATCTGCAAAAGATTTTTCAAATACAAGCATTTCCCTGATGGAACTCCCTCCAGCAACACTCAGCTTGTTTGCTGAAGCAGCACCCTCCTCACCAACATGCTGGCACACCAGTTCTTGCCCCACCAAAGAACAGCTAAAACTCTGGGTGACCAGAATAAAATGACACCTCTTCCACAAAAAGGAGGGCACCTGTTATCTCCAAAAACTTAACTGGGGGTGTGCGTTCTATAAGCAAACCAATAGTTGTATTTTTGAGGCCATTGTAACATATCCTACAATACTGCCTTTCCTAGGGTGCACTTCAAACACTGCTGAAGTTACACCCGGCATTTTCTTGCCTGCATCAGAAACAAGGACACTGCACTGTCCACTGGGAGCATGCTTCCCTATAAAAGTTATGTCCACCCATTTAATTTTAGAGCCACATTATCTTTGACAGCAGAGATAGCACAAGAAACTCACATATTCACCAAGGTTTTCTACCCCTTTCAATGCTCATTACACAGAGAGCAGATCACTGAATTCATTCAAGGGTAAGAAAAATCCTTAAGTTGTTTGGTTTTCTTTCTCCAGCCCAGTAATATAATGTCAGTCTGTACCCTAAGCTTCCAAGAAAGTGGTAATAAAAATGTTTGAATAAAACAGAACAGTTACTGTATTTAAATTCTATCTAGCAGCTGGGAAGAAGGCAATGGGTTTTTTTAGAATGATCCATTCTCATGGGTTCTTTATTATCTGTCTCTGCCCAAGCAGAACCAAAGAGACAAGTGTTCACAGAAATAAAACCATGTTTTGGCTGTTTCTGTGTTTGCCATTTATCACGTCTCCTCGCAGAAGCAGCTATGTTTGCTGAAGAACTTGTCATCCCCAGCTATCTGTGACCAGGTTTCCTGCCACAAGTTAGTCCTCTTCATTGTCCATTTTCATCAAAATGATTAACTGAAAGTGCCCAAACAGTGTGTTTTTGTAATTGGCTTATTTTGACAGATGAGGGAGCGCTACCAGATTGGGAAAACAGGAGAAGGTATTAAGTTACCTCTCAAACATCCCTACTAAAGGCCACTCAAGTCAGAAAAGCTGGATCTAAAAGGGTGAAGAAGCCTATGCAGGTTCCATCTCTGGACAAACAGGCAGAGTAATACCACAGATTTGAGGTAGCGAATCATAACAATATTGCTCTACTAACATGTCCCAAACCTGGTGTACTTTACGAACTCAGCATTTCTAAATTTTTTCTTCTTGCATTCACAAAAAATCACTCCCATCTATTCAGAAATGGGCCACATAACTTATAAAGGGAAAAGCTTTAACATGAATAGTATGACATACAGTTATCAAATTAACTGCTATGTATTGTCACTATATCTTTTAAAATCGTTGTTAAATTTTTCAAAGTCTTTCTCCAGTCCTCTACATGCTTACATTTGATGTTGAGCCACCATCATTCATCAGTTTTGACCAATTATTGTAACATTATACACCAGTAATATTTAGGACTTTAATTGCAAGGACAACAGATAGAGATAGCTGTAATTTACAGACTCCCAGTAATATTTATATTGTAACCAGCTGCTGTCCGTTACAGATATTATTTGCTTTGCATTCATAAAGTTTATTTAACATAATATCAACTACAAACCTAATTACCAGTAACATGGAAGGGATCAAACCCTACAATTCAGGTTTAAGAACACTTACATTTACTTGTGTCACCCTGCTCTTCATCTTGACTTCCTGTTTCTTACAAAGTTGTCAACGTGCAGCAATGAGGCAATCCAAGCTGGAGCTCAGTATATGAAAACCATTTCACCTGTGACACAGAGAAGACAATCAAAAACCTTCCACTGCATACCGTGATGGAACACGCACCTTTACTGTGTCCTATCCGGCTACGACGACACAAATCCTTAAACCAAAAGGCTCCCCCTGGCCTACTCGGATTCCCGCGCTCATACAGCTGCAGCCGGGAGCTCACCGGCACAGGCGGCCCCGAGCGAGCGGCCAGGCCTCGCCGGGGGCTGCCGGGCCCCTGCGCACCCACCCCGCCGCACGGCTCCCGGCCCGGGCCCGGGCCCGCCGCACCTCCCGGCCGCGAACACCGGCCCGCGGCGGGGGCGGCCGCGGACACCGACCCGCGGGCGCACCAGGCCGAGCGGTGCTCGGGGGCTGCCCCGGATTCCCCGGGGATCGTGGGAAGGGGCGCCCGCTGGGCCCTTCCGAGACGGCGACGGCCCCGGTCCGCACCTCCCCCCGCCGGTACCGCCGCCACCGCCGCCTCCACCGCAACCGGTCCCGGACGCGTCACTTCCGGCGGCACGGGGTGAGCGCGCGGCCGGCCCCGCCCCTCCGCCGCCATGTTGGGGCCCCGCCCTCCGCCGCAGTTGCAGTGAGGGTGCTCGGTGCGGACCCGCCGCAGCGCGGCCGGGCCGCCGCCGCCGCCGCGCCGCCGCCGCCGCCGCCGCCGCCGCCGCCGCCGCCGCCGCCGCCGCCGCCGCCGCCGCTGCCGCTGCTGCTGCTGCTGCTGCGCCGCCGCCGCTCGGGCCGGCACCCTCCGCAAAACACCCCGCCTGTCCCGTCAGGAGCTCGTGTAGCGGCAGGGAGCCAGCCTCCCAGAGGGGTGGAGGACTGCCCAAAGCGCCGCTGGGGACTGGAGTGAATGAAATACTCCTGCCCCGTGAAAGCGGCTGAGCCGCGCTTGAGGAGCTCGCGCCGTGGGTTAAACAGAGCGGGGAGGTGTGCGGGACAGACAGCAGGCACTGCGCTCTGGTGGGCACCGCGATGCTGTTGGAACACTTCTGTGATAGAAGGGTCTTTTTGACCTCTGAAACTTTAATTCAGCACCATGGAACCAGGCTAACACAGAACCTCTGCTTATTATGTGCACACAGTTTGGGGTTTGGAAAGTACTTAAATGCATAGGAAGAGGTCTTAAAAAAAAAAAAAAAAAGGTACATAAGGTCTTAAAATGCTTATGGTTAATTTTCAGTTCTTGTGAGGAAAATGAGCTCTTGTAGGATCCAGCAGGTCAGGTCAGGCAGGCACTAGCTCAGCGGCGTGTTCCTGCAGAGCCCAGTGCGGTGGGGCCGGCCTGCGCCCCTCCAGGCCACTGGGACATGCTGTTTCTTGAGGGGAGGAACGTGGCAGGGAAACTTCCTCAAAGCTGGAAAATGCTACAGTTTTTTTCTTTCCTTTTGGAGGTTGTTAAATCAACTTATTTATTCTGTACCGAGCGTTAGAGTGCTTATGTTTTGTTACATCATGTAACACACCTGTTGCACTGTTTTCGTTGCAACAATTAGTACAAGCACAATGCTCACTGTCAAAAGAAAAATCACAGCATAGTGAGAGAGGACACTCATGACCAGACGGCTCTGGTCATTGTGGTGCAGCAGTTGAGGACTTAGTCCCCAAGATTTAAACTTTCTTGCTCTTCTGTCACTATGATCTCTGAAGAGTAAGAGAAAAGGAGCATCAGGCCATGAGTGAGATCATGCTATGCAGCACTTTAACTTGGAACCACCTTGGTTCATGCCCCCAGCACTTGAAACATTCACAAGATGGGAACAAACCAGTTCTCAAACTTCTCCAAAGACCAGCAGTGCCATTGTAATTGTGTGTTGTAACAGATACAAATATTCTGCACTCAGGAGAAAATACAGGAGTTTTAATTTACAAATTAATAAAAGTCAACTTTTACATTTATGTTTCAGTACTAAGCATAATAATCGATAAAGCAAGACACACCTTGCTCAAAACCAACATGGAGGTAGGACGTGTTAAGAAATGATAATCAGAAAAAGTGCATGATTTTTTCTTCTGCTTATAACTTTTAGCTACAGAATTTAATTTCTTTGGCTTAATGATTTGCAAATGTGGTTCTTACACAGGAGACTGGAAACAGCGTGTATTTGGATGGTCATGCACGTTCTGACAACACGAATTGTTGAATGCTTTCACAAGATATTCCTTGAACCCACTGTCTGCCTGTGAACACTCTATGATTTCCCATTCTGCTGTGAAAGTAATCTTTTTCCTGCCTCTCGCTGTGTAAACAGGTGTCACGAAATGAAAAGGCATATGGCATCAGTGTGGCAGCAGCATCTCCTGAGAGGGACATCCTGTGGCTGATGGCACACATACCATCCCTCAGCCTGTCCCTCCAAATGCCCTGGCAGAGAGGGAACATGGACAGCTGAGCCTGAGGACAGGGATGGGAAATAGGTCTTTTTTGAGGTGCCTTTGCCAGGAGACTACTGATAACCTCTGAGAAACACGTGTGTAATTTAAGAGTGGCTGAATAGCATGGGGTGACTTGCGGGAATGCTGGAATTGTTTGATAAGTTTTAGTGATAAGTATAGTATAGTTATTATTGTTATTTTAGTGTAGTTTTTTCTAGTCTCTGTAAAGGGGGCCCCCTGCTTTGGGAGACACCTGGTCAGACTCCTGATAAGAGTTCCCAAGACAACCCCGGCCTCTGTCCAGAGACCCTTTCCCATTGGTTTTCCCCGAGATAGGCTTCTGTCCACCCTAGCAATGTAGCTTTCCTCCCTCAGTCCATCAATCTTCTTCAAGGTCCAGTGCAGTCCAGGACCTTCAGAGGTTGGTGAATCCCCCAGAGACCCCTCCCCAACTTACTTTGAGTTGTCTTATTGGTTTGTAATCTGTATCCACCCCACCCCCATCTTCCTTTGGATAAAACCCCCCTTGTAACCCAGGTTCGGGGTCTCTCATGCCTGAGGCACCGGGCCTGGGGTCAGGGGCTTCCCCTGTAACCCCCGAATAAAACCTATGTTCCCGGATGTCTCTGAGTCCCCTCTTTGAAACCACAGCCGTGACAGCATAGGCTAAGGTGCTGCAGAGCCAAGTACCCACACACGAGACTGTCAAGGCGTATGAGAGCGAGTGCGCGGTCAAGCCGAACGCCAGGCTGACCAGAGATACGCACGACAACGGTGACTTAAATTCTCTTCTTGGATGTGGAAAGCTGAAAAGGGGCTAGGGCATTGGAATTCACTGAACAAGGAAAGGGCATTTAAAGCTGAATAGAAGCAGTGAAGTGAGTTTTCCCTTTCCTCTTTTCCTAAGTTAATGCTTTTACTATTGGATTATACAGTGAAGCTCCCTTCTGCTCATTTATTCCCTGCTCTGCTCATCTTACAGTCCCTTTTCTGCTTTAAGTGGGTCACGCTTAGATTTTATTCCTCATCAGGTTAAAGGGAGAATGCTTCAGTTTTACAGTGGGTCTAATCTTGTGGCTTGGCAAAATGCTTTTAGAGCTACAAGTTTTGTTTCTGTGAGGGTGAAAAGACAAAGCCTGTCCTTCCCAAGTGAATACTTTAAGAGGGTAGGATGCAGTGCAGGTTGAATACCCCAGGTTAGCCTTTTGGAATCTGCTGCACTCAAGATCCCAAATGTACAGAGTCTGAGGTAGAGCCATGACTGTGGTTTCTGACTTCTAGAGAGTAAGAGGGATTCAGGCACATTCTCTTGCTTGGTGTGTCTTCCACAGCTTCTTGCTCAGCAGGTGGGACTCCTTAATTGCCTGGAAGGCACTCAGGTGAAGCATCCAGCTGAAGCAATCCTGATCACCCTGCAGGAGCCATGCAGCTACTCTGCAGGTGTAAGAGATAGTGAGGATCTCTTATCTCTGTCTCAGTCTGAAGTAAATTACAGTTCGAATGGAGCATGATTATGGAGTATGGAAAAAAAATACAAAGACAAAACAACTCAAGAATTAACTCATGTTGAGTGGCTTTGTGTGTATTTAGAACAGCAATGATCAACAAAGAATGCTTCTTCTTAAGTAAGCATGATCAGGCCTTGAAATACAATAACACCCAATTCATACAAAATTAAACCAACGTGAGAAGTTTGCTTTCAGATAACACAAATTTTAAATATAAATTTTTGCACACTAAAAATGATGAAAGAACTGACAATTCAATTGAGACTCATAGTAATTAAATGAAACATAATCATAATCTTTGAAACCTACTCAAAGGGAGAAAGAGTAAAGCATCCAACAAATTCACATTCATCAGCTTAATGTTTTGCATGAATAGTCCATTAGTAAGCCACAGGAAACATAGTTTTAGTCGTGTTGTTTTCCCATGGTAGTTTTCTGTCATTGTGCTTGAAATGATATGAGTTAAAAATCATCCACATGGCACTCCCTGGGCTGGTGCTTCTCCTGGCATAAGCTGCTGTAGCTCCATCAACTCCCAGTCTTCCACAAGTGAGCAGTAAAGGCTTGCATGTAGAAGCTCGCTTAAAGTACTTAATACTTCTGGAAAAACAGTGATAGCTGCTCCAATAGCTTATTCTGGTAGCTGAATCTTTGCAGTTAGTATTGCTTTATTAATTAATCTCAGAATGATGGATTGGAGACTGGTTTCCCTGCCTTCTTTATCAGGAGTAAGGAATTTATACACAGCTAATTCCCATCCAATTTAATCAGTGTGACCTTTAGCATACTGTAGAAATAAAATCTTGTGCAAGACTCAGAATTTGTTTCCAGATAGCTGTTACAATGTGCTGGCTGTGGGATATTACTACACACATCAGCTAAGATGAGAAATCTCATCTTCTATGGTTTTAGTTTAATGTCACATAAGTGAGGTGAGCCAGCAAAGGAGGCTGGAGACAACACAGCTGAACTTCAGTAGCAGAGTGGGTCAGGGACATGTAATCCCTACTGCTACCTTTTGTGTGGCAGGAGTTACCTCCAATGCAGAGTGTTAAGAAGCAACACGTGGGAGAGAAAGAAGGAAGCTCTTACATCACATAAACACCATTGTTTTGGAGGCGGTCTAATGTCCGTGCTCTGCAGTCCCCTCACTGTTACATTTTAATAAGTGCTGGAAGATAATGTGTTTACAATACTAAGAAATATCTCTTTTTGATACCTTGAATACATGGCGCTCATCACATTCCATCACAAAATTTATTTTTCCCAAGGAAACACCAGCAGACTCTAGTGTGTTTTGAAACCTTGTCAAAGTGAAGCTATCCCTCTGAGCTCAGTGGCAGGGATGATCATATGTGGAACCTCCACACAATTTCCCCTGTGTGAGAACACATCACATATGTTGCTATTATTTTTAATGACAGTCTTTCAGCTGCTTCTCATAGTAGTAAAAAATCCACCCAGCTACTGTTTAAAGCACTTCCTAGTATGTAGGCTAAAATCTCCCTCTTTCAGTTTTGTGGCAATGATGTTCTCCAACCAGCTTCTGGGACAAAACAATTCTTGTCCCTTCAGGCATCTTCTAACCTTAAATTGATATTCAGACTAAGCAATTATTCAGAAAAGGAAAGCATAGTGAATGCAGATTGGCAAAAAAGTAATTTTTTTTTTTTTACAATGAGTTTTTCTTGTTTATGTTATTAATGTTTGTTTGTTTGTTTGTTTGAAGCCTTCTCTACTTAGTGGTATGGAGTGGAGCCAGACATAGTGCTGTAGATACAGGTCACTCTGGGCTGTAAAATGTTTTTTTTCACATCCTTAGCTTCACTTTGTCCTTACACGCTACAGAAGAATGTTGGTTCTTTTCCACAGTTCCAAGAGTTCATCAAACCAAGGTGCCACTCTACAGCCAGCACCCTGAATTTAGAATATCTGCCTAAAATTTCAGAGCTATACCATGAATTGAGCTGTGTCATATTGACAACTTTAGTTTATTTAGCAACTAAAATCCTTTTTTAGCAACTAAACTCCTTTCAATTTAGTTTTTGCTCCTTTGTGCTGATTTTTTTAAAATCCTCTATGAAGTATTTTTATATCTTCTGACCTTTAAAGAGAAAAAAAAATAAAATTCTGCTGTTCTGCAGAGCTAGGACAGTAGAACCCCATGGTGGGGTCATGATGCTAAGTGCTAGAAGGTGTGTTTTTGCCCATAAACCAGAGAACACGATAATGAATGCACTTTTCCTTTGCTTTCCTGCACTAGCCCGGTGATTGTATCACAATAATGCAATACAATACGTAAAAGTAAAAATAAAATACTGTCCTGTTCCTGCTGTCATCTTCCTCCTGCATTTTTATGCTAATGTCATTGAGCAGAAGCAGCCACTCATGCCTTGAACTAAAGAACAAGTTAGTGTAGCTGCTTCTTACTGCTCAGCTGACATTTGGATGTTGTCCTCATCTGTTATCTCTTCAGCAATGCAGAGGGAAAGGGGCTCTCTGACCAGAGCTGTTGGCTGCTCCCTATGGATCTCAGGTGAGATTAAAGCACCAACACATGGCGAGTAGATGATATGCCATAATGCATGGAAAGGACAAAACCAGTATATTTATTAATTCTTCTGGATTTGTTCGGTTTCTTGATAATTGTTATGGTCCTGATGTCATGGCAGAATTCTAGATGTTGGCAAGACATTAAGCAGCCTTTGGAGTTCCTGGATCTTGCAGTATATCCAGCCATGTGAGTTAATTACAGCAGATTTAAAAATGCAGAAGGATAGGTGGAAAACATTTTTTGCAGCACTGAAACAGAATAACAACACTGGAAAGACCCCCTGAAGTATTTCACTGAGAGCTTTACTATATACAGAACAGTAACATATTTGCAACAATAAAAGCAATAGAATAGTAACAAGAAAAGTAACAAGTTATAAACTGAAGCATATTTGTAGTAAAGTACCTCATTCCTCTGTAACAGCCAACTAGTGTTGCAGTAACTGTTAGGTTATGTACAAAACCTGATGTCACTATTATTTTCTTGAAAGTGATACATTTTAATTCTAGCAAAGAGCAGCTTTTCACTCTGTGAGAACAACTCGTGTTCAAGGTGGAAGTGATCCAAGGCTCTTACCTGATTTGTGAATGTAGCTGATCTAAGTCTCTGGCAGAGCTTGCACACTGTCTGCTGTCTTTCATTTTAATCTTTTCAATACTATTTCATATAATAGGAATTGTTTTTTATCCTACTCAGAATGTGTTTTTTTGTTTGTTTGTTTGGGTTTTTTTGTTTTTTTTTTTCCACCTGGATCTAAGAGTCTTCCAGTGGTGTGAAATGGAGGAGTCAGCAGGTCAATCGAGAAAAGAAGATACTTCACTCAATAGGATAGGTGCACTAAATAGATAAAAGAAATTTCTTTGGAGTGATAGTAATACCATGTATGTAATTCAATATGATTTTAAACAAAATACAGACTTTCTGTGTATGCATATACTACAAATAAAAACATTTAAAAAATCACAGCAATTGCCAAAATTACTTGTTCAAACTAACAAAAATAGATGCCAAGATGTTGATGCTCCTTTTATAGTTCTAACAGCTGTGTGGTTCTGCACACTGTATAATCATATAAGGGCTCCTGACCTTTTCCACTTTGTCTAAGAGAGACCTGTTAGTGTTTTTTCCCCTTTAAACTGCTGTGATATATTATCTAAAATTTTACTGTGTTATCCCAAAAAGGTCACCATAACAAGCCCCTTTAGGAATGTGTTCATCATGTCACATTAGTTAATTATCTCATCTTAGCACTACAGCAGACCTTCAAATTAACAGCTATTGCAAACTATAGGCAAACAGTAGGTGCCTGACTTAATTAACTCTGACTGCCTGTGATGTGATTTGTACCTTGGTGGTGCTTGTGCTAAAAATGGGCACTGGTTTTCCTATGGTATATGACTATTTCTCCAAAGGGCTGTGACACTGCAACTTGAGGAGCAAGATTTTTGTTATTTGATGATTTAGTTATCAATATGGTCTACGGATCAGATCTGCAAATAACAAGGCACAGCTAATGGAGTAAAGCCAAATTGATTGCACTATTGTTTTGATGAAGAACTCCTATAAGTAATATATAAAGAAAGAAAGAAACTAACTATTAGAATAAATACTAGAACAGATTTGCTATATGGACTTAATAGAGACAGACTGTAAAATAGGTAATCTAAAGACCCACTGCACTCAGAGATTTCTTATTTTATTTATTTATTTATTTATTTATTTATTTATTATTTATTTATTTTTTATTTATTATTTATTTTTATTTTTAAGGGTAAATTCTAATCCCAAGCACTGTTTCCTCCCTGCACCACCATAGCCATGCATGGTTCCTCTCAGCTATTCAGGGTAGGAAATTCATCCATCCCATTACTAGACTGGTTATATGTCTTTGTTGTCCTAATTGTGGTGAAGTGTTTACTTCACAAAACCTCTGGGGACACCATGAGTGCAGCTGAACACTGTCTAAAAGTTATCTTCTCAGCAGTCCTTCTGGACAGAGAGATTTTATCTTCACTGGGAGGGATCACATAAAACAATGACTGTGCTCCCTTGTGAAGGTACAAAGAGATCGTGAAGATAAAAATAAAAACTCTTAAAATCCCTGTCTGGATACAGGTGGCACCCTCCATCTGTCACCTCTGTGTCTTGCTGCACAGGAGGTATCCCAGCATAGCAACACATACTTGGATTTTTTACAAATTAAAAAAAAAAAAAATTGAGATTTTTTTTCCCCAAATATGTAATTTTGACTGTTTCATCCTTTTTCATCATGGTGAAAAGACTTCTATATTTTAAGACATAAAATGCAAAATGAAAAGTGCACACAAAACTAGTGTTTTTCTTTAATTCTGCTACAGAATGTGTGGTAAACTCCACATCAGAAATAGAGTATATTATATTATAAATAATAACTGTCAAACAATTAGGCAATAGTTGATGCTTAGAGTCTCCCCATGTTTGAATATGTGATGAATATGAATTATTTTTGTTTGTTTTTACTGGGCTTTCTCCTCAGACCTTATGTTTGAACAGAAGCAGTACATTCCTCTTACGGTTGCTAACTGTACCTTTCTATTTTGAGTTGAGTCCTTATGGTTTTTGCAAAGAACCAAATGTTCCTATTTCCTGTGGGAAGGGTTTCCAAATGAGCCTTTGGCAATATTTGGGAACAAAGTGGGACCACTGTAGGAAGAAACTGGCTTTGCCTCTCACATCTCCGTGGGGCTTATGCGGCAAAATGACTTTAGCAGGGAAAGTAGGTTAAAGCAAGGACAGGCAGCCTCCTCAATTGACTGAGCTGAAAATAAGCATAAATACCCACCTGATCCATTACATTTAAGACTCAGTAGTCCTAAAAAAGACCGCAGGTCAAGAAGCATCAAGTGACTTAAACTACAAAGTACGTTCCTTAACTGTTACTTGGATGATTTAGCTTTATACTGGGTTTACTCTATCAAAGCAAATTAAGAAATCTCATTTGATATAATCTTAATCTTTGAAAGTAGTCTGGTTTTTTGGATATGAATGCTTCCTGAAAACCTGAATATTTTTTTTCTTGGTGCGTGTGTGTTCCTGGCAGTATATTTTAGTAAGGATTAGAGGGTTTGGGATTTTGTTTTGGGGTTTTTTAAGCATTGGACAATAGGTGAGTTGCTTGTACGAGAATTATTAGGAAAAATATTTTTTTGTTAATTATTTTTAGAATTTCTTCTTTCAGACACAGATTCTCTAGGAATTAAAATGTTTTCTTAGTTTTTCCCTACCTAATCCAATAACTTTTGTTGTTTTCCACCATGTGAGATCTTAGCAACAATGCGGATTTTTTCCCCACCCCCTACCTATAGCTTTAATGAATTGTTACTTCTGGAAATCCCTTTTTAAGTTCTCTAATATGTTGTTACACAGCTTCTCAGCTCCAGTTATGAATTACCTTGATTTATTTTGATACTGTGAATTATTTTGACACTGAGGAGTTTTCATAGTACCAAAATTTACCAACAATGGTTCTGTCACTTATGTGCCATTCTCAATAGTATCACTGTGTATCATTGTGAGAAATACAATTCTGAGAAAGTCTTACTCTTGTCAGCTTTTTTCCCTTCTTTTTGTAATGAAACAGTGCCCCCAAGAGCTTTTTTTTTCAGGAGGGGACAATTTAAGAAAATTAAGTCAACCATTCATCGGTATATTAATCTCTGAACATAAAAATTCTGCCCAGCATTACAGCCAGAGGTGTTGGTTTGAAGAAAGGTTGAAAGAGAGTTTATTTTGGTTTTCTTATTTTATGTCAAATAACAGAAAGTTAATTAAATGACTGAATTCCTCTAATGGTTCCAGTTTGGAGAGCTGGCACTCTGAAGAAAGGGAGGAAGCTGCAGAGATCACTTCTCTGCAAAGGTCTTTATGGCAGAGATGCTTCTGCCCTTTGCCAGTTGATATCAGAACAGCTGACAGTGGTCCAGGAGGCAGCAGGAAGCACTGTTTGCTTGTTTGTTTGTTTATGGATAAACAGAGAAGATAGCATGAACAAGAACAAAGAGAGAAACAAGGAACAGCTTTAGTTACAGCAGAGTCATGAAAATACAAACACCAAGCCTATTAGGTATTTTGCTAAAATACATTAAATATATACAAAAATAATCATGAATAACCTCTAAAACTCAGAGGCAGATTTTTATGATAACCTGAAATGATAATTTTTTTAACATTTTTTAAGTGTCAAGAGTCATCACTACTTTTTCTGACCCTAAAAAATCACCTATTACAAATGGAATTTTGGGTAGTTTGTGTCTTTCTCTCCATCCCATTGCATGTGCATGCCAAAAGTTGAAACTCAAAAATTAAATAAAACCCCCCACATATGAGCAAATAATTTCTTTAAATACCTTTCAGTGACCTGTCACAGGAACACCCCAGGACTACATCTACAACAGAAGTAGAAGTTTAAATAGTAGGCAAGGTGTCCCCAAACAGCCTGCTAATATCTCTCTTTAGCACAGTGATCTCATTTTCTCAGGTGTATCTCTACAGACCCTTTTCAGCCGGGTCCTAGGCCCAGAGAGATTTAGGGGTGGAAGACAGCACTTTGGACTCTACCTGGACAATATGCAGAGCTTTTCAGACTGGTAAATAAGTGCGAGAGCCTTGAGTTGTGGTAAGATGTGTGACAGAGCAGGAATGCAGTAACAAGAAAATGTCAGATCAAGCATGCAGCCTGTCAGATGTGGTTATTTCTGAGTTGCGCAGATTTGCTTGAATGAAGATGAGTATGAGAAAAAGGAAGTACTATAAAACCCACAGGGAAGAAATAAATCATAGCATTCCTAGGTACTCCCAAGTTCCAAAGAATAAAAGCATGCTCTTGTTTGTGGGAGAGCACCAGAATGAAGCTTAACTTTTTGACATAAGGTTTTGTTCTCTCCACAGGAGATATGCAGATCCTGCAGTTTCCCACAGCTTAATTACATATTCACTAAATATTTTTACATGGAAATTATAAACTCCTTTTGGGTCACAGAGTGTGTTGGTTCTTTAGCTCACTGAGTTTAGAAACTTAATTATTCCTCCCTATATTAGAATTACAACGAATTAGGAACTAATTACAAATAATGAAAGAAATGTGCTGTAATTTATCTGTCAAATGCATCCATGTGCTAATATTTTAAAGGCTACACTGGCCTCTCAAATAAATTTAGAAAAATATCTACTCTCTTAATAACCGTTTTATGGACCTTCATGGCTTTGATACAATGTGTCTAGTTTTTCCAGTCTGTTAGCATCCCGGCATGTACTTTAGCGGTGGGAGAATGAACCGGCCTTTGGGAAAATTAAAAAAATAGTTTTTAGGTGCCTTATGATAGTTGCAGACATTTTGGGGTGAGTCCCTTTTGTTTTGTGCTTAATATAAGCACAGGGAAGCTGTGGTACAGTGAATCAGCATGGCCTTTCACTAAATATTCAGGGCATTATTTGCAATGCAGTGGATTTATTTTTTTTCTGGTTAATAATCTGACAAATTTCTGAGCTCTAGGAAATATTTCGCTGTCTAGCATTCGTAAATATAAAACCGACTTGAGGCATTTATTTTCTAGCATTCAAAATTCAACGTTTGCCTTAAATCTGGAAGTTTGCTCTTTTTAGCTTTAAGCCAGACAAATACAAACCTTGCATAGGTGTATGAGTGAATATGACATTTTTCTGTACAGAAAATAATTCTGCCCTAGAAATTTCTTGCTCTCACCAATTTTAGTCAACCTTTCCCAACCTGAGTTGGCAATACCAAAACGTGATCCCACACAGCAAGTCACTGTTGGTTCAGCAATGATCTGCAAGCATGTATGTAATGTTACTCCTGCTTGAAACTCCAGGACTCCAGCTTTGCATTTGTTAATTACTTGGATTTGGGGCAGAGGGCAGAGAGGAAGAGGTCTCCTTTTTTAAGGAATATTTGTAACTAATTTCCCTATCTATAGAAGTAATTCCTACTTAAAAATTAGAAGTAATTTCAATTGCAAAAACAGGCACTAATTTTTCCCTTTCTTGATTTGATTTCTACAGCAGCAAAACAAGACAAAATGTTGTGGAAGAGAAGGTGATAATGGATGGGTTTATAAGTAGGGTGGAGTGAATTTTACACAAGTGGGAGAAAGGTGACCTCTGCTCAGAAGCCTCCCTGCTCATTAGCAGGTGGATGTGGTTTAAAGATTCACTGTGGCGCAAAGAAGGAATTAAATGAGGTGTTGTGTGAAGCTGTCATTACTGTGTGTTTCTCTGTACAGTTCCAGCTTAAAGCATGTCGTTCCTTTCATAGCAGCCCCTCAGATTACTGTATCTCATCTTTTCCACATCAAAGTGCTGTCAGCACTTTCATAGTATAAAAAGAACGCAGAGATAATTTTACAATACATTCTCTTCAAAAAGCTTTGACTTGTGCAGTTGCAACATTTCTTTTTATTCTAGTATTTGCAAAGGAAGATACATTAAAATGAGTAGCATCTAAAGCCTAAAGAACAAAAACAGGGAACGAAATATCTATTTAAAATTGGACCAAAGCACCTCTGCAGGGATGGTGAGGATTTTAGGAAGTCAATTCTTCTCAAGTGCTATCTGAATTTTACTTCAGTCAGTTTGTAAGAACCTCTGAGAGTGTGGAAAATGGCCATTCTTGAAAAGTATGAATCATCTCTATTTATTTACTAGCTAAAAATCTTGGTACCTTAAAAGTCTTCAGTAAAATAGACAGTGATGTCAGATCCCCCTCTCCACCTCAAAGGCTCAGTCTCAGCTAGTAGCCAGCAGCTGGGCTCACTATCTTGACCTTACTGCTCTATGGGTGAGTAAAAGGCAGCAGAAAGACAGAACTTCATAGAACTGGCTTTAACTTTGTGAGTCTTTCTTTAATTCCACTCTGCCAAGAAATTTGTTTTATTCTTAGTGATTATGCAGCTATGCATATATAATGTGTAAATGTTTTCCATTGTGTTTCCTTGGCATGTTTGTCACTTGCCAGCATCTGTAGAAGAGATTGTCACAGAAGTGAGTAATGGTAGGAGGGAAACAGAAATGAGAAAAGCTGACAAGCTCCAAAAGGGAGGGCAACCTGTGTGCTGGCCAGCAGACAAGCAATTCCACGTGGTTCATCCACCCATCTCCTGCTTCAGGCATTCTCAACAGCTGGGATCTGATACAGGACTTTGCCTCTTTTCCCTGGTGGAAGGCTAAAAGTGTTGGATCTTGGTGTCATTGGTGCTGAACCGGACTGCTACAGTCAAACTTTCCCAAACAAATAGAATTTTCTGATATTCTTCCTGCTGTTTCTATATAGGGAAATAATAACCTAGTAAGCTCTGGGGTTTCAGGTGGATGTGCTGTACCATTCTCAGGAAGACTCGAGCAATGCAACACAGGAAAAATTCTGGACAGGATGGACCTAGCTATTGCCACAGAAAGGATATGGCTGTGACAGCTGGTGGACCACATCCTTCTTTCATGTTGGGACTATAGAGTTTTGGGGTTTTCCCAAATTACAAGAATTCAGGTTGGTTTTTTTCAATGTGAAATAGAACTACAGCTGAATAATTACCAAAGTGCTGCATTTAATTTTCAAGGTTTCAATACAATATCAAAAGAATTATTTTTTCGAATGAAAAAGCAAAGCATTACTATGAAATAAGGTAAGGATATTCACACGAAAGCACAGAGTTCAATGAGAGAATGAGAAAAGTAAGTATTTGGATAACTTTTTTTTTTCACTTTTTGGAAAAAACATCTTGAAATCAGAAGAATGAAAGCTTTGATCTATATATACTATGTTTGTGAGATCCATCTCTACTAAACACCGTTCAACTTCGCCTCAGAATCAGATTTACCCTCAAAACTACTTATTCCTTCTATGCCTCTTTCTCCCTTATTATTGTCTTATTAGCATATGACACAGCACTGTGTCCTTGGCTCTTCATGAATGCAAAGGGACAAATACTTTGTAATAATGTTCTATCTTACAGAGGGGTCACCAACTGATTTGGTTATTTCGGCGTAAATCTGGAGAAACTGGGCTGAACTCAATAGACTTACTCATGCCTGAAATCAATACTTGCTCTGGTGTGCGTGAGATGGAGCCCCGCTCCTCGGCCCCGTTCTGGCATTGGGATGCAAAGGGCTGGCGGGGCCGGGGAGCGCTGGCACCGCGCCGAACGAAGGCGGGCGGGCGCGGCCGGCGGCACCGGGACAGCCCCAACGCGGCCGGGCAACTGTCGTGCGGCCCGGCAAGAATAGAAACAAAACGCAGCTTAAATACTCCTCCCCCAAGCCAGCCCTCGCGATTATGCTTCCAGCGACCGCCGTGGTAGCTGTGGCGTCCCTGTTTCTATTTCCGTCTCTGGCATCTGCGGGCGCTGGCACTGAAGTAGAGCGCAGCGGGGTGCCTGGGAGGCAGCGCTGGGCCGGGTCAGTGATGGACCACATCACTTTGGACAAAGTGATGCTTCTTGACACCCTCCCTGCGAGAGCCACCCTGTAGGAACAGGCTGCAAACTCATACACGCCACGAAGTTCCTTTCCATCTCCTTCCTCTCTCTTACCTCCTACACCAATGACCAATTAAGAACACTTACTAATATATTGTATCAGTTTAAAATTACACTTCCCACCTGATGTGTGCCATTACATGGGGTTTTTTTCCACAGAGAATTTAACCCAAGTGACGCATATCTCGTACCAGTGGCTGAGTCTCGGCTGTGTTCAGAGAGTAACCCCAGTAGTACAGTGGGATCTTTTGGGGATAGGGATCTGCACTCTTAAAGCCCCTTCCCCAGGCTGCCTGTTCTCCAGCTTGCCTTAGCGTTAATGAAAGGGAGACGGGATTAAGAATTTTGTTTCTTTTGCCATGTCAGTATTTTCCCATATAGTGACTAAAGGTCTATATAAGAAAAACAATCCGACAGACTTTTTGAATCCTGTGTCATATTTATCCACTAGTGATTTTTTCCCTCTGGTAGCACATGTAAATAAATGTGAAGAAAATAAATATTGAATTGGCAGCTAATTCTGGAAGCAAAGGATTACATCAAATTTAACAAGGACATTAATTCTCCATTTCTTTTTGTTCAGATTTTATTATAATTTAGTACTGTTTACCTTTATCCATTTGTTATGCTCAAACTGACAAGTCTGGGAAAAATAGTAAATAAATACATAAAAGCCTTGATAACCCCCTTGATCTCTGACAAGCAGAGAATAAAGCCTTATTTGAAAGGGATAAATAGCAAGGAATTGTTTGTTTTTTCTGAAGTTTGCTTTTTAAAAAATATTCAGGAATACAAAATATTAACTCAATTTTGCAGTTAGTTTGAACTAGCTGAGCTTAGTCTTTGAAAATGGGAGAATTCCATCATAGACAGTAGATGTGGCACTTTATTTTGAAAGGTAGTCCTAAAAGGGAAATTCTCTTGCTCCCCACTTTGCTCCCTATTGCAAAGTCCATATGACTTTAAAAGGTGCTGTCGTACCTACATATAAATATTCTGCTACTAAACCTGAGGGTGTTTTTTTTTTTTCATTTTCTTCTTCCATAGCGCTTTTAGACAACCTGGAACATGTATATTTGCTTTGAGCACTAGCTGTGTAAAAATATCTATTGTAAATGCAAAAGAGAAAGCTTCTAAGTCTTTTTTTATGTCTTCATTAAGCTCTTGTGGGAAAAAGATTTAATATGGAAAAAAAAGATAGCAAATTAAAGCAAGTGTTTCAGGCAAATCCTATTATGATGAGTTATGTATGTTTCTGAACACAGACCTCAGAGCTGACAAGAATCAGGATAGTAATGATTGCCTCTGATCCATCCCAAAGTCCATGAAAAATCCAGAGGGGGTCCTTGGGCAAAGGCTGAGGAGGGCAGGGATTTGCCACTTGGCTAAAGCCCCAGACATAAGATGTTAGAGCCTCACAGAGCTGAAAGGTGACTGAGGCTTACAGGTCAAAATGAAGGAATCTTCTTCACATCAGTATTACAGAAGGAAATCACATAAATTAGTTAAAAAAGCAATCTGAGGGCACTGAAGAGAGACAGAAAGTGTTATATTTCTAGTTACAGGGTGCACATGGCTAGGTCACGGCCATGCCTGCTGTAGATGTTGTCATGCTGGGGCCCATATGCTTTTAAGTTTCTCAGAAATTAATAAAGTCATGACTCTGCTTCTCCCAGCCTCCCCTATGGGTCAGCCAAATTATGGGGTGTGCTGCTCACAGGCAATACTTTGAAAATCTAAATCCATGTCCTTCACACAGGGAACACATAATAATTCTAATGACAAGCATCAAGCTGCACAGCAGCTCTGACATACAGATACCCTGGCTGAGCCTGGTGAGCTGGCAGGGCTGTGTAGGAGGCACACAAGTGGAATTCCAATTTTATATGTGGGCACTCACTAAGGAGTTTTGAGGTATTGTGTTTTAGCTACCTCATGTCTGCAGAGCTTTAATCCATCAATCACCATCCAGATCTATAGTATTTATTTTATTTTGCTAACCACAAATCTGAGATGGCCCTGATACATGTCAGCCAGAACAGTATTTCCATTTATTAATATCAATACACTGAGTGCATTGGTCATACAAAGAATTAAGTGATTTTTATTTTTCTGAGGGGGATTGTAGTGCTCAGAAGTAAGGACAGAATTTTGGACCTTATTCCTCCTTGGCTGCTGAGTCTCCTCAGTTTCTGTAGACTTCAGTGAGAAGCAGGGGACAAAAGCTCCTTATGGAATGGTATCTTTGGGAACCATTGACTTGTGACAGGCAGCAAAGCTAAGCTGGCAGTGGGGACAGCTCTTGTGCTCACTGTACATCTGATATTACTGATATTATTTAGAGTATTACACAGTGCTGGTATGTTGCAACAGAAGGTCATTGCTGTCAAATTCTGTATTCTGTTTACTGGGAAAAAAAAACTTAATAGAATATATATGTAAAAATTCCTTTCCTTGTTTTTCACCTTGTTAACATGGTGATTTGTCTTAAAAGATACTATAATAAAAAAAATTAAGTAATAATTACTTCATGTATAAACAAAAAGACCCCATGACCTTGTTCCCTTGAAATGTTAGGCAATTCTGACTAGAATAGGAACTATCTGCTAAAAACAGTGAATTGTTATGGTGAAGCTGGAGGTGTCTGTTTTATGGAAATGAAACTAATGAATTAAGAAAAACCCAACATTGATATGATAAGTTTGCATTATTTAAATTAGTTGCCATAAGAAATCATTTGCTTTATATTTTTTTTTTAATTGGACTATTCTCATGGTGTTAAAAGTGTGCATTCATGAAAGAAGTGAATTGTAGAATCTTTAATGTCGACCTTCTTTTGATAACTTAGCTTTGGCATAGCCTCTGCTTTTAAATTAGAGCACTCAGTTTGAAGTTCTGGCTTAAACTCACTGCATGGCTACTGAGCTTCAGCAGGTTTTGCACTCCTCTGCTCTAGACACAGCATTTGTATGTTTTTTTTCCTCCCCAAAGAAGTAAATTATTTATACAGCATCAACCTTTTTTAACCTAGCTTCTGACAGGCTGGGATTTTTCCCGTCTCAGTTGAAACTGTCTAAATAATTTATCAAGTATTCTTTCAGTGTACAATGAATTCTGAAACCTAAGAAATGTTAAATGAGATTCTCTGCCCTTAAAGTATGAGTGGGTTACTGAGGTTAAGCTAGTATTTTCTTTGAACTTTTCCCAGTCCCTGTTTTCTCCCATTTCCAAGAGTACAGTGCCTTTTTCTCTCCTACTGTCTATTAATTTTCATGACATTTTCTATTTATCAGTCTTTTCCTTTGTGTTTCTGTTTCTTTTGCTACTTCTTCCCTTGCTGATGTCTTTCTATACCTCTTCTTCTTCATTACAGTAAGACAGCTTTCCTTTAAGATGGTGCTCCAGGGAGAGGAACCATTGATTTCTAGTCCCAAGCTGCACAGGCAGTCCTGGATCTTTCAGTCCAGTCTCAAATTCAACTGAACCTTCTTCTATCCCCATTAAGAAAATGGTAACAAATCACAGAATCACAGTCATAGAATGGTTTGGTTTGCAAGGGACCTTTACAGGCCCTGTAGTCCACCCTCTGTGGGTTGAAGGACATCCTCAAGTAGATCAAGTTGCTTGGAGCCCCATTCAACCTGGCCTTGAATGTTTCCAGGGATGGGGTATCTGCCACCTCTCTAGACAGCCTGTTCCAGTGTTCTGTCACCCTCATCATAAAAAATTTCTTCCTTATGTCCAGTCTAAATCTAACTTCTTTCAGTCTAAAATCATTACCCCTTGTCTATTGCTACAAGTCGTGCTACTAAAAAGTCCATTCCCCAGTCTTAAAAAGTCTTGAGGTCTTCAGTAAAGAAGAAAGATGTTTACACAGAACTTGGATCTGCAAACAAGTAAACTTGAAAAAAACATACTTTCAGGTCAGGTATCTCACACACACAAACTCCAATTCATTGCTACCCAGTCAAAACTTCCTCTAAGATTGCATTTTTTACAGCACTTTAATAATTAGTTAAAAGAACTAGTTAAAAATTTTGTAAAAACACAAAAAACCCCTCCACCAAGATTTTGTTCTGTTCCAAATTTTCCAGCAGGTATTTTAAACCTTTTAAAATTTAGTCAGTGATCCAGGTGGCTTTCAATTTTCTTCTCAGCATGAAAAAAATAATAAAGTAGTACCCCATAGAAATTTTAATTTAGATTCAGCAATTTAGTATTGTATCCCTTACAAATTAATGATACCATGAACTATGCTTCAAGATGTCTGAAGTAGTATCATAGCTGAAAACAGCAGAAATCTGGACTGCTGCTGAGTTTCTGTAATTCTGCTGTATTGTAACTGTTTAAACTGAATGCCATTCCTTTAAGGAATCTATTTATTTTTAAGGTTTAAAGCAAAGCTGACTTTGGAGAAGCTGACCTGCCTAAGTCCCTGCGTCAGAGAAGAAACAATATTCATGCATGATTTTGTAGGAAATGCTCACCAAATTATTTTTTTGAAGGTTTCCTCATGTAAAAATATGTTCTCCCCGTAAATATTAAAAATAGATTTGTTACATCCTAACTTTTGAGTAATTATTTCAAGAATAAAGTTTTAATTTTAATTTGAGGAGCAAGTGTTCTTCCACTTTATGGTTATTATAATATTAATAAAATACTTTAAAACTGTATGTGTACAAGCTTGCCTGTATCTGATATATTCATATTGATATCTGATAATAATTTTTCAGAAGTCTACGAGAATTTAATTTTACTCCAATACTCTAGAGTGCCTTTTATTTTTTATAACAATATAAAATTTAATTATGAGGAGAGCTTTGTCATTTCATAGCTATCTCTGCTGTATTTTTTTCCTTTTTACAAACCTGTCTTCTTGGAGCTGAAGAAAACAGGGAAGGGATGTTCCATAATCCAAATTTCCCACTAGATGACGCTCTAAGTACAAAAACACGAACTTCAGCATGTTCATAAATATATACGTGGATTGCTAAAACACATTACATGTTCATTAATTCACTGCTCTTATGCGCTTGTAAAGATTGATGATATGGAGACACAGTGACCTGTAAAAAATTGGAAAAACAGTGGGTTTTCTGTTCAAAAGTTTGGCTATAGATATTTCCCCTGGTATGTCTATGGCCATAGCACATCATTTAAGCTCAGTGTTAATTGTTTCGGTCACTTGTGCTACAACATGCTTGTTACCAGCATTTTTTTCTTACTTGCTTGAAGCTTACCCTAATGTGGTTAAATGCCAAAATTTACTATGTACTCCACTCCTGTAAGGTGTAGTAATTTGAATAGATACCTAGGTATTAAAATACACTATACATTACATAAATCCATTATGTAGAAGCATGCATACTCACACATATTTAACAACTGAATAAACAGATAAAAGCTCTTAAATAACTCCGTATTCACCTGACACCTCCCTCACAGACATCTTTACATAAAATAAAGTACCATAATGGAATCACTGTCAAGTCAATGCCTTCCTTGTAAAGTGTCTTCCATCTGTACCGTTTCTTTATAAAAGATGTAAGACAAAGTTACGAACCTATATTGGAGAACTTGAGCTGCTGGAGTGCCAATTATGTATAATTACACTTCGATGCTGTAATTGTTTATGTTTTCTTCATCTATTCTAAAAAACCCCTGACATTTCAGTCTTTCTGATTTAAAATGATTGAAATGCTTATCGTCAAAACACGATATGCAAAAGGAAAAAAGAAAAACAACCTAGAAAAATATCAACCAGAAAGGTTGCTATTCTAAGAAAACAATGCTGGCATTAAAAACTTTTCATGTATTCTAACCTATGCTTGGCTTGAGTGCCTTATCAGCAACAGAGTGTGTTGTTTGAGCTGTGCAGAAAAACTTTGAGATTTGAGAGAAGTGGGCACACAACACACTTGCAGTGACAACTTGTTTGAAGGTGCCTTGTATTTGCATCAGTGGCAAGCCTGACTAATAAAAATTCCTCCAAATTCTAGAATAGTAAGTTTGGAATGTGCACAGAATTAGAAGATGGGTGTTTGCAGCAGAACATTGATGTGCAATATTATTAATTGTTACTTTTATATCCATTGGCTGATAATGGCAAAACCCTTCATGTGTACATTTCTCTCAGTCTGTGAATGCTGGTATTTTAGGTACCATGGCAATGACAGCTTTAATGGGAGCAGACTTGGCCACCCTGCTGTGAGAGACTAGAGAATCACACGATTTTAATCTTTCATGTATTGACTAACTCTTTAAAATACATTCAGCTACAGACATAAAAGATACTGAAGCTCTGTTTAATAAACAATTTAACAAGATTCTGAACTTCTTTAATAAATTAAAGAATATATTTACTCATATGGAAGCCTGACCTGAATGTCTAGATTTCTTCTTTGTGTCTGTATTTGCATGTTAAAAATCCCTTAATCTTCTGGCTTGAGATAACTTTTATTAGGATTTTTGCTAATGACATGTTAGGAGGATTTACATGGAGATTTTTTCCCTGTGTTTTCCAACCGATGACATGCCAACTATTTTCTATATTAATTTTTATGAAAATTCAAGTTTCAGTGAAAAAAAATCTTAGTTGCTTGATGAATCAATACTTAGGGTACTTAAGAAATGAGGTACCAATACTCGCGTATTTCCTGTAAAGAACCCAGAAAATTAAAAAAAAAAGAAGTTTGAATTTTTAAGTAAATGTTATGTGCTGTGTACACCCTGACTCTGCCCAAGCAAAAGAGACTTGTGTCAACATATGATTCCACAGCCTGAAATGGTTTCAGGATGCAAGGGAAGGGCTCTCATGAACCAAAGAGCAATGTTTCCCATTGCAAGCAAAAACTAAAATAAGTCATGACCTGTGCTTCCCCATTACTGATGAGATTTTTCAATTATAATACTTGATTAAAATTTTCTTTATAGTTCTAGGGTCTTTTGGTCTCATATTTTGAGATTTCTGGAAAAATCATGATAGGTAATTATTTTTAAAATTAAAAAATTAGTCCACAATTCTAGTTCTCTCAGCTGCATTGGCAGACATCTTCTGTGTGCTCAGCTATGTCAGCAGAAAAACGCCGTCCTCACTTATGTCAGTCGGGACTGAGGTGCAGCTCCCCCAGCCAAACAATTCCCTCTGTCAGCATGTCCTGAGTGTGCTCTGGGGTCTCTGGCAGTGCTGCAGAGGCAAGAGAGGCCAGGCCCGAGAGCCAGGCACACGTGGGCACCTGCTCTGCCAGAGCCCCAGGTCACCTGCGAGCCCCGGCGTGATAAACAACCGTCAGCACCCCGGGGATGTTCAAACCTGGGCTCCTACCCCAAGGATAAAACCTGCAATTTGTCCGAAGGTTTGTTACAGCTTCCCGGCACTGTGGATGCTCTGGCACTGCCTGGTGCCACCAGCCAAAGTCCAGCTGTTTTCATGGTGTCAATGTGTGGACTTACACCTGCATGTCTGACAGCTTTCAGTGCTTCTCAGACTTCCCAGCCCTAGGAAAAGCTTTCTCTCTTAATTTCTGTTTCTCTCTTGCCCAGCATGGGGACAATACCTTTTGTTTCCAACCTGTATCTATCAGGTATGTATGTGTAGGTCTGAGAGGCTGTCTCTGAGTGATGAGAAAGTGCAGCCAAATTACAGCAAAGGGAATGAAAATTAGAGCAAAATAAAGAATTAGGAGGAGTATGGCCCAGGGGATGCCAAAACAAACATCTCCTGTATTCTCTTAAAATAAATTTTGAGAATTTTGAGAAAAATCCATTTCAGACTTGGTTGAGGCAAAAAGCTGAGATAAAACCTATTCCTCCTTGTGTCTCACTTGTTTGAATGTAAAGCATTCTCAGACTGATAGAGGATTGCTTTCCCCTGGTACCAAAAAAAGGAGAGTGACGAGTGCCACCTGTGACACAGAGGGAAGTCCACACAGAGCTGGCTCCCAGGCTCCCTGGGCAGGAAGGAGGGCAAAGAAGGTTCAGCAAAGAGTGCAATGTCCTTTGGTTTGTCAGTAGCTCTGGGGTCTGAGTTCTGCAGAGGAGAGAAAGGAGAGCATATCCTATAATATAGGATATTATATAGGAGCATATCCAGAAATAGGGCATTATCCCAGCTGTATAAAGGTTTACTGAGAGCACCTTCTGGACTAAGATGAGCAATAATTTTCTACATGTCTGCACCACTCTTACTCACTCACTCTGCTTATAGGGTATTTTTAATGATTGAAATAAAATATTTGGAGTTGAATTGAGCAGAGAGACATTATTTTAAATTGAAATACAACTAGTATAAAGAATATATTCTTTACAGAAAATTAATAAAAATATGCAAAACTGAAATTCTGACTATTTTTTAAAATCTATTTGAATGAGTCCCCCATCCTTCTGCAGAAGGCAAAGAAAAGGAGAAGTGTTTGAAAGTCAAAATACTACTTTGCACATCTCTAATGTTTTCTATTCTAGGATCTCTAGTGCTTTACAAGCTTAATGTGATTAACTTTATGCTCAGTAAGCAGTTCTACCCATAAAAATAGGTAGGTCTTTACAGGATTAGGGCCTCAATTTGTCCTTAAAGTGGTGAGCAGTGAATATCACTGTTTTAACAGACAGAGCTGTATAAATAACAGATACTGTGATTTGCCTAAAGATCTGTCAAAAGGAAAATTGCATGGAATTAACCTAAAGCAAAACTAAAGAGAGCTCAAATTTGCAGCAAACTGGAAGGAAAAAGAAAGCAGGAAGAAAGAAAAAAAAACCCCAACTAAACTTAATGAAACATTTCCTTTGATTAAAATATGAAACCTTTCTTCAAGCTCTTAAAATAACATTCTTTAAAATAAAATGAAAATTATTTAAAATTACCTGCTAGGAATAAAATAGTAATTCTCAGTTTGTCAAACTAAAACATGTTTTTCTTCGTACACAGCCTGACAATTGTCACTTTGTACAAAATGTCCTTTGGTGGGGAATGTTTTGTGATGTCTGCACTAGGGTGGGTCAGGTGAAGCTTTTGGCTCACGGCTGTTGAGGGGAGCACTCCCTCGGCTTGGAGGGGTTTCAGGGCAGCTGCACCTCTTCTGCTGGCTGTCCTGGGGCTGCCCTGCTCAGAGCACAGCCTGCCCCAGGGATGGCCCCTTAGGGCACAGCCTGCCCCGGGGATGGCCCCTTAGGGCACAGCCTGCCCCAGGGCTGCCCTGCTCAGAGCACAGCCTGCCCCGGGGATGGCCTCTTAGGGCACAGCCTGCCCCGGGGATGGCCCCTTAGGGCACAGCCTGCCCCAGGGCTGCCCTGCTCAGAGCACAGCCTGCCCCGGGGATGGCCTCTTAGGGCACAGCCTGCCCCGGGGATGGCCCCTTAGGCACAGCCTGCCCCAGGGCTGCCCTGCTCAGAGCACAGCCTGCCCCAGGGATGGCCCTTAGGGCACAGCCTGCCCCGGGGATGGCCCCTTAGGGCACAGCCAGTCCAAGGCACACACCAATTTTGCAGTATTGAGGTCCCAGATGGGCAGCCCCAGTGGCCTGAAGGGGTCTGATTCCCTAATGCCATGGGCTCATCTTCGGCCTGAAGGGGTCTGATTCCCTAATGCCATGGGCTCATCTTCTCTTTGTGCCCAGGCTGACCCATGCCATCTCCCTCAGGCATCCCTTTGCCATTTCTGTCTTTTCTTACATCTCTTGGGACACACTTTGTGCATGCAGATTGCACAGAAAATTACTCTTTTTTTTTTTTTTTTTTTTTTTTTAGTTTCTGATTGTTTATTCTCCTTGTGTTAGTTGGGAAAAGATCTAATACTCTGAAATACTTGTTAATCATTATCTAATAAAAGCCACTTAGAGGATAAGCAATAGCAGAACCCCCTGCACAGGAAAAGGGATGCAGAGTCACACAGCAAGACTGCAGCTCTCAGGAATTTCAAGAGGGTTTTGATGACCATGAACAGAAACCACAGTTTAGGGCTGAGAAAATCTGAAAAGTTTCCTGAAGTCCACTGCTAGCTCAAGGGAAGAACAAATGACAAAACTATTTCTTCACTGAATTAATATATATATATATATATATATTTTAAACTATTTAAAATTTAATGTGAAATTTTGTGTCCACCAAGCAAGCACTAAGACTTGGACTTCCTATAATTTACTGCTAAACAAAATCCTGTTTAATTAATAAGGACCCAACTCAAAAATGAGTTGGAGAGTGTTGCTTTTCAAATTATATGCAGTATCACCAAACCGTTATTTTATTTTTACTTTATCTCAACCACTTTAGTAACAAAATACATAATGTGCTACTATTATCTTCTATATTTTTTTTTTGTAACAGCACAGATGATAGGTTCTGCTAACTTTTGTAGGTGTAAGTATTTCTAGGACTGCAGAAAAGCCTTCGGCCAAATGACTTTGTGCTGCAGTTCTGCAGGAGCAGAGAGAACATCTGCTTCTTTTCCAAATAAGTTACACACAGTAATGAGATCAAGTTTGAGTTGAAAAGAACAGCCTATTTGGTTATTTCAAAAACCATGAATAGACACAGCAAGCGAGGATGAACTCAACTAATTTCAGAAAACTGAACGTCCCCTGCACAGGTTTTTGAGAACATTTGCAAACAGATGCGTCTGGGAATTTTCAAGGCTACCTACAGGTCACCTTGTATCCATCGATTCCTTTGGAAGCAGGAACTTGACTGCCAGTGCAGTTTTGAAAATCTCATTACACCTCTACTGCAGATTTGGAGTCCTAATATGTTGCTTAGAGTTACAATAAACGAGTTTCCCATTCAATAAGTGTAGTCAATACAAATGTAATGCTAATATATATTTTAATAAATGCATAAATATTAATACTTAGAGGAAAAGAAGGGGTTACTAACAGCATATTTTCCAGATCTCAGTT
The DNA here is from genome assembly GCA_032173965.1 of Sitta carolinensis. NCBI lineage: Eukaryota > Metazoa > Chordata > Aves > Passeriformes > Sittidae > Sitta > Sitta carolinensis. The sequence continues at coordinate 23,596,334 of CM063288.1, forward strand.
CATGCATTTTGTGTGCTGTAATTGTACATTCGACTTTGTACAAATTAAAAAACAGCTTGTCTACTAGAATTGAAGACACAGTGAACTAATGTAATTTAAGGTTTCTACAACAGAATTTGAATAAATATATATTAAATTTTCTGCTTAAATAAACATGTATGAATAGTATGTAGCAAAAAATCTCCACCTGGTGTAAAGGTTATGTTCAGTTGCAATTTTGAATGATTATGCACTCCATTAAGGGCAAACATTTTTAGAATAACAAGGGAAAGTGCAAATGCAAACCAAGTTTAAAAGCAGTTATTCAAATCAAGATTCCATGATTCAGATCTGTAATTTATATCACTTCGATTTACATGTCAATCCATTGTGCTTACAGTATTTTCCTCTAATGTAATTAAGCTCTCGAATTGGAGACCATATAGTTGTTCTGAGCTGCAAAGACATCTTTCTAATCTCTCTGATTCCATTTTACTCATCTGTTAAGGGAGAATAAAAACTTTTGTCTTTTATGGGTGAAGGTACCATGCAAATGCAAATGATATTATACAGAATGGCAATTGAAATGGTAAAGGAGCAAAGGGTTTTAATAAAATGACAATTCGAGACACATGTAAGTGTCCCTGTGTGAATGTTGATTGAAATGAGGAAAGTTAAGAGTGAATTTTAAGTGCCCATAGAAAATCGAATTGAATGTTAAGAGTAAATTAAGAAGTGCACAGGCCAAGGGACAGAGCTGTCTCAGAAACGGATAAGAAAGAACTGAAATATTCCTTTGAGGATTTGGGACAAAGGATCACTCAGTCCTTGATAACAGTGCAAAGCAGGTTGGGGAATAGGCTGTGGGAACACAGGCATAGTGACACTTCAAAAGACACAGGAACTTGAAAAAGTTGAAAATGCAGTTAGCGACAGATTTGGATCTGAAGAGAGAAAAAAGCAATAGTGAGCACAGCTGGATATGATTTTTGATGTTGAATTACACAAGGTTTGAGAAGAATTAGGGTCTTTAGAAGATACTGTCATTGGCAATTCTAAGAGGTAACTCCAGGGCAGAGCAAAGGCCAACTTCCCTCCGCTCCACAGGCCACGGCCAGCGCTGGCAGGATGCTCTGGTCGGCCAGGTGAGCCTGGCACACATCAGCACAGCACCCAGCACCACGCGGTGCGCACGGCTCCCAGGAGGCACCGACGCCGAGGGGCCGAAAGGAAGGAACCACAAAGGTGGAGGAGCCAGCAATGGTCACTGAGGCAGCCAGAAACCAGCTCTGAGACACTCCTGCCGAGCTGAGCCCCGTGCCAGCCTGCGTGCCAGGCGGAGCCTTTCCGAGACAGGGGTGAGTGCTGAGGGAGAGGCGTGCAGGGACTGACACAGAGGGGTCGCTGAGCTGCCAGCCCTCTGCACGGGCTGTGGAAACCATCCTCTCCTGTTTGCCGGGGCAATAGAGTTGTAGCAGTGGGCATTCAGATGTAATTAAAAATTGCCAGAAACAGTACATTGATACGATGTTAACAGCAGCAGAACTGTGGCAAAATGGCTGCAGGAAAAAGGATGTCACCTGGTCCTTCTCATATAAACAGGGGCATCCACACTAGCAGTGTAAGATTTACCAGTGAATAAAAGGTACTGCTGAAAATGTTAGATGTGATTTTTACTTTTTAAGAAAGCCTATTTATTTTCAAAACATACATGGAAGCATGTAAGTGGGGCAACAGAACACAACGGGGAGATGACTTGCTGATGGACACTCTCAAAAAAGGTAGAAGAGAAATAATTGCCAGAATTATCTGGTTTAATGTGAGAGCTGAGGAGGAAGGCAGGACAATGTCACCGTCCTCTGGGAGTTCTTAGGGCGAAACTATTTATTCCTGCAGGATATGAAAAATTTGCTAATAGTGAGGAAAATGGTGTTTTTGTGAAATCTTTGTAGTGAGTAGGAATTTAAGGCCAAGCATCCATATATTGCTGCTGGCATGTAAAATCTCCCAGTTTGTTTGCTCCAGAATTTGCACCTCAAAATGGAACAATCAGGAACAGAGAAGGGACCATCCCTCTGTCCCACCCCTCCAAGTCTCTCTTCAGAGACTGCCTCAGACAGTCAAATCAACAATAATGAAGAACTCATGACAAAGGGTCATTTTCTCTAATAGCCAAATCAATCATTTCCTCCTCTCCTCCATGCCTTCCCCTCCCTGCCTTTGAATTTACACGATTGACACTATTAATGGAGTCTCACTGGTGAGGACAGAAGCTGAGAAAGCACCAATACTAAAGATTTTACAGTGCCTAGTTTAAAAAAGATCATCTCCTTTGGATTTAAAAACAAATAAATAAATAGAAAGAAGACATTTTAATGGATTCCAACTGAAGAAACTATAGGACACTGAGATACGCTCTAAGATAAGGCTGTCTTCTCACTTTTCATCATTTTACTCTCTGCTCAACTGGTTGGCAATTATGATGCTGACAGTTTAATCCTAATTTCCAAATCAGTGTCAACAACTATTTCTTTCTCTGGAAATGAGACAGAAAGACCATAAACGACACAGAGCATGATGCCAAACAAGCCCTTTCCTTTTGGCACATCTGGAGAAGAAAAAATAAAATCAAACAGATATAAGAAAAGATATCCACAGCTATTTCTTCTTCTATGAAAAAGCAAACCAAACATAATGCCAGAAATATTTTCCAAGTTAGCATGAGCAACTAAGACCATCAGAAGATGTGAACAAATTAATTTGATTCCTTTGCTTAAGTTACAGATACTTGTCCTTCTAAAATTTAAACTGGTGAACTGAAAAAATCTTACTGGATCAATGATTCTGTGCCTTTTCTAAATAAATAAAAAAAAAAAAAAAAAAAAAAAAAAAAAAAGATCATCACTACAGGAGAGAGAAGGGGAACTGTCTTTAATCTAAGGAACAGTGGATCAAATGTAGACTTGCTAGATGTTGTTTGGGCATGAGGTTTTGGTCATGTTGGGCTGTACTGTGACCTTGACAAGAGCCCAAGTGATTGAATGAGGTAGCTCACTTTATGCTCCTGTTTAAAATGGAGTTTGAGAAGTAAAATTTCACTTTGTCACAACCCACTTCTTGAAGGCACCATACTTTGTACCAACCCACCCCATTGGAATGGATCTCTTGGTTTTTTTACCCTATATTGCTGAATGATAGAGTGGAAAACTTTCTTAATTTCAGTATCAGTCTTGGGAAGCTTATTAAAAATAAATTCTTATCAATAAGGTTTGATTCAAAATGTTTCTTAAAAGAAATGCTCTCCAGTATTTACCTAGGAAGCCTTTATCTAGGAAACCTCAGTGAGCAACCTCTTCCCTATGAGCCTGTGCTTCCCTGTCCTGAAGTCTGGCACTGGGAAGTGCACAATATCCACAGCTCCCGCTGGAACAGGGCAATCCTGCTGCCTTCAATGTTTAGCATGTCCTCAACATCTCGCAGGATGTGGTCTTCAAACTCCAGTTCACAAGCACATGTGCTTAACTTAAGCATGTGAATAGTCCTATTAATACTGAAGTGCTTAAAGTTAACCAAGTATGTAATTGCTTGCAGGGCTGTTTCCTTAATTAGCTACACTCATCCTTTAATCCTCCCTGTCTTTTAACCTCTGCACTGTTACATGCCTCAATTTCTTTAATCAGATAATGAACAATAGGGAAGTTGTTATTTACTGCTTCTGCTCCAGGACATGAACTAAAAAAAGATGGACCCTTGGAACCTTTGTAGAGACTTATTACTAAACATGGTGAAAATAAAATACAATGTCATAAAAAAGATGTTTGCAACTTTTGAAAAACATCGTAATTTTTGTTTTAAGTGGTTTTTAACACGTCTTGAACTCATGTATTGATTTCTTGATGAGATTTTTCCTAAGTTTAAAAACTGCATATTCAATGTCTGATAAACTTCCAGGTTTAACTAAAGTTCTATTACACTTTCAAAACAGCAAATCAAAACTGAAATGCAGCAATGTGAATGTGACAGAACGGCCATATTAAACCAAAACTTGTCGCCAAGAAAACCCCCACCAAATTAACAGGAAATGCCCCACCAACAAATAAGTCCTAGAAGCACAAAATAGAACAGGAAAGAAACCTGACAAAACACCTCTGGCAAAAGTAGTTTTGAAGAGAACATTTTCCAATTACTGTTTTTCATTAAAAGTGTCTGCCAGTTGCACTTCAATATGCTGGATGCACTGCCTGCTTTCTGCCAATCTCACCTTATCAATTTTGAGGATGCCAGGAGGGCAGGAAAGTACATTTGCAGTCGTCAGGTTTCACTGCCTTTTCTACTACCTTGGCCTATTTTTTTTCCACTAATCTTTACATTTTCTCTTTTTCTTAGTTCAGCACATTAGCATTCCTCCAAATTTTTAATTATTCTCCCTGGTAATTCTCTGGAGCCCACTGCTTGAACTTTCTCTGCTTGCTTTACCCCTAAGTAAAGACCACCTATACTACATTTTACCAGTCTAACCCCCTGTAGTTTCCTTTACTTCATCTGTATGCTCTGAGCTGTCCTCTTTGGAGACTTGCCTTGCAGTTTGGCAACACTATGAGTCTATTCTTTCTCAGATGATTTCCCTGTCAGGTTCATTGCTACTGGAAACAGGACTACTGACAGCATACACTTTGAATCCAGCCATGAAAATCGCTTCGTGGTAATCTTCACACAACACTGCATTATATGGTACTATATTTGCTACTGGCCTGGGAATTCTTCTCTGTTTGTAAATCTGCTTTTTTTACCGTATTATTTTGAACACTTCATTTCATGCCTAGAACTGAAAAGCAAATGAAGTATCACAGCAAAGCATTAGATGCTTACCTAAAAAGGAGAATGCAAGCCTATCCAATTTTCTTACACTATTGCTCACTTAATATAGCAAATAAGCCTGAGGTCCAATATGATTCCTTCATAATGTACACTGAACTGTATCGCTTTCTTCCTCAAGCCAGTTTGCCACTGAGCCAGATGTACTTTACCCATCTTCTCATTACTATGATCAATCTTCTCTCTGCTGATCAGAATTTAATCCTATTAAATCACTAGGCTTGCAGTAAATGCGTATCATACACACGCACGCTTGCCACAGCAGATTACTATAACTGCCTTTATTTTTGGAACATGCACTCAAGGCTGCCCCGGGCTAATCTGTACCACAACCCTGCTGCATGGCTGTAGGATGCTGGGAACGGCATAACCCTCCCCTGCAGGGATTGCCTGGAGCTCACAGCCCCCCCCCCCGGTGTGTGATCCAGGACTGTGAATTTGGGGATGGGTGGCTGGGAGCACTGACACTATGGGCCTGTTTTACACCTTGTACAGCTGCTCACAGCTGGGCTGGCACCTGCGAGAAGTTAACACCTAAGGTCCATGGAGGCCTCTACATATCCTGGTGCAGACCAGTTTTCCCAATTTTATTGGAATATTTTGATTATTTGCCCTAAACCAGTAAGAGAATGATAAAGGTCTTGACTAGGACAGAAATGTTCTGAGTAATTTAGTAATTTGTAGCTGCCAATGTTTCAGCTAATTTGAGTCACTAGAGGGTGCAGATCAGCCTCTTCAGTCTCAGATGGACATTTGTGTTGTGACATGTAGACCCAGACAGCCTCTGATTTACTGTATTTACTGTAAGTGCTTTGGAGAAGAGGTGTGAATTACTCATTTTGAGTCTGCTTGCATAATGTCCAGTTTTCCTTTTACAAGCACACACTACCAGGGTGCTATATTATGTAGAGTGAAACATTTCATGCCTGTTCCTGCCAGATACTTGTCAATATAAATATTAACCAGAATATCAACATGAAAATTTAGGTACGGCTTATTTACCCTTTTGATAGTCTGAAAGCAGCACATTCAAATTACATCGCTTATTTAAAAAAAAAAAAAACCACAACAAACCAACTACAAAAAAGAAAGAATACAGCCCAAGGAGATTTTTAGCTTGTAATTGATCTCTTCTCAGATAAGATGTACAGAGTTTACAATAAATTGGTATTACTTTCTCAGTGAGGCTTGACAAATGATTGCCCTCATTTTGCTGCCTCTAATAACAGAGTTTTGTAATTTAATGGTGTCTAAAGTTCTTAGGATTAAAGAAGTGACAAAGAGATAACAGATTACATTTGAATTAAAGTGTTAGTGACTTCTACATTTAGGTACATAAATACCTGTGACCTAAAAGGTATTTTTACCTTTTACCTAAAAGGTGAAAGCTGTAAGTACATGACGGTGTTTTTTAACTTTATGGAAAATATGACCATTACGTCAGAATCTAGTCTGTTTTATACAGCAGTAGTTTTGGGTCACATTTTCATCTAGCTGTTGTAATGAACAACTTGGATTTGCAAATATTCTTGTCAGGGAGTTAGTGGTTTGGAAAATAATGAGGATGGGAAAACCTTCCTTGTTCTCTGTGCAGGCTAGACTCTTAATGAGAGATAATGGTGATGAACTATAAAGCAGAATGGTCCAGCAATGCCCTCCTGAAAGATAATCATCTAATCATCCCAGAAGCTGCACACGCCAGCATCCTGAAAACCTTTACTGAATAAAAGCATCTGTCCAGAGCTTAATTAACAAAAAGTCATGCATTTAAGACTACTTAAGAAAGTCAAGATCATTCAATCAAGAGTGTACCTCTGAATTCACATGGTCGTTAGTCATCCCATTGAAGATCTAAGCTATTGCAACAAAGAAGCAGAGTGTTTGTAAGCTTTGGCAGAAGGAAGCAGATATGATTTTTGTTATATATAGCTGGATTCACATCCTGGACCACAGACAGATCAATAAATACTATTTAAATGAAAATCTTTGACTGCCCACAGTCATCATTTTGTTATTTTACTTGTGGAAAAGAAATTTCTTTTTATGAAATTGTCAGGAATTATGGTGTGAATTTAATTCTTGACAGTACTCGAATTTACCGTGTTTCAGGAGTCAAAATGTCATAAAATGGTGTTAACAATCTGAAAATAATGCCCCGTACAGGTTATCCAGTTTCCAGGAGTACACATAACCACATAATTGTGGCAATGCAGTCAGCATCTGTATGCCAGTTTGCCTATTTTTATTTTTATGTCTGCCATTGCCACTGGGGATAAGAAGGTCAGTTCCATTGCCAAAGTGAAAGGGCAACTAAGAATGCTGAAACACATCCAACGCCCAGTTGGGAAACTGGGCTGCAGCAAAAGAAAGTCACTGACTCTTAGTGACATCCAGTCAGAAACTGAGAGATCTGAGCAGAGAAAGAGGATATAGTAAAATCTAGAAGCATGAAAACTAAAACATCTTTTTTACTGTGAAAAATCCTTTCTGTGATAGGAAACAGGTAGTGCAACAGGGGAAAGTAGGATCAACAGCATTTTCAACTTATCTGAAAAACACCCAAAAAAGTTGATGTCTTTGACATCATGATGTCCTGAATTGTTTTCAGGATATAAATTAATAGACTACATTAATTATAAAAAATTCACCTGCTATCCAACTGCATGTTTAAGAAATTCTAGTTCAAAGTTTGCTCTTTACCTGACCTGTTAGATGACCTCAAATGACACCATAAAAAATGAATCCAGCACCAGAGAAAGGACCTTTGAGGAGTGGGTGGCACAAAGAGGAGACTGGCCCAGCTCCTCAGCAGGTGGGAGATGTCCCAGATCCCAGGCAGGGCTGGCACGTGGGTGTGGGCTTGGCAGAACCAGGACCCACATGGAAACTCAGCCTTTGGCCCCTCAGGGCAGTGAAAATGGGATTATCTCTGATGAATCAGAGCTTGGCTCTGCATGAGCATGCCGGGTGTCCCTGCAAAGGAGACAGGAATAAAGGCTCTGTGGCCTGGCTCTAAATGGAGTCTGATGAAAACGAAAGGGCCTTCCAGGTAAGCTAGTAAGAAGCTTAATAAATTAACAAGCAAAACATTATTAATTTTCTTAGACAATTCTCATCTCAGAAAATGAGGGAACCCCCCCCCCCCACTCTAGACAAAGAGCAGACGAAGCTGTGACTTGCATCATTTCTCTGCTGAGAGTTGGAAGAATGTAAAACCCACGGACTGCAAAAGAGTGACTGTCCAGCAGAGAGATGCCACAGAACCTGCAAGAGTAGCCTGCAAGTAGCGATTTCCTGAGGCTTCATCCTGTACTTATGTGAGGATGCTGTGCAGAGAAATTTATGCTGGAAATGCAGAGTCTCCCCATGTGGACATAGCATAGTCAATATTTGAAAGTGGAGCACAATATGAGGCTGGACTAAATAAGGCTTTATTTTTCTTCAGCTTGGAATTCTGCACAGAGCAGTTGTTCTAGAATTGATTCTATTCTGAGTCAAACACAGCTTAGTATAGAGGTGGCTTAATCAAATCTCAGTTAGTTCTAGTTCGGTAGTCCATGCCCAGGAAAAAACACCAAACCACAAAGCAATGAAACCCCCCCTAATATCATGTACAAAGATAGTATCATTAGTATGTACTAATTTTAATGATATTAGTATCATTAAAAGATTAGAATCAAAATTCCTAGTCCAAGATAGGTAGGTAGGTAAGTCACACTCTTTCACTCATTAATTAGGGGCATACACTGCACTATGATGCTATTTTTTAAAATAATCATATACTATCTGACAAGTAAATATAATACTTTTCTTTCAAATCTACCTCTATAGGCAAAGACAGGCAATTTCCCTAAGAAAGAATTTTTTCGATATTTTGTCCCTGGTCCTTGTGGTGGTGTAAAGATCACTCCATTTCTCCCGCTCTGTCTTCTTTTTTTAAAATTTTTCTTTAGTCTTCCATTTTATTCTTGTATTTTTTTGCTCTTTTCTGAACATAAATCTCTAGATCAGTGAAGAGATCCTTGACCCTCCACCAATCACTAGAATTTTAAGACATGTTAAAGGGAGTGACATATGGATTAAAAGCACTAAAACTTGCTACCAGCCTACCAAGGAGAGTTTGCCCTAGAGTAGTACCATTTAACAGAGTTCCTCTACTTCACAATCTTCTACATTTAATGTTTTAAAAGGAATTAATCCTAAAATAATTAATGCCATTTCATCTTATTATCATGTAGGCTTCTGTTCACTCTAGGTATAAATAGGTATAAATATAACAAAATCCATTCATTTTTAATCCTTTATGGTTCAATCCCTGATAGTACATACAACAATGAAAAACTGTCTTCCAAGAAGCACCTGTATTTTTAATAATTCAAGATATTGAATAAATAAAATGCAGTATGTACCCACTGCCTTACTTCCTTAAACTCCCTCATCCCCCTCATACACATTTCATGATAAAAGCCATAGGTTAAAAGAAACTGATTAGTTTTCACCACAGAAAGGGAAACTTTGCTTTTCTAACTTACTGTTTCCTTACAAGACAGGACAACTTCCAGTTACCATCACAACGTGTGTTACAGTAGCTCAAGTTAGCCATGTTGCATTCATAAAGTTCATATATTTATACTGTCTATGCTTTTAAACAATTACAATGAAATCTAAACCCCCTCAAATGGAATGACGTCAGCGCAGTATTTTTTAAATTGTATTTTCTGCTTTTTATTAAATAAAAATCTGCAATTCCTGTATTTGTCTAGTTTTATTTTCTTTAAATTTTCTATATCGAGTTTTCAATTTCTGTATAGATTTCAGACTTGGGCGTTGAGCACAGCAAAGTTAGAAATTTAATTGTTACATCCATGATGTTCTGCTGTGGTGTCCATCACAAAAGTGTTATGTTGGTTCCCAGTGTACCTACAAAGCATAATTTGAAACACAGAACAAATTTCTGCTGTTTTAGAGGCAAGAAACTGACCCTGGGGAAAAAACCCACAGCCTTAAGAGCTGCTTAAGGATCTTCACACCATCAAGCTGATTGCTGTGTTGCGTCCACTCTGAGATTCTGGCCTGACAGAGCTGTTCAGTGCCATAGAGAGTCTTTAATGCAGAAACGACCATGAATATGAACCTTGCATGCTCTAGGCTCTAAGCATGAAAACATCTTACCATTTCAATTTTTAATATCTATTTTGAATGTTGTTTTTTCAATCAGCATATATTTGAATAATCAAACATATTTATTTTTGTCAAGAAGGAGTCTGAAATGTGAGAATTTACTGTTCTGTAGTTTCCCCCCAAGCAATCTGTGGAAAGGCAATAGCTGTATTTCACAGATAACGTGTCCATTAGCAGCTCACTCTGCTGCTTCTGACCAGTGGGATTATGTAACACACAGTTTTGATACCAGAATCAAAAGCAGCAGGTATCCCCTTTAATTTATTTTTCAGTTATTATTTCAGAATGTTAGATTTGTCTAGGCAATACATTTTGCAACAACAATTTTGATAATGGAAGAATGGTTATTAAAAGCCCCCAGACCAAAAAACCCAACAATGTAGACAGAGGTCAGACCTGGCTTGGATGGGATAGGGAGAGGGTTGAAGAGATTCAGAAAACAAACTCCCTTGCATAGAGCCTCTTCCAGCCTGGTGAGAGTGCACCCAGTTGCAGGGGAAGCATTACTCGACTACTACACTGTGATGTGGATCATTTCAGCAGCATAAATGGGTTCAGTTGGTCAAAATTGTAATGGGACCTTGTCATCCCCTGATATCCTGGGGTTTGAGGTTCTGAGTAAAGAAATATAAGTGATGATTTCTATGGCAAACCACCCTTGTTAGTGATTGTTTTAGCCTGTTACATTAGATCATGCAAGGTTATTTTCAGCTGGCTTTGATGATAACAGCTCTTTTGGAGAGAAGACAAAACAAAATACCCACAAAGAAGAGCAACCAGCATTGGCAGAAGCTCATGTCTGTGGGACTGTTGCTGCTTTGGAGAGCATAGGTCTGAGAAGAAAGGACCCTTCATTGCCTTGTCTGTCCCTCCAGACACTCTGAATAACTTCTAGTCTTAAACTGAAGCTGCTCTTTTTGATGACCAGTTCACAGCATCATGGGTAAGAGTCACAGATGACAGCAATCTGCTGTACTTTAAGCACTGATACCAATTTATATAGTCTCCAGAGCAATGGATGAATAAATCTCACTTTTTCGTTGACTAATTTCTTACATGCCATTTTTAGTTTTCAGACTTTGTTCTCTTTGAAGGGTTTTGTTCTGTCCGGCTTTTTATTTAATGCAAATAATGAGATTCTTAGCTCCTGCTTGAAGACTTAGAGGAAACTTCTTCTGGGTGTTTTCAGAAACCTCGTACATCCTGTTCCTGGAACTACTCAACATCAAATTAATGAAAACAAAAAATGCAGAAAAGAAAAGGCCAGGGGAGTGAAAAAAAATTCAGAAAGGGACTATGTAGTGAAACAAGGTAATGCTGTAGCATTACAGCTAATGTTGCTGGGGTGTTCCCTTGAGCAGCATTCTGGATTAACTTTTCAAGGACTGCTTAATCTAAGAAATGTCTGTAGTCTTCGAAGTAGGGATCAAACCCCTGTGTGCCTTTTGAGCCCCCTGTGAGCATCCATCACTCAGTAGGAGGGGAGTTATGCAGCCTCTTGTGTAACTTACACTCTCATATGCATCCTCGCCCTCTCATTCAACAAATTTGCCTTCTAGCCTGTTTTAAAGCCCAAAAATTCCTTGGTGATGCAAAGATGAAGCCTGCAAAACCTCTGCTCAAATCTTGCCAGCAGCATGCCTATGTCTCTGTGGATTTGCACCCATGCAGCATCATTAGCACTTAGACTGCAAGGTGCTGGGGCTAAAGACTCTGCCACTGACGAGTTTTGTCAATTGGTGTGTGCAGCTACAGCCTTTGAATGAATCACGATGCAGTACCAGACTGCCATGTGGCTTCACCGGCCTACTGTGTCAGGCAAAACATTGGATATCACAAAATGAATTAAATTAGAGTGAAAAAAGGACTTGGCATATTTAAAGAGGAAAATGGTTTTACTCCTGCTTGAGGAGGACACCGCAAAAAAAAAAAAAAAAAAGATTGCTCAAGTGTGCACATATAATAAAGCTGTCATTTACAGGAATGAAACAAAAATAAACTCACTAGTGACACAGACTAATAAGCTGCATTACTTGATGTAGAACCTGCCCAGAGCTAATGACTCCAGGTCTTGCTGACTCTGTATGGCTCAGTTCCCAGTGTCCTACTGAGCATATGAGGAAAATAGCCAGATTTTGTACAAACACAAATGTTTGCTTGAGTTGAGCCCAGGACCAATACAATCTAACCATCATCTTGGGAAAGGAAGTTTTGTTGCCAAGTAAAAATTTAATCTGGAAGCTGAGAGTCAGTAAGAAGTAGAGTTGTTTCCTCAAACAGACCTCCTCTGCTATGAAAATCAAATCCATGGTAAGAGGAGTAGATTGAAAAAATTTGTTCTATGATGATATCTAAATACCTCCTAAAAAATGATTTATGATTTTAGTCTAGTCCTGAAGGGAGTTTGCAGAACCGCAGGACCACTGGCACTGATGTGGGGATTGCAGACAGCACAAATTAGGCTCTAAATAATGGATCAAAAAGAGGAGCCTCAAAAGCTACTTTTTATTGCTCTTTGGGGAATAGCACAGACCATTATAAAATACTGAAGGTTGTGGAGCTCCCATAGAACTGTGTAGTTTAAAGGAATAAAGCCTCAAGGAAGGTGAGGGCATCTCAGGGGCAGTGAGCTGGTAGAGCTACACCTCTGTTCAGTAGAAGACAAAAGGGCAGGGATGCTGGGGGCTCTGCAAATATCCCACAACCCTACGCAGTGCTCAGCCCCTGTCCCTCACCCATGTGCAGTGCAATGTAAACTCTCAATGCCTGGGTGGTTCTGCTGCTTCCTGTCAATCCTACATTCTTAAAATAAAACAAAGGTGTCTATACTGCCTGGTGAAGAAGAGGAGTTGTAGGATGATGATATTCAGGTATATCCAACAGGCTGCTAATACCATGTTTTATCTGAGCATGTTCATACCTGGAGCCATTTCTGTTCCTCATGTCAAAAGGGGCAGGCACTGCCAGCATAAAACAGCCTTTGTTAATCCAGATCTTATAAAATGCAAGACAGAGCTCTCCTCAATTAAAGCTTTATATAATGGCTATTTGTGGCTCCTTGGGGTTTTTTCCAAGTGATTTTTTGTTGGGAAAAAAAGCCAGAAAAATACAAAATCAATTATGATCAGATAAAAATTAAATAAAAGTCATATATAAATAAATACCAGTTAAAATAAAAATTGAAATACAGCAGAGAACAGTAGTTTATTTCATCTGAAACTTAAAGAGGCCAATAGCAGTGAATGCTTAGCTATCCCCATGCAAACCAAGAGCTTGCTTGCCAGACTTAATCTCTGGTGACCAGCTCTTTGCAGCTACATGCAAGATTCAGTAAGAAAACAGATGGTACGCTGGAGCTTTGCTTCGTGAAAAATAATAGATGAGTAGGTAGAGCCTCTCAATCTCAGAGTGGCACATGGTGATCAGAATCCTAAGCACACCATGCTGTGATAAAAGTCTCTGGATGAAGAATGAATTAAGGTGGTTTGTCTGTTTTATCAATAAAAGTAATAGTGAGATATATTTCTTACAATTCTTTAAGCAGAAGACGACTTACAGGAAAGATACATACTGCTTATAAAGCAATGTGAAGTGGGATAAATCACCCTGTCCATTTACTGCTTGCACATTTGTTGCCTCTGTGTTATCAGCAAGATTATTCCCTGCCTTCTGTAAAAATGGATAAGAATATATAAAAAATATGCAGACCAAAACTCTCCTTCTGGCATCTCTTGTCCCCTTACTGTGAAGGCTGGCACAGGTTAGAAAACAAATCAAGTGCTTTATGTTGCACTGTTTTGTTATTATGATACATTATAGACTAATGCAGGATTCTGTCATGTAGAAGTATTTGAGCAAGATTTCCATATTTGAAAAATAATTTCATGTCAAGAAGGTAATAACAAGTGAAATAACATCAATATGACTTAGATATTAGGACAGCCAAAAAGTAATGATATCGCAGCCTAAGGCATTAGAAGGAAATAGCTTAAATTATTCAGCAAGTAAACTGATGTCATGTGGTCAATGCACTGCATATTTCACATATCCCAATTAGAATTAATGTAATAATAAAGATTGATTATTAAGTAATAAATAGTGGCCAAACAAATTACTGCAAACATAAGTCAAATCTGCTAGGACAACATATCTTTCTCTCCCTCTGGTTTGCAGAACAGCCCTCAGCACAAACCAGAACCGAACAAGCAATTTCTCATAAATATTTTCCAATTTCTTTGTTCATCTTGGTGACTTCTTCTGAAGAAGTCATCGAAAAATTTGTGAACATCATTTTCTCAGTGTACTCTACCGTCCAAGATGCAATAATAGCAGAAAAAAAATATGTCTTTGGGTTTACATATATGAGGCTGCATCACAGTTGCCTACGCTGGTTATAATGAAATGTGACAAACTAGGGAGGCCACACATCTTGTTTGTTTTGCAGCACCAAACTCATGTGGTAAAACCAAACTTGTTTATGACATTCTAGTGGGTTTTTTTGAAAGTAAATAATGATTTATGCTACAGAGATTTGAATACTGAATTGAGGCCCCTCACAAATTTAACCAGATTTAACCAGACAAACTGCAGGGCCTCACAGCTTTCCCTTCCTGCAATTGTCTTTCGAATGATGTCAACTGGTATAAAGCTGAGCCCCAGCACAGTCCGTGGCAGAGAATCTGTTCCTTCAAAGTCATTGTAAATAGAACCTTTTCCTCCTCAGCACAAACTTTTCTTTCCTCAGACACAAAACTGAACTTGAATATTGGATTTCACAGGTTAACGCTGAAAGGATTTATTGGCTAAAACAAACCCCTTCATCCCACAGGTTTCTGTATGCAGGATGGGATTCAGTCTGGTTTTATAAGCACTGACAGAAAACCTATAAACCACCTGTTTAAGCCCCTTCAAGACCTTCATGTTTGTTTTGATGCCTTCTGAGTGTGTAATTCCCATTAAACAGAACTTCTGGCATGGTGCTGTTGTTGAGCTGTCCTCACATGTTGCTCTTTTATTGCTTCATTTGGTGCAAGCCTCCAGAATGCATAGTTAGAAGTCCATTGTTTTAAAGGGTTTCACCATTGAGAAACAGTCAAGGAAATGGAAACATGAGAATTTACACCTTATGGTGGGCAGCACTGCCATGATGAGGCAGGTCCTTCTTGCTTATGTGGATCAAAAGACACTGAAATACAGCTTATCTGGCCAAAATTTTTCTTTTTTATTTTTCTTTTTTTTTTTTTTTTCCATTAATATTTGGCATTGGATTGCACAAATTATTTAGTTGTAAGTATTCAAGACCTATAAGAAAATTAATGATGGAATACATAATAGACTACAGGGTAGATATACCTGTTAGGGACTTAAAGTAGCATAAGGATTACATTCCGTACTTCGGGATGTTAAAGGTGAAAAGTTGGAGGTCATTTTACAGATTTACCTTACTAAAGATGTCCACATTGTGAGCTGCTCTTAAGAAACAGTTACTAAGATGGGAAGCCCTTTGGCCTTTTCAACAAAAGCTTTCCTGTGGGGTTACAGCGAACCAGTCCTCCCAGAAGTCGTGGGTAAAGATGGTGAGCTTGAAAGACACTGCCTGATGTTTCTAAATGCACAAACAGCAAATAAATATGAGAGCCCTGCTTGATGCCCTGGATACTTTACATTTCCTGACCACTTTGTAGAGGACTTAAGTGCGATACGGTGCTTTGGAGACACTTGTTCAAACTGCTCTCACCAAACCTCTCCTGCCTGTCTCTTAGCATACTGTGCAGTTCTACTCTCTATCAGATTTATATGCAATATACTCCAAGATCTTGAGATAAACTAACAGGCATCTGAAAGAGACCCCAAATGAAATATTCATGAACTGTCATAACATTCATTACCATTTTATGATTCTCTTTACTTGGTTGAACAACAATGCTTTCTAGCACCCTATTAAATCAGCTAGCAAACTTTATAAATCACCAGCTAAACTACATGAATCTGTCACTTCCTAATGTACTGTCTGGGCTCCAAAAATACTTGAGTACATGGCAAAGTCATACTACTTATAGGACTCTCTTTGCTGTCATTCTTCAATATTGATTTTTCTGGGCAAACTCTTACTGTATTAGGAATTAACCACCTTTTTATGATTGAGTTTGAGTTTATAAGACAGATATGCCAAACAGCTAAACTCTAACAGATCTTTAATTTTGAAATTATGAAAATATATTTAGCTTGTTTAGGGAAGAAAAAACCCAACCAAATTTGCATGAACTCACCAATTAAAATGAAAACTTTTTTCTGAGTCATGGTGAACAGAATTGGGTTGTGCAGATGCAGCTGAAGCTCTGCAAGACTCCTAATGCTGACTGAAACCTAACTCAGGCTGCTGGAAAATGATGTTAAATCCTAGTAAAGGAAAGTGGAAGTGACTGGAATTGCTGTGGACACAGATGACCTAAAGAAGAATCAGATCTGTCCATTTCCATTAACATTGTCATGTCTCATTTGAGGCCATTCTGGGTAGAGACCTTCTTGGCTGCCTGTACTGCACTTTTCTCACCTATCTCTATGGGACAACAATAGCTCTCACACCAACTTTTATCAATGACTTGCTGCCCAGCATCAACATTTGTTGTATTTACTGGAGTCCACACCTCACACCACATCGTCTGCTTGGTTTCTTCCCAGTTATGTTTGGTTTGTAAAGCCTGTTTCTCTATTTGCTCATTGCTAAAATCCAAAGTCTACACAGTACTTAGTCATGACAAATTTTAAACAATTCTCTGATGGCTGAGTTTGGTCACATGAGCCTAGCTGACTATGTAGCTGAGAAAAAACCCTGCAAGTTATTGAATTAATACCACCCCCACCCCCAGCATCAAAACGAAAATAAAACCATCAACTACATCCTGAATTTATTGTCTCTAATCACACCTGAAGCCTGCAATATTTTCAGCGGTTTCTGTTCTGTTGGTAGCATTTTGCAAGGTCAAAGTTGCAATAAATTTTGTGTTCTGAAACGGAAATTTTTTTTTTATCTGAGCATTTCACCCCTTTTCTGCTATGCACTGAGTCTTATTGATTCACATGACTTTTGCCCCTGAAGCTGTGGAAGCCTAAGCAGAATTTGAAGCTCATTCCTTTCCCGTAAAGAGCTGGTAGATAACCTAGATATTATTTACACACAAGGTTGGCCTTCTGATGCAAGTCATCTATTCCTGTGTTTGCAGTTAAGCACTGGCTTAAGTGCTCTGTCGGGTTAGAGGAACAGAACAGGTTCAGGGACCCTGACATCAGCAGGAGCCCCTTACAGACACAAAATAACCTTTGGACTAGGCCAAGGGTATTAGTAACCATTACAGGAACATTTGACATGTCTATAGATGTATCCATTAAAATAAATTATGGAAAAGGCAGAAAATTTCAGAGCAGACTGCAATATTTTGGTAGATTTATTTGAATTTATAGGAGCTTTTAATTGTTAGTGGAGAAACACTGTGGTGACATGAAGTATGATTTTGAATTTCAATGTCTGAACAGAAAAAACGAAAAATAAAAGAAAATTATTTTGTATATGTCGACATACTTTTTTGTTAAAAATCATTAAATTAAATATTTTCATTAACTTTTCAATTTTTTTCCTTCTTTCTTGCCAGTAACATATAGCAGATCAGAGATTTGGTTAAAAGTTGGTTCTCAAAAATCTGAAAGAATATCCTGACTTCATTTAATAAAAAGCAGCCAGTCTGGCATACTAGTTTTGTCACCATGGAGTGAAATGTCAACACTCTCATTATCTTAAATAGGGGCATATTTTATTTTTCGTGATTATGTGCCACCACAAAGAATTGTAACATATTTCTTAATTTTTATAAACACTTCTCTGTAGAGCACATTTCCAAAAGATGAGTGTGCGAGGGTGAAAGAGCTTTCCCTAACTTCTTTTGAAGAAGCCTGTAGTTTATACTGGAGGTGTAGCAATTAATCCAGATGTTTGACTCTTTAATTTGGGAGGAACGTTTGCTTTGCAGATATCTTTCAAACTGTGATTTATTGTGCACCTTATTGCAACAGAACCGAGTGTTATTGAAGTTAGCAGAGCAATATAACAAAGAAAATATATTAAAAAAGCATCCCAAAATGGCAGCATTTTCAAATTTTTACTGGAATATTTGTTCAAAGGAGAATTGCTTTTGACTAATCTTTTCTACAGAGGACAAGCTTTTTCCTCAAAAGATTTCAGGTTATGGGCTCCTTATTTTTAAGTTTATCTAATAAAACAAACAAAAAAACCCACACACACACACCCCCTTTTCTTGAAACCTCACTTTTCTGCTTTTCATCTATTGTATTTTATTAACTTAAAACTTGGTAGTGCATTTCACAAGTGGTATGCTCTGCAGGTATTTCACAGAAGACAGTAGTGCTGTTGCATTTCCTGAGTAAGGAATACAAAACCCAACATGAAAATTAGTAACTGAAGTTGATTGTTTTAACTGAACTTGAAGAGCACCACTTTTCAGTTCAAGGTGTTCTGCATGACCATTCTAACTTATTATTAAAGTTCTGGATATGACAGCTTTATTGACTGTCAAACCTTTAAACTGAGATGCTCCATTATAGGTCAAAACTAGATTTGGTGTTAATTGTCACATCCCATAAGCTCCAGGTGAAATTTAATGCAATGATATCAAAATTCTGTGTTGTACAATACAATATCTCATAATGGTACCAAAATTAATCTGGTTTCCAAATAACTTGCCATTTTGCTTTAGGCATTTAATTGCTTAATAACAATTTAATTTTTCTTCTTAAGCAATGGCCACATTTGCTAAGGAATCACTATTTCAGTTCAGAGTGGCAAAAAACCCCAACCAAACACAAAGAACAACAATTTAAAAGATTTGTTTAGGGGTATCCATCAGACATGACAACAGCTTGGAAACTACTTCTGTTAAGGATGACAGTGACAATATCAAACTGATTTGTATTGTTAAAATGAAATATTTATATTCTAGATAGAGAGGGTGGGATTCAGTTGCTCAGCTGTGTTTGTCTAATGACATTTGAGATATCCTAGGGTGGCAGTGACCTCTCTGCGTGGCTGGCAGTGGGATGCAGTACATTGAAGACATTCAAGTTGCTCTGAGGCACCAGGCAAAGGCTGGACAGGACACCCCACTCATCTAAAATAGCATTTGGTGTCTTCTTTTTGGGTATCTGAATTGTTTCTATAAAATATGTAACATTATATCATTAATCCCACCAGACACCGGGTAACTTCATGAACATTTTCTACTGAATTAGATGAGCTATGAAATCCATGTTTTGCTTCTGATAGACATATCTTGACAGAGACAGCTTACTATGAACCCTGCCCAGATACCTAATAAGATAATATCATGCTTGCAAACTAGTGCTTGCTTGGGGAAAATCACAGGGAAAAAAACCACATGAAAGCCACAGGATTGCATACCACGTCTGCAGTAACTATATTCTTTAATCCTGCAAAGCTCTATCAATGGAAATTTGTCTGTCTGCTTGACCCTTAGGAGAAAAGGAGTGTTTTTCCAATCTGAATTTAGTGACCTCGTTTTACCAAGAAATCTAGTTTCCCCTGAGACCCTTTTCCTGTCAGTGGAGGCAGGTGCTCTAAATTCTTTTCTGAAAGAGCCCAAGTCAAGCTTTATTCAGTTTCTCTCTGGAAAGCTTATGGCTAGGAATGACATCTCAAGGTCAGATAAGCTAATATCATTCTTGACTATCAAGCAACAAAAACTTCTAAGAAAATATATTCTAACAAAAAATATCTAATCTAAACCTACCCTCTTTCAGTATGAAGTCATTATCCCTTGTCCTGTCACTACAACCCCTTATAAAAGGTCCCTCTCCATCTCTCTTGTAGATTTCTTTAAGAAGGTTATCTAAGGTCTACCTAGAGCCTTGTCTTCTCCAGGCTGAACAGTTGTCAAGCTCTGTCTATCACAAAGCAATGCAAAATAATTTACCACAATCTGTACACAAGTAAATATCAAGAGAATTGAAACATGACTCTCATGTTATGCTGAGTGACCAGACTTAACTCGTTAGCCTGGTGATTTTAATAATTTCAAAAACTTGGGCAGTAAGGAAGTTTTTGTACATTAACAGCTAGAACTAGTCTTTAGATACATGCAGCAAAGGAGTTATTTGTCAGGAGATGAATCCCATGAGACGTTGAACATTCTGATTCAACTCAACAAAATATTTCAGCACATATCATTTCACTTCAAGCATGGGAGAAAATCCTTTATTTAAGCTATAATTCTTGGTGCCTAAAAGAACTAAATTCTGTTTTTCTAAATTCACAAGCAATATAGCCAGTGAACAAAACAACTCAAATGTTAGGGGATGCAAGTCAAACTATAATGAGCAAACAGCAGCAATAAAGACTACTTGCTCTGGAAAGCCTGTTTCCATTTATCCTACAACCTCTCTGCTTTGCAGCTGTCATCTTATATCCATGTTTCCTCTATCACAGAGAGTTAAATCCTAAAATACAGTACACGGCATTATTAATTTCCTGAACAGTTCTCCTCCTTGAATGAGGCAGATGTTCCTCAGTTCCATACTGGCTGTCACCTTCAGTTATTGTGGAGCCAGCTGAATCCTCCCTACAATCACAGCTGTCATGCTAGTTGACTTGGAGAGAGCAGGCCTGGTCTGTTAGATGACACACATATGCCTACATTGTTCCACACTTCCTTAAGGATCCAAACCAAATCCTCTTGTAAAAAAGTCTTTAAACCAAAATTTGTAGAATTATTGCAGAGAATTTAGTTTTGTTGGGCAAAGTTTTGGCATAAATACCGACCTAAGCACTTTGAAAATGTCAAAATATATTGAAGTCCTAATGAAAAGAATAGGCTTAAGTGTTACCCCTCATCATAAGAACCAGAGGACACAGGATTTATTAACCTAGGCACAGCAACATTTTAATGCCATTAGCTGAACTGAAGCAGGTTTTAGTTCTAGTGGCTGAGATTAAACTGATGCATCTCCACCATTCCTGAGCAGGATATTGCTAGTAAACTTGGAAATGTAGCTCAGATATTTTTAGTGCTGTGTTCAGTTTTTCAGATTAGTAAAATAATTCCTGTTTTGAAGACTGTTAGTGCCTCTCCTGTTCTTGTTTGCAAAAATTTTAATGAGCAAGAAAAAAGAGAAAAAATCTACACCACAATAAAATATTGGCTTGTCAAGCACAAAAATATCTGGCACCTGACTGATACACTAGAATTTGTAAGGCTTCAGTTCCCTGAGAATACAATGTCGATTTTGTGTCCAGCAGAGGAAAGAAGGGTACAACATTCATAGACATCATTAGTCATTCATAACCTAGTGAATGAACACAAGCCTGCTAAGGAGGTGAGATTTTTTTGGTTTTTGTTTGGGGTTTTTCCCTCTATAAAATGCATTCCAGAATACATACTTTGTTTTATGCTTTTGTCTCCCAGGTTTTGAATGCTGTTCCGTGACTTTGATTAAAAAATTAAGAGACAGAGTCCAACAATCTGTATTTAAAGAATAGAATTAGACATGTTCTCAAAACTACACATTCTAGCAATAGCTTTTTCATTGCTTCCAGCCCATAGAAGCACAAGTTTGTTCAGTTAGTTTCTGGCTATGACCCAGTCAAATAGTTAGATGCTTGAATGAACTCAGAGAAATATCTTTACAGAGTGAAGAATTTTGATTTTTGGCTACAATACTTACCTTAAATTGCTTAGTCATGTGAGAGCTTAATTTCACGATTAGCAGATATCCCACTGAAATTTCACTTACAACATGCTTTAGTTCACCATCTGTGACCCTTCTGTAAGGTCACACACACAGCTCTTTAAATAAAAATATACACCATGATAACTCACAGTGTGCTCCAGTCATGCAGAAATGTGAGTGAACAGCTTATTGATTTTAGTGTCTGACATGACCTGCTCATAATTAGGAAATCAATAACCTGGATTCTTTCTCTCTTCACCACCACCCACCTTTTCCTCAAATTCCAAAAATATCTGTGTGTTCAAACAGTGATGTTGGATTCCCATCCCAATTCTGCAAGAACTTCTATAAAAGTTAAATAATTTCCCACATTTTAATTTGGTTCAAAGGTCTGTATGGTGGCTGAGGAAGAAATTTATCTAATAGTACAAAATAATGTTCAAAAGACATATAAAAGTATGTCAAAGATACAGCAGATTTTGGCTCATAATAAGATCATAACTCCATTAGAAGAAAATACTCAGCTAACAATGCTTGTCAAAACATTGATGCCTTATCTTTTGTCCCAGTTGACAAAATAGCTACAGAGTGTGATCTTCATTGTTACCACGTGGCAGGGAGGTCTTAGCCCTTTGCAAGATGCTGTCTTTTGTCTTTAGTACCACTATGCCCAGTTGACAATTCCCAGTTAGCTCCTCTCTAGGTACTACTGGTCTTTCAGTAGATTTATAGAATGCTACAGGGCTTGAAAACATTTGAGGTTATTGCTCAAGGGCAGAACAGGGCATGCAGACAAACTAATGGAGATCAAATATTTAAATAACACATGTGAAAGACCTCAGGCATCTTACATGGCATCTCAGAAAAGAGTCTCAATTATGGGGCACAGAAAGAGTCTAATAATAACCAAAGTAGGCCATATGCAAACACTGTCATCCTGGCAAAAATTTGAAAGAAGCTATACAAATAGCAGTGAAGGAAGACAAATATGCACACTCAGAGCATGCATACCCCAGAGTACCCTTTCTGAATCACCTTATGAGAATATGATCTATCAAGCTGAGGGAATCCAAATTCAGATGTAGCTACATTTCATGCATTTCACCTGAAAATTCTGCCAAAGCCAAGCTTCTCTGCACTCCCAATCTGTCAGAAATACACTTGGAAAAAAAATCACAGCAAGGGCTTTTGTACTTGCCCAATTCCTTATACTGGCTAAGAAAGGAACAATGCACAATGTCACATCATTTTCACTAGGCTTAAAATGCAGAGGCAGCATTTCAGTTTCAGCAAGTATTTGAAAATACATGATTTGCACTCTTGCAGCTTCACATACTGAGGGTTTTGCATGATATCAGGGGGCTGACAAAACAGCAATGTATTCCAAGACAAAACACAAGCATAAGAACCCTCAGAGACACATAGTAGGTGTTTTTCAGTGAATGTTGACCAATAGGGGTGTCAAAAGGATTTCTTTTCATGTAAGCTTTTAAAAAATAAACATACATTTTAATAAACAGCATTCTCAGAAAGAACTAAGTTCTAGTACAACAGGTGTAAAGGTTTCCCCTTCTTTTAAAGTACTATTCCCTAGCCTACAGTCTTTTAAATTACCACATTGGTGTAAGAGGATATACAGTTGCTTTCACATCAAATGTAAACATGTTAAACTTCAGCAGTGCATTGGTACCATTTGAGACTTTTGTGATGAAAAATCAGAGACTGCAGCAATTTTTTTTCCATAGTCTCAGTGGTCTTCAGTGTAAGACTTCCTTAAATTCTAGCTTTTGGAATAGGTGTGGGTTTACATCTTAACTGGCTTTCACTATCATGCTCTCACTTTTCATCCTGCAGTGCCTGGGCTGGGTTTTGGAGGGCTCTGGCTTATGCCCAGGCAGTGATGCTCTCTCTGTCCCTCCAGGGGCATTCCAGGGCTTCAACACACTATTTCCCAGAACTCTAAGGTTTATGTTCTGAGGGTTTGCAATTTAACACATACACACATTGCCCTTCACTAAGGTTTCTATGCTTTTTCTCAGAAAATTAAATATTCTTCTGGAATCAGTGTGGTAAATTCAATCAATTCAGTGATATAATTTATGATACGAGGCTACTCACAGCATTTTTGAAACACAGTTATGGAGGAAACAAATGAGTGGAAATGAGATGCCATTTTGGGAGGAGGAAAGGGATGTGAGAATTTAAAGCAGGGAAAAAAGTGTAGAGCATCATAGCTGACCTCCTCTCAACTCAGACAAAACCCCAGAAAATATTCCCTCATTTTTCCTTTCTATTTATCTTCAGAGCCACACAGCAATACAGATTGTTTCTCTTTTTTACCAAGGAGCCCCTCTACCTGCCCCAGATATATTTCCTCTGATCTTTACCTCAGCAATCCTATGGCTGATCCTCATAGTCTGGCTGCAAAGAACCCCTGCCCTCTCCTCCCCACATTTTTATATAGTTAAGAGAATTAACTTGGTCTATCAGAAATCAATAGCATTTGAAAATAAAAATAACTCTCTTCACTTCTGGGTTTATTAGTTATGCTTACCTGCAAAACAGCAGAAACATTTAGCTCCCTCTGCTTCTACCCCTCAGTGCTATTCCACAACAATTAAAAATACAAAGTTTGTTTATTCTAGACTGGAAAACATAGCTCTTCATCACAGCCTCACTGTGAACTGAGGTATTAAATGTTACAGCAATCTGAACAAATTGTATTGTAAAAACTTCAAACCATGCCATATTCTAATAGCGGAACCAAGTTTGTTTTCTTTTCTTTTTTAAAATGAACCCTGAAAATACTAATTTTCTTACTTCTGTATAGCAAAAAAATGCTGTCATATTCAAAATCAGTCCCAATTTGATTGCAGTAAACACTTCAAAGTACAGCACACCAAAGACTCTCACTCCTGTCCCACCACCTCCTCATGCTGATACTTGACTGAGGCTTTCCAGCTTACACAAACATTCTGTTTCAAACATGCTTCTCATCTTTCAGTGAAAACCATGCCTAGGCCAGGTGCTTTGGTTGTCTTTTACATTTATTTAATTGGTTGTCATTTAACATAAAACACATGATGACAAAATCAAATCTACCCCCTTTGCAGTAGTTTCTTTTGAGACACCAATGCTTGTGCCTCATCCTGGCTGGTCCTAGAACGAGCAGAGACTAGAAAGAACGGTTTGTTTTGGAATATTTGTCTGGAATAAATTTTTTGGAAAAGTGTAAATTTGCATTCACTACCATTAATTAGGTCAAGATTATTAGCAATTAACTCAATTTAAAAAGGAAATAATTGTTTAGGTACTGGTCTGCGTATGTGTGTCCTTAAGGAACTGGAGTTAACTTCTATAGGTGCATTTCATCAGGTAAAAGGAAAGTGAAGACTTATCAGTAAGAGAATTAAACTCAAATAGAACAAAAGAGCATAGCAGAAGTGCCAGGTGCTGTATTTCTTACTTTAAAAGTGTCTATAGCTAGCTGTCTTTGCACTGTTTTAACACACTAAGTCACAGAGGACCACTGGCACTCGAGGTCCTAGAGAAGCAGTGAATTTGGAAAGAGTGCTTTCAAGGAGCAAAGTTTATCAAAGCTGGAACAAATGAGTATTTCTGTCAGCAGCAATGTCAACTCATGCATCCCCCGTGCCCTTCTTAACTCCATGCTCTTCTCTCTGTGACTCTTACCCCAGCTGGTGTCATGCAGCTGGTGGCTGCATGGTAAATGAAATCAGGGCAGTGATCCCATTTAGGAAAACTCCTTAAAGACAATAACTGCTATAGGCACCATTGTAAAAAAAGGGCTTAGTTCCTAAAGAGAGATGTGGAAAAGCCTTACCGTGCGGGAGGCTCCACTCCGTGCCATGGCTGTGTGGCCCCACGGCAGGACCCGCACCGGGGCTGGCGGGCAGGGAGCCCCGGGCGCGCCAAGGACGAGCGGCGCTCCCGTGTCCCCTTTCTGCCTCCCCCGGCTGAACTGCAGCGACAGAGCAGCGAGCTGTCTGGCAACTGAAAGAGAGATTTTTTTTCCTCCCAGTTGCATAAGGAAGCAGTCAGACCTTGCTGTTCTTGTGATTTGTCTCCAGCTCAGCTAAGATGTACGAGTCAGGAAACTTACATATTTCTTATCAATTTTCTTATCAGCACCTTTTTTATAGGTGCTATAAACTACACTGAAGCTATCCCTACTCAGTTCACTGTGGTGAGTTGTGAGTCTGTAACAGAGCTCAGTCCATTTTATGTAGCCAATTTCAATATTTGCTACAGAAAACTGTTAGTTCATAATATTTATTTAACACCTTGATGCAGCAGCAGTAGATTATACCATCCTACTGCTGAATTATTAACAGTCCGGAGGATCCTTTAGTTGTTAGTGACACAGAACTGTTGTATACTGCAGCAGTGTTACTTGACTGACTCTCTTTAAAAGCTGTATTATATCAGAGACTTGTTTCAATTTACATTATCACTGATGGTCTCTCTTCAGTCTTTACACAGAATTCCAATTAATGTCAAAGAGGAGTAATCACACATGAAATGAATGGAGACTATATCCCTTAAAATTTAACGTGTACACGAGATATTAACTATCATTTTACTTAACTTTTATACTAGAACATTAACTATAATTTGCAGAATAAGGATTTTCTGAGTTCCCTCTCCCCAAAGAAAATGAGGAACTGCTGTTCACAATAACGCAGTCTTGCTGAGCTCAGAGATGGCACTGGAGCCTGTCGAGAAAATGATGCAGTGAATTTCCCAAACAACGTTAAAACAACTCTCAAAGCATCTCACACTAAACCCACACACGGTATTGAACCTCCAAACTGAGATTAACTGCCATGAAAGATGATAGGATATAGTCTAAACCAAAAAAACCCTACACCAGTTAATGAACAAATGTATTGGAAATTGACGTGAAGGATTTGCTCTTTGTAAAGAAGGAGAAAAGCTGATCAGAATAGAAGCAAGGATATTAATAGGCCAGTAAAAAAATTGATGAAAGGTACTTTTTAAAAACTTTTATGGGATAAGCAGGTAAAAAAAGACAACAGCCTAAGTAATATATAAAAGAATAATGGCAATACAGCAGTAAAAGATGTGTAATTTTACTGAGACAGCTTATGTGACATCTTTTCTGTTGATGACAAAAACCATCAGAGTAACCCAAAAAGCACCACTTTCCTGGAACAGACTGAACTAAGGCCAAGTTTAAGGTGAAAGTCCTTCAATGTTTCACCTTCATATAACTGCTTGTTGCATCTTAGCTGCTTTGCTTTCCCTCCACTGAAGGCTTTGGCACTTTTCTTACTGACACAGTGAATATCTGTGCAAAAATCTCAGCACTAAAAAGGCAGCACCCAAGGCGATGCTCTCAACATCCACTCTCAGCAGCATGAGCTGAATCAAAGCCTCAATAAGATGCCACAGGTACAGTAGTGGCTGGGGATGAGAAACAAGCAGCATTGAAAGGCAAAAATCTGTTAAAGAAATATTGATTTCTATCAGAGAGAAACCAAACCAAACCAAACAAGAACACCTGCTGCAGCCCTTATCTGGCTTGTTTTCTTATCTGCATTTGTTCTTTAAACAAAATATGTGCCCTCCTCGAGAGACAACTTCTAGAACAAAATCAGTGATAGTGGGATGAAGCACAGCATCCAAGAGATATTTTTAAGTGCTTACTTGAACTCATCTAAATCTAGAATGCCTTGAGCACTTCACTTTTCTCTGTGGTTCCCAAGTTAAAATGTAAAAGCATAAGCAGTAGCCTTCAAAGCCTGCATAAGTAGGTAGAAAATACATTTTGGAGAGCACTGTGCTGGTTTCTAGAGTCCTTAAAAAAAAAGGTAAAAATCCTTACCAATACTGCTTTTAGGAACTTCAGCCAGACTGGAGGTTTTAATGAAAACCCATCTTTCTAGGGAAGACTCACTGGCCACTTCAGTTTTCCTAGATTCAGTTTTCACTAGGACACAGTGACTCACTCAAGGAGTACTGCAGCTAGGGGAAAAAAGAGACAAAAGGCAAGAAGGCAGGAAGGAAGGAAAAAGAGAAAACTAAAGAAGGGTGTCTGCTAAAGTTGAAAGGGTGTATTAGGCTTGGTATACGAACAGACAGTATGCCATGATTATAGGTGTAACTTAAAAGCAAAAAAAAACCTCATAGAAAATTCTTAGAAAGTAAGATGGGAAAAGAAGCATCAGGGAAAGAATGGAGAAACATGAAGCAATTCCTGTGTGGCAGCCCTGACTCAACAGCAGTGAGGTGCCCTTTGCAGAGCACCTGCTCCCCCTCCATCAATGGTCAGTCTGATATGAACAGCCAAGGGCCCTGTGTGTATCATAAAGAGAGCTTCATTATCTACATCCGTGGAAACATCTGAAGAAGGGGATTGGCATCCACAGCAACAGCAACCACAGTAAAAGGAAAAAAGAAAGCATCAACATATCCCCATCCATAAATTCCAGCTGTACAAAGGAGCTTTCAGTAATGCCAGATTATACTCTAGAAGTTTACACAAATCATGACTCTCAAAATGAAGAGAAAGTACTGTCATGGATTCCCAAATGCATTGTGGGCTGATCACATTAAATAGAACACTGTGATTAATGAGACAGAAGATATGGATAATAATGTGGGGAATTTTTCAGAAATATAAGGTTTGCCAGAGAAAAGTACCAATCATACCATCTCAACTAGTCACAAGTGGCATTAGCCACAGTGAGAATGGATGCGCTTTAGTTGAGGAAATTGTAAGCGTATGACCACTGAATGAATTGGAAGAACTGAGCTGAAAGAATTTATGTTAAAATGAAAGGATGCAAACCAAGTTTCTACATAAGAACCGTGTGTTGCACCAAGCAGGAACTGCAACAGGCACTGCAAGCCCCAACTCAGCAGACAGTAGGAGGAGGATGGTTAGGGAAGTAGATAGGCAATAAGACACCAGGGAAGAAGAGTCACACATTCTATTACAGTTGAAAACAAGTCCAAATATAGCAGGCAGATATAGGGAAAATGTAGTCACAGAAGCTGATGCAGTCAAGATCTAATGATAATCTACATACACTGGTCACATATGAAGGCAAAAAAAGCCTTCAAAAACACAGGCATCCTCACAAAATACCCCAGAACACAAATGCATACACAGAGAAGAGTGTACTTGCAAACTCAACATGTTATTGATGGATACTGAATGAACTGACTCAGTGCCTTTTACATTTGCAAGACCCAAAAAAGGGAAGTTAGACAGCAAGTGCTGGCAGTCCCTGCTGCCTGCGCACTTGTCATGTGGGCAAGAATATCCTTTGATGCCCTGAATACTGGTAAGGGTATCTGGAATTTTGTCCTACCTGTAGCTTTCAATCTTTAAAGGTTTATTTTGATAGTCTTGCTTCTCTGGAGTGTATTCAGCGGCCACATCTATGTGAAGCAGTTGCTAGCTGTTGGTATGCCACTGACACTTTATAAATCCTCATAAAACCTGGCAAAAACCAACCAAACAAAAAAAAAAAAAAACATGCAAAGAGAGGAGTCTAATGATTTTGCTCGGCTGAAGAGCACAGAGTAAAGGTACTACACACTTTGAAAATAGTGTCTGCATAGTCCTCATTGCCTCACATGGGTGCAACTTTAGTAGCAGAAATTCATCACTAGAGAGGGGTGTAAGAATGCTTATTTTGTATTTAAAGAATAGGCACAGAAATCTGAGAGAGAAAGGCACCTTCTGGAGCAACCAGTCCTGGCATCCTGCAGGCACTCTGTGCCAGTGAAATACACCTCCTGGAACAGGATCTTACTGCACCACACAGTGGGTTTAAAGAATGTGGGCCCAGTTCTCTCGTAGCTGGGTGTGAACCTCATACTCCGAGATCAATGCCATTACATACATCTTACAGAGCAAGAGTTGGGCTGTTTGTACATGATTTGAGAACCCTTGCAAAAAACACTTACATCATACGAGAGCTCACAGTTGTTCTCTGAAGACCAGGCTGTTTGCCAAGAGAACAGCACATTAGACAGGTATATCAATAATTTCCATCATCTATCCCCCAAAGAAAGAAATTCCATTCACCTTAAGATGCATCATGTGTGGATTTTACCATGATGAAAAGGGCAAAACTCACAGTATTCTGAAGTATCATACTATAACAGGATTGGTTCCCCTTAGTGCTGCTCAGATGCAGCTACTGCCTCAAGGAATTTATATTAATTCAGTGAATCCCATCCCTTCCATGACAGAAGTGGGCTATTTTGCCATAAATTGGCTAAACTCCATGGCTATAACAGATCAAATGAGGTGTGCCCATACATAATGTTTAACTATAAAATTTAACTAAAGAAATAAAATTTGAACACTGGCCAATAAAGTGGATGGGGAAGTGGCAGAGACAGTCTCAGCAGCAAACCTATTCCCAGCACTGAGTGTGGGACAAGCATTTCAGAATGTAAAATTAGGTGAGCCAGATTCCAAGCTGGCGATTTCAATATATATTTTAGAAGGTTAAATTTAAACTGAATGCTGGTGAACATGCTATTTCAATGTCATTTGCTCTTTTGCTGTAAGCATTTCAGAGGTCTTGCCCAGCTATCTCAGCTGAGAAACTGCTCAGCTATGTTCTGTGCTGCATTTTGCTGCCTACTGGGTTGTCTTGGCTAACACTGTGTTTTCAGCTGACTTTGCTGCACTCTCTGAAGAAAGGCAAACAATTCTTGCCTACATCTGAAAAAAAGAATCTGAAAAACATTTTGATCGATACAGAAAAAGAAGCATTTTAGCTTGGTGTGCTGTTGTTTGCCTAGGATTGGAGTTAAAAATTGAAAAAGAAACAAACAACACCCGGTCCCCACCAGCCCTCCCTATGACATTTCTAATAATTTCTATGTCTGAATAATGACTTAGATCATCTTGTAATTGGGTTTGCACTCCCCAGCCTGGTCCTGCCTTGTGAAAACTGGAGTCTGGAAAGATCACACCTCTGTGAATGGGGAGCAGAGAGCTGATGTTCCTACCCCAAGTAGCTATTCCTCCTACTTCAGCCACCATCTGTTTTTCTACATTGCATTCTGTATCACATCTCCATTACCTGTCTTTTAAGAATGAACAGCTGTATTGCCCTGTATGGCAGGAGGGAACAAAGGCACAGTAACTGTCTACAGCTCCTCTTCCTACCACTGGCTTTCTCCTTCCCAGGCTTTTGAGGGCTTTCCTTAAATACTCCAATGACAGGCCAGTGGCTTTACCTCTCTAAATCTGGGATTCCAGTGAGGCTGGCCAATTAGTATATGTCCCTCAGGCTGTTTACTCAGATCTCCTGGCCAAATCTCAAAATAATCCCAAATCCCTACACAATACTTGGGTAACAAAGGCTGCAGCCACTCGAGGAACAAAAACAAAAGGAAAGAGACAAAGCAAGTCACAAAGTGACAACTATAGGAAGAGGAATTTATGAAAGCTTGTCCCCATGTCACCCACTGAAAGTTGCTGGGGTTTAGCATCCTGTGGGAAGCAGTGCAGCTACTGGAGCCAACAGCACAGCAAGGGGTTTCTCCCTGGGATATTTTGTGTCATTAAATGTTGCTAAAGACATTTTTGTCCTTGGAAGGCTTAAAAACAAACCTTTTACAAAACTGGCGTGTGGGATTCTGTGAGGTAATGAATGATGTGAAAGAGCCAAATATTAAATTCCAAGCACTATAGTATGATTGAAATTTCACATTGCCTAGAGAATAAAGTAAAATTCAACAACTTATTTTGAAACAGAAAAAAAGATTTCCTGATTTTATCAGTGTTGTTTGAGATCTATTTGAAGCTGGCATGCAGCAGAGGATAATTTCCTAATATCACATTCTCTTTGAATGGCTCATTTATTTACCATAAGCAAAATGAAATAGGATTTCAAATAGGCTGCTTCTCCATTGACTGTAACCTGCCAAGGTCCAACACACAGACACAGGTGGGTGATTTTCTGTCCAACCAATAGCCAAAACTTCAGTGGCTGGTTTCCCCAGGAGGCTGTGCTGTCCTCTACAGCTTGTGAGACTGAGTGGTACTAGAGAAGGTAATGGTTTTCTGGCAAGACAACAAAGGCCTAAGTGATCAAGATGAGAGAAAGGCTAAGGAGACAGAGAAGTATTTTCTTCTTTCTTGCTCTTGGTAAAGGATGAAAAAAGACACTGTTCTTATGGGCAAAATGAAATGCAGAGGTAACAGAAAATGTTTGCTACAAAAATCACCAAACAAGGCATAATATTTCTCTTAGTTTTAGAGGAAATAAGTAAAAACATCTGCTATCACTTAAAAATGTCTTTCTTGCAGAAAAGACATAACTGGGACCAGGTTTATGTCATTTGCCTGTACTGCCCCTGCTTAGATACACTGGAGCTTTTTACAGTATGCATAATGCAGCAGAGATCTCTGGGTATAGGACAGTGATTCCTTCTGGAGAAGGACACATCATGTTCTTGCATTAGACTAAACATTCCATTTATTGCAGATGGATTGTAACAGAGTCCTGATGCCATCTCTAACTGGGCATGCTGCCATACTGCAAGTTCATTCCAGTGATGTACTGAGATGGCTTTGGTCCTCTTAGTCTTAAATCTCTTTGGAGACAGTCCAGGCAGGCTTTCCCTATTTTTTGAAAGCTCTTGGCTTGCTTCTTCCACGCTCAGCAGTTCATTTCCAA
Organism: Sitta carolinensis; assembly: GCA_032173965.1. Lineage (NCBI taxonomy): Eukaryota > Metazoa > Chordata > Aves > Passeriformes > Sittidae > Sitta > Sitta carolinensis. Next base: position 23,628,820 of record CM063288.1, read on the forward strand.
ATTTCCCGCACTCCTGACATTGCTTCACTTTGATTCAGCCATGCCCAAACCATGCAAAAAACCCCCAAAAAACCAAAAAAAACAAGGAAGGAATCCAGGCCCTTCTGCAAGCCTGGGACCTGATCTCCAGATGGTGAACATCCACACCTTGCTTCATTTTTCCTAGCTCCTCAAATGCCCTCTCAAGAGGAAGACTGAGGTGTTATTACTTTCCCTCCTTTGCTTCCTGCTGGCAGTGGTGCAGGAAGGACCTTTGCTGAGCATCACATGCAGCTCCTCAAAAGCAGATTTAGAGCAGAATTCCACCCCAAAACAGAAGTAATCAGAGGAAAGCCGAGAGAGCATCTCCTAAACACGTAACATTTCCTCCTGAGGAGCAGGCCTTCATGCCCTTCCTGACTGAAGTCAGCAATGTTTATTGTGTTACACAGATGGACCAGCAGTTTTGTAAATCCAGATGGTTATTTCTGATGCTTTTAGATGCTGGTTAACAGTGCTAAATATTTGCCTGCTGTTGGTAATCATCCAGGTTTGTGAATTACTCAGAAAACATTCAATTAGCAAAAAATTAATTACGTTTTTCATTACCCATTCTTCTGTGATGACAGCATAAGCATAGATTGAATGAACAAAAATGCAGAAGATTATGCATGCAGAGTTTGAAGGAAGCCTTCCCTGAAAAGTCCTTTTGTAAATCCTGACTGAAGCTAGTACACTAAGATGGAAGATAATACTGGGAACTGGGGAGAAAATGTCACATTTAAGGTCACATATGGGTCTGGATTCAAACTCAGGTCTGACACAGGATGTGCAGCAGCTGTAGTCATTCTACCATTCCATCAGCACCAGCATATTCAACCCAAACCATCCCTTTGTCTAGCATGTCCTGTGAGCATTTCTGAAGCCTTGAAGCAGCTGGCAGAAAATGCTCTCTTACATAAGGATGTAGGATGGATGCAGGCTATTTGAACACAACACTGGGTACATTCAGAACACTCTGGCACTGGACATGGATTACCTTGCAGAGGTTCAGGGCAAGGGTATGAAGAGATGCAGGACAGGACCTAATGCATCTGGCTGAGAGAATCCAGCTGAGGTGCCAATCCTACTACAGGTCCTTCCTAACACAGATATACAGCTTGACTTCTTGGGCTCTTGTGCTGATGCACTCTTGGCTAGGTGCTTCCAGCACCTTTGAGATTCTCCCACCTCCTTAGGGACAGGAACTCCATCTCTTGGCCCTTGAGGAAGAGGATATCTCCCATGGTGTTTTATGGACACTTGATGTGGAGGTGGTTGAAAATATGGATATATTTTCCTGGACAGTGTTCAGTGATGGGGCAGTGTAAAACAACCTGTCTACCATGGGAAGCACCAGATAGGGTTTGAACCAGCACTAGATTTGCCACTGAACCCAGCTATGATGTTGCCAGGCTGGTAATGAGCTGCCTGCTCCATTTCAGAAATCAATGACACATTGTCATCCTCTGCAGGATAAACTGAGAACTCTGAACTAAGGTCTTGACAGGTAAAGTGCCTTTGATTTTGCCTTTAATTCAGCAAGCACACAACATTACTGGATTCTCTGTATTAATAATAAATACATCCTGAAGCTCATGTCAGTGGCAGAGTTCCAGTTTTAACCTGAGAAAAGCATAGCTCTGCGAATAGCATGTCTGCAAAAAGCAAGACAGTATTCACAGTGTAGCCAAACACAGGAAATCTGACAACTGTTTAATAACACATGGAATTAAAGTGATAGTAACAATAGTCATAATTAGATTTATAAATTCCTTTCTTATTTTCAACATTATTTTTTCAGTCAAAGAAAGCCAGTTCATTTATTTCCTTCAGTTTTCTTCTCAGTAAAAAAGATCTGAAATAAAGCCAGTCCTGAAGAGCTGGTTTGGACCCCAGAGCTCTCTAGGGTAGGAACTTTTGGATATATTTAAATGCAATATATATTCCATGACTGTTCCAAATGACCAGCAGACCATGTTCTGCTTGCCCACATTGCTTCCTGCAGAGGCCAAGTACATGGCCCTCCCTGCAGCCCAGGCTCAGGACTGTGATCCTGGGCTCAGGGTTTGGTTTGTGCAGAGGGAGTGAGCCCTGGCAAACAGCACTGGTGTGTGGGTTTGCACAGCACAGCATGAGACTCAGCTGCCAGCGGGAGGAATTACCATGAAAAACAGAACAATGAGCAAAATGTATTGTGGAAATCATCTCACCCCTTAAATGCCAGTCTGAGGGTTAACAGTACTGTCCTCCAGGATGGGGGAAGAAGTTTGTCTTTCCCTTTGTTTGATGAAAATCAGTTCAATTTCAATTGTATTTTAAATAGAAACAAAGCTGTCTTTCATTAACAGCCTATGCTGAAGATTGATAAATACTGTGGTGTTCTTCAGGCCACATCCATTTAAATATTTCTTTAAACAGTGAAAAATTGTCATGTAGGTTTTAACTGGTATACATGGGTACACAACCAGCTGCAGCCACAAAGTAAATAAGCCACAGCCATGATTAAGATGTTTTACATTATGCAATTATTGTGACTTGGTTTGCTTTTTATATCCACTCAAAGTGAATTGGACCAAATAGATTTGAACCTATATGTGATAGCCCAATTTGAACCTTTTTTTTTCAATATAAGTTTGAACTGCAAGACCTTTCAATTGGTGTTATCAGAGGAAGGCTTAAGAACTGTGTTTGAATACTGTTAAAAACATACACTGGAATTTTACATAAATCTGTATTTAACAATTCACTGGGTAAGAGTTATATTGAATTCAGTCTTTTGGCCAAAGTAACATTACTTTAAGCTCTATCTCTTATCTCAGTTGCAGAGTAATTCTTTATTTACTGTATTGTATTTAGACTGAGAGATCATTAACTCCGTTGATGGCAAGAACCTGTAGATTTTTCCTAATTTATCAGTTTCTCCATTGAACATTATTTTCTCAGTGCTGAGAATGGTTATGAATCTGAGTGGTGACAAACCACCACAGGCTTCATCGAGTTCAGCAAGAGTTGCAGCTGGTCTGCAAATCATGGTTTTTTAGTGCGTGTTAGTGGCAGGACAGTATAAGATGTGAGGTGAGGGTTGGTCATGTGGTGTTATGCTGAACTTGAAGTCATCAAAACATTTTACTGGAAATCTAAGAAAATAGTTTGATCTCTCTTTCACATCATTGAACCTACCTGTCTTCCAAATAAGAACTGCTTAAAGCTACTACTTAATAGACCAACGTACAAGTATGCTGCATATTGCCACAGAGGTGTCTCTAAATATTGTAATACTAAATAGATCAATAAAGGCAATGTCAACTGACTAAGTTGTAATAGTTGGACATGGTATTAAGATTCCTGAGATTAATTTACACCTTGATTTTGTTCCTGTATTTTTATTGCTATTCAGTGGCACCTCACCCTTTTCTCAGTACCTCCAGTCATATAAATTGAGGTATTGATTTCTTCAAATAACCCAGTGGTCTCGGTGAATTACTGGCAGACTATGTTACACTTTTCTTGTTCTGGTTATCAGCACCCATTTAATCAAACATTTAAAATACTTAACAGAATATAAGAATGGTTACCAATCTTTGAAAGACCTTAAAGTCAGCACCATCACCAGCATCAATGCATAGATGTTTCATGTTAAAACCAGACTGGTTGGTGGAGGCTTGGTAAAGACAGCTCAATATGAAACTATTTTCAAAAAGGTTATTTAAAACCCAATATATGGCAATAGCCTAATAGAAAAGCGATGTAAAATCAGAAACCACTAGAGCATAAATTAAAATTGGAGGTGATAGAGGGTCTAACCTAGTTCAGGTTAATAATACCTTGTGAAGGGTGCATGTCTGTGACAGTGACACAATCATCAAGGGTGCAATCTCTCTCTCCATTAGGATATGAAGAATACCACTAAGACCTCAGCAAGAAATTTTGGATTGATCTCACATACTACAGCTAGACCTCTAAAAAGGAAGGTCGTTGATGTTCTCATTCGTACCCCAAAGATAAAGATACAAGCAGTTCAATTACCACTACAAAATGCCAACGAATAATCACTACAGAATTATGAGCTCCTCCCAACAGGAACATGGAAGATATGCTACAAGTAACCTGACCCCGGGAGTCTCTGAGTACATCTTCATCACAATTAGCTCAGGAGCAGCCCTAAGAGCACACAGGCACTCACAGGTCCTAGCACTAAATCCATGAAGCACATAGTTACAGTTATCTGATTGTCATTGGTGCAGATCTACAGTATCAGTGCTTATATTCAAGTGAAACTTGTTAATGTACATATGTTAATGGGCAATAACAAGTTCAGCTGTTGTTTGGTATTTTAAATATGCTGCACTTAAAAAGAGGGTCACTTCACAATGAGCCCATCTTTTTTTCCCCCAAATTCAGCTATCTTATTTTTCTTTATAGATATCACAAAAGTTTTCTATTAGTAGAGTGTGAAGTACTGCATTTACACCAGATTATGCCAAGTACATAAAAAACACCTGTCATGTTTAACCCAGCCAGCAACTCAGTACCGGGCAGACACTCACTCACTCTCTCCCGGGATGGGGAGGAGAAACAAAAAAAGGTAACAACAACCTTAGCAACAACCAAAACATCACAGTGCTGTCAACACTAGTTTCATACTAAATCCAAAACGCGGCACTGTACCAGCTGCTAGGAAGAAAATTAACTCCATCCTAGCTGAAAACAGGACAACATCAAACACTTCACAGTATTTGTGTCAGCTGGTATTTATTCACAATGATGATTTTTCTAACTGTACTAAAATTTAGTTAGATTTTTTTCTAACTAAAATGATGATTTAGATAGTTATTGTCTCTAAAGACAACTTCCAAAGAAACCTGTTTGAATACCTTTCAAAAGATATAGAGTACTTAAAAACTTACAGAAGGAGTGGCTGGGAAATCCAATGCAGCCTCCTGATTAAAAGTTACATGAAAATAACAACTGCAAGAATGCAAGTTGACAGTTTCTGCATCCAGAAATTGACATCAACTGAATTTACTTAAAAATTATATTCAAGGCAAGTATGTGCAAAATACAGAGGGTGTCCAATTTGATAGAACAAATAGCTAATACTTTTTTCCACTTTTCACTAACAAAGACAGATGACATTTTAATGGTGTAATCAAGACCCTGATCGCCACTGGTGACAGAACATGCCTTGAGATCTGAATGGATATGATGGATAGGATTGCATTGCATTGTATGTTTCTGCTTGAAGTATCATTTGTGTTTTTTCTTTATTTTTCTCTGCTGACAACAGTCCTTTCAATTCTTCAATTTTTAAATAAAGCAGCAAAGGCTGTGATGGAAGTCTGTGAAGATAGGAAAACTGTGCTCAAATGTCAGTGTAATTACCATTTTCATGTTGGTCTTAAAAGTTAGTTTTGCCAGCAGAGAATATGCAAGAGTTTAACTATTTATGAAGAATTTAGAGCTAATTGCTTTGTGCTAAGAATCACAACTAGACACTGAATCACTTCAACATATTTCTTACAGTATTAATATTTGCTCTCTTTTACTGTCAGCAGAGATGTTTCCAGGATTGTGTTCTCAGATTTGTAATTTCAGAGGTCATTGTGCGGCAATGTCTGCATTGCCATATGCTTATATTTCTTCTTACACATTTACCTTATGTTTTGGGGGTTTTGTTTTTGGTAAAGCATAATTAAAGCACCCTAGACCATTTCTTCTCCTTATTGGAACATTTACCCTTGGCATACTTGGAAGGAAGATATTCCATATATACAGCCTTGTCCTGTATCCTTGGTGTCCCTGTGTCTCGAAATTAGGAGAAGGAAAAATTTGGATGCATAATGAACATGTGATGGGGCTCTCAGTTCTAACTATTTAGCCAAGCAATTACAAAATTGCAAAAGTTCAAAAGGCACACAAGGAAGTGTCATAATCAGAAATGTAAACGAATTGCAATACTTGTAAGAAGCTAATTAAGAGCCTAATAAATCCCTGTAGCAATGGATTAATTCCATTAGAACTCTGGAAAAAGAGAAGCATTGTTTTCATTTACATGGAAAAAATGCTTTCAAGGATACCTTGTGGGTCATCCCAGTGATCAAGTTTAGAACATTATCTGACACTCTCCACCAGAGGTTCAAATTGCAACCTAAAAATAATTTTGAGTGTTACTGAAGGATAAGCTGGTGGAAGACTCCTTCAGGAAAAATGAATAAATGCTGCCTCTCATTTTCAAGAATCTACATCTTTTTCATATATATGTAGTCAGTCCTAACTCTATGCTTTTTAGAAAACTTCACAACGATGTCCTACAGACTCAGGGCCATCTTTTCAAACCTAATTTTAGAAGGACCTCTGCTTGGTATCAACTCAATTGTGGTCTGTAAAGACCTGCTGGAAGAGCCAAGTGAGGTTTCCCTGTGGGTGGCAGCAGTACCTGCTGGCCATGCTGGCGCTGGGGATAAGTCTGGCCTCTGTCAACTCACCTAGACTACAATGTGTAATTTCATCATAGCTTAGCTGCCAATATCGTATTATGCAAAACTGTTGCAATTTGAAAGTAATCAATACCTGCAATTCCATTATTTATAGAAATTACTTTAACTACAATGTGCTTAAGGGAAGTGGGCCAGGCTGGTAAATGCCTCTTAAAAGAGACAAGTTGTTCTGTATTAGAAGAAGAAAGGATGGCATAATCCAATGTCCCTTTTTTTTTTTAGATGCTGTAAATGTGGCAAAAACATTTGTTTTAGTCTGCATTCCTCCACACCCACTCATCATCCTGGTCACCCTACAGAGTCTTCAAGGGATGGTAGAAGTTTTTTGATGAGTAGTCTCTCCCTTAGCTGTATTTGCTCACATGTGGCTGTGAGCCACCTCAACAACTTATTCCAATACAGTTTATTGGTGATATTGGCTGTTTTCTCAGCTGGTTGCCTTCACACCCACCATTTTGTAATTATATAAAATTGCTCTTCTGTGAGCCAAATTTATAAAACCTAATTCTTTCTTTAACTTCAAAATAAAGCTTTTAAGTTCAATTATTCATTTTTACTTACCATCTTAATTGAATAATAATTATGAGGCTTAGTATTTTTTATAATTTTAGTAAAATCAGTATAATTAATATAAAATTAGTAATTTTATATTAATACTTTGCATATAAAAGTATTGTTGCAGTTAAATACTACAAAAAGTCTTTTCTTCTTTCATAATATAAGAAGGGAAACCCCTTAAAAATGTAAAAAGAGCTTTATCCAAACATAAGAGTTTTGTAAAAGAACTTATGTCAATGGGGCAGGGAAGAGGGAGTGATTTTCACACTTACATGTAACTGCTCTTAAAACAGATAGTGTCAGCTGGTATTTCTATAAGACTAAATACAAGTCCTAATCAGGAAATAGATTAGACAGAGATTTATGGCACTTCAGTCTGTTATTTGCACTAGAATAAATCTGAAGCTTTCCAGGAAGCAGCCAAGGTTGAGAGATAAATCGGTGGAAACGGAGGACAAACACATCAGCGGAACATTAATTAGGGCTTCAATCCTTCATTAACAACGTACATATTTTAAGCTCTTCTCTTGAAGTGCCTAAAAATTAAGAGTTCCAGTGGGCATCTTGTCAAGAACTGTGTGGTCATGAGGTACGATGCCAGTGATGAGCCGACTTACAGGCCACAGTTCTAAACATTGCCAAGATTATCACTGATCAACTGATGAAAGCTTTGTTCCTGCGGTTAAGTGATAAAGAACAGCCCCAGCACAGGGCCTGGGAAGAGCTGCTAGTGCTGGCGGGAAGCAGAGAGGCCCAGGGAGCAGGGACATCCTTCACAGGCAGCATCCTTGGAACCTGCAGTTACCTGGCAGGCTATGATTTCACTGTTCCCATTCCAGAGTGGCTTCAGAGATGTAAATATCAGTACAATGCCCAGGCCTCTTCCCACAGCTGACCCTGCCCTACTGGGTCTGATTGCTTGGGTTTTGACTAACATAGTCCTTAAGGTTTCAGCAGGTGTGAGTTTATTTAGATCTCAAGATGTTCTGACATCCTCTCCAAGGCACTTCTCTTCCTCTGTCAAAGACTGTTTCCTGCTATAGCAGATTTTAAAGCAGGATTTCAACTCAGCAGGTGAAGAGGGAACCATACAGGTGCAATGAGAAAACAAAGACTTGGAAAGCTTTTTTCAGTCTAAAATACTGTCTGGTTTGGTAAAATAATTATAATGATAATACTAATAGCTGTAGCAACAGCTGAGGTTTGCCATCGAAAACCTACAATTTTAAACAATTGTGACTCCTGAATTATGACGGCTACCAGCCTGTATACCTCTACATTTACCCCTTTAAATTTTTGTGTCTCTTTGTCTGTAAAAATAGTGGATCATATTTTCTCTTTGGGTAATTACCCTGATTTAAATATCCTTGTGTCCTCTGACCATGGCACATAGAAGCGGGGTTGACTGTGTAGTCTGTGACCATGATCTCAGTGTGCTCAGGTCTGATTAAATTTAGTAGTTGTAAAGCCATTAAGGTATCCGAATCTGACCAGTTATAATTAGAACAAAACTGTCACAGTAACAAAACAACAAGAAAATGCACTGTTCCTTTAGAGGAAGCATCTGCAGAAGAACCATCTAGAAGATACACCATTTTACACAGCTAATAAATGTGATTATGGGTCATTCTGTGTGTGCAGGATGGCTTGAGTTTAGATAAACAAGGCCTGAAATTTCCTTTCTGTGACAAGTCCAACTTTCAGAAAATATTTCCAAGGAGAACTGCAAAGAAGAATAAGATATTTTGAGCTCCTCAAAACATTGTAACACTATTTCAATTTTTTTAATAATACATTTCAGCACTCCTGAAACCTTGATGATATACTGTCATGACCTGAAATAGGCTACTCTAAGTCAGCTTTAAATTTAAGAGGTGTTTTTTTTATAGCAAAGCACTACTTTCAGGGAACAGTAATTTGTTAGAATGTCTTTCCCTGGTTCTGGTCTCTTTGACAAGCTAAAGACTCATGTCCAAATATGCATCCCACTGGAAGTACTGCTAATAATTGATTACAGCTCACTGGCCAAATAAAATCTGTCAGAAACACTGTTTTGAAAAAAAGCTGTGAAAGCTCTGTTATTCTAAAATATTTTTTTAAGGAAAAAAGAGTGTAATTTTTAAAAATATCTGGACCAATAATCAATATTGCTCATATATTTACCAAGACAAACCACCACTCTCGAACTACATATTTTTTAAGTGTTTGTGCATTTATATACAATGAAACATCATTTTATCCCATGATAAACTTGATTACACATGATGAGCAAAGCACAGAACATTTTCAGATGGGAACACGAGTCTAATGGGCAATCAGAGAGGTAGCTCTCTCCATGGCTTTCACTTTACTGGGGTGAGTGGGAGTACTGGTTACAGCTATGGAGATATAACAATAAAACTTAATATTTCAAGCTCATTTTAACATTTATATGGGTTTTTTTCCTAATGTCATTTTTGACATTTTTGCATATTTGGAGATTTGAAAAATGGAAAACTGAGTGCATCAGCATTATCCCAAAAGGAGCAATCCCATTCAATTCTTACTTATTCTTTCCTATTTGTCCCCTACAGCAACAGATTGCTTGACCAAAGAAAAAAAGATAAATAAAGGAAACGTTAAAATTTACAATTTCATTCTCAACAGTACAACATCAAGACCTTGCCCTGACTAGTATTACTGTGACAGGGCCAGTTTTTGGCAGTGACTACCCAGCCCTGCCTCCTAGCTCGACCCAGCACATGGGCTCCCAGCAGGGCAGCTGCTCCCTGTGCCAGCCAAGGTGTTCAGCTGCCTACACCAAGAGCACTTCCAAACCTTCCCAGTGCCTGGTAATATCAGTGTTGAAACGAAAGTCAGTAAAGTTCAGATCTTAATTCCAGACCTGGCATTCACCTGTCATGTCTAATTGTGTGTTACATTAAGCATTCATGATGAAATAAAATCTAGAAGTGATTGCCTGTAATAAAAGGGACTCTTCACAGTCCAAGAAACAAGCTTGCACAGGGTTGTGACTCTGCTCATCATGATGTGCCCGGTGTCCTAGTTAGCTCCTTACCTTGGCTGAGGGTTGGTAGGAAATCCATTTTTTTCCCTTCTATACGGAGGTATGCTCTGTCAGCATAGCGGCTTTTACAAACCCATTGTGCTGTACCTAGGTTTCCCAGGCAACACATGCAATACAGGCTTCAGTATCCAAGTTACTTGTGTTGACAAACCACATACCATCTGCCATTATTACAGCTGCTGCCTCTACCACTTGGAGAGTTTCAAACTTTCCTAAGAATTACAGTCACCTTTCATTTAATAGGGGGCGGAACTAAGGCAGCTGGTGATAGCTCTGCACTGGTACATGGATTTTGCATATGCTACCATACCATGCTGTCTCCTGATTTTTTTTTTTTTTTATCAATGGAAAATGTAAAAGTGATTCAGAAAAGGCTGGTCAACTGCATTTCATAGTTATAACTTGAAAAAGAATCAACACATAAGTAAAAAGTAAAAGCATTAATATAAAAGCATTAAAAAAGAAAACCCATACTTGTTCATAGATTCTTACCATTTCTTAAGCAGAAGAAAGGGAATAAATCACTTTATTTTAAACTAGCATCTTTACTATTGAAATAAAGAAGGAAATGGAGCCTGCAATCGGACATGCATATCAGAGTTCAGAAAGGAGACAGATCTTATTCTGTAGCAAGTGCAGTAAAGCCTGCATGCAGTACACAGCATGTGCTCATCATTCACGTGGGTTTTTCTTCCTTGCTAAATCAGCACTAGACACAAGGAGGACAAGGCACAACTCAACCACAAGCCATGACTCTGGCTCAGGTACTGGGTGTCCTTGCAGGTATCTGGCTCTGCTCCAGCCCTTCTGCAGGTTTCTTCCTCCCCAGCAGAGTAGAACCTCCTCTGTCTCAGCAAAGCTGTCTCAGCAAAGGACACTGGGGTTCGTACACCTCAGGAGACACAGAAATCACTCTTTCCCCCGCTCTCTTTTGGAGTTGTCCTAATTGTACAGCAAGATTTATTTCATCTATTCAAATGAGTGCAAACATTAAAAAAACAGTAGCTTTAATAAAGGAAAAATACCAAAACTAATTTAAACCTTTTCTTAACAGCAATCCTGAAGGATCCAGGGCAGGAAAATGAACGGAAGGAGATGCAGTTTAGGTTACCAAAAACACTGGCAAGACAGCTGCTTAATCCCAGAATTGTCATGTCAATTTAAACCCTTCCCCTAGCAGGGATTCAATTCTTTTCCTCTCTCCTGGGAGCTTGGAAAGGTCAGAGAGAGAACACTACCCTTGTGCACACACAGGCTTGACTGCCTTTCTGGAAAGGCATCTCTGCTTGAGGCTTTGCCTGGCAATTCAGGGTGGAAAGAGCCAGGTACCCTAATGGGGAGGGATGCTGCTCAGCTGCTGCTGGCACTGCACAGCACATCAGGCAGTGCAATCCTCACTGTGCCTCAGCATCTGCCAGGCACCCAGGGACCCTGTGCAGCCACCTCGGCTGACGAGGCCACGCCTAACTCTGAGTGTCTCTGGGTGTGTTCAGTGCACATCCCTGGTAATGCGGTCCGAAGTGGGTTTCACCCTGCTGATACCACGGAGATGCTTTCCCTGATGTGGTGAAAGGAGTTTTTGCTCTCAGATCTTGTGGTTTTTTGGTCTCCCCGTTTCTGTATCTAGTGAAAGAGGCCTATCTCCACCTGAAAGATGGGAGAGGAACAGAAGAGATACCTGATTCACCCGCATCTCCTACAGTGTCCCACACCTTTCCCAGATCAGATGTACTGCAGAGCAGGACTATCAACATGCAGCAAAACCACACTCAGACACAGGGGAAAAAACCCCTCTCTTCTACATGTAATGGTGATCTGTGCCTTTACAAACTCAAGGCCTTATTATTACAGTTTCTTCTTATATAAAAAATGGAGTCATGGGAATAGAAACTCCAGCTGAGATGAAAGACAAGAGCCATCTGCTCAGCAGCAGGGACTTTGGCAGGCTCCTCACGGAGGGCTCCTTTCTCCCCAATGATCTCTTGAAGCCCAGCTCATTTTTTTGCCCAGTCCTCCACAGGGACAGGGATAGGGACCATGTCTGCCAATAGAACATCCTTCAGACCATGGAAATTGCAGACCAATACAAGAAGGTTTAGCTCATTCCCAGCCATTTTTTCATGTGCAGAAAAACATGCATGCATATATGAGTCTGTATTCATCAAAACCTTGTAGCATAATCCAGAACAAAGTCCACAAGGCTGTTGAACTGCTTATCTCTGACGGGTCAGAGAATAGAGAACAAAGCAACAGCAACACCTTGATCTGCTACAGTCTTTCAAGCAATTGTGAACATTTTTCTTCATTCTTTTTCTCCCATCTATTCCTGCTTTATGAAACACACAATACAATAATACAGGATAAATACTTCCACGAAGTATAAGTCCTTCTCTTTTCTCTCCTAAACTGTCAATTCTAGTTGCTGAGTAAAATTGTAAGTTGTATCATAGTCTGTATATTAGCACTGGCTGATCAAAAGCAAACTTTGTAAGACAAGTGTCAGTGTAAGCATGTGCATTTTAAGAAAGTTTAGACTTTGAACTGAAGGAATAAAAATTAGATCTGCAAACTCATCTTGATATTTGGCCATACATTGAACAAAGACAATGAGGGAAAAAATCTGCACTTTAAATAGTTGCTTTGTTGTGCTTGATATTGAAATTCTGAGGACTTTCATAAAAGAAATATCAAAGCCAGAGAAACAGCGAACAGAAAATGCAAGCACCAAACTGCAAAATAACTTGTAGAGAGCTTTCACTGCAAGAACTGTCTGTAAATTTTCACTGATGGAGAAAAACAGAAAAGACAGTGGAAAACAAAACTAAACAAAATCATTTATTGTTTTCAGACAGATTTCTTTCCAACTAGACTCTTCGGGACCATCCTAAAATTACTTCTCAAAGCTTACAAGATCTAGAGTTGCTGCAGAAACGATTGGAAAGCACATTTGGCTCACAAAGAAACAAAAGAATCTCTTTGAGTATCTCTGTAATACGTGACTCACAACTGCAAGCTGGCTAGGCTACATGCCAAGTCTATGTCTTGAAATGGCTCATCATTTGGCAAAGTTTTGTCCTGAATTTATCTAGATGTCTTTTAACAAAACATACCAAAATAACACCTTTGGCTGCAACTGTGCTCCTTGTGTGGAACCTAGTAAAGTGACTGTTTATTTTGAAATCAATGGCTATGGTCATTCCTGGACCCAAAACCCCATAATCTTTGTGGACTATCTTAAGAAAGCTAGCTGAAGATTTTCGATTTCATTTTTTGCACAAGACTGTATGAAAATTATTTGAATGTATTTAAGCATCCAAGAGTGAACTGAGCTTGTGAGGTTCTGATTTCTGTACATTCAAAGATCTAAACATAAGATAGTGACAAAAGTCCCTATTCAAATGTGCATTTATAGCTCTCTGCTAAACACAATAATGAACTCCCAGCAGACAGCATTTTTATTTATGTGTGGGTGTACTGCAGCTCTGCATTTCATTCTCAAAGCAGCACTTAGCAATATTTATCCAGTTATTCGAGTCTTTTATAACACACATAGTTTTACTTCTAGATACAATATCAACCTTGGAATATCAACATCATAATTTCCTTTCTAAAAAAAGTCTGCACTATCAGATTCATGTATCAAAATAAATTCCTGCCACATTGTTTCAGATTTTTCTGAATACTGATACCTATATGATACCTGCTGGCAGGCTTTCAGCTCTATCCTAGGAATGGCTGTAAATTCACTGTGTCTGTAGATGCAGCCTCTGCAGCCCGTCTCAGCCAGCCCCTGTGCAGTGCAGGGTGACTGTCTGTGCCTCTGCCCAGGGCATAATCCTGCACCCTTTACCAGGGGCTGGCAGGGGGGTAATCCCTGTATTTCAGCCATGTGGCAATAGAATTTGATTTACCTTGAGCCCACTCCTGATAGCATCTAGTAATAAAACCTTCTACTTTCCCCTTACCTGACCCGAGCAATACAAATCACCAAGGCTGCAGCTCTAACCCCAAAATGAGAAAGTGTGGTGCACAGTAAGACATCCCAAGAGCAGCAAGTATTTAAGAGCACTTTTTCCTGTCTTTCTTTCTCCCTGAAGAACACATCTGTGTTCTTGCTCTAGCTTAGATGGGAAGAGAAGATTTGAATTGAACCTAATTGTAGACCCTGCTGCCTCATGTTTGTTTCACATAGCACTGTCCAAGTACACAAGCTGGATAAAACAACTGAATGATATCCTTCAGCAGTGCATCCACAACACTCCCAACAGCACCAGAGATTTACCACACTGGACAAGTTCAAACAAGTCCAAATAAAATCATGGAAACTGCATAATAAGAATATCAGGTCCTCATCAGCAACTGTTCTGCTCGGCAGACCTGCTCTTACTGATCTGCACTCCTGACTGATAGGCACGCCTGGCCAGCAGGGTTTCAAACCACAGGGGCATTTTGCTACTGAAAGTTTGCCAGGCAGAATTTGTATTTCTTATCACATAAACCACCAAGACTAATCCCATTGTGTGATGGACATTTGTTGCATCTTCTGTTCAGCATCATATGAGTTTCTTGGACAAAGTCCATCATTTAGATGTTGGCTAGTGCACATGCTTATTTTCAAAGGAGTTTTTAATCCACTTATGTTTAAAAGATTTATTTGTTTAATTATTGGTTTATTTTCTGGTTTATTCCTACCCTTTGATGTTACTGGTTATTACAAAGCTCCTATAAGGGGCTGTTAATTACTCATGCCATTCAGAGATCTATCAAACTGTGATTTAAGGCAGCACATACATTGCTTGATGAAGGGGAAATGAAATTCTTTTTCATTCATTTAAGAAAACAGAACATTTTGCAAAATGTTTTCATAATGGTGACATGAAAAATATGTCTGCATTGAGACTGTTGAAGGTACTTAAAGCTGAGGAAAGAAAAGAGGTGAATTTTCAGAGTCCCCCTATCTCATGGTTATGGAGGAATATCTGGATAAAAACGCCACAGGATACTTTAGCAGGCAAGCCCCAGAGAGACTGAGGTCTGGTGTGCTGAAAGAGCAACACTCAAGGAGCTTTCAAAGGAACGTTATACTCTCACTGTAAGGAGGCAGAGAATGGTGTTTAACCTCCACTCTCTGCAGAAGAATTAGTGCTGCACATGGTGAGGAGTTAGGTCTTTCTTAGGAAAGATGTCAGGTAACAACGCTTGTTCCTTAAGCCTTAGACACTGGAAAAATGCATTGTCTGTGCCAAGGAGAAGAATTAAAAAGCTTGTTGTGCATCCATTTGCATTACTTTGCAATGCTGAATGGTGCTTGCTTACAAACTATTTTCTGTTGAGAGAAAATCAATAGTCCACAATGATTCTCAAACCTCTATAGGATCTGCTATCACCAAATGAAAAAATTTGGAAATGTTGATTTTTATTTTCTTCTAGACAGATGAAAAGCAGACAGAAGCTATAAGCAGGTCTAGATTTAAAATAGTAGTTCAAAATCTACCTATGAATTCAGTAAAAAGGCATTAGATCTCAGAGAAAGGCCTGATGAAATGCAGACTGACACTGAAAAGTTGAGAGCCAAGTGACAGGTAGGTTCCCATACAAAAGAGGTCAAATTTTAGGAAGCTAAATGTGAAAGACTAAAAACAGTAGGCATTGCTCTCTAAAGCAGAATATTTAGAAACCAAAAAGCAAACATAAATTTAGCCCAGATATTAACTATAAAAAGTATTAAAATAATCAGGCCATTAAAATACAATTCCAAATTCATTCCAAATTATATGTGCCTTCACAAATCCACAGCAAATAGAGCCTGTAGCTTTTGGCAGTTTAATACCCCACGGAGGCCAAGTCTAAAAAAAATCCTCATATCCATTAAAACAAAAAATCTCATATCCATTAAAACAGTCCAGAAGAAAGATTGTGCACCTGAATACAACCAGATTAAATGAGTGAGTGCCGGTAAGGTTGCTAAGAATTTAGAAGAAAATTATTCAGGGTACATTCTATTCCTGCAATTCCCTCTCACAATTTGAAGATGCTCTCACATCTCTCTGGCACAAGCCCCCCAAGAATTTGCACTGAGAGCAGTTCCCCTAGGTCCAGGTTACTTTATATTTCATGAAGTAAAGCCAGTGCTTCACATCTTCTCACCTTAAGAACTGGCCAGAATGGTCAATGAAGCACCTGGTGTGGCAATGCAATGAGAAACTTTATCTGCTTTGCTTCTGGATGGCTGGAACTGTAGCCAACCTAGACTGAATATACTCTAAAGGTTCAGTATATACTGAACCAGGTGTGCATTATAGACCGAGTTCCATTCAAATCTTGTGAATCCTACAGTCATTGTAGCACTGAGTCAGCATTTAACCTTTCCTACTGCTGGCATGTGCAACCACTAGACTCAAAATTAGATGACAATGCAAGAGGAAGAAGTACTTAAATCATTTGCACTGTATTCCTCAAAAAGCTTCTTTCCCAGGAGGCACTGTTAGCTCTGACACTGTATCTGACCCACAGCTCCACCCTTACCATTTTACTAGGTGTCAGTGTGTTGACAGTAGGTAGCACTATTCAGCACCCATTTATATGGCTACTAGGATAAAACTGCTTCTGTTTCAGCTAAGGTGCAGAGAGCAGGCTCCAGAGCTGTCAGCCTGTTGGACATCAATTCCTAAATGTCAGCCAATACATACAAACCAAATGCAGAAACAGCCAGGATATTGTCTCTTACATCCAAACATTTTTTAAGGCCATTAGATATGCCTGCTATTCACTTTGATGGAAACCAAATTGCACCCACTGTCATGTAGAGTCTGCAGGTCATAATTCACTGCTGGAAAAGCATGCAATCTGTATTTTAAAACTTGCAGAGTATTATTTCTTTTTGGGCTACAAAACACATGGAGATTTTCACATGATCCTTTTTTTTTTTGTGTGCCAGGAAAGCCCCATCTCTCCTGTGGCCTAAAGCAATGTCTGTCTTGCCCTGTCAGTGCTGTGACCATGACATATGGTGGCTATATGGAACGTCCCCAGAAAACACCTCTTCATGCTGTCTTCCTGGCTTTTGATGTAAATTGTTAAAAAAGGTCATTTTAGGTCATTCTGACCTTGGAAGTCAGGGCTTTGTACAAATGTAGTCACTCTTCCTTCTTGATAAAAAGCTACTGATTTGATTGTCCTGCCTTGATCTTATTTCTCACTTTACATTGGTGTTCTGTCTCCGGATCAGTGTATTCACTTTGTCTGAACCACTTGGAAAAAAAAACCCTAAACATATTTTTATCATAAAGAATAAACATTAACACTGAGTGTAGCTTGGGTGGATTACATGGGTAGGAAGGGTTGTAAGGAAGCTCTTTTGGAAAGGATTTCACATTTCAGGGATTCATGTTTCTGGCTGATTAAAGTAAAAATGGGGAAAATGTATATTCTAAAATAGATTATTATAAGCTTGGGGTTTTTTATGTCTATTTAAATATGAATAATTTCTATAATGGCCCTTTTAAATGTGAATACATATATTCTTTGATGGGTAATAAAAAATAATATTTCATGGCATTCTCCTAATTTTTGGACTTGAAGTCACTTCAACAAGAACAAATAAATTTGGGTCTTGTGAGGTTTTAAAGCAGAGAATGACTTAAATATTATAGTATTTTTCCCTTAATACATGTATTATATATATTCCGCCCCATATTTGGTCTGCAAGTAAATACCTGGGTATGTGTATCTGCAAGAAATATACTAGAATCTAAAACAGGTAAAGATTTTAAATATAGAAATAAGGCCATAAGCACCTCATCAAATTAAAACACTTTCAGAACTCTTCCCTAATTGAATTCCAGTTAGGAGGAATTTGCCTGTAATAATGTCTGAGCTGAATCAACAAACATCATTAACTACGAACAATTTCCAAATCTGTTCCATTTTCACAGACCCAGTACATTCTTTCAACTGAACTGAGTGGTTTTCCCTGATCACAATGGATTAACATAAGCGTAGGTTTAGACTACATCATTTAGCAAACATTTCATTAAAGATGTATCTCTTGTTCTGCCATAACAATGAAAGCCATTACCAACTGCCTGTGTTAATTTTGCAACAGATCACAGTGGAGATCTGTACAACCCATTAATCTAACTGGGGTTTTCCAGTACTCCTCTTTCCATTCTTCAAATCTGTAAAAACATATCACTCCTTATTAAACAAACCATGAAAGAATTTTGATAGCTGCAAGCTACAACTACTCTCATTTGTTTGTTTAGAATGATGCAGGAACCAGTGCTAAAGATTAGTCACAGTAATGTTGATGATAACACTGAAGAAAAGGCATATATTTGGTCTACAACCACAGATGGCTAAATGCATTTGTGAAAGCTGCCAAGCACAATGAAACAAAGATGTGGCGGTTCTAACAAGCAAAGTGCAAAAATGTCAGGAGTTCTTATCAAAAAAATCAACATGCATGAAGTCAAATTCACATGACAAGGTGAGGGCACATGAACAGCTACAAAGGACAAGCAGTTGTGCTTTCCAGCCCCACAGAAACACGGGCTTATGAAGCAAATAAACTCATCAGCTGTACTTGTCTTCTGCTTAAAATACCCACCCACTGAACACTGCTGAGAGATCCTATTTATGGGCTCAGCGCCTGCTTTCAGACTCTATCTTGCACAGATCATGTTATGTTGTGTAAAAGAAGACTGAAAACCAACCATACAAAAAGTAACTTTCTGTGCCAGGGTTACCTGAGTTGCTGACCCCCCATGCATTGGAAAGGAGCGGGTGATACTTCACAAAGTCTCGGATTGATCCTTAACTCCATTGCATTGGTGAATTTTCCCTTCACAGGTGGTTAGCAGTGTTTTTGAAGAGAATGATTCCTTTGTCCTCTTCTAATATTAAACCCACAGGAAATTGCTTAAAAACATAATTGGTGGACATTTAATGGTGTAATGTGATAGTAAAGTGGCTAAAAATTAGTCACAGTCAACTGCCTGAACTCTGCAAAACAAACATAGCTGTTAGGGCTACAGAGGGAAAGAATGGAGAGGGGCACGGTGATAGCCAGTAGTTACATCAGAGCTAGCTGCAATAAAGAATGAAAGGTCTTGATTCTTATAGTTCCTCCAGAAGTAACCAGAAAAAATGAATTTTTCGAGGTAGCCTTGAGAAAAACCACTGTCAGGGTAAAGGGAGTCATGCACTGCGACGAGGTCTGATGACAATGTCTAATACCAGATATATTAAGATCAAATATGGTATAATTTCTTGATTACACTTGGCCAAAAGGATGATTGCATCAGTAAATTTAGCTTATGATGAATGGAATACTAAGAACAACAATAATTGCTTTAGACCATCTGGAAGTCCAAACCATAGTGAGGAAAAGAAGCAGCCAACTTCTTGAAATCACTATCTCAAGTTTGGTACAGGCATACAGGGAAATCCAAAAATTACACAGAAAATGCAGGAAAAACCACATACTGCACTACTGAAAATCACTTTCTGGGAACAGAGGACTAGCAGCATTAAACAGCTTTTGAAACATTTCTAATAGGACCAGACTAAAGGCTTCATTTTTTTTTGTCAATGCCTCCAGAACAGCTGCAGTAGTTTATGATGCTTGTGCTTATCTTAAAGAGCAACATCAACATATCAGACTGAATTCTTACACCACGCTTCCAGGTCTGTCACTAACAATTGTGAAAAATGTCAGTAAAATCTATGTGGTGAGTTCATTAGCTTCAAGGCACTCTGGAAATGTGAAATCAAGTACAAATATTGAATGTGAGTAAGTCAAAACCCTGGAAAGGGACCACAAGGAGGCAAGAATAAAATTTTTAATGAATAAGATGATAAGAAAGAAGAAATGTGACTGACGCCACAGGACCTCTTCTGTATTGTGAGATGAGAAGCTGGGAAGTCACACTCTGAGCAAGTTTTCTTCTGGCTGGTAAAGGCCCCTAAAGCCTTTTTAGAACAGCCAGAGGTGTACCTTCCCTGAGAAGCCTTGCACACAAAGGGCCGACCACTCATGGGCAAAAAAGGGGCAGAATGAAACAATATTTTTCTTTTACTTTCACAAACAAAATAAACTTTTCTCAGGCCAAAAAATCTGTGATCAGGGCTAATATAAGTAATCCAAGAAGTTCAACACAAATCAAAAAGAGATGCTGGCCAGTGGGGCTGGGGACTTATTGGGGAAGGATCAAGGATGTGTTCTCTCTCCAGCTTAATGACTTCGAGCTGATTCAGTTGATGTGCCATGCCTCTCAACAAAGCACCAAGGGCATATCTTAAAAGTGTCTGACAATCAGCAGAACTAGTGAAGCCCATGGAGACTGCAGCAGAAGACAATCCTGCCAGCATGACAGAGCAGGCATCCTGAGGGTTGCAGAGGCTCATGATTTTACAGTGGAAGTCATCAAACAGGAAGCCTGCAAGACTTTGCCAGGCACGAAATTGTGCCAGGGGACTCCATGCACAGAGGCTTCTGTTCTGCATATTGAAGACAGAAGCAAAATAAAAACCTGCAAGAAGCATAAGACAAGACTTCTTTCACTTTCAAAGAGGAATAGGTTTCTTTCAACTCCTGGTGCTAGGCACTGAAACAACAGGTAAAACTGCAACTACAGGAACTTCTGAGGAATGATGCCTGCAGGCAACTCCCTCAGAACTCTCATCCTCCCCTACCCCCAGAGTCCGCAGAAAAGAGGAATCTTTCAGCATGAGATAAGAGTCAGCAAATTAAAGCTCTCATGGACCAAAGGAAAATAAGACAAGCTCTACCATGGGACTCACAGTAAGCCTTTTTTATCTCCTCTTATCAGAGGAACTATCTTGAAAATCTATAGTGATCATAATTGTTATGCTACCCTGTAGAAAGAAAAGCTTTTGTATTAAAATCTTAGCCCAAGCCACATGGTGATTAGCAGCTCAAAAGTGGCAATTTCAACCCCATCCAGATGTTCAGTAGCATCACTGTAATGTGCCTTGTTAAGCGTCCCAGCACATCTTGCAAGAACACTAATTTCAGATTGTTCCCTCAAAAAGGCACACTAGTCTAGGAACAAACCTATTGTAGGGCTACTGGGATAGAAATCCTCACTTTTGCAATTATTGCCTGTCTACTGCAGTATGTGGACTCCCACATCCCCAAAACTGGCCTGTGGCCAATTTCTCCATGCAGGTCAGGGCTGGATCTTTCCCTTCACCTGAGGCCAAACCTCAGGAGGATGAAGGCATACACAGGAATCAGCAGAGCCACACCTAGCAAAATAAACTAAGGAAATAACTCAAAGACCTATTTAAAAAATTTTATAAAATGACCTCACTACAAGGCAGCTTTTAGGGATTTGAAACACAATGACTGAAATATGAAATCAAATAAGCAATAACGATTTACGTATCAGTTCACTTTTTATAATTAAATTTTAATTTCTTAAATTAGTTGCATCCTCTCCATTGTGACAGCTTCAATAAATTAATTGTTATCAGACACTTATTATTGTTAATCATGAACCTTCACCACAGGGACACAAAGACTCACTTTTGGTTGCCTGTTTCAGCTGACACTGTGCCAGCTCTCTAGTGTAGCTCAATGTACTATACTAGTATACTATACTCTTAGTTTACCAATGGGTTTTAATTGTAATAATTTAACCTACCCCACTCAAGCCAGAAACAGGTGTGAAATAATTTTTCTCATCAAAGTAAAAAAGAGGTTTTTTGCTATAATTCTATTTTTTTTCTATGTTTCTAAAAGAATATGGATTATCTTTATTTTCACATCTGGAATTTAATAGAAAATACTAGTGAAATTATTTCCTTGCTGCCAAAGAAAGCATTATACAATTAGTACAACAATTGTCACCAATATTTGGACCATGCAGGCGTGAGAGAGGAGACAAAGGTAAGACAGTGTGTTTTCAGATTCCATTGGAGAAAACAAGAGTAATCATCATATAAATGAGTGTATTTTTCTCAGTTGTCAGAGTTACAAGTCCCCATGTGCTAACAAATGGAAAATAACACATTCATTGCAGCCAATCTAAAATAATCCCAGTGTGAAGGATGTCAGCAGCAGCCCTGCCAAGACAATGCAGTGTCTCCCCGTGACCATACAGACTCCACTGGTCACAAGTGGAGAGGAGCCCATGATTGCATTTAAATGCTGGTAAGGCTGCCAGCATTGCTGTACCTGGGAGTGACAGCAGAATATCACACCTGCACATTGATGCCTGGTCACTTAAATATTTGAAATCTTAGCTAAATCATTAAGCTGCTGGAAAATGATGCATGTGCTAAGTTCTGACATATGGAATAGCTTTTCCACTCTCTGTCTCTCTCAAATTCAAAGTAATTTGAAAATTATCCATCTTCTCTTGATCTTTAATATACTCATTTGTCCCATGATCTCATAGCACTTCTATTTGTTGATTGAGGAAGCTCAGTGGTGTGAATTAAATAGTAATTGCTCACAGAACAGAAATTGCTCAAGAAAGTTTTCAGCTCGTTGAAATGCATAGATCTGTATCCCAGGAGTGTATTACTAGAAACATCTTCGTTATGCTCATGGCTTAACTGTGTTTTACACTTTCCCAATTAATAAGATTTCATAACCCCTGAGGTTTATGTGCAAGAAGAAATTGTCAGTGAGTTTTGAATCCTGGATTCTCAAGAAAAGTAACTACTTTAGCTAATAAATCCCTCAAGTAACAATTAGTGTTATCAATGTAATATACATAGTTTATGATTCCAGTAAAATTGCCAAATGTCTTCTTTTATATATTCAGACAGCCACAGTCATGAGGTTTAATTCCTAGGAACACAGAAATTTGCTCTTCCTACTGAATGTGCAACCAAGAGGGTTTTTTGCCAATCAATCATGTGTCCCTCACAGGAGTTACCAGTGCTCCTTGCTACTGCATCAACAGTGCAACAAGGCTGTCACCAAGTCAAACACCCAAGGTTTCATCCAAAGCCCCTAAAACGAGGAAGGAACAAGCTTTTCCAGATACAGAACCTAGAGATGTTAAAATATACATATATATATAAAACAAAAAAGGGATAAGAAAAAAAGAAAAAGTAGATCTTTTAAATCCTTCATCCACACCCCCTTCTGTGTCTGCCACAAACACTGTTACCAATGTACCCAGTTATGGAAAGACTGACAAAACTGTTCCTCTTCTTGTCTGAGGACAGTGGGTGTGCGCAGAACACAGCAGAAACCAACACCGTGCCCATGGTTCAGGGCACAGTTGAGGTATGGAATGTTTTTTGAAGTCCTACTGTCCACCAGCTAAGGAGAACACTGCTTTAAAAAAAAACATAAAATGAAAGAACTCAGTTTCAGTCTATTTTGTGTTTTTGCTCCCACATGATATAAATTTACTCCATTTAATAATTCATTTAATGGTCATGTGAAATAAAGTAATCCCCAGTGCTTTGAAAAGCTGGAATGTGGAGTTGTCACAGGCTCTATTCTGGCACTGATGAGTAATTCACCTTGTGCATAATAAAGTAGTAAAAAGATCTTGTATGTCTACCTGTCTGCAATCCAGGTTTTCACATTTTTGCAGAATAGTAACTCGAATACCTCCAGCAGAATCAATAAGAGTGTATTGAGAGCAGAATCACAGAACGGTCTGGATTAGAAGAAAATTTTAAACATCTTCTCCAATTCCCCTGCCACACACTGAGGCATCTTTCACCAGGATCAGGTTGCTCAAAGCCTGTCTGACCTGGGGCTTTGAACAACCTGATCTGAGGAGGGAATTAGAGAAATATGCACTTTTTACAGTAGACTCTGCAGTTCTCAGCTTATACTAGAATTTATTATAATTTGTTACAGCTTCAATGAAGTACTTTAGAAAATACGCAATAGAGAACTAGTAGAGATAATATAGTCCTTGATAGAGAACTAATAGAGCTGGTTTTAGTTTGTATTAAAGGTATATTGTCAAGGAAAAACAGAAAGAATTTTTTTCTCCTCTACTTGCAGCATTTCTTCCTTGGGCCTCACTCAATTAGGACAGTGAAGTTAGACTATTTACTTTTCTATTTCAAGTTTGCTTTCAGGGATTTTTTGTATGGGTCTTTTTTTCTTTTTTTTTGGGTCTTCTTGTTGTTTGTTTGGTTTTGATTTGGTTTTTTGGTGGTATTTCTCATGGGTTTTGTGTGTGTGTCCTTTTACACTCTGGGTGACTGCTTCAACCTGAGACCAAAAATAGGTGCAGTAACCCCTTCAGCAGTGAAAGCATTTCTATTCAGGTTAGGTCTTCTAGTGTGTTTGCTTTTAAACCCTATTTTTTGTCTTGAAAAAAATCTTACCCATCCATGTCTTAAATTGATTCACAATACTCTGAAAACTGCCATTCCTGACAATGCAGCTGATGAGTCATTTTCTACCCTTCAGGTTTCTGAGGTTTACACCAATATCAGAGTTTTATGTGCCTCTTAATTACCTTCGGCTTTATAAAAGTCCCTAGTGACACTGTTCAAGACATACAAGATGCACCTGAAAGGGGAAAAGAGCTAATCAAGAAAAGCTTGAATTCTGAATGCCCCTTTTACAGACTCAGCAGCAGCTTTTTCTTTCTCAGCTAAGGATCCCAAGGCCACTTTTGTCCTTAGGTGCATTTTAGAAATAATAAAAATGGGCAAAATAAAATTAAATCAAATAACTAGCAAATATTTTTCTCCCATTTATATTAATATATATGTATATAGACCAGACAGATACAGTGCAAAACAGATTTTGAAGATATAAATTAAATTTGTGAACATTCAAACCTTTCAGTCTACTCTGCTTTGTCTTTTGAGACACATCATTTCCAGATAAGAAAATAGACCTGTATCTCTTGGGCAGGAAAAACACAAAGTAGAATTTGCTCTTTAACTAATAGTATACATTGCTCCAAGTTTTTTGACATCTATCTTCTATGTCTCAAGAGCCAATAAATATTCATGGAATAGTACTGTATTAATTAGCTTAACCTGCAATCAAAAAAATATTTTTGAGATTTATAGTGTGATCCTGGGAACTTCAATGGGCCTCCCAGTATACAAAAAAAAGTGCAACATACTTGGTGTGGCAGCCAAGTCTGTTAAGGAAAGAAGCTCTGCTGTGTCCTGACTGCCATTAAAACCAGACTGCTTAAGAGCCAAGGATCACAACATCTGCTTTACCCACTGACACTTTTTCCCAGTGTTAATTTTCAAAATCCTTTCTTCCCTAGTAAGTTGTGAAAATATGAATTAGAGCCAATTTTTAACATAGATATATTTCTGACACTAGAAGGTGTTAAGATGAGAACAGAGAGAAACTCCCCTATGTCCCCATGTCCATTTCTAGCCCAGAGCTCCATGCTGCAGACATCACCCCCACAGCAAGCCAAAGGTCTGCTCTCTTAACATTTGTCCCTTCTTGTCCTTGTTCCACTTTTGCATCATCAATTATAACTTTGGCCAGGGCTGTTCAACCTGCCAACACTTGGCCAAGAGAGGAAATGTACCATTTTCATTTCTACCCCTTGGTCCTGAAGCATGGTAGTGGCACCCACCCTCCAAAGAATCTGAATACTTCAACATTCGTCCATATAAGCAAATATAGGACATAACTGAGGTGTTACTGCTTGAGATGTGGGGCCTGACAAAAGATATCATACATGGACCAAACCCACCCTTTAAAACAGGTTCATAACTCCTTGGTTTCAGCTGTCACACAAAGGAGACTTTCTCACCAGCTCTCCTAGTTTTCAAATAAGCATGTCAACATACTCAGCCTCTCAGCAGCATCACACAGGAGAGGTCACACAACACATTTTTCTTAAAGATCTAAAGAAGTGTTTTAGAGAAAATAAACTCTGATTAGCAGGTCTGGAATTAACAATTTTTATTTTTTTTTTTATTTTCCTGGAGAGATCTTATTCCAATTAGGCAGATACAGTGCAGAACCTACCACATCAGCAAAATTGTTTAGGAATGTTTCAAGAACACTTGAAACACACATGCATACTCTCACATTCAGGAATTACTTCCTCACACATCTTCGGCTAATGAAATGGTAAAACCCCATAACATTAAATTAAATCTAAATACGAAGGAAATTAACAAAATAGCAGTATGAAGGTTACTATAACCCTATTTTAATTGCATTAAAAGTATTTTCTACTTATACTTTAGTAAGTATCTACATAATCTGTTTGTGATAAAAACATGCCCAAGAAAAGAAAGGCTGACATAGCTTTTAGAAATTCAATTAGTTAATTTCTTCACTTTTTTATTTCAACATCAGTGTTCCAATATTTTGTGAGATTTAATAAAATTTCATATCATTGAAAGAAAGAGAAAAAGCATAACTAGTAGAGATTAAGTTGGAACTATTTTGCTTTAGTTGATCAGGCTGATGGGGTTAATACACAGAAACTGTAGAAATGCATAAAACTGTCCTTTAATAACATAAGTTTTCAAACAATTTCAAACATCAGTTTGAAACCAATTCCCATAGCCATTTTTTATAACATATCCAGAATTGTGCTAATAATAACCATTCTTCAGTGCTAAGCCTCAAACATTTAATAGTCATGTAAAAAGTCCAGTAATTTTTTATTTCCTAACGCTAACTTGCATCAAAACCTCCCTTAGGAAGCAAGCCTGAATCAGCAAAGCACTAACCTTCAGCATGACAGCAAACAGTACAATTTGTTCTCCAACAAAACCATGATTCCTCAAACACAGGCAGGAGAGACCAAATTTCTGACCATAAACCAACTTCCAAAATCCCATTGTCATGAAACACACCATGTGCTGGAAAAGCGGATGGAAGAAGAGGGGCTGTGAGTGCTGCTGGCAGGTGAGCTGTGACAGCGTTTTCCTTGGAGAGCAGCACCACTGAGGGATGGCTCTGCCTGCACCTGCTGCAGAAGCCCCTCCAGCCTGGCTGCCTGCCGTGGCTCCTCTGCTCTGGGCTGCACAGGAGGCCTTATTGCTCCTAGGAGAGCAGAGCCTTTGGCCAAGTCACGCGTTATGGTCACAGCACCGGGGATATGTGACTGGGGGGTGGCTGCAGAGCTGCAGGTTGGACGCTGCAGCCCACGGCACAGTGTGCTTGGCTGTGTCAAACTGGAAGGGCACTCGTGAGCCTTTGGGCAGTATAACAGATGCACATGGTAGTTTGGGTTGCTTTCGCTGGAAAATAAGCTGTTCCAGAATATCTGTGAAATGGTTAATGTCCCCCAAACATGATTGTGAAGTGCTTCTGGAGTGACCTCTGCAGCAGATAACATCAGCACACGCAGCACTGATAGCAACATTTGCACTCCTGGTTAGAGCAGCAGGCCAGAGTGCATTAAATATCAATCCCAGTGGTTTTCCCCTCTTCCCTTCCAACCTGCATTCAGGCCAGGGAATCCTCCTGTGCACACGTGATCTGTCAAGATACTTCAATAAAAGCCAATGGTGATGGTGCTCCATTCCCTCACTGTTCTGCTGAACTCCTAATGTTGAGGGTATGGCTGTTGGCTGCCCTGTCTTCCACCTGGGCCATGCATCAAAGAGGCATCAAGAACACCTGGCTCCAACTGCCCATGACTGGGAAGCTGTGGGAAAGGCCTGCTGCCAGCCAGGGGTGCAGAGCAGCCAACCCAGCAAGAAACAACGGCGCAGAGGGCAGGGCAGCTCTGGGGTGAGCCAAAGCTCCAGCTCGCCAGAGAGGGCTGGGACAAAGGCAGGGAGGAAATCTGGACAGATCACTTTGGGCCACAGAGCATTTTCACTTTTTTTGATCAAAGAGCAGCACAGCTGGCATTTAGCAATAATTTGTTGAGCCAGCTTGCAAGTTGCAAGAATATTTTCCACTACTCAGAACATAACTGCGGTAGCTGCTCTGACTGAGAAATCAAGTTACAACTATGACGTGCTGAGTGCTCAAATAACTGTTATTTTGACAGACTGGCCCAGATTTTAATCTCATTTCTTGAGAGAAATGCTGTATTATTTCATAAAAGGACTCCTGCAATATCCATTTATGTCAAAATAAGATCATAATGTAGACTTGCAGTCAAGGATAATCAAAATTTCTCTCAAAAAATTCCTCTGTTATGCTTGCATCTCGAGAAACCTGCTAGGGATGTAGTGAAAATTTCAAAGTTTGTAGTTTGTGAAGTAATATTTCTTTCTTTCTTCTTTATGTATTAACAGGATTATAATTTGTTTTTTGATGATTTCAAAGGTGGACATGAATTTGTTTTATATCTGCCTTGATGGTGTAAATAAGTGGGTGCAATGCTATCAAACTTTAAGCATATGCAGGGAAGGCAATATTATCCTTTTGCTTTTCCTGTGACTTTCAAGGGATTTAGGAGCTAGAACAGAAGAAATTAGTCTCTCCTCTTTATCCAAGAGAAGAAAGATTCAATAACTAACATTTCTTCAGATTCCTGTAGCTATTTAATTCTTTAACTCTTAAATTTTGATAATTATTTACACATGGCAGTGATAAGTAGAAGCTTGTATTAGATTTTCATTAGCTGTAATTCCATCCTAAGAGCTAGAATCTCATACTACAGACACAAACATTGCAAAAAATATTTGGTTTTGCTCAGGTAGGACTGAGCTGTTAAAGGGAAAAATTGTGCTACAAGACTCCCAGGAACAGATTACTAGAGAATGAGGTTTTTGTTATTTCCTGCTGGGACAGAAATATTATGAAAAGTAAGCTGAATGAGCAGAAATGCTACAAAACCACAAGAACTGTTTGGTCTTTGAACAATGCACTCAGGTGTGCAGCAGAAGCAAAAGGTTCACCCTAGGCCTGGGGGGGAAGACCAGCCAAAATGGAAAATAGTAGCCTGGATTTCAGAGTGCATTTTGCAGGAAACAGACTTTTTTGTGTATCCAGAACAGTGTTATCCATCTATTATTGACCTAAAAACTGAGCAGCTTTCTGAATGCCATATTCTATGTAGGAACTCAATATTTGCTCTGTAGGAATTTTCTAAGTTGACATGTAGCGTACTATATAGCTCAGTTCTCATGAAACATTTGTACGCTGCTGACAGATAATACATCTTAAGAAAATATCCAGTATCCAAGTACTTCAAAAGAAAGCAATTTTATTTCTACTCTGTGACCTCTGTAGTCAGAATGTGCCAAGTTTAGTCCACTGCTGTTTACTATACTAAAATTCAGATGTGCTATTACTAGTGGTCAGCAGCAGGAGTCCCAAGGCCCATATTTTAAGCCATATGTTTCTTGATGGGAAGAGATCAAAGATGACTGCAAACGTTATGTCAGAAAAGTAGCAGAGCTAAAAAAATCCCAAGCAAACATATTTTTTTTTAAAGAATCTTTCTCTAAAACAAGTAGAGTTCATGCACCAAGAATATTTTACAATCACATCGAGTGCTATATGGTTAGCTAATATCTGATGTGCACTGGTGTTTTAGCACTACCAGTTATGCTTTGCACTACACTCTAGCAGGTGAGCCAATACGCCCTAGTTTCAATTGTCTTACTCCTGACTACATTAATTTTTTATCAATTAATAAACCTTGTAGATATTTCTACAGTCTTGACAATGAATCTTAGCATTTCTGTACATCAAAGTAGTAAACAAATATGAATGTGTGTCCAGCAATTGATCCTTTCTCTACAAAAGCCGTACCTCTGGCTCATACTCTGCCTCTTGGCCTGGTATTGCCTGGGTGGCTTGTCCTAATTCCCCACTTCAGAGCTGGGGTCAGCAAACAGGGGGATGCCCTGAGCATCCCTCAAGCTGTGACCTCCAAGAAGTAGTTCTACCACCAACTGGAGGATTTCTGCCCCTAGGTCCCAAAACACTCGTAAAATATCCCTGTCCCCTGACAAACTTGCAAGGTAGTCAGGTTTCTCTGAAAAACTCAAATTTTTTAGAAAACTAGTATGGGGCCAGATTAGTAACAGCACAATCTCATAAAAGGAGGAGCAGAAACTCGCTATGGACTAGAGCTAAGATGGCCCCATCTGAGAGTCTTGTCCCACATATTTGACACATAGAGTACCAGGCCAGGGCATGTTAAGCCTGGGGATGTTAATCCCCATCTGTCAGGATGGAGTAGTGCCTGCTCCAAGTTGTCTGGCCCCATGCCACAGAGCACAGGTGCCCGGCAGTAACAAGTTGGTGGCCAGCCTGTGCAAAGCACAGCAAGCAGCACTGCTTCTGCAGGAGGTGCTGTTCATGTGCCAGCACTGAAGCTGAGAGAAGCTGAGTAATGGTACTGAGGTGGTATAAATTCCTCACTTGGTGTCCAATTTTCAGCAAAGTTGGACAATTATTCTGGGTTCTTAAACATAAAAAAGGATATCACATACTGGCTTTTACTAAGAAACACCAGCCTTCACTTAAGCACATGCACCAGCAGCCTGTGAAATGGGTTTGAGACAGAAGTGCCATCTGGCTACAGGCAGGCCTTGAGTTTGCCCTTGAGTGCCTGGGCTGTCAGCAGTGGCTGTCTGTGCACCCCTTCCTTTCTTGACAGAACATCACTCCAAAGCAGTCTCATTGGCCAGATCAGTGGGACAACTGCATCCCTGCCTGCTGCTAGTGGGAAGTTCCAGCACTGGAGTTGGTATCACTGTCACCTCAGAGCTGCTTCTGCCTACAGCTTGAAGATACCCAAATTGAGGACAATTTCATAGCAATGTTACCTTGCTAATTATGAATTCCTTTACTTTTCAAAAACTATTAACCATGCAGTAACTCCATATCTGTAGAAGCATCTATATTGCAATAGTACAGAGAAGATTACAGTGCAATGAATTTTGTCTAGTATAGAACACTAAATAGCAGTATTGTTTTATAGAAGAATCCTTTTTGATAAAAATAAAGTAGGCCCCTTGGGGGAAAAAATATTTGACCATCAGTATCTGTCAGTATTTGGCCATCTCTGCTGAATTTTGGAGCACAGAGTATAATGTTCCTCTCTACACATGCACATTATCCCTTCTGGGCTGTGTTCTTTGGGCCAATCCACCATGGGACCACATCCAGGGTCTACAATTTCAACAGAGTCACCCTATGATTACCTACATGAACTTGCAGGAGTTTAATCTTTCCTGGTGATGTTTTTTTCCCCTCACTTCCCATTTATTGGAGATTGTGAATATCACATATAAGTATGGTGTTTGTCTTTGCCTTGTTTTAATGTTTTCACAACTATATTCACTGCACATCCCCATGACAGTTTGTTTTGTAAACACATATTTCCATTCAGCAATAGAATTTTCCTACTACTTAGTATCCTGTATAGGTAGCACAGGGATAGTCTTGTTCTTGAAATCTCAGAATTGGCTGTTGCTGACACGCGTCATGTTTTAAGGTCAGGGTGCTAAATATCCCTTTTAAGATGTTGACAAAACAGTAGAAGTAGCAAGGACAAATCTTGCTTTTTAAGTTCTGCCTGTTTTCACAGGTGCTTTTCTGCAAAAGCAGTCTTTTCCCTTCTATGAAATGTCCTGATCTTTGTTTTAACACCTCTCCAAAGCCTTGTGGGTCACAGGACCATGTTATTGAGCTTTCCCACGATAATTCCAGGCATAGCTCCAAGATATGAATCATTATGTCCTGCCTTGATCATCAGATGCTTATGCAGCCCGTGTAATGCCCCATCTGGATAACTCTAATTCATACATTTGGGGGCCTTCCTGCTATTTCCCTGAGGCTGCCTGTAGTACTACTCTGTTGCCAATAGAGTAAGCAGAGCCAAAATCTCAGTGTGAACTGAAAGAGGTTCATTGCCTTGTAATGAAGTAGAGGATTCAGTTCTGTCTCACGCAGTGTTGCCCTACCACACACATGAATGTTGGTTCGTTCACATTCCCTGTGGCTTTTCCATCACTCGAGGTGAGGACATGCAACCTTCTTTCCCAGTCAGAGCTACAAAAGAGATATTATTGCTTCTTGTTGTCATTTCCTAGATTTACTGTCTAGCCTTCCTAATACTGTCTGAATATGTCTTGCTGTTCCACACCACTGCTCTGATTCCAGCCTTATGCTTCATGGAACACTGACTTATTCAGGCACAGAGGGCTACCAGAGAGCAGGAACACGTGTGTCTTCAAGCTACAGGACACCTGTTTGCCCTTGCCTGCCAAATAACATTTTGTTCACGACAGTTGTGGTTGCCACCAAGACAGATTGAATTACAGCAGGTGCCTGGGAAACCCAGGAACTTTTGGGGGATAGAAGTCTATGCAACTGTAAAGCACTTACTGTGTTTGAAGCCAGCTTTTCTATGTGGAAAGACTGGTGAGGACAAAGTGAGCCACAAGGAAAGGAGCCTAATGAAGCTTGTGAAAGAAACATTCCCATAGGGGCTGAGCCACCAGCTGCATCTGACTGGATGGAAATAGGATATCAGATGCCTTCTCTGCTCAAGAGAAGACTGAAATTACGTTTCTATGTCTGAATATGGCGAATGAGACAATGTTGTGGCAAAAGGGGCTGCATGAGCTGGTGAGAAGCTGGTGGGGCGGATCTGAGGCTGGTGTCATGCATAAGCTGGAGGTGCTCTTAGCAGCATTTTGATGAACCTAAAAATGTACAGAAAATGCAATTTCCTATTTTGCAATTAGTATTTGGGTGTAGTATTATGCAATAAATACTACACCCAAAACCCTATAGGTTCTCAGAAGATAATTGATTTGGACCACAGTCTGAAATCTGCTATCACAAAACCAAATCCCCCAAACATCATGGAAGTTGGTTGTAGCTCCTAATGTAGAGCTACATAAAAATCTGTAACAGATGCCATCAACCTCGAGAAGTGGAAGCAGCATTTCCTGGCAGGACTTAAATATCAGACAAATGACATCCAACAAGGTGCAGACCACTTTCATAAAGGCTCCTTTTAGACAGAATCACACAGTGGGGACTGTGCTAATGGTAAGGACCTGCTTGACAGACAAAAATGCACTCAAAAAAATCGAGATGTATACAGTGATCAAAGAGAACTAACCAAGAACATTAAAAGAATATCATGTAGTAATTAAAAGACCTAAAAATGATGAGCCAATGCAGTTACCATACATTGTGAAAAATAATTTAAAAAGTGGTAAGCAGCAGAAGGTATGAGCAATGTTGTCATTTTTTAAAAAATGTTTTAGTATGTGACCAAATATATACAAGTTGGTACTTATCAGGCACATTAAAAAAAACAAAAATAAAAAAATCAAACAAAGACCCTTTGGACGAAGCTTATAATGTAAATGTAAAATTATAATTGTCTAAACCAGGTACACAATTAATAATTTTATTTTTGCTAGGGAATACCAAAATTCTATTGTTATACTCTCTGTGCAACACAGAGGTAGAAAATTTTTTTTCCTTTAAAAATCGGTACTGCCATACAGCTCCCTTCTTATTGAAAGTTTTGTCTTAACTTTATTTCTGCATTTTTGGTAATTTTAAAATAGGAAATTCTCTTTTTAAAAACCTCAATACTCTATTTTATGAGGGACCATTCTGTGCTTTCTCCTAATCTCCATCAGTAGAGGTTAAGAAAACATAGTAGTAAAAATAAACTTTTAAAACAATTCTACAAAGATTCCATAACAGGCTTTTTTTTTTTTTCCCCCACCAACATATTACTCTCAGCAACTTTGAAATCCATCTAAGACCCACCTGTAAATTTTGCATGTGTTTAAACACTGACACAGGAGTGATGTCAGAGTGTGAGGGAAAGCACTGGTGTGAGCAGAGCTGGTGAGGAGCCTGCCCGGGAAGCGCTGGGGCTGCAGCCGCACACCGAAGGGCTCTGCGCGTGCCCTTGATTTCTAGCGGGGTATCAAAGCTGCTGCTCTGAATCAGGAGTGCAGGCTTGGTTTAGCTCTCATTGACTCTGGCTGCAAAGCAGCACTTGAGAGGAATCAGCCTTTTGGTTTGGTTTCTCTCCACAATGGTGCTGGACAGACCTAAATTGCACAGGTCCTCTTGAACCTCAGAGTGGAAAAAACTACATCAGTTTAGGACGTGTGAGCTCAAATAAAGAGATGCAACATGTTAAGAAACCTTTGTGGGACAGTTTACAACATGCAGTGCTTTTTGAATATTGTATAGAATTAAATACGCAATTATACCAAACAATAAGATGTCAAAATAGATTTTAAAAACTGATAAAAATAAATTTTGTTTAATTATAAAATCCTGAAGAATAACAGAACCTGATCTAAACGCATACATGAAAATTTCAAAGGACTTCCATATGCCAAGAAAAATAATAACAGAAAGCAGGTGTAAAGCATTTTAATGAATAGATTGAACTTGGTTTACAAAAGAGACTGAATTTAAGTAATAAGAGAGCTAGGTAATTTAACATGAATGTAGGTATATGGTGAATTACTTCCATAGAGATGGCAATTAACTTTTAACTAATAATATATAGTATTCAGTAGTGAGAGAGAGTAATAGTTGTCCAAGATTAGCCTGAAGCAATAACCAATTATACTTAGTATTATGATAATCTACGATTATCTATTACTCATGATCTATTTGACCTTTGGGTTTTTGCTGATGTCTATTGTCTTTTTATTCACACATGTTTAATCTCTGCTTCAATCACCCATAATATTATAGTCCGGATACAGAGATTTTTTTTTTTTTAATTATTGATAAATCTTCTGCCCTGCCTCAGATTTTAATAGCAATCAGAATAATTGAATTAGAACCTAATGAAACAGCAATTTGAGGCTTTGTATTTTTTTGCCAAATGAGACTTTTTATCCATTAACTTTAAAGAGGAGAAACAGGGCAGAATTTTTAGCTGGGCTTTAAGAACAAATTATTTTCAAAGAATGATAATTTTTCAGATTCAAGGAAAAAAAATCCCTTAAATCTTTAGGGAAATGGGATTAAACCAAGATACTTGAAATCATATCAGCCTTGAAGTAATAGAAGCTTTCTTGATAGCCTGAGATTAGAAGGGACAAAAGAGCAGAGCCTGTTCACAGGCTGGGAAGAATACAAGGCAGGAGAGATATATATTCATTCCCTGCACAAGTGGTAGCACTTTATATGATTTTTGGAAATCGGAGAAAGTTTGAGAATCCCCAGTCACTGACTAAATTACATTGAAAAATTATGTTTCTTTAATATATAATTAGAAAAAATAGAAGGAGAGGGAGCTTGAGTGGATAATAAGACAAAATGGATGATTTCTTAACCAAAATACCCAGTTATTTCAGTGACAGTCAAAAGAGAAATTCTCTAGTCCCTCTAGAGAGGGACATTTAGTGTCTCTCCAGGACAGAGCCTGAGCATGGCAGGACCCAGGATGGTGAGGCATGAGCATCAAAGACAAAAGTGACTGCTCGAGCAGTTTCAGATATTTAACTGAAATGTCGCAGGTTCCATTTCATTAACAACTTAAATGAATTTCAAGAAGTAGCGCACCAGTAACACTGACAATTTTGTTTTTAACAAGCATATTACAGTGAGCTGCTCAGATTTACTCAACAGAAGTGGAGGCACTATCAGTGCTCATAGACATGCTTCCTCTAAAGCAGCATGCAAACTTGCTTTAACCACTGAATGTATTTGCTCCTATGAACGTGAATACAGGAAGCTTTCAAGAACCAGTGGTCACTTGCAGGCATAATTCCAAGATTCAGAAAATATTACTGTAACAAAACTTTCAGAAGTTTGAGGAGCTGAAACATTGAAGCTGGTTTGTTATACATTAATCATAGTCCTGGAACAGTTTTTTATTTTTCCAAAACCTTTTCTCTAAAACTTTGGAACATGTTCTTTGTTTGTGAGGTGGTGGTCTTTTCTATTTGTTTTTTTGGGGGCAGAAGGGGAAGAGCTTCTGTTTATTTAGTTTTGGGATTTTTTTGAGGGAGGAGTGTTTGGTGTTCTGTTGGTTTGGTTTTTTTGATTGTGGCTTACTTGTTCAAGTTTTTAAACATATTTACTAAATAGCTGAGATTATTGGTTTAAAAATAAAATTTTAAAAAAGAAAAAAAAAAAAAAAGATTTGGTGATACAGAGTGATATTTAGTTAACAGTTGGATTTGGTGAGGAACCAATACCTTAGAGGTATTTTCCAACCTTATTGATTCTATGATGTCATTGAATGGTCACAAATAAAGACGGTGCTAGCCAGGCTCAAGTTCTAGACACAGTTACACACTGTAGAGGCAATAATAATTTCCAGTTAGGAGCAAAGGCTGAATCCAAATCCTCAGGGGTTGTGATAAACAGAGGCAGAATTTCCCTCCTCCTCCTCCACCAGGCAGGCCCACTGCATCCTGTAAGGGCTTATTTGCAGGAGAAAGCAGATGGTGTTTGTAGTGCTGCATTCCAGCTGGGCTTCTGCCAGGGGAGGGCAACCTTAATTTTTGTCCCCTTTTCACCATGACAACTTTGCCAGCCTGGCTCTCATCACTTGGTTCTTTTGTGGCAGTGTTAGCTAGAGGAGGATTACGGGGCAGGAATGTTGACTTGTGATGCTACAGTCGTTCTTTGGGTGAGCAAAGACATTTGCTTGCAAAGTTTGGAGTTAAGCATAAAAGATGCAAGAGTTGTGTTCAAACATTGAACAAATAGTTCAATAATATATAGTTCAAACATTGAACAAAACAACACAACCAATCAAAACTAAAGGACAAAGTAATTGCAATTAGGAAAGCTTGACAACTTGTT
Organism: Sitta carolinensis; assembly: GCA_032173965.1. Lineage (NCBI taxonomy): Eukaryota > Metazoa > Chordata > Aves > Passeriformes > Sittidae > Sitta > Sitta carolinensis. The sequence goes on from CM063288.1 coordinate 23,665,646, forward strand.
CACTCAAATTAGTAACATGATTAACATTAAGGCTGAAATCAGCAACCTTGTGAACTATCGTGGCTGATCCCATAAATCCTCTTGGAAGAAATTATCTTTCTGGATTTCTGAGACAGTTATCTAAGATACAGAAGAACAGCAACATTGTTGCCCTCCATACAGCGATCAATGCAGTCTGACCAGCATACATGATAAAAATAATTTCACTGAATTAAAGGGACAGAAACTGAGAAGGAAAGATGAAGCGATATATACTTTCTTTACTGAATGCCTCACATGTATTTAGCAGGTATGCTGGAGTGAGCACAGCCTGCCTCCAAGAGATTGCATGGGAGTTTGACTCCAGCCTTTGCAGAACTTTGTGAATAGACCTAATGTCACAGGCTGGATAACTACAGAATTGTGTTGCTGTTCACTTTAAAGCATATCCCTTTGTTACCCATCACTTCAAGAACTACTTATTTCATGAAATAAGCTTTTCTAGTGTCAATCCTTCCAACTAAACAAAAAAAGGAGATGAAAAAAAGACTATTTCAAAGTCTGTTCTTCGTATATGAACAAATGATATGGAGTGAAATACACTATTCTTCAAGCTCAAGAGGTGAATTGGTATCCAGCTAGGACTGAAGCAGCCCTTAACAATAATACCTGATAGTTCTCATTACACTGCAAATGAAAGTGTTTCACAAGGATGACTTGAAAGGCTCAAGTAAGATACATTGTTAGCATTTTTCTATTTGGAAGATCAGTGGGATAAGGGACAGATTAAACTACCAGAACCTTTTAAAGGGACTAAATTTCACAAGCACAAATGAGCTGGATGAGCTAAAATAACCTCTATCTGTCCTGTTTTCCTGCACTGAGCGACCAAACCAAAGTTCTTTAATCTGGAACGATAGTTGTTTAGATAAGATGAAAACACCCCAGAGTACAGTCCCAGCAGGAAGAGCCTGGGCCTGTTTCTCTGCAGCACGAGCAGCCCCAGAACTTCTTCTCCTTGAGACATCCATGCTGGGAAGGGAGCTCCCGGCATGGTGAGCCTTGGCAGGGATGCTGCAGCAGCTGCTGGCTTCGGGATGCAGGAAGAAACAGGAACAGGCATCAAGCCTCCTCTCTGCACCCTCTGGCTGCCCACACAAAGGGGCTGGTGTTGCACAGAGGTTTCTGCAATGATCCCCAGGAGGGGAAGAGGTATAAGTGCTACAGATTTCACTTCAACTTTCAATCTTTTTGTTTTCTTTGCATGATTTCTTGACCAGTTTGTTTCCTCTTTTGATATGGTTCCACAGGTTTCTCTTCTGATGTGGTTTTACATGCTTCATCTAGGACATCAGAATGGACTGCACTGCTGCCTTTATGACTACCAATAAGCAGGAAGGCAAAGAAACCACAAGATAACCTACTTTGCAGATCTAACAGGTCCTTGGAGCTAACTAAGCAAATTACCGAATGCCCTTCTGCATGGAACCTTCTCAGCAAACACTTTAAAAGAAATAGTCTGTAATGGTTTCAAGCTCTCACTGACTTTAATTTGCATGAAATCAGGTTCTCTTGTCCCTGCAGAAAGAACTTAAAATCTCTTCATTTTTCTCACCCTTCCCCTCAAGCCCTCCCATAACACCAAAATCAAAACACATTTCCATGCATTGCCCTTCTAAGGCCCCTCAGCCTGAACCACACTCGCAAGCAGAAAGAGAGCTGGAATTCCCTTTGCCTTTGGCCTGGTTGCCAGCTGCAGCTCCAGTGTCGGCAAAAATCCTGAAAGCACCCAGACCAGCAGCTGGGACCAAAAGCACCTAACCAATTCTCTTTAATAAAGTGACCGCAGCTCTAGAACTACTTTTAAATACCCTTTATGTTAAATAAATGTACTGGGAGATACCAAAAATGGTTGGTGTATAAGAGCAAGGTATTAAGGAAATAGAAACCAGGTTTTAACAGGAAAAAATCCCAATTGAAATGCCTTATTTTCACATCGCTTCAATTTGTATTAACATGAATCATCTAGGCATTGTATGTGAAAAACAGAAATCCCTCTTTTGCCTTGTAAACGAAACGGTGAAGAGCAAACTAGCTTAATGTCATTTGATTGCCTGAATAGAAACTAAGCAGGAAGAATAATTAATCCTCTTTGCCAAACATAACATATAAAATCTTAATAATTCTTAAAATGGCATTTATTGCTGAAATAAAAGCATTTTGGTGCTTCTAAATGGAAGGAAAATTATATTTTTGCATTTTATACCATACTTAACATCAGCTTGTGACTTAGTTCTGTGTTTGCTTTGAATTAAAATCTCAGTAAAAGCTCAAGCTTCACTCTTTTGGGAATGCCAGTGTAGCTTAAATTATGTTATGTAGGGGACCAGAGGGTTAGGGAACTGAATGGTCACTATCTCAGGGCTGATAAAGCAGGGATCTGTACAGGAAAGCATGAGCTTTAGAAAACAGCAGCATGAGGTAATAGCAAATGTGCTAGATCTTCCTCCAGGAGGATCTGAAGGAGATTAGGAAAGGGACTAAGATAAGAGCATTTGAAATTCATTATGTTTATTATACAAGTGGTCTTGTTTGCCAACGCATTTCATGCAAACGGTGGCTGCAGCCCTGCTTTGGCAGGTGGTGACTGCTGCATAGGGGCCCCTGGGGTGGCCTTAGGAATGCTCAGTAAAACTGCAGGCTCCACGGCAGGGCTCACTTTGCTTTTATCATCCAGGAAAGTGTGTGGGGAAAGCAACATCCCTCAGCACTGCAGCTGAGGTCTCTGTACCAAGCTCTAAGGAACAGCAACCCTCTCATCCTCCTGGCTTCTTCAAGGTATCTTTCTCCCACTACAATTAAAGGAGCCAATCTAATGCTTTTATAAACATTTCAAATTTTGAATTTATCTGAATAATAAGAGCTTCATGGCAGTGAAATCCAAGTCTGCACCTGGCCTGCAGCACAGGCAGAAGAGAGGTTGACTGCATAACACAAACTAAAGAGGGATGATTGTCATGCTCTGCCCTGAGAAGGAGTGAAATGACCTCCCTGTTTTACCACATCTAACACCTTTAGGTTGGCACTAGTACTGCTGGGACTTGAAAAGGATAAGAGCAGCTTTAGCTGAGGTGGTGGCTTTTATCAGAGCTTTATTTCTACTGCTTACTTCTCTTAAACTTCATCATAGTTGGAAGGCTGAAGTATATAAGAGTAAGCATACAAGAGTAGCTAAAGTCAGTTGTGAAAATCAAATGTGGAGTCTCAAGCCACTTCAACATTTTAAAAAATGTTATCCTCTGCTTTGCAGCTCTAGTCATGTAAAGAATAGGATGTAACAGGGATAACTTCATCCCTTTAAGTCACAATCCTCTTAGGATACATCCATCTTTTCCTTGGTGCACTCACATTCAATTTCAAAGCTCAAGTCTTTTATCACACCCACAGTATCTGCGAGACCTAGATAAGCTTAATAAAAAATTCTGTAATACACAGTAATCAATATTTTCTAGGAAGGTGTATGTTGACTAAAATGTTCACTGTATAGAGGAGGATGCTCTAACACCCCAACCCAGAGCAGCCAATAGTGGGGGTGCGGGTGAGGACCTTTGGATTCTGGTTTGGCTGCCTGTTAGGGGCTTGCAAAGCAGCCTCAGCAGCGGCTGTGCTGATGAGCTCTCTGGCATGTGTGGTTGTTCCCTGCTCGGGCTGCAGCACACACTTCCCTGCACAAATTCATCTCAACAACCCCTCACTATTGAAATCTAAACCTCCACACCCCAAATCAAACTGTGACAAGTGTCACAAAGCTTATTCACATGAACTCATACTTGCAACAAATAGAATGAGAAATTTCACACATTTTGTGCTTAAATACGCTTCACTACAAAGGAACAACTGTACTTCACAGCTGTTCCATCATGAAAAGAAACCACAGAAAGACAAAAAATGTTCAAATATGAAATTAAAAACAGAACAAGTTCAGCATAGAGTAATTGGGCAAGAAGCCTCTGAATTCTTGGACCTCTTGAAAATGCACTTCAGATAAGTCTGCAAGAGTTTAAACTCAAGTCTTTATGCAGACATTTATCATAATTGTCTCTGCCTAGTAAGAAGATCTGTCAGCCCATTCAAAGTGCCATTGTCATCCACACCATATTCCACCGAGAGTAATTAACCAGTACCTGCCCTAAGTTTTTAGCTTCTCTGCGATCTTACACCACACTTAGCTCATTAATCTTGTCTTTAAAACCTTTCCAGACATCAGAGTAGGCCTTGGCAATTTTTCCAGGGAACATTCCATAACGCATTCTTTTGCTAATTACTGTCTGAACAGAAATGTAAAGCCTGGCCTCATTCATTAAAAACAGGCAGGGTCTTTGCATAGGTCCCAAATTTCAGACTGCCCCTGGGCAGCAGCACCTTGTTCTGCTCTTGGTGCCTCCTGCAGTCAGTGGCTGAGCCCCTGCACTGGTGCCACCCTGTCCCACCAGCCACGCTGCTGGGGACACGAGGAGGGCAGGAAGGGAGGCTCCAGCAGCACCAGGGCAGCGCTAGCTGGGAGAAGGAGCATTTTGTACCTGCAGGCAATGCAAGGAGAACTCAGCAAGGGAAAACAGAGATCACCTTGCTGTTCTTGTCTGCTGCCTTTGCCTGGAGTAGCAACCTCTCTCCACAGTGCCAGTTCACACCCTCCCAGGACTAGACCCTGGCTGGCTATTTTAGCAGAAGGGAGGCAGCAGAGAATAGGCTGGGTTTGTTACTTCAGACTAATTATTTTTCTTTAATTATATTATTACTATCATCATAATTTTAGTAATCTGAACCAGGCAGTAATTACGCAGTATTAAAAACCCCCTTGTTAATCACCCTTCTTCTCCTGACTACAGGTTTATTCCAACAGGGGCATTGCTGGGAAAAATGTGAAGTTACTCTACTGAGGCAAGTTTATGGTTACATTTGTAACTATCTGATTACCTTACTGTGTGACTAATGCCTCTGAATAGAGTCTGCTTTGCTAGTTCATCTCATCATTTCGGGCAAAAGGAAGCAAAAAGCATGATAAAATTGTAAGTATGTGTTTCAGTGCACTGTAAAACACACAGACAAAGAGCAAACAGTACTTGACTATTAGATATTCTCCTAAATCTCTCCTAAAAGCTTACTAATCTGCCTTACTTCTGGCACAGGGATGATATCCCCTAAAGGAGATCTCTAAGTTTATAGTGCGTTCCTTGTAAACTAGCAATTTTTTCATTATTAAGTTAATTAATTTTGGTTGCTTTAATGCTTTATTGATCGATAAGACCTCTAAGCATTCACTGAAGCTGTCACACTTGCAGACTGATGTATAAATAAGAGCATATAAATAAGGTGTATATATTGTGTAGGATATATGGTCTTTATTTCTTTCACAGGCTCTAGAAAGGCTGTCCAAGGATCCCATATGGAAAGTCACTATATTAATACATAGGCAGACTTTAAAGCTAGTGAAAAATAAATTTACAGGTCAAACTTAGACCCAAACTCTTATTTTAGGTTCTGATTCTAAACTCATGGCTGGGTTTGAAGGCTGAGTTGCATTAATTCTAATGGAATCTCTTGTTCTCACCTTGAGGCTGAATATGCCTTGAAGGAGAACTTAATGCTCCAGCACCAGTGATGAAATGCCTGTCTATAAATACAAATGATCACAGCACATATGCTCTTTTCTCTCATCTCAGTTTCAGGACCACAGATTTCTTGTGTTCCAGGAAGCCTTAAATAGCAGCATTAATGTAAAGAATGGATCCCCTCCTCCTTTTTTTTTTTATTAAGTGAGAATCAAAGGCAAAGGCCTTCACAAGTGATGCCCCTTCTGCATTTTGTTCAGCAGGAGAAAAGGTTCCTAAACACAAGGCTTATGGAAGGTCCCACAGCATGTAGGCAGAGGTGAAGCACCTCCAAATCTTACACAGCAGGAGCTGTGTAGAAAGATGGGCTACAGGGGCTTGGATGGGTGCACAACACAGCTAGGATGGAGCTGGCTCCTCCTCATTTCCATCAGCCACTTGAGCTCAGGAACACAGAAGTTACTTGGTTCTGTGGACACCATGTGGCCAGCCTCTAGCATTTCTACAAATAACAAAAAGGTCAAATAGCACAAAGTTCAGTTTGGCTTTAGGTGGCTTTAGTCCCAATAAACTTTACAAGTAGCATACATATTCTGAACTCAAATAAGGTCTGCATTTTGTGTACTCAGTTATAAGTGACCTGTTGATGAAGTTGATTACAAAGGATAGCATGCAAGAGTTTTAACAAACAGCTCTTTTGTCAAGGACTTAACACACAACCAACTTCATCCACAGCTTAAACAAGCAACTGACTCTGTGGGACAGGGTGCATCAGCAGTGTGTCAGTCAGGAGCTGAGGGCAGTTCAGACAGGGGGGCTCCTCTGGGTAAAGAACATTTTCTAGACTGTTAGCCTGTGTAATGCTGAATATCTACGTACATACAGGCACTCTTCAGGGTGCGCTGCCTGAGAAAGAATAAACCAGTTGAAACTTGACGCTATCTCAAAAGTTATCAGCAACAGATGGAGAAAGGGTGTGGGTCATACAGCTTCCCGTGGTGAAGAATGCTGAGACCAGCCTGATCCATCAATCCCAATCTTAAACATCCTGAGGATGTGAAGAACGATGCTTCCTGGCAGACACTGGCATCAGTGAGGATGTGGCAAAGTTCCTGTCAGAGGAACTGACAAATGGCAGAACTGAGAGCTTATCTAAAGCTGCTGAGCTGGCAGAGCTAGTCTGGACCCATACGACTCACAGGCGAGCAGTTCATACAATGGGGTGCCTCACTTTTTGAGGGCGGGGAATTCTAAAATACCCCCTTCCAAGAGTGCATGTGGAGAATCCTGCCAAGTGAGGACAACCCTTGAGGTTACTCCTTTAGGCTGAGCGAAAGACATTTGCCCAGAGTCATTGATAAGGATGAGTAAATTAAATTTCTAATTAATAATTTCACCAATATAATTGTTTAAATGTTGCTTTTAAAATAGGTATAACTGCTAGTATAATGTACTGTCTATGCTACACAGTAAATAATTCTCATTATAGGCTTTTAGTCTTTATCACAAACAAATTAAATTATGCATTTTTATATGCACATTTGTGTTTCCATACTTAATCTTGCAGGACAACCTTGTATAAAGGTTCAATTACATCTATATAATCCTCCAGACAAACTGGGGCTAATACTGGAGTCAGCAATATTCTGAGGAGTTAAAAAAGAAGGTTGCACCTCATGATTCAACAGCAGGTGTTGCCCAAGAAACTTTCATTCTAACCACAACAGGAACTCCAATATATTCCATGAGGACCCATTTTCTTTTCAGTATGACTTCCATAGGGACAGTAAACAAAATATCACCACTGTGTGGGAGAACAGAAATAAACCATTAAGAACTACACACCATCCCAAGAAGTCTTTCTACTCTGCTTCCCCAAGTCATCATTAGCCCTGAAAAAATGACAATGTCAAAGAAAAAAAAATCACTTATTTAAATTTATTTATTTAAATTTAATAAATATGCAAATTATTATTTTGGTGAGAAAATCTGTTTCTGGAAGCCTCTAGTCTCACCTACTAAAACCATGCTAAAATTAGAATAAGAGCAATATATTTTATTTACAATAGAGCTCTGGACATTAATGACTTTATGGTGAAAAAAAAAAACAAACAACCAAACTTCATCTTTTCTTTCTCAGTTCTGTGGTTAAGAGATGCCTGATAATGATGTAGTTTTGGCTTCCTGCCCTGTGAGACTTCAGGACTTGTTACAGCCCACACCAATGAGATCTTCTAAATGGATTCATTACCTTTAGTGCTGAGGGCACCTACCACTCCCATACTCTAATCCGCAGATCTTTGGTACCAGGCTTTGTTAGAGCACCAGTGCTGCCTTTGCTAGGTAAAATTCCTTCCAGCATCACTACCTCCCATCCATAATACAGCTCAGATCCCCCAAAGATGTCTTGGGCAGGTGGTATGTAAGGGCTGCCCTCAGTGATATACAGCAGAATCTAGTTTTAAGCTTCACAGAAACTTTTTTTATTACCAGTATGGGAAGTCGCATAGATTCAGCTGAACATGTCCTGTAAATGATTTTTCCAGAAGGAAAGACAAAAGGCAAATCATGTGAGGCAATAATTCAACACCTGACACCAGTTTTTATCAGAGGACTATTTTGCAGGACACACAAGCCCTAGGGTCCACGTTTTTGAAGGAACTTGCACCCAGCAGCTCCAGCTGAGGCACCCAGAGCCAGTATCTGCAACTGTGCTGAACCTGCATTCAGACCGAGTCTTGATGCTGAGACGTATCCAGTACCCTCAGCCCTGCATTTCCAGGGGTTTGAGAGCATTGTGAATTAACATCAAGCTTACTGTCAGTTCTTCTTTCTCTCACCTCCCTCCTGTTTTATTACAAGTAATCCCATCCTGGGAATCCTAAATCATGTTACATGATTTTCTCTGTGGGAATAGTTGACAAGTGCCAAATTTATTCTGTACAAATTGTTTTAAGGGAAGACTGATGTTTTTCAATCTTCCCTTAAATTGAACATTGTATCTTGCTGGTGAGGACTGCCTATCAGAAGCTTTTGACTTGCCATGCTCCTGCCCTTTGTGGAGAATTAGATTGATGCTCTATATTACTGAATAGATGTTGTGAACAGCTGGTAACAGAGCTTACACCACTTAGTGCATTTCTTCACGTTTAATATCTTTTCTCTTACCCTTTAACAAACTGCAGCCCAATTACTCCAGGGGGCAAGCAACGGGCTGACCCTCTCATGCTCTTCCTCAATCACAATCAATGCTGGTGTTTGCACAAAATGTGGCTCAAAAGACAGTGTCTATCCATGAGGGGAGGAGAGCAGGACAGATACCCAGTCACACCACAGCATTTACCACTAACAATATTGATTACAACGCATTGAGTGAGAGTACAATTGCATTACTTATTGTGTCTACTGTAAAAGTAGAAAAAAAAATGGTTTGCTTTTCAAAATTCCTTTTTTCTCCCCTCATTTCCTCTGCCATTCCTCTCACACATGTGCATGCACATGTCCATGCTCACATGCAGCTTTCCTCTTGAAGCTTGCCAATTGCCACAGATTCATCTCTCTAAGTACATAATTCAATCCACTGAACATTATGCTGTGGTAATGCTGATGAGCTCTTAATTCTTCTGTATTTATTGCAGCAAATTTATAACTGACCTTAATGAATCTTCCATTATGAAAAAAAAGGCAGTGCCAAATCTCTTAAGAAGGTCTGGCATACAGTGGTTTTAAAAGGTCAATATGTGTGGGGGGTTTTGTGTGTTTTTTTTTTTTTTTAATAATCATTTAAAAATTGGAACCTATATTTTAAAAGACAAGATTACACACAAAAAAACCCCACAGGACTCATCTGTTCAGGTCCTCGGTTGACAGATTAACATTGTTGCTTAACTAATGTTCAGCAAGTATATAAGAAAGTTACTTTTTAAAAAGCACTGCTGGTTTAAGTCATCAAGAGCCATGTAGTCATTTCTGCATGTTCATGAGGAGCCAGCCCTCGGGTGAGCATGATCCAGAAGCAAAGACAAACAGAGGAGAGGATGAGCATAGGGTGAAGAGTGGCAGGACTTGTGCCCATCTGAGGGCAGCTGGAGCCATCTCGCTTTGGTTGCTGACAATTGCCAGTAACTGTTTGATCAAGAAGCTCATTCACCTAGTGCAGGACAACTTTATTTTAGAAATAGCTTTTCTGAGTTAGTGCATTTGGTATAATTTACCTGTAAGATGCACAGTGGTAATAGTGCCTACATAATGTCCTGTGGCAACTGAAGACTTTCAGAGGGCTGGGCAAAGGAAGACATCATCATTGCTCTCATTTAATGGGTAGAACAGGAAACACAAAGGGTAAAAATTATTCCTAGGGGGAAATGGCAGGTGAATAGCTAAGGAAAGAAAAGCCAATGATCAGGTTAACCAGGTTTTCCTGCTTTTGCTGCACACATGCAGTGTAAATTTCAAGAGAAGACTTAGCTTTTGGAACAGTTATGTGATCACCACCCAAGAGAGGGGCTTGAGAGCAGCCACAAGTAAGAAAATCTTACAATGACACATGAAAACTCCCACACTGCTAATGTATACCTTTTTTAAAAAGTGTAAAGCACTGGGAAACACAAAAACAGAGAACTAGAGCACCATTTCTTGACCTGAACTTGACTCAAAGTGGATTCAGGTCACCAAAAACAGTCCCAACAATCTTGTCTACAGCTGACCACAAGAGCCATCTTCAAAATTACACCCAAATGTGGCCTTCCCCCTTCTTGTCCAAGAGCTATCTAAAAACAAAATCCTTCCTCCAACAAATCAGCCTGTGGCCTAAGTGAATTATGAGGGAGAGAAATCAACACTGTCATCTGTTCATGGAACAATAATTATCCCTTGAATGCTACTCCAAAAGCAATGCCATTATCAAAAGCATCATGCCTGTAAAATAACACTTCTGGGAGTGGTGCCAGACTGAGGGCTCACAGCTTTTGCTCAGCTTGTAAAAAACTAATCAGCCTAGGTGTTTGTCCTGCTCCTGACTTTCCTATCAGAAACCAGGCCTGTGGTTTATCCATACCCAAGCAGAACTATGGCAACCTGGAGCAGTCCCTGGGGTCAGTTAGGGCACTGGGCACCTGAAGACACCAGGAAGCAGGGGTTTCTTGGGGACTCTAAAACAAACAGTTGTTTACATACTATGGCATAACAAACTTTTGCCTTCAAACAATGCACATAAAGGCACTGTTGTACTGGGAACATCCAAAAAAAACCAAAACCCTAGTGACAAACCCACAGGGTGCTAGAAGGTAGCTAAAGATTAGCACAAGAACACAAAATGATGGTAACAAAAGAAAGCACTGCATCATCAACATCTCTAAGAAAGTGTTGGTCCTGGGCATTCACCATTTTTTTTTCCCACCATTGCTGCTTCCCTCAGGGATAGCATCTGATGATGTGCTGAGCTGACTGTGCACAAGAGAGCCTGGGGACGGGGAGCTGCTCAGAGGCTCTCTCACTACAGCAAAATGAAGTAAAAGGAATTTTAAAATAACCATCTGACACAAAAGTAAGCGTGCACTTTTCTGGCCTCTGCTTCTTACCTGTGACAGATAAAACATTAGGAAGAGGTAACACAGATCCTGAACTTGTAATTTGGATTACATGGGGGATAATCAGATTGCCACTGGTTTTGAGCTTGTTGAGCTTATTTCTGACATACTATAATTCTGAAACTAAGTTGTCGTATCAGGCAGTAAGTGACAAGTTCAGTGCTAACCTATAAAAATTACAGCTCCTTACTGCTCAGCTCATTAAACTGACTCTGTCTCCTGGCCACTCATTCATCTTCATAATCATCCCCCATTCAGCTACTAACCTCCTCTCTGTGTGCAGTTTACACTACATCAGGAAGATAAAGTGGTCTGATATTTGCTTCTAAAGAGCAGTGGCTTTTAATTTTTACACATACTTTAAGTACAAAGATAAATAAGATAATTTAATATCACATTTTCAGCTCAAACATTAGAAATATGAGAACATATTCAGATTTTATAGCAACGTTAACTTTCTAAATGTAGTTATGTTTACATATCACAGCTGAAATAGCCATGTCTGAAACAACACGTCTCTTGCACTACCCTGACAGAGAAACAACAGGAGAGTCATGAGTAAGACAAGATTAAATTATGAGTTTGGGTTCCTGCTTGAGAAACAACATGCCTGGCACAAGAAAACCCATGGAAAGCTGGACAGAGCATGCCAGCCACTGGCCAGGATAAACTCCTAAGGAGTGCCTCAGGCCCCTTGCACCTGGAGAATAAAAGGGACTTCTCCCAAAGTGTCTTTTCACCTGTGGCTGGAAGGGGCAGTAGACCATGTGTGAGATACATGGACCGTAGAATAAGCAAGTGTGGAGGACAAGGAGCAGCTGCTCCGAGGGCAGGAGGCGGCAGGGATGGCTTGCTCAGCGTGGATGCCTGCATGACTCCTGACTGGTTTGAACCCTGTACATTGTAACTCCTGGTGTTGTAATAATTTACAGACTTTATGGGTAGAAGAGATGGTATGGTGATGTGAGCTGACTGATGTTTAACAGACTGTAGGGTTTCTACACTGTGGTAGAAGAACAGACAGAAGATAATACACAAAATCTTGGCAGTTTTGCCACAGCTCAGATGTTGGATATCAGGTTATGCACAAATTATTAAATACTAATTCTGATTTTACATTTAGCCCTACGCCACTGCCCCATCACTCTGCAGCAGCTCCGAACCTGGAGGAGACAAGTCTACAACTGAGTCTTTGCTTCAGCAAGAGCACAAAGGAAGGGGCACTCCTCACTCATCTCATAACCACTTTGCCAAGAAGAAACTTAGTATTAAACTTATGCTATAAGCAACAACCTTTCATTCCACTTGTAACGGAGCAGAAAAAAAAAGGAAATACTTTTTCAATGCATTTCAGCCAGATTGGACACAAAAGAACTTGCTGTCTGTGCACTTTAATTTTAGAGAAACTCAAGGTACAGCCTCCATAAAGTGGACCTTACCAATGAGAAGATGTAGCAGCTTTAGTTTGATCACAACAAAATGGTAAGTTTTGTTCTCAGTAATACAGCTTATTTACAGAAATTAGACACACCAAGTAGCTAACAAAGGTTACAAGAATTGTTATGCTCTCTTCTGTCATTTAAAATCAAAATACATAGAGCAAATAAGGTTTGCAGGCAACACATACAGCCATATGTAAAAGGGTATACATAATGAGTATATTGGTACACATACCAGAGCAGACCCAGTTGTAGGATGAATTATAGGGAATATCCCAAGAAACAGCAGTTAAGCAGCAGCTTCAAGTGTGTTCCCTAATTCCAGTTTCCCTAATGGTTGCTGGAATAAACATTTTTCTAGCAGGGAATAAAACTCTCTCAGCTCCACTGAGATGTATTAAGGACCAGACTTAGCAGGAAATACAAAGAGATGGTTCAGCCACTGGAGAGACACACAGGGCAGATGCTGAGAAACATGCAGGTGGAAAAAGCAGCCACCAGGATGCTGCTGGGACTACAGAGGAGAGGATCAGGACAGGCTGATTCCTGTCCTGCCTGACAAATTCTTGACTTGAACTTCAGCACAAGTGTTACTGAGACCAGAGCACATTTGGAAACAATACGCAAAGAAAAAATAAATTAAATAGAACTTCAAATTATAGCAGGGTATCCCAGAAAAAGGTATTAGCTTTAGTGAATTGTGACTTACTTTATTAAAAAAAAAACATATTACAACTTGGTATTATATTTTTTTGAAGTCTAATTAAGTAAATACTAAGAGTATAGATTACATTTTTTGAAAATTAACTGCTTTTTAACTTAAAAGTTCCTAACTCAGAGCAAAGCAAGGGCGGATGAGAAATACAAAAAGCTGTCTCACAAAATTGCTATATTTAAAAGCTTTTTCCTTTTCAAAAGGGATGATACAATAGTTTTATAAAAAATTGTCCTGAGAGTTGTGGATAGGAAAGGAGAGGAGGGAGCAGAAGCAGCACCAGCAAGCTCTGCCAGAACAGCCCCTGCCCAGGGCTCAGAGCAGCCGCTGGGTGCAGCCCCCTGCTCTGGCTACACCCCACCTCCTCCCAGCTCCTGCAGCGCCGAGACCTCGAGGTGGCTGAACTACAGACTACAGCATAACTTATGAGCGTTATTTGATATGGAACATGATGGATAATCAAAATAACAGTCATGAGAAAAACGTAGGTTTTTTGGGTCTGTTGCTCAAGCTTCTACCTCAGCAGGTATAAAGCTCCTCTGTGGGAATGCTCTCACTGTGTTCCCCATTTCTCCCAAAACAAAGCCCCTGCTCGCTGAGGAGCAGTTCTGCATCCCCGCTGCCTCTTCCCGCCCACCTTGACTCCCATCTCCCTGACAGTAACAGTGATGAGGAAGGCACTTCTGAGGTTTAATTAATCAAGTCAGTTTCTCTTTTCTGCTGCTATTCAAAGGTTTTGGCCATCAAGTTTGATCTTGTCAGAAAACCAATAGTTAATTACTTGCTCCAGGTACACTGAACCTATTCAATTCACTTTTCCTTTGATTAAGTGAGTCTCTGGATTTCAAATAAACATTAGGCAGAAAACCTCTTTGAAATGCATCGCGCTCCTGCTTTGTCTTGCGCATTGCAAAACATGGAGCTGTTTTCCCCACAGAGCCATTGTCCTGGCACGCTGTGTGATGAGAACTCTTAAAGGCAATGGGGCTTGGCCTGCTCCGAGCTCAGAGCCTGCACACGCTGACTGCGACCCACGCTACAACCTGCAAAGAGTCTTAACTGGCTTTGCCATACACTGAAATACATGAAAGATCTAGCAAGGGTTAGAAAAGCTCAGGAAACACTCATTCCCTGCCCAGCCTGCCAGCTGGCACTGATGGGAAATGTGCATCTCCATCCCACGCAGTGACAAAAGCTCTGGGCCACACCGGTCACAGTCCCAGCACTTGCAGATGCCATGCATTCCTCAAGGGTGATGCTGAAAAGGAGTGTATGAAGTACACTGAATGCTCTTTCAATGCAAGCTACTAGAATGTGAAAATGAAAGCAGCATATAAAAACTAAGTAAAAATTGAGTCAAGAGAGATAGAGCAGAGTCAATGTAGCTCCCCAGATTTCACTCTTCATACAAGAGGTCACTCTGAAGAGTGAGCAACAGGGCTATTCCTGAAGTGGCTACTCAAGGGATTGAGGAAGGACTTGCTTCTCCAATCTATATCAGCCTCTACTCCTCTCAAAGGAAAAAAACCTTCCAAAATAGTTCCTGTATTTTACTGTTGTGCTCTTGTTTATTGACTATAAAATCTTTTATGTGACAATTATATTACTGCATTTATGATTTACATTTAGTCCTAAATTCACAGACCAGCTCAGCATCAAAAACAAATCGGCATTAAAGCCACATACTGGTTGTTTAAATTACACAAAATCAAAGAAAACTTGAAAAGATATTACATCTGAGTTTTAAAAACAAGAACATTTTTTCTGAGGCAGAAACTTTTAATTTGAAAGTAAGCAGTTTCATATAGTAAGTATTATTATAGTCAGTTGAACTTTAAAATCACTTAGAACTGTCAACTGAAAGGTGTTACAGCTAATTTTACAGTTATGCAGACAATCTTATGTCTTCTATTGTTGAAGCAGTATTTTTTTAAGCAAGGAAACATTTACAGAACACTTATTCTTGAAGTCTTATTGATGGGTTTTGTTTTTTTTAGATTTACCAAAGTTTGTTTCCTATATAATACAGAGATCCCCCCCATCTAACCCTATCGTGCATTAAAAAAATTTCTTGTGGTGCAAGGGGAGCCCTATGCCATAGTACCTAAGACCATAAAGACTTGAGGTTACGGGCTCTGGCCGAGTACCCAGAACTGCTACAAGGTTTGTATCAGCCAAGCCCCTTTTTCTGCCCCAGTCATTCTCAGCTGCCTGCTGCAAACCAACCTTTCCCTATTCTGCCTTGGGGAGAAAAGAAAAAAAGAAGAGAAGTGTCTCTCTTCATCTGGTCTATTTTAAAACACAGCTATGTTACTTTCATGCTAGAATTATTCAAGTCAGAGAAGACTTTGAATCTCTCTCATATAAAGTTCGGATTCTAAGCTCCCAGGAAACAGCAGATCTGTGTGCACTCAGGTACAATGACAGAACTCAAATACCAGTGTAAAAATCCAAATGATTTTGAAGAAGAATCCCTTGCAATGGGGACACCTGTTACAGCCTCTGCCTTTTGAAAGGAAGCATTTCCTACAAGACATTTCAAACCCCATCATTGCTGAAACTGAATCCACCCTACAGCCTGGATGCCACTCACAAGCTGCAGGAAGATGTGGATGCGCTGCCAGGGCTCTGCCAACACCACCAGCTGATGGAGAGCACAGTGGGAATTGTTCAGTCTCTGTCCCTGGAAACAGAAAAGAGACTGCTCCTGTCACAGGCCGGTCTTAGAGCAATGTGAACAGCTTTGGCTAAGACTTCTTCGGGAGTAAGAACTGCAGGTGCATCTGGACTAAAACTTGGTAACTTGCTTCACTTCCGCTAAATTGCTTGTGTTATTTTATCAAGAAAAACATGGAAAAATCAAAAGCTTCACAACATGGAAATATGGGCTTTCAACACCAAACAAGTTACTTTGCCATTTCCTTTGATTATTAATGTATAAAATCTTAAAATTGCTTAAATCCAAAAGAAAAATTTAATTTTTTACTTGCTAAAGATTGACAAAAACGGGGAAACAGATTTTAACTCAGCCTTGGTCATTTTCCCACAATTCTTCGGAATCATCAGCTCAGCAGGCAATTAGATATCCACAGGCCTTCTAAAGGACACAGCCAACTTCTGGGTGCTCAAACGTTTACTAGGTGCATTCTAAAGTGGAGAAAGAATTCCAGTGTCAAAGTGGACATATTATATTTGAACTCTTTTCTTCACAGTCTGTGAGGTCAGTCCCACAACACAGCAGGGCTGAGCAGCAGCCACCTCCACAGATCCCACTTCTAGAGCCAGAAGGATATCAGCTGCACCACTGGAACTCATTAATTGAACATTACAGCTTTACTCATTGCATATCCTTCATTTTCCTGGTCTTAGCATCTGTCCTGTGGGTTACAGTTAAAACTAAGAGCTATAAATGCAAAAGATGACATGACTCCCTGCTGTGCAGAGACTAAAAGCAGCAGTGCAAATAGAGTGTGAGCTAAAGTTTTACTGTTTCTCACAAAGACAAAATACCTTAAGTTGCAATGACATCATTATAAATTAATTTTATCAGATAAAAAATCTGAGGATACAGCAATATTCTTATAAAATCCCAATCAGAGCTGTGCCTCTCTGTTCTAAAAGTCTCCATAGGTGGAGCCATTTTTACCTCAAATAGACAAGACTTGGGTGTTTCTGCTTTGAGCAGCACTTTTGAGTAAAAAAATCAGGTTTTAGATCATCAAGTTATATATTAAACTACTGCCTAGTCACTATAGACTTCTTTTTACTGACATACTGTTAGCATGCTTTCATAATCAAGTATTCTAAATAATGTTAGAGATTGATTTGAATATTTTTTTGCTGCTAATCTGTTGCAGAGCCACTCAAAATCCATGAAGAGAGCTTCTAATATAGGTGCTAATTATCAGGAGACAAAAATTGATCATCTACACTGCAGAGGGAATATAATAAAGCAAAGTAAAACCTTAGAAAGAGCTCATTTTATTCTGAACACCTACCAGTACATGGATTGAGATATATTACTGCAGAATACACTAGACAAGTTCTGTCACAAACACATCAGCTGTGTGCACACACCCCCCAGGCCTTCTGGGAGCCTCACTGGGGGACACACATGACTGGTGCTGAGAGAGGGTTAAATGCCAGCTCTGCTGTAGCTTCTCCTTGTGGGCAGAGCAGGATAACCTATCTGCTTTGTGGAAATGTATCCTTGAGACCACTGTTATCTGTAACCAACTGCAGAAAACACTTGGAGAAAACTTCCACACCCATTCTCTTCTTGGGGAGTACACCCTCCTGGTTACTGACAGAGGCAATTACCTTATAGAAAGTCAAAGGTTAGATCAGAGTTAGATTTGAAGAAACTAGGGACAGAAAGCCCAATTTTCATTAAGAAGGGAACCCTTCTTAACCAGCCCTTGACACAGACAGGTGTGATGGATGATACTCTTCCACCAGGTACCACAGGGAGGAAGTGCTGGGTTTTATTTCATACCTGGGTCACACAAGACTGGCAATGAATGGGAGAAATGTAGCATTATGATTCAGCTTTGCTGACAAACAGGAAATGTCTGGAGAAGGATGACTTTCAGTTCCAGGGGCTGGGCTACAGGAGTGCCAAACTAGTCAAGTCTATTGAGTTCACAGCTTTGCTGGGAAAAAGCTTTTACAAGTTCACATAAAACAAGGCAACTACCACTACTATAGGATTTTATAAAGAATAAAGTTTCCTAAGTCAGATAACACCTCACTAAAAGCTATCATGGAAGGATTGCGAAAACAAACAAACATTGAATTAATTTGAACTACGTCAATAATCAATTTACTAGTGTGGAGTTTGATTTCAAAACACAAACATTTTAGATGGAGAAAAAAGGTTCCTTGACAAAAATTTTTTCCATTTTGGGTCATATGATTCATCCCATTCCCTCAAGGAAAAGAAAACACGAATAGATGAGGGGATAAATACCCTGCATACACTGAATAGACAAGGGACCAGAAGCACCATCCAATAAGGAGTGATCTCATGCCTTTGCAGGAGAAGCCACAAGCACCAGGACACTCTGCTCTTCCACTCCAGTTATGGCTCAGGATTTAGACTGTGACAAGCAAGTCCTCTAACCATCAAGTTATGGGGTTGCTTTCTGTCCCTTTACATATTTAACTGTTCCTACAGCATGGAAGCAAATCAACAGGAAACACAGCCTGCTGTGCCAAAGTTGCATTACTCACTGACCCAATGCTGACCCAAAAAACAGGCTCTATCTTTCCCAGACACCCAAAACACCATTAATGAAAAAAAAATTCCCATCCATCCCTGTTTGTATTTTGATGAGACACTTTGCACCAAGAAGCATTTGCTGCCATGGACATTTGCAAAACCATAGAATTTCCATACAGAAATCGTTAATGACAAGTGAGTCAATTTATACAAAGCAGTCTGTCAGAGGCCCTTTGAGTTGAGAGGGGCTTAAGGATGTTTTGAAGATCCTGAACTGAGTATGACTAAGGCTGTCAGGAAAAAAATTCCACGGTGATTCCATAGTATAAATCCATCCAGTTCAGCAAGGATGTGCAGCCCTTCAAATAGTGTTTGACAGCTCCATTTTGATATTTGTATCTCTGATTTAAATGACATACTGAGAAAAAAAAATGTACATAGTCAGACAAAACTCCAACAAGTCCAGCGCTGCAAGGATCAAGCTATTTCATGGGCTTGGACTTTTTCCATAGACACCTGGCCCTTAGAGCACGCTGAAGGGGCTACTGAAGTTCCTGTAGTTAATTCCTATCAAGGTGAAAAAAAGCCAACACCCCCCCCCCTCCCCCCCCCGCTTAATCATGTATGCCTTTTTCTTTTTGTCTTTCTTGTGAATAAATAAAATTTATTTGGAGGTATACTTGATGCACCAAAACCCTTCTTTCAGCTTAGAGCAAGTGTAAAAACACTTCCACTCCCCAAGATATGCAGGTTTCTAATACAAAGATGAATGGTACAAGTTTTATTTTGTTTTAAACCCACAAAGTAGCTTAGCTCTCAAGCAAGGTTTTCTTTCTGATTTCTCCCTCCACCCCCTGAGTCAATGGACTCCATTCAGCAGCAGTCTGCATTTCAGTTAAAAAAGGTAAAAAGGTCAGAGGAGCATCCATCCTATCTCAGAGAGCAACAGTGGCAAAACCACACAATTTCTAGATGGGAGATCCCAAATCACAAGTCTGAGCTAATAAAAAGCAAGGGGAATGCTAAAGAGGCTTCAGAGCTAGGAGATTAAAAGGAAAAAAAGAAGGTAACAGCACTTTTCATCACATCTGATTGTCAATAAGGGCTCCTGGCAGCAAACATGTTAGATCCCTGCCCAGGCCCAACCTCATAGTCATCTCTATTACACATCACAAACTGGATTCTCCAATTCCTCTGTGGTTCGTTACTTCCTATGAAAACTCCTCTCTGGGGATATCCAGCAGTCACCATTTTAATTCAGCCTTTCCTGTCTGGAGCTGGAAAACTGTCTCTTGAATGCAAGGTACCAGCACATCCCTCCTCTGACCTGTTGAGCCCAAAATGCCTTTGGCTCGGGAGGTGGCTGCAGACTCAGTGTTCTCACCCAACAGTTGCACTTGCCCAGATTTTTGTTTGGGTTTCCCTGATCAAGACTGCTGTTCCTACAGCAATGTCTCTGACACCTCACAGGATTACTGCTGCTGGAATGAGTGATAAATGACAGACCTGACCAACACCAGATCTGAGCTCACTTTGTAGCCAATAGAAACTTCTACTACTGAACAAAAAGATCGCTTAAAGAATATAAAACTAAGTTTTTCAACAGAATGTATTTCAATTTTGCATATGTTGTCTAGTGACTTGAATAACGATCTAAAACTAAATACACCTGTTTCTTTATGACTAAGCAACACAAACTGAAGCAGCCAATGAACCATAATATTTAATCTTTTTCCAAGCTCACTTATCTTACTTCCCAGATGTTAAACACGTTTTCCTGATGTATGAAAGTTGCTTCCACAATTTGCTAGAGTTAACCTATATATACACTATTACACCATTTTTAGGTGCTCAAATACAGTTATTTGCCCACAGTACAACGCTTCAAAGTGTTTTGAATTAATTTTCTTTGTGTATTTTCATTTGATGGGAGAAATGTACATTATAAGGGTAAAACTTGCAGTTCTTATCCAACGTAAGTCTTTCCAGTGGTAGCCTGAGATGATTTAATAGGAGGAAAACAAACCCTTTATGACATTTACTTTAGCCCAAGATATAGATGAAATTGAGAGGGGCTCAGAGCTAAATAATGAAGTAATTACTACTTAATTAATATGAAGTAATACAGGCATCAGTGAGAGGAACATGTCCTTGATTCTTATACCTACTAATTCTGAAATCTGTACTGCTGGCTTGATTTCGGAAAGAGCAGGTACACATTTGGTTTTAGTCACTATAAAGAATTATGGTTTTAGATACCTTGATGTATGACCACCCGTTTTTATTCACCGCAGAATTATTTCAAAAACCAAAGAGACAACACAACATTTGGACCAAGAGCAAACCACCACTATTAAATTTTCTTCAAAGTCATTTGATAATCACACATTTTTGTCAATATGAGACAATATGAATGAGATATGAGAATGAGATCAACCACTACAAGAAATCTGTGAAAACTTCTGTGAACAACAGTATTTTTTTTATGAACTAGATACCTTTGCATTTCTATTTTTCTTAAAAGTATAGATTGCATTTACACTATTAAGACATCTACTTGATGAGACTGACTACTTAATTACTAGGATCTGGTCTAAAAATACAGTAATACTTACACTCACATTGTCAGAGATGATACTGTAACAGTTCTCTTTCCTTTCCAGCTCCTTTTGTGCAAGCAAAGGATTTCTGCATAAAGAGATCATACACACATTTAAAAGAACTGACTCGGTTTGAGAATTTTTGTCTCAAGTCTTTTTTCCATATTAAAGGAAATACTGAATCATATAGGAGTTGATACATGAGTTATAAATAGGGAGCAGGAAAATCATAATGAGCATCTTTGTATTTTCAGAAAGAAAATGCAAAAATTGTCAACTTTCATTTGGTGCAATTTTTAAAGTGCTAATAAAAGCTATGGCATCCTGAATTTTTTTCCACAGTAGGCCAATCTGCCATTGAATTACAGTCTTAATGAAGGCCTCTTGAATTTTACTGTATACTAATGAAAAGTAAAAAACTCTAAGTATAAAGTGAATCTTAAATACATTGACGTGTATTTTATATGCAGGTGTATCTCACATTCACTTATTCAGCTATCCATTGCTATGATGAGAGGAAGATCACTCTTTACTTCTACCCATTGTAGGATTTTTGCAATCAAAATTAATAACAAGGATGGTTTTATCACAGCTACTGCACCCACAGATGCTGTACATAATCTTGTGACCAATTTCTAATTATTTTTTTTAATCACAGATGATAGTGACAGATGGCACTTGGGGAAATTCAGCATTATGGGTGGGGGTAGCTATGAATAATGACAAAGATAGATGTAAAGCAACATGCACATCAATATTTGGCCAGATTTGTTTCTATCAAGTGGTAAGGAAACAATGTTTTGACTATAACCTCCAGCAACAGCTAAGACAATGTTTGTTTTCCTTCTTTATTTGGAAGGAAATTTCTATTACTGTCCATTAGTAAAACACACTGGAGTGTTGTAAAAAAGGTAATAGTTCCACTGTCATTTAGTGCAGTGACGGCCAACAGAGGGTGGTAACAGCACACGGGGTCAGAGACCCACTGAACACCAGGGATGAAAATATTTGGAGTTCCCACCACAATTACATCCCGTTAAAGGCTTGTTTTCCTGCTTGTCAGTGTCAACCCAATATAAAAAGCACAAGTCTGCAGGTAGCATGGGATTAGGAAAATTCTCTTATCAGCACTAATTAACCCAACTGTAGGCTCTTGTGACATGATACATACCACTCACAATTTTCCATGCTTCACCTGCTGGGCAATTACCACAGCTTATATATTCAAAGTACAAAAAGGCATGGGCCAAACCCCATCACTAAAATATTTCCTGACACGCGTACAGGTGCATTTCCTCCCCAGCTACAGCACACACCCCAGGGATTTAAATGTCATTTCCAAAGATAACTAAAAAAACACTAAAACTCGTGTGAAGTCTGTAGTCAATGAGGCCCTGCCCTGATTACCTCTTGGGCACATGCCCTATACATACCCAGCTTTCATAAGACTTGTACAGTAACTTAACATTTTGTGTGAATTTCAGTGATGCTGCTTTCTCTCCTACTCTGCAGAAGCTGCTCAGGGCTGGTTCTCAAGGGAAGGGCTTGCAGGGCTGATGCTGCCGAGGTACCAATTTGACCTGCACCAGGAAGAACATGGTTCTACCCAGCCAGGCATGGCACACACTGCATTTCTACTGGCTTTATGATTTTCTGCTGGTTTTATGCTAAATCTTTTGAAAAGCCTGAGTAACTCAGATTAATGATGTCTGATCTAGTATAAAGTCTGCGGGGATAAAGCGGCCACTAAAAATATTAAGGTAATATTGCCCCCACCGGCTTTTAAAGCATCAGATATAAAAGTGTAGACGAGCAGACTTCAGGGCTTCCTCCTGTCTGGGAAAGGTAATTAGATTCCCTTCCTATAGGATGACATTTTTTCCACTCCAACCACACCTGCCTCTGCACTCCTGCCATTTCCTGAGGGGGCTTTTTGATATTATAAGCCCTCATTTAAATTGGATCATTGGAGCACAATGTTGTATCTGTTCTTTACCCTGGAAACAGAATCAGGCCATAGAGTGCATGTAAGGCTGCTCTTGCCAGCTGTGAACACAAGTGGAGTTTCCCATATATAATTTTTATTTTCTTAGTTGCTAAGTAGCAAGAGTTAAACCCTCTTCCCTGATCATCACACAGGTCCCCTTGAAGTCTATTCAACAGTATCTGCTTGTATTAAATGCCAGTTGATGTCAATAGGGGTGCTGTAGTCACATGGAGAGCAGAATAACTTTGATGGAATGTGTAATATGTTCAAAGAAAAAAGATTAACCCTTACCTTCTTCACATTACCCTTCTGCTTTACCAGAGTTTTGCTCTATAATTTCATAGGTTTTAAAACAATTTTTTTTCTTTTTAATATATTGAAGTTCTGTAGGGAAGTTAGAAAGGTACTCGTAAGGGAAAGTAGAAATTTAATAAACAAGAAAAATTATATGTACTATTATGTTTATTCCTTTTTTCTAAATTACCTGACTAGTGGTATTGTCACAGAATTCTGTTCTGCTCTAACCCACTGAGTAGTTGAGCAAAAATACAACTCCAAATGCTGTTCTACATACAGGCCAGGCCATTATGCAGAGACTTGAACTCAGTGATTACAGTAGCTTTCAGTGTCATACTGTGACATGACTGGTGGTAGCAGAAAGGAAGGTGGTAAGAAGCATAATTCTTAAAAACTTCTTCAAAAAATTAAAATTAACTAGCCAGCCTCAGTTGTAGAGAGAGATTAAAAGTCACTAATCAATCTATGCAGAGTTTGAGTTAATTAGAAACTAATCCTATACAGTTAAAAAAAAAAAAGGAAAAAGGTAACAACTGAGTGAAATGAACAACAAAAAGCACAAAGAAAATCAATTTCTCTTTCATGAAAGCTATCCTTCCTAATTCATTTCCTGTACAAATTTATTGCAAGATTAATTTAAATTACAGAAGTAATTGCCTAATCTTCCACAGGAATTCCCTGTCTCATGCTTTTCTCGTGTTAGTCATCTTTTCATACATGAAATAAAACGCCTCTAGTGGAAAGGTGGAAGAGGAAACAAATGCCTGTCTTACAGGGATGCAATCAATAAGCACTGTCCTACCTAAAGCAGCTGAGAAATACTTCAATGGAAATCCCTGCTTGACTAGAAAATCTCAATGGTAAGACCCCAGAAGTGAAGGTTTCTGCACCTGCAAACTAAGGAATTTGAAGAAAGCCAACTTCGAAGATGCTGATTACAGGACATAAATTCTTTGACATTTTTGTTGCTCTAATGCATCAGTAAGTTTAGTAGAAATACCCAGCACAACTTGCAGCTCAATGAATCTATGAAAAACCTGTACCCTGTATAGCAGAAGAGTGGAGCCTCAGTGGGAAGCACTGCAGGCAGGGTGCTTCACCTGGCATGCATTAGTGAAGATTATTTGTTGTGAAGTTCTACAAAACAGAAGAGCTAATTTTAGTCCAAGGAACCAATTTTTCCATCTCTACTGAGAATGCCATATATAGTTCAATAGTAAAATTTTAACTATTTCTAGGATACTTGTGTCTGCATCTATAATACTAAGCCATCTAAAGGGAGAACCAAATCAGCACCAGACATGTGATCTTCACTGGTATGTGATCCATAAGTTAATATAGTTCTGGTGAAAGTCAATGAGTTCAAAAAAAATCTGAGAGCAGAGTTTTGACAGCCTGGAGTAGGACTTTGAATTACTCTGGTGAGCTGGGGAAAAAAAAACCCACCCTGTCAAAAAACCAAGCCAAATCCCAACCCCTTTCTATAGTTTGAAATAAAACACGCCTGGATGCACATCTACCTTAAAACCTGCATTTCATATTTGGTGACTGGTATCACCTGCTCTGCCTCTCAGCTGTGTAAACCAGTATTTAATGGTGCTGCAGTTTACCAAGTTCTGAACTCTGCAGAGGAGCATTCACAGAAGGACTGGTCAGGGAGAGAATGGAAAGATTTGTCAGCTGAGCACTTTAGGCTATCAACTCTTTGTCATGTGCTAAGAACACAGTAGTTACAGGAGAAACTCACGCTCATTTACACTCATATATATAATTTCGTCAATGCTTTGCAGAGAGCACATGGCAGAAGCAGATGTCTCATTGAGCAGCACATGACTAAGATACATCAGAAAGGCAGAAGAACACAGCTTTACAATAATCTTTAAAAATCATGAAACATTAGATTCCAGGGTAGCTTGCAGCTTAATGTTGGCAATGAAGAATAATTTGAGACTTAAAATATGTTCATTTATTCTCGTCTCAGCTCTATACACAGTACCTTATCACTTTAAGAAAGACCTTTCCCTCCTAAATCACATTATTTCCATTACTTAGGGAATTACAATATTTGTACAGTTTATACACATGTAATACAATGGGATTTGCATAATATGAAAGCATTAGGGCTTTGATTAGGAGAACCACCTGCACAACCTTTCAAGTATTAGTTTCTGGTTATTCTTTTAACCCAAACCTTTCCATTTCATATGCTAAAGCTTCCCTTGAATTGTCAAATTTTATCTGGGCTACAGTGACAGAAGCTGGGGCTGCTTAAGGCTCTGTTAATCCCAAAAAGCCAATGTGTGAGGACATGAAATCATCTTGACTCACAGGAGACACCATGCTCTGTCACGTCTGCTGCCAGGACAGAAACATCACAGATGTGGTGCTGTACACGCTCCTCAACCAGCTAAGCAGAGGGGGAAATAAGAGACCTAAAGCTTGTTCTTCCTGAACACTGCATGGAGAACAATGCTGTATACTTCCATGAAAACAGACACATCCTTTAAATCCTAGTGCCTTAAAATCCTGAATTAACTTGTTAATGAGATAATGTATTTTCACACCTGTGGAAAGTCCTCAAATAACCCTTTTACTCTGTAAACCCTTATCTTGGGGAGAACAGGCTTTCACTGCATCAGCTTACAGGTGCTGTCTGTGGTGGTGAGGACAGCAAAGAGAGCAGCATCAACTCTAGAGCTCTCTGGTACATAAAGACACTGTAATTAAAGGAAACCTTTTCAATAGTGTTGTAGTATTTGGGCTCACCATTTCTGGCAGGCAATCCATGACTATGCACTTACATTGGAGATCAACATGGACAGTTATATTTCTGAGGAAAGAGTGACTTTTCACTTAGTAATTACATTTGGTGCACAGGAAGAGACTCAATTATGCAAAACACTGCTCGCCATCTCAAAGACTCTGCAGAGCTTGAACCCTGATAACTGGCAGTGCCACAGCTTAGGATGACAAAAATCCTTCCACACAGATCCACAGAGAAAAATAGTGTGCTGTTTTATACATGGATTTAACTGTAGAAATAAAGCAGGTTATCTCCTAAAAATGCAAATCCCACCTTATAAACCCTGAACACAGGTTTTCCCGATAGGCACTTGAAAAACTCCTGAAAACAAAACAAAAACTAAGTCATACTCCTCAAACTTCCCAAAATAGTAAAGGCTTCAATTTCTGCTTATTTTTGCTCAATGTCTTCCTAATCCAAAACAAAAATGGAACAACTAAATCTGATATTCAGCTTTCTGAGGAAAAAAATGAAAACATTCTCCACTGTAGCATCAATCTCCCCCCTCAGGAATTCTTGTTGACAGGTTTTGACAGATCAGTTTAAAAGTTTTTGGTGCTATAGATCAAATAAGAAAAAGCTAATAACATCAAAATATCTGTAATCCAGCAAAACAGTTTTGCTTATTGCATGTTTATGTTGGTTCATTATAGTGCAACGATCAGCAGATTTTTCCATCTTCAAACTATCTCCCTCTCCATGGAAATTTCACTAAAAAAGTGCTTTTAAGATCAGTATGAAAGCCTGATGTGCCCCCCTACAGGCACAGTGCTGCACTAAAAGAATTCGTGCAGGTACAAAACCTGCCAGATACCTCTCTAGAACACCACTTTTCAAGCAAGACATTCAAGACTGCCCTTGCACCAGAGAGCCAAGGCTATTACAGGCTATTCAGCACAAAGCCAGTTGCCTTACCTCCTTTACTACAAGTTGCTTTATTTACAAATCATTAACATCTTTAAGTGAAGAAGAAAACATGCATCTCTGTGGCAAAACCTGAGGAATTTCTCTTATAAGGCTTAGATCTACTACAATATTTAAATAATGCTATGATTGTCTATGATACTATTATTATGGTAATATTATGATTTCACTTTGTCAGTTCAAAAAAATTATATATTGATGTCTTTCTACAGTAGCTTACCCTGCTGTGTTTATTTTGCTTGGCAACTGGATTTCAACTTTTAAATAAGTGTGCAAGTGGGAAAGAAGAAATTACACTAAGTAATCTTTTATAAATAAAAAAAGGGAACACAAAAAAGTATTTTTCTGATGTCTTGAGACTTTCTGAAGTCGCAGTAAGCTCTTCAAAAGGCAGAGAGAAAATCTCAGTGAAACTTGATGCTAAAAATGGAAAAGAGGGATGTAAAATTTAAATTTCTTCCTTCAATGCATTAAGACAAGATGAATACTTATTTTCTTAGTCCAGACATCAGGTAGTCACAACAGAATTACATTTACTGCACCAAATCTGTGTAAAACAAAAGTCAGGTGCTCCTATTTTCCAGTGAAAAGATATAAGCTTTCTAAAATTGATACCTTCATAGTACCTGTGTTCTCCCTATGGTATATTTGTGTTTACACAGTGGAGAACCATTAACTAATAGGTTTAGCATTTTTCTAGTTTTCTTCTAGAAATATTTTAGGCTCTTCTAAGAAAAAGACAAAAAACCTAAACATCTTTAGGTGACAGTTTTGTTATAAAGACCAAATTTCTTAATCCTTTGCATTGTGAGTGATTTTTATTATATAACTTTTTTATAGTTATATTTAAGAATATCAATTAAAGATAAGAAATACATAAATCAGATCATGTGTTTTTCCTCCAAAATTTCATTTCCTTTTTAGGAACAGAACCTATCACTTGCACTTTCACTGAGGATGTAACCTGCATCATAAGCAATCTTAGGGACACCGTTAGTTTCATTTTCTTGATAGGGTAAGAAAACAGGTATACGACAACATTTTCATCTTTTAGAATGAAAAAAAATATTTGCAATGACTTTTACAAAGCCATCTCAGGAACACAAGCTCCTGATTCCAAAACAAGGGACACCACACTTTGCAAGTGTTGTAGCTTAATACTTAAGACAAAGTAGCAATAAATCTTTATAGTTCTATTAAAATACCTCTGCACTCAATACCTCACTCTATTAAAATCACTTTAGAAGGCAGTTGTTTAGCTTCTCATTCTGTCTCCTGATCATATTTCTTCCTCTTTTCAAGAGGATGACAAGTAGCATTAAAATACTGCTGTATGGGGAGGTTATAGAACATTCCATAGATGGCATTGAGTAAAGAATGCAAAAGAGGGCTGGGGGAAAGAAATGCGTGCCCAGCAGACTCATAACTCAACTATGCTTGACTCATACTTGGAAAAAAATCTATCACTGTTCTACTCTTTTAAGTGGCTTTTTTTTTTTAAATATCCAACTACTTTTTTCCTGGTTCTTCATGGTTCCTTGCTTTACAGCCTATATCTACCAGGGTAACACCAGCAAGAAGCACATCCTGAACCCTTACCCATCTGCTGCCAGCAAGACTAATTCTCTAGCACTAGGCCATTCAGAAATGCAAAACACAGAAGTTACAAGCTGAATATGTATATATATTCAGGCACAATTTAGTAAGTATTTTCTCTATAAAATTACTATGAAAATATGTTCATTAAAATTTATTTTTACGTTCTTGAATGACATTGAGAGATACTTAATACACAAAGACTTAATTGTGATGATTTACAATGAATAATTTTTCTATTTTACTACACTCAGCGAGAGAGAGAGGGTTGTGTTACATGCAGCACTTAATTCAGCACAGGGCAAACCCCTCCAGAAGAGCAATGTTCCAGGCTGTGCCTGGCAACAGCTCATCTGGGCAAACCCCCCCACCACTAAGCAAACAGTCTCTTTTCCAAGATAATTAGAACTCACAGAAACCACCAAACACTAATGAGGAAACAAATGCACATGAGAGAAAAGAATTCAGACATATTGAGGCCAAATCTGCCCAGAGCACCAACAAATGCTGAGAGCACATACCAAAGAAAGACAATCTGTGGCATCTGAAAGACAAATAATCACTCTGAGATGTTCAATGTGCTGGCAGCTAAAAAGTCTGCTAAACCCCAGAAATGTGCAAGGTGCAAAGGGCTTCAGCTTTGTCAGAGCTGATTTTCCACATGGAAGCTGGCTGTGTTACAAAAACACACTCAGCTGACAGCACAGTTCAAGTGTCAATTAAGATAAGACATCAAACAATTTACTGATAATTAAGAAGCTACTCAGACATGACAATAGATTTGCTACTAAAATTTGGTCACGGTCTTAAAAGATCTCTTACAATTGTCAGAGTGGAAGAAAACAGACTGAAAGTTATGAGTACAGGAAAATGAGGATTCAAAACAAAAACAGTTGAAATAAGAAATAAAGTGAGGTGATTGCTATATAACACTAACATTACAAAAGACATGAACGGGATCTGGACTTGAAACAAAGTTCAAAGTTAGGAAGAAAGCCTTGCCTCAGACCTAACCAGTAGCTAGAATTTTCTCCAACACATTTTTTATCACCTTTTTCAGAATGCACTATTAATTACATACCCTGTAACTTTACATACCTGCTAGTTATCAATTTGTAATCATCCTAAAGTTTCGTAATTGCTAATTGAAAAGCATTATTATTAGCAATATAAAATTTCTAATAAAGTCTTAAATTGTTTATGCATATATGTAAAAATGCAATTAGGAAAAAACAATTTCTTTCCTGAGGATATTTTCTGTTAAATCCCCTTTCTCCACTGTATCAAGCCCTATTACTTCAAGGCAGGCACATCTGTTCATTTAACTAACACTCAGTATCCATATGCCTAAATGAATGCTTTCATTTGGAAGTAGGCTTGCTTCAGCTGAAAGCATGTCCTTGGTAAGCATGGTTTATTTTTGCATCCCTCCCAAATGGGGCTCTGGTTGCAGAGATTCCTTGTCTGGATAGACTCTGACTCACTGGAAATGTCACTGCAGACAGGTAGAGGCCTCAGGCAGAGATCAAGGTCCTGTTATCAGTATTTTGTAATTGCACACTAAGGGATCACCACTCTTTACAAAAAAAGATATCTTCAGGAATGAAAGGATATACCAGATGGATGAAATGGGGAAGAGGAGGCAGAGAAGAAAAGGCAGTCAAACCAGCAGTAAATGAATTACCCACTTAGATTGAAGCCATGTGCAAAATTCAAGTTGACAACTGTTTCAGATATTTTGATTTATCAGATATATTTAATTAGTCAATACAACCATTCCCTTTTCCTCTTAATTGTTTTGGAGAGAAGGAAGTATGTGCTATTTTACACCTTTCCCAATTACTTTGATATGTTCCCCCATATTCTATTTCTAGAGATATTAAGACCCAGTAAAACATCAGAAATCCCTCTTCCACAGATGCTCTCCTCCAGGTTCCCTTCTTCCTCTTTGTTCCTCAGAATACTAAATGCACCTTTCTAAAAAGATGTTTTTAAAGAGATGTTTTTATGGTAGTTTCTATTGTTTTGCCACCCCTTCCATGGCAGCTGAATCTGCAAACTGACCCAAGTCAATGCATACAGTGGGAAAGCTGCTGTCAATGCAAGAGGGGTAGAAGAGCCTTTGATCCAAGTGTGACTAGCCATTTTCAGCAGGACAGCACTGTCCGAGATCCTTTTCAGCCAGCCATTAATGTATATCCTGTTTCATTCTCTTTCTTGGTCCTTAATACCATCATTTCCAAACCAGCCCCTGGTCCAACACCCTCGTGGTGAGGTCTTTTAAATCCCTCTCATTCCTCACAGTCATGGGTTTCATTTGGCTCTGTTTTGTCCACAAATGCTGTGCATGTTCTTTAGTTCTTGCAGTGCTGTTGCCTCTCAAGTCATAGGACAATCAGGGCAGAAGGCAAAGGGACATTAATGAGCGTACAATGAAAGCTAGGGAGACAATTAGTTTGGCTGTTGCAATACTGAGAAGGAGCCAGAGAAAGGAAGGTGAGCAGAAACTGGGAGCACTGGCAGCACAACAAGATCAGAAAGTGATTTTAGCAGCAGAACAGACAATAGGTAAAATCAAGGAGGACTCTGCAGACATTGGGGGCCAACAAGAGGATGTTTAAAAAACAGATGTGAAACAGCATGGATATGGTGGAGTGCCCAGGCCTTGGAAATGTGCAGGAGAGCACTGGTGGGGCAAGGATACATGGGGGCACAAAAACAACACAAAAGAGACAGAACAAAGGGTTACTTTTATCCAGAGTACAAGACAGATGGAGGGAAGCTACATGGAAGAAGGGAGAGGAAAAGCAAGAGTGTGGTTGAATTGACAGAAACAGTGATTGATTTTATCCTTCATCTAAGTATCTGGGACAGCCTGAGTTCTGAACTGTGTTTGTCGAGGGAAAAATCTCTCTCCTCCTGTTTCAACCCTTCCTGAATGCCTTCAATAAGCAGAACAGCCTCTCCTCTGCTGAGGATAACAGACATGAATTCATTAGGTAAAATTCACACTGCATCATCCTGCTTCCTGGCTGCACAATCCTCTTCATCCTGATTAAAGTGCAGTCTTGCTGGAGGAATACACCAGCCGCCAAACCTATTTTTGTCTCAGTCAAGCACAGTTCCAAGTATCATTACCACATGGGGTTACCATTTCCTATCCCACGAGTTTCCGGAACAGCGTTTTTCAGGTCAAAATATTGTTCCACTAAAATCAAATCACTTCCTTCAGAATGCAAATCCTTATACTTGTTACATGATAGAAGACATTCAAAATTAAAAGCCAGCTTAATACATTATAGCTTAAAACTCTATTCCAAGAAAGTAAAGGACAAACACTTAGCATAACAGGATTTTTTAAGAAAAATTAGAAAAATCAGGCACTGCCCTCCTCTTACTTCTACTCTTTCTTTCATAAAATGCCCTCATAGTAAAATTTTATCTTGGCCCTAACTCTTCCCCTCCAACATCTTGTACAGGCTTGTTATTACTTTGGAAACCATTACACTACAATAAAAATTCAAATCTTTTGCCTTATTTGCAGTTATAAGTGTTCTGGTTTTGCTAACACAGTACTTTTTCATTAGTATTAAGAATATCTATGTTCATTCAAATTACTTTAGTAACGACCAAGTATTTAGAATAATTACCTCTGAATCCAGTCCCCTTCCTGTGAAAATGGCACTTTTTCTGTTCAGCAAAAATGTGTCAGTCTCCAGTTAAAATATCAGACTCTGCCTCTCAGCCTTCAAGGGAGCAGAGCTGCTAATCATCTCTGCAAACCAAGCATAGTGAGTTCAGAAAGTGGGACTCTACTAACTTATTTTGTCTGAGTCCTCATGTGTGGTTGAAGAAAGTTTAATTCTGCAAAGCTGAACCAGAAAAGGTAGTAGACCTCACACTTTATCACCAATGAATCAATAATAGTGCTAATTAGCTGGCATGATTTATGGGTGTTTTTTTTATGATAATTCTGGTAGATTCTCTACTCCCTCCAGTTATTAAATTAGGATACAGTTTTTTTCAAGCTAAAATTGAACTGTTGAAGGCATTATAGTTTTCTGGAGCTGTTCTTTTCTACCAGGGCTTGTCACCATTGCTTGGAACAAAAGATAATAGCTTCTGTTTTCCACTAGCCGACAAAACATGCCAAGTTTATCTCTGTTTCCCAATTAAAAACTAAGCCCTACTACCAGCACTAAATTGAGAAAGTTTACTCTGTCATCCCACACCTGACAGTGACTCTGAAGCTGTTTTTTGTCAGTTTGGTAAGCCAAAATTTCTGGCACATTTGACGACTTCAGTAAAAACACTATTCTAGGCTGTTGCATCTTACGTTAGTGAATGTTTCTGTAAGCTATATGTCATTAATAAGATTAATGCCATGGCAACAAATTTACAATCATCACAAACAGGAATTCAAATGACCATATTAAATATTTCTGTTAAGAATTAGAGGGAAAAGTCCTCAAAAAAAGAATTAAGAAACCATAAACTGACAAACACCAACCAGTAGAAATTCAAAAGTACACCACTTCAGTACAGAAAAACTCATTTTTCATTGAGGTCTGCTCATGGCTGTTACAAATAATTAATGGTACAAGTTATGGGATCAGAGATGAATTTTCCAATATGAGAAAAAAGGGAGGGAACTGACTCACCAAGGGAGAACACCCAGAGTCAGTTACTGGCTTTAGTGCAAGATATTAATTAATGTTGAAATGCATTATATTTAGGCCTATATTTCATCTAGAGCATCCATAGGACAAGTAAGACACCTTATCATAGCAATTGTTTTTAAAAAATAGGCTAAGTAGGACATAATTTAGTTTGTGCATTCAGATTACTAAGGCAATATAGCCCTAAACCTTCTTTAAATGGCCAAATGTGTAAGAGAAACAGGATTATTAACTAAAGACATATTTCAGACTAGAAATATATTTTTTATAGATCAAAAGGTGAGATATATATACGTATAGATCAAAGTGGGGAGTCTACTGCTATGGAATGAAACTATTTGAGCATGAAATATATTTTACCTGCCTGACCATCCAAAACTTAAAATTTTGTTGTACTTACTGCTGTCTGCCAAGCCAAATTACTTTTCCTTCTGGAATTTATGCCAAAACAGCTTGACTGATTAAACAGTAAGGAGTAATGGAGAAGAGACAAGATCTTTCATTTCTTGACACCTGAAAATTGCAGAAACAAAGAGAGGGGCAGAAAAGAACATTAGCTAAACACAGGACAAAAAAACCCTACAAGAAATAATGAGTGAGGCAAGATGTCAGGACAGCATGGCAAAGAAACAGCACTATAGAGGATAGCAGGCACTACGGGGAAATACAGCCATGTTGGCAAAGGGCACAGGAAAAGGGACACAGGAGAAAGGACACAGGCAGGGACTGAGAGCTGGAGGAACAGGTGCAATTATTGAGGATGATAGAGCAGCAGAAGCAGAATTCTGCTGAGGGCTGTGCTGCTACCCAACTGTAAACCAAACCAGGAACCTCACCCTCCATTACTCCTTTCTCATGAAGCCAAAAGCACACTCCATCTTTCTTCAGTACCCTATTCTCAGAGTTACTGCATTAGCTCCGACTCCTCAGGTCTATACTGCAAACCTTGGTACCGACTTCTTCCTAGAAATGATTCCTTCACATGGGAAATTTCTTAATAGTTTCCAACTTCAAAAGCTCTACCTAAGAGCGTATGAGTCTAGCACATTTTTCAAGAGTCATCAGTTGGCTAATACAGAGCAACAACAGGATAATACTGCTCGGACAATTGTCAACATCTTCTTAATCCCACCACTGCCTCTGCCTGCCTTGCACCCCCAGACAAAGGCAGGCTATAGCTCCAAATCTGGGTTTGTGCATGCACCTGAGCTGCTGTCAGCCCATAGTGACAGCACTGCCTCTGTAACACGGTTTATTTGGTCCCAC
Organism: Sitta carolinensis; assembly: GCA_032173965.1. Classification (NCBI taxonomy): domain Eukaryota; kingdom Metazoa; phylum Chordata; class Aves; order Passeriformes; family Sittidae; genus Sitta; species Sitta carolinensis. The sequence goes on from CM063288.1 coordinate 23,700,352, forward strand.
AGCTTGTTATCCAGGCCCTGCATTAACCCACTGTGAGCACATCCCTGAGCAGGAACCACCTCTAACTTCCTCTGACAATCCTTTAATCTTTAACAATGTTTTCTCTGCATCAACTACATCTACCAATACGAAATTAGCAATACCTACAGAGTGATTTGCAGAAGTAACAAGTACCCATGCACTCACTTTATAATTTAAGAAAGTTTCCTAACATATCAAGTACTTAAAAAAATAAAATTCACTGAGTCCTTCATTGTCAGAAAAGTTTGTAGTATTAACCTTGCATCACAGCCTCATGTCTAAAATATATCTACAGCTAATGACAGACATTTTTCTCTCACACACACAGTCTCCCATAATAGATCTAATTTAAGGATGAGTTCATTAATACTTGTCACAATACCACAACTGATGACAGTGCCATACACAAGTCTAGGCATACATTAACATGGCTGAGGTTTTTTTATGGCAGGGCTAGAATAGCAAGTAGTTAATAATACATGTGACCACACACTGAAAGACAGAAAAAATAGCTTTTACAGAAAATCTTGAATAAGGCAGAAATAAAAAGAGGAAAAGAAAGGAAATAATTAGAAAATGGAAAGAAAGGACTGATCATGCCATATACTAACAGACCAAATTTGGGTTTCATAACTCTATTGAACTCTGATATTTTTTAAGTTTTATGCATTTCACATTGTAGTCTTAATAGCATTTCAAGAAGAGGAATATTAGCTTGTTATTAGGATGGCATGTAGCATCTAACAGTCTGTAAAACTACTATACAGGAAATCTAATATTTAGAAAACTGAAAATCTTTAGCATCAGTGGCATCTTGTGCTTCACCTAAGTACTGGGAAAGTACTTTCTGTGAGAAGTGGCACTGTTTCAATATTTTTCATGAAAACCATCATACCAGATGTATTGTTTTCCCATTATTAATACATACTGATAAATTTTGTGATGGAGGGAGAAAAACTTGGTTTAAAAGCACTGAGAGCAATGAAATTACAACACAAGAACAAAGCTGAAATTATCATGTACAAACTGGAAGGTATTTAGTGAAGTATTAAGTACCTGTCAGAAAAAAAATCTTGGGGAAAACTATATTTTGATGTCTACCCTTGATATTCTTCTTAGCATCAACTCCTCCAAAATATTTAAGTACTAGATACTACTGACCAGAGACTTATCCTGCCAGAAGAGAGGAAGCAATGAGTACCCACACAATAAGTAGATAAAATGTGACTGTACTGACAGAAAACCTATTTCCAGTATCCCACAAATAACTCAAGTTATGAAATCATTTATTATTTCAGCTGCAAGCAGGGAGCATACTAAGATGCATTTATAATAGAATGGGAAGAGGCATGCAGTGAGTAATATTTCAGTGCAATTAAATATAATTTCAATAATAAATTATGTACCATTGTAAACCCAGTGCTTTATATAAATATTACTGATGACAGTATGTTAGAGTGCATTTGTGTTTTATTTATATTACAGCAAGGAATATATAATGGTTCTAGGATGTTTTCTCTGTTGAAGTCAAGGGTAAAAATCAAGCAATCCATGTGAAGTGCAGCTCTGTTTTACTTATTAGAACTCAGGCTGTGCTATTTTTGTTTTGCAAGACGCTGTTTGAGACTAGAGCATATGTTGCTTTCTTCTAAACTGTAATATTTCAGCCCAGATCCATTTGAGTACACACACAACAAAGTTTATTAAAGGATTTTCTGCAATCACCTCTAATTTTTATTAATGTATGGACAGCAGGCTTAACTAGTCATAGAATGCCAAAAAGTTTTCCAGAAACCAGTGAAGATGTTAAATCAGTGTCTGCTGGCAGGGGAGCAAGTGCTACCAAAGACAGATGCTGTTTCTGTCTCTTCAAACACTTCAGCCCTGGAGAAGAGCTTGAGTGAAGGCATCCAGCAGAGGTGAGCTGGAGGAAGCTCACATTAGAGGTGGGAGGTACTACGGCAGAAAAGAGGCAGCTGTCAGGAGTAACAATTACTGCACAGAGCAGTTTTATGAATCATGAGGAAGCACTAGAAGGAGTTTGGACACTCTTGCCCAGCTTAGGCAGTTCTCTTGTAACTTGGGTCATGTAGATTTTGAAACAGAGAAACAGTTTTTGTCAATGAGCTCCTGACTAAAGATTTAAAATGCTAAGTGAAATTACCTGACATGAGAGACAGCTCTTGGGAAATCCAGTACTACTGATAGCACTTAGACTCACATCTGCAAGAGTTTGTAATAGAGTTTTGAAAGGAAACCTTTGAGAGTTGACTAAATGCTAAGGAAAATGGATTGACTAAAAAGTTGATAGAGCAAAGAAGCATTAAATTATTCAAAAGCTACATCCTACATACTTCCACAGTGCAGTATAATCCTGATTTAACTGTGTTCCCACGAGTTGCCTCTGAATATATTCTGAAGTTTATAAATATACTATGAAATACTATATTTTCAAGTTAAAAATTAGAAGTTGGCAGCAATTGTGTATCCTGGGTCAACAGTCTCTTTAGAGATCAAAGGTTCCAGTCTAGACCCCTTCAGCCCTCATGCTTCAGTGTTAGAAAAAAGCCTGCAAACTAAGTCTTTTTATTTTCTAATTCACCATTCACCTTATGTTTTACTGTAGGAAAACATAGGAGTATTTAGGGTCTCAGACTTGGTATGCTGAAAGTTTCTTCCCCATTATAAGCTCTAGATAAAAAGAGCATTTGAGGCTGCAGGTGCGGACCTAGCTTTAATCAAGGTTTATTTAATGCCCAAAGCAGTGAGAGAACTCATCCATCAGCAGAGCTAAGAGGTGTGGGCAAGAACATATGCTCCATCATCTCAAATAGATGATCAACTCGCCTTTTCATTTCCCACCATGCGACCAGCAGTCATGTTTTTTCAGGCAGAGTGTGGCTGAAAGCTCTCAAGGAAGCAATTTTATCCACTCTTCCTTGAAAGGGCCAGTGCCTTAAAGGCATAATTAAGTCCTAAATACATAATAGTTAGTGACATTTAACAAAGCATGTCATCTCTGGCAAGCTGCCACTGTAGAAGAAACAGCAAACAAATCTATTTGCATTGTTTTCAGTTGGTTTGTATTTTTTTGTAATTGTATTGTCAGCAAGTGCAGAAGAAAGTATTAGATGCAATAAGCTGGTTAACAGACTGAACTAATTATATTGATGCAGTGAAAAAAACTAATACATTTTGTAGGAGGCACTATTTGGTGACAAAAATAATCTCTTTAAAGTGACACAAAATGCTTTATTTCTGCTACCTACACTTGTATAGCTTTCACTGCTTACAATTATAGAGCTTGACAAATAAAACGATCATTAGAAATTCAGAGCACTACCAATGTCCTGCTCAGTTTTGGATTAAATAGACCTTCCCTCAGTCCTGCCCAGCCTTGTGCACACCTCCTCCTCCATGTTTGCTCTAAACAATCAATGGTTCACTTCTTAAAACATCAGTAGAAGGGGCAAGAATGGCTTAAAAAAAAAGAAAACGCATAAGCACCTCAGTCAGCAGTCTCCTTGCTCACAATGTTACACCACAGCAGTTGACAGGAATACTTGGTCATAACCTCCTACAGAAAGAGGGGGAAAAAATAATCTCAGAGAAAAAGAATAATGAAAGCAGGATGTGTCAGAACTTTTTGATTTAAATGTCTCAAACTCACAACCAGTAAAGGAAAGCATGGAAACTGCCAAAAAGGCTTCATATTATACAAGGAAATTGTGTTCAGGTCCTCCCCATTAGAGATTACATGTATAATCATGTTTCATCCCTGGTCCCCCTTCCCCCAATGTCAATTTTCATATTGTATCTAACAGACAAAATCATTTCAGCTAAACATCCCAGGTTATACCTAACCCACTAAGTCAGGCCTTCTCTAACTGAGGAGCCTTCCAGACAGAGAGAAATTGTGTATCCTGTCAAAGCAGGCAAGTCCCATGTACTACTTGCAGTGAGTTGAGAATTACTGCCTGAGCCTCAATCGTGCCCTCTGCTTGAATTGCTGGAGAACACGATTTCCAGTAAAGATGCTGGATTTGGCAGTGGATACCCTAAAGCATGGGGCTGTACTTCTGCCTGCCAATTTAACTAAGGCAACAGCAACCTTCAGTAAAGGTGGCAAGCAACTTCAAAATCGACAGCATGAGATTCAGAGCTCCTCTATTAATGCAAGAGTCTTCATTTAGTAAGAAGATTTTACTACTGTTTTAGTAAGTAGCATTTAAAATACTTTGAGAGGACAGAAAGCCAGCATTTCACATCAATGACAGCAAGATCCAGCCTTATTGTACAAGACAGCCTCCACAATAGCAAGTTTATCTAAACTGAGTTTATACACATGTAAAGTTGTTAATATTACAACCCAAGGACATTTATCATCAAGCCATAGTCACACCTCTGCCAGAAACTGCTCACCACATGATACAAGATAAGGACAATCTCCTAGCTCCAGAGGCCAGGTTAGATAGGCCAAGCATAAGAACACTCCAACTTTGCAACTAGATTTGTTGTGCAATTACATCTTGCTCATTTTTTTTCCTTTTAGTGTGGGATTGCTAAAAACAGCACAAAAAGTTTCATCCACAAGAACTATCTTCTCTTTAGCTGATTTTAAGGTCTGATTTTGACTTTTCTTTATTAAAAAATGGACAGCGGTAACTGTTAAATTCAAATTAAGTTCAGCTAAACTGCTTCTCACAGAATCTTTGTGGGATACTGAAGGACAGTTTCAAGTTTGCCTATGTGTTACTAACATGACAAGCTCACATTTCAGTGCAGTATTAATGCACCTGTGAGCAACATGAAACATTGAAATCATTATTTCATTTCTTGAGAGTCATTCACATCTTGAGCATCTGGAATTGCCTGAAAAATCTCAAGGGCTGTGGACCATAAGATGTACAAAAATGCATGATTTACAAGTAGAGAAAAATGATATTTAAAAATGTCAGCTTAGCAAATTATATCTTAATACCATTTAACACCCTTTTACAACTAATAACTATATACCCTCAAAGCAAGTGTGGTTTTAGATTAGAAAGACTATAGCACAAATAAGAAGAGTAAAGACCTACTGAGAATATGGTTTGTCACTTGTGCAAAATGAGCAGTGTTTTCTGTTTCACAAAGTGACAATGCTTTGGATACAACATGCTGCTGAGATTTAAAGTTATAAAGCCACAGGAAAATAACTTTGTGCCTGAGATAGATATCTGATTTCTCACATTAAATACCAACACGAAGCAGCAAACATTTTGAAATAAAGCTCTTGCATGGGGTATATAAATGAATGAAAAACAGATGCTGGAAGATGTTCTAAGCAGCAGGCTTGACTCTTATTTTAATATGCTTTGCATAAAAGTACATATCTTTCTGCAAGTTCAGTGATCAGGCATTTAACCTGTTGCAGGTTTGAGGTGCAAAGCTCCTGTTGGGTGGTCTCGCAGTCTGCTCTCCAACACAGCATGTGAAAAGATGACACCTGTCCCCTTCTGGTAAAGATGCAACAGAAAGCTTCAAATTTCACTTATGATATTTATATTTTTTTCTTCTGTGCTTAGCAATCTCAAGTCACCAGAAATGTTTTACTACATACAGAGGAGACACACGAGCCCTGAGTCTCTGTGCTCCAGCTGCAAGACAAGCAGAAAACTTTGGGAATACACTCCATCCAACAGGGACAGGTCTTCCCTATTCCTTCAATGCCACATGTAGTGCTCAGGGCAGTGCAAGAGGGCTCCTGACTGTCAAAAACTACTGAAAGGGAAGGAACAGCTCAGAAGGGAGAGCTGGGGAAAACCGGATCAAAGACCATCTTCCTTTAGCTACAGAAACAAAGTCCAGGTAATGGGAAACTCCAGAAATGCTCCTCCATGGCCCTCCTGCACAGCATTCCCCTTTTCACCCCAAGCAGCTGTCACCACACATGCCAGGGACATGGACAGGGAGTGTGTCTTTTGACAGAAGCAGCACTCACACCCATCTCAGCAAGTGGCACATACACAATTAAATTTATGGCTGACTCACTGAATGTGCTCCACAAGTTGGTGCTTGGCCAAACAGGCCTCTGGACCCCAGAGCCAGCCTTCCCATTTGGCCATGGGGGAAGAGAGAGCAGGCACAGGTCAGAACAGACTCAACCAGATAACATTCATTCACCATCTGCTGCTGATTTATTTACTACAAAGTTCTGCAGTCAAGGGTTGAGGTAATTTGTTCCCTTTCACCCTCTACCTCCTGACATGCTGGAGCCCCACACCTCCTCACTACAGAGATATTGCTTAAATGAAATTGCTTCAGTGAGCCACCCATTTTATACTGTGCTTGGATGGCAATTTCTCTGAGGACAGCACCTGTCTCTTATTCCTATTTCTGTATTGGCAGCACAACAGGCCTCACACTTGCTGGACCATGAGTCATTCCTATTTTAACAGAGTAGTGAAAATATTATCAATACGAATTATGCCATAGACACCACTGCAAAAGGAAGTTGTGATTTTACTCTCACCATTGGAAAAAAAAACCAAAAAACCCCACCAAAACTAAGGCAGGAATTCCTGCTTTTCACCTACAACTTCCAAGCCCAGGGGCAATTATTGCAATTACTTCATGCACTACCCTTTGTGCTATCCAGGATAGAGGAAATGCAGCTAAATTGCTTATCAGAACAAGTGCATGCAAGTGAATTAGACACAGTGAATGCTGTAGCTGTGTCTGATTCTTGTTTAATAGCTTTGGATGATACCATTTGGCATTAATTTCTCTCTCTCATTTTATTTTGTCACACTTTGCATTTACTTCTGTGGTACTCAACTTCACAGTTCAATACAATTGAAGTTACAGTGATGCTGAAAAAATTGCTTTAACGTCTTAATGGCTCAGGATATATTTGCATTTTTTCTTCCATCTTTGATCACAGCATTGCACAATTATCAGTGCAGCATTTATTGTTTCCAGTGATGCAAAGAACTGGAATTATTAAACCTTGTTTTAACCTTATGTTTTTTACCTCAGAGGATTTTCTTCTCCTTCCTGATGCAATCCAGAACTCAAAAGGTCAGCTATGCACATTACAGTGCAAGGCTTCTGGTATTTCCTACCTTTGAAGGTATAGGCTAAAACAAAACAAAAACCTAAGACACAATGATAGTTCAAATACAGAACTTTTCATTTATTTTCTCTAAACTCATACTGCTTGCAAGACTGAAAGAAGCACAGTCAACATTAAAATAAACAGTTCAAAATCTCTAAAAAGCAAGATATAGGCAGGGCAGTTGGCAGGTGCCACAAACTAAAGCCTTCCATGGTATTTTGCTAACAGAATTCTTCCTTTGCTCATAGACTGTAATCTTCAACTAACATCCAGCCACAGTGGATATGTAGAAGCAATAATGGAATTTGTCTGCCATTCAATTGGGTCTGAAGGGCATTATGTACTTGCATTACAATATAACAATATTTGTATTTTAGTTACAAAAGAGCAACAAAGCAGAAAATTGACTCTTCAGAATAGTGAGCATGTAACAAGCACTAAGACAATATTATTTAAAGAATTTCCATAATCTTCTCCCTCCCTACTCAAATCAATAACTCAATTATGGAATCACCTCCACTTTTTCAGGACTTATGCTCCACTTTTAATTAGAACACTAATAAAAGATCAAGTCTTCAGGGAGCACCAAAATTGCAGAATAAGTTAGGCTCTGAGTTTAATGACCATTCAGCAGAAAATGTCCTGTAAAAGCACAATTTGTAACTTGTCACATTCATAACTGTTTTCTCTCCTCCTCATGCTTGAGTAGCTAACCCACGCCCAGGCAGCTCCAGCAAAACAGAAAACTGCAAATGCCCACCTGAGCTGCCTTACACCCTCACAGTGCTCCTGCACCTGCTGGGGCAGCCAGAGTCAGTTGAGAGATGCACATAAGAAGGAGGTATATGACTCATCCCTTTAATAAATGCTTTGCTGGCTCACCCAAACAATCTGCCTCATTCCATAGGATAAAGGTGTGCTAGCTACTTGTGACTATTTGGAAGCCAAGACACTTAAGCCAAAAATATGCCCAGAAGGGCACAGTGTTGCTGGCTCAAAGGATCAAAGCAATAAAAGCTTCTGATAGGGAAAGTCAGCCCTGTTTGCTACACACAAAGAAAATGCATTTTAGTAAAGAATGCATTTGGGCCCAGAACTAACCAGCAAAAAGCAATCCTCTGGGTGCCAGTAAATTCATCCTATCGGCTTTTAAATCCTGCTGCTTATAGCCAACCTAAAAAAAAAAACCAAAAAAACAAAACTGGCTCATTAAAAAATTTTAAAGCACATCTTCCTAATTTTCAATATGTTCTAAGCACATATTTATATCAAACCTACGTTTTTGGGGTTACCCCCAATTCAACATCAAAACTAATAAATGTTCACTGCCACCTAATTTGTTGTATTTGTTTCTAGAGATTGTACACATAAACCAGTGGCTGTCAGCTTGCATAACTCCCTTTGCCATTTTTCTCTATTCCATTGCACCCACTGCTTCTCAAGAGTGATTACTTAATTGTGAAGTAAAAGATCATTATTTAATACTTTAGCTAGGAGGAACAAAGTTACTTGGTCATAGATTAATAAGGACTCTGAGTTTCACAGTCTGCAATTGAATTCATGTTAAACATGTTTTGACATCTTCTGTAATAAGGTCCTGAACTACAGAAGGAACCACAGATCACTCAGAATTTGCTAATGCCACTGGCATATTTTGATTCTTTCCTTTCCCCCTTGCCTACTTAAGATTATGATCTTTTGAACTACAGTAATTTCTTCTGCATTTGTGAGGGTTTTGCATTTTCCCCAAATACATTGTAATGTATCAGTGTTATAAACCTCATATTTAAACAATGGAGAAATTAGGGAAATCGGAAACATCTCCTGCTTTTTCCTGTCACAATCAGTAATTTTCTGGTTTCTTCTGTGTTGTCTGTGCTAATGAAGAGCCTGTTCTTTTACTCACAGGATATTCAGTTACACCAACATGGGCACCCAAGTACAGGCAAGCAAGTATGCACAGGAAATATCAGCACAGGCACACACCCCTGAGTCACCTGCCACTAGCAGGGCATTGGAGGTTCATGACCTCATAACTCCTGTCCTTCATTGCCATTGCTTTTTTGTACACATCAGGACTTTCCGGCATCTCATCCTCCCATCTCTTCCTAGCAGGTTTTGAGATTCAAGCCATGGTTCTTAAGGCCCTTACTAGATGGCATTTCACACTCTGCTATGAACAATGTCTAGAGCTTGGCCATGCCTCACTGACTCATGCTCAAACCACAATTTATTTTTCTGAACAACAAAAAGCACCTTGGGTGTCTTTCCCTAACACCACCTTAGGAGTAAAGTGGACTATATTTCAGTACTAAGTTCCACACCCATTGGAACACATTATGGAAGAGAAAAACTCAAGCCCAAGTAGTTTCTAGCCCAAAAGTCAGCTTTCAGAAGTGCTGAGAACAGACTGGAAAGAAATGACCTGGTAGGTTAAGTTAAACACCAGTTACCAACCAAAAGATTACTGTTTCTTGAGGAAAAAGGTTATGTATGTTCATAACTGTCCATTCAGATGTCTGGTCCTGTTTAGCTTTCAAGGTTCCATATGATTAAGCTATTTTGAAACTACAAGCCACTGATCATTACTTGATTACCCATTACCATGTAAATGAATTAGGAAAACACTCAACATTTAATAAAACATAAAACAGACTAGCAATTAAATGCACAATTGTTCTATTGACTTGTTTTCAACAAGCTTTCTCAAGACTTAAAAAAATATGTATGAACACTGCTGTTGGTAATTTTACATTTTACCTTTTAAAACAGGATACTTCATTATGTCATTATATAGAAGGAACCTGTCATTAACACTATCAGTGGCAGTCAAATGGCTTGAATGCACAACTTTTGCATTAGAGTGAATATATCCACTTGATATATTTGTATATAATTTTCAGATTTGAACATATGGTTAATGTAATTGGCAGTACTATTTCATATTCTAAGCATTCAAAGAAAGCTCAAGGTTCCTTAAAAATATTTTTAATCCCTGCATTATACTAGAAGACAGTAAGCCATGTAATATTTTATTATTTAAAAAGGAGGGGAAATCCTTTTTCCAGCAGCTGTGTTTTTCTACATAATGGTTTTCTAAGTTGCCTAATTTAGTGTATACAACTGTGCTTTATACGTAAGGGTATCAATTCACCACAAAAGCATGCACTGAATAAACCTCTTTGTCACTGCTTAATTACTTGTTCAAACATGATAAATACTGGAGGGCAGTATCAATAATCATGTGAGTTAAAATACACAGGGGTAGTGAAGAAAATAATCTTGTCTTAAACCTTGGTCCCAGTGGAGGCAGAAGTGGAACTTACTGTGAGATCAGGGTCTTAGCCCATGATCCTTGTTCCCACTACCCAAGAGCAGATGTCAATAGCAGATTTGGATAAGCCACAGCAGGGACACAAGCAGAACGGCAGTGCAATGTCTGTCTCAAGTCACTACGACCAAGGGAAAGCAAAAACATCTGGAGAAGTAGTATTTGTCCCGTGTGATCAGCAGAAAACCTCTGCAAGGGGAGCAAAGGGGCAGCAGATGCTTTACTTTTGCAAGGGAAAAGAAATTGCAAAGTATAGAGCAAGCTACACTGCCTAACTCATCAGCTTGGGAATTGGGGTAGCCAACTAGCCATCCAACAGAGCTCCCTCTTCCCCCTGTGAGTCACAGGCACACACACACACACACACACACACACACACAACGTAGCAGACCAGCCTTGCTGAGGAGCTGCCAGCACCCTTCCCATGCCCTAGGCACTAAGAGTGGGTGCAGCTCATCTTGCTGGGAACGGGGAGAAAGATATTGCTGGTCCTCTCCCTAGAGGTGTTTATGCCTGCTCCAACCAGGTGCAGGTGTCTGTCCTACATACATCTGGGTGGAAATGACCTAGCAGGAGGTATATTACACTATACTGAGGAGTTCTTGGCTCCATTTAGCTGTTGATGCCAAGAACACATCAAACATCCAGCAGCACCACATGAGCAGAGCACTTCTAGCCTGGGAACACAAACTGCCTTTAGCACATTCAACTTGGTGGTGAAAGCAAAAGCTTTTTCTACATTATTGTTGTTAGTGGTGTGTGTTACTTTACATGTGGTGCTACTTTAAGTTGCATGCTACTATACTTGAGCAGGAGTGCTATTACTCATATTTGTGTCACCAAGGTCTGAGATGATCCTTTCATTCCACATAAACACACCTGCCAATGGCAAAGTACCACATGCCACTGAAATTACCTCCACCACCTCTGGCTTTCACCCCAATATAGTGAGAGATGAAGTCTTTGGTTCTTGTGACCAAGCTAAATTCAACCACATACACAAGTTCCTTTTTCCTCTAGTAACCACATTTGTGAATTTACATCTCACATCCTTCTTCAAGACATTTTAGCCACATGGAATCCCCCTCAGCTTCCAGCTGATGCTGAGCAAACACAAATGGTTTCTCCAGATCCTCCACCGTGACAGGATCCTGCTTCCCACTGTAACAGTGACACTCATTTCAAAGCACTTGCTGGAAATGGGGAAATGATGTTCTGTGGCAGTTTAAGGTATTTCACTGTGGAACTCCTCTCAGGCTGCATCTAGCACACAAGTGCTGCTCAATATCACTGAAGACAGAGTATCAGAAAATATGTTGCCTCTAGGCTGAGAGGATACATAACCTTTTAGTCAAGCATCTTGTAGTGCTATAAAACAGACAGCTGAGCAATTCCCACTTGCAAAGAGTGAGACAAAAAAAATGAAAACCAAAACAACTGGTCCCAGCATTATACACAGACATGTTTTGAAGCAATGCTTGGAAGTAATTAGATTATTTAGGAAGGAGTAAAACATTAAACCATTAAAAAATGAAATACAAAAGAAAAAAAAAACCCAAGTGTGGTTAGCCTGACAATTACAACTTCTGTTCAAACAATTAGCAAAGAAATAAGAAAATAAGTTTCAAAGAACATTAATTTGAACAATATAAAAGAAAAAAAAAGATGCTTAAGATGCTAGGAATAACTACACAGGGATCCACACTATTGCATATTGCTACTGGACCATTGCTTAAGCCTAATTTAGAGTCCTTCCATCCTATAGAGCTCCTAGAATTATTGGAAAAACAACTTGGAAAGCCTATCTCTGTGGAATAAGATGTCTTTAATATACAACTGCTCCATAAATGTGATCATTTATTTATCATTGTTTTGGTTGAATTGTGAACAAGCAGGTTTAACAAGCAAGCCTTGCTGGACAAGCCTAAATGCCATTTCAGCACGCTGTTAATGTGTCTCACAATGCCCAACAGAAAAACTAATTTCCTTTTAATATGAAATGATCACACTGCATTTTACAAACACTGAAAAGATGATGCAGTCAAGAGTAAAAAAGTAATTTTCCTTTCCTCTATTGTGCTTTTTTCTTTCCTCCCAGGGTATATGACAGAATAAATACCTTTTAAAGAGTAGTTGTTTAAGACTGATCTTATCTTTTACCTCAGGTCACAGCACAAGAGGATACATTGCCTTATTCTTTCAGCTGCAATGGATTTCTTGCTAAAAGGACATGGTCACTCCTGCTCCTAGGAGAAATTATTATCAAAGAAATAACACTATAATAGAGTGTGAACATGCAGGCTGGAGCTATCAACATTTGTCCCGGCTCTTAAACTTGTCTTTGTTAATAATAAATTGTCTAAATTGATTCATAATAATGACAATCTTCCCCACAGGATAAGAACCAAGATAACTGTTTTCCTTCCTTTTATTCTGTCAGTGAAAAAGATCCTCTTTCTTTCCACTGGGCTATTTGCTAATTATGAACAATTAATCATTAGTCTGAGACTTTATTTTATGGGATTTTAAAGTATTACAATTAACAAAAACTAAGCATAACATTTAACTGTTTCGATATATTTTTCTGCACTTGCCAGTATCTCCTGTAGCAGTTTCATTGCAAATTGGATATGATTCAAAGAGACAGGAGCAACAGCAACTAATGCCAGGCTCAGGTCAGGTCCAATTTCTTTTTAAAATGTTGGATAACCATGTTTTATTCTAAACCAAAAATATGTTTAAGCTGGAACAGAACCAGAAGGAGAGTCTGGGAAAGCTGTTTCACAGTTTAAGAACCCTATTCATCAATAACTAATGAAGAAACTTAAAAAGGGGATTTTTATCACCATATGATGGAATTAGAAGCAAGCACAAAGAACATGCATTAAATAAGTTTACATTATGGTGACACTAATAAACTTGGTGCTTTTTTGTTTGCCTTTAAAAATACAAGGCTCAAATTCATGACATGAGATTCAGAAGTTCTAGAAGTTGAGATCAGATTAGCATCCCAAGAAAATTAATTAAGAGTACTCAGTCAGATCCAAAAAACCTGCATAAGCCAAACCTGTTACAAGTCATTCAGCAACAGGTTTTTTTAGAATGCAACAGGAGCTGCAGTTTTTTTCTTCCACTGGCTCAGCAGCTTGAAACAGACTGAGCAGGGTACCAAAATCCTACCCAGAAGATCCAAGTTCCCAGTGCTCTTCTATTGCACCCACCTAGCATCGGGAACAAAGCAAGCCAATCACGCAGTATCTCAGCACTCACACCACAATTCTATTTTAGGAGGTTCAGCTCCCTGGTCAAAACCTTGTCAGACAAGGCCATTAAGTTATATAAAAGAGCCTACAAATAAGCTGTAACATGATTTCAGCTCACCAGATGGTGGTATTAAGGTATTGCAAGAGGCACTAAACAGTGTTTGAGCAATGTTTATTGTCTGCCCCAATATGTTTCCTTAATAGTGCTGGATGTATGAGGAATACAAAGTGCTCCATCTCTTGCTCACTTAGTGAAAATCATTTTCCCAAATCTGCTGCATATAACAGGAACCATCAGCTTTTAAAGCAGCGTGCCATATGGCATTCCCAAATTAGAGGTTAAGTGGAACAAAATCCCATGAAGTCTAGGCAATAGTCTTTCTCAGGGAGAGAACATTTCCAATCATGTTTTCAGGGGCATTTGTCTGACTGGACACAGTGGCTCAAGTGGAACTCCTGCACAGGCCCTCCTGCTCCACTCAGTGCCTCATAACCCACCCATGGGACATGTACTGGACTGCTTGACCCTCTGCAGGCAAAAACTCTTACACATGGAACTGTGTTTTCTCCTTTCTATTGTTTTTCTACCCAATTTACACAAATCCATACTTTACATTTTACATAATACACTGCCTAAGTATGAAATGAAGGGTTTGCTTAAAAGTTAAAAAGCAAATGCAGCTTCTTTACTACTCTGTAACAGTATTTTACTTCTCATAAGTTTATAAACTGAGTTATAGACAGAACACAGATTGGAACTTCATTCTGTGAAAAAAACACCCATGTTCCTGAGATTAAAGAGGAACAAAAATGATATGTGCGAAGATACTGATATCTGGGAAGACTTATCTACTTCCAAAGTTTCTATAAAGGTAGGATTAGTTTCTCTTCTTTTTATAATAGAATAACAACCTATTTTCTTCCCTCCCAAAAAAAACCAACAAAAAACTCAAAAATACACAACCAATAACTGTATCAGATACTCAGTAAGAAGAGCCACCTAAATAACATATATAGCGAGATGAAGACTTCTTTCAAAAGTTTGTGGAAGTTTCAATTTTGTGCTGTGAGCACAGCACAGAAAGAACATGAATTTCATGGCAAGAATATCAGTGAAATCTGAATCCACTACACTGCTAACTTCTAGTCACCAAATCCCAGGGGAGAGTACTACTTCTCTCAAGTCTAGGTCCAAATTGCAAAATGACACAAGGCAGCAAACTCAGCAGCATCAGCACATTGTGTTCTACCAATCAAACACCAATAAGAGGAGGATACATTTTTTTTGTGTGAACCAGAAAAAAAAAAAAAAAAATCAAGACAATCAACAAAAAACAAAAAAGCAAACAAAAACACAAACACCCTAAAATGCAAACAAAGCAAAACAAAACCACAGCAACAGCAAGAAACAGATAACTGGAGAGGGCAGTCAGACAAAAGCCCAAATATTACAGTATCATTTCTATTTTATATCACAAACATCTAACTGTTCAGCAATTGCCAGACAAAAGAAGGCTTTTTTGTTTTCTTGAAGAAACACAGGGTAATTATGCCAAGTTGCCCAAGACACTGCTGTAGCTTGTAATGATTAGGCTTTATAATAACGAATTAAACAAGATAGCACTAACTAGCCCTAATACCAAACTTAGAAGCTATTATTCATGTAGTTCTTATACTTATTACTGTATCAATAGATTGCCTACATAGTTTCCATATCATCATTAAAAGCCTGTTTGTGTACATACATATTTATGCACTTAGCCCACCAGGTCTTCTAACTGGATCTGGTTCACAATCAACTTTTTTAAGGTTACCAGTTCTTCATCAGGAAAGAACACAGGCCAAGACTGTTAAAATAAAGGTCTTTACACTTTGAGAGCCCAAGAGCTAAACGAGGCAGGCAGACATGAATGCATTTTTCAAAGGACTACGAGCTGGATTAAGCTCTAGTCTAGAAAGTATAAAGGCAGCATATATTATACAAGGTCTCTCTCATTACAGAAGGTACCATAAATCTTGAAGTACAGATAACTACAGAGAATCAAAGGACTGCAAAGAAGGAATTCCTGCTGAGGTACTCAGAAGAGTGACTTGACTTAAAGAGCAAAACCACATTCCATCATCTCCAAATCTCAACAGTCAAAATTTTTCCAGGAAGAGAAAAGTGGTTCTATATACCTCTCTTTCAAAGTCCCCAAGAAACTTGAATTTCAAGCTGGTTAGTTCTGACTTTTAAACAATCTCCATAAATGTGGATTAAGAGCACATGAAGTCATACCACACTTATACACTTTTTCATTCTGTGGTCTTGGGAACCACACAGAACATGGAACAGGCAAAGGTCTGAAGATGATGCAGAGCCACCGGCCTTTATTCAAACCCAGTCACCATTTTCAGACCTAACACTATGGCCATAAGACCCAGTGTATACATTCCTGGGTCAGATTTGCTGACTGATCGTTGTTAGAAATTATGTGAAAGGCTGCAAAGCCACCAATATCCAGCAATTAGAAATGTGGAGTTCACACAATGCTACTTCTAGGTCATCACCTTAAAATACAAACCACACAGTTTAAGGCTGCCTTGATTCTGTCTTCTTCTGAGCTCAGTGAATTTTGGCATGGCTGGCTGTAAAGACTCACTAATGTTTCTACATAAGAGAAAGATAGTAGATAACACTAAACATAAAAAGCGTTGTGCATCGGTTTTACATTAACCACTTGAATGGCACTGTCTTAAACTGGGCATACTGCATAATCTTCTACCTTTGATCTAGTACATAACTGCTTTAGAAGGAAGGATTCTATTTGATGTTTTATGACATGCAAGGCTGATTATATTCAGCTACGAATTGTTAGGTGTCTGTCCTCAGTTATGTGCTCAAACATTTAAACACTGAGACAGATTTTTGAACTCTTCCATAAGTAGTCTATATTAATAAATGCAGATGAAAGCCCCAGATTTGCCTATAACATTGAATGATTACAGTGTCCAAGTTCACAGGAATTACTGAAACATGTATTTCTGAAATACTAACCATTATTCCATTATGTTCTGGGATTTTAAGGGTATTTCAGTCTCCCCATTTAAGTCACATGCCTTGTGCTTACTGGAAAAAAACCCCTTCTGTTTCCAAGGATGACTGCACAGGTCATTTTTACACCATCCAGCTCTAGCTTGTCACAGTTCAAACAGTTTGTCACAACTCAGACAGGCCTCATGCCTGCTCAGTCTGAGCCAGCACTGCCTGCAGATGACAGCAGTGCCCAGCAAGTTACTGCAATGTCCTGGGGGATCCTGTCACCTACAGCAATTCACAGGAGGGACACCTGGACAGGTTTGCTTCACAGTGCTTTACCATAAGGAATTAAAATTGCCCAGAACAGACAAGACGTTTATCTCCTGATCTATGGTTACAATGGCATCACAGTGCTCCATGTAACATCTTCACATGTTTCAATCCACCCCACCACTCTGAACTTTGGTCCTAGGAGTGACACACTTTGGGACAGATCTCCTTAAGTCATAAGCACATGTTACTACAGCACAGCAACACTCCTGCACTGTACTGTGTTACTTAAGGTCCCTGAAGATTAATTGGTTCTTACATCATTTTGCATGTACATTGTAGCTCTGGAGTTTTATCTTCATGGAACGCAGATTCTACATTTTTGTAGAACTTTTCTCACTCCACCTCTGATAAACTTTCAAATCTTAGCTTGTCAAATGTGTTATTGTGGGACAGTACTAAGTCTATGCAATATCTAAATTCCAAGATAGTGGTGGCTTAATGTAACACTGAGTCAGACTTTTTGATAGCCTTACTTATCAAACTAAAAAAAAAGTTTGGATTCAGTCCAAGGTGAAAAGAGCAGTGGTTTAGGAAATGATCAAACATTAGCTGTGTGAAAGCAGAAACAAAAGAACCACCCACAGCACTTCAGGCAATTCTTGGCATTCAGAGGAAGAAGGTAATCTGAAAATTTGAGTCTGTAACTCAAACACTAAAAAGCTGTCTCTAGAATTCTGCTTACCCAGATGTACCTGGCTAATAATGTCTTCTATTGAACACATGCTGTCAAACTTGCATATCAAAGAAACAAAACAATGTAAAACATTATAAAGTAACAAGTGTGAGACAACTCCAGGAAACATAACTAAGGATGTATGAGGGAACAGAATACTCAAAAATAATAGTAGATCTTTTTTCAAGGAGACAACCAGATGGCTCAAGAAGAGTGCAGAAACAGAAGAATTTACTATTTACACTTTCTGTCTGAATGTTTACAATAACCTTCTCAAAGAGGCCAGTAAAGGTTAACCTTTTGCACAGTATCTATTTCTATCAGAAATACTGGAAAAAATATTTATTTTTTATTTCTAGGACACATTTATTGACATAGTTATGAATAGGTTAATTGATGGTAGTGGAAATTTTTTTTTTCTGTTCAGAGGCTAGATTTTTTTGTTTATATTCTGTTAGTAGGATTCCCTCCCCTCTCAGTCCTCTCTGGGGACTTTGGGAAGCCTTTCCAGGGTTCTTATCAATGTGTTATATCTGCGATGCTATACTTTATTAGTGCAGCCATACTCCAGGAGCTGCTGTGCAGAGCTGCTAGGTTGACTCTTCTGCACCCTAACTTCACTTAGCATTCCAGTTAGGCTGATTTTTCTAGAATATAGAACAAAACTAGAAAATTTGTATGTCTCTTCCAGGTGAGGAATAACTCCTTCAGTAATCCTACTGAGCAAAAATAACTCTTTTAAATCTCATTTGTGAAATCTTCCTCTCTGCATTGGCTTTAAAGTGTTACTGCCCACTACCACATCCAATTCAGCTAGTAAGGTCATGTGTTTGAAACAATTTCCCAAACTATATAGAACTGCTCTGTACTACTTAGCCTTTTTTACTGCTGAATACTATTGCTTCAAAGAGGAGTTAAAACCACCACCATTAGGAAGCCAGGCTTGCAGATTATACACATGAAGAGAAACTCAGACCAAAAGTATGAAGATAGGGGAAAGATAGACACAGCAGGCCAGTGCAGCCCTCTCACAGCCAGCCCTGAAGCTGGTAACAGCTACAAGGTATTATCCACAAACAGGTCAGCTGCATTCACTGGGAGGGATGTAGGTGTAGAGCAGCAGGGAGATTACATAAAGCAGCTTTGCAGTGCTGTGAAAAAACATCAGAGAAACAGCCATCTCATGGGGTGAAGACAGAGAAGGAGAGACCCTCTATGTATGATTAAAAGCAAAACTTTTAAAAAGTCTTTCAGAGAAACAGAAGCAGCTTATTTCAGGACAGTGTTATACAGACTACATCTGTCACAACTGAGGAAGGGTTTTTGCCAGAGGGACTGTCAGTAGTCAGCTGGCAGACAGACATGATTTCTGGGATTAATGGCAGCTAGTACAACATCACGTTTTGTGGCAAGGAACATGAAAGGGATGGACATACAAAGGACATCAACAATTGCAGAATTAAGTGGGCACAGCCTTCGTTCTTGTGATAGGATAAAATACTTGCTGAGAGGGAAGATAATTTCCAAGCAACAGAAATTAAAAAAAAAGTGGAAAATCCATGTTTTGCAAGACTACTGAGGAAATTCCAGGACACAGAGTTATGACAATGTGGACTTGAACTCACTTGTTCTTTTTCATATCTACGTTCCTGCAACTCCATCATTTGATTTATACCAAAAAGCAGGAAATCCAGAGTTACATAAATCCAGAGTTACATATCTCTCTGTTTTAGCCTCTTAACTATTTGGCTAGAGGTAGAGGGAGCTTATGGGCCTTAACACAAGAAGGAAGAGCTTCTGTTTGCAGAAGCCACTGGGTAGCAGATAAACCAGATTTCTCCGTTTGCTAAATTCATGCAAGGCCTTGCAAACAACACTACTGAAGTGAGAAAAGCATTTTGTTTCTGTCTATGTCTTTGGAACCAGGCAGCCACTGGTAAGAACAACCACCATTTTGGAAGGCAAAAAGGCTCTAAGGACACGATGGTAAGAACAAAAATTCTAATAGGGAAATGACATTAAGGTGTGCAGACGAGATGTAGAAAAGACACACGGTACCTCTTTGCAGTGAACTGGTGCACATAACTTACTGGAAGTAAGGGCACATGGAAGCACTGGTGCAACACCCTTCAGTAAAGGGCAGTCAGGGTAGGTCAACCAAAGGCTGAGAAAGAACCATTCAAATTCTGATATCAGAAGAAATTTAATGTCAACAGAGGATGATTAATTGTTCGTATCTGTGATAAAACATTTTTCCCCCCAAACAACAAAAAATTGATCAAGTGAAAATGAGCTGCCAAAACTACACCCACAGAGATGATTTCAAGAACAAGTTGCATCTAAAACACTGATGCACTTGCACTACAGGAATAACCACACTTCAGGCTACTTTTTTATGTAACATATCTACACACAAATTACAGCTGAACATAGGCTGAACTTCTCACAGTTGGAAATGTGGAATTCAGATTAAGCCCATGTTCCCACAGAAGTTTCACCTGCCCTTAACTAAGGAGCTCCTACCCCATATAAACCTGACTGAGCTCTGAAATAAGGCATGGTACAGCATTTTTGCATACTGTCAGGGTAAGGGGTATGTTCCACAGAGGAGCACAGAAGGCTAGAAAGGGGCTTCTGTTTCTTGGAAAGAGCTAGGAATTAAGAAAGAACAGAAGAGGTATGAGAAATTTACTGGAAAAAGAAATTTGCCAAGAAAGTCTCAGGAGTTATGGAAAACCAGTGTCATTAATCTGGTTCATCTGTTCTTTCCCCTCATCTCCAGCAATGGATATCTGGAAACGATGAGCTCACAGCACCTCTGGTATTTGAAGTGTATAATTTTTCAGTCAGCCTAGCTTACATTTTCAGACTGGAACAATCTGACAGTATTTCCTTGGGACAGAGGCAAGAATATCCTATACAAAGCTATTTCAGTAAGAATTATGCTGAAAGGATGAGAAACAAAAATAAGCAGTTTCAGTGAGAAACAGTCAAAGCTTTTTTCACCCATAATTTATACCAGGAGTTGCATAGCCCAGAGCAACTTGAAAAGCTAAAAATTGTCACTTGCATGGTACACTCATTCCTTTTGTGGGCTTGGCATCAGCTCCTGCTTTATTTGTCACTTGGGTCCCAGCTCTGAGAGCACAGGAACAGGCAAGAACCAGCCCAGCAGGCTGGTGGGGAGCCAGGACACCCCTGGGTGCAGGGGCAGGCTTAGGAGAGCAGAGGTCCTGCCTCAGGGCCTCACCTTCTCTTCTCTTTTTTTTTTTTTTTAAATCAAGTTGGTTTTTTTAATCAAGTCCTGCCCATCTGCAAGTGCTGGCCTTCCCCTGCTGATTCGCACCAGGACACACACGACAACATTGTCAACTGTCTTTTCAAAAAAAACCCAAAATGCACCCTTGTTGCAGCAATCATTACAAGAGCAGAACGACTCTGCTAAACATCTGTAGAACACCAGGTCCAGAGCAAAAAGCAGCAGCAAATAATACATGTTAATACTCACCAAAATACTACTTTGAGCTATTTTTTTTTTCACAAGAGAATTTTTCCTGCGAGTCAGAAAAAAAAAAAAAATCAAAAGAGCTTCTCTCATTGCACTGCTTTCTGGAACACAGGCTGTATATTAAGTTAGAAGACCTATACTTTTTGGTGATTCAGAAATCACCTCCTGGACCACAGACTCTCACAAACAGCTTTCAACTGCTACTTACTTAAATAACATGACTGCCCAGAAAGGAAAACAGTGATCAAGAAGCATAATATACTCTGGCCTAGGGAAGGCCCAGCCTTATTTGCTGCATATTAAAATTAGCAAAACCATTTACCAGACCTTTATAGCCTCATACATTAAAGCGTAAGATGCAGTTCTGCTTGGAAAAGCAGCCCAAGAGATATGGTATATCATTGAGTTAAACCTTTACTGTACCTCCATCTTTCTTTTTCTTGATTTTGGAAAAAAACCCAACAAAAACCCATGGAAGAAGTGATAAAGACAGTATTTTTATACTCCATACTTGAAAAATACATTAGGATCTCCCCACTCTTACAACATGATCAATACAGAGGGTAATGTGCTAACAAGGTTTTAAGGCATGAAGAGACTGTCCTTCTTAAGCTTTATATAAAATGCCATGAACAAAATCAGCAACAAATTCTCTTCAGAAGAGGAGAGCTTCCCTGTCATATTTCAACTACAAAAAATCCTGTTATAACTCCATAAACGCATAATCCATACCACTGGATTTGAAGCTTCCCCTACTTGCCAGCCTACCCCCAAGACAGAGGGAAGGGCTACAGAAGAGGAAGAGCCCAGGATGAGAACACTGATCCTCACCAGCTCTCATGCACCTGAACTTCCTTCTAAAGGTTCGTTCTATGGAACAGGCACAGCAGAGGAAAGCAATAAAACACACAGATTATAACATGAAAGTCATTTGTGATGTGCAGAAGTCATCTTCTAACCACAAAGCTACCAGTGCAGCCTCAGAACTGTAGGTATCCTCTTGCTTGCTCAGGAAGTGTCTAAATAAGTCTCTTATTTTTTGTATTAGCTCCAGTCTGAGCACAACTTAAGTTTGCCTGAGTACAAGAGTTCACCCCTTTGCTTAAAAAGCCCAAAAACATAGTCTTTTTTTAAGTGCGAAGAACCAAATTCAGGAAGAGAGCTTCTTTCTGATGGTGGGGCTCAGCCTTTTCATCAGTAAAAGTTTTTGAGCTCGCAAGCATGAAATAGCCAAGGAACCAGAACTCTGGAGATCCCTAGGCAGGAAGCCAGGCACCAGAGCATCCCTGGATCTTCCCCAGAACAAAGCTTTTTCTTCTATAAATACAGCAAAAATAACTTACCAGCAAATTCTTATTAAACAACCTCATTATTCAACTCTTCAGCTCTATTTGTGCAAAACATACTATATTATGATTGTTCTAGCCAATTGACAGAAGAAATCAACTTGTTTTGTGCAAGACTGAAAACCAGGGTCAGGAGAACTGAGTGTGTAGACCAAGTAGACCAACATTTGTGACATATCAGAAATGAAAGACCCTCAAAACTTTTAATTACTGCACAAGAATCATCTGTCTCTCTTTACCCAGCAGTAGCTAGAGACCTTTCACCTATTATTTTCACCTTATCCTTTCTAAAAGGCAGCTTAATAAACAAAGAACTGATTAGCTGTAAGTTGTAGCCCAAGATGAAATCACCTCATTCTCACAAGCTGCTGAAAGGCTCATAGGAGCACATTTCCAGGAAGAAATGGCAGCCAGTCTACTGGAGATGGCTGCTTGCAACAAAGTCTGTCTCCTGCTTAGAACAGCACAAGTTCACTCATTTTTGTATCCCAGATGAACATACTAGAACTCAGCCTCAGTGCACTTATTTTCACTCTCTGGAGTATGTGAAATGGTCACTATGTCTCAGGCTGACACTTGAGAAAACCCATTTATTCACAGGATTTAAATACATGAACTGCATTGAAGAACATTAGAAAAAGCTGATCATTTCTGTCATGTTACTGGCAAGACTTAGTTTGGTGCCTTCCCTCTGTTTTTGTGACCAAATTAAGTTTAGGAAGGTTGGCTGCTGCTGTCAGGAGACTAACAGAAAATGGGTTGGTTGTCAGAGACAAATCAGAACAGCTGCAATTTTGGGCTTCATCTTACATTATATCCAACACTGATCAGGTAATGCTGAATTAACTTGAAGCTGTAGTGCAGACTGAGTACATTCACAGTGATAGAACTCTCAATGAGACTAGACTGATTGCAAAGATTTCAGCAGGTCAGCTGCAATGAAGCAGTTCAGCCATTATATTCCCTACTCTTGACCTATACTCCCAGTATATTTTAGAGTATATTACACTCTGGCATTTTAATTGAGAAAATTACAGCAGTAGAAAGGTTCAGTGGTTTGTAACAGTTCAGTTTGCCCTGCAATAATATTCTAATCCATTTTTTCTTATCTCAATCCTGCACAATGCTTGCAACCCTATAGTATAGAATTTACTAACATGTCAATGGTACTTCCCTCCTTCCCCCAGCAGCCAGGGAAAATATCCTAATATCTAAGATGGTTCCCTACCACATTTTTATATATGGTTACCCTTGGTTTAACTCTCAAAATATACCATATTTACATATGTAAATAATTGAAGGACCTACCATTTCATTTGATAGATCTAAGATGGATGCTGTTGTTTAAACTTTTTTCAAACTTGAAGGGGTGCATTGATAATAAGAGAAATTACTTCTTTAAATAGGTTTAAGACCTAAAAATATTGAGGGTTAGTGCCTCTGCCAGTGTAAGTCAGCATACTTCCTTTGATAAAGCTGTGTTAGTTAACAACAGCCAGGATTCAGTCCCACCTGGATTGCCTCTAAAGCAGATAAAAGTAGTGCTGAACTCTAAGGCATGAGCCAGTAGCAAAGAGATTTCAAAGAAACTGCTTGTTTCCCTAAAGTTAAATTCAGATTCAGGCTACCCACTACCTCTGAATAACCTTCCTTTTATTCAAGCATAGTAAGACCTTGATGAACTTGCTTGAAAAAAATTGTACATGGAATAGTCCAATAGATATACTTCTACTTTGCAAAGGTATCAAGGATCAGTAATTATATAGTCTTCCTCTGAAACGTACATAATACTTGATATAAAAATGAACACAGCTCTGAGCAGTCATTTTTTTTTTAAAAAAAAATCCCAAACCTGTCAAACTAAATATCATAATCCTATGTAGTCTGATCATAAAATGAAATACTACTGAAAACTGACTGAAGGTTTTGCAATACTACCAGACAAGATCTTGGCAAATAAAGCTGCTGCAAATGTTTGAGAGTATCTTTTACATGTGCTGGATCATGTAACAGTTTAAGGCACTTCCTTCCATTAAAGAGCTGGCACCTCTTTCTGTAACTAACACACTTGAATTTTATTTTAAGCTGTAACTTAATGTAGGAATGTAATGTAGGAAACATTCTTCTGCATTGCAAAATCCTTCAATACTGTACTTCACCAGGGGCTAGAATAAAATTCACTTAATTTGCTTGGTCAATAATAACTGAGAAAATTCATTTTCTGTGCTAGTGGGAAAAGGTGCAATATTGCCCAGTATTTAACCTGCTAGCTGTGTTTCAGCAGTCCCACAACTCAACAGAAAACAGAACAAATTAAAAGGCTTGAGTCGTACTGCTGTACTCCTGCAGGCAGACTGTGCACAGTCCCATGCAGGAAGTGACAGTGTGAGTTCAGCTTCCAACCCTCAGGATGGAGGCCAGGTGTAGCATTGTGTCCACCCTGCTGACACCCCATCAGTCATAAATGCAGCTTCAAGAATAAGAGTTGCTTTTCACTCAGATGTAACAACAACAACAAGCATCCAACCTTATCTACGCAAGGCAATGTACACAAAAGCACAGTACAAGGCTTCAGGAAAGTAATTTTTATTTCTTGTAGACAACTGAAATGGGATTCCAGACAGTGAATAATATAGCCCTTTCTCTTTTCAATGTCTTCAGCTTTGTGAACAATAGTCTAGCTCAATTATCTGTGGATGATACATAAAGGCTACTGCTGAAAGACTACAGAACAGTTATCAAAACCAGCATCTGAATACATACAATGCTTGCTAGAATATTCTAAGATTTGTCCTTGTGGCAAGCTTATTTGTCAGATGAAATATTTCAAATAATTATAACAGCTACAGAAACATATAGAAAGATTAATTATGGATTATTTAATTCAAAGTCACTCTTCATTGCATCTCGGAATCTGCCAGGACACTCAAGTACAATCATATAGCTCAGAAGACAAGCAAGTCACCTTCTTTTAAACTTTAATAGAAATAATGTAGCAGGTTTTATAGATGCAACATACCCAGAATGTATATACTCCTGGTTACAATTTAGGGAGTTTTTTCCTTGCCTTCAGTTTCCTTGATAGTCTCATGTTTTCAGGGATTTTGTTAATTTGGGAGGGGCTGGGAACATATGCATGCTGAAGAATACTATGCTATTTACATAATTTTGGCCATTGACTTCAATAAGAATGAGGCTAGAGCCAATAAGGCATGTGATCATAAAAGCAGTTTGCAAACTGCAACTGCTCGCTCTTCCCACACTGCTAGCAAAGTGCTATTAGTGATGCCATTATCCTTGCCTTATGCTGCAGAAAAAATTTTAACAGAGGCTGAGAGACTGCCAAGGGCCTCAGAGGGGAACAGCATTTTTATAAGAAATAGACTCAGAAAGAAGTCCTTGGCTCAAAGGGCAAAAGACACTTTTTACTCCTCTGAAGATGAAAGCAAGATTTAACTAAGAATAAGCCTGTCATGTGTTTAGGTAGAAAATTAAGATAGGACAAAGACAATACTAAAGTAAACTCTTTAATCATCCCAGTGGTATCTAGCTTTTTTAACATAGCAGAAAGCATCTGTACTTATGTAGATCAAAGTTACAATGTCATGAGAACTATATACACTTCTACCACATGCTCACATTTAATCTGCTGAGAACACGAAGGAGATGTCTTGACTTTGGGTGTAGGTTTAAGTTTTAAATATTTTAGAAACTTAAGCAACTTGAGTTACATGAATCAGTAAATAAAGTACATGATTTAGTACATAAAGTACATGAATTAGGTTGCTCATTGATATTTACACACATGCTTGGCTAGGAATGCCCATAGAAAAGATATAACAAGGATTGGTGCCACACAAATTGCCTTGAGTACTTGTTAAAATCTTCACTGGTTTAACTAGGCTAGTGCTCCACTCCTCTGTAGCTCTAAGTATCTGAGCAAATCTTTCTCCCCATGTGCATTCAGATTTAAACATGAGATTAGCTGGATTTAATAAAGGCTGCATTACTGTTTAACTCTTGAAAAGATGATAGTAGCATGGAAGGTTTATTCTAAAAATTTTGCTCCAGTAAGTCAGCCTAAAATTAATACAATACCATTGCAGAAACCCACAGATATTAATATAAAGACTCCTTTTGTAAGCCTGATACTAAGGCAAAAAAACCCAAACCCTAAAAATTACATACACATGCCTCAGTGTAGAAAACCTGAAGAGAAACTAGGTTTTCTGAATGTCAAAAAAAAAAAGTGGTTTCAGAGCACTGTAAGTTTTAGGATAATTTCTAGGAAAGATACTATAGGTGAAGTCCAAGGAGTTCTGAAGCCACTAAAAATTAGCATTTCCTCTTTATTGTCCACTTCTCTCTAAACGCATTTCTTTTGTCCACCAATAAGCTGAGGCATGTAGATTCCTCTTTCAAAGTACGGCTTTTGCATAGCTAAAAGAAACAGCTCCAGTAGCTCAAACATTCAGAATGAATTAGTTGCAACATTCAGAATTTGCCATCTGACCAAGATTCGAAGATTGATGCTAGGTGGTAATGGATGGGTCAGGGCTACCTCCTCCAAACGAATAACCGCTCTGCAAAGGAGCTAAACTACTTCCATGTTGTATTCAACTTGAGGATCTCTAAAAACACTGGGAGGGCAGTAAGGGGATGGACTTGTACATCTTCGCAGGGAAGGAGGAGATTTGCATAGCTGCACCACGGTGGGGAGAGGGGATTGTGCAGTAAGTTAACCACGCACACGTATAAACTACACTGCTGCTGAGCTGCAGCATTCAGAGGCCTCATGAAAAACAGGATTAACTGCAAGTTAGATGCACAGGTTGTCCCCATTAGAGCTATGCAGTGGGCCCTGTAGATTTAGTTAAACGATGAGCACAGGAAACAAAACTAACCAATGAAGAGATAATGGCACATCAATTAATAGGTAACAAAGATAAGAGGTGAAAGGATGTGCAAAAGAGCCAAGAAATTTCAGCCAAGTGCCTGAAATTTCAAAAGGCATTTCAGAACAGACTAAGCATACCTTGCTCTTGAGCAAGCTATAAATAAGCACGTGTTAGTGGCATCACTGAAAGACAACTCAACACAGAAAGGGATGTCAGGCAAGTATATTTTTATATGATGTAGATCTCTCACTTATACTATAACGGAAGCTGAAACACCTGACCTAAAATGAGGAAGTGGCTAAGACAGGGTCTAAACATTCAACTCCAGATCAATACTATTGTTAAAAGATTCTTACTTCTACAGACCTAAACACAAATTAGCAAACAATTTACATTTAAACAGATTTGCTGATGTCTAAGCTTATTGCCTGTCTACGCAGAGCTAGCATGCATGCAGCACAAAGCCCAATCTGGTGGTTTATAGCCAGATTTATTTCATCTTACAGCTTCAGCCACTGTGCATGTTAAATCTCAAAATCATATTATAATCAACATAAAAATAACAACCATAAGCAAAATGTCTATTCTGAATTATTATAGCATACGATCTATAAAGGATCAGAAAAATGAGAAACACTTTGTTTTCATTGCTAAAGTATCAGTTTCTATCTCAGAGACTAGATTGTACAGAGGAGTGGTAATGAAATACGGATTGGCAATGAAAAACTAGCTTTTCTTCAGCAGGCTGCCTGCTAACTCCTGTCCCATCTACAGAAATCCTCCTTGGCCTTCTGCAGCCAGCAGGCCAACAGTGCTGCTTCACTTCTTACTGGATGCATTTCAGTATCAGAAAAATTAAACCTTGCCTGGAATTGAAGCTGCCCAGCATTGTCCTCTCACAGGCTGCTGGCCAGCCTGAACACCCGGGAGTAACACCAGACACTGGTTACCTTGCTTGTTGATAAGAACAGACAATGAGTTTCAGCTGCACAACTCTATTTCCCAATACTCCATTCAGCTACAGAACACTTCTGGGGAACTTCTGAGAAATAGTTGCCTGTCTAAGCCATGCTGCTTCACCATGTTCCTTTTTTTGATAATCATACCAATACTGTCTGGCACTTGGGTTTCTCTGCCTTCTGCAGACTTGTCTTGCAATTACACTCAATGATGTTTGCTGGGAGGCTGAAAGCTCCAGCTGCAGAGAGGCTGCACAGACCAGCTGCTTGCCAGGAGCAGAAACCTTCGAAAGGTAAATAGGGAATGTAATTAATGATGCCTGTTCCTTTGGCCAGGAGAACACTTGGACTCAAGATATGAAGCAGCAATTACTGAAGTGCATTTACAGAATCATGGAAAGGAACTCTAATGGAATAATGAGAAACAATATTCTACAAGCTGGGTACATGCAGTGAATCATTCAAATGATTACTCACACTGATCACAAGCAAACAGAGGCAGAGATATCACACACTCAAGGAAACAGTGCCAACCTGGCAGAAAAAAAAAAAAAAAAAAACCAAAAACATTCTAATGAGAAGAGAGACTTTTTTAGCTGGAGATGACTGGGCTGCCTAGGACACGACCTTCACAGAAATAGTGGCTCTATTTGCATCTCCATATCCTGGAGATGCTAGAACTAAGGCAGGTCTTGGCAGGAGCTACTTTTATACTTTTGTGATACTTCAAAGATTATTGCCATTATTATCATCTCTGCAAGCATTTCTTGGTGCCAATGAGGTCATAAAATTCCAGGCAATGGAAGTCACACTTAATCTTCACTTGACAGTCACAAGACTTAAGGCAGAGCAAACACCAAGAAACAGAAAATTCCCATTCCTCTACCAGCCAATGGTATAATTGTCTTCCACGTACCTCAAAGTGTGGAAGGTACATGAGAAATACATCAGAATGAGAGATACATCAGCAACTCAGGAATTTGTGTGCTCCAGGCAAAACATACCACTTATCACCAAAGTCAGGATTACTGTACTGGACTGAATTATATAATTATGAGGAGAGAACAATTTCTTAAAGAGAAGTCTCAAACTTGTAGCTGACTGAAGAGTGCTCAGGGTGCTCACCTCAAACTTTGCTTTTGCACTGCAAGAGCTGTTCCACTAAAGCTTCTTTCCCTTTTCTTGTGTAAACCAGCATTCAAGGAGCAAGGTAAAAAAGGGAAAGGTACGATTTCTGAGGACGATACTTAAGTTTCTCCAACTTGCTCTTGCAATTTTGGGTATGGTGGCAGCCTCCAAATGTTGGGAAAAATGAAATAAATTCAGTGGTGGAAGCAATCACACCTGCTCAGGACAGTTATTGTGTATGACACTTTTCCTAAGGTGAAGTACAGACTACACCAATCTAAAATCCTGAGTTTATAAAAAAATACAAAAAATGTACACTGAAATCTCAAAACTAATAGGTGAAAATACCTTCCACAAAGCAGCAAAACCTAGGCTGAGGGATTACTCAAACCATGTTTGCAATGGCTTGGCAAGTTCCTGTGAAGTTGGTGGTTTGAGGAGGGACCTTGCCAGTCCTGGATGCAGACCCGCAGCAGGATGTCTCCACATCTGGCAGTATTTACTATTGCTCTCCTGCCTCTGGCAGGGAAGAAAGGAAGGAATGGGGACTGGCACATGGCCAGGGTTCTTTAGCTGGCTTGAGATATGAAGAGGGAATGGCTTTCCATCTTCTCAGCCATCAGCTCCAGCTGAGAGCTGCCCTGAAACAGCTTCATCTGCTGGCTTATTCCATCTCTGTAACACTATAGTTGACATTAGAGATTCATTCAGGCACTTGTGCTATCAGTGTTTGATTGTTTCCATAAGCACTTCAGAAACCACACTAAACCATCACAGTTTTAAAAGCCCAAGTTATTCAGAAAGGGAAACACTCCAAACAAAAACAGCTAAACCAGAACTTTAACTTGTTACGAGTCTGATAAATCATGACAAAGGAGTATATAGTTCTATCACCTCAGACTACAGCTTTTCTCGGTGTCCTAGGGGTAGAAATATCTTGACTTGTCAATTTTCCAATCTATCTCTGCATAACTGAAAAAAAAAGAAAAAAGCCATTTAAAAAAAGGAAAAAGGAAAAAATACCCCTTTGGGTAGGGGAATAAGGGTGAATAACTTATAGCTTGCTCAAGGTAAAAGGTTCTCAACTCTGGAGAAAGAGTATTGAGAGACAATATTCCAGAAAAAAGAAGAAATAGAGAAAGTTATGATTTACAGTACTTGAGGAAGAAGGGAGAAACAAGACCTAGTTGGCACAGTTTGTCATTTTGCCTTTCCACTTTTCCACATTTGGACTGGTGTCTCTCTGATAAGAGAAAAAAGTAACATTCTTTCTGATCTGAAGTATTGCAGAGTTTTTCAGCAAATCTCCTAACCAATCATAAGAAAAATCACAATGGCCACAAATTCTTTCAGATATCCTTACAAAGGTCCACTCATTAATGATCTCAGACCCTGCCTTTAAAGTCTCAAGCTAGTAAGCTTAAGTCAAAAGCTTTTTTCAAAGTTAGCATTCATGAACTCTGAGTGTTTTTTTACAGATTTTATATCTGATGAGATCACTTCTTGTTTTCCTCTGCTCCAAAGTGCATGAAACTCAGGCCAAATTCCATCCTCATTTAAAGCCAAACTGGTTGGTTTCAGATGGGAATAAAGCCCAGGTCAGAACTGGCTCTACTCCTGTATTTCCTGAATGAAAGACATGATCTCATCAAGGCATTAAAGATCCTCTATAAGATGAACCTGCACCTGTCAAACACAAAGCTAGTGTGCACAAAACAAACCACATCCTACATGAATCCTCTCAGAAATGGCAATATCCCACTCACCATAAAAACAGAAGGAAACCCAAATGGTACAAACAGCCTATTGCGATTTGCTGATGTTGAAAAATTCTTTTTGCCCCTGAGAAGTACTGGGCAGACTCAGTTTGGCCAGAAAACACCATGATGATTCAGGCATGCGAGAGAAGTGGAGAGGAATTTTTTACAAGGGCACAGATCAATAGGACATGGGGTAATGGCTTAAAACTGAAGTTAAGTCTGGGTTAGACACAAGACTAAACTCTTCACTATGAGGGTGGTGAGGCATTGGAACAGGTGCCAGCAGAGAAGTGGTAGATGCCCCATTCCTGGAAGTGTTCAAGGTCAGACTGGATGACACCTGGTATAGTGGAAAGCATCCCTTCCTAATGGGGACTGGGAATGGAACTGGATGGTCTTTAAGGCCCCTTCCAATCTAAACAATTCTATGACTCAAATTTGAAAGTTACTTCAATTGCCAAAGTTTAATGCACTTGTTACATCCATTTGAAAGTCTTGCAGCAAATCATGCTTTTAAGGTCTTATTTCAACATTTTCACAAGGAAGTTTTTCTGCCAGAAAGAATCAGATTTAATTCTTTATATACAGAAAGTTAATATTCAAAGGCAAACAAGTCAGTTATTGTAAAAAAGAAAGTAATACTGAACAATAACTAATAACAAATGACTTGTTCAACAAAGGGTTGCAAGCTTGCAATAGATTATTTTTTAAAAATAAAAATTAAAGAAAAAACACTAAATGCTCTAACAATTGAATTAAACCCAGTATTTAATTTTTTTAAAAAATCAGTTTTTTGCTCAGCCTTGCCCATTCTTCAACAAGAATAAACTATTTAAGTGCAGCTAATTTTTGCTTCAGTTAATGCTGAATCAGATTTGTTGTCAACTATAAGCTGAATTGCATTTATTCTGTCTATAAGGAATGTAAGTATTGACTACATTCTTTCTTCATATTAAGTGTCATGCACTGTTAGTCATACAACACTCAGTCTCAGAGCAACACAGACTGATGTGGTCATCCCCCCCCTCCAAAGAAATAAGCATCCATACATGGAGCTGCAGAAAGGACACTGCCAAGAGCAGGTCAGAACACACAGGTTTTTCAGGCACATGCAGAGGAAATGACAGTTAGTACAGCTCTTGGCTCTGCACAGATTAATTCTCACTCTTAACCAGACTACATATATAAATTAATGCTTTCACTGCTGTACCAATAAGTGCCAGTATGCCTAATTCCAAAGTTCAGCACAGTTATTTGTCAGATAGTCTGGGTTAGCACCATTCAGTTTATTCAACCACACTACAGTGAGTGAGATCTTCATTACAGTTGGCTGGCATTTATTTTGGCCTTACCCTCTCTCATCTTACCATCCAAATGAATAGAGACTAAGTACTGAAACCACTAATTCTTTGGAGTATTTCTGTTGATGCACAAAACTACTTTCGATTTCAATTTTCAGAAATAGGATAGGTGATTTCCTAGTGGATCAATTTCTGGAAGGCAACTCCCCATGATCACCTTTTCAGCTTCTACTGTGAAGTCCCTATTTCCTCCCCGTGAAAAAAATGAGGTGCCTAGAACTTTGCATACAACCTTGGGGCTAATACTGTCAGGAGTACTGTTCTTGGTGTCATATTTGATTAACAAGAACTCCCATAATAGTTTGATACTGCTTCTTTAATGTGATATTCTACTCAGTGGCAAGCAGTTAAACACTACTGATAATATTTCTAGACAGAGATTAAAACCAGCCTTCATATTTTGTGGTTTCCTTTCTCAGCTTTGGTCTTTCCACATCCCAATTTGTTTGGTTTCCCATGGCTTTTCTCCACTTTCAATAGGAAACCTTGTAAATAAAACAGATGTTCAACTGTCCCTCTTGATTCCCTCTGCACTGACCTCCCTGCAATACCATGTGCAAGGCAGCCAGGTTACAGACCTGTCATTCCACCACACAGAACTGGGAACCACTGTGGTGATGGAAACCAAAATCCAACTCATATTTAAAAGCATTCAAGATATGGGAGAACAAGTATAGAGCTTTCACTTTTTATTATGCCTGACTTTTCCACCCCAATTCCTCAGACAAATTCCAACAGCACTGACCTATGTCAATAGCTACTTTTACCGTGCACTTGACTGTGTCACCTTCACTGCAGGCTCACAAATTGATCTATGATTCCCTTTTTCTCCTGCTAGCTAGACAGTAGCAGATGGTCCACACATCTCAGTTAAGCAGGAAATAATTTCACATAAAGTATCTCCACTGAACACCTTCCCTTCTTCTGTCTTTAGAGTGTCTGAGTTTTTCCCTACTATTTTGCCAGGTCTGAATCATTGAGTTTCTCAGTGTGGTGCCCTGTTATAGTTTCATCTCTTAAAGGTACAAATGAATTTTATACACAGTAATTCTCCCAAATTCTCTATAACACAAGAGTGTTATTCATGCTCCTTTTATTTCTACTCAAAAAAGATTTTATTTCTACTCTAACAGAAAGCTACACAAACCTGATAAGAACAAAGCCCAATTACTAAAACAGTACAATATGTTCACAACTCTAGAGCAAGGCTGATAAGCATCCAGATAACACACTAATGAGAAAAATTCCTGTCACCTATTAAATGGCTAATGAACGTATCCAAGACACCCGTAGCATCTTATAAAGGAAAAAGTTCAAATATAGAATTTTTAAAAATACACAAACTCATGATATATTAATTTGTCCCCTTTGAATGTAGGTAAACAAACAAGCAAAAAACCACTCTTTCGAGGATACAAGCCTTATCTGATTATATAAAA
Source organism: Sitta carolinensis (assembly GCA_032173965.1). Lineage (NCBI taxonomy): Eukaryota > Metazoa > Chordata > Aves > Passeriformes > Sittidae > Sitta > Sitta carolinensis. Next base: position 23,734,490 of record CM063288.1, read on the forward strand.
CTACATAATGGAAATTGATCAACCTAAGTATGAGAGCAGCAACTGGTGAAGACTGCTGAACACTCAGATGCTACTGCATACATGCACTATTTGTTCAGCAAAACACATTATTGTACTTGACCTTCACGTGTCCTGACTAAACAAGTACACCTGCAAAGTGAAGCAAGGCTGAACCTTGGGAATGATGGTGTGGAAAGACTCTGGAACAGTAGTTGTGGTCCCAGGAAAGCATCTCCTCCCAGGACTATATTTTTAAGTGATATTGGTACTGCAAATACTAAATGCAGTGGGAGACTACAACCCTGGAAAAACTAAATACCAGCACTACATGTGTTCTGGTTTCTCCACAGAGGGGATTCGGACATGAAGATAGTGGTGAGAGAGCAAGGCAAATGTGGGCCAAAGACAAGATGTGTATATGACACAAAACAAATGACCTCAAGTGGCATCTGTAGCACAGTTTACATTTGCAATATTATCCACCTTAACAAATATCCTAAGGGTTTTGAAGTCCGCAACTATCATAACTTCTACTCCAAAGATTTGTCTCTCTACCTAACAGTGAAAACTATGTTTCTTTCTTCCTGTTTGTTAGGTAAACAACTAGCAGTGATGGAGCAAAAGCCAATCATGACAAATTTTACAAAAAGGCTTGTGATAAATGGCAGCAGTCAGGCCATTGGAAAATAACTCTGTATCTAGCAATGCTCTCTAGCCCCCCATCGAGTTTGTTCTCATGAGGTGTGGTAAAAACATCCATCCCAGTAACAGCCACAGAAAGACAAGCAGTTTCTTTCATCTAAAACTAGGCAGAGCAGCCAGTAGGCAAAACCATCACAGAACACAAGTATGCTTGTTTTACCTCTGTCACCTTGGACATGTCATTTATTTGTCCGACTCTGTTTCTCCTCTACAAAAATGGAGATACCTACACAAGAGCTCTCTAGAATTCACCAGCTCTTGAAGGCTATCAAGTACTAGACTGCACCAGCAACAAGTGTAAGAGAAGAAGGCTGGCAGGCTGATGCTCATGTAGCAGAGCCTTTTGCTGCAGGACAAGAGGCAATGTTTTTGGCTGTAAGAGGGCAAATTTAGGCTACATATAGAGAAGAAATTTTTTACAAGCACAGTGAGACTGAAACAGATTGGCCAGAGAGGTAATAGAAGCCCCATCCCTGGAAACATCCAAGGTCATGCTGGACAAGGCCCCTAGCAACCTGCTCTAGTTGAAGAAATCACTGCTCATTGAATGGGAGTCAGACTACATAACCTTTGAAGGTCCTTTACAACTCAGGCTATTCTATCGTACTTTAAGCTGTAATTTCACTGCCCTTGGTGTTTTCTCTTCTTGCCCACTCTAACAAAAATCTGCTACTGATTTAATCACCAGAAAAAGGAAAATAAGTTTAGCAGGCAGTAGTTTAATACCTTAAGAGAGCTTACATAAATACTTCACAATAACAAAGTACTGACTTGGGTCTAGTAACCTCATGCTTTTCAACAGGGTAAATGAAGAGTGAGACTGCTACATGCTGGCCTTAGCATCAATTTTTCCCCCTTTCATAGGTCTACATTTAGGCCCCAAACACTCAAAGATGACACTTGTGCTACAAAAAAAAAAAAAAAAAAAATCAATATTGCTGTTTTAGGCATACTGAGTTGAGGTTCCCATGCCTGACAGCGTTAGATACAAAGAAGGTTTATTAGGACAGCTGCTGCAGCCAGGAGAGAAGGCAGTCACACCAGGGCTTTCTTGCTCTGCAGCACATGCCCCTGTTCCTCCACCAGCCTCCAGGCTTTGCCATGACTGCTCACAGTTCAGCACAGCCCAAGGTCCCCACAGGAATGAGGCCTCCTGCACACCCCTCTTCAACAAGGGCAACGGGAACTGCTCAGACAAAGCTGGCTTTGGAGCCACAGCCTAAATCCTAACCCCACTGAGTCAAATGGGAATGTGCCAACGACTCCCACAAGGCTAAAGTTCACCCTTTGCTGAGACTATGAAGTATAAGTGGCCTTGACTAATTTTCACACCACATTGATATTTGGAGACTGCAGGAACATGCATATATTCATTGTCCTGTGTCACTAAACTGCATCAATCTCCATTTTCTTTCAGAACAATTTCCAGAAGTAGGATGATATTTTTGATTTTATTTCATGTTGAATTATACTTTAAAATAAACCCTTACATTTAATTTTACAGTTATTATTCATAGTATTTCATGACATAGGTCAATGATAACATTAAATACAACACATTGTACTAAACCACATCAAAACTTTATAAACATAACCATATGTCAGATTAAGGCACACAGATATTCTCATTTTTAAGTGTGACTGCTGGTACTTAGAACTCATGAAACTTCTTCCTTTATTTTCTAGGTCAAAATATTTCCTTTTACTATCCTTAATAAGCCTTATTGTTATTTTTCAGATCACACTATTTCTAAACTGAAGACTAACTGCTTTCAATATCTTTGAGCATTTAGTATTAAATTAAAACAGTCTCAACTATAGAATCTTTTAGGGACTACAATTATTCCAAAATAATACAAACCCTGTATGTTTTAGCTAATATAAGAGCACACTGCATTTCAAACTTAAGTGCTCTGTAAGTAAATTTAAAGTTTCAAGTAACTTTTAATATAATTAATTTCAAGAAAAAAATCTAATAACTTTTTCTGTCTATGGAAAGAAAACAATAACACACTGCAACTTCTAACACAAAATGTTGCCATGTAAATCAGCCCCATGTCTGAGATAAAAAAATGGAAGAAATGGAAAGAATCCAGTTTATTAGAAAAGGATACTTTAAATTTTGATTTAATAACTTGGAACTAGTAAAAGTTCATCATTTTTCCTCCACAGCAGAAAAGTTGTTAAAAGTTTCGAGTTTCTATGTGATTCTGCTTTTCCAACACTTTCAGGTTTTGATTTATTATTATCCAAGAACAAGTTTCTAATATCAGATTTTTGCCAATAATACTGCAGTCACAAGGAGAAATATTTTACAGAAGTGACTAAGAGCAGAGCAGTTCTGGAGAGAGACTCTGAGTACCTGCTCAGACCAGAGCCATGCTCCGGCCACTAACCAATTTTCCATGAGCAAAGGAATTTCCAGAGCAACTATGTTACCGACTGGACTGACACGTCCTCTCACTGCAGGTGACCATTTCATAAGGCAGTTTATCACTCTCAGTACCAAATGACATTCTGTAACCAGCTTCCCATCCAAAATATTGGCATAAAATTTTACTCACATTGTTTTCCTATCGTGCAGTCTCAGATTTCTTTTGACTTGCTCCAGCAATACCAAAATGAGGATAAATAATTCCTAACTTGCAAACCTAGCTAATCAAAGCCCTATACTTCCATTCCCATTAAGTGGAAGAACACAGGCCTTCTCCTGGCCTCCTAAGCACAGAACACTCTTGGTGCAAAGAGAAGAAATCACTGCCTAAACAATGATAAACCATTATGATTTTGTGGGCAAAATAATGCATATAGACAGAACTGTGCTGAAGTTGAATTATACACATCAGACCATGATTTCATCTGGGGCAACCCAGGAAAGGAAAGATCCAGGCTGAGGAGAGAAGGCTGAGCAGCATGCACAACAGGAAGAAACAGTGGAACATTTAGAGGAGGAGTAGTTTGAGCCAACACTGAAGCAGAACCAGCCCCTCCCTCCAGGTTCAGACACAAGCATTCCCAAGCACAGCACCCACCCACAGCCATCAACAGCCACAGAGGACAGCCCTGCTGTGTGGACACCCTGCAGCTCCCACTGGCCAGCAGCCACACAGCTCCCAAACATACTCTATAACCACTCACACAGTGACCTCCACATGGCTTAGCCTGCAGTAAATCCTCATCAGCATTTACTCTGAGGAATTAAAGGATTATTTCACTAGAACTGCCTGAAATAAATACCCTGAAGACAACTTCTTTGACAGTTTACTAAATGAACATGCCCAGTTTAGTTGATGCATCCCTAAGAGGTGAACAAGTCTAAGCAGCGGCCTCCTATTGACCTCTCCCAATCCCCGTCAACCTCACCCCAGCACAGGCCAGAGCAGGCATCAGGCTCCTCCTGCACCTCTCAGAGCCTCTGCCAGACCCCTCACCTGCCTTCCCACTGGGCAAGCACCCAGCACCCAATCTGTCCCTCCTGCTTTTGAGCACCAAGAGCTCCCTTCTGCTTTAGCCAGCACCAGCCCTAAGAGCCAGGCTGCACGTGTCTATCTATCAGCACAATACAGGGCTGATCCCACAACCCTTTATTGCTGCAAGCAACACTGCCAAGCTTTCATTTATAACAGGAGCCAGACAGCACAGGAGAAATAAGAAGCCTGAAAAGAGGCACAGAAAAGGTTGGGCTCTTGTAGTTCAATGCTATGAACACACAATGAATGTACATTAACTAAGATTCAAGCTAATTTGTATTTTTTAATTTTTTTTTTACATCCAAACCATTACATGAAGTCTGAAAAAGTTCTAAGCATTATTTTTCCTTTTAAAGAAGCATGGCTTATGTTCAAGTGCTTCCATAACATCAGCTAAAAACCCAAACAAGCCAACCTCTTGACTGCAGATTATAATGCATTACATTATAGAGATTCCCAAATTCCAGTTTGTGTCACATTTAAGCAACACCAAAGAGAGGCAGAGTGGGGAGATATTACCTTTTTTTTTTTTTTTTAAGAAAAGAGTATCTAGCCACCCTTTTTGTTATCTGAAATGCACTTGGTCCAGAAAAGGAAACCAATGCATCCTGTGGAGACATCTCACCTGGGAATTCATTATTAAAATTCAGTCACTAGTGATGCCCTATCCTTTTAACCAATGTTTTCTCAGTTTAATTTTTCTCAGTTTAATGACATAAGCTCCAGACCAGAACACAGTAACTCAGGTGACTACTCAATTGCCTTGAGGTATTCCTAGGTGCTTATAGAAGTTGGAGGAGGCAGAAAAGCAATGTCCTACCCAAGGGGTTTTCTGCATGTTAACCATGGAGACCCCTGCATCACTGGCCTCATCTCTCCCATCTATTTCTCTTGCCTGGAAGGCCAGAAGCTCCATGCTCATGTTTATTCCAGGCCAGGTTACAGCACAGGTGCACCCACAGTTAGGGTCTCCAAGTTCAAATTAACACTACATAATCTATCACTAATGGAAATACACAAACTTCCCAGCTGCTGTAGTAGAACATAAGAAGGTTGTGACTTCCAGCTTGAGCTGATGCCAGGAACTAAGGAAATATCCAGGCTCTCTAGGGATTCCATTTTGGCTCCTTCAGACAATGATCAAGCCCTGGACTAAGTTCTGTGCCAGCTGTTACTAACAACAGCCATCAACCCAGCCACAGCTACATCAACCATCTCCACCAAAGCCCAGTGATAACACAAGTAGAAATCCACACACTTTCCCCCACTATAAAGGAAGTCTATTTCTGGAGCCTTAAAAAAAACACAGGAACTCTAATAAATTTAGTAATACCCTCTCATACTTGCACCATAATTACAGTGCCTATATACCTACACAAATATAAATTAATCTAAAAATTTTAGCTAGTCTGCTTCTGTGTATGATCATCAGGATCTGTATTATGGAAAAGAACTTTTGAAATACAGGGTATTAAAAAAACCCATACATTAACACCAAAACTGCAGGCACTTTTTCTGCAGCTACAGTCTCCTTTTTGTATTTATTCTTGGGTTGTTCCTACAATATACCTTCCAGCCAGTACCATATATCAGCATGGTCTCCACATAAATTTAAATTAAGAGAAAAAAAATTCCCAATCATTTGCTATAGCAGGAGGAAACATTTCATCTCCCTTACCAAGCTTCCACACAGACCACATTGAAGCAAAACTGTGAGAAGCCCATTTCATCTACTTTGTATGCAATTTTGAAACAAGAGGAGTTTTGGCATCTGCTGCTAACAGCTCAAATTCACAACCATTTGCAGTCCCCCTTGAGAAGTGTCAGGCAGTAGCTACAAAAACGGTCTGTGGGATCTCAGAGATTTCAGTACAGGCTATGTATCGGTACTTTCATCACTTTTCATGAAGTGTTCTAAGTGTTAATAATGAAATTGGCCAGAGACTATTAAATACTGACTGAAGTGACAGCTCTGCTATATTATTACAGTGTTTGCACAGCAATCATTCTGCAGGTTAAGTTATTTTAGGATGAGTGGTGTTTAAATTAAATATAGTCCCCTGTGTTCTTGTTTCATTTAAAGTCTACCACAGACTGCCTGTCTCAACATTGTGCAGAGTCAGTAAGTTTTGCTGAGTCTCATTTGTTTGTTTTTCTTTTACCCCTTAATATTCTTTTTGCTAGGCAAGATGAGGAAGTTGAGAATCCTGCTGTAATATTTCACAGGCTTCCAGAGCACAAACCACAACAGAGCATGAATGATGGTGGAGACCCAGCTTAAATAATTTAACCCAAATAGCACACAAAAACTCTGCACCATCTTAGCCAATCTAAGTTTCCAACTTTTTCTGCAAAAGCCACATTGGGACCAAGTGAACAAGGACAGCAAACCCCAGGTCTCTTCTATCCAGGTCTTTCTCTATAAGTACAGATAACAGAATCACTGATATTAAGTAAAAAAAAACCAGCTTCCATCTTTGCTGTTGTTAACATGGCTGCACACAAGTACTTACCTACTCAAGAGCATTTTTCAGAGGCATATTATCTCCTTCAGACAATTTATAGCATTAATGAGATTTAACTAATAGCTTTCCTGAAAAGTGAGCAAACTACAGTAGTTGTAATCCACCTATTTCTCAACAGGGAAATATTTCCAGTTGCAGTTTATACTCCATTTTCCCCAGTGGGTTGAAAACCCATAACAAACATTAGCATTATATCCATTATTAATACTTACTCAAGCACATTTTAATAAACACCACGTACATATGCATATAAGTACGTACTCTACATCAGCCTTTGAATGCTCACGGCAAGGTATTTCCCAGAGCATATGCTGTTCCTGCTATGGCACCAAGTACATTCACTGATAGCTGAGAGACAGACCAATTTGTAGGAATAGAAAGAGTAAAGAGACCAGTACTGTGAGACTGTAGAAGAACAAAGATGGAAATAAATCAAGGAGCTAGATGGAGGTCTGAATGACAGTCCCTTCCCAAAGGCGCTGCTTAATAGCAAGCATATCCCACAGTGGATGAGGAAGTCACATTCAGTCACAGGGTTTACATCCATTTTAACATGAAATATCTATACTAAGGCTAGTGTGGATGAGGGAGAAAGAAGAAGCAGGATACTCTAATAATAATTTTTATTACCATAAGAGCTATAACAAGACTACACCCAATGGAAACAGTAAAAAGGATACAAACCTCTCCCTAACATCTGAAGATACTGCAGCAACACTGGGACCAATACATTCAACTCAGCAAAGTTCAAGCTAGTCCAAACACAGTACCAGTAGTTTTTCAGAAACAGGACAGACTACAGCAAAAATAGTTTGACCCACACACAGCATTACAGTTCTGCAGCCATACAGATATTAAAAAAAAAACAAAAAAAAAAAAAAAAAACCCAAAAAAAACCAACTAGAACCAAACACTTTAAAAGACATTTGCTTAGGAAACAGTTGTGGTATCTTAATATACTTCAGTTCCTACTTCCTCTGTCAAAACTACTCATCATCCAGAGCTCAACAGCATCAGTAATGCAAAACCACAATAACTTATCTATGCACCCTGTGGAAAGAAGCCGACACAAAACTGACGACAGTCCCGTACTCCCAGCACCTCCTGCACTGCAGCCAGACCCCCACCCCCCCTCAGGCACAAGGAAAAGCCCCAGGCTCTGGTCATCCCAACCAGTCAGGCTCTGGCACAGCTCATTTGCTCATTGCAAACAGCTGGGCAGTGGGAGCCACCCAACGAGCCCCAGCTGGGACCCAGGGCCAGAACGGGCCAAAGGCAGGCACAGAGCCCACAGCTGAAGCACTGCAATGCTGTGGGGACTGTCCCAAATGTCAGACAGCTGGAACAAGAGCACTGGGGGTGAACACAGCTGAAATGGGTAAAACAAAGTGCTGTGTCACAAGTTTTACTGATGGATTAATTTCAAAGTACATTTTGATAATTATTTTTCCATTTATGCCAAACTTCAGTGTGTAGATCTCTAAAGCCACTATGTGAAAAGGGCACGTGGCTGTTCCTGAAGGAGCAGAAGGCAGTAAGGAAGAGATATCCCAGGAAATGCTGGGTGAGGGACCAAACACAATCAGGAAGCTGAAAAATTTGTGGCATTTTAATACATGTTAAATCACATATTCTATTAAAAAGGCCAGTCTTCCAACTTAGCATGAATAATGGACTTTTATTCACTGGGCTTTGAGTGGCTGGGCAAGAATGACATGAAATTATCAAAACAGCTACCTCACGTTTACCTGAATTTGTATTTGCAGAATAGTAAAGCCTTTGGAATTCATCTTTAAAAAAACATTTGTTTTATGGATGCTCAAAAGTAACACCTTAGAAGGATTCTGCAGTTCTGAGAAGACAAGATCATCACTTTAGAGCTAGACTGCTTTTAGCTGTCATGAGATGCAGGTCTCAAATCCCCAGATAACTGAAAATCTTGTCACACACCACATGTTCCCAGAGTTTGGCATGCTAGAAACACTGCTGAACACAGTAGGTCCCCCTCAGCTGAGTATTATTTAAGTCATGTGTAGATATTTGCAGGGTCAGGGGCCTGAGCAATAAAGAGCTCATGGATATACTGTAATAAAAACTAGAACTAGCAAATTCTTGCTTGAGTAACATTTATGAAGATTTATTGTAAATATATGTAAACATTAAGTAATAAATGCTGTAAAATATCAGAATGTTACAGGCTTTAGCTACTCTGTATGAAAACATTTTACCTAAGATAGCTTTTAAAATAGTCCATGAATATCCATGCTTTGCCATCTGCTTTCGAATTGAATGATCCCTCGAAAGCAGCACCATAAATATTTCCACAAATGAGTGATCTGTTCACATTATATCCCCTAATGCTATCTTATGGCAGAGCAAACAAATAACTCACATGTCACATCACTGCACACAGCAACAATAAGGTGCACTCTGACTGGGTTTTAGCACATTACTAAGAACTGCATCACTGGTTGTCTCTGAGGATCTAACCTGGCTTTTTAGAGACATATTTCTTGACAACCTGTCAAAAAAGGCTGGAGATGCACATTGAAGAAAGAATACCTTTAGCATCTCGGTTTTTTTAGACATGATGAATTCTAATCTGGGCTAAGTCTCAAAAAGATCTGAACAAAAGGATGAATAGGAAGTAGCAAAAGAGGATTTGCAAAGGTGTTTTATAAAATGAAGTCTTAAAGGCAGAATATGCAAAAGGAAGTTTTTATGCATCAGTTATAAAATCTGCTAGTCTAGTCAATATTTTAAAATATGAGAAATTAATTTCCTACATTTATACAATTGTTAGCTTTTTCAAAATGCTCTCAACAGCTTTTGGGAGACAATGAGAATTGTAGCAGCCAAGCAAACGCACACACAAGGTTCACTGAAGTTCATTGACTCAAGAAAATATTTCCTGGTTGATGCTCACAAAGGTCCAGGTCGCTGCTCGATCTTTCCAGCAATGGGTTCAGGCTGAGAAAGGGGCTTTGGCATGCTTTTGGCATTTTTTTTTTCTGTCTGGTGTTGAGCAGATTAGTGGGTCCAGAGGAGAGAGGTGCTGAGCAGTGTGGGGAGCATGTTCACCCTCCCTTCAAGCTTTTGCTCTCCAAAGCCCCACTGTCAGACAGGTTTGATGAAATCAGAAGCTTTGCCCTAGAAATGGGTGGTTTGGGTGCCTACACAGAGGTAAGAAGAGTTTAAAATAGACCTTGTCCCTGGTGTGGCAAGGCCAGGGAGGTTTTCCAAGGCTCTGTACGAGCCAAGTGCTGTGGCACTTGTTGAGTCTGCCCAGTGTCTGCAGCTCCCTAGTGGGAAGCTCTCTGAAAAACCCTGCTGTTCCTTTTAAGTAACCATTGAAGAAAGCCATGTGGTGGGGGAATGATGTCAAATGCTAAAGGCACATGAGCAAAACCAGTCTGGTCTTCACTTGACACCACACTACTTACTGATTTTTTATTTCAAAAATGAATGAAGTAAAGCACTGCTTTAATAAGGCTCCTTTGTTTGTCAGAAATAAAATATAAAGCATTCAGAGGCACAAGTGGGGAAATTATGAAGGAAGAGGAGCTAAAGTGCACTTAATACAGTTTCCTTATAGAAGCCATTCTTGTGACAGAGGACCTGGTCTCACTGCCCTTCTAAAGGAAAGAAACAGTCCTGCAGATGGACAGTAAACAAAACTTCAACTAGATCGATTGTTTCAGGAGACACACCCTGTGCTGAAGTAGCTAACAGCACTGGCTGACTAACCTCAGTGCCTCAATTCCTCACAGGAAAGACCTTTTCCTCTATGCTGCTGCTGAAGAGTATCCTCTGGGGCTAACTGTGCCTGGAAATTAGGAAGCTGACTTTAACATCCCAGCATCCAATGTTATATCTAACTTTGCCCTTGGGTCAACTGGTAACATCAAAGACATTACCTATTGGCTAACAAATAACAAAAATGAGGCACAGTTGTACAAATAATAATACTCATACAATGGCACAAAGACCCATAGGTTCTAAGAAAATTAAGAATACCAGATGTTACTGTTCTTTCCAGTTGCCATGCAACCACAGCCACCCTGCTATGCTTCACCTTCCTAATCTCCTTAACAGCTAACTCTTAAACAAGTACAATTAATTCCCCAATGAACAAGACAGGACATGACCCAGTCCCATGGTTACAGGAGTACTTTGATTGTTTGTATATAAACATTGAACAGATACAGCACCAACACACAGCATGGCACAGAGCTGGCATTTTGTACAACAAACACAAGTCACTGTTGCAAACCATGAACTTTCCTTTAGCACAGGTTTTTTTAACTACTCCTGACAGATATTCCTTACGCTGCTTAGGAGACAGTCTTTGCCAGTTCTCTGGTGATCCAGGCAGCCTCTTACCCTAGAAACCCCGTTAGAAATCAGTGCTGTGCTTCAGCTGAGAAGCATGTAGAGGCATTAGGACGCATAGAGCCCACTTTTGCCCTCTGACAATAGCTTTATGAATAATGATCATATTTTCTCTTTTAAGAGCAATGTCTCAGGTGATCTGCTGTGTTGCAGTTTTTAAACAAATGGCTTCTCTACCATATGTATAAAAACATGATTGTTATGGCTGTGCTAAATCAGATCACTCCTATTATCAATAAAATGGATGATGAATAGTTGCTTCTACTTCTAACGAATATTTGTGTATGTTTACAGATTTAGAGAAAGTAATAACTATTCAAAAATCACTTTGATTCTGATGTGGTTCTCACTTACACCAGGCATAGACCCATGATACTAATACATCTACATAGCTTCCTGACACAGTGCATAGCTGGTGAGCAGCCACAGAAATTATTCAATTAGCACTGAATATGAAGATATCCCGGGGTTTCTCATTCAGCATTTAAGATTATATTGTAATGACTATAGAGTGTACAAGTGACATGCCAGTTTTGTGCAATGCCTTATTTCACAATATGGGGGGGAAAGTACATGAAAGGGGGGAAAAAGCTGTTCCATTTAATCTTCTGTGAATTCAAGCTCGGGGGAAAGCATGTATTTGCATATCAACTGTGTAGGAATAATAATGATGACATTTCATATTTCAAAAATTATAGCTTTCTGATATTTTTAAAGGTGTTCTTAAGTGGTAAATACTTCTGTTAAGCATGATAGATATGCTCTCAAGCATTTACAAGTGCTGAAAATTCTCTGTGCATCAGCTGCAGAAAACGCTGTATTGGAAAGAGCAACATATTTGGCTGTGCAATAAGGTAGTGCTAAATCTTTTCCTTTTCACACGTCCTGTGAATGTCCTGTTCCCTCTCAAAACTTCTCTTAATGGATTGCTATTCTTGCTTTCATCTCACTGCCAGAAGTCACCACATTCTCCCTATATAATCGGATTTCCTAGGCCGAGCTGTCCACTTTTGATATAGAGACCTTAACAACCCTGCAAAAACCATGAAAGAATTAAACAGCTACATATACCAGGGCTTCATCTTCAGAATAAGAAAATCATATGTTGGTTCAAGCACCAAGAGCACACCCATGCCTGGAACTCTTCTTCCAAAGATTTCCTCCAAAGGCTTCTGATGCATGGTTGGAATGCAGCACTGTAGCCTCTTGTGTTGGCTGATGAAGAGAAGAGCAGAACTGACTGGTTACTCCCAAAAAAGATCAGTAAGTTACCTGTCAGTTTGGGGCCTTTAAAACAGAGGCGGATAGGAAGCAAGTTAGCATGGGCAGGGATGGTAGAATTTAGTTGGTCTGACAGGGAGCAGCATATGAAATATGTTTTGTGTTAGTCAAATAGATCTTACCCTTGGCTTCATGGCACAAGTATGTACTTGTCCAAATTATGCTTTCATGAGTTCATCAGGTTTTAGGATTTTCCAGTTTTCATGCACTGTTATTCAAAGCAAGCTTCACAGAAAAAAAATCACATGCGGTCTACATAAAAAGCTCTGTACAGCTGTGTTCTAGAGCCAACTCACACTTCAAAGTCAGAAATGATCATGTTAGGCTATAACTTTCCACAGCAGCAAGCACTGGTGCCATGATTTCCTATTACTGTTTGTCAAGCACATGGAAATGCACAAGGGAATTTTTCACTGTCATACAAATTAATACACAAATCAGTTAAAACAATATTTTAACATTCTGATTGTATACTTAGATTATTAATTGCTAGTCCAGTTCTCCTTATATTTTCCCATCACCTCATCGTCTTGTTATTGCAGTGGGTGGATGATAAGGGAAAAAGACAGACAAACCTGAATGGTATTGTAGCCAGAGGGTCATTTAAAATATTGCTCTGCACCTGGGAAACTGGTTTAATTATTAGTACTGTCAAAATGTTTTAATGTAAACAGGTTTCCTGATGGATCACATTTGCTTACTGAGAAGTATCATCCCCCCCAAACACAATCCACTTTATGGTAGGGCTTAAAACGCAGGTATCGTAAATTAGAGCAATGAAGCTTTTATGATTAAAGATGCTTCATCTGCTCTAAATGCCTCAAATTATAGAAACTATAACAAGCCTTCACATTAAAATTTAAATAGGATTAAGAGTCTAAAATTCTCTATAAAGTAGGTGTCATAGGCCTGATTCTTTCTGAGTTGGCGGAGAGCACACACATAGGAGGGAGATGGTTCCTGCTTCTTTCTTTTGGGCAGTTTGGAATTGGTCTGGCTGCTGGTGTGCGTTAGAGACTGCGAGTGCCCTAAGCGGTCCACACACCAGAGGCAGTCTCTGATGCACAGGGAACCCTGGGACTGCCTCAGCCGTGCCTTGTCTGCGGCTGGTGCTGCTCTCTCTGGAGGCAGCCCAGAGCCGCTGCCCACTCTCTGGCCCTGCACCTCCGCCTCAGGGCACTCAGCACCTTCGGAACAGGCACCTCCTCTCCACCCATTGCAAAAGGGGAATCACCACCAAAATACCTGCCCCGGAATTCAGAGATGATTCTGATCACTCTGTTGCATTTGATTTATGTAAGCATCTTATCCTATTCATGTTACTCCTGGTAATAACTTCTGAGAACAGGTTTCATATTAAGCAGCGTTTGTCAAAAGCAGATTTAAAATTTGTAATTATAACATCTGCTTCCACAACATATTTATATTCTGCTCATCCATTCAAGATACAGAACCATGGATCTTATTTGACCAAGCACCATTAGGTAAGGAAGCTCTGCTTTCAGATCTGTATATTACCTCAGAATTTAAAGGATAAAAAAGTAAAATAAATGAAATTATTTTACGTAGGTGGTACATGAAAGAGGAACCTTAATTCATCTTATAAATTATTCATGGTGAATTATTCATTTGACTCATATAGAGACAAAAGAAGGTGCTTTTTTATACTATAAAATCCACTCAGACTTAAAACCTGTATTAATATGAAGTAATGTGTGATTGTAGTTGGAGATGTACTTTTAAATAATTTTTGTGAAATCTGACTTCTACTAAGAACGCTTCCTAAGTACGCACTCTGTTCCTTGGTAAGAGCAGTCATGTGGAAAGCATGCAAGTGAAGTGCAGAATTCAAGAAAAAATAAATGTCACGCAATTTGGTAGACCAAAGTTCTTTCATTCTTTTGAGGGATGAAGCAAACAAGAAAAGTCCAAAACACTCTAACAGCATTCCTCAAGATTTCTGATTTCCATTGTAAGACCACAGCCTTCTCTGTGTGTACCACAGCAGACCTTGGAAAGTGTTTGCATTTTTGCTAATTTTTAGTAGTTCAGACTTGTAAGATCCTTTTGCTAAATTATGGAAAGTCAAAGCCCTGATACTTCCAGCCTTTAATCATGTTAACAATGGAACCGTGAATATTCCCACTGATTTATTACCAGACTTATAGTTCAGGTAAGTGAAAATACATACATACCTGCATGTTAGCAGCCTTAGAAAAAAAGGATGGAAACTTCTAGTCAAACAAGGTCAGTATTCCAACACTGAAACACTACTGTCAATCAATGCCCTACTGAAACAGAGTTCTGAATTCAAAACCATCCTTTTCTTAGTAGAAATCTCTTCCAGGCTTCACTACTATAAGAGTTTGGAATATTTTCCCTTTAATTCTGTTCTATATTAATTCATATTTGTACCATTTTGGCCTGCTTCAGAATGTTAGGATCAGGACTGAACTTTAAGATGCTCTAAATTTGATTAATATCTCATTTTCTTAGCTGTGATCAAGTGCCACATATTTCACACTTGACTAAACAATCCTGTATCAGCAAAAACTCATCTCCAATAACTAAAATACTTTGCTGACCAAACATAACTCTGCTACATGAGAGAAACTGAAGTATTCAGCAGCTCCAGAAACCTGTTCACATGTAACAGCACAGACTGGAGAGATGAAATAACAGCTTGCTATCTCCCTACCATACACACCAACTAGTTCCTATGATGATCTCATATTTTAGGGCAAGTATTACCACTAGAAAAACTGATAGCTGGTGAAGCCATCTAAATGGAGGGGTGGGTTGGTACATAACAACCTTTCTCTAGAGAGGACAGCAGTAAACCCTTCCAAATTTACAGAACCATTGCTATATTTCGTCTTTCCCAGGAAGGTTCTGGCCCACCAGCTCAACAGTCAGAAACCAATGTCATACTTTACTGGCCCTCTCTCCAGTGAACAGGATGTCAGTGCAATACTGCTGGGCATGGGACCGGCTCCTCTTGAGCCAGTTCACGAGATCACCAGTAGCACCCTGGCAGCTAACAGATTACACCACACCATGAAGTGTTGTTACCTGTGGTCTGCCATTAGCTTTTTATGCTTAAAGAGTCCATGTTTCCTGAAGAAATAGAAGCTAATATCTAGTATTTTATGAATGATGGAAAAAAGAAAAGGAAGTGTAGTTATCCATTAAAAAATTAAAATGCTACTTGCAATAAACTTATAAGAATGTGGTCAAATTGAGACGCCAGAGTTGTTTAAAATCCCATAACGATATTTAAATTCATAATCTTTTTTCTGAATGTTAAGGTACTTCATTTGTTTTAAACAGGATCTTTTCCATTGCTTCTGTTAACCAGTGGGATTAAGACCAGTATGAACTTTAGCCATATACAGTCATGCTTTAATGCAATAGTAGGATTATCACTAAGAAGATTGATAAATTGATGCAAAAGAAACCTCATATGCAAAGTTGTGCCCAGATCTCTTCAACAGGTTGTCAGGTATTTCATTTAGTTCTTCATATTTTATTTAGAGTGATACAAATTTTGTTCTGAAAATACCTTTCTATTTAAATTTATGAATAACCGTAAGATATAAAATTATCTTTTTTATAATTCATTAATATTAATAGGTTTGAATTTCATTCAGAGAATTTAGAGCACTGATTATTTTCAAGGAGCTAGTATAAATCAGTAAAATAATAATCATTAAGTTGTGATGCTATTGTGTTAATTTATTACATCATCCAATACTAGTAGAGACATAGCTCAGAATCACAAACTCATCAAGGAGTTTTTATTTTGAGTCCTAACCAGATGATCTTCTGTATTTAAACAGTATTTTTGCTTAAAAGTATGCTTTTTAGAAATGGTATGCCTTAGAATTGGCAATTAGAAGTTTTAATTATAATGCAGAGCCTTAGCATAATTTGTCTCACCTCACCTTCTTCTTTCTGTCAAGAAATCTGCATCTTTTTCCCTTTCAGATATATTTCTATGAAATATTATGAATTGTAAGTGCGTCTTTTGTGCTTTACTTTTACCTTTCAACTTTTAATCCAAAGAATTAAATGCACTTCCAAAGGATTTTTCCTTCAATAGACACATACTAGAGACAGGCTTAAACTGCAAAGTTTGCATCTGTACCTTCATTTTCTTTATAGACACTAGGAAAACAACACAGTAATCTGCATGATTTCGGAAAAGAAACGACTTAATGACAATTAAGAAGGCAATTTAAATATTTTTTAAAATTTCCTCTAATGAAAGATTATTAAAAGTTTCCACTCTCGAAGATCCAAAATGCAGCTGTGAGATCCATATCTGATCATCTCCTAATCCAAACAAGGCAAAGCAGGGAGCAGGAAGCTCTATGCTTCTCCTCCTTTCCTACAGCTAAGCAGCCACTCTGCTCCTTCTAAAAGTAATCAAAAAAGATTTGGACATCGCCAGCAGACGGACATAGAGAACTGTCATGACAATATTAGAACACAGAAAATAAATGTAGAACAATCTGAGAAAGTCTAGACTTGAAAAATCAGCTTTTATCCTTCAGTTAATTAATTCTGGAGAAAAATTTTGATCAAATCTCATTTTTAACCTTGCTGCCAGTTGGTTAATTTGCCTGTTTTTCTCAAGTGGGTGTTGGCTGATAACAATGTCTTATGTCATACATCTTCAAAGACTTCTATTTTTTAAAAGAAGACTTACATTGGGAAAGGACAGGAGGTCTTTTGAAATTACTGTACAATGCATATATTAAGTTCATTTGTGAGATATTTCAAGGTGTGTGTGCCCCACAATGTGCCTCTCATGAAAAGCTTTCTTGATTTATGACTGAAACAACAATTTGGATGTCCTTTTCAGAAAGGGCAGATTTTTGTAGAACAAATTGTTTCATAAATACCAAGAAAAGTCATTACTTTTGTGTTCTTAACCCAAAACTTCTACATTTTGGGGAGGAAGGGGGGAGATGGAAACAGTAGGAGAATACTGATCAGTTAATACTTATTACTGAAAAGAATGAGAATTACTTTTGCTACTGTGAGAGGGACAACAGCAAAACCACTCTTGTAACTACTTTTTAAAATGATTCAGAATTACACTACAGCACTGCACACTGCAGAGTTGTTTCTACACTAAGCATCAGCTTGGACATGCTCACATTTTTTGGAGTGAAATCAAGTATGCATTCTTCTGTAGAGGAATGTGTTGTGGGAACATTTGTGTTACAAATGTGACATAGAATTTCATATACTTTGGTTGCTTGATGGAAATGACCCTGTACCCTAGCTTTGAAATTTATTATGTATTAATTGCAGCTTTGTGTTTACTCACAGAATAGCAGGCTATCTAGTACTTACATTTTTGCTAAGAAAAATCTTCTGGGAATGTGAAACACTGACTTCAGCAGTTCCATTACCAGAAGACAGAAATGCAAAAAAACATGCAATTTAATGTGCTAAAATATTGCACAAAATTCAAAGTTAGAAACTTTTACAGATAAAAAAAAGTGTCTTTGAAAGACCTTTCTACAAATTTTATAGGGTACAGACGAATAAAATCAATGTACAGACAACTTAAATAATGCATGGATTATTTAGGCCTTTCTATTATTGCTAAGTGAGGACATTTTCTGTATGGTTCTTTGAAAACCCCTTGTTCAGAACAGAAGTTTTACAAAAGGCTTACCAATTGACAGTTACTTTTACAGAAGGAAAACCTAGTGAACTCCCAACTTTTCAAAGAAAATTTCAGTGCTGGATACAGAAATTATATTAAAAGTTAAGATCCATCTCCTGTAAGCAGGTTGTCTGCAAATATCCCTGAGCCAATGTGCACCTTGGATCCTGCTAAAGAGGACCAGAAGCTTTAATTCATGTTTTATAAATATTGTTCAGGGTACTTGTCTTTTCAATTGTTCTCCTTAATTTCTTCCTCTGCGACATTCCCAGAATAATTTTTTCATGCACAAGGGTCAGGGTGGACACAGAGCCAGAGAAGAAATGATGCTGACCCTGGTAACAAGATGTGGCCCATACTCATGGACTGAACACAGGCTGAGGACTAAAAGGACTCCCAGCCTTTCAGTTGCTGGTCCCTGCTGTTTTCTCAGTGCCCCAATGCCTCACAGCAACTCACTGGTGCAAACTGCTCTGGCTGGGACTGCTCAAAAGCAGAAACTCAGACCACCACATACAAATTCCAGAATAGATATTTTTATAACCACACTTGGTACAGAAGCCAGATTTCTTGTATTTTGGTAAGTGCTAAATATGACCCTCTCTATGATCCTTGCTGTCAAACAGCAGAATGGTTAAAACACCATTAGAAAACCCAGATATCCATCTCCAATCATATTTGCTGCATTGCTGCTACCTACCCTAACACTTCCAGTTAATCTTAGGAAGGTGGTTGCAGAATAAACCTATTTTAAAATTGCCTCAAGTTTTACTCCAGTAAAAGATTAAAACTTTTTTGTAAACACAATATAGCATCTGAAAGGATATTTTTCTGAGTGACGACTGAAAATCCATTATCTGTAGCATGTGCAATGGAAATTTCACATCCATGCTCAAGACAGCATTAAGACCCTGAGAAAAATCTATCCAGTTCAGTGACCTATTATCCATGCCACTTGACTGGATGCAGCAAACACTTTTTCATTGGGATAAAACTCAGCTGTAGTACAGTTATATAACTGAATCATTCAATATGTATTGCAAAAAAAAAAATTAAAATTAAAAAAAATCTGTTTCCTATACATCAAGGGAATCAGTACTTAAGAATGGTGAAAAAATGAAACCTGCAAAATACTTTAAAACCTGAAATGGAAACATTAAGTTGCACAGTTTTGAAACACAGCAGCAACTGTAGACACAGAAAGGAACATTGTGGAATTTCAAAAGTCCCCACATGTTTTCAATCCACATTTCTGTCAGTATGAATGTCATGTTGGACATATATGTCTGCACCTTTGAGTTTTGGTCCCTCTATTCCTTTGTTTGTAACATAATACTTCTGCAGTGAAACAGCCCATATAGCAAACAGGGCAATTTCTCACACCCTCTTATTTCGAGGTTTCTGCCGCCTTTTTTCCTCAAGTCATTGGTCTGCCTGGATCTGAGCAGGCTCAGCTGGGGTCTGCTCTGAAGGAGCAGAGGGCCAGCCCTGCAAAGAACCCTCATTTTGGCAGCATTATGTGCTCAGTTTTGTACAGCAGCAGTTTTCCCTCTGACAGGCAGCAACTCTGCAAGTTTTGTTGACTGTGGCTACAGGGAAAAAAATCCCAAATAGTGACGGTTTTGGCTGAGGTCATATTGGAAGAAGCCCAGTTATTCCTCTTCTCTCCCTACTGAGACTGACAACGTGCAGCTTGGGAAGGTGCTCTCCTTGTACAATAGACATGGACTTTGTAGTAGTTATTAGGTAGAATGCAGAACACAATTTTGGCAGTGTGCTGTATTGATTATGGATGAACTGCAATGGTATCAATGAAGCTGTCTTCACTACTGACTGCTTCCCATTGCATAAGACCATTCACAGCTAAAAACAGTTTCTTCATCTGTCCTCAGGAGCCAGAATTATGGAGGCAATTGTGCACTAGCTAAGTCTAAAAATTTTCTGTTACCATAGGCTGTTAATCACTGCAGTGCTCACAAGAAGTCTACTTTTATATTTAATGCTCTATGGCAATATATACCAATAGGATTTCCACTACTCCACGTAGACTTTCAGATTTTAAGACACATTTTTCAAACAATAAAATCTATGGATAAATTTTGCAGTGGGTGGGAGCATACTCAAAAAGAGATTAATAGGAGAAGAAAGACAAACATGTTGCAAAAGGGATTTAAGGGATGAGAATCTCAACAAGAATACAGAACAGTAGAAACTTCCTTAACATTTCCATTAACATGTTAATAAAGGATATTAAGTACAGGAGTGTCCTGAGGGAACAAAACAGATGCAAATATTAAGAACAAAGTAGTAGCTAACCTTCAGGTTTTGGATTAACATGTGTTGTGATTCAAGAAAGTCCATGAAAGCCCATCAACTACAGTCTCTTCTCTTTTCCTTTCTCCAGGTTCACATAGCAAAGAACAATTTAATACTCAGGTTAAGAGGCTTATGTATTGGCTTTTACACAATTTCACTGCTTTCCTGTCACCAGGGCTACAGTTATCACTATTGCTATTACTGGTAAAGAAACAAAAGTTCAGCTTTTGCTGAGTGCTTTGAAGTATTTGGGCAGACAATGCAATCAAACATAACAATAATCATCAGTTTCTCCCAGGGAATGTAACAGAAAAATCTAACACAATTCAAGGTCAACGTTTTATAAACTGATTATATAATATTTGGTGGATATGACAGAAGAATGAAATGGTAAAGTAGAAAGCCATAAGTGATTATTATTAGATAACTTTGTTCAGTTAAAAAGCAATTTCTGATTGAAATGTAAGCAATGCTGGAATAGAATTATTTTTATTTACCCCAAAGAGAAGAAAAAAAAAGTAAGTTCAAGTAAGAAAACTGTAAAAATTATTTTTCTTTACTAATGGTATTTAACGCTTTTTGTAACTAAATTTCAAAGCACTGGAGAGTTCACTACCACTATCATATTCATTTTATAGACATGGAAATTGAGACACATGATCAGAACATGTAGGTTACAAAAAATATGTATCCAAGAAATTGCCAACTGAAGAACAGATTGTGGAACCAGCAGGCAAATGGATATAAAGAAGAGAGGGAGTACACATGTAAGCCATACTAAGCACCCACACGGTTGCTATTTGTCTATTATCATCCACACATAATGATCTCTCTTAAAGCAAAAAGGTAGCCATACAAATCTCTATCTGTTTCTTATTGCACATAATTGTTTTCCTTTATTTGATAAAACAGATTTAAATTACTGCTGCATTGTCAGATTATGCTTCTCTGGCCTATTTTATCAAACACATCAGTTAAATGCATGTCAAGAGACAATTTTGCCTGGTTGGATTTAACGTGACTGTCAGATATACAGGCCATTTCACCAGCGCCTCCAGAAGTACGGACCACCATTCCAAAGTCCCAAATAGCTGACAAGTGCACAAAAGGTATATTTTCAGTTCAGTAAACTTGATATCATCACTTCTGTTTTTTGTTTATTATGCAAACCCAATGGCATTCAGTATTTCTGTACAGTTGATAATTGCTAATTATGGAACGAAAAGTTATCTGATTGTCAACCATGGAATCAAATGAATTGAAAACATTCCATCAAGCATTTAACAAAAGTGTACGAAAAAGACAGACTAAAAATAACAATGAACATGCTCTTTGCATTGAAAGAGCATTGGCACAAGTAAATGCACAAAACTCAGATCCTTATTGCTAATCATCTCACATTTCATTAACCACAGCTGCCAATTGTCTTGTGCAATGTGAATTGCTTTTCCTAATGCAAAAAAAATCATAGTCTAGGAATCAGTTTCACTAAGATGCAGTCTTAGAATGCAAATATTAATTTCTGAATTAATTCATGACAGAGGGCTTGGCCAACCTGAGCTAATCACACCCCTGGGGTCCTCTAATCCTCTAAAGCTGATTATCTCATGATTGTCACACCCACTGGGAGTTGCCTTTGTCATTAGCAAATTCAAACTGTAGTTTGGAAAAAAAAAAAACCAACTTGTTTTGATGCTAAGGTTGGGTAGTGAATAGCAGCTTCAGCTCTAATCCTTTGGCTGGCTGACAGGAGGAAATGTACTCTAGTATTTGTCGTTGCTCTCTCAGAATTACTAGGATTGAGGAAGAATGAACAGCTACCAAGTCAGGAGGCAATATTATATACTGATAAGACAAGTTTGTCTCTCCAAACTTAGAACAGATACCAGTAATAAATACATGCTATTATCTTTTTTTCCCAATTCATTATTTTCTCAGTTTGTTTTGAAGGCAAATTAGCATCAAGACATGAAGATATTTGTGCAAAAACATTGTGAATATGGTTGTACAACGTTTCATTATGTCCACGACAAAACCTGTGTTCTATCGAGACTGCACAAGCTGTAGGTGGAGCAGACAAATTCACAGGATGCATGTGAAACAACTGGAAATGAACAGGTGACATTTGTCTCCAGCAGATACTTCTTAATTCTATTTACTAGATTACATCAGTAGAGATCTAAAGTGAAAGATTAAAGAACACTGCTGGGGCATTTACACATTCACAGTCAGCCCCATTGTGAAGGAGTTTCTCCATGTGAGATAATTTTAGTTGTGTTCTGTGAAACTCATGTTGTACAAACACTATAAAATTTGAATCTGTGTCAGGCTGCAAAATTGTGCAGGGAAGCTGGCACCGAGGGTATGATTTCAATTATTCATCACAGCTGTTCAATTTGCATTGTTTTTGTGCCCGCATTTCCAAGCTGCTGGAATTTGCTTGATACATTAGCTGTCTAACCACTGCATTTAAGTGCAGAATAGTGGCTTTCCACTCCCTAATCCAAACACTACTTGTGTCTCATGTGAACTGTTTGCATTTCTCATAATGGCTCTGTATTTGTGGAATTCTTTTTTTTTCACTGGTTGTTTTAAATAAAAAGTCAATAATTGTAGGTGAGCAGAGGTGTTCCTTCATTTACAGATATGGGATATGCTAGAATGTAAAATCTATTAACTTTTGCAGCTGATATATGAGAACACTGCTGGTACGTTTTTGAAATTCTAAGAAATGCTAGTATGACATATTTATTTTGAATCTATACATACATTTAAGGTTTCACTCAGCTGTAGTGTCCACACTATATTACAATATGCAGTGAGCCTTGCTAAGTGAGATTCACACTGGTCTCGTGAAGTTTGCATTAGGAGCTCTAAGGCTCCTTCTGCATGAAAGATTGGAAGGTGCAATGAAATGCATATTTTGTGAAAACATGTAACATGATGAGGAATGTGCATAGCACGGCTCATGATGTTCCAGCTATATAAAGAAGTGCAAGATCCGCTGTAAAAGTTTAATTGTGTGTGGTTTGCAATTAATTTTGCATGCAACCTGAATCATAGGCTACTAAGTATGTGTTCTTTCTTGAATGAGCTGAGAAATTTTATCAGGCAAGTTAAAATCTATTCCACCTCACACCCTGATGATCTGTTCTCTGTTGGTACTGCATACATGCTGCTACTCATGTGAACATTTGTGCTTCCCTCAGGTGTGCTGTAGGGCCTGTGTTCAATGGTCCACATTAGATATGCACGCTGAGAAATCCAAGTTGTACAAATGAGAAATTTGCACTGAGTTTCCTGTGAAGGCACCACTTATCTCTCCCACAAGGTACTCACGACATGTACGTTCTATGAAATATTCATTGTAAACAGGTCATCAAATTTTACCAAAACAAAGGTAGCACTGTAGTAAAATTGTGCCAAGTACACAAAGACAGATGCACACACAGTCAATAGGGTCTGGAAGATATTATAGAGTTTTACCAAAACTCTACCTACCATGGTAGCAAGATTTTTCCTCAAATCTTCCTGATTCTGCATGAAGTTGGAAAGGTTGTTTCACATAAAATATTTTAGGCATATTTTTTGTTGTAAGCTTTCAATTGCCTTGATAATCATAATAAAAGTTTTATAAATTGTGTTTATTCTGGAAAATTTCACTATTATAATTTCAAAACGAGTGCTGCCAGTCTCCCCAAGCCTTTATATACATACTATTTTCATGCAGTCTCAGCTCCCTCTTGCAAACACATGGAATCCTTTAAACTTTAAGTAAATTACTCACATTTAAGTTGAAAAGATAAGAACTGAAAATTCAAGGCTTTATGCACATGGACCAAATAAAAACCAGCCACCACTGGCTGCAGAAAACTTATTTCTTTAAATTGTTTCACAGTGACATAAAAGCTTCTATGCTGGAAATGATGGAGAAATACTAAATACTAAAATCTCTGAATTAAAAGTCATATCTCTCAAACAAGTTATCCATCTATTCAAAATGAAGACTTTAAGAGACTGCTTTGCCATAGATTTTTTAAGGTCAGCTAAAAACCTGAAAAAATCTAAATCTCTAGGGTCATGTAAGAAACAGGTATCAGAGTGTATGCGTAATCAGAATTTAAAATAATTATATTTTTTTCTTACATAGCACTTCGTTGGGTTTATTTTTTAAAAGTTACATATCTGAAGCAAACTGTTCTTTATTGTATCTTATTACATTGTGACATTCTCATGGGAAATGAGGAAATCTAAATTAGTGTCATATGACAGTGAAAACAATTGAGCTGTAAGAACTGAATTTACAATTGTATTGGTGAACCCAAGTCTTTCCCTGTACTTGCCAGTGATTTAATTCTTCAGCTTTTATTGTAAAAATTGTTACTTTTCTGATTGCTTTAGAATCTAAATCTTCAAAGTGCTTTGATCATTAAGACTTGTAAAACCCTTAGAAATTTTTCAAAATATTCTGATGCAAGCTTATTCTAGAGAGTGTAGAATGTGTGTGTGCAAGCACATGTGCTTGAGTGTGAACATATTTTCCTCAAAGTGTCACCAACAAAATGAACCGTCTGTCTTTTGTAGTACGACCAAGCTTTTTACAATCTAACTATAGAGCAGGAAAGAGAAATGTGGTTTTAAAAAACCCTCTCACCTCTTTTGAAAACTGTGTATAAACCAATAATTCAGCATGGAGGGAGGAAAGAATTTTGATGGGTAGGATAAGTTTGGGCAAAACACTTCTCTTTTACATTTTTTTTTTTTTTTTAACTTTTCTCAACATTATTGCAGCAATCTGTGTCACCTGTTTTGTATCCAAGACAACTGATCTGAAACATCTCTAACAGTTCATGGGTGAGCATGAAGAGGTGGATACAACGCTCAGCAGTGACATGTCGCATTTCCTCACAACATGCCTCACATAAAGAAAAGTATTGTGATGAAATTGAAACATGTCAACACCATAGCAGACTGCATGAGTCAAATGGAAATCAGGTGGTAAAAACATCTTTTAAACCTGTGAATACACTAGTTTTATTTACTTATATTTATTGTGGCAAAACAGAGGCCTCGCCAGAAATCAGGCTCGTTCTGTGTACGAAGCACATTTTCTTGGCTCCAAAGGAGAGGGAGAGCTTGATAGCTTATATTGCATATTCTATAGACAGTTACATGGACCCTATTGGCTTCTATAATATTTTGAAAATGCATTCACAATAATATTCTATTTCCATGCTAGTAATGTCAGTGGGAGTCCCAGTAGTATGCTATTTAGGCACACTGAGAAAATAATAGGATTTACAATAGCTGGCAATTTGTTTTCTACTGCCACAATGTCTGCTTTTGTTACAGTCTTTGTAGCTCTTAGAAATTTCTTTCTGGCTATTCTGTTCATCTTTTCCACAGAAACATTTCTCCAGCGTGAATTGCTTCAGTATGAATTGGAGTGGTTTTGCTGCCATGAGTTTTTATTACTAGAACTAATACAAATAGTGCAAATGTTTTTTCCAGAAATAGTCATTCATATTTTTAATGTCTGTGGGGGTGATGGATGGTCTCACCAGCAGTACTAGCATGCTATTTCAGAAGGCAGAGATTATTGCCAAATCCTGGTAGCATGCTTATTCGTTGTTCTTAACACTTCCAATTATTGGAGGGAGCCAAGCCTCCAGGTCTTCCTTTACCCATTGTCAGGCCATTTTGAGGATTTTTTGTTTCATAACAAAAATGTGATAAAATAGGGAGGGAAGTGAAGGAAGAAATAGGATTTGTTTGCCACATCTTAAATATGGAACTGTAGCCCTAAACTTTTTGAAAGTCCTGTCCAATCCCTTAGCACATGGACTGTTGCTCCGGTCACCTGTCACACAAGGATAATAGTAATTAACTTTTTAATTGCTAACCATTTTCTTCCAGTTAATCAGTCAGAGCTGTCTTTCCCACATAAATTCCCAACAGAACTCAATTCAACACTAGGATCCACAGACCTAGCTAGTCTCAAACCCAGACCTATCCAACTCCATCTGCTGACCAAAAGATGCTTGCAGCATAAAGGTGTGTCCATTTTGTGCCCCATCATCTGACTCAGCAGCCAATTTTTCCTGATGGCATGGATGAGTCCAGAAGAACCTAAACAACTGCATGTGGGGCTAGACTCAGGGCCAGCCTAGTCAGATGGCATTTGGGGGGCTCCTACCTGAGACAGCACCATGGGAACACAGCCTTTGCTCCCAAGTTTGGGCTCCAGACAGGGGGCCCAATGGCACAGTCTCACAAGCACCCACTATGCACTAGGGAAAATGTATTTAAATATTCTGTCTTTCCATACTCAAGAAGATAGAAACACATTTAGTAAAAGATGATTATTAGAAGTTAATTTGCTGTATTTTTTTCTGCCAAATTACCAATTAATGTAGCTGGAAAGAAATATTTTACAGATGTATAATCAAGCCCTGAAAGGAGCTAGAGCTTCAATTGAAGCCTCTAACTATTAATGTATTAAATTATCATGATGTATCTTGAGCTGATTATATCAAGCACTCTTCTAGAATTTGAGGAAGTAGTAATAAATTAAATTATAAATTACTATTGATTATTTTTAACTTATTATCCTCTAGAATTTGATATGAATATTGCCAGCTGATGCTGAGATATGGGGAATATAAGCAATGGTTTCAAACATATACTTCTGCATAATAATTGTGTATCAGGGTTGCATTTTTCTCTACACTCCTATGCTAGGTCATGATGATGTATGGCAATCCTTTTTAGGCATGAATGTATGCATATGTACACAACACAAGTTCATATGAACACACAAGTTCTCTTCAGATGGAGGATGTACAATGCTTTAATTTATTTTTGTTCATCAACAGTAGGTTTTATGTAATGTAGAAAATTACTAGAAGAGCTAATAGGTTCTATGATTCCTAAAAAGTAATATTTGTAATACAACAGTAATTCTAATAAATATATAATTTCTCATTAATTTTTTATATAATAAATGCAATAATTTTACAGTATATTTTTACATTTCACATACATTTTTATTGGTCATTACAAAACTCCATTTCATTTCAGGTAGCTCCCTGTAGTTTTGTCCCCCAATTAAAGAAATATTCCTGAATGCATTTTTAAAAGAGTCACAGGCCAAACTATCTAAAAAGACCATTTGAAAACTGACTTTTGAAAGTGGTCAGATACATGATTCTGTTTTCCTTAGCAAATTTAGCCTGGAAATATGATCACAAATCTAGGTTTCACAGCTTGGTGGAAAAACACCTTTACATCCTCCTACCTGTCCTAGGCTGTCCATATAATCAGTTTTTAATTAGGGGGGGAGAAGCAGATGCAGAAATTTATTCTGTCTTGAGAATGTCCATATAAAACAGTGATGAAATAATAAAGAAAAATACACTTTTCATATGTATGTCTAGATGAATATGTGTATCTTCTTAAATTTTAGTAAATATTTAGGAACTGCATATACAAAGACTAGACAAAAGGGTAGAACAAAATGCACTGCAGTGTTTGTTGCTTATCAATAATAAAGACCTGTTTTTTTAGCTATAATCTTAAGAATTTCACAGAGAAAAAGTAATGTCAAAGTATCAAAATTTCCCAAAATAAGGCAAAAAATAGCATTGAATATAATTAGTAACCTTTGGATTTTAAAATAGAAACATCTGAAATATTACCTAATTTCATGGAGAAAGCAACATAATAAAAAAAAAAACTTCAAAAATAAATTAATATTCCCAAGACAGAATACAACTCTGAAAAACTTTATCTGATAATTATAATAATTATAATTATTATTATAATTATAATTATCCAGGAATGCTTAATTTGTAGAAAACTCTTAAGGTAACTCTAAAGAGTTACTGTCAGAAACCACCAGAAATCTTCCCTTGGTCCCCCTGTCAGCCCTTGGTTACAAAGATACATCACCTTAATGATCTTAATCATCATCAATCAACCTTAATCACCACTTATAATGATTATTTTGAATTTTAACTTGGAAGCCATGAAAATGAAATCAATTATTCTACATACCAGCACTGCTTTTCTTTTCTATTTTTTTTTTTTTTTTTTTTGCAATGTGTGATTATCACCTTCAGAAGACATGTGGAATTGTTCTGGCCAGAAGGAGAAAAAGTAAATCTAAATGACAATTTCTTTCAAAAAGGCTTAAGAAAAGTAGAGGAGTGATTCTACTAAGAAACGAAAAATGTGGCAATTTTTAAAAAGTCTGATGAATCAGAAGAACACTACTGAAAAGGTGTCGTATTCTACAGAAGAGATTTTAATATCTTCTGGTTAATGTGTAAAATCTTGCAAGGCAAAATTAAAGACATTTATCTTATTCAGTACTTATTAACTTCTAAAATAGTAAGTAGATTCAATGACTGTCATCAACACTATAATCTGATGCCCTGTTTTCAGTACAGAAAGAGAAAAAATTATTTCCCTATGCCAAAGAGCTTTATGAATTTGGGTAAATCAGTGAGTCATGATGTCAACAGTTCTTGTAATTTTCCCTACTTTTTCTTGTTTGCTACACTCTCTTACACCTTTCACTAAGTATGAAACAGTGGAAGAAACAAAAAACTTGAAAAAGTAGCCTGGTTTACAAAATATAATAATCTAATGTCCACATCAATAAAAATCAAGATTGCAATAGTTTCTATGAATAAAAGCCTTGTGGATTCTGGAGTTACCTCTTTCCAAGGGCCTGGGACAGATTGTTTTTCTGGTCCCAGTGGCCTTATTTCTTTCCTGAAGGAAATTACCTCAAAGCAGCACTAGACATTCAAAAGGGTTTTGCAAAGAGCATGAAAAATGTATTAACTGCTCATGCAGTTAACATCTTACCTGCTGCTATTCATTATTATGTTCAGTAACAGGAATAGGAAGTGTTGCAATTACAACCCCCAGCCCCCTTCACCCAAAGTTAGTGGAACATTGTTGTGTTCAATGGTTTGTTTCTGTTCCCTTCCAGGGGTTGTAAAACCACTAGCACACTGGGAGGGATGAGAATCAAAAAGAGGAACAAAAGAGCACACAGGATAGAGGATTCTGCAGCTGACATTCTAACACAGGGATGACGCCCAGGTGCCATTTAAAGCAACAAAACTGTTCAGGAGACACTGTGTGCAGCAGAAGAGCTGGGTATGTGTATGTAGTTGGTGCATTCAAATAAGAACTGGAGATAGAACCAGAGTTTTCCGTTATCTACGAAACTTAGATAAACATTTCCTTTAAACAATTAGATAAAATCTGGATGCTCCATCCTGGCTTGAAGCAACCCAAAACAACAGGGCTAATGTCTTAAGATTAATTAGTTTGTTTCCAGCATTAACATTAAAAAATATTGCACAAATTTTTACAGAGTTTTCAAGGCATATTTAGATAGTTGTCTATTAATAAGACATTATTACAACATTGCTATAGCAACCTAAAAGTTACAGTTGAAAGAAATTTTCTAAGTCTTTCTACCCAGGTGCTTCTAATTTTCAAAGCTTTTTGAAAATCCTTTAAATTGATCATTGGTTTCATTTAAATATTTCAAGTTCGTTGGTAATAGAAAGCACTTTAGAAAAGTTTTTTTGAGAGGATTGTCGTGCTTGACAAATCAGTCTGTTTGACTATCACGCCTTGCGTTAAGAGCTATGTTCAGAAGATGAGGCAGTATTCAATGAAATTGGGTATAAAGGAAGATATTAAAATGATAAGTAAAGCAGTAAGTTTATACAAAAAGTAAGTCAGCAAATTAAAAATTGTTATATCCTTAACACCGGCAACACTGTCCAAAGCAGAGTGATTAACATACTACAGATGGTAGTATTAAATGACTAAAGTAGGCAGCACACACAGCACTATATAAGCACAGCGTTATTTTGGGAAACAATTTCTCCACTCGTGTGTACAAACCCTTATGCTGACATAGGGCCGAATTTACTGTGGCAGAAATGCAGTAGAGATGAGAAGAAAGCCCACAAGCCTATCAGTTGGAAGTTTTCCCTTCAACAAGCAGTTTTCACTCAGAAGTAACAAGTTTTCACCTACAGACCTGTACACAGGGCCAAGAGATCAGCTCTTTGGAACTCCTTGGCTACCAGGTGCAACAGCTGTGCTTTGTCTAAGCCAGACCTGTGTGGAGATTTCTTCTGCTCCTCCATGCAAGGATCCATAGGCAAGGCGGAACAGTCTAGAAAGCCCATTATTTTTGTTATCTTCAAGTGTTACCTTGAGGACAAATTGGACATTCTCACAGCTGACATTTTCCCTTCTTGCTAAAAGAGAAAAATCTAATTTCCTTATGGATGTAAAACACTTTAATTTCTTCAATCTTTGAGCCAATGTTGAATCATGCTCTTCTGGCCACAGGGAGACAATCATGACTGGAAAAACAGGAGTATATCTCCCTATTCCAGAGCATAATTAACCTATTTCTGATAAATGTTTTCCTCTAGCACCTTCTCAGAAATCCTCCATGACTCCACAATCTCACAGACAACCTGCTCTATTGTTGTACTGCAGTTAGGAAGGTGTGGTAATCTCAGGGCTAGGAAGTTTTCCCTGATGTCAAACATAAATCTCTCTTCCTGCAATTATGCTGAATTTCTCTCTTGAAGATAAAATACAGTGTTCAGCAGGAGATAATGTGTGGATAATGATGTGGTGACTTGTGAAGAGACACCATCATTCCTCTATGGGCTACTCTTACAAGAGAGGTGGTTTATATTTTCACTAGAGATCCTTTAGTTGAAAAGACATACTCATCTGAAGGAAATAGTCCAGATTTTAAAGAAATATAATTTGCTACTACTGATATTTTTTTCTGTTATACACAAGATGTAATACACAATATTGTATGCAGTGCAGTACAAATACACAATCTCATGGAGAGGTTTTTAAGGAATGTTTTCTGTTTGCATATAATGAAAATTAGATCCTAAAAGAAAACATGCAAGCCTTTACTTACACGTTTAAAAACTTTTTCCATATGTGCTGAACAGCCTACAGAAAAAGTCCCTTATAAGTAGCAGTAACATATTAATAGACAATAAGGACTGGAGTGTTTTCAAACACCTGAAAATTTTGCAGGGCATAAGTTCCTTGATTCATTCAGAATGCACCTAGAAAAGATACTCCTTTCATAACATTTGTTGAAGAAAATTATGATTTCCTATTTTAGGTAGATTAATAATTTTACATTTCCTAAGGTTAAAGGTTTCTAAACACAGCTGTTTCTGGCATAATCAGAGAAGAAATACATATGGAAGAGAGACCAACTAACATATTATGTTTCTTGTTGCTAAGTGAGTAGTTTATCAAAACATCTGACTTCTTTTCTTCAGGAAAAGATGACCACATTTAATTGGTTAAATGCTTTCTGTACAGCTTGTAGTTGCTGGATTTTGTACCTCTGGATGTTGCACTGGAGAAGTGCTCAGGCTAGCATTTCCCATCTGTGGACTGTAAAACACTTCAGAATTGGGGGATGGAAGGGGACTCAAACTATAGCAAACTTTTACATCAGAAATAGTGAGTTCAATTTGCACATCAGTCCTTAAAGAAAACAGTAACATAGGTTTGACTGGGATAGAGAGGATTGGATCAAAGATATCAATGTGTGATGAATGTAGACTGTAGCAATGACAATCTCATTTTTAATAAGGGTACTGAAGCTGCTCTTGTTGAAGGTCTAAATTCAGTCATTGTCTCAGGAGCCCGAAGGCATGATAGCAGCATGCAACACTGTGAATATAGTTAAGAAAAATAAAGGAGTTATTACATCCCAGAATCACAGCTATGTTTCTGCATAGAGGCAATTTGGCAATTTAGTGACTCCAAAAGCTGACAGAGCAGGAGAGGCAACTGACACACACTGACACAGAGAACCATTGGCAGTACAACTGTTTCTGGCAGGGAATGTGTACCCAGATCCAGACCTGCTGCACTGTTATTGCAACTCCATGGATATCAGACATATAAACTGTGTAAACTGGGTCTGAATTAAATCTTTCAGGTTTTATACCAATTTTAAATGAGCCTCCTAAATTTTTTGTTCCCAGGATAACAATATTTGGTCTAAGTGCTACCAACAGCATGGAAAGATGACAGTAACAGCAACTCTGGGATCCTTTGTGGTTCTTTTGTGCTGCTCAAGGAAGTGCTGAATTCATAGAATTGTAGAGTATTTTGTGTTGGAAGGGACCTTAAAGATCATCTAGGGCCAATGCAACTTGGGGGTCCACTAGACCAGCCAGCTCAGGGCCCCTTCCAACCTGGCCTTGAGTACTCTCAGGAATGGGGCATCTACAGGTTCTTTGGGAAAGCTGTTCTAGTGCCTCACCACCCTCATAGTGAAAAATTTCTTCCTCATATCTAACCTAAATCTCCCCTCTATCAGTCTGAAGCCGGTACCTCATATTCTGTCCCTTTATGCCCCTGTACAAAGTCCCACCCCAGCTTTCTTGTAGACTCCTTTAGGTACTGGAAGGTGCTCCAGGGGCTCCCTGGAGCCTTCTCTTCTCCAGGGTGAACAACCCCAACTCTCTCAGCTTGTCTTTAAAGGACAGGAGCTCCAGCCCCAGATCATCAACCGATTACTCAACTAATCCCAGCTAAAATGAAAATTCCTAGGGATTCAACTTTCACAGTAACCTATAAGGAGCTCTATAAAACAGGAATATGTTGTTGGTTATTTTCCACATGAAATATTTCATACAGCTTTTTACCTAGAGAAAGAATCTTCAAAAGAAAAGCAAACTAATGACTGAAGATGTTGGTTGACAAGGGCAAGTTTGTAAAAACAAACTGGTTTTAATTGAAAAGATTTTTATTAACCACTTAGTTAACTCTGACTCAAAATACAACACACAGTTGTCCCCCTCTTAGGATCTAGTCCTGCTTTTTCCCCTGCAAACCTGGCCATGAAATGGTGTTCAATAATTTTAGCAAAGTCAGAGGCCAGAGAGCAATTATAATTAATAACTAGTCACTTTCTGTGAAGAAGGTTATATAGAAATATGCTTGCTGTCAAAAGTGTTAATTTATCACTTACATGACACCTAGGAAACACAAGTATGCTGAAGCATGAAAACACTGCACTGAAGTTAAAACATTTTTTTCCCTTCCTTTTCTTCACTCCTTCAACTAAGATATATGATGTGCTACTGAAAACCTATTCATATTTGGAACCAGATCAGGTCTGAAACATGCTTAATATATTCTATCTGAGGAAAACAAATAACTAAATAAGAAAAGTCATTTATTTACCAAACCCCTGCAGCCATGGTATAACTTCACCCAGCGCAAAATGTTATGAAATAAGAATTGCAACATTGCACACAAGTGTAAATGAATACAGACAGAATATAGTGTATAACAGACTTCTCAGGATGCAAAAAATGTTCCCATTTTTACTCATATTAATATTTAACCATCACTAAGTCCACAATTTCCAATTTTTCCATATCCTTGGGTTTAGTTTACTCTGTGTGTGTGTGTGTTTGTGTGTGTGTGTGTGTGAAAGTATCTCACATGTGCTCACTGCTCCTCTATACATCAAACAAAATAGGGTGACTTACACCAGTGTATCAAGAATCCTCCAGGAAGATTTGTGGACAATTATCCTTATGAAACACCAGATTTTTATTTTTTAACATGTTTTCTGGTGTTGTCCAGTACATATACCTGGTCAGAGCGATTCCCTGCCATTTTTGTAGAACCTGGGCTCATTCACAGCAAGATGAGTCCATTCTACTGTAGACCCTAGTCATTTCTCATCATTATAGACTGCACAGCTACTTTACTGTAATTCAAGTCTTTTCAAGTAATTTAGGTATTTTCTGCTTTGATTTAAACTGGTGTATTACTTAATTTTGCTCATTATTTCTTAAAACATATTTCACACTTGTAAGTTCTATATTCCTGAGAAACGCCTGTATTAAGAGTTTCATAGTACCAAGACTGAAATATTCCAAGAATGTGTTAAGGAATCTTCATCTTACTACTGTCAAAAGGCAGTGCAACTGAAAGCATGTGTTTTCTTTAATCTTTCTAAAACATATGTAACATATAGAAATGTTTAAAAAACTATGGGAACCATTTTTCTAACTATAACCATTGCTTACTATTCCAATACAATATAGCCATCAAAAACCCCAAAGATGATGCCTTATCCAAAACATTTATTATCTAAACAATATAATAGATTAAGAAAAAAGTGCTAGCAATTCTGTGAATATCTGAGTCCATGAAGTCTTCTATTAGAGTTGCACATTATGACTGACTGGTTTTGATACTCAATATTAATGAGGTATCATAAGTTCACTTTTTATTGGACACCGAAGAATACACACAGCAGAAAAATAATTTCAAGGCTGCACCTGTGGGAAAACCCCAAATCAAACTTTGCTTATGGGGAGTCCACAGAGGAAAGAAAAGCAGACTAAGAGTGTAATCTCTGTAATACCTAATACATTGAATCCCTCAGTTCTCTGCAGGGATTTTTAACTGTCTTGCAAAAATAAGATCAAACTGCATTCTTTCTCTTCAGATGAATACAAAATAAATTTCTTTTTCTTCCATGTGGCCATCTTCTTTGAAAAAACTTAAAGACGCTTTAAATCCTTTACTCCTCTTCCACGTTTTGCCAAAGACTTAAGATGCATTTGTCCAGTATAATCACAGACATTTTGTTTCCTCAAGAAATCAGTCTTAAAACCAGATGACAGAAGAGCTAACAAGGAGCAGTTGATTTATTACGGTGAGAGGTGACAAGGCTGGACAAGCAGGTACTTAAATGGAAAGAGCTGATATGAGAGGTCAAATGAGGCAGTGAGATGGGTGGCCAACCTGACATGTGAGAACTTAAGAACATGAAAGCAAACAAACACAAAGAAAGAAAGATGAAAAATACAAATCAGAGAAGAAAAAAAGAAATAAATATATAATGGATGAGAATATAGAGATTAAAAACTAGCTTTTTGGGAACTAAAGACTGACACTACTTAACAACTAGACTCTCTGGAGGATATCTCAAATTATTTGCAAGAACATTCACTCATCTTCATGCAAATTATGTGAGGAAAAAGAGGAGGGCATCTCAGAGGAGATGTTATCCACTCAGTTCTTCCACTTCTCTGAGGAAACAGCATCTGCTCAGCACTTCCAAGGCAAGGAAGTGAAAACTAGCTTTATATAATAACTGCAGATGTAGACTGCCAGGAAGTCAAAGTAGTTCATTGCTTCTTCAAGAGTCTAAAAATTCACAGCTCCTGAGATCCACTGGAAGCTTGTTGGGGGCTGTAACAAACAGTGTAAAGAGCTCTCCTGTGGAAAATATCAATTGTGGGAGCAGAGAGGAATTATGCAGCAATGGAACCTACAAAAGGAAAAAAAAAAAATCTGTATATTTCAGGTGACATAAGAG
Organism: Sitta carolinensis; assembly: GCA_032173965.1. NCBI lineage: Eukaryota > Metazoa > Chordata > Aves > Passeriformes > Sittidae > Sitta > Sitta carolinensis. The sequence goes on from CM063288.1 coordinate 23,770,304, forward strand.
ATGGCAGTGATCAGAGGCTCTGGATGTCATTGATATTCTCCAAGATGGAGCAGAGAGGGCAAAAAGAAAGAATCTTGCATACTGAAACCTCAAGAATTAGAAGCTGTTCAGAATAGATATTTGAACAGTGCTGGAAAATAATCTTCAGATAAAGAAGGCTCATGCTTCAGGATTGCCTTGGGAAAGAGGTCATGGTAAGAGAAGTTATGGAGCTCTGCGACAGCTAATGAGTAACTACTAAATCAGTAAATGTATGTAGTCACTGACACAATAACTGTTTTGGAAATGTTGTAAAAATGGGAATAATTCTAAAGATTACAATTAACCTGATCTGAGGATGAAAAGGTCTTTGGTTTTATTTAGTAATATATTGTGAGTTTAATGCCAATTTAAAACCTAAAAATGCAACTGAATGATTTTAATCCTTTCCTGACATTGGTTTAATGAGGGCCAGAACATCACACCAGCTCTTGTCTCTCCTTGCTATTAAGAGCATTGCGGTGGGTAGTTCTGAACACAATGTAAAAGCAATCCTCTCCATAACTACCCATGCCCACCCTATTCTTCACAACCACATCGCTGGTGCAAGTCCCACCCTGCACCACTGTGAAAAGGCAGACATCAAGAGAGGAGCACAAGGGCTGCAGCTCTATTTGTATCACCGACCTCTACAGAGCTGAGATCTCTCCATTTCTCTATTGCACCTTTAAAACAAAAAATGCCATAGTTTGACCTTCCCTATAACAGCAACTATTGAACAATTCTCTCTTTTGGTGGCAGGAAAAGTACATGATACAGAGGGAAGAGGTAAGGTCGGCATCTCATTTTCGACTCTTGCAAAGAAATGAACTTTTTCCTTCAAAAGAAAATGCAAATTTTATTTCCAGAGAACAGTCCCACAAGGAGCCTCAGTGTTAAGTCTGAAGTTTGATTGTCCTTCATGGAAATGGGAGGGAGGGTATTAGTAGTGTTCCCCTGCCTTAAAACTAGATGTGTTTCACATCAACCCATTCTTCTCCTAATTTTTAAAACTGATTATTTTACAACTCTGAATCGACAGTACCTGTTTTTAAAATTACTTTGGCTATATTACATAGCCATGCAAAAGACAGCCCAGAAGACACAGGTTATCCTGTATTTCCAATTGGTGGTCTCAGTAAGCCTTAATAATATGCACTGATTAATGATTCCAAGGACCCTGAAACATAAATAGGAACAATTCTCATTTTACAGATGAGGGAACTCGACACAGAATGGTTCTGTGACTCTGGGGTCAGAGTGTAGCAATGCTATCTATCTCATCTGTCAATCTCTGCTGCCCTTTCCCACAGTATATGATCTTCTCTCTCAAATTAATAACCAATATTACAACAGGCCACAATTCTAAATTCGCTCTTTCCTTTCCCCAGACAGGGTTTACCTGACTTATTTCCTCTTCTCCCTCTCCATTCTGACCTTTTCTGCTTTCCTCTTCTCTTCATTGATGCTTTAAGCTGAGTACATTGTGGGGCCAGCAGAGCTAAAATAGTATGTTATACTTTATCCTGAAGGCTTTGAATGTTGTGATCATTCCTCTCTGTTTCTGCAAGGGCCTCAGAAGTCTTCTATGCCTTCTGCTGTCATAAGACCTACCCTTGAGTTTAGGAGAAACACTGTTCATACTATAAAGTAGATGGCAGGAGAGAACATGGTCAGAAAATAAGCTGTTCCAGGTAGAAAACAAAGTCTAGAAAACAAAGCTTTTAAATTGAATAATGATATTCTGAAACTGACCCAAATTCTGTGGAGGGCCAGCCTACAGAGGGAAGCAAATCTCTTAGATTCCAAGCAGCAGGGTAACTGTTAGTGAACTGTTAGTGCACCCAAAGAGAGAACAGAAATCTCCCCTTTCTAATGCTTAGCAGAAAAGAGTTTTTAGGTTTTTTAGTTGGAAGTTCTGTTGTATGAGGAAATGTTTCTAACTTGAGCACAGTTCTGAACAAAATACAAAAGTTTGCTTCTTCAGATATGATCCTGGCAATCTCTCAGCTCCTTTCCCAGGTGCTGAAGCATGTTGTAGCAAAGGTGGACATGCATCATCCCAAATCAGAAGTAGGCATGTTGTACATTTCTAGGGAGTGCCTTTTCCCAGAAATCTATTGGCTTCTTTGAAAGATACTAAGTCCAGTTGCTGCATGGTTACTCTCCACCAAAGAATGTTGACCTGTTCTGGTAAATATGCTCAGGTCTCCCTACAGTACAGTCCTTCTACATTCACTGCAAGTTCTCATGCTCATTTCTCATTGTTGTTTTTTTACAGGGGGCAGAAACAGAGATTATCACTTGCCAGCCCTGAGTCTCAGGCAAAAAAAGCACTTCCTATTCTGGTGGATATTGTTTGTATGAACTGTGCTATTTGATAGTTCAGAATTTCCCCTTCAATAGCATAGCAACTGCTAAGAAATAATGCAAAGAGAAGAAGCTGTGTTGCACGTCTAAAACTCTTCTTCCATTTATATGTTTCCTTGTTGGGTAGAATTCTGTGAAAGATGTGAATGTAAAGACTCATTTGACTGCTTCCTTGGTACAAGAAAACAATGAAAAATAATATATAATTTAAAAGTTTTGTTTTTTTCAGAATTTCTTCATTGAAAAAGATATCAAACAAGTGTTTTAGCCAGGGCTATATTAGCACCATATTTCAATGTGAAGATTGAGAAAGACAAGTAAATAGAAAAACATCTATTTTTTCTGAAGACTTAAAGTGTTCATTGCAAAATTATTAAATAGATATGCTGATACTTCTAATTAACTGAACCCTTTTGGTTCTATGTCTCCTTTATCCTTTATATGATGCTGAGACAGTAAAGCACCCCAGCAATACATCAGATAACTATATACTGGATATTAAGAATTATCATATGTAAAGCATTGATGGGAGTTACTAGCTTTTCTCAAAACAACCTGGCCATCTGTTTATATGTTGGCATTTAAACACTTAACTTTAACATGTGTTACAGTTCAACACTAAATTAGATTAATTTCATTGACCAAAATGTTGTCTCTTAAAATTTCCACCAGTAGGATTAATACAGTCTACTAGGAAGAACATTACTATTTAAAATCATGATCAGCCTGACAGCAAAGGCCAGAAGTTCATTCTTACACATAGCTGAAAGAGAGACAAAAATAAGCAGACCTCAGGAATAATGATCTCCATTTAGCTAATTAATTAAAACAATGTAAGGTAACTTAGAAATAAGAATACCCCTGAGAGATTTTTTGGTGGCTTTCAAGATCATGGATACAGTACAAAGTAAAGTCATCTTTTGATGTTAGATGAGTGGAAGCAGCTTCACTGGCATATTTTTTTCTGCTGTTTTGAAGTTAGCACCAAGTTCTTATTTGTTCTGTCATAACACAGTCCTCTCTATTTTTATTTAACCCAAAAGCACTCATAAAACCACAGTATGTTAATATTCGCATTAAATATTAGTGAAAACATAATACATGGTAGCAAACGATAGCTGTTAGAAATTCCAGTACGAATAGGCAATACTATAGTTAGTCTGATCTAGGCAGAGCTGGCATGAATTAAGCTTGCATTTCCTACACTTTCTCATGAGTGCTGCACAGAACACAGGAGCAACATTTCAGTTCAACTCCAGTTGGAGACTTTAAAACACTTTAAACTTAGGCTTTAACTGACACTTTCATTGTGCTAATTATATTTTAAACCTCCACCTCGAGTTCCAGCTCCACTGTGCCATCTTCATGAATAGCATATTCTGTGACACACATGAATGCAGTCATACAAGTCTCCTTCGTGAAGAGATAGAGTAGGTTAATTTACATATTTATTAAATGTTGTAAGTAAAAGCACAAACTGCAGTGTCACACTGCATTGTGAAGGAGGGCTCCAGTAGCAGCTGGGATTACTGCTCTGGAAAACACACAGCAGTCAGTCTGCTGACACACAGGTGAATAAAGGTAGGGAAATGACACAATGGCTATTTAAGACAAAAAAAAATGTGAGAAATACCTTCATTCAGCAGTGCAACCGTGCTCCACAGGGGCATGGAGAATATCCTTGGTCTCTCATTCTCTGCTGGGAGTGCAGGAGAAACAGCACAGTGGCTGACAAGGAAGGACACTCTTCCATCAGCGGCTACCAAGCCAGATGACCAGTAGTGATGGACTCCAGAGAGCACCTGGCTCAGTTCTCACTTGGAAAGAGGATGCTGCTCCAAACTGTAAAACAAAAATTCTCATTACAAAAAGGAACAAAAGCTCAAAGAAGAGTTTGTTGTTGAAACCATGGAACAAGACTAAAATCAGATGGTCTCACACCTGCTCATTGTAACTTCTTTCCTGCACAAAGATTTCTGGCTGGTGATACTAAAGGAGCTACTTGAAGATAGTCACATCTTGACATCACACAGACGGGGTGATAAAAATGCCTGTAACATTCAAGCAGCTCAATTCTAAGTTTGCACCACTTCACCACTCGATTACTTCAGAGAAACATTTCAACATGCTGAATGACAAACAGAAGGCCTCCACTTGCCCTGAGGATCCAATCCTTTCTTCCTCTTGAGTATTGCAGTGTATTTCCAGGGCATCTTAGATGGCTTTATCTGTAATTATTTGAGACCTCACCACTCAAGACTCTCCACTTGTATGTGACTACTCCAGCCCAGGAGGTAGCAGACCAGATATGTCGGAGCTCTTTAGCTGAGGCTGCCCTCCCCACCACCGTGGGAGGAGATCTGTTCTCCTGCTGCCACAGGAAACACTGGGCACGAGTCCCACTGCGGGAACAAGACCCACTGACCAGGGCAGTCAAGAGACTGCTGGGAGTTGCAACTCCCTCTGCTATTGTAGAGACTGCCCAGCACTCTTGAGTCAGGGCTGTGGAAAACCAGCCCTGCAGTTATGTGCAGGGGTGATTTATCATGATAGAGCCCTGACTTGACTTTCCTGTCTCTTTGTAGGACGTCAGGGCTTCTGTACATGAAGGGAGTGCACAAATGCAGATAGTTTTTTGTTCCTAGTCGAAAAAGCAAGATGCCACAAAGCTATTCCACAGGAGTCTTTGGTAATCCTGACCTTCATAAGCTGAAAAAGGTATTGCTTCCCTTTATTGCAAAACAGCATCAGTCAAGCTGGTCTTTACACAGCGCAGACATGAAAATGGGAAATATGTACAGGCCTTACCCTATAATTAGGGTGCTTTCAGAAGTGTCCTTGGCTTTCCAGGCAGCCAAATGTAAAGCACTGTGACTCATCACTAGAAGGTGTGATGGCTCTCAGGAAATTTGTAAGAATTTCTTTAAATGCTGATAGGTTCCTTCTTAAATGGGATGTCAGAATTTGAAAAGCCTGATGGGGGCTGAAATGTCAAAATGCTGATAAGCCAGATAAAGCTCTTTGTGCCAATTGTCACCAGCCCTAAAGGCTATGAAGGAAATCTTTTACTCACCTAACCCCAGGGAAATAAATAGGTTAGTCAGACTGTGGCAGTAAGGACCTGTCCAGGATCCTTTTCTTAATAACACACTCAGGATGGGCCAATTTAGTCACGTACTTTTTAATTATTACTTTTCTATAAAAACATCTATCAGCTTATGAATAATGTCTGCCTCATGTGTACATTTCTTTCTGACCTCAACTTGGTCAGGTGAATTTGACTTTATAATTATCTTGCCTTCCCTTGGCTGGCATGAATGAGGATATCAGCTCAATTACTACCAGCCTTTCTGCTTTCACTCAAACTTTGGTCTTTTGGAACCAGAGCTTTTATGGAGCCAAAGGTTTCCAATCTAAGCAATCTGTAGATAGCACCGACATATGCTTGTGTGTAGACTTACGCATAAATCAGCCTGAGAGAGTTAAGGGGTGGAATGTCTCTATTTGTAACAGGGAAATGTAATTTTTACTAGGCCTTCAACATTATTCACTATTACAGCTTTCAAGCAGATTATCACACACACCAAGAATGACAACACTATTTTACTACACCTTGTGAGCAGAAAAGCAACAGGTTCTGCTTTCTGAAAGTTTTCTAGAAATGCTGGTCTGCCAGGGTTCTATCTGTGGAGCCATGCTCTCCCTAATGTACGATTTACACGCTATACTGCTGACTATACACCACAAAATCATTTTATGGAATTTATGAATTTACTGAGAGACCTATTGTTCTCACACTTTGGTACAGGAAAAAGTCTGCCAGTATTTACATTTTACTCGACTGTAGTCAAATATTCAAGACACTGCATTAAAAATGAAATGCATTAAAACAACTGTAACTACACATATCTATACATCAAGGAGAAATGTATAATTAAAATTCAAGAGAAAAAATCATCTTGCTTACAAATGAAATAATGCTTATTTATTGAGGGAAATATCCTTATGAAAGTTGAATTACTTTTGTCCAGTAACCAAGAACAATTCGACTGAATTTTCTCTATTTTTCCTTGTTTTTCTAAATCTTTCCAATTAAAATGAAAACTATAGTGATTAAAAGCTAGTGAATACAAGCTGATTTCACAAAAAATAAAGTATGGATTTTTAAAGCACTGATATTCATTGGCATGCACAGCACTGAATTCATATGAATGACTACAGGAACTCCAAAGGGGCCACTATGTTTTTTCCTTGAAACAATAATCCACACACAAGGAAAGAATTTACACAACAGAACACAAGAACTCCATGGGAACACTGTAATACAAACAATCCACATGACTTTGTGCTTTGAAAACATGCATTTATCTGTTATGTTTTTAAGCACTTAATGTAATCTGCCCATTAAAAACCAGTAGCCAACTGACCATTTAGTCTTCCAATGTGTAAAATAGAACTGTCAAATACAATGTATGCCAAACAGTAGGACTTACTGTCTACTTCTCAGGATTATGATGAAGATTAATTAATATCTGTAATGCTTTAGTGCATTCTAAGTATTTTTCTATGGATTTAGATATAGGAGTATTTAATGTTATAAAGAATCCTAGCTAAACAGCTAACTCCTGTGTTAAAAAAAAAGTTAGCAAAATTCTCCTCCTGATTCTATTCAAGCATGCAAGAATTCAGAGAAGGAAGGATATCCTGAAAAGTCCTGTAAGAATCCCAAATTCCAGGCCTCATGACAGGCTGTATTACAGAAGTCTCAAGATTATTGCTGAGCTACAGCAGCCTCCAAAAAGTCATTCTTCAAACAACAATGAAGCACAGCAGTGTTCTGGCTCTTGCCTTCACCTCTTCTGCCCACCCCCCTTCCCACCCTTCCCTCATGCTAAACTTTGTAAGGTGGCAACACAAAACCAACAGATGGACTAAACACCAGCTGACAAAGGGACCAGGAGGTGGTTTCTTAATGGCTGGTTCCTGTCCAATGCCACATTGACTTTATTTCTCAAAAAACTTACCTCGCTGTTCTTGTAAATTCCTGAGAACACAAATGAAACATAGCAGGGACATTGTTCTTTCAGGGCTTATTTTTCCTACATAAACCCCAAAGAATCCACTCCATCATAATGTAAGAATAATCCTACTTATGGTGAACGCATAACAGGATGAGCTGCAGCTACTGCAAGCTTCCTGTACTCCCTTCTGTAAGTCGCTATACCCCTTCTTGGCCCAAGATTTTTGCCTAATCTGCTCTCCTAGAACTCTCTGTTAAAACTGTTAATTATCTTGGGACAAAACACACTGAATATTTGAAAAAGAGCTACCTTACATGGAGCACTAGTTGCTAGTGTGACATTACCTACAAATAAAAACACAATCTAAATTTTAACCCATCCACTTAAAAAAAAGAAGTTAATTTCCTAGTTGTGCAGATTGTGCCCATCTATCTGTAGCACTTTAGTAGGGTGCTGTAGTAGGGCTCCAATAGGGGCTTTAACACAGCCTGGAATGGGAATACACTTAGGACAGAGAGATGCCTTGCTAGGTAATGAATTTACTGTCAGGAAACTATGACTTTGTAATAAAAAAGATGAAATATACAACTGTAAACATTAAGTAGCATTTTCAGTTGAACTGCTCTTAATCATGAAAAACGCATGCTGGCCTTATTTTACCACATGTACACCCTTAAAATGCTCCGGGCCAGGGGGGGTCAAAATGCTTTTCACCTAGTTTTGGTCCCATTGTTTGCTATCTAAGAACTTCATGTCAGATGGAAGAGACTCAACTGTGAATTCCTAAACTTAGAAAAACATATTCAGATGTCTGTGCAGTCCACGGCAGATGCGTGCTAGCAGAAACTTCGTATCTGTGCTCTGACAGAACAGGGAGGGAGACAGACCCAAAAAGACACTGGGCTTCTGAAAAAAAACCTCTATCAATCTACCACCTTTGGAAACAGGGCTTCTAAAAACCCCAAAGAACACAAAAGCAATAAAACACAAACAACAAAGGCAATTGATTGGGAAAAAAGTGTAGGCCTCACCCTGCGTGCCCAGAACTTCCTTAGGAAGGCTCTTCAATGCCAGCTGTGCTTCCACAATTCGAGCACACAATAAACTGACAGAGCAAACACATTCATGATGGATACATCTGTTAAAATTACACTGAAGTCAATTAGGAGGGATATGAAAAGTCACAGAGATGTAGGTTTGTAACAATGGCTACTAAAATTGACATTTCTCCCTGTAGAAATTGGCATTTCTTCATTCTGTACCTTTCAGCACAGCCTTCTTTCTGTGGATGATAACACAGCAAACATACCCAAGGAACATACAACCTCATCAGAACAAAGTGTCAAATGAATGAATAATATCAAATGAATTCAATCAAATAAATATCTGCTACGTCCACACATTACTTGTGTAAATTCATTTTAATATAGTAAAAAATTCTGGGAAAAAATTAAAATCTGGAATAATTTTTCTATTAGTCTACATTAAATGGACTTCCTTAATTTTCACTTTGTATCCTGAAAGCCACAAAAGCCACACATGTAGTAGCTGATGTGGTGTGCAACTCCTGGCCAATCTACTTACTTTCATTCTGTAGATGTACATTCTTCTACTATTTTTGGGATGACTGCAAATTTTCACCTGAAATAATTTAAAGACTTAATCCTAACTTTGAAAGTTCCAGCAAGCTTCATCTTGATCGTCTTCAACAGAATGGGAGGAGGGCAGGGGGAAAGGCTCTCAGTGCTGACTGATAGATTTTTGATATTGCCGTGCTTCGTTTTACTAATTATGCCCAGATTGCTCATCATGCCAGATACTGTTTATGCTAGGAATTTTCTACAGCATACCTCAGGGGCAAATTGCCTGTAGTGGTGAGCTGGGAATTCTCTATAGCCTACTTTAACAAACAAACCTCCAGTATTCCTCCACATCCTATCATTCAACTTTCCTGCAAATCTTCGGCATACTTTTCAACTGAGGTAACTAACCCCAGGGAAGGGTATTCCTTGACACACCGATTGTTTATTCCCTCTAGAGCACAGTATATGCTCTCGACCCCTTGATCTTGCACAAGCTAAGAAAACACAGTTGTTTTAAGTCATTAGGCTGTTGATAATGAAATCTGTTTAGGCAAAAGCCCTCGCGCTGGTCAGCAACTCTTAGTCTTGAGATTTCATGGAAATTTCACAAACATTTACAGTAATTGTTAATTTCTTCTCTGCAGGAGCCAGTTATCTACCACCTCAACCTCGTCTACTTTTCACAGATAGTCAAGATCTTTTATAAAGAAACTAGATTTTAATACCAGTGCGATCAGGCTCTAAGACTGGAGTATTTACGTTCTCTAAATTGGCGGATTGCTTTGGGTAGACAGTGTGTGAAGCTGTGCCAGCGCACCTCACCACCGTGCATTTGGGACGGGCCAGAAAACAAACTACATCGCCCTACTGTGATGACACCATGATTGCTACCAATTATCCCCCTTCCCCTTTGAAACGTTTGTGATTTGGCGTGCTGGCTGCTCACAAAACAACTAACTGCTTTTGATGCTGAATACTCCTATTGAGAGTGGTGAGGCTGCAGGGCGGCCGGCGTGTCTCCAGCTCCCAACGTGTGACAAAGTGCCAAGGGCAGGCGTTTGTGGTGCCGGGATAAGAAACCGCCACGGGTCCCCCCCCATCCTGCGTGTCCCTGCCCCGGCACGGGGCGCAAGGCACGAGCTCAGCCGTGCGAGGTGTGAGGCTGTCGAGGCCGAAGGCTGCGGGCACCCCACGACCCCCGAGCATCGCCGCTGCCGAGCACCGGCCCGGCGAGTCCCGCGGCGGGCTGGAGGCCGGAGCCCCTCGGGAGCCGGGCTCAGCCGACGGTTGCGGGTGACGCCCGGCCGGGCCGTCCAGGAGCGATCCCCCCCCCATATCCCCGGGCCGCCGCTTTGTCCTTGCCCGGCCCGGAGCACGCGCGCCCCCGGCCGCGGCGGGAGCGCGCCTGCGCGCGCCCCGGCGGCCGCCGGGCGGGAGCGAGCGCCCCCTCTCCCCTCCCCCTCTCGCCGGGAGCTCCGCCGGCGGCCGCGGGCGGGCGGGGGAGCCCGGGCGGGCGGGGGGAGCCCGGGGGCGGCCGGGCCCGCTCCCCGCCTCCGCTCCGCGGCGCGCGCCCGCCGCCCCCCGCCCCGGCCCCCCGGCCCGCCGCGGGAGCCCGCGCCGCAGAGCGGGGCCCGCCAGCGCCACCCGCCGGCCGCGGGGCCGCACCGCGCCTCCCCCCGTCCCCCCTGCTCCGGCTCTCAATGTTCCACACTGCCCGGCCACAGAGCCGCCGCCGCCGCCGTAGAGCCCCCCGGCCGCCTCCGTCCCCTCCTCGGGCGCCGCGGGCCCGGCCCGGCCCCCCGCCATCCCGCCCCTCCGACCCAGCAGCGGGACAGGACGCCGGCGAAGGTAAGGGAGCGGCGGGTGAGGCGGCCGCCGCGGCGGCTGGGCGAGCGCGGTGGGGGGAGGCGGGGAGGAGGCGGGGGGGCTGGTAGAGGAGCTTTGTTCTTGTTTTCGGCGCTCGCTGCCTGGCGGCGGCCGGGGGCGCGGGGCCGGCCCGAGTTCACGCCTCACTTGGTGCACACGCACGGTGCAGAGCGGGGCCGGGCGAGCCGCCGCCGCCCGCCGAGCCGAGCCGAGCCGAGGCGGGCTGGCGCTCCCCACAAAGCGCGGCCGGGCGGGCGCCTGGATCCAGCCCTGCCGCAGCTCCCGCCGCTCCTCCTCGGGCCCCCCCGGCCGCCGGGGCAGCCCCCTCCTTCTTCCCCCCCCACCCCCCCCCCGCCTTTCCCGATCGGCGGAAAAATGTCGGTCTGCCTGGCGGAGCTGCGCGGGGAGCGGCGGCGGGGAGAGCTTTGCAGAAGGTGCAGTTTGAATTATGCTTCTTCCCCCTCCGGCAGCTCTGTGGTGGCCAAATGCAGTTCTCGCTGCTGGCCATGTAAATAACAGGGGCTGCTGCTACCCCAGTGGCTTTAAATGCATCGCGGGGCTTTCCCCCTTCCTAAAAAAAGCCCTATCACCAACAAAAAAAAAAAAAAAACCAAACCTCTTTTCCCCCCGTGCCAGCCCTTTAAATGCTAAGAGCAAGTGTACATTTCCAACTGAAATCTACCCAAGTGTTACTCGCAGTGTATTTTCTCGGGAAGAGGGGGGATCTGGCATTTGGACCCAATAAAATACTCTGCTCCAGTGTAAATATTTACAGGTTATTAGTGACTTTTTAAAAAACATTTTCAGTGAGGTCTGTTATTTACAGTGTGTCATAAGTTATTAATGTTCATTGCCTAAGTACTCTGCTAAATCTGTCTCATGCCTTAGAACAAAGTCGACAATTGGCATATTGTTTAAAGTATGAAAAAAATGCGAGTGGGTTTAAAAATTGGAAATATCTGTATTTTCAGAAGTGTAAATATTGCTTTGTAGCTGTCAAACTCCAGCCCTTGGTTACGAGACAAGTATATTTTGATTAATTTCTCCCTGAAACTGACTTGTCACCTATTCAAAGTTTTCTGGAACTTGGGGAATGCCAAGAGAGAGTCGTGCCTGTTGTATGAACTCTGCCTCTTCCCCAAAAAAGTTCTGTGTGATGTCCAGTGATAGGCAGAGGTCAGTGGAACTTGGGGAATGACAAGCTCCTGTCCCTGTATATTAACTCTGCCTCTTTTCCTTCCCCAAAAAGTTCCCCACGATGTCCAGTGATAGGCAGAGGTCAGACGATGAAAGTCCAAGTACCAGCAGTGGTAGTTCAGATGCTGATCAGAGGGATCCGCCTGCGCCTGAACCTGAAGAGCAAGAAGAACGAAAACCCTCTGCCACCCAGCAGAAGAAGAACACCAAACTATCCAGCAAAACTACTGCTAAGCTATCTACCAGTGCAAAAAGGTAAAGCGGCGAGTGAGACATCCTGCATTATTTTTGCACAGTATTTGAAGCCACAGTACTTGCACTGCACCTGTCAGGACAGAGGGATTCGTCTTGTGGAAAGCTGTGTGGAAGGGAGTGAACTATCAACTTTGGTAGTACAGGAACCTGCCTAGCAGTGTTTTAATTAATCCAGGTCTTGTTGGGGTACAGTTACACAGACTTGTCCTATGTCTTTTGAAAAGTTGGTGCAGAACTTGGTAACTTACAGGCTGACTGGAACGGGAGCACCTAGATATGTTTCGTATTTGCAAAAATGTGTGAGAGAGCTTTGATGCTTTTTTCTGAGTTAGCTTTCCATGCCTGATTGGTATAGGGTGGAGTCCTCCTGCAGTATTTTATTATGGTCTGTAGACTGATGACAGGCAGTGCTGTCTAATTAAAGAAGTCATAAAACCCCAGTGGCTTCTCTGGGCCTTATGAGAGCTTTTCCTGATGATGCACAGGAGAGCCTTATGCACCTTGGAGGAATGGGTTCATTCTGCTGTTCTCTTGGGAGAAACTTAGGTGAGTTTTCTCCCTTAGGATCTGTAGATTTGAACTGTGACGTTCTACAGGTAGCCTCTGCCTTTAAATATGAGAACTGTCAGGAACCTTGTTTAGTTACATTGGTTGCACTTTCATTTGCATATCAGTTTATGGGCAGTCTGGCCCATAATGTATACTCTGGCCCAAGATGTATACTCTGGTAATTTTCTCAAATATCAGCTGTGTGAAATAGTCAGACTTTAAATTCTTTAATTCCAGCTGTCTTTGGAGATGAAATATAACTTTCCAGTCCTTTTCCTGGAGTTACTTTTCTTTGTAAACATTTACAAGTATCCTGTAGCAAGAAAAGCAGTAACATAGCTGTAGTAGCTTTAAATTTTGCTTATGTGGTGTTGTAGTTCTGACTTTTAGGAACACATTAAGTAATTTTGTATAGGACTTAAAGTTAGTAAATTCCTTTTGAAATATGTTAAAATTGTTGCAGAGAATGGCTGTGTGGCTTTGATGTCTTTTGAGCTTGTTAAAAAAAAGGTTTGAATTAGGAGTGGCTAAAGAGAAAAAAGTTTTGCAAGTACTATTTAGCACTTTTAGTTTGTCGTTACTTGTCTTTATTTGACAAGCCTGAGATACAGGTTTTTGATACTTGAGTTTTCCCATGTTGTCTTTATTTTACTTAATTGTTGCAAGTCTAATTCCATGCATCTCAGATAGTCCAGCAGGTTGACTGAACTTATTAGTATTAATGCAAGGACATGCAGAGTAGTTTCTGTTAACTCATCTTTTAACTCCTGCTATTTGCAAGAAATTCACAGTATTGCTTATATGGGTCCTTTTGTGAAGAGAAGTCTTACTTGATATTTTTAAGAAGAGTTTAATGCGTATTTTGAAATTGCACCTCTTATGTAGCTGAATAAACTTAAATTGACAGGAAGTTTCCAGTAGTCGTTTTTCATATCTTAACTCCTTCTGAATGTTTGTAATAGAGTAAAGTTATGCACAAATTATTTCAAGTTATTTTAACACTTTTTATCACATAAATACTGTGTAAGGTTGCAGGAGGAAAAGCAGCAGAAGGTATGGAGAGAAGCAAAGTTGATCCAGAGAGATTATTCTAGTAACAGAGACAGCCTGGCAGATCTGCAAATCCACTTTTTAACACACTGTAAAGTAGTAGGTAAAATATTGTGAAAAGAGTGTGTCTGCTGCCAGCATGGTTCACTTGAGCCTCAGTCACAGGTCCTGTAGCTCTGGTTTAAAGTCATTGTCAAATCTGTGCAGGCTCCCCCACACACCTCATTTGCATATTAGCTTGAAAAGAAAATCTTCCTGGTAAAAAGTGCTCAGATGTGAAAAACAGTTACTTTTCTGAGTAGTTGTGGGAAATTTCTACACAACTCAGCTGTAAGTGTTCTGTTTACATACTGCGTGGAGCAGGAAAAAAGCTGCAAAGTTTCTCAGCTGTGGGATTTGGGTTATGCCTCTGAGAACAAAGAGGAAGCAGCCATGTTAGCATTACTGAAGGCAAAGCCAATCTTGCATTTAACTGCATGGTGGTAGAGGGCAGTGTAATTCCCTGATTTATTCTATAGACTATCTCAAATGCTTTGTGTCTGTTCTCATTTCACCAACAGAATCCAGAAGGAGCTAGCTGAAATAACCCTTGATCCTCCTCCTAACTGCAGGTATGTAATGGCTTCTTAAATTGTGGTCGGTGGTAGGAAATTAATGTGCTCAGGTTAACAAAAGGCAAATTTAGTGTTTATGACGGGTGACTGTTAGACAGAAATTGCATACAGCGGATTGAACAAGCATACAAAACGTTTGAAACTGAAGTTTGATATTTTGTCTGCATGTTGGAGGTGTAGTCATTAGTGATTGATGTACACAGTAAAATCTATTCAGTTTGTTGTTCATAGCTGGTCACTGCCTTTGTGAAACAATAATTATACAAACGTCAAAATATGCTGAAGCCTTCAACTTAATGTCTGCATGTAGTTTGAACTGGGTTTTTTTGAGTGCTGAGTTTCTAGAGCGATCTTTTAATTTTGAAGTAAAGAACTGTACGTGATTTTTATATGCTTTGTCTTAGTATGTTGTTTAACACATAAACTGAAGTACTGCCTCCAAATCTATGTGTCTTTTGGTCAAAGCTGTAGTCTCTTGATAAAGAATATTTTTAAGGAAGTTCCCAACTTAGGAGGTGCTTCTGTTTGGTTTTAGAAAATGAAATTTTAAGCATGGACGACTGAGTGATTTAAAGTGATGGTTTGGAACTGAAGCACTTGATGTGTGGGAAAGTTAGATAGTAGCACAGTTAGCTGATTTCTTTAAATCTTTTGGATGTTTTACTTTTGTTTAAAGCATGCTTAAAAATTCTCATTAGCTGTAAGCATCCAGCGTTCAGACTTGCAATAAAGCTAGCTTTAAAGAATGTTGCTTTCATTTGAGGTATCTCAGTAAGATTTCTTACTGGAGGGTATCTTAATAACTCATGTTACATGTTTTTTAAAAATGCTGGAAATGCTTTCTGATTCTGTGTTGGAATTGTTTGGCTGTTGAATAGTTGGAAAGATTTGGTGGGTGTTCTGTGAATTCGATAAAATATGAGCTGTTCTTCTGTCTCACTAATCCATGAGCACAGGGGCTAAACCAGCACAGTGTTTTATTGAATTTGTGGTGAAGGCGTCTTGTCCTGAGGACTGTGCTGTAGATTGCCTGTGGCAGTCTGATGTATTTGCATGCAGGGTCAGTGGTTCTGTTTGTTTAGGGGTTAGTTCTTTGCTTTTTTGGTGTTTTTGGTTTTTTTGGGGTTTTTGGGTTTTTTGGGGGTTTTGTTTTAGTGGGTTTTTTGGTGGGGAGATGGGTTTGGTTTGGTTTTAAATAACTGCTTTAGGTAACTTTAAATAAATTACTGGGATCTAGTTCTGTGTAGGTCCTGCGCTTTATATTTGGATCATCAAAGGGGCATGGTAGAAGAGAAAGCATTTAAATGAAATAGAATTCTGATGCTTTTGCTTACAGTTGCCAAAAAGATAATTGTCGCAGTTTCGGGTACCGCAAGTTACAGCTTTTAGAAAGAGAAGCTTTCACGTCTGCAGCACTTTCTGATACTTGGCTCCCTGGGAAAGCATGTTCCTCTCATATTAGCACAAGAGTATTGCAGAGCATTTTGCATGTGAGCTGGTACAGCCAGATGCCCAGAAATGCTGTTGAGAATGATGAAAATCCCCTAATGTGTCTAAAATTATTCAACTTTCTTTCTTACAGAGAGTAGGAAAAAAATGCTATTTTTTCCCAGTGAGGAGGTCAGTGCTTCTGCTCCTATAGGTATTTTTAAGAGGAATTTAGTGGATTTACTCAGTAACAACTTTATGATGAGTGCGTTTTTACATTTCGCAAAATAAATTAAGAAAAAATATCTACAAGAGAAACAAGCTTCTGTAACAGGAGATCTGGGTTTTCATGATAAAGTTTGAACAGGGTCTCAGTGCCCAAAGTGTTTACTGTTGCATTGAAACTGTCTTTTTAGAAGGAGCCCTTCTGGTACCAAGAGGTAAATAGAGCTGTGTTTATGTGCAGAAACAGTTGACACTTCCTTTTCTTATAAGGTGTAGTAGCACAGATTAGGCTACAGACAAACACAGCAGGCTGATGACACCTCTGCATTGCTCATCATGCAACAAGCAGCAGAATGCTACTTATTGCATTTCTTGTGAAAGAAACAGAATTTGTAAAACAACTCCCAAAACATTTAAAAGCCTGTAAAATTTGGGAATATTGCATGTGCTTTAAAATAAAAACCTTGTGTCAAAGTTCTCCCAAAAACAGTTTTTCATGCACAGTTGTTTGTCTTCCAGTTCTAGAGCACACCCTTATCATTTGCAGTCCACATTTTGCAAGCTCCACAAGAATACAACTGGCAACTAATGCTCTTGGATGCTGATAGTCCTTCTGGTTACTCAGTTACATAAGTAATGAAAAACTAGCAATTTTTAAAATGCTGTAATTGCACGTATAAAACGTTAAATGTTATTTTACAGGATACAGTACAAATATGTTGAACTCTCTCATATCATGGTAAACACTGATATCTGCTGCCGCTTCTCACCTGCCAATGCAACTGCCCAGTCACCCCATGGGAGTGAGCCGAGGCTGATTTCCCTACTTTAGAATGACACCAACTGGCTGCACTGTGATTTTTATGCAAAAGAGGTGTAGATTTCCCCAGCAGTTGTTTTTCCTGCAGTCACATCTCTTGCTATAACATCTACTTCATAAAATTGCCAGAGCCCCAAGAAAGCCCCTGTTCCTGGGTATGCTGAGCAGGCCTGGGCTGCACATTAACTTCTGTTTTAGGCACTGGGATAGCAGAATTACAATAAAACTGACTAAACAGTAGTTTTTTGCTTGCCTGTCTCAACAGTAAAGATTGATTTCTGATTCTGTTAATTGGACAATGAACTGTTGAAAAAAATCATGTTGTCATGTATCATGCTGTCATGTTTGTGAGCCGTGAAAATGAGCTGCATCTCAGGGGTACCAACTATAAAATTTAATGTCTTCAATACTGATAGCGTTACTCTTTAGCATGCAGTAGTACTGAATTCCTGTGATTTTGGTGTGATTTTCAAGAAAGATAAAGCATCAAAAGCAATAAAATTAAATTCAGGGTTTGGCCACTAAAGATGTTGGAGAAAAATTAAGTTCTGCTTTATACTCATATTTTCTTCTTTCCAACAAAAAACCCTGAAATAAGTCAATTACTGTCCAACATACACCATAGCACTAGGACACATAGGTAAATTGAGGACAGGTATCTGATTCCATTTTTTCTTTCTTTTGCTGGCTTAACTCAAAGCTGTGCTACTTGATGCAGTGTGCTGTATTTAATTTCTTTTGTGCTTTTAATAGCATAAAGCAAAGCTAAAAAGATCTTGGCCCTATTGCTCCTAGGCAGCTCAGTTTCAAACCATGGCCAAGCACTTATACATACTTCAAGGTATGGAAGTGTGCCAAACTCCACTGTTACAGACTCTCAGGTAAATGCTGAAAAAGATTTTGCACGTAGTGCATGGTAAATCTGGGCTGCAGAGATGCTCTTAAATAAGTTTGACATATCTGGAATAACTATTTTCAGCTCCTAGCATAAAACCATTTAGATCAGAGGTCACTGCTCTGTAGTTAAGGTTACGGCTCAGACTGCCATTGTGACCTGCCCAACTTGGAGGCTGCAGCTCAGGTGGAGCAGGGCACTGCTGTCTCCAACAGTCATTGTATTTCCTGGATTTTAGGGCTGGCAAAAGTGGGGCAATTCCCAGGGGTGCTGTGATTTACAGCAGCTTCCTTTAGCTGTTCCTGGCTGCCCTGAAGATCTACAATAACAAAAAAATGTGCAATCACAGTATTCTGTGCTCACTCTTCCTCATATCCATTCCTAAATTAAGTATTGTTCTTTGTGGAAAAGTTTTTGAAGTTCAATTTAATAACACTCATGTAAGCTTAGTTTATAGCTTACAGCCAATTTTACAACAAATCCACTTTAGTGTAAACTTTGCAGGAAATGAATGCAAACAACAAATTCAGTGTATCCACTCAGAGCTTAATTCATGTGGTTTAAAAAGTGGTGAGTTGAAATAGTGCATCTTTCCCAGGCAGGCGGGAGAATGTAAGTCTTTTATATCCTGTATTGTAAATTTGCTTTAATCTCTTCTCTTTGCTAAATTGAAAATCAGATAGTTGAAAGCAAGTGGTTAAAAAGAAGAAAGTGAAGTGGAAAGGCCAGGCAAAACACATGCCTTGGAGCACTGGTCAGAGAAACAACTTGCTTTCTTTGTAGCTGCTAGGAAATGGGACTTACTGCTAAGGGAGAGCTGCTTGGATCACCCCAAAGGCTCCCTGCTGTATCTCATCCCCTAGCCAGTGAGTACCTGACCTTACAGGTCTGTTGGAAAGATTTTCCTTAATAGGGATTACAATATTGATTCCTATTTATTTTCAGGCCTTGTATGCTAATACATACTAATGTGATTTCTTGAGCAGTACTACAAAAGGTGGCAGTCGATGATTTTGCTGTTTGTAGCCTCTCCTAGATTTGCAAATAGGTTGATGATTTGTGAGTAGTTCATTTTGAAATTATGTATTTTAAAACAGCACTCCAAAGGATGTGGACTAAGAACAAATGGAAGCAAGACTTGTAAGGGTTTGTTTTAACACAGGATTCTTCTGCTTCCTAAGAACTGCATTTGTCCCTTTCATTACTGCCACATCTTGGGCTAATTCCACCCTGCAAGTGTTGCCAACGCCAGGGTCTGGAGTTTGACACAAAGAAGAATGCCTGCAAAACCCTGGCAGGCGAACACTATTACTGCTTCAGTTATGGACCCATGAATCCAGATGTTTGTAACTGTCGGACTGTGCTTGTTATTCCATCAGTGTGGGAGCACTGCGGTATGTTTTTAAAGCAATACTGTGAAGGTATTCCTCAGACCAGCAATTTAAGCTCTTTCGGTTGAGCTGTCTGTAACAATGAGGAGCAGTGAACAATTGTGCCGGTGGTGCAGGCTCGTCCGCGTGCAGAGGTAGCGCTGGATTTGAGCTAGTGGAGCCTTGTGTTGGTGAGGAGGGTGCTGCAGCTAAGCTTGTAGAAGCATTCCTTTTGTTAACATACTCTGTCTGCAGTAAGGTTATAGGCAAATGTTTACTCTGCAAACAGTTGTGCCTGTTGAAGATGTTACTGCACAGCTGTGGTTTGCTCCAGATCTGCCACGGAGGTGACTACTCCAGTCAGAAAGTGAAGCAGATTCATGTGATTACTCTGTAGTGCTCCCTAGGGAGGGGAAAAAAAAGAAAATAAAAGGAAAAAAATCATCCAAGTTTGCTTAAATGGTTTAAATAGGTGATTCAAATGAACTCTGCTGGATTTTTCCTCTCTCCTCTCAGAGTAGGCATTGTTCATACAAAGCTTTTTGCCACACGCACCAGGATATGAATAAGCCAATCCATTCCTTTGTCTCTCAAATGTAGTAAGTTTCCATCACCCCTTTGTCAAAACCAGGCATTCTGTTGCTTTTATGAAATCAGGAGAAAGAATGTATTGCATACAGTCAAATAGCAGGCCTTTATATGGTAGCACAAGTGTGTGCTCATCTTCACATGTAAGTTTTTTTCATCCACTCGAGCTCTTGACTTTTCAGATTGATGTAAGTTGCCCAGTTTTGTGTTTATTCTGTTAATTTCTTCTTGGGCAAATGTCTCCATAGTACTAAATACTGAATCCCAGTCAGTTTTCTGGTTTCCACTCTGCAGTGAAAACCCAGTTGTGAACACTAAATAGTTCCCTATAGAAGAGCAGTTGATTAAGGTGTGTAATAGATAGTTATGTTAAGAGTATCTAATTTTCTTCCCTTCTCCTTCTTCCCTCCTTTTTTCTAGTCAGAAGGCTGTAGTCCAGGTCAGAGTAGGAAAGAGTAGTGTAATTTAGCATAGCAGTAAGAAGTCTGGTATTTTTGTATTTCTGTCCAGTTGTAGCAGCAGCCTTTATGTTACAGAGTGGCTTTTACCTTTTTTGCTGGTCGTGAGTGAAACTGCTTAAGGAAGGGGTATAATGCAAGTTTACAAAGGCATTTCAGTAAACATTTAAGTGTTAAGTAGAGTCAGAGTTTAATATTTATTTAATATACTTTGATTTAAAAAATGCAATAGTGAAAGACTGTGTAACTTCTGAAGATTTTGAATTGTCAGAATATTTAAATTACTTTATTTTCAGTTGAGTAGACGACAGATCCACTAACTCAAAATGCCTCAAGTTTTGGGGTCTTTTTCCTCTCTGCTAGTATTGATCTCCTGCAAGCTATAATCAAGGTTTTTTATCAGCCCCCATACAGTGAATTTCTCATGCGTGTATTATTAGTGGCATAATTAAGAGAGGGTTATAACACAAATCAACATATGTAGTATGGGAGTAATTTTTTCATGCCTGCAGATTTGCAGGTTT
The DNA here is from genome assembly GCA_032173965.1 of Sitta carolinensis. Classification (NCBI taxonomy): domain Eukaryota; kingdom Metazoa; phylum Chordata; class Aves; order Passeriformes; family Sittidae; genus Sitta; species Sitta carolinensis. The sequence goes on from CM063288.1 coordinate 23,791,135, forward strand.
GACACTTTTGTGAGCAGTGTCCACAGTACTGTCCTACCCGCTCTGAAATCTGTGTATTAGTCCAGAGATTATAAAGATATTTCACTGATTTTCAATAGCACTGCTGTCAAAATGAAAAGATAAATAAAAGTAATGGTTGTCTATGTACTTTGAAATTGCAGAAATGGTTCAAATACTTTTCATTCAGCTACTGATGCTCATTATGTCTTAAGTGTTATCTGGAAACAATAGAAAAGCCTGACCAACCAGTTTTTTAAACAATTCTTTACGCATTGTTGTGCAAAAATTTGTGAAAAATGCCAAGTAATGGATCTTAGACTTAAGGACAAATCTGCTTTTTGAATATCCATTTGTATAACTGTACAAAGGCCCTTCAGGCTCTGTGATAAAACTGACTAAAATATGCCATGTATATGCTTTTTTTTTTTCCCACTCAGACGATGCATTGCTCACAACTGCCTTAGTTTGTGATCCGTGGTACGTATGGCAAGGTCCTAGCACTGAATACTTCCCCCTCAGACTGACTTGTCTCTGTGTATCAGTTTCTTTACTGTTACAGGCTTGGGACACCTACTTGAATTTAACAAAGTGCAAATACAAGGGAATCAGCTGAACTGCATCAAATCCTTTATGTAAAATTACCTAATTCCTATAAAACTGATATGAGCAGGTTTTCTGGAGCTGGCGTAACTCAGGTTTGTGTAGATGTGGAACTTTTTGAGACAGGTAATAACACAGATCAGGAAAAATACCTTGAGCCTATTTTCTGAGTTCAGGGCTGGGTAGGCAGGAGCAGGGATATCCAGCTGCCATGTGGGACAGGGTCATGTGTACCGTTAAGCTATCCAGGAACTGTGCTGTTCCTTTACATTGATGCCTTACTTTGAGCCAGTTACTGCTGGTGATAAATGAGTCCTAGCTTGCTTGCATTAATTTGGATTAATTTTCCCTCTACAGAGAGTGCACTGTACTGTTACCTAGTTCAGAACTGTGGCTAGAGCAGTTGTTAATTTTATAGCTCTTACTGTAAAACAGACTGGCCAGACCTTTTAGGAACTGAAATACAATGTTGACAATGATTAAACTACCATTGTAAGCATCACTTTTAGAAACAAAGGAGGGGTAAGATTTTGTTTGATGAAACACCAGTGACCTGTAGTGAGTCACTTTGAGGTTGGAAGAATCTGTACAGGACCATGTGACAATCCCTAGTAATTGACGTTTTCCTTTTTGATGAGGATACTGGCCTAGAACATAAAAATACTGCATTTGGAGTTAACAGTGGGGAATGAAAGGGTTGTAGGCACATTGGAGGGCAGGACTAGAATGTTAAGTGATGAGGGCAAATGTAGGAAATGACCTTAGAAATATTATATAATTTAATAATGAGAACTGCAAGGTACAATGCTTTAGTAGGCATAATCAGCTGCACAAATCCGTGGGGGGAAAAAAAGACTGGGTGAGGAGCAGTTCTTATAATAGGTGTAGCCACTTTGAGAATCGTGCTTTGAAGGAAGAAGGAAAGAAAGGAAAAGATCCTCAGATATAGAAGGAAGTTGCTGCACAGAAAATAAGGCAATTGTTGCTAGTCTAAAGTTGGTAGTTATGAAAATCAACTTCAGTTGCCATAACGAAAACCTAATATCGATTTAGGAGTACCTGGATGTAAAGACAGCATGCAAAAGGTGGTGGGGCTGCATTGCCAGAGGTTTTTAAGAAACAAAGGACTGACAGGAGCAGTTTAGGTACTGTTGATTCTACTTCAAGCAGGAAATAGATAAGTGACCTCTTAAAGACCAGTTTGACCAAACCAGCAGTTATACTGGATTTAAATTATAATGCTAAAGGAAAGCTTGTGGGGAAGTGATTTTTGCTTTATTTAAAAACTGTAATTTAGTCAGGGTTTTGTAGTATAATCATCCTGGAAGATATACAGGTGGTATGATTCCAAGCAGCAGCAACAATTATTTAAAAAGTCACTGGAAGTGCAGTGATTTTTTGCTGTTGCCAGTCAAAATAAGAAAATGTTCTGTGATTTTTCTGCAAAGTTGTCAACTTCTGCTAACTAGAAATAAACTAGGCACACGTCCTCGTTCTCCAGAAGTGTGTCACCTTTGTGAGAAACAAAAAAATAGCACAGCGATCTGCAGTAGATCTTGATTTTTGATACTTCATAAGCTCTGTGCTTGGGTTCTCTGTGTTTGTTCCACAGGCACATAAGTATCTCAGACACTGAGCAAAACAAAAGCAAGGGACATTTTTGTCCTTACACAGAGGCAGTTTGCAGTAGCTATGCAAACACTAATGCATCTTGCCCAGCACCCCAGATGGATCCAAGCACATCAGAACGCTAGTTGTGTAGTACTGTCTGTGACCATGGATCCTGTCTCGAAGCACCCTCTGGAATCAGAGCTCAGATAATTGTAGTGAAAATGTAAGCAGCCTGGCAGGTTTCCAGCTGATGAGTTAATGCTGCTATAAACTTGAGTAGTTCCTCTCTGAGGCATGCAGAAGGGTGCAGGCACTGGGAAGGTAGCCAGCAAAGTCAGAGAACAGACGGCAAAGCTAAAGGCCAGCCTCGGGGATTCACAACAAATTGTCTTGGAGGTGAGTTCCTCCTTGCCAGAAACCCTTCACGTAGCTTCAGTGGCAGGGCTGGAATCTGTAAGCAAATTAAGGCTCTCATTCAGTGCAAAGTCAGCCTGCCTTTTGGGGGCTTGTTTAACATAGCCTGAGCAAAAGTAGCCGTGCCGAGCACTCAGGCCACCCTGTGACTGCCTTAGCAGTACAGGTGCTGCAGAAAGCCAAGAGTTCTCAGTCAGTGCTGGCTCAGTTCATTGAGCTTGAAGCTGCAGTGAGTGGTTTAGATTTGAACTTGGGTTATGACTTCACTCTGAAGCCTAGACATGGAAGTCACCAAAATATGGCAGATTGAATCAGTAGAGCATCAGCTGGTCAGATTTCATTGGACAAATGTAAACATGGGTGCTCTCCTTTCTATAAGGAGAGGTTAGCAGCAGAAAGCTATTTTTAATTGCAATTTCAGTAAAGCATTTATCCTGTAAATGCTTTGAGCAGAGTGTGTTTTGCCGGGGAGGGGGAGAGTGTTTCAACAGATCAGTAGCTATGCAATAGGAAAGATGTTCAGCTGATGGTATTCTTTCTGTGAAGGCTGCTATTGTGGCAGACTGGGCAGGTTCCTTCCCAAATGCACCTTGTCTGACAAAGGACCTGTCTACTGTGTCCCCACTGCCTGGAGTTTGGTAACATTTTAAGTGGTGTTTGTCCTTCCCCCCGGTGTCCCAACATCAAAGACTTCATCCAGGCTGAAGGATCTGAGGGATGAGTGAAGTGGTGCAGGGATGGTTAGCTGACACAGAGCTCTGTGTTGTCATTGTGCATCAGTGCCTGTCCTAACTCGTTCACAGATAGCCAGGGCATATCTGTATCTACTTCATTAATATCAGTGGCAAAAGCTGTAGTTGGATGTTACAGATTTAGGAACATCTCCCAATACAGTCACCCTGAGGGCCCAGAGAATCAAAAATACCTGACTTTCTGTTCAGAGCTTTGGACCTAGAAGGAAAATAATGAATTTTAGTTTTATTTCTATAAAGCTAATGCAAAGAGAGGACTTAAGAGACTATAATCAACGTGCACTGAACACTCTAAAGCTATATTCTACAAGGATGATTAAACATTAATCTGAGAGGGTGGTCTTCATGTGATAAACTATTTGAAACACAGTCATTGGCTGAAAAAGTGTTTCTTGTCTGGAGTAGAGATTTTGTATGATACCCACACAAGTTTTATACAGCCAGGTAGTGCCTAGCTCCACGTTCCCCTTCTTCCACAGAGTCTTGGATTGCTGGGGTAGTGTGAAGAGTTGCAGTATCAACCTGGCTGCTGTGTATTTTGCGTTTGGTTTGCTTCTTCCTTTTTTTTTTTATAAGGCAGAATTCCAGGTGGTGTACTTAGTTATACAAGAGCAAACACACCCAGCTTATTTCTTTTAAAAAATAAACAAGTTTCTGAAGTGAAAGGGGCATCATCAAAACAAAGTAGTGATTTGTTCGATAATGCAGAGTAGCAAACCTTAAATAGATCCATATGTGGAGAAGTCAGTGACTTTTAAGGTTCTCTGAAAACAAATGCAGTGAAAGCATTTTATTTTCAAGTGTTTTGTTTGGTTTATTTTCATGGTAATACTGCAGACTGGTGTTATTTAAAGTCTTTGTTTTCTGTTAAACCTGCTTGGGGTTTTTTTGGTTTTTTTTTTTTTTTGTTTTAGGAATAGAAGAAGCAAAGTAATTTCTTACAAGTTAGAAACAGTAGCAGCTGTCGATGCTGAAACTATTGTAGGCTGAGCATCATGTGGTTCTCCCAGATATAAAGGGCATTCTGGCAAAATTCCTGTACAATAACCAGTATGCCTTAGTAGAAATTATGAAAAAGTGGGGTCAGGGATGGAGGAAATGGACAGAGATAGATGTGAGCTGTACTACTTGATAAATGACTTTCTATCCTTCTGGATGCTGTTTATGCTGTTTGTATTGCTTCTGAATTTCTCTGCAGGCTGTGCTTGATTTTTTTGCTGTAGACAGCTACTGTCTACTTTTCATTCGGGCAGGACTGTAAGAGAGATTTTGATAACTCTGCTTTTTTTTCTGACAAATGCAAGTTGATGTGCTTAACTTTTCTTTACTCCCAGATTCTGACCTTGAAAAAATAAATATAAATAAAATCTCTTATCTGGATTGTCAGACTTAGCTGTGCTTGCACTCTCTGTTTTCAAACATGCAAGTAAGGAGACAGGAATGACAGTGAACACACCTCTCCAGCACCTGAGATAAGCTGGATACCTCCCTGCTAAAATCATCTATCCAGGCTGGGCAGCTTCCCAGTAAAGATGACACATGCCCACCAGTGTGATAGCAGCTGGTTTCAGGAGGTGGGAAGATAAGAGTGCTGTTTGAAAGAAAATGCACCAATAGAAATATCACTTTGGTTTTCTGCTTCTTGAAAGTGTGTGAAGAGCAGGTAATTATGAGAGACTGTGTTTCCCAAGGTCTTAGTCCAAATCCATTTATGCCCAGAAGAATTCTATGTTTGTTAACTTTGAAAGAGCCATTGGCTTTTGAAGCCTGAATGAAAAAAAAAGAAGAAAAAAAGACAACACTGAATTGTGCAGTGAGCAGTCCGTGCAGTGCACTGAATGTTGTATCTGAAAGTAATTCTGTTGATCTTTCTCTGAAGTTGATTGCTGATCACAGACCGAGGGGTCGGTTCTGGTTAGCTTTGCAGTAGAAGCCGTAAGCAATAAATGCTTGAGGAGTCTCTGAGAGTTGCTGTGCTACATCTGCTTGTGCTTTCCATATGCAACTCTCTGTTCCCTTCAAAGTCACCGGCAGAGTGCAAAGCACCATGAGTCATTCTGGCGCTGCTGGAGTGTGTAACTACAGTCTCTTAGCTAGGTGCAAGCCAGAGCCTGGCTTTTATCCAGTTTGGATGCAGAGCAGGACACAGAAACCCCCCATTGCACTGCTCTGTCTTAGGTGGGTGGATAAACTGCAGTATGATAAAATGCAGTGTAAAATGCAGTATAAACAGAGGTGATAAATTGCAGCAGCTGCGTGTGTTCGTTCCTAAGAGGCTGAGCCCTCTGTTAGGAGTGAGCGTGTTCCTGAGGCACCCCAGCTCTGCTCCAGAGCCAGCAGTGCAGCACTGAGCCCGGGCACCTCTTTCTCCTGCCGAGGAGCCGGGCTGGGCCAGCCGTGTCTGCTCCTAGCGTGCCCCTGCTAATGGGCACTGCGCCTCACAAGCTGACAGTAGTTTCTCTGAGTTTTTTTCCTAGCCTCTAAAGCTTTAATGGTGGAGTCTGGATCACCTCTGGAATAGAAATTTGGGGAAAAAAGATTATCCTGAGAGAAGTTGGAAAGACAGAAGCTTTACTATGAAACCTTTCTGTTCTCATTTTCTGGAATCTGCAGTAAGTTGTTCCTGATGTTATTAATTGTTCTGGCAGGTAGAGTTAATTTATGTATTAGTCTTCATGCTGCTGTATGAGTTATAGATTTAATTATCCAGGTGCTCAGAGCTTCGCCATTCTTCTATATGTTAAACATAAAGAAAAAATAAGTCTGTGTAATTTTTTGGCTTACTGAAAAAATGTAAACACTTGGAAACTCTGCCAGAGTATAAATAAATAGAGGATTTACTTCATAGAGAATGTTATTATCTACTCCAGGGTATTCTGCTTTGTGGGGAGGATTAGTGCTTTGCATTATACCGGGACATACCTTTTTACAGGTACTACTCTATGCAGCAGGAGATTAAAAAGTTTTCCTATAATTCCTTGCATTTCCAAATTTTCTTTTGCAATTACAGCTCATTACTAGGGGCCAAAGGTTGATTTGAGTTAATGTAGCCATAACGAGAGACACTCTGTGATTCCTTGGTAGGTTTAAATAAACTTAACTACTTGTAGTATTCCTCTTCTTCTGAGTTAGTCTTTTCTGCTTGACAGAGTTTTATTCACAGTCCTTGAAGGTTCTTGTACTGCAAAGCTACTTAAGTGTTTGTTTCTTGTCCTAAATGAGTTTTCCATCTTACTTTATTCTAACCTATATGAAAATTTAATTTTTGATTGCAATTTAATTCCATGAAACTCTTTCCATAACTGTCTGTTCATAATCAGGCTGGATACAAGATCTGTGAAAAAACGCTTTTTTTCTGAGATTTCGTAGGATATTTGGGCAAGGGACAAGTATATGAGGTATGTTAAATAACTGTGACTTACTTCTCTTAATTCCTCTTTTGTTTCTACATTTTTAATTACTGCCTTTCTGCTTTGTGGCCCTGAGTCAGAGGAAGCCCACCTTTCTCATCTTGTCTAGGAAATCGTGCTTTTCAGAAGGGAGTGTGAATTGGCCTTGTTTCAGCTTCCACTAAACATCACTTGACAGAGCCTGTGGGATAATATTCCTGTATGTCTGCTGCAGTATTGGGGACAAAAAAATTAAGACTATACTTCTTTAGTGTATTTCGTTAGAATAAGCCATTTATGCATGCAATAGTATGAAATTTTGAGATGAGGGTCAACTAATTTATTCTAGCAATTGTCCCCTTATGCTTCTTCTAATTTGTGGGTCAGAAAAATGTGTGTCATGATTTCATTTTTCTTTTGGGTGATGCAGCTACCCTGAAGAGTCTGCTCTTCCTTAGACACGAATAACACATTTGATGCATCTCCTGAGGAAGCAGCCAAAAGTGCATGTTCTGACCTCATCTTTAAGCCTTTCCATTTCCTTTACTCACACTTAATGAAGTTGCTATCACAGCCATTAAAGTTAATTTTGTAAAAGTAGATTATGCGATTATTGTAGTTTTACTGGTTTTAGTATAAAGTCATGTATTGATTCTGATTCTTTATTTCGGCCCAGTATAGCAATGCCAGTTTGCTCTGACAGTTGGATTTGGAAGCCTGTGTTGGTTGTTTGAGGTGGCTAAGGAGTTTGTTCTGAGGAAGTCTGAATGGTTTAGAGCACTTTGATACTTTTGTTTGAGAAAAGAAATAATTTATATTGAAGAGACCCTGTTTTAATGTCTCAAAAGCTTTTCCTCTGTTTCTTTGATGCTTAGTATAGGGGATCATTTAGAAAAGTTTTGCCAGTATCCCTCATGTCAGTTGTGGTTCCCAAGTAATAATGCTATGGAGGGCTGTGCAGTTGTCTTCTAGATATCACTGGTGTGAATGGATCTACAAGTAGGTTCTTACACTTCTTGTAAGCTCTCTTGATGCATTGCACCTTTTGATTGGGAAACCTACACATGCAATTTCTTTATTTGAATACACCTCTAATGTGGTTAAGTTTAGACTAAGTTCTGGAAGTAAACTATTCATAGGGATTTTCTGATGACAGAGCCTAAATTTAGCCTTCTTTTATATGAGCATAATTTTAGATCAATTTTGTAGGAGGTTAGTGAATGAATGGGCTGGGGGCTGACAGTATATAGGCTTTCAAGTCCTATACTCAAGAAGGAAATGCATTTGATGTCAGCAAGTTAATTTGATGGAGTACATTTATAGGAGGCTTTATATAAAGGTTGGGTGTTAACTTAAAACCGTGTCATTTGCTACATTTGCTTGTTTGTTGTGTCCTTAGGTTATTTAATAAAACATGCAGTGAAAGACTAGAAAAGCTCCTGGACTTCATCTTCCAAAGCTATTGTTGTCAATGTTAAGGTTCTTCATGTCTTAAACCAGTCATTTTTCCTTATAGCAGAAGTATTTTGAAGAGTTATTTACTCTTCACGTGTTACTGAATTCTATCAATTGGACCTTTTCTGGATGTTGGAATTCAAATCAAGTCACTGTGACTTCTGGAGATAGAAATGATATTGTATAAAATCCTTATTAGTACAAAAAAAAACATTCAGAGAAACATTTCACATCAGTGCCCACACTCTTCAGATTCCTTTTGTTTCTGAAGGCCACGGTGGGCTTGACTGCTTTATTTCTGTGTCTGCGGTAATAAGTGCATGCAGTGGTGCAGTGCACAAGATAAGGTTGGCTTGGCACCACTGAATTGTCATCAGTCTGGTCTTGTTATTACTCATAAACTGTGGTTCACTGTAAGCACACTATAGATGCTCCCTGTTTAGTGCTCAGGAACTCTTTCCTTGGAAACTGTGTGCCTTTTTAATGTGTCATGACTCAATTATCACATTCATTTTGGCTGCCAAAATAGCCATATATATTGTCTAGCAAGTGACAGCCTGGGCCTTTATCTCTTTTTGGCTGTTTGCCAGCTGTTTAATTGCAGCCCTGTGTTTGCTGTGTGTCACATCTTATGGTGGTCTATTATACCCAGCTAAAACAATATTTTGAAAATGTTTCAAATGTAAACTAATTCTGTGAGACTTTACATCCTGTTATTTACATGATCTGCTAGGAATGTAATGTAGGTCATTTTTCCCCCTAAAAATATGAACATTTGTACCTCCGATCATCTTATTAATTTCCAGGGCAGAGAGAAGACAAGATGGGGATGCAGAAATGCTCTCTCGTCCCCTTGAGAGATGTAATTAAAGCTGTACACTTGTCATGCAATTTTTCCTTTGTAGTTTCCAAGACATTTTTAAAGCCAGATATTCTCTTTGTTCTGCCTTTAGAAAAGAGCAAGCATACAGAAACTGAGCTGAGATCTCAAAAGGAATAGCAAAGCCTGTGAGCCATATTTCTGCCCAAATGGGTGCTTTGTGTGAAGATGATGTTGGGGTTTGTGTGAATGGTACCTCAGAGAGGCAGAGAATGGTTCAGGCACTGTACACAGCACGTTTGGTTTGGCAACTGCCTGCTTTCTGTCAGGAAAGACTTGAGGCAGGCTGGCTCTGTCCTGCTACCCCACTCCACCTGGGGATGGAGCCACTCACTGTGAAAGCAGGATACTGGAGGCCTAAGCACTCCACAGCACTTAGGTGTGTGGAGAATCCTTGGGCTGAGTCCAGTTTTACCCACTTCTCTTTGTACAGATATTAATATCTTGCTCATTTTTTTCTCTGAAGAGCTTTTATCTTGAGAGTTTCAGCTCCTGGATGGATTCCTATGTGGTTGCAAAGTGCTTTAGCCTTCAGAGCAATGGAAGTACATTAGATAACAATCTTGGCTATGTCGATTTTTTACCAGAAACTTTGTTTTTTCCACTGCTTTAAGAAGAAATCAGGATTTTTTTCTATTGCTTGTTTAATAAGAAGAATAACTGTTTAACAGGGAAGACATGATAAAAGTCTTGGTAAACAGCTTTGCAGTTCAGAGGAAGACAGAACACAAGAGCACTTAAAAAAGATCCCATTTTTGTGCAAAACACTGAATTTATGATTAAGTAGTAAGGATTAGCTTTATAAAAGAGGAGAAAGAACAAGTTATCCTGTAGGCAGGATTAGATCAACAGCATTTTCTTCTTCTTAATTGGAGGGGAAAGGATCCCATCTAGCTAAAGCCATCTAGCATACCAGAAGGGGTTTGATATAAAAATGTGTTTTTTTAAAAGGAAATAAAATTATTAAGACTGCTCTTAAACCTTGTGAAAAATCAAATACTTTGTGAGGAAAATATACTCAAGCATGTGCATGTATATTTTTTTCTGGTTAATCTGCTAAAAAAATTGCGTTAAATAACCCCCTTTTAACATACTTTTTTGAGAAGCTGACCTGTTACAAAGTGAGTATTCAAAGGTATTTAAGAGATAGTTTTACGTATGTGGGGCAGCTGGAGTGAGAGTGGTTGTGGCAGTTCTGCTGTGCTCTCACTGCCTGTCTCTTCAGGAAGTGTATCAAAACAATCACTACTATGATTTTTTTATAGTAAGATCTGTGTAATTCCAGTAGTTTACAATGTGGCCATTCTATGCAGTGTCAAAAAAAGGCAACTTTGCTTGAGTTTCTGCTTGACAAAAGTCCTCATTGTTCATTAAGCTTTTGTGTAAGTGCTGCATTTGGTATGTTTTGCATGTGAGTTTCTTACATATCTCAAATCACTTTACTTTCTGGTGAGTCTGAAGACATCTTTAGCTAAGTTTTGTAGTACATAGATAAAGTGGGTGCTGAAAGGCAGCCTGCAGAACCTCTTCCTCTCTTCATGCTGCCTGGTTTGATGAGGCAGGTGTATACGTGTGCCATTGACATGGAGATGTAGATGTTTACTTGCTTTGTTAAGAAGTTGCTATTTCTGAAGAGAAGTTCCTACACTCAGTGAATAGATACACTCTCATTGAAAAGCGATTACGTGTTAGGTATGCCCATTGCAAACTAATGGTGGCTTTGGGGAAGTGAAGCTTCTCTACTATTTGAGAAATTCAAATATCCCTGGGAGTTAGATAATCCCAGCAAGGCTTGTACAAAGCCCAGCTGACAAAGCAATGATGTCAATTACTCGTCATGGCTGAACATTCACTATCTACTGGACAGCAGCTGTCATGGAGAACATGACCAGGACAGGTCACAAGAATGCACAGCCAATTCACCACTAAAGGCTGATCCAGCCTGAATGTTGAAATAATGAAATATTAATCAAACGCAGGAAACTGGTGGGAAGCAGGGTGAGAGCAAATCCCCATGCTGCATTTGCTGTGGAACTATTGAAAGGTGCAGCCCGAGCGTGGAACTGTCACAGGATGATGGTTCAGACTGAGTGTGAACTAGCTGCAGTACTGATGCTTCAGGATTTTGCTTGGCTTTTCATGTCCCTAAGCTTGCTGTGCTTCCTGTTCCAAGTCCTGTTTCACTTGCGGCCTTCGTTCACCGTTTCTGACTTTTTGCATCTTCCCCTTTCCCATCTCCACAGCTGTGATTTCAATAACCGGGACTAAGCACTGCCCTTTCTTCAGTGGAATATTTCTTGTATAATCATAGCCACTTTCATCGAGGATTAAAAAAAAAAAAAAAAAAAAAATAAGAACAGGAAAAAATGATACATCCTTGTCAGGAATGTACAGCATATTCAGGGTTAAAGCAGGCCAGGAAAAGGGACACTTCCCTTTCTTGTCAAATTAGCCTTGGTTTCTAAGATCCATCATGATGGAATGCAGCTCTGAAACACCAGTTTTCTTGTAAGGAGGAAGCAGAGCCAATTGACTTAAACTTTTAGTTGCATCTGCTAGCAATTTCCACCAGAAGCTAATTACAGCTCACAGCTATCACCAGCAGATGATGGACCAATTACATGTCACAAAAAAGAAAGTTTAAACCTGCACAGAGGTTTCTTCTTCCTTGAAATCGTAAGACTGGGGTAACATTTTTCAAGCAGGTATTTTACACACACAAACAGAAATCTTAAAAAATTAGGTAAATTATTTTATCATGCAGATACTATCTCTAGGTCTTTCCAAATCTGGAGGTCATTTATTGGGCTTTGTGCTGTATACCGATATCATATCAACTCTACACGGCGTGTGCATTTTTAAATTGTGATGTGATTAACCCAGCTCACTTTTAATGTTGTCATTTCTGTAAATTACCTCAGGATAACTAAAATAGCTCAGACCTTTTTGTTACGTTAATGCTGCAGGCTTGAAAATGCTCATGAGTACTGAAATATTTTCACCTCTTGATACTGTGGTTCCACAAAAATAAATTTTGCAACAGTGGACCTTTTCAAGAGTGATTCTTTTCTACAAAGAATGGAGCATGACTTTTTTCAGCTAGCATCACTAGATGGCGTTGCCTAGTAGTCTAATAGCTGAGTCTGAAAACATTAAATTAATGTAAATCTGTAGAGTAATTAAAACATTTAAGTCTTTCAGTGTGTATGTCTTAGGTATTTTTCTTCCTTTTCAATCATGCATCTAATTGTTCAAGAGAGGGTGTTGCGCTGAAGTGTTACTTCTGCCTGTTGCAGCTCTTAAGCAACTAGTGAGTGTGCTGTAGTTTCTGTTGTGGTTCTGCTCTTCCTTGGCTTGCTTGAGCACTCCTTGAAGTCGTGTGCTGAGGGACCAAGGCTCAGCCAGAGCTTGTGCTGCTGTTTCATGCATGGTTCTCTCTGTACACAATTAGCCTCTTTTAATGGTATGCTGAAATACTATCAGAAGGACCACTTGGGGGATGCCAGAGCAGACAGGCAACAAAAATTCTGCCAGTATTACTTTATAGAAAGCTCCTGGCATGTTTTTCTAAAGTATGATGTTCACCATTATTACAAACAATATGAAATAAAACAGAAGTGTTGTTCAGGGGTTTTATTCTTTTGTTTGTTTGTGGTTTAGCCACCATGCCACATTTTTCTTCCTGGCTGGTTTCCTCTATTTTTTCAGGGGTCAGTAACGCCCTGGCAGCAGCACTAACATGACACTGCTGTGGCTGCATGTGGGGCATGACCATGCCAGCACACTGTTCTCTGGTGTGCTTTTTCCCAGGCAAGGCTGGAGGAAACCTGCCTTTTATATGAGTAGTGTATTTAGCTGAAAGCAAAAAGACATTAGGTAGTGGATTTATTCAGGGAGGATGGTAAGGAGAAATGATGAACCAAGCAGATTTTGTTCGGTGCTTTTAGTTCAGCTCCATCATCTGCCTCTTTAAACTGTGAGAATTTGGCAAAACCTGCTCCTTGTTCTTGGTTCACTCACATTTTAAATTTAAAAGATCTCCTGCTTGACATTATAGTTATTTTAAAATTCTTTCTTAACCCATCGCAGATGTCTTTATCAGTCTACTAAAAATTAAAGAATTGTTTTTGACAGGAATTGGTATAACTCATTTGTTTCATTTCTTAGTTTAAATACTATTTCTAGATAATGTTAATCAGTTTGCCTGCAATTATATATTTAGATGTAGACAGTGTGCACACCTCTGATTGTTTGAACATTTGTATTTACAAAACAGTATTTTTAAAGACTTTATGGTAAAATCTTAGTTGTAGGATAATGTTGGGGATTTACATTAATAGTTTGGACACCTATAAAGCAGTATCATGTTTCACAAAAGAATGAGGAATAAAAAAGCCAGGTTAAAGAAAACAGCAAACAGTAAGCATGTACTGGACTGTATTTTGATGAAAGTTGGTCACCAAAGCTTCTGTTTATGAAAGATTTAAAATTAAGTGCTAAACCTTATTTGAACAACTTTCTGGAAACTTGTGCAGTGTATTTCTGTAGGTTAAGGTAGCTCTTTGCAAAGACTCGCTTCAGGAAAATGCCAGATAAGATCAGGGGAGAGAGCAAGGTTGTTTGAGAGCCGAAGCACGATGCTTAACAGCTCCTCATGTGTGCTAGGGAAGTGGTGTAAGATCACCAGGACAGGAAAACCCTTAATCTTCTTTTACATATCCATATGTTTTTAAATCAGAATAACGTGAGTAGCTGTAAAGTGACTTATGGGCTAATTTTTCATCACTTTATACCAGGTAATTGATAAAGGTACAAAATTTGGTACGAGAGAGCACTGGTGGGAAAGGTATGCACCCCAGCCAGTAAAGTACTGAAGCACATGCTTGTCTCCCATTGAAGTCACTGGGTTTTAAGCACATGCAGAAACCCTTTCCTGAGCTGGGTCCGAGGGAGGGGAGTCAGTTAAGCAGGGCCAAACACAGAAAGAGGGGAAACCAGCGTGGTGACTGCAAGTGGGAAATAGCTATTGTGTTCACTACTGTACAGGAAAAGCTCTACCTGTAGCTGTGCAGTGCACTGCTAAAATTTGTACCAGACCTCAAAACCTCATCCTCAAATATGTCTGATCCCCCAGTGCCTCCACATGGGGTGTAGCCCAGTGTCAGGTCAGTGCATTTGGAAAGCATAGGCTTTGGTGTCTGAGCAGGGTGAGGAGAGAGAAAGCAGGGGCCCGCCTGTTGCACCCTCGATTTGTCAGCCTTCTTGTTGCAGTTTCAGAAATACACCATTCAGAGGGATAATATTTCTGCCACACCTTCATCCCAGTGTGCTGTCTGCAAGCAAGGAGAAGCAGAAGTGTGGAGCCAATAGTTTTAAGGAACTGCTCAGAACATTGATGTTTGGAAGGACACTGTTTCATAAGCATAAAATCAAAGTATACCTTCACTGCCAGTCTTTTCACCTAAATTTTACATGAGGGCTGAATGCTCATTTAATCCTGTTTATTTGGGGGCATTCAGCACATAATACTAAATGTGCTTGATTTTTTTTTTATTTGCAGGTCACCTTTTAATGGAGCTGTAAAAGTAAGTGTAAACTGCACCTTCTTTTGTCATCAGTAAGTGCTGAAGGGTGTAATGCTCAGGGCAGGAGTGGCTCTGGGCTCACATGTGGGAGAAGGATGGGCAAACCCTAGCACTACCCAGTAAGTAAGAGGGTTGAAAGGCATCATGGGCTCTTGTTCATTGCACGGTCTATTTGTACAGGCCTCCTCAACACTACAAATATTTCCTTTTGGTTTCTTACTTGGGATACTTCTCAGAGGCTCTGTTGTGCTAATCCTAACAAAGACATGTCCAGAAGGACAGTTTTTGCACTGAAGAGTTTATCTGCAATAGCTAATGGTTCTCCTGCTTGGTTGAAAAAGAGATCTGGATAGCTTGTCTTGATGTCCTCCAGGTCTGACATAATTAGGAAACAGTTCAGGCTGCTGCTCTGCACAGGGAGGTAGCACGTACCCCATTCAGAGTGTTTTACAGAGGAATGTTGTCCTTAGTAGAAATAAATTATGTACATTTTCCACACGATGCAGACAATTCCTGTGATCCCTATCTACAGTGAAGAGACTATGATCTGGATGCACTTTGCACATATGCCAGAAATGCAGGTGTAAGCCAGATGAAGCAGTCATAGATCTCAAACCCCCTTTTCCCCTCCCTGATTTGCAGCTGTTGAATTCGTTAGCAGTGCACATAGAAGTGAAGTGACCTAAAGGGGGTTCAAATTCGCATTACATTGTGAATGCTTTGGGCTGTAATCTGGAGGGTTGGTGGAATAAAAAGTCAAATTAAGAGTCAGTGTCTTTCTGAGCTGCCCTCTTTTGTCACAGTAGCAGGTTATAACTCTGCTGCTGCAGATCCTAGCAGCAGATCCTCCTCATTCACTCTGTTCCTTGGCAGCTCCTCTGTTTAATAGGCAATGTCTGCATATCTGTGGTGATGGGAAGAGATGAGAATTAGGATGTCTCACCCCAGAAGATCACAGTCCCTTTCAGGCAGGAATGGCAGTTGTCAGAACCCAGGATGTCTCTCTGACAGTCCTGGATGATCCCAGCTCCAGCCAAGGGGCTTTAAAGCCCTGGCAGGGGTGGTCAGAGACCCTGGCATGCAGCCAGGGACTCCTGTGGCTTTGAGTTTGACCCATGGAACAAATTACCACCTGTGAATGAAGAATTAAGGGTCACAAAAGTTTAGATAGCATAATAGTAGTAGTTATAGAGTGAAAAAGGGAAATTTTTGGGATTTTTTACTATAGGTGCTTAGGAGGTAAGATGGAGGGACTTGGGCATTGTCCTGTCCTCCTTCCTTCTTCTTCCTAGCCTCCATCTTCTTGATGATCTAGGCACTTGGGGATTGGATTAGAGTAGAATGTAACTGTCTAACACAGGTGATAGGCATTGGATCATAACTGTAAATAACTAACCCGTAATTTGTAATATAAAAAACAGTGCCTGCCCCAGGGCAGTGTGTGTGCCTCAAACTGACCTGCTGAACAGATCTCGGCAGGCCAGACAGAAAATATTTTAGATAAGAAACAATAAACAACCTTGAGAGCATTAGCTGAAGACTTCTGACTCCTTCTTCGACAGCAGGGTTGGGAAAAAGAGACTTTTAATACATCTCAGGCTCATGTCGACCAGAGGAGGTCCCAAGAGACAGTGTGTGGAGGTGGCTGCCCAGCTGCTGCTGTTCAGTGTGTCTGTCAGCCGGGCCTGGGTGCTCACTTCTGTTGCTCTAGCAGTTGTGTGATCGCTGAAATCGGGATTAAGTTCTCATCTCTTAAAGAAACTGTGTGTGTTTATTTTAAATCACAACTTTTTGGAAGAAAACCCAGTGTTTAACCATGGCATTTCCAGGAAGGTGGGAAAAATGCCAAATGGAAGCAAATGTAGTTTTTACTGGTTGTGAGAAGCAGATTTGAGGATCTGTGTAACATGTGGCTGCCTCACTGCAGTTGTCTTCCTCTGCACAGGGC
Organism: Sitta carolinensis; assembly: GCA_032173965.1. Lineage (NCBI taxonomy): Eukaryota > Metazoa > Chordata > Aves > Passeriformes > Sittidae > Sitta > Sitta carolinensis. The sequence goes on from CM063288.1 coordinate 23,807,769, forward strand.
TCAGCTTCCCCATGTAAAGTCAGCATCATAGGAAATCATATAAAATAGATCTGATGCCTTACCTCAGTGCCAGACATGGGAATTTCTCTGCTTTGAATCAGTTGCAATAATAAAAAAGCACTTTGGCTTGTCCTCAGCGCCTGAAACCCACCTTTTTGATTGTTGGTGATTTTATCTCAGTTGTTTTTTCAGATCCAGTTTGACTGACTTTTGTTGGGTCCATTCTGTGAGCATGGAAGAAAGTCCTGTTAGATGCTGGGAGCTGAGAATAGACCTCAGCCCTTGTGTTGAGGGTCACTGTGGTGCCAGCAAGCTCTTACATGGAGTCATGTGCATACTTGAAAAGTATAGACCAGACTTGCACACAGTGGGCACCTATCAGGGAGTCTGTCTTGATTTCCTGCCTCCTCTGGGTGCTGCTCTCCCTGTGAACTGTGGGGTGAGGCTGTGAGCATTAGGAACAGGGCTGAGGTGGTGCTGCAGTGAGCTCCCTTTCTTTCCTGTGCTGCTGCTGGGAGGAAGATGAGGAGTGTGAGGCACAGGTGAGCTGCCAGGCCTGACAGAGAGTGCCAAAAGACAGATCTCCACAGAGGCATGAATACTGTAAGGGAACACTTGCTGACCTAACCTCATCTTGAAGGCTGCCCTTCAGTACAGAACTGTCACTGGATCCTGTGAGGAGCTGTGTGAATACAGCAGAATCTAACACAGCAAAGGCAAGATGGCCAGTGCCCCTTAGAGGAATCCCCTACACACCTGGCACTTGTGTGGAGAAGTAAACAGGAGCATTCTGGAGCAGGACTGGCAGATTTTTTCTCAGATGAAGCTCTTCCCTTGCCTTGTATCTTCCAGTGCTCCAGGAAAACATCAATACTGGTGTAATTTTATTTATTTTTAATAATAATTTTAAAAGAACATTACTTAAAACAGATGGTTCAGCTGGAGCATGTCAGGAGGATACACTCAAGTCATGCAGGTACAGAGAGGTTGGTGCAGGACATTTTTTGTGTAGTAAAGTGTAATGACACTTGCATGAAATGCTCTGCCTGTCTCCCAGTTCAGACCCATTGTGTCATAGCTTTATTTTTTTTCAGACAATGTGTGAATCAACTCAGGAGCAGGAGGTTGAAGCAGCAAGACAGCTGCTATCCTCTCCTTGGAGACAGGGAAGTATCAGCATGCCACCAGACCTGCTTATATTACATGGGAAAAGATGTTCAGTTCCCCGCTTCTGTGTGTTTTTCATATAAAGGTTAGAGCACATGCTGAGAGAAGAGGAACTTTGAAGGGCAGGGCCCTCTGTCTAATTATGCATTAGGCCCCTTAGAGTAAACAAATAAGTCGGAGGCTGTCTCCTAAGTGGTCTAATTCCTATTGTACAAACCCACAAAGGGGTAGTGGTGTTCAGTTCCTGCTTTCCCTTGATGTTCACGGAGCTTGCTCCCAAGCACCTTGTCTGCCTGGAAGCCGGCTTTGTGGCCAGGGAGACACTCGCCCTGTTAGATGTGAGACAAGGAGGGGGACGATCATTATTTCCAGGGAAAGTACTTTTGGCAGTGAGTGTTTACCTGTTAGAGCCAGGAATAAGCTTGAGTGCCTGCCAGTCCATTCTGAACCTGTGTTTTGATAAATGTGAGGCAGTAGAAGGGAGAGCACCCGGCAAAAGCATGGAGAAGCATGCCTAAAAGATCAGTTTGTTCAGCTGTGTCCTCGGTGTCCATGGGTAGCTGAAGCCCAAGCACTTCTTTTTACATGCTGACCATGCTGCAAGGAGCAGCAGTCTACTGCAGAGGGGGAGAGTAGATTGGCAGCCTTCTCCCTATTTGGCCACTGGCGGGATGTGTGCCCTCAGGAGTGAGCTTGGAGAAACACTTCCCAGCAGAAGGCTTGACAGAAATTTAAATGGCTGATCAGGACCAAAGGAACCTGCTTGTGCTTCCTGCACTGTGTGGTGAAAGGCAACCCACCTCTCCAACAGTCTCATCCTCTTCATGTTCTTTCTGGCAGCTTCCACCATGGTGCCTCTGCCTTGAAACACGTCTTGTGATCCTGCTTTAGACCAGAGAGTGGTAAAAGGCTGGTGTGGGTGGCATGGCTCTGCTTTGCAGTTAGCTGTAGTTACTGGCCACGTGTGAGAATACCCCAAGTTTCAGCTCTTTCCTGACCCATTCTCCAGACAATTTGCTTTTCTGCATCATCCCAGGGTTTCTGGAATCTCTCTTATAGCCCCTGGTTTTTAGTTGGAGGCTTCAGGATTATTTTGGGTTTTTTACACCTTTTCAAATTGTCCAGAAGTCCTGCTGGAATTCTTAGTTGGCTTCCAGGTCTGGCGTAAAAATGAGCTGAAATATCCATATTGTCCACTCTCTTCTCTTTGTTGCTGGACAGGCAAATCATTGCTTGCCTGAGCTCTTAGTTCCTTGCAGAGACCCTGGAGATGCAGGAAGAGGGCTGAAGAAGGACCTCTGTGTAGGAAGAACAGGGAGCAGAATTGTCCGCCCAGCTGCTAACAGTGACAAATGTTGTGGGGAGAAGTACTGTCTGTATTTGTTTGCATTAGGAGGACAAGCAGGAATTTACAGAGAGAGGAAGGAAAGCCCAGTTTAAGTATATTTAATATTCATTCGAGTTTAAAACCCCATAAATGTTTATAATCAAATAGATAATTCAAATTTACTGAAGTATACCTTCAACAAGGAAATATCGTAAGCTAAGGGCTTTGTGATTGCTTTGTTGATGGAGGATGGACTTTGGTGAGGTTATTACATTATCGACTTGAAGAGGATGGATTTGTTAATAGGGTGGGTGATCTTGTCTGGCCTCAGCCAAGGGAAAAAAATGAAGAAATTTAAGGAACTAGTGCCAGCTTGTGGCATTGGCTGAGTCATCTCAAAATGGCCATAAATATATTGTAGCTTTAAAGTTATAGATATATATGATAAGGAAAAGGAAGATTTCATTCAGTAGACAGGATAGTGGCAGTCAAGAGAATTAGTTTACATTTTTATTAGGCATTCTCATTAAGGGAATGGGAGAGCAGGATTTATTCACTTCCTGTCTCATAAGGCTTATTGGGGATGTTTCAGTACTGAGATCCTTAAGCATCTCAAACTAATGAAAAGATCATTTCAGGGCTCTTGAACTGCTTTACAGCTTGTGATAACAGAAAAGATGTGTTTATTTTGGGAGAGATTGTTTAACTGGTAAAGAAATACTCTTGAGCACAGGCAGAGCAATATGCCCGCAGTTGTCACATGCATATGTAACACTGTAGCTGAATATGGATCTAATCTGTTTACCAAGAAAGCAAATAATAAGATTGTGGGGTTTGCCCTTGCTCAGAACAACAGTGAATTAACCTGAGATTTTGTTTCTTATGCCAAGAGATTGTATCGAATGTTAAGAGACTTTGTATCTTATTTGAAGACATTGTAGAGGTTCTGACGGATTTTTCTGTAAAACAAATATTAAATCTGAAGAAATTATAAATAGATTTTTATCTAAAGCTCTGGAGGTCTGATTAATTTTTAGTTTTATTGCCTCTTTTTACATTGTTTATTAATTTATTGACTAAACTAATTAGTTATACATTATTAATATTAGTAATTTAGTTGTCAGTTGTTAGATGTTAATTATAGTTAATTCATTAGCTATACATTAAAGTATAATTTATGCCTTAGATAAAAGCAAAAATTACCATCTTTTAATGAGTTTTGAATTAAGTTAATTCTTACTAGCATTTCCTAGTGTCTAAAGTGTAATACAGTGTATTGTTTTAAAGCAACTCCACTGACATCAGTGACATTAGTTAAGCCTCAGACAACACTGAGAACAGAATTTAGTCAAAGGGACTGAATACACTTGTTCGTTTTAATAATGCCCTGCAAAACCTATGCCAACAAAATATTTCCATACCAACTAAATATACCATCATTATACACCCTTCATGTGTCCTGTGAAATGCTACAGATTAAAATAGCTCTGCTGAAATCTTGTCAACCTCCTCCATTAAACTTGGAAGGAGCATCTACCCAGAACGCCTTTAAATAGGAAAATGTCCTCAGTTTTGGATCTTCACTTACTGGCCTTTATTGCCTCCCTCTCTCCTGCCCTGTTGCATGTTCTTTGGATTTTCCACTAAAAGTCATTAACAGCTGAAGAGCTAAACTGCTCATCATTTGATACAGGCAGTGAGTAGTCCAGCTTCAGACTGAGAAATCAGCTCCTCTACCTAGATTGTCCCTGGTTCCCTGAGGCTAATTGAGGTCTGGTAAATCTTCAGGAAAGGGGACAATAGGCTCTCCTCCTGTAGTGTGTTCTGCATGGAATGTTTCTAAAATTGTTGCAGCCAACATAAACTCTTACTTCTCTAGGAACAGAAGGTAATGCTGTGTATTTTGTTGATCTCATTTATCATTTTAAGGCTCTATTTAGTTGACCTCTTGCTGCTGGTATTTGTTACATTTCCCAGATAATAAAACTGAGCCTGTCTGACTTTCCGTAACCACTGGGAAAAGGGTCCTCTCTGCTCTACTCCTCCACAAGTTCCCTTGGACCCTCTGCTGACAGCTCCTCAGCATTCATGTGAATTCTCCCTGCAAGTCTGGACCTGAGCACACAGCTTTTGTTTCATTTTTGGACATGCTTTTATATGCTGCTCTTCTAAGTAAGAATCAAGATTGCATCCAGCTGCTCCAGACTATTAAATTTTTCTGAAAGCATGTTTGTCCTGGAACAGCCCCTCTGAAAGGAACAGAGGAGTGGGACATGCCAAGTGTCTCCTTGGCAGCTCTGAACAAATCCTGCCTGATAACATGTTTCTGTTTGTTGTTCAACAGTGGAGTAAATTTATTGAATCTCAATGATCATAATTAGGCTTCAAAACTTAACGTTGTGTCAGCATACAGAAAAGACATTGAATGTTGCCTTGGAGTCAAATTTCAGACTTGGTGTCGCTGGTTCCTGTGTGCATGGTACGTCTACCAGGGTAATGCATCTGTAACCTCTTCTTCAGCAGGTGTTCCCATCTAAGACCAGTAGTAGGTCTAGTATAGGGCATCTTGTCCATCCTCTTGGTGCATGATATACAGAGGCAGGCCCTCAGGTGCTGAGGGGACAGTACTGACCCCTTTCCAGCCAGACTTTCCATTCTTTAAAATCCTGTGTGAGTAGCTTCATTTGATGAGCATCTCCTTGGAATGCAGTGAGTCAACTGCTAGAGTCCAGTTTGCTTCATCAAATACCGAATTAGTCTCTACATCAGCAGAGTTTATTTTTGGTGTTTCTGTGATTAAAAAAACACCAACCACATAGAATTTGAGGGTTTAACTTTTGGGTACTGGGTCTTTCTGGTTTATTGTTGTTACAACAGCCATGGGACCTGTTGAAGTCTGGAGGTGTCATTTGACCTGGAAAATGCCTCTCAGTGACAGAGTAGGGGCAGCCTAAAGGCCAATAAACACCGTACAGATAGCTTTAACTTCTCAGCATTACTTGTCTTATGCCAGGCAGGGAAATGGATTGAGGTGGCACTCAGCTGGCTTGTTTCCAGACTTCATTCATGGACTCACCATGAACAAGACCTGCTCTTGCCTTCCTCAGCACTGGTGTGTCATATATTCCCAGAGCAGAGGGTGGCACTGAGGCGAGATTTGGGAAAAGCAACTTTAATATTTTTCTGTATTATTTGTGTGCACCACACACTGGTGGAGTTTTCTCTTTCCTCCTTATTCTGGTTGCTTGTTTCTGCTGTTGAAGCCTGATCATTCTTGAAGGATCCAGTCATAATTCAGTAGCTGTGCAGAAACCCCTGAAAATGTTTCTTTAGGTTTTAACTGTGTTGTGTGTGCTTTTATAATGTGTCTTCTGTGGGTGTGTCTGTGCTGCAAGACTGGGATATCCAGCCTCGGGCAGGCGAAGAACTTTCTTTGTCCTTCAGGGAGAACTGGTTTAGTTCAGATGTGCTGCTGCTGGGATCATTTTTTTGCCTTCTACAGTAATGCAGCTATGTTTTGAATCTAAATCCTCAGCTAAAGTAAAAGTAAAGTATTTGAGAAAACTAAATCAAAAGAAATCAAATGTTTCTGTTATGTGTTAAAAAATACTGTTTGTAGAGATAATGTCTTTACAGATGAAAACCATTCTCACAGATGAGGGTCTGCAGAATAAATTATTCAATCCTTTGTCTTTTTTGTGATCATTTGAGTATTACCATGTATCATCTCAAACTCTGATCTAGATTGAAGTTGCAGAAAAGTTAAATCATTGTCACGTAGCCAAAAGAAAGCAGTAGACAGGGGAGCAGCCTTGTGCATGGCAAGTATACAAGATGTCATGGTCAGGGGACTGAGAGCAAGGAGGGAAACTCTCAGCATATCTGGCTGAGAACTGACTGTGAAGAAATCAGAGGATGTTTTTATGTCTTACCATTTTTAGGCTTTCTTATAAAAAATGAGGCTTTGGAGTACTAAGCTCCAAAGGAATGCAGCCGCTGCTTGGATAACTTTACAAATACCCAAGCGTAAAACACTTGCAAATCAGAATGCATGTATGTATTTTATGGTAAACAGACTAACTGCAGGATGTCTAAAATTGTACACACAACTGTCCTGTACTGTACAGTTGCTTTAAATTTCTGTCTGTTTTTAAAATTGAGGATGCTGGTTTTGCCTGTTTTCATGTGCACTTAATACATCCTGTAATATTTTATTTTTTGTATATTTGCCTCATTCTTCTGTTATGACACTGGCATTAGTTTGATGTCTTTCCTAGCAAAAAGGCCCTGCTATTCTCCAAGACTTTTTCTTTCTTATCAAAGTTAATGGTTGTATAACATGTAATTCCTTTTAGCAGTGGAACTGTCATCATTGTAATTCTCTCAGGGGATGTTAGTGGTGAACTCAGCTTGGCATATGAGCCATAGCTGTTCACTGATATTTTGGTATTTTGAGTGGCAGGAAGCTGAGTATAGACAGTTTGCTGTATGGGTTATGAGAACAAAATATTTGTCTTACTAATAGGTGGTGTCTCTGAAGTAGTGAAAAATTATTTAAGACAGAGTGTACAGTCAGGTAGTTAAAGGGAATGTCAGGAACTTATAGGAGAGTTTAGAATTAAAGTTGTCATGTGTAACTTTGAATTTAGCATTACCTACTTTATGAATATTTAATCATCTCCTCTAATATTTTCTTGTCATTTTCCTTTTCTTTTTTATTCCTTACTATTGAAATATTTCTAGATTAAAAAGAAAGATTTTAAAGGAAAAATAAATGTTGACAGGAGGACTATAAGCACTGTTAACAGATCAAAGTATTTCAGGTAACTGCAGCAGATTTGCATTGATATAGTTTTGAGATAAAGATGCAAACAGCTAGAGGCAGTGTATCATCCTCTTTAGACTTAATTTATAGTAAAAACATGATTATTTTCATATTATGCAACAGACATAAACTAGCTAAGAAGTATTTTGCCAGTGTGGGGAGGGAAGGGTTGAAAGTGGAAGAATGGCAAGGAAGGTGGTAGATTCCATCAAGTGACCTTGCAGCAGGGAATGCCAAGGCCTGGAGAATAACAGTGTGGGAAACCATATATTATGTCTACTGCTGTTTATCTTTTGTCTGTTTGAGAAGTAGAATTTCTGTGAAGAGATAGCACAGGTGTTTACACAAACTTGGAGGCCCTCTCCCAGACATGCTTGAGCTCCCGGTCTTGGGAGAGAGATCAAAACAGAGGTCATAAAAAGCAGAGAGGAAAATCACAGCATGATGTTAACCCGTGCATGCGTGGCCCTTTGATAAATGGGTGCAAAGAGCAGCCCTGATGCCCTGCCTGGGACTGGGCTGAGCCTGAGGGTGCCTGCACCCTCATTTTGCGTGTCTGCAACCCAGTGTGGTTTTGGGGTCCTCTAGCCAGCGAGGTAAAAAATAAATTTACTCTTTGCATTTCAGCTGTGGTTTTTTTGGTTGTCCTCAATCAGCTGTGTGTGTTGATTCACACAACCACATAAAAAGAGGGTCATTTGACTAGAAATTCAGGAAGAGAAAACCCTCTGGTTCTCAGTAGTTGCTGTTAGTTGTGTGGCATGCTCAGAAATAAAGTTTTGTAAATGAAACTCCTCCAGTTTGAATATGAGTCTAAGGTGAGTAATTCAAGCAAGTTGGAATCAGTGATTTACTTTGGTATTGCTGTGTGTCTGATACTTATTTTCAACAGATAGGAAGCACATAACTATGTCATTTATAATTAATATTTCTTCCTTGAATCTGAGGAATTGTCTAAGAAAAGGAATTTTGTCTTCATGCAGGGAGAATTGCCTTCATTGTAAGAAGAGTAACAGATAGAGGGATTACTAGGGACATACTCAGGGAAGGGGCAGAAGATCTCTTTAGGAAGAGATGGGAGGTATTCAGCTGAGCCAGATGGAGGAAGAGAGGTAGAGCAAACGTGTGCACATTCTGGGAGAACCACTGTTGGTCTCTGCTGGCTGAGTTTTTAGTGAAGTCATACTTCTTTTCATTCCTGAAGGGAGGTTGAGAAGGCTGTGAATGGAGTGGGAAGGTGTAAAGAGATTGAAAATTTGAACTATAAGGAGGCTGGAAACATACAGTCTGCAGAAGTGGTGCATTAGTTTTGTGGACCAAACTTGTCAAAACTGGTCAAACAAGTAGATAAAGCTGTAGGGAAGTCAGTGTTTAAAATCTGGGATCTGTTTTTCTGTTGGCTGCTTTCTGATGCCAGATAGCCGTGTTTAGATATTTGTTCTTGGCATATCAAATGTACCATGTTTGGATACAACCCTTACCATTCCTGCTTCACCTTGTTCCTTGACTCTATGATCTGCTGCTTGGAGCTGTGCCCAGAGACAATTCAGAACCTAAAAGCCAGCCTGCACCTGTTTGTTAGGCAGCACTTTATTGGAAGTGCCAGCAAAATTGTCTCCTGGCTTTTGTTTGGGTTTGAGGGTGGAGCCTGACCTTCAGAGCATTAGAGATTTTCAAGGCTGGGATGTTTGCAAGGTGGGTCCTTGCTGCTCCATTCCTGCTGCCTGGGGAGGGTCTCCAAGGGGCATCCCAGTGGCACTCTCTCTCCAGAGCCTGGCAAGTTCACCCTTCTCAGTGCTCCACAAAGTCCTCCCCACATCACACTGCAGGTCTGGTCAGGATTTGTAGCTCAAATATAATTGAGCCAAGTGGATTAGTTTATGTCTGTGTAGGCAGTTGATTCTTAAGTGACTAATGTAATTCTTGTTCGTAGGAAGGCTTGGCGTAACCACTTAGTTGATCCGAGAAGCACAGAAATGCCAATCTGCAGAGTATATATAAAGCCTCCAAAATGGAAAGAAGAACACAAAGAAGCATCATCAAAAATATATAACCATGATATATTCCACTTCATATTGCTAATTGCTGTCTTTATGCCTTGAGTGGTTTAGCGCCTTGTATAAGGCATGGATTGCTGCATCTTCCATGGCTCAGATGAGACAGTAGTTAATGAGGTCATGCCAGGTGCTGGAGGTCTCTCCAGGGCAGATCTGGAAAGGGAGGTGCAAGCTCTGAAGTGTCTGAGAGGCATGTGAAAGTGTTATAGATTGACTGCTTCTGAGCATGCTAGGTGATCTTTTCAAAAAGCCACACTTGTAAAATTGCTGTTTTAACAACTGAAATTTAAACATTTTAACACTTAAGAAAATGAACACTCATAGAAATGTTCAAGGCATTCAGGATACCATGGGGAGCCAAGTGCCCTGGTGGAAAACGGTGTAAATCTTTTCTTTGTCTTCAAATATACAAAAACTTAGGATGGGCTCCTGAGAGTTGCCAAGATTGACAAGGAAAGCTTATGGAGAAAGTCAGAAATGACTGATAGATTAGTTCAGCCATTGTCTGTCAGCAGGAGAATAGTTCTGCATCTTGCAGTACTTCTCTTCATAAAATATATTCTGAACAGTTTTTACTTGTAGTCTGATTGGAAAAAAGTATTGCTGCCTAAGCATTACACTTTTGACTCCTCTGTGGAAGCCCACACAGGCCTCGAGTTCATCACAGCCATGCAGTTCAGGAGCAGCACTGCCTTGAAGGAATGAGGCTTCTTGCTGCCTTTCTCCCAAGGGCACAGGGGATGTAACGTGTAGCAGAAGGGGCCAGTAATTTCCAAGTTTTGCTGCTTGGGAGCTGTGGCCATCCCAGCAACAGAGGGATCTTGTCATTCTGTGCCTGCTAAAAGGGCAGCTTCATGTCACCACAGTCTTCCTGGATAGTGATCCATATGTGAACCACATGTGAACACAGCTAATTCTATGTTTGCCCCTTCCTTTTAGCCGCAGAGGTTTTGTAGTGAATACTAGTGTTTGCTTGAAAAAGCAGCTCAAATGAAGATTGTGATTTAGGTGTCACTTGGTTCAGGACGTTCCTTCTGTAGTGTCGGTTCTTAAAGACTTGATGTCTCTCAATGCTTTTGAATATCCTCTACTGAGAACCATATTTTAGGTACTTATGTTAATATTTTGGAGAAGGGAGGTAAGATGATGCTTGTAAAAGATGACCTCCAACCCTCAAGGAGTGCTGAGTATTGTAGGCTTATTACCTAGAATGCTCTCATCTAAATACATTTAAAACTGAGTGCTGATAAAGCTTACTTATTTTTATAGCATGTAATTGACAACATCCACAGGGTAGAATATGTACAAAATAAAAGTGAAGATATTGCTCCCAGTTTTAGTCAAGACAGTCTTTCCAGAGCAGGTAGCATTCAGCAGTCTTAGTGTTTTGCCCAAGGTGGAAACTCTTTTGTTCCAAGAGGTTTCAATAAAGCAATGCTGATGTTAAACAGAACATTCCCACTGTACAGCTACCAAAAATCTGTATGTCACCCATTCCTCTTGGCTCTGGGCAGAGGATATGTTTCCTAGGTAGTTCAGAGTCCTCTTCCCTTCCATAGCACAGTCAGAGCATGGTCAGACATTTGCTTTGCAATTACCTGCACATACAGAGATGCTACCAGCTGCTTTCTGTGGTGTTTCAAACCCCTCCCAACTCTTCCAGATGGAGGATTCATGTGAATGGGGTCTATATTCCCACTTCCTACTAAATCCATCCAGTTACTTGGTAAGTATCCCTTTGAAATAAGTTGTATTAAACTGACAGTCTCCTGTGTCAGCAGTACTGCAAGAACAGAAATACTCAACCAACTCTTCATCTTTTTCATATATCACTCAAGAGGAGACATTTTAAAATCATCTCCATCCTTGTAAACTGTAGACTTGAATGCTCAATGCTCTGTAGAGCATATCTCTGCACTGCCTCTAGCACTTATTTGGAGTAAAATGTTGTGGACAAAAGTGTTGCATCTAAGTAAATGTCTGACTTGGTCCACTTCTCTTTTCATCCCCCTATAAGATTTTATTTTAAATTATCCTCAATAAGTGCAGCACTTGAGTGGCCATATGCTTGGCAAAACACAGATAATTTACAACTGTTGTTTGTATTCATTTTTGAAGTTCTTAAGTTATTTTAAAAACACAGCCTAAAGGACTTCTTCCAGAATTAGTATGTTTTCACATAAGTTTGGAAATGTCCATATCTCTGCTCTGATCTCCAGAAAAGTGCATTTAGTTTATTAGTTTCATGCTGAAGTGTTAACATTAGGTTGTTTTATTACGAGAGAACAAAGAACTCCTGCTTTGTTGAAAATTTGTTACACAAAATAAGGATGCAGAGGTTCCAAAAGAGCTAATGCTAAGCATTGGAAACTGCATGAAGTTGTGCAGATTGGGAAGATTTCTGTGACATCTGGTAATTAGCTTCCAGTTCTTATGGAGTCCTGCCCTGTGAAAGCTGCTGCTGCTTGTGGTGAAGGGAGAACGGGAGTGAGATGAAGCATAACTCCAAAAAGCTAGATCTTCATGTTCATAAATTATCAGTGGGCTGTTTGGAAAACTAACCCCTACCAAAAAAAAAAAAAAAAAAAAAAAAAAAAAAAAAAAAAAAAAAAAAAAAGCCTAGTATTTCTCCCATTGCAGGATTATCTTCTGTTCTGGCATTTGCTTGGTGCAATGAGGGGAGGGAACAAGCTATCAAAGAGCTCTTTATGGCTTTCCCTGCCTGAGCCAGTGTACCAGTGTGCCCCACACCAGCTTGCTGTGCTCCCCAGGGGCTGCACCACAGCTGGGAGCTGCTGGAGCATGACTGGCTGGTTACCTCCCCTGCACTGCCCAAAATGCCAGAGAAGCTTGGGCTTGCTGTCAGAGCTCACACCTGGCAACCTTCTCCAGGGAAGAAGGTAGCAGGCTTGGGTGCAAGGGACCCACATCCAGGCCAGAGCTTGATCCTTTTATTATTATTATTGTTGTTATTATTACTACTATTATTGTTATTTTCCAGCACTGTTTTTCTGTTTTCATTAAGAAAGATTTAAGCAAGAAAGAAAACTTGCCATTTGAGTTAGTTTTGTAAGTTGTTTCTTGGGAGCATGTATCTACACCTGATTGTAGGATAAGGGGTGTTTGTGGGGTTTCTGAAGTTCAGAGGTATAAACCTTCAAGCACTGGATGGGAATTGCTGAGACCTGGTGCTTTGTTTACTTGTCAGAGACTTGAGAGACTACTCCTGTACCCTGTTCTGTCCCTTACCTGTGCAGTCACTTTTATCAAGTCATTGCCCTGTCATGTTTATTATTACTTGTGTAAAACAATATTGATCTTGTCTTAGATATCTGCAATAAAAACGTTAAAGAACAAAATTATATATTTACTTCTTTTTTTTTTTTTTTTTTACAAATATTTTACTATCTAAACATCAGCAATCAGTCCCAGCACACTCACTACTAGTAAAAACGTTTATCTTTTCAAGTCTGAGTCTATTAAGTGCAATGAGCAGACAGCCTGTCGTAAGTTATTTTTCATAGCAGTGCACTACTTAAGAATTAGGCATTTGCAGCAGAGAAAAAGCTTCATTGAGATTTGTTATCAGAAAGAAAATTATTTTTCCTAGATTGCAAATGTAAGCCAATGTGTAGTTAATGGTGTTCACTAAATTATACTGACTGAAAATATGAAGGAATTAGAGTTATGTATGAATATATAATGTTAAGACGTGTTGGAAGAGATTATACTTAATTTGTATATAACCTGATGACTTTTGCTGCTGTAGACATTAAGCTTATTCTCTCCACTGATAAATCATGCTTATAGTCTCACATAAAAACCATACACTGTGTGAGCTTTCTTAAGATCACAGCCATTCCATGTCTGTGTTGTAGTGGTATCTAATTCCTGAATGTGGTGCAAGTGGTGCAGCTACCTGGGCCATTGGAAAGAAGGACTTAGCACCCAGTGTAAGTGCTCTCCATGTGCTTTTGATTTGCCCAAGGTCTGAGCTGCTCTATCCTGCTGCAGGCAGTAAACTGCCACTTTCCAACAGCTGCCTCAAATCTGGGCTGTGAGAGAAAATTACTTTTCTGACAATGGAGTTCCAGCATATCTTAGTCTAGGGGTAACAGTGGTCCAAGCTCAACAGCAGAATTCCGTGGGGGTTGCACATTCCCTAGCTTGTCCTGAGCAGTGGCAGCTCTTTAGAAGAGGGGTACAAAGCCCTGCTCCTAGGGCTAACCCAAACAGTCTCTGCTCCTTACACTACAACTATATCCACAGAGAACATTTGCTTTGAATATTAAATTATTATTGGTAGAGGAGAAATAGTTGGGCTGGATCTGGCTTTTCAATAACTAGATTTTACTAGGTGAGACTTGAGTGAGACTTCACTCAGATATTTATTGACCTTTCCTTCCCCGAAATAATTATTATTTTCATATTTTTCTTTAGTGTAGTACAGCTTTGTGGAGTAAAATGAACTCATATCAGACATTGATTTCTGTGTATTTGTATGCATGATTCTTTCTCTATTCCTTTGAATCGCTCTGCTTTTGTAACTAAAGTTGATATTCCCAGAGTGTTTAAATGCTTTTTATCCACAAATTACATTTATATATTCTCTGTACCAAGTGTTGCTTCAGCTGTCTCCAGTTTTACATTACACAAAGCAGATTCCTATCGTCAACTGCTTTTTGAAGCTCTCCAAGCACTCATATTTAACTAGTGAAGTGGACATTGTTGGGCTAATGTTTCAGAACCCAAATGGAGCCAATTGATAGACTTTAGGGAAGTGACAGAAGGAAAGATTTGTACACTGAGCTAGATCCTTGTATCCTCAGTTCCACAGAGCCTCTGTGGATCTGCTAGAAATAACCTTTTCCAGCAAATAAATATAGCAGGTAGTTCAGTGGCAGGTAAAACAAAAACAGTTGTAGCTATATAAAGAACATAATAGTCTGAAACTTTTTCTTTGTAAAAAATTGCACATAACATGTAAACCTGAATCATAGTGAGCACCTTATCAAAACGTGTTTTCTGCACGGTTTTGATACATTGCTATAGACAGCCCTCATGTGTCCAACCTTAGAAAAATGCTGTAATCCTAAAATTAGGGCTGTACTTGTAGCTCTTGCCAGTGAAACCACAATGCTTTCTGTGTCTATAGGATGCAGTACCCAGATTCTATAAGTAGAGGTGCTTAGGCACTGATAATATGAATGCTGAGAATAAGCACTCCAAAGAGTCTTGTAAACAAGGCATTGAAAAATAAAGAAAATGGAAATTGTTATCCATGCTTGTCACAGGTCACAGAAGTAAAAGCCACCCACAAACATATGCCTTTTAATTAATGCTCATTTACTTCCTTGCACTCTATAATCAAAACCACAAGAGCGCCTCCACACTTGGAAAAGAGAATTAAGAAAAAAAGGATAATGGACAAATTTTCTTCAAAATGTTGAAAATACCGAAAAAGAAAATATTTCGAGCACTTCCTATTTGCATGCTTAACATTAAAACAGAATGACTGGTAAGTGATTTGTGCTCTCTCCAGGCCTCACTGAGCAACTCAGACAGCTTGCCTCAGATAGAGATCCTTTGGTTGATTCTGAGATTATTTTTTGTTCTTTAATTACCAGCAGTATGACGGTGTGTATCTGTAGCTACATAAAAAGGTAGTGTGCTACAAGATGGGGTTGTCTAGCTCTGTTTTCACTCACTTTCTCACTGGATGGAGGGGTGAGAAGGATTTTCTCAAGTGCTGAGCTTAGCAGCTTGAATTAGGAGCCAGGCTCCCCATACTGTTGGTGAAAAGTAGGTATCACCAGAGGGAGATGGAAAACATTGCTGTTAGGGAGTATTTAAATGTTCTGTGTGCTGCAGTCACTCCTCTCTACCCTGATTGTCTGGGTAGTCTGAGGGGCAAACATCAGCATCCACACTAGATATCCTGCATGGTAAATATGAATGTCCACCTCTGTGATAAGTTGAAGTTACCTGAGTGTAGGGCATTTTTCTTCTGCTGGAAATGGGTTCATCAAGCTGAGAAGCTGAAACGGTGGAGCAGGCAGACTCCCTACAGATGGTGTCTGTGTATTTGCCTGAATTGTATCTGCTGATGGGATCTGTAACAGCCCCTTTAGTATCTTGTGGTGTCACACTAGATCATCCAACAGCTTTAGCTGAGGCAGTGGTGTCCAAAACACAGCCTTTTGTACTGGAAACATCCTGAGTGCCTTTCTTCCAGTAGGATTTGTAAAAGTCGATTTCAAAAGCTGTGTTGAAGATTTTGCAGAACTTCACTATACTGTAGCATTATGAAGTAGAGTTTTCAAGCGCAAGGTTGTGGAACATGTTTGAGGGCATTTTCTCTTCTTTTTTTAGTACCTTCAGTTGAAATAAAAAAAAAAAAAAACAAAAGAGATATCTTATTTCTCTCTTAAAACACTTCACTTGCACTGCAGTAAAAATTACATAGTGACAGAGTTGTGGCTAAGCTGTCTGTGAAGAACTTTGAAGAGTTTTACTTTTTGCTGAATCTCATTTTGAAATAAATGTTTGGGAAGGATGGAGGGAGGTCTTTCCTTATTTAATTCTCACCCTAGGTGCCCCATTTGGTTTGTTAGCTGCTGCCTTTGTAATGATCAGTAGAGATCTTTTCTAGCCTTTACAGTTCTATGATTCTGCCTGCTTGGATATCACACCTGAGGGTGGAGCCTTTGAGAGGAGAACGTGAGAAAATCTTCCAACACTTTAAACCTGTGCCATACAGGCACCCCAGTGGTTTCCTTGAAGTCTAGACCAGTACCTTTAGTTTTATGATACCAATGACATTTCTCATAAGGCTTTTAGAGTCTGACAGACTTCCCAAAAACAACACACCCACCCCCCAGTTGTATGCTATTGCAGACTCATACTCTATATCATAATAAAGCATAACACAAGAGTTAACAGCAAATCTACCCAAATTGCATTTTCCTTCATCCTTTTTCTTCTCAATTAGCACAGTCTTGGTACTATGAGGTTGCATTCTGTTGCCAAACTTAGAGCCCTGTGTTTTAGAGGAGTGCTATTGACAGTAGTGCATTTACCAAGTACAGAAAGCAAAATGCTACCAGTGTCATGTAGATTGGAAATTTCTCATCCTAGTTTCTTCTGCACTTAATTCCATATGGGCAGCTTCAATGCGTTTTGATTTAATGAATTGTAACAAAAGCTGAACTTGGATTTCTGTAACCCCTTCATCAGGAGTCTAACAGGCTTCTCACAGGTGTGAATGCCGCTGCATCCACATGAATGCTCTTAACACTGTGTTGGAAAAGCTGTTCTTCATCTTCAGGAAACTTGAGAGCCAGGGTTCAGCAGAGTTAGGTTTGAAAGACCTGTGGACTAGCATGGTTATAAATCCCTTGTCTTATCTGAGTCAGGTATATATCCCTCAGTGAAGGGGCATAATGAATATTTGCTTAGGAAGCAGATGCATCCACTTAACTCTAATTTATTTTTAAAAAGCAATCCATCTTTAATGTATGAAGTAAACCCTCCTAATTTTGCAAATAATATTTTGTCATTCCAATTAAATTTCTTTTGTTATTTTGTCTGAGATTTTTTTAGCCCATATTGTAAAAACTATAATCAAGTGGATTTTTTATTGAGAATGAAGTATGGGTGCCTTTACTGAATTTTTTATGTTCTGAAGCTAATTTAGGAGGACAGCAGGCTGTCAGCAATGGACTGCTCTTGTATGCTCTGTAACCAAAACACTGAAGTTGTTACCAGACCTGTTGCTCCATCAAGATTTTGTGTTTTAAAGGACTGGAGAGAAGAGGATTTTTTTGTCCGTATGGACTCCATGTAGGAAGTTGTAAGGAGCTAGGTCTGTCAGCGGTGACTAGAGAAGGGGAAGAAAAATATGGAAGTTCCCCATTGTAGTGCTGTGCCTGGGGTGTTCTGTCCAGTGTGGCAGACAGCAGGAAGGAATCCTAGGCTGTCACTCATCGCAGTTCCCAGGGTTTCAGGTGAGATGCTTGCAGTCTCTGCTTGCAGTAAGAAAGTCTCTTGAACACCAGGAGAACTTCTGGGAATGAAGAGCTCAAGGACAGCCCCTAGAAGGCCTCCTGTGCCATCCTCTTTAGTGTCCAGCAGGAGGACAGCATTTCTACTCGTATCAATATGAAATGTTAATAGAAATATTCAATAGAAAATATTTTCAGTAGAAAATTGTGAACAGAGTAAAGCTTCCTACTGCCAGCTTCCAGCCTGGGTTTGTGCTGTTCTCTGGGAATGGAGAGGCAGCTCCCTGCCCGTGTCTTTCTGCAGCCCTGAGTGATGCTCTGTGGTGCCAGGGAGCCGAAGCAGTGCCTCCAGCGGGGCTCCAGCGCCGCCCGCAGCTCGGACACGAGCGAGGTGTGAGCTGAGGCAGGGCTGCGCTTTCTGCTCTGCCTGCAGGCAGCCAAGCGGGTGCAGCCCCACTCTGTCCTTGGGGACACCACCTCAGGGGCTGCCACTGCCCGCACTGGCTCTGCTGTCTTCTGCTGGGCCGTAGAGAAAGGGCGTGTGTTTGCTTCCAGAAAAGGTAACTTTGGCATATATACAGAAGACAAAAGTGGATTATGGCTGGCTGAGGATGATTCCTAGTGGAAATACGCAGATTGCCAAAGCCAAGTGAGATGGTTTGACTCTGGTCTGTAGTCTTGTGTCTCCTCAGACCAATAATGTAGCAATTGCAGGGGGTTTTAGGTTGCTAGTGAAGCAGGGCTATCTTTTACACCACTAGAAGTGAGACATTGCTTCAGCTGTAAAATAGAAATTTAACAAATCTCAATCAGATATAGTGATTTAACATTTTAAAATTTTCTCCTTTCTCTAAGTGCAGTTACTGTTGCAGCTTGTTGTTTCTGTTGACATTGCAGCAATCTTTCCTCAGCAGTTAGGACGGATTTCAAACGTTTTCTTCTGTTACAAGGTTAGGGCCTTGCAACCCTTCTCATGTTATAGCCTGTTCCTTTTCTGTATTGCTGGGGGTAGTGTGGAGGAGAAGGGCAGATAATAACAGACACTGGGCTTGTGGCTACCAGATAGTTTGACCCTGGACTGGTGCTGCACTTAATCATGTCTGATTCATTGGGCTGAAACATGTTTCTGATTTGATACATCCGTTTCATTAATTTGATTGAATTGCATCCAGCTGTTGGAGGTGTATGAAAGAAAGGTACCTGTCATGCAGGGAAGGAGCACTAACCTCTGCATTAAACAGTAAAGCAGTCATTAGGACATCTAATGCTGAAATTGATTTGCTCCACAGAAATTTGGTTTTCAAGCCCAATACTAATTAGCTGTAAGCTTGATGAATGGCAAGAATTAATCGAAAATTTCAGTTGCCTGTGTGGGTTTTAAATATTGTCATTATTGCCCCAATATTTTCAGTTCTTACACTAATTCTATTTAGGCAGCATGAATAAAATTATCTTCTGGAGTGACTGAAGGTACAAGTGGTTCATTGCATTACCAAAAATGGACCTGTTTGCTTCTAGATTTCCCTTCTTTTTCCTTAAAATGTATCTTGTATTTCCCTTCCACTTTTATGCATGCATTGCAAATAGAAAGTAAGATTTTAGACCCAAACTTTATTTTTGACAGCACTTGTAGTTTGGTTTTTTCCTAGCTGTGTTCTTGAGGCCAACATTCTCTTGTTACCTACTTTCATTTTGGCAGCAGGAAGATAGCTACAGCTTCATAAAATAATTTTTTGTTTTTAATTAAATAGGATGTCATCCAAATTCCATGATTATTTTGTCCTGTTTATGAAAGAACCGCAACATTTGGTACATGAAATATCTACAAGATAAAAAACATCTTGGGAAATTATGAATTGAAAGAGAATTCATAATCGGTATCAGCATTTTTTCTCAAATATGATCTTATTGTAAAAATAGCAAATTTTTTTGCATGGGTATTGCAGATCCATAGTGCAGACTGCTCATATTCCTCGTCTCTGATGAGCATGTCCATGTTTGACTACAGAGTAAGGATGAATGCCCAACATGTCTCTTTACAGACTGCAAACAAACGTATGACAAATACGTGGAGTGACCTGACATAGGAAGGGCCTTAACGTTTGTAGGGACTTCCCTGTGTGTGTCGAGCAGTCCCAGAACCCGCAAATTCCCAGGCTGCAATGTGGTGCCGTGTCCTGTCGCTCACGTCATGTGCACTCACGTGTGCCAGTCCTCGGGGCCTCTTCCTGGGCACCACACAGGGAGGAGGATGGGGCTTCTTCAGCATGCCTGGGAAGTGGAGGTGGTGCCTGGGAAACTTGAAACTGCCCAGGTGAGGAGAACTGAAAGGATCTTTTACAGTGCTGTGTTACGGACTTATCTGCATAGGTCTGATCAGTCCACTGTGTCTGCATGAGCTCAGAGCTGTCGCTCTCCATAGCAGTCAGTTCAGTAAGTTTGGCTCTCAGCAGGGTGGATTCAGCACCCTTTGTGGAAGGTTAGGTTAATTTTTATATAGACTTACTAGATTTGATTTTTTTGGTGGTTGTTTCTTTGGGGGTGAGGGGGAGGGAGGGATATGTTGTTTGATTAGTGTTTTTTGTGAGGAGGTTAGATGGTTGGTGTGATAATAGCATTAGTGATAACTCAGAAATTGAGAAAATTCCAGTTCATTATCCATTCTTTCAAACCTTTAATAACTAGTTATGCTGTAACCCTTCCCCTAGTGAGAAATGCATTCTTAAAATAAAATAAAATAAATTTTTCTGGCTTGTTGTCTCATTGTCGATTGCCCAGAGGCATAACACAAATATATCCTGAAGTGATGGTTACTTGGAATGACTGCTGCAAGAAGCTCCGTTCCGTGTCACTTGATTCTCTCTCCCTTCCCTAGTTTTGCTGCCCAAGGGTGTAACATTTCACTCTAGCCTATGAAACAAGTAGCAATACATGTGTATCAATATACTTGAAAGCCACATTTTTTATGAAGGTGTGATCTGTTAAATGCTTGGAGAAGATGAATGTGGTCAAGATGTAAAACTCCTTTTGTGTATGAATATGATGGCATTGAAAGGGTGATGTAGAAAGGGTGATGAAAGGGTGATGTAGAACCTCAGAGCAACAACTTACTCAAGAAAATAGCTCTGGGAATACGTTCTGGACTGTGAAAAACCAGTAGTTCGTGGTCATTCTGTTTCATTGTTGTTTCTCCAAAGGGACAGCAGGGTACCCAGCTTTTGTGCCAGTTTAAAACACCAAGCTCACTGAAATCAGCTGGAAATTGGGCAGGTGTTAAAAATAGTCAAATGGTTCTTATTAAATAAAATGAATGCTGAAGGAAATCCATAAAATGCTTCTCTCAAAGGTATATCTGACTCTTTCTTTCCCTCTCCCCTTTTTCCTTTACACAGTGCCGGTCCTAAAGGAGATAACATTTATGAATGGAGATCTACTATACTTGGACCTCCAGGTTCTGTATATGAAGGAGGCGTTTTCTTCTTGGATATTACATTTTCATCTGATTATCCATTCAAGCCACCAAAGGTAAGGGTAAGGTTTTTACTGTGCTTATCATTTTTTCAGTGAGAAGAATGCAGCTTGCAGCCAAGTGAGTGCTCATGACTTTCTGAATATCACATTTGTTTATGGACTCTTGAAAACTACAAGGTCCAAAATCTTGGCTTGCAGTCTCAGAAAAATCCTCTCTAATTTACTTCTTCATTGTCACAGTCAGTACTGATTTCCAAACTTCACCAAGTGATAAAAGAGATGATAATTCTAGTCAAGAGGTAAGATTCAAGAAATTTTAGTTGTAGTAGAAGATGACACAAGACTTTCTTATGTTTCTTTCTGCTCCTTCTAGCTACTAAAATATATGTATAATAGTCTCTTCTGTTATAAGCCAGATTCTGTATTAAATACTATCATGTAATTTTTAACAAAATAAGAAAAACCTAAAATAAATTCACATAGAAAACTGGAGCGTTATATTGTGACTTAAAATTGGGTAAATTAGTGTGATGAATTTCCATTATTTTAAAATGTCTATTTACCACTGTTAAAATCAGCAATCTTGTTTGATAATGTTTTTGAGCAAAAGCTCTTTTATATTAGACTAATCTTAAATTAATATGTCAATTCCTTGCTCAGAAATAATATGGACACCTAATAAATTGTCATTTACTAATGGATATGAAAGAATTTAAAGATCATTCCCTTTTCCCCTCCCTTACTGCCAAATTACAACTCTTGACCAAGTCACCAGAAAAGACACTGCAAAACTCTTACAACTAAATACATTTTACCACACAACATTCAACGACTTACAGCTTTGGGGACTATAACTTTGTTACTATAAATCTAATACCTCTTTTCATTCCCAGAATGATTACAACATAAAGAATATACACTCTGTATTTCATACTTCTCTTTAACCCATAGCATTTAATATGTTCTGAATTAAGAATGTTATACTGAAGGGATGCACAGTTTTAGACAAATCCCTCATTGAAATCTTGTATATTTTTTTAGAGCATGGTAGTTTTTGAACTTTCAGGATATATCATGGATTCCACTCCTCCCCATCAGTATGAAAAAGAAAAATGTCCATATTTTATTGTGCTTTGTGTAATGCAGTTACATATTTCTCATTTCTTACTTGTGCATAATGTTCACATGTTCTGTCAATATTAGTCTGAAATAATTTAAAACCAAGGATGGATTTAGTTAGTGTAATAGCATTGTTTGGGCTGTATATTATATTCTCCTTAATGAAGGGTAAGGACAATGATTTCATTGTTAATTTAACGAGACAATTTTCATGGTCTGTATTTAGGCTTTTGAAAGAAAAAGAAACAAATACTGCACATGCAGACAAATTCTATGTACTTCTTCACCTTCGGAAACCACAGTAAAGTTACATTTGTGATTCAAATGTTCCTGACATGTGGTATGTTCATTAAATAGCTACCAGAATGTAAAGTAGGTCCTAATTTTTGTGGGTAGCATACAGAGAGCCTGTGTGAAAAGATTTATGCCCCCAGTCTCATGACGGTAGGTTTCTTTAAGGCAGCCCTGGCTACAGAAAATAGTCACTTTTCTGTTAAACAATTGTGGTTTGGAAGCCAAGCAGAGAGGAGCTGCCTCTGCAGAAGCTCTGCAGAGCTGGGAGTCCCACAGGCTGCTCAGAGCCAGGGGGCACCATCCCTGAGCAGCACTGAATGACCCTCTCTGTCTCTTCTGCTGTGATTCCAGGTTACTTTCCGCACCAGAATTTATCACTGCAACATCAACAGTCAGGGAGTCATCTGCCTGGATATCCTGAAAGACAACTGGAGCCCTGCTTTGACTATTTCAAAGGTTCTGCTGTCTATTTGTTCTCTTCTGACAGACTGCAACCCAGGTAAGGAGCTGATAGTTCACTGAGACACTCTCTGTCATTTGCCATGGAATGTAATTTGTCTGTTTGATTGCATGCAGATTAAATAAAATTTAATATTTTTTAAATTTGCAATGGAGCACTCCAGATTGGATGTGGTCCCACTTCTAATGGTGTTTTTCACTCCTGTGGCACAACAGAAAGTAAATAGCACTAAATCCCTTTTTTTTCCAAGATATAATGAAGAAAATAAGGTGATGTCATTGAAGGTCTGTATTGAAGGAGCTCCAGCAAATGAGTGTTCAATTCAGGAAAGGAGCAACATTCTCCTGAGTTATAAATCCTGCATGTCAGAAGGGGCTGCAGGAAGTCTCTTAAGACAGTAGTTGAAAGGTTTAATCTTGCAAATGTGAGGGAGGTGATGTTCAGAGAGAACACTCGCTTTTTCAAAGAGACTTCCTTGATCGTGGGGAGGGGAGAAGCTCCACTGGAAGCAGTACAGATTCTCAGCAGCAGCTGTGTGCCCAGTGTCATTAGGCAATGGATGCTAATTGCCTGCGGTCAGGGCAGGAACTGAGCAGTAGTGCTAAGGGACCGTTCATGTACCGAAAGTGGTCACAGTTAAGGAGACATGGATCAGCCTCTTAGGTACAAAGGCTTGGTGACTCCTGAAGGGGCTCCCCTCGTGTGTTCTGCAGCCCTGCTGCTCTAACTCACACTAGTCCTGTGCACCTCCCTGACAGGAGGGCTGGATGTCTCCTGCACCCCAAAGGGGTGAAAGCAGAGCACCTGCCTGAGGCAAGGTTCATTCATATGCAGATAACCACACTAGATTTTCCTGTTTTCTTTTTCTGTTTGTTGTGTTTGTTCTTGTGTGCTTTCTTGGAAATGTCTTATATGATAAAAGCTCCACTATATTTCTGGTCTAAACTATATTTTGGAACGGATGCTGTGTTTTAAAATGTGGTTTTGCTTGGGGATTTTTGTTACTCGGGGTATGGATTCTGATGCATTTTCTCCTGCCTTTTGCAGCTGACCCTCTGGTTGGAAGCATAGCCACTCAATACCTGACCAACAGAGCAGAACATGACAGGATAGCCAGACAGTGGACCAAGAGATATGCAACATAAATGACAAACTACTTGTGCAGTGTGAAGGTGCAGAAGGCAACTTTGCAGTGTGCAACAAATCTTTATAGCCTTTACAATACGGACTTCTGTGTATATGTTATACTGATTCTACTCTGCTTTTATCCTTTTGAAGACTGGGATACTGCCCCCAAAAAGGTAAATGCTATCAAGAGTAGAAGTTTGTAGCTGTAGATTAGTTATGTTTAAAATGCCTACTTGCAAGTCTTGCTTCTTTGGGATATCAAAATGTATTTTGTGATGTACTAAGGATACTGTTCCTGAAGTCAACCAAATATTATAGTGCATTTTAGCCTAATTCATTATCTGTATGAAGTTATTAAAGGTAGCTGTAGATTACTAGGAATTATGTCATTTGTATTAAACCCAGAACTATTTCCAATATGTGGTACATGCTGTTGTGAAAACTGTTTTAACTTTTACCTTTGTCAGTTTGTAATGAAAGGATTTCCTTTTTCCCTTTGTAGCTCAGAGAGCACCCAGTGTATCATCTCAAACACAATAAACATGTTCCCCAAGGAGTAGTTTCTTTGTTTTCCTATTTTAAATTAATATTTTAATAAATTTAATTATAGTAACAAGGCAAGGCCAATGTATCACAGATCCCTGTGGATAATTTTAAAATTAATATACATAAGCAAAGGCTTGTTGTTAAATGTTTAATGCACACCTGTGGATTGTTTTAGTTTTCCCTGTTTTGTTTTTAACAGAACAAATGAAATTTCTAAAATTTTCTGGAATTTAGTACTTTTCAGCTTTTCTCAAGTTGAAATGATCACATTTCATATGTTTACTCCGGAAGTTAACATAGCTGGTTGCTTCAGGGCCAGTCCTGCTCTCAGAACAGGCTGTCTCAGTCTTGCTACAAAGGTTTTTTTCAGGAGGAGAGCCAAGTTAGAGATAGTCTGGTGCTTTTGTTTCTGAGTAAAGCAAGTTGGACTTGCTGACCTAGGGAACTGAGTTATCCATTGAAAAAGGTCTTCCAAAGCATGATTGAACACTGTATCATCTACCCAGAAAAGAGAGGAGTACAATGAATTTAATCAAATTTATATGACAGAAAAACAGTTGTGGGGGAAATAACCTTTCTTAGTAAAAATGAAGTCTGTAAAAGTGGTTTAGACTACCTTTTCCCCTTCACTTTCTGCCTTGGAAATTTTGTAACATCTGTAAGTACAAAAATACAGCTTTATAGTACATACAGTTTAAAGGTAGAGTCACTAATAGTTTTATAATTTAAGCTTTTATAGTTTGCCAATCACAATATTGATTATTAAAAAATTAAAAAAAGAAGACACTCGATTCCTTTAAATGATTTTTAAAATTACACTTGATTTTAAATTTTACAGTCTCCCTTACTACCTGGTGTTTTCAGAAATAATGTAGCACTTCCATCAATAAGTTGCTCTGCTCATTTAATATATGAAAACTGAATGTTAAGTTTAAATATTAAAGCAATACAAAAAATGCTAAAGATTTAGATCTAAAATTAACCATTACTATACAGGTCCCTGATTTTTGTATCACACAATCTTTGACCATGAATTGTCCACCCTACTTTAAATATTTCTGCAGATGCCTGAAGGTGGCTTGAAGAACTGTGTATCCCAAATATCTCAACCTAGAAGCCAGTCTCTCTTGGTAGCTACAAGATAGCTTTAGAGTTCAGGTTAAAACGTGCAAAAGGGAATGAGAAACAGGATCTGGCAGGTGAATATGCCTAAGTCAGGTAACAGACTAATGCCAGGAGATGAAGTGCTGGAAATCACTGAAGGTGACCAGAATTTCTTGTCATGTCATTGGATGTGTGAGAAATAGCACAGATTGGCAAAGAAACAAGGGGCTAGCACGTCCGGGCTGCACGTCTAAAGTCTGCTCCCTGCTGACCATGACTGCACTTGTGGGCCACACGGTGCTCGTACACCACTCCAGTGACCTTCCAGTGGAGAGCAAACTATGGAGTTCACACATTAACTGTGTTGCCTACAGAATTTACAGATATTTATATCATAAAATATTACAGTATAAAAATACAGGTTTTAATTCTAATTTTAATGTATTTTGGGTTTGTATCATACCTACAACTTCAGTTACTTAGCTGTACAAATGGGATGCCTTGTTAGTGTTGCCCCATCTTGCCTTCCTTGCAATTGGATCCTTTACACTGAATTCCCATCCTCTTTTTTTTTTTCTTTTTTTTCTTTTTTTTTTTTTTTTGTTGGTTTGTCATAATTCTGTTCTTTTTTAATGTAGATTTTTTTTGTGTGTAAATTTTATATTTACTGAAGTAAAGGTTGTTTTTGTGTAAACATTTAAACTTTAAAAGAAAAAGAAAAGAAGCTAATTTTGTTTCTCAAGTTCTCTCTGCTAAACCATGCAGTAGAAAGAAATTTGTATTGTTAAATAAATCAATTAGTTGTTAAATGAGAATGTGTGTCTGTTTTCATGGGGAGGGAAGAAACCCCTTCTGGAAATATATCCAAAGCACTGGTTGCAAAGAGCATCTGGTGTTTCAAACTATTTCATTCCTGGTTGTGATAGGGTGAATACTGTATGCTACCAAAGAATGGCACTGATCCTCTTTTACAGTTTTGAGAAGATACAACAGAAAATTATCACCAATCACTGGGCTCTGTATTTGGGAAAAAATGAACTGAAATGACATTTTTCTGTAAAGATGAAGATACTGTACATGCCCTCTTGTCCATTTTGGATCGACTTTTCTTTTTCTGTTCTCTTTGGGATTTAAATGGGGAATGCACGCAGCTGGCTGGGAAGCTGCACAAACTGGGCTCCATGATGATCTGGCATAAAGAGGTCTGATGTGGAAACCAGCAGTTCCAGCCTGTGACACTCCTGAGGAATAGAGAGGGGCAAACATCACTTCAGCTGAGCTGGTGGCTACATTCAGAGCAAATGAGAAGGGATGGGTAAATGTGTTTTAAAAATAAAGATACTGCACACAATGGAGAGGCTAATAAATATCAGCCTTGTTTCTGTACTAGCACGTTTTTGGTGCCTCGGTGATGTCCAGTGTGCCTTACGTAGAGACAGTCTCCCTGATCAATGTTGAGTAGTGATCGTTCCAGGTTTATAGCCAGGAAGGGAAGGGAGACATAGAAAACAAGACTGCAGTGCAAGCCATGGGCCAAGCTTGCACAGCCTCGTAAGGAAAGCAACTGCACCAGGTCTGGTTCATGCTCTGCTCCCTCATTACCTCTTGGGGGAAGAGGAAACTCTTCCAGACTCTGTGGAACATCAGTTCCTGCTCTGTACCAACTTATTTGTGGCCATGGGTATTGCAGAAACTGAGACAAAGCTTCCTTCCTTCACGTTCATTGTGAGAACCAGATTTGTGGCCTCTCAGAGGTGTTCTCACCTGCCTGCACCATGACAGGAGAGCTGCAGGGCTCTGGCTGAGGGACTTTGCCATGGCTGGGTGCAGTTCTGAGCCACGGGGCAGCCCTGGCTGCATTGCTTCCCCAGGGCCCTGCCTGGGTCCCCACAGTGCTGGAGGGAAGAAAGCTGCAGTCCACAGCGGCTTCTACATAGAGCTTGTGGCCTTCTGCCTCTGGGGTTTTGTCTGCTTGGGCAGAAGCAGCAAAGGAAGGACTGACTCCAGGCTGAAGAGTGAATTCCACCTTGCCTGCATTTTCTTCAGCAAAAATCATGAATGGATATTTATGTGAAAGAAGAAAGGCTTGTGCAGGAATCCTGGACTAAAGGAGCCATAAACCAGCACTGTATTTTGGCAGCCTGTGCAGTAGCCATATAGCGAAACATACATTTGAGAACTTGGCACTGCTTTGTGTTCAGAATCCCTTTGACTTCTCCTTGGTGGCTCCACTTGCATTTGTGTTGCACAGCAACTTCCAAGGCTGAACCCCCACTTTCTTTCCTTCACTAACCACTCCTGACTGAAAGTGGCTGCAGAGGTTCCAGGACAACAGGAGGGGTTATGTAATAGAGCACTGGTTCCAAAGGGAGAAACAGGACAACAGCACGGCTGCCTGACCTTGCTGATGTCAGTGAGAGCTGGACACTTTCAAGTGTTCTGTGTGTTTAGCTCAGATGAGAGAGTAGATCATGTGCTTGGAAAATAGTGGCTTGAACATTTGCAGCACACTGGGGCTTTTGCTTTTTTAATCCTTAAAAAGCGAAGCCTGCTGCAGCTTGTCTCTGCCCATCTCTCTGCGTGCATGTCTCTGGAGGGCAGCTACAACTCCCTCTGTTGCTGGGTAGAATAGATGGCATCCAACCTACTAGGAATAATTTGGGGATCTGTAAAAAAAAAACTGCCAGGAATAGATAGAAGAGGCACAGTATGAAAAAATATATCTTCTTCCTTCATGGGGACCACAGGCTCTGCATCTAGAAGGACCTAAGATATGGTGGGACCACATGCATGAATATAAATGCATAGAGTTGTCTCATTGCTGTTGCTATTGCTCTTCCACAGCCAAGGTGTGGATGGCCCTATCTGTTTATATGTGTTTCCAAGTGTTGGGAAGGACTTTGTAACTTTGTGGTCCAAGGTAAATACCTCATTTAACCATACTAAATTACTACCATAACATCCTTTGACAGTTAATGCTACAGGTGTGTATTGGCTGTGTGAAAAAAGCACCTTGTTAGGTAATTATTTCATGCAACCTGGTATGTGAGCACTTCATTTTATGTCTTCCAGTTTTATACTGTGAAAAACAATAAATAATTGCATCTGTTCTCCTGGATCCCATTGATGATTTTATATGTCATCATCATTATTATCAGCTCCTAGTAACCTCTTTTTTCCAGGCTGGAAAGTCCTAATTTATTTAATCTCTGCTTATATTGAATATGCTCTGATTATCCTGGTCCCCTTTGTCTGTACATTTTGTAATTCTACTCTAGCAAATTTAAAAGAATAAGAGCTCCACACTGTATACAAAATATGAACTCAAAGTTCATCTGGACAATGTTTTCTGGTTTGAACTGTGTGCCTACTAGTTCAGAATGCTTTGCCTCTTTCTTTATTGCTTAGCTAATGTCTTCATTAAACTGTTCAGAGAGGCTGCAATCACTTTTCTGAGCAATAGCTAATTTAACCTTCTATGTAGGTCTAACAAATGTCTTTCCCAATATCTACTGCTTTATATTTATCAGCACCAAATTAATATGTGATCTTATCTCCCACTTCTCACAAACATGAAATCCTTCATGCCTCTTGGCAGTAAATTTTAGTTTAGTCTGCCTTGAATATTGACTCCATGTGTGTGCTGCATGCACCAGGGGTGGGAGGTAACAGCAAAAGTAATGGCAAAGTACAGTGGACAGGTCTGACTGCGAAGAAATGATGGGTCCCGGAGGACAAATTATCATCTGGCTTCTGAATGGCACAAATAAAAGCAGCTGCCAACCATTTTCATCAGTCTGGGCTTTGTCTCCCTCTACAGAACAAATGTCAGGTCATTATTTAAAGAGGAGCTCAGCGTGGGTAAATTTCCGGAGTGCTGAATGAGCTGTCATCCTGGAGATTAGTGTTCTGAGATATCATATAGGTAGACAGGGTGAATCACAGATCTTGTGGGAGACCATTCCTCTGAACACAGCCATTGGATGTATGTCTGAGGGATACAGCTGGGTTGGAAATCCGAAGCCTAGCATGTGTTCAGAGTGCGAGGCAGCAATAGTGGGGCTGCAAACACAGCAGTGATAAATGGGAGGGGAATGGAGCTACTGTTGAAGTACAGCAGAGTGTGATGGCATTTCTTACACTCAGGAAGACAGCTTCGTGCAAGTGCAGAAGTCTGGGGTTGTGTTTATGTATTCCAGCATTTTAAATGTGTGTACTTCTGTGAAAATTTGCACCAAGCTGAGGCTCTTGACTACATACTAAATAAAGGTTACTAGTACTTACAGTTCTTAATTTACAGGCAGTGGACTTAAAGTGACAGATAATTTCAAAATTGTAGTCAGTTTCTGAGGAGAAATGTTAACACACCCTATGGTATTCTGTCCCTGCCTTGGTTTCCCTGTTAACTGGGAAGAAAATGTGCTGCCATTTCACTGGAATGATCAGTTATCACAGAAAAGTGACATTTTTATTCTATTCACTGTTACATGTTGCTGGTTTCAAATAGCTTTTTTTCTCATCAGTATGGATTTGAAGAACTAAAAACATTCAGGTATCAATTAAGCATCATTCATTGATTGAGTGGATATTTTACTGTAAAATGACCTGAATTACCTTTCTTAAATGAAAAACATTAGTATCTGGACCCAACCATAAAGAAAAACTAAAGTTAGGACAAAACAAGTCAAATGCTGGCCTTGTTTAGTCCAGCTGATTTCCTTCCATTCCATGTGGAAAAAAAAATAGTGAATACCGAGCCAGGGAAATAGTCAAATAACCCCCGTGCGAAGTTTTGCCTCGAGTCGCCTTTCCCAGACGCAGCTGCAGGGGCGGGACGGGCGCCGCGAGGTGGCGCTGCCGCACCGGCTACGGCCGCCTCCGCCGGGGCCGAACGGGCCCGACCGGGCCCGACCGGGGCCGAACGGGGCCGACCGGGGCGACGGGGCCGAACGGGGCCGAACGGGCCCGACCGGGGCCGACCGGGGCCGAACGGGGCCGAACGGGGCCAGTAGCCTTCAGCCGCGGGGAGACAGAGCCCGCGGGGCCGCTCCCGGGATGTCGCCGCGAGCCCCGCAGTGCCGGCGTGTGCGGGAGCTGTGTGCCGGGCTCCCCTTGCCCGCAGCGAGACTGCACCGGCTCCCGGGTACAGCCGGGCGAGACCCGCGGCCCGGGGCTTCCCCTGCCCGCGGGGATGGATGCTGCGGGAGGGTTGATGGTTGTTCCGCTCAACGGCCACCGCGTTGCACTTTCAGGACAGACAATTCGCTTAAAAATATAGTTTTAGTCACAAATTGTTAAAAATTAGAAGCTGCAACAGATTAAGCAAAGTAGCTGCTCCTTGCCCCATACTCCATCTCCCTCGAGTTCATTAAGTTGCCTAAGCTCCGCAAAGTTAAATAGCACTTACGTAAGTCCAACAGCCTTAGAGGAACACGAGGCATTGGTGCACTGGATGGTGCCTGTCAGCTTGCTCATTCTCTCGGAGTGTCTCTTTCTTCTCAGACAGACCATATATTTAGAATAGTGATGCTGGTGCACTTAGATGCCACTGCTTCCAAAGAACAGGCTGTTAAAGAAAATAAACATGCAAGTTAAGAAGCGATATTTTCAACTGTCTTTCAATGTTAAATCTTTGCAGATGGATAGATTTAATACAGATGGAGTAAAATATCATGTTCAGTTTCTATTTTGTTTAGGAAATTTAATATTAGACTCCTGGCATCAGTAAGTTATTTTCCCTCTTTTTATAGACCACATTCATTCATATGTCCCACTCTAAAAGGAGGCCTTGCTGTCCACTGGTTTTTCCTCAGTAACAAAGGACTCTGATGGTGCTGATTCCATTCTGCTGCCTGAGCCTGGAGCTCATCCAAACCTGTGGCATTTGTAGGGAGCTACTGCTCTGTAGGCCAGCAAGGCTTCTCCAAGATTTTGACATGTATTTGGGCACTTGAAGGGTAGCCTCGGCTAAACCTGGTAAATCAGGTAAAGCTCACAGAGGTGACTCGTGTCTCTCTCAGCCTTTCAGCTCCCGTGATACTCTTGCCTACTCAGCCATAGCGCACTCATTCTGCTCCTGTTTAGCCCTCCAGCAGCAGTTCCCTGGTGTAACAAATGGAGTTGTGCTGGTCTGGCACCCTCTGTTTAAAAATGACGTACGGTTAAGTATTTTAAATTTACCAAATTGCTAATGATTTTCAAAGGCTTTAATTGAGTGATTATAGCAGCCATTGATTTTTCAGGCTTCAACCTACACTATAATTCAGACACTCTGCAAAGGAAGTCATGCACAATCGGATTTAGCCATCATTCACAGTGAGGCCTGTGCAATTACCATTGAAAACGTCAGGTATTGTGTTTGCCTTATTAACTTACATTAGGAACCTGTAGTGAAGCTGTGAAATAGCAGTTGTCTTAAGACATTTCCTGTGGCAGGGTTTTTATTAAAGACATTTACATAGCCATAAACTGCAAAGGAGGATGCTTGATGCAAATTGAAGAGATTTATGTTTGAATGTGTTGTACTGTCTGCAAATGCACTGGAAATCCTACAAAAGTACTGCAATACCCACAGACTGTGTTGGGAGGAACCAGTATTGCCTAGCTGTGGGCTTTTTAAACATTTAACAATTTTGACAGTCAGCAGCAGTACTTGGAAAGCTGATTAAAAATGACCAGGTTTTGCAATCAGGGCCAGGATTCAGGTTGGAAGTTGGGCACAGGGCAGTACTGTGGGAGGTCTCATGGCACTATGCCTCCATCCTAGGCACTGCATGATCTATCTGCCCCGTTCATCACAGCGATGCTCCCTAGAGGCAGTTGCTATTGCATGAGGAACCTTCTTGCTCACTCTCTTGGGGTACTGTACCTTCTACCTGCTGTTGAGTCTGGCTGGAGTTTGGGAACCTTTAAATTCCCAGTTAGAAGTGGAACTACAAAGAGAATGAACATTTCACAACCCAGCTCAATTTTTTTTTATGTAGTGGCAGTCATTCAAAGGAACATTTGCCATGCAGTAATATAAAAACTCTCATGAAATAAGAATCAAATGAGAATGTTATTTGAGAGCAATTTAAAAGTGTAATGACAAGCAGTTCCTTGGTATTCAAGCCCCAGATCTTCAGAGGGAGTGATGAGGTCCTTGCAGTGTCCTGGGACTCAAACATTTGTGAAATATGAAACTGGATATTGGAAAGTTTAAAATTCCACAAGGTTACTACCTGCTCTGACCTACCAGAACTGACTTTTACCGTGAGGATCTGACTGTCTCCTGGAATCTAAGACTAAAGATTTTTTTTCATTGCAGACAACTGAGGGAGCTGAATTAGTTTATTTCAGGTCTTTTCCCCATGTTATTTTTGCCCTTAAGTTTGCAGTAGTTCCTGCTTTCCTGCTTTTGTTGCCATACAGTTGACTTTGACGTTCACAGACGTTTTTAGTGATGCATTGAGAAAGAGGCTTTGGGAGCTGCTTCTGCTGGTTTAAGACCAACTAATTTACTGTAGCAAGTGCCAAGCAGGCTGTAAGCACCAGATGAGTACACCTTCCTCGTGGCATTTGTACTGTGCACCAGTACAAAATATTTTTCTTTCAAGCCTCACTAATGTTTTCTTTACCACCCACTTTTAGCATTTTGAAAGAAGAGTTAATTTCCTTCAATGAAATACTAATGTGAAGGTAGGGGTTCTGTCTTGAATTAATCTAAGGTTAGCACTCACGGCGGATGAGTGACGGGGAAGCAGAAGTGGCTCTGGCTGACGCTGGCATGCAGAAAGTCCCTGGAGGCCATCACACTGGCAAGAATTATTGCCTGAAGGGCAATTACATTGGCAAGCATCAGCTGGAGCACCGTGCACCCTACTTTCTCACCTCATCATGCCAATTCATGCCGCCAGCTTTGTTCTGACACCCATCCTCTATCACTGGAGCAGGTGGCAAGGAGCCAGCTATGCTCAGCATGGGGGTCTTTGCTCCTCAGAGAGCCAGTAACTGAGGGCCAGCTCAGCCTCCACTGTGGCTACACAAATCCAATACAATGCCAAGGGCAGAAATAAAGCCCCACTGAATAATACCCAGAAGCTTGGAATAGTCTAAAGAACTTTTCTTTAAAACAAAAACAAAAGGAGCAAGACAGTGGGAGCAAAGAAAATAAAACACATTCTGGAGCTAGACCTGACTGGTGGCAAATGAACAGATGGACAGCTCTACTCATCCTCCTCCTAGGGAAAGGGGTGGTCATTCAACTGTGAGACAAAAGACATGGACAGGAAGGTGCAGATTTCCCCATCCTGGCTTCCGTCCTGCCACCTTCTGAGACAGCTGTGATCCCACTGGGCTTTTATTGCTCTCATCCCATTATGGTCAGGGTTGGGGTTGGGAGGCAGACAAAGCCTGGCCCTGGGTTGGAGAGCTAAAGGATGGAGGCCACCAAGGGAGAGGCCATGCTGCCCAAAGAGTGGTTTCTACATGAGCTTCTGGTTCCTGGCCAGGTGCCTCAGGCTCAGCCTGAGCCCCAGACAAGGACTAGGGTTAGGAATAAAGCTGATTCTGGAACTGTTGGGTTATTGCACTTTTCATTTAATAAATGAAGAAATTATGGAAAGACTAGAAGTCTGAGTGGCCACAGAAAGTACCTGTAAATGAAAAAGAGAAGCACCACAGCTCTACTTGTAGCAGACAAACTGTTACTTTTGCAGACCTACCCTGTAATAGTGCCCAAAATATGCTTTCATTTTGCTTCAGAAACCAAGACATATTTGGAAAAATAAAATAAATAAAAATCAATGTTTACACGTCACTTACGGGCACTTTGCTTGCCTTATATGTCTTTTTAAATGCCTTCAGCATTAAGAAATGAATGCTTTTTTTCTGGAAGAACTCCACATTTGCTGAAAATATGGAGAAAATAATAAGTTTTAAGAACAGAAAAAAAAAAAAAAAAAAAGGTATTTGATTTTATACGTATGTGCAGTAAATAGCCCAGATGTCTTCCATGAAAGATTTGAACATCACCATCTAAATTTTTCCCTTGGCCCAGCTGCACCAAACCCAACAGATACTGCACTGGTGCAGATGTGGGGGATTTGAGCCTACACTAAATGAAAAAACAGTCATTTAACACATGTCAAGCATCACATTGTTGAGCCCCACTCTGTCCCATACAGTCAGTGGCTACTATCATGCACTGAGGACTAAGGACTGTACCCACTGAGACCTGCAATTTCCAGCCCTCTAGCAGCTGACAAATGAACAACAGACCAACCCAACTCATTAAACCAGCAAACAAGGAATATAGGGGAAAAAAGAGGTAGTTTTGTGCAGCTGCCTTACATTACATCAGCTCAGTGTGGGGTCAGATGTGTGCTAGATCTCATGCATAGATATGGGTGAGACTGCTCAGCTGTGAACAGGGGCAGAGAAGCAGAGATGGGGAGGATGAGAAGATGTCTACCCTTCTCAGCAAAACAAGCTGCCCTCTTCCTGCAGAGTGCTTAGCTGCTTGCTTAAATATAAATCAGTCCTAAACCAGGACCTGTAAGCTCTTCAAGATGGGGACCCTATCTTCAGACTTGAACATGCTCTGCTCCTGTCAAACAATTATGGTTATTCCTTTCCTTTTGCATTGCTTTCTAGTGATATTCAGTTGCATTCAATTACAAATAACCTTGGAAATCTGGCACAGGTAGATCTTCCTGATTAGCTATCAGGAATGTCTTATTAAATATTACATTATCTCCACTCCTTAAACAGATAAGTCCATTATCTCCTGTCAGTGTCTGGCCAATTTCCCTCTCTCCTGAATGCTTCCATTTCATGATGGAGAGGCACATGCTAGACCAGGCATTTCTAAGGCCTTATTTATTACTTGTGTGTGGTGCTTTAGCTCTCTCATTTAGATTACATGACTTACAAATGGACACAAGATACATAGTGAAATAAGTTGTCTTTCTCTTCAAATACAAATCCTGTTATATTCCATTATTTATATATTCATAATGTTTATTTGTTCTTATTCAGACAGAGTGAAGTCAGCAGTGCTTACTACTAGCTACAAAAATATGCAATTTTCTTTCCAGTCTTTAGTAGACATAAAAACACAGCTGCATTTTTTCTCTAGGCTGTGAGTTGCATATTTTCTCACAGCATCACATATTGCCCTTTTTTATACCTGTAGCCTAGAAAATAACTGACAGCATGGTCTCCCTATCTATTTCAACTCCATTTATGTCTCTGTTACTTAAAAGTAGATTTGAATGTGTACCTGCAGCACAGGTAGAGGCATGATTTCTTACTCTTGTTCACTGGGGGTTGGAAAGTATATTCAGTGTCCATTCCCCTCACTCATCGCTTCTAGGTATTGGTAGTGAGTTCCAGTGGACAGCAATCAGTAATACACTCTGTAGCTGTTATTGGTTCACATTTCACTCTTTTTCTTTCCTATTTGCCAGAGGACCACAGTGCCAGGTACTCTAGCTCCCAGTACACAGAGTCAGCTGCTGTAGTGACATACACAGAGAAGCCCAGCACCAGGATATGAGGGAGAAGATTTCTCTGAATGCATAATTACAAATTAGTTAGGCTTCTCACAAAAAAATTCATGCTCAGGACCTGTGTGTTCAGTTTGGGAAGGATAGTGCCATAAGAGCTGAGGAGGTGGGAAGAGAAGCACGCGGATATTAGCAGCCATTAAGGACTGTACAAATAAATAGAAGTCAGTGCAGTTTCAGATGCTGGGAGGACTTGAAGATTAAGTCATTTGGATAAGAAACATCAAGTAATAAAGCAGCACCTGGGCCCTTGCCTAGAATTTTGAGTACAGTCTTTCTCAACGTTCACATTAATATGTATTTTTTTTCTCAGTTCTGAATAATCTAGCTCCAAATGATCAAATTTTATGTGAAGTCCTGCCCAGCCTATTTTTTCAGATGCATTCACACCAGCTAATTTGGGGAATGATCTGGTCAGTTTGGGCTTTTGAACTCAAACCTCCATGCTCCCGAGCATGTTGTCTACCCCAGAGTCAATTCATTGCTAATTAGCACAGGTCACAGGGACATAACCTTTGAAAAATACTGCTGATGCACAATGCATTTCAACACAGTAACCAGCACTGAGATGTGATTTGTTGAGAGCACTGTTATAAATATTCTTTTGCGCAAGAGAAGCATGGCTAAGGAGAAAACCTTATCTAATCCTGTTTTATGCCACATGCCAGATTAAATGTATCAATTGCTATCATACAGGATCCAGATGTAAACATGCTGTCAGCTTTAACGGTATTCTAATTTTATAAAAATATAAACCCTACGGCTGAAATGTCTTTTTCTGGTTTCTTTTTCATATGTTGGATTAACACATCAACAGCTGTGAAAGAATGTTTCCAACCATGCTACAGGACCTTACTATTAAAATACTGTCCATACGTAATGTTCAACAAAAGAAAAAGTTAAGCCTTGAACTCTCTTCCTCTGCTGCCCACACATGAACAAATACCAGGCTTAACATTTCACAATTTCCTTTCATACCAAAACAGAATTAGGAGTTGACATTTCAAAAGTCATGGAATAAAGAAAAGACACAAACTTTGTGAATACCAAAGAGAATTTTATTGGGCAGCGGGTTGAGAGAAGATCAGGATTTTTCATTTTGGTGTTGTATGTGTGCCTTCCAGAGCACCACCATCAGCATCTGAGCAGCCAGAATAAAGTGGCTTCACTTGATCAAAAGCACAGAGGGGATTTTCAATAATTTCCATGAAAGATAATATTGATGAACATCATGTGTTCTTGAGAAAATTTGATTACATCAAACCTATATTTCTTCAATGAGGAAAAAAGAACATTTCTTCAGAAAGATAAAGCAGAAAGAGTTCACAATGTGGGATGGTTAGAGACAAAAGGGTTTGAAAATTTTGTGAACAATGCAAAATTAGACCCATAAACCCCATATGAAATTTTGAAATTTCTATGAAATTTTTGGTAAATACATATGTACACATTGTAGGGTGTTTCCCTTCACCACTGTTTTGTTCTCATCCACACCTATGTGAAACTAGAATCACTTCCCCCAAGTTGTTCTGCTTTAGACATTTTCATTTTTCTATGCATAAATTTCTAGCTTCCTCTCTTTACTTTTTGTATTTACCTATTTCTTTAATCCTATTTTTTTAATCCCATTTAGAGAGTCCTTCTTTCAGTCCTCCTTCAATTGCACTGGAGATTTTTACACCCTGCTATTTCAGTGGGGAAAAGAAATGTCCTTCTCTTATTCTATTGCCCTATTAGTGTTGCATTTACAGCTACACTTTGGAGTAGGATGCTTTCCATGGGTTTTTTAGCCAAAAGAGAAAATATAATTTAAATCAGGAAGATGTGGCAGGCCGTGGTCTGCTGGGCATTTGAGGGAACATTAAACTTTGCTGAGGAAAAAAGACCCTCCTCATCTCTACCAAATCAAACATGCAAGAGTTTTCTTCCCTTATAGGTTTTTCATGTCCATTCCACATCCTCATTAATCAGATGAGGGCTTGTGCTGCAGTCACAGTCTGATCTGCTCCCTACTTGGTAGAGCAGAGCCCCAGCAAACAGCTTCAGGACATCTGAGCTCTCTCTGTGCATGAAGTCCCCTGGGGAAATCCACCAGCACACCTCATACTTCCACTGAGCATTTACCAACTTGCTGCTGCCTACAAGGCAGTTAATAGCAGTCTCTTACCCACCTGGTGCTCTTTTGTAGGATCCCCTTTTCATGGTGCAGCTCCCATTTTCAGTAAAAGCTATTTCAGATTTTGGGTACAGCTGTTTGGGAAGGGTGCGCTTTTTTTAAAAACCATATATATAAATAAAATCTGGAACAGTTGCATTCTGGGCCCTGGAGATGACAAATCCTCTAATTATAAGAAAATCTTCTAGCTCATCTTTATTATGTTTGGCTGTCTGAACAAATGTTACTCCAAAGGAGTGAAAATGCTCTCACATCTCCCTTCAGATTCAGAATTTCAGTATCTCCAATTATGCCATTGATGGCAAATCTCAAAGTATCCTGTTCTCACCAGAAGAACCCTTTGCAGATAAGGCCTTGTGCCATTCAGTGACCTTCTTCCCTGACTTCTCTCATTCCATGATGGCAGCCCTGTGGCTGCCATGGCTGTTTGTACCTGTGTGAAAGTTCTGTCCTAACTGAGAGGAAAAAGGATGCGGCATGCAAAGAGAAACTATCGACAGCAACATCTGTGAAAATGAGGCTGGTTTTGACTCTGTGCATATGCATGCTATATGCATATGTCACCATTTCTCTTCATTTTAATAACCAGAGATATTTCTTACCTACTAAATATTTGGGGCTGGGTCACAGTGGCAATTATGACCGACATTAGTGTACCGTCAAGAGAATCCATGTACCAACATAGCTAGTATGCAAATACAGACTTTGGGAAATGAAACACATCTTAAAGCCAGAAGTTGATGACTTTGAATTGGCTATTTGGGCTAAATTGAAAAATAAGCACAGAATGCCCCTCCTGAAGGTCTGTCTGGGGATCTGCTTCTGGACAACACAATCCAGAAGTTTGTATAGACCTCCAAGTTCTTTTCCCTTGCCATCCCTATTTACAACTCATCCCACAAAGGGGAAATTGTAACTCCACTTAGTTGTGTGTAGGGTCTCCTTCTGAAACCCCCCTCCCACCCAACTTCACTGTCCCTTGGCCTTTTTAAAGGCAGAAAGAGGAAAAAGCCCACTCTGGGCTTACCCCTCCCCTTCCCTGGCAGTGTCCCAGTGAGACACACACAGCTGCCCCGGACCCCTCTCGTAGCCACAGCACCCTGGCGTGCAGGGCTGCCCTCACACCTCAGGCACCGGGCAGCACACAAAGCACCCAGGCCAGGGGCAAGATGGAAGTGCCAAACCCAGGCTGGGTTAGGCTCTGGATACCCACAAAGTGCTCAGCCCTCTGGAGGCTGCCAGTGTCCAAAGTCATGCAGGGCTACTGTCTGCTGCCTTTTTCCTGGCAGCAAACCCCCTGCTTTGTGTGCTGGTGGGGCTGCTTGAGCAGTTTCAGCTTAGAAACCACTGAATCAAAATTAATCCTACTGCTTCATGGTTTGATATTGCTTGCCTGAATTTGCATAATTTTATATGTGTACTTCCCTATAGGCAGAGTGTGACTTTATTTTAAAATTGGTTTGTTGAAGATAATAATCTTTAGTAGACGATAATTTGAATGGACTCATAGATACTCAGAACAGTTGAGGCTGGAAGGGATCACCAGAGCTGGTCCAATCCCACCACTGGCTTGATCTGGGTCAGCCAGAGCCAGCTGACTGCCCACCCAGTTGGGTTTTGAGTATTTCCAGAGATTGGGTTGCCTTAGCTTCTCTGGGTAACCTGTTCCTGTGTTTGACCATCCTCACTAGACAAAGACTTTCTCTTGTGCTTAAAGGGAATTTCATACGTTTGAGTATTTCATGTAGTGTTCCTGAAACATGTTGCTTTCAGTTGTCAGCAGAGAGGGTCAGGTGGAAAGGGAGACACTCACCCTGAAAAACACAGCTGTGATTCACACCAGTGATACTGAGTGAAATATAAAAGCTTTACTACTGAGAGCTTTTCAAATTGAATGCAGTACATTCATTCAACAGTTCTTTGTGTACAGAGGTCAAGTGGAGGATATTTTCTTTACTCTGTCTTCTGTCTTTTATACTATTCTTAATGCTCCCAGCAGCTCAAAATGATCTTTAGGTTAGATACTGTTTCTGCTTGTTGTCAGGCCATTCATTACCTTGTCATTCTGTCACAGAGGCAGCTGAACAACTTCTACATGCCTGGTACAGTGCTATAAATATGAAGATATTTTAAAACATTCCACAAGTTCACCACTTGCATGACATTCTGGGTTTTTTTGACACTAAATATTTCATACTAATTTGAGAAAAAACACACAGTATTTACCTCAACCAAACTGGCAGACCAGAAGTTACTGGTAGTAAAATACAAGTAGAGACCTCAGCTAGCTCAAAGGTCCTTTATTTTCCTTTTAGATTCATTTTACACCGTTTTATCTGTTTCCTGATCTTCACCAACAACCCTGTAGATGGATCAGACCCACTAATTCCACCAGAGAGATTGTGCCACGGCTGTGTCCAGCCACAGCTGTCCTAACGCACAGTCAAGAGCATCTGATTACTTTGTTTCACAAGGCAGGATAATAAAGCTTTCCTGAACAGCAGTGCTTACAGCAAGTGAACTATGCAAAATCTCTCCCCTCAACCGCTATTACACAGCTTGCAACCTTTCGTTCAGGAGATTAAGTTTGTATCTCTTCGAATTATCTCTTTGTAATTGGAAAACTTTCATTTTGACAGAGACAATGTGGCAGCCTCCCTGCGAGTCTTGCTACGAGCCAGTGCTGAGTGCCATCTGGAGAACTGATGCTGAAGTCAAGCAACAACATCCTGTCATATTTTATCTGGAACTTTGGAACAGAACAACTAATAACATCTTAAGCTTCAGTTGTCTGGCTCTCTCATGCTCTTGGCAGAGGTCATAACCAATGGTGGCTTTGCTGATTTGCTGCATCAAAACTAATTAGGTTACAGTGCTCACTGACAGAGCCTCTCGTAATGGCATAAAAGCCTCAGGCTTTAACTTTACTCATTATGTCAAGGTAAGGTTTCACACTCATAAAACTAGCACCTGTACCACCTTCTCAGTCATAATTTTAACATCCATTAACAGTGTTTATTCAGCTTGACAGTGTTATTGACTCCTACATTTCACTTTTCCCTTCCCTGTTTAAAAATGCTGCTGGTGAGAAGTGGGGCTCATGGCATGAAGGCGCATGCCTGATGTTGCAGATGCAGAATTCCAAGTGCAGCCTCTTTGCTTTTTGCATTCTTTACAGCAGCAAGAATTCCCCAGTCTGACTAGATGGGGTTTGTATGAGTGCACTGGTACTGACTCCTGCTTTCTCTGGAGAAAGCCTGGTAAGATGACCTTTTTACCGAGCTTATAGGAAATCTATTCTTTTACCAGACACTTTCAGTTTGTCTTATTGAATGAGTCAGTTCCAAAAATCTGAGTAAAATGAAGACAACCGTTGCACAAGGTTAAAATTAGGGCAATGCTCAGGGTAAAAGTCAGGGCACATCTTAACGGCTCTTAATTCAAGAGACAAACCAGCAGGAAAGAAGATTTCTGTCTGCACTGAGGGAAAAGAGAGAAGTAAGGTTTAACAGTTTCCTTCTTAAATGTTGTAAAATATGTCAGCAGGGGGCTGTGGCAGTAAGAAGAATTGGGATTTCTCACAGCAGGAAAGTGGCACTTCACTAGTCTGGCTACATTGATTATCAAGATGAGGCCGTCTTAAAGAGCAAGCACAGCACTTAAATGTATTATAATGTGTGGAAGAATCATTATTAAAAAAGACAGTACTGTATATTTGCTCTAAGATTTTCCACCTGCTACTGCTTGCAGGGGCTACAGTAGTGGGAAGAGTGCATGCAACTCTCTTTTTTACTTGTCTGATGAAAATATCAGCTGAATAGTAGGGAGAGCTGACAATTTTGTACGGCCTGGATTTTGCCGGACATTAATATGTTGTCCCTGAAAATAAGCCTTCTGATTTGTTTTAGTATAATAGAGTCAGTTCTCATGAATTGTAAGATAAATAAGGATCACGTTTACATTCCTTTGTGAAAAGATAACACCTGATGGACTTCTCAAGTGACCAGTGGAGATGGAGAGGTGGTAACTTCTCTGTCCAATCTCTGGTCACTGTCCAGAAACTTATATATACGAGGTCAATAATAAAGGACAGAGTTATTTTCTTCTTCTCTGCCTGAACACCTGTTGTGTGTGTTACTGTGTGTTTCTATCTGTGTCACAGTAACATTAATGCTGGATCTTCTGTATTTGAGAAAGACATTAAAAGTGTGCAATGAATGAGGGTTAAATAAGGATTTGTTTATATATTTCTGTCTTCAAAGTGTTTACCATGATGTTACTTAAAATTCTTGCACTTATTTATTTATTTATTTATTTATTCCTTATGCTTTTTGGTTTTTTTCAAATGGGAACACCACAAAACCCTTGAACTTCTACTACTCTTAATTTCCTTTTAATTGAGAAAAAGGGTCTGAATTCCATTAAATTAATAATTGCAGTTTAGAGGATTTAGATAGCACTGTATTTTTAGACCTGTCTGATTTGTCTTAATAAAGAATGCTCTGGGTCTATGATATCTTCATGGTCTTTCTGTCCTATTTAATGTATTTCATACATTATTAAAAAAAAAAAGAAAAAAAAAAAAAAAAAAGAAAAAAAGGAAGTATGGAAAATTTTTGAGCAACACACATTCCAGTGTCATAAAATGGAATGTATGTTGTTCACCCCCAGGAGCATTTCCAGTTGGGAGCTATGTCTTTCTGAACATGGATGCACATCAATGGT
Organism: Sitta carolinensis; assembly: GCA_032173965.1. Classification (NCBI taxonomy): domain Eukaryota; kingdom Metazoa; phylum Chordata; class Aves; order Passeriformes; family Sittidae; genus Sitta; species Sitta carolinensis. Next base: position 23,850,718 of record CM063288.1, read on the forward strand.
TGTGGCAAACTGTGCCTAACCGAGTGTTATATGATAATGGACAGATGCAAAGAAATCAGACCTGGAATACTGCATACATATTAGGATACTTGCTTAACTGAAGAGACAGGATATTTAACAGGGAAAAATCAGTACATGGTTTTGATGTGGATGGATTGCTTTTAGACAGGAAACTATCCTAGGCAAAATGCATAGGTTGACAATGCAGTGTTTAAGGAGGTCTTAGCTATCTGAGTGAAGAGATATTTGAGAATATTTAGATCCCCAGCACCCTATACATAAACACACTCATTGCTTTACCACCTTTATCTCATATGCCTTGTGATAACAAAGTTAATTGTATGCATAAATATGTGCAGGACTACATCCACATAATGGAGAGAAAATAGGTAGCATGACATACACAACTCCAGTTAAGAAGTAGAAATTAAAGGAATGGAAATTAAGACTGAAAATCAAGAGAACTCTTGTCATAGAAATTTCAGATCGTGAACTGATTTCCATGGTTGATGAGAAAAGTTTCGTTGTTTGGGGTTTAAAGCCAAAACAAAGGAACCAAATTCTTGATAAAAACAGAAGAGCAACCAACACACCCTAAATGGGTCAGCATTCACTGACTGTAACCTCTAAATTCACATGTGTATCTCCAGATCGATATTTTGCATAAGCAGAACAAAAGCAGTACCTTATTATATATACTTGACAGGATCTACAGGTACAGATCATTTAGTCCTTTGGGAATATGCACAGTGTTACGTGGCCACAGGGCAGTACAGCAGCTAGCACTTCTGATTTGGGAACTTAGCATGAACTGATAATCCTCACTGTCTCTTGCGTGAAGCATTTTATTTACTATTATTTGATTTAGGAAACTTAAAATTCCAGGACTGCTCTCTTGGGAAAGAAAAAATGACCTGAGAGACTGCACCATGGACTAATAAATATGGCCTTATTTACATACATGCAGTAATATTACTGAGGACTTGGGGGAAGAAAAAAACCAAGTCATTGTTTTATATTTATTTTGTGGATCTTTTAAACAAAGTTTTAAACCAGAATGATATAACATGAACCAAAATATATACAACCTAGATTTCAAAAATATGCATTCAGAAGAAAGATTTACTTCATTTCCTATTTTTTTTTAACCGCTCAGCTGAAATACAAGCTTTAAAACTGCTTACCTCAGGGAAAAGGGTGTTGTCTAAATTTTCTTACCACATTAGAGGGGTTTGTTGTGACAACACATAACAGAGGCTGGGTGAGGCTACTGCCCATTACTCAAGCCTGCTTCCAGTGCAGGAGTGCTGTGAGGACCATGTGTTACAGCTGCTTTGCCCTATGAGGTAACTTAAAGAGGGACATAATCCAGCCATAAATTCACAATGTGAATTCCCTGCTTTAGAGGAGCACTGCTGGATATAAAAGTGCCACAGTCAATCTGTGCAGAGGCATAAAAACAAGTTGGAAAAGAGGGAGCAGGACTGAGGCGCTGAGATCGTGCCGTGCCTCGTCTCCGCTGCTGTGTGGACATCAGGGTTTTCCTTCTGCCTGTGTGCCTGGGACCATGCAATAGCACATCCCACCCAGGGCTGCCCTCTGCTCTCCAGTGGAGGCAGAAATGACCATGTTAGAGAATGACCCTCTGAAAGACTAAAGGTCTGGAAACTGAGAGGCTGCTTCTCTAACTCTTTTCTCTTGACTTCTCATGTTACACAGGAAGAACTCTTATACCCATCAGTAATGTAGTATATGCTAAGGATGTGTGCCAAAACTTGCCTCTTTCAGTAATATCTCCCAGGTCCTGCAAATTTCTAGAAAAGCTGAGTTCTTCAGATCTTTGTCCTTCATGGTGGCAGGATCCAGTTCTAACATACATCTTCAAACTAAAAACCCTCAAACATTAAGAAGGTAACAGTGGTTACAATTTTGACACCACTAGTCAAATCCAGAGAGTAGTTGCTGTCATTGACAGGATGGCACAGGGCAGTAAAAATGGAACTGAGAAATGGAGATGTGACTTAGACCTCAGCCTTTAAGATGGAGATCATCAGGTTCTCTGCATGACAGATGCAGTAACCTTCTGTTTCTTATTTTGCTAAGTTGTTTTTCTGCAGTTGGAGATGGGTGCTGAAGAGACATTGCCAGTATCCAGCCTTTCTGCCAGAAGTGGAACTGTCACCCGCATTGTGCAAACTCGATTTGGCCTCTAAGCATGCTAAATCGTATTTGTTCTACATTGATAACATTCAGTTTGTTTAACTGCCCTCTAAAGTCTGTGTAGATTGCATTTTGTTGAGGGATATCTCAGCATGTGAGCGGGATAGGATATCAGTCAACAATCCAGAGTTCAGAGCTGAAGAGAGGCCCTTGTGGTTCCCCCAGAATTCAAGACATGCTCAGACAGCCTAGATTAATATTGGAGTCTTCTTAGAGGACTTAGTTCTGTCTGCAGGGAGTTTTCTAAACCCACTCATCTGGCACCATTATAAGCTGAAGAACATTATAACCTAGAGAACATACTAATAATCTCCTTAAATGAAACATATTTTGTTTGCAAATGTGCTACTTCTATAGTCTGTTAACATGGTTTAGCATCTTGTAGGCTGTGTTCAGAGTTTGGTATTTTCCCATGCTCAGCAAGAACAAGTTTTTTTCAGCTAGTATGTTTCAGAGATATGTTCTGTTAAAACAAAGGACTGTGCTCCCACAGCCTGTGTAAGGGGAGGCAGTTCAGATTGCTAACAGTGCCAGAAATGTAGAGATGTATCTGCTGCTTATCTGCTAAAGAGATCTGAAAAAAGCATCAGCTAAGCCAGCCCAACTCTACTGCTTAGAGGTAATGTGATGTCTCCATCTGTTTTTATGTTCCAAACACAGGGTGCTGAAGCTCTTAAGATTTATTTGACTAAGTAAGATCCTGTGGCTGCAATAGGAGACCCAGCCATTTTGTGAAACGAGGTTTTATATAGCTCCTGGCATTTCCAATAAAGACCCATTTGTTTCAAAGCCTCCATCTTTGGAGGGGATTTTTCTCTTTACTTCTGTAGATAACTGCCAGCAAGCTCCTAGGCCTGTGAAGAGGCAGAGTTCAGTCAGTCTGTTCACAATATGGAAAGTCATTGGCAAGGCAGCAAGGATTCTACTGACAGAGCACAGCACCCTCTCTGCCCATAGAATCAACCGTCGCTCTTATCAGGGGCAAGCATTAGTTCCTATATTCTGCAGTGCAATGTGAATTTTCAAAACCCTTCTTCTGAGAAACTGAAGGGCGAATGAAAGCGCTTTTTCTCCTTGTCTTTGCCTTCTGATTTAAAAAGTAACTTGCACCCTTTTTGAACCTTTGGTTACTTTTAGCTGCTCTCCATCTCTGTAAATAGTTGACGAGGTCTAGAAATAAAGGCCATAGTGAATGTTTTTGATATTCTTTCTGCCTGTGTGAGAGGAGGCAGGAGAGAGAGGTAGATATGAAGTCACAGTTTCTTCTTTAATTTTTTGTTGCACTGAAGAAGGTTCAGAATATTAAAATAATAAATCTGTCATAGGGGAACATATAGGTAAATCCATGCTAGAACCACTTAAATACCCTTTATGTTGATAAATGAAGATTCATTCTGCTGCTTAAAGCTTTATCTGCAATTGCCTTATTTCCCCTGTGTGTCTCTCTAACACAAGAGCTGACAAAAATATGATAGAAAGCCACATATTTTGCCTTCAAAAGGCAAGTGTAAATGTTGTCATAGCAACACAGAAAAGCACAATGTTACTTCTTAAAAGTGGTAGTGGGGAAATGAGGAAGAGATAAACAGAGGGAGAATTAGGAGTTTACAGAACACACAAAAAGAGATAGTTTTAACATGACTAAATGAATAGATATTTGCTGTGTGACACCCGAAGCTACTTGCAGGAAAGTTTGTTTGAAACACAAGCAACTCCAGTGACCTAGGTAACATATCTAAAAAATAAGTCAGAATCTTTTCATGTCCTGTGCCTTAAACGGCAGAAAATCTGATAAACCAGGGATCAGACGGACCTTGGGCTTACCCAGGTCAACTACTGGGAAAAAACCCTGCTAACTAGCAGGATCTTTCATTTTCATAAGCAGCTTGGGACATCCCACAGCACTGTCAAGATTTCAGTTTCCAGTGAAACTGCTAGACATTATTATAAATAAATGCAGGAGAGAAGATGCTAGCATATATATCTCACACTAGACTCTTTGGTTGAGAAACTTTTTCTTATGCTTTTGTCTTCTCTGGTGATGTAAAAGATGTCCTATTATGGTGTCCCAAGGACAGGTTTTCAGTAGTTTTATCAGTGAACTGAATAAAAATGTTTTCAGTAAGAAAAAGGAAAATTGAGAAGGAGCCATTAAAGAAACATACTTGTAACTGTGTTAAAACTACTCCACAACAATTTTGTTCTCATCCTGTAAGAAAAAACTGTTTATTTCCAAACCACAGTTGAAGGTATTTTACTTTAAATGTTTTATTTACATCTGTTTGTGTAGGTGGTGAATCTGGGTGCTGCAGACTTGAGAAGCTGCTGTGAACAAACCCAAAGAGACAAGAAAGAGCCCAGGGCCCTTTGTTGATTGGCAGATTCAGTCACTTAAATTCTGAGCCCAAAGCTAAAGCCTGAGCAGAGTCTGTTTCACAGAACTATGTGAATGCCATTGGAAACTTTTTTTGGTTTAACTTGTTGTTTAAAAGTATCAGCCATCTGAGGACAATTCATTTCCAGGACTTTATATAACATGTAAAGTACTGTGAGGTGATATTTTTAATGCATTTGGAGTTTGTTCTAGTATCATAGAGCAAGGAGAATGTCTTAGCTTGGTTTTTTCCATTCCTGTAGCTGTACTATAGATACAGATAATACCATTCATGAGGGAACAGAAGCTTACATGTTCATTTGGAGTTGACAAGTGGTACATTATTTCCAGATTTATGAATGTGAAAAGCTGTATAGAAATAGAAAAATTTCTGGCTTACATATTTACAGAACTAAAATGTTATTGCTAAATGACTTAAAATGAAAGAAATATCTACATAAAGAAATATTTCAGGAAGCTTTTGCATCTGCCTGTGTTTCTGTCTTTCTGGTGGATTTCTGCAGGTCATCTGATGACCCACAAGAATCTCTCTAGACCTTCCTCTTCTTGTCCTCTACAAAGGCTTGTCTCCCCCTAAGTAAGAGATAACCATAAATACAGGGAAAGGAAGTTGCTAGCAGCTACAGTACTGCAGGTATTTTGGCTAGAACAACTCACCATTTCCTCCCTCACTCTGCAATTATTTGCTTCTGGTAATGATGGCTGAAAATCGCAAGACCAAGATCAAAACTAAACTAACACAATGAAAATCAAGCACAGAAAGTCAGCACAGTCCTCTCAGTCCCTTTCATAAGTATGCTGATGGTTGTAGCACTACACATTGGGTAAGAAGTCAGGAGTTCTATTCACCTAACAGGAAAGAACTGTTACCCAGTTCCCTACAAAGTCAAGAATTTACTGCCCCATTCTATTTTCCCTATATTAAACAAATCAATTTTTTACCAGCAGCAAAATAGCTTGAGGGAACTAACTTTTACTAAATTATTTTTTAGTGTGGAGAGATGGCAATTTGTAAACCTGTCCTGTATTCTAATCACAAAATAGTCATTAGTATCACATCCACTTGCTGTGATTCTAACCACAGAACCCTTCAGAGGGCCTTATTTGCCATGTTAGTGGTACTGGATGCAAACAAGCTGTGGTTTTCTGGAGAGCAGGCAGACTTAGTGACAGGGCAGGCGCTGCAGCTCTAAGCCAGGTTTAGAGCAGAACACAGCCCAGGAAAGCCTTTTTCATGTAAGTCACCCTATCCCAACAAAGTTGCTGGGTTCCCAAGTCAGTCATAAATGATATCCTGTACACATAAAAAAGCTGTAACCAGTGTTCCCTTTCTCATCAGGACCTTCCCCATCCTGAACTGTAGTTGTAGTTATTTCCAGTGAGAAACCTTGCTCACACTTTAAATGCTTTCCAGCCCCTTTGGGTAAGTGCAGACCTGGAGCATCTGGGGCATGGTGCCTGCTCAGGAAAGTCAGTCATGATGACCCACAGCCTCAGGGGAGGCTTTCTGACTACTTTCACAGGTAGAAAACAAACAAACAAAAAAATCAAACAAACAAAACAAAACAAAAAAAAAATGAGCCAAGGAGAAGAGAAAAACAAAACAATCCTCTGCCGCTTCCTCTACTCTAGCCTCAGATTGTGCTACTTGACTTCCATTTAAATATTGGGCAAGGCTGTAGATACATTTTTTTACTACAAACTATTCAGTTCCCCAGACTTTACAATATTGAACCTGCAATCATAAATTTCAGCTGGGATTTGTATAATTTTATTCTTAATTCTGAGTCCAGTGAGGGGAAGTAAATTTTCTTAAAAGATCTTTATGACAAAGAAGGGGTTTCTTTTAAGAGCACTGGAAATGGAATCACAGGAGTCTAAGGGTATTTTTGAGAGTGTCACCTTGGTTTCACAATATACAGCTACGTGCTGAGGGGTGTCTATGGCAAGTAGGCAAACACAGAAATCAAACTGTACATAAACATAGCTGTATGCATGTATGTCTAAGGCTTTGGAAATATAACCATGTCAAGACAATGTGTCACATCAAGAAGTTTAAAAATGTCTCTAAAATTACTAAGAAAATGGATCTTTGAACCAAAATGTTGAGGCTAAAGCAGAGAAAGGAGAGCAAGATTGTAATATACATCCCCCTGTGGAGGGGGATACTCCCAGGCAATGTAAAGCAAACACATTTTAATGCTGCACATTACTCTGTGGCACTTGAGTGTTCTGGCCACTCCAGCAGACTGTTCTGTCATGTACTCCCATACTCCTCATTACCACGTGGTGCCATAGTCCATCTGGAGCACCAGCGCAACACAGGGTGACACAAAACCATTGGGAGCCTGGTACAAAGCACAGAGACAGCGCACTGAAAGAACCACAGCAGTGTTTGCAGCTCGGCAGCTCCTGCAGCCCCCAGACAGCCTCACTGGGCAGAAGCAGTGAGAGAAAATCCACTCCTGCCCCATTAGCTACATGAATCTTAATTGCTTTCTCTTGTAGAGATACCAAATATCTTTGTAAGCATCATGTTCATATCTTAACATGCAAATGTACATGCGATACCTTTATGAAATATGCAAATATGACGTGCTGGGCTATGATCTGATCTGCATGTGTATTTGAAAGCCTTTCTCATGCTTTGGTTCATGTATTGAAAATTTCTGACAGTTTGTTTAAGGTAAACAGAGCCAATCTGTCAGCATGATTCATTACCAGCACATCTGATAAGTATGACTTCACTTGCAGTAGCCTTGTATGTTTTTAAAGCACTTGCCTGCTTTGCAGTTAGCAAATTACCGCGAGGCAAAGCAAACACAAAAGGAGATAACAAAAGGAATGATGGATTCGATCACTTACAGAGGAAGGGAGATGATGAAGAGATTGCTTTACCGAGCACAGACACCTGGAAAGTAGAGTGTGTGTCTCAGCTGCTCAGAAGTAGTGTGATGCAGAAGCCTCATGCTGTGCACAGGCATCGCAACAAGAGGCTGTCATCACATACAGTCCCACATTCCCTTTTATATGTATTTTCCTGATTAAGTTTCTGTTGTGACAGCTTTTGAACAGTAACACCTTTCTCTTTTTTGCCTCTGAATTTTCTCCCTCAAAGGGTGCAAATTATGGTTTTACTGTGGCCTGCTAGAGGTGCAAATAAGCACAACATAGCCAAACTGGGACTATCTTGAAGTACTAAAATATCAGGGCTGAATTCTGATGAAAGTTAATATGTATATATTGATATGCTGGGACTAAATGGTAGCAAATACATGTGTGAGCTTTTTCAGGTCATGTGAAGTTCTGTATTTGCACAGCTTGTAAAACCAATGATGAGGGAGACAAGCAATGTAAGGATGGTTAAATTCTGGGATCAAAGCAACTTTTGGCAGCAATTGCTACAAGAAAGTTTTATTTCTGTCCTTTCTTCACTCGTCTAGGGCCAAGTAAATGTCTTGCAGAATAAAAGGTGTAACTCTCATTACTTGCTTCTGAACTTATTTTGACTTCTCATTCTTAGTATTACAGAAATTCTATGCCTGACTCAAGCAGCCACTCATGTACCACTTATACCTGCTGTTGTACAGAACAATAACCACTTCCTTGACCACAACTTATCACTAACTGTTTGTCACAAACACACGTGAAGCTCTCATTAGTGTATTGCAACTTCTTGGTGCTAAGCACAGAAAAAGAGAAACAGAACCATATTTGTTTCTGTATTTTCTTCTCTTTCTATTCATGGAAGTCAGCTAAAAGAAATTTATGAGTTTGTATGGCTTTGTTTCTATAATCTTCATATCATCAAAACTGTATCAATAACAGTTAGTATTCAATAAGAACACATGTTTTCTGATCTGCACTATATGTCCTATTTTCACTTGCATGAAGACAGAAAAAGTCACTCTTCAGGACAAAATTCTTGATGCTTAACTGCAAGTGAGAGGGAGAATTTGTTTTGGACTGAAGGGAACACCTCTTTCATTTCCACACCAAGAACAGCAAAAATTCTTTTCTACAGAATTAAAAAGGCCTATTTCAGCCACAGCTTGAATAAGTAGAGCCTTTTTCTAATGTGCCTGCTGGCAGAGCTAAAGAGATCCTAGTTGAGAAAGAAACTTAATCAGACAATTTTTTAATATTTTTCAGATCATTGAAGTATGTATTTTACCTTGATTTTTTTTAAAAAGTTTATCATCTTATTAGAATACCTGAAAGAAATGTTAAAACTGCATGAAAATAGGCAAAATTGCAGGCTGTGAACCCTTCTTTGGGTTCAGTTTAACTTCATGTTACACAGATGCATTCTCACTTTCTTTTTTTGGTTGGTCTAACAAAAGATACAGGCTCTGCCTGCAAACAATCCATGCTTCTCCTAAATTAGCAACTATCCTGGCTGCTCCCATTACCACTTCAGTAGTTTAATTACAGAGCTATAAACTTCTTTCTGTGACACCAGGGTGTCTTTTATTCTTACACCAAGGGGAAGCCCACAGGCCTCCTTTGGCTGAGCTAATCATATGCGGGAGATTGCTAAGCTTCCAGTGTAACCACTCCGGAGAGCCTTCGCAAGCAAAAACTGCTGCTTGAAGCTCAGCAAAATAAAGATGGGGGTGAAAGAAGAAATATCCACGGTGTATTTTAAGAGTTCCTTCCCATTTCTAGTGTATACATGATATAGAAGATATATTGGACTTTCTTTCAAAAGAAGGATGTGTTTTTACCACTTAACAGTCACAAATATAACTCATCCATAATATATTGTTCCTTACTTCCGTCATTTAATTCAGCCATTAGCAACAGTTCTGCATATTCCTGTATCCAGTTATTTCAGTGAGATATGAGCTTCTGTGGCTAACTGGATCTTTTAGATATTCCTGAGAATCTTTTACTTTTACAAAATGCTGAATGGAAAAACAAATCCATTCTCGTTTGAATCCAGATTTTAAAATCCAAACAATATGAAATAAATTAAATTAAAAGTTAGCATTTTAACACTATATATTCAAGTTTATCAATTAAACATTATTTTAGCAGAAGTGAATTATGAAAGAATAACAACCTTTGCAGAGACATGCATTTATACATGTGTGAGGCATGAGTACAAATAAACAATTTGTAGTTGAAAGCTTTAAATATGACAAATCTTTTGAACTAACAAAGTATTAGATCTGACTGGTTTTTTTTCCCTTGCTTAATAAAGTTCAGCTCATCACTTCATAGAGATTAGATACAACTGAGGCAAAATAGTTGGTGGTTTTGCTCAGGATGCATTTCTGTGAGCAAAGAAGTAGCAGTTGGCACAATTTCATAGACAAAAGTGCAAATTCTGCTGGATTCCCTGCCTTGGAAACTGTTATTAAATTTTTCTCTTATTCATTTTAAGTCTGCCTTGAGTAAGCCTCTTCTGTGGCCCGACACACACTTTCAGTGCCACCAGGCTACAGAGCACCACGTGACATAATACATTTTGACACATGCAGATGTAATGTGATGCACATGTCACAAAAAATAAAACAAAGCAGAGGCTTGCTTTCTCCTCCTCAGTAGACTTGTAATATCCACAGGTGGTTGAATTTTTCCCCATCGCTGCCCCGATTCTCGGTAAAGGACTAGAGTAGCTGAGGGCAGCCCTGAGCAATGGCAGAATGTAAGACGTCCTGGGCGACTGCTGCGTTTTCCCACTGCCCCACATGTCTAACTGGGTGTCACCCAGCTGTTTGCATTGTGTTGGACGAAGAGGTTCCACCAGGCGAGTTTTGCTCCTCCGTGCCCGGCAGAGCAGTCAGACGGGCCATGTCCGCGCTGGTTTCCAGCTGCCCTCCGCAGGCAGCAGCGGCTGCCGTCGGGCCAAGCGGGCGCTGCCGCCGGCAGACAGCGCGCTGCGGGCCCTGCGGGATGCGCGAACCGGCGCGCACGCCGCTGCCGCTGCGGGAGGCGTCCTGAGGGGCGCTGGGATGCAGGGGGGGACCCACCGGGATGGCACAATGCAGTTGCTCTCCAGTCTGTGCTGCCCGGAGCAATAAAGATGTAGTCTCAGAACCGCGTGTCACTTCCTGACGTGGCAAAAGAAGTAGGAGTGTGTTCGGATGAAAAGATCTCTAAGCACTTTTCTTCCTTCAGGTACCAAGTATTAAAGCTGAGAGCCAGAGGTGAGAACTGCCAGACAGATACACTGTATTATTCTTCTCTTTAGTACAAAACTTGAGGCAAAAAAAAAAAAAAAACCTTTGTCAGCATTTGAAACTTGTTACTGACTTCACAGGTGCTGGCAATGGAAAATAAATTATCCTGCAAAAGGTGAATTCGCTATATTCGTTTCTTATTGAACACACCAATATTTAGGGGGAAAGAAGGAACATTTTCTTTATCTTTGCAGCTGGATAATGCAACTAACAGCAGGACCAGTAGCCAAATGGTTTACTGTATTTTCCTTTTTCTCTTTGGGTACTGAGATACGAAGCTGAATTTATCATCAAGTGAGACTGACAATTTTTGGTTTTATTCTGATAGCTGCACAGGGGAAGCAGTCCCTGCCACAATGCCTCCTCTCATCCTCTCTCAGCAGTCTCTACACAACTAGATAACTACTTTTTCTAACTATTTCCCTCAAATAGGTTTTGATATTTTTATCAAAAATATTAATCACTTGATCTTGTTGCCCTTTGTGCATTTGGCAAAAAAAGTTCACAAATATACATGTGCAAGTGCAAGCAAACACCGTGCCTGTGTGTTAGCTGTTCCTGAACAGAGGACCTTGTCCTGAAGTTAATGGAGTCTCAGTTCTTCCCTCAGATTTTATCAGCTGCCCTGCAGGTATTTGAGTTGCAGGGAAGAGATGTGATGCTCCTCTCTGGAGAGCTCAGATAATCCAGCCTCTGGCTCATGTCTCCTGCTGGCTGGTGGTGCCCAGCACATCCACACCTAAGCTCATCTGTCTGACTATTAAACAGCCACTCCTGAGTTCCTCAGTGCTGGCAGGTTTTCATACACGTGAGTGTACGTACTTATCCAATAAGCCCTAACATTATGATAAACTTTAGTCTCTAGTCTGCTGTTGATTTGAGCTAGAAAACAATTTTACTCTACGTGATTAAACATTTCAGAGATTGCATGTGAAAGAAGAAAAAATTCACAGAATCATTAGGGTTGGAAAATACCCCTAAGGTCATTGAATCCAGCCATATTATTATATGCTTTGAAGATAACTTTTGTAATAAATGCAAACCAGCCCAAACAATTTCACTGAAGAGGGAGAAAGCCGACAGAGATGCTATAATCAGTATGAAAGCCAAATGTAGAATCAGTAGACACTGAAAAACTTACCCAGCTATGTATAAAACTTTGGAAACAAATTTTGGAAATACACAGGATAAGATCAATCCCTGTAGAAAGAGTTTTCTTTTCCCACAGGAAGTAACACCAGCCTGCAAATCACTTCTCTGCTCTCAGAGAATCAGAGATGTTTCCCATATGGATCTGAAGACATTTTAATTTCCGTATGTCCTGAGATAATTTCTCAGCCTCTCATCCTGTAGTAATCCAATATATCATATACAATACAGTTAGATGGGATGTTTGTACATTTCTGTCTTCTGAAATTCAAGGAAACTTTTATCTAAACATTTAAATGTATTCCTTTGCTCCCAAAGCAGTTCCATTTAATTTAGCATACCAGCTTCTTTCTGGATTAATATCTTTTCTATGTTACTCAAGGAACCATTTCACACCTCACAAATGAAATTTTTTTAAATATGTACTTTCAAACGTGTATGAACCTCCGGAATTTTGGTGGGAAATTAATTATCTTAAATAATCTTAGGACATTCTTTTAGATAAATATGTTTTGAATGATGAAAAATGAACACCAATGTTACAAATTTCATTTATATAGAAGATAACAATAAGATTTTAAAATAAATCAATGACTGTCATATTTTAAATTAATCACCCAATTCACTGTGCTTGATCTATAGAGCTAATATAAATTGACAAATTATTTTGAACAAACCTGAAAAAATGCTAATGAAAGAAACATAAACTTTAAAAGATGTGCAGGTCCAGTTAATAAAGTGAAAAAGATATTATGTTCTTTTCTAAAAGAGGTGCTGGGTGGATATCAGAATTTTTAACTGGTAACAGATTTGAGCTATTCCTGGGAGCCTGTTTCAGGAAAAGAGTTTTATATTTTGATGGACAACGTCACATCTGTTGAGATAAAAAATTTAAAATCTTACACAGCTCTAGAAGTTTGTCCAATAGAAGCAACAAATATGGGATGGAGGTCAAACATTCTTAGAATATGGGCCTTCCTCATCATCTGAGACCACTTGAGAGATGTATGAGAGCATGAGTTATCAGAGGATGGTGGGGGGAAAGTGACATTTAAACAAATGGAGATGAATTATTGTTTTGATCTGTTTCCCACTAGGCAGCTGTAGAAATCTATTGGCCAGCATACGGTGGAAAAAGATGAATTTGAATTTTTAACATCCAAAATTAAAGTAAACTCAAAGACAAAAATTAACAGTATACACATTCAAAGTATAGGTGGTTTTCTATTCTGAAATCTGGAGCAAACTCTTACTTCACCAGAGGTGTTTTCAAGAATCTACGAATCATCCTCGTGTTGTAAGACATCCATCACCATAAAGAAATCACCACAAAACCTAATAATTAAATAGAAATTAAAACCAAAACATGATAAAATTCTCCACTAATCAAGGAATGACCTTCTCACTAGTCTGTGGTCTATTAGAAGGAATCAGAGCATGGTCAAATATTTCCTGGAACCTTTGCATGCTCTATATGCTTGTTTGTAGTTTGAGAGGTGTCTGTCATGCCCAGTGCCTTTTATTTAGCAAGTCATTGGGAAAATGAGAGCAGCTACTCCAAAACAAATTTCATTTTTCAGTCACTGATCCATTTACTCATTTATTTTCTGCTCCTGAACTTGAGATGCCTTTTAACAACATACATTTTTTAAAAGAGAGATGCTGCAAGTGTATTGGTGCCAGTTCAGATTCCAATCCAAGCACAGAAAAGTCTCAGGGGCAAAAATGGCAAAGATTTCTCCTGAATATAGATTCATCTGGTTTCTCCACAGGTTCTGAGGCAATTCTGTTGGTGGCCCTGAAGCTGCCTTTGTGCCTCCTGTCTGATGGAGTTAGAGATGGTTGTTGGGGCTCCTTAGCTTCCCTGTTAAAATTGCTGTTAGTGTATCCCAGATTCACTAAAACTTAAACACTTTGGAAAAGAAGGTATGGTTCCATTTGCCTCGCAATCTCTCTTGTTCAAAGAAATTCATAAACTAGAGTCTCTAGTTGTATTCTTAGCAGGATTTCAGGAGCTGGCCTGCGGAAGCCACAGGCGGTACAGACACATTTTGCACCCAAAAGGGAGCACATCAAAAAGGAAAGCTAAGCCAGGTTAATGTTCAAATTCTGTGTGATTCCCTTTGGGTCAGATATGTGATATGTGATTATACCCTGTCCAAACTGTTCTGTGCAGAAGAGTTAGGGTGCTTGGGGCTCACCCATAGTATCTAGTGGTACCTCTGCAATTCCAGGGTCTCAGTCTTCATCAAGAGTGTGGTAAAGGCCAAAGGAAAGGAGCAGTTCAACTTTAGAAAAGACAGCTGGACTTTTTCAGAACCTCAGGAAATGTTTGCTAGAGTTTTCTTTATTAGGCTTTGAGTTGCAACACCAGAGTTGCTGTTCAAAAAGAAGATAAACACATTCATTATACCATTGTACACTCTGCTGATAAATATGCAGAAAAATGTTATCTCTTTAATCTGTATAGGCATTCAAATCTTCTGTAATACTTGGTAGAAATACTGGGCTGAATAATAATTTGCACTGCAGGAAAATAAAGTAATTCTCACAGCAGCTGTTGCGATCTTCATAGTAAAAACAGGAGAGTTTGTGCAGATGTTCCAGTCTTAGAAGCCATAGAGGCAGATATATCAGAGGAAATACCAAAACATGGTTTCGCATATTTTCTTCTCACTTAATCACAGCTACAGTGGCATCAGTTTTCTCTCCATCACCCTTTTCTTCACCACTGTTTCCTGTAGTGCATCAACACCACCCAGCTTCTCCCTCCCATTAGCTGACAAAACTGTATAGAAAAATAACAGCATTTAAATACATCCACCTCTTTCCAAAAAGTGAATTTTGTTAATGAATCTTTACTTCCATAAATAGGACACTAGAAGTTCATTTATCTTATGAACTGGATTCAAATCTCAGCTAAAGAAATAGGCTGCGTGTACTTGAGGTTTTTCAGAGCAAGGAGGACGGAAGCAGCTTGCCCTTGCTGAAAGAGAACATAAAAATCTCCTCAAAAGTGCATAGGTGGCATTTGTTTCGCAGGTCTAGGCAGAGGTGTCAATAGCAAGAACCTCCAAATGGTGATGTGTGTTGGTTTGGAAATGTGCATATGAATGACTATTAATTTCTTCAATATACAAAATTAATAGGTGTATTATTATCTCCCAGTAAGCAGACAGAGGGCAACTAAATAATCAGCAAAATATTATTCAGTAGTGGAGCAAGACTCAATTGATACTTCTTTTCTTATCTACAGTAAATGATAACTTGTGAAAATTACCTATTGTCAGATAAATTCTGCCCTCTTATGCTGAGACAGCTTCTCATGATTTCCCATTTGAAAGCACCTCACAAAAATGTGTATTTCAAGAGAATATATTTGAGGATGATGATCTAAGTTAACTCCAATCTCCAGGAGAGGGAGGAATTGTTAAAAAGATGTCTAGGTTGGAATTTGAAACAAGAGAACAGTAGGAGAGTAGGAAGTGGGGGTAGGAAGAGCAGAACGAGAAAAATCAGGAGGGGGGAGGACAGCTGATCCTTGCCAGGGGGTAGAAATGATTGCCATGCTCTCCTCTTCGTCCAAATTCCCATTGCACTCCCGTGATGACTTCTCACATGCTGTGTCTCACTCACACTTTTTGTAAAAAGAAACAGCATTTAACACACTTATGGGAAAATGTTACAGAAAAACATTTCTATGTCCATTTTCTCTTATGAGGTGAATTTGCAAAACAGATGACACAAGTTTTAACATGAATGCTTGTCACCACATTAAATAGAAAAGTCAGAGTAAGCAGTGTACTAAGTCACACAATATCTGTCACATACTGGTGACTTTTTTTTCATTCTGTTTGTAATGGGAAAAAATTAATACTTGTGAGGTTTTGGTTTCTTTATTTTTTTCTTCCTTTTAAATAACACAGGTCTGTCCTACTGCACATGTAGGGAATAAGACAGGTCACAGAGCAGGAATGTCTGCAGTGGCTGTTCTGTTTTGTGCAGATTTGTTTGTTAGCCTGAGATTATTCCAGCAAAGCTCTGTCTTCTGCATAGGTGAACTTTTGCCCTATGGTAAGGACTTCTGCCAGCCTTAAACCTCTTTCTAAATTTTATAGACAGGAAGAGAAGGTGGAGGTACAGGCAAGGGCTTACTTGGAAACAGGGGACCATACTCCTCTGCACTCTATCAGTGCTTTCTGAAGACTCAATTTCATGGCCAGATATGTTGCTATTTTCCATGGAGCGTGAGAAGACACATGTAGGATGATGCCACCATCTGCAAGGGAGGGACACATTCCACTACCAGTCTGATACAGCAGAACACCTTACTTGGATGACTTTTACAATGGTGTATTAACCATTTAGTCACACAAGCGCACTGTTAAAAGGACTGCACCATGTCTGCAAAGAAATCTTTGAGCATTTCCTTCACAGTTCAGCATCCCCTCTCTTTGTGAGGTTGGTTTTCAAGAAGCCATTATTTTCTTCATTATCTGATCTTGTCCAAAGACTGAGACTGACTAATTGTTGGTATATGATATCTTCTTGTCAAATTGTGTTTACAGGAATATTGCCAGTGCTTGCTGTAATGGCACCTCATGAGCTGTCTTAGGGGCTCCTTGAAGATGTTGATGTGGACTGAAGAGTTCACTGATCATTGTAAAACTTTGTAAAAATACTCATGCCACTAGAGTTTCTGGTGGTAAGAAGTATACTGAAAAAAGAAACACCTAGGTCACCTGCAATCACCTGTAATTGGTTTTCTTATTCATTAGATTGAGTTAAAGGATTATTGAAAGTGAAATGTAGCATAGAATATAGGCCTTGGAAAACTATTAACTGTAAAGCAATCAGAGAGAAAATAATGTCATTGTCCTTGATCCCACTCCTGGCTCATCCTCTTTTAACTTGTGAGATCCCCAGATCTTCCAGACAGGGAAGAAGTATTGCTGCAGAGGTTGATGGGCTGGAAAGCACTCTTTCCATGTGTGTCTCCACTGGATAACCTTGCCCAATACTACTGTTTCCTCTTGCCTAAATAAATAAATGCCTAAATTTCTTCTATTTCCTGTGTTGAAATTAGCTCTGAAATAAAATTGCTCATAATAGGTATTTCTTAGATTTTTTTTCTTACATGTTATTGCACCACTTAGCACTAAATCTAGGGAGAGAGCACAGGCCACACCTGAACTGTTACACCATTACATGAAATGACTTCCAGAAACAAGGCTTCCTGTAAAAAGATTAAGACGTGTAGCAGTTTTTCAAATGTTTGGATCCATATGTTTTGTCTGTGGTGTGTTGGCTAATCAGTGATTGAAGAGTCAAAAAAATCAGTCGTCTTTGGAAGATAGCCCATTAAAAAATGGTCTTAGGTAATAAAAAAAAAAAATATTGTGCTTTTTCTTACATTCTTTTAAAATATTTTCCTAAATAATAATCCTGTAATTAGGTAAGTTAACATAATAAAATGTAGTGGAATAAAATTCCTTAAAAGCTCATAGCCAAAATCTAAAGTCATAGACTGTATCTATTTTTATTTCAGAAATGACTAACAGCTCAGTTCATGTCTTTACCAGCTGTAGATGTGCAGCTGAATGGGGAAAAAAACAGATGTTCACAATATGAAAACTTCCTCTCACAGTTCATGAACTCACAAATGTGTATGGTAGGAAAGTCTTCTGTTTCTATCACGAATGGGAAACATAACCATCAAATACAGCTTGAGATCCAGGCCAGAAATTTTTTTACAGCAGAACAGATCCAGGGGCACTTCCCAGGACACAGGCAAATCCCAAGATATGGGATAGTATATTTTCATTGACGTTGAACTTGGTATGATTTTGATTTACAAAAATGTATGCGTAAATGCCAGTTTCTCATAAACACATCATTAAAATGTTTGTGAAAGGGTTTTTAAAAACAGTTGGATTATACAATTATCATCCTTGTTATTATGGATCAGGAGCAAAAAAGGGAATTAGAATTAAAATAGCTGAAATAACTGCCCTTCCAAATGTTTACATACACTGCCTTTTGGATACTGTGATCACTTGTGTGCATAGTGACCTGAAAATTCACAAAAGTAGGCTGCTAGCAATATCTAAATAAAATCAGCTCCAATGATTACTCTTCCTACACATGTTGCTTACTCTTCTAATTTGAAAGTAAAATAACCCCAAAACACATAGATTATCTATGTTCTCAAGTACTTGCACAGAAACGTTTCCAACAATAACATTTTGTCGATTCCACCACAGTGATATCAGGGACTTTCCTGGGCAGGAGCTGTGGCTCTCCTGCCCCAGCTGCCCTCAGACAGACACTTTATTCTCTGTTTCTTCTAGAACCATCAAAATAAGGCTCTATCATCACAGGGATGCCACAGGTGCACCGTCACTTCCGATGGGGTGGAGATGTTCCCCAGGACCCTGCACCCTCTTCACAGCAGGCTAATCTGTTTTTGTGACAGACTCACCAGAAAAGCCTGTGCTAGGTTTTTCTTGCCACAGATGATGGACCCTAAATAAATATCCTACATCTGAGTTACCTCTTTCCACTTTAGCTGGGTATGGGCCTGCTGTTCTGTTTCCTTTAACATATTTACCTCAGTTCCAATTCTGTGTCACTTTTTTCTTCAGTTCTCCTGGTTCCCCTGTTATTACAGACCAAGTGAATATTTTCTCCAAATATGAAACTTATAATGCTTCACTTAAATATTTCCCCACACTATGAGGGTCTGATTTTATTTCCAACTTCCAATGTTCTAACTTTCCTGCCCTGAAGACTTTACTGTGGGCTACAGTCACATGATAGTAATGATTGCATGTCCAACAAATCCTTTACTGAAGACCAAAGAAAGTAGGGACAGCTAAACTCCCACTAGACCTGAGAGGTGATTCTTTGAGTTTAGATGTTTAGGAAAGTTCCCACACTGCAATAAGTCATCTATACTTCTATAGACTGGATACAGTTCCATCCCTCCAAATGAGTTGGATTAAAAATGGACTTCACAACGGTATCGCCTGGTATGATAGATTTACATTAGTAGGAAACTAGAATAAACTTAAAAATAAATGCGCAAAACAAGAAAGCAATTTTCAACCCAAACTAACATCTGATATGGTTTTATCTTAGTAAAGGAAAATGAGAAATCCAGGTTCTAAATATGTTTTGCACATGCACAAAGCACTTCCTTTAGAAACGTTTTGGTTTGGAACTACAGAAGTTCTGGTCCATTATTGCCTATCTGACCTGTCTTGTCTATTGTATACTTAATATTTGTGTTCAAAATTTTTCTAATCAGGTATTTCTAGTTTATCATGCAGAAAATATAACCTTAAATACCAGAATTACATCGTTATCATCCACAGTGTGCTATAAAAGAGCTTTGCAAAATGAATAGACAGTGTTTCTACCAAAGTATCTAAGGAAGTTCCTTTATTTACTGAGTAAAACACCCGGAAGTTTTAATGTTTATTTGCTCTCTGACAGTCTAAAGAAAATTCAAGTGGGTGTCAGTTTAAAAGAACCCCAGGAGACAGGACATTGGTTTCTCTACACAGATGTCCCTTAATCCCTGCAGTTTTTCTGTGGGAACTGGAGAGACAGGGTCTTGTTCTCCACCCACATTGTATTAGTAATTTTCAGAATAAGAAATTTTGCAAAATAAAGAAACAAATGCCTAAACCAAACCAAAACTCCAACAAAAGCCTAGTGAATCACACAATGAAACCTTCCAAGTTAGGAAACATGGACTTGTGTTCACTTATAGCAGCAGGTATAGCAAACATGCAAGTCAATCAGGCAATCTCCTACTGAAGCATGATCAATCCTTCCTTTTCTCTCCTGTCCTCTCTGAGCAAATCACTAGCCTTTGCAGACATCCTCTTCTCAGCATTTAAACAGGGAATCTTCCCAGTTATAGGGACCTACTAATTTCACAGCAGTTTTAAGAATGAAATGTTGGAATCACATAGTCCAGAGCAGGAATAAGCATTACAATATCCATGGGCAGAGACTCAAAGAAAAAAAAGAAGTCCTTTTCAGTCTTCTGGAATTTTTTCAAATTGTCCAATTATATCAAGAGCCTGATTCCAGTGCTGAAAAAACTTTAAAATGTGGTTAGTAAAAGTAACTACATAGATATAATAGGATTTGTTCAGACAATTGACATACTATTCCTATTCACAGCTATTTGTTTAGACTTTCGAATAAAACCATTGAATATGTGATTTATTGATACAGTGTAGAATTAACTTTTCACTTGGGACTAAAACAGGAGGTTTTTATGCAGTCCTTTTAGTGAGTTGCAGCCATCCTACCCAGCACTGAATATTCACATCAATAACTGGAAAAATCACAGTGAATAAAATTTGTAGACAACAATGGGCAGAGGGGTGAATCTCAGCAAAAACAGGCTGGGAAAGTTGAAGCAAAGTGTATTCAGATAGAGTTAAATGCAAAATATGTCTAGGGACCATGAATGCAAAACCCAGCCCAGAATAATAAATTAAATCTTGGAATGCAGTGGCATTCAAGAAGAATGTATATTTTTAAAAAGTTTTTGAATTAGAGAGGCAATGAATTCAGTTTGTTCACTGAAAAGAGGTGACTTGAATACTGTGCACAAATATCTGCCACATAAAAGGAAAAAATGCATATTGTGGATTCTTTAACCTTGTGGAAAATCCATCAAAAGAACAAGTGCCTGGAATCTGAAGCCAGGGAAATTTAAATGAGGCAAGCTAGAGCAACCTTAGACGCACATTAGATGTTATTAAATGAACATCTCGAATGAGTTACTTTTGAAGGTCATGTACTTATAGTCACACTTTTCCTCCAAATAAAGAACTGATGATCTGGAGCAGGACAGACTCTAATTAAATTCAAGTCACACATTAGTAATTGTCAGAATACTGGGTTAACAGGTGTTTAACAAGTCATGAGACAGCAGTATCTGATGGTCCTTTCTACTTTAAACTCCATGAATACAGGCACAAAGTTGACCACAGTGGCTTGCTTTTTTAAGTCTACTTTCCAGTAATTTTCAGCTGCTTTATCTTAAAATATTTTCCACAGAGTGTCTGGCGTAGTCAAATGTCTTTGGAAGTGATACAGTAGTATGCAGATGAATATATCATTAAACTGTAGGAGCCAAAACAATTCTTGCGTATTTCAAGATCCAGATATAATTAAAAGATCTTTAGCTAAGGAATTATACCAGAAATATACTTGTAATTGTTAATTATGGATTTCTCTGGCTTGTCATACATATAGAAACATGTCTGCAAGGTAAGGAACTCTGATGGATGCATTCTAGACTCTTCCTCATGTTGCAGCCTTTATCTGCATTTATATGTTACTTTTGAGAGGAAAGCAACCCGTGGATTTGTGAATTTGAATAAAATATTTACTGCATTCAACCTTTCAGATGCTGCAATACATGTTCTTACAAAATGACATGGCTTATGTGTGCACTTCCTTGTGAATGATAGAAATGGGACAAGGGAGATGCTGCAGCCTCTCTCCAGCACAAGAAAAATATTTGCCTCCTTCCCTCTGGGGTCGTGCTGCTACTGGACTCCTGGTGGCAACTTCACCTGTTCTCACTTTGTCTGAAATATCCACAAGGATTCACATGCTTCCCTTTCACATGAGTTTAGAATTCTTGATCAGAGGGTCATCGTCCTATGCTAATCAATTCTGTCTGCATTTCAATACAGGTTGACTCACACTTTCCTGTTTGAAATCAGTGTTCTGCCATGACCGTCTGCTCCATTACTTTCTTCTGCTGCATAAATATGAAAGCGACAAAATAACTCCAAAAATAATATTAAATGCAAAAGGAGAGATTGCCCTAAGATTTTTCTATAAGACTCATTGTGACATAATAAAGTAGAAATTTGGGTCCACGATGATTTATTATATCCAACCAACCATTTTCAGGACAACACCTTAAATAACTGGCAATAGTATATGAGCTGACATATTATTTGATAGCTATTGAATCAAATATATTTCAAATTGCAACTTACTGCCTTGCTATACTAGCTTGTCTATGCTTTGTCTATACTGGGGCTTTGTGTTCCTCAGCTGCACATCAGTGCTAACACGTTTAACAGCATCCCTGTGTTATAGGCAAGTCTCAGAGGGCTGGGCCTGTCTGAGGTCATCAATTTCTTCAGGGCCAGGACGTCAGTGTTAACAAGAACTTCACATCTGGCATTACTGTTGAACGTGGTTGCTGATGTGCAGGCTTCTTTGTCCTCTCATTTCTTGACAGACTGGGGCAGGCTCTAATGCCAGCAGCCAGGATTTTCACAGGAAGTTCTCAGTACTAAACACTGCTTGAATGAAGAACAAATGTGTCTATGGAGTTGTGATGCATGTTCAATTTGTAAACTGAAAATTTCGTTTAATGGATTACCTTTTCTTGTCACTTCAATATTAGAACAGCAAGGTAATAAATAAACTGCTAGTTAATAAATAAAATAGGTCATAGTGTCATTCATAGGACACATATATATGTATGTCAGAATTTACCTGCACAAATCTCAGGTAACTTGAACTCAATTCTATTACTCCCAAACTTATTTGCAAAACTAAACTGTTGATGACAAAAGGAAATAGAAGAGCTTTTGCTTCATTTTGACTTATTCATTACGTCTGATTCTGTTCTTCACTGAGATATCTTGCACATTGATTTTAGCACTATTAATGAAATTCTGTATTTATTGAGAATTTTCCTTTCATTTCAGTGGCTCATAATTATACTTCATGCTACAAAAAGAAATATAGGTGTAATGCATTATTTTTGAAGAAGAGTATAACAATTCACTTTTACTGAGTTCCTAAATTTTGCAAATGCAAAACCATTAGAAACATCCATTTAGATATGCTGACATGAAAAAATATGGAGATTAAGATAGTTCTGGCACCCAAAGAAGGAAAAAGTCTCACTTAGTAGAATCTGTCTCCAACTTTTTCCTTTGTAGAAAAGGGTTTGGGCTGTTCTTCACCAGAAAGAATGGCAGACTTCTTGGGTTGAGAATATTGTGTGTGCAACTCTAATGGATGTATGGGTTATCACTCGGCGCATGGTTTCATAAATTAATACATGCATATATATGTATGCATGCACATGTATATATATATATATATAATGATATGCAGTGTGTACACAAGTCTACACTTACTGCTATAAAAATAATGTGTGGTCAGCCTCACATTCGTACCAAAAATTCCTGCTACAAAACCTTAGTCTCAATCATTGACTTTTTTTCTGGCAGCTTCTCTGTTTTGGAGAAATTGTCGAGAGATATCTGTGTTTGTTGGGCTTTTCTGTTGTTTTCTGTTACTGTGCAAACTTAACATTGCATGCAGGATAGAACAGTCAGGGTTCCTGAGCTCAGGAGTTGAGCTCCATTGGTTTCACACTGCATTCTCATGCAATCCTCTTCCTAAAACTGACATTCATTTTATTCATCCTACATACCTCTAAAAGAAAGATTTGTTCTCTTCGTGAACACTGGGAAAATTGCCTCTGGGGAATTCCTAATCATGCAGCAGAAACAGTTACCTAAACTATAAAAAAAGAAAGCATTTGAGGATGGTCATATCACTGATTTCCAGGAGGCCGTACAACTATTTCTGTTCAGGATGGGAAAAGATCAAAATGCCATTTACACAACTGATGTTAAATCTTCTATCTTGTACTCTCATAAATGAATTGCTGTCTCACAGGCACTTCATGTCATGCAAACATTTTACATTCTACTGGAAGGATTGCTCATTTAACTTCAAAGTTACAACCTGCCTCAGGTATTAATTTGTCAGGTCCACAATGAAACTGTAGAAATGTCAAAAGAATTGGCTCATGATAGAGTTATCATGCCCCACAAACTATTCCATCTTGTCTGTATTCCGCACTGCAGATATTGAATCAAAATTTCCCATAATTCAGGTAAACCCCGAAAATCACTGAAGAATGTTTAGCTTGCTTGAGCAAGACTTCTGGGTAGTATTACAAAATGAAGAGCTATTACATTGTACTACTGCCAGCTTGGTCTATTGCTTTTAAATTGCTTTTGAATGCACAAGTAGCTATGGAGCTAGGGTATGTTCCTCAAAGAGATAGTTATTTAATCTCTTTTAAATTAAAAAGAAGGCTGTGAAGTTGGTTTTATTTTTGTATCACTGTGGTAATGAATGCTTGCAAAGAGATAAAGGCTCCTTTAATACAAGCATAAGTAATGCCCAAGTGATTTAATTCACTGACTGTAGAATGTTCCTGCTGGTTACAGAACCATTTGGCATTAACATGGTCATTGCTTTTAGGGACTGCTGAGAAATACAATAAAACACCTCACATTTTATGCCAGTTTCAGATGCTTGTGATTCAAAATCAGTGAAAAGGATTTCCCCATTTTCCGCCTCTCTTTTTTTAAATACTGATGATCAGATGATGTGTGGGGCAGGTTAAACAAAGCAAACCAAAGCAAACCTGATGGATACATGGCATCTGGGGGCAATCTGCTGGTAATTGCTGAAGGATTCACCCTTCATGAGCTTAAGGTAGCATTTTCTTTATTTGGCAAGAACTATTTCACAGAGACAATGGCTTTACAAACAAAACTCATTGACTCAAGTAATGTATGGGTGACCTTTTGATCACAACAGAAACTTGATTTTGCTTACCATATTTTGTACTGAAATAATATTCCTGATTAAAACGCATGCAGAGAACTGATACAAAAAAGAAATTGTGAAGTAGTGGTTTGTTCTCAATATTTACTGAAAAGTTTTCTTCTTGTAATTTGGTGACTTATCACTTCAAATATGTCTTTACCTCAAAAATTAAGATGGCATAGGAGCTGCAGCTAACTTTAAATCATATATGATCTCTTAAAGCCATGATTTAGTTTATTATGTTTGTTTAGAGCAGCATTGCTTCAAAATTTTTAATTTGATCAATCTTTGTATTTTACCATTTATGTTTAATATTTAATATGATGAACTCTTTTTTTAAACTTTCCCAACCTAAATTGAAAAGGGAAAAAGATGTATTAGTAATTCAAATCTCGTATTTCTGATTATTGCTATACAGTTTCTCCATAACAACCTGATATTATGTGTGAGATAATTCTGAAATATTTGTGGGCTAAATATCTCTGAAAACATACATTAAATAGGAACATGGTGCTATCATCATTATTGGAGTAAAATATTCTTGTTAAATGTTTCCAATAAATCAGTCAATGAGGCGGTTATTTAATTTCTATGATCTAATGTCTTCTGCTACTTTTAATTAAAAATGTACCTAATCATGTAAACATTATTACAAGCAAAACATTTTCTACTTATGAGTTTTTAAGTGTTAGCAAACACATCTGGAACTTTGCTTAATAGATGATAGAAGTGTCCAAATTTGCCTAGAACAAAAATATAGACAGCAAATTTCAGGAGAAGTAAACACATTTTCAAGGGTTTACTTGAAGCAGTCTGTAGAGGTGATTGATAACATATTGAAGTCTTCATTTAACCAGCTAGCAGTAGACCATTAATTTAGCAAGGTAAGTGCATTCGGAGAAGGCCAGATATTCTGGAATTCCTAGTGACCTGAATTCTACATTTTTTGCATTTTCTATTTAAAAAGGTGCATAACAAAACCTGCTGCATAGGATAGCGTTTAATGACTTTGTCTGCAGAGAATTAAGCAGCTATTACTCAGTCCTGAGAGACTTTTACTGGTGACACCAGGTCAGAAGATAACATTGACTTCCCACAGGGTTGACTAGCCTCTGCAGCATTTGTTCAGGGCCATAGACATACTGAAATGTGGGAATCTGGAAGTGTGCTCCAGTGGGACATTAAAAACCCAAACTCAGGGAAAGAGTTTTTGCCACGACTGTTGTGGAGCCAGGGCAGCAGCCAGGTAAGTGTTGGGGCTGGCTTAAGGAGTGGGTCTGAAGCAAGATGTTGAATCCACACCAAGCAATTCATCAGGGCATGGTAGCAAGAAAACTGGGCTGTAGAGACGGATGAAATGGTGGCTTGGAGAAGCCAACATGGAACTGCATTTATTTTTCTATGTTGTAGTCTTTGAAGTATTACAAAAGTTGCATTTGCTGCTAAAAGGAAAACTGGATCATTGTTGGATGCTGCCCTTAACCTCTTGCTAGTCCCACTGGGGCCAGTGAGGACCTTGCCATAGTTTCTTTTTCTTTGCTCTAGGGATGAACTCTGTGAAGTTGAGAGGAGAAACAGAGGCTGTTTGTTGTCAAGAATTAGCAGCACAGTTAGATCAAAGTGATTAACTGGCCGGGCTTTGCCCGGAAGGACCACCCCACCATAAAAGGAGGCACAGATCAATCACACTCAGCATCTGTATTTTAGAGGAAGTACTTGAATTAAGATTTACATTTCTCTAAGGCTTCTGTACATCTAATAGATGAGAGAGAAATGTTCAGAGTGTGATTTAGCTATTTCAGTAAATTAGCTAGTCCAGATCCAAGCAACTCTAATTTTCAGTCAAATTGCATTCATGAAGGTCATGAAGAAGTCATAATTTTAAGAAAGATACGTAAAATAAGGTTTCTAAGTATCTTTCCAACATTTTTCCTATTCTTTTTACAAATTCTCATTAAAGTAAGTGTTTACATGTGATGTCTTTTATCAACTAAGGGTAACAGCTTTGATACCCCTGAAAATTTTCAGAAAATGACTCAGTTTAAGTCTATTAATTATTTGAGAAATATTTTGAATTGACTATTTAACAGATGATTATTCCATTGCAGTATTCATTGTCTGTCTTTCTTTCACTCTCCTGACCTTATGTTGTTAGCTAATGTTGATTTTGTAAAGCTTCCTTGAAGTTTGCTGAATTCTTGGTCCTCAAATTGGAGGGGAGTAGTAAGAATAATATTGGTTATACCTAGCACAAATAATAAAATTTTCATTTAGATATTGTTTAGATTGCATTGTGACTGACTGCACAGTAGTGTCTCTGTGCAAATGATGTTTAATATTTAACTAGAAACTGTTAAGAAATTTTAAATTTGTGTTGAAAACTCAGTTTTTTGGGAGCAACTTCTAAAATACCATTTGATAATCTACAATTTTATTCCTGGATTAATAATGCATCAGCACTGTTTCCAAGTGAAAAAATAGACCTTTGTTCAAAGTACTGATAGGCAGCATGGTATGGGGAATGTTGTCAGACTTAAAGCATGCAACTTTATCAAACAGAGAGTAAACCCATGTTGTTACTGCTCTGCACAGGAATGCCACAATAGGAACATCTGTTTAGAGAAAGGCACCTTAAGGGCACCAAAAAAGCTTTGTACACCAGCTTCAAAGTGAAGCTGCATTTAATTTAAAGGCCTGTTTGGTTTTCTAGAACAGCTCTTAATCTGTTTCTGTGGGATACTCTCCTGATACACTGCAAAGTGCTTTCTGCCTACATTTAGTTATGTTTGTGTTCAGTATTAGGATTGCAGTGAAAAGATTAGAAAGTTTTGGGTTCTGCAAGCAAACAGTGAAACGAATTCTTGGGTTCATATAGATAATAGGAGAATTACATCCCTTTATCAATGTAAAATTTCTGCTCCTCTGCAGTTCCTGAGGAGTGACCTTTTGACTGGGAAATGACAGTTCTAGTCCTTGTGCCTGTCTGTAACAGGAGCCACCAAGGTTCTGGCCAAATAATCCCTATTGTGCCATGGAGGGAAGTCAACAGCTCAGCTCCCACCTGGAATTGGTTTGTGATTTAGGTGATGGTTTGTGGGTCCATGTTTGAGCTGTGGAGCTCCCTGCTGGCATCTTCTTTGGCTTTCAGGTCTCTCTAGTTCAAATGCACTGGCTTCAAAATTAACGTCATTTGCCCTAGACAGACAGTCCAGTGTATACCCATGAGTTGCCTGAGCAATATGCAAACAATTTTAGTATTTTTATAGGATTGTTGAGGTTTTATTCCTGGGGCACAATGCTTACTGTCATAAACCAGAATGCAGCCTTACATCCGGTGTGATAAGTTTTCAGTGAGTGTTCAGAAATCATGCAGAAATCATGTACATACTATTTGCTGAAATGGAGTTTCATTTCAGCAGGGAGTTAAAGAAGTCTGTGTACTATCTCCTCTGAAATTACCCGGCAGTAGCAGTTTTATACATAAAAAACTCTTTTACTAGAGGAACATAAACTTTACTCAAAATCTACAGACCAAGAATCACATTTTCCTTGTGAATAGGGGTTACTGAGGGAACAGGGGACCTAAGGAAACAAAACTCCCATTAAGTTACTTCTGTTGTTGACCTATTGCAAAATTAAGTGATGATGCTAAATCTAATCTGCATCGACAAGAAGAAATCAGAAATACAGACAGCACTGCATTGCTTATGACTTTTGTAATAAGTACTACAATATTTATATGTTTATACTTGTGTAAATATATGCTCAACTGCTCACTACTTATTATATATGCAACTATATTTAGCTATCGGCTTTGTAGAAATAAAAGACAACTTTGTATGAACAGAAAAACCAACATCGCAGGGGTTTTTTGTGTCATTCTACAAGTGCACTCTTGGAAGTTAGCTTATAAGCATCTGACTATGAATTTTAAATTAATAATTGTGCTTTCAGTTCTTTCATCTGATAATATATGGATTTTCTAGAAAATTTACTTGAGTAAATTGCCATATTTAGCAGTTTTATCCTCTCAAATTCTTTTTCAAGCCATGGGAATTATTTCTTGCTGTGCTAAGGCAGCGGGGTTTTCTCTCTTAATTCTTATCATTCCATTAAGTAAACCTGCTGAGCAAATAGCTGCTATTATAATACTGTAGATTTTCTGCTGCTCCATTGAAGTGAAAATAAGGTTGATAATTGACCAATATGTTATAGCATTTATCCAGCATTTTAAGGTAATCCAATCCCTATTTGGGTGGGCGGGTAGGGTTCCTATAAAAACCAACAAAAAAACCAAAACCAAAACAAAAAAAAATGCCCATATCAGCAAGAAATTATGGTTAAACAGGAATGAACCACACAGACTCTGACTTACCAGTCAGCACAACTGTCCTCCAAAAGAGAGTTTCATTCTTACTCTCAAAGTTTTGTTTTGTTGGATACTTCTCTACTTTGTTTAATTTCTTTTATATATGTTAATATTGCTGATCACTCCATAATTTTTAAGTTTTCAAAGGAAACAGATAAATGTATGTACTCAAATCATGCTGATTTTTGTACTGTATGAATGGGGCTTTTCCTCACTGGAATTGTCATGCTTCTCCTTAAGTCAGCAAGAAATGCTGACTTCTTGGAGTAAAACCTATCCAGAATGAACCTGAGTTTTTTCACCCCAATATTTAGAGACTGCAGAAGGAAAAAAAAGGGAAATACAATGGAATAGACACCATGTCTTCCACTGCACAGTCATTGGAGTGCAGAATGAAATTCCCTGTCAGCATTCCTCACTGAAGTCTAAGCTCTGTAAGAGATCCTGCTGCCACAATGGCTGTTTCCCTATATAATTTCAGCTGCTAAGGAGGATTAACTTTTTTAATGACAGCATTTGCACCAGCTTTTCAATACAAGACCATAGATATCAATCCCTTTTCTGTCTTCATTCAGATAGTGTCCTATAAAAAAGAGAAGGCTGCTGTCCTTTGATAAAGAGCTACCTTTGTGACGGGCCCTTTAGGAATTCAAAGATGGTCAGTATGGAGCACTTTAGAAGAAAAGCAAAAATTAAAACAAAAAGCAAGGCCTTGGGATTATTGAAATTCTCATTAACTTTAATAAAGACTTTGGGTTTAGATGTCTGAAGTTTTGGATTTGTATCTTGAGGGATAAGAGAGGAACAGAAAAAGCAGAACTGCAAAAATTCAACATTAATAAATAGACATTTCAAAACAAGATTAAAAAAATATATTAATTTCAGAACAAAACACAGACCAATGCTAGAAATGCAAGAGTATTGTTTTCATACTGCACAGATAGAAGGTAAAGAATTATTTTTTTTCAGAGTCCAAGTTAAAAGCCACTTTCTTAAAGTAGCCAACTTTTCTGTTTTCACATCATGGTGAGAACAGATTCAGCTTACCTAGCTGCTGTTTTTAAGACAGAAATATTGGCTGAAAATATGGTTTATGTTTTCACCTCTCATGCATTATTTGGGCTTGTTTCATTCTTGCTGTAGCTGTGTTTTGATCAGAGGACATTTTCTGTTCAGTCCAGCATAAAGGACTGACAAACACTCTATGAGCTGAAACCCTCAGAATCTTGATGAAAGACTTCTATTAGTTTTTCATAGATCAACATTAAAGAAATTAATTTGTGTTCAGGGAATAAGTAAAAATAACTCTGAGATAAAGAAGTATTTGTTGTGATAATCATGAGAGAAATTTAGTTGTTTCTTTTATTCATCTTGGCTCTGGTCCTTGCTCAATGATCAGGGTAGCTCTCTTAGATAGGACTGAGTGTGTTGGGATGTTAAGTCCCTTTTCATTTTTTGATCATGTGCTATTCTTGCACACCTTTTCTTTCTTTCTTTTTTTTTTTTTTTCCAAGTGTTTCAGTTTACTCACTATTTATAGTTGCTGCATTCAGATATGGGAAGAAACTGAAGCTACATCCTTTTGCTACTCTGCAAGAAACTTCAAGGCCTTTCTCAAAGCAGAGTGTAGCTTACATTTTTCCACTTAACATTTTCTTTATTTAACAAGAGACTTCCTGTTACAAAAGAGTGACTTGTATAAGGAAACCAAAGTAAATGCTTAGCTCATTGGGAGTTCAGTTTGTAGAGCTAAGTTGATTTTGCTGAAGTCTGCCATCCCTTGGGAGATTATTGACTAATCCGTAAGAAATGAAAAATAACAATAATTATATCTGTGTGAGATAAACAGAAAGCTGCATATGGAAATAAAGAGAATAATTTTTATATTCCTCTCCACTTTTCAGCCTTACTATGTTATCCTAACACAATAAATATCTAGGACTTGGGTTGTGTTTTCAACCTCTTTGCCTCTATCCCTCAGCAGTTCACATAGCTGGACATACCACTAAAATCATGAATGTGTGCTAGCAGTTGGTACCGTAAATAGCATGAATACAGATAACATGCAAACATAGTTTCTCCAGGAAAAATTGAATGTGGAAATCTGGCCCAGACACTGATGATGTCTCTGGACTTTCAGAATTTTTCTTAATTTTGTTGGTTGTTGGGTTGGTTGCTATTCTGTCTCCCTGACAAAAAGTGTGGTGGACTCTTTGGCAGCCACATGTGGGAATTGTATATTTTCCTTATAATAACTGAATGCAGTAAAAAAGTTTGGTGGAGGTGTGTGCAAAGCAAAACCTCAGTGCTTAGGTTTGGTGGTGATTAGGTTTGGTGGTGCTTAGGTTTCAGTATTACAGGAAAAAATGCTGTGAATGACACTGGAGACTGCAGGGACTGTGAAGGCTGCCAGAAGCAGTAGGGGCTCAGCCAAACTGCCCAGTCATGCAGCTCAACATGCCTGAGCCCTTGCACTGCCCTCAAGTACAAATCAAAAATCTACAAGTGATTTCACCTGGTTCACATGGGCTGGGAATGGAAAAATCAAGCTCCAAACTTCTGTCACAATCCTGTACACAATGCACAACTCAGGAAGACCAAATCAATATGCTTGATAAGACCAGAGATTGTCGTATGTGGATTGTGGAGAGAGAAGGTTTCACAGAGGGTCTCATAGACCAGAGTGATTTATCAACAGGCCAGTTTTCCCAAGGCAGAAGAGTGAAAGCAGGCCCTAAGTAGAGGTTTCAAGTGACTCCAGTACCTGCAGACAAGCAAATACAACAGCCACTTTAGGCTGAGCAGTTCCTGCTGATAACTACGAGGTTGCAGGGAATTAAGAGGAAACACTCAAAATCAGACACAGGTTTTCTTGCCTCCTTCCAGAGGAAGTCAGCTGATCCAGTGATATCATATCTGGGTCCCAAAGGTGACCCAAAAGTTGGTCACCATCAATTTCTAAAATGTTAAAAATTGCTATACAGTGCAATCTTATCAGGTTGTCCCAGAAACCTAATAAGAGCTTTTCTTTCTGCAATTTAGTTGATATTTCCATTCAGGAATATTTGCATTAGGCAAGGAATCTGAGATCAACCAATGTTTTTAAACATGTCAAACTCAGAATGAGGCTACAGAGATTTGTGAGCTCTTTGTTTTATGAGGGCCAAAACTAGGGGAAAAAAAGCTTCTTGTAAATGTTCTGTTGAAAAGCTAATATTTAAACCTTTTTAAAATTCATTTGTTTTCAGTATAAAATGTTTACACAGCTTGTAGGACATCCATTTTTGGGACATAACTATTTCTTCCTAAAATTCTTTTATCTTATTTCTTCCTCTTCCCAAGCAACCCATAAAACACAAGAATGCCTATAAAAACAGCTGTTGGAATCCATAGAGTAATTTATTTATACAAAACACATATAGGATGTTTCATGAAAGGATTTCTTTATTCTAGAACATGCTGTGTGGTATGCAGTACCATGTCTTCTTCCTCTCAATGGCAGGAAGATGTCTGATCTAATTCAGAGAGATCATAAGTTAACTATTTTTAAGTGTGGCGTTGTTTTCACATAGACAGCATTGAAACCATATGGTCTTTCCTTTTTCTTGTCTTGTGCTTTCATCTAACAGATACTTATGTTTGAAAGTACTGGAAAGCGTTTAGCTTTTGAATCTATCCCTACCTTATGGCACTCTGCCTAATTTCCAATTTTTTCATCAATGAAATCAGTGTTGCAGCATGAAAGAACTTTTCTCTTTCTGATATCTACCTTCCAATGGAAGTGTTCCATCCTAATGATGAAACAGAGCAAGCTGAGGACTTGCTGAAAAGTCTTCTTGCTGAAAAGAAGTGGATTTGTCCCAAAGTTTTTAAGTGAACCAGTACACTGGAAAAACTTTCAAAAGCACAAAAGATTCTTTAGGAATTATGAAGAAAACGTAGCTAAAATATATATATTGGGTGGTAAAATATCTTAAAGTTATATTTTTTTCTGGAGTAATTCCAAACTTGAAACAATTGAAGATATCTTTTATGAACAAGCAGATGATGGAGTCGATCTGACTCAGCAGGGTACTTCAGTATGTGCCCACACCTAAGTACAGGTCATCAGAAGAAAGGGAGTTACATTGATCTTGTTTACTTGCAAATCTGGTGTGTAATCAGTGTTTTCTGAGGCTGGAATGTGACTGATGGCTCAGCCTGTCTTCTCTGAGCCAGCAGCTCTTGTGTGATATGTCCCAGGGGACATGATGATTTGCGCTCGGTGTCATACGTGGATGAAGTAGATCCCTGTGCCCTAAGGAGAAGTTAATCTCAGCCCCGCCCGCAGTTTGCCAGTGTGCAGGTTAAAAGGAGTTCAGGTTGTGGGCAGTGAATGAGCACATTTAGGAGTCTGAGCTGAACGATGATCTTCTTTGTGCAGATGAATGCTTGTCTGTACATTCTTCCATCTGCCTCTGATAATCACAGGCATGCGTCCTTAGGGACCTATAAAGGGGCAGTCATGCAAGAATAAGTTTGTCTGTGCCTTCTTACATCATTTATTACATTTGTCTTGTCAAAATGTACACAGTAATCCTCACTGGTGCCCTGCAGGATTAAGTTCCTTCTCTACCATTTATTTCCTTGTCTTCAGCAGCTTTAATTTCCTTAAATTTCTGCACATGGGTTGCAGACACTCTTGTGGATGTCAGTTTCTGAATTTTAGCCTTAAATCCAGGGGATTCAATACGCAATAACAGGTCCCAGGTCTTAAGAGGCAGTGGGCCACCCAGCAGCAAGGGTGAGAGTTTGCAGGGGAAGTGAAACACATCAGACAAACAAGCAAATAAAACCTGGCAAGGCAATTATTCAGTGATGAGCTGAATGCTGCATGCAATGAGTGACTCTGGCTGAAAAAAAAGTCACAGAGAAGTAAGAGCATGTGTGGACACAGTTATTTATGATCATTTCCAGTTTTAAAGGGGTTCAGAAAATTACATTTTTGCACCTTCTGTCTGCACAGCTCTAGCATGACCTTTTAAGATGTTTACCCATCAGGAATTACATACTATGTTTTTATTTACATTTTAAATTGTAGATACTTTTCTTGACATTAGGTAAAGCTATTTTTTCATGACAGACAGCAATATTCATCCACATGAAGCTCAGTTCAAACAGTGTTCTTGTTAATGCCACCACTATGCCATGTACTTGGCATTCATGGTTGAACTCAATGATCTTAAGGGTCTTTTCCAACCTAAAAAATTCTGTGATTCCATGATAGGCCCTGCCAGTGGATTTTGAGCAGCTTCCTGGGACTGGTGTTGTGAAATGGAATCATTGCACTGGAGCTGCCACTTCTTTGGGAAGACACTCTAGAGTTAGCCTATCTGATGTTGAAACTGGTCATTTTTTGCAAATTCAATATTTGGATATTTAAATAAAGCAAAAAGGTTAAAAATTAATTCACATATTTGGAAGCATTATGAGCTGATCCCCAGAAAAAGGGTTGAACATCAAAGAACCAAGCTCTAGAGAAACATTTTTTTTTCAAAGACCTGGCTTCAAAGAATCTAAATATATTGATGGTAGAATAAAAAAGTTAATTAGACTAGCACACCACTAAGCTATAAGATATATGTATAGATAATGCTAAGGAAAAAGAAAAGTTGGAAGTAAATCTCAGCTGCACCGAAGTTAACCACGAAGACCAGGAGCGTCTTTACACCTGCAAGCAGAAAACTCAGCATAGGCCTGAGGTGAACCACTTCATTAACCACCTGTCTTTACAGAGATTAGATATGAGATGTGGCAGCCTTATGTTAATTCTGGGTTTGTTCTGAGATTACCTCAACCACTGAGGCCTTGTTCCCTATGGTCAGTTTTAATCCCGTGGGTAAAAATTACCTGTGCATATGACCATTTCTTTGATTGCTTTTTCTTCAAATTCTCTTTTTTGATAAAAAAATCTTTCACATTTTCATGTAAAGATCTAGAAAATGCTACAAGTTCTCCTTGGGTTGTCTTTATATGTGGTACCTTGCTTTGGGGTTGGAAGCAGTGTTTTTTTTGCACAGCAACTGGCACACAGGGATATTGGCTGGCCTCTTGTTTTGGCACAAGTTAATCAGTAACCCTTCCTTCTCCCCCAGTGTGCTCCAAGGCAGGAGCTGTGCATGGTTGTCACACTGTGCATCCTGCACGGCTCTCAAGTGAAGCAACTCGGAATGGAGAACTCTCCCACCCAACTGCTCCTCCCCTCGACTGAGCTCAGCCCTGCTCGAGGCCAGGGCTCTGCCATGGGCCATGAGAACAAATCCAATGTAATAAACCTAAGAGGGGAAAAAAGGCCACATTGCAGGCAAGCAGGAATGGGCTCCGGTTCACCAAGGGCATGTCCAATGACTGGGTTTCAATGACAGAGTATGGGCAGAGTATGGACATAGATTGCATAAATTCTGCCCTTTTATAGATTTCTTTTGTCTGACTCCTGTCAAGTGATTTGAAGTGTCTAATTCTTGGTTCTACTGAGAAAATAACAGACTCGATGAAGATAAGGATGTGAAGGTTCATGTGTTCAAGGAGTCTCTTTCTGGAGCTTGCTCAGAGGGCTGCTGGAGCTTCTCTGTAGAACCAAATGGCCTGAAACTGGCTGAGTGATGGCAGTTAAAGATGCCACCTTGCAATACAGAGCCAAAGCATTTCCACAGTAAGGAGAAAAATAAATAAATTGCTAACAGTTTGGGAGGCTTTTTCAAACTCTTTCCACATAAAGCTGTTTTGCAATCTGTCATCAATCTGCAGTAACCCAGAGAAGAAAAACAGAGCTATGGTATCAGTTTGGATGTCAGGTCCAGTTGCAAAAAGCTGCTAAAAATGCAAAGCCAAATTTGGAAGATCTCAGTTTCATATTCCTGGAAAAGGATACATTAGCAGAGACATGAGCAGAATTTTTAATTTATACAGAGAGGCTTATCTAAAACATGTTTATACTCCTTATTTGACCAGTCTTTGGCGCTTGAAGTATCATATCTTTTTGCCTGAGCAAGATTTGCTTTCACAGTATGAAAACTTTTAATCTACCACTGGAATTGTTAAATTCAGGAGTATTTCTGATCAATCTTCCTCTACAGCTGTAAAGAATTTCACGAGGTAAATACTGGGAAACTCTCATTTCTAGTGATTAAAAACCTCCAAAGAAATTAAAAGCCCATCTTGGAGCCTGTTGTTACAGACAATTTCCAAAGATTACCTTAAAAGCTTTAATAAGACACTTTTTACAGATATTTCATGTATCTATTGTCAGTCTAGTTTTGCCTTCTCAAATTGTTTTCTCTTTTTTTATGAACACATTTACTTCTGCTTCCAGGATCCACAGATAGATTCCTCTTTTTTCCTACAGGTCATTCCTCTCCCCCTGCTTTTTTTGGGGGGAGGGGAGTTAGGTGGGTCTTGGGTGGTTTTGGGTGGTTTTTTTTTTCTTTTTTTCACTGGAGTTCATAAAAACGGGAGTCCAAAGGGAAAAGGCATTTTTGTCACATGGAATAAATTATGAGAAATAAAATTAATTTTCTAGCCATCTCCAATCATTTCAGTGGCAGAAGAGAATCAGTATTTCTCTACCTTTTTTCTTTTTCCCAGAAATTCTTTAATCTGCTGGGTAGTGCCTTTGAACCACTGCTAGTTAGCAATTCAGCCCAGTCATAAATGCACAGATCAGGACAGATCAGCAGGGGAGTAGAGCAGAACACCTCTACACTGCTACACAGGATCCTGATGAACCTTTGGCTACTGTCTGAAATTCATCTCATGGTAAAGATCATGATCTGTGCTGGAAGGTACCTGTCATCTTCTCAGCTAGGGATCTTATGCTAGGCTTCTGTAAGCATGAGTGTAAATTCATGGACTCTGCTTTTGTTGTAAAAGATCTAGTATTAAAACTTGGGCCTGTATAAACGGCTGTGTTTACTTGCTCATAATGTATTCAGGAAATACATTGAGACTATGTTCCCTTATTTGTAAAGCATTTCACCGTTTCCAGAAAGTTAAAAGTTGAACAATGACCTAATATGTTCCTACTTATCTTCCAAAATACTGGCGCAATAGAGTTTACAAAGAGACAGCTAAATTTTGACTAAATGCCACAGATCTGTATCTATTATTCAGATTGTTTTTCTGCAGATATGAGGAATTCTAGGGAAATACCAGAATAAAACTAAAGAGCCTTTAAGACTAAGATGACTAAACTGAAGCTATCCTTCATAATAGTTATCTGTTATTAGAGAAGCATACAAATCCTGGATGTTTTGATTATGTGTTTTAATTTATTTTACGTAAAAAAACCAAACTAAAATAGGAGAGCATTGTAGAATTCTGCTACCTGGCAAGTTCCAGAAGAGGGAATGTCAGTACTCATGCTCAGATATTACACCTCCAATGATACACTGCTGAAATTTCATTGCCCATGGATACTATTTCACCATCTTGGAAAAATTATATTTCATAGGATCTGTAGTTACATAAGCTGTAATACAAGACATTCATTGTGAATGAAAATGTTTGAGACTAGGGATTCCTTCATTTTTTGGAGGTTTGTCTCAACAAAGCTTCAGAATAAGAAGTAAAAATGCTCACAAAAGTGAGTAGACTCAAAACATTTGCCATTTGTACAAGAACTAAGTATATTACTAAGAAAATAAAGGCAGATAATTTTTATTCTGGATTCCAATTAAAATGAGCCATGCCATAGGGAACTTTCATAGAGTCAGAGTAGGTAGTAACACATCTTGTAGAAGATGTGGTGCTCCCATTAACACACTGAGCTTCACACCCAGGTAGTGCTGGTAGACATTTAATCTTAAATAGTACCTGGAGAACCACAAGGAACCAAAAGAACAATACAACTAGGGTTTAGATGTTTTGTTTAGACAGATAATATGTGTGTTTTCTTTCATTTAGTCATTTTAAATTATCATCACAATGGCAGAACAATATTTCTATAAATAATGAGACAAACCAGATTTTTGATTACTCTAGGTTCTTTGAAACTGGACAAGAGATTCTCTTGTTAGACATTTATGCAGGTTGAATTTCAGATACAAAATGGATAGCTTCATCTCCTGCTCAAGTTGTAATTAAAAGATTAAGTTAATGTTTTATCATCAAAGAAGATTCAAAAGGTTTTTCATATATTTTAACAATTTTTTGTCAGATAGATTTGAGAGTTCTCTGACAGACTACAAACCATTTAATGTTTTAGGAATGTTCTCACAAGACATCATTGGTCAATGTTTCTTGTTTACATATGATATCATAAAGATGAGGAGTTGGACAAGGTCTGGGTTGAGCTATTTCTATTGATATCTAAAATTGTAACAAAGAATTATAATAGTCAAAAATTTGGCAGGAATATAAATTCTCATGCTTGAGAGAATTGTACTGCAGAACAACTGTAGTGGGGAAAATGTTTTTGGCCAACTGAAAGTTTAGGCTGTAAGTTCTCCTGTACATTTTCTCAAAGCAAATGCTATTGTGATATTGAAGTTAACATTATTTTGTTTAATTATTCATAGTCATTATAATTGTAACATTTTTTAAGAACTAGGAACAATAATTATAGGGAGACGGAATATAGTTCCACTGGAGTGCAAGACTCTTAAATCTTCAGAGTGGCATTACCAGCTCTGGCTCTTTGAAAACAGAAACCAGCGGAAGTGAAGAAGCATAATTCATATGTATTGGATTTCTTCCTAGTTCCTAATTTTTCATTTCTGTTGAAATGTGGGAACTTCTCTCAATCCAATTCCCGTGACATTTAAAGAAGTGACTTAAATAGAGATACATTTGTTACTACATATTAAGAGGAATATGTAGAAAAAGATGACCCACAGGAGATCAAAAATGTTGTGCCTTCTTGAGATCAGAAATCTTGGAGGGTTCAAGCTTGTTTGCCTGCAAGAGCTCTCCACGTACTGAATGCCTGGGAGTATAGCACTGGACAGTACTGTAACTTTATACAAACTCTGAGAAACTTCATACCTAAACTTGAAGAATAAATAAAAACAATGAGATGGGGATATCTGTCTGTAAGAGACCCAGAGGACAGAGGAATGGCAAGAGTGCCACATTTTGCCCTTCCAAATAGGTTCTTGCTATGATTTAAGCCTGTTCATTTCTATCACCCAGCAATGATTTTCTGGATACAGAAGGGGAAAGAATGCTTTGTAATGATCACACTGCACCTTCAGTGCTGCTCTCCAAGTTATGTTTACATCCCCCCTTGATTTTATTTGCTTGGAACCACAGTGGCAACAGTGCTTTCAGCATCAGAAAGCTTTAAATGGCTGATATATACTAGGGTACAAATCTTCCTGCCATCACAGGCAGCTGTGAATTGCCATGCTAGAATTAGCAAAATAAAGATAAAGCTAATATAGAGTTCAATTCAAATACCACATAGGAGAGTATTCAAACCTTCTAAAAATGAAAATGAAAATTAAAACTTATAAAACTTCTTCCTGCTCAGTTGTGAAGAAAACAGAAATTTTATTTTAATATTTCCAAAAAACGTTGACAGTTTCTTCTATATTCAATTGCCCAAAAATCCAGGAAACAGTACTCAACAACCATTGAAGCAGATCAGGGTTAAGTGAGTACTCCAAACTTATGATCTTTGCTGCATTTGTCACTGCACATATAAAACAATGTGAGGAATATGACCTAGATCCAAGAAATAGTAGGGACCCAATCAGTTTAAACTGATTGTTTATCACTGTATTTTTTTAAATTTTTTTTTTAAGTAAGCAGCAGCAGCAAATGGAGCATGAGATGAGAAACCCAAAAACACAACTTCAATTTGGAATTAAGGATGATAAAGTTAAAAGTAGTTTCTTTAGTGTACCTAAAATGGGCTGTGCTCTTTTTTACCAGAGGTATTTAACAGGAGACACAGAGAGCAAAGTGAACATATGATAACTAATGAGCTGCAAAATACAGCATGCCAAGTAGAAGAAAGCAGAAAAGAAGCTGTGTGAAGATCAGACTGCTTTTCTGGAACACTTCCTGCTGTCTCAGTTATCTCTTATTTTTACACTGGTATATTAGTTCTGACTGCATGAGTCGAAGTGTCTGGCAGCCTTCATGCAGAGAGAATTACAAGTGGCTGTATGGAAAGGAAAGAGGTACTAATTCTGTTATTTTCCTATTTGTACCTTTTATGTTTAATAGTAAAAGCAACAGCAGAAGTACTATGAAATATTTCTTTCATACGAGAAATTTTCAAAAAAGCAGCAAAATACAGAAAGGCCTGTTCATAAAACCTCTACAGTGGCAAGGTCACTCATTCCACTCCATGAGCTTTACCCTGCTCTGAAGGGATGGCTGAATATGCCAGGAAAGCTCCTTAGAATGTAACTGTGAGCAATGAGCTCACTCGTTTGGAAAGCCACTGTTTTTTACAAAGCAGCACTGGGCAGAGAGACACCTTACTCTTGGGTTGACAGTAGTCTACCTGATTCATAGACACTCTGCTATAATGATATCTGTCCATGGCAGTGGAGGAATACCTGGTTTTTCAAGCAATTTCTTGTAATAGAAATAACCTGTTTCTTGTGACTGCTCACCACCCTTCCATCTGCTAAGCATTTGGAAAAGGCACTTTCCATCCAAATTGGATCAGATACTAACTACACTGGCACAAATGAAATGCTAAAGCCAGCTATTCCTGCTTGGCAAAATTTGTCTCAGACAAAGCTTAAGATCTTCTTTGCTGACGACATTTGACATGCTTTGTTTGTTCCAGCAAAATAGGTTCCATGTAATAAAACAGGATTTTATAAAGACTAATTTTCTACTATTCAAACCCCACAGCTCTCTGATTTCTCAAAGCCAAGCACTTTGTGAAGCTGTGAGCACTTTCAGTGACATAATGATAAAAACATTAATGATAGTAGCTGGAAGTATTTACAGGATTACAAAAAATGCATTTTAGCCCATAAAAATTTTACCATTCTTTCTACTGTCTCAGTGTACTCTGGAGTCTGAGACTCACTTGCTACAGTCCAGGCTTCACGGTAACTCACTAATTTTAAATGCAAGTTTTACAGAATGCAGATTATGCAAACCTACCTCTCTACCCCCCCTAGTAAAACTTTTTCTTTTAAATGCCACTTTACAGGAGTAGACATCAGTTCATGAACTTGTGGGTCTCTGTCTAATTTACTTCAGAGCTTCTTAAGCTTGCCCTGATGATGCAAAGAATGACATATAGACCCTGTCCTGGTTTGATGAAACAGCAGAGCTATTTTGGGTTTTTTTAACTTCTGCACCAAATAATGAAATATATCTATAGGGTGCACATTCTGATATTCCTCAGGGTGAGAATCCCAGCTTTTAAAACACTTGAGGACTTCTAATTACTTTTACAAAGACACAGCAATTGTTCTTGTGATTATGTACTACAATGAATGAGGATTAGAGCCCCTCCTTTTGCTAAGAAGGATATATATTTGCCTCTTCTTTTTTCTTCCCTGTCACCCTTGTATTTTCTAGCTAAATATATTCCTTTTTTATTAAAATTTCATGGAAAATGTGATCCTGATATGTACCATTCATATGCATTTTAGTATTTCTTCAAGTATGGATCCAGATAAACTTTCATGGTTAAGTTGATGCTGGGACTTGAAAAAACAACTGTGTCTTTTCTTCTGGGATAGAACTGATATGTTTTTGCTCTTTCATTGAGTTTTAATGCAAAACAAGATTTGAACTTTTATATCTGATGATCTTTATATCCCAGTGGGATGTATCTCACTGAAAGTTTCTTTTTTCTAGTAATGACTAACATGTACAAATATTTATATAATATCTTGTAGCTCAGCACCACTAGCTATCTAAATGTGCTGATTTTGTTGTTGTTGTTGTTTTGTTTGTTTGTTTGCTTGTTTGTTTTTGTTGTTGGGGTTTCTTCCATACAGCTTCTTAGTGCTAGAGTAAAATGGTTTTCTTGGGAGGTGTTCTTGGTTTTATCAATACTTGGCACTGCAGGCTTTCTGTGGGAAGCAGTTTTCTTTTCACTCCACTTTTATTTCCTTCCTTGCTGTCTTAGAGCACATGTCTTTACCAATGCCTAATTCCAGAAGACTTCCTTAATATATCTGAAGGCACTGGCCATGTAGAATGTGCTTTGCTACTAAACATTCTCAAATGCAAAAAATCAAAGTCTCATATTTTCAGTTTTTCAGGCTCACGGAATTCACATTGATTTAGCGTAAAATTTTAAAACTCACTAACTTTTTGCTTTTTGCCTACTATTCTGTTGAACACAGAACTTTAGTTCTTTGGCTAAAGAAGTTTTTCTGGATTCTTAAAATTAATTTAGACATTTTCTCATTTCGTTTAATAGTATCTAATTTTTCAACAGTACCATTTCAGAATGGTTTGAGCTGTCCTTTTTTTCCGAGACAATTTTTATTTGTGTTTTCAATTACTCATGAATTATACTTATATATATATTATATATATACTATATATAATTCTTGAATTATACAAGATGAATAAATTTTGGGTGATCTTCTTTAATTATGTTTAAAAGTTCCCATGGAACCCAAAATTATGTGCAAAGATTCATGTTTATTAGTTTTAAGGGACTGCAAGAAGGTGGAGATATAAAAGCAACTTTTCATTAGCACAGAGATAAGGGCTAGAACTCTTGGTAGCTTGTGTCACCCAGTAGGGAGCAGGGTGATAAGTATTTGTCCATCAACATCAGGTCTTTTTTAAGAGTTCTGTGATAAGAAATGACACTAAGAAGTGCTCTTGGGTTCCGTCTAATAACCCACAGCTGTTTGAAGAGTGCTGGGGGTGGAGGATGTTGAGAGCTGTGCTGAGGGGACTCAGATGCCATTTGAACTGCCTCCTAGGCTTTATTTGGAGAACCACTCCAGTGCATTGCTAGCCACGGTAGTTTATTCCTGGTTTCTTCTCAGTTCTTGACTATGTATTTTTTCTGTCACTCACATGACAGAAACTTTTCACATGGGAAGAAAGAAGAGTGTTAAGTAGGTACCTTGTTTCAGAATGACGCAGATATACTGTGGTAAGATTAGCATTGTGAAATCCATTAGCTACTGATTTCTCTATTTCTGTCGCTTCTTAGACAGAACAACTGTTTAAGAGATTTAACTACACTTAATTTATATAGTGCACAAAATGAGTGGAACGAGGCCATGGGTATTATACTTAAATCAAATTAAGGATTTAGCTGGAGTATATATGCCTGAAAATACTCAGCAAAAGTGAGCAGAATAATGTCAAATATATTAAGAATATTTTCAGCTTAATGGAGGTGTAAAAATGTAGACTAGATTATTGCATCATAAAAAATGTGTTAGAAGGTATGCAGTAATTTTTCCATGTAATTTTTATGTAAGAATAAGACCATAGAAAGTATGACTTACCATAGAAGAAAAATATTAAGGACATGTGGCTAGACATCACAGTGGAAAAGAAATGGTTATTTCATATTTCTGTACAGAATTAAATGTAAGAAGGAAAAGGCCTAGCTTCTAAGGTAGTCTCTTATTCCATTTCATAGTGTAATAGGCTTAACATGGTAGTTAATTTCTTTGATCTGTTTGCACACTGGCATAAAAATTCATTTCTTGAAAGAGCACAGAACTTATTCTCAGCCTTCTGATGACACTCTTATGATATAACATGACCATGTTGAAAGGTAATAACTTGGTTGGATAAGTATCCTTATGAGTGTGATCTATTTATTGTCAGTTCACCACTGTTTTAAATGTATTTAGC
Source organism: Sitta carolinensis (assembly GCA_032173965.1). Lineage (NCBI taxonomy): Eukaryota > Metazoa > Chordata > Aves > Passeriformes > Sittidae > Sitta > Sitta carolinensis. The sequence goes on from CM063288.1 coordinate 23,894,525, forward strand.
AAACTGTAGCAAAAAAATCCTGTGGTTTGTTTTTTTCTATTAAGCTGTTAAACTGTTCATGCAGCAGGTTTTAACATAGTTTAAAATCCAGCCTGTATTGCAATAGGGTCAATTTCTGGCAAACTAAAAGTTCACACCCTTCACATATCCAAGGTAAAAGGCTGCCACACTCCAGTGTGTTTCAGGGTTGCCTCAGAAGAGATCATCGGAAGAATCCATCCACAGTGTGGATCCACATCGCCAAAGGACAAACCATGGCAAATTTTTCACATTTACTCTAAATCATCATCACAAAGAAGCTTCTTTCAAACTGGAGATGAAATGTTTTTACCCCAAATTACCAATGTGAGTTGAACATAGCATTTTCCATATTCATTTTGCTTTCAATAAAGGAAAGCAGAATGACAAAACCATCCAATCTTGAAATGACTTGCTACAAAATTTAAAAGTAAAGTGTTTCTACAATCAAAACAGCTTTTACTGTAGAAATTGAATTTCTATGTATATATAGATATATCCTGTTATCTTTTTGAAATGTATCAATATGAAACAAAGTATTCCATTTAGACATGAGTAAAGTATTTTTCTCTCCATAAAATTGAATTTACAGGAATTCCAGCCTGTCTTTATAGTAATCTTTTTCCAATTTAGACAATCAAGGACATATTCCATTATTCATAGGGCTGTGCTTCTAACAGTTTGCAATTGTTTCTCGTGTTATTTGGAAGAAAGATGTAGAAATCAAACCACAGAGGAATACAATACAGTAGAAAGACCAGCTAGGAAAAGGAAAAGAAGGTTGGTGTGATGAAGGAAACAGACCAGATAATGCTCCATCAGCTGAATCACCAGCCAGTGTTACTGGACAGCCTGAGAGAAACCACCTGGCTTATGGAAGAGCCATTATCTAATTTACTGACAAAAAGAGAGAGAGGAGTCACTTATAGATGAGGAAAGATCAGACCAAATCCCTCATTTTTTCATCTTGTGTTCTGTTCACAGTGTGTAACCCCTCCATATGCAGATCTCTATCCTGCAACTCCAGTTCTGAGAGACTCTTGTCTATGATACAAGTTAGACTAGTGACCAACATAAATTTTCTTTCAAGCTGATTGGATTTACAGGTAAAACAGCTGTATGCCGGAAACAAAGGAGCCCCATGCACCAATTTTGAATGGCAAGCTGTTAGATGCAGGGCCAGGAAGAAGTGCATGTGGGATCTTTTGGGAAGCTTTTATGGAGAGCAACAGCACCTCCAGTCCCTGGGTGAGCAGTAGTCAGGAAAGATATCAAGAAGTGAGGAGTAGCATGTCTTCCTTTTTCTTTCTCCCAGTCCTGGTGTGTTCCCACAAACACATATATCCCAGGTGGTGAAAGGACAAAATATAGCAAAGATGTCAGCCTGGCAGGTTGTTGCCACTATCCCCCATCAGAGCAGGCTTTGCACTCTCCATAGGGCTTCCTGCCCACTTGAGATTTCTCTGACTCCAGCTACAGCCCACTGTGATTTTCATACTGAAATGCTCTTCCCCAGGGGAAAACAGAGACTGGGGCTACCCAGCATGAGATCACTCTTCCAAAAAGGAGTGGTGGAGCAGGGCCAGGACCTAGCTGCCTATGTAATACTGATTAAGGTAGTGTCAGCATTTATACTTTCTCTCAATTATGACACAGAGTCCTTTCATAGCTTATCCAGCCAGAAAAATTTAGAAGAAACAATAGCATGACATTTTCTAATCAGATATTTTTCCCACTTTTCCAGAGGACAGTGTCCATCTGTTTTAGCATCTGCTCAGTGTAGTTCAAAATTCTACTAAAACCAACAAGCAAGAGAAATGGCTTCACTGCCTTCAAATCGTCAAGTTCTAAGAATTTCTTGGGGGAAAAAAAGTTGAATATGTTATGATTATAGCTGCAAATAGTGTCTCTGACCCCTGCTCACTGCCCATTTAAATAGAATGTGCAATCTCCATTTATTTCAGCAGGTTTGAGAAAATACTTGGCTGAAAACTTTGATGATTGAAAAGAGAAATTATTTTTTAAAAGTGTAAAACTTTTCTCTGCTGTTCAGAGCCCTTACAGAAATAATGAGGGATGAAACTACATCCTTGAAGTATCACTTTTTACATGAAACATTGGGGTTTTAAAGTAAGAAAAAAATGCACACAGGTTTTGTTTCCACACATCTCACTATCTAACCAGAGAACATAGGAAAAAAAACAAAATCAAAATTTTACAAAAAACAATCAAAATTTTACAATTTTCCTGTAATTTCTACTAAAACTTCCTGGAGGGTGAGATTTTCACCCACACATTTGCTCCTTTTGCAGTTTCAGTGACCCAGGACACCTCACAAAAGTAATCTAGTATCAGAACTGTTTTGTCTGTTATCAACTCACAGGATATGTTCATAAAAGAATTTCATGTCAGTCATCATAACCTGAGAGCATATTGGATATATGTCTGCCTGGCATGTGAACACTTCTCCCGAAAGTTAAATCTGTAAATTCACTTTTTTTTCCACACACAGTTTAGTCTGTTTTGGCAGATTGAATTTATACATAAATTTTGATATGAAAAAAATAATGTCACTATTTTCAGTTAGTCAAAAGAGAAGTGGAAAAAAAAAATCACTGAAAAAAATTTACTCTAGTTTTGGATGTCTTTTTTCACTTTTTCAGACTGTTCAACTATGTACTGACTTCTAAAAAGCTTTATAATTATTGCATCCTATATTTCATAGTCTCCTTCGTATGTGTGCTGAGCCTTCTTCTGCCTTGCACATTATCAATTCCAAATGTGACCTTCCAGCTTGTGTTTCTGTCGCTCTGGGTTGTCAGTCTGATATTACCTGCTCAAAAGCCGAAGAGTGATGCAGGCACAGCTTTTCTGACAACATCGCCCAGATATTGTTAACATGAGGTAACTTAACTGCAAACTACCAAAAGAACTGGAAGATCTTTTCCCTGTGGAAGCCAGAGGAGAGCCCCCATAAACCCCCCATATACAATAATATATCTACAAAAGACTACTTAGGCTCAAAGTATGTAGAAAATTTATTTCTAATCAGAATGATCCCCACAGCCAAGTTACCCAGGGGCTTCAGACTAGAGAAATGAGACACTGTTCCATTGGCCTTGTTAACACTGCTCATTTTACTGAGCACCAGTTGCCCATGTTGAACATAAAGCAGCAACAAAGGCTTCAGTTTTGCTTCTGTTTTTACCACTGGGTGAAAACAAGGTCTGCAAGTAAGGAAATGATGTTCACCCATGTGTACTGACATCTGCATTAGTTAGCAATGAAATCTGATTTATCCCATGTATTTCTGTTCCTTCATTCCTTTATCCCACAGTCAGAGCTGTTGCTGGTTCTGATTAGCATTTGTACATTTCCGTGGAAATTGGTAGATTTTTAAAGAAAGGGAGTTAGAAATAACAGGAGACGACAGTGACTGGTGACTGATACATGAATTGTGTTAATAGCACAGCAACCTACAGACAAATGTCAGGGTGAGAAGCATCATGATGCCTTAAGAGGAGATGAAATATAGTAAAATGAAATATAGATGACACACATATCAAAACAAATATGTATAAATGGCTGACCTTATTTAGACAAGGAATTACATTTACATGGCAAAAGCAATGAAATTTAAATTATTACCTTTAAATGGCAGTAATTAAAGAGTATGAGGCTACAGCAGTTTTCTGGAGAAAAAAATATAAAATGAGTTGGTGATGGAAAAGCCTTCATTCAGCACATAATTCTCAGCAGATTTTCTTTATTTGAAAGGAGTGTTACAGCGTTGTCATCAGAGTGACTAAAATTAAATGAATTAAAATGTCATCTGGAATTAAGTAAATCCTTTTATTATTATTCAGTCTATCAATGGAATCCTTACATAATGAGGGGAAAAACCCCACAGTTTATCTGATAAAATCAGCATGATCAGTGATTTCAACCTGAAATGTTTATTGTTTTCAGTAATTGCTTAAAATGAGTTGTATTACGGCTTCCTACTCATTTATTTTTAGCTCAATGGGCAGTTTCATTGAATCAATAGGGTTATACTTAATTTAGAATGTGTAGAAGAACTGGCCTATATGCAGATTTTGGTGAGAAATACTGGTAACAAAACCAGAAACTTTAGTGCAGCTATAGTTACAAATATATGAAATACTTATTTACTGTGATACAATAAGTGTTTTTCTTTCTCTTTTTATCTGAAAAATTCTGTGGAGATCAGACTCTTAATCCAGATTTCTTTGGAATCAACTCTGTTAATATATTTCCTATGTGAGTATCAAAAGAGATGAATCCATATATCAAATACATATATCATACATACAGCTTTTTACAAAAGATCCCATTTTTGGATATTGGTGATTAAAGAAATGCATCCTTTCCTTTTAACATGCTTGTGACAATATAAATATGACTAAACACTCTTTGATAGGTCACATTCTACAGTCACGGGAGCAGTTATATTTCCTTGTACCCTTCCTTAGTTTTCCCTAGGAGCACTTTGAAAGCCATTGCTGTGGGTTTAGGATTCTGGCCAAGGGTTTGCACATGGAGGGAACTTGAGGCAGTGATGTCCTGGGGCTGCTGCTGTCCATGCACAACACAGAGCTCTGCAAGTGCAGCAACAACGAATTGCTCAGGTGCTTGAGCTGGTGAAGCAGCTCAAAGCTTTCCTTGTTCAGAAAAGCTCCAAGACTGCTTTCAAATTAAACCACTTGTCTCTAACATGTTTAATCTTGTAACACAAAGGAAGGAAAAAAATGGGGAAAAACATTCACATTTTTCCTTAACACTCCTGCTACTCATAACAATAAATCAGGGAAATTCCAATCAGGATGCCAGTTTTGTTTATCCAGTAGCACTGTGTTCTGTTCTTTGTAGGATCTGGGAACTGATGCTTCTGTATCCCAAGTATGCAATCCTACATATTCTGTATGAGTTGTTCAAAGAGACCTTATATACAGGAGAAGTATTTGTTGGTGGTTTTAAGCCTAAGCGTAGATGAAGTATAATGAACAATCTGTTAAATGTTAATGTAATTTATCCTTTCTTAATTTACAAACATGACATATTGCATGCATGTAGTGTTAATCTCTTTTAGACACTCATTTGTTTTGACCTATGTCCATAATATATTATGTACCTTGAGAAATTTATCTTGTCACTTTGAAACAAGATTACAATTAATATGACACACATGAGTTTAAATTAGTACTCCAGCTAGAGATGTGTGAGTAATGAATTAGCCACAGTCTTGAACTGTTGGCAGACAATTTAAATTGCCTGACTCTGATGCACGATCTGGAATCATTAAATATGTACACAGTCTTAAGTCAACATGTTTTTTAGATCAGTGACTTAGCGGTACTCTTTAAACACTTTTTTTGTAAGGGAAAATAGCTTAATCAAAGTTAGCTTGGGACTGTATAGTCAGATGTCTGACTGCTAACAATTCTTCCACAGATTTGTTTTGTCACACCACATTTGGTTTGCGATTGTAAGGTCAAGCCTAAAAAGTTAAGTGGTTGCCTATAGGAAGCAGGGCTGTAATTGTGATATCATTAGAAATACTGAATTGTGGATAATACTTTATATTTGTACTTGTCACTTGTCTGGGTTTTGACAAGAGGAGGCAGTTTTGATGGGCTTCCTGTGGTCCTTGTGTTTTTTATCCTGTTATCCAATTTTCTGCTGCACTGCTTTCCTTCTGTCACACTGACTGCTAGCCAGCCTTGTGTCCTTTACTGGAAGGGCATGCAAAGCTTTTCACTATAGTGGACAGAAATAAAAGGAGACACAATAGTAGGGATGAATTTTGATAAGTACCTTATGTCCCCTGTCCAGGCTAAGTCATACATGATCTATATATCACCTGAAGGATTTTCAAATCTTATAGAAAAAGTAACAATTATGGAATATGTGTATGTGTATATTTTTAAATTTAATTTAATTTAAATTAAATTTTTAAAAATTTAAAATTTTTTTAAAATTTAAAATTTTTTAAATTTTAAAATAAAATTAAATCCTAAAAAGAGAGAAAAAAAGTCTATGATTTTAAAGGTTCTTTGTAGATGACAGGAAAGCCTTTAAGTGTAATGACCCTGTAGTCTTTGAAAAAAACAAATAGATCAAAAACCAACTAGTCCATAAACCATAATCAAAGTCCTAGAATATAGGTAAATGAATACTACCCCAAAAACTCTACATTTTTACATAACTTATAATATCCAAAAATTTTATATGAATTTCCACTAACTTTCTTTTTTCTTTTCTTTTTTTTTTTTTTTTTTTTTTTTTTTTTTTTTTTTTAATTCTAATTTGGCATGAACAAGACTGAATGTATACAAGGTTTATACTCTGTACACTTTTACATGCTGGTTTAATCTGCTGTAGGTATATCTTATACAAAACTGATTTATTATGTCCTAATAGTCACATTTGCTCCTATTCTTTGAAAGCAAGTGTAACCATTGTGTGGGGTTGAATTATTGTAGAAATCCCTGGCTTTTTGTTATAGCTGATGTTAGATTCATCTGTCTGAGTGTTTTAAAACCCCATGTCCATAAATTTCAGGACACAAGTGTAACGATGCAGGCAAGGATTTACATACCATATAGCAATAGCATAATGTCAAGGCTGTGTCCAAATTGACAAAGCCAGTAGTGCTTTGGGTCTCTACCCCCAGGTTCCTGCTGCACTTGGACTCCATCATCCAAAAGTTAGAAGATATTTGTGACACCTAACCTGCCTCTCACCATGCCCCAACCTCTTTGCAAGGGATCTGCAAAGCAGAAGACAGGGAAGCAGCAGTCCCAGTCTGGACAATCAGGAGCTAAGGACTGATGACCCCAAGCTCAGGACACCTATATCTCATTTCATATGTGCCTAGTAGCCATCTCTAGGTCTTCAAACAGCTCTCAGCTACTTTTTTTCTCTTCTTCCTTTTTGCATAGCTGAGGTAGAAATGCTCTTGTTAAGGGCTGTTACTACATCATTTGCCATAGACTGCCCAATAACGAGGCTCCTGGCATTGTTGAGAAGGAAGACATTAAATCGAAGAAGATGTGTTCTATTAGCTGTCAGAGACACAGCTGAATTACTGAAAGGAAATACATCTTCAAGGCCTGGCCGAATGGGGCTTTGAGCAACCTGGTCTAGTGGAAGGTGTTCTTGCCCATGGCAGGAAGGTTTGGGAATAAATCATCTTTTAAAGTCTCTCCCAACCCAAACCATTCCAGTATTCTATGGTTCTAAGGTTTAATATGGTCCCATGATCATTGACAACTTTAGAAAACACCATTCTCCTTATTTGTTATGTTTTCAGCACTGGGAATTTTTGACTTAAGTAAAACATTTTTTGTAGATCTTATCTATTGTTCTTGCTAGACTCAATACCAGGGTCTACTATAAAGGAAGAAATAATTGCCTTAAATATCTGTGAAAATTTGCTAACACAATTTTTGGGGAATGAGGCAGTCTCCCACAGAAGCATCTGAATTCTTGTTAGTCACTTTTAAAACTATTTTGGATAATGTAATTAGTCATGAGATTCTAGATAATCCCTCTACTTTAGTCATGCACTGGACTATGATTTAGTAGCTCTCTTTTTATAACTTTTTTGTAAGAGTTTTTTAATATGCCATATGGGGTGTAGGATGTAGCTGGAACAGATTGGTGTTCATTAATCAGTTATTTGTACTTCATAAAGAGCAGAATTAGTATTAAAAGTAACAAATTCTCTAACATTCTTGGTCAGGGACAGCAAGCAATTACAAACATAAAGGTTGCTGTCCCTACAGGGTTTCTTCCACAGCCTTCTCCTTCATTTCCACAGAACAGTGAGTGCTTGCAGTTTGATGTTTGGCAATGTCTGCAACATTTGCACTGGGTTATTAAGAAGCAAAGGTGATACAGCCACAAACTTAGTCACACACTTAGCAAATCTGGGATGAGACCACAGGAGTTACGTGATACCATAAGAAACCCGGCCACATAAAAGAAAGTTAAAGGTATTATCAAGCTTTGAAAAGTCATAAAAAAGGAAGTCAGATGAGTGTAATGCTCAAATGTTTGGTAGGTCAGAGAGGAAGAAACATTTATGTAAAGAAATTTGTAGGATTTTTGTTATGTACTGTAACCAGCTCTAAGATGCACTACCCTATTCTCTCTTACATACTGGTGTGGTTTTTAGACATGAGAAACTAGTAATTTTTAGAATATTTATTTATTTATTTGTTTGTTAGCCCAGCTGTACCTGTGCATGCGTGCCTGTATGCATACTGCTGTGTGTTCTTGGATTTATGTGGAATATCACAAATCAAATCACTTAAAAAACCTGGAGAAGTTTAACTTATTGCTCTTGCTCTTAGTGTGCTGCAGACAATGTGGCCATGTCCATCAAACAGCTTTTAAATTTTCCCATTCAAGTACAGACTAGGTGGATATAAATCAAAACATAGGCAACTCAAAGAGCTATTCTGTTCCAAAGTTTACCTACATTTAGATTGTGTTTTTCTGTTTTAATGTTTCTTTTTCTTGGGTAGTTTTTATACTCTCCCATGGTTTAGTGCTGATGAGTTAAAAGTGACTGTGATGAGAATCTGAACTTCATGGATTGTCATTCATATTGCAACTCCAGATGTCTTGTGGTTTTGGTGCACAGTAAAATGATGCAAAGTACTGAACGTTGTCACCTATGATGTAAAGTAAAATGTTGTGTATCTGGATTTTAACAACCCACTACAGAAAGATTGTGGTTGTGGTTTTTTGGTTTGGTTTGGTTGGGTTTTTTGACCCAGTGACTGTAGCCTTGTAATTTCAGTAACCGTAACTCTGAGCTCGCTTTCTCTCTCTCTCTGGACCATCCATAAAAATAACGCCTCAAGTTTCCTTAGTAATAAATGATTGCCAGAGACAATTCCTCTTCTAAGCAACAATTAGGGCATTAACTGAACAAAGAGCTTCATCTGGCAATTAGTATTCCTGTGGTGAACAGGGAGAGAATTAGTCAGAGATACAAGAGGCTCAGGCTGCAAGAGATGAAGCCAAAGGCTCCGTGTGCAAGCTTTCTGATGCACCAATGCCTTCTCGCCTCCCTGTTTGAGAATCTCTTGCATTTATTTTTCACAATACTTTAATACTCTTGTGTTGAAAGAATACATTATGGTTCAAACATTCATCTCTGCTTCAAAAGATAGGCAGCAGCTACAGGAAACAGCAGGGCTCTCTGCTGTGATTTTAGTCCTGAGGCTGATCAATAAGCTCCAGTGACACAAGGGAGGAAGGGGTAACACACTCACACTCTGCTCAGCCCCAGGAATGCAGAGAGGATGAATAGAAAGCTAAATGTTTCTTTAAGGAATGAGACCCAAGCACAGATGGCACTCTGTATTCATGGAAGGCTCCCACATGGTGCAAAGAATTAGAGCCTGCAGGGCCTCATAAAACTAGCAGAATCACCTCTACTCAAAATCTTCAGCCTGATTCACTCTCAGCTACATTGCTGCAAGAAAGTAGGAGTAAAGGTATTAAAGTCATTGGATTAATGCAGTGTAAGGCTGTCTTTAGAGCTGAACCTCACACCTACTGTGTGGAACGCTTATCCAAAGGGCTAGTAGTGATTATGTCATGAATAAACCAGCCAAAAAACCGAAAACTCCATCCTTAACCATGATGAACCAGATCATGGGTTTATACCCTGTTGAGGTGGAAATAATCCAGAAATCCAGTTTACTGGAGCAGCTGGGGTTCTCACAGGGATTGTAGTTTGGTCTTGTATTAGTGATTTCTAAACAACCATCTCTATAATTCTTTTCTTTAGCTCAGAAGTAGCATGAAGTCAGGAAAAAGAAATAAAAAAAAGGAAAGCCTGATTTTTCTGTCTAGTAATATCCAGATGCCTAATGCACCCATAAGAGGAAAACAAGCTGATGTCATGCTCAGCCTTCCAAGCTGCAAATCAGAAGAATAAAGTTTCAAATATTCCAGAAGTTCAGAATGCCTGGAACAAATTAAAATATTGCTGCTGAAGTGACTTAACTAATTCCAGGAATCTGCACCTTAAACAGAAATAAGCAGAATTTGTAGCAGATATAGACAATGCATGCCACATACAGACAAACATTTACATTAACTTTGGCCAATTAAATCTTTCCACAGTTTCTATATTGCTAAATTCACTTGTGCTACATACATGAGTGCCAAAACAGATCTAAGATGAAAATAAAATAATCTCTTGATTTTGATGAAATTAAAGGCAGTTTCTGTCATTCATGTTCTCTAGTAGATCACTTGGCAAATTTCATTCCTTCAGAATTTATGTGCTGTGGGTGTGCTAGTTCTGAATTCTCCTTAGTAATGGGAAAAACTAGTTATGTCAGTATCATGTTTGCTGATGTTTTAAAACGAACTTTCAGCTGAATTCCTGGTCCCATGGAAATTCTGTTAAACAGACACAATAGTAAACTTAAAGCAATCTGGGGAGACAAAACTTGTTCATTTAACTGCTGCACACCCAGATGTGCCAGACTGCACTGGAGGCTGCAGAGGGGAAGAAGTGAGTTGTGACTGTCTCTAGCCCAGACAGGCCCAAGGATTTGTATATGTTCCTGTCTGAAGTTTCCCTTTCTTGAGTTTTTACTGAGGAAAGAGAAAATTGAAGGGGACCCTATTTGTCCCATGCCCTTCATGTCTTCCCAACCTCAGTCTTCTCAACCATGAATGATTTGTGTTGTGGCTTTCTGTTAGCAGGGGCTCTCCACTCTGAGATGCCCCTTGAGCTGTGCTTCATGAGGCTGTGGGCCAGGGAGGGTTTTCAGAAGTCACAGCTTGATGTAAATCCACCAAAACTCAAATTCCTGGTAGGAGGGTCTTCTGATGAGGTCCTAGCTGTGAGAAATACTTGGGTTTGAAACAGAACTGAATTTGGAGGGAAAGAAACACCATCAGATGAGAGTCAGGGCTCATCATAAATTTTATCAGATATGTAACGGTTGGAGTTGGGATAAAATTAGAGACAGAGAAAGAAAAATGGAGTGTTATCTGAGTAAAAATGGGATTGATGTTCTTTATGAATAACAGCATGTGTTTCAATTACCATGTCAAACAGAGGCAGTCTTCTCTCTGTAGAGCTCCTGAGCATGGTATGTGCAAGCTTTCTGCCTGTCTGGCCATGTATCGCCCCTGAGAAAACTGCCCTGGCAGAGCCAGGAAACCCCTGACAGCCTAGTGAGGCAGCCAGCAGAGCCCCAGTGCCACTACTGACTGCATCTGTTGCTGCTTGGAATGAAACTCAAGTACAATACACTATTCACCAGACTGATTTTCCATTTTTTGGATGCTTGATGGAAACACCTTCAAGAGCAACATAAAGCGTAAGAGGTCAGACTGGTCTGGTCCTAGATGTATATTTTAAATACATGACCCAGGCTCAGTGAGGATGGATTAAGCATTGATGGATTTGAAGATCACGGAAGTGATGATTTTACAAATATCTTACAAATACATGCTTATTAGACACTATAGAGCCACCACATAAACTAAGTTGGAGTAATTAAATAAGAGGAAGGCAAAGGGGTGAAAGAAAACACCATCTGCTAACTCTCGATCAGTCACTTATAAGCAAACTGGAATATAATGAAGGCCATTGCATTCTGATCATGAATAGATCCGTCTGCTTGGCTTGTGTTATTCTTCCTCAAAAATAGTGCATATGTTTTGTAACATTTTGGTAAACACATGAAAGGGAGAGGAAAGAGAAAGCTAAGAAGTCTCTGCTGAACTGTATGATACGAAGCAAGTTGGATGCTTCATGGCATTTTTAAAATATTTATTTTACAAACAATCATAACATTGACAGTAACAAGAGTTTGGTTAGAAAGTAAGAACTTGATTACACAGTTAGCAGTTTCATGTTTCCATAAGATCATTTCATTTGACAGAAAGAATCTAGATCAACATTAATTCATGACCTCACATTCTCAGTTATTCATAGCCATCAACTGATGCACTGATTCTATTAGCTGGCTGCTAAACATAGGGTACTCATGGAATCTCCTCTAGGATTGAAATAGCAATTGTTTTTAAGTCTGTGAATTTTTGAACATGAATGGTGACTTTCTAGGCTATTAATATAGAAGAGTGACATAAAATATCATAGCCACCTGTTGTGGCAACTACCAGCAGCCAATAATATATGTTAACACAAGGCAAATACTCCTTAATTTATATAGATGTATGTATATATGTCTATATATATATATATACATGTGTATGTGTGTATATATGTATACGTACATATACATATACATTCATGTACCCATACACGTACACATATGTGTACACATACACATATATATATGTTGAAAGGATAATTTGATTAGATGCAAATAATTCAAGTACTGCAAAAGTAAAAGTCATTGCAACATTGTCATTGTTGTGGGCATTCAAATTCTGCCCATGAAGGACTTAAGGTGAATGACTTTATACGAGAAGGAAAATGCCACAATACACGGGATAATAATATCTAAATGATTTTCTATTTAACTCTTTTATTTTGAAAGTCATTATATTAAGACACACAATTACTGATACAATTGTTTAAGGGCACTTTCCAGCACAGGTGTCGTAAAGATTCAGTCCTAGGGATGTTAGCTCAGCTTAATTATGAAATCAAGAAAGAGTTTTGGGAATCTCTGCAGAAGCTGTGAGGTTGGTCATTGTTAATAATATTTTAAATTCAGTATCCAAATTTGAACAAAATTTTTCAAATAGCTCATCACTAGTTGTTTTAAAAGAGGAATACTTTTGGAAGTTGATTTTGCCATCCACTTAAGATAGTACTGTGCCTGTTCTGATGCTAGGATATGGTATCAGGAAAGGCAGTGTGGGATCTGTGTCAGATTATTCATTGTTTCTTTAGCTTTGAAGTTATTAGCAATCAAGTCTGTGCTTAGGAAGACTATGGAAGCATCCTTTGCAAGGAAGGCAAACTGTTTCACCTGCAGAAAGCAGAATTACACCTACCAATGCAACGGAGCTGTACATTACACAAGTGACAAACTGCACCTAAAATGCTTCTGGGGAAATGTCCAGTCTGTCACACCCCAAATACATATATTTTCCTGCCCAGAACTTTTGGGGAAAGGCAGTGTGTTTCTTAAAAGCAGCTTTGAGCAAAATAAACCCTAGAGGACATCCGTTTTATTTTAAAACCATGTTCCTGATGCCATTAATTTTACTTTTGTTTGTTACAGCAATGAAGCACCACATTTTTAGCTGAAAGAAGGAAACAGTGCACGTACACCAGGCATTAATTAGGGCTTCAATGAACTTGAAACTAATTTTAAAAAGCACTTGTATATGTACTATGTTTTTCTGTTTGCAAAAGTTCTCTCTCTGGCCTAATTTCAGTTAATGACCTTTAATTGTGAAAAGTAAACTGAGAGTACATAAACATAATTGTGCTTGAGATATGGTGGTAATATTCTGTAGAGAGCATGTTTGCAGCTTTTCCAGGTCTTAACATGTTTTTAAAGGTATGTTCCCAGAGATTATCAAGTTGTTTCAGTGAAATTCAGATTGGTTTCAAGACATTCAGGCTGGAGAGCTAGAGCACAATGCTTGGGCTGACAGTATTTCAGCCCAGAAAACAAGCACAGCTCAAGCTCACACATGAAACAGAAGCATACACCTCTCTTGGAGTACTCATGTAAGATTTGGAGACTCTGAGACAGAGAGAAGTAAAAGTCCCTCCAGATTGCCTAAAGGAATGCTTTTTTCTAACAGCTAATTCTTGTTACTGAGGGAAAGTGAATTGCTCCCTCTACACTCACCATTGCTCAGCTATGACCAGGTAACATTTTTCCACTGATGGGGCTCCCTGAAGACTTTTCCCACAGTACCATGCTCATTTGCCTTGCAACCTCCACAAAAATAAACAGAAACCACTATGTGGCTGTTTAAATGAGTCTTGAGGAACTGCTTTCTAATCTCCACAGTACAATAAGGGAATGTCTACAGGATGTGCTACAGGATGATAAATGCGCTGGAACTGTTTCCCTCATTTTAACTTAAAACCTATTTTTTCCCTTGTACTTTACTTGTATCACATAATGATCGGGACAAATGGATGTTGTGAGAGCCACTTCCACAGCTAAACTCCTGAATGTCTTACAACTTAATACAGAAAATTCAGCTTTGCTATGATTTTATTGTCTCAATGGAGTTATTTAGGCTTAGATGAACACTATATTGAATTATCTCTACAAAATAACACCCTTGCTTGTCTATCTGACATCCAGAAACTTGAAGAGGTTACTTGTTATAATGTTATAGGCAATTACTTTGCAAAAGACAATTTTATCAGTTGGCACCTGGCTGACTGACCGTAGCTGCCTTCTCCTTGGAGGCAGCCTCCCCAGTTCAGCTCTGAAGTTCAGGGTTGGGGAGCACATGCTAGAAATGGAGATGGCATCTCCACCCAAGAAATCATCTTCTTTACCTGGCAATTTACATGAAGGCTGTGATAGGAGGTTTATATCTGCCTTGTTTAATCACTAAACTATTGTCAAGATCCCATTCCTATTCAAATTTGAAAAACCAGAAGGGAGAAATATATTTTAGCATTATGAAATACATTATTCCTGGCATGTAATTTCAAAGCAGAGCAAATATGGGCCCTGTAGCGCATTTATTACAGGGAGATAGTGTACAATAAATGGGATGCAATTAAATTTGGGAGTGAAAACTGTCATAAAAACCAGTGGAAATCACACAAATCCTGCGAGGTTATTCAAGAAATAGGCAAAATTTCAAACCATTCTTACCTCTCCAAACATGGTCATTTTGAGGCCTGTGCCAAGCTATTTTAGACCCAACACTAAATGTTTACACAGGAACATTTGGAAAGATAAAACCCAAGTAACATGAATATGTAAACCACATGAGTCCCTTTCTAGTCTGTTTAAAATCACTTATTCTGAACGAGAGAATTCACACTTTGGGATTTAAGGTAACACAACTGACTTCAAATTCCACCTTCACATGAATCTTTTTGTATGAAAACAAGCCATGATTTATAACTGATACATGAAAGGCTGCCTTTTGACTCCCTTGGCTGTTTGCCTGAAAACCTGAAAGCAGATGAAAAGGTGCTAAAATTAATGAGTTAAAAAGTATCCTGCCTATTTTTAGAAATAGGTAAGATTTACTCCCCCTCGTATTACAGATACAATTTTACTGTCACTGTACTGATTGTTTGCAAAGTCATTCTAATGCTCTGTGTTGCAGGCTATTTTTTAAATAGAATTTGCTTTTAAAAATTATTTTGGCTATCTGCCTAAAAGTAATATACTTAAATATCAGAAGAGGACATTTCCAGAAAGCATGCACTGCTATTTAATTATTTCATATCACTAACATGTAATCATTTTACAAGCCAACTTCATCTCCGATCAGCTTACAGAGAAATGGGAGAATCCACTGAAAATAGCAACACTGTTCGTTGTTGCAAGAGAGCTTGTGGTTGAATGGGGTGACCTGCTGTGATCTTTAAACTCAGGGGAAGAGGAACTCCTAGCAGGATATGTAACCAAAGCCTGACCTGTCCATGAAATCTGTATATTTTTGAAATACACGGTAATTTAATTAATGCTTTGTATGATAAGGATGGGCATTTTAACAAAAAGGAATAGCAGTAAAGTGCTCAGTTAAAAAAAAAAATCCATCTGAATAGAATTTACATTACTTTATTCATAGCTTGCACATATTATCAACAATCATATTGAGTACTTTATGCTTTAAGAAGGAAGGCAACTCATTTTAAGAATTCCTCTTCATATCATTCATACCTTTAATATGCCATAACACAGTGTAGAGTTCCTCTTTTAGGACCCCCACATAGTCACATGGGAAAAAGATTCAGACACACACAGCATGAAAATGAGTCTGCACTGTTCAGTGGCATACAGAATTGCACTGCTCCTTAGTGGCACTCATCTCAGGTGATATTTCTGAGGGAGCTTTATGATGTCATTAAAACAATAGTGACATTATAGAGTCAATTCAAATTTCAGTGTGTATTCTTCCATCTGGTAAATCACTAAATTAAGTGTGAAGTATTTCTACATGAGAAAGACGTGATCTCAGTACTGATGTCAAGAGACAGTTCCCTGTTGATGTCCTTGGCATCTTGGCCTTATACTAACAAAAGAGCAAAAGGTAAAAACTTGCATTTACTATTATCATTTTCATAGGACATTGGGGCTAAAAGGCAAGAGTCATTATTGGAAAATGTATTTTAAAGTAAATATCAGTTGCCATGATTAGGAACACAATTTTAGAAGATAAAAGATTTCTACAGAGTTCTTCAGATCAGATATTATATGTTCCAGTTCTTTGTAGTTTTATTGCTCCAATTTGAAGTGCCGTTGTAGGTGACAACAATGCAAAAAAAATGAACTGATTCTTTTCTTTATAAGTGGACAGAGAGAGATTGTCATCTGTAACACATTATTTGGTGAGACCTGAGCTCCAAGAGCAGACTCTCTATTCGCATCCAGGTCAAGAACTACAGAGCTCTTTGAAACAGTTTCACTAAACGTTTAATGAGAACCTTGGATCAGAATATTATTATTATCATCATCATCATCATCATCACCATCATCATCATCATCTATTGTCACCACCTGCCTTATCAAAAGAAGAAATGGATTATATGAGGCGAGTTTGATTGGTCCTGTTTTTCAGTGGATCTCTGCAGTTTCTGAAAGCTTGAGTCCAAAACACAAATTCTAAGATCCTTCCCAGGGTTCAGATGGCTAAGATTTATTTGTAATACAGTAACTTCAAGGGATACCAACTAAACTGATATTTTTTCTGTTTATTTTGGTTTTGTCTTTCATTTTCCCAAGCACAAGTTTATATCATGATAATTACAGAGAAATATTTTCTCTGTATCATCCATTTTACAGTACTTGGTCTTTACTTTATTTCAGCTTTTCCCTTTTTTATAACGAGATTCCTCCTATTATTTTTTTTTTTAACTTTTTTTTTTTCCATAGCAACAAAACCAGAAAAATTATTTAAAAACAGAGCAAGGTCTGCCACAAAACTCCAGAAGGTTTATAAATTGTTAACAGTATTGCAAATGCCTGGGGAAAATAAGACTCTTGTGAAGCCCCTAGTCCTAGGACCTTCTGATAAGTGCAAATAGAAGTGTTAACTTAGGTGCAAATTGATCAAACGCACTGGATACTACAAAGTTGGCCTCAGTAAAGGTATATCCCCTAAAGGGATTTTACAGGGTGAAAATAAGGAAATAAATTCCATAAAAATATAAAGAAAAATACTTCAAGAAATACGGTACTAAAAATCCTGTGTGTGACTGTGAATGTAAGTCGCATCATTTTATGAGCAATGAGATGGATGCCACACACTTACTGGCTGGAATATTTACTTCTCCCATAGCACCTGCAGATGCAGTTTCCAGATACCTCCCTTTAAGGCACTTTGAGCACTTGTGCTGAACTTTGTGCTGTCTCCTTTTTCTGATTTTTTCCAGTTATTATCACAACCTCTGCATTTTTCTTTCAAGTGTATGTTAATGCATATAAAATAGGTAAACTCATGGCCTATATCTCTTTGTACCTTCGTTTGTCCTATATTGCAATACTTATCTACAGTACATGGGATAAAGCCAGCTAGACACCGGAGAAAAATACAGATTTGATGAGTTCATTCTGTAGTATTAAATCAGGAGATGGGAAATTGCATCTTGTGCCCTTTTATTAATTTAATCCCTGTAAAATTCAGTTCCATACTTAGTGGAGTATTTTGTTTGTTTTCTGTAGGACCCCATGGGAGAATCTATCCATCATCCAAACAAATGTACAACACAACCTGAATAAACACATGCTGGATTCACCAGAAGATTTGCCAGCCATACAATAAAATATACTGACAGTTCTTCACATACAGTTGCCATGTCCTATGTGCTTTGCCTTTATAATTTACCTTCTGGGAAAAGTAATATGCAATAAACCTGTTGCAGGTAGCAATAAATTAGTAAATACAGAACTGATTCAGAGTGGCTGTGTCCACCCATCTCTAGCCCAGATGTTCTGCTGAAGATTTAGAGCCTGTTTTGCAGGCTCTCAGCCTTTGAGGTGAATTAGTTGCATGCTTATATGAAACAGGAAACAGTCCTTTTTGCATGTGCCCCTTTTAGTTTTTTGTTTTCCATTCCTCCACACTCCTCCCACATAGAGCCTTTCTCCTGCACAGCATGTTCATGTGCATAGATTGAAAGTGGATTTTAATCTGCAGCACAATATTGCTTCTGGTGTAAAATAGCTCTCCTTTAAAGCATCTCATAATATCTTTACTAATTATTTCAGTAATTGTATTGACTAAGTCATCAGAAAGTACATTTATTTTATTGAAGAACTGTTGCTACATTAGAAAAGCATTGTTTTTGTGGTATGAAGGGCTAGTTTGGTCTATCATGCTATACTTAGCCTGTCATCAATAATTAATCTTTTCCAGATTAGCAGTAATTCAACATTGAGTACACAGAAGCTCAAGCTTTGAGATTCATGCAGCTCCTCAGCACTCCATAATAATGTATTAATTAGGTTAAAGAGCACTGAAGACAAATTATTTAGTCCTTGCAGTCTTATTTCCTTCAGTTATCATATCTCTAAATGGAAAATATAACTGTGACAGGTAATGCTTATAGCTTGAGGACAAACTTGTCTAGCTACACCATTGGAGCTTATATCAATTGCAGACAGAAATCTTTCTGATCAGATGCAAAAAATGCTGCATTAAAGCCTAATATGCAGCAAGGGCAACACAGCAGTAACGATGGCCACCGAGAATTTGGAGACCCTGTGAGCAGCACTTTTGTACCAGTGTTCTTAGAGGGCACTGAATTGTAGAGCACTAACAGACTAAAGGAAACCTCTGAGGAGGCTAATCCTATTTTACCATGCAATGTAAAATATAAAAATTAGGGGCCAGATCTGTGGAGACATAGAGGTGCTTTGAGGGCCTTCTACCTGCATTTCAGCACTTAGGTCTCCACTGAAATAGATGGGAGATTTAAAGAAACTTCATGGCTGTGTATTAGCTTCCCTAAGTACAGCATCAACATTACCAACATATCCATTACACATTATTTTAAAACCTCTCAGTTGGTTAATGTAATCTAGTTATACATCTTTAATGACAGAAGCATCAAAAGCAAATCAACAACACAAAACTAACTGAAAGTAATTACATTACTTTCTGGTCTGGTGATGTAAGAGTCACACAGGCCACAACAGATATACAAAGAGGTCAACAAAACCTGTAAATGAAAACTTTACTCTTACGAGGACTCCCACTGTAAGTGCACACAGCACCCTTGTTGCCTGATTTTTAGTTGTTAACACTCCACGGTCTGAGAACAAAAGCTCTACAACACCCCAAAAGCTTTACTGTGACATTTGGGAGTCATCAACAAAAAAGCAAATTTACTTTGGGGACTGCTCTGGGTCTATGTGCTCTGTGCTTCCCAAAGCACCAGTGTAGCTCTAGATAGATGTAATATGTCATACCTGTAGGTGCAGAACAGTTTCTCTGTTGGTTTATTTTGGTTTTTGTAGTTCATAGTGCTATTCTCTTACACAACAGAGCTAGGTAACACATGCCAAACTGGGAGAAGAGCAACTTCGGTTCATAGCTGAGCCAGTCCACAAACTGTCACAGAAAGGATTTCTTTTACCTCAGCTTTTAGTTGCATGATCTGTTGTACTAGTCCATGAGGATTGGTATTTATTGAGCTGAGTACTGCTCCTGTTACCTCTGCCTGATAGGCATCACAAGCAATGAGTGAACCCAGCACATTACACTTCACTGTGTACACTCCTGGATGCTTTGATGGTGAAAGGAGCCTGATTCCTCATTTCACATCAGCCACAGGAATGCCTGGGATTCACTTTCTCATTTTAATGAACACACAAAGTATCTAAACTGCCTTTTAAAATGCCAAGAGATGAAGAATATATCACAGTCCTTGGATAACTGCCATTGCCGAGAACAACGCGGCTTCTACTCCGGTCTGAGCTTTCTAGCTTTACTGCTGCCTGTCTGAATCTGTTATCTCCTGCTGGATACTTGTCTGCAGCACACAGACAGCACATACAGATGTAAACTGGTACCCGTATGTAAAAAGCTGCTACATGTTTCTTCTTCCTTAATAGTTTGCTATTTTGCTATATCTGACAAATGTCATATATCCATTGAATCTTTTAAGCAATTATATTCTCAGTTAGATGTAAGGTGCTAATACCTTTTTTTATGCTGGAATGGTCTGCAAAGTCAAAGAGAGCTCAATTCTAAGCAAACTTCTGATTCTATGGTCATTATGATGGTGACTATCCACAGTGCATCCTCACAATGAGAAGGCTGTGCAAATGTATTTCTGAGGTACAACAGGCAAAGATAAGCACACAGCTGGCTGTAGCTTGCAGCTTCTGCTGAATTGTGAAGGCAGTGGGAGCTGAGATCCTTCATCTTGCAAAGATGACTTTTTGGTGTGCTCTTGGAGTGGGAGCCAAAGAGCTCTCATGCCTTGAACACCAAAATATCTTGCCCTGTGTGATACAGTATACTGATGCTAAAGTTGCACATAATTTAATGCAGCAAACAGCTACAGATTCACAGCTGAACAGACCTGCAAAGAATCATATTATAGAGCCCAAAGGAAACTGTATGACATGAACACGATCTGACACAACTGACAAAACCTGACAGTATGGATCAAGCTAATCATGCAGAGAACAAGTACGGGCAGTCTTCAGAAAACAGGCTTTTGTCATTTAGTTATTTTCCAAAATACTGTGTAAAAGACTATTTTTGACCTTTTGCCCAATTCCCTGCAAGTGAAGGAAAAATCCTCTCTGATTGCATGGGTTGTTGGATCAGGCCCAGAGATTGCAGTAGAGTAGCAATTTAGTCTGAAGGGCACTGTCAAAGCCTTGCGGAGGCAGTGGGTTAGAATTAATGGAGAGATTCAGATGGAGCTGGGACTCATAGGAAGAATTATTAACATGAATCTTGCAAAGACCTTCTCCACTGTGCATACCTCCTTTTAGCAGGATCAATCACTCACTTCCACATCAACCAAATTTGTCCAAGACTATGAAGATAGTAATAATAAATAATTAGCATTTACATCACACCTTTCATCTTCAAAGCATCTTACAAACATTCACTAATTAATCCTCACGACAGTCTTGTGAGTTAGGGATTTTCAGCATTCATTAAGGACTCAAAAAATCTACAAAGTAAAAAAAAAAAAGGCAGCAAACTCCCCCTTCTCTGACTATATGAGTGCTTGCTCAAAATGTTGCTTATCGTGGGAATACTTCTGTACTAGTAGTCCTTACATTCTCTAAAAAGTAAATACATATGGTTGCCTCACAAATGAAACATAAGGTAAAAAAAATTAAGTATTTTTCATCATAAAAGTACTAAACACATGAATTTTGAAACAATTACGAAAAAATCCTTTTTTTCAACAACATAAACTTTGGAACCACATAAGCATATAAAATGTTTACCTTTTAAGTGCTGACCAGTTTTATGTTTGTACAGTGCCAATCAAAACATGAAGTTATGAGTTGTCTCCTTGGGTTTTTTTCCCTAGAAACTAGGAACTATCAGTCCAGGTTATGGGATGTCATTGGGGCTGAGAATCCTCTGTTTTCACTTTCTTTGGGGCTTGAGTGGACAAGCGACATAAGCAGGTAAAAGAGGCTGTTCTCTGTAAAGGAGACTTCTCCAGCTACCGAGCATAGCTGTGCTGTCAGGGTAGACTCCTCAGAGAGCTGAGGACGGCAAAAATAATACACCTGCTTTTGGGACTATCTCATTTCCACAGCAACCCTGGCAAACAGGCTTCACCTTCACTCATGAAGTACTGTTTTGAGAGACTAAAGTAGATAAATTATATTGTATTTTCTTTCCCATTTAAATCTTGTTTCCAATGAGACTATTGCAAGACCACATATTTGAAGTGAAAGGTACCAGTGAGTGCTTGTCTTCAATGTCTGTTTCCTTTTCTGAGTGCTAATGGCAGAGACAACTCACGTACCCCATAACTGGTATGGTTCTGCATTTCAGGGACTCGTGTGATTACAGACAAACCACTATTTACTCCTGGAACTATGCAATATTTAGCAGTCCTGGAAATGTTGTCCCATCTGCCTTGGTGCAAGCCTCTGGGGTGTCCTGTCCTGCAGCTCCAGGTGTGCTCAGGGAGCAGAATCAGGCCAGGAGTTGTGTGGCAGAAACTTTAGACTTAGTTGTAAGGATATGTGATGAATCTGCAACACTTTGCAACTCAAGATCATAAAGCTCGTTTCCAAAAGTTCTCCTGAAGAACGTATCACTATAATTGTACCTACAATCACAATTCTCAAAGCTCACCACCTTCATGGTTTCATTTCTAAGTCAGAACCATATGAAAACAGGATTTATTTATTCTTAATTAGAAATAGTAAAATTATTCCACTTTCACTGGAGAAAATCTGCATTCATCTGTTGCCTTGTTCTTTTACTGTTCATTATAACCTTCTGATTGTTTATATATTTGAGAGTCAGTTTCCCACGATTTTCTATAAACAATATTATTGTTGACATTCCTTCCAGTAGGAGGGACAATTGATAGACATTTTCCAAGACCAGTAGAATTGAAGAGGTTGAACCTCTATCTTCCAATGTGGTCCCTTTCTATGAAAGGTATATAAAGTTAAGTCAAAAAATAAATTCCTCTCTTTCTCCTCTCGATCTGATTTCGTCATCTCTGTTGCGTCTCTCCGTGAAGTAACAGCGTCATTCATCTACAAAGACTAGGTAGAAATTAACACCTTTTTGGTGAAACCACTCTATGAAGTTTCAGAATCTGGAAAGTACATGTGGTTTGACAACTAATTCTAATAGTTTTGCAAGTTCATTGAATTTTTTTCCCCAGTCCATGGATATTCTTTCAAAAAAAAAAACATGTCTCCATTTTGTCAGAGATATGGATTATTTTTCATTTTGTAAATTTTTTCAAGTAAAGTAAATTGGACAGTTTGTATTCAGCAGCAGAACCCATTTTGAACAATACGTAGGTAATGGAGCAAAAGATGTATAAGGTAGAAACATGTGCTGAACATATGTACTCCTCTGATGCATGCCAAACTTAATTAAAAATAGACCCTAATTTGCTGTGGGATCTAGACAGCCTACCAGTTTTTTCCAGATGTTTATAAATGAGAAAAATATATTCTCTATTGTAAGCCTGTATATGCAGACTCTGGGAAACTATTGTCCCAATGTTTTACACTCTCAGTTCCTTAAAAACAAACATTTACATTGTTGAAGGTATAGTTTATAAATCCTAAATACAATTGAGACCCTCTGAGAATTGCTAAATTTATGTGAAAGAGACTCAGTGTAAAGCCATGTATGGAAGTGTTAGTAAAACCCTCTGAGAATAGAGGTCCTTAGGCTATTCAACAGGAGTTTGTCAGCCTTTCTTCTGAAGTATAAGGCAAGCCATAAATTCAGATTGTCCAATATTACTTTTGTATACAGCATGAAAAATAGAGAATAAACACTTTCTTCTAATATTTAAATTTTTGTACGGTTCAGTGTTATAGAGTATCTGTTGCAGGCAATTATTTCAGCTCACAAGTTTAGTGACAATCCTTTTATTTTGGCACTGTAACACAGGCAGCAGCTAGAGGACTTTGAAATCCAATAAATTCATGTACATACTCATTAAATGAAATTCCTATTCTGAAATTTAATTACTAGCCTTCATGCTATAAAAGAATTGTATTACAGTAACAAAAAAAGTTAAAACACCACAAAAAACCACCAAGCCCCCCAAACGTATTTAAAATATCTGGTTGCACCATTTGCAGTCATCTAGTCAAGAAAAGAAATTAACTGCAAAAATTACCTTGGGAATTATTTATGCAGTAATTTAATCAAGTCATATTTTGCTTTAAGAGAACTACTTATAGAATTGAAAAAAAAAAATGTTCTTTATATCACTCAAATTGTGCTCCTTAACATAACTTTTTTTAATATTGTTGGCTTTTGATAAAATAATAGCAAGGGTTAGGCTTATAACTAGTAGTTTTTGTTGAGTATAGTGGAAAATGGAAAATTCAGTGAAACACTGACAGTATCTGATGCGTTGTTTTGTATCTTTTGGACACCTCCACTGTCAAACAGAAGAATCAGCATCTCTGTATCAGCTTTAACTGGCATGCAAGCGAAGTTTTGTACTTGTTAATGCAATGAATTTGATACTTAACAAACCAAATTGTTTTATTTATTACACATCACATCTTAACACCCTCTTTGCTGCAAAATTATTTTCTATTTAAGAATGTTTAAAGTAGCCAATTCTCCCCCCTCCTTTAATTTAATATTTATTTCTCTATACTGTGAATAATATAATAATACTGAAGTTAAAAAAAGGCCTAAGTGATGGCTCAAAATTAGATTCGTGTATCCCATTAGCAACAGGGTGTTCCTAATTTAAGACCAAGGTCTTGGAATGATGAGAGACAGCTCCCCACATGGTTCAACTAGTTCCACTCTTCCCTTGGACTTTCCACAGCTCCATATCCAGCACTCTGCTTTGCCTCTTAGGTTGTGAGCTCTTTAAAAATGTCTCCATTGTTATGCTTTTAACATTCAGCAGAAAGGCATAGCCTTTCTTGGCTGTCTTCTGGGCAATGAAATAAAATATGTAATTGGTCCTGTATTTCTAGGGAAAGGACTCTTGATAGAAAGGAATTTCTGTGACCCCTTTTGACTGAGAAACATCATGGAAAGGCTCTGCATCAAGTCACAGATTTTTTATCATGGCATAAATATCATGAAAACACGAGACATTTTAACTTGCTAAGAATATTGTAAGCCAGAAGCAGCACTGACTACAATAAAATGTGCTGAAAGTTTTCAGAGTATTAAATAGCTTGATAATTTCTCAACATGTCTGAATACTTTATTCTACATACATTGTTATGGAATCTCTCATATAAATGGATTAATTCACTAATTGTTTTTCTTCACAGAGTTACTATTAACAAACACCCTTTTAATATTTTTTCCTGTTATTTTAACATTATTTAACTCTTCACAATGGTGGAATTCTATGGTCTATTGTGCCATTTCCTGGTAGACCAAAAATGCCTCCACCTTTTCTTATCTTGTCTTCATGACTAATTGGCAATTACTTCTGCTCGTCTGTGTGTGTAGTAGAGCTGGGCGGAGACTCAGCTTAATTGAGCATGACATAAGAAAAAGAAACTCCTGTCTTAAAGCTTTTCCCAAAAGTTTTCTGAGCAGTAGCAAGCAAAAGAGGGAAATAAAATAATTTTTTTAAAAGCAGGGAAAATTCTCCCAAGGCCACCTGTTCCTCTCACCTGACATTTAATAACTTGCACTGAAGGGACATAACTGTTTCTGTTTCATCTTCTGTTAACCAGTTACTTTTCCTTCAATTATAAATGAGTCAAAGAAAGGCAAACCTTGCATTGCACATTTGCAGCTGTTGAAGAGGTCCTATTTTGATGTGCAATGCTAACACTGTAACACTTGCACTGGTATCAGCAGAACACGCCACTGTCAACAGATAGCACCTTGGAATTTCTCCTTAGGTTTAATGAGCACAATCCTGCTTTCTCTGTCTCACTGTTTTCATGTGATTCTAAAGATGATTGTTAGCAATTTAAGAATTGTTTCTTGAGACTTTACAAAATAATATATAGAACAGATAAATAAATAGCACATCCAGGAAACAGAAAATTATAAAAATAGGTTTGAAACACTTATGGTCTGGTTCATTATTAAAATTTCTTCTATGTTTCCATGCTATATATCTTATTAGGTACTTTTTATTGCTCAAAGTTTTGGGTGTAAGAATCATAAGCTTAATGAAAAGCAGTATTTTCCCTTTCATTGTAATTATCCTGACAATGACTCTGAAGATCTGGTCAGACAAGGAATATGTCCTGTCCTCTCAAGCTGGAAAGTAGGTTTCCAACACATGAGGAACCCAGGCATTCTGACAAGGCCACACAATCAGCCAGTGTTGATGACTGTGCATTAAAGCTAACTTCTGATTCCAATGTAATTAATGACTATTTGAGGTAGCACGTCAGATCTGATCTAATTCTCTGTAAAATCTGCAAAACACATCTATATGAAGCTATAGGGTTTGAATCAATTGATCAAAAGAACATATGCTAAAGCCAAGACATATCCTAGAAAGTAAATAGTGGATGAATGTGAAAATCTGAGGATTTTACACAGTGAAATATCACCACAAAGTGTTAAACTTTGAGAGAGAAACACGGTAATACCTTTCACCAAGAACCACTGCTATTAGTGGCAAACCATGTTATTTGTTAATTTTTTTTTCCTTTTGATTCTCCAAGAGGGAAGATGATAATTCGTTGTTATTCCCTGGTATTGACTGAGTTTTACCATTTGTAGTCAGAGGAATAATTTGTGCAAGAGAACAAGACTTATCTCTTCCAAAGGTTCAGTATTCCTTCAAGTGGTGCAATTGGTGTCAAATCATGATGTCACCTGTCCATCTCAACAAATTACCTGGTAAATAATAAATCTGCAAACATCAGTACTGTAACAGTCTTGACTTGTGTTCAGGTAATTGCACACATACTAATTTTCACTTGCATGTTCCCCTTTGTAAATATTCAGCTCAGATATATGATCCGCTGGAACAAGGGAAAGGCAATACACCTAGGCAGAAACAGTTCAGACACTTCAAACCGTGGTTAATATTTTGTCAGACTGTTGGAGAAGCTGCCAGCACATACTTTTCTGTGACTGTAAAACCCCAGGAAGTGAGGCTCTCATAGCACAGGAGGGCCCAAGGATGGGAATTCACAGCCAAGACGGTGTATTTTGGACAAAATGGCAATCCATGTCTTCTACCATTACCACAGTGAAAAAACAGCTTGGTGGAAATCTTTAGCTGAAGCAGCAGAAGGACAGATAACTCCCCTGGGGAAAACAAGAATGAACAGAGAATATTATCCCAGAAATAGCGGGGAGGCAAAATATAGCTAGGTCTCATTTAACCCTTTGATAATCCATCATTTAAGAGTGAGATTTTAAATCATAATGAATTAGGGATCTGAACTTTATCTCTCAAATTAAACTCTTCTTTCCTTGCAAGATCTAATTAGGCTAAATAGTCTCAACATCTGTATTATTTAAAAGTGTTAGAATCTTCAACACTGCTTCTACAGCTGCCTCACAAGAAAGTCAAACACAGAACATATGAATAAAATCTTAAATTTTTATGTAGGTCCTTACCTAGAAGTTTTTGTAAAGGAATGTTAACAAAGCAATGAGCTATACTTATCATTGTAATACAACTTCCTCATGTCTTTCAGGGCTGCAAAGAACCACCTGTCTGCCCATGGAAGCATGCCAGAAACCAACTGCATGATTTACACCCACCAGCTTCCTATGAACTGTGGGAGTGTAACCTTAACCACCATCTTCTTGCACAAAAAATCCTGAGAACCAATTTTTTTCTCTTCCCCCAGAAGAGCACACTAAATGAAATATTAAACATACTTCCTGCCTCCACATTCTCATTGCCTGACAGGGATGGGATCTTTTTAGGAAAGCAGCTACTATTTTTCATCCAACTTGAGAAATGCTAGCTTAGTCAAAAATTTCTGTGCTACAGTAAGCGTCTGACTATATACTGTCAGCTTTGTAAAAGTAGTTAGACATTTAAATCTCAGTAGTATTAGAGCAATTAGGCATCTGAAGATTCAAACTTTGGCTGCTATGCCACAGCTAGTCTTAATGCCCAGTTCTAGAGCTGAAATAGTAAACTACTACCCTGGACATTTTAAGGATCTATTTCTACTAGAGGGTTTGTTTGTGAAATGTTATTTTCATTAGGCTATGATTCATTTTATACTCATATACTACTTTATAGACCCACATGAAAAAATTTTTGAAGCATTATAGTATTTAGTAAGTAAAAAAAAAAAAAAAACAACCCCATAAATAGTTTTTTTAGGATAATTTTTTTTTTTTTTTGAAGAAAAAATAGTATGGTAAACCATTGTCACTGCTAGCATATGACCCACTAATTAATCAATGTTTCTCAAAATCTCAAATATTTATAAAATATAGGTAGGAGCAAAGCATAGGGTTAGCTTGGATGCTAGGGCTAGACTTTCCTTTCAGATTTTGGGCTGTGTCTGAGGGTCCACACAGCATGACTCACAGCTAATGCCAAAGAGTCCTTCCTTTATTCCCTGCACAGCTTCTAGGGGGAAATCTTTTCCCATGAGTACAGAAGGGATCATATTTTGTCTCTTGGTTCTCAAATAAAAGCTCACTCACAAGTCTTTAAAATAATTTCCTCTAGAAGGAATCCAGATGGCAGATTAACCTATTTATGTGGTGTTCTATATAAGTCTCTGAAGACTTACAACCAATGCTTTTGCATACTACTTCTTTGTTCAGTCCACTCTTTCAGGGAGATGCACAAGCTGGATACAAAGAAACAGACGGATCGTGAGAGCACAGTGTTGTGATGCTGTTCTCAACTGTCTGCAGCTCTAATGTCTATCTCTGCCCTTCCATGGCTAGAATAAGACTAGCAAACACAAGTTGATGTCTTAAAATTAGGAAGAGTGAAGGAACTGCCTGTAAACAATGATTTTGTTTTTTAACTATACCTAGTATAAGTTGCTGCTTTTTAACAGTGTCATCCTGGAAATGTGCTAGATTTTGCTTCCCTGACCAAATTTTGCAAAATTACATTCTCATGGTACTCATTTTTGCAACAAAATGAGGACACTTGCTCACTTGCAAAGTCATTGTATGCCTTCTCATTTGTGGCCTAAAAATTATTGCAAAAAAATAAAATGCACAGAAGCTGTTCTTAGCAGATACTAAGTTACATACATCCTATTCACTGCAAGCAGATTCAACATGCAGGATAGTTTTAAACATCTGCAGTTGTCCTACACATTTTTCAATAGTTTACACTATGGCATTTTATCTGCTTTTATCTCCCCTGATTTTCCACTCAGAATATTTCTGTAGCTCATTTTACTCCCAGTCCCATGTGTTTTCAGACTTGGTCAGAGTCAGATTGTGTTTCCTTCAGTGCCTGTGCCCAAAGCCAGCAACATTGCTAAGCACAAGCTCCTATCTTAATCCATCAACTGGTTCCATCTGGCGCTCACTGGGGACCTTGGAGAAACCCACTGCCTACAGGAGCTGGGCACTGACTGTGCTGCAGCCCATTCTGATACGCTGCAGCTGTTGGTCTGCAGAGCATGGCTCAGCCAGGCTGCTCCTCAGCCTCAGGAGGGAAAATATCCCCAGCACTTCCTGCAGGTACCACACCACCGCTGCACTCTTACCTGGCAGTTCATAATGCAGAAATTCCCAGCTCTTCCTAGTATCAGATAAGCTAGCTGCTATTACAGGGGGAGAGCGCTGCATCACTTAGGTTACTAAAATGAGTCTCATTAGCTATCTAGATAAACTGGGCTGTGATATTTCCATTCAATAAGAAAGCTTATATATACTAAACTATATATTTTACCTTATTTTCTCTCCCACACCTCTTTTCTATGCAGGTCAATGTTGAAAAATATATCTAACAACCATATTTGATATCTATCTTTTTCCTGTTCTTGTTACTGTCTGTAACAATAGAGAGTTGTTTCATCCAGCCCAAGATGGCTTTGTAGGTTTTGTTTTCTGAGTGTACCTTAGTTTTCTTCCTAGAGATCTTTTCCTATCAGGTTTTAAGGATCTCCCAGGAGTAGATCACACATGAAGAAGCTCATGGTTATTTCTTTGCTGACGGTGGGATTTGGTGAGAGGAAGGAGGGGTGGACACTGGGACAATGATAGCTATGGAGTATATCTTACCACAACCAGGCTTCACCAGTAAGACACAAAATCGTTATGCCAAAAGCAACATGAAGGTGGAAGACAGGAATGTCTGTCACATCCCACAACCTGATTTCATTTTTAATGTGCTTCTGGCCAGCTGTCGCAGTTGCACCTCACACAGCAATTCTGGGGTGTATTATTTCACTCTCCCTCTCATTCTTTTCTGTATACAAACTCCACCTTCAGGTGAATGAAAAGCTGTTTCTTTGTTTTCACCATCAACAAAGGCTTTTGTCATGTAGCTGTTCCCTCTGTTTTCTCCACAGGGCAGTTCTCCCTAGATTCTGATCATTGTCTAAGATGTTTAACTCAACTATGCAAACCAAGAGAATAATGTGGTAAATAGGGATGTTCCTGCCATTGGTCAGACCTTGTGTTTCCTTTTCTAGTTTATATTTTGTGATCATAGCATTAGGTCTTCTCTAAGTTACATGGATTTGTTATGAAGGGCAGGTCGTGTATTACTGTAAACAGCTGTGCTTGAACAACTGCTGGTGTTTATAACTAATGGATATGTTATTATAGCCAGATATGTACTTAAAATAAAACTGCAGTATTTTTTCTTTAAAAGCACATATCCAGTGCTAGGGATCTAATTCTGTACCTTTAGTTTAAAGTAAATCTTTGTTATTTCAAAGATCAAACTCTTAATACTCACAAACTGCCTTTCAAAATATTAGTGTGAGAAGCTGAGCAAATATTTTTCTGTGATTCATAGACTCTAATACAAATCTAAGTTTTCCCAAAGCTCCATTATCTGATATTCACAATCAAGCAAGCAGCTTTTTTGCTTATCTGCTTTTTGTTAAAATTCTCTGCAGTAAGGTCTTTCTAAGATTCTCTGGCTGCAGTAAGGAAAGAACCACCTGTAACAAGCCATCTAATCAGCAATGAACACCTCCTACACCAGTTTTCTTGTACAAGGTCCTTGTAATATTTTATGTCTTGCAAGTGTAAGGGCTCTGTTTCCACAAGGCTGCATGTTTAAAAGCCATTTTCTGTAGTCTGTAAATCACAGGTAGAAATCTCAGCTTCTGTTCCAGAGCTGCATAATGATACACAGATGATGTCTTTGAGGTAATGCATGCTTGATAAGCGTGTTAAGTGTAGCTGAAAACAGGAGGGATCACTTTCTAATGCACTGTGCAAGATCCATCCATCTGAAGGTAATAATTGGAATATACCACTAAACCATCCAGTACTTAAAAGAGCATACATATTTGAAAACAGAAATTATTTGAACAGTTTCAGGTGTCCCAAAATGATTCTTGACCTCTGCAGTACAGTGGCTACACTGTAGTACAGTGAACAGCCCTGCTTTGTAAAATGCTTTTGGCTTGCAATCCATAAAGTAGAAAGCGCAAACTGAAAGTACAGTGAAATAAATTTACTTGTAAATGTCTCAGTGAAATTTGAATTCATGTCACAGTTGTAATACACCATTTTGCACTGCAGTGGTCAGTGAGTCCCACATCAAAACATTAGGCCTTCTCCAAGCTAAAGAAAAGCTAGGGAAATTATTCACAAATGTTTGCATGAATTCTAAATTGCTTTTCTATTCAAAAGTGTTCACACCCCTTTTGGTGATTAATCCTTGAACATTTGTGCTAATGGACATCTGCCCACACAAATGTTTGGCTTTTCACTAAGTGACAACTTATTTTATTTGCAAATAAGGTATTGGTGCCCCAGTAGGCACTCACCATCATCCAGTCAAAGAGTAGGAGCACTGCCACATGATTTAGGTTACTAATTTTTTATAGTGAGTTGTGAATAGGCAAAGATAGAGTGGAATTAACAGTTGAGGAATACCACATGAGTAGAAATGTGCTCTGGATGAGTGTTTGGCACACCAAACTAAAAAATCTACAACAACAACAAAAATTCAATCAAAAGAACTCCTGAAACAAATCCAAAAATACAACTCAAAACCTAGGCTGCTGTGAAAATAGGAAAAGGGCTGCTTTCAAAGTGACAGCGTTGGTCAATGTGCTAATTCAGGGGCACAAGAAATGAGCTGATATCCCACTCTCAAATATTTTATAGCCCTTGCAAGAAAGAAAGATTTTAAGGAAAAATTTGAAAATTTATATTGGTTGACAGATATCTCAAAAAGTTTTCAATTCTGAATGCTAAATAATTACTTGAATGCAAGAACTTATTTGGTTCAACAAACTATAAGCAGCAAGTAACCAGTGATTGCATACATATCTGTGGGAAAATACCAAGTTGAAATTCTTTTCTAATTCAGTTTGAGACTTGAGTTTGGATTGCATGCTCTCTCTAATCCATGGAAAATGACCCTGTCTAGCAGAAGCTCTAGTTTCAATGAATCAACACCTTTGGAGAAAAGTGAATCTTTTTCATCAAGGCTTCATCACAGAATTTCCAGCTGCAAATCTGAGCTTATCAGTAATTCTGTAAGCACATCCAACAAATAATAGCTTTAAAACTTGCTATTTTCTGCTGCCAGCTGTCAAGGAGCAATTCCTTTTTTTTTTCCTGAATCACATCAGATCTCCACAAACTTGCATGCTTAAAGAGTTGTTTTATAATCTAGTACCATTACATTTCCTTCTTGATTGATTTCAGACATCAGGAAAGGTCAAGCCTAATAAGTGTTTGGATAGGCAAACTCCCAGAAACCTGACACAGAACAGGTTGTGGTGATTCAGCATACTGGACTCACACCCCAGCAAGGGCTGGTAGGTAGAACTTTCCATTTCAAGAGCTTGACAGTTTGTAGTCTCTACTGTTCCTGCAGTGTTCTTTGTTATCTGTATGATATTAGCTGTCATATTTCATCAAACTTCCACTGAGAAATAACAGCAGGCCTAATTCTTCCCATGTTGAAATAACCAAACTCATTTTAGTGGAAACAGAATGAAATTATAAACCATTATAAACCTAACAGTTCCTGCATAATTTCAGTTTTGTAGATAATCTTTGCATTTTGTACTTAGACACTGGGTAGTGTATGTCCTTTTAAATGGCTCCCCTCTTCTACCCTAGAGGTAAATATGTGATAGATGAAGTTCCTCTTTTCCATATCCAGTCTATGGCATGCACTTATCTTTGCTTGAGGAGTTCTAGGCTAATATATCATTATCACTCCTATTGTGGACACAGTAACTTCTCAGTCTGCAGCAGCACTTTTAGCCCAGTTTCAGTTGGGATAGAAAAGAAATTCGAACTAAAGCTCAGATCAAGCAAAGATTTAATTACCATTCAGCCTGTCTGAATATGTCAGCAGCTTATTTAGCAGTGAAGTTGGTGGACTGCTTTGCTTATTCTCGCTTTGCCTCAGTGAAGCTGCCTTGACCATGTGTCTCTCTCATTCAGGTGGGTATAACATCCACAAATGTCTAATATTAAAGTGTGACATATTAAACCCTGCATTCTGCTCTTCTGCTATGGTGCTATCCATAACACAACAGAGGTTGGACAAGCACTTGTCTCACCCTTCCTTTTTTGCCAACCTTCGTTTTGGTGGCTGTTCTTTGTAATCAGTTTTTTTTCTTTCCTGCCCACTGCATAAAACCATAATAAAGTATTGTTCGATGTGCAATGAGGAACAAGGGTGGCACAGACTGATCCTGTGTGCCCCCTGCCACTCCAATTCTCTTGTTCATTAAAAGCTCCTATTGACTTTAAATCAGCTCCACAGGGCTTTGTGTTGACAGAAATTTGCCCAGAGAAAATTTGGCTGAATTTTGTCTCCAGACTTCAAAGAATCTTGCACTTGCACATGTAGTTCAGACAGAATTATTGATAAAGTTGGAGTAGAATTAACAAAAAGTGCTGCTGGGGCCACAGCTATAAATTCTGAACCTGTAATGTGTTATGAATATTGGGGTTTGTATCTGATTTTACAGTTCCTCAAATCTGTATGAAAAATGGTATATATATATATATTATATAATATATAGTTTGTTATCAACTTTCTGCCATTTTAGGACTTCAAATTTTACACAGAGATTTTTGTTTGCATTTTTCCTACAGGTACTTCAGCCTGAACATGTTCATCACAGTCAAAAAAGATAAATCCTAGACATTTAGCATACAAGAAAAAGAATCACCCTCATAAGTGAATTAAATTTATTTTATTACATATAATACTATGTGTATTATCTATCTCTGTTTTTTAAAA
The DNA here is from genome assembly GCA_032173965.1 of Sitta carolinensis. NCBI lineage: Eukaryota > Metazoa > Chordata > Aves > Passeriformes > Sittidae > Sitta > Sitta carolinensis. The sequence continues at coordinate 23,928,723 of CM063288.1, forward strand.
AGCTGGTCTTTTTTGAAATTAAGTAAGTTTCCATGCCTGAATTTTGGTTTGTATGTAGCCCTGGCCAGATTAGACTGCATTTTACATAGCAAAAGATTTTCAGCATTTGAATTAACAACCAAATCTGAATGAGTAGAGTGGGAATGGGGGCGGTAAGAAATAAATTGCCTTAAAGATTTCATTTTCAAATGAAAACTTTAGATATTTCAAAAATATTGAGATGGTAGTTGAGCAATCTGAATCTCTGTTGAGAAATTCTTAAATGGCATATGTGTTTACACCAACTCTTTCCTAAGAAAAATTGTTTCCAGAAATCTCAATAGAAAAAAAGAGAAAAATTCTAGACTTGTGCTGAGATCTATTTCTGAATCATGGGACAGGTGATTCCAAGAATAGCACCTAAAATGTTTGACATAAGGCTCCTTCTGTGGAGAGAATAGAAGAACAAGCCTCCCGAGAATAAATAGCATGAAACATTTGCTACAGCTGTGGGGAAATAAACTGGCAGTGGAGTCGGAATCTTCTTGGGGTTAATTGTCACAGAAGATTTCCACTGTAAAGTCTTGCTAGTTAAATAATCTTAAAAGAATGATTAAATGTAGTAGCCAGACAGACCATTGCACACACTTAGCTTTACGTCCACAAGACTTCTCCTGTGATGACATTTACATGATTTATTTAGATATTTCCAAATTTGACAACTTTGATTTCTGGGACAATTTTTTCCAGAAGAAATTTTGAAAATAAAAACCTCCAAACAACATCCCCTGCCAAAAATCCTAAAAAGTCCTCTCCATCCCATATACTAATATTAAAACAGTACTTTTAACTTAATGAGATATACTATAGTTCACAGTTAAATTTAAATAGCATAGCATATTCAAGTGGAGTTGACAACTCATGAGATAATTCAGAGGTCTTTAACTCCAGAGGTTACTCGATTTGTCTGGCTGAGATGGGTAGAATCAACATCTGGAAAGCCTGACGGGATTTTACCTCCTTGCTAAATGCTGTATTTTCCTTTCCTGTCTGCTCCTCTCTTTGACACCACTGGTGCAAATGGACAACTTGCCCACAGCCTCGGGGTTTTCACAAGCAGAGGGGAGATGCTGGGGAGAGCCCTCACATGGGCTGTGCAAAGAGAGAGACCCCAGACCCTGTGTGCTGCACCAAAGCCTTCAGCATTCATTTGTCTCTTCCTGTTTGCATACTTAAAAGGTGGAAAATGCACACTTCGCCTTCAGGTGTGAACTCTGCCTGTGGGAGCCTGGCAGACAGACAGGGGAGTGGGGAGAACCGAACACTCACACATGGTTGTAGTACAGTTAAATTCTTCCTTGCATTTCCCTAAGACACGTCTGGTTGGCAGTCCTCTGAAATAGCTCTCAGTTTCCCCAAGGCAGAAGCGCTGTCACTGTTAGTCACCAATAGTCAGTCCTATCAATGTCTGTGAAAGTTGAGCAGCAGGAAGTGAACCCACCTCAACGGTGAAACCCGGTGTTTTACTGAGGTGTTTCTAGGCACCTCATTTTCACTGTGCAACTCCAGGCACTTTGCAGCACATCACCAGATATCCCTTGTGTCTGCCACAGCTGCCAGGTAAACCCAAGGACCCCCCAGCTGAAATCTGCCTCTTATCCTAGGGCACTGCATTACTTTGATCCATCTTCTGTGACCATAATTGCTCTTAAGGGCCAAAAAGTCACCAAGTCACACAACTTAAAAATTTTATCACTTCCATCCAAGGAGGAAGGTCTTAAAAACATCCATCCTATAAAAATAAACTATGACGTGACTACTATGGGTTGAAGAATTAGGCAAACTTTGTCTCCAAAAAAAAAAAGAAAAGTGATGAAACGATTGTAAAATATTTCTAGGCAGCTGGTTGATGTGTCTAATATATTTCCTTGGAAAACATATTAACATATTCCCTCCCATAAATAATTAAATTCCAGATAAATTCCTATGAGAATAAATTCTCATCAAGATGCACAAACAAAATCCAGTCTTAAAGCAGTATAGACTTTGACATTTTGCGGCAGTTTATGTACCTGGTAATGAAGATATAACACAAGACACTCTGTGTGGTGCAGTGAAGAAAAATACACATTTTCATGTTTCAACTGCATAAGACAACAATCCCACTGCACTGATTTCTGTGCCATCTACTTCTAGGAAACACTGCTAGCTTTATTTTAGATCTAATTATTAAAAGACTAAATTGTCCTAAAAAGCCGCTTCAAAAAGGCAACCAAGAGATACAGAATTATGAAATATAGACCATGAAATCCTAAGCAACTTTTGATATATTTTGATACAAAAGTTGCTTCATTTTGTCTTAGTACTGCACTGAAAACAAAATGTACTGAAAGTACGTGTTAAGAAGAGCCTTTTTCAAAATACATCATGCAATAAAAACCAGTGCTTTTGTACATACACAATTCTTAAAATATTTTTCCATGTGCTAGTAGTGCACAAATTATCATACAACTGTTGAGTTGTTAAGACCAATGTTTTTTCCTTTGAGCCATTCAAAAACTTTTTGCCTCATCACCACATTCTCAGTAATTGGTTTTGTTTGTACTGTGCTAAGCTCACTGCTCTTTGAATTCTTAATTAATGCAAAGATTGAAATCTACCTTTTCACACCGTCATTTTGATAAACTGTTTCTGGTTTGGATGGGAAAGTAGGAGATATTCAAACCTCCGCAAAAAATCAAGATATTTCTGACAGTGCAGCATAATGCTAACAAGGACTAGACATCTTTAAGTGTGCAGAACTAGAAGCAGTCTCATACAAGCAGTGACTCAATCAAGGTGGGAATTTGCTGATCTGGGTGATTCAAACCAGATGTATGTTCATTGAACATAGGTGCTCTTCTGGCTTAGGGCAGATTTCTGCACTCCCTATTTGGCAGAGAATGAATTCAGACCGACAAATGTCCTTAAAATAGCAGTACAGGAAATTAGTCATAAGCTTCCTAGCAACTTCACCAAACATGCTGAGCAATCATGCAGCAAGGATCCAAATAAGAGGGAGTGTGATATCCTCCCAAACACTACATATTACAAGAGGTATGGGGAGCAGTTCCTTAGCTCATGATTTACTGCAACTACTGGGCTGGCCTGGTGTGGTGGGATAAATTCCCTGGCCATCAAGGTTAGGGTTTGCCTATTTCTTCCCTGAAATCCTGGCAAGGAGGATCACATCAGAGCTCCTAGGCAGCTGAAATGACAGAAAAAGGGTTCAGAGAGTCGAGGGGTTGTTGACAACTTCTGCAGACCTAATGTCTTTGTGCCTTGAGGCACATGTGAAACACAAGTGTAGAAAGTGGCCAGAGTTTCATGTTAATGCAAAAAACTTGCTGGTTAGCAGCTGTGTGAAGCCTAGCTAGCCGGATTTCTCAGCCACACAAAGGTGAGATTTCTTACTGGGAAAGAAATAGTGTGAGATACTCACAGTGGTTTAGGACCACACACAGTTTTATTTCTATGTCAAACACTGTGCTGTCACTGTCTCAGTACTTGGTGCCTGCCCTGTGCTATAAACTTAACTGATTCTGCCTTGTAGCAGGGTTAGTTTACATTACATTACTCTAAAGAACAAGACTATAACCTTCCTTTTTCAGGGCAGTTGTGGTAAAGTGAAATTACTCATCCATTGCAATTCAAGGAAGATATACTAGGTTCTGTATGCATTTGAAGGGTCTTTTCAATTTTAACAAAGCAGCTTGGACTTTTGAGTCTGAGCATGATTTAAGCTGGTTTTTGATTAATATTTTTCTCATATGTTTGAATTCCCTGAACTAATTGTAAGTTTTTCTTAACAATATAAAGATGATCTTAACCTACTGGAGGTATCCTTTGTTTGAGACTGTTACGCAGCCATATAGGCTGAGAGGATTTAACAAGGATCTTATGTGTAACCAGCATTTACAAGTTACTACATGAGTAATTTTTCAATCGTTAGATTATTTTAGCCACTTTTCATCATATTGTTTATGCAAATTTATTCACTACTTAAACCTATTAAACAGATGCTTTCCAACAGTGCAGTGTGGATACCAAACCTATATTTTGCACATATTCTTCAGTGATCACTTTGGAAGCCGCTTGTAGGAAAATATTTGATGATGTGTAAAACATCTCTCAGTTCACTCTTTTCTCCCACGTTCTCACTAGGGGGAGGGGTATATTTTGTAGAGTTACTTGTTTTGTAAAAGTTTATATTTAATGAGATTGTTTTTCCTTGGGCATTACAGAAGCAGAGGTTGGTTTGTTGCTGTGTGTTTCTTGTGATAGAGACAATAAAATTAATGAAGTGTGCACTTGAAGTAGTAAATAAGAGTTTTATACCTGGGGAAAAAAATTGCATCTCCAGGTGAATTCCACAGAAATTTTTGTTTCAAACTTCACTTCTTCCATAATACTCAAATTTGCCAGGCATCACTTTTATCTCAGAATTTTAGTGAGAATATTTTGAGTTTTAAGGTGTCAAACTACAAAGGCAGAGACCAAATCTCAGACTGAAAGTTTATGGGAAACCTAAGCTTAGTGCCTAAAGACTATTGTCCAGTTGCTCTTGTCCAAAAAATAGTGAATGAAGATGTCTCATTCAGTTTGACAACAGTGCGGTTTAAGAAATAGTAATTTTTTGATCTACATAATGATAATTTGATTGGATGCTGTGAAATCCAACCTGAAGTAGACTTTCTACTGATATTTATGTAAATTTTATGAAAAGTCTTTGAGTTTCAAGGTGAAGGATGTGGTTAATTTGTGTGACACTAGGAAAGATTTTGAACCTTTACTCTTTATTCAGCCAGTTCTAATCCTGAGTGTTCTAAAGCTCCACTGCTTAAGTACCCGCCACCTCTGTGAAAGCCAAAGAGACTGCAGAAAGGGTCAGCACCTCTTCCCTGCCTCTCATGTCAGCCACCTCACATCAGGTCCTAGAGTGCTCAGGATGGCCAGCTGGCTGTTGATGTGCAGTCTTTGCTCTACAGCTTATGGGTTTATTTGAGCCACAAGGATAGGTAGAAAAGGAATGAGTGAAAAGAATGTGAAACATGCAAATTAAGTTCAGATACATTGCCTTAAACAGGATGGCTTGGTTTTCTTATTCTGCAACTCCCATCCCAAACTGACTCTTTTAAGAAAAGCTCCACAGGAACCAGGCTATGTAGTTGATTTTGTCAGTGAGTCAGACAAGAGATGCAGTAGCTCCTGAGAGCTGTGAGGAGGTCTGAGTCTGCTAGTAGCTTGGGTCATGTCATAGATATCTTACAGCTTATTTACCCTGGTGTTGTGGATGACCCTTACAACATTTTCTTCATCACCTATTTGCTGTAGTTTTTAGACCATGTGTATGCTGCCGGAATTGCAAGCAACTGGAAGCAAATCATGAGCCCATGCCAAAATGGTCTGCCTCTTAACAACATCTTTTGGCTGAGGTGGGGCATGATAGTAACCACAGCGCATCAATGGTTGGCTAACAGTGAAAGCAAAGCTTGCCTTCCTTTAATCTTACACACAGAATGAAAACAGGCAACACAGCTTTGTATTTCTGGATGGAAGACGTTAAAAAGACTTTTAGAGCACAGTATATGGGAGCCAGTTTCACACATATGTGAGTGAAAAGGAAAACAGACTTTCTTTTGACCTTTGCAGTACTGCCTTGAGCACCCTAACAGCTGACTGACCCTATTCAAGTGCCTCCATCAGACAAAAACACACAAATATCATGTCTTTTTGAGAGGAAATTGTAGGGCTTATGTCTTTCTACCTCTTCAGCAACAAATATATATGGCTTTGACTGACACATGTTCATACACAGTAAAAACATTGTGAATGTGCACAGAACCCCAAAGCACTTTTCACCGCAGACCACAAAGACCTCCTTCAACACTAAACGAAAAAGGAGGTTTAACACATTACCTTTCCAGTTTTGAGAATAATTTTTGTTCTTCTAACATTTTGCGCTTATTTTGTTCTTAGCTTCGGGTTTTCAATGGAGCATAAACTCCAAGTGGTGTAGGAGTCACCAAGGACACTGCCCAGCTGCTGTTGAAGCCAGTCAGGGAGACATCACAGTTAATGAGGACATCTATTTTACGTCTGGCTGTAAATTCATGAGCAGACCTTCTCCTGTGTTCAAGCTGAAATATAATCGAAGGTCTATGAAATGTTGCTGTCTTTGAAGACACTTGTGAAAGACTGAGCACAGTGGACGAGTTTCACCCTCTTGGCTTTCAGACCAGCACTAAAAGTTATGGTGCAACTTTTCTGCTTTGCTAGGTTATTCAAATCTGTACAGAAGTGGCTTATATCAAGTGGCAATGAGACAATATTGAGGTTTATAGGCCACTTTGTGTGAGAAATATGCTAATAAATCTAATAAATTTTTAGTAATTTTTAATGAGTTTCATTTTTGTGATGTCACCTCATAATACATTTAAACAAGGATTAGTAGTGTCATGCAGAAACTCCAGCTTAATGACTCTATCTGAAAATTAACAGAACATTTATCTAATGAAGATGTAGGACCAGTTAATAATTCTATAGCAGGTGTGGGGGGTTGTTTAAGAAATGCATACATAATTCTTAGATAAAACCATTGGTTTTTCATATGAAAGTTTGAGTTTTAATATAAATGACAGGGCCTGGTTGAAATGTCCTTGTGGAAAAGAGAAAAAAAACAAAAACCAAAAACCCTACCTATCTGAAAACCAATGTTTAGTCAAAATTTCAATTCCAGTAATTCCAATAGTGGTAGCTGAATTTTTCTTTGCTAAGACAGATTGATTCCAGCTAGGAATTTGCGAAGACAATTTCTTATGGTAGTAGGGAAAGAGTTTAACTTTATTCCCAAACTAGGAAACTCCCATATTGTCTTCCACCAAGAATCAGTTTTATACAAGGGTTCTCCTCAACTATGAGGAGCCATCCACCCTGCTGTGTACCAACACACCAAAATATCCACTCAAAATAGATGGCTGGCACAGTGGCTGGCTCTTACATTTTTCTACTGTAGACTAGCCTTCATTAATCAACTGAAAAATGCAAGGGAGAAGTTAGTCAGAAGAGAAGCTCTGCCTTGCAGCTGTGACAGTCTGCCATGATACATCTATCCTGTTCAAGCCCCTGGTTACAATTTCTTTCTCTCCACATGCTATAAATATTTAGTACTTTTGATGTCACTGTTTCAAATGAATTGATTTAGACTATTTAAATATGCAGGTATTCCTTGTCTCTGATGTATTTTGAAGGAAATAATATATCTTGACCCTTCATCAATCAGTTGTTTTTTAATGACAAAACAATGATTTATTGATATTTTTTTTATGGTGACTGGAACAATGGTAGTCTTGAACACTAATTCAAGTATTCAATAACACTTATATTATCCTTGTCATTATCAGCACCATGAGGGTTTACTGGATGTTCAACTTCCCTGTTGATGAAAATGAGAATCGCTCTAGGGTTCAATTTCTCTGGAAAAATCTGGTTCCCTCACCAAAAGAATGGTGTGTTGCTCTGAGAAATTTCCTCTGTAGGATTTTCTAATTTACACCACATTTTCAGATTTTCCGGTCTTTGTGAGTCTACTAATTACCTACATGCGCTTCAAAAAGAGTTTTTGTAGTGTCAGTGACTATGGGAATGTCAAATGAACAATTTTCCTGTAAAAGAGGAAATATATCACTTGACTCTAATGCGGTCAGAATCTGCTTGTTTGCTCCATATTGTTGCTGAGGTAACCTCTGAAAACAGTTGATATTTGTAATAGTTTTAAGTAATATCCACTCTTGCAACATCATTTTAGTGTCTTTCCAGTCAAGGTTTACTACTATTTAATGGATTTGCTGCCAAACTGATTCAGGAAGGAAGAGGGTTAAATACAAACTTTCTCAAGACAGTTTTATTTCAATCTTGAAAACATCATTGCAAAACATGCAAATGAGCCCTTACCATGTGGCAAGCCTGTTGTGTAGCTCAACTGAGCTTCCTACAGAGGAGTTTCACACTCAGGAATGTCATCCTTGAAAAAGAAATTCTGTTCCTGAAGTGCCACTTTATTTTGTTGCACTTGGCACTGCCCCTCTTCCATTGTCCCAGCTAGTTAAGTTATCCTGTCCCTGCTCTTCTTCTGCAGCGCTGTTTGTAAGATACCCTGCCGAGGGTGATAGGAAGAGCCTGCTCACATGCTCATGCTGTGACTAACTGCTCTGCAAGGAAAAAGAACCACCTTCTGTACTGCAGTCTAGCACCGGGCCAAGATGAGAGGGAAAAAACTCCTTTGGAAATCTCTAGGAATGACACCAGTGATAGAAAGATTTCCGCCAAAAGGATGAGGTTGTAATGTCCTGCTTTGGGGAAGGAGGATTTAAATAAAAGGAAAACTAACAAAGAGGAACAGCCATGACAATTGTTAAAAAAATCCCAAACTGCACGGAGAAATATTACCCTTTAATGTAACATTCACAATAAAAATTTTCTTTATTTTCTTCTAAAGCATGATATGCTTTTGTAGACTGATTTAGAAGTAGTAAAGATACATTCCTACAGAAGGAATAATTATGATAAAAAAAAAAAAAAAAAGGAAACAGAGACCTTTCAAAAATGAAATAGAAATATAGAAAGAAGAGATTGGACATATAAGTTTTACTTTTTTCTTTTTATTAATATGTAATATATTATCCAACAACAATTTTAAAATATAAAAGGTAAAAGCTGGGATTAAAAATTCAACAAGTGGTATGAAGACAAGAGTGTTTCTTGCTATATATCCAAGTGAAAGGAGAAGTTGAATGTACCTGATGTTGTGATAAGGAGGCAGCCCAAGAACTTCTACCACACTAAATGTTTTACAGTAAGAATGACACTGAACAGTAAAAAACCCAATACTGCACCCTACAGTATCACTGTAAGGAAGAGCAAACATAAGAAGGGGGGAAGATGGTTAACAGTAATATTGTTCTAAGGGAATAGGACAAAGTTCTGACTTTTGATTTTGATTTTCCATCAACATAAGACTTAAAATGCAGATTTGTATGGTTGTGTCTTCATTCTGCCTTTTGATTCAGGGTTTTTTTGATACAGAATTTGGCCCACCCAAGCAAAGAACAGAAGGTGTAAAAGAGGTTCCTGATGTTTGGAAATTCATTTGACAGTTCTTCCCACTGTCCGAATGAATATATTGTCCATGCTTCACAGAATTCACTCTGCAATATTGACCCGGGCACAAATTCTGCTAGTTGTAATTGTAGTCTCCTGATTGTGGGTTGTAGTTCTTAAGAATTTTTTAATGTGTATACTTTTCCTTGGCAGCATGTGAAGCACAGCTGGATAAAAAAAATAAACAGTTTTGAAAGTATCGTTTGTTTTCACACTTCAAAGAGCAGCTTCAGTTAGAGCGTTATTGTGTCTGTATGTGCAAGCATAATCAACATTTCTTCTGGTGACTTAATATTATATTGCCTTTTTAAATATCTTTTAAAATGGTTGATGAAATCATCTTAATTAGATGATTTGCTTTAACATCTGCTGCTGTTGTCATTTAATTTTCAGTGTTTTCATTTGGTGGAAAGATTTTTCTTTTCTGTCTTGCAAAACAACATAATGTCTGTGTGCACATATGTAACTGTAGAGTATTTTTACATGCATTGTACATGTATTTTTAGTACACTCTGTTCATTCAGCTGTGCTTGGGTAACCTGGTAAGCTTAATTTCCTTGTGTCTGCAAGATCATGATGCACAGCATGGGGGGACTTTTGTAATGTGATAAAAGAGCTGTGAAATCTCACATTTCGTTGTAGAAATAGAAAAAAAATCTGTCTCACCATGACTAATGATTCTTTTGTAGGCAACAAAAATTCTTTTAAATAAACACTAAGAGGGGAATAAGACCATAGTCTGCTGTAAATGTAAGGCAAATTAAGGTAAGCTAGTAGATCAACATTTAGAGTTTAGAACTGCTTCCTGTTATTCTCTTGGCTTATTTTCAAACTTTTTTTAGACTCAGTCAGCTGCTGAGATGTTTCCTTTGTGTGAGACTTTAGGTTTTGATGGAGAGCTTCTCACAGTCCAGCAGCATCCACTGGAAACAAATCTAGGAGCAGAACACCAGGGAAACAGATATGCTGGAAGTGGGGAAGTTGAGACTGTTCTGTAGTCTCAGGGAAAATTGACCACTTTCTTTGGAGGGTCAACAGCAAATGTATGAACAACTCTGAGGATCTGAACCTCACTTTCTGCGCAGAAAGAAGTGTTTGCTTCACTCCTTACCCTAACCTTCTTAGTCAGGGTAATAATTTATTTAATAAATAAATTAAAAACATGTCATACTACTATATCGTGACTTGCAGATTCTGTGCAGAGGCAAGGGGAAAACCGTCACACACTAGCATGTGAATTATTCCACATTGTTTGTTAGAAAACCCTAGATGGCACTTTCTTAAGAAGGGGAATTTTGTGTTTACTTTTTAAAAGTTAGGATCTGCACAGTATAAATCGAATAGGCCATAACAGTGGGAATATAGTGCTCTCATTTTACCCAATACCAACCACCACAGATCATATAAATAAAAGAGAGCCATGTGGTCTCATATCTTCTTTTCAATAAAATAAGGTACATTTTGCCTTTTAGGAGAATTCAGATTTTTTGAAAGAAGTTACATGCTTGGCATTCACTCTGTACCAGCAAATCTAGAAAACAGCTCAGTGTCATCTTTTTCTCCTTCAATTTAACTTCAAGGCAGATCAGTACCTCTTTTCATCTTATCTGTAAATAGCAACTACTTGTAACAATGTTTGGTAAGTAGGCGCTAACCAAAACAACTTTACAAATCAAAGACATCCCTTTTGTTACCTTCTGCGTAGGCATGCATATTAGAGTGATAGATGGGGGTTTGGGTGGAGTTCCGTTTGGTTTGTTAAAGCCTATGGATCACACAGCTCCTAGAGTGGCACAGCACGTACTGTGGGACACTAATATCCACAGACGACTAGAGCTCAGAGTGTCTGTCATAGATGTTGCCATCTCATTATTTTAACAAGCTTGCTCTTTCACTGACTTAAAGCAGTGTGGGGATCAGCGTAGGCTGTCAAAGTCTTTTCAGGACTGAACATTTTCTTAAGTATGGACTTAGACAATTTGTTTCTGCCGAGCTATGTGTTGCTCTGTGTGCTGTTAGGTGGTAAACTAAGTACAGCAGATCTGTTAATGTAGCCAACAGTGCCTGGAAACTGATTAAAGTGATTGAAAGAATTATTTTTTTTCACCATTTGTTCCTACTTTTAAATACTTGCTCTATTTCTCCAGGACCCGAATACAACACCCTCTCTCTCCCTCTTGCAGGAAAATAATGAAGCTGAATATCTACTCACAGAACTTTTATAGATCTCAGTTTTCCTTGCTGTCTAGGGATATCCATTGTGATTGCCATTGCCACTCGGCATCTGTGAAAACTTTACCCTAAAAGCTCAGCTTGGGCTTCAGTAAAAAAGGGGAAACGGGAAAACATTTTTCTGTTCACAACCCCCATCTCATTGATCAAAAAAAGAAGATGTAGTGTCTACACAGTGGAAGGAAGAACTTCCTCCTTCACTGGAAGAAGTAGAAGAGAAGGACAGCAAAGAGGCTCTGTAGAGTACACGGAGCTTCACAGTACATTCCAGCACATTCCCTTTTGCACACATATATACATCCTACCCTTCTGCAGAGCTGCAGAGTTGTGGTCTGTGCTTTAGGGTGGGGTTGGTTTGCATTTTGGTTTTGCATTTGATTGTTAGCGATTAGCAACTCGATACAGAAACATTGTTCTTTTCTCATTAAGGTCTAGTTCAAATTCTAGAAATGCAAAAAATATTACATTATTACTTCAAAGTTTCACAGATTAGAAACAAGGCTGAGGCTTAAAGCAATGTCTGTTTTCTTGTATATAAATTTGTTAAACTAACCATAAATGTCACTCTAAACCTAATCTAAGGATTTGAGGATTACAGGTGCTGATTACTAGATCTCCAGACTTGAAACTACAGTAAATATTTAATAGAAGAAAAGCTATTCATCATTTAAGTGAAGTCTTATGAGAAAAAGCAAAAGATCCATGGAGTTGCAGTAGGCTGTGAGAAAGTAATGGCAAATAACTTTAATTAGAATGTCTAAAGATATTTTACATTTCAGATTAGCATTCTTAGTGGGGCAGTTACCAGTAGTACGTCATGGTGGTTTTTAAGGAGGCATGTTAATTTTTATCTTTGTTCTTCTGCTTTTTCCAGTCTCTACCATAACATCTCTCTCTAAATAATCTAAATTTCTCCCTCTTATGCTTATGTGTGCTGAAGAAAATTTAAGCTGTGATTCAAGTTTTAAGCATTAAAAGTCAAAATAGAAAGACTGCTTCTTACATGAAGGTGGAGGAAAGGTCAGCACAGAAGTCAAAAGGATGACTAATACGGTCCTACAGTTCCAGAAAGCATAGGGAGATGAAAACAATTACAGTCACAATTTAAAGAGAAGAATTAGTAGGAGGTGAGAGTCAATTATGACTTTGGACAATAAGTGAGTGGCTGTCTGGGAGGCAATGCCTTCTTATGTTTTAGTCACAGCAATGGACTGAGAAGTGTCTCCGAAGGAAGCTGAAGAAGTCTGAAGAAAGCAACCAACACTTACTGGAAGAGAGTCTGCCTCTGCTTTTCTGAATCCATCACCCATCAAGCTTTTCTGAATCCATCAAGTTCAATAGGAAGAAAAGAATGAGTGTAACATGGACTGCTGCAAGTGTCACAAAGGACAGTTTAAGCTAACAATACAAACTACAGATGAGACAGGCTTTGAACTAGACCCAAAACATGTCATCTGTAAGACTTGATGAAATCTGATCATGACTCAAGAGAGAACACAAGGAAAGTATCAATATTACTTGTTGCAGAATCTCTGAATGACTGAGGATAGTGAGAAAATTTGGGGGGGGGAATGTGATGGATAATACTTCGTCAATGAAACAAAAATGAAACCCCTTGTTTTCCTGATTTTTTTAATGTTTATGGCTGGTACTCTTTTGACTGCTTACTGCAAGCAAGCAGCGCTCCCAGTTTCATCTGTGGACTTCAAACCTGTACTCCACAATGACCACGGGTTTGTCAGCACCATGTACTTTCTAACCCTTGGCTCCATGGAATAGATTTTAATCTAAAACAAAAAAGAAAACTATAGGTCTTGCTTACTAAAACCTTTTAGGAAAGAGACATTCAGTAGCAAGTGGAGATCTTGATTTGCCTGAGGCAGTAGAAAGTTCAGATAGTGTTTCAGCATTCTGCTAATTCAGAAATGAGACAGTCATCTGTCTAAACATACTTCCCGGAAGGTGGCTGATAAATACTAAAACAGGTTCTAAACCTTGCAAGCGATCAGCAGCCCAATCCATGAAGCTCAAATGGTGATGACCAGGCCAATCACATGTCCAGTTACATAAGGGACAAACTGGTATGGGGAAAACATGTTTATTATTACCTCAACATCTGTTGGTTCTGTAAAGAAAAAAATAGATCTATGGTGGTAGACAAATATGGGAAATGTGCTTTCTCATTGTGAATGTCATAATGACTTACCATATAGGTACTGCAAACACCATTTTTGTGACTCTGCTGCTGTTAAGGGACTGTGCAGGACCACATACTCAGCCCATAAAGTTTGGAAAGGCCTGTGGATGAATTCTTGTCAACTACAAAGATTATTGTTAATTAATTCATTAAACTAACTAATACCTTAAATACTTCAGGATTGTTGAGTAAATGATCTACATTAAAACAAGCTTGAATTACTAACTCCAAAATTAAAGGAGAAAAAAAAGCAATGCAGCATATGATAATGAATCAATAGATGTTTTCTAGTATTTCAGGACACCTATTTTATTGACAATTGCAAATGAAATGGCTTTACAGCTGCATTATTTTTAACCGAAAACTTCTCTGGTACATATATTATATTTGATATCTTCAGTGAAAATATAAAACGATCAAGAGCTTCCTTAGGAAGTAAATTTTGGTCTGAAAGTTCTTTCCCCGTGTTAATAACAAAATTTTAGTACATAGAGCACAAATTCAGCCAGTCAAAACTAGCTGGCACCAACATCAAAAATGACAATTAATTTCTCTCTTTTTACATTTGAATGTGATTGATACATCTCCAAACACTGGCTTGTATCAAGAGACAAGCCAACTGAGAAAAAAAGCTCATTAAAAAATATAAATAAAATTTTTTTTTCTTGGCAAACCCCCCAACATTTATAGACTTAGTGCAAGACATTACTCTGTAATTGAATGGAGGTTGTACTAGAAAGAAGCTTCACAGTGCAATGCCATCAGGATTCCCCTGACATTTTACATGGAATGTCTATCTCCCTTAAACCGTAAGGGAAAGTCTTCTCAAAAAGAAGTTTACCAAGCAAAAGAAACATGGTACTATGGCAACACCCTTAGTTATTCTCCTGAAACATTTGGCTGATTAGTCAGATTAGTTCACACTCCACCAAATATGTGGTTAGAACATTTGGTTAGAGTGCTTTACTGTGAGTTTTTCAGATCACTATTTGCTATTAGTATCAATAGAAGACAAAATGAAAGGCTTACTCTGGACTGAAACACTGCTGTTTGGCAGGGAATCGCTGCTTCCTTCTAATTCATCTCACATATTTAGCATTCTGTTTTTGTATGGGTAATACAGACAGGTGAAAGTCTATGTAACTGATAGGATGATGTTTCTGTGGCTGCTATTTGGTAAAAAGAAAAGCTCAGTGAAAAGTTTTTTCAGCTGATGATCACTTCCACAGCAAAGGTATAGGATAAGAAATTAGTATTGTAATAGGATATCTCTGATCTGAATGAGAGAGATTCCTTGAAAACCCTGAATAAATTTATAATAATTTAGAACCATTGTCTTCAGGAGAATATGAAATAGTGTATGTGAAAAGTTCGCACAGATAATGAAGAAATAAAACAAATAGGGATAGGACAAACTTTTTTTTTTTTAATAATTGGTTTACTGACAATAAAATAAACAAAAGTATTCTTTCATCTGCTAGAGGAACTAATGAGGGAAAGATCTGGAATAAGAGAAGTTAAGGAGAAAATTGAAAAAAATTAGAAAGAAGAACTCACAAAAACCAATGATATGGTAAAAAAAAAAAAAAGCTTCTACAGGAAGAAAACAGAATAAATAATTACAGGAGAGAGAGGGAAGTCAAGACAGAAGGCATGCTTTTCAAAGGTTTTGCCAGGACTTGTTAAAAAATGAGAGGAAATTACAAAATAAGAGTGAACACAGAACCTGCTATACTAACAATAGCTGAAAAGCTATCACCTTACTATGTTCTAACTGTCCTTAGGCCAGAGAAGGAGTTTTCCAGCCTGAAGATCATGAGTTTGTGACAAATATTTCAGCACATCTGCATTATGCATCTTTGGGAGCAAACATAAATCAAACCTAAAAATAAATGAAACATAAATGAAACCTAAACCCACCATGTATTTGGAGGAAATTTTCTGTTCTCACAGAAATATCTGCGCACCAATTGTTTCTAGACATCCTTTTGAAAACATGACATTCACCCTCTTCAACCTAACCAAGCAACATTTACTTCTAGAATGTTTTTAATTCTTTCTTCTGAAAAATATCCAACAGACCATATGCCCATGAAAACACTGACTACTGTTCTAACTCTACACTGAAAACAAAACTAACCCGTAGTTCCACGGTAATGATCATTTTCTGACCAAGAGGTTAATGAAATTCCTGCCAGTGACACATCTTGGTGCCCATATTGTCAACTCTGTTTATTCTCCTCTTTGTGAACTCTCTTACTTGAAGCTGAACTGTAAAATTATCAGTTTATAGCAAGTCACATTCTTAATCAGCATTTGAAAAGTAACCTTTTTGTAAATGAATTCCAGGGAATAGTCCCATGATTTCTGTTCAGGAATGGGAACTTGTCATGCTGAAGGTTTTGTAATGCAAGAATGCAGCCTGCTATTCTAGACCAGGCTGAGATTTTACCTTTCAGTTCCTGTGGTTTGTGTACAAAACGGGAGCTCTAGGTTTGGTTCCCAGATCCCACATCAACTTTGTAGATTTCTTGGAAACCATTTATTTGCTTAGTTGGATTTCTTGCTAAGCAAGTGTCTGGTAATTATGGAATTGTAGATACTACACGATGTAAATCATTCATAATTTTAAAAGGTCACAGCATATATTTCTTAATTTCAGAGGTGGTGATCTAGAGACCTGGGAGCACCACAGTACATGTTTCAAAAGCAAGATAAGCTTGTGACAATAAAGACAACTACCATCTGCTACAACAGAAGATATTTGTTGTGTTCTCTAGTTTAAGAGAAAATTCTGTCTAGGGAAGGGGAGGCTAAATTTCAGGATCTTTGTCTCCACACATTACACTCAAGCAAATCTTCAATCATCCTCCTTCAAATTTAAAAATAAAAAAAAATTACATTTGCTTGTAAATGCACCAAACAGCTTGACTTAAGTACTTTTTCCCTTCTTTCTTGACAGAGGGTGTCGACATGAAGGATGACAAATCATCTTAAATAATACTTAATCTTTAAAAATTACTTACAACAAGTCAATGCCCCCAAGACTAAAAGAAAGCATTTAATGTGGAAGAGCACAATGTAAGGGAAGCAATAAAAGGGAAATGCAGCTTGAACTGTAATATTGCTGGCTACCTTACATCTCCCTGCTGAAGGCGGCAAAGTTGCAGTTACCGAATGGCTAATCTGTTCTACTGTGTTTTAATCAGATGTTGGCATTATCTGCCACTAATTGCTTTTTCATTTCCACTTGTAATTATTCCATTGCATGTTTATGGTGAGAAGCTGAAAATGAAGCAGATCACCAAGAAAGAATTAATTGTTAATGAATAATCATCAGTAGGAAGCCAATTTCATTATCTTCAAAGAGGTAGCTAGAGATTAACTACTAACTGGGGTTCTCCTACATTCAGTGCATGACTGTAAGGTAATCACAAATAATCACACCCTCTAACTTCATCAATTAGTTTCTATTATGTGAATTGATACCCATTTTTGTTTTTGTTGTTTAATGTTAATGGTAGTATTCAAGCTGGGGAGTGCTAATTGGAAGGTGTTGTATTCAGTGGGCTCAAGCTCTAATTATTAGAGCATCTTTTTCATTAGCATATGATTCTAAAAAGGATATATGGTGGCAGTTACTAAATTCACCTTGTTATATAAATGCATTATCTTTATCAATACATTTTAGACCGTCACTTAAAATAGAATGATACATGCAAAGCTACTTTGTCAGCAATGCACAGTAGAATCCTGTCATCATTTAATGTTTCTTGAGAAATTTTCCTTAGATCAAAATATCAAAAACAAAGGTTGCTTAGGATTTAAGCAATGGGTATAATAGAGTCAAGGTCTAAAAGTAATCAGCTGGAGTAATAAAAAACTATTAGATACCAGCAGAAATTTTAAAAAAGTCACACCTGCCTCATCATTATTGCATAGATTGATGGTCCAGTGAGAACTGGTGACTCTCAGCTTTCCATTCTTTGCTACTGATTTCAGTTTAGTCCTCTGTGATGACAAAAGCAGCCATAAAAAATAACTCTCCTGATGTTTTTAGATGAATTCTGTATTACAATTGTATAATTTTTATTGAAAAATAATAAAAGAAACAATGTCAGCTGTGGGATAGTTTCAGTCTGTCTGCACTGCTGCACTCATTGGAGCCTCTCATCTTCCCCATGTATGAGTATCTGATAACACTGCCTGTATTTTTTCCATCTTTGTACCTCTGCATGTAAAACTCCCTTAACTTTGACCATAGAACTGTTGTCACCTCTTTGTTCTGTTCTGTTTTAACTGATTTAAGACAAGTCAGCTTTTAGACTCAATTTTATTTTTCCCTGCAGGGGAGCAGGGGACATAAGACAACCCCAACTCCTGTGTCTGAAGAAACAAATACATTATTACTAGTTTTGTTCATGACCCTCCTCATTAGTATTTTGACCGTGAAGGAGGACAATCCATCAGTTTTCTGGAAACCTAAAGTACTACTAAGGAAGATGAGCTCTTCTGAATTCCAGGTTTACTGCAAAAAGAAATCATGGAACTTTATAGCAATCTTTTACACTCCTAACACACTGCATCTCAGAGACTATGCCAGGCAAGGCCAGTCATAAACAACTTCTGAAAACCATTATAATAAACATGGATGTTTGACCTTTGCTGAGAAGTAAGATTTGGCCTAAATGGAGTTTATCTATTCAACATGACCAGCAATTCTGGAAACTAGAAAGATCCATTCCTGCCTGGATAGTCACATCAAACCCCATAAAATACTGCAGAGCAGTTACAGTTATCTTCTGTCAATCATGTAACTAACCCATGTCACCTCTGTTAAGCAGCAATATGTTCCTTTCTCGTTGAAGATTGCAGTCAATGTGTTGTGACAGAACTTGGATCACTGAAGTAATTTTCAGCCAAAATAGTCAAAAGAAGCAAAGGCAATTTTTTCTTTAAGGCAAGATATTTTTCTCAGCTACCATGACAAAGTGTGATGTGCTGATGTCACTGCTGCCACAAAATATTCTTCAAATTGTGCATGTTTGCATGCAGAGTAGGGTAGCTCCTCTTACATTTTCTTTTGGCACAGATATGATGATCTCTTAAATAAATATTAATCCCTTGCTGCCTTCAAAGCTGTCTCTGCCATATTAGGATTTTAAATATCTTCATTAATTGCTTAACTGCCTTTTCCTAAATTCCCTATGGGCTCCTTTGATACTAGCCACTCTAATGTGTTACCATGTGATTCATGGCTTCACTCTGCTGTAACATAAAACATATTTTTAGCCAATTTTGTTCTACAGATGCCTTTGACAAAACGAAAATTCAACATTTTCAGACCCCCAAGATAAGACGACATAGAAAAGCCATTACAGTGCCACATTTGAAAGGACAGAAAGCACTCTTTTTATGTTTGTAGAAAATGTTTGTGCTCAAAACCATGGGTAAGTAAGCCATACAGAAAAGATTAGTGTGAAACTGGCAAAAGAAGCAATGGAAAGAGTTTAAAGTTAAGCTAAAATAGGTTCATATAGAAATGCTAGATCATAGTAATTGCTTACACCTGGTGCAGAGGATCATTTAAAAATGAGATTTTTTTAATATTGTCCAAGATTTTAGTTGTCCTCCTAGAATACAACTGCCTTGTATTTGTTCTCCAGTTGCTGTGTGTCACAAGTTGAAAACATTGGTCAGAAGGCAGTAGCAATACATAACTTCTATGTATCTTCAGAATATGAAGATGTTGTGTATATGGAAAAGCCCTCAAACTTAATCTAGACATATGCTCAGAACAGATGTGAAATGTGAAAAAGTGTAATGGCAACCAGGAAAAAACAGCTGTACTTTGTGATAGTCCTGGAAAGATCACTTCTGAAATGTAACAAGAAAAAACTTATTTTCAGTAACATAAATTTGGCAGCTACAAACAGTACCAAAAATGTAATTCTCATGTATTTATGCATTCATATTTTTCTGCAAAGATCTGATGCACTTTACACTCATGCTCCTTCAAAACTGAATTTGCCCACCTCCAATCCCCAGTAGAGGCCAAGTCATACACATTTCCCATAGAATACTCCAAGTTGAAATGAGCACAATATATTGTAATCAGAGGTTGCATTACTTATTTAGTCATGGTCTCTTCTGTTTAATCATCTTGGGCGAACATTTGGGTACCATCTGAATCATCTTGACCTAACAAAAATCTTTATCTTACAAAGCATTTCCTGGCTCCCCTAATTAGAGATTTGGGTTCAGTGATAAGATATTCATCTAATTAGCTGAGCCTATTCTTTTGTGATTGGGCAGGACAAACTCTTCAAAAATGCTTTAGATTTTTTTGCTGTGACTTATTCTGTGATATCTTAGTCATGCAACACACTGAGGGAAGTGTAGGAATTGATTTTTCTCTAGACAGCAAAAGTTGGGTAAGTATTCATCTGCTTTTGGGCCCTCTGTGAACTTCCCAGCTTTTGTTTCCGACCTTTCTTCCCTCGAAGCAGGTCTTTTAATTGGCACTGATAATAGCTAGCTGTGACACTTAGTCCAGTGTGTTATGGACACAGATGATACTGTAGGCTTGGGTTTCCCTTGTGTTTTACCTAAATCTAAGGTTATAGGAAAACACTGACTACAGCTCCCTTTTTAATAAAGGTGAGGCATTTATCCTAAGAAAATTAGCATATTGGTGGGACAGGGGAGATAGTAAGAATAAAATCTTTTTGTTAAAAAGATTCATAGCCAAACGATATTCAAGATTCATTGGTTTTATTGTTTCCAGTTAGGAAATGCTGATTACAAGATAAAGAATGCAGTTAGGTTCAGAATCCGATGCTAGCTAGAATTTTTGTTACAATAAAATGTAGATTTTATTTTAGATCTGTCTCTCTCTATCAAATTCTATTACTCCATAGTCACAAGCAGATTGGATTGTTGCAATGAGCCTCTACATAATAATACACCCACCTGTTCATCTCAAAAGTTCAAGGAGCAGAGCATAAAGTTCAAGGAGCAGAGCATAAAGCCTACCTCACTGTCTTATTTTTTGAAAGTGATGTTTTGCAGCCACTCAGGAAAATGCATTAGTGTATTTTCCATTTTATTTCTGGAAATAAAAAACTTATTAATATAGATCACTGAGCACTGTAGACCTTATGACCTTTTTTGAAGTGAAATTAAGTGGGGTACTTGAATTGTGAGTCTCCAGCTTACACATCGTCTAGAGGATCCTGTAAATTCGACTTGACTCAGTTTCTAGGTAAATTGTAGCTGATTCCTCCATGTATGCATGGAAGGAAGAAAAATTTTTAAATCTGGTATATGAGTAGAAGAGGGATCTGTAGTCTGCCTAGAGAACTTGAGAGTAGAAAACTCCAATCAAATCATAGAAAAATCCTATTATATCGATCAATTTGAGAAAACCTGTGAAGTTGTAACACATCTCTACTGCTACTAACAAGCACAGGAGAAGTGCTTCCTTTAAACAATAAAGGAAGGAAAATAAGGCTTCCATGGGAGAAATTTGGGTTTCTAGCAGCAAAGGTGTTTCCTCCAAAGAGAAATTTATGTTACTTTCAATATTTTGCCTTGTTGTCTCTTTAGCTGTAATACAAACATTTGAACTATTAAATCCATATGCAGCTAGAGACCCCTTGGGTCTGTCATCATGGGCTGTGTTCTCAAAGCCAGTTACTCTGGCTTTAAGGAGAGTATTAGGCATTGACAGTCAAACAAACACTTCATGATTTATGTGGTATATTATGAAAACCAGTACTGACCAGTAGGCTATTTCTGATCAAGTATCAAGACTGTATAA
This sequence comes from Sitta carolinensis, assembly GCA_032173965.1. Taxonomy (NCBI): domain Eukaryota; kingdom Metazoa; phylum Chordata; class Aves; order Passeriformes; family Sittidae; genus Sitta; species Sitta carolinensis. The sequence goes on from CM063288.1 coordinate 23,950,151, forward strand.
TCTCTGCCTTCCTTATCTGGATTCTTCACTCCACAACCAAAATGTCACCAGAACACCAATAATTTTTAAGTTTATTCAAGCACACCCCAGCCCTTAGATTGACACAATGGACTATGACAGCTCTTTCAGAGGCATTCCAGTCCATCATGTCCTGTGTGCTTGTTGTTCATGTACACAAGTCTGTGCACTAAAACTCTTTATGAAATATTTATCCCCAGAAAGGTAATGTGCATTATCAGTAACAACTTCCCTAAACAAAAATTTGCCATTTTCTTCCAAAACATAAAGAGTGCATCACAGATTAATGTCTATAAATCATTAACTGTAAAAACAAAACAAAAAAAGGAAAGGAGAAAAATATTACTAACTGCCTGAATAAATAGATGAAAATTTTATGCTTTCAAATATTTTAAAAAGGAAAAACAGTCAGCTGCAAAGTGGAATTTATAATTGGAAGCAGCGACACAGTATGCCCTACAGCAGCATCCAGATTATTTTTATAATTCTGTCACCTGAATACAGCATAATTTCTTTCGGCAACTTTTATCAGTCGCTGCTGAAACACACTCAATTCAAAAATGTAAAACACACAGTCATACTTTTGCATTTATTTATAAGCTTCTTTTTTTTTTTTTTTTTTTTTTCAAAACTAACTTTCTACATAGCATAGATAATTCTTTCTGGTTTTAGGGGGTTTTCATTTAAGTATAAGTGAATTGCCCTTCTGGCTGAAAATCTGTTTTCTTTTGCATTCCCATCCATCCTATGTGCTACATTCCCTCTTAAATTCCACATGGATTCTATAGATTTTATTTAAGCAGGGCCAAGTTGTATGAACAGATCTGCCCTAGAGAAGTTTGCCTCTTTTAGCATGCAACCCAGCACTAACACTCCTTTTTCATTTAGGTTTTCAATTTGGATGAATTCCAAATTACCATTTATTCCAATAGAAATGCAACTAATTACACAAAGCATCTTAGTAAAGAATGGAAACAAGATTAAAAGCCCTCCTCCTTCTGGTGTCTCAATGTGTAGAATTTATAAAATGCAGAAAGGTGCTTAATTTCAGTTGTAGTTAAGCCTCTTAAACAATCTTTTATCCATTTTTTACTACTAACCAAATAGAACTGTATTCAAGTTGAAGACAAAATATAATCACCTTATATGTATCTGTTACACAGGGCTTCCCTTACTCACTGTGTTTTCTCATGTTTTGAGAAAAAAGAAGAGAGATGCTCTCCACACACAGTGTGCTCAAAGCACCTTTTATGACCTAGAAAATTTCTTACCTGTCTGTCTTCATGAGCTTTGCATACCTGAAGAGATAAATAAGAATGCTACTGGGGAAAAACAGCAATAGATATATTGCAGGTCAGCTTAACTGACTGCAATCAAAACACAAATTTAGGAGCACTGTCCAGTTGGATAAATACATGTCTCAAACAAGCTCTTAATGGTTACACAGGTGTAATGGTCCTAAGCAGAAAGGAGAATGAGGATGGAACTGACCAGATTAGAAAGCAATTATGAGAGATGGAGAAGAGTAGCAAAAGAAGGAATATCTAAAGAAGATAAATATTATGTGAATCATAAAAACAATGACACTGATACAAGGGACGTGAAGATGGTGACTGAAATACAAAAGGGAATAACGATCTGCAAGTGAGTAAGTCTGATGGCAAGTCTTTATACTTGAACTTACCCAATATGTACTATGAAGGTCAAAGAATTAAATTTTCCCATGTAGCTATTGCCCACAGTCAAGCCTATATAATTACAGATTTGTGCTGGCAAGAACAGATTGTGAATACAAAGGAATAGGGTATTTCCTTCTGCTACCTCTTCTGTGCCACAAAGAAGCTCTGGCAAGATCCAGTGAAAACAGTCACTGTACACCACAGCAGATCATTTATGCAATGCTGAAGAGTCAAACTCAATCTGTGTGGGAGGATTCTCTCTTATACTCAATGTGTTGAACAAAATACAGCATGGTAGTCAAGTAAGTAGAAAAAAATCTGATACCAAACTAAATGAGAAAATTATGATTCAAGAGAAACTTCTGGAAATACTGGAGAACCTTATAGCTGGACATTAAATTGGAGTAAGGATGTACTTTAAATAAGAAAATCTCTCTCTCTGACATTCATATTTGTAAGAATTCTGCAATCATTTGAAGGCTACTTGTGAATGGGTGCTCAGAAATTGACTGAATACCACAGGAAAATGATCTGGCCACACAGCACAACCACTGCAGCTGCCGGCCTTACTCCTCCTGTGTTCAGTGTCTGTATGTACTTTCACAAATACACAGCACATTTGTTTCTTTCCTTGTCAATTATTCAGCTCATGGTTATATGCAGTTTGGTCAAAAATAGCATCTCCTGGTGCTACAACATGTGAGCACGTAGGAATTTTAAAGAGGTCAAAAATGGGACGTGGTCAAGGTTATTTTCTTTCTCCTATGTTTAGCTTTCAGAGGGATCACCATGGGAAACAAATGACTATGCAGAAGAAATTTACAGATCTCACTGAAAGAGCTAGTGATATTAAACAGGGCCTTATACAGACATACATAGACACCACTAAGATTCATTTTACTCTCTAGTATATGTTCACTTTATAGCAGCAAGCATTTGAAATAGCTAAGAGTTAGGGAGTACATAAGAGGAAAAAAAAAAAAAAAAAGGTTTTCCAGTTATTTCAGTCAGTCTATTGCTTTTAAACCTTTCAAAGTGTCAATTGCATTGCCAGTTCATAGGGGGAAAGCAGTACAAAGTAGAATTCAATTATTCCAGGGGAACTGGTCTTTCAGTACAAATAAGAGTCTATAAACAAAACAGTGAAATGGGTGTCTTTATCAATAAAGAGGTAAAAGGGTCTCTTTATCTATAAAGGTAAAAAATAATTATTTTTCTCTTATACTTCATAAACATCGCTTCTTCAAATTTAGAGCACTGTTAGCTAGTTAGCAGCTGTTCACAAAATCAGTTCACAGTACTTTCTGGTACTAAGCTCCTGACTGGACTTTCCAGGGCTGATAAAGATAGGACAGCTAGGAAATCCCACGATCTAACAGCATAAAGGTCAATAGCTGGGAGTGAAACACAGCAGAAATATGCCAGAGGCTACAGTAAAATGGTCAACTCATTATAGAGCTGCAGCTTTAACTTTTCAGTTCCCTCTCCCAAGCAGCTTATGGCAAGCATGGCCTTTGTTTCCATAACAGCTTCCTTGAAACCACTGTATTCCCACTCTCCCCCACAATATTATCACAGTAGACAGGATATAGCTACTAATAACAATATTATGGAATTTATGAAAGAGTGGCATTTTTTGTTGTAGCATAGGCTATGCCCTACTGTATTAATTCAGTACTAATACAGTTCTTGGTAATCTTATTTTATGGGCAATAGGGAAGCACCAAAACCACTGTGCACATCTACAGGCAAGTATCCATTAAAGAACACCAGTGAAATATCCACCTATATTTTTTATAGTGTATACAGGCTGCCTTTATAAAACTATTTTGGTTTGTTTTTTAAGATCTAACACTGCAGCCCTCTGTTCCCTTTGGGCAGTTCTATATACTTTTATATATTTTAAAGATCTGACTAGAATGTATAACTGAAACCTCCATCATTCCAGTTCTGCAAAGCTTTTCCAAGTGTTCCTGAGAATCTGCAGAACTATGCAGCTCCAGAGCAGGGTATACATTCAGACCATCAGTCTTTTACTGCAGATTTTCATGTCAGTGGCCATTGCAAAAACAACCATTTTCTGTTAATCAAGCTTCCAAGACATTGAGAACTAACAATTAAGTTTCTGTAGAGACATATGAGACAGAAGTAATAAATGTTATGAAATAAGAGCAAATGATTAACATCACTATTCTTGGATCTTGAGATCATCCTTTTAATCCCCAGCTGTTTTCCATATTGTATTAATTGGTGACTCCTGTCATGTTTTCATCTGAAGAGACTTTAGGAAATACAAATTGTCCCAAGAGTTTCTGGTCTTATCCAGTGTTTGAATCAGATGAAGGAAAATGGAACACAAACTGACTAATGCTAATACATTCTTTTCCACCAACAATTGCTAGATATATTAATTATTTTACACAAATTAATGAATGTTTACGTGATCTAACTTCATGTTAGCTCCTTTTGTCTACAAATTAATTTTGAGAAATATTTTCTCTATGTGTGAAGAAGAATCATGTTTTTTAAAAATTTCAGAAATCTGAAATTCATGTCCAATTTTACTCTCATCTTGAGAAAATTTCAAAACCTCACTACTTAACCCAATGGTGTTATAGTATTTTAATGATAGATCTACTTTTTACATTGATTTTGGAATAGATTTTTATCTTTTCCAAAGAACTAAAATTTTACTTTGGTAAAACAAAAAATAAAAGTGTCACATATCAAGAATCATATCATGGCTACTGAGTTCTAGTTAATTATATAGTTGTAGACCAAGTTATCTGGAAAAGTTACATTCATAAAATCAACTAAGATAAAAAAATATATATAAGTATTTTGTGAAGGCAATATTTTATCAATACTCAATTTAAGTAGATGAGTCTACACGTAAGACTGTTTTAACTCTGTGTGTGGCAAAATTATAAGAACATAAGTTAATGAACATTCAAAACACAAAGAATAGAGGGGATTCTTAGTTATTATTTAATACTAGAAACAGTACCTCAAATTTATACAACACAGCAAAGGTTTCCCAGCTGTTTTATGAACCAAGACATCTGTGAATGTGTTAAACTGTCCAAAGATGGTTCACTTATGCTGTGTTAATATATCAATTCTCTGCTTATGGTCTCAGTAACAAGTGGTAATCCCATCTGAAGATCTCTCTGTTTTATCTCAAAACAGAGAGAAAACTGCACTAAATGCCAGCTTGACAATCAAGTAAATTATTTGATTGACACTGCCAGTTTCTGAAAAATATCATTTCATATTGCCAGAGAGTTTCTGAAAGTCACTGCTTGGCCTTTTTATAGTGAATGAGGGAGATGGCACACAAAAGGCTGACTAAAGGGTATGCAAAATCTGTGTTAAAGCTGTCAGGAAGAAAGAAGCAGGGAAAGACACAAAACCCAAGAAGCTATCAGGTAGCATTTGTAAATTGCCCCTGTAAAGCATCATAAATTAATTCCAGTGAGGGCTAGTTCCTGGCAGTGGGATAACAAAGGAGAAGAGTATCAAAATCATTTAAAGTCTGTGAATGGAACTAGACTGAAGCTGAAGCAGTGGGACATGCTTGAAGGAAAAAGCAGCCTCTGTGTGCTCTGAGGGAAAACAGGAACACCAGCAGCATCCCAAACACTTGTGGGACACCATTGCATGGCTGGGCACCCAGAGAAGGATGCTCAGAAGAAATATGAGCAGAGGACCTGACAATTAAAGGTACAAATATTGTAAAAAGAGGAGGAGAAGTCAACAACAAGGTGACATGGTCAATCCTCAGGAGTGATCATTTTATGATCTAATAACCATATCTCTAGTTTTTCTTTTCACAGTCACCTATTCGTGCATAATGTAAAATAACAGACACTTGATCATGTTAGAACTTCTTCGCCTAGTAATTTTGTACTGAGGGATGCTCCTGTTCAATTGTTCACACAAGAGACAGCATGATCTCTCTTCTATACCAACTGGGGATTCCTTGAAGACTAGCATCACAGCAACACTCCCATGGAACAGGCTGAAATGCAAAATCTTTCATCTCGTCCCTCCTGAAATGAAAACATTACTACATAAGTTCTTTGTAGATGTCAGAGCTTAGAAACTGGGCCTCTTATTAAAAGAGAAGAAAAAAAATCCAACAAACCCAACAAAAACCCCAGAAGTTTCTGCTGACATCAGCTCATTGCCACGTGGAAGGAGCTGAGGGGGAACAGCTACAGCAGGTGCCTTCTCCAGACGCTGCTGAGAATGACTTTTGCACACTTACCAAGTACATGTGCAAGAGTATACATAGGCTGTAGGCTGCAGTAAATGATGTGGCTGGAAGTGTTAGGAGCAGCACTCAAGTGTTTAGGTAAGATGTGTTTAGTTTTTCTATGATGAGCTGTTTTGAGTAAAATTCCACTTAGAATGGAGTTTAAGGGCTAGATTGCCAATGGTTAAGCATGAATTAGTGGCTGGTAATACTTTTTGGAGTCCTCCTATTTTTTCAATGTCCTATTCTCTGATGAGAACTGAATACCTTTCCAAACCTTTTGATACCATCACTTTATTCTGCCTCACCTGTCTGTTCATGACCCCTTTCTCTTGTTTCCCTCCTCCATGCCTTTTTAGTTGCCAAACAAAACCCTATCTCTCTGAGCTTTATAAAGGTACAGAAAAAGTGTTGTGGTATTAATATGATATCTCAAAATGTCATTATTTTATCTGTTTTATCCTCTCCTACCCAAATCATCTCTCTGTCTTATCTATTCAACTGTAAGTTCTCTCAGATGGGAAGTTCCCATATCTTGTCTGACACTAGTAGTACCATTCTCAACTGAAATTCCTTGGCACCACTGTAAATGCTAATGTTAATAAATCCTTGGCTTGGACGTCCCTGACTAGAAATATGGATAAGAACATTACACCAATCAAATTATTTAATGAAAAATTTTATCATACTCTCTCCTGTTTTCTCTCCTGCTCATTACTTTTAAATATTCTACCAAAAATAACCAATTAAGATTTTTTTTTTTTTTCAAGTACTGTAGATTTTGGAGATCCAACCTTTGCAGGCACTTCTTTCATTTTTTTTCTTTATATCTTTATGCTGGTTTTGCCTGCCTTTATTGCACATGCTTTCTCAGATGGAAGCTGCTGTCATGTGCATTTCAAAGCACTTGACCGAGTCCTGGAGAATTCACACACAGCTATGCTAAACAATACTTCCTCATCAGTGACAGACGGCAGAATAATAAATATAAGAGATGCCAGAGGAGAGTCACTGACACTAGGGAATGATCCAAGCCCTGTCTAAGGATTTCCAGCTTTCTGAGCTTTCAGGCAATGCACCTAGAAGGTGCCACTGTGAATTTATCAGTCGCATCACTGATTCACTGCCTCCATCAGAGGACCAAGACTCTGCCAGAGCGTTGCCAAGCAACATCATCTTAGGCTAAACACAAGTATAAGTGCCACAAAGGTTTCATGATCGACCAAAGTCCTTTTTGTTCACCCTGAAAATCCCACCTTCAGTTACCATGCAGGCCTGCACTGCCCTAAAAACTTTGCTGCTTGAAGCTCTGCATAGGATGTGTGGGAATTCAGATCCCTGGCTGCAATGAGCTATAACTCATTGCTGCAGTGGTGTAAACAAAAGGCCTTTACTCAGCCATCCTGCTTTTGCAAGAATATTTAACTCAAATTATGTTTTTGATGCTGCTGCCATTTGCTAACCATACAACTAGCAAAAGATCATCTCTAGGCTTTTGGCTTACATGCTGCATATAAGATTGTCATGAGATCCATTATCACAGAGTCTCTCTAAGTCACAGAGCAGCAATGCTAAATAGGTGTTTGGATTCATTTGTTTATTTCCAGCTGTCATGATAAATACCAGTTCTTTCCCAATGCTATGCTTTATCATCATTTTAAAAACACCATGAATGAAAAAGCCTCTTGTTTGGAAGGGAGAGGCTAATGAACAAATCAGCTTTTACATACCTTTTTATTACAGAAAGCCTAGGCAATATGAATTATTTTAGCAAAGTTGCTCTTGGTAGTATTTTGGTTTTTAATGTTACTGACTGGTTGTCCATTTTTATCCAAATTATTCACAAGGGTGTTTTGTTTAAAAATGCACAAAGGTATCTTATTAAATAATGTCACAAACATGAAGTTCATTATTATGCAAATGCCATCCTCAGAACAGATTTGTTAATTGCAACTCATTTGCATAATTAATGAACTCTCAAATGAATAATGCCTTTGCAGATTTGTGCAGCATTGTTTTAAAATAAATTATAAAATACATGTCAAATGAAGAGTGCTTCTTAGATTCCCATAGCATTGTTTGAAAATTAATTACCAAATGCTTGTCAAATTAAAATGAGTTTATAGCTTTTACAATGTTTTTTTAAATTAATCACAAAATAAAATGTCACCACAGTAAAGCAAATAACTTGTCCTATTTTTTCAAAAAGAAATGTGTAGAAATGCATTTAAACTTAAGCCACATTATTTGTTATACTAGTCCTGAGTTTCAGTCATTTTGTCATAGTATTATGTTTTAACAAAGTTGGTAGCTGTTGGCATGTTAATGTTTTAGTAAATTGAGATTAATTTAGTTATATTGTGTTGGATCCATAATAGTACTAATGATTAATGATAGTGCATGTTAAAATTTTGTGGGGGCAAGGTCATGATATATTAGTAACAAAAAAGCCTGGACTTCCAAGAACGGTAGAGTCACGTTTCCTTTTATAAAGGGTTATGTATCTTCAACAGTGATTTGGTATCTGAATATTTTCTAAACAGTGCCTTGGGCAAGAAATCTTATTTCTTGTAGTTTTAACTTATATTTACTTTATATTTAATATTTCCTTTATATATATTTATATTTATTTTTATTTTTTTATATTAACTTTTTTTTTTTTTTTTCTCCATAGAGATAAACAAGTAAAAGTTCAGGAAGCTAAAAATTTCCCTGCATTCATAACCATACAGTCTAAATTAAGTCAGATCCATCCCAGGAATTCAATGCTACATCTCGATATCCCTTAACTTGTCTGATATTTTAAAACCCGAATTACAGATGATCTTCTATTCTGAGACAAAACCATAGGCAGATTCTCTCTTTTCTGTAAATTAGCATTCACTGATTCTACAAGAAAATCCCTGGCTGTCCTGTGTACCCGACCATCTCTGTAAATGATGAAGGATTTGTATATATTGAATATACTGTTAGGTGAAGCAAAAACTGGCTGTGGAAGCGCTTTATTATTCTTTAAGATTATCCTTGCTAGATAAAGAGAGAGCTTTCAACCATTTTACAACCCTCTGAGTTATGCTAAAATTCACCCCAAACAATTAATAAGGTCCACAGCCTTTTTTAAAGCATCCTGGGTGAGGAAACATTTCTTTTTTCACATTTATCTTGGCCATAATTCTTAAGAACAGTTCCTTTCTTTAGATGCTATCTTATTTATGATTTTACTAAGTAGCGTGTTGGTAACACACGAATATATATATATGTGTGTGCGTGTGTCTGTACGTGTGTAAGGATGCATCATTTCAACTTAAGATGAGAAGTTAAGGGTAAATTTCATACATTTAAAAAAGAAAATCCAGTTTCTGGAATTTACTCTGGGTTACTTAAGGTTGCTGATGACTGTGGTGTGACAAGTGAAAACATAAATGTGGAAAATAGATTGAGCCATTTCAAAGAATTCTTCAAACTGGCAGTTCTTGGGCTATAGTAGTAGGTTAAATCAAGTATATGATGTGATGAAAAGGAATAATCTTTTCTGGCCTTCCAATGCAGCAGCCTTGGGATTCATGCTTCTAAAGAACTACAAGAGATTATCAGTAAAATAGGAGAGAACTTCTCCTGGGTTATGTTGGTTTAAACTTGAGGCAATGAGATTTGTTTTCATACGCAGCAAAACAGACTAAAAGCATGCAAAACATACGAGAGATTGCAGTAAGTTATTTCAAATGAAGGAGCATTTTGTCGGCAACATTTTTCATATATTGGAAGTAATGGGGGTCAGATGATAACCAAATGAGGGGTATAGTAATAGGCATACACACTTGGTCATGCAGATGACAGAATGTTGTTCTGTGTCTTCAGATGACCACGGATGCCACATAAGTATTGATGCCAAGGGAGAAAGATCTGTAAAACACAGCAAAGCTGCTGCAAAACAGGCTTCTGCAGACCTTTAGCATGGTATGGTTTCTGGCAATAAATAATCAATGAAATATACTGGGGACATTGATCAAAAGTGACACAACAAAACTCTGGGGTGATAGACATTACGTTCAAGAAAGTCTTAAGCTCTTAGATGTCATCAAGTCAATCACAGGTGCAAAGCTTCTAATGAAGAATATAGCCATTATCACTTTAAAGTTTATTCACTTGATTACTCAAGAGCTGACTAGTTGGGTATGAGTCATCCATCACCATGTCTGTTGCCCTGGAGATTTAAAATGCTAAATGTGTTGTTACTTTACTGTGTCAGTGAGTTTCCTGATGTACAGGAAGTTCGTTATGTATTTGTATTGAAAGAACGTGTAGAGAACACTAGCGAGATTAAATTCCCTGGTTGCCCTTCGGACTAATCCCAGCCCCTTAACACCAGGCAGAAATATTTCCTCTGACGATACAAAGCTTGTTTGATTGCCACAAATAACTGGTCTGCACTAAGCAGTCTGGAAAGGGTCATCAGTTTTAGAAATTTCAGTGGATTAAGCAAGGAAATGTTTCCTCTTAGGAGTCTCATGGATATTAAAAGACCCTGGATTATGTTTTATTATCATATGCATTCCTTGTTTATAAATCCTTGTTTATAAATTCTTTCTGCATTCCTTATTTATAAAATCTTCACTTAGATAAAGAAAGGAACACTTTAACTTAACTTTGCAACAGTGTCTTCTTTCTTCCTCCTTTCATCTGCAAAATAGCTATAGAATTTCTGGAGCATGGGGCACAAAGTTTCTGGACATCCAGAAGGAGGACCTATTCAGCAAATTCTCCAAATGGTTGATTAAAAAAACCATTTAGACTGTCATATGCTGATGCAGGTCACATTGCATTTCTATTAGTGCATACTGCCAACAATGCTGTGCTGACAGAGATGCTGTCCGGATCATAGGCGGTGCCCTGTGTGGATTAAAATCTAACCTTCACAAGAATACCACCTTTTTATCAAAAATACCATATATACTGAAACAGAAATTAAAAGTAACAAAGACGAATATGATACACTTTATATGTACTGATTAATAAAAAAATGGCTTGCAAAGATGAAGCACCTCAATCTTAACTAATATTCAAGAGACTGGAGAATAAAATATTTAAGGATCTTGCCAGGAATATTAAAGGCAGATAAAGAAAAAATAACAAGATCATTATCTTAATCATGTGTGCTTTGTCTTGATTCTACATCTTCACTGCAATGAGAATTCTAACATGGTAGTTTCTTCTCAGCTAGAATTTTCTAAATTCCCCATTGTTTCTGTGTGCTTTATTACAAAAAGTAAACGTTTTTGTCTAATAATTATGTAGCTAACTTTTATGTTAGTGCAAAAATTTATATTAATTTATATGAAGTTTTAATACACATAATTACAGTTGAAAGACTTTGGCTGTTAACCACAGTGACTTCAGCTTCAATGCAATCTGTGAAAGTTCACTGATCTGGTAGGAACGAGATATGGCACCACTGCACTGCTGTTGCACAAACACTCTTATTGCTCTATCTTCTTCTTCTGTGAATGCTAATTTTTCTTTCTTATTTAAAACTTCTCTTAATCCAATAAAATTCAATGAGAGTGCACTAATAAATCTATTATATATTTTCCCTGAAACTTTTATGAGTGAAGGACCAGAATTCCTGCCATTCAGCAGACCAGAGAGCAAGCCTGTGGAAGAGGCTCTGGCACTGAGAGGTATGTTCTGTCTGCACACGCAGCATCCCATCCAACCCACCCAGCCTGGTGCAAGGTTTTTCAATCAAAGCCACACATGCAGAAGATTTTATTCTAATAACTTATTCTTTTCATTTGCTTAGGGAAAGAAATGCAGAGAGAGATGTTGAGAAAGTTGGGGGTTTTGTTTTTAAAAATAAACAAAATAATACTCAACCCTCTTCTTAAAAATAATCAAGGTGCAGATTTCTCTATGAGTTATAAACAAAGTGGAAAAGGATTTTTTCAATCCTATCAGAACTATAGCGAACTAGTTATATAAGACAATTCAGTGCTCTGGAAAATAATAAAAAAAAATCACTGAAGGAATTAAACTCTAATAGACCTGCCTTTAGAAAGTCACACATCCAATGTCAACTATAGAAGGATTACAGGGGACTTATTCTGCAGTAATCTTCAATTTATAATCACTTAGTTTCTTTTGGATTAGATTCAGTCCATTTCATTAACCTGTAGTAAGGTTTTTCCCTTTCTTGTATTTTAATCCACTCTAGCCTGATTTACAAAGATTAACTTCAGATTGAAGTTCTTGAGATCCACATCCCTAAATCAGAATATTTGAGATAGAAACACACAACTCATAAAACATGTATTGAATAATGGCCCCCTTAAATTTTAATAATTAAAAAAACTATCAGTCTGAAAATTATTGATAAACAAGTTTGTAAGGACATAATTCTTCTCATACATTCCAAAACCTACTGTTGAACCCAAAAAACAAACACCAAATTTGAATATGCATTTAGTGACCTTGCAGATAAAAATTAGTCATTCTGATCTAATGAATGAAATGGCAATTAATAAAGATAAATATATATAAGAAATAAATGAGAATTAGAATGAGATATCAACAGAAAGCAAGATAGCTCCTATTAAGTAATAAAATCTGGAAGAGACCATGATTCACTTATCTTTCATAAGTTGGAGGAAAAAGTATATAGCCATGTAGTAAGACAACCTAGATCTGTTTTCAATTACCATGTTATAAATTAAGTTAAACATTACTCAACTTCAGTAGACTGAAGCTGAGTACTTGAGAGCTCCTTATCTCATATATTTTACATATTAAACTATACCTGGAAAGGGGACACAAATAGCTGTATTTTGAAAATGCAAGAAGAGTTCTGATACTTATATGATTGTTCCTATGGATGGTGACAATGAATCAATCAATATACTGGTTTCAGGTGTTACAATACATCTTCATTTGTGAAAAAAAGAAAATCAAAACATTAGAATGCTGTTGTGTTAAGACCCCATGCATTCATTCTAGCTGTTTTGTATGTAATTTTGATATTTCAACTTTTCTATATTGCTTGTAATCATGGATACTTCCTTCCAAAGTATTTCTATTTCACAGTAGTATTTGGATTTCTAAGTATTTACATATAAAATAATAAAGACGACATAAGCCTTTAAGCCTTCTGCAATGATTGGCATTTTTTCAATCCAACCTGCATTTTCTATTCTGAAAGTCCTGTACTAGAATGTAAATGGAATACCAGTTTGCTTAATGTATTTTGTCAACTGAGATCATCAGAATTACAAAAAATCAAAACTCATGAACTGTCTTAGTCTACACTGTTGCCACTGACAAACATTGCAAGCTTCAGTGGGTATTTTTCTCTGCATCATTCATATCTTTGCCTAGAATGATATCAAGTGCAGCAGGATTGTATTACAGAAAAGGATGTGAGTTTAAAATCACGAATATTAAAGAAAAAGAAGCAGAAAAAAAAATCTTTATATTTTTCATTGTCAATTCGGTTTTGGCTCTGCCTCTGACTAACTCTAAAGAGGCAGCCCCACCTCTGTGTGGCTACAGCCACACCATGATCCTCTCTTCAGCGCTTGGTGCTTCTGTAGGTAACCCTCTGTTAGGGGTTGCTCTCCAAGTCTTTCATATCCAACCATCATGCTGTCTTTGAAGCCAAGTGCCAATAAAATGCCTGAGTCTAGAAGGGCTGTAGGAAATCAGCTGGCCTGTCTGTTAATGGGGCATCAGTGAGCGGCCATCAGCCACTGGCACCAATGAGCAATATCCCCTTTCCCCTCCGCTCTTGGAGTCATACAAGTGAAGGCTTGAAACACAGCAATTCCTTTTCTGTGCTCTCTGGCTCAAGGGATTCACCTTATTTTTCCCCCCATCCTTTGAGTTATTAGTAAATTTAGTAGACCTACTGCCTACTTTTATCCCATGCCTACAGAGACTGACTCGTCACGCATAGTGCCTCAGCAAGTCTTTGCTGAACGCAGCCACAGCAAGCGCACCTATACCTGTAAGAGTGTCCAGGTCACATTCTGACCGCTTTAGCAGTGTCAGCAGCAGAAGATTGATGCAAGGTGCACAAGGATGTGCATACAGGTAACGCAGTAAAATCACCAACATTCCAAAAAGTCTAATGTGTTTGATCACACAGGATGTGAGTTTAATATGCAACTGTGGATGGATTGTAGAGGGTTTGAGTCTACGACGCTTTTGTATGAGGCCGACCACTTGTGTGTGAAAGCGTCTCTGATGAAAGTTCATGTATGGTCTTTTGTGTCCAGTATGTGCTGTTTAAATAAATTTTACACAAATAATATTCTATTTAGAGATTCTTTTTTTACAATTAAATATCAAGCCTTCTTCTGCAAAATATTATAGTTATGGCCTATTTGTCTCTTCTTTCTATATCAAGACATAATAGACGACAACTGAAGCAAATAAATATGAATCTGACCTGATGACAGAGAAGATAGAGATTTCAGCATGAGCCCCTACATTCTAGATGAACATATTGGTCACTTGGTTATTTGGGCAGTTCTCAGTTATGTTGTTTAATTTTAAAAATTTGAAAGCTCAAGATTGTGGGTTATATTCTTTTTCCCCAATGCAGAATGAAGGCCAAATGCTCGAAATCAATAGCAAAACAGAATTCTTGTCTTACAGCCAATCTCACAGCTGACTTCACTGGAGTTATTTAGGTGAATAGGGAAGCCGATTCTGACCACAGTAGCTGTGTCTAGACTAGTAGACTTTAAAGCACCAGGGAAATGCTTCCAAGCACTGGAATTTAATTGTCTTTACTGTTAAGTTGTTATAACGAGTCCCTGACCCACTTCTGCCTTTTCCCATCTACAGCACTTCCAAACAATTCTCAGGGACCTTTCCCCATAGGTAGCATGAACATAAACACCCTTTGTACAAGTGAGACGGTTTCATAGCACACATGTGGGCCAGTTTGCACCATATGCCAGAAAGGATTCACAAGTTTAATTTACTTGTGTGCAAACAATTAGTGTAGATCAAAAAACAAAATCAAAATCTTGATCTTCTCTTCATTAAAGGGAAGAGGGAAAGGGTGGGAAGGGGAAAAAAACCTAATTATTTAGTTGAAACAACCAGAATTTTTAAAATTGAATATCCCCTTCACTCACCTCCTTGGTGCTAGGAAAACCTAACATTTCTTCTGACCTTGTCCATGTTCTATTTTTATTATGTATGTGTGTGTATATATATACACACACACACACATATATATACACATATATATATGTATATGTATATATATATATGTATATGCATATATATGTATGTAATTTTTCCTACATTGTTGTTAGATACCAAGAAACAGACAATTTAAAAATGTGGAGGTTTAATTTATTAATAAGTTTCTCAATAAAAAGTGCATCTCTATTAATTCTGAGCAGGTCTTTGTCCAACCTAAACATCCTACTGAAGCTTCTGTGTCAAAGGGCAAAAAAGGGGGTGCTTCAAATCCTTCTCCTCCAAATAATCTATGGTCAAGAGAAAAGAAGCATTCGAATGACAAGGATTGGCTCAGTTGGGGAACTAAAAGCTAAATTGTGTCCATGTCTTTGCAGAGAAACATAAGGGCAGAAGGGCGCCTTCAGGCATTCAGCTCAGCACAGGGTGGAGCACAATGGCAGAGATTGTACTTTAGAATGACAGGATTTGGCAGGACTAAAGCCCCTAGAAATGAAGTGTGAGAAGTGGTACGCCCTCTCACCCACTTTACTGCCCCGTGGACACATCTGGACTTGAAGAAGAGTTTTCTGGTACCTTACTACTTCTTTTGCCTGTACTGATCACATTCCCCTTTAGGATTCCTTTAGGAATGACTGTGGCATGGTGGAAAGTGCCTGAACTCTCCACTGTCACTGCTGTTGGAATAGAAAACACAGAGAATATTTCTCTGCATGTTTTGAAGGATCAAAACCCCAACAAACACTATTTTTAGCCTTCTTTTATCCTTATGGAAAGGGCTTCTTAGGCTTTGGGATGAAACAGAATTCTCAAGAATGTAAATTAGATAGTAGCATAGTATGTTACTTATCACAGGGTGAGAAATTTAGATTTTTAGGTTTGTTGGTATGATAAATAGATGAAGACAAGATGGAGGATCCTTGTTGTTTTTAGATTTCCTTCTCCTTCTTCATCTACTCCATGCTCTGCAGTGTTTGGGACTCAGGATGATTGGCTCGAATCTGCTGCAGTCTAGAGCCACGTGAATAGAAATTTAGGTAGGTATTGGCAAGAAAATAGAAATAATGTACATTCTTAGTGATAATTGGCTAAATTATCTTTAAAAGAACCTTGATCCCATGTGTTCAAGGGCTTTTCGGGCTCTTTTTGGTGTCTGTTCTCCTGCACACTTGGCTGGTGTAAAGCTTAGTGTACTGAGATTCCTGATAAGAAAACAATAAACAACCTGAAGACCGAGAAAACCAAGAGTCTTGTTTGCCTTTCTTCCTAACAAGAACTTCTGCAAAAAAGCCTCCCCTTATCAGGGGAGAGACATGTGGGAGAAAAAGAACTCCCACACTGTTCAGGTTCTTTTCAAGGACCCTTCTAGAAAAGGCAGTGTGTGCTACCCTGTTAGAAACAGGTTCCTTATAGTGGGAAGCTCTGCTAAATTCAACTTGAAGTGGCTCACAGAATTAAGATCAAGATTCTGTTTTTCCTTCACCTGTCTTCTAATTGGAATGAGACAGCACCCCAAGTAAATGCCCACTGACAGTTTCCCATCTATGCACTACAATCTATCCCACAGAACTGCTTTCTGCCAGAGATTGGGGAGGAAAAACAGTAGACTAGATAATATCTATCTTTTCTGAGAGCACAGGACAGCCAGAGTATAAAGGCTGCCTTAAATAACAAAAGGTCACGTGAATTAGTTGTTTCGAGGATTTCTCCAGCATTTCAGAGGGAATTTATTTCAAATCATGTATATTAATAAAGCAAAGCCCATGGTACTTCCAAGCATGCTTGGTGACATGTGCAGAACTGCCAAATGGTCCATTATTTCTAAAAATTATGTGTCCCAAGGCGGTAGCAAACTTGTTTTCCAGACTGTGGATATCAGTTTATGTGCTACATTTAGCATGTCCCTTTTCCTTGTGTTTTCCAAGATTAAGTTTGGTTTTAAAAATTCCACTCTTTGAGTAACATTTCTTTTTTTCAGAACACTTGCTAAAGTGCCTGCTTATTCTGTGTTGTCCTCTAAGCTTTAGCACAGTTCAAGATGCAGAATGAAAAAAGCGAAGTATAAAAATTAGAGATCTGAGATGTAATGGCTGTGTTATAACACTACATAAAGTTCTATATTGTAGTCAAAAAATAAGATATGGCTGCACTTTTATATGCCCCTTGTATTTTATCATGTTAATTATCTGTTCATTAATACTGGTGAGAGCAATTATTTTCTTTAGGAGCATAACATTCCATATAAATCATGGTGCCTGAGGAGTTTCAGAGGTTTTGCTTTTGGTTTTAGCATCTACTGGATTATTTTGTACTGCAGTGACATTTCAGACCATCTACTTAGAAAAAAACAGAATCTCCTTGCCTAAGAAAAAGCTTTTAAGGAAGTACATAGCTTTTAATTCAGTCAAACTTCCAGTAGTGGCATCCTATTAAAGATAAAAATGCTGTATACCAGTGACAAATGTTTATGGGGATTTTAGATTTTATACAAAATCAGGAAAAATACCAGGAAAAATAATGCAACAGGGCACATCACATTTCTTTTCAGATACAGAGGCTACTTGTGAGTATGTCAGCCATGTTGGGTATTAATTCAGAAAGTAATATGTATGCATTTTCAATTTTAACAGGCCTGCATTTTGGTGCAGCAGACCTTAACCAGGTCAAACCAATTACAAAGCAGTTTCCCGCATGAATTTTCATTTTTCATGAGGAATCATGGAACAGATCTCAGATGACCCTTCGGCCCATAAACTAGAATTCAGGGGAACTCGTTTGATCAAAAACTTGATAAATAATTTACCAAACAGCTACATTGTTCTCAGCACAGCGTGCTCCTTCCAGCTTTTAAATAGAAGAGCCCTCAGTTTTATAGAGCAGTACTTGATATAGCAGACATATCTCTGGCTTAATATCTGACTTCAGGAAAGCCCCTCTTTCCATTTGTCTGCCTGGCTCATATTCTGTCACGTGCATGAGCACACAGACACTAACTCTGACTGAGTTTCTTCACTTTACAGACAGATAAGGCTAATGAACTCTGTAAAGATCTTTGGAAACCGCTGATATGAAAGATCATGTATAAGAGCTAGTCATATACAATTACTGCTCCTTTTCCCCTTCTGGAAATTAGAGTGCCTCAAAAATAAGGAAAAAAAAACCAACTTCTCTATTCATAAACCAATAATGTGGTAGAAGGATGAATGCTTGGAGTTGATCAGTTCTGCCCTCACCAGCAGAGCTGATAATAATCAGTCACTTATGTGCTATTTCACAGCTGATACCTCCTCCAAAAAAAATTAATTGCAAAAGTTTCACAGATGTCTGCAGCAGTTGACCAGAGCTCTTGGGTTATTGCTTGTCAGACTATTAATGGGTTTGGCTAACCATGACAGTCATTACTTTCCCCCTCCTGTGAGCTACTTTCTGTGTAATTTATGCATAGGTTTTGCCAAGATTTGACAACTTTCAGGATATTAACATAAAATTAGACTGCAGAGCTGAACAATGGGTGGCATTAAAATTAGCAGCAGTGGAAACCCATCAAAGAGAATTGGTTTCTCTCCTGCTTTGCTTTTAAGTTAATATTTTTTTTATTTATTTTATCTTATTTCATTATCATTTTGGAAGGAAGAGTAAAAGAATAAATGCTGAAAACTGTTTTGTTTTGCTAGGTAGGTACCTTAGAAAACTTCAGAATGGGTGAGAAATTTCAATTAGACAAAATGCCTGGCAGCATCTTAAACAACAGCTAACCTGAAATCAATCACAGAGGAAGAAAAGTTAGAAGTGTTTTTTTGAAAAAGGGACTTTAAACAGAGCAGAGTGTGCTCCACACAGATTGTTTAGTGAATGCCATTACAGAATGCAATGTGTGTGTTAATAAGTAAGGACATCTGGTAACCAGCTTTTTTCTGATTCATTAACTGACTGCTTCTGTGGCCACAGGGCTTGATAGGGAAGGCTGCAAGACTTTTGCTCATAGAAAATGGGACTTCAATGTATGCTTTGTTCCTTTGACGCAGCCATATCCTCTAAATTTCCTTCTATGCCTCCATTACAAATATTTCAATTTGAAATCTAGGAGAAAACACTTAATATCTAGAAGAATTTAATTGTACAGAAAAAAGAAGTCATACTTCCTACTCCTTCATTGATCTACCACAATTCACCCCAACAAGACACATCAGCAAGTGATGATCTCTACTTGTTAGCATTGACCATGGCTGTGTTTAAATACAATAAAATTCCCGTTTCTCAATGTTTATACATTTTAAAATATGATTCATTACCATAGATGGAATATTTCTGAAAAAGAATTTAGAAATTATTGCTTTTTTGTAACACTACAGTTTTTGCCAACCCAGTAAGGTTGTTGGTTTTTTATAAACTCTCCATGATATTAATGAGCTTGGACAGAGAAAGTAAAACCATCACATTGCTCATATCAAGAGCTGTTTTTCTTCACATAATACAAGTGAAACAGCTCCAAATGCTCTAGAGAGAATGATTGAGCAAAAGAAATCTAACTTGATAGTACATGTTGAGGGATGAAATGGACAATGAAGTTTCCATATGTTGTTTTTACGCAGTAATTAGAAACTGTCACACACCGTTTCATTTTTTAGTTTCCTTGGGCTTATTTGCATATATGAGGCTTTCCTTAGAGCAGAATTGCAAGCATCAAACTGGCATCCAGTTGAAATCCGAAGCAGTGATACGTGGGCTTCTTCCACCTTATGGACAAGAAGCCAGCGGCAGGTACTGTAACAGCCCAGAGCACAGCTCAGCAACAGCCAGCTGCAGCCTCACTCCCCTCTTTGCCTCTGCCAAATTTCCTTTCCAGGTTGAAGTACTGACCATTCCTGTAGTGTAAGTCTGTGTATTCTTGGGTATGTGGACTAGCTTTTTTTTCCAACAGAAACAAGGAATTTAATATATTAATATGCATGTACATTCAGCAGGAGTTTGGCTCCTTATTCCCTAAGGTTCCTTTGAAAATCCTAACACAGTTTCTCAAGAGCGAGACAGAAAAACAGTACTCTGGCTCTGTTTTCCTCATGCCTACATGATTTTGACAAATTTTTCTAGCTTTTTGGTAATAATTCTTTTCTATATCTTGATAAACAACTGGTTCATTAAAGCATCTGAATCCAGCCCTGAGAATTACACCAGAAAAGAAATATCAATAAAACTATTTGCATTTTGACTTCATTATCCTGGAGGTAATGATTATTGAGAACTTGATCATTCTGAATGTTTTTTCCTAAAATAAAGGACACATATATGTACATTTTTAAGTCAGCTAAGAAACTAAGTCAGTGTGCGTGTTATGTAAGGGGTTAATGTTTTCTGTCACTATTTTCAAAGACTTTGTAAAATCCCCGAAAGCTGGATGTGTATCTCTCTTGTCCATGCAAGATTAGCCCTCTGCATTGTTGTTAAATCTTAATTCTTAAAGGATTTATAACCCCAAGACACAGGACTGTGAAAAACATCAAAGGATGTTGATTACATTCATGGTTACAGCTGAAAGGCAAAATTCAAAGATCTACCATGAAACTACTGTTTTTTAAACACTGAACCAGATCCCTGAAGTTATTGATGCTCTTCTGTTCATTCCTGACTAAACGAAAATTAGCTTTGTTTTGAAAAAAAAGTCTGATAAAGTTTTTCAGCAATCAGAAATTTTTTCATACTGTAATAGCACTGAAATGCTCCCCTTTGTCAGCTACTCTGCAACTTCCCAGAGATTCCATCTTCACACTTCATTCAGAGATGGCTCTAATATAAATGTAATTCTTCCATACAAATGAGCCTTTAAGAAGAGTAGGTCACACTTATTCACAGTAATTTAAAACTGCATAACACAGATCTTTAATTTTTTTTTTACTGAATATTTTTAGTTTTTACTTATACTACATTCAAACTACAACTAGAAGCTTTTTCTAAACATGGAGGGAGAGATCCTCAGAAAGCTATGAAGATAGGCTATTGATTTATACCAGAAAAATACATTAATATTATACTATACAGGAGCTTTCAAAGGCAGTTACATTATCTAGCTTTACTTTTTGCATCCATAAAGATAATGAAAAAATTCAGAAAGGAAAATTCTTAAATGGGAAATTATGTAAAGCTAGTTTGAGAAATATTAGAGATATTGGTCAACACAGTGGAAGGCATGTCATTGGTTATAGCACAGCTGCTGGAGGTGACTGTGTTGGTATCTGTAGCATGTTGATGTGTGAAGTGCAAAAATGAATCTTATTCCTCAGGAGAGTCCTGCATATGTCACGTATATTGTCTCATTAAGCCAATCCATTTATCAACCCACTGAATGCCAATTAAATTGCACAGGATGGTGCAGGTATATGGTGGGCTGATGGTGCCAAACTTATTACAGCTGAGCTTTTCTGGCTCAGTACATTCCTGCATAGCAAAATGGCAGACATATCAAAGCCAAATTAAATGTTCTTCAAATAATGCCTTTAAAGAGGAAGAAATGCCACAGTCTGGCACAAAAGAGTATGAAATGTAATGTCACTTCTTAGTGTACTTTTAGTTCCAATGAAGATGTCACGGCTCAGATCCAGCCAGTGCCAAATGTCTTCACAGCGTGCAAATTAGATCAGTGTAATTTCATCAGGATGATGATCAGACTCTGTTGCAGTTCTATGGCTGCATACACAACTTCTGCTGACTGCTGCAGTCAGACAGGCACAGCTGAGCTAATGCTGCCATCCTCAGAAAGAGACAGAAGTTGATTTTATAGCATTCTCCTGATGGCAGAGTCCAAAGGGTATTCCTAATATTCTGGGAATATGTTGTTGAGTATTTATTCTGAAGTTTTGACTGAAAGTACTCTCTTTTTATCTCTGACCACAGTAACATGAATATCTTTATTCAATATATTCTTGTTATAGATTATCAGATGATCAGGCTTTGACTAAAAGCATTTCAACTGTTAAAATGTGAGCAACGATAACCTAGCTGAGAAATCCATTGTGCCCCACAACAACAAGGCAGTGGCTGGGAGAAGATCTACTACTTTAGGAAAGGCCTAAAGCCTATCATGTGAACACAAACTTACCCTCTTTGGCAGTACTCAGTAAGAGCCCTAACAGATGTACTCTGTTGGATTTAGTATCAGTCACTATTTTTCTGACTGTCCACATGACTCCTTTGCTGGAGGTTAAGACTGTATTGCAGGGATGGGGGAAATGAGCATTTTCCTTCAGTTCACAATTTGCCATATTCACTTGACTCATGAATGCTTCACCCAGTGTATGTTATCTGCTGAATCTGGATATCAAACCTCCTAGAGTGGCTGGTGCACACATTTTGTTCTGCTAATGTGGTGTGGGGCCAGTAACCCTCAGTGCTGCTGGAGGACAGACAGATGGGAAAAGTATGGGCTTAAAAAGATTCAGCCTGCCTGCTGCTTTTTTGTATGCCTGGTCTCCAGGTATGCAACATGAGCCTGGCTCTTCTCATAAATATCATTGTTGTACAGCAAGATTAAATTTATTGAGCCAATAATTTGCTGATAAATGCTTTCAGAAGCAGGAACATGTTGTTTGGTGCTAGATAACAGTCCCAGTGCCAAGACTTACCTTATATTGAAGGTTTGGGTTTGCTTTAGCTTTTTGCGTGGAGATTTTTATATGCTAAATTGTTAGATTTGGTGATTTTTCTTCTCCCTAAAGCATTTGGTAAAGAGCAATTACTTATACATATAACAGCTAAAATCCCCAAACACCATGGCACACAGCCATTTGAGGCAAGTTGCCAAGTCTGTAGCTTCAATTAACCTTCATATATCCCCCCCAAACTTGGAACACTATCAGAAGGCTATTATGTTCAAGCCTTACTCATGTGGTGAGCACTTAGACTCTGAAGTTGAAATCAATAGCACTGGTGGATACATGATTGCTCATGTATTCAGGTTTGCACAGTCTTGACTTTGTAGCAATTTCATCCAGTCTGAAGCAGGGAGATGCCAAAACTTGCAAATACATGGCCATTTCAGGATTTTGTCACAGAGATCAAGTCCATTATCCCTCAAACAGCATCTGGCCTTTACTGACCTATTTGGTCTCAGATAGTAGCCACTGAAGGCGAGAGAAGGGAAAGGAGCACAGCAAGATTTGGATATCCCATTAAATCTTTGAAGTAACCACTGATTCCAGTAATAACTCTATGTTCACCAGACGTACTGTGCAAATGGGTTGCTCTCCCTGGAGATTGGAACAGAGACTCTATGCATCCCAGATGTTCCTAAGCAGTTTACTTACCCTCCCCTGTGTGCATTTAATTCTCAAGATGGATGGAGATGGAGCAGAAATGGGAAATGAAATAAAAATTCAGTTCTGGCTCTAAAGTGAAAATGTTACTTATGCTCACATGGAAGATGTAAAGCTTCAATAAAAGCAGATAAACACAGTTTTTATGCGGGGCAGACAAAGGGCTAAATGCCCAGCTGGTACAAACTGGCATAGCTTCACACTGAAGTTGATTAAGCATAGTGCAGCTTGTGCCAGCTGAAGATCTGGCTTACAGTTATTGCTCAGTATCCCTATTGTGTGGGTGAAATCCTATCTGTCTAGGACAGAATACAGCAATAGGGATGGATATATCTTGTGAAAGGCTGCAAGAACCTCATAAGATTCAGCCTGAAAACTTACTCAATTTTTAAACCTCATGAATGCCATTGCAAATTTCTATAATTTGAGAGAAAGCACGACTACGCAGAGCCTGAAGTCTGGGGGAGGTGGGTGTGTGAAGAGCTTCCTACCAATAGAAAAAAGGGAAATCAAATTTAATAGATGTATATGTTTTTATATAGAGTGAGAAATATTTAATCTGTGGCACTTTTACTCAAATATTTCACATTTGTGGTCTAGAGAATCTACACTCTGAAGCAAATCAGATCTTTCAGCTGAGACAAGAAGCAATTCACCCAGCCTTTATGTTTGTGCACCTACCCTAATGAGGGGGTAGCACCTCAGGCTGCTCCTGGGGCATGCCAGGACCCAGATGCCAACCTTGGGAAGACTCTAGCAGCAACATCTGGCTCTGTGGCGAGGTCTAAAGGCACTGTGCTAACAGATCTGGAATAGCCTCTGGGTCTGGGCTCACTCACTCTCTCCTAGGACACATTTTCCTTCTGCTTACCTTTGTTTTGTCACATGTGTGGGGTTTTCATTTATTACACATTAGAGTACTATGCATAGGCTTTCTATCTGATCAGCAAGGATGTTTCCTATATGGTATTTTTTATTTTCCCACAAATCCCTGCCTCTGAAACTGCTACCCATGTAGATTCTTGCCACTTGATTTTTGCCTCTTTCATTTTATCAGAAAATGCTTTGTAAGATCTAATTGCTGACTGAAAACTTGTGACATGAATTTTTCATCACATTTTTAGACAAAAAAAATATTTTGACAAATCAGTTTGCTAAAGTTGAAAAAGCAGCAAGATTACTAATATCTTTTGATGACACTTATATTTTTGCACACATAGAGGTAGAATTAAGCAATACTAATTGTGCACTAGAATTTGCTCAAGTTGCTCCTGATAATACAAAAATACCAAGAAAAGGACATTAAGCTATGAAAGTTGCTACTACACTTAGTAGTTGCTACTACATTACATTAGAGGTAAACCCTTTCATGATAATCTTATGTCTTTAAGCCTTTGCTGTGCATTTTATATGCAATAAAAAACTTATGAAAAGACAGATCCTCACATCGTTAATACAGAATGAAGACATTAAGGACTTCTGAATTCATGGTAAACATTTTTCCTGCAATTGCTCAAAATGTAGATATATGACCTACAGAAAAAAAATTACTCCAAGGGCATGAAGTCTGTTGCATCTCTACTTATGTGCTTCCAAAAATTGTGAGTTTTCTTTGTATCCTTTAATTTACAACAAAAATTTAATAAAAATGGAAAAACATTTTTAAAAAATATAAATAAGGCTTAAATGAATTATGGCTTAGGAACTCACTAGGTAAGCTAAATAATATCTTGCAAATAGGGCACTAGCTTTTGGCCCTGAGCTAGCAAGAAATATGTCATCGCACATCTAACATTCACTAATATTTAATAAATTAATGTTTACAGTATGTGATTTTTTTCCACAGGCAGAGTGCAAAAAGAAATATCATGGGATGGCATATGTTAGGTGTAATGTTCTGTGCACTGCTAAAGGTATTCAACAAATTTTAATGCAAGCTGAAATTTGCTTTTATAAGCCTCTACAAAGCAAACAAAGTAATATATGGTAGAAAAATATGCTGCAAGCACCCTAGGTGTCTAATGGCAAAAAAAAATATATTTCCCTTTTTCCTGTGGGAATAAAATAACTATGATAGTTATAATTCTGTGGAACTAAGGAGAGCTTATTCTTCATGGATCAGGAAAAAAAAATCAAGAAAGCATAAATCCAGAAAACATAATCCAAGGGAATCAGAAAGGACATGTGGATTAATATGGAGAAAAATTAATTGGAGCATTAAATGTTAAAGAAACCATGAAATGGATAAACAAGGGATCTCTAACTTAGCATGTTTTCTAGGGATTTATGTGCAGCTCTGCTCAGTTACAAGCCAATTCATGGGCTCAGGCTCAGTTTGTCTTGAATTTACAGTGAAGTTTATGGTACATTTAAGTACTCATACTAGGGTTACATCATGTGTGAAGTGTCAGAGAGCCAGAGCTGGGGATAGAGATGGTGCCGTGATTGCCATTGCCATGATATTGTTGTATTTGAAATTGTCTCATGGAAACTGAGTTGACCACAACAACCCCATTTATGCAGGTTTGTTAATTAATTCAGCTAATTAATAATCTGGGATTATCATAAAAGTAATTCAGAAAAGAGTGAGAAAGAGTTGTTTTTAGTGTGTAAACCATATTTGCACACACAAATTGGAATTCTGGGAAGATATTTATTAATAACCTAGTTAGTACAAAACCCCTCAACTACTGTTCCCTTGCATCTCAAGGAGTAGCCTGCTGTTCACAATCTCCTAGTACATCATATACTAAGATTTTCTGCTTTTTGCATGCACATCTTTGGGTGGGTAGATGACTGAGAAAATCCATTCCTTCTAAATGAATTCAAATGACTGGAGCTAACTTCATAGGGAAATGAAATGCAGAAAATAATTTTGGCACCAAAAAAAATAGTAAGTATGTCTGACAGATTTTTCTTTAATGTCCAAAAACAGCTGAACTATAGTAGGGTGAGTGATTAACTATGATTAATAGGTGATGTCACTAATTTTTAGCACATAGGAAAAACTACATTTCCTCAATGAGGAGGAATTTATAACTGACTGTTACAGTCTTGCCTGTCCTTTGTTACACAAAAAACTTCAAAATAACTCCAAAAGAGTAAGAATAATGATCAGAGCTTCACCCTGAAGGAGATTTCACACCAGTTTCCCTTGACAAGGGAAAGCTTATCCTCATAACAAAACTTGCCTCTCTTACAGGAAAAACAGTGAAAGCCATTAGTGTAATTCCCCTTCTGTGACATATTGAAGAAGCATGGCATTAACTCCAGAGGATGTGGGGGGCCAGCCCTAGGGAGACACGAGACAGCCACACAACCTTATGGATCAGCTAAGATTGGTTAAAACTGCTTCTTGACATAAGTGTCGACATCCAGGTGATATTACAAAGAGCTTTATGAAATAAAATCACCTCACTTGCTGTTCTCCATATTGTTTTTCTAAAATAACGTGCTCTAGTGACAGGAATTTGTCCAAATCTCTTCACAGAGTGGTGCCTAGTAGGTGGCTTTGCCACAAGACCTGACAAAGCAAGTAACAAAGTTTTCTTTACAGCAAATCCAGATACAAATACATGTACATTATCTGGTCGACAGATACTCCTTCAGAGGTGATGTACCTAGCCCTATCTGATGACTGGTAAGGGTGGTAGGGAGTCCAGGGAATACTTAGTGATAATAAGTGTCTCACATTTTTGAGAGACTTGCATCTTTCAGTGGACTATGAACTTCTTCATAAGGCAAAGTCCTACTTCGATTTTCAGTACATATTGTTTAATTTCACTTTAAGAAAAGCAAAGGTAAAGTAACCTATATTCTAATCCTTGTCTATTTCCATTTGTAGTTTTTCAGCTCATCTCATTCCTCTGATTTTACTCCAACAGAATGTAGCCTGTTGTTTGTAAGTTAAAAGAGTCTCATAAGACTATTGAAGACATTAGCAAAGCCTGTCCGACTTTTCAAACGTGGATCCAACATTTCCATCTTAGGCACACCTCCAATTTACATGACTGGAGCTAGCAGTGAGGCATTCATGACTATGATATGACTGCTCAGGGCATCGAAATCCAGGTGATTTGGGGAAATTTTCAAAAAATCTTCTTTCCTGGGCATACAGTTTTCCTGAAGGTTTATAGAGGTTTCAGGTTTTATGATTTCTATCTACCAGCAATAAAAATTTAAGTTTCTTCTATAATATTTAGAGTAGAACTTTCTTTTTTAATTAATGGTTACTACAAATAAGCTTAGTCCATTGACTGACATACAACATTTGATAACAAATCCCTTATTTACAGTGCTGCATCTGCTAATGAGAGTGGTCTCATTGACGCGTGAAGCTATTTAGGACTGTTTTGTTACATAACTACTCTCCAAACTGAAAATTAATAAGAAATGTTTTATCAGGATCATCTTTTCTAAATTAACATTCTTCAGAATGCCTCTTTGGTTAATGCAAAGAAGGCACAGATTACAGTCTTTTCTATTGGGTATAACAATGGGAATGCTCTGTCATAAGATTCTAGCTTGGAATGTATTTGGAAGATTTATGGCAATGACTTTGGAAAATGCTGGGTTAGAGAAGTAATTTTGAGCATTCTTTTCAATTCAAGCAACTTGGCTGCTCTGGGGAATTTCCTCTTGGTACCAATATTACTACAAGGAACTTAGAGCAAATACTTGGATGTGCAAAAATGAGCTTTCACAAAGGCCGTATAAAATAAGCCCCTGTCACTTCATAAGTAACAGCATCAGACCTGCTGTGTATTAAATATGCTAGACCCAGGGGAACTTTTCTTAAAACATCCTTGTGGATGTAGCATGGCTCTGCTCTGTCATAACCCTGAGGTTGATTTACACAGGCTCTGTCCCTGCCACAATTTATTCTAACATGTTGGCCAAGAAGGCCAGCATTGAGACAGCAATAACATAGCTATCATTACTGAATGCTTTTTCCCCTGGGCATTACAGCCTTAGTAATTGAGGAAACTCGAAGTGAAAAGCTGACTTCATAACTGTCCGATTTCTTTGATGCAGGTCAAGGCAGGAATCAGAGTAGGAACAACAAAAACAGTATATCAGACAGTGATCCTCTTAAAGAGAAACAGCCATTTAGGCCCACCCTGGGGCTGGCCTGCAGAACCAGAAGAAGTTAAACATGCTGGAATACTTAGGAAAAGGACTCAATTTTCAAATGTGTGATTGATGCCTGAAATTGTTGCTGAATTATGCAAAGAAAACTATTTCATGACCCTAAATCTACTGGAAACTAAAACCTCCCTCCATTGGGAATTAAATAAATTAACCTTGTTGTTTCTTTAAATACTTTTATATCATTTATAGAGACTTGACTGTCATAATAGGTTACTCTAAGGTTTGTGGACAATATACAGATGCTTAGCACTGTAGTTCTATCTGAGGTTAACAGGACTCTGCATGGTTAAATATCACTCATTGCCTTGAAAGTACATAAAACCTTTAATTCTTTACACACAGATCAAATGTTACTAGTGGAGAACATCTTTTTCTGATCATATACTATAGAAAAAAACTCAAAGAATAAAAATTGGTAGCAGAGTTGTGAAATTCTGTCTCAGAACTTAAGCAATCATGTTAGCAGTCCCTTCTTTCCTGAGCTGCCTGGGATTTATATTTTTTTAGTATTTCATTACTGATTTATTACTTAATTCTCACTTTATATTAAGCAACAATCAATACTCTTGTTAATACTGAATAGATTTTGCTGTTGAACTGTTTGAAAGTTGAATAGGAAAATAAGATATTTGAAGGTCCATTCGCTGAGTTCAATTTAGGAGTGTCAGCCTATTTCATTCTGTCATAGGGAATTAAGAAGACAGCAGCAGCAGGAACAGAACCCCTGCCAAGGGCTTGTGCCATGATTCAAGGGAGCACAGTGCTCCAACAACTAACACATGCACATTCACCCAGACCTCAACGTATGGTGCTCCAGCCTCTGGCTCTGCAAGGGGTTGGACTTTGAGGAGGTGTGCCCAGGCAAACAATTTTACAATGATTTAGTGATTTCTAAGCTGGATGGTCAGGAAAAGCCACCAAATGCCTTATTAAAAGACTTATTAAAACCCTTAGCATGGTCATTAAAGGGGACGGGCAGGAATCTCTGGAGCCAGAGCCCAAGGATGAGGGGAGCCCATTAAGTGGATCTTTGACTGTCCCTGCAGGCCACCTGGCTCTGTGGGCTTTGTTTTGTGACCAGGCAAGGATTCGCAAATCCTAGGATCCACATCTTTCTTTTATATTTCCCCTGAGAAAATTGTAATTAATATTAAAAATTTAATTCCATTTGACCAAACTAAAACTGCATGTCTCAACCAAAAAGGATTCTCATGGGAAATTTCTGCCCAGATACAGTAACTTCTGCTAGTGTCTGAGGGAGATTTCTTTTCCAGCTTTTCCATGTATCACATTTTTTTCAACATATAAGTCACAGATACTGATTTAAAGTAAGGTTTAAATAAATTTAATAAATTAAGGCTTTTCAACAGTAGCCTAGTCTTTTCTTAAATTCAATGGGAAAAACTCCAACCAATTGAGGTCTTGCCTCCACCATTTATCTGGATTTTTTAAACAGTTTAAAATCACATTATTATGTGATATATGTTCTATTTGTCACAAATGGTGGCAACTTATTTTAATACAGTAGCTCTGAAGTTTGTATATTTTTATAAATACCTAACAAATAATTTTACAAAAATGTTCATGCTTGTTTCTTCTTATTAATATTTCATGGTTGCAACATTGTTCATTCACATAAAAAAAAGGTTTTTATAGCAAGCAAGACGTCAAGCATTTTATAAGAGGTTTTATTTGGTGAGTTAGCCAAGTATAACCTCCTAGATAAAAATTTATCTGCAGGTGAAGTACCTTCATTTGTGTGCTTTATTCCTTTTTTCCCCTACTGCTAGTGTACTACTGTATTATACTTATGTAAGAAAAGAAATCTAGAGATAATGGAGAAAATACTGTATGAGCCTCAACATTTTCTCTTCTTTTTCTGTATCTGCTCCCTATTCAGTACGGGAGTCATGCTTAGAGTAGACGTCATCTGGACTTTTCTCCTGTAGGGTAGAAGGTTATCATGTAGATAACTCCAATTAGTGTAGTAATGCCTCAAAATTTTGTTTAGAAAATGTTTTATCTTCAGAGAGGAAATAGGCGAGTGTAGGTAATAGGGAATAAAGAAGCTGTGTTCCTTTCTTCTAGCTCAAAAGCAAAGTGGCCTGCACAGTTTCAGATGTATTCCATATATTCATGAAAGCTGTTGTCTCCATACATTTTATAGGGAGCTGGAGGCACTAAGGCTTTTATTTGTAACTATTTCCACCTGGCTTCATTTCCAACCCATTGGTACATGACATGATCAAACCTTTGAGTTAGAAAATTGTTTCTGTGTTTTCAGCTCATGTAGCTTCATTTTAATTTCTGTTGATAGCAACCATAATCATATCTAACAATAATTCTGACACAATCTCCCTCTGAATACACAAAAAAATACTACATACTAGTGATCCTGAACTTTTTCCTTTGCCCCATTCTCCCACCCATTTTATTGTGTCCTTCAGAAATCAGCCCACTTTACCACTTACATAAAATAATCTCTTTGTTCTTCATTTGAAATCAGATATAACTTTCATTTATAAGCACTGCTTCTGCTCAGTAGTATTTAAAGAAATTTAAGCCTTCTTTATTGTTGTTTGTAACTAAAGTCTCTCACATCCAAGCCCCTTCACAAAATTGTATCCATTGCCAAGGTATATAGGGATGAAAATGCTCAGTCTTCTAAACCCCCCAGCTTTATGGAAAAGTGGCCTAGAAAGGCTTTTCCCTGGGTCTTTTCAAAAAGCATTCAGCTATGCACTCCTTGGGGCAGCACAGTTTTGATTCTCTCAGGGCATAGTTTAGGGCAACTCAGAAGACAGTAGGAATAAAATACCACTAACAGGAAATAAGAATTGGTAAAAAATAATCTGAAAAAAAAAAGACATTGCATCCCTTCTACTCCCTTCCCTTAAAAACTCACCAAACCTGGAAATAGAATTTTCTCAATTTGTTTTAATTGAAAGTTTCTAAAGAAGAGGGAGATTATGCTTTATTGTTTGAAAACAGCAAATTCTGTTGCATGAATATTGTTGTATTGAAAGAGGAGTTTTGAGTGCTTCAGTTTTCTCTGCTTTTTACAGGCTGAGCTTCTGGTTTGCTTGTACCTTCCTTAATGAATTTTATACCATTTAGTGTAAGGTCTTTGCAGGACAAAAGCCTTTTTTCTTGCACATCCCTAGAAACATAAGCTAGCAAGTATCTGTGCTTATTTGAGCATAAGGAGATAGATGAAGTCAAACTACATGTTTGAAGCAGACTATAAAGATCTATCCAAATAGTAATAGTTCATTTTAGCTGCTGTGTCACCTCATTGCCCTCTGAGATGGTTAAAGTACTTGGCAAATTCATGTTACAAAAATTCTAAAGACGAAATTAGCTCAAGAATCTAAAATCTCAGCAGTGAGCAAGCTTTATTTTCCCATAAGCCCCACAGTAAATGTGTTCTTGCTTTAATCACTTTCAGGAAGACCAAAAGAAGCATGAATATTTTGGCATTACATCCTCCTGATGGACCTGGCTTTGCTGAAGTTTAGAAATCAAATTTAATTCAGTAAGTGCCTAGCTATGGTTGCTTCAAATATACTCTGATATTTCATATATCTCAAATATCTCAAATAAGAGATGAGAAAAGTGTTGCACTGTGCAAACAGAAGACAGAAGAAGAGACTAAGCTTAGATACCTTTAAGTTAAGATACTGAGTCTTTTCATGTTTCCCATATGCATGCTATTTATTGTTGTAGTTGATAAAATAATTCAAATTCAAAATGCCTTGCCTTCCTGGAGTTGCTCTGTTATGCAATATGCTATGAGAATTACAACATATTTCGGTTAGTAGGGGAAAATATAAATTTGCAGTGAAGTGAAAAATATGTATCATAGAACATAATAAAGAGGAACCACGCTTTGTTTCCATTTTATGCTTTACTTTCAGCTCAAGAACATCCTAATCTGCATTGAAAGAAGATCACAGAACTGAGAATCGTTTTAGCACAGGTGAATGCCTTAACAAAAAATATCATTTACTAGCAGAAGTGGTGCTTTTTCTTTCAGAGGAATTTTCCCAGATTCATTTTGCTTAAAAAAAGCATGAAATTTACACCAGGGTATAAAATCAATAAACCCCCACCATATGCTATCCTGAATGCAGCAGTGTATGGCAGCACTCCTTTGCAAGAAGATAGGAGAAACACCATTTCTATGAGGTTGCAGTTGACATTTTTAGTGTTGAAAGCTGTGCCTCTATGAAGAAATCTTGTTCTACATGAATATACGAGCATACTTAACCTTGGATGGTCACCGGGGAACAGGGTCCACAAAAGGAGCAGCTAAGTAACCTTACCATCCACTATTTCTGTGACACAAGATAATAAAAATGATTATGCAAAGGTTTATCCTGCAAACAAGCTTTAAGCCAAGGATGGCTGTAGAAGACCTGAGTGTGATTCAAAAGGTGAAAAAGAAAATGTGTGTAATATGGGAAAAAAGGCAAACAGCATCACTAGCTCTTGGCTGAAGGTTGGATTCAGTACCCATAGTAATTAAAACATGTTAACAAATAATTTATGCTAACCTACATCTCTCAGATCCTACAATTTTCATTCTAAATTTCTGAAATTTCATACTTAAAAGATAACAGATAATTTGGAGTCCTTTCCAGTGTACCTTGGCTCCTGAAAACAAAAACCTTTAGGAGATGAAAACTAGAACATGAAACTCACAAGAAATGCACACATGAAAATATTATACATCTGGCACTTTGGATTAATACTGTCACCAAAGAATGTTTTATTGTACACATAGCTAGAGCTGCTCATGTTGTAAGGAGCACGTTCTTGACTTGCTATCTATGACTTATTTGTAATACAGAAATGAATAACTAAAAATGAGAATTGAAGCCTTGTTGTCTTTTCCCTTCTAGCAGAATTAGGTGAACATTAAAAATTAACACTGTTTACTACATGCCATTTTTCCTGTTAGAACTGAACCACAAACCAATAATGATTTCACAAAATTTGCTTGATATTCATCACTGCTCATTGACACTTGTCCAAACGAATTACTGCCTATGGATTATCTGAAATGTAAGGCTATTATTTGCACATAATTATATGTGATAGATCACTCAAGTCGCATGTTATTTAGCTGTTAATTAGTTGATCTCTGTTCCATAAAAGTGAGCATACCTGGAAATCATTTACCTTTAGAATCCCTAAGTCATTAGACAAAGATGCAAATCCTCGGATTGCGGTTGGAGTTTTTATTATTTTAATTTTTATTTTTTTAGGGTTTTTTTCTGAAGTTATAACCTGACTAACTAGACACATCTTTCCTGGTAATATATGGAGACATCACATTTCAAAGCTCATTCTGGTCTCAGGAAGCTGCCTAACAAATGTTTCATTTCATTTTTCCTTGCAATACAAGTCTCATGTAATAGGAGAGACATGCTTGATACCATTCATATACACTGTTCACAGATTCTGATCTCACATTGATTACCTATATGTGCATGCTGCTCTCTATCCCTCCTCAGTGGCACAGTGTTTTGGACACGTTTTATGCTTGGCTTGAAACTTTTTCCCTTTGTATTACCTTGAAGAGTCATACCAAATAGTGCTCTTACTTTCCTCATTTTAGAACTCATTACACCTGTCCTGAATCAAAAAAACACAATATGTAGTGATTACCAGTCCAGTGGGGGTAGCCCAGTGATGGTTACTATTCTAGTGGTTACCAGTTCCAAAGGCTGTAGCCCAGAGTCCTGCTGCAACCCTAGGAAACCCAAACAACACCCATATTCCTCTCCTCTTGCCAATGAAAACTTGGACAGAAGACAGAAAACCTACACAAATTCTAGCTTTATTATTCTCTCTGCAACAAAGATCCCCAAACATAATTTTACTGATGAGTGGTTGCAAACTATTTATGTTTTCTTTTCAAAACTTAATTATTTCTTCTTTTCAGCAACTACCTTGAAGATGAGTTTTAGCTTCAGATCTACTGCATGGATCTGAAAGAGTTACACAATTTGCACTTGTAGTTCCTCACAGTTGTTGGATGTTTTATTTATGTCAAAGTTACTATAAGCGGTCTGCTTCATCTGGCATTTCATCCTGGTCTCTGACTCTTTATTCAGGCAAAACATTCACTTCAGTCAATGATAATTTGTGGAAGAAATAAAAGTGTGAGCCTAAGACTTCCTTCCACTATGTTACAATGGTGTATCTATATTTCAGACAGAAACTAGACACAGTTTTCTTTCTTTTTGATATGAGGAAAATAGAAGAAATTCTGTAGGTTACTTAACATGAAATCATGCAGGCCAAATACTAGTTTAAGAAAAATGTAATTTATATCTTTTATATGAAGGGTCAACATGATATTCATATTATTTCTAATATGATTTAAGTTAAAACCATCCTGATACAAAGATTTCAATTTATTTCCTTAAGTAAGCACTTTAAGTAAGTATTTTCTTTAGTATTCCCTATCTTTAATAGTTCTTTGTTAATGAAAAGATTCAGTGGCTACATGCTGTAGGCATTTCCTCTGATTTTTTGGAGTAATTTCCAATGCTTTATGATTATTATATTTGTATGGGACAGTAATTATAGCATAGGAGATTACTGAAATACAATTATTTTTAGACATCAGGGAGTTGTACATTGTTCCTGACTGCATCTGTTAAGATCCTGTAAAAACCAAGCCAGATGCTGCATGGTATGCAAACACTCTGAGTTGCAGAGATCATACGTGTAAAGACTACAAAAATACTCTCTAAAAAGTAACTGTGATTATGATCAACATGCCAGGCAGCTAAGACTGAACTCTGTCCATTTAAATTGCATAATCTATACAAGTTTATGGGAAAACTTTAGCTGTCACTGAAACTGGTCCTATTTCTGGCAAAATTGCTCTCAAACATTTAATGTCAGCAAGGACTGCAAACAGAGGCAAGTGGAGAAAAATATTTTAGAAAGATAAATACCTACTGCTCAAGGAGTCATTGAAAATAATTCACCGTACCAGATTCTCAGCAGGTGTAAATCAGTTTAACTCCTCTGACCTCTCATCCCCAACCCTCCCTCAGGCACACACCATTTAGCTTTGAGACACAGAATAAAAGTCTGCAGTCTGCCTACCAAACTGTATTGCTGCACGGTATAGTTTTTAATATATCATCTGCATGATTTACTATGGTGCATTTCTCTACAAGTCATGGCTCACTGTAAGCTCTGCTGGCTGTTACAGCCTTAGATGGCAAACACTTACTCCTACACACACATCTATTGAAGTCAGACCCTGAGCTCCACTGATTGGATCCAGAGCTGCAATTCTGATCTAAATACCAGAACTATACATGACACTTCCTTTGTGCTTATGAATCTGCTTCAGATATCACCCCAGACTTAAATAAACATTTCCCTTCTTGTAAGTAGCACACTGCTCGCTGCATTCTCTCTTTACAGCTACAACAGCCCTTGTTGAAATAGAGTTTGTCATGTTTAAAATGTAATTTTAAAAGACGCATAGGCACCAGTTTTTTCCCTTTCATGGATGGATGTGTGTGTATACAATTATATCTATAGCTACATCTGCATCTACATTCTACATCTTCCTGTATTTAAAGTGCAGCCCCCAAAGGATGAATATTGACCACGTTGCTCTTTAATATTTTCTGAAATTATCTGGGTGATGAGATCAGGTGTACCTGATGAAATTTTCTGAGGATATCAAACTAATGAGGAAAGTGGACATTTTGAAAGAGAGAGCCACGCTGCAGGAAAACCAGAATAGGCTGGAAGAATGGGCTAACAAGAGCTGTAAAGGCCTTGAACCTGGGAAAACACAGTGTAGGAGTACAGCACAGGCTGGGATCTCCCTGAGGAGCAGCTCTGTGGAAGGGACCTGAGGCTCCTGGTGAACAAGCAGCTCAGTGGGAGTGAAAAGTGCTGCTGTGGCTGTGGCAAAGAAAGCCAGCAGGAAGGACACTGGGCTGCATCAACAAGGACATCACCAGCAGAGAGACAGAAGTCATTATCCCACTCAGTATCCCAGCATTATCTTTCACCAGGAAGGTGCTACTTCCTGGTCACACTTGGAATACTGTGTTCAGTTTTGGCCTCTGATGCACAAAAAAAACCCCCTTGTAAACAGGCTGAAGGGGATCCAGAGAGAGGAGGGCCACAGAGATAATCCAAGGACTGGGAAGCCTGCCATATGGGGAAATGAGAGAACTGGGTTTGTTCAGCCTTGGAGAAAGGCTTAGGGGAGACCTTATCACCATGTTCCCATATTTAAAGGATGGATATAAAGATGAAAATTCCCCTTTTACAAGGACTTATATGGAAAAGACAAGTGGTAATGGTTACAAGTTGATCCAATTGGACACGAGGAAAATTTTTCACAATGAAAACAATCAGCCATTGGAATAGTC
The DNA here is from genome assembly GCA_032173965.1 of Sitta carolinensis. NCBI lineage: Eukaryota > Metazoa > Chordata > Aves > Passeriformes > Sittidae > Sitta > Sitta carolinensis. The sequence continues at coordinate 23,987,193 of CM063288.1, forward strand.
TGGCCAGTGAAGTGATGGATTCCCCAACACTGCACAGTTTTAAGATTCAGCTGCACCGGGTGCTGAGCCATCTTGTCTAGACTGTGCTTTTGCCAAGAAAAGTTGGACCAGATGATCCTCAAAGTCCCTTCAAATCTGATATTTTAAGATTCTATGATTCTTTGACTCATTACAGTAAAATTCATGACTGCAACTGAAACATTTTTATTTCCAGATTACTCTTTTTTGTCTGAAATTTTAATGCAAATACTTCTTTTGCTTTATCTTTTGTAGAAATTAATATGCAAAGAAAAATCCCTTGTGAAAAATAACCTACTGCTTATACTTAGCAGTTAGCAGACAAACCATGATTAATAGAAGAAAATCACAATAAAACAAACTTCAGGGAAGGCTAATATTCACACTGAGATTTCCATCAGTCAACTTCTTCCATTTAAACATGAAGACATTTGAAAAGCTACAATTCTTTTCTCTTGTGGAAAGCAGGCCCCTACCACCATTTAACTTTTGGGATTGCTCAGATCTTCTCAGAGGAATAAACCTGAAATCCAGCAGTCATTGCAGCCTCTAATGGTTTAAGAAGCAATGTATTGCCCTTTTTATAAAAACTTTAAAAATATTTAACATTTTATGATTACTTCAAACTGAGTGACTGTGAACACCAGACCCCAGTATCTGTTTTGGGGTAGAATTATCCAGAACTACTGGACTGACACATCTGACTAAACAGAGCTATTTGATTTCACAGTCTTCACAAACTGTGTCTAATAGCATTTTCAGGAGCTAAACCATGAAAGGAGAAGAAGCAACAGCCAACACAAGATGAGTATTCAAAAAGCTTCTGAAAACTGAGATGACACAAATCTAAGTTTAATTTCAAAAAAAAAGTAGACATTTCTCACCTTGAAAATCAGAGATAAATAAAAGAATGGATCTAGACAAGAAGAAAGACAGGAAGTAATGCAGGTATTTCTGCACGTGACTCATTTGGGTTCAGAAGAGATATACTCAACTCAAGCTTTCCAAAATAGAAAAATTTGTTTATCAGGTTTGCTCAAGTATGCCTTATTTACTGTCTCAGACAAGCAATAAGTTTGAAAATGAGTAAGTGGTAAAATGGTCATAATTATCTGGAACAGATTTCTTTTTAAACTGATGGCTGCTTTTTAAACTCTGTATTTTCATAAATTTTATGTTTGTAAAGACCTTTAAACTCCACTTTGAAAGATTTACAATCACTGGGACATGAGGAAGGCTGTTTATTGACTTGATCCTCATAGTAACTGCAATAGATTTATAGCAGAAACAAAATTAGTTCAGAAGGAGATGTACAATATTACACTTCCTTCTACTTCTGAAGAAGAAAACATAGCATCATTTCACAAAGCAGAAGGTTTATAACACTGATACCATGTAGTAAAGACATTATAACACACAGTATCATTTCAAAATAGAAATATCTTGGGAAAACTCCCCTAACTAGGGAAACCATTTTTCATTCATTGTGCCAAGTATCCATGTATTCACATTTTAAATTAGTACGCCAGAATTTTTGTGAAGGTTTTAATTAAAGGACAGATTTTCATTATCCAGAAAGCCTAAAAAAAAAAAAATTTAAAAAAACCTCAACCAAACCAAAAAAAAAAAAAAAATCAGGAAAGTCACACTGCAAAGCATATTAATCTGATTCCATCTAATGATCATGCTTTATTTTTCACACTGTCCCAGATGAATACACAGATTGTGGCCTGGGTGAAAACAATGGGAAAATTCCATTAGCTAATAAAAGAGCTAGAATTCCAAACCCAGTCTAAGCTTGAATAGTGAATAGAATGGGCAAATCTCTGCTTCATTAAGTGAAATACCAAACAGCTGTAATGGCTACTTGAGAGTCACAGAGACAAGGCCCATTGATGAAGATGTTCAGCCTGTGGTAGCTCTAGAGATGAGTTTGTTTCTCTGTGAAACACACAATTTTGTCTTAGCTACACAAAATACATATTCAACATCTTATTTTTATCCATCTGTGATGACACTTAAAATTCTGGTTTACTTTTCTCCAAACTGCCTTCTGTGATCTCAGTAGGCAGAAATTTTTTAGATCAGTAACACTCATTTCTCAAAACAGATATTAGGTCTTATTACCCCACAGGCATGTCTGTGGTGCAAACTGTATGCTCATTTATGGTAACTTTTGTACAGGAAATAATCCTGACTGCAAGAATTATGAGAGAACTGCGATTCAGATATGTCACAAGAAAGAAGAAGGCTAAGTTATTTTTGCTGTTTTCTTATTTGGTAGGTTAATACCAAAATAATTTTTTATATAAAATGAAAAGTGCTATCAAATAAGATTTATAAAGATGATTAAATGTAGGCATGGGGGTTTTATTAGTAATCTTCTCACTTGCTCTAAAATCATGACCATAAAAAGATAACTGTACTCTGCCTAAAAGAAGAAGATCTTTTGTTCTTAAAATTATGGTGCATTTTCACATCTCTAAGCATTGTCATAAATACTGTGCTGTAGATTCTCCACTCACCTTATCTCAAAATGATAAAATTCACACCTAGAGGACAAAATCCTCAATTGTTTTTAAATTCTGCAACCCTCTGTGCAGCCACAGGAAAGATTGTCATGAGGAAGACATAGTAGGAAAAGGCTAGCAGAGGTTAGATCACAAGATATAATACTGAGATTGTAACAGCTGTAAACCCCAGTGAGATATTTGTATGACCTTTACTTATACATCATATGAGAAACTTAACAATACTTTGAAGTCTGCAAAAATCAAAAATGTGTGGTTTCTTACTGTTTAGTTATGAAGAACTAGCTTGATTCTTCTGCAGGTACTAGATCTTGATTAAGCCTTCATTTATCATGACTCTCATGGAACACTGCACAAAAAAACCATTTTTTTAAACAAGTGCTTTGTGAAAGAGAGTTAGAGAACATAGTTGTGATATGACATAAGTTAATTTACATATACCTTAAAAATTGTCCTGAATATTGGTTATACCTCAAATTTCAGAGCCCCAGTCTGTTTACATTGAAAGCAATATTGTGGCATTGGAAAAGCCCTGGAACTTTGTGTTGGGTTGACTTTGTCTGGCTGCCAGAGAGCCACTTAGCTTCTCTCTCACTGTCCCGCTGAGAGAGGATGAGGGGAGAAAGTATAATGAAATACATTTGAGGTCAGAGTAAAGCCAGGGATATCGTTTACAAGCCACTGGCATCACAAAAAGATTGATCAAGTTGTGGGAAAATAATTTCAGTTAAAATAGATTTGGAGGCAAATAAAAACACCACCTTCCTCAACACCAACACTCTTGTCACCCACTCAATTTCACTCTTTCATTCTCAGGTCCCCTATATCCCCCAGCCATGTCCAAGAGGTGCACAGGGGATGGGAGAGTGTGAGGTTACTATGAGTACACAACAGCCCCTTCCTGTCTCTCCCTCCTTCTCACATTTGTCCTCAGCTCCAGTGTGGGTCCTGTCCATGGGCTGCAGGTTCCTGTCCATGGGCTGAAGTTCCTCTCCATGGGTCTCAGTTCTCATCAGGAGAAGCTGCTCCAGTGTAGCCTCCTCAGGGCCACAGTGGCTGTCATGAGAGCCTGCTCCATATGGGTGCGATTCCTGTCACTTGCTACGTGTGCTATATGGGGCCATGGTTCCTGTCAGGGGAACCAGCTCCAGCATGGGCAGGCCATGGCCACAGTTCTTGTCAGGAAAGCTCTGCACCAGTGTCAGCTCTCCAAGGCCACAGCTCCTTTCAGGCAAGGGCTCTCCACAGTCAGTACCTCCTCCAGACCATATCTGCTGGTTCCAGGCTGGGGTCCCGGAGGAGCCACAGCCAGGGTACCTTTAATGGCGTTTCATCTTCCCCGGCCTCAGGCGAGTCTCTGCTCTGGCACCTGTGGCGCCTTTCCCGCTCCTGCCCTGCCCCCGGTGCTCACAGGGCTGCCCCTCACTCTCTCCCCATCACACCTCACCAGCTGAGCAGTGCTTTGCCCTTTGTCAGGGACTGTCTGAGGTGCCCTCAGCATGGCTGCCTGGCACAGCCCTCAGGAGCTACCGAGGGAGCTGGCTGGAGCTGGCTGGAACCGGCTGGAACCGGCTGGAGCCGGCTGGAACCGGCTGGAGCGGCTGGAGCCAGCCCGCTGGAACCGGCTGGACCGGCTGGTGAGCCAGCTGTGTGCAGCGCAGGATGGCCGCCAGCCTGTCCCTCAGGGAGCCTGCAGACACCACGGTGCCCACGCCCTGCCAGGGATGCCCCAAGCAGCCTGCCAGCAATCCCTCCAGGCTCAAGGCACAACGCCTTCCCTGCCAGGCGTCATGGATTCGCCGGGGCCTCCTCGGCCTTGGGACAAGGTGGGGGAGAACATGGGGAACACGTGGAGGACATGGCCAAACCCTGAGCTCTCCAGCATAGCAGCTGGGGAAAACAAATACAGCTGGGCACCCGCTCCCGGACGGAGCTGGGAACCGGTACAAATTCAGTCACTGAGTCTCTAACGAGGAGCTCGAGTATGAGCTGAACTTTCAGTTCACTAAAATTCAGAGCCATGCTGCAGCTGAGTACACACCTGCATGCTCCTCCAGGACAGGAGCGATTTTCTCACTGGAGTTATTAAACAGGCAGTTTCACTGCTCCTTCTGCTCCTTTATAAATGTATATGCAGACAGTGACTGCTCTATGTGTCTGCACAGATCTCCCCACAACGGCGCAGACCAGCAAGCATAGCTGGCTGCAAACTACCACTTATGTGCAAGACACACACATGGCCTTTCCTTGACTTTTGGAAGTACCATTTCATTAAAAGGAAAGAAAATTATAGCTCTTATTCCTTCCTTAGGAAATCACTGGCATCTTTGAATTATAATATATTGTTTTAATGGGAAGACTACTTTGCTGAAGTTTGTTAAGGCATCTTATTTATTGTGTTGCTGTAACACGCAATTGTTTTGGGAGTGATGTATTTTAGCTACAAAAGCTGAATATCAATATTCTTTGAAGAAAAAAATGCACTCAGGGTAGTCTCTTTTCAGAACAGGTATACTGTGGTGCACCTGCTCAAGTATAATAAGCACTCACTGAAAAGGGGGAATAACATTTTTCAGACCTGATCCCAATGTATCTAGAATGTGTAAATTTTTAAAATAAGTGAATGGAAATACATGCTATGAATGCTCAGGTCCATTTTGCAACAGAAGACATAACCCATAGGATATGAGATTAAAATACATATGTACATAGTTCATACATGTATATTGGGCAATAAGTCTATAGATTTTACAAAAAGGCCACGTACATTTCAAATACATCCAGCTACAATTAAAACATTCCAGAAATAAACTGAGAATTAGGACATGTCAAAATCAAACCTAAAAGAGAAAACATTAAAGCTACTACATGCAGTAGTCAAAAACAGAGCAAGGACAACTTTACTTCATCAAGTAGAACAACATCTCATTGGTTTGTTTTATTACAAGTTTTCTAGCAACAACATATAACATGATTTATGGTGCTCATTATATAGATTACCATACAGAGGAAAAAAATGCAAGTGAACAGGCATTTCATGCAAATAGACACAGCTTATTTTGGCAAAATAACAGGAACCAGGACAACTAAACTTACCTCGAAGTGGATGAACTCTTACTAGTATATTCTCTACATATTTTGTTGTCTGCCTGGTCTCAATACTACGACATTTTCCTTTAATGCAAATGTAACTTGAAAAAAAAATCTCTTTCAAAATACATGACCATGATACAGATTTGGTCTTGTTCCTGCAAGCCAACGAAAATTTAAATTATCATTATTAAAAAAATTATCAAATTACAAAAAATTTAAATTATTTAAACAAAAGTTTAAATTGTCAGAGTCTAAACTTTTATTGGACTGGTAATTATGAAATCACAGATTTCACAGCTGGCAAACAACTACTTACAAATGTAATGTCACTACTAAAGGCTTTTTAAGTTGACATTTAACAACTAGAGCTCTGATAGCTTGCCAGAAAAGTGTTGTTTTCCCGAATGTTTATAGAGGTAAACAAATTCATGAAGTATGGGGAATGGATGGGTTCTGGAATCATAATCAGAGTACCCATGAAAAGAGTACTAGAAAAATATTAACATACATAAGAAACATAACAATCTAGAAAAATCTTTTATTTTCATCTCTTCTGAAGAATTCCAGAAGTGTCACATTGTTCATACAGCTATACAAAATCACCCAGTTTTCACTGCCTTCTACTGTAATTCCTTCTTATAACATTGTTGTTCTGGATTTACCTTTGGCTTGTCTTAGACTTCTCTCTGCAACTCTCTTGAACTCTCAGGGCTTGCTCCTGTTTTGTGATGCCTGCTTCCATCCTCACATTAGTTTGTACAGCAATCATTTTGTGCGTATCTAAGATTTCATGCTAGCATCAAATAAATGACCAGTTGATGAGAAATGTTTTTAATATACTCTCTCAGGAAGCAGAATCAGACATAATGATTACCATCCTTCATAAAGGTGACCTGGAGTCCATATTCAGAGGTATGATCTCATTGTGATGTTGTCTGATGAAGCACAGTATCCCATCTTGAAAAATGTATGTTACGGTATACTGAAGACATGACTGAAATTGGAACGGCATTTCCTCCAGATGTTTCCTTTCAACAGTTGTATTCCAACAACTGTTTCAGCTTGGGTTTTTGGTGGATTGTTTTTCAAGAAATAAGGGGGTCTCGTGAGGTATTTTTCCTATCTGAAATATAGTTGTTGTCACTGTTGAAAGAACATGGTCCACACACATCCTCCCTTTCTAAGTTGGAGGCTGTTTTCATAGTGCTTAGTGTTTCTATGGAGCCAAAGGCTTTCAGCCTCAGCATCATTTGACCCAGTTTCTAAATTATTAATTGTCCAACTTGCACCAACCATTGACCATGCACAATTTTTTGTCAGAAATTATTAAAAAAAAAACTTAAAAAGAAAGGAGAGAGACAACAAAGAACCTCACATTCCTCTCAAAATATTCAGTCATTTAAGTGTTCTTGTATGGAAACTTTCATAAAGTAACAACAATTAAGGCAGTCCTGTATAATATAACACTGTCATTGTACTGACATATGCACATACTCAAACACTGATGCAAATTGAAACTGACATTGATGGTAAGTGCTATATAAATTCATACCTGAGTACAGAACTGATCCTTCTTTTCAGCAAAACTAATATCTGCTTGTTTAAATAACCAAAGCTTTTACCTTGTCCTCTAGTTTATCTTGCTTAGCAGATGTAACAGACCAATGTCTAACCTAAAATTGCTTTGCAGCTAAGAAATAAACCTAGGCAAAGCTTTTACAGATTCTGTTCCATTCCCATGCATCTGATCTCATCAGCAGACATGTGGAACCTATGGAAAAATAGAAATATGAAAAAAATAGAAACACAATATCAATAAATAGTCAAATTTTTTTTCTGTGTAGAGATGAATATGTTGAAATATTAACTAATTATGAAAAATTAATTTTGGGAAAGTGTTGATTTAAATAAAATATTAATTTTGAAAAAAAGAAAACTATTTTTTTATGTTGAAATTCTCTGAACATACATATTTCCTTTTTACCTCAAAGAAACTATATCTAACTAAAATATTTGTTTTTAAAAGTGATAATAATGAAAAAATGCTACAGCTGTGCTGAGCCAGACTTTGACAAAGAAAGACACAGAAATGGTGCATGAAAACTCTCTTTGTTTGAATTTCAGATGGGAAAGTTTCAAAAGCTCAGCAATTCCTTTGGGATCGGAAAAGAGGTTACTGACCAATTCTGCTCAGAACCGGTTTTTTATTTGTGTCTGATTCTGCAACTCAAGAATCTAAGACAAAATTTTAAGAAAAAAAAAGGATATGCAATGCATCAATCACACGTGTACATATAATGATTAATTTCCAGTCCTACCTATCTGTAAATCAAAATGCAGTTATTAGTAAAGCTGTTAACTATAATTATCTTTTGTTTGCTTCTTCTAGTCAGGTTGCCATAGTCATTGCCTGTATAACACTATTACATGTTTAAACACTGGAAAGTTCTTTTGGCAGATCAGTCTATTCTTCAGCAGCACGATTGTTCAAGGGAAGAAAAAAAAAAATTCTTTAAAGTATTTCCTAAAAGAACTTCACATGAGCTCAAATATATTATGAGCTGATTAAATTAAAAGATTTTTTCTCTTTAACTGATTCTAAATGAAATTCATATCTCTAAAGAGAATATAAGAAAATTATAAAATTAAGACCCTTGCTAACATTTGCTTCTTTTTGGTGCCTCAGACATCTGTGCTTAATTATACTTGTGGACAATATAACCTCTTCATGCGACCTCACATGTATCTTACAGCAGAGGGAAGATGAAGTTTCTTGAAGAAGGCCTTAGAGGTAAGTGTAAGAGTGTATTTGCCTTCCATAATTTCTCAGATGACAGCATATGAACAATAGACTTTGTGGCCCACTGCCATTGTGGGGGGTAGCAGAGGAGAAACTTACATGAAAACAAGACATAGTTATGGTCTGACCGAAACCCTAGATTTTCCCTGTTTCAGTAAACCAGAAAGGTTTACAAACTTTGAATTTGAAATAGCACTATTTAAGTATTTAGACAATTTAAAAATTAAACTTTCAAGTCTTTCTAATAAGAACAGGGAATCAACACTGATTGTTTTTATTTCTAATTCAGAGTAGATTTGGATTCACTCTTCCATAAGCAGTGGTAGGCTTACATGACACAGGAGACCAGGGACAGACACAGATGAAAGCAGCCATATCCATGAAGATTTTTAGTAACATGTGCTTTCATGTATTTACAACACAGCGAAAGCAGTCTTGTGATCAGTTACCTAACACCAGGCCATACACATTAATTTAATACAAATGCCTTCCAGCTTAGGGAATCAAAAAGTATATGTTCCAAAGAAGAAAGCTGACAGACATTCAGAATCAGTATGTTCTTCCTTCAGTAATTTTCTTTCCCTTCTTCTCACCAGCACTGGGATGTATTTCAGGTAAACAATGTTGACAGAGAAAATAAAGACTCAAAACACAGCTTTTTCTAAAGTGAACGGCTAAGGGAAAGGCAATTTTTTTGTTTGTTTGTTCATTTTCCAGTGACTTTCTTTCATACTCCTCCCAAACACAAAAACTAACAAATTAAAATTTCAGCAGTAGCTACTACTTCATAATTGCATTTGAAATATTACCTCATGAAGGACCATAAATGAACTTTTATAGAACTTGCTCACATGGTGTTTGTTGACATTTAGCACCAGTAATTCTGGTTTACTCTAGTACAGCTCTTTTTTAGCTGGACCCATGCAGAAGGGTATTTGGACCAATATCCTTGAGCTCCAGCATGAGAGCAATGCTGGGGACTTCTGCTTCATTTTAAGTTAGATGTGTAGGTTTTAACTCTGTAGACTTGCTGAGTAGGTTTTAACTCTGTAGACTTGCTGAGAGTTAAGGCTGTTACCTGAGAAAGCTCCTAAAGCTGCAGCATCAGTTTAAACCATCCTATAAATACCACCAATACAACTCGCCAGCCACACGATATACAAAGTATAAATTTGATCGAGGTTTGGGGGTTTTTGCTGAGTTATTTTTAAGCCAGATCACTTCTCTGGTATGTTTCACTGCTCAGACACCGAATGGTATCAATGTAACGGGGGCAGCAGTATGATTCAAGAATAAGCAGCAAGAGATGAGGACAGTCAGATGAAATGCACACATCTGCTGTGAAAAATGCTGCCAAGCTGTGAACTAATATAATTAACAAATCACCCCACTGGCTCCTCTGAAATTGCCTTAGATGGTGAACCAAATTCAAGCACAAGAGCAAGTCGCTGTGATATTTTGCTTCTAGTGTTATTAACCCACAGAGGACTGTAGGAGATATGCTACAAGCAGCAAGATGTTTCGGGAAGAACTTTCTTTTATTATTTGAGGATAACATATATAACCTGGTACATAATTGATATTTGATTTGCAAATACAGGTACTTGGCTGCCAGTGTTGGCTCCACCTTTTCTGCAAATTCTCTTAATCCCTAATAAAATGCAAATTCTCTCTCCATTACTCCATATTGTCAGTTTCATATATTCTGCTCTCTGTCTGGTCCTGCACTTGAATGGTACTGAAACCTGCAGATAGTTCTCAAAATATGGATTCCTGACTCTTCAGTAATTTATATTCCACTGATTTCACTGATGCAGGGTTCCTGCATTGTGGCAATGCAACCATGTTACAATTTTTCACCAACTGAACCACAATTTAGCATTTCAGTTTTGAATCATGCTTGTTTTGCTACTTTGAAAAGGAGGGTGAAAACTTCTTGAGTAGTAGAAATGCAGATTCACAGCTGCTGTTAATTGTTTTAAGTCCTTTGATGTCAGTAATTGGAAGGAAGATGAATAGCAGCTGAGGAGTTGTTTGACTCCTTTACACGAAACAGCCACTGCTCCATATCAGTGTCATCCGGAGAAGCCCTCTGATGGCTCTAGAGATGAGGACTTAAAAAAAAGATGCTGCTGACTGGCTGACTGTCAGATCTTCCACTGTGCTGATCTCATTCCAGAAACTACGCATCTGCATGTGGTCAGGATGACAAGATGTTTCACTCTGCATTGCCCCAGTGCCCCGCTCTGGTAGTTGCTCAGCATTTTGCAGAAATGTGAAACTTTCCACATTTCCACTAACTTAAAGGAAATGACAGCAGGGGTAGTTTTCCAAGCTTAAAATGTCATGTTCTGAATTTCCATTAGGGGATGATATAGTCTGCCATCTCACTATTATTTCTAGTGTGTATAAGATTCGGTAGTTGCAATCATACTGGATTTTATTCCATATACAGTAAGTAATCTTTGTAACTTCCTGTTCCTCAGATTCAAAATACCATTATATATAGGCTACCCATATACAGGGATTATGATAGGAACAGGGAAGCCCTGGTATTAAAAAGAATTCAGTGAGGCAAAGTTTGCAGATAGAAGCAAAAGCCTTGATTTCGGGATGAACCCAACTCAGTATGAGCTAAATCAAGAGTCAGCGACTGATTGCCGAAAACACGCACAGAAAAGCTCCTCACTAAGATCAAGGGATCCCTTTCAAGATCTGCCAAATACCAGATCTCTTGCACAATGCTCATCTTCTTTTGTTCCTTCGCTGTCTGGAGGCATGGCTGCTAACTTCGTCAGCAACTGAAGAACTGAACAGGAATGTAAAAAGTTATTCTAAATATAAAAGAAGGGATGGGGGGTTGCTGTTTTGACTACATCACACGTGAAAGGAAGGAGCCATCAGCAGTGAGCAGTCTTGCGCAACACGGGTAGACGAGGCTCATTGTGCTCTGCTTCTGCTGCACTCGTTTCAGGAACCAGATAGCCCCCACAGGGGGAGAGCAGAGAAGACCCCCCTCAGCACAGCGACGGTAGGGAAAGCTTTCAACACAGGGGTACTGGAATTTCTCCCTAAATCTAAAAGGAAAACTCAATCTTCTCCACACTTCCTTTCTCAAAACATGGTTCTGCGCTTGGGTGGAGCTGCCCGCCCGCTGCTCGGCGGGAGATTTTAGGACAAGTTTGTAGTATCTCCTTCCCCCTTTGCCGGCCCGGCCGGACAAGCGTGTCAAGGTGAAGCGAGGGGGACGCGGCCCTGTCTGCTCCGCCGGTGTCGGGACAGCCGCGTCCCACGGGGCCGTGCACTGCCCGGGGACCCGGGGACCGTGTCCCTTCCGCAGCGTCCCCGTGGGCACGGACGGGGCGGGGAGAAACCCGACCCCCGCCGCCCGGGACAGCAGAGGGGCTGCGCCCGCGCGGGACGAGGTGGCGACGAGCCCGTGTGACTCCCCCATTCGCGGGGACACCCCCAGCCGGGCTGCGGGGAGGGCGACCCAGGGCAGGGCAGGGCGGGGCGCGGCGCGGCGCGGCGCTGCCCTGCCCTCTCGCTGAGCGGAGAGGCGGGAAGCCGGCGTCGGTGCGCTGCCGGTCGGCCGGAGCCATGCGGAGCTGCGGGAGGGCGCGGGGCGCTACGGGCTGGACTGCCCCGCTGCTCCTGCTGAGGCAGCTCCTGCTGTGGCAGTGCCTGCCGACGGCGCGGCCCTACAACCTGGACACGCAGCACGCGCTGCTCTTCCGCGGGAGCAACGGGACCCTCTTCGGGTACTCGGTTCTCCTGCACCGCCACGGCGAGGAGCGATGGTGAGTCCCCGGCCCGGCCGGCCCGGCCCGGCCGCCCCGCGGGGGCTCGTCGCGCCTTGGCCCGGCCGCGGCTCCTGACGCTGCCGTCTCTGTCCCGCAGGCTGGTGGCGGGCGCGCCCCGGGCCAGCTGGCCCGCCAACGAGTCGGTGGTCAACCCGGGAGCCATATTCCGGTGCCGGATCGGGGGGAACTCCGGCGGAGGGTGCGAGCAGCTCCAGCTGGGTGAGTCGGCGGCGGGGCGTGGGCGGGGAGAGCGCGGCGCGGGGCGGCGGCCGGGGACGGAGGGTCGGTGCCGCCGCCGTGCGCGCCCCGCGGCTCTGCCCCGCGGCTCTGCTCCGCGGCTCTGCCCCGCTGCCCTGCTCCGCTGCCTTGCGGGGCGCGCTGGGCCCTTCCGGCTTAAACTGCAGAGTGCTCTGCCGCTCGCTGAAGGGCGAGAGCAGCGCTATTGCCCAAGGACTGTAGCGGCGGCATCAAGAGAGAAAACATGCACCAAAACTTGCTTTGGGGAAGTTAGGCGTGACGGATGTCGTTCTGACAGCCGTTTCGCACCTTTCAGCCTCCGGGTCAAAAGCCCCCATGAGAGTTTCGGTCTGACACTGCTCTGCGGGGAGCTGGTGCGGCTTTCAGGGCAATGGGTGAATGCAGTAAGCTCAGGGATGGGAGGGTGGAAGTATGTGCCTAAATCATGTTTTCTTCTTCTGCAAAGCCTTCTCTTCATAGAAGCCACCCTAAAGTAGCTCTGAACCACAGTTGTCTTGCCTGATGGGTTCTCCCTGCTTGCAGATTCGTTGGAATTTCAGGCGAACAAAGCAATTTTTGACTGAATCAGTTATTACAGGTCCTTTAACTTCTCCCTATCTCCGCAGTCTCCATACTTAGAAGATGTAACTGGTTGAACTTTCTCAACTTTCAAGTGTTTGATACTTGTTAAAAAGTGGAAGGCTTTGTAGCAGTTTGCCGTGAACATGTGTGAATTGCTTTGGGCTCTCTTCCTGTCCCACTTGCATACAGTGCTGTTTACGGTATTCATGTGCTATGGAGACAATCTTCCTCAACTTGTACTCTGCCACCCTCTGTCCAAGAGTATCCCGTCCGTTATGAGCACACCAGCCAGTAAGGAGAAGCGCGGGAAAGGGCTATCAAAATATTTGAAAGCAATAGCGCGCCATGAACTGGTGAATGTCAGGGCAGAGCTCAGCATTCTGTGACAAAAAAATGGTAAAACAATTATTTATTTACATGTCTGTGTGTAAAACTTAGAACTAATAGGTTCTGTCCATTTTTTTTGCTACAAATGGACATAAGAGTTATATTTCATAACTGGGCTACAAAAACCTAAGGTACTTCAGTGGTGTTTTACGTATAGTCACATAAGAAAAAGACAAGCAGTTGCTGCTAGAAAGAATGGAAATTAGACTTATACCAGCCCAAGTAGTTTTTTGGGGTTTTGTTGAGTAATTTCATTCTAATACTATATCTATTAAAAAGTTATATGTAATAAAGAGCTGCTTTTTTTTGGTTTGTTTTCTGACTGCCTGTTTGTACGAAAAGGCTTGCAAAGAGTCAAAAAGGTCATCTTAAGTGATGAAATAGCATATGCTAAGAGGCAATAGACCCCTGTTCCTGGATTGGTGGTAAAAATAGTCCTTTTCTGTGTGAGGGAAGGAAAGGGAGGGTTGAGAGTTTCAGGTTCTTTGAAACCTACATACATCTGCAGTGCCTCTCAGTTTACTCATTTAGTCAATGGAGAAACAAAATCGCTTAAGAAATAATATGGGGTTTTATTCAATGTCTTAGGGGATTCAAAGTGAAATGCGCCAACAGGTATACGAAAATGTTTATGTGGTTCCGAAGGTTTAGGTTAGCATGGCCTCTATCCCCAGGTTTAGAAACTGCAGGTTGCACAACATACTTTTTAAAGAGTTAGTTATACCACGTGAGAATTTTTCGAACTGTAGGTTTCCATTACGGCTAGATGACCTCTTTCCATCACCAAGGTTTGTCTGTAATATTTCTGAAGTTAAATAGATGCTGAAAAGAAGTGTTGTATTGTAAAACAGGTCACTGAGGTCAGTGAAGAAGCCAAAGGCAGCTGTGGTGCATGGGATATGAATGAAGTGGGGTAGTATCTGAGGTCAGAGAAATATGCAGGGGAACTTACAATTACAAAGCTGAACTTAATTATCTCTTATTCAAGTTTGGGTTCTGATTTCGAAGAACAGGGAATTTCCTTAGAAAAATGCATGGCGATATATTACACTGCTGAACGGGCACAGTAAGAAATAAGTGTTTCTATCTTGCTCTTAAATAGTTGAATTCACATTTCATTCTGGTAAAAGCATCTTTGAGGTGGTAAGTTTCTAAATATAAGTCATAAAAAAGTAGAGGTGATAACAGACGATAGAAGTGGCTTTCCAAATGTTGGGCATCTGTAATAAATGGACGTGAATTACTTTGAGATATAAATATGTTAAAATACTTTGTTGCTCCTTTTCACTAAAGTAGCCTTGAAACTGCCATAACTAATTAATGAAGGATTCATGAACAATTAGGAAGCCTCTGATCACACAAAACTGCTGTTGTATTTTTATATGTCACAAGTTCCTCTGTGCTTCCTCAGTAGAAAAAGAGCTGCTGGAAACAGTCTTACGCTGTAGTCATCGCAATATCTGGGATAACTCATCCAGGCATACTTTAAAGAATTTTAATGTTCTTCAAGATGTTGCAGACACTGGGCTGGTTTAAGAGCTGAAAAGAGCCATGAGATACACTAGCAAGTCTTTGTCTAGCCCCTCATTGAAATACTTAAATCTCTCTCTGATTGATGTATAGAAGAGTTTTCAGTCTCTTTTCGAGTTCTAGTACTTCTGTTTATGGTGTTAAGTGTTCTAGACTGTAGATTTATTTGTATTTGGAGTATTTTTAAGTAATGGCTTATGTTAGATGCAGAGGCTTGTAATCACACTTCAGGCACAAGTACAAAAGACAGTGCTTCAGGTTCAAGCACTAAGTGTCCATCTTCTAGTCTTGAGTTTCAAATCCTTGCCCACATCAGTTTGGGGTAGTCAGGGATTATTAGAGAGGAACTTACCCAAAGTTCTTTAGATGTTTTGACCCATTGAATTTTGGACTTAGAAAATGTTACAGAAATTCTTCAATAGCACCGCTTTCAGATTTGAAACAGTGATTGGCTGGCTAAAGTATATTAGAAATAATTTGTGCTGTTTGCCATCCAGTCTAAAGAAAAAATTAGTTTTAGCTACAAATGAATGCTGTAAATTCAGTGCGTACTGTTTAACATAAGGCCAGAAAGCTCTGCCTGCAGTTTGAGTCTTGCTCCCTTCCTTTAAGTCTCTGCTACAATTAACCTGTGAACAAATTGCCCTCTAGCTCCCCCAGCTGAATCATTACAATGGAAAAGTGAACAGTTAATGGTTTTCCCCAAAAGGCAGAGCTGTGTTTGTTCAACTCTGGTTTTGGTAGTGTGGCTTTTTTTATGTCACTTGCACTGCTCGTACATTCTATTCCAAGGAACATGGGATCTTCTGGACTTCAGTCTGTTACAGAAGGATGGAACCAAGTGTCATTTAAAATGTTATGGGTAGAAGTCATTTAAGGGATGTAAGAGGGCTAAAACCCATCAGATCTGTGAAAACAGAAAATACTTCCTGGGTGACTAAAAATAGACTGAGGCCCTGACATTTAGGAGCAGGATATCAAGAAGACTTATTGCCTTTGCCGTAGACTTCATAGTTTTCATCAGTTAGCAGTAGGACCAGAGGAGTTATGGGAGGATAAAAAGGATCATGAGAGGCTGTTGGGCATGGAAAACTGGAGCAAGTTATATAAAACTGGTTTCTCAGATGACATTGCAAACATCTGTATTATGATCCTTGAGGCTAAAATCAGAAGTGGCTTTATAAGTTATGACCTTATTTATCGGCAGTTGCATTGTTTCTGTGGGTGTGTTCAGAGGGGATTATAGCAGAAGCGTATCTCCCAGCTGTGTAATGTACACAGGCATGGGCAATTACTTATTTCTCAGTGACTTTATGACAGCACATGCTCCTTTTCCCTGAGGCAACCAAGCTGCCATGTCCTCTTGAGCTTATGCAGTGCTGCTCTGTTGCTTGTGCAGAATACTGCATTTTCTCATTTGATAAAGCTTTTATAATGTCATAGCCTGAGCAGGGACTCATCAGGGTGTCTGGGACGTCAGGTTCTTGCTTCTCTCTCCCAGAACGTCTGTAATTTCAAGGTTGTTGACTACTTGCCAGTCAGAGAAGAGAGGAAACATAAAGCAGCATGTCGGCAGAGGGCCAAAATAATCCTGAATCGACATATACTGGAGCAAAGGAAAAAGGGGAATGCACTCCAACGAGTGTTGAAGAGTGATGGTGCTTTTTCTCATTACAAACCTCTGAAACAGGCACAGGAATGAAGCATGCAGGCTGAACTTACTCATCTCATGCCTTTTCATTGTCTTGTTTTATTTGATTTACTGATAAAAAGTCTCAGTCTCTTGGGTTATAAATTTATTGCCCTGGTCTTCTATGCTTCTTCCATTTCCTGCAAATCCACATAAAAGCAAGTCCCAGGTAAGTCATTGTTATAAGAGGATGGAACGTATTGCTAAAGGGAGTTACCAGGCGTGTCTTTTGCAATTTAAAGGAATACTAATTCTTACAGGTGGGAGTTTAATGGAGTTTTTTCTGAGGAGATTTCAATCAGATTAGCGTGCTCTATAATTCATGCAAACCCTGGACATGTCTCCCTTAGGAAGTGAGAAGTTTTCCATGACATAACTCCAAAATTCAATTCCAAAACTAAATTCCATGCTTGTTTCTGAAAAGCTGCATATATTCAGTACATGGAAGTTCACATCTCTGACATTAGCCAACAGGATAATCTATGTATTCATTTAAAATCTCTAATGCTTTGGACAGTAATAAATGCCAGTTCTGCTCTCAGCACAGTTGTTTTGTTTGGTGGGTTAATTCTTGTAGGCTTTTTGTGGAGGCGAGGTGTGAGAAGGTGTGGGGTGTGATTTATGGGGCTTTTTTTCCACTCAAACAATGTACCATCAGCATTAATACTCTGTGGTCTGTACTGACAACCTCTTCAGGGTAACTAAACTAACTCTTAAACCTCAAACGTTTTCGGTTCGCCTGTTGCTATATTCAGTCTGAGAAAGTCTTAAAAATTATGCAAACGAGTTTGTTCAAATGACATAAAGTGTTTCCTTATTTTAAAAGAAGTTTTTTTTCCATAAACTGTCATGCTGATGCATTGAAAATACTGATTCAATAATTTGATTAATGCTTGTTCATACAAACATCTTAAAAATGAAAAGCTTGCTTTATATAACTTAGAGTAAATGTGTGGCTTCTCCTTACCCTGGGTACCACTAATGCTTTCCAGAAGACAGCAAATATTTGCTAACTTAGCAATTCTGTAGCTTTTTGGGCTGTGGGGGCAGAGTTAGAAGGCAACATTTCATTCAATGTGTTCTCTCAAAGTTTTAAAGAATAACTCTACTTTAAGACAAACACTAAGACCTGCTGGTAAATAATTGCAACAGTGAAAGAAGCATGCTGGACATGCATAGGTAATGATCTGCCATCCCTAGCAGAGATGGCAGTGATACAACCATTATTTGATAGCCATTTGCAGTAGAGATTGTTTTAAGGTCTGCTACCAATAGACACATAACTGTAAAGATGTTTGCTTGAGGCTAGAGTTTAGGTGGCAGTCAGAGGTATTACTTGTATTTCTTATGAACTTTTAGGCTTAAGAGCACTTGCAGGGACAGCCCTTCACCGAAATTGAGTGTAATGCCTCTTTCTATCTGAGTAATGATGGCGAAGCCCATCCTCACTGTCAGCCTATCACATTCAGAGCCAGTAATGTTCCCTTGGCTACAATCCACAATCATACCTTTGCTCAAGAAGAAAGTAAAAAGTCTGCATGGCCTGTGTAAGAGACAGAGGTCAGATCCACCAAACCCGAATTTCTGCATTGTGCCCCAGGGTTCTTGGGTGCTCCTGTTACCCACCACATTGTTCTTCACCTGTCCCTCTGCTCAGAGCATTGGTCTTTGTCTCCCAGGCCATTCCAGTGGAGAGCGTTGTGGGAAGACTTGTTTGGAAGAGCGGGATAATCAGTGGCTGGGTGTCAGCCTGTCGAGGCAACCAAGGGAGAGCGGATCCATCGTTGTATGTATTAACCAGGGGTCTGTGTGTCTGTCAGACTGCAGTCACCTTTCTTGGGCTTCTGTGTTGAATGCTGTTTGTTTTATATCCATAGGCTTGTGGACATAGATGGAAGAATGTGTTTTACGTGAAAAATGAGCACAAACTGCCACATGGTATTTGTTTTGCCATTCCTCCTGACTTTCGAACTGAGCTGAGCAGAAGAATATGCCCATGCTATATAGGTAAGCAGAATGCTTGAGTCCTTTTGTAGGGGAGGGTGAGATACACAATTGAATGGTGCAGAGTTTGTGAAGAGACTGTTGCTCTGGGCAGGTGTTCTGCAGCCAAAGGTTTGGAGGCTAAGTGCTGATGATATGAGCCCAGTTTGTGATGTAAAGATGTTTATCACTGCAAAGAAAACCTGTTTTCAAAAGGCAAAAAAATAATTGAAACAGGGTCTCAGAATAGTTTTTTGCTGGACTGCATTGCTGAAGGATGTGTGCTTCTCAGAAACAGGCCAGTAGAGGATGTACTTCCTTCCTTTACTCTTGTCATTGTTCTGGAAAGTCTCACAGCAGAGCAGCAGAAATATGTGCAAGTGATTGTTGCCATCTGCTCCTTAGCCTTTGATGCAAAGGTGCTGCAGTGCCTGTCACAGTGTGTGTCCTCATCCCTTACTTGCCTTCTGCCAAGGCTGCTGCCATGGCATAAGACCTTCAGAGATTCTTCCTCAGAGAACTTCAGGAGCAGAATAAGAGTCAAGACCTGAATCTATCAAGTGATCCCATCCATGCTTTCCCGTTCTTATCTACCACCCACCCAGGAGAATGATCTTGTGCCCCTGCAAGGATCAGCTGACAATCTGACCTTTCTGTGCAGACAGAGTAATGCCATCAAATGTCCCACTGCTGGCTTTGGAGACTGTTACAAGGGGCGGTGAAATGCTTTTGTCTTTGGAGACTTTAAGTGTACCAATCTATGTATGGAATGAGGGGAATCCTGATGGCAGGCAGTCAGCAAAGAATTGCAGGAAAACAGAGCTGGGGCAGTGTTGGATTGCTAGGATGAAAGCAGTACGTCTAAGACTGCCATAACACAAACCCTTCATGGCACCAGTGGAGCACAGGACAAACTCTATCAAGATACAGAAGTCTGTCAGAGTATGCATGAAGTACAGAGTGGAAGAGTATCCAGATGTGGTGCTGAAACTGGATGTCTCTTTGATGGAACAGTTTTGAAAGAAAAGTGTAGCCTTTTAAGTCACAATATTTCAAAGGCAGGTATGATCAAGTGGTACATAGTGTTTTAAGTTTGTTACACTACTGTATTGCACCTAAAGGCTATATAGTGGAAACCAGTGTTTTTAGTTTTATTACAGAACTGAAAAACAACTTTTTGGGGGAGGTGTTGTTTTGTTTTTTTCTTAGTTGTCTCAACTTCTGTTGAAAGCTGGTAACAAAACTCTGGAACTACATGCTTCTCATCCTTTTTAATATTTCTCGCCCATTCCCAGATCATGCACGAAAGTTTGGAGAAAACCATGGGTCATGTCAAGCTGGAATGTCTAGTTTTTACATTGAGGTGTGTATTAAAGATACCACGTCTCTCTGTTTATATACTTACTTTTATGTATAATATATAAAAGCGATATGGAAATGCAAACATCAGTACTGTATTTTATCGTGGGAGGGAAAAATCACTTTTGTAATTTCTTTCTAATTGAATCGTGCTATATCTTGCACGATAATTCCCAAATAAGACTTTAATTTGTATTCTCAAGAATACTTTTACACCTTACTCAATCCAAAGTTATTTTTCATCTGGAAAAAAGGTGTGGATATAGCAGAGGATAAAACTTTATTATTCTCTTTAATCCGTGTGATGTAACATTTATAACGCTCACCTTCTTGCTTTACAGAATAATATTCTATATTATTTAATCTCCATTCCACCCCAAGATTGTAATTTTTAAAATGCTCTTTTGAGAAGAGAATATCTTGATTGTCGCTCTATTTTGTTGTTACAGTTCAAAGCTTTTAATAACAGCATTTTAATGAAGTCTGGAAAATATTACCTGTAGTTTAGTAGTAAACCCTAGTGCTGACCCAAATGCATCTCCAGTAGCATTTCATAGAATTCACAGGAGATCTAAAGAAGAGCATTTTACATGTTTTGCTTATTTTCGAGAACATTTCAGTGTGAATAACATGGCTTTGTTTTACTTTTCTTTTAGGACTTAATTATAATGGGAGCCCCTGGATCATTTTATTGGACTGGTTCTGTTTTTGTATACAATACAACTGCAAATACAATCCACGCATACACAGATTCAAATAACCAAGTGAAGTTTGGCAGTTATCTAGGTATTTAATACTTTATTAAAATAAAAGCTGAATAGCTGCTCCTGGGGTGAGAGCACAGTGGTTTTCATTGGTTTCACTATTAATCCCAGAAGGAGCAGTTCTGAGAATGTGTTCTGATTTTGTTAAATATTATGTAATTATAAGGCTTCCTCTCTGTTCTTTCTATGAGAAAACTTCTCGAACAGTGGATTTCTATTCTTATCTCACCATTGACTTTAAACCATTTCTTGATTAAGAAGGTATGGATGCTTCTGATTAGCAATGGTCTTCATTTTACTCAAGTCTGAAATGCTGCCAAGGGCTTTCACGGATAAAGATAGTAGTTTCACATATAACAGAAATATAAAAAGATTTTTACAGTGAAAGCTGCAAGCAAGTCTTAATTGTATTGTCAATAAGAGGTATGCTATGACCTTTAGAGACAAACTTTCCTCCAATGGGGTTGTGTTTTTTTCTGTTTTATTCCAAGCATATCTTAGTCTGGATATGTGAGAAGGCAAACCTCATTTGTGAATGTCTGTAGCCAAGGCCGTGAAGTTCTACTCATGTACCTATATCCAAGTAATTAGCTGAATTTAGTGCTACAGTTTGGAAAGGTTTATGCCAAAAAAACAACAGCAGCTTCAGTCTTCTCACTACGTGCTCAGAAAAGTTCATCTGTCCTTCCTGAACTCCTGAGCAAGAATCTTTTTGCTTGTGACCATTGGTTTTTTCATTTTCCCATTCAAAGTTCCTGTTCACATGGTTAAACATTTCCTTTTCTGATTCCTCTCCTCTGACAATAGGAAGTTGGCATATGTTATGAAATAGCTATTGTGAAACACAGTGAAGTAACTAAGACTTCAGAATTGAGTTCTGAGCCTGCAAAGGCCACGGTGACTCTGTGGAAAAGTCAGGCAGAAGAGAGACCAGGTGGTAAAAGGGGATCAGACATGCAGATCCCTAGGGTCAACCAGCAGAACTTCTAACCTTCCACAGGACAAAAGAAAAGCTTCAAAGAAGGGAAAGCTCTAGCTTTCCAATAATAATCAGCAGAAAAAGTACTGCACCTGTCTAGGTGTAAAAAGTTCATTCCAGATTTCTACTTCTACAAATATAAGAATGGGAATTTCTGTAATGAATGAATCAAATCATTGACAGCCAGAAGCCAAATAGGGGCAAATGCCTAAAAACCTGCATAAGGACTGTGTTGGGGAGAGGTTAGGGAAGGCCTTCCCACAAATACATGGTATCTCTTAATTACCTTGGCCATCCAGGACTTGAAATCAGCTGGTGTTTGCTTCACTCTAGTGATCACGTTGGCTCAGCAGAGGCATATGTCTTCTGAACTTGCCCTTCTACAGGAAAGTGAAGAGGGGCACCATTAACTCATCTGTGTGTCTGTCTATAGTAGCAGCTGTGATAAACCTGGAATTTTGCAGTTTCATGCTACTTTAACCTCCGCTTCCTTCCCTCATAATAATCCATAGTGTGGTTGAAAGAAATTAAAGGTACCTTCCTTCCCTCCCTCAGACTCTGTCCCATCTTTGTAATTACTGAAGACAAAAATCTGTTCAGGGTTAATGCTTCCTTAAGTAATGAGTAAAATTATCCCTACCAAGTAGTGGAAGGATTTTGTGACCAAAGTGTAATTCAAGCTCGTGAGATACAATTATCTACTTTATTCTTCCTATGGTAGGGACCAAGATGTTGGCATCTTTATTTATTTTCATTTTTCATTAAACTGTTAAAGAATAATAATTAAGAAACTAGAGACTACAGGAAGTGCAGTAATATTGTAGCATTTTCCATAAGCTGGAAGAAACAAATCTGTTCATGTACCAGGCCACTGAAAGATAGAAGGAAATTAGAAAGACATTTTTAATATGTAACACTAGGTAATACTTGGCCATTTCAGAGTCTCTTGGAGAGTAGCAACTGACTTCTATAAAAGGAATTTTCAAAGTTATTCAGTCTTTTGAATTGGCTGGCCCTGATCAGAAAGTAACTTTGGCACTTAAACTGCCATAAAGAAATCATAAAGTAAAAGACAGTTCCTTTTAGAAATCTTAGAAGGGCAAATAACATTTCAGAAAACTGAAAAACTGTAGTGATGGTAAACAGGAGAAAACTATGGAGTTGGAAATAAAATTTCATTTCTCTATGCCTTTAAACTTAAAGGGTCAGTTATGTGTTTTACCCTTCCCCTGCCAAATGTTTTAATACCATTAAAGAAAAAGGAGGAATATGTGATTACTGTAATTTTTGTGTCCGTTTGGCTTTTTTAAAAGTTCTTAAGAACTAGTAATGTTTACACTTTAGCAGAACAAAAATAACTAGAAAATAAATGTCAAGGAGGTAAATTAAGGTTCATCTGTAATTTTTTGTTGAGTAAATAAAAACTAGGGGTTGACCTTCAAGTGATAAATTGCTCTGTTCTTCTCTTTTAGCTTAAAATATGAAATGAAAAGGGTAGCTTAATGAGAACTTGAATTCTAGGCAGTCATCTTCACAGATGAAAGATTCAAGGCTTGTTCTCATCTATCCAAATGATTTTTCCATTTTTTTCTGCATGCTGTGAACTTCAGCAGTCATTGAGTAAATGCAAGAGTAGCAGAATATGTTATCTGTCTTCCCTGTTTCAACTGAGCAGTAATGTATTCTGAAAAGAGTAAGGATGGCTTGTGCAGCTACAGGTTAAGGTGTTAGCCTTTGTTGTGCAGTTCTGTGTCTGGATGTCTGCACCAAAATATGGTCCTGTTTACGATCTCTCTCCACATACAGAAATGCTTTGTGATACAGATTTATTTACAAAAGCTGATGTAATGTTTTCTTATTGCATAATCAGGCTTGTGCAATTTGTTCCTGACATTTTCATGTGTGTGTCCATGGTGCTCTGTGTGTGTATGTGCACATAGAAGTAGCATTATATTTAATTTTTCTTCAATCCTGTTATAATAGTTAGAGTAACAATTGAATCAAGTATTTCCACATGACAGTGCATGTACTTTTGATCATTTCTATTTGTATTAATGGTATGGACTCACTGAACAATTGCAGAATATGCATTAACAGAAGGTGTTTGCAATTTGTTTATTGTCTTTTGAAGTATGGCAGATAATTGAGTTCTTAGGAAGAAATAAGTGTTTCTGACACTTTTTTCTTCTTGATGGAACTTGCTTTCTGTAGTGACCTTTTACTTACACTTCAAAAACTTTCTATTCTATTTTCATTGCTGACTTGCATGAGGTCTGAATGTCAGACTCGCAATAATTTATGGTGTTGACAGCTTTTATAAGGCGTGCTCCCATTCTTTCTTTGTTATATAGCATTTCCAGTATTGAATAGTGCATTTCTGGTTTGCAGGATATTCTGTCGGAGCTGGACATTTTCTGACACCATCCAGTACAGAAGTAGTCGGAGGGGCTCCCCAACAGGAGCAGACTGGTAAAGTAAGGGATTGTCTATAATATTGGCCTGAAGACTATAACCCTACAAAAATACCCATGATCTTCCAACTTCCATTAATATGTTAAAGTATCAGATATAATTTCTCACGGGGGGGAAAGCTGAAGAAGGAATTAGGTTAGACAGTCTGGGATAACATTGATGTGAAGTATGGTGTTAAAGAAAGGTGCAGATAGGAAATAGCTGAACTGTGTGATATTGTGCATTGTTTTGCTGATTCTCTAGCACATGCTGTAGAGAAAGCACTGGGATGTATTTCTGATTACAGTTTGCTGAATTCCACTTATATTTTCTTTTCATTTTAGGCATATATTTTTAGCAATGAGAAGCAACTAAATATTCTATTTGAACTAAGGGGTAAAAAGGTAAATCTTTCATATTACTTTTTCTGCACCTTATAGCTTCTAGCATGGCTTCATCAAAATTAAAAAATAATGATTTCTTGTCTACACACAGCTTGGTTCTTACTTTGGAGCTGCAGTTTGTGCTGTGGACCTGAATTCAGATGGCTTCTCAGACTTACTGGTTGGTGCTCCAATGCAAAGTACCATCAGAGAAGAGGGAAGAGTTTATGTCTATATTAATTCAGGTTCTGTGAGTATTTTCTCTCAAAAACACTTGGCAACACAGCCGTTCTGGTTTAACAGGCTAAGAGAAGAGTTTTCTTCTCTTCTATCCCATATTTCCAGATATGGGAAAAGCAACAGCAGAGCTATGATGACTGCCCCAGCACAGGTGCCCAAAGGCTGCAGTGTCGGCTGCAGTGCGCTCACTCACACCAGTTCTGGAACTGAAGACAGACTGGGTTTGTTTCTGAGGAGCTGTAGGTGCTGCCAGCCTGCCACTGCAGCCCCTTTCCAAGCTCTTCTCCACTACTGTGCTTCCCACTGAACTGCCATCTGAAGAGCAGCTTACTGAGCCCTTTAGAAACAAACAAGGAATGAAACATTTGCATGCAGTTACTGGTACTAGTGAGGAAAGAGGCTGATGATACACCTCAGTTTTGCAAATAACGTGACTGGACAGATCATGCATTAGAACAGGCTTCTTTTTATCCTTTCTAAGGTTCAGAAGTGGAAGTGTAGTCACTTCACTATTCTTACACTAAATACCATAAAATATATTTGAAAATGCTTGCTTCTACATCAAGGAGTTTGGTAGGGTTATATATTGGTATCCAAGGTAGTTTTTAACATTTCGAGTAATATTCCAGGTCACCTGGAAGGGGCTCTGTTAATGTGCCATTGACTCTGTTTTCCTTCAGGAAGCAAAGATGGTGGAACTGAACATTGAGCTCAGTGGGAGTGACTCGTATGCAGCGAGGTTTGGAGAGTCTATAGCAAATCTAGGAGACATAGATAACGATGGCTTTGAAGGTAAGAGTACAAACAAATCCTGCTGGGTTTAATTCTCTCTGATCAGTGAATGTCATGATGAGCAGCCTCTGGCTATTTGAACCATGGGAGTTTTTGGTAAGGGCTGTTGTGGGTGGATTGGTGGGTAGGTAGGTTCATTCAGTTTGTTATGAGTTGCCACCACCCTCTGGTCATCCAGGTATAAAACATATCCCTTTGTACCAAGCAGCTACCTTAATTTCCTTGTTAAATGACTTTTCATCTTATTAACTGTTGCAGACATTTCATATAAAAATAAATTATTTATTTTGGGCACTGTAGTAAGAATACTTGTGTTTCAGTGACGTAATCCATGTGGGAAGAGCAGGAAAATCATTGCTGCTCCATAAATACAATACATAAATAGAAGGGGTTTTTTTCCTCTTTTTTTAAAGATCATGATAATTTTGCCTTCTTTCATGGTAATCTTTTAAGGTTAGCAAAATCAGTATTGCAAGAAATAGACTTCATCAACAAAATGGCAGGATTTGATTTTGCTTTTCACACATAGTAATTAAGGTAGAATCAGATTACTGCCTGAGCTGGTCTGTATTTTTGCTTTATTTATGTGTTCAACACTGCCTTTGAATTCAGGCAAGTAAATCTGGTCTGGCATTGCATGCATCATGATTTGCATTTCTTCAACTGTTCTGTGGTCATATTTCCTTGTCAACAGATCATTGCTAAATTGTTTCTCCACAGATGTGGCAATTGGGGCTCCACAAGAAGATAATCTCAAAGGGGCCATTTATATATACAATGGCAGGAAAGATGGAATAACGCCATCATTTTCACAGGTATGCTTTTTCAATGCAAAATACCCAATCCAGAAAAACCCCAAGTTTATATCTGAGAGGGTTTTCCCTTCATTTAACAGTCTCAAGTAAATTAAAAAAACTTCAGAAAGATTTTATGTGGTCTGTGATTTCTAGTCGTAATATAACCTGTAACAGAGAAAAAAAATCGGTTTTGGGGCTTTAGAAAATGTTTATGGGATTTAAGGTCAGCCGCAGTATTGTTCTGCTAATATTTTTCATTGGAAATTGTAGCTCAGAGATTAGCTTTCCAGGAATAATTTTCTCTTCTATGTTTTTCTCCTCAGAGAATACAAGGACAAGAAGTCAGTAATTCTTTAAGCATGTTTGGACAATCCATATCAAGTGGCGTTGATGTAGATAACAATGGTTATCAAGGTAAATGAAACAATGTTGTTTACTTTTAATTTTTTAAAAAATAGAAATTCATGGGGAATAATCCTAATGTGGTATTTGATGCTTTTAACAGAAGCAGAATCTGTTATTGAGATGACATGTCACATCTCATATTTTGGGAAGAAAAAAGAGAAGGTAAAGCTGAGGCCAAGCAGTCAATTTTCACGGTCATCTAACCATTATTTAAGGACTGAGAGCAATGTAATAGTGAGATCATAGTGCACAAGGGGAAGGGAAATGTGAATTATATTTTTAGAGCAGATGTCTCATCTACAAATGTCACAATGAGCTGGTTTGGGCACTGGAAGCATGTTTGTTTTCCAGACTAGTGTGCTAATGTAAATCTATTGCTGACCTTCCCACAGTCTGGATTTTGACAGGAGTCATGGGCTCCTTGACTTTCAGTCTGAACAATACTTTAACCTCACTTAGGGCTCATGGCATTGAACTAAGACACAGTGGAGTTCTTGCGGCCATGACAGAGTAGTGCTAATTTGGTGTAAAACAACTTAGCTGCCAAGTATATATTAATTGCTTTATGCTTATCATCAAAATGTTTTGAATTTCTGCAGGTAAGTCGTAGGTCAGGTCAGGTATGTCTGTCCTGCTCTTGGGGAAGTAAAAGCACAAAGTTACCATGAACTGCATGTTGTATGTTCTGGCTCTGTCCACAGAAATGTTACCCAGGTTAATTTGTAATGCTGGCCTAAAAGGCAGGTTACAAGTAGTCTTCTTTCAGGTCAGCTGTTGGTTGCTAATCTGGGAGTCACATCCTCGTTTAGTCATCTAACAATTCACTTTTGCTACCTCCTTTGAGAGGTATATATATGGTCTATATTTCTTTCCTTCTTGCATGAATAGGTTTCAGTTAGTTTGGAATAAAGTAAATACTTTTCTCTCTCTTTCCTTCTGTCTATGTATAATTTCATACACATAATAGACATAAGCATATCAGTTATATATACAAAAAGCATATGTGTGTGCATGTATAGCAGTATTGAATATCTGGATGGAGAAAAATGCAAGTATCTCCTATTCAGCTGAGTTGTCCTTCAGTGTCAACCACTTAAATGTGGAATAGAAATCAAATTATCACATTATCAACATCTGCAAGTCCAGCAAATCAGCATGCAGCATTTATGGACAGTGGACAAGTATTTGAGGAACTGTCTTTGAGTACTAGCATACCCCTTCTAATAATAAAGGGCAAATGCTGTCTTAATGCTGACCAAAAGGTGAATATGCTATAAAATGCTTGTACCTAAGAAATTCCAGTTGACAAATTATGCTTGTATTGATACACTCTTTTTGTGCAGATGTAGCAGTTGGCGCATTTTTCTCTGATTCTGCTGTGGTGCTGAGGTGAGATTGCTATGATTCAGTACTTTTGAAGACCATACAATTTAACTCTATTTTTTAGTGGAATTTATTGCTACTCAGTAGTTTAATTTAACCTCATTATTCTTGATGTCTTGAACTGCAGTCATTGGGCTCTAGAAGGCTCTACAAGTGAAACATTTAAGTAAATATATTGAAAAAATAAAAATATCATTCTGTAGTTTTTAAGGTAACAAATAATGTGCATACAACTGTTTGAAACTATCTGAAAAATTCAAATAACTTTAAAATGATAATTCTAAAATATAAAAATAGATTGTAAGGGATGGTTTGTTTTTGTAGAGATTCTGTAAACTATATCTGAACTTTATTTGTGAACACTTACTCTTTTCTATTCTTAGAACAAAACCAGTGATAATTGTTGAAGCTTCTTTTAAAGCATTCTAATTCAGTAAATCGAACTAATTTAGACTGCTTGGAAAATGAGCAGCCTGCCACCTGTATGAATTTGAAGATATGCTTTACCTATAGAGGGCGAGAGGTACCTGGTTATATTGGTAAGCTACTGGAGAAATAATCCACTATATATATTCATTTTAAATGCACCAATTTACAGAATAATGCTACTGGTATTTAATAGACCATTAATCTGACTTCAGGATAAAATGAAAAGCTGAACACATGGATGCCTTTTTTATATCATGATTACCCTAGAACATCAAGCCATTACACTTCTGTTCAATCTGGAATAACAGCACATCCCTGCTAGGACTGCTGGAGTTACGTGGCCTTGGAGAGACAGCAGCATTAAAAGGGTGATATTTAGATGTCCTCTAACAGCAGTCCTCCCAGGCATGGACCAAACCAGATGGGACTATTCCACTTAGCAATAGAGAGAAAACATTCCACCACAGACCAGCTCAAGCAGCTGATCATACCATTGTGGGGCATTATGTGAAAGAGGGAGTCCCACCAAAATTAATGAAAAATAAATCTAGTATTATATTTTATATAATGCATATTTTGCTTTTGGCAAAAAACTGGTGTTGCTAGAAGTGGTGTCTATCAGAGGGAATATTCATGGTGAATTAATTTTAAATAATTTACTGTCTAAATTTGACTGTATTGCCTGAATGCTTTTAACCTACTTGTCATGTGCTATTTGTAAACTGCAAATTGCCCTGCGAGTACATGGTATATAAAATTAAATTGCTCGACTCTTCTGTGAGAGAACAGACAATAACCTTTGGGTCCATGTTACAGAGAACACATGCAGTGATGAACTGTAAAGTTATGTCCTTTCATCTTTATCAGATATTTCAAAACTCATATTCATTTTGAAAGATGAGCAGTCAGACTGGGTCACCCTTGCTAGACTTGTGTATAAGACTTTTTAACTTAAAAAAAATGACTAGTAGAAATTGTAATAACCTTGGCAAAAATTTAGAAGTAATAGATCTCTAATGCTCTGAAACTTGCTTGCAACTTGTTATCATAGCAATTCTTGCTAACTTAAATAGAAAAAACTGTGAAGTTAAACAATATTTGTCAGTGTTAGTTGACTTAAGTGTTTGTTGTAGTTTACTGTCAGCCCTGCAACTAATTGAAGTGTGTATTCTATGAATAGATTTTGGTAGAAAATATAAATACAACCTGATAAACTATCCCTGATATAAAAGCATGTATCAGGGAGCATCCATGAAGCAATCAACCTTCAGGTACTAGAAGGTTTTATTTGGCATGGATTTATGTCAGAGTGTTTTTAAGCAGAGCATTTTAAAATGGATGTTACAGAACATCCTTACAATTGTCATTTCTACCATAAATTCATTAAGATTGTAACACTTGAAAATTTTTATGACCTTTATTTCCCCTGGATTTTATTTTGTAGTATTACTTTATAATCTGAGTGTTGATGTGAACAGAAAAGAGGATACACAAGCAAGATTTTATTTTTCCTCCAATGGAACATATGATACAATCTCAGGAAAAGTAAAGATTTACAGCAATATTACTGCCTGCAAAGATCATCCAGCATTTATGAGGGTAATGTAGTTTTCAGTATGTATTGTCCTGTAAATCCTTTGTTCTCCTTTGAAAAGCAGACCTGCTGTAAACCTGTTCTATTTACAATTACATCATATAATTTTGGAAGTAAAATATTTGTATTCAGAACATCCGCAGTCAATATATTTTAACTCTGGAGGCTTTCTCAGCTTTCTCTGGGGAAGTTGGTGGTGGTGGGTCTGCCATCTCTTCCATTGGTGAGAAGATGCATTATAATAATTGTAACCACAGTGATTAAGCTGGACCATGAGCATTCTTGAAATTTTTTCATCGTTTTTATGAATGACAGATCATACATAGATTGAGGTTGGTTTGGAGCAACCATGAAGATACAGCATTCATATTCTGCTGAACATTTCTGATGAAACTTTCTCATATACTCCTTAATGCAAAACATAAAATTACAAGTTTTGTAATTTTATGTTTTGTCATTTAGATAAGGTAGACTCAGCTAAAAAGGAAAGAACTCATCCTGTTTCATAGGAAGTGAAATTAAGGCAATCTCAAGAAAAGTCTGTAGTTCAAGGTTTATAGTGTGGTGTGCTTTGTGAATTTGCTGCAAGGAACCAAAGGCTAGCAGGGTGAAGAGCATTGCTTGGGCTTGCTTGACTTTTTTCTTTTAAGAAATACAGCACTCACCCAAAATCTGAAGGTGGAAATGGGGTAGGAGGAGCACTCATGAGAGTTCCACAAACAAATTTAGTGCTGAACAATATTAAGAATGTGCACTCTGCTGAAAAAGGGATGTCTCTCTCTGCCTACAAACGTGAAGCCTACACAGGAAAGACAGATATACTCTCCTGGACCAGATTAGTAATGAATGTGGTCACCCTCTGTGATGGTGTAGAGACAACTTGGCTGTAGAGGAATCTACTGACAGAAGTGCTTCAGAGGAGAGGCCCTGTGGCAAAAGTTCTGCCAGAGCAGTGGGCACAGCAGGAGGCTGTTGGAGACCTGCAGGGTGTCTGCCAGGGAGGCCTGTACCAACACCAGGAATAGATGGCACCAGCTGCTGGGTTGGCTGCTGCTTCTGCAGAAGTAGAGTTTGAGCATGGTACTGACCCAGAAGTAAGTCAGTAGGAGTCTATCAGTAAGATCTCAACTAAAGTAGTCTCAAAGTGGCTGTTGCCCTGGAGGGAGTGAACTGTTGTATTCATGCTTGATGTATCCCTCTGAAAGATGAATGAGGGACTTGTCTTCAAAGTGGAAAAAACCCTGTAATCAGGACAAGAATATAATATTTTAAGGCCATTCAATTAACACACAAAAAAAAATTTAATCACTATCAAACATCTTAGAAGCTTGTCTTCTAAAACAAAAATTTTGGAAAAACTTGGAAGTCCTAAACCACAACAAACAATAAAAATCACGAAGAAACCGTATTTAATTAAACTCAGCATAAATAGACTTATCTCCTGTCAGACCTTATCTAGGAGGGAAGAGAGGGACTATTTAGATGTAAGGAGAAATAAGTGCAGTAAAATAATGGACTAGTTTGCCTTGCATTTTCTTTAAAGTCCTCAAGGTAGCAATTCTGTGACCTTTTGAAACAAACATCTTTCAAGGTGACTGCTGCAGTTGATCCTGAACAGAGGCTGGAAAATAAATTTTATTTTCTACAGCTACAAAAAAACCTGCAGGGAAATATTCTTCCATGTATTTTTCTTCTTTGGTTTCCCTTACTTTTTGTTTGTAACACAACTAGAAGCCAATCCTTCATCATAAAGCTTCAGGGTAAAAAGGAAAGCTTATGTTACTTACTGGAAAATTTCCCAGATTCATCTGAACTGATAGTTGCACCTAAGTTGCAGGAGCAATGGCAAATTGTCACTTATTTTATAAGAGTTTTGTAAACTAACAGAGATGTGATTGACAGCTGACCTTGTACAGATTGCTGTACCAGCATTAGCAGGTATTTGTGTAGGAGGAAGGAATTGATTTGCCTCATCACTTCCTATAGTCCATCATTAAGGTTTTTTCCCTCCATAGAATTCAATTTCTTTTCCATTCTTAATTAATAGCATTACAAGCATCTCCTTCCACCCACTGAGGTTTCTGTACTTGTATGAAGCTCCTAAAGTTAAGTAAGTGTGAATGTCTGTCAAGTACAGTCCTTGAAAGAGACAATATAAATTTTATGTATTTTGAGTAAAGGCTAATTAATAGCTAATTAGTATAACGGAAGTAATATAAAGCAGATGCAGAGAAGACCTTGTGGAAAATTATTATGAATTAGATAATATGTGATTTGGCCAACACAAGCTTGCAGATAAGAATTAAAATAAGTGGCCATGTGTAAGGACAATCAGTGTCTGTCTATCCCCTCCACTTATTGAGTAATTTAATCAGGTTTGTTACTGTTGGTGCTTCAAGCTGTTCAGTTTTCACAAGTAGGTAGTTTGGGCTCTGAGCATTCCTACGCAGGCAGAGCTTCATGTACAAAACAGTCATTTACTGAGGACTTCAATCTTTTTAATACAGAACGGGAAATAAAGGGGCAGGAAAATAAAATTCAGTCACGACTTGATTTAGTAGTGCTGTGGGAGAACTCCTTTTGATTTCCTATGTAAATACCCCTTGGGTTTGTCTGGCCTCATTCCACTGGTTAACTTTCTCCATGTTAGCCAACTTTGCCTATTTCTGTACTCGGGCAGTGCAGCCCTTCATAGGTGTGTGAGGCAGGGTAAGATTTCTCCTCATAGAAGAATCATCCATTCTGAGATGTCTGATGCTGTCATTGAACATGTTATGCTTTTATGCATTTCTGATTGCCTCCTTCAGCAACAAAGATGTCTGGAAAATTATTAGCCATATGGAGTTATTTCACATGTGAAAAATAAGTTTTGCTGTTTTAGTGAGTTCTGGGCAACCTTGTAACTTTAAAACATAAGCATACATGTTTTGTCTTATATGATTAACTCATTAGGTTTCCAATTTTCATAGAAAGATGTAAGGGATATCTTGACTCCTGTACATGTTGAAGCGAGTTATCATCTGGGGCATCATATTCTACAGAAAAGAAATGTTCAAGAATTTTCACCACTTCAACCTGTTCTTCAGCGCAGGAAAGAAAAAGATGTTATAAAAAGCAAGGTTAGTGTATGAGTTCTCTTTCTTCCAATGCATTGAGTAAATATGTTTTAATCTCCAGTTAAAAAAAGCCTCACTGATTCATAGCATGCAAAGGGATGCATTTTCCAGACCAACACCTAGGGATAGTGTCTTGATATTAATTAATAAACCAGAATGCTAAAAAAAAAGCCTAATCTTTGCAGAACTTGTATACAGTCTGTATTATGATATAAAAATAAAAAAGGTATGTGCCAAGAAACTGCCAGCATATATAGTACTGTACACCTCAGAACACACATATATAAAATCCACTTTTTGGAATATCCATTCGTTTTCAACTACACAGTATGATTCACTTTCCAATTATAAAATTGTATTTTAACATTATTTGTGTTATTTGTATAAATACACAATATCATGTTGGTATTAAGCTTGAAATGTTGATGTTGCTGAAATATTAGTTCTGGAAAGGTACTGCAGGTTTTCAAACACAGAAGTCTGTGAGAGGAAAGAAGGAGTATATTCTTTATCCTTTAGTAACTATGAAACTAACCTTTTTTCCCAAAAGATCCCAACTTATTAAGAGACTTTGACATTAGTGAAAGTCAAAGTATCCTGAGATACATGAAAGCTTCATTTAAATGGCATTCTTTGACTTCCCATTTTCATTCAAAATTTTGTTTTAGTAACCTCAGAGTTAAAGAAAGAAAGAGGGTGATGTTGAATACAGTGACATAAACATATTCTATAACATACTGATAACCAAAGCACAGACACCTGCAACTCAGGGTGTCTCTGCTCTCATCAAACCTTACTAACAGTAGGATAAGTAAGGGTTGTGTAATTAAACTCTTGCAAAAATTAATGTGCTGTATCATAAGAGTGACTGCACAGACATCAGTTCTGGATCTTCTAAAACATCCTGCCCTCCTTATGTACTGCTGTAAAAATTGTCTGAACATACACCCACAGGTTTAACTGTGACAGACTGAGTCTGGAAAGCCCCTTCACTGATACTCTGGACGCACAGAATATGTTTGGAAAATTGAAAATCATAGCCTGATTAAATTGTATGTTAGCAGTAAGAGCTATTAGACACTTCCAGATGCTTAGTTACAAGGTGATGGGTTTCTTTCTCTGGAAATGCTGTTACGCACTATAGGAAGCATAAGACACTGAAGTGCCTTTTCTTTAATTTGGCTTTTACAGTTTATTTTTGCAAGATTTTGCTCCCAAGAAAATTGTTCGGCTGACTTGAGAGTTTCTGGAAAACTTGTTTTTCCAAAGTAAGTATAATGTAGCTCTTTCATTTTTTGGACAAGATTTTATTTAAATAATTCCTTGATTTTTGGGCTATAAATAACAGTAATTTGCAAATTCTCAGGACTCCTTAGAAAAAAACAAGAAGTAAAGCTGTGCTTAATTGAAGACTATTTTAAAATCATAAATCTTTCAGGAAATGTAACAGAAATCTATGTGATTGAAGAACTGTTATTGCATAATTAGAAGATTTTACAGCTCATAAAATACATCTTCACAAAAACATAAATTTGTGTTCTGTACTTCATATATAACTGGGCTGAGACAACACTGCACAATGCACCCTCAATATGCAGACATCATAACTATTGTAAAATTGACAAGCTATTGGTTATTTCTGCTGCTCTTTCTGGATATTCTGTACTTGCACTTCAGTATAAAACTGAAGATGTAATATTCTTAAATAAAAGAGCCACTTAATAGTTTTAAGTTGTATTTTATCATCACAACCTTTTTCTTTATTGACTATTATATTTCAAAGTATGAAATACAGGTAGTTGGTGAGCAAAAGGAGGAATTGTACCTGTCGTGAATCTCAGCTATTTAGATATTTTACATGTAACTTGGATTTTCTTGTGTCATTCATTGCTTTTAAAGTTGATTCTACTTAAATCAAAACACTAGGTTGAACAACCTAAAATGGCAACAAAAGATGCTGACAGTCGTGTAGTGCAGATTAATCACACCTGCGTGATCCTGACCACAAACTTTGTCATCTTCATATATTTCAGAGTAAGATGAGTGTCTTTCTGCCCACTTTAACATGTGGCCTGTAGCATGACTCTTAAGCCCTTTTATTTTCTTAGGCTGGATGGTTATTTTATTTAAACACTCATAAACTTTTCAGAAAGGGTGGTTGTGCAGAATTTTCATTCATGACATTAGAAATACAGTTTTGTAAGTACTTCCAAGCTCTAAGAAAGGAAAGCAGATTACAATATACCTGCTTGACATTAAGCACCAGTAGCAGATTTGCAGTGTAAATAAATAGACTAAATATCTTGATAAAGTGTGAAGTATCACCTTAAATTACCTTGTGCCCCTAGAATCTGGATTAAAAATTAGTTAGCTCTGAAGCAATGATTTATTTTGTCTTGACAGAATGCATTCATTGTCTTTGAAGAGCAAAGCAAACACCTTTGGTTTTAAAAGAATGAAATCAAATAGGGATGGCAGTGTAATGCTTTATTTACTGAGTAACAGGTCTTTGTGTATACACTATCGTGTTTTGTTTAAATTACTTAGATTTTGGCCTGCTCTGTAAATTTCTAGTCTGCATCATGCATTTTTTAATGAAGAATGAAATATGATTACCCAGGAAAAGGTCTAGTTCAGCTTTGTTGTAGTCCCAGATGTGCACCTGGTGCTTTTGTGTACTTGTGTGTTAAGCTGGGAGGCATCTTTGTGACAGCATATTGTTAATGAGCTTGGCTTTAATGTGGGTAAGAGGAGCGAGTGGTGGGTATATAAAACAACGTTCAAATTTAACCTAAACTTGACAAACTACCAAAATGTTAACATTGTGTTTTTCTTTAATTTGCTTTTGTCTTGGAACCTATCTGCTTATGCAGTGCTTTTGCCTTCTGTTGCTTTTATAAGTGCCAGCTTCTTTCCCAAAGGTGTTCGGTGACTAACGCTTTGGTTCCAAGCCAGAATATCTGATAAATGTCTGTTCCTAGGCACCCTTTCTACAAGTCTTAATTAAACTTTAATGTCAAGCTGAAGTTTACTTTCAGCCCCCAATAGGGTGTCTGTACTTGTAACATGATTAGAGAACATTACACAAGACCATAAGAGGCATGTTCACTATGCCCCTCTTCATATTAACTCAGTCCCAGATCTTGAGTGTAAAGAGTGAATGTGGAAATAATGTCTGAAAATCTGTAGCATTGATACATTGCAATTCAGGCCTGTAAAGGAAAGGGCTGCTCTTGTAAAGGCCAGAAGCATAACTGGACTGATGACAATTTCCTTGCTCTCTCATTAGCCACTGCAGGCTTTAAGGGGTGACCATGATATCACTGGTCTCGTACCTCAGTTACAGAATTCAGTAAAACCTTCCCTTACATCTCCAGCTGAGCTCTGTCAGAACTTACTGAAATTACCTAAAAGAGCAGCTTTTTGCCTAAAGCCTGTTTCTAGAATTACTTTCCATTTACATTATGATAATTATTTTTATAGGCCTCATGATAAGAAAACATACCTTGGCGTTGGAAGCGTGAAGACTTTATTGTTGAACATTTCTCTGCTTAATGTTGGAGATGATGCATATGAAACTCTCCTCCACATTTGGATCCCTAAAGGTCTTTATTACATTCGAGTTTTAGAATTGGTAAGGAAAAAAAATCTCAAACAGTAATCCTTTGATATTTTTCTTTTTCAGCCAGGTGTTTTTCAAATTATGTTTATGAATTGTTGAGTTACGTTAGATATTGAACCTACATCCCTTCATCAAAAGCTGTCAAAACATCAGTTTTTAAGTTCTTAGACTTCTAGCTACCTAAAGCAAGTGCAATTTGATCAATACACTTGACTTACATAATTTCAGTAACAATGAAAATAAATAATAAAAAAAAAGTTGTAAAATTATTTCAGGGTGTGACGGCTGTTTAGTGCTTGATGATCTTGTTTTCAGTGATCACAAAGACCTCATCGAATCTGCTTTTTCCCAAATACATGAGCTTATAGAAAGTCATAAATCTAATTGTGCTCTCTTTCTGCCTTTTAAAAATTACTGTTCTCCATGTAGAATCCCCCAGATCCACCTTTGTGAGTTGGCTTTTAACATGGGTGACTCTGGGTCTGGTGCATGGGCCTTAGCTTCAGTAAAAGCAAGAAGCAGGTGAAGCAACTGATACAATAATCAATATAATCTGTTATGTTAAAGTGGTCATGGGGGTCCTGGACATTGGCATCAGTGAAATAGCAAGCACTTGGTTCAGGAAAATATAAAGCACCCAATTTTAGTGTGTGCATGTAATTTGAAGTGTCTGAAAAAAACCTCTTTTTTTTTTTTTTTTTTTTTTTTTTTTAAATCATTAGTAATTTGTCCTTTTTTTTAGGAAGAAAAACAGATACATTGTGCAGTATTAGATAAAGAAATTAATGCAGTGACACTTGAGTGCAGTGTTGGCTATTTATACGTGGATCACAACTCAAAGGTAAGCTGTAAATGAAGCTCCTAGCTTTAAAACACACTAAACATGTTACAAGGATTTTCATGGGAGAAGAAAAACCCCTCTGAATCTCTTCTTCATTCCCAACAAACATCTCTGATCGTGCTGGTATCTGTATCTTTCCTGCTACTTTTAAGTGAATTGTTTAAACATTCCCTGGAATAATTCATTATGGGACAAGAGTGTTTGCATTATGCATCGATGGATTGTGCTTGGCTTCTAGGCAAGTGAGCTGACTAATGCCATGGACATATGTGTTAGGTCAATAGAAGGGGAGTAGAAGATACAAAAAGCAACTATTTCTTTAGTGCTGAATTTTTTAGGGCAGGAAATTCTAAATGGACTTAATAAAATATTTGCATTGAAACTGTGTCAAGATACACTATCATTTAAAATAAGGAAAATTTTATTTGTTCTACAGCTGGATTATAGTTTCCTCTTGGATGCAAGCTCATTAACCAGAGCAGAAGAGGACCTCAACATCATCATTAATGCTACCTGGTAAAGTCTAATAAAAATTGTTCAATGAACAATACTACTAGCTTTGGAAAACAGATAACTGGCAAGGCTTAGCAAAGCACGATTGCAAGGAAGTAAATTGATTGCAAATCAAATAAAGAGAAACTATAAAAAAATAGGTGATAGATATTTAAATAATGAGTAGGTTTCTGCCTGTAAAAATGTGGGAGGTATTAATGCCTGGCATGTTGTTACCAATTAAATAATTTTTATTTTGATAAGCTGAAAGGTCTAATTTTTTTTACAGAAATAATGTATAGCGTATGATGATGCCTTCAATACAGATTTTTCTCTCTTTGCATTTTTGTAGTAAAAATGAAGATGGCAGCATGTTGCTGGATAACATGCTAACTTTATCTATACCTCTAAAATACGAGATTGAGTTAAATACTCATGGGTAAGTCACCTGTTGGTATTACCTGCCCATCCACAGAACTGTTGTCTTGTTCCTATTCCAAATTCACAAAGTTTTTAAGAAGTGGGATGTAGCTGAAAAACCCTGGGGCTGAGTTGGCACAGCTCTCCTGGGCTCTGTCCCAGACACTTGTAAGAGTTTCTTTCCACTACTGGGAGATGAGACCATTGGTATCTGTGGTGCTTCGAACTTCTCTCTGAACAGACTAACGTTTTAAAAAGTGGAGTGTTTTTCACAGAAAGATGTGTTTAATAAGAGCATAGCAGATCCTCAGATTCCTTGCTTAACATGAACCATGGGTTTGTTGTGGGGCATTCATGGAGCATAGCTTTGGGTGAGCATTTATGACTTTTTATGATTCACTGGCATTTTTCAGAGGAAAGAGTACAAATACAGAGGGCTTCTATTCCAAAGGCAGATGATTTCTACTCTGTGTTCCTAGGTTTAGTTAAAAGCAAACTTGTGTGTTTTCTTACAACAAGGCTTACTGGAGGTAGCATGGAGCAGAAAATTATGCTAATGATTTATAGGAATTCTGTTTATTAATAATTTCTAAACCATTGTAGGTTTGTGTCACCAACTTCATTTGTCTATGGAGCAGAAGAGAAAGATTCACCAGTGACATGTATGAAGGAAAATATCAACTTCACTTTCCATGTAAGAGTTTTCCTTTGTAAACCCTATCATCCTTGTTTTGAAGGTTAATGTTTAGTGCATCTAATGACAGTCTAGACAGTCAGTAAGGAAACTTCTAAGAGTACAAGGGCACCGTGAGTAATTTCTGTGCATTAGTGAAGGGAAATTGCTTTTAATGCCTATTAGAACACTTTTTGGCCTAGCAAACGTTCCACTGAGAGATCAGAGAAAAATTTCCTAACACAAGCAGGATTGAAAGTGGTAGAGCAGTTCTGCCTTGTCACTTTTTCCTTTCAGAAACACTTCAAAAGGAATTATGGTAAGAAAAAGGTATTAGGAGCTTCTTATAAGGGTATCTGTAGCATCAAATTTGTCTGCAGTGGATTAAAAGCAGGAGTTTGGACATAAAGCTCTCCTAGTTCCTTTTGCATTCTCTCCTGGCAGGCAGTCTTCATGACCTCAGGTACTCATCACAGATTACTCATCACCTCCTAAGCAGTACTTACTCATCAGCTTTGGAGGAGGGAAGGCTTCAGTAAGCCCACGGAATGAATGAACAAAATGTTAACACTCCTAGCACAATGCACTTTCGTGACAGCATACCAGAGCAGCTGCTGCCCCATTCTGTGCAGTTTTATGTATTTATTTATGTGTGGTTTTGTTCCTTGAGTAGCTACCCTTGAAGCTCTAACTGTTGAACTCTTCACCTCTTCCCCACAAGGTTATCAGTTCAGGACCAAGCATGTCTCCAAATACCAGCTTAGAGATAATGATACCAAATGCTTTTCCACCCAGGGACTACAAATTATTCAACCTATTGGATATCAAGGTAAGCAGAGGTTACTTAATGTATTAGTAGCTGTATGAATTCTGTGAAAGAGAAGCAGAGTAAAGTCAGCTAAGTACTCAGTCTGTGTTTGATTTGGTAGCCACAGTGAAGCAGACTGAATTAGAATAGGATCATCTTCAGCCCCACGTGTTTCAGAATTCTGGAAATAAAATCTGCAGTTTTAACAATGATGTTTTATTTATTTTCAGACAACTGCTGGACACTGTTCCTATAATAAATACCCCAGAAACTGTACTGCAGCAGAAAAAAAATGAAAACATATTAAAGGATGTCATCACTTTCTTTTCAAAGCCTACTAAGAGGCACATGGTAAGGTTTGTCTTTCGGCATCAGTGGGAAACAACTGTATGAAAAAGCTTTAAGAAAAGAGTGTATCTTAGATAATGAAGTCACAGAGCCATCTTCAAAAGATGTGTGGTGGGGCCTGTGATAAGTTCAGGGTGGTCATAAGTGACTTTAGTTAAAGGGGTAAGAACTGAGCAGAGAAAGTTGATCAATGACACATTGCTGAAGTCAGGGTGGATGACAGGCACCTACCAAAAACTGCCAAAGGGGCATTGGAACTGAATGAGTGGGCAAGCAGAATGGCAGAGGAAATTCAGTAACAAACAAAATGATGCATCAGGGAAAAACAGGCTTTATTTTAATTGCACAAACTATGTAGATCAAATATTCATTGTCTTTTCCTTGTCAAAACGGTGCCATCAAACAAAACTAACAGGAGCTAGGTAAAAAAACCACAAATGTTAAAAATAACTGAATTCCAAGGAAGACTGTACAAGTTATTGGGACTGAAAGTCAATAAGAATTAGAAAATATGTGGAAATCATTTTTGGCTGGGAAGCTATTAAAAATATTTGGGAGAACTGGGAGAGTGGCATAAATGCGTGGCCTGCTCCAGCTCATCCCTCTGTTCCTGCTCACAGACACTGCTGGAGATCAGACACTCCACTACACAGTGTAAACCAGAACTGCTGTTTTAGCATTGCACTGCTGAGGCTTTGTCCTCATAGAAATCTGCACCTTGTCTTTGATAAACTACAACAAAGTTTAATCTGTCATCTTAAAAAATAACAAAACCAAACAAAAAACCCTATCCATTTTTTTAAAATTTTAATTTGGGATTTTTAAATAAGCACATTACAGGAAATATCATCCAATGATTGGGATACAGCCTGCACTGGAATATCCAATCAGTTTTCAGCATGGTAGTCTTGGATAAAGAATAATGTTAAAATAAACATAATCATGTACAACCTTGTGTTTTTGTCTTCTCCAAAGCTGTGTGAAGTGGTGCTGGTTGTCAGCATACAAATGTAAGGATCAACCAATTATACTGTTTGCAGTGGATAGCATAGTTATTGTCATTTATCATTATTGATAAAAGCCATTTTGAAATAACAGTGTAAAAATAAACCCTAAACATATACACAAATTATGACACTTGTTCTTTTTCAGTCTTAAAATAATTGCATTTTTAATAGAAATTACATCTGTTTTGTATAACAATTAGGTTGGTCTCTTGTTACTGTACCTTGAACACCTCTGGAATGACAGTGATGGATGACAACCTCGAGATATACCCTGAATTTCAAGAATAAACATGAAACCTTTTGTTTTAGTCAGTTCCTGTTATCTTTAATGCTAAGATTATATAGTTGATAGAGTTAAGTTTTAATCTTTCCCTCCCTTGTACAGTACTGCATGAAAAATGACAGCCTTTGCTTACAAATACATTGCAACCTGGGAAACATGGAAAGTGGAAAAGAAGCAACTGTTCTCTTGCATCTGGAGGCTACTCCTTTACTTTTACAAATGGTAACACATGAATTTTTCATACTTGAGGGAAATATTTCAAGGTGTATTTGCAGTATTCCCTGCATATAAATTCTAGGTGTTAGAATTTGTTTTCTAACAGTGAAACATGATTCAAACATGATTAAATCTAAATCTTTTAGGTTTTAACCTATTTTATGATGCCAATGCTAAGGCTCAAGGTGATGTATGAAAAACAAAAATATGTATTTTAGATTGTCACTTAATATTTATGGTATGTATTGCTTTGCCTATTCTGACTGGGTTATGTAGGATGGGGATTTAATTTCAACTCAATTGTATTTTTCTAAGAAAAGCAGCGTGGATGTGGACTTAAGTAAAATCCAACCTGGCTTCATTCCAGCTTCTGGTACTAATTTGTTTTGTGCTTAGAAAAAGGCACCATTGTGTGTTTTTATGAGATTCTGGTTATGTTAGCAGCTGTGTTATCATTATTGCTGGGCATGAATGATTGTGTTAAAGTTACTTTTTAAAAGATGGATTTTTTTTTTTTTAATCAGGATGATGCATCAGTATTGAAGTTTGAAGTAAGAGCAGCAGCTTGGCCAGAAAAAAAAGCAAAAGTCATTGAACTACATAAGGACAAGCAAGTTGCATATGTAAGAATTCTCTTATGAATTTGTGATGAAGATGTTGAAGTAGAAAAGCTAACTGCAATTAATATTGTAGAATTCTATACATACCTATATACCAGCAATGAATATAGTATTAATTACTTTAAAAATTAATTAATTTTCCTACATTTTTTAGTATCTGTGAGGGGGAAAAACTGCAACAGTTAGCACTAAGCTTATTTTCTGTTTTTCAGGTCTATTTGGAAGGAGTACACCACCAAAAGCCAAAATACCATGTTACTGTGCTAATTATTTCCCTAGGCTTAATAGTTGGTGTTACCTTGTTATTGGTTCTTTCATTTATATTATGGAAGGTAGGTTTTTAGTATTCCTTAGTTGCTTCAAGTCAGGAATTCATACTGTTGAATGATTTTTGGATCTGGGTTAAAGTATAAATAACATTTCATTATGATCTGTCCTTTCTAAAGAAAGATAATTCCTCCTGTAACTTGGGGTTCTTCAAAAATATTTCCCCATTTTTTTTATTTCATTTCATCTTCTGCATGTTCTACATTTTCTGTTACTCAACACCACAAATCCCTTTAAAATGTTTTACATGACAACTTATATTTGCAAATGATTTCTGTATTTTAATGATATCAAATGCATCATTTTTGTGGGATGGTGCTCCACATTTAGTATGACTTGACACATGATGACTGATAGTTTGAAACACTGTTTCATGCCAGAATAAAGTGTTTAAGATTTAAAATTGCAACATCAGTACTAAAACAATTCTGCGCCTCGGTAAAAGAGGAAATTAGTAAGAATGCAGATCCTCTGACAAGTGATTAAGAGATTGTTAACTTCTTTACCTACATCGAGACTTTCTCCATCCATCATTTTTACATGTAGACATGTAGAAATGTAATAAATTTAACAGGAACATTTTATTACCATATTTTAAAAATACTGGATTCTGCAGACCGTTAAAGTTCTCAAGCCCAAATCTTTACTCCATAGAGGAGAGCATTAGCCTCCCAAAAAGAAAAAGCAAACCTACTTTTTTGATTGATAAGTAGCACTTGATTACTTGGTATGACAAAGCACTGGC
Organism: Sitta carolinensis; assembly: GCA_032173965.1. Lineage (NCBI taxonomy): Eukaryota > Metazoa > Chordata > Aves > Passeriformes > Sittidae > Sitta > Sitta carolinensis. The sequence goes on from CM063288.1 coordinate 24,030,941, forward strand.
TAATACCATACTTTATAAATGTCATACATATGCATTTTTATCTTAATTAATCTTTTATGGTTTACATTTGATGACCTAGATTTGCTGATAACAGATTCCAAATGATGTATTACAGATTGGCTTTTTCAAAAGGAAGTACAATACGATCCCTCAAGACATGAACAGAAGAGACAGCTGGAGTTTTAAAAGTGGGAACAAAAATGACTAAGCTGGCAAATAAAGGTTTGTTTTTAAAATGAAGACATCAAAATTCACATTAATTCACAGAAGAAACATCAGCAACAAGAAACCCAGGCCTTGAGCTTACTTGTTCTTACGAAACATGCTTTATTTCCTTGAACTGTATGGAGGATACACCTTTACAGTACTGTTCTAATATGAAAATGGTAAACCAGTTTGTTCTGAAGTCTACCAGTAATATTTGAAATGCCATATATATAGATAGATATATCTATCTATCTATATATAATATCAAACAGACAGAAGAACACTAAAGATAAAGAGAAGAAGAATTACCAAAAGGAAGTATTTGTAGAAGGTAATAATTCTTGGTCAATCCTGGAAAGTAAGACCTCAAACACATTAGCATGAGTTATTCTATTATTTTTAAAGTTTCAATAATTTTTTGATCAGGCATTCAAGAAGAAATCCTCTCTCATCTTGCTCTGGCATTTTACCAAGGATAAATCAGCTCAAAGCTGAGTAGAACACACAGACATCAGAAAGAGCTCTCAGAAGCTCTGGACTTCTGCAGGTAACCTTGTAAGCTTTGGCTTCACGGGCACAGCCACATCACTGAAGGTACTTAGACATCCAGGCAAGCCAGAACCAGGAAGGCCAAAGGTGAATTCAGAGCAGGGAATTGTGTAGGGTAGCCTGGAGATGCAGCTGTAGATAGATTGAAGTATGGGAGACCATAATTTGTAGCCATCTATAACATGGTACTTGCAAGCATGAATTGCTTTTTTCATCCTTTCCTCAGACAGTGATGCCATAAGATTTTGGACTTCTCCAATGAATTATTTCTATGTGGGTTTTTTTTAAAGCAAGTATTTATTTTTATTTATTTGAAGATTTTTCTATAGTACTTATAATAGGATTTAGTGCTGGCCTTCTTCCAGAACCTGAAAAAAAAAAAAAGACAGGCTTCAGCTGCCAAAACCCAAAAGACTCCAACTGCCAACTGTACCGGGCCAAATTTTATCTTTAGATTAAGTACTTTAGAAAGTACTTAATAAGGAAGTCACTTGGAGAGCCAGCTTGGGTTCTTGGGAAGGTGTCAGATAAATACCATCCAAACTGGCACCCTCAGCAGCCACTCGGCAGAAAGGCAAACGACTGAACAGAACCATGGAACAAACCACTGCTCTGCTACTCCAGGAAGTTTCTTCAGCTAGCTAAGTTTGCACTGCCACCTAGCTTTGGTGAAACAGCACAAAGGAAAAAAAAACCGTTCCTTTGCTCCCCAGAACAGCTGGAGAATGTTTAGCTTCAGCAACTGAATTTATTCACCAGGAGGACAGAGAAGGCTGTGAGGCCAAGCCTTGGATGTCTTTCTGAACTCTGCACCGAGGAAGGAATGTCATCTGGACAGATGCTTCAAAGGAAGCTGCACTATCCCATGGGAACCAGCCTGAAACTCAAACCCACAGCAAGTGCCTTCAGCAAGCACTTCTGCTACTAGAGTGCTTGGTGCCATAAAAGCCATGTTGCCCACAGATTCCAAAGGTATTTGGGACCATTTTGTAACTTCCTTTCGCTTCACTTGATGCCGAAGATGTGGATCACTCCTAAGGATGTTTTCCTCTAATATCTACAGTGCAAGGACAAATGAATGTGCATATATTTTTTTAAAAAGTCAAAATAAAGTATGTCGAGAATTAAATACTTTCTTGCAAATCTGCGTAAAAACTGTACCAAAAAATGCTTACCTTCCACATAGGTTTAGTGAATTTTTGCACTTTAACCAAAAAATACGTTTGAACAGAAATTAGTTTGACATTACAGCATACTGTGAAAAATATACCTCAAATACTGGAAGAAGCATTCATGTTGTTTTGAGTACAAACAATGCAAGGAAGTGAAATCAAAGCATTTTATTTATCTTTGAGATAGTTTACATAAGTCAATACATGTGATAATGATGCCTTGGAAATTGTACACTTTCTATTCAAATTTGATTGTTAACATGTAAAAATGTTGGCTGCCTTTTCTTAGGATATGAAGCAAAATTATGAAGCTTTTATAAACCAGGTTGACAAAAAATGAATGTACAATGTCCTGATGGTGGCAAGATTATAAAGTATTATTCAATTACATTTTATTAAAAAAAAACCCAAAGAAGCTAAATACATGAATGCTGTTTGTTCTGCAAGTTCAATTCTTTTCTTAAATTTCATTTAATAAATAACAGTTAAATCTACTAACTGTTGCTGGAGTGGCTTTTTCAACAACTTAAAGAAGCTTAGTTTGAATTTCCTTAGCATGTTAAAGATATGTATGAATTTGTATGAATTCTAAGTGGAACTGCTCCTTGTGACTTGGACAACAGGTAACAGCTTGGGTTTAGGAGCCAAATCCTCATCTGCAGTACTTTAGGTGCAGTACTTAGTCCTGTGTCTTTATCACATGCTATGAATTTTTACAACTATTTATAATCATAGTACCTCTACATCTCTTGTAAAGGCTTAAGCCCTTGATTTAGCAACATCATACAGGGATTGGATTTCACATTACACTCGACTGCTTCCTGAAGAAAGCTCCTAAAACAACTCATTCTTGCCCTGACACAATGCAGCTTTCACACCATTATTTGTGCACTGCCTTCTGAACAACTCCTAGAGGAGGGACCAGGAAAACATTCCTTATCCACAGTCCTGCAGAGGGAAAAACATGGTCCGCTACTTTCATCTCAAAGGAAGCCAGTTCCCAGAAAAAATACAGTCTTAATTTGCTGTCCTCAACTGTCTTCAATATTAAGTAAACTACCAAATAAAAAAAAACCACTCAAAAATTATGTTTATGCCCTACAAGGAAATTATAAAAATTTATCACAACTCCAAATTACTTAGCACAACTTTAGTCTCAGCAACGACGAAAACTATGCTGAATAACATTTCAGTTCTAAGAGAAAATACTAATTTTATAGAAAGAGTGGGTTTTAAAATACATTTTAACAAAGGAAAGCCATATAGGACATCAGCATATTTTTTTGTTATTTGACTAGAAATATTTTGAGAGCAAATATATTAAGGCAACATTAAAAAACTAGATAACTAGAAATAGAAGTACTTGATTGAAAAAATAAATGCGTACACTTTTATTTTGCTACACTTCAGCTAGAGCTGGTGAGTAGAGGTTTGGTTCTTCCCTGTGCTGAATTGAGTTACCTGACAACACGGATAGCAGCAGCAGACTTAGAAGTATCTCATTCTAAAAAAGTCTAGACTAATAGAAAAAATTTTTTTATTCTGAATAAACTTCTTGAACCCCAAATTTGTAAGAGACCAATAAATTCAATTTTCATTTTTTCTTGTTAAAGCCTAACAAGCTTTGATACAGTTAAACAGAACCTGATAAAAATATATAATTTAATAAGAATTTAAACCCAGAAACAGAACAAACATCCCAATTAAGCTTCTGCTACAACTGACATCAGTACAAGCCCAGAACCCGGAAAGCTGTGCATAGGGGTGAGAACAGGATTCTTTGTAACAGAATTTCCAGTCTCCCTTCTATATGCAGTTGCATGTCGCTTGGGAACTCTCCAAGTCATCAGTGTTCACTCCATAGAGATCAATAAGTTGAGGATGCACCCTGTGAAGCAAGAAAGTCAAACTTTATCAACCAAATGTCATCAACTCTTGCAATGGATGTGCTGCTTCTTGATGTTGGCAAGGAAAATGAATATGGACAAGTTTTTATAGGGAAATAGATCAGGGTGAATTACTCTGTGACAATTCCTATAGGATCATCTTTAGAAGAATATATTATAAATCCTACAACATGATCTGCCTTTTATTTTACATACCAGACTTACTCTGAGCTGTGTGCCTTCAACTAATCCTGTGCACATTGCAGAAAAATGAGCCACTGCCCACTTAATTCCACTGATAATCCTCCCATTTCCTATGTATTTGTAGTCTTGTTCTTAGATGCTGGAGACTATTCTTAGATAAGGAGACTTCTCAAAGAGCAGTAAGTTTTCCACAAGTGAAGAACTACATGTTTTTCTTAACCTTACATGTGCTGCTTTCCAAGTAGGAATCCTTGTCCCAAAAGGAGCTCCCCATGGAGACACATTATATACCTTTGCTCTCCAAGAAATGTAAATTCCAGAGATGAAGACAAGGCAACCAGGGCAGAGGCCCAAACGATGGTGGAAGGGCCAGACCCTGCAGTGCACAGCAGTTCTATTGCAGGAGCACTCAGAACACCTAACTCTGGCACCATCTGTGCTCTATAGAGATGTAACACCTCTCAGATTGCAGCACCAATCTGTTATGGGTGTATGGTCCCGAAATGGGACACTGAACCTTACCTGACATGAACTTCTGAGGCTTCCTTCATCAAGTCTCCATCTATATTCCAAGGGTAGTTTCCTTCAGCATTCAGACACACATTTTCTTTGGCATCAGGTCCACTTCTAAGCCTCGGTTGTACTTTTACTTCTTGAACTGTGTAGGTCTCAACAAAGGGAAAATTGAACTAAACCAAACACAGACAGAAAACAAATGAAGATGAAAGATACAGGTGGTAGTTGAGAACAAAATGGGTTACTTGAAATTTAAAAGCTGGCTTTTTCTTTTGTCCTAAGTGGGAACATTTGACTCAAGTTTTGACCACATGAACCATTATGTATTCCAGCTAGTGTTTACAGATTAATGTGGTGTTTTAATCCTAAACAGAACCTCAGAAAAAAATGGTAGTGTTCCATTTGTATTCCCATATTGGACTCGATCAACCTGCAGCTAAGGGGGTATATTTTGAGCATACCAAATACTTTCAGAATATGTGGAAGTCCAAGCAGATTGTTTCCTGTGCCCTGTTCATCATTACCAGTAATCTTGTCCTAAACCAGGCTAGTTAGAATGCTACTAAATGGTTGTCTTAAAGGAGGCCCCATATCTCCTTGTCTGATTTATAACTACAAAGGCAGAGAGATAAGCAAGGCCTTCCTCCAAAAGCTTAAATGGAAAGCTTAAGCTATTTCCTCAATTCAGCCATTAGTGTTGTCACCTGGAACTGTCACCCCCAAACTCCTTGGCTGTAGAATTCAAACCCAAACTCTCCTGTTAAAGTGATTTCACATAATCCCAGAACATTTGAATGAGTACCAGAGTGCTTGGGCCATGCAGTGGGGCTTTAGACAGCAATAAGATCTGTGCTTGAATGCTTCATTTTTCTCTTCCGAGACAGAATTATGACTACAATTTTGAAATACAGGTCTGCAAACATCATGATTAGATGGGATGTATACCTGCTAAAAATCAATGCTCACAACCCACTGCTACCAGCACAGCATGCCGTGACCTGCTGAAATCACCAACTTTACCAATTTCTGACAGAGTTGTGTGATGCCCCTACAGCTCCACATTCTTCATCTCTGTACTACACAAAATTCAGACACAGCATGCATTTCCTTATTGTGGTGAAAGGGCTTTACACCCATAAAACTATGGTACAACACAAACACAATTTAAACCACAACAGATGGACTGAAATAGGCTAATCTGTATTAGTCTAGTGATTTAAAAAAGGAAAAAAAAAATCAGATAAAAAGGGGCTAATGTATTCTGACAGGAAGCTAAGTCTCCTTATGAGGATGCTAACATTAACTCTTGCAGCTTGTCTACTTTCACGATTAACTGTTCTTTTTATAATCATCAGAAAGAAATTAACGTACCTGATTTTTTACACTGGTGTATCTTTTCAGATGCTTTATAAACTCTGTTCGAGAAGTATTTTGTACAACAATAAGAGCCATGCTTCCATTGTTCAACCTGAAAAGCAGACCAAAAAGATAATTCATTAATTTGAAAGTACAGCAGGCTTTTCAATAGCCTAGATTAAAAAGAAAATTTTTAAAAGCCTACAAGAGTAAATTAATAGGATAGTCTCAATGGTTTTTCAAATCTTTTTGCTGATCCCCACCCCATAAATCAATATGAATTGTGCACTGAAGTTATTTAGCATCTATATAACATCCATTGTAATAATAACTTGTAGTCCTTTATCAATAGCCATAATTTCTTGAACTTAATACATATAAACTAAGAAAAGCTTGCTTTTCTACTTAACAGATGGTTTTTAAACATCGGGGATCACAAACTTTTCTGTTTTTACTTTTCTCTCCAGCAACATGTAACCGTTACCATAAGTGCTGCGGGGCAGAGTTGTACCCAGAAAACAATGCCATGGTGCATGGAAGCCCCCCCAGCACAGACCCAGTGCAGATGGGCTCCCCCACCCTCTCCACCAACACCCATGCTGCCCTAACAAAGGCTGCCATCTCCAGCTCACACTCAATCAGCAGTTCTTAGTACAGTGCTATTTGTACACTTCACAAAACAAAAGGGCTAAGAATTTTTATATGAGAAAGCAGTTGCATACTAAAGATTAAACAAGAAGAGCCCCCACAGTGCAGATGCTCAGTTGCTCTCAGTATCCAGCCACCATGGGTATTTTAGCTTCTTGGAGAACTGGGGTCGGACGGAGAGCGAGTGTCAGTTCCCCCATTCCTTAATGGAATGTACCTGGACACAGAAGCTAACTGGAATATCCATGCAATCATGCCTAAGTCCCATTTGAGTTCTAGAGACAGAGCAGTGTTCAACAAGAGAATCTCATGAACATGGCAATCCCTGCTGAGACTGCCTTCTGGAGAGAGATGGGGTATTTCCTGTCTTCTGCACATATATGCATACATATATTTATTTGTTCAGCGTCTATGTTTGGAAAATACCTTGAGAGTGTTTAAAAAAATACTTCCAGCATACCAGCACTGAAAGTGATAGTTCAGATAGCTACTGAACAGCTGCATGAGGAATGTTCTCAGACTATGGTAAGAGCACTATCTGGGAGTTTAATTGTTACATAAACATTAAGCAAGTCACCTGGCACAGCAGAACTTTGCTGATTCAGGAAAGAGGGATGATGACATTTAAAAAGCTGCCTCCTTATCATATTGGTTTCAATAAAAGGGCACAGCAGACTACTGGGCATTCAGCACTATGGCCTTTCATCTTTAGAAATGACTAAGAATTCTCATTAATTCTCTAGAAAAAGCCCCATCTGCAGTGAAGCACAAGACCTATGTTGTGAAAAACACATCCCACAGGGCTCCATAGCACAGACGGTTAAATGTATCTGGACATGTTTCTGCAAATTTAAACCAGTGTAACTGGTGTTACGGGCAGCAGGCAAAGCTTGCATCCCACTTCAAACATCTTTACATGGCAGAAACCTCTTGGGGAAAAAGAAGAGAGAGAAGAAGCCTAGATGAGTTCCCTCCATAATGGGTCTCGAGCCTCTAACAATCAGTGCCACGTTTTTGTTTCCAATATTGAAAAGACTTACAGTTAATATGCTATTCGCTTATAACAAAGGAAGCTCCTGTTTGAGTCTACCCTTCCTACTCTACTAGCTGACCACACTTCAAGATTATTTTCAAAAAGAGATGAAAGAACCAAGGGTATTCTTACACACAAAAAAATAGGGAAATACACTGAGCAACTGCACTGGAAGAGATGCTGGCTCATTCAAACTGGCAATAATTGCATGGAATTGTCACAAAATTCCCTGTCACTGAGAAATGGGGAAGAACAGACAGAAGGAGAAAGCGAAGCTAAAATTCTCATGAGAATTTTCCAACTTACTGGAATATAAAAACATTAAATGCAGAACAAAGTTCCTAAAATAGGACTGCATCAGAGCACTATCTTGAGGACTATGAGATTAGCAGGACCCTGGTAGCAAAGAAAACTTCTCATTAAGAGTTTAATCATAAATAATTTGGTTCTACATTGTTTCCAAGAAGATAAGCCAGTAAATTTGAAGGAAAACACCTCATCAATTCTTCTCTAATTTCACCTAGTGACAATTTAATTAAACAAAAGAGACTCATTCCATAAACTTCTCTGAGTGCTGGGGTTTTTTGGTACACATTCATGCACACACACGAGTCTCTGCGTTCTTTCTGGAGGGAGAATTTTGTACTTTGATAGAACTACAAAGTTTTTACTTGCTATTCTGCTCAATTGCCAACTGGATACAACAGGTAAAAATATTTACCACCTAAGAACTGCTTTGGTGACCACAGAGCAGGCTCTCAACAAGGAACTAAAGGCAAAATGAGTCAATGTCAACAGCCAGGCTATATACTCCTTTGTTTCCCCAAACCCTGCATGTAGAAGCTTAATTTCTCAAGTTCTGAGGGAAACCAAACAAATAATAATAAGAAGAAAAAGACAAGTGGGAATTTTAGTCCTTAATATCATGAGAAAAACTTGTATTTCATTTTTGCTGGCAGTAGAGCAGAAGACAAGGACCACTTTTATATCTAAAAAAAAATAAAATAAAATCTAAGGGTGAAGTTTCCCCATAAAGCCAAATCCTATGACAGATGACTGCTCAATGACTACTACTTAAGTCAGACTTGCCAACTAATTTAATCACAGCAATTATCCACTCATAATTCTAGTTAGACTGCTTGACCTTATTTGCCTGATCCAAAAACTGATTACAATTCCTGGGATTATCGAGTCTGCTGCAGTCTATGCTCCCTCCCCCCATCCAGAGGGACTAGACTACCTAAACATAGGCTCATATTCTCGGAAAAGCCAAGGTCTTAAGGTAAGATGTCCGAATTTATAGACATGACTAATTCTCTAAACCCATACTGACCTCGTATTAGGTGCCAAGCCTCTTGGTGCCATTGAACACAGACAAGGGATTGCCATAATGCTCACATTCAGGAAGTGACCCTGAATTTTCTGCCATTGATCCTTGCTACCTAAATATAGCAGAGTAATTCTATATTACTCCAGTTAATCAGCCATGGTTCACTTTAAAAAAATTCTAAAAGCAGAAACTCACCTTTTTTTGTTCTCTCTTTCTTCTTTCTAAAAGGGTGTAAACATGTAGGTAAAAAAAAATTAAAGTAATTTTTGCATATTTAAGCAACATACTTTATTAAAAAAGAATAACTTGGTAGTGGAACAAAAGAAATCAATAATACTGAGTGGAAGACTGACTTGTAAAAAAATCCTCTTTAACAGTCTACAGGAAACACTTTACAAAGTGCACAAGTTCGCAGTTGTCAAAATAAATATTTTTTCAAAGATTAATCACCTGTTGATTAAATTTGAAATAAGTAAAGAATCCGTACAATTTTATTCTTCAAACACTTTTCTGTAGCTTTGGAATTGTTTGACTCAGTTTTACTTACCTGTCCTTCTCATGAGTCTCTTCGTGTGGAATTTGTAGAGGGAGAAATGATAATTCACATTCCTCTGGCCTGGAAAAGTATTGCCATTTACTATGATGTAAACCAATATTCTGACTTTTATCAAAGTTAAGATGGCTTTAAGGAGCTTCTGAATGTACAGAATTTATCTCCTCTTTAACTTGTAAGAGGGATATACATCACATCTGAGTTAAATCTGTCTGCAGTTAAGACAAACTACTTTTCTTTCTCTAGGCAAACTACTACTCTCTCTTTACCAGATTTATTATTTCATTTTCCTCAAGAAAATGAGAAATACTAGAAAAACATAACATCTCTTGGCATACTTGAGATCTGCCAGTGTTTTGATGACAGCGAAATCCTTCCTCTGGCTGGAGGGCATCCAGCGGTGCTTCTCGGCCAAAGCCAAAGCCCTCGCCCCAAACCCGAACATGGCCGAGAACCCAAAGCGCAGCAGCTTGCTTGGGGTGCTGAAAGTACACACGTCTACTGCTTGAATGTGTCCTAAAATTTCACACATAGAGAGCAGAAAAAAAAAAAAAAAAAATAGCATCTCTATTTCAAATGACACACAACTTACCACTTCTTTTTCATCTATTTTAGCTGGGGGGAAATAACCCCTCCAGACTACTCTCTCTCTCTCTAGGAAATGAAGTTTTACTAATCGAAATCAGAATCAATCTAGATAAAATTAAGACTCTATCAAAGTAGTCATTTCAGATGCTTGAAAATGTTAAAGTTATGGTAAAACATTCAGTTATTTCATAAGGCTGCAAAGGGTCTGACTCTTAATTCTATGCACATTTTCAACAACTAGAATCAAGGAAAATGTAATAGCACTATTATTTGCATAAAACCCTGCAACCATTTCACCAAATATAGGTAATGACTGTACATTGTACTGGAGAATACATGGGAACTCTTAAATATAGGTTTTAAATGTATTCATGCTTACAGTGATAAAACATAAACATATAATTCTGTTCAATATAGGATATATACGCTTTTTCTTTAATAGACCCTGGGCATCTTCCATTGGATTCAGTGTCTCTGATTTTTAAAGAAAGACGGGTTTAGATTTTGCCTGTAAAGAGTTCTGTATTTTTGTTTCTCAACTTGAGAAATAGAGCAAAAGCTCTTCCACTGCAGACTCAGTGGACTCAGTGCCAAGACCAACACTCAAGAGGGACCTTATTCTGTTTTCTCTTTTTTTTTATTTAAAAAAAAATTCTAAAGAAAGACTGCTTTGAGAGTACAATTAACATTGCCTAACAAAGTATTTGCTATTTCCTAAGACCTAAAAAATAAGGTTTGAACTAGCAACCTACTTTTCTCTTTTAGCATAATTACATTTTCACATCCAGAACCCATTTATTGTGCAGATCCAGCGGCAAATGATATTGTTTTTTCTACAAATAAAGCTTTCTTATAGAAAGTGTTAATATTTAAAAGAAATGCACCTGGAGCTAAAACCCTACCATATAGGTTACAGTGACACAGCAAACTGCTATGCCTTCACTGAGCAACTGGTTATGACAAAATTCTACACACTGCTTTATCATTTATAATCTGGTAATGAATGTAAAAATATTTACCCATTACAATGTGCAATGCTGCTGTCACTGCATGTTTAATACCATAGAGCGTATGGGCCAAAATATTTGTAGTACCTGTAAAAGTGAACAAAACCTGCTGTAAAAAACATGAGAGATACAGAATAACAAGAACAAATATACACAGCATTTTTAATATCTGTGCTTTCCAAAAAATAAAGCCTCCCCACAAATTGTCTTGTTAACAGCAGAAATGCTGAATAGTATTAAATTACAGCCTTTAAAACTTCCAGAGGTCAATAAAATCTTCTCTGCAAATTCATTCATAAGAGCCATAAAAAGCAAAGTGGGGGGAGAAACAAGCTTTTCAAAATATTGCTTATTTGGGTTTTTTAAAACCATCTCCTTAATAATCACCTCTTACATACCCAAGTGCTGTACTAAGGAACTAGAAGGCAGATTACCTAATACAATGTATACAAGGAATATTTTTTGGGTGGTAAAATAATAGCTCCATTTTCCAAGCCAAATTATCTTTAATCTAGTCAAAGACAGCTGCTGTGCTTCTTGTGGGCTACATTTTAGATTATTAGAAGGAACGGTGAATAAAATTAATTACTGCACATCAGCTTTACAAATAAAAACTCAATGACTGCAAAAAAGGGAAGGCAGAATGTGGCATCCTGACAAACAGGTGACTTGCATTCACGCTGAGCCATCTCACTTTTATTTGTCACTGCCTGGACACCGGCAGCCAGTCGTTCTACCAGCCACCAGAGAGAAGAGCAGAGCAGATTTTGAAACAAGGGAGTGAATCGGGTGGCAAATAGAAGAAAAAGTCAAAACCCAGCAATGCCAGCACAGAGTTGAAAGAAAGAGTGGAAAATCAGCTGTCAGCTTGTAAAAGAAAGAAGCAGAGTTCTGAAGGCCCTTAACTGTTGGTGACTGATCTGTCAAGGCAGACGTGGGTAAGAAACATGGAGATAAATATGTAAATTTTGCCCTTCTGCTTTAATGCCTAGGACATAAAATACTGTGCATCAGCTGAATTTTTAATACTAATTTATTTTTAAAATCATGAAGAAGGAGCAGTTGTGTCTTTCCCAAATAGGTATAGTGTTTTTTTTAAATTTCAAATTGATTTTTCTCATTTCTGGATTACTTAGCCAAGTAGCAGAGCAAAAGAATTCACCTCTGGAAAAATAAAAGCCTGCCACCAAACTGGCAGAATATTGACTTCTTCATATCACTGATTAAGGGATGAATAATTCAATAACAGTTTAATTAAAAGAATAAAAATTACAAAAGAACAGTTTAGAACCTAACATTCCCATATAAAAATGAGCTCACATAGACTTTCAAATTATTTTCCTGTTTGAATTATTTAATAAGCTACAGCAGCAATAGACAATTCTGGATGTTAAATTTGCCCTAAATTTTATGGAAGAATTACTTCTCTTTATAAAGTAGGGGAAAGAAGAGAGGAATTGGAAAGACTATTGCATGGCAAACAACAGACACTCAAATAAGCACTTTTAAAGCATCATGTACCTGATTGAAAAATTTTGTTTATCCCAAAATTCTGCTTTGATGTCATGCAGAGTGTAGGGAAAAAAATACTGAATTTGCAAAGACTGATGTACATAATTACAAAGCTCAAAAGGCATCATGCCATTCTTATTCAGGAATATATCTTTGATTTTCTTTTTCCAATAATTTCTCTAAATAAAAAACTGTAATATAACTGGGAATCTCATAGATCACCTGTTAAGTCCTTAGAGCACCTTAGCATCTGAAATTAATACAGAACTTCACAGAAATCTGCCATAACATCAGAGAGAGGAGCTCTGAGTTCCTGTTATATGAAGGAAGTCAGGTTCATCTTTTAAGGTAACAGACTACAAAACCCCCTACATTTGACCTAAAAAGCAATTCTTCACAGAATACTAAAAGTATATGCCCAACACTGTTTCATGTTTGAATGACTTCAGGGATTTAACTTCCAGACCCAACTAGTTCTGCATTGCCAGTGAAGGTAGCTAAAGATGCAACTCAAAAATACTCAGAAATTTCCTTCAATCAGATTATACAGCTCTTATCAACTGTTATGGGTATTGTCTCCAAAACAAAGGAAATCACACAGGAAATGATTGTTACAAGTCAGGCAAATCATGCTTACTTCCTGTATGTCAAAATAGGGCAGTTGTTACTCTAAAAAAAGTATTTCACTTCTCACTGGAGAGCAAGCTAATTAAAGAGCACAAGGTGGAATACAGTTTGGAAGATCAAGCTTGGTACGAGTTTAAGCTGCAAACCTGATTTAAGAGTAATTTATCAATGCAGATGGCAGCAAGATACCAAACGACCACAGCTGAAGTCGGTACCAATCTTCAGACTGACTTTAATGAGACTTAAATCTCATTCCTACTAAACAGGATAGGCACAAGTAATTGCATCCTTCCCTTAAATCTTTGGAGCTCATTAATATTTGCAGAAGTAAACAAGGCAAAATCCCAGCCTTTCAGGACTCTGAGGAAGATAAAACAAGTTCTGTGTTCAAAAACAAAAGTACCACATCCACCCTTCCACAAGTTGAAGAACTAGACCAAGCACCATCATGTTCTCCAAAGACTCCACTTAGTACGTGCCTACCAGCAGTTTTGATCCCAATAATGATTGAATAATGTGCATTAACTAAGTCCTATACAAGCAGGGTGCCAGACAAAATAACCCAAAAAAAAAAAAAAAAGCAAACACCATAAAAACATGTAGCCTATAAACAAAGCAGAAACTATAAAAGTTATACAAAAATAATGATACAAGCGTGATTTAAATGGTGATTCAATAATGGTTTTAATGCCATTATTCATACTTCCAAGTAATCTCTTTTCCCCTATGCAAGCTCAAGATATTGTTTACCAATAACAACTGTTCCCCTGGACACTATCATATTACTTCAGAGACTAAAAACCTTTGATGCCCATGACTTGCAATGCTCACACATTAGTAAGTTAAATTTTTATTTCTCACTTTAGATACTCAATTTAATGTGAAAAGGTTCATCCATACAATTCTAGCATCTCCATCATAAGCATTTTTTTTACAGAAACAAAGAAGATTTTATTACTCCAACGATGTAATTCTGTTCAAAATATCAACCAATTTTCCTGACATTGCAAACAACTTCCTACCACCTCCTTCCCACCAAAAGTGCAAAAGCATCTCAGTAAGAACAGAGTGTCTGCAGGTCATGTAAAGCATGACTGATGAAGGTACCAAACAGAAATTGTAGAGAAAAAAAACTGTCCTTGGAAGTGCAAGCACTTCTGCAGTACAATTAACTTAATTAACCAGACAACATGAATATTCATAAGGCTGTTAATGTCTCCCCCATCCAAACAGATAAATGTGATGTAATGACTTCCTAGTCAAGCATAGCTAAAATTCTGATGAAAACTGCACCAACATTTTGGTTCTTTGCCTGAAATATCACAAAAATTAACAGTCCCTCAGTAATATTTTATTTCCTGAATTAATTTGGAATCATGAATTTATTTAAATGAACCACTTTGGACCAAAAGGTTCACAGGCATCAGATATAGATTGTTTCTTGTTCTGTAACAACTGGATAGCTTTTTTAATGTCCTTCCACAGTTCCCCCTCCCCTTTCTCTGTTTCCCCCTCCGTACAGTTTCTTAGCAGTAGTTCCCATAGCAACAAACACTCTTGCTAATGGCCAGCAGTACAACTGCAGGCTTCCCCACGTCTCAGCCGTTTGATTTGGACCACAATAAGGCAGCTCAGTAGAGTATTTCAGTAAAAACATACTCCCCTCTGGACCTCTCTCTTCAGGAGGTAAATGGTTTCAAGAGCATCTCCTTCCCATCAAGATGACTGAAAGTTCAAAATGCTGTCTTAAGTACTTATTATAGAAGCTAAAACCAGATTTTAAGCCACCCACATAATACTATCCTGTAATTCAGTTGCTGTTCCTACTCAGCTGGAAAATCCTAATAATTTTGTACAATGGATTTCTGGTGGGGGAAAAAAACCCCCAAGCTGCATCCTCATGAGAACAAGTATCATACTTACCTGTTTCCTGACTACCTCATGGAGTATCAGGAATATGGAAATCAAACAAACAACAGATTGTTTTTAAGAACCGATTAGGAGTTTCTCACAATATCATTTTATAAACTGTTCTGATCCTCTTTTACAAAATCTGCCATTCTGTGTAAGAAACCATACAGAATTCTTTCGGTTTACAAGTCCTTTCTGACTATGACATATTTGTCTTTAACTGAGGAGAGTAAGCACCGATGATGAGGCACAGTGACCTACACACAGCAGGGATTCTGGTGCTGGAGACATTCTGTCTCGGCTCCATTGAGATAGTCAGAGTTACTGAGCAGGTAAGTGATGGCCAAACTTCTGTACTCAAACTCATTACCTTCATGTCTTTGACTCTCTTTTACTAAGCGTTTTTTAACCTGAGAAAAAGCTAATGCAATCTTGCTCCTTTACAAGCAACTAATTTTCCTTTTATATGTGCAAACCAAATTAAAGCACTAAAAAATCTGCTTGCTCATTTCAAAGTGACAAGCTCCTTTTTTTCGTAGAAAACCAAAAACAGTGATTTGCTGTTTTACTGGCCGTAGGAATTTTTTCCTTACCAGTTAAAAACATCTGAGAAACTATGTCAAGTAGTCTTAGCAAGCATCCACACCAGAGAGTAGTGCTCATGCAAAAATACCTCTCTTCTTTTCAAGAGAAGTAATTCCTATACTAGTCCAGAATCAACCCTGACTGTACTGATTTGTGCTGGTTTGACTAGGGCAGGCCATTCTCTTCCCAGTGGCTACTCTGTGGCTGTGTTTTGGATTTGTGCTGAGCACAGGGTTGATACCATGGAGATGTTTTTGTTATTGCTGAGCAGAGCTTACACAGAGCCATGGCACAGAGCTATTTCTTCTTTTTGAACTGCCATGCTGGTGAGGAAGTTGAGGGTGCATGGGAGGGTGGAGGAGAAAAAGCCAGGGCAGGTGAGCCCAACTGACCAAAGGGATATACCAGTCCATATGACACCATGCTCAGTATATAAAATGGGGGAGAGGTGGGACATTTGAAGTGATGGCATTTGTCTTCCCAAGCCACTGTTCCATGTGATGGGCCCTGCTCTCCTGGAGATGGCTGAACACCTGTCTGCCCATGGGAAGCAGGGAATGAATTCCTTGTTTCATTTTGCTGGTGCACACAGATTTTGCTTTTTTTTAATGAAACTGTCCTTATCTCAACCCAAGAGCTTTCCAGAGTTTACCCTTCTGATTCTCTCCCCAGTTCCACTGGTGGGGCAGAGAGTGAAGGGGGCAGCCATGTGGGGCTGGGCTTAAATCACAACAGCTCTTGCTAAAGCCTTCCTGCTGGGCAAAGCTACACTCCAAGGAGGGCAAATACAAAAACTGAGGAGAAGGGACACACAACTCCCCCAACACAAACGAAACCACACCACAAGATACAAGTTAATAAAAGAGCAAGATGAATTTTTAAGAGAGAGAGATTTTCATGCCTGTAAAACTAAAGAAGAAAGTAGGCTTTTGTGCACTATTTTTTTTTTTAATATAATGTACATAACGTATTTCTGGGACACCATTTTAAAATAGACCCTAAGCATGAATCCATCTGAGAATACTGCTAAGAACACTGGAGATGAAAGAAAGGAAAATCTAGAAAACAAAGTTTTCATTTGGTATCATTTCTGTCAGAAATAATTGTGAAACTTGATCCTTTGTGGATCAGCTGAAAATTATTTTAGTTTTATTCTTTCTCAGCTTCTTCCTTCAGGCAAAGAGCTCATCTGTGCCATTACTATAAATTATCATTACAATTTAAAATCAAGTCATTTGTAATCAATATAAATCACTAATTGAGGACATTTATTCAATAGCTCCCTTACATTACATGAAGCTTTAGCATCAAGAACTGCCTTTAGTAGCCAAAACTGCAAAACATGCCAGAGGGACTAAAAACAGATGATTAACAAAAATGTAACAGTACCTCTGATTCTCACCTGCTGGTATTACTCCAAGAGGAACTGGTGCTCTGACAGGCTTTGATGCACAGTCTGTGTCTTTCCCAGCATCTATCTGGGCTCTGAGTAGTAGCCCATGAGCAACTTCACTGACAGATCCATCTCCACCAACACAAACTACCCTATTACAAAACAAAAATACCAAACATTTCAAAACAAGCTCTTTCACAGCTGAACAAACAAGTGGAATGAAGCTACCCCACACCATATACACAATGATATTTCAAAAAGCTAAAAAACATTCTTTCTTTAACAACAAGTTTGGGCTTCACTGTCAGATCAGTAAATGTTACCTGAATGCTCCTTAAGTATTCTTATTTCTGCTTTCTGTCCGAGTAGGAGTAAATACATTTAAAAACTTACAAAGTTTTTCTTACCCTACCACACATCATGCACACAAATTGATCAGATGGAAGACACAAACACATGTTTAAGTGCCTCAGTGGAAAACCTCTTTACATTTTTCAATGCTGACCCATACAAACACTTCAATGCCTTTTAACTGCCCTTACAATAACAACTCACCAATATTACAATAAAACAAAAAAACACTTGAAAACAGCTATTTTCATACACTATGCAGGCAGTTGAGGGATTTAGCAAGGTATAAAATCCTAGTGCCAGCAATCCTTTGCACAAAGGTACTTAATCACTGCTTCTGGAGCACGTAATTAAACTCCCACCTGCTGTGGCTATAGAGAGGAATGCATTTGTAAAAGCTCTGTTACAGCAGACCTTTTTTTTCCCCTTGTTTTTGTTTATTTAAGTACATATTACAGTGATTCTCCAAATTAGTAAACATATTTTAACGACAACAATAGTAATGATACTTTCCAAGCACTTATTTAGTAGTTAATTTGGGAAGAATTCACCTAAATTATATTTTTTTCATTTATCTGTATGAATGCAATTGTGAAACTATGTCCAATCATTCAAAAAGGTTAAAAACTGGTAAGATCTTTATAAGAAAACACTGATTATGTTATTAATGTTATCAAAAGTTTAAATTCAATTACCTCATCTCCTTTAACATTTTTCTTCAGTTTCTATTATTATTTCCAAGCTGATTTTTAATCTCTAATTTTTAGGAATGTTTCTTCTATCTAGCTAAACACTGCCACATAAAATAAAAAAACACAATATATAGTTTAAAGACTAGAATATAAAAGTTTG
Source organism: Sitta carolinensis (assembly GCA_032173965.1). Lineage (NCBI taxonomy): Eukaryota > Metazoa > Chordata > Aves > Passeriformes > Sittidae > Sitta > Sitta carolinensis. The sequence continues at coordinate 24,049,221 of CM063288.1, forward strand.
AAGCACATTTTCTTCCTGCTTGCAGGAAGTCATCACCTTTCTTTTGACTCATTTTTTGTTTATTCCCAGAGTTAAAATTTTCTGTCACAGTAGCAAAACCAGTTAATCTTTGAAGTCTGAAAAACCATATACCCAGAAGGACTTGTGTGGAGTGCTGTGTAGATAGAGTCCAAGGAATAACATGAAAATGCTGCTAATTTTGATTTCTATTGTTTTAGCAATAATCATCAAGAATTTCCTTTTTGGCTGGAAATAGAGATACCATCAGGCACCTGGGATTCCAACGTTAATCAGTGAGAACCTGCTGTGCATAAGGAATAGAAAGTCTTGAGCAAACAAATTTTCACTTAGACCTTGAAGAAGGCTTCTGAAAGAAACATCTACTTAAGCATCAGATGCAACTTTCTTCATCAACTATTCACTAAGGACTGACTAACCTGGGCTACTTTAAATATCCTTGATACTTTAGGCTCCTGACTAGGGAAGAAATATATGCATGGGCATTGTCTATTTCTGTCTCTGTACAAATAGGAAAATCCAGGTGAGATAGCAGCACCACAAGTGCAGTCTCTCCATTTCTCACCAAATCTCAGCCACAAGTCAGGGGCAAAAAGCCAAATCGATAAAGTGCCTCAATTTTCAGTGTCCCTAAGAAAAAGATGATAGGAAAAAAAAGGTAGAGTGTATAAGACATCTGCCTGTGGTCTTGCAAAATAAAATAGTAACTGGGGAAATCAGAGAAATCATAAATACAAACAAACAGCTGTGACAAAGAATTAACACATAGGAGTGCTGTTTTCAGAAAGCAATGAGATGTAAACTTCCAGTTTACTGCTGCAAATCATAAGCTACAGTTTACTTCATATGCTGTTAACATGGAAGGAGCCATATCTCTCCTAGAGAGAAAATCAAGCTCAGAAATTGCATGTTGCTATATTGTTTACATACTGCAAGGAATAAAAACACACACCTCGTCTTGCCATTTCTACATTTTAGTGTCTCTAAAATAATTGGAGATTAAAAAAGGTAGAGCATATCAGAAATATGCCTATAGTCTTTCAAAAGGGTTATATTCTTCCAGCTTAGATCTGGCTACTGGAGAAAGCCTTATAGGGGAAGTTCTCGGTGTCTACCCAAAGGTCAAAGATTAAACAATTCAAATATGACTCAGTGTAGAAGATATTTGTGAAAGAAGACACAATGCAGGATTTTTCCTCTTTATCTTTGTATTCTTACAAATACAGAGACTGAAACCCTCATGAAGCATATTTCAGAAAGCTTTAAGTTTATTTACCATTATTTATTAATCCAAGATACATTTCTGTTGTGAGTAATTAATAAATACCAAAGTATTTAATGAGAACTGAAATTCCCAGGTTTCATATATATGAGAAACAGAGTAACTCATGAAATACCCACTAGCATAATTTTGATTGGAATACAATTAAATAACATGATGAGATTCACTAACATTCACAGTCACTAACCAACTTACCCATCAAATGCCTGCATTCACATTCTTTAAGTACTGAGAGAGCATGTCCTTCATATTCAGTTACTGTGGAAAATATCAATTATCAGCAGATTAGATCATTCTAAATTATTTTGCCCAAACAACATAATAAACACAGAGTAATTCGATTTGGATTATTTTTTAAGTCATTAATGCATTGAAAGTATGAGAAGTCCTATTTTACAGTTATGCTAGCTAAAAGGCCAAGCATTAAATTTCAGCTGCTCTCAGATACATGGCTATTTCATGCATTTAAATTCAGATAATTCAAGAAGATGTTTGTTGCATCAAAATGCAAGTTTTAGCACTGACACAGTTGGCAAACTTCGGGAAAATAAGCATATCCTCAGTTAAGATTGAATTTCTTCAATCAAATTTAATTGCCTTTGTGTTAGGATATGCAAATTGCTAAATCAAAAATAAGAGGAGTTAAACACAGAAGTATGAAATCAAGCCAAATACCAGTGACAACAGCATATAACACACAGAGGAAGGTGGCACAAGTATACACCAGAGTTCATAGCCTCTGGAGGAAATGAATCTGTCACTCCACATTGATGTCTCTGTGTTTGCTGATACCCTATATAGTACTGTAAATGCCAGTGAAGACAGGATAAACTGGCATACTACAGATGGCACGGAGCATCATAACTACATTTAGCATTTTCTAGGGCAGCTTTGCCAGAAGAGACAGCCCAGCTGCAGCCACCCATCAAAGATTTTTGCTGACTGACATGACACTTGCAGATGGATTTTTTGTGTAAGAATGTGCATCATTATATGCAAAATTACATTAATCTTTCATGCTTGTCTGTCCCTGGTGCTCGCATAGTTCAAGGCTTTTCTCCAGTGTTCCTAAACACTGCTAAAATTATTAGTCTTGGTGTCTAAAACAATCATTCCATAGCTGTACCTGTTCCAACAGTGTTTCTACAGACTATCAAAGGCTGCTCACAAGAACTGAAAATACCCCTATCTCTTCCTATACACACAAACACACAAGTATGAGCGTGGATAGAGAGAGTGTATCTATCTTTGCTCCTAAAAAATAAGAAGAAAAACAAAATAAAAACAGAAGTGATATGATTTTTACACTTCACACTAAAAAATTGTTTATATTGCTGATAAATTCAAAATCCCCCAATCAGTACCAGAAAAGTTCTAGTGCTTGGTGTTTTGAAAATTCTTAATTAAAAAACTACAGTTGTTTCGATTTTATGGAAGGCAGAGATTTATCATTTTGCTACAGGAACACCTATCACTATAATAACTTTTGGGGATTATTTACAGAAATTACATCCATGCAGGGCCTCTATGGAACATCAAAAAACATTATTTAAGCTACCATATTCAGCTTTGCATTATCAACGGAACAATGCTTTTATCAATATCTGTAGGCTGTGTCAAAAGTGACCAATAAAAGTGTGCATCATGCAAAAATGCAGAAAGGTTCAAATATCTTACCATTGCTTAGCTGTGAAAGAAACTCTTCCCATGAAAACACAGAGTTGGTTACCAGGTTACATGCCTTTTTAAATGAACACGATGACATTTAGAAAGTTATGAGTACAGTCTAATTAAAATGGAACAGTAAATAAGATTTATTTTGTAACAGAAAACAAGTTCAGTGTTTTCCTAATGTAGTGTAAGTTATGCCTACTGTTACAGAATTAATTCACTCAAAGAACAAGGATGTGAAAATAAAGAGGGCTCATGTCTACAGAGAAATCAATAAAGGCAGTAAAAATGACTAATGTTAGCCAGATTGAGAGCAAAGCCATCCTCTTTGCATCTAATAGCTTAAGTTTGGAAATTATGTAGAACTGCTCAAGATTGGGGAATTCCAAGAAATTTAAAATTTGATGAGAGAATGACAGAGGACTTATTTTGACACATCATGAAAAAATGAGGTTTTCAGGAAAAACTTTGTGAGAAGATAGAGAGAATCATTCAAGTAGGAAAAAAACACCTAAAAATCCAACACATAATAAAAAGACCATGTCTCAAAAGTTTCTCCAGGCTTGACAGCCTCCATAGGAGCATGTATAAATCATTCTGATAGCTGGGAAAAAAGCTAAGTGTTTGAATATTTGGCACTGTTTCAATTCAGCGGAAAAACAAACAAACAAAAAACCCTACTCAATGTTTTTTGGTAATAGGAAGAAAGCTTCTTTCATTGTTTGAGAAGGATCCAGATCTCATATTTGTCAAAATTATGATCACAAAAATATTATTTAATTACTTTTGACCACTTATAATGTGGAATTTAGAAAGATTTTCTTCTTCAAGAATGTTTTGTTCTTAAGTGTCAGATAACAGCATTCTAAGGAAGGACACCAAAGGTCTACCTCATTTGAACACAGTCACACATACTCCAAAACCACTTTAACATCTCTTCACAGAGCAAACAAGACCCAAGGGCTTGGCCTCTACACACAGAAAAAGCAACACACAATTAGTTCAGCACTTCAAAAGAGGGGATGCTGTCATGTGACACCAAAACATACCGGCACTCCTGTCACAGACTAAAATCAATGGGACTATAACTGGTCATGATAATTGCTTTTTTTTCATCCAGCATCAACACCAGTTATCTGTTGGTATTTACCATATGGTAAGTTTAAACCTATGCTATTTGTCCAACTCTCCTATTCCTTTCTTTTGGGTTCTGCCCTAAAAATAGGAGATTGGGAAGGCTGGTTTTTTGCCTAAATATCCGGGTTGTAAGTGTGCATAACTGGAAACAAAAGAATCAAAACTAGGAAGAGAAGTGAGACAAGCTAGACTTCTGTCAGAGTTTCCTTTATTTATTTTTCTTTAAATATGTGTAAGATTTTGCAAGACACTAATGTATTTCTAAAATACTAGATCAAATTATCACAATTTGCTAGTACTTGCAGATATCTCAACAGTGGAGTGAGCTTGTGAAGAACCCAATTTTTACAAGAGTCCCTGTTCTTATCCTACGAGCCATATCCCAGCTGCAGCACAAAAAAAATGCCCAGTTCTTAAAAGAGGTCAGATTTTAACCATTGTTTCATCTTAGCTACAGTTAAAAGTACTGCTTCAGTTTAAATTTGCTATTTCACACTTCCTAGTGCTCTAAGCACTTCAGAGATTCGCTTACTGCATGTAACAAAAATAACCCAAAACCCAGCAAATCATAATCCATAATACTTTTGGTTATTTTTACTGAAATTATTAAAGTGTAGTACACAAAGCCATTTGGGAAAAAAAAAAAAAAAAAGGAAGCTCTACAAAATTTTAAAATCATTAGAAAAAATGAATGTTACTTCAGCACTCACTGATTTACACACATGTCTTTAGACTGCTATATATCCTTGGGTAGGAGAGAATATTTCCAATCCAAATTTCTAAACACATAAGAAGTTTATTTCCAGAGAAGCTACAATGAAGAATAAGATCTGGAAAGCCTCATCAGAGAGGAAGCGACAGCAACCAATGTGCAAGACTGGCTGAGGAGAGCTCTGTCCTTCTGCGCTCCACTGTCAATCCTGGATGTTCTGAAGTGTTTTTAGAAACCTGAAATTTTCTGATTTTATATGCACTAGAAGCCACTTCGTAAATTCAAACTTGCTACACAATTTTTGTGCTCAACAAATTTTAACTTCTCGTTCAATTAATTTTAAATATGTGCATGTGGAAAAGTCTAAATGTAAACTATCTTCAGTGCAAAAATTGTACAAAAGCCTTCACAATTTCAGCACTTAATACACCTTTGTACACCACCAGTTATGTAAATATTGGCCAAGTTCCAAAACAGCAGGAATAGCAAGATGCACACTCCAACTTCACAAAATCCAAAGCAATTATGGGAGGAAAAAAAGCAGTTCAATTTACTTGAAATAAAGCACTTAGTTTTATTAGAACAGGGTACCAGTGGACAGGACTTACTCAGCACCCACTACCACCCACTTTTTTTTTTTTTTAACATAATTCTTAATTATTTAGTTCTCTACTGGCATTGAAAACTGCAATGTAGTTTTCTCATTTTGCCTGTAGGAGGAGTGTTAGGCAGCTAATAAGCACAGTAGTGTTTCAACATTGCCAAATATACCATAAAGGATAGGCCATTAAATATTTTTTGGCTTAACTCAGAAGTCTCCTACTAAAATTGCAGATTTATTTTAAAAATAAACTTATAACTGTTTTTATTCCTCTAGTAAAATGTTTTTGAAACCTCTAAAAATTATATTCACAATCTGTATTCAAACTTTTTTTTTAAATTGTGATCATACAAGGCTAAGTACAATTTCTAATATGACAGCATTATTAGTCTAATCACACTATGATCCATGCCTTCCATGTGGAAAAATATGTCTGTGAGAATTAAAATTTATACAAAGCTGCTGGCATTCCCTCTCAGTTCAGGGTAGTTAAGAAATTATTGCTACAGAATTCTAATACAGACAATCTTTTTTACATTTCTTCTAATGTGTCTTTAATCTTCAATTAATTTTGCTTTAAATTGTGGGCTAAATAGTTAAAAAATACATGGATACAGGGAATAAAATTGGCAAGATAATTTTCATCTACCATTATTGCATTACCATATTCTCATGGCTAAATCACTTTCTATCAGAATAATTTTTGGCCTGCAACCTGAACTAGTTGTCAGTTCATAAGAAATTTAAGGAAATACTGCAAGATGAGACCTCTTATAATTTGTTTAAGCTTAGACTGATAATTTTTCAAGTCAATTACAACAGACATAGGAAACAGAGTAGATTACTAGTATTGATTGCTATAGGTGAAAAATACTGAATCAATAACAGAATTACTAAAGAACTTTTGGAAAAAATAAAAATATATTGTGTTGTATTAACTAGAGCTCCAAATGCAGTACATGCAGTCAAAGACAATAAGGATAAGCAGTAAATGCAAATTGTCTCTCATGCTTAACTATTAGTTTCACAAAGGATTAAGCTATACTTCTGAAGCAACTTACCTGTGACATCAGTTTTTATGTCAGCAAGTTTAAAAAGAGGTGCAACTTTTTCATAATAAATATGAGTGGCTTCTCTTTTGTGGCTGCTTGGATTAACAAACACTTTCAAGGATTTAGGTCTGTTTTGAAAGCCTAAAAAGAAAACAAAATATTTAAGATTACACACAACCCAACTATTTTTATCGCTTAAATGGTTTTTTAAAATCAAAACCATTACAATACTTTGACAGGATACATAAATTTCAGTCTAAAAATGTCTCAATTTCTTCTTGCATGTGCACTACTTATCCTTAAATTACAGTATTGATTAATGTTGTGTGTACAGCTAATAAACAGTTGTAGGAACCAGAAAAAAAGTGCATATACCATAGCCTAGAGTTAAACCCTGATTCAGGAGCAGGGTGAGTGTGAAGTTTGGGCACCAAAAAAGAAAATAAACCCAAACATAAAAATGTATCCTTGTTGGGAATTTAATATGACTCACTCCTAGCAGGCTTCCGAAAGTAACACCCAACAAAACTGACACCACTATCCAACACGTGCAAATCAAACAGTCCAAAGGAAATTTCCTCATTGTGAAAGAGGTCCAAAAATTTCAAGAAACAGAAAATTGGCAGTATCATTTGGAAATCTGAGAAATACTGCTATGAAAAGCTGAACCTGGTCTTGTGCATTGACTCCATGAAGTGATTTTGTTATTTGAAACATGGCAATTTGTTGAAACGTAAATGACTCATCATAAACCAATAACGCTGCTTCTCAAATTCCCTCTTCTAAAAGTCCTACAGTTGCTATGGCTCAGTGAAGCTCCTTTGCTACAAGAAGCAAGCCGTGTGCAATACTGCTCTTCTTTCGGTGTTTATTTAAAATACCTGATTTGAACAATTCTAAATTTTATTTTAGTATCAGGGTAGATCATAGCTTTCTTAGCCACAGAAAAACTAAAATATCTGGCTATTCTTACTGCTTTCAACATTCAAGAAGAAAATTAGTAGCCCACAACTCCAAAAGGAGTCAAGAATGAAAGCATATTTTCCTGGCTCATGAAGAATATTACTTCAATTTTTGCAGCCACATGTACCTTCAGAGTGTCAGCAGCGATTTCCTGCAGCTCGTTCCACTCACTCTACCTCAACAACTAAACAGGAACAATTACTCAAAGAAATAATAGCTAAATACTATTTCAGCATTAAAGAGAAAAGTATTCCTTAAGATCAAAACATAATTATAAAAATCACAGAGATGCTTTTTTCATTTATTTGAACACCAAAGAATCTTGAAAAGAAAATTAGCTCTTTATCCGGTTTCTTGTCAGAAAATTTAGGTTTCTTGAAGATACTGAAGGAAATTACCGGATCCGTTTGGTGTTACAACCTCAAAATCACACACAAAGAAACCCTGAATAACATAAACCCCATGTTTACGTCAAGATGTGACACAGCGTGCCAAGCCATTGCACAGCGAATTAATGCTGGGGAGCCCTGAGTGCCTTCAGTAGGAAGGGTCGGCGTTCAGGAGCGCCTCTCTCGGAGCGGCGAGCGGGGAGCGGCGCGGCCGGGAGGCGCCCAGCCAGGAGCCCCGACACCCGCCCGGGCAGCGGCGGCTCCCGAGGGCCGGGGGGCACCGGGGAACCGTGCCAGGGCAGCCACAAGGGCCGGGCTCAGCCAGCAGCCAGGGGATATCGCCACAGCCCTGCTCGCAGCGTCTCCTGAGCCTGCCGCGGAACAGCCGCCCCCCCTCCAGGACCGCGGCTGCCACCAGGACAAAATGCACCGCAATGCTTTCCGTGAGCATCTCCTGTGCGAGCAAAAGGCACCAACCAGGCCTCCTGCAGCTGCGAGGACAAAGAGGCAAGGGACGCAAGAGGCACAAGGAATAGTCCAGTGTGAAACAAAGACAAACACCCTTCGCAATGAGGGCAGTTACGCCATGGATGACAATGGTCCATCCTTAGAGATTTACAAAACTCATCTGGACAGGGCTCCTAGCAACCCGATCTTTATTAGAAGCTCACCTGCCCTGAGCAGGAAGCTAGAACAGCTAATCTCCAGAGGTCCACTCCAACCTAAATTCTCCTTGATTCTCTGGAAACAGAAAGAAGCACTGCAGGTATGTACTGCAGTGGAATTTCTTATTACGGGAATTACAGCACAAATGAGGAAAAGGAAACAAAAGCTCCCAAAGACTTCTGCTTCAAAAGACAAAAGATTTAACCAAATTAATAAATGTGCTGTCATGTTTCTTACCTTCTTTACATAAGGAGGTCCTCCTAATAATCAACCCCCACCAACACCCAGAGCTAAAAAACTCTAAAAACTGACTAAAGTCATGGATATCTGAGTATACCTTTAAAGCTATAAAAAAACACCCAAAAACACCCCTCCAAAACATACAAATATAAACATGCAATACACAAAGCAGGGGGAAAGAATAGGAAAACACGGTTTGTAGAAGCAGTGAAAGCAGATGAAGTGTCAAACATTCTGTTAACCAGACAGTGTGAGTTACAGTTCTTCGAAACAGACATCAGGAGAAAACTGAAGGGATAAAAGCAAACACCACATCTCACGTTAATGTTTTTTGCATATGAGATGTAAAAATTTAACCCTAGGTGGCAATATAAAGTTTCAAAAGAAATCCTACGTAGGCAAAAGAAAATAGACTTTTCAGTTGGTGGAGGGGAAAAGTCCTAGATTTTTAAGGAAATGGTCGAAGTTAAGTTTTTAAGAAAAATTAAATCATTAAACCATTCTAAACCAGAAACTGTACTTATGATTATGTATACTAGGTTATTGCTGAAAAGCATATCAGAGTTAATACATAAATCCTAGCAATATTTTCAAGAACCAAATGAATTCACAGGATCAAAGTATTAAAATATTCTCTTTATGACTATTTGAATATCCATTTACATTTTTAGAGAGATAAAATATTACGTTGACAAAAATACTTTTTCACAGACAAGGCATTTGAGCAGAGATGGTACACAACTCAAGTGATGTTGTTTGTGCCAAATAATTGCCAACTGACATGAAAGGATGATCAGGACAAAATTTATTACTTTATCCTTCCTGGTGAGCACTGGACACGTTAGAACACACCAAACAACTGAGTTTAACGAAAGCATATCCTGCAACAGCCAAAGATTAAACTTGCACACAATATTATTGTGAAGCTTCTTTAAAGTGTTTTTAAATAATAATCTTTTAATTGTCTTTAAACAACATCTATACGAATGAATCAATGTCATTGACTACTGTGTGCAACTGATCCCAGTCTGGCAGCCTTTTGGGGCTCTCCTAACTGGTATTCTGTTATTGTTTTCCGTGGCTGCTCCATTTGAAACGAGCCAGCAGCCTAAAGCAGGAAGGCCAACTGTTCCCCTAGTACTAACAAATGTGCTAATATGCACTAGTTTAAACTTGATCTATCAAGTGAATCAGTGAACCATGAAGGGTGGTGGGTCAATCAGGGTGTTCTGAAAACAAAGGCTCCTAGGGCAGCAGAGACGCTGTGCTCAGACATACATCTGTGCTGCTTTCAGGCCCCAGCCTTAGGAAAATGGGCTTATGTTACAAAAGTTAAGAGCCCGGAATCAGGTCTTTACCACCTACATTTATAAATACTTTATACAACATTAGGAATATTATACATGAGAAAGACTAACAATATGAGACAGAGCTGTTAATGTAACTATGGAGACACCACTGTTAATATTAACTAACCTAAGTTAATGTTTAACATTAATGGTTTAATTAAAACTTCATGCATGAAGTTTCAGGCTTTCATATCAAATCCCTGTGTGATAGATACTATGGAACAGAAGATAAAAATAAAATGCACTTTGTGCTTTTTTTGCTGCTTTATCATTTATTCTTAACCACGTTTACTGTCTTTTGTTAGTTTACAGAGTTTCTAAGTAAAGCTTTTTCAAATCAACTGTTAGTAAGTCACTAAAAAAAATGGATGAGCATTGACAACTGTGTATTTTTTTTCTCATTTTTGAGCCTGCCTCAACCCTTTAAGAACCACTGTGTACTTCCATGTGCAGAGGATTTTAAATGAAGCAGTGAATTCTACTGACACAGCGTGTCCCCACATGCCATGCCTGTAAATCCTGTACAAAAAGATGTGATGTATAAATGGAAATCACTGAGAGTGGGTGTGCACCAGGGCTGACAGGAGATAACAGCATGCTAGACCCTGTCTAAGCTACACACTTTGGGGCCTTCCAGGAGCCAGCCCAGAGCCAAGGCTCCAGAGGTACATGAAGATGGCAGTGGTTACCTTACAGCAGTTTAACAAACATGTGATGTACAGATCAGATTTCAGGAACACTATCAGTGAGCAAGCTCTTCATTTCTAGCTGGCATGCACTGGAACCGCATCAACATCAGGCAGAAAATAAGGACTGACTTACTTACTTAAACATGGGAAAATGGTGGTATATATATTTAGTTACCCTGTCACGCACACAGAGAAATAACCATAATAGCAGTCACTGTAACTAAATTCTAAACACTTATATCTGTGTGTGCTGACTTACATGATAACAGGCTTCATAAAAAATTACAGCCCAGTTAAACTTTAAATTGAAGTACTCTGAACACAAAGTCATAGCAACAGAGGACATTCACTGTGAAGATAATAAAAATGAACAGGGAAAAACCATGTATGAAACATTCATGCCAGACACAGATCGCACTGTATAAAGGAAACTGTGTATGAAACTTCAGAAAAAATAAAATCTTCATTAGAAATCTCCAGATAAACTTTGGCCCGTATTGTCACCAATAAACTTGCTGTTGTTGTTCCTTAATTAAGGTATATGCATAAAACCCTAAAAACTTGTCAAAGAGTAAGGTAAACAAATAGAAATTGCACTCATCTGCAGAGGAAACACACCTGCCAGTAACGTGTACTCCTATTTGTCAGTGTCTAAATATTATTGACCAAATATATATATATATATATTCTACCTTGAGATATATATATGTTCTACTTTGATAAATCACCTTCTTTTCATTTGATCCAGCTCAGAAACAATAAAAAAATCCTTCAAGTAAACAATGCATCAGTTAATAAAAAATTACATTCTGATCAGACCGACTGGGAGAGGAGGGAGGGTGGGGAAGTAATTTTTTACTATTTCAGAAGGATAAAACCAGCCAATTTGAGTTCATTAACAACAATGACTACAGCACTATTACAAAAAAAGGGAAAAGCTGCAGCAAAAACAATGAGAATCCATTACTGTTTACACAGAAATATCGGCCACCGAGAAATCAACAGAACTCAACTGCATGGTATACCTTTAGTTCAGGCTTAGAAGAATATACACATTAGCAACTGGTATAATGAGGGTTTCATTTAGTTTTTTTTCTCCCTTTAAGTCCTGTTTATTCCTGAAGTAGAAGGCAAGAAGAAAAAATATACTGATGAGAGATCCAAAATAAATCTGGACAAGGTCTGAGCTTCTGGAGAAAGACTGAAGCGAGAACTTGAAACACCATTGCACAGAACACTCTTTTTTTCAGGTTCAGGTGGCTTCCAATTACAAAGCTATAAAACAGAGACTGCACCTCGAGGTCAAGGCAACCTGAGCTAGAGATACACAGCTTTTTTTGCTGTGAACATATGGTATCACTGCTCTTGATAGATGGAGAGTAATCTAGGAACAAAACAGACATTTGCTCCTTATGCAAATATCCTTGCCTTTATGGGTAGCTGGAGATCTACAGGAATCCTGACACTTCTGCAGATTGAGATACTTCATGATAAAGTCTATCAAAGGGGGAAAAGGGAGGACATTTTTTAATATACATCTTCATTGGGAAAATCCAAAGCATACTGTAAACAAACAAGGCAAAATGCACCATTAATAACTCAAGTGGTTTCTTTAATATCTCTCTGTGAAACTCCAGTAGAAGTACACTATAAATTCTTATTCAAAGTGTTGTAACAAACACTACAGGTGTTGGAGATTTGAATTCCAAAATCTGGCTCAGTCTTAACAATTCAGCTGGAGTTCTAATAGTGTGTCACAAGATAGACTGTTTTTCTTCTGTAATAAACAAACTCATTTTCTATAATCTGTAAACAGAGGCACCTTTTTTAATTCCTGTAAACAGAGGAATTAAATCAGAGTTTGGTATTGGGGAAGGGATGTCATTTTGGTTATTTAAATCAGAAGTGTGTTACATTCTGTGCCTTTCAAATATAAACTATAATGAAAGGCTTGGATTTCTTGTGGGGCTCTTTTCCCTATATGGTGAATATTTTTTTCTTAATTTTGATAGAGCTTCCATAAAATAAAAAAAATACCAACCAACCAATCCTACAGTTGATTAAACAAAGCATCCTGAAACTGGCATTACCAGAAACAAACACAGAAAAATATTTTTAAAGTAAAGAATTGCATCCCATCACTATTGTCAATAAATTTTGATTCAAATTACACAATGAGAATTCTACAGAACCTTAAGAGCACTGCCACTAGTGAATTTATGAAGATGAGGAAAGTCTCTCCCATCAGTCTCCTAAAGAATATGGAGGTCTCATGTGGGATTTCCTAAACCATCACCAAAGTTCCTGAAAGAGTTCCCAGAAGTGCAACAACTGTAGTACCAGCAGGTGTGATGCAATTTCAAGTGCAAATATCAACAAAATGTGTTATTTCTTTCAGAAACAGATTTCTCAGAAGACTCTTCAGTCAGAATAAAGAAACCACTTATTTTCAGTAGCTTCCAAAACTCTTCCAAAAATAACATCAATTTGCTTCATTTTTACAGATACATTAGTCAATTATTGCCACTTTACTAGATTTTACATCTAAAAGGTTTTACTACCATGTAAAACTTCAGTAGTAAACATTAGCCAGAAATAAGATTCATATCTTAATTTCCACAGGTGAGATGTTTATAAGCTTCATTCAGCCTCATGTATTGCCAATAGAAATAAATATGACATGAACCACAATTAAATGCTTACCATTCAAAATTTCCTTCAGATGTCTAAACCACAACTGACAATGATCTTCACTGAAGTTATTTAAATGGATAGCACAGTCTGTAAGTTTATTCTCTTCTTTATTCAAGCATTTAAAAAGAGTGATACCCAACAAAGTACCACCCTTTTTCTGCCCTGCAAAACGACGACGTTTCAGTTTTACTGAAAATACATCTTTCATTTCAATCATCTCCTCTTGAACCTGTAAAGCCACACTGGAATCACCTGTAACGGGAAAAAAAAATAAAAAGAAAATCATTACTAATGTGATTGGGAGTAACAACTAAAAGTATTGTTAGGGCTTCATCTCTAGGTTCACTTCTTGCATCTGCTCATGCTTGCTTTGAAACTTATGGCACATCATTTCCTTCAATCACTCGTCTTTTATTTTACCAACTTTGTTATGTATCCAGCTGTACAAACAAAACAATTTCAAAGAGGTTATTTACTCAGCTTTCTGGTGCTCAAAAAAATTAATAAAATTTCACACTCTAAGAAACACCTTTTTTGAACTGGCATTCAAAATGTAAATTCTTTATTCACCTAAATCATAGTAATCATACTTGTAAATCATAGATCAGAAAGTGTGCTATGACCCAAGCTGACTACATGCTCACTATATTTTTTCATTTGATACAACCATTGCCTTTTGTGTGTACATCAGAAACATATCTGAAAACAGTTAAGCAAAAATAGACAAATAAGCCAAAACTGTGTTACCCAATTTTTTTATATAAAATTTGCTTTCATTTTTGATTAATGAATTCAGTTTCAGAAGACAAGAAAAACAGTTTCAAAAAAGCTCTTGCGACAGTTCAAGAACCTCATCCCTGGGGCGATTTGTGTTAGGCTAAGGGAAAGTTTTGTTATCTTGGAGCTGTTGTTTACATGGATACTGTGGCTGCAGATGCTACCACTTCATTTCCAAGTGTTTTTTGGAGATGTATCAACTGAGGCACTATGGTACAGGCTTCTCTCTTTTCTGCTCTCTTGAGCTGCATTCCGATTCCTCAAAAACAAAGTCAAATACACAAACTGAAGGAAAAATGTCACCGTTCCTGTAGGTATCAGATTGTTTGGACACAGAAAGAAAATTTTTGCTGCTTTCTTTGTACTTACAGCAGATCTGATATGGCACGCCAATAAAGGTCCCTTTGCAGCCCAAGGCAAGAAATGCTAGAAACCAGAAAACTTCCCCCAATCTAGCAACTCTCTCAACTGGTTTCTCAATAGCAAAAACTGTAGCAGAACCTGTTTGATGAATAGCTGATCCGTGCTGTACTGGAGCGTTGAGAAAACCTATTTTAATTGTCATCCAGGGAAAGAGGAACAGCACCCCCTACTTCATTACACCACATGAAGCTGAGGGTTTCAGAAAGCCACATACTTTTTCTGGGCAGGAAAAAGACAACGTTGTCAAATCTTGTAATTCAGTTTGGTACCGGCATTTCTCAACATCGTTTCTGGAAGAAGACTATGCAGTGATCATCACTCTACCCAGGAATCCTGGATGACTTCTCCTCAGCCATGCTAATGTAGCTAAAGCTCAAGTCAATATGATTTCTCACAATTCTCAACCAATTAATTTTTTCCTGTTCTGTACCAAATAACTTGCTGCAAATAGAGGCACAACCCTGTTATACTTCCCACATATTTTTCCCAACTCGTTATACTTTATCATCCTAATAGCTCTGTAAATCAGCTACTAAGGTGTAAAACTGGACTGAAATAATTCCACTCTTAGCAGGAATACTGTGACAAGTACATGTTGGTGTGCATTGAGATAGTACACAAGAAATTGTCTGTTAGTGCATATTTTCAGAAGTACCCAGCAAATAAACAGGAGAAAACTCACCTAAATAATTTCTAAAAAACCCCAACATAAATCCTGAAGTATTGTAACAACTTCTTTAAAAGTATTTTCATTCAATTAATACTTTTAAAATAAGGGAACTGAGGAGACAAAAATGCTATATGATTCCATTTGAACTATGATTTTACACGAACTCAAAGTGGATATTGTACAAACTTGGTACTAGCATTACCAAACCCAGGATCTTCATTTTTGTCAAACTTTGTACTGCTCTTCTAAAACATTTAAGGGTAAATAGTTTTTGTAGGCCTGAAATGAAAAACTGACTGGTGATGTCCCAAATTACCTAGGTAACTCTTATGTTGCTCAGATGCATATCAAAACTTTTGAGATTAAAATAAAGCACTCTTACTAGGCAGAACTAGACCTTCAAAACCACTAATTGACTTTGTTGGTTTTACAGGAATACCTTTCCAGATGCTTCCTGGAAAAGGATATAAACTCTAGGAATGCTGAATTGTAAAAAAACGTCACCTTCGAGTTTTAATTTCTAGAGGAAACACTGAACTAGCTAGTAGGATTACAACAGCCCATTTTTACTAAAGTTGTAAAGAAATCTGCATAAAATCCAAGGCATATTCTGTAATTTTCACTTTCTCTGCTTACTGAAAATAAGACCATTGCAAATGCAGTGAAATTTTATAACACAACTTGGATAAAGAAAATTTAAGTCATAAGCTGTATTTATAAAATATTTCTAGAATGAGATAACCAAGCTTACTTTTGTTTACTGCAATAAAGTATATATTGGATTAAACACTTTTTCAAACTTTGAAAACTTTATTGCCTCGTTAGTATCATATTGGTTATTATGAGTAGTTTCAGGACATTAACGGTCCTCTCACATTACTTAGGAAGATATTGGGTACCATCTGTTCCTGCAAGAGATTTAAGTATACATCTATTAGATATCATGCTATTTATTTAATTCAGTACCCTTTTCCCATTGTTGTATCTTCCGAAAAAAAAAAAAAAAAAAAAAAAAAAAAAAAAAGTCAATTTAATTACAAGGAATAAAAATAATCTCTTCTATCAGGCTGCCCTGTCATCATGAAAGCAGAGAGGAAACCTGTGCAAAGTAGGTTACAGGCGTTAGGAAGAGCAAAACTAACAGCACTTAACATTTAACAAAGATCTAACAAAACAGAATATATGGCACTTAAAAAAAAAGTTACTATAAGCCAAGGGCTTGTCTAAATCAATCTCGGCACATCTGTCTGATGCAGAGCGTAAACAGGATTAGAGTTGGATTTATCTGCTTGACGCTAATTGTACTCACAGTTTCTGCACATGTCCACTTTTTTTTTTCCAAATACAGCATGAAAAAAAGAAAAATCTGCCTGGATAGATGAATTTCTAGGAAGTTTTATGCCCCTATTTATCATCTCACCAATTTCAAGCAATGAGACTATCCTACATTTTTCCTATTTATGGTAGTTGAATCTCTTATTTAACAAAAAAAAAAATATGTCTAAATCAACCATACTGAGATAAATCAAAATATGAGGAACTAATAAACTCAAATAGAGTTTAATTGTAAATATGAAACCAAATTTTAATTAGTTAAGAGTGTTAAACTAGGCTTTAATCAAAAAGACTACCTCATGTTTACAGCAAAAATTACAAAAATATACCTAAAGAAAAAAAGCAGTACTAAGTGCTACTGAAAAATAGAAAATTTTTAAAGAAAATGTGGTATTTAAATATAAACACCAACACTTCAACAAGGAACCACTTTTTGGACTGTTATCTTACCACAGAGGCCCAACATCTAGAAGTGGTTCTTAAGGACTTGGTTTCCATAACAGATATCTGGAGTACATGGAAAATATCAGAAAATAGTCTGAATTGAAATGTGACTATAATTCAAGTACATGAATTGGACACAAAGCAAAGAGTGTTATATTCCCTTGGTCACAAATGCTTCCTATGACCTTTGGCAAGACAGCCCTCCTGACTATAAAGTACAAATAAATCTTTACACATTTTAAGCTCTTTGCCCCACTACATTCTTAAAGTTTACCTCCTTAATAGTTGATTGATATCGCTGAGTGTGGTGTAACTTAACAGAAATAATTAGAAATTTTAAAAAATCATCAAGACCATACCAAAGAAAATATAGTGATCAGTAATTAAAGAAGTGTTTTATTATAAAACACTTATATTTAGTATAAAACTGATCACAGATCATCCTACACTGTATGAACATTACTTTCAAAATAACCATTTGGGACATACAATAAAACATACCTATGTTATATTAACTATAGAAACCCCAAAATAAAATAAATAGAATTAAAAATCAAATTAGTTTTGACAGTATGCCTATAAATCTATGTTTAGGAATATTTAATATAATGTCTAATGTATATAAATCAGCATCTATTAGCCTATCAGTTACTAAGTCCATTTTTCCCTCACTGTAAATCAACAAAGCAAAGTTACCAGCATGAAGCTGATTCATAAAACCTCTACAGTTTTCAGCTACATATTGATTAAGAAGGGCTGGCAGAGAGAAAAGCAGATATGATCATTCTTGCCAGAAAAGCCAGGAAAAACTGTAAAGCTTTTCTGGCTATTTAGCACTTATTTAAGTACCCTAAACATGAGACAGAAAAGCTATTTCAAAACACATGAATTTTGAATGATTTCTTATTTCAAAAAGATAACTCATGCAACACTTCTGGCAAAATTTGATGCTATGCTTCTTACTCTCTTCTGCAAGCAGAGAAAGCAAAATTCCAGTTTCTGCTGCCAAAAGTATCAAATAGTAAGCTGAGGAGAACGTGGTACAGCCAGGGCCAGGTGGGGAGGGGCTGGTTTTTGTTTGAAGATTAGTCTCACATTACTCTGGTCCTTTTAAAAGGTGCTACAGGAGGAGTTTAACACAAGAAAGGCCCTAATCTAGGAACACATTTCTCCTACTGTGTGCAATGACCTGCTTGGGAGCAGCAAGGAGCTCAGAAAGTACTACAAGGGACTGAAGAGATGCATTTCAGTTTCTGCAGAGCTGGAGAGAAAAAGCAGGGTGCAACTCCTCACTTCACCTTTTAATGGCAGCTATTCACTTGCAGCAGCTGTATTCCTTCAGGGCAGAAAACTGAGCTTAAAAACATCTGACAGGAATACAAGCCATTTTCATTCTCCTTCTCTAGAGAATCTTAGGGAGAAGTGATGCATTTTGCCAAGCAAATGCAATACTTGCTGCTAATCCCTCTCTCAATACGGACGCCTCCCCTCGACTCAGCTGCCATAACTGTGCAGTCCAGCCCTTTTCCTGTAGTCTGGCTCTGGGCAAAACCCAGCTGAGTCAAATCAGCTCCCTAAAGTAACAGAGACTGCCCACTCTTCTTTTCCCCTGGCTCAGTCTTCTGACAAGTTGTTTTGTACAATCAGTTCAAGTCCTATAGAACTAGAGATGCTACAAAGCGCTAAGAAAATTCACAGCAGGGAAGAAGGAAGAACTGGGACTGTCTCCTTTCATCAGCAGAAGTCAACATGGCTTGAGCCAATCTGCTGTGCATTTTCACTTCCAATTGCTAACTCCACAAAGATCACACAGATCAACAAGAGTTCCAGCAAGAACTGGAAAATATGCACGCAATGAAAATGACTTCTCTTCATTCTTTAGAGCACTAGTGACATCTATACAAAAATCTTATAAAAAATTATAAGTCTCAGAATAAAACTCCACTTTTACAAAACAATGACACATTCAGTTATGTTTCACTGGACAAGGAGTTATTCACTATTCTAGCTTAAAGAAGTCACCTTATTTTAAACTACTATCACAGATAGCTACCTCTAAAAAGAATATTTTTATGAAGAATAACGGACATATTAAAAAAAAAAAAATTTGTACCTCAGATTTCAATTTTTCGACATATTACTAGCCAAAAACCCAACAAACCCAGCAATTTTCCAAAGCAAATCTCAGTCATGGGATAAAGGCCTACATTACATAACAGAATAATTTCACTTATTTCTAAGTAATTTTACTATATTCACAGGTAATTTCATCTAAAACTCTAACCTCCTACTTCTCACCCTCCCCTCTTGTCTCTTGCCACTTTTCCAACAGTTCTTTCCCCCAAGACACCACAACCAGCTGATTCCAGCCCCTCTTCTCCACCATATCTGTTAAAAATTAATCCTCAAGCTTCTGAACATCCCCTCCAAACCAAGCAGGCTGCCCCTGTGCACAGCACAGCCCCTGTGCACAGCATCAGATCACAGCAACTGAAGGAAGGGCAGGCTTAGCAAACACTTGGTGTAGTCCTTCAAGTCTTGAGTTGGACCAGACTCAAGCACTTAAAATCTGGTGAAGCTTCACTACAGCTTTAAAAGATGGCAACAGGCAAACTTCTTAAAAGAACAGCCATCACCAAACTACCTAGTTCTGGCTGAACCAAAAGAAAAGAGGATCCCGTGCTGTAAGAGCACAGTTTAGTAGAGCTCAGAGGCTGCTTTGGCTGAAGCCCATGCCTTGTGGAAAAAGACCAGGCTTGGGGACCTCCCCTCTGAGCAGGACCAAGTCTCAGAGTGATGCTCACACATAGCATCCTGGGTCTGCTTGATGCCCAGCAGGCGTGGAAAAGGCCTTTCCTCTTGTAATGAGGCACGTCAGACATCTATCCATCAAGCTTTCATTAGTGTCTTGATTCAGCTCTCACACAGAGCAGTGAAGCACCTTGCTTATTAACTACAGACTAATAGCAGAATTTCATTAGAAAAACATAAAGAAACTGGCAGCTTGGAAAGAAGTCAAATAGCTTACTGAATAAATACCTCTGCAAAAAGGTGTGATTGAAGCTTTATAGAAGGCCTAATGCTGTTCTGGAGAAAAAGCTTCACCTTAAGGAAGAGTTTCCCCTTCATTCTACAAGAAAGAATTTGAAGGAGATGATGAATTTAAAAGTAACAAACATCTATTGGGAATAATGCTAGAACAACAACGTAAGCTGAAAGGAAGCAAGGCAGACAATGACTGATTCCCATCCTGAAGCATTGGAGAGGATGCATGAAGCAAAGGCATTGCTTTTAATACATTTTCTTAACACCACAGCAAGAAAGAGGTCACTGGAAATATACTACAGAAAGCTCTACATTTTATATTAAGAATATGGCCCACATACTACCTAATTTCATCATATTATTTGAAAAGTAGCTGCAAACCTTTCATTTAGTAGCTGAAACTTTGAGGCTTTTCATTTATTAAGTAAGAGGTCTTAGGTAAGAAACTTCAGAGTAACAACACGGAAAAAGCATCACTGATTTCCATCATTTCCCAAAACCTCTGCAAATATACATGCCAGAGTACATGACTGGACTTACACAGACCAACCATCATAAAATGGAGTTTACTTTGAGAGAGATTTCTGAAATAAACGAAGAGTGGTACCTAGTAGCCTACACAATTTCATGGAATGGGCTAGCAGAACTGAAATATACTAAAGAATCCCCAAAGAGGAAACCTAATATTAGGTTTTACATTTAAAATGAGAGCCTAATTTTACATTTCCTCAAAAACATCTCACACATACGCAGTGTTTTGTACCTCCTACATTATGTTATAATCACAGCAATTATATCTGTCATTTCAGAAGATAAGAGGAAGTGAGGAAACAAATGACTTCTTATTGTCCACATGACATTACTGAGTTTGATTAAATACAAGTTAATAATTACTTTTACTCGAGTCTTACTTGCACCAGATCTGCCTCAGCCTCAAATACAGATTTAGAAACCATCCATACTGCTAAGTATCAGTGTTTCAGGGAACTCATTATGTCTCAAATATCTGAATTTTAGTCTCTTCTGGAAAAGGTTTTCAAGAAACATTTTCTTCAGGAAAAAATAACAAGCAGCCCATACTAAACACAAGTCAATTTCCTTCTGTAAACTGTTGATAATTTATGTACCCTAGCAAGTCATGCTTTTAGTTATCAAAGCATAGCTATCAGCTGCTAGATGAGCTCATCCATGATCTTCTACACGTTTGGCTCTATCCTCACTGATCTCTGGTTTGGTTTTTGTTTTCCCCTCAGAGATCTATGAAGGAAACTCTGCCATCCTTTGTATCATTGTATCTGCATCTCCTGCACTAGCCCAAGGGCAAGAGATGGCAATAGCACCACCAGAATCCTTTGACAAACATAAAACCCTTCCCTCAACCCAACACTCAGTTGCCACTTAGGAACAGGAAGAATGCAGGCTACACCACTTTGCCTGCAGGGGTGAATGGATCCTATTTTGTTCATGTATACTACACTTGCAACAAACTTAAAAGAAAAACAGCAAAAAAAAAAAAAAAAAAAAAAAAAAAAAAAAAAAAAAACCAAAAAAACCCACCAGAATTTTGTTAAATGATCTTTATAATATAGATTTTTTTCCCCTTTCTCCTTATGGACACTGTTCATATTTCTCTAACTTTGTAAAATATTTTGTCCTATTAAAAATACAATTTCTATTACATGATAGATGTACAATACAAAAATTACTTTGAACACAAATTTAAGGTATTCTTAGTCAATTGTGCAGTATACAAATTAGCACTTCATATAAAGAGAAAGCTTACAAAGTGCAACACTCCAGAAGCTTTCCAGTATTACAATTATTTTTATTACACAGAATTGACTCCATTTGCAATGATGCATAATTCTGCAACTGAGGAAATTACATTCTCAGACTGTCATCAATTTTAATTTTTTTTTGTAGCTTAACACTATGACAAAGCTCTCACAAAAGATTTGATACCAATATGATGTGACACAACTGAACCAAACCTTAATTTCACTCACAGTGAGAAATCACAGGATTAAGTAACACTGTGCAGTCTTTTAGAAAAGTTTATTGCTTCCAGATGGATGCAAGTTTCCTTTCAGCACTGATTGTATCTTCTGTACACAGGGTGCCAATGTTACTATAAATACAGTCAAAAGCAGTTATAAAGATAAATTATTAAAATATTGACATAAACAAGCTCATACAATAGCTCCTCTCTGCACAAAGTAAGGACAACTACATTAGAGTGCTGTCTGTCTCACAAGTGTTCAATATAACAACACGCACACCCTTAGCAGAAATTACAACCCGTACACGAAGAAGCACAAATTTCCAAGGTATCCATGAAATGATTTCTGGTTCCAACTGCGTGCTCTTTGCCCCATGGTGTGTAGTGCCATGTGTTTCCCTGCGTGGGGCACGCCACCAGGACACCCACCTGTGCCCATGTAGCTGCACCAAGCTCGGGCTACGCTCACTTCAGCGAGCAGCAGAACTGTGCCAAACAAAATCTGGAAATAATAAATATCTTTGAGTGAATTTAAATTGTGGTCCATGTGCATCAGACACTCATAAAGTCTGTCAACAGGCCTACAAAATATCTAGCAGAAAAAATGATTGTAGGGTATATCTGGTTAGTCTATAAAAAATTATATATAATGCTATTTTGAAAATTAAAATACACCCAAAATTATCAGGTCAGGCCCTTAATTTAAGTTGTTTTAATATTTTATGTTGGTATTCCATTCAGAAATTACATTAATAAATGGTAATAAGTCATGTAAAATATTGCTTGAAATTTTCATGAGATTCTCAAAAATCTGGAGATCTCCATTTTGAATTGTGACATAACCAGTGCATCAAGCAGGATAAGTTAATGCATTTCAGATAACATGCAGAATTCCTAAAATGCTCTATGAATAAAATGACAACATTGAGTACCATGAAATTCAAAATAAAGTATAGAGATAACTTCCACTTTTATATCAAGTTACATTAGTACACTATGTTATATACAGAAACCTGCCTATTTTCTGACCGCTTTAAAACACAGCCACTTGTCAAAAAAACCCTCCAAACAAACCCACCCCAAAATGCTCCACAACATCTGCTTTGCATCCTGGCATGCACAAACAACTTCTAAGAAACCTCTCCAATGGACTTTAAGCAAGTTCTTTGGTATCTACCACCAACTCCTCTTATCTCCAGTGTGGTAACTGGACATACACGTCACATTTACATATCCATTCCTAACCCTAGTACTAAGTATGAAACTCAAACAGAAAGATTACTGATCAACACATTAAAAAAACAAACAAAAAACCAAAACCACAAAACAAAATAAAACCACACACACACACACACACAACACACACACACACACACACGAAATCCCCAAAACAAACCAAAACCAAACAAGCCAGTTTCTGATCAATTTTCGCTGTTGAATAAATATGTCAGATGACAAAGATGCACTTCAAATCTCCCATAATACACACAAATTTTTACTCCCCCAAACTTTTAAATGCCAGCATTACACCAATATGTGCAGGGATTACACTATGAGGCAGAAGCAAGTATCTAACTTGCAGATCCTATGAATTTGACTCACAGCATCATGATCCTGCATATGGTTGCGGAGTAAGGGGGCAATTCCCACTCAGAGCACCCACACAGCAACAAACTCCAGCACGCACTTCCACAATGTGCTATTCCATGCAAATTTTCCTCTATCAAAATATTAAAATTGTTTTGCTCATTTAAAAGATTTAAATTTAGATTTAACAAATATTAGTTTCTATATGTATCCAACCACACACTGCAAATCATAAAATAATCTTTGACTTAGCCATAAAGTGAATTAGTGCAAGAAGATTATCACCACCTGTGTTCAAGAAATACTCAGTATTGATATCTTGGCTCACATCTTTAAGTGGCTGACATAACCAATGGAAATAGATGTTTTATATTAAGGGTTGTCTTCTGTGAACATCGGAAATATTCTCAAATATATTTATGGAAAAATACCAGCAAAGCATATTGAAGTTACACTTTTTCCCTATTTTAAAGTTGATCAAATTAAACCATTTGCAATTGGTTTAGACTCTTATTCTATACAGTCTATGTCTTTGGAATTTACCTTCCTTTCTCCAAAGAAAAATAAATATATAAAAAAAACCCCAAGACTATAATAATTATAAGTATTCATATGAACAATATTTTCAAGGGAATTATGGCTAAGAAATCGTTTTCCTATACAGTCTGCTACTGCACTGTAATCTTAACCAACATTTAATAAAGTTAACCCCTTGGTATTTTGTCAGGCAAAGAACATACTTTCTTTAAACTGAATTGTTCCACCAGTAAAAATAAGTACCTTGCAAACGGAAGGCTGGGCAAACTGATGTTCAAATTTTATCATTAAATCTTGCTTGGCACTGCAGACACTGAGGGAATTGCAGACCAGTGATGTGTGTGCTTTTACTCAAAATATCATTTAAATATAATTTAACTGGTTTCTGCTATGTAAGACTAGCAATACCAGAACAGAGCAAATGTCCATCTGTCCTAGTATCTTATATCAAACCATAGCCATAAGCAGATGCTAAGAGAAAGAAGGAATAAAGGAAGCATTTATTCTGTTTCCCACTAGTATTTTTCCATTCCCCACCTGTTTTCATTTGGGACACCCTGAACTGACTGTGGTTTCTACACATTTAACAGTAGCAAAATGAGGCCTTCCATCTCCATCTGAATCCACAAAACCGTTAGCATCAACAATCCTTTGGCAGTAAGTTTTACAGTTCTCTTAGCTATTAATTTGGTTTCAGCCTGGTTCTGCTCAGCCTTATTAGAAGAACCATATTTCTTACATTGCAAAACTGCCCCCTACTTGGTCCAGGCCCCATCTCAAGTACCTTCCTTGCAGACCAAAAACTGCCAGCCTAGTCTGGCCCTCTCATCCAGAAGCCATTATGTACCTTTAACCACTGTCACCTCTTGAACCTTCCCCAGTCCCACATCGCCTGTGCTGAGAACACCAGAACTGCACACAGTACCCAAGATGTGGTTAAATAACTGCTGGTTTATAGAGCATACAAACATCTGCTTTAGTCTCTATTTATGTTCTAATTATCCTTAACATAATAATCCTAACAACTGTTTAAGTGACAGATGACATTTTCCACATGATAAACCTATAATCATACACATTAGGAATTGTATAGCTACAGCTCCTGATCTTTATTCCGAGCTGATGGCATTCAAGTAAGAGATTGATACACTACACTATGTGAAATTATTCCCACTCTTGGACCCACTGTCCCGTTGCCTAGTCAAATCTCTAAAACCGCCAAGACTCTGAAGCTGTGCTGTAGGAAAGAACTTACTTTATTACTCTGCTCACACATAAAATCAATATTGCTAAATCCTAATGAATAAAGAAGTATCTGCTTTAATCAAGACAAACATTCATGTACATAAAAATCTTAAGTTCAGTACTGAATTTCTGAGTGTACCTTCCCCAAATGGTTTCCATAAAACAAGTAAGACCTAGGGACAAAATTTCAAAATCACCACCTGCTTGTTTCCATCATACTTTAAATAATTAACTACTCAACAAATGTAAATCTTAAAAAAAAAAAACCAAAAAAGCTCTTATTTAATTTTAATTTGTAATACAGTTAAAAAAAGAAACAAACACTGAATAGGTACTTACTCTTTTTTTTTCCTAGGCATTGTTTTCCAAACCAGATCCAGTTGTAGTTACTACTAGCCTTGTTTAATGAGTGTACTGCAGTCAAGTGACCAAAAAACATTACATTTGACATGAACTACTCAAAGTATTCTTTTTCCTTAACAAAAACAATACCAAATTAAAAGCAGACATCTGTATACAATCTTTTCCCAATCATGGTAACATACAATACACTTAGGTTTACCGGAGACTCTGTCAGCTGCAGAATCCACTGAATGAAATCACAAATCCGTTCAAAGTTTGATGTCGATATGAGTTACCACCATCTACAGCCATCTAACTGTTAGTGTATTATTCACTGGCACTATGATAATTTTGATCCCTAGCTAATCACCTCACTCCAAGTTACATTACACAGATGTGACAGAGCAGGCCTTTGGGAAACCCAAAACCATCAAAGTGTGAAATCTTTCAGTACCTTTCTTGACAGAGCATTTTGACAAGTCTCCAAAAGGCCGTGCAATAAAGAGGAGACCAGGGAGAAGAGTTGGACAGGAGCAATCTCATTTTGAACCATCTTCAGAACAGTCAATAGATCAGCCAAGCAATGATGTGCTATTTTCACACAGAAACCCAGAAAGTCATCTTGAGATTTTTTCCTATTTACTGTTAGCAATTTATTTACAAGAACTTTCACTCCTTAGAATTACACAGGCTTTTTTCAAAAGCCATTTTCATATGTTATTTTTAAGTGAGAATATTTATTCGATTTCTACTATGCTGTACTAAAACAACACAGAAAAATAGAACTACAAGATATTTTTTACACTTTTGTCAAATGACAGGAGGGTGATGCAACAATGAGCATTTAATTACCCAAACTCAGCTCTGTATGTGCAAAAGTATTATATTTAGTCGTAAGGATTTACTGCTGTTACCCTTAACTTGATCATTCACGTGTCAAATTTTGTTTTCCAAGGCTGTCTGCACTGTGTAAAGATCTGTTTCCAGGATACCTATAATTGTGCAGTACATAACATCTGTTGCTTTGCATTTTCAGAGCCTAACAAAGAATACTTTCCTATATTCACTTGAGTGTATGGACTGGCAGAACAGATATATTGTCACAGTTCAAATAAACTGACAACTACAGCAACTATTCAGTACTGAAAAGCATCCAACTAACTACCATCTGACGTTGCTCAAACAGGCAAAAGCCAGGCAATTCAGAGTTCAGCACTGAATTCTGTTAATGAAGTGACCATTTGTTTAAACTTGCAACACACAGGTGAGAAATAGCCACATGCTAGACTAGAGAACTGTGAGGTAAACCAAGTCATCGAAAAAATTGTAAGTCATTTAATATATTCCTATGACAACTAAGTGAGAAATTGGGGAAAGAGGAAGTTCCACCAGATCTTAAACATAAGTGAACAGTGTTTCATCAAATCCCTTAGAGGTAGGCTACCAAACATCAAATATCACACAAAAAATTCAGGCTTACAATTTCAATTTTTTTATTTATAACACCTGGTTTCACTGTTCAAGTCTGCTCTTCAGCTAAAGGGGGAAGGGTTCTTAAATTGCAAGATGAGTTCCAAAACTACTTCCCTAGTGAAATAGTTTGAGACCTACCATCCACATCTTTAGCCCACAGACACCAGTATTTTTTGAAAGAACCTGAACAATTAAAAGGAAGATGTTCGAGCCACTTATTTAAAGTCAGCAGTTAAAAAAATTTTAAAAAAAAATCACAACCCAAAAAATTTACAGTTAATGTCTGTGAGACAGGAATCAATTTAGAAAAGGATCCTGGTAAAACACAATTCTATAGCAGTCACAGCACTAAATGACAAAAAGGTCAAATTTTGAAAGGAAACAGCAGATACCACCACAAAACTAGCAGATGTTCTTAAAGGATCATCTGTACAAAAACATAAGCATATGTGAGAGAAATCCAACACTATCACGAAATCAGTTGGTGTCTAACATAATAGCAGTTCCTTATGGCAATATGGTAATACATGTGTCAGATACTCAACACATTATGGTTTTTTGTCTGCACATACTGTTACAACAGAAGTCATAAAACCAGGACCACTGATTTCCTCAAAAGGAAAACATAAGTTCTACAACTCACTAAGGTACACAGACTACTCAGTTCTTCAGGTTATGTTCTCAGATTTTCATCCACTTCAGCTTTTTCATGTATTGTCTTAGTAGGATAAAAATATCCTAGGAGTACTGCATGTACTGAACAAAAACTTCCTTCTAAAGGTAGTGCATAACATAGCCAGAAATACCTAAATGAAACAGCAAACAAAAAGGGATTTCTTCTATCCAATATATTTTTATTTGGGTTTTACATAATTGTAACAGTATATATTATTTACCTGCTGCTTCTGTGACATACATAGTTAATAAGACATTTACAAGGAGAGGAAAATTGTTTTTCTAAGTTTAGTTTTATTGATTCCAATAGGAGCAGATAACAGGCTTTCCTGCTTTTATTTCTATTTTGCAACTGAAAAAAAAATCATGAATTTTCCAATTAACTATGCTTGAAGATAAGCAGGCAACGTTTGATGTGATAGAAAGAGATAAAGATGCATAATAGAGGGGTACAGATTCAGGGATGATACGGTAAAATGACAACCAAAGAAAGAATACAACAGCATCTAGGGTCTGAAAGAGGGGCTAAAAAATTAAGTGTTTCTGAAGGGCCAAAAACCAGGATAATTAAGAAACTGAGATAAGAGACTTCTACTTAGATAAGGGATTTAACTGTATATTCTTTAATTATTTAAAAAGAATAATAATTTACACTGAGAAAGGTACTCAGTGTTACAGCACTATTGTGGATATGAAAATATCACTAGCATGGGCATCAAAGATTGGTTAGCATATCAACTTCTTTTAATATACACCTTTGGCTTCCCTCCATCATGTTATATAAGCAGGACCATCAATTGACTCTTGCACACCTTTGCCCAAAAGGCATAGTCAAGAGTTGTCAACTACTCTGTGAACAAGAAAAAGACGGAACCTTGAGAACTCTTTTTAAAAATAAATTCACGTTCTACTCCTCATCACCTTATTATGTGTCCTCTAACTCTGCAGTGATTCCCCCACCCCGTATCACATCCCCCCTCACACCACAGCATCACCCTGCATGCCTCCCTGTCTGCCCAGCCACAGCTCCAGAGTCCCCTCAGTTCCCTCACATCCCTCTCCATGGTACCCACAAGTCCCTCCCTACACCAAAACCCCTCCCCTGCCATAATGTGTCAGCTCTCCCCCATCAGAGTGCTCCTGATTGCCCCGGTTCCCACCTATCTTCCTTCAATCTGCCTGCTCAGCAGCCAAAATCCAGCACCAGCTCCGCCTTGCCTGTTACTGGTGTGCCAGCTGCCCAGCGATGCACAACGTGCCGAGCACCCAGCCAGGCACCATCCCAGCCCCCCAGGCAGGAAGAGGAGTGGAATAAAGCAAAACACAGCCTCATCTGTAATAACAGAACATGGCAAAGGCCTAATTATTGCACAGTGGTACAGGAGAAACAAAGAAAAATAACCCAACCACAGAAGCAAAACCCAACGCCTTTATCCAAGTCTAAAACTTGATGAGTTTATGGCCTACAAGAGCTTTAAGATAACACAAAGTACAAATCCATCAACAGAAAGTTTTGCATTTAAAAGGCCATAAAGGGTTACCTTCTATGAAAGCTAAATAAATCCTGTTATTTCAAATTCCCATAACATCAGAATCCAACTCACTTAATGTGTATGCAAACCTGAACACACAAATATAATTTTCAGGAAGTACCACAGAAACTTTTTTCCTGGAACAAAGATTTAAATATCTGATCTCTCTCATTGGAGGTAGAGAATTAAAGTGCATAAAACAGGCCCTATTAGATATGCAGAAGATGTTAGCCCCTTTCAGTGTAAGCAAACAGGTGCATAAATGTGTGAAATACAAGAAAGAACAGAAAGAATTAATAAGCTGTGCCACAAACACATAAACTGATCTTCTGAGAAAGGAAAAAAAAAAACCCAAACACATGGACAGTCAAGATATTATGTTCAGAAGTCCCCTGAAATAAAGAACAAATTTTAAGACTCCTTTAATTAGTGTATCCTATTTCCATAAATGTTTTTTTTTTCAATTTCTGCAATAAATTGCAGATTAGTAAATTATTTTGCAGCTTCATGCAGCATTTTTCTAAAAGACATTAATTTTATGGACTTCCTGGAGAAATATTTGAGTGTCTGATAAGTTCAGACACCATGGAATTGTTTAAAACTGTATGCTTTCTTCCTTCAGTTTACATCTTAAAGCCATATGTTTATGAGGCACATGAACACCTCACTTTCAGTTGCACTTCTTATTATTTATGTCTCTTCCTTAAAAAAGTTTTTCTGTTTTGACAATAGATAAGCCACTTAGAGAAAATATGTTCTCTACATGTCAGAAGTAGAAGCAAAATCTTTGAATCTGGTCCTCTTGGAACTTCAGCAATTCCCATTTTGTAACAGCCAGTTTCTATTTCCATTATTCCTGACTGACCGATAGACTGACAGATGTCTTACTTTAGAGATCCCAAACAGACTATTGGTATCTATTTCAGCCACATCTGTTCCTAAATAGCCTTGGCAACAGGCCACTATGCACTCGGAATTAATTTTAAGTCCTTTATTGCTGACTCTTTCACTGTTGAAATACATCAGTGATTCTTTTTCCTTATTGCTGCACTTACATAGTATATCTATAAAGCTACATTTTAGACAAATATCAACAAGAACTATAGCATACTATAGATAAGAACAGTATACTTAAATAATATCTTGATTAGTTTTAATTCATTATAAAAATAGGTATTTTTTATTTTTATTTTATTCATTATGAAATATATATTCAATCATACATTTACCTCTGGATTGCTCCAAGACCTTATTTTCTTGTTTGCTAATTAATTTAGAAATTATGTTCAATTACCTATATTTAAAAAGCAAGTTTTATCCAAATTATTACTATTATTATCCAGGTAGTCAGCCCAGCCTGCAAGCTGTCAGTCAGAGAATAACTTCATGCACCATTCAGTTTAGTGCACTTCACACACAAGAAATTACACCTATAAAGTTTTTCATAATGATCAAAATCCTCCAGACTTCACATACTGGTAAAGCATTGGACAATTGCCAGTTTTGTTACACTTCTTACCTGACAGAAATCTGCTGAAAAACTACAATTATTGTTAATCAGGAAACCCTGTGGCAAACGTTAAAAACATGCTGGAGGCTTCGAAAATTATCAGAGTTAAAGTCTCTAACAACAAAAAAAAGTCATATGCGTAAAGAGGATACAAATGATCTTGTGGGAACTTAAAAAAAAAAAAAAATCACATATAATATTCAAATCTGTATTTAAGATAGTTTACTCTGCTATAGTTTTGAAGCAGCATTCAAAACAAGAACCTCCACAGTTCAGGGCTGAACTATTAATAGAGAAGTCTTTCCTTTTTCTTAATTTCCATGATTAATTTTACAGCATAGGAATGCCAAATAGAAGCTAGAGAAAAAAACTACAAGCTACTGACTGTGAGCTCTGCTTCTCACTGGGGTACCCAGTGCACTGTTAAAAGCCAGCAACCAGCTATGGGTCAGAGGGTTCTGCCTCCAGAGAGGAGAAAAGGCTCAGCCGAGCTGCACCCCAAGGCTGGAGCCTTTCCTAGGGGGCAGCTGAGCCATGCCTCACACTTGTCCACATTCCCACCTGACACACACACTCCCCCAGGCTCCACACCCAGTCACCTGCCCGAGACTCACTTCTGTCATAAGCCTTGTTACAATAAATTACACACAAAATTCATAATGGATCATGCTTATTTGAGAGGTAGGAACTTTGCTGTAGAGTGAACAATGAAGGAAGCCATCAAAAGTCATCAGCAAGCACGGGTAGGCAAAATGCTCTTGTTGACAGAAGCTGCGGGAAATCCAAGACAGAGTAAAGAAGGAAGTTCTGATAATTAGGCTGCCTAGATTAGCCTGACAGGAACAGCACAACAGAGCAGAACCCACATACATCACTGTGACGCGACTGGGCCCTGGCACAGCAGATGTCCCCTGCTTGGGAACTCTGGGCTGCAGCTTCAGGCTCTGGTAGAATCTGGAGGAGCCAAGGCTGCACAAGCTACCGCGTGTCAGAACAAACAATCGGAACCACAGAGCTGCAGATGACAAACCACAACTTCAGCAAGACAGGAATTCATCTGGAGAACTATGGGGGATGGGAGGTTAGGAAAAAGGGAAGAAAGCAACTACCTAATAGTCCTCTGATTTTGACAGAGTGTAGCAGTTGCCTCAGAAGAAAGACCTTTCCCTAAAATAGGAGGAATTGCTACATACAAGTCCAAGTAAGAGACATTCAGCAGCACTTGCAAAGCATGAAGACCTGGCTTCACCTCTTAGAGCCTAAGGCAAACTACATTATGAAGCTTTTGGATTGGAGAAAGCATGCATAACCCAAATCCCAGTGGAAAGGCTTGTCCAGCAAGCCATTAGCCATCACTGAACACTCCACTGCTGTACTTATCAATGAATGACGCCCCACCACAGATAGCTCCTCCCAGCACCAGTACAGACCACCCCAGGGTAAATGCTACTGGAGCCAAGAATGAGGGAGAGAAAAAACACTCAAGCTCTCCAGAATCTGCATTTTACTGGCTGCAACTGCAGCCTCTCAAAAATTAAACTATTCAGCAGCTCAATGCCACATAGTAATAAAACCAAATTCTCAGAGAAAGAAGTTTCAGCATCTATTTAATACATGTGCAGTAAATGCCCAAATCCTGATAAAACTGGCAGCAGCTTGTCAGTGCTGCTTTCCATAGGACTCCTGAAGTCCTGCCATCTGCTATAGGTCTGACTTCAGGCACTGCATACTCCATTACCTTTCAGGAGCTATGAAAAGTTTCTGATGTCTGTATGAAAGAACAACTGAGAGGGATTAATTTTTCCTAGGAAAACAAACAAACCAAACCAGCCAAACAAAACAAAAAAAGTCAAAACTATACAAATTCCAAGCCACAGAATATACTCCCCACCTCTGGAAACATGGAGCAATATACACCAAAATTTATTCTTCCTGCCTGCACCTTAATATCCTTCAGTGATGACAATTACAGACCCTAGTTCCTGATATATGGCAATTTAACGTACATTAAAGGAGGAAGAACATAAAGCGACACCCATATTAGAGCGCTACATACAGAATTAAATAGTTAATAAATCACATTACATATCACATTCACGGAGACCTGTGGTTAATCCCAAAAGGGAAGGAAGAGAACCTTCAGCACTAAGCATTACTTCAGCACAACATTACCTAAGGCACCCAGACTGGCTTCCCAACAGGAAGGGCTGCGCACCCTCACCGGGGTGATCAGAAGCCAGTGGTCCTGCTGAAGAGCATGTATTGAAGTGTGAGTGCAGCACTGCATTAACACGGTTACACTACGGAGAGTCAATAGCAGGGCAGGACTGTGTATTTGTTCAGTTTCAGCACCTCCAGTATCCCAGCAGGGATAATGAACCATATTGACTTCATGTGTGAGCATCTGACTACTTCTTTGCTTCTCTGAATACTGACTCTATGGCTATGAGATCTTACCTATAGGAACTTTTAAGTTCTGTCCAATACACTTCTAAAATAAACGTGGTATTTTAAGACTGCACAAGCTAACCGTGCCATTCCAGAAGGCAAACACGCTGCCTGGAAACTGCATTCCTGAATACAACTTTGACTTCTGTCATGTCAACACTGGGAGGTCACTGAAATAAACACGAATCTTTAGGAGTGCGTATGCAGTTTTAAAACGACACATATGTTTACACAGTTTCCAGGAGAAAAATATCTATTTGGATACATTCAAGCAGCATTCCTTTGCTTCTTAAACTTTTGTGTATAATTTGTTTCACTTGATCAAATCCTTTAACCGCACTTTCTCAGCGTGTTGCCGTGTGAACACCACAGAGCAACGACGACCTGAAACAGAAGCCATCACAAAGCTCAGGCACATCCCGCGAAACCACACTTTCCTCTCTCTGCTCTAGTTTATGAACCTGCCAAAGACTATAAGCCGGGAAAAGTTGATGCCGCAGAAACAAAATCAAATCCTCTTACTGCTCTGCC
The DNA here is from genome assembly GCA_032173965.1 of Sitta carolinensis. Classification (NCBI taxonomy): domain Eukaryota; kingdom Metazoa; phylum Chordata; class Aves; order Passeriformes; family Sittidae; genus Sitta; species Sitta carolinensis. Next base: position 24,083,257 of record CM063288.1, read on the forward strand.
TGGGGCTAAGAGGCCATAAAAACTCTCTGCCTTCTGTCCCTTTGGTATGACCCACCAAGAAGACAAGACTTGCCAGAGAGAGTTGGCTCAGGTACAAGACACTCAAAGTGTAATGAGCTATTTCTTTTTCTTTTCAGTCAGCAAGGTAACCTCGAAGGGAACAGAGGTGCCCGACAGCGCTGCCTTTCCGCGCTGTACTAACCGCGGTCGCGGTAGGGTGCGTGCCCCGCGCTGCCCGGGCAGCCCCGGCCGCCTGTCCCGGCGGGAAGCCCGGCCGGCCCGGCCGCGCCGCACGCTCCCGGCCGGGCGGACACCCCCGCCCGCCCTGCCCCGTCCCACCTGTGGGGCTCTCGGGCAGGATGGGGCTCCAGCGGAGCCGCCGGGCGCTCAGAACCACGTCGCAGCTCCGCTTGCCGATCTCGAAGATGCCCCTGAGGAGCGGCTCGTCGCCCGCCCGGGCCGGCGGGGCCGCGGCCAGCGGGGCCACCCTGCGCCGCCGCTCCTGGGGCGCGGCCCGGGCGCGGCGCTGCGGGCGGGGGAGCGGCGCGGCGGCGCCCGGCATGGCGGCGACACCCCGCACGGGCCGCGGCCCGCCGGGCCGAGCAGCGCCCGCCCCGCCCCGCAGGCGGGGCCCGACCGCCCCGGGGCCGGCGGCCGGGAGCCCTGCCCGGGACCGCCGCCTCGGCCTCGGCCGGCACCGAGGGGCCGCCGGCAGCGGCGGGCCAGAGCGGCTCGGCTGCCGGGGCCGCGCCTCCCTCCCGGCGCCGGCAGAGCGGCCCCGGCCGGACCCGCGTCAGGCGCGCTGCCCACGGGGGACAGCGGCCCGAAGGTGCTCGGGCATCTCAGCGCTCTGCTCTCCTCAGATACTTCTCTAAAGAAGGAACGCTCCCACTGCAGAAATTAATTTTCCTTGTCAGAGTCCCGCATCTTCCACTTTTCTGTTATCATTAACAATATCGCTGTTACTTAGCCTTAGAAAACTACGACGTGAAGTTCTAATAGCCCTTCCATACTAAAAAGGCTGAGTTTTTCACAAGTTGCGACTCTGACATAACTGTAATGTAAATCCTATGTTGGCGTTCCTGCCGCAAAACAGATTATTGCCATAAACCTCGCATGGAAACCTCACCCACTTATACCCTTCGTTGACAACGACCGAGCAGAGCAGTGACTCGGAGTCTGATCCTGACTCGTACTAGAACAGATCTGCTATCAACTGGCCAGTGCAGAAAGAATACCCAGAAGGGTTGCGTGGTCCTCTCGTCCTCAAAGCTTGAATGCAGGGAAGGAAGAGTGCTTTACTCTTGCTCTCTAAATGGTAGACTTTACTGCTTAGAAGTATGACAACTTTACTCACAGGTGCTCTAAGATTGATTCACTGATGATAAGCATGTAAGGGTGCAGAGCCAAGTCCCATTTATAAGGTGCTCCTAAGCCTGTAAGGGCTAAACTTACACATTAATAAAGTTTTATAATGTCATGGTGGCTTATTAGGGCATGAAAAGGATATTCTTATACAAGAAGTTCGGTAATTTTATCTTTAATCTTTGTAACAAGACAAATGTAAATGTCCTTCTCAGAAATAAAGCAATGAATTGAAAATATTGTCTTTTGCTGATGGATACAAGATACAGTTAAAGCCACATGTTAGAGTATCCAAGGCTCTTCCTGTGATGTTTAGCACTGTAGAAGAGAAATGTTATGGATAAGAAAATCTAATTGCACTTAAACCATCCAAGGGCTCATGAGGTGATACATGTTCTCAAGACATGTGGTCTTTTTCATTATTCCATGTAAACCAGTACCAAGCTATTAATTATGTAACTGAGAAGACAGGTTTAAGACACATTTTAAAAGTCACCATGGTACAACCTTTTTATACTTATTTCCATCTATTACTCTGCCATGTTTACAGTACATTCCAAATATTTGTTAGATATACAACCTGTTTTCAATTTGCATTGAGCCATTAATACAGCTTTTAATGAAATCCAGCCCTCACCAATTGGCCTTCCTGAATCACAACATCACCACATAAAGTTTATGTTTTATTAAAGCTTTTAGTAATTGTCTCATTTTTTGGTTTGTCCCTTAGGTCTTCTTTGTTGGGATATAAATATCTCAACTGCAAAGTAATCTGACAGAATGAAGTATAAAGAATTGAAATTATGTGTAGAGTGTAGAAGTGCAAAATATCTTTAAGCAGAAAAAAAAAAAAAAAAAAAAAAAGTTATGACGCAGGAAGAGCTGTGAGCCAAACAAGCTTGCCTTAACATTTATCATTCTGATACAGCAGTAGATGAACCAATTCAACTTGTGCCTGTTATTTGGTGCCAGTGATCTTTAATGTGTTTGCACTGATGTCATTCAAAAGGAAAACTAAATCATTAACTGGATGATAAAGCATAATGTGAAGGTAGATATAGTCAAATCTCTTTTGAGGCCGTATGCCCTGTATAATCCCCAGCAGTCATTTGTATTTGTTTCTAGGACAGTTTATTAGCCTATACCACCTAGTGTATATTATATATTATCACCAGATAATTTCTCCTAAAGTAGAGGAAAGGTTAAACTGATAACTGGCTTAGAACCCTAAAATAATAGTGTTTTCAGTACCACCAGTGAGAAACTACTGCAGTTCCTGAGTGACTTGTAATATCCTTCAACGGATGTAATTAAAACTTGTAACACCTTCTTATAGACATTACTTGAAAAGTCTATTAAATTAGTAGCACTTAAGGTACTAAATGTATTAGTTAAAATGTAAAATAGTAAGAGAACTGTATATAGTAGCAAAAACAATACAGGTCTGTTCATTGTGTTTTGCCACTGTTCACAAATCCTCAATTCCCAGAATTCTTTGTTAATCCGAGACAGGCACTTTTTTTTCCTGGAAGGAAAACTTCTAAACAAGTCTATTCTAACAGGCTTTTTTTTTTTTTTTTTTTTTTTTTTTTTTTTTTTTTTTTTTTTTTGTAATCACAAATTTCAGGTTTGCACATTGAATTTGGAAATGCATGGAATAGTCCAGCAATATAATTTTATCAATTTTTCTAGACTATGTATGGAACTCTCATACATAAAACTCCCCTGAGGTTTCTTGTAAGAAATTATTGTGTGTATTGATGCTCTAATGTAGTACCTTCTGTGATGTTCTCATATCAGAGAAAGAAAAAGAAGATGCAAGACAATCAGTAGGGATTGTATAGTAGGCATTCAAGCAGCATGGAACACTGCGCTTACAGGCAAAGTTCTTGATTTCTTCGACATCTTTGATCATAGCCAATTTTGGAAGTAGAGCATTTCAGTACCTGTGACAACAGAATGACCAAGGGACTCCTAGAAGTACAGTGTGCTGCATGAGGAAATAGGATGATGCAGGAGACATTGCAGGTCAGCCAAAGCAGGTAAAGTGTGGTGTACTTTCCTGTTCTCTCACATGCATTTTGATTACAGTACCTGAAAGTGGCTTACAAGGAATATGGAGAGAGGCTTTTTGAGAGAGCATCTTGCAACAGACAAGGGGGACTGGTTTCCAGCTGAGAGTAGGTTCAGCTTAGGTATTAGGAAAAAGATCTTTACTGTGAGAGTGGTGAGGCACTTGAACAGGCTGCTCAGACAACTTGTGGATGTCTGTCCCTGGAAGTGTTTAAGGCCAGATTAGATGGAGCTCTGAGCAATGTGGTCTAGTGAAAGGTGACTGTGGGCATAGCAGGAGTGTTAGTACAAGATAGACATTAAAGTAATTTCCAGCCTAATCCATCTTATGATTCAATACCAGTAGACACAAGAATATAGAGAAGCCCTATTGACCTCTTAATAAAAATTAAGTTGAATAATGTTTTTTTTATAATAAACCTTCAAATTAAGTTTTGAAACTTTTCGGATGGTTTCCAGAGAGCTTGTGGAGCTGCCTTAGAAATGGTCTTCACATTTTTATTTGGTTGGATATTTTAGACAAATATCTCAAGTAAAGTCAGGGAAAAAACAGAGGATGAGGGGAAGAAGACACAACAGAAAGGGAAGCAAAGCCATTGTCAAGAACAAGAAGGGCCAGCTGCTCCTTAAGAAACAGGGAGCTGAGAAAAATGCCAAGGCTAGCAAGGCAGGGACCTTTCTGGCCAGGAACCACCTGGAAGTACCTGAGCAAGGAAGCCTGGGGAGGGTGCTAGAATCCATCAAAAATCCAAATCATCAGCCGAGTTTATAATGATAAGGCAGGTCTGGATCAGCAGGTTCAGAGCCAGATCAGGATTGTGGCTGAGCTGCAGGCCAGCATCACACAGCATCTGCAATTGAAAAAGTTGTAGTCCCAGACTGAACTTGAATAGAGCTCCAAGCTCATGGGTAGGGTTGGTGAGGAGGCTTCAAGTGGGAATGCTCAAGGTTTTCAAGCTCATTAGTGGCCCCATGGGCCTTGCAGGCAGAAGCACAAGAGGAGGAATTCTGAGGAACAACTTAATAAAGGAAGTGGGATTTAGAGCAATTACAAGTCAGGTACCCATATACCTGACCAAGGTAAAAAGAACCATGTGTAGCTGAGTTCAACAAGAGTCCAGAGAGCCAGACAAACCCCTTGTATCAAGGTAGATTCTGCACCCAGCTGAAAAACAGAGTCATTAGGTCAGGTCAGGTGACAGTAGCCTGTGTCAGTACTAGCCCAGAAGCCACCAGGAAAACTTCTGTTATCAAGGCAGATCCAAACTCAGGCAAGAATATCAAGTTTGTGGGTCAGGACCTGGATTTGGCACAGACATGGCTGCAATAGCACAAATGCAGGCACCATGCATAACAACCTCTTCTAAGTTATAGATCTTGCATGAGGGAGGGGACATCTCCCTTGTGGTTTCTTAGAGTTTGTTCCCAGCACTCTGGACCCAGGGGAGGTTTTGCCCCAGGTCAGGGTGCTGGCCTTGAGCACAACCAAATGGCCTAGGAGAGGGAATCTTCCTCTGGACCAAGAGAAGAGGTAGCAGAAAACAAGGAGAGGAGCTAAGCTCTCCTTAATTAACAGTGTTTCTTTCTGGAAACCATCCCTTGCCCTCTAGATGCTAAGAAGTAGTGAGACCCTCAGAACCCTTTTCCAGAAGAACCTTGTGAAGAAATAGGTAGGACAACCTGTGACAGAAATAGTGAGTGAGGGAAGGACAGCTAGTGTTAACTGAAGGACAGCAAGCAGATAAATCTTGCTCTTGGAAAATATGTCCTCCCACCTCAAGGAAAATGTCTGTAAAAATGCAATGAGGTACATTTTGGATTCATAAGAAATGTGATGTTCAAGTTAAGGAACAGGAATTTAGACAAGAAGAGATGAGGGGACCCTCTGGGGAAAATGCCATTTCCCCATTCCAGAACTTTTGACTGAACATTTTTGGTAGCTGACTTGTTTTCTGTAGCTAACGGAGATTTCCTTCTGGAGAAACCTGAATTTTGAAGTTGGCAGCATGTTGGCTTGTATGTTTTTTCTGGCTACAAGTGTGTGTTTTTACAATGAGGTTTAGTGTATAGTCAGTTATACTTCAGCTGTTCATTCATAGATATTAGCTCTTCTAAGTATGCTCCCTTCTTACATTTCTACTTTAGAAAATGATCTTTTGTAACTCTCAATATTAATTCAGCTCTGTTGAGTTGGTTTACCACGAAGAAGTGACTTTAAGCAGAACAACAATTTTTTTTGTACAATAAGCAAAGCCATAAATTAATCTGAAAGAAAATTGTATAAATTGTCTGTAGAAGAGTGCATTACTATTGCTATACATCTTTAAATTTTCAAAAGAAGGAAAGCATTAAAGAACAGAGAAACAAAAATAGGTAAGGAAATGGACAAACCCTTGCAAAGAGAACAACAAGAATAAGTGAAATAATTATGCAGGTATAAGTAGCTTCAGAAATGCAGTCTGAAGTTGCAGACATTCCTGATACTCCCATGAATGGAAATTAATCTTAATCAGAACAATAGAGAAAAATGTGGTAATAGGAATACTATAAAATGAGAATGTACTGATCAGAGTATATTGTCTTTTCTTTGCATTAAGTTTGGTATGTTATCTTTTTAAGGTAATTTTTTTTCCTCTGAAACTTATTTTCTATTGCTCTGTCACAGTGTTGGTTAACATGTAAATATTAGTTGCTTCTATTTTATTTCATACAAAGTGCAGTTAATTCTATGCTGCAAACTACTACAAGCTAGGGAACTGAAAACTAGGGCTGGTATTCTATGTTTTACATACCCTGTAGGCAACCTAAATACTTAAGAGAATGCTTTGAGAGCATTGTCAGTTTTAATTTTGAATTGCATAGCTTCTGACAGTTTGTTAAATACATATATGAATTATTTAAAAAACACTTACGTAGATATCTAAATAACGGTGTATTTGTAGATCTTCAGCTCACTGTTTCAGTATGTATTTATGTACTGTGTTTTTCAAGGGTTTTTTGTAATATGGGATTTTCAGCTAAGGAAAGAGTGCAGACCGTTTATAATTTCTGAAATAATTTCCATACAACCCATCTTGGTCAATAAAAATAAAGACCAATTTCAGCATATTTTCCCTGATACAGCACCAGGCAGAATTCTAAGTTTAATTTCTGTTCTTCCTCAATAGATATGAGTGAGAAATGAGTGGGGTTTGTTTGATTTTTTTTTATCTTAAGATACCTTTTATGTATAAAAAAGAGAATGAAGCTTAACTCTGTAATTTCTAAAACGATTGGACAAGATAGTTATCTGAACAGAAGTATTGCAATTTTTTTAAAAAGAGACTCATCTTTTTAATATGTCAATAGCAATTGATAAGGTCGTGGTGGATCTAGTTGTAATCAGTTACAATATTGAAATAGTTGTAGGATTTCTTTACTGTTACAGAAGATAGAAAATAATTGTTTTACTTGCTCTCAGTACTTAGTTTAGAATTATTTTTATTAATCCTTATTACCTCTGAAATTGCATGTTGCTTTTCCATGTTAGTTTATTAATATTCTGTAACAGTATCTTTTGGAGAAAGTGGCTCTCTGTTTTCTTCTGGTGAATTCAGGAATCTTGTTACTCCTTGAATCTCCTTCCTTCACCTGCAGACTCCTTCTGAGTGCACTGGGCCAAGCAAGGTCTGATGTTCAGGCACATTGTTCATTTGGTCTAGGTAGAACCAGCCCAAATGCCTTCCGGACATCTTGCAGATGTAACCTGGAATTCCACCATTTCAGATTATTCCACCATAGCTGGGGACTCAGCTGTCCGTCACAGCCAGCACAGATCCACAAGCTCCACAGATCCTCTTCTTTTGTTCCAGAGCACCAAGAAGGGAAAAGCTGCAAGTCATGACTCTTTCTTATATACTGTACCTGCAGATTTTACCTCTAACATGCACTGCTGGCAGAACAATTTCTGCTGTCAGAAGTTTGTCATAAAGGAGAAGGGAAGGGCCATTGGTCACAACCAGCCCTAAAAATAAAGTTTTAGGCCTGTGCTGGCTGGCCCAGTATGTGTGTGGGTACAAATCAACCCCAGAGTTTTCTCTGCATAAGGAAGTTAGATAATCCCACTATAGCCTTAGTTAATTAGCGATATGTTCATGGGAGAGGAACAGTGTGAGTAATTCTTTCCATTAAAAGAGACCTTGATAGACCTTCCTGTGGGAGTCATGAGCAGAAATTTCAACATTTGGCTTGATGTTAATAGTATGAAAGAAATATCATGGAGACATCAGAAGCATCAGCCAAGCAGGGAGGGGAAGGTCACCAATATTTTATAAGGGTGGTGATAGGGAAAAAATACACCACCAACTAATTGAAATAAGAAAACTCACAAGAGATTTGTAAAATAGAGCCTCTAGTTACCAAAATGCCCAATTAATTTTCCTTATTAGATTGATCATAACATTAAAACATTACTTTCTCTGAAGTATCACAGTAGCAAATATTGAGATAGCCTAGGTGGATCTTCCAAGTAGGTTGCATTGGCTGGAGGAGTTGAATTTTGTTATCAACAGTGGAAAAAGAAAAGGTAATTGAAAAGGTTTCTTGTGCATTGGAAATGCCTTCCAAATATTCATTAAACATTTAAGCAACTAAATTTGCAGAATATGTTCCTGACATTGGCACTGGTTCTGTGGTATTTCTCTCATCAGATGGAAGTACTATGTGTTATGCAGAGTGCATTCATGCATAAACAATATCATTTTCATAAATTAAAACCTCCCCTGCAGAAGGAACATCTGTGCCTGCCTTTGAATAAAAGATGGTGGCATGTGAGTTGCCCCTTGACTGACTAGAAGAATCCTTGTATTTAGGAAGAAGGCGCATAACCAAAAGGCAGTCAAGCCTGGGTCAGCTTTTTCAATTTCACCTGAAAAATCATCATTCTTTTTTCCCCCCTCGGGTTATCTACGGCACATTTACCTGTATTGTGACTGACTGGGAAAGGTTAATGGGTGATTAAAAAGTTGCCTTTTGCTTTTTTTTTTTCAGATTCAGCAACAGTTTTCTTGTGTGGAGCTGCAGGCTTTGGCGAAATGCATGGAGATGCTGCAAAATGCATCAGTCGGCATCGTAATTTAATTTTATGTTTTTAATGGGGAAGCCTGGCAGACTTAACGGGGCTGCTGAACTGCTAGGACAAATTTGCCATGCTTACACGTTGAATTTCCGTAGCTACAAACACCTTTAAAATAGATGCCAGAAGCTTGATTTCTCCGGGGGAAAAAAGAAAATGCCCTCATCTATAGGAAAGCTTGTTTATTTTCTGCTGGGTTTAGCTGAAATAGTTATGAAATACCTCTGCTTTGTGACAGGCTTCATATAGAGTATTTCAGGTAATGTCTTAAATCTGTTTCTGATGGTCGGAGGCAAAGACCTGTTGATAATAGCTCCTGGTAATTACGGGAATTGCTCTCCCGCAGGTTGCGTCTCCCGGGTTTCTTAAGCTTCAGAATAATCAGTGGAGATTAAAGGAATACGTTTCCAGTCTGGGAAGAGGAAGGGACGATGAATCGATAGGGACCAGGTAGCCTTGCGGGGGGGAAGGCGCACCTGCTGTCGCCGAAGCGCCCGCTCCCGGTGTGCGGGTCCCGCTCGGGCGGGGCCGGGCAGGGCTGCGGACACCGGGCTGAGGACACCGGGCTGAGGACACCCCCGGGCCGGGCAGGGCTGCGGACACCGGGCTGAGGACACCGGGCTGAGGACACCCCCGGGCCGGGCAGGGCTGCGGACACCGGGCCGCGGACACCCCGGGCCGCGGACACCCCCGGGCCGGCCGGGGAGAGCGGCGGGCGGCAGGGCTAACGGCGTTTCTGCCCTGTTCCCCTCATTCAACAAATCAGCATAGCAAATAGCCGGGTTCGCTGTAAACAAACGAACACCCCCGCCCCCCCCCGCCCCGAGTGCTCCTCAAAGCAAGTAAAGAATCCGTGTCCTTTTTTTAGTCCAATTTTATTCTACAAATAATAAGTGTTGCACCTTTCATGAGCTATCCGAATAAAACAATAATCCCATAGGAATTACTTACACTAAGAAAAAAAAAAAATCACATTTAAGGAAAAATGCAACATTCGACCAAATGTTCAATACTATGTTGTTGCCAAAGGATGGATGTTTTTTCTAAAATCCCAGTGTGCATTACACCATAATATACAGGATTACAAACAAAATTACAGTACAGATTGATTCCAGTTGAACCAGCGTTACATTTCAAACAGCACTTATTCTGGACTGCATTGTACATGCAATAGCTATTGTTCTAATTACGGATTAAATGGTTTGAATTTGTTTCAAGCTACCGTACTAATCGACTACAATAGGTATATAGCCCGACTTTAACAACCTGATTAGATTTCGGTTCAGATTTATAAGATGAGCATATGACAACCACGGATTGTGTGAACATGTATAAAATCATGCATTTATAGCGCCTGGAAACATTAACATTTTCAAGTTATCTTAAAAAAAAAAACAAAAAAAAACAACCAAACAAAAAAAAAAAAACCAAACAAAAAAAAAAATCCAACAAACCAAAAACACGGAATGCCAAGGGGTTCAAAGACTAAAAAGAAACAGTGCAAATTGTATGTGATAGTCAAGCAGCTTTCGATTTAAAAAGGTTGTTGGCATTTGCTTATAATCTTTATATACAAGTTTGTGCAAGTAATGTGTTGAAATGATATGTTTTAATAGAAAATAAGTCTATCGTTCTTATATCTTCTCAAGACCTAGGGGATCTGGTTCTTATTGTATGGGGGAAAGGAAAAAGTAATAAAGAAAAAAATAAAAAAAAAAAATGAAAAAAGATACTTGCATGGGAAAGAAATTGCCCGGACTGTGCATTATTTTTTTTTCTTCTTCGTCTACTTGAAAAGGAAAGAAGTGCTAAGGCAACATAACTTCTCTAAGCACTTTTCTGCTGGTTTAAATTAGTTAAATCATTTTGTATAAATTAGATATAATTCTACCTTTCCAATATGTATAAAAATTGATGAAGCTGCATGGTTTAAAATAGGAAATTCACGTTATAAAAAGTCATTAAAAATTCTGTACAAAATCACAACAAAATAATTCAGCATGGGAAAGGTAACAAGTAGTAAAACGTTGGTTGAAAAATATAGATTTCATATATATTTTGTAATTGGCCCATCGCTAGTTTAAAAATTGCATAGATCCTAATTATTGCTTGTGATTTTGTTATCCCGATCAGGTGATTGACGCGATCCCAATGCCCCTACCCCAATTTACAGCGTCGCTCCGAGGAGCGGCAGCCAAGCCAGCGGGTGAGCGGGGGGCCCGCGGCGGCCCCGAGGCGGCGGCGGGGCGCGCCGGGCTGCCCCCTGTAAACAAGGCGGTGGCGGGGCGCGGCTCCCCCGGCCCTCCCTGCGGCGCGGGGAGGCTCAGTCGTGGAAGATGGCGTTGAGCTGGGCGCTGAGGACGCGCTCGTGGTGCGGGTGGCCCTCGTACGGCGCCAGCCCGTCCACCGGGATCTCGCAGCGGGAGGCGGCGGGCGGGAAGATGGCGGCGTGGGCGGGCGCGGCGGCCAGCGCGGCGGCGGCGGCGGGGTAGTGCATGGAGAAGGCGTAGCTCTTGTCGAAGTCGGCGGCCGGCTCGTGCTTGAAGGAGAAGTTGCCGTTCACGCTGAGGGGCGGGCTGAGCGGCCCGTCGAAGGCGGGGCTGGCGCCCTCCGCCAGCCCGCTCTCGAAGAAGGGCTCCAGCGCGGCTCCGTAGGCGTGCGGCGGCTTGAGGTGGAAGAGGTGGGAGCTGTCCATGGTGCCGTAGGGCGGGCTCGGCAAGCCCGGCGACTGGTAGGGGTAGGGATGAGCCGGGAAGGGCGCGCCCGCCGCCGCCGCCGCCGCCGCCACGTGCGGCGGCACCTCCTGGCTCTGCTCGGGGAGGAAAGTCCGCGGGTTGAGCTGCAGGCAGCCGGCCACCAAGTTGGTGGTGGGCTGCGACAGGCCCTTGCAGAGGGTCTGCACGAAGGACACCAGGTCCGGGCTCTTGCCCGAGCGGAGGATCTCGGAGAGCGCCCAGATGTAGTTCTTGGCCAGGCGCAGGGTCTCGATCTTGGAGAGCTTCTGCGTCTTGGAGTAACAGGGCACCACCTTGCGCAGGTTGTCCAGGGCCGCGTTCAGCCCGTGCATGCGGTTGCGCTCCCGGGCGTTGGCCTTCATGCGCCGGAGCTTGAACCGCTCCATGCGCGCCTTGGTCATCTTCTTCTTCTTGGGGCCCCGCCTCTTGGGTTTCTGGTCGTCGTCTTCCTCCTCCTCCTCTTCCTCCTCCTCTTCGTCCAAGTCGTCCTCCTCGTCCTCCTCCTCTCCGTTCCGCAGCGAGTCCTCCTCGGCCTCGGCGTGCAGACCCTCCAGGTCCTCCTCCTTCTTGTCCACCTCGTGCTCCTCGTCCTGGGAGCTGAGGCACTCGTCCGTCCAGCTCGGGGGTCCCTGCGGCTGGGGCTCGCCCATCAGCCCGCTCTCGCTGTACGACTTGGTCATGGTGAGCCTCTGCAACGCGGAGGAGACAGAAAAGAGACGGGTCAGCACCCGGAGCAGCGGCCGTGGCCCCGCGCGGCCGCCAGCGGGGGGAAGTTGTTCGCACTTCGCTCCCCGGTCCCGCGGCCCCCTCCCGAGGGAAGCCCTGGATTCCCCACAGTGCCAGGGCAAACTTTTAATTGTCTCCGCGTTTCTGCCTTGTAATTAAGTTGACATATGTTCAAACACCATTATGTAACTCGCCGATATTAGCGGGGAATATAAGCAGATTATGCGTGCGGGAGGCAGCCCGAGCGGCACGACCTAAGTGGACCAAGAGTGGGTTGTTTTGTTTTGTTCCGAAAAAAACCCTCAAACGTTTTTACCGAATAGGGGAAGGGGGAAGGCGGGCACACGCACACACAGGGCACATGCAGGGACGGATGGCGCCTGCGACGCCTGTCCCTGCCGCTCTCCGCGGTTCCCCCTTGCCGCCTCCTTGCGTAGGGCTTGTGCCGCCCCAGCGGGCGCCGAGCACCTGCTCCCCGTCCCGCCTTCGTCCACAGGACTGTCACCGGGGGCCCGCGGCGGCCCCTGCCCGTGGTAACAGGTGTGGGATTGGCCCCGGCTTCCCGTCTCCGTCCTATCCTTTCTTGCAAACGGGCATCGATTCCCCCGCTTCCCGCGGGGATCTTCCGTGTGGGGTTGCAACCGCCCCACGGTAGCGTCGGGCACACCGGGAAGAGACAATGCCGCACGCCCGCCGAGGCGCAGCCTGCGCTGGGACCGTGGCGATCGCGCTCCGTGGAGGAAAGGGAGCCGAAAGTTCGAAGGTGCGTCGGTGGATGCGCATTAACATATGTAATATGCGTCTGTATAAACGGACGCACGTATACATATTTATATGTGCGCATGGACGCATACGCACATTTACGTGTCTATATATGTATGCACATATGTATGTGTGCGTATGTGGATGGACCACAGGTGCGCCCGAACGCACCAGCAGGAACGACCGCAAGTGACAATAAAACCTGAAGCCGTTCCGGCAGAGGCAGATCCCGTTCTCCCCGACCTCGCAGGGTCCTCTCCCACCCCAGCAGCCGCCGCGAACCCTTTTCCCCCGGGGGTAAAACACGGTTTCCCGTTACCTCCGTTGCTCAGCCTCTCCTGCGCGGTGACGGTCTCATAACCCCGGCACCGCTCTCCGTGCGAGGGCGCCGCGCGTGTGCGTGTGCGGTGTTTTTTTTTTCCCGAGGTTGCCCGGCGCCGGGCTCCCCCCGTTATATAGCGGGACGGAGGATGCGCGGCGGGGGCCGGCACCGGGACCCGGGCACCGCGCGGCCGCCGCGCCCCGCGCGCCTGCGCCCCGCCCCGCGCCCCGCCCCGCCCGGTGGCACGCGCCATATGGCCGCGCACGTCAGGCGCGCGGCGCCCCCCCACGTGACGCCCCTTATTTGTATGCGGCCGCGCGCCCGCCCGCTGAGCCGCCACGCCCGCGCTGACCCGCGGGCCGCGCCATCTGTCACCGCAGCACCGCCGACACTGCCACCGCACCGACACCGCCACCGCACCGACACTGACACTGCCACTGCACCACCGCGCCCGACACCGCCGGGCAGCACTGTTCCATTGTTCCGGGGTGCGGCCACCGAGGGTCCCCGCCGTCCCCCCCCTACGTCTCCTAACGGGCGCCGCTGATCCCCGGAGACTCCCTGTCCCAGTCCTTATGGCTCTCTCGCCTCCACGGACGCCCTCCTCTTTCCCCGGTTTTCTCCGGTGCTGGGGAAAACGGGCGTCCCGGGGCTCTTGTGACACACGCGCACACATACACCTCCTGCTCTGCCCTAACGCTTGGACTAAACACCGTCTCGCTTTGCCCGGTTTTTCGGGGGAATATTGGTTAACGAGAAGTTTGGAAGACGTCGAGTGGGGTGGCCTTAGAGTTTTTAAACGCCTCGGCGGAGTTTGCAAACGCCGTCAAACCTTAGGGATGCGCTTTAAGGAGGGAGATAGCCCCTTCGCATGATAGCTGCGCTACTGGCACGCATTATCCGGATATTTATTCAATAAAATAAAATTATTTTCGTCTCTTGAGGCTTTACATGCGAAATAACTCATTCCGCCTTGAGGAGATGGATTAGGAAGATATTTTTCCAGATCGGGTTATTTCTAAAATGTTTCTCTCCTGTTGGTGACCTACATAGCCCGGGGCCGGCGGGGCAGCAGGAGGGGACTCCGGGGATGTTCGCCTTCTCGGTAATCAAATACAGAGGGCAACCGACTACTTTCTGTCATTTCAAAGCTGGCCGGTTCTCTGTGGGAAGCGAGGGCCAGTTGCGCGGCGTGTGCCACCAGGTGCGGCGGGTGGGGCTGGAGCGGGGCACCCTCGGGTTACCGGCGGCTGCGGCCCTTCCCTGGGCACAGAGGGAGGGCAGCGCCGGCGCCGCCCCGGCGAGGGACAGCCCCTGCCCGTGGCGAGCCTCCGCTGGCCATCGAGGCGCCCCCGGGCCAGGGTCCGGGAGCATGCCCCTGGGACCATGCCCCCGGGAGCTGGGCCGGGCCTCCCGCCGGGCCGGTAGCCCCCTCGAGAGCACGACCCCATTAACGGGAGCTCCTGGGGCAGCCGCGCTGCCGGAACGGACGCGTTTTGGAGGCGGTGAGGTTTGAACAGGTTTGGAGAGCGCAGGAGAGAGATGGGTCTGGTCCAGCCCTGTGTCAGTTGCTGGAAAATGTCCCTTTGAATGGGACAATCTGGGAATACACCTGTGAATGTGAGGCACCGGAGAAACACTAGGAAAAAATATTGGGAAGAGGGCCCTGGCAGAAAACTGGATATAGGGGAGCAGCGAGAATTTTGGGGTGCTCGTGTGCTTCTGAGTGTGATCAACACAGTCATCTTTCCTGGGAACAAAATAAAATCAACACGTTGTCGTTTGGTAGGTAACTAGAGAGACAAATAAAGAAGCAGGCAGTTGGACAGAGGGGCTTAAACTCGCCGAGCCCGGCTCGTTCGTTCCCAGTCGGTGGTTGGCGAGAGAACACGCGTGGCCGTGGAGAAGCCGGGCCGGCAGGTACGAGACACTGCTCCGTGCCGCCCGTCGGGGCCGGGGCCGAGCGGTGCTCTGCGGGGGCGCCGAGGCTCTCTGCCGCTCCGCCTTTCACCCTTCCCGCTCTTCCCGCTGCTCCTTCTCCCGATCTACCAGGCAGTCGCCTCTGCCTCCCCTCCTCGGGCGGTCCCCTGGCTCAACGGCTCCAGTTTCCCATCTTCCCTGTTTCTCCTCTTCCCCCAGCCGCTTGATTTTATCGCTCCAAGCGTGTCTTTTTTTTTTTTTTTTTTTTTTTCTCTCCTGATGTACAGACTCCTCCTTCTCCATCTGGCTTCTAATTCGGCTTCTGTTTATTTTTCCTCCAGAATCCTTCGATTTTCTTTTCTCTCTAAATTTTTTTGGAAAAAAATTATCTTTTAAGTTTTTGCTTTTGTCTTTCATTTTCCTTTTTTTTTTTTTTTTTTTTTTTTTATTATTCTTTTCCTTTTCCTTTCCTTTCCTTTTCTTCCCTTCTGCCCTCTCTCCCCTGCTCCCTTCCCGCCCCCCTCCCCTCCTCCCGCGGCGCGGCACGCGAACCGCACGCGTCCCAACAAAGCTCCGGCCGGCCCTGCCGCCCCCCGCTCCCGCCCCAGCGGCCGCCGCCGGCCCCGGCAGGAGGCGGTCCCGGGGCCGCCTGGGGCCGCGCGGGCGAGCGCGGCCCCTCCGCCGGTCGCCGCTGGGGCTGAGCCCTGTCCCAGCCTGGCGGGAGGGGGGCTCGTCGCGGGGGAAGCAGCGCTGTGGAAACGCTTTACAGTTGTCCGGAGCGCGAAATCCGCTCCCGATGAAATCTCTTGGGTTTGCGGCATTATCTTAATTAAGATAATTGATTCATATTGCACCTGCGAGAGTGCGGGGAAAAGATGCCTCCCCAAATAGCTTGGAGCTATTGGAAAGAGGAAGCCGCGCTTATAATTGAGCGAGTGATTTACTGCGCGGGTAGCCCGGACTGCTCGGGCTCTCTCCTTTCGCTGCCAGGTTTCCAGTTCTCTCCCTCTCCAGAGAGGCACAAACGCAAAACACGAAGGTTATCCTGAATAAAGAAGGAGAAGGGAAAACCTTTCTCTCCTCTCCCCCGTCCCTCCGTCCCACCGCATCGCACCGCGGGGCCGGAGCCGCCGCTGGCGCGGTGGCCGGGCTCGGGAAGGGCGGCCTCGGGTTTGCCCGCGGTGTTCCCCCGCTCGCCCACTTCCAAACGCTCCGGCGAGAGGAGGGCACGGGAGGAGAGGGATCACTCCGAGCTGTGACCAGCCTGCTCCGGCTGCCGTGGTTCGGGAATCACCGCGGGAGACGAACGCTTTGAAGTGCCGCTCCGGTACCGGTTCGGCGCGGGGTGAGGCTGCTGCGCGCCTCGTAGCGTCTCTCTAGGATACAATGTATATCTGGGCTCGAAAATTGGTTCGCCTGATTAAGGTTCCTTTTCTGCTCTTTCCCCCCCTAAAACTCAGTGTATTAATTTTATTGAGCCTTTCCCCGCTAGTTAAATGCTGTTGTTATTTTAATTCTATAATTGTAAACTTCTATTTAGTTAATGGAAAATACATCACCACCAAGGTTTAATTATCAGCTTTTTAAATTACTCTTTTAGTCAAGTGCACACAATTATGAAATCACAATAGATTTAAAATACAATTCAAATTGATTAAAAAAAACCAAATCAGAGTAGTACGTACCATTAAAGCAAATGTCTAAATTGTATTGGTGGGCTAGCTATGGCCTGAGCTAGAGTTTAAATAGCGTCAGCAGTCTTTGCTATCGGTGTCAAACCACCTCTGTTATTAGGAAAAAGGATTCTTATCAGAAGGGATTTAGATGCTGTTGTAACTGCAAAATCTAATTATTTTTGATCCAGGCATTTACCCCCAGAGTCCCACCTTGTTTAAATAAAGTGTTTTCTTTCCTCTTGAACAAATGCATTTCCATTTGAATTAAATATTGATAATTTGACCTTTTAGTTCCTTTAACTAATCAAAAGGAAAAAAAAAATCCAAATGTAGATCCTAGTGCCTTGCCCTAGTGGGTCTTTCCGCTTGAATAGACACTGAGATTAAATGAGTCAAACTTCCTCTTTCATTGCACTCTCTTTGCACTAATTGCTTATGCAAAAATGCAGATTTGTATTAATTAGTAACTCCGCTGATTAGTTCGGTGGTATTTTCACGTAATAAATCATGCTGCAGACACGATTTTTGGCACATCCCCAGTAGTGGCTCAGGATGCAATAAGTTTTCCATATTAAATAAAATCTTAGCCTAAATCTACCTTTTCGTTGCAGGTACACTGTGTACCACCTGCTGTACGCACCTGCTACGGGAAATTACCTTCTGTCCCTGGCAAGCCTCTTTCCTTGATAATGCACTCCTCTTCACAGGGTGTAGACTTTAAAATGGGACACATGAATCATAGAATCAAAGGAGAGAAATCTGATGTTATTTTTAACCCTTTCAAATGAATAATTCGCATTTTTAAGGGGATGAAAGATACACGTATCTATGTAGGATACATCAATGTAGATTCTTTTTCTTTCCTTTCCTATGCCCAGCCACATTGTCTCTTTTTACAACACCATTCACTGTGTGCCCAAATTATCAGACCCAAGCTCTTTTTTTTTTTTTTTTTTTTTTTTTTTTTAATTTATCTTTCTTTGAGCTGCAAAGGCTGAAATTCTACAAACATCACAGTTGTTAACTGGAGCTCACATCTCAGTTGGATATAAAGACCTCAGCAGCAACAAGACTCCACAGCACCACAGCATCTCTAATGGTATCTACACAGTATCAAACCCATCCCCACTTGCTGGTATCATAAAACCTCTATAAAAATCTCTCTAGATCACACACAAGCTGATGCACAGCCTCTAGCAGCTGAGATATACATGTGAAAAACCTTTCCCAATTCTTTCTAAAATCACCTTAGATATTACCTTTCTCCTGGATCCCTCAGACTGAGTGGTGTGTGCTTCACACCATGTACTCAAGCAAGGCAGAACAAGGCATTGGTATGATATTTACCACAACACATAATGTCAATTGCTGCAGTACTAGTTAAAAAGAATATGAGGCTCCAAAGAAATAGAAAAGATGATGAGAATGGTGTCATTTCCTAACAGGTGATATTTTCAAGGGCAGATCCTGATCAGACTTTGCCTCTTTTCTGCTAAAACTCTCCCTCACATAAGCAGGATTGTTGCCACAAACAACTTGCTGGATCTGGCCTTTGGCCTCCGTCTAAGCAGTGCAATGGTGTGGAAGAGCATCAAACACAGGTGCCAGCAGATTATCCAAAGCTTTGCTGAGATTAAAATCTTGTCTCAATATGAGTTATTGCATATTCTCTAAATAGAAATCTCCTTAGTGGTGGCTTTAAAAGGTCTGCTTTTGTTTTCCTCTGAGAGAAAATAGCAGTTGAACCCCAGGCTGTGCACATATAAGCTTATGTGTTTGTTCCCTATGGCTATCCAATCTGAACATTTTGCAACATTTTGCACTTCCTAGAAAACCTATTGCTTCTGTTAGCGTTCCTTTATTGAAGAAAGTTAAAGCCAAAACTCTTAAAGGGTTGTACTCAAACATGGTCCTGATTAATCTCAGAACATGGTAACTGGTTTAAGCAATATCCTGAGAACAAAACAAGAAAGGTTAAATCAATGTTTCACAGGGATGGAAAAAGAGATTCAAATAATCATTAAATCTTATTATGCAATGCGGCTTTGTTTTTACCTCTTGGAGTGAGTTCACACCTGGATCTGTGCTTTAAGTGCTCCACAGTGAACTGGGCATAATGGAGAATCA
This sequence comes from Sitta carolinensis, assembly GCA_032173965.1. NCBI lineage: Eukaryota > Metazoa > Chordata > Aves > Passeriformes > Sittidae > Sitta > Sitta carolinensis. The sequence continues at coordinate 24,102,076 of CM063288.1, forward strand.
TTTCCCATCACAGTACCTCTACAGCTGTAGAACAGAAGTAGTCAAATGAAACTCTTGCTAAGCATTTTAAGTGTACATGAGGATATTCTTCGTTACACACATCACCACATTTTAAGAGATTGCCTTTAAGAGATTTGCCATTCCTGTCACTGCTCCCTTTTCACCCTCATGATTATCAGTGTCCGCTCACAACATTGTGTCAAATGTCTAAGAATGTGTGTCATCACACGTGACTGCTTTTCAGAGATGCCCCTGAGACATTAGCTATCCCAGCTATGAGTGTGATTATCCCGGACTACATTGACATGATGTGCTCCTTCTCCTTTTCTTGAGGAGGTGTCTCAATCTCTAATCCACAAAGGACAGGATAAGCATTAGACAGCACACTTTGTTTGCCCTCTTTCACTGCAAAAATTCACATAAAAATGGTATCTTGTAATCCCAAAAAGCATCTTATATTGCTTCCTGCAGAGTGTGGTTTTATTGCCCTCCATTGGCTGGAGCAATTTTAAAATTCACCTAGAGGAGGTATGGATATATCAAGGCCTTAGGGCTGAAACCAAGCAAAGCATAGACATAAATAAACTGCAGTTATGTTCCAAGGACTTCCAAAGGCAAATGTCCATGAATATCAAAAACATGTCCAAACCCAAAAATATTTTATTGTAAGTTCTCGTGCAAAATTAACTTTCTGTGATCTTTCAGTAAGGAAGATGCAAGCCTTGGTGAGGTGCTCAGTGTCGGAGAATAGGTGGCCGTGACTCTAAGTGATTGTGGGAGGAGTGTGGAAAGCTTGAAAAAAGCAGTAGATGAGGAATGCTCTCTACACTGTAGCCTGTCAGGCACCCTTTGGAGAAAGGCTGGCTGCAGCAGAGTTATGGCATGAGCAGCCAGTGATGTGACAGTTAAGGATCTTCTGGCTGGAGCAATCTTGCAGAGAGGCATCCTTAAAGCTGAGCTTTAATCCAAAGATCTAGTGGCAGTATTTCTGAGGTGCTGGGACTGAAGTTAAGTGCCACAATGCACACACACTTCTCTTGTGTACCAAGTAGATCTTTCCTATTAATTTGTGATGACTCTTGCCCAGGAAAACATTTCTCTTTGCTAGTGACCATCTGAGCCCAGAGAAAAGCATGTCCTGAAAACCCATAGCTCTCCTCTGCCTTAGTCCTTCTGTCAGAGGTTTTTCTCAGTGCTGAACCTTTGCTTGGTTTATGTGGATTCCCAAGAGAGGAGGAACACGCTTGTAGATCACTGCTTTCTCTACAACTGAGCTCCAGTTACATGCCGCTATGATAACATAAATATTTACTCATTTTGTCCCTCTTCACCCTTGCAAGTGGATAAGAGCATCTGGCCCTTTGTTAGTAGTCCGTTGTCAGTTTGCTGGAGCATCCAGTTGTTTATGTTCACTTGAACAAGAGCATATAAATAACCCTGCTCTCCACTGCTTTGCAGAGTGGGGTCACTGTTGAAAGGGGGTGTTAAACCTCATTTTCCAACAGAGTGGAGAGGAGTAGAGAATTCTCACCTGGTCACTCTTCAGGTGGCTTGCAGATTTGTAGTTGACAATTTCACATGTGAAGCAGTGGAGAAGAAATCTATGGTTGTTGTATATCTGTATATTTATCCTCAGACTTCATGCCATGGTATTTACAGAATGTTTTTGGCAGCACAAAAAAACTAAAAACCACTGACAAGACAATGGAGAATGAGATCTAGCATTTTTAAAACTGACTTTTAAAAAGCACTGGTGGAAGCAGAAATACAGAGTATAATATAAAGAGGTATTTTTTAAAGATCTATTTCAAACTGTCATCTATAGTTCTTCTGTATCCATGTCATCTAGGTGGACTGATGCTCTGTAAAACTATCAGTAAAGAGAATGACTACATATTCTTTCCAAAATTAATTTAAAGATTACAGTTGTCCAGGATGGAAAAGCAGCTGTCAGCAAGTTAGTTTTTAGTTTTCTTTTAAACTGGGGGGTGAAGGTTCACAACAGCAATAATCTCTACCTCTGATAGATTTTTACTTCTAAAATGATTTATTATTGGAAAGAGTTGGCAATTTCAATTGGTATCAGGTGCATACTCAATCTCGAGTGTAATTTATATAATAAATTGCTTCTACTGTAGATCAACAAGTAATTATAAGCTTCTTGGATCACCCTTATTTCAGATTTTCTGTTGAAAGTTTGGGGGAGCTTATTCAGTAGCTGCTGTGAACAAACGTGTGGGAGCTGTGAACAGGAAGGAGCAGTAGTGAGGAGTCAGCCTGGCTGATGGTTGGCAGCACTGTTTTATTCCCACCCTTGGATTAAGGACTGAGATGAGCCCAAGTGTGACAATGGAGGTGCAAGTTGAACTTGAGGGCTCAGTAAAAGCCATGTGGTTACTGCAGGGCATTATTTCACTATGTGCAGTTGGAGAAATGGAGAACAGCTTGATGCTGTTCAGGGTGTGAAGGCTCACTCCCTCTATTTCTCTCCTGTTTGCTCTTGTTGGAGTAATCTGCTCCATCCTCTGAAACAGATCTGGTGTCTGTGAGACTCAGTTAACAAAACTTTTGTCACTGAGCTGGCTACATTGGCTCATAGAAGACTGGACAAACACCTTCACACATGCAGGGTAAGAAGCAGAAGCACACAGCCAGAAGCAGAATAAAGACAGGGAGAGAGGAGGAAAAGGAACAGATGGATACCCTCACTTTCTCTGCTGCAATGTGGCTTTGCATTGAGGCATCATGACTAGTGACACTGCACAATTTTCTGCTTCTTGTTAAACTGTCTGGGATGGACCTGCTGAAAACATCATTATGTTTTCATCACCATGAACCTTTGATCTGGTCCAGTATGGGATCACTGTGTTATTACATTTACAGTATTACATCCTTTTCCTCATTTTTAGCTTTGTAGTAATGGCAGGAAGGAAGTCCTGCCTATCCTAGTTTGGATCTCTGAAAAAATGATCCCTAAGATGTCTTCAGTGAAACTGAAGTCTCCCTGGATGGCTTTAGCCCATATCATCCTGCCCATTGCACTGTCCATCTGCAATGTGTTTCCTTCTCTCTGCAAGTTAACCCCAGCATGTCACCTGTCCTTGTTTACTCTGAAAAACAGACACACAATCCTGCTTAGATCTACATTTTCAGTTTTGAAGAGATGGTGGTTTTCATTTATCTGGCCAATAGAATGGTTTTAGTCGGCAACTAAGCTAGCAAGAAAATATCCAGCCAAATACCAATGTTCTTTAAGACCAGGTTGGAGGGAATTCCGTAAAAGGTTTTGCAGCAATATTTGTGAAGAAACAGACAAGACTCCATATCAGACTCAGAAAAGGAGGCATTCAGTGTCCATTGTTAGGACTTCATGCATCATCCACCAGTAGCTTGCTTCTAACAACCTTAATGCTTACATTTATTTGATAAAACTATTTAATATTTTCTATGAATCCCTTTTGCAAAGGATTGAAATTGTTAAATAGACTTTATGCTAAAGGCAATTTAAGCAACACTTTGCTTCGTTTTGTTTCTAGTTAAGTGCAAGAGAACATATCTTCATTTCTTTGCATTGAGATGCACATTAGAGATAATATTCTTGACCATTATGGTGAGGTAGTTTACAAGAGACTGAAAACAAGCCTTTTAGTGACCTACAGACATTAGAACATTAAGGGAAGCAAAAAATAATTGATCAGATATTTGGCTTCATATGGGCAACAGAGAAGAAATGGAGCACCTGCACGAAGTTCCTTTGTGTGTATCACTGCCGTGGGGGAGAGATGGATGGCGATGGGGGCAGTGCTGTGCAGATGAGTGGGAGGAGTGGGGGAGGACACAAAACAAGGTAACTTAGAGCCATTTCTGTGCTCATTTGCCTCCTGCATTCCCAATCAACTTCTGAAATAAATTAGAGAAGATGAAGAATGGCTCCAAGTTATGCCAGCTGCCAGTTGCCTTGCACAATTAAAATGTGCAGAGAGGTACTGCTGTGCTCCGTGATCTGCAGGGGCCATGGAAACTCACAGCAGTTACTGGTGTATCCTCAACAGGCCCTTCTGCTTGGCATCCAGGGTCATGTCATGGTCACACAGCAGAAGGATTCTGTCTGGGGGTGCTGTGTCCTGCTCTGGAATTGCAGCAATATCTGAGCACAAATTTCTTTTTCTCCATCTCTGTCCTCAGTCCAGCTCAGCACATATAGAGTTGAAGATGGCACAGAGGGGTTGCTGTAAAGTCAGCAATAAAATGATGATAAATGACAGTAACTCTCTTCTCCTTTGCAAAAGTTGCCTGGTTTGTGTGACAGGGAAGATGGGAATGTCCTTTTATTGTGTACCCAACAGAGCAAACATTTATTAGATGATGAAAATAAGAAAGCTAACTCCCCTCAAAAAAACCCCAACTATCTTGACATCTGCATTTATTTGAAAAAAAAATATTTCTCACATATTCTAGACATGAAGTAGTAATGCTCTATGTGTTCCATTTATTTCCATATAAGTAAATTCATACACATGTATCTATGTATGGACTGAAGCATGGTACAAATTATCCAATTCATACACAGAAAAAAAAATTATCTGCATCTAGATTGTGTAATTTTGTTTGATAAATTTGCAGAAATAAATGTCTATATTGACATTTCATCTTCTCAATCCTACCTAGGGCTCGGCGCGGCAGTCAGTCCTCCTGCCGGTCATGCCCACCAGAAGATGGCACCGAAGAACCTGTCATACAGACAGACCCGAGAAGGCAGAAACCCCAGATTTGCAAACCGGGTCTGTGTTTGTGAATGCAAAATAGTTCTAGAGGTATCTCTCCTCGGTAGTATTTGCTTTTAGGAAGGACTTAAGACTTTGTTTTTCTTTCATTTTGTTCTCAAACATGATGAGGAAGGGGCTAAAAGGCAACCAACCACAGTACCTAGTGAATGCCATCTGGGTTTGCCTAGTTAAGCACATTGTTGTTTTATCAAGTAAGTCCTCTTATCAAACTACTACACTGATAAGCTTTCAAATACAAGATCTTATGAGAAAAAAGGGGTTTTCTCATACAATTATTATTTATAACACCTGTTTTCTGAATGAGAAATCAAGTTTTTTTGAATAGAACTATAATTCTGACTGAAAAAAAGGCACTTTAACAACTTCACGTGGAAACACATATTTTCAAATTTTAATAAAAAATGTAAAGGATTTTCTAGTGACATTAACATTTCCACCTTCTATCTGGTAAACACTAAATCTTTCTTTGGCTTCTTGAAGAATTTCAGTAAATTCAAACTCCTGTCTTAAAATGCAAAACGGTGATTTAAGATAGGTTCCTACTATTAAATGACAGCTGAAGGGATCTTTCAGATTTAGCAGCAGAGACATGAGAAGCAATTAGCCATATATAATTTTTTTTTTTTAAAAAAAGTCTAGTCACTTAAGAAAATGTAGAGATTGCAAGACAAACTTGCTCACATCTCTTTCTCTCCAATAGCTGTTACTTCTCATGAAGATTGATGAAAATGTCTTCAACATGATCTAAGTGGCACTTACGCCTCAGGGTTCACTTCATGTCTTTTGATGCGTCCCTGATCAGGCTTTGTTTTGGGAGGTGTGATGGTATAGGACCATTAACCGTTACCAGTAAGTGCTAATGTTAATTACATTAAGCACAATCCTCCAGTTGGTCCATCTGTTACTCATTTTTTATGTGCTACCTATTATTGTTTGGGGTTTTCTCTGTGCTCCAGGAAGATATCTTCTAGTTTTCTTCTTGGCTTTATTTAAAAGATGTTAATTTATGTATGTCTCGAAGAGATAAACACATTTCAAATTTAGCTTTCATTTTCGAGTGATTCTTTTAAATATTATTTTTGCATATGGTTTTCGTATGCAATTATGGTGTTGCACCTGAATGTTTAGCTTAGTAAACCACTCCAGCATCTTGTATTTCATATAGTGTGCATCTTGAAAATTATCAGTTTCGTAATTTTGGATGAATTTTGGCTGTTTTCCTTACATTTCAGTATCACAGTTTGTTTCTTTGTTATCATTGTGTGCAAATTGCATAGGATTCCGCTGCTATCGCTTTACTTTCCCCTATTTTTCGGGTAATTCTAAACTGAAATTTGTATTTTCGGTATTGTTCGCCTGCTGCTTTACTTCTGGTCGCATTCACCTGTGCCACTGGCTGAAGACGCAGGGACAGGGACAGGCTGCTGATCTATAGCTCTCGACCCGCAGCGAATTACTGCAAAGTCATACACCGACATAAAGCAGTCAGATTAGGATTTAGACAATTGGCAGTGTGTTTAAACTGGGGCTCCTGGCTGCTGCAGCCGCCTCCCGGGAGCGACACGGCGCCGACAGGCGAGGATCTGGGAGAGGGATGGGAGAGGAGCTGGGAGAGGGATGGGAGAGGAGCCGGGAGAGGAACGGGAGCGGAGCCCGGAGAAGGACGGGAGCGGAGCCCGGAGAAGGACGGGAGAGGGACGGGAGAGGGACGGGAGCGGAGCCGGGACAGGGACTGGAGAGGAGCCGGGGCAGGGACAGGAGAGGAGCCGGGAGAGGAGCGGGAGCGGAGCCGGGGCAGGGACAGGAGAGGAGCCGGGAGAGGAGCGGGAGCGGAGCCGGGAGAGGAGCGGGAGCGGAGCCGGGGCAGGGACAGGAGAGGAGACGGGAGAGGAGCGGGAGCGGAGCCGGGGCAGGGATGGGCGCGCAGCTCCCCTCCCGGGCAGGGGCCCCGCTCCCGGGGAGGCTCCTCCGGCCGTCCCGCTCCGCCTTTGGATCTCTCAAGCCCTTCCCTGACAGCCACTCACTGCCTCATAGCTGGACAACGTTACAGAAAATCCGAATAACTGGGTTTGGGACGGTTTTAACCTGGAAATCTGAGCACGGAGAGAACAGGAAAACGCAAGTTTCGGGCAGGGGGTTCTTTTCCCTCCCACGTTCAGCAACTTTCTCGGAGTTAAGCAGGAAACTGGCCCTGAAAACCATTTTTTTTTTTTTTTTGGTCAAATTTGAGGTTTTTTGAAACAAAAGGAAGGTCTGAGGTTAAGATTCAGTTTAGGATCTGGGAAAACAAGTGTTGCAGCAGCAAGATTTTTGCTGGATTTGCAAGGCCATGGGATTGATGTAGCCCTGTATGAATGTCTTGTCAAACACGGAGCAGTCATAGGTATTTGGGGCACCTGTAGGCTGACAGTTAACATTCCATTTAGGTTTTGGAAAATGTATTTGGAGACATCTTACCTGTTATGTGTAAGGTAAGGCTGCCTGAAGTAAGGGGAAAGTAGGTCTGGAAACATGTAGTGGTCTCATTCAAACTACCTGAGCATCAGGGCAATTCAGAACAAGTTCTGGAAAATCAGATCTCAGCAGCAGTTTCCTGTGGTGACTTGAGCTGTCATCCCAAACAGTCACAGGGAAGTAATTGAATACCTTTATTCTTAATTTCCACCTAAGTCATGTGTTCCCTCTTACAGGCTTACAGTTACATATATAATTAAGGGGCCATGAAATACTGACAAGCACATTTCTCTCTCCAATCTGTAGGACGCTCTGAGGCAAGTTCAAGGCTGGTTCAAGGCTGCAATATTTGGCAAAGTTGCATGAGATTGCCGGGGACTGGCCTCATGAATCTGGTGTCTTACTCTTAATTTTCAGGTAGGAGTAGTGTTGCTCTGCTTTTGTGAAAGCTTTAGGGGAGTATGAGACAAGTAGGACTGCACAATCAGGCTATTGTATTCTTGCAAGGTCTCTTCAGAGAGGAGAAAGAGCTGGTACAAAACAAAGGTTTCACCTGAAGTTTTGGATAGCTCTCCTGGAAGTTAGGGTCAAGATTTGGTTTTGGGTAGCCGTACAAATGAATACCAAGCTGAAGTTAGAAGCTAATGATAGTGATATTTTCAATATTGGAGCAAATTTAGCAACAGTGTGTCTTTTCTATTTAAAGACTCTAGTTACAGAGTAGAGTGCAGTACTACACATTTCAAAGTGCACACAGATAGATGTGATACTCCAAAGTAGCCATGAGTCTCTGGGGTTTGGTAAGGGCTAGTATTAAGGTTTGAAATTCCGCAGAAGCAAGTCAAGAATTTGCAGGTTACTCCAGACTTTCACGAGGTTATTAGGTGACGCCTGTTGCAGTTAACTCGGAATCTGTAATTATGGGTTTAAAGAGGTGAACTTTTTGGGCAGCAGGAGGTGCTTGGTCCCTATGATGCTGGCAGCAGCCATTGGCCAGCTGGCCGTGCTGTTGCCTTCCGTGGCGGGGGCTGCACACTGCCCCCTCCTCACTGAGGGCTCTCAGCAGGACAACCGACGTGATTACAGGTGTTTGCATTTGTGCAAATCACCAAGAAAACTGGCGTTTGTTGCAGGAGGGGACGTGAATGTGGTTGCATTTGAAGCAAATCACAGTCAGGATGATTATGACAAGGAATATCAGAAGTTAGAGGAGAGAGAACTCTTCCCCTGTCTCAGACAGCCAGAAAGCTGCTGACACATCCTCAGCTCTGAGAAACAGGACAGAAAAAATTGGAGTCCGCATCCAGAAAGCACACACAAAGATCAGCAGGTGCTGGTGATTTTTAGTCTCCTGTGGGCATCCATGGGGTGGACACCTCAAGAAAAGCACTGAGTACAATGGTTTCCAGCTCATCTTGCTTGGCCACAGAATTTTGAGATGGGATTTTACCCTCAATGCTCTCCTTTCCATTGCCATGATCTACGTTAAGGTTTTCAGACTTGCACAAGAGACTTGGGAGATTATGTCCCATTTCAGAAGGTGATATAATTAATCAAAAGGGCAGGGATGTCCTCCTATGGCAGCCAGAGCAGTCTCAGCATTGGCTGGAAAGACGTGGTAACATCATGTTCTGCCTTCTCCCACTCTGCCAAGAGATGCCCTGCAGGGGAGTGTGCAGTACTGTCACTGGCACTAACAGCAGCGTGAAGCTGCAGCCAGGCAAGACAAATTAGGAAATGAAAATCACAAAAAAATAGACAGTGCTTTAATGCCTAAATGTGCCATGGAAATAGATGGGTTGTGAGAGTTTCTTTGTTTTAACTGGAAGTGCCGTGTCTCTTCACTCCTGCTGATGATTTTAATTTTGGATCAGAAAAGCCAGATCAAAGGAGCAAAAGGATACTTCTTTGGTTTGTTTGGGTAGTCTGTAAAGGCACCATAGATAAATGCTAGTGAGGGACTGAGAATCTAACAATGCTTGGAAACAAAATAAAGGCATCAGTCATACTTTTTGCTTACTGAAAAACTCTGAAAAATAAAAGCAGCGGTGTCACAGATATGCAGTCCCTGACAGTTGTTGACAAGGCAGAGGCAAGTACCTCTCCTTTGGAGCCACTGGCCATGCTCCATCTCCTGTGATCCAGAGCCTTGAGGGAACACCATGACACGTCAATGTGTGGCCAGAGAATGTGACACTCAACAAGCAGGTGCAGTCGAGTTCTCTCAAACAAGAAAGAAGCTACATCTACAAGCTGTATCTCTGATGCACGTAGAATAACAAAACACTCTCAGAAAAGAGAAAGGTTTTTTCTGAAATAGCCTCCATTGGCAGTTTCCATGTGCTGTGTCTGTCCCTGTAACACGAATCAAATCCCCACCCGTGCTGAAAGCAGTGACTCCTGCACACATTGCGGTGTACAGCAGCAGCTGAGTGCTCGGGTGTGTGCTTGTACATGTGTAGTTCACAAACATGAACCCATTTAATTTGCTGAGAAGCTTCACATCCAAATTTCTATTCAAATTATTCCCTTATTAATTGGAAATATATTTTATTTTTTGAAAATCTTGGCAGAACATAATGGGTCTGAGCATTTGGAAAAGGGCTTACAAGTTCCTTTGACACTGACGATTTTCAAAAATTTTCAAAATTAAACTGGTTTCATTTAGATGCCAGCAAGTTCGTTTTTAAAATATTTGCCCTGCAATTCCTGTAGAAATTTTTTTCCCAATATGTGGTGTTTTCAATGCTGACACTTGGTGGTGCTGCAGTTAATAGGTTCATATTTTCTGCTGCTCTTTCTCTGCTGTGACTGGTTTGCCCCTCTCCTCCGTTTGCCGATAAGCTTGGGCCATCGTCGAGGTCCCAGAGAAAAAAATTTATTCACATTTCTGAGGGACCACGACCCATTTTTGAGCAGTTCTTGAGTCAATAATAAGAAGAACTGGAATAACAGCAACAACACCACAACTGCCTTTATAGAGCAGTTTTCTTTCAAAATGCATAAGCATAATTCAAGTGAAGAAATGCAAACACAGGCAAGGTCCAGTAATTATAAGTATTAGTAATTATAAGCATCAGCACAGAGGGGAAGCTGCCAAAAGGACCTTGAGAGATCACAGAGTCCATCCTCTCCATGAAGGAACAAGGGTAGCTGGAGTTCTGCCCAACTTTCTATGGAGTACCAGCGTAGGCTTTATGGGAATGCCTCAAATGCTTTGGTGTGTTTTACATGCACATCTCCCACACAGCATCCTTGCTCAAGGAAAGAAGGAGGTGAGGCACGTGGCATTTGGGTGCCTCAGTCTGAGAGGCCAGAAATAGTCCTTTATGACAGTGGACAGTGCAACTGAGATATTGGCTTGTTCCAGCATTTCTATGGGGTTCTTTTTAAGTCCAGAAGTGCCAGAGGAACTGTAGGAGACAATAGGAGCTGCACTCATGTCCTGCTCCATTGCTTTGCTCTGAGACTCTCCAGGTTTTCCTCCTGACACCTCGGAGGCTTGACATGCCCATTGCCCTTCCCCCCCCTCATCTTCACAGGTGTTCATGGCATTAAGGAAGACTCTGCAGGTGATCCTGGCATGATCCCAGCAAGGATTTTCTGTTGGGAAGGAAGCGTATTCCTGCATGGCTATGATGAAAAACTGTCTCTCTGCTCCCACTCCCACAGGCTCACCCCACCTTTGCACAGCTCCAGACTCTGTTTCAGGCTGGAAATAACCCCTAGGGACAAACGACCTTAATTACTAGGACAAAAATTACTTGTTTAAGTGCAGCATCTTAGTATAAATACAAGAAATAATCAAGATACGTTGTAATTAAATTGAATCTGTTCTTTCCTCCCCGAAGATTTCCTTCTCAATCTAATTTATTATTTGGCTGGTTAATCAGTATTAAAGACCCAAAGAAATGGTGGTTCATACATGCTAAGCATGACCTAGAGCCTGACTGCTATTGTGGACTTCCTGGGAAGTGCTCAGGTTTCAGGCTCCAAAAAACAATGCTGTAGCTGACAAACTGCAGTGACACACACACACATGGAGGAAATAAGGTACAGGAGCACAATGAATGTGCTCCTGCTGAAACAACGGAGGCACTAAACTGATGTGGAAAAGTTGTCTCCTTAGGCAGGGAGATATGTTCTTACTTGGTGGTTCTATGTGGTGAAAGCATCAAAACATATGGCAGGATTAGTTTTGAAAATATTTTAATGCTTTTTAACATGCGAGATTCATACATTGTTGGTCTTGATAGGTAAAAGTGAGCTGCTTGTCACAATATGCTGCTTCACAAAGGCTCATTTCATGTGCAGAATGTGGGGCAGAAAGAGGGTATTAAGTGCCACAAGGAGAAAAAAAGGAGATGCCATTGTCAAATTATGAATGGGAGAAATTGGAACATATACCATATACCACCATATGCCATATTTACCATGTAATCAAGCTCTCAAAAGGGGAAAAAAAAAAAAAACAAACAAGGAAGAAAAAAGGCTGGAAGTCCCCTTCATTATTTGAACAGAATTTTACTTTTTTTTTTTTTTTTTTTTTTTTTTTTTTTTTTTTTTTTTTCCCAGAAGAAAAACATGTTTGTACCTTTATTTGTTTTCTTGGTTTATTTTTATTGTAGCTGTTATAGTCTATTTTTGTTACTATTTGAAGTTTGGATATGTTTCCTAAGAGAAAAAATTTTGTTTAATCTTCACCTGGGGAATAAAGTTTGTTTTCCTGTGTACTATGAAGTCTGTCCTTTTTACTAAAGGATTATATTACTTGTGATTTTCCCCTGAAAATTCCCTGACTTTTCTGGGACCTGAGAGAGTAGAATGTAGTCTGTCTGCTATATTGAAATGATGAACTGAACTCTTCAGAACTCCATTTTATTTTAAATAAATAAATGCTATTTTTTAACAAGAGCTCCATTTTATTTTCAATCTGCTTTAAAACCAGCATCAAACATCACCTGAGCTCTTATTTCAGTCCACAATGCACCTAGTAACCTAATTACAGTGCACCTTGTTGTAGGTCATTAATTTACATATGCATATTTACAGATGCGCTTGTATGTCCTGTAACTCCTGCTGAAAATCCCTTACCATGCCGTGGGAAAACTCCAGGAGGATTTGACCACTATTCTCTAAGAATACATTTCCAGAATTAATTCCAATAATTTTCTCAGGAAAAAGTGTTTTGGTTTTTTTTTAAATTTGCTTTCTACTTTTATTCACAGAGAGATATATACCTGCTAGGCACAGGTTCAGATTTCTTTCTTGCTTTCAGGATTGTCTTATTTAGTCTTCCCAGTGGATTTGACATAGACACTCCCTGTCCTCAGGGTGGTTTTTCTCTCCTCCCAGGAAGAACAGCTATATCCAAATCCTCCTTTCTAGACCTTCTGCATACCTGGGTGCTGTCACCCAAAACCATCTCTCTAGATTGTGATCCCCCTGTCAAAGCACAACATTTAAGATTCCACTTCATTCCAAGCTTTCTATGAAAGATGTAAGAAAATGCTGCAGGATGTCCTGTGCCCAGATGGATGTGTGAGACATACCCTCAGGTGTTGGAGCAACTCTGGTGGCTGCTGCCTGACAGACTCTCACTGTGATTGCAGGTCTAGCCTCTTATCCTGCAAAATGAATACCTGTGGGATATAAGGTCTTTCTTTCCTGTTGCTCTTCGTAATTGTTTTTTTTTTTTTTTCCTTAAAGGTAATTTCTGGCCAAGCCCCATGATTCATACCATGGTCAACAACCTCAGCACATATCAATGACTGAACTGATTTTAATAAACTCCATGTAAATAGGAGAAATATGGCATTAAAATGTCCTGGTCCTCAAGACTTCTCTCTTATTGCCTCATAGAGAATACAGTGCTCCTAACCAGAGGTGGAAGTAAAGCAGTTGACTAAAGTATGTATGGCTCAGATTACAATGTTTGCCTCCTCCAGGTCGTGCCAAAGCAGAATCTCTACAGAGGACTACTCTATTAACTGCAGCACCATTATTTTTCCCATTTCACCTTTTCTTAAAAACCCTTCTTTTTTCTTTTCTGTGCACCTATAACCTAAAACCTGACTTCCTGAGGTAGGTGATGTTACAGCTTCAGTGAGTGGCAGCCTATGAGACACAGAGCAGATTCTGAGTGCTGCTGATGAGCTGTCAGGAGTTTTTGGCAGAAAACTTTCCTTTGAAAGCTATTTTTTTTTTTTTTTTTTGCTTATAAATACCTATAAATGCTAGATCTCATTTTCAGGCTGCTGAAATACAAAAAAGTGATTGTGTCCAGATGATTTTTTTGTGCTCCAGCTGAACCTTGTAAACAAGCTATAAACCCTCAAAGCAAATTTTGGGTTACACATCCTGCAGGAGGTGTATGCCTGCTCTGCTTTAAAACCATACACTGTGAGAGTAGGTGCTACCTTTGGCTTTCCTCCTCTAAACATGTAGTTTATTATAGCTTAAAAATAATAGTTGCAGTTTTTATCTGTGCCGTGCTTGAGGCATGTAATATTTTTCCCAGCAAAATAAGGCAATGGTGAGCCATGACTGAGGGAACAGCATATAGGAAGAAAATACAATTTGATGATCTGTCTTTACATGCTTATGGCAGGAATTACAGCTGCCAGTGGGATGTGCTGGAGCAACTGAGGCTGCCTTACATGCTGTGAACACCCAAAGGGCATAGGGGCACCCAGGCTCTTCCACACAGGGTATGACTTGGATGTCAGAAGTGTCTTATGCATCACCTTGGTGGCCACCTTCCAGGTGACATCTGTTGGCCCAACACCTGGGCCACCGTGGGGAGCTGTGAGTGGTGCACCTCCCCACAGCCGTCCCATTCTCTCCCAGAAAACACATCTGGGGCACAGTTTAGCTTCATGCTCCAGGAGCTGGGCTGACGAAGCTGTCAGGTTCCTTGTGCCAGCAGCAGGCTGCCAGGCACAGTGCATGGCAATGCCTTCCCCTGCTGAATGGAAGGAAGAGGTGGTGTGTGGGGAACACCCAGGGCTGCCAGAGCAGGGGGCTGTGCAGTGTGCACGCCCTGTTTCATGCAGCCTAGCCATAGGAGGCTGCTCTCAGAAACCCTCACCCGAGTGAATCAGCAGCCCCCACTTCTGCTGCTCCCCTCTGTGTGACAGTGTTCATGGTGTTGGGTGAATCCCAGTTCTGGGACTGCTTTGGGGTGTGTGCCTGACCTCAGCTCCTCTGGCTGTTCACCTGTGATTTACAGCCTGCCTTTCCTCAAGCTGCTGTACAAAACAGAAACTTTTCCCCCTGAGGACTCTGGGTTTGTGTCATCCAGAAATACACATCTCACCACACATCACTTGGGCGGCTGTTGCTGCTGCCCATCCTGGCCCTTCTAGGGAGGTTCTGCTTGTCCAGTCTCTACTTCTGCTTGATATTCTTAGCCAGAGAAGCTTGCTGGAAAAGGGCAGTTTCCTATGATTTACTTGTGAGTATTTGTGTCTGCTGAGTTGCAAGTTCTGTTTAAAACAAATTTTCATGAACAGGGCATTCAGAACATCCCTTTCCAGAGTGTCCCCCTGAGTTTCTAGCAAGGGGTGGACTCTTACTTCATATCTCTTGTTGAGGTCATTAACAGGCCTCTCCCCTTTCCTGTGAAATGCGGGAACTTAATTTTATGACTTCTCTTCTAAATGGGGCAGAAATAAGTCAGCGGCTCAAGAGCAGCTTGGGAAGGAGGGGGGAAAGGTGATGGTGAGCACAGATCCTGGTTTCCTTAGGAAAACAGCCCAGAACCAGGATGAAGGTATATATAGAAAGAAGCTTGCAATATTATCTCCTTTATGATAAAGCAGTGCCAAGGAAAGTAGCTGGGTACAGGGAAAGTGGCTTTTCAGGACGTTAAGTTTCTTGCAGTGTCCAAGTGGGGACAATGTGTTTTTTAGCTGGGTAAAAGAGCTGTTTCAAAAGGCCTTTCCTCCCCTCCAAAGCCTCACAGCCCCTCCTGTGTTTCTGAGATTGCATCTGGAAGGAAACAAAAGATGCAAACACCAGACCCAGTGTGCTAACTGAAAAAGATATTTTTTCAGTCAAGCAGATGGTGAATAGAAACCTGCCATAGAAACCAGCTTACGCAACCCTTCCCAGCCCGTGTGTGCCTGGTAAATACAAACTGCCAGATAGAACAGTGAGATAGAGCTGGGCACAACAGCTCGTGCTATTAAAACAGTGACCCCAGGAGCACACAGAAGTTTATAATGAACTTGTGAAGGAGACAAAAAAGTGCAAACACGGTGATGTAATCCAAGGGCTGTTCCAAGACACTACAGTTATGGCTTCTGTTCATTTGTAGGGCCCCCCAAACCCTGTGAATCACCACCAGTGCTATGAACGAGCCCTCTGTGGGAGCACAAGTCAGCCAGAGGTGACAGTGGTGGCTGCTGGAAGCTGCACAGGCTGCGGCTCTGCTGGAGGCACGGGAAGAGGGAGCAAGGCAGCCACCACCTGGTCTGCTTCTGGCTACGGGGAAAAGCTCTAGAAGGAGAGGTGAGGAGGCAAAGCTGCAGGGGAAGAGGAAGATGGTGAGGCTGCAGAGGGCGTGAGGCAATAACCACAGTGAAGATGGGATTGCCACAGCCAGGTGCCACAGTGCTGTGCAGGGAACAAGCCACCAAAGCACTTTTGGAGCACGCTGGTCCCAGATGAACATCAGATGGCACTGAAACCCAAGGCACAGCATCTTTGGCTTGCACCTGCTTCCAGCAGGAGGACCAGGAAATACATGAGGACAAGGGCAGCTGAAGGAGAAGAGGCAGCCCAGATGTTTGTCCATCTCTTGTGTTACGACATGTTAGAAATTAATTATGTGGATTAATTGTTTACCATGAGGATCTGAGTTATAAGACAGGATTTAATGTTGGAGGGCAGACAACCTCAGCTGGGATCTTCAGTGCATTATGTTCGCCACCTTCTATTTAGTCAGGCCTCACCTAAAAATTGTGGGTATTTCAGAGGAAAAGGGTTGCTCAAAGCAGCCTGATTTAGCTCATCTGGATCTGTTATTATGTGTAGGAAAATATATATATAAAGTTTGAATTTTTCTGAGGCACTAGAGATTATTTTCTACTGATGGGATAACAGGTTCCAGCCTGGCAAAGACTAGCATTTGAGTTTTAGGTACTCTGAACAAACCTATTGATTTTACTGCTAGTTTTCTAACTCGCACTTCTTTTTCCCTTAGATTTAAAAACTTTTATTTAAAACAGTCACTTGAGCCTCTCATATGGGTTGCATATACTGACAGCAACTCTCCCGTGTCCACATCTTTCCTTATAGAATTGTATTTTTGATTGACTTTCATACAGCAGAAGCTCCCAGAGGATCTCATTGAACCATATGGGTCCTATCTTTTGACATAACAATTATTGCCTGATAATAGCACAATAGCAATAGCAGCATGTTTGGGAATCAACAGTGAAATACTAATGAATGTTAATGCATTGTTTTAATTTACTACATTTGTTTTGTTGATGTACTTATTAACCTTCAGGTCTGTGGTTAATAAGGCATTCTATTTTAAGGTATTATTATCTAGGGGAAGAAGAGAAAAACAACACTGAAGAAGTTAAACCATTTGTTCTTCATTTCATTCACACTTTGATTGATAACTGGTAGCAGATTTAACCACTGACTCATAGACTGAAGCGACACTGATATAATTTTAATAACACAGCGAGAGGGACAGTTTTAGAAAGAGCCAGTATACCTTATTTTAGCAGTGCAAAGGACACTCTGGCCAGGAATGGCACACATTGCACGAGGCAGCCCAGGGACTCTTCTGGTCACAGGAGCCCTGTGCTGTTCCCAGCTCACTCCCAGCAAGCCAGTGGCCACGGTGGCCCAGCTGCAGGACAAAGCCAGCGGCCAGGGGAGCACAAGGCTGCTCTGAAGTGCACAATCACTTCCCGTGGGGAAAGGCCTCTTCCTCCCTGCTTTAAATCACTCCCAATCCTTCTGCCATTTCATTGTCATTCTTTCTGGCTGCTATGGACACACTGATGTATGTATGGCCTGTTCATATGCACTCAGGTTGGTTCATTTAACTGGCATAGGATTTGGGAGTTCTCAAGAGAGGACAGAGGGATTTCTCTGGAAAAAGAGATAGCCTTAAGGCTCCTTCCTCTCCTCCCCATTTCCAGAATTTTTTTCTGCTCTGGATGAGATTTGTGGAAGTACACTAGTGATATATTAAAGAATATAACTTTCACTGACAACTATCAAGAGTGTTCTAGAACACTCTTGCCTATTTAAAAATTTCCCTCTTAGTGACTTTTATTGCCATGGCAAGCAAAACATCATCGTCATCTACATTAGCAGGGAAAATACCCTGAACAACTGGAAAGATGGAGCCTGGAAGTGTAAATTTCCAAGGACAAACTGTGAATGTCTGTCAGGGGCTTTGCTCCACCTTAACAACCTTGTTCAGCCTCATCTGTGACCCCACACCCCCTGCCTGGGCCCTATTTCAGTACAGCCAGAGACCACTGTTCCTTTCTTAGGTGATGCTGTAGAATGCTGCTGTCAGCTTTGATGGTTTTCTGCCTTTGCACTGTCCACAACCCTACCAAGGAGGAAAGTTGACCTCTACAATGTTTTGGGAAGAAATGGTAAACTAGAGAACAGCTTCACAATTTGCTTTCCTAAGTAAATCCCTTTTCTTTATGGGTACAAAGCTTGCACTTTAGGTCTTGACTTGTGCACTTATGCTGTGTTATTTGAAACAGCTAAAGCACACTTGGCTTGCTTTAGAATTTGGATGCCTAATGAACTTGAATTAATTTGGAGATCTCTCTGATGCTTTCACTGTAACTCCACCAACAAAATGCATTTAGCGTTTGACTCTCATGTGTAAGTAGACTCTGTGGTTCCCAGGAGAAAGTTATAGGGTTTTTTCCCCCATTAAGATTTCTTTTAAAAGTTTTAATTTCAATGAAAGGAAAATTTCTTCGCATGTAGGGTGAGGGGCCTGGATTTTATATCACTGTTTATAGAAGTATATATGCATATGAAGCAGAACTTGCCATTTCCTGCAGTTCTTATAGTAGGGCAGCTGAAGGAAAGGGAAGAAAACAAACAACAAACATAGGAGGACATTTCAGTTCATTTAATCTTTAAGCTAGTTTGGATACTAAATGTTCTCTTTTCTGAAACGGGAAAACTATATTCTTGTTAAATCAGGTAACCCTGAAAGAAGATATTTTCCTTTACATTGTGTCTGTATTTGGTTGTTTCTCTTTAGGGACCATGCCTGCACACCCCTACTCAAGCATCTCTCTGGGCAGAATGTGTGTCCTTGTCTTAAGCTTAGAAACTCCCCCTCAAAGGCTGTGCTTGAACAATAGCCTCAGATTTTACACTGAGACTGCAGTTTTGGGACAGGAACGTGCATTCATCTGTGGGCTAAATAGTGTGCCTTGGGAATATTGGAGGTCACCAGCCTGTTCGTGACTGCATGCATACTGAGATTTTTATTTCTGTTCACAAATGCCAGCAAGAGAATGAACATGGTGGAATAAAACCACTGTTTTCATTACACTGGACTCTCCTTTTGTATTATCCCTTCTCATTCCTATTTCCTCTGAGACAGCTGTTTATTATATACCCTGCTGGTGCAATTAATGAGAAAAACAAGTTCTACTTGTGCTGACTAATACAGAAATGCCACAACTATCCAACAGAGGGAAGGAAAGTTATCCATGTGCTTTGTCTCTTAGAACAAGGATAGCTGCAGCCTGACAACGTTGGCATTTTGTCTGTGCTCAAGAAGTCCACCTTAATCCACACAGGTTTCCACGGAAAGCAGTTATACAGTCAAGTTACCATTCTGATTACAAATACAACCACCCTTCAAAAAACTTTAGACATAAGATAACTCTAAATGATAGAGTTTGGTACAGAACCTGATTCTCCCATGAAGTAATCTAAAATGAAATGCACAAATATTTCCATTAAGCCTTTTAGGTATGTGCAATATACAACTGTCACTCACTCTTTTCATGGGTATGTACACAGTATGTTGATTTTTCTTCAAAATCCTTGATTCCTTGGAAATGATATTGATCCATGGAAGAGAAACATCTACAATTCAGTAGGGCTTTCTTGTAATTCCTTATTCATTTCCACCTAGAATTCAATGCCTGTCCCCTACACATGTCAGCACACAGAGCACAGGCTGGCACAGCATTCTTTCATCACTGTTCAAAGCATCTTCCAAGTTTTTGAAGATCTGACCAGCATCAAACAATTGCAGTGCAGTGGTATTATTGATTTGCTCTATGATGTGCCAGGTCGACTAGGGAAACATATTAAGGGTCACTCACAGTGCTTAGAAAATAGACAAATGTTTCAGTAGACCTCAGACAACGCTAGAAATGTAGCCCCATGTCTATTTCCCCTACTCTTAATTCTTCTCCTTGTGCTAACAAGGGATGTACAGGTTCCTTAACTGTGCTCTTTTGGCACAGAATTGTTTGCTTTCTGCTTGAAAGTTTGACAAAGAAATGTTAGTCCAAATCCTTGGATAAGTTTGAATAATATAGGTGATGTGTGGATTTCAGGTTCATCACACTGCAAGGGAAAGGCGTCTTAGTGAAGATCAAACCTTAGGGGTTTTGTGTTTGAAGTCTGGAAGTAATTGAGTGGTCCTGGTGTTTGAGACAGAAGTCTGCTGTTTAGCAGCTCCTCTGTGTGTTTCTGCTGCTCAGAAATTTGACTCTTCCCCCTCCTTCACCCTGTGAGAAATTGTGTAGGGAAGGGTTGATCACTTGCTTGGTTCTGCTGTGTGACTCTGCACAAGCTGCTCCTCTCTTGCTTTGCTCACTTGGAGGAAACACCTGAGTGCAGCTCTAAGTACAAGACAGCTGAGGTTTGTTAAAAGGCAGCAAAAGGGCTTAAAGCTTCACTAGCAGAAATGGATTCACACAGATTTAAACTTTCAGAGTTTAATCTGTTTACAAAACTCAAACCTCTATGTTTTGTAGTACTGGAGTCATTAGAGGGAAAATAGTCTAGTTAAAAAAGGATCAAGAGCATTATTATCAAGTAGAATGATAAGGCTCTTGTCCTTCAGAAAGTGATGTGACAGTGTACAGCAGTATTTTGTCATTCATATCTCAAAAAAGCAAAACCTCTTCTGTGACAACTCTCCATCATTGCTATATATTAGGAACAGAAGTCACACTTTTCACAGCTTTCTCTGGAACAGGCAAATAAAACTGGTGTATTTATAGTCTTTTGAAGGATACAGGCACTGATATTTAAAGTGCAGTCAGTGATTCATGGAAAACTGATAAACATAAATTTCAAAACAATGGTATGGAATGCTCTCATTGTGCTCCCTTTAGATGCCTTTTCTTCTATCTTGCCTCTTAGTCATACATCCTGAAACACCCCGAGATCTTCCCTATGGCAGGATCTACTTGAGTCATGTATATCAGTATTCTTTTTAGGTTACTTGTGTTCTTAACATTGTCCTTAATATGTATGTGAAATAATATTTCTGTCTCTAAAATATGAATTTGTGAATATCTCCTCAGACATGCCAGTAGACCAGTGCTATCACGAAAATCGCTACAAGCCCAAGTGATACCTGCTGTTGCAGTTTTACAGAGCTATAGGAATTTTAGACAAGAAAATTACTCTTAATATTTAACTGGTCTTTTTGTACTACAACTCAGGGATTTGTTTGCTTTTTTGCTGCCTGTGCCTGTCTGTCTTGAATAAACGTAGGCTGCCAGAATGGACAAACCAGATTCTTTTTTAAACATTTAGCACTGTGAAAAAGATGGTTGTATTCACTTGAACTCATTTCCTGAAACATTATATAACTTTTTTGTTTAGCAAAGATAAGAGGCAAAATACAGTTGGTACTAATCTCTCCTCTAAATTAAAACAATGAGGACTTTGGCTCTAGACTAGAAAAGGGGGAAGTTAGAAACTGTAATTCTTCAATTCAACCATAATTTCATCCTTTGAGTTGCCAAAGAGCTGTCACTAGTGTACTCTTCTGAGTAAGTGATTATAGGTCGGGAAACAGGGATTTAGAAAAGGGTCTAGGAGGACTTTTTTCATTGCTGTTTCAAAAAACAAAAATAATTGGCAAGGATGTGATGATCTGATTCACATGGAATTAGAAACTACCTTAGTGTGCAACCTGCCCGGGAACCTGGGTCCCTGGCTGGGGATGGATGAAAGCATCTCTGAGGGAACACATGCAGACCAAGGGAATGTACTTTTGGGTACCTTTTTGCAGTGTGCTCCCCCTGGTGAGAGGGACAAAGTGTCCTTTATGAATCTGGAAGAATTTTTTTGGACTCTGGATTTCCTGTATGAGTGCTCTCACTGCTGAACAAGGAGTTGCAAAGACCCTTCCCTATCCTCTCTTCTGTGCTAAGGCATAAATTTTCTTTTGTACCAGACCTGTTGGTTTCTTGCTCTCTCAGCCTCATAACATAGTGCCTGTAAATAAAGGTATCCTATGGCCTAGGATGCTTTTTATTCATTGGATGTTATTAAAGCTTCTCTCAAGTCAGTCCCAAGAAATTATTTTCTCAGAAAAATTTTAATCTGTTCTCTGATCAAAACAGCTTCTATGTAGCTAGTATAATAGTATCTGGACTGAGAGATGTGATTGATATGGCTGTACCAATTAAGGATGTGGCTTTCCCCCCAGCAATATCAAGGCAGAGTCACCTTCTGACAAAACATTTCCCTGAGAAGCACACTTAGAAATGCTAATTAAATTGTTAATAGAAAACTTAGCAGGGTTTTTTGGCCTTGGAATTGAATGGGCCTGCACAACACCAGCAAGAGAGAGCTGCACAAGAGTCCTAAGTGGTGCTGTATTTGCATTAGAGTAGTCTGGGTGAAGGCTCTTTTCCCAGAGCAAAGCTGGAGGCAAGGTGAGAAAGGAAGTCCTTTATTGAATATAAGACCTGTGGCTTGCCTTCTGTGTGGTGTTAAGATCCCAGTAAACAGAAGCTGATAGATTATCTGTCTGCTGAAGCATGAGACTGGTTCACACCACTTGACTCAGGATTTAATGAGTAACTTCACAAATGTTAATGAATGTGGAAATGTAGTCTTCTTCTGGGTACTGCTGTGGGCTGGATTTGGCTGCTTGCTGCATCCAAAAATGTACCTGCAGAGGGTTAATGCAGTTCTAGCAGTGAGCTGTGCCTGTTAATTGCAACCCTTTGCCCTCCTGAGTCTGTGCCACTTCCTGAACTTAGATCGGAAATGACAAGGAGTTAATTGTTTAGGTGAAAGCTAATTATGTTATTATTGTATGTTCACTGGTCAATAATATGTACTGCTTGTCATAAATAATGGTGCTGGAAAAGAGTGCCTGGATCAATTCAATTCACCCTCAACATCAAACAACCGACTTTTCATTTTTGCTGTGTGTGCATACAGAACAGCAAGCTCATTCCTTCAGCTCCATTATCTCCCTCTGGGTCAGTGTTTAGAGGGAGGAAGACAGTGGGGCAGCAAGGCCTGGTGAAATCTATGCAGGTTTGTTTGGAAGGGTAATCTAGGATCCTGCTGCCCTTCAATGTGAATTGTGAAAGGAGTTATTTTTATCACAAAGAGCTTGCATAAAAATATATTTGTAAGCATCTCTATTGTTCGTGTACAATGGAATACAGCAAATAATGGAGGGAAAGTTATGAACAAATGGGTGTAGGTCTCTTTTCTGCTCAAATTTTGTTTTTTTTTTAAAGATATGAAATTTGCATATCACAGCAGAAGAATGCTTTTTTTTGTTAGGACTTACCCTCCTACAGCAAATTAAGAATCTGTGCCAGAGCTTATCAGAGATAATTGCTGTGTTTTAATGACACCCAGAGCTTGTGGACTCTGGCCACAAAAGAGGATTTTTGATGTTTTGGTGCAAAATTTTTGAGAAGCTCATGGGTGCCAGTTACACATCAGAAGTATGCAAAAATACTAAGCATTGCTCATTGGCACTGGGGAACTCTTCTGACACAGGTGTTTTTTCAGCTTGGAAGAGATGCTTGTTAACACGAGAGTCGTGTGAAATGTGAACTAAACAGCATCTTCAGATGATGCTAGCCACAGTCTGCAAAATCACTTTGGGTATGCAGAAGTATAAACTATGGCACTTTCCATACAAATTGTATTTTTTCCCACAGGAGAAGTGAGAGCTGGGAAAATCTCATCTGTCTTTATTATTTTACCTCTTTTGCTTATCCGTGAGTTGTCTTCCCTCTGTGCTGAAGTGATCCCAACAGCCAGGCTGAGGGGCCATGGATATTCTGGGATAAGATAACCTCTTGCAAAAACACCTCCCCTCTCCACCTGCAGTGTAGGGGACTCTCCTTGTCTTTTCCAAGCGATTTAAGTATTCCCCCCTAAGCACTCCACATTAGATATATTTTGGGTAAAATCTGCAGTATTTTGAGGGGTAGGGGTGAGGAAGGTTTCCTCAGGAGTAACTGAGAAGACTCTCAGTTTTGGGCAAGTTCTGCAGTTATGGGCAAATACTTGCTATTTTGAGATCAAATACTTGATCAAATACTTGATCTCAAAAGCCTAAAACCTCTGAGGTGGCCCTGGGGCTCTGAGGATCAAAATCTTTCATTGGGCAGAAGTGTGAGAGTCTCAAACTCACAAGAAGTCACTTTGGCTTTTGTTGATGTTGCTTACTAGCTCATTCTTGCATTCATTATCATTAGGGAAATTCCCTATTGTGATAGCCTCCAGTTTTGGCACTTTTCCCTTCCACTGTAATTTTTTATTCACTATTTTTGGTTCTTTTTCCTATTCTTGATCAGTCTTCCAATTATTTTTTCCATTTGTTTTCCCCACTTTCTGTATCAAAAGTTAACATCAGAATCCTTGTAGTTAGACTTTAAGAGCCCAGTAATTTAAGAACATGTCATTGTTTTCAGATGAAATCTGGATTTATATGATGATATGCTGCACCATATACTAATCCACAGTAGGTCATTTTCATAAATAGAAGCACCAGTATCCTGCTGAGTTTGTTTTTGTCCTATTTGTATAATGAAAGGTTAGGCTCCAAATAAGCTTTTTGGAGTTAGTTGGAACTGCTGAAGTAGAACAGATACCCAATATCAGTGCCCTACATTTACAGGTTCCTGTGTGAAATCAGATATGCTGGGTCTCGAGAACACTTTTGCAACCTGCATAGAGCATTAGGAAAGTAGGATTGGATGCAGCAGGCCAAACTGTAAAGAGTTTGTTTGCTGTGGGAAGTGATGTTGCATTTCTTCTGGTCGCTCCTGCGTTGCTTTTGCATCCTATTTCAGCCTAGAAATGGCTATGAGGACCTCACAGGGTTGTCTCACGTGCCTTTTGCTGCCCTGCATCCACGTCATATGGGAATTACTTGAGGGATTTTAGAGGTATAAATTGGAAAAGCACTGCAGAAGAACAGGATTTCTGCTTGCAATCAAGTTTGGGAGTGATTGCAGCCCCAGACCTGTAATAGCAGATCCTGCTCTGTTTGTTTATGCTGGAGGGGGTCAGATAGAGCAGTGTGAGATACCTGCTGATGGCAGGAAGAGGGTACGGGGTGGTGCAACGTTCACAGCGCTCACACAGCACCGGCAGTGAGGAAAGCAGGTGCATTTTGAAGCAATGTAGGTGAGGTTCTTGCTAAAATATTGTCCTCCTGGATAAGAAACAGGTTAGCAAGATAAAAACTTTAGCAAGATAAACATTTCTGCCTGGGAAAGCCGGTTGGACAATGTGTATGATTTTATGTTGCTTATATAATGCCCACTGGGAGCTAATTTTGGTTAATGTAAACACAAGTGGCTTGTCTTTGGGTTGGAAATGAATTCAGCAAAAATATCAACTTGGGTTCTAAGTGAATTTGTCAGCAGAGGCAGTGGTTTAATGGAGCTGTTTCTAGCCAGGTAGATGTGTGAATTGCTGTTATTTCTACCTTCCATGAGGAAGATATTGCATGCAGACTCTCTTTAGTAAATACAGAGATGGGTAAAAGCTTTCAGCTTGCCATCAGTAGGTCTGACCCTTATCTCTCTTGTAGCCTTAAATTCACCTGATGTGAAAACCAAGGATTTTCTCTGAAGTCTTACAGAATTTTAACACCCTTTTTTTTTCCCCCATGATGAAATATGTCCTTTAGTCAAAGAAATTAAAGCTTTAAAGTATTGTATTTTTATCTGAATGTATTAAAAATTAAAATGTATAAAAAATCTGAGTGCATTAAAAATTAAAAATTTATTTTTATCTGAATGCCCCAACTAAGAAAAACATACCTGAATTTTTAGGATCTGATGCCTGATAGATTGTTGGAGTTGTTTATGTGCAGAGCTGAGCAAACTGTTTTAGTTTGGGGATTTTTTGGTTATTTTTTTGCTTAGCTTGGTGGACCAGACTTGTGGAAGAGGAAAGGACATCACTGGATAGCTGAAATATTTCACTTTGGTTTTTAAAGTGTATAGCTATTTTTTAAAAGTAGCCAAATTTTTGAATAAACACATGTAAAAAGTGGTTAAAAGTGCTTTGTAGTGCTATGGTTTCCAGTACATTATTTTTAAAAAACTATTTCAAAGAGATATGTAGAGAGAAGAGTACTGCACTGTTTTTGACACTAAAACTAAAAATTAAGGTTAAAATCTGTCCTATGTTTTAGCACATAAAGATTACCCTTCCTCAACACTCATTGAAGCAAAGTTAAACTGCTGTAACAAGTGATATTTTAACTATATTCATGTGCTTTGGCATGTTTCAAGTTTCTTTGCTGTATCATGCAAAACCCCTATTAAAGAATATTAAGTCTAATTTCCTTGAGGTAATTTCTTTAATGATAGCTATACTCTGAAAGGAAGTGCAGTAACTAATTGTACTTTTTACTGATTTTTTTCCTGTTTTCTTTAGGCAGTTATGCTTTAAGACTTTCCAGTGAATTTAAGGTTTAACCTAGAAATGGCCTGACTTGCCATACTGTAGGAAGAAGGGATAACAGACAAGTCCTGGAGTGAGAAAATAATTTAAATGCTAATAAATCTGGCCCAAGCAAAGGTGTTTACCAAACAGACATGAAGGGAAGGAATGCAGTTTGGAATTACAATGAGAGATCAAAAGATGTCTGAAATAGGATTGCAAAAGGAAATTAAAATATCTATGTTAAAGCGTAATTAATTTAATTAAAGGCTTTATAAAGCAGATACAGAAGTAGGCACAGAGTGGATGAATGTTTGAGATGAGCAGCTGATGTAATGTTCAAACATGTTAGTAAAAATATGGCAGCTCTTCTCCGCCAAGAACGAGAGGATTTTTTTCTCTCTAACTACAAAGTGCTGATCTGTGGAGACAGAGAAGGGCCAGGCAGAGACACACAGGGATTCTTGAGAGGCGTCTTTGCCAGAATTTCCCTCGTTACTGGCGTGTCTCAACTGAGCTGGGGCAAACTCTTGTTTATAAAAAGACACTTCTCCTGTCTGCATCTCCTGGTAGAAGGCCCCTTAGCAGGAGCTGCTGAAGAGTGGCCTGACTGTGCTGGAAGGAATGCAGCAGGGAACACAGGGGAGGAAGGAGTTTGGCTCACTAGCATCAGGACTGGAACCCATTTGGCTTCTGCTCACCTGACTGGGGGAAGCAGACAGTGATCCAACACCTCTCTTGGTCATCTCTGAGAGGTGGCCAGTTGCTCTAGAGGTGGCTGTGTCCAAAGTCATGGACAGTGGTACCTCCTGTGCATGAAAGAGGAGCTGTAAGTGCATCCTCCTCGAATCACCAGGGTCTAAGCTGCTATTTTGTGGCTCACTTTAGTGTAGCTGGGAGCCAGGACAGGGAGGGTTCTACTCCTGCAGTGCAAGGACAAGAAAATATTTGGCCATACTCTTGCTGTTTGTATCTCAGCAGCTATTTTCAGACCAAAACCGATGTGTGTAAATCCTTTCACCCTCAAAGCAAGAAGAGGTAGTTTTGCCAAAATCAACAGCAGGTTTCAAAGCCTTCCAGGTTCCTTGGAACACAAAGGCTGACTCAGAGCTGTGACTCACCATCAGGAAGCAGCAAGGGGGGGACCTCCTTATCTGCTTTCATATCTGGGGTGTGGGAACCAGTGGCAGGGTGGGGTGGGGAGGGGTGTGTGTTGGTGGGAGAATAGAAGAAAGGTTAAATATTATGACAGCTTCCACTTCTTTGGAAAGCAATTTGGAAACAGCCATCCTTTCTTATGTCCTTCATGGCAACTGGAATTGTTTTAATTGGCAAAGCATGGGAGCGCTGCGGATCCACTGACAGTTGTACAGTAAATCAATTTCTGGGTGAATTATTTATGTGCAAAGACATAGATTAATTTCTGAAGTTCTAGAAGTGATGAGAGTAACTCCAGGCACACAAGGAATTGTTGTTGCTAAGTCAGTGATGACTCTGGGCTCTGTCATTCTCTTCTGCCTGGCGCGATTTCCTGTCACTGACTTGTGACTGAGATACTGCAGGGCTTTTGCACCTGACTTTCAAAAGGCAGCTTTTGTGCCTGGATAGCAAAATGAGAACTTTTCACTGGGGCTTTTTAAAAGCAAAAAGTGCTCCAAGTCCTGGGATATCACCAGTGAATAATGAGGCACAGCATCTCTCCTGGCAAAGGTGCTGAAGGATGTAAAGATCTGCCTGCCTTAAGGCCTGTCTGCACTATGTGTTTCTTTCAATCTCCTTGGCTTTGAGAATAAATAGTTATTTCAAGCTTCAGAAGATGCTTAATGGTTTTTCCTTTCACTTTGATTCTAGGCAACATTATTCAATTATTTCATCTCTATCATTGCTATTGGCTTTCTGACAATCTGTCCAGTGGTTGGTCAGCCCTCTGCCTGCAGCAGATGTTCCTGCATTGTTCTTTAGTGGGCTGGACATCTCTTCCCTCCTAGCTCTACAAATAAAAAGGTTTTCTGACCTCATTGCTTATATTTCAGGAGGAATGACCTTCACTCTCTTGTCATGCCCTGGATTAGCTATGAGTGCTCAAAGTTTTCTTTATGGGCTGGCTCATGTTTTGCTTGCCTGTCTCTTCCCAAACCCCTTTGATAATTGGGCTGTGCCTCAAACCCACTGCTAGGTTGTACAGACTGGGCTTTCCCTTCCTTCTTTCCCTGCTTCATGCAGAGGAATGTGTCTAGGATAAGTGAGGGTGGTGATTTAAAAAAAAAAAAAAAACAAAAAACAAAAAAAAAAAAAAAACAAAACAAAACAAAAAAAAACCAAAAAAACAAAAAAAAACCAAAAAAACAAAAAACAAAACAAAACAAAAAAAAAAACCAAAATAAACAACCCAAAAAAACCCACCAAAGTAACATTTTCTTTCAGCTGGGCCCAAGGAGACAGATGTTCCTGTGAAATGTCTGCTGGAGATCAGTCCAAAGAAGTAACTACAGCTTGAACAGGTTTGGGTGTACCTGCCCAAAATTAATTTTCCTGAGTAGCAACTGAGCCCTGGCCTTGTAGGTTTGGCTCAGGCTGCCACACAGATTCTGCTGCTGGGGCTCAGCTCTTCTGGAGCAACCCCTGGTGTGCTCCCCAGCCAGGCTGTGGTGGAGATGGGCCTTTGGGGACCCTTTGGGGCAGCTGCTCCCTTGGCTGGCCCTACCAAGAGGTCTTGCTGACCCTGCTGATGAAAATGGGAAGGAGAAACAGGAGAGGAATACCTGATTTTTATACAGAACTTGGTTCAGCACTTTGTGGTGCTTTTTGCAGCTCTGTATGCTGGGACCAGCAGCCAAGGATTTGCTGCTGCTGTGTTAGCACTGGTCACATTTGGGAGTGGTGCAAATGGCTGCTCAGGTAAAAGGGAGCGGTGACTTTGCTCACAGCAAAGTAAACTCTAGAAGGTATCATCTGTGCTTTTCCTCAAACACCAGTTTTGGGTTGACAGCACTAGAGTTACCTGCTCATCTACATTTAGGGTGCATAAGTGTATGTGAGAGTTCTAAATTTATACATTTGCATGTTTTAGATTCCATCTTATTGCAGAATTCACTGAATAAAAGTATGTACTTTCTAGCAAAAAGTTAACTTTGTGAGCTGCAGTGCCCTTCCAGCAAGGCTCTCAGTCATGCTCTGTCCTGAGTATCAATGATTGCAGCTATTGGACTCCATTATGCCTGCAGCAAAAAGTAATGTACAATCCTGTGCCATTTTCCCTTTTTTAATTCAAATTTTTTACCAAAAAGAGTCCTGTTGAGAGCAAGAAGAAATACACATTTTAAGAAAATCAGTAACTTTCTGCCTTCTTTTTTGGGTCTTCCAGACACTTCCCTCTTCAAGTCCTATTTCTTCCTTTTCTTGATCCTTTGTTGAACATTATAATCCTGTGTTTATATCTGTCTGTTGCCATAGAAATAACTGCTGCTAACTAAACTTGAAACTTTCTTGAGGCATAAAGGAAAAGGTTATTCCTTGTGATTGTTTCATCTGTGTGAAAATATAAAGTCTCCAGATGGATCCCTCTTCAAAGGTCATGAATTTGAACTTCTCTACTATAGCATGAAAGAAGTGATGTACTTTCAGCGGCATTACACTTCCCTTCCTTCAGGTCTGACAGCATGCTTCTGCATCCTGCCTCCCTAGTCTGCTCCAGCTCTGCCTCAGCGGGGGTGAAGGATGGCTCAGGCTTCCTGCCCATCAAAGCTTTGCTGTTGACACCATAAACCACCTAAAAGCATCAACACTCCTTTCAGAAAGAGCCTGTGTGGCCAGTGCCATGTCAATCACCCGCTGCTGACCCAGTGTTTGAGCAGGGGACCCGCAGGGGATGTGAGGGCTGACTGTCCTGTCCCCAAGGCCCTCCTGCTTGTCTGCCTCTGCGAGTCCCTGTTTGTGGGTCTGCTCTGCCACTCTGCCCTGGACACACCTTTCCACATTTAAGCTAATGTATTGCATTGGCCTTAATGCTCCTTTGGAGATGTGTGACCGCAAACAACCTAACAAAAGATGAGCTATTGGGGGGAAACCACAGTGGCACTTGTATTTAAATCCAGGTAACACCTCACTTGCCTTTTTGCTTGGAAGAAGCAGTGAAAGGGGATGTGTTTTTTGTTTGTTGGGTGGATTTTTAATTTTTTTTTTTTTTTTTTTTGCATTTAGGTTATTAGAAATGTTAGTTTTATGAAGTTTTATGAAAATGTTAATTTTATTTTATTTATAAATAGATAAATATTTATTTATATTTCCATTGTAGGGAGAAACAAAGCAAAGAATCAAACAAAACAATGCAAATTTAAAAGGAAGTTTGAGGCCCCTTGGAAGGCTGCTTTACATCCAGTGCAGTGTGTGGAAACCATGGTCACCCTTGGGTAGAACAATCTCTAATTGAGCAGCTACTTAATGAAATAGGACAGTTGTAGCTGTGCTGCAGCTGAGTAGCAGTAGATTCTTTGGTCTGCAAATTTTGGATTATCCTTGTCACTGAAAAATAAAGCAAGCCCCATCCTGGTGGGCTTGTGCAGCTGCAGGCACCCCTTTACCCTGGTCTTTGAAGCACTATGTAATAAATCTTTCTTCTTTCCTGAGTTTTACTTTGTATCTTCTCCCTCATCTCACTAATGAAGCCCTACCAAATTTTAACAGTGCACCTGTTCACCCTCTATTCTGTGCTACCAAAATTATTCCTCAGCATTTCTTCGTGAAAACACTTGAGGATCTGTAATGTGGGCTGAAAGCTTCAATAGCTCTGCACAGCTCAAAACTTACTACAAAAACATTCTTAGGTACAATAAGCTCCATAGCCACTTAGAGGGTAAGTAAATATGCTGCATATATGGGTGAGCTGAGGAACAGACATTTTTTTAAAGGTCATAAGTAATTCAAAGACAAAAAAGCAATGAAAAAGATCCCAGTAAGTTAAACTTCTCGTTATACTAACCTCAGATTTAACTCTCATTTTAAAGTTGTCTGCATTGTAGCAACATGATGTTCATGTAGAAAGAATATAGGAAACAAGAAATACGATCATTTGAAAATGTGTATAAAAAAATCAGTGTGTCATATTTGATGATCATTATAATCTGTTTGAATGTTTCTCTGAAGTTTTTATCTCTATTGTTTTGCGTAACTTGTTCAGTCTTTAAAACAGGTAGTAAATATATCTGAGTTAAAGTCCCCACAACCCTGTGACCAGGCTCCTGTGTTGGGTGCTACAACTTAGGGTCTTGGATGAAAAAGCTGCTGGAGGTACAGTAAGTCACAGGAAGGGCACTGCCCCAAAATGTCAGGCACTTCATTGTTCCAGACACACTCATGTCCTTCAGTTTTATTTGTGGGGTTTTTTTTTTCCTGTGTCTTGTTCTACTTGTGAAAACTCTTTTCTGCATGTGGCATCAAATATTTACATAATGACAACATTGACAGAGGTTGAGCATTTATAAAATTTTCACTATGTCCAGAAACATCTGTTTTACTCTTAGTCTTTCACTTTGTGTATGTGTCAGAATTAGGAAATGGAGCCAAAAAGGAGGAAAGGAAGGGATGGGAAGGGGGTAGAAGCGACATGGGAGAAATGTGCAATGCTTCTGGTCTGGTTGCTTCAGGTTGTGCCCAGAGGGGCCTGTCCTTTTGCAGAGCAGAACATGGTTTTGCTGTTGAATTTGTATCCATAACCATACTGACCTTGAAATATCCAGATGTCTCCATACTTCATGTGCTGGTCTTGGAAAAACAAATTGAGAGTGTTGGGAAACAATTGTTTTAGCACATGCTAGGCAGTAACAGTTGCTTTCCATAATTTTAAGTAATTGCCAAGCTCTTCGAGATGTGCATGTGTTCGGGTTTGGGTTTTTTTAGAGTACTGACCTCTTCAGAAGTAGCAGGATGTTGGGATCCACACTGATTTCTAACTTGACTATCAGCCACAGACTTTTTGTTTCAGGAAGTTTTTTGTCAGCTATGTCATAAAGACAAATCTGCTCTGACTTGATAAAAAATTAGTCTGAACAG
Source organism: Sitta carolinensis (assembly GCA_032173965.1). Lineage (NCBI taxonomy): Eukaryota > Metazoa > Chordata > Aves > Passeriformes > Sittidae > Sitta > Sitta carolinensis. The sequence continues at coordinate 24,134,292 of CM063288.1, forward strand.
CAGCAAGTGTAAATGATGAGAAGCAGAGCTGGCTGGTCTCCAGCTCCCCTTCCTGTTTTCCTCATTAATTCTGATTTTTGGGTAATGTCTGACTCCAAAGCAACTCGAAGTCATCACAGTAGTGACTGAGTCCAACAAGACCAGGTTTTAATCTTGTCTTGTGTCTAGAGAGGGACAGATCTGTCCTTTCAAAACCTGAGGTAAGTGCAGAATGAAACTATGACCCTGCCTGCCCGTTCCTAATGATCTCCTGTAAAGAAAACAGATGTTGAATAAAGATTTTCTTGGAAGCGCAGTATAGCAGTAATTTAACAGGCTGGAATTTGATTATAGCATGCTGACCTTTAGAAATCCTCTCATAATTTATAGTAGCTTTCTGGTTAAAAACTTGCTTGGATAAAACCTTTTTCCTTTATCTCCAATTTTGAATTGAAAACCCTTAAATGAATGTGAAAATAAAGTTTTCTGTGTTTTTATTCCTTCATAGATTCAGTTTTCTAAGTATGTACAGGAAAATCAAAAGCAAATATTTTCTGGGATAATTAAAGCCAGTATTTAAATAAGTAAGGGAAGAAGTCCTAAAAAAACATGCAGTTGGAAGCAAAAGTTGAGGGGAAAAAACCATATTTCAAACCATAAATTGAAATATTTACTTCGGCTTGGGAAGCTCTGGGAGGATGACGTCTGATTCAAGGACAGGCAGGAGGAATCTTGATTTTTGCTTCCTGGCCTGACTTAGCATTGTCTGCTTGTGGAGCTCAGTCCTGCCCTGCAGCCCCTCCTGTGACATGGAGGTTGGTGCCCGGTTCTCTGGGAGTTGGCTTTTCTCAGGTAGCACTCGGGGTCACTGGCCTCTGCCAGGGGCTTCTGTCCTTCTGCCATGGAAGTGGGAAGTTTGAAGCTGCACAGACAGGAGCTGCCTGTCAGCAAGCAGGCAGGGTGGCTTTTCCCTGTGGCTTTCAGAGGCACTGCTTGAACTCAACCCAGGCAGGGATGGAATCATAAGCAGTGATCAGTGTATTGCCCCCTAGACTGTGGTTCTCTCCCTAAAGAGAAAATTCTGGAAGAGAATTCTAGTAAACACTTTAACTGTTACTCATTTCACTTACGGTAAAATATTTAATACAGCATAAATATTTTTAAATGCTCTTTTTGTGGATCACAATTGCCTTAATCATCTGGATTTTCACACTGAATCTCTTCAGGACAAAGCTGTGTCCTGGTTGCCCAGATTTCAATTTTAAATTCCCCTGGGAGCTTTAGTTAGTATGTTCTAAGTAGGGAGGTGAGCACTGAAAATGCAGTTCTTAATCATGGAAACCTCTTGTTTAATTTCAGTGGATAAAATGTACCATGCTGGTTTTTAAAATGTCGCTTTCAACAAAGGAGCCTTTGGCCCCTGTGACAGCTGGACTCTTACGACTAGGGGCACAACTTGTGCCTCTGCTCATGGCCATGGCTACTTACCAACCTAGGAGCGCCAGCTGAGAGTATGGTAAGGTCAGTAATTCATTATTTTGTAAATTGTTTTGTTACTGGGGCTATAAAAGGTGTTTCATCCTTCAAGCCTGGGTCAGTTTGTCACAAAAATACCCTGAGGTGACAGGAGGCTGAAAAAGGTGATTTTTAACTTCCTGTGCTTTCAGCAATTACTTCCAACCCCGATTTACAAAGCCCAGAAGAAAAGAATGTGAGGAATGTACTCAATGGCTATTGAGCAAAGCCCAGCTCCTTTCAATGAAAGTAACCAAGTAACGCTGAAACCCCGAGCTCTGCCCTGCGCTGCCAGCGCAGGCGGCTGGGAAGGGCTGCTCGGAGGGGTGTCCTTCCCTCCTGGTGATCCCCCCAGCAGCACAGAACTGCAGCAACGCTGCATCCATTCCATCCCTTAAAAGGGGAGGCAATCTCCCTCCTTAAGTCTGAAGCGTTAAAGCCCTATTGTTTAGCATTCATTTTGTGGTGCTACTGAAATTTTTGGGCATGCAAGAGTAAAACCTTCTATCGCACAGAAATGCTGTGTTAGCTGAGAGCTGTTGTGAAAGGAGCTGCTGCTTGTGCTGTTTCTGGGAGAGGAGCCTGGAATAGCAGGGCCACTGCTGGGCTGGCACGGCGAGCTCGCAGTGCTGCGTGTGATGATGTGACCTTGAGGTCTCCGGCACACAGAGCGAGATGAACAAGTTACTTCTCTCTTCTGGGCTTGAGTCAGGAATAGGGGCAATGGTTCTAAACTGAAAGAGGGTAGAGTTAGGGTAGGTATGAGGGGGACATTATTTTAGATTGAGGGTGGTGAAACAATGGAACGGGCTTAACAGAGCGGAGAGATGCCCCCAGCCCGGGAAACATTCCAGGTCAGGTTGGGCGGGGCTCTGAGCAGCCTGTTCTAGGTAAAGCTGCCCCTGCCCATTGCAGGAGAATTGGCCTAGATGACCTTTAAGGTCCCTTCCAACCCAAACCATTCTATGATTCTAGAGAACACTAGGTTTTGCCTGTAATGGCGAGTGGCCTCTAATAACATGGGAGTTTATATTTATTTAAGAACATTTAAGTGCTTCATTTTTATATCTTAATAAGTAGAAGAAACAGACGAACAAGTGACAAGCAAACACTTCATCACCTGAAGTTAGATTGACACGCTGCTAAAACTACTTAGCAGGGATGGGAATGCTGCACAGCACGAGCTGGGGTGGCGTTCACAGCAACCTTAAATGGACTTTGCCATGTGTGGTGTCATCAGCTACAAAAAGGGGGGGATTTCATCCTCTGTAAGTAAGTGGGATCTTAGTATAAATTGGAGCTGAATGTGATTCATTAAAAATATTTCAATGGAATTGGAAGCATGCTAGCCTGGTGTGAGAAATTTAATTGAGGTATAGGATAAGAGCATACAAGATACACAAAGTCAATTTGCCCATGTTAGAGAATGTTGCAAACAGCCATACAAACTCTACCTATAGCTATCTGTTTACAGAGCTATTGTGGCTTTTGTCACGGTCTGAGCTTAGCAAGATTTTTCACTGTTTAGAAAGGCAATCTGCATTCACCAAAAAATTAGCCAGGGTGAAAAAGTTTATTGTAATCAGTTCTTTGACTGAATTGTTCCTGTTGGACTACCTGTGAAACTGCTGTCTAAGCTATAACATTAAGCAGAAGAAACTGAAGAAAATGGGGTAGATTTGTTTAATTGCCTTGCCAAGTTCCCTCTCTCATGGAGGGATTCAAGTCCCTCTGAATTTTTTGCACTGCATATATGTTGGTTTATGCCCAATATACACTCTGAAGTAAGTTAACCAGACTCCTGTGTGGGAAGGGAGCAAGTTTTTCTGCTCTACTTCCAAGTGTGGACAGCAGGATAATGTGCATCAGAAACCAGGACCCACATGAAACGCAATTGCAAGCCAGTTTACATCACCTATCCCATGGATCGTGGTGGGCCACCCACATAAATAACAAAGGCAGTGTAAAATTATCCCCTGTCTGGAGGTGTCTGTGTGAAAGCAGTAGCTGGTACACAGTGGATGCACCAGAATGGATCAGAAATTCAAATTACCTTTCATAACGTACTGAGTGTGCTGGCTTTTCACTCCATCTGTAGCACTGTCATGGCAGTGACTGAGATGTTGCCTTCACTAGAGGCCATGCTACTACCCTAAATAAACTTAACTGGAAACTCCAGTGTCACAAAACCAAAGTGAAGTTCATCTGGATCTCTCCCACTAATGCCTTTTGCAGCTGTGTCTAAGCAGTGAATCGCAAAGGAAGAAAATCAGGAGGTAAGTGGAGAGCAGGAGCTCCTCCCAGGGGAGCTGCCCGCTGACCAGTACCAGACCCCACGTGCTGGGGCCCATTTGTGGCAGCTGGTCCTCAGCTGTGGTGAGTGAGCAAAGCACTGTGGCTCTCAGGGATGCAAACAATCCCATTAAATCTGTGGTATCCATTTCAAAAGCGGCAGAGCCATAGATGGAGCCCAGGCGTTTGACTTCCTTTGAGATTCGTTAGGACACTCCATAAGTGGCTGCAGAAAACTGGGTCCTGAGCTTCTGGATAGGCAGAGATCCTTCCAAGTGTCCCCACTGGTACTATGGGAAGAACAGCCTTTGAAAGGGCAACATGGCAGAAGCTAAAAATTAACAAAAGGTGGTGCAGCACATTTAAATATTGTCTGGCCAAATTCTATTACTGAGACATTAACAGAACTGTAAGGATAGAAATACCGGATCAGTCAGAGGAAGGGAATGCATTAAAAAACCATGTCTATTTACAGATTTTTAAGAAAACAAGGACTGGAGGGGATACTTTTGCTTAGTCCTTTTGCCTGTCTTTCCTCTAAGGTTGGCTCATGTCTCTTGCTGGTTTGGTGTATTGAACATCAGACTTGTCATATTCTTGAAGCTTAAAAGCAAATGGAAGCTAGCAGTCCCAGTCCACATCTTATTTCCTGTACTACAATGCAGAGACAGTCTAAGGGACCTTTAAGGTCAGTGAAACAGACATTCTTTATCCCTCTGTTTAGAGTGGTTTTTGCTTACTTCATCAGCCTCCACGTTGGCACCTGGCACTGTATGTATTTTATCTTGATCTTTGGCTTTACCCTCCATGAATGGTCAGCTCTATACTTCTATCCTTATCCTGTGCACTGAGGTCTGTAGCTGAAGGCAACCTACCTGTTGCTAAATGGAAAAGAAAAATACAAAACATCTTGTCTATAGCAGAGCATTGGTATTTCTGAAAGAGTGCTCAGGTGTAGAGGCAGGAGAAACTGCAGGACAGCCTCCTTTCTCCCTGTCTGTCCCATCTGGCTCTCCCCTGAGCTGAATGAGTCCCTGCACTGTTCACTTGTGCCAGGGATCTGATGCTGGCAAGGCCTGGCTCAGCACCCTGTGTTCCTCTGGCCCCATGTCTGGCTAACACAGCAGGTACCTGTGACCACAGGCAGACGGTGTGACGAGGGGCATGCAGACCATGTCCTCATAGAAGAAGTGCCCTCAGGGCAGCACAAAGGGGAAAAAATTGTCTTTTTTACTATGGCCAAAAACTTTCAAGGAGCTGGAGTGAGATGAATATTGACAGTCATAGAATCTTTAAGTAAAAATTATCCTTAGTTAAGTTTCTGCTGGAAAGAAAAATGTAACAGGAAAAGATCTTTGATTTTCTTTTTTCAACATCCCTCCTAGAACAGCATAAAGCTGACGTGTTTAATCCCAGTAAAATCAACTAATGTGTGAGCTAAGATGATGATGATGTCATATGCAATCATTCTGACAAAGCTGAAGGAAAAGTGACTCTTGGTTTAATGGAATAAACTCTGTTTTCCCCACTGGTACTGTTTTGTCCTCTTTTTAAGCAGAAGACAAGAAGTTGCTCAGCATTTGTCTTCATAAGTTGCATATTTATGATCAAGTCTGTTGAATTCAAACTTTATAGTTGGTTGTACTGAAGTGAAACTCCATAAAACTAGCTACCTGAACAATTTTTATAGGAGCTTTTAACTGTTGCAGATGAACATTATACTCATTTATTCAAAAAAATTATATACTTCTACCAAGTGTTCTGCTACCTAATTGATTTCCTGTAAGGCTGCCTGAAGCAATTTTAGTAAAACTTGATAACCAGATTGAAGTGTTGCACTGAGTTAATTGAATTATTTGTAGTTTGGATAATTATTTGAAATCTCATCTGGAATGAATAAGTAGCATTACTAATTTGATAAAGGTTCTATGGCCTCTCTTGAAATGGTAATTCTTCACTGTTACTTTTAAAGTATCTCTGGTAACAGCCAAACAAACACACAATTTATGATATCACTTAAAACTATGTTAATCTACTGGCCAGCTTCAGATTTTAGTTAAAAATGTCTGGCAGCACTGGAAAAACATACCTATTTGGCAAACTGTCAACTTTTTTCTGGGTCAATGCTCATAAAAATATCTTTTATTTACCAAGATTAAACAATACCAGTTTGTTTTCCATTTACTATCATAAAACAATCACAGCATGAAATCTGGTACATTCTGCTAAGAAATATAAGTTCAATTAGTTCATTTATTTCTGTCAACTCTTTGTCCAGGCCTGCATTTACAGCCTTTGATGGTTCCAGGTCTATTTTTATGAATTCAATTTTAGCTCTTAAGACTGGAACAATCTAGTGTACAATCTATCATTCCAGTAATGTTTTTTTCAAAGATGAAGCCAGACCAAGTCATCTGTTGTATTATATATTTGTTTCCTTTTAAAGCAATAGCAATTATATATTTACCTGAATTTGATTGATTGAATATTTCTAGGTTGTTACGTTTCTGGAGTGAACAAACAGTTCTGCACTGTGGATCCTCAGCAGAACATTGTTTTCTTGTAACAACTGGTGTTTTAAGCAAGTAGAGCCTCAATGTGATGTTAACCAGAATATTATCTGTTTGGGTTACAGGATTTTCTTACATAATATGCTTTGCTGTTACTTCCAGAGTTCAGCAGCTGTTAAACAAACATTGTTCCAGAGTGTCTGAAGATTTCAGTGTTTATTTTCCCTGTGGCTATTTGTCATTCAACAAAATGTAAGTGTGAAAGGCTGATCAATAGGAAAACAAAAGTGGCTTCATTAAACAGTGCCTCAGAAAAATCTACGCCTTTGTAAACAAAGTTTTCTCTAGTTTTCACTCCAAAAGAGGCAGTGTAGGAAGCAATAGTTATTTTTAAGATAGGAATTATTTTTTTACTTGATGACAAAATAAAAATATCAGGAGGTTCATGGATAGACCAGGTCAGTAATAACATCGGTTATGCTCCATGAGGAGCCCCTTCATGAAGCTCTTAGTGAAGGTTTGTTTCCTAGTAGAAGTTTGAAGCTCCTGTACCCAAGGTATATATTTTAAATGATATTTACTTAATATTGTTTTCCAGGCAAGTAATGGCCTTGCTGTGAATTATATTTACTTTGTCTTATGCAGCGACTGCTCTGTGCTGTAAGAGTTTAAAAATGGAATTAGTTCACGAAAATCATAGCAGGCAAAAGAGTTCTAGAATATAAAAGTCATTAAGTAGACTGAGGGGAGTGCAGCCCTCTCGTTGCTAGAAATGTCCAACATTTCCTTCAAGTCACAGAAATATGTTTACAAGCTCATGAGGGATATTTGCAACTTTTGAACTTTGCCTAAAAGGCAAAGCTCACACCACCCTAATCTAAACCTTAAAATGGAGAGAGATGCCTGGGAACTGTAAGGCAGGAGTCTGACAAGTGTTAGTGTTTCACAATTGTAAGGGGGAGAAAGCACAAAGAACATGTGAAAAAGAATAAATACATATGTGTAAAAATATAGCCACTGAAGGTGAAACACAGTGCCTGGTCAGACTGAGCCTTGGACACAAGACTGTCAAATGACCTTCCAAACCCTAGTGTTGCATGTGGCTTTTATTGAACCAGGTATATTTTAACAGAAGTTCTAACACTCTGCCTTGAATTACTTGGGAAAAAAAACCCAACCAGCCAACCAACCAAGTTTTTCCTCCTTTCCTTTTCATAACTTCGCAGCAAGAGATGCTACAGAGGGGAAGGAAATGAAACTTGAATCATGAACTTTAGAAAGGATACAAATAAAATGTCCAGGCTATTAATTAAACCCATTTCCAAATGAACAATCTAATCTCTTGTCTGTGTAATTTCATTACCAACAATTTGAAAGGGCTCAAATATTTCCTCCGATGTTTTAACAGCAGATGTGGACTAGACTACATTAATTGAGAGAGATTGTTTTTCCAGTTGCCAAGAAACAGACAGCTTTCTTTGAGAATGCAGTGTTGTGCTCACAGCCTCAGCATCCTCCTGTTCTCCTGCAGGATTTGGGAAGTCGATGTTCTGGCAATCAAGCTACTCCTGGCAGGAGTGGAATGAGCTAAGCTCTACTAATGGACACAGAGCACCAGTGGACAATAGCTGATGTTCAAACATGTTGAACATTTAAAGAAAATACTTCAGTTCTGCCAATGACTTTATACCTTCAGGAAAGGGAATTAGATTTTCATGATGAAAAGAAGGGATGATATATATTTAAGTGAAGATTGCTATCAGAAAGGTTTAATAGACTAATAATAAATCTATTCCAAGCTGCCTGCCAGGTACTGTGAAAAGTTCTGCTTGTGTTGTCTGAGTGCTGTAGATACACTTTGTGGGTTTGCTTCCTGATGCCAGTGATTCTGATGTCTTTTTGCCCTTTTTCTGAAATAAAACGGCCAGGAAATCAGGAATCTTTAACTCATAAGACTAACAAGCCAAGAATTATGATTAGCTTTGAGCTATGAATGTTTAATTGGATAGATGATGGGTGCTTGATAACCTTTTCTGATGTGGTGTGCTTTCTATGGTATTTTCCACTCTGTAATCGAGGTACTTGTTTATTGAATTGCAGACATCACTTTTGTCAGTCATCCATGCCTTCTTGCATTTCCAGCTGCTTGTTTCCATTTCAATATTCTCACCTTCCTGTTTCCAGTCTACCAGCTTGCTGCTTAAGGTACTTGTGCCCTGTAGTTCTCTACACACCTCAGGGCTGAGCGGGGGAATGCGGGTTCTCAAGGTGCTCAGTGTGGAGCTCCTGCCCACCCGGCGGTCTTGGCGCTAAGGAGAGAGAGAGCTGCTCGTGTGTGCTGAGCAAGCAGCCCTTTCGCCTGTCCTTGCACTCAGCCCTGCCCTGCCTCACCCTGGCAGAGATGCCCGATGGCCTGGGCTGGCGGCTGTCGCCAGGCTGCCCTGCTCCTCGCTCAGTGCAGTGGCACAGTCCCTGCAGCCCGTCACTGCTCCAGAGGGAGCCCCTGGGGCAGCATGCCTGGAGAGCAGGAGAGCCTCACCTTGCCTGCTGGCTTCTGGCACGTCTCTGGGCTCTGCTCCTACCTGCATTTTCAGCGCTGGCAACAACAGAAGTTTCTATTGGAAGCATTTAGTTTGAAAAGTTTTACAATATGCTTTACCAATGTGTTTTGTTTGACCTAGTGAGAAACACGCCAGCCTTCACCGTTTCTGTGTCTTAATGCCTTTTGGAAGGTCTAGGCTTCCTGACTGAATAGAATCTGTCATTTTGTAACACACAGTCCTTCGTAGAAATTACCCTTAGAACAAGATAGCTTGACTTTCAGCAAACTTTATCCTGGATAATCTGGAGAATTAGTTCAACAGAGTTTACGTTCGAGAATGTCAGGCCAGATTTTTTTAAAAATGTGATCTAGTGTAGCTGGAGGTCTGGAGGGAGCCCGGCTGACCCTGTTCACTGGCCATGCAGCCAGGGGCAACTGTTACCGGTCAAGAACAGTTCAGGAATGAGAGAAAGCAGATGGCTCTGTGGTTCCTACAGGTCTTCTGACCCTTGTGCCGAGGTTTGAAGATCAGAGAAGGCATTTTTGCAAAGAAGTTTATTCTTCTGAAGGGGGTGCAAAAGAGAAAGCAGGACTCCAAAGCCCAAGCCTTTATCCTGGGTCCTCCTGGGGGGTGTTCCCATCAGGGGACAGGTACAGTGGGACAGGGTATGGCCAGCCAGGGATAGACCAAGCCCCTTTGGGTGGGGTAACAGGAGATACTGCTAGAGGACAAACAGCTTAACCCACTCAATATTCATTACCACAATCTAGAGAGCTAAAATGCAAATTAAGGCCAAATATATTCACCTGCATCTAAGATAAGTCTCCAAGAGTTCCAGTAGTTACACACACACAGACATCCACAGGTACCCATATTTTTGCCAGACAAGCTGTGTAGGCTCTGGGAGTTGCACTCAGCCTGGACAGAGCCACTGCTTTTGTAGATAAGCCTCTCTGCCACCTGGGATCCCTCATGCAGAGTCTGCCTGTGGGGCTGATTTGGGAAATGTCATGTGAGCATGAGTAAGATTCAGTGATAAGGAGGAGGTCAGCAAAAAGCACAGAACTTGCATCCCTACTGTCATTGAAAATTCCTGTAGGTTGCAGGAGGGAGCATTGTTATTAAACAACCTGAAGGCCCTCGCTGGGATGTGAGAAGTGAGCTGAGCACCGTTTGCAGACCAAAGGAGCTGCAGTTCACATTTTTGCTAGACAGGAAACCATTAAACTCTGCAGCTCTTCTTCTTAAGGAACCCTTCACCCTGCTGTGTGAAGGCCATGAAGCCATGGTGTTCTAGTAAGATATGCACAGGACCAGGAAGGCCTGGCACGGTGGTCTCACCGTAAGAGAGATTTCCCTTTAGGGCATGTAAAAGTTTTGTTTCTGGTTGCTCAGACAGAAGCTGCTGCTATATTTTGTATGGGTGCTGGGAAAGCAAAGGTATTTGTACAAGAGCAGACTCATAGTCCTTGTCTTGAGCCCTGTGTTGGTGTTGTGGGGTATGCTTGTTCTTCCCTGGAGAATGACATAGACATTTCACTTCAAAGTAGATTTGGTCTATAATTTGGCATTTGGACAGTGCTAACATCTGGAGAAGCTTTTCAGGTGTGTTCTTCCACACGGATGTTGTACATGGCAACCTCAGTGAAGGGCTGAAGCCTTTCACTGCACAGAGGATGTAAGGACTCGACTCTGGTTTGCAAATTCCATTCCTGCAGCTGAACACCACCTGTACTATCTCATGGAATAGCCACCTCACCAGCCTCAGCACAATCGAGCTGGGGCTGTCATTGTAATGCTCAAACAAACTGTGGGATGGGCTAAGGCTGTAATAGGCCCTAGGAGATGTGATTCGCAAGATAATGTAGTTACTCACTATAAAATGGAAGAGCATTCTTGGCATTTTATAGAGATAAACAGTGCAACTTGGCACTCCTGAGAGATGAATTTGTGCCTGAAAGTAATATTACAGCTCCTTTTTATCAGTACCTCATTGTTATTGGAGCTGTTTATAAGCTGTATCTCTTCTTTCAATTAGAAGCTACTGGACAACTCAGCTGAAATTCCCTTCCTTGCATTATCAAACCACAATTTCACTCTTCAAAAAGCAAATGTTTTTAATATTTTGTGCAAGCTAAAGGATTAAATTCTCATGTTCTGTGCTCCTCCCAGAATCTGTTAGAACAAGTGGATACAAATATGCCATTTGTATTAGTATTAGTGTTTACTGGTTTTCTATGAAACCAAAGTAATTTTTCAGCAGCTTGTTTGCGGGTTCAAGGTATCCATTATTAAGCATTAGATATATTTGACTTGAACCTACTGTAACTAAATGCAAAAAGTGTAATATACTCTGTTCCTCCACAGTGCTGGGAAAAATTCTAAAGGTCTGGATTGAAGAGAGGAGATGTAATGCCCATACATGGGGGTAAAAATAGCATAAGAGACTGATTTGGAATCATGCATTCAACTACAGCCATTAAAGGGAAACAGTAAGTTGAAGCAGAAGCCTTTTGATCTTTTGCTTGTCAGACTTCTCAGAAGTGCTTGTTCTTACTCTGCCACTTGCTATCTTCAAAATGACTTATCCTCCCAGGCCAGGGAGCAGTACTTAATGCACCCCTGTGCCTCTTAGTGCCTGCTCACACTTGAGCAGCCAAAAACATACCTTTGTCTAGCAAAGAACTGTTTACTAAATCAAAGCATCTCAAAGGCCAATATTGTTCTATCAGCTACATAATATAAAGTTGCCCTTCGTTACAGCAAAGACCTCTCATCACTCCTGCATGTATCTCTCTTGTCTCAGTTGTTTTCTTTTTCTGGCTGACACTTGGCTATAACAGTTCATTGCTGACCCCTGTGCATTGTGTATACAGTTGTTCTCAACCTTCAGATACAGCAAAACCCTTCAGGGGCTGTATTTTGATCTTCTGAGAAAATGTTTGTTTTTATTGCTGTCATCTCCACGGCATTTCCCTCCTTACTGTGCTCAAGTAAAATTGCATTTTCTTCCAGTTTTGACACATCCTTAAACAGTGAGAGTGGGGGCTATGAAAGGATGAAAGATATCCTGTTGTTCATTTGTTTGTTGTTTGTTTGTTAAAGCCATCATGTGTTAGACTGCTTTCTGTGAAGTCACCCCTCCTCTAATGAGGTTTTAATATGCTTGTAGCCAGAATTTTCTCTGCAACCAGCACACAGAGAGCAAGATGACTTTTTTTGGTGGTTTGGCAGTGGGATAAAGCTTCAGAGTGCATCCAGCCAGGTAATATGAAGGAAACTTTTCATCCATTTCATAACAGTGCCTGGAATTACAAGATCCTAATTCTTTTCAAACTTTAAACAAATGGCCTTGAGCTTCTTAAGAAGGAATTTTTGGGCTTTGTTATTTTAAGCTAGTTATGTCTGAAGGGAACCACATGCTGTCGTCTCAAGCCTAACTTAACAAGCTGTTAAAAAACTTGCACAACTGTGTGCAAATAAACAGCTGTTAAAACCACCCAACCAACAGAGAAGCCAAATCTGATAGAAATGAAACAGCAGAAACTATGTTCATATTTATTCAAATGCCAAAATTACATGGGATTTTTCCCTTATTCCCCCCCTCTTCCATTCTAAGTTGAACTGATTCAGATTTCTTAGGTGGAGGGGGTAGAGAGCCCTGAGAAGCATCTGGGTTATGAAGAGGTAAGAGATCTCTGAAAAAAATAAAAGCCAGGCTATTCTGTTTGAGATTTGTTTGCCATTGTGTCTTCCTGTGCACTTGTGCAGGTGTGTGAACCTTTGAGGATTACTACTATGTTGTATCTTAGCTTTTTCTCAGATTGTGATTATTCAGAAAGACATGTGGGCTGCTGAGCCTGTCAATGAATTCACTGTAGCCATCATGGAAAGGCAAGCATTGGCCTCACCCAGGATGCATTTGGTATACAAGGTGCCTTTCTTAGAGTCAACCTCAGCGCAACATTTGCATAGTCTGCAACATCCATTTAAGTTGGTTTTTCTGAAATGCCTTTACTTGCTTTGAAGAGAAAAATGGTGAGCAACGTTGTCCTTTTGTAAGCAAAAAAAGGTTGAAGAAACAGTGAGCTCTTGCATTTGTTAGTGCTATAACTGACTGGAAGGCACACAGCCTCGCTGTTCCTTATGGCTCTGCACATTCACCAGCCCAGAGCTCAGCAGCTGGACTTTGGATCCACTCCATCCACTAACCAAAACTGCATGTGTGGCTGTATACCTGTCCTCTCTGTGCCTGTGATGGGTCCTCGTTTTACTGAGGAATAGGGAAGAAGGTTTTAAAGCAGAACTCCTGCAGCCAGGCCACAATCTGTAGAAAAATTTCATTTGTGCTCTCCTTTCTCTCTTCTGCTCAAACCCATCTCTCTCCCAAAATCAGAGGACACTGACCTTTAACCTTTCACAAGCACTTCTTGAAGCCTTGCCTTGGTTTGCCCATACACACTTCTTTTTGGAGAAACAGGAAATCAGCTTGTGCTATTTTAATCTTGGTGCTTTCATATAAATATGTGCTATTATTTTTAACAACCTTGCGGAAGGAAAAATATGTTTACAAGCACCAAAAAATGTGTCTCCAGTACAAAAAATTAACCTAAGAAACAGTGATGGAAACTTGATGCTACCTCATAGAGACTGTAAGGTAATGACACTGTTGTTCATGTTACTTTCATTGGTCTGATGCTTACTTCCATCTGTGCAAAAGATAAAGGAGGTGTCTATGTCATCTTTTCATAGATATTACTAGTCAACATTTTTGGGATGGCTGAGTTGAATAATTAAAGGGCTAAATAGCACAGTTCTTCATGCCTCACATCCTTCACACTCTGGTGTAAAGCACAGCCATAATCATGGCAGGAACTTGGTTGAGGACAAATAAAAGTGAAAGGGTAACATAGCTGGAATTTCTTCTTCAAGTCTCCCACTATGATAATCTTATTCCATCCAAACACTTATTTCAAGCAACCACAGTATGTCTCACTAAAATTTTTACTGGACACATTAACTGCACATTAATGGCTCTTGCATAGCTGATGTATTTGTAGCTCTAGGGGAAGGAAAAGCAAGGCCACTTTGATATCAGTTTATGTAACACAGATTTTGTTTCTTGGAAGGCTTGAGGCCATTAAGAGTATAAACTAACCTGGAATATGTTCCATATGGCAGTTTCTCAGGTATTGTGATAGCTAATCCAAGTTAATAATTAAAATCCACTTCTATCACTCTTTCCCTCAGGATGCAAGAAATGGTCGGAGGTTTCCTTTTAACATCAAATCATCTTTTCCTGAGTATGTGGTCCTGTCCTTACTACCACAGCATACTCGTATTTTATTGTGTAATATTTCATCTGGATAAACTAGCAAAAGGAAGGAGAGTTCATTTGTTCTCTAAGACACTTTTTTAATAAAATGAGCCCACGGTGATATCAGTGATTGATGGAGCACTGAAAGCACTGAGAGCCCTAAGACCCTGTCTCCAGAATAGCAGTAGAATATGTCCTCTGCTCCTTTTCTCCTAGCTGCACATTTGATGATGTTTTTATCTTGGTTTGGGCAGCCACAGAGATGCTGTTCTTGTGCTGAGCAGCTGCTGTGCTCAGCATGAAGTATTTTTGGATGTCCATGCTGGAGGGACTTTCAGAGGTTGGTATAAGAGTAGCCATGAAAGTAAGATTAAGCTCAGAAACCCGGTTTCATGCCCTTGGGGCATTTCACCTCCTCGGTTATAAAACACGAGGTTTTTGTCTGCCTGCCTGGCAGGATGCTGCGAGCTCAAGAACACTGGATGGTGCATCCCCTATATTGAGCCCATAAAGGGAACTGTCACCAATAAAAACACAGGAACTTCCTGTAAATACTCAGAAACCTGAACTTTCAAAATTATTCTACTTCAGGCTTGTCTGTTGGGATTTTCTGCCCATAAAAAGTTCTGCTAGGAAAAGAAGGCCATGCATAAAATGGAGAATATTCCAGAGTTCTCCTTCAGTATTTGGAGATAGGTCTTTGGTGTCCTATCACCAAACCAAAAGAAAAGGTTTAGACTGGATTACCTAAAACGTGAAAGAAAAGAAGTGCAATTTCTACTTGGCAGGGCAGCTTCTCCTCACAGGTATAGGTGGAGTTGTAAAGAGCTGCTCATGGCAGAACTGCAATTTAGTGACTCTTGGATGTGACCACCAGCTAATCTTCACAAGGATCCCACAATATCAACTGATTTCCTTTGGCCTAAAAATGCCAAACTAAAAAGACTTTACTTAAAAAATTTCCAAAGACATGTTGCAGGAGAAGTTGGAGATTCAGGAAGATCTGTCTGCAGATGCTTTCACATACTGTCAGGAGTGGTGTCCAACCTGCTCTCTGGCATGTGGGCTGATGGACTTTCCCTGTGCCAAAGATTTTCATGTTCTGTGTTTTTTCTACTGCATAACTGTCAGACAGCTTTGGAGTTCACAGTGGGAGCATTCAGATGTAGTGCAGCTGTGCCTGTTGCTCCAACTACTTTCTATCCCAGGCAGGTCACAGAACAAGACAAAAAGCAGCTGTGCTACCAGACCATGAGTCACAAAGCATCTTCCACCTGGGAAGAAAATGGTTGCATCAGTAGATTATGTGAATTGATTTTCCAAAGTCATTAGGAAAATGATAATCAGTTAATTTCTACTTGATATTGTGAACTGCATGACTAGAGGTAGCCCATTGCTTATATGGGCAATACTTTTGAATTAAGAAGTTATTTTCCATATTTTTACTAACATGAGATAATAAGCTAAGTTAAACACCTTTGCTGAGTGTGCATCTGACTTCAGATTTCAGCAACTTATTACTGAATATTTACCAATGAAAATTTTTATTAATGGAAATAGCTAATCAGTCAAAACAAGGTTTATGGGTTTTCTCAATTAATGCATGTTCATGGCAAAGTTTGGCTTGTGATAAAAGGAAAAAAAAATGGCGAATTTTGAACATCATCCGCTTTTTCTTCTGTCACAACTTTTCAGGTATTTAGAACCAGCGGTCTTCTCCTTTCAAAGCCTTAAGTGTCAGATTTGCTGACACCTGGGACCAGAGCTGCTGCCAGCCTGGCGAGATTTGCCAGATTTCTGCCCATATCCAGCGTCTGAGGGGGTGAATGCTGCACCAGCCTCAAAGAACTTTGCTTTATTTCCTCCTTCCTTTTGGATTAATACTTTATGGGAAAATAGACTTTGAATCTGTATAACTGACAGGTTTGTTAGTGCTTATCAGATAGCTTAAAATTCAGAAGCAGCAAGCACACACACCGTTCTCTCCGGGGAAAAGACCTACCTGCAGAAATTTACCTGATTCTATTTATTTATTTATTATTACATTATTTCTTTAGCAGACCTGGAATAATTACATTTGATTTTTAATCACTATAATTTTCATATTTCTCAGAGGAATGCAATAACAGAAGTCAAGTTACCAGGTACATTTTACATCTTCTAAAACCACCCCCAGCAGGGGGGAACAGCAGCTTTCCACTTCTAGTCATGGAGCAGTGCTGCCTCTCCTATAGCAGTTCACTGGTTTTAAGATGTTTGGACTTGTAATGAATTTTTGCTATTGGTTGTTGGAAGATAGCACCTATATATTAATTTATTAAACACACCACAACTCTGTAGTGGTTTTTGTAAACTCTGGGTAACGGGCCAATCTAAACAAGTTTAGTGTTGGTTCTCTGAAACTGCCTTATCATCCTCTGAGGAGGGTGCCCAGAGCTCTGAGGTGTCTTTTTGTCCTCACTCATTCTAAGAGTAAAATTTGGCTGCGCCCAAGGGCAAGAACTCACTCCCAAAGTCCTTCTGGAGAGTCAGAATAATGTTCCTTGGAAATTGGTGGGACAGTCCCTGCAGCACTCGGAATAGTACAGAATGCTCTCTTCAGGGCAAACAGTTTGGAAAGGCTAAATTACTTAAAATCCCATTTATACAGCAAACCAGTGTAGTCAAGGAAGAGTAGGAGAGTCAAGAATCTAGCAGTGTTTAATATACCTTTGCAAGGATTATTTGATAGTCTCTTATTTTTGTGATATTTAGAAGAGAGAATTGCTGTCTTTTAGCAAAGAGTAAAAAATACTTGGGTACTGCACTGCAACTAGTGACTTTATATGAAGACAAATTCCTGAGGCTGGAATATTGTGACTGGTCTGAAAAAATGTTGCACATTCTTCTTTCTTCATTTAAATAGAAGCAGCATGGAAATTTTGCAAAGAATGGGGGTGGAAGAAATGTTTTCTGTTTTCCAAAAGTGGGCGAGAGGTTGAAATACAATTGCAATTAAATTTTTTGCGTGACCTTGATGTAGAGATGAAGCTTGTTTGGATGGACTTTTTCACTACTTTATTTTAATTGTCTCAATCACAGTTTTTTAGACCTTATACACTCTACTCAGAGATGAATAGGAGCTTAGCTAGCAGCTAAATTGAAAACTGTTCAACTTTGTTGAAAGCTGAGTATTTAATTTTCCAGCAAGCTCCAAGCTCAGCTAATGCATATATTCACAATGTAAATGCTGTCACAGCATTGGTTTTCAAAAACTGGTATATTAGGATACACATTAATGCACGAAGGACTGGCTGCAGTTTGGATGTTGCAAAAAATAGTGATCTATATTTAGAGCAATTTATTTCCTCTTCTGACAGACTTCTGAAGTGGGAATTCTTTTTCAATCTTTACTGCTGAGCGCCCTGGGACCTTTTCTTGAGGCAAATCAGCTTTCACCTGGCGGAAGTGGATGAGAAGGGTGGTTTGAATTCTGTCACTGCAGCCAGCACGGATCCTCAGTGCTGACTGACTCTGCTCTCTTTGGAGTCAGACGGAAAACAGCAGCTGATGCAAAGTGTGCTATTTGAACCATCACTTTTTGTGAGAGGGCATTGATTCCCTAAACACGACCAGTGTGATGGAAACAAACATGAACTCCTTTGCTGTGCTTTTATGAACTGCTAATGAGCTTTGTGAAACCCAGCAAAAGGGTGTTACCAGAATAAGACTCTGCCAAGCCAGCAAGGGGGAGTTGCATGTGGGAATGAAGCCTTGTTTAATCAGGTTTTGTAACTACTTTGATACAACTTTAACTGAAGCGTGTTCAGTCAAGCAGTTCCTGGTTTAATGCACATACTGTTTCAACTTCAGTTGCAGGTTTCAGAATTAATCAAACACCAATTCAATAACCATTTTTAATCATTGCACACTGATCAGCTACAAATATGCCAGGAGTAACTGTATGTTGTGTTTTCATTTGTTTTTACTTAGGAAGCCAGTTTTAGATGACAAAACTTCCCTGAAACGCTACTAAATTTTTGGGTAGGCTTTAAAGATGAGAGAATTCAGTCTTCGGCTTGAGCTCCCAATAAAGGCTGGTGAGCACAGCAGAAGCAGAGCTTTCCCCCCTCTAGTATCACCAGCCTGGTTCAGTTTTACAGGGTTTTCTTGACTCTCCCCTTAGATCTAGAGGAGGAATATCATCCGTTGGGAGGTGTAGAGGGGACAGGGCTGTTTGAGAGCAGCAGCAGCCAAGGGGAGCTCACGGGTGAGCAGACTCTGAGCGGCACAGCAGCCTGGCAGGTTCTCAGCAGTGACAGCCTGATACCAGGGCACACCTCCCCTATTGGGAGCACACACACAGGCTACAGAGAGTTTGGAGCAATGGAAGGTTGTTATTTATAGGCAACGGGAAGGTTTATGCCTTGTGCTTGCAATTGCAGTTGAGCAAATATACAGTGAAACTGTACTTTATCCTCTTTGTTCAGTTGTTAAATACCCAGGTTTTTTTCCCAAGAATCATACCTGTTTCTCTTGATTTCTTGATTTAATATCTATAACTAAGGCACTTATCAATTACTCTGAGGATTTACAGAGCTGCTTTTTGGTTTTGCTTTACTTTAAAAACAAACAAACAAAAAACTCGAACCCCCCAGATTCTCAAGTGTTTCTGAGGGAAAAATAAGTTGTTGCGTTTTTTTCCCCTCCTGAGAAGGGAACATCTTATAATTAGGAAAAACAAGAAATTCATATTTGTAGCAAGTGAATTAAAGCCTGCAAAGAATCTTGAACGTTTTTGGCTGAAAGCTGCTTTGGAAGCTTAACATGGAATTACTTTTTGAAGTATTCCTGGACTATCAAGAAGTTAATTGATGGAGTGTGAGCTATACTGACTTAAAAGGCACAGACAAGGAAATCAGTGCATTCTCCGTGAGAGGCTCTTAATGATTTCCTTTCAGAGAATGTGCACACTATCTTAATTATACAGGAGCCTACGTAAAGGTACCATTGGATTGCATCCAATGAAAGCTAAAACAAACAATATGACAACAAAAAGGGCACTTGCGTCATTTCACTTTAGCATTTATAAGACAAACAATAACTAGCAAATAAAAAGCTCCTAGCCTATGGTGTGCTTACCAGTGCCAGGATACTATTCCTTCACATGTAATCTTTAAAACAAAGAGCTACATATCAGAAAATGCTGGGCCAGTCTTTTTTATTTGTCTGCACAAAAGCAAGACCATCTTACAGCAAGGAGACATGTTTCCTGTGGTGCTCTGGCTTCACGAGATTAATGACCTCAGCGTTTCACAGATAAGTCTTTCTCTGTGAATGTGATCTTCTCCTGTGTGCACAAAGCACACAGCCACTAAAAAAAATGCATGAGAAAGAATGGATGATAAAGCTAGCAGTGAAACTGAGGTGCTGGAGCATTCTCATTAGAGATGTCATTGTTTTGTGTAAAGTGTAGATTTCAATATATTCAGTAATGGTGATTAAAATTGAGTTTTCCTACATGGCAAGCCTTGCCACTCTGATCAAATCCACCTCATGAAATCCAGTATCCATGAGACACCCAAGATACAGCTTCGGAGATCTCAGCTTTAACATGTGTGTTCAGCTCTGGCAGTGCACCGCTAACATGCTTATTCTAACAACCAAGGGGAAAACGTCCAGATCTTTGCATATTATTTCGTAAAAGGGTACTGGTATGGCCACTCTGGCATATTTCTGCACCTTTGATCACTTTAGGCATATTTTGGCAATGCCATTCAAATGTTTCTCAAAAAAACTTGTTACCACAAAGAAAAAGTAATCAAAACGTTACTTAGCACCGTGGCATCACCAAAGCACCTGGATGGTGTTGGGGAACTTCGGAGGATGGAAGGTAGAGGAAGGGTTCTCTCTCGTCCCCCATCAGCCTTTCTTACTTTCATCTGAGCACTTTGGGAGCAGCTCCTATCCCTTAAAAACTTCAGCTTTCCCTTGAAGCTGCCGAGTACCACGGCAGGCTTCAGAGCCACCTCCTCTGGCTTCTGGGAGAAACACCCTACTGTAGTGTCATCTGTGCTCCCTCCAGGGCACCCTCAGACACATATGTGCTGCACACCTGGCTGTGTCCTGGGGTGTTTTGAGGAGTGCAGAGCATGTTTTCTGTAGGAAGACAGGAAGATACAGCCCTCTTCCAGCTTTGCATGGTCAAAAGCTCTGAAAGGTCTGCGTGTAGCAGGACAGGATCAATAGACATCAGCATGACAGCAGTGACACTCAATACATGTTGGGCAGTAATGTGCAACACCTCTCATCTCTACAAAGTATGCTACAGAGGAAGGGAGGACCACAAATGGCATTTTTTTGAAGCACAAAACAGCTGCCTCCATTCGTGGAGGGATCAAAATAATCCTCAACAATTAATAATGAATTTTTTAATGCAATTCATCTTTTCCAGGGCTAGTGAAGCCTAACTAATATATGAACAGTGTTTTAAAACCAAATTCTTGCTCCTGTCAAGAAGCCCCAGTTCAAGATGCACTGATCCATTCCTTCCCATAGTGGGATTAGAAGTTTCTTGAAAAGAGGGACATGCCCCAAGCACACCACCACAGTCCAGTGTGTTCTGCCATAGCAGCACAGATAGAAACCTTGGAAAAACTGTCATGTTCTTTTCCTTAAGCTAGTGTGTTCTGTAGCATCTCCCCTATTCAAACTAACTCCTAACTTATTTACACAAAAGGTGGAGTCCTCATCTTTAGCA
This sequence comes from Sitta carolinensis, assembly GCA_032173965.1. NCBI lineage: Eukaryota > Metazoa > Chordata > Aves > Passeriformes > Sittidae > Sitta > Sitta carolinensis. Next base: position 24,155,187 of record CM063288.1, read on the forward strand.
GGACAGGTTTTTTTTCTTACCCTTCTGTATCTACCAGTCTGAATTTTCTACCTGTTATAATTGAACCATTCCCATAGTAAATGACTCTGTACTTGGAGAGAGGCACAGGTTCCTTCAGAGTGGAAGTGTGGGAGCACTGCCTGGCCGCAGGGAAGTGCGAAACTGCAGCAAGAGCTCTGGGGGGTTAACAGCTTCCTGGGGAACACACAGTCATTGTCTCTTCCATTGCCCAGCAAGGAAGGAAAGTTTTCCTCTGGCTGACAGCTAATTTTAAATAGATGATTTTTCATTTTTGGACACTGCACTTGGAATTCCAGTTAATATTTTAATCTATCAAATAGATACGGCCATTCAAGGGCAGAATTCAGGAATGTGAGTTTGAATTAATTAGATACCTAAAGGGAACTGAACATACTGATATGTTACTGATAATGTAACACCAGAAGGTTTGAGCCTCCTTGTAACAGAATAATTGCTCTAGGCAGGACAAATTTTGTTCCCATTTATTTTTGGTGTCTGGTTTACCACTACCAGCCCTTGCTCCCCTTTGAGGAGCTAAGTTTAAAGTTAATGGGACTTCTGTGCACAAAGGGTTGGCCAGCCATAACTGCAGACAGCAATGAGGTACCTGATTAGTGCAAAATGTGACGCTACTTGGCCTCCTGCCCAGTGGCAGCTACTGTTGAGCACATCAAATGAATTCATGTAAGTCACAGAAGAATTGCAGGCCAGGAATGGGCTGTTGGTTGTTACTGGATCAGACCAGCTTCTGACCAGTCAGCTAAAGAAATATCCTGTACTTCAAACACTGGACTATCCATTTAAAAACATTTAAAAATACATACAGTGAAATAGGGTTGTTAGAATGGAAAATCCTCTTTAGCATGATTCCATCTGACCATTAAATGTCTATGGAAAAGAATTGAGATAGCACAGTGTCTCATCAAGGAGTTATTAAATTATGTAAATAAATCTTTCTTTAGAATTTATTGATTGGTGTGGAAGAGCTTGTGAAGTCAAACGTGCTTGTTTGTCTTTAGGCAGCTTCACACAGGAAATTTGGCCTTTACACAATTCTCTGACCAGCCCTAAATTCAGATTTTTTATGTTAATGCATACTGCAAGAGAAAACCACTGTTTTCTTCCTTTAATTCCAGCTTCATTTTAATGGGATTATTAACTGGCCTTTTAAATGCAGAAACAAATTTCTTGCCTTCTATAGTTTTTAATTGACATTCTATTGTTGGCCAAAGGTTATCTCAAAGGAGCTGCAACACTTGGACCCCCTCCCTCCCTCCTTCCCACGCTACTGCAGCCATGGATCAAATGGATACCAATGCCCTTCTGTGCTCAATCCTTTGAACTGATATCTTAGCACTGAGTGAATGAGATTTATAGCAAATAATGTGAATTTCTCAGGACTGTCTAGCCCACCTTAGCTGTGGTTTTGCTTGGGAACCCTTACTGGCTTCTGTTTAGAATTTTCTCCTGATGCCTTTTGTTCTACCGCTTGTCACAGCTTTAGGATAACTTGGTCAACGCCTTAAAGTCAATACTATTATCACTCTGTAACTCCTTGTACTGCCCAGGCAAAGGAAAAGCATTAATTTTAGAGCTGAGTCAAGCCCAGGAATGAATTAGCACATTGGGTAAATATCTTACAGCATATTTTAAAAGTAGCTAGTCACGCACCCTGAGCTGTCCACATTCAGATTATGAGCAAGGGACACGTCCTCTGGGCTTACTTATGGGCAGCCTTCGTGTCAACTTTCTGCGCTTGTTTGTTAATCTTACTTGCTATGAAAACAAGTATTACATGGATTCTTTTCTTCTCCTCCTTCTCCCATCATAATTTCTGATCTCACTGGCCAATTTCAGCCCAGATCTAGAGAGGGAAGAGGACTCAATTGAGCTAAGTATTCATTATACTTCATGATATAGATAGTTGGAGTACTGAGATGCAAAGGTTGCACCATGAAGTTGCTCATTATCTGACAATAGGCAAGATATAGAAGAGACACATTATGAATGGTCCAATGATGAAAGACTTAATTGAAGCAAAAATATCCAATCTAAATCCATAGAAAATATCACTGTATTCATTCTGGAGCTGATGAAATTTTATTTCACTGATTCATTGCAAAAACTAAAATTAATTCAGTGAGTTTTCTAAATGGATTTGGAAGGAAATGTACGGCAAGTTGGTCAGATCTGGATATGCTGAGTTCCTTTGTTTTGTATTACTGCAGTTTGCTATGAGTCTGGACAGTGTAATGCCTACTCCCTACCTCAATGCATGTTAGAAAGCTTAATTATCCTAAACACAGTTTTATCAGGGATACCAGTGAGAGCAGAAACAGGACAAAATTTAAGCTGAGTGCTTTTGAATGTGAAAGATAAGATAAAGAAAGATAATTTAAGTGCAGATAAATATTGCTCCCCTTTATTTTTCATTTTAGTTCCTTTTTCAGCCTTTTGAAACGCATAAGATTTAAAACATATGAGAAGTAACAGTATTTGTAAATTAAATTACCACCTTAGTGTACTTCAACTGTAAAAGTAGAGAACAGAATCCTACAGTATAGGAGTCTAATTCAAAAATAGATATGGCCCCAGTGCCATAGTTTTGGATGTGCAGAAAGGAAATGAACACAGTCGTAAAATTTAAAGAAAGACAGCATTGAATAAGAAAATGCACAGAATTGGATTTAAAATGAACAACAGCCTTAATTTCCTGAACCCGTGGATTTATTTCCTTCACCTGATCTCTTGGTAAAGACATGAACATCAAAAATTACAGCTACCCACTGACACAATTCAGTGACATAAAGTGCATTTACTTCTTGAAAGATTTAAAGCTGCTTTTCCCTCACCCCCATGCCGCTTGTTTTCACACATTTATGTGTACTTGGCCTCAGTTCTCCCCATCTGACTTGGTGGTGCAGCTGTAATCCACTTCAGTACAGATATCCGGCTCTTCCTTTAGAAACTTCCTCTTGCTATGCTATAGCTCTTGTAAACACCCTGGCGGAAGTGGCTTTTTCCTCCTTCCTACTCCTGCAAGAGGTCCCAGAAGTACAAGTGGCTTAATAAACCAGACAACGTTTGGTTTGAAAAGAGCCTGAAGAGTTCTCATTAAAGTTTGCATTAACTTCAATGCATTTGTTTCTTACCTTATAGAAACATCAAGAGTGTCACCCATGTTTAAACAAAATGACTGGCAAAGCTGTAGAAGCTGTAGACACTGTCCTAACACTTTAATGTATGAAAGTAGAACTTCCAGGTTACTTTCCATCCTTTCTACTCTACATATTTGAGAGACAACATCTGTCTAGCAACAGTAATGGTTCCAAGTCAAGTATATGATTTATTTTCTTCACAGAGAAAGATAGCTTGAATGATACTCTAGATGTAATTATCTTTCACTTGCAGAATTTATCTTTAAATATGTAATTTTAAAAATAAAAATTTAGAAAAAAATATGGCACGCATATTATTGTTTCATGGTACAATTTTGATTATTTATCATCTTATGTTATATATATTTTATAGGATAAAGAGAGACTCTTCTGCCTTAGCAACATAGTTGCTCTGGTTACTCAGTTTGGTTTGGGCAAGACATGATGATACAAAAACAAACGAGGTTTCCATTTTTAAGTATGTTAAGAAAATCCCCAAAGGCCTGAAATGGCAGATATTATGGGTGTGCTTGGTGTCAGCACTGTGAGAGAGACAAGGCTTTCAAAAGGCCTAAAAGGCCTAAAACAGTAGACAATGGCCCAAAAACCAAACAAAAAAAAACCCAAAACAAAAACAAACAAACAAAAAAACCCCAAACAAAAACAACAACAACAACAAAAAAACCCCCACAAAAACAAAACAAAAAAAAAAAAAGGCATTTCCATTGGTAGAGAGAAGACTACAGAAAATGCTCTGTAGAGGGGACACAGGTGCTGGTGGGTCTCCTACCTAGAAGGACCAGGGAGGTGAGATATACATGGAGAAGCTGGAAAGTTGCCAAATCGACTTGAAGAAAGGCAGCAGCACCTTCCCAGCTACCAACACCCTGGAGGAATTCTGCAAGAACTGACTCCCAGCCTCTTGCTGTCCTTTACAGATGCAGGATGGAAAAGCCAGGAGACAAAACTGTCCACTCCGGTGGTGGGCCATCTGAACAGAAGATTGCAAAAGGCACTGGTGGGCCCTTTCTCTTGACATGGAATAGATACTACCCATGTCTGGACAGATTGTCTTGCTCATTTATAGCATAGTAGAGGCCTCATAGAATTTTTAATAATTTTGGCTTAGAAAGAAATTGCTTAATTTAACAAAGCACGTTTACTAAAATGGAGCTGTGGAAACTTTAAAGATGTGCATGACAGTGGGTTGTGTGTTTCTTCATGCATTCTCCAGCTCTCAAACACAGACCCTGCCAAAGCAAATAACTGCACAGTATTTATCATAGTTTTGTTACTATGTAGGAATATTTTTTTGTTACAATGCTTGCAAAGGTGAACTATTTGCTAGCTCCTCCTCTCTTCTGTCTGCCAACAATATGGAAATCCAGTTGTGGTCATGAAACATTGCTGACTTGGAGCTGCAAGTCCCAGGATCAAACCACATTAGGCAGCAGCATGGAGTTTCTCTCCTTGTCAAGAACCGGTTCTACTGCCACGTGAATGACCAACAGAAGGTTTTTGTCATATTGCACTACTTCTCTGAATGCACACCTATAAAATAACTCCCATTACTCCTGTCAAAGGAAGATACAAGGCACAGAGAGAGTTTTGGGGTTTTTTCGGGGGGTTGTTTGTTGTTTGCTTGGTTAGTTGATTTTTTTTAATTTTATTTTATTTCTATTTTTGTCTATAAACCTATTCGTAATTACTCTGTCTCATAGCTTCTGTATGTGTTCCCTGTTTGTCACAGGGTCTCTGTGCAAGGTCTGCCAATGGGGCTTTGATGGCGAGTCCTCCTGTAGATGGTACCCCGGAGAGGGTGGGCTTAGCACTCAGCTAAGCTGGAAACAGAAGAAACAGATTCCAAATCTTACCAGTCCAGATCTCACCAGACATTTTGATCCCATTTTCTCCAATCCTTCTCCAGCACTGGATACCTGCAGTTCCTGGGAAGGCAGCAGAGGACAAAGCATAGGCTTTAACCATGCTACAAAGGGCCCAGCTATGCAGCCTGGAAATATTTCTTTAGTTTCCAGAGGCTTATCCATATCTCCCCATACCATATGGAGGGATATAGATAAATTGTGTAATCCTTCCTGAACACTGGAGGCTCTCCTGATGTACAAAACTAGCAGGGAAATGATGTGCTCAAAAGCATGGGGAGGCCTAGCCCAACTGTAGCAGGAAAATGCTCCTTACAGTTCACTCAGACATGGGAACAAGCACCTATGGGAACTGGTGGAAGCACCTCACTTATATCTTTGAGTTATGTAGGAATGTATTTTTTCACACAATATTGCATCTGAAAGAATTCTTTGCAGGCAAAAAATGAATTAAGTCCTCTTCAAAGGTTTTTATTCTTCTAAGAAAAAAGACAGTGACTTAGTGGCATTTGTTGGGCTAAATTGTATTTCTCTATGTGCATATTTACACGCACATTCATATGCTCAGGGCCAGCACCCAGATGACAAATGTGAGAATTGTTATTATTATTGTTAAAATGTGTGTGTTTTTACTGGGTAGTATTTAATAGTACTGCTAATGGTGCTGTGGTTATAATTCTTCCTTTAGGAATTTATAACATAACATAAAGCACAATTTATCCCTGATCTAATTAATGCCTACACAATGTTTTAGTTGAATGGTTTAAAAATAATTTTTGGGGAAAAAAAGTTGGTCTAATTTAAGTCACAAGATGACATGATTTCTTCACCAATCAATTAGTGCTTTGAAGAACAACTGACAAATTACATTCTGAAGCAAGAGAAACTTCTGTTGCAGAATAAACTGACTTGTTGATTACAAGTATTAAAAGAAATAACAAGCCAGATATTTTCCTTGAAAAATGTTCTGCTTAATATAGGATTTGATTGTGCAATCCTTACTCTACAGAGACAAAAGGGATCTTGCTGGTAACGGTAGGAAGGTGCAAGAGAGAGCCCAGTGCTGTACTGGCAGGACTTCATTGCAAAAAAGCTATTGGCTGCTGTTTACATTTCTGACATTCTCTGAGTAAGTGTTGTCACAACAGACAAGCAATTAGACACAATAATGTCAGTAATTTGTGGATTAAAACTCCTTAAGGATGTATTGGCACGGCCAGACTGTAGCTGCTTTTAGCTTGCAACTGTTCACCCTTAGCTGTGCCAGTGAAACCCTAATTTTCAAGAAGAAAGTTAGAAGAAAGAAGAAAGAAGAAGCTGCCTCTTAGGCGGCAAACAATGGTAGAGGTTAAACTTCTCCAGGCCTTCCCTGCCTCTCTTACAGCTCTCATCCAGGCAGCTCAACCTCAAAGAGCTATTTTTTAATAGGTACATCTATTTATGCATAACGCATAAAATGGAAATACTGGCCATTATGTCAAAGTAATGCTGTGCTAGGCACTTGCCAACAAGGCCAGAAAAAAATCAGATTTTAAGATTCCAGTACTATAAATACACCTGTGAGGAGGCCCTGCTGAAGTCCAAGTCTCAGCCTGCTGTTGTGGAGGGCACAGGACCTGTGCCCACCCTCTGGATCACCATTTGGGACACCCGTGGCTCAGGACACACTCCATATTAGCTTATGCAAAATCTGTAGAGTGTGAAACATGCCCTCCTGAGAAAATTATTTAATTATTTTGAGGATCAACAAGTAAGATTCAAATGTAGTTTGTAGTTTGCAATTTTTAAAAGAAATCCAAAAATACCATCTCAAAACATGTATAGAAATGACATGTACTTTTCAGGGTCAAATTAAATACAAATACACTTTGTTTGTCCTTTGTGCTATTGTTCTTATGGTTTTATTTCAATACAAACCATTCAGAAAATTAGTGTGTTTAGGAAAATGACTTGTGGTGAAGGGAAATTTATCTTAGTAAGGCTGTATATGTGTAAAGTAGTGGATGGACTGGAGGGGTTTAGGAGAAACAAGAATTTTTTTTTCTTATCAAGTAAATTTTTTATTTTATAGGGGAATTTTTCACAGAAATTCCTTGAAAAGTTTTAGCTATAAAGCTAGATAATGAAAGAATGTTTATCGGGTACCATTAACCCGGCTCTTCCAAAGGCAGATTTGCCTTCAAACATGAAGTACATCATGTGCCCGGCTGTCAACACGAGTTTTACAACTCCAGAGAACACGGGTTAACTTTGCTCCTTGCGCTTACTAATTCAGCAACTTTTAATGAAAATATTGTAAAAGACCTTTTCCCAAAGCTTATTTCTCCCAGGCTCCGCGGCCGCGGGTGAGCTCGCTGTGCGTGCAGGGTTCCCGCAGCAGTGTCTGGGGGGTGAGGGCACGAAGGGCGGCAGTGCCCTGCTCCCCAGGGCAGGCATCGTTTGCCCGCTGTGCCCCAGGGACTGACCCAGCCACGGCTGCCGGCTCCTCCTGGCCGGGAAATGGCACTCACGCCCGCGCTGACAGCAGCCTTTTGTGCGGCACCTCCTTCCCACGTGTGGGGACTCGGCCGTCGTTTGCCGGGTTTTTAGTTGATTCCGATGGCATGAGCGCATCCCGAAGGAGACGATAAAGGCTTCAAACGCACCTAGGATTTTGAGAGGCTGGCTTTGGTGCTCCTGGTGTCCCTGCAGCCCCCAGCTTTGCGTCCGAGCAGAGGCTGATGTAATTTTTACACCCCTGCAAGCGAGGCAGAAGGCTGTGTGTATCCGGTACACATCTTGTACCTTTCCCTTGTGCCGTCTCTCCCCTCCCCACTCCCGTTACCCCAGGATAAAATCCTGCAAAGTCCCTGTTCGCTGCTCTGCATCTCTTTTAGTTTGGAAACATCTTTTAGGGGCCCAGGCCACGGGCGGCTCTTCCGAGCCTGGCCGGGCCCGAGGGGCCGCGGGGCCGCAGCGCCAGCGGGCCCGACCCCGCACCCTGCTCCGCATCCCTGCTCCGCATCCCTGCCCCGCACCCTGCCCCGAGACGGCGGCCCGGCCCCGGCGGGAGGCCCCGCTCTGCCTCCGGCCCCGCCGCCGTCACGTGGCCGCCGAGTTTTCTCATCCCGCAGCGGTATGAGGAAGTCAGAGCCGCCGCCGCCGCCGCCCGCAGCCCGGGCGGGCGCAGCCTCCGCCGCCGCCTCGCCGCGGCGCGACATGTGAGTACCGTGGGCATCGCGCCGCCCGAGCCCTGCCCCCGCTGCCCGGGAACGCGGGCGGGCCGGGGCTGATACCGGCGGGGCCGGGGGACCCGTCCGGGGCGGCCGGGGGGCGGCGGAGGCCGGGTCTGGGGGCGGGCCGGCGTGCGAGCGCGGGGAGGGGCGGCCGCGCTCCCGGGGGCTGTGCGGACGGCGCCCCGCGCCCCCGCGGCCCCCGGACGGACGGCACATCTCCGCTCGCCCGGCAGGCTGGCTCTCTCCGGCACTCGCCTCCCGGCGTGAAGCCCCCGCGGGCGCCGCCGCCCCGATGGAGCAGCCCCCGGCGGCGGAGGAGTGGCAAGGGGCGACCCAGAAGAGGAAGGCCTGGGCCAAGAGCCGCGACTCCTGGCAGGCGTCGGAAGCGGAGGATTTCTCGGCAGCGGCGCTAGCCCGCGGCAAGGAGGAGGAGGAGGAGGAAGAAGAGGAGGAAGAGGAGGACGAGGATCTCGGCGGCGGCGAGCTGCCGCTGGCCGCAGGAGCAGGTCAGTGCCGGGGGCAGCAGCCCGCGGGCCACCGGGATCCCCGCGGGGCGGCCTGGCTGTTACTGACTGTCTGCTTCTGTCTCCTGCTCTGCCCCTAAGGCTGCCACAGCGTTCCCAACGAGAAGATCGCGATATGGCTGAAGGACTGCAGGTGGGTGCTCCACCGGCGGGTCGCCGCGGCAGCGGGGCCGGGCAGTGCCGCGCGGCGCGGGGCGGAGGGAGGGCGGGCACCGGCACGGAGCGGGCACGGGCGGAGGGAGGCGGGCACCGGCACGGAGCGGGCACGGGCGGAGGGAGGCGGGCAACACGGGCACGGGAGGCGGGCACGGCGGCGGAGGGGAGGAGCGGGCACCGGCACGGAGCGGGCGCGGGCGGAGGGAGGCGGGCACCGGCACGGAGCGGGCGCGGGCGCTGCTCGGCCGGGCTGCGCCGGGAGCAGCGCCGCAAGCCCCCTGGCCCACCGGGGAGCTGGCCATGGGCACCGCTTCTCTCCCTGGCGTCTCATTAGGGAGCCTGAAGGCTTTCAGCCGCCGGGGGAGGAACTCAGCAGAGGGTCAGGAAGGCAGCGTTGCTTTGGAAGCTGCAGTAGCTCTCACCGAGGGGCTCCAGTTTAAAGCATCCAGCATCCACTATTTCCTTGACTGGTTTTTGGTGCAGTTTTCAAGAAGCGCTGCTTCCGCGGCACGGCCTCTGTGCTTATGGGCCTTCAGGAGTTATGGCACAGTTTAGACAACTTGTTTTATTTGAGTCTCTTAATGCCTTCTATCCTTAACTTGAGGCATGGTATATGTATTCTGTGTTTCTATTACTGTTGCAAAATAATCTTTGTTTAGAATAGGTATTGATGGTGTTAGAATAGGTATTGATGGAATTACTTTTTCTTCACCCTCGGTCACTTAAAAGCACAAATGCTACATCAGTAGCAGCTGCTTTTGTCCCGTCTTTTGCTCCATAAAGCCCGAACAGCCCTTGGAGGCAGAGTTGATGGGGAGAAGCTAACAGTTAGCTTTCCAGTAGCTAGCAATGACATTTCAAGACCTCTACTATTTGATATTTCTGGTTTCTTTCTCCTTTTAAGAGCAGCTACGTTAAGGCAAGGATTTACCACTGGGATTAGTTTGTGCCTTTGTAATCTCTTGATCCAGTAAGCAGCTGAGTGATCTTACTCTGTAGCTAAAGTGCGGGTTGTTTTATAGCTACAGACCCCATATATAGTTTTCTTCAGATCTTTACAGGTAGTGCCTTGGATAGGGTGTTGGCAGCTACAGGCTTCAAATCGTACTAATCCCTAAAATATAATGTCAGACCTGATAGACCATTATTCCGAAATGCTAAAATGGGAGATTTTTCTGACTTTACCTCAGATCTGGTGTCCTGTTGATCTACTAAACTATTTTCTTAAAATTCAGAATTATGAATTCAATGCTTTCTTAGAAGTATTTTTTGAATGGGGAGGGCAAAAAAATATAAGGAGGGTAAAAAGGCCATTGGGGGAGATATCCTTCCTAATGCTGCACTGCCACTATGTCTAAAGCGGCAGGATTTCTGTCTAGAACATTCCCTGGCCCTGTAGACCTCATCATTTCCATACTGAATTTAAGGAATAGCACAAAGCTGCAAACTGACAACATGAACATCTAATAGATGGCCAAAAATCTTGAGTAATAACACAAAGCTTGCAGTTTCATACCTGTGCTTTGGTAACTATCTTATTGTTAAAACTGGCAGCCCACATTTCTGTGGAATGCGTTTGCATCTCTGGTGGTTGATTCCTGGAATATCCAGAATATGGAATCTTGTTTTACAAATAACAAATGAAGCGCAAGTTAACTCTTTTGCTAATACAGAAATGCAAATTTAGGTAATTCATGTTTGTGAAATCTGTTGTGCTTCTTCCACAGAAGCCTTTTAAAGTAGAGCTATTTATTCTTCCGAGGCTTTTCAGAGGAATCTTGTGCTCTCCTCAGAAAGACTTTTAAAAGAAGATCTCCTAAACAATGCTATTCAGACAGGGGTTAGCCTCTGCTCTGTGGTGTGCTGGGAGCCAGGATGTGCAGTTCATGTCTGGAAGGTGCAATCCCAGCTGCCTGTGAAGGGCTGCACAGTTCCTTCTGCAGAACAGTTGAATTTTTTGCACCTAATGTACATGCATGCAGTTGCTAGCATGTGCAATAAAGTGATAATTCAATTTGCAGTGTTATAAGTGACTAAATGTATAGAAACCTTGGATTGTCTCTTGATAACAATGTACAGAGGAAAAGAGGACAGCATTAACAGAGGACGGAATAGCCCTGCAGGTACTAAAGTGTTTCGTTTAAAAATAACGAGTGTGAAATTTACAATTTGTAAGTTGTTCTCCCTGAAATTTCGTACTTGTTTAATAATGCTGGTTTTGCTGTCAAGCTTTGATTCCTAAAAGTGTGGGTACACACAAACCCAGCTTCTATTTCTGGATGATGACACCTTATTTTTACAAGTTAGCTCCATAACAAGTTACCATGTAGCTATTACTACAAATGAAGATTCAGTTACTGAATACAATATTTTCTCTGTCATGTGCTTTATAAAAGTAGTTTTTCACATTTTCTGAGTTTCTGTAGGTGTTTGTGAAATTAGAAGAAAATTGGAACTTTTAAAAACTCATCTTCTATTTTGAGTTGGCAGCAGCACAAAAAACCTTAGTATCAACCCCCTGCATAAATCAGTCTGCTTATAAGAGTTATTCCTTTGTTTCTAAAGGCATCAATAGTATTCTAATTTGGATAAAAGGAATTACTAGCTGTCCTTTGATATTTATGTTAGTGGTTTGGGGCTTTTATTACTTGGCATCTCTGTTTCACATCTGCTTTAGAGGAGAGGAAGGTTCCTCATATCCCATGTTATTTACCTTGGTAGATACCCATTTTGTTGCTTTGGTCTTTTTGTAAAGAAATAACTAGCAGCAAACCCCAAAATCAAAACAGCAAGTATTTATCATACTGTGATAAGAATTATGGAGGCATAAAATATGTCAGATGTTACTCAAAGTCTCTGGTTCATTCATGTTTTGGGAATTGCATGCCTTTGAAAAAGGCCTCTTTTTCTCTTTCCCCAGTACTTGGAAAAGGTGTTTTGAAGTAATAAGAAAGCTCATAAAAGTTGAAGCACAAGTGTTTGTATTATACTGATAGATAAAGAGAAATTTTTGTCAACTATTACAATGATGAGTATTATTTTGATTGAATATATTTAAACTCTGCCAGTAATACAGGGGGTGTGGGAGGTATCTAGGACCCATCTCCTGTAGATATGCAGGAAGTGAGTTCTTGAAATGCCTCAGAAAAAAAGAGATTTTTTGCTTCAAGTTTAAAATAAACATGGCTTCTTCCCAGATAAGGTTTTAAAAGCTGAGTTTTAAACACTTCCACATCACAGTGCCAAACCTTTGTCCGTTCTGAGAGACCACCTGACCACAACTGGTAGCTGAACAAACAAAGCTCTGGGTTGAGAGGCTGCGTGTGGCAGGGAGACCCCATCTTGAGGGCACAGCAAGTGGAAGGGTCCCCCAGCCCTAACATTCCCAAGTGCACAAGGCTGCTCTGAGGCAGCACCATGGGCCTCGCTGGTGCAGAAAGGCAGAGCTATCCATGTCCGAAAGGGTTTTTGTGTGGCTTTGTCTAGTTCTTAAGAGCAAGTTCTTCAAAGGCAGGGGGTGTATGGCAACTGTGTGCAAGGGTGATTGACAAGGATGCTTTTCTGGTCACTGCTAATGTGCTGTAATGGTGACTTAATTTCTAAAGAAAAATTCTATCTGTGCTGGATGCTTTTACTGCTTTTTTCCAGCCACTGCATGCAGCACTGACCTTGGCTGTCAAAGTCAATGCCAGCAAGTTTCTATATCGAAAACATAGAGGCACGGGAGTAGCCACCAGCAAAGGAGAGGGAGAAGGTTGGGATTGCACCCATCAGAGCCAGGGAATAAACAACCAGCAGTTATTACCTCAGAACATAAGGCTTCTTGTAGCCTGACAGGTTTGGACAATATATCCTAAGTTTTTTGAGACTCTGACTGGACAGACCTACAGAAATATAGATACTAGCCTCAGCAGAGTGTGTCCTGTCACCTGGACTGTGCCTATGCACCTGGATGCTCTGGCTGTTTGCCTTGGAGTCCCACCATGGTGGGGCTTTGCTTTACTTTGCAAAAGGCATGTTGAAGTGAGCTTGCCCCATATCAGCAGGCTGCATCTGGACAGAGTGAGCTCTTTTCAGAGGGGAAAGAAAAATAACGTTATGAAGTGTAGGGTCTGTTAGAAAGCAGATGCAAACTTTCCTTGCTTAATTTGGCTGTGGCACCAAAATAAATACTGTATCAGAGCACTGTTTACTTTCAGGTCTTTGGGCGGGTTTATGTGTTGGTCTAATTAAAAATCCAAATGAAACAAACATAATGTAGGTGCATAAATCATCTGCTTTCCCCTTCTTTATGAGTATTACATTTCTGAATTTGTTTTGAGCTTTGAAAGTTAATGCCGTGCTACTTAGAAGTGACAAAGCTTTGGTTAAACATGTCTGAGAGTCAAGATGTGGAAACATCTAGGTAGTGTCAACCCAGAGTGGGATTGGACCTGTCGTTTGGGAGGCTTCTGCTGCTCCTTCCAAGCACCACGAGGTTCGGCAAATCCCCTCCCCTTCAGACAATAGCTATGAGAGGGATCATCCAAAGAAGGACTCCTTTGAAGAGCCTATAAAGCATCAGAAGTGTCAAGTGACAGCTAACATAGCTGTCGAGATTTTTAATCTTGATGCTTCTTGATCATCAAGTACAACTTTTCAACCCTCTCTCCAAGAAGTTTTAAATGTGCAGAAAAATGGCAACAGTTTTTGCTGCATAAACGAGACTGTTCAAAAATTCATGCTTCTTTTTCTGGATGTTTTGCTGAGAAATTTGCCATGATTTTCTTCATCATACCCTGAAGGTGTTTGAGCTTTGCAGTTATTATGTTATGTTGTTTTTCTCTGCAAGGTGTATTTATTTAGAGGGCTGGGGATTGTTTAGGAAGTTATTGCCAATCGTCAGATGTTTGTGCTTTCTGGGGGTGGAGGGAGGGAAGGAGGGAGGGACAACTGCTATCACAATCTTGTTGCATGCTGTAAGGAAGGACATGAAGCAGCAAGTTTTGAAAGTAGTGTTAATCTCTTCTGTGGTTTCAGAACGCCTCTGGGAGCCTCCCTGGATGAGCAAAGCAATCCTCTGTTGAAGGGTAAGGAAGGGCTTTACCTACTGAAATCTCTTTTGCTGGAAGCTGTGTTTTCAAGGACATTCATGTGAGTGTCTCTAGTAGGAGTACAAACCACAGCTGGGTCAGTGTTACAGTTATTCTCACAGCGGAGCCATTGTGCCCAAGAAACTGGAGAAGGGGGAAAAGAACCTGAATAAGTCTTTCTGGAGATCTTAGTAACCTTTAAAAAAACTCCCAGATGTGCAAAACAGGGAGATGATTTTGTCTCCAAACTGGTGAGCATTAGACAGTCTCTGCCTTTAATAACTGTGGTTGCCACACCTGAAAATTTTACTATCCGAGCAGATCTGAATACTAAAGTTCAAAGTACAATGGGTAGTGGCAGGGTGAAGAAGAATTACTTGCTGTGCCTGGAGTCTTCCCTTCAGCTCCTAATCTGGTAGAGGAAGGTGAGAGGAGAATGCCCCAGCAGGACTCAGACTCTGGATTCTCCTGGTAAGATGTCTGGAGGATAGCTAGCGCAGCAGCAGGAGGCACAGATGTGCTGAGTTCAGCACACCTCCAGCTCCCCACTTGAAGCTAATTTGCTCTCACGTTGACTTGGAGATGTTTCTCAATGCAAAACTAAAGCAGTGTTGTAGTCGTTCCCTTTCAAAATCATTTTGCTATGTTCTGTAATGTAACTTCATGCATTTTAACTTCATGAGTAATGCAGGGATTGTAAATAATGTCTGGTTATTTCTTGTATTAAATGAAGTGTCTTGCTAATATCTTTAGATAAGCAGCTGGAAGAAAAATATTGGAGCATTGTAGTTGTTGAACTGCTAACTGTATGTTTTCAGGCATGCTGGTGAGAAATGGAGGAAGTTTTGAAGATGACTTATCCCTGGGAGCTGAAGGTGGGTGTGGCAGATAATGACTCTTTTTCTAGCAAAAAAAATTATACTCAGTCATCTGATTTTTATTTTGAAGGACAGCAACGGCTAGAAAATCAGGATGAAGCATAACAGAAAGTGCAGGAGGATTTGATTTTTGAAGCTATTTAGACTATTGCTAGAGTTAAACACTCTTGTGTCTCTGACCCAAAGATCAGAGGCAGCCCTGAATTTGCTTCTGTTTTCTCATTTTAATACCCACGATGACAGCCTGGAGCACTTACCAAGGCTGTGAGAAAATGATTTCTCCTACTTGGTCTTCTTGTCCATGGGTTACTCTTGGCAGCCATGCATGCCCCACTTCCACTGAATCCCTTGGGAGTGGCAAGTGTGAGCTTTGGAAAGGAGGAATGAAATTCTGTCAGCCAAGAGGCAAAGCCATTAAGAGCTAAGTGCTTTTAAAAGTGAAAAGCACCAAAGCTGAGTAAGTATTTTGGATCAACCACAATATACACTCTTCTGTTGCTAGCTGCTTGCCCTTTCTTTCTCTTCCCTTTTTTAAGGGGAAGGAGATGTGGCTGTTCCCCGTGGACTTTATAAAAAAGACTTCTAGCCTTAATGTTGATCACTGATTAGAGGTGTCCATAAAGCAACTAGCAAAAGCTCTGTGGATTCTGTCCTAACAGCAGCGTCTTGTAGTAGAATAGCAAAAAAAAAAAAAAAGTCTCACAGACCAGGTCCTGGGGTTATCTGTAGGACAGGGAATATAAGACATTATCTGCTTTCAGTGTTAAAAAAAAAAAAAAAAAAAGACAAAACTACTCTCCGAGTTTAGCCTTTAATGTTTTTGAATTACAGCTTTTGCTAAGTGCCAGAAGTGGTGTGATAGAAAGCCTTTTTTATCCACATTAGTTTTACCAGTAGTGTCAGAGTAGTGGGACAAGGCCTGGAGGAAGGAAATATCTTTAATTTTTAAAGATTTAAGACTACTAAGTAAAAAAGTTCATTTGGTAATGATCTTGATCTGATAATGATGGAAAAGCAGTAAATGAGTCTCCCATTGCAATAGATTAAATAGGGTTAAATTTTCCTATTGACAGTCTTTCCCACTTGTTAGATTGCCTGCAGTACAAAGAGTTCGTAAGAAAAGTTTCTGTGTAATGATAATCCAAGGGTCTGAGCATATGACCAAGAACACAAGAATCAGTGGATTTTAGTACATCATGTCACTTTTTTCTTTTCAGTTTTTCTCCTTATAATTTCCAAGGACTTCTGGTTTTATGGGTCTTTAGCATGATTTAGCTTGTTCAGATTAAAGGATCCCAGTACTAGAATTGCTGGTTGATTTTTCTGGGTAAGGATGCGGATGTTTCTGCTGGGCTTTGCTTCCCCTCCAAGAACAAGGGGACAAACAGAGCTGCTTGGAGCAGTGCTGCGTGCCTGCCAGACAGCCAGCCCCTTTGAGGCTGGGATGAATGGCCTGCCCTTGTGCAGCCATGACTGCCTGAGTCCAGATACAAGCCAGAGCCCTGTGTGAATGGTACAGAGGGCACTGGGCAGGGACCCGTAACCCCAGCCCTCTGCTGAGCTGGTGAAACCCGTGGTTCAGCTGTTCAATTTAGCTGAGAGTTAAGAGAGAGGCTTCTCTTAATACTGTAGGCAAGAATATTAAAAAGAAAATATCTGGGATCTATATTTTGCATACATTCCTTTGCATACATTTCTTTGTGATGCCTCTGAAAGCAAGAGAGAGCTCGTGAGCTTCCACATTTTGCTCTCAGTTGTTGACTTTACCCTGCTGGCACAGTGGGTTGAGATGCAGGGTTTTCCCTGCAGTGTGTGACACCACTTCACTGTTTTCATAGCTCATTCTGAGGGCTGCTTTAACAGACCTGTGCTCCTTGCCTGTCTCCTGGGGCAAGTTGTAGATGCTGAGTTGCCTCTTCGAGGAACCCATAATTTAAGTCTGAGGTTCATTTCTGAAAGAGCAATGCTGCCTAGAACATTCCCATGTGATCCTGCTGCAGAAAGTGCTGACTTCCCTGTCAGCCAGGTGATCAGGTGTTTGTTACCTGGCAGGCAGCCTCCCTCCTGAACCCTATCAACTCTGAGCATGTCTGCTGGCCCCATCAGCACCAAGGGCTTCACTGAGCTCTTGGACAAGAGCACAGCTCTTGCACAGCCAGGCCCTGCCCCATTCTGCTGATGAAATGATGAACAAATAGTCTCAGCACCTGCCCATGGGGCCAGTTGCCTTTCCTATATTCTTTACTTTTTCTACTGGAGCAATCCTTGCATGCCTGCTTGTCCTCCTCCCCTTCCCACCCAGGAGCAGTCCTGCAGCTGGTAATCATGTCTTCAGTTGCACAGCAATAAATGGTTTATGTAACAATTACCAGCTTATCACAATTTAAATTTTGAGTAATAAGATTAATGACAGTATGTAAACATGTGTTCACATGACATTTAATTTTAAACAGAGCTTTAATAAGCTAGGACATTTTTATATCAGCCATATAATAGAAACCCTTGACAGTCACATTTATATGGAAGAAGTAAAATCTGGTTTATGCAGGACTGTTGGTAAATGTGCTCACTGTCTGCTTCTTCATGCTGATTGTGAGAAGTGTAGTTCTGAAGAGGTCTGGATGTAATTACTTCTTCTTTCTCTACAGCTAATCATCTACGAAGTGATACCCAAACAGAAACATGGTAAACATCTTTTTTTGTTTGTTTGCTTCAGAAGAATATTTATACTGAAGGGCTGGAAGGAGAATGGGCAGTGGAAGTCTTGGGGGCTACCACAGAGCTAAAGCTCTTCTGCTTATGTCTGTTTATATGAGAATGAAGGAAACAAACCAGATAACACAGAAAGAGTAATTAGAAGGTGCATGAAAAGAAAATCAGATTTTTATTCTTTCGGCAGACCTGACGTAGATTTTGAAGTAGCAGGAGGAAAACACAGAAATGACAAATCTTAGCAACGTAGCATGATTAACCTTCTTTGCCTCACTGATTGCTCACTGTTTCAGAAATTTCAAGGGAAAATTTGTTTTGCTGGTCAAAGCAGATGTATTTTGGGAGCAGGGAAAAAAGACTTTGTGAGGAGAGAGATGGTTAGAGCTTCTAAATAAAATGTGCTGAAACTAAAACCCCACTGAGACTTAAGTGAATACCGCACAGCCCCTGTGGAAAGTGTCCTCTCTATCCCTCCTGAGCTGGGCTCCATAAGTAAATATACACTCTTAGGTGAATCCTCTGCCACCTTTGGTTTCTTGGTGGATGTTCTAGGGGGGAACAGTTTATTCCTCAGAGAGATTAGCAGTAAAAGTATGTTTGAACCCAGGATACCACCTAGTGCTCAGGCAGGTTCTCCAGATGCAGAGAAGAAACAGTTTGGGATTGGGAAGGAGATTGGCCAGCAGTGTGGGCTGGAGCTTGTCTTGCTTCATTTCCCCCTGCCTGGAGCCTCTTCAGCTTCCCCAGCCAGGTCTGGGCATGCAGTCCTGCCTGCTGGGTGGCAGCTGGGCTGAGCAGGGGACCCGAGGTGTGTTGAGGGTGGCCTTGCATGGAGAGGTGGCCCGGCTAGAGGAGGCAGTGGCCCAAGGGAGGCAGGAAAAGGCAGGGCAAGGACAGCTCACCCGAGGCTGGGCTTCCTTACTGGGAGAGGGTGGGAACAGGGAGGGTGGGGCAGCAAGGGCAGATCAGGGTTTGTTTTCTCAGCTCGCATTTGCCTTCAAATTCATACCGTCTATGTACATTCTTACTCAGGTGGCCCAGGGTTTGCTTTTGTTTCTGTATTTCAATAAATGACATGGCTAATATAAACCAGATAACACCGAAGGGGAAAAGAGAAATTCAGCAGTGCTGGCGGGTTAGCTCTCCAGCGAATCTGAGACTCGGGTCCCTGAACAAAGGAGGTTTATCACAGCGACTCTCTCGGTTTGCATTGATAGCAATGGTGTACTGGCAAAGGACAGGAGGCTGCAGTTCCATCAGAAGGGGAGAAGTATGAACTCTACCGGCTCTGGAAAGAGCAGTGCAACTGTTTCCAGGTAAAACTACACTTAAAAGGTCTGCTTCTCAGTTAAATGGACTTGGCTTGTTTTACATGCTTTGCTGCATTTAGCAGCTGAGAAGGGAGTTTTCATTTGGTTGCTTGAAAAACCTGTTTGGTTTTAGTTGTGGTTTTCAGTAAATGCTAACAAATGGACCTAAACCTTAAAAATGCCTGAACTTTAAATGGCATTTTAAAATTTGAGCTCTGCAGAATAGGTCTGATTTTTAGAAATTACAGGATTGAATCTGTGATGTGTCTGGGCCAGTGGCTCTCATGATGAGAATAAAAACTTTAGATGCAGAAATCTCCACAATTATTTCCAAAATTAGTCTGAGCTGTTAGAGTCAAACGTTCAATAAACCAAACTGGTTACTGGGATGGGCTAGCAGTTTGATAGGAAGGACTGGATCTTAAAAGGAGACAGGTAGATGGTTAACATCTTTTATTTGCCTAGTGTTTCTGAATTACTGGAGCTTTATGAGGAAGATCCTGAAGAAGTGCTCTATAACCTTGGCTTTGGAAGAGATGAACCAGATATTGCTTCAAAAATTCCAGCGAGATTTTTTAATTCATCATCATTTGCCAGAGGGATAGATATCAAAGTGTTTTTGAATGCCCAAATACAGCGCATGGAGGTCGAAAATCCAAGTTTTGCTTTAACAAGTAAGTATGTTTTTGAAGAACAGTTTATTCATGAGTTTATTAACTATGTAAACAATGCCAAAAGAGGCGTGTATCTAATATTCTGGCAAAACTCTGTTACAGCCTAAAGGCCACATTCCATTCAGAATTCATAATAAAACTTTTGCTTGGTCTTAAATAGACAAGAGGTGACCATCAGGGTGGTATTCCTTGGGGTGCGTGGAAAGGTTTGTAGTGGGGGAGGGAAGTAAAAGGTATCCTGTAAGGTATGCTGCCTTCTGGTTTGTATCATTCTCATCTCTTACTCTAGTCTTGTCTTCTGTTGCAGCTTTAGAGCACTGAAACAAATAGCAATGTCCCTCTGTTTCTGGTGTTTTTCAGTCCCTGGGTGGGATTTTTTTCCTGGGTGGCAGCGACCTATTTTTGTCATTGTTGAAATCTGGGGCAGTATTTCTATTAACTTGGACAGGAGCTTCGTTGGATCAGTAATGAGCACTGCTGAAATGAGAGCATAGATGTCCTTTTGTAGTTGTAGCTGGAGAGAGCAATGCAAGTAACACATCCTCTCTAGCATTTTGTAAATAAACTTTCACATTCACATGTATATGCCATTTATTTACTTTGGGAGAACTTTGTATGCTGTTCTTGTGCATTTAGTAGAGTTTCTTTCTTTCCAAAGTAGGGTATCACTTTCATGTTACAGGCTTAGGAAGTGTTCATTCAGCCTTAGAGGCCCCTGATAAAAGCAGGAGGAGGTTTGTGGGGTTGGGCAGTGATCATGATCAAAATTCTCTCTTCAGATATGCCTTGTGTTTCATTCCTGTGCAGGTCGTTTTCGTCAGATTGAAGTGCTTACTACTGTGGCCAATGCTTTTTCTTCTTTGTATTCTCAAGTCTCTGGGACTCCTTTGCAGAAAATTGGTAGTATGAATTCAGTGTCTTCCAGCAAAGAGGCATCCAGCCCTCCCCCTCTGAATCGCAGCAATACAGCCAGTCGGTTAATGAAGACCTTGTCAAAACTCAATCTGTGTGGCACACAGCAAGCTGATGGCAACAGCTCCTCATGTCCTTCGCCTGTTGAAAAAGGGAAAAGTCCAGCTGAAGTAGGGAGTGAGGAAAATGATGCTAAAAGTGAATCTAAATTGTCAAAATATCCTAAAAAGAAAGACTGTCCCTCTTTTTTGGCTACTGTAAAGGAGGAGATAGCCAGCAGTCAGACAAAGGCTGCGAGTGCAGAGAGACCCACGCACCTCCCTGCCGTGACTGATGGTGCACAGGAGGGCTCTGTGCCTCCAGCAGATGGGCAGGGTGGCAGGTTGGCAAGTGCCCAGGACAGATCATGCGAAGAGCCTGGTCTTTTGGACTCGCCAGGCCTCAGCAGCAGCTCCAGCACCTCTGACAGCAGTGTCCTGACACAGAGACTGTCCACGGCACCGCCAGGTAGAGACCCCTGCGCTCCCCTCGCAAACCCGTCCGTAATGAACCTCATGCTGCAGCAGAAGGACTCCTTTGAGATGGAAGAGGTGAGTGAAGATATGTGACTTTCTTTGTGCACACAGTTTACATAACTCCCTGTCTGCCAGCACAGGAATGTTCCCTCCTGTGTAGTTGACAGTGTTTTCTCCAGGAATACTTTAAATTCTCCAAGAGTTGCGCTTTCTCAGCAGTTTTAGGCTGCTCTAATTGATCCTGTTCATGAAGTAACTTGGTGTTGCTGCAATTGCTGTCACTGGCATAACTTCTAGGAAGTTTTCCCTGTGGAAGTAAATCTAGGTTAGGCTTTGTGTGCACCTTTAGTTTTTAAATTGTTGACTAGAAATCATTACTTTCGTTGTCTAGAAGTAAATTTAGTTTACTAATTGATGTTGATTAAAGATAAATTTGTGAATAAAGCAAAAGTTTTGCTGCAGTGAAACAGATGAGGGTCTTCCATGCAGCATGAGGTGCTCATCTTGTACAACTTTCGGTTTTGATAACCATCTACTGGAAGTTGATTTATTTGTTCTCTGGAAATTAGCACGTAGAAAGTCACTGTGACATGACTTTTGGCAGTGGCGTAATTACAGATTCCGTGGTAGTTGTCTTAACATCTTCATATATGCAGATGCTCATTTTTATATTGATAATTGTCCCAAAGGAATTTTAATTCCCAGGTTCCTGTAAGTGATTTGTTTATTAGGCTAGTAAACATGCAGCCTACAGATTCAAGAATGCAATTTTGTATAGACTTGCAGCTTGAATTGTAAGAATTGTCTCAAAATTCTTAAATGAATAAATGCTTTTGTAGATACATTTCAATGTGACTGTTAAAAATTAAAAGTTCAGCAGTTAAATTTTTTGTCTATGTGAAACAGATATATAAAATGGAGGATATTATGATTTCATTGGTGAAATGAAGAAAGCAAGTTAATAGAAAAGCCCCAGAATTTTACAGTGAATGATGAACTGATGATTTAGTAGATACTGTGTCTGGTGTCATATTGTCATGACAAACTCTTCTAGATCAACTAATGTTCTAGCTGAAGGCACACATTAAGCAAAAAAAAGGTTATCAAGTCTCTTCTGGTTCCTGGCACTTCTTTATTCCAGTGTGTCCTACCCACATGTTGTGTGGCCATGTACTGAACCAGAATAAAGGACTAGTCCACTTGAGAAGGGAAAAAGAAACCCAGTGTATTTTGATTTATTTCTTTTTCCTGGCTTAGTTTTCAGCCAGATAATTTTCTTGATACTGCTTGTTGTGTAGCTACAAAAATGTTTGCATTGGCACAATTGGAAGGGACTGAGCAGCAATGCATTTTGCTGCATATTTCACAGGAGAAATCCAGTTTTTGGTACCCTAGGGCGAAACTGAAAAAATTAATGTATTTTTTTTTATATTTTTATATATATATATTATATATATATGTATATATACACACACATGCGTGTATGTGTGTATATTAAAAAGAGGAGTGCATTTTTCCTTCAGAGTTAAGTTGGACTGTAAAGACTCGCTGAATTCTGCACAAGTGCGATGTGTTTGTGAAGTTTTGGTTGACACACTTTGCGCAGCGATGCCAGGTGTAAACACAGCTGTTTTGGCAAGACAGCATATGATGTGGGATGGGATTGTGGTGAATTTTTTGTTTATGCAATATAGCATATACTTATCAACTGCCTACAGATCCCTGGGAGGGAGGGATTCAGTTTTGCTGAAGACATTTTAGAACAATTCCTGGCAGTGTGATTTTATATTTGTGCGTCTCTAAGCAGGGTGTAATGGACAATAAACTGTATTAGAAACAGTGACAATAACTCCTCCCCCGGTTTCCCTAGCTTGGCTTGACGTGCATTCTTATGCATAAGATGACAGATATATCAAGGAAGTTCTTTCCATGCTTGCGAATGCCTTGGAGGTTTGTGTGCCCTTCGGAAGTCTGTGGCTGTGAAGATAGCTAGTGTGGGAGTGAGTCAGGGCAGGATTTCCCCCAAACACCCACTCCTGAGGTGGCCAATGACAGTCCTGAAAGTCATTTACCAGCATGAATATTGGCTGAAGGGATGGGGATGGGAGCTTCTGTGTGCTTGAGGAGCTGCATTGTGCTGTGCACATGGTTGGAATGCTGTCTCCCAGCCAAGGACAGGAGGTAAATGGTATTTAAATGAGCAGAGGCTTAGATTTTGAAAGGCACCAAATTTAACCATCAGAAACTGGGAGGTTTGAGAGACTCAAGACACCTTTCCTGGAAGGCCAGTTTTATTAAAGTGTCTGTAAAATTATTTGCTGTTCCTTGTTTTAAAAAAAAAAAGCAAACTAAATTTTTCCTAATCTTAAATGGTGAGCCCCTTCTGTGTTCCAAGTTCCCTGAACTTGGATGAAATAAGGATTTACCCCTTTGGTGCAGCCTTAATCTCCTAAAGGAACAGAAGCCACTAGGTTTATTGTGCAAAAGTGATGCTGCTCACTTGTTAATGGTGAAGAGTTCAGTCCAAGTACTCCTCAAAACCCTTGTAACAAAGAAAATTCACCCTTGTGGCTGCTATGCATATGATACCAATACAAATATAACCTCTTCTTTAGCCAAACACTACTTTTGGCTTATCAACATCGTTATCTTGATTTTTACCTTGTTAAGTTGATAAAAAATGGAGATAAATTCATTGCATGATAATTTTGAAACTGGACCAGCAGCCCATTAGAGGGGAGGGTTGGGGATGGTTGGACTGGGGGGTTGTGCATGTAAACTTGAGTGTGATCCATTAGGATTTTTTTCTGGATCATGCAAAAGAGAGAATATATTCTGGGTTTTGAACCAAACAAAGGCCTCCCTGTTGAGATTTTAGGCATATTCTTTTCATTGTTTGAACATTTGCCTGAGGATTGCTTTCTTAATAAGACTGCGTTTCACTAAGTTACTGAGTGAAAGGATTCATTTTTTTGTAGTTTTAAGTTTCCCAGTTGAAACGTGCATGGATCTGAATACATTATGTTCCTTTTCTGTACTGGGAGACATAAGAATTATTTCCACAAGTAGTGACATGGTGAAGTTCGAAATAGGTTCTGCCTGAGTCTGGGTCCTTCTGTTGGAGGACTGATGACTTGTAGGAAATAGTTGGTAGGGCAGCAGATGACACTTCATGTGTGCTGACCTCCTGATACATTTTTCTAAACGTATGGTACTTGTTCTTTATATTCAAATGAAGGGCCAAGTGTTCTGACTGGGAAGGCAGGAGTGTAAAGATGGTCAGAGATGTTTTTACACAGTAATTTTATCATTTTGTCCAAGAGGAACTGAGAGCTCTGTGTTGTCACAGGATGTGATTTCCAGGTCTTTTCGTGTGCTGTGGGTAGGATGTGCTGCTCAAGGATCACTGTTCTCCTCCCAAAGCTTTGCTGAATGATGAAAGTTGGGTCGAGGAGGTCACAGTTTGCTCCTTCGATCAATATAGGCTGTTCAGTTAGAGGAAAAACCCACTAAAACTGCTTCTTGCATTTGCAGTGTGTATAGCTTAGGCATTCTTAAACATAGGAATATATTCCAGATGGCCTGACAAAATATTCATCTCCGCTTCCTAACAGATCCAGAGTACAGAGGGGGATCTACCTCACGTTTCAGCCACACACCAGCTAGCAGTGACCAAGTCAAGGAAAGGTGAGTAGACTGCAACTTCTGTGACAGCAGACTGCTGAGTGTCCTTCCATCTCTGAAAGGCTAATTCAGATATTTTAAGCTTCTAAAGTTTGTTTTCTCTCTAGAAATAAAAAAAAATGGGATTCTTTTTTTAGCTAAATCACAGAACATTACTACAAAGTGGCAACCAAATAACAGGCAAGACAACAGCCCTATAACCTCTCTGGCTCTTTTCACTTTTGTGTCATTGATGATAGCTCAGATGGCCTGAAATGTTAATGCAGATTGTGTGGGATTTTTTTTCCTTAGTAGATCCTGTAATTTAAGATGCTCATTTAAACTGAAATTATATTGTTTTAAACCTAAATTGCATGATACATGCAGCTTCTTCCTATGCAGGCCTGCTCTGTCTGCAGGCTGCCTGCACAGAAAACCAGTGTCTCTACACCCACGTGGAAATCTTAGTCCCTCACGTGGAAAACGCTGTGCACTGGCCGTTGTGGTTCACCTAGCTTGTGCTTTCATCTCAAATTCTTATTTATGTGAGTTACTGCTTGGGAAGGGGGAAAAAGCTGATTTTTAAGTTTATTTTGTGATTGTTACTTTGCCCAGTATTGACAAGTGAAGTCCTGTCTGTAGCTGATACATTTAATTAAGGAGGAACTAGAGCTTGTCGGGCTTAGGGAGGTGCTTAGATGTGATGCAATTTCTTGGTGAAACATTAATAGCATCTCTAGATACTTGAGAAAGGCAGAAAAACCTGTCTGGAGAAACAGAGATCATCTTATTTGCCTTTGCACAAATGAATTGATAATTGATAACAAAGAACTGTCAGCTGAATCGCATTAACGTGGTTGAGAGTGCCCTGGACTAAGTGTTGGATGGTAATGTCTGGTTATAGGTGATGCTACTTGTTCATCAGTGTGCACAGCACAGCCTGGTGCTCACTAAGCTTCCTCTGCTACAAACACAGGCCCTAAGGATTGCCAGAAACTGAATCTCTAACTGTTGCCAGTACTTCCTCTTTAGCTGATTTCGAAGTTCATTACCACCTGCTTTACATGACTACATGAAAAGAGGTGCAGTCTTCACAGGGTAGGTCTCCTGTTTGCCTGGCCTTTCCAGCTTCAGGGAGAGCTTTTCAGAGAAAACCAGCTTAAGGAACTAGGAGCTGCGGTCAGGGAGGACAAAAAATAATTTTTTTCATCTTTTCTGCTCCCAGTATTTATTTTACCCTCTTCTTCCACCACACAACAAAGAAAAGTGAGATGGTCCTGTGTGTGCTTGCTGCAAGGTACCAACAGTTCTAGCAATGGGACCGTCTGGAGAGCGCTGTGCTGGTTCATGTTTCCCAGCACTATGTCCCACCTATTTCTGAGTACACTTCGCACAGATTAGTCGTGACACTTTATTATCAGGCAGGCATTGCCTAGAGTTTTCTGTGACTTACCTGACAAGGGACATTTGCTAAAAGTTAGTCTGAGACCAGCATTTTATTTCACCTGGAAGATGCAAAAAATTTAGGACTTTGTTCTGTGTGGGTTTCAGTAAAGTTGCCAAGAGGGAGAACATTTGATGAAGAACTTACCGAAAAATATAAAAAAACTTCTTAGCTAACTTTTGTTTTTGCTAATTTCCAACATGAGACAACATAAAGGTCTGCTTTCTCAGAGAGGAGATGTTCACCAAGTCTGAAGGCATCCATAGTTAATGGTCACTTATTAAAAATGCTGGCAGTTGTGTCTGAGTGTGAAATCCCACTTTCACTAGCAATCTTTAGAGGTGGGATTAGCATGAAATTCAGCCACAGGTCTTCTGTTGCAATGTGATTTCAGCTGACAATCCTCATACAAACCCACCTTTTTCAGTGGCTTTGTCTCTACTGTGTGTAAGCACCCATAAACAAAAGATTTGTTCCAGATGAATGCTTCCCCTGAAGGAGTACTTCTGTATTTCTTTATGTGGTGGTATTTCTTTGTCGATTAGCAGGGTTGGTGTTCTTTAGTACAGATTATTATAAACCTTGCAGTGTCATTTTACATCTACACAGAGGGCTGTGGATGCTTTCTCTGAAATTTACAATGGTTTGTAAGGCACACTAAGAGGGCTTTTAATAAGAAGAAAAGTATTTAAATAAAAAAAAAATATTCTCTTTCCTACTGAAATAGTCCGGTTTACTGTTGACTGTTAGTTTTGGACAACACAGTCTACTGTTGCTTAGACTCACAATTAAAGCATGTTTCGTGTTTCAGTTTTTTTACACAAGAATGGAAAGCTTCAGTTAGTTTGGGAACATACAGCACTGCTAAATGTCCACTACTAAAAAAAAGTGTATTGCAAAGTTACCTGGTAGAAAGGTTTGTTAGTGCAAAACCATAATTCTTACTGACATATCGTACAGCAGCACCTTCCATTCCAAAAAATGCCCCAAAAGCTAGACAAATACAGTTACAACGCCTAGAGGAAAGAAGTGTTATCAAGATGCTGCCATTTGTGAATTTGTTGGCATCACCATGGCTCTGTGAAATTTTGAGTAGCTGCAGACCTGTTTCTTTTAAGGCATCCTGCATTGATAGTCAAAAGCAGTAAATGGTTTTGAAAATTTAGTTCTTGAAAGGGAAGAAAGCACATCATCAGCACTTCCTGTCCTTAATATATTACTGTATTTTTAGCTCTCTGTGGGTGCAGCTCCTCAGAAGATTGGGGATGGAGGAGTGAGAAGAAAACATCTGGAACAGATTTAGTATTTGTGGGAGCCTGTGCTTATCTGTCCAGATGCAAGGAAATCCCCAGGGGCTCAGAGTTTTTGCATCAGGGCTCCCTGTTGGGCTGGTTTTGCTAATGCTGGTGTGCATGGTGTGATCAGTATGCAAAAAAAAGACAGCTGATATTTAATCCCATAATGAAATACTTATGGCTAATTTGAGAGTGTTAATTTAATAATATTCTTATAAAATACAAAGTGCATTATAGCTTTTCTAATAGTGCAGGTACAAGAAATAAATGTTAAAGCTTCATGGACAGTTTCCACATATTTCTTCTCTTCTGTGTGAGCAGTTGAGTGACACAGAAGAGGTGAGACTGACAATCCACTGGTAGCTCATTATTATGTTACAATAGATGAACTAATCATTTCCCTGATAGGGATGCTCTGATGAATCTGCTCTCACGTTTTGTAAACTACAGACTTGTTTTTTCATCATATGTTCTTTGTTTAAAACATTTTCAGTTTATTTAGTTTATTTATGAATACACAACATTTTTTTACATGTATTCAGTGCCTATATATACTTTGATATTTTTTCTATATAGCTTAAAACAACAATCCAAGAGGCATTTTAGTTTGTGCTCTGTTAAACTGGGGATGGAAGTTTGATTGTTCCTGCTGGTTTTGTTTGTCGTGGCTGGTTCCTTCTCCCACACGTTCATTATTATCCTGCCCCGGCCTCTTCCCAGTAGTTCAGATTTCCTCTGTGTAGTGTTGACAGTAGCTTTGGGTGGCAGAGTCAGTGTTGTGCAGTGGTACCTTTTTGCAGAAGGTACATTTGCCTTGCTGGGGTTACAGAGGGCAAGGGATGATCCCAGGCTGGCCCCTATAAACCAACCCTTGGTGCTGAGTTTTCTGCACTCGAGATGAAGAGAGGGGAGCCATATCACAAACTCCTTCTCTTAAGATTCTCCTTTGCCAGGAGGCATTTTAATCAAGAGCCAAATGTATCTGTAGCTTTTTTAGAAGTATTTTCTTATTTTCCCCTTGTTTGTTTGAGTCTGAGAGATACCACTAGCTATAGTGCAGGCTACATAGCTGGATCAGTATTGTCAAGGAGGGTGGATACCATTATGTATCTGTATATCCCAGCAAACTAGTTCGTATTTCCAGTCTTTACAGAACCGAACCTTGTTATTTCATTACTGATTCTGTAGAGATTCCAGCTCTTTACAATTTTTTATGCATTTACACCATAGTGGTGTTATGGAGAACTCTAAGAACTTGTGAAAAACAAGAGTGAGGTGTGGCAGCAGATGACTACTCAGAAAACATCTCTTCTGATTTCCTCTAAAGCGTTAAAAAAATCCTAGCAGCTCTGAAGCACAGAAAGCAAGGGATGACTGTATAAAGGGGATGTCTTCTTAGGTGGAACCAAGGCAGTTTGAGTCTGTTCATACTGTGCCAGTCACTTGCCATGGATAAATGAGGCCCATGTTGAATGACTGCTCTGGGCTGATCCCTTGCTTGGCAGTATCTGTCCTGTAAGGCTGTCAAAACATGTGCATAAGTAACTGATGCTATAGAAAATTATCTGGAAGACTGATTTTTAACTTTGGTACTGTGTCTCTGAGAAGACCAAGAATTGATTTGAGAAAACATATAGATGTAATTCTGCTTTCTATAGCCGAAAAGGAAATACTGACTGAGAAGGAAATAGAAGGGCAAGTCAGTATTCTGTTGAGAAGTAATGAAGTTCATGCACATGAAAACAAATGCCAGCATATGCACTGGTGAATTGTTTTATCTGAACTGGTGGGGATCTCTTCCCTAAGAGAGGCTAAGGCTTTTACCAGTAGTGTTTTTTTCTCTTAAATTAAAATTCACCATATACAAAAAGAGACAAACAAAAGGCCAAAGTGTCTGGCAACAAAATTAAGTAACTGTTCACCTTGAAGAAGGTAAACAGCTCCCCCCTAGCCTCATCTACGGTGACAAGCTGTTTGTTCATGGCATGCTCTTTCATCTGTACTAGTTTTATTGGGCAGTTAATATGATCCAGTTCTCAGGGAAGTAATTTCCATTGTCTTTACTGGGAGTTGGGTGGGGATGTCTGTCATGAGGTAGAAAAGTTGTTTGTCATCGCAGGATATTGTGGCTACCATGATAACAGAGCAGCAGCACAATTTGAAAGGCACTCCCTAAAAGCTGTGTGACATCACTGTTACAGAAGCTTAGTGAGCAGTTTGCCTCTACTGGTGTTCACAGACTGTGCAGGCTCTTACTTATTTCTGTGTTAGTAAAATGTTTATCAAAATTAATCCTTAAAAAAATTAGTTGTGACCATCCAACAGTTTTCATAATGCTTGCCAATGCATTGAGCTGTTAACTGGGATTAATTTTATGATGACATTTAACTGGGGCAAAATTCTACATTGAGCCTTTGAGAAGACAGCAGCAAGCTCTTGCCTAAGGGAGAAGGAGAGAAGGTGGCAGGGTCTGGGGTATACAGGCCACTGTAGTAACTTCCCATCTCCAAGCTTTTATACTTCTGCTGAGACGGAAAGGTGAGATAAAGTTGTTGCCCATGCTGGCCTCAGGCTGAATAAAATGTTTCTGATGCCATTAGGTAAATGTCGCACTTTGTGGGTGCTTCCTGTGTCCAGTCAGGAACAATATACACTCAGTTGTGTACTGCAGAGCTTGCTGAGGTCTCCCTGCAAAGCTGCTTAGTGAGAGCAGTGCTTGCACCAGAGCAAATCACTCCTGAGAAGCACTTAGGGTTTTAGAGCCTCTTTAGGCTATTTTAATGCTTGCCTCATGTGAGTAGAAAGGAGCAAGCAGGAGGATCTTATCTCTCGTGTATAAAATGAGCACTGGGAATGTGCTTTGGCAGATTGCCCATAGATGTGTAAGGAATGTTCTGCATTTGTCCACTGACCCAGTGGAGGACCCTCTCCAGCAGTTGGCAGAGCCCTCCACATGGCCCTTCCTGCCATGTGATGCTGTCCCTTTGGGTGTGTGGTGCAGGCTGGTAGGAGACCAGTGATCTTCAATATCTCCATGATCAGGAGAGGTGTCACATCAACAATTTTGTGTGCAACTCTTCCACTGCCTGGGTGTGCATTAATCAGTTGTGCAGTTTGTGAAGGGAAAACTCCAGCGGTGGCAATATCTGCAGAAGTTTTTTTTTCACAACACAGGAAGGAAAAATGTAATAGATGACTTCTCTTCCGCTGCTGCTTGAAGTTTCACAAGTAGGGCTTTGGGCGAGAGATTTTGCTTGAATCAAACCAGTTTCTCTGTTTTATTCAAAGTGGAACTTGAAAAGCAGTTTTATTACCCACTTAATGTTACTGTGATGTAAAAGGAGAGCTTTTATTGAATGTGATTGGTCTTGAAAGGCTGTGATTTGTAAAGTAGTTACAGTTGGGTTTTGGTTGTTTTAAACAGATCAGCTGTTAAGGACAGCGAGTCAGCACTCTGACAGCAGTGGCTTTGCTGAGGACTCTACAGATTGTTCTCCATTCAATCAGCTTCAGGTAAGGTTCTCATCCTGTAGTTGAAATACTCCTCATTGGTGTGAAACAGTAGGAAAGGGTAGGAGGGATGTTGATGTTTGACTGCTACTGTAACTGTCAGTCTAGATCCTATAAAATCATAATTTTCAGAGCTGGACCCGCCGAGTCCCTTACAGAACTGTGTTCAAATTTGAAAGCCTTTCTGGTAGGTTAATCTGGATATACTTGGGACTGGAACAAGCTGTAAATTCAGTATGTTCTGTTTGCTGTTTCTTGTGTATCTTTTCTCACTGTCTGGTAGTCACAGAATCATAGAATAACTAGGTTGGAAGAGACCTCCAAGATCATTGAGTCCAACCCATAACTTAACACCTCAGCTAGACCATGGCATCTAAGTGTCATATCCAGTCTTTTTTAAAATACATCCAGGGATGGTTCCTCTCAGTAGTTGCTAGAGATTAAGGTCTTCAAAGTTTATAGCTATTCAGCTGATTGTTCCATTTTTTAAATAATTTTGGGTTCTTCTTTCCCCTGCATATTTTTCTATCTTATCTCTTTTTTTTTATTATTATTATTATTATTATTTTTTTTAAGTTAAAAGAAAGCTGACAGAAAATGAAAACAATTTTACAGTAGCTTTACTGTGAAGATAGACTAATTTTAGTTGATCTTGACCTTCCATGCTCGTTCCAGTTCGTTTGATCTTGGTCCCAGCAGTTGCTGTGATGCTGACCAGAGACCTCATGTGTTAAAGAAAGCTTTTGTTCCAGCCTGGTGTTTAGGTGTCTGCTCTATGCACATGCTTGCACAGCATTGTATCTGATATTTTGGAGAGCTGTTCTCCTGGTTCTCCTAAAACATTCATACAGTAATAGCCATGATTTGATTGGCCTGTCAGTCAGTCAGAGAAAAGCCTTGAGTTCAATCCTGTCCTCAAGGCCAGCTATTCCTGGGACCTAGACCACAGCCGAAAGGAATGGATGGGATTCTGGGTACCTCCAGCAATTTAATTTCTATAGCTTATATCTGCTGAACTGTTTCTTATGCTACCATATGTTTCTCTCTTTTGGCACACCAAGCATTTTAAAAGCTGTTAGGCAGTTACTAGGAAGAGTTTTTCCACTCTCTACATCCATCAATGTTGCTTTTTCATTTTTGTACTGGAATTCTGGGCTTTCCAGTTTAATAGTTCTTCAACTGAGTATCAGAATAAAAGCCAAGACTGTGTTAGTCTTTGTCTCCCTTAGACATCAGATTAATGCTTTCCAACGGCAAGAAAGGGAGTAATAACGAATACAGGGAGAAATGATCCTGAGTCCCTGCAAAGAGTATGAGCATCTGAGACACTCGTTCAGCTCTCTGCAGAGCTGTGAATGCACTGAAATTGGCAGGCATGTTAGAAGCTGACTCAGAGGCGAATTGGTCACTCCTGATCTTTAGGCTGGTTGCAATCTGATTAAGAGACCACTAAAAGTATGTTGCAGCTAAGTACCCCTTCACTGGAATATTGCTAGAGTTTATCTGCGTTGGCTGAAAAGGGGAGAGATTTTTCTATTACACTGTTTTGAAAAGGTGTATTGAGAGTGCACAAGGTTTGTGCCATGGAGTTGCTAGGCTCTGCCACCTTCACTCCTTTGTTCAGACCAAATGCTGAGCTGAGAAAATAGGGGTGAATGATGCAGCTCGGGGAAGGGAACTTGGCAGCTGGTGAAGAGAAGCTGTGAAAAGATGAAGGGGATACAGAGGACTATATGTCGTTTCTTAAAAGTATGGTAATTTAGTGCCATCTACTGTTAAATTATTGACTCTAGCACCCATAGCCTTCCTCTGAAACTCAGGAGAGTACTCAAAATTTGAACCATATTGCCTTTCATGTCTGACTTCCAAAATTAAGATTTCTGAGGGAAATTTTGACATTGAGCTAGGGTATTCTGCAGGGTGTTTCATGTTAGCAAAGAAGCCAGGATTCCCCATCCAAGTTCTTATGCCTTACTCATAATTGAACAATGTGATGGAGGATTAGGACACAGATAGGCGCACATGTAGCCCACATGATTTCACCTAGGCATTATAGTCTTTTTTCATTTAGTACCTTTACCTTGAAAAACATCTGAACCTGCACATTTTTTCACAATAATTTGTGGCTTTGCCAGTGATTGCAATGTTAGATATGTATTTGAGAAGATGACTTTCATGGCTGAAATCTTCTAGATGGTTGGAGAAGGAACTGTTGCCTGACAAACATCATAAGTAATCTCTTTAGAAGGAACTAATAATTAATATCCTAATGGCAGCAAGAGCTGCAGAAAGTAGAGATGGGAAAATTCTAGTTCATGCATCAACTATGGTAAACTTCCAAAAGTGTACTTTATACCACACAGTCTTAAGGAAATGTCTCATCCACTTTTAAACACAGCAGTCAGTCAGTCAGGCCAGCTTCAAGAATATGCTTTGCAATTAATAGAGCTCTTCTTTTTTCCTTTCTCTTAGATGCTTATCCTGCCATTTGTTACCTATTAAATTAGCAACTCCCCCATTTACGTGCTCTGGTTTAAACTGTGATTTAGAATGAAAAGGGGAAGAAGTATCAGGAGAAAGGAAGGATGGGCTAATAGTACCGGATGTGGTCTTCAGCTGAGATTAACATCCTAATGTGGTATTCTCAGTCTTCAACAATTCTTTAATTAAACAGGCTGAGTTTATGGGCAGACTGGCTTTCCTATTCTTGGTGTTGTCCTGTAACACAGTTTCACTATGGTCTGCAGCTCTCCTTGCTTCTCTGTACACATTTCCTAATGCTACCCTTCATTTTCAGTGTTGTGAACCTTTATAAATGGTAAGTGCTTTGTACTATGGCCCAGCTATCCATTCGTCATCACTACCTAAAATACTAACATTGTATTCTTCTTGCTCTTACTCTTTTGCCACTTCTGTTCCTATTACAATGTTGAATTATTGTCAAATCAAAGGAATGTGTGAAGAACTTTCTCTTTAGAAAAATGAAAACCTCCTTTTGATGCCATACTTCCTTGTACTCCTAATGTATCTGATACTATGGTTTCTTTGTTCTTCTTCACTGTTTTTCTGACACACTAAGTGCATTATTCTTTCTGCTCCCCCTCCCAATGCCAAAGAAAGGTGTTCTTGGACTCTTGGCCTGACTCTTGGGGAGATAGTAGAGTCTCCAGTACGTTCAGTCCTTTGCTGTCTCACATCTTTTCTAGGTTCAGGAGTCTTTGCAGGGCATGGGAAGCAGTGCTGACAGCTGTGACAGTGAAACAACTGTGACATCACACAGTGAGGAACAGAAGACACCGATAGCCAAGGAACTGCCCTGTTTTGATAAGTTTGAGGAGGAGGAGGAGGAAGATGATGATGATGAGGATTATGATGATGATGAAGAGGATATTATCTCTCAAGTAGAGAGACGAAAAATAGGGGCATCTTCTGATAGCAGGAGTGAAGACAGAAAAATTAGTGACTGTAAAACTGAACAAAATCAAGGACAAGAAAGCAAGTCATCTCATATATCAGAGACAGTCCAAGGAGAGGACAGCTCTAGAGAGGAAGACATTTCCAGGGAGCAAAAAGAGTCAGACCTGCTGGAGGAAGGCAGTGTGTTTGAATTTCCTCAGTATCACACACACCATATCCTCAAGTCAATGCAGTCTCTGGAAGGTGGTGGCTCCTCCACATCATCTGTGGACAGAGTTCAGGTTGCCTTGCAAAGAGCTGAGCTGAGGATCATCAACTCCCCTGACTCCAAGGCCAGGTGCACTCTGCTTAAGTCGAAAGATCTCCTGAGGAAACAGAGACTCTGGTTTGCTGAATCGGGCTACCCTCTAAGGCGGTCTCAGTCTCTCCCAAGTGCATTGCTGAATCCAGTGAAAGTGGTGTCCTCTGTGAATGTTCAACTTCACTCCAGGAAAGGAGACTCTCTGCAGTCCGCCTTCTTTCACCTACAAGTACACACAAGTGGAGGAGGACAAGAAAGCAGTACCTGAGAATGATAGAAGTGAAGATGAGGCAGCCTCCAACCATCCTGTGTGCAAATCCACACTGTTTATTGCACCTTCGTCCTCCAAGAAAGAGGTGTCCCAGGCTGGGCCCAGCAGGCTGTCTGAGGAGCTCAGTCCCACCAGGGTGCAGAGCTGCCCTCTGCACACTCCAGCAGCCATGTCGCAGTCCACGTGCTCCCTCCATTCCCTCCCCACGGAGTGGCAGGACAGGCCGCTGTGCGAGCACATGAGGACACTCAGCACCCACAGTGTCCCAAGCATCTCCAGCTCTTCCTTCAGTGCCATGCTTTCCCCTTCAGCTGTCCCTTCTTTGCAAGGCATGGAGTCCCTCATCGTCCTCCTGCCATGAGCTCACCCTCCACTGTGGAGATGCAGCTGCGCAGGGTCCTCCATGACATCAGAAACTCTCTGCAGAACCTCTCGCAGGTAAGAGGAAGCCTAGTTTTGCCCCTGGACAAAGGGGCTCTTCTATCATTACCAAACCAAGGTGATAGCCTGAATATTCCTTTGTGTAGTTCAACAGATCAGGAAAAAAAAAAAAGGATAGTTTGTTCAAATCTGATCTGCTACTGTTTTAGGAACAAATTCAAAGAGGCAAGGTCAGAGTGTTCAAAGGTGGGAGTTTTAGGTTAGATATTAGGAAAAAGTTTTTCAACCAGCGGGTGGTTGGGCACTGGAACAGGCTCCCCAGGGAATTCACAGCACCAAGCCTGATGGAGTTCAAGGAGCATTTGGACAGTGCTCTCAGGCATGTGGTATGAATGACTCTTGGGGTTGTCCTGTGCAGAGCCAGGAGTTGGACTATGATGACCCTTGTGGGTCCCTTCCAAGTCAATATATTCTGTGATTGTATTATCATCTTTTTAGTGCTCCACTTTTTTTGCATTTAATGTTTTTTTGTTGCAGTTGACCCAGACTGATTTTTCTTTCCTAGTATTTTTTATTTTTTAGCTTTTATGGATATTCTTGGATGGAAGGGAGGAACAGTGTACTCTATCAGCTATTATTTTATTTTAAGATGAGACTTACTAACTTTAGATTTAAAAATACATATTTATAGAATCACAGAATGGTCTGGTCAATCCTTTGATTTCTCTTCTCTTTGACATACTTCTCATCCAGCTGTTAAAAATGAATTTTTTTCCTTACAAGTCACAGAGCTTCCATAATGATGTCAGTGATTGATCTCTGTGTGTTTCTGTGCTGTTTCATGCCAGTCTTTTTCACTTATAACTCTGGAGCTAGCCAACATGTTCTTGATATAATCAGTCTTTTATTAAGAATTGATTTTTTGTCAGAGCATGTTAAATTTTGTCCATGTCATCACTCAGAGAAGAAATGCTTGAGAATGCAAGCACGTACATTTTACCAATTTCTGCCACACCTTCTGCTCCTCCTCTCTTGATTGCCAGTTGTTCCTCCTCTGCCATCCTGGTTCTGCTGTTTTCTTAGGTAGTGATCCAACTTAGGATCCTGCAAATTCCTGCAGGAGGCTATGTGGACAAAGCAGTTACAGACTCTGCTCATTTTTCTACAAGTATATGAATACTATTCAGTTCTAGACCTAAAATTTCTGTGCATTTAACCCAAGAGCAAGCACGCACCTGGCTGTACCATATTGCAGGTGGGAGGCTGTAGTGGGCTTTCTTGGGCCCGTGTTATTTTGTTAACTTTGCCACTTGTCAAAAGTTAGAGTGAGTCCAGTCCTCCTTTGGTTTTGTCAGCTGGCCCTGCTTCTCAGAGCAAGATTTGGTACTGTGACCAGCTCTGCAGCAGAAAGCTGTGGTCGCCTGTGTTTTAAGTCAGCCATTGCTCAAGGTGTTACTCATGGTGTGCCTGGGAGAAACTGTTTGCAGAGCTTCACTTTCTCTAGAGAATTCTCTCGTATGTACCAATTGCAGCCTTGGTCTGTGTAAGGTTACATTGTGCTCAGTACTTCCACTGCATATACCATGCTAACTAAAGCTGCTGAAAAAGAGACCTCTGTCTTACATCCACAACTCAAGCTGGTTCAGTCAAAACAAAAATAAATGGCATTGGAGGGGATAATAACATTTAGCCCACTTGTTCTTCCAGCTAAAACTGGAAACTAAACTAGTTTCTTTTTTGGGGCTTGGTCCTTCTCACAGCAGAGATTGGTATGAAAATGTATTCCCTGCTTTTTCCTACAGTAGAAATCAAGTTTGGCACATGGCTTACTCAATGGCTAAAGAAAAAGTTGAGATGTTTAAATATATGATTTTGATTTTAAGAAGGAATAAGGAGGAGTAGGTAAGTTGCTGATAGAACAGGGAACAGAGAAAGCTGGCAGAACCCATCCCCTCAATGTGATCATGTTGGAGCACAACTTCTGTGTATAAGTGAACATGCTTCAGATTTTCCATGGCCTATCAATAGTCCTTTGAATTCTTTCAAAATTATATTGGATAAGCTGTCTTTTTCATGTTTGAGAAGGTAAACATTTTTGCTGTTTCCACTGTTCTTCATTGTGCTCTGTCTGTACATGTAACAAACCCTGGATTTTATCTGTTTGCTCCATGTGTTGTTGCAACATGCAATTCTTCAGCAATCTTGTTTTCATGAGAGATCATTAGCAAGCTGGGGTCTTTGGATGCAGGCAACATAGTGGGATTAAAAACCAAAATCGACAAAAATTCTCCAAACTAGGAACTGAAGAAAATCCCATGACAAATTTGACTATAATCATGATTTCAAAATGGGACACAGTTTAATTTGCTCAGTTCTGGTTTTAGAATTGTTCTTTTATCGTTAGCTGAGACAATTGAGACTTCTAAGTTTTCAAACATAAAATGCTTTGTGCAGAAAAAATTAGGTTTTATTTCGACTCACCATTTCAGACAGGATTAATTTGGCTTTTCACAAGCAGCACACTTGCATTGCTGAACTTTGGTGCACATGTGTGAGTTAAGAGGTGGTGCTGCCATTTTGTGAGGTTGCCTATTTGCAACACAGTATCTCCGTGGATTTAGGAAATCTCAATGCCCGAAAGGTTGTTGGAACAGTGGCTGCTTTTGGAGTGTCTGTGCATTTGAGTGGATGCCTTTCCCTTTTCAAATTGTTTGTTTCTTCCCCCTAGTACCCAGTGATGAGGGGTCAGGATCTTTCAGCTGCCACTGGTTACACTACTCAGAGATCATCCATTCTACCTCTCTACGAAGTAAGTGACCCTGTTTATAGAGTGGTACTGAGTAAAAATAAAATACAAAGGAACATCCTAAATGTGTCACAGATTGTGCTAACTTCAGGCAGTTCCTTGTCTTTGTTCTCAAGAGAGAGCTTCTGGCAAATAATGTTAAAAAGGAATTAATCTAAATACACTTTCATGTGTTTGCTTGTATGATAGAGCTGAAAACGCTGTTTTCTTGTAACATTGTGAAGGCACAACATGCAGCTTTCATCATATGCTGAAGTTGCTGAGGTGCTGTTAACTCAAAGGGCTCATCTGGGCAAATGTGGTTGCAGGATCCAAACTTATTTTAATTAATTTTCCCATTTAATTCATTATTATACTTTTATTTCCCCAGAATACTTTCCAGGAGCTACAAGTGGTGAGGAGAAATCTAAATTTATTCAGAACCCAAATGATGGATTTGGAATTGACTATGTTGCGTCAACAGACCACAGTTTATCAGCACATGACAGAGGAGGAAAGGTAAAATGATCTTTATTAAAAAACAAAAAAGAGAAACTACTTTGGCGTATCAGAAAATGTGTTAGTGCCCTTGAAATCACCAAGAAATCTATTAGTTTCAATTGGAACAGGGTTGGAGATGAGTTTTTACCAAAATCTTATTTATTCTTTATACTTCTTCATTCTGCAGTTTTTTACTCTTTGTTTCTTCCAATCCCTATTTCTCACTAATTAATTTTTTTTCCTGCATCCTTTCTCCAAAGTGATTCTACAGCTGCAGATTTTGAGGGCTGTTATCATAGGATACTTAACAGGATATTTCAGGGGGAAAAGTCTTAAAAGTTTGATTTTAGATCACTCCCATCTTTGTAGATATAAATAAGGAATGAACATGGTAGCATTCAGATGCTTTTCCAGCTTTCAGTGGCTACTCAGCAGGCTACAGATGGCATTCACGTTCTGGCTCCATGTGGTTGTGCTCGCCAGGAGTTGCAGTAGCAGCAGATCTGGAACAATTTTTAAAACTGATTATATATTTTGTTTAGTTGAATCAGCTCTTGGCCTATCACTTTAAAAGTAAATATGTTTGAAATCAGTTGGCTGCCTTAGACAGTGGCTGCCTGGCCAAAATGTAGCTGTGAGTGCTGGGGAATCTATAACCACACAGGAGAAGTAATGTGTGATTACTGCATTACTCTGTGGTGCTTGCTCTTACCAGTTTTAAATTGCATTTGATTAGATATATATAGAAATACTGATTTTTTTCTGCATTTAAAGCTAAAATTTTTGGACAATGTTCTGTGGCATACTGTGTTGTTTTGGGGTTTTTTGTGGATTGATACATGTTTTCTGTAAAATGGAAAAAGGATTCTGTGCCATGTAGGCATTCATGTAACTTTTCTGTGTTCTGCTTTGAATTCCCTTGCACGAAGTCCTTTACTTGTGGCACCTTACTGCTCAGTCACCCTTTGCAGCAGAGTGCAGTGAATGCTTTTGTTCTTTTTGTGATGCCTTGCCATAGATTTGAAGCTGATCAGCTGCAGAGCCTGAGGAAGTCTGTCCGCATGGAGCTACAGGAGTTGGAGATGCAGCTGGAAGAACGTCTGCTTGCCTTGGAAGACCAGCTCAGAAGTCTGCACATGTCTTCACCTTACAGGCCTCAGGCACACATAGTGAGTATTAGTTTTGCAACAGCATTAGGTGTTTTTTCAATGTAATGTTCATCATAGAATCATAGAATGTTTGGGTTGGAAGGGGCCTTGAAAGATCATCTTGTCCAACCCTCCTGCAATGAGCAAGGACAAATAATAACTCATAACTGTTGAAACTCTTAGAGTGGGGTGGAATCTTGGGAATCTAATGAAGTTGTATGTGTTATCAGGGGTCATATTTTCTCATTTTCAGTCACTATTTTGTCTTGGGGGAAAAGAGTGTGACTTTCCTGGTGTTAATAAATATCAGTACATACCTTGTGGGGTTTTAGGGCTGAGAAAAGCAGGCCTCTTCTGTCAGTGCTTTCTTTTTCCTCTTCATGACCATGAGTTTTCACAGTTTTGGTATTCAGGGCTCATGTCTAAAATCCTTGGAGGATGGTGATGGGCTTTCTGGAATTCTCCTACACTGACTTTCTTGAGAGATGAGGGCAGAGAAAGGAGACATTCATAGTGTCTCATCCCAAAAAACAGACAATGTTTTCTCTCTAGTTCTGCCAATCCATGGGGGAAAAAAACCCACAAAAACAAACAAAAAACCCCAAACCAACCAAACAAAAAAAACACAGACAAAGCCACCAGAGAAAATCCCATTGTCATGAGATTTTTTCTCTGTTACCTTTTGTAGCTCCTTCAGATGGAACACATGATTTTCTGAAAAAGAGTGGAAGAAGCTCTGCTCCCACAAACTCCCCAAAAGCACAAGAAGGGGGATAAAAGGCATTTGTCTGTGTTTATTGGTGGCATGGAAATATACTTTCTCTTATTTTTCACTCAGCAGAAGAATGGTCCTCTCTTTTTCTGCTGCAATTCTGTCATCAGCCAGAAGAAAAAAAGAAGCACAGATGAAAAGTATTATGTATTTTTCCTGGGTTTCATTCCTCTTTCTTAGCCAATCCTCTTCTGTAGAAGCAGCAGAGACCACATCTTCCTCTTCAGTATTTTGTCATGGAGAAAAAAATTGAAATGCAAGAACAGGAAAATAATGGTATTATTGTGATCTCAAGCCAAACTTGCATTCTTTGAAACATATAAATATCTTTTTATTTGTAAATCCTTTTATAGAAGAGGGCAAGCTTTAAAAATGACTGAAATAAACTGTTTTTCTCCAACCAGCTCCGTTTCCTGTTTCCAACTTTCTGGTTTTACAGAAAGTTGTCTGAGATGTAGCATGTTTATATACTGGCTTCTGAGAGCTCTAAAAAACTGCATTAACTTGACTTAATTTTTCAGGGTATGTATGGAAGCAGAAGTGCTGATAATCTGTCGTGTCCTTCTCCATTGAACGTCATCGAACCAGTAAGTAATTATTGTATTATCTGTGTTTTGCTGATGAAAACAGCCAGAAAGGTTTTACTTTAAAATAAATTTACTTTAAAGGCTTTTACTTTAAAATTTACTTTTAAATACTTTAAAATAAAAAGGTTGCAGGAGACTAATTGGATACATAATTTTAGAAATACTTTACTCCCTTAAATAGCTTTGTTGAAAACAGCTGCAACTTTCCTTAAGCAGATTTAACATAAGTGTAAGTGGCTGTAGAGTCATGTTAGCTTATTTAAGTAGAATATGTAGATGTGAGGTGTTTTTTCATTTACTTGATGCAAATGGTGGTACTACCTCATGAATTTTCTAGGGAAAATTATTTTTTATATTTCTGTACATTTTCTGCTACTGAAAATAAGTACTTCAAAACTGCAGAAAGGAAAGAACAAACAAACAAAAATCAAGTCCTTACGTGTGTCTCTGACTCTGGCAAGATGTATCCATATTGCAAAAGTCAGTGGCTTGGGGAAGAGATACAGTTTTTATTTATGTTGGCTTTAAAAAGGCACATTCCTTTTCATGATCCTCTTTGTTGCAGTCATAAAGGCAAAGGATATATTTTTTTTAATAGCTGTATTTGTTACATGGAGGGAATGAGTAAGTGATTAAATAAATAGCAAGAAAATACAGTTATCTCTGTATGTGACTTTTTTGTATGCTTACTTGGGACTGTTTCTTTTCTGAATTCTTAGGTCTCTGAGCTTATTCGAGAGCAGTCATTTCTGAAGTCTGAACTGGGTTTAGGACTGGGAGAGCTTGGACTGGAAACTCTCCCAGCAGAGGGTGCAGAGTCGGTATTCTCCCATGGAAACTCGGATTCCTCTTCAGTGTGCTCTGGTCACACAGGTAGAAGAGCTAAGAGTCAAAGCAAGAAGTTGTACCGAGCCTCTGTTGCCCTAACACCAACTCCCCCGGTGAGAGCAGGCGCTGGACAGCCCGTGGAGAGCTCTGAGGAGCTTGCAGACTCCAAGCCAGAGGTGGAGCACAAACTTGAAAAAGTCTCTCTCATGCCTTCAGTTGATGAAATCCACAAAGCAGTGGAGCAGGAGGAGCTGCAACAAGTGATACGGGAGGTGAGGAAGGAGGGGCTGAGGTCTGGGGTGTTTGAACTGGCTTTCCTGAAACCTAAAGGCAAGGCTGGCTGTAACTCCTGTCCACCGAGGTTTTCTCTTCCCTCTCCAGCCGAGGCTCCATACTGTTCCTATGCTGTGTCTGAAAGCTCAGAACATGTCACTAGGTGTTGGAGCCACAGCTGTGTTCATGTGCAAAGCAGTGGGTGTTTTTTTCAGTGGTAGTGGTTAGTAATGTAAATTAATAGCTAAGTATGGCTGGGAAGGAACTTGCTGTCTCTGTTACTTGGTTAAGCAGCAGTACTTCAGATTCCCAAGTGAAAATTTCTGTCAGGTTTGCTTGCTAAAATGCCAACCTGGAGTTTGAGTGGTGAAATAATGTGTCTGAAACAATGCTGTAGTAAATGTTAAGCATACTTTCCCAGTCCCTCTACCCCAACCACTAAGTACTATAGGAATGTAAGCGAAACAAGCTGAAGGCAGGTGGGAAATTATTTCAGAATTTAAGAGTGATCTTGGACCAATCCTATTGGACTAGTTTTTTTGGCAGTCAGTGAAAGTGAGGAGTGCTTGGTTATTTTTTCTGTGGGCCAGGTTAAGAAACATAACTAAAACAATGTGTTTTGATAGTGGCATGACAGAAAAGCTCTCTGGCAAGTAATATAAGTGGGGAAAGGAAGCCAGAGAAACTACTTGTTCTGAAAAGTGCCTGTGAAAAAGTGAAGCAAACTTTGCTCTGAATACAGAAATGGGAAATCAAGAACTTGTGGGTTTTATTCCCTCCTTTTCACAAGAGCAGGACCACTTAGCTTTAGCTAAGGGTCATTGGACCCTCAGCCTTTATCTTCTTCCTTGAAGCTTTTGTATAGCTCTGCCATAGACCACTGAAGACTGTGTAAGATGTCATGCTTAGAAATGTACAACAGGCCAGGCTGTAATGCCGTGGTACCTTCCAGGTCTGCTTGTGGTGAGGCTGTGGATAGTTGGAACCAGCTTTGCCTTAGCTTTGTCTTTGAAACAGATGAGATGCAGGCCGCTCATCAGAAGACTTGCACATGAGATATTTAGCATGGGCTTCTGATTCTGCAGTGAAGCCAGGATGCAGCCTTTGTATCCAGGCTGTCTGTAAAAATCCACATATCAGGGCAGTGGTGTCATGGTGGAGGGTTGCTAAAGGAGAAACTGAGATAGAAAGGAGAGCTGTAATTCAAAAGTACTGCAAAAGCAGCAGAGACAAAAAAAAAATCGAGCTGAAGTCAAAGGACAGAATTATTTTAGTCAATATTTTTTCTGAGGCTTAGCCTCTCTGAAAGTTCCTCTTTAGCTTCATTAGTTAATGGCAAATAAAGATGTGTACTCTTTGCACAGAGATTGTTATTTGGGTTGTGTGGC
Source organism: Sitta carolinensis (assembly GCA_032173965.1). Taxonomy (NCBI): domain Eukaryota; kingdom Metazoa; phylum Chordata; class Aves; order Passeriformes; family Sittidae; genus Sitta; species Sitta carolinensis. The sequence goes on from CM063288.1 coordinate 24,198,781, forward strand.
ACGGAGGACATTGTAATGCTGAAAGAATCCACACTGAACTGAGAGGCTACTATTCAAAGATGAGTAGTCAGCAAACAACTTAGCTTGACTCACTTTGTGAATATTTGAGCACACAAAGAGATTTAACTTCATTGGCAATGGGTTCTGGATCAACTCAGGATTCTCAGCATGGGGAGTTTTGCAGGTCAGAGTGGAGATGCATTGGCTCAAAGCACCTGGTAGATTTTGCAGAGCCAGAATGTGCTATTAAACACATATCAGGAAAACCTTTATTATTTCATAAGGGTTAAAACAGAGCATAAGTTGAAATAATGCCTTGCTTAAATAGCCCTGTTGTTAGCAAAGGAATTCCAGTTTCATCGTCAAAAGAAATCTGGTAGGATGCATTCTTGATGTGTGCACTCACAAATATTAAACCCTTGCTTATTCCTCCCATTCTCTGTAGCCACATGACTTTGTGTTGGGGAGGGAGAAGCCAGGCAGTGGGTGTGATGTGCCTGGTGGGCTGTAATGCATGTGAACTTTGACCTGTAACTATTTGTTCCGTGAAGAAAACCCATGGTGTTAACTTTTGGCATCAATGGACTTAACTCCCACAGAAAAGCATTCAGCAACATGAAGTGTTAAAATAGCAAACAGTAGCTCTCTTGGTGAGATACAGCCTGGCCTCCGCTGGATTATCTCACGAAGTACTTGTTTAAGTCACAGTGTCACTAGGTGGGCCACCAAGCCCTCTCACTCTGCTCTTCTCCAGTTTAAAAGATGTGCTAGTTTAAAGATCTTTCTGCTTAAGAGCAGTGGAAGTTTTGATTTTGCTAACAGTTCTTCAGTATAAATGACATTTAATGAAGTTACACATTAAGGAAATGTCTGATTTTCCTGTCAACATCTACTTTAAGCGATTGTATTGAGACTTAATGGGACAGAGATGGTCTGGCAGAGAATCATCACTTTTCCATTTTCCATTCAAATCCGTTTTAGCTCAACATCCCTCAAAATGCCTGTAGATTGTTCCCATGTGCAGGTGTTGGGTTCCTCATCTTACAATCTTGAGCATAATATCTCACCAGCTGCTGCCATGGAGAAGTGGTACAGGAATAAAATAGAGTAGGAAACAATTCTTTTAGTTACACAAAATGTGCTTCAAGATCAGAAGTAAAAGCATTGTGAAAACCCTAGTTCCCATTTTTCATTAGTAGGTGAGGAACACCAGTCTCCAGATTTGCCACAGTGTCACACTTCACTCTCAATCAGTACTTTATTTAGCAGCAACATAATATTGTAGTAATGACAATTCTTTTCTAGGAAGAAGGGTCACTGATTTACTGTTGTAAAAATGAGTGTGATACTGCTGTTTTCAATGCAATATTAAGTATTGGTGTTGTATCAGCATAGTAAATGTAGCATAAATGAGTTGTTTTCTCGTTTTTCAGATAATCAGTTTTTCATTCACTTGTTAAAAATAGTTGATGGAGCATTCATTGACCACTTTTCTGTCTTTTGTACAGAGGTAGCCTTGGCAGTGGGCTGTGCCCTCTGCAGAGCAAATAGAAGGTGCACCTTGCCCTAAATCGTTTGTAATGAAAAAGGCAAATATTGGCCATTGGTCATGACACATGCATGGTACTGAGTCACTGCACAGGAGTGACCTTGCTGAGTCTGGAGGGGGGAGGAAGCAGAGGCTGTGAAAGAAGCAGTGGAGGGTGGCCTTGTTGTCGTCCAGACAGGAAGGTGAGAAGCAGAAGGCTCAAATAATCAAGGTCAAGCCAGAAGCTGTTGGAAGAGCTGAGAATAGAACAGGAGCTGCTTTGCTTCCAGTCTCTACTTTGTTACAAGACTGTCTGTCATACTAGTTCATTTACTTGCTAATTTGGGGAGCTTTTATGAGCTTTTTTTCGGAAGGTGAGGTTTATATCTGTCTCTCTGTTGAGCAAAGAGTACAGAATGACTGTTTTGTAGCATACTCACAGACCCACCCCATGAGATACTGAAGAAGATGGAGAGGACGCTGGAGTTTCTCTTATGCCTGCTGGACAGTTGGGGTGCTGTGTGCAGGTTTTCCTGTGCCTACATTTCTAAATCCCAAAGCCCTTACTATGCTGACAGTGGTTCTAAAGCTTTGTACATCAATGTGTGCATCAGCAGAGACATCCTCTGGGCTTTCAGCTGTCAGTGAAACAGGCCGTGTTGCACAGTGGCTTTTCTTTTGTCTGTTAATCAGCAAACAACCCAACTGGAAACATGTTTCCCAATAATATTATAGTCTGTGAATTTCTGATTGATGCAAAGTAGTAATGAAATGAGGAACTTTGCCTCTAATGGTTTAGGGATTGAATTGCCTGCCAAAGAGAACAAGGGATAAATAACCTGCTGCTAATGCTGTTGCCACCCTTCTGACGTTATTGCTTAATCCTTTTGACGCACCAGGAAAAGGGGAGACTAACATGAAAAAGAAAAATGCATTGCTTAACTGGGATGCTGACTGCTTCTGTGGGTGACCCTGGGCCTGGCTCTGGCTCTTACCCTCCTGTACCCTCTCACAGTTGTTGTCCTCCTCTGTGCCAAAGATTTCTTATTCTTGCAAGAAGCCCATATTATTTCTCTTATTTCTTTTTGTCATGCCCTGCTCTTTTCCAGCATAATGTGCTCTTGTACAACTGTGCTTTGCCTTCTCCTTTGTTTTCTTTATTTTGGCTATCAATGCTCTGCTCATTTTTTGTTGTAGCCTCAGCCACACTCTCATGCCTGCCTGTAGGAACTCCTAGGTGTGTTTTATATAAAACTTAATGGGTAAATGCTTTGTCACAGTCCTGTGAAAAATAGCCTTCACTGGCTTAGATTAGACCCCAGTGGCCCATCGATGATGTGAGCAACTGTTGAAATTCTCTGTCTTTCCTGCTGAAAGTATGCAATTAGGATTTGTCTCCTTTTGAATTATATGCAAAAAACCAGCCCGTGTTCATGGACTTGGACCTGTTCTACTATGTATTCCGTTTGTGAAGGAGATCAGTCCTGCCTTCTTTTTCAAGAGAGTAACATCTTGTCAAAAAGTAGTGCATTTGGGATATTTTTGATGTATATATCCTGAAATGTTTTTTTTTTTCAGAACTTTGCATAGTTGAAATGTATTCTTTTCTTGGCATAAAACCAGATACCCTAAGTGTAACACAAATGTATTTACCAGCTGGAAGTATAGGACTAGTTTGATTTTTCATTTATACAATTTGCAAGAACTTCAAAATTGCTTACAGTTATTTTTCCATTCTTCTAATGTTTTTCTATTCACAGTTTTGAAAGTTGACTTTTTGGTGGTACATGTTGGTAGTGTCAAACATATCTGCAATATCATTTATTCATTGATTATATAAATTACTGACCTTAAAACTTTGGCTAATCCCTTTCAGATCAAGGAATCTATTGTTGGTGAAATAAGAAGAGAAATAGTAAGTGGATTGTTAGCAGCTGTATCACCCCAAAGCAGATCTGCAACTGCAAAACAAGATACACAGCCATGAAACTGGTACTGCAGGTAATCTTTGGGGATCTGTAAGAACCAGACTTTTTTTTTTATTTTAAGTGTGTTAAATATCATTGCTAACTTAATCCTTGCTTTGTTTGCATTTTTCCCTTGAAACATAAGTGGTCAAAATTGAAATTTATTAAATACAGAGAATACTGATAATCCTGGATAGGTTTGGAAAAACAGGTGGTTTGTAGTTTGTCCCATTCTGCTGTCAGCTTTCATAGAGTTATCCTTGATTTGTAGTTTCAGTGTGTTCTGTGATGACTTTTTATGTGAATGCATCATGCAAGAGGATTTCTGCAGTTTGCCTCCCTTAGATATAAGTAGTATCAAAATGCATATTTAAACATAACAAACAGTCTTCCAAAAATCTTATTTAGGTCTTCATCTTCCTTTTTTTTTTCTCTAAGGTTGGATGTAGTCGGAAGTGCTGTGGGATTCTGCTTTGGGCAGCACCCACTGGTGAAAGTGTCAAGTTGGTTTTGCTTCAGGAAGTGTTAAAGCTGCTGAGATGGGCTACTGTGTTTGGCACTTGGTTCTCTGATGTGGACCTTTCCTTGAGTTCGTCTGTAAGGACCTGGACACTTTAACATTACTTTCCTTAGAGCATCAGCAAAATTGTGTCACTCTGAAAGGTTTTGTATTTATTTGTATGTCCCTGTTGTAAATTTTTATGTAGCTAATTTCTTTGTCTAATGATGCATCATGAAACTTGAAGATTTCCAGACGTAACCAATTTATAAATAACACGTACACATTCAGCCTAGCTTTTTTTAAAAAATATAGAAAAGACCCCACAACAACCCCTCCCAAAACACTGACCTCTATGAGGTATTTATTGTGCAATAACTGATCCACTTTAAGAGCTTGAAATAACCAGTAATGGTTTCCACTGCTGTTACTTAGTGCCACTTCAAAAGAAGGAAACAATCCTGACATTCACATTGCTGTTAATTCTTGGGGCGGTTACTATTAGCAGAGTGGTAGAATGACATGAGGTTACTCTTAAAACTACTTAAAGTTCTGACACTGAAAGCCTTATCTCTGTGTAGAAGACAACTTTTAACTAATTTTATTTGCTTCTTTACTGTTTGCTCATCCCTTTATAGGAAAGTGCCTTATTTAAGCACTGGGGTGGTTTTTTTTGGTGTTGACTTCTTACAGTCATACCAAGAGAAATTCTGCTTCATATTAACCAAAATGCAATAAAAATACTATCTTTTGAAAGCAATTAGGATTTGAAACTTGGAATGCATGAACGACCTTGCTTATATTATGGGGAAAATGGAAAAAAAAAAATCTCTTTTCCTACTCCATTCCTCACAGAGTGTATTTTCAGTCAGCCTGGTGAATATCCGATTGTTCCAATGGGGAAAGTTGGAAGTCATTGGAGTTTTTATGTGGTCAAAAAGGCATTTAGTGGATATGTAATCTCCCTTTTGGCTATGCTTGAACTCTCTTTACTCCTTTGCCTTTTCCATCTATTAAAAATCTTTACACTATGTCAAGGTCTTTAATCAAAATAGTTTCAAATATTACAATACTATACGAAAAAGTTTATAAAATTTTAAATTGTGTTAGGAAGACACACAAGGGCTGATTTCTTTAAAAAAGTGTATATTAAACCAATAAAATATTTATTTTGCCTATAATTTGTGTGAGTGTTTTGTATTGTGCATAGCTTACTCTTAAGCAAAACAAAAGTAAGATAGATTTGATCAAACTGTACACAGAACGGGGAACAATGGGAAAGCTCAGGACTTGGCTTTCCAAAAACCTTTTAGATATTCAGGGACCCTGAAATGTGAGAACAGTGTTGGCACTTAAAACCACTCTCTTAAAGTTGTTGGCTTCTGTTGCTGGTCCAAGACCTTGTTTGGTCTTGACCTCTCATCACAGTTTGTCTCTGTAAGTAGAGGCAGGGCTTTCTTGAAGATCTTACTCTGCACATTGAAGAGATGAAATACAAACTCTGGCAGCACTGACACGTGGCCATCCATACAAGGTGATAAGTTGCAGTAGATTCCTACCTTGCTTTGCAGCTTGCATGAGCACACAGCTCCATTGCAGAACTCCCAGGAGATAAGCCAGCCAGACCCACGTGCCTGCAACCTTTCTTTGCAAATGCACAAACCCAGAACCTACTCAGCCTGCTCCCCCAGCCAGATCAATTAACATGCTTGACCACTTATGCAGGTCCTGTGCCTTTGGGCTGCTCAAAGCAGCTTTCCAAGAAAGGTGGCAACTGCAGCCCTCAGGGAGTGATGGGGAAAAGCACTTCAGGAGCTGCTGGCAGTTGAGCAGGAGCTGCCAGCAGCATCTTCCATGGAGACTGCAGCCTGACTTCCTGCTGCTCCACCAAGAAAAGTCACTTGTTGGTAACATCCCAGAGTATCTGAGGTATTTCATCTTGTAGCTTGTAAGAACATTCAACCTCAGCAGTGCAAATCCTAGTGTTTAGTATATCCTGAGAAATGAAAAATAGTGCCAAATGTTCATCCAACTGATGGAAGTCAGATTTCTGAGGTTTGGCTATAATTTAAAATAAAGAAATTTCAAAGTTACATTTCTAAAACTAATGGATATAAAAGCACCTGTTTTTCCATAATCTGGGTAACAGATTTTTGCCATTCTTAAAGACACTTTCAGCTAATATTTTCTGAGTGACACTTACATATAGGAATGCCTATAAATTGTTTCAGAAAGGACAGGTGAGGAAGCAGAGGCAGCAGGGTGGTTCTGTACATTAGAGAGTGTTTATTCTGTGCAGAACCAAGGGTAGTGATGATAAGATTGAGTGCCTGTGGGTGAGAATTGGGGGGAGGAAGGCCAGCAAGGCAAAAGTCCTGGTGGGAGTCTGTAACAGACCACCCAACCAGGATGAGGTGGCAGATGAGCTGTTCGATAAGTGCCTGGCTGGTGTTTCACAATCATTGGCCCATGTTCTTGTGGGAGGATTTTCCTTGCCAGATACTACTGGAAACTGCAGCAGAGGAGAGGAGGCAGTCCTGGAGGGTGCAGAAGAGAATTTCCAGACACAATGTAAGTAGGGCTACAAAGGGTGGTGCCCTACTAGGCCTGTTTACAAACAAAGATGGGCTGGTGGGAGATGCTGTGCTCAAAACGGCCTTCAACCACAGAACCACGAAATGAGAGTTGGATTCTTGGTGAAGTAAGGAGAGGGATCAACAAAACCTGTACCTTGAACTTCTAGAGAGCAGAGTCTGGCATGTTCAGGACTCTGAAACTGTGGAAACTTGTTCCTTGGTTTATCTTCTACATCTTTTATATTTTAACTTTTGTTTAAAAAAATTTACAGTAACAACTAAATTTTATATTTCAGTTGTTTAATTCAGTGATATGGTCAGTCAACTTTTGCATTAAATATTTAATATGGAAAAAATATAATTTTATTCTAAAACCTATGTATACTACAGAGTTCTGTTTATTGAAAGACATTTGATTTATTCGATTTACCCTATTCTTGGTGAGGAAGTAAATTGTAGCATCTCATTCTGCTGAAATACCCTCTTAAAACCAGTACCATAGTTTTGCTTTCTGCACTGTTGAACTATAGTCCATATTAGGCAAGAATCTTTTGACTGTCTACTCAGGTCATGTCCCATTAATCCAGCTCATTTCCCATGTTTTGGATGTGTGTATTCTATTGATGGTAGTGGAGAGGATCTAGCAGTAAATGTTTGTACATTACTTCAAAGTGTGGAGAGCTGTGAATTTCAGAGGAAGACTGGAGTTACACTGAAGACAGTGTAAGTTCTGTGCTCAGATAAAGTAACTTTAAACTGATTCTGATTAAGACCATACTGCTGAGGAATTATTGTCTTAACAAAAGAGCTTGAATAAATAGAAGTAGCTGTATCTTTTTATTTATCTAGGCTTTATGTATCCTCATATATAGTTAGTACGTAAACAAGTCCAAACCTGATATTCTACAGATAAGAACTGGCGATGGAAATTTGGGTTAGGCTGTTACCAGGCCAACAGCTCTCACTGAATGTCACACTGCCTTTGTCACTGCTCAGAAAGATTTTCTGTTCTTCTTGGCCTGCCTGTGGCAGCACTTGGTACCCATGGGGCACATGAGATCTGCTCTGTGTTCTCCCACCCTTGCAGATTTAAAATTCTTTGCATTTTCTATATATAAATAGCAAACTTTGTTTCCAGCAGCTCAGTGGGAGTCACCCTGTTTGCAATGTTGTTTTGAAAGGAAAATTTCAGTGTCATTTTGAGTATGTAATTTTTTATTCTTGGAAGGCTTCTATCTGATTTTAGCACCTATGAGTGAGGCACAGTGCAGAGCCCAAAGGGAAAACCTGTACATGAACAGGTATGGTGTGCATAGCAAAGGCCATTTCCAGTGTTCCCTCTCTTTTTGCTCATGGCCAACACCATGAGCTGTGAAGCTGATATCCCTGTCAGGGCAAAGGCAGGAAAGAAGCTGTTCATCAGTTTGTTAGAAAAAGGCAGAAGGAAGGGGAACATTGAGGCCCTTTTGGCTGCAGCAGAAAGCCAACATGCTCTGCAGTGTTTCTCCCTCTGATGCTACTGGGGCTGTCCAGCAGTATGCTGAGAACATGCTGCTGTGAGAAGAGGGGTCAGCTGGAGAGCCCAGGGAAAGCACAAATCTACATATCTTTGTTAAATCACACATATCAGTGGCTACAATGGGGATTAAAGTTGTGTCTAAGACACACTGGAAGAATTTCCACTTCCAAGCTGAGCCCTTTCTCTGCAAAGGCAGCCTGTTGGATCAGGGTACTGCAACTTAATGCTTTTCTGCATCTGCACTGGTGAATTTAGGAGCCTAAGCCTCATGCAGGTTTGTTTTACAATGAACTCCAGCTCTCCTCTCAAGAGTGGTGCTGCAGTAGTCTCTGACCACACCAGAGGAGCTGAGGCAGATCAGAGCCACAACAAAAATGGTACAAAGAGAGTGAAGAACAGACACCCTTGAATTGCCATCCCAGAAGCCTTTGGCTGGAAACAAGATATAAACCTTTCCTAAGACACCAGGGGAAATAGCTCAAGCAGGAGCTATGCCATGAGTGCTTCCATAGCTCTTCCCTACAGCAAGACATTTTCAAAGGCAGTGCTTCATACCAGAACATGGCTAATGGCATAGGAAGGAAAGATCTTGGGCAGTTATTACTATTTTTAATTCCATTATAGTTTTAGCTGAATCATGGGGGCATCTGAAGCTTAAATTGTGGGGAGTGCACTAAAAACAGAAGATGAACTACAAGAATGTGTCAGTACTTAAATGTGTTTCTTCTCCAGACTATAATGCAGTCTATAGAAAATGCCAGCATGTATTGCCTGGAGACTTCCAATCCTGCAAATTGTGTAAGAGGGAGCCAAGGTAAACATCCTGAAATGCTATATCTGAGTGCTCTCTCAGAATTTTAAAAATGCTGTTATTTTATCAGTGCATGTGGAGATGTGGCAGCCAGCTCCAAATAGGCACAGGGAGAAAAGCTGCAGGAAGCAGATACTTCCACATCACATCGTTGGGGGCCTGTCTCCCAGTCCTAGCCCCATAAAGGATTTGGCCTTGTGTTTTGTTCTGTCTGTTGCCTGTCTCCCTTCAGAAGCTGCCAAAAAGTGGTTTTGTTGGTTTGGGGTTTTTGTAAGGTTGTTGAGCATTTTTCTTATATATGCCATTGATAAAAATGCATTTGAGACATGATTCCTGTGTAACCCTGTGTATGTGTGTGTGTATATACCCCTGGTATGTCTGAAGCTGTCATTGAAGATAATGGCACATCTGCGCATGAAGGACTTGTGAAATTGGATAATTAGACTGTCCTGAAAACAACTCTCTTATTGTCCTGGTGAAAGCAGAGGGTGCCTCTCTTACTTTAGTGACTTAGACATCATTAGACAGCCAGCTGCTAAAATTGTCCTCTTGCTCTAATTGTGGAAGTCTATAAAGAAAGTTATGTTTTGTCTTTGTAGGAATAGTGAAGGCTGAAATATGGTCATATGAAACACTGAATAGCAATGCTTTGTGCATCTCTGTCATTTGTCGTGGTGAACGAAACTAAGCATTTCACTTAAGCACCAAAAATATTCAGGACTCAGACTGAGAGGTCTCAGAATTACCCGGTCTCAGGCTCTGCTTCTAGCAGCTGGTGGGACCAAGTATCTCCAGAAGGCCCCAACCAATCAGACTCTTCTGTGGTTCAAAAGTCTAAGTTAATGCCACCTAAACTATCATAAAAAATCGATCAGGAAAGTTGCCAGCCACTAGCTGTCAGCTGGAAACCACTATGGTTCACAGTAGCTTAATTTTGATGAGGAGGGGAATTTTGGCTCTCTTCGAGAGTTATTTTTGATCATTGAGCCAACTGGATCCTTAACTTAAAGTGTATCCTCACCTCCTAAACTTTATCAGGTCCTTCATAAACCAGCTAGCTTGTGTGCTTGCCTCTGTTCAGAAACAGCCTAGTGTTCTGATAATGTGTCATGATTTTAATTTGTAAAAATCAAAGCCAAACAAGTATTTAGTGTCTGCCTTGCTGGTTTGTTCTGTGTCTGAGGCCAGTGCATTGTTCTCATCCACCATCCTCGCTCCTTCCCCGCCTCCTCCTCTGGCACAGGTGGGAAAGTACTCAGTGACTCAATAAGCTTGTGGTGAACTGTGAAAATCCTTAGTGCTCTCAGTGGCCTGAACAAAGAACATTTTCAAATTCCTCTGAGTTTTGCAAAGAGGTAGGTTAAGTCAGTGATTACCGGGTACTGTTTCACACACTTCTTTTGAATTAACATGAAATGACAAGTGAAAATCTATTATATTCACTCAAAGGAGTACTATTGATATGATTGACCAAATTATTTTCCTGGTCTTGGAATGAAGCACAGGTTTTGTACCCTTAAGTAGGATTTAGCCTCTGAATTTTAGTCATCCAAAAGTGATTCAACTAGTCTGAATCATCTTTCCTTTTGCTAGAGTTAATGGAGAGAAAATGTAATCCTGAGTAAACACTATATCCCACTTCACTTGGATAGTATGAGATGCCATAGATGTGTTTAGCATGAGGGAGCCCGGAGAGCTGGCTCAAGTGTGGGTGTTCTCAGTATCTGGAGTCACATGAAATGGAGCCCACCAAAAGAAATCAGTCTCAATCTGCAAACCAGGCCTAAGGTGCAAACCCGCCAAAGAAGCGTCATGAAATTGTGGGCATCTCTGTAGCATCATCATGAAAAATCTTCCTGTAAGATTAAGCAGAGTCTAAAACTGTAAGATTTAAAAAATATTTGTAAGAGCAGAGGGAATTGTGTTATATGTGAAAAGAGGAGAGTGGTTCTGGCACACTGTAACAGAGATCGAATTTTTGCGTCCACCCCTCCTGCTACCTCCACCCCCAAAATCTGAAAACTTCCTGATTTCTGTTCATCAATAATTAAGAGCCCATCAGCAATACTCAGAGGGAGCTTGCATTGCACTTCAGAGCAGCCAGTTAGTAATATACGGTGGAGAGATCCTCTTTTTCAAATCCCAAGGCTCCAGGCCATGCAATGCTAGTATTGCATTTTCAATTAGCTTCTGAGTGAATGCTTGGCATATTTAGAAGTGAGCTGGTACACAATTAGCTTATTGTTCCTTTCAGCTTTCTGCTGAGAGGATCTGAAGGGCTGCTGAAGAGAGGGGAGAGGGGAAAAAAAAAAATCAAATAGCCAAGCCAGTGGCATCTCTGTGGATGTGGAATAAGGGAGTTGCTCGGCTCCCGCAGATTCCCGTGCTAAGTCGGGAGTTCCAGCTGTTCCTGCGGAGCTCAGCTTGGCTGTGGGGACGGCGCCGGGGCACAGGCACAGACCCAGGCTCGAGCTCCAGGCTCTTCTCTCGTCTGTCTCACCTCAGCACCGCGATGGAGCCCAACAGCCCCAAAAAAATACAGTTTGCTGTGCCCCTGTTTCAGAGCCAAATAGATCCTGAGGCAGCTGAGCAGGTAAGGGAGAGGAGTTCCTTCACTGTTTTGAGGGAATGGGGTGGGAATGGGGCAAGATGTGGGTGAGAATGAGTGACACTTGTGGCCTAAAGGCTTTTGTAGCTTATGTAAGTGAAAGTGTAGATTAAATACTCAGGAGATTGTAGCCATGTTCCATATACTTAAAGAGGGAGAAGGATATGTCCTCTAGCCAGAATAAGGCTTCTTCACCTTGGGTAGGTTTATTATTGGATGTATATTTGTCGTGCCTTTTCTGTAACTGCACTTCTACCCTAATACTTACATTTCACATGAATAGACCCCATGAATACATTCTCAACAAATCAATTCTAGTGTATTATATGTACATAATGCAAAGCATAAAGTTAAAAATAGGTACCTAATAGAAATATTGTGAAGATCTCTTATTTACCTTTCATTTTAGCATAAGAAAATGCAATTAATATTTTGCACAATAGTCATCATTTCAGTTAATTCCTGTATTTCTCATGATTTTTTACAATCTTTAAGTCATTTTACATGCCCGAAATATATATATATATATGTGTGTGTGAATATGCCGTGCTTATGTCCTTGTTGGAATAATGTGTGCACTATTTTAGGTTTTAACTCACTCCCAAAAGATAATATAATATATATATATTACTGTATGATATATATATATATATAATAGATAGATAGATAGATATAGATAGATAGATAGATATATAGATATGGATATATAAATATATATCACTACAAATGTCTAAGGAGTAAAATGTATCTATTACTGTATACAGATTTGTATAGATGTGCCTAAAAAAGGTCACAGGCAGTCTCGTGAGAAAACTGTATAAATCTTAATTAGGTGACCCAGTATATTTCTCTCTGTGCAAGTTCTTCTTGACATCTGCTTCTATTTGGGTACGTCTGATTTTGGCTGATACCAGGGGAATATTATAACCTTAAAGTTCCATATCATTAGCCATGAAATTATTTGTACCTTTAGGAGAGTTATCTGGTTTCCTGAATATTCTGATGTCATGTCTCTAAAAGGCAGACACCTTTTCCAGAAAACGATGAGTTGTGAGTGACCACTGAATGTGAAGTATTTGAAGGGTGCAGAAAAGAATTGTTGCAGATCCTCATTTTGTCTATAGGCACTTCTGAGCTGCGAGATGCCCGTACCTTACTGAGCAGTTCTGCATTGAATTCAAGCAGAATATGTTCTAGTATTTTTCTGAAATCTGTGAGAACCATAGGATCAGGATTTCCTGGAATTCCCATGGCTTTTGAAATGTTGTAGCCTATTTTCTGCCCGGTATTTATGGACCGTCCTTTTTTTTTTGTGTTGTGAGTTGGATTCCAAGTGCTATACAGTTTCACTGTGGGTGTGTGATGAAATTAAAATAGTAAATTCTACAGTCAGCTACAGTTACACTAATCTGGAATAAACCCATTAACCCTGATGATGTAATTTTCCATTTACACTTCTGAAAGCAAAATTTGAACCCAGCTAAATACAGATGTTGGCTCAGCAAATGAAAAAGAATAAATGCACTGACATTGAGATTTTGTGTCAAAAAGGTTTCTAGCTTAAATGCTCCTAGTCCCTCTCTTAAATTCAATAGAATATCAGGCCTGGAGGCTTTAGTGAAGCAGCACAAAGCTTTCAGTGCAAATGTGTGCATTATAGGGTGGTATTCCAATACCATGCAGTTCAGCCACTGTTGACAGAAGAAAAGCAGTTACCCAGGTTAACTCTGAAGAATTGTATACAATTCAGTACTATATACTAGTATGTAAAATCTGCAGTACTGAAAATACTCTTTTTAAGGTCTTGAATACTAGAGTATTTTTAGTTAAAGAACAGTAGTAACCTGTCTGACAATGGTTTAGAAATAGAAGTTCATTGGAAAGCATGCCTGCAAAATTCTGAAATGCAACTGCAAAATATTATTACTTGTGAGAGCTATGGCAGTACTAGATATTTGCACATACAAGCTCCCAAACTACAGCAGTCATCTTCCTGATGGAAAGTTGAGTGTCGATATTTTAAGATATGACTGATATTTTTAAGCAAAGCATATCCAAAACCTTAGGTGAAGGTGATTACAAATCCTAAAGGTATTTTGGACAGCTCTCCCCGTGCCTTTGTTCTCCCTGAACAAGCAGCAGCATGACTCTGGTTGCTGTCAGACCAGACAAGTTGTCAGTAAGACAGTGAAATGCTGCTTTTCTTTAAATAGTTTCCTTTTTAATTTTGCCTGGTCTATACTCTGGAGGACACCAGACAGATTTTTTCCTTTGCTTTGTGTTTGTCGCAATTGATGGGCTCTAATGACTCTCCTTGGTTCATATCTGTTACAGATCAGGAAAAGAAGGCCTACACCAGCATCACTCGTCATCATGAATGAACACATGCCCCCAGGTGAGTGCCAGCATACCTTCTAAACCACTGAACTTGTATGCACAGGATTGGCTGCAAACTGGTTTGATTAACTACATGATTTTAAAAATCCAGCATTAGTTTTGTAGCTCTAAATATCAAACAACGGATCATAGGACTGTTTGGAGTAAACCCCATGAACACAGGTAATTCCTGGCCTTCAGATAATGTCATTGATTCCACAATTATATCCTCCATGTAAATCTTAGTTATATGTAGAAGGAGAATTAATATGACCCAGATTCAGTGCTTCTATCCAGAAATGTTTTCTTTCTCTGGGTGGAGACTTCAGAGATCCACAAAGTCCAATCTCTAGAGATACCAGACTGGTTCCAGCATTAATTCAACCCAAGGAATTGTTTCTACAAAACAGATTCTCTTCTAGTTTCTTGATAAAACATATAATGTGTTTTTTTTCATTTTTCTTTTTCAAGTGTGAATACATTTTCTTCATCCAGGAGTCCCCTCAGAAGACTCTGTGGGATGGGATGATTTGAGGTTGAGACATACTTTGTCATACAAATATGACTTCAGAAAGATTCTTTAATAAGCTGTTTAGGGAGTGTTATAAACAAAAAACTCCACAAAAAGGGGAAAATCCTCAATACTTAATCCCTGGGAACACAGTGCCAACTTTATATCAAACTTTTCATTTGTTGTGCTCTGCAATGATTTTTTTCCTGCCGTATCTCTTACTCACCTGAATCTTTTTCAAAAATCTTTTTGGAGAGTAGCTTCCTGTCCTGAATTTCAGGTAGTTCAGCTCTTAAAATGGTGCACAAAAGATCTGCCTTGAACTGACTTTCTTTACCTATATGGGATAATAATGGGATCTACACTGTCTATGTTGCTAGGACTTAATTTAAAGCAAATTCACCTTGGCTGTTAATCTCTTTTGCAATTCACTTTGTACACTTTGTACTGTCATATTTCCTTTTATAAACAGATACTTGGTACAACACCAAGTCAAAACCAAACAAAGAATAAGAACTCTTTAATTTACAGGAAATTTTACTGTAAACAAAGTGGTGCATGTCTGTTATCACCTTTCCTGCAATGTTCATAATAAGTCTTTAAATAAATCATTTTTATTATGAGTCAGGATGGCTGCAGGTTTCAGTTGACTTCCATATAAGCCCATGTGTTAGTATTTGTCTTCACTTATTTAGATTTGGGGTTTAGCTATTATTTTTTCTTTCTAGATGCTGGGAACTAATATTAATGAATTTATTATTTGGCTAAATAATTACCTTGTCCTGCTTTTAAATTTTCCACGAAGTCAGATAAAAATAAAAACTTTAAAAGCAGCTTCATTTTCTTGCCCTTCACCATGAGGATCGTGCAGATTCCCATAGGGTGTCACTTGCTTAATATGGGCAAGTGTTTTGGGCAGGGTGTGTGCAGTAGCTCTGTAATCCTGCTGAATACAAGGACTGTAAAGCCAGGTTGGAAAGGCAGACAATGGGTTTACAATGGAAGTGCAAATACTAAATAAAGCCTTCGTGGTGTCCATCTTGCAAGGTGCTGTACAGCTTCTGAGATGGTTGCATGCCTTCAACTTTCAGTCAGCTGGTCCTAAAGCCTCTTGACACCTTGCTGATTAAACCCCAAAATGCTCGTCAACCACTGGGTTTTGAACAGAATTCAGTGGGATGCTGAGTGAAATTTGTCTCCAAAAATAGTAAATTCATCAGAGCAAATGGATGCAGTTAATTAAAAAAAAAAAAAAAAAAAAAAAAAAAAAAAAAAAAAAAAGTAAGGGTGCTAACTTGACACTCCAACAAATTGCTTTAGAGGTGTGATTCCCTAGATCAGCAGGGAAACTGAACAGCAGAGAATTCCAGTGACATACTGACAAAGCCACCTTTTTTTATTAGAGCTGGGCTAAACAAGAGTCCTGTCCCTTGAATTTTACCCACTGGAGTATTCCACTTCCTTTATTAGGAGCAAGGAGCCAGCGAAGGATATGCTTCCAAGAACTTGAATGTGAGTCCTAACACAATTCTAAATGTTTGGATGCCCCTGCAAAGTTTACTCAAATTATCTAAGCTTCTCTTTTTGAAAAACAGAGACAGACATACTCTAGGAATCAGACATCTCTATAACCTTCTGTTACAGCTGCTTCTGATTGCAGCAGGTAAAAAAAAAAGTTGCATTTTTGTGGTATTCTGGTGCTCTGGATGCACACCCATCTGGAAACTAGAAGGCAGAAAAATGTGTTTGGACATTTAAGAACTTCATAATAAATTCAGCTTGAGTTCTTCTGTAAAAACATCTAAAACTTGTTTTCTCTTAGGTCTTCTTGTCCACCCCTGATGCCTGTTACAGCTTTCAAAGGGATACATCTTCACCTATTTAGGTCAGGTCAGTTGTGCTATAAAGTGAAGATGGAATATCTGCCGAGCCTAAGTCATTTTAACCAATGACAGCTGCTCAAAAACTGTAAGAAGAGTCTGCTTGACTTCCTTGCCTCCAAGGAGACAGTGTTAGAATACTCTGAATGATTTAAAGGCAGGTGAAAATGTGACTACAGGAGCTCATACCCAGCCTGTAGCATCATTGACTCACATTTCCTCACGCTCACTCTGCTTGGCATCATATATAAGTGCAATCACAGTCTACAACAGAGAAATCTGAGTTGCATCAGCAACAGTGATTGCAGTGGACAGTGTGACCTTGTGAAGAAACATAGCAATGAATAAACCCTTAACTCTATCTGTAAGTTCTCTGTCAAGTGATCTTAGATGGGTTGTGTCACATCTGAGCAGAGAAACTAGCACTAGCAAACTGACTTGAGTTATGAAGTCCTTTAAATCTATTGTGCTTCGGTTGCCATCAATGGGAGTTATATTTTCTGAGCATCTGATGTTTGATTTTGTAATATCAAATCAGTTTACTTTTATTTGAAATTGTAAGACCCTTTTACCATCTGTGAAGACAAAGACAAGTATAAAGTGAGAGAACTACACAAATGGGCAGCATCTCATCCTGTGAGGGTAGTGCATGTGTTACTGGGGTAACCCACTCGCTTCCTCCTATAGCCACAGTTGCTCTACACATGCCTTTTATAAAAGGAACATGCTAAGTTTAAAAGACATATTTAACTATTACACTACACAAGTGTTTCATAAAAAAATTGTTAAAGCTCTCCTGCTTCCTTTTTCCCTTGAAATATCCTTGGTCACAGAAACTGAGTATCACAAGCAGCCTTTTCTGTGTACACACAACCTCCTGTATCTATACCTGCACAGCAGAAAATATGGGAATATCAATTCTTATTAGCTGAAATAAAAATCTGAGCATGCTTTAAACCAGCAGAATATCATAATGCAACAGCTCAAGAAAAAAGCTGGTAGCAAAGCAGAGAACTGATAGCTGAGGGAAGAAAGCACGTCAGACCACAACTCAGGTTTAATACCATTAGGGCTCGCTTTGATCAGAAAACAATGCCAGCATTCCTGTACAGACTGGCATTGTCACAGAGCCAACACAACATCAAACAGTCTGGCTGGCAAAGGCTCTTCAACTTATGTCAAAGTGTTCAGGCTTCTTGAAGCATTAGAATATGGGTAAACATTAGGATAAACTTCTGTGTATCTAAATTTTCTATGTATTTGCTGTTTCCAACTCCCCTTTCTGCTTTGTCGCCTGTTTTTTACTTCCTTGCTTGTAATGTAAATTTTACTCTTTTTTTAAAAATACAGCTGCCTTTTTGTGCTTTGCAAATTTCATTTCAAAGCAGGAAGGATATATTATCACTGCAAAAGCAATATAGAACATATCTTCCCAGTTTAACACAGTACATGTGAGCTTACTGAATGCTGGAAATCATAACGTGAAGAAAAGCAATCTGTACCTGTCTGTAAACAAGGAAGGCGCTTGCAGCTTGTGTTTGGGCATTAGCAGTTTTGCTTTCTCATTCCTACCTGATTTTTGGTTATCCAGAAAAGATCCATGCCTTTCAGTTTATTGTCACTTCCCCAGAGATGTCACATGGGCAATCTTGGTATTTAGTGCAGCAGCAAGCAACACAGCCAGGTGAGTATTGGGAGGAAAATGTCCTTACACCTTTTTCAATCCCGTGACAACCAAAAGTAGTTGAGGTTTTTATGCTAAATTGGTTTTAGGCACTTCCAGACTTTCCCTGCACAGTAAATCTCATTACCACAGACAGATGTGCTTTTCTGCTGATGCAAACTGTACCGGCACCACATTCTTGATGGGATTAATGTGAGCCACTTTGCCAGCATTAAGGTTTGTGACTAATATTAGTTGGATCATGCTTCTAGGTGAATGAATATGTTTGGGTTTAGATCTAATGATCACATATTTTTTTTCTTCCAAGATGAAATAAACTGAGCTCAAGAAAAGAGCTGCTTAGTAGGAGGCAGGTGTTTCTGAGCATTCTCAAGCAGCTCTGCTATAGTTTCCCAGGGAAAAATGTCAGCAGAAAACTCTTGGTCTCAAAGTTCATGGAAACTGATATGTTTTTCAAACGATTGAGATTCTGGTAGGACATACTGCTTGCTTTGGTCCAAGAACTAGAGAATGAGTAAGCCAAATAGCAGCTGTTTCCAATTGCAAATTTAGGCTTCTAATATGGTAGTAGAATATTCAGAAAAGCAGTACATGAATAAAAACTGTCATTAGCTGTATTTTTTTTTGTCAAACTAGTGGGTTTTTTATATGCTAAATGTGTATGCCATTTAAGTATTCTGTCTCTTTTTATACTGGCCCAGGAGTCCGTGGAGCTATTTCAATAAGTAATGGAAAACATCTGTGTCTCCTCACACCAGAGGACTGGTATAGCCCAGGGTACATTACTGAAGGCACCAGGATGTTCAGAGATTGGGTGCTTCTTGTCAAGGCTGTGAGGACCTTCGTGTTCTTTCAGCCTGTGCTGGAAAGGACTCTCTGACACAGTGAAACAATGAAATATGTAAAGTAAACATTGCATAAGGCCTGACAAGTGATAGGGGTTCCAGAACAGAGATGAAAATGTCTGTGCTCAAAAATATCCTGCTGTTTGCAGGATGATGTGTTACTGCAAATGTTCAGTGGTGAACAGCATCCTGTTTTCTTAGCTACATACACTATGCTCACATGCTTCTTCATTTGGGTTACTCTGAATTTATTCTGCAGCTCAGGCCCACAGAGTTCCCTGCGACAAGGAACAGAAAATGTTCCTCACACATATGCACTGTGAGTACAGACTCCATGAAAACTAAAAGAAAAGCTCAAGGACTTAAAAATAAAGAAAAAATGTCAAGAACCTGTCCTTGAGCTATTCTTTATTCAGCCCAGAAGGAATGACTCACATGCTCCAGAAAGAAACAATGAATTAAAAAAAAAAAAATTTTTTTTCATCCATTCATGGAAACAGGCCATTTTATGAAGATGGTCCATTTTCATGAGAGGATGAGGATTTTATATGTCAGTGTCATCACTTGTGAAAAGAGTTGTCATGCTTCCTGCAGTGCAGTAAGGACAGCAGGCTGGAGGACAAGGCCTGAGTTGGCTGAGATGCAGTGAGCAGTGCTGTGCCTAGACTGAGGGGTGTCACCAAAGCAGCCAGCTGTATTTTCACAATTTTTGCTGTCCTGAACACAGTAATTCACAAATAGAAGCATTCTATTTAAACAATTGTAAAACACATAGTGTGAAACAGTAGCAAATATGTACTATTTCATATAGAGCCCAAAAAGAGTCTGGACTGTCTCTCCAGTCACTAAACAGTGAAGGGTCTGACAGCTACATAGAGGCAATCAAAACAAAAAACTATTATGCATGTTCTGGTCAAAATTCACTTATTTTACTGAATTTTTCATGTTTATTTTTATCCATGTGTCCTTAATTTTTGATGTTTATTGTTTGACTGTACAGGTACATTTTACAAGACCCATATGAACTAGTTTCTCCTAGTTAGCTGAAGTGAGTAAATTTAGTCAAAACAAGAACGAGTCCCTCCCATTCACCAGAACCTCCTGTCCCTCCATGAGATGGGGCAGTCCTGGGTGCAAACACTGCCTGAGAAGGCTCTGGAGGATGGAAATAAAGGTTGGATAGTCATAACCAGGACTTGGATTTGTGCCTACATCAGAGATGTGGTGCAGCTGAGAGGGCATGAAGCCAAAACCCCAAAAACTTTACTTGCTCCCAGTATGGTTGGAATTGCATTAATCCATTACTCTTGTTCCAGCACTGAATACCCAAGAAATGAATTAAAATATTTTGGTTTTATTTACCAGTGCAGCTAAACTCCTAATGCATACCATGATTTTTGTTTCTCCTTCTCCCTGCCTCCCACTGGTTTTGTGTTGGAAGGGTCAATGTCCGTGGAACTATCTGAAAGTGAATGTGGTATTTTTAGAGGCTGAACCTTGTACTCTTCATCTGTTTTCCTTGTTCCTTATACAAAAGCACCATAGAAACAGCCCTCTTCCACCCCAGGAGATTATTTGCAAAATATTTTTAATATACATGGCTTCACATTACAGCTCTCCAGCTGCTTGATCATTCAGCGTCAGGCCTGATAAGCTTTTGGAATGTTTACACTTGTTATCACCTCTGTGTGTACAGCACGACAGAGCCGAGCCGTGGGTAGGGAGCAGCAGTGGGCACGGCTGCCTGACCTGGCATGGGAGTTGGTTATCTGGGCAGCTTCTAACTTTATTCCATTTATAAGGCTTAATATTTGGCTAGAGGAGCTCTTCACAGATTTACACAGTGCCAAATACTTATGCACCTCATATATAGTTTGTTTTGCTGAGAATTCAGAATAGATGGTGAGTTTCCTAGTTTGAAAATGAAGTGCCTAGGTGTAATTTCTTCTTATAGTCAAAATACTTAATCTATATTTAATACAACTACATGGATGTACAATTTGGGGTGTTGGTGGTATTTTAAAAAGAGAATTTGGATCAAAATATGTCTAGCCTGTGGCAAAGATTCTTTTGTATTAGGGGTAGGGGTGTTCAACGGCAAAATAAATCGGAGAATATTTGGAATTAAGTCCATTTAAACATTATAAAATGAAATTTTTAAAATAAGAATGTCAAGATAATTTGTTTGAGATTATGATTAAATCAAACTTCAATAATGTGCTAATACTGATATTTTCAATATATATTTTTAGTTCACATCAGGTAATAAACTAAAATCCATTAATAGATGTTTCAGCCTTGGGAAAAGAACATAAGGCAGGGTTTTTCTGACCTCTGCTATTTAGCACTTAATGCAGCACTCATTTACCATGATGACGTGTGCAGAATAAATAGATAATGCAGATAGATGAGAGAGAATCCAGCTTTTAGCACTAACCTCATTATGTTCAGAATATTGGGAAGGGGTTGCACTTAGAGCATCAATCAAGGTAGCCCATTTGTCGAGATTTTAGAGACAAAATTTAACTCTTTAAACAGCGTAACAAGTCAAAACTTCACTTCAAAATACATCAAAAGTGGGAATTTAATGAATCTGTACCTAAAGCTAGCAGAGAATAAATAAATGGAATGTATCAGTCCTAAAAGGTTTTGCCAGTTACAGAAGGTTGCAGAAATGCAGTGAGTGCAGGGAGCCGCAGAGCTGAGCTTTGCTTTCCTGTGAGTCTGAGCTGCCTGTGTCATCAGCTGGTGGAAACAAGATCAGATGGACCAGTCGGGTCTCTTTTTACAGTAACCAAAGCTTAATGTCTATTGAAAGGAGCTCTGTTTCCTCGTCCCCTTCAAAACTCCCTTATTTCTTGTGTCTGTATCTAAAATCACTTCAGATTTTTTCTCAAATATCTTTACTGGAGGATCAAGAGACTATCAGAGTAGGAGAATGAAGCACAGTGACCTGCTCCTTCTTTGTTCGTGTTTTCCCTGGGATACCCAGCATGCAGATGTCCCACGGGAATTGATGTCTTGGTATTACTCATCTTGTGGAACCGAACTGTACTGACAGTCAGCAGTGTTAAGCAGATGAAGGTGCATTGTAGAGGTTGTGTTTTCCACCTGAGGCCGTGTCCTTCTTTCTGATAAGACAAGCAGAGAAATCCACACAGAAAATGAACATGAGCAAGGCAGATTGAAGTCCAGTACAGCAGTGAGCTCTATTGCACCCTGCAGTGTGGCTTATCCTGGTACCTGCACTTGCCATAACCTAAACACTTTGCACTGAGCCTCCACCACTCAATGGCATGTAGTGATAGTATTCCCCTCAAGGCTTTCGGAAGTTCCCTGCCATAGCTGTTCTCAGGTAGTGGTAGGAAGCAGGGATTTGGATGGACCTGTCCTGCTCTTTCCTTGGCCACATTCACAAAGTAGCTTCTCTGGGATCGGCCGAAGCACTTGTTCTGCCTTTCCCCTTTTGTGCGAGCATCTGCAGGGCAGCTGCAGAATTGGAGAGCCATTTAACCTAAAAGCCCAGCTGGTTTGAAAGCAACACGTTTGTGTTACTAAGTGCTAGTTTGTATCTTTTTCTCTTCCAAGGGGAATTGTACTGATGAACGAAAAGGAAGGGGGGCAGGGGCAGGAAGGGGGGAACAGGGGTAGTTAGGGGCTTTTAGTGTCTGTTTTTGAAATACAGTAGAGAGCGAGCAGCATGTTACTGTTAAGAGGTGCGCTTTCAATCCCCCTGAAATGCTCGTGCTGGTGTGTGACTTAGGCTTTTAGGCTTTAATGTGTACAGCATATCCAATAGGAGCATGTGCCTCATTCCGAAGGAATCACAGCACTGAAGACAGTGAAAGTGATAGTACAGATAGAGATGTATAAAACAGAAGCCATGGTCCCCTTTGTCTCTGATATGTAATAAGGTTAGTAGAAATTCTGAAAGTTGCCTTTGGAAATTACAGCTGACTTATTCTGAGCTAACAATGATTGCCCTGGGCTGTTCCGGCCCACCTAGTTGTGCGTAAGGCAAGAATGAGATTATGGAACCTGGTTTTGCTGACTCTTTGAAAGCTTGGAGGACCCAGCAATGGCTTTACAAAACTGATATTTGCATTTTTTTTTTTTTTAAAAAAAAAGGGTCCTAATCCCCAAAAGGGCTATTATTAGTAGCTGACTGTAAGATGATACATGTATGTGAGGAGCTCTCTGCATGTGCATTCTAAACCACAAGCAAGCCACAAGCAGTTGGCCAGGACTAGCTTTGCAAAGCGTTCTTACTGAAATCCTTGAGGTATTATTCCAAAAGGAAGGAAATTGCTAAGGCAGCAGTAATAACCACTGGCTAAGGAAAAATTTTATTGTTTTGTATGTTTTTTTCTCCCATGGCAAATGCCACTTTCCAGAATATACAAATACGTTCAGATATCATGCATTTTAAATGGCTTTATGAGCCATAGCATGCTAAGAAATGTTTGTCTGGGGTTTTTTTGTTGGTTTTTTTTTTGTTTTTGTTTTTGTTTTGGCTGCTGCTGGTGGTTTTTATTTTAGAGCTTAGAATGTTCCTACAGCTCCCAGCCGAGAAAGGAACCACTCACAGTGATGGCATTTGCAGCTGTAACAGTGATAGAAAGATCACAATTGGTAGGTCAATGCTGAGCCATTTTCCATCACAATTGATTCCTGCACATGAAGTTACTAGAAAATAGTTTAAAAGAGTATCCTGGGATTTCTGTATTTCTGGTAATCATGGATTTTATTTCATGATCTTTGCCTCAGTATTGTATTTAGATCTTCAGCTTCTTCAGTCATTTGAACATAGACTGAACCTAAAGCAAGAGAACAGATGGAAAGTAGCTTTACTAATTAATAACTTTACTAATGCTATCCAGTGCTATTGATGGACTCACAGCCTTGGGTAGCTGTCTGCTCAAGGTTCTTGAAAGTACTGTGTTTGAAAGTACTTAATGACACCTCTAAGTCTTTTCACAAACTAATAACATCGTTAGGACTAGTACATCAAAGTACAAAATACTTGCAAGCTGCTTGGGAAGCTTTTTGAGTATGAGTGTTGGGTACATGTGGTTAAACAGTAGCAATCATTAACAAAAATTTAGTAGTCTGGCAGTTTGTTTCACCTGGGGATTCTCGCTGCAGACTTATGTTTCTGCTCTTTGAACCTGCATCTCTGAGTATTTGCTAGCAGCTTCTCTACAGCCCTGGCCTTCTTCTGACCTCTCAAAACCTGGTTTTGTCTCCACTACTCTCCTATTTCCTTCATGTGAGTCTTGTCTTTCACTGCCAGTTTTCAGGCCAGGTGAGAGTATGCTATGAGTGTGGAAACTTGGTCCATACAGCAAAGATGCAATCTTTATTGATATCTGTCCTGTCAGAATAGCCCCTATGTCAATGTCACCTCACCATGGGGTGAGTTCTACTACAGCTGTACAACTTTGAGACAACATATTGTGATTTAGGCCTACTTTGCAAGTCTTTGTTCTTTGCCTTATTCTGTATGTCTGTGAAAGTTCAGTTTTCTAAGGTGTCCTTGTGGTTTAGTTTGGCCCTTCAGCACTGCCTGGGGCACCCAGAAATGATGGCTGTCCAGTTCCCTTCTGGTTCCTGCCAGAAAATCAGTGGTTTACATTTATTTGCTGCAAGAATAAGGGATTTTTTTTCTAATGTATACTTGAATCTAAATGGCAGATTTTAATAATTCTAAGTAGCTGTGCATAAAAGGATCATATGTAAACTATCATGTATTTTTCAAGTCTTATTTCTCTCATTTTGAGACCTGAGTTTACCAACAGCTTTCCTGATAGACCAAGGATTTTAAATTTCACATCAATAATCCCAGCAGTTTTCTTCAGTTCATCTCATTTATTTTTACTTATTTGAATGTATTAACCTGGACTTTCAATGGTGGAGTGAATATTGATAGGACTGTTATTGCTTAGTTTAGATAATGAGCTAGAGTTTTGACTAAGAGGCAGTTTATGAATGGCTGAAGTTCTTTCCCAGTTGCATTAACTCTAAAACCAGTTTATTAAATGAGAAAGTATTTTGCCTTTTTTCTCTTTTTGATTTCCTTGGTCTTTTGGGTTTTTTTAACCAAATAGGATAAAATACTGACTTTTAAATGAATGGCAAAATTTGCTGTTGCCTACGGCCTAATAAAGTCAGTGATAAAAGATTGTCTTTCACTTCTCCCCAACACCCCGTTTTGCCCAGTTTGTTGCTGAGGCAGGATTTGCACTGAGCCTGTGCTGAACTCCTGCGGGCTCATTTTCCCTGTAACACCGCTCAGCTCCGCCTTAGATTCTGTTCCCTGTCAGAACCAGGCACTGACAAACTCCTCTTTGCCAAGGGTCAGACCACAGCAGACACCCCAGACTCCTGACTGAGCTGAACTCGGTCATGCTGGACACAGAAAGAAGTACTTTGCTGTTAAATAAGTGGTACCTCTATGGAATGATTAAGTTTTAGGGAGCCTCAGAGCAACGTGGAAGCAAACCCTGATCCAGAGCTTCTGCCCTCAGTGATACCCTGTGGTCCTACCAGAGGCTCCTCCCGGCTCTGGTGCCAGGAGGCCACACTGATCAGCTGCAAATTACGTGAAAAGTTCAGCTCAGAGTCACTCCTAGTAATTTAGTCGGAGATTTTTATTTGGTTCAGAAAATGTCTCATCTGAGAGATCAAAAGAAAAAATAAAGTACTTACCTCCTCCTGGTTAATCTTACTTAGTCATTCTTTGGAAGCTGTCTCCATTTCCTTCACCAAAGAGAAGTTTGTGCTGCTTAGAAAGCAACTAGAAGAAAACATCTCCTAGGCTAGAATTGTTTATATTGTGAATTAAAGCTAATCTTTACATTAGCTGTCCAAACAGTATGTTTATTTCATTCGTGTTTCTCCCTGGGTGGATTACCTCTCTGGGAGGACCTGCCAGCTCTGGAATTGTCCCCGTACTACAGATCCAGGACTTCATAGCAGGAACTGTTCCCAGTGCCTTGCTCACCTGACCGTCTCTCATGGAGCAGGACAGGGCCTCTTGTGTTTCAGAAAAAGAAAATTCCACACGGAACTATTCTTTTCATGACAGGCTTTTCCACAAAACCTGTTTTATGTCCCGTCATTCAAAGCCAGAACAATGTCAGAATAAAGCCTTACAGAGCTGGCAGCAACTGAAAGACCACAAAGTCAGGCAGAAATGCAGCACAAAGACAAGAGGCAGAAAACTTATTCCTTTTTAAAGAAGGGAAAAAATAATTAAATTTTGATTCTCATTCAAAATATATTTTGAGAAACCGTATTTGATTTATGGTATTTATTTAGAATCTGTCTTATATTAATATTTGTCATGTATTTTACAGATAGAAAATGAAAAAATTGGAATAAAATTCTTAGGAGAAGGATGATTTTTGTGCTTGTTGTCATAACTCATGATTGCTCTGTGGTAAGGCTGCAGACCTGATTCATCACTCTTGTATTCTAGTTTAATGCCAGTGAAATGAGACTGATTTCCATGAGTCTGGCATGAAGCTGGAATAATAAGGTGGTGAATCAGGCACTATAATTCCCTTCTGAGAATCATGTGATGTAAACAAATACATTCAGATTCACATTTGAGGTTTGTAATGTCTCCAGTTTCTTCCAAAATAATTATGTTTACCAGAATGCACGTTTTAAAGAAATTCTGATCTGCGTTGTTTGTACAAGGTGGTTTTATTTCATATTCTTATGGCCGTGCAGCTGAAAGCGGGTCCTTAATATTGTCTGTATGATCAGAGATGTTTGGATCAGATGCTGTTGTGTGCATCAGGAGGAAAAGGGTGATTGTTCTTTTCATTTAGTGGCTGACTTTGAGCACCCATTAGGAGGATTTGGCCTAACAAAGGAGATTGCAGCCCCTACTCTCAGTACTAGTAATGGCTACTTGAATACTGAAGGTGGGAAATACAGTGTGGTTTAAATAACTGATTTACCTGTGGGAAAAAACTTTAAACGTCCAAAGAGCAGATTCATCTGGCCTGCAGTATTTTAATGAAGTACGAAGGGCTGGTTACAGACAGGAGACAGCTGAGAAAAGCTGTGCTATGATCTCTGAGACTGAGGGACCAGAGGTCCCCTGGTGACAGCGCTGTCAGCACAGTGTGGGATCTTCCCCAAACTACACACCTGAGCTGCACGCGCCTGACGGGGCAGATAGGCATGCAAATGCCTCTGTACATGGCAAATTCCTCTCTGCCCTCTGCTTTCATTAACGCTTGCTATACAAATCTTGTTATTAGTGCTCCCCCAAGGGTCGGGCAGTAATTTAGATGCTGATTAGCGAGCGAGATGCAGCAGCAGCAGCGCAGCGCGCTCTCCTGTCAGCACTTGAGTGAGGAGGGGAGCAGAGCTCCCAGCTACGCCTGCCACAGCAGCTGCCTTCGGGAGGCTAATGAGGTGTTCCTGCAATGGGAATATTGTCAGAAGCATATACTCACTCCAGGAGGGCTTACCAGGATATTTCTTTGTAATTAAATGTAATGACATCTAAACTCATAGTCAAGTTCTCATTGATAAATGCTGGCAAATAAAAAACCAGCAAGCACGAATCAAACAATTAACTATGTAAGCATTTTTTATGACGGTCTTTTCAGATTTTTTTCCTTTTCCTACCTCAGTAATTTAGTAAAAAGCGACGAGATGCTAGCTGATGTAGCAATGTGTGGTTAGGACTCTGACAAAAATAAAACATTGAATACTTTTGGTCTTGCTATGCCTTCTAGAAGAAAAGAAAAAAAGTAGTTGTGATAGCAGAAGAAACAAATATTATTTTGTTCAATTTTTAAATCAGAGTTCAATGAGCTTGTTTTACAAATGCCAATGACTAACACAGATGGTGGTGGTCAAACACCAGAGAGGTAAAGTGGTAGATCCAAAAAAAATTATTTTATTTTACTGACAGAGAAATTGAAATGTGAAATGACTGAAACATAATTTTCAGAAAATTTCATCTTTTTTCTGCCACTAAATTGCAGGAGAATGAAAATATTTTCTGCTTTTAGTTTCTAAAATTGCCTGAGTCCAAACCTATCAGCCCCCTGTGATCTTTATCTTCTCGGCTGTGTTTTCCTAAGGAAAATTCCAAGCTCTCTACATGAAGATTTCTCCAACAAATATACTAGTCTCTTACTGAGTTTCTGTTGTGTAAAAACTGGCCTCTCTGAGCTGTTCTATTTCTCCAGTGCCTGACTGAAACCCTACAGAAAAGGCTTTTATATGCTCTTGCCGAGGGGAAAGCAAGCAGGGCACTTAGCTGGGTGAGATAAGCCTTTGCTGGATGACACCTCTGCGGAGCCCATGGGTGATGTCAGAGGCCAACTCTTTTAAAACAGGCCACCTCCTGCCCTGCATGGCTGCTCCAAGTGCATTAACATTATCCAGGGGGAGAAGAAAGGCATTTGAATTTTGAACCTGTTCTAAAATGACCACAAAGCCTCCCCCAGCATGGACACGATGTTTGCACAGCAGTGGAGACCCATGGAAGAAGTGATCTGCACCACCAAGCAGATTTCATTGCAGCTACAATCAGCCTCCTTCCTCTGGGCTCTTCTCTGGCTTCAAATAAGGACACCTTTGGGGGAGCTCAGCTTGTTAGGTCAGTTGGGCTGGGGGGATGTGCCAATAAAGATTCAAAGAGCTCTGCTAACAGCCCTGATTGGGAGACAAACCCCGGGGTTTCTCCAGCCTGTTTCGGCAATATAGTCGGGCCGGTCTTGCAGGTTTCCCTGCAAGTGAGTGAAATTTTGCCCTGGGTAAAGGCTAAAGCTTAGAACTCTGGTTCTGAAAGGAGGTCTGTGCAGGCAGATGGGCTCTCAGAAGTGACTGTCCTGAAAAAACTAAGGCTTTGTTTCAGAAAGTCTGTGCACATATCTGGATTGATGGGAATACCCTTTAGGCTGAACCCTTCATTGCATATTTATGTACCTGAGGAAACAGAAAAAAACCCTTAAGTCCTGTTTATTTTTCCAGGTGATGCTCCAGTCTACATGAGGAAAGTATCACACTAGGCTCAAACATTATGCACCCAGCACACGGGAAAGTCCTCGACTGCTTTTTCCTCAGCATGGGTGTAAAGAAGTCTCTAAACAAAGCTCCCGTCTTGTTTTTACATACCTCCACTTGGGTACGCACAAACCCATTCTCAGGTCCTCATATTACCTATTACGCTTCTTTAGAACAAAACCACAAAAGCTGTCAAGAATTACTTGATTGATTAGATTCCTGTTAGTAATTAGAGCAGCCTGGAATAAGATAAACTGGAAAAAAACTGTATGTTGAGATTTGGAATACAATACAGCGATATTGTGTTCTGTGGAAAATGTTATGGTCTGTGAGGAAGGAAAATGGAATATCATATTCTTCCCTTCTAGCCTCAAATAGAGAGCAAACCTGCGGGGAGAGGTTACCTACTGACAACTAGGGAGTTGTTTCATATATAATTTCATATATAAATTAATTTTGTGAGCAGAGTCCTGCCTGCACAGTAGTCAATGGGAACTAAAAGATGCTGACAAACCATAGATTTTATTCTGCTCTGTGAATAATGTGATATCACAGTCTGATTACTGTGATTTGTGTTCTGATTATTTCCTGACCCTTCTCAGGATGAATTTATGCTCTAAGAGTTCACTAAAGAAATTCAGTTCATAATTGTCAATGGATTTGAGAGGTATTTGAGATTGGGAGGTGCGTGGCTTGTTTGACTTCCAGTGGTGAAAATGTCTCATTTGTAGTTTCTAACTGATGATGCTTTTTCTTATCTTATGCCTTCCGTTCTCACAATAAAATCTGTTGTCACGGAGATTTTCTGCATGATCTCTTGATGCCAGTACTGGCCTTTTGCAGGGAGAGCATTGATTCTTACTTTCATTTGCTCTCACAAGGACCCTTTCCTAGTAAGATTGCTGTAAGAACATGCTTTCATTAACTTATTTAAACTGTTTTATAATGTAACTTTATAAAGCATTATAAATTACACTGGAAAACCCCTCTTTGCCCAAGGAAAAATGTTCACACAATTATTAATGTAATCCTTCAGTTAGACCAAGATGCCCCCAAGTATTTGGCTAGGCAGAGAGCTCCTGACTGAGCTCCAGCCCACACTGCACTCCAGCTCTGCTCTCTGTCATCCCTAAATTTCCCCTTTTACTGTTGGTACAGCTTCAGTGTCCCTGTGTCTCATTACAACTTCAGTTACTCACAAGCTCTTCTATCTTCCTTCCATGTACCCCTTGCTGTTCATCTTTTCCTATTCCTCCTCTATAATAGAGGGTTTGTTTATTTTATTCTTTTTTCCTCAGTTTATGATATTCTGGGATTTAGGCTTCCCTTGTTCCCATTCCTTGTCACCTCTCCTTAAAAATCTGTATTCTTGATTGTCTTACCTATCAAAATACCTGTCAAAAGTAAGTGTGTGATCCTCCTGTTCTCAAAAATAAACTCTCATCAAAAGGTGTCATTGCCCAAACTTCATCTCCATCCAGCTGTACCTTTCCCTTCATCTCAGAACTCACTTGAAACACTTCATGGCTCTTGCCTTGAATTTGTGTCTTTCAGTCCCTTAGGTCACTCTCTGATCTCAGTTTACTGATTTGGAAAATTCTTTGTTTATGTGATTTTTAGGTTGTTCTTAAATGTCCATGCTTTCTGATGCTTCTCATTGGCACTATTTGCCCTGTGGATATGAATGGTTTCTCAGGAACAGTCCAGGACCAGTCCTTATTCCCAAAGTTGCTTGTCATATAAAGGCTGCTGGGTGAAAGGAAAGGCTGTAATTGTTCCAGCTCTGACAATTACAAAGTCACTCAGAACACTAAACGTGCAAGCCCGAAGGGTTGGAGTTGTGCACGTTCTCAGGATCAAGACCTGAAACATAACAAAGCTGCTGATGGCAGTTTTTGTTCCTTATGCAAGCAGCAGCTTGGGTTTACAAAATATGTTTTTAATCTGGATAAATTTAGATTTTCAGGAAGGAACTTACACTCTTGTAAGTTACTTCATTGTTCTTTGCTGAAAGTTATTCAAATTTCAGCATTTAAGGTAAGTCCAGTATCCTGAATTAAAAAAAACAAAACAAAAGTCCAATGTTGACTCCTTGAAATGTGTTGGTATGCAACCAATAAGAAAAGCTGCAAACACATAAATAATCACTCATTTAGCCAGCCTGACAAAATTTTATGGACCTGAAACCTGAATAGACACTTCTATACTGAAATAGACACTGCTACACTTATTTACAGGTAGGGAAGTCCAGGAAGATCAGTGACCTTACCAAAGTTCATACAAATGTCAATGGCAGGAAACTGGCCTCCTGATTGTCTTGTCTAATTCTGTAGATACAGACCATGCTTTAGTAATCAGCACTGTCTTCAGCTACACTTTTTAACCCTGAGTATGAGTGATTTGAATATCTTTCAGAGAGAGGTAATGGGAAATACTTACATTGAAAAACCTGGTAAGTCAACTAACACTTGCAAGAGCACAGAACCAATGGTAAAGAATGTGATAGAAAATGCAATTGATCCAGCTGCATGGACTGGCTCATGCCCTCATACACAGCACACCACAAGCAGCCAATATCTAGAGAATAAGTCAGATGAAATTATATTGCCTCGACCTAATTCTTTGCTCGGACCTGTGTTTACAGATCTGTCTCACCTCAGTGAAAATTACACACTGATATCTGCAAGTGGAATATTTTAGAAGGCCCATTGCAACAGTGAGAGATTGATGTCTATGCTTTTAACAGCATTTTATTTTAGAGCTCCAAACTACTGTGTGTCGAATATCCTGTGTGATCTTTGTCAAATATTAGTGAAATCATCAGCAGAAGACAGATACTTTCTGGCCATTAACCACATGAAGACAACAGCAGAGAAATAATTTAGCTCATACAGAAATTGGTTATGTGCCATGGTTAGGAAGAACTCTGAGCCTCCTCTGTGTCATAAAATCTTACTCTAGTTGTTCATACAGATTCTCAGAGGCACTTATATTTATTAGAAATCCCAAGTTTTTCCAATTCTGCCATAAATACAGTCTAAAGCAAATTAAAGCATCAAAAGAAGCTTCAGGAAAAATTGCAGTCTGGTAATGTCATGAAATTTCTAAGGTAAAGATTGTTCTTTGTAAAGCTTTGTTTTGTGAATTCTACATATTACTGTGAGTCTTCAGTACCAGTATTGATATATGAATAACTAAGGTGAGGTTCTTGGTTTGAGTGCAGTAGAAATCTTTGTGAGTTTGCTTCACACCATTTGCCAACCAGGCCTTTTGTGGCTGTAGAAGAAAGCTCAGGCTCTGTGCAGAGCTGCAGCCTGAGAGCCCCACTTGCAGAGCAGAGCCCTGCTGCCAGCCTGGACAAAGGACCTGCTGCTGAAGGAACTCCATCGCTCACTCTTATTCACTCACAAAAATGGGCGTTAAGTGCTTCAGATGCAGTGCTTATGTCTAAATGCTAATCAGGGCTTCTGGCTTTCTGAGACACACAAATGAGAAAGAGAAGCTGTAAATAAGAAGGTTAATTTCTTATTTACAGCAGTGCTGTAGGTTAATGGCAGAGTTACAAGTGTTAGCACCGAGAAATGCTTTTGTATTAACTTTTCTCTTTTTGTATGTTTTTCTCTAGAAAAAGATGAGAAGAGAACAAACATCTCACAGGCAGAGGTAAGTGATATTTTTTCATATTTATTGTTAAAATAGTTCTATTGTTAAAAACTCTTAGAAATTCACTTATTCATCCTGATTGATACTTTCATTTACATTGTCTGCCATCTGCAGTAACACAACCTTTTGAGAATCATCATTCTCAAATCAGGGCTGTTTAAAGCTGTGATGTGTGTTCTGACAGCTCTTCCTTCCCCTGTAGCAGGGAGCAGGGGAGGCAAGGTTCCCCTCTGCCCTGCTGCCATGCCCTGTTAAAGCACAGCAAAGCCAAGGTGACCCTGCCAGTTCACCCAGCCAAGCGTTGCTGTGCACAAGCACATCCAAACACCTCTCCACTCTGTCCAGCACTTGTCAAGCCTACAGCAGGCAGTGCAGTGATGTTGTCTGCACAAGAGTTAAAAGCTGGCTCCTCCAGTCTCATTTTCTAACCCCCCCCCTTGCATGGTTCCTCCAATTCCCTGATCCCTTTCTCCTTCACCCACTGCTCAGAGCAGCAGGCAGCACTTTAAATAGCAGCTGGAGGTATTGATTAGTTCAAATTTGAACTCCAATACAAACTTACAAAGATTTACTGGCATGACGTTCACCAAGTAATCCCATAGTGTTTATAAATAGCTTTCTCTTTCCAAAGAAGACAATATTTTATTTATAAATGTTACCACTCTATCCATTGTGATAAGCTAAGGTAATAGGATTAGCCCTACTTGTGTGAAACATGTCTTAAATGTTCCACGAAGAAATAGATCTGATTAAAATTCGTGGTCTATATATTAGGCATTTTTAGCAAATGTTTGGGTAAAGGCAAAATCATTACTACAACTAGAAACTGATAAAATGAGGGGGAGAAAAAGAGGTTTGGCTACACACAGTTTTTCCTTAACCTTTTTATTAGGAGTGTGATATGGTGTTACGTCTTCCAGTGCTAGCTACTGTATGAAGCTTTCCTGTCCTTTTTATGTAAACATAATTCATGTTGGTATAATGTTGACACCAATTTAGCTGCTTTCATTTTGCAAAAGTTGCTCTGCTTTAGCACTGAATATATTCCAGTTAGTTTTTGTTGACTGAACATTGGTATAATGTAGTAATACTACCATTACTTTGTATGTATTGCCATAATATAGTAATACTATTATTACTCTATGTGTAATTTTACTATCACTATTTTGGAATAATTTGTCTTTTGTGCATAGCTATCATTTTGGGGACACAAAAAGTTTAACTGTGTCTAAATACAACACTCAAATGGGGCTCAGTTAAAGGCTCAGTGATTGGCTGCTGAAACTATTATCTTAGGTTTAATAGAACACATTGAAAAGGCACAGAGGGAGGGATTTTCCAGTTATTTATATTAAAATGTATATATTAATATTTCAGTATTTCAGTACTTCAGTACCTTACACATACATATAATCACTGGTTACACTGTAATTGGGATGCTGGCTAATGTAAATCTTGCAACTATTTTAATATATGTAGACATTTATTTGCCTTATGAGAGTCAATTACACAGGCTGTTAAAAGCACAGGCTATCCTAATTTTATGTTTAACAATATTTTTTACAGAGTGAAGGGTAATTTTCAGTAGTATTGGGTCTGTCTTGCCTGGGCGTCATAAAGATTGCCCATTAAACACGTATTTCATTTAGTTTTCCTGTATCCACAAGAGCCCGGGGGCTGCAATAGGTCGCACGCAGCGTTTTGGTGGGTGCTCGCCTGGCGCACCCGGGACAGCGAGCCCTGCCTCCCGGGACAGCGAGCCCTGCCTCCCGGGACAGCGAGCCCTGCCTCCCGGGACAGCGAGCCCTGCCTCCCGGGACAGCGAGCCCTGCCTCCCGGGACAGCGAGCCCTGTCTCCCGGGACAGCAGCGAGCTCTGTCTCCCGGGACAGCGAGCCCTGCCTCCCGGGACAGCGAGCCCTGGACCTCCCGGGACAGCGAGCCCTGCCTCCCGGGACAGCG
Organism: Sitta carolinensis; assembly: GCA_032173965.1. NCBI lineage: Eukaryota > Metazoa > Chordata > Aves > Passeriformes > Sittidae > Sitta > Sitta carolinensis. Next base: position 24,233,247 of record CM063288.1, read on the forward strand.
AGCCCCTAGCCCTCCCGGGACAGCGAGCTCTGCCTCCCGCCCTTCTCACGCCTCTCTCTTCTGTCTCCCCACAGTCGCAGAACGCCTCTCCCAAGCAGAGGAAGCAGAGCGTCTTCACCCCACCTGCCCTCAAAGGTACTGCCGGCCGTGCCCGGCCCCGGCGCGGCTCGGTGGCTCCGGTGGCGCGGGCACAGCGGAGCGGAGCGGGGCCGTGCCCACGGGCGGCAGAGCTGCCGCAGGGTCGTGGCCTGCCATCGCTGCCTGCCGGCACTCTGCTGTCCCTGCCTGGCACCGACCGCCTGCCCGCCTGATGCTGGCCATCTCCATCCTCAGCACAGAGTCTTGCTGCAGTGCCAAATTTATCTGTTTGAGGGGGAAGAAAAGGGTTTATGCTTTGATTAGTTTGCTATAACAGAAGATTCAATGCCAAACTATGAACAGAGCTTCCTGAATATGCAAATTCTATTGGTGCTGGCCCCATAGAGTTCTCTGTTTCTAATTTGGAACCACTCTCCCATATTCTGCCTCTCTTTCCAGGCAGCTGTGAAAAGGAGAACCACCAAAACCGTGGGCTGGGTGTCTGATCATAGGGAGTGTGAAGATTTTCTTGGGAAGACAAGGAAAAAGTTTTGAAGGCTAACATGTTTTTTAGGAATACATACAAAAGCAGCAGGAATATCGCCTGGGATCAGAACAGCTACATTTAGGCCTCGCTTCTTATGTAGCTCGAACAGAATCTGACTTGATGGAGCTTGCAGTGAAGCAAGATCTGTGGTGGTTCACCAGCACTTCTGACTGACACTCATCAGAGCAGCAGGATTTTCAGTCTGCAGTCTAAAGGTCATCCTGCCAGGTGTCTCTTGATAGAGAATGAAAACATAAATTTCCATTTGGCTGCTTAACACAATTTATTACCTGGCAGAAAAGATGGGATATCTGATTTCTTGTGTGAAATACTGCTGCTGTCATGAGGTAATTTACCATATTAGCCAGTACTATGTATCTCCTTCTGTAGTTTCAGTTCTCTAATACTTATCCTAGCCACAGTTAAATATCACTCAGCTGCCACACAAGCCTCTGTTTGCCAAAATAGGCTGAAGTTCATGTGCTGGATACTATAAATAATCTTATTACATTCAATTACAATATTTTTTCTGGAAGAAAATGCTTTGCATGGATAGCAATACCTATTGATCTCACTGCTGTATTATTTTGCTGTACAAGCCTAAACTAAACACTGTGCAAATGAAATGCAGTGTAAAACAGGTCCTCATAGCTCCTCTCAAGAAATGCATACCTCAGTATCCTACATTACACCATACTTCCAGATATACAAGTGGGCACTTGGAAGGTGATAACCCTTCCTGTAAACAGGCTGGATTGTTTCAGCTTTACCATACTGTTACTGTCATAAATATGACTCTTTTAAATTTAAAAATTACCTGATGGAAAATTCATTATTATTCCTTCTCACTGGTATGAAAACATGATTTTTTTTTTTTTTGGTTTGGACTAAGAGACTGTGAGGCAGTTATATAGCAATGGGAGGTACACACTGCTGTTAAATACACAAAGCTATTTCTACTGAGAAATACAGAATTTCTGCAATGATTCAAATTATTCTAGTTTTATAGCAGTTGAAGATAACACTATTCAACAGTATTTTCAGAATATCAGGCTTCACAATTGCACACTCCTCAACTTTGAGCACAGTATATTCATAATATGGTAATCAACATACAGTAAAGTAAAAAAAATAAAACTCACTACAGCTCCTTGTCTGCTCCTCACTTTCCGAGGCTGTTATTAATGGAAGGTGGGATAGACTGTAATCTGGTACTTTACATTTAAAGCTGGAGATAATGAATGGAGTGGAGAAGTGGGACAAATATTTTCATTTGTTAACATCTGTGGCAGTAGTCTGTAGTTTCTGTTAATTCAAAGTTCCCAGAAATAAGTCGAGCTTGCAGGCAGTGGAACTGAGCCTGGAAGCTGAGACAGCAGGGGTGTGTGGAGAGCTGTGGGAGAGACGAGGGGCCATGGCAGGAGCTTTGCTCCATGCCTGCAACACAGAGGGTTCAACAGACACCGTGGGCACAGTCGTGCTTCAGCCTGACTCCAAACCTCCAAGGAGCTGGAAATAGTTTTGTTGCAGTTTTTGTAAGTTTTTTGATGTAATTATGAAACTGTGTGAGAGAATGGTTACTGCTTTCTGAATTGATGGCTAGACAGGTCAGAGAAAGAGGAAATGAATGTGCATGTTGTGGTTATAGGAACAAAAATGGGAAATTGTTGGCATGGTTGAAAAGAGCAGAAGCAACATCAGACAATGGTGATGACTGGTTACAAAACCAGAACTAAAATACATGTTATATGAAATATCGAAATACATGAAAATATATGCAATAAACACAGTACTGCTGAGGTTTTACCTATCATGGCAAATATATGGAGATCAGCCTCTTAGTTAAATTGTCCAGATGAAAGGTTCACATTCACAGAGAAGCTGTGGCTGCCCCATCCCTGGAAGTGTCCAAGGCCAGGTTGGATGGGCCTCTGAGAAACCTGGTCGAGTGGGAGGTGTCCCTGTCCATGGAAGGTGGGCTGGAATGAGATGATCTTTAATGTCTCTTCCAACCCCCAAACCATTCTATGGTTCCGTGATTCTATTCTTTGAGATATATGGGGACATTTTTTTTCCCTCTGCTATTGCACTTATTAAACTAAAATTCGACATTATCAGCTGTCTAAGATCATCCCCTAATATTTCAGTTTCATCATTACAGAAGTTTTCTCTAGCTCAAGGCTGAGCTGTGGCTGCTGCAGCAAGCTGTAGCAAACCTGGTGCAACAGGCAGGTTCTTATTCTTATATATCTGTGTGTACTTTGGCTCCTGCTTTTATTTTCCAAAACGAAAACACATCAGAGTTCCTACAGACAGAGCAAACAGCTGACTCATCTTAGAGCATTGTTCTTTTTACTGGAATACAGTGTGCTGGAAAAATCAATGTGAGAGCTATTGATTTAAGTAGTAATCTGGAGAGGGTCTCAGCCAGACAACCAGATAACAGCTCAGCATGGCGTGCTTCTTAGAGTTATATTACCAAACCTAATGGATGTCAAAGAGGTTTTCCATTTTGCTTTCATAGATATCTCTTTTCCTAACCTACCACACTAGTGTTTGTTAATTCCATGCTGGTATGTAGCATACAATGGTGGCAAAAATATCTGAAGATTGCACCTAATGAATCCATCGTATTTTCTATATGTTGTGACTCACCTCTTGTCACAGCTTTTTTCTATGTTTAGCAGCAACCTTAACTGAGGATTCATCACCTCCAGTTCCCCTCTTTGTGTTATGTTTTATTGTGTTATTCATAGGCTTTTATGCCTGAACTTCAATTTTTCTCATCCTTTAAGGCCATCATTTGTGAAGGTTGGCTTGAACTTCCCTATGAAAAATACCATAATAAACAACCACAGGAATGTTTTGCAATTTAAATAGTTACCAGTTTTGCCTTGGGCAATCCTTTCCAGTCAGTTCTCTCTATGTAAGGGCTTTTTTTCCTATTTACTAATCTGCTTCTTGTTCTGTGTGACAAAACCAAGAAGAATACTTTGATTCTTTTCCAAAGTAGATGTCCAGCTGTTTTAGCACAAAAATCCATCTATCCATCCATCAAAGCAAAACCACCATCTTTAGGCATATCTTCATTATTCTGCTTGGTGGGCTAGAGGAGCCCCTGGAGTAGTCTCATTTTTTCCCCTCACACTTGCCAGAGAAGTCTAAAATGGGAAGATAATGCTCCCAGATAGAGAGTGACCAAGTGGAGGCTTCTTAGACTGCCAAGGCAGAACTGGATTGCACTTACCCCAGGTAATGGTGCTTCCTTGGGGTCTCATTACCACTTGAAAATCAAAAGAGCACATTGGAGTCTCAGTGCTGCAACTGCAGTTTTCCATCCCAGGGCATCCTTCGTGCTGAGGCAGGTTTCCTTTCACCTGGGTAGTCACATTTTGTTTGGTAGCTCAGTTCATCCTTGGAAGGAAATGCAGATGCCAGTGACAGGAAGCAAAATTTACGAAGACTAACAGTAGACAGCCTGAGCTGTTCCCAAACCTGGACTGCTCCCTAGAGGTCCCAAATCCTCCCATTATCTCCCAGCTATTTCTATTAATACTGGTGGCTATTTAAATACCCTCAAGGTCTACCCCCCTGAAGGAAGTGCACGTTCCCAAGTGATTTGAGGATTTCATTAGCCGTGAGTCTACTGGCCTGGATGTGCTAGAGGTCAGGGAAATAGGAAAACTTCTCTCATCTTAGTTCACTCTGCAAGAGGCTGTTCAGATCAGAACAAGATTCCATTGATTTCAGCAGGCTTTAAAGAAAGTTATTGCAGCTGTCTGTGTTCACTGGACCACCTTTGCAATAAGAAGCCATCAAATCATAATTAAAGTAATTCCCCACACAAGTAAGAGATACATTTGACTTTTCCCTCTTAGCCTTTTGGGAAATAAATGCTTTAAATTCCCCTCTTAATGCATTTTTCTTTGCATAAAAACAAAAGCTTTTTCCTGAGTTAGGGCCCAGCTACAAGATTTGAAATGGGATTAAATCAGAGCTGTTATAAATCTAAAGAACATTCAAAGACATTATTTTGGTTTGAGTCATTAAAACAACCAGAACTCACTGACTTTTCCCAAAGTGTTCAGACCTAGGGATTTGATACATGCATAATTCTAGTATTTACAATGATGGTTGATATTAAAATGAGCTCTTTCTAGCTTCTGCCATGAATTTCAGATGCTCTGCTTGTTTAGTGCCTGCTTGTTCTTCTCTCCAAAGGAAACAACATGCAGAATAAATGATTAAAATCATTATGTCCCTCCTGAAATATGTAATTTATTAGAAGCAATTAGTACAGTATGTGGCCCTCATCCAAATTTGTAACCCCTTAGGCCAGCTTGATGATGTCTGATGCATCTCATTACTTTGTGACTGAAGGTTAACAACGAACATGGGTAGAGTCTGGAGACATTAAAGATTATTGTTAGTATGGTACGCACTGAGTTTGGAGCCCATGAGAATCATTGTGGAACAAATATCTCAGGATAAATTTACTTCAAGTGGCACAGGAATGAAGTTTCTGAGACTTTAGCAGTCACTACAAAAACTCGTATCATTTTACAGGCTGCCTTCTTACACAGCAAACTCTGCAAAGAACTTTTAGTGTTAACTAAACACATCAGCGTAAGAACACAAAATATCACACTATTCTAGAAAGAAAAATACCGTATCTTTTTTTGTTTCTGCTTCATACATGGGCTCAAATTTAATTTTTAGGAAATTAATGTTATCCATAATATCAGAAATCTTGCACAGTCTTCTAAACATTAAGGCCAGGCCTGTGAAAATGCACAAATGGAGCTGGTGCTCAGTCAAACTTTTCTTATGTGGGTGAGTCACTTTGACTCAGGCTATTATATTTTCCCAATCCCTTCAACAATGATCCTTTTGCAAAGATGATTGTGCTGCACATCAGCCATGTGGCCAGAACAGGAGATGGAGATGGTTTTTGATTATCCTCTCAGTCCTGAGTGTGTATTTTGGACCTCCTTCCTTTTCCAGTACGGCCCTGGTCAGGGGGCTAAGACTACTCCCACAAAAACGGGCAATGTTCAGTGGTTGGAACAATTCCTGAGGTTGGGACAAAGTCTTCCTCTAACGCCTTAACGTCTGCCAAGGCCCTGGAGGAACATCTGCTCTTTAGCCTGCTAGTACCAGTTCTTCAACACATTTCTTTTAAGTAGAAGATCTGTCTCAGTGAGTTGTTTCTTGGGTAAGAGAAGGCTAAGCTCCGCCTCGTTCTCTGTGTGCGCTGCTCCGGTTTGTTCACGTGTTGTGACGTGACAAAATGCCATCGATGCATTTCGTTTCCTGGGTGGAAGGCCCACAGCTGCTGGACCTTCTGAAGCACTGGGAATAGAAGATTTATGCTGCAGTTTTGTATTATTGTGTTTTTCCCTTGTCCGTAACTAGGTCACAAGAGGTGTAGCTTTGTTTCCCAAACCACTTGTTCTTGTCATTTATATACTGTTCTTATCCACCTCTTAGTCAGATGCACCCTGATACAACCACACCACTTGATGCAGAATGGCCTTGAATAAATTTCCTGGCTATCTTTACCTTCTAGTGCCTGGTCTCTTGCACCCTTTATCTAGCCTCCTCTCGCCTTCCTCAGACTTGAACAGTAGGATGATGACAGTAGATACAATTAAGAAAAGAAAAAAGCTAAATTAATTAGTGAATCACTGCGTTGGTGACAGGAATAGATCAGATCGCTGCCATCTCAAGTTCAGTTGGCTGCCACCGTTATGGTCCTGCCCAACACGTTGGCAGACACTGCTGTAGTCTGTATTTAATTTCTGACTGTTGGCAGCTTTGAATACAATTCATTTCACACAGCTGGTGGCTCCGGCTTCAAAATGGCTCTGGCCTTGGCTACAATAAATACTGCAGTACCTGTAGAGAGACCAAGGTGTCCAGTGGACACTAAGCTTGACATCTGTTCCACAGAAAAAACTGGGATGTTTGTGTTATAGCTTGTCATCTGCTGCCATTACCTGGAGTGAAGGAATAAAAGGCTGTGTTGAGCACTAATGTCAGTCCCTAAATTACCATGTGTGGTCCAACACAGACCAAAGTCTGGAGGACTATTTCCACTGACCTCATTTGGCTCAGCATGAAGTCCACATATCCGACAGTTCCCTCTAATCTTCTGCAATGAATGCTAAATCAGCCTCCTTCTAAAGCTGCAACTCTATTTTTATGATAGAAGCTAATCTTAGAAAAATGCTGTGAAACAACATTTATGACTTGAAAATCGTGCTATTAAGCATTGTTGTATTAAATACAGGGCAGTGTAAACATCATACTGTTTCTAAGCAGAAACAGACAGCACTAAAAAGTCAACTTTTTAAGAGCTACAACATAAAATATTACAGAACAAAAATGTGGGAGACATGGTACATACTTTAAAATGTAAAGCAGAAATCCTAGAAAGGGAAGCATGTGTTGTTCTGGTTACTTTACATTACAAGACATATTTATAGTGAAATTACAAAGATTTTGGCACTTTTGTGTTCTGAATTGAAGCAGCTTTTGAAGAAAAGATAATATTTTTATAGGAGAAGATGTAAGATTCTTATGAAGTCCGGCATTTGACAGAGCATTAAGTTTTATTTCCTTGCTGTATGTTCTATGCTGGAGGTTAACAGCCACATGGCAGACACTGACTCCAGCGAGCCTTGCTGTAATAAATAACAATTGCCCCTCTGCTTCTTCTCAAGCATTGTAGATCCGGAATTTGATCCCAAGCAAGATGGCAGAAAGAAGACCTAGACTGCACAGTGCTGCTCCTGCTCAGTGTTTGGCACGGCCCGGAGAGTGGGGCAGGACTGTGGCACAGGGGCCAGTGCCTCTGCCGGGAGGGCGCGCATCCCCCGCGGCACTGCCGGGCACGGAGCGCCGGGAGCCCGCTCCGTACTCGTGGGGTGCTCTGCAGGCAGGTGCGCTGTGTGCACAGAGGTGTATCTCACTAAGCAGTGTATTTCTGAGAAGTCTCCCCAGTTTGTGAGATGCTGTCTCATTTAATTTACTCTTAAAAAGCCTTCCCTGCATTTGTACATAACTGCATATTTCTACAGGCCCTCTTTGTCTATTAATGTCTCCCCTCCATGTAGTCAAATTTCATATAAAAAGATCCCCACCCCCAAAGGGCAAAGCTTTCAAAAGACAGAATGACTACAGGCAAGCTCAAGGTTAATAGTGAATTTGTATGACATGAAAGGCACCACCGTGCATTGTGCAGCAGCATTAGCCTGACACAGCAAAATCATCCCACGACCTTCCAGCTACGATTCCCTCAGCTGTGCTGGTCTTTATGAGCATGTGCAAGTAGGTGCGGGCTCACAGCCATCAGCCAAGCTCCCACCACCTGCTCTGACTCCTTCTGGGATCAGGGCAATGATTTCCATGAGGGTGGCTCCTGGCCACAGGCTGCTCTTCCAGGGACAGTAGCTTACCATTAGCTCTTTTACTTCAGGTTTCACCCTGACCCGAGTCAAGGTCCCAGTAGCACATTAGATTTGTGATGTCTCTGCTTCTGGACAATGTGGTCCTTGTTTCTGTGGTTATGCGAAGAGAAACATAGAGAAACTGTGCTTCTGATTTTTAGGGACCATCTGTGCTGGGTTTCTTGTGGCAGGGATGTTTTCTGAATTTTTTGATCTTTTTTTTTCGTTTTGAAGTGGATGCCTATTGGTCTGAATTTATTGAAAAGCAAAAATTTTCTACAGAAGGCCATGTGGTTCTACTCCCCTCCATAATTTCTCCCTTCCTTCACCCCTTGGGATGCAACATTGCCCAGTATAGCAAGAACACAGAGTTCCCAAAACCATCCACCAGAGCTTTGGCATGGAGACAAGAACACGAGCAGCCTGAAGATTTCAACCACATCCTTTCAGGCCTGCAGCTAGGACTGAGCACTCACATGAGTTATGTGTGTGACTGTGACCAGAAAAACACAGGAAATACTGCTGCTAGCATATGGATCTGAAAAGGGATTCATTTTCCTGTGAGCTGCACAGGCCAGCAGGATGTTGTTTAAAAGCTCTCATCTAATGTAGCTGCTAGTGTTTCTTGAAACAGAGGGAGGGAGGATACTTCAGGTTTTCCAGCTCTCACACAACCTGAGAACAACCAGTGCTATTCCACGGATCTTTTATAGCCAGAAGAGATGATCAGCAGGCTCTGAGCAATTTACAGAGTAACTATTTCCAACAACACAATTAAAGCAGTTGTGTGATCTAGTGACTGCTCAGAAGGAAAACACTCCCCTGAAGTGTTTGCTATGGTTCTCCCAGCTCAGGGTGCACCACTGCTGTGTATGCTGACACACAGCAAGCAGGAAATGTGCACACACGTCTGGTAAACTCTGGGGACGGTGCAGGCTTAGGGGCTGCTCCCTGCAGTGGCATCTTTCCAGGTGATAGGGACACAGGGCACACCTTGGCTGCAGCTGTCTCTGGAGAGCAGCTGGAGAGGTGCAGGAAACCCATCCCCACCTGTCCAGCTCAGCTGGGACTGTGCCCAGACGTGATCCTCAAGGGAGCAGTGGCCAGAGGAGGGGACAGCTGGGGAAGCAGAGACACTGCCCGAGAGCGGCGGGAGTGGCTGCCTCTGGCGCCGCACCCGGGAACCCCCGGGCTGGCCATCCCCCGCAGAGCAAAGGGAGGCAGCAGGCTTCTCTTTTTTCTCAGCAACGAGGAGAAATTATCTAAATTCGACTTTCAATTTCCTTGCAATCCACAAGAAAAGATAGGGGTTTTTTTTAAAAAAAAGTGAGATTTTTTGAATGCAGGCTCCCTCTGGTGACTCCTAGGTGCAGCTCCACCGTTGAAAGGCAAGAACAGTTTTAAGGAGTGGAATTACATTAAATCTGACTAATTTCAATTTAAAATCTACAAGTTTATTACTACATTTCAACTGTATGCCAGTGGTATTCCCCACATCCCATAAGTGTTTAGAGCCTGACTTTTATTTCAACTCACTCTTAGCAAGAACTAAAGTAAGAAGTGTAAAAACTCATTTTTAAAGAATCTGTGACTGTGAGCTGAATGTGTCTAAACCTTTAGAGGAGAGTATACATTTTCTGTACTTTGTCTATATTTTCCCCAATTAAATTGAGTAAACTGACATTATTGCTATGCTTTCCGGAAAAATTGAGAGCAATACTTGTTTTCAGGGTCTGACAATTCTGTGTCAGTGTATTTCTCTGACACAATTGCGTTCTGGTTGTACTAGATGCTGGCTCTGGGGTATTTTGATGCCTTAGGCAAACCAGAAGAGATAGGTTTCTCACAAGTTCAAGTCACTCACACAATAAAGAGCCACCAAAGATTTTGTCCCAATGTTGTGCAGCCCGTGACAGCTGCAAGGTGAGACTGGTTGTATCTATTGCAATGCAAATAGTTTGTGGTGACTGCATTTTATGTTGAATAATTTATTTCTTAACATTGGATTTTAATTTTCCAGCAATCAAAAATACTTAATATGAGAATTTGGTGGAGTTTCACTTGCCCATAAGCTGAACAAGTTAAAACGAAAACATTTCAAATTTAAAATATCACTAAAGATGTCAAGTTAAACCTTTAACTGTTTTCTTTTGTCCTGTCCCAAAAGATCAGACACTGTACCAGACACCTTCTGATGTCTAAGCTAGGAATTTGATTTTGCTGAATATCTCTACCAGAGAAGTACCCTGGCTGTGCATAAACATTATGTACTAAATTGGTTTGCATTTGTTTTAAGGGTGGGAAAACGTACCTATATTACATTGGTACAATCCAGCTTGTCTCCCTTGATTCAAGGGATTTGTACCCTTACTCTGTGAAATTTCTTCCTTGCAGCAAAGCAATGCTGTTCCATTTTATGCTCCCAAGACATGAGAGTCTTCCAAAACACCCAGCAGAAATGATCAGGGGTGCCTATATCAGGCTGGGAACTTTCTGGGAGAGAGCTAGTTGGCACAGACTAAACCTTTCACAACGTGGTAATGACAACACAGTGAAAACACCATCCCACAGCTGCCTATATCCAAATTTCACCTTTCAGTCCAATGGGTTTCGTGGACGTACATTCCCTGCTTCTGCAAATGTCAGTTTGGATGGGTGAAACTGTGCTCTAGGAAAATGTCTCAGAAGCAAAAATTTGGACTTGCTAGGGTAATATGAAGAAAATAGTAATGTCCTGTTATTCATATGACACCCATGAGACAACTGCAGTGGGAATAATAAGCTAGACATTGCCCCATCAATCACTCGTTTAATCATACAAGGTTTTTCTAATTTTGAAGTTGTTTATAAAATATGTAAAAGAAGAATTAATTCCAGCATTTACAATATTACTGAAGTGAGGTTGTGCTGATGCCAAAATCCTATCTCCTTTGTCATCATAAGAAGGATCACAATGAAGATTATAATTATAACTCAGTAGGGAATTAATCAGCAAATTAACAGAGAAGCTTACAGACTTCTGACAGAAGAAACAGACAGGATTAATTAAAAGTGAAAGCCACACAGTACATGGAAGTATAGTAGAGAAACACCACCTTGGAATTTTGGGTGACCAGCAAAGATTTTGCTCTTGCCTTCATTTTGAAAACTCACTGGAAATATTTTCATCCTAACCCTAAAATTCTCAGGCTGCACAGAGTATTCAGCAAGAAATTTACATCTGCCATTAAGTAATTTTTTTTCTGTATCTATCATTGAAAGAAATAATAACCACAAAAAGGATAACAAAAATAGAAAATATGGATCCAGAATATAAACAGAACAGAATGCTGGAGGTATCTTGCCAGACCTGGGGGTGAAACAGAAGAAGCAAAAGCTGCTCAGTCATTACACTCAGGACTTCATTCACTCCATCACATACTCAGGCTTCTGCATCTCAGTATCACAGCCTCCTCTTTTCTGTTCAGGATTCTCTCCCCTAAGGATGTGGCATTAAGTTTTTTCTCAACTGTTTGGGTTTCTTGACCTCAGAAAAATTCCCATGTCTATCAAAATACAAAACAGTAGAGCCACAGTGCAGTTGCCACGGAAAAAGTGAGCAGCAGGATAATGCTGTCCACTAAAAGTTGAAGTCAGATAAGAATGCCTTAAGAAAACCGAAATACAGCTTCTTGGAAAATGGCTTATGAAGTTGGGGAGATTAAAATGTTTTGTAAAGCATTTTCACTTAGGTTTTGAATGAATAAACCTTAATTTGCATTGTGTTTTGAATGCATATAAAAACCAATTTAATTTTCCTATAGCATGTCTACATTTTTTTATGTTTAACAAACTAGGCAAAACTAAATGTTCTGGTATTGTTAAATTTTTTTGGTGGATTTTTTTTTCTTCCTAACGGGAACTTCAAAATTTCAGAGGTATTTTCCTAACCACAAACAAATGAAAATTGTCCTGCTTAAAGGAAGTGCAAATAATCAGCTATGGAAGTCTGCTACTGTCATTTTTAAAACTGCTCTGGCATGAATCCATCCTGCTTAAACCCAGTCGGGCATGGAGTCGCCCTGGACTTGTTACAGATTGCCTAGTGAAAGATCAAGGCCTGGATTGAAAAATCAAGGCCTGGATTGAAAAATCGAGCCCTAGTGAAAAATCGATTCCTAGTGAAAAATCGAGCCCTAGTGAAAAATCGAGTCCTAGTGAAAAATCGAGCCCTAGTGAAAAATCGAGCCCTAGTGAAAAATCGAGTCCTAGTGAAAAATCGAGCCCTCTCTGCTGGCTGGACAAGGAATCACAGAGAAGTGCATTCCTTTTTATTTGGGAGCAAACCACTGTAAGCAAATCACAGGAAAAAATGCTAGGCTTTGTTGCTCCTGCTCCGGGGTTTGCAGATAAGCAGGTTTCCCCGTTTCCCTCCGCTCGTGCTGGCCGTGCTGCCGGAGCAGCCGCCGCTTGCCCCGCTCCGGGCCGCCCAGCGCAGCGCAGCCCTTCCCGCGCACTGCCCTCCCTGCAGCGCCCGGCTTCGGCTCTCCCCTCCACAAACACAGCTCTGACAGACAGTGTGTTTTTCAAACCTTAACGAAAATTGCCGTTTGAGTGGATGTGATTTAATTTGCAGTCGAAACATGCGGCATGAATAAAATGTCGTTCTACTCTTCTGTCACAGCGCAGCTGTAAGTACCTCGCAGACCAGCATGGGCGAGTGTCAGCCCATGTAAGGTCCAGAAAGCTCAGACTCCTTCGGTTCGGGTTCTTTAGTACAGCATTTCCCCCGAGAATTAATTAGGCATTTGCTTGGAAAACTGGTTTACTCAGCATCAGCAGGAGTTTGCGACAAGAATGCATTCAGACATAACTGTGCTGTAGTAGGAGAGTTGGCCAGGAGAAATAAAAAAAAAAAAAAAAAAAAAAAAAAAAGGAAAATGTTCTTGCTTGCCACTACTGGCAGGAACAGAATAGCGGAAATAAAACTATGACACTTGATTCCCTTCCTCACACATAAATTACTTTTTAATCTTTTAACATACTGAGAGCAGAACTCTCTTTTTTTATCCTCTGTAAAAGGAAGAGTAGCCGTGAATACAGCATTTATTCCTAGCGACAAGTGAAGGACTGCTTTTGTAAGTGCTCACTGATTTCAAGGCCTGGAAAGGACCCTTATTTTTATAAATGAATCTCTGGCATAAAGCACAGCCTTCAACCTAGTTCTACACTTGATCCTCCATATTTGAGGTTGAACAATGGCATATATTTTAGAATGCAGAAGCTAAGATTTTATGAAATTTAAGATTTATCTAATTCACCTTAACTTTTCCCTTATTTACTTACTGCAGGTAGAATGATAAAATAGTTTTATTTTGTACATAGCAGACTACATAACTGAAATTACACTTGTCTCTACCTCTAAGCAGACTTACCTTCTGCAGCTGCAATACTGAGCATTGTTTCATGCTGTCTTTAGCATCATCTTTCCCAAGTTTTTGCTGATGTGATTTTCTAGCTGTAAAACCTACTTCCCACTTTTAGCCCCCTGACTTATTTTAAAATAGTCAGGATACACGATGGCTGTGATACATAGGCTGGAGATGCATGTGGTTAATCCTAAGAATAACAGAAGTTGCCTGTGAAAGTGTAAGATGGTTTCGTTTGAAGAAGTTGTGTTTAGAAAATGCTACTCGCAAAATTTTAAGGCCAGTAAATTCTAACACATAATTTGTGACAGTAGCAGCACTTTTGACTTCTGTTATTATGGAGCAGCTGATTAGAGGTTTGAAAATGTGGCCTTTTATTTGGTGGAATTACTGTAATCCTTTGACATAAGGGAACATTTCTGCCAGTCCTGTGATTTTGACCTACTCTCATGCAGGCAGCTGCCTGACTGAACGTGGTGCTGATGTTAAAGTGAGGGCTTAGCAATTCCAGCAAATAAACACATTGCCCAGTAAGATTTGGCTTCCAGACAAATGCTTTCTCAGAGGAGATTCTGGCCATCTAACAAGCTTCTCAGGACCTATCAAAGCACAGCACCTTTGAAGATCTGCCTGCATTGTTTGAATTCAAGCACACTTATCAACAGTACGAAGCCTGTCTTTTAGCTGTGGAAAATTTGGATGGAAAGGTGTCAGCTGAAAAACTCTAATCCTCTCCTGATTGCTGGCCCCAGCTGCCTGGTCAGAGCAGCACAGGAGCCATGAGGAGTCGTCTTGCAGTACTGCCCAGATTCATTAGATGTGGAAGCCACCTCTGCATGTTTTTCTGATCAAGTCTTTGAGGTATTTGACCAAGAGCCATCCTCCACAGAATCAGCTAAGAAATATTTTCTGGTTTTCCAAAGGGTAATTAGTGCTGGGCTGAGACTGATAGAGGCTGAAAGACCCACTTGCTGGTTGGCTGCAGGAGCTTCTGCTCTTCATCTAACTCCGAAGATTGGCTGAGTTCTGCAGTCTGAGGGCTGGCAAGGGGAGGAAGGAGCAGCAGAGCAAGATGTTTCCATACTAGCAGAAGCTGCCTGGAGCAACAGAAACCTCTCTATTTACTCTTTAGGCTACTGTAAGTGGGAGATGCAGTCCCTTCAGCCATGGCAAAGCTGACCTCTGTCTCTTCTGGCCAGCCTGTGGAAGGCAAACAAAAGCCTTTCTGTGCAAGAAGCTCCTTCATACTACTCTAAAGGAGCCAGTGCTGCTTTAAGCCACTCTGAGAGGGAAAAATGGAAAGAGAAAAGCAATGTCTTCAGAGAACAAAGTGGAAAGTAGCCAGATATTTGCAACATGATTTTTGCTGCTGTCATGCATTCTTCATTGTGATTAACAGTGAGCCTTTTGACTGAAAGTAGCCTCAAATGAGTCTCAACATTTGTCATTTAAAAGGCTCACTATGACAACTGAGGATTGTATGACTTGAGCTAAGACAAGGGTTAGCAGCAAGCAGCAGACATTTAGAAAATTAGTCATACTTTGTTGCTGGGTTCCCAAATGATCATTCACAAACCTCTGTGTGGCCATGGTGACCTGCTGAATATGCTGATGATCTGATCTGCTCTAGATCAGATTTGTGACCTACACAAACCCATCTTATGTGCCAATGCATCAGATCATTTGTTTTGATTTAGTTATAGAGAGAGGGGAAAAAAAAGGTAAATGAACTTGCAAGGCTAAATAGTGTCTTGGTCTCATAATCACAACACACATGAGAATTTTTTTTGTCTTCCTCAATTTGAGCCGAGGTATAAAATAACACATGGAGGGATTTTTTAAATTTTTATTTATATGTTGCTATAATGTCAGCATAATTTAAACTATGGGGCTCCAGATTCTTTTCATTCTAAATGTTGGAGGTCCACTGTATCTGCTGGCATTTGAAGACTACATCAATTATAAATCACAGAGTGACCACCTGACTTTGCTTTTTTTAGGCTAAACTAAACAGGAGTTTGAGAATATCTAGTGCATCTACTTTCTGTATCAAATTGTTTATCTCATATCTCAAAATTTAAAGCCACATCCAACAGTATTTTACAGTATTTTGTATAAATTCATTTCAAATAAACAGTAGCTGGAGTTTTGTCATCATAATTGGAACTTAATATCAATTACATATGTTGACTCTTCTTTCTTTAACAATAATAAAAGAAACCTCATTAATTTCTGGAGGAGTGGGACCAGAATCTGTGTAATAAAGAAAAAACTTGGTTATGCTCAAACTCATTGCCTTGCATGTTGGTATTCAAGCTCCTGTGAAACCTTGCTTAACAGAAACTTATAGGCATGGGCACCACTCAGAGTCTCTTGAGACCATTGCACAATGCATCATTTTTCAGTCTTTCTCAATAAAGAACAACTCAAATTTTAGAAAATTTTCAAAGGCCGTATCAATCAGACTGATCAGAGTTACCAGTATTTATAAAACAAAAGTTTCCATCCTTTCATTTTTATTTTGCCTTCCTTCTCTTGTGTTTTTCCTGTTCACTCAACCATACACATGGGAGTTGTCAAGGCCTGGGACTGTGTGTTTTATTGTGTTTTATTGCTGCCAAGCCACAGATAACTTCTTGATACTCTTTGAACCACCAATAGCTTAGAGACCACCCAAGAGAGTGGCTGCCTTGGGACACACAGGCTCAGCTCTTGTTGCCAGATCTGCTTGGAAGTAGGATTTACCTCCTGCCACAGGTCATCTGGTGTGATTATTGAACATGAGCATCAGCAGATGAAATAATAGCTGCCAGCTTGTCAGACTGAAGCAGTTCTTCTAGGTGGAAGTGAGGAAACACAAGGAAAGTATGTAAAATGCATCTTGTGTTTGCATACAAACATCAGTCCTTGTCTGGCTCTTTGTTCATGCTCAGTAATCCTCTGCAGATCACTGTGCACCACAGTTCTTGTCATATCATATTGAGGTTAATGAAGCATCCTGGAACCCACACCAAGAATTTGGTCCATGCTACATCAACCTTGACCAAACATTTAACAGAAGCTGGTTTTTGCACCAGGGAACTCCCAGCTAGGGTGTAGCAATCAAGCCCAGGAACATATGGAGAATGTTAGGGAAGAAAGCAGCTGTCTTTGTCTCAGAGGCTGGCAACAAAAATGCTCCCAGGATGTTTCTGAAATTCCATAACTGAGGATTTCAGGGAGGATTTGGAAGTAGCCATGGAGGCAGATAGTTGTGCTTCTCCAGAAGTTTGGGAGAAGGAATGAAAATGCTAATCTAAAAGCCTAGCAATTTGAGAAGCAAAGCTGTATCGCTTCCTGATTTGAGTGTGGATGATGCCCATAATATACAAAGAAATTTAATTTTCCTTGAAAGCATAAAGTCCCCACTAGTCTGAAATATCTTGGAGAGAATCAATGGAGAGAACTCAAGAGGGAAAGCAGTGGTAGGAGACCAGGTACATTTATAAAGCTTAGAGAAGGAGATGTGGTAGTAGTGAAGACCCCAGAATAAGGAGAGTTTCAAAGTCTGGATGAATGGTGAAGACTGTATGGGATGCACTAAGAAAGAAAAACATGCAAGACTCAGATGACAATTGGATATGGGGATCTAGTGAAGAGTGGAAATCAGAAATGTGTGAGCCTAAATATCAGGAAAAAAATATTGGTGTTGTTCATGGTGGCTGAATGTTGGACAGGACTTCAGATCAAGAGTCTGGTTGATTTTGACCAGTTTGAGGTATTGTCTTAGACTTCCACGAGCTTGCTTAGAAGATGCACTCCAGAGTTTTAATTTGGACAGAAGGGAAAATGACTGTCAGAGAGAATGGCAAAGAGAAAGGCATTACGACTGCAGAAGAACCAGTGGGAAGGAGAACCAGGACAAAAACTGTCAGAGGCAAAGACATCAGCAATCTGGAAAGGATGGAGAGAGAGGTCACTGGGCACCTGGCTGGAAAGCTTTGAGACTGGGCCCAAGGGCAACTGGATCAAAGGAAATGGAGGATGGGGGCAGAGAGAACTGATAAGGTGGAACCAGTGAGCTGAATGGTAGAGGGAGAAGGGGAGGTTAAGGATAGGGTTAATGGCTTTTAAGAGTTACTAATGAAAGCTTAAGCACTGAACTCTGACTTGTATGCAAGTAGAGCTTATCTAAACCACTCGATTAAGTAAAAATGTATTAAAGGTTTCAGGAACTGATTGTACAGATGAAGGAGAGAGATAACGGGTCCTTTATGCGAAGAGGAAATAAGAGAAAGCTCAAAATAGGTTTTTGGGAAACTATAGCATTTTTCTTACTGGCTTCCTGTTCTGGTTTTGCATGGAATATATTCCCTCCTGTATTTCAGCTGTTTTAAAAAAAGAAAAAAATAATATATATATATTCTTTCCTGCCGAAGAATCAAATTTTTGATCAAGAAAGTCAAAGTGCCTAGGAGATGTGTGTGCAGGGGTAAGTTGTGAGTTTTGACCAATAATGACAGCTGTGTTTCTAATATCTTCTCCAAATGGGGCAGAGAGAAGACAAGACATGTTGTATTTCTTATATTTGAATTAATCAGACAGTGTAGCTGGCATGTAGCTGACAATCAACATTTGAAGATGATGAAACTGGATTTTTCTAAACTGCTATGAAACAGAAAGTGCTGAGAAAGGAGCCTGGTGAAACTATATTCTGCTGAACTGGAAGTCATGACAGAGAGGAAAAGTTTTTAATAATTATTCAGCTTCTGTCAAAGGAGGTATCTGCCAGACAGCTGCTCCTGCACATTCTGATGCTGGAAGTGTCAAGAGCAGGAAGCATTTGATGCTTTTCAGAGCTCGGTTGATGCTTTTCAGGGCTGAGGCTCTGTCCCGTGCCTGTTGGAGATGGACTGTGGCACTCATGGCAGGGACAGGCTCTCCCACTGGCACTGACCAGCAGAAAGGTGCACATTCCATCCCAGGTAGCACCAGATGTTTCTGGAAACATCTGCAAAAACATCTTGGGAAGTGTTGAGAGTTCGTGTTGCTCCCATTGAGCAGATGCCTAGCTGAGCAAGAAAGGCATTTCCTGTGGAACAGGGTGCACAGGCCTTGGGTTTATTAGCACAGTGTGGTTCTTTAACCTGTTACATCTGCAGGCAGCTGAGCACATTCTTTTAATTGCAGTTGTAGTCAGCACCCTCAGGCACCATACATTGGTGGTGGCTGAGACAATGCTCTGCTCTGCCCCGAGGCCCCCTGGGGAAGAGGAGCCAATTCAGCAGCAGTGCCAGCAGGCATCTGCAGAGGAGCAGCTCTGTGCCTCCCTCTGAAGAATTAGTTTTTCTGTCGCATTTCTATGCACTGGGCCACAACCAGGGTGGGATTTCTATGTGAGATTTTGGAGATCTGTCACATGCAAGAGATGCTCCAGGTTCACTGACTTTAGTCCCATTATTTTTATCCCTTGTGTTTGGGAACTATATGTACCTCACATGCATGTGTATAGAAATCATAAAGGACCACATAACCTAATTATGAGCTTTTATGTTTTCCAAAATCAGTACAGAAATATTGATTTAGTCTGGCCTTATGGCTTTAAGGATTGAAGAGGAATCTTATTTCAGGAATAAGTCTGGCTGGTGCAGTTAGACACTTCATCACTTTTCCAGAGAAAGGAGTCAATTGAAGCTCCCAGGTGGATCAATATGTAACCCACACAGTTAATGTTAATACACTGTTATAAACTTTAAGATGCATTTATTGAGTTTTGATCTCATAAAATCATATAGTCATTTAGGTTGCAAGGAACCTTGGGAAAATCCATAGGTTAACCTGATGCATAAAGCAGAATTAGCATCAAATTTAACAAGGTTGTTCAAGGCTTTGTCTAGTTCAGTACTGAAAATCTCCTTGAAGAGACACATAACATTTTCACTGGGAAATCGCACTAGTGCTTAAATACACTCAGTGGAATAATTTCTTCCTTATATCCAGTCAGAAAATAGTCTATTACAAGTCACAACCAGGCACCTACACTTTCTGGGTAGCTTTCCTTGGCACAGGCAGGCTGCTGTTGGGTGCCCCAAAGTTGTCCCTGACCTGATGCAGCAGCTCGTTCTCCTGGAACTGTAGGGGCCATCCCTACACATGGAGGAGGCTGCCCTGGAAGACCTGCCAGCTTCATTTGGCTCTTCCCAAGTGCTTCCCATTGCACCCAGCTCAGCCAAAGACCTGCAGTGGATGGTGGGTTTAATGACATTAGTTTGCAGGGGTTTTTCTGTTTGGTTGGTTTTTGTTATTTGTTTGGGTTTTGTAGTTTCTGTTTGTTTGATTGGCTTTGTTTGTTTGTTTGTTTGTTTGTTCCATTGGCATATTTTAAATCAAAACTTCAATTGGGAAAAAGAATTGTGAGGGATACACATCAGAGAAGTCAAAACTGGTAAAAGCAAACCAGAACGTAACATTAAAAAGAATAGTCCTTCTTTCTGTTTAGTGGCGTATGATATTTCTTTTGATATTTCTATTTTTCCTAAGGAAACTAGAAAATAATTCATTCAGCATTGGCTGAGACATTTTTATTTGGCTGTTATCCTCTTTGGCCAGGTCTGTTTGCATGATAATTTCAGTGTTTTGAGTTCTGAAACGCTGAAATTGAGCCTGTTTTATCTGTGCCTTTCACTGCTTTCTGCAAATCTGGAAATGTGTTTTTGATAGAGAGAGGATCAGCTCCAAATCATAAAACTAAATAACCCTTCAAACTTTAGGGAATTCAAGCTGCCAACCAGACTTCAATCCTGAGTTTGGTAAATGTCAACACCCTTCCTTGGGCAGTGATGCAGAGTGAAGGAAGAAGTGTTAAATAGGGTAGGGAGCTGCCTTAATTACTTGAATATTTTTTAAATTTTTTTTTCCAGGAGATACTTAATTCAGGAACACTTGGTTATTTCAAATCTTGTGACCCTACTTAGCTTTCTAAGCTGGTGCTTTGGTTAGATGGAGAGAAGCAAGAGGACAGCTGCTGATGAAGCAGCACGGATGTGATGTGACTACAAAAATGACAAAAAATTGTCCCATTCTCATTCATAATTTATAAGTATCTAAATTCTACAAATATTCTTTGAGACAGAGACTTCATCTAAAAAGAATTGACAGTTCAAATTATATTAGTGTATGGCTGCTCAGCCTAGTTTGGAGTTATGGGTTTGTTTATCAACATTAATTGGATTAAATTACCTGCAGTGAAATATAAGCCCTTTGAGAAAAACCGATTCTTGTCCTGCTGGCTTTAGCAGTGTCCAGACAGACTTTGTTTTAAATTAGCATAAGGATGAGTGTGAACACATTATGGGTATGAAACATTTTCGGGGAGTGGTGAGAAGGAGCAGTGCTTGGTCTGGAAGGGGGTCTTTGCTGCCAGACATCCCAGGGGAAGAGCAGAGCCCCAGGCAGGCTGTGACGTTGTGAAGCAGGGGCTGGGTCAGTGCAGAGGGGATCAGGAGCCTGTGGGGACAGTGGGATGGGTGGTACCCTGTGAGCCCCATCCCCAGGAAGGGCCAGAGCAGGGCAGGGCACCCAGTGAAAAAAACAGAACAGCATCAGGACAGTGCAGGCACAGCACTTCAGGAAATGGAGTGCCCACAAATTCACTGCCTGGAAAAAGGGACATTGATGGTGACCCCATAGATCAGCATTTGCAGTCCTCCCTATTTGCAACGGATACAGTAAAGCTTGTGCAGTTTATGTGGAATAAGTAACTTGATGTTCTTACTTGGCTGTGATTTTACATACAAACAATTTCTTCTAAAATATCCTGGCTTTGTTTTGCTTTTTTGCTACAAGTAAATCTTACAGGCTGCATTTCATGCTCTTCTTTACACCATGTTCAATCAGTGAACAGAAATAATCCCCAAACTACAGCATTCTGAACTTTCTCGGTTACCAGTTGAGAAATATGAGGGCATGAGCTTTGATACTGGTACAAAGATTGGAAACATGAGAAGGAAATATCCTTTCTGATAAATTAGCGTTGCCATAGTTGTGGTTGTAGAAATGGTTGAGGCGACCTGAGTAATGAATTTTTACTCAGTCTCTAACAGAATGTAACCTTTCAGCAGACAATTCAGATACTGCTAAACAAAGATGCTGAGCTGATCCAGCAATGCACCCTGTGGGTAGAGCTTCACCTCACTACCTGTTTGTCAGATGGTTCATATTGACAAAGGGTAGGGCACAGCCTGAATAACCCTGCTGGAGCCACGCTGGAGAGCCACTGCCCCAGCCTCCCCTCTTGAGCTGTGGCTCAATGTGCCAGTGTGCACCTGCCCAGCTCCAAAGCCTTCTGACCACCCTTGGCAGCCACTGTGGGCTCCTGCAATGTTATGTGGCTAGATATGCCTTTAATCCAAGGTATGATTGCTGAAATTTAACTAAGCATTTTTATTATTCCAGGCCATTTTTTGCGCTGTAAAAGTCTCCAGCTTTGTGCAGGGAAAGTATCTTTTCAGGACAGTTACCAGCATTTCCTATGTTCATATGTTACTGACAGGAATTACATTACCTCTATGTCAATTCACACTAATTTATTCCATTGTGTAGATGAGCACCTTATTTCATAATGCCACACCAAGAGTCAGTTCATTCTGACAACCTGATGCTGTGAGAACCTCTTGAGGCTTATATATAAGTACATGAAGTCTTGTGCACTTATTGGCCAGAGAAAGAAACTTCCAAAGGACACTGTAGCATAAAATGACTGGCAGAGGTGAAAGCAGGCTGCAGAATGGAGGTTATGAAAAAATTATTAAATAAGATCAATAGCTACTTGCCATGCAAAAATCAATGGGTAGTGCTCATTGATGTAATTTCTCTCCATTTCCTACAATTTTCATGTTTAATATCACAGTTAAACCACATAATCAAAAGTCTTCACTCTTAGAAAAAAATACAGTTCCATGGTTTCATCATACCATGTATCACATGCCTTCTTTTCTGACCATAACTTTCTCCTTCTCATCTTTGAAAAGCTCCCTAAAAAAATTATTCACTCTGGGTCCTAGCAATTCCTGTCTGAAGGACTGAACAGCAGCTGTTAGATAAGTACTGTGAATTGTGCAAGAAATGGCTCTGTAAGTCAGAGGAAACAACAGGAGACAGATCTACCTTAAAAACACAACATAATTTGGAAACAAATGTCCATTAACCTATAGTTAGGTGAAATCATATTTAAAGTGTTTGTCTTACTAAAGGGTGTTGCTAAAAAGGGGCTGCTAAGAGCTTGGTAGTAGCTGACCACATTCATGTATCACAGTTCCTTAGCTGGAAATGGCTTGATTATTGCAGGGCTCACTTACAAGCACTGTGGCTTTGGAGCATTAATGTATTTGCTAGGTTTATGTCAGAACAACAGCTTCCCAGGAGACTGTGTGCTGTCATTTCATGTGGAAAGAAAGAGAGAGAAGAGCCCACAGCCCAGCACAGAGTGATGGGCTCCTGTTAAAAGTGCAGCTGGTTGTTGTACAGCCATTGTAAGATACTGTTTTCAGCTATTTGTAACTTTGTGGAACTGGAATAACTTATGCTGAGATTTTTTTCAAGGGATATATTTGGAAAAAGTCTGTCCTGTATTTTGGAGTGGTGTAGACATAAACAGTGACATGAAGGAACTTCCAGATTGAGTGACACTGGGGACAATACTCTTGGACTTAACACCATCATCAATTCTTCTTCCTCACAATTAGCAGTAATTTGGATCTTGCCCTCACCTCTCAAGGCTGAACCCCTTTTTGAATATTGTCCCTGCAAGTGCTGTATCTTGCAGGGTACACATTGGGGTGTTTGATTATCTAGCAGTGATTACATAAAGCAGCTGGGGTGTCTTTTCTCCTCATCACAGAGAGGAAGTGATATAAAAGGGAAGTGTTTTTCCTGATAGAAATTGTTACTAGAACTATGTATTGTCTTTAATGAAATAGAAAATACTTTCATGTAGTGATAGTAATGGCAACAGAAAACAGCCTAATTCAGGCTTGTGTTTTGTTCAAAGCGGGAACATAATTTTTTATGAATAGTTATGCTCTCACTTTGTTCATTATAAACTGGGGGACCCTGAGATTAATCTTGTGCATTTGCTCTAGGTTTTTTGAAAATAGCTCTTCCTCCCCAGTCTCTCTGTCATCTTTTTATCGTGATGCTGCTTCCTTTTCCAGCTCAAACTCTATCACACCAAGGCGGAGCTGAGAAGATGGGATTAGGCCCATTCATTGAAGTCTGCTTCCTGTTACTGAACGTGAGACAGGGAAATAACTAATTTGATTAATTTTCATAAATTAATTATGAATTAATTTTAAATTAATTTTCATAAACATTCATTTTCATAAAATCTACTTCACTTGTCGGCTGAAACCAGCCAGCACTAAGTACTTCATAGCTTTCCTCAAACTTTCAAATAACCTGTGATAGGTATTTACCCTTTTCATCCAGCCCCACGTGATATTTGGAGGTCAAAAGAACACATTCTCCATCTAAGAAATATCCAGTGTTGTCACAGCTTTGGTGCCAGCAGTCTCCTCTCTGTCAGGACAGAGCCTCTGTCAGGGTGTCTTTGCCTCAGGACAGCTTTTCAATGGGGTTCAACACAAACTTGACCAAGGCTTACCAAGTAAAAAGAGAAGCAAACATTCTTCGGAGCCTTTATTTGAAGAGACTATCTCTGTTCTAAATTCCCCCTTCCTTGACTCGAACTAAGAGGTTTGTGGACAAAGCAGTCAATATGGGCATTAAACTTGCCCTTATTTCGGTTTTCTGTGTCTTCCTTCACAAAAAAAAAAAAAATATATATGTATATATATATACCTGATGCAAGCTAAATACAAGCTTAACCATGACTTCTATATTTTCAGGGATTAAGCATCTGAAGAGTCAGAGCGACTCAGTGTTTCCAGAAGAAGAAGAGGGAGTTGGCGAGAGGGAAGAGGAGTGGGGCCATTAACGAGCGCAGAGCTGCCCGAGCCCGCCCGGAGAGTGCCCGGCTGCGCTCGGGGCGCCCGCGGCACCGGGCTCCCGGGAGGGCACGGGGGGCTCTGCAGGACTGCACACCTGTCCTGTGACCCTTCTTCCCGACCATCAAACACTTATTTGAAAGTCATTTCTTCTTTTATTTTCTATGACTTAGAAATGTAATTCGCAAATGTGTTAGCTCCCTGACGTCAGTACTGCCAGAGCTTAACTATTGCGTGTGAGCTGTATCTAAGGCTTGTTGTAAATAAAAGTGATTTAAAAGGTACAAAATAAATAATACATTAATTTAGAAAAGATTGAATATTGTACAGAGGGTTTGTCTTGCTACAGAGAATGTTCATATAAAATGATCCTTTTGGTTAAGGGCAGCTTTTACCATTGTTGGTAGAGTTACTTTTGCAGCGATGTGCATAGAAAAAAGGCAACGGAGTAAGCAGAGGTGACTCTGTCTAGTGAACGATGCAAAGACACTCTTCCCTGTGTTCCCTGGATATGTGACACTTTAATACTTGCCTCACTTTTGGTCTGAGGCTGCCTTGTCACAGCAGCCAAACGATTTCTCTCTACACAAGATCGCTGTTACCTGGAGGCAATAGGAAATGTTTCAGTGTGGGAGTGAGGACACAGGCGTGTGCAAGGCCTGTCAGCAGGGTCCCAGCTCCAGCTGAGCCATGGGACATGCCACAGCCCCCTTTGTCACCCGCAGCAAGGACACAGCCTTCCTGCCCTGCGCCTGCGAGTGACAGCACAGCAAGCCGCACAAATTCAACCCCGTGTCTGAGTGCCGGGGTTTTGGCTGAAATCAGCATGGTTCTTACAATCCATTTAATTTTTTAGACCATGCAAACCCTATGGCATAAAGTGGAGAAATGGAATAAGGTGGAGAAGGAAAACAATGTTTCTTCAAAGTCACAACAGATTATTTTGATTTTTCAACCGGTGGCAGATTTTTAAGTGAATTCACTGTAATTTTGTAATAACTGTTTGCCTTTGATACAAAAGTTTTATCCTCACTCTTTAACTTCCCACTCTTGCAAGTATCTTTTAAAGCATTGAGCTAGCAGAAAAAAAAAAAAAAAAAAAAAAAAAAAAAAAAAAAAAAAAAACATTTTCCTAAGTGTAGGAAAACACAAAGCATTTTGTCTATGCCTTGCATGGTGATTTTGCTCTCAATCTGAGGTCTTCCACGAAGTCATGCTGAGAACAGGATCTGTCAACCAGTGTTTCTTTATATTTGAGAGCCATTTTTTCCCTCCATGTGTATCTCTGTATCTGTCCTCTTTGGTTCTGTCTTCTGTAGAAACATTGCAGACAGGACCCATGAGTCCAGCTCAGCAAGGGTGTGCAAGAAGGACTAAAGAAGGACTCTGCAATTATACAGAAGCTGCTACAGGACTCATAGGACAGAGAGCTTTTTATGTCCCAAAAAACAAAAAGAAGGAAATGACCCTTCAAAAACTGTTTGAATGGCCCCAAGTCAGGACTGGAATGGCAGCAAGAAGTGCTGGGCTCTGGTCCCAGCTTTGCCATGGCTTTGCTTCTGCACAGCACCAGGCTCTTCACAAAATTGCTCGTTGCCACAGTACTCCTGAGCTGTGAATCAGTCGCCAGTGTTTAACCTCACACCATCTCTCTGTGTTGCCAGCTAATAAAGCACTTTGGATATTAATGGCTTTTGCTGGTTATTAGTACCCACAGGCTGCAGATGAGAACTGTCTAGGACCTGTAAGCAAAGGAAAAAAGTATGGACATAATTTATAGCACCTGATACCAAGACAAGATATCAAACACTGTGGAATCTCATCATTTCAAAGGCAACACACAAGGCACCTGATAGGAGCTTGGAGAATTCATCAGCGAACATGCTGTTTCAGGCTGACTGTTGGACCTGAGTTATAACTGCACTTTATAAATAATAGGAAAAGAAAAACCACCCACATTCAATTTGAACTGTATTAGACTTTCAGAATGGTATATGACGTTTATTCTCCAGGTGCAAAATCAGATAATCCTTAAGTAAATATTAAGAGTCGAGATTTAAGACTCCTTTCTAAAGCATTCTAAAGTATGCTTTCTAAAGCATACTTTCCACTGAAGTCAGAGGAATTTTGCTTGAGAAAGACCATAGGTTTTGGCTGAAACATACTTTCCTTTGGGGAAATACAATGTGTAGTGTACACAAAATCTTCTATTATCCTGCTCTCAATTTAATTATTGGATTTCTTGCTCTTTTTAAATTTTTTATTAGACATAGCTATAAATTCTGCTGACATCTTCAAGGATTTGCCCACTGTCTTCTCATAGTGCCATTACTTCTCCCCAGTAATGTAAACTGAAAAATCACCATTAGTTCTTGCACTGTTGTTTTATTTGATCAGAAGTGTCCCATCCACACTGACTCCAAAGCAGGGATGCAGGAGTGGTTCTGTTGCCTGTGCTTGGGCGAGGGCCTCCCACAGTGTCCAGAGTCCAGGCAGTCAGTAAGGAAGGGACTTCCAGTTCATCTGCACTTCCTATAACACCAAGGGCCAGGCTGGTGGTAGGTTTCACTCTTTAAAATAAAGAATTTCTTTTACTCCAGAGGGTGAAGCATTGGGTGGCACTCTCCAGAGCTGGCCTGGATAGGCAGTGGTGGCTGGGGAGGGACCCAAGCAGGGCTCCTGCAGGCTGTAGGTCTGCTTTTGTACAGCTGGCACTGTACAACAAAATGTCCTGCTCAGTGCAGGGCTCCCTTCCTCATTTCTTTTCTCTTGAGACAAGTGTTTTTTTCATAAGGGATCTTATTCCTGCAGAAAATAAGGCATTGTCTGTCCACTAACCCTGGGGGGACAATGTAAGGGCATATTTAAAACGTTGTCCCTCAAACTCCCCTTTCTTCCTCTCCTATTGCATCCATGTTAGTGCCCAGACCCACAGATGTTCTTTTTTCATTCTTTTTATTATTTTTTCTATAGCAGCTCAGCGCAGGAGTGAGCTCCAGAAAGAGCCTCAGTTGTTCTGTTGATTCCTGGCATGTGCAATCACATTTAACCTTTTCATGCACAGCATTGTACTTGGCAACTGAGGGGATGCTAAATGCCGTCTGCTTTGCCGTATTCTCCCCTTTATCCTCCAGTGAGGACAGCAGCACTTTGAGCAAATCTCAAGCAAGATATTTGTGCACCCTCTGCTAAACCTCAGGCTGCTTGGTAAGATGCTACTAATCTCCAGTTTCATTGAAGTGGGATGATGGAGTTTATACAAGTTCAGTGCCTATATTCTGCTCTAGATTTTCTATGGTCTTTATTACATAATCTGTGTGTGTGTGGGTGGGGGGTTAGGGCAGAAAAATTATTTGATATTTCTGCTAGACCATACACACTCTTTCAATTTTGCAATGATTCATTTGCTTAGTATATACTGACCCTTAGTGGTAAACTGAGATTTTAATTGCATTGCCAAGTTTCTAAATTTTGCTTTTCTCTTTGGCCCAACTGTTCAGAAAATGGCAGGAATATTTGTTGTGCATCAGGATAGTCTATCTATGCAAATAGCCCACAATGTCTTCAACAGACTTTAACAGGCACATGAGAATAATGATGACAGGTGTTATTAGCTCTTCTGAAGGGAGGGCTGTGGGAAGCAGGAGTGTCGAAAGGTTATTCCAAAATGCAAAACAAAAAGGCTGGCATTGAGAAGCAATACTCTCCACATAATGAGAAACAAATAAGAACTCAGTATCTGGCACTAACGAACACCTCAAGCTAACTGTGGAATGAGTATTAATTAGGTTTCCAAAATAGCATCTTTCTGAAAAGCAGCTGAGGTGTAATATTGCTCCTTATTAATCAAAGCAATGGGACAATGTGAACTCTGCAAAAAATAAATGGTTTGCAGATGGCTGTGTGCATCTTTAATAATGACAGAAGAACACAAGTTACAGCTTTAAATGCCAGGGACCCTTTCTGCATCTTCTCCTTTTCAGAGAGCGATATTTGCAGTTTTCAAGGCAGCGAGGAAAGTGTGTTGGTTTCTTATTACATTTTCCCTGCAGCATAAATTCTGTTGATGTGCTTCCCTAATCATTCTAATTATACTGCCATATGTTGCTCTCATCTTTCTTTTTCTCTCCTAATGGGACATAGATTCTCTCTTTTGAATATGTCATTTGTTTATTACATTTATCAAGGGTTTTAACATTATATGGGACTTTTAATTGCTTTTTTAAACACTCAGCAGATTGAATATTAAAAACAGACATGAAGGTCAACTATAAATAATATTTAAATTGCTCATGACATTTTTATTCTCTAATTTACTGGAAATATCAACTCTGTAGTCATGCTCCTGTATCTACTATTTACTTGAAACCTCACACATGTCCTCCAGAGCTACTCTGGCTGCAGTCACAGTTCTGCCTTACCCCAAACCACCTTGTGCCTAGCAGAATAGGAGTCTTCCCCAGATGGGAATGCTAAAATAAAGATGTATCATGCATTATATTAAAATGCTGGACCCAAATATGCTGGCATTAGTTCCAGTTGTGGACTACTGCTGAACCCCAAAGAATAAAGGCAAATGTTCATTTCTGACAAGTAAGAAAAATACAGTTCTCTCTCGAAGTTGAGCAGTCTCAAGGAAGCACAATTTCAGTAAAAGTATTCAAGATGGCCTAAAGTTAAACGCATGCTTTGTACAGAGACTTTAGACCCTCAGAGTACCCTGCACTGCAGAAAACAAAATCTGTAAAGCATCTGAATACAGAGAAAGCAAGAGACAACCAATTACTATCCAATTAAAAAATTAATTTCTGGATAATGACACCATCTCTCTTGGCTTCCATGGAAATGCATCATAGGTGAATTTGACCCTTTGTCTCATTGAATTTTGGTTGAGATAATCATATCAGGCTTTATATAAATAATTAGCCAATACTTTCATGTAACTTGCTGTTTATTCATTAAATAATAATGATACAAGTATTATGATACAAGTCCCACAGTCTCTCTTGCAGATTCAGGAGTGTTGCTTGTAGGTGCACCAGCATTAGGTCCTATGAGAGGTGATGGTGAGACAGCTTTAAAACTACAGTCCAAATAAAAGTGAAGAAACTTCTACTCTGCTTAACTGCTCTATCTTAAAGCCAAGATTTTACCTACCATTTTGATTTTTACCCCTTATTTAGCTAAAACTTTGTTACTACTGGTTTGTAATAATGACTTGTATAGGATGTTGCAAAAGCATAAAACTCAACAGCTTTTAAGTTCATATACTATGTAATCTGTCAGAATAGCTGGTTTTGTTAAAATATTGTTTGTACAAGTTCAGATAACTTAAAGTTCCCCAAAAATTCTCTGCTCAAAAGCCATAAGCAAAGGACTTGCCTAGGCACAAAGAAGGTATTTTGCAGCAAAGTTTGGCCCAAAACAGTTTTCTAAGAGATTTTTTTCCCATTTTTATAAGAGATTTTTTTCCATTTATAACTCCATGGTTATGACTTTCTTCTTTGCTCCCAGGGGAAAACTCAGATATTCACAGTTTGATAAAACTTCTGAATATTTGCCCTGGGACATGGAAAAGGAGAATCTGAAGACCCATTAAATATTTAAATGACCAGGAAAGTAAAATTATTCCAGGGAATTAGCCTAAATGTTTGCATAGTGTTTGACAGAGGACAATTTCTCTTACTCATAGCATTAAATAAATTTCCACTCATTTTTCCATACTGTTTTTCAAGGATGCAATTTTTTAAAAAAAATGTTTTAAAAGGGATGTACTTCCCTTTCAGAAAAAAGCTTTGTCTGCTAAACTACTGTACACAGAAATCTCTAATGTGCTGCTGGAGATTGTTAGTCATACGCACATTTTCCTCCTTCTCATACAATAACTCTGTAGTCTGTTAAAAATACTCATCTTAGACACTTACCACTAGTGATCTTAATTTGTTAATTTGAAATTATTTTCATCACAGTAGTGGCTTCCTTGACTTCTGGCATCTCTACAAGAAGGTCCTTTGTGCATGTAGCTCAGATAGCACCTGCAAAAGAGGAACTGCAAAGAATGTGGTATAAAGTAGTTGAGTTGATTTATTTTCATCATGTGCCTAGTGAGGATTTGATACATATTTGAGCCTATGGGATTCTTCCCATACATTTTCAATCCAAGTCGAAAGGAGCCCTGTTTAATTCCATTTCCACTGAACATGTATTATAAAATTTACACCATGCCTTGGAGGTATGTCTCAAAGTCATACCCTTCCCGAAGAATTGTTGCTAACAAGTACAGTCCCAGCGGCTCCTTCAATTTGAACAACAGTAAGGATTTTTTTGGGGTATAAAGTATTTTATTGGTTATGTTTTTCTTCATGCAAGGGCTATTTTAGCCATAAAGACTTAGAAGGTAAGACTCACTTAAAGAAATTGTTTTCAAATGTGCTATGAGGGTGTGAGTGAGTTTGTGTGGCAAACTGAGACAGTAATGGAAAAATCGTGGAGTCCCAAAAGGGTGAAAGGGTTGGAAATGACCATATATGCACTGTCACTTCTCAAAGTCAATCATACACAAATGAGCAAAAATGCTCCAGGAAATCAAATTTGTAACTAACACTCAGGAGCTTCACAATCCATGCCCTCAAATCAGATTTATTTGGGAATATCATCATAGGAAATATGGACAAATACAGCAGAATAAAAACACACAGTTGTAGACTGCCTTCTTGAAAATTAAATTAAAAAAAAATACTGGCTAGATCATAACCCATAACAATATTACATAATATATATCTGTCATATATCTCAAGATAAAAGTACAAAATAAAACTGCTGAGGGCTCATTTATAGCTACAGCTCCTCAGTGTGCTCAATGCAGGGTACATGCCCAGAATGCTGTGGGAGAGATGCAGATACAAACACCATTTCTTGGGGCCCCATGCAATGTTTTGGTAGCGCAGTCTTGCAGGTTTCAGAGATAAAACTACTGTTCAGGGAGAGGCTCTCTCAAGAAGCCTTTCTGCCATATGAACCCAAATTTCACCCAGCCCAAAGCCTTAACCAACATGTGTTGTCTCTATTGGTTTTCTCCAGCAAAGAAAATTTCTCCTCATCCAAACAACACACCAGACTTTGGGTCACGTCCAGGCAAAATCTCACTAAGAATAAAGGAAGGAAGAAAGAAAGAGAATCAGCTGGCATTAACAAAAAACTAAGGACTGTTCTCGTATTTCAGTAACATCTACCACAGTGTTAAAATCTGAATACAAATGAGCAAATAGGATTATTTATAGGAAGAATCACTCTTCTATCCTAATGAATGAGATCTGCAGGCAATGAGTGCCTCCTGTGAGGCCTGGAGCTCCTTCTAGCTTCTGCAGTAGCAGATCGTGGTGCTCTCTAGAACAACAGGACACTGAGAGCCCCACAGGGGGCTTCAAGTTCTCTGCAGAATCTGTTCTATTTTCTGCTTGTATTTCCAGGTGAAAATTTTTGCAGTGCAATAAATCTCAATGGGATAGAGACACAGAAAATAACTTTAAGTTCAACTATGGTAAAAGTCTGAAATTCAAAATACAATATAAAGATTTAATTCTGATTGCCTCAGACTTTCAGTCTCAGTGAATCATAAATTACCATGTTGAAAAGCAGACATTAGTAAATATATAACCAGCCTAGTTTTTAAGACAGTAGTTGTCTTTTGTTACTGTGATGTAGATAGAAACACACAGTAACACACACAATAGGTGTTCAGGTAGAGAAGAAGAAAGGAAGTTTTTAGTTTATTGTTGACTTTGTGTATATAAGTTTTTGGACAGTGATTAGAGATTGGTCAGAGAAGTTACTACTTCTCTATTTTTATTGGTTACTTGAGAAGTTCATTAGGTGATATCTTTTATAAAGGAATATAAATATGATTCTTGTTTATTTTATAATTCATGAGAACTGATTCCACTATACTAAAACAAATTAGAAGGTTTCTTTTCAGGGACAACAGTCTTTTGTTCTTTTCAAATTTGGTGGGAACAATAGGTGATCTACTTTTCTAAAATAAGTTTCTGCCTTCTCAGAACTTAATCATAATGATTCTCCACTGCCACAGCATATGGCAACTCCCAATTAAAAGTCTGATATGACCATTAAATTTCTTCTCTTGTCATAAGGACAATAAGAATCCATAAGGTGGTTTACATTTTATTACAAAGGAAAAAAAAGAGCCCAACATTCCCAAAAAGGATGCAAAGGTGCACGGAGCGGTTCAGGCTACTAATAATTTGCTCAAACACCAGCAGAGAATATATAAATTCTTAACTCTTAGCAAAAAATATTGATTGCATTATAACATCTATGATACAATTTCATCTGTTAACATTTCATTCGTTAACGGCACTGTACAGAAATTTGTCCATGCTAAATACAAGCCTTGGACCAGATACACAAAACAATTTAAATGTATTTTTTACATCCTATATGCACAAACATTTCTTAAGTTAAAACTATGCATACTACTTATGCATAGCACATATATGGCTTACATATTCAGTGACAGGAATTCCACCTTTTGGTGTGCCCTTGTCCCAGGGCTCAGAGCTTACACCGTTCCCAGCTCAGTTTTGACTGTTCTGCTGTCAGAAGAGAGACAGACAACAGGTATGGACATGCAAGGGTCCCTCAGTGAAGGTGACTGTTTTATGATTCCTTCTCCAGTCGGCCAAAGTGTGCCCTTGTTGAGGTGAAGCCTGATGCCTGCTGAGCTCTGGTTGGATCCCTGAAGCAGCAGATGAACAGCACACAGGACTCAGTCACCCCTGGCACAGAGGAAGGTGCCACTGCCCTCACAAGTCCCCTTCAGAGCAGACCATGGCTGATTAGAAAGACTTTTTCAGTGAGGTAATAACCACGGGGTCCAAAAAGGAGAACAGGGAGTGCAGCAACCTGAGCCACCTGAGCATCTACAACCTGAACGGGAGCCTAGAAATTTCCTGGCAAGTTCCAGAAGAGGGAAATGAGGTTGGCTGCAGCTGTGTAAGACACCCAGATGAATCAGGGGGCTCATGTGCAGCTCGAGGGAAGAAGAGATGAAAATGAAGTTTCTTTAAGGGCATAATTTGGGCTGGAGGGCTCATTCTGAGGCTCCTTGCAGAGGTAACTGCCTGTGTGCTGCCATTTTTGCTGCCCCTCAAAAAGAAACAAACTCTAGCAAAGATGTTGCAGGATGCATATTGTCACCTTTGCATTTGAGATAAACCATGACATAAGGCTTTGGTGTCACCTTCCAATTCTGTCTGAGAGGCAGCACAACAATTTGCTGAAATGAAGCAATTTCCATGTATTTCTGTTGCTCTCTCTTCCACCCTACAAAACAGTAAGAACCAGCTTCGTGGTAGGGCTGACACCAGTGCTGATGTCTTTTGAAATATTACAGGATTCAGAATGTTTTAATCTTTAACACCAGATACTACTCAATTAATTTTAAAGAGATATTTCAGATACTTTCAGCAACCAGTTCAGTCCATACGGCAGCCACTGCAGTGGGGAAGAGTCTTCATTCGCGCAGGCTGGTCAGCGTAACTTTACAACTTCCCTGTACAGTCTACAAACATTTATTTCCAGATATTTTAAGGAAGTTAACAAGTAGGACTTTTATGGTGCATGCAGCATAATTGCATGAACGAGTATCTAGAAACACATTTCATTTTGATTTTCCATTTTCATTGGACACCAGCAGCAGTGACACATAACAGCAATCCCAGGCAGATGACAAACATCATGTTTTCACATGTCTCGTGATTAACTGGAAATGTCTGATACCAGTGATGCAACAAAGCAAGGTCCAACTTTGGCTGAAAAAATTATTTTGGCTAGTTTAAGAAAGCAGAATAGAAGAAATAGCAACACAAAACCAACTGAAAACTTGCAAGTTTTTAAGTGCCTTGAGTTACCAGCTCAGGGTTTTACATTTTACATTTTTTGAACATTTTGTTCTCCACAGAAATAGGATGATCCAAGAACAAGTTGACAGATAACAGCCTCTGAGATCATGAGGTAGGAACAGCTAGAGTTCTTTTCTCCTGCAACAGAGGTCAAATGAAAATTCATAAACAAGAGATTTCTGATACTACTTCCTCCAATATTCCATATACTTAAATTGAGGATGATTTATTGCATGATCGCTTAGTCTGATACTAAGGATTCAGAGATTTAAAAGTACTGGGTTTTTCCTTCTTTATATTGAACTTCTTTAATGTGACATTGAAAGTGGGGTATGCTGTGTCCCCATTTCAAAGTTTTGCAGTATAAGAACAACTGGGATGGAACAAAGAGGCTAAGAATAGCACTGAGCAAGCCTTGTGTGTAAAACACTCCCCATTAAAAAAAAAAAGAAAAAAAAAAGACATTACCAAATTACCTGTCCTGCATGAAATGTCAGAAGCTCTCAAGAAATAGCAAATCTAGTTCTGTACCAGTGCTTCTGTCTGCTCAGTGGCTTTTACAATATCTTCTGACTTACAATGTTTAGGTTCACCTGGAAGATAAATAAACATGATTAGGAACCTGAATGAGGAAGTTAACTGTGTCAAGAGATTCTGCACAGCCACAGACACACAGAATCTAGTTCCTCAAGATATTTTAAGGTTAAAATGAGGTTTCAGTTACTGCTTTCTTTAATGGTTTTCTCACCAGAATAAGCATCAGCTTGAATTAAATAATCATTACAGTTTATCTACAAGGCAAAATATAGAATGAAAGCAATAGATTATAGCATGAAACAAACTATGAAGACTTTTACAGGAGTGTTAATAAAGTGGGTTTGGTTAATTTTTTTCTTCCAGTTTATTGAAAACCAAAATTCACCTTCTGCAAAGCACTGTTTAAATCCTTTGCTAAACCTTTAGCTTAGGTTTCCAAATCAGAGTCTAAGCTTCTCCCAGACAATGAAAGATGCCAGTGTCAGGTTCTAAGAACTCACGTCAATCAGATAGGAGCAATGACACAGAGTAACACAAGCAGCTTTCAAACTAAGGGATACAAGA
This sequence comes from Sitta carolinensis, assembly GCA_032173965.1. Lineage (NCBI taxonomy): Eukaryota > Metazoa > Chordata > Aves > Passeriformes > Sittidae > Sitta > Sitta carolinensis. The sequence continues at coordinate 24,268,734 of CM063288.1, forward strand.
TGAAGCTCAAATAGACAATAATAGAATTAAACCGTTGCTTAAACTATTTCTTCAGTTGCTTTGAATTAGTACAGGTGAGGAATTTATACATATTTGTACTGAGATGGTAGGCAGGTTATAATGTAGCAAACTCAGTGTTATTTACTAACTACATACGGTAACTTCGCAATTTTAACCACTCGATGGAGGGATCCCACCAGTACGAACACTGAACAGAAAATGACAAAAAGGAAAAGCATAGAAGCCTCAAAAGTGAAAAAAATTACCTGGGAGAAGCTAAAAAGTTATAAAAATAGAGAGAAGAATATTTCTGAAGGCCAGAAATAAAGGTAGAAGTAGATGAAAGAGAAAGCAGGTGATGCATGAACTGAAAGGAAAACTGAGAGATGATGTAAGAAGAGGCTGACAGTTTAGAAAAGAGAATAAGAAGAGAGGAAAGAAAGCTCAAGACAACAAGCATGAAGAAAGAAGAAAATTAATACCTAAGAATCTGCCATGGCTTCACTGTAAATGAATAAGAATTGGTACTGATTTTACCTCTGTTTCACTACCTTGAATGGTGGCAGTGTGTACTGCACACTCTATAATGCAGCCACAAGCAGATGGGCCATTTTCCCCAAGAAGCATCCTACACCACCCCTTATTTTACATCAGATTAATGTAGGTAGAATATAGGCAGCTAATATTTCAAAGTAATATTTCAAAATATTCAAAAATACTTCAAAAATATAATTTTTAAAATCTCAAAATTGGAATAACATTAATTAGAACAAGGATGTCTACAGATCTTTCCGTCTGTGGCTCCTTTTGGAGGGATTTAGCCAAATTTTATTAGCATTATTATCCATTAAAAAAAAAAAAAAAAAAAAAAGGTGGGAAGAAGTATAAAAGTAAAAGCTATTTATCTAAATATTTAGATTATATACATGACACTTGAGTTTGTTAAAGCCTTACACAATTCACAGAATCATGGAACAAATTGAGTTGAAAAGGACCCACAAGGATCATCAAGTCCAGCTCGTGGCCTTGCTCAGCACCATTGCCAAGAATCATAACATGTGCCTGAAAGCCTTATCCAAACCCTTCTTGAACTCTGCCAGGCTTGGTGCTGTGACCACTGCCCTGGGCAGCCTGCTCTGGTGCCCAAACGTTCTCTGGGTGAAGTACCTTTTCCTGGTATCCAAGCTAAACCTCCCCTGACCCAACTCCAGGCCATTCCCTCAGGTCCTGTCCCTGTCACCACAGAGCAGAGATCAGTGCCTGTCCCTCCTCTCCCCTCACAGGGAAGCTGTGACTGCAGGGAGGTCTCTCCTCAGCCTCCTCCAGGTTGAGCAGACCAAGGGACCTCAGCTGCTCCTCATAGATTTTCTGCTCCAGACCCGTCCCATCCTGTGGCCTCCTCTGGACATCTCTAAAAGCTTAATATCATTCTTATATTGTGGTATAAATTTCAAAAAACCAAACATAAACTTCTAAGGTGTATATAGCTTTTTGTTTGTGCATCAAGTTTTTTATGCGATAAAAAGTGTTGCTAATGGTCGTTATCTTATAAAACCTTTCTTTTTTTTATAAGTTATTTGCTTTTTTAATCTAACCTTCCCTCCATCCTTACCCTGTGCTATTATCTCCCTTGCATTTTGATATTAAGGATTAATGTGGCTATCATTACGAGTGTGAAGTTAAGTTTGCCAATTAGCACTTATAAATCACTGAAATGCGGTGTCATTTAATTAAACATAAGCAGTTTTTTTAAATTAACGTTCTAATTAATAAATCACTCAGGAGAAAAGGAAAATCATCACTTAAAAAAATCACCTTATAATAGTTTCATTTAATCTTGTACCATTCAATTAAATGAATGTGAGATGATGGAAAGGAAAAAAGGTACTGTAGAGAAAAACAACATTCAGTCTCAACTGCAGTGGTTGTAACAGCCATCCTCTAGTCTTCCCTTTGCTCCAACCTGGACCCAGGGCAGAACTACTCCTGTCACTAGAATGTGATGGTCCACAAGAACTACACCTAGAAAAGGATGTGATACAAGGAGCAGTAAACAGCCCCTTGTAACTTTTTTTAAATGGGGAACCCCCTCATCATAGCACATCCAAACATTAATTGACGGTTCATAAGAATGCACAGACATCATTTTCCTGTGTTCCCCAACTGTTACAATTGAATCACAGAAAACTTAACTGGATTTTCTGCTTTTTATAAGAGACAGGACAATGACAGCTAATATATGAAATTTCAACCTGAATAACCATGTTGCTTTTCTTTTTCCTTTCTATCTCACCCTCCCAGCCCTAGCACCTGCAGGTGCTCACTTCTCCACTCCAGGAGTCAGCAAGCACTCTGGACATGCCCTTAGTGTTTTACCACCCCATCCTCAGTACAGCAACTGCAGAAGTGGAGAAGTCTTCTTGGAAGAAACATGGAGAATGCTAATAATGTCCTGACAGATGCATGGTGTCTCTTAGAATACTCAAATTTGTGAAACAGGGAAAAAATGTAAGGTCATGTGTTTGCTACCTTCTGCTTGCTTGAAGCAGCATTCCATTGAAAATGTCTGACCTTGGTTAAGAGAGTCCTGTCTGGATCCACTGGACATCAATAGAGGTGCAAAAACACTATTGAAAACCTAATGACTTCTTAACAATTTCATAAATTTGGCAGTTTGAAGTTTCAAAGTACAATGCATTCTCTAAAAAATTTCCTGACTTAGAAAACAAATGAGATCAGCATTTTGTAGTACAAGAAATCTCTGTTCTCATTGGAAAGGTGGAATGTAAAGAATGACAAGGCAACAGAGTGAACTAACTGCATGATGAGTTGTATCTGATCTCTCAAACATCATTTTTGTTGGTCAGCCATCTAAAGACCCACGAGTACAGCTATCCCACAACTGCCTTCTGCCAAGTCTGAAAGAGAAAAGATGCAGCTTTTCCTACTGCATTCCTCATCCAGGAGATGGGGAACTTCTCTAAGGCACTTAAATTTTAAGTTGAGCTTTAATACAAACCTGGTGTAAAAAATACACATCAAAAGATAAAATGTCAGTTATTAGACAACTTCAAATGCTGCGAAAATAATTTTAGTGTAAATATTTTGCTTCAGGGCCCTAAATTAACCATCTGTTATTTCTGATGTAAAAAACCTGTCAACAATAAAAGCATGGAGCTGTGGAATGTGGAAATCTAGAGTAAGTGGGAGTTCTCCATATAAAGGTTTTTTGAGAAATATGCCAAGTCATACACTCGTGTCTAAGCTAAGCATTATAAGCACTTCAATGCTGCTGCTCAGACAATGCCATACTTCTGGCACAATATTGCAAGGCTTACTGTCATTAAAGCATTCATGAGTTTTGCATTTTGAGTAAAAGTGAGGAAAAGAAGTATCATTATATCCTTATATTCTTATTACCCTAACACCTCAAAGCTTATTCTAACTATAAGCAAACTCGGAAAATAAAATGAAGATGCACAGTGTCTTGCTCTTCCTTTGATAACACTTATTCCTCATTGCTTGGGCATCTTGTACTTGATACTGTGTTGCAATCCCCAGATACTAGACATGGTCATCTTGTGATAAAATACTTATACCCTAAAAATATATTCTGACATTTTAGCGATTTTCTGGCTGCTCCGCTTGTCTAGCAGCTACAGTCAAGAGGCTGATCTTCCTGATTCACAGAATGACACAGTCCCATGACTACTACAGCTGGCAAATTCCATCTACTTAAGCTTAACACTTAGATTCACTCTGTTTGGTACCAAGGATGTGGTTTACAAAATAACAATCATATTAGGTGCCCAAACTAAGGGGAACAAATATTAATAGCGCAATTACTTATTCAAAAAGAAAATGTTAGATAGCTCTGTCTGAAAGTTTACCTTGTTCTCCAGAAACAAATGGCTATTTAATTGTGAATATATATATTTAAATTATTCTAAAACCATTCTTCAAATTCATCTAAAATGTATTCTCTATAGAATTTTCTAGTAGATCCCAAACAGCTGACATCAAGAAGTTGGTACTTGTATATATGCTTCTATTTGATGTTTCAGGGCTTTTATACAGGCCTGAAGAAACTGTCCTATGCTGGTGGTTTGTACAACACCTTATTTCAATATTTTACATTGCTGTTGATGTTTGACAGGGAGATACCAGACACTTCTGCAGCTTTCCCCTGGACAGCTTCATTAGACAGGCTGGTGCTCTGTGATGAAGCATTACCATTCAGTGGGTCTGTATTCTGTGTCTCTTGCTGGGCATCGCTGAGATCTTTGTGGTTCGGATCAGAGTTAGTGCATTTTTCTGAGCTGGATTCATCACTCAGAGCAGTGTCGAAAGAGACTACTTGTAGGACGATGGATCTGGGAGGACAGGTTGTACCATCACTTCCCTGACTACTCTCATTTTGTGTCCTTGTTGCCTCTTCCTGTAACTGTGCATCTGTGGAATTTCTGCTTTGGTCTTTTTCCTGTTCACCAACATTTTTCACAAGTTCTTCTACAAAGAGGGAACAAAATAGGTGAATTAGATAAGAAGGATATGCCACAATTTTTTGATTTCAGAGTAGTGACAGATAGAGCTGTGCACAGGAACACTGTGAACATCAGCACCTGCATGAGAACATGCCCACTGAGTTCAGTATGGGTCAGATTCTGCTCCTGATTGCATGACTGCAGCTGCACCATAGCAGTCCTCTTCTGGTTTGATGTCCGATATGCTCCTCTTTTTTGGCCATAATACAGAGCAAGGAGCATCATCAGACAATAGTAACCTGAAGGAAGGGAGCAGGAGGATGCCTTGCTGCACACGTGTCCCTTTGCAGTGGTGTCTGCCAACACAGCACTAGGAAGGGCAGAGCTCTTCAGTTCTGCAAGAGACAGAGGGCAAGGAGGGCAACGCCTTGCTGGGGTGGGGCAGGCATCAGAATTGAGGGGAAGCCTTGAAGGAAATGGGCCTTTCAACCTGGAAAAGCCCAAACCATCGAGCTTGGAACAAGCTTTAGGGGACTATGCATGTGCTGTCCAGTCCCACTGCCATTTTGGCTACTGGCACATCCAGAATGGCAAGGAACAGGTATGGGGGAAACTGCTTCAGGGGACAGCAACAACAGGATAAAATAATGTTTGTGCAAGGCTCTACTCCTTGTTCTATTTCAGAGACTTGGAGAACAGTACAAATGAAATGGCCCAGAGTAAAAGGAGAAAGAACAGGACAGCACAGAGAGGTGGCACCAGGAATAACTAGATGAAAAAGAAACAGAGAATGGAAAGCTCGTGATAGCAGGTAAAGAGTCCAACAAATTATAAACGTGTCATCTTCATGGAGGGCCTATTTTCTTGCTATTATAATCTGAATTTCATAAATTTAGATTTTAGCATCTGTACACTAGTACAGAAGATACCAAATACTGACAATTTAAAAAGTAAACATTGTAGTTTGAAAAACATGTGCATAAAAGAGCTGCATGATATTGCATAAAATTTCTAATTTGGATGTTAAAAATTACTAAGGAAGGAAACCAAACATTGACATACTTATCGAGTTTAACTGGCAACTCCCAGAAATTCTGATTGTGAGTGACCAGTCCAAATCCAGGCCACAAGTGATTGAACATGACAGTTGAAAGATAACCCAGACTGTAAGCACATTTTTATTGCTGTCAGCATTTGGCACCAGCTCATTTTTCTAAATCCAGAGAAAAGTTGTCCCTGAAGTACAATTTGGCCTGTGAAATGGGATGGAAGGGAACACCTTCAGACCTGAACTGAGATGCAGAATCATGGAATGATTAATTTCCATTTTTGTCATTTATACTTTCAGATATAATATTTTAAAAAAAAATCAAGAACTCTAACATTTGAGCAATTTCTAAATAGTTAAACTATTTTCCCCAAACTTTAGAGTCCTGCTTGGTTTGGATTCCCAATCTTGTGAAATTTGTACAGGTAGTCTTTTTCTACAGACTTCAATGTAGCTCTTTCAAAGAAGAGGTTGGGCTAAAGCCATTGAGAATTATGTATATGGAACTTGATGCAAGTTATGTTTCTATCTAGAGACATTATTTAAAGCATCTGTCACTCATGATATAACCTACCTACATAAAGCTTTTTTCTTAAGAAAGAGATTTATGTGCCATATTCGCCTCCAAATGGCACAGCTACAGCATTTTTCCTTAGCTTCATAAAAAACCCAAGGAAATCCAAAGATAAAATATTTCACATACTGTTCAGATGCATCAGTGAGTTTAAAAAAGCAAAGCTGAATTATGAGCACACATAAAACTGTAATATTAATGTAGCTCACACTGGTGAGATTTTTTAATCAAAAAGCTAGTAAGAAGAGAGTATTTTTCTCACTGAATGTTGTTTTAGGACTATTCTAGCCAGAATTCAGGTGTGTCTTGGTGTAACTGAATGGCTGACCATTTTATTCTCATATTAGAAAGCTCAGAATTTTATACATGCAAAATCCACTACTTTTTGCTCAAAAAGCTCAATATCCAAACTTAAAATTGTTCAAATACATTACCTAGCCAACTTAAACTGGCAAATGAAGATTAAGAGTTTAATCGAAACAACTCTGATGGATTGTTCTTGACTTATGTCATGATGGTCTCCAATTTCTTGAGATGATCTCTAGTTTGTCTGTTTAAGGATACCTAAACCAGAGCCAAACTCTAGCGGGGGACTAACTGATGGATGGAGCTTTGAAATGAAGTATCTCTGCACCAAGATACACTTGGTAACATACCAGATAAAAGTTATGCCCTTTGCATTTAAACTGGTCTGGGCCCACAGGACCACCACCAAGACAGGCTGGTGGGAGTGACTGCGACTGAGAAGCCTCAAATACAAAATCCTCTATGATGATGTCACAAGTGTCATTAAGACCCCTCTCTGCTTTCTTAGTATTAAGTCTCTCACCTGCTGGATGTCTGACTTTGTGTTCTGACTTGCTTTGCTCCACTCAGCTTTAATCCACTGCCAGAAAGATGAAAAATACTGGGTTCTTTTGGCATGTCAGCCACTTGTGCAATATGCTAAATGTGCTGGAAAAATTACAGATTTCTGCATTCTATAACACCTAATAATTGTACTCTATATTACATAGTACCTTTATATTGCCTATAATACTTGGAATTCTCTATAATTTCTGCTGCTCTATATCACTCTGATTAAACAGAATCATCTAGCAGTCTAAATGAGGCTGAGATTGGGACAGTGACCAAATAACTAGAATTCATGCATGGCACTGCTAAATTAATCCTACCAGTGTAAGAGAAATGGAGCTGGCATGATGTCTGACCCCCACTGCTGCACAGGAAGAATTGTAAAAAGACTGTGGCAGTCTGTGCCTCCAGCCAGCTACAAAGTGCTGGGACTGTCTGAGGGCAGTGGGTCAGGCTGCTGCCCCTCACCTGCACTGAGCTCCTGGGAAGAGCAAGCTCCCCCTTCCTATGGGCACATTACCATGGCCAGCCAGAGATGGAAATGGAGGATGTTGCATGAACCAGGTAACCTGGAATTTGCAACTGCCTCAATATTCAATAAGAATAAATAGATTAATAAGATATAAAAGATTAAACAACTATTAATCTCAGCCCTCAGAATTTTTTTTTGTTTGTTTGTTTAATTTTGGGGTGTGTCAGTAAGGCACTGAAGAGCTCAGGGATTGTCACAGCTATTCAGAAAAGGCAGGCAGGAGTACATTGTGCAGTGCAGTAAACTCAGGGTATGTGGTGTTGTCTCTGTTTTAACTTGGCAAAAGTGCCAGGAGCCAGACCTGTTTATGTATTTTTCAGCTGTTGGGTTTGTATTCTTTACAAGAATCCAAGTGTTATTCATCAAAATCTGTGTGATTTCCTCTATAAAAGAAATGGCTTCTCCTAATTGGTCTGTTAGGGGTGACTCGAGTTTATCCCTCTCTTCTGCATTTCTGTGCCATTTCTGAAATCCTGTCTTAAAACACAGCCTTTTATGAGAAGGAACATTTGACACATAAACATGATAGAAGTGATGTCTTCCTTCCCTTGCATTCAGGCTGGACTATTGGGAAAATAACTGTAATACAATTTTTTGTTTGGAAAACTGGCAGGACTTGTAAGGCAATAGCCAAATTTCAGAATAGCTGAAAAATTCTTGTACTTGGTATTTTCGTATTTGCAGAAAATATGTTAACTACTGAAAGCAACTTTTCTTCTCTTCTTTTAATCAGATTATATTCTTTTTTCATTAAGTTACTAGGTTTTTTGTTTTGTTTTTCACTTAGAGGTGTCAGAAAATTTAATTGATTTTTAAAATATTTTTATTGTTTGCTGGAGTGAATGGGAGCACTGAATCCCTATCAGTCCAATGAAAGGCTACTATGTCCATGAAACACTAAAACTGTCACAAGACTCAATCTCTAGCCCCCACCTGTAGGACTCTGTGGTGTCCCCAAAGTACCACAGAGGCCCTGGAGGTTCAGTATTATCCACTACCACACTGCTTTCCACCAGCCCTGTTTTTTACTGCCTATGTGTGCAGCAACACTTTCAGGACATGGTCCAAGAGGTGAGGAAGCTTTGCTACATTTTGGAACTTTCTCTTCTGTGTATCAGTCCATCAACTTTCCTTTCCTCACCTTTCTGTAGTGGACAAAAGAGCATTTGACTGCTATGACCAGCACAGTACCCGGCTTATAAATTACCTTCCTGTTTACAGCAACTGCATCCCTTGAGCATGTCTTGATTTAACAGGATTGGAGAGGGAAAACGCAAAAGCCCTGTGCAAGCAGGACATCCCAAACCAGCCAATGGCAGTGACTGTAAACCCAGTAAAACAAATATATCTGCTCAATCACTCTGCTATTTCCATTGGCTGTGTTGAAAATAAGCTACATTTCTTTACCCTTACAGAAAGACATGATAACATGAAAGTTTTAAACAATTAGAAAACTAGTGAATTGGAGAGGAAAGCTGTTAATCTTTACTAAGAATTAAATTATTTGAGGACTCTGTAATGAAGAATGCTGCTGGATGTTAGGGAATCTCTGTGTATGCTATGACAAACTCTGATTTCTAGGTTTGTCTGCCTTTTTTACTGTGAAACAGAATTCCAGAAAAGAAGTGAAAAAGGACCAAAACCAGGACAACATGGAAAGAAAATGTACCTTTCTAGAAGACATGTTCTCACATCAGCCGTTTAAAGAGAAAATGAAAAGACCAGGACAGAGAATTAGAATTTTGCAGAGAAGGAAAGGACTGATCCTGGTTCCTCTGCAGCTACCAAGAGAGTTTAAAGAGATGTCCAAAAGTTCCCAAACAACCATGATTCTCCTCAACCAACCTGCCATTTTCCAAACCAAGAAAATATTGCAGTAACCCATAGAGTTATTTAGATACTGATTCCTTCCACTTTCAACTCGTCACACAAATGTCATCACAGTTATAGGAGTATATAAAATCACTACAAACCATGTAATCCAGTGGCACTTAGTGTTATAGCATTATGTCATATAGAAAAAGTAGCAAAGACTAAATTTGCTAATTAAATAAAAACTTTACACTTTTTTTTTTTTTTTCCCCAGGATTTGGTTAAAACTAATTTGTGAGTTTATGGTTTCCTAGGGTTGCTACCTCCACCTTTTACTTCTATTTTGCTGTAAGCACAGGGGCGTGAATGCTGGAACTTTTGGGACAGGGAACGGAAGGGACATGTTGCTGTGATCCTACAGAGGATAAAGGTGATTAGTTCTCTGATGTGTACTCTAGGGAGATATAAAACAGGTTCCATTATAAGGTCAGTTACCATTCCTTAGTCTGTTGTTTACCAGGTATTGCGAATACCAAACATTTCTTCCTACTCTTAGCTCAACCTACTCCTTGCACTTACTCAGACCATGCTGAAAAATTCTCCTTTTCCCACTTAACACATTTCTGAATTAGCTCAAAAACTGCTTATGACCTAAGCATTTTAGCACTGCAATTAAAATCACTGTCACTGATAGTAGATGGGGCTCCTTTAGCCTCCTGAATTGATTATTTTCCAACAGATTAAAACCGTCCATTAGGGTAGATTTCATGTGCCAAACTGTCAGTCAGTTTCTGTGACTGTCACACACATCCTCCCACGGCCCGCCCTTCCTAGCGGCTGCTAAGTCACATTAACATGCTATCAGATCATCACTCTCAGATTTTCACATTTCAGCAGCTGCTACTCTCTTCTTGTTAGTGAGTCTGCAGAGAAAATCTTTCAGACAAAATGGAACTGAAGCCTGTGGTTATTGTGACTGGAAGTGTGCAGAACTGAAAGTGCCCGAGGGGAGCCTGCAGGTACCATGCACAGGTCTTTCAGAAGAGACATTTGTTATTCAAAATTGCTGCCCGTGGGGGAAAAAAAAGCTGATCTCTACTCCAAAGATGCAATAGTTATTATTTTGTCACATTTTTACCATCAAAATTAAGCAGAAGCTAGTGTGAAAGACTCCTTCAGCCCCACCCTAATGAGGTCAGTCATCCCAGGCATACACTTCGGAGTCATGCAGCCCAGTGCACTGCCAAAAGTGTTGAGGACAGACAACATTTGTCACTGATGTCTTTCCATACAGATAATGCAAACTTGGGTCAGATCCTGTAACAATTAATCCTTTAGAAGAGTTACATAAGCATAAGATGAAAATTTTAAGTTTGTAATACAACCGCTGTTGTATTATCCTGAAGATGGGTCCATTTGATTGGCAGCTGGACCTTTGGTGTGCAGTGTTGCATAACTTTGTGTTGCTATATGACCTCATGTGAATATCCTGAGCTGCCTGTGCCTCTTCCTGTTCATTATGAACAGAAAATACTGGTAAGTTTTTTATCCCTGTAACTATATTTACAATGATATCTACTGAAGAGATTAAAGCATGTAAAACAGCAAGCATAATTACTAGTCCATACCCTTACCTTCTGTTAAGTGTACCTGAGCTTGCCAAGCATGGGCCAACTTTATTAGTAAATAAGTAAATCTTTGGAACATTTTTATAGAACAAACTAAGTAGGAATAAAGGAATAAACATAGCATTTTTAAAATATTAAATAATTGTATTACAATTATGTTCTAAGAAGTGCAACATAAGGATCTTACATGATAATTAAATCTTTCTCAACAAGTTTTGTGTTTCTTACAGCTTCCTTAAGTCAATAACTTTCAGACCTTAAAATCCACTTAGAACACATATCCTCTAATGACAGAACCTCTCAGATACATCTGAACATATTGACTGTCCATTTGCTACAATACAATAATTGCAAACAGCAGCAGCCATCAACAATATGTGTTGAAAAAAGCACAGGATGGAATAGTATCTTCGTCACTGTGTTGAGTTCAACAGAGACAGATTATCTGGCGATTAGGGCTTGGAATATTAATTAAACATCAAGGCTTTCAAATTAGAATCCCAGATGTTTGATCATTATGGTAATTCCCTGTTAACAGCATTCCCTGAAAGGCCTGAGAAACATTCCTCTAATTCTCCAGTGGTGAAAGGTTGAAGACCCTTAGGCTATAGAGCACTGAGCTCCAGTGCATCAATTACACAAGACTCGGCCTTTTTAGCAAAGTGGAGCCATCCTATTTACAGAGTCTTCTGTTAAGGAGGCTTTCAAACAGCTGCCTAGGTAGATAAACACTCTTCTTACTAACACAGACCTTTCCAAAAACAAAACACACTGTTCCTTGCATAAGCTGCTTGCTCTGAATCAAGTCTCAACGGCATCTTTTCAGGGAGAGGTAGTGCCAGCGTCTCCAGGAAAGCTTCTCTGCCAACAACACTGTCAGTGAGAATTAGCCTTTTCCTCTGGACTGCCTGGCAGAGGAGTCAGACCATCTTCTCTGGCTCTTGCTAAGAAAGCCCTTGGTCCAGCTGAACTGCCTTCCACCAGTGCTACATGCATAACCTTATCCAGAAAAGCTGGCATGAATTCAGGTCATCCTCAGGAAATTATGTGGAATGTTGCTAGTTTCCTTCCTGTATTCCTTGTGCATGTCTGTAGTACTACAATTTATAGAGACAACTTCTGAGCCTGTGAACTAAACTGGGAACAATATCTGGTGTTTGCAGAGCCCATTGACAAGAATGCAGATGGCTCCCTTAACAGCACAAGCTCTGTTTGTCATAGTCAGCTCAGGAAGTGTGTGTGAAGATCTACACTGAGAGCCTGCCTGTTTACTACCACAACAATGTCCTCATACATGTGACCTCCTCAGTGCATTCAGCAATTTGTGACTTGTCATAAATTATCCAGCCAGGAACAGTGACAGCACTTATTTCACCTGGCAGTGATTTACCTCTGAAATTTCTTCTCTCAGTACATGCTCCTACTAACACAAGAATAAAACACAACTTCATACATATGCCCAAAGCAGGCTAAAGATTTTTCATCGAGCATGGAGTCAGAGAAGGTAACATGAGAACTACACAGGATGGAACTAATCATCTGAAATTCAAAGGCTCGTGTTCCTCACTTACAAGCTTAGTCAAACATGGTTAACCTGCAAAGACTTTCAAGTAGAAGGGGGAAGTACTGCAATATTTTTTATTCTTTACTAGATGTTCATTTTGCACAGCCTGATTAAGGATTTTCAGCTTTTGCAGGGTACAGCTTCAGAGCAGGTATACTGGACTCCCTTTTCCACTAAATGACAAGGATTACGTGCTACCTCAAAGTGCTCAATAGCAGGCTCTTGTTACTTAACAAAAAACTCTTCTACAGCATTCCTTAGGGCCATGTATGGACTATGGATGCAGATCTTCCATTCCAAATAAATAGAAAATATAATTCCACAAAACCTATATAATCCACCCCACAACTGTTAATTTAAAAAAAAAAAATCCAAAATAAACTTTACTATCTGTTTACTAACATAATATAAATGTGTACTCAAAAGTATTTGCATTTTTACAAGGTTTCCTCTACAGGCTAATCAGGCACCCTGAAGGTCTCTATGCCATGTTCCAGTCAACTGCAGATATTGCTGCAAGTAGCCTCTTTGTGGCAGCAGATTTCTATAAATGTTTTCCTCACAGAGTGGTTCAAAAAACAGATTCAGCCACAATCACACAGAGACAATACTGTTCATCAAGCTCTGGCCCCAACACCGGCTACTTTCACTTACCCATTAGCTTCCCTAATGTCTGTTTTACTGCAATTCCATAATTCTGTTCAAGAAGTACTTCTTCAAGAAGTACATGCTTCATTACCCAAGTTGATGGAAGAAAAGGAGGTTAGGACAGCCACAATCTCAACAAAATTCATGGAGCCTTGAACATTAACATCTCTGTCAGAGAACAAGACATGCCCGGAGTCTCCTGGATTTTGCTGGGCTTCACATTGACATTGACTGCAACCTTATACAAAATAATTTTTCAATCTCTTGCTGCAAGTAGCTTTGTGTTTTCAATGCCTGTCAACAGTCCAGTAAAACTGGGCTAAATATATCAGTAATTTATAGAGCACAACAAAGCCCTGGGAATGAAGGGGAAACAAGGGCCCTTTGATAGCACTGTAGTCCTCCAGAACAACATACCAGAATCAAACTGGTTAGTTCTACGCAACTGGAAATGGCAAACTTCCTGGCAACGAGTTCTCCACTACGCCACATTGAAGGACCTTTCCTGTCACCAGCTCAGCTGCTTGATTTCTGCAGGCTGTAGCTAAGTGGCCTTGGGCCCTCTGATGGTCTTCTATTATTACTGACCACTGCAAATTAGCAGTTTTTTCCTTTTGACCAGCCATTATTAGTTAGGCAACATCAAAGGAAATAATTGGTTATATAAAGCTTCTCATGAAGAAGGGACAATATTAATGGAATCCTCTCCTCAGATGCCACTTCCACCTGACTCTTTCAAACCTTTGTCACAAAAGGTGCATGGAAGCTTATTCTTAATATTCTCCTAATGAGAATATTAATTTGCAACTTAGCACTAAATTAGATTTTATCACTGTTGAGCATTGTTTTTTCTGTCTTGTCTGACACCTCTTTGGGAAAAAAGATGTTGATTTGGATGATGGGATGAAAAACAAAGCTGGCACTGGGTTCCAGGGTATCATTCCCAGCTGTCAGCGTCAGGTCATGTATAGGAAGACCAGTCTCAGCTGTGAAATGCTACGCTGAAATATTCCAGGTACTTACTAGGAAATAACACAGAGGGTGGACAAAATATTCCCAAATGGCATTCACTTAACCTGGATCAAAGCTATAAGCAACAATTATCACTCAGGCGATTGAAAAACATTTCACTCAGATTATCTGTAATTTCAGATAATTTTCAGGTATGGCTTCTGCACTGAGATGCTCAATGCAGGTTTGGCTTTATTAACTATGTACTGGCAAATGAAGAGTCACTTTTGGCTTGCTTGGGCCTAATGCATGCAGTGATTACCCAAATCTTTAGATCCACTGTGTCATTTAAATAATTGCCTACAGCATAGTCCCAAGAAGCCTGCAATACTGAATTTTTTTCCATACAGTGGGGAACAAATAGCATTTCTGATAGAAAAGTACAACTTTTATGTTTCTGAAGAAATGTGGCACTACTTTGAATTGTTGATTTTGGCATTTAAAGCAGATGTCAGTATCAGTTACAATTAAAAGTGCAAGAAGGCACATTTCTAAACCAGACCTCTAAAGACAAGCAGCGCAGAGCCTTATTGCGTAGGCTATATGATTTACTCCCATCCCCTAACCACTACACCCCTTTAGACCTCCTGGGAGAGCAAAACAGGAACTTCTAAAACAAACATTAAGACATAATATATACGAGTACAAGACAATTATGTATTTTTACATATAAGTTGATAGAAATTAAAAAATGAAAGTAGGTGAGACCTTAGGAAGTAACCTATAAAAACATTCCACCTTAACGCATCATACCTTCTGCTGCTAATTCTTTCCATCTTTCTTTGTTTGCTTGAATGATTTTCATCAAGTTGTCCTTGAAGCCCCTTAGGTCTACAGTTGCTAGGGAATTTTCTGCGTGAGTCCCTCCATCACCTGTACTTTTAAACCCAGGTCGTCTTTGTGTTTCAGCATTGCTTACTGCTCCCAAATTATTTTGGCTGGACAAGGGAGAAAACCCCCAAATTATAAACACAGTCAGGCAATTTTAATAATACACAAACAGTTCATGACAATCAAGTTTCCTAGGAACTAACTTGAAAAAATAGTTTTTACCAGAGTGTGCCTAAGATACAAGATGTCTTGCTGACCATTTTCCAGGGAATTCTTGAAAAAATGCAACAGCTGAAAATACATTACTTGTAATCCAATTCTTAAAAGAGTGTTTACTCAGCCATTTTGGAGCAGCTTCTTAGCTGTGTTTTTGAATGGTGAATGGCATCTTTGGGTCTCACAGGAAAGAGATCTGACAGTTATTTTTTGACCCATTAAAAAAAGGAAGACATGACGTATGTGACAGGCAAGTTTTACTTGAGCTGAAAATTCTCTTCAAGCTACAAACCTTCAAGTGTAGTCAAAGCAAGATTTAAGTGGCTTTAAAGTCCACTAGAGACTGCAGCTGTTTTGCACCTACAGGTAAGTAGAAGAGAAGTTACCCATATGTGTATATGGTGGGAAAGGTGGGGGAAAAAGAATGAATGCTGGTTTTTAATTTGAATTAAAAAATAGGACCTATTTCCAACCTTGTGCAGGTACTCGTGTCTTAATAGGTTTTGTTTTCTCAAATTTGCTGCATGGTTTATCTCACTGGTACCACAGGCAGATATTAATATGCATACAAAGGGGTTTCCATTAACCAGAAAATAATTGCAGTGAACATACCAACAAGAACTTCATAAGAAGAGTTAACTGTAATTTCCATGTGCTCCAGAGATGCTGAATGGGATACAATGGAAAGAATAGACCATAATTCTAATGTTTTCCAAGCACCATCTCATGGTGTCCATGTAGTAGTGTGTGTGCAAGACACACTTCTCTAGCTCAGACTTCTCTGTATCATGCTCTCCACTCTCCTCATAAGTGTGGCACTTGATTCCACACAAGATCCCTTTATCCTCCCTCTCACATGAGGAAATTTTGCTGGATCATAAGCTACTTTTCATTTGCCATTCATTCATGAACATCAACCAAAAATGAAGCCTGAAGCTGCTAATCATTTGCAGCTGCTAACGATGCTAATCACTCATTTATGGAGTATGTAAACAAATTTATTATCAGTAATACCTTAGTTTAGCATTTATCCCCAAAACACTGAGAACATCATAAATACCTACTTTTAGTAACTTCTATTTGCTTCCGGTAAGCCAAATATAGGAAAGAGGTAAGTTCATTCTTTTGTTACTGAAATCTAACTAATGCCCAGCAAATGAAAAACTGCCTTACAGAGTTACCATTTAGTAACCTCAGTGAAAGCTCAAATTACAGTTTTAGGGTGAAATAAAAATATGATAACAGAGGCAGTATTTGTAAAGTCAGTAGCAGATTATTCAACAATGCTTTCAGCAAGGAGTCACTCAGATTTCACTGTCATAGCTACTTCGCCTTATAGATATAGGAATTTCAGTATCCTATTGCAAAGATTATTAATATGAAAAATTGTAGAAATAAATGTCATGGTTTTTAGGTGTTTATTCTGATCATTATTGGGGTTTTGCCTTTTTATATGTACAGCTGTTCAGTCAATGGGGTAAAATAGCATATTGCAAATACAATGCAGCCCCACAGGGTGGCAATACTGCACAGCTGTTTGTTACCTCCCCAGCTTCAAATAACCGAGATAACTCTGAGAATCACATTATTGTGATTATTATGTAAGCTTATGTTAGTTCAGTAACAAAGAAGTGTATTCCTACCTGGGGGTCCCAAATGCAGGACTTTCAGATTTTGTTGCTTCCTCTATAAGAGGCATAACAATTTTCTCCATTGAATCAGTAAGAAGAGAAAATGTTGGTTCTACTATGAAATCAATGAAACCTAAAGAAGAAAAAGGGAGAAAAACAGGTTTTACATTTCCACAAGTCTCAGATCTAAAAATTAATACTTGCTATTGGGCTGATTTTCTAACTGTAGACCCAATTCAATATACTAGACACCGTCAGTATAATCTTGAAGAAAAAAACACAGTTGAAACAAAAAACACCTGAAGCTGCATGGATATAAGCAGATACTAATAATTACAGCTTTTCATTCTTTTTTCTTGTAAATTTTATGCACTGCAGAACACACCTGCCATTTGAAATGAGTATTATTGATTGAGTAGAAGGGAAGCTACTGTTGAGCCAAAGTGCTACAAGTCATGCTGTCTCTTTTACCATTCGGAGCTTCTTGCCAAGGAGTTAATATTTCAAATTGCTGTTTATTATTCTGTGGAGGTAAAGTGTTATTTCACAGTGCGTGGGAGGGTTCTGTCAAATCAGTGAAGAGAACAAGTAATATCCTTAGGAGACAGCATTCATCCCACAGTTCTGAGATGTCAGCTCTGAACAATGTCTTTTACATTCTAAAGTGCTCATCACGGTATGGAATGACATAGTGAGAGAATGAAACATTATTCTCTACTGAGCGCTTAACAGAAAAAAATATGTTAAAACATGAGCTAGCAGTGGATTTTCATATGTCTTCATGCTCTAACCATGCAACACAGCGTGAAGGTGAGCAACAGGGATTCAGTCTAGGATCCAGCTTCTCTCCTGCAGTAGATATGATGCTTAAGCATATTGACTTCAAACTCTCAGTGAAACAGAATAAAGGATATGTAAAGGGACAGAATGCAGTGGTCCTTGACAACCCAGGGAGGCTTGACCCTCCGTAGTTTGACCCTGAGACATTGACAGGCTTTCTTGCAGTCCAGAGAGCTGATTCATTAATTAGCTTTAAGTTGAGATGCATGTACAAACTGGTACTTTCAGATTATAATAGAGACAGACCTGTTGAGTTCTTGAGCAAGAGATAAGCAGTTTGAGGACATGATCTGCCAGATCTAAAAAATGTGTACAGTAGAAGCTGGGCTCATGTCCAGTACCTTGGTTAATCCCTCTCCTACCCCTCCCTCACATATGGTGAAATTACATCATTTTATTTTGAGACCAGCACCATTCCACTGCAAAAGCACACGAGTTTGGTGAACAGATAGGTGCAAAGAAATACCTTCCATATGATGGAATTTTGAACATTTAAAATTCAAAATGGGTAAATGAAATGTCCTCATGAATTTACATGCTCCTACACAGACAAAAAAAAAGGAAAAACACAGTTTGTCATTACCTATTTGAGACTGAGCTACCAAAGTGGACTTGCGATCACAAAGTGGGGAAAATTGAAGACCTAAAGCAGCCTCCTTGTCTCCCTGTAAACAATAATGTTAAATATTATAAGCATATATTTGATAGAGGGACAGAGAAACAAAGGAATCTGAATATTAGTATTTATTCAACAAATCACTTCATTAATTAATATTCCTACATAAAAACAAGTCAGAGACAAACCTTTGAGTCTTCAAATTTTGACTAAAAGTCTAAATTCTGACTTATTTTGTCAACTTATATATAAAGAAACACTGCAATCAAATTCTCCTCAACAGCAAGGCATCTACCAATGAGATTTAAAATACATTAAGTCCTTGTATTCACAATTTAGTTCTGATGACCCCAGATGTAATGGGACTAGAGATACTTAGATATGTTTGTAATAGTATGTCAAATGCTGAGTGTTTCCTTCCATTACATTGGTTCATACAGCATGTAAAAATGCATCAATGGATTTACTCAGGTCAAGTGTATGAACTGACTTGAATTTACTCTCACTAGAAGGCATGTCTCTCTGCTGCTGCAGCCACAAAAAGTACAAATTCAGTTTCATTCCAAGGACGATTTGTGCAACTTATCTCTGAATTTTTTTCAGCACTTAGCAGATTAGAAGAGTCTTTTTTGTTGCAACAGTCTTAACAGACAGGAGGGTATATCTTCATTTTCAGCATGGTAGACCAACTGATTTTCAAAACCTCAAAAAGAAAGTCCAGTGGCACAAAATAAAACAAACCTGAAATTCCACCTTTCAAGAGAGGTTATAATTTGTGTTGCTGGATAAACCTGGCTGCCAGAAGCGCTGACATTACAGATATAGGAAAACCTAGTCTTGCAAGTCAAATAAACCTATATATTTGTCATGGAGATGCTGTTAGATGATCATTCAGTGGGGAGCACTACGTGAACACACCATTCTCCCAAGGAAAACTGGGAAAACAGAAACTGATGTATGAAGGGGGCAATATCAACCTTCCTTACTCTTTTTAGCATGGATCATTGAAGAATACTTGGGAAAGGTGTAGAACCATAAAAGCAGTAAAACCAATCCAGCCACAGGAACAGATGCAGCTCGCAGATTGTATTTCATGTGAAAGCTGAGAGCTTTATCACTTAGGCCATTAAATTTTACATTCTAGTGTTAATAATTAGAACTCAGAGTGTGGAAGAACACATGAACACTTGCTACTAGGAGCAGTGGGAGTGGCCTCTCCATGTAAATACAGGGATTGTAACACCATGTAAAATGGGGTAGTTCTAAGTATTTCAGCCATGGTTGAATACAGGGTTTCTAAAGTAATATTAATTTTGCAATCTTCTCATCTAAAGGTATTAAAAAGGAAAAAATTCCACACTAATAATGGATAAGTTTGGATTTTTTTTTTTTTGTTTTCAAGTAGCTCTTTACCCCAATTATGAATTACTTTGCAATCAACATAATATTATGTCTAAGAATACTGTAAATTGTAATAATCAACACAGTACTGATATTTAAACCAGTTGTTAGAATTTAATGATATTTAATAACAAGATACAAATCAAGCAGTAAAAAAAATTCTTTGTTCAGGCCCTGGACTCACTTTTAACTCTCTTTTAGTGTCTCTGGATCTATTCAGACTGAGGGTAGAGCACTATAGGCACTGGGGTACTTCTCTGAGTTACTTAATTATTAATTTCTTTATTTTTAAGGATTTGAGATGTATTTCTATTTTAAACAAGTAACTCAGATTTTCCATGGTATTGCAATATACTTTCTGTAGCTGTTGCTTTTAAACTTTAAGTGTTGGGCTTTTTTTTCCCTGAATTTAACACTGGTACATATTTCAACCATTAGCTGTAGTTAATAAAGTTTTTATCAAGGCGAATATTCATTTTTTTTGCTGGTGCTCACTACTTTGAAAGCTGCCTATGAAAGCATTGGATTTGCATCAGCTGTTTCAGAATCTACTGCTTTTCCCATAAGGCACAGAAGTAGCTGAATTACTGTCTTTAAAGAAAAGCAGAGGGGGAATTAAGGGGTTTTATATACATTTCAACTACTCCATCTTGGCTGAGATGGATTTGGAAATTCTGAAGATTTCCATCACACAGGCTTAGATCAACAGACCAGAGCATACACAACAAGCCAGTGCATCTAGGAAGCAGGATACCCACTGTGTCTGCACTGCTCAGTTCATACATAGCTGTGCTGGCACTCCATCACTCTTGAAAAGTGCTGGAACTGCTCCACACACACTGTCCCTAGCAGTACATGGAAAGAATTCTGTTTCTTATACACTGCAGCCTGGAAGACTCACCTATTTTATACTGCTGAGTTGCATACACATACACATTTTTACTTGTTTTATTGTTAAATGTCTTCTTGAGTTTTTGAGAAGCTTCTTTGGGATCCTAAATCTTCTAATGAATGGATAAAGGAACAACTATAACATTAGTTGTCCTATGCTTTCAGTGACCAGTGTGGTAGTGTTCACTGCTCATTCTACCTCCACTTGGCTGGACACATTGCCTCACTGTCCCATGGGCCCTGTCTGGTCTATCTCTCTCTGTGTCTAAAGTGTTATTACAGTTGTCATTTTATGACCTTTTTCTTGGGCAATCTGATCCTCCTTTTTGCTCTTAAGTTCAAAATCCCTCAGAATTTCCCTTAACAGAAGCAGACACAAACTCATGACTGCTCATTATTTCCACAAAACTCAGTCCGTTCATTATTTATATTAATGCACCAGCTCTCCAGTCTGCCTTCCCAGTGCAAAGCCCGGAGTCAAGGATGTCCTGATGCACCCTACTGAGAATTCATATGAAGAATCTCCAGGGCCTGAGCAAGGACCTTATACAGCAGATGGCTCTAACAACCTCATGGGCTAATATAATTTCTTTTTTATTCTCTGATCCCTTTTTCCAGTGTGACCCTTCTGATTTGAAAAAGTCAACATATAGCAAAATTAAGACAATCAACCTGAGCAAGACATATGCTGTTCCCTTATCTGCATTAAACCTTTTTAAAATCTTTGCACAACTCCTGAAATTGCCATACCTAAATTGGACTTTGATTATCAACTGTACTTCAGTAACTGTTATGCTGACAATGTGATTGGTCACAAATGTTGATTACAAGGAGAGTATTTCCCCTCTGGAGAAATGGCTTTTATTTCACCTGCTGAGGTGAGTAAAGAAATGACAGTAGTGACACCAAGGTTTTCTCTTGGTATTCAGTACCTCACAGAAATGAAAAGGCTTTCACAACAATGTGTCTTCATTTTTGGTTTAGGGTCTACGGTTACGGCATTAACAGGATGGTACCGTCTAACCTCTGGCTTTAGATGAGGCTGCTATGAAGGCAACACCTTCAGATCTATGTGGAATATGTGTGGCAAACACTAGTAAGGAAAATAAATACAAAGGCTTTCTGAGGTGTGGGATGGAGACAACTTTTTGCCTTCTTTGCTGAACATGAATTCCTCCTATTTTCTCTCATCCTACCCTGCTGGAGCTTCTTTATAATTCAAAGCATATATAAATCTCTGTCTACAGAATGAAAACAGCTTGACAAGTTATATTATAATTTAAAGGAAAAAAGAAACCACTACAACACTCAGAACATGCAGATATCAGCTGAAACAGATAGAGAGCTATAACCATTTTGTCTTATTCACACACATAAAAGTTGAATTAATGTCAGTGGTATGTATAATGAATAAAGAATATATATATGACTATGCTTGTCAATCACAACAACAGCAACCTTGCTGGAAGACTTAAGAAAATATTCAATCGTGTAACCATTCCTTTTGAACTAGATTTATTAAAGGATTTTAAAAATGGCACCTGTCGAAAAAATTCTTCCATCAGGGCCATGGTCCACCGGTAGTGCAGCTCCCAGGATTTTGCTGGATGGCTTATGTCTGCTGCATGTAGAATCAAAGACATGGCTTTGGCTTTGTCTACCCTGTCAATTCAAGGACATGCTCTAATTATCTCAAAACAAAAGCAACCGTTTAAATTCTCTTTTTGAATATGATCTCATTGAAAGACTACAGATAATGAACAGAATGGAAAATAACCTACCCCTGTGCCTGCTGTAGAGTGTGTCGCATTGTTTTAATTTGTTGGAAATGACCCGACATATCTGTAGACAAGACCATCTCAATGACCAAGCTACGCAACTCCCTAAGAATAATTAAAAGCAAAATGACTGGTTAAAATTCATTTATTCTATGTATGGTACATTTGTTTAAGCAGTATTTGTTAATTTATAACTTTCAAAACAACATCATGGGTTTTATTATGCTTTAAAAAGCGTTTATATAAATCATTAACAACTCGAACATTGTATCCTAAAGGGATTCTGTGAAAGCAATGTACCTCAGAAAATGTGCTCTGCAGTCATTATTTCAGAGTCACACTGTTTTGTAAATCCTATTTTCTAGTGCATAAACTAATATTACATGCAGTTCTCTCACCCATTATAAGTCATTCCTTATTTTTCCAGCAGTAGAGTATTCAAAAAACAAGTTGTTCTTTGGGCTTACCACCACACATCAAGATACATTATTACTGCCCTCATATTAGTGAAAAATGTGCATAACACTAAACCTAGGAAGGAGGCTATGGAAACACTCAGAGGAGTCAGAGGAAACACTCAGAAGAGCAAGAGGTATTACTTCTGAAATACTATCAACATTACACCAATCTAAGATCATTATGACAAAGTACCTATCATTCCAAAAGTATTGCAATACCTCTTTAATGAATCAGAACAAGTTTGGGATTAATAATTTATCTCTGTCTTGGTATTATGATTAGAGATGTTGGCTTGTCCAACAGCTTTCTATTAAATCAATATGAAAGTAATAAAACATGAGTCATGTAAGAAACTTTACTCTGATTTTGAATAGGAGATTAAATTAATTTTGTCAACAATAATTACCGATTCAGAAAATTCTATCTCCTTGATGCAGAAGGATCATATATAGGCCATGTAGGAGTCCAGTGGGTCATTTATATGCTCGTTAAATGGCCTAGGAGGACAAGTGCTGCTTATATGTATATGGGGAATTTACCACATTAAACCTTTCATTATGTACCATGTATCTTCATAAGCACACCCCCAATCCTAATGATGTCCAAGGACCAGATACAACAGTAAAATCCTACTTTAGTCATGCTCACTGATCTTTCATATTGTATTCATATGTTTGATTTACGTAAATAAAAAAAACATGCAGGTTTTTTCAAAGGCTATGCTTTAAAGAGGTAATTTGCAGTTTTCTTTAGGGCTATTATATATCATTATAAAGACTATCAAGACTTCTTTTGATCCCAATTAATTACATATTTAAGCAGAAATCTGTTGCTGATTTTTATGTATATATTCCTGATTTGCTTTAATGTAACTGGATAAAGACTCAAGGCTCTTGCTTCTACTCAATAATACGCAGCCATAGCAACTTATGTTTAGAAAATGCCTTACCTTATCTGACCTCATAATAAGATACTAATTATTTTGCATCCCAACTGTTCCTCCTTCACATTGCTTTGAAAGTGTACCCTTCAAAAACAGTCAAAGCCATTAAAATAAATAAAAGCAAAACAAACAAACAAAAAAAAAACTCCAGCTAACACCACAAGAGAAATGAGGGCTCTGCATTGTTAAACCCTGTTGGTTTTAAGACTGAGATAATTATCACTTCTCCTTTCAATGGAATATTTTCTTAGGAACATTCAATGTCTGAACTTTATACAGTAATCAGAAATAAGTTCACCCCTATTCACAAGACACCTCACCCCTACCATGCAAGAAACACACAGAAAAGTAAAACCACACTTTCAGTTTATTCATATTGTCATGGCAGCAGAAAAAAACTCTAATTCTTGTGGGGTCCCACAATTTTTGGGACCCCAATTTGTTGTTAGAAATCTCTGCTTCAGCCCGTGCGTTCAAAGGATGAGAACAACGCTTCTCAGTATTCGGTCTCAAGGTTGTTTATTATTTCTTATCTATAAAATTTTCTTCCTGCCCAGCCAAGGTCTGCTCAGCAGGACAGTCAGGGGCACTCTGCCTGCCCCCAGGGCAGTGTTATCTTTATATACTAAAAACTACGTATGACATATTTACAATTATTCCCCAAGACCCATCACCTATGTTAGACAGCGAGCTTCTACTCTAAACCAATCCAAAAGTGCCAGCATCATCAGAGAAGATGGAGGTACAGAAGAAGAAGAAGAAAGGCTAGACATGCCCAAGTCCCTTCATCTTGTCCTCAAAAACCCCTATACAAAAAATCCTAAAATCTACATTTACACCCTCTGATATACTAATTATTACACTATTCAAACTGCTGTGGCTTTCATCTCTTTGTGTAAAGGTGGCAATTTGCTCCATGGTTCGTAATGGAACCCCCTGGTGTTCTGGGCTGTGTGACAGGGTCTCTGAGCCCCCTTGGCAGGGATCTCAGCAGCTCTGGACTCCCAAAGGGATGTCCCGGGCTCCAACAATTCTAACCTACAACACCTGAATAAGTGTAGCACTGTCCTGTCACACACTCTTAAAGATTTCATGCCACTAAAAATCTGCTTAACAGCAAAAGAGAGACTCCTGTAGTTGTAAACTCCCTGTGCCCACATCCACCTTAATTACAGGATAGAAAATTAAAACCTGATGGGGAAATGGTAGGTAATGCTCTACTGGAGCTACAAATGCTTAATTTGCTATCATTGCATAGAAGGTTAATCTTGGACTGATCCCATCGCCAAATTGTTTCCTAGGGAAAAAAGACTGTCTCAACTTCTACATCATGGGAGACCTCAGCTTGTCTCATAGGTGGACAGAAATCTCTCTTGATCCTCACTAGGCAGTCCCCAACTACGAGCCTCAGGATAATACAGGTACCTACTACCACAGCAAAAAGACACGGAGATGTCATACTGTGAAGGGAAGAGGTAACAATATTCATGTACAGCACATGGCAATCTTTCAGGCCCAAAATCAGATTACTGGGTTGGAGTCTGCTGCCATCTCCACTTTACTGAAGTAAACTGCCATGTTCTGTGCTGGCATCCTTTCTCAACCCTCCCACAGTCATAAGTCCTATGGATAGGGTACTGCAAAAAAGCATAGATGCAAGACTATGGGAAAAAATTACGTGAACAATGCTGTAATAAAGACACAAGGAGTGGCATCACGAATCTCTTGAAAAAGTATTTAGCCAATAAATAGAAACCAGCTTTACCTGGATTTGTCCATGACAAAGATATTTAGTCAGCTGGAAACTAGTGAAAAAATGCAGGAAGAGAATAAGATGAGCAAAAACAAGGTGGGAACTGAAGACATAAGCCTCATCTTGAAGTTATAGGAATCCTCAGACAGAAGAATCTCAAAGAATTTTGTTCATTCTGCATTATATATAATACATACTGTTTTGGTGGGTTTTTTTTTTTGTTTTTATTTTTTTAATAATAAGGCAACATGCCCCTGTATGCCTTATGACTGGGATGGTTTGAGGCATTAATATTGCCCCACCACAACAACATTTCATGTGGGGTGCTGGAACACTGGAAACCTGGTAAATCAAAGGAGAAAGGGAGGACAAAAAAAGGATCCCTCTTTAGTTATTTAAGGACACTAAGTGAAAGAAACAAAACAGTGTCATAGACTGGAACAAATTTTCAGAGTCAGGAAAAGACTGAAAAATCGCTATGAGTGTCACATGAATTATCCACAAAAGACATCATCCTCAGAATGCTGGCAGCATTCCTCAGCTCAGACCAGAAGCCTAAGTTTTAAACTTAATTGAAGATGGCAGTTTATTAGCACATTTATCTTCTTAAAGTTAACATGTAGAAGAGAAAATGGAATACTATAAAGTAATTTCAGTCATTTTGCTTCATCTTGCTAGAATAATTAGCAGAACCTCAGCTTAAATAGTCAGCAGTGCTAAATTTTTGAAAAATGAAATTGCTGCAACCAAAGAAAATAGATATGACAGAAGTAATGAAATTAATCAGTGCCAGGAAGTAGATTAAAAAGTTGAACAGATTATCATTTCAATTTACTGCCAACTTGATTCAGTGCTACCTTCAAAACTGTTAGTTTAACAGCATGAATTTCAGTACAGATCCAAGAAACTCACTCAAGTAATAAGAAGAAAATTGAAGAGTATTAAGTGGCTACCAGATCTACCATTGCACCAATGAAATGACAGGGTAACAGGAATTTCTGGATATATGAAATGAATACCAGGAAACTCTCATTTCCATGACTGCCCCTCTAAATTGAAGTATCACACTGCAACAGGTTGTGCAGGTTGGCACAGACCAGCACTTTGGAATTTACTGCTTGCTTCAAAGTACAGACTGTAATTGCTGAGCTAAGTGACCAAACATGGAACTGAATGTCCTAGTTTAGCTTGAGCTTATTAGTCGATTCATACATTTCTTCTACATTTTACTGAACATGCCCAAAAAGAGATGATAAATTCTTCTTTTCTCTGGTTGCCAAATCTCACCAGCTTCAAACTGGCTGCATATAACAGAATCTGTGTAGCTACTCTATACAAACAAAATTTGCAAAACAAATGTAAGATCTTCTAGGAGAACATAACCAGGCTACAGTAAGAAGAGGTTGAAAAGGAAGTTCAAGCAGAACCAGTGTGTGATTGAGCAAGTTCCAAAAGAATGTGGGAGTTTATCACAGGTTCAAAAACACGGAGAAATAAAATGCAACAAAAGCTAGAGAAAATGGCCCACAACAGAACTGGACAAAGAACTGTGGGAAGATCTGCCCAAAAATATATGCAGAGAAGAGTGTGCTTCTGAGATGTGAAGAGAGCCTATCACATTCCCCACTTTCCTCTGTTTGCAGTCCACTGGAGCAGTATGTATGAACATCACAACCTGGAGATCACAGGTTGCTCTTTCCATTCACAAACATTTTGGTTTCATCCTGTTACTCTTTTCCTCAGTGGCATATCAAAAGGGAATGGCTGGGATAAACTGCACTAGCTGGCAGCCAGATTTCCATCAGCTGGAAACACTGTATGTTGCTGCAGGATTCCCAGTCTATACTGATTTATGGTGGTCTCCAGTGATGAAGAAGCTTGGGATGAATGTTAAGTGTTTTCAAGCCATCCTTGGAACACTCCAGGTCTGAAATTCAGCTGAAGAATTTCAGCCCCTTTCTACTCAGAAGCATCCTCTGGTAGGATGTATTATGAAACAACACCACTTCAAAGTAACATACTCAAGGCAATATGTCTGAAGATTTGAAAATAATTTTCCCTCTAAAAATATGGTTTTAAAAGACAGAATATGAGTTTCTGATGGCTGTGTACATTTTGTGATGGCAAAATAATCTTCTCCATACTCAATAGTAAGGACAAGCAAAAATAGGGTCACAGAGACCTATCAACCCCAAAACTATCAGGCCAAAATTAGTTTCAAGAGGCTCTTGTTGGCACTGAAAATCTAGATGTATAGAGATGAATGAAGTTTACAATTTACTTCTGGAGAAATTTCTCCAGAACCAAAGGTACAACACAAACCTTCTGATAACTAAATCTAAATGAGTATCTTCTGAGAAAAATGCTTTTAAAAGAACTAAAAAGTGTATGCTTCCTCTCTCACTTTGTATTAAATTATAAAATTATAAATGTTTTTAATTTCTTTTAGAACAGGTACAGAATAATAATTAACTGAAACCCAGAAAGGCCAGCAGATTTGTATTCAATAAACGCTTTATTTAGGGGTTTTCTCATGTAAATAAGTAAAATCATGTAAATCTACCATGTAAAACAGTCCATCTGTAAATATGCACGTCAGCAAAATCTGACCTGGTGTTCATATATTCCTTCGTAAATGTAAAATTTTGTGAAAAGACAGATAAAGCAGAGTTCAGCTTTGTTATTCATGGTAACATATTTCACAGTGGGTGACTTTCCCCTAGAAGAACATATTTCTCTGAACTTCACAGTCCACCTGTCTGCCAGGGTTGTTTTAGGGCTGCTGAATAATATCTATATTTACAGAAACAAACAGAAGATTCATATTTTAAATACAATATGTATTCATCAATTATATACAAAGATAACATTTACTTCTTAGAGTCTTAATCTAACACTTGAATTTTAGCCTTACAGGTCTTATTATTTCAATTATCAATTATGATACTTCTTCTTTCATCTGGCCAAATTTTTGGACTGTCCACACAATTAATTTTTTAATGCTTAACCAAGACGTGACTGTGCTGAAATCCTAGGAGCAGTAGTGCTCAAGCTAGCAGCACAGTGTTGACTCTGCACTGTGATTTCAGCCCACTGTTGGACAAAGGCAACCCAGCTCAGGCTGCACTGTCGTTTTCCTAAAGAGCTATTTCACCTGAGACTGTCCACGCCTCATCAATGCACAACTTCACTTGGAAAATGTCTCCCAAACAGTACTTAACGCCACAGCAGCCTTCCCTAGTCTCCAAATATCCATTGCTCTTTCCACTGTCAACTTCTTGCAACCTGAACTCTTAAAATAGACTCCACAGGGAAGGCCTGGTGGTTTTTTTATTATTTTTAAATACTGGAAGTATTTTTGAATGTCACAGCAAGTCTTACCTCCAGTCATCTTTGTTTAGATTAGCCAGGATGTTCATCTCTTCTTCCTGCATGAGTCTATAAGCAGCACTTACATGATGATTTTCAAGAACAGAACGGTCATTGTACAATATAGCAACATCTGACCTAGTGTGGGGAAAAAGAGGCACATTTTGTAATAGTGCTCCAATGATGGCACTGGGAAAGGTAGGACTATGAGTTCTCTATGAGAAATATTGACTATATACACATATATAGAGATAGTTTTATCAAAAGATGTTTGTTTGTTCCTACTGTATCAAATACCAGTAAATTTTCCACTCAAATGCATTCAAAATTATTATTATTATTATTATTTGTTATAATACATATTATAATATATATATAATTATTATACCTTGATCATACCTTATCATTATATACCTTATCATTATAAATTGTATACACTGTTTGTGGGAAAGTCATATTAAAAATGTGTGATGTTTCTTTGATGTGACCTAACTGTGGCAAAAATTCATGAGGTCTTTAAGCTTCTTGACTGTAGATAGGATTGCAGAGCATCAGAAATGCTCTAATTAGGCTACAAGAGTACACTTACAGGATACAACCATTTAACATGCAATGTGTTCGCCAACAGTGGGTCTCTCCACACAGCATGGGTATGAAGAAGTTACTCCCCCTGCTCTGAGAGGTGTGCTGTGGCCCATGCTACTCATTATCAGAAGATGCTTTAAATAATAAAGCATTAAAAAAAAATTTCAACTTCATACATTTTAAACAGTTACTATCTTTTCTCAGTAAAATAGAAAAACCTTATTACAGTGGGATGGTAGAGATGCTAATCTGCAATTTGGAAGCCCTCAAGTGCTTCCTAAAGACAGGCTCATACCATTATGTTAGTACACTTAACAGCATCCTTTCCTTCTTAATCAAAGACGTACAATTCCAAAATTACATTTTGAGACATTCACAAATTTTTATGTGGTATGGATTCATCATACTTAGCTTCAAATATCATTAATTCCTTTGGGAATTTTTTTCTCCAAGACCTCACCTGACCTGCTAGGCAATCTCAGGAGTCACCTCTCTGCAACAATTCTGTTCTGATAAAACTATTCCTGAATATTTTAATTTGATCCAGAGACAAGTCTGTACTAGAAGAAAGGTGTGTTGATTTAGCAGTTCAGGTTACTCTGACCTAAATAAGCCAAATTCAACCTCATTCTGTTGAGCAACAGTATATATTTTCATGTATGGTACCAAGGAATCCAAATAATTAAAATAGGATTGGAAACGTTCTTTTGAGAGAACAAACCATAGCCAGCCTAAATAATCAATATGTTTACATCCATAATCTAACTAAAATCATGGGGAAATCTGTTATGCCAATCACATATGTTTATGAAGCACACTTTGATCAACATAGCTACTTATGACTATGTTTAAGCAGTGCTAAGATTTGCTACGATTTTGGCAGCCATTCCATCAGTTTTCCTCAGGCAAAAGATACAGTCTGTGATGTCACATCAGGGCCAAGTTACACGAGGAGAGAAGAATGAGCTATATCACATAACAAATACCTGTTTACAAGTACGCCTGAGCAGAATTCAAAGGCTATCAACTTAATTAGTTTTCCACTCTTGCAGTACTTCATAGCAAAATATTAAGGACAAAAATAGAAAACTAATATAAACTTGGAACTACAAACTGAAGTTTATTTTTAGCCAGACTATGATGAAGAGGAAAAGAATTGTGTCCTTATTTCAGCTGCAAATCTAGCATTTTTCATTACTGAAAGCCACATCTTGAAGAAAAAAATTATGTTACAGATTTAATTTAAATGTAATCATTGGGCAATTGATCCAGATAAGTGAGTGTGAGGATGCTTTTGCCCAAAGTAATAATATTTCTGGCACTAAGCTGATTTGTTAGAATATGCCAGGGCTATGCTGATTTTTTTTAAAGAGCAGCTAAAGCAAACTGCTCAACATACTAAAAACAATATATAGCTTAGTGTAAGAGAAAAATAAGATGGTTTGTACTAGATTAATTGTCAGATGTACTATTTTTCACTCAGTAATGAATTGGTCAGGGATTTTCCTTTGATGAGATGAAAATATTTTAAGGGTAAGAACTATATGCCGTTGTACAGGACAGCAGTTAGAATGACATGCTGCACCTGCAGGAGAACACAGCTAGCCCAACTTTCAAACTGGATCCCCTTCTTGATTTCTTTTTAATATCTGCTACAGTTGCTTTCAAAACATGCTAGGAGATGCCTCATGGTAAGTATTTCCAAAGCTGTACTTGAAAGTTTCTCCCTCCTCACCGAGGAGGAAGTTTAATACACAAAGTGAAACAAAATGTAAGCACATTGCTGTAAGTGATGAGGCACTTCTATGGGGATACAGTAGAAGAAGTTTTTGAGTCCAGTAGTATCAGAATTTAAGTGTGCAAATAGAGGGGTGAGGGGGTTTCAAGTCCATGGTCTACAAGTTCTGGACCTTCTCAAACTTTCTTGAAATATCAGTTCCAAAATGGAATTATTTCAGATTTTATAGAGCTATCTTATTACTTTCCCCAGTTTTTGATTATGTGACTGATCCCATTAACTGGGCAGGAGTTGGGGAAGTAATTTGTAAAACCAGGACTGACCTGGCTACTTCCTGACTCTATTAGTAAGAGTTATGAAAGAGTTCAGCAGTTAACTGAACGAACTGCAAACTCCAGATATGAGTCTTAGGAAACTACATCACTTACCTGGTCTGAATATGAAAATTGTTTGTGGTCCCAGTATGTTCATAGTCATGGACGGCAGCTGCAAAGATCATTGCTAAAATTTCCAGTTCTGTGAGCCAGTGCTGGTAAATGAAAACCAAATTATAGTCACTTTTTCAATAATAGCCTAACTCAGATTAAACCTTACAGTACTGAAAATGTTCTGCATTACCTTCAACTTAAATAAACTTTCCTCTTGTCTTGACTCCATATAACTATATATCCATAACACTTTAGTACTATAAGATAAAATAAGTCCTTGTATTTATGATTTCTCTGAGACCAAGTTAACATACTTATGGTCACTAGCAAAGTAAATATTGGCAGTCAAAAATATAACAAGTTATCAAAAGAATTACACAGTTCACTTTGCAACTACTTTGAGTATCTAATCTGTTAGCCTACTCATGGCACTTGACAAATTACAATATATTAATCTAAAAAAACCTTATATGAAGTTTACATTATAATTTGTCTTTTAGTAAACTATATGTACACTTTATTATAAATTGGAAGTCCAAAATTAGCATTATCTATATTTTACCAGTGTACATAGCACTAAAATTAGACCCATGGGAGATTTTTCTGTTCTAAATTTTATCGTACTTTGTACTGATTAAAAAAAAAAAAAAAAAATAAAAGCATAAGGCTAGTATTTAGTTACACAGAACAAAAGGTAATGTAGGTCATGTATACAAAATAATGCAGACCCTGGAGTTTTGAGCTCTTTTACAACTCTTGCTAAATGAGGCTCTTCTGTACTGCTCAGTTTGTAAAATAACCTCTGTTACCTTCTTTCAAATTCTATTTCTTGAATGACAAAAAGTCCTTGAGAAGAAAATTTATTCTATCTAGAGATGGGGGCAGAAAAATCATATGATAATGAACCCCCACAGTCATAGGACTGATTAAGTCAAATGCTAGTCAAGCCTTTCCACACTCATATTTCAGATGGTTTTGGCATACAAGTAAGCTTCTGTACTAAAGGATCAAAGAATGATCTCAATTTCACACACTCCAATGTGCACATACGTGTGTATGAATGGATATGAAAGGTATAAGCTGTCAGATGTAGAAAAAGTTGCCAATAATAGTTGTTCTTTCAAAGAAGAAGAAAAGAGTCAAGATTCATTAGCAATGTGAGAATAATTGAATAGGTCATTCAGTGACAAAATAGGGCTGCTGAGGAACAAGTACTGGCTGTTGGTGAAGCACTATAGGTTTAGAAAGGTCACAGACAAAGGAATGAGAATGTACTGTAAGCAGTTCTAAAAATGGAAACAATGACCTTCATCATATTGTGTGTCACAAGCAACCAGGCCATGACTAGTCTTGGCTCTCATAATGTTTTCAACATACCAAATTGAACAGAAACAAGCGCAACAAAAGCTAAACATAAACATTTCTTTAAGATGCCTTTTCAAAGGTCAGCTTTTTTAGCAAATAAAATAGTTGCTAGACAATATATTCATAAGCAGAAGAACATTCCTCACAGACAGTATCTATGGGCTACATAGAGACTTCACACATTAATAGAGAAGAGCAAGTATTCTGCACACACTAGTATAGCCAAAATTGAGATCAGCAATCAAATCAGAGAACCAGAGAACTACTTTAGCTAAAGGATTTCTAAGGAAGTAGAAAAAAACTCTTACAGAGACAGTTAATAAGAGTGTTTCTAAAAGGGAGAGGGGGAAAACGAGTATTTGAGGGTCTGCAAGACTGAGAGGAGCTGAAACCTGCTTCCCTCTTGAAAGATATTATGTCTTGTGGGTGTCATAGATAATATAAACTATGTCTTCTATGGAAGTATTATGTGTTGCTTATATGTAAATAGATACATTTCAACTTATGAGTTCTGTTTGAAACTTTTTATTTTACAATGATGGATTAAAAACTGAATAAGAAATGGAGTCTCACAATGCACTTATTGGCAGTAAAGGCATTTTTTCCTTTACTTTGAGAATACAGGTACGTGGGAGGAGAAAAGGGATGGTGGGAAGATGATCGATGACTCAAAAGTTCTTTACAAGATGTATTCCCTGTGACTTGGATTCTTGAACCTTTATAAAGATGAAAACTTCACAAATGCAAGCTTGAGTTATACATTTCAGCTGCATCATCTGGGATTTAATCTCTTGGGAAGGTTAATAGACTGTCTGCCATCTGTGATATCTAACATTCTAACACATTGATCTGAGGTGGCTGGATCCTCTTTCTTAAGACAGACAGCAACTTTTGAAAAATATAATGATTATTTTATTTCTTTAACAGCAGCTCTGAATATGTCTTGTTCTTCACCAGAATCTCTTTAGGGGCTTGTGAAGAAGCATAAGCTCTGATTAGCCAAATGTTTTTGGCAAATGTGGAAATACCGCTGCTTTCCAGCATCCTATAAAAGGTAGGTACAAAACATATGACCTCAACAACAGGAATCATGCAAAAGATTTCCTAAACTCCAGCTTCTGGAAACATTTACTTCAATATGTGTTTCAGAGATAAACAAGGAAGATAGCAACTCTGCAAGATTTGGACACCAAAAGCACAAAACCCTCAATTTGCAAAGCAATCTGGAAAAAATAAAAATAAAAAACCCCCAAAAAACAAAACAAAACAAAAAAACACCAAAAAACAAAACAAAAAAAAAAACCCCAAAAAAACAAAAAAAACCCACAAAACAAAACAAAAAACAAACAAACAAAACCAAAAAAACGAACAAAAAAACAAAAAAAAAAAAAAAAAAAAAAAAAAAAAAAAAAACAAAACCACAGGAATTTGATCTAGAATTGCATCAGATTTACTCTGGTCCAGGTATTTATTAGAAATAGAGCAGAATTTTTAAAAAGCATTACAGTGGGCATGCTCTGAAAACTGTTGGCTTGAGAAGCAAACTCCAAATTCCTATTGAGTAGGGTACTGGAGGGTTAACCAGGCAACAGGAAAAAAAATCCAGCAAGTTAAATAGAACATTTTCATGATACTGATGCTTTCTCAAATTGCAAGTGACATTTGGGAGAGAAATACTTTGCAAGCTGCAGAATCACTAGGTCCTTTCTCAAACACTGATTTCCATAAATGTTCCTTCTGCCTGGCAAGTACATCTGTTTGAAGGCACTCTTGCCTAAGTGGTGTCCTAGTTAGATTTCTTTCCAAGAACTTTCCAGTGTCATAGCACCATAGAATCATAGAATGGTTACAAGGGACCTTAAAGATCATCTAGTTCCAATCCCCCCTCCCATAGGCAGGGAAATATTACAATTCAATATCATAGTTTTGCAATTAAAATGTGTATTAAACCTGGAGTAATTTTTTAGAAATATTTTGTAGCAATGTTGCAACATTAATGAGATTTTGCAGCAGTAAAGTCTAAACATTTTTTAGAGTTGTCCAAATGACATCTAAGGCAGTTAGAAGGTGAAGATGCTAATACTGTAACACTCGTGCTGGCAAGGCCTTTCTCACACTCATGTGCACACAGTGAAATAGCAGATATTCAAATATGAAACATATTTCTTTATTCAGTGATCAGAGACAGACAATGTGTCTTTCAAAGTGGTTTAATCAATGGCTGAACATCCCAAAATTACTAGGATCGCTCTGGAAGTTGGAACTTTGTCCTGGCATCACAAGGGAAATCTGAATGCTGGGTTTTTTTGAAGGGCAGAGGGGCACAGACACAATGGGCCAGAGGGATGTTTATAACAAAACAAAAGGATTTTCCTCTGGGTAAGTTCCTAATCCAGGTGTAAACCTGCAACAAAGACATGGCTCACAACACTTAACTCTTGCAGTTAATCTAATACCTTCAAGAATTTTCTTTTACTAAAATAGTATTTTGATAGGTGAATATTGTATACAACAACTTTGATTTGGACTGCTCTTGGCAAACAGAGCTGTCTAGCCTCTGTTCCAGTCTGATATGGAAGTTCTTTCTCAAGAAAACTTCTCAATTTGAAAAGGAATCTTGGCTGGTGAAGACTACAGGCTTCACCTAAGAAGTAGTATTAGAGTTAAAATATAAGTTTTTACATAAAATTTACATAAAATAAAGTTTAAACACTTTCAAGCAAATTACTTCCTTCAAACAGTAGAATAAAGATGTGCAATGCTTGGGGACCTTTCCTTGCTCACACTAAATTCAAGGGCATTTTAAGTGAGAAAAGCCTTAACATAAGTGATTGACTGTCATTTATTGTACATATAGGAGCAAAAATATCCTGAGTCAGCTCTAAATTTTTCCTTTGTTTCACAGCTCTGCAAACAGAAATAAGACATTATTTCTTCCCAGCTCTTTCATTTGTTGTTTGTTTTTTTGGTTTGTTGGGGTTTTTTTAAACAACTGTATT
Organism: Sitta carolinensis; assembly: GCA_032173965.1. NCBI lineage: Eukaryota > Metazoa > Chordata > Aves > Passeriformes > Sittidae > Sitta > Sitta carolinensis. The sequence goes on from CM063288.1 coordinate 24,304,733, forward strand.
CAGTGAAGACAAATTATCAAAAAGCTATTGACAGCAATGTCCATTTTCATTCAGTCAATATTTACTTTTGCCTAGCAAGCTGGTAGTGAGGAGAATTCCTGGTATTAAATTTAAGATAAGTGTTTAGAAATTAAAATGCTTGCACAGATTCATTTCGGTTCCCAAATAAATAATCAAAAATATTGTGATGCTTCAAGGCAAATGCAATAGCCTGCCTACTATTGGTACATAGAGTATGCAAGAGCAGTGCTAAAGAAGGTTAAAAACTGAAAGAAAAAGCAGTTTCAGAGTTTAAGGCCAGGCTGGATGGGGCCTTGAGCAGCCTGGTCTAGAGCAAGGTGTCCTTGCCTATGGCTGGGTGGTTGGAACTGAGTTGTCTTTAAGGTCCCTTCCAACCTAAGCCATTCCATGATGATATAATTCCAAGCCTGCACTGATTCAGTACATCTTTCAACAGCCAGGACCTCTGCAGATACTAAAGCTTCCTTGCCTGATCACACCTCCCATGCTCTGATGTGAAAGTAAAAAATTCTCACCTGCCCACTCCTGCAAATCTATCTCATTAAATATGATATAAAATACCTAAATCCAGGCCATGAAAAGCAAAAAGGATTTAGGGATGATTTTTTTCTTCCTCTTTCCCTCTGCATTGAGAGAAGTTCAGCTGCAAGAACTGTTAAAATGAAATAAAGTTCACAGCCTGAAGAATAGTTCTTGAATCTCTCTCTGCAAAATTTTCAACTGAGCTTTTTCCTTTAGAAAAGAAACATGTACACATTCATTCAAAACAGCAGAGTCTGAGAAAAGAAGTAAATTTAACTTCACAATACTTCTTACCATGATGCCAGTGTGAATCATTATGTAATGCACAGTTTGAGTAACGTCAGCTGCATGGATCAAATTGTGATAGGGATTTTTGTATTTGCTGTAACCAACTTCAAGAGCTTCAGCAAAAGAAATAAGATTGGGAACAGGGATCTACAGACAAGAAAACATAAAAAAAGTTGTTTTTTCCTGCAACAGCTGCAAAGTCAGGCATGCAATAAATGAATCACAAATAATATACCATGGGATCTAGTGGCCAAACAATAAAAGAAAAATGTAAAATGTAAAGGTTTGATATCATGCATGCACCAGAGACTCTCAATACAATTTCTGTAGATGTTATATCTCTCTACATACACCATGCATAAGACACTGCAGAGCTATCAGCCAAATGGTTTTCAAGGCATGTCTGTCTATGCACCAGGGATGCATAGATTGCATATACAATACCGGCATGATAGGAGCCTAGACATAGGATTATCTCCTTTTCTTCACCAGTTCTACCTTGATTGAGAAAAAGGTTGCTTTAATGTGACAGTATGGCTTTCCTTGCTCCAGACAATGGGTGAAGTACAGGTACTATCTGGTCCCACTTATTTTTGCACTGTGCTGGTTTTGGCAGGGATAGAGTTAATTTCCTTCATAGTAGCTGGTATGGGTTTTGGATCTGCGCTGTAAAGAGCCGATCACTCCAGGATGTTTTAGTAAGTGCTGAGCAGCTACTGCAGAGTCAAGACCTTTTCTGTCCCCCATCGCGCGCACCGCTGGTGGCCCGGGGTGCACAAGGAGCCGTGGAGGGACCCAGCCGGGAGAGCCGGCGCTGCCGGCCCGGGGCGCGGCGCTCGGCACGGCCGCAGCCGCAGGAGCCGCGCTGGAGCCTGCTCGGCTGCTGCCGAGCAACTGCCCTCGCTGGCAGCCCTTCTTCTGGGGCTTCCTTGCTCTCTTAGATATCAATTTTCTATATTATTATTATCACCATCATCATTAAACTGTACATACCTCAACCCACAAGTTTTCTCACTCTTACGCCTCCAACTCTCTTTCCCCCATCCTTCTGGGGAGAGAAGTGAGCAAGTGAGTGGCTGTGTGGTGCTTATTTGCTGCCCGGGGATAAACCACTTCACCCATTTAATGAAATTACATATCGCTTAATAATTTTTTCTATATTTAAGAACTCTGCAACATAAACAATGGGACTGAGAATGGGTTTAAGTCGACTCTGCCAGTAGCACTGTGTACTTCATGTCTGTGTTATAATGGTAGCCCTGGTGTGGTTCTGACTTCAAACAAATAAAAGCTGAGTTGCCAGCCTAAAATTAAAATATTCAAGAAACTTCAGGGTGAGACAGCCTCTTCAAAAGGAACACAGAGTTTTTGCCATAATGAGATTTTGAAACTTAAGAAAACTTTCATTTGGTGCTATAATAAATGTGTCATTTTGATCCATTTTTTTTTATCTCAGCCTTTCAAAGTTGTCTATAAGGACTCCATGTTGTCTTGAAAGACCCTATAAACACCTTGGAAAAGCAATGCTTTGTTTAGGAGAGGAAGGTTCAGCTGAAGTCCCTGCACAGCGGTGATCAGCATACTTTGATCCAGACCATGAAAAATGTATTTAGGACTAACTATGTTTTTTTTTTCCTTTTTAGTAATTTTTGGTCTTTAAAGGTGGGATACTGGTTCAGACCTGCTGAGTAAATAGTCTGTATACATAATCTATTGTGTAACACAAATGACATGAGAAGGGTCTATATAACTTTCCATTTTTTGGGTTGCAGAAAAATTTGTAAAGTTTCATTTGGTAGAACTACTGGCATTTTACAATATTTCATTTGCTATATTCTTTGAAATTCTACAGTGCATTGTAGCAATAAAAAAACATTTCAGTGCTGGTTTTCTTGTATTATAAATTTGACACGTGTATTTTTACATACATATTTTTATTTGTGTTTAGTTCCTGACCTTGAAACGGTTCAGAAGGTCGTATCGAGTTAACAGCTCATACATCATAAATTTCAGACTGTGCTCTCCACTTGCTTCATTAAGGGCAAACACGTCAAAAGACCACTTATCAACAATCCTGTAGATGAGGGAAAAGGAGAACAACAACAACAAAAAAGACATAATATTTCCATCCTTTTGGCTAATATTTAGAGGGAAGAGGAAAAGTTTGGTGGTTTCATTATCCAACTATTTAAAATTCCTAACACAGATAACACATTAAAGGCTACTTCAATGTGAATGATGAAAACAATTGTGTTCAGTTATGAATAAAATGCTTGCAACATGACAGAGGCCACTTTGCACTCTCTGAATCAAAGGTCTTAATCTTTCAGGTTTAACTTTCTCAATACAAATTGTCTATAAAACCTTATGGAGCTACTCTGAATACCTCCCTTCAAATAAGTTATTATGCAATGTCATTAACACTGATGTCATTAAACATAAAGTAATTTGAGAATAATATAATTGATTAACTTTCGGTGGAAAAGTTGAGATACTTCATTCTCAAGAAATACCAGTTGTTAACTGCATTCATAGACATAGGAGCTCAGCTTACTACAAAAGATCATCTTCTGGCTGAACTAGAGTAGTACCTTAAATTTACAGCAAATACTGTACTTGTTCCATAAGCTTCACCTCCTTTTGTTAGCTCTATCCCAATACTATCTCCTTTTTCTTTCCTAAAAAGGAAAGAAATGCTGCTGTCTGAGCCACTGATTACAATACCACTGGGAGCTGATAAAACTGTCTCACATTTCTATAAGAACTTCTATACAAACCTCATTCTATTGCACTAATAGGATCTAAATTAAATCAGAATTAATCAGAATCATGTGGGGGTTTTAATTTTTAACTATTATTTTCTCTGTTCTATGTTCTCAGTTCTGTAGTACGAACTATGGCTAGGGTACGTTCAGTAGAAAAATATTCATTTGACCCTAAAAGTCACTAAACATAAGTGCAAATACATTCAAATTCCACAATGATTAAACTTTCACCTTAAATGTGACTATCACTTCTGCTGGATAAGCCAAACCAACCATGCTTGAAGTTTTTCGGTACATCCTGAAAGAACAAAAAAATTTTTAAGAAATAGCACTTCTTTAAAAACATACTGGAACAATCTATCTTTTTGTAATTTTTCTTTCAGAGTTCATGAAATAACATGAATCTATTTAAGGGTATGACCCCAAAGATTTATGTAATCTTTTATGAAGTTATGAGAAAAGCCCCTTTGCAAGTATATTACTCTTCAAAGTTAGAACAGTCTTTGGTACAATTTTGTGTAGACGTTACAAAGCCATTGAGTTCATCCCCAGAATTTTCCAAGGCTTAGAAGATTTCACAAATTTAGATGTTTCATCTGGAATTCTGTACAGAAAAATGGAGTGGCTGCAGAAATTGAAGCATAAATTCTGACTCAAAGTTTTTCTTCAGGGTCATCCCACCATTTAAAGGATCTTCAGTGGCAGACACTGTGGTTAAATGTACTATTTACTGTAACAAGAAAACAAAGCTCTCACCTTTCTACAAAAATCCCAGCCTGTACAGCGTGCACAATGCTTCGGAATTTGGGCTTTTCCTCAGGTCTCCTCTTCACTATTCCCATTTCTCTGGTGAATGTAGAAGCTAACCAGTCCCGCACTTCCAGCGGGACTGAATCCGACTGGATGTCAGAGAGTTCATCTTCAGTGTCCAAAAGTTTCCTACAAGAAAATTAATACAAGGTTACCAACAAGACCTCAGACCTAACAAGAGGACTACTGACAGGTGAACAGCTAAAAAATTTGATTTAAGAGAAGCTGAGGTTCACTGTAGGACCAACTGAGCACATCACTGTCTTTTCTGGCAGATGGACTAAGACCAAGGGGAAGCTGTGCACATCAGATATCCTCTCTCTCTCCCACTGCTCATCTTCCAGAAGGTAAAAGACAATAAAATGCAAGTTATTCAACTGCAGAAAAGAAAAGATTTCTCTACTAAGTTGTCAGAGCAGTGGTGGATTGAAGTGTAACCAATGAGCTATAAAATCCCAAGAAGAGCTCTAAAACAGTAACAGACAGAAATGTCAGCAGGGTTGCTGCTATAACTGAGAACATCACTGGTCTATTGATCCGTCCCCCAGAATGGTGCAAGGAGTGTTTTGGTACTTACATGCAAAGTAAGTGATGCTACATAGCAATGATGTGAATGCATGTCACACGTGCTCATCATGCTATTCCAGCACAATAAAAGCATTAAATAGGATTAATTCCTTTATTGAAGAGAATTAATTCCTTCTACGTAGAGATCTGTATTCCTATTGAAGGCAGGGTAGCAAAGTCATAGCAGTGAAGATATTATACAAGATTGGATTGAAAGTCAGCTTTCACAGTTGTTAGCAGTTCAAAAAGCTAGAAAGTTATATATAGATCTTGCAAAATAGAGAAGTATTAAAAAGAAACTTCACTTCAACAAAAGTGAATTAGAGGTCATCAGTTTATTTAGAAGAAACATGAAACTAAATATTCTCTTTAAACAGACTCAACACTTCATTCCACACTTCTCTAAGTCTTTTTCTTGCAGTTATTTACCCTTATCACTCAGACTGATGGGGTTTCCAGGAATCAAATCCCTTATTCAGTCTGATATCAATTTTCTCTTCATTCAGTTATGCAAGAAACCCCAGAGTTAGGATGACCTGAATATATGCAAAGCATGCCACCCTTTCAAAATATTTTCTTGGAAGTGGTATCACTTGAATTGAAGGCATTATTTGATTACATAGCTCTGTTTCTTTAGTGCTGCCTTTCTGAAACATGGATGAATAAGGAAACCCTGAGTGTGGTGTAGTTCAAAAGAATCTCCACATAAATTTAATGCTATCCAAGGGATTATAGGAAGATGCCTAACAGGAAGCATGTCAGAAGAATCATATAAATTACTGAATTTATATCGTGAACACTGAGCATAGCATATTTGCACTTGGTTTCCACAGCCCATCCAGCTGAGTGTATTTTGTGAGATTCTTCAACTGGGGTCTAAAAAAAATTCAAAAGCACCCCTCATATACTTCCCCAGTTTACTGTAAGAACAGTAGAAACATTTCTATCTTTCAGAGGCATAGAATTATCAGACTAGGAAGGCTCATTAACATGGAGTACAAGAGCAGATGAACAAGCATTATGGAATTTTCTGACAGTGGGACAACAGCCAAGAATCAGAAACTTAATTTGCAAGGGCAGGACTTGTGTGGAGGAAAGGATTTGAGCAACTTAACTTGCAAAACTGAACCAAGGCTGAGACTAGCCAAAGGTCAAAGGCTATAAATTTGCTTTATTGCCTAAACTAAAACCTATGTTATTGTCCACTTAAATCCATACTAGTCTAATACTGTTTTTAAATATCCCTGGAGAAATCAGTACATTTATATTTCTAAGGAATATTTGACATTTGATGTGCTTTTAGTATAACAAGGAAAAAACCTTACAATCCCTAAAACATATTTTTGCAACTATTCCAACTGTTATTCAAACGAGATGCAAATATTCCCTCAATTAGAGGACCATGGGCATTAGGCAGCCAGGATATTCCACATCACCTGCACAGCAGGAAGCAGGGTTCTACGTAAGTTTGCTATAATTGGATGCAGATCTAAATTTGGGATCAGGCCCTGAGCTCTGCAGATATGAGCCACTGGAGTACAAATTAAGATTAGCAAGATACACTGCAGTCTCTCTAATCTTTTTAACCATTCACCTGTAAAGTAGGAGGACTATTCAGTCTGTAAATGACAGTAAGCAGGAGTTACTTCATCAAGATGGAACAGAGAAGGCAGCATTTGAAATAAGTGTTCATTTGATCTGTAATTTTCATGAGGCCACTGCTCTCTGATGAGAGATGAACGACATGCCAAGGGAGGAGAGATTCAGTGGCTCTGCTTCTGACTTAAATAATTAGGAAGGCAACTACAACACAGAATTAATCTGCAAACACACAATCTTACAGATCCCTCATCACGTAAGATTAGTAACTTCTCATAAAGGATTAGTTTGTTTCAGGCCTAATTGAAACAACATTTAAGGAAAGGAAACAAGGGCTAGTCATTCACCTCACTCCAATCCATTCTAGCATTCTATGTCTCTAAAAAAAAAAAAAAAAGAAGATCAAATAGAGCCAAAAGACAGGCTAAAAATAAAGGCACACAAGCAAACCACTGAACTTCCTATGAAACATTACAGGGACTTTTGTAAGATTTTGCAATCTAGCTTGTAATTGTACATTGCAAATTGCAATTTGTAAACTGTAATATAATTTTGTGACATTTCAAAGCATATGAACTGCCAAATAGATTAAAAAATATAAAAAACGTTCAAAAATTAATTGGAAAAATTAATGGACACCTGACTATAGCTGTCAAACACAAAGCTACAGCCTCTGGCTTAGCAAGTATTTGGAATGGAAGAATGGAACGACTACAGGGCCCATAGGCTCATCCTCCAAATCAACCAACCTGAAGATCAGAGATTGTGGGCATTTTAAAGCTAGATAGTTTTTCCACAATCAGTCTTAAGTAAAACTCTGCTGAGAAAGATTTCATTCATCTGGGAGGCATGAACTCAAATATCCCAGTTGAATTAAATAAATATATATTCTAATAGATGCAAAGGCAGAGAATTTAATTTTTCTTCCATGAAGTTAAAGAACATCCAAAAATGCTAAAAAACAAAACAACAGAAAGAGCTGTACCAAAATGTGCCACGGAAAATACTTTTTTTTTCAACACAAAGTCAGAATTTCAGGGTTACATACACTTATTTTGCTCATATATCATTAGCCTGTTAAGTAGATGCAATACGAGGAAGAGATATGCGTGGGAAGGAGAGGGGGAGGCTTGGGTTATTTAATTCTATTCATTCCATGAGTAGAACTTTCATTGACACTTGTGGGAATAAGTAAGACATGGCCCATGGCATTTCAGCTTAGCAATCAATTAATACTGCAGTCATAGTAACTAATAACCTGATCTTCTTGTCGCAGTACTGTGTTTTTTGCCAAGAATAATTTTTCAAAATTCAAGTAGTTATAATTTCTAGCTCTCTTTTCATTTAATCAGAATTTTAAATATAGTAATGAACTAGTCATAAGTATATTTCTTTTCCCTTAGGAATATATCAGATGTACTATGGAGGAGAAGAAAGAAAAGAAAATGAAAAAAATTAAAATTAGATAATGGATACGGGGGGAAAAAATCCATCTTTGTTGATCAGTCATGCTGCCTAAGAGACGCTGTGAAAGATTTCCAGAGAAGAGGTTGAGAAGGTGGTACTAGCTCTTTGCCAATTCATGAATTAATCAAGCCCTTACGAGTGAATTATAGAAATTCCTCTTCTAGGTCTAGAATGCAGAAGAATTTACAGTCTAAATAGTCAGTTCACATTTTTACCAATTATTTAGTTCTGTTGTCTCTCTATCTTCCTGAATAAGCATGAATCAATATATTCAATCAATATTTCCATCCTTTATAGTCCCTTACAACTTCCACTTACATCCACTAAAAGGTTCTCTTGCATCCCACTAAGGATAAACAAATTGCAAAAATGAATGAGGGCCATTTTTAGTACATAAAGATCTTTCCAAAGGAAATGGTGATTTTACCAACCTGTTGTACTCATAAAATTAGCTCATTCTTAGAAGAATTGTCCTCATATGAAGAATTACCAATTAATTAAAATAAACAGAAAATAATTTGGAATAAATCAGGTATTGCAACAGAAGAGAAGCAATGTTGGAAGGACCATTATTACTGAAATGTTCACTTGTTGATATGTGTGCCTTTGCAGAAATGCAGAGGTTTTATACTAAAGGCCAACAACAATTTTAAGGTTTGTCTCAGGATACTCATGATTAAAAAACATCATTTTTTCAGAGTACAGCTGTGAGCAGGTATCTTTTCTCTCCCTTCCCTTCCCTTCCCTTCCCTTCCTTCCTCCTTCCCTTCCCTTCCCTCCTTCCCTTCCCTTCCCTTCCCTTCCCTTCCCTTCCCTTCCCTTCCCTTCCCTTCCCTTCCCTTCCCTTCCCTCCCTTCCCTTCCCTTCCCTTCCCTCCTTCCCTTCCCTTCCCTTCCCCTCTCACTTCGATATGGTATTCTGGAAGTTTTATAGCACTGGGACTAATTCAGGGCATGGCTTAGAAACAAATTAACAGCAAAAACTTTGAAACAGAACAATTCAAACTCTTTGGAAAAGGGATGCTGGCCATTTATTAAATACCCTCACTAAACTGAGATGCTTTAGTCAGAATTTAATTGCTTTTCAGAGATTTTAAATGAATTTTTATATAACTTGAATGCTTTTGTAAGCTTTCCTCTCAAAAAACAAAACAAAACAAAAAACTCAAAAATAATAAAAAAAAAAACCAAACCCCCCCCCAAAACCCCCAAACAAACAAACAAACAAAAAACCCACAAAAAAAAACCCAAAACCAAACCACATTAGCTTAGTAAAAAAGATTTCAAAGGCTTATTTTAAGCTTTTATAAGAGTGGAATGTACTGAATTAATCTCAACACAATAAGCTTTATCTCAATAGCAGCTTTTGCAAAAGTATCAATTTTAGATTCCTTTAATGGAGAAACTGATTTACTTCAAATGGTACATTTGTTTGTTCAGGCAAAGTACATTTAACCATGGGTTGGGTATGAAGGACAGAAATGCAGGCTCAGCAAACTTCACTGAATATTCAAGATTAAAATTTAACTTCATGCCTAAATAATTGCCACTTCAAATATCTCCCCAGCTAGGCCAGCTGATAGGGGAATCACACAGACCATGTTTTTCATCTGGCAAATAATTACCAAATAGAGCAGCCCATTCCACCTGTTCTATCCTTGGTATTGGGCAGATTATGTTCTTTAATATCCATAGATTTTCCCCAAAAGGTTATTTTCAGGAGAAATATGTTCTAGATCTTTCAAAACAGATTAGGTAATTGACTGAATGCCCTGCTGTATTGTGAATGAAACATTCATCTTCATGTATAAATGAACAAATTAATCTGTATTTTCAGATTGAGAGATTGAGGATAAATGTTTTAAAAAGTTTTTAAAAATAGGTACATCTCTTTGATGTAAGAAAATTTAACTTAACCTTGCACCATCAAAGACATTTTGCTGGTGTGACCATCTCTGCTGGTGTCCCTGAATAGCTATTGGTGTCTGAATTGGCACAACTCCTTCCACAACCAGTGCCTTACAGCCAGTGAAACTGTGACTCAGTCAGCTCCATCTGGTGTGCTACAGGTGAGAACAGAGTGCCAATGGTCCTGCAATGTCAAGGAACAGTTTCCTGCTGTGAGATGCTCAGCAGCAACTTATGGAGTGCTAGCACAGAGCCTTGCAACACTGATACTAAAATACAGCTCATGAAAATTACATATTATGAGAAACATAAAAGCCCTTCACTGACTTTGGCTCTCACTTAAAACAGGAAGCTTCTAAACATATATTGATGGCTGGAAGAGAGTAAAAGAAAGCACAGGGTTACTAAGTATCATCCCAGTTTATTATTTTTTGAGATATTAATTCCTAGCCCAAGACAGAGCAGCTGCCAGAGACCTGGGTTCTGTCACAGTACTGAAAATTTTGAAAATGCCAGGGAACACCTTCTCCAGCGTGCAAACATAACCCAAACTGTGTAGTGAAAGCTGCCCAGGAACAGGCTATACTGATCATTCTTCACCTCAGAATCTCCAGGAAACAGGAGAATTTTATTTAGTTGCTGGGCTGTTGCTAAGCTCCATTCCACTTCCACAACACACAGCTCTGGAGCACCAGTATCCAGTCGAGCACTTGCTCCTTTCTGCTTCCTTGGACCTCATGTTGCAAAGACACACACGTGCATCTTCCTATCACAGGCATTTCTGTGGTGTGCCTGAAGGGTACCACAGACATTTGGTGAGATAAAATAACAAAACTCTTTGTCCTGCAATTTAAACTATATGCTTTTTGCCCAAAATTTGAGGATGTGTTTGTCCCTGTTTAAGTCCCAAAACCACAGAAATATTTGGAGCATTGTTGGAGTAGTACACTGGAAATTCAGTTTAGTCCAAGGTGTTTATTAAAACAGTAGTCACAAAGTTCAGCTTCAATTACCTCCTTTTTAGCTAACATTATATTATCACAATGTGTATTTTTTCATTTCAAAATAAGAACTTTTTATCAAGAACTGTGTTGGCCATTGTAGTGTCACTGAAATACATTCATTATTTCCAAAGCTCTCATGCAAATATATATTACTACAATGTCACCCTTAATGACATTTCCTTTTTCTTCATGAACCTGTGTTTGTTACTATGCCTTGTTGAATCAAAGATGCCAAAAAAACCTGCCAGTTATATAATACAGAGCTACTTCATGCATTACAGAAATGCAATATCTTCTAAGTCAAAAAGTCTCAAGTAGTTAAACCCTTATTAAAAGGGCATTATACAGCCTGAAACAAACAAAAGCCCTGTATGGAACTGCAACTGCACAGATAAATATCCTCCTAAAATCAAGCATATTTTCTAAAATACTAAGGCATTTAAAAATAAAACCTAATTGGAATAAACTATTCTGATTTTATGAAGAACAACATAAAAGTAGTCTCCATAAGAAGGATGATGATGATGATGATTATTATTATGCTTTGGAATACATTTTTTTCCTTTCATCTTGTAATTTCCATGTAGATTTTATTTAATTTATTTTCTTTTCAGTTAGCATGAATAAAGAGCTGCATTTACAAGGAACGGAACAGCTGTCATGACTGAATTATCAGGCTGTATTTATTTCCTGTTTGACTCTAAATATCCTTCTTCCATTGCCTTGAGCCAAGTGGCAGGTACTAATGGAGAAAATTCTGCAAGATTTGTCAGAATTATTTATAACATCTATTGAGTAAGTTTGAACTTCTTCCACAGGGCAAATCTGCTGAGGGCCTGGAACTGTGAGAGTCTCCTGGTTATTTTCAGCTGATGGTGAACCTCTGCTTCAGCTACCAGAGTGTTTGAGGTCTTTCATGGCAGAGTTTGGTGCAGCACTGAAAGATGCCGCAGTCTGAAAAGGAGCTTGTTAAACAAGCTCATTAAGTGACTTGGGGCCACAGATAATGAAGCTCATAGTCAAACAGCTCTTACTTGATGACTGATGTCTGGGCTTTCCAGCTTTCCATCAGCTCAGAACCTTTTATAGAGATATTGACAGTCACTGCTCCAAACCAATTTTTCCTTATTTTGGAAGGTTATCCCTAATGTCTAGCCCTGTTTCTAAGACTATTCTCAGAACTTCATAAATAAAATCTGTTCTGTAGTTTCTCTGATCTTGCCCTAACCCAGCTGCATAGAGTTTTAGAAAGCTCCGGAATGGAAATGAGTATGAGTAAATAGATGCTCAGATAAATGGCTATAGTGTAGAGAAACACAGGAGCAGACAAAGGGAAAGTCAGAGGACCTGAAAAACATATTTCATCCCCTTCTAAATGGTGTGAATTCTACAGCTATTCACAGCTGATTGTTGCGCTTTAAATAATGATTCAATATGCCATCAACACAAGTTTGAATGTCTTTCTATGTGCACACACAACTTTATAATATGATACGGGCTTTTAAAGAAACTCAAATAAAGTAACTGTATGTGAGGAAAAATGGGTATCTTCTACTGGAAGAAATTGGAACTGCTCTGTAAAAACCCTCAGGCTTATAGAGAAAAGTACTTTTTGCCTGAGATTTCATTTTTAAGTAGCACAAATGGTTTCCTGGTGCTGTGGAAACAGACCAGGTTCTTCCTTGCTCCTCGGCTTTATTACTGACCATGTTCTCTGAGACATGTCATACTTCAATCTCTTTATTGACCTTAGTTTTGACTTTTCTTTTTGCTTTTTTCTTCTCTGTGCCTGTGAAGAATTTCAGAAAGTCCTTCTGCAATAGGTGAAGGACCACTGTCAGGAGCATTTCATCATCCTTTTTCATAGCATATATATCAGAACAGAAAGATGAGTTAAGAGGATTCAAGTAACAAACTCTCTGTTTATTGCTCTTCCTAATCTGTAGAGATTGCTATTCCTGTCTTTGGAGATATTTAAAAGACCTTTCCCTCAGCTGATATTGAGATCTGTTGCCCAGAAAAGTGGGGAAGAAGAGAACATCACAAATAGGATTCAGTTTTAGATTGCTGGTTGAAGCTGAGGTCTTCCTCTGCTTGGATACTTTAGCAATGGGTCAGTAAATTCATCAGGACAAAATCCAGGGGTCAATACTGGGCTTAAAACAGAAAGCATGGGTATTTCCACAGGAGTTGTAGATACTGACTGAACAGCAACTCGTATGTAAGACACTTATTGAAGTTATTTGATGTATAAAATTTATTTGTGGTGTATTAAATTGCATGTTCAGGCTCAGCAGGAACAGGCCCTTTTGTTTATGAACAAAACTATTATTTATAATCTACTAGAGTGCAATTAGCTCAGTTCCAGACTCCTACAGAAGTAGCTGTGTGCAAGACAACCTGTATTCTTTGGTGGGAACAAGGACAAATGCACCACACAAGCTAACTCAGGCTCCATTTGACTCAGCGATACACTGCTTTGTTCCTGAAGGATTGGCTGCCCAGGAACTCAAAAGACCTTGTCTGTGTGCCTATATTTTTGAGTGTAGACTTAGATTACAGAATAATGGCCATGCTCTTTAAAACATAATTATCTTTGCAGCTTGCCATGTAAAAGACTCTACTATGAAAGTACCAGTGGCAATTATGGTGTTTCCGAGCTCCACAAAAAATTTACAATTTACAATTGTTAGTAAATTACAAAGTTTACAGATTACCATTTACAATTGTTTTTAATGGGGAAGTGTCAAAATTTAAAATAGAACCATATGTAACATTGTCCAACTAAGATGTGGAGGGTCAGTTTACAGTTCTAGGATAAAATTAAAACAAAGACCACCAGGTTAAGAAAAACTCATCATACTGATTTTGAATTTCGTGGAGACTACATTAGTCCAAGGAAGAGAAATTAAAATCAAAATCAAGTACTGTAAACCAAAAGGAACAATATGGAGGTAGAAGAGTAAAGTACAAACCACTAAAATTAAAATAATAAGAGTAGAAAAGTAGGTTTCATTATAGTTTCACTTTTAACTATTACTTATAGCAGAATTTGATTTATATGTCTACACATATGTAGTTCATAAATACAGATAGAGGTATGGAAAAATATACATAAAATGTATTCTTAATGCATATCTATATAAGGAATGCTACCAAAATTTGGTAGGTCCACAAACTCTAAAGCTTCTTTAGTGACCACAAGTATTCAATAAATAAGAGCAAAACAAGATACTTGTCTCAAGGATATCCTGACTTAGTACAGTGAAAAGTCAGAATATTCTGTAAAATACTGGATGCGATAACTAAATATGATTAAACATTGTTGTGATGATCCCCAGAAGAGAAAAACTTTATTAATACACTGAAGTAGAATTTTTGAAAATAGTCACATAGTGGAGGTCATAGCGTCCCTAGGATTAAGAAAATACCCAGAGGACTATGAAAATCTTGCAAATCACCATAACATTACATACATTTGTTTTCTTTTGGGTAGTTTAATAATCTTGCTGTCAAGTTCTCTGAGGGCAATTAGGTTATTTAAAGATTTTTTTACAGCAAAAAATAATGCATCTGTTGGTGCCAGAGCCTATGTATTTTCAGTGGTAGCTGTTTTCTATTTGGGCTATTTGTTTTCTATAAAATGCTATTTGTCTTGATATTCCTACAAAGAGCCAGAAAGACTGGATTCCTTATTGTGACACTACTGTTCATTTCCACAGAAGCTGCCTCAGGTTAGAAACTAAATAAATCTCAATTTATTTTCCCAGTCCTGGCACTACTGCTCAGAAAGAGCTATGAATACTACACCCATTTAATCCCAGTGTTTGGGAGTTGTATGGGGCAATAGCCAGTGGTTTATCTCTGGAGCAGGACTTCAAGCACTGTATCAGCTATGTAGATTTGCAAGGGGAGGGCACACACCACAGAGAGAGTGTTAGGTCCACAAAATAATTCCTAAATGTGAAACTGAGACATACACCACACGCTCCAGCAGTACCGAGGAAGTTTTGGCAGACGTCTTTGCAAGACCATTCTGCTTAGAAAAAAATTAGAAAGGCCAGCTTGCAGAAAGAAAATCATTAACTTCGCTAGCGGTTTTCTATATAGTCCATATCTTAAAACTCTTTCAAGAAGCCAAATACTTGGAACTTCTATTTTAATTGGAATTAATGCACATGATTGCCAGTAATACTGCAAAAATAGACAGAAACTAAGCATCAAACATTATAAAATAAATCACAGCTTTTCCTTCATTTGTGTATTTGCTGACCAGCTATTCTGACTCATTTCTGTGAGCATTTCTTTCCAGACAACACTTACATCTGACCTTTGGAATCTTACCTGCTTTAAGCTGGTCACTAAGGGACCCAAGAGCCACATATGCTTCTGATGTGCACAAGACCTTCAGCTCATGTCAGTGACAATTGCATGCAAAGATCAAATATCTAAAATACAATTTGCAACATTCTTTCCATTTTTCTTCCCCTCAGACTTACCTGGTTTCATCAATGTAAACTGCCTCCAGCACTGATGCCGCATATTCAATATTCTTTTTTAAATCCACTATATTAATGTCACCCTTCTCCAGCTGCTTTACCAAGCATCTTAATCTGTGAAAAACAAAGAATAAAAACATCAGTGTGATAATTCTATCAAATTTAGTGGCTTCATTTTCTAATTGAAACATTGGAACCAACACAACAATGTAGAGGCAAGGACCATCACTCCATCACTTGCCTCGTTTTAAGAAAATCTGGCATTAGAATGCACTTAATAATGACTGGGTTGATGTTGTTATAGCCCGTAAAATTTGTAAAGTCTACTAAAAAATGGCTTATACGTTCCAGAAAGTCCAAGAGGACATTTTAATGATCATCAAAGCAATTTCCTATTCATTTGTGACATTACTATTATGCCTAAATCTCTAAAAGAATAGACTACAACTTCATGTGTTGTTTTACTGTAATTTTTTTCATGCTTAGGTGGTATTTTTTTTTTTTTTTATAACCACGGTATTCTGATTTTGCTTCACTTAAGTGTCTAATTTTTACTTAGGACTCCAGTATGTTTTTATTGCAGAATTTGTATTCTTATTAGTGTGAGCTAATTTGGAAGTCTGTTTTGTCTGTGGTTATAGTAAATTCATCATTATACCAGAGGAAAGGCAGTGCCTATGGCAGTAGAAAAATCCAAATATTCCCAAGTGTGCTTTAAACTTCTAGTTTTGAGAACTTTGTTTTACAGTGCAAACATGGATACACCCAAAGGGGATTTTGTAATGCATCAACTCATGTCTCTGCAGCAATACACTTGCACAGATAAACTCCTTGAATACTAGATTTTTCCTCAACTGTGCTGACAAGAACACTTCTGACACTGCTCAATTTAACCATACAGAGCAGATAAAGCACTGGAGTGAAATGAAAACCTTATCAGTAACAATGCAGAGCTGTGACTAAACGGATGCTTAAAGTGTAGGTATTTTCCTTCTTTATGTGCTCTATATCTGAGTAGAAATAATCTACAGTTTTGTATCGTGTAAGATAAAGATTTCTGTAAGTAAGGATATATCATTATTGTTACATACATAACTTACATTAAATAATCTTTTTTTATGTGCAGGGAAAATTATGAAACAAGCATTTAGATAAAATGTGCAGTGAAATTGATTCAGCATTAAGAGAACTACTTTCAGAAAAATATCATATTTATGACATGAAGGAGCACACATAAAATACGTAAATGTTACATGAAGAGGAGACTGAGGGGAGACCTCCCTGCAGTCACAACTTCCCTGTGAGGGGGAGAGGAGGGGCAGGCACTGATCTCTGCTCTGTGGAGACAGGACCCAAGGGAATGGCCTGAATTTGTGTTGCGGAGGTTTAGGTTGGATATCAGATAAAGAATCTTAAACCAGAGAGTGGTTGGACACTGGAACAGGTTGCCCAGGGAAATAGTCCCAGCACTGAGCCCAACAGAGTTCAAGAATTGTTGAACACTCTCAGGCACATGGTGTGACTCTTGGGAATGTCATGTGCAGGGCCATTAGTAGGACTCAATAATCCTTGTTTCCCTTCTGAACCAGCTTATTCTGTGATAATAATATATTTGTAAAATATATACTATATATTATTTTCATTGGGTGCATACAATATTTGATTGGACATAACATATAAGTAACAAAATTGCAGTGATTTTGAAAAAAAATCATAAACTTGGAAAGTAATGCTCAATCATAAAACGACTCTCATGTTTTTCTACATATTTATTTGGCCTAAGTACAATTATGTTCAAGTATGTTAGGATAATTTTAGCAACTGGGGTTTTAAGACCAACCTCCTCAGTTCTCTAAAGCCTTAACTCAATTCAAATTAGCCTAGTACAAGCAACAAATAAGGCTCTTAGCAACCATATTTACTGGTATTTTACACAGTGCACTGCATATCAATGGAATGGAAAACGTAGTGTTAAAAAATTTTCTCAGAGAAATGAAGTGGGCAGATGAAATACTCCGGGAGCTCATCTCCTACACAGAAATAACCATATGCGTGGGAGACACTTCCAGTACATAACTTCTTCCGCCTCAGAGGTACCTGTAGAGTGAAGAAGGTTATTCCCAGGCATCTCCCAGAACCCAACACACCTATCTCCTGGCATGTGTGCTCCTCAGTGCTGCACACAGACACTCACACACAGCCCCTCCTGAGCACCAATGCCAAAATGCCCAGGTGGGTCTGGCAGCATCAGTGCCACTACTTGCAAATAGCTGTAGGGTGTTTCTGTCACTTCCACTGTTCCCTCCATACTTGACTGAGCATCTCCAAATCACACTTTCCAAAGTGGGAGCATAAATAAATTTGAAACCTTGTTTTCAAATATACAAAAATAAATTTGTAACACTGCACAGCAGGGAGCCAGGCTCTGGAAGAACAATATCAGGTTAAAACAGCTTCAAATCCTATCACTACCAGTGGTTCCACATTATCTGAGGCAATAGATCAGAGGACAGGTATTTGGAATAACTTTAATGCTTGTAGGTGGAAATGAGTCCCTGGGTGAGCCTCTAAGCCCCAATGGTCTTGCAATGTCCCACTGCATAGGTGACAAACAACAGATGCAACTTGCCCTGTGGGTATAGTTCATATTCTAGGAGAATGAAGAACAGAGTAACAGACCAGATGATTTGGAAACATTGCTCAAGCCAATTTAAAGCGATTCTGAAGATACTGCAGGTTCACAGAAGGACACAAGTGACCTTATCTCATGCATCACTCTTTGTGAAGATGTCCTTAGGAGTCCTTAGCTGACGCAGTGCAGATTCATCACAGAATCAAGGGCTAGTTTGGTTGGAAAGGACCTCTGCCTGGTACAAGCTCTTACTTAAAACAGGGGTAACCTCAAAGATAGGTTTTACTTCAGAGTTAGATAAAATTACTCACAGGTATTTCTGCTCAAGCTTTGAATGCATGGAGATTTCAAAAACTCTTGGAAAAAAGCAGTTTAAATGGTCAAGCAGTCTCATGGTGCATCATGTTTTCACAATACCTAACTAGAATGTCCTTTGTGGCAACCTGTGGGCCCAAACCTTGCTGCACAGTTCCAAGAAAAAACTGTCTCTCTCTATGGTACAACTTCCCACTAAGAAGCTGGACATAGCAATAAAATCCTTCCATTTTGTCATCGATCAGACACTTATCATCTGACACTAATGAACTAATGAACCAGAAACTAGAAAAGGAGACTTCCAACACTGTTGTTCTTGAAAATCAGCCTTCTGATTTGTTTTAGTATAGTGGAGTCAGTTCTCACAAATTGTAAGATAAACAAGAATCATGTTTGGATTCCTTTGTAAAAGATATCACCTGATGGACTTCTCAAGTGACCAGTGAAGATGGAGAGGTGGGAACTTCTCTGTCCAATCTCTGATCACTGTCCAGAAACTTATAGATACGAGGTCAACAATAAACTAGAATCTTCTTCCTTTCTTCTTCTCTGCCTGAACACCTGTTGTGTGTGTTACTGTGTGTTTCTATCTGTGTCACAGTAACACAACACAGCAAAATTAAGTGGGTTATAGCAGTATATGAATGGTCTGAACATACCCAATGTCTTCTGTGTTAAAATGAATAGCCACAGAGCTTAGGAGCTGACATTTCAGTAATGAAACTAACAATTTAGAAAAGAATAAACATCAATATATAAGACTAAGCAACAAGTGTTAACACACCCATAGCCCCCTGTTCCACAAGACAAAGAAACTTGTGAAAAGGACAAGGAAAGGTAATTAAAAAATAATTATTTCTCCAGCTGTACTGGGAGGATTTTTCGTTTGTTTTCTTTTAATTGTGATAAATTGAAAACGAACATTAGAAATCCTATTTGAAAGCCTGAAGTGTAAAATGGGAAATAATTCTATTACCCAGTTTGTGAACTGTGTTACTAAGAAATAATAGATAGCAAAAAAGAAAAAAATGGAGGAGAAAAAAGGATTATTTGAAATGGTTTAAGATTAAAATTTTATGCAGAACTAATTTGACATAAAACATAAAAAAAAGATTATTTATCTCAGGACACCTGAAAACTGCATTATAAACCTAGCAGCCCCAGTTTGTAAGGGAGAAAGAGACATCTGCAATTAATAAAGGGAGTGGGTGGAGAACCATCTTCTGTCATCTTGGGTAAACATCATTAACAGTGCTGTGGGACTAAATGCTTTTATGGACAATGCAAATGCTCTCTGCTCTTTCTCTCTTCAATATTATCTGTGATGTTACTGGGGCCCATGTTTCCTCACTTCTCTGTGCAGCTGATGCCACTGCCCAGCTGTGGGCAAAAACACTTCAGGCCCACCCAGCAGCACAGGAAAAGCAAAGGAAACAAACAAGGATTTTACTGGGAGACGAAGAAGCATTTCTGGATTAACAACATCAAAATCACAACTCACTTGTTTCTAACGTCCCCACCAAAAATTCTCCCATGTTTGAACTAAAGTTTTGTTAAACCTACTGCAGCTTTCTGGGGTAACACCAAATTAACTGAGGATGTATTTTGTGATGTTATGGCATTTCCAAAAGCTTCTTATGACAGTTTCAGTAACTACAAAAAGGAAAAAGAAGAAAAGATTTTAAAAGGTAAGGAATCAGTGATTGAATATGACTTTTTGCAATGTTCTCATGTGAACGATTTCTTTTCTACGGAACCAAGGAAACTCCAATGAGAGAAATATGTTTGGAGATACTAAATCTGTGTCTTAAACACAGGCTGAAGTGCTAACAAAAAAAGGTGGAGGGGTGGCATTACTTAAGAAGGGAGATTTTAAAGTAGAGAGGCAGACAAGTTGGACAATTACAATTTCAGATTAAATTTAAAAACTGCCACCTTTATTTCCAAGGTAAAATAAACTACTAGTAATCACTGAGAATAAATCAGTGTTAAAAACTCAGCTTAAAAATCTTTAAGAACCAGAAGAGGAAAATACAGCCTGAAGTTAACTTCTGAACCTGAGAAAAAGGTTTTCCTGCTTCCCCTGAACTGCCTTTATTTGCCACGTAAGTCTCCCCACGACCGAGCATTGCAGAGAAACAGCTTTCTAACTTACACATCTGGACTTCACTTAAAACTGTTTTGAAAACTTTGAACAAAAAAAAAAAGCTGGCTTTTGCCACAGATCTTATTAGAGGGGAAGTGAAATAAACTGTAAAAAGTAAACTGTAAACTAACCTTGTTTCCTACTATATTTTGAAATTAGTGAAAGTCACTGTTGAGGATGGGCAATGAACACATAGGTAATTCTTTGAAAATAATAAACACATGCTATTGTCAATTAAAGAGAAATAATTATTGATATTAATATTCACAGTGCCATAAAAAAATAGTCTGTATTGGTTAGGTCAACTCCAAGTTGTAAATCCTTATCTTCCCATGAACTAATTGAGAAAAGGCTAGCTGTGACAGTTGTGACAATGTGTGAAAAAATTTAAGGACAGAAAAAGGATAATTTTTTCTATAAACAAGGGTTTCATGTTCTGTTTGGGCTATTTAATATTAAGCAATAAAATTAAGTGGTTTATTTTAAGCTTCATTATAAAAGTGACTTGACCCTCTAAATGAACATCACAAAGTAAAAATGGACTGACATGTAATGTAAAATTAAAATGAAAGAGGAGAGTAACAATATCCTGGCAATATGGATAGTTAGTTTAAACACCACAAGTTTTTCAAAACTTTGGAAAAGGGGAACATTTTCCTCTAAAACTACCTGTAATTAAAACCACAAACCAGTTTTGCTGCCTGTAGTGATTTTTGCAATAATCAGTTGAGTAATTTTCACCTCTATTAAATGTCGCTCACTCAGGAGTTCCTCAGCTTTCCAAGGCAGAAGTTACCTCCTCACTCAAACATGAACACTCTTCAAAAGGGGTCAATATCCAACAATTCCAAATCATGAACAGTGAGCAGTTCAGCTAATCTATTAAAAACAGCTCCATCCTACTGTCCAAGTTGCTTTAGATATCTATTTGAGATTCAAGAAAGTATTTGAATACGGAGGAGTCCAAAATGGAAACAGCAAAACCGCATCTTGAAAAGTCACAACAAATTCAAAATATCACTATTTCACTTGAATTCTAAAATTCCCTATATGAATTGCCCAAATTCCAATTATTTTTATGTGAATAGGTATAATTAGAATTTTACGCGTTTCCATTAAGAATATGAATGTAAAAAATAAATCTTTGCCTAAACACACCATTCCTTCCAATAAATTCAAATAGATGACAGACGCTGAAGGAATATACACAATATGGTAGCAAAGATTGAAGAGTGATCCCTTTGGGTGGCCACTCCTATTTCCCTGCTTCTACCTGCAGTACCAAATGGCCAATTATCACAACTTCAAAATGGCTAACCTTTACTTCAAGGTATTTTACATTATGCCAAGGAAAAACAAGCTGATCTGGGAATATCTTGCCCAGCAAGGCAAGGCCAGCCATCACTGGGTTGGAACTGTCAGCTCTTGACACCAACTTTAATGTGTGTTTCACTTCCTTGAAATCATAAAAAGTGCAGTTCCAAATGCAGATACTTAATATTTCTTCTAATTAGAGGGGCTCTCGATAAACCCTTAAATGGAGAAATACTCGAAAGATATATGGTGTTTTCAGTGCTGCAAATGTGTTTTATGGACTTACTTCTCAGTCACTGCTGTGTCTGAGCATACGCACAGGAAGCCTTGTGGTTGCTAAGGGTTTCATGAATCACATGTATTTCATGATTATTTTAAGCATTTAAGTGGTACACGCTGATCTGTAATTATGATTCAGTCATTAGAAAATAAATATTGACTGTGCTGGTAATGCAGACAACATTTTGATATACTAAAACTTCAATCACATATTGAAGAATTGAAATAGAAGTTGTGCAGCTACATAGAAAGACCAAATTTTACATTTCCTTAATGATGATACTCTGTATTTTCATGGTGATAAAATTGCCTTGGTTGTTCAAATATAATTTTTATGCAAGATGAAATGGTTTTCCTTCAGCAGACATTCTCTATTAGGCTTCAATTCATTTTACCTTATCCTATAAATTTAGTATTTACCACTACAATACTACATAAATATTATCCTTTGTGTCTCATTTAGTAACCTGTTAAACAAGTGTGTTTAAAAAATTTAGTTAAAATTCTTGCATTTGCTTTAGCACCCAGCTGAAATCACAAAATACCATAGAGTTTTACAGGGTTTCCACCTGAAACCATAAACCAAGTCAAGATCTCAAAAGCATTTTTTAATTTTTGCATAATTCTTAACAAACCTAATAAAACAAATTCCAAGTTCCTGAGAAGCCATGGTGTTTTGATCTCAATGCTAGTAAAGGTCTGCTATTTGCAGCACTGTAACTTTTCCATCATCCACTGTAATTTTTCCACCATCCTCCATCATCTTCCCGGGCTACTCTGGAGAGACACCCCAGAGGGGTAGGCTCATCTGGGATCCTGTTACTGCTGCTCTTCCCTGCTGTCTCTTACGCCTCCCCAAGTTACTCATCCTTTCCCAAAAGTCACTTTCACCATTAGATTTAATATGGGTCATGATCACGAATTCTCACACATCTGAATTTCTCTGACCTTCCTATGTGCACACCCAAGCTACAGAATGAACTTAGCCAAGCTTTAAGTGTCTTTCAAACTTTTCTCTCACTTCTGCTAAAGAACCATCATTAATACTTATTCAGTTCTGCTGTTCAATTCCTTTCTGGATTGAAGCTTAATCAAAAATCTTCAAACATCAAATTACTTAGTATGAACAAACATCCGGCCATTTTATCTGTCTTCTGTTACATCCAACAAGTAATCAACTCTTCTCCTTACCCTAAACTACAACTCTTTTATTGTCTCAATGTCTATTTCCATTATTTGAAATTCTCATTTCACAATCGATACATGAAATCAAAGACAATAAAAATATATGAACGATTTGGAAATTGCTAATTATTCTTCTAATGACTTTAGCTGATTTTTTTTTCTGAAGATTGAAATTTAATCCACAAGGTTTTCCTGAATTCTCTATACATTATATAGGGTCCTAGCCAAAGCTATTTCATCTTGAAGTTGCCAAATACTACAAGATGTCTCAAAGTCTTCATCACGTACTTAAATTCACTATCAACAAGCTGTTGAAATCAAATGCAAACTCATCATCCATCAAAAACTGTGCTTGAAGATGATGGCCAACCTTCAATGTGTTTAACTTGTTGGAGCTAATGTGATAAGCAGACAGAAAGGGCATAAAGCCCTTATTTCCAAGAGCATTTTTAAAAGCTTTATTTTTTCTGCAGACAGCAGCTTTGAACACAGTGATCAAAGCTGCTAATAGGCAGATTATCTCCTTCAGTCCATAGGACCAGAAAATATGGGTTGATAAATGTTGATACTCATCCTTTGAAAAGAGCACACAAAGAAGTAAAAATGTCCTTTTATAAATATTGATAACAAGCTACCATATAAAAAGCTAACTGAAGTTCTTTGCTTTAAAACTGCCTTAACCAGAACTGGTAACTTTGTACTGAAAATATTTTCTAGGCTAATACTTGGAAAACATATTGCTGTCATTGATTTTGAAAGCCTATTTGGTGCGATTTCTGCAGCCATTAAGGAGAGAAGATTGGTAAGTGTTCAGCACTAAAATAATATCATTGAACAATGATTAAAGAATCTTCAACCATGATCAAAGAATCTTCAACTACAACAGCACAAATATCCTTTCCTCTACTTGATAAAATCATTTATAAGAATATAGGAACATTAAAATAATAACAGTTTGCTCTATAATTTCTGTGTGGAATCAAACTACAGTAAATACTATATAATCTGCAATATAATTAACATTTTCATTTTCCTGAGACAGAAATTAGAATCAGGACAGAATTTCCTTGCTGCAGACCACAGGTCAACTTTTATAAATGTGTCTAAACCCTAACAGCTAGAACTTTTGGTACTACTTAAATTTGTTGCTTAATAGTTACAAATTTTTTGACATCAAAAAACTGCAACTGCAGAATCTGTATGCTGGTAAGTAAGTCTGGAGACTCTGTGTCTATTTATAAATTATTTTATATTTGTTTCTGACCTACTGACTTCCTTGGACAGAGCATGAAACATAGCTCCATTTTATTGCTTGGTATGCAATAGAATCACAGAATCACTAAGGCCAGAAAAGATCTCCAAGATCATCAAGCCCAACATTTGGCCAAACACCACATTATCAACAAAACCACAGCACCAAATGCCATGTCCAGTTGTTTCTTGCCAACTTGCATTTCTCTGACACACACAGAAGACAGCTGTGATACTATATTAAGTGAACAGTTACCTCAAGGTCTGTATAAGAGTGCAGCACAGAAGAAGAGTTTTTTGGAAATGGCAGCCCCCATGCTCAGTCTAAGAACACGGTCGGATGTGGTGCCCCAGCTATCACTGTGTGATCTGTTCCAACTCCGTTTTTCTCAGGAAAATTTGCTCCGCCTGCTCCCAAATCTGATACCACAAGAGTATGGGTAACAATCTGACAATTCAAAACAATCTAGTTTACCTTCAAGACACTTTACATCAGTTCTACCGAAGTCTTTCCACACAATCAGATGAGGGTCCTGTGCATGTACAGTTGTGCTGTCAGATGAATCAGGGTACTTGGTTAGCTGGACTTACAGACCAACAAAATCACCAAGATAATCCCACTTTGACACAAGCTCTCACTTTTCAGTGGATTTAGAAGTCCTCCTTTCCTACTTATAATTAAACTTAAATGCTTGTACTACTAAAGTATAAAAGTTTTACTTTTAATATGTAATCACACCTTCCAGATGGGACATGAGAGCGAATTTATCTTGAATTTTATTTTTAATGTGTATCATGGGTTCTGAGGAAGAAATTACAGATCTGTATTTTTGGGATAAAACTGTGAAATGTAAAAACCCCAAATATTAGCATTATGAACTATTACAGACTGTTACATAAAATCATTTAAGAGTTATCTTAGTCGGCCTAAACTATTGTAGAAAAAATACCACCACCTTAATTGAGATGTCTTTTCTACTGAATAATTAACAGCTTCAACAAATCTATTTTCGCTAAAAGAATTTTTCATTCAAAAGACAGAGCAAGACATAAATGCTTTAGCACAACAGCTGTAGTAATTACAGTACAATTTTGCTGTAAAATCATTACCATCTCAGTGGTTCTGAAGAAAGAATAAA
Organism: Sitta carolinensis; assembly: GCA_032173965.1. Taxonomy (NCBI): domain Eukaryota; kingdom Metazoa; phylum Chordata; class Aves; order Passeriformes; family Sittidae; genus Sitta; species Sitta carolinensis. The sequence goes on from CM063288.1 coordinate 24,330,443, forward strand.
GTACAAGTAATGTATATGGCAACGTAAAAATATGAATAGGGTTTTTATTTAAAACTGCAACACTGCAATTAAAATGTAGGAAAAAAATAGAAGATGCTAGAACTCAGTACTCTATGTTATGTGTGAAACTAACTTCTGGCATTTGGAATTGTTAAAAATAAATGTTCTGCTGAAGAATTGCCAAATAAAGTACTTCAAAGCAGGTCTTGGTAATGAGAAGTAGAACATCAGATTAACTTAAACACTTGAGAGCTATATAAATGTTTAAAAGTGGAAAGAATCAAGTGTGTGAGCCTTTTCCCTACATTCTTTAAGAATGGTCATAAATAGGATGAAATGTAACATGGCCATTCTTATATACACACAAGACCCCGATTTAGGATTTGTACATGGGAAACTAAATTTGAATTAGGGTGAGATAAGAAACTGAAATTCACTGTCCTTGAATAGCTCCATCTTTGAATACTTCAGAATTAGTTGCCTTAATCAGATAAAAGATCCTGAACCTCATCTGAAAAAAATATTTCCAAATAAGTAATTCCTGAACAATATCATGTTAAATCCATTATCAAGCAGATAGTATATATGGTCTATATGCATACTGTGTTTTTGTTCTGAAAACAGTTGTGACAGGAAGTGTAAAAAGCCAAATATAATAAAATATCCTTTATAGCCAATGCTGGTGTACAGCTGCCATTGTCCTCAGCCCGCAGATTGCCCAGCACTCCAACATAAAGGGTTCAGGTTTGTAGGCCTGGAAGGTAGACTGGTTTAGAGGCCATTCCTTGGTTCTTGCAGGGGTTTTTGACTTAAATCACACAAAAGAGCTTCTCCTACAAGGCTCTAATCTAGAGGAGTCCAAGAAAGGTCAGGCAGCTGTCCTTAGCAGAACTGCCTTTGTTTTCCATGCTGTGCTCGGGACTTGGATGAGATCGTGTTCTTACACACCTCACAAAGCGCTTTAACTCCTCTGCTTCAATATAAAGTACTAATCCCACCTGCTAAATATATTCTCTTTCCTGATATGAAAACATGCTATTAAACCAACCTGTTCATCAGCCTATAGACTAAAAAGGGACCATATTTTCACAGTTTCCAATTTGTTGATATTACAGGTTTGAAATAGAGTATCCCTCAGAAGGTGTAGTCCAGAAAAGCATTACTTTTCTCTTGTTTAGTTTAAAATGAGAAAATCAGGACAACTTAAATTTTCCTGTTTATATACACTTTACATATATTATAAGCAGATTTAACTGAAAATTTAGAACCTAGTTCTCAAACTGATCATGACAATATCCATAGAATATTCGTGATCAGAATAACATGGTCCATCTAGTTGCTGAATGATACACTGCCCCATTACTTTCTAAAAGAAGTCCTAAACCAGTCTCAAAATTAACCACAGAACTAATACATCCAGCTATGTTTAATTACTTGTGAAATGGCTTGAAAATGTTCTGTGTACCAGAAAAAGCTTTCAGCTGGAAAATTACTGGGCTTCTAGCAAGAATTTGTTTATAAGAAAATTTCAAACCCACCTTCTAAAGACGTAAAGTTCTATCCTTAATGTCTGTCTCTTTTGAGGATGCAGAAATTAAAATGTGACTTCTTCAAAAAGATGACAGTACAACTTCCCTAAATGTTCTTCTCTAGGGATGTAAAATCTAACCTAAAAGGTTCAACTCACTTACAGTCATGACTAACATAATTCCCATATTTTGCTTCATTTTTCATAGCTCGACTGAATGAATCACTATCCCTCAGTTTCTCTACAAAGCACTGCCATTCCTTTCAAGTTAAAAACCTGGTTATATTTTAACTTTAAAATAGAAAACTCGTCACTTCTTGACTCAATATTACAATTTTTGTTTACACAGTTATTAAGGAAGAAGCCTGTGTATATAAAAGCAAAATAGGTAATAAAACAGTTTCTTAGAAAGTGTAACTACATACTATGATTTGCCTGTCATATTCTCAAACAATACATTGTTTTATTTTCCATTACTTTCAGATCCTTTACTGCAGCATATTTTTTATTGGAATTATCAGTTTGAAATCAAGTTATTCATTTTAATCAAAAATACCATTACTCAGAGAAGTAAGCCTTTTTCAAGGAGAACAGTCCAGTTTTAATACAGTAGCAAATAGTCCAGATATTGATTACAAGGGAGTGCTTGAAGAAAGACCATAAAGAAATAACATAGCAAAGTCTACAGCAGTAAAAATTTCAAAAAATTAATGCAAATGAGAAAGTGCCTTGTTCAGTAGTCTCCTACCAATACACTGCTTTCACCTGCAGATGATGTCATGAACAAGCAATGCAGGATGTTCTTGAATGGATGATGGAGACAGAGAAACTAAGTGCAATGCTAATTAACAGTTTGGTTCTGGTGAATGTGAGTTCAAATAAAAGCCTTAGCCAAGCAAACCTCAAAAGTAAGAGCTGAGGGTCAGTGAGAGTGCTTACAGCCTCTCTGCAATTTCACTCTGGGAAGATAACCTGAAAACGACAACGAATCGGCTGGATGTCACTTTTTTGGTCAGCCAGCACTCTTTCCTAGGTCAGCAAATGGCTGTGGATGCTGTGCTAGTTTGGCTTGGACCTGCAGGGCAGGGCCTGGCCATCTCCTGTGCAGTGGTCAGTATGTTCCCTGTCTTTGTTCTTACTAGCAAGTGAGCCTTCTAAGCCACTTCATGTATATCTCAGCTCATTATTTCAGTGGTGTTTGAGGTTTTCTGAATGGCAGATTTCACAATTATTGATGACAAGGGACTCAGTTGTAAGCAACATTCATTTCTGCGGACTCTGTGGGTTTAAAATTGATTTAAAGATTCAAGGACATCATTCTGAAAGATGCATGAGAGATTTCAGTGTCAACAGTAATCAGGGATTTCCATCTTGCACTATGATTCACTCAAAGAAAGGGAAAAAACCCAATGAACTTTTCTTACCATTGAGAGAATACACCTAAAAAAGATACAGAAAACCAAAGCAATAGTAAAACACACAAATGAAAGGTAAATATAAATATTCTCATATAAAAATACATTACATATAAATTGAAGTAGAAAAAGTGCAGTCCCCATGGGGCTGTGGGATCAAGCAATGAAGAGATCTAAATCTATCTTTTTAAGATCTAAAACAGATGCAACAGTTGTTAAAATATGTATCTGCTTCCATTTTAGAAGAGTGGTGTTGAAATGCCTGATTAATTAACCAAGAGTGCAAAAAAAGCAGGTAAAAGACTCCCTCTAAAATAAAAAAAAAAAAAACAAAAAAAAAAAAAAAAAAAAAAAACAAGGAACATGAAGGAAACATGAACATGACAAAGTACAGACACTGGAATTTCACACTATTATGAAATACCAGTAACTAGACTAGCAAAAATGTTTATGTAATTTTATGAAGAAACTTGCTCAAGGCCCAGAAACATTCAATTAAAGTGAGATATGCAGGAACAACTAACAGTGACAAAAAAGTAGGCACATGAGCACCCAAAGGAAAATATATGATCCATGGCATAAGTGTTTGGAGATCAAAGGACTTTTAGCATTTTGCATAATTTTTCTATTAATCTTCAGTTTTCTTTATCTTTGAAATTTGCTGTCTGATAAATGGGATCCAAACTCTGCATACATCAGCCTATATCTTAAAATCCTGCTAATATTCTACTGTTGGATGCGTGTTAATGTATTTTACATGAAGAAGAAGTGCAAGTGAAAATCAAGATAGTTATTTTCCTCTGGTAGATCCTAGACCAGGTATTAAGGAAAGGTATTCGTATTATGGTGAATCAGATTTAATGTGAAGCTAATATAGGGAGTAATTTAAAGTATGCTTTGTCATAAAATAACTGTTTTCTACTCTAAAGATTTTCATTCACTATGACTATTATTTTGAAGTCACATCACTGTACTTAGTTTAAATTTTAATCCAGAATAGTTAATCTCAGACTCTTTTCTGGAATACCCTTAATAAAATTCATATTGGAGCACCATTAAAAGGACACAAAACAGCAGAGTAAAATATTCTTACAGTACAAAGAAATAAACCTTATCAAAATGACCTCAGAAACGACAATAACTGTTAAAGAGGATTAATCAAAATAAAATTTAATTAATTTCTGCTCTTACTCAACCAAAAGGACTCTGCTAGATTCTGATATATTGAAAAAAAAGATCTTGGCACCTCCACCACAAACATGCTTACAGAAATGACATTAAAATTTACTAAACTTTCAAGACCTCCTTTATGCTATCTAGTTGTCTGACATGGATTTGAGTTATTTTTGCAGTGGGAGGAATTAATTAATTACTTTCAGAGGCAGAACAGCTTGACGTGCAGATACATATTTGATTACACATGATGTGAGCCCCCAAATACAACAACATACAATTTAATCGTGAATAATTCCTTTATGAGGTGGATTTCTGACTTTTTCCCCAGTGATTTATCTCCTCTGATTACAAACTAGACGGTCCTAATGTTTTAAGGCTAAAAATCCAGCCTGTGATTCTTTTTCATTAATTACATCAACCTCACAAGCGTAATTGCACTGTGCACCTACAGTCTCTTTTCATCAGAAGCTTATGAAAGTTCTTGAGTTAAGAGGTGGACATTTTTGTAAACACCAATGATCATTGTTCTGTTTATCCCAAGGACACATAAATACAAGTGCAAAGATTAGAGCAACAAGACCTGTATCTTTTCATCTGCTTTGCCATTCATCTTTCCATTCCTTCCCAGGTGCCCCCAGCTCTGATGATGCACAGGCACTTGCCTACTCTCTCCACATGTTCCTGCCAGGACTCATGGATGCCCACTCTGCATTTTCATGTTCCAGTCATGCTCCTTAACCTCTTTAATCTTCAGGCCAGACATGGGAAATATTGACTTTGCCCCTATAGGCCTTCCTCATTTCTGTTCCTTGATGCTTTTGCTCTAAACTGAGCCTGACCTTTTCTATTTTCATTTCTTGGTGTCTGGCTGAGATTTTTGTCTGCCATTCAACTCCCTACACTCACACAGTCGTGCCAAAGTGGTGAACTGAAGAGTAACATCATTAAGAGGGCATTTTTGCTCACCCTGCCTTTCACCAACAAAATATCCTACACATAGCTTTATAGTTCCCATAGTGAAGAATTTTATTAGTACACAGTTTCAGTTTAAGTTTATAAGTATCATTTGATCAAATTTCCCCCTATATCTACAATATAAAAAAACACCCTTGAAAGCATATAGCAGTCAAGTCCCTAGGCAGAGCAGCTTGCTACAGATCAGTCTTCAGAGTCCAGTTTTAATGATGATACATAGGTTTTTTTCAATATTTAATTGATAGAAAGGAAGTAAATATGAAATATCATATGTACTCAGAGGCTGAAGGCACTGTTTCCTAGATCCTCACCACTCAACAATATGATGCTGATGCCAGCAACAATGTTAGGCATCACGGGTCAGAATTTTTAGGTGTGTTCTGAATCTCACAGAACACAGAGGAGCTCAATTAGTTTACATGAGCACACAGGCTTTCTATCACGTTTTGGTATAACGGCATGAAAAACCAAAATGAGTGTTTTCTAAGTGAAGAGTATCTGTACTGGGTTTTTTATATTCCAAGTTTCATTACAAAGCCATCAGCAACTTCAATTATAAGACAGGTAAGAGTAGTTTAGAAATTCATTAATAGCTCATGCCTATGATAAAGATGCATGGATTAACAGCTCATGAAGGATATTTTACTGCTGTCACCAGTGACGCACAGTTCGTGCTTCAAATGCACTAAATTATTTTGCAGTGCTCTTCAGAAACATTTCAGTCCTGAAAATACCCAAAGCAGCTGAGCCAAGTGACTGGTGTCAGTAAGGCAGGACTCTGGGACTTGCAAGACACAACAGCTCTCCCACACAGAGTAGGGATTCATTATGCAAGTATTTCTCAAACAACATGAGCACCAAGCTGTCTCATACTATATCCACATCTACATATCCAGTCTGCTGGAACTTGTGACTTAGCACTAGACTTCATTGGGAAGAACCTTCCCTTTCCTCACCCCAGTCTTGTTACATACCCAGAACCAACTTGATCAGGATAGCCGGTTCTGTTGAAATGCTGGAGAGCCTCTTACAAGCTCCAAGTTCTAAATTTGGAACATGCCAGCATGATTTTGAAATTACATGAAATATTATTAGAGTAAATCACATATCCTTTAACGATATTTTTGATTTATCCTTTTGATTTTGTAATCTTTTAATGCATGCAACTATTTAACTCCAACAGATATCTACTAGCCGAAGGTTTAAAACATATGTCTTAAACTACCTGTTTTAGGTGTTTCATAAAGAAATCAAATTTTCCTTTCATTGATGGTGGAATAAATGCTACCTTAAGCCTCACTATGCTTTTCTTAGAATCCTTTATAAAAGTGTAAATTTAATACATGTTAGGCCTGATCTGCTTTGGAAATTATAATTGCTTTTTCTTTAGATTTGCTCCAATGTCTTCTTGTGATAAATAAGGTTGGTTTTGAGTTGCCTTTCTGAATCTTGTCAGCACTTCCCAATCCCACATTTGTACAAGCGTGGCACTTTTCCAAAATATATTGTCGCATAAATCTTATTTAAACAGAAAAACCTTTAAACAGTATTTTGCAGACCTACATCAGTGAATGAACTTGGAAACTTTTCTTTTATAAATAGGATTAGAGGAGATCCATAAAAGTCAGTTAAGAGGTTTTTCAGACCCTTTAGACATTTTGAATTTTGTAAAGAAAATAATATAAATATATCATGATAATCCAATTCATGATGCTTACAGATTTACTATTTATTAGACCTGTCATTACATTTAACTAGCTGTTCATAAGTATTAAAAAGATAAACACTGCTGTAAGATGGATTAATGGTGATGTGTTTTCTCTAATAATAACAAAAAGTCTCAGCAGTTACTCTACTGTTGGATTACACAATGTAATTATGTGATCTGTAAGAACATTTACAGCAGCCTCCTATAGAACCAGACTATTTTTATTCAGCTACTAGATTTTGCTATTCTTCTAAAATTTAAAATGACAATGTCTAATTTTGTACTAATGTTACAGTGGTTCTCCTAAAGTTACCTGTTCCCTTCCACATTCACATTTGACACAATTGTAGTATTTGACATTTATGTTTACAATTAAGGCTATAGGCATTCATATAACTTAATACAGAAAACAAAAGCACAAAAACTTTGCAGACCTTTCAATACAACCCTGGAAGAAAACAAAAAGGCTATTTCCAAATAATACAGATTTCATTAAGTAGACTATGAGTATGGATGGTTTTTTCTAGCAAAATTTCACTGAAAGTTGTACAGTATCAGAAAAGCTTTGGGGGTTGAGTAACTGGCATTCCCTTATGAAAAGTAAGCTTGTATATTGCCAAAAAGCTCTTATCAGTAGAGCACAGAACAGTGGAAGCTTTTTGCAGTCACTTTACTTTTTTCTGTTCAGAGTGGTACATGACAGAACTGCTTTATGGCGTCAGCAGCTGATTCTCACATGCATCATCTGATAAGGACCATCTGATAAGGACTGCTCTGTTGCACTGCATCACTGGGTGCACTAGACCTCTGCTTAGCTGACGTAATACAGCAAGCCAATTCCTGAATATCTGCTTTATCAGGAGAACTCTCAGCAGCCCAACAACGGTCCCCAGTCTGCTCCTAGTTCCCAGTCTTACTGACTTAATAATCTGCCCCACAGACTCTTAGACCAGGATACCAGAATGGAATAAGAACCAGGATGGCTAGCTATGAAAATAAGCATACTAATTCACGATTCTGTCATTTCATCATGTGCATAATTAAGGCAATTGACTCATCTCTTCAGAGAGGAGCAAGTAGTAAAGCACTGACAGAGAAGGAGGAACAGAAATCATATATGTAAAAATTCACGAGGAAAATAAATGAACATATAAAGTTCCCATTTATGTTCCTTTTAACAAAATTAAATTTCCTGTTATAGATAACCAATAAATTATTATCAACATTATTTTAAACCACTGTGAACATGTTTTCAGCTCTAACAAAGGATGATAAATTCCATATTTTTTAAGCTCAGACCAACTCAAAAAGGAGCTATTTGCAAAAGAATATATATGCATTGTAACTATAATACCTCAGCTAGTTCCATTTCCAAGAGAAAAGACAAATTATCCCCTTCAAAGTTTAGTCTAGTGCTGCATTTGACTCTATGGAGCCAACTATACTGAACACAAAATTGCCATCTCAGGACAAATGCCTTGTGCTGCAGACTTTGTCTTGTACAAAAGTACCTGATCTAAAGATCTGCTCACCCCAACAGATTTGGATTTCTGCATTTCATACCTCCTTCACAGAAATACAATAAATATAATTATATTTAGCAAATATTGTTTCTATATTACCAATGTATGTTTAAAAGTCAAATATTCTAGCTGGAATTATTGGATGCATTAAAAAATATAAAGGTTCTGTATAACTGGACCATAATGTGTCTAGCATGTAGAAATTGTAAAGGTTCTTGAAGGCAGAATGTAGATTTTTACTCCTGTTTTGTTCAGTCATTTTTGACAGAATAACAGAAAATTTCAGTTCAGTTCTTTCTCTACAGAGAGGCACACATCAATTGAAAATATCTATAAATATCAGAAAGAAAGAAACACTGTGTTAATCTGCTTGAAGAATCATAACTGGTATGATGCCAAAAAGTCCCTTTTACTTTAACCTCTCTATTGATACAGAGAGCTGGCAAGTGGTACCAGTTGCAGAGCTCACAAAGATGGAAATATCTGGGAGGAAAACAATATAAAACAAAACCAAAACACCAACAAAGAATAAGAACCGATGCCACAGTAAATTAATAATTTTCTTTTCATGTTTTTTCTTTGAGATGTGTTTCTACATATTCCTGTACAGGATGCACTCCCAAGGAATTGCCAACACCTGGTGTACTGGAGGAATTGGCTTCCTCCCATGACCCAACAAACACTGCCAGAAGTCACTTTGCTGCCCGTGTGCTTTCTCTAGTGAGGTCAAAGGAAAACAGCCAACCTACAGCAATCCAGTCTGTCTTCAGGTTTGAGGTCTGGCACACATTTCAGCTCTTGATATTAAGTTAAAACAAAACCTTAAATGATACTTGCAAAACCATTAACAAAATGGATAACTAACTACAGATGTGGGGGGAAAAGCAGCACTCACAATAAAGCTATTGCATACCACAACTGCTACCAATATCCATCTCATGCCAGGAAATGTTTAAGGAATAACAGAAATGTCGCTCTTATCCTGATTTGCTCTAAATCATCAGCATCTAAAGTCACACCACTAGTTCTGACTGCAACTTCTGTATGTTCAAAACCCATCTCACTTTGTACTCTCTAGCCTGATTTTCTGTCTTCTCTGAAACTAGAAGGCAAAGCAGTGTAGGCAGAGAACTAAAGGAGATGATTACAAACTGATTAAATGTACACAGAATACAATTAAAGAGACAGATTTTCCATTTCCAGCAGCCAAAAAACCAAATCAACCTCTTTAAAAATCTGCCTAGGTCATCTGCAAAGCTTTCTATATAGTAAAGAATTGAATAATGGTTTCCTGTTCTGTTATTTGTTGCATTTGGTCACCACCCAGGTGCATGGAAAAGTTTTCAAAGTAATGTTTGTCCTGAAAAAAGAAAATTCTTGAGAGCTACAAGCTGGCTAGGTCCTTTAGAAGGAAGAAGAGGATTTGCTTAATGTAGTTCTGGCACACAAAACATAAATCTGGTCTCAGAAAGAGATGCTGTATAATCTAGTCTTTTGCTTCTTTCACAAATTGTATGCTGCCAGAATTGAAAGAAGATTTTACAATCCCTGAAGTGCAAAGCCTTCTGTGCAAAAATATACATGCTCATTTTTAGTTATCGGCTTTAAAAGATGTGTGCCTTTGTTTCTGTAATATTGTGAACAAGACAAATTTGGAATGGTCTGTCATTTTTTAAAGTTCCTGTCAAGAAGAGCAGCTGTCTAGCCAGAGCACTCAGAGAGGGAGAGCTCAGTTCTGTACATTTTACCCACGACAGTCAGCAATTACGTGTACAAGCAGTTCCATTAGCAGCCAGAGGAAGACGATGTAATTACAGATTTGTACAACTTGGCCTCAGAACAAAACAAAAACAAAACCAGGAGCTTAATCAGTCATTTTATATATTAGTCATACATCATGCCCAGAAACAGAAGGCTCAAATCAGTTCTCCAAGACAGGCATCTTGCTGCAGTGGAGATGCCCTGGAGTATCTCACCTGGTCGCCAGCTGCTGCTCCAGAAGAGCACAGGTGTCCTGCTGGTCCTGGGTCATATCTGCCAGCCCTGGGTGGATGTCTCAGGCACCCTTGGGGGTCTCAAATGGCACTAGATACCTGTATCTGAGCGACTGATGCGAGCCTAGGCTGCCAATTCTTTACAGGTAAAGCAGACACACGCTCCTTCAGGCAGAAGATACTCAGTTCAGAAATCACTGAAATCTACTCGAAGATAAGTGAGAGAAGGGTTACATTTCTTAGAGACAGAGAGTGTGTGGGATGGTGCTACTGCTGCAGTATGACATAAAAAGCCTGGTCTCGTACATGTGTCGTGAGGAGAACAGAAAAAAGAGAGAAAGCCAGAGACAGGGCAAGCACATATATACTGCAGTCTCCTGACATGTCAGGAGCACAGTTACCCTTTTTTTCTGTTTCTTCACCTTTTGTGACTGCTTGATTTAGCAAAGGAGGTCTCAGCATTTCTACCGTGCCCAGGTTTTACCCCACTTCTGTCGAGTGTGATGCCTAAGAAACATGAATAGAAAAGCAACGTACATTCTTAACACCACAACTTAACACCACGCACATTTTTACACCAGAATGGTAATAAAGGAGCAGAGATTAAGTCCACTACACTGCTGGGCAAATTATGTACTGGCCATAACATATATGGGAATCAAACCAATCAGATAAAATCTTTGACAATGTTTTTGTTTTCTCAGATCAACTCTGTTCTCCTATTTTGGACTCTGTTTTGTAATCCAGTTTATTAGTTACTAGGTCTGACTACAAGGTTACCCAGGGAACATGTGAGTGCTCCAGTGTAACAAGTCCCTCCTCCCCTTTCCTGTCTCCCAGTACTAAATCTTCCCAGTCGCTTCCCTTTCCCTTCCAAAACGAGGACACGCACTGTGGTTCCCTGGGGAGGCACCAGCTGAGGTTTTTTTCCAGTCAGTTGTATGAGATGGTGCCTAATCCCTCCAACACAACTGACATCACTGCTTATCACAAAGCTGGAATTCAGCCTTTCACCGGTCTTTCTCTTAGTATCAGTTCATTTGACCTTAAAACCCCTCCAAATAATATCCATCTATTTTCATGTGAGGACAGAAAAGGAACTAAAAGACAAACTTGTTTAAATGTGATGGTTATCTCAAAGGAATTTTTCAGAAATGAGCTAATAATAAAAAGCTACCTAAAATGAGAATATCTTAAAAGATAGTTTATCAACATACCCTAAATTAAAATAAACAAAACAAAACAAAACCAAAAAAACAAACAAAAAATAGTTTATCATGAACAACCACAATTTTTAGGCTCTATGATTGTATGTGAGGTCCAAAACATGTAATTTGCAAAACAATAATGTTTTTAGAGAGTTCAAATTGTGCAAGTAAGGTGGACACTGGATTTTGAGATATATATTTTTATGTTGAGCTAACACCTATAGTTGGAGAAAAAGAATCTGCATCTGACAAAAAAAAAAACCAACAACTGAATGGTCATTTAAATGGCTAATTACCTAAATTCTGCCTGGACTCAATGACATTGCATCTGCATTCCAATTCTAACTAGGATGACAAAGATTTCAAAAGTCTGACGGGAGGTACATGTCTTAGCTTTCCTTAGCTCCAGTTCCATTTATACAAAATTACAGACGGTCATTTATGTAGTACACTTTATACCATGGGCAAATAAGAGGAACTGATTAAACCAACCACAGTAACTTTCCTAAGATCTTTCTGTATGTGGAATTTACAGCCACCACAATAGTCTCCCTGCTATTTGCCATGACTGCTGTACAAGTACCATTCTTTAAGGGATGACCAGTAATACTTATGACTTTTCTGTTTCCCAATGTTCTGAAAATCATTAGAAATGTATGAATACCATTATGCAGGTATGAACAGACCAGTTCCATTGCACACAACATCCTGATACATGAAGTCTAAGTATCTTTCTTTTTTCTTTCAAAGAAAACACCATTTGTCAACACAATTTCACTTCATCCACTGCAAACAAGAAAACAAATGCATTCAGGCTGTGGAAATCATCTGTGATATCTATGGAAGTATTTAATATAGCATCTTTATATGTTCACACAAAGCTGGCTTTGAGATTCTCATCACAGAAGGTGGCAGTTCTGTTCTTTTACCTCTATTCACTCAACACTGGAAAAAGTGACATACAACCATCTTAGTCTCCCGTGGAGAGAATCCAGCTACTAGAAGTTACTTGACTTGGATCTGGCCTATGGTAGACATAAAAAGGTAGACGTAAAGGATAAGAGGATATTTTATTTTCACTTGGGATTCTGCCTTGGCGCCAAACTCCCAATAGGTGTACATGTAGACATTTTCTCCTCAAAAGTCATCATAAAAGTAATATAAATAAACATTACCCTGCTATCTTTATATAATCTATTCCACTAAAATTAGACTACTCGCTTTATTTCTTAGGAAACCATCAAAACACATAAAAAGCCTACAAGATGGAGCAAAAAATCTGACCTGTCAATAACTGAGACATCTGTTTCAGCTCTTTTAAAATCCCAATGACTTTCTGAGATTTCTTATCCACCTAAAGACAACAGAAGAGCCACTGGCCCCACACAGCGGGGCAGCTGCACAGCAGACACCTGAACGCAGCTGTTGTAGCACTGAGACTATTGCTTCAGACCATGCTTCTGAGAACACTTTGCTCTGGTGCAAATCTGTAATTGTAATATTTGCAGTTTTGCAAAGGAAAGAAGCCCTATTTGTTAAATCAGGAAGCCTCAATTGTGAACAACGGAAAATACTACTAAACTTTTCAAATAATGCCAGTTATTTTGCTGTAGAACTGGACAGTATACGGTCACATCACGTCACTGCAGCCTAAAATAAAACCTTCCCAGAAACCCAAGTGCCCTATAATACTAATTTTAAGAGATTCCAAAGTTAGTCCAAGTAAGTGGTTTTATCTAAATTTAGCTATTAGCCGCTATAGTCAAACTGGATTTGGAAAAGCTTGTATGTTTGGGATAAACATAAGGAACAACATGGAACAACATGTTTTTTCTGTGCATCACATGAGCTGCAGCTTGCTGAGTGTCAGCTAAAAGGTAGACCTAAAGGCTAAGAGGATATTCTTTTTTCACTTGTGATTCTGCCTTGCCGCCGAACTCCCAATAGGTGTACAAATTCTTCCTACCACTCAGCGACCTCAGAAAACATTCTCCACAGCAATATATCTCTGAGTGTCTTTCTAGAGGCTAAAAATAATTTGTTAGTCAGGTAAGACCCACCATGGCATTTTCATGTTATTATAGTTTTGCGTATGTACCAGATACTACTGGAATTACTGAAATTTCATCATAATAACAGGTAACAAAAAAGAATAGAAAGAAAAATAGAATGAAAAAGAACAGGTTCATCAGCAGACGAGCATAATAGTAGTAAAAAGGTATGAGAGTTCCCATGACTTTTCCTATTTTCTAAGAAAAACGTGAAAAGATCAAAGTCTCATCCAGTTGTTTCCATGGACAGGAGTAACTGTCACCATTTTAATTAATAGTTAACTGCCCTGCCACTTGTGACGTACTTTCTGCTGAAAAATGCATTTATTTATTTACTGTGACTGAGCCTGTTGGGCTGCCCAGCAAACTGTTCAATTCAGCTGGGACAGGGCAGCTGCAAAGGCCTTGAAGTGCTGAAGTCTCAGGAGTCCTGACAGGAATTCCCTTCCAGGTCAGGGGCAGTCTTACCCTGCACATTCCCCAGCAAGAAGAATTTTGTAACAGGAAAGTAAAATACAAAAAATTATGCCGGGAACAATTGAAAAAACCCCTAAGGTTCATATTTTGTAGTTCCTAAGCAAGGACATTGAGTGCAGTGGGAATTTTTATCCTTCTCTTCTTCACATCTTGTAATTTTTATCGATTTGAACAAGGAGAGGTTGTGACATTAAAACTATGAATCTGACCTGATGACTTTCAAATAAAAAAGACATAAACCTGTTTTACACTTAGTTTTAATTTAGAAAGTATTTATGTTAATTTGAAAAACAGAGATAAAAATATCGTGATTTTAGGTTACTTAGCACTTTTGGAAATAGTCTATAATTTTATTGAAAATGTCAAATCTCATTTCTGAATTTTCCAATATCGAAAGTAAGTTTTGACTTAAAAGAAGGGATTAAAAAAATGCAAGCACATTCTCACATAGGAAACATATGCTAAGCAAAAGAAACCATTTTGTTGAAAACAATCATAAAAATAGAAATCTATCAAACATTAAATGGCTTGAAAGAAATGCATTTAGAAGAAATCTGTAATTTGTCACATTTCATCATTTAGAATTACAAGTTAAAAGCTCTACAGAATCAGCAACAAGCTATTTAATCTTCTTTTATAACCTGCATCCTCTACTCTGTTCTCACCCTAAAGATGCCACCTTGGAAAGGGTTGCTTTGTTGTCAATGTAATATGAAAAGCTGACTCCATTAATAATCTATTATAAATTAAATGGATTCCTACAAGTTTTTTATCCTTGGGTAAAGAAGGAGGTTCTGTTATCTCCCTTCAATTTCAGGCTTCAATATATACCTTTCTTCTATACTCAGTCTTGAGCAAAAGACAGCAATGCATATAAATAAATGCAGTAATAAGTGGTTCTTCATATTTTATAATGAATACATGATTAAGAGTTTCTACGCTGAATACATACAACCAGTAGGTTATCTAGGCTTTCCTGATCTGTTTTCCTTTAATTGCTGAAAATTTTAAAATAAAAGTTTATCCACTAAGTGTGTTTCAATCCCAAGGGCATGCACTCAAAGCTAGGAGTAAACTTATGTATAAACCTGTTTGTCAGAGATACATGAATTTACATCACTATGACAATTTATGACAATGTACTTAATATCTTGTGAATTAGCTTTTTCATTTTTGCTAACATATTTTATTTGCATAAAAATTAGCTGGGCTAAAATTACAACAAAGCAGAAGACGCTGGTAATGTGGGGTTGTATTTATTGAAATAGATTATATTTTCATTCTCATATTCTATCCAAGGATATTGTGACATTTTATAAACAAGCCGAGACTTACACACCAAATTTTATCTCTGCTCTACAAAAAGGGATACTGAGGAACATGAGAAGATAGGTAGCAGGGGTCATGGGAAATAGAACAGGACTCTCTTGGCTCACAGGCACATTCTTGCCATTTTTTGCCTGGTGTTTCTCCTGAATGCTGAAAATCCAACAGGGAGATAGTTTCATTGTCCAAAACTCCAGCCTCAAGCCACCACAGGGGCTGACCACTGGAAGCCACCTGCCTGGCCAAACCTAGCTTTGGAACCAAGGTCCAGGCTTTTCCTACAAGTTCCAGTCCTTATGTTTGCATTCATCCTTCTGCTGAACTGTTTTATTTAACACAGTCATAAGACTGCCTAGCTTAAAAACCACAGCTAATGGTTTCAGATGAGTTAATTGCTCCAAATATGAGATAGTTAAATGGGAATAAAGAGCTAACTAAAAATGCCTCAAGTCATTGCAAAATGCAAACATTCCATTACTTTGGAAAGTTACATGTTTTATTTTTTTTTTTCTTTTCTTGCTGCATACCTCAGGTAAATGACAAAACCAGGTCATATTGCAACTGTTACAATACAATGGATCTGTATTTGCAGGTAAGTAACTGATTTGCTGAACAAACCACAATACTAAGATCAGTTATGGAAAAAAAAAAAAAAGAGAAAGAAGGTTGAAATTTTCAGTAAGGCATTTGATTAAAGCAATGATGCCATGTTGGCTGCTACATTCTATGGTATCTGCTTAAAGCAGATTTCTCCCAATTAGATCCAAGACCAATAAACAGAAAAAGTGCAGCAACTTGCAAAAGAAATTTAAAACTGCCATTTTTATTTTTACTTTGATCATTAAATTTTTTGCTTTTTTTTTAAAGTGCACAAGTACAAGTATCCCAGGTAAGGCAGGTTTACTGCTCAACATGAGGAAATTTGAGGGATAGCAAAAGTACATGGAAATAGTCCCATTGGAAACTATGGTATATTTTCATTCAATATATTCATAATATTGGACAATCTGTTGTAAATCGATGAAGTTAATCTTTCACCGTAAGGAAAATGCCTTCATTATTTTTCCTAAATCTTAAATTAAAGACAAGAGGATTCTTGAGTGCCAAAACCCATAATCAGTCTGATCAAATAAGTATTGATTTTCAGCTGTATCATGTTCAAAATGATCATGAGGTGGTGCTTCCGTTCTTGACAAATTTGTGGAACTAATGATAACTCTCCAATACTGTGAAATTCAAATTACATTCATGAAGGCTGGGTTCATTTGAAGCCCATTAGGAAAACATTCTTGTTTCCCAGTGACCTTTAGCTGTGAAACTCAGTGCTGCTCTTTGTTACTAAAGTGACTATTTTTTGCATTTAAAATAAGTAAGAATAATGGGGTTTTCTTCATCTACAAATCATTTAATAAGTCTTATGCTAAAAAAAAAAAATAATGCTTAATATTTAATTTTGCTCAAACCACATGAGAATAATTGTGTAATGTTTCCAAAGTTCTTCCACAGGATGAGATACATACTCCAGTATCATTAAATGACACATATCCTAATTTTGTTTCATCTTTTCTAAATTTGTCTCTCTTGCACAATGATTGAATTCCCATTGCCAGTTCTACTGCTTCTTAGCAAACAGCAGCACTAGGGGACTATTACTGCCTATTATTAAGTACTTAAACTAGCTACCATATTTTGGGGTAGATGTTCAGAGATGTACTGATGCCAAGATTTCATAACATAAAAAGCAATTTTTTAATGTGGAAACAAAACTGCTTTGTAAGCCATTGGGAGAGAGCACATTTAATATGGCAACATTTCTGAGGCAGACAGAGCCAATTTACTGGACAAACCATTCTACAGCAGAGAATGGATGGGTGGTGTTTCTTATGTGCATTATTTAAAATATTTTAAATTATTTACTACTGACCTCAGGAGCATTCTCAAGACATACTTTTAAAAACATTCAATTTCCTTTTGGCATTTGCATGCCTATGATAGGAACCCCACTGAAAGGCACTGATGAAGAAACTCAGATTATTTAGCTACATTTTTTCTTTAGAAAAGCCTCCAAAATTTGTCTCAAATTTTGTTCCCATCTACAAATAAACTCCTCAAAACCAAACTGAAATATATACTTTATTTCACTATGATCTTGAAAAGTTTTTGTACTTAAAATATTTTTCAGTTCAGTTAAGAGCTCCTGTGATGACTGCTTTCCAAAATCTCATCTGCTGTACAGATGGGGAAACTCCACCCACAAGCAATGGTAAAGGCAGATGAAGCTGCTAGTGGAAGAAGCAGTTTCCTGAAACTACCAGAAGTCTCCCACATGCCTAGGGAGGAACAGGCACAGTACTTACAAGCAGATGCCTCTTGCCTTCCTCTCTCTAATCCTGTCTGCCCAGATGCTGAACACATTTTTCCTTCTATGTCAGAAATGCATATTGCCTGGCAGAGTTCAAGGGCTTGATTACCAAATGTTCAACTTAAATTCACAGCTTTTTCTGACGTGCAGATCAGGACAGCTATCAGCAAGCAAAAGACAGAATTCGTCCTTCCACCCGCAGGCTGTTTGAGCATATGTATGGCTGTAAGGTCATGCCCAGCCAACAGCCTATTTCCATGTTTAAACTTCACAGATCTGAGTGTTAGAACACACAGCTGAACCCACCTACTCTGACAACTTGCATAAAGTTTCGCAGCTGCTCTTGCCCAAAGTTAACAATAACCACCAACCTTTTCCAGCCTGTTTTCTCCCTCCCAGCATTTTTTCAGAGCAGGGATATGCCTTGGATTTTCTTGGTGACTTTCTGCAGAGCCCTGGGAGGCAGAGCACAGATCCCCATCAGGTACTGACCACAGGCACACATGTACCTGGTGTCACATCAGGAGAACTTCACAGAAAATCGTGTCTGCTTTTCATTTGCATGTCAGAACTATGCCTCAGTGCCCTGTCACAAGATCCCCACATACAAGGACTTACAGAACCAGGTAGTGTGACACAAGTATCTTGGTTTTGAGAATTAAAAAAAAAAATAAAAAAAAAATAAGCAGTGATTGTTGTTTTACACCTCTTTCTGAACTTTAAATAGCATGCTGCAACCATACAATATTAGAATAGATTATTCAGAATTTAACAGACACAGAAGTGGTTTCTATGTGTCTAGAAATAAATAACTCTTCTATGAAGTTTCTCAGCCTCTTTCTGCACCCTTGTACATTCCTGGCATCCACAATGTCCTTTGTCAAGGAATCCTTCAGTATATTCTGATGTTGTGCAGAGAACCATTTATCATTTATTTATAAAGTGTCATGACAATCTCTTTTTTTGTTTCTTGGTAATGTTGCTTCCTGCTCCTATTTATTCTGAACACATTTATTTATTCACATTTTGAAGCCCTGTTGGCACTATATGCAGCAGCAAGATCCTAGTCCATTTTAACCCACAGCCACCTGTGCAAGTCGCCAAAAGGTGTTGTCTACAGAATACAAAACCGTTTGCGACATATTTAAGAAGGTTGCACTTTAGTTTCCTAGCATTTAGCTTTCAGAGAAGAGTATAAAGCTCCTTGTACTAAATTATAAAATGGAATCCCATCAGAAAAATTTATGCTCCTTTCCATTATAAGAAGTAAGTTGGGATACCCTTAAAAAACAAAGTTTTTATCTTTGTCTGTCTTGCGTGTGTCAGGAATGCCTCTTCCACAAAGATCTAGTTGCTCTTTTAAGTCTGCCTTTCATTCGACTACTTCCTTTAGTCCCAAAATAGTTCCCTTATACTTTTTGCAGCTGCCATCTTCTTAAAGAAACTTCTTTGTTGACCATACGGGCACCCTGGTGCCTGCTCCAGCCAGGGCCCTGCCAAGGGAATTCCCCAGTGTCACACGTTCATCAGGTTAGGAAGCAGGAATGTGGGCAGAGGGGACTCCTGCATCTGAGGGGGCATTGACTGAGGAGTGAGGTAAAGGTGTCTACATCTGATCAGAACTGATTGAATACATCATATAGAGATTTGCATAAACCCTAATTTCATTTGTTAACCTCACTAGGTCCAAGAGCTTCTTAGAGAACAAAGCCCACAGCACAGCTGCTTGAATTACTCCAGTATTGAGATAATTAAGATCTCTGTGTGCTCTGAAGGGAAGATTTACAAAGGTTTTCTAGGCATTGAGGTGGTCTCAATGTAGCTGGCAAAGGCACAGTTTTATATTAGCTGACTACTATGAATCTGCCAGGATACAAACAGATATATCCAAATATTCCTGTAAACCCACCACTACTTTTAAACTATGTGGATTGAAGTCACTCTCATGTAAGCACTTGCTAAAAGCAGTGTCTTGAGATTTTTCTTGTTAATCACAACAATCATCATGAACAGGTTTACATAGGAAACAGTTTCAAATGTACCAATGAGT
The DNA here is from genome assembly GCA_032173965.1 of Sitta carolinensis. Taxonomy (NCBI): domain Eukaryota; kingdom Metazoa; phylum Chordata; class Aves; order Passeriformes; family Sittidae; genus Sitta; species Sitta carolinensis. Next base: position 24,350,236 of record CM063288.1, read on the forward strand.
CCTAACAAAAAACCAAAAAAATTATTAATAACAAAAAAGTGATAGTGAAGGAAGTAAACTGTAACATTGGTGGCTAACAATAAGTAATTTGAATTTGCATATCCTTAGTAATTTAGAACATAGAGTAAGAGAATAACATGCTGATTAGCTGAGGAATTATGGAATTGTGAGCAATTTAACCTTCTGCTTTTTATAAGGACTGAACCAAGTAATCTCAAGTGACTTTTTGATGAAACAGTAAAACAAGTAGTTTGATTAAGTAGAGTAGAAATTATACCACCAGTTTTCCAGAAATATTTAGACACTTGAATACCTGGAAATGTAATTCATATTTGCTCACAAAAGGAGGTATTTTTGAGAATTACAAATTGGCATGAAACTCATAAACAGAAACATCAAGATGAGATTTTGTGTCTTTGCTAATATTCAGGACTAAAACTCTTTAATTTTCTTTTACTTACTTAATACTTTACTTATTTTCTTTTACTTTACTAATAGTGGAAAAACATTAATGGAATTTTAAAGTTTTCAAGTCAGGTGATAACAAAGATGATTTAGAAGGTATTGCAAATGCACAGAAAGCAATGTTAAGAAATTAATCTTACAGTGCTGGAAGTAAAGAAAAAGAATCTGAAAGAATACATTTCAATATGCATTTCAAGGGGAGAAAGAGATGAAAATGAGTTCTACTGAGATAGACTTCAGGAGACCAATATTCATGCTATTTATTTAATTAAAATAATTCTATAATTTGGATATATTTAACTACATCTTGGAAAAGAAAGAGAGCATTATTTCTCATATTACTTTGGTATAAGAAAATAAATGGAATTAAACTTTCCTATAACAAAGCAAATCCATGGAAAGTAGAAATTGCTCAAAGAGAGCCTTAACTGGAAGGTTTAAATACTCAGTTGAGGAAAGTTAAAAATAATGAAGTATAGATTGGTTCACATTTGACTAGACTGACAGCATCTACAAATATTTTAAGAGCATAACAAAAAGTAGAACAGTTATTCAGTATGAGACTCTCATATTAATAGCCTGAAATTAAACATGGAAAAATTGAGGCTGAGTATCAGGAAAGCTTCCTGGCAGTGAAACAAACTGTGCTCCCAGGGGAAACAATGGAATCTGCATAGCTTTAAACTTTTAAAACTAGACTAGACAATAACAATCAGTGTAGGGGAATATTTTTGTATTGGCAAAATATATATCACTAGATATGGTAGGTCACTGCCAACCCTGGTTGAAACACATAAACCTCAGCCCTGTAGATGATCACAGATCAAAAAAAACCCCAAAAAACAAAAAAAAAAAAAAAAACAAAACAAAAAAACCCCAACCAAACCAAAACAAATTATATTTGAAAGAAAATATTTATCAATTGAATTCACAAAAATAATTCCAAAAATAAGGCAGAGCCTAAATTCATGTTTGTTGTGCTCTACAGTTTGTTCCCATATGATGACAGAAAAAAAAAATTCTTTTAGGTGAAGTGTTAGCCTGTGTTCTGCTGATTTGATGTACTAGCTTGTAACTATGCTGCCAAGTAATTCTGCTATGTGTTTTGTGAGTTTAAGTTGTTGTCATGGTGACTACAGTTGGTCTATAGGTATCTTTTTTTTCATTTAAAATCTAAAGAGATATTTTTAATAGAGATAATGAGAACATTCTTTTAGTTTAAAGTTTAACCCTCGTGTTAAATATTTCCTCTTAATAATATGCCAAAACTTTTCAAACCCTCTTGATACTCGTTCCTTCCTGCACACATTATTTTCTTTACAAACATTTTATGTTTAGTGCCAATTACCCATCTTGCTTAACTTCCATATCCACCTGGCTGATGGCAACACGAATGCACAGGTGTACCTTCCACAGAGCAGCAATCAGTCAGCCACAGTGAGTTAAGAACTATGCTATGCAATAATATGCCATTAAATATCATAATTGTCCCAATTCAGAATGTTTTAACGAGTTGCACAGTTTATCAATATGTCTTTGCAGATACTTTCCTAATTTAATTTTTTGACCACTAAGAAAAAAGCTTATCCTTTATGCCCTAAAAGAGAAAAAAAAAAATGCTCAGAGCAAAGTTGTTCTGCCTGTTATTTATGTCACAGAGAAACAAAAGTTAATATTCATTTACTGGCTAATCTTTGTAACATGGAAACGTTTTGCTTTCCAAAATTAGGTGGTTGATTCAGGGTGAGTTATAAAAACCTCCTGTTTGTTTGAGAAACAAATCTGAACTGGCAAAATATTTAAAGTGTTCAGCAACTATCACGAAACAGGATTACAGAGAAAACATATCACGTAACAGGAAGAAATATTCCTTTTTATAAAACTCCGTAAATAAGAAAGAGCTTTTCATTCTGAGGACAATGAGGAGGAAGAGCATTGTTGCAATACAGTGATTTTGTACCTTTTAAAACTGTTGAAATTAACTCCGACATACTACAATAGTATTACTGGTGGAAAAAGTAATAGGGAGAAAGTGCTAATAAATCCAAAGAAAACATGATACTTATTTGTGAAGCAGAAGGTTTGATGGCTCTGTAGTTAGGATGCCTTGTGGCTTTTAGAGCTCTGTTTATATTTCCAATACACTATGCAAACTTGCTTCAGCTAAAAAAACATGCAGTAATGGGACCAGAGAGGAACAGGCTATACTGTGAACAATGATTCTGTGACACAGCCATTACAGGGTCGTGTCCCCAGAATGGCCAAGAGATATGAAGTCCATTGTCCAGATTTCTTTTGCTGTACAAGAGACATACACCTCTCTGCACGAGGCAAAATAAACTTAGCCTGTCATTTAGGGGTGAAAGTAGAATTTAAATGGTATTAGGTCTACTACTGATCCTAATTTCCCTGCAAATTGGCATTTCACAGTTCTCAGTGTAATTAAATATACAAGGGGAGTTAAATTAGTGACACAGAAGTGACAAAATACATCTACAAGCACCCAACCCTGAGATAATTTCCTGGCCTTCGCTATTAATGTAGAATATATATCTGTGTGAATTACTGACTACAGTGGTGAATCTGGTATATCAGGGCCAACTTTTGCCCGATTGTTTTACACAGACCTGCTCTCCATCACTTCTGACAGACTTAACTTCCTGTTCCACCAAATGAGTGTAAAAGAGGCTGCTACCCAGTTTCAGCTTCTCCACACGGGACCCACCAAGGTGGCCACAAGCTGAGTCACCTCAGCAGCCTGAAGGAAATGAAAGCACTCTTCAAAATGCGAGTAAACAAAAAATGGGCTGGGGCTCTCCCCGGCTCACCTGCCTACACTGAGTCACCTCCTGGCTCCTGCTGCATCCTGCTGTGACAGGGAGGGGAAGGAAACACACAGCCAAAGCACCTCAGGGTAGAGTAGGTGTAGTCCAAGCCTTTACTCTTAATGACACTGCAGGGTGTTATTCCAGTCTCAGTGGAACACAAAATAGGCTGTTCCTTACCAAAGCTATGCCTATAAGAGCACACGAACTGTGTTTTTATGAACACAGCACAACCTTTAATTACATCCCAGGTAAAGAGTTCACTTGGCATCCTTAGAGTGTGCTGTACAATGAAGGTCCCATGGCTGTTCCAACCAAATAGTTGTTTTCTTTTGGGGAAGTATGCATTTTCTGAATTCATATGACAGTACAAACCAACACACTAAGTAACTGAGAGGTTCCTGGCTTACAGGCCACCTAGTTTGATACCTAATCACCTTCACTTTTATATGTTAGAGCAACCTAGTATAAACTCTCAGAATTCTGTTTACTTCCAGCAACAGGTCCAAATTATTACCTGCTTTCATTCAGGTGGTCTTTGCACAAGCTCTCAGAGAAGAGACATCAGTAAGTTTAGATGTAGCCAGATACTGTATTTTGAAAGGAAATCAACAGTCTGGAAAGGCCTTTGCACAAGGTCATACCTAACGTCAGAATGAGAAAACACTGCATTAGCCGAGTAATTTTTCTGATCTCAGTAGAGGAAAACCTTGCCGTGAATGTTTTGAGTGCTAGTCTTGAAATATTTCTTTTCTGTACCTATATTTGTAGAAAGACTGTTTAACTAAACATTAGAGCCTTGAGATGTGCTCACATGCAGAACTGTCTCTGTGTATGCTGTAGCTTAGGTTAGCTACTAAGCCAATTCTGCCTGGAAAAAAAAAAGGTAACACTGAGAAATATAATAGATTGACAAAGGTGTGGCAAAAGAGAAACTGGTAAATAAATGAACTGTAAGAAGAAAAACCCTATATTGAGAGAATGTATATAACTTCAAATAAGCAGAGCAACAAGGGCTTAATATATAAACAGAAAGCTGATTAAAATCAATGAGATCAAAAGGACACTTTCAGCAAACTTTATATAAATTATGTAAGAAATAGCAGAGTTAGGCTGCAGCAAAGATTTTCCCATTAGCCTTTTATGGACTCTCCAAATGAAGTAGCATGAGGTGAGTGTGTTTTGAAGCACTGGTAAATCTACTTCCTTATCTATTTTGTACCCTACTCCTCTATCCTGGGAAAATTTCAAAACTGCTGACAGGCCCAGCATGGAAAACCTTTACTTACTACAGTTTCCCACGTAACTGTTTTCTTACCTGTGCATGCACTAATGATCAAACACAGTTCTTGCCCACATCACTTTGAAGAGGGTTGCATAACACTAGAGGCAACTTGGTAATGTTATAAGAACTATTTGTAATCTTTCACCTTTCATGAACAAATATTAGTTTAAACATAAAAAGAAGAAAGGTAAAAGAATTAAACTATTCAGTAAAAATGAAAACTCTTCAGAACATTCTTTTAAGTCAATATCTATTTTTTACATTGTTTATCATAATGTTGTTCATAACATAGTGAATGATAGCCCTTATTTATTTCTAAAAGCATATATGAAGATATGATCAACTCTTGAAGATGTCAATGTTCACCGAGCATGAACATCCATGTTTAATGCAGAATAAGAAGGAAAGGAGAAAGTTTCAGGCATGTTTTCAGGATAATCAATTTTTAGGTCATGACCTTGCTCCAGACAAGGTATGACTTAACAAAGAGCCATCATGCCACAACTGTTCATCACTGATTTTTGGGTCTTCCTTGAATGGGACCTGAGCAATCATCAGCTCCAAATGAAATTATAATCCTGTTGAAGTGCTACTTTGAACCCACAAAATCAAAGTATTTCTCTCCTTTTTCAAAATACATGAGAATCCTAAGTGACTGTGGATACACTCAAATCTGAGCAATAAACACAATATAAAGAAGGTGAGGAACATGCCAAGGGTTCAAAAGATTTTTGATTGCTCTTTAAAATATGCAGTTTCACAGAATGGTATACATCAGTCAGTCAAACACTTTTTATAGAATGTGGTTTAAGATTCTTTTATTGGAAGAAAGTAAAATTAAATATTTTTTTTAGCATCAAAAAAGTAAGATCATCTAAACAAGCTGTAGGCTAACCACCTGTTCTGTGTCAGACAGAAATTAATTCCCCAGCTACAAGGCTAAAATATCTTAAGATCATATCCGTTTTCCATTAGATTTTTTAAAAGAAATTCAAGTTCCCCTTTTTCATCAAACAGAAATATTACTGAAGTAATTTTATGAAGAATTCTACTCTACTTTCACAGCAACTAAATAATTAAGAGTTGTACTATGGCAGACACATTTTACACAGATGAGAATAGAGGACTAACAGTCAAGAAGAATAACAGAGGAAAGGTTACAAAAGGAATTTTCCCATGAGCTTTTTGCTCTCTGCCTGCTATAAACCTTCTCATCTGAGAAAACTCAGATGGTCACATCATACCAAAAATTACCAAGTGAGCTGGGGGTAGGATAGCAAGGGACTTTGCCAAGCAATGACACTGTTTATGCACTCCCGTTCCCTTAATGACAGTACTGCGTTCTCATAGTAAAACAGATTTTAGAGATCTTCTTTGCAGCAACTATTGAGAGAGAAGAAAGAACTTAATGAACAAGTACTGAGAGAAGCACAACTAAAACAAATACTAAAAGCAGGGTCAAGTGTTTTTTGGTCTTTTTCTGATTCATGTACTTCCTGAGAATGCATGATATTTTCATTGCTTAGTAGAAGTCCATAGATAAATTTTATGTTCTTTTTTATGTTCCTCTTTAACAGCAAATTTTTTAATACCTTTTTTGTCATGGCCAGAACAAATCATGGAAATATTTAATAGCACTGGTTTATGTTTCACTTTGTTCTATTTCTACAAAGTTTTTTTTGGGGTGTTTCTTTTGAGGGGGGATAGAGGGAAGGGGATGTTTTCTTATTTTACTTAGCAAAAGTAATTAGGTAATTACTCCTTTAAAAAAGCTGTGCATGGCAGGACTTCAGCTTTAAAGTACTAACAAATTAAAATCTGGCACACAAAATGGACCAGCATTTCAACTTCCTGCTTTTTGGTCTAACTGTATTATATTGTACATGGAGCTGTCAGGAAGAAAGCAACCAGAACATATGCTGATTTTGTGCTGGCATCAAAACTAAGATGTTTTTCTCTTTACTTTTTTTTCACATAAATGTAAATAAAACCCAGAATCTGTGAGGGCTTTTGATATGCTTTACTGAGTAGATTCTTACTCAGCTTTACAGAGAAGTTGTAATTTTAATTATTTTGACAAGCTTGAATTTTTGCCCTGAGCTTCAGGTCTGCAGGCATCAGGAATCTCATAGCAAAATTGCTAACAAAAGCACTCTGGAGAACAATGTGACTGGCTTGGAAAGTCCCTTAGCATAACTGCTTTGGAATTTCAAACCCAACCCAGATGGCACAGAGGAGCTGTGAAGACAGTCTCTCTGAGTTGGACAGAATCCCCTGGGGACTGTGCTTAAACCCTACAAAGCTAAAAACCCAGCTTAGTAATACAAAATTTTGTAAAAAGTTTTTACTATCAAACAGAGTTACAACTTCATGAAGCAAATAAAAGATACAAGACAGATGATAAAATGACCTCTCTGTCACATTTCAAGCACCAAGAATTCTTAAAACCACTTTGAAGTAAAATCACCAGGATTTCAAAGTGTGTTTGGCAAGGTTATAAATGAAGGAAACAGGTTTTTCTAACCAAAGTGGAAAGTTTTGGGCAACTTTTACCCAACTGCATTTTGCAACTTCTATTACTTGTACTCTATTTATGTCTTTATTGTCTTGATTTCCCCCTTGAATTGCATTACTTCCCAGAGGTCTGTCTGCACGTAAAGCTGTTTTTCTTTCAGAAATACTCGGTCCCCCATCTCCTGCAGTGACCTCCTACAGCAGATGTTAAAATACTGCAGGAGCACTGAACACAGCACAGCCAGAGTATTTGGCTCCTATTAGGGCAGCAGATGGGGCAGCATTGTGTTAGCAGATTATGGCCTCCCATTCAAAGGATATAAATTTGTCTCAAATTAAGAAATTTTCTTTCCCTTTTACAATTTTCTTACAGCTAGTTGTCCTGCGCTGTTTCAATTCATATTCACATTAGCAATTTGTTTCTGCAAATGCTCTCCAGTTTATTGAATTTTTACTGTGAAATATTTGGGGTAGAAGATAGGGCATCTCATCTCTAAAGCAGAACAGAAACAATAGACTGTATACACTTGAAATGAGACAAAGTTTTTCTGTCTCCTTTAATCAGTTTATAACAGCCAGCAATCACTGTACTCTGCATAAGGTTCCATAAATATTGGCAAAAAAACCCCAGCTTTTATATATATAATGTACCTAGAACTCATGGATAAAAATCTTTCCAGAAAAAGATAAACTTACAATACTTTACATATAAGACACTATTTTTTATGTATTCACTTACTCCATCAAATAAAACCCCACTTTATTCGAGGTCAGATACTATCAAAGATTTGTGTATTGTGACTGCAGCTTAAATAACAAAAGTATTTTGAGATGACCTTCTCCAAAAGGGCAATAAAAAAAGTGACATAAGTTGTTTGTGTTGAGGTACTCAAACGAAGAAATGTTCTGGTAAGATAGAATAAAGACATCCCTAACCAACTCTCCAGAAAGAGATTACATATTTTAATTATACCTTGACACATTTTAAATTAACATACAGTGAAAAATAATCTATGATTCTCAATAATACATACATGTATGTATTAAAATTTCAGGTTCTGAACATGTCCTAAGTGTTTCTACAGTTTCTTTGCAAAGCTACTTTACTGCTTTTATTTACTGCCAGGGACACAAATTTTTGTAGAAGTTGCTGGGGGGTTTAATTTGGAAGAAAATGTGAAATATATTCAACAGTCAAAACATCCTCACAGAAATCACCTGTCAGCTTCCTCTGGTATTCCTGGAGTTTACAACTCCAATATGCTCAGTAGAAACATTAGTACCGGATGTTTCAAATAAGCCAAGTATTTTCAAAGCAGAAAATGAAAAGAACTCCAAAAAGTTAGGAAGTGCCATTTAAACCAGGTGAGGCACACATTTGTAAGCCTGATTTATCAATTTCTAATTTAGCTTTTAACATATAGTCTTGTAAATTTATGACTTTCTTCAATCCTAAAAGGGAACTTTACTTTCCAATGTCTATGATTTTGTTGGTTTCTGCTCAAATTAAGGGACACTTTAAACCGCAAGTTTAAATTCTAGATTACAAAAAAATGGACTACTTTTATAAGATTTCAGGGAGGCAAACATCTTGCTCGGGTAACTGCAAGCCACTAGTCACCTTTAATGACCACTTTTGAGAAAATAAAGTCTGACACAATGCTGCCCAGCCTTAAGTCACATCTTGAACGTTGAACAAATTAAAAACAAACAAACAAATAGAACCACAAATCACTCTTTCTACAATTGATGGCATGTTTATCTAGCTAGAGCTAAAAAATAAACATTTGTGAAACTGCAATGACCTGCTTCATGTTGTAAGACAGAAGTTTGGGACCAAAGACAGTTTTACTTACCATAAACCATTGTTTGCATATTTGCAGAAAAACAAAGTAAAACAAAACATGTTCCTATTTGGACCTGATATTGCACATATGGCATTTCCTGATGCAATTTGGGTCTGTCTGGTCAAATTTCAGGTTTGGTAATAAGGAAACATTCTGGAATTTCATAAAATTGTTATGAAACTGATAGAATGGTAGTCCTTGTAGGAGGTCTTTTATTACTTTGCCAGAAGAATTTCATATGGATTTGTATCAGATATAGTTAGTATTTGGCAATTGGCACATCGGAATAAAGCAAAGAGGAATTGGTACCCACATTACTGAGCTCAGAAGGTGCTTGGTATTTCAAACACACCAATCCAGTAAGACTGCCTCAGTGAAGGGCCATGAGATGATTGGGGACCAAAGTATCTCTCACACAAGCACAAATTCAGAGCCTGCCTAGGTATTTGTGACATCATGTTCCCTCTAATTATGAAGATCTGACTTCCAATATCCTTGCCATCACTTTGGAATCTTCAATGTAAATTGTAAATGTTTGTATTTTTTTCAGTAATACTGCTATCCTTAAGGAACTGCCTCAAATGCTGAAGAATGTCAGATATGTGTTGCAATGGATGCAGCGATCTACTGAATCAGCACAAAGAGTCTTCAGTGATGTTCTGTTTACAAACTGAGCATTATTAATAAAGACTTAAAACTCCCTTGGGCCTTCATGAAATTAGTCTGTGAAGGGGGTCTGGAAATTCAGTTTTGGAGTTTATAGAACAGTTACATTTGGAGTTTTACATATGGAAGGGATTAAATCTACTTTTGTTTAGACTTCCTGCTCATTGATTCTTCCACCAGAAAGTCCAGCAGAGGACAAATATAAGAACTGCTCACATGAAGGCCCACACTAATGACAAGCTGCTCTCTTGGAGATTGCTGGGAAGGAATCTGTTTCTTGCCAGCTGAGTTTCTCTGTGTTCAAGAATTCTTCACCAATGGGTAAACCTATCCATCCAGACACAGCTGTGTGCAATACATCCAGCATTTGTAAGGATTTTCCTGGACAGCTTCCACATAGATGTCAAGCAACTTTTCTCATGAGATTTTGGAAGGATTTTTACTCATCTGGGATAAAAGAGTCTGATTAAAGGATGGCTGGCTCAGCTGGTGCTGACAAATACACTGGCATCTGCTGTACCTCCTCCTGAAAATTCTTTTCCAAGGGAACCAGATCAGTAACAGACTGAGCAATAGGATGAATAAATATGTCTTTCATGGTCTTTGTGGTGAAACCTTATGGAGTTTTGAGATACTCCACTTGAAGAACTGAGGCCCAGACAGAAAGATCCCTGTAAGCAGGAAATTAAGAATGTCTGTTTCAGGGAACTTCAGAGCAACAGGATCCATGTGGTTTGAAGCACAGTCTCTCTGTTGCCTTGCAATTCTGATGAGTACTGCAATAAACCTGGATCTTTTGGAAGGCACCAAGGTAGACACCAAGAAACTAAAGAAGAGAGTCAAACATCACTTTGTTTTACAAATCTATGTTGACTGTCACATAGTGTTAGAAGGCTGGATAATAAATTTGATTAAACTATTCACTGATAAGCACGTATTTGCTTTTAACTAATAAATTAATTTTAACTTCTATTTTAATAACAAAAATCTGATCAAAAATTCACATCATTAAAATGACAGGATATTTCATAAATTACTTAGAACAATCAACACAGTTTAAACCACACCTGATCATTAAAGTTTGCAATTGTTCAAATCTTCCATCTGTCTGATTTACGGTGAGGGTTTCTTATGCGTTATGGAAGTGCCCTAATTGTCATGGTATAAGATAATCACAAAGTCACCCACTGCTGACTACTGAAAGAATCACACAGCTAAGTTTGAAAATAGTTATTTAACCCAGTGATTGAGACATCAGCATGGCCAATAAGGTGGAATTTGTTTCTATCGTAGTAGATACTTAATTTAAGTGGCAAAGTACAAAAAGAAGACACCATTGGGCCAAGCCCAAAAATATCTTCTCATCCAGTGATTACGTAGTTTTATATCAGTCAGATTATTTGAACTAAGTCATTTTGTTTAATTGAATAAGTGTAATAGACCTAATTTATTTTTTAAGCTTTCAAATAAACAGATAATTATACACATTTAGTCTTTCATAAGTATGACAAGGGATGCCAGCCAAAATGAATCATCTTAATATTGTACTTAAAGGGAACAAAGTACTATTTTGGACATATAACAAGGGAACCTTATGTAGATGTAGTGGACACATAACAAGGGAATCCTCAGTAGATGTAGAAGTGAGATACCTCTGCGTATGACCCTGGGGGGGATCAACACTGAATCTAACTAGGTGCTCGTATTTCAAGGAAGATTTTGATAACTGGCTATACAACTGGAGAGAAAATCAATTAATACAAGGGATTGAATGCCTTAGAGTAAAATTTCTTGATACAAATATATATACACATACATATATATATATATATATATACACATATATATATGCACATACATGCATATATGTGTATATATATAATATATATATAAAATAGAGATGTCTGCAGCATCTAATTTCATTAGACTTATAATGACTTCTAATGGGCCCAGTATTTGAAGAATCACATTTTTATTAAAGTAAAGAAATACCTTGAAGACTATAAAGACTATAAAGAAATCAAACCCCTTTACCAAATCAGTTAGCAAGTTTCTATAAGAGAAACTTGCTGTTTCTCTTATTTCTCTCTATTTGGCTGCCTCTGAAGGCCACCTTACACAGAAGTTTCAGACATCTGTGCTGCAGCCTACAAAATACTACATTAATGGATCTGTTCAGGACCTACACAATATCCTGGGACAGCGATGATAGCAATTCAGTTAATCCAGTCCCTCTACATTCTGTAAATATTCACTATACAATATAAGGAAAGTCTCATGTATGAACACCTCCTCTCCTCTTGTTTTAAACTAACCCTTGTAGAACAGCAGGTGTGCTTATAGACATCTAAACATGAAGAATTTGCAATGTATGTAATCTATGCTGTTTCTCTACTAGTTTCATTTAATTTTATAAGACATTTCTCCAGAGTGTCTTCAGCACGGTTAATTCATTTTGCTTTCACTTCTGAATTTAATCACAGTTTATTTACCAGCAGAATAGATACAAATTTGTAATTGGTGTGTTAGCCCACGCTAAGTTTATCTGGAGTCACATTCCATCTTTAAATGAGAAAGTAGTAACTCCTGGCTTCATTGCCCATGTGAGCAGTTCTTCCAGTGCCAAGTCAAACATTAATTTCAACCTCCTTTGCAAGTATTTAAACTAATTTATTTGACTGCACTATAATGAAGGAGAACTTACTGCTACTGGGCTCCCTCTGGGAGATAATTCCTAACAGCAAAGACACAGTAACCACCATGTAGTCTTCCCAGTCTGGGGAATTGGTTCTACCTTTTAGCCTCTGCTCAGAACTTCAGCCCTGATCTATTATCTCCATCTGATAAGAGAGATTTAGTACGTACATGATGTGTGATATAAGGACATTAGACATTACTATGGTCTTCAGGTTACAGCAATCTGCCATGCAGTAGGAATCTAAAGAAGCTAAGAGACAAACAGAAACAGCCTGCTAAAATCACCTAATGATAATAGTCACAGAGGCAGGTTTTTGCATTGCTATTTCAGATGCTACAGAGGAAACCAATCACAGTGGGTGGAAAGCAAAATGCTGCCAACACCACTGTCTCTTCAGTTTGCATCTGGTAAGTCTTGGCCCATAAACGATGTTGATGCTGTGGACATCCACCCTGACGTTAATAACCAGGCTCTGTGTTCCTGCCAAAGAAAGCTGGCCAGAGTTACCACTCAGTCTAGGAAATGCCTGCCAAGGAAGTCTCTCCACAGCTCAGGAGGGCAGCAGGAGGGAGTGCTTCAGTGTGACATTTCCCGGAACAATGGACTTCATCAAGATGAATACAAAGCATGGATTGAGGAAATTAGCTAACCAGTGAACACTGCAGTTATATTAGCAGCTGTGTAAAACTGCCTACTCATGGCAGTGTTCTGCCTTCCCTGCAAGTCCTCCACCCAAGATCCTAAATCTTTTAGTAAGAGGAGTGATTCCTACTAGTGAAAAAACTCACACCTCACTCTTCTGCTAGGAGGAGTCAGTGCAAGATAGTGGTCAAATGTTCTTCTGCCTGAGGCACGTGATCTATTCTCTCTTGGTGATGTTCACCCTTGGTCCCTGCTGCTGGCACTGCCAGACACAATCCTCAAAGCCATGAAGCAATCAGCAGCACAGCAAGCACTCTATCTCCTACTAAAGCCCCACAAGAGATAGATAAATATGCAAAAAAATGTTATCAGGCAAAGAGAATGGAAATATATAGAGCCACTACCACAGAGACCAAATAATAAAGCAAATTTACAAAGCATTACCAAGATGAGGAAGTAGAGAAGATGCCAAAAGCACAGAACGATAATGAGATCAGAGCTTTGAGGGGCTCTTTCAATAAAATAACATGGCAGAGCACATTGTTGGAGACAACTAGTTGGAGTTGTAGAAGTAGAGATATTTACAGAGGGAGAGAAATGATGAGCCATTATTTCAGTTTTATGTGCAATAATAAAGTTTATGATAGAAAAGTGCAAACAAATTCCCATTAAAATGATGAAATCTTGGAGCTTAAAGTTATAGGGAAAAGAAGGAAAAAGGAAGGAGCAAAAGAAACACAGTGTGAATGGGAATTAAATCAGAAAACCTGAGGCATAAAACGAATGAAACTAACATGGACTCACATAGGCAAAACCTCATGAAACTCACTACTACATAATGAAGGAATTAGCTGAATGTTGCTCCGTCATTAGTTAGAGCTTCACACAGTAATAGGGAGAGTGTTTTAGAGGGCTGAGGAAAGGCACATATCTTTGGGGACATAAAGAATTATGTGGGAAACACATCCCTCCCTTTACCTGTGATTCACTTAAAAAAAAAATCTTGTCACTAATAAATCAATTTATAAGAGCATACATGTTTAAAACATAATAAAACACAACCAAAATGAATTTGCCCGAAGTGAATAATTTCAAAATGCTTTTATTTTCTTCTTTGCTAGTCTTACTGGTCTAATGTGTAAGGAGGAAGTGCTTATGTAATATACTGACTTCAATAAAGTCTTTCCTGCTGTCCTAATGAGACATTCTCATAAAGTAAGAAAGGAAATACAACTTAATGAAATTACCTAAAATAAGGATATGTCTCTGGTTGAAAAAATAATTAGCAATGGTTCACTGCCTAAGAAAAAGCTGGGTATCATAAGACCCAGCTAAGATCCATTGCATATTCTCTTAAATAAAGAAATAAAGCTCAGTGGTAAAAGATTATGGAACCACCAGAATGGATACAGTTGCGAGTACGTAGGCGGTTAGGTAAATATTTCATTTGGAATACACACTTCATCACACAACATAACATTTAACACAGACAATTGAAAAGCATTTTAGAAAGAAGATGGGAGCAATGGACGAGGCAGCAACAATGCAGAAAACAATGTGGAAAGCATATTGAGAATGATAACATGAGTAAGAATCGATGATAACACAAAAAATGAAAGTCCTAGCAAGGTGATTTAAGAAAGAGATGTGCATACAATAACTCATACCATTTTCCCAACATCTATGCTCTAAATTATTTGTTTGCCCAACCTCTCTCTGGCTGAAGAACCTTTTTCTAATACCCAACCTAAACCTTCCCTGACCCAACTTCAGGCCATTCCCTCAGGTCCTTCCCCGACCACCGCAGAGAGGAGATCAGAGCAGCCCCTCCTCTCCCCTCACACGAAGCTGTAACTGCACTGAGGTCTCCCTCAGGCTCCTCTTCTCCAGGCTGAACAGAGCAGGTGGCCTCAGTCACTGCTCACACAGCTTCTGCTCTAGACCCTTCCCCATCCTCATGGCCCTCCTTTGGACACTCTAACAGCTTTACCTATTTCATATCGTGGCACCCCAAACTGCCCCGGCACTCGAGGTGAGGCTGCCCCAGAGCAGAGCAGAGTGGGACAATCCCTCCCTTGCCCGGCTGGCCATGCTGTCCCTGATGCCCCCCAGGACAGGGTTGCCCCTTCCAGCTGCCAGGGCACTGCTGGCTCCTGCTCACCATCGATCAGGACCCCCAGGTCCCTTTCCATGGTGCTGCTCTCCAGCCTCTCACTTCCCAGTCTGTCCCTGCATCTAGGGCTGCCCTGTTCCCGGTGCAGAGTACTAAAAAATGGATTTGTTTTCCTAAGCAAAGAGATGACTAAAAGCAGAGAGGTACACATGGAAAAAGTTCTTGTTAAGAAGTTGATGAGAAACTACTCCTTCATACTCTGAGGAAACAAATAGTTCAAACTGGGCATATTTTCAATGTAGTTTTCATGTAGTACACAGATAGAGAATATGCAGAGAAACTGAGTCAGGAGGTAGAAGCAGTCGTTAGCAGAATAGAATTTAGCCTGTGCCAAGACATAGACTTCAGGATTCCTAAGGAAACCTTTATGTAGTCTGGTTTTACATCAGGTAACAGAATCATTAAAGCTGTTTTTCACATTCCAGGAGGATGGAATGTGAAAAGGGAGACCTGGCAACACAACAGTACATTTTAATTTAGGCCCTGAAGGGACAATCATTCTCACTAGATCAGTCTTGTAGAAAATAGTTTAAAATCTATATGCATTTGTATGGGAACTTGGTAATTTGTTTCTGCTCAAAACAACACCAAAATACTGTTAATTATTTGGAAAAAATACCCCAGTTATTGAGGTATAATATTTATTTAATTTACATTTTTATGAAGCATGTTATAGCAGTGAAATCCTTTCTCCAGCATTAAGGAAGCCATTAATCTGGTTCACAAAAACATTTTAAAAATTCCTTGTAACCGTCCATTATCAATAGAAAAGGTTACTGAAATACATTAGTTTTACACCAATGCATTTTACCTGTTTTACATAAAACAAAAGTTCCAGTCTGTGTTTATACAAAGCCACAAGGAAACACGTCTAGTTACAAATGAGATGTTAATAGGACCTGTTCTAGTGGTGAAAGGCAAATTTTCTAAAGTTAGGGGGCTAATAATTTAAGAAAGATGAGCTCAGCACAAAATATTTCTCAGTTGATGCCACCGGGAAAACAAACTAATTTTCTCAAGAATTACAAACATTTACACATAAATTACACATAAACAATCACCATGCCATGGCAAGAGAAACACTCTTTAAGGTCTGAATATTGGCTGAAAACTTTTGAGCGTCAACAAGCAGAATGGCAATACTCGAGAACTGAATCATAGAACAGGTTAGAAAAGAACATTAAGATCATTGAGTCTAACTGCAAAGATAACACTGCCAATGCCCCTAAGTGCTACAATTTCAGATCCAGGCTTAATTTCTGTGGGCAATGTGTAAAATACTAGATGAAGGTCTGGATTAAAGCCATTTATATCAGCATTTCTGGTGATCAGGAAATTGCTTTACCTAATTTTTTCAAGCTGAAAAAACCACACACCCCAAGAGAACCCACTTAATGAACTGATTTTTCAGATCCCTTGAAGCACCTTGAAAATTAGACATTTTTGACAACAGGAAATATTACGAAGCTCACTCCTGCCAATTGAAAAGTTACTCAGCAAATGATCTTGTAATGCCTCTTGAATTCTTTATTAACTCTAGAAATTTTGCTTGGGAATACTACAAAACAGCACACCAGCAGTGTCCCAAACAGACTATCAGGCCAACATTAAATATTCAACATATTTCAACAGCGTTGCTCTCTGTAGTCTGCATACAGATAATACAGAGTAATTACCACAATTTATGTTTTAGTGTATTAAGGAATGAGTAAAAATGTCAAACTGAAAATTACCACATTCTCATTAATTTTTTTGTCAGGTCGCCACCTGCTTATCTTTACGTTTCCACTTTACCCATTATATTCTGTTACTCATTCTCTTCATCTTTTAATTTTCCTTTAATTTTATTTTTCTCTTTTCCTTTTTTTTCCTCACCTCTTTCTTGGCTTCACATTATTTCTATAAAGTTTCTCACCATCCTCCCATTCTCAATTCCAAAAAATTCCTACCCATCTTCTCAGTGTTACTCAGGCACTAAAGCCACTGATTTTTGCATTGGTTTTCATATTTACATATTCACCACAATCATCTTCAATTTCAATTCTGATGCTGACATCCTATATTTAAAATTCTGACTTTTCATCTGCAGCTCTGGGAGTGTGTACAAGTCCATCTAGAGCGAAAGAGCAAGAAAACAGCAGCTGTTAAAACACAAGCATGAGTGTAAACAGCATGTGAGCATGGGATACACAAATCTCTGTGAAAGGGTGTTTTCACAAAACTCCTTACATTGAAGAGAAAAATAAATGTCAGCCACACTAAACATTATGAATTATAATGAGATTTCTGACTGGAAAAATAAATATATAGATGCAGTATAGAAATCTGAAGCAGCAGGAAGAGCCCTTGGAGTGGCAATAGCAACATTCAAAATCTGGTTTGACACTCAACAGAAGTCACCCTGCAGCCATCACACACCCCACATTGGGGCAAGCTTGCAGGGCACCTCAGTGCTTCCTGAGGCAGCAGAGGGCATGCCAGCACTGACAAAACCATGTCTCCATTGCAAGACTTGTGGAATAAGGAAATGAGATTTTTCAGACTTGCTTATGGCATGCCCCATCTTCTGATTTGTCCCCTTTCCCACTTAAAATCACCAATATTTCTTCAGCCTTTCCCAAGGCCCACGTCTCTCCCTGTACCAGTTTGCAGTGATCACATCACTTTAAGGCCAGCAAGGCTTGACTGCTCCTTCATTGTAACTATGGAATGTTTTTCACCTTCAGCACCAGCTATGTGCTTGGCTTTCCCGCTCCATGCCTCACTGAACACCCATCCACAGCCATCCCCCGAGTTATCCTCACCTCCTGGTTAAATTACTAATACTTTTGCCTTTTTCTGAATCTGTTATCAAAGTGTTCTAGCAGTCTCTATCAATATAGGCCTTATTAGGAAAGAGTTTCTATCCAGACTGAGCCTACTAAATGATAACATAGTACAAAATATAATAATAGACAATTACTCTTATTTGTAATAATGGTGCAAGGCACCATTTTCAAGGTTTTTAAACTGAGGGCCTGCTTTTTCATAATAAAATATCCATGCTTGAAATATACCTATTATAGTAATTTACTGTGGATATAATTTTTAGAAATAATAGATGAATAAATAATATTTCCATGATTTTCAATTTCTTTGCTTGCTCTTTTTGCAATCATCCAACATTCCTGACTTATGTAACCTAGTATTATAGTCCTAACTTCAAAGTTTAAAGATGAAGCAGTGGAAAATAGTTCTTTTTCTACACTTCCATGCACAGGTCTTATTAAAAATAAAAATTTTCTTAAGTCTCCACAACAAAACATAATGCCTTGCAGAGACACACAGGGAAGCTGAAAATGAGATATGATTGATACCAGAAGAAAATCTACATTTGTCTGGTTAGTTTTACATTGGACAGGCAAATTTTACACTGAGATCACAATATACAAATGAGTAATAAATATCTATAAATGAAATTCCACAATTTTATTAAAGTGTAAGCACAAATTGATGTACACTAGTTTAAATGTTAAGGCTAACATAACTGAACTTGTATCAGTCGAGTATTTATTTCTAAATGGTCCTGTATTATTCATTAAGTCCTTTCTATTTTCCCCTTTTTCTTTCTGAATTTCAGGTTTCCATTCTTTGAATAAAAACAGATTGCCAAAAAAGAATATTAACTCAAGTGGTACCATTTTAAACGTGTACCTACACTACAACACTACATTTTAAATGTAGTGTTGCAATGGCCAACTAAGTTCTTCTAAGAGAGCATATTAATAAAGCCATTTTTGCACACTAGTAGCTGAACCTGGAAAATCATAGGTTTGTGTCAATGTAACCTATGCACTTGTCTATAAAATTGATCTAAATTCCTATTTTTTAAAACAATTTCAAAATCATTCCTGAGTGGATAATTCAGAAAATTATAATGGGATAACAGTTTCATAGCTTTTCATAAACTGTTGCTCAGTCTCTAATCTGGTTGTGTTAATTTTCCTCATGATTTGTCATTATTGTCTCATGGGTAGCATAGCCATGTCCAAAATTTAGATATAATTCAAACATAAATTCTTTTAAAATGTCTTACCATATCCTGTTTTCACCTTCAAACTCATTTAAAAATAAATCATAGTTACCATTGTTAGGTGGGTAGACTGCTTCTGTCATTTTTTCTGTTCTCTGCTTTTTAATGTACATAAAAGGAGAAATTCTGAAGAATTAAAATAAATGCTTGGAAATGTAAGATTTTTTAATGGAAAATTAAACATTTCAGAAGTCAACATCTCTGTAATACCCAGTAATAAACAGAATATTGGTTTGTATTGTTCTTTACTGTTCTCTCCTGACTGAAAACATTTTTTAATGACATATCTAATAGGTCCTTAAGGGCAATAAAGAGTATTATAAATAGAGAATGCACTGAAATACTAAGTCTATGAAAAGAAAAAAAATCTTTCAAATGTCATGTCTTCCTGACACCCTGTTTTCATTCTCTTATTTAGTGAAGATAATTTCCCAGCAGACTAATAAAGACTGCTTAATGAGGCTCTCAGCACTGTGACCAACTCCAGCACACGTGATTCTGCTACATGGGTGAATCAGGATTTCTTTTCTTTTGAATGCATTTATGTACTCAAGGGGAAAGTGGGAACCCAGAGAGACATCTTAGTCTGGTTTTTAAACCAACCACAAGATCCCTGTGATCTGCCCAGGATTATGATAGAAAATATTCAGCCCAGTTTGACAGAAACAGCTTTTTAAGAACCATACAAAGGAAGTTCATTTCCCCCCTTCACTGCTGTGTCTCACTAACTCAGCTTCCCTTCCCTCCTCCACTAATTTCCACCCCAGACACAGAGGCAGGAGTCAATGTCTTCATCCCTGACCCTAGGGAGGAGCTTAGCCTGTGCAGCCTTCTCACCACCACAGTGTCAAACTGAGCCAAATTAAAAACCTGCCTCTACAGCATATAAAACCTGCCTTTTACTTACACATGCACGACAGGACATGGTGCCTGGCCAAACTGCAGTTTTCATCATGGGCTCTCTACCACGGGTGGAAAACACGCTCACCTGAGACCAGACGGGTGCCATGTATCCTGGGAACTGCAGAAATTGATGCTTTGGGAAAGCAGAACTGGGTACTCTTACCAGGTGATTTAAACCTATGACTTTCCAGAAAAGGGTAATGCAAGCAAGGAGTAAAAATAAATCTCTCCCACCAAACTGAAGGCTACAAGGTCTGTGAAATAGGAGTGGCTCTAACTTTTTGCTACAGCTCCTTTTCCTACCAGCTTGAAAATATTAATCACTGCGACTCTCTGCAGTGGGCCAGTACTTTTCATCATATCCATTTACAGTATATCTTCATTCATGGGCCTTGTACTAATGAAGTGAAGAACACAGCATAACAGAGTTATTTTATGGTAAAAGCCATATTTAGGTATGACTAAATAGGTTTTTGAGAGAAAAGTGCAAAAAAATTTTCTCATCAAGCAATAAATTTCATTCAACCTCAGATCTCAATAGAATTACTTTTTCAAACCAACCCTGTTCTCATTGGAATTTATAAGTCAGCTCTTCTTAGGTACTGCCATTTAAAAAAAAAAAAAATTGACAGTTTAAATCAACACAACTATGTAGTATTTTGGGGCATTTACCCACCAGTGTAGCCATTAAAGCTGCACAGGAAGAAATAGAAGGGAGCACATCAGCAGAAAATGCACCATCACTAGCAGGATGGTCATGGCTATGAACTGTGTGCATGTCTGGAAAGCTGCAGCAAAGTTTGTCATTAGGGCAAGGGGCAATCCAGAAACAGACTGTGATTTCAGGGTCTTCTTGTGGCATTGAGTTTTTATATTCCAGCCCTTCCTTAGAGCATGAAGTGAAGGACAACTGCATCTTCTCTTCCCTGCCCACCTTCCTCCTACACGACAGGAATAAACTGTCATTTGTTAAATTAATATGCTACATTAATTTACAATTAAGCTATCACCAGGAATAATTATGTATAAGGTATATGCACAGTAATTGCAGTGCACAATTCAATATAAACCTCTCAAAGTTCCCTATACATGTTTATTCCCTACACACAGTATAAAGACAGTAATAATTTGGAGTCACTTGAAGGTTGCTAAAAATAAAGGGAGAAAATATACATTTTTTTAATAAACTTTTAAGCAGCTAAAGTCTACAACTTTCTATGCTGCCCACAGGTACTTGTTTACTAAGTTGCTTCCTCTTCACCTGTTATTCTGATTTGGTACCTTTCTACAGACACAAATTGAAAAGGTGCCAACAGCAGCTATGCAAAACACAAATATGCCCGTTCAGTTTATACTATATTGACAGCAGAGCAATAAGAGAGTAAGATAAAACTCACAAATAGGAAAGAAATCTGTTACCACAGCATAAAGATATATCTCTTGTACTTGGTAAAACTCCGGAATATTTCAAGCATTCAGGAGAGGAAAAGAATTTTTAAGAGGGATAAGCCAAGTAAGGGTACTACACTGATGGTTATCTTTTGCTAGAAATGACATGATAGTATATTTTTTCAAGAGTGCCTGGCATAAACTTTGTCTAGAAGTTGCATAATATTTTATTATTATTTACTCTATAATTAAAACTCAAAAGTTATTGATATGGATTGTTCTTATCCACAAATTAGAACAGTATAAAGATTTTCTGGAAATCAGGTGTCTGTAAACAATATTCTGTACAGTATATAATTACCTACGTGCTCTATGCTGGTGTAGAAATTGCGCTGGAATAATTTCTGCTAGTTGATTACAGTAGGCAAGAGCATTTTGTATTTAGAACCAATCTTAGTGTAATATAAAATAATGAATCAGCTACATATATTTTGAGGGACTAGAGACCAAAGGACTGGACTGGTGCATTTCTTAGTAGAGGAGAATCCAAAGTTACAGAGAGATCCAGTCTCATCGATTGCAGTTGACCCAGCATTCATAAGTGTGAATGAACGGAGGTACTGTCACAACAGCAACATTGTGAGGAGCTCTTCTCACGCAGACACCACAGAGAAGGTCACCCCAGAGCACCCTGAGGAGCAGGAAAACTGGTGGGTTTCATCCTTATCCTTTCTCTGGCTTGAGCCCCTATTTTCCTCTTCCTCTTGCTCGAAGGGAAAACCTTTGATCCAATATTGCATGAAGCCACAGAGGATGCACAGAACAAAAGAGAAAATGGGCAGAACAAAATTTTGAAGCTAATGCATTAATACTTCTTAAACACACTAAGAGCCTTAAATCAAAGACATTACACGGCAAGGACAAATACTTTGTTATCCAGCTGTCATTGATCTGGAATTCTCAAAGCCCATGGGTTTCTCAAACTATTTCCAGGCTTTTGTGGACCCTACCAAGGCAAGGACAAGATCAACTCATGTTGTGACACTCTGAGCCTTTTGCTTCCATTTACAGACAAGACCAGGAAGTCCAAAGTCATACAACCCAACCTAGTTCCCAAAGACTGAAACAGAGTGCAGAAAAATGTTAGCTTCAGTGTAAATTTTGATTAACGACTGTGAAGATTCATATTTTAACAGATTTCATAGAAATTTGAGCACTAGAACACCTATTACGTCATCTAATCTATGCAGTTGACAGAAGGATTTGTTCCCTAAAGCATTTTTCATATGGCTTTATTCAGCCCAATTTTAAATGTAGGAGCCATGAGGCTCCCATTGCTGTCTTTGAGAAAGCTGATTTGTTTATTGTTTGAATTAGTTTCACCATATGCAGCCACAGCAAACATGCTCAAGATGCTGCTTTAACAAAAATATGGAATGTCCTCAGTAATTTATGTTAACACTAAAATACCCAGTGAATATCCAAGCTACATTTTCTGTTGAAATATATCTTTGCACATAGCAGATCCTTCCTTTGATATTAATGAATGCAGGAATCTCTAAGTATTTGGCAGTCTTTTCTGATGTAATTAAAAAATTTTATCCTAATTGATGTGCTTTAGTACTTTAGTAATCAGTTCAATGGGATTCCTAAGCCTCGCTTTTTTTTTTGCAGTTATATTTCTGAATTAATTTAGACATTTCCAAGCACTGCTGGGTAGCAAGTACCAAACAGTTCCCACTATTTTTATATTTTCATTTCTTCATGAATTCAGAGCTTGCAAAAAATTTGTAAATAAGTCAGAAATATCTTCTTGTTATTGAATTTCCCATCTTGACACACAATACTTATCCTACTCTCATGTAGAGTATTGGCAATATTGAAAGGATTATTTAGAATAAATAATTTTTACATTACTGGAAAAGCATCAAGTAAAAGTACAGATCCACTGTAAATGCAATTTTGCTAAGTAGGAAGATACTTATAGGTACTTATTGAGTTCTAACATAACTCCCAAGATATGTTTTTTAAGAGTAACTATAATTAGTGTTGGCTGTCATCAAAACATTGCTAAATATAAATATAAATATATATCAAACTTGGGATTTTTTTTTTCTCTTCTTTTCAAGGAAAAAATTGAACAGACTGCTGATTCAGTTGCCTTAATGTAAGATTTGTACCCAGTAAAACCATTTCACCTATGTCGACAAAAAAATCACAGAATTCAAAGGACTGAGGCTAAATCTTCACAATTCTTGCATAAGAACACTTTTTCACTAGAGAAATATTTTCCAAAGTCATAAGGAAAATGAACACATGAAAAAAACAGCTCTTTAATACAGGACAGCATTTGTATTTACTGCACATGATATAATCTTTATGACATACGGAGATTATTTTTCTGTTTGAGCCACCTAAAATATTATGCTGGTCTCGACCTTGGAAACATTTCTTAAGCATTAACTGTAATATTACAGAGTTCTTTTGCCAGAAGAGTCACTGCAGAGACATGGACTCTTTGGGGGCTTTCCATATTAGGGGTTTTCTCACTCTGGATTAAGCATGCCAACAGTATTTAGTTGCAGTTCTGTATTTAGAAATGATTTGAAGGAATGGATTTTGGTAAGAAATGTTGAAACTCTCTGTATTTCATTGACTTAAGTTCACTCCCACAAGACATTTTAGGGAAACATCCATTAAGAAAGCTGTTGCAAATTATCCAGTACTACACCAGCTACAGTAGATTTCTATAGCACATTACCAAATGTCAGGAAATATGCATTTATTCACCCACAATTCTAATGGCCCCAAAAGACTGTGAAGAATGTGCATTTTGAATTGTTTTTTTTTTTTTAATTACAGCTTATAGGATAATTAACACATATCCTCGGAAATAGTTACTGATATTTAAACAAATATATTCAATTAAACTATTAATTTAAATAAAAAGATGTCACTTCAGGAAAATATAGCAAACATCTCTTAATTGTCAGTCAAAAGTTTTCTGTGAAAGAACATTTTAACTTCTCTTTATTGAAGAGCAAAATGTTTAATTTAATTTATGACAAACTGCACAGCAAATGCATGCAGAAGATTCAAATTTAAGGTTAACAGTTATGTCATTTCACTTCCATAGTAATCTTTTAGTGTCCAGATTCTCCTTCTGCCCTGCAACTGTAATAGTACTGAAAGATTTCTCCGCATCTAAGGTTAGTAGGATATAATCCTGGCATGACTACCTGTCTGAACTTACTCTGGAGCTGCAATGCCAACTGTCACTGCACTCCCATCATATATGACATCAGTAGTGGTGATCCACTAAATAACAATCCTGTATTTGCCCTGGGACCATCTATAATCTTATATTTATTTGTCGTATTAGCACTGTGGTTACAATATCCTACTGATGTCACCCAGTAAGAGTTGGGTTTTTGTTCGAATTGTCACCATCCATAAACAGAAATGTGAACTACTGCAGATTTATTTAATCTTCAAGCCACTGCATCCTTAGTCCTAGCAGTTTGAAAAATATTATTTCCCACTCAAGGTCATTTGGTCTGACGCTAGGACTTGACAAAAGAAAGAAAGGAGTCCCCTGTGGTAGAAAGCACGAGCAAACTAGATCTAATCCTGATCTGAAAAGAAATTCTACAATTGACTTTAAAATATAAAATAATCAGAAAGAAGTTTCAGAGATCAAATTAATATAAAGAGAATTATTTGAAGATTCACCTCAATAAAATTCCAACTTCTTACTCTTTAAACTTGAGCCCTTACTATCAGAAGTGTCTTACAGATCATTTAGCCTTTAAGCACTTGTCTGCACATCCCAGCAAGCAGGTTATGTTACTCTGAAAGGTGTGTCATTTCAAGTATTAAAACTCTGCTATCCAGATAAAACCAGCTAAACCAGCCAAGAACTTTTAAAGTTTTATAATTCCAGAATACACTGAGGGGCTTCAGAGCTGTAGGAAAACAGAACACACAAAAAAAAGTTTTCTAAAGCTACTCTGCCTCTCTTTCATAATAAAGACAATCTCACACAAAACTTTAAAGAATGCAGAGGACAGAGAGAAGAAGAAAAATGACTTTTGTAAAGTCTCAGTATAAGTGGAAAAAAATTATATTCTGAGAACCAAAGTCACCTAATATTTTACTAGACTATGCAATATTAAACCCTTTATCTTCAACAACTTTTTTGTGCGCTTACATACGATCTTTAAGTTAATAAATAGGATTAGAGAATAAAGTTCATAACATTTTCATTTCAAAGTAGTAATAGCATCACTTACCTAAAGATTGGTCTTTGGAGATGCTTTTTCTTGATTGTAACACAATCATCCATTTAAAGTGGGGAAAAAGACTTCCAGCAAATAACTCCAAAAAAACCCAGGGAGTAATCAGGAAACTTGTACTTAGCTACTGTGCTGCAGAGAGCACACAGAATGGTATTTTGGTGCTGGGGGAAGCCTCCCTCCCTCTTTCTGACAGTGGAGCAGAAAAGGGCCATAGAGGCCACATAAGCCAGGCACAGCCGTGCGCTACCGAACCAGGCAGGCTGAGCAAAACTGAAGTTGATCGAAGCACAGAATTGTACTGGATTCCTTTCAACTGTGCTTGAAAAGGGGGGAGGTCTGCCAAGTGCTACCCAGGTAAAAATTTGTTAGATTACCCCAGCCATGAGAGCACTTCTTACACATACTGGTCAAAGTCTTAAATGCAGAGTCACTCTCTCTCTCTCTCTCTCTCTCTCTCTCTCTCTAAAACACACTGTTCCGAGGCTCAACTTTTTTTTCTTCAAAATAAAAGTTGTGCAGCTGTTTCAGCATTCCCATGCGAGTACCTTCAGAAAATTTGTTCTGGTAAAAAAAACTGCATGCAAATTAATGAAGACGGATGGATCTGGTCTGTAAGGCTGGCTCTACTTCAAGAGATAGTAATTATTTTACAATCTGTTTTTTATTCACTCTGGATGATGTGTGGATCTAACTATGCAAATTAAAGCACTGCTCATAATTTTCAGCACACATAACCTAATGACCTAGAATTGGCTAAAGCAGAATATGGTGTTTGAGGCTGGTAGGACCACAACTACAAGAAACAAACCAAAGCTACATCAGTGAGGAAAACAAAACTGACCAAGTTCAGATAGTGTCAGTAGCAAACTGTTACTGTTTGCAAGATAAGATTTCAACATAGATCCAAACTGAAAATCTCGCTCTGACATCACGCTGACATAAATCAGGAAAAATTCAACCACAGCGAACACAGGCTGTAAACAAAGCCATAAAGCAGCAGCAGCTGACCGTGGTTCTCAGTGAACTGAAGCCATGAGGGCTTCAGGTGAGACACGATTTCCCACACACGTCAGAGGGCTCATAACAAACCTGTGCTGGCACAGGTCTTGGTGGGAAGCATGGAACCCAGCCAGAGGAGCAGCAAACCAGCAGCAAGGCAGCGCCACATGTGCTGCTGCACACCCTGGAACCGTGTGCCCCCTTCCTGCCCAGGGAGGGAAGGTCCTGCCACAAGTACCTCCCTACATCCCTGCAGCACAGCTCGCTCACAACTTTATTCTTGCAGAGCACTCAGTGCCTATGAGGTGGAGTTCCTGACATGGAGCAAGTAGAATCAGGGTGGTTGGGATTGTTCTGCAACTGCATTCATGGTTGGAGAGAGGAGAAGAGGGCAGATTTACACAGTTAAGAGCGTAACACTGGCTTTATCAAAGTTTGAGGCAATGAAGTAAGACGTGTATATGACCATGAAAGTTCCCATTACTTTATGCACAAGTTATTATTCAACTAACAATATTTTCATGAAATAACTCTATATAACAGAGAGATAACATATATTCTATTAGTATGTATTTTCACAACGGAAAACCTAGGATTTAGGTGGATTTTATCAAAAGAAGTAAAGTCTCTTCCTAGAGGTAAAATATATTGCTTTTACAACAGAGTGATGGTGTCAAGTTTGGTTAGCCTAAAAGGACCCAAGAAGTCATCCCAACACTTTATAAAACTATTTTCTTGACACAGCCATGGAGCAAGTATCTAAACAAAAAAATTATCAGACTGTCATCACCAGTTATTTTGTGTAGTTCAGTTTCACCTCTCCCACTATTTCTCTTCCTCTGAGAAGCAGAGAGAAATGCATCTTCACCAGGAAAACAATTACCTGTGTCAGATAGCAAGATCTTGAAGGATCCAAAGATCTTTATTCAACAATATGCAGCGCTCAGTGTTGTCATATTTTTAAAGACCTTCATCTAGTCATCATCTCATTCATTCTTTTCTGCCAAGATTTACTATTTTCTTCATAATTTTCTTGCTCTGGGTTTCAGCATTTCAAAATAATTTGTTGCTTTTTGAAGTGCGCTCACTCACTGATAATACACAAAGCTAAAAATCACAATGACATCTCCCTTTTCTTTCTGTTTCATATTATGTACATACATTGCTATACTTCTGTTATTTAGGGGGATTTTCTATAGCTCAGGGTAAAAATCCAGAAAGTTACAAGAAAGAAAAAAATTCTCCAAATTCTCAATGAAAGCTATACCAAATATATTTCCACTGAATTCCCAAACCTTTTATCTAGCGGTTTTATTGGTCATGAAAGTAGCAAACCTCTTAAGAGTAAATTTTTCTGGGCCAACTCCAATGTACTCCAGTTGTTGTTCATGGTACTTCCATTCAAGCATGGTTTGAAAAAAAATTGTTTTCATCTTGCAAAGAGCCATTTTTGACTATGCTTTTCATTCAACACAGCAACTACCCACTGACCGGTTTATAATATTCAGAAATCATTTCTACATGTTAAATAAGTATTCACACAAGCCCTTTGACAAAGTGCATTACAGAAACATCTGGTAGATGAACTAGACTCAGGCCTGAAGCCCGAGTCCCACTGGAAAAATAACATGTATAAATTTCACTGCTCTGTGCAGATTGCAGAATTGGAGCATGATAGAGTAATATTACTCCAATCTGTAGACTCTATGTACTCCAAATTGTAGGTTTACTGGACCTGATGCATGGAATGCATTGAAGAGGTGCACTTTAATCATAACAAGGAAGTGTAATTATAAGGAGCCTTTCCTTGAAAGCATTATTGTAATTTTAAAAGTCCTCTTTAGACAAGCTTCATCATATTTCTTACTTCAAGCTAATCTTTTTAGGATTAATTAGAATGGTAAAAATCCTTTTAAATGATGCTCTAGAGATACCTTATTTAATTTTCTAACACTGGAGGAAACTCAAGTAGAAAACATCTAAATTATTTTTTCTCAATTTATTTTCTAATTATTGCTGTTATTGTTTGCCCATCACAACCAATGACCACTGCTCTTCATGATGCAAGTTACTGTATTTCATATCCCATGCATATGCTAATGTGAACAAAGACTTTTTGGACCAAAACCTTGTAAAACTTAACTACTCACAGAAACTGAATTTTCCAAACTTCAATATCTATAGTGATAGTTAAGTAATTTGAGATTTGATACAATGTCTCAGGGCTAAAGAGTACATACGAGGTAGAACCCAAAACACTCTGTTCTGCTTGTTTTAAAGCCACATATTTCTTATTGATCTGTAGCTCTTTGCCAGAAGTCTAGAAGTGCAATTATTTCTCCTTCTTTGCTTTCAAAGCTGTGGGCAATTAGGATGGTAAAATTAAGAACCAGTAATCTGTATGTGTCAGACACTTGATGCTTTCTACTTTCTAGCTACAATATCTTCTGACTGTAAAGATACAAGTAAGCATTGCTGGTTGGGGTTAGGACCTCTTCTACTTCTCTAGGAAGACACATAGGTGGGAGAATCACCAGAAAGGGAAGACAAAGAGATTATGAAAGGAGTGATCAACCACATATGTGGAAAACAAATTTCCTTCATAAAAATGCTGGAATATCAGTGAGAAAAATAACTGCCAAACTGTACTGTAAGAGTAGTAATTCTGTCTAAGTAGAAAGATAATTTATCGCAGCTTGTTGTCTCAAGGCCAAGACTATTCAATATTTTTTTATTTTCTTCAATGGCTTGGATGGAGAAAGGAGATATTCTTATTCCAAAATGATATTAAGCAAGTAATCTTTCTGAATGTCCTTGGCAAACTGCAGAAATGTGTTTTTTTGTTTTGTTTTTGTTAAAAAAAAAAAAAAAAAAAAAAAGGATATAAAAAATACCAAGCTCTACATACACATGGGAATAATCTGCAGGACAAAGGACCATTGGCTCAGCAGCATTTCTTCAGAAAATGCATGGGAAGCAGCAGTGAATCATACACTAAACAATCACAGTCTTAGGCAAAAACAAGCATGATTCTGGGAGATATAAAAAGGAGTGTTGTCCTGAAGAGCAACCTCCCACTCTCTGTGTTCCTAAGGCTCACCTGAAGCATTGTTTCTTGCTTTGAGGCAACACGATTCAACAGACACATATGGGACTAAACCTTGACAAAACAGAAATTTATAAAACATCTCATGAGTAAAGACTGAAGGTCACACAAAGTAGCCTAAGGAAAAGGAAAAGAAAACCTAATTAAAAATACTCCAGAACATAAATACAGCTGTGTAATTTATGGAAACAGACTATTTTCCTTACCCCTGTGGTCAAGAAATAACAAAATAGCTCACAGGGTTGTAAGTTGTGGTAATAAAGATTCAATGGTGGAAAAAAAAACTTTTTAAAGGAAAGTAATAAGGACATTAATAGCTAATGGAATCTGTTCTTGGAAACACAAGTAGCTTTCATAGATTTATAAAAGGCTCTAATAGCATGTGTCAGAAATTGTTAGCCTTGCCTTGGATGAGAATACAGATTAAATAATTTCTAAATACATCACCCAACTTCATAGTTCTAAAATTCATTGGTAACCAGCTGCTATTATCAGCCTCTAACTGAACCTGCTAGTTAGTTTTGGATTTTAGTGTGCATTAAACAATCTATGAGTCAGCTGTAGCACTTGGGTTTTCAATCTTTCACCTGTTTGCCACTTAATCCAAATTTTTGATTTTGGTCCTTAATTCTGGCAACAAAGAGTGACATTTAAAGCCTTAAAATGTTAAACACCATTTCTGTTTTGCATCCATAAGTATGGGGTCAAGGGCTTTCCCGTATTGTTCACAAGCAGCAAGAGAACAAGTGGAGAGCTAAGTTTTGTTTTCTGCACTAATGAAGTAGTTAAAAAAAAAAAAAGAGACAGTGTATTTCTACATGCTTTTCTTCTTACAGGTTTGAAACATAAAAATCTAAAAGTCTAAAGCAAAACTTATGAAAAGAATGTTAATTTACTTTTCAGCACAATACCTTGCACCAGTTTACTGTTTAGGAAACTTGTAATGCAATTAAATGATTAAGTAAAGCATGAAGAGAAAACTTTTTATAGTAGAAAGTCAGCACATCTTGTTCCACCAATCCCTAAGAAAATTTTTATTCAAGTATTTCTAAACATGTTGGAATAAACTCTCTCAATAAAGGCTGTGTACAGACTGAGGTTTTGAACTGGGTGCACAAGAAACCAGAGGGGCTTATGTGAAATCTATCTATACCATCAGTGTCACTTCAGTAAGAGGGTCTTCCAAGGCCCTTTACAAGACAGAATAGCTTCCAGAGCCTTCCCTTTCACAATGTGAGGGATAAGCCTCTCAGCACGCCTTTTACCAGTTTCTAATCTCCATGCAGGGTCTCCAAATCTGTCTACAGCAAGCTAGTAAAATTGTTCAGGTGTTTGATGGCTCCAGAAAGAGGTTAAATGCTAAAGGAGATGCTGTGATTGCCTGCCATGCAAAAGATAATTTTATCACAAGCATGTCATGCTTGATATATAATACTACCTACTGGAACTGTGTTTGTTTAATGGTTTAAGAGCTGAATTATAGTTACCCACATTTTTCATATTCCTTGGCACAATTCATCCGGTTACAGACCAGGCTGAGTGGTTTTGCACACAACTATTGTACCAGGTTTGCATTAAGCTTACTGCACTCTGGGCAGTGTAGGACAGTCTCAATTGGTTTCCTCACGTTGACGTCAGCAAAACCCACTCTAAAACTTCACCTAATGACTTCTCCAAGCTTGAGAAACCAGACAGAACTGAAGAGAATTGTGACTCATTCAGAATGCAGATAGAAGAGCTTGCAAATGTCACAGGATCTATTGTAGTATGTGTACTAAAGCTCTGAGAAAAGTGTTGTGCAGGCCTTTAAGTTCTGCTTTCCCTTTTATCTTTCCTAAGTGAAATAAATTGTAAATGAAATTCTAAAATAAAATAGTTTTATTCTCACTTGCTTTCCTTGTTTACATGCACACACAAACTGAGCAGAGACTTACGTCAATGCCGTCATGCAGGAGATTAATTTCCCTGCTAAGACTTTCCTGCTCAGACTGGAACACAGGAACTTGGCTTAAGAAGCTTCCCAGTGCTTTGCTTGTGTTTTTTATTTTACTACATCGTAAAAGTCCTAGTAAAACTCAAGGAAATAAGCAGAAATAAAAAAAAAATACAAATACCAATTCCTTATGGGAATATTAATTTTCCTGATTAATAAAACTCTTCTGAAGAATGTGGCCAGTATCACAGCTGTATTTTATTGGATTCTACCTATTAGGATTTTATACTTTACATCTTCAGTTAAGGGAAAGAGGGGGATGAGAAGGAAAGCAAGGGAAAGGATATGAGAAGAAAGAAATTCCTTTGGGATACATGATGCTAAACTAGCACTGAGATACACAAGTCAAAACATGGCATTCTTTGGTTTTGAGCCAGTGCAATATTATTATTGGCCACAATTGATGGAATTTCAGTCTGTATCAGAAAACACTGTAATTGATGTGCCATGTGTTTTCTAAATGCATGCATATAATGGCAACTATACACTGACAATTGAGCAACCACTGACTAAGCATACTGTTCTTTTTAAGGTGGAAAAAGGAAATAAAATCCCCAGAACTTAGTACAGATGGGATGCATAAAATCAAGCAAAAGATAATTGCTAAACACTTTAAAGGTAATGATTAAAATATATGCTAGGATAACTGTTTGCTACAATACTTAAAGATTGAAAACAAAAGTTTAGAAACCCAAGATTGTCCAGAAAGGAAAACTTGACTAACTGCACCATAAGTTAAGCATAGCTATTGGACAATGTCAAAATCATGACCAAAAGAATTTCTGATATATTGCAGTTCCTCACGGAAAACACATGAGCACTTAATAGGAAAGAGGCTATTCTAAAAGGAATTAGAAGATATATGATAGACTGCATCAATTTTTCAATTATACAGCAGTTCTCATCTGAATGTCTGGAACAAAGAGGCAAGAATCTATCATTAGCTACCTCTTCACTACACAGTTTTTTCTTTATTAGTCACATTCAAATCTGTGTAGGTGGCAGAGTTTGAAAACTTTTTTTTTATTATATTTTAGGTTTTGAAAATATTTTGCTCTGTCTTCTATCATGGTCTCCAAGATCATGTATTTCACAGTTTTCTGAAACTTATTTCTTTAAAATTGGTTAAAACAGCCTAGTCCATGCACACTTACTGAGATTTTCTGGTTTTCATCATTAGATTACTGGCAACAAGTCTGACTGTCAAAGAAACACTCTGGAAGTATAAACCCATGCATTTTCCTAGGGGATTAGCAGTATCTGTGACTTGTTGCAGTATCTTTACTATCAGCTAATTGTTCTTTGCTCACATTGTTGTTGGGTAGGTACAAAAAAAAGATGCCACAGCAAAAACTCTGCAGGTGATTACAAATCATCTTATAAAGCTGTTTCTTTGAAATAGCAACACTAACAACAGATCTTTGCTTTCTGATTGTGAAAAATTGCTTTTAAATAACAGTTTCCACATAGATGTCTTGAAATTTGACATTCATAATTTTTAAGTCTTACAAATAGTGATAAATGAAATTCTGAGTTCAGCTCTATCCTCAGATATATAACATGACCGTAGACAAAGAGCGTCTCGTACATGACTCAGAAATCTATTATTCTAAGACAATAACATCTTGATCATTCTTATCTTTCTATTACAAAGATATTAATAAAATTTAATGCATACAGTAATGATCCAATCTTTTTTTTCTTCCTATCTAGATTCTATTATGGCCTTTGAAATACATAGTAACATCTTCCTAAGATAGAGACACACAGAATTTTTTATTCTCCTTTACTTTATTACCTACATTATTTTCCTCCTTATCCCAGCTCACTATCCCCCCAGCATCCCACACACTTCTTCCCAAGTCTGTTCACTATGATGACATTCTTCCAAACATGTCAAATATATGTGTACTCATGACAGAAGATTAGCAGGAAGTTTATCTTTTCTAGCAAAACTTTACAGAGACTAAGAAAACTCACTCTGTTATTTGGCAACAGCATTTCCAGAGATGAAAAGCAACAAACAAAGGAGAAATGTAGAATTTTATATATCAAATAGTTTTCTCTCTGCCCACCTCATGAATTTAATTCTTAGGAGGATCAAATTATGTTAAACAAGGCTCTTCTGCTAATTGTAGCCTAGGCATGAGAAAACTCTGAAACTATTTCAAATGAACTGATAATGATGCTCAAGAAGGGTTCCCGACTGTGTTCATGTTCACGATTCCTTGGGATAAATTTTGACAGTCAGTTAATCTACAGTGAATTTGTCAGTATATCACTTATTCAGTCAACAAATTTTAAAAATAAAAATGGTGCTTAAAAGTAGATCAGTGCTCACACGTTTTATCAAGGGTCAAAAGTTAGTCAGAAATATAAAACAAAAAGAACCTGACTGGAGAAGGTGAAACACACCAAACATTACAGTTTATAAACAAGGAATGACTCATGATTTCCTACTGTCTGCCTAGATTTTTTTCACTTTCCCCTCTTCATGGAAATACCTCTTTTCTATTCATACATTTAAAATCCCATTTCAGAAAAAATAAATTCAAGGCTTTACTAGAGATACAAGCTAAACCAAAAATTGAATATGCATTCATTTTATACCATAGTGTCTCTGAACTCAAGGCTGAGGCAGACTAATTTTGCTAGTTAAATTCTCTGAGCTGTTTGAATGTGGGTACAATGTAGTTTGCTTAATTATCCATGCCATTATTTTCTATATGAATTTAGCCTACACGTAACAGGCTTTGCTTCCAGCCCCAGAGAATGAGCTGTTTTGATTATCTACTAAAAATACAAGGTACACACCAGGGCATTGTTAAACTCCTTAGGTATTGTCTGGGTCTACCTAGTCCAAATAATCAGTTACTGTTTTTCATACTAAATCTTAAAATTGAACTACAAGCAACAAAGAATAAAATTTTTAATATAATCTATGCACTAATGTCTTTCATAGAACTAGTAAACTCCTTGTGAGTTACCTGAATGGTAAGTTAAATCACAATATTCAGTAAGAAAAAGGTTTCCAGTGTCTAATCACATCTTGGCAACAGCTGAAAAATAACTTTAATGAGATGTAGAATAAAAATGACTGGTTTATAATATTTTATGTTATCTGAACCGAAGACTATATTTTCTGTCCTTCCAAAAGGTGTCAATTTTGTAACTTTTCTTAGAATTTTATCATTCAGTTCCTCTCATTCCCTGATGGAAAGATAAACTTATTTTCTTCACACTCCATCTCAGCTTTTTCTCTGAAACCTATCAAAAAACATGCTAAATGATGTTATTTGTTCTGATTCTGAACTACGTTATATGGATACCTTCTGACTACAATCAAATACTATAGAACAGGCATTTGAACTAAACCACTGAAACACAATTCAGATGGATATCATTAATGCTAAGAGCCAAAATTCTTTTGTTGTGTCCCAGGAGACTCAAGGTTCCCCTCAATCAGCACACTGAAATACTGTACACTTCCATTATTTATTTTTTACAAATTCTCATGACAAAATAAAAAGTTGCCACTGCACTGTGCAATAAAGTGGTCATTTTGACATTAATTTCTTCTTCAGCAAGGACATTTCACAACAGTATTTGTTTTCTTTCTTCTACCTATTAAATTTTTGATGGTAGTAGTTAACTTCTATGAGTAATAAAATCAACTTTCCCCTAATATTTAATATTTTCCTGTTAATATAAAATACATATTCTCAACAGCTTTTGAATACCACCGCCATGAGCACAGTAAGTCTCCTTTGTAATGCAGATTATTGTCCAGCAGTAAAACATAATGAGACTAATTTGAAATTAATTATATAAATCTCCAAGCAGCAGATTTTTAATTATCTTGTTGCAGAATTTATAAATAAGCAGGGAGATGAATACATTGATTAAAGTTATCTGCTACTATCCTGACAAGACAAGGTAGAACTGGGATTATTTTGTCCACGATAACAACAGCCTATCCAGACAAACAGTGTGTAACAGATACTACCAGGTGTGTCACAAAGTCTTGTTTTTGCTGAAGCCCAGTAGGGGTGCCATGGGGAATGGCAAGCATTTAGTGGCTCTGCTATTATCACTCTTATTTTTTCCACTGCTCTATGTTTTTGAATATTCAGACCAGACCACTCAGTACAAGAAGAAAACTTATGCATATAGAAAAAGACAAGACATACTGGTGATGTAAGCAGCCCCAACCAGTCGTGATGGCTGTGCTGAGCACACGTAACATGGAATAATCATAGTACAGTTTAGGTGGGAAAAGATCTTTAAAGTCATTGAGTCCACCTGTAAACTTAACACTGCCAAGTCCAGAATTAAACAATGTCCATAAACACTGTATCTTCATGTCTTTTAAATTCCTCCAGGGATGGTGATTCCACCACTTCTCTGGGCAGCCTATTCCAAAGCTTGATAACCTTTTCAGTGAAGAAACTTTTCCTAATATTCAATCTAAAGCACCCCTGAACACAACTTGAGGCCAATTCATCTCAAGTACTAGGCTTGTTACTTGGGAGGAGAGATAAAACCCACCTCACCACCCCACCTCCTTTCAGGCAATTATGGAGAGCGAAAGTCTCTCCTGACCCTCCTTCTCTCCTGGCCAAACAGCCCCAGCTCCCTCAGCTGTTCTTCATCTGACTTGATTTCCAGACCCTTAACCAGCTCCATTTCCCTTCTCTGGACTCACTCCCACACCCCAATGTCTTCCTCATAGTGAGGGGCCCAAAACTGAACTCAGCACTCGTGGTGTGGCCTCAGCAGCGCTGAGTACAGGGGAACAATCCCTGCCCTGGTGCTGCTGGACACTATTGCTGATCCAGGCCAGGCTGGCACTGGTCTTCTGGCCAGCCGGGCACACACGCTGGCTCACGTTCATCTGCTGGCAACCAACACCCCCAGATCTTTTTCCACTGGGAGCTTTCCAGCCACTCTACTCCCAGCCTGCAGCACTGCCTGGAGTTGTAATTGTAATTCATTACAATTAATAGACACATTTAAACAAAATTTGATTACTTCAGTATTTTCCACCACGAGTTGCAGAAGTTGTGTCTTGAACATTTTGAAAAACAGACCATCTTTCATTCACGTTGGAGAGAAGTTGTAACATCAGTCCCACTGATGTCAGAAACATTTACTATGACTAACATGAGGAAATAAATGAGAAACTTGGTTTAGTTCTTAAAATAACTGGCTTTGAGACACTTCACATCTCAGCATTTTCCTGTTAGATCAAATAATGACACTATGAAACTGTATTTGCAGGTGCTAAAGAAAATTGCATTCCATCTGAAACTAAAAATTTTAAAACTGCAAACACATATTCTTGAAAAGAATAAAAAGGGGAAGACCCAATCACTCTTTAACCCAAACATGCAGTCTGGCTCCCTGAAAACAAAAAGAAAACCAAAGAAAGTACTGTGGTGATCAGGGACAAATATCTCAGAATGATATGGCCGAAACACTGTATTTGCTCTTCACAAGTTTGGTTTGCAAATAAAGAACACTTGGCATTTAAGGTTGACATTGTAAACACTAAAAAGGGTACAAAACCTTTCAAGAACAGCACTGTGATGGATGTGTGAAGCTCAAAAGGGGGTACATAAATGGTGTTTTGAGACCAAGAGAAATAATACAAGCCAAGCCAATGATCAGCATTTGGAAAGAGATGCATGAACTGCAGAAGCCAGATCACTGTGTCAGTTTTCACAAGTACTAGCAGAGATTATATCTCCCAGCATGATATTTCATTTGTTTTCATAACAGCAGGACACTTCCCTATTGTTCAAGTTTGTGATTATCTCCCAGATCCTTGTCGTGGTATTGCAATGCAGCTAGTTTAACCACATCATATGTTCGTACAGGTGATTACTACCACACAAATATGGCAAAGGTCTGACAATTTTATTTCATTTTAGGACAATTTTGAATTCTGTCTCTCATTGTGTCTACAGGTCTTGCTATAAGTTGATATTATTCCAAAATAATAAACAAAAATGCACCCATGTCAGAGGTCTTCAGAATCATGGAAACACCTTTCTATTCTGACAAAAAACCTTTGATAATTCTTTGCAAAATGTACTTTATAGCCAGTGTATGATTCTTAGAAAGTTGCTCTGAGCCCTAAAAGCAATTATATGGATATGTTTCTCAAGGAATCAGAAAATAAAACAGGTGATGAAGCAAGTCAATGTATTCATTCATAGTCACCACAGATGTGGAAGAACTATATCTGGAAGGCAAAGCCACCATGCAGCAAACAGATCACCCTTGCACTTTAATTTCAACCAACTAGTATCAAAATAATACCTTCAAATTGCAGGAAAATACCCTTCTATTGGCAACTATTTTAAGGAATGATCCTTCCTTGGAGTCTATCTAAAGTGATGTTGACAACTAAATTTAAATATAAATTGGATATTTCCCCAACTACAAAGCCACCTTGGTAACTTACACGCATCATGAGGGGTAAGTAAATAATCCTCAGGGGTTTTCTTACATTAATCTAAAGTTGTGACACTCAAGTGACATCTGAATGCATACTAGGCAGCTTCAATTTTAACTTACAGAAATTCAGATTGTTATTGCTAATACTATATAAAGCCTCGGACACTTATGCCATATTGATGGAGGAAGCTGATCACTTCACAGAATGTCCTTTGTTAAGTGATTTGAGTAGCACTTAAAGTAGATTAATGGAAAAATAACCTGGTTATTTTTCCTTTTTATACAAATGTAAACAGCATGGACTGACAGATAAGACTCTGGTTTGGGATCTAAGAACCCTGAGCTTTTCATGAGTCCATGGACTGGTCTTGGACTAGTCACTTTCCACTCAAACTGCCTAAGTTCAGCGCTGAGAGCTGGTAAAATTTCTTCCCTCCAAAACCTGTTTTGCTTTATGGACTAAAAGTCTTTGCAAACACTAGGTACACTTTCTACCTTTGTTTCTTTTCCTCTATGAAGCAAACTTTCATTTTAATGACTCAATAGCAACAGCTTATTCTAAAACCCCTTTCCTATGCAGTCATATCTAGTCACATCTTTTTTTGTCCCTGTTATATAGCAGATGCCCTAGTTTCAGACAGCTCTCATTAATATGTGGATGTGTAACTCACCATTTCTTACTAGCACTTGCCACATATTCAAGTATGTCCCTTTGTATAAGCTTTAAGGAACTGCTTTAAAGTGACAAAAAGTAAATATCTACTTGTTCTCAGATTTCTGCCTTGTTACAAAACCATACTTACTATTTGGAATACTGCAGTGATTTCCTGCTGGTACTTTGATCTAAGAATATCATGAGCTGTGCAGGTGGTTTCTGTCACACTGTCATTCATATTTTTGACAGATTTTGAGTTTGCATAATATTCCCTGATAAACTTCTTAATGTTATCGGTGCCAAGAAAGGAAAACTTACGTTCTGCCAGCTTGCTGACAAACCCTATTGACAATATCTGACACTTGCTCAGTCAGGAATGCAAATAAACCTTCAAATCACAGAGAAAAATACTAAAGAAACTTGAAAAAGACCACTATACTTGACCAGGCTGACTGACTAAACTATAGGGATACATGCAGTTTGTTGCATATAGTTAACCTTAGTTTTAACTAAAAATTATCGTCAGTCTAAGCTGGAGTTCAGCAAACCTACTTTCCCTTTCTCATCAGTGCAATGCAATCTTTCAAGTTAAGCAACATTATAATGCAAGAATGCATCTGTGAATAACTCCTCTAAAGTTGCAAACACAGAACTAAAGCAAGGTGTCCTGTTTCAGCTCCTTAAAGGACTCTTCACTGGCATCTTATTGTTGACTGAGGGAAGAGTAAGGAGAAAGAGTTCTGGAATTTCCCAAGTCAGCTTCATTGAGGTTTCCTGAAGGAGTCAAAGATAACTAATCTAGACTCTAAAAAATATGTTTATAGCAGGTTTTTGGCACCCTTCCCAGCTACCTAATTACTCTAATGTAAATCTAGAAACAAAATCTTCTTCCATCTTCGGCACTTTTTGATACCATGAAATTTTAAAAGGTAAATCCAAGATTCTAAATGGAACATCACAATACACAAAATATCCATTTATTATCCTGATGTTAAAGTATTGAAATGTCTATGCTTTGGCACAGTCCTCCTGGACAGACAATATATTCAGTCATTCTAAAGCTGAAACCTACTTTGAAATTCTGTTTTGTCCCAACATAACTAATTAGCAGCTGGGCAAAGTGATACGAGGAATTTAGATAGTGTGAGTTGCAGCCATTCCACAGCTATCACTTCTGGAGATTTTTAGGTATTTTCACTCCCTCTTATTACTTCCACTGAAATAATTTCCTCCTCCCTTTGTGCTGCTCTTAATATTTCTTTTGTTGCACACCATTGGATTCCTCCATTTTTTGTAACATTCCAGGATGAGGTATGTTTTGGGAAGGCTTTGATTCTAACATACAACTACAGTAGGTCACAGGAGAGACCCTCAGGTAGAGTTGAATGCCACAGGATCAGAGAATAACGGCAGCTCTTTGCACCAATGCCCTGGCTATGAGCACAGCTTAGGTAACACACAAAAATAAATGCTGAAATACTAAACAATAGCATATATTTGTTAGGTAAAGACTTTTCACTAATACAGCAATCATTCATAATAACTTGGAAAAAACTTTCATGTACTCTAAAACTTTTAAACAATGTATTTTAAACATTTGTTTGCTGTGATACTACCCAAATTTGCCAGTGGTAGATAAAGACCATCTGTGTAGTTGTTATACAAACAGAACAAAAAAGCTCACTGCTACCCCAAAGATCTCACAACATATGTTATGTGAGAAATGAGTACACTGGTATGTTACCAAGTCTGATTTTTGTTTAAGACTTTAGGCAGTGACTAGTGAGAATGCATCCCACATCCCAGTTTACTTATAGGCAGAATCAATTATGCTTTGAGTCATTTTTATGAGGTTCAAAATACAGAGAAATTACAACTATACCTTGTCAAAATAAGATTCTTTGGTCATAGGTAATGGCCAAGGAGCATCTATAGGCGTGAAGCCACAAGTGATTTGCTTAAACTATGTAAAAATAGTACGTGAACTGAATACTAAACACAATTACTGTATCTCCAATGTCCCAGTCCAGACAATGAATAACTGCACAGATAAGAGGTGGAACTGGTTTCAGAATTGAGCAGTCTGCTTCCAACAATGACAAACAATGGCTAAACCAGTTGAAATATTTTCCTTTGTATAGCCACTACCGTAAACACAGCGTATTCCATCTTTACACTGATGTGGCACTTTTCTTGCAGGTCATTCTAAAGGAAGGCAGCTCTGAGAGTCCCGGAGATCATCATTTCCTGTTTAAAGTACACATCTGTGACACTCTAAGTCTTTCTTTTAGTTGCTTCAGTTGAAACAATAATTTTTGGAACTTACAGTAACATTTAGCACATCTTTCCAGGGTGCAAGTAGATAAAGATTGGTGACTGCAGTGACAATTACACTTGCCAGGAAGTGATGAATCATTTCATACACTTTTGCTGGTCTTATTTTAAAACTAAGAACTTGGCAGTTTTCCTTTTTTTTTATTTTGGCACATGCCCAAAAAGCTGTAGCATTTTTTTCCAGACCAAGGGTTAAAACAGACACACAGAAAAATGAGAGTCTGCTTAAACTGCCAGACTGTTAAACTTTCCACACTGGTATGGGGAGAAAACTTGAAATAAAACTCTAGGGAAAAACTGCTGAACAAGAACTGTGAGGAGTTTTAAGCTATGAGTTATGATGAAAGCCCAGCAGAAACCTAGATACATGTAAATAGACCTAAGAAAAACAGAATGGATAAGAAGACAACAGGCTGCATTTGTTTCTTGTGACAAATTGATACTTCAGTGAAATAATTATGTTCACTATCCAAGCAGAATCTTGTAATGGGGGAATTTATCAGCATCACATATTGATGCAAGACTATGAAGAATCTTATTAAAAGCCTCATTAAAGTCCATCAAAAGTTCAGGTCTAGATGCTTGAACAACCTAATTACTTCTTAGAAGTTCAACCTTTGTTTCTCTATTTTGTCTGAGATTTCATCAACAGCCATCAGTCACTCCCAAGCGTAGTCTCTTATGTCCTGCACACAACTATGCTCTTCACTGAAGTAGATCAAGAGAAGAATGTTTAGAAATTTTGATTTAGAACAGTTAAACAGAAGCAAAGGAGCATTTTCTATTTAATTCAATTACATTAATAGACAAATAACAACCGTATCTTTTACAAAGGAATAAGAAATACTTCCATTTTCATGCTTTTTCTGTAGGCCTTTGAGCACCGAGGATCACATGAACACTAAGAGATGCCTAGGGAACATTTGGTTTAAACATTTTCACGTTCATGTTCTGCAACTGCCACTGAAAAGAAGCTCTCTGAAAGGCTTGAAAGTAGCAGGCAGCATTGCTTGATTTTTTTCCTGTACTGGTCTAAGAAGAGATTAGAAATTTCAAGCATCTGCTCCTGACCCTGACACGATTCCCCCCACCACCACCCAAAATTATAAGAACTTCTTTTAAAAGAAGTGTCTGCTTGGAGTAGTGGCAAATGCTAAATTAAAATGAGTACTGGCAGCCTGTATGTTCACATATGAATTCCTCAAAAGTCTTCCCTTTAAGTTCTGGGTTTGGTTTTCTTTCCTGATTAGCAGTGTTCTGCATTTCATCACGTGTGTCAGACTTTGACTCACAGGGAGAAGCACCACTAACAGAGCAGCCTATCTGCTACACCAGCAGCCTAGAACCTAAACAGCCCAGAGAATAGAGCCCAAGAAAGTCTAAATCTTTTTTCATGCTGTACTGTAAATAATAAGAGCATGTGCTTTTTCATGAGCTTACTGATCATGCTGGTTTTGGTTTGGGTTTTGGGGTCCTTTTTGGCTACAAAATATCTTTATGCGCTGTTCTACATTAACAATACCTATCTTAACTGCAGAGATTTCATTGCTCTACTTTTGGAGGGCATTGTCAGCTTTGTCAAAAGTATCAATTTCATGCCATAATTTTATATTATTTTCCTGCTATTTATTATAGTCCTAACACTATTTAAATTTGGAAAACTCACAGAAAAAAAAATCAAACCAAATATAAATACTATGTTTTAAATTTATTATAGCTTTCCAAAAGCGTGGATGAGTCCAGCCCCTCAGATACATTTTAGCAGGGGTATGCAGTGGTGCTACGTCTAAAGATTATTCTTACTTTTTTTTAAATAAAAGGAAATATTCAATTACTTTCTTTCTCTGTGGTTTCTGAGGGCAAATTAGTGTAAGTGACTTGAATTTATACTGGCGTATATAACCTTTGCATACCAAAACTCTTGAAAGCATTCAACTTCATCTAAGTAAGAATATGAGAAAGAATATATGTCAGATTTGACAAGTATTTGGAAGGAAAAAATATCACTATCAGTAAGAGGAATTTTCACAGATTTTATACATATATATAGATATGTTTAACATAGCTGACTATGAAAAATAAAAACTATTTATTCTGCTTTATCAGCCAGAAGTATAGTTACATAAGAATCAGCAAAAAGGAGGTAATAACTTTCTGTGATCCATGAAGGCAGCATGCTTATCATGACATTTACGCCTACTCAGATGTTCATCTGGGAAAGTCATACTGACAGCTTAGTGCTTGAAGCCATCATTGTTCACAGACACATGCAATTAATAGCTAGACAGTAATGAGATGTAAGTCTACATGAGTATGCAGAGGGTGGAAGGTTGTGGTGCACCCACATATAACCACTACAAAAACTCCCTACTGCAAAGACTGTCTTTATAAGCAGATCAGGAAATATCAGACTAAAATACTATTTTTGCAAACCCTATAGACTTACTTTACAAGTCTGGCCACCATCCAGAATCTTTTGTTTGGAGCTGAAGTGAACAACACAAGGAGAGGTATCAGAACTTGCTCCCCCTGCATATTATCATCTTTAACGAGACAGCACTCCCACTCGGGGTGGACTTGGGCACGTCCCATTAGAATAAATCACCTGAACTAATCAATAATCATTTACCTTACCGACTTCCCAGATGAACTGATTGCTTAACACAGAAGTAAAATATTTGTGACATTTCCAACCTCGAAGTCACTTACAATCTGGCAAGAAGTATATGGAATTTAACATTTGTTATGGGATGTAGATTTTAGCATTTAATCAGTTCTGCAGGTGACTGGATTTCAGAGGCCTCAGAAGTCAGTCCACAGAATTGAATTGTCATGCAGGCACATATCAGGGGAAAAACTGAGTAATCGAAAAGTGCAGAGATGAGCAGGAGTAGAGATGAAGAAAATTCGCGTTTCCAAAATACATTTCTCTTTCTCCATTTTTTCTTAACTATTCCTTTGTAATACTTTTTTAATACTTTTGCTCTTGCAAAGAAATAGCTATGAGCCATCCACCCCATAAAGTCCATATTTCCCAAAGCCCCATTAACATACACTGATCTGAAATGTATTGATTATCAGATTTTGGTGTTCAAGAAGCCCATCAGCACCACAAGTCATTTATGTTACTTCAGCCTCTTTCTCTGAGAGGTAAAGTGTTGAAAGAAACTCTTGTTCACAAAAACAAGTTGTGGTCAGTGACATGACCAAAATGGAATTAATTGAAACTAAGAACTAAGCT
The DNA here is from genome assembly GCA_032173965.1 of Sitta carolinensis. Taxonomy (NCBI): domain Eukaryota; kingdom Metazoa; phylum Chordata; class Aves; order Passeriformes; family Sittidae; genus Sitta; species Sitta carolinensis. The sequence goes on from CM063288.1 coordinate 24,394,803, forward strand.
TTTATTCTAGGTCAGGTACTAGTTCACTCTTCCTTTCAGAACAACAAGTGTTTTCTTAATAGTCCAAGATACATTAAAGTATTTGTGCTAGTAGAGCTTGAAAAACCTATGTGAAATGTTTGGGAAGTTGTTTGATTGCAGTGTATGTAGACACTATGAGCAGTACTGCCAAAATCACCTGGGTAGACAAGGGGAGAGCAATGGACATTGTCTACCTCGACTTCAGCAAGGCTGTCGATGCTGTCTCTCACCACATCCTCGCAGGCTCACTCAGGAAGTGTGGACTAGTTGAGTGGACAGTGAGGCCAGTGAGAACTGGCTGAACAGTGGCACAGGGGCTCATTGGAGGCCTTGGTGCACCCCAAGGTTCAACACCGGGTCCATTACTCATCAGTGACTTGGATGAAGGGGCAGATACCCTCAGCAGGTTTGCTGGGAGGAGTGGCTGATCCCCCAAGAGCTGTGCAGCCCTTCAGAGGGACCCTGACAGGTTGGAGAGATGGGCAGGGAGGAGCCTTCTGAAATTCAACACAGGGAAATTCAGGGTCCCACATCCAGGGAGGAACAGACCCACTCACCAGCACAGACTGGGACTGACCTGCTGGGGCAGCTCTGTGGAAAAGGACCTGGGGGTCCTGGTGGACAGTGAGCTGTTCCTGAGCCACCAGCGAGCCCCTGTGGCCAAGAAGGCCAATGGGATCCTGGGGTGCCTTAGGAAGAGCATTGCCAGCAGGTCGGGGAGGTGATCCTGCCCCTCTGCTCAGCCCTGGTGAGGCACATCTGGAGTGCTGTGTCCAGTTCTGGGCTCCTCAGCACAAGAGAGACACAGAGCTCCTGGAGCGAGTCCAGAGGATGGCAACAAAGATTATTAAGGAACTGGAGCATCTCTCTTACAAGAAAAAGCTGAGAGATCTGGGCCTATTCAGCCTCGAGAAGAGATGACTAAAAGGAGACCTCATCAATGTGTGTCCATATCTGAAAGGAGAGTGCCAAGAGGATGGAGCCAGGCTCTTCTCAGTGGTGCTGAACAATAGGATAAGAGGTGATGGGCAGAATCTAATGCACAGGAATTTTCACCTGAACATGAGGAAGAATTTTTTACTGTATAGTTGATCAAGCACTGGAACAGATTATCCAGAGTTTGTGGACTATCTCTCACTGGAGATATTCAAGTGCAATCTGGTGCCATGTGCCCTGCTTGAGGAATGCTCCTAGAGGTTGGACCAGATGACCCAGTGTGGTCCCTTCCAATCTCACCTATTCCATGATTTTGTGATAATGAATTTCAACAGACAGGAAACATGACAGTAACAAGAATGTGGAACAACGACCTAATTTTACTAAGTAACTGCAACTAAATGTCAGTTCATGAATTTGCAACCAAATCATCTTTAACAAGCAGGACAAAAAAATCTTCTCAGAGTTTCTAAGCATCTTTTTAGAAGCTTTAAAAAATGAAGAACTAGCTTTTGAGTCTAGTTTGAGTGAGAAGCACCTTAACTATCAAGAGAAGCCTTGCTCATCACAATCCTTCTTAACGCTAATGAATGAATGATGAGAGAAAATTTATTGGTATTGTTTGTTCTGTTTTGCTTGAACAAACTCATTTGGTAAAGAGCCATGAGAATTGCAATCATGTCAGGATTTCACATTGCACTGAAGTGACTGAACACAGAATGTAGCATCCATCTTTCAGCAAAAACGGAGGAGGATGATAACCTGCTCCATCAACACTGACATCATGTACCTTTAAGACCAATTTTTAAAACATCAATAGGAAAAGAATCAAAGGAGCACATTTAAAAACAAAAACAAGTGCATAACCCTGCAGGGAAGTGAGTGGTTTCGTGAAAGAAAAAAAAAACACTGTCTTTCTCAGCTGCTTTCTCTTTGTGAGTCATACTCTGGGAGTGGTACCAGAATGACTTGTTGTCCTATTTCTATGGAAAAAATCCTTGAGCAAGTTCATTCTTGATTAAGCTAGCATGGTGCCAAGCAAATATAAAACACTGCATCTTTGATTCTGTGTTTTCTATTGTTCTGTTGCGCTGGGGGAGGGAAGCAATCTCATGGTTTTGTTAACAGTGCTTCAGCACTGGCTTTGCCATGAACAGTACTGGCATAACATTTCCTTGTGTTTTTCAACTTCACTGAGGGAAAATCTTTTTGATGCAATTTAGGGATTTCATTTCTCAGTACACCAGTTATGGCTGTGAATTAATACTTACACCCAGCTCTGAGAGTTCATTCCTACTCTGTGCCGCACATCCATTATCCATTTAGCTGTGCCAACAAGGCAGATCCTTGAAATCACATGGATTCCTACAAACAATCTGGATTAAAGGTAACTCTTTCCAAAAAAGATTGAGGAAGTAAGTGAGAAGAAAATAGCTTGATTATTGAAGTAAGCTGAATATGTCACTGAATTCAAAGCTGTGAACTGAAACTGCCACTTATAATTGGGATAATTTCTGGTGTTAATTTTTCCCACAGTATAAATGTGACCTTTTTAAAGTTATTTGATCTTTCATGAAAGTGTTAATGTGAACAGAAAAAAAGCTATTTTCCATTGAAATACAAAGGCCTGGATAGAAGTATTATGATTGTATAATCACATCACTATAATTTGTAATATATTTTTTCCCAGATAACACCTTTCCTTGTTTTCAGTTTCATAATCCATTTACAAAGACAAGGCAATTTGGGTAGTTGCAATTACCTATGTAGGCCTTGATGCCCTGTAGATAATGAAATTTGAATCAAAAATAGTAGTCTACATTTGTTTATTAGTAGTCTACTTTTGATAACGTGATAGTTTACTGAGTGAAACATCTCTTTTACGTATGTAACTGCTGAGCTTAAATCTGTGCAAATGAAGAAATGGCAGCTTCCATACTCACAATGTTAGGCTTTCAGTGTTAATTACAAAGGGAAGAATGGGGAAACTGAAATATTTATGATGGGAATAGACATTTTGTAACAGGATCATAAAGAAAAAGAAAAGAGTTCTTTCAATAGGGAAGGCTGTATTTAATCATGAAGTAAAGCAACAAAGGCTTTTGTGCTTCTGACACTTTCCTCTGAGGCAACTCAACAGAGAAAAAACAAAACTTCTAACTTTCATTAAGCACTTTTAGAAGTGATGAGTAGATACTGAGAAGCCTTCAGCTACCCATAAAAATGCAAGTACAACATATAAGGCTTCATCACTTAACATGGTAGATGCCTCTACTGTTACACCAAATACTGCCCAATCTTGTGCCAATCATGCCAATTGAATGCTGCACTAGAAAGGAATGCAATGTAATTATTTAGTTTGAGTGGGGGTGTTATTAGATAAAATTGTCCCCTCCCTTTTTTCCCTGTTTTTATTCCCCAAATCTCTACAGAAAAACTGCCAAAATAAAATTTTAGATGATGATGTGCAACTGTTTTTTTCTTTCAAGGTCTAGCACACTTCATGTGCACTGTCAAAGTTTCACAGTTGCATTAAACATGGGGAGATCTATTTGTGATAATCATAATACAAATTACAATCTGCTGATTTTATTGTTAAAAATAAATTTAATGACAAACTGGGATACAATTGAATACATGTGAACTGAGGAGCCCATCCTTAATTTGTCTATCTGCAAAAACATAGCTCATTAGTGAGAGTGGCAAAAATCCAAAATCAGAGCAATAAATAGCAAATTCAGTGCAATCTGTTTCTGTGTTACTACCATAGCTGCAGCCAAGTGATAGACAAAGGGAGGTAAACATGTTTCTTTCCCTTGGGAGAAGGGGAAAAAAGAAAAGGAGAAAATAAAGGTAATTCAGGACATCATTCTTGTTCTATCAGGTGATTTTTTCACTTAGCAATTAAGAAAATAGGAATCATATCCAGTAAGAATGAACTCTGATAACTATAACATACTTGACATATCCCAGTGTTCATAAAAAGGAATTACCAATAAACCTTAGCCAAATTCCACTGCATCCATGAAATACTGTGCTCTTTTGTCACAGTAAAGTAAATCTGTTTTGAGGTCTCATTTACTGTGTTGTAATTCAATAGTGTCCAATTATGCTGGTTTAAGTGAGACCAGAACCAGGCTAATTTTATTTGATTATTGATTGGATTGAGAAATCACAGGCTGAAGTTCTGTGGTGTATGCTCTATAGGCACAACTTCAACATTATTATCTTGATGATTCCTCAAAAATTACTACATATCTTTCATATTTTTCATTCAAAAATCCCAAAACTTTTTCATGCTCTTAATTTCAGAAAACTCTGTAGTAAAACACACATTGTACCTGAAGGAAAAAACTGATTGTTGGATCTTGACATTTTCTTACATCTCCGAACTGCAGTCTTGTAAATCTGAAAGATTTTGAGATTGAACCACAAAGCCCCAGTATAGCCAGGAACTGGAGTGCATTTAAATATTATTAGATCATAATGGACTGAATAAAAGCAGATGACTGAGCAAATAGAGCCATAGCTGGGCCATGAAGTACTTCTTGCTGAGATTCAGAATTACATTATGCAGCAGCCCCAGTGAAAATCAACAACTAATTTTCAGAAGTGAAGCATCATATGTAGAATTTTGCAATCACACCCATATAGAAAGCTGGAATTTATCCCATACATGTTGTTCTCTGCCAACTTCAGTAAGACATGGTTGTCAGCTAAAGACAGATTTAATATAGCTTGTACAATGTAGAAAAATTTCAGTTCCATTCCAGGAGTATCATCATAATGAGAATCATTGTCAAATGATAAGAATGCATTTTAGTGTGAGAAATCACATCTGTTGTCATTTTACATTGCCATTATAGAGCTTTACACGGGATTTTTTTAGTCTATTTCACCATATGTAAAGCTGCAATATCATTTTTCATTACCAGGTATGAAAAGAATACAGTTAATCTCTAAAACGACCATGAATTCTACCTTTTCCTGAGATTCTTCCTCTTGAAATCCTCTATCAAAGCTGAAGAATAAAATGAAGCATAAAGTTTCATGCTATTCCCTTGATCACGCAATGCATTTGAGATTGCATTTGATATATAAACATTGAAAAGTATTTGAAAATCAAATTCTGCTAATAACCATGTTTCCCCAAATAGCATCATGATCCAAGAATTCTGCAGCTTCCAAGTTCTTTTCTCTTGAACCAAGATGATTTTAGCATTGAACTGATGACAAAAATATTCTAAACTTTTAAAGTAAAAAGTCCTAGGTAAAACTCATAGGAAATTATATACTTTCATTAACTCATTCCCCACTCTACATTTTGCTTTGGACTTCTATGGGAACATAAGGATATTTTTATATTACAAACACAGCATTTTGGTTGCAGCTCTTTGTCTTACAGAGAAGATGAACATAGTACTAGAAGGCTAAATATGACCTCATACTAAGATAAGGTTAACTCTCTCCTGTATCCAGAATTTATCTGGTCAAAGCTGATTGTAAGACAGAAAAATAGATAACAGAGATGGCTCCATATGGTTTATGTTCACCTGAGCCAACTATGTTTTTCAGGAATTGATAACGTTAAAAGCTCAGGGCATGTTTTTTCTTGTTAAAGGATCAAATAAAAGTAAGATTTTCTTTAAGAATTCTAATACCATACCATTTTTCTTTTTATGCTACATCAGTAGACATATTGACCAAGTTGTATTACACCAATCACAACTTAATTCTAAAAGGCTCTCCATGTTTAAACACAAATTTTGGTGAGGGCTCTAACAGTGCTAAAAGCAATCAGAGTTTGGATTCAGCTATAAACTCTCACAAATCCCTCAATCTTCTAGGATGCTCATATCCTGCATTTACCTTGTAACCAGGTCTAAAAAAGATTTGCAGTTTTCGTACGCTCCTATTCAAACCATTTTGTCCCTATCAGCTATGAAGGCAAACCATTTCTCTCCTAGATAATGCTCACTTTCATACAGTGTATGAAGCATTCACTACACCAGTGGTGAAGGAAAAGGGAAAAGTTTGGTATATAAAACTAGAGCTAAGGAGCATAAGGCCTAAGCCCCAAGCATTCATAGGGTGCCCATTTGGCATTCTTGGAAATGTAATTTCTCTTTTACAGAAACATATTACCAATTCTTTTTTTTCTTGCCAAGAAGTGTCTAGATATGTTTCAAGCTTTTTTTAATTACAAAGCCAGGAATACAATTACCCTTATAGGTTTATAAGTATATGGAAACAAAACTTTTTAACACTTTCACACCTAGTTACTACTAAACATTACATATTTAAATGTTTCTGCAACAGCAGGGATTTTTTTATCAATCAAGTGGAGAGGTAATCCCATTTTGTTGTGTAGCTCACACAAAGTAGAAAATGGCTAACTGAACTACCCAAGAATAACTAAAAACAGAATTAAATATTTCTCTCCTGATAGCAAAGCTTTCTCACAATTATTGCTAAAAGATTTACATGTGTACGTTATTACCGTTCTTCATTCTGACATGTCTTTGACAAATAATTTAAAATATTTTAGAGAAACAGGCAGCATTAACCAATTTTCTTAGCGAGGAACTTCAAAATCAAAACGTCAAAATAGGCCAGATTTTCTATTTACCACATTTTAAGTTAAGAACAAAATTTACACCAATCAGATGCAGTAGAAATAAACTTACTTTTAAGATTAAATTTTTTTCCACTCCTTTTACATATACATGCACCCCTCTAATGCTATCTACCATTCAATGATTGTAGTTTTTCTTCAAGAGGTAAGTGTGCTATTTCACTCTATAAATCAAGCAGTAGTAGTCAAGCAGTTTTGAGGAGTCTTCAGGACAGAAATATAAAGGAAGGACTCAATACTTTCCAGCAAAATATAATATTGTGCTATATATAATGTGTTAAAGGCACAATATACATGTATTGCATTAAGAGATGGAGACAAATTCCAAATACTTACAGGTAAATTAATTTGAAGTCTCATTTTGGTTCCAATTACTTAGAATGAAGACCAATAATGTCTGTTCAAGGAAGATACACTACTAAAATAGCAATTCCTTGTCACAGCAGAATATGCCAGGGAAAATATTATCTCTGTCTTACTGCCATTGACTGTTACAGATTTATTCCATAAACCTGGTCTGTGAACTTTAATTGATTTATGGCTGGTGAGCATGTCTTGGTAGCTATTGAAACATAGAACCTTCTCTGATACTTCAGCAGTTTTCTGTGAAAGAGAAACATCCAATTTTTAATTACTTATAAAATCCAAGGTCTTTCTAGTTAAGTTGAAAATAAGTAAATCAGAGTTGGTCAGTAATTTTATAATGAAACTTCTTCAACGGAAAATATAATATTTCAATCACAACTTACTTTGCTTATAAAATTATATCTATCTCAGAAATTTCCTGACTGTAGGTAGCTATTCCTCTGGATTTCTCAGAGTTTAGGTCACCTTTGGCAGCACAGGGACTAGGAGAAGCGGCTTTCAAATAATCAGGTTGCTGCCACTTCAGTTTAAAGGTTTGGAAGTCTCTCAGAAAGAGAGACTCATTCAAAGTTGTTAAAAGATATTTCAGAATACTCATTCTTCTGAGCTTTTAATCTTGGTGGCCTTTTCTAAGGTTTTTTTTAATGTAATTTTCAGAGCAGGAATTATGCATTCCAGCCCACCCTAATGGAAATTAATCCAATGATGTAATGCCTTTTGCAGTGCAGTTGTCTGTGCATCAGAAAAATCACACACTGAAGAAATAAAGGAACTGTCAAAAGGAACAACAATTTAGAGCTACAGCTGAGCCTGCTATGTTTGGCATTTCTGCCAAACAGATATCTGAGTTATCTTAATTGAATGTATTTGAGATTAGCAAATACAGTGATATAAATTTTTTAAAAATCTTCAATTTAGAGGAAAAATACTCAAAGTTTCATCAAGCCTTTAGTAAAATGGCAGGAGAAAGCTACAGAATTACACCAAGATGTGCCCAAGGTATGGCAAAATAAAAAGAAACAAACAAACAAAAAAGAACTATTCAAAACAAAAAAAACCCCAAAACTATTCGAAACATGGTAAATAAAAACATAAAAATATGAAATATATAATTGCAGGTAAGCATGAAGTTAGATTTTAATTCTTCAATAAATTCTGCAGACCACACAGAATCAAAAAAAAACCCAAAACTTATTTAATTTCAAATTTCCCAGGCAGAACAGTTCTGTATTGTAGAAGAACAGAAGAAAGAGGTAAATTCTACCCAGCAGTTTGTTCTTTACTCTCTTCCTGGCATAAATTGCACTAACAGTGAACCATTCAAATGTAGCTGCCTTCAAACACTATTTTTCAGAGAAATTCACAACAATGAAGTGTCGCCATAATATTTATGGAGGCTACTTGTTTTCCTGGGGCGCCAAAAGTCTGGAGAGCAGTTGGGTCAAACAAACTGCAGCCAGTGTCAAACAATAGATAATGGAGCATAAGCACTTGTACAGACAAACATCTTCCTTGAGATCGCTCCTAGTTAAGTAACACTGCTTCAAATAATATCTCCATTATGCTTGGAGGGTTGAACAGCTAGGATTCAACCATCTTTTATTCTGAAAAACTTAAATACATAGCAACAAAATCATCCAAAAATGCTAAATGATAATGATTACAAACATGAGATCAGTGAAGCGATATTTATAGAACTGCTAATCCTGAAACAAGAAAAGCTTTAATATCCATGTTATTTCAATGTTTTCCAGCACATGATAGCTCAAAGGTATACTGGCTTTTCTGGAACATCTAAAATCAGACATATTTGCATAAATTGTCAAAGAAACAACCAACTTAGGAATGCTTTTTGTCATTTCATGACACTGACTCAGATGAGCATACTTCTCTTACTCATTCAAAATAAACTATACTAAATCTCATTACTGCCCAGCTTCGTGTACAGACCATAAACAGCACAACTGCAGCTAATGAGTACTCATTCTCAGAGCATTCACTTCAAGAATAATAAAAATTTTAATAAAGCACTTTCCAGATTTTTTTATTTGATTTGCAGATCCATGAGATATTGCCAGTGGTGGCAAAGGGCTTTATAGAGCCAAGGCAAACAATAGGCTCAGGGGTGTTTAGAATTCAGTTCTGTAACTGCTGGTTATAGATTACCCAGCAGTACTCCACTGATTTGGCTGAGGTGCAAATGAATGATCACAATTGTCCTGAATTAGCCCAAGCGCACAACAGGGATGTTTATCCTGGCCTTCTTTCAGGCCAGCTATTTGTTAGGCTACAAAAGCACAGATGTTATCTGTGCATCATAACTCTGGAGTGACGTGGGCAGTACTTGATCTTCATAAAACCTGCTAGTTCAAAGTTAGTCTTTCAAAAATTCCAGAAGAAAATTGAACCCTCAGAAGAAGTTCATATTGGATCAACATTTTCTATCATGTTCTGATACAATACCAGGTAATCTCGTACTGGATTTACAATACTATAGATTCAAGGACTTAAAACATACCAGATGCAAGAGCATGATTGCTTTTTAGAGAGCTGCTCAAGTAAAACCATCTCCTTTAACTTTAGGTCGTCCCACCCTCAGACAACTTTCTTGGTTGCAATGAAGGTATGAAAACACAGAGGGAATCCAACCTAGAAACCGATAAAGTTTAAGTTTATAGAAAGGGTGAAAAATAAAGAGTTACTGCTGTTTTTACTACAGAAGAAATCCCTGGGGGGTATCACACCAGTCACACTGGAACAGCTGAAAAAGAGCATGGAGGCAGAAATCAGAGTTGGGAAGCAAGAATATATCATGGGAGACAATCCAGAGTACCTGCAGCAAATGGTTACCTTTTAGTGATAATACATCTGACATACTCACTCCACTCACAGAAAACCAACCACTTGGGAAATCACATTTCTAGCAGAATCCACAGGAATAAATATCATGTTAATAGCATTTGACTTCACAAATTAAATTACATATGCTGGCCAAGAGTCAGAATCACACAAGCTTTTAGGAGCAAGTCACATACTCCTTTAAAATCACTGTTTCATGCATATATGTATTTAAGAAATGTGTGTCTATGCTATGAGCAGCTGCAGCCTTTAACAGAAACTGAACGTAGTAGTTCTTTACAAGTCTAAGCAGTTTTGTAAGAGAGAGGTCAGGGAGAAGTCTGGCTTCTTCAGTCTGCAGCACTGCCTGACTAATTGCAAAGCTTTATGGACTGTAAAAACTGAGTCACTTCACTGTCAGCTGTAACTTCATAAGAGATGTACTCAATTTCTGTTTAGTTTTCCTTAACCACAACAGAGTGCAATTTTTTCTCCTTTTAGTCACAACTGCTCAGTTCTCCCATTTCCCCAGTAAAATGAAAGGATTTACTTTGTATTAAGTTCTGACTGCCTCTATAGATCCTCTTTATGAAGCCTTGTTCTAAAAGTTCCACAATTTGCATTGGTGACCTCAAGTATGCCATGAAATTGTATGGGAAGGCAGTAAAGGTAAAACAAAAATTCAAATACCTACTGTTGCCAGAGAAGGAATACAGAACTCCATCACTGTGCAGTCTGTGGATCAAGCTTAGCCCATTTGATCTTTAGCTGGTTGGTTAGTTGGTTATTTTCCTTCCTTTTGGAAGGATTTGAATGTCTGGAGGGGGGTTTTGACAAAAATAAACCTTTCATGTTAGATAAAATACAGTAGTACTGGAGGACTTGCTACCATAGTAGAACTTACACCTTTTTGCAGTCTTATTTGTCAAATAGTCTCCAGTAAATGGCAGTGGAAATAATTGCCACTATTTTGTTTTAGCCCTCCTCCAGAGATTAAACCAGGAGTAAGCCAGATCATATGGAAAACACAAACAAAATGGAACAGTACGAAATGGGTTCACTCCTAAACGATTATTTTGACATCTTCCAGGAAAAATTCTGTCAGGCACAATTTTGATAAACCTGAGGATACGTTTCTCTTTCAGATGTATGAAGTGAATGCCTATTTTTATTATTACTTCCACTGGTAACTATGTAATTTCAGTATTTAGGCATTTGCATTTTTCTAACTCTATATAATTAGCAAGACAAAAGGCCTTTTTTCTCCTATCCAGATATTTTGACTTTGCTCTGTTGTGGAGGTGGAGCAGAACCTGGGAGTTACATGTGGGAGGGCCATATGAACTCTGAGTTATTGACCCATAGCTCTGAGAGACTGTGGCAGGCAACTGTGCAACAGCTAAATTAGAGCATGACGTTATTAAAGAAACGTTTGTAATAATTGGTCAGCAATCAAGGACCCCTGCACAAGGAGTTGGCAGCAGTTCAAACTAAGAGGAAAGTAATTATTTCTGTAGTCAATTATGTACAAGCTCTTTCTAAGCAGAGATCTGAGTAGAACACTTACAAGGTGAATAGCCACAGAAAATATCTCTTAGGAAATTTTAGAAGTGTTGGATAGAGCATAAGTAGAGTCAGATGTCTAAGCTACAAAAAGATATACAGAATACAGAAATTTAATTGCAGTTTAGTAGTCAGTTTCATAAAACTTTATCTTTAATCTCCTTTCCATTGTCCTAAGATATAATACTTAATTTTAGTTGGACACAGGTGAGGGATGTATGAACATGTTCATTTAAAGGTCTAATGGGGAATCACAGTATTTTATTGTATTATTGTATACCTGTAAACATGCTGCTACTGTTCTTACTGGTATCATAGGCAAATTATGATTTGTGAACCACTCCTTCAATTTGCAATCATTTCTACTACAGCTTTCTATAAACACAGCAATTCACCTACTCACAGTAAACTAGAGGATCAGCAATTATTCTAAACCATCAACAGCATTGGTACACGCCAGAAATTGCAAAAAAAATATAGTATGAACCTGAAAATTAATTGTATGCCTATTATCTATATGATAATAATGTAAATATCTTTCTAAAAGTAAAATAATATGACTGGATAAAAACCTTCTTTAAATTGCTAATATTAAGTAACTAGAAATCAAGACAGCAAATTTGAAATTTCTCATATTATGCATTTAATTAGATACATATTTACAAGCTACAAAGTTATAATTATAAATTGTTTACCTGAATACTCAGGTGCAGAAACAGACTTAAATCAAGCTGTTCATGATTTAAAATGAAAATATTCTTACTGTAATTATAGCACTAATGAGATGCATACCAGTCAACAGATACATCATTGTATACCTTCCATTTTCTGTTCAGAACATTTCTGAAAACAAATTTCATGTTACTTAAAGTCCCCTTAGAAATACCTGTCATTTCGATTACTTTTAAGAGCTTATGCCTTAATAGGAAAGTTTTCACATTACAAGAAAGTAAAAATAGGCAACATTACAAGTAAAAACCACCGAAGTATATACCCATTAATTCCTGATGTAGTTAGCAGTAAGTGACAATCTGTCTTGCTACTTTATACCACAGGCATCCACCTGTAATTCCATCTCTTCTCTTCTTTTTGTTTGTTTAATACTCACAAATTTATGAATATTTTATAATATGTTCTGTTTTGATAATCTCTTCAGTTAAGCTTTACTGAACTACCATAGATGAGGCAAATAGACCATAGAAACAAAATAAAATACAGTATAAAATAAAATGTAAGCAAGCAACACAGAAAAAGAAAGGAAAGGTCTCTGTCATATCTGGTTCTGGAAATAGATCTTCCACTCTTCCACCAGTATCCATGGACCTAGTGAAGGAATGACTGTTCTTGAAATAAAATTATACATTCTAGTCTGTTTTTGACCTAACTAGGCTGCTAATCTGGATTCTATTCAATGCCTTTAAAAGAATTCTATCTTCTGATACTTCAACAGGTGCACAGGATGGCATTTTTCCACTTTCTTTGACATCAAGCCAAATATCCCCAAATCAGTGACTAAGGTCCCTTTTTTTCTTCTACAAAGTGTGTACACATGCAATTTGTCACTGCAGCATTGCAGGATCAACAAACTGGGTGTATGTCAGACCCTTTTAGAGCCTAAAACAGTTTAGACTCTGCTTCCTGAAGAAATCAAGGTCTCTTATGTTAAGTGTGAAGAAAAAGAAAGGGAAGAAGGTAAGGAAAGAAGCTTATGACTGTTTTCCAAATCCCTTTTGCCATATGAGTTAGCACAAATTAGTTTTAATCAGTGATGGCAATAGCACATTTTCATTTTAGAGCAGTAACATTTTCATAAAGTGGTCTAAACTAACCGAATGTGAATTTCAAGCCATGAAATTCTTGGAACCTTGGACTTTAATTTTTCCCACTCAGACATTTTTTCTGGCCAATTAGAGACAGTTCTAGCAAATACAAATGTTTACGAAAATCATTATTTACTTGCTAATGAATTCAAAACTCAGAACTTGCCCCTAGTATTATGACCAGCAGTGATGAGGATAGTAGAAGCTACTTGCAAAGGTGTCTAAGATGTCTACTTGCAAAATAAAATAAAATGGTGGGGGGGAATGTCTGGCTGTTCCACATTGACATTGAGTGAAGTGGCAAAAAGACAAAATAGACCTTAAACAGACAGCACACAATTTCACACAGTGAGGAACAATAGAGAGTTAAGTCAAGTCTACATGCAGATTAAGGAAAATGCCAAACAATGCAAGGCCAGGAAGCATAAACACCTCTGCTTTAAACCTGGTTCTCTGCATTCCAAATCAAGATCCTTTTAAAAAGCTGCTTTTCTTTCTGAGCCCACCACCATGCTCTATTCAGCAGCAGAATACAACTCTCCTAGGCAGCAAATCATCTGGATCTATTGACACCATAATACATTTAAGTTAGAGACTTATTTACTGTCTAAATTAAGATTCATCGCATAGAGAATGAAAGGCTGTGGGAGAAAAGGTGTAATTGGTGGCATTTTAACTGGCTGGTAAGGAGCCCCTTGGCTAGGCTGTGACAAGGTGTTTTTTGAAGTGAAAGGCACGCAAGGCTCCCTTCAGTCAGGCAGCTGGAATTCCTGCAGTGGCTTGAATGGCTTTTGGTTTTATTCTTCTGCATAACAGAGAATTATAAAAGCCACACTGTTATATGAGGTATTTAGCTGTTCCTTGTTATTTGTTTTTGCTTTCTCCATGAACCACAAAACATTAGAAGCTTGCAATCTACATACTGAAGATTTTAATTAAAAAAACAGAAGCTACAGTCAAGACAGAAATTTACACAACTCATTTTCACACATCTTGTTTCACTGAGCTTGTGTTTTATACATCCAGGCATCAATAAAATCAGCACCAATGCTAAGGATCTAGTTATGAAATTCAAATTAGTGTCTTCTCTGGCAGATAATGTCCTTGGTTGCAGCACTGCTGCAATTCCAGTATAAGGGAAACAGCGTGGGATTTTGACTTGCCATACAGAAGTAAGAGCTTGGCTGTAAAGCACCATAAACCAAATAAAAGTTGTATATCATTTTAATTTAATTCCAAATATCCCAGCCTTTATTGCAACACTTAGATTAGCAAGATCTGAGAAAGCCTATAGAATAGAAAGCCTATTAAAAGGCCGTTTCCATTCAAGCTTCCACAGTAGACAGCTTTTTTTTACTGGGCATTCAAACAAGGATTTTCATTTAGCTTTAAGTGTTTTCAACTGACCTATCTTCTAGAATAGACTCTATTTCACAGAAATAAATGAAAAAAACCAGCAAGCCAACAACAAAAAATAGCCCAAGACATACAAGGGTAAATGGACTTCTGCTGCCAAACTCATAATTAAAAGTCTATTATTAAAAAAGACGAAACACTAACCGAAAATTTAAGATAATTTTAAGTAAGGGTGTATTGTACAGCTTTTGAACACTATTCAGATAGTTGCCTAAGTAAAATCCAATATTCTTTGAGAAATAATGACCTGCTTGCAAAAATCTAATCAGCACTCTTGACTTGCAAAATTCCTTAAAACTGTGTTGAAATCACATGAAAATTATGTAGGTCTGTGGACTCTATCAGCAAGAACAGATTCAGCTTTATAATTCAAACCATGAAGTCTTGACTTCAGTGTAAATACACTACTGCACACTATTTTAAAAGCTCCATAATTTGGCATCATATGTAGTTTCATTAACAGTTCCCATCTCTAAGATGGAAGAATTCCCCTGACTGTTTATAAAAGAATTCTTCCCAAGTCAGATTATCTGGCAGTCGCTCTTATCTGTCCCTGAACCCTACCACATACAAACATGCTTCTACTTTGATATCTGCTCATCAACAAAATGAATCCTTTTCCTTAATGATTGATGTTTATAGTATAAAAGTGAGCCCAAATATCTACTCTGAAAATTTCATCTCTGAAATTTCCCCATAAAATGTTCATAATATTGACTAGTCAGTGATTTCTCATTGACTAGTGAATAATTAAAATAAAACCATTGGTAAGTCTGAAAAACAGTCAGTTGAGCACATATTTAATAATATAACCTTTTTTTTTTTTTAAATACAAGTATTTTAGCATTGTCTTGTCACAACAGTCATGAGGTTAGCACCAACCTGTGAAAAGTACACAGTTTCCAAACACTTAAGCTCCATTTTATATTGATACACAACAAACTCCAAATATCATTTTAACTACTCCTAAAGAAGCATGAACCTTATTTCCTGGAGCTCTTGTGCCGAGTACCACCAATATTTAGTTATTTGCATTAGTTTGTTTAATGGTACCATTCCAGAGGCAGCTGAAAGGAAATGTTTCAACCCAAGAGTCTAGTGGTAACAGAGAACTTACAGAACAAAAACAAACAGCTAAGACCCTGCACAAATGGAAGTCTGCACAAATTGATGGAGGTCTCTGGTAACAGGAACTCAGAGGCAAAATGTGTGACATCATTGAATAATCAAAATATTTGCTCTGCTGCATAGACTTTGGAGATTTTATGGGGACACTTTTCCCAAAGTGCATTATCTTAAACAGAATGATGATAGGATTCAGAGCAGGTATTCAAAAGCATATCACAGAGAAGTTATCATAAATCCCTGGCCACACCTGGAACGTGGTTTTCCAGTCAAGCGAACTAATTTATCTTTAAAGATAGATAGAGACAGTGGAAACCCCCTTCCCCACAGCCAGTTTGATTCTCTACTCAATGCACAGGGGAAACAGACAGTGCCACAGTAGACCCATCTAATCTTCCACACTTTAAATAACCTGTTTTCCTTCAACATCTGAGGCACTATTTAGCGTCTGTGGAATACCTTTAGAAACCCAGGATTACAAATCTTTCCAGCAAAAATAATAGTGCTATTTTTTGCTTCAGCAAGTGTAACAGATCTGTAACAACCTGATATCAGCTTTCAGATCAAAAACCTGGCAAATACTGAAAAGGAGATGTTGACATTTGAGGGGTTTAGGATGCACTACTTTGACAGAGTTTCTCTCTGACAGGTTGCAGATGTTTATTTACCTATCATTTGCACTGAAAGTCTACATGAAAACTGCATTTGAGAGCAGTGAATTAGACGCTGCAGATACATAGTGGTCCTCTCAAATACTCCTTCAATTAGTTTCTAGCATTATTGAACACCAAAGTAATTGACAAAAAACAGACATAGCAGCTTCCCAATAGCTAAGCACATTTTAATATAGACTTCTTTACCTTCAGTCTTAAAGACAAAGTATTACTACTTCCTATAGAATTGCTTATAATATACTTACCCATACATACTGACAGCAATGAAAAAAACAGCTCCAGAAAGGCTGATTCTGATGAAAACATTTACAAAATCATATCAGAGATACGGATGTGCTAACTTGGAAGGACTTACCTGCATTTCAGTTTGGGTAATTGCTCTCACTTATTATACATTTTTAAATGAGATGACCGAACCTAATAGAGAGTCTGACATTAATCTAAGTACCACCGTAAACCAGAATGATGTACTGTATGTCGGAACAAATACTGTTCACAGCTCAGAGATAACTCTCCCGTTTGCTAATTAGACATCTTAACAAACAGAAGAAAATTATCTTTCCCAAGGAACAGAACAAAACCAAGGAGAGAAGCTACTCACATTCCTTTGAGCCGTTGCCACATTTTCTCTGCATGTCCTCCTATTTGGTACTGTACAGAGGCGCTCTCCAGTTCCCGAGTTGTTTCTGTCGCTCGAGCCCCCATCGTTATTGTCCTACAGCGATACAGTTACAGTCAGCCTCAGCAGCAAGTAAAAGCAGTCCTTAGTCCACTACAAATTTCAGAAGATCCACGCATGTTAGACAGTAGCTGCTGTAATAGCAAAACACATGAGAATTACAACAGCTGAGGGACGATCCTGCCTGAATCGCTATTCACTTTGACAGACAAATCCACTCTTTCCCCCCAAGCACAGAGCAAGTACACACAGCTCCTCTGACCTCACGAGTCTAATCCATACGGGAGAGCCAGCTACTTATACTACTGACTGCTCAAGCTCCTTTTTCATGCACTTTTTCTGCTGTAGGAATACACACAGAAGCACAAAAGATTCCTTAAAATGGACTATAATTCATTGCCATGCAGGATAAATGTGAATGGCTTTAACAATCCAGAAGGAAAGAAAGGCTGGTTTCTGCTTTGCAGGTTGGAGAAACAGGCTGCAATAAGAAAGCAGATGGTAGATGCCAGTATCAGCCACATCACCCTACAAAAAGCAAGTGTGTTCAAATGCCAGAGCTTTCCTCTCTTTAGTTGATCCTGAATTGTTTCTTATTGAATAAATATCTACCAGCCTGTCAATAAAAATATGACTGTACAAATGCTAAGTCAGTAGCAAAGACACATCTAAATCCCTGCAGAAGAGAAATCAGCAAGTGCTACAGGTTGTTACTGAAGGAATATGCTGTAATGATGACTGTTCACCTTCTCCTAGCAACTCCACACAGTAGGTAACTGTCAATTTAACTGGTGGAAAATGCAGCAGCTGCAAGACAGCCTGCTCTGCAAATCCTCCGGGACAGCAGCACGTGTGTGTCAAAATCTGATGCTGAACTCTGTGTGTCTGCCAGCTAAAAACAATTAAGTGCATACAAACAGCAAAAGGGTTGAGGAGTAATCAGCACATGAGCCATGCAGCAGATTGCCTGCTCTGCCTTCCAAGCGCAAACCCGAGAACCTATCTGCAAAGCCAAAGTCAGGGCTTGGAGAGGGCAAAGGAGGGGATTTCCTTGCTGCTTGCTCAGTCACAGATTTGGGTTTGCAGAGCACTTCTCCACTCTGAAAATAGCACCTGTCTTGTTTGGTGAGTAAAAATCTTCATTTCTGAGGCAGCAGCCAAATAATCAAATATACCCCAGACTTGTCTCAGTGATCATGTTTATTTCAATCAGACTAAGAGCGGTGCAAGAAGCCAGGCATGAGGAACGTGCCAAGAGAGAGTAAACGTGTCAGCTTTGTCAGCTACTGGTGCCACTGCCAGTTGGGGAAAGAGCTTTGGGTCTGCACTGGAAAAGCGAGGATGAGCGTCCTCAGATGGTGACTGGTAGAAGCCTAAGAGTAAGGGAGGAATATTCAGTATGGCTTTAACTAAACAGCTTTATCTGTGTTAAATTTTGCCATGAAGTGAAATAATGAGTGTTCCTGTCTGATGCAATTGGCAGAAATGGATATTACTGCTAAGTACTTGGATTCTCATAGAAATATAAAAAAGAGGTTTACAGCTTTGAAATAATCTTAACACTTCAGAATTTCCAAACCAATTTTCTTTCTCTATGGCACCTTTTATGCACATTCTAGAGATCAATTACACCCTGTGAGAGTTTTAAACCAGTGTGAGTTCCATCTTTTGCACACTGATTTCAGGTGGATAATTAAACAGTACATTTCATTTGCTGCCATGGATTTAAGACATATGCAATTTAAAACTGCTATTAATTCCCAGACGTTCACCAAATTCTTTCTGACTCAGGCATTTAAGAGTCAATCCCATAAAATTCATTAATAATTTCTAAAAAAAAGTCACTGAATGAGTAAAATCACAATTTTCAAACAGCATCATAAGACAAAAATGAAGAGATACAAACATGTATTTTCAAAACTGTAAGGCATTTATTTGGTCAAAGGCAGCAGCAGTACCTTTCAACTACTTAAAATCTTCCAAACTTTCCACTCCTGTTTTGCAAGGAGTCCAACCCAAGTTTGTATGAAAGAGTATAAATATTCCTCCACGGAATAATTAATAAGAACATCTCACACTAATCTGGGCTCTTCCCTGCCTTTTAACTGCCAAATATCTGAAGCAAACCAAAGAAATTAAGTATTTATAGAAACCACATAAACCTCCAGGGACAGAGGGGGAATTTTAAGGGCCTCATAAAGTATTTCCAGCTCTTGTTGTCCAATTCTACAATGAAAAAAAAGTGGTGTTTGCAAGCTGTTCTCTCTCTTCTCAGAAGGAATTCAGTAGTTGAAGATATGTTGCTTTGATTTACGGAAGGAGAGGAAGGCGAGGAAGGCGAGGAAGGCGAGGAACTGCCCAAGCAGTATCCCTGTAAACAGAGATATGCCTGCTAATGTCACTCGAACTCCAAAAAGGAAAATTGTAAAACCCCTGCTCCCTGAAGGACCCCGCTTCTACAATAGAAATTCCGACAGCAAAAGCACCCAGCATGGCTTAAGCAAAAGGCAAGCACAGCAGCCTTTGCTCCAAAGGTTTATCCTGAAAACTGATACAGCAAGCCATCAGAGAAGGCACCAAAAGATGAAATTGTATTTCTGAAAATGAAAGAAAGAGCAGGAAAAAAAACCCAGATAGAGCAGGCATTTGAAAATCACAAAATTGGCCAGAACATGTCCTGCAGTTCCCTAGGGAGACAGAAACAAACCATCTAAAACAAAAGAACAACTTTTAAGTTATCTGGAAAACATGAGCAAAAAGCCCTCGTGGAAACCCTGGGGAAGGAGACACCTTTCCTCCCTTTAGCTTCTGTGAATAAAGCTCAGAGAATGAAGCAGCTGAGCCTGCATCCTTGCTCGGGCTCAGTGGAGGGCAGGCAGGAGGCTGCAAAGGACAGAGCCAAGGCACAGCTCTTGCTGCAAGAGGTGACCCAGGGCCCAGAGGCCAGGAGCGTGCTGCTGAGCACAGAGCAGCCACACGATCCAGCCCGTGGGGAGCAGTGAGGAGTCAGCAGTGGAATTACAGCCAGCCCAAAGTACAGAGGTCAGAAAAATTGACCTCTGAACCTGTAGTACAGGCAGGTCAGAAGAGGATACAGAATACTAAACTGTGAACAGCTGCTTTAGAAAGCAAGGCTAATCAAGAGGGCCAGCATCTGAAATGAAAAATCATCCTTAGCTGTTTCCTTCTTTCCATTTCCTGTTCTTGAACCAGTGTTCTGTTCTTGACCTACCTAACCCATCATTTGTGCTACAGTCCCAGCAAGTCACTGTTATGGTCCATCTTGATCCTAAAAAACATTTTTTACACTTTGTGCACATTTTTTCTATTATTTTTAGAGTTCAGCTTAAAATTTCCATACTAAAGTCAACCCACACTTCTATTAGCCAATATGGAATGCATTAAAACAGGAATAATTAACTTCTTCACCCTTAATTATGGTGATAATAAAACTCTCCCAGTGATGCTTAATCCTCAGATAAGAAGCTATACTTAATGAAAATTTAAACTAAGATCTTTTTCTCTCATCCAGATGTAATTCATTCGAGTAGTAATATCAATACAAAGAAATAACTTTAAAATATATGCACCAGTACAGAAATCAGATTGCCTTTTCAATATTGACTACTGACAGACCTTTACAGTTACATTAAAAATCACACAATTGCAATGAAAACAACTTACCTGGAAACTGGGGTAAACCTGCAGCTACACCAGTTAATTAGCTATAAGAAGAGGAAAGGGATCATGCAGGTTTTGATGAGGAGAATAAGAGCTTTATTTTAAAGACATTCTCTGCTCCTGAAGGGAAATTAAATACGCTGTTTTGTTTGAAATTAATCTTCAAAACATCTAATTCATGACGCATGGAAAATAAAGAAGTATCAAGAGACCTGCAGGGTGACTTGTCAAACGAATACCCATGCCTCCAAACGTGACAACACAAACCTCCCTGCGGTGGAACTGCAGGAGAGCCATGAACCAATTAAGCAATCTGAAAACATAAGGGAAAAAACCCAAACCAAAACAAATCCTCAAAAAGATAAGATAAACTTATTGTAATTAGTGACGGCAGGTATTATATTTGCACGCTGTGTGTCCTGGCCCTGCTCTACCAAGCACTAATATACATTTAATTTTAAGCAGGTAAAGCATTGCATTTATTTGCTGGGTAAGAGAGAGTTCAACAGCATTGTAAATAACAGAGTTAAACCACTGAAGAACTGCCTGCCAGTGGACTCAAGTGCTACCTGGTGCTTTGTGAACAGAACCTAAGATAGCAGAGAGATTACATCACTCAAATTCTGCCCTTGCAGAAAAGGAATGGTTTGCAAGTCAGTGTTCTCCACGTCTACATTTGCCCCCCCCATTGTCTATTACATTTTCATTTGTGCGAGCAATCCTCTTTTGTACAAGTAGAGTTTCCAGGTTGCTTGCAATGTCCAAATATCTGAATTATTAATCAATAGGAAATGTAGCAGAGGAATAAGAAATATTTGATCTTACTAAAGTTCATGGACTTTATTTAAATACATAGTCTCCAGAAATCTGGCAATGACAAAACATTTATATTACAGTAATCTGGGATTTTCAGATTCTCCAAGAATATATTAACAAAATTAGTACAGTTACATAATTGAGGAATAGCAACTCTAAAAAGTTATGCATATGAGCTACACAGTGTATTGGCATTGACTCAATTAAGTAGGCAAAAGAGCTGGGATTGATATATCAACAGTGCTTAGATGACCTATATAAGGAGACCAAACAGGGAACATTTTCCCCTTTTTTTTTAACTTCAGTATTTTTTGCTACTTCTGATTTACCGTATTTCAGACTTGTTTATATAATCACTAAAGTATGTATATTCATTTATGTGCCCTTCAAGTACCCACTTTAAGCTTAGCAAGGAGAAAAAGAACCTTTTATTTGTTTGCTATGTGCACAGCCTATCATATTGGTAATGAACATGGTGTCAGATTTATCAAAGCTTTTAGGCAATTAAAAATGAAAACAAATACCCCAAAAAAACTTGCAAACAATTTAGCTAAAAACCTCGGGGCACAAATAGATATATATTTGCCAACCTACCTATGACACATTAAGACCTTATCACATTTGATTGTTCAATACCACCCCTCACTAGAAGCAACCAGCACCAAAGGCCTGTCATGACTGTGTGAGTGCTCACAGACCAGTTCAGTGCCACGTAAAGTCAGGCTGATTAAGGCAGATGTCTGAAATCTGCACCTTGCTGGACCTCACTGCAGTCCACAGAATTTAGATGTCCAGGCACCCTGTTAAGCATGTCTATCTTCAATTTACTTTGAACATGATCTTATTCCCAATTTAGAATCATAGAATCATTCACTTAATTCAGTGAACCAAACAATCTGACAAATTCTAGGATGCAGAGATAGCAAAAAATGAATAATTGCCAAGATACGTAATACATGAGAAATGTGCTACGGATAATCTGAACAAAAAGAACTGCAGATGAAAACTTGCTACTGCATCATAAGTAAAAAAACAGAATGAGATAAAGTGAGTGTGTCTTGAGCAACTGGACTTAGAAAGAGGTTTTAGAACCAAAGTTTGAAAACAGGCAGTAGTCAATCAAGAAGAAACCAAATGTTCAGTAGAAAGTGTGTTACAATTTAATCAGTGAATTAAAGGTAGCAAGAGAGTGGTTCAAGGCAGGGTGATGAAACATCTTGACCTGCGTTGTAAGACAGATGCTTACTTGGCATCTACATCTTTCTCCAGGTATGTTTAAATTGGTCAGCAGAAATTTACTGGTAATCTGAGCTAAATGAGAACTGTTTCACACACAGGGAAAGGAACAGATGTAGCGCAAGCAAAGAATGGTAAGTACAAAACAGGTTTGAGGTTTTCTTCAGTCTTACTTCCCTTTAAAACTGACTTTTTAATAACTTTTTAGTATTTAATTGTAGTACTTCAGGAAAGAAAAGATTACTATAGAGAACCATGACAATTGGACTAAATTTTCTGAAAACAGCAATTGCACATAGCTCATACAGTGGCAGAGGGCAATCAGCACAGCTGAAGAAAATAGAGATTATGGATTTTTTAAGGCTTACTGACTTTTAGCCTCTTAATTTGGAATGAATTGGCAAACTGGTATTGAAAATTATCAATTAAAATTGAGAAGTAACAGTCATGAAACAAACAGTAGATTTTAAGAACTCCTTAGGAAACAACTTGACTACAAAGCTAATATACTAGCTTTTGCAAAGAGAGGAAACTGATCTAGAACTGCCATGAGCATTGAAATAAGAGGGATTGAAATTGCCACAGAGAATCACAAGGATGGTGATGTACTTCATAATAACATGAGATTGGTCCTTAACAACATCAAAAAGACAAGACTGCCCTCATAGTGAAGAACAAACTGTTGTAGAATGAATAAAGATGTCCTAGACTAGTTGTCCTCCTTTTATCAGAGCCCATTGCATCTTTTATTACATTTTGGATGTATTCAATGAATCCTTTAGAGGTGTTATAATTATGTACAGAGGAGGTAGTGGCAAGGTAAAAAGTCATTTGAACACAGATGCTGTGGTTGACTGTGAAAACTCCTGCCGAGCTATTGGTATTTGCATATAACTAAAGAAAGAAAGAATATGGAATACCAAACAAAAGGAAATGGGATATCTAGGTATGACAAAGCATTTTCCAGTTTATCCCACTGAACCACATCAGCTATAAAATAATAACTAATCCATGGTGGGAAGGTGTGTTGATATAGAACAACATGAAGTCATTTCAGCTAATCATTGTCTAAAAGGAGTTTTTTGAACAATCATTTTGAGCTACTCCACAAAGAAAACAAGAAAATTATTTAATTTTGCTAAACATTACTTACACAAGGACCACAGCAACAAGAAAATGTTTCTTGATATTTATAAAATATTATAACAGAGCAGATGCCAGCAGAGAAAAAAAGTCTCTTCATCTCAAACTAAAGAGATAAACTTGGGACTACCCTGACTATAGCTATTTTTACTGTACAGAAACTTTCCACTAGTAGCTGTCCCAAAGAGGTGGAATCAAATTTCAAGGCAGAATGGCAAAGACAGCCTCTTTGAGACAAAGCCACATCATAATCCCAAGTATCACCTCTACTTTTGGTGCAGTTCTGTGCATTTTAGAATATGCACAATAGTACCTGATTCAGAACTAATCTGTTTAAACCTCCACACTTCAGGGAATTGCTACAGAATTTGAAATCTAAGGACAGCCAAAAAGGCCCTTTCTTAACATATTCTGAACTTTAACCTTAATTTCAGCAAGATGTTTTCCATGTTTTGGCTTTTAAACACCTTAAAAGTTGAGTGGGATATTAAAGTGATGGGGAAAACATGCAGCATTAGGATTTTTTTTTCACTTTGCATTCCAAAAAACCTTCCCAGTACCTTAATTACACATTGCATACTGGTTCTCAAACTTGGAAAACATTGATTGGTCGCTGCGGCCTATCTTAGACTGAAATTGGCTTATTATTGCAGTATCAAAAGATAGGTCTATTCCTAAACTCTCATCAGCCATTACAGAGTTTAAAATCTGTCTGAATCATTGCTGCATTATTCATAGAATTTTAGAAATTATTCTTTTCTATAGTTATACAACTAAGTTTTCAGTGAAAGACTGCAATTTATAGAGAAAATCGTTTTGCAAAAACATTAGAAAAGTTCAAAAAGTTTTAATTGCATTCTGTGAAGATAGAAGTATTCTAGTGAATGTAACTGAAGCTGAACAATGTAGTTTCATGAAAAAAATACTGACTTAAGAGATTTTCAGGAGGAAGCCTAAACCTCTCAAATTACAAAGTGTTCCTTTTCTGTCAACAGTATTGGTATTTAAAAATTACATAATTTAGGAGTGAGACTGTCACTGGGACAGCTGCAAGCAGCTCACGAGTCCTTGGGGTGTTTCAAAAGGCAGGTATCTGACATGGCTCTGTTTGGTGGCACAGGACCTTGAGCAGCAATGCTTTCCAGTCCCTCCCAGCTGGACAGTGTTATTCCTTCTCCCATTCAACTAAGAGTTCTCTACAAATCCTGCTTTCCACTTACAGAAGAGCCCACAGTCAGAGGTAAAAAGGTTACAGTGCAAACTCAGAGAAACTTAGTCCACTTCTGGGGTCAAAATGTAAGCTTCAGCAGAGAATAAAATAAAGCAGGGAAAAATCATCCCCTCTGCTGATGTCCAGTGCTAAAATCTTGCTCAAGTGCTGTACAAAAGGTGTGGTCAGAGTAAAATTTCCTCACCATGAGCTTTGCTGTGCTGTGGCATCTTTCCAAATCAGTTAAAACTTGACCAAGTTATGTGACTAATGAGTTCTGAAGAAAAAAGAGCTTTGGGGGCTAGAGAGGCTGATCGCTCAAGAGAGTTGCTAAAATTAGCAGAGGTTTACACAATTTTTATGCACACAGGAATGTTTATTTTTAATAAAACTTTCCCTGTCTCTTGTAAATCTAAAGAAGACCAGAGAAATGAAGCAGTAGTGGATAACAATTTCTAAGACAGTTTTAATATATACTCACCTTGTATAAAAAAGCAGCTACAGGTTGCCTGAGAACTTTGTACCTGATGTTCTGAATTTCATAACTACCTTGTGTTGGTGTGGGAAGTTATATTAAACCATGAGGCAAACAGAAGAAAAATACATAAACAAGAAGAAATACAGAGTATCCAAGTGCTATGACAAGTACACAAGACAAAAAAAAGTAGCAGTGCAAGTATATGAACAGAACAAGAAAAATATTTCATCTTTTGCTTGTCTTCAGATGTCAGACCAAGATTTTTCTGTTTTTCTAAGAGACTAAAACAGTATTTATGTTCCACTTCTGAGGTCCAAGAGACTAATTACATTAAGATTTTTTTTTCTAGCGTCAGCAACCTACTGCTTGATATTTTTCACACCAGAAAATACCATTATGTCCATTTCTTTTAACAAAATAATAGCTCAGATCACATAACGACCTTTGCATAATGGAAAGTCTGCAGAGAGAAGGATGCATCAGGAGGATAAAGGCTACCTTTGAACTTCCTTATTACAGTGTTATACACCAGTGAATCCTCACCTGTCAATATCTCACAGAAAAAAAGAGGTTAAAATTACATAGGTGCAACCTAGCCAACCTGGGTTTCTGCAAGAATGGCAAACCTACTTCCCTTGCCTTATCTGACTGGTCTCAGGCAAGAAATTGTCACCATACTGGGATGGTTACTAGCACTGGTAAAAGAAAAGTGCACACAGAGGTGAAGATATGATCTGGACAAGTAGAAAAGAAGGGACAATAAAGATTCCCAAGTATCTTCTGTGGAAAGCATTTAAAAATAATAGAAAAAAGCACTTTACTTTTCCATGTAATTGCTTGTCCAGAGGGTTTCCAAGTCCCTAAATGTGTCCTAGTGCACACTGTGGGAATGAAGCAGTACATGCTGCAGAGAAATAAAGGGAAGGAATCCCTTTATAACTAATTCGGACATAAGCAAATCCATGAGATTGGAGTGCTGAAGGAGTCCAAAGATCCCACTGAGGCTGCTCTCTATCATCCATGAAATACTGAGGGAACTGGGGAGCCCATAGTAAAGGATGCTCAGGGGAGTCACTGCTCCCTGGCTGCAGCTACAGGCACCTAGGCAAAGGATAGAGAGGAGATGGAGGCAGATAATTCTCAAAGGTGCACATTTATAAGACAAGAAGTAATAGGCAAGTAGAAACATGAGAAATTCTGGATTTTGGGGAAAAATTCACCACTGAACACTCCAATATTTCAAAATGAGTTTTCATTGTGAGCAATTAAGTACTGGAAGAGGTTGCACAGAGGGGGTGTGGAATTGCTGTCCTAGGAGCATTCAGGGCTCAGCTGGACACATCCTCAAGTACATTTATCATGTTTGACTACAAGACCTCTGGAGTTCCCTTCCAGTTAAGACTGGGGCTCTGGGATTCTAACATGCAGCAAAGTATTGCCACCCTGGAGAAAGCTTACACCAGTAAATTAGGACTTTTCATTTCCAATTACTTGAAATTTGAACACTTCACATTGTTTCCAGCAGCAGGATATAGACAATACAATTTACTGGCAGAATTCATTGCTGCAGGATGCAATTGATTTAATTATGTTATTAAGATTTTTAGCAGATTAAGTATAAAAATAATTACAACCGTTATTAATGTGGCATAGGATACAAATAAAAAGGCTAGCAATTTTTGGGCTGTAGGCAGACCATAAGCATATCACCAGATAGAAAAAAAGCAAAATTATCTTCTTGCAATAATACAAAATCCCAGCCAGGTATATCTACTACACAATACTATCAGAGGTAGAAAATTGAATTATTTAACTGTTTTCCTACAGGTTATATACTGTTTTTTTAAAGGAATTCAAAAAATATTTTGTGTATTTGATTTCTCATTATAAGTAACAGACAATACCGCACATCAGTAATTATCTCTCTCCCTCTCCCTTTACTCATTCCTCTATAATATAAAAACAATTATGAGAGTATGCAAAAGACTGATAAAATATTGAATATTTTACTACTTACAAATTATTGTTGAAATGTGTCTACTAAATCGAGGTTTCTGAATGCAGAGGTACTGCAAAATAGAAGTAGAATTCAATATTCAATAACCCAAAATATTGAGCCCAAACAAAGGCTGAAAACATTAAAAGGCAAAAGCCTGGAAGAACTATCTGCTTTGTTTTTAAAACACAATTAAAACGAAGAGACGTTAGCAAATTTAATCTGCTACAGCTGACATCATTCCTGGGCATTGATTCAAACTCCAAATTTAATTTCGATGAAGCTTTACTAAAAGTAATGCCTTCTGCAGATTCTGACCCATCAGACTGAACTTATCTACTGAAAACAATAAAAAGTAACTTAACCAAATACAGTTTCTGTAAACAGTTTTAAAGATAGACAAAATACCTCTTAAATTGGCTTGGGACAGCATTCCATTGGATGGTGCTTACTATTAGCACAGTTTGTGTCCCTCCAAGTATCAGCATAGACTTCAAAGTTCTTTTGAAGGCCTTTTTTCTTTTTTTTTTTTTTAGATAGACACCTGCTCTGTGTCAAAATTTGATGACTTGCAATATATTGCTGGGGTGAAATGTACTTCCTACTGAAGAGAGAGGTATGACCTGATGAGCAAGGCAGAGAAGCAGAGAAAGAAAATCCAAGATGAGGAAATTCTCTGCCAAGGCCTACTGCCATGACATTTAGCAACATTTTAAATTTGTGACAACTGTAAAGGAAGATTCATCACTTAGATCACATCAATATAGTAACTTTCTACCCAAAAAATCTGCCTTCAAAATAAGTATTATTATGTAAAAAGTATTCTACTACTTTTTATGATAGATATCAAAGTGTACTTAGCTTATCCCTGTTACCAACTTCACAAAATTGGCAGGAAATTGCACGAGTTGAAGTTTTCTTGGGAAATCCTACGTTCCAAATTCACTCAGAAAAATTATCTGAAAGTACACTTGGCAGAGGCTTCTATAATCTCACAAAAGACCACACTGGAATTTGCTGGGGACTGACACAGCTTCAATCACATATTTTTGCATATGCAACAATCATTACTTGCATGAAAAAAAAGAATTGTATTTCTTCCTACAGGCTGATATTTAGCCAAATTCATTAAATACTAAATTGCATAGTAGCTCATTAATCCTCATTAGTGTGCATTTGTGTAGTTCCTATGATATCTACTTGTAAGTATCTGTAAGGGTAAATACTTTTCTCTTGTAATGAAATATACACATGCTCTGTTATTTTCTTTTATTTTTTTAATTACAGCAATCAAAAACATGCCATAAAATGCCAAGAACATAATACTAAAATCCTTCTCCTTCTTCATTCCCTTCTCAGTTCCTCAACTTTTTCCTTCATAAGAATAAGTGCTAAATGAATCCGTATACTCCAAAATAAAACTTTAAAGATAAAATCCATTTCCAAGAACTTTTTTTTTTTAAATTCTTTCTTACTCCTTAGACTAGAAGCTTGGAGATCATGAAAAAAAAACCCCAAACTTTGCTAACTCTCTTGGAGCATGATTCTTCAACACACACATGGCCTTTAAGCTAATCAGTGAAAAAAAAAAAGAGCTCATCAATGGAAAACCTGTGTTTCTTTAGATTTGCATCATTAATCAATAAATACCTTCAAATTAAATTTCTGTGTGTAGGAACACTACAGCTGACTGTATACTACAATATGGTATTTTAGAAGAAAACATCTGAAAAATACAAAATAGATACATTCAATTCCTTTGTGGACTATGAATATGCCCTGTGTTAACAAAGCCATTGAACACAGTAAACTGAGTACTGAGAAGGCAAGCACTTTTTTTCTAGTCTTAACAGAATTAATGTAATATCTCAGCATTTCCCTATACAGTTACTACCAGATAAAATCAATTCTTCTGACATTACAAAAAAATTCCTAAACAATCTGGACCTTCTATCTTGATACATTTTTTTATTCCATATTACCTGACCAAAAGCAGTAATAATGTGAGTGGGGGCTTTTTTTCCTGGTTTTCTGTGGGTTTGTTGGTTGCATTTTTGTTGAAGTGTCTGTTGTCTTTGATTGTTTGGATTTTTTTTGTTTTGTTTTTTTTTTTTTTTTTTTTGTTTTGTTTTTTTTTTGTTTTTTTTTTTTTTTTGTTTGGTAGGGGGAGCAGGACATTTCTTAAAAAAAAGTCGAATTAAAGGAGAAAAACACTCAGTTTTAGATCTCCTAAGAAAATCGTGAAAGTTAGGAAGATGATAATTAAGACTGATTTTCAAACACAAGTCTGATCTGCTTGGTCAGAACTGGTTCCTAAAGCGGGCTATAGTCTTCACTGAATGCAAAAGAACACCAGAAAGTCGCCTTCCAAATTGCTTTTTCAGACATCAAATTCCAACCATGTCAGACATGAAACAATTGACTTCCTTTGAAAGTTGTAGCTGTAGAGTTGCAAGGATTTGAAACGATGATAGCTCCCACCTTTTAAGGGTTCCTTGGCAGCAGAGCAGCGTTTGCTGGCAAGGAAAGGCAGCACACAAGGGACACAGTGGCAGCCCATAAAGGGAGAATGCAAGAAAGGACATTAGGAAAGCCTCAGCCTATTTGTAATTCACTGCTTCATTGTGCATCTGGTAAGACACAGATCAGGACAGGGAGTTAGTGAAAGTACCTCCCTTTAAGACCTTTTCTAACACTTCCTTGTATTGCTCATTGTAGATGAAAGGTTTTTATTCAGCCTGAATCTTTACAAATATGAAATACTTGGTATCACATAGCCTACATCAAGCTCAGGAAAAAGTAATAGCACGTGATGCTACAGCATGTGATAGAAGGGCTGTGCTTCTGGCACAAAATTATGCAGAAGAAATGAAGATCAACTTTCACTTCATGCTCTATAAAACAACCTAGCACCAGGGTAAAGCACCAAGGGCTGTGCCAATGAAATTATGCTTGGCACTGCTCTAAGTTTCACACAAATGTGGCCGTTTATAAAAAACAAATATTTTGTTCTGTGGAATCAGTTTAGTCCAGAATTTCTGATTCTCCCCATTCTCTACATGCTTTTAATAGCAAGTACCTGGTGGAAGAAACTGAATATTTTTGCTAAAAAATTAAAAAGTATGCAGTATGTCAAGTTTCTCAATCTCTACATATTTTCCAAAACAGCTTTGCGTTTCATTTTGTGTACAAGATTTCTGCCACTTGGATGAAAACAGCAGCTTAGAAAGGTCTTTTGTAATGCACTAGAAGTGACATGGGAAAAAAGCCTATAAGTTTTACTTTCAAAATTCTTGCAGCAAATTCACCATAAGTAAAAGTAGACATAATCCAAAAATCACTGTAAGCCAGTGGCATCCCAAAGGCTGCTGTAAAAAATTTACAGAGATGCTGGAAAGCTCCAATCGAAAAGAAGCAAAGCAAAATTAAACAGACAATGACAAAGAACACAAACAGCAAGAGACAAAACCAAAGCATTCATCACTGTGAACGGATACTATTTTATCCAAAAGAAGTGTCTTTGAAAAGAAAAAAATATATACTGGTTTCAAAATTCAAAATAAACCCATGGAGTTTAACTCTAAAAAAGAACTTTCCAATGAAGAATTTGTGCTCTCTAAATAATGAGTATCTAATCAAATTGGGCATTTTCTAAAAGCAAGAACATCAAGAATAATAACAAACTTACAAACTGAAACTTCAAAGAAATTAGATCATTGCTTTTTATCCTCCTACACATTTGATTTCTGTCCTCCTTATATAAGTGCATTTAGGATTTAATTATATAAAAACCAGTTATTTGGTCCCAAGCCAAGAATCCCCTTTCTGAACAAAAAGTGTAAACAGGAAAATAAATTTGAGAAAACAGTTTTCAGATTTTTCATCAGCTGATAAAACATGTTGGAAACTCACACGAATTATAAACTGAAGCTTAGAAAAGCAAATAATGAAAAGCACAAACGTGGTCCCCATTCAATGTAAGGCAGAGCATACTTTGAAAGCCATTACTATCTATTTGAAAATGTAGGCATGGACAAGCTGGAATGCCAGCTGCTTGTTGGAGCTGCAGATCTGCAAACCTGCAGTGTGCAAATGGCAGTGGGCATTTCAGGAGATTCGGGGTGTTTGTTAATGGAGCTACCAGTGCCTGCTGTGGCAGCAACGGCAGTGTCTGCTGCTGCAGGGCTGTGCACAGGGACCACCAAGGGCTGGGACACACCACGCTGATGCCACGTGCTGGGGCAGCCAGGGCTTCTGCTGGCATCGTTGGAACAATATTACTGGTATTATTACCAATTATCTAATTAATAGGTTGTAAAATTAGAAAGTAGACCCTCATTGGAGTTGCTGATGTGGCTTTGCACTTGCCTTTAAATCTGAAGGAGCTATACTATTGTAATGGGGTAAGTCAGGTTCTTCATGTGCCACTTTATGAACCTTATGATTATTAAGCACTCAAAGGCAGCTGCCAGAGTTTGCCAGAAATATAGGCACAGGTACTTATACACTGCTGGGTGCTCTATGACAGACATTGTACAAGGGAGTGAACCTGAATATAACTTGAGAATTTCTTCAGTTTACAAAAAATATTTCTTAAAATTTTTTTATATGGAAAATGCAATATATATTTTCTACTTCTTAAAATTCCTATATAAATAAAATTAACATTTTATGTTAGTACAGGTCATAGCAATCTGTCTCCTTAGCGAAACCTTTGATTGTGGGAATTACTAATAAAATTTCAGTGATTTTAGGTATCACTGAAGATGCTTTATGCTTCTGAGAGCCATTAATATTAGACCCTACACTTCTGCTTTTTTGTTTTTCTATATATAAATAAATAGATCATCTTTTAGTCACATAGAATTTAAAAGTGGGAAGGAATACAGAGGAGACAAATCCATGGAACAAAATTACAGTATAGCATTGAAAATATTCAATGTACCTTTATCTTAAAGACAACCTTTGGGATTAAAAGCTATTAAATGAAATGCATTCTAGCACAGCAATGGGACACTGATACTCAAGTATATTTTACTCCAGAGTTGTCAGTCTTTTCTTATCTGAAGCCTCATTTACATGATTCAATACAGTCTCCATGTTTTCCAAATACCAATGTTGCAATACGAAAGTTCCATAAACTCGGCCTTTTCAACAGCAAATGTTCATATTCAAAATGTTCTTAGATGTAAGTTCTCCCTTATTTAATTTTCAGTGAAGACCACAGATGGGAAAAACATTTGCTCAGACTTTATTGCAGAGCAGACTATTTAATAATCAATGTGTTGGCACATTGTTCATTTTGTCTTAAAATAAGTAGCTTTTAAAAGTACGTTCCAGTGGATAAAATTCCAAGAGTCTTCTTTTTCCTTTAAAGACAGCATGGGAGTTCAATGAGTGTGCAGACCAAAATGCTAAAATACTTTACAGCAGTTTCAGCTAAGGATATACAGGAACTCACTGGTACCAGCACACTAAAGTTCTAACGTCCTTCTGACTAGTTAATTAACATTGTTAAGGTTTAATGAGAGGATACAGTTAATACTCATTTGACAGTTTGTAAGGGAACAAACTGATGCTAAGTGATCACTATGTGATGATACAATTCTGTAAGTAAAGACACTTGGGGACAAGAAATCACCCATGTGCAATTGTCCTTGTAGGTAGTACATGGAATGCGACTTGAACTACCACCCCCTCCCTGCTGTGACACTGTAACTGCAAAGCAAAGCTAGAGTGAACTTCTCTTCCAAACAAATCACTAGGTACTTTGTTGACCAGCAAAAGTAATTTGGCAACATTTTAATACTGTCCAAGGAAAGCAAAGGAAATAAAGTCCAAAATCTTAAACAGCTGCAGAGAACAAAACTTGACTTAGGCAAGGTAGCACAAATAATAAAATATGTTCTATATTAAAGTCATTTGTGTATTTCATATTCTCTGTCAGCTAGCTGCAGAACACACCCTGTATTACACAAACCAAAATGTAGCATTTTAAAGGACATGGACATAATGGGGCACCAATGTTTCAATGTTTGATTGTGCATTGTTTTCTGCACGATCACCTATTTATTTAAATTGGTGCAAGACATAGCCTTAGACTCCTATGAGTTCCTGAGCTGGAAATGGCCCATGAGGATGATCAAAAGTCCAACTCCTGACTTCTGTAAATACAAACTTCAAGTCCCTAGTCCCTGTTACAAACTGCTTGTACTCCATCATCCCAAAACTACTTGTAATCTGCAAAAATACCATTTTTCTGTTTGCTGTTAAATTGCACACAAAGGCATGCTCTGCCCAAGTCCATTTTTTCAAGTACATTTTGTATTGTGATGTACTGTATACAATGAGAAAATTTATTAATTTCAGATGATTTATTCTATTCCATACCCACTCAAGCCATTCATACCTCATTAAGAATTCATTCTGGCACACAGAATGGGCATAAGGACAACTGTGAATGTTAAGCCTGTGACAAAAATTTTAAATAATTCCTGTATATGCTTACACTTGACAGGACATGAAAGAGTATCCCTCTTTATTCTTAATAACTTTTTATAATATTCAAGTCAAGTGATTTTGTAAGAAAACTGATTTTGTAACCATTTTTCTCCACGGACATCAGCCATGCAAATAACACTACAAGTTTAACCATTCTTATTCTGATATTTCTGTATCAATCTTCCATTGATAAAAATATGCTTTATGAAAAAATTGCAGTTCTCTCCTTTCCAAACCACAAAGAGGACTTATTAGCTATTTACTAATGACATAACATGTTGCATCATATAGTTTGTTCTGAATTACACGAAACATAATGCAGGTTCTAATGAAGGAGAGTTCACACTTGGAGCAAAACTGAGTGAAAGCTAAGAAAAGACCAAACTGCTTTTTTTTTAGAAAAAGGTGCCTTACAGTACAGCTTTGGCAGATGAAAATTCAGTATCACTTACTAGCATCACACTAACTGTACAGTTATAAACTATGCTAATTCAGATGCAAATTCATACACACAGAAGGTTTTGAAATAAGTTGTTGAATAGACATATCATCCTAAGAATATGTTCTACTGTTTTATAAAGTTTCTTTATACTCTCTGGTACAGAGATCTGAACTTGGAATTGCTGATACATTTTTCTGAAAGGAATATATTATATTGATATTACAATGTTATATTAAATTATACTCAGTAAGTTGGTCATATCTGCTAGATTTAAAAGAAAAAAGGACTGTTTTATTTGCAGTTGGTTTTATTTATATACTGAGGATACAACTTTTTCTAGAACCTAAGTAATACTCTGGTCTCTCAACACAATTTGTAACAGAGATAAAATTAACTTACCAGGAATTTTTTTTAAGAATCTTCTGAAATACTTCATCTTTTAATTTTTACATGTTACCAGTAATACCATTTTCTCAGAGAAATGTACTCAATAATGGGCAGTAGAATTAAGTGTTGCCCTAAGCATACCAACTTGAGAATCTGGAAGAGGATTTATTTTTGTCATACACTGCCTGTATGGCCTTGCCTAACTCAGTCTCACCATGCCTGAGACTTCCTTTCAGTAAGCGAAGATGAATCATGGGTCCCATCATAGGTTTGTTGGTGTAATATTTAACATTTTTATCCCTTCCTTGGCAAGTATCTTAAAGAGGGAGAGGGAAATCAGGATGCCAAAACAACCAGAAAAGGCATTTTTGCAGCTATGCGGTATGCACAACATCTGGAGTTGGTTTTGTTGCTGTGTTTCAGTTTCTTGGGTGGGGGTGATTTTTTGGGGGGTTGCAGAGGGAGTTGTTTATTTCTTGGTTTCTCTGGGGTCTTTTCAATCCACAATGCTAGAAATCTTAAGACTCTCTAGGTTCAGATTGTTCCACGTTTTTCCAAGTTCCTGTCTCACTCATTGTAAGTCAATCTGTGACCCTCCAAGAGAATCCCACAGCAAACCCACTCCAACATTGTCTGGAACATCCAGACACATTTGCAGACATTTGACTTTCCAAGCTGCACACATGCTAGAGCTCACACGGATGATCTGGAAACACTCCTGCAAACTCTCATCATAGCTGGAAGTGAATGGAAACAAAACAAAACAAATCTTTCTCAAGAAAAACTCTGCTCTCCATCTGCTAAGGAGCACTTTGCTCCTTATGGCTAGTTAAAACACTGTGCAGTCCTTTGCAAAGATTTCTGCAGATGATGTTATATCATTTTATACTGCCTCTGCATTAATGTTTTCCAAACTCAGCTGCCCATAAATTCTAAAATAATACTTAACTGAACAAATATTTTAATCTGTGTAAACAGTTCTTTTGACATAAGTGAAAAGGTGTACATCCAGCTAGAACTATTGCAATACACTTGGATTCCTAACTAAGCTCAGTCCCTTTTCAAGTAAATAAACATTCATAGTCCATCACTGCAATAACAGTTTTAAAATATCTAAAGTTTTATGCCTTACATGGGCCTCTAAAAATATCAAAACATTCAAAGGTTCAGGCATTTATACTTAGGCAATCATTTTTGCAATTATGTTGCATTATATCTTAATACATTATGCATCTCAAGTATATCTTGAGACATACCTTAAATGGGTATATTTTTTTGTTATGCCTGTTTTAGTTTCCTGTGTTACATCACATTTTCTTTTTCTTCTTGCTTTTCATCTAGTTTTTGTTCCCCACTAACTGATCCACTGCTGTTACAAGCAGGTCTAGGCCAG
Source organism: Sitta carolinensis (assembly GCA_032173965.1). Classification (NCBI taxonomy): domain Eukaryota; kingdom Metazoa; phylum Chordata; class Aves; order Passeriformes; family Sittidae; genus Sitta; species Sitta carolinensis. The sequence continues at coordinate 24,431,159 of CM063288.1, forward strand.
GCCAAATGAAGGACCACAAAACTCTTAAGTAAACATTCAAATTCTGTTTACAAGATGGATCCAAGCAAAAGCCCCCAAGGTTGATGAAAAATATTTTATTTCAAGAGCTTTCTTTCCCCCAAAGGAAGAGTACAGGGTTTTAAATGAAAAACAAATTTTGCAGTAAGTCTAAAAGGGGCACAGTTGCAGCTGAGCTCCTGGAGCCTCTCCTGTCATCAGCAAAGGCTGGTTTCACAAGGAGCACGAGGGGTTCTGCTACAGCACTGCTCTTGCACCTCGTTACAGCTTGCACCATACTCAAATGCTTTCACTGGCCCCTGAGGAACAGTATTTCACTGAAAAAAAAAATCTCCAAAACCATTGAAACATTTCTCTCTTCTGCTCTCATTACCAAGGATTATCCACTGCGCTTTGGGCTCCCTCCCACCTCAGCCTAAACAAACCTTTCCCCCTATTAATATTTCACATCACCCAAGGCTGCCAGATATAGCTGGGCCATGAAGTGCACATTCTGAAAAGCTTCAATCTATTGCCTTTATCCAAAATCTTTGAAAATTGTGATGGACACAGAATTTCAGATCTGTGTCCCACTTAATGCTGACCAAGGTAAGATACATTAGATGAGTTTTTGTCTACTCTTACAATTTAAGTTTTTCCTTTCATCAAATCACCAGGCATGCCCTTTGGCATAACTCCACATTAGAAACAGTATAAAATAGAAGGACATGTATTATAAAATGTTATATATTACTAGCAATTTGAATATTCTGACATTTTCACACTTCACAGTAATTTGTTAAAGAATGTTCTCAGTAGAACAGTGAATATCCACTAGCTGCCTCAGTTCCTTTCTTTTTTTCTAAGGAAAAGTGTCCTATTCAGAGTTATTCTCCTGGGAAACATGGATTTTTTACTCCAGTCAATCCCCCGCTCAGTTAATTACCTCAATGGATTGCAACAGAAGTCTATAGAGCTGAGGACATGGTGTCTCCTCTCCAAGTGTGTCAGAGGGATTTACTCCAGAGAAGCCCTGACCTAGTCCTTTAGATCAACCACCATTTAGTGCCTGGAAAGCAGTGCGTGTTCCTGAAGCAAATCTTACCTTCACCCAAATGAGATTAAGTTCATGTTCTCCAACACATATTTGTAATGGGAATGGAAGCATGAGAGCCAAGGAAGATTGTGACCTTCTGTGTTGGTCTGTAGGATCAGAGGTGAGTAAATTCAGTAGCCCATTTTTATTTACCACTAAAAGAGTGCAGAAGTTTCCTGTGTTTGCTATGGCAAAGGCACAAAACCTACCAATGCTTTGAGCACATGAAATAAGTTCCAGGAGTAAAGAAGCTGAGACAAAGACATCTTAAAGATTAGAATTTTTAATGCCAGGAGAACTCCTAAAATTGTCATTTGTTGGCCAACACCTTTAGATGGAAAAAATAAACAGGAAAGAAAGAGAATACATTCATGGTTCCTTAACTCTACAGCAAGAAGCCAGGCAAGAAGACATGTCCATGTAAAGGCTCTCCAAAAGAGCAAAAGCATAGGCAAATCTGGTGCAAATACTATTTCCCATCCTCATGCTGAAATTTCAATTTCTTTTAGAGTTAATCTAGAAGCAATCAATTAATAATTAACATTCTTTAAATCATCTCTTGGGACATCTCAACTAAGACATGGCAATTTACAAAAGCATCAAGAAAACCAAAACAGATGCAGTGATTTGCACTAATATAATTTGCTAAAACAATATTTGATTGGAATGTACTTAAATGTTAAAATTCTATAAGTCAAATATTGCTACAGTCCTTCCTACATCAACAGTGCCCTGAGTTTTGCTCTGAAGACAGCTGCTATCATTTTTAAGGCCACCTAATCATTTTCTTTGAACATTCCTCAGATGTAAAAGCTATTTTCCACACTTTGTTTCCATAGATACAGTGAATTTTTTTATTAATCAGAATGATACCCTGCAAATTGCTAAGCAAACACATCTCCAGCAAGCAGTTAACATTCCAAGCTGTGTCTGTTTAAACAGGGTCCCACACTGATCACATTTAATTTTGGACAATTAAGGCAGAGTGGAAATAGACAACGTGATATTTTCTAAATGGAGATTTTAACACTGTGGTTCAAGAGAAACCTGGGTCAGTTAGCACTTAATTCTAACAGTTGCAGAGCATACTGAGGAAAGCAATCAGTTGCTGCTTCAGGGAAAAAAATCCCTGTCAGGGAGACAAAATTAAAGCATCATTTCATCCAAGTATTTGACTAAAATGAATTTTAATCCAGGAAAGCTAAACAGATAAACCAAATGCTAGAGGGGATACAGAGTTCTCAATCTATTGAGTTAAACCAAACAAATCTGGAAACATGCATCCAAAGTGAAGGCTCCAGCATCTTTTGCAGAAACAGTGATTTGAGTTTTTTTTCTGTCTGTCCCAATAGGCCAGTGAAGCAAAACAGATGGGCTAATAATTATTGCTGGGTTAAAGTTGCTACATTAGCTTTCCTGGTCTGAAAAATCTCAACCTTGCAACTTCAGCATGTAAAGTATCTGAAAGCCTCTGAAGAAGAGAAAGGACTCAGAAGTACTCAGAACTCAGAGACACTAAAAAAAAAAATTTAAAAAATAATTTTAAATCATATCCACAAACATTCCCTTTTTCCTTTATCATCTCCAAATATCTGAAATGCTTAAAAAGGAGAATGAATTGATATCAAGAATATTTGTAGCAAGTGGAAGAAATAAAACAAAGGATGGGTTAGTAACAAAAAGAGGCAAAAGGAAGAGTGTTGCAGAAGCACAGTATTAAAACTGGTCCTCCCTGAGCAGTATTCATAAGACAAGGACTTAATCCTCATGTTGTGTCCAATACGGAAATATTTCAGCCCATCACATGTACTGATGTAGTTACATTTATTGAATAAAGCAGCAGAATATTGGACCTTCCAAAATGGACACATACCTAGGGATGATCCAAAGCAAAATGAAGCTTCATTTACGTTTGTGACAGAAATAATTTCCAGATTCTTGGTGTTGCTGTGGCTAATGTGCCTGTCATTATGTCAGTCTGACAGTTGTTTTTATTGCTACTTCTGAAGCAAGTCCACCACCAGTGGGCAGATATTGCTATGGCAACTCAGCACAAGTGCAGAAACTTCTGAAGTTGTCAGGCAACACAGTGCAATCAGCTGCTGATGTGGCTCAAGTTTAGTACATTTCGTGTTGTCCAGAGTCATCTAATCAGGTCTACCAATTAGAGCTTTCAGCAAAGTGATGTGGAAACAAGCTGTTTGTGATAGAAAACTAACAAATTACAATACAGAGTGGGAGAAAAAAATAAAACAGGTGGCTCACTTCTCTCTTTTGCAAAATCTAATATAAAATAGTGAATTGGTTTAGTAGTTTTTAAAATGCAGGGCATGTAATTCTTACTAACACTTATATAATTAGTTGGAAAAATGTAATGCAGAATTTTTTTTTTAATTTCATAAAATGAAAATTTTAAAGGTATTTTTATTTTAGAACACTCAGTTCCTATCTCTGCAATAATTTTAATTTGGCCTGCAGTGGTCTATATAAAGCAAATCTTAGTAACTTTCCTAATGAAGAAAATTCTTCACATAGTTTGAGGAGGGAAAAATCCTTGTAACTGCCCTTCATTCTGGCTATCACAAAAGTTAAGAAGGCTACAGAGAAGTGCTTTCTCTCACACAGGGGATGGCTCCTGCAGAGGAGTGAAGTGTCTTTCCAGAGGAGTGGGGACAAGCTCATGCTGCTGCTGCTGCTGCCTGGGCTTGCTAAGTGGAGGGAAAAACCTTCAGGCCTTTCTTTTTGGTGCACTGGAGCAATACATTCAAACACAACTTTTAAAGCAAGGACTAAAGTGAAGATTATTATCCAAATATTCTGTTCCAGCTGTCTTCTGTATAGTAAGCTGAGTATATGCTTATAGGTCTGGAAGGAGGACAGAGGTGGTACTAATACCTTGGAGAAGTGTTCGTCTACATCCAAAAAGAAATCCTGACTGACAACATCTAGTTTATTGCTAATTGTCAAAAGAAATGGAGAACAGGTAACACCACAAAGATAACTGGGAAAAAAAATTAAATATGCAAGCGCAAAAGACTGAATGAGACGAAATGGAGAGGCTGTGTTTATAGTTCACAGGCACACAAATGATTTTTAGATGCTTTAAGACACATTAGGTCAAAGTGTCACACACAGAAACTAGTTTTGACACTTCATTAAATGTGGAGGGGTTTCTTTGGGCCTAATGCAGCTAAAAATACAGAGTGGTTTACACTCTGAAGCATCCCAGCACCACCCCCCTGCAGGGGCGAGCCCAGAAAATCCAAGTGAAGGCAACTGCAGATGCACCTGCTAAACTCCTCAAGTAAAGTGAAAATACAACCAGTTACAATAGTTTTCAGAATTATCTCCTAGACTACATGGAGCTCTCACATATTAGAGGCTTTCTGCCCTCAGCACCTTGAGGTCTGCAGCACTCCAATGCTGTTAGTTATAGTATTCTTGCAATACTACTTGATCTAACTTAACCCAAAATATCCATGCAAAGCTCAGATGTGCCATCCTGAACAGTTACAGCTCTCTAACAGGAGTATCTCACCTGATAAACCACAAGATTTCTTTGAGGAAAGTGACAATTTATTGGAGATTTTCTGTTGTAGCATTTGAAACAGCAGCCAACACAGAAAAAGTAATAACGAATGCAGTAGTGTTACCTACAATAAAGGTTACTTCAGGTTATAGATCCTGGATAGCATTCATCAAACTCTAGCTCAGCCCAACATTACCTCTCCATTTCACAATGACTATCCAATTGGAGAAATATCTACTGGCATTGAATTCATGTGGAAGAAGAACAATTTCAGCTGCCTTTCCTTTTAAGCAAAAAACAAAACAAAACAAACCCCTACCTTTTAAAAACGTCTAAAAATTCTTTTGAGCTAGAAATTTACCTAAAGTATAAATATCAATTGGTTTGCAAAATCAGACTTCAACAAACCATGAGGAACCATGTGGAAAGTTCCTTAATCCATCAATAAAGCTGAGGGTCAGTCTAATTGTAAAACAGTTATTAAATCAATAATAAAACAGATTTGTTTAATGCAAATGGGACTAACAGACTGCAAAAGTTCCTAAGATGTTAATATTTCAGTATCTACTTTTTATTTCATATTTCATTAATTATACTACTTATGATGTAGTCATGTGAATCTATGTGTTTCATTCATGACAAAATAACCTGCTGAAATGTAAAAATGATGAGTTTTGGCCTTATTTTTTTATTGCCTCATTTACTTCAGCAAAACAAATAAAGGACATCCACATAATAAGTGTTTTCAAACAAAACCAACACCGAGTCTAAACATCTATTAAATTTTGTTTAGAGTTCAAAAATGAACCCAGAAAAACCCATTGGCATATCCCATTGCTGGACTCCCCAAACGTTTATTTAGCAGCTTGTGCTATTGAAAATATAAGTGAAAAATATAGAACAATATGCTGTGTGTTACATTAACTGTTTTCTCTTACCTTTTCCCCTAATTTAAGTAAAATCACTATGACATAGGTTCAGAGATCTTTTTCTCTGATCACTTCACAAGGGAAATAGCTATTCTTGATCAGTTCTGCAGACCAGATTTTCCAAAGGCATCTGCAAAATGCTAGACGCCAATATGCATATTCTTGGGTCCCTTCCCAATTCCATTAAAGTCAGTAATGAAATGTAGTTCTGCTTAGTGGTAGAAAATCAAATAACTTAGTTGGAAAACAAGTTTTAGATAATGTTTTAGTCTTCAAGCAATAAAACCTGCAATGAGGGATGCTAAAAACCATATTTGCACTCACTGAAGGTACTGAGCAACAGTCATGGAAGCCTGTAATCCATATACAAAGCTCAGCATGAAAAACTGAAAACTCATTGCTTGCATACTTTTTTCCCATGACAGACAAGGCTCCAGTGTGCTGAAGATTAAAGATCATTGAGTTCCTTGTTTAACAGCACAAACCCATTTTTGAGTCCCTAACTTTGATGGTCACTACCTCAGCCCATAGGCTCCTGGCAACACATCTGCTTTTTTCAGGATTTTACATCTTCTTGTGCCTTGCAGTCAGCTAACAGTCTTGATCTTCACTACTCCCAACTAATGGACCTCCAGTTTCTAATAGAAATGATGACTTTACCTTTCCCAATATTAAATTTCCTATTGCTATTAATTTGTTTCGCAAGGTCATGAAATTGCTTTTATGCAATATGTTTATGACCACCCTCACTACTTTCTATCTCCTGACTTTGTAACACGAATAGACTGAATCCAGTACATTCCTACTTTTGTGCTATGGCTGTTAGTAAGAGCAAAGTCCAAGACCATGCTGTAGGCAGATGTTTGGGAATAGTATCTAATAATCTTACTGCACCCTTACAGTTTTTAGTTTGCCCGAGCCCATTTTTGTCTCTGTTTTCCATAACTGTTTGTCTCCAAATGATATTGCTTAATTATTCTGTCCTTCAAAAAAGTGTTTAAGAGGATTTTGTATTATTATTTTGATAATAAAGGCATCTGCAGTCTGCTTCACTCCCTTTCTTCAAGTTCAGTTATATTAAATATCAACTCATCAAGTTACATAAAAAAACATTCACCTTCTATGGTTAATGGGTATCTAGAAAGGGAATAATTTGAACCCTTTTGGGTGATCCTATTAAAATGGTTTGGTTTTCCTTCCAGATGTAGAAATCCTCATTTCATGTAATTATTCCTGCTAACCCCCCTTTTTTTGTGTCTACATTCTTCCTAAAAACTGAAGCCAAGTATACATTTAAGTTCGGGGGCAATATCCCACATTATCTTTAAACTCCAATTAGAAAATATCTGCTAACAGAGAATAAAGTCAAACATAAAATTACATTTTTATGAGGTATTTAGTTTCAGATATGGGTTGTGAAGCAAGTGCTCTTTCTCATGAACCCTGAAACAATCACAGAGCCATCAGGAATGGATGCCATTGAGATGTGATTTTAGTAATTAGTGAGGACATATAAGAAATTGCTTTAGGGACAAAAGAATGAACTGAGGAGAAACAGCTATTTAGTTCTAATTAAACAGAAAGATAAGTAAAAGGAGTTATAGTTTGAAGATTCATTTCTAAGTATGCAAACTTTGATTATTAATGGAATGATTTGGAAATTTAAAATTCAACTATGGAAGAGACTTGACATTTCTTTCAATTAATGATTCTCAAACTCCCTTTCCAGTGAACCGTCATGCAGTACTGAAGTGTAGAACAGGGTCTCTCTTACATAAGGGCACATCTATAGGACTGGCCATATGGTTGGGAAAACTCTAAGACATGAGTTGCTATTTGGATCTCATGGAGGCAATATTTGCGTTTGTCTCAATGGGAAGTGTACATTTACTTATATTTTTAGCTGCGATATGTCAAGGATGTGCAAATATACGTGAGAAGGTAAGACCAAGAAAAATTCTCTGCCACCCCTTTAGCTTCTTCTGATCACCTATAGACGTCACTAGCAACTCTGAAGAGTTACTGAAGCTCTCTGCACACTTGTAGATCGTTGCTGCTACTTGAGTTAGAGTACAGTCACTGATGACAAGGATTCGTATTCCACTTACACTTCAAACACAGAGCCAACAGACAAAGATCTGCCTAGAATTAAAACAGATCTAGTACAAAGTCCTGGTCAGCTCTCTCAGTTCATTGTGCACAAGAGGAGGAATAACAAACTTCTGACCCTGGTTTTTCTACTGCATGCCCTCCAGCTGAAGGCAAGCCTGCACCAACAGTGCTGAGGCACTAGATCAGAGCCTGCTCATCCATGGGCATTGGTGGGCACAGCCACCACGAGGGCAGGTGCTGCCTCTGTACCAGCCTGTCCTGGAGGAGCATTGTGTGCACCACAAGCACCTCCAGGGCCTCTGGATGTGGGCTTTACCTGCACTAATTCATAATATCCACAAGGCTGATCTCCACCTCACTGACAGAATTACAGACAAAGCTAAAAGTCATACTTAAATCAGAAATGACTCACTAAAGCAACAACTGCACAAATCCTAATTTCCAGGTGAGAGGATTTTGCTCTGGAAGTTAAACCACAGTCCACAGTACAGGAGAGATGAGAAGACAAGAGCAGAAGAGGTGAAGTGCTCCCCAACAGCAAGAGCCCCTGCAAACATTCTATGTGAGTCATTAGGAATTATTCTTAAGATGAGTGGAGAAAGTTGAGTCATAAATGACTCACCCACTTAGCAGATGGGAGGCAAGCATATATGAAATTTGGGCCTGCCACTTAGTGAACATCATGAGCCACTAATTCCCAGTCTGCTTCACTTCCTGCCACAAAACAGAGAGCATACAGAGTGATGGAAGCAGAAGCAATATGCACACCTTCACCTTCTGCTAAAGTGTATCACAAACAAAAGGTGTTTAGAATACAACTTCCATCTTCATTCAGCTATCAAGCAAGCAGGAATGATGGCTGGCCTTATCCAAACAAAGCTCACATCTTGACTTTTACCTGTAAGAGGTAGAGAGTAAAAATTCAGGAAATGAAAAACATTTTATTATGTCTCCTATATTGCAGGTAATTTCTTAGCCATTAAATATAAATAGGTGATGTGCTACCAAAAGAGAAAAGCTCATTAAAGACTGGTGAACAAAGACAGACATCTGTAACCCTACAGAAATCTGTAACTCTTCCAATAAAACTGGAAAATCAAAGCAGAGAGAAGGCAACAGTTACTCATCTTCTCTGTTGCTTGCCAAATTTCAGGATTATGCACCTCATGTTTCAGAACCAGAAATCTCAGAAAGCAGAAAAGCAACTTGGGAGTGTGGATTTACAGGGAATTTCAAATCCCTTAATTTGACTTCCTATTCTTCATACTGAAAGCCTCTCTGCACTGCAAGTGCATTCTGGAAAGTCCATAACACCCAATCCTGTCCCTGAAGCCCTAAGCAGTTTGCTCTGACTGGAAAGCTTCTATAAATCAGCTTCAAGCTGACATCTAAAAATAAAAATCTCATAGTCAGCCATCCTTTTTCAGGGTCTGACAGCTCAAGGTTAGTCAAGGGCCCACCAGCCCTGTTTCACTTATTTACTTACTAATATCTTAAGTCAGATAGAGCTGTAAGGTTTTTGTCTTCCTTCTTATAGTCCAAACATTCCAGATCTCCACCTGAGTGACTGCAGCAACCTCCTTGGCAGTGAGTTATTATGTAGCTTTATAGGAACTGCAATCACTTGACATAGCCTTGCATTGGGAGTTAAAGATGTAGATTCTTAGGCAATGAAAAGCATTTGGAAATCAGGGTTTGCTAGGTGCCACTCTATACCTGAATTTAAAACTCAGCTGTGGTCACTCTATAGATGGGTATGTCCTTCCTGTCAGAGTACAGACACCTTACTATAAGCATGTTACAAAATTCTGTAATTCCAGTCAAAATCCCCACATTATTACTTGTCATAGGCATAGAAATCAGTTTGATAATTATTCCAGTATGACCTAATATACCATAAAGTTCACAATGTTGTCTGGAATACCATACATAATTCCTGATAAAAGCACCAGCATTAAATAAAGTCAGCTACAGAAGGAGTTTACACATATACTAAACAAATCTCTGATTAGAGTTTTTGCTGGTCTGTGACACTAAATAGCATTGCATGTATTCTGACCAATCCAAACATTTAACTTTTTGCCTTAAAAGATTTGGGAATTCATCTGCCAGATATGAAAAATTAAAACTATTTATCCAACCTTGGATTCAAGTGAGAAGTTCTCCTGAATTGGAGTTTTCTTAGCCAACTAGTGCTAAATTATCCAGAAGATGGTGTTTTATTAAAGCACAGTCCTGGAAGTCAAAAGGCTTTTTCCCTCTCCCACTGAGCCCTACCTTAAAATAACTTGTAATGCTTGTGTAATGCTTTTTATCTGTGAAAGATGAAAGAGTAAAGCAATTCAAAACTACATTCAAGAATTTCAAATCCATATGTAACTACTGGAAATGGAATATAAGAACAAATAGCTAACACTGTTTTTTTAACTGAATGCCTAAAAATATTAGAATTAGAGATTTAGAGAAACCGTCAAAATAACAATTTCTCTTTAACTATTGAAAGTGTTAACCTAGTTAAAATCCTTAAAGATTCATTGGAATCCTCAATTAAAGTGATCTCTCTGGCAGAATGTGAGTGAGACATCAGCAACTCTGGAAAGAACTGAGGTCTGGGTTCCTGAGTTAGCCTCTTCCTCTCTTGTCCCAAAAACAATCCAGTAATTACTCAGTTTTCCTTTGAGGTACCAGAAACTGAGTGACTCTAAAATAGATTGGCGTTTCTTTAAGCCTAGAGCATGTTTTACTAGAGAGCAGATACTACAAAAGCAGGCAGTGGGAGCCAGGTTGCCTCCTAAGCTATCTGGAATGAACATGTGCTGCTCAGATTAAATGCAGCCCTTGATATGGCCGCAGAAGATACATAAAGCTACTCAGGATCTAAGGTCTCCTGCTGTTGTTAATGACTCATATCCTGTTTTTTTTTCACATAGGACTGCAAGTTCCAGCTATTTATGGAGAAGCCCATTAAAAATTTCTTTTCATGAAGAAAAAGTGCTGTCAGTCGCCATTCAGGAGTTGATGTAGGAGGCCAGCTAGCATGTTAGACAAATTATCAGAGAAAAATACTATAATCACAAAGACCCAAATGTTCCCTCTTGAGCCCTTTGAGATGGCAGATGCATAGTCATAAGCAGAATCCTTTGTCTCTGAAAATTTTGTTCATACACAGATCTCCAAAGAAAAAGAGGAGGAAAAATGCAGTATGAACGGTTACAGTCCACTCAGTTCTGTGCTGTGTATCTCATGGACATATCCACTCCTCCCTCCATTCTGCCCCAAAATGCAGCATGTGAACATACTGACACCACTGTGGACCTGGATGGGGAAGGAGCAGAGTGTGTGTATGTACCTGCTGCTGACTCACGTTGTACTCAACATCTTCCAGGAAAAAGAGAGTGGCAATACTACTTAAGTGCAAAGCTACAATTTACATTTGTTTAATTAAAGCCTTAATCTGTCTGATCAAAGAATTATTTGTCCAGTTAAAATTAATTACCAACATTATAGTTCAGATTTTACTGAGTCACAACTGAGATGCACATGCTTTCCACTACCCACCCATTTCTCTCTGATGTTATGTTCAGCTTTGTACTGCCCCTTTGGGTCCTAAGGTCAGTCACTTCAGTCTACAGGAACATTATAGTGAGTCCTCAGTGTCCCAAATCTTCACTGATGAGATGATGTTGATGGGGAAGAGAAAGGGGAGAATCCTTCCTTTTGCAAAGGATGTCATATTACACTGATGATTTCTTCCTCCTCACCCCATGGACCACTTCAGACTGTTATTATGCATTTTGTAACATGTTTTTACACCTTGTTTTTTTATAATGTGTTTCTACGTGGTAGTTATTTCCTATAAATATTTTATACAGTGCAAGAAGATCAGCTACAGAATTACTACACTATAGAAAAGTAAAATAATACCCACAGTTACTAATGTCAAATTTCAGTTGTAAACAGACTCCACTGTGTATTATAAAAATTAAGACATTTCTAGATAAAAGTGATGCTCTTTCTCCACACAAATGGAATAGATTTTAATAGAGGTCTTGTTTTTTCACTTATAATTTTTGACTAATTTATTGTATATAAACATTTCATATTTCATTATACATACAACAAGAGGTCCCAGTTGCACAACAAAATTAGTTTCAAAGTAGCCCCTGATGGCTCAGGGATGTTTTATAAAATCAAAATGGCCCTTTAAAAATATCACCAGGTAGAACAGTTTACAAGTGCAGAGCAACAGTCATTTAGGAAATTAGGGATTAGGAGATTTGAGTATGATATTGATTGATCTCTCCATGGCAATATTCTGCCACTACTCCCCTTGGAATCAACAGGAATTCTGAATTTTCATGAATAAGAGGAAAAGATGTCATGATTAAATGCTTTAGGGATGATATATACAGTGAAAAAAACAGCAAGATCATTCATGACAGGATTATTGACAGTATAAACACAATCCAGGAATTATGGTTCTCTTGTTGGAAGGAAATTTTCACAGAATCACAGAATGACCAAAAGGGTGGTTGGATGGGACTCTTCAATATCATCCAGCTCAAGCAAGGTCACCTACAGCAGTTTGAGCACGATCATGTCCAGTCAGGATTTAAATATCTGAAGTTATTATTTCTATAACCTCTGTGGGTAACCTGTGCCAGTGTGTGGCAACAAACTTCCCAACAGAAGTGCTTACAAAACTGCTTATCCTCACTAAGAATTGATCCAAGTAGGATAAATTATGTATGTTGTGCTGCCAGACCTTTGCCCATGAATTTTCAAAGGGGAAGTTTTGATTCTTTTTCACTGTGAAGTAGTGAAGGTCAGTTCTAACACACTGGTCTTTGGAGACATAAAGGAAGCATCTGCAACCCATATGCACAACCTCTGACTGAAACGTTTACACCTAGAAGTGATGAAGATGGGAGATGAATGAGGAGTTTTCACGATCTACTTATGAATCCTAAGGATACTTTATGAGCATCAAATTCATGCATTGCTTTTATGTAAAAAAATTACACAGGCTCAAACTGCAAACAGGATAGTGTAGAAAATAGTGATTCTAAACTAAGATTATTCATGTCAAAAGCCACAATGAAGGACCAAAGGAAAAGACAACTGCACTATTCTAGTAAACAAATACTTCCATTTTTAAAGACAGCAGAAATCAGTTCCCAGGTCCATGTACATGACAACTCCAGTTTCTAGTATTCTGCAATATTCTTGACTGTGGGATGATCCAAAAGGAAAGAAAGAATTTCCTAAACCTGAATTTCTGCAGTCCCGTTCTGGGGAAAACAAATCAAAAATAAAGCCAGAGGAGAAGGTGAAAAACAAACAAACAAAAAAACCCAAAAAAAAAAAAAAAAAAAAAACCCACACAAGGGGATGCTCAGAGCTTTATCCAGGTCAATTTTTTCCGAATTCAATTTGCAAATGACTCCTCTGAGGTTCATATATATCTGCAGAGAAACTGGCAAACTATCAGAGTAAAGCTGATTTCCAGTCTGAACTAGAAAAAAATACATGGAAAATGATAGCACCAAGGTCAACAGACAGCTCAGGATTCAAGACAATTCTGAACTGCTATGAAACTTCCTGGATCATTGGAATAGCATACAAACATGGGACAATGAATCCCAATTGATTTGTGCACAATGGGACATATTTGAAATACCAGTTCCGTGCTTTAGAGAACTTCATCTTCTGTCATACTAAGACATTTTATTGCAGCAATAAAGCAATTTATATGGCTTAGACTAAGTTTTCTACTTCCAAACAGATATGCAGTCTGGCCCACAGGGACTCTTAACCTGATGTTCTTCCACCACAATAAAATTAATCAGAACAATGTCTTTAGAAAAGTAAATTTTTCTGAATCATATGTTTGGCCAAGCCATATTCAGTGCTGGAGGAATACAAGGCAAAAAGCAAGAATGGGACAGAGATGTTCTGCCCAGGCCAGAAGTGCATCTGCTTTTGGCCAGATTATTCTGGAGATGTAAAACAAAATCATTGTATAACATCTGGGAATCCTAACACATACCCGTATCCTATCAGATGGGTAGGATAAACTGTAATCACAACAGTTTCACAATTTGAAAACACAGAGTAAGCAGAAATACTAAAATGTCAAAAAGTATTTGGGGGAAAAGACTCCAGAAATTTCCAAAGCCTACATTAGTTTGAGTATGACAAAAAGAAAAGAAAGAGGAGAGAGGGAGGGAGGAGGAGAGGAGAGGGAGGAGGAGGAGGAGGAGAGGGAGAGAGAGAGAGAGGAGGAGAGGGAGGAAGAGGAGGAGAGAGGGAGGAGAGGGAGGAGAGGGAGAGGGAGGGAGAGGGAGGAGAGGAGGGGAGGAGGAGAGAGGAGGAGAGGGAGGAGAGGGAGGAGAGGGAGGAGAGGGAGGAGAGGGAGGAGAGGAGGAGAGGAGGAGAGGAGGAAGGGAGGAAGGGAGGGAGAGAGGGAGGAGAGGGAGGAGAGGGGAGAGGGAGAGGGAGGAGAGGGAGGAGAGGGAGGAGAGGGAGGAGAGGGAGGAGAGAGGAGAGAGAGAGAGAAGGAGAGGAGGAAGAGAAGGAGAGAGGAGAGGAGAGGAGAGGGAGGAGAGGGAGGAGAGAGGAGGAGAGGGAGGAGAGGAGGAGAGGAGAGGAGAGGAGGAGAGAGGAGGAGAGGGAGGAGAGGAGGAGAGGAAAGGAGAGGGAGAAGAGAGAGAGGAGAGGAGGAGAGGAGAGAGAGAAGGAGGAGAGGAGGAGAGAGGAGAGGAAGGAGGAAGGAGGAAGGAGGAGAGAGGAGAGGAGAGAAGGAGAGAGGGAGGAAGGAGAGGAGGAAGGAGGAGAGAGGAAGGGAGGAGAGGGAGAGAGAGAGAGGAGAAGAAGGAAGGAGAAAGGAAGAGAAAGAAGGAGAGAAGGAGAAGGGAGAAAGGAAAGGAAGGAAGAGAGGAGAGAAAAAAAAAAAAGGAAAGAAAAGGAAAAGGAAGAAGGAAAAGGAAAAAGAAGAAAAAGAAAAAAAGGAAAAAAAAGAAAAAAAAAAAAGGAAAAAAGGAAAAAAAAGGAAAAAAGGAAAAAGGAAAAAAGAAAAAGGAAAAGAAAAAAGGAAAAAAAGGAAAAAAAGGAAAAAAAGAAAAAGGAAAAGAAAAAAGGAAAAAAAGGAAAAAAGGAAAAAAAAAAGGAAAAAGAAAAAGGAAAAAAGGAAAAAAGGAAAAAAGGAAAAAAAAGGAAAAAAGGAAAAAAGGAAAAAAGGAAAAAAGAGGAAAAAAGGAAAAAAGGAAAAAAGGAAAAAAAGAAAAAAGGAAAAAAGGAAAAAAGGAAAAAGGAAAAAAGGAAAAAAAGGAAAAAAAGGAAAAAAAGGAAAAAGAAAAAGGAAAAAAGGAAAAAAGGAAAAAAGGAAAAAAGGAAAAAAGGAAAAAAAAAAAAAAAAGTTAGCATTTGAAAGTTTGTAAAATCTCTAGGCAGGGAAAGAAAAGTCAAAACAGGTTAAACAAGCAAACAAAAAAAACTACAAGCCACAACACTCACTGGTCATTGCAGTGTTTCCAGATCCTAGTTCTTGTAATTAGGTTTACCTGAAAAAGCTAGTTTTAATGTTAAAAATTAGAAAACAGCAATGAGTGGTTAACTCTGTTTTATTTATTTTATTTGTTCTTCAGTACGTGTACTTCATAGAAACCATTAGCAATAGCTTAGGTATTATCATGCAAAATTTCCACTAAAAAGCCTGTGCTCATGTGCTTGCAATGAAATATGCAAATATGACTCCTGGGAGCATGCAGCTGATGGAAACAGTGCAGTGTGAAAAATTGTATACATCCTACACCAAGTGCTTTTGTTAATCCTCTGCCTATTCAATTAATTTCTCAACTATCTCAGAGTCTAAATCTATTAATAGTTCTAGCATTTATTAATAATATAAATAAGGATCAAATAAATGGTCAAAGAAAGAATAATCCATTAGTGCACTTCATTTGACCTTAAATTACCATCCATTAAAAGATTCCATGTATTTAATTTTTCAATATCATCACCCACACAGTCTCTAAAACGTAAAAGAATTAGAACTAAAATTAGAAAGAAATCACTAAATAGCTCTTCATAAATGTGTCTAAATTTATCTCTTCAAAAGGTATGATACAAGCAGGAAGGACTCATTTTTAGCAGCACTTTGAAATTCATGTTCCAGAGACTGGTTTGTGACTCTGAGAGGATGCCGTGTAAATGACCCTTTCTTTGATCCAATTAATTAAGATATAAGAGACCCATAAACTGATTCAGCATTGGCAATGATTGTCTCTCAAGTACCTGGACTTAATCATCAAGATCTCTCTCACATTCTCTTTTGTTGTACTCTCATTTCATTGTTTATTGTTCCTATTACAGAAATTCTGAAATTCTAATGATGAAATTGAGAACTTAATCTTCTAAATGTCTAGTCTTCCTTCCCCAGATCCTTAAACACATCCAAAGCTCACATTAATCACAAGACTGGAAAAGCTGATGATATCTTAATATTGGAGAGAGTACAAAGGGGAAAAAAAGGAGAGAAGCATCCTGAGAGAAAACATAATCTAAGATTTGCTGCCAAGCAAGTTCAGAATATTTACATTTCATCATGCATCTTTTCATTTTTGGTTGCGTCTAGACCTTCATATCATTGAAAAATGAGAATAGAAACATCGCCTAGCAATAGCTGTATTGAAGAGTGCCATATATTTCACACAGACCAGTGATAAATCACATACTTTGTAAAAATGTTATCGCATATATGGGATTAAGGGTTTCTACTCAAAAGAATTATCAAAAATTACAAGGATTACTGCATTAAAAATGCCACCTGAATGCAAGCATATCTAGACTTCTTTGTATCACTCGTATAGTTAAATTGAGGCCCTATTATTCTACTTACCAAAACACACCTCGCCCTCAGAAAAAGAATGATTTTTACCCCTGGATAAACTCATGTTTTAAGAATAAATACATAAATCAAAGTAATTACAGATTCAGCAAAGATTCTGAAAGTCTTAGAGGATTTGCAGACAATAAACTGCTGGTTGATAGTCAGTCATGTATTTGTTCCACAGAACTGAACAAAGGCAGTAAATGCTTCCCTTTATGTAGGGGTTCCTTCTTTTCTACCTTAACTTGGAATTCAGTTTTCCCTACATTTAGACATGTAGGGATAAAGATTTGCATAAAACATTAACTTTTACCCATTAAAAAAACCCAAACGAATAAACCAAATTTAGCTCTAAAAACATCCCAAATGTTAACTCAGAAACTTATTTGGATCTACACTGAGAACAGAAACAGTTTAATGAGTAGAATAAACCTTTCAGTTTCTTTTTCTTCTCAGGAAATTAGCAGCAAGCAAGGAGTAAGCAACTCTGCCTGGCATTGCACCTGCAGTAGGTAAGAATTTGCAGGTATGTACTATCAGAGATCAGCAGGAACACTGTAACATCCCATTGCTACAGAAAAGAGCAGTTCTTCACTGCAGAGCAGCTCCATACCATCACACATCTGGCCACAAGTAAGTCAGATTGCACTTCTCCCATAAGGAGATGTTCAGGAGGTTGGAGGGTATCAGTTTGAGTGCTGGAACTGGCTAAGAAAGAAGTCTGTTTGAAAAAATAGAGAGGCTCCAGCTCTATAGGATCTTGCTTGGATCTGTCTTTGTCACTCCAAAAAGCTACTGCTATGTCACAACATAACTAAAATCCCACTAAGAAAATCACAGAGTTGGGATAAACTACTTCTAAACAAAAGAGCAGTAGCAGCAATCCTTACTGGCAGATAAACTGATAGGCCTGACTCAAATGTGCATCTTGGGCTGCGGAAGATAATTTGTATGCCTCGAACATAGGCATTAAATTGTTTCCCTTAAGAGCTGGATACTTTTAGAATAAATGCTTTCTGAGGAGGGCAAGGAACAATAATCAACAGGCAAGAAAAATGTCTAATACAAGAAATCTGTGTATTAGCAACCAATGATTGAACTACAAAAATAGATGAAAAATAGTATCTGTAATACCATTAATAGCAGAGCTTATCTCTCCTGGAGGCCAGCTTGCTTGCTTTCATTTAAAGCTCCTCAGCATCACTATGAGTGGCTAACTGTTGCTGCAGGAATAAGGTAAAATGCTTTTGCACACAAGACCCCTCTTTCCCCTCACACAGCAACAACAATTTTTACTTTCAGAAAAGGAAGTCTTCAACTGCCTTGCTTCACTGTGCATCAGCCATAGAGCCCTGGTATAATGGTCCTCACAGGGAAAGCAGAGCAGTGACACTAGAAAAGGTGAGAGACACTTCCAACCCACTGAAGCACCCTAGACATAAGTGATAACAGTCACAAGTGCAACCCCTTCACTTTAATTCTTTAATGCCAGAAAACAAAGCATGTGCTTCAATGGAGCACACAGCTACCTAAAGGTGCAAGCTGCTTCCCCATCTTCTAACTAGTATCAGACTGCTGCTTCCCTTTTGTGCATTTTGCATTTGTGCAGCTGCATGGTGAGTTTATCAGGAAGCTGGTTTGGATGGAACTAAGAAATAAAAAGAAAACCATAAAATCTGGTTCACTTTCCATCAGCATAGTTCCTTGCTCCAGCATACTGTGTGCTCCCTTGGCAACAGCTCCAAGGACAGGACAAAAATGCATGGCAGAGGATGAAAGGGAAGGCAGGATCTCTCTTTTTAATAAAAGACTGGCTTAAAAGCACTGAATTTAGAGATATGGTGTAAGTGAAACACTCTGAAGAGAAACTCTAGACATGGACTCTATATCTTCTATCCTCAATGAAGACATGCTGAAAAATAGATCACAATTTCCCTAGTAGTTAAAATCCAAAATACTTGATTCAGTAAATATAGAGGCGTGCTTGTGATCTTCTTTAAGCACATCAGTACTGAAGTGAAAAGTAACACTGTTCTTGTCTTTCTAGAGGTGAAACTTGGTATAAATGGTGCACACTTCACAAAACAGAAAGCTTGCTCTGGAGACCAAAATAGTAGCTCTGCAGTCAGTGTTCCAAAACACGAAAGCAGTGGCTGGGTATGCTATTAAATGAATCATAGTTGGGGAGTGAATTAATCAGCGTAAAAACCTTGGTGCATAAAGTAGAGAAAGTAACAATTCAAACTGCAGATCCCTCCATTTCATCGCCTTTTCAATATATTTCTTTGGTATAGCCACTCTTTCACATCATCTTTCTGAGGCATCATCATTGCTCAGGGCTCCTCAGGGAAACTAAACACATTTGAACCACATTAGCTCCATATCATTTGGATATCTCTGCAACCAAAGCTTTTCAATTTCGTTATTGTCCAATGAGCACAATCCAATTTCTCAAATTCTATTTCTTATACAGTCATATTTTTATGTGTATGCAAGGCCAATATGGTAACTTAGCATGCAGAAATGGTTATGCAAAACTGTCTATTTCTACCCTAAGAGGGTGCGGGTAAGAGAACTTGTGCCATTCAACAAGAAACTTCAATGCAGAAAAACACAGCTTATGTTAAAATGTCATTCCCAAGACATTTTTGCCTTTTTTGGAGATGCGTGGCTTGTTTAAAAGATACGAGCACTTTGGAGCCCACAGCTCCCCAAGGAAATGGAAACACGAGTCTGATTCTGTGCAGTTGCAGAAAAGCACAAAACCCTCGAATACCTAATCTTAAATTTTTGTTTGATTATTGCTGAATGACAACTTTAGGATCTTTTACTCCTTGAACAACTTCTTTCCCTAACCACCCTACCAACTAGCCTTCTCATGAAATAAAACTCATCTTGTTCTACTGAACTTGGAGAGCTGCAATGAAGTAGTATTCTCAAATCTTGTAGCTGATTTAGACTGCTAAAAAAATCCTTTATAAATGTCACAAACTCCATTTGCAGATGCTTGATTGCAACTAAAATGAAATTCAGGAGGTATTCAACTATGCATAAGGATTTAATTGAATCCTTCAAATACTTGACATTATAGATACTCACAACACTGAATTTTGATCCCAGAATTTCTTATATTTCAGCCCTCTGTGTCTCAAATGGAATTCAGTTATATATTCAGTATTAGACATGAGAGAAAACAGAAGAATTACTAGTATAAGTGCCTGGCTTTAGAGCAACCTGCCTTTGAAAAGGATGCAAAAGGCATATGCAGACAGTACTGAGCTCTACAACATTGACTCAAGCAGAACTGCTGCAATGCCCCTCCTTGGGCAATGGAAGGCAACACCTTCAAGGAAGTGCATGTATTTGAAACTGTTGGATAGCTATACCCCTATTTCTTCCCATTCTCCAATTGACAATGGCATTTTCTTCCAACTGGAAGTTTCTCCTTTCATAAAGTGACATCTCCAACATTATAGCATCCACCTGGCATTCAGCAGGCCAAAGAAGTAGCTGCTAAAGACACTAAACCTAAATATCTTTTCCAGGTTAAAAAACTAATGGTGTTTTGTTCTTCAGTGAAAAAAGGGCATGGTTTTCCATCTACTCCCACCAGTCTACACACAGGTCTTCTCCACATCTTTGCCTCACTCATTCTCATTCAAGGGTTAATAATAAAAGTGGCCCTTGTTTCCCCCAGAATTTTAATCTCATCAGCCCAGTACAAAGGCGTTTTCAACTGTAGACAGTTCCTATTTTAAAAAAATGCAGGTTTCTACTAATCTCACTATACAACACACAACATTACAGTTGCTCAACTCAGACTCCATGGCAAAAACAAACACCTAAAAGTGCTCTGCAAAACTATATATAACCTGTGTATTAATCAAAAAGGGCAAATTTTGTGGAACGTTTTCATGATACTGTCTTTTTTTTTCTTATGAGTTACAGAACAGTGTATGGTGTAGAGAATTGAACTACTATAGTGAAACAGACTGATTCTATCCTATTAAGAATGAAACAGTAAAATGCTGATGCCCATAACTCCAGAATAGAAATACAGCTGCATTTCACAGGTAAAAAATTATTTTAAAATTCTAGAATAACAAAATAGCCTTTATCGTTGCAGCACTTAACTTAGAAGTAAATTAAACGCATATATTGATTCCTATCACCTGTAATATCTAATGCAGCACTCCTGTTTCCTTATTAAAGCACTCTTCCTCTGTTCTCTGCTGCACCACTCTGTTAACATTTAACTTGCCTGTGATTGGTGTACCTACAGGAACACACACCTGTTACTGTTGTTACTCTTGCTAAACAAACCTGCACCCATCATGTCACAGTTCTGTACAGGGCGTTGCAAGGCCTATTATCATCAAGTAATACTTAGGAACAACTACCTATTCAAAATGAGATGGCAAATGACACTATAGTTTAGAAATAGGATCTTCTTTGGATAGAAGTATCAATGATTCCACAAAAAGCAGAGGACACCAAATATGCAGTTGTCTATCATATGTACAGTTATATATGTGTAAATACACATGGACACAAATATGTATATTCTACTTTATTACATCCAGTCCAAGTCTCTAACAAATTACACCAATGAATAAAAGGATAGAGGTTGCTTGCATTCAGCATTTTTCATAGATTAATTCTATTTTTAGAATGACAACACAAAGAGATCAAGTCAAGGCTAAATTATCCATAGTTCAAGGCTGAATTTATGTGCATCACATTTATTTATACTTGCTAGACAATGCCGCAATCTCTACAGAAAGGTCTTTCTCCATTTCTGCATGTGCATTAAATTCACTTGCAACATATCTGAAAGATCAGGTTTTATCTCTCAGGATTGCTTTTTGAAAAACAGAACAATTATCTGACGAAAAATTCGATCATGCTGAAAGTGACACAGTCTATCTGTCCTTTCTAAACAAGCACAGTACACATTTAATCAAGTAACCTTAGACCATACTGTTAATCACCACTGGAACATAATTCATCAGTACCCTCTTCCAGTTTAATTTGCAAAAACTATTAATTAGCTCATGGAATTACAATTATATAAAGGGGAAACTATGTCATTATCTGACAAGAGAAATGCTAGACATAGCTATTACTCATCTTTGGATAGGCAAGATTCTGAAAGAATTTTGAAAATCAGACTTACATGTAACATGAACTTTTCTAAAGTAAACAATTAATCCTTAAACTAGGCAAAGAGATATATTTTTTAAGACAATCTGTCAGAGTTTTTGCAGTGCTCCCAAAGTATTTATTAGAAAATAAGTGACTATATGAAACGCACATGGCTAAAAATATTTGAAAAAATATGTAAGTTGTGATTGCATGAGTAGCAATAGGTTATTTGCTACACATCACAGTGGAGAATTCACCTGCCAGCACTAACACTTGGGACATAAGGCGAAGAGTATAAAATGTAACACATTACTTAATGTTAAGGTTTAGAATATATTAAAAGGTTTTGGTCAGATCCTGGAAATAGGAGACATATTTTAGCAGAATGAAGATTACACATGATGGAATAAAAATCAACTATCTTTTTGAGCCCTTTAGTTATACTAGTGTTCCCAGAGATTCAGAGTATTTTCTAACAATATTACTGAAGTTTACTGTTATGCAGTAGAGAGTAGCTCATGCTTACAGAGAACTGAAATTACCTTTATAAAGCATTCACTCAAGTATTCCTCACAACATAAGACATGAAAAGTCATTAGGACAATGAAAGCAGTTCACTATTAAGCAGGAGTGGGTCTTTGTTGCTTAAACAGGAAAGTAAGTAATTTAAATAATCAAAACAATTTAATTTTCAGGACAGTCACAGAAACTGTTAAGTTGGATACAAGGTAGAACAGCAGAGAATTCAAAACATAAAACTGCCAGATTACTTCCAAACTGAATAATGTACTATGTTACACAAATTAGACAAAAGAACTTATCAAAATGTGCTTTAGCAATCAAAGAAATTCCTGTCCAGTTCCAAAATACTTCAAGTCATCATAAGTCTGAAATTGAGGACACATAGTATTATAGGAACAAAACAACCACTTCATATTTTCATATTTTCCAGTAAAGTCTATCATCTCTTCTTCCACATTAAAGCCTCATTGTTTCAGATAAAGAGGTGAAATACAGAAGCCAGTTCCATACATTGTGGCTGGAGAAAGCAAACTCTGGTCCATCAGCTAATATGGTGCAAACCAGCAAGACCAGCAGTGGTCAAGACAAGGCTCCTGTCACTCTCCTTTGCACTCCAGGTCTGCTGGTATCACAGGGGACACCCTCCAAAACTTATTCTTGCAAGTACCCAACTACATGTTCACCCCCACTTTTTCATCTCTCTCTTTTACAGATTCATCACCCTCTAGCTTAAGGTAACTTTAGTTTTGATGATACTCCTTTTCATTCAGATTAGACCACAGAATTTTGGGTTTATACAGCAAGAAATAAATTACTGTTCAGTAAAACATAACAGTCTCCAGAAAGTGTCTGCCTAAAGATAATGAAGGCCACATCTGGCTAAGGAATTAAGAGAAGAGGAAAGCACAATTACCTTATAAATTTCTTAGGATGGACCAAATGTGTTACTCAGATCTAAATCACAAGTATCAGTGTACTAATTCCTCACAAAATATGAAACAATTCTAAATGAACCATATTTCATTGAAATTTATTTTGCATGCCTCTCAAGTATAGTATTTATTTTGTCATATATCTTCACAATTATACTGACAAAACCAATTGAGTCTCAAAAAATATTGCCTCAAAAGAGATAATAAACAATCAGTGTAGATAAATGGTTAAAATAAATATACTATTATGAAATTAATCTTTTGTTATAGACATAGTGCAAACATCAAGCTACATTCACAGACTCGGAAATGCAGTCCTGGACATTTTATTGTAGAAACATTTGTCCCCATAACTTGGATTTTAAAAAAACCTTCACTAAATCTTGTCTCTAGTTTGTGAATAGGACAGAGACTGGACAAAAGCTCATCATCTGTTTATCAAATATCTCAGGCATTCTGGCCAGCACACTGCTCTTCTCTAAACACAGCTCATTCTTGAGAAGTTGTGTTTACTCATAGCAGCATTAAAAAAAAAAAACCCAAAACTCCACACAAAAGTGGATTTATCAAAGTCCAGTCAAAAAAACCTCAAACTTTCCAATTCCTACACAAGGCAGTTAGGGCACAGCACATCTATTTCCACCAAACATGTTTCTGTAGTGATGCTTAAATACATATTTCCACTGATGTATTGTTTCTCTTTCTGCATCTTCAGGTCAAGACAACTAGTTGTAGTAACATAAGGTTCTACCAAGAGATCTCTTATTGCTGTTGCAGCTCCACCCTTTCACATATTTCACAGAGAGAAGAGATAATTCAAACAAAATATTTCTCAGAGTAATCACAAATTAAAAAGTAATGCCATAATAATGAGTTTACTTCTTTATATAATAGACTGAAAAATATGTGGAACAAGTAGGCAAGTATTTGGGATTTCACACACACCACCATCACCCTTTGTGGCAAGTGGGAAAACTCTGCTGTGGTTTATTTCTACAGGTTGGCAGTCACCTTTAACACAAAAACGTAAGAAATTTCTGTTTGAAGGGCACATCAAAATTTTTATCTTAAAATAGAATCGCATACATGACTGGAAGCAGAGTCACCAATTAACTTTCAGTTATTTTCTTTGAACCTTGTTATTCATGTAAACAATTATAGAAAGCTAGAATTATTTTCTAAATGCATCACTGTGATGCAGGACTAGCATATTCTTCATTCAGTCTAATGGAAACTTGTGAATTGCTAGTGATTGAATTGTCAATCATTCAAAAAAGTAAATAGCTTTGTTCCTCCAAATTATGCTTTCAGAATATTTTCACAGCTATTTAACCTCAGTACCTCACTATTTGTGAGTTGTTAGTTCTGTTCTGTCCAGAAATCTTCATCTCCAGATACTGAGAAAATTCTGAGATACACAGGTATTTCCCCAGACTCTCAACTTGAATTTCTGAGATCTGGCACACACAGCCTTTCACCAACACCTGAACACAATTTAATCCAGCCAGGTCAACTGTTGTCTGAAAAACACTTAGAACATTACTTCACAGCCAGTCCTTCAGTGAAAGACTTTCTCCAATTGGAGCTTGTCATGCTCCAATTGAAATAACTATTTGAACAGTAGGTGCCCTTTAGAGCCGAACTCCCCAAGACAGTGGGTAAGGAATACTGAGAAGGCAGGGAATTGACAAAATCAAACTGGGATTCACATGCCTTTGTGTGGCAAACACACATTATTTTGTCGATGGAAAAGTAGTAGATAGTCATAAAAGATTTCCTAATATGACAGTTTGTTAAGCTGCAAGTAGCCTAAAAACCTGGGACTATTTTCTCTTCTTGGTGTTGCAATGTTAGCTAAAGAGTTTACTAAGTCCTTCTGTCTGTAGCTGCTTATCACTACTTCTGAAATAGGAATTATCTTCCAAACCTGCTGCCTATTTGCTGTATGATAACGTATCCTAGCCTGTTTTAATAAGAAAGGAAAGTTCAGCAGCAGCAGCCTCAGAATAACTATATTCCTACCGTTTAAACTAACTCAAGCTTCTTTTTATTCTAATGGGTAAGAAACTGCTGATGTCACAGACTTTCAGGAAAACAAAACTGCTGGTAAGACATGCACCTAGACTTCACATTCAGTTTCAGAAGGCTCGAAGTTTTTGCTTTTTCTTTTCCTTAAAGGTGTACATAAAGTTGCTTGTTACTTCAGTATTGATCTGAGTATCAGACTTGCCAGTTTCAAAATGGTAATAAAAATATCCTTTTGCTTCTGACTTGTGTTGTGAAAATCAGCTGGTAGATATTTAAAACCTTTCTGTAGATCCATACTAAGCACCACAAAGACTTATAAAACTACCAGTTCTGTGTTCACTCTGTGCTATGGACAGAGAGCTTGAAAAAAAGCACTAACTACTCTTCAAACCATGAAAACAGTATTAATAATAGCTTTGCACTACATATATACAATCTTTCCACTAATATATTTTATAGATTAAATACATAAAACACATACACAAACATCCATAAGAGCTGCTAATTTAAAAAAAAAAATGGCACAAGCAACTGAGATTTCTAACTATTAGAAGTAATTTTATACTAATCTTAACAAAGCCCTAAAAAATGTTCTTTGTGATTAGAAGGACAAAATCACAATCGTCTGGGAATATCAGTCTGGAGCAAATCACAAGTGTAGTGCATAGTGACAAACGGTATCTATGCTGAGGAAAGATGTTTGGGTTAATGTTTTCTGCTACAGAGGATTCTAAGAGCACACTTAACAGATGGATGGAGAGAGTGTCCTGATGAATTACATATATCTCCACTCCTATTTGAATTGTAAATACAATGTTGATACTACCTACCCTGTGAATAAGTTGCAGCACAACCTTACATAATCATTTGCTAAAGCAAAGTGTTGAAAAAATGCTTGCTGTTAGATAGAAGCATGAGAAAGAGATCTGAATGCAAGTAAAAAGCAGCTAATACTGAACACTGCCTTTGTAAACGGATTTTGATGGATTTAGCACCAACAGTTTTAAAATAGGAGAATAAAAAGGGCAATTAGGATATTGAATGTCTTCAGTATTGAATCCCTTGTGAATTGCTACATGAAATATGGAAGCTGTCCCTCAGAGTTAATAAATACTGCATTTTAGTATTTTATCAAAACAACATATTCTCCACTATCCTTTATTAATACAAATTTTGAAAACATTACATCTTCCAGTTCCTTGAACTGAAATATTCAGCACAGTAAATACAAGGCTGAGCAGTTAAAATTAAAAACTGTTTTTAACTCTCAGCCAGACTTGCACTCTCACTTTGAGTGAGCCCAACTGCATCCAGACTAAAACTGGGAATACTTCCCATCTTGTGGATTTGAGCGTGCATTGACTATATAGCAGGAGAAGACGAGGTGGGCACTACTAAAAGTATCACGGGCAAAAACCTTGCTAAATTCTCAAGCCTCTTTATTTAGCGAGGGGGGAAATGCAATCAAAAGGTTAAAGACGGCAGTTAAATGATTAGTGTAGCCATGACCCCTGGGCTGCTCGACATCTCGAAAGGTCCTTTGCCCAGAGTTTGACACACGCTGCTGTTTATTACTGCAGGAGCCATATTTTATGTGCTCACTGACACGTGGCAGGAAGTTATTGGCAACATACAGGCATTCACAAACAAAGGTAAATTTTTTCTTCCAGTAGATCTCAAAAATCTCGTGTCTCCACGCAGCCTGAGCAAGTAGAATGCCTCAACACACATGCACTCAAGCCTTTCCTGTGTTACTGCACTCACAGGGTCTTGAGAGTTCTTTAAAAGAGAACTGCCATAAATTGTGTTCTATTACGTAAGCACCAGAACAAAGATTCCTCTACTGTACTCTTTTCATAGTACTCAAAAAACGCAGATAGTGGTGAGGGAGAACTGATTTTATGAATTGAAAGATTGCCAAAAACTTTCAACTAAGTGTCCTATAGTACTGTGATGTTTTCTTTTATATCACAAACCCATAAGAAATCTCACTTTAAATTACTCATTAGTAGAAGTAGTTTTATCTTTGTAAAGCCATTTCTCTCAGCGCAGACAACTGTGATATGGGCTCCCTCTAGTGTCTTATCTCTGAAACAAACTTGGAATTACAAAAGATTGCATAGGTCATTTTTAACTGCAAACATCCTACTTAAGTTACCTTCCCAAAAAAAGTTCACCACTAGTGAAAAACAAAACTCACATTCCAAGTTAAATAGCTTTATGTATTTGTACATATCAAATTCTTAACTCAGCGCAGTAAATTTTGCTGTTCCATATAACTATAACTATAATGAGATCCAAATATTATGAAATTACACATGTAACTCTGCACTGAAGTGTAAAGAAGGGAAAATATGACATGCAATTTCAAGATATTTTAAAAATCCAAAACTATGCTTAAAAGTGGATCCTCTATCCGTATATATAAATATATAAGAAAGGATTTATAAAAATATCTAAATAAATACCTTCCCTATATGCAAAACTATCTCTTTCCCCATGAATATCTCAACGTTGCTTCAGTAATTTGAGTAGAACTCTCAGCAATCTGGAGTTTGATCTTGCTTGATTCAAGTGAGTGGACATTTTCCCCACTGATACAAGCATGAGAGCATGCAAGTAGATTATTAAATGCTCCACAGTAACTAAAACAGGGCATAAAAAGTCTGGGTGGATGGACAACTTTTGCCATCAATTAGTGAAAATTGTATTAAAAGCCATACTAATTGAAGACACATTCTTGTCTTCCACCCAGAAGCCCAAGCCATTCTTTTCTCCACCAAATACACCAGGGAAGGCAAGCTGAAGCAGCATGGATGGGGGAGCAGGCTGAACCAGGAAAAAGACTAGCATAGTTTCTCCTCCCTAAGAAAAGGGAAACCATACTGAGAATCTCAGGATACTGTCCCTGACACAATGCCATGAGCAGCTCTGTGCAAATGTTCACATAATACAAGCAGCAGCATTGACAAGGCATATAAGAATCTTATAATAAACTGTTTCATTTCATTTTCTATAAACTACTAAAACAAAAGAACAAACGGAAGGAAAAAACCCACAAATTTTAAATGCATAAAGTCCCCATAAAATCCCATCCTTGTGTTTTCATATTCTTTTGTTTCCCACTCATTGGAGAACACTGAGCTTTGCCCTGAGAAAAAAAATATTTTAATTATGACAGGCTCTTCTAAAACAAATAAAACACTACCTATAAACTTGAAAATTGCATTACATGCAATTAAGAGAGCTGCATATATATGTTACAACCAAAATCAACCTGTGGATTAGAATTTGTCATTGACAGAAATTTAAAAAAATTTAAATAAAAAATAATAAAAAAATAAAATAAAAAAACAAAACAAAAAAACCCCAACAAAACAAAACAAAAAACGCACATGTTTCCCTCACTTCCTAATACTAGGATTCACACTCTTGTTTTGCTCCATAGGTCTCAATTTAAATCTCACATTATACTTAAGAAATCAAAAATTATAATCTAGCACATCACTAGATTAAGAGGGCTATTAAGTCTTCTTCTGAAGAGTCAATATCTTTCATCTAACTTTTTCCTTGCAACATCCTAGGGGCATTGCTAAGGCTGGTTTCCTTGTCATCCTCTGCAAAGTCACAGAATCACACAGAAGCCCAGAGTACTCCAAGTTGGCACCCACAAAGATTATTGAGTCCAACTCTGAGGTGAATGGCCCATAGAGGGAAAAGGTACTACAAGGAGAATCTGATGCCTTCACTACCTTAGTCCTCCTTAAATTCTTTGGCTGAGCACAGAACCCTGTCTGTACAATCTCTCAAACAGTGGCACTGCTTAAAAGAAGAACATGTTGAATGGCATCAGGCAGTCTCTTCAATCAGCTAATTAGAACTACAGGCTTAGAGAGCAACTGCATTCTAGTAGTTTCTCATTTTTTAAAATTACCTTATATTAGTAAGAACCAAGACAAATAGAAATAAATGCATTATGTCATATTTTCCTTTTTTTATTCTTCAGTGCAAAAATACATGGATAGCTATATCACAGACCTTTGTTACTAAGGTGGTTAAAGCGTCTTTTTAGTTTTAGCTATTAGCAAAACAAACTAGGACCCATTATTATGGGTTGGAAAGGATTGTCAAATATTGTATACAACATCACCTAAGTTTTCAGACAAAAATAATTTCCAACCTTCTACAAAGCTTAATTAGCCTACAATTCACATTAACTTCCTTATATCTTTCATAGGTACTACGGCTGTCCACAAGCTGGGTAAATAATGCTGTTTGGGGGTTTTCTTATCATGCTTAGAAGATAAGTTTTGAAAAATAATCAAAGGAATTAATCACTACCAATTTAAGTTTGTTCAGGGAGAGCCCCTTCTGGTAGCTGTGCATTTTATGCTAAAAGGTTTCAGTCAGTGCTCACCCCAAACCTGAAAATTCTGCGTCCCTCAATACACCATCAAAAATCACACTAATACAGTCTGTGATCAAAATAATTTTATGGAAACTCCTATTCAAAATAAGATCAAACAAATAAAGCAAGTGATTATTTTATCTGTAAGTCCAGAGAAGGGCAATGAGGATGGTGAAAGATCTGGAGCAGAAGTCTTCTGAGGAGTGACTGAGGGAATTGGAATTGTTCAGCCTGACAAAAAGGAGGCTCAAGGGGGACCTTATCACTCTCCAATTACCTGAAAGGAGGCTGTAGAGAGGTAGGGGTCAGTCTCTTCTCCCAGGTAATAAATGAGAGGACCAAATAAAATAGCCACAAGTTACACCATGGAAGATTTAGACTGGATATTGGGAAAAATTTGCTGTTGGACGCAATGATCTTGGATACATTTTCCAACTTAAACAGTTCTATGATCCTAAACCACTTGTCTATTGAGCTCCTCAGGAAATCAGCAACCACAGCAGCCAACCCACTATACTACCTCCAGCAGGATAACTTTGCAGCTCCAAACTCTTACTGCAGCTAGTCCAGCAGACTGTTTTGCCTGGGGCTGAGCCAAAGCCAATACTCTTAAAGCAAGCTAAGGCAGCTCTTCTCTTCTGGGAGCTCTGGTTTTTAAGGTGCATGGCATGGAGTGAAAGCAGAGGGATCTGAGCATTAAACTTCTGCATCCTAGCAGAGATGAGTTCCATGGTTTCCCCCTTCATAGGGGATAATAGCAGAAAAACATCCCTTTCCACTGAGCCTGGTACTTTCTGATCTGATGCTCTTCATAACCTCACTATGCTGCTGAGGTCAGTGTAACTGCATGGGCCCAGCTCAGACAAGGGCTGCACTCACACATCCCTGACTTCAGCAGTGGCAGCCCCACCTGTAACACCGAAGCAAATCCAGGTGGGAGCTGAGCCCAGGTCCCACTGCAGGCCCACACACACTGGCACTGCTCTCTGCCAACAAATCCAGGATTTACCCACATGTCAGCTCTGCCATGGTCCCAGGGCAGGACACAGCTGCTTGAGTGCAAGCCCACACCTGCCATCCCCCAGCACAGCCAGCTGAAACTAGAGCAGTGCCTGAATGCTGAGAGCAAAGTTGTTTACTCTACAACTACAAAGCTCTTTGTAAATCCAGCACTTTTGAACAAATGCCAAGCAGTTTAAATACCAAAGACAGTCTGGGTGGAAGCATGTTGATTTGGAATGTATGAATGATAGTTTACATAACAAAAATGAATCACAGTAACTGCCTTCAACCACATTCTGATAAATCCTTGCATCAAGTGAACACATTATGGCATTTCTATAGCATTTAAATCTATGACCTTGGTTGCACAGACTTAAGTTCTACCAACATTCACATACATAGTTTTTTTCCTTTTTTTTTTTGAAATACAAGCCCTTCAGTGTAATCATGGTTTGGGTTGGGGTTTTTTTTTCAATTGCACATGGATGCAAAGTACTCATAGAACTGATACCATGTGTACTGAACAGTTTCTTCTTACTTGGGATAGTATTTCATTCATAACAGTGCTACTAATAAGCCTGTGCTTATAAGAAACCACATATTTTATAACAACTTCTCACATTAAACAAATCAAGGACAGAATCAAAATCAAACTCAAGCATTTTTTTATTTTCAGACACCACTTAGTAAAGAAGCTGAAATAACATGAGATGTCCAGGGTTGTGAAGAGGACACTGTGATAGCTCCCAGTGAGTTCAATAAAACTACAACAGTTCACACCACAGGGAAAACAGTTTAGGATCCAGCCCAGCAACCAGACTGGGCATTTAAAAAGTGGGGTTTTGACTTTAGCACATATGTTTATGACAAGTCTCAAGTGCTGACTGAATTGATAGATGCTTTAAAAGCTACTGTTCATTAGAAATCTTTGCTTTATTACAATTTCAGCACAGAAGTAATAACTATATGATGATTCAAAGCATGAATTAAAAATCTATTAACAGATCATGAATTTAACAGGAGCACAGGGAACAATTCTAAAGGAATACAGATTAAAAAAATGCTATTAACATTAGTTTTAAATTAATGAGGCAAGTTTAGCTGGCAAACATTCCTCAGGCTCATTAAAGATATCTGAAAGCAAATCACAAGAAACTTAAAATAATGTATTTTATTACACTTATTATAGTTTATCCACTGGGAGCTTAAACATTTTCTTTTCATCAGAAGCAATAAATACAATGTAAATAAAGAGGTAATGCAAATAAAAGTTTTAAATTCCCCATACTACCTCAAAGGCTTAAACTGCAACACCCTGTACAGTCAGATGTATAAGCAATATATATGACATGCCAGTGGAAATGAATGCTTTTCCTCACAATGCCACCTTCAGAACCAAATTAAGCACAGTACCTAATGCAAAACCCCCATTGCATGTTAAGGCAGCTACAATATAGGCTGAAGAAGTCATGTTAACACAGAACCCAAATGTATGCACCTTGGTGTTTTATTCTAGAATGTGTCCATAATGAATAAACCTTTACCTGCTCACAGTGTGAGCATCAGCTCCCCAGACAACAACAGCCAAACACCTGATTCATTCTTCAGTAATAAAATATTAAATAAAACCCAAAGAATGGCCTATGTGCCCAAAGGGAGGATGACTTCAATTCTCAGTGA
Source organism: Sitta carolinensis (assembly GCA_032173965.1). Classification (NCBI taxonomy): domain Eukaryota; kingdom Metazoa; phylum Chordata; class Aves; order Passeriformes; family Sittidae; genus Sitta; species Sitta carolinensis. The sequence goes on from CM063288.1 coordinate 24,463,429, forward strand.
CAACAGAACAGTTGTGTTTCTAGTCTGCAAACCAGCTGCCATAGTGTGTATAAGAACACATAGATAAATTGAGGATACATGGTTTCCACTACACACTGCATGTTATGGTTCAGGTTAGAAGAACCACGACTGTTGTCCCTGAAAATAAGCCTTCTGATTTGTTTTAGTATAGTGGAGTCAGTTCTCATGAATTGTAAGATAAACAAGAATCATGTTTGCATTCCTTTGTAAAAGATATCACCTGATGGACTTCTCAAGTGACCAGTGAAGACGGAGAGGTGGTAACATTACTCTCTGTCCAATCTCTGATTGCTGTCCAGAAACTTATATATACAAAGTCAACAATAAACTAGAATCTCCTTCCTTTCTTCTTCTCTGCCTGAACACCAATTGTGTGTGTTGCTGTGTGTTTCTATCTACATCACAGTAACACACAACAGCCATAAGGAAGCACTGAAGCACAAAGACAAGCAGAACGCAATTCTGACAGACTTGTACACTGCTCAGGGGAGGCACCCTGTGCAAATAACACCATACAGCTTGCTCTGAAGAGTCAGCCACTCTTCAAGAGCAATGCTCACAATGTCCAACGCTGTTTCTGTGAATAAAGAGAGACTTAAAGATCACAGCCTGAGGCATTAATATGGAAAAGCACTAATCTTGAAATGACTAAGCCAGTATAACCAAACAGTCCCTCTCACTGCCTTCAACAAGTATATTTTGTTATCTCCTAGCCTCAAAACTTCCAGCTCTGCCTCCTCCAACCAAATTTGCCTAATCACTAACTTCTTTCACCTTTTTAACTTTTGCCTCCGCTTCCTGTAAGTAGCTAGATTTTGCCTCTGCTTTCCTAGTCCAAGTAGCTAGATTTAGACTAAAGGGTCTACAGGGAATAACTGCACTCCATAAAGAGCACAGCACCCAGGTATAAACCATGAACTGAAAATCTGGGTTTCAGCCTGAAGAAAGTCATCCCAGCACACATGCACGTGCACCAGCAAACCTAACATTAAGGAACAAGAAAGCTTTGAAGTGAGGGCAGGAAGCAGGAGAAACATTGTCTCATTTTGTCCTAACTCAAGTCATCAGCTTAAAGTCAATAATTTGACTTGCTCTTCATGGGCCATAGCTGTAGAATGTAGTTTGTAAAGATGGGAAATCTCAGTAGTGTAATAGGAATGCTTTGTTTTGTTTTCAAACAGTGCCAGACAGCTCAGAATTGCTGAAAAGGGGCCAGTGCCGCACACAAAGTGGCAGTAAGTCAGCAGAATTAGAGCAGGCTGCTAAAACTCAGAAACCCCCAAAGGGAAGTTGAAATGATAAATGAGAAGCAGAAAGCTCATCTTGTACCATATTGACTAAACACTGTGAATATTAAAAACATCTTCGATTTTTTTTCCCTTTTTTTGTACACTGACAGATGACTGCCACTCTTTCCCAAAGTAACACATCTATCATCATTTTTCAAGGTTTCTGCTTTGGTTTATACTTTTTGAAGAGCTGTAATCTTGGGGTTTTTTTCTGTTTTCTTTAATAAAAATTCCTTCAAGGATACTCAGATAGCTCCACCAGCTGCTACACTGCTGTGGTTTGCATGCCCCTCTACGTGAGGTCTCACTCGCAGATGTGGAGCTTTTTAAGACCCAGTCAAGTTTATGGATGCCTTGCATACAAATTAGCCACCCCATCGTTAAATTATTACTGAATTAGGAAAAACTCCTGCACCATTACAGAGGAAGGGAAGACAGGGACTGTTGAAATCTAATCTGTCAATATTTTTACCCTTTTAGCCAACTATTGTGAAGTCATCTGAATGTCTCTTCACTTAATATAGCTGAAAATGCTACAAAATATTGGATCTCACAGCTTATTTGCCCTTTTCAGATTTACAAAAGCACAGGTGCTAACACTTTATGTTCTTATAACAGCATCTGTATATATAAAACCATGCATCAAAACAGCTATAGAGATGTCTGTGAAGATATTAGGAAACAGAGTGAGGTGAAAGACCCTGGATTGTACAAGGGAAAAAACATTTTATAACACCCATAGCCAGGAATTCAAAAATCAATAACTGGCAGACTGAGTCTGACAGAAAGCACATTTTTGTGTTCAAGGTCTGTAAAGAAACCCTTAGACTGTGAAGGAAACCCTTAGTTGTTACAGGAAACTTCTGCCCCCCACAGACATACTTCATTTTATCTCCTCATCTATCCAAAACTGGCTGAAACCACCCTGCAAACAGCTTTCCAACTGCATCAGAGAATCCCCAAATAAACCTGGAAGTTACAGATAAATACATCTCTGCCTGTTCAATTCACTGTGCTCCACTTACAGATTTTGAAAACCTGCTAACAAGGATATGGAACTCCTTGTGAGCTCCGTTGAATGTTTAGGTTTTAGTTTGGATTTGGCAGATTTCATTTGTGCAAGGATTCCTCAGGAATTTTGCCACCGGGAATGACTGAAGAGACATATCCCTTCTGCTCACAGCCCTTCTCCTGCCAGGAGACACAAGTTACGTGATTCTATGAGTTCATGTTGATTCTTCAACATCCTGCAAGACGAGTTGGTTTGCAGCACCGTGGCCTGGAAGGGCTGTATCCCCTGACACTTGCAGCTACTCAGCATCAACAAAGTAGTTGGCAGGGAAAAGCCCAGCTGATGAATAGAATACAATAAAATCCAGTTCCTCCTAAATTATCCACCATGAAATGTACAGAAAGCATCAAATTGCAGCAGTCTATTTTAGCTTTTGATCTTCTTTAAACTGCTAGCAAGAACAAAAAACTTCAATGACAAAAATTGATATGTTAAAGTTCAAAAATGTGCTAAACGAACCAAATTTCTGTTCAAAGTCCTCTTCATTAACAGTTATTGCATATTTCATTGCAGGAAAAAATAAGAAAGTCCTTATGAAAGCTGAATGCTAATTTTAAAGCAATCAAAAATGCATAGATGATTTAAATCACAAGAAATGGCTCTCTAACATCTTGACTATTTCAACAGAAGCAGATGGTTTATATAGCTTTACTGCTTAATTAAACATTTTATATATTCTGTAAAATGGCATTTGATGGCATCCTTTCCAACTGGCTTTCTAAATTTAAATTACAAAGTAATTTTACATATGCACCATATTAATCAGATAATTAATTAGAATATTCATATCTAATACCAACTTACTGAACAGGCTTCTATCTTTTAATACATGTGAAAAATCTAATTGTCCACTTCTTTCCTATTTCTTCTTGATGATAATACTAACTTTTTCCATAATTTTGGCTGCTTTTATTTTAAATAGCCCTAATTTAAAAGCCAATATTTTAGATTTTCCCTTTTTATCCCCTTTACAAAATCATGATAAATAAGATGAAATATTTTATGAAATGAAATATTAAAACCAACACCAAACAAGACACTGGTTTGGATGCTGCAGTAAAAGCTAGAAGTGACTACTGATGAGTTTGAGAGGTTTAAGATAATGAAGAAGGCTTAATGAAGTCACTTAGAAAGCATTTCATAAAAGATGAAAAGGTACGCTGTCCCCAAGTTCCCCAGTGGAAAAAAACAATCAGGTTACACAGTTCCACAAAGCCACAATCAGACAGTTGGCAGAAAAAAAATATAGGGATAAAAAGGAAAAAAACCCTGAGCATAGTGGGGAAAGTTCTCAAAATCCTTATCAAGTACAAGTTTGATGCAGTAATTCTGGCAAAAGGGTTGCACAACTATTATGTATAGTTCTGGCATGACTTTCTCGAGCTGATTCAAAACAAACAGTAGAAGGCAGAAATAGACAAGACAACAATATAGTCACTGAGCCAGGGGGGTGTTGAACTGTGCGACTACCAAAGACAACCTGAGACTGGAATGAACGTCAGCCTGTTCTCTGGGCTCACGGAGCAAATAGGCGATAGCAGGTAACATTGTGTGCACAAATAGATGGCCCTGCTTAGTGACACTGCAGGTGACAAATGCCTCTCACAAAGTGAAGTGTGAATTAAATGACTTGTGAGTCACGTGAAATCATTAGGGACACGAGTCACCCTGCACATTTTAGGCTACAGCAGCTTTTTCCTGGTTCTTCCTGGACACTTATTAACCACGCTGCAGCTCAGAACTCCACAAAACCTTCAAGTTGCTCCTGTTCCTCTTGACTCAAACCCACACCACTGAGCAGAGAAGAAAACCAAAACATTCATAGATATTCCTCAATCAGTGAAACTCAGCTATGTCACAGTACAGTTCTTTACATATGACCAGCACAGCTTACAAAGAGAAGCAACCCATCTGGACAGGCAGACACACAATTTGATAAAAAATACCAGTTGTAAAAAAAAAAACAAAACAAAACAAAAAAACCCTAAACAACCATTTTATTAAATCAGATTATCAGCTTGAAAAAAAATTTTAGCATTATGATAAAACTAGGATAGTTAGGTGTTAAAATGATCAGAATCCTCAAGACTATATAAAAGCATTTGCTCACCACCCCTTTCAATGCTCTAATCAAATACACTGGCACTCAAAGACACCAACAAAATGAACAGCAGAGTAATTAATGAAACTCACTAGCATCAGGAATCCAAACATGCATTTGAGTGAATAATTATGGACATACGCTGCTTGCAAATGTATATTAATTTAAATCAATGGTTGTTATTATTAAAGCTTTAATCACAACTGAAGAGCAAGAAATGCCTATTCTTATATTCCTCTAGCTAAACAGGAGAGCTTTTACCCATACCACAATATCGATTTAATTGCTGCCTATGAGTTTGAGAGAACTAATTTTGCTTACCTGGAAACACTTGACAATTCCACAAAACTTACTTCAGATGGACATATTTCATATGCCTTAAGTTCATGTGTATTTATATTATATACCATACTATCATAATATGCCTGATTTTATGTATCATCAAATGCTAAATGAGCTTTTAAAGACTGGAATACACTAACCCTGTCCTATCTGGAAGGCCCCAAGTCACTGTATACAAATGTTGTAGCAAAGAGTCAGTGCTTCTGTGTGCAGTCTCATTTAAATTATGAAAACTGAAAATTAAAAGCAAAGGCACCACCCACTAAGCTACTTTGTCATATAACTACTGGGAAGGGAACATAAATGTTTCAGCAGATATGTTTTTCACCATTAATATTGTGGTCTCTATAATGACATGTAGTAACGTGAACATTATAGACTAGGTAGACTATACTGGAGTACATCTTTGTATTTGGCAATTCAATAGGTTTTTTCACAAAAATATATCACAACTGAAATTTATTCATGTAGCTGAAACTAAGGACCGAGCACAAAAAGAATTCCTTTTCAACAATGAGCCTTAGGCACTTCCATGTTACTTCGACATTGTCAGAAGCATCAGCAGTCAGAAAATATAATTGGTTCCATTTACATAAACAAGAGCAAGGGAGTGAACCAAAAGACTTTTTGACAGAAATTCAAACAAAGCAAGTTCACAGAGGGGCAAATTGTAAAATATACTCGATTGTAGGCATTGCAATATAATCCTGAATTATCTTTGAAGCAGAAAATTCTCACAAAGACATCTTGTAATGTATGTGTATTTGACAACCTGCTTTTTAGGCCTTGCTTCTAAAACAACGTACGTTTTGTCTGCACAAATAGAAAAAATACGGTCATTAAGTGCATGATAGTTGCTAGCCCTATGTGAACTTCTAAAGGACGGCCTCCGCAATCCCCAGAACCCCGCGGCTTCCTGCAAGGCGCTGGAGACTGGGCCGGGGGCTGCGCTCAGGGCTGCCAGGAGCCCGGCCGGCACGCCCGCTCGCCCGCTCCCGGGCCGGCGGCAGCCGAGGGCAGGGCGGGCCGGGCCGCGGAGGGGCGGGCGGGGGCGGGCCGGCGGTGAGCGGCCGGGAGGAGCCGAGCCCCCCGCCCGAAGCGGGCGCGGCGGCCGCGGCGGCCACGTCAGCCCCGGAGCCGCCCCGCCCGCCTCCGGCCCAGAGCCGGATCCCGGCTCCCGCCGCCCTTCCGCCGGCGCCGGGGGAAAGGCGCTGCCGTCCCAGCCTGCCCCGCGCCCGGCCCGCCCGCTCCGCTGCCCCTCAGCGCCGCTCCCGGGCCGGCCCCGCGGGGAGTGCGGCGGCCGCCCCGCCCCGCCCGCCCCGGCGCCTCCGCCGCAGCCCGGCGCAGCCCCGCGGCGCTCCTACCTGCGCTCTCCCGGCCGCAGCGGCTCCCGGCGCGGGGCTCGTGTGCCCGGCTTTGTCTGCGAGGGGCGGCCGCCGCCTCCTCGGCGGGCAGCCCCCGGCCCGGGGCGGCAGCCGGCTGCCAGCTCGCCGGCCCTTCCCGCGGAATGACCCCCGGCGCTCCCGAAGGTACGTGTGAGCCCGCCTGCACCCGCCTTCTTAATGCGGTACAGGTGCGGGGCTTCTAGTGCCACTCAGTGAAGCTGTGCATGATTACCTCAATTAAGGTTACAATTAAGAGCTGGCCTACCGCTTGCGGTCTTCAGAAGGAAGGTAATTAGCCACCCAGAAACTTATATGTACACGTGCAGTCCGCACAAGCTCGCTGTGGGGCTCATTACTAACCTGTGTTTATTGAATAAATAGTATTTAATTGTTTTTTCCTCTGTCATCTTACAGGGTGTCTCTTTAGCAAGACTCGTGACATGAAGTAGAAGAACAGGCATTTTGTATTTTGTACCATAAATACATCTGTATCTCTGAATATTGCTACATTTACTGGAGACTTTTCCCAAAGTCTGTTTGAATCAGAACCTGTGAAATTTCCAAAAGCTTCATAATGGAGTTTTCAGCGTCCAAAGGGGACTATATGAGATATTTCAAAAGGCCTTTATTGCTGGTCTTAGTATGTGTAATAGTTCTTGTGTGCACTGATCAGGACTACTATAGTTTGCTTGGAGTATCCAAAGAAGCAAGCAGTAGAGAAATACGACAAGCATTCAAAAAGCTGGCATTAAAGTTGCACCCTGATAAAAATCAGGTAAGTTACTTTTTTAACAAGTCAGCTTGTTGACTTAATGCATCTTAGTGTTTAAACAAAAAGGAGTTTTAATTTATCAAAAATGTCTCTAATATTGTGAAGTAACCACCTGATAATATAGTTCAACTCAGATTTTCTGCAGAGAAAATTTACAAAAAGTGATAGAATGGGCATATATGGTTTTGTTGAATTTGGGCTGCATTAAATTGCTGTAGCAAAAAGACTCGATATTTTTTAATTCTCACTTAGTTTTCCTCTAGTTACAAAAATATTAGTTGTGTACCATATTACCTTGTCAGTAAGCTGTTGAGTTTTCCTCTTCCCACTTAGTTTAGTTTAGGGGGACTTGATGTTTCCCTGCTCTGAAGTTTCCTCTTAAACATCAAATAAGAACAGCCTGTTGTGAGACATCAGTCTCCAAGTATCAAATAGGACAAAACAAACATCTTGGGACTGCCAGAGTGTAACAGTGGAGGCTCTTACAAAGAGCTCTGGGCTAACTGGAGAAAGAAGGTTGGAATGGCTCAGTCTGTACTACCGTATGTCTGAAATACAAAGAAATCACTTTTAAAAATCATCAGTTTTTCCTTGAAATGACTTGAAATAAGTGGAAATTCACAGGAAATAAAAGGGTTTAGATCTTTGTATGTACAACTGCATGGAGTCCCAAAAGACAGTAGTATTTCATATGAGCTCAGGGCCTGCCTTCACTGACTGCCTCGGACAGAGCTCAGAGAGAAAGCCAAATGTCAGCAAAGTTAGGAAGGCCAACTTGTAGCTGTTTGATGGAAGTTTTGGTTTTTCTTGTTGATACTTTCAAAATAATGGCATTTGGGGTCAGATTCTATTGTTTCCAAGCATGCAGATACTACTAAAGATTTTTCATCAGGTTATTTTCAACCTTAGCTATGATATATAGAAGATAAACCCATTAGACAAATTCCGTAATGGTATTTAATTTCCTGTGTATCAAGATTAAAAAACATCAAAAATCTTACGATAAAGTGTCTTGTGAATGAAATATGTAAGCAGAAGTTAAAAGAACAGGACTGCATGGCACGTTTTGCATACCACCATCAGATCCCAAACTTGGGTTTAAAATATGTCTGCGGATTTTTCACCATTCTAATTCCTAAGCTACCTAGAACAAGAATGCTTTCTAAATAAAAGGAGGAGGCACCTGTCTACACTGTCAAGACCAGAAGGGATGAATCTGTCTCTATAGCAGAGATTTTGAATAGGGTCAAATAGGGATTCTAGGGGAGTGGAAAAGATTGTGGAGGAAATGGTATGTCTTCATTCTTGAGTATTTTTTTTCCTCCACTGAAGAGAGAGTTGAAAGGAGGGGGTTCACTGGAGAATGTTACAGCCTCCTGCCAGTTCACTTTGTATTTCAGTTAGTACTTTAGTGAGGATGAAGAAATAAGAGAACACACCTGGTTTCAGGAAAGGAGAACTTTACTGTAGTTTGGTTTGAGATCACAGTGCAGTGTCTGCTTCCCTCACAACTGGTATCCTTAGCAGGGATATCAAAATATTTCCGAAGATAATTTTCTCAGAATTATATGCACAATATGGTTTATTAATTATTTACTAATTATAGTTTTCCTTACATAGAATGATCCAAATGCACATGAAAATTTTTTGAAAATAAATAGAGCGTATGAAGTACTTAAAGATGAAGATCTGCGGAAGAAGTATGATAAATATGGAGAGAAAGGCCTCGAAGATCAGCAGCAAGGAGGTCGTTATGAAAGCTGGCACTTCTATCGCTATGATTTTGGTAAGTTATGATCTGTGTTTGTGATTTGCTTAATAGAGTCGCAAGGAAATGCAATATCAGATCTATATCAGAGCTTTTCATGTGTTTATGTACCCACTCCAGATTTCTGTCTGCTCTGTAGCTGTCACTTTCTCTCTGCTGGCCCAATATTTTATTTGCCTTGTTAATGGCTACCGAAAGATGCAATCTATTTACTTAGCCTTTTGTTCCTACTGCTTGCCTTTTTATAGGTCATCTAACTTCTTGTTTATTTTTTTTAAAGTGCAAAGCATTTTTTTTTTCACTTAAATGTCAGTGCTAATATTTCATCAGGATTCTTTTAAACTTTTTAATGCAGGAAGACATTCTCTGTTTAGTATTCTTCAGGGGGATTTCGAGAGGAAATTTTTGTACTGTTAAACCTATTTGATGTGCAGTTATGCAATTAGACATCAGCAAAGAGGTAGTAGAAACTGAAAAAAATAACAGATTTGTACCTAAAAAGATCTTGAGACAAATTATTTAATGTGTGTCTCAACAAATTTTAGGTAGTTGTAGGGAAACGCTGCAATAAATGATTCTCAGAGCTGCTGTAACAGAAGTAAACTAAAACAGGGAACTTAGGAACAGTTTGATTGGGATGAAAGAGCTGAAAGGAAACTCCACCTTGGCAACCATTTTTTTCAGGTTTAATATGCCCTAATCTCTAAGAAATTAATGTCTGTGCAGATTGAAATTGAATAAACAAGTAGCACAACTATCACAGGAAAATATGGAAATTAGCCTGAAACTTCTTCGGATAAACAAATTTAAGGAATTTTATCTGCCAAAGTTTCACTGCTTCATTGAGAAACAGTATCCTTAAATGTCTATTAAACAGTGATTTAGGGAGCATCTATTTTTATATTTTATGTGTATTTGAGTGGATATAAAAGTACAGCATTATATATAGTTATATGTATGGGTGAGCATATGTACGATATTGCGTGAGATATAAGTGGAAAGTAATATAAAAGGTACCTTGTCACCTGTAGAAATTAATTTCTCTCATTATTTATTTGCATTTGATCCTTGTGTACTTCAGGTGAATTGACATCTCACTGTGCTAGGTACTGTAAAAGATCTGCAATCATAGTAGCATAATATAATGCTCTTCCATAGTATTTTTGGTACTCTGTGCTGCCTTTCTTGTGTAGTTGAAGTAGTGGAGTGTTTTGTAGTGATGCCCTAGGTAGGACTGATTAGTTTTGTCTCCCTTACCTTTGTTCTATCCACTTCATTCCACTGCATTCACACACACGTTTTGTTAGTGGAAAAGCTTGTGGCTGGAAACACCTTTGTGGTCTAATTGTTTAGGTAGCCAGAGGCTGAGAAAGTGTGGAAGCTTCTGGACATTACGTAAAGCTCTCAGTGAAAGCTGAGGCTTCTTGAATTTTAATCTCTCAGCTGGATGATGTTATTTCTAATGCTCTTGCCATAACAGCAGTAGTTGTAATTCCCTGCTTGTTCCATGGTTGGTTACTAAATTATCAAAGGAATATTTTGATAGTGGCTTTTGTAGCATAAGAGTGAGTGAGAGGTTAAACTCAGGGTCCATAGTACTAAACAAGGATAGCATTTTTGTAAAACCTCTTTGCCAGCTTAGTATTTTGGCTTAAATCTATTGTCTTCTCTTGTGCATAAGATGATAGTTTATTTCTTTGTTTTAAAGGTGGAAAAATAAAAAGCATTTGTTGGGTTTTTTTTGACTAGGTATTTATGACGATGATCCTGAAATTATAACATTGGATAGAGGAGAATTTGGTAAGTTTTTTAAATAAATGTCTGTTTGACTACATGACAACCCAAAGTACAATTTTTACATACTGAGCTGTGTCTTAGTAGGCTTTTCTAATCTATCTTTACAAACGTGTTGGAAAATCATCTTCATATGAGAAAACAAACCAAAAAAAATACCCCTTAATGCTTCCTGTTAAACAGTAGTTAGCAAATTGATCAATATCAATAAACAGCTTACCTTAAGTTTTAGAGTTTTTGTGAGATCTGTAAAAGGAAATTGTTTGAATTAAAATTTTGTTACTCCTTATTTGTTGTTGCTCTTTCTCTTGTATAAAAATGCACTTGGCAGAACTTTGCTAATATTTTTTTTTTCTGTGAAATCCAGTCGGTTGTGTGTAGTTCAAAACGAGAAGGTGATACCAGGTACTAAAAATACAGCTAAGGAGAACAAGGTTTGGAAAGATAACAGTTTCTGTGAGAATATTGTCCAAGGTTTTTTTTCTTTTAAAATTACAGCTAAGTAGTTTATAACTAAGAGAGGCTAGAGGTAAAAAGACTGGATTTTGTGTGGTTTTTCATCTGCGTATTGAGTATGGTTTCCTGCGTGCAAGATTGGACCTACATGCTGAATTAGTCTTGTGAACTGTTGTAATAGCAGACCCTCACGATGCTTTCCCTGAGAGCACAGTCTTTCTTTGATTAATCTATTTGCAGGGTCTGCACTTTCCTTAGTTGTCTTTTTTGTGAGGATAGTTTAATATAGACAAATAAATGTTACAAAACTCACTACAAGAAAATTGGACAGGCTGAAAGCCAAGTGATTCAAGCTGATAACTGCTCTTTGTGTATATTTTGTTGCTGTTGTTTTCTCTCATAAGCAAAATTATTTATGTTTCCCTTGATTTTTCTAATAATTATATTAACTTGGATTTTTAAATTAGATTAGACATGATTTCTTCATAAAACGATTGCCAGGTGGAACTCACTAAATACATAAAGTAATATAAGGAAATGGAAAATTCTAGTGGGTAAAAATCTTTTAGAGCTTGTATTTTGTAACCAGACTTACACTATCACATGTTTCAGCTAGAAAAATCTGAAGACAGTACTTTTTTTCTTAATTAATAGAACAGGTGCTGAAAGTCAAGGTGCTGATAGCTTCTGAAATACAGTTTTTAGGCACCTGCCTACAACAGAGAGTATGAGCAAGTGAGATACAATCTTTATCTCCTCTGAGTTTCTGTTGCTGTGCCTGATATTAAATAGTTTAATACAGCTTTTGGAGAATACAATAGAGCAAAAATGTACATTCTAGATGTATCTACATTGCAGATGTGCGTGATATAATTTTCTTCTCTCCATCTATCTAGATGCTGCTGTTAACTCAGGAGAACTGTGGTTTGTGAATTTTTATTCTCCTCGATGCTCCCACTGCCATGATTTAGCACCTACGGTATGTAAACCAAGTAAATTAACTCTGAAAATTCATTGGTTTTAATAGCATGAAACTTAATGAGGTGGATTTTTACACTGAAGCTGAAACCAAAGACAGCAATTCAAAATGCCAGCAATAAAACTTGTGCTCATTTTTCATTACATCCTTATAGGAAAATAGCCTCTTTTTTGCCTTTTTATTTTAGTGGAGAGAATTTGCTAAGGAGCTGGACGGAGTAATACGTATTGGAGCTGTGAACTGTGGAGATAACAGAATGCTTTGTCGAATTAAAGGGATTAACAGCTACCCCAGTCTGTACGTTTTCAAAACTGGAATGGTGAGTGATAAGACTTCAAGTGTTTTTAAAATTAAATCTTTAGTACTTTTTCAGTCTTAGGGATATTTTTATAAAGATCTTCCTTTTTAGTATGTTACTTCCTTTAATAATTATAACTTTTTCTTTACCTTAGTCAAATTAATTTACAAAGTTAGCATCAAAAATATATTTGTTAATGTATGTAATTTATATAATATATATATAATTCAAAATAAATTCTAGTATATTTTTACAGTGTTTTTTCTGAATACTTTTTCTGTGCAACATAACACTTGTGATTGGGAAGATGTTGTCAGCAGAGGTGCTGTAGCAAAGCAACAAGTCTCCTTGAACAGTTTCTCTCATAGTGTTGTAAAGGACTTTTCAAGTACAAAGCATAGTCTGTGGTTTTGTGTATTAAAGAATATGACCATATGCCTTAAGAAACTTAGAAATTCCTTCCACAAGATTCCCTCCATGCTACCTGCATGATGTATGTCACTTTATAGCTGCTTGCTAGGTCATGGTACTGGGGTGGTGTACCAAGTGCACTTGAATAGATGGGTACATTTTGACAAGGGTAAATTCTGAGAGGTTGAATGCTAAATGGAGTGATGTACGCAATTTTTATTTAAACAGAAATACAATAATTGGAAGTTGGTGTTTCTAAGACTAGATTATTCTCGTGTTGCAGCATTTGGAAAGAAATCACATTACAAGATTGAAATTAAGGGTAAATTTCAGACGTTCTGATAGGGGAGGGAGAGAATAGTTAAGGTGGTAGTGGGGGTTGGTCCTGCAGTTGCTTAAGTACTGTTAGAACACAGTAGGTTTGGGGTTATTTTCCCTTTTTTTCTTTTCTTCTTAATTTTATAAACTTTACTCTTTGTCTTCTATAGCAACCAGTGAAATATTATGGAGACAGGTCAAAGGAGAGCTTAAAGAACTTTGCCATGCAGTATGTTACAAGCACAGTCACTGAGTTATGGGCAGGTAATGTTCACGTGTTTTGCTTGGGGGGCTGTTGTTGAAATTGTTTTTACTATATAAAATATGGCAGAAACTATGCATATGACTGAATCTATCAACTGTTGCTGTCTTCTTTTTGAGAATAAAAATAGTTTATGTAATTTTCCAATACAAATATAAAACCTTGTTTCATCGTCACCTTAACTAGAAACAAACTGATGCAAATTGTTTTACTCTTAGGAAATTTTGTAAATGCTATTGAAACTTCATTTGCTTCTGGTGTTGGTTGGCTGATCACCTTCTGTGCTGAACGTGGGGGTAGGTATACTAAGTACATTTCAGATAATGTGACAAAAAATAAAAAGGACTTCTGTTGATAGTGGCACAATCCCTTCTGCTACTATAAAACATCTTAGGTGACCACAGTATTTGGCCTGTGGGTCATTTAAGCTCTGTGTTAAAAGCAGTTTGACAAAAGGGACATTAATGGGAAAATTATGTAACTGTGCTTCTGTAATGTCCCGTGAGCCATTAAAGCAGCACTGGAGTGTAACCCATCAGGAGGGAAGTGGCAGAAAAGGCTTCTCCCTTCAGTTTCCAGCTCTGGTGACAGATACTGCTGAGGTACATGCCAGCTTCTCATGATAGCTGAGCAGCAGAAAGGCTATATCTCCCCCTTAAACCACCAGTATTAAAATTTAGCTGAATCATTTCTCTTCAGTTAGGTTTGCACACAGTAACTGGCTCTTTCCACATTTGGTTTCATGTCAGAGTAGTTTTTTGTAGGTGTTTGTCCCTGGCTTTCTTAGGATCAATACCAGATGCAATATATGAGAAAGTTACCTTGGTTAGCTGGTCAAGTTAAGTAAATGCACTACACCTTTGACAAATAAAGACTTCTCAGCCTTATGAAGAGACCTTTGTTCAGAGAACTAAATAGCTAGTGCTGCAGTCTTGGATTTACATTTGTAAATAGCTTGATTTCAAGTTGTAGCCCTTTTGTTATTAAGTTTTCAACTTCGTTTCACTTAAGGAGAGGTTGGTGCACCTTATTTTTAAAAAAAATCTGCATCCAAAGGCAACTATTCAATTCTGGATGGATAATTAAAGCATACGATTTATTTATAGTAGTGAATTATTATTTGTATCACAGAAAATTGATATTTCCATTGAAATATAATTCCAAGACTCTATGTGGATACTTGGATTCTTTTTTTTTAAACATTGATTAACAAATTTTACAGTAAATAAAATAGTAAATTTTTTTAAAGGAGAATTCTGTATTGATGATGCAAGAGGATGTTACTTGTGGGGTTTTTTTAACTTGGAGTAGACAGTCATTAAGTGGTGATTATTAGATGTGAAAACTCCAGGAATACTGGATGAACAGCCAGGAAACATGTCATTAGAAATGGTCATGTTTTTTGGGAGGAAAGGGACATTTCTAAGCAAGAGCAGATTTAGTGCATTAATAAGGTGAAGTTTTATGTCTTTAAATAAATAATTTTTGTTTTGCAGATTGCTTGAGTTACCAAACCCGCCTTAAGCTAGCTGGCATGTTGGTAAGCAGTGTTTCACTTTTAAAGCATTACTTGTTATATTTAAAACAAAATAACAGAAGTGAAAGCATCAAATTGTAACTAAAACTCTCACTGACTTTAGTAGAACCAAGATAGCACTTTTAGAAAAATTAACTTTGCCTGAGTAGCTTTTGAAATAATGTTAATTTTTTAAAGGATTTTATAAATTGAGAATTAATATTACATAATAAATTAGCGTTGTTTCTTTTCATTTTCTAATTATTTTATATAATTGCCTGTGTTGGGATTTTCAAAAGCATTTGTGCACCTGAAATTAAAAAATGCTTTCCTTTGGATTTGTTTTGTGTTGTTTTGTTCCTAATTACAGGAAGGTCTTGTTAATGTGGGCTGGATGGACTGTGGCACCCAGGGTGAGCTTTGTGATAATTTAGATGTCTCATCTAGTACTACTGCATACTTTCCACCTGGAGCCACCATAAATAACAAAGAGAAAGGAGGTTTTGGTATGACTTGTTTTTCATTATCTATTTAGATAAACAAAGTGATAACCATGCTAAAGGAATGTATAAATCATTTCCAGACTGATGATACACAACTGAAAACATGCCTTTTGCTTTTTTTCTTCTAAGCTGCTCTGCTGTGAGTTTCTATCCCTGTGTCTGCTCAGGCAGTGATCCTGGAGGTGATTCCAGTTTGCTGGGAGAGTGAACAACAGCCTCTAACTCTGCCTGGCCACCTCCCCAGGAGCTTCCCTGAGCAGCTCTGCTTGTTCAGGGCTGGGAAGGGCTCTGTGACTGGCCCATGAGCTGCTTCTAACGCTACTACCCAGCTGTCCTGGGCAAGCCTGGCAGGCTCTTCTCCCAAGGAAAAACTGAGAGGTCAAGAGGAAATGGTCTCAAGCAAGGGAGGTGTAGATTGAATATTAGCAAAATTTTCTTCAGCAAAAGGGTTGTGAGGTAGTGGAACTGCCCAGAGGGACGTGGTTGAGTCAGTATCCCCTGGGGTATTTCAAAGACGTGTCTAGACATTGTGCTTGGGGACAGGGTTTAGAGTAGTGAACTTGGCAGCTGGTTACAGCTTGGACTCAATGATCTTAAAGGTCTTTTCCACCCTAAATAATTCTGTGATCTTAGATGTACCCCTAATTTTTTATTCCAGAAATAATGTGCCCCAGGTATCACAAGTTTGAGAAATGCTATCCTGACATGTGTGATAGAAGTACTCCTACAGTGTCTGTCAGTACAAATTTTATTGCTCAGTTCTATTCTAAAATTGCAACCTACATTTGTATGGTAGTTTTAACTTCCCTAATTGAAGGGAGGCATTTCTGTTTGAAGTGCAACTTGTTCCTTTATTGTCGCTATTGTTAACCTATATTTTTAAAAAGAGGAAAATAAATTGCAACCTACCTACTTTGAACTTACCAACTCAGTAACTGATTCATATTACTTCCAAAATTTTACAAGTTAAGGAAATGTAAATATCTCTAGAGTGCAATTAAGGAAGGATGTAAACTAGATTGGAAATCTTGTAAATTTGATTGTTTGGTTTGGTGTAAAATTTGAATTTCACATTCTTTGGTCCCTGTCTTGACAAAATACGATTTCTTGAGTTTAATATTTTAGGCAAGTGAGCTATAATTCTGAGAGTGATGTGAATGAAATTGCATGTATGAAAAAGAAGTTGATCAAATAAAATATTATTAACTGCTTTCTCCATTTGATTGAAGGGAACAAATCAGAATAAATTCCCTGACAATTTGAGTAGCAATCAGGTTGATGTTTGTAATTCCTTGTAATAAAGACAATTAACTTTCTATCCTAGTTTCTTAACTCCTTGGATGCCAGAGAAATATATCAGGAAGTAATGCAGCATCTACCAGACTTTGAAATCATCTCTGCAGCATCATTAGAGGTAACTTTTTTAAAAATACGCTAAGATTGCTTCAAATAATATATTTTTTTTTTTTTGCTGTTATTTTCTACGTTTTTCAAATCACGTTGACACAACAACTTAGTATTTAGCTGAATATTACTTTTTTTTATCTGTACCTAAAATAAATGTTTGTCTACATTTACTTCTGCTGTTTAGCAAAATGACGAAAGTAAGGGGAGGAGATTTCTTAGGAATATAGGAAATCACAGAAATTGCCACTGCAACTTACTCTGCAACTGCAGTTTTCTAGTTATTTGTTGAATCAGCTATGTTGTAGAGAATTTTGGTCCAAGTGTGTTTTGTTTGGTAATTTAGAAAAGAAAAAGAAAATACTTGTTAATCCATGATAATTTATGTATGAACTGAAATTAAGAGTCTTAAAAGTAACTCTGTCTTGGAGGAAAAACAGACTTTCCACACTTGTAGTTGCACATAGCAGCGTAATTTACAACAGGAAATCCAATATTAGCGTGCAGCTCGTAGCCAGCTTGCTCTCAGATTTTTTCCACTTCCTTTATTATGATACAGTAAAAGAAAGTTTAGTGGAAGGACTGCATGAAAGAATTTGTTTAGTGGAGGTCTTTTGGAGATGAATAACTGGATATTTGTCTTTGTAAAATACAGAAGAATTTTACATGTTGGTGTAAGTTGGGATTAACCTTTTGTGGGTGTGTTGGTTTGTTTTCTCCTGTGGTTTCAAGGACCGTCTGGCTCATCACCGGTGGCTGCTTTTCTTCCAGTTTGGGGAGGGTGATAAATCAAATGTGCAGGAATTTAAGAAACTTAAATTTTTACTTAAAGATGAGCATATTCAGGTAAGAGTGCTCACTCATCTAATGTTAAATGCTGTTTACATTCCAAGAATGAGTCATGGTTTTAACTGTTTTTAACTGTTACCACCACATGCCACTTCTGGTGCTGAAAGAGATATCATATGGTAGGTCTGCAGTAAAGTTTTTTATTTAAAGTAATCACTTAAGCTTCCTGTAGGTTTTGAATAATTTAAAAGTAGAGAGATTATCTTTTAAATCTGCTCGCTGTGGGAAATGTTGCTGCAGATCCCATTCAGTTAATAATTACAAATTAGCATTCCAACATCAAATTTTTATATGTGGAACTATATTTTCATTATTCAGAAACCCTGTGATTAATGTTGATTATTTTCTTACTAAAAAAGAAAACAAGTTCAGACTTTGCACTAAAGGCCTACAGATTGTATTATTCTATGAAGTATGTTTGGCTTTCACTAGAATTTTAATGTCACATTTATTTTAGGTTTCTTCTTACTTCCTTGCTGTTATATTTGGGCAGGGGCGGGGGGAAGAGAACTCTTTAAGTTTTTATTCCCCATTTTGGCCTTTAAATTAAAAATTAACAAGCAACCTAATGTAATTGTGCTAGTAGTTTTCCTTGAACATCACTTGTCATGAGATTTCTGTTGCTTATAAAAAAGGCTATCAGTTTTCTGTATTTTTCCCTTTATTTTCTAACTCTAAGTGCCTTTAAAAATATGTTAATTGATATAAATCGGGCTGCTCTAATTAAAATGGCATTGTCTGTTTAAATATAGGTTGGGAAGTTTGACTGTCTTTCCTCACCAACCATCTGCAACAAACTATATGTTTATCAGCCTTGTTTAGCAGTCTTCAAAGGAAAAGGAACTGGAGATTATGAAATTCATCATGGTAAGGGAAGCTTTGGCAAGTTTAAATCATGACCTAATGCCTTTGAGAGGACAATATCTTTGGCAAACTCCATTTGTTTTCCCAAAGAACAGTTTTGTAGCTTTAATATTTGCTTTCCTCTGACCATAATGTAGCCTTTCACAAACTATTTATAATTTCCTTTGGTTTTGTTTTTTTCTATTTTTCCTGGGTAAGCAGCTGTCAGATGCCAAGGGATGTATTTTGTCTTTGCAGTCTGTTTCAACATCATTTACATAATCACATACAAATGAAATCTCCGAAGCTGATCAGGACAGCTTCTGCTTTGGGTAGGATCACCACAGAACGTTGTAAGACACACCCTTCAGTAAGGCATAACATGTTAGTTACACAGTGCAGCCAGTTTGACAAACTTGGATTTGGGTTTCATGTATCACTGCACTAAAAGTAATTCCATGCTTTGTTAACTTCTGTCCAAGATATTGAGCCTTCTACCACTTTCATTTCCAACATCACAATTTCCTTTCAGGAAAGGCTGGAATTATGTTACTGTTTACAGGTGAAAGGATTCAAACATGCTGGTTGAAGGGAGCCTGAAGCCAAACTCTAGCTTGCAGGAACAGGTGTAGCTTCATCCAGAATGTGGCACAAGACAGTTATGCAAGATGAAGTTCTCATTTTTCAGCCTCTGAGGTATTAGAAACAGCCTGCTAGGATTAAGTCAGAACCTCAATGCTGTTATAAACAGGAAAAGTGAAAAGTTTTTCACTTTTGAAAAAAGTGAAAAAAGATTAGGCTTATCAAGGGGGAGAGATGATCCCATACATCTAATGAATTGGTATATAAGAAAAAGTCTTATATACTTCCTATAATTTACATTGCTGCAGAGAAGGCAAGAAGAGGTCACATCCATGCATTTCTATAATGGTGTGGATTACAGTGGAAGAGAAGTACATTGGACTTCAGTGCATACAGGGTTTTTTTCTGAATTATTTGGTTTATTATTTAGAAAATAGATGGCATATAGAACATTTACCAAAAGCCATCTTGCTCCAGTCTTTGAGAACATAATCCTCAAAAGAATCAGGCATTTTTGTATACTATGTTGAAGGTCTTCAACAGTTTAAAATCTAAGAACAGTAATAAATCTTGGTAAGTCATTGTGCAGTCACTTCAGATTTGATTAACCTGAAGTTCTTATTGTCAGACTCTCATTTCTGCTGACAAATATGTATACAAAGGGTATGAAGAGACTGGATCTTTGCCCATTTGAGCTGTGTGAGCAGAAATTTCAGTTACACCTAAATAGCTGTGATTTATCAATATAATTTATTTTGCTTGAAGTTTTTATTTTGTCAATCCCTTCGCCAAGTCAGGGTATCTAAAATTGTACTTTTTAATCCTAACATTAGTAATATGGCGAAATGACCAATAACCCTGTCACAAAAAATTTCATCATATTGTTTGACAAAAACATGTTTTGTCTTGGATAAAGCATTTATTTGGCTAATATTGGGTAACTGACTGGTTTAATATTTAGCCACATACCAACTACAATATGTCCTGCCTGTGTAGCTTTGGACAATTTCACATTGTCCTCCGAAGGAAAAGTCAGTCAGTCCCTGCTAAATTTATTTAAGCAGGCTGTGTTTAAAGATTAGAAAGGGATCTGAGGCTCCTATTGCTTTCAAAGAGTTTTTTAATTACACCTCTCATAGGTAAAAATTGCATTTCCTTTCTACATTGTTCTTTGAAGGAAAGAAGATCTTATATGACATTGTTGCATTTGCCAAAGAAAGTGTGAACTCCCATGTCATCACACTGGGACCTCAGAATTTTCCTGACAAAGATAAGGAACCGTGGCTTGTGGATTTCTTTGCACCGGTAAATATTTAGTATCTACATTTTCCTTCTTCTAAAATCTGTTCTGTAACTATGTAACAGGGTACTAAGGAGCATCTTGAAAGTGCCCTTCAGCATCATGAGAGCTGTTCTGATTCCTCCTTCCCTGGCAGCTCTAGTTCCTAACTGGGTTTTGTATTTAGCGGACTCTGTTGTCGAAGCAGCAGATGATTAATCTCAAATATTCTCCTGAGAGCTTCCTGTGGGAAAAGCAATTGTGCTTACTTGCATTTTGTTTTCTAGTGGTGCCCTCCTTGTCGAGCTTTGTTACCAGAGCTGAGAAAAGCATCTAAACATCTTTATGGTCAGCTTAAATTTGGAACACTAGACTGTACTGTCCATGAAGGCCTTTGCAACATGGTAAGCTGCAAGAACTAAAAATAAAGAAATACAACTATAATCCTTTCAAACAGTATCATTTTCTTTGAATTTGGGGGTAGGAGGCTGTGGGCAGACAATGCTTGTCCTTTAATGTTACTTTTCTAAAGGGCAGTAAATTGAACAGGCACTTAATTTTTTTTTTTCAAAGAAGCAAACTGTGTAATCACTATGGATAATGTATTAATGTGGAATACAGGTCAGATTTTCTAATTTCATAGTGTTTCTGGAAGACTTCAGAAGTCTCAGAATGTAATAATTCTCTGGGCTGGTGTTAATGTCTGAAAACACAGAGAATATGAGCAAAAAAAGGACAGATTTTTTCAAGTTTTATTTAGATGTGTTTACCCACTGAGGAATTCAAACGACAGAAACCGACTGTGTTCAATGGCAAACAATAGTTATTCATACAGTACAAACATTCCATCTGAGGGCTGGGAATAATTTTAAAGCTAAAGCTTAGGAGGCCCATAAATTAATTCCTGTAATTGTGGAGCATGGCGGAAGAATTACTGGCTGGTTTTTAAATTGAGAACACACTATGCCATCTCTGAATACAACTGGCATCTTCTCTGTGCAGATTTGTTATGGTGCCAGACTCTCACCTGTATGTAAGTCTGGGCACTTGTACTGTACAAACTGAACAGGTGAGCAGCTTGAGCCACAAATACCAGTGACTGTTAGAGGCAAGTCCAAGAGCCTTAATCATTCTGTGCAATTTGTTATTGTCTGTTTTATCAGCATAACATTCGAGCTTATCCAACAACAGTTGTGTTCAATCAGTCTGACGTTCATGAGTATGAAGGACATCACTCTGCTGAGCAGATCTTAGAGTTTATAGAGGTATGTAAATGATAATGTTTGTTGCAGTTTTGTTCTGTGCAGTTCGTACACAAAAATGGTTTTTAGTTGGAAGATTCTAAGATTCTTAATTTTTTTTTAATTAGACAAATAAAAGGTGAAAGAGCTTTAGGGCAAGAAAAGTGATCCAGCAACTGTCAGTCAGAGACTTGACAACTAATGGATTAATTTCCCTACTCTGTCACATAATTTCTTTGAGATCATTAGCAAATAAAGATCCCTTCCAATATGCAAAATAATAGTAATGATTTCTGTCTTATGGAGAGGATAAAGGAATTAATATTACACCACTTCCTACTTTTAAGGTGAAAATGCTTTACGTACACACCTTCATATAAGAGAGGGTTTCACATTTTTGTCAATTAGATTGCTGCTGTCCACATTTCTCAGCTTAACTCACAGAACTGCAAATTACTGGTATTGAGCACTGTTGATGCCAGAGTTCTGGCACCCAGCTTGGCTCTAGCATGCAGGTTCAGTGCTATATCCACAGGCTGTTTTTCACTTTTTGAAGAGACTGTTCTCTCCAGGTAGGTCAGAAAAAGCAGCTTCAAGAACACACATGCAGAAACAGGTGGAGATTAGTCTTTCAGTTGGCATTCAGAGGCCCTTAGTGCACTGTATGTATTCTTCTGCATGCCAGCTTAAATAGCACAGCTCAGTTTGATAATCTCTTTTTGACAGGTAAGCTAGATTTCTTGTGTTTTACCTTCTTTTATTGAGAAAAGGCAGAAAATCTCCCTTTTGGAGCCTGGATATATTTTTTTGATCATTTTTCTCAACAAATTAGGCATATGATTTTTGGGTGGAAGGAATGTTTTTTGGTGCTTCCATGCCTTTCAGTGGAGTCTTCCCTACCAGAGCAGCAAATTTCACAGAACATTCTCAGAATTTGGCACAATCTGTAGATGATGGTCCTAGATAGGGGATACACTGTGCAACACTAAGTTATGTGCATAAGCTTGTCTTTATTTAGGATCTTAGGAATCCATCAGTGGTCTCCCTGACACCAGAGACATTTGCAGAATTAGTTCAGAGAAGAAAACGAGAGGAGATCTGGATGGTTGACTTCTACGCTCCATGGTGTGGACCTTGTCAGGCTTTAATGCCAGAATGGAAGAAAATGGCCAGGGTAAATGACATTCAAACACCTCTTTGCTTTTCTTCCTCTTTTGGGAAATTGCTGAGATGGCACAACAGCTTTCTTAAAAAAATTGTCAGCTGAGAAAATTGAGAGTTTTAATACTGCTACCAAAACAGGCAATTCCTACTTGACAGTTTTGCATTGTTTCAAATACAAAGATTTTACTCAGCTTTTAAAAACCTTCCATACACTGATATTGTAGTCTAGTTTTTCATGTGGATTACAAGTGTGTAATGTTATTACAGTGTCCTCTCAGTTGCAAAAATAATATTACTGTACTGACAATCATTCCTGAAGGTGTTTCCAGCAATTTGAACTAGAAAATTTGAGGGGGGGGGGGAAGAAAAAAGGGCTTTAGAAGCAAGCCTGTGACTTTGAGACATTTAGAACTTGACTAGGAGTTGTAGCCAGGATTTACTATTCTGTTGGAATGTCTGTGAAGTGTTAGAAGCTCTGTAGGACACATCCAGTAATCACCAGCTTCCCTGCCCATGCTGAGTAGTTTGGGCCTTTGCAGCAAACACAGTGTGTTCAGGGCACAGGCCCACTGTGACTGACACTGCTAGCACACCTGCACTGCACCAGGCTCTGGCATAGTTACTGAGCTCTGATGAGGCACACAGGAACAGGGCATTCCTTACACTAAATAAATAATCCCACTCATGGGTGCCTTTGAGGTAAGGTAGGTGCCTTGTGAGCCATGTGCATGCAGCTTGTAATGTGTGCATGATGGGAATGCATCAGGGTGGCTGGCTCTCATACCAGTGATGCATTTACAGGGAAGAGGAAAGCCTTGTGATAATCTTATCTCTTTGGTTGAGATTTCTTTTTTCCCCCAACTAAGTTATTAAGACTTAAATTCTGAGGTATTGCTCAGATTTTAATAGTATTGGTTAACATATTTGATGGTAGGCTTTCTTCTTTCTTTTTCAGATGTTAAATGGATTAATCAGTGTAGGCAGTGTGGATTGTCAAAAATACTATTCTTTCTGTCACCAAGAAAGTGTTCGGGGCTATCCTGAAATCAGACTCTTTCCTCAAAAATCAAACACGGCTCATCAATATTAGTAAGTACATTACTTCAGTTCATTTTACAATCCATGGTGTAAAACAAGACAAATACCTCTTCTGTTGTGTAGAAGAGATTTATCACAGCTATTGAAACAGGCTTTAGGCTATTACTGTACTGGATACCATTGGCTTTGTTACTTCAAACTAGTGATTTTATTTTGCCATTTTATTTCAGTAATTTGAAATGACACAGGAATCTTAATTTTTATTTCTTATTTTTCTTGTCTCGGGCTTCTTGTCCTTAATTTTGTTTTAATTGTATAACCACTTCAAAGTGGGTTGTTTGTAAGCTTTTTTTCCCAATACTGTGTAACTGCCTTTTTGTTTTCTCTTTCATGTTTTTATAGTAGCTACAATGGATGGCACAGAGATGCCTATTCACTCAGAGGCTGGGCACTGGGGTAAGTTACTGCATTAAACTTTTTTCACCAGCTGCTTGCAGCAGTTGCTTGCTAGGATAAACAAATATTTAAATACTGTGTAAATCACGATCTGGAAGCACTTGGGTATATGTATTGCTTAATTTAAGATATTCAAGTTTCTACGTCTTTTAACTTACCACTTTTAAAATTTGGAGAAATAGCATAGTCCTTGCTGTCCACCCATGTCCTGAAGACCATATTATTTTGTTTACCACATTTTAGAAATAATTCTCTTACAGTACAAAGTGTGAAATAGAGATTTCCAGACTACTCATATTCTTAATTTTGGAAGCTTTTCTTAAATGGAATTTGGATATTATTTAAAGTTTTGAATGTATTATGACTGTTACTCTTCCTTTACACAGATATTTACCACAGGTGTCTGTAGACCTCACCCCTCAGAGTTTCACAGAGAAAGTTTTGAATGGGAAAGATCATTGGGTCATTGATTTTTATGCTCCTTGGTGTGGACCTTGCCAAAATTTTGCTCCTGAATTTGAGATGCTCGCAAGGGTACGTTTTTCAATGTACTGGCAGCTTGTTATAATTGTAATGGTTAAAAATCCTACTCATCAGCACTTTGTTCCTTAGCAGTAATCCTAAAATACTTCATGAGCCTCCTACTCATGGAATGATGCACACTGCTAGGTCCTGCTAGACAGTGGGTGTTGTCTCTTCCACAGACAGACACACAGAGACCCCTGAGACACATTTCAGCTTTTGATGGAGTGGCCTTTGGAGCTGTGGTGTGCTTTTGTGCTTTGCCCTGAATTCAAGTCCAAGTGCTCTCTGAACACATACAGAGACACCTGACACAAGGTTGACCGTCTGGCAAGCAAGCAAGCAACTACTCTGAAATATTTTGAAGATTTGAGCGACATTTTTTTCTTTTTAGCTGCACTGCTGCCTTATTCCACTTGCTTGCATATACTCACCCATGGAAACTTGTAGTTTATTTCTAATAAACATGTCTTTTCAGGCCATTAAAGGAAAAGTAAAAGCTGGAAAAGTAGACTGTCAGGCATATGGTCACACCTGTCAAACTGCTGATATCAGAGCCTATCCTACTGTTAAGTTTTACCCCTACCAAGGAACAAAGGTAAAGTGTTACTGGTGAGCAGATACTATTAGTAAATGTATTTCATTTCACCTTAAAACTAAACAGAATACTTCTACCATAAATTAGAGTGAGTTGTTTATATATTACTGTATTTCCAAATCAGTTTCAGTAATACTTATTATTGTATCACTGTCCTCCTATTTTAATAGATTACAAAACGATGGAACTAAATAGTAACTAAATAGAAATAGAATTCTAATAGTATTTAAAATGCGGGCTTAACCAGAACTAGGGTTTAAATTGAAAGGTCTTGGTTGACAAAATGTTTTTCAACCTTTACCAATTCCACCACCAACTAGCCAAAAGTAGACAGTCCTCTCTCTAAATGAAAGATGGACAACTTGATTTTGGCTAATGAGAAATATAATTAAGTGTCGTTGTTATAGTGAAGGACCAATTTTGACTTTAAGATAGGTAATTAATGAAAAAGATATGGTTGTGTTATCTCAAAAACAAACTTACCAAACTCTTTCAATTATCAGTAAGACTCTTTAAGATCAACATTTCATACTAACAGAGTAATAGTATAAATTATAAATACAAAAAGTATCCAGATAGTTCTAGGAAATTGTCTTTAATCTTGTAACACTATTAAGTTTCAGGAATATTATAGTCACCTTTTTAAATATATTAATACTGAAGAGAAAGTATTCAGTGGTTTCTGATGGCCAATGGGCCAAACTTACTTTTTTTTAACTGAATTTTTAATAGGAAGTTCTGAAAATCTTTCTTCATACAATCCCACCGAATTCAATGAGATTTTCTGTAGTAAATAGTAAGGGATTTTCAGGTCTCCAAAGTGGAGAACCCACAATGACAGATTTCACAAACATAGATTACAAAGTGGCAGACTTTGTAATAGCTGTCTAGCTTAAATACCTTAATAAATGTGAGAAAATTGTTAACTAATTCAGGTCTCTTTAGCAATCAGGACAAATTAGTGTAGTTCTGAAAACTAGTGGTTCTTAGTGCAATGCAAATTATCATTGTTAACAGAGACAAAAATATATCCATGAATCATAAATCAAGCTATCAGGGCCACTGTATTCTGCCTTGCTTTCCTCTTGAATCCTTTCTGAAAATTGTATAACCTATTACCCATGCTCTGTTTTTATTTTCTTTTTAAGAAAAGTGTTCTTGGGGAATATATAGACAGCAGAGATGCAAAAGTTATAGCTGACCTTTTGAATGAAAAATTAGAAGCAATGGAAAACAAAAGAAAAAGAAAAAATTCTAGAAGTAAGGTAAGAACACTTACTGTGGAGCCTTTGTAAGACTTGCTGTAAATAATAACTGTTTAAAATGATGTCATTATTTGTTCTTTATCTGTAGTACTAAATGCAAATTACAGAGGCAAGATTGGGTAAACTTAAGATATTAACATACAGCTACTAAATACCCTGAATGCTACTTAAGAAACATTTGTCCAATTGAAAAATCAGTGCTACTGAAAATTTTTAAATCATATGAAAAAATATTTTTGTTTGTACTTTGAGAGAAACTCCCATTGTTTATTTTCTTGTCACTAGGATGAACTCTAACTGGTACTGAAGGTAGATACTATTCAAAATATTCTGAAGCTGTGAAGATAGAAGACACCACAAGGAAAATATAAGGATAGTTACATTGATGACAGGACAATCCACAGGAAAACAAGTTTGAGTTCACAGGCATACATAACTGTATGAGTTCTGTTCAACTGTGGGGAGATGAAACCTTTTTGTTTTGGTGGAGGCAATGTTTCTGCATGTCCCTCTTCTGATATACCAGCTACCTTCTTCCTGGCCAAACACTGGAGTTGACCAGAAATGTGGACTCTATCACTTTTGCCTACCCATTTACTAGTTCCTTGTATTTTTTTCTGTCTCTTCTGAAATGCTTTTTGAATGTGGCACTCAGCCTGTGGCTGAATATGCACTCAAACCACTCTGCAATGCAGAACATAATGACGGATTGTCTATTTGAAAGACAAACAGTTGTACCTGATGATTATTCTGCTTTGGGGTTGCATTATTGTCTAGTCAATGGTTAAGAAATAAAATCAACTGGTAGGAGGATATGTTTATTGAATTAAATTGCTCTTGCCCTCGAGTGGATTACTCTATTGTGGCAGTGGTGATGCTGCCTGGATGAACAGAACTTTGAAGAGCTTTAGTTGCTTGGTTTGGTTTTGGGTTTATTCTTTTTTAAGTAAGAAAGAAAAAATAAAGTAATTAAAATGTGGTGTTGACTTTCAAAGTTTAAATTATGCAATAGAAGCATCTTGTTAAGTCATTAGATCATCACTTTTATCATTGTCTTTTTCAATATGAATGTATTCTGTGGACATATTTAACCTCTTTTGGCATTACCACTTTTCCCTGCAGATATGTTTTTAGGTGAGTTTTTTTTTTGTTTGTTTTTATATAATCTTCAGGCAAGCAGGAGAGCAAGTGCCTTCTTTAATTTAGTAATGAACACTGTACATTGCAATGTCTCCTCATACTTCTTACTAGAATTCCTACTCTAAAGAGTAATATTTTTCAGAGCTTCTCCAAAGACAAGAAAAATTACAGAAGATGACAAAATGTCTGCAAACAACTGTTTCATGATTTCAGTAAAATGTTCCCTTAGCACGTCACAGATGGAATTTCCTCCCTGCTATGTCTTTAGACCTAGCATGACTGGTCAGTGTATTAGGAGTATTACAAATTTGTAAATACATTGTTATCGCCAAGTAAGTTATTTCATAAAGAAGGCAACAAGAAGTGAAGACATACAAGTAACTGAGACATTCAACTGTTTTTTCCCCTATTTTCAGGGTTGCCTCTAATTGATTTGTCATTTTTGTAGCATATTATTCTAAGAATGAACAGACTATTTCATCTATTTTTTTAATGAAGTGGACCTTCCTACATTCAAATTTAACTTCAAACTCAATCCCAGTCAAAAATTAAAATCTTAAAACAAACTGTTTTGTCAGTTTTTGCATATCACTGGAGCTGCAGTTTCCACCTTCTACGTGCTTTTTGGAGACTGAGGTTTAGAAAAGATTTTGAAACATATTTAAGCTGTGGGGAAGAAGATTTAGCTTAAATATCAATAAAGTTCACTTTGAAGATATAATTCTGTATCAAGATATTATCTTTGCATCCAGATTTCTACATTTCTGAGAGACCAAATGGATGTGTATGGGTGGGGGAAAATAATTTTCCAAACAAAAGAAAACTAGATGATAGAGGTTTCTAAGCTTTTCCAAGTTTTCATGTATTTTTTGCATGCTACCCTCTCTAAGAGTTTTCGGTAAGCAGGCTCAGGGGGAAAATGAAGTGGGTAATAAAATCTTGCCTTTATTTCTAGCCATACAAATAAACAAATACAACCTTTTATAAAAAGCTCTATCTCCAGCCTTCCCTAAGGACAAATTCAGCTACATGATCTAATTTTTACTAAGGCAGGGTTTAAACTGGTTATTCAAAACCAGTGGAGCAGCACTATTCTAGAACAAAAACATCTTGAAATAACAAAGTCCCTCAGTTTTCCCCTGTAGGCTCATGAGGATGTCAGTATTGTCATTAGAATTCTACACCTACTACCCCACCTATTGTACAGCATCCATGTATTTAGTGTTTTATTATGCAGATGGAATTACACAAGAAGGAAAAGACCAGCCTCATGCTCTGCTGTTTGTCATTGGAATTCTACTGGCTTTTAAATTTATCTCTGCAATCCTATCTTGTTTTAGTTAAAGCAAGGACTTCTGTGGCTGTTTAGTGTCACTGTACTGATAGGCTGTCATACCTTATCCTAAACTAACCAATTTCTCAGAAGACATTTGGCTCATTTAGCTTCTACCGATGCTAAGAGGAAGAGAAATAGAATAGAGAGAATATAGCAAAACTTTCAAGCAACCTCCTGGTTTTATATGGTTGGAAAAATCATGCTTTGACCAAACCTGGCAAGTGTGATCTTTTTCCATTCATAGGCATACTTCACATTTAATTAGTTGGGGATGTTCAATATATTTTATCAGTTTATAACAAGATTTAAAATGTTCTATTATTTAAAGTTTTCAACAGGAATGCACAAGAACTTACTCCATTTACTGAAATCTGGCATCTGAAAACAGTGATGTTCCAATCCCAAATTCTTTCAACCTTGGCCTTCCCTATATGTAAAACCACCACAATTTTGAAAATAAGCAGCTAAAGGTAAATCATCAACATGATCTTAAGTAGTTATCCCCAACACTGAACAGACGACTCCTTGTACTGCCAGCTTTGTAGGATCTAATAGACTTCTCTAGCTGCCAGCAGATACTAAATACAGTTCATTGAGCAAAAAGAAGAATGTTTCCCAAATGAAAGTATATGACCATTGTATTCTGCAGACTATTTCTTTACTAAGACCACAAGAGCCATATTGGTTAAAATTTGGTGTGTATTCTGCAGAATCAAACACTTCCTGTAAGAAAATGACTACTTATATGTCAGAGTTTCAAGAAAACATTCGAGAGCTGAATTAAGCAGGGGTTAGGTTGTTGTAAAAATATGTTAGTTCTGATGAATTCTTACTATACAACTGAGCTGGCATAGAAAATAGAGCCTGAAGATGCTCTGCTTTTTAGGGCTTAATACACAAAAAGCAGAATATTGTTTTTCCATAAAGAAGTTCAAATGAACATAAAGACATAATTTCTGCATATTATAGGCTGCTATGGATTCACATAAAGTTACCTTATTCTTTTTTTCTACCTTAGCAAACATGTTCTATTAAAGAATACAGTTCAGTCAGAATTAATCACAGATGAACTAGAAATTCATATAGCTGACCTGACCCGTTTCCTGAAAAGTTTTCTCCCTATAGTATGTATTTTAAATAATATTCATAATCCTATTAGAAAACATTTTCTCTTGTTATGTGCATATGTGTACATTAAGCAATCCCAGTTGTGCTGTCCTAGATATGTAACTCTTTCACCAGGTAGTTAGTTTATTTTAATTATGACACGAGAGCTCAGCTAGTGCAGTAACAGAAGCCTGTACCCAAAACACTTCATTTTTTCATACCCAGGGTGTTTCATGTTTGCTGAAGTTATATTAGAAAAATATCCTATGTAAACAATGGAGAAGAGTTACTATATTCCCATTCTGTTTCTTCAACGGTAATTCAATGCTCTTTTTGGTAACTGTGTTCACTTACATTATTATCCTACCTTTAGTCACTGGATAGTTATTTCTTGAACTAATGCTGCATTTGTGCTTCTCAACTTCATGCCAGAAGCCCCTCAAGTCCCACCACTCATCTTGACACTGGCAGAAGGCACCACTACCCCTGAGTTGAGTGTCCCATCTTTTCCTTGCTTGTACCCCCATTGGGGGGAAAGGTTCTGATGCAGTTTGATACTGCAGCAGATGGAAAGAACTCAAACTCACCTGGAAAAAAATTGTGATTGCACATTAATACAGGTAAAATCCTCAAGTTTTAGATAGGGTTTTGTACTCTAGGAATGAACAAGTGCCCTTCTGAGGACTAATCACAAATTACTTTGAGCCTTAGCAAGGAGGTTAATATATACCAGGTTAACACAAAACAATCAAGAAAAAGACACTTATTTTCAGACCTTCTTGGATTTTTTTCTTTATCTAGTCCACTTAAAAGATTATGGAAATACCTCGAATGTTTTCTGCATTGTGGCAGAACTAGGTGAAGGCACACCATCACCTGCTCACAAAGGTGCATTATTGTCTCAGGGTGAAAAGCAGCTGCAGAAAAGACAGAACTGTGTAAAAGGTTATTTGCACATCCTACTGCCACTGCCCTGGGGAGCCGTCCATCAGAGATGAGCTGTGAGGTACAGAGATGGGGCAGGCATCTTACACTGCACACAGAGCTGGCACCCTCCAGCACAGCAATCCCTGCACTCTGAGCTGTGGCCTTGCCTCCGATCAAGGAAACAGGGTGCAATGAGACGGGGTGCAAATACCTGCTCCACACATGGTACAGACTCAGGTATATTTCAGTCACTTTATTTGTATCTACATACCTTACATTTTGATTCTCCAAGTAGTCAAGGCAATTATTCTCAAATAGTTTAGTACACCCATTTTATAAAATACAGCTGAACCAAGTTCGTTAGAATAGAAATGCATACGTTACTGTACATTAAGTGCTTTGAATAATGACTAGTCTGGCCACCAGCTAGTGAGCAGTTCATTTGGCTTTGGTCATTCTCACAGAAGAGACTCCACAGGTAACTCCCCTGTGTCCACCAGAACTGCTCCACCAGCAAGTCCCTCATATGCGTTTTGGGGACAGAATGCATCCCTGGGCCACTACAAGGCATTCTGCTGTCCACATGATGGCTCAAAGTCATTGCTTCTGACTTGGACAAGATTTAGACATTTGTCTCAAGGCCTCAGATCAAAACAACGGAAGAGCCAGTGTAGCTCTGAAGAAATTCAGTCTTCATGTTTGCAACTGGGATTTACTTACACATATGCTAAACCTGTGTTAGAAAGAAAGAAATAAGCTCTGACCAAAGGGTTCATCCTCAGGAATTCTACAGGGACACAGACTGAACACAGCTTCCCAAGAAGCTCTCAAAGATTTTTTTCTGCAGGAAGCACTGCTCTCCTGAGAAATCAAGCTTGGTAGTAATTGAAATGTCAGGACAACTATTATACTGAAAATGGAACATTTGAGGAGATCCATTCGGCTGCTGACATTTGACCTGGAAATGCTTACAGCTTTATATCACAGAACACCCAAGAGGACCCAATTCCATCTGATACTGCAGCTACTGTGATACTCATGACCAGCAGTTTACTCCATTCTAATCAGGACTAGTCCATCAGCCACATCCTGGCCAAAATTAACTGTTGATGCCAGCTCAAGATCATTCCTGCAAATCTCTGCAACTGCTGCAGCTTCAGCCCAAGAAGGTCACAATTGGCATGTCTCTGGCTCTGTTCTTAGGCTGCAAAACAGGGGAAGATTCTCTCACTTCTGCAGTGCTGAGGGCCTTGTGCTGTCACGTTCAGAGGAGTATTAGCAACTGTCAGATGATCAAGCTGCTTACAGCCATCTGCTTGGGGCTCTGGCAGACGAGCGGCACGAGCAGCCACACATCCCAGGATAAGGGTCACTGGTGTCAGACTGGGCCAGCACACCACATTAGCCTAGTGCAGGAGCCATGACACATGTGCCCACACTCGTGCTCCATCCACCAATCCACACTGACAAAAATGGAAGACAACAAATTAGCTGCTGTTGGGTCACCTTAGCTGGACAGTTTCCCCTGTAAACTTTAAGAAGGGAAGGAGGAGAACACACGTAAACTTCAGCTGAGACTGGAACATACGCTGCATGGCAGGTTCTTTCACATCGGTGAACCAGGACAGAAGGGAGACGCCACAGAAGTGGAAGTAGCACTGGGCTGATGGACTAGTTGACCTCATTAGACAAGGGCCACACACACGGCCAGGCATCCTGGGAGAACATTTCAGCAAAAGAGGCAAGCTGTATTCCAGAGGTGATCAGCTGTACCTGATGCGCTGTGTTGGACTGAAGGGATTCTGGGTAGAGAGAGCAAGGAGTACTGTGTCACCTTTCCACAGCACACACCACTGCAGCCTTCAACACTGCACCCCAGAAACAATGATCACATTGTACTGAGGAAATCAGTACACTTTCTTTGCTGCTGCTTCAAAGCCAACATCTTTGCTCATTCTCTAGTACAGTGTTGCAATAGGGTGGGGAAGGCTCCTTCCAACACAAATGACTGTCTCCTCCTGGCAGCTCAGACTAGAGCTGCACTGGTTGGATTTGGAGCAAACAGCTAAATTCTCACTGCTGGCCTTTCCTTTCCCCGTGCTGCCCACTGTTGCTCACTCCTAAACAGCCATCACCATCTGCTGCAGAAAAAAAATACTGAACACAGGAGCCTAAGTGAACAAAATGAACATTTCAATCCACAGTTACAGTGATGAGGGCAATATCAGACAACTGGTTAGAATGAGCATGTGATCACTAAGAACTATCCTGTCCCAGATTCCACATTCATTTGATATTTTTCTATCAGAGACTGGAAGTCAAAGGACAGTATTCTTGCCTTTCAAATTCATTAAAACTCCTCTTATTTACTGGCCTGTATTATAATGAAACTAAAAAGTAAAGTCATCACCTACAAAAATGAGTAAAATTTTTTTAAAAATTTAAAGAAGTGCTTATTGTAATAATATAGAGACTCAGAGATCTCTGTACATCTTATCCATCACACAAGATACCTGTTAGTTCATGTTTTCTTTTTTACAGAAAACAACAACTACATTCATCTCCAAAAAAACAAATCATGTCATGACAAAAAAAAAATAATCATGTCATGAATGCAAGAAAAACATTCTCTGGCAAAATTTCACCATGAGGTAATTGCACCGCTTGAAAGTAAAGGGGGACTGAAATGGATTTGGAGTGATCTGCCAGGAATGATGGTTGCTTAAGGAGACAGTTGCCACTAAAGCAGTATGCTTCACTTTGTCTAGCAACTTACTGCCTTTACTAAGGAAAGGGTTAATCTGCTTCATAACCATAATTAATCAAGTCTTGTTAAATTAAAGGGTACATTAGTTACCTATTTCCAGGAATTTGAGCAACATTCAGATCAAAGTACTGTTTAGAAGTAAAGGGCTATGTTTTGAGCTTTGCAATAGACTGATGACTGACAACCCATTTTTATGGGATTCAGCTAATATGCAATTATGACAGATAAACCACAACTGTACTGCAGTAACATAACTTAAAAGATGGAGTCATAGGGCATTATAGATGTGGAGCTGCCTTAAAAAAATACTGTTTATAGAATCCAGTAAGAATTAGAACTATAGAGCATAAACAGCACAAGTTATTAATGGATCCTAAACGGGTTGATTACAGACCATTGCAACAATAGCAGAACTCATGAATTAACTTCATTCTTCTCTCCCCCATCCACATTTCAGGGGTTTATTTCACATTTTCAGTACCAAGTATCCACTACAGAAACATGAGCTTTGCATATTCAACACCATTTTGGCAGTGCAAGACTTCCAGAGATCACGTACTTCATTACCATCAGGATCTGGATAGATTGTCAGTTCAGTACTTACAAGGAGATAGCATCACCTTCCCTACTGATAGGAGGGATGTCACTTATCAGTGTTGTTCAGTGGTACCTTACAGTTTAGATCCTTACTGAGGCAGGTTTGCTTATTATCCTCCAAGAGGGGATTAAAGTGCAAGCAGATTTCATACTCTGCAACGTGATGCACATGGTCAGTGTAGACATGGAACTGCAATCCTCTTACTTGCTGCTGGACAGACCTCTGGAAAAGAGTGGCCTTATAATGTCATTGTCCTCTTGTGCTTTCCCAATATGGGCTTTAGCTCAGCAATTCAGGCCCAGTCCTGTCCAATGGTCTGGCACCATCAGGAAATACTTGTCCATAGCTTCACAAAACCTGGTCCGGTACAGTTCTGGAGAGACCACAGTGGGCATCTTACCTAATGTGTAAGAGTCAAGAGCAGTTAGAAATGGGCTAAAGATACTGCAGTACAGACAGATGTGACATGAGATTACACCAGCAGACAGCATAAACTTGAAGGCAACAAGACAGAACCTTATAAAGTTCAACAACCAACAAGCATAAGGTTTTGCACCTGGGAAAACACAGTGTAGGAGCACAGCACAGGCTGGGATCTCCCTGAGGAGCAGCTCTGTGGAAGGGACCTGAGGCTCCTGGTGAACAAGCAGCTCAGTGGGAGTGAAAAGTGCTGCTGCTGCTGTGGCAAAGACAGTCAGCAGGAAGGACACTGGGCTGCATCAACAAGGACATCACCAGCAGAGAGACAGAAGTCATTATCCCACTCAGTATCCCAGCATTATCTTTCACCAGGAAGGTGCTACTTCCAGGCCATACCTAGAATACTAGACTCAGTTTTGGCCCCTGTTGTATTAAAAATAAAAAAATTAAAAAATAAAATAATAAAAAAAAAAAGACATGGATAGGTTGAAGAGGGTCCAGAGAAGGACCACAGAGATGATCCAAGGACTGGGAAGCCTGCCATATGGGGAAATGCTTCAAGAACTGGATTTGTTCAGCTTTGGAAAAAAGGCTGCTTAGAGGAGTCCTTATCGCTATGTTCCAGTATTAATAGGGAGGCTAAAAAGAAGATGTTACTCGTAACAAGGAGCCACAAGGAAAAGATGAAGGGTAAGGGATACAAGTTATTCCTGGGCAGATTCCAGTTAGGTATAACAATAATATTTTTCACAATGACAACAATCAGCCATTGGAATAGTCTGGCCAGTGAAGTGATGGATTCCCCAACACTGCACAGTTTTAAGATACAGCTGCAGAGGGTGCTGAGCCATCTTGTCTAGACTGTGCTTTTGCTAAGAAAGGTTAGCTCAGATAATCCTTGAGGTTCCTTCCAACCTGGTATTCTACAATTCCTTCCTCTGTTCTGGACAACTTAATCTGTCACAAATTTGCATGGTGGGGAAGTTGTAACTTTATAAGCAGTGTTATAGGAAGCTTCCATGTATCAAGGAAACATGATCAAAATCTTTGCTTTCATTCTGGACTTACCCTGTCCTCCCAAGATGCCAGTTGACTTCACCACCATTTCAAGCTTTTTGTCCCAGGTAAAAGTACGAATATAGTCTGTTACAATAAAAAATAATCCACACACAAATATGTTTGTAACACTGTTTTAAAATGCATCTATTTCACCCCAAAGAGGGCAGGAAAGCAGTAGTCTTATAGTCAGAGTTACAGTGTTTTCCCTACTAGTTGCCTCACTTTCTGTAGTACTAATTATTTTTGGTTAGGGTGAATACAGTCTCTCAAAAGCCCAGCAAGATCACAACCAATTCTTCCTGTCTCTACAAAAACAGGCTGGCCAAGCATGTCTGCCTTTATCCATGTTAGAGTGTCAAGGGCTCATTTACAAGCCCCACTAGAAGCACTGAGGCTTCAACAGATCTCCATTTAAACCAGTATTTCTCATCACTGCAGCCACCTACAGGTTTGATAGCAGAATGGAAATGATTGACACTTTATGATAGGAAGGACTGTAAACATCCCCAGTGACCCTAATTGGAAAAGGGAGCAGCAAGAAGACAACTTGTGAATTGCTTCCAGAGAAAGCATGCTCAGTCAAATACAAGCACATGAACATTTTGGCCTGCAAAGCTAAAGCTGCAGTAAGATCAATTTTCACAGACCTAACGTACTTGCTCCTGTATCACATAAGGATCTAAAATAGGTAGAGATACTGACCTCAGATTCAAACACAGTCCAAACTAAGATTTTTTTTAGTTCCAGTCCAACAGAGATTTAGCTTGAGTACTTTATAAGTTCTCAGGGTATCATCTAGAGAACATTCTGATAGACTGAAACAGCAGACATTCTCTCTTCCTGGTAATATTTGTGTTCGCCAAGCTCGTTCAGATATTTGTGTTAAACACTGAAGGAACTGGTAGCTTTAAATATCATATAAAATATATCAGATAAGACTTGACAATAGGACAACGAAAAGCCACGCATGCAGGAGAAGCACATGGTCAATGTAGACCCATTCTGTGTACTCCAAAATTCAGGAGTCTACAAATCTAGAAAGTAATAACAACTTGCAACAAACAAGAGCTTTCTTTGGAGCTGGGACTTTAATTCTCAACTAGAAATGTTATTGAAATGGCTTTCAAGCTTTATCAGAGTGAGTGTAATCCAGACCTCCTGTCCTGAGATCTCATCTGGAAGCATTTCTGAGCTGGGTTGCAAGATCATTTCATTTCCATGAGTCAGTTCCACATTCTGCAAAACTGCATCATCTCTAAATCTGTGATACTACAGAAGTTTGCCTGTCTAAAAATGAGGCTCTACTTTCCAGGCACAAGTCAGATGATGGAGAAAGGTAATTACTGCATTGCCACCCATATTATCCAAGTCAGACTATATGATCATGAGAGATCCCATGATGTTTTACTTCTTTCCTCCAATCCTATCAATACTGTTTCTCCTTAGAGCCTCTCCACTCAAGTTTTTTTTAAAAGACTATGTAAACATGACTAAACTAAAGCTAAAGATTAAACACATGAAAGCATACTTCCCCTACTTCAGCTGGAGTCAAAGTGTAGGTTAAACTACCTGTGAGGCCTCCTGCATATACGGATAGCAATGCAAATGCCAATCCGAGCCTGTACAAGACCTGGAGAGAAGACTTCCTGCCTCCACATTGAATCCCTGTAAGAGGTGAGAGTGATATTCCACCAGAGAGAAGACAAGATGTCCAGACACACATCTCTCTGGTGGTGGCACAGTTCTAAGAGTACTATGAACACCTAAACCAGAAGAAAATCATTTCATCATCTGAGAGCAAGAAAATATAAAGGACAACCTACCAATGATGCCAACAACCAGCTCGTTGTTGGTATCATCACGACCCACCAGCAGGGAATAGTCAATGATGAGATGGCTGGAGAGGAACTGGGAGTCACTGTGTATGGAGGCTTTCAGCACAGCTTTGCAGTGCGAACGGATGTACAAAGGATTGTCCCGAACCATCTTCAGAAGGTTTTCATCCAGCAGGACTACATCACAAGTTTCCTTGCCTGTGTCTGTTTTAACATTTCTATTCCGGAGGGAGCCCTTCAGGTCAAACACCTGCAAATGGAGAATAGCACTCGTTTGTTTCATTTTTCTGGGTTAAAGGCTTCAGTACCTAACATTTCAGAAGGCAGCACAGCTGGGCAACTCTTTCCTTCTCTTTAGGAGGAAGACAATTAACAAAAAATATTTTGTAGAGAATAGCACGTAAGCCTGGGTGACAGTTCTGCCACCTCAATTCACAAGTTTTAGGCAAGTTATTTCACTAATATTTAGTCTAAATTAAGAGAAAAAGGCTGTGCCTACTTTTTATATTGCTTAGGTCAACACAGTTTTACAGGTAGTTTCTCCAGAGTTAATTGCTGTCAAAAGCAAAGTCACTGAAGAGGGAGGTGGGTAGTGCATGAAGCACCAGGTAACACTGGCAAGGCAAGAGACAGACTCATCATGAGGCTGGAAATTATCTCTGGAGTTCTCCAGTCCAAAGTCCTGCTTAAAGCAGGCCCTGTTAGAGAAGGTTGTTCAAGTTCTGTCCAGTCACTAAATTCTGTAGAAGAGAGTACAGTCTGTTTGGCTTTCTGTTTTGTAGTGCCTGAGCCCTCTTCACTATTTAAACAAACAAAAAGAAAACCCACAACATCCTTTACATCCATCTAGAATTCCCTCCATCCACTTCCTCTGACAAACATTCCCTGTTTGAGGTCGGGCACTGAGAGGTAAAGTGGAAAGAACTGATACTATCTAGGTTTAGAAGTGATGTTTGCTTGAACTTCCTTTTCAGCTTCAAATCTCTATTTAAAAAAATTTCCCTTAGTCATTTTAAGACCTTCATTCTACTGCCTGATAAAGATTGCTTTTCCTTGACTAAGAGCAAGACTGAACTCAACATCTTGTCCCAAACCTGAAGGGGTTCCAAGAAAGAACACTGGGTTGAAAAAATAATAAACTGCCCTCACTTTGGAGTAATTCTCTCTGAGTAAGGCTTTCATTCTAAACAAATTAGTCTATAAATCCAGTCACTTCCTCTGAAATTTTTGTAAAAAGATTTTAAATTTTCCTAACTAGATTAGTAATGCTTTCTCTCAGACACCAGAGATACCGGGACAAACAAGACTCCTAAAGACTGAACCCTGCACAACTAGCCAATGCAGGCATCAAGCTCCTGAGGATCACATAACCAGGAAGAGGCACACACTGTCACCTTTGAGCAGTGCTACATGTCCACAGCGCACACAAAGTCAGAAGTTACATACATGGCTACAAATGACTCTGCTCATTCCCCCAGTCACAACTGCACTCAAGGGAACAGAACACTTTGTTCTTACCTGAGCCATTTTCCTGCCATAGAAAAGGTTTTCCATGACAAGCAGATCCAGCTTCTTTTCAGTGTTGTTTTGAGAATTCTTGTAACCAATTCGATATACCCCAAGAATTTTAGCCAGTGCTGTGGGCTTCTGATGAAAACAAGACTTGGGTTAAGATCTGTGTAGAGACAATCAGCAATCCCATACCAGAAGCACCACCATGTCTGTGTATTACAACTTAGAAGACCAAGCATAATTTCTATTTTACATCTTAAAAACACATTACTAGTGTAACTCACACCCTCCAACATTTTCTTTTGTTTAAATAAAAAAGGTTAATAGAAACTTCTACTAGTCTTTAAAATAAAGAACACTGCCTAAAATAAAAGGCACTTTTTCTAAATACCTTCTGCTGAACTGCATTAGTGATGTAAGTGAAGTAGTGTGGAGCAAAGTCAAGGAATGACTGGACTTCCAGACGAGGCATTTGCTTCAAGATGAATCTATCATCTGTTTTAATATCAAACAGAGGCAACAGGGTTACATACAATAAGTGATGTACTACTACCTGCAATTTTTTTTAGAACTGTCACATAGCTGAAACAGTTTGAAAAATTAAAGCACTACAATTCTCTTAAATCCTTGCCCTCAGATGCTCATTTCTAGATTCTTTTTACTTCACATATTCTGAATTTCAGCCTCTCTGTATTTCTATCTTCTAGCAAATCATGGAAAAGAGACTGCCTACACTAGACCTACCTTAACTATACAGGCTTCCTATACAGACTACCAAAACAGGCTACAAACTATTTTGTTCAATACTTGTTTTACAAAGAAGCCTAGAAACGGCCACAGTTTTTTTTTAAAAAAAGTAGATGAACAATAGCACATGAGATTAAAGTAAACACTGTGCCTTTAACAAGAAGTTTTCCTTGAATTATACTCAAGTTTTTGTTTTGTGATGCCTGCCTGAAAGTACAACCCTTCTGTTCAACTGGCCTTCCTAGCTGCTACTGCTGAAAAGCAGAATGACATTTTGTTCTCCTGCACGTACAAAGAGACAAACAATTTGATATTGAAGATCACAGAATAATCAACTTAATTTTCCCTTCTGAGTGGCCATTTGATGATCAGCAACCCTCTGGACAGAGGTTCTCAGGATTAAATGGCACACTAACCACCACCATAGAGAAATAACACCTCCAATCACACGGAGAGGAAGAGGCTGCATTTACCCTCAGTCACATAGAACGCAGCTCCAGATTTGCCACCTCGTGCCTGCCAGGGCATTGAGTGAGAGAGGGATCGGATGAAATCCTCCTCACTGCTCCCCAGGATCACTTCCCGCATCCTGTGAAACTCCCCAGCGTAATAAATCCGGCAGTAGAACTTGGCATTCGCATCCGAGAACTCTGCAAAAAACGGCTCTCCTCAATAACAGCATGCAACAAGCACTGCCTACCCGAGACAAGGCTGAGATTTTACTCGTGTCTAGAGGAGTATTATTGTGCTAAACATCTCTCTCATGCTTATTGTAACGCAGAAGTTTCAACTAACCGGATTTAAATGGAAAACTGACAGGAAAGTCAACTCCCTCTAGATTTGCTCACAGTATATGTCACGGGAAAGTGTTTGGACAAAAGACCAATTAAAAAAAAAGTTTATGGAATATTTTTGCAAAAGAGATTGATTCCAGTAAGCAAAAATTGCATTGCTTTTCCTTCATGACAAATACGAAGAAAAAACAACTATTAACTTCAAGACTTCCACTACATGTGCATGAAGAAATGAGTTTGTCAGCTAAGACTAAGTTGTTATTTACAACTACTCACGGAGTTCCACATGGGGATTCACCACCTGTTTCTTCTGTCCATCTCCTCCATCTCCATCATCTGGAGGCATAAAGGGCATTCAGTCAAAGCTGTTCATTATTATTACTGAGAAAGCAGCATTAGCTACTACTTTGAAACTCACATTACGAGAAAAATATTCTTTTTCTTTTCCAAGAACACAGAGGGAACTATACGCAGGGAATTAGAAATACAGCTTTAATTGTATAACATAATACATATGCTAGAAGGGCACTGCTGTTTATGGACACAAATCCAGTCTCTCTCTTCATTCATTTTCCATGAGCTAAGACAATGAGAACTAAAGAGCAAGCGAGAAAGAGAGACAGGGTGGCTTAACTAGAGTCAACTCAATCCAAAGGCATTCAAGACCAGACTACTCCACATCCTCACAGTTTGGGTTTGAAAGATCCTGTTTCCCTTACCACAGAGAAAAGCAATGTATTTATGAAAAAAAAAAATTATGTTCAAATGATTCATTTTCAATGCATGCTGAGTAACCTTGGACTGTTGAAAAAGTACAACCAGGAGTGCATTTAGGGCCTTGCACTGATGAATGAGATTTGGGAGAAGTAATAACTCAAGAGAGAAGATGAACTCTGAAGTCTTGTACCTTGAGCCTCTGCTCCTTGGTTTTCTGCTCCCTCTTTGCCCATCTGTCCAACCTGGTAGTAAGCACTGTCAGCACCACGTAAGGTCTCTTTCTTCTGGGAAGACAGGTCTGGGCTCTTCCCTCCCGTGCCACGAAAGAAAGACAAAACACCAGATGGTTTCTTTGCTACAGTGAAAAGGATTAGAAAAGATGGTGTTGGCATTTCCACAGGCAGTTTAATAACAGCACGACTCCTATGAACATTCCCCATTCATTGTTCTGTCTGGAGGAACAATGCCATTCAACTATAACTCATTTGCTATTCTTCAGGCAACTAAGGGCCATGAGGGTGGATGATCTAGTGTTCTGAGTAGCATCCTAGAGTGCAGAGACATTTGAAAAC
Organism: Sitta carolinensis; assembly: GCA_032173965.1. NCBI lineage: Eukaryota > Metazoa > Chordata > Aves > Passeriformes > Sittidae > Sitta > Sitta carolinensis. The sequence goes on from CM063288.1 coordinate 24,505,488, forward strand.
ACAGACCGAGTGTCTTTAATACAGTAAGAACTTTGTGTCTCCATTTCAAAATACTTTAACTGCATCTCTTTAAAGAAGGCAATAGCAAAAGAAGGGCATATTATCCCTCTGAACAGGCTTGATTCAAGAACAACTACGTTATAACCTAGGTCCACTACATTTTAACATTAAATCAAGGAATGAGAGTTTGATCTCATAAGAATCAGAGAAAGCCAGACTTCAAAACACAAAAAAGCCCATGCACTCCCACCCCTCTCATGTGTTACATTAAGTCAACACTAAGACTAGTCACAATTTCAACTCAAAATTCTGCTTTTTCTTCCCCCCATGAACTAGAATCCAGGTCAAGTGGACTCAAGTCTGAGCTGAGATTAGCACCATGGATGATTCTGGCAGAACGGTCTTACGCTGTTCTGGCTCTGCACTGCGAAGTGGACACATGTTAGCCTCAGGCAGGCGGACAGGGCTGCTGCTCTTGGGTTTGCTCTCTGACATGCTGAAAGGAGGAAGAACAAAGCCATGAACCAACAAATACTGCCACCCAAGAAACTACTGCTTTATGCCTGGACATTTCTCACCCCTGCCTAAACACAAGGGAAATAGACACCATTTAAAGGTGCAACAGTGTGTGAGACTCCAAAGTCCTCCTCCTCCATCTTGCTAAAAAGTATCTCTCAGGGTCCATAGCAACAGCTTCATCTATGACCACAGCAAAAGTAAGCAATCCCAGTATTCCTACCATACACACGGCCAAGAGATTAGGTGATGGAGCCAGAATGGTCCATGAAATGAAATGGAAACTCACATACTGAAGCATGTGTTGGTTACATGGAATGAGTCATATTCTACAAGAAAGCAGAGATCTTAACAGGGGCATTTCTTGAGGGTTCTTGCCCATCCTAGTTTTGGCTTATTAACTACCATCACTATGTCTTCACTCTGTGTACTGTAATTCCTGTATGTAACCTGTTTGGTTGCAGTCCTTCTTCAGAACTGTTCTTCAGAGAAGCTTTGGACAACTCATCCAGGGCATTTCTGTACTCCTTGCAACTGAAAGAGGAAAAGAAAATACCCAAAATAATTAAGCATTCTCTCGGAAACTTTGCAATACCATCCCAAAGCTTCAGTTCAGAGACAACCACAGGAAACAAAACACCACAGTAGAAAAAACCTCTGCTTTATTTTTTCTTATTATTAGAACTTTGTTTTCTTAAAACAGAAGCTGCTCTAAACAATACTGCAGGAAGAACATCCCCTTATTTTTCCCCCTCCCACAATTTAAGAATGCACTTCTTCAAAAATCTGATGCCTTGTGACATGCAAACCCAAAGGTTTACTGAAGCAGCTGATGAGAAGAGTTAAGCAGTAGCAAGAGCTGCTATGACCAAAGGAAGGCAAGAAACAGACTGCACTATCAATACTAACATCTGTTCCCCAACTCTGCTATATTTCCTCCAGCTGGAGGGGCTGAGCAAACCTTAGTTGCACTTCTTTCTCTAGTAATATCTCATTAAAAGAAACACCACACAATGAAGTCTTTTTTGCATACTGGAGTTCCACTGAAAAGGTCCAAAATCCAGTAGCACTTTCATTATCTCAGCAGTAAAATGAAAGAACCCCATCTCTGGCAGAAACTCTAACACAGCTTAATGATGAAATTCTGTCATTATTGTTCTCTATCATCAAAATTTAAATATTCCTCAAACACAAAAGTTGCAAAGTACAAAGCATGTCAGATGAAAAGCCAAATCACAGAAGTACCTGAGAGCAAAGGCTATGATGGAGCTTGGTTCTTTCTCACAGACTGCAATAGGAACACGTTCATGTTCATACATTAAGTAGTGCTTGTCTGGGTCACTAAATGGAAACAACATACTGTTAGTAGATAACAAAAACTGGTGGAAAGAAAACTAGTTTGGATCTCAAACTACTCAAAACCCAGATCTCATCACTGCACTCCCAGGCACAAGCTGCGAGTCTCAGCATGGGAAAAAAGCTCCCCAGATCAGCTCCTCCCAACAGACACATTCGTAACTATGTGGTTAATTCTAAATGGTAGAGTGTTAGGGCAATCAGCATTTCAGGCAAGCTGCTTGGATCACAAGGCCAGCTTGAGGTTAGAATAAGAGTCTATTTCTGTTTAGCAGCCACTGTTTCTAATGGCACCAAAACCTGCCTCAGTTTGGTTTGCCTATCCAGCAGCATAGCCCGTGGAGTGAACTTAGGGGACAAACCTGGACTCTTTTCTAAACAGGCAGTTTATCACAGAAATTTCCCCAAAGTCTCCTGGATTCTTGTATGATTTTCTTTCACTTATCTGTAGGGTCCAGTCATTTAGTTTTTACCTCGTGAGCCCAAGGCCTCCGCTCCTACACTGGGGGTGGGATTCACAAGTTAAACTCAGGCTGCCAAACGTTAGGCTCATGTCAAACAAGAAACACTACAAAGCACGCAGACCAAGTAGCTGAAAGACTTCCCAGCCTGCCCATCTTCACATGAGAGGGAGACTTGAGGGCACATGCAGTAGCCATTGAACCTGACCTACACCCAGACAATGCCAATTTGAGTCCAACCCTTGGAAGAGGTCTGGAAGCAAAAACAAGACGCAGGCATATAGCTTTAGTTAAGACTTTGCTAAGGAAGGGCATTTCCACTCCCTCCCTGCAGCAATGAAGTTAGAAAGCACCTTTCTCCCCTCTTCCCCCACCCCTTCACCTCCCACAAGAGCTCTGAGGAGGCATGCCTGCTAGGAGGAGAAACTGATTCTGGCTTTACAAAAGGGCAGACAGGAAAGGTGAATAACCTACAGTTACCTAGAACAGACACAGAAAACTTCCTACCTTGACAAAGTTCTCTATCTTACTCAGACAAACTCAAGTAATGACTTAAATAATACAATGAGCAAAGGAAGCATGCATGGCTCTGCCTGCAATCTGACAAGGTTGCTAATTTTGTACATTATCTATCTTATGCAGTACTTACAAGGGAAAGGGAATGGGGTTATAGTTGTTTCCAGGCAAAAAGTTAGCCAAAATAGCCTTCATAGTAGACTTCTCCTTCACTTGGCTGTCTGTAGATCCCAGTGAGTGTCCATCAAACACATCTGGAACAGACACATTTTAGGTCAGCATCACAGTATCCAAGTATTTAAGCTGTAAATTCAGATGGATGACTACAGACCACAGAGTTACCAGTTATATGTAATTTCTTAAATGGGTGCACTTGGCACAGAAAAGCAAGAGAAAAAATACAAGATCACAACTGAACTATACCTTCTGAGCTGCTTGTTGTGTCCTGTTCAGAGAGTGTGTTGGCACCAGTCATATGCTCTGATGTAACCTCTGGAGAGGTGGGCAGCTGCAGATGGGTGGAGCCTGTGGAGCTCTGACTTGATAAAGTCGTCAGGAAACGATCCTCTGAGAGAGCAAGGACAGTTAAGGACAGGAGAAATAATTTTGCATGGCTGTCAGAAGTGATATTGTTTACTCCCAGCCCAAGCTATAACCAGGATCTACTTTCTGAAAGTTTTTACTTAGGAAGCAGGTAAGGACACACAGACCAAAGGACTGAGCAAGCTCATCAATGTAGCACACAACCTCCAGAAAATGCGTATGCTTACAACTACTACCCTCAGCTCCCACGAACTCTCAGTGCGCCTCACAGCTAAGAGATCTCAGCACCCATAAGCAGCCCACAGAAGAGGCAAAAGGCATTTCCCAAATTCCATGTTCAGTTATTTAGAAAAATTCTGACAGTTTTTAAACTAAACTTCAAAGGAAAACTTTTGTTGGCTGATTTACTAATCACTAGTAATTCAGCTTCATGTTAGAAGCAGATGGCCAACTTCCATCTTACCATTAGAAAGAACAAATGTGACATGATAGGGATTTGGTGTTCCTCTGATTTATCAAATGTGACAAAAGCTCCCATATTATGTCAGGAAAAGGGCTACAACATGCTTCTATTGGCATCTTATGAAAAGTAAGTAACAGACCTTTCTCTCCATTTTGCAGTGCTGGGGAAGCATTTCGTGGGGAAGCATCCATGCTACTGATCTAGGCAGAATAACAAAACACAAGTGTTGATGACAAGCTCTTTACAGCTGTATTCCCTCCTGTGTGGAACACTTACAAAAGTAAATGTGTTACAACAGAGCACTCCCACCCACTTCTCAGCCTCTTCATGTCACTGTATCTGTTACCGCAGGAAAAAGATATGGCAACTGAAACTCAGGTTCACAAGATGTTTGTGATGGCTGTTATCTGTGTATGCTGTAAGATAACGTTTGTTTTAGCGCCTAACAAATATGTGTTAATGGAAGGGATGTGTGTGCATGCAGCAGAGCAAAACCAGGGTCTCTAGGAGTTTTTAGTGCACCTTGCTATGGTAGAACTATTGGGAGCCCAGCCTCTCAATATGATGCTTATATTGTACTGCCTTGTACATTTCCTCAGAGTTACAGCTCCCCAAAGGGTAGAAGTTCAGCATGCTGGCTTGTGAATCCTTGGACAGAGATCTGGAGGTAGGAGTCCAAAATAATTTATCTATCCCTTCAGTCAGTTCCCACAGGATACTTCACAAAACATCACATCCCAAAAAGCCATTATCAGTCCTTCCTGTGTCATTTGCTCTACCTCTCAATATTATTTGTCTTTTCTTTTTCATAAGGGATGCACCTGATGGACAACAACATAGGGTCGAAGAACATGGCCCAGTTCCTATCTAGACACACACTTGACAATGACTGCAGCTCTCTGCTGGCAGTGTTCACTTCAATACTACACAAAATCACAGAAAATCATCAACTCCTATTCATACTTTCTCTTTCTCTCTACAGTATGCCTCTTAGTTCACATCTTTTAGGAAAAGATATATATACTAGCACACAGTTTAAGCTTTTACGTTTGAAAACAAGAGGATGCAGTAAAACCAGTTTACTAATTATTAAAGAGAACTTAAACCAATCTTAAGACTATTGTGTTCCCTCAGAAAAAAAAATGTTTAAAAGGTTTATAGCCTGTTAGCCATACCTTGCTTTCTTCACCTTGCCTCAGTCTCCCAGGGCTGGGTGGTACTGATGGACGTTTTCTCCCCTTCTCTTGTTGGAAGAGATCCTGCAATCTTAAACAAAAAACAATAATAAAACAAACAAAAACAACCTACACAAAATCACCATCACCAAAGAAAAATTAATCAAAAGGTAGGTTACTGGTGTTATCTCTGAATTACACAAGTTTTGATGTTTTTCCAAAACAAACTCAGATTGGTGCTGATATGTGCTGAAGATGTATCAAATGGCCAAAGACAGCACATTTTCTTCACCCCTGAAATTATTTCACCCAATCAACAGGTCCCATGCTCCCCTGTTCCCATCTCTTCCACCTTCATTCAAACGAAAACTTCTCCTCCAGATGCAAGTTGTGCTCTACAACACAATGCTTTTATCATATGGCCTCAAATGATTTTCTGTTCCAATCAATCAGCTGTGTGCTCTTAACCAGTAGAGCAGAATCAGCACAAGCTCTGTAGAGCAACTGCCCCATAGTGAAAGAAACTACAGCTGAAACTCTTCCCTCCCAGAACCAACACAGTATTAGTGTTGCACATAATTCCAGCATGTGTCCTCTTACCTATTATTCCAGGCTTGTAGCATCTCACAAAGTCCTTGCTTTTTAGCTATCAGAGACTCAAAAACAGATTGCAGCTGTTGAGGTGTGTCCAGTGATGATGAAAGCAGCCTTGCTTGGATTTTCTCAGTCCAGTTTCGAAACTCTCCTTCTTCCATCTGCCAAAAGGAAAACCATCAGTGTTATCTCACCAAGATGACACAAGATCTGAGCAGCTCCTCCACACGCTTAGTCTGTGGACTGCTGATATAAAAATAGTCTATTACCTCCTTTTGGGCAAAGAGGTCTTCCATCTTCTCTTCCCTCGTTTTGCTGAAAGTATCCGTTTTCAGAGAAGCAAGGCGATCATCCACAGCAAGGTACACTTGTGACACCCTGCCAACAGCCATGCAAAGAGTTAAGCTGTGACTACTTGGAGCTTCTTCAATATTCTTTAGTAAAGGTCTGAATGTGTTTAAGGTTAGCATTCAAGAATACAAAAGACAATACATGACAGCCTTCCTGCACAGTAAGCTATCCATCTGTATTCACAGAGAAAGTTGGGAAAATTTCATCAGGAATAGAAGAAGCCTCCAAGTTACATACACTGACATTTGTCTTCACAATTTATTCTTAGCAGTGGAACTTGTCAGAGAGCAATACAAATGTCTCAAACACATTACTAACACAGGGGAACTGTTGTGTCACCTGCGATTCGGAAGAATCTGGGTCTGCAAGCTACACCTCCACCAGCAGGGCTCAGAAAAAATCAGTACCTCTATTTCAGCTTTAAACAGAGCTCCACAGATTTTGAAGTCAGATGGTCACCAAGACATCCAGCAATACAGGAATGCTGTGACCAGGCAGAACAGCAGTCTGGCTGGATTTAACAGAGGTTTCATCAGGCCTGTCTTCCACCTTTTTGTTACTACATTAAGAAAGTGTCTAGGCTCATGGTAATTCACCTTAGACTACGAGGAGGTACAGTCTGCCTACTGTTACCACATTCAAGAGCTAACAAAAGCAAAGACTTTTATACACCAGAGAGTTCCATTGCCACATGACCAATATAATGACAACAGTTCTGATCAGACAAGAGATTTGAGCAAGATCCTTGCAGTTTTTTAGGGCTGAAGAATCGAAACTCAGTAAAATGTTCTATAAAGGAACATTAGGGTTAAGAGTACAAAGTATAACATTCAGTTTTCAGGGTCAGACTTCTAGTACCATCTTTTCCATTTCATTTTTAGCATTAGAGGGAAGATATAAAAACACTTTAGCCACATTTCATAAGGTAACATTTCAGACACCTGCTGATGGTCAACCTTTCAGCAGCTTGGCAGTGTAACTCAGAAACAGGCTGTAAGACTCAGACATCAGTGCAATTCAGGGATAGAGAAGAAAAGAATCTTAGTTTTTACTGGCAATGTTTAACCTGACTTGCCACCAGACAAAGAGTTGAGACATTAGTACAGACAGAGCAAGCAAAGGTAACAAATATTTTAATACCATTGTACCTTGGAAGTATATATGCATGCTTTTCTATCGAATAATGAATAGCCAAATGTCATCATACTAGCAAAAATAGTTATGCATTCTGCTAATAAAAATACAAATACAAATAAGATTAGGAAGACAATAAAAACAAAGCTTACTTTTGTGAGAAATCCTTGAGATCCTGCAAAATAGTAACTTTTAATGGAGCCTGTCGTTTGATGTAGATCTTGGGGAGTGGGACACACACTTCCAGCAGCCGGATTGGAGAGTAGCTGAGAAGGCAATATAACAGCTTTTAGCAAGACCCACACCACACAGTTCTAGTTCTACATTATACTGAGGCCTGAGACCCTATTATGAAAAAGGGCACTGTCAATGTGTCCAGGGCTTTAGTTACTTTTAGGAGCAGTAACACAATACATGTATCTCCCAGGCAAGAAATAAAACCACAAATCCTATTGCAAAACCAAAATTTTGAAAGTGTTTGGAATTAGATAGGAAAATGCATTTCTCTTCTGTATCACAAACAGGAACCATCCACTCTTGGAACACTGCCCAGCACAGCTAGGACAGTGATACTGCCCACAAAGCCCTCTGCAAGCCAGCACACAGTCCTGCACCTGTGGTTATGGTACAGCTATGCTATCCCATGCTGGACTCACAGCGAAGGACAGAACGGATGAATCCTTACTAGAGCCATATGCTTCCTACTGTACCAGAGAGAGAAGGAAGTTTTTAGCAGTGGAACTCACCTGAAAGATGCCACCATCTGATTATAGGAAAAATACTGGTGATAGTCATGGTGAATGGAGTGCCCACAAGGCTCTGCATTGGCTCTTCGAGTGTACTGGTACCCGTAGAACCTCAGCTCAAGGTATTTTGCAAAAGACATAGACCAAGAGTCATTGGAAAGGGGAACAACTGGTGTCACCTGAAAAATTGAAAGGCAAGTGTCTAAATTTCATCCTTCCAACAGGACTAAGGACAGGATAATCCAGGCAGCAATCTAGTATTTCTAGTACCAGAAGCACCCATGACCCTGAAACATACTTAACAACAAAGATAGTATTTATGCATAGCAAAGGCAAACACACAGTTAAAATAAATCTGATTAACAACAACTGCTAGCTGATGACGAAAGGTGCTAAGCTGGAGGGAGTCCAAACATACCACTGATGGAAGCTTATTTCTGGGATGCTATTTCTCTGTATAGAGTCAACTTCCAGCAACCCAGCCAGCAGCAGTGGCCATACCATATGGTCACCATTTCCCTGGTGATTCTCCAGCTACAAATGCATTGGTTCTGTTTTGCAGCGTATTTCAACTTCAGAAGTGCTTGCAAGCTTAGAGCACACACTGCTCTACACACACCTAACAACCTCAGACACGTAAGTGTTTACATGAGCACACAAAAATAAAAAGTTGCAGAGCAGCTGTTTACAGAGCAGACAGGGCTTGCTGTCAGCAACTGTGTCAACCTCCTCCAGGTATCTGTAAATCCAACAACCACTTTTAATGCAGCGTAAGTAGGTGACCTGAGTCATCCATATGGGTAATTCAGATGTTTTGCATTTCAGGTACTGCTTGAATCTTTTCTCATTAAGTTTTATTCTCATCTCTTTGAAGTCTCTTCGTGTTCAGCTAGACATGAGGATCCAGTTAGCAATGTTTTCTTAGCTAAATTACAAAACAAGTTTCAGACAATACCCAATCTTACTATCTTGGGAGCTTTTTAAAACTATTTAGTATTTCTCTAATGAAGCTGGTACTTTCTAATGACTACTAAAGGAACTCCAGACATCACACTGACACAATGTAGTCTGTTCAGCCCACAGGAGATCAAAGAACAGCAAGTAGCTTTAGCCAATTACTATGCCAGTAGGTCTTGGTGTCTGCCCTTTCCCATATGCTCATTAAGATTCACTGCAAGAAAGGGACCATACTCTTCACCTCTAATTGGACAACTCCATTTTTTATGCTTAGATCTATCTATTCTCTCAGAAGCAGTTTTGACACTTTCCAACAAGACTACCTCACACAAGATTTTTCACCCTCAACAGCCCCAGCTCTAGAAGAGGAATTTGTAGGTAACACGAGAACATATGTATCAGTTAAAGGTTTTCTGCCAGTTTAGCAATAGCTCCAGACATCAGCACTTTTTCCAAAATGCTGCCTTTCCATACAAAGCTATTCACAACAAGAATACTAAATTAGAATAGCAATGATTTTGCAGACCACAGCCTTACCTGTTTGCACAGTCTGCACCAGGAGTAAGTAAGGATGGTGTGCTGGTAGCCAGGGACAGGGGAGTCCAGCTCCTTTAGCACAATCTGCACACAGCCTTGCCCATGAACAAAGCGACGAATGTGGTGCACCATCGGTGTCTCACAGAACATGCTGGGGCACTGGTAGGAAGGCCTTACAGAGAGAAATAGAAACATTTATGAATGATCACACACCAGGCATTGCTGAAAAACTGATTCAACAGATCTTGCCTTTTAAATATGCCTTTTAATATCATGGTACTATTTATCGTCACTGTAAAAGAGTTTTCCAAGACAGTAGTGAAGGCTGTTTCTGCAGAGCAATTTAGAAGTAGCACGGAGTGAAGTTCCATTGACATCAATGGCTGTATAGGTCCCAAAAGCAGTGATTGGATACCAGCTGCTATCATCCTTTTACAATGAATCACTTTCTACCGAGATATTCTGTATAAGGATCAAAGCACCTGTGGAAGTCCCTGGCACAAGTTAAAAGACTGCTTTGGCAGTGTACCCAAGCGAATACTACCAAGGACAAAGATATGACAAAGAACTTTCAAAATGGAAATGTTTCAGCTCCCGAAGGAACAGGTATGCAACACAGTGCCATAGAACATCTTTGAACAGTAAAACTCATGATCTTTCTTTGGATGGGTTTTTTTAAGTCAGGGAAGAAAGACCAATCCCAGAAAAATAAAAGCTGAATTATTTAGGTACCAATTGTTTAGGTCAGAGAAGATATTCTTCAAAACCAAGAGGAGCCTGAAAAAGCTCAGATTCTCCTTGCTCATGTGAAAAGATAAAGAACTTTAATTATTGAAACTATGGAGATTGAGAAGCATTCACTTTAGCACATACTACCTAATTATCAGAGAGAAGCAAGAATTTAAAAGTGGGCAGCTAAAAAAAGGTCCTCAATGATCACCACAAGGACAATTACTTGCTCCTCCAGAAGACTGAAGATTGAGAGCCTTCTGCTACTGCAAGTGGCCAATGGAGAGGATGGAGTAAGCTTGTCTTTTGAGCAGGTTATCTACCCAGCTTCACACCCTCCTGAGACTCTGCAATGGTTGTGACAGCAGCAGTTATTACAGAAACATAACAACTTACACCTCTGTGAAATGAAATAAATGACACAGTCCTTTGTTAGGACTAAAAGTGTTCTGAACTGTTTACATTGGCCATCTTGCACTCGGAGACATTAAATGAGTACTTCTATGAACTTTCAAAGAGGAATCTCAGAAAACTGACCACTACAGTTGCTTGTCTTGAAAAACAGACAGTTGGAATACATGTTCAGACTCTTAACTTGGCCCTTAAACCCTAATTGCTACAAAAAGTGCTAAATGAACACATTTGTCTCTATGAACTTATAAACCTTGTTTCATAATCTCTTTCACTTCCTCATGAAGGGAGGTAAGAAGGACAGGGCCAAAACAGGAAAGCAATAGATGTATTTGCTTGTAACGAGTGAGCATGAGTGAATTAGAATAAATTCCTCTTTACCTGAAACAGTAGCGCTCCAGAAAAATCCCTAGAGTTAAGTCATTTTTCCCATAGAATTCCATGGTCACAATCCTAAAGCAGAGAAAGAAAAGCTTTAGAGACTGGATGCCATCACCGTTAGCTGTTCAACGACCTTGAGGTGCACAGATCTACACTCACTGCTGGCTTGTTTATAACTTCAAAGATTTTTTTTTTTCCACTTAACTACCCTTCCTAGATCCCTGCTGTCAGGTTTGTTAACAATGAGATGAAAGTCCTACTAGAACAACTTTAAATTTGACATTTAAAAGTCCAATAAAACTCGAATGCACTTCTGAAGATTATTTTCAAAAACATCTAGACACAGAAGACTAAACAGCTTTAAGCTTCAAGCACTAATGTTTAAACAGCTACAAAAAGGGTACATCCAGAACATGAAAAAAGTCTCATGAAATCCTTACTCTTCTAGAATATTTAATAGCAACTTTAGTTTCCCCAGAACCTGAGGTGACCAAAGCGTTTAAATGGTGTATCAGTTTAAGTGTCATAATTCAGATATCCCTAACATCACTAATTTGCATCATCTCATTGTTGCTGCTTACTGAGCATATCACCATCTTCTTTGGTTCATTTCTAAGCTTTTACAGGAACTTTAAACCTTCCCCTGTAAGATTTTCCCTTTTTATTTTCACCTATATAAAATTATTAAAATCACCTAAGCTAATGATTGAACACCAAGACCTGTCCTGCTTAGTAGAGATAAAAGTGTGTTGTAAATTGCACACAATTAGCAAATTACAGCCTCTAAGCTGGAAATAAAGCTCTTAATACTAATGACTACAGTATGAGAAAGATAGCAATATATTCCAATGCCGCTGTTGGATAATACAATCTTCAAGTATTCCAAGATTCTCACAAGGCTCATTTTTGGGCTTGGACATTGTCCTGTGTTCATTTAAAATACCACTTCACCACAAGACTGCATGCAGTGCTCCCCACAGAGAGACATGACTCTGCACTGAAACACCAACTAAAGCATTTGGTTTCAGTCTGGGCTTTCTCCTTCATGCCCTGGGTATTACAGAGGTTGTGTAATACTCCTGTAGATTCACCCAACCAGCAAGACTAAAGTCTTTTGGCAAAAGTTCCTGTTACAGGATGGGCACAACCTACCAAGGAGTCCTCAAAGAAATACTGATATGAGACAGACACTGACTCTGAATTTGGGAAAGAAAGAATAGAACTATCCAAGCTGCAGAGAAGTAGTTTTTATACCAGGGGCTAACACAGGCACTTGGAGCATTGCTGGACTGAGCAGAAGAGCTGCTGAAGAGAACACAGAGCCTCTGATGGTTTACTGGACTCAGGCAATCCACCTAGTAGAGAGAAAACAATTCATTCACTGGTTACAGACACCACCATTCACATGCTTCTGTTGACAAAACTATATTCTAGTAACTTTATTCAAAGACACATGTCTGCTTTCTCCTTTTGTACAGATTAACTTGGCATTATCTCCCAGCCTCAGGTAAACTTGTACTACGTGTAATTGCTAACTGCCATTTTTAGAACAACATAACTCATATGCATAACAAAACCAATGATCACACATCTTTCTGTGGAAATGAAGCCAAGAGGAACGGAAAACAACAAATGCCCCATGACAAACATCCAGAGTCTCTAAATTACTGTATGATATAGGACATCTTTGATTCAAAACTCTGCCAATATATTATAGTTCAGTTACTCATTCAGGCTACAGAAAGATTTCCATCTTGCTATTCTCTGGGAAGAGATGTACCATGCTGCTCTTGGAATGGAGCTGTTCTCCCTTCCACACCCAACAAAACTATGATGTTACCAAATACATTTCTTTGATCACTGAATAAATTTAAAACAGCATCAACCAGTCTGATGCAGAGAAAGGGCTACTCTTACAGTTTGTAAGATTATGGCCTGTGAAGCTACAGAGATCTACATTTAAGTACCAATTAAAAAGTGACTTCTGCTCATGAACACAAGGACTGATTGGCTCAGGGACCAAAATATTTGACTGTTTCAACAGATCAATTCTGCCACTCTTGTTCATAGACTTTTTTCCTGAATAGCTCATAATTCAAAAAAGTCCCAAGAACCTTTTCCTCAGATACAAATTAGTTACTTTCATGGCAGTTTACCAAAACTTTAAATATTTTTATTATCAACATATACTCCCTTGCTTTGAAATTTCAAAGAAGATTCCTTCCCCTCCATTATGTGATTCTCACTTTTCTTCAGACCACCCACCCAACTTTTACAATCAACGAATCAATCAATCAAGTACTTTAATGTAATTACAGCCTACTGTTGTTTCCATGACATTAAGCCCTCTGAAAATGAAAGTACATTTCTACAAATAACCAAATACAAGGAGCAAGAAAGCTCAGCTTAAGAAACTTCTTAAGGTTTGCTCCCTCTTTATGGACTCATTTTCAGAAATCAGTTGGGGACAGCCCAGTCAAACAGGCAAAACTGATTCTGGGCTAACTGTGCATTTCTCAGAGAAATTTTGCAGACTTTTTCTGAGTGATTGCAGAGCATGGCAATCTAAAATGAAGTTATGCCCTAGTCAAAAAAAAAAAAAAAATCAAAACCAAAAAAACATAATCAAACAGAAAGAAACATCCCCTCTGGTTTAATATGAGACCCTACACTTCGCATATACGATGAGAAACTGACATAACTTGAGTGTTGAGCAGCAGAACTCACTCTTACCTTATGAGACCATGAGGATTCACTCTGAGCCAGTCCCTTCTCCTCCTCTTCAGTTCTGCTCCCAGTTCTTCCAGCAGGAACACTAGACACATCCTTACTTTGGGCAAAAGGATCTGTGCTTTTCTGTAGTATCCTCCCTCCTCTGGCCCGATAGTCAGCCAGCATTCTGGCTAAGCTCTGGCTATCACGTAGATGCTCTGCTATTCTAGTATTAACCAACTCATGAGAAGGTAAGATTTGGATAGCCTTGGCCTGGATATTCCCATTCCTCCCTTGTAGTCCCGAGAGATCCCGCAACAACTGCTTCTTCCTTCTGCTCTCCAGCTCCTTGTATTCCTTATTGAGGAGAGGAGACCAATAAACTTGCTCGGGAAAGTATTCCCGGGCAGGGCACCTCATGCCTTTTTCAGTCAAAAGAAATGGTTCACGGAACATCAGTACTGGAGAAATGCAGAGAATGACATCTTTCAACTCCTGCTTAAATGCTGCAGAATAAGTTTTGAGACGATCCTCAGATGAAGTTACCTCTTCCGTGACATATAAACCAGTATCATCCTGGAGAGGGTCTCTGAAGACTCTCATCTGACTCTTGGATTCCTGTAAATCATCTGCCTGTTGAAGAGGCTCTAGTGCCTGGTTATCCAGAGTGACCAAGTGCTGGTCCATGCCATGGAGGGCAGTGGGGATGTTTCAGGTATTGCATGAGGTACAGAGCTGAACACTGCAAAGGGTGACTCCCCTTTACGCTGCTCTTGCTGCTTGGAGGACACCATTTCCAACTGACTGTTCTCTTGGTCAGCTCTCTCAAATACACCTCTTGGTTCAGACAAACTGACCTCATCAGAGGACACTGATTCAGAGATTACAGGCAGCTTTTCAGAGGGCAGATCAATGTCTTTGACTGCTGTGCTGAAGTCCTCACCATTGAAGAGGTTCTGTTGTTCATTTTCATCTCCTGGCTCCTCAATAAGGGAGTGAAAGGAAGTGTTTTTGGTGAGAGTAGGGGGCATGGCAAACTCATCCATAAGAAATGAGATTTCCAGCTGGGAATGATAAGCCACACAGACCATGAAGATCAGGATCTCCTTCACACGAGCCAGCTCATACTCTGCAGCACCACACAACTTGATAGTGCAACCCAGGTGCTGGGGACACCCTTCAAAGAACATCAAGGGTTTTGTCTGATCTAGAAGTAAAACACTGGAGTTAGGATGACAACTACAGTTAAGCTGCTTTTAGATACCTCACACACCCAAGAGAGTATAAAGGAGACTAAGAGCTAGTAACATTGGTACCTGCATGTTGGGGTCCTGACAAGTCTTGGGACCCCGATTTGTTGGTTTAAGTCCTTACTTCTGCCCGTGCGTTCAAAGGATGAGACAACACCTCTCGGTCTTTTGTCTCAAGGCTGTTTATAGTTTCTTATCTATAAAATTTTCTTCCTGCCCAGCCAAGGTCTGCTCAGCAGGACAGTCAGGGGCACTCTGCCTGCCCCCAGGGCGGCGTTATCTTTATATACAAAAAACTACGTACGACATATTTACAATTATTCCCCAAGACCCATCACCTATGTTAGACAGCGAGCTTCTATTCTAAACCAATCCAAAAGTGCCAGCATCATCAGAGAAGATGGAGGTACAGAAGAAGAAGAAGAAAGGCTAGACATGCCCAAATTCCTCCATCTTGTCCCCAAAAACCCCTATACAAAGAATCCTAAAATCTACATTCATACCCTGTGATATACTAATCATTACACTATTCAAACTTCTGTGGCTTTCATCTCTTTGTGTAAAGGTGGCAATTTGCTCCATGGTTCGTAATGGAACCCCCTGGTGTTCTGGGCTGTGTGCCAGGGTCTCTGAGCCCCTTGGCAGGGATCTCAGCAGCTCTGGACTCCCAAAGGGATGTCCTGGGCTCCGACACCTGCAGAAATTCACATTACTGTACTGAAATAACTTATTTTAGCAAGAAAAAAAAGCATTGGCTCTAAATCTTCTCCTGTTTAATAAAACAAACCATCATAAAAATAAAGTGAAAGCCACATCTAACACTCTGACCTGAACAGAGTATTCTAAGATCACTGTAGACTCTGCACCAGCGGGCAAAAGAAACACTTCCCTCCTGGGCACACTTGCTCATCCTTACAAGTCAAAAGCCTATGACATTCTGAGGGCAATTTAAAGGCTGGAAGGGGCAATGAGGAAGCGGAAAGGGAAGTGTTCAAGGACAGATTTGACAGAACTTGGAGCAAATTGGTCTAGTGGAAGGTCTAGTTCCTGCCACAGCAGAGAAGTTAGAACTAAATGATTTTTAAGGCCCCTTCCTACCCAAATGATTCTATGAAGAGATACAAAGACTGCATCTCCACAAAGATCTGCATCCACAACATTTTTGTGTGCCAGCACCACTGGAAACCTGTTCCAGCAGCATTTTTTCCTTCCTTTGTAGGCTCCCACTGCCATGGGGAGTTACAGAGAAAAAGGAACCTTTCTTAAAGGTGCACGACTGGACATGGGGAAGTGTGCACAACTAACAACAAGGTAAATTTTGATTGGATTTGTTAAGGTAGAACCAGATAACCTTTTGAAGTTCCTTTCCAACACAGGCTGCTCTATGATTCTCTTATTTCAATGCAGAAAAATTCTTTACAGTGAGGATGGTGCCCAGACAGGCCACGAAACCTCCACTCTACAATATTTTCAAGAGTTGGCTGACAAAACCTGATGCTGCATTGAAATGAATCATTCCTGTTTTGAACAGAGAGTTGGACTAGACAAACTACAGTATGTGGAAAGAAAAAAAAAAATGTTTGGAAGAAAGAAATCAATCTAATTAAAGTCTATAGAGTGTCTTTACTTAGTAAAATCGTGCTTTTCTCTACGCAGGCAGTTCACTGTAGTAGCAAGAAATAAAATGAGTAGGATGATACATAACCACACAAGGAAGCCAACAGTTCAGATCTATTTGAAAAGGAGCAAAGCATTCATCCTTTCACACACATAGGCTAAGGCACATCAAGCTTTACTCACCATTGGGCAACTGAAAAACTTGCATATAAAATTTATGACAGGTCCCCAACTGTGGTTTGGTCAACAGTTGATCCATTGACATCACTAAGTCTCCCTGGGTCATTCGACTTACCCGGTCTAACACTTGCTGTAAAAATAGAAAGAACAGTAAGACTCTACAATGCAAAGATGACATTGGCATCCTTACCTTGCTCTTAACAAATCAAAAAAACACCAGTGTAATCTATGAAATCTCTCACTGAGGTGATAATTCTCAGTTAAACCCAGTCCCACAAACCCACAGCCACAATATACAAGAATCTTAGAAACACAGTTGGGTAAGTATTTCTGGTGAGATTGTATCCTGCCTAGAATTTCTCACTTGACTAGATCCAGATACCTCCAGGAGGTGCAGTGCAGTCAGCATAATGCTGGCTCTGCCAGGAGCTCAGCCAACTCCCACAGCTACTCTGTTTGGCTGTCTGTACCCTGCCTCACAGGGACAGAGGCTCTCTGGCAATAGCTGAGGACCCACACGTGATTTGCTACAAATCAATATCAAAGCCAACAAGAACCAAACCAGGATATAAGGACCCATCAAACAAGGACACAGCACAGTAGCTGTTTAGAGCTGGGGAAAAAGTAACTCTCCAGATTTGCCTGTCTTACTTTCTTGGAAGAGAACATTTGATTAGAGAAGAAAACAAGACAACTCTTGGCCTTCTCCAGGGTGTTTGCTACAAGGAGTCACTAGAAATCTACCACAAGGCCGAGTGTAACTGATCAGAAATGCTCACCGGTTTGACATTGATGACCAGAGTGATACCATGCTCTAAGAGCATGTCCTGGGCAATTCTGGACACAGTCTTCTCAACAAGGACCAAATTGGGCTGGACATCAACTATGCGCTGTACATAGTTCTTCAAGAACTCCCTTTCCTGCAGACAGGAACAAAGTATAGCAATGAACTACTGCAAACCCAGCTGGAAAATAAACCCAATTCAATGCTTAATATTATTTTTCACTTCATTTACATACTGTTCTTTCCTATAAAACAGGGAGAACAGCTATCCAGAAACCACCATCAGTAGTCCACTGTGAACATTTTCCCACCCCCACAGCATAACACTAGTTTACCAGTAATATTTTATAAGTATTTCATAAAGAAAAGGTCTATATACTTCAGTGTTTTCATATTTCAGGCACATCCCTGCTCAGAGGGGCAGGGCACCTATTCCAAAGTGGCATTTTCTAGTTCATCACTCCGTTAGGTTGGTGGTTGTTCCATTTTCTCAAGCCTGACAAAAATAACATGGGTGTGACCTAACCCTCAGCTACATTAACTTTTCAACTTTTATTTTTCACACACCTCAACCAGCTCTAATACTGTATAAGGAACATACAGTTCAGAAAGTCTCAATAAAAACAAATGTTTTCTAAAATGCTGCATTGTGAGAATCAAAAGCTCATGTGTTCTCAGGACATGTAACTTGAGGACAAATACCCTCAGTGCAAGTCTACAAGTTTGTATTGTACTTACTGCAGCAGCTCTCTTAGCAAGTTAACTAGAAGAGGAATGTTCTTTCTTTTCTATGCAATCTCACTCATTCAACTCCACTTTACACACTGAAAAAAACTGCACTGATCATGACTTTGTTGGGGTTATTTTAACCAAGAACAAAAGCATACTCTCACCTGAAGTACTATAGGCTCTATGCAGGTAAACTTTGTTTCTTCTCGATAGAGGTACTCAATTGAGCATTTTAGCAGAAGAATTCTGGGATTTTTTAAGCAAGAGTTCATCTAAAAAAACCACAAAAATACTTAAAACTAAAATACAAATACCTGGAGAGGAAGAAGTACACAAGAAAAAGAGACAGACTTCCCACAATTCCCTGCTACCCCCACCTCCCTTTAAAGTGTCTCAGCTATCTCCCCCTGCAGATCCAAGCACACATTCTTCCTCCATCTGAAGATGTTACACCTAGTTGTTGGAATTTCACAGATACTGTCCATAAGCAGGCACTGATTTCCAGTCACTGCTAAGAGCCCCAAAATCTTGATACACTGGATTCATACAGTTCACTTCTATCTTGCTCTCCTGCCTTAAAGACCCATTTTACTGTACTATTCTAAGTCAGAACCACAAATGCCTTTTTCTGGCTAAAAATTCTCCCTCAAAATCTCTGGGCTAGAAAACAAAACAGCTTGGAAAATAAATGCTTTAAAAGCCATTCTTGTCTGGGGCTCAAAGTAGAGAAAGCTCACAAACCTCCTAAGTGGTGAGAGAAGCTTCCTGACACAGAAAGCAAGTCAGAGCACCCTTGTTCCCACAGCATGCATTACAGTAAGGTTAATCAAGCTGCATTACCTTTTTGTGTGCAACGTTCTTAGTACAAACAAATCCATTCACCACCATGGAGTCAAATTTCTTTCCACCAGGGATCTAACAAAGCAAAGAACATTATTAGAACTGTCATACACTCCCACATCTTGTAGTGCAGTAAAGCTAATACATAGAATACCTATTGTCGGTGATGTACAAACTTCAGCTACACCCTCGATTATCAGATGAAAGATCAGATACAGTCATGCTGGACACATAAGTCTTTCCTTTTAAAGCCTGGCAGACTTAGGACAACATGAAAACAAGTACTGAGTTCTAGGATTTCTACACCCCTCCAAACAAATTGTAAGGAAAGGGAGGAAAAATATAAAACTTTTAAAAAATATAAAACAAAGGAAAAATAAAAGATAAAATAAAGGAAGAAAATAAAAAAACCCTCTAAACCTCTACCTACCAACTGAACACATCAAACAGTTGACTGGTGTGCCTGCAATCCCAGGCATAATAAACAGCATGAAACAGGTTTCTGAGTAACGTATTTCAGAGGACATTCATATTATCAGCATGTGAAAATAGCAGACAGCTATGAAGAGCTTTTACCTCTGAACAACTGCTCTTTGAACTGGAGTTTCAGAAGAAGTAGGAACAAGTGGTGCTGCCTGAAGAGATGCCACAGATCTACCACCAGAATGATAAGGTCCTTCTCAAATCTCATATGGCTTTCATAAAAGAGTACTGCTGAGGTGAATTTGGCCAAAGAAAATAAAGCCCAAATCTTCAGTCCTCAGTCACACTAACTCCTTGGATGCTATTTTCACATCAGACTTTGAGAAGGAAGTTTGCATGCCAGAACTCCTGACTTCCAGTTCAACAGGGTCAACACTGGGCCATCTGGCAGAACTGGATACACCATTCTATAACAATTAAGCTTTCCTGTTGAAGAAAGTCATCATGCTTGGCATAAGAGGAGTTGAATCCTCCATAATGGATAGGTACAGGGCAACAGATTGCTGCACCATGTCCTGCAAGTTACTTATGCAGCATTTGGTACATCTCCAATTCAAGCACAAAACAAGCAAAAACCAAAAAATGAAGTCATTCCAGAGGTGTTACTCTTTGCTACCTTCTGCAGCCTAAAGCCTGAAAGAAGAGGTCAGCCCCAGCACATTAAAGCACTTTTCACAGCATGCCAAGTTCCCTCTGTGTAACTTTTTCTAGAACCCCACCTTATCCAAAGGCCAAGTTAGCCAATTACAGTGCTGAATATGCTGGGGGCAGTGGAAAGGGAATTAATCTCTTCAAACAAGGAGTACTGCCAACAGCTGCACCCTTTTGTTTCCCTACATCCACTGCTTGAAACTTACTTTTTTGATGTGGACAAACTGGCGGATATCCATGTCATCATCTCTCTTCTTAACATCTGGCCGTACCGTTTGAACTACCTGGCAGACCACAGGTACAATAATATCCCTCCAGGACAGTGACAGGGACTCATTGTACAGAAGCTGCTGAAGCAATGCCATCATGTGGTTGTGATTAGCAGACCTGTAAAAAAAAAATAGATTTCTCATTCAGAAAATATAAAAATACAGTGCAGTGATTAGCTGAAGTCACATTTCAAAACTGTATTTCTTAACATTTACAAAGAAGAAGGAACAGTTGCCTAGAATGTTCTACCGTCAGCTCTGGTCTTGCACTCAATATATGAACATCACAAGACAAAATATACTGCAAAAATGCTGCATTCTTAATGCAAATTAGTTCTTTGTATTGCCTACTGTAGCTCAAGTCCCACTGAAAGTTGGTGGAATAGAGAGGGGCTACAGAAATTGTTACTCAAGATATACAAATTCCTTTTTCTAATGTTTCTTACAGCAGCCTTTCCATGGCTTGTTTCTCCCCATTCTCTTCTCTCAGCAGATCCAGACTGCTGTGGTGCCAGCCTAGGGGTGTGAATAAGAGTTCTTTGGACTTCTCCTCCACCCTCCTGTTGAATAACGACTCTGCAAGAGACAAACAAACCTTGTTAATGTAAGGTGACAGTTGACTGCTTGTGTCTCTCTGAAAGGCTGCTTTGAAAAGGAAAGAATTTACTAAGACATAAGTCTAGGCCTCCTGAAACACTGAGTTTAAGGTAGATGTCATGGTCCTCAGTTTGAGGGGGACTGACACTTTCAATCACTATATTGTGTAGTAACTCTCTAGAACTGTTCTCTGTTTTGAAGTACCAAAATTAGAGGTTGTTTCAGCACAGTCTGTGCTTTGAAAGCGTTACTAGGTTATTTCCTGCATGGTTATTATAATATTATAGAGACAAATTATAAACTTCCACATTGACATAATGGCTGACTATATTACAAGTAATTTATACTAGTAGTGTAAAAATGTTCATCAAGCAAGTATGTAAGCCATCAGAGTTCAAGCTTAAAACAAAGTGTTAAGCAAAATCTTTATACAATAGTAATCCAAGGAGGACTACTGAAGAAAAAGACTCTTAAAAAAACCAAACTGACTTCTTCCAGATGCTAGACACACAAAATTAGCTGTACAGAAGATTATAGAAGCTACATTGATTTCCCCCTTCCTTCTGCAAAAGCTCCATTAAAAACTAAACATGAGCTTAATCCGAGACTTTATTTTTCAGGCTAGACAGACATTGGGGCTTCTCCCTTGTTTCCTCCTCCTATGAGTGCACCAAAATCAACAGCATTAACTGAGAAGGAAAAAAGCCCACAAGTGCATCTGGCCATGATACTGGAAAGCACGTGGGTTTAAAAACTCACAAGTGCATGTAAAGGCCTTTCATCTCAGAAGTAGTGATGATGGACGCAAAAACAAGAAATCCAGAAAGATTTAAGAGAAGGAGCTTTAAGCTACTCTGTAGAAGCAGTGCAATTAATTGTATCACATCTTCATTTGCTTGCACAGGAAGTTTAAAATCAGTTACACAAATTTGTTAGTAAAGAAACTGTGAACAGACTTGCCGCTCACACTTGTTTTTCAAAAAAAGCAAAAGCTTTTCTTTGAGTCTTTTTGAATGCAGAAATCTGAGAAGTGAAAGAAAGTTAAGCCTGAAAGTGCATTTTAAAACGTCAAAGTATGGTTTATACATCAGTTTTGCCACAACTAATTTCAGATTTACTGTCAAGTAAATATTTTGAAAGGGTCAGTGCTCTATTAAAGTAGAATTAAGGAATTTCCATCGTTATATTAAAAACACACACAACTGCAGTATTTGAAGTTTTTCCTTACCTTTAATAAAAGCGTCACTTATAGAGAACATCTGCTGCCCTCCGTTTTCAGGATTCAAGTATTCTGAAAGAAGAGAGAAGAGCGATATAGGTGGAGAAAAAAAAAAAAAAAAAAGACAGGTTACACTGGTGTGCCTATATAATTACAAAGTACACGCCCACACCAGAAGCAGCAGCATTACTCATCTAAGTGTTTAGTCACCAATTTAGCAACAGCTTGGTGAGTGGTTAAGACAAGAATATCCTCTCATTCTTGTTCTATCAAAAAAATTTATGATGACAAGAAAACAGTGCCTATTAATGTGTAGAAACAAAACATACAAAGTAGACATGGGCAAAGACTGAACTAAGAGTGCACTTTTCCAAGTGACATAGACCTGGACACAAATGTGTTAAGATGTGATCAGACTCCATGGGAACAGCCTCCTCACTCAGGTCTAAAAATGCAGCTTCAGAAACCATTTTGGTCACCCACACCATTGAACCATCTCAGACTGAGGGAGAGACCAGCCCTAAGGTTTATCTTATACAGTGCAAGAGAAAAAAGACAGCCTGCCTTCCAAGAGCTGAAAGTCTCAAGTCTAGAACAGTTCAAAGTGTTTTGAGGAATCCATGCTGATAGAGATGGACTCCCAGAAACAGATCACTTTACATGTGGGAAATATAGTTAGAGCCTGGTGATAATAACGCCAAGCTTGTGATTCAATCCCTGTATGGACCATCCACTTAAAGAGCTGGATTTGATGGGTCCCTTCCAACTCAGAACATTCTGTGATATCTGTAAAAATCAGATGAAGGTCTGAAAGCTCATTTAGCTTGCTAGATCTTGATCTTTCAAGCTGACTGGGTACAAAAAGCTTGTTTTCTCCAGAAGCCATTAGCTTTTACTTGGCTCCTTACTTATACAAAAAGGGATTCTACAATGAGAAAACAAGAGCAGTAGCCCAACTGCTGATACAGAACAACCACCTGAAGCCCAAAGCAAATCCTTTATCATCTTTCCTGACAATGCTCCAGACCCATCACAAATGGAACACAAAGCCGGGCTTCTTTCAGACACCAACAGAAAGCAACAGAAAGCTGACAGGACATAAACAATCACAAGGCTCTGAGCAGCAGCATTCAGGAGACCCCTTTCTTGCCATTTTAAATATCTGAGCTTGTCTGCAAATAGAGGATAAGTATAGAGGATAAGTATACCGAAGGGAAGTTACAAGTCTCCTTTGTAGATTCCTAGTTATTTGAGATTCCTTTCATCTCTTGCTTAGTTTAAGAGTTCAGCATTACAATAAACTACTGCTTGAGAAAATTTATTCACTCACTCACTATCTAAGAAAGTCATGTCATGCTCTACCTCCATCCCTCTCCATCTTGAAACAGCCTCAGGGCATCAGGTCTTACTGTAAACACACTTAAATTAGGTATAGCACAGACCCTGATGGGCACAGCCAAAGTACAAATTATCCCCAGCTGAAACCTAACCCTAGTTATGCTCTGGATGAAGACCAGCACCTCCAAGCCACTTCTAGATTTGTAATGATCTAGGTTATTTCATCTAGATGATCTTTAAGAACCCTTACAACCCAAGCCACTCTATTATTCTTTTCAATACAACTTCAGCTCCCATAATTTCAGTTCTGATTGGCTCCCAGGGGAAGTTCCTGACAAGGTAAGAGACCATACTTATTCTTAGCCCATACAGATAACACACTCACAAGTGTGAGTCTGAGGTGGTTTGGAGTGGCTACCATACACATTTCTTACCTTACATTGTCCCTACATGCATCATGCTCCACAAAATGAGGAAGGGGGATGGGGAAATGTTCCTGTAGCTTTTTTCACAACCTGAAAACTCAGGCATCTTCTCAAAAGAAGAACCAAAAGCGCTCCTGACAACAGCACACTAAGCCTTGGCAAGCAATACTAAAAAGGAACTGCATATGGTTACTCAAATCATCTTCTCTTTTCCCCTTCTCACTACTAGAAGGCATCAAAAACTACCCAAAATACCTGGTACCATGATCAAGGATATCTGTCTGGAAAGATGTTTATAAAATAGAATTTTGTATATTTTTAACTGTATCTCTTCAAAAACAACAACTAAACCCCACATATAAAATTTATCATGTAAACTCTTCCCCCAATTTAAATGCAGAAAATAATCTTTGTTTCCCCTTCTGATACATACTATGTCTTTAGGCAGATGATACTATAAATGAGTCACTATTCTCAGCTAACTCGGAGTTACCCAAATTTCATGGAAACACACCAGACATTAGTCAGCCTATAACACCACAAGAAGTTCTGCCATTAGAGTATATACAAACCACTCTGTGCTAAAACACAGCTGGTGGATACATCACCAGCCCTTGCTTCAAAGCAGCTGACCTCTGTGACTCTAGGAAATTGCATATCCTTTAATCATTCAAGAAACCCACGAACTGCTTAGATCAAAGCTGACCTGAACTTCTAGCACTTGATGTTTTCTACTGTCAGTCCTCCCCACAATGAAATTACTGGAATTTACACAGTCCCAAGGAAACTAAATTACAAGCTTCAAAAAGAAGGTGGGATCTTCAGTTTCACTTCATTATTTCAAAGGAAGTCAAGTCACTGTCACCCAGTCTTAAGGACAAGAGACAACTCCAACACAATAAAGCTAAATAAGTGTGTCCATAACAGTCACAGGGAAGTTACTGATGCTGTCAGTGACAAACACCTCATGTCACTGATTAACTACAGAACTCTGTTCTTAAAATAAGCACCCATTTTACATAAATACTTAACTATCCAGCTTTGGCATTGTGATATTCTAGCATCTTAGATGTCATCTTTTCTTTACTATAGCCAGGATGATCAGAAAAACAAAGTGAAAATCTTAATATTAACGTCATTATATGAAACCTCTGACTTTAATATTTACAGAATGAAGTTTTAGAAGTAATGCATTTCACTACCCTAAGCACTGCAGCATTCACTGTACGGTTTTGTCCCGCCTTGCTACGCACAAAGCTTCAGCCTGTCTATTGCCAAGAAGTGTTTCCTGCTATTCAAGGTATTGTCACTCATTTTAACTTGTTGCTCCCTGGTTAACTCTTTTCTCTAGAGATTCTCATGCCAGGAATTACAAACACAAGCAAAATAAAAAAGGTACACTAACTTCTCTGTATTTGCAGAATTAGATTTTTCCAAAAGCTGCAGGATACCTACGTATCCACAGTGCATTTCCATGACACAATTCCACCCTATCCCAGTTCTGAGCCTATTACTGGTACTATTGCCTCAAGAGAAATCCATTCTCTTGGAAGAAATAGTTAGTTTTCTGCTACCAATTAAACTCCTACAGAATAACCTGGTTAAGAGAACACATGTTTCAGGAACATATATCAAACACCAGAAGAGATTCACCAAAGGTATCAAGAGTGCTGCCAGCATACATACTTCAAAGGCAGAAGTCTTTCTCCTTTCAGTCGCCTCACCACTTGCCTTCTCCGCTGATCTTCTCTGAGCTCTCCACCATGAAAAACTTTCTTACAAGAGCTTTCTCACAAGAACTCACAAGAGTTCTGGCTCTGAGCAGCCTTGATTTGGTCAACAGTTTCCAAGGGAGAGAGGCTCTCTTACATTTCCCCTTCATAATGGACTTTTCCTTGTATAAGGTGGTAAAGAGTGAAATATGTCTGCAATCAGACAAACATCCTGCAAGTCCTTTAACACTTGGTAGAGCCAAAGTGACTACTGCCTGCTTTACTGCCATCACACACTGGGAAAGATAAACCTGCTACAGCTGTAAACTCATTGGATTCTGCAGCACACATGGGCCTGTTTCAAGCTCATTTAATCCAGCACCCCTCCTTCCTAAAAGGAATTCATTGGTAAAACTTCACCTTCTCAGCTTTCCTTCCCTGTAGATGCATTAGCTTTTCATTTGATTAGGGCATCAGCTGGAAACAAATTGAAAGAAACCAATAATGTGCTGGTGTCAGTAGAGCTGACAACCCATTCCCAATTTTGGATCATCTGACATCAACTCAAACTTTTGAAACTGTCCTGCTTGTCTCTTTGCGGGAAAATAAGCAATTAGATTTCCTTCCTTCTAGGTGTATTTTTAGCAAATAACAAAAGGTGACTACAGGAGGCATCAATAAATGTCCCCTCTAATTTGTCTCATTCTGCCCCACATGTCTAGCACACTTGGAAAGTCAGCTGTGACCACTTCTCCTC
Source organism: Sitta carolinensis (assembly GCA_032173965.1). Taxonomy (NCBI): domain Eukaryota; kingdom Metazoa; phylum Chordata; class Aves; order Passeriformes; family Sittidae; genus Sitta; species Sitta carolinensis. Next base: position 24,531,921 of record CM063288.1, read on the forward strand.
CCTCACTGTCTTCAGAGACCATTTCAGTTTCAGAATATGCAATCTGTATGCAAGCTTAAGGCCACTCTTCCATTCTGATTCATAGCAACACGAGCGATCTGCTAGACTTTATAGAAGAATGAACTAATTAGGAGTACAAATTATTTAACATTGGATCATCTTTTAAAGTCAAAAATACTGAAAGGGTGGGATGAAACAATAATTAAGAAACTACTTAGAAGCTGCCAAAGATACAAGTCTACAAAGCTGATGCAACCTTATGAAAGGAAACAGAGCAAAGACAACAACTACTACCCAACATGTAAAGCAGCTAAAATACACTAGACCCAAGCCAGTGGCAAGACCCAGTTTCAGACAGCCCTTGAATCATTTAGAGAATGCAGTTGTCAACAGGCAGGCACATTATTTCTTCCACAAGGATGTCGCTTATAGAGTCTTTCAATTTAGTACTTCTTTAGGGGAAAAGCTTTTCAAAAGCAGTCTTCAACACCAAGTATTTGATTTCTTCCTACTTAAGTGGATGACCTCTTTTGAAGAAATGCTATGTATATGGATTAAGTTAGGACTTATTGTTTATCAGTAAGATTCTTCTGTAAAATGTAAATTTATTAAGGTACAATTTTAAGTCAGCACAGAACTCTTCAAGTTAATCTTGTTCTTTTGTTCGCTGGGGGTTTATTTCTTGCTTGCTTTTTTAAGTTCCATCTCCAACTGTAGAGTCACTTATCAAACTGGTTTATGTGTGGACTATTTTGCCACCCCAGTAAGTCAGAACACATATGTGGATCTATTATGCATGGGCAAGAGACTGCTTCAATGGCAAAGAGAAAGTCACAGGAGAAGTTACACACTCTGCAGAGAAGGCATTTCAACAGGTCTCTTGAGCCTCCTCAGAGGTGAGCACATTGAAACCGCAAGCAAGGGCCAGTTAAATATGATATTTTCCCCTCTGTAAGACAGCTGTGTAAGCAGTCCAATTAAGTCAGTAATATTAGGGCCAGCTCTCCATCATGTGCAACTCCAGCTGGTGACTACCTCGTACCTTTTTGGTCGGCAGGGTGAGGGGGCACATGTGGGTACTTGGAGTGCTTCTTGATATGGAAGTTCACGTTGTCCAGCTCCACGTTCAGGCTGATGGAGGCGGCCGAATCACTGTCCATTGCGGACTGGAAGCTGCTGACTGAAGTGCGCTTGCTAGGGCTGGCGGAGTCTTTTAGTGTTGGGTGAGGGGGAAGATACAGGGAGGAGAAGGGTTCAAATGGGTATTATGAGGGTACCAGAGAGGAGAAAAATTGTCTTTAATACATAAAGACCAGTGTGAAATAATACAGGAATACAGTATTTTTATAGTTCTATTCTTGTCTTCATGTGGGCATGCTGACATACTGGACATTCTTTGGTGCACTACTATAGGGCCCAAATCAAGCAGAAGTCTGCCTGAGAAACATAAGGCAGCAATTTACATGCTTCTTCTGCATCAGAAGTATGAAGCTTTACCAGTTCCAATAAATTCAAAATACTGTATCCATTGTGAGAAAGTGGAAGACTAGACAGGCTACAGCTTTCTTAGATCCTTACGGCCCCAAGCACACACACACAGAAACACACACAAATAAAGCAAGACATGGTTAAACTACTAACTCCTGAAGGACTGGAGACAACAGGGGAAAAGGCAGAGTGAGAACATGACTCAGGTGAAACTTACTGGCTGAGTTGTCTTCCCCTTCATCAGCTATCTGCTCTGTGTCACTGTCATCAAACTTGATGTCTTTGAACCAGGATGGCTCAGAGTGGCCCTCTACAGAGTTCACAGAGTCACTGTCTGGAGATGGAGTTTCAGAGAACTCAGTGCTCTAGAAGACAAGGAAGAGAAAAAAGTTATTTAAGTGCAGCTCTTACGAAATGTAAAGCAGGCTACCACAAATGCAGGTCAGGCATTTTAAAAATCAGAGGATACTCTCAGCAGCCTGAGCCAAGTTAGTAACAGAGTTACCCCCTTTGGTAGGAAGCAGAAAATCTCTGGGACAAGAAGCAAGCACTTCTTCACAATTCCCAGACACTTAGCCTCTGCCTACACTCTGCTTCTAAACAAATTGTGACTGAGTGGCACTAAAGGACAAGTTTATTATACTGCACATTTTCTGTCATCACATCCAGTTAAACAGTTTTGAAAGCTTTGAAAGCCATAGTGGGTGACAGCCTTATCCTTTGACCAGATACCAACACACGCAGCTTTTGGTGGAGTAATTCTTTAAATGACCAATGTAGCCCCAAGAGTGTCAATCCAAGATGAGCTCTAGCTGGGCCTACTGTGTCAAAGCAAAGACTGGCCAGATTGCCAGAGAACCTGGAGACGACCTGAGTAATTTCCATCAGCCTTCCTGACGCCTCCAGGCACCTCAAAACAAAGTTATCATTATGCCATCAGCTGCAGTGAGTGCAGCAAGCAACTGAGTCAACAACACCATTTCTCCAGACTCTTGTCCTGAAGAATTGAGATCGGACAGTTCACCTTTCAGCTGATGAGAACAAGAATTGACTTTAAATATAAAAGTACCTTACAAATAGGGACACATAAGGACTTGCCTTAAGTTAAGTTAAGTTACCCTTAAGTTAAGGGTAAGCTTTTACCGGGACACTGAGACAGCTGACTAGATGAGATATCAGATGAACCCCAGAGAAATCTCAAGGGAAGCCATATGACTGTGTCCATATGATTGAAATGCATGAGGAAGACAAATGCTATCAGCTGCAAGCTTTCCATCTCAAGCCCATGAGACAGCTAAGCCATTCTTCACTGTAAGAAGCTGAAGAACATGAAAGGCGCTTAACTGAATACTTCCAGTTAAAGAGAGGCTACAGATATCTTGTTCAAGCTAAAAAACCCAATACAGTCTCTCGGGCCAGTGCCTGCTCTCAGCAAATCTGATTCCAGTGAAGTACGGTAGGACAGAATCTCTGATCATTAGTTCCTGTCTCCCCTCAGGTAACATTACTAGTCCTGTTTGGAGGCATGAAAAAGACCCCATCACAAACTTGGATCATGTGGCTAAGGTACTGAATTCCTTATTATTGCATCACTGGAGATTAGAAGGTTACCAATACAATGTCTAAAATAACTTGGAATTTTTTAAAGGAATTTTGAAACAGAGGATCACCATTGTGTCTCCATCACCAGTAAGTACACACAGATTCTAAATTCTGCACATGACAACACAGCTACCACAAGCACAGACTGTGCCATCTTGAGGCCTCTTGTTGTCCACTACAAGAGGCCTGGCTCTGAAGACCTTTCCTTCACTTTAGGCAGCACCACATGCAACAACTCACTCTCCAGAGAGGACAGCCCCAAAGCTTTCTGGGCACATGAAACTTCTCCAGGCTTCAACCCACTAAGGAAAAAGGCCTGACCCCCTGTTTTCAGTACAGGAGACCTGACTTAGAAGACACACTACAGCTGTTGAGAACAGGATTAGAAAAGATTCTAGGCAACAGCCAAATCCAAGAACTGTATCTTTCAGATTTCCCACTCCTTTTACCTGCAAGGGTCTGTAGAGAGCATATTCATCCCTGAAGAGCTGATCATGATGACTGACACATTCCAGCCAACGCCCATCAACCAGTGCCTGTCCTATTGCAATGGCCTGGACTCTGGGAGTATAAGAATAGAGATGGTTTTCTATGTTTTGCTCTAAACACATATGGTTTATGATACAAGCACACTACAAAAGGGAAGAGTCATTTGCTATGCACTCTTTGACATGTCAGTATTCCATTTCCATATTTACACAGATACTATTTACAATACTGTGGTGAGGCAGCACAGTGAACTAAATCATGCACGGAGCTAAATAAAGAGACTACCAGTACTCTGAACTCAGCTTAGGTGTCCAACAGACAGGTTGTTTGTGCTCCTCCAATACTGTTAACTTGAGTTATGTATACTGATCATCTCTGAGGGAGGACTGTTGCTCTACACTTAAGAACCATCTCAGTTTTATCAAATTTTCACATAATTAAATACACAAGATTGTTTATATTCACCTACATAGTTAAGGATCTGCCAGCACCACTGAAAATTTAGCTACCAAACACTATTAGTGATCTCTGATCTCAGAGGCAAACTTGCTCTTTAGAGTACCAGTGAACACTTCTAGACAATTTTTGTAATACACACACTCTTCTCCACATGATTGATACTTGTCCTCTAAGCTACCTCCCACATGGCTTCCAAACCAGACAGCCTCCTATGCCCTGTTGTTTTGAGGCACATGGAGTCAGAATGTGACCTGCTCCAGTAGGCAGTAAAGGGGAAATTTGAATTTTCTCTCTCATCTCCCTGCAAAAGGGTCCTATCTCTGCAGCCTAAGGTATCCTGTATCAGCTCAAACTCACAACCTCCTCTCATACAGACAGAGGACACCTGTTGTCCTAAAGCATCAGGGTTACCTCGTGGTTATGTGCCCATTTCTCATGAGCCAGTTGACCAGCTCTTTTCCCACAATGCAGTTGGGATGTGTCCGCAGCCAGTAGCGATGGTCTTGAAATTCCATACCACTGTTATGATGGCAGATTTTCTTCCACAGATCTTTCAGCTGGACTGAGTCCTGGACAGGGAGATGAGCAAGTTAATTACCAGTCTAATCTGAGCACTGGTTCCAAGGGCATCAATCCAGGCCTTCAGATCAGTTTCTAGATCAAAACCCCCCCATAAACAGGCACACAATCTAAGCCACATATGCAAACATGCAAACAGAAATAGCAAACAGATATAAAATCAGCTCCATACTTCCTTTCATTTATATCCAGTTGATAACAGTAAAAAAAACCAAAGTGGGTACCATTAGAGATAAGGGGGTTTTGATGAGGCAACATTTTGTACTCCCTGCAAAATACTTATGTCCTCACCACTGCCCTCTTGCACCCTATTCTTAAACTCCAGAGGTGTAAGCAAACATAGAGGACATGATCTTTAGCAAGAAGGTTTTTCTACATTATCTGTGCTCAACCCAGGCATTGTGAACATAGTCCAATATCAAGACCAAAAATAAAGCAAGTAATTAACACAGCAATGTCCCCTGCGATGATACTATCTCTTATTGAGGATCCAGTTTTGTATTGTCCACTATGAAGCTTTTTCAGGCACTGTTAGCTTTGGCCATTAAGAAAAAAAAGGTGTGTAATCCTCCCAACTCAATTAACCATTTTTGATTTGGTGAATCTCTTCCCCTCACCACTTGGAACACTTCAGTCTATACCTAAAACTTAGTTTGGACCCTGTTAAACATGTGTGAGCTGCCTAACATGTTCTCTGCACCTAGATGCTTTGGCCTTCCCATGTGTGCTCTCACTTAGCACAGCACAAGCCATTATTGCAGGAAACTGGGAACTAGGATTATTTTGACCAAGCAGATGCTGCAGCTCACTTTTTCAAATGCCTCATTTGTTCTACTTTTGTGTAAGAGAACTTCAATTAAATTTTAACTGGCTTCAGCTTTCCAGTTAACTGTCAGACCCACGTTATTGCACTTTCCAAAGGGTGCCCTGAGGCCCAGGAGTTATGCTCCACTTTATTACTGGACTGGCTTTCTGCTTTCAGTTCCAGCAGGGTATTACCCTAAAGCCAATGTCAGCAGCTCCCCTTCCACACCAGGGATGGAGTCAAATGGATCAGTACCAGAGCATGACAGCAACACATGATTTGATGGAACTGCAGCCTCCACAGTTCAGTTGTCTTGAACTGGTGAATACAGTAAACTGAAGAAACTGGCAGAACAAAGCAAATCCTTCCAGCTCAAGGATTTTGACCTATAGTTCACTGAAGTATGTGCCTATCCCAGTGTATGTACAACCTCCCTTACCCTCATTTCATGAACAAAGTTCACTAGTCTTCTGAATGGCCTAGGTTAAGCTTTAAATTAACTTCTGACATAGGGTCAACTCCACACAGTAAGGGTACTAAACAAACAGTAGGAATGCATAGAATATCCTTCATTAATTGACACTGTCTTTTGCTCTTACATGAACAGAATAGTACCGGTCCTCTTCTTGGTCAAGAAAGAAGATGGACAGAAAATTAAACAATGTGAAGCCAAAGAGCACCAGGACTTGAACATTTTGCTTCAAGTTGCACTCACAGAGTTTTGAATTTCCTTTTTCCTACATTAACATGCATGAAGCAGGATGGTATAAAGACATGCCTTAAACGTGTTTCTCCCTCAGGTAGTTACCCATTTACAGAGCAACCCAGAAAGGAGTTTTGCAACTACACAGGAGCTAGTGTTTCTACACCCTCAGGCACACTTGAAAGCATACTGCTGACTGCAGGCAGAACCTGGTAACACAGAATAAGCCCAATTTTGAAGTGGCAATGGGGCACAATCTGGAATCTTTTAATGTGCGAGAAACACTGCCTTCCCTTCTCTGTAATTTCTTCACTTTATTTGTTGGAAACACTTCCCTTTCCTTCCCTCAAAGAAAAGAAACAGTTTTTTATTGTTCAGAAATTTATATAGTAACTGCAACCTACAACATTGCCTCAGGGGGGAAGGTATAACAGGATTACACAAAACACTGCTGCAGATTGACTTTCCTTTTAAAAACTACGTCATTACAACAGTCTACAAAATCTTTTACTTACTCTGCAAACAAAGGGAAAGGCCAAGCTATGTTTAGGCCCAATAAGCTATAAGGGCTTTAATTTATTCATCATTGTGAATATATTTCAAAGCAGCCATTTAAAGCTCCTGATTACATGGCCTATGAAAGAGAAAATCTGAACTTGAATAAATACAAAAACAGGTCACTGCATTACAGCTGCAACCATGACAGGTCTAACTCAAAAAGCCACCATACACCAGCTCCACACTTAGCAAGACTAAAACTGTAATCATTTGTATGTAAAAAACCCATGAAACTACGATTTATTTCAGGAAGACAGTAATGTCCAAAGCAGCATCAGTATTTTCCACCTCTGCTCCCCCTGGAGGAGAGGTCCAGGTAAGAGTGCTTAGAGAAGAGCCTTAAAAGGCAGCAAAATACTCCTGCTGCATGACACAAGGAAGGCAAACTTGACCGTCTTCCCAGAGCAAGACAAAGAGAAGCACGAAAGGTACCAGAAGGATTTTGCGCTCATCCTCGCTGGTCTCTGCCTTCATGTGCGTGCGAGTGGCCTGGGGGCTGACCGACGTCTCGTAGGCAGGCACCATGGGGGAGCCTGACCGGTCCAGAGACAGGTTAGTGATGCTGGCTGACCTGCAGGGGAACAGAGAGCAACTGGAGTGCAAGCATTCACCATGTGGTGCTTCATCAGAGCAGGCCTTTATCTCACAGCATACTGACAACCAGCTCGAGCCTGGGACGCTGTTGCCTTTGCCACTACAGACAGCAGTAGTGCTTCCTCCCTTATCAAAGCAGAAGAAAGTCTCCCGAGGAAGCAAGTGTATCGTTTTGGAACTGCTAAGGTAAGCATAAACTTCTGTAAAGATCTTGTATGAAGCAGCTGGAATTAAGTTTAGGCACACCAATTCATACATGGCTGTATTTAAATAGACTGGGGGAGAGATGAGATGCTGGATAATTAGAAGCTCCAGGGCTTTGGAGCCAAGACAAATGTTGGCAAGGATGGCCAACACTCAGATCCCTGTAACAGAGCACTGAGATTTCCTCTTCTCCTTGTCCCATTTAAAACTCCTTGTCCTCAGCTCTCAAATACATAGCTGAAAGCTTGCAGAGTCTGAAGTTTGAGCACTTGTTCCACAGAGTGGCTAAACCATTTTCTGAAGCTGGAGGTCACTGCAGCTGGCAATCCTCCTTGTACTGCAATACAGAGCATCCCCCTTATCTCAGCCCAGCTGTTAGGAAATCTTGGCTATGCACTCCACCACAAACACACCATTTTGCAATTATCATTACGAAGTTACAAATGCAAATACAAGTTCCAGATACCTGCTGTTCCATTAACCCACAGCTAGACCTGAGACTCTGAATAACCAGAGTGCAACTTCTCCTCACATAGTACAGCAATTGCAGTGTAAGATATCAGTGCTAACAGCACTCTAAGGAGTGAGGATGGAAAACATTTACGCACATATCAACAAGGAAGCTCAAAATGCCAGTGCTGAACTGGCTGAAGAGGCTTGCACCAATCTCCTGAAAACAGTTGCCAGCCTCTAGCCTTTGGAATGAAAACCTCGTAACTTCAGAGAGCTTGCTAACTGGCTAAAAGACATAGTATAATTATTCCCAAAAATTCTCCACGGATGATGTGGTCCAGCCCAGGGATGAAAAAGTAATGCCACCCTATTTTAGTTTTTATACTGCAGAGTTATGCAGCTTAACAGAAAGCATCCTAATGCACAAGATGAGGCTGATATGGAAGTCCATAACTAAGCACTCCTCCAGCTGTTTTGCCACAGCTGCTCTAACTGTGCCACAAACCTGTAAGCAGCCGGGATTTTTTATTTGGGTGACAGCAAGTTAGAACTGTGAGATTTCACATCTGTGTCTTCATCATCAACTATTGTATCTGGGCCTTTATTACATACATCTTTTTAAAAAACAGAGAGGGAGGTTTTGCAATGAAAACGTTTATCCTTTAGAAGGACCTGCAAAGGAGCAGTTTGAACCATGCTTGAAACATTTGACTGTTCTGCTGGGGTTTTCCCCCCTCATAAAAACCAAGACTGAGAACAAATAACACATTTCTCACCCACGGGGAAAACAAATAGCAATATGTAACTTCTCTTACCTGCATCTAAATGCACTCAACCTGCATCTTTTCTGATTCATCTCCTCTAGAAAGAGGAATAGTCAAGCCTCTCTCAAAGAAATGGCTACAGCTTCTTCGAGAAGATCTAAAGGCTAATATCACTTAACTCAAAGCGAAAGGCTTGTTTTCCAAAAGTTCAGAATTTTTAACAGTTATATTATATCTCATCATTACATGCGTCTAAACAAACAAGTACTTTTGGTGAGGCCATGAACAGCCAGAGAGTTAAAATTTAACTTGAATAAGCAATCTGGGCCTGCCAGATCAAGATTAGAACCATCCTACTACTGCATGTTTGAGCAAGCAGCAAAAGCCTTTTAAAAGAGAGGTATATTCAAACAGGAAGCAGGAGACCATCCTCAAGGTTTCAGACACTTCTTGATGTCACAGCAGTTATTTAGCATTGAACTTTTAATTTTGGATTCCTTGCCATGTTTGCCCAGAATTGATTTTTGGTACTTGTTTATTCACCAGTATTCTACCTCCCCAGGAGAGATCTTTGGGTCTCAGATGAACAGTCAGTGTGCATCTCCTCCTAACCATCCCCATAATGCAGAAGACAAAGGCTTCAAGCAGTCCATTCTCCAAAAGGGACACCCAGCGTTCTTCTCAGCTGAGTTCCCTTGTCTTCACTGGTCCTGCCAGATCCCTCCAAACTGCTAAACATTCTGTATTCCTCTAACACCAATTCAAAGAAATCTCTGAATACCCCGTTTCCAGTTTTGAAATCTGGATTATCTTTGCTCTGTTCCTCACCTCCTTAACTTCATTTCCACCTGCCTTATCTTCATTTCCTTAATTAACCATAAGGGAAGCATGTAACCAGCACCATAGCAGAAGCACTGTAAAGTGGGAGCTACTTGTACTTCTAATACCAGCCTATTTAGTAGGATTAAGCTGAAGTACTCACAAATTACACTAAAGCGCTCATGAATACTTTCAAGTTCATCCCAACACTCTTGCATAAAGATCTATGAAGGGATTTTAGCCTGAGGAATCCTGGTAATTCAAACAAGATTATCCTTAATGGAAGAGCAAAGGAAGCAGATGGGGACACACACAAACAAATAAACAAAAATGTCACCTCTGCTCCTCCCTTTTTGTCTCACATCACAGGGATGTGTTACTCCCTTTTCTTTAGATTCCTCAGAACTGAACTTCTCTTGCCCACTTCTTTCCCCTCCTGTGTTCTTCAGCACCTCTTCTGCTTGACCAAGTCAGCAGCAAACTACAGGCCCTCCAAAGTAGTACTTTGTTAACATGAATATGTACACAAATGGTCCCTCCTTACCATTCCATATGGGCAGTGAGATGTCACACTTTAGACATGGAACAGCACTTCCAGTAAAAATCAGCCTGAAAACACAGGCTTTACAGCAGCAAGTGTGGTAGGAGTGCATCCAGAACAGAAAATGCTCAGTAATTATTAGTTTACCTGTTTCTAGCTGGTGACTTCCCTGCATCCTCCTGGACAGAACCAAGCCGTGAAGACAACGTGGTAGTTGAAGAATCTGGGTGAATCAAACTGCTGGGAAAGGAACATGATAGAGATGTCTGAGATATTTGTGACATCCAGCGAGTCAGAACAGCTGTAATTAAAGTACAGTTAATTGTCATGTTACCTCTCACTCACACCCATGATTGTTAAATCAATGAGGGAACAGGGAGAGCTTACCCCATCTGTAGGTCAAAGGCATCTGGAAGACAGTGCTCCTGTCTTCTTCCAAACTCAACTCATCAGTCTCCCTAAATGCTTTTCTCACTGCTTTGCAGCATCTTATCTCAGATACATTATTTTGGAAAGAATCAACTCCCAAGTTTTCCTCTGAAACAAACTACTTGTCAAGCAGAAGCCACTACTGGAACACAACTTCCATTATGAAGTTGTGAGTTGCCAGATCCCATTGTGGCACCATTTAAATTCAGTATCTTGAGTTTAAATCTCTTCAGGTCAATCAGGAACTTACCAAACAGTATTTAAGAAAAGCACTGTAACCCACTGCAAAGTGCAACAAGCACTGATGAAAATGTTAATCCTGCTAAAGCAACAATAAACCACCTAATCCCAAATCTCTCTTCCTCTCACACATAAGAGACCCACATTTACGCAGTGACTCCCAAAAAGACTGTGTTCTATTATAGTTATGAGCCTTTCAAATACGAATTACTTTGAGTGCTACAAGCTGCACCAAATAAAGATATAAATTCTTTCTTTACATGTTTGTGTCTACATTCAGGCTGCTGAATTGTCATTATGAGGACACTAACAACATATCCAAAGACAAAACTAAAATACCTTCAGTACTTTGTACATGTGAAGAGAAGACTCTGAGAACACCTACTTAATCCTCAATTCAAAATTTCATAATATTCATCCCATGCATTGTTACATTAGCACTTTAAACCATAACAATAACAATCATAACAATGACCATAACATTAAACCAGAAGTATTTTCCTTTATTTAGGCCTAAAGCTGATCATTTAAATGCTTCCAGATAGGAGCACCATATTCTGAAAATCAACATACAAAGCAAGAGTCCGGACATTTTCTGAAGACAGAAAATGGTTTGATGGATTTTTTAAAATACTATCAGAAGAGCTGCTATGGGACACATGTCACTAACACTACCACTCAGTTAAACAAAGGCTCTGACTCAAGACCTCCTCAGTAGTTTCACATCTGCCTGTTCTTCTGTTTTAGGGAAATGATCACAAATACTACACCTAATTATTTCTTCTTTCCCACAACATTAAATTAAATCAAGATATTAAAAAATAACTTATATAGCACTTGAAAAGTACTGCGTTCTGTTACTCATAGTTCAAAAATAAAGATCCCCTCATTTGAAAGCAACAGGAATAAATAAACTTTGAAAGGAAATCAGAGAACCTTCAAAGCTGTCCTTTCAATCCCACTTCACCTGGAACAGGCAATTACTTCCATCACTTCTCTTTTACCTATGCAAAGAGCATTTCTTACGTTCCCTTGCCCAATTCAAAACTTGACAGGTAAAGCACCAATGTTACATTGATTGCCTCTCAGTACATTGGTTGTTCGAAGGTGTGATTTTGGTTCTGTCTTTTTAAATTCTGAAGACAAAAGCCTGCTCTGTCACTGGTACAGAATCACTGATACAGAACATTAAAGGAAGAACTGCAAATAATTTAAAACTTCACTAGAAATGTTTCCGCATTTCAACCTGAAGAGAAGAATATGACAAGCAAGCACAGGATTAGATTCTTTTTACAGGAGTTGGAATTTAAGTTTCCTAGGTGGAAACCACCAGCTTTTGTCTAAGTAGCTGTCAGCCTGAAAGCACTTGAGATTCCAGAGCTCAGCAGGGAGCCACTGAATTTACCTTTGCCAGGTCAGATCCTCCTCCAGGAAGATGTTGCGGCTGGCTTTGCGGCTCCCAACCGGCGTGCGTGGCTCGCCAGGATCCAGCACGGACACAGAACACGCAGAATCTGACAGGGCATTTAAGTCTTCTCCAATGGAGTTACTGTCTGTGGAGTGTGCGTAGCTTAAGGCTATTTTGCGGCAGTAAGTGCAGGCTCGGAGATCCCCTGTGGAAAAGGGAAGCAGAGAGTGGAAGCGAACAGGAACAAATAGCACTCTGTTCCTACAGGATCAGAGGTGTATAGCGGTGGAAACAGAAGGATTTTCTGTTTCACAACCTCTTTGCAAGTCTAATTCTCATACTCTCTTAAAGGGCAAAACCCTGGATAATTACACACTCAAGGAATTTTTCCAAGGCAAATGATGCATAACACAAGACAAGTGACAAAGGAGAAAGAAGTGAGAAAAGGAGAGAAGAGGGAGGGAGGGAGAACACACATGCCCACTGAAGTGATGGCAGAAGAGTAGCTAGTCAGATATAGCACACCAACTGACGTCTAGAACTTGGTAATTGGTATTTGAAAGCCTGTCCCCTCACCCTCAATTAAAACATGGGGCTCGTATTTTGAAACTACTGTTACCAAGAGCAGCTTTTCCTTGAGCACACTTTTTGTAGTGCGCACCCTTGTTACACTGTGGCCATATTTGATCTGTATGTGGTAAAAATTAGCAGGCATGGCTTAATCCATCATCCTTCATAGAGAAACTGATGGAATTAGGTCCTCTGATTCTTTTTCTTTATTTTTAAGTCCACTACAGACCTGTACAGCATCTTCTAGCCGATGCCAGGATCTCAGATGTAGTAGACCAAACAGAGCTGAACACAGACTGTTCTGTTTCTCAGTAAATAAACCCTACCTGTGTAGCCCATGAACTTTCCAGGGATTTCCTGATTGCAGCATCGACTACAAAAGATCTGCCCACAAAGTCGACAATGGTGCCTCCTCCGGAAGGTGGTGAATTTCTCGCTACAGTCATAACATTCTTTGCACTGGCTGTCAGGCATCCAGTACTGCTTCAAGTCACTGTCCTAAAAGACCAGACAGCAAATAAAAGCTTTTCCTTTTGTAAATAAGAAAGCATGTTTAGTTTCGTGACTCTTTGCAGACTGTGCTAATGGAAAGGAAAATTTCATATATTCACATATCTGTGCACGTACATATGCACTCTCGTATAAAAGCACACAAAGGATTTTTCATGTGGTTTTACAGAGAGGCAGAAGGCTGAGAACTCTGAACTAAGAGAATAAATTCAACAGGACTTTTCCTTCTTGATCCAAGATGGCATCAAAGCAGAATAAAACTATCAGACGATGCAGATCAAAGTCAAAAAGAAACAAATACATGAAGTAGTAATTGCTCTCCTCTCTCATTTGCCCCAGCACATGAGAGGTCCTCAACTAGCACAGTTTAAAAATGAAAAGAAAAAAAATCCACCACATATTGGCTGAAGCTGTTATCTAGGAGTAAATCAAGTTATTAGAAATTATCACTGCAGGAAGATCATTTCAACAGCTAGTACTGCTATATGTTTTGAAGGGATTATAGATACATGTAAAAAGTTTTATTATTTGATCAGATTCTTCAACACTTCAGTAAATAGTTGTAAAAGCCCATCACAGACTGATCTTGTTTCGAACTCCAGGTTACATGCTATGCAAAGAAAACTGAAATTCACATTCAGCAGACAATGCATATTAATTTATAGTATTGGTATAGCCACAGGAAAAACATCATCTTAAAAACAGTTAAAATTTCCACTTGGTATTGAAGCTATAGAGCAAGACAAACTCTTAATTGTGATTCTGAGCACACCAGCTGCAACTGCCATGGATGGAGACAACTGCTTATGGTCACATGACAGCCCTGGCAGTGCAACACTCTTTTTCTAGAGTTCAGTTCTGGCAAAAAGCCTTTTCAGAGGGACTGAATACTCCAGGTTCTTCTTAGGAAGAGGAAACTGCTGTGAGTATTTTCTCAAAACAATCAAAGAAGAGAGTAATCATACAAAAGAAGGCTGATCCACGCTCTCATTTTCACATACTCAAAAAAACCCACTGGGTTTTATTTTAAATTGGGATTTATTTTTGGATATTCACAAAGTAAAGTTTGACATTGCTGCTAAACCAATTTTGAGACCAAAGCAGTTATGACCACCAACACAACACTTTCATGCTGTTCTCAGCCAAGAAAACCTTCACAGAAAGAGGATGAAGACTGCTCAAGACAGTCTAGTGTTTTAGAGAATCTAGAACTTCTTAAGATAAACACAGCTTCAAGTAGGGAAAGTTGCAGTGAAGAGCTTTGCCGAGGAACTGCTGCAAAGCTGCAGGGAATAACAGTATTTGTATATAACAGTTTTTGTTTGCAACTCTGCATGATAATCCAGGCCTCTGTACCTATCATACAGAGAGGGGCTGTTCCACACACCAGTGCTGTGCCCCGCTTGTATGTAACTATGTGTCCAGAAACTCATTCACTGCTGGTGACACCTCCCAACTCTGTGCCTTCCTCACAGATTGTTCTTGTCATGAGAGAGGGTTCAGAACAGAAGTCTGGCCCACCTTAGCAGTAGAGGCTCATTAGAACAGCACCTTCCAGAACATGACACAAGCTTTCTACAAAAGCAAAGAGATCTCCTGTAGAGACAGGCCAAGTCCACAGCAGGAACAAACTATTGTCTGAAGTGACTCAAGCAAAACATGGCTGCAGCCAAGGGCAGTGACCTTTTGTACAAAAGTCAGCATGCTGACAACTAACAGTTTCCAGAAGACCTGGTCATATTCATTTACTGCTCTATCCTATCTGTTTCAGCACTTCTCCAGTAGCTTCAAATATGTCTGAAAATCTCTAAGGCCTTCAAAATTTGCCACAAAACTGAAGTATTAGTAAGGGGCACACTCAATGCCCTGCTTACTGCAATGAAAGGCTTCTGCCTCACTCTCAAAAATCGTGCCCTTTCTATCAAAGCAAGATTATTCTTACAAGCAGAATAGCACTGGAAGTAAGTTTACTCAAAGTCTACCTATAAAAGCTATCAAGCCAAAAGCCTTTTTCTTCCTCTGCCAGGTTAATTAAATGTACTTCTGCCTGTTCATGTCTTGCCCACAGACAGCTATTTATAACCACACTTATAAATAGTTGTGGATACCTTCCTCAACTAGAGCCTGTCCTTAAAGGTATGGTCCAACTCAGTGGATGGAGGTGAAATCAGCAAGTCAGTAGGAACCACCAGACCTTGTCTATCTAGATCAAAACTGATTAACAGGGCATGCCTTTCAAGCAAATATTGCTGACCAATCAGTACCAGAGTAAGAAGAAGATTTAAACCACTCTGAGAAGTCTCATTACTATTTGTGACAATTAATGTGTTTCACTTGTCCATGGTTAGCCTTCCAGGGAGAAAACTATCAGGGTTTTTTTTTCCCTAGACTGGTTAACATGTAAGGGGGAAGGAGTCTAAACAGAGAGCATTTGATCCAAGCACAAGAAGCCAAGTAAACGCAATGATTCACTCCCCCAATATGACAGATGTTTGGAAAGTCACAAGTCAGCATCAAATGAAATTGTTTCCTCTGCATTCACACAATGCTTTTTGAGTTTATTCACTCATCCTTCAAACATTAAGAAAAAAATTCCCACGATGCATCTAAAAACAAAGCTCAGAGAAGCCCAGTAAAGAGTGAATTTTCTAGATGGTTTGGCCTGCAAATCCTCCAAAAGAAGTACCTGGCTCTTCCCCTCCATTATTTCTTTGAGGCGTTTTAAAACAGTGCTGAGGCTTCTTAACTGAACTGCAGTTCGAGGATCATGACCTCCAAGAGGCGGTTCTACTTTCCTTCGATTGTCTGGAAGGGAAGAGAGAGCAATATTCATTTCTTCCATGACACATTATAACACAAAGCTCCATTAGAGGGAAAAACATTCACATCTATATACATTTTAAAAAGGTACAATGTGTATCACTTCTTGCCCTTGCATTCTTTTTCCCTCAAAGGAGAGCTGTGACTGACATTTCAAATAGCACCCTCTGTGTTTACAAGAAGCCATTTAAGTTTTCTGAGAACGAAAACATCTTTCAAAGAAGTGATTTTCAATCTACTAGGTGAAGCTTGTCTGTTTCAAAGCACTGACATCTCATTTCTAAAATACCGTCTAGGATACTAATGCTTACAAAATAATTGCTACAATATACACATTCATTCTAGGAGTAGTGCAAGTCTATGCTTCAACCTGATCTTATTTATAAATTACAACAGATTTAATTATTTATAAATTACTGAGCAAAAATCAGGACTCCTTTGCTCAGTTCATAATAAAAACAGTAATTCAGAATAAAATGTATTCAGAAGTTCACGTTTTTGAGGGGTTTGGGGTTTTTTTGTTTGGTTATTTTCTAAGAAGAACATCAGGTAGTTGAGAACTTGAGTCATTCTTGATTAACTATAGCAAAGAGACTCCTAAATACAAATGCAATGCAGCCAATTTCTTTTACTTTGAAGCATTGCTCAACAAGTTAAAACCAGGCTCCTTCTCTCCAGAAAGATTTGAAAACACAGCTCTCTATTTACCTAAACATTTAAACATTTTCAGAGTCTCTTTTCTCAATCAACGACTTTCCGAATAAAGTAAGGTAAAGTTTCTTACCATTTTCGTTGCTCTCCATCTGATTAGTGTTTTATTTAGCTTGCCCCTAGTACAGGAAGAACAGACATGGCTGCTTTCTGTTTACTGCCTGAGCTAGCCCTGATGTCAGCAGGAACGCTGACAGCTCTGCCCAAAGCCCGTTAACTGTTACTGTGCAGTAACAGCTACGCTACTGCTTCATGTGCAGCAGACCAAAACCCTCCCTGGAAATGGGACTAAAACTGAGATTCCATGCCTCCTCTTCAGCTTCTTAGGAGGTATTTTTAGTCAATCAGCCCACACTTTGCTGCTACGTACAACAAAGAATGCACAACATCTTCCTTTTTAAGAAAAGAAACCCATTTCTGTAACTAGCCACTTGAAACTGATTTCTTTTCAAAAATCAAGCAGACTTCTGGGCAGTACAAAGCTCAGTATTATAGGGTGATTAAGAGGACTTTCATATTTCAAGACATTGATAATGCCAGAGAAACCTCTGGCTCCTCCTTACTCCTATCACAAGATCTATGCTGTGTTTACTTCCTGGTACTTCCTCTGAATTCAAGACTATCTCCTCTCCAGGAATGTTGCTTCCAATTCAATGAATTATTGGATCTACTGCCTAGCTACCAATAAATCTTGTCAGGCAAGTGACTTCCAAAGAACAAAGATACACAAAACTGAGGAAATGCTACACTGGAGGAAACTCCACACTGGTTCTTTTTAGTTAAATGCCCTTTTTTCTGTTCCCTAAAAAATGTCAGAAGGTCACCTACATAAGAAAAAACATATGCCATCAGAAGTAGCAGCACATGGCCAACCTGTTTATACTAGAGAAGCTGACTGAAACTCAGATTAAAATCCAGTTGGTTCTTTTCCTCTCAATCATGAGATTTCTCCCTTTCTGAGGAAAAACACACTGTATAGCAAGAAAGTAAGAAGTATCATTCCTGCAGTAAAGGAAACACTGTCTAAAACACCGTTCTTCAAAAAGATTTCCCATGTATCAATCTTAGGTTAACTCTCAACCCTGATCCAAACTTCAATTAAAAATTAACTCCTACAGCTAAAAAAGAAAAAATAAATTAACTTATTTCAACAGTAAATGTCATTCTTCCTATATGTATTTATGGTTGCAGATCCTTGGTAAAACCTAGAAAAAAACCTCTGAATTATAGAAATTTATATTTCTAGTTCATAGGAGAACTGACCATATACTAAGACAAGAGGTAGAGATTTACACAGTTTCAACAATAAAAAAATACTCTTGCCAGAGATACCAGAGTTTTGCTAATACAAAACATGAACTGCTTTCTAATTACTTGCTGCCACAGCATAAAATTTCATATTCAAATTCACTACCACAGTTCAAACATCCTATCTTCCTCAAGTCATTGACATAAAAAGTACTGCCATCAAAAGTAGCAAAACTGCCCTTAACTTCATTTGATAACATGCAATTTCATGTTTCAAAATCTTTTTTGATTAAATAAGATTCTCTGGTAATAACTCATGCTCCACAATGATTTCCAGTAACAAGCACATGCCCTCCTCAGACCTTCTTCCCCTTACATCATCACTGGCCATTCCTTGCTCCTGCTAAGCTCCGTTGCCACTCCCTGTTACTGCCACTCTGCTACAATTGTCTAGCATTAACAACATTATCCCGCATGACAGGCTAACAAGCTAGAAGTGCTTTTACTACCCGTGCTGCCTCCACAGCAGTCAGCATTCCCAATTCTCCTTAAACAGGATTTGCAAGCTGTGACATTATCTCAGTGACAATAGTCTCATTGTTGGACTGTTTTGGTTCAATCCAGCACCTCAAAAGCCCTCATGTGAAAGCACAACACACACAGTCCAACATAACCAGTGGGCCCAAGGTCCCTCAGCAGGGACACCAGCTCAGCAGCACCTGCTCCAGCACACAAGGATGCAACAGACTACCCAAGAGAGAGGCCACACAAGCCATTGTAGACTCAGCACTGGTTCTTCAGCCACACAACCCTCAGAGCATCTCTGACATAAGCCAGGCAATCAACAGATCCTATTTTCACAAAAGCCAGTAAGGAGCTATAACATTGTTTTTATGTAAGCAGTCCTGAAGGGAAGCACACAACTGAAACCCTCCAAAACTGCTGCCAGACAGCATCCTACAAGAGCCAGCATCCCTCCACGCTGTTGGACACTTGCAGCTGTCAGACAGCATGGTCCCTGAGCAATGTCTGCTGCACAGACACTACAAGCTAATGCACAGATGAGGGGGTAAGGATCAGCATCTTCAGGAGCAATTTCAGTTCATCACTATTTAGAAGCATCAGCTGCAGCTTTTTATTTATTTATTAATTCCTTTCAGTTTGCTTAACTTGACACATTATTTAAGATCAAGTAGGCTAGAGAGACCTTTGGGAAGTGCTTATAATATTTTCCTGCCTACACTTGCCCACGTTATTTAATATCTAAGTAATGGCAAAGCCTAGAGAGACATTTACAGGCCTGCAGACACAGGGCTACAAGAAAACTCCGTTACACACCTCACTGTCACTGAAGACACTGGGTGACCCAACCTACCAATCTAGATGGCTATATAAATCCCACAACTTATTTTCCTACTTTTCACTATTTACATATGATAATAATTTTTAAGACTATTTATGCAGGCCAGCATCAGCTGCAACAGCAGAAATAAAATTCTCCACTACCCAAAGAAAATCCTCAACGACCTGATTATTCAGCACCTTTTAAGGAAAAAAAAAAAATAAGGAAAGAAAAATAATTTTCTAAAGTTAGCTTCAAAAAAGTCCAACACCTGATTTTTAGAGAAGAAAAATGCAAGTATTTTCCCCCCTCTTCAAATAAGGTGAGATGGCTTAAAAAACTCCCTGAAATCTTCTCACCAATCCAGGGCACTTTTACATGCGTTACACAGAGCTCATGTTTGCTACAGCACCAAGGTTGTCTGGGGGAAAGTAGTCAACAGCAAGTCAGGCCCCTCAGCACACAGTACCAAGGAAATCTCTGCAAAAAGTGGGCAGCAATTCCTGTTTGTTCTAACTTGACTTCTTTACAGACTAATCCATCATCACATTTTTCTAAGCATACTTGCATCCAAACCCAGAGATATCAATGAAGGTCCTGAAAAGGAGCTGGAATAATAGAGAAACAGTTCCTCCCACACACCTTATGCTAAATCTTATTCCCCGGTGGCCTAATCCCAGTGGAAGTCAAACAGCAAGATTATTTCTGTTTTCTGAGTATTGAACAACATACCTCACCTGAAGGTTTCTAACATCTAATTCCCTGGTAATTTCCAAGTAATTTACAAGAGGTACCAAGAAAAAGTAAATTGGCTTATCAGCTAAGAGTTCTTGAGACATTTGAGAAAATTCTTTAAGAAAGAGCCCAAGCAAAACAGAACCCCCAAATTAATTAATTAAACCCCTTTGGTTTGTTGGAACAAGTACAACTAAAAAGATCAAACAGTACTACAGGGCAAGGAGGAAGATGATGAACATGTTTAACTAAGCATGCAAATGACTTAGGTAAAAGGCTAGTTATCTGTAATAGACTTTTGCCTGGCTACCAAAACTACGTCTTTCTAAAAATCTCATGAACATTAACAAATTTCAGGATCTGATTTGTTTGCGGTAGGTACCACACTCTTGGAAATACTGTCTTGCACAAGATAGTTACTCAGTTTAGCAGTTTCCTCGAGGTTATCACCAACAGCCAACAGATCTCAAGAGGATGTCCTAGCTCTTCCAGATCTTCATAAAGCCATTACAGAGTCACACCTTTGAAATCACAGTCAATTCACATACTAGCTAAAGATTCAATACAGAATCTAGCAACAGTTTTAAGGCAAGGCAAGGCAGGATTGAAAAAAAAATAAATTCTTAAACAAAAACTTCTTATTCAATTCTCCTCAAAACAACTACAAGCAAAAACGTTCCTTTACAACTCCCTTGAAGACACAAACATCAAATCCATCCAGACTAAGCACTGAAGTCAGAGTTAGCATGTGGATGTTAAGTGTAGTCTCTCAAGACAAAACAGAAATGTTCAGGATCTAAGTTCAATTGACTTTAAAACACTGGATGTGTTCTGGGAGCCTCTTCTGTTCCAGATTGTTTTCCAACAGAAAGAGCAGAGCCCCAACAAGAAGTTGTCTTGCTGAAACACCAAGAAGAGTGGAGGGTTATGAGGTTAAAGTGCAACCTCACTAACAGAAGCAGTGTAGCCTGATACTAAATTCTGCTATGAATCTGGACACTCAATGAGCCTTTGCTCACATCCTTCTACCTCACCCAAAAGCATCCTGGCTAGTACAACATTGCCTTATAGAACAAAGAGCTGAAATTACCCAGAGTTGCAGAAGATCTTCTTTGCAGCTCACCAGTCAGTTGTTTTTTGTAAGGAATTGGTGATCTCAGAGACTGAGCCCTCGTGGGATGCTGAGGACTGGACCAGCCACCACTCAATGCTTGTGGATCACTCTGTCCTGCCTCTGCTCTCTCTGCTGGGGATGAAAGCCTGCCATCATCTAGAGTCGACAAAAAGCAAGAAACCACCTGTTCAGACAGGATAAAGAAAACCAGTAGTACATGCAAAGCTGGGAGTAAAAAAAAAATTCTCACTAACAGCTCTTTTGGATCATGATTAAATGAAACAAAACAAATTATTTTTTAGTTTTAAAAGTACTACACACATCACAGAAACAGGACAGTAGGCTGTCTTTGAGGCTCAGGCTATTTCAGAAATTACCTATGTGAAAAGTGTCAAAAAACCCCCTGGCAGATTATTCTTGAATATGAATGTGAGTTATTCTTCCTAAATAGAATAGCTACACTTGACTATCAGCTTCTGCCTTGAAAAGAGATTTTCAGTTATTTTACAAGCCAGTACTGAGTATTAACTCAGTAACATTAAAGTTACCACAGCCTTTAATTTCCATCAGCAGATCAAGCAGACAGGTTCTCACTGATTCCAGTAAGATGCACATTTCATGTGTTGCTTTAAGGTTCTTTTCCCATTAACTTAACAAAAGACCTTGCTGACTCCAGCTATTTGTCAAGAATAAAACAAGTGAAGCCAATATTGACCACATTTTATGCTACTTCCAATAAATTAGCAATGACAGGTGCTACTCTACTATGCAAAGTAACAGCAGTCATACCAAGTAATTATTATTCATTCTGCTTAAGTAGAGTCTGAACAGATGAGTTTGCTTACACGAAAAGCTGTTTGGCTCTTTTCCCCCAGCCCAAACATTGCTGAAGTATGCTTAGCAGAGCTAGATAATGAACAGACTAAACAAAAGCAGCTGACCAGTGTTCCATCTCTACACAGACAAAGGGATACACAGATTTTGCACAAAATCCAGGTGCAGTCATTCACCACTCTTTGCAGGATCTTTCTTTGAAACAGAAAGGAACTCACACAGTTCTTTTAGAGTTTGCTCACTGAGAACATATTTCATGATACATGCCGCACAAAGGCCAAAATCAAGTAGTATTTTTTAATACACAAAACTTTCACAACACTTCAGACTTCTTCAGATGGGGAAGACCTAAGCCATGCAAATTAAGTGTGGACTCCTGCTTTAGTGCAGCTTAGCTGTCAGCCAGCTGCAGGTACGAGATGCACAGGAAGGTGAGAGTCAGATGGAGTCTGAAGCAAGAACTTGCACTAGAAGGACAAGCACACATTTTGCTCATATAGGCTGGCAGAGGGTTACTCCTACTTTCAGCCCTCCACAAAAAATCATACAGGCAAAGGAAATTCTGATGTTGAGCTAACAATCTATACAATACAATCTGCTAACTGGCTTGTCTTTGACTTTCATGGGCAGCCACAGTTTTCCAGCTGCAAGATGCTGACTATCTTCTCTAATAAAGCTCTACTACATCACCCAAAAGCAAGATGCACCATCCCTCACAAAAGAACTGACATTATGCTCCTATGTTCAGAGGTGTTTTTACAAGCAGCAAACAGCATGCACAACCCATGCCCCCAGCACTTACCTTTGCTGAAACGGAAGAGATTTACAAAAGAACTGTAAGCTGATTTAAAAGGAGGCTCATCCAGGTCAGGAGTCAGGGGTTTGAAGTGAGTGAGATGAGATGGACTGCTGGGAGAACGAGGTAGATCACCAGTAGAGTCCAGTGTCGGAGAGCGTTTGTCATCTGCAGCCATTTCAGGTGCCCTGGAAAGAGGTCAGCAACACACATTACACACAGGGTGGTGAAACAGAACCTCTTCAGTCTTCTGAACAGTAGGTGTCTCATTAGATCCCAGAGGAGAGATATTCACCCAGCAGACCACAGGCATCTGCTATTAGCACAAATCAAGAGTGCCAGAGGAGCCCATGCCCCCTGCCCAGCTATGGACAAGAGAGCAGCATCTCTACTGAGTGTAATTCAGAGTGCCTAGTTAAACATCCAAAGAGCAACCAAGTAAACAACCACTACACTGATGACACACTCCAGGAGAGATTTAGGAGAACCTGAAGTTTTCAGATGGACACTCTGCAGGCATATCACAAAGAAGTTTTAACTTTGACAGCTCTTCTCCTAATGTTGTGACTTCTGCAGCCCTTGTAACAAAACTGAAAACAGGCATGCCTGAGCAAGTACAAGGCAGACTTGTTGTTTGACAGGTTAACTTCAGAATGAGAAGTAGAATATAGTACAAACAAAAACAAACTGAAAGATGAATTTTGGTGGGAAACTGTTTCCCTCCCCTCTGCATTACAATACAGGCCCTTGTGCAAGTTACCAGCAAAGCAACCCAAACTGTGGTTTACTTGTTGTCAAATCTAACACCTTCAAATATCCTCATTGTTAGAAGCAGCTCTATTAAGGAAAAACAAACAAAAACCCCAAACCACTTTCCGCATTAGGAGAAGCCATAC
The DNA here is from genome assembly GCA_032173965.1 of Sitta carolinensis. Classification (NCBI taxonomy): domain Eukaryota; kingdom Metazoa; phylum Chordata; class Aves; order Passeriformes; family Sittidae; genus Sitta; species Sitta carolinensis. The sequence goes on from CM063288.1 coordinate 24,555,632, forward strand.
TTGTAAACCCTATTTTCTGCATACCAAAGCTTCCATACAGCCAAGAGTCATACTTTTCCCCAAACCATGCTCTTTAAGCTGAGGAGACACCCAACTTCTTTCACAACACCTCACTCAGCCTGCACTTCTAGCCTGCTAGGCTAAGGTGCTTACTACCTTCATCTTTGTTTAAGCAAGATTTAGTGAAATGTGAAATGACAGAGCAGGAACACAGGGAGCTGATGGAACCTATGAGTAACAGCTGATTTTTACCTGTGCCAAGGATCAAAACCTCTTATGAGCCTACTTCCTGCTTAGCAGCTGATACACACTTCTTCATGAAATAATTTCCAATTCTCGCAACTGTTCCCTAGGACTTACAGGCATATATTGCTTACTAGAATATTTTCTTCCAAGTTCCAAGAAGCCCCACTAAAAGAAATCTGTGTAGTCCAGAGAAAATCAATGTGGTTAACAAATGACACTGCAAATGTTAACAAGCTCACGTGGCAAGGTTCCACTACTCCTACAAATGCTGAAAAGATAGTATCTGCAAGGCAAACACGGGACTTCTCATTGCACTTCTGCTTGTTGCTCTGCACTGTCGCAGCAGTACTGGTCTAATTAAACTATTGAAAACAATATAATTGTACCTGGAATTAGCTCCAGAAACACCTAGATTTTCTGTGCTGTACAACACACCAGCTGTGGAATCTATCGGCACTTCTATGCCTCAGTTGTCCGACTAAAGGGAAAAAACTCCCCCCGATCCCACCGCAAGAAACCAAGAAATAGTCACTTCTTTGTATAATACGGGAAACGAGAAAGCAAGGTGCACATATCGGACCCCAAGCAGAAAGCCAGAGTACAATTCGTCACAGGATCCCCACCAAGAGTCACGAGGAATGCATCTAAACCCACCGGAAGCTGCAGCTTCAGCAACCACCAGCTCAGCACCGATAAAACACGGAGTACGAGGCTGCCTGCGAGCCTCCCTCCCCACACGTACTGCGGTTCCGTCCAGAGCAGCGCCGGGACATCCTGCGTCCCACAAAACTGAGCACAGCTGCCCAGCGCCAGAGGGATACGGCCACTCCTTACACAGCCACTACTCCCGGGCACCTGCGTAACACGCCCCGGGTGCAAAAACACCCGCAATTCAAACGCAACTGCGTGACACACACGCTTCCCTTCCAACCTCTGCGCAGGAGATAGCGCCTTTGCTCTCCCCTCTGTGAAGGGAAAACCGCCGCAGATCACCTGCGACGGGACGGGGAGGACGCGGTGGGCAGCGACCCCCTGAGAGCCGCCGCTCTCCCAGGGGCCGGCGCGGGCAGCCCGCCGAAGGCTGGCGGAGCGAGCGGCGGCGAAGCGGCGCCGGCGGCTCGGCGCGGCCCTGGCGGGCGGTGCTCACCTGGTGCCCGCGGCCGCGCAGCCGGCGCTGGGGCGGCACCGCCGCTCCTCCTTCGCCGCCCGGCCCGGCGGCGCCGCCAGCCCCGACCAACCGCCCGCCGACCACGCCGCTCCCCGCCCAGGCATCGCCAATCGAAGCTCCGCGTACTCCACCCGCCGGCAGCGCCCGGCCCCGCCCCGCGGCCCTTCCCGGCTGCTCCGCCCGGGCGCGGCACATCCGGGCAGCTGCCTCGGCGGGCCGCTGTGTCCCCGGGAAGTCATAGAACACCATTTTTCATTAATATTCCCTTCTCTTTTCTTCCCACTACGAGGTTCCCCGCCGAACACGCTCCCCGCCTCGCCCCGGCCCCAGAGAGGTGCCCGCTCCTGCCCCCGGGGTCCTGCTGTCGACACCGCCGCCCCAGCGCCAGCGGACGAGCATGTGCCCGCTGTGGGTACCGCATCCTGGGCTGGGCTGCGGCGCTCGCCCCGGGGCACGCCCGAGCCCCGCGGCGTCGGCGGGTTCCCTATGCCGGCGGGCACTCACTGCGCCGGGGGGCAGAGTGCGGAACGGGCTCGGTCCGGAACGGCAGCCGCACGGACCGAGCTGCGGCGGGCCCCTCGCACGGAGACACCGGCAGGCGAGAGCGGGGCGGGCGCGGCTGCCGCCGGGGAAGGGCCGTGCGGCCAGCAGGGGGCGCCGGGCGGTGGGGCCGGGCGGGGCGGGGGCGTGGCCGCATAAAGGGCCCCGCTCACGGCCCGGCCCCGCATCGCGCCCGCATCGCCGCACGGAACGGAACGGAACGGAACGGAACGGCACCGGCGCTGCAGGTAAAGGGCAGCGGCACCGCCCCAGCGCCCCGCGGGTTCGGCCCTTGGCCCTGTCTCTCCCTGGAGCGGCGCCCCGCAACGGGGTCCCGAGGGGCGGGATTGTGTTTAAGGGCTTTTATCCTCCGGTGCGGGCGGGACCCCGCGACCGCGCCCCGCCCGCCGCCAGTGTCGCTGAGGCGCTGAGGGTGCTGCACCCCGGGATCGCCCGCTCTGTCCTGTCCTGGGCTGGGCTGTCTGCTCACGCAGTCCTGGGGTCTCCCGCTAGTCGGTGTGTACCGGGCGGGGGCTCCTCGCCTGCCGCCGCCCGCTGGGGGAGCGGCCCCGGTCGCGGCCGTGCCAGTGCCGGGATTTCAGCCTCGGCCGCGGCGGCGGCTCCTGCCCGCGGCACGGTGGGGAAAGCCGCCGTGTACCACGAGATCGCCTTGCCAGGGGCAGAAAAAGGGCCGAAACACGGGTGCAGGCGAGAGCTCGGTTGGTGCCGGCGACCCGCTCTGTGCCCTCTCCCTCGGGGAGATCAGCTGTACACCGGAGTTACGGACTTGTTGCAATAGTTAATTATTGACCGTAGGCCCCGAGCCCTGGCTCGAGACCAAGAGGTATTTAGAAATCCAGAGTTTCTTCTAAGTTACCTTGGCTGTATGCCTGGGTTAAGTGTATTTGAAGAAGAGCTGCTGCAAGAGAAAGACCTTGCTGGCTTTTGGCAGTTCAGTATAAAATCAGAGGGGACGAGTGACAGAATTGAACTCTAGGGAATGTGTGCTCTCTAGAGGAGCCTCTCGGCATGCTGACTGGTGTGCAGAAGGGGGATGTTACTGCAGTACTACCGCGGTTCACAAGAAAAACTGGGGACGCTGGGGACTGAGGGGGGGAAAGTACGGGTACTTGGGCCATGATCCCGTAAAGGTGTTGAGTGCTGTCACAATCGTTGAAGAAACTGCTGTTTCCACGCATCAGTGGAGATGTATCTCAGTGGAGGTGTGTCTCACCTGCCTTTGTGTTCTCTGCATGATGGCAGTATCAAATAGTTCTGAAGCCAAACCTATTGCTATGACTGACATAGTCTGATTTGTCTTAGTTAAGTAGAACCAAACCACGAAACAAGCAGTATTTTGTGGGTTTGTGCCTGTCTCCATTTTTACTTAAATGAATCAGACTGTTTCTCAGATTGTGCCAAAAGCAAAACAGAGCTCTCCCATAGCAGTAATTCTGTGCCTAGGCCGTGGACTGTGATAGGGACCTTATTTGTTTAGATAGTCACAATTGTAAATTGGGTTCAAAATCCTTGCATAAGTAAACCGACTTCACATAGAGTGTGGTCATGTGAAGTTCAAGTTCTCCTTGAGGACTAGAGAGGCCAAATATAAGCCAAGGTAGTGTCTGTGTTAGGGATAGAAGTGCCTGAAGTAGTTTGACTTTTAAACTGAGTCTCAGTAACACAACCTTGTTTTACCTTTTCAATTTATTTTTTTTTTAGGGTTTTGTGTTATTTTTCAGGTGGGTTTTTTTTTAGGGTGGTTTTGTTTTGAGTGGGGTTTTTTGTTGTTGGGGGTTTTTGTTTTTGTTTGGGGGCATCTATTTTGTTTTGGGGTTTTTTGAGCGCTTGTTTTTTGGGTTTTTTTTTTTTTTTTTTGTGTGTGTTGTTTTGGTTTTTTTAAGTTTTTGCACTTTACAAGGTTCGGAAAAGCTTAGTCCTGTGAACATAGCTTAGGAAGTTGATTCTCCTTCCAGACTAAAATTATTTAATAGATTGGATTTTGGAAATGCAGCACAAGTTGCTTCAATTTTTAAAAAAAATTAACCCTGGGATTTTCACCCAACGTGCTTGTAATGTGGTGCCCTTGCTCTGCAAGCCTCACACCTCAGAAGGATTTGGTCTAGATGAACAGATCCTGTGTACAGTAGGACCCTTCATTCTGGATCAAGTCATTCATGGCCCTTGGTCTCTGAGACTGCAAGCTCTGGCACCAGGGCTCGCTATCTCACTGTAGTATCCTGGCAGCTGCACACAAGCACAGGGCTGGCTGGAAGGAGCAACTTGCCAAGTCATGGCTCTTGCATAATCGGAGCAGAGACCCAAGGAACTGTGGCTGTTGGAAAGCAGGGCACTTTAAGCAGTTCAGTGCCTTCTGAGGTTTTCTCGACAAAGAACAAAGTGCAAATACAAGGGCAGAGTTCAAGTTTGGGTTGGGTTTTTTTTTTTTTTTGAAGCTTTGTTCATAAATATCTTGGGAAACCTCTGTTCCCTACAGCAAACAAATCTGTCCAATATTTATTTTAACTGTAGAAACAAAGTTTGCCACAAGAAAATACTCTGGATGTGTAGCCCTTGGATTTTTCTACCGATTTCCTTCCTTCCTTCCTTCCTGGGGGACAAAGCTAATAAAGAGGCCTGCAATATATTAATCTTAGTAGTTTCAGCAGTATGAGCTGTCATTGTAATCATGTCCATTAACCCCTGATTTTCAGAAAAAAAGTGGAGAGAAACAGGCAACTGGACTAGAATTTATGAAATCTAAAGTAAACAGTACTCATGTATTTCTGTGGAATTTGGGGAAAGAATTTGGTCTTGTTTTCAAATTCTTTGATACAACCGTCATTAAAGCCCATGCCCTTAATTGTCAAGATATTAACCTTTTTTATCCTCACACAGATCTCCCTAGGAGCTGGGGCTTTAAGGAAAATACCGTGTAGCATGAAACTAGGGATAAACTGAGGTTATTTTCAAGACTTTTGCAGAGATCCTGTGTGCTATGTTAGTGCCTCACCTAGTTTTGTTGTAAAAATGCAGGATACATTTATTGTTAGCTTTTAACTTAGATTGGACTTTTTTTTTTGTCTATTGCAGTTCAAGATGTCTAAGAAAATCCGTGGAGGCTCTGTTGTGGAGATGCAAGGAGATGAAATGACACGGGTCATCTGGGAACTGATTAAAGAAAAGCTGATTTTTCCTTATGTAGATCTGGATTTGCACAGGTAATGGCTCTCTGACATTCAGCTACTACTGCATACTGCAGTTTGCATGTGTCAGTAGGTGTTGATGGATTTTCATTTAGCACCGGAAGCGTGCCCTCCAGGGTTCCTCACAGCAGCAGGCAGTGAATGCTGAACTGCTAGTTAGCTTTTTGCCTCTACTGTGCCTCTAAGAAAGTCTCTCAGAGACATGGCCTTTTATTTTGATCTCCTGTGCCCTGGGGTTTCCAGCACCTGGGCAGTCTGCATGTCTCCCTGCAGCCTAAACAATGAAAAACATGGGCTGACTTGAAGCCACTCCCTGACTTGAAGCATAGCATCCTGCACCGCTGAGTGGGTTTATGGCTTCTTGCCATGCCTGATTGAAGATCTGCCCAGAGCACAAAAGGGTGCGTGTAGGGCACAGTCTCTGCCCTGATGGCTGTGAGCCTGAGCTCTGCTGTTGACAGTGTGAGCTAACTGTTGCAATTACTCCCTGAAGCTAGGCTGTGCTTCAACACTCCCTTCTGGAAAAAAACAAATACTAGCAGCTGGGTACAGCAAAAGGGACATGCTATCTTCAGCATCTGGCCAAGCAGAACAAATAATCTCTTCCTTTTCTGGCCTCTGAGCTATAATTACTAGAGAAGTATCCAGTTACATTGCTCCTAACCATGTGGACAGAGGCCTTTGGTGGTATCTGCCATAGTTAAACCCACAAGTCTGACCTCTTCCCCTGCCATTGGAGCCCTTTGTATGCCACCTACGTCAGACTTTCTGCTTGCTGGTGTTGGGAACCAGGCAGACAGGAACCCAGAAGCATAGTACATGCACACAGTCTGGAGAGCATCGCTTTTCAAAGAGGGTGGGAGGAGGGCAAGCAAACCCCTGGCTGAGGCAGCACAATGGCTAGATTCATGTACAGCTGGCTGTGCTTCAGGGCTGTCCCATGCTGGGCACCCATTGTTCTCCAAAAGCTATTAAAACAGGGTATGGAAATTACCTTCCTCTGATATTTGAAGGGAATATTGGCAGTTTTGCTGCCAGAGCAGGATTGTGGGTCCATTGTCAAAGCAGTTTTTAAGCCTAGTGTAACTTCGTGTGCTCAGTACATGAAGGAAGCCCTCAACATAAGAGGTTTGAAATCAAGGCTAATCATCCTCTGGGGATTTTGCTGCTCCATACAATTAGAACCCTCAACTGACAGCTGCCATTGCAGGAAGCTCAAAAGGCAAGGCAGAGGAAATACTGTCCTGTGCTGGCAGCAAAGCTCAGCCATAAACTGAAGCTCTCCTTTCTCCAGTCTCCTACCAACCTCCACTAACAGGAGAAATGTCACTGTATAAGTCTATTGCCTTCCAGTCCAGGAGCATTTGCACTGAAAGAGGGATAACATCAGTTGTGGCAGAATGCTTGAACTACACTCACAAGCACATATGGGGTCTTGTTTCTTTCCTGCTGAACACAAACAAATGTCCAGGGCAGTCCTGACCGTGTCTGTGGGTTTGTTACAGCTATGACTTGGGCATTGAGCATCGTGATGCTACAAGTGATAAAGTAACTGTGGAAGCTGCTGAAGCTATAAAGAAATACAACGTTGGCATAAAGTGTGCAACCATCACTCCTGATGAGAAGAGAGTAGAGGAGTTCAAGTTGAAGCAGATGTGGAAGTCTCCCAATGGCACAATTAGAAACATCCTAGGTGGCACTGTCTTCAGAGAGGCTATTATCTGCAAGAACATTCCCCGGCTGGTGTCTGGGTGGGTGAAACCCATTGTCATTGGCCGTCACGCTTATGGGGATCAAGTGAGTCACTTCAGTGTTTACACCTCTTTTTGTCTTGACAGGCTTATTCCTGACTGGTGTAGAGCTCTAAAGACTTGGACATCTCTGTGCTCCTGCTCTGTCCCTTGCATTCTACCTGGGAGCATATACATGCTAGCACTTTGTACTGCACCTGGCAAGCATGGGAGAGCCTGGTTCTCGTGCCTCTCTTCCTTGGACAGTGTCACTGTATAAACAGCATTCAGAAGCCTGGATTACATATTCAGTGCTTGGATTACATAGGCCTGTAATTAGACACTTAACTCTGTGAAGTTACTATTCTTCACCTCTCTAGAACCCTTCTCCCTACATAAGAACATCTTTAGAAAATATCCTTTACACTGCCCACCTTCTTACCTTGCTAGACTTTCTGGTGTCAATTGTTGCTCACAGCAAAAATGGATAAAAGTGAGTGATTTCTAGAAGTAGGCAAAATTGCCTTCTGAATGGGAACATGGGTTTGTTCTATTTATTTTTAATTTTTTCTTGTTTTTACTGTGATCTGCTGCTTTAACTTGCACAGCACACCTGCAGAGTTGGTATCTGACCTGGGCACATCAGGCTGTGGTACAGAAGAAGGGAAACCGCTTTTATCAGAGTTCTCCTGACAGTGGTAGTACAAGGCTGTGGAAAGCCCTGGAAAGGTTCTCAGTGTTGTGCTCTTTGGATAGCCTGGAAGATAAGAATCAGTCATACTGTTCTCCATGGGCAATTATATGCTATAAAGCTACAAAACATGGCCAAAAAAGTCTTCTAGATGAGCCAAGTGCTTTAATGCATGGCTAAACCTGCAGACTGATGGCAAGTCATTAGATTATCTGGGATAGGAAGGTAAAATAGTAAATTTTCAAGAGGAAAATAATTGCAGAACCCTGGCACTAGAAATGAATGGAATTCAACATCCTTAAAGGTTGTGAACAATTGAGGTCAAAATAATAATAGGATTAAAGGGGAAGGATTGAAACCCTATGGATGTATGAGATTAAAGTGAAAGGAGCAATGTAAGAACATATGAAGGCCGTAGGTGCTAGATACCAATTTCAGAACAGCTCAGGGAACAGATTCCTTTGATAAGAGGGAAACTACATGAAAAAGATTAACAAATTTCAAGGAATTGTAATCTTAAATAGTACTGTTCAAGAAAATTGGGAAGATGAGACATCATTTAAATACTTGAAGTTCTCAACTTCAAAGACTCTTACTAGAGGTTGGCCTTTCCAGTGTCATCTTGTATGATGTACGAGCCCTGTTACTTATGAGATCAGCAGTTGTAATATGAATGGCTTTTTTTGAGACAGGGAGAGGAGCCTTTCTACCCACCAACCACATAACATTCTAAACTTAAAAACTCTGCACTTAAAAAATTCAGTGCATCTGCAAAAGTAGACACTGCCAATTTGTGGGACCCAAGAATCTGTGAGCTTTATCCCCTGAAGGGGAAGATAGCTTCTGAAACAGGCAGACTTTTGACTATTTAAGGATGCAGTTTAGTGATGCTCTTGGCAATGCTGGGTTAACTGTTGGACTTGATGATCTTAAGAGTCTTTTCCAAACTAAGTGATTCCATGACTCTTGTCTTTCTAATTTCTGTTAAAATAATCCAATGAGAATATGGCTGAAAAAAGGTCTACTTTAGTGGGGTTTTTAGTACAACTGTTTTTCTGTAACCTGCCCTCCTAAATGAGGGCTATCTTCTATGGTTCTCTCTTCCTGATAGATAAAATTATCATGGCAATTTTTTTTTAACAGTACAGAGCAACTGATTTTGTGGTACCTGGGCCTGGAAAAGTAGAGATGACCTACACTCCCACAGATGGAGGCAAACCAGTCACGTATCTGGTCCATAACTTTGAAAGTAGGTATTTTCTCTAATTACTGATTAAAACTTGTATTTTGGATTTAATTCAACCTTGAATTATCATTCAGATCTGTTTGATGGTAATATATGACTTTGAGGTAGAGTGGGAGAGAAAGTTTGTGCCTTCTTCATTTATTTGTCAAGTAGTGAAAGTTCCTTGAAATCTTCCTGGGATCAAAGAGGCACATTAAGAATACAATCATATTAGATTGGCCACGTCATGCTCCTTATATGACAACTCTGGTAACTATATATATGTTTTTCTCTCTGATCAAAAGCAAACTTGCTATGTAAACAAGGCTTGACCTAAGTGGAGATACATTTGAGAACAATCCATGTGTAGTTCTTTCTGGGTTTAGTTTGTTTTACTGATCTCTGTATACCTTTGTAGTTTTTGCCCTTCTTTATGAAGCAGTCTTCTTATTTGCACAATAGAAATGAGAATTAAACCTTACTCCGTAAGGTGGAAGGAGGATTTCACAAGGATGCTCCTGGCTATGTAGGCTGTAACTATTTTAACAGATGCAGTCCCAAAGGTATGGGTGTCATTTCTCTCCCTATTACTGTGCTGGTTGCAGACATTGCATGGCTCAGGAGGAGTTCCTGGGCTTTGTTAGTGGAAGCATTTACATACATGCCAGAACTCAGGCTATTTTCTCTAGGGGCAGGATTCAGGAAAACATCATTCAAGTTATGTCTCTTGTCTATCATTAATCAAATGGTTAAGGATTTGAAGTCTTATGGTGGTCTAGGTGTGAGTGTGCAGTGTTTTGGTTTTAGCTACAAAAAATGAAACCATGTAAACCACAGCATCCTTGTTTGTGTGCAGTTGGTTTGGCAAACAGGTACCAAGATTGACATATGACCCTGTGTTGTAATACTTGATTTCTCTGGCATGCTTGCTCATAAGACATTACATCTCTGCCATCTCTTGTTGTATAGCCTTTCATCTGGAGTTCATCTGCTTCACAGCCAGACCTAATCTGTTTTCATTTGATAGGTGACTGGTGAGCCTGTGTTGGAATCGTATGGCCATCCAGCTGTCAATCTGATTTGCTGCTTTGCATTGCATCAGCAAGTAGAAAACAGGGAAGTGCAAAGATGGCAGATTACTGCTTTTGCTCGGAGGAGCTGCCCTCCCCACAGATAACTGTTGAGCTAGCATATTTCTCAAATGATTAAGGGAAGCTTGTCTTTTTGCTGTGTTAGTATTTTCAGCCTTGACACTGACTCAAGAGATTTTTAGTAGGCAGTAGGATTGTATGATTGCAATAAGGATTTTCTTTTACATGTATGAAAATAGCTGTTTGAATAAAACTTAATAATTGTCATCCAGCAACCATGAAATCATGGCTCCTGAGGACACAGTCTCTCTAACTGATCACACTCTGAACTGTCCTTGACTCCATAGGGAAGGGACAGGGACGACATGTATTTTTCACTGGTAACAACGGGAGTTTCATTCTCTGCCAATATAAACTTTAGATGGCATTGCTATCTTGGCAAGCCGATCAAGCTCCTCTGGCTTCCCCTCTTCATTCTGCATGTATGTCCATATAGTAACAACCATCTCTAGATACAGACAAATAGATATTAGGAAAGGTATTTAAAATCTGTGTGTTTCCAAAGCAAAGACCCCTGATATTGGTACTGTACATAAACTAGATAGATGGTGGTAGTGAAGTGCTTAAAATTAAGTACATGGTGTCTACTTTTCAGTATAAACAGAGTTGTGCTCTGAAAAAGGACACAACTTTCTCATGAAGCTCTAGACCTTCCTTTCACCCACAATCATCTTCTTCGATGATCTGAGTTGTGCTTTCTTCTAGGTGAACTGAGCTGCAAGTTCGGCACACTTCCATTTGTGCTTCTAACACATCTGCCTTACACAGTCTAAGTCATGTGAATGTTGATAGTTCCTCAGAGACTTCTCAGGACTTGCCTGAGCTCCCACATGACCAGCACGTTTTTCCCACAGCTTGCTAGAAGTGAGCCTGAGAGGGTGGATCAAAGCTGCAGGGTAGGCCACATGTGCTGAAAAAAATGCAGGAATTCATGTGGAGTCTTGTTTACCTGAGCTAGGCAAAGCAGTCCTTGACTGCTGGAGTTAATTCTGAAAGTGCAAAGCATTTAAGGTGTGAGCACATCCACTTCTGCATTTGACTGAGACCTCCTGCTCCAAACTGCTGCCTGCTTCTCTGATAGAAAAATACTGTTACTTAAATGGCTAGCAGGAGTTCAAGTACACTCATTCCTGTCACAGTGTGCTCAAGTATTTAGGCTGTATTAGAACAAAACTTCTTAGAGGGATTAGATTACATTATTAAAATGTACTTACCTGTAAAACAAAACCACCTTCCTATCCATGTGTCACAGAACTGCTGGAGCTTTGAGCTGATAGTGCAAAGCAAATCTTCTCCTGAAAGAACCAGCCTTAAATTGAGAGCTAGATTAAGTCACATGGGAAGAGCACCAGCCTGCCTGCCAGCCAGAGTATGCTATAGGGAGAATAAAATTCTTTAACCAAAACTAAATCAAGTTGGTTTGTATCTGTTCTTCCTCCACTAACAGGCTGTGGTGGTGTAGCCATGGGAATGTACAATCTTGACCAGTCTATCAAGGATTTTGCCCACAGTTCCTTCCAAATGGCACTGTCTAAAGGCTGGCCCCTCTACATGAGCACCAAGAACACCATTCTGAAGAGATACGATGGCCGCTTCAAAGACATCTTCCAAGAGATCTATGACAGGTAATCAGTTGTGTACTTCCTACTGCAGTGCATAAGTCTGCAGCAGGAACATTCTCTCCAGCATACAAAAGTTGCTTTTTCAGACACTCAGCAACACTTCAAGGGGACAGGGGATGCCATCTCTGTCACAGTCTCCCTTGCCCTGCAAGGCACAATACTCAGTGTGGCTAAATGCAGCTGGGGTGTCCATCTATTCTAAAAAGTCACAGATTCTCTGTGGGTGCCTCTATGACTCTGAAGCAGCCTTGCTATAGCCTAGCAAAGCAGTCAGGGAAAAAAGAGTAAAGAGAATGCAGGATTGGTTTTTTGGGGTTTTTTTTTGGTTTAGTCTTGTCTCTGTACACCTCTCTATGTACAGACTGTGCAGTCCCTGTTTATATGACAAGGTGTTTTGTTTTCTAGAGAGTACAAGTCCCAATTTGAAGCCAAAAAGATCTGGTATGAGCACAGGCTCATTGATGACATGGTTGCTCAGGCCCTGAAATCTGAAGGAGGCTTTGTCTGGGCCTGCAAGAACTACGATGGGGATGTGCAGTCTGACTCTGTTGCACAAGGTATGAGGTGCTTCCTGTGCCACACTGATGCAGGTTTAGTGGTAGTCTCTTGTGTCTTTCTGTCACATTTTATGGAATGGCTCAGGAGATGGTGTTGGGTCTCAAAACTTGTATTTCAAACCTGTAGCCAGTCATGGAGGTATCAGGCAGTAAAAAACCTCTCATTTTGCTTTTACAAGAAAATCTATTGAATGTATACTCTGTACTTGTATTTATTTACAAGAGGGAAGTTCCTACCACCATGATAACTGGTAGGCTTTCTATTCTAATGGGCAATATTTAGACATGTGGTTCTCTGTTGCTGACAGCTTGACTTGAGCTGCCTGCTGCTGAGTGTGATGGCAGGTGCTCTGCAGGTTAGTAATAAAACCTTCAGGACCTAAAGCTACCTGTCAGGTGTAAAGAGAAAGATTCATATGTTTAACTTTACACATTTGCAATGCTTAATGAAAATCCTGTATAACTAAGTACCCGGTGCCGAAACAAGTATAGATGCAGCATTCCACAGGATGAGATGAGTGGCTTTATGTAATATGCTCTTTCTGAAGTAATGCCACTAAACTGCCTCCCACAGAGCAAGGATGTGCATTGGACTGCTCAACAAAGCAGGTTTCAAAGATGCAGATCTCCAAAACTTACAGGGTTAGAAGTGGTGTGAATGTCCAGTATCCAGAAATTGCTGGTTCCTCTCGCAAGAGCAGATGCTCTTGATAAGAAGTTGGTTTGTTTCCTATCACCCTGTGTGAAAGAGAAGCAGCCCAACACTTACTGTTGTCTTACTGTACATTATCAGTAGAAATCTGTCCAGCAAATTAGGTGAGAAAACTAATTTTCTTAAAATGGTGCGGAATGTCTATATCGCAGCAGGACTTCATGTTCAGATGAACTGTTATTTTAATGTGTAGGGACTTGCCAGTTTCTTGCAGAAGCACTGCTGCAGCTCTGCTGTTGATGGATTTTCACATCACTGGGAGGATGTAGGGGGCTTGTAGGATGGGGAGATTAAGAGGAATTTGCGGGAACTGTTCAAAGGAGACACTGAACCTTTGAAACTTGCACTGTGTAGGCTATGGCTCTCTGGGGATGATGACCAGCGTGCTGATCTGCCCTGATGGCAAGACTGTTGAAGCCGAAGCTGCTCACGGGACAGTTACTCGTCACTACCGCATGCACCAGAAAGGCCAAGAAACCTCCACCAACCCCATTGGTGAGCTGCTTTTCACTGCCCTTCATCACCTCTACACACGAAAGAACAAGATTAGAGTAGGAACAAACTTGCAGTTCATAATGCATTTTTCTTCCAGAGAACTGTGATGACCCTTAAGGGGAAGGAAGTACCTAAGATTCTTAAATGCTCATTGATCAAAAGAAACATCAAAAGTAAGAGGGTCTGCAAACAATCAGAAAGTAGATCAGTAAATTATGCACATGGCATGGAAATTGCTGTGTTAGTCCCTGACCTACTACAGAAGCCCACAGCAGGCTTGGGTTTTGGATAGAGGGGCAGGGTAAAAGGGAAGAGGAATTAAAGACAGAAAGATGAATTAAAGTAAGACAGGAAAAGAGAAAAAGAGAGATAAAAAAAGGGAGATTTAAAGGAAGAAAAAGAGGAAGAAAGAGAAAAAGATATCACCAGTCCTGGTTACAACGTTGATCCAGCTGACAGGATGTCAATCCTGGTTTCAGTGCTGATCCAGCTGATAAGTGGCAATCCAACTGCATTGGTCTGACTGCTGAATGTCCAGGGCCCTGGGGGCACCTCCTGGGCTTGGGGAGGGTCAGGAGGGTGCCTTTTTATGGACAGGTTCCTTGCTTTTTATGTACATTAATCATCAAGTGCAGTCCATTCTTTCAGACCTGTCTGGAAATGGGTCAGAGGATTTTGGGTGTCTTTGGTCTCAGTCCCACCCTATACTCCACGCTCACTTCCTGCCACTCATTCTTGTGCTTGCGCTGTACTGTGTTGCGGTTCTTTCTCATAGAAAAGTTCTCTCCTGTTTCCTGGCTTCCCTTTTCCAGTCAAATCTTGCTCTTTCTCATGGCATGTCAGTACCAACAGTCCACGGTTGCACGGTTGGCTCCATAGCCATCCAGTTATCAGTGTTTGAGACACACTCATTAGCTCTTGCTCTTGAGATGGGCTTGGTTGGTCAGCGCATGGTGGGTTCAATCCCTAAATGGGCCATTCACATAAGAGTTGGACTCAATGATCCTTCTGTGTCCCTTGCAACTCAGACTATTCTGGGATTTCACATGTATCTTCTGGAAATTGCAAGCTCCAAAAGAGCCCACTTTGGGCTGATGTTTAAAGGGTTGTTAGAGAGTAAGGTATAGTGTGGATTAGCTCATTGTAATTGAGAGCTTGAGGGATCTGACTTTGAGTCACTTTTTATGGTGTCGAAAGAGAGTAGGCTTTAGTCATAGTGATTTTCCATCCTGGCTGCAATTCAAGTCAGTCACTTTCTTTAAAAGTTCAGTAACAAAAATATTATCAACTTGGGTTGTTATTCAGGCAAGAAAATTACCTTTCCAAGGCTGTTCATTAAAAAAAGGTGCTTGTTAGACACCACTAGCTCCTGGGTTTCTGATAAGCTTGAGGAGGGCTTAGTCTAGGTGTGGTTTGTCAAGGCCAAGGCCTAATAAGCATTTCTCAGATCACAGTGTGGCCTGAAGGAGGCGAGGGAATACAACCCCACAGTCCTCTTGTGACTTAAGTCAGCTTCTCTGGGTCTGTACAGACAGAGCTACAGCTGGAGTGGAGTTGAGTGCAAGCAATGAGCTAGACCTAACCTAACCTTTGAGATATGTACTCACTCTTCAGGAAACAATTGGTTTATAGCCAAAAGACCTTAAGGTTTAGGTTGATTGGTTTTTATTTTATTCCTCTTTCTGGTGGCTCAGAAGAACCAACCAAGCCATGAACACACTCAAAGTGTAAGTGCACTTGGAATGGGACGTGAGGGAAAGAATCCTCTAAATTTGCATTGAGACCAGAGCATAATGTAGTGTTAGGAAAAGGACTGCACCTTTATGTCACAGTGTTCTCTGTATATTGGACTAAGATATATGTCCTATGTAGAGGACTCTCTAGACTCCTACCACCTGTCATTCATTCTGACTTGGGCAGGAGGAAAATAAAATTACACACATAGAGAGATTACTGGAGGATGGGAGTAGTTTCTGAGGTCTGCTTTGGGGTTTTTTTGAGTTGCACAAAAGGCAAAGGATACCTAGATGAAGATAAGTGTTTTTTCCCATACCAGATTTTCTATCTTTTTTTTTTTTCAGTCTGGTTTCCATTATATTGGTATTAAAAAATCCAATTATTGTTCCACATGATGATTTAGAGCAACTTTCAGGAAGTGCTAGACTGATAGACTAACCCAGTGTTCTTACTCAGCCTCCATCTTCGCATGGACAAGAGGCCTCGCTCACAGGGCTAAGCTGGACAACAACACTAGCCTCAAGAACTTTGCAGTTGCCCTGGAAGAAGTCTGCATTGAGACCATTGAATCTGGCTTCATGACAAAGGACCTTGCTGCCTGCATCAAAGGCCTGCCTAAGTAAGTGTATGAAATAACCAGCTATGCTTAGAGGAAGCTGTTTTACGTGGTGGTTCTGAACAGCATTTTCTGGAATGTTATTTTTAGTATGCTAAAGGACAGGAGTCTGTCTCACAGGACTCACCTTTACCCAGTGCTGTACAAACAGAACATGAGACACTCCCTGACCCAAGCAGCTTAGTCCAGATTGCTCTCTCCCTGCTATTGCACCAAATGAATGGGAGAAAAAAGTAAAGAAGGAACTGCAATGATTTTTTTTATGACAGTCTAGCTATATTGGACAGATAAATGAAGAACGCATACATAACTGTAAAGTATCACCTGGCTACCTCTTCCCAGAGCCTTTTGGCAAAAAAACAGTCTGATGAATAGGAGACCAAACCTTTTTAGATTTTAGAGGCACAACATAATAGTTCTTTGAACAGTCTTCCCCTGCTTTGATTATTTGAGAGTCTGTACAACTAATATCTGTCTTGTTTTGTTTCCCCCCACCAGTGTCACACGCTCTGATTACCTGAACACCTTTGAGTTCATTGACAAGCTTGCTGAAAACTTGAAGCGGAAGCTGGCCTCTATGCCCAAAGCTTGAGGCATGGGTTCTACTCAAACTCCCCTAACAAAGTGTCTCCCACTTACATCAAAGTGTAAGTGGCACTGTGTCATACTTGGTTGTGCTTCTTTTAGGCTGTTCTTCAGTTTTGGCTCTCTGGTAGTATCACACTGGCAGATACTTCTATCAGAATCATCTCTTTGCCCAATTGCTTGTTTTTCTCTTGATTTTCTGTCTGATGCTCTTTCTATTCACACTTGAGTCCTCTTGCAAAGCACAGGCACTGGAGGTCTCTTTCCTCAAGAAAAGTAGATTTGGTAGACTGGAGGCACCTGAGGGAACTTCATGACTTGAGAAGGTATGAACTGGGGGTTTTAGTAAGGTCTCCATACTTCGTATCTCAAAGATAGGTCCCTTCTTAACCTGTTGCATTAAGTCAACATTTTAAAGACTCTGCAGCAGTGCTGGATTCACCTCATATGTAATTCCAAAATCTTGGACTTCATCAGAAGAGTGGGAATGGTGCTCCACAGCACAGTCTCTATTCTTCCTGTCAAAACCCCCCTCACACGCCTTCTGCCCCATCTCACAGACTTCAGTCTCACTAGAACATGTTGCAACTTTTGGTGAAGAAGCTTTTTTGCATTTTGAGTACACTCTTCACCTTGAGATATATCAGGACTACTTTCTGCACTGTTTTTTATTGCAGCTGTTTTCTTTTTTCCTGTTCTTGCTGTCTTAGCAATTTTCTCTCATCAGTTTTAGTTTTTTAATAGGCTTCCTCCAGGGTACAAACATTCACCCATGATTGCTCAGTCTTGCTGAATTTTTACAGACCATCTCACTCCCCCCAGATGTGAAACTATACCAATATATAGATAATACTCTAATTGAAGGAGATTCACATGCAAAGATGGGAGAAGCAGCAGCAATAATGGGAAGCATTACATGAAGCAGAAATTGAAATGCCACCTGAAAAATGTCAAGGACCAAGTAAAGAAATAACATTTTGGGGTACTTGGTTGATGCAGGCAATGCATAGTTCCTCCAGACACTTTAAAGGAATTTAAACAAATCCAAGTCCCCCATCAAAGAAAGAATTACAGGAGTTAATGGGAACTTTTGGGTATTGGAGAAAACATGTTCCTGGCTTTTCTATCATTGCTCACATAAGTAGCTCTGTATCATGCTTTGTTGTGTAATGTTTCAAACACTAGATAAAAATGAACATAGACACTTTTTAAACTTTTAGAAAGTCATGTTTTCTTAAATCCTTTGAGCTGCTGGGATAAGCCCTACTTTTGGTAACCAGATGAATTTGATAAAATTGGTATGGGTCTGGGTTCCTAATTTTGTTCACAGCAGACCTGAAGTTTTTCTCTACAACTTTGATGTATGTTTATCTCTTCCTCTCAGTGTAAAGGCCAGTTTGTGTCACAGCTCTGGTCAAACCAGTGGTGACCTACTGTCTAGCAGACCATCGAAATGAATACCGTCCTTCTCTTTCCAGTACTTCCCAGCGAGTACAAGTGAGCTCAGAGGGCTGTGGCAGCTCTACCACAGCCTCCTGAATTTATCTTGTAGTGACAACCAGAGCACAATATCCTGATACCAAGGGATTTGGTTCTATTGCTACAGTCAGGACTGTAGCATTTGAATAGCACTTCATAAATGCTGGAAACAAGCCTTATAGGCTAAGAGCCTACCAAAGCCATGCTGCAGTGTCAAAATGCAGGCCATGCATTTAGTTATACTCCTTCTGACTGGATGTGAAGCATAGGAACTGTTAACCTCTTTCCTCACCCCACGATTTATAAAGGTGCAAACTTTTCTCCAATTGTTTGGGCTATTACTTACCCTTGTTGTCTTACAGCAAGTCAGATCATGACTGTGAAAACTTATTCCATCCATGATTGTATGTTGGTTTGTTTTTTTTTTTTAAGGAATATTTTTAATTCAGACTAAAATAAAAGCCAACTAACATTCTTTGTATCTCCTTCCTTTATGTGATTAGCAGATACGGGGAAACTCTGCCTCAGAGAGACTCCACTAGCTTTCAGCACAGTTCAGTACACTCTGGGAAGACTGCTGGAATGTGATATAAACGCAAAGTATCTCCCTTTTTAGAACAGAATTTTAATGTGTTCTGGCCTAGGCAAAGCTGTCACATGTCCTGTCATGCTAAGCATCAGGCAGTGTACAAGAATTTAAAAATATCACTTGCATTGAAATTTTATTTGGGGAGTAATACAAACTAATACATTATCGTTCAGCAAAACAGAAACTGCTTACACATGAATACACTCTCACCCTCCAGCTGACTGCTATAGGTGGTGATTAGGATAGAATACCAATGTTAGACTAAAGGAGCTAGTATTGCATGTGTTTGAAGCACAGCTCTGTAACTGCTAGCAGCTGTCTCTGTACCTTCAATGTGAATAAATACAGTCTACTCTTCTGTTATTAGCACAAGCACATTAAAAAAAATCTGGGAAAAAGTCCCATTTCTGAGCCACAGAGGCAATGAAAACAATTGGAGATCTATATTCCTGCCTGGCTTCTGACATCAGTAGGTCAAAACAGGCAGGTTCTAATACAACAGCACCTATAACAAAGTCCCTGTTATTTACTAGCTCCTACCTGGCTTCCAGAGTTAGATTACCAGAGAAAGCTTGGTAACTTCCAGAAAACTGAACAAACAAGAGAGCATTTTTGAATCTTTGGCTTTTTGTTTCCTAGTTTTAATAACCTAACAGTACATCTTAAATGTAAGCTATGTAGTAGCATTTACCTGACTGCAGATGACACTATTTTCCCTCTACTAATGAAGTTTGCATCTTCTGGACTCCTCTGAGTACAGAGAGAACAGCAAGACTCAGCCTGTCTTCATGAACTGATGGATGTTGCTAAGGTACTAAGGAGAAGTAAGTATGGTCAGGAGAGCAGCCCTCTCCCTGCTCTACCACAAAGAGGAAACAAACACTTTTCCTGCTTCCAAACAGGCACATTTCCTTCCCTTTCACTACCAGTCTGATCCCTTCTTTTCCCCATCACTCTCTCAAACATTTAGAATCAATAACCTTCAAAGTTACACTAGTGGACTCTAAAAAAAAAACAAGTGCTTGAAGCCAGTGGGTGCTCAGTCTGCAATGGAAGACTACAGAATTTCCTGAAACACAACTGACCCCATCTGGAGTACTATTGTCCAGCTCTGTGATTCACAGATTAAGAGGGATATGGGCCTGTTGAAGCAAAGCCAGAGGAAGGACACAAAGATGATCAGTGGGCTGAAATACCTCTTCTATGAAGACAGACTGAGAGAGTTGAGGTTGTTCAGCCTGGAAAACAGAAGAGACCTTACTGCACCTTCCATTACCTCAAGGGGCTACAAGAAGGCTGATGGGGGTTCTTTTTAACAAGGGCAAGGAGTGATAGGAAAAGGGGAGATGTTTGTAAACAGCTGTGTCCCAGAGGACGTTTTCTTCCTATCACCTTTCCTGTAGCAATACTCACAATGTTTGAGACAACACATGCTTAGGTCTGGTCCTAAGCACACTGTGTTTCAAATATTCCTTGATGTTGATTGGTATAGAGCTCATCTTCTGCTGCATGGAGCTTTACATTCCAGACAGGGAGAGGACAGGAAGGAATCAGAACATAGCTATGGACTAATCATACAGCACGTAAGGGCCATGCCCATCATAAAACAGACATCCATCAATTTGTGTCAACCATGAGTCCCAAAGATTTGAAAACATAAGAAATCCATGGTACAAGGCTCAATTTGTCAGGTTGGTCCTTGGGTTGCCTTGGCTGGAATAGCTCAGCTGCCTGGTCAGCCACCTCTGTCTTGGCTCGGGCCTCTGCATTCAAAGTTGTAGCCTTGCAGCTACACGCACGAGTTTCTAGGAGCTTGGGGGCTGCCTTTCAACCACTATTCTAATCTTGACTCCTTTCTGTTGATATGAACTTGATCACCTTGGCACTGGGACATCCTTCAGGAAGCCATTCTTTGTTCTCTTTCATCTCCTTGGTCATTCCCTTGGCTTTGACAGGCTTCTTTTTTCTTTTGTAGAGAGGAGAGTGGAGGAACTCAGTGTCCGTAAATGGGTCACCCTGCCTCAGTTTCCTGCAGAACCAAAAGGGTCATATTTAACCATCAAGTATTCTTTGAATTACATGATTTAACCCCTAAAGTTTCTGATTTTAGTGTAATGCTTCCCCATAAAATGATTAAGTGGTAGTTTTGTTTCTTGTCCATTACAGAGTACTTTCTGTGCAATATAAGTAGCTATTCATGGAAAGTTCAAACTGGGACACTTTGCAGGGAAAAGCATACCTAGTAACATAACAACAGTGTTGTCATTTTAGAAGTATGTGATTCTGTGCAATAGCCACTGGATGTATTGAATCTAGAATTTCCTAGAGAAAAGATGCAGCTATTTGTTCAGGAATCATATCTGCTAGTGAATATAGATAGAGCCTGCTCTCAGGAGGAAAGTATTACTCAGGTGTGTAAAATTTTAGTCATCACAGAATGTAAATAAAATCAAGGTTTTTGCTGAGCTCCCTTTAGCCTGTATTTTAACTTCATGCTACTGCCTCATTTAGCACTGGAGTACCACAGATGCAGTCTGCCAAGAGATGTGCTCATTTCAACAAGTAAAATAACATCTTTGGTAGCTTGTTACCAGAAGCCTAAACATCCGTGTGTGCTGATGCAGAATTTTGGCACACAGTGGCAGGAAAGTCACAGAACACAAAGGGTAAGAACTTTAAACAAAACAACAGAGGATCCCTGGAGAGGGAGTATATGAGAGCAGAGCAGGGGTTTCAGCATGGGAACAGTCTTTGGAAGGAATAGTTTAAAGCCCAACCTATTGATTGGTGGCTCTTTGTAGCAGGTTGGCTTCAGTTTCCGCCTGGATGAGCGCCCTGATACTTCCTCCGAGCTGGAGTGAGACAGAACCCTGGCACTGTTCAAGTCCCGTAGTGGCCTGATATCTGCAAAGGGAGGCATTCACATGGTTTGATCAAAGTGATTCCAAATCATTTCCAGATATCCTAAGATATCCTTAGAAATAACAGCTGTCTAATAGAAAGAGTTGCATTACCAGGTTTCTCTGAACACGCACAATTCAGAATCCAATTGTATTCCCTCTAAACTCAGGAGACCATTTTAATCCAAAAATCAAAAAACAGACCTGCTCCTCAAAAGTGAGCTCAGAAATCAAACTAGGT
Organism: Sitta carolinensis; assembly: GCA_032173965.1. Classification (NCBI taxonomy): domain Eukaryota; kingdom Metazoa; phylum Chordata; class Aves; order Passeriformes; family Sittidae; genus Sitta; species Sitta carolinensis. The sequence goes on from CM063288.1 coordinate 24,577,122, forward strand.
CCCTCAGTGAAAAAATACAGATCACTAATGGTGATAGTATCGTGGGCCCTGGTGTAGTTGAAAAACTATATAAAATTCTATTTGATAGCTGCAATGCCCAGGAGCTTACAGCCCAGAGGAGACAGCAAGCTTGTGGCACACAAATAACCTACCAGAAACCTACTAATTTCAGTAAGACACAGGACCAGTGGTCTCTGCACCTTTCCAAGTGGAGTCAGCCAAAAGGAGGGCAAGAAGAACAAATTTCCTCCCTCTCTACAAAGTACAGCCCACTCCAGTTGTAACAGGCCTTCATTTAACAGCAAACTCCCCAAAAGGGTCAGCTTAACTATTGTATTACCAGCCCAGGGATACACCCACCAAATCCTTTAAAAAAACAAAACAAAACAAAACAAAAAAAACAAAAAAAAAAAAAAAAAAAAAAAAACACCCACACCATAACCAAAATAATTTAGGTTGGCTCCTGATTAATTTCTAGTGAAGATATCACCTAGAACTATGAAGTCTGACACCTTGCAGCACTAACCATTTTGGACCAAAAATTTGCCATCTTCTTGATATTTTGTGCCCCAGTAATACTGACTGACCCTAGAAGGCAGGATCAGCATCAAATTAGACTTTTGAACTGCTTGAGTACTTGATTTTCTAAATTAACAGGCATGCCCTGTAGATAACAAGAGTGGTAAAGCAAGACTCAGCACATGCTGCTAGTCTTGTCTTAATTTCTACACATGGACAAGTGGACAGAAATTCTTATAAAAATGCTGATAAACTAGAAGCAAACGCAGCCACAGAAATGACTGGCCAGCAGAAACATAAATGATGTACTGGAGACTATCCCTCTGTAAAAAGGGAGGAGAGGAAGGAAAATATAAGCATGGATTTTTTGCCCTCATCTCCAAACACAGTTAACTTCCTCAGCTTACCACCTACCAGGATCCTGTGAAGGCAAGCTCCAAGAACTTAACTGGACTTGGTTCCCTTCCCCAAGTATTTCCTCTGCAGTCTTTTCTTTAAATATCAGGGAGCTTTTCAGCCCAACAGGGTTTTTTTCTGGCATTCTGTTGCCCTCAGTATTTAAGCTCTTGGGAACTGGTACTTCTCTAAGCCTGGAGCTGACAGGCAAAACTGCAGAACTGTTCGTAGGGGGGGATTCAAGACCGGTTGAAAGGTCTGTAAGACTATTTGCAAGTGATATCTCAGGTAGCTGCTCCTCCAGGAAACCGTCTGGCTCAGACAGCAAGTGTGTAATGCAGGAAAACTTCCCCATCAGGACAGTTTGCTTGGATGCAAGTTCTGTGGAACTTCCAATGAGAACCTTGGCACCATCACTTTTTCTGGCCAGGGGACCAGTCTCTGGAGGTTGAGAGTTGCTCCTCTTCCTTGGAAGCTTGGGTTTGCAAGAGGCTTCTTTTTTCAAAGCATTCATGTTGTTGTCAACTCCACCTTGCCCTTCTTCTTGAAGGTCCCTTGTCTGCTTTTTATTGCTCTTTTGATTGCTCTTAGCAGCTCTGGGGATTTTGCTTGCTTTGCTCTCAGGAAGAGACCTGGGAGGTACATTTTCACCCCTTTGAATTCTGTCTGGAAACAACCCAAGTTTTCTGCAAGATCCGAAGTACGGACAATAAAAGTTTCCCTGCGGTTTTTAGGATTACCTGGCAAATCCTTTGCACTCTCATTAGCTACTCCTTTAACATCAATCCAGGGCCTAAAAACATTAACTTTATTTCTCTGATCACAATTGCTTTTCCTGACGGTATTCTTCCTGCTTGTTTGGCTTCTTTTAGGCTGTTCTTCAGCTTTGACCTCTGGTATTATCACACTGTTTGGCAGATATTCCTCATCAGAATCATCTCTTTGTCCAATTACTCTAGTTTTTCTGTCTGCTTTCCATCTGATGCTCTTTCTGCTCACACTTGAGGATTTTGTAGAATTTTGTAGACTGGAATCACCTGAGGGAATTTTATGACTTGAGAAAGTATGAACTGGAGGTTTTAGCAAGCTCTCCATACTTTGCATCTCAAAAATAGGTCCCTTCTTAACCTGTTGCATTAAGTCAGCATTTTCAAGACTCTGCAGCTCTGCTGGATTCACCTCATATGTACTTCCAAAATCTTGGACTTCATCAGAAGAGTGGGAATGGTGCTCCACAGCACAGTCTCTATTCTTCCTGTCAAAACCCCCCTCACACGCCTTCTGCCCCATCTCACAGACTTCAGTCTCACTAGAACATGTTGCAACTTCCGGCTGAAGAAGCTTCTTTGCATTTTGAGTACACTCTTGGCCTTGAGATATATCAGGACTACTTTCTGCACTGTTTTTTATTGCAGTTGTTTTCTTTTTTCCTGTTCTTGCTTTTTTAACAGTCCTTTTGTCTCCAGTTTTACAGTTACCTTTGCTTATAACCTTTACAGGAACAAACTCAGGGACTTGGTTACAGCTGGGGTCTGTTTCAACACCACGCCCCATTTCTTTTGCCTGTGGATGCTCACAAAAGGTCTCTTTACTCACAGAGTTTCTATGAGAAATAACAGCAGTTTGAGCAGGTGAAGCCAGAGGGCTGGGAGATCTCAGCTGTTGCTGGGTGTTGTTCTTGCTGGAGCTGCTGTTGTCCTGTGCAGTACTACCCCAAGCTACTTGAGTGGAACTGACATGTGGGAAGATATCCAGAGCAGAAGATGGAGTGCTTGTAGCAAACAGGGTGGAACGCTTTCTCCTCTGAGTAATGTACCCTTGTGAGAAATGATCAAAGAAATGTTTTGCCATCTCATCAGCCTCATATGAAAGAGTATGATTTTCCCAGGCAAGTGCTGGCAGATTGTTGGGATTTTGTTCAGTGGTGCACAAGACCTCTGTTGGAAAGAAAAAAATTCATTTCTAAGGCTGAGAAATGCAGCAGGCAAATGGCATCTTTCCCCATACCAGTAAAAATCTTGCTCCATACACTGACACAAATCCAGAGCATAGAAAAAGCATGGTTTTGTCTCTACTGGGAATCCCAAGCTTACTGTGTACCAGATTTGCTTAGCTGGCTTCCCTTTGAACAAAAAGGCAGCTCAAAACAAGATCCCGTAATCAGCCGTAATACTAGGAACACTTATGTTCTGTATAAGAGTTATTACTTATACGGCAAATCCACAAGGAACAGTGGTGCACCTAGTCAGATTCTGCACTTTCAGACATCTCCAAAAATCTTATGTAAGCTCAGTGCCTATTACTCAAAAAGCCTGATTTGTGAGCTTGATCTACTGCAAACATGCCACATATCCCTCTGAAGACTCTGGGTCTGGGATATATGTAACTCCAGCAATAGCAGCCCCTGTGGAGCATGCGAGTTCCTGGCAGTCATTAGGAGCTTCTAGAGTTGTGGTTGAGAGCTAACTGGAGCTATGGCTCTCATGCATTTCTGAGCACAGACACAAAGTCATACCAGAACAACAGCAAGAGATGCAAATTTACCTCCAAGGTTGCAAGAGTCATGAAAAGCCTCCTCTGTTGCCATTGCTTCAGTCACCTTCTTGCCATCCTCTTCCTGGTGGGACTGAGGCTTCTCATCGTGGTGTGGTGGCAAAGTATCTTGGGAGGTAACAGGCACAATTTTTAGGGACTCATTAGAAGCAGGTCTCTGAAGTTCTCCTGAGGATGTTTGTACTGCTGTGGAGCTGCCAGCTTGCTGCTCTGCATCATGTAGCTTGGAAATGAGCACTCTCATTGGTGCCTGTGTAATCCTGGTGAGAAGGAAAAGCAGCAATGGATAATGTTTCACATATACAACAGGCCCTAGAATCCAGCAGACTAACTACAGATTACATGTGGGCAGCTCCAAGGACTGCCCCTTCTTCAAAGGGGGGAAACTAGACAGAGGAGAAACAGGACTTCAGATATACATCAAGAGATCCTGCTCTGACCATCTTTCCAGAATGCAAGCTTACATCACACATGCAGGTGACCATTAAGCATTTTCATGTAACAGACATCAAAGTAGTCAGCTGTGGCACTCACTCACTTAAGCAAATCTTGCTGTGCTCACCAGCTACAAAGAGAAAACTGCCTAAAAGTAACATGGTCTCAAAGAAAGGAGGCAAAAAGACCAGCTTTTGCACAGATGCAGCATTCGGACAAACAAGACAAGGAGTGGCAATAAAAAGACAGAATAAAAGAAAGCATCAAGCAGTAGTGTTTCAGAGAAGCTATCTCATATTAAACTGGCAACTGGGCACATACATAAAACACAAGAAGTTTAGCATATAGAAATTCAGGACAAGCTTGGTGGTATCATTTTAAAGCCCACCTCAGAAGCTGACCATCTGCAATATCATCCACCCAACTGTCTTCAGTCATGCTGCTCTTCTGGCCACTGGAAAAGGATGCAGAATTTGTATGGAACTGGAAAGAAGAGAAATAGAAGAGTGATTTAAAGTTCTTGAAATCTTTTGTGCAGCCTTCTGCACAGAAACAGCAGAAGCTCAGTTTCCCTGGTAAGTATGTAAAGTACTGCTAGCAACACTCTCACATTATGGAATAAATTATGGAATAAATTGTAGCAGAATCAGATTGTGTCTCCACAGTCTAAGGATGAAGTTTAACTAACTCAGATAACCTGAGACTAGGAAGCAGAAATATTTTCCCATCCACACATGAGACAGGACACAGGAAAAATCCCATTCCCTATCCCAAGGTGCTGTGGCAATACTTCAAAAAAGAAATTGAAAAGAAGTCACAACCTGTCAGAAAAGAAAAGCATACTGACCAATACAGCAAATAATCCAGAGGAAAACAGTTTAAAACTGTAGCTCTTCCTACAGAGTTACCTTGGAAATACTTAGCACCAAGCTAAAAACAAGGATGTAGCCAGCACAAGCAGGCAAAGAAAAACAGGTGAAGCATCCAACACTGAAGTGAGCAGGCAACACAAAGCAAAAGAAAGAGAAAAACACAGTCCCCTTCCCAGAGCAGTGTGCTCACATTTCCCATGGCTTACCTCAGGCAGCTCGGCCATCTTAACCGCAGCCATAAGATTGTCCATTTTTTTCAACATATTATTCTGTGTTGAGGTAATAAAAAGAGAGAAGCCATAAAGACATTAAATCAAAACATCTCTTCCAACAAGGACACTAGTAGCCAGAGCAAGCCAAATTCTGGGGAGAACACAGCTTGGAAACAAAAATAATCAAAAGAATGGTGACCTTTTCCATATGTTGAGAATTCAGACATTCAACAACAACAGCTCAGTCCTCCCACGGCTGAGATGCTAGTGCTGCACATCTTGCCTACCACCCCTCCCCAAGCCAGCCACACAGTTAGTGCCATACCAGGAAGGAGAGCCTGTGCCGCAGCACGGCATTCTGGAAGTGGCACTGCTTCACCTCCTTCTGTAAGACGGTCTTCTCCTGGGTGAGCCGCTGTGCATTGGCTTTCTCTGCATTGAGGGCCAGAGCCAATGCTTTATTGTTCTGCTTTAGGGAGACTTTCATAGTGGAGGAGTTATCTGTGAGAGAGAGCCATATCACACACCATCAGCATCCAAGGTCTCATCCATACCTCGCCCCTCATCATAATTTTTTGCTTCCTAGACCAGCCTTCCTCAGGTTTAGATCTCTACAACTCAATAACCCACTCCAAAAACCAGGAATCCTTCCTTCCAGCAACAGAAGTCTCCAGAGAAAACAGCAGGAAAAAATATTTTTGTAATAACATGCAACATTTCAGATACCCTCTCCACCATCAGTGGGTCACACTCAGGCAGCAAGCTACTGCTTTAATTCTTAATGAATAATGGCATGGTTCAAGTGCTAGGTTTAAAAATATATGCTCCTTGCTTTGAACAAGTCACCTACAAATAGGTCCTCATTACCATCCAAAAAATGGGATAAAATCCTATTTTCCTCTATAGTTGCCCTTGAGTAGATTTGGACCCCTGTTTCCCAATTTCAAAACAATTAAATAAAAGCAGTGGAAATATTTGAGTTTTTCAAGGTAGTCCAAATTATCTCCTGTCTCATCTTTGCATTACTTCCCCCATAAAAACAAGCCAGTTGGCCTAGCTTCTGCAGAGGATTGCATACACACTAAAATACTTCAGACACCCCTGGGCACCTTGTGTGGTACTTGAAACTCTTCTGCAGGGCACTGAATTCACTCGAAACCCCCGGGCAGAGGGGAAGCTGAGAAGCAGCACATGAACTTTGGTAAGGGACTGCTGCCCACTCCCGATGCCACGGCCAAAGGCCCACTTTTAAAATGACATAGCAGCCAGCATATGCATACACCGCAACGCAAAATACACTCACTGAAAACCTTCGTTTTGATTTTTGATGCAAGCGAGGCATTCAACTTCGCAGTCTTCAAGGCACCCTTTTTCTTCTCCCGCATCCGCTCTCTCACGCCGCTCACACTGGAGAAGGACATTTCGCCGGCCTCCCACGCTGCCATCGCTGAAGAGAGCGACGCCGAGCAGGGTCAGCACCCGTATTTCCCTTCGGTAAGCCCTTACCGGCCAAGGCGCGCACTTGCCGCGAGACCGGCACCGCGGCCTGGCACAGCCCCGCGCGGAGCGGCGGCGCCGGAGGAGGAGGAGACAGCAACGAGCAAGCCCTGCCCGCCGAGCGACTTTCGAATGTCGCGGCCCCGCCCCTCGCCCCGCCCTCGCTCCGCCCAGCTCCTCGCCCCGCCCATCGCCCCGCCAGCCCCGCAGGCGCTGCTGCCGCCGCCAGCCCCGGCCCCGCCGAATTACCCCGCTCCCGGAATGCCTCAGAAAAGGCCGAGGCTTCTTCTGGAGGACAGACGTCACACAAAAATTACGGTTTGTAGTTTTCAGCTGTGAGAAAGACAGTTAAGTGTGACCATTAAACGAATTAGTTTTCTTCCTACGTACTTCACCCTTCAATCCAAGTTACTGCATTGTTTTCCAGACACCCTTTGAATCTGCCCTCAAGAAGCTGACATTATGTGTGCTGGTGTGATGATGTTAAATATTTTAAGGAAATGACACATACAGGAAAAGCAGCTAAATACTTTGAAAATCAATTTAGAGTGGAGGTACGGAGGGAATAAAGCTGCTGAAAACATGTCTGTTTTCCCAAAATGGGTTCTTTCACCTGGTGTGCAAGAGGCCGATCCCCACAGAGATGAGGTATTTGATTTTCACACAGTTCTGCACAGAAAGAAGTGCTGGGTGCAAATCCATTAAGCTGGCACGATGACTATCAAAAACTATCACTATTCATACATTTTAGTAGACAAAGGCATTAATATTCATTGGCTACAAGTTACATAGTTCTCTGATTAATTAGTGTTCTATCTACTATTATAGTCTATGTGCTCAGTCTCTCTTTTGAGTTGGTGAATTTCATGAGTTGGTGGTTGCAATTTCTCCTTGCCAGAATTACTTCCTATGTAATTGGGGTTGACTTTAGCGCAGTAACTGAGTTGGTTTTGTTAGTTTCTTCCTATCTTTGGAGTTCTGCCAAATGTCCTTGGGCCTGGTAAATTCCGAATTCTTTGTTTCCTCTATCACTAGTACATCCTTCTGCCAAACTTTGCTAATGTCCCTCTAGAGCTGAGATTATTGAAACATTTGAGACATTTTGAGCTCTGAACCTCAGCAAGGCAGTTCTACTTACAAGTGACAGCCGCTCAGTGAGAGCAACCAAGGTGGTGCAGAGTTTCTCCCTTGCAATGCATCCAGGGCAGCTGCTGTCTGTAGAGGGTCTCCTAGCTCATACAGCAGCATCTCAAGCTCTTCAATGCAGGATTGCCCAGCAGACAGCTCCTAGGGGATGTAAGCAGTGTTCCTGCTATTCCACACAGGTGCCTGTGCCCATCTGCCCTAGGAATGCTTGCATGGATCAGTAGCACTTAGTCTGAGGAAAGGTTAGAGAATCAGGCCTCCCCTGAATAAGAAGGACAAGAACAAGTGAAGTATCTCAGTCTTTTGGCTGCACAGTGAAATTCTTCTGTTGAGTCCTCAGACTTTAAGTAATTGTTTCATATTTGCACTTCTTCCTATATTTTGGAGCCTTTGGACAGGATAGCAGTGGAGTTTGAGGGAAGCTAAGACTAGCAGAGATGCAAACAAGTAACAGCTTTCCTGCTTGGGAACTGTCTGTGAAAGATCTGCTGCGGACTCCTAGCCCTGAATGACTTCCAACCATCTCTTAGAGCAAAAAGCTGAACTATTCACTACCACCTCCTCTACCTTACAGTGTGCCAGGGAGAGGCAAGAGAAGGGCAGTCCAGTTACTGACATCCACACTAAGATGTAATCCAGCTCCTGTCCCTTTGCCATAATGATATACAGAGAAGCATTCCCACCACTATGCTCTAATTACCACTAGTGTGGAGTGGGGGAAAAAGGCTCTGCAGGTCTGGAGTCTTACTGCCTGCTTCACAAGGGCCTTGCCTCTGTTCAAAGCAAGTTTCTCTAGCAATATCTCTTTAGTCATAGAATTGTTCTTTTAAATGTAGGAGAGGTATTACAATCTTTAATTCATGACGCAAATCACAAGACAGGATTCTCTGTGGCCCAGCTCCATAATGAAAAATCATTTGTACTGGAATATATAGATTGTTTTTTTCAGTAAAATATGATTTAAAGATGTTTCCTAAGCAACTATTTAAAGTTGAAGTGAAATTGTAGTCAGAGTATAACAGACAGTTCACATATAATTCACAGTGTTTATGGTGCACTTAACTATTTTTTTATCTCAGACATGCTTAGCTATAATATTAATGATAGACTGACACCCAGTGTCCAGAAAGTGCTAGAGCTCATTCCAGTTCAGTTACATGCACCAGAGTAGTGTAACATCTCTTAGCTGAATTCTTCCACATGAAGAATTAGAAATGTCAGTAGTTGTGATTTAGGAGCATTCCACAATATATTATGTAGAAGGAGAGATCTTCCTTTCTGCTCCTGGGATAAGTGGGTAGATCAACTGTCCTTCCTTTTGCTGTGAATGTTACACTGTTTATTTTTACAGCCTTGCTTCTTATGGACAGGAATACTTCTCTTGATGAATTTCCAACCCAGGATATTTTTAGAAATCTCTGTTTTGAGTGCTCACCATACACTGCAGAGGAGCGATGTTTTCTTGAAAGGTTTCCAGCTAGCTACTTACGCTGTTTCCTGTGGTGGGATGTTTGAGTTTGCATTTGGGTTTTGGTGGGTTTGTTTTTTTTTCTTTGGGAGGAGGAGAGGTGTGGCTTTTTTAGCATTGATTTATATTCTGATGTTGTGCAAGCAGAGACAAAGAAAGAACAGAAATAGTATTTCTGCTCAGCTCATATTACTGTCCACTTGCCTGGATCTTGCCCCTTGTGGACACAGAGATACTTCCTTAATGATCACAAGGTAGCAAAGTTAAAAAATTTTCTGAAGAAGATAAGCCAATGTTATCAGGGTCTTCAGTTTTTGTTTCCAATAGCACTGCTTCATTTTAATAATGGGCTAAATAAAGTACATTCCCACTCCATGAGAAACGAATGGAAATGCTTTGATGAGCTGGGAAACTAAGGATACTTTATTTTGCAAAGTCCTAATTAATTTAAGTGGTTAAATCTACTATTTTAAATTAACAGTAACTCTTGAAAATCAGCTTATAATTCCTAAAGAGTCCTAGACTCAAAGACCTGGAATCCAGCTCATCTGAAAATTCACTCTGTGGATTTTTTTCCCCACTGAAGTAAACTGGTGGAGATTTCCTATTATCCCTCATCAGTTTTGAAGCCTTGGCTTAAATCTCCTTGTAAATCATGTGCTAGCTTTATTAAGATGTATAGATACTTAGGGAGCCCAAGTCACACCCTTGAGGTAGTTTGGATGGACACTATAAATGGTGCTCATTTATCTACCAGGACTGCTGAAGCACTTAGCTTCTGCTGCCCAGAAGAGTGTGCCCATTGTCTTAGCACGTATTTTCTGCAGGTATATGAGTCTATGAGTTGTTGGATTCAACCACTGGATTCAACCTTTCAAGATCTGTCTGCATCCATCTGCCATGCTGACTGCCCTGAAGCTGCAGAGCATGCCCAGAAGCAAAGTGAGCACATTTCACCCCAACTCTTAAAAAGCCAGGGCAAGGGAACACCAGGGAGCAGGACCTGGCCCAGCAGAGCCACCAAGTTACAGCCTGCTGAACTCCAATAGCTGCACATGGAAAGAATCGTGTAAACCTTGGGCTGTGCTTACTCTCTTGGGGGGATGGCAGGATGTAGAGGTGTTTTGTCACTGTAGCCTAAAAATGGCATCTGGCTTAGGCTCCTGAAATTCATGACAATTGCAAAAGGTGCATTTCCACAAGTAGAGGTAAACAAGATTACATGTTTCTGGTAGAATCATCCTCTATGTTTGTCAAGTATTTGCTTGCTTTTAAGCCTGGACTAATGCTAGAAGTTTTGCAAAGGTCAGTTATGCTACTGGTCAGTGAGAGCCACCTACAGCTTGCCTGTTTCTTTTCCAAGTGCAGCAAAAAAGAGAGCACTTCAGGAGCATTAAAGAATTTGAAGCCAGAACCTCTTACCTCCAGCCGTGTGTTGCAAGTGGGCCCATGCAGTAGGTCTGTAAACCAGCCTGGTGACACTCTGTAAGCCCAAGATGATACGGGGCTCTCTCCCCCAAGGCATCAAGTACCAGACACCAACAGCACTTGAAAAGCAAGGCCCTCGTTCAGCAAGGAGAGCTAAAAAGGACCACAAGCAACTGGACACACTGACCAGAGGAAAGCAACTGGGTGACAGAGTAGGTCTGGAGAATTCACACAAGCCAGTAAAACAGTTTTTGCAACGTTAACACCGAATGTTTTGCAATGAACACTACCCTTCTCAGCTCTCTTTAGCATGAGATGCTTCACAGAAAGACTGGTGTCAATTCTAAATTGCATTACATGACATTGGCAGGAGGTGTCACTCGTGAGCTGGAAAGTCATCTCCAATAGTATAGCCATGGAAAGCACATTCTTCTGCCTAATATCCCTGAAAAAAACCCAAAACATTTACTACCATCACTTTTAGGTTAAAAGAAAATAAAGACTATTTTAAAAGATATTGACAAAAAAACTGACTCCATAAAGAACCCAGTAATGTCAGATTAGCCTAGCATGTTCGTGAAATAGGTTCTGCCTTTCTATTTGTTTGTGATTTGCTAAAGCCTCTTGTTTACCACTGCTTCACTAAGCAACTAGCTAAGAAAACATTCCAGCAGCAGTGCTGGATTTGCCGAGCTAGGGTAAGGGGGCTCCCCCACAGCCCTGAGTTCAACGTGCATCAACATGTCACACAGCAGGAGGGAAGCTGATCTGCCCTGCAGTCCCCATCTCTCCTGATGGATTCAGCCCTGCCTGCTGTGCTTGCACTTATTAACATTTGCATCCTGCAGGGAGCTACAGAAGCAAAACAAGGAATCTCTCCAAGGAGGCCTGGAACAAACTCAAAAGTGAGGAAGGCAAGTGAAGCAGACAAAAAGACCTAGACTTATGTACCTCACTTAGTTGTGGGTGAGCTAACTGATGTCTTCTACCTTAGCTTTGGTAATACATTTGCAACTTGTGTTTTAGTTGGGTTTTGTTTGGTTTTAAATCTTCACAGCCATTCCTTCCTTTCCACCCTCATATCTTGCATCTAAGACATCCATTCCTCTTCCATTAGCCACTTCTCTCTTGCTTCCTCCTGCCAGAATATTGGGAGCTTACCTTATCCCAATGCATCCCCACTGCTCCTCAATGTGCTATGCTACTTTTACAGAGACAATGAGCGGATGCAGCACTTCAGAGGCAGGGAATACACACTTTCCCTTTTCCACAGTGCTTTGCAACTCCCATACATGATCCACTATTGGGCAGGACAATGTGGACTGTGCCTCTCAGCTCTCCCCTTTAACCATCCTGCTTTTGTGTTTTGGAAAAGGGCTCAGCTAAGAAAAAGCGTATCCATGCAGTGCCAAGTAGCACTGAAGTCTATCTTCCAGTCCCCATTTGTACATCCCTAATGGTTTACCTCTTATGTCCATGCTGTGCTGCTTAACAACACCCCCCATTCCCTAGGTGGGCTGTCACTAATCACAGCTCAATACATTCACAAATTAAAAATTAACTGGTAATTCTCTGAAGCAAATTCAGTAAAACCATAGGCAGCAGCCAGTGACAGGACCTGAGCAAATTTCATCCCTACTCAAACAGCATCATTTTGACCCCTTAAAAGCCAAATCAGAGAGAAATTGTACTTTGAAATTAGGTCATTACAAGAGGGGAGGAGGGGATATTGCTGCTGAGCCCATGAGAAAACAATGGTGAAGGGGTGGTTAAGATTAAACAGCTAGAGCGATTAACATCTTATGACTGGTTTTGTTCACTGACCTGTAATAAAATAAACAGCAAGACTAACAAATATGTGATTAGCCTTGTTATTCCAGTGCTGTCTTTGCTGTTAGACTACTGCCATGGTCTTCACTTTTCTTTGGCTTTGTGGTTTTTACTTTGTGGTTTTATAGATAAGACTGGTGAAGTTAAAAGGAGTAAGCAATAGAAATCTAATTACAGTATGTTATACTTACTATATAATTACTTACTTATGCAAATAAGCATAAACCCAAGGTTTATTTTCAGAGTGCAAGTTCCTGCCCTTTTACTTCTCCCTCTCCTGTTGGCTGGCATCTGATTGTCTGCACACAAAAATCAAGCCCAGCACATCATATGTTTTGCTGCTCACATGTTCAGACAGCCACAATTAGAGGGCTGAAAGGTGCTTGTGTGTGCACCACAGCATTGGTGAATCATAGCCTTCTGCTACCTTGACAGGAAAATCCTCCTATCCTGAGCTATAATGTCTCCAGAATGAAAAAAAAAAAAAAAAAAAAAAAAAAAAGAAGAAAAAAAGATATTTCAGTGATCAGTGATCAATTAGTCAGAACAAGTTCAAACACTTTCTTCAGCTATGCAGAAAGCAATGGACAGAATTCAGAGCTCAGATGCAATGCAGAGTCACGAATTTTTCTATGGGACCCAGAAGAGAACTCTGATCATATGTGCACCATATTTATATACATTTGGTGTCTACCATTGCACTGCAATACTACCCATAGTGGGAAAGGTAAGAGGCCATTCTAGCTCTGTTCTTCCTAAGCACCTGATATAATGGAAAAGGGGCAAGTGGGGAATTGAACAGGGAATTATCCCCTTTTCCTCTGGTAGTTTAAGAGGAAAATTGTACCCCAGAGGCTGACTCCAGCAGTGGTGGCAACTTTCTCTCTCAATTCATAGCCCAGTTTATAACACTGAAATCAGATGGTTTCAGCTAACACAGCAGCTGAGGCACAGACATATCATCTGCTGGACCAGAGATTCTAACTTCTTAAACTGCCCCACACAAGTGTGTTAGTCAGAGTCTTTACACTACAGCCAGAGTTACCAGAGCATCAATTTTGTCAGATTGGAAAGTAGTGTAAGTCTACAGGACTATATATATATCTTCGAGAGGCAGCTGTCAGCAACAGCAGTTACCAAAGCCATGAGAAAAATCAGTTTTACTCCATCTCTCTAAAACTCTGTTAAAGATGCTGGCTTCACAAGGGAAGTCATGGTTGAAAGAATGCTTAGAGGTCCTCAAAACAGAAACTAGCCCAGGCAGGCTGTTATGGAGGTGATCTGCCAGGTACTTCCACTCCCAGTGCTCAACACATCATCCATTTAAGTGAAACGTGTGTGGTGAGGTTGCCAGAGGCTCCAGGGCTAGATTTCATGGCCTTTCACGGGGACTTGCCAGCAGACAACTATGAAATCCAGAACAGCATACTTACAGTAACAGCAGCAATACAGCAAGTCAAATACAGCAGGCAAGCAAACATCATGACAACGAAATCCAACAGGATGAATGCAGGTAGTCTGAGATAACACAGACTGGGACAAAAAGACTGAATAATCATAAGAGGACAGAAGGGTATCTAACCTGTTTGGAAATGGTAAATGCACATTAGCCCTTGTCCTTTAATATGGATACAGTTAAAAAAATACATCAGTAAAGTGGTTTGTGATGGAAGGCTGTGAAGGTGGAGGTTTCATATTTCTCCCATCCATTTCCCGAGAAGACACTCTAATCATTCTCTTTCCTTTCTTACCACAGCCCTAAAAGCCCTTTCTTTGGCCTGAAACCTAAGCAAAGCTGCGCTCCACTAAGTCTCCCAAACTGTGCCCTGCCCTCCCTCCTTACAGCCACAAACACTTCTTTGTTCCATCGGAGGTGGAGGCTATGTAGTTGAAAATAGAGCTCTTTTAAGTAAATTAGTTCTACGAAGGTGTTCATCTGTGTGCCAAGTTACTAATGGATCATGTTGACAAGGTCTTCACATGCTTGAATGAGTTCCCCCAAATAAGTCAGATTATAAATCTAGTTTTGGAGTGCAGTGGTTTGTTTCGATTTGAAACCTCATCTACTGGTGATACAAGTAACTTTTATAACCAGCTTTGCATATTCCATGAAGCTGTTTGTTTTTCAGTGTCTAAGATTTAGGTACAAGAAAATGATAATCAGAAGAGAAGAAGTCAAGGTTTGTTACAACCCTGCACCAAACAGGAAAAAAAAAACAGAGAAAAACTTTCAAAATGGAGGAATACAGTTTTCTCTAGCCTACTATCTGTGCTTTAGCGTTAAAGTACTCTGCTTTAGCATTAAACAATAATCCTTCTGAAGTCCTGATAGAGAGCAATTTGAGTTTAATGCCATTTTCTCCCTCTGAATTTTTCAAAACAGACTTTCAAAGGGAAAAGATTGAACCAAGTGACCCACACTCATTTACAATGTTAGTCAGTAATTCAGATACACTGATAAACATCTAGTAAGAACCACTTGATTTCAATCTTTATAGTCTTCTGAGATGCTGCAATTAATCACACACCAGGAAGAGACTGAAACTTTTAATCACTACTTCCTCCTCACACATCTGTGTTAAAATCTGTACACAACAGAAAGGATTAGTAGGCAAAGGCTAACAACACCATGTGAGATGGAGACTATTCCAGCTTCCAGGATAAAGCATGGGAAAAAGTATTGAAACTGAAGCAAAGTTTATCTGCTGTCACAAAAGGAAAGTTTTCCATGGGACAAATTTTTGGTAATTGGGCAAGTGGTAATCAGCACGGGGTGGGGAAGGAGAGGAACAGACCTACACCAGAAGCTGCTCAGGTCTGCTGAGTTTGAGAGCTTTCAGGCAAGAGGTTCTAAAAAGAACCATTTTTATATACTCATACATGTGCTTGTGCCTATCTCACATTGGGTCAGATGGACCACATGGAACAGTTAGCAGCAGCTCAAAGTGTAGTCTATCCCACAGTTACATGATAACAACTTGCACACAGTATCAGCAAATGCAGCATAAAACCCAAAAAAAATGAGTCCCCCATGGGAAATGCAATAAACGTCATAACTACCATAAAGACAAAACATGTGAAATCCCCACAGCTTAGAATGATCTCTTATGTGTTTCTTTTTCCAGATGGGGCATTAGGACTCTGGTATATAAAAGCAAACACAATGTCTGCTCACAGCTCTCAACTTTCATCTCCACAAATTTTCAGAAGTGGGAAAGAGAAGTGGCAACCCTAGTATGTCAGTGCCTTGCTCTGACACAGACACCAGGGTGGACTATGAGTCTTTGCAAATGTTTATATTGCAGATAATTTTTTTTATGAAGATACGAGCTTCTGGCCACTGCTCTGAATGTTGCAGTGACCACCTTGACCCACAACCCTCTGTGAAACAAAACAATTCCTTTAAGGCAAAAAAAGGCTGCTAGAGTATTTATGAGAGCCCAATTACTCAGAACACCATTACCTTTTAAAAAGGAAGAGTGATCCTGGCTTCCAGAAGTGGTTCAGTCTCTGAAATTCCATCAGGTCTTGCCATATAATGATACAAGTGAGTTCTGTTTAGCAGCACATCACAGTTTAAGAAAGTGGGTATAGTTTATCCTTTAAGATTATAGTTACACAGTCTCTCCAAGCGACTTGAGAGACAAGCAAAGTTCAGTAAGGCGATGCAAAAATACACTAAAAATGAAGGAAATAATCTGTTTAATTCAAAGATATTTCCAGGGCCTTTTCATTACCTGAAGACACTAAAAGAAAGTGGAGCGACTTCTCCTAGGTAAAGAATATCTTTACATCACCCAGGGAAGGGCTGGCAGGGCTAGCTGATAATAAATTTCTGCTGTGGGCTGAGGTATGCAATATGTTGCTTATGATCATACTGTCATATAATACTTAAACTAATAATACTTGAACGTGTTTGCAATGGATACAGTTTTCCTAACATAAAAGCTGTGTTGGTTAAAGTCAGGCAAAGGATTAATACTTGCCAAGGTGCTTCTCTCATTATTTAGACAGGCTTTCAGTAAAGCCATAGCAGCTGGAATACTCCACATCCCCACACTCACAAAACTCAGCAGTTACCCACATGGCAATTGCCTGCACACCATGGAAGCCTATGGAGTGACATGGTAAATGTCTTTTAACAGCAAAATACTGAAAAGGACACATTATTCAGGCCTGGTCATGACTAAGTGCTAGACATCATCCCCAAATCTCATGAATACATTTGCTCCTATTGTCTTGACACAGAGTCCTTATAAATCACAATTCTTCAGATCATAAAGCATCTTCCATTTACTTGCTATCACATGTACAATCATACCCATTTGTTGGCACACCTGAGCTCTTCCATATGGGTAAGAATTAAAACTTTTCCATTAGTTTCAAAAGAGTGAATATTTTTGCAATCCTATCTCCAGAACAGAACATGGTTCCTCATAAATACATGTAGAAGCTGGTAATGCTCCTTTTCCTATATGTCTGTCTTGTTTAGTAATGTCAAAATCAGTTAAACTTGTCTTTTCTGTGTATTTGCTATTTGCCACTGCAGAATTTTGTTTCCCACAATATTCAGCTCTATAAAAAAGAAAAGCCCCAAGGTCAAATGTCAGGTCTTACTGATTTTTGTCCCAGGTTATGTCCATCTCCCTGAGATCTGCTCCCTCAATGCCTGAGGTGGCTATTGGATCTTGTATGAAATGCCTAAATTCAGGGCAGACTATATTTATTGAAACCTAGGGAATAGAGAATAATTCTTGACTGTGGTGCAGTAAATTCCAAAAATTGCCTCTTTGCAGAGGCTGGCTGTCTCACACTGAGTTACTGCTCTCATACTAAATAAACAGTGATGGCATTCCAAAATTCTGGTTCAAACAAATCTTTCTTCAGCGCTACAAACATATTAAAGTTGTGCAGTCCAGAGGGAAATCTGATTTCTTTCTCTATTTTCACAAGTTTTCAATCTAGGAATAGATCCCAACTCTATACTTACCAGGGATACTACTGTTTTTCAGCAAAGTTCTGGAGACTTTTGGAAAGAGAAAGCAGTACAGAGAGCACAGAACAATTAGGACACTGCAACCTTATCTAGTGTATGTTTAATTTTAAATCACTTAATCTTGGCTTGAAATGGTAGGCTTTGATTTTGTTTTGCCTAGCAAACATTCTGATAATGGAGTCCTTGAATAAAATCAGGAAACTTTTACAGCAGTGAGGTAGACTACTTAAAACTCACATCTCTCCTTGCTAATGTCAGAGACCTCATTTAGCCATTATTTCACACTCACATGACTCATCAATAACAGCCTGTTAGTGATCCTCACCAGCCTTTCCCTGACAACACTGGAGAGGAAAAGAGAACTATTCTTTACCCTTTCTGTCCTTTCTTTTTCACACGGGACACTATCTCTGCTGTCCTGCCTGTCCTTCACTACATGAAGTAGACTGTTCAGCTACTGCAAATGTTTGGCGTACATAAAAACACCATGCTTCAGCCAGAGGGAAATGGAGCATGAACAACTTGGCTCTCATGGCAGAGGTGTGAAAAAGTATGCTTCCTCTTGTTCACAAACACCTAATACTGTGCATTTATGGGAACTGCACAGTGTAAGGAATATGTGTGTTAGCATGCTTAACTAATCCAGACTTGCAAAATACAGCAGTTAAGGTATAGTATCTCTTTGTCTGCTTAGAACAGGAAATCAAAATATTTAATTTGTCTTCAGCAGGAATAAAATAAAGAAAGAAGAGACCAGTTCCCCAGACAGGAATAAATATGCCTACTTACTGCAACAAAGTGTCTAGTTCAATTAGTGCAATTGAGAACCTCGGCTGTGTAGTGATATGCACATTACATGCTGGCATTTCCTCTGGCAAAAGGCAAGAACCAACAGAAATAAGTAGTCAGAGATCAGGGTGATATGTAGGGTGTCTGCATTCTAGATTCTGCTGCATCCTAGAGCTTACAGGTGGCTATACTTCTCCAATGTTTTCTACATGAGACAGGGATGGTGGCAATTCCTAGTTTTTAAGGACCACTTAGAGGTCGCACTTGCTTTTGTTTGCAAATGTTCAGAAAATCTCAAGATGTTAAGAACAATGGTGCTAAGTAGAGGAACATTGGACATTCACAGAACATCCAAGTTTTCACTTACAAGTCATCTAGGCTCCTGCATCTTGCTTTAAGGTTGGTAGCATGCAGTACAGCTGCTGGCATGCAGGCCGTCTTTCTCTACAAAACCAGATCTGCTATTTTCAGAATACTTCTATGCTGAAGTTTTTCTGAGGTCCAAAAGCAGTCCATCTCCATGTAAAAGCAGCTGTCATAACAGCATGCTGGCTGAGGGCAGCTGCAACAGATGGAAATAACCACTCTCCTCAGACCACAGATAATGTTAGTCTAACAAGATATTCTGGCTCCAGAGTTTAAGATCAACCACAGCCCTTCATGCAGTGTTCAGTTCATCTGTAGCATAGGGTCCTAGGAACAGGATATAAGGAGTAGCTGGATGAGTACTTGGAAGACAAATCCACTGGGAATTTTCAAAAAGAGAGAAGAAACATCCAGCTCAGAAAACATCTTGAGCTAAAAAAGCTTGAGGTCCCGAAATTTTCATTAAATGTCATATATATGACATTTCTCTCAGTGCCTACCCCTGGAAGTTACTTGGCTGGATGGCCCATCTAACCCATGACGGCTGCTCCACATTTGTTCCAATAAGGAATTTACATACACCTGCCCTACTCAAGTTCAAACTCTCTCCATTTCCAGACTTCGTTACCAAGTCCAGTGCCCACTGTATAAATCTGTGACGGACCATGTGGCATTCAAAAGACAAACTGCTCCACAAAGCAAGCATGATCACAGACAGAACAAAAAAAAAGTGTACCTCTTCTGAGCCTGACAAAGATCTTTGAGAAATACAAGTACAGACCTGTACATAGAAGCTGTGCCTGTAATTGAATTCAATTTACTTAACATTAACTATGAGGAAGATTTTTGTTACAAAGAAAGTATACAGGGGTTCAGAAACAAATGCCAGACTCAAAACACCCTCTTCCCTCAGTCTGCATTCAGTATTAAAGGGTACAATTTCCTGGCTGAGGAAGTACCTCCAAGAGAAAGGCTGGCAATAGTGATACCATTTACAACAGCCATTAGAATCACAACTAGAGCTATGTAAAAGCTAGAGATTTGTCCCTGAAGTTTTGCAGTTTCATGAAATTGCCATGCAAGATTCGTAGTGAAAGACGCGCAAGAAAGCCCAAAACAAGTAGCATTTTGGTTGAGAAAGAAGCCAGTGAACAAAAAGACCCAAAATTCCTTCATGCAGTATGAGCAATAAAAATGAAAGCGCACTGCATATGAATAAAATTTGTGAAGTTTAGCTCAAAGGTAGGTGTGGAACTGTGTGAACCAGTGCATGCCTCTGACTGTCCTGGAAAATTTATAAGTTACAAGAATTTAGGTAGAATGATAATTAACATATCACAGGGTGAAAAAGTAGAATTTGGGATTTTTATAATGCGCATTTAGGGGCAAAGATGGAGGGTTCTGGGTGTGTCCCTGTCCTTCTTATTTGTCTTTTAGACTCCATCTTCTGCTGTGGTGGTGGCACTTTCTAATTGGTTTTGAGTAAATGTACACTGTTTGATGTGGTTGATAGGTGTTGGAGAGTTGTTGTAAATAAAGCATACGTAATTTTTAGTGTAAGAGATAGCACTGTCCCAAAGGGGAAGGAGTTTGGGAGTTTTTGAGAGTCTGCCTGGTCCTGACCTACAAGGAAGACCTCAGCAGGCCAGAGCCACAAATGTAAGATAACAAAAATAAACAAATCCTTGATACAATAAGAGAACAGATGATCTCAACCTCTTCTTCAGATGCAGGGCTGGGGAAAAACAGAAGCTGTCACAGAGACAGAAATCAACTCAAAGCCAAGCACAGAAACAAAAAAAAAATATTTTTCATATTTTAAAAACCTGACATGGAAGGAGTGAAAAGGTGTCACAGTTACACCCTAGCAGAAATACCAAAGATGAGAACAACTGAGTGAATGCAGCAAACAGCCTAGCATGGGTATAGCTTCTTGTAGACAAGTATGTTTGCAAACATCTTTAGTTGGTCTACCAATAAAAGATGCAGAGGGGAAATGTCAAGCAGTTGTCTTATTATCTAGCTCTGATAAATTTACTAAAGAAAGCCTATAGTGTACTTGACAGTTTTCAAATATTGAAACAGTTACACATAGAAAATACTTTGGTTGTGTTTTCTGTCTGGCTAATTTCCACTTTAGTTTTTCAACTGCTGAAAAAGACCTAAAGTTTATATCATCTTAGATTTCTAAGATTTTTAAGTCAGGAAAATAAGGTTGAAATAACCTATATCAAGCAAATGTAAGGAATATCACCAAATAATACTGTTGAATTTAATATTTCTAACTTGATTTTACTGCTGCTAAGACATGGCAGTCCAGCAGACCTAAAGTGCTCAGTGGCCTAACTTGGGATGGACAGAACAGTCTTGTTTTTTCTCAGCATCATTAAGAGATGTGAAAGCTTCAGCATGATTCAAATATAGTAGAATTATTGTCTCTCTTCTACATTACAGAAGATTTCTGGGAACCCAGGACTGGGAACAGGAGATGGGGACAAAGTTGACTGAATGTGTGATAAACAGAAGTCATCCACAGAGCTATCAAGGAACAAATGTGGATTCATTTTCTCCAAATGCTCACAAAAACTTGTCAAAGGTCTGCTAACAGGATACTTTCAGCATGAAATTATGCTAACAATTTCTCCCCACTTTCAGAGTCCCAAAGGGACATCATCCATTCTCTAGTACTAGAGAAAGGAAGACAGCAATAATGGTCTACACATCCTATAGAAATTGGATATAAGGGCTTTGCTAGGCTTAGGGCTCAGTAGAAGTGTCCCTATGGACTCTTGCAGTCTTTGGATTGCTTTGTACAACCCAGGCATAACCCAGTCAGCTTTCAAATACTTTCCAGTGTGATTAGGAGTACTTTTGTTTTATTGCAGATGTCTGTCTTTGAGGGCTGCTCCTGTGACACCACCACAGACCCATCAGATCTGCATGCCTTCCTCAAGTGCTCATAAAGTGGAAACCAGCTGCTGGATGATCTATGAATGTCCCAACTACACAGGCCATCAATACTTCCTGAAGGTGGAATCTCTCCTGACTGCCAGCACTGGGTGAGCTTCAATATAAAAAACACCTCACACATACACACACCACCACCACCCCCCACCACCCCCCCCCCCCCCCGCAAAACAAAACAAAACAAAACACCTACAAATCCAGATTTCTGCACAGAATTGAATTGGTCATACTTCCATCTCAAGGCCTACACTGTGCTCTTTTGTTTAGCTAGGTCCTCACACCATTTAGAGACATGAACTCATGTTGACCCTCCACAGCACAGAAGTAGCAGCTTTCCCTAGGGCCTGGGGTTAGGAACCAAGAGAGAGACCCATTAAAGATTCTACAGCCAGTTCAGTGTACAAGTGGGCCCCCACAAGTCTCTCACATACTCTAACAGCACACTGTTTACACTACACTGCAGAATCTTTAAAACTCCATTTCAAGTTTTACAACACCAGCCATCATTCAGGTCTCTATACCCTTTCTGTGTTCAGGAGTTAGCCTAGCCAAGTCCCTGGGATATTCACAAGGGCACACCTTTGGTTCCACATCCCACTCAGAAGCAGGCAGTGTGTTTGCAGCCAGTATTTAACTTTTTGGAGGCTGTGGTACTAATATTTTGCAATATCCCCACCTCTAGTCAAAGTTAGAGCTTTCCTAAGCCCATTTTCCCTTAGTTACTTCCATTTATTTGCCTTCTTCCCCAAACCTAGAGAAGTTAGGCTCCAAGCTGCTATAGCAGAAATCCTTGAGACAACCTTACCCTGCTCAGCTGAGAGGGAATTCAATTCAAACAGATCAACAGAGACTATTAGCTCATACGCATCCTTCAGTCTTGGTTGCTGCTATGTTGTTTTTTTCCTGACACATTGATTGCTTTCAGGAATCATGCTGCAGATCCATACTGCTGAGCACTGCAACATAATAAAACAATTCATTAAATACCTTCTTAATTAAGGCAGAATGATTTGAAGTGCAAGTATGGTAACTTCACTGATCCCTGGCACTAAGATTGTAGAGTAAAGGATTGCTTACTTTGAGCGAAAAGTCAGTTTGGTGAAGGAAAAAGAATAATTTTATGATGCAATCTTGTCAATCTTGTGCAGTAACAACTGGTGCCTTCAAGCATCTGCAAAAGAAAGACAGCTGTAGCACAAATCTACATGTTAGCTCTTGCATAGCTAATCTAAATGACAGCAGAGAAGAGGTGCAGTTCTAAGACTCAACTCTCATCCATGAATTTTTGCTGTTTGTTAAGAACCTAGACAGATCAAAGCATAAAAACACATACTATCTACTTAGTCTGAAAAGGTCTTTAAGAGGTACCCACACAAGAACATTCCTAGCACAGCTGCAAACTTAAGGCTTGTGATAAGGGAGCCCATACTACAAAAAAGGGAGAAGAGATGAAGTCACTGCCTGAGCCTTTGACAACGGTGCAGTCATTATACTGAAGGCCCCCTGTGGAAACAAGCTGAAAGGACAGACAAGGACAAAAGTACTCACCGGCGTCCCAGGCGACCCTGGGGTGAATTCCTTTCTGAATTTAAGTCTGGCGAATGGCTTAACCCCGCATATCTGAAAGCAGGGCAGGCAGGGCGACTTAATGTTATTAGCCAGACCATCACCTCCCAGCTTTAGCTGTGGCCAGTCTCCAACACTTTGAAAGAAAGTAACTAAAATCCCTAGATACAAGTTTATATGTCAAGGGGCAAAAACATACCTTCCTATTTACAAATTTTACAAACAACTAGCAAGCTCTGAATTACCTGGGGTACACAGTGAATATAGTAACAGAAGGAAAATTAAACATTAGGTTTGCTGACTTACCTAACAGAATAATTGCAACCTCAGCTGGCAATCATAGCCAGAGAAATTCAAATCACCCTCAGCAAAACGTCATCACAGAGACCTTGGAATCTTACAAGGACCAGCTTGCCTCTTTCCAATAACCAAAACAAATCTAATCTCAAGTTATTTTGGCTGAATGTTCAGGAACTAGCATTCAAAAAGTCTTATTTCTTTACATTCAGCATAAGGTATTTTGATAAGAGAAATTTTACATGCAGCCACAAGGCCATTTTTTTTACCTGCACTGTAAAGATTCCTCCTTGCTTATGTGCAAGAGCCTTTTTGTAAAAAAAAAAAAAAAAAAAGGTGGAAGAATTGAGGGGCAGGTTCATTTCTAATCTAATTTCTAAATCCGTTTCTATTTTGGGTCTTTATTGTTGGTAAACAAAGCATTAGCTTTAAGACATCAAGAACAAGCTCAGCTGAAAGCATTGCCATACATTAATCTCAGCATGATTTCTGTTGGTCTGAGGCTTGGTTTCAGTAGAAGCCTTAGGGCCAAACAACAAGCCTGAGAATATCTAAAAGTCAAATACAGATTTTTGCCTGTTTCATTTGCATGGACAGAAAATAAGCATAATTTCACTAAAGCAGTACTATAAGGTGTGTGGCTTTTCCTGCCACTTCAGAGGCTCCTGGACTCAAAGTTACAATCCAGTGTAGTCCATTTCTTTGTTAAATCTTTCCTTAACACAAGATTAATGCCTTCTCCTTATCTACACCCTTCTTTCTACCCATTGTGTTACCTGGACTTGCTGACAAACAAGTTTACTCCATCATAAAATGACTGAGTTACTAATTTATGGCTCCTGATGAGCGCCATTAAAACCCACAAGTAATAAACAAAGTATGAGAAATAACCACTGTTGTAAACAGTTACCACAAGACAGCAGCTAAGGGACAATGGAATACTAATGATCATTGCCTACCTGACTGTTTAAGGTCCATGATACATAATTACAGAAGAGCAGGCAAGAGAAGTCTAACAATTATCTCACCGCTGAAACAATCTAGTAACATTCACATTTTAAAGTCTCCCTCAATAGCTGGCAAGGTTTTATTTACACCTTCCTCCGTTCTTTGATTTCCATATCCTTTGCTGAGTCCTTATGTAAGTAAGTACACTGAATTATAAATTCGCCTAGAATTATACTCCACCTGCAGAGACAAAGCTGTAACCCACCTTTTTCCACTGACCTCTCTCATTATTGCCCATAATATCTATGTAAGAAAAAACTCATAGCAAATACAAAATGTCTGTCTGTACAGGGAGAGACTAAACTTGACATACACCTAGTGATGCAGACACCCCAAAGCCACTTCAACAACCTTACAGGGAGCTACCTGGCTTAGGAAAATCTCTAGAAGGTCAGACCAGGAGACCACTCACCCTGAATGACACAGGAACAGACTGTTCTGTTGCAAACCACAAATGCTTTACTTTCCATCTAGAGCACCTACGTAAGGCAAGAACTGCCTACACAAGCAGCACTGATTGCCTAGGCCCACTAAAATAACTACATTGCTACAACTCCAGCAGAGTGGAAAATGACTGCTTTGTAGTCTGGGAGCATCCAGATTATGGGGGCGACAGCACTTAGCCAGGGAGGAGTCTCCCATTTCTATCAGAGGATGGTTTTTTATTGCTTCATTGAAGGCTGTTGCAGGACTGGTGTGTGTAGGAGCAGCTGCTCTTACAGGAGTTGGTAATGCAAAAAAGCAGAGCAGTATCTGAAGGGAGGATTGGGATTTTTACATGGCTCTGCTAGGGCCTGACTTCTTCAAAGGGAGCAAGTTGTAGGAGAAATTTGAAATAAGCTGTTGTTTAGTCTAGAAAGGGCTGCAAAAGTGTGATAAGAGTTTGTAACTCAAAAGACCTGCTAGAAAGAGCTTCTTTTTATCAAATTACTGCAGAAGGGCCTAATGATAGTGGTTTGCTAGAAAGGTGATGCAGGTTGACTGTTAGGGAGGAGCTCCCAGCAGTAACTCAAGCCCTGAGGTAAGTCTCTCTCATGGAGAAGGCAGGCTTTCGTTTTTAACTAGACACATTTCACCGAAGGGGTTCCAGAGTGGTTTAAGCACAGCAGATCCTGCCCTAGGGACAGAGCTAGACTCTAAGCTCTTATTTTTTTCTTGATGGAAAAAATTATGTTACATTCTCAAGGCAGCATAATATTGCGGCTAGCATCAAGTACCAGAGCACATGTATCACACGACTAAAAATAATTTTACAGTCTCATTTTTGTCAGTGTCCCTCCATCGTGCTAGATACTATGTTTAGATATTGCAGTAAAAGATTCTTCTAGCACTCCCACAGTGGTGATCCGCATGAAATAACATTGAGCACAGATTAGCTCTTAAATTTCTCCAGAGAAACTTCACCTATCTTCTAAATACAAGACAAGTATGCAAAGGTCTGTTGCAGGAACGTATCTCCATCTGTCTTTGCGCTCTTGGTGATACTTATACATCCCTTGAAAAAATTAATGTAACAGACATTACAATGATACTGCACAGTCAATTCCTTTGCAAAGGATTTCCAAACCTTGTATTAAATAGCAAAGGTGGGAAAAATCCCCTGAAAGTAATCAACTGTGTAGCGAATGACAATGCTTTATTGCATGAAGTCGTATGGACCCAACTGAGGAGATGACTCAGTGGCAGAAGGACCAGGGCTGAGGCTCAAAGTTGAAGGACTGTGATTCACCCAGCAGACTAGAGAGATGCCCCATCCCTCCTTAAAACACCTCCTCCCTGCTTTGGAGTCTGACACATTACTTTCCGGCCTCACTTCCCTCACAGGGAACAAGAGGACACAGAGGGAAGCCCATTTTCTGGGAAGTGCACTGAGTCGTGCAGAGAAATCCTGTTATTGAAGGAGCAGGAGGAAAGTCCTTCACTGGGGTGTGGTGTCTCGGCTGCGTCAGCACAGGCTGGTGTGCTCGGGCAGGGCCATCTGCAAGGTGAGGGATGTCTTTTTGCATTTCTCCTTTGGAAATCTATCTTTGGTTCCTTAGTCTTATGCAAGCTCTGCATACAAGGTAGGGGGCTGCCTTACAGGGGCAGCAGGTTGCATGTATGGATATATTCACGCTCTGCGAGCTATGCTGGCAGGCTTCTCTGGAGCATAAGTAAAACACATGTATGTGCTTGGTTCCCTTTATTACTTATGAAGCAAAGCAGTGAGGAGGTTTCCTGAGGTGCTCAGGATGGAGATGCTGATTCCTTAGGGACACGCTCCTGGTGCGGCCGAGTGGCGTGGGCCGGGCAGGGCCCGCCAGCTCTGCGGGTGAGGCGCCGGAGGCCGCACCTGATCCTGCCCCTGCAGGGACAGGCACAGGCACAGGCACAGGCTCAGGCTCAGGCACAGGCACAGGCTCAGGCACAGGCACAGGCACAGGCTCAGGCACAGGCACAGGCTCAGGCACAGGCACAGGCCAGGCTCAGGCTCAGGCTACAGGCACAGGCACAGGCACAGGCACAGGCTCAGGCTCAGGCACAGGCACAGGCTCAGGCACAGGCACAGGCTCAGGCACAGGCACAGGCACAGGCTCAGGCTCAGGCTCAGGCACAGCTCAGGCCAGGCCACCAGGCCAGGCTCAGTCAGGCACAGGCTCAGGCTCAGGCACAGGCTCAGGCTCAGGCTCAGGCCAGCACAGGCTCAGGCATCAGGCACAGGCTCAGGCACAGGCACACCCGGCTCAGGCCAGGCTCAGGCACAGGCACAGGCTCAGGCACAGGCACAGGCTCAGGCTCAGGCACAGGCTCAGGCACAGGCTCAGGCT
Source organism: Sitta carolinensis (assembly GCA_032173965.1). Taxonomy (NCBI): domain Eukaryota; kingdom Metazoa; phylum Chordata; class Aves; order Passeriformes; family Sittidae; genus Sitta; species Sitta carolinensis. The sequence goes on from CM063288.1 coordinate 24,604,274, forward strand.
CAGGCACAGGCTCAGGCCAGGCCAGGCAACAGGCTCAGGCACAGCAGGCTCAGGCACAGGCACAGGCTCAGGCTACCAGGCACAGGCACAGGCTCAGGCTCAGGCTCAGGCACAGGCACAGGCTCAGGCACAGGCACAGGCTCAGGCCAGGCACAGGCTCAGGCACAGGCACAGGCTCAGGCACAGGCACAGGCTCAGGCACAGGCACAGGCACAGGCTCAGGCACAGGCACAGGCACAGGCTCAGGACTCAGGCTCAGGCACAGGCTCAGGCACAGGCTCAGGCTACAGGCACAGGCACAGGCTCAGGCTCAGGCAGGCACAGGCACAGGCACAGGCTCAGCAGGCTCAGGCACAGGCACAGGCACAGGCCAGGCACAGGGCACAGGCACAGGCAGCTCAGGCACAGGCTCAGGCTCAGGCACAGGCAGGCAGGCACAGGCTCAGGCACAGGCTCAGGCTCAGGCACAGGCACAGGCTCAGGCCAGGCTCAGGCTCAGGCACAGGCACAGGCTCAGGCTCAGGCCAGGCACAGGCACAGGCTCAGGCTCAGGCTCAGGCTCAGGCACAGGCTCAGGCTCTCAGGCACAGGCTCAGGCTCTGCCCCGGACTGCCCCTACTGCAGCCAAGATGGCGCCCGCGGCTTCCCCGCCCCTCGGTGGCGGCCCGGGGCGTGTGCGGAGCGCGGGCGGGGCGGGCGATGTGGCGAGGCTCGGCCCCTCCTCTCCTGCCCGGCCGCCACTCGCCGCGGCCCGGGGAGGCTGTGGAGAGGCCGCGGGAGCGCGGCGGCAGCTGCGGGAGGCCGGGGCGCGGTAGGTGGCGGCGCGGGGCGGGCCGGTCCCGGCGGGAGCGGGCGGCGGCGCGGCGCGGGGCTCTCCCCGCGGCTCTGCCCGGTAGCCGCCGGCCTGCGGGGCCCGCCGGGGTCCGGAGCGGCCGCGGAGCCCGGGGCAGAAGGGCGGTGGCAGCGGCTGTCGCTGCCGGGCCCGGAGCGGGAGCGGCAGTACCCGGGGCTCCAGGGGCCCCGCTCGGCAGCCCTGCGGCTTCCCGCCCCGCAACAGCGAGAAAGCGCCACGAACATTAAGCGCCAGAGCTCTCCGTCACCGGGGAATAGTGTCAGAGAGCAAAGCGATGCGACCTGCCGCCGCCCGCTTCCCCAGGTTGTCCGTGGGCTTTAAGTGCGGATTTGTTTTTTCCTCCCTGCCCCAAAGGCCTGAAGGGTATGTTTTCACTTTCAGAGATTAAAACCGAAGCGGCGCTGGGGAAGAACGGACATGCTTGACACTTGTCTGCAGTTGATTGTGTTGCATTTCGTTGTTTGCTGGAAAAGGAGAGACTGAGACCCTGTTACTTGGCTTCTTCTCCGGTTATGATATAGCGAATAATAAAACTGTGGGAAGAGCACCTGGGAACTGAGCATGGTAGGATCTTGAAGAGAAAAGTAGCTGGGATCGACGGGAAGAGGAAGGGGAGGAATGGCATCCCGAGAGAGGCTGTATGAGCTTTGGATGCTTTACTGCAATAAGGTAAATATTTGTGTTTCTTTGCTTTTATCCTCTCATGTTTGGTAGTCAGATATTTAAATTGTAATATCTTTTTTTCTTGGAAATTGCACAAACATTATTAGCTGCTGTAAGGATGTAATTGCACTTCTTAGACTATTTACAGCCTCATCCCATGGTTTGCTGTTTAGGTTGGTCCTTTTTATTTTTGAGATGAGAACTGCAGTGTTCGTGGGTCAGTTTAGGCAGATATTGTAGCTATATATTTTAACTATGTGCATGCATACGTTTACATAATTCTTTGTTTTGTAGCACATTGAATTGTACTGTATTGATTTAATTCAGTGCTTCCTAGTATTTAGGGTGGTACTTACTGATTTCTGAACAGCTTCAGTTTTATTTAAACTTTATTAACAAAACCCTTCCCAAAGAGCAGATTTATTAAGTTACTCCAGAGTCTGCCTTTGCTGGCTATTGCCATAATATCTACATAGTCCATTAGCAAGGAATTTCCTTCACCTGGCAGGAATAATATAGAAATGCTGTCCTGCCTCCATTTGCATTTTATAGTGTAAAGCAATTAATCTGTTTAAAACACATGTCCTAATTGCTGCCGGATGTGCTGAGTATGTAGAGAAATTGGACTGCAGAAAGGTAGTTGTAGAATAAGTAGCGTTAAAAAAATAGCTGTAAAGGTGGAGGAAAGGACTGGTCTACTGTCATACAGGAGGTGGGTGGCAAGGATAACTTCTGATGGCGTTATTCTCTGGTTTTGTTTTGCCTTTTTGCAGTCTCATGCTTCGTTTGTATTTCAGTTTCTTTAAGTCTCCAATCCAGTAGGACATTAAAGGTAGAACAGTCCTTCCCTTCGTCTTCCCACCTCATTTCTAGAGAATGCCCATCTCAGGAGCTGTAGAATGTGAAATGTTAAGTAAAGACCACTTAACACAAGTGCCCAAAGTACTTGTCTTAATTGTATAATTTCCTTTTTTGTGCAGCCTTAATCCTCTATGTGTTGTTAAAACTAGTGCATAACAGCGTGGTATCAGTTCTTACTGCTTCTGGTGTGGTGATCTGCTGGCTTGAACCTTTGCCTTTTAAACCGGCGTGGTAATGATAATGGCAGTAGGAAGTGGAGTAGCACTGGGGAAGATGGATGTTTTGCCAGTGAGTTCATCGGTGTGAGAGGAACAAATGCGCTTGGAATACACTCAAAGAATCCTGACTTGACTCAGCCTTGAGAGACATTAAGGCCGCAGAGATGAGCCAACTTCTGAATTTCTTTGCTAGGCTGTTCATTGACTCTTTCCTCCCTTGTTTAAAATATTCTTTTGTCTGTCTTGGACCTACTCCCCCTTTACTGGAACCTTTCATTCAGATTGTATACTGTCTATCTCCATGTTGTTCGCATAGCAGGAAAGTTTGCATGAAGGAATGCTATTTAAAATGTGTGGTTTAGAGGATGTTCAGTTTCTTTATAGGAATGATGTGTCCACATTCTACTCAGATTTCAGGTGGTAGAGGATGAGCTATTTAAAAATAAAAAAATCTTTTCCTATGTTTTATGTCCTCATTAGCTATCTACTTTTTTGGCCATGTTTTCTTTCAGACCCATATATTAAGGGCATGATTAAATGAATTTGTTGATAAGGGCTTGTTCCTAAGTAACAAAACATTTATTTTAAAAATAAAATATAGTGTCTTCTAAATATGAGGGCAACTGGAGTAATTCAGAAAAAGGAGTCTTTACTTTTTCAGTAAGTGTTAGGCACAAAACGTGTTTTTTTCCTTATCTCTCAGCTGGTTCAAGTTTAAATGATATCTTATTCTGCTTGAGGCAGGCATCCAGAATTAGAGTCTTGGGTTAAGCTTGGTGAAGTTAAGAGCAGATGAAGAAGCTATGTCTCCATCTTGGCATGTAAAATGTGGGACGCCTTAATGTAAATTAGAGTAAATGTAAACTAGTTTGTTCTATCTATTTGGCAACATCTGTATATTGTGCTTTTTTTCTTCTCAGAGCAGAATGGGAAGGTGTAAACCACAGGATATAGTGGTTTAGAGAAGTTCTTTATACCTGGGACTGCCAGGTGAAGTGTAGTATGTTGCACTGCAATGACTTTGTCCCAGAATGACATCCTGGGAAAGAAAGCTAGCGAATACCTTCAAACTAGAAAGAAGGCTGGAGAGTTACAGTTGAGTAAAGCAGGAATTTATTGTGCCACAAACCCCAAATATGTGGCTTTAGCTTTTGCAGCCTTGTTAGCTACAGAAACTTCGAAATCCAAGCTACTCCTTTGTGATGCTTCAGATTGTTGCTAATAGTCTTGCCTTTTGATAATCGGGTCCTTCATGATAATCTTTTAAATACAGCGCCCTGTGCTAAAGCAGCAAGGCTTTTCACAGCTTTCAAGTTCTATATAATGCTGTGTTACCATCTTACCATCTATCATGGGTCACGGCTCTTGTTCTTTGTGACCCCTTGACATCTCTGGCGGTATCAGCTGTCAGTTGCAACACTTACTTTTGTGCAAGGTAACATTAAGAAGGCATTTCTCTATTTTCATTGCTTCTTGTGCAGTTGAGGAATTGGAGATTTGGGCCGACAGCGACATTAATCAGGGCCTCTGCAGGAGCAGTCTTTGGAAGACACCATGTGTGAGATGGTTTAATTTTTCTGGGGTTTTTTTGTGGATTTTTTGTTTGTTTGTTTTGTTTTGGGTTTTTTTTTGTGTGTGTGTTGGGTTTTTTTTGTTTTGCTTTAATAATATTTAAGTGTCTGCAAGAGTTTGGTTTTAGTCAGTATTCAATTGTTTTTCATCTGGCAGTTTCTAGTTTAAGTCTGAGATTTGGTTTTGGAGGTTTTTTTTCTTCTGTATCCCTAAAAGCTACAGATTAGTCTATTGTTACAGATGAAAGTGGTAGCCACATTTGATTTAAAATGCTTCTGTTGTTTCATGGAAGCAGTTTAAAACTTCATTAGATTCAGTAAATTTTAGATTTGAGTCGCTGAGATTGTTACCACCATGTTGCATTATTCACAATCTAAGTCTGTTTTTGTCTTGAGTCTTTTGTTGGTTTTTTTTCTTTTTTTTTTTTTTTTTTTTTTTCCAATCTGTTGATGTTAGGGTTTCTGCAAAGAGTGCCTTGTTAAGGATGTAACTTCTTGATCATTTTCAGTTTCAAATGGTTTTAGTGGTTGGGGGATTTTTTTCTGTTCAGTGAATTATTAATATACAATGCCTTTACTCAAATATTGATAGGGATATAAACTGCTGTCTTCTCATCCAAATGTTGGAAAGTGAGCATTTTAAGATTATTGAACTGTGTAGAATAGATAGCAAAAATTTTTTGCAGTTGATTACCAGTTCAAAGCCTTCAATAACCTACAGAGGCACATGGAACACTTCTTATATAAGTGCATATAGAGCAGATACCTTAAAATGCTTTACTAATGTAAGTGCACAGCAGGAGAAGAGGTCCATTAGGTAGAAGAAAAGAACATGCTTTGATGTGTGTCTGTGCCTTTGGGTTTGTCACTGAGGTAATCTACCAGTTTTGTCTTGTAGCATTAGACTATCATGGCTGTAATATTACTATGGTAATATTGCTATAGTAATATTGTTGATTAACCTTTATTAGATATTAATTATATATCAATATAGGAAATTTATTTCTGTTTCATAATCCTCTGAAGTAACTTTTGCTGCAGATTCAAAATAGAGATTCAACCTGTCTTATCTGTAAGATTTTAACTATATGTTATATATGTTGTTCATTTCCAGTTGTTCTGGTAGGTATTTCAGACTCTTAGATATAAAGCATATCAGGATTTCTGATATTTTGGATTTTATTCAGAAAGTGTTCAGATAGCCTTTTATATGGAGATTTTTCTAGTCTATGAAAATAAGAGATCCTAGTTGCCTTCAAAAGCTGTTTCAAAGGCATTAATGCAAATACTTAACTGCCATATTCACATCAGAAAATCTTCAGTTTTCATGATGCTACAATGTTCTGAGCTTTTTCTTACACTTTTGTCTTCAATAAAATTCTGATTTTATTTAAACACGGCGTTTTCCTGTGAGACGACATAGTGATTTGAAGGGAAAGCTGTGGCTGTTCTTGACTCAGTTCAGAGCCCGTGCTTCACATTTTCAAGAGGGAATGTTCAACCTTAGTGTCATTGATACGGTTGGGACTCTGTGTTAGCTGATCATAATGATCTGGTCTTTACTAATGCAGAGAGCTGAGACAGTCACATCTCTTGCTGCGTTAAGCGCAGCAAACCTGTGCATAAGCTGTTATGTCAAATGTGCTTTCTTACCTTGTGCTGTACCTCTCATTTGTTTTTACAAAATCTGATTGTATTGAGATAAGTATGTTGTGGTTTCTCTCTGGCCCATTGAGGGATATTTATTCTCATTTAATATAGTAACGTTGTTTCTCAAAGAAATGTGAGTTTAGCCAAATTATGCTTTCTTGTGGTGAGAAACGTATAATTCAACCAGGATATAGTACTCTTTGACATTGAATTGTGAGCCCCAGGTGAAACACTGACCTTTGCATCCCAAACGTGAGCTCATCCTGACTTGGCTTGCCCTTGCCTTCCTTTTGGTGCAGTTGCTGACTTGTCAGTGATGCAGATCACATTGCTATATTTTGCCTTAGTTAGATTTGATAAAGAAGTATTCAGCTTACAGTTAGATGAATGTTTGAGCAAAACCAGTGCTCATAAAAGTGTTTTATCATAACTCAATGTCATGTAAATTCATGCCTCTGCTGAAACTCGTGAGTGAAGTCTTTTAAGGAATTGCTGTGTAAGGTATGTTTTCTGTAGATTGTTTTAAATAAATCTCTGCATTCCTAGGGAGTGTATCTTGTAGAAGATCATGTCACTAGTCACTTGTGGCCATGCAGTGGTAAAAATATTTTTGTTCTGTCTCTATTCAAGAGGCTGAACTAAGAATGGCTATAGATAAACAACAACAGTTGGTCTTGAATTCTGAATTAACTGCTATTTAAAGCTATGTCTCCTAGTCCAAGAACTAACATAATTCTGATATTTACAAATATAGAACTTTTCATATAAATAACTGACATGAGTGTATGAGACATCAGTCTCTTGAGTGGCTGTTTCCTTCCTTAATTATGGGCCAGGCTGACCTTGTGCTGGTAGTTGTTCAGACAGAACAGACTGACACAGAGAATGTAGACTTTGAGCTGCAGTGAGGCAGCAGATAAATCTAAGCAGATGACGGTGTAAGAAAACCATAACATTTTACAAGCTATGAAGAAACTGTTGTTGCTTATTCTGTATATTTGGCAGTACATATATGTAGCTGCTACTGCTGGATATAATACAGTCTGAGATTTGTCCATGTTTTTGATACAAGATTCGGGGGTTTAGTAGTGTCCCACATGAGGTTAGAATTCCCACATCTCTACAAGTTTGTGGACCAGTGCTTTACAAAATTAGTGAGAAACATCCAGTTTTGAACATGCCAGCAGATATAATTCAGATCAAGCTTTTATTGACGTGAGAGAATTGAGTGTCTCTTAAATGGAATGATATATCACAGAGCGATAGACACAGTCTTCTGATTCTATGTGTTGATGCTCTAATATAGAGTGAATTTAACAAACCCTGGATTGTGTGTATGTGTGAGTTATGGCTCTTTTAACTTGGTCAGCTGGGCAGATCTGGGGATAATGTGTGTCCTGATAAAAGAATATTGCTGAATCAACTCAAATATGCAGTGTTTGTGCTGATTGCAGAAATGAGAGAGAGGCTTGCTTGCTGCCCATTGAATGGCATCAGAGCTTAAGGCCTGAATCCAAATGTTGTCAATAGATACTCTTAAAATATTTACAGGCTTCAGAAAGGTTAAACAGCTGCTGTAGAAGAGAGAAGAGCTTCTCTAATTACTGAGCTTTTCTTGCTGAAAGAATTATATGTGAGTAGGGGAACAAACATCGAAATATGCACATCTCAACAGTATAGATAAGCACCTTTTTTCTTTAAAAACCATCCAATTTGCTCAAGTCTAACTTTTCCAATTTATCTTCCACTAAAGGGGAGGCTGTAGTGGACAACAGGAAACACCAAGAAATTAGAACTGTATTTGATTATTCACCTCATAAACCCTGTCTTAAGTTTGATATCTCGGGCTTCTCCAAGTATCTGTGAATCTAAACATTAGCTGTGAGTTTTCTGTGCTGGTAAGCTGTTTGTGTGTGTTTATGCTTTCTCTGATACTTAAAGCAATTTTGATAATCTTACTTGTGATTGAGGATTACTTTTGCCTTTCTGAAGCAATAGGAATAAGTGATATTACAGTGGGTGGGTAAAGCTCTTGGGAGTAAAGCAGGGTATGGAAAACAAGTGTGTTATTTACAGAAATCTGGCTCTAGTTGATTGTGCTGTTCGTTTAAAAACTGAACCAGCAGAAGTGGCAGTGGATGCCAAATAGCATTTGGACAAGTAGCCCATATTCTGCTATGCCATAGTTTTTGAGGGTTTTTTTTAAAGTGTGCTTTTGAATAGTGGATTTGGGGTTTTTAAATGATACCCCCTCAGTATATATATGAATTATACCTTCAGTGTATAGTTCAGCTTCAGTACATTAAGGCCAGGTGAGACTGAGGAGGCAAAACCAAATAGTTAAATCCATAGCTAAAGATGCGGAAATTGGTTTTAGTTTAATTTGGTGTAATCATGTGACACTTTGAAACTAATACAGGCTTTTTATTGCTAAGTTGTACTCGAGTTCTCAACCTTCATCTCCTGGAAGACATGGCAAGACAATGTTCAGCTGTTGATACAGTGAAATAGGCTGATGTTTTACTGTTGTAGCACCATCCTACTTCCTTTCTGTCTCCGATAAACTTGTATTGTCTCTTGCACTACATCGAAAGATAGAAACTCAGTGGGGTAAAAGCCAACTTTGTGTGTGTTGGTACTAAAATTCAGCCTTTTTCTCATGTTAAATAATGGCATAATTTGGAGTTTTAAAGCAATTAAGAGTTGAAGTCTAAAGCTCTCCTAAGGTACAGTTTGAATTTTCATTAAATTTAGGCTAATCTTGACACTGAGGAGTTTTGGCATCATGTTATTTTAGTTGCCTTTGAATTATTTCAGAAGCTTCTTGTTCCCCTTAAAATACAGCTTCCAGTTAGTTCACTATGCCAACTTTGATGGGAAGATTGAATATTAATAGAATGTAATTTGTTATAGTATGGTCATTCCTGATAAGTGCTCTGTGCAATGAATTCCAGAGGGCTGAGATAGGATATACCAATTTGTGCATGGGGCTTGCCTAGTGACACTTTCTGTCAAATGTGAAGACATTAAAATCTGAGTTCACATTAATTAGATTCTTCTCATGGATGGCATCAGTCACATGCCAGTTTCAAGCTACAAGGCTGTAATTGTATCATCATTCAAAAACAACAGCAGCAATAAAAAAGGCAAGAGAAGGAAAAGTAGGGGCTTTACTTCTATTTTAGTAAGAAAATTATTTCAATTTATTTTTCCAATTTTGTTGGAGATCTGAAGTAAAAAGTAAAATGAGTAAAAGTGTTTGGATTATCTTTAACTTCAGGCAATACTAGAAGATTAAAAATATTTTTGTTTGTTTGAAAAGAGAAGAAAAATATTAGACTTTAAAGATGTGAGATAAATTTTATCATGATTGGCAGCTATGGGGTTATTTTGGTATCAATCCCTATGCTAAAGAGAATTTTTAACTTGGCCCAAAATAGTTGTTTCTATCATGATTCCCTGCAACTTCCATTTATAAAACAAAGCATCACCTCTCCATCCCTTTTTGCTTTTAATTCTGGAAATGGAACAGAATGCTTATGTGGGTGTTGAAAACAGAGATTCATAGTTACTTGCCAGGAACTTTTCTTCTGGATCCACTGATTCAAAAATCAGTTTTTTGTTTATAATGGAAAGTTGTCCCCAATCAATTAGAATTGATTGATTGAATTTATCAAGGCAGTTATGTCAGTTTAGAATGGTTTATCATGAAGTCTTTTACTAATTCGAACTGCTGCATTGCTGCTATAACAAAGCTTTTCATACTTTATTTTGGCATTTTATATGAAAGGTTCACAAAAAGCATAAGCACTGTGTCATATTTCAGAGTAAGGCTGGTAGGAGTTCTCATGCTGGAAATGTAGCCTTTTATGTCTGAAAACATAAAGAGGAAAGAGCTCCCTTAACACAAGTCTTCTAATTCCTAAATGAATAGTTTATTTGAAACAGTGTTGTGAAACGTTCTGCAATTCTGTATTAGGCAGACTGCTTCAATTAATTTAAAGATAAGTAAACTCACCAGTGATCTAAAGGCAATGCTCTGTGTTTAGTTTCCTAATGGTACATTTTGTAAGCCTAATTCAACCTTGACACCAAAGGACTGTTCTTATTTTAAATAAAATGCTTGGGGATGGGGGATTAGTTATCATAATACCAATGCCAGTGAGATTTTATGGTTGTGCTTCTAAGCTGAAATCCACTTTGAAGGTTGACTGAGAGCTAGCACAGGAGGCAGACCCGACTGGCTGTTTGATGGCTGCATGTTAAATTTAACGACTTCAAACAACTGGCTTGTCAAACAAGTCGGGCTTGTCTGATAGTTGGACTCTGAACTGCCCTGCAGGGAATTTTTGCCTTTAGAGCATGGAATGTGACACTGCAAAAAGCCTCTGGTGGACCCAGCTTTTGTTTTTAGCAACTAATACTTCCGGAACATATCTATAAAATTGTACTGTGCTTTGCCCTTCCAGTTCTTTGCCTGAAGCCTTAGTAGAAAAGGAAGTTATTACTAAATCTGAAAGAAACCCTTTATATAAATACATAAATAGTGTTGGTTTGAAACCAACAGGCAGAGGGCTGAAGACTTTCAGTTGGGTGGACTTCAGTGCCAGTTTTGTGTAAGATGTTTTCATTTAACTGAGACCTAGCTGTAAGACTAGTACTACCTGGCTTCTTAATGGACCTAAAAATGTTATACTGGTTCAAACATTTCTTGTGACCTTCTTCCGTAGACAGACTGAAAAATAAGAGTGTATTAGAACAATATCATCATTCCTTTAATCAGTTTTCATAGAGACTAGAAAAGGCTTGTGTAAGTAGGCAATTAGTATATTGAAGATAAGAGCCTCTCCCAAGCTAGTGTAGATTTTGGCTGTAGTTTCTTTTCACTTCATTGCCTTAAGAAGGTCTTGAGGGGCGTCAGAGTAGATTCCCCTCTCAGCTATCGCCTTTGCCTCCGTGTGGTTCAGTGCTGAAGGTGGTTAAGTGGGAGCTTTCCCAGTTCTACCACCACTAAGAACAGCCTTGCTAGAGTTTGTACATCCATACTGCAAGTGTTAACACTCCATGGAAATCCTGGTCATTGTTTGGCAGTGTTTAGTCACAGTATTGCAGTGCGTACTGGGGACCAGTACAGTGGGTTTATTTAGCAAATCTTTTTCTTTCTAGCATTGTACTGTCAGAAAAAACCTGACCAAAAGAACCTCCTCTGGCTGTTTCATGGGAGATGGGTTTAGTGTGTTACGGTTTTGAGTGGTTTTCAAGGTTATTTTCAGTACCTGTTAGAAACAGTCTGGTGCTCTTGCCTGGCAGTTTTTTTTTTTTTTTTATGAAGTGTGAAGAGCTGTAGCAACTCAAACTGTGCCAAGAGGATCTTAGGGAAATGGAGGCCTGAAGGGTGGCGTGTCATTGTGCCAGGCTGGGTTATTTGTTTTTTTTTTTTTTAAAGAAAACCAGATTTATTTAGGGAAGGGAAAGAACAAGGAAGTATTTTCACTTTCAGGTGCTCTGAGCTACATCTGATTTAATAGGCACAAAGAATTTATTTTTCATTACTGCAGGTGAGTGACTGCTATAACTCTTGCTAAAGCAGTTTCACAGGCCTTCATTACAGTGGACTGAGCTCAGAAGCTAAGCTGGCCTCTGCAAACTTGTGGCTATCAACGAAAGAACTTTTATACTCCTGGGTTCTTTATTTTGTTTTTCAGGGTTTTTTTCATAGATTTTCACTTTTCTTACAATGATACCTTTAAGATAGCCTTGTTAAAACTCTGGTTGTTTCTGTTTATCACTATGAAGAAAAATGGCTGACTTAAAGTTGGATTTTGCCTTTTTGGAGTTCAAGCCATGGGAAAATTATCTTCCAGAAGTTTTAAGGCATGCAGTTACTATATGTGAATTATTATTCAAGTAAGTTACATAAATTTGTCCTACACAAAAGCTAGGCATGTTTCAGGTAAATAAATTAAAAGCTTTGGCTTGTAACTTAGAAGGCTTTAGGGTTTCAGAAAACAGTTCTTATCTTGTAGTAATTGGAAAGTTGTGACTGGTGAAAGGCATTTCATTGCTACTTAAAAACTTCTTCCTGCTTTTACTACTGCTGTACGACTCAAAAGTAACCTTCTTGATTTCTTGCTGATCTCATAGGACATGTCTGCAGAGTGTGTGTGGTGAGGCTGGAAAATAATACCAATCCTCACATTGGTTTATGACCAATGTTGTGCATTCTCAAAGCATACGTTGCTTTGTAAACTGTGCTTTAAAAGTGCATCTTCAACCAGCGCCACAGAAGACAATTTGAAGGTGTTTTCTGACATACAGCCTCTAGCTACCTGTCTGCAGAATGATAACAGAAGGGTAATTTTCAAAGAGGGGAAATACATTCCATAGTTTTTGCTGCTTCTGCTGGTAGCAAGGCTTCTGTGTATTTATGATGCTTTATTCTGGTGTTCTGTGGCTTCCTTAGGACCATAGATGTAATGTAGTAGTTCACAATTTACAGTGAATCAGGTGGAGCTGAGGGTGCAGATTCGTTGCCCTCAGTAGCAGCATGGATCCCATGGGATGCTCTCTTCTGACCTATAATAACACAGATTTTGTCATACTGCGACATGTACTGGCTTGGAAAGTTGATCTGGCCTTGGAGAACATGAATGTATTCGTGTTAAGGCAAGGTTAATTTGTGTTCTTCTGTTAATAATTCTGTTAATATTTTCCCATTACCATTTCTGTCATGGGAAAGTGGAGGATAATTGAAGAGGTGAGTGGGGGGAGAACATAACAGAAATACATTCTTTTTCATTTTTTATTCCACCAAATTTAAACTGCAGATTACATGGGAACAGCTGACCTCAAGGAAAAGTTCAGTTCAAGATAAAGATGCTGAGTAGAATAATTGCACTGTACATAGAGTCACAGTGTAAACAAATCAGCTGATACCTGTTATTACTGCCTGGTTTTATTATGAACTTGGAATTTTAACCATTTCTCTTAAACTGTTATGCCTTTGGTTAGGAAGAATGTAAAATGCATCTGACTCACATAGGCAGGTCTTCAGAAAGGTTGTATGTATTTAGCTGTGTTTTAGGACGTTTACATGTACTTTGCCAAGGGTAACATTTAGTATTTTAAGTTTCTTTTTTTAAAAACTGCTTCAGTAAAATGTAGATTTCTTGCAGCTTTCAACAGGAGACTTGTGCCTATGACCTTGAATGGTTGCTGCTAAAAATGAAAAAGAAAACCTGGGCCAGATTTGAAGTTTGAAAGATGTTTATAATTTCTGTTTCTAACATTTTTGAAATCACTTAACACATCTTAATTGTAGCCCATCCGCTAATATTTTGTCACTTTTTCCTGGAATGAACTTCTGTTTCACAAGTCTTCATTTTTGTTCCTCTCTGGAAAGGAGGCATGCCTCTGTTAGCTGGTGTATAATGAAGATCTATTTCTTGGTGTTTCTCATGTTGCTAAGTGATCTTGTTTACTTTCTGGCTTTGTGATTTAAAAAAAAAAAAAATATTGTCCAAGTGGTTTTGAGTTAGTGCTGTAGCTTGGATTGAAATTTCTAGATTTTACTCTGAGTCAACTATTGCATAAACTGTTTTCTACTGGCACATACCAGTAGTGCTACCTGGTATTTTGATATAAAATCTGATTATTTTAATAACTTGGAATATTATATTATTAATTGACTGGCAGGGGATTGAGATAGAAAGGAGTTGGATTGAATAGTGTGCTGCAGGGAATGATCAAACAGTACTGCAGTTCTTGGTTTTTACCAGGACTGGGAGGAGTTCTAGCAAAGCAAAGCAAATTGGAAGTATGTGCTCTACACGTAGGCAAAAACTTTTGACTGTTTCATTACTCATGGTTTACTCTTGCCTTCTGTATGAATATGTATTATACATGTATTATATATGTATTTCTTGCATATTTTGTCTGCCATTGTTCACTTATTCCCACTCTGTGCTGATAGCTTTGCAAAGGCATTGTAGTTCAAAAATAAAGAACCTTGAAACTGATTTAGGCTATATCATTAAAAAGGAGCAAGCAGGCATTTCATATAATTTTGTCTTTCCCTACCCATCCCCTTTTCTCATCCTTAACTTTTGCTAAATCAGTTTTAAGTCAGATACTGTTGTCTGCACATCTTCTTTCATGGTGACCAAGAAAAACAATTTTCTTACACAAGTTTACTGTTAACAATTAGGAAATGTGCCTGAGTGTCAGCAAACAATTTTCATTTGGGAATATGAATAGAATCAATCTAGTATTTCATGTTGGATTTCAAGGAGCAGTTTCTCATGCCAACAAAGAAGCAGTTTGTTCTAAAGGGAAAAAGTCACGTAAGTTTAATTTTTGCACATGTGTATGGCCATTATCATCAGAGGCATGGACACATGGATATGGCAACATTTCTGTTCATCGCTTCCCTGTGCTTGCTCTGTCCTTTGTATCTTGAGCTGTATTGTAATTACTAAAATGGTATCCTGGGTTTCCTTGTCTTTGTGATCCCATGAAACAGCTTGCTTGCTGCTAAAATTACTTGCAAATACAAGAAAGTTAAAGTTTTAAATATGTTAACATTTTTGAAAAGCTCATCTGTCCGAAGACAGTGTCTTCTATTACTTCTAAATCATTCTTTTAATCAAGTCTTACTTCTTGTCTAACTTTTGGGTTAATTTTCAGTATAATTGATGTCTGAACATGAGAAATGTCTATTCTATATTCACCTACTTGTGATAATCTGGCAACCTCTGTAGCTTAAACCAGTAGTTTGGAAACCTTGACATTATTCTTTATCTCAACCACTTCCTTCATTCTGTGTTTTGCAATTTCATGTTGAGAACAATTTGTAGGTGTGTTTAAGATAAGTTAACAGTTTGGTAGTTCAGTGCATATTAAACATGAGATCAAGGCTGCATTGTACTTCCAGAACATAGTGCTGTTTTCACAAATTTTTAGCAGAAAAAGAAAGGGAGTGATTACTTAAATAATTGAAAAGTGAATAAAAGCAGAGATGAGGAGAAGAAAGATTATGAAGGAGGAGAGATGAGGAATTAAGCAGAAGAAGGGAGAATGAGACAGTTAGGAAAAGTGAACAAGAAAATGCCATCAGGTCAGTGGAAGCAAATAATCAGGTAAGATACATATCTAGCTGAGGGTTTTATTTGGAACCTGTTGTCACAGTACCTGAACACATTTTATATGTAATTAATAGTGATAGTGAAGTAAATTGTGCCTGGATGTTTATGACACTTCATGCTTGAGTTGAGGGTGGTTTTAGGGGGCACAGAGAAGGGTGAAGTCGAGAATGAGGAGGGGGTTCCCATACTTCATAACTCCTGTACTTGCTGTGGAAAGATGCTCTGGGAAGAGCTTTGCAGCACTTGAGGTTCTGGATTTATGTTTTTATTTTATTCTGGGGTTATTTGTTTTGTTCTGTTTGTGTGGGTTTTTTAAGTTTTCTTTGGTTTTTACCCTGTGGAGGGCTCTTTTGTAGGTAGCTATTTTGCAGTGACAGGACTCTGTCAGTCTTTCTTGGTGACTCTCTTTTACACTGACATTGCTGCAGAAGAGTGTTTGTTTTAGAGATATTCACTGTTTGCTCTTCCATTTTAACTCTGCAGGGAAACATTATCTTATTTGGGAATATCTATGATAATATAAAGGCAGCAAACAAAAGGGAGGAGATACAGAAGAAGGAAAAGGATGAAGGAAAATGTTTTCAACTTCTGCAAAATGTTATAAATAATGGAGTGGACTCAGAAATCGTTTGTAATCTCAAATACTTCAGGCAAAAAAATTAAAATGGTTTTGAAAATGATTTGTAGTGTAGAATGTGGGACTATGTGTGTGTGTGTTCATGAACTGGACTTCACAGTCCTGGCAGAGGAATGTGTTAGCTATGGGCTGGCAACTTGTTTTTGAAAATTAAGCAGCTCGACTTCTAAAGTAAGACTACCTCAAATGCATATTTGGACAGAATTTCCCTGTATGGTTTGCAGTGGTCTAGTATGTGTCCCAGTTCCTGGGACAGTGTCCAGCTCTGAGGACACTGCTCACAAACACAGTCTTTATACTCTACTAGGAACAGCTAGAAAGCTTAAATATAATTTTCCATCTGCTTTATAGCTATCTAGTATGCAAGTCACAGTTTCTACATTGTCTTTCTGAACGCCATCTGTCTCTAATGTGCTATTATCTGCCATATTGACCTATGAGTGAAGCAAAAAGAAAATTACTTTGATTAGGATTGCTCTTAGGGCTCTTACTTAATCTTATGAGCCATAAGGAGTGTTGTGTCCTAGTATCTACGGTATCAAAACTAGAACACATTCTAGTAATTTCGTAAAGCTGTTATGGATGACTCTGGAGAATAAGTTAAGATTGTTCATGAGGGGAAAAGCTAAAATGCTTTGGTTGACACTGTTACCAAGAAGAGGAGATACGTAAACTAATGAATAGAGCTAAAATTTCCTATCAGCACAATGTGGCTGAAAATTTCAAAGTACCCAGGTGGTTGTTTTTTCTTTTAGTTCTAAAAAAATGTGTATTCTCTCTTTTCTCCCGGTTGAAATGCATTAAATAGAAGCTTTTTATTTGAGGGAGTACAGAGTTGTTGATAGATGACCTTGAGTACAATATTGCCTGATGTTCTCTTTCCTTTTACAGAAAGATCCAGATTACCTGAAGCTCTGGTTGGATAGTTTTGTGTCTAGCTATGAACAGTTTCTGGATGTGGACTTTGAGAAGCTACCAACGAGGTATGTAGAATTACAAACCTGTTCATCTTTCCCTGATATCTGAAATAGACCTGGCTGATAGCCCAGTCTTCAATGGCAGTGCTGCCCTTAAACAAAAGAAAGTTTTTTCGTTGTCAAGTGGCACTCCCATTCATTTGAAGGTCAAGTTGGGTTGGGAGTGATGAAACTAGGCAAATACTGGTATTTGCATTATATTAGGAAACTGGATGAGTACTTCTTGGTTGTGCTCGTAGAAATATAATTGTTATTCCTTGAGTTCCTCATAATTTTTCTGAACAAGTATTCGTTAAATGTCACATATGAAATAGTGTTTACTCACTGCATCAGCAGTGAAAGAAAAGAGGCAAGATGTAGGTAAAGAGTTTGTAATTTTATTTCAGGGGGTTGCTTTAAGATTAAGGATGAGTGAAATGATCAATGAAATATTTGTGAATCTTAGCTGAAAACATTTAAAAATTAAAATATGCACCAGTTGCAAACTTAAGAGTGATTTCCTTGCAGATGTCAGGGTAGGCATGTTGCTGATTTCCCTGATGTTGCTGACCAAAAGCTCTCACTTAGTCATGAGAGTCTATTTTAGGGTTTCATATTTAGTATTTTAAATTTGTATGGTGTGTTATCATGATTGTGTTTTCATGTCGAACTTGGAAAATGAGGAGTAAAAACTTAGGTGTTGGATGTTTTCTCTTGTTTTTAAGGTGCTTGTATGAGCTAGGGATTTTAAGAAAAAACAAACGTTAAAGGATTCACATTTCATGAGAAATATTAATCAGTATTATAACTGATACCACTTATGGTGTTTGAAAGCAAAGAATGGTGCTCCTTGCATGATGGCTGCATTCCAAGCCCTGTTGAAATCAATGGAAATTCTTTAATGGGCATTGGATCAGATCCTGTTTGAAGTGCAAGTGATAGCCTCAACTGTTAGAAGGAAATGAAGAATCCTGCAACTGTATCTCAGCAGATAAAACATGAAATTTCCAGCTCTTTGTATTAAAATTTTCCTCATAATGCCTATATGAGTGCAAAATATATACTGCAATTACCAGTAAGCAAGACCTTCAAGTTAATTCTGTGCGCTTTATGAGAACTTATTTCTTTGTAGTGTCAAAAATGCATTTTACTATGTTTAGGTAAGGAAAAAAGTTTGTACTTTGTCACAGGTTATCTTTAACATACTATTTAGTATTGAAATATGAATATTGGAAGAGAAGAATGTCTTGGTGCTTTGATTTTAAGTTTTTAAAGTTTATTTGTACTCTGAGTTTAAGTGTTTTTTAGTGTATGTGTTCATGATTTTCATGTTGCGGTTTTTTTCAGCAACATAAAGCTTAGTTCTGCAGAACAGTAGCAGCATCTTCATTGTGGTAAATGGTGACTTTAGTGAGTGTAAAAACATGTGTGGTTTTCTGAGCTTAATGACAGGATTAGTGATCTCGTCTGGAAGAGCAGAACCATGTGGATTTAGACACATTTGTGTAACAGATGCCAAGAAAAAGCATCAGAACAACATAGGGATGAAGGCAGATCATTCCTGTGCTTTTATGACTCCATTAAAAAAATCACATGATGATCAGATACTAAAATTAACAAAGAATTATGGCTACTGCCCATACTTGAATTTCTGATATAATGAGACATGAAAAATGGCATCATTTTGGCTTTTTCAATTTGTATTGCAGGCCTTTACATTGTGAAAACAGTAGTACTGGGCCCATGAAAAAGAAAAGTAGGTCAGTGTGGAACCACCAATTGCTGATTTCCAGTGATGCCAGGGGCTACAGGACCCTGTGGAATCACCTTTTTTTTTTTTTTTTTTTTTAAACTGGGTTCCTTATTAGAAAACTAATTCTGTCTGTTGGTCTTTAAGAAAAGTATGATGCTAGCTAAAATAAGAAAGTGACAGCACCAGTATTTTTTTCTTTTTTTCTTTCTATAAATCTTGGTATGTTTTACAGCTATTTGCCTGAAAGACCTTGTGTAGTAAATGCCAGGAAATAATGAGAAACTGTTTAGGGAGAAGGCTTGTACAGATTGCTGGCCACAACTAACCTCTTGGAAGACAGGCATGAAATTTTGTGTCGATTTAAAACATATGTGGGGTTTTTTAGCATCCAAAAAAATACCAGTTAAGAAATGTAAGGATTCTATTACAGGTTGGGTTTTGGGGTTTTTTCCCTTCCTGAAAAAAGGACTCTTAATTGGCACTGTCACTTGCTGATTTAACTCATAAGAGGGTTTTTTTTTCCTATAAATTCAAATATCTAATTTCCGGAAGTCTGCTTTGGAAATGTGAAAGATGCTAAGCAGTACAGAATTAGGAAACCTCTAAATATAGTATGTGAGTGTATCCAGTATGATTCGACTGTGTAAGTAGAGCTTATACAGTTATGCAGCTTATAGGATTATATGGCTACAGTTTACCCCTGTCTTTGTGCCTCTACTCTGTATGAAGTGGCTCATTGATGATGTTATTCATGATTTTGCTAAAAAGGTGAGTATAGCTATGCTAACAGTTTGATCATTGAGCACAAAAGACCTGAGCACAGCACACCTGTCTGTTATTTCCCTCAGGACATATATCCATGTCATATGTATTTATCATAAAATGTCTAAAACCTTTACCAGCTGGTGTGAGGATTCTTTCTTCCTCATTGGAGAGGAATTGTCATTTGATTCAATATTTTTAAAAATAACCAAAGCCTCTGGAGTGCTGTCGTACTTTTTTTCTACTTTTGGTTTGCATGATAGGATCTTGAGCAAAGGAGCTTAAAGGAAGCTCATGCAAAGTACCATAGAAACCATATTTTATTAACTTGCTGACTTCAAATCCACATAAAAATGATGCAAAAATCACAATAGGTATGCTGATTACATGGTGATCACATAGGTGATTTGTATGATTACATGGTGATTATTGAAAATAAAGCCTGGTTTGCTACAGCAGTTTGTTCCCAAGTGCTTACCACTGGTGGAGGAGAGTTCCCAGTGTGTGTTTGAGCTGGAATAGGTGCATACCACGTGGAGGTGATTCAGTTCCCTTTCAGACACCTGACATTGTGTGGCTGCATAACCATGTTAACCTAATGAAGAAAATTGTAAATAAGAGCTTCTTAAAAAAGAACCCAAATGTGTCAAGTTCTTTCTCATGTTTTTGAGCTAGGGTACCAGCAGTCAAATAACAATGTCAGATAGAGGGGTTTTTTAATATGAATTTTTTTCCTCCCTTTTGGAGTACTTATTTTAAACAGTGAATCTGGTTGGGAAAAATTGGCACTGCATGTTAATAAATTAAATCTTTGGTTTAAATCTAAGTATTTTTTGGTGGTATAGTAGTAATTTGCTCTGGAGTGAAAATAAGCTTGATTATTTATAAATATTTATGTTTATTTAAATACTCTGTAGAGTATTAATTTTGTAATGCCAGTTAGGATTTCTCATGCTGGTCTCGCACATCTCTTCCAAATTCTCATGGGTTGTGCAACACACAGGGAGCTACTGCAAAGAAAACATTGTTTGGGATGTGAGGCATGAAGGGTATGCTGTTTGCTCTCTTGTAAAGCATTTCATGATCTTACTGGAAAAGACTTGTTGGCCATTTCAGGGAATTAACTTTTGGTGATATGATTTCAGCTGTCAAAAATAACGGTTTTCCTAATACTGAGAGAGAATTATCAGGATCTGAAGTACAGAATCTGAATTTTCAGATTATGAGAAACCATGCTTGTAGTTCAAGAGAGTGTGGATCTGCCAGCATCTTGAGGGGTGAAGTTGCTATCACAGAAATTAAAATTTCTTTCTTGGCATTTGTGTTGGAAAAAAGGCAGTCGCTCTCTGTTTTGTGGTTAGTGTTGCTATTAGTTTAGAGCCTAGGCTATAAAATTTATGCTACAACTCTCTGAATCCCTTGAGATTCTGAATTCGATGATCTGAAAAGCAAATTACACAACTATATGAAGAGGCAAGGGAATGAACAGTGTGTGGTTTTCTGTCTAAGTGTAAGTAACGTTTGTTTTCTAGGATATGGAAGCTTTCTGTCACTTTCACCTGTCGAGGAGTTTTATTAAACTGGGTCTCTGATTTTCACTCCTATGAAGGCTTCCTTTTTAGCAGTAGAGGCTGAACAATGGGTGGTTCCCCATTTTCCTCAAATAATAGCGGTCACGTTGCATAGAGTTAATCACTGAATTTCTACACATCTCTTTTGTGTTTTTTCTCACATAGGTGCAATGTACCCAGCAGTCGTATTAATGAGGTTTTGAGCTTGCTGAATTTTTTTGTTGTAACTTTCCTCTGGCTTTGGCTGTGTTTGAAAGCTTTTGTAAGCTGTAAGGCTCTTCTTGTGTCTTCCTTTGCCTGCATAGAGTTCATAGAGTGTGTGTCAGGATAAATCGCTTCTGCCAAAGCCTAACTGTTTTTAGCATGTGCAACAGTGGATAAACAGTTTTCATCCCAAAAAAATGTTTTTACAGATCTGTAGATTTCTATACTGTTACTGAAATGGGTTTTCCTTATGATTGTTCCTGGGTCATTTTCTTACTTGGTTTTGAAACACTGGAAAAAAAAAATTAAACCACAAATAAACCCAGTCTTTTCTTCATGTCTTGGTTCTTGCTGTGTGTTTCTTAAAAATGTTTTAGTTTGCAGAAAACAATAGGCAAGATAATTTTTTATGGCTTTTTGAAATATAGGTAAGAATGACATATGAGGTTCACTGTGGATGAATACCAGCTGGGCTTCAATAACTATGTAATAATTGGCATCTCATTTATTTGGACACTTTTAATCTTCAGTAGAAAGTTAAAAGTATTCTTCCAGATATGTTTTGTTCTCATGTTTCATTCCACTGTGGCTATCCTGGGGATTTTCCAGGCCACCTGGTTTACTTGATGAAAGTCGTGCAGTTTCTTTGTAGCGATTAAGGCATTTAATGAATTTTTACACTTCCTTTTTTTTTAATGTAGTTAATTTCTGGGGAAAAGAAAGCTCAACCTGGTGTATTGCCACCAGACATTTCCTTGTGGTTCATTAGAAAGTGTTTGTGATGTGTCAGTTGGGTGACCTTTCCCACAGAACTTCACTGGAACCCTGCATGGGTACATGGAAATCGATTGGCAGCTTGGCATTTGTATGATTCACAATGTTGTGTCTGGCTTTTCTCATTAGGGTGGATGACATTCCGCCAGGAATATCGCTGCTTCCTGATAACATTCTTCACGTCCTCAGGCTCCAGTTGCTGCAATGTGTCCAGAAAATGTCGGATGGCCTGGAAGAGCAGCAGCAGACTCTGTCACTTTTACTTGTGAAATTCTTTATCATCCTTTGCAGGTATTTGTTCTAATTGTTACTTCACAAGGCTGTTGTTTTGTTTAAGAAATCTTGATGAAGCCTCTAAATATAGATTTCAATGACACATACAGTGTGATTTGATACCTCCCAGTAGATACAGAGAAACGACGCTTCTCACAATCTTCAAAATAAAGGCAGAGGGAATAAAAGAGATAGAGGGGAGCAATGCAATCATCTTAGAAATAATGTTTGCAATAGGAATAGAAGGGGATTAAACACTAAATTCCTTGTAGCTGTAGAAGATAAATCCATGGGAATTCAAGATATGACGTACCTCATATAAGAAATACTTTTTAAAGAGAAGATGCATTCTAACAAGTGTTAGTTATAACTTGTGAGAATTGTACAGGAAAAACTGTTTCACATTCTTAACATGCTTATAATTCCATAAACAGGCTTGTGAAACTTATTACACTACTCATGCAGCTGATTTCCTTCTGAAACTTATGCGTAATAGTGTAATTCTGTAGAGACAAATGAATAAACTGTTTTAGGGATCTATTCCTCACTATTTCTTCAATTTGCTATTGCAAAACGCTTTTAGAGAGAGGAAGAGGACAAGATAAAAGAGAATCTCCTTTACTGAGGAGTGTTCGAAGCAGCATTTTTTAATACTTTGGCTTGCCTTACCTCTGAAACAATACAAAGAGCTGTATGGCAGTATTCAAGTATTCTGGAATATTAAATATAAGCTGAGTGGATGGTGGTAATGTGTTTCTGAATTACAAACTGGTGTCACCTTTACTTGCTGAAAAGTTCTACATCACACTTTGTTATCTGATATTTGTAATTTCCAAACTGAGAAATTCTTAATTGTTGTTGCTTTGATTTCTGAAATAATTTATTAAGTGTTGGTTTTGCTCCAGAGAATTTAAAGTGAATTAATGTTTCTAGGTAATATGTTTCCTAAAGTTTTAGAAAGTGTGTATGCTAGTAAAGTACAAGTTACTGTCCTTGTTATCAGATGCCATTTCTGAACTTTCTATTTAGGGTGTCCTGGGAATCTGCTTAACCTCTGAAACCCCAAATTCCAGATGGAATTGGCCTGTAGTAGAGTGACTTGAATTTTTCTTGATGTTAGCTGAAAACTTATAAACTCTGTAACGGTGACAGAAATAAACATTTAAATATGTGCAGTCTTTTGGAGAGTATTTCTGAAATGCTGGTATCCTTTTGTATGAATAAGGACAGAATGCTAAAACAAACATTGTTTGAACTAGCTTCATCTGGTACACTGTGTACAATCCGTGTTTTTTATGTTGTCTTCACAGGAATTTGGCTAATGTGGAAGAGATTGGGATGTGTTCATATATTAACCATGTTATCACCATGACTACATTGTACATTCAACAGGTACGTGGTTAATAATTCTTGTCTGTATTTCTGCCATCTGATACCTCCTGCTCCTTTTTATGTGACCTGCCCTTTCAGTAATAGTGTTATGTGGGGAACAATTCATAGGCTCAGAACCGTTCTGGGGGAGATCAAGATTAATTTTTGATTTCTGGAAATTTTCTGACCATAGCTTTCTTTTCCTTCTCAGTTAAAAAGCAAAACAAAAGAAAAAGAAGTGGAGGATCAGACCCCCATAGAAGAATTTGTGAGACATGCATTGGCTTTCTGTGAAAGTCTGTACGATCCATATCGAAACTGGAGGCAGCGAGTTGCAGGGTATGTGTGGACTAGGACAGGGCTGTAAATACTCTTGTTTATGGGAGCTTTAACCATGGATCAATAGAATCACACCACAGAAACAGGTTATGCTTTCTCAAACTGGATATGATTTAAATAACTTTCAAAAACTATTGTATTTTTTATGTTAATATAAAAGTTAAAAGAAAATTAAATTTGAGGATATATTAAGAGGTTATTGGTTGTAACTGATCACCATGAAGGTGCTTACATTGCTTTCTCTTTCAAAAAACTGTCCATTTTTCTAAACTAGTGGAACAAAGAAACGAAAAGAAATGTGGTGGGCAGACCTGCTTGAATTAAGACAAAAGAAGTTACTGAAGTTCATTGTTGTCCTGGGTTGATGCTGAATTGTATCCCCATTTGTCTGTTTAGCTAAGAAATAATAAGCTAAGAATAGATAAGTTACCTCTTTGAAAATGAGCGTGTATCAGTAGAATTACATCTCTTTAATTTGATTGCATGTTCCCTCCAGCCTAATCAACTCATAATGCTGTTTTGTGCCCATTTAAAATTGCTTAGTCAAGGAATTTGTCAGTCTAGCTGGTGGCTTAGTTACAATAAGCTTGGACTAAATAAGAGGTTGCTGGCTTTTTAGTTTTATGTTTTTAACTGAACCGTTTTTTAAAATGTTAAGTATTTTAGGTGCAGACTGAATATAGGATTAGCTGTGATTCATGTTTTCAAGATGAAATGCTACTTCACTATTCTTTTTCATCCTGTAGGCAAAAGATAACTCCTGATTTATGGCAGCGTTTTCTGTTATGTCATATTATAATTTCATATTACGAGTCATAAATTAATACGTAAGTCATAAACAAAGGTATCATGTCTAATTTCTTTGGTGTATGTTTTTAATGTAATTGCAGACGTTTCCTTAGTACAGTTGAAAGGAGCAGACAGAAGTATAAACCAGCTTCCCTCACTGTTGAGTTTGTCCCTTTCTTTTACCGTAAGTATTACTAACAGCCTGTTAAGAATAGTTTTCTTTGGAGGAATGATCTTAGTGAGCCCAAGTAACTTTCTCCTGACCATGCCTGATAATGTAAATGTCCCTTACTTGCTTTCTGAGGCTGAATGAAGTGGGTTACTTCGATTGCTTGGTGCTTGTTCTTTGCTCTAGCATTACTATTTTGCCATTTCTGCTCATCTTTGAAAGCCATTTTCTTTATTTCTGGACTTTATTTCAATGCCTAACATGGTTTAATAGGGTTGGTTCTGTGAGTTGTCAGCTTTTCCTTTTATTGTGGTACATAGTGATTGCACATGAGATCCCTGTACTAACTGCACTCATAACTCTCATGGAAAAATAATCTTAGGAGAGTGTTCATGCACTTCTAGCTCTTTAATATGATTTAACAGCTAGAAAAAATGAAACTCTCTGCTGTTCAGCTTCAAATGCTCAAACTTGTCCTCAAGTTTGGGAAACAATTTTCTCTCTGGTTAAGTCATTAAATGTCATGATGGCTGCTTTGGAATTCATGTGTTCTTATCATTTCAGGTTGTTTGTGTGGAAGAGAAGGACTTTCATGTCCATATTCTGTTCTAAAATCTCAAGAATGTGGGATGCCCAAATAGTTTGCCAGTTTAGCATACCAAAGTGCTTGCGCCTACAGAATTGAAACAGCAAGAATAAGCTGGAGGAATAGGCAGTGAAGGAGTGAAATCAGCCCTTTTTGCAGCTATCCATTAACTTAGTTTTAATTGAAAATAATTTAAAAAAATATTCTATTTGTGGAGCGGTAGCATTTATGAATTTGATTTTTCTAGGTTTGAGTCACAGCTCGTGTTCCTTGAGATTCCATTGCTGTGTACAAAAAATAGGATAGTTGCCAAAAAAGAGCAAATTGTTGCTGCCACTAAAATGCCCTTATCTACATGCCAGAGCACTGGAAACCCATTCTAAAGGCTGCTACTGGAATGTCATGTGTAGGTTCTCTTCTCTCCATTCAGTGCATTGCCCTGTGGTTCCTCCTAAGTCTCTTAAAAACCACATAATGTGACTGAGCTTAGTCTGGTTTTCTAGGCCTGAGGTTTCTGAGTTTCTGAACTCAGTTTCTTCGTAGTGTTTGGGTTTCAGAAGACCTTGTTCTCAGAGACTTGACATAAACATCCCAAGTGTTATTGTAACGACACTGATGTTTTGCATTCTTTTCTGTAGGATAGACTTGTCTCTATCCATTGCTTTGGGCCAATGGGAAGAAGAGTTCTGGCACTCTTCTAACCAATGAGAGTGGCCTGTTCCAAAAGGTATATAAGGAGGGTAGTTGTTTTAATAGAGTAGAGTCAGATACAGTTTTTTATAATGAAGTCTCATGTCGTTTGTTCATCGCCCACAGCGACATCGAGCTACAAGTGTGCTGATTAGCCAGCAGTTGCTCATTTGCTTGTTGGCCAACTGGCAAAAAGGACAGAGTAAGAAATTGCTAAGCCTGTGCCTTCAGCATTCTGCCATGCCAGGACTAATTTGAGGGGAGGTGGTTTCAGTCTGCCCAGCCTAATGATTTATTCACAGTCTCCTAGGTACTGCTCTTTTCAATTTGTCTGAGGTTCTGCAAAGATCCGGAGGCTGTAAGTCAAGGAGTGGTGGTAGTTCACACTAACAGTGTGGTCGTCTAAGCTTTGTTCTGTTTGGAGAACAGATTGAAAAAACAGCTCTGCAATCTTCTTTTAAAACAGGCATAGACATTCAGTGTATAGTCAGAAATCTCACTTGCCAATAAGCAGTATTTCAAAAAATAATCCTTTTTAGTTTCTTGCTGCTGTGTTAGGTCTAGTGTTATTGCTGTAACAACAATATCCAGGTTGTATCTATTGCAAGAGGAGTTCCTGAGGCTGTCTGAGACTAGTTTCTATCAAATATGGCAAGAGAAGAGATGCAGGATAGTTGTCATTAAAGAAATTACTGCTGGAAAGGTTACATCTTCCTTAAAGTCAGCAAGCTCAGGGACTGTTTCTTGAGCTACCTGCACTGCATATGGCATCGGACTTTTCATGCCAGAGTTTCTCTGAACTTTGTCATGATTGATAACTGGTTTGTGTTAGAATTCCATTTCACATTAGTATGGACAAAATGGACTCATTTTTACATTATGAATCAAGAGCAAAAGTTGTGTGTCTATGGTTCTGTCAGCTGGCATGGGAAGTTTATGCAGACTGAAGGTGTGGCCCTGTGAATTCCTGATAAATGTGGTAATGTTGTGTTTGATAATGCTGGAGTTGGTGTGTTTGTGTCTGAGTTATATAAAACAAAGTAGAGATGATACAGTTGTATTTTTTTTTTAATTTGTATGATGACAGGAAATAGAGGAGGATTTTTATTTATTATTAGTTGGTGGGAGTTTTTTGAGGAAAATCTCCTTTTTATTTAATTAGAATGCTTTCAAGAAAGCGAACATCTCAAGGAGAGCCTAAAATGTTGCCTGCTGCATCTCTTTGGAGCTATCGTGGCTGGTGGTCAGGTAAGGATACTCTGAACTTTTTAGCTGCTGAAATCTCCAAATGCTTGTTCCTTGTTTAAGACGTTTAAATACTCTATAACTTGTAAATGAGAAGAATTTATTATCCATAATTAATTCTTTTTGTCTTAGGAAATTTGGGAGCATTCTGGGCAGTAATACCTAAACACTAAATGCTGGGCCTGATTTCAAGTAACCATAGAACTTTGCTTTTAGAACAACTACATGTTCATCTGAACTTACTGTAATATTTTAAAGAAAAATGTGCGTAACTAGATTAGGAATTTCCACCTGCAAAGGTGGAAGTTTTCTGTTCGTGTGCATGAAATTGATCTAGCTTACTTCCCAGTGCTGAAAGTAAGCTGTTTTCAGTAGGAGGTATGGGGTGTTTACAGCTTGGAAGCTGTTTAAAATCTTTGAAAGAATAAGAAGGAAAGAGGGTATTCATCTGCAGCAAAGCCAACATCCACTTTCTCACCTGACTTCTGAAATGTCCTACTGAGTCCGGTCACAAGCAGCTGCTACGTCCGATGATCTTGAAGAGAGAGTGTTTTTGAAGGCTGCCAGGGAGCTCCAAAGCCATCAGGGAAGGCAAGTGGAGTCTGAGCAGGATGGCCAGCAGCAGTTGACCTGACCACAAAGGGTGTGATCTCGCTATACCCAGACAGAGTGATGGGAGCAGCTGTGGTGGCTGGAACCAGGATCAACCAGCAAAGCCCAGTAGACAAGTCTGTAGTGATAAGGCCTGAAGTCAAGCCAGGAAGTCTGGTCAGCACATCAGAGTCAGGGTTTGCTCTACTGCTGGTAGCTAGTCAGTCAAGAGTCCAGAGGTTGCCACCCCAACCATAGCCATGAGGCAGGGCTAAGGTCAAGCTGCAGTCAAGTCTGTGGGTCAGGTTCAAGACATGACATGGCCAGGCATGGCCATGGCTGCACTGTAGGTCAAACAAGTCAAGGGTTGAGAGCCAAAATATTGAATGCAGCTCCCTGCAGAGGGCAAGGAGTCCCTGACAGGGCTTCTCAAAACTCACCACAAGGCTGGGCTCCTGTCCATAAGCCTATGCAGTCAGGCCCCCAGGAAGAAAGGTGAGGAAAATGCATCCAGGCAAACATTTGCTAATTATTATATTCTTACCGCATGTTTTGCAGTATCAAGAATCTCATAATATAAAGTGAAAACTTAGGTGAAGGTTTTCCTCAAATTAGCAGTTTATCAGGTCTACCTTATAAGAATTTTATAACACATATTTAAATTATATTTCCTTTTCTATATAAACATTCCCTTTGAAAGACAGAGCCTATTTAAATGAACAAGATGGGATGTATTTCATCTGTAGCCATCAGCATAATCCAAATAGCATGTTTCCTAGTTATTTAACAACTACACAACATTACTAGATATAATAATGCATATTGCATGGTTCAGATAACTCAAGTAGACACAACTGGTTTGAGGAGATTTCAATTCTTTTAAATTTCATTTTCTTAATAATTTTTTTGCCTTAATGGGTTTTAGAGGAATGCTCTTCAAGCAGTATCTCCTGCCACCATGGAAGTCCTGATGCGTGTTTTAGCAGACTGTGACAACTGGGATGACAGAAACCCTGAGGAAGTGAGCAGGAAGGCAGAGCTGACTCTGAAGTGCCTGACAGAAGTTGTCCATATCCTCCTAACCAGTAGTTCTGACCAGCGCCAAGTCGAGACAAGTACAATATTGGAGAACTATTTCAAGTTGCTTAATTCAGACCATTCAGCCTTACCTAATGCAAGGCGATGCAGGCAGTGGGAGAGCAGATTCATAGCACTACAGATCCAAATGCTGAGTGAGTACACAGTTCTTTCAATATTTCTTGACAGTAACTCTGAAGCAAAAAATATTGGCTTGGCTAAGCAACTGAAAAATGTCTAACATTTCTTCTTAGGTATTTCTTGTTTAATCATTTACTAATAAAAAACCCAGAAGAAACCATATCAGATTGCTACAATTTAACCAGAGTGTCAAGGTACACTGACTGAAAGTCTCCATTAAAAGAGAAAAACTTTGCTAGGCCAAAGTGACACTTATCAGAACCTTAGTAATTGCAGAATAAAGCTGTTCTGTAATACAATAGCCAAGTGGTGCAGTTTTGTGATAGTTTGATTTATAAATGGCATTTTTGTAAACATTGGCCAAAAGTAATAGTCTGAAAGAGTTGGGTATAAGTTTTTGGGTCAGAATTCAGGGGGTTGAGATTTTTCCATTTTGATGTTCAGCATGGGAAATGAAGGTATTTCTTTTCCCATACTTCCAAGAAAACTGAAAAATAGCACTGTGGGCATGGAGAATGATTACAGTATAAGGCTGCTGTAGAATGAGGAGTAATTGCTTGTGGAGGAAACAAGTGTTCATGTGCAGTTAAAAAAAGGTAGTGCTGCTTATGTACTCACAATTGGCAATTTCTTGAAACAGAGCCCCAAAGCAATCAAAGATATTCATAAGCTGAAATTTCTCCATAATATTAATCCGTGTGGTAATTTTTAGTGTCAAAATGTTTAGCTTTAGGCCTAGTGATTTGTTCTTAAAATGCATATAATTCTTGATAAAAAATGCAGAGCATATAACTTTGTCTATTTTTTTCCTCATGTGTATTACAGAATGTGCAGGAAAAAATGCTGGGTGGATTTGGGAAGTGTTTTGTCTTTGATGCCAGTTCTATTTTAATTTTATAGATACCATCACAGCCATGTTAGACTGCACAGATAGGCCTGTCCTGCAGGCAATTTTCCTTAACAGTAACTGCTTCGAGCATCTCATTCGACTACTGCAGAACTGCAAGGTAAGTTCTCCCTTATCGGCAGAGTTTTAACAAAACCTGTCTTGTATTATTGCTAATGAAGTAGAGGTGTCTCATGTCTGTCTTGTGGTTAAAGCAGTGAATACTTACTTTGAGTCCTGAGTAAAACACCTTTACAGACCCTGCTTGGGCTCAAAAATCTGTTATGATGCTCTATCTTTCAATCACTGCTGAATATTTTCTTGCCTATTAAAATCTCTCAGATGTCAGACTTTGAGCGAAGCACAATAGCCTCTAACAGTATGTCTGATTAAAAAAATCAATCCCACCTGCCTTTTTATTTGGGTTTTTGTTGTGGGATTTGGTTTTTTGTTTTGTTTCTTTCATATTCTATCACTAGATTGCAAGGAAGTCATTTAATAACTGCTGCCAGATGGAGGTCTGAATTCTAATTTCAGATTAATGTTTTCCCATTTAAAAAAATCATTCTGATGTGCTATTGTAAGTGTATCAAAATATTTGAGTCCTGTGTGTGGCTGACATGAAATATCAGCTCAAACTTTTAAAAATGTTCCTCAATTTTCCTTTTCTACATAGGATTTATTTAGGGTTTTCATCTCAACTGCAAATGGTCATAATTTGCAAACTTCCACTGATCGCACTGATTTCATTTTTCCCTGTGTAAAAGAACACGGATATCATGTAACTCTGCACGATTTTATTTTTCTCTTGTGTTATGTTAGTGACATAGCTGTTTTGACCTCTTCTGATGCTAGATAATTTAATGCTAGCTAGTGTGCAATTTGTTTCTAATCCATTTGGATTTTGGATTAGAATGTATTTCAGTACAATGATGTATTAAAAATAAATATGTTTGGATTATGTCTTAATTGTAATTATAGTCAGTGGCAGAATGCCACCTTGACTTGAAGTGTTTATGAACAGTCTGTAGTTTTATTATCTCCTTCTGAAAATACATCGTTTGACCTTTCCCCCTTCTCCTGTGTTTGGGAATCTCTGCCTATTTTTGTACTAACCTTGTACTCTATAAGAAACTCCTTTTTTAGTTTCTTCTAAAATCATCAGCAGCGTGATGTTTACCTCTTCATGGAGACTCTTAGCTGTGTTCTTGCATTCATAAACAAGTGGTGGAATTTAAGAAAGCAGGAACAGCTGCTCTATTTTTTCTTGCAGCTTGCTGTTTTTATTTTTATTCTGCCTGTCTGTGTGTTACAAGATACACTCCTTTAAGGTTTTTCCAGGGATACAGTCTTACATATCTGTGTTGTTCAGAGATCAGGGCTGCCAGTTTGGTACACAGTGTGCTTTTTTAGCTTTTCACTGGCAAAATCCCCCACGGATGAGAAGTGGGAGAGAGAGAGGCAGGGCAACAGGGTGTTGCGGTATATTTGTACTTCCAAATATACTGTGTCTCCATGCAAAGATGGATTTAGCTGTGGAATTAGGATTTCTCCTTATTAGCTGGGGGTTGAGACCCTAGTTCTAGATTTTATTCCTTCATTTGTGAAAATTGTTACCTAAGCAAGCAATTGGTTTCGAAGCACGCCATGTGTGGAAAGCATGTTCTACATCTTTGTAGAGAGCATGAGAGTCCATACATGTATCTGAAACTCAGGAAGCTTTTGGATCTGCAAACTTGAAATGCAAGTAATTTCTGTGGAAAGGAGGGGTAAAGAAAATCTGTACCACTATTTCTGCTATAGATATCCTAAAGAACTTGGGATGTTCAAGGCTGTATTTCTACTTATACTTCCTGGATATTTGCAGTATAACAATCTTCTAAGATGTCAATTAATGTTTTTTTCATATTTGCTGGTTTTAAGGCTCATGGGCAAACTGTCTTTCCTTAACTGTGCTTTAAGGTTAGAGATCTACACAAAAGCTTTTCAAAACTTCTTGGTTAAGTTTTGATGATCTGAATATCACTTTTTGCCAGTAATATCAAAAAAGAGGGGCTGTAATTCAGAGGTCTCAGGAGGTGCTTATTCTCTACTGAGAGTCATTTAACCAACTGGTATGCCAGTGCTGAATCTTTTCTCATCTGTGTAACTGTCTCAGAGGTCAGACTTTGAGCAAAGCACAATAACCTTTAACAATATGTCTGTTTAAAAGAAAAAAATGTGGTTTTTGAACAGCTTTTAAATGTAAAAATTAAAACCATGTAGACACTGTAAAAAGAAATCTATTTTTCTTTTTCACATATCTTATGAGAAATGAAATCACTCATACCAAAAGTTTGATGGACTCTATTTTTGTATTGTCTGCATTTGCTTTTGTTTAATGTTCTTATTCATGTAATATTTTAGTCCTCTGAGATGTATTATAGTTACTCTGCAGTGTTAAGTGCTCTTGACTGTGATGTACCTTTCAAAGTGTTTCTAACGATGTGCTTTCACACCTATGTAAGTCAAAGTAATATCTTGAGTGTTGTCCTTTGTTTTGCCCTAATTTATGGAAGTTGATTTCTCAGGTTGTTTCTCTTCAGTGAGACTAAGCTATCAGATAATGGAACAAAATAACTCTGTGTGTTTGTGTGGGGGGGAATGCCTAGGTTTTACCCACTAAAGAAAAGTGTTTCCTCTTTTTTAAAGGAACTTTTAAAACATTTTGATCGGGGTTTTTTTTAATGCCTCATAGAATTATATAGGAAATAGAATCTTAAAACTGAAGGAGGTAAATTTTAGTTCTGGTTATGTTACAGTTAAATTTGGCACACAGATTGACTGCAATTGATTATCAATTTGAGTGAGTTCGAAATGGTCAAATTCAGATACTGACTAGGAATTTACCTACAGAACTCAGAGCTGTTCCTCAGCTGAAGATGCAAGTATAGGTGTATGTTTGATATAAAGCTCTTTGCAACCTGTCTGATTCTTAGGATGGTGGCAGAGATGTTTTACCCTTCTTCCTGTCCCAAAGACTGTGTGCCCCAGAAACTTTTCTACTGTGCTGTTTGAAGATCGAAAATACTCTGGTTATCTTGAACTTTCACCTAGGGTGAAACATCTGTATCCATTTCCTTGTTAATGCCCCACTCTTGTCTTTATTTCTTACAAGCAAATTTCTTAGAACTCTGTCATGTTGCATATTGTGAATGAAATCACAGTTGCTAAGCCAGAGATGAGTATAAATTCCAGATAAATCTGTTTCTTTGTCTCAGTGATTACATACTGTCATTTTTTTTTTTTTAGAAATAATTACTCTTTAGCAAAAATGAAGTGTAATCTTCAGTATTTTAAGAATTAACAGAAGACTAATACTAATGGACAATTGTCTTACCAGTGTGAGAAAGCTTTATTTTTTTTTCCTCTTTTTTTTCCCCTTTTTTGTTTTTGTATGTGAAATACAAGTCTAAGGCAGCCTCCACAGATTTGGCTGCAGGTAACTGTTTTATGCAATTATTTCCATTGTTCTTGTCTCTGTTTCTAACAGCTGTTTTTAAATGCTAACAATAAAGTGGCAGACAAGAGTGAGAAAGACCTTACCAACAAATTACTGACAGAAATGAATGAGGACCAGGTACCTACCTAAACTGTGTTTTGCTTCAGTTGAAGTTAATACACAATCACAGGAAAATTGATTCCTGTACTTCACCTTAACCTCCTTAAGCCTTCTGCAGCAAGATGAACTTATGATGCTGCACAGATCAGCATTTCCCATCTCTGGAAAATGACTTTTTCTGAATAACAGATGGAATTCAGCCTATGTTTTATTCATCTGCTTCAAACTGCAGATTTTGGCATTACAATGGGCATCAGTTATGCTTCTTTTAAGGAAAAGGTGAAGTACATGAACGGGATCCAAATTAATTCTCTCAACCTGGTGGTGATTCTTCTTCCGTCCTTTTCCTCTTTTTTGCTCTTTGTCTCAGCACTGTGGTGTTTTGGATTCTGGGGCCTTGTTTGTGAATCTCAATGGTTGTGTTTGGTGTCCAGATTCTTTGCTTGTCATCAAGAACAGATGTTCACAAAACAATGGACAGGCTGAATCAGGGAGGTAGGAATAGTCTGTTGCTTCACTTTTCCCACATACTGTGGAAAGTTTCAAATGGAAATTTTTGTATTAATTTAATGAATTAGAATTAATTGATTTTATGAAGTAGAATTAATTATTAATTATGAAGTAGAAGTAATTATTTGTTTGGATTAAAAATGAAAAAAATGCTGAATACAAGGGATGGTTATTTACAATTGTGATTTTTAGCTAATTGCTTTGGCTTTTTTGGACACAGCACAATGCTCTAGCTGCATGTAAATGTTTCTTCACATCTAATAGTCTTCTTATTCTTGACATTTCACTTCCAAAATATGTCGGAGGTGCAGATAATATTTCAGAGACCCTGAAACAGTATGTTTATTTACACAGGATGCAAGAGAGTGCTCCTATATTTTTCTTCTTAAAGCCATCATAGAAATATCAATATAAACAAGAAGGATAGAAAAATCCCTCAAAAGATGACTTGAATTGGAGAGAGAGGTGTTGAATCAATGCAGTGAGGCTATGGGCGAGGCAACCACCGAACTCTGCTGGTGTGACTTCTCTTACACTTTGGGAATGTGTCTGTGTTGCAGTGGTTTGCAGGGCCTTGGATGGAAAATAAGCCACTTTATATGAACTGCAGATGCTGATTTTCCAGCAGTGTGCCCACAACAAAACACACTGAAAGAGATTTCCTAATTGTTTTCCTCCCTCCCTCTTGAGGTTGTCCATTAGACGCATGAGGAAAACTTGTTTGTCCATCAGAATATTTGAGGTGCAGTTTGTGTTTTGAATGCTTCTCTCTTCTTGAAGTCTGTGGTTAGTTGTCTGCCGTGATGTAATTCCTTGTAGGCTGTGGGGTTTGAAATTTTGACTGGTGGGAAGATGACTTTTGAAGCATGTTACCAAACTCTTGGTTTCCTTCCTGGCAGGAGGGCACAGCACAGATTTTGGAGCTAAACTGTCTTTGCATGTTTGTATATGACTTCTGTACCTGCTCCTTTCAGGTGTTTCAGGGACACCTGGACTCCTTGGCTGTATCAACCATTCAAGCCCTCACAGCAGTAATGCACAAGTCTCCAGCTGCAAAGGTAACAGTGTCTCTGTAGAGGGCTGTTTGCAGCTTCTTGTTTCCACTTAGTGTTTTTATCACAAATTCCTTGATGGATCTTGCTAATGGAGATGAGCAGATTGTGGTCACATATCCATGCCAGATAGGAATAGCTGATTAACATTCCTTATCCCTTTATATGTGTCTAATGGCTGGACACTGAATCATCTTTCTGCCAAAACTGGAAAGTCTGAGTATGATGGCAGTTGGAACCTTTGTAAAGGAAGTACATTGTTACTTGTCCCATGGATATATGGGGTAGACTTAGTGGGTATTTAGAGGAATTGTCAGGCAGCTGTTTGTGTTGAAGTTTTATATGGCTTTAAACTAAGCCAGGACAGTATTGCTGTCCAGATGGTGGTCATGCCATTGACCTGTGCCCTTTCTTGGAAGTTATTCTTGTGATTTGGTAAATAGATGGGCTGTGGCTAGTTTGTGATTCTGGAAGCTAAGCCCATGGAAAAGTAGTATATTTATTCCTAGATTGCTGAATTCATTAAGTTCAACCCTTGGCTGAATGATTCCCTGGGCTTGGCACAGGTAAAGGGATGTGATTGTACAGTGGAGGATAAAGGAAGAGTGGGAATCATTTATTTTGTTGCTACTTTTAGTACAGTCTAAGGGAGAGACAGTAGGATCCGTTATGCTCCTGCTGAGCATTACTGAAAGTGTTTATTCCTCCACTGACTCTGGAAAGCCTGGGAGGAGTTGAATGTTGGAGGTGGGGACTAGCTGGGATTCACAGAGTCAGCGTTTTCAATTGTACTTCTACTGCAATATGTGTAATTTTTCTTTTTGTGTTTACATAAGTAATTAATGCACTTCTGCTGAAAGATTTATTCTTTAAAAAAAATGAAATCACAGGCTATAGCCAGGAAAGAGTATCCATTCCATATGATATGTTGGCTATTTTTAATTTGGTAATTAAGCCATAAATGGATACTACCATTTGAACTTTGCGTGTTGATTTCTTTTTTCTTTGTAAAAATCAATTAGTTTTCAGGAAAACTTCCTTGGAACACTTCCATAATTTTTTTAAGGTTTAGGGACAGGTGGTTTCTAATCTTTTACTGAAAGATTAATATTTGAATCCTTCTGCGTTTCAGTGTAAACGTTTCTTGCTATAGTTTGCACTAAAAAGATGAAAAATGAAGCTATTTGTTCCTTGTGATATTGTTAATATTTGGATTATACCAAAGTAGTTATGTTTTTTATCGGTAAATAATAAAATACAACTTTGAACTTTTATTTATCTGTGTGTTGTAGTGAAGTGCTTCTCATCTGCAGCATTCTAGAGTCAGTACAATGAATAGGTTATCAGAAATCGATTTTTAACCCGTAATTGTTACATTGTAATTATTATATGTCTATTATTGCATTAAATTATTTAAATTAGGATTAAAAGTTTCATGTCACCTGCTGCAATAGACAAGCAGTTTTTGTCTATTTTATTTGTTGGTGAGACTGGAATTTTTATCCTCAGGAGGTCTTCAAGGAGAGGATTGGGTATGCACACATATATGAAGTACTAAAATCACTGGGTCAGCCATCACGGGAATTGCTGGAAGAACTCATGAATATGGTGAGCTGCGCTTGCTTTGAAGCAGAAATGTAAGCTTGCAGCTTTCAACAGTACTTCTGGCCCTGTCTTATTCGGCGTCCCCTGCTGTTTTTCAGGCTGTTGAAGGTGACCACATGGCTGTTGGGATACTAGGCATTAGTAATGTCCAGCCCTTATTGCTGCTCATCCAGTGGCTTCCAGAACTAGAATCACATGAGCTGCAGATTTTCATCTCCAACTGGTTGAGGCGAATCTGCTGTATTGACAGACAGAGCCGTGCCACGTGTGTCAATGCAAACATGGTCATCCGTATCATCGAGACCCTCAATTCCCACTCGGTGCTCCACGGCACTTGTGCAGAGAACCTGATTGCGCTGCTGGGCTCCCTGGGGAGCCAGTCCATGGGCTCGGAGGAGCTGCTGCAGCTGGTGCGGCTGCTGCGGCCGGAGGAGGCGCGGGGCGCTCACCCCTACGTGGTGCCGGTGCTGCGCGCGCTGCTGGCCATGGCGCGCAAGCAGGGCCTGGCCAGCGCCCTGCAGTACTTCAACCTGCACCACAGCATGGCCGGCATCGCCCTGCCCGCCATCCACAGGTGGCCGGGCTCCGCCTTCTCCTTCAACGCCTGGCTCTGCCTCGACCAGGACCGGGTGGACCCCGGCACGACGGGCAAAAGTGGCAAGAGGAAGCAGCTCTATAGGTACAGTTAATGCAACTGCTACAGCCTACAGATGTGTGCCATCTGTGCCCTGTGGCATAGGGTACCCGTGACACACGGGGCTTCTGCTTGCCTTCATCAAAGGCAATGCTTAATGCTTAGTCTGGGAAAGGGAGAGCTTTCATCTGTCACCAGAGCCAAGTTCTGTCACAGAATTAACGTGTAGTTGCTCTGTGGTAATGTGTTGTCATCTACAGTTTCAACATCTGTAACTAAATTGTGGTAAAGTTCATTGCTTAAACAAAACAGTATTAAAACCCAAAACCCAATCCCTCCAGCCTCCTACCCAAACCCAGAATAGCCTTCACACAGTTTGCGGTAAAGGTAATGAACTCTGGGTTTGTAGAAGTGTACAAGTGAGAAGGCACATTCATGGTGCGCATTGACATGAATGCTTCTTGATATAATTTAACTTTTTGGGTACTAACAGAAGCAAACAAAATGTCTTTTTGGTTTTTGTTTGTTTTTTGTTTTTTTTTTTAATAAGAGGAGTAACAGTCACATAGTAAATATTGAACCACCACCAAACAGCTTGAGTGGGTTGTCTTCTTAATAAATGTATTGTTAGGTGGTAGTTTTGATGAAGCAAGTCCTTGATTGTGTCTTTTGTAGCTTTTTTACAGGAAGTGGTATGGGGTTTGAAGCCTTTATTACATGCTCAGGGGTATTGGTGGTTGCAGTCTGCACGAAGAGGGAATATGCAACAGTGATGTTGCCTGACCATTGCTTTTTTGACTCTCTCTGGGTAAGATTTGATGCTGGCAAACACTTTATTTAGGACTGTATGGTTAGCTCAAAATGATTTTTTTTGATCATTTTACAAATAGTCTGTCTTATAATGCAGTAATTCATTGCATAAGAGCAGATTTAATTTGAAATAATGCAAGCAGTTTTCACATAGGTTAGTTGTTGATTTAGCTTACTTATACATGTATATTAGACATTTTTTGTTGATTAAGCTTGTGAGAGCATTAGAGGTTTTTTATATTAAAACAAGCATAGGTGGCTGTGGTGCTGTTTCTACCTTACCCTTTTCTATTCCTATACTTAAGAACTGATGTGCATTAGTATGAAAGCTGTATCTTTCTCTTCAAAAACCCATTTATATGTAAACATTACATCTAGTACTTTAAAATGGAAGCAGCAGGTGGTCTTATATTCTTGTTGATGCTTTGGGATTTATTTTCTTAAGTGCTTTCCTCACCATCTTAGTAGAGATAAAGTTAAATTGTTTCATATAGTAATTTCACTGCTCTTAATGATGACTTAATTATTTTTCATTGCTTAACCAGCACAACATCACTATTGTTCACGTGCCTGGAAAGAGGCCCTTTGGTCAGAGCCTTGTGTATATCTATGTCAATGGGCAGCAGAAGGTCTCTGCCCCGCTTCGGTTCCCTGCTATGAATGAAGTAAGTTCCCTTCTGAACCATACCTGGGTAGGATGAGCTCTCCTACAACAGTGAGAGTTCAGACTGTTGCTAGTAATGTTCAGCTTTGGATACTGTCCTGAATATAATTTTGGAGTGTAACTAACCATTAAGTAATGCTGGTTTAGTCATCTCAGTTTAGAAACAAACCAAAAATCTCTGCCAGATGACATTGATTAAATCATAGGGTTTTCCTTAAAATAATTGCATGAGCATATTGGCATAATTTATGATGACATCATAATAAAAGGCAGCTCTACTGGTAGGAATGATCTAACATTACTCAATGAGGAATATTCCCTGTTATTTTCAGTATTTTAATTTATTTTTACTTGTGTTTTTTGAATGTTTCCTTAATTTGCTACTCATTATTCCTTTGATTACTGAGTAAGCACTTTATGTGCAGTTAACCTAACCATTTTGGATGTGGACACATTTAGCAATACATTAGCCATGTAAATGAGTCTATGTGATGTTTAATTTCCTCTGTAAACTTTGTTCATTCCTTTTGGGGAAGAAATTTATATGAAACTGGCCTACAACACCCAACACTCTTCCCTCTCTTCTAAGTTCTAATTTGGTATTTGTTTAGTATGTTGAGAAAACAATTAAGTTAGATGCTGTAATGGTAAAATCAGTATAAAACTTAAAAATGACAGTAAGTGTAGTTTTCTTTTCAAGATAAAACTTTGGGTTTTAACCCAGCTGTAGAATAAACATTATAAATCTCAAGGTAACTAAAAGCAGGGCAAATAATCTTACCATGGGAGCATTTATTTCAGTGGACTAAGTGATAGGAGAAACGTACAGTAGCAGATATGCTGGGGCTAGTATTTTGGAATATAATCCAGAAGAGGAGTATTTACAGAGGGGTATCGGGAACACTGTCCTGCCTGGCTGTGCTCCTGCCAGAGGTAACCAAACTGCTCTTAGTTGAACACGGGTGTTCTCTCCTGTTATGGGAAGTATGTGCACTCTTTGTGCCCTGCTGCAATGGATTGCTTGTTTGTGAAGGCTTGACAGGACTTGTTGCTTGCAGTTTCATTTATTTAGTTCAGATTTGCTAGATACAGTCTTGACATTTAAAGCTTAGATTTACAGTATGTGTCTTGTTTTCTTTCTTCCATGTGTGACTCTCCAGTCTTTTACTTCTTGCTGCATTGGTTCAGCTGGTCAAAGAACAACAACTCCTCCTCCATCTCAGATACCAGATCCGCCTTTTTCCTCCCCCATCATGCCCCATCGGACATCGCTTGGGGGCATTCTCGCGACGGGAAATTGGGGTGGGGTGCTTGGAAAACCAGAGTTCATCACCAAAATGATCTCAGCAGGGACTCAGGACAGTGAATGGGGCTGTCCAACATCTTTGGAGGGCCAACTTGGATCAGTTATCATCTTTCATGAAGCACTGCAGCCTTCTCAGGTGAAAGCATTATATTTAGCAGGTAAGTGGTGATCGTTTGGTTTTTGCAAAGTAAAAGGAATAGTTATGAACAAGAGCTTTGCTCTACACAGGCACATAATGAAGAACTTACAATCCAGAAGATTGTAGGAGCTGACCTAAGTAAGAGGGCTTTAAAGCAAATAGGCTTAACATTTAATAAGTATGTTATGAAGTTTGATTTTAAAATATTATATTTGCATAAGCTCATCAGTTTATCATATGTGCAGACCTGCAAAATTAAAATGCTAGGTAAGAATTTCACTTGTAAATTCTGAATTTTTACTAGTGTTTGCCTACGTTTACAGTTAAGATTGTTTGAAAGTATTGTCCTTATTTGTTAGGCCACTTGAATGTGATCTATGCTTGAGGATTTTTCTATAAGAATCAATAATTAAGTGGTCATTTTAAAGAAAATATTTTGAAAGCTGTGTTGTACAGTTCAAAGTGTGGAAGATACCAAGTTCCCTAATGACTCAATGTTGTTACAGATTGGCATTAAAACACTTGCATCATTTAAAGGAAATATTTTGTATTGCTAAACAAAGCTACCTTGAAGGTTACTCATTTTCTGGGCATTTAGGCTTGATGACAGATTAGTGCCAAATATGAGATAGGTATTTGTAAAGACCAACATGAGAGCTGTTTGAAGCTATAAAAGTACCTCTTCTCTGTGTAGCTTAGCTTTTCATGTAGAATGTATTCCTTTTTAAACAGACCCTCTGAAATGAATGATTTAAGTCATAGAAACTCCACTTCAAAGCATGTCTCAGATGTGGTTCAGACTGTCCTATTTGTTCTTTCAACAAGTTTGGTACTGTAAAATTTGTAAAGGGCAACATTAATAGCCAGTGGACTCTTAAGTGTATGTTCTATGATTTTATACTTTTTTTTTATAGGTCCAAACTGTTTAACTCCATGGAAGTCTCAAGAAGCTGAAGTAGCAGACCTCCCCAGTAAGGTGCTGCTTCATTATACACCAAAGGTATGAAGCAGGACGTAATTTCTGATTGACTACCCAGTATGCGTTACTTTCAGTGTTTGCACTGTGGTTTTTATGGGAAGATAAGGAGCAGTGAGAGCTTTCTTCAACTGTAGTTTTGTGCAGGCATAGTAGGTTTGGCAAAAGGATGGAATTGTCTTGTA
The DNA here is from genome assembly GCA_032173965.1 of Sitta carolinensis. Classification (NCBI taxonomy): domain Eukaryota; kingdom Metazoa; phylum Chordata; class Aves; order Passeriformes; family Sittidae; genus Sitta; species Sitta carolinensis. The sequence continues at coordinate 24,645,529 of CM063288.1, forward strand.
CAATAAGAGAATGTCATCTAAAATGGCATATATTATATTCTAGGGGTTTCATGTTGTTTCGATATTTTAATACCAATGCATTGGCACAAAATCTTGTGTTCAAGCCTCTGTAACTTGTTTCCTAGATGATATCATGGCTTCTTTATTTGTTTAACAGGCCTGCAGAAACCCAATTTGCCTTGACCTGTCTGCAAATCTTTTGCATGGAAGACTAACTGGAAACAAAGTAGTGAATTGGGACATCAAGGTAAATGTGAAGAGGCAGAACCTAGTGTAAAAATGACCGTGGTTGTGTGTGTTTGTCTAACTTCTGGAATGCTGGAAGTTATTGTTATAATGAAAAGTATATTTAACAGATGCAGCATGCTTTTATACTGAGAATTCATGGGCTAACACTGTAGCTGGAGTAGTGTTGCATTTACATTGCATTTATTGAGAACTTATGAACCACTGCTTTGACTGTCACAGTACATGAAGATATTTTGTGGTAGCTGACTATTCTTCATAATAATGTTGAATGCATGTTGTGCATCAAGAGCGTTTTGTCAGCTCTAGGGAATTGTGTCACGGTTTTCTTGCTGTCAAAGTCTGAGTTAGATTAAGATGAGTAGGGTTTGATTAACACTTGAGACTTATCAGTAGACTGCTACATTAGTTTTTTCATCTTGAGGAAAATCTATGAACAATACCTAAGATCTGCCTTTTTTTCCAAGAATAGTAAACGAGTGATTGTACTGGTAAACTAATTAATAAAGAAATATTGTTGGAGCTTCGCTGTACATACCCACTGTGCATATCTCTGCAATCCCATGCTGAGACTAATGTTAAGAAAATCCTGACATTTGTTAGTTAATTTTGCTATGATATGAATAGTTCTAAAATACTTCAGTTTGTCCTCTTTGCCCAGTAATGGGTTCTTGTACTCCACAGTGTTTGTCTCTGGACTAAGCTGGGGAAACGAGTGGGTATCTCTGAGTAGCTTACTAAGACCCTGATTTTGAATTGATTTGAAGTGGTTGTGGATCACTTCTAGAAGTCTTGTGTTTTGAATATATTGTACCTTACCACAAGAAGCATTGTTTGAATAACAGAATCCTGAATGAATTAAATGGGAAACATCCTCTGAGGTCAAACCCAAAACTGTGACCAAACATCATGTTTTTAACTAGACTGTGGCACTAAGTGCCACACCCAGGCTGTCCTTAAACACCTCCAGGGACTATCTTGTGCTCTCTGCTTGTGAGGAGGAGGGGAAAAAAGGGGACTTAGGACACTTGAATTTTAAGGAGAAGCTTAGAATTGATGTATGTGTGGAGTTATTTTAAAAAACAAAATAAAATTGTATTATTTTTTAACTGCCTGAAGTTGAAATCCTGCAGGAAGATGATTAAAGCAGAGTTGTGTATAATTTTATAGTCTTCTCTTACTGCTTGCTGCAAGTAACTTAGAAATTGGAGAAATGTTTTTCCTCTTTTCCGGGTATATTTAGCAGAAGATTCTTCCTAAGTTTTTGTATCTTTCAGTGTCCACTGTTTAGATGGGGGGAGGAGGAAGGAAATATAAAAAATGTACTTCCAGAATAAGAGTTGACAGGATGGCCCATGTGTAAATGGCCTGTGAGAAATTCTGATTGGTTTGCGAGTACTCCTGTATGCTAGTAAATTTTTGCTGTAGTTGAAGGGATTTTATTTATTGTCATGTTTTTCCTGCCTTTTCTCTTGATTCAGGATATGATCAACTGTATTGGTGGAATAAATGTGCTGTTTCCATTGCTGGAGCAGATCAGCTTTCTTGGTGGACAGATGCCTGATAAGTCTGAAGGAGAAACTCTGCCTCCAGAACTAGTAACTCCTGTAGAGGGTGACTGGGTGGTGTTTTCATCCCCAAAGGCATCAGGTAGGCAAGTGAAGCTGAACTGAACTAATTTTTAAGCTTGATTTTACAAGTCCTTTATTGAATGACAGAAGGCTGTTTATTATATGGATTTGCCAGAGCATCTATGTCAAGCTGAAAGGCTCTTTCGCTTCCTAGATACCTGACATGGATACTGAATACCAGGAGTTCAGCACTATAGATAAAAAAATATAATATATTTCAAGTATAGCTATATTTAATAGCACTGCTTTTCTTCTCATGATTTACTGTTATGGGTGCCAAGGTGTGACTGTTTTACTTTCTGTTCTCATTATTTTGAGAAATTGTAGTTGATGTGAGACATGCTAATGTCAACAGGAGAAGCTTTCCTACCGCTTGTGTGCTGGGTCATACAGCCATGTGGGGACATTGTCATCAGACAGTGCTATTTTGCCTTTAGCCAGACTTACATTTTCTTATAAAATATTCAGGCTCTTACCTTTTCCACACATTTTGGATTAAAATAAAAAAAAGCTGAAAGGATACTTTAAGAATAGATTTTTTTAAAAAAACTTTGCTAATATCGAGAATTAACTTTCACCTTAACAAAAGCCACTGAGAAATCAGACCTTGCAAGGGAAAACGCTACTTTTTTTTGTTTGTTTCAAAGATGAAATTGTGGAGTAAATTAAAAAAATAGATCTTCTCTTTGTCTCAATTTTTTTTGCATACCATGGCTAGAAAGTGTCAGTTTGCAACTACAAAGGGAAAATAACTGCAACATATGCAAAAGATTGTAACAAAGAAGTTTGTAACCTACAGCCATGGATGAAGCAAGTGAAATCAGGATGGGATCACTTTGTTCTGGAGGGGCATGAATGGCTATGATTCTGCACAGGAAAAAATCTAGACAGTCTACAGCTAAGGAACAGGAATTGAGAAGTTCAGGAAATAGCGAGGAATATGAACACTTGATTTTTACTTTTTCCCCTCTATTTTTATGCAGTGATTCAATGATAAACCATAAAACTTTTGCTACTGTTGTTCTGTTCTGCAGAAGCACGTCTGGAAAAGAACATAGTTGCAACTTTCATCTTGATGATAAAACACTTTATTCAGGGACATCATGTTAATCAAGAAAATCTCATTCACTCCCATGGAGTTGCCACCCTAGGAGCCTTGTTACAGAAGGTGAGCAAACTGAGGAACATCCTTTAGTAATAAATTTTTGGATGAGGTCCTGATTATTTTGACTCATAGCCAGAATGCCAGGGTCTTTAAAGGCTCCTTAGTAAGTATTTTCTTTGTTGTGTTTCTGAAAGCCAAGTGGTGTGAGAAGTTGGTCTTTATCTGCAGAATGAAGTATGTTTAATTTTCTTCGTGTTCTGCTTTTTTTTGATATAGATAGTGTGTTGTTTGGTTATTCAAATGAGACTAGTTTTGTGTTTATTGTATTGCTTTAATGGAGCAGACATTGCTGAAGAAGATGAAAAAAACTTAAGCTTCCATTTTTTAAAATCAAATTTTATTCGGGCATTCAGTATTTAGAGTGCTAACACCTGTTGTTATTTTGCAAGGTGCCAAGCATCTTAATGGATGTGAATGTCCTGATGGCTGTACAGTTGTTGATAGAACAAGTCTCAGTAGAAAAAAACATGCAGCTTTTGCAACAGATGTATCACCACTTACTTTTTGACTTCAGCATCTGGAACAGTGGTGACTTTCCCTTCAGAATTGGTGAGCTCTTGGCCTCGGGCAACTGTGTGAAGACACAGGAGTCTTCACATGACACAAATCTTTATCATGGTTCTAAAAGAAAACTTTATGTTGTAGGACATATACAGTATCTCTCTACAATCATCAAAGACAGTAGAAGACTCTTCAGAAAAAAGTATGGCGTACAGTTTCTTCTCGACACACTCAGGATTTATTATGGGTATGAGTTCTACTACTTCTGACTCCTCATGTATTGTATGTGGCTTTGGGGTTTTTTTGCCATCATTCTAATGAGAAAATTAATAAATAAAACTGCAGGTTGGATTTTGGTGTTTGATTTAATTTACAAAATTGCATTAATTTTTTCCCATTTGACTCACTACTTTTCCTTGCCTTGAATTTTTTATGCTAAGACTACATAAAGTTTGTCAGTGACACTAGGAGTGCTTCTAAAAGCAGTTAAAACTGCAAAATTGTAGGAATGGTGTTCAACAGTGCAAATTTAGTCATAGATCATTACCATTATAAAAAGTTTAGCATTTTAAGTTCTTGTAAATGCTTGTAGAATTTGAAGTAGGACTTGTTTAGAAATTTAAAATTTTAACCTTTCAGCACCGATGATTTATATCTGCTTATGGATATAGTTATGTGCTTGAGGAAGATTGCCTAAAGACTTGTTGTTTCCTCTGGGAGGTGGGAACCTGCAATCCTGACCTATATCCAGATCAGTACAAGTCTACATTTCAGGGCTTTTATAGACTTGCAAAGTCGGATCTACTTATTACTATTCAGTTGCTTGAGTTCAGTGAAAGTTTAAAACTTGTGCATGATGCCTGGGTAGATGAAAAATTACCAAACAGCACCATCAGACTGCTATTACTGAGCCATGAAGAACTTGCTTAGGTTGCCTTTCTGGTCTGTTGGCTACAACAGGACTGGTTGTAAAGACAGTGATTTGGCTCCCGATGACCTGAGAACAATACGGACATCCCTGTATGGACTGATCAAATATTTCCTGAGCAAAGGTGGAACACATGAAGAAATTCAGAGCATTGTAGGATACATAGCTGCCACCAGTGACGAGGAGCAGGTATGCAACTGGCATAACTTAATAGTTTAAACAGGACATGTTTTCCTTTTGCATCTTGGCATTTAGAAATCTTGCCTTGTGTACTTAAAAGAAGAGTGAACAAAGAAGAAAATGTCCATAAGCAAAATGTTAAGTGATGTGTGGTTCTGTTTAGCTCTAGGTAAGATAACTTTTCTAATGGCACATCCTTATCTTAGTTTCTAAAACCAAATTAATTGACCTTCAGCTGACCAGGAGTTGTGATGATGTAGTTCTGTTTTATAGCATCAGCAGCACTTGAACTTGATTTGTGCCTCTGCTTAATTTGTGTTCTGTAGAGATAAAAAATGTATTAAAAATTATTTAAATGCAGTAATACTGAGCAACAAACTGTCTATTAACCAGCAAAGGTGAAACTTAAAACCCAAGAACATTTTCCTAAAACAAAGCATGAAATCTGATGAACTGGGGATTAATTTGGATGTCTTAATTTTGTAGCTCTGCGGAATTTTGGATGTTCTCTTCAGCCTACTTCATTCCAGTCCAACCCCAGACCAGCTTTTTTTATTGCTCTTTGAGCCAGGGAATGCTGATATTCTTTATGCTCTGTTACTGCATCAAAGATACTCTGACAGGCTTAGAGAACTTGTGTTCAAGGTAATGAATTGAATTATATGTTCTTAAATTAATCATTTGAATGGAAATTGGTGTTTTTCATTTTTCTGGCAGGAGTGTATGTAATGACAAAGATATTAGTCTTACAAGTTTGCTTTTTTGTTTTCTCTTATGTTAGCTAGATGACATTGTCACAAAGGAATTAGGGTTCTCTTAAAATAAAGTTTTGGCACCTTTAAAAAAACAATCCATGTTGTTTGAGTTAGTTTACCAAATAAACTTTAAAACCTGTGGACCACCATGTTCTGTCATACACAAGTTTGAAAGATCTGGATGCTTTTTTGTGTTCAATTTGTGTTTGTGTCTACTTTTCCTTCCAGATCGTGGAAGAGATGCTGAAATGTACCAAAGTTTATGAACGGAGCAAACACCGTATGAGACTCAGAGAAGTGGGGTACTCTGGGCTGGGACTCCTTCTGAATGAATCACCAGTTACTGTTTCTCTCATTAAAAACCTTCTTAACCAAGTCCTGTATGCAGGTAATTGGCAAGTACTATGTCTGACATTAGTACTCTTCTGCTGCTCAGAAGCAAGCATACCTGTTTTTTTTGAGGAAAGCCAGAGGTGTTACTTTTAGAGCTGTTCTATTCTGAGTTCCCATTAGTCTCAGCTAACATTTTCTTAGTTCCCTGAAATGTGTTCCTTTTACTATCCCTGATGCAGTAATAGCTTCCAAGGCAATTTTAAAATATTTATCTGTTGCGTTCTACTGTGTGATATTGTTTATGGTGTTTTTTTCTTTCTTCCCTACAGATCCTGCTGTGAATTATAAAGATCTCCTAGCTGTAGTGTATCTGGCTCATAGATCAGATATAAACATGAGAGTGATTATCTGTAGAAAGGTTAGTTGTCTTCTTTAGAACTGGAATACTGTCCTTCAAGCCTATCAAATCTAGTGTGATAACTAAATTATTTCTTTAAAACACAGTGGCAGTATTTATTGTTACTGTTTTCTTTAGCAATGATTTATTTAAAAAATTAAACCCATCTGTCACTTACTATTGAATTTTATGTATTCAGGTATTTTTAAAAGCCAAAACAAAAAGTGAAACCTCTATAATGATACTCAAATAGCTTGTATTTTCTACATGTTTGAGATGGTAGGCCTCTTGTATTCCGGAGTTTTCTCAAAGCTTGTATCACTGGAATTGGTGCTGAATGTAGCTGCAAGACACCATATATTCTGTTAAGGTTTCCCAAAATGAAGAAGTGAAACTATAATGTACACTATCAGTAAGCTATTAATACTGCATATTTATTAATTTTATATATTTACTAGTTCCTAATCAAGCATGTTTTCAATTTGAGAATTTTGTTTTAGGCTATGGGCGAATGGGATTATTTATTGAGATAACTGGCTTTTAAAGGAATTGTTGCAGAGGAGTTGCTGAAATATGGCATCTTACCAATATGCCTTGATAGCTTCTTTTCTCCCCTGCTGAGAGTTTTTTTACTTTCTTTTTCTTGAATATATATTTTTTATGAGATAAAATTACTTTGGGGCTGGTTTTCTTATTATTAGCCAATTGTGGCTCTGTATATAAGGTTGTAAGAAAAGTAAAGAAGTTGTAAGATTGTGAAATGTTTAATTGAAAAGCCAGTTGGATGTAGTTACAAGCTAAAATTAATGTGTAGGTATGGGATATCTTCTATCCTTAGATTTTGCACCTTTTGCATTCCCAATTGGATGCAGCACAACAGATTTCTCAGCAGCTGGGCTGGCAGGACACTTTGGTGAGACTGTTCCTGAAAGAAAACTCAGAGGTCCGGCTTGGCTTTAAGGAGAACAGGACTGATTCCTCCAGGGAAGAGGGAAAAAAGCCTCCTACTGAAGAGCTTCAGAAACATCAAGCTGATAAGACAGAGAGAGAGAAAGCTGACAGCTTTGCATCGGTTAATGGTCTGTTTGATCAGTGGAGTCTGGAAGACAACAAATCCCCGGAAGTCCCTGCCCATTTCTCTGTTATGCCCCTGGAAGATGCATCCACAGCAGAGATATCTTTTAGGTCAGAGGGCCGAGAAGAATTGTGGCACAGTAATCCTTCACATTTGAGTTTAGATTTGTCCAGTGTTGACTCTTATGAGCTGGCTGATGTTGGGAATCAGATGACAGACAGCCAGCCCAGCACTCCCTCACCCACAGAAAGCACGAAGCCCTTCTCCGGGCAGCCTGACAAAGAGCTGGGTGTAATGGATGAAGTGAGCTTCACTGCTGAGCTTTCGTTATTTGAAAACCAAGGAGTAAGTAACTATGTGACTGATTTCTTCAACTGTTGGAAATTTCTTTTTCTTCTTTCCATGACCCTAGTGAATGATTATTACTTCTTTTGTTGTCCCTCCTATCATGCAACCAAAAAGCAAACAATATGGCTTTTTTGTAGTGAATAGGAGTACTTCCTTTTGTAATGTGTCTTCTTTTTTGATTGTCCAGTTGGGATAGCTTTGATGTTAAAAAAAAAAAACAAAAACAAAAAATAAAACCAACCTCTCCTCCCAGCCACAAGAAACCACAAAAGGAACCCTTGCAAACTCCCCTCCTCTATATTTTAGCATCCTTTATCATTCAGAGGGGGCATGGAGCAGATGTGCTGTGAAAAAATCAAGGGTGGCTAAAGGCAGCTTGGTTTACGTCATATAAGCCAGCCACAGTCTCCTCTAGTTATGTTTTTGTGAGCATTTCAATTGGAATTTAGGCTGCAGAGTTTCAAATGTTGAAACATGAAAGCATAGGGGCTGTGATGAATAAGAAATGTTTTGAATGTTTTCTATGGTAGAAGGGCTTTAAATATTTCACTTCTTTTGCAGGGAGTGATAATGAACTCGTACAGTTACTTACAGACATCCTACTCTGTATAATGTGGAAAGGTATTGAGAAATCTGATGATGATGCTTGGATTGAGAGAGGACAGGTGTTCTCTGCTCTCACCAAACTGGGGATGTCTAACGAGTTGCTGCGGCCTTCTGATGAAATAAAGCTCAAGTGAGTGTACAGTTCATCCCTTTTGAGGATAACAGAAGTGAGGGACATGAGTGAAGCTGGGAAGTGGCGTGTGTTTCTTAAGAAGATGTACTTTTCTCTGCTGTCTCTTCACATACTGTTGGAAGTATATTCCAATACCTCTTTAGGAGTGTCTCGTGGCCAGAAGGTTTTAAAACTATCACTGTTTTCATGAGTCTCTCAATCGCTTTTATCTCATTGGCTTATCAAGAAGATGGCAGTTATGTAACTGCAGACTAAGAGATTCAATTAAATACTTAATTGGATTTTTAAAAAGCCACTTACACTTAGAATGTGTAATACTTACTTTGGGATTTTGTTTTCCATGCAGCTTGCTAGAGAAGATGTTAGAATGGTCAGTCACTGATAACAGAGACTCAAACGCTCTCCCTGCACACACTGAAAATGCCTTCAAGCTCTTGCTAATTGTACAAGGTTTCCTGCAGGCAGAAGGACTAATTAATTCAAATTTATGGACAGAAAAGGTACTGTAAACACATAATAGAAGCACTGTGTATGGTCTGAAATGGCAACAGGAAAGTTATTGGTTGGGACACTGTCACCCTTCTAGTCATATATTTTTAAACCACAGGTATTACAGAGTAAGGATTTATAATAGAATGGATTAGAGTGCCCCTTCATGAATAAAAATGTGACTATTTACCACAGGGAGTATAGTTAATTTTGCAAATTAAATAGGCAATTAAGTGGTACTCTTTACTAAGAATCCAAGTTTCTTCAGACTGGAGAAATATTTAGAAAATGTAAAAGCTAATGAAACAGCAGCAGTTGTAGCCTAAGCAGATTTTGCACTGTTGATCAGCATTTATGATTCTCTGAGCATCCTGAATGAAAGACCAGCCAAAACTCTGCACTTGGTTGCAAGCTGGGAAATGTCACTTCTGGGTTTTGACCCATATTGTAGTTTCAACATATATAATTTATCTCAACAGTTATGTAACTTGTGGCACTGGTTATGCTTTCTTCAGTCTGAGTTGTCATTAGTTTTCTATTTTTCTAAGCAAAAGGGAAGAGAGACAATATGGAAACCATCATTATTTCACTAGAAATCCTTAAAAAATACTTTGTAAGGCTACTTTTTCTAAGAAAAAAGTGTAATGTCAAGAGTCATTAACACAGTAATTCCTATGCTGTTCTCCAAAATGCCTGCTTATAAGTAAACATAGCTTAAAACTTTAAATTGCTTGTTTTAAAAAGGTTTCTTCTTGTTAAAAGCTTTGCCTTCTGTTGGGAAACTTAATTAGAAATCAGAGCTGGACTTTGGAGTGATGTGAGTTGTCCTTCTTGCCAGCTCTGAATTGAAAATAACAGTACTTTCATAAATTATCTTCCACCGTGCCCAGGGAGAATTTAAAGCACTGTAATATCCTAAATGGAATATTTCAGTCAGAATTCAAGGAATCTGTTGAAGAATATCAAGGTGTATTAGTTTTAAATAAACACATCTGGATAGCTACATTTGCCTTGGGAATACCAGCCTTCCACAAGGCTTGTATCACTTTTGCTGTCTAAAAACTGACAGGAAGAAGTGCCTTCTAGAGTGGAGCCTTTTAAATAATCTAAGGATATGGCATTTATTGGACTTAATTTATAGGAAAACCAATAAGCATATATATACTCTCTCTCTCCCTGTACACACACACACATATACATACACATATGTATACACACATACATATATATATACACACACATATATATATGCTTTATATGGGGCAGATACTTGACTTAATGTACTGGGCTGGGTAGATTTTTTTTGTCAGGAGTTTCTTTCAATTACTGGTTTAACTGCAGTGTTCTGAGATGATTTTTTGGGTTTGGTTAAGTTAAGAATGTGAACACAGCCTCTTCTTCAGCTCTTTGAAATTATTGTGTCTCCAGCTAGAGTAGTTATTGTTCCTTTTATTTCTATTTATTTTATTTATTTTAATGTTATGCAAATTTTCTGTTTCTGTAATAGCTCTTGGAAGAACTAGTGACTCTCATGGATAGCCTGTCAGTCTGGTACTCTGCTGGCCTAGAAGCAATTAGGCTTTCACAAGTGCAAGTCCAGCTGCTCCTTGGATTCATTGCACAAGACAACTTACAGGTTTGTTGCAAATTCTTGTAAATCGTTCTTGAGTTTTCAGGGCACATTTGATGTAACTATTGTGGTTTGTGGGAGAGCTGCTCATACCAGTGAGCAGACCTGTGGCAATCCCTCACCCTTCTGTTGGGAAGATGTTTTATTGGTTCTTATCTTCTGCAGGTTTACTCTACAGCTCTGTCAATGTGCACCTCCAGAGCACAAGAAAGAAGTAGAGGGCTTCTGTTTGAGGGTGGGAATATGCAGGCAGGAGTGGCAGGAAACAGATGGGTGCTCAAGGAGGATCACACTGATATTTTGCTGTTTGTTTTTGTAGGTTTGTGCTATGGCAGCAGCCAAACTAAACACCCTCCTTCAGACCAAAGTAATTGAGAGCCAGCCTGAAGCGTGCTACCTCCTGGGGAAGTTGGAAGGCATTTTGAGTAGGTCAATTGAAGAGAAGACAGAAACGTACTCATTTTTGATTCCCCTTGTTCGGACATTGGTATCCAAGATTTATGAACTTCTCTTTATGAACCTGCACCTTCCTTCATTGCCTCCTACCAATGGCAGCCCATCTTTCTTTGAGGACTTCCAAGAATACTGCAGATCTGATGAGTGGCAAGTTTATATTGACAAATATGTAAGTAGTAAATTCTTTTTGTATCATGTCCTCCCTCTTTTCAGCTATGAAAGCAGAGGAACCTATTCATAAATCATATGATTTTTTTTATTTTGCTTTGGTGGAACCAGATTATTCCAAATATGAAGCAATATGAAGAGAATTCATTCAGACATGATAATGAGCAGATGGCACTTTACTGGAAAGACTGTTATGAAGCATTTATGGTGAACATGCACAAGCGAGACCGGGAAAGAGGAGAAAGTAAGCTTAAATTTCAGGTAAGGTTTTCAGTGAGTGCAAGATTCTCTTAAAAGAACTCTCTCAAGAGTTGCCTTCTAAAAGATGGAGAGCATGTCAGGATTATCCAGTTCAAGGAAACAGGTTAATTGTATTAAGATTTTATGGCTAGTGGGACTATATGTACTTCTAGGATATGCTTTCTAATTCTCTTCTATCTATTGAGAGTCTTATGTGCAGTCAAAGTTATTTCAGTACATCAGTATTTCATACATCATGGTAGAAATATGTTCAGCCATAAGCTGCATCCTCTTTTACTCTGGTATGTGTTTTGAATTATTAAAACCTGTTTTCCATTATAAGCTGTTTGTTCGGGTTTTTTTTTTTAACTCTATTTCAGTACAATTAAAACATTTAGAAAGGTGAGCAGTTCTTATTTAATGTGTGGAAAAATTGCTTCTAAACTGACCTTGCTATATAAGGTCTAGATTGAGTTTCAGCATTACAGCTAACTGGCAGTTAGAGGAAATACCATAGTGAAGTTACTTGTCTCTTTTGCTTTCTTGATAACAAAACTTGTAGGTCTATTTTATTCAAGTAGCTAAAGGAAAAATACAATGAGAGTCACATTCTAGAATACCAGAATTTAAGAAAAATCTTACCTATTACAGTAGGTTTTCTAATGCTGACCTGCTTTTCTGATGATGAAAAATTGGTTTATTGTGGATTCAGCATGGATAATGGTTTCTCTTTAAATCCAAGTTTGACACTATTTCTTCTAGGTCTAAGCTTTAAAAACATTCTCTCCTATGTATTGCCTTAGAATTTCAGAATGTTTTATCACTAAACCTTTTCTGTTTCTACTCGTTTGATGAAAATTCTTGGGAAAACTGTTTTCCAAGGACAGAATAGTTCAGTGCTAGATCTATTTGCAATGGTCTTTCAGGAGCACTTTGTGGAACCGTTCAGCAGAAAGGCTCGGCAGGAAAATCTGCGGTACAACAGTATGCTGAAACAGCTGAGCAGTCACCACACGGCCACGCTGAGACAGTGGAGAGCAGCCCAGCTTTACCTGTTCTCTGAGCGTGGCCCTTGGGCTGAGAGGTGAGACTGGAGTGCCTAAGCTGTGGATGATACTTGAAAGCGAGTTGCTCACATGACTGTTTCATGTTAAAACCAGGTTAGATTGACTGCAGTAACCATGCTTGAGATGTTCAGTCTGGAGTCACAGGACAAGAGAAAATGGCCTCAAGTTGTGTCAGGGAAGGTTCTTATTAGAAAGTAATTTTGGGGTGATTGCGGTGATGGGAGGTTGTCAGTAGGACTTGATGATCTTTAACATCTCTTCCAACCTTGCTAATTCTGTGAAAATAAATACTGTTTACAAAATAAAGAGCGATGATCAGAGCTGCAATGTGAAGCAAAAGCAATAAATTGCATTTTAATCCTTTTTTTTTTATAATGTGCCAAGTGGATGGCCAGTATTTTGCTAAATATGCACTCTTTTGTAATCAGTTCATTCCTGTAGGTCTTTATTCAGATTGTTTTTATGAATATTCTTGTTGTCCTAGGAAACAGCGTCCTGTTCACTGGAAACTTTCAAATGTGGAAAATTTTTCACGTATGAGACTAAAACTAGTGCAGAATTACAACTTTAACTCTCATCAGGATGCTAGTGACCTGAGAGATAATTTAGGTAAAGATGTATTTGCTGTCTCACTTGAGTTGTTACCAAAGAAAGATACTCACTTTTCTTTTTGCATTTAATAAGCAGTATATGCTAGATACTTAAATCTTGATTTTTCTTTATTTCATCTATAGTAAAATCTATAATATGAGTGGTTCTTTGACCTGAAACAGCATCTTCCTACTGACTGGAATTCTTTTGCCCTAGTTCATTGAAATGTGGGATTGTGTTGCGCTATAAATAAATAGAAGTTAACTCCATTGTTTTAAAATAAGAATTTTCTTGTACAAGATTATTTCTTCAAGAAAGAAGCAAAGAGATAAGAGTAAGCAGTCTTTTTATGAAGCATTTTAGAATTTGTGACTAAAATGCATAGATATGAAGTGCTTTGTTTCAGAAATTCCTGAGTTTCAGAACACCCCGAGTTCAGGGTGTAACTGTTAAGTTCGGTGGATATCAAGGCTCAAGCAAAAAAAAAGAAACAACTCAAAACACTCTTGTAAACCTACATAACCAAAAAGCAAATGCAGTGCATTTCTACTCAATCTGCATGCTTTAGCAATGTCTAGAAAAACATTTTATTAAATGTTTTTAATAAATAACAAAATAAAATAACATAAAAATAACAAAATATTTTATTGTAAGTGTCCACATCAGAATTCAAGTTAAATTTTTCTTAGGTGTTATTTTTACTGTCTACTGTCATAATTTTCAGTGTAGCTCAAGGACTGCTTTTAGTGTTCTGCTTAACCACAGAAATATTCATAAGCCAGGTTGCTTTTTGCTTGGTTAAAACCAACATTCAGCTGTAGAAGATAGGCTTGGTAGGTTAAATTTCCAAGAGTATTGTAACAGAAAAAGTTCTGAGCTGATATGTCTATGTATGGTAGGTGTGCACCAGACACAGCCCTCTAGTGAGTCTCTGCTTCTGGAGGTGGTGAAGCAGGTGAAAGTGAGTGACTTGGAAGATGATGTTCTGGAGCTACCAGAAGAAGACACAGCAGCCAGTTCCAATTTGTAAGTAGAACATAATACACAATTGTCATTTGTTTCTGTGCTAGGGATGATGAGTAAGAAACAGCTTTGGGAATTGAATAGCATCCGAAGTTTCCCTCTTTCTTTGTTTGGCCTTAACAATTGAATCCCGGGCTGTTTTGATAGCAAGGTTACTGTTGGATTTATCACTGTCACCACTGAGACAAGAAAAGCCCCAGGGAAATGAAGGCAGAGTAGAGGTTTGTGGGAATCCATTAGTGATTCACTGCTCACAGGTGGGCTGAAGCTACAGAGTTGTTGAGGCTTTTCTACTTTGCGTAATGAATGTAATTCTCAGGAGGCAATCTGTCCTGTAAGAACATGGACCAGACTGGAGCTGCCTCTTGTCCATAGTTGCCATGGTCATTCACTCCACTGTCTGCTGCATAGCATGAAGATTTGTGTGGTTGGCATTTAAGTGCTGGAGAGTGCCTTGTGTTTAAGAGCATGCCAGAGGGAAGGCCTGCTGTGCTTCCTTCATGTCACTTGTGTGACTGCAACCAAAAACAAAAGGGCAGGAGAGAGAGAGCAGGGAAAGGGGAGTTGAGGGAGCATAGCAAATGCTTTGTTTCAGTAACTGGACATGTCATGTTGTGCATGCATCTGTGTGTGTCTGTGCTGTTAAGTCCAGTAGAGAGTTGGCACTCTGAGTGGTACTGATACATTTTGTACTTGAAAGGTTATTAAATGCTTGCTGTAGATTATCGCAGAAAAACCTTGAGGATAGCTTTAGTCACATGAACTGGAACTCAACTCTGCTCCGGGCCAGAGAACTTAAGCACCTAACAGTTAAATAAGAAAAGGAAATGGAGCCTGATGTTTTTGTACTTTAGATGAAGTCAAGTCCATTGTGCCTGAGAGCTGAGTACCAAGACTGAAGAGCGATGCTATGACATGATGTTTGTGATCTAGTCTGAAACACCTAAGACTGCTGATGAAAGCAGCTTTATATAGTTGTTTATGTTGCAGTTTAATGCAATTCAAATTTGATTCTTTTCTAAACTCTGCTTTTACCAAGGACCTAGGCGACAGTATAATCTACCCAACCCTGTAACACTTTCTGGTGTTTTTGCAGGGATGAGAAGGATGAGGAAAGTCAGAAAGAAAAGCTAATATTGTCTGAAGACTGTGAACTCATTACAGTAATTGATGTGATACCAGGCAGGCTGGAGGTGACTACCCAGCACATCTATTTCTTTGATGGAAGCATTGAGAAAGAGGAAGGTAAGCATGATCAATATCTATTTATTTTCAGTGCAATTCAGCATTCTGCTTTTAGTAGGCTGAGTTTAAGTTTTGGAAACAAGTGTCAAAGTAATTGTCAAGACACAAGTTGTTGTTCTGTACTTAAAATAAATATTGCAGTTGATGGTTAGTGAATGACTGATCACTTCAGAATCAAGAATCTGGAACTATATTTTCTGAGCTGGTAAATAGATAAACTATTCTCAGTATTTCTTAAAAATAACTTACTAAAAAAACTGCTGACTTAAAAAAAGTTACTATCTCTAATTTGCTTTGTAAATAGCGCCTCTCTGTTCTCCCTGACAAATAATGTTTTACTCATGCATTTATTAAAAAATAGCAGTATTGTAAGCATTAATAACTTATATTAACTTCAGGAACCTTAATAGAACACACACAGCTGGCTATGAACACTGAAGTGACATGTTGGACAAATAATAGTAAAATTTTCCAAATCAGTATACCAAAATATTTGACCTTTGGGAAATCTAGACATGCAAGTTTGTTTGAGCCTGTTTAAGAAAGTAAAAGGGGTTGGTTCATACTTTCTGTCAACAGAACACATTTATAATATGTCTTTAATCAGAAAGCAAAAGCAAATTCCACATTCCATCAGATATTTCTTGCTTCATTTCTTTCAGCACAGCAATATCTGAAGTTAATATTGTCCTAGCAAAATGGTCAATCAAGTCTGCTATGAGACTTTTCTTTTCTAGGACTAACTCTGAGGTGATTGTAACTGGTACTGCACTGTGTCTATATGAAAAGGATTCTTTTTTTATACACGTTTCAACTCAATAAACAGAGTGTTCCTCCTAGGGGTAGGTTTTGATTTCAAATGGCAGCTTTCTCAAATTCGAGAGATCCATTTGCGTCGGTACAACCTGAGGAGGTCAGCTTTGGAGATCTTCCTTACGGATCAAACCAACTATTTCCTCAACTTCAGTAAGGAGGTATGGGTTTCTGAAATTTTGGGGATTTATATAATTAGCACAAGGTTTAAGATCAGTGATTGTATTTGAGTCTGGTGCCTTTCTTAATACTGTAACACTAATAGCAAAAGGTTTGCTTTACATACTCATCATGGAAAACTAAACGGCAGTCTGGTATCTAGAAACTGATTAATTGTGAAAAGATAGATAAAACAAGATTGTCCTTTTTCCTCTCTCTGTGTTATACAGAATGATTTTTTTTTTTTTTTTTAGCTTAAATCACATCAGTAGTAATCTAAATGTTTTGAAGCCTATCTTCTTGAAGATTCAACAAATTAATTACAAATCAAAGGGCACTTTCTTTTTTACAACAACATTGGAAATCATTGATATTCCATGGTTAAGGCGTAGTGAGCTTTTTTTCCCTCTGGGTAATATCAGTGATCCTTTTTATGAGAGACGAAGAGAAATTTCAGAACTTTGGTTGAGTTATGTACTAGTAGGTCAATTTATGAAGAGCTCTTAGGAAATGTTGTGTGGTTTGGTTTTGATGTGGAGGATGCCACATCCATCCATGTTCAGATGTTTTAAACAGCAAGAGATCGAAGTACTTCAAAGTGTAACTGTGTCCTATTTATTTCACATTTTAATTAACAGATAAGTTGCTTAATTGGCAGCTTCAGTCTCCAGAATATTGTTTTATATTGCTGTTTTCTAACAGATACGAAACAAAGTATATAGCCGGCTATTGTCACTGCGTTCTCCAAACATTTCTGGGACCAGATCTCCACAGGAGCTTTTCAAAGCCTCAGGTTTGATGCAGGTATGCGACCTCAGCTAAATGCTCTAAAGAATTCCTTTGCTTTTCGAAGGAGCCCCCCAGTGTTTACATGGCAGCTGCCAACTTCTCTTCCCTCAGTCTCGTCCCTGAACTTTCATGTGCGTATTTTTAGGGTTGTTTGGTTTGTGTTCACAGTCAGGTAAATGGGTATAACCAGGCTCTGTTGATGTGATTGACAGGCATTTTAGCACAAATACAAAACGTGGCAGATTTGCTTCTGGTTTTAGTCTATGATCTTGAGTGCCATTTTGAAACTTCTTTCACTAGATGGACAAATAATTTCCCCTGCTAACTTTTCATGATGGAGCTTTCAACAAAACCCACATGGAAATTAAGTGGGAATTAGTAATATTGGGAAAAAAGAAAATGTCAAAATGTACATATTACCATAAACACAGATAAATTTTTAAATATGGTAAATATGTTTTTATCTTCCTTCTCTTTATGTCAAAATTGTTTTCTCTGAGGAAGGAAGCTTTACAAATAACTTTAAAATATTGGAAATACTTTGATTGTTCTTTCTTTTCCTAACAATAAAAAACTATCAAGTTGTATATTTACACTGAGAGCATGTCATCTGTCGTGACACATCTCCATCACTCTACAGACAAATGCTGAACCCTTCTGAACACAGTTGTGTCTATTCTTTGGTTTAGAATATAATAATGGAGCACAGAAAGTTTGGTTTAGAAATTGTTAACCTGTACTGTTAACCAGTGGGAGAATAATTTATAAATAAATTTTGATCTTAGCACTCTAATGGATTTCCAAGTTCTGTTCTCCTTTTCATCAGTACCTGTATACTTGCCTTCTTTTTGTTTCTCTTATTTCCTATTTTTCTTTTCTGTTTTACCAAGGCAGCTCATTGTCTGCTGCTCTGTATTTGAAACAGTATTGTCACCAATCAGGACGTGGTTTCAATGAGATACAGATTGCATGATCACTGACTCAAAGGGAAAATAAACTTTATTATGAGAAATTGAATCTGGACTTGCATACAATTTTTGTGGTCTTGTGCTTTCCACTTGCCAGTGCTGTCTATCCTCTGGCAGATAGATACTGACAAAATGTTTCATTTGCAATAATTATATCTTCGATATAGTGAATTCCATTTTATCCTTCTTTATCTTTCAGAAATGGGTGAATAGAGAAATATCCAACTTTGACTACCTTATTCAGCTGAACACCATGGCAGGACGAACTTATAATGATCTTGCTCAATATCCTGTGGTAATTAAATCATTAATTTTAAAATTTTTGCCAAAGGTGTGTGTTTTTTCTGTTCTGAAGAGTGTATTTTTAATCTCTGTCTGATGTTTGACTCACTTTTTTTTAGTTTCCCTGGATTTTACGAGATTACACCTCAGAAGAACTGGACCTGAATAATCCTGCAGTTTTTAGGGACCTGTCCAAACCCATAGGTGTGGTAAATGAGAAGAATGCTAAGACTGTGAAAGAGAAGTATGTATTTGAACACTTGGTTATATTTCTTTGTATTTTCTGAGCCTCCACTCTAATAACACGTTTAAAAAATAAAGTTGTGACAGTGAAATTTTTGAAGCTGGCTTTGGGACACAACAGATTTGTTTGCAGATGTGGTTGGTTTGTTGTTCCTGCTGCATTCAGACTATATTATATGGCACTCAGTTATATAGCAGCAAAAGGACAAAACTTACTGTTGTAAATCTTCAGTTGTTTCTCCACTGTGGAGATGAACAACTGTAAGACTGTAGAAACAATTTAATGGTCCAGCAGCTTGAAAAGACATAACATGTCCTGTGTCTGCTTCAAGATAAGGAATGTGAAATCATACTGCTGAGTTGAGCTGCCTGTGATAAGAGGTAGCACTGATCCTGGATCTGTGCTTCCTCATTTTTTCAAGCAGAGATTATTATCTTCAAAATAAAATATGTTTCAAGTGACTTTCAGCGAGTCCTCTGTAGGTCCTGGTGACAGGTACTTACACCCACACAGCAGTGTGGTCATCTTTCCTTGTTTGTTAGTCTGGGGAGTGAGTGTGCCCTTCCAAAATCTTCTGAAAACTTAGAACATGGAGAATTTCCTTTCAATGATTAGGATCTATCCTGACTGTAATGAAATGGGTTCTCTAGAGGTATGATTGACTAGAATGTCTCCTACCAGCCTTGTGAGGCTGAGGAATGTATCAGCCAGGTGGTGGCATTGTAGAGTGAGTTTGCCAGTAGAAAAGGAAATGGGCACGAGTGAAAAAGATCTCTCTTATTCATCCTGCACAAAAATGTTTCCTAAATCTTGCAGGAAAGCATAACATGTCTATTCACTAGTTAGTATTTATTATAGTGATGTGGGTGTGTTGATCTGTTGTATAAAGTCATCAGTCCTGTCTGCCCTTTGTCTGGTTTCTGACAGCTGATAGCAAATGCCTAGGTAAGAGTATGCAGGTGACAGGCATGCAAAGGCTTGAGCTGGTGTTTATTTTTATCTTTCAGCAGTCCTTTTCTTAGGGACTTTCCCAATAAGATTTGGAATCTTCATGTTTGATGGAATTCAATGTATTGTTCTCTTAAAGATTGCTGTGGGCATCTCTTTTGATTCTTTGCCTGGAATAAGCATAATCCACATGTAAATCAACTATAATGCTCTGATGTATTTATAAAGATTTCCTTTTTTAGATATGAGAATTTTGAGGATCCTCTTGGGATGATTGACAAATTTCACTATGGGACGCATTACTCAAATGCTGCCGGTGTCATGCATTACCTCATTCGGGTAGAGCCATTCACAACGCTCCATATCCAGCTTCAGAGTGGCAGGTATGCTAAGCAAATAAGCAGCCCCTTCCTGCTTCTTCCTTTGTTTTTTTTTTTTTTTACTGAGGGAGTCATCAAAGTCTAAGCTGAGTTTTCTGATCCACAGATTTGACTGTGCTGACAGACAGTTCCACTCTATTCCTGCTACCTGGCAGGCACTCATGGACAACCCAATGATGTCAAGGAGCTTATTCCAGAGTTCTTCTACTTTCCAGAATTCCTGGAGAATCAAAATGGTAAACTGATTGCTAAGAATATTCTCACAGAAAACTGTTTCCGTGTTCTTCAGAAAAGAATTGCTACAGCCATTTGTGAATGCTATGGAACACTTATTTAAACTTTATGGTGTGATTTTAAACATTAATCATGATGCTGGCTTCAAACTGTGTAGTGAAGATACCAGTTGTGTTAAGCAAGCAGCCTAAACATAGTTTAAAATTCAGGCTATGGGCTTAAGGATGGCTAAAAATAGTGTTGTTTACCAATGGAAAGTATCAGAGATGCTCGTTTGGATGTTTGAAAAAGTTAGTAATATTTAATACCAATTAAATACTTAGCAAAAGTTAAGAGAGATTAATTATACTTATTATAATGCTGATTGAAAAGTCAGTATCCTACGTTCTGACATGAGACTCCTAAACATTTTTTCAATTCTCATTTATTGTTTGATTTGTTTTCTATCTGCACAATTTGAAAATGTATTTGTATGTTTGTGATGCTACAATACTACTAGAGTTCTAAATTAGAAAAATTAGGAACTCTCAAGTCCTACTTTCAAGTCATTTAGGTATTTAGAATTGTTTCAGTGATAGCTGCTGAGATTTCAGACTTCTTAAAAGCCCTGATTTTATAACCTTTGAAACTTCTAAGTAATTCCCTTCTTATGAATAACCTTATGGAAGTGTTTTGGACTCTTAATCCTGGTAAAGCAAATGGAGGTATGTTTACAGATGGATGTGTGAAAGATTAATTAAAATTAAAAACTACTTTTATGGTTGGGACTTCAGCTTCAAAATCATTTAGATGTTTTGAATAATTGTTATCCTTTATAATTTAAAATTGTAAACATGCAGAACAGAACTTAGCCTCCTATATCAGTGGTAGGTTTATTAGGGACTTATATTAAGATTTTTTCAATATCCTTCTCTTGCATTGAGAAAAGAATGATTTTTAATCTTTACTGAGAAATCAAGGTACTTGAAATATTTTGTAGCAACTTAAACTTTTCTGAATTATTCACCAGGTTTTAACTTAGGCCAGCTTCAAATGTCAAAAGAGGTGGTAAATAATGTTGTTCTACCGAAGTGGGCCCACTCCCCAGAAGACTTTATTTATAAACACAGGAAGGCTCTGGTAAGATGCTGTTTGTATGTGTGACATAATCATAAAGGAAATGCACTTGCATATTGTTACTGTGGCTTAAATGTAAAACAAGTGGGATGGCATTCAAACCAGTGTTGTGGCTCCATTTGACATTACAATTACCATTAGAACTTCCAGTTAAAATGTCTGTGCATGTTGATAAAATGCTGAAAAGAGCATTTAATCTCTTGGGCATTTTGGGCACTAATGATTTGGGCAATTGCTCTCCTAGGAGATCAAATGCAGAGGTAGGTGAGTAGCCTTCCCTTGCTATTTAAAGATGATTCTCTCTGGTGTTAGGGAGCTGGCAGGTTCCCATCCCTTGCACAGGTGCATTTCAAAAGTGCACCTCTCTTGTGTCACTCTCTTGATTGTGACAATTTCACTATTGATTTTCCCTCTTAGCTGGCAGTTATTGCCCATAACACAATAACAAGGATATTTTTATGCTTCTGCCCTATACATTGCTAAATACCTAATTTGTGGATACTCTTAATTTAGGAATTTAATCTTTTCCACAGAAAATAGTAAAAACTTTGAGATGGGAGCAGTGTTTCTCTTACTCTTTCAAAACCATTTTTTCCTTCTAGGAATCGGAGTATGTTTCTGCTCATCTTCATGAATGGATAGATTTGATTTTTGGCTACAAGCAGAGGGGACCAGCTGCAGTGGAGGCGCTTAATGTGTTCTATTATTGTACTTATGAAGGTACAAAGCATTATGTTCTCTTGTCATTGTCATCAGGCTTGTGAGTTTTCATTATGAGACACAAGACACTTGATTTGTGAGTGTACCATTCAGTAGCATATGGTAAGGCAGCAGATTTATAGATGAAATATGGCAGCAAACCTTGTAATGTATCATCAAAAAAAAAAGTATGCTTTATTTAAAGGAGGGCTGTTACAGTTTCTTGTCTTTTTTTTTCAAAAAGTTACTGGGTTTTCTTGTCACTTGCTTGTTTAAAAGCATTTGTGGGAAGAGGTTTCTTGTGGTTTAGAGTACTGGCATGTTGCTTAAAAGCAACTAATATTAGAGACAAATTTAATCTGTTAATTTCAAAGCTAACTTTTGGGTGATTTTTGTGTGCTACTTGTTGCTTGCAATGAAGTGTATTAAATTCATTTGATAAGACAAAGGCCTGCAGTTCTCACTTTGATAGATCACTCTGCATGTGGAATTTTAAGTGTAAGTTTTCAGATTGTGTTTTAAATGGAGGCATTGTCTGGGATTTTTTCTGGGGGTAAAGGGTCATGATGGTGCAAGTAAATAAAGTTTTGGAATGTTAGTTGACCATATTGATTCTTAATAAGTTGTTTGGGTTGTTTTCTTTTTTTTTTTTAAACCCTACTCTTCATCTTTCTGATTGTGATCCAGGGGCTGTGGATTTGGATGCTTTAACAGATGAGAAAGAAAGGAAGGCTTTAGAAGGGATGATAAACAATTTTGGACAAACCCCTGTCAGCTGTTAAAGGTACTGCTCTTTTGCTCCCTCTCAGCCAGACCTTTGTGCTTAAATACAACTGAGTTACATGAACTTCTGAAAAAGCAATGGTTTGTAAGGTAATGGTTTGTAATTTTAGCAACATTAAATCTTTGCCACATTACCAAAGAACCATTTTCAAAATATTTTTTTCAAGAAAATATCAAGAATTATTTTCAAAATAATTTACTTCAAGAAGGGATATTAGGTATTTAAGACTGTTTTCCCATTAAGATTCTGAGTATCTCATGTGCATTGAACGAATTGATAAAGGAGTCTAATTCATTACTCCTTCAAATATTGTCTCCTAGGAGCCCATCCACAAAGGCTGTCAGCAGAAGAGGTAGTGCAAAGACTAACTAAAAGTGATACCTCTACTCTGAATATCTTCCAACACCTCACTGAGCTGAAGTCATTCTTCATAGAGGTAGATGTGTTACTTGAAATTGTCTAAAGTCTAATCTGAGGCTTCTGATGTAGTTGAAACAGAAGGTCACAACCTAGATGAAAATAAACTTGCTTTGTATTTAGAGAAAATACTTTACAATGCAGTGTGTATTAAATGAGCTCTGTCTTTTTAGTTGGCTTCATAGAGGTTGAATCCCATAATCTGCTGGCTGCTTGTGTGGGTGTTGTTTGAGCATTAAATTAGTTACCGTGCCAAGAAAGCTGCAGACCCCTCTAGTGCTGTGTGAGGACTCGCTGAACTCGGTAGTTAAACTCCCTGATTGGGGTCAGGGTTTCATTTGCAGTGTTTGTGATGAAGCTTACCTGCATGAACTGAATGGATGTGCCTTAGGGTGCTCTACAGATCTGACACTGATTCCAGAGGCTTTGGATCTTACTCTTACAGGTTCTAGATTTATCCTTTAGCTTTTGGATATAATCAGATCAAACCCATCTCCTTTCTCTTAGGGAATTAGTGATGGTGTGCCCATTGTCAAAGCTGTTGTTCCCAGGAATCAGTCACGTTCCTTTATTTCTCAGGGAAGCCCAGAGATCTTGGTGAGTTGCATATGTCAATACTGTTCTTAAACTGCAGATAGTCAAATGGGTGTATTATTTTCCATGCAGCTTATAGAGAAACATTTCTTAACTGTTCCTCTTCAAATGTGTTCCTTTAACCTATAGCAAATGTCAGTTACAAGCTAAATATTTATCTTCCAAGGAGAAACCAGGCTGATTTGTTGAATAACATGTAAGAGCTGATGAGACATGACTGTAAATTATAGTGGGGCATATTGTAAGTTGCCACTTGATCAACTTCCCTGCAGCAGCCAATTTGCTAATACAACGCAGCCCATATTTAAAATTACAGCACTGAGTTATTAATAGTGTAATTGTTTGTCATTGCTTTCCAATCCATAAATTAAACTATACCATATCTGGTGCATGCACACTCCAAAGGCCTGCACTGTTCCTAAAACTCACTCTTGTGCTAACACACATTCTTGTACTATTGTAGATACTGAATAATGAAAGGAGAACTGTGGTTTTGTATTTGCATCGGTATATACAGCCTAGACACTGGCCCCAGTGCAATAATACCTCTGTTTTGCAGGAAAGAATTTTCCTGTATTCTTATTTATTGTCTTGGTTTAATGTGGTACGTTCATAGGTTATTTAGACACATCTAAAATTCTCCTTTTTCCATACGTATCTAATGAAAATAACCTTGAATATTTATCCTTTGTTACTTCCTCAGACATGAAACTGTAATACAATGTTTGTTAAACTTCTTGTGTTAATATGTTCACTATTAGTTAGTATTAAGAGAAGAAGTAGAAGTTTAAAGCAGCTTTGAGTTGTAATTAAATGTTTGAGAGGGGTTGATTGGCTGGGATTTTTAGTTTTTGTCTCCTCCCATCCTTCCTACCCTAACTTCTCTGACCTATGTAGAATGTAGTCTATTCTAATGTGGTTCTATGTACCACATATGGATTAACTCATCTGAGTGGGATTTTTTTATTGATTTGTTTGTTAGTGGAGAGGTTTATGTGCTTTTTCCTTTGTGGTGGGTTTTCAAGAAGCCTCTGCTGACTTTATGCAAGCTCCATTAGCATCAAAGCAAGCAGAAAAAAACCCGCTGGGTTTCATCAACTTTTTCATCAAACTTTTTAGGTAACAACAAGTCTGAACTGCGTTATTGGAACTCATGGTTGGCTGCCTTACGACAAAAATATTTCCAACTATTTTACATTCATCAAAGACACAACAGTGACAAATCCCAAGTAAGCAGATTTTGTGATGGGGTACAGACGAATGCATCTAAAGTAATGAAATAGAGTAATTGTTCAGAATCAGTGGGTTGTACTGTATTCACTGTCTGAGTTTTCACCTAAGAATGCATCTTCTGATGTTTAGTAATATTACCTCTAATCTGTAATAGCATTCTAGAAGAGTTTTGTAAGTGGCATTTCAGGCTTCATTCTTAGATCTACTTCTAATTTTTTTCTAATTATCAATCATAAAGACTCATAGTGGAATCTGAGATAGTCTTCATACATTCTTATGCTATAGTAATACATAGGTATATGTGGTGAGTTTGGGTTTTTTGTTTTTAGAATATTCCTTTTTGTCTTTAATGTTAAAATGCATAGTAGGGACGTGAATTACCCAGTTGTGTAAAAGGCTGAAAAAAATTTAAGGTGAAATCTTGCATCCAGTCTCTGGTGGCAGTGAGAGTTTTGCCACGGATGTAGCCTCTTCTATAGATGGAATTCATTACTGATTTTTAGACAGAGGAAGTGCAAACTACATGGATTTGAGCCAAGGTTGCTGTTAACTGCTCATCGTTTGCCTACAGAACGCAGCGCAGCATGAGTGGTCCTTTTGCCCCAGGGCTGGAGATCACCTCCAAGCTGTTTGCAGTGTCCCATGACGCCAAGCTGCTCTTCAGTGGCGGACACTGGGACAACAGCATCCGAGTGACGTCCCTTACGAAAGGCAAACTGATGGGACAGCACATCAGGCACATGGGTCAGTCACTCTGTGTTGGGAAGTGAAGAGGGTTTATGTATGTTATTTGGTGTTCTCCGAGTGTAGCCACAGCACTTGGGCACACAAGCATAGCATTGTGAAGGAATGGCAGCCTAAGAAGAGAAGAATGCTTCAATTGTGATTGTACATAAATACTTGAGTGTGGCTTTTCAGTCGTTGGAGTGTTGCTTTGATGTAGTTTGAAAATAAGGCTTGCCTGCTATTTTTAGGTAGCAAAGCTGAATGTGTCAAGTGGGTACACTTGGCTGTATGATGATTTCATTGTTTAATAGTGTCACTTGCCCTTATCACAGTGGAGTATTTCATGCTGACTGCAAATTAGGATACCATGTGACAAATTGTATCCACATTGTTAATCTGTGGGAAATTAGTCTTAATTACCCATGTGACAACTTTGTCTTCTTTTTTTTTATCTAGATATTGTGACCTGCTTGGCAATAGACCATTGTGGAATTCATTTAATTTCAGGCTCCAGAGACACTACCTGCATGATATGGCAAATAGTTCAGCAGGTGGGTTATTTAGGCATACTCAGAAGCAGTTTCTGGATGTATTTTTTTTCTCTGTTTTGCTGTTATACTTTATTGATTTCTTTTCAGGTTTGTAGGGAAGATAGTGCACTAAAATCAATTAGCTTATTATTATATCCCATTGTCTTCTCTGAAATATTTTACATATTAGTTGCTATATAGCTGAAGTGCACTATTTTAGAGGCTTTCTTCAAGATTTCATAGATTATTTTCAGGGCAGGCAAATAAGAATTTTACATCTCTAGGCAATTTTTCACTCCTAGTAGTTGTGTTTTAGCACTGCCTTTTCTCTGTGGGGAGTACTGATGACTACAGCAAATACAGCAGTGTCTATTAACTGCATTTGTACTGGCATTTGAGAATTCTTTAATATTGGTCTTATGTTTTCACCCACTGAAAGTAGTAGTGTGATCCATGTATGTACTTACACTCAAAATGTGAGGCTGTTTCCATCATTATGCATTTAAATGCTGATTTCTGATTGCTGCAGAAACACAAGTAGGATTAATTGCTGGGGGAAGCTGTCATGCTTTGAACGGTAGATTTCATCGAGCCACCTTGTTCTTATTGTGGAACTAAAGTCAGGACATTAAAGCAGTAGAGAGGTGCATAACTGCATGTACTTTTGTGGAAGCTGTCTTCATGGTGGGAGTATTTATAATTCTGTAAAGAAGCACTTTGTAGTAAGTGCATGGTGAAAATAAAGTTAAGACCTTAGTGTTCATACGAGTAGCTTTTTGTCTCAAGTGGGGATAAATGCTGGAGATTTTTTTGTTTGTTTATCTTTTCATTGTAAGTTAACTCATCCTCTGGAAATTATCTTTGTTTAGAAGTGCTTTGTCTTAAGATTTTTAATTTTTTTAAATTAATAGCTGTATAAATGCTATTTTATGCATAGTAAGTGTTTCTTGTGAGAGTTTTATCTTGGTCTTTTTTAAGTGGCAGCGATGGACTGTGTACTGGCATTTCCATTCTACTTGACTTCTTTGCAGTGACCCCTTCTGTATTTTGACACTTGTTCTGTCTTCCTGCATGCTTTGGGCTTTCAGGGCCTGATCGGCAAACAAATTTTTATCACAGAAATGAAAATAAATAGTACTCTATAGAACTATTTACTGTACCTTCTCTCTAAGCACAGGTCTTTCCTTAGAACTGGGTTGAGAATAAGTCTGTATATGCTGACAGTACACTCACTGGGACAAAAGCTGTGATACCCTGCAGTTATGTGGGAATGTTGCTATTTTTATAGAGCATTATTGCAAGATTTCCTTTGCATGTCATACTACTGGTAGTCTCTGAGAAGTACTATGTGCTTCCTTTTCCTTGGAAAATGGAAAGAGTTGCTGTTATTTTAAGTAAATTAAAAGTAAATTTCAGCTTCTTTAAGCTTGATTGTGAAGGTAGTGCTTAATTCCAGAATAAACCCTAAGATCTGGACAAGCATAGATACACAGGTGAAGAATGAGTATGTGGATGGGGTATGCGAACAACTGTTAGGGCTGCTCACTGTTGTCCTTGCTGTCCTGGACACCTGCAGGGATGGGAAGGAGTCAGCTAAATAACATTGTCTCTCACACCCACACAGAAACTCATGTTCATTCATTCTTGGGATTTCAGTAAGTAAGGTGCTGACATAGAGAGCAATATGTTGATATTGAAGTGGTGAGTTATGCCTTTGGCTTTGGCCTCTGTCAAATACACACCTCACACAACTGGTACTGAAGATACCAGAAGTTCATTTTTTGTTTGTCCTTCAGCTGCAAGAGAATGTGTCATTGCACTTTTTGTTACTCTCAGGGAGGAGTGCCTGTAGGCCTGGTACCTAAGCCATTACAGATCCTTTACGGGCACACTGACGAAGTTTCGAGTGTTGGCATCAGCACTGAACTGGATATGGCAGTGTCAGGATCCAGGGTAAGCACCTTTCTACAATTTCCTTTTTTTGGCTCTTCTCAACCAAACTCAAACCATCTAAGGTGTTTGAAGTTGATTAAGAATAGTAAAAAAAAAAACAAAGTCACTGTTTCAGAGTCTTCAGTCTTGCTTATCAAGAAAATACATGCCATTCCCTTTGCTGCAATCAGACTGTCCCAAACTGCTGTGCAGAGCATAGACCTCACCTACTATGTGGTGTTATTCTGCACAGATGAGCTATAATACGTGTGGACTTTCTCGGAGGTTTTAAGGTTCTCAAAGGGACAGTGTTCTGATAGTTTCTTCCCTGCTGTGTTAATAACACTGAAGGTTCTGTGCCACTTTCTCATGGTCTGTGTGTACTGCACAGGCAGGCTGCTCAACTCTGGCTTAGTACTCCACGTAATGCCTGCTCATAAATGTGATGTGTGAAATGACTGATTTGCTGCCTTTCCTCCTTCTTGCCCTACTTGCATTCATTTTTTTCATATGCCTATAGTACATGGTCTTGAGGGGAAGGTGCAGAATGCTCAGGAAGGATTTAAGTGCTTTCAGAGTATTCCCTGTATCCTCTGTATGTAAGTGTTGTGGTAACTCTCCTGCTGAATGTCAACTCCCCTGAATGTGGTTGCTGCAGGATGGCACTGTCATTGTCCGCACTGTTCGGAAGGGTCAGTACGTGAGGACTCTGCGGCCACCTTGTGAGAGTTCTCTCCTGCTGACTGTTCCCAACCTGGCTGTGTCCTCAGAAGGCCATATAGTTGTCCACACCAGTGTGGAAGGAAAGACTACTCTCAAGGTACTTTGTGGAAAACCTCTGTTTCTGTCACTGAAGATTTTAATCATAAATGCATCTAACTTTGCCTCATTTCCTGTAGTAATGAGGCTTTTTGAGCATGCAGTGTCAGTTTCCATATTTTTTTTTTTTTTTTAAATTTTGCTAGCCAATTCTAATGAAATTTGGTTAAAGGGTAAATGACAGGCATATTGTGCTCCTGTGAGTTTCATGAAAATCTCCAAACATCTGCAAGGAAGGTGCTCAGGCATAGGCTAATGAATCTTCCTGGGAGAGACACTTTGGACTGGGAAATTAGGGGAAACAAGTTCCACTGTACACAGAAACTGAGGCTTATAAGGGCAGCAGTAAGTTGTTGGTGCAAGATGCTCAGTGTCCACACAGTTTCTTAGTTTGGGATTGGAGATACAGCTATAAGGTTGTACTTGTTGAGCTGTGTAGTTGCTTTAATAATGGTAGAGCTGTTGTGATCTCTTTAAACATGGGAGATTTCTTGGAAAACAAATCTCTTTGATGTAGGCATACAAACTACATTAGGAAGATGGGGAGAGAAGAGATTCAAGGTAATGCCAGACTGGAAGAACTTCAGATGGTTTTGTTAGTTGTGTCTATAATCCAGCAAGAAGTCATTGGCTTGTCTGGAAAGTGCTTCTGGATCTATTTCTGTGGAAATATGCTTGTTTCCTTCTGCTTTTGGATTTGAGAGGGCAAGGGGGGGGAAGGAGGGTGGTAGCAAGGCTGAAGATGAGTTCAGTCTTGCTTTCTTCTTTATCAACAAAAGGTCTTATAAAATAGGGATGTCTCTATTAAATCCATGGATGTTTCCAGGAAATTTAGGATTGATGGAGTAGATAAGATAGTACAACGTTACATCAAGGGTTTACTTCAAACACTTCCATACAGGACCTTACCTCCATAGGCATTGAGTAGCCTACTTCTCATAGCTCACTCCTCTTGTATCATTCAACAAAGAGACTGTTGTCAGCATTAGTGCCTTCAATGATCTAAAGAAACAATTACAACACTCTTTATCCTATCAGTCCTCTGTGACATTTCTTTTTGATCTCTTCAGGATAAGAATGCATTACATCTCTATTCTATCAATGGGAAATATCTGGGTTCTGAGACTCTGAAGGAGGAAGTGTCTGATCTGTGTGTAACTGGTGAATATATCGTGATGGGCAGCTTGCAGGGATTTCTTTCCATACGGGATCTCTACAGGTAATGTACCACCATTTTTACTGAGATATAAATATGGAGGCCTATAGAGAAATGGCTGTGTAATAAATTTTGCTTTGTGCTGTAGGTGATAGCTGTTGCATTTTCTGTGTTTTCCCTCAATAAAAAGATGTTTTTGGTGAAACTAAGATATGGAGAAAAATAAAATGAGAGGTTGTAACAGATCTCTTTCTTCCCAGACATTTATCCCAATTAAACACCTAGAACTGATAGGAGGAGCTGTCAGTTTGCAAACTGTGCTGGTCCCCTGAGCTCAGCAACTGTAGGATCAAGCCTCTTGTAATTCTGCACTGAGGTTTAAGCTTCACTTACTGCTTAGCTCTATAGAGCTCCATTGCACCTCAGAATGGGAGGGATGATTGTCATTTAGGCAGCTGTGAGACTAATGCCACTGTTCTTCAATGAAAAAGTCTTAGCTTACTGACTTAACCTATCTGTTCTTGTTATTGAAACTCTGTTTTGGGATACAATTAGATTTTTAGGATACAATTAGATAATTTGAACTGCAAATTATATCCTTGAGAAACTGTGTTTTATAGTGCATTCTATGGACAGCAATTTCACCTGCATGTGATTCTTCACAGTATGTGCAAGCACATACATGATGTACTTTCTCTCTGTGATTTTTGTTCCTTTCAGCCTGAGTCTGAGCGTCTCTCCCTTAGCCATGAGACTGCCAATCCATTGCATTTCTGTCACCAAAGAGTACAGCCACATCCTTGTTGGCTTGGAGGACGGCAAGTTGATTATCGTTGGTGTTGGCAAGCCAGCAGAGGTAAAACCCACCATCAAGAACTTTTTCTACCGAACAGTGGGAAGTTCACTTATTTCTGCTTTCCAGTTGAGCAAGAGGTCTCCTCTATGGCAGGGTAAATTTAAGAGCAAGTTTCAGTTTTCAGTGGGAAACAAATAACTTTTGAGACTGCTCTACTGAAAGCTCTGATTAAGAATCAGAGGTATATAGGGATCGCAGATGGGAAGCTCAGCTGGACTAACTTCCAGACTTTATCACTCACATCTGAATAAGCAAAGACATAGTAGCTAACCTTTTCTGAATGGGATAGTGTTGTCAGCCTCTTCTTGATGAATTAATTTTCCAGAAGAAAATTGGAAATGAAAGACAGCAAGCTACTTTCTTTATTTTTTTTATGATTTCTATTACCTATATTTTAATATGTGTTGACTGACATTGGGTAAAAAAGGTATTACTTCTTTCTGTTGAGAGTCTCTAATGGCAATGCTCAGGGAATCACTTCTGTAGGTTCCCAATATGCCTGTGTTCCATATGATGAATATAAACTTGTTGGTCCTGCATATGCAATATCAGTTACAGAACATCCATCTCTCAAATAGATATGCCCAATTTTTCTTGTGCAAAACATAGTTTTTGCTTTAATTCCTTCTTGTCATGACTTTCAAAGTACTTCAGTTAACTTAAAGCTGCTTAAAAGTCAATCTCCATTGTGCTGCTATGTATTTATTTGAAAATGTGATTATCACTTTTGCATGATCTTCAGTACATGCCAAAAAGTGTGTATTAATTCAATTTTCTATTTTAATTGTGAAAACAGAGCAACTTTATTTGTCAGTATTCTAAAATGTTTTTTCTAGAAGATACATAGTTTAATATTGGTGAAAGGCTTCACATAATGGTAGTCTGATTTTGCTTTCACAGGACGTGGATGGGAGGTTTCCACTGACTTTCAGTTTTCTATTGTAGAATTGAAAAAGAGCTGATTATTATGTGGTTAAGCATACGGTTGTAACAGCAGTTTTAAAGTCACTGTCATTTCTAAGCTTTCTATTCCATAGAAAAGATCCTTTGTAGGCTGAAATTTGTGTGTATCATTAGACTGAAGGCTTTTTTGTTTTCTTATTTTCATTTTTTAATCACATATATTTTTCTAACTATGCACAAAGTGTTGTTTCAAAGACTGGATTCCTTTTATGGTTATAGAGGCTTTCCAATGACTTTTTTCCCAAGATTTTTTGTTTACAGTTCAGATGATATAAGCTTAATATCTGTGTAAATAGATTTTTTTAAAAAAACAGAAACATATAAGGAACAACATTATGTCCCAGATATTCTAGTTTTCTATAATGGCATCAATCAATATATTTGAAAAGTGTGCATATGTGAGGTGTTCATTTGTTGAATGACTTCTTTTTAGTTTGGAAGGAATGTGTTAATTCCTGGAAATTTATCCATATACAAAAGACAGTGTTGTAGTTCCAGCTTTCACTGATGATATTGATCCTTAGGACAGAGGATTGGATCCTTAGCATGGACTTGCTTTAATGTGCAAAAAGTGAAATGCTGCTTGGTATTAAGGTTGGCCTTTAGTGTTTCTGCACTGACAGTATCTATTATGGAGTATAAGAAATGCTTTTGTATTTTTAGCAAATACTTAGCTGTTTTGGATGTTGCAGAAATCTGGGCCATTATCACTTGTTACTGTTAATCCTGGTCAGTGCTGTGCCTTTTCTAGAACACTGCTGCTGTGCTGACGCAGCTCTGAAGCAGGTTACATTTCAGTAGTAGCAGTGAGGAACTCTTCTCAAACTTGTAAAGGCATGGATCTTATTTATTCAACTGCAAGGAATTTCAGAACCTAATCAGCTGCCAGGCTGATCACTACTGGCCAATCATCAGTCTTGTGCTTAGGTAATTAAGAGTTGCTTACAAACTGTTGTCAGATTGCAGACCTACCAGGTGCTGGATTTAATATGGCATCTGGTTGCTTGTTATCCGTCTTATCCTGTGGAATACTCACTATGAATTACTTCTGCTTTAAACATTTCTCTGAACACCCAGGATCTTTGGAAGATTGTATAAATTTGACACCAGGAGATAACCTTTCTCGTTTTCCTTTATTCTGCTATCACTGCCCTGCATCTTGGCTGGTTCTTTTTCCTACTTCTAGCAATTTCTGTTTGAAATCTCTAAAATAAAATGTCCTTTCTTCTCATTTAGTTAATTTTTGCTTGGCATTCACCTCTTTTCCCTTCCTACCAAAATAGCAATCTAAACACTCTTTCTAAGCTGTTTGAAGTAGGTTAAGCATATAAGTACACAGTAGTGGGGAGTATCCCTTTAACTGTTCAAAATCAGAAGACTGTGGTTAGTGTTTTGTCTTGTTTTTTGTCAGTCCCAGAATCATCCCTAAGTGTAACTTTTAGTTTATTTTCAAAAAATTTTTGTTGGTATATTTTGTTTATGCAGTACATTGTAGTGTCTGCATTTCACCAGATTCAGTGTCTGAATTCCTTTTTAATTTATCCACCTTATCCCTTCCCCCTCCTTTTGTTTCTCTGAATTACTTTTAAACAGATGCGCTCAGGTCAGCTTTCCCGAAAGCTGTGGGGATCAAGCAAACGGCTCAGCCAGATTTCATCAGGAGAGACTGAATATAATACTCAAGATTCCAAGTGATTGCTGCTTCTACCTTCTCTCACGGATTCCAGAAAAATGTTTAATCTTTTGGTCACTTTAAATGTATAAATACGTACTTAGGGCTTTGGTTCTTAAGTCCGTTGATGAAGAACCTATGGTAGAGGTATAGTAGTGAGCATAAGTACTCATGCAAGTCAGCTTGCTTGCATATTTGTCCTTAACTGTGTTCACTTGTTCACAGCAAAATCCCTCTCTCAACAGCTGCTAAAACTGTGTTTTGGGAGGGCTGAAAACACCCTGAACAATCCCCCCACAAGTCTCCAAACCCCCAGACTGCTAACTGAATTTAAGATAAGTAGCATTTGATTTAAAGCTGAGTAGGGCCAGATGCTCCTTGATAACAAACGAGATACTTGGCTTTGCTTTGTCAGCACTGTTATTCCCCAGTAAATTACAACTCTGGTAGTTGCAATGGTTGGATTCAGAATTGGATAGATGATGGTTTTGACCTTCCCAAGACATTTGCTAGCCTAATGAACTTCATTAGTTTGTTCATGTAAATGGCTATTGCTCTCTTCCTTTGTGTAGTTCCAATTTTAGGCTGTTCTGCAAGGAACTGTGTTGCACTGCTTTATCAGAAATTGTTTTAAGTACAGACATGAATAACTTCAAAGGAGTTGGAGGTGATGAAGGAGCTGAAGGAGGTAGGAAATATTGCTGCTGAAAATTATTTATATTCTTAAGTAAACTTAAGACATACACTAAGAAATCCCATTATATATTTAATATCTTGCAGAAATACCCTGGAACACTCATTATCTATATTGGTCAAATACCAGTCTGCTTCATTAGTAAGGCAATTCCTGCAAACAAAAGATAAATTTCCACTGCAGAATCATTATGCAACATTGCAGCACAATTCAATTAAAATAGCACCTGTTTGTTTCTTGGCTTGGTGTTCACCAAACCAGTTATTAGCAATTTTTTTTTCTGTAAAAATAAGCAGGGAAAAACAGATGATATATCCATTTTCAAAATGCATTTGTGACCAGGTAAAAGAAACTATCAGATCCTCATGTGTGCTGTATGAAATTGTTTAGTATGTTTTGGAAAAGCCATTAGTGATTTTTTTTTTTATTAGCAATACATGATGGTAGAAAGGTGTGCATTTTCCTATCAATCTGATATTTTTCTAATGTTACTGATTAAAATGATAAACTCTATGCTGTTAGAAAAGCTTGTGCTGAGGGAAAAATACGAATTTCCAGGTCAGCGTGTGAAGGCGTGTGTGTTTATCTGTATATATGTGTGTGTATGTATATATGTATATATTCATGTTTGTGTTAAGAGAATCCCAGGGGGTGAGGGGAGCACAGATACAAGGCAGGTGTAAGTGATTGTTAGCTACTATGTTCCCTTTTGGGTCCCCCTTTCTTCCCTCTACCATCACTTTTCTTGGTTTTTTTTATTTATTTATTGAAATGAATGTGTGTTGTATCTCTCATAAATGTTATCAGATATTCCCTGTGGCTGGAGAGCTGTTGAACTACCTGAGGAACATAACGTATAATCTCATTTCATTAACTTTAAGCACAATATTTATTAACTTTGTAGAAATAATAATACCTCCTTACCCTGCTAAAGGATAATCTTTACATGTTATGTTAGTCTTATTCAAACTCATTTCTCCTCCTCACTTTCTTTACTGGAAAAAAATCCTTCTTGATGGCTGATTGGTGTACTTTGTAAAGAAAGTTGTGCTGCATTTTCTTAACTTTCGTAAATTACATAATAAATCCAATTAGTGAACAAGTGGGTCTATACATAGTTGCAATATTCTGCCTAATCACTGTGATAGACTGGATTGTCTGGAAAGTTAGGAGAAAATAAGAATTATTTTTCTGAGTCACTTGCCAAGAGACAATTAAACTTCCAAAATTAGAGTGGTGTGGATTTCTTCATATTCCATGTATGTAAAAAAGAAAAGTAAATTAACCCACATCCTGTATTTTCAAATAAGCTATAGAGAAGTGAAAAATACTATTTTTAATCAATTACCTATCCAATAAGAATACTGAGGATACTGTGAAAGTATTAAGTTTGTTCATGAGAATGTGAAGTATGTTTGTCCATTATGATTTCATGAAGAAGGGATTTCTGGGGAAGAAGGGTTTCAGGGGAGCTCTTTGGAGAGTAGTTTAGAAGTATTTCAGCTCAGAATGTGAGATCTTTCTGTGTTATGGGAGATTGAAAAAATTCAGTTGGAGCATTGAATTGATGGGATTTATATGTATGCATAGATATGTTTAAATGCATAGACAAGGCAAAGTGTTTATTTGGAGGGGAAAGGGACAGGAAATTATCATGTTTTAGGCTATGAAAATCAAGTGGAAAAAGGGAGATGGGTCTCAAATAGTGTTTGGTGGGAGCAGTTTTCTTCTTGTCATTTGCACAGAGGGGTTTGCTGCATACGCATTTGAAAACATGCTATTGTGGATTAGGTACGTTTATACAACAGTTCAATTAACATTTTTGGTAGTTCAATGTTAAAGAATACTGAATACAGTGTGTCAGTTTAAGTAAAATATAATGTTGCAAAAATTGAAATAGTTTATAATGAGGACCTTTGACATTTGAATACCTTAATTTCAGTGCACCACAAGCACTGGGTAATCATCACAATTACCTGAGACAGGTTTAAATGTGGACTGTTCTTGGGTTCTCAAACTCAAGACTGGTCTGTGCTCAGTACAAAGCAGCAGCAGCAGAATGAGAAGGGGGCAGGTGAGCTCTGAGCTGCTTTATGGTGCAGGTAGAATGGCAACATCCATGGCATTTGGATTGGAGACCCTTGGGGGTGGGAGGTGTACACCATCACACACCTCCTTGCCAGAGGCCATCTGGAAGGACCTCCCTAGCTTTGAGGGTCCACACTTGCCTTTATTTAAAACCAGCTTTAAATAAAAGATGAGTCGTAAGAGTGAGCTGGTATGTTGTTTCTTTTAGGTTTAACTTACTTGCATAAAAAGTAAACAATAATGTTTAAAAATTGAAAATAATTTTTCTGATTATCTTTTTAGGTCAGTTAAATTGCAGCCTCTTATGCAGTGTACTGTAAATTGGTGAACTGACTTCCATAATGCTTTGATTTCCTCAAGTCAGTAAAGCTTAGGATCCCATTTTGTTTTACAGGTAGCATTGATGAAATAAGATTCTCCTTTGGTTTTGTCAAAGATTTGTTTAAGTGTAAAAGGTAAAATTTTGAGATGAGAGGATTCCAATGCAGAATTTAGAACAAACAAGTCTTAAGTGACATTTGTTTCATAGCAGTACATTTGTCAAGATCCTTTTTGTGTGATATCTTCATATGTTAAATCTTTGGAACAACTCTAATAATATTTATCAAAGTTTAACATATGCTTTCCTTTGAAGATGAGTAAGTAGGAGTGTAAATATATATATAAAAGAAACTGAGAACTGACCTACTTTTCATACCTGTATATAAATGAGATCAATTAGTTAGCAGTATTAACTTCTTTGCAGTACAGTTTTGAACTTGTATACCAAAGGATATTTAGAAGACATGTCTCCTTTATTTCAAGTAAAATGTTTGTAAATTTCTCTAATTAATTACTTCTAATTCTTGATAGTATTTTTAGTTGTCTTTTTAGCTCCAGTGAAGAATCCCATCTAGTCTTTGCTGGGTTTGAACTATACAAGCATACAGAAAGTGAAATGCTCTTCAAGTTAGCATCTGACTTAGGCAGATTTTTCTTTACCAATATGCTTATCCATTACTCATTCATAGATCTAGAAACCACATCTTCTGTCAGCCATGTACCTTACCAGCACAACATAATAATCCCAGTAACTAGAGTAACTGCATTTGTTTTCATGGTTAATACACATTGTGGAAATTGGGTTTTCTTATGAAAATAATTGATTCTTTGATATTAAAAAAATAAATTAAAAAAAAAAAAGGAAAAAAAAAAGAAAAAAACCTAAACCAACAAAACCACTCCCACATCTTTCCCTCCAAAAAAACCCAAACTCACCCACAACTGTATTACAATTGTTTTGCTAATCTGCAACATTGACAGAAACAAGTTTTTTTCCTTCTGGCATACCTTAGATCATGCATATTATCACAAAACAGGTTTATCAGTCTTCACAGGCTTTAAATGGCCAAGTCAATTGGCTGTCTTATAAGGATCCCCTTACAAGTTGTGTTTCTTTGTCCTTTAAATGAGTGCAAAGAACTGAGTTTCTGCACTGGAAAAATTCTTTAAAATAGTCCTGCGGGAATGATAAATCTATTTTTGTAATGCACAGATTAGGTAACTCCTGCTTTAGTCAATGAGTGCTGTATACCTCACTTTCCTAAATCATGTCTTCCTCCTCCCTGTTTCCTTTGCAAACCATTCCCAATCTTAATTAACAGAGTCAGTAGAAAAGATGAGTAAAGGAACCAAATGCTGCACAAAGCTTTTACTGTGTAAAAAAATATTGTGTATTTAGCTGAAAATGCAGATCTATATACAGATTATAGAATGGTAGGGAGCTTTAGAGCTAGAAGGGGTGTAGAGATGTCAACCTCCTTCTGCTCCTATATTGAGAGTCTCTGCAGACACATGCTCTGTATTATCACCTGAAACATTCCTGTCTTCCACTGCTAAAGGCACCTTGCTGACTATGTTAAATGCTGAGCTGAGGTGCTGTGAATGTTTTTTTTTTTCCCTTTCAAAGAATTTCTAAAAAAGAAGTGTGGCACATATAAATGCATATCCTCATTTGAGCCTAGGGCCTGATCTAATAAATACTGTTATGTGAAAGCACTACATAGAGTTATATTTATTTGAATGGAAATTCAACCATGTGCTTCGGTGCTTTTGTGCTTTCTGGCTTAAAAGCTGTGTTGGTTTTGGCTGCAAACATGGCACATGTTGGTAGTCTCCTTTTGGGAGAGTATGTTTCCATGGTATCATATATACATGTGGGTTTATTGTATTCTAATGTTAGTCAGCTGAAGTGTTTGGAAGATGTCTTTCCTTCCATTCCAAGAAGCCAATCTTATTATTACTAAATTGCCCTTGTAAGCACATACTTTTGAAAGAATCAAGGGTTTTTTAAAAAGCTACTGCATTAAAAAATGTATTTTAAAATCGGTAAAATGCTATTCCCTTTTTCAGTGTTGAAGGTGTCAGATGCCTGAATGTAAGAATGCCTCTGAGTGGCACCATAGCATGCTCTGCCATTCACCTTACTGCAGACTTTAACACCCCATATGTGAGGAACTGCTTGCAGTGTTTAGTCCAAGGTAGCCTTTATTCGGTTTTAACTCACCTTTTTGCTGTGCATCTGTGGAAGAAGACTGGTGTGTCTTTCTTTTAGTTACCATTTACCAAACTGGCCCAAATAAAACAGGTATTTCACTTGTTTTCAATAGAGTTCCTTCAGTGTGTGTTCTTCTCAGTCTTGTCCAGTGGACTTGAGAAATTTGGCAGGTATTGCCAGAGTTTAGGTCTGTGCTTATACTCAGCACAGACACAATTTCATCACACACTTTCTGTCCCAGAAGCATGACTGTCAGTATAGTTTATGGCTTAAAGCTGCTAAGGTGTTTTGAGATTGGAATATAAGACATCCAGCCATATATATATCATAGACCTAACTGAACTTGGAGGCCACTTGTTTATTTAGCTTCCTATCTAGTCAGTATTTTCCTCTCAAGGGAACCATATTTTTTGCCTTGAAATAGCTTTAAAATAAACTTAAGTCTTGCACCTGACACTACTACTTTAGTCATATGCAGCTGTGAGCTGTTTCTTAAAGAAAGCCATGAGGGGCAAAAAGAATTCAAGAAACACTTGCAATACGTATTCTGATTCTGAAGGAGCAACTTAGTACGAGATTAGAGAAATGTTGCATTGGGAGACTTACCTCCCTTTGGTCAGCGTTTTGATGGAAGCTGTGCTGCTACTCAGTTTGCCTGATGAATTTTTACTGAAGCTAATCAGGGGGTGGAAGCAAAGGCCTTACAGCAAGTTAAACATATCTTCTGATAATTCTTACAGGTTGTGCAATTATGTGACTACAAATGGATCTTTAAATGCCAAAAAATGCCTTTCTAAAGAGTTAAATTTTAGGTTGGAGGAGTGTTGGAAATAGCTACTTTTAGAAATGAGCCTTCAGGCACTGTAATGAACTTGCTGTCTGTCTTCTGTGCAATATCTTTTTCCCTCTGGGTGCTTTAAGAGTATACTGTATGTCTTACTTTGTTTTGATCAATGTGTTTTAAGAGTGTGTATATTGGCTAATGATGGATTTTTTTCGTGTACAGCATGGTGGAAGATGTTTTAAAATTTTGCACTTTTCTAGGATTTGCAAGTTTGTAACCTGAAAATTTTTAACATGCACACTTTTGTACATAATTAGCATTGTATATATTTAACATGAGTCTGAAGCAAATAAAAGTAATTGAATGCGTAACTTCTCCCTTTATTAATAGCACAAAAATTAAACTAAGTGTGGGAGTACACTGAATGAACAATTCTTTTATTTAGCAGGTAAAAGTAGGCAGTGGGAACAGCTGACAGTGTCCTGTCTTAATTGTGTTAAGGCAATTTTTTCTTTTTGGTGGGGATGGAATCAAAGTGCATACGTGAATGTATAGGTCCCTT
Organism: Sitta carolinensis; assembly: GCA_032173965.1. Taxonomy (NCBI): domain Eukaryota; kingdom Metazoa; phylum Chordata; class Aves; order Passeriformes; family Sittidae; genus Sitta; species Sitta carolinensis. The sequence goes on from CM063288.1 coordinate 24,685,714, forward strand.
CAAGCTTTGAATAGCTATGATTATCCAAGTATTGTGATAAAAAGTGTCTTTCTGTTGAGAAGGAGATGGTCCAAGCCATGCATTAGGGTGGGGAAAAGAGACCACTAATGCATATTTATCTTTATTTATAAAGCTGAAGGTCCCCACCCACCCTGGGACTACAAGCATCTCTTTCCTTTTTCCTCACCGTCTTCCCCATATAGTAACTTTTGCTGCAGAATGGAAGGCTATGGATTCAGGGGATTGCTGTCAGTCAGGAGGAAACTGAAATCTGTTCCAGGCTCATGTTCAGTTGGTTTCTTACCCCTGCAAACAAGACAAACCATGCTGTGAGCTTTAACAGGAGGTGGGACTACTCTGCTTCTATCTGTTACTAAAGATGGATCAAAGCAGCCTTATTCTGAACAAGCAGAGTCTTAACTCCCTTTTTTGCCTACATCATGCATTTTAGATTTCTTAATAGAGTCCATATAATTCTAGATATGGATTCCCTTGTGCTGGAGTTTAGTGCCTTGGGGCCAAACTGGCATTTCCCTGGCTTTCAATGAAGGACTTGAGTATTGTGGCTCTTTCTGTGACAGGTAACAAGAATTTGGAAACATAAGCATCAGTGGATGCAATGCCAAAGCACTGGGTTAGTCAGACATCCTTTAGAGGGCTATCATACTGCTGGCTCCTTTGGAGCATTAAACAGTACTCACTGTTTAATTTTTTCCCCAAAGAGAAATGGAACCAAGGGATTAAGTAACTTCTGTTGTGAGGGACAGGCAGCATGTGCCAGGAGTCTAATAGAAACCTCTCTTCCTTTCTGTCTGAAGGAGGGTATCAAAAGTGAAGCATTTACCTCAAAAACAGACGTGCTCCTGTCACTCCTTGCAGCGTGGCTTTATCTCCTTCCACTAACAGCATTGTACCTTCTCGCAAGCCCTGGTGGAGGTGGAAACATTTAAAATAATTTCCAAGCTGTCTAAAAGGGCAGAATGCTTGTCACAAGCAGGCCAGTCCTAGTGCCAGCATGACTACAGACTAAACCTTCTCACTTACCAAACAAAGAGGTAAAGACAAAATTAGGTGAGTTATCTAATTTTAGAAGTTGATTTTCTTGTGTATTTCAATTTTCACTCTTAAAGGAGAAACCATTAAGGAAGAGAGGAAACTGTTTTTTCCCCCAGTTATTCTTAGATCCACTTTGGGCCGAACAACATCTGAGCAGCTGGGTTTGTTAGTGCACAAACTTTATGCTACAAGTTCAAACAGAGGAACAGGAAACAGAGGTCCCACTTCCCCAGACTGACTAAAGTTAAATTACATCTATACTACTGAATGTGCAAATTCAGAAACTGTATTACAGAGATTAAGAGTATCTGCAAAAAGATTAAGGGGAGTTTTGTGCCAGCTGCATGCACACCACCCACAACACATAATACATGGCCAGTTACTGGGAAGATCAGAGCTTCCTAAAACAGTGTTGAGCAATAGGAGTATGCATTTTGTTGGCCTTAACCGATCTTCTACAATGAGCAATATCCAAGACTGAAGCTCTTAGCAAGAATACAATTAGCATTTCAAACCATGGTTCTGTAAGTCTTGACAGGCAGGGAACCCACACTGAGAGCTAGCATGAAGGCATTTAGGATGTTTATCATGCTACAGCTTCCTGCTGGAGAGATACGACTCACCAGAACTGGAGGGGTGTTTGGCTCTTCATGATACTGGCGGATTCTTTCCTCTCTTGTCTCCTGCAATAATGAACATAGATTTAGCTTCTCAGGCCATAAGGCAGGACTTGGAACTAGCCAGGCAGAATGACATCAAACAGTTTCATAACATTAAACAAAGCAGGCACTTCCCCTCAAGCATAATAGGATGGCAGGATTAATTCTTAACAGATACATGTTTTACCCTTCATCACTAGCAGCAATTTACTGCAGATTGATCAAACAGAACTCACAAAATCCCAACCCTGAAAAGCCTTAAAACTTCTACTCAATTCATCCATGTTTTTGTTTTTTTTTTTTATTAGTACTATATCTGTGTGCAGAGATAGTACTAATACTGCCAGGAAGGTGGTAGAAGCAAATGCCTGAGGTGCCACCTTTGTGAAAGAGAGTAGTGAATCATGGATTTTCAGTGATTAAGTATTTGCTCGTTTGTCTTCAAGTAGGTATTGCACTGAATAATTTCCTTCTGAGAACAGTTCTGTCATATTTCCTGAGGTTTGCTGCTGAAATGAGCAACAGTAAAGAAATAAAAACATAGGAACACAGCGGGGACTTGGTATAGCACAGAGCTTCCAGCCTCCTCTGAGAGAAAGAGCAGAAGTTATTTATAGGGAAAAGACTGCCTGCTTATCTAGTGACAAGCTGATTAAATGAATACCTACAACTTCATCTAAATTCTAGAAGCACACCCATATCCACCATCTCTGCATTGTTCCCTAATTCTTAATACCTCCTCTAACCATGAAATTTTGATTACAAGGAAGAACGTATTTAGGTTGTTAAAAGATGCACCACACAGATTGTTCCCTGAGGAATTAGCTGACATGCTCTTCAAGGAGTTCCTCCCCACTGTATGGAAATCCATCTTTGTGCTTGAAGGCTGAAGTGTTTTTCTTTCAGCTGTACTAGTGCATGTGCTTGCTCTGCACTGGACATTACAGGCTGTGCTCCCTGCAGGGACACCAGTGCTGGGTATTTTCTTAACAACAACTGTATGAATCTCAAGATCTCCCTGTTGTGATTGTTTCTTCAGACCTTCAGATATTTAAACCTCCTAATCTGTAGTTCAGTTAGATCTTCCCAAACAGCAGGTAAGTCAGAACTTTCCAGAACCACAGTGCTTTGCAACTTAACACTTCAGGTTTTGGGTTTTTTTTTTAAATTTCCTTATTCCATGCCAGATATCAAGCATTTCAGCAGTACTTCAGACATTGCAGAGCTTATGTTTGTGAAAAACAAAACTTCATTCAGTAGCACTATTGCCAACTCCTCTTCCCAAGCAAAGTTAAGTTTTAGGAGGAAATAAAGTATTACTGCCTCATTGGCATTTCCAGTTTCTCTAAGGAGCAGCTGTTTAATATTCTGTAGCTTTATAAGGCCTCAAAAATGCGCACTATTTTTACTCCTCCACACCCTGGTTACTGGGTTAGTTCTGGAGTACTTTACTTACACCCATGTGAGTTCTTTTAACGTCTGGGTCCAGGTAGTGGGGGTTAATATTAAAAGGAACTAATCCTAGAGCCTGCAGGGAAGGTGGATAAACAATTGGCATGTCATTGGTAGTATTGATGCTGACAGTAGCAACGTTGGTTCCTGCGCTGGATCCCATGTAAGGAATCCCATCCTGAAAGACAAAAGCAGTGATCAGTCTGCAGTATTATGACTAGGAACTCAATATTATAGCATCTTCTATCAATCTCAGAGACTCATCAGTCAGATCAGACTTAGTCCTTCCAGCTCTGCTAACTCCACTGCTAACATTACAGGTGAAAAGCAGAACAAGAATTCAGGTTTCTGAGGTGGGCAGTAGCTTCTCTGTGTCAGAGAACTAACTGCTGCCCTCCTTCTACTCACAGCCCCCAAGAGAGAACTTCCCAGGCTGTCAGTGTATGTTGGACTTTGCTGTTAAGAGGAGAGACTTGCCTCTATTGCAGTTACAGGAAATATCTGAACTGGCTTTTAAGTAGCTTCTGAAGAGAGTAGACCATTGGAAGCTCAGTGCAATGTTGTCACAGCATCAACTTAGCAGTACCATGACCAGTTTAGCACTGTTTAGGTATTAGTACTGAGTACTATGCTGTGCATAGAAGAATGCCACACAGATAGGGCAAGTATACAGGTAATGCTGAGCAATTTGTAAAAATAGAGTTGTCTCGAGACAACTAGTGGTAATATAACTAAGCAATTATCCAGACTTAATTGGTATTTGGACATTTTATGGCTTTCATTCCCACAAGAGATGTTGAATTTCTGTGTATTAAGATAACCCTAGATAACCTTTATTCTTGGCAGCTGGCCTTACTGTGACTTGTATACGTCTGCATAAAGTCATTTGCAATTCCACATTGCTAGGGAACACGTTCCTTCTGTTCTTCTCCAGAGATGGTGTATCTTTGCTGTGCCTTATGAGATTCACCAGCTAGACTGGTGCCACAGACCAGAGGAGCTTAATGGCACTCACACCTCTCAGTTCCAGGGAGATACAAAAATGACATAATTTTCAACATCAACAGGACACTGTCTAAAAGGCATGTATGGGTCCAACTTTATCACCAGTTTATTAACAGACAACCTGCAATATGAACACATCTATATCAACAAGATATGAAGTGGACATCTCAGGCTGAAAAACAGGGTTTCTGGACATAGATTAAATCCTGCACTGGTCTTTTGACTGGTATTTTGAGGGTCTTACTTCTAGGGTTCTATGTAGCATTGTACATCCCAAGGTCTTGCAATCCAGCATCTAGAAAACTGCTCTAGGAAGACAGACTGCTGACCTTAAGTCTTCTCAATGACTCAATGACAGTCTTATTTGACAGCCTGATTTATTCAGTTCACCAGGTTGTTTGAGATGGCTTGACATTTGAAGTATATTAGAGACAAAAAAATGTGGAATCAGCTTGGATTTGTCTGAACAAAAGCTCATGCATGAGATCCTGCCATTCAGACTTGGCCAGAATCTGTAGTTTTACCTCAAGAACTCTCTTCTGGATCTCATGTATCAGACTGTTGTCATAAAGAGCTTTCAGGAGACGGAATGTGTTCCCACCTCCTGCAGAAACAAAGTTCAGCTTATTTAACATGCTTTCACCATCAGTGTTAATTGCAGCTTTTACAAACTTGGCAGACACAATGAGTTCTATGCTCTATTAAGGGCAGTATCCTGCTTTGAGAAGCAGTAAAACCAGAAGCTTCTGAAGAATGATTATTGGGCAGGCCACAGGCATGCCCTGAGTAGTCCTTTTAAGGTTGCCACTGTCTGACAGTGACCTCTCTTCCAATACCCAGGACCATGGTATTAGGACTAGAACTTATTTGGCTTGCTAAAGTGATGATACAGCTGTTATGGTTATGTTTTTACACTGAGGTAGTACTGTTCAAAATAATAATTTGAAATTTACCGGAGATGAAGTTCCACTAATAAACCTACTCCCAGCCCACCACTAAATTTAGGGTTATAGGGCTTCCAAGTACTGTCTTCTAATAGTAGTTTCTAATTCCTAGGCCTAGCTGCTTAACTGTTGGTCTTCAGTGCCACCTCTGAGCAGGATTAATGCAGTGCCTTATATACACCTTCACTGGGGAGTAAGAAGTACAACTTACCAATAAATATTGCTTCAGATTTCCTTATGGCTTCCACTGGATCACAAGATTCATGAATGCTGTCTAGCCCATAACCTTAAATGAGAAAGTATTTACCTTTGCATCTTTACTGGAAGAATGTGATATGTTCAATCCCTTCCTGCCCACCTTCTCTGACCCTGAGCCAAATGTCTCAACCAGGAAAATTTCAGAGAATTCTACAATGTAAAACAGAGTGTACATCCTACATTAGTGCAGGGCTTCAGCATCCAGCTGTACAAAAGGAAATGTCTGTTTTGTGGAGATATGCACTGAGTGTCTAGGAGCAGAGCATTTCACTCGGCAGGTGCAGCTGAGCCACAATATCCTGCTGAGCATTAACGGGTAACTAGAAAATAAGGAAAAAGCTGTTAGTCCTCAGTTTGACTGCGCTGAAGTCTGATAGGATGTGTTGGTTCTAGCATTGCTTGTGCAAATACCTGATCTGAGTATTATTTCTGTTAAAATGTCTGACTTTGATAGATTTGCCTTGCTGGGGTTCACTGAGTACAGGAAGTGTCAAGAGAGACAGAAGAACATGGCCATTTGATAGCAGCAATCTTCCTGCAAGTCAAGGAGCGAAGTGTGCTGCCCAGGGAAGTGAGTACTGGTTATTACTACACTAACAGGTCCAAAGTTACCCTCAACAGCGATAGATACTAGGTGGAGGTCTTGCTGTAGGCTGCTCTGCAGAGATCTTTGCTCTAAGCAAAGTTCAGCTGCTCTCCCTCATAGAAGTATCTGTTTCCTTCATGTGCTTTAAGTAATGGTCTTCACTTAACACCAGTGGTTGCACGGCTTGAGCAGCGGTTTAAGAAACAAGGGAAGAAATGTTTCCTCATGTGATTAAGGAGGCTAAAAAGATGCCACGTAATAGTTAGGGATAAAATCTTCCTCCCTGAAGTGGCGTAAGTGTTTGCAGCAGGATTTCTTCTGGAGGCCTCTGAAACATCTCCTCCCAGGCATAAGTCCTCAGCCCACTCGGGCTGCTCCTGCCCTTGCTTCCCGTGCCGCAGCAGCGCAGCCCAACCCGGCCATGCCCGTGTGCATCGCCGTGCCCGGCCGCGCCCCCGCGGCGCAGAGCGGCTGCAGCGCTGCCGCCCCGGGGCGCTCCGTGCCCGTACCCCGCTCCCCGCGCTCCCCAGGCACAGCCGGCGTGGCCGCAGCAGCCGGGCCGGCCTTACCCAGGCTTTCAAACTTCTCCCTGGCCGTGCGGGCGTAGGCGTCGCGGTCGTGCAGGGCGTAGGGGATGAACAGCACCCGCTTCACCTTCCTGAGGGGAGAGGGGGAGAGAGCGGTCGGCGCGGCGGAGGCGGGGGCCGGGCGCGCTCCCGCAGCCCTGCACGGCGCTTACTGCCCGAGGAAGCTCTGGATATGCTGCTGGCAGTGGCCCAGGTACCCCCCTCCGTGCAGGGTGGAGTTGGAGATCAGCAGCAGGCGCCGCGGGCCTCCCATGCCGAGCCGAGCCGTACGCCCGGCCCAGCCCGGTCCGCCCCTTCCTGCCCCGCCGGCGGTCCCGGGGTGGGGCTGAGCCGCCGCCGCTCCACCGCCCCGGCCTGGCCATGCTGGACTTCGCCATCTTCGCCGTCACTTTCCTGCTCATCCTCGTGGGCGCTGTGCTTTACCTGTACCCGGTAATGCTGCCGGCCTTGGGGCGGGGGGCGCTCGGCCCGGCCCGCTCCCCGGCGCGGCGGGCGGAGAGCGAGCGGCCGCGGGGCCGAGGCAGCCCCGGGCCCGTCCCACGGCCCCTGGGCTCGGGCGGTGCCCCCGGCCCGGACCCCGGCGCCCGGGCGGGACGTGGCAGAGGCCTGCGGGAGGAGCTGCCGGGCTGGGCGTTCCCGGGACGGCGCACCCCGGCACTCTTGACTTTACGTGCTCCAGGGGTGAATCCCGCTTTCCAACGACGCTATCTGCTTGCCTTGCATTTTTGCAGGCCTCCAGGGCAAATCTGTGTGTAAGAGCCTATATTGCGCCCTTTAAATCTTTACGCAGACATCTTTCATCTAACCAGATGAATAATCCTGGTTTAGCCAGTGGCACCAGGCACACACTTGAGTATATCGGCTTAGCAGGTTTAAAGCCTGCAGATGTACGTATCCAGCTTCTCTTTCATGTTTGTAAGTAGTGTAGTAGTATTGGTGTGGAAAATTCATCTCTCCTGCTGGAAAGCTATGGGGCCTGTATAAAAGCTGAAGTTCATGTAGATTGATGCATTTCCTTTTACTCTAGGCATCTAGGCAATCATCAGGTATCCCTGGGCTGGCTCCAACTGACGAAAAGTAAGTGATTTCTCTCTCCACATTGATGAAGTTCAGCATTGGCAGGGGATGCTGTTCATGACCAGATATCCTCTGTGTTTCTCAGGGATGGCAACCTGCCAGATATCATTGTCAGCAGCAGTTTACATGAGTTTCTTGTGAACCTTCATGAGAAATACGGGCCACTGGTCTCCTTCTGGTTTGGAAGACGTCTTGTTGTCAGCCTCGGCTCCATTGATCTCCTGAAACAACATGTTAACCCCAACCGGTTGTGTAAGTGTCTTTTACGTTGTCTTTGAGTCCATTTGTTCTGGCCTTGCTCGGCATCAAAGCAAGGGTATCAAAGGAAGTTGGGGTTTCATTCTATGTTGAAAAGAAATGAGGCTTTGTAGCTGACATGATGGTTCAGATATGACTTTGGTCCTGCTTACTGGACTTGAGTATCAGTGACCAAGGGTTACTGCTGTCCAGTGGCCATTCAGAAATCAGTACGCTTGTGTCTTTTGCCATCTCTACAGGCATATGTTCAGGGAAAGCATCAAGCTCATTAGTCACTTGATAGAACAAGGTGAACATCCTGTAGCAATTTGGCATACATTTTAAAAGCAGTTTCAAATACAGTTTAGGAGGGTAAACTTTGCTAAATTAAGTCTGAAAACAGCTCTGCTAGTTTGTCATAACTGCCTTGTATAGTTCAGCATGGAGGTTCTTCAAACTATTTGGAGAAATTCTTTACCTTTCATGGTATTTTTTTGGTGTATATAATTTTGTGGCAAAAACCTTTAATGACCTTCCAGTCTTGGAAGTGGTTGGTGGTGCTGGTAGCTGAGTTGACCATCTTAGTCATGGGAGAGTATTCTAATTTATGGCCCAAGCATCTTAGGTGGGCATTTTGCTTCCTAAGGTTATCACACTCAAGAAATTAACTCAGTTGATGCTTGGGTTTAATCTGTTGCTTTCCCAGGTTTTATGTTACAAAGTTGACTGAGGTGTTGGGTGCACACCTCTGACCTGATCCTGTAGGCTTTGTTTAGGCACAAGCAGATATTTCAGCTCACTTTGTTCTGGGGTCGTGAGGGGTAAGCTTCATGTACAGTTGCCTGACAGAACTGAAGAAAGAAATGGTGACAATCTGGGAATGGAGTGGGAGTTAACGAGGATCAGCAAGACACAGTGGATAGCGATGACACTCCAGAAGGTGGAAAACCACCCTGAAGGATCTGAATGCGCTCAAGTGTGTTTGGGGGAAATTAAGCAGACAGTAACTTTCTCAAAGCTCAGGGAAGTGGTGACAGGCCCTGGCGCAGGCCAGTTCTCATAAATGTTCAGAATTTTGGGAGGATCTGAGTATCAGAGAAAGAGATATACAGTGCCTGGACTTAATTGCAGGAAATTAGGTGGCCCAGGCAGCTGTAGACTAGCCTAGTATCCTGCTGTGCCAAGGGCTAAACATATTTTTTTAAGGATGGGGGATAAATGGGAAATGCATATTGTACTTCAGTAATTAGATTTTTAGACAAGGAAAGTGATAGAACTATGTTTATGTCAGAGATTCAGTTCAGAATTTGCTTGGATACTGATAAATACTGGTACTTGAAAAGGGATCAAGGCTGGATTGACTTGGAAGAGTGAAATTCAGTGTTGGGGACATGAAATACTCCATCTTATGTTAGTGTGCTACCATGATGGCATTATTCTGGAACCCCTTGTCAGCACAGGGCAGCAGAGTGAGATGGATATCCCTGAAGGCTACAATGGCAGGAGCAGGAGGAGAAATTCAGGCTGCATGAATTGCCTGTGGGATGACATGGCCATGGAAAAGAAAGGATAGATTGAGTCATGGATTTTCTGTAAAGAGAGGATGTTTGCACAAAATGAGCATGAGTCAGACCTGGAGTTCTGTGTGTGGCTCTGACCTCTATACTCAGGCATGATTTTGAGTAAAGCAAGTGCAAATAAAGGTTGCCGGTGCTCTCAGAGAACTGGGGAGCCTGTTGTGCAGGAGAAGCCAGGGAAAGTGTGTTCAGCCCAGACGAAGAGAAGAGCTTATGAGGGGATCCTCATAAAGGCAGCAAGCTTGAGAAGGAGGGTTCTTATGATCTCAGAGCTGGAAAAGCAGCAATATTAGTTGTATCACTGCTTTCCTTTTAGCACTGATGCTTGCCAGAAGTGCTCAGGCTTTATTAGAAGTGAGGAATCTTACAGGTTGTATTTCCTGAAGCATTGAAGTATAAACAGTAGTAGTTGAGTAGCTGTAGCAAATCCTTTTCTGTATGCTTTCTTGATGAGTGAGAATAGGGGTTGTAGTAGGTCTCAGCCACAAACTGGTTCTGGGCAGCTTGAAGTTTTATTGGCGGTGTGGTCTTGCCCGTACCTCTTTTGTGTACACAGTGCTGTGAGACAGGAGACAGCCCACAGTGTACTGCATTATATCCAACTCCTGACTCTTCAGCCTCTCTTGAAAACCCATGCCATGTGACTCTTCCTCAGTCAGCTGAAGTGCCTAAAGCCACAGTCCATCTTCATGGATACCTGACATTTGGTTTCCAAGGCTGAGATACAGGATTTGGCTCCAAGTATCAGACAAAGGTTCCTCTCTTCTTGTGTATATGTCACAGGTATGACCAAATGTCTTGGAGACAGAGAGAGAGGTGCAGATAATGCGTTTCTCATCAAAGCCTTGAAGCTGGACTAATTGGATTCATAGTTATAAACATTTCCAATGCCAAGAGACTCTTTTTCCTTAGGCTTCAAGCAGTGTTTGAAATTGGTATGTTTTCATTGCCTTTTAAAGCTTGGTTGAGATTAATTTGCGAGGAGAATTCAAAGGAAGTAAAACTTTGCAGCTGGTAGTAGTAGTTCCCCTGAGTGGCTCTGGGGAAGCAGTTCAGGCCTACAAATGATGTGGATGTGAAGAGGGTGGACTAATGCAGTATTGCCAGGAGCAATGGGTTCAGAGACCAACTTAGAAAACTTGTCTGAGCTGATATTGCATTTTGGGTTGGGGCAATGAATCTTAAGCACACTGAGTGCTGCAGATGGAGCTGTGGGTCCTGGCCTGTCTGAGCAGGACTTCACTGCTGTTCTGTAAGCATTTTACTGTGCATGTGCAGAGATCCTTTCTATCCCTAATGTTCAGTTCTGCTCGATCTCAGTTAGATCTTTCCTCTGCATTTACTTTCAGTGGTGTCCAGGACAGCACTGTGCGGTTCTTGGCATGGAGAGATTTCCATCTAAGTGAAAAGAATAGTCAAAATTTTGATAGGAGGGCTGAAAATGTAACCCTGGAGATTTTTTCAAGACAAGGACAAAGGCTGAATTCTCTGCAAGTGGTGGTAGAATAGAGCTCTCTCCAGAGGCAGTTCTTGCCTTGTGGAGTCACTAGCCTCCCACAGCTGTGCAGAAATAGCCCTTTCCAAAACAACATGAGGCAGAGCCAGCCCTCAGCAAAAGGGCACCCTGGGCTCTGCAGCCCTGAGTGCTCAACAGTGAGTGTGTATCAGTGGTGTGGGATGTTGCCAGTTTAGGGACACTAAGGGAGAAAAAGCCCAGAGCCCATGGCTAATCCAGCAGATATCTTTCATGTGCAGCAGGAAAACTTTGCAGTTTCAGCAGGTGTTGCTTCTAAGCATCCTCCAGCCTCTCTAGATGCCTCTGCTTGCTGGATTTTCTGTGTGGGCTTTACCACCTGCCATGTGTCTTCCTGGCTACCCAGTATTGTGCCTGGTTGTGCCAGTGCCAGTCAGCAGGGATCTGTGGCATGAATAGCAGCTCCATGACAAAGTACCTTGGAGGAGGAATTGTCAGCAGCAGCTAGAGGCACATAACAGCCTGCGCCACGTGGAGAGCCGCAGGTACCATCTGCTCTGCCAAAAGACACATGCTCATGCTCCTTGTCATTTAAAGTGGGAAAGAGGGTGAGATGCAGAGCTTAAAAACATTGGAAGGGAAAAGATGTGAGAGAAAAACATTTGGGAAGAATTATCATATTCATGCCTCTGGCCTCGTTAGCTGCTTTTATGTCTTTAGGTAGTAAGTCCTCTGCAGGTGGGAATTTTCTCGTAAGTTTGCCTGGTAACATAATGAGGCCCCAGTCTCTGTGGGGAATCCTAGATACATCCACAGCTGGTAAAGTCATATGTGTCTAGCCCAGCCTTGATGTTTTCTGATGCCTTAGAGGTTTCACTCTCCATCTGGGAGAAATAACAGACTGTGATAAACAGTGACAATATCCTTCTTGAGAACCCTGATTTCTGCTTCCAAATAGCTCCTTAAAGACTCTGCCAGTTCTACAAGACACACTAAAAGGTTTACAGAAAGGGAAAAACATATGCCATGCTGTACTGCACAGTTTTGCACTGACACATAATATCCTTCAACAAATTTATTAAATAGAGCTCCTTGGTGGCGAAACTCAGAGTTAAAAATCTCACTGAAATGAGTCATGGATAGGAAAGTAATGTGGTTTTGTCTAGTTTGTACATTGATGCAACTGTCTACATGGAAGGATAGAAGATGGAAAGAAGGCGATTAGCAGTAGAAGTCATTCTGTAGCTTAGTGGGATGTGGTTTTCTGTAGGAGCTTCAGAGCTTCTGTGCTGGAGGCAGCCCTGGCAGACAGGTAGGTGCTAGTTTGGGAAGAGCTCCTCAGCAGGGAACTCAGTGCACACAAGAGAAATCATGGAGGAGCAGTACGGTATCAAACAAGGTTTCCTGGGTCTGTGATGCAAGGGAAGGAATGCTGAGAGCAACCTCTGGCTAGGTCTGTTGGGTGAGCTGGTATGTCCTGAGTGCATAGTTCAGGGGAGGAGGGCACACCTTGTGTGAAGGGGAATGTGCTAAAAAGACTGCAGGTCAGGCTGGAGGAGATCGGGAAGGACCGTGCCACACTCATTCTTGTCACCAAGTAGATGGCAGAGCCAGCTGGGAACTGGCAGACCGGGATCAAGCTCTAAAGGCATTGTTACTAAAGAGTTACTGGGTAGAGCCAGCAGGCAAACTCTGCATGGGGAGCTGATCACAGGATGGCAATCAGCCCCAGAAAAAAAGACTTTATGAGGTACCAGCCCACACTGAGCAAGAGAAACTTGACACCCCAAAGAGACTGTTGTAGGGGAAGGAGCCACACGCCTCACTCACTGCCCAGAAGTAGCAGTACCCGATTGAAAAGGCTGCTGTTTTGTCAGCCGTGTGTTGTGACTTTTGAATGGTGTTTCCTCTGTTTGCTTTCAGTGGATCCCTTTGAGACAATGCTGAAATCCCTCTTGAGGTACCAGTCCAGCCTGAATGGGGATACAGGAGAGAGCCACATGAGGAGAAAGCTTTATGAGAACGGTGTGACCAAGTCCTTACAAAGCAACTTGGCTCTTATCCAGAAGGTAACTGCCTTTGTACAGCAGAAAAGCCCTGTGTGGCTCACAGAGGAAGATTTAGTGAGAATTATCACTAGGATAAAGAATCTGAATTCAGATTAGTGCTGGAGCTATAAGCATCTGAGATAGCAAACAGCCTCTGCCTTTTGTGGTCTGAATACTTGTGTTCTCTTAGCTCCAGTGGGTTGGGGGAAGGGCTGAGCTTACTTGATTTTTATGCCAAGATACCAGATGCAGTTAAAGATACTGGAGCACATGGATTCTAGGTGTATTTCCCAGGATGGGAGGATGGAGCAAGGAGCCAGCTTTTGGGTCACAAAGGGGTGATGTTGATTTAGTCCAGCATGCAGAATATGATCTGTTTTCCTTTTCTGGAGCTGTCAGTGTTAAAGGGTTTAAGGTTTCTTTTGTGTCAGAGGAAACATGAGAGGAGGGTAGGGTTGCCTTGTTGGGGAGAGCCTTGAAAGAAGCAGAAGATTGGTGGCTAAAATGTTACTATTTAACAATGGAAAGAAACCTGGAAAGAGTTTAGCATTATTCCATAGCCATGAAAGTGTGGTCTGCCTTAGGAAGTGGGTGGGAATGTGTCCAGGGTGTGTTTGGTAAATAGACTGCTGGTGTTACTGCTAACTAATGGTTCATTCTCTCTCAAGCTGTCAGAAGAGCTGCTGGCCAAATGGCTGTCTCTCCCTGAGGCACAACATGTGCCACTCTGCCAGCACATGCTGGGCTTTGCCATGAAGTCTGTCACGCAGACAGCTATGGGCAGCAGCTTTGAAGATGACCGGGAAGTCATCCGATTCCGCAGGCACCATGATGCAGTAAGTGTCACAAAGAGCCAGGAAATCTCCTATTAAATTTTTCCAAACTGAAAACACAGAGTTTGTGTCTGTACAGTTTAGTACCAGCTACTGCTGAGACTTTAAAGTAGAGCTTGAGAGCTCTGCCTCACTTGTACCAAGCTGAACTTGTTAGAAAGATCCTACTGCTGATCCTGCTGTCATTAGCCTGAGGTGTTTTTAAAGGATCCGTGGGGATCAGGAACCAAGATCCAATGGCAGTTGGGAGGTATTTGGTACCTAAGTCAGTTAAAATCTGTTGGGACTGCCAGTGAAATTTCTCCTTTTCAAAGATCTTCTGAGGCTCTGTGACATTGTGGAGAAAGGAAAATATGAGATCTCACCTGTATCCACATGTGGGGATGTTAAATATGCTGGTGATAGGATGGGAAAGAAAGAGTTCCATCTCCCATTTAAGATTCCCATACCTTTTTCCCTACAGTTGTAATTACAGTTGTTTTGTTTCAGCTTAATTCCAGCTGTCACAGACATAGTGTTTGAAATGGGATGTGGTGTCCTAAAGAGAAGAACAGTTCCATATTGACAGGAAGTTTTAATTTTATTTGGTGTTTTCATTTTCCTGAGTAGGGAAGAATAGAATAGTCCCAGCAGTCTCAGCCTGTGGTCAGTGATGGTGCTGTTCTCTCTGTCCTTCTTCCAGATCTGGTCAGAGATTGGAAAAGGTTTCTTGGATGGGTCTCTTGACAAAAACATGACTAGGAAGAAGCACTATGAAGATGGTAGGTTTCTTCCAAAATTACAGTTTTTCTCTCACTCTCGTTAATACTTAGGAGTTAGCTAGCATGTGGAAGAACTTCATTTACCCAGCTGTCTTGGCTTTTCTTCAGAGTTGCTCATCATGCCGTAAACTACCAGATGCATTGTACTTGCTCTCACATTAGATCATTGTTTTGGAGTTGAGTGGCAAGCTGTCTTTAAGTGAGAAGTTGTAGGACTAGAACTCTAGTTCCAGGTCTAGTTCTAGGGTCTGTCCAGTCTGGAGAGTGATAGAGGGGAAGAATCAGGGTGTGCTTCCTCCCTTCCTGTTTTGTTCCCTAGTGTCCACTTTTGACCTCTCTTGGAGGCAAGCAGCTGTGCTAGGTGGAGACAGATGGAGCCTCTGGATTTGGTCTGTATGGACATTCAAATGATGCACCATCTGGGGCCTGCACTGCCAGACAGTCACAGGCTGGAAGAGACAAGTATAGAGGTGCTGCTTTGTTGGATACACCATCAGATAGCCTCTGATATACTCTTACCAGATAACATGATTTTCAGGTCTGTTTTTCAGCAGTACTTTTGTTTCTTATATATTTTATAGTAAGCTATTTTAATTTTAGGCTGTCTTACCTCTTTTATTCTTAATAATTAAACTACTTCAGTATTGATTGATAAGACACTAAAGTAAAGTAGATTATATCTGAAAATAAAATTTTGCTTGTAAATCCTCCAAACCCAGTGTTTCCTTCTTCATACTTCTGGTTCTGTGGGTTTCAGAACCTGAGGACAACTTCTGCCCCATTGAAATGGGTTCCTCCCATGGTCACCATCTACATGAGTTGTAGTATGATCATGCACAAGGACACAATTTCACAAACTCCAGATAGTCAGCCTTGGTGTTTGAATGTTGCTGGCCTTCCTATGCAGAGAGGAGAAAGGAAGGTAATCTTAAAACAAAGGAACTGAACTGGACCTTCATAAATAGAGTTTCAGACCCCAAATTGGATAGTCCTCAGTCATCATTTAAACCAGACAGGCAATGGTGTCTAGGTCTCCAACTCCCGCTGGTTCCCACAGCAGTCACCAGGAGTTAGGCACTCACATATCTTCTGATATGTGGACTCTCTGCCGAAACCTCCCCACTTTGCCTCCCCATTCCTCTCGCTGTCTCTGCAGGCTCTTCACAGAGCCATCCTCTTGCACTGTGCCTGTAGAATCCCTGGCCAAAGGGGCTCCATCACTCCTGGATCTGTAGTAATTATAGCTCTGCAGGTCTTGTAAGCAGAGTTATGTGGCTCATACATGTTTTCATGGGGGCTGATGAAATACATTCTCTGGTGGTTCAACAGTGTGATTTGTCTTCCCCTTAAATGATTTCAGCTCACAGAATATATACCTTGGTTATGTAAGGATGTATCCTGTAAGGATGACTTTTTATAGGCACCCTGTGTTATTTGGTTCCTGCATTTTCAGCTAAATTGTAGTTACTGCCTTCCAAATTGACAGTAAAATGTAACAGAGGCTGGTTTCTGTAAGTGAGCCCAGCAGGGACAGCTGGTCTGAAAATCTGCTTGGGGAGATGGAGTACCAGGATGACCAGGTTTTAAAATAAACATTTCTTTTTTCTTCCAAAGCTCTGGTGGAGATGGAATCCATCTTAAGGAAGGTTACAAAGGAGCGCCGAGGCAGATCATTCAACAGGCATGTCTTTATAGACACCTTGCTGCAGGGGAGCCTGAGTGACCAGCAGGTCTGTGCAGCTGTTACCTCCTTACACAGTCATGGAGTTCTGCCAGATGGGCAATTCATTACATTGTGGCCTTTGATTAATACAAGTTTTTGCATCTTAGCTTAGATTCTTTACCCAAGCAGGGCTTCTAGTTTGTTTTTTCCACTCCTGCTATGTTTGATTGCATTAGACTTTGGTAGATTTCCTTTCCACTGCTTCATAGCTATTTTTATAAACTAGAAGCATGTTAATATTAAGCATGTTTCGTGTAATTGCAGCGGAATTTCTAGGGAGAGTTCAGTTTATGTCTTCTAGATGTATTTCCCTCTCTCTCCACTAAAGGGATTTAATGTGCTTGAGTGGAAAGTGTGCCACTTCTTTTTTCTCTTTACAGTCTTATGAACTTCATTCCCTGAAGCAGATTTTCTTTCCTAGGTTCTGGAAGATACAATGATTTTCTCTTTGGCAGGATGTGTAATCACTGCCAACTGTAAGTACAGTAACTGTAGGTAACTTCCCATCCTTAGGCTCAGTGGCCAAAAACTGCGTAGTAACATGAGACTTACCCTAAGCTAATAAAAAATTGCATCAATCATTCTTTCTCCTGAGCTACAGACATATAGAAGAAGCTATTTTTTACATCAGACTGTTGACACAGCCTCAGAGTTAGTGAGCTGAACCTAAGCTATATTTGACAACCTTTCCAGTCTTATGTTGAACCTTAGAATTTCTCCCCATTGCTTTTTGCTTCCACTCTTAACCCCAGACAACGGATGAAACACCACCAAAATAAATAAGCTACAAAGATCATGTTGTAAAATAGGTTCAGGCACATAGGAAAGAAGTTACCGTGCTAGCATCTGTCTGGGTTCTTTGAATTTCTGGAGGATAGGTGTGTTCCATGTATGGAGGACTTTTAAAGAAGCTGCTCTGGGATTTATGCAAAGATTATGAAAAAACCCCAAACAAATGAAAATAGAAACTGAAGCTGTGAAAAATACCTTATGATAAAGAGATGATTATCTGGTCTTGTACCTCAACCAATGGGGCTGGGACTCCTAAGAAAACCTCCAGGATGCAACTAGGTGTTAAAGAATGTGGGAAGGAAATCAGACAACTGTGGTAATACTCTCTCCAGAGAATATCCTCTCCAGGTACTCCAGAAAGACTGTAATTTTAAGGGGCTTGAATCCACATGGATTCACGGAATCACAGAATATTCTGAGTTGGAAGGGACCCACAAGGATTGTCAGGTCCAAGATTCCGGGTAGTTCTCATGAGTAGATATTTTTGAGAGCTAGAAAAATTTCCTTGTAGCTTTAGGGAAACTGCATCCTACACACTTATTTCTTATGCAAGGTTTTTTTCTCACTCTGCTATTGAAGATAATCTCAAGTACCTCAAAAAATAGATGTAGGGGGCCAAGTGCTTGCCAACATCTGCAGAGAGCTCCCTTCAGGAGCCCCAGGCATTTGCTGTCTGGAGCACTTGCCTGCGATGTGCTAGGGAAGACCCCCAAATAAGGGAATTTTCTAAAGCTTTGAACAAACCAGCCTTTCATTTGCATGGTTGGTGTAATAGCCCTGATTGCCCAGGGTTTGTTGGGCTGTGTGGTCCTTTGCCAGAGCTGGGGGGCTGAGCGCCTTAGTGTTCTGCAAAGCTCTCAAAGCTCCTCATCAGAAAGAGAATTTTATCTTGCAGGGCCTCTTATTACACAGGAGTTCAGCCTCTGTTCCTACCACTGAATACAGAATCAGCACAGCCTGCTGTGAACAGAGGTCACCTTTTTTTTTAGGCCAAAAAGTAATGTTGAAAATACATGAAGTAAGAAAATTGAATGCCTTTTGTAAAGGATTGAATTTTCTGGGTCCAGTCTTGTCTTGATTCTTTCCCCAGTGTGTACCTGGGCAGTCTATTTCCTGACAACCTCAGAAGATGTTCAGCAGAATCTCTACAAGGAGATGGACCGTGTTCTGGGGAAGGGACCAATTACACATGAGAAAATTGAGCAGCTCAGGTGGGTCCTATAGAAGGAATGCAGAGGAAGGCTGTGTCATGAGGTGGGGACAGGCATTTCCTGTGGAGTCTGATGCCTAGCCTGTACTAGGCCAGGAGAAGTCATCCTAAGGCTACTTACTTCCTTTTTTCTTTCTGGAAAATGAAATGATCAAACCACAGGATGACTTGCAGCACAGAGAGAATCCGCTGGCACTTCAGATGCACAGGGACCAAGGTGCTCACTTTAGGGTGTCTGTAGGAAACACTTTAGGTTCAACAGCAGAACAAAAGCACAGAATCAGTGCCCTCTCTGCCAGAACCAAATTTTTACTCACTGTCTGGTTTGGTTTCTGCCCTAGTTTTCCAGAAGTAGTAGAAGTAATCAGTCATTCTCATGGTTGGATATAGAGAGATTTAGAAAGAAAGCATGGACCAATCTTCTTTCCAAAAGGCCACAAGTAATGATGGCTGGTCAACAGTGTGCCTTTATGTTTTCTGCATTTGTTATGTTGGTGCAGCCAGGTGCATTTTGTATTTGGACTAGTGTTAGGGTTTCAGTAAGGGAATATTGAGTGTGTGGTTTTCTTGCTGCTTCTTGTATGAGGTACAGGAAAAGGGCTGGTGGTTTATGCATTTTAGCAGATTTAGTTTGGTTTAAAATCTGAAAGAAGATTTTACAATAGGTAAAATTGTGTAGGTAAAATATTGCATTGTAAAATAGGTATACAAAGGTATTGCAATAACCTTTTGTAAAATCTGTTAATGAGATTTAATGCTTCTTGCAAAGATGTTGGGACTCCTTGCCAGAAAAAAAAAAGAAGTGCCTCTAAATACAGCAGTTGACTCCTCTCTGCTTGCTGCCACAGGCTGTGGACAGGCTTCGCTCTGAGAGTTACACTAACCAAGGGTTACTGGTTGCAGGTACTGTCGGCAAGTCCTGTGTGAGACAGTGCGGACGGCAAAGCTCACTCCCATTGCTGCACAGCTGCAGGAGCTGGAGGGCAGAGTTGACCAACATACTGTCCCCAAAGAGGTAGGGCAGTGCTGGGAGCACTAGGCCACTCTCCTTTCCTGTAGGGGAATTTGCTGTTTCCTCTTCTTCTAGACCAGGGGTGGGGCAGGAAGACCATTTCTTCTGACAGTGTTGAACCTGAGCAGGTGCTCTGTCATCTAAAAGTACAGTTTAACTCAAAGTTTGCCTGCAATTCCTCTGTGGGAGAGGCTCTGAAAATCCATGTTCTCTTGATGAGCAGATTTGCTCCTGCTTCCGCATCCACCAGGGATGAGTAAGCTTTTGAAGGGGCCTATGGATGCAGTTATACGTAAAAGAGCGTTGTTTTAGTCTTTTTCATATCACCTTCTCTTCCAGAGAGTAAAGTAGTCCATACATACATCTCAGCAAGTGTAGAGAAATGAGGTCACACCTTCTGTATGATTCTTAGAAGTTAAAACCCTGACATCTGGGCATGGATTATAAAAATATGTAGATGAATACTGCATAGTTGTCTTTTTAATCCACCTAAATATGAGTATTATACAGAACAATCATCATCCAGCAGAGCTGTCGAGAGGTGTCTGTAATTGTGCATTTCCTTCTGCGTTGACATGTTGTAATTCTCTTTGCAGACACTCGTGCTTTATGCTCTTGGTGTGATGCTGCAGGATAGTTCATCTTGGCCCTCACCATACAAGTATGTAGAATCAACTTTAATTGCAACTAATTCCTTTGCTGTGTTAAATTAGATCTTACAGCACAGCCTTTTGTGCTGCAGGGCCTGCCTTAAGCAAATTCTGGCAATGAAAGGGAGTCTGTAAGAAAATCAGTTTATGAAGGTCTGAGTTTGTTTGTCTCCATGAGCATGGTTTTGGGGCAGTTAAATTCAGGTTTCTCTGATGCTACAGTCTGTGTGTGTGCATGTATGTGTTAGGGTTTAGTAAAAACTTTCTTGTGCATGTACACAGAGCTTCCCTGGCTAATGCTGGCAATTTCTGTTAAAGGTTTTCTGTGAAACAGTGATGTGAATGGCTTTGGAATCACTGCTTGTCATCATGAAACAATGATGCAAGGGAGGAAATGTCAGTCTGAAATTATGGGATTTTAGGGTGTAGGGAAATGCTACCTCAATATTTTGGTCTATCTGTGAAAACTGAAGTGGATCTACCTAGGGTTTTGGAGGTTGAAGAAAAAAATCGCTGGAGCTTCCTGTGGCCTCCAGGTGGCAAATATTAACCCCTATCTGATTTACTTCACTTGGGCTGCAAAAAATGTGGGTCAATTATTCTAGACAGAGAGAACAGACAGCTGAGATTTAGGAGAAAGAATAGAGCCTTTAGAATAGCACTTGTCCTCTTCTGCAGTTAGACTTTATAGAAAGGGGTCATGCATTGATGGACCAGTCTACGAGTACCTTGGCAAGGATTGCCTCCCAAGGTAGGTCACAGCAGTGTTCAGATTTGCTGAGGCCCCATGGGGCCGACAGTGAGGACTGCTATGAACATTGTATGGTTGTTTCAGGGAGGCTGGTGTTGAGGTTTAGATAGAGGCAGATGAAGATTCCCATGACAGAAGTACCAGACCAGCTCTGTGTGATCCTTTCACCCACCTACTATACAAAAACGCTGTTTGCCCTCCCTGCTATTTTGCTAGGCAGCTGTATTTTCTCTCCTCTTATAAAATCTGTCACTTTCACTTTAGTTCAGGGGAGATGTAAGCTCGATGCTGCTTTTTCCTAAGGATCAGCACCCACATGCCCTTTCACCTTGTTAGAAGCAGAGCTTGGATGTTTAAGCAGGGAAATGAAAGTTTGGAGTATTTAGCAGAAAGGTTTAAAAGAGACGTCTTCTGTCCATCAAATTTTGTGTTTGGAGAGGGGTTAATATTTAATTTGAATGTTATTTTATTAGTTTCCCTTGTTTTAACTCATGCCTGCCCTGGATAAAAATTTTCTCACAATCTCTATCCTAAGGCTGGAAACCACTTTTCTCACTTGAATGAGTCACTGGCTTCCCTCCCCCAGCATATACACACACCAGCTGCTTGAAGAGAAGGGTGAGGGGCAAGGAGAAATGGGAAATATTTTTGGAAGTGAAAAAGGAAGGGACTCAGAGGGGAAGAGAGAGAGACAAATGAGATTGCATGTGCCCTGGAGAGGAATAGAGGGCAGGTAACAGCATCAACTCAGCTGTGTACAGCACATTAGTTCCAGCCCTGCCTCACACTACCTCAGTTTGTCAGCATTTTGACCAAAATGGGACACAGCTGACCAGCTGGAGACATTTATGGAATGGTTGCACAATTGCCTTCATACATATATGTGGAATGACCCAGAGAGAACAGATTAGTGGGATTCTCTATTTGCTTTCCAGTTTTTTACTTGTGTGTGTGTGTGTGTGTGCTTGTTTCTGGGGAAAGGATGCTGTGCCTTCTCAGAAAACCCTAATGTGTTTTGTCTTTTCCAGGTTTGACCCAGACAGATTCAATGAGGAATTAGCCATGAAAAACCTCTCCTTGTTGGGTTTCTCAGGAAGCCAGGAGTGCCCAGAGTTGAGGTGAGCATAGAGAAAGAGGTCTTAGTGAGTCTCTGTGGCAGACAGGAGACAAGGTGCTTCCAGCATCTTGGTGTTACTGCTGGGACAGCCCATCCAAGCTGCCTGTTGCCCTTTGGCAAATTTACATCGTGGCAAGGTTTTTATTTTTTTCTCCTGATTCTTCCCTCAGGTTTGCCTATATGGTGGCCACAGTTCTGCTGAGTGTCCTGGTAAGGAAACTGTATCTCCACCCGGTGAAAGGACAAGTCGTGGAGGCAAAATATGAACTGGTAACCTCACCAAAGGAGGAAGCCTGGATAACGGTGTCTAAGAGAAGCTAAGAGCAAGCAAAACAAGGGGTTAAAAGTGTCAGCAGTGAAGTTCTGAGCAAGGGTCTTAACGAGACTCATACTGGCACCGTGTTTGCTTAGGAAATTTTAGGAATTTTAGGGTGTTTTTTTACCTTCCATATTCTTGACCTCATTCCTAATTCAACTAGGAGTCATATTAAAGTAGATTTAAACTATATGTCTTTTTTATATTTGCTTTTGGATCTCTGGCCAAACCTTTGCAAAAGAAGCAACAATACGTTGCAGTGGAACTCTGGTTAACCCAGCCTCTTTCCAGTAGCAGCCAGAGCTGGGTAAGAGTGCCCCTCTTATCCAGTGGAATGCTTCTTCCTGAATCCTAGCTAAATAGGACCTTGGAGACACAAGGACAAAGCCTCTCTCTATATATAGGTATTTTTATTCAAAGTGTCTTTCCCTCCCTTGAGCTATATCTGTCAGGAAGAACAGATATATCCTGTGAGAAGTATGTGTGAGTGTGAGAAAGAGAGAATAAAGTGGGGTGGGAATTGCACCACTAGTTCTCATGCTGTGTAATCCTACCATGCTGTGGGGTTGCAAGAAAAAGGATGACTGAGAAATGCTAGTAAATCAAGAGGAATAAAATTGGTTTGGCCCCTGAAAAAAACAGAAACATCAGTAATAATATAATGAAATTAAATAAAACCACAGAACAAAGCCCCAAGAAAGGGAGTCTCTATCCTGACAATTCTGAGGGCAGTGTCTAATCTAATCAACATCAGAAATTGACAGATGCTTGCAATTTATTCAGCACTGGGTCATCATGAGACTGGTCATGCAAGTACTGGAGAGTGCTGATTTCATAGGGCTCTAGATTAATGTTGTACTTGAAAGCCTTTCAAAGAATCCTTTTCCTCCCCCAAAATGTGTGCTCGCCAAAGAAGCATTGACTGCTGCATATTCAAATAATTTTTCCTGCTTCCTTTCTTTTTTGCCAATCATAGGACAGCTCCATTTAGAGCCCCACTGAACAGTTTGCAAGGCGGGAACCTCCATCATCGTATTGCAGTAATTGCCATCTGATTGTTCACATTGTGGTTCTTCCTTTTTTCTCTTACATTTTTATCTTTATCTGATCTTTGTAAGTCTTTTCTCCATACATCTGACTTCTCTGTTAGCTCCAGTTCCTAGCCCCCTTCCCACCCAGCAGCTGTGTGGTGGTAGGTTAGGGGTTTCTCAGCCTGCAGCTGTGCCTGCTTAAGCTGTACACAGCTGCCTGTGAACCACAGAGCAGGCCAAGAGTTTGTGCCTCCTA
Source organism: Sitta carolinensis (assembly GCA_032173965.1). Classification (NCBI taxonomy): domain Eukaryota; kingdom Metazoa; phylum Chordata; class Aves; order Passeriformes; family Sittidae; genus Sitta; species Sitta carolinensis. Next base: position 24,709,126 of record CM063288.1, read on the forward strand.
TCAGAGCTACTTTTTACTGCTTGTGCGACAGAGTACACATAACTGCTAACTGCAGTTCTTATTTCCACAGTTGTTGATATTTTCACTGGTCAGGAAATCTGCTGCTCTTTTAAAAATGTTTTTTGCTCTTGTCTGAGGTGTGCCAGCCTGAATGCAATCATGTTGGCTCTTATGGGGTTAACAGCTGATGCCATCCTCTGTGGGCACCAGACAAAGAAAATCTGGCTCTTGGGTTTAACATGTCAGCTCTGCTTTTGGTAGAGGATAGAGATTCAGATGCCCCTGGTGTAGCTTCTGTTGGGGTAGAGTGATACAGATGTTGCATATAGGAGAATTATGCAGTTCAGCTTCCTGGCTCTCTTGCATTGATTTTTATAATGTACTGCAAGAAAGCTCTTCCTAATCTGACCTCCACTTCACCAAAGGTTGGTCATGTCCCTAGATGGCAATTCATGTTAGGCATTGCTTCACTGCTTATGCAAACAGGCCTATTTTTCTTGAAGGCTGCAGATGTTTGCTAAACCTGGAGAAATCAGTGTGGTAAAGAATTTAATTTTAAAACATCCCTGGATGTGCAGAGGAGGCAAAACAAAGGCTAAATTATTGCCTCCTTTGGATAGTATGGTAGGATAGCACTGTCACTGCTAGGAACTGAACAAGGAGTATAATTGGGTGATGAAGATCTGCTTTAGGAGTGAAGCTTTTGAACACTAGAAAACCTTCCCAAGTGTAATTGTCCAGATTTCTGTTACAGCATTTCTCTGCCTTGCTGGAGCTAATCAAAGTGCCTTGCAACATCCCCTTCCCCAGTTATAGGAAACAAAAATGGGAGTGATGCAATTTGTTACGAATTTTCTAGTAGCCTGTACCCGTAGGCTGTGCTCAGTCCAGGCTGGTGATGATGCCTGCTACAGGAGTCCATGACTGATACAGGAGAAGAATGTGGCTCAGTGTGCTGGAGAAAGCCTATGACCAGTTTGTGTTTGCTCAAAACTACTGTCAAAAAAAACACCCTGACTCATCAGTTAGGGAAATATATTGAGCATGGAGGGAAAGAAGCAAGATAAGGCACTCTCAGGCATTTGTAATGCACTGCTGGGAGTGACACTCAGGTCACTGCCACATTGTTTGCTGAAGTCTGTAGGTTTTCATTCCTTGCTCCACGTGTCAGTCACTTCAGACAGCCCAACTATGGCAGTTTAGTGAAACACTCATCAGTGGATCCTTGTGCAGCTAACCCCTTTTTTGTATAGGAATGTTCATGGAATGGAGCTTTCTTAGGAAGTTTTAATCTATTTTGATTTGAAGATCAAAATATCAGTTTTCTCCCATTTCTGCCCTCACCCCTTGTCTGGCATGCACTGTCACTGGTTCCTGTTCGGCCTGGTTTCCCAAGGAAGACTTCTGTTCATAAAGTGTGTACCCTTCCCACTAACTTTTGGCCATTTTCTCCTTTCTCTTACAAGAACTAACTTCTGAGCACTTGTGCCAAATGAGCTGCATTTGAATTCTCTACCCAGTTGTGTTCCTGCAGATTTTGTGAGGAGAAAAGCAGATGACTGAGATAGGGAGTCTGTGCTAGCCATGTCACAAGGCTGCAGTCACAGCCGCAGCGCTGCTGATGCCAGCCTGGGAAGAGCCTGAGTCAGCGCCTGCTCCGATGGAGGCACTCAGTCTCAGGAGTGCAGTCAGCAGAGCACAGGGGTGGACAGTGCTGCTCAGTCCCACACACTAAGGACGTGTATGAAGTCCAGAGATGCCTTCTGCCTGTTACATGGGCATATGGGCAAGCATTGCAACCTGTGGAAGAAAATGTCTTAGTCTAGGAAGAAAGCCAAGAGGGGGAGGTTGCTTCTGTAATATAGGGAATTGTTGCTTTTTATGTTTCATATTCCTGTTCTATACCAGTGAGCTGCTTTACAAATTTGACAGGATGGTTTTGAAAAGCACACAGAAAAGCTGTCATTTCATTCCTTAGACTCTTACTGTAGGACACGTTTCTACAGAGAGCTGCAAACTCACAAAAGGTGAGGCCAAGTGTATCTATCTCTGTGCCTATGCAACCTGCTGCCCTCAGAAGCAGGCAGCCAGCACAGGTGGTGGGAGCAGCCAGGCCATTGCTAATGCTCTTTATGGCTGGCAAAGCATTTTACTTTTGCCCCTTGTCCTGGTGACAGCTGGTGAGTCAGTTGTTAACAACTTTGACCAGAGCAGTTTACTGATCTAGCCTCCCATTATCTCCAAAATATCCATGAATGCTGTTATATCTACATTTTAATTAACATGAGCTACATATAGAAGCACCATTGCAAATTAATATCCTATTAATAATAATAGTAATAGCCTTCTGTTCCCATCAGTTTAAGGACTTGCTGGCAGTGGCTGTGGCATGCACCACAGAGTTTAGGTAGGGCTGTATGTTTTATTTTCCACTGTTACATGGAAAGGATGGTCTTGGCAATTTCTGTCCTACTTGCTGCGAAATTAAATGTTGGTTATTGGGCAGGGTGGATGTTTGCTGATTTGAAGTCCCTTGGGCAGCTGTTGTGCCAGCTCCCCCACTAGCTGTGCAGTTACATAAACTTGGGGCTGTTGGCAGTCCAAATTGGGAAAACACTCTCTCTCATGGTTGTAGTCGATTATTGACTTCCTTTTTGTGCTCAGATCCTCTTGTGACTTTGGGGCAAAAGGAATGGGGTAGAGCACTACCTCCAAAAAAGCATGAAGGAAAATCTTCATCACTTGTGGGTTATGCTACCAGGAAATTAAACTGTTTTAATGACCATGGCAGTTCCTGTTGCTTCTTTGCACTTGTCTAAAGCAAGAACTCACAAAAAATATTCCAGGCATTTCTCTGGAGTCTGAGTATGAACCCATCTTAACACCTCTTCGTAGTTCAGCTCAGGAGAGGGTTTTAGCAATGACTTTTCAACTAAACAAAAGGCCCATTTGACATTTCTTGGAATTCAATGCCAGGGTTTTGGTGGTAGAAGACAGAGAAGATGAACTACCACATGCAGGAAAAAAAAGGACGAAGAAAATGTTCTTCACATATGGAGGGTGGGGAAGGAGACACGGTAAAAGTTTCCATGGCAACATTCTCCTTGAAGAGAAGTATTTTTAAATCTGTGAATTTTAGCATCAAAAACACAGTTGTGTTTCCCACAAAAAGATTTGGGGGAGGGCTGGAGTGGAAAGAATTTTCCCCCCTACTTTTCAGGTCATTCCAGTTTCTTTTACAGAGGAGCCTGCTCCCAAGATAAATAAAGTATGTGTGATTTCTATGATCTTAATGCTCCTGTAAATGCCTTGCTTCCAGGAGGCAGGAAGCATCAGTCATAGTTCTATATCTGCTCCAACATCTTTGGTGCAAGCACTCGATCATCTCTTTAATGGGAAAAGTAGTTCAAATAAATCAATGCTAGACCAGTTAAAAGTCACAAGGACAAATCTTGCAGGATTTTACATTAAAACTAGTGTAACTTGGCACAAAATCTTAATCGTTGTACAGTTAAGTGATAAGTAGTAGTGATGAGGTAGCTGAGGCCTTTTACCTTGGCCAAAGAGAAAAGGATGCAGAACTGAAAGGGCAGAGAAACCAGCTAAAAGATGTCCCTGGTGAGTGTTGTGGTTACTCTGAACATCCCTGTAAGTGCACAAGTGATGTTCCAGTGACACTTTTATGGGAAATTCTTGCTCTTGATATGGGGTATCAGTGCTGGACCACCTCTGAACCTCTCTGAAGCTTCTCTGCTCTAGTCTCTGCAGTGCAGAGCAACTCACGGGCACTGGCATGCTCTGCTCCCACCTCCCTGCTGGCAGCCAGGCAGGTCAGCTCTGTCACGAGCCTGGCACATCCAATGGCTGTGCCTGCTTGGCTGCCAACTTTGAAGTCTCACCAAAAAAGCCTGGGTATTTTTTAACAGTTGCTTCCAATTCAGTGGTGACTCAGACACTGCAGCAAGGATAAAGTGATCATCTTCCCCTTCAGAGCTTTACAGCAGAAGGCCCTGAGTGTCCGCTCTAAAAGAGCTTGGTGAGCCCAGCCATCAACTGAACTCAGTTCTTTTATTTAACTAATGGAAAAAGACACTCCAGCAGTGCTGTGTACCTGCTAGCTCAGGGTCTGTGTTTCAGCAATAGACTAAATGATTCCTAAAGTACTTTGGATTCAGAAACCCTGGGGAGGGGAGGCTAGAGGGAATGAATAGTCATACAGAAAACAGAAGGGACGATTCACCCATTGAGGCTTTTTTTCTGACCAGACTTTCCTTAGTCATGAATCCAGGAAAGGAACAAAAATCTATTACAATAATAAGAGAAAAAAAAGTAAGTCATATTTGGCCATTTATCTTTTGGGAGGAGGGAGAAGATGCAAATAAGGGTGCCTAAAAAAGCAAAATACATCCTGTCAAAAGTGTGGAAATTGGCACTTGGCAGCATTGTTTCATATTGCCCAAGACCTGATACAGAGTATTCAAGGCTCAGATCTAAGAGAATAATATGACTTGTCAACTTCCCTACATCTTCATTGATAAAACCTTCCACCAGTAGGTGCTTTGGGTGGAATGGAGTGAGCCATGTGAGTCAACAGGAGCTGACAGGGATGCCTACAAGAATACAGTGTTGCATCTGATGGGAAACCAATGGTTGCAGCCACCCCACATTCATTGATAAGCAAGATGTTCAGGAGCAGAGAGCACTTTTTCTTCTGCTGTGCAGAATTCATACTGAATTTGACAGAACCTGCACCTGGATTTGATATACTGTTCTAAAAGGAAGGAGCAATTGATTGCTTGTTAACAGAATGCTCTAAATTAACCTCAGCCATGGGCTTGGTTCTGATGTCCTTTGCATGACTATTATTTGTGCTGTATAATTGCATTGAATACCATTGACTATCCAATATATTGGTCTGGCACAGCTGCACCGAAATTCTGCTTGTGGATTTAGGTTGTTGGAACCCATATTTTTGGATCTGCGTAGATATTTGGATTTTGAATACTCCCAAACAGTCAAGCACCTACTTGACTAAACACCTAGCTATCCAATATATTGGTCTGGCACAGCTGCACCGAAATTCTGCTTGTGGATTTAGGTTGTTGGAACCCATATTTTTGGATCTGCGTAGATATTTGGATTTTGAATACTCCCAAACAGTCAAGCACCTACTTGACTAAACACCTAGCTGTCTTTGTAAGTCTAGTATTGCCATAATGCAAAGAAAAAGGAAATTATATAGAAGTTGCCTGGCCTCTGGTTTCATATCCCAGCAGTGAGAAGTAGGTAGAACCTGTTGCTGTATGTACATCGTAGTTCACAGCAAATGTCTTTTTTGCTTCAGGAAGCTTGATGGTGATTTTTACATAGTAAAGAAGAAAATACTGCAAACATACATCATGCATTAGCCTTTATATATTATTATATAGCTGTACTGTTCCAGTGTGGCAAACTGAGCTGAGCAATCACATTTTCGCAATTACCTTCAAGAACTGGAAATCCTTATCAGCTTTGTGTTTCTTTCTCCCACTACTGCTGCACTGGTCTTGAAATTGTCACCAGAGCTAAAAATCCTCATTCTGTAAATTAAACTGTGATTTCAAAAAATTTTACAGTACAGTCTCCTCATAAAACTCCACAAGTCTTTTGCTGATGTGACTCACTCAATTACTCATGTGGGCGGACGTTCAGATAATAAAAGTGGTTAATGGAAAGCTGTGAGAAATACTGCTGGTTCCTGAGGAGGCAGCCACAGGGAATGTACTGTGGGTATTTTATCCTAAGAGCTGCTGAATCCACTGAGCTCACAGCCATTTTTTAAAGATAAGAATTTCTCCATTCTGTTTTTTCCTTTGTATAAAAACAACTTGAAATATCAGATTTGCAACAGAGAAGCAAAAGCACACCAGCTGTATGTGTTTGCTCTTCTGTTCCTCTTCCTACTTTTTAGAGATGATAACCAGTCTGTGCCCTGAAATAATCCCTTTATCCCAGTGATGTACATACCTAAACAACAGTACTCTAATGACCTCTGCATTTCTGAATCAAGAAGTGCAACTAACAAGTGGCTAAACAACCTCCTTCGCTGGAAGTGTCATATATACTGACAAGATTTTTCTGGAATTTTCCAGATTTTTCTGGAATTAATAACATTAAGAGATTTGGCCTTCAGATTTGGTGTGCAATAGGTCAGGAATTACATCTAGAAAATAGGTCTCAGTGACATTTTGGTGAGTGCACATTAGGGTTCATAGAGGAATATGACACCTTTTGAAGTTGGTGAGGCAGAAAGGTGCAGAAAAATAGTAAGGTACCACTTGGATGTGAGAATTCCACTATCTAATGAAATTATATATGTGTGATGGCTTCAAAGAGTCTTAGAATTAAGCCAAAACTAGAACTCGTGTAAGTGGATGAACTGATTAGAGCTAAGGGCTAGCTGGCATTTGCAGAAATTAACTCTTGGTCGTGTGGCTCTAAGGCTGCTAAGTAGTTGCGGGGTGTGCTGCTGCAGTTGTTGTGCGAGCCCATTCCAACAACAGTGCTAGATATAGAAAGAGAGAGAATGTGAAGATATGCTCATTTTTGATACAAGATGGGCTGGGAGGGAGACTGTGGTTTGACTTGTAAAACAGAGCTTCTGGCACAGAGAAGCAGTGCATGGATGTTGAGGCTCTGGACCAGAGAAAGTAAGCTGTCAGATTATATTTAGTGACTACATGCTGCAGGAAAGCACAGAGAGGGAACGATTGCGTTGCTGAGCCCCATGGGTAGCGAGCACACAGAGCAGGGAATGAGGCTGTTAAGAGAGCCTTGGTGTTCCTGATTCAAATAAATATCCGTGTGAGGCCAGGGGTCTGCACAAGCTTGTATGATTACTTCGATTACCAGAGCTCAGCTTTATTTATCTATCAGTAGTACCCCAGACTCCCATTAAGTGAAGAGTGACCCACCTGTGGCCTTCCAGCCATTCCCCTCTGCCCTCATCCTAAAGATGTCTCCTGTGGCAATCCCATACCTAGCTGGGGGAGCAGTAGTCTTAGAGGGGCTCTTAAAACCAATGTTCTAAGCTGCTGAACAGCCCAGCTGCACACCCATCTCAGTCCTAACCTACTAGTATCTTGTTAGGTAAGGCTGACATCTGCAAAATAGGTGAGGTTACCCTACTCCATTTGAATTCAGGGGTGTGACTCCTCCGTTGTGTTTTCTGGGAAGCCCAATCCTAAATAGATGAAGATGGAAAAAAAATTCTTATACCTGTATGAGACAGATCAAACCTTGCATGCTGACACGTGGCAGTCGATCATTTGGGTCCTGTCATAGGTGCAGATTGTAACTTTGACTAGTTTACAACAGGATGTGTACGGCTTAGGTTCTTAACTCTTTCCTGCTAAAAGATCACTTGCATGATTCAGAGATGCTTTTGCCTTTGAAATAAATAAGGCCTTTAAGCTTCCTCTCAGAGGAGACGTGTGGGGAGGCCTGGCTGCCTTCTGTGCATAAATATTTCTGTCAAACTGGATTCAGACTTAGGTGGGTGAAACGACTGTGCCCATGGGGAGCCATCAGCCTCCACCTCCTGTTAGGCAGTACTGCATCATTGAGATTTGTGTTGTGCCATACTGTCAAAAATAGCTGTGGGTGAGAGAAAGGCCTGAAATGCTCCTGTATGTTCGCCAAACAGGAGGACAGAGAAGTTGGGGGAAGGAGGGAGATGCAGACTGTGGTAGTGAAAAGAAACTGTGCAAGAAGAAGCTGCCTTCACGGCCTTGAGGAAGGGGATTACTTGTCCAGATGTGTGATAGAAGGAGGAAAGACTACTTCAAAGATGTGATTAGTTATTCTTCCTATGCAAGGGAGTTACGCTAGTTACAGAAACAACACACATTTGGTTTGGTGGCTCCAAAGTATAGGCAAAGTCATAAAATGTTTTTAAAGCAGTTTATGTGGTAAAAGCAGGATTACAAACAGAACAGGATTAGAAAAATTCCAGAGGGTGAGTTCCTGGAGTTATGTGAGTGCCTAAAAATCTGAACATTAATTTCAGAAAGAAACAAAGATCTCAAAGAATGATTCTGACTGTTGCAGCTGCTGCAGGTCAAACTTTAAAAATGTGAAAAAAGCATCAGTAGGTCAGTAATAGTGAGCCAGAATCAATAGTTCAGAGAGGATGAATTTTTATATGTGCTGTACTGGAGCATTAACTACCCTTCAGTGGCTTAGTGGCCATACTAGGCTTTACCTGGGGGATGCCTCAGGGTCAGGGTAGAGTGGTAAAGGGCTGGCATTTGGTCTGGGTTAGCATCTTAGAGAAGGAATACCAGCAGGAAAAACAAATTAGAGCTATTCTTTCCTCTGCTGTTCTTGCATGCTTGTTGTTTGAACCTGTGGAAAGAAACTGATGAGCCACTATGCTTTGTGCTGGCCTCTCTTTGAGACCATTTGTTGCTTTTCTTTTAAAGTCTGAAATGTTAGAAAGAGATAATTATTTTTCCTATTTGGCATGACCTCTTCCTTCCTGGTAGCGTACCTCCCCTTGTACTGGCTCTGTCCTCACACAGTGCTCTGTTGAAAGAAAGTTCAGCAGAAAACTAGAAAAAAGCTTGGGATTTGGAACAAGACGTGCCCTCGAACAGACAGTCTGAATCTCTGCAACATGTCCTGTTCCTCTCTGGAGGTGCTGTGAGGTATCAGATGTCAGTCATGCACTAGGTGGTTCTGAAATAACAATGTTAGGCCAAACACTTCCATGAGGTGGAAACTACTCCATTGATCACCTCTCCTACCTTCCTGCAGCAAGCCTTTTACCCAGCGGCAGTTTCTCATAAGCAGAGAGGTTATCTGTGGTTATAATCTTGATTGCCCAGCAAATTGCTGAATGCCTGAGGAAGCAGGAGGAGAATGTGCAGCTTCAGGGTGTGTGGGTTTTTCAGTCTGGTTTACAGTAAGCACTGGAGATTGAGTGTTTAAAATGCCTTGGGATGCTGACACCATTTGTTGCAGTATTGCTGCATTCTGTACTGAGAGGCCACCCCAGCATTCTGGAATAGCCTTGGAAGTTAAATAAACTGCTGTTTGCTTCAGAAGCTTTGGATTATGAGACTGGCAAAGAACTGGCTGTCCAGGCAGAGGCAGACCCAAACACTGTGTGAAGCAAGCATGAAGACTATGTCTCTATTTGGGGAGGGAAAGTCCATACTTCAGTTACAGACTATTTTCTTCAATTGCCCTCCTTTCCCTTCCCTCCAGTAAATGGCACCTTCCTCCTAAAGGGCATGGGCCTATATATAGTACATCATCATCAGTACAGATGACCAGAACTTTGGTGCCAGAGTCACTTGTCCTTTATCCAGCTTCAAATCTGCTCAGCTCCATGTGATGCACCAGCACAGGGATTTTCAGCTTTTGTTCTGCTGTTTACAAAGAGTGAAAAAGATAAAAGGAAAAATGTTCATAAAACTAGAGCACAGTTATATAAAAAGCGATCTGAAAACCTGCAGCAGGATCTGTCCAAGATCTGACCTGGTCATCTGTCCAAAGAAGATGTTTACTTGCACCCCTTATGTGATGATTGTGTTGTTCAGTTCTTTGTAAAGCAACAAAAATGGAAGAGACTTTGATTGTGATTTCTTCCTGTGTGCAAGACATAGGTGGTCTTTGAATACCCCATTATTACTTTTCTCTAATAAAGAATTGATGATCCAAACTGTACCTGTGGGACACCCATGCAGAATTCCCAGTTGCAGGATTGCATGTGACCAATGGGTTGGCTCATCTGTGCAAGTCTTTGTGAGGAGGGGACTCCCTTGGGTGATTGGCAGAGGTAAAAACCTGACATGTGAGAGAACTTGGAAGAATAGTGGCCTCCCTGTGCTTTTGGATCTTGGCCTCCAATTTAAAGTCTCTAGACTGCTTGCCTTTCTATTTTTTGGTGACTTTGAACAGCACCTTTAGGTGAAAAATGTGTTTAGTTCTCAATCTAGAAGATATTGATATAAGGGAAAATCTTGCACAAAAGGATTGAAAAAAATTGGAGAAGTTAAAGTGTGTAATAAATTGGGGCTGAGGGAATATAAAAACCTAAAATTAGTTTAGCACATCACTTGACAGATGGGAAGTAATTTATGTAAATTTAGGGAAGTGGTAGTTGGATTCAGTTGATCTAATTTAAACATTATTTCTAATTATTTTTTTATATGTATACAGAAGATTATAGGATGGCCATTATTCTGACAGAAGGGCTCTTCTTCTTGTTTAAATTTAAATTCATAAATTAGTACCCCATTAAAATGTAAACATGCTGTGATAATAAGCACCTGATTATGCCTATAGGTTAGTCCAGCTACTCTGGTGAACAGCTGTGTGCCTGTATTTCAGATAATGCTTTTTCTTACGCCCTAAGAACCACAGGCAGAGCCCTTGAGAGTTCGAGAGGTGCCTGACCCACAGGTGGGAGCTGCCTGTAAGAGGGTTTGCCGATGGTGAGTGCAGATCTGAGAGCAGATGGGCTCTCACAGATTTCCATTGAAAGCAGACTCTGGTGGCACCCAAGGGCACAGAGAGAAGATGACACAATTAACAATTCCCCCTCCCTACACTCTGGTGCTGCTAATCCAAGTTTAAACTCCTAACAGCATCTTTGGAGAACCTTCTCCTTTACATTTTCACAGCTCTCTTCTTTTGCCAAGAGAAAGATCATGTAGGTTTACTGGGGAGCTGCCAAATGACAGCTTGACTTCACACCTGAGAAGCAAATGAATGAGGAGAGAAGGAAAGCCTCAGCCTGCCTCCAGCCTGGCACAAACACAAAGAATCTTGGAAGCATGGGCATGAGTAACCCCTGGAGCTGCAACAGCAGCAGCAGCAGTGACATGAGCAGAATCCCAGCTATAGTGGAGGAGGGAGCATGAGGCCTGTTACCAAACTGAGAAAACGTTATTCATCAGCTGCACACCCTGGGGGGAGTGGAGGCCTGGTCATGTATGATTCTTAGAGGTGTAGGATAAGGCTTGGAGCTCCAAACTGCAGCCTTCCTGAGTTGATTGGGCTGTCTTTCCTTCTTTGAGCCATTGCAGGAAATACTATTCTCTCAAGATATGCATTAACAATCGGCAGGGCAGCTGACAAACATTAACTACCCCAAACCCCAAATAAAGCTGACAAACGTTAACTACTCCCCATTCTTTAACTACCCCAAACCCAGTATTTTTGGATGTGTAACTCATGGTTTATAAACTCTGTGGGTAGAGGGCACCAAGAATGAGGCTGCATGACACCTCTTTGCTCCTTGTGAGTTTAGGGCAGAATGCCAGATTGTGGAGAACTGCAGGCAGCCTGACTTGGGTGTTCAGAGACTCCATGGGTGTTCAGTGATAGCACAGGTGCTCCTGAGCAGTCACCTCTCTCCTCCCTCGTGCATCATGGTGAGGTGTCTCTGGCAGGGTATTCTGTGCTTCTTAAGCCTTTTTGTGAGAGTAAGACTGTTACAGCTACAAATTGCCCTTTGCTCTCTAACTGCCTCTGGAAAAGTCAAGTAGTTGAAGCTGTGAATTTCAGACCATATTTTAAAATGGGAGAAAAATGCTTTGCCTATGAGGGTTTTTCCACCAGTATGATGAACACTCTGCCTGACTCATCCTTCATATGGGAGAACTAAGCAAGCTAAGAAAAAAAGACCCTCAAGGCAGGGATTTCTATCTCATTTTTCTTTTGAGGAAAGAAATTTCCAAGGACTGGCCCCAAAGACTACTCGTTTGTTGTCTGACCCCACCAGGTGTTTGCAATCTGCAATTCTAGAAGTCAGGCATGTCTAGTTGGATGCCTTTGCAACAGTTTTCAAAGCAAGAGAACAACTGTTCCTCTAGGACCAGACAGATGCCCAGGTCCTGCAGAGCTGGATATTTTCTTGCCAACTACCAAAGTGTCTGTAATGTAAGGGCTGGCAAAGCGTCAGGCTCTCATACCAGTGCCCTGGGCGGCACTACAGAGGCAGCAGGAGCTTTGTGGAGTCTCATGGGTACTTGAGGTGAGTTATTGCAGCTGCGACTCCTTTCAAAGAGACGGATGAGCTCCCTTGCAGAAAGCTGGGACACTTCTGCTGAGAGGGCTGATTGGTTGGGTTTTTGGTGTTTGTTTTTTCCTTTGTGGGAGAAAGGTAACTTCTAGGTTCAGGTGGAGGAGTTGAGTGGGAAAGGCTTGCACATTCCTCGCAGGGTGGACATTTTCATCACAATCGTAGAGTGACTTCCCTGGGACATAAAGGACGTTAGTGTTAAAGCCAGGAGCTAACCGAACAGCTCTAACTGATGGCTTCAGTGCAGTGCTTCAGCCACGAGGCTGTCCTTCCTCTGTTTCTGCTGACCCTTCATTATGTGCTTTTTTGGCAAGGCTGGAAAGCTGCGAGTTCACCCTTCCTCACATCCCTGTAGAGCAGCAGCTTTTCAGAGAGGACCACGCAGAGGAAACATTTTGTTCTTCCTCCGGCGATCAGAAGAGCGGCTCAGCGGCCGCACAGGGGCAGGAGGGTCTGGCGCTCACACTGCCCTCAGAGCCCCCGGGGGGATCGGCAGAGGCGGCCGTAGCCCTGTGCTCTGGAGGGCCCGCTGCCAGCAACCCTCCAGCGAGTGAATTAAGGCGAAAGGGCCGAAAGGCAGCCGAGAGGCGCTGACGGGAGCCACGCGTGCCTGTTTATTGTTACCCGGACAGCGGGCCCGCGGCCGCCCCGCCCCCGCCGGAAACGCCCCCCGCGCGCCGCCGGCACGGAAGTGGGCGCGCGGGGGGCCGCGCGCGGCGGCGCATGCGCAGGAGGCGGCGCGCGGCCGCGCCCCGCCCCCGCCGCGGTGGGGGTCTGGCGCGCGCTCCGTGCGCGCGGCGCGAGGCCGGGCCCGGGCGGCGGGGGCAGAGCCCGGGGGGGCGGGGGGAGCGCGGAGCGGGCGGGGGGCGAGGGACGGACGGACAGACGGGCTGACTGAGGGAGAGAGAGGATGTGAAGATGGCGGAGCTGCAGATGCTGCTGGAGGAGGAGATCCCGGGGGGGCGCCGGGCCCTGTTCGACAGCTACACGAACCTGGAGCGGGTGGCCGAGTACTGCGAGACCAACTACATCCAGGTGCGTGCGGGCCGGGCAGGGCGCGCCCTCACGGCCGGGCCCGCGGCGGCGGCGGCGGCCAGCGCCGGCTGCTGCAGCCTGCGGAGAGGGGGGGGAATCTGCCTCACCTCCAGCGTGAACTGCCGCTCGGCGTGACGAGGCGCTTAAATATGTAATTGATTCCTAAATTGATTTCCTTCCACTTTGTGAGTGTTTATTCCAGATCGTGTCCCTGTGCCCCCTTTTCCTTCCCTCCTCAAATTCTGATCTCCTTTGCTGCGGGCGCTGAGGTGATGTGATAAACCGAGGGTACAGCTGACTCCTGCAAATACAGTGTTGGTGCCTGTTAATTTAGAGCAGAATGACAAATGCTTTAGTAGGGTTATGTCTGTCCGCTTGTATTTCCCTTCACGAGCAGGACTGTGGAATTCTATAGGAAGGGCAGCTACCAAGTGGTAGGTGCAGGACGGAAGCGTGGTGTAGTAGAGCTGGTACAGAATTAGGGAGAAAGAGACGAAGTGCTGGTTGATACCGCATAGTGTGGTTTTGCTGCGACTGCTCTAAAGCCAGGCTGGTGTTAGGACTCTGCTTTTTACATTTCTCTTTGTAGTGGAAAGAAAAGCAAAATATTCTCGGTTTAGTGTGATAGCGATAATAGGGCCAAATGAAAACTCTGCCCCAAAACACAAGAAGACACCTTAAGACATGTCTGAGTGTGCAGAAGAGAAGGGGGGGGGGGGATGATATGGATTTGTGGTGTCAGTGTTGAGAGAATTCCGAAGTGTCCCAGAATTGTTTTTGAATTCAGTCCCCGAAGGGCAGAGTGCTTGTGTGCTTCCAGAGGGCAGCTAGCGATGAGATCTGTGGTGAGACTGTTCTGTCAGTGAAAATGGGAGAGACTGTTTAACCAGAGGCAGAGAATACTTAAAATGTCTCTGTAAAAAAGCTCTCACTGTTTCTTTTGAATTGCTGAGTGACCAGCTGTCCTTTAGAGAGAAGACTTTACATATTTTGGGTCATTTACAAAACAGGTCAATTACAGTAAAATTATATATATGTATTTTATTATGTAATAACTTGTCTGATGTTGAATTAGTGTGACTTGGGGTTTTTAAGAGACGTGTTGAAATACTTTCTTACAGTTACAACTGACATACGAGTGTTTAAATTCCTGCTTTTTTGAAAAGTGATTTTTCTGGAATATGGGAGAGGAGTATTGGAAGGCAGAACCAGATAGGAAGAACTGCATGTAGTTGGGTTTCTTTCCCGTTGAGGTTCTTTTTTTATTCTTTGTATAAATCAAAGTTTGCAAAATCTCTGTGGAGCAGCTCCACTTTTAATGTCTTAATGAAGACTGCAGGAGAGGACTCCATGCTGTTTTGTGCAAATAGAGAACGAAAAAAGATGGTTATTGCCCCAGACAGCACACAGTCTGTAAGGACAGTCTAGGATCACAGGAGATGGAGACAGACAGATGGTGAGTGAAGGGAAAAAATGAGGCAGTCTTGGTCAGCCTGATGGATTCTGACCACCACACAGCAATATCCCGACTGTTGGCAATTTATCCAAGCGTCTTGACAATATAGAGCTTTAAAGGGAGAGGTGAAAATTAAAAAATGAAATTGTGCTGTTAGCGTTGACTGTGAGGTGCAGTATGGGTCACAGCATCTACATGCTTAAATTTTTAAGCAAGTGGGGAATGGAGACATCAGCCAGACAAAAGGATTTTGCAGGCTTTTGGACTGCTCTGAGACATTACAGAATGGGTTTGTTGTGGAGAAGAGGTTCAGTGTGAGGGGATTCTGGATTTAGTGATGCGAGTGTCCTAGTAACAAATCTGTCAGTGAGCTCGCCCCACCTTCACAGTGCCAGAGCTGTGTAAACTGCTGCACCAGATCTCTATAAAAAGCTGGGTTTTTTTCATCTCTATGGGAGGGGAATAGATTAATGGGAATAACTGTTGGTTAATCGGATATTTGTAGTTTTGCTTCTAATAATATTTATTATTCCAAAGTTGTTATGTCTGAAAGAAGTCCAGATTATGTTCAAAATAGTAGCCTTGACTTTTTTGGGGAAGATGGATTTGTAAATACTCTGAAATGCGTGGAGGAATAATCGCCCAGAAAGTCATGATAATGTAGTAATGAAAATGAACAAATTCTACTGTAATCCTGTAGTATTTTACTGCTGACAGAAGATTTGTCGTGGATATTCTTGAGATCTAGGGGAGGCTCAGAATGTGACTGAGACCTGAAGTTTCTCTGCAGGATGGTAGGTGCTGTGGTGATGGGGACATTGAAGGCCCTTCATTGGCCTGTATTATCTATTTCAGTAGCCAAGCTACTCCTTTTCTATGCCAGTTGCTGCTTTGAAGTTTTATTGTCCAGTACAAAAACTGTTGCAAAAGCACAGACCAGTGTAACGGAATTTGAAGTTACGCTCTGAAGTGAATGGGATTTTTCTCTTGCTCCCCACCCAGCAGCATAATTGCAGCTTCAAAATAATTAAACGTGTAATCTCATACATGAGGAAATTGCTGGTTCATAGTAGTAGAGCTGTGGCAATTGCAACTCATTTGACTTCTGCTTATGAAATGAAAAAGCTGTTCTTAAAAATTTTGTCAGTGTTTATCCAAATTATGGTAGATATGTAGCTCGATTACTTTAGCAACAGGGAATGTTACATAAAATGTTCTCTTTCCCCTGAGTCTGTGATATGGTAGTGTATCAGAGGACATCAGCTCTAAATTTTGTGGAATATTATAGGAAATACAGCAAATGTATAGTAAATGGACCTGCAGCATCTTTTCCTTTCCTGAAAGGAAAGACTGCTGTTTGGGGGGGGAAATTTTCTTCTTGTCAAAAATGCCTTATTCTTCTAATAACTTGGAGAAATCGTACAGTTATTTTTATGTCATGCTGCTTCTTAAAGAGAAGGGGAAGAGAAGCTTTTTTGTTTAGGAGAGTGTTTGTGTGGTATCTGACACTATGTCAATCACAGGTTAAATTTTATATGGTAGGTTTAATGCTTTATGTACTAGTGCTGTGTCTTCTATTACAAGTTCAGTCTCAATCTA
Source organism: Sitta carolinensis (assembly GCA_032173965.1). NCBI lineage: Eukaryota > Metazoa > Chordata > Aves > Passeriformes > Sittidae > Sitta > Sitta carolinensis. The sequence continues at coordinate 24,725,289 of CM063288.1, forward strand.
AATGTGCAACAGAGTAATTCTATAAAATTTGAGTATTTGATGTACTTGGTATTTGCAGTCTGCATTGATTTATCTGGTCTTTCATAAAAAACAGTTATATTGGGCAGTCTGCATGTTTTTACAAAATTTTCACATTCTTACTTAATTTTGTTCAGGAGTATCATAAAGAAAATTTCTCTTTATGATAGCATAAGTAACAAGACCATACAATTATGTGACTTGCACATCTTGTTACTGAAATACTGACATAAATTCCAACACTGGCTTGCCCTGTTAAATTTCTTTAAGCTTGTCCTGTATAAGTCTATTCTGCAATAATCTTTTGTTTGTTTTTTGTTATCATTGCTCTTTTTAAAAATCAGCTTTTCATTTTGTGCAGTGCATGGAGCTTTTTAGAGTAACTGAATGCTTGTGTCTGTAGCTCTGTTGAAAGAGTCAGAAAAAATTAACAGGTGGAGACATTTCAGTCTGTAAGTGTCTGGTGGGCAGAGATTTGAGGGGGGGGAGGTCCCTCCACCACAGCATGCAGAACCGAGTGAAAAGCCAAGCCCCTTTCCCCTGCCCAGCCTTCAGAAGGAACCTCTGATTTCTCTGATCCAGCTGTGTTGGCTGGATTCTTCTGAAAGGCTCTTTATTTTTTAGTTATTCAAGATTATTATGCTTTACTTGTCAGCTCTAGAAACTGAAAAGGAATAGGGAGCTTCTGGTTTTCCTCCCTTTGTAGTCTTCATGTTGCCATGACTGTTTGCATTTTATATACAGAAACACTCTTCTGGTGTTTGTGAGAGAAAGGGTAGAAAGAAGATTTTTATTCTTGTTCTTAGTAATCCATCCTGCTGATTACTAGAAATAACCTGCTTTCATTCCTTTATTTAACTAGACAAAGGTGAAAACTGCTTGTTTCTTGGTAATTTTACTGCAGTCCATAGATCAATGAGTTTCTTAGTTGCTTTCCACATATTTGTTAATTTTACTTATATCTCATAGGCAAAACCAAGTGGCTGTAGATTTGGAAGCATCTTCAGTAGGCTGAACAAGAGAATAAGGCATCTATTAGGATATTCGTTTTAAATTACAGGAATGGTGATCTTGACAAGCAGCAACTTAATGGTTATAGCTTTAGTAATGGGAAATTTCCATGGAGTCTCTTGTAATGACTGGTCCCAGTATACAACTTGTGTAATTATACAGGGAATTGCAGGCATTATGGTTTATAAATAAGTTCCATAATTATCTCTCTGCAATTTGCTGAATATATGTATCACCTTAACAGAGGTGACCGAGTTAGATTTGTAAAATCTGTTTAATTATCAGAAGCGTGAGTATCAGAGGAAAGTTGTTTATACTTTTTCTGTTTTCTAAACTTGTTTATTGTCTAATGTTGTATAACTTCAGTGAAGGAGTGATTTATCTTAGTACTGATGGAACACTTGTTCTGCAGGTGTGAAAGTGAATATTGATTAGTTCCAGTGAATATTAGTCCAGAAGTTCAGGAAGATGATAACAAGTTGACACTCTAAAAAGCCTATGAATCTAGTAAAACAGTAGTAATGAATACATGGGCAATGTGCTATGCTTTCTCACTCCTGAGTTCAGTGAATATTACATGGATATATCTTGTCCAGCAGCCTATGGCAGGACTTCATGAAAACCGTGTGTTTTAAGTTTGAAGCATGCAGTGGTGGATTAAACTTGAAAATCAGCCAGGTGCCCACCAAGCTGTTCTCTTACTCTCAGTCCTCAGCTGAACAGCAGAAGAAAGTAAGAAAAATAAAACCAGCTCATGGGTTGAGTTAAGGACAAGGAGGTCACTCACAAATTACTGTCATGGGCAGACCACACTCAACTTGAGGAGTATTAATTTAATTTACTGCCAATTAAAAAAATAGAGTAGGACAATGAGAAACAGAATCAAAACTACTTCCCCCAGCCCTCCCTTCTTCCCAGGTTCAATTTCCCTCCTGTATTTCTAACTCTTCCTCCCTCTCCAGGGGTGCAGGGGAACAGGGGATGCTTTAGTTCTTTCATATTACTTTGTCTCTGCTGCTCTTTCCTCCTCACGGTGTTCCCCCCGCTCCAGTGTGGCCTCCCTCCAGTTGGGTATTTAAAGTCCTTCACAAAGTGCTCCAAAACACTTTGGAGCACAAACACCAGGTCCTTCCTATGGACTGCAGTTCTTCATGGGTTCTTCCCAAAAGCATCCAGTCCAGCAGACTGTTCCTGTGGGTGCCCCCCAGGCCAGGGTTCTGCCCAAAGCCTGCTCCTGCATGGACTTCTCTCCACAGGCTGCAGCTCCTGCCAGAAGCTTGTTCTGTGGGCTCTGCACAGGCTGCAGTTTCTTTCAGAGCATCCACCTGCCCTGGCACGGGATTCTCCACGGGCTGCACAGCAGTCTCTGCTTCAGTGCCTGGAAACACCTCCTCCCCTTCCTCCTTCTCTGACCTTGCTGTCTGCAGGGTTGTGTCTTTCACATTTTTCTCACTCCTCTTGCAGCTGCTTCACAGTGTTTTTTACCCTTTGGTAGATAAATTATCACAGAGGTGCCACCAGCATCGCTGACTGGCCTTTGCCAGTGCTGGGACTCTTTTGGAGCCGGCTTAGAACCGGCTCTGTCTGATGTGGGGGCAGTTCCTGATCTCCTCTCACAGAGGCCGCTCCTGCAGCCACCTGGCTACCACTAAAGTGGCTCGTTAGGTTTGGGATGTTTAGTGAGGATAGTCTAGAACATGTTTCCTTTAAGTGAGTCAGTGAAGCTGCAAAGTTGTTGAAGGGTTTATTGCTCAACCAATATACTTTCCTTTTTCATCACCTGTGCTGTATTTTGCCAGGAAAGCTAATTTAATGCTTTTAGTACTGCCATAAGTTCAACCTGGAGTTCAGGAAGTGCTGGTTTGATCCTTCATTGAGTGGATATGGAAATAGCATGAGCTATTTTATTAGTGGTAATTGAAGTTGCTGGTGGTAATACTGTATGTATAGGTATGAAAATAAAATGTGTAAATATGCAAGTTGCTAATATAAAATAAATGTTGTAACACTAAATGTTGGTTACAAGTGGCATTCTAGTTGTTCCCTTCTATAGTTTATTTTCAGACTGTGGTTATTGAATTATATTGATCAAGAATTTTAATTCAGAGTAGAAAGCTTCTGCATCTTACAGTTAATCAGCTCTCTGAAATTTATTGTCCATTGCTTGTGTTTTACTTGAGTTTACTGTTATTAATCTATGTGGCTTAGTGCTGAGGCAGAAAATGGTACCTATGTAAGGCAAGAGCATCTCCAGTCAGTGCTTTAAGCAAGTGAAATTTTACTCTGTAATGTTCAGCAGAATATTTTCTTGATGGAAAACAGTGATTCAGATACCATGTTTGCAGCAGATTTATTCAGTGGAGTCTACGTCTAGAAGCTGATGGTCCCTTTTTAAAAAAAAATGTTTCAAATGCTGTGTTTTCACACTTAATTAGACCTGAAATTGACCTCTTGCTTAGCAATCTAAGGTTTGTAGATTTTGTTGGATCTCCCTACCACGAACTTCAGTCATTGGGCTGCTTTATGAAGCAAAGCTCCATGTCAGTAAATGAAACATCATACAACACATGAATTAGGAGCATTTCTTCTTCTCAGGGCTCTCACTAGTTAGGTTGGCAATTCTTTCTTGAAGTGAACAAGCTGCAAGTGAGTCATGTCTCTTTCAGTGAGAAATATTAATTTTCTGTTTCTCAGGTGCAACAACTATGTTGCGCTGTGAAATTTCAATTTATATGCTCTGAAGTATAGACTCTATATATGATCTTCCATTTTCCTGTAGCTTATTTCCCAGTAGAAGTCACTGTAATATCTACTCTTAATGGTATTTAATTTTGAATAATAAGTGCTTGCCTTATTCTTTTTGCGTAGTTGTTACCATGATGAAGTTGTTTTATGCTCAGTGAAATGCTGGGTGTGGGACAAATACTACTTGGTCAGGTTTTAGTAGCCTCTGTTGGTTATACTACAGCAAACTAGCTTTGTGCAACTCATAAATTTTTTTTTTTTCTTAAAAACTCTTTAGTAACTCAAATGTATTGATTGTAATTTTTTGAATTTCTCTGATAGAGCAGCACCTCTAATTGCTTTGCTCAGGGATGGTGGGAGTGTGAGGGAGGAGGGAATGGCCAAGGCAGTGAGCTGTTAGATGGACAATGTAAGGTAAGTGAGAAATTCCTCAAGGTACCAGGTATGAAGCGCGGTTATTTTGTGCAGCAGCAGTGCTGCTTTTTGGGCCTGAAGGTCTGTACTGAAAGCATCCGGTGTTGTTTCTGTGCCCCCCTGAAAACTGCGAGCAGTGGGGCTGACACTCGTTAGGCGTGAGAGGGTTGGTACGGATAACCTGCAGGTGATAGGGGACTCGGGAAAGCAGAGTCAGTGCTTGCCTTTCTGTAGAGACTGTCTCATAAAACAGTCAAAGTCTCTTCTTGATGCTGCTGGTTTTGCCAGACAGGAGTATACAAACTTAACTGAGATAGTATTTGAGTGTGATCTTTGTTCAAACAAAAACCTTTAGTGTGTCTAACAAACGAACTATACAAAGCCATTTATTACTGAGCAGTGTTGTATGAATTCAAAGCACACTGATTTGTCTCGATTCGCTTTAATAGTAATCATTAAATAGTATGTGTTCACTCAATATACAGTGCAGATTCTCGATTATCTTGAAGTGTGTCCTTTTAGACTGTAAGTTGGAACAATACTGGGCATTGCAGCATTTGTAATTCACTCTAATTTCTTAACTAAGTTAAAAGTTAGCTTGAGAAGTGGAACTTGTTCTTAGCTTTCAGTGTGAAGCAGAGTCTTTGCTGCAGATTGTGGAAGTTTATCTACCTGCTTTTAACTGGGTAAAAGCTACAGGTCTGCACCATGTGAGAAATGTAAAAATGTTAAATACCCCAAATTAACTGCTATTTTGAATCAGGTAACATACATTTATCTGTAGGGATTTATCTGTGGAGGGACAAGCAAAAATATTTAGCCAAAAGGAGATAAAAACCTCTTATAGATACTAAAGTTACCCTGCCATTATGGAAAGTCTACAGTAAATTTCACTGTTTATAAATGTATCAGAAAAGAGAAACTAGCCCCTTATTGCCCACACTGCTAACAGCAAAAGAAGAGGCTGAGGTGGATGACAGGCTTCAGAGACACTGAAAAATGTCAGTATGAGCACATGATCAAAAAAGGGGTGGTTATTTTTGACAGAGAAATAATGAATTATAGGAGTATTCAAATAATGTTTTGAAAAGTATGAACTATGTACACTGGTTTCCCATTTTTCTTTGGTAGAGTACAGGGATGCTAAATTAAGTTTGAGAGGTAATGCTACTTAATCTATGGAATTATTGCTATGAGCTAAGGCTCAGGATTTAATGGCATTCGAGAAATGCTAGACATTTTAAATAAATAATGAGAATATAAGCAGTTCTGTCTTTTCCTTTCATATGCTTTTGTCTTGCATTTATTCCATGATGGAGTTTTGTCTCTTATATGAGGTATTTTGCACTGTCCGCTTTAATTTATTTCACTGGATTATTTGGGATATTGCTTCTATTTAATACTGTATTTTCTGTATCCTGAATATGATATATCCTGGATCCTTGGAAATGCTTTTTTCACAAACTGGTGTTGGATTTGCTTTTCAAGGAGAGGGAATTAATGTGATGAGTTGCTCATGTCAATTTAATAAGATCTAGATAAATTTCATTTGTGAGAAAGAGAGCTAAAGGTTTTTCTATGATGGAGTATATACATGTGTGCTGAAATGTTGATGGTAACATTAATGGGAAAACGCCATGACTAATAACTAGTGAACTGGGAGTGAAAGGAGTTGTAGAGAAAAATGAAACTGTGATAACTACATTGTTTGTTATTTATGATAAATCAGTCTGCAGTGTTTTCTGATGTACTCAGTTTTCTCACTTCATTCATCTGTTAGTGATCTCAGAAATCAGCCTCAGAGATGTAGGCCTCTTCGTGTTCATGTCCTTGGAGATGAGATGCCCATGAAGTGACCCAGAAAGGGCAGAATGATTGAGCATGCAGAATCTCTGGGTCAAAGAGTAGTGTGTAATCAGCCTAAATTAGTGAGGATGTTGGTTTTGGAGCATTTCTATCACATTCTGAGTGCACTGTCATAAGGGCAGTCAATTCCTGAAAGAAAAAGGTAATTCTTTGACTATATGTGCATCTGTATAAATTAATCAGTTTGGATAATAGAAGGTAGAAAGTTATCAGTAGACTACGAATCACTATTATATTTGTCTGGTGGTGATAATAATTTAAATCATTTCCAAATTGAGGACACTTCCCCAACCACTCGATGGAATGAGTTAATAGAACTATTGTAAATAATTCCCATTTTATTATTTGCTTAAAATGTAAATTTCATATTTTCGAAATATGAATGCAGTCTGTACGTTTTATTGGAGTCAGTTATTCAGTTTGTGCTACAAGTACATCTGGTTTTGATGATTGGAGCAAGAGGGAGGGGTAAGCCTCTAATTTTTGTTGTTCTCTTTTGCATACTCATCTGTCCACCGATTGCAGGATCTTGGAATCAGAATTTTTTACTGCGATGAGCCTCTTAGAGATGCTTGTACCATTTTAAGACCCTTCATTTAAGTAAGGCTTATAAGTTGTATTCATTATGCAAGACAGGCTCTTACGAATTGTCTCTTAGTTGGATAATTAATACAGAGTTGTAACTTATTTCACCATTCAAACACATATAAAAGAATTTTTTAATTAAAGAACAAGTGGGGAATACAGTGCCAATAATCCAGTTGTGCTCTGTAAAGGCCGTGCTTAAAAGTTCTCCAAAGAGAAGGGGATTTTCCCTTGTTTTCTTATGATGAACAGAGGTTAATATTGTCTGTGTGTTTTACTTTCCCTGAAATTTTCTTACCTTTTTTTAGTTGTAGCTTTTGTTAAGGACACACAGAAGAATGAGAGATTTATGTGCCGTTGCTAAAAGCTCAGAGTATTGAATTTTATTACATTTAGCTTCTTTTCTAAGCAGCGTGCTTTGTAATATTCAATCTGTAGTCTCAAGTTAAATTTTCTGTGTGACACAGTATCTTTAAAAACATACTCAAGGAAATTACTTTTCTGTTTTAAATTAATTATACAAAAAATCCCCTAAACCAAGCAACAATTTCTTTCATTTTCTTTGCTACTCTTGAGGCTGTGCAATGATATGGGCAGCAGTAGGGGTTTTTGTGGAGCTGGCTTTTTCCATAAGCAGTGTGATGTGTTTTGAGAAGAAAGCTGTTTAAGAGATAAAGTACCAGTTTTAGATCTGAAGTTTGGTGTGGGGGTCTGCTGCAGTTACTGTATGAATATTACTTGAGTTCCCCTTCTCATAAAGGAGCCCAAAATGATATTCTTGGTTTTTTTAAAGGAGTGAAATGATAGTCTTCCTGTGGTGAACTGATTTGACTTAAATTTTCAGGAGCCTTGGCATTACCACATGGTAATTACTGTACTCAGTGAAACTCCCAGGGCCTCTCTTAAAGGCCAAAATTTTGAATTTTTCTTTTTGAATTTATTTTACGTTGGAGATGGAAATGTTAAGGATTTCAATCTCTGTGGAGGTGGAAATGAAAGGATTAATGAGCTTCTGTTTGTTTTTTTAAAATATTGTATTAATTTCTCAAACCATATTTTTGTGTGTGTGCTAAGCAGTTAAGTGCCTCTGCACAGACCAAATCCCAGCTTTGAGTAGGCAGCTTTTTATACCTAATTCTGTTGGTTTTAAGTAACACAGCTCTTATGTGGTGTCATCTCTAGATCTCCTACTTTACAAATCAGGGTAAGTACAGCTTTTGTGTGCAAACAGTGGAAGGAGTTTATATCGGTCTGGATTCTATATGCCCTTAAGGCTCTGAACGCAGTCCTTCAAGAACTGTTTGCATGGTTTTCTTTGACTAATTGTAGGGGAATATGGGTGGATTTTCCACTTTATGGGAGTTTTAGGGACCAACTGTTCAGTAAAATGACTGGAAGGTGATGAGTGAGACAAGAAAAGCCAATTGCCTGTGTCTAGGAAGCTGGAGGATTAGAGGTTATGTAGTTGGTCCTTCTTAAAGAAGGAGAGAATTGCTTGTCTGAAAAGCAGCTTGAAAATCTGTGCTTTCTCTGTGCCTTTGTCTTAAAACGTATGATTCATGTTGTAAAACCCTCAAGGATGGTTTTATTTATTGCCATAGCTAGATGGATAGAGAGGTGATATTATTTAGGCATGTCTTGTCAAATGAACAGGTCATTCATGCAGCACTTCTAATTCACAAAGATGTAGAGAAAACCCTTCTTTCAATTGGTAGTAGAACTTGCTGAATATATAGTTGTAACAATCTGTTAAGACAACTTGAAAATGAATTCACATTAAAAAGAAAAATGCAAGGCAAGAGAATCTTTTATGACATAGAAAAAGCATTCAAAGGTTGAAATGTTCTTATTTTTGTTGTTTCACTTCTTCGATGTTTCTGTTTTTGTGACAACAAATTGCTCAGAATTGTCAGAACAATGACATTAAAATTTGGTGAGTAAGTGAAGGTTGGGGCTCAGTCTGTGCCGTAATTATTGTGGAAGTAAACACAGTCATGGGGATTGTTCATATCCTGTATTGGAGCATAAAACTGCTGTGAGAGAAGCCTTATGTTCTTTCACAAGTCTGCAATGTCATTTCAACTTCGATGGTGTAACTTTGAACTTCTGCAGTTCTGGTGCAGCTCTGCACAGGTAATGCCGTGTTACCTGAGTGCTGTGAGCGGCTGCTCCAGTGCAGTGCAGTGCTGCAGGTGCTGCCCGTGCAGGTGGGGTGGGCTGCCTGCAGCACTGCATGCAGCACTCAGCCTTCGGGATGAGTTCTGGGCCTGAGCGCTCTGGCCATTGGGAGAGTTCCCAGCGTGTGGAAAGCTGTCTGCTACTGCTCTAGTTAGCCACGACGAAATCTGGCCTGTGGAGAACAGCATGGTGATTCTTAACTGTGGGATTAAAATGACTCTTTCCTGAAATATTTGTCACCAAATTTAGATTGTATAGCAGGAAGGAAGTGTTTCCCCTTTTTGAGACAACCGTAGTCTGTAGAAGACTTTTCTTTTAAAATGGTTTGAAAAAATCGACTTTTTAAACTGTTGCATTTGACAAAATTAAATATTAGCAAGTTTGTTAGGTGAGGAAAGTAATGGATTAATTTACTTCATGAAAATTGTAGTCTTAAGTTTTACTAGGCTACTCTGGATGTGGCTGTTGTAGGGGAAAAATAGTATTACATTTTTATCTTTTGCCGAGATGTCTGTGACTGATGATATCTTCTCTGTCCAATATGAATGCTTACCAATCTATAAATACTGAAAATAGTAAAAATTCTATAAATGTGGGGAGGAAACGGTGTTTAATTGCTCTTAAAGAAATGTATCCTGTCTGGTATAGGATTGTCTAAGGGATGTCTGTAAAGGTCTTGGGCAGAACAGCAGCAGTAAGGGCTGAAATCAGTATCTGAACAAATCTAAAAGGGCTTGGTGAAAATCTGTCTCACATTACATAAAACAGATAAACGGAGAAAAGAAAAGTTATTATTTCACCTGTTTTGGTAAAATAAGATAGTGCCTGCAGATGCTTTTGTTGTTATAAAAAGTGTTTTAGTGGAAGCTGAGGTCTGGAATGTCATTAATATGTGTGCAGAGGTGGGCAGCTGTGAATTTTGGAGCATTGCAGATGCTCTATTCTATTTTGAGAGTGTCTGATTCCTTTGTCCTTTTCTGAAGCTTTTATGGTAACCACCTTTTTCAGGACAGACTTTGTAGTGCTTCTTGTGCCATTGTATGTGGTACTTATTTTTCATCTTAGAATTGTTTCCAGGTTTACAGAGCTGTCTTCTGTTGGATCCCAAATAACTTGACTGATTTTTGAAGGTATTTTGATAGAACTATGTCCTTAGCTGCTGCCTCTACAATGTTCTGCATGGAGATTTTCTCTGGGATGTTGACTGGGATATTCCTGGAGTTCTGTTTTTCAAATGTCCTCACATGTAATTTTGTATGTTTTTCATGTGAGTTATAGGTAGGTGCTGTCTTCAGTTGACATCTAAATGTTAAAACAAAGGAAGTCAAACATTTTAAAATAGAAAGAAGAAGCTCTTTAAAATAGAAATAGAAGCTCTTGTCTGATACTGCAGTCATTTCCATGGGGTTTGTTGTTTTCATTTAAGTTTATTAAATCCTTTTAATTCAAACAATGTGTTCAGTGCATAATCTACTTTCTTTGTGTGGAAGAGTCAAAACAACCTTGTGGAATTTACAGAGCTTCTGCTAGGGGGTCCAATTCCATTACTTTGGTTATTAGGTAATGCTAGTGCTTTGTTTTAAGACAGCAGATTTAAGCATTTACTCTATGAAATTCTGATATTGTTCTGAAGGAATTTTCAAAAAAATATGGTCTCTTCAAGCTCATGCTGATTGATATTCTGAATGCTGGGTCTTTGTAGTTGAGCAAGATCTTTATTCCTGGTAGTTAATGTGTTTTGAGTCCTGGCTTTTCTTTACCAGACAGAAAACTGTCCATATTGTTAGAGAGAAATTCTGAAACAGCTCAGTGACCTGCATCACAAGTCACTTTGTTTCAAGTCTGGGGAATGTTAGAACTATTGTATGTGGAGAAAAACTTTGCCAAGGTTGAATTTGGTTATCAAGCATACTGCTTTTGATACCTCAGTGTGATTCTTGTTAATTCTTAAAAGAGTAACTTGGTAATTTGCAGAAAGAAGTGGTATTTTAATTGGATGGAGATTACTGTGTTACAGTTGCAGTGTAGTTAATATGAAAAATGAAATACACATCCTTTTATGCATGTAAAATGGTCATATATTGGTTTTTGAAACTAAGTTACCACTTGCATGAAACAGTCTCTCTTTGTGTAAGAAGTATTGCTCTTAATGTGAATGTAGGTCATGCGTTGAAAATGTGTGTGTAAAATAGAGATCTTGCTTGAAATAATTACAAAACACTTGATGCTGTACTGTTAAGTTGCATGGTGCAAGTTGAATATAGCAACTTGGCTTGCTGTTCTTGAGCTACATAGCAATTGACAGAAGGTTTACTTATAATTTTGAAGTAAATGGACCAAAACTGCTTGTTAAACTGGGAAAAAGAATAATTGCCTGTTACAGTGCCTGCAGAAAAGGGTTTTTTGTCTGCTTATTTTCTGAGATTTTTTTAATTGTAACAGCATAGCAAAATTTGAGTCTAGTTGAAATGATAAACCTCCTGTAACCTTATGGTCTTTTATTTGTTGACAACTCTCTTAGAAGCATAAACAAGAAGGGCTCTGAAAAATCTTTATTTCTAGCAATTTACCGTAGGGAATTAGATTGGGACTCCTCGGTTGAGGAGATGACTTTTATCTTTCTAAAATGTTCTCTAGTAAGAGCAGAACTGAAGTCTGGGCTTGGCTGACTGTCTCTGCATAAGAGGCCAGTATTCCATTCTCACTCTGCCAATATTGTATTTTGTCCAGTGCTATGGTAACAGGAGCAAAAGGTTGTCAAAACATTCTTTGCCAGAAAAATGAGCAGTTGGTTCTCTTAGGAGATGTAGGGAACAAATCTACTTAAAAAGAAGGCATTGGTTTTGATTTTCAGATTTCAGAGTGAACTTGCACTAGCTTTCTTTCACTTTATCATGGTAGTTTGTTTAGTTTATCTCCATCCTGGGTTCAGTTATGACTGGGTATCATTGATGTTAGCATGACCTTCAGCAGGTGGGTTGTATGACAGAGGTTGGCTTTCAGCAAGATTAACACTGACACCAAGAACAAATCAACTTGTTGTTGCTTGCTTCTGCCCTCTTTCTGGCAAGCCTTTACAGTGACAGCAAGGAAAAAGGCCAGCAAGTTGTGTGGGCTGTTGTGATTTTTCAGAGTCAGACAAGAATATGTCAGTGTCTGGTCATGTAACAGAGTGCAAATGCACATTTGAGGTGAGGGGACTCTGGCACGTGTGTAGCATTGCAGGGGTCAGAGACTTGGGCCTTTAAGTGGTTCTGCAGTAGGCAAGGACAGCTGTCCTGTTGGATTTAACGCAATAAAGAGGGACAGATTGGGCACCCTTTCATGGAGGTGATGCCTTCTGGAGGCTGACCTGGAACAGAGACTAGGCAGAACAAAAGGATAAAGTAGGTATGTATTAAAAAGGCCTCCATGGGTACACCTGGGCAGCACAAGAGCCTGGCTGGGCTACACCCAAGAGGAAACCCAAAACAGTCACAAAATGGATGTCCGATCACAAGGTCTCACACTTTTATAAGTTCTGGTGCGTTAGCATATTGGAGTTAATTGTTCAACCAGAGCTTCAGGTTATGAAGCTCCATCCTCCTTTTTTCCTTCTCACTTCACCCTTGTTTTTGTTCTTGGGCCTGCAAGTTGTATCTAGTGGCCTTGGTACCAAGCTAGAAAAGGAATTGTTTAGTCTGCCCACTCTATGAAGAGAGCTTAGTGGCACTTAATATACCCAGAACTACCCACTAAAATAGCACAGAATCTAAAAAATATAAAAGTTAAAACTTAAGGCATCAGAGGAATGAGGGGAAACCTCTTCTAATTCTTTCGTTCTGTGCTGTAGAGTGATCAACTGCCACTGCAGCTCACCCAAGCTCTGCTAATTTAGCATCAGTCTCTAGGTTTTGGGGTATTGGCAGCTGCCAATGCTGCTTTTGCCTCCTAGAGGAATATTGTATATGGCAGCTGTTGTGTGAAAGTTTCTTATTTTGATCTGTACTTTTTCATATAAAATAAAATATTTTATGTTTTTTTTTCTGTTCTGACAGATTGTGGGTTTGGATCTGAAGACAGTTAATTTCTTTCATTATGAGTGAATTGGTAGCAGCTTTAAAAAGTGCCAAGTAAGAATAATTTCAAATTTAGGGTTAACTGATCAGTGTGAAGGAATCTGTGTAATCAAATTGTCTTTATTTCCTAGAAGAGCAACTGTGCAAATTCCTGTCCCCCATTAGTTTAAACCCTCTATCTGCTGTCTTTGGAAGGCATACTCATGTTACCTGGTAGTTATGCCTCTTCTCTTCAAGCTTTTTTTAGCCATAGTTACCAAAGCTAGTTAAAGTATAACCTCTACTGTGACAGAATTTTGGGGCTTGCTCATATGAGAAAGTAGAGAAAGTGAATAGCAATTAAAGACTTGTATTAGTTAGGGTGATGATGTGTGAAGACTTCTGAGGATAACAGGACTGCATTTGCTGTGGATAGGCAGGAAGGTCTCTCCAGCAGCTCGTCTTCCTTTAGCAACCTCAGTCTTTTGGAGTGCCTATGGAGGTGGGACTGTGGAGCTCCGTGTTGCTGTGGTAACTGATGTGGGTGTTCTCTCCACACCTGCCAGCCTCTCTCGGGCGCTATCGGCCGAATAGGGTGTGTGTCTTCCTCGGGTATGCCGCGATTACACCGGCAGTGACAGAGGTGTCCTGCATCTGACTGCTGAGAGGGCTGTTAGGTTGAAAGCTGGGATGGCAGAGGATATGGCTGTGTGTCCTACTTAGCTTTCCTTGCTATGAGCTTATGATGTCTGGCAGTGGACACTTGGAAGCAGAATCTGCTTCTGCTGCCACAGATCACTCTGCCTGTGATTCTAAATCAAAGCCATTAGTTGACCTCAATCACTGCTATGTAATGAATTTAATTGAGAATTTATAGTGGAAGGAAGAAACTGGCAAAATTGGGAAATAACTCGTTACATAAACCCGTGTGACTAGATAATATTTTGTAAAGCTGAAGTAGATGTCCTTTCTTAGAAATGGTAGATTTTATCAGATTTCAAGAGACAGAGATAAAAGTCTGTTCATCTGATATTGATAATGGGGAAAACAATTTGTGCAAATACAATTTTTTGTGCAGCAGAATGTAATTACTACATGATTGTAGTTTCTACTTGTGAAAGGCACTTCACATATGAAGTAATTTTTGCAAATGCTACCACTTGGCTTTTTTTTATTAAGTAACTGTAAAATTAAATTTGAGTTTATCAGTGAATTTTACTTGTAAACTCAGTGAAATCTCTGCATGCTAAAGCATTCTTGGTGAATGAAGAGTTGTAGAACAGCAGATATGTGAGATAATAGAGTTAGGCCCGCGCATCTTTGCAGTTTCTGAGGTTCTTCATCCAGTGCATTTGTATTGGCATAGCGTCTTATGGCCACAAATGTGTTGATCCTGTGTTGCTATTAAAGTCAAAATTGGCCTTGTATCTGGAACTGCAACAATAGTTACATTGTTGTAGGAACTAGAAAATGACCCATTTCTTTCAGCTACCTTGTTGCAGAAGAGCTACCGGAGTAATGTGAAACCTCTGCTTTCACAGAATGAGCAGGGTAGTTGGTTCCCTCACTGCTGCTTCCTCTTGAGCGAGAGCAAAGTCTGATGCTGTGCAGCAGTGATGAATGACTAGTAATATAACTACATATTAACTATATTTTAGATGCAAATGCATTTGATGCTAGCATGCTATTCTTGTGATGCAATTTGTGATGCATCATTTTAAACTGTGTTACTGATGTGTTGAAAAAGTTTTTTATAACCTTATCTAGCAGGTTGGTGTGAATACATAGTGCCCTATTATTTTTGCATAAACAGGACTTTGGCTCTATTCTCAAGGAACAGGAACTCGCAAGGTCTGATGAGAGCAGGACATTTGTGTGTGAAAATGTCAGGTTGTATAAATCTAAAACTATAAATATGTTTTTTTGTGTTGTTTGTTGTTTCTTTGTTTTTTGGGGGCTTCTGAGCTTGGCTTCCTCCTGATTTAACTTGTCTCTGTGAAGGCTTTCTGTTTTCCCTCAGGCCAGCGTCTGAAGAAGAGGTCGAGATCGTCTCTTCTCTTGCTCACGGATTTGTTTATTCTTTGTTATCTTGCATTTGTTGCTCTGGCCTGCCGAGTTCTTTCTTGCAGGCCAGATTGTGTCAGACTCCCTGCCCTTTGGGACGGTGCTATCTCTTATACTAAAAATTACATATGCTTTATTTACAACAGTTCTCCAATACCTGTTAACTACATTGAACAGTGTACTTTTATTCTAGACCAACTGAAATGTGCCACACCACTGCAGAAGATGGAGAACAAGAGACGAAGAAGAGGGACACACCTTGTTTCCTCCATTTTTGCCTCCTGATCTCACACTATAAAATCCCAAAATTCTACTTTTTCACCCTGTGATATGCTAAATATCATTCTGTCTAAATTCTTATAACTTATAAATTTCCCCAGGACAGCCAGAAGGATGTCCTGGTTCCCACATGAAAACTGGTCTGCTGTGCTTGTGAACATGTGGCAATAAACACAAAGTTTGATTCTGGTGATGGTTAAGGGAAACAGATGACAGATTTGTTGCAGTGATGCAGGCAGCATGGAAACATTGGTGCAGGTGATTAAATGTCAGGGAAGCTGTGTTTGCCAACAGCTCCCCTTTGCTGTGTTTTTCTTTTGGGTACAGTAGACTGATACTTCTGTAATAGATCTCAAGCCAGTGAGCTAGTTTTATGCTCACTTGAATGCAGTATGTATTTTAAAAAGTGGCTTTTCCTTTTAAGAGGTTAGTTTCTGTGTGTATTTCTTTGAAAGGTAGCTTTCCTAGTTGTTAATCAACCTACGTTTTGAGGCTCAGCACTGAACTGAAAACATCAAATAAATTTACAGCAGTGAAAACAAAAGACTGCAATTTAATGCAAATAGCCTTGTAGAGACTGCAGAAGATTATTAATACTGAGTTTAAGATAGCTTAAAAGTTAGGCAGTCACACTTGTAATCAAGAAGTTCTAGTGACATTTAGTGAATCATTCCAGTTTTTTATAGTTTGGAAAGCAGAATAACTTGACGTCAAAGGCTTTACTAGAGTATAAATGCGAGGAGTATATTCTTTAGCTAGCATGCTTGCTATTAGTATGCAGGTAAATAAAAATAAATTGTAATTATAAATAATTTGTTAAAAATGGTAATAACTTTACATGGATATTAATATTTGTGTAATAAGCTGAATACAATTAATCTTGTGTTTGGAAATTAATTTTTTAAATACCACATTTATTGCTTGCTCTGTTGTTTGAATTATAGAATCTAGTGATAGGTTTGATGAATTCTTAATTCTAAACCCATAGTACTCTGTAATGATTGTGTTTGGCCTAAATGCCAGTGTTCCTTATACAGCTTTGTTGACTACTGTGTGATCTTTGATCAAAAGATGGTGTGTTTTACTAAATGTAGGACATACAGAATTCACAGTGCTGTGAGAATAGATCTAATCCCATTATCAGCTGTAAAGAGAAGAGTTTATTCAGTATGTTCACATTTAAAGGTGTTTAAATTTTAAATGCCCTTTGCGTGAACAGCAAGTTAATTGCTTTCATGTAGATGTTGAGTAGAGCCTTTGGATACAGTTGTGGAGAGAGTGCTTACTGTGGGATGGTTTAGGCGCCTGACTAACGTCTGTCTGTGCCTGGATGGTTCACCCACAACTGAAGTTGTATTTAGTGCTGATTCTTACACTGTCTTGTCACTTCTGAGAGCAGTTCATTAGTAAAAGAGGAGTTATGTCACGGGGAGCCTTGACATGCTCTGCTCCTTTCTTCACAGATGTGACAAAGAATTTTCAATCAGATTACTTTAATTATAGTTAGTGTTCAGATAATGTCATGCTAATATTATTGTGAAGTAAAAATGTTTTATCTCCAAACTCTAGAGCTACCATTTCTACTAATTAGTAGCCCAGATTACCAATCTCAATAATCTTGTAGCTTCCCCGTTTATGGTCTCGGTGTATTTTGCTGCTCATGCTTTCTATTGAATGCAGAATAATAGAAAGCTGTCAGAGAACTCATGCGTGGGTTTGTGGCAGGGTATGCGTGGAGAAGTGTTTCCCATTTGTGTCCAAAATGTTGTTTGCTTATGTTGCCTAACATTTGATTAATTAATAATGTTTAGGATGCAGGATACTGTAGTCTGAGTCTCCTAGGCCTGAAGTTTCTGAGTTTCTAGACTCAGTTTCTTCATGATGTTTTGGTTTGGGAAGACCTGGTTCTCACAGGCTTGACACAAACATTGCAAGTGTTGTAACAAGAGTGATGTTTTGGGTTCCTGTCTGTGGGACAGACGTTCTCTGCATCTTTCGGTTTGGGCCGATGGGATGAAGAGTTCTGGCACTCTTCTGACCAAGAAGATGGCCTGTTCTAGAAGATATATAAAGGGGGTCAGTTTTTGAATAAAGATTGGAGTCAGATGAATTTGCCAAAGGAGGTTCGTGTCGTTTGTCACTCGCCCACAGCGACAGGATACATGTAAATGGGCAATGACTATGAGCACTCCTTGATTTTTTTAAAAGAAAGGTGTATACATTTAAGTAGCGTAATCAAGTGATAAAGCCAGCGTTTTGTCTTTCTAAAATAATAACAGAAATAAATATATGTATATTCATTATATAATCATGAGTAAGCAATTACAGAGGGACAGATGTTTGCACATGGAGATGAATGGTATAGAGTGATGCCATTACAATTGACATGAACAAAAAAGTTCTACTCAGCTGCAGGTACTGTGCAATTTTGGTTATATTAAAGAAAAAGTAGACTGAGTTTCCCTGTATCCTGTGTACTAATAGAACACACGGATTGTTCTTCATTCAGAAGGGAAATTTGGGGTTTTTCTGGTGCCACAGAAATAAGTGCTTTGGGGCTCTATGGCCCTTAGTTTTCTGAACCTCTGGGAGAGCTTGTTTCCTTCTGTTCTGACATGTCAGTGATTGCTTCTGCTTCTTTGTGCCTGTTTCTCCTGTGTATTAGAGACCAGCTCCTTAGGAATTGATGGGTACATGTTTTTTGTCCTGGGAATGAGCATTCCGGTAGTGAAAGAAGAGTGAGGGATATTCTTTAGCAAGTATTTAATGAGCCAGTTTGTTAAAACAGAAAACTACTGTGTTTTTCACTGACAGTTATGTAAGTTTTTGGCATGATTTTGACTTAATTATTGGATTAATGATGCTCAGTTTTCTTCTCAATCATTTTTTGTAGTTCACGGAAGGACCTCAGAAAGCACTTGCATGGGCTGAGCAAATGCCATCTGTGCAGTTGAATAAAATTGTGTAAAATACTTAATTATGTATGAGGCTTTCAGTAACTTCAAGGAATTCAGCAACAATTAAAATGAAAAGGATGATATAAGAGCTCAATCTATTTTTCACAGGAAAACTGAAGTGTGCTTTGTCAGTATCACAGTTGGGCACATTTTGTACTGAATAATGCAAGCTTGTTGAACTCTAGCATGCAGCTTTTGTTCTTGAGGCTTCTTGAAGCTGATGCAACCTCAGCAGAAACCTGAGGGGTTTTGCTAGTTGGTCATAAGATAAATGATGGCTTGGGTTTGTGTTAACAGTAATCAAAAAAACCCAACTGTTATATTGATCAGATGAAACTAATCTTCTGTCTTACTTTTAAAATTTTACTATTACTTTTTCATCACATGTATTAAATATGAGTTTGTTTCACTAAACAGTACTGTTTTGAACAATAGCAAGAGATGATCTATATGTTGGGGAATTAATTAGTATATTCCTGATATACTTTTTTGTTAGTCTGGTGTCAGACTCTTCAAACTCAGCTTCCACTTTTATGCATAAATATTACTGCATAAATCCATTGCACATTGAAGAGTTGATTTGAGGTTTTTTTCCATTCAGAACTGTTTACTAAAAAATGTAAATGACAGTAGCCTCAGGAATGAAAAGCTCTATTTTTTTGCCCGCCTTTAATTCAACATTAAGTATTAATTTTGGAAGAATTTTTTGTTGTAGTCATATTGGTATTAAAGGCAACAACTTGTGGCAATGTTCTGTAACAAGAAACAGTTTCTTTTCTCAACTCATAGGTCCAGATTTTTGGCCTATCCAGTAGAATTTGCATAAGTTTTGTTAGCCTGATTGCAGAGCTGTGAACGTCCAAGATGATGATGACTACTGAACAAATAACAATTTTTATTTTTTTTAGAACTATAGCAGAAAAGCAACCTAGCTGCAATAACCAACTAAACTGCCAGTAGCTTTTAATGTTTCCTTTCATGCTCCACTTTCAGACCTATCTTTATGAGCTCTTTCCAATTCATAGGAAATGCATTTTTCTTTTTTCATGTGTTGCTGTCTTTGAAGTCTTTCCTTCTAATTTGGTAGCATTTTTTCTTTTATCTAGTTTTATCCAGTTGGATTGATGTTTTGTAAATCTTACTGTAGGGTTCACATTGCCTCCCATCATTTGTTTCTTTGTGGAATTTCTCTATCCATTAGTAGCTGCTTTTATGTACAAAATTGTTCAGGTTCTTAACAGGGGTATAACAGACCTTATCACTAGGATTTAGCTGATTACTCTTTGGGTGGGAGAAGGTTTTAAATTCTTGGTTTCTTTCTAGCCCTGCATATTATGCTCCATATTCATGTAAGAATTCCCTTTGCCAATCATATTGCCAAATAATTTTGTGGGTTTAGACACCTTACTGCATGTTTTATTTTCTCATCTGCCCCATTCAATATTTGTTTCTTCTTTATAATCTGTTTTTTTTTTTTTTTTTTTTTTTTTTTAATTGCTTGTATGGATATAAAAGTTTGTATTTTCTTAGGCAGGAGAATAAACATTGAAACATTTAATTCCTAAAGTGAAAGGCTATTTTATATAGTCAGCAGTCTGGGCTGCTTCTTATTCAAGTCTAGTAATGTAATTGTGCAGTGTAAATGGAACTTTCAGAAGCAAAAGTGATGCCTGGGCTCTGCCTCCTGACATGAAAAGTAGTCATCTTTACACATACTGCAGGTTGAATTCCACGTAATTTCTAATGCTAGCAATTTGGTTTATACAATCTAATAAAAAAATGAACAGTATTTTCAGGTGAACATTTATGATCATTGCTGAGCTGTTAGATTTAGTGTCTGTTGTTGGACTTGCATGTGAAAGTGGAAGCTTAATAATTCTCCAGTGTCTGAAAGCAAGCACACACTATTGCCTTGTATATGTAATACACAGCTTTTCTGAATGACTGTGAAGTCTGTGCATTTGTAGCTGACTTGAATGACTTTGATCTCCTGTTGTCTAAAAGCCCCAGTTTGTACAGTCCCTGTAGTCTGTGCTGTAGCTCTCAGACTGGGTTCATTCTGTGAAACATTTCCATGTAGCTGATAGCTTGTTTTGTTTTCTGGTGGAGACAAAATAAGCATTTCAGTACTGGGTGCTTCCCACAAATGGAAGACACTCTCCAGGGCAGAGCCATGGCTGCTGCTGTGTCCAGGTGCATGGGGAACCATGTCCTGCTGCAGCTGGGGGGGCACCTCCCAGTAGTAGCTCACACTGTCCCTACTCCATATGTGGCTGGCAGGAGCATCAGATGAGCTCTCTGTGGTGAGTCAAAATGGTGCTCTTACTGCTGAGAGCAGGAGAAAAGGACTCAATATGGACACCTGATGTGTGCATTGTGTAGAGAAGAATGATGAACAGAATAAATGCTAATCTGTTGCCTGCAAATTCCATAACGTGGGGCACAGAAGACATGATCTAAACATTTCTATTTAAGGTTGTGAAGACGACCCAGCTGTGATACTCAAGTATTTTAACATTTCGTGAGAAGTCATAGCTACAGGTTTAAGAGGTGGAGACACAGAAGCATTCTTAACACAGTTAATGGAAAAATATTAAGGGAAACATAGGGCACTGCACAGTTCAGGTGAAGAAAAACTGTAGGTGGTGGAGGGCTGTAAAAACTGATGTTCCTGCACTTGTTACAATGCAATGGAATGCAGTGGTATTCCAGCACTCGTTCCTTTTCTAGCAAGCTCAGCAACTCTGGATAGTTCTTCCCTCTTTATTCTTGATTGTGTCCATCCTTGTGTTTCTCTGGCTATGCAGTGGTTTGTATGAGGCAAAACTTCTAATTTGGTTCATGCATCAGATGATTTTCATTTGGTATGTGCCTCCTGGTCTAATTTGCTACAGCAGATGGAGTGTGCATTTGGTGTTGGGGACATCTACTGTGGCAGGTACTGCTGATTAAAATAGATCCCGAGTCTCCATAATATGACAGTTGCACAGACCATAATTCACTGAGTTGCTTTGCTTTTCTTTGTGGCATCTACATAGCTTTACTAGGGGTAGTATTTGCAATTTTGCATGTCAGGGAAGATAATGAAAATGATTGGAGTTTTAAAACAACCATTTATTTCCAAAGTTAGTTATAAACTAGGTCAGGTACTCAGTCTGCTATGCAGCCCTGCAACAATTATGTTAGGTCTAGGAATGAGAGGATCCCTGTGTTGGCAGTGTTTCAGAAGACTTGTTTGTCAAATAATAGATTTGATTTCTTAATTTTTTATCCATTAAAAAATACAGATCAAACAGATCTAATAGCTGAAAGCATTAGATCCTAAGAGTTCTGTGTGGATAGATGTTATGAGCCTGTATTTTTTTATAGACATGCATAATTTTATGTGTGTGAGTACTAAAGATACTTAAAAACAGAAATGGAGAGATACTCAAAGGTCTGCTTCATGGCATTTAATTTAGGTCAGGGCACTGAAAACACTCGCTACCGGTGCTTGATCATGCTGAACACAATGTTTCTGAGAACTGAACATCTTCAAAGACTCTAGTTAATATGCTTAGAGTATCCACAGGACCAAGTCTTTTTGTTGCAATGAACATGGAACATGTTTCTCTTGTTTTTGATATTCTTCATAGAAACAGTATTCCATAGGTTACTGAAAGTACTGTAGAGAGTCTTACCAGTTTGGTATTTTTTTCTTTCACTAGAGAATTTTGGTATGTATGGATATTGAAATAACTTTTTTTTCTGCCTTACAGTCTGATGCGAACCATACTGGCTGGTATTTTGGTGTTAGGAAGATCAAGAGTATCAGAATTTAGACTGTCGAGGATTATGTTTGAATTTTGTTTGCTGATAACTTGAAACCATTATCTTATTAGCAGAAATCCCTTTATTTACATAGTTATGTACTCAGTGAACATGGCAGCATTTGCAAGCAATGTAATTTGGTGTCCAGGTGGAGTGTAAATAGGGATCTTGTTACATAGGAGCATATGATAAGATACCATCTCTGGAAACCTACTTATCAAATTAAAAGTGGATTTCATGCTAAACACAAGTCATCATTTCATGGTTAATATTAACTGACATTTATTGTTATATTTCCACAGGGGAACTTAACATTTTTTTTGTAAGTATTCTAGAGTTTTTACTATTGCTGTGAGTCATTCAAGTTTTCATGTCTTGAAAGTTTTCAGGGTAAACATGATTGTTTTTAAACGCTGTCACTAATTATTTTTTGTTCTTTTGAAATCCATTGACAGTAGTAGGTTCAAATAGTCATTTTAATTTGAGCAGATTCTTCACAGGAAGAAAGTTCAAACTTCAGTTTTGCTGTGCCAAACGTGAGTGAGAATTTTGGGCTCTGTAAAAAGGCATGTAGAGCAAATCACAGTTTTTATCAGCTAAATACATGAGTTAGACACCTCAATCAAATGGGTTTTTGTGCTAATAACCGTTTCAGTTTATAGTATTGTTTTATGAGCTCTTTAATGCATTTGAACATTGAGAAGTCAGTTCCTTGTTGGTTTGAACTGGGGGTGACTTGAATTTAGCTATTAGGTTGCATCCCTGGAAGGACTAGCTCTGAACATGGGTTCATATTTGTGCTTCTTTAAGCAGAAAAACCATAGGAGAGGCTCATAATATTTAAAATTACAGGTAGTTTTCCTTTTGTTCTCAAGCACTATGTCTGTTAAATACTGTGCTTGCTGGATTATACTCAGCTCCTCTGGATATACAGTGTACTAATGGAAATCATAATTTTCTGCTTCTATAAATAGATTGGCAGCAGCGGCAGAGCAAAACTGGCAAGCTTCTGGTCATTTTTATTACTGCCATTGAGAAATGGTTTGAGTGACTGTGGAGTGTGCCTGCTGCAGGGGAGTGTGCAGACTGAGCAGGGGATGTGAGCAGAGAGAGGGGAAGAAAGAGTGTATTTACAGGTCAGCAGTGTGAGAATAGAGGTAAAGAGCTGGATGTTCCTTCATTTGGAGTCCCTTAAGCTGAGGTTCAAGCTCTTATGTTCAGGATGTACTGTTCAGCTGGTTAAGAGTCTTGAGTTCTTAAATGAGATCTGGGGATAGCATTTTTCTAACTTCTTTATAGTTGACTATAAGGCAGCATTTATAATTGTGCGCTGTTGGAGAATATCCTCACACTGTGCCCTGAGAAGCTCCTAAATTTTCTGCTTCCATCTTCTGTTGGTTTTGTTTTTTCTTCTGCATGGGAGAGAAACACTCACCTCCTGCAGCATTCCTCCTTCCTGCCCCATCGAGGCAGCTCTTGGATGAACAGCAGCTGCTGCTCTCCTCCTTGCTAGCAGATGAGGAACCGGTACCAGTGCAGCCTGCTAAGTGGCCAGCTAAGTGTGTACTGGTGTTGTTTATGGACACAGGAACTTTCCAGGAAAGAAAAAGTATTGAATATCTTTCATGTGAGCATTTAATTGAAGTCTTGTGCCTGTGTTTACATGTGTGGGATTTTTCTTTTTTTGAAGGCTAGCAATCCTCTTTTAAGAATCTTTACTACAAGGTCTCGGGAAACATACTGAGCTGTAGGAATTGTTTTCCTGAAATACAGATAGACTTTCTTTGTGTTTCTCCAAGTACATATAATTCAATGGATGTTAGATTCAGCTTGTGCTGAAAGGTATAGAATGACTTTATATTCCCTCTTTAATAACAGCACATTTCTTGAATCTTGATACCCAACCTATGTGGTTATTATAAAAAGCCAAGAAAATAATGAAATGCACTATTATAATGACAGGTTGGAGTAGAGAACATTTATCAACCATTGCTTTAGAAACAGCCCCATCAGCCTGTGAGATGGCTAAAGATCACCTAAAAGTGAAGTTCACTGTATACTGAAGCCTTGGAAACTGTAAAGTTTCTTAGCATCTTAGTAGTATATTTTACCGGTGCTTTAATCTGTATTGTTTGTACTGAATTGCATCTTAGTGATATTAGCTATTTTTCAAGGAGAAGCACAGAATCCTAACAACTAGATTCTTAGCTTATTATTTTTAATGCTGTTTGAAATGTATGTATGTTTTTAAATTTCAAATGGATATCTTATCTATTGATAGCCTAAATACTTTTAGGTGCTCTGCTACTAGAAAAAATTAATTTTTTGTAGAAGGAAGTATTGACAATGTGAAAAAGTACAAAACCTGTTTAAGAAGAAAATGTGGACTTGCTCTTTGTAAAAATGATTCCTCTCACATTGAATTCAGCTACCATCTTATGGGAATAATTACAGTTCATTCACTGTGAATGACCATTTGTGACAACAATGAAGTCTAAATGATTAGGAGAGATGAGTATGGTATTTGGCATCTCCTTTTAGGCTCTTAGGAGTTATAAATGAAGTACCAAGTTTAGAAAAATGAAACATTTATAAATTGTATAAAATCTAGGAGAAATAAATAATAGGTGCCTCAGAGTGTTTTTCAAGTAAATTGCTAAAATATTGAATAAGAAGTTGGACTTTTCTCCAGAAAAATCCAGGTATATTTTAAGAAAAAAGCTTAATTCTTCTTAGAAAGTGTAGAAACTCTTAAAATACAAAGTAGTATCTTTTGTGGAAAAATAGTAACTTTTCTTTAGAATTAGTTTGACTTGTATAATTCGTTGTCTATAAAGACAGGCAGAAAGAGTTCATTCAAAGAATCTTTGCACGAAAGCCTTTATGCTAAATAAACTTTTTCTTGCTGTTTTTCAGTCAGCAGATAAGCAGCGAGCCCTGGAAGAAACCAAAGCCTACACAACCCAGTCGTTAGCAAGCGTAGCCTATCTGATCAACACTTTGGCCAACAATGTTCTCCAAATGCTGGATATCCAGGCATCCCAGCTTCGGCGCATGGAATCTTCCATCAACCACATTTCACAAGTGAGACTGGTTTCTTTTGCCTTTGACATTACATAGCAAGTAAAACTCTGAACTGACATCTTGTGAGCGAGAAGAATTTAAAACAGAAGGATGCATTTCTTCTCATATTCATTCTGGGATTGGGTTCTTGTCATGTGGTTCTATACCATTATGAGCATTTTACATACCAAAGCAGGTTAAGTGCATTCTCAGCCAGATTATTGTTTGGAGAGGGGGTCATTATGCATAAGTGAAAAGCACAGAAAAATTGCTAATGGCAAAATGAGAATATTACGTTAAGAAATACGAAATGGAGGGTGGGAAACAGTACTCGTAATTTATTTTACTTTTTTTGTTGCTGTAATACTAGCATCTAATAAAAACACCATAGATGACAAAAATAGTTTGCTCCTAGCTTTTCTTAATAAAATGTAATTTGCAGTGACATGAACAAAAGCCAAAAGTAATGTTTCAATTTGTTTATGGCTGCAGAACTCCTGCCATTGTTTGCAGTTTTTCTGAGCAGCAATAAACTAAGCTACTGTAATCAGGAACCCAGGTTCAATCACCACATTGATGAGAGAATTTTGACTGCCAGAATGGGCTGAGAATGAATGATAGATAAAAGTGGAGATTTACCAGCCACTGATGGATTAAAAGAGAAATAAAAACCAATGATACAGCAGTTTCCGGGTTTTGTGTCTGTTTACTGATTATTTTGTGTCTTAGTTGACCCATATATTTTGGCTGTTAGGGTTTATTGATGTCTATGCAATAAGATAAATTAAAATAAAGAATATTGTGGTATTTAGAAAAATATTTGCAAGTAGGGGCTGTGTAAGGTAGGAAATAAGTAGATGGATTGGATCTATTTGAACCAGCAAAAGAAGTGAATAATTTTTACTGGCTTAGTGGGTTGAATTGCCTCTGTTTGGGTCAGAGGAATCCCAGGGCAAGGACAAAGAAAGAAGTGGGGAGGATTTTCTCTTTTAATAGTGCTGTGTTATTAGATTGCCTCAGTTGTCTCATGGATCTGCATCAAAAATAAGCTGGAAGTTTGATTTCTTCTGCTAAATGCTTCCTGTTCATCATTACTTGGACAAGTAAATTAATTTTCTTTCCCCAGAAAATGCTATGAGTTACCCTGGGTATGCCTGTGTGCTGTATCTGTATGCTGTGTGTGTGTATGTGCTTCCTCACAGGCTAGTGCCAGCTCACACATGTTCCAGCTGTTTGAGAGCCTGATACAAAAGACAGTATATTTTGCATTTCATGAATGTGGAAAATTCGTTTTGTCATACAGCTTCTGTAAGGTAGCTTTTGTGGAAAGGGCCATAGCATTTTAAATTTTTTCCTCCCAAGAAGGTGACATTTATGCAGACTGAGACCTAGGTTAGATTGTCTTTGACCTTTGTACAATACAGCTAATTATTTAAAACAGCACTAAATTAGCAGTACCCCAACACTTAGTGAAGATGTAGCTGCAAAATTTCATAGGTTGAGCTTGGACAACCAAAAAAAAAAAAAAAGTGGTGGTCTTTTTTTTTAAATACTGCTGTAAAATTGAAAATCTAGTTTGTTTGGGAGGATTTTTTGTGTAGTTTGTTTCGGGTTTTCTGAGCCTGCATCATCTGTATGTAGGATGTTCCCCAAATCCTTATGGAAGAAATAATATCAGAAGAGCAGACAGTATTTAAATTTTGGATATTACATACATGAAGTGCACCGATCCAAGGAACTTAATAAAGTTGAGTTAATGTGTTTGGAAATGGCTTCCTCCCATAATACCAGTGTTGTTGATTGGTATGTTATCTGTCTTAATTTCCATGGTTATTTTTCTTTAAAAATTTAATTTACACAGTTTCTCTGTAAATAAGTAATTTATTTTCAAGGTATTTGGTTATACTTCTGAATTAGCCTAATATGCAGAAGATTTCTTTGCTGTTTAGGTTGGGTGTAAAGTTTAGTGAACTTCTTCTAACAGTACTGAGAATGTGTGATGGTGTAATACCTCACTGCCGAATAGGATTTCAGTCAGCCTGACTTGAAATTAAATCAGTAAGATAGAACAGAAAACAGGTTGGTAATTACAGATGGTAAATTAATTTTGGCATTAATGCTTTGGTCAATAGGTCTTGGTATTTAAGTTTAGAAAACATTATCTGCAAATTGTATGTCTGGATGGAATCCTACTTTTAATTCTGATTTGGGATTCCACATATTCTCCAAAGAAGGGAGCAGAATCATTTGGCACTTGGTACACAAACTTTTCCCAAAGTGCTTGTTTTATACAAGTGGCTCAGATTGGGAGAGGTGTGATTAACTTTGTAAGATAAAATGCTCTGGTTCTCTGTTCATTGGTAGAATGCCAGTTTATATCCCTTTCTGTGTTTCCTCCAACATGCCAACTTAATCAAAGAGCTGAAAAGGAAGCTGATAATCATTTGCGCTCTTTCAAATTATATATAAGTTGTGAATAAGGAAATTGTTACTATTGAAACTATTTTTATGCAAGTGATTAAACCCTATTGGTTTAAAAATTAGAATTACTTTGGTTTGGTCTGAAAGCTGATGAATCTATTCTTATTTGCCTTCTTGAATCTTGTCCAGAATCAGATGATACACAGTGTTTCATATTTGACTAAGAATTTAAATCTTAAATACAGATCATATGCACAAATATTTATACTTGTTAAAAAAATTATTTTGCAGCTTTCAAGTTAGCAGCCACTGTGAAAGTTACTAATGTCCAAATTCTTTAAATTATTCTGGCAGATTTTCAGGTTTTAATATTTGTATGATGAGAAATTGTTTTTTTCCAGTTTAGTTACAGAATCTCTTACTTAGCGAAGTCATTTTTAAAACTCTGCTGCTAATCATATAATTAATTACATTAATTATATAAGCACGTTATCACAGAGATGGGTGGTAGTGAGTTTTCTCCATTGGCACTGTGTTGTGGGGAGGTCTGCTCCATCCTCCCCGTGCAGAACTGCCTGCCGCACTCTTGGCTGTGAGGAGAGGCGTCCAATAGAACGCAGGCAGCAGGTGCTGCTTAGCCGGGCTGGAGCTGCGAGCTGCTCAGTCTCTGCAGGGGAGTTCCCTTGGACTTCCCGCTGAAAAGTCACTGAAGCTTTGTGACCTTTCTCAGTTGTCTTATTCTTGCAAGGCACAAGAATAAGAAAGCACATTATATAATGGTGATGCAAGGCCAATTTTGCACAGTGCATGTTACCTGTTTATGGAACAAGTAGCTTTTCAGCATTTTTGTACAGTTATGATCTCTTTTTTTGTGTGTGTATAGATTACATGCGACTTGAAACAATTAATGTCAGATTTCTAACATGTCAAAATTAGGCAGTTACTAATTTTAAAGTAATAATCCAGTTTTCAATTAGTTTGAGTTGCATCAAATTAATAAGATTAATAAAAAATAAAAGTCCACTAATACTATATTAAAGCAACATTTTCTTTGGAGATTTTTGAAACTGAATTTTTAAAGCCCAGACTAACAGACTGACAGTTAATTTAAATTTATAAATTAGAATGGTTTGAGAAGAGGGAGAAGTGAAGGCTTCTGGAGACTCTTATCTCTGAAATTTTGCTGTAATTCAGACTTTCAACATGCTGTTGTGGTTTAACCCCAGCTGGCAGCTAAGCACCACCTGGCTGCTCACTCACTCCCCCCTGTCAGGCTATAGGTAGAAAATCAGAAGGGTAAGAGTGAGAAAACTTGTGGGTTGAGGTATGTACAGTTTAATGATGATGGTGATAATAATAATATAAAAATTGATATCTAAGAGAGCAAGGAAGCCCCAGAAGAAGGGCTGCCAGCGAGGGCAGTTGCTCGGCAGCAGCCGAGCAGGCTCCAGCGCGGCTCCTGCGGCTGCGGCCGTGCCGAGCGCCGCGCCCCGGGCCGGCAGCGCCGGCTCTCCCGGCTGGGTCCCTCCACGGCTCCTTGTGCACCCCGGGCCACCAGCGGTGCGCGCGATGGGGGACAGAAAAGGTCTTGACTCTGCAGTAGCTGCTCAGCACTTACTAAAACATCCTGGAGTGATCGGCTCTTTACAGCGCAGATCCAAAATATCGCCCCATACTGCGAAAAAAATAATTCTGTCCCAGCCAAAACTAACTTAAGTTAGTTAAATGCTAACTTAATACTTTGAGAAATTTTGTTTACGGGTAGAAGAGAATATTTCTCAAAACCCATGAGTTCAGAGACTTTTAAGTGAATTTGTGAGTAGTGTTAATTTTCTCAGAAATTATTTCATGGGGTTTTTTTGTTTTGTTTTAATATTTGCAGAGTTTGAGACTGGCTTTGTTGAATTCAGTATGGAAACCTGATGTTTCAAAATGGCCAGAAAATTCCTAATAGAGAAAAATGCAGTGGTTCATACTTATTTTTCCCGTTATGCTCTTCCTTGGTTATTGCGAGGGTCCTGGGAAGCATATGAAAAGATGATACAGTAATGAGCCTAACCTCTAACAAACTGTTGCTTAAAAGCTTTTGCCAAAGCTAATGGCACTATGTGAAACAAAGTTTTTAAAGCATAATAGTACTGTCTGGCATCCAAAATGTCTTGTTAGAAAGCAGGGTTTTAAGTTGTAGAAGGGCACAGTGTATCCCATCTGCTTTTCCTAACAGAGTTTTCAAGCCTGGTGCTTTGGTAGTCCAGCTCTAACCCCAAAAACTTCTCATTTGAACTTTCTAAACTGATGAATAAACATTTTGGTGCATTCTCCTGCCTTGATAAGGGATTTATGTTAGTACTGGAGGTAATAATTACCTGTGTGTTGAGAATAAATGTTTTCATTTTCTTCAGTAGCAGGTTAATCTTTGTTACCTCCTCGACTAATGGAATACTGCAATGTTCCTATGTGCTGTTTTATGGGTGTATTAGTATCTCATGACTTCCATAGTCTACTAAACAAGAAAATGAAATGTTTGGAAAACTGCTAGCTTAATGCTTTTCAATACCATTTTAGGTGTGTGGACCAGAATTAGGTGTAGTTTGTATACTTGTAGTCATTCCATAGCTATTCAAGTTAAAAGAGATGTTCTGAATCATAATGCAGGAGAAATCCCACCAGATGAGCTTCAAGTTTTAATTAGGTTTTATGCACTTCATTGTTTGGTACTGTAGTCATGCCTCATGATCACTATAGTCCTTTAGGAAGCTGGTTGTGCCCGTGGCTCCTATTGAAAACCCACTCTTCATTCACAGAAACAGTTTTGCACAGTGCCAGGATACCATTGCTACAGTAACACAAGCATTAAATATCTGTACTTGCATTGTATTAGTAGATAATTACGTAAGAAAGTACTGAAAGAACATACTCAAAGTTGCAGAGGTCTAGAACTTCAAATAGAAAGTGAGAAATCATCTTGCCAACCCTGCACTACCTTTTTGATTTGTGGGTTGAAATTAAAGCTCTGAGTGCAATATCAAAGGCATGAAGCTGGTTTTGAAGGGCCAGATTCAGACCCATAAGATTTCAGTGTTCCAGTACATCCTGAAGTGCAGCTGCTGCTGTAGCTGAAGTTTTTTAACATTCTAGCAAATGATAGCAGGGGCCTGTGAGAAAAAGAACGTACAAGAGTTGTATCTCTGCAGTTCTCTAGCAATATGTCTAGGCCACAGAGAAAGTCTGCAGTAGAGATTGAATTCGACAGAGGTATCAAACATGAGACTGTCCTCCCAAGTTGTTGCCATTACATATCTTCAGCTTCTTAAGAGACAGTATGTACCCTCTCAGTGGTGAGATGAGGAGGCTGTAGACCATTTTTTCCAGAATGTGTGCTCCTTTTCCCTATGCTGTGAAAGCAGAGGTCTAGTACAGAGAAGGGATAAAAGCCTGAGAAGGAAGATGAAATCTTGCATCTTACCCTGATGCAGAATGGTGTTCTTTAGGTACTCTGGCCTGGAAAGTGTTGGTGTGCTCTGTTTGCACTTGTACTATAAATATAGCACAGTAAGAGCTGTGAAGATCTGATTGGCAGTGCTGTATTGGGGGTTGGTGCATAGTCCTGGTCATCTTGGGGAGCTTCAGAAAGGACCTTGGCAAATTCATTGGAGAGTGGTTTAGTTGTTCAGTAGTTGCAGAAATGTATGTGTTTCTGTTATACGTGTGTGAACTGTGAATTTCCACAGAATTTATATATTGGCCAAGCGTGGGTGGGTTTTTGTGCAAATATCCCAGATAGTTTAAATACCCCTATTAAATTTCAAATCATTGCTCAACAAACTCAAACTTCCCAACGAGAGATTTGCCAATACATTTTGACCTTAAAATCTATTTTTCTATAGCTTTATTTTAAGAAATAGCTATGCACCTGTAGTAGAAACCTTACAGTTCTAGGCAGGTGGAACTAGAGGCAGCAGAATATACATGACAGAGCTTTAGTCAGTGCTTAGTTTTAGCAAAGTTACAAAATCTTGAAAATCTATTGCTGGGAAATACTAGGCAGTCTTGATGATCGTATTGTAAGCTCACATATAACACCCCAGGTAGTTGTGGAAATATTTCCCTGGAAATAATGCAAAGAAACAAGTTCTTGAAAGTCGGTTGGAGTTCCTCAATTTATTTTTGTAATTTTAAAGGTTGTGATGATTGTTCAAGGTAGCACAGGTTCCATTAGCTTGCTTTGCTATCAGCAGCACAAACAGCAGGGTAAAACAGTGTAGTCAATCCTACTGCCCCAGTGTCTGCCCGCAGAAAAATAAAAGAGACAAAAATGTGTGTTAAGAAAATGAGTTCTCATTTGTACCTGTTCTCCAGTTACTACAAAGCCTGGTTCAAAACTTTGAAAAGTGTTTCTGGTGCCATTCACAATAGCTAAAGTGGTAACAAGAAATCTATGAGTGTTTAGGAATCCTTACGAAGGTGGTTCTGGCTGTTTTTACTTTCGTTTTTTTATCCTGTAGCTAAAACTTTTGTTCACAGTTTAGCAAATTTCCTGTATTGAAAGCTGTTTTGTGAACAAGAAATTATTTTTTGTTTAAATAAGGCAAGGAGCTCCATGGCCCATGATTCAAGAGATTATATTTTCCTGGAAGAGATAAGTGGACTTGTTGGTAGCATTTTATTACTCATGTTACCTAACAAAATTCACGTACATCTTTTTAGGCAATGCATTTTCAGCAGGACTTTGTCTTGCACCGAAGATTCTCCTGTGGTACTGATTTTAGTATCTAGTTGGAGCCTATGTCAAAGACAAGCTTAGAGAGCAGTTGTAAAATAAAAAAGGATGAATGAAGTAATCTTATAAAACTGTCAGTAAATTAATGTGAACTGCTAAGAATGGAAAGGAAAAGGAATTTGTGAAACTGAAAGATGAGGGTAACAGAAAACCCAAAGAACCCCCAGCTATTAGTGTGGCTTTAGAGGTGGCAAACTGAGCAGTAAGTTGAAGAAAGATGATGTAATCAAGTGTATGTAGTGATATGTTTAGTACAGTGTAGAGATCTTCAAAACATTAGAACTGATTTAATTTTTTTTTTTAATACTGACTCTGTATTCCAATGCATACCACTGTTAGTAAATACACTGCGTCTTTTGTAGACGGTGGACATTCACAAAGAGAAAGTTGCTAGAAGAGAAATTGGTATCTTGACTACAAACAAAAACACCTCAAGAACTCACAAAATCATTGCACCAGCTAACTTGGAGCGACCAGTTCGCTACATCAGGAAACCTATTGATTATACAATTCTAGATGATATTGGACATGGAGTGAAGGTAGGTGATATTGTTAAAACAGCCAAACTGCAAATTCATTGTCTTTGTATATTTTCAAAATAACCTGATGCTTTTCATGGTAATATACCAGTTTCTCCTTGCCTGGACAATGTGTCTATAAATATGAAAGGAGTCCTGTCTGATGTCTGATTTCCAGATGTCCCTTCCCCTTCTCTTGCCCCAGTATTTCTAAATGTTGCAAACTCACTGAATCTGATTTCTGATCGGGACTGTGCGTCTCACGTTTTAAAACACTTCTGAATATCAACTTGTGTGATGCTGCTGTTATTGTTTGGGTCAGTTGCCAGGGCTATGCGTGGGGCCTGAAGGGCCAATGTCCGTCACTTTTCTGCCCGAATTAGCACCGTAGAGTGCGATCCAGCTGTAATTGCCACTGGTTTACTTTGACGTTCACGCAAAGGAAGGGTTTGCATGAGAAATGTTATGGGCTCCCATTTCTTCTTTCTGCCAGGGTCGGATATACAGAAACCAGTGACGTGCTTTGTTAAAGGGAGCTCTCTACAACTTTTTTGCCATATGGGGTTTTGGGATGGGAATATTACTGCCAAGTTTAAAACCAGCTGGTTTTCCCTTTCAAGATTTTTTTCAAGGTAAAAAGAAGGAATTTCAGGACAGAGATCAGACTGAGACACAACTGGTGGATGTTTGATCAACGTACATAGCAGCAATAATATCATGTATGAGGTTAGATACGCATTTTTAAAAGCACATCCTGAATATAAACACAGTCTTAGCAGGTGTGAGCTCATTGTTAACTTGTGCTGCCAGGAAAACAAGTACGGAAATGAGAACACTGACAGTATTAAAGTTCCAGGAAATGAAAGGTAAATAACACCAAGTAATGTCATTTTTACAAGGCAAACTAACAAATCTGCAAACCTGCTAAGTAGCAGTTAGAAAAGATGCTTCTTCCAGTCAAAGTACACCAGAATTTCTTTTGCTTGACTTGTAACTAGATTAGGTTATCTCTGTTGTCCTGTTTGATTTGTCTGCTTGGATGGCCATTTAAATGGCAATAGGTTGTTTAACCTAACTTTCAAAATTCAAATTCTAAGCAGTTTGATTTAAATATCTTTCCCAAGCAGTTTTACATAAGGTCTTTGCAATATCCTGTTTGTTAACAGAAACTTTCCTTCCCCCCATTTCTTACCCAAAGAATCCACCTCTGAAGAGATTTTAAAAAGGAAAACCAAAAAAGCATACTCAACTGTAATAATTACAGTTTTGACCAAGAAATTATTACTAGTTGTGTGTTAAAGTCTGCTACCAATTTTGAATTTATGCAGGTCAGCAGATCTCCTTCTGGGTATGGATGGAGCATATTAACCTGTAGGATTGCTGTTGCTAATATTTTAATCATCACTGTTTGTTTTAGGGAGATCATTTTAGAACTCATTAAAGAATAGTTTTTAATTGCTCTGCAGCACAATCTTATCTGGCACTGGCTCTAAATAATAATTGGTACCCCACTTACCTCAATGTAGCAGAGTAATACTAAGATGCAATGAATTATGTTCTGAAAGAACATACTTCATGGAATGGATGATGAGTGTTTTACATCCATTTGTTATGCTTGTGATAGACCTAAATTATATTTACCATGCACTTTGTTCATCTAGAAAATGAAGAAGTATTGTGTACTTGTGAAACAGTAATCGGAGAACTTGAAGTTGTGCTATCCTTAAGATTGTAAATATGTTCCAATCAGGTTAATCCTGTGTTTAGGACAGAAGAAAAAAACACTCTCTTGCTGATGGGGGGGAAAAGGTGGCCAGTTGTGCTCATGAACCTATTTTTGTTCTGCTTGAGTAACTACAGATTAGTTTATTAGATCTCTGGCTGTAGAACAGAGAGAAAAAAATAAAATAGGTAGAAGCTTCAAATTTGCCTGTATATAGCTCTTTATTGTTTGAGCTGTGATACTTTTCCCTTCAAGTGAGCATTCAGAAGGAGATGTTGCAGCATTAAAGTTCCAGTTAGCATCAGGATTCCTCAGTCTGTGTTCTTTGTCCTTTTTCTGCTGAAGGCTTCTGCTCCAGTACTTGGACCCAGAATTACGTATTTTCAGGACAGGCAGAATGCTGATGCAGCAGGCATTCATTGCAACCCCTGAGAAAGATGGCAAGCTGGACAGAATAATACAGGAGTAAAAGGGAGGATTCTTGGGCGAGAAATTCAGTATGCTGTGCTGAGAGAAGTGGTACAGGCCCTTAAGCTGTACTCCTTCAATTCAGAAATTGGAAGCATAGTGGAGATGATGTTCAGGAAGGGTTGCTCTATAGTATGATTTCTAAACAGATGTGAGAGAATTCAAATGCCTCTGTATCATCCCAGCAGTCCCTCCTCATCTTCCCTCCCTGAAGCTACAATGCTGCAAAAATCTAAAGCATCTTTTTTATGAAAGAGACTTGCTTTCAATTTTTTTCAAATGTTTCCCAAGTTACAAAGTCTCCCAACCTATTATTCCCACCAAAAAGTTCTTTAGTCAAGAGAATGAGAAAAAATAAGTGCTTCCTTCAGAGAGATGTGTATTAAGGCATTGTAGTTATCAGGCAGTGCTGCTGAGGTCTCTGCAGATGGGCTTTCCAGTGTAACTGACCACTGTGGCCAGTACAGGGGACCTGTTTTTCCAGTGTAGCTGTAGGAGGCGGAGACAATATTGGTTAATTGATCCACAGAAATTTAAACTCAGACAGGAGATTTTTCTAGTAAATCAGATTATGTTACTTTTTAGTAGAGCAGGGTCTCTCCTAAATTGATGGAACAAATCAGTCACTCTGGATGCTCTACTGTTTATCCAAATATTTAAATAATTATTTATTTGAATATTGAAATATTTACTGTTCCATGCTGCAGAAAGTGTAACAAATTGAATGATAGATATAGATGAATTGAACTAAAACCAGATCATTCAAAGGAAAAGACAACTAATTTTAAAATAAATTATTATGGAGAAAGATGTATGATATTATGCCAGTGAGACGCAGAACTTAATGTCAAAAAGCTAGTACTTAGGCTTTAAAGTAAAATTCTGCTGTTGGTTAATGTCTTAATTTTTTCTTTAGGAAATGTGGATATGTGGTACAGTATCCATAAAGGGTGCTGTATGTCTTACGAGACATAATGATTTGCTCCAGATCTTTGTTCAAGAGAGATCTCATGGCATCAAGTTAACCAACAGCATTCTCTAGGAAAAAAACATACATACATTAGGTTAATGTTAGAATTTATGTTAATTATGTTAGAAGCTTCCATTTCAGCTACTTGTAAATGTGCTAATGCCTGTAAACAATTTAAATGAGCTCAGGCTCATTGATAAGGCTGGTCTTTGACAGCTCAGATAAATTAATCTCTGAAGTTAATCCATCTAGATCTCATGATACATTTTGAAAGAAGCTGCCTTTTCATTAACACTGTAAGGACTTGAGTGAACAGTGTGCAAGTATTTGAAAGTTAAAGTAATAATTGAAAGGCTTTCTGGTCAATGTATATTAAAAGTTTCAGCTTGAAGATCTTTTGTTCATGACATTCTGCTTTAATCACTCTTTCTATGATCTACTGATACATTATTTTGTTAATGCGAATGCTTAACTTTTTTCTTTCTTTTTCCTTTCTCTTCATATCCTGAAGTTCCAACTAACCTTTTCAATGCTTTTTTTCCTTACCTCTTTTATTTGCTCCATTTATGCATTAAGTGGTTGCTTAGATTTAAGGTAAGAAACCCCAGGGCTGGATTTCCATTCTTCTTCTGAGATTATTACACACGGGGAGATGATGCCATCAATGCTACTGACTGTTTAAAACAACACCCGCTCTCCCTTCTGTGTCGCAGAACTTGTGTTGAGTGACTCATTTCTTGATATAAATTGATGTGCATATGAAAGGAAATTAACACAGTTAATTTTAAAATTTGTGGTAAAATACTTGCTGTTCTTCAGCATATCTAGCAGATCATTTATGAGGGAGGGATGTTGTGCTAGCCTTGTGTAGGCAAAAATATACAGGGACTAGACAGCCGGTGAATATGAGCCTCCCCCTGTGTAATATTCTTTTTATCCTATATACGGTGTAAGTTACAGTTTGATTGGGATTAATGTTTCAGTGCAAGATTGCTCAGATAATGGGCTCCAAAGGTGTGTAACAAATTCAAATCTGTATATTATTTTTTAAAGTTGCAGTATTCTTAATTTTTTTAGAAACTGATAGCAGTGCTTACATACTCAGAGGTGCTCATCTGTTGAAACTTCCAGAAATTTCATAATTGTGTAAAATACTTAATAACTATTAAACAAAAATAAGTGATTTATTTAGTTGAATATTAAATTAATAGTGCATCAGAGAACTCAGGCTGAAGTATGTCAAATTCTTTAAACATTAGTAGTCTTAGAGGCTGCAGAAGCAGCAATAAAAAAACACAAAATCAATTAGACAAGCGGTTAAATTAAGTTACATGATATTATGGTGGAGTTCATAGTACATTAATTAATAGATAGGTTATAGCCTTTACTGAGTATGATGATATCCTCCTCCTCCTGAAGTTCATCTGGTTTGGGGAAAGAGGGACTGGAAGTTTTTTAGTAGCAGGTGCCACCATTGTAATGAGAGAACTGTATATTAGAACATAAGAGTGCAAATATGTAGAATGAGTATATTAATTAAAGGAAATTCCAGGTAGACATGAAATATTTTTAAGTATTTTCAATGCTTGGAAAAAAATAAAAGAAAATCCTGCAAATTCCTCTGATTGCCTGTAAAGCCAAGTATTTCTGTAGATGTCGCCCTGATGTCCCTGTGAAAATGGGCAGATGGTACTTTTAGTCAGATATTTGAGTGTATGTAGCATCTCTGATAACAATGGAAAACTTTAATTTATGACAGAATTCACACATGTCATTTGAAATTTATTTTTATAAAGGTGTATGAGGTGTATTTTAACTCACTTAGTGTTTACATGCTTTTAATTTGAGAATAGCAAAATATGTTTCCTCCCTGGTTTTTTACTGTCTGTTTACATAACATGATACTTTTGATGCTGAATATGTCTTATTCTGGACACTTAATATTGGATGATGTTTTCTCAGCGTTCTTAAAAAAACAATTTGCAAACTCAATTTTCGTTGTTGTTCTCTGCAGTTGCAGTTTACAAACAAGTAATAACTATCCAAAGAAAAGTTTTAAAATTGTTTAATTATAAATTATATGTGAACTGACATATCTGGCAATAAGAGTTTCTGCAGCTTTTCAGAGTAAATTTTTTTCTGTTTATAGGTTTGAAATGAAGAAATTTTTTCTTGTAACATTTCTTTATTTACTAGAGTGAACCCAGTTAGTAATTTGATTTGAGGAATCAAACATGTCAGTCAGCTTCTCACTGGCAAAACGTGAGGGTTTAAAAGAGAAAACAAAAAAGGTAAAAAGCAGTGCAACATGCTCAGTATACCTGAGCTATTCTTTCTCTCACTGTGGTCACTATGCATCAGGCTGAAAGAAGACTGAAAACAGTAATCCGAGTTCTGTGTAAATGGTTATTTTACTTCACTTAAAAGTGATTGGATGTGAAGTGTTTAGCTTGCATTTCTTCATTGTGACTGCAATTAGCCTTACCTAACAGCTATAATATTAAACTGACTGACTGTAGCATTGGATTTGTGTCTGAGTAACTTAAATTTTAAACAGATTTTTAAAGAAAATTTCAGTTACAAGGCAGAGGAAAATCAATTGAAAATGACATTGTTTAAGCCTTTTTGTATTCACCAGACTTGGTTCTTCAATTACTTTACATGGGTGGATGTGGTAAAAACAAATAAGCTCATTTGCTGAATCTTCTACTTGTGGTCATTTGCCATAACAGGGCTGAAGTTTATACATTTCACTTCCATATAAACTGGTTAATGAGCTGACAAGCAAATGGTTTGATTAGACACGCACAGTAAGTATTTGAGTGGCTGAGCACAGCCTGAAAAGAAATTTACTTCGAGGTAGCAGATGATGGGCCAAAAATCTATTAATCATCTCTGTAGCATTAACAAGATGAAGCAAGGCATGGGAAGGGAGTTTTCATTCAGCCTTGAATGAAAATGTCGTTTTTTCCTGTAATTGGATATAAAATTGCTCAAGAAGGTTGAGGGACTGCCTGAAGTTTCTGAATATAATCTGTGAAACCTTACTGATGGGACACTTTTTCTTGGTTTTGGACAAAAAGTTATTCTTTTGACATCCTGAAAAGTTCGAGAAAATGCAATATGAATGTAAAGCACCACTTAAAAATTTCCGGCTCTGTTCAGCTTTAGAAGTAGCTCCTCTTGAGGTTTGATTGTGTTGAATATCTGTCATTCAGGATTTTTTGGGGAAAAAAACAACCAAAAATAACCAAACCCCCCAAAAAGCCCACCTTGATTGCTTTCTTGCAGGTAAGTGCCTCACGTCTGTATAAATACAGGACATGATGCAAATTGTTTTTGCAGTCTCTTGACCAGCACTCATCTTTGACCAACTATGTATTTCTGCACTTACTGTTCAGTGAATTTTTGGGTTTTTTGCTCATGAGAATATTCCAAAGAACTAAATTGAGTGAATGGCAGAATTTATAAGTTTTAGCCAATTTATTTCAGTACAAATTGCGTATACAGTGGAGTGCTAAAGAAACTCAGTATGTTAAATGCTGATAAGAATGTACCTATAAAGGAAACTCGATCATAGGTGCATAAGATGGTGTTTTAATTACTGGAATCTATGAAAAACTAGTTGCCAAAAATAGAAATTGGCCAATTAAGTCTTAATTATTAAAAAAATTAAACTTAAGAGGATAGTTTTTCTGAGTGCTGTGGTCAGTGCCATATCGTGTTTTGAAGTCATCCGATGGTACCTTTCTAAAACTGTAGCTATAGAATGATTTCCAGTAATAGAAAATATTGGATGAAATATTATTGTACCCTTTTGAAACAGAATGGTCCGTAGGGATCCATTTCTTTACAGTTCATTTTACAGCTCTTACTGTGGGGCCGGATCCCAGAGTATTTTCTGGGATGTCTTTCTTACCTAGGATCTCCTTTTTAAGTTGTTTCTATAATTTCTTCCTTAGCAAAACTTCCAATTCCAGCTCCAGTGCTGACGAAGTTACAGCTTTGGTAGAAGATACTTTTCTGTGGTGCATGTGCTTGCTAATTGCTCTATAAAAATTGATCTTCTGCAAACCAATATCTTGGAAAATCATTTGGTATTCCACAACTTAGTTGGTAATATTTTTTACTTTTTTTTTTTTTTTCTTCTGTGAAAGAGGAAAAAAAAGTTATTTGAAAAATCCCTATGTGCATTCGGCACAGCCCCTGTGTCCTACTTGTCTGTTTACAGGGTTGTCTTCCTGCTTTTACATCAGTCAGCTGTGGTTTTTTCCTGAGCTTTGTGCCCAAGTCATTACTGCCTCTCTTATTTTTTTCCTGTTCTAAACACAGTGGTTGGCTGGTTAACTGTGCAGTTCTGAGCAAAGGCAGAGACAGATACTCCTTTGTCTTTCTGGATGCAGGCTCTCTTTATGCATTTTCTTAAAATGATTTACAAGATTTAAACTAGAAATCAGCCCTGTGGGGTCCTGCAGTCAAATAAACCACTATCAGACATAGATGTGTTCCTCTGCCTTCACCCTCTCATTACATCAGGTGCATCTGGGTAGTTCCAGCTGTGCAGAACCAGAAGAAATGATGTCTGAAAAGTGCAACTTCTGGCAAATACTAGAAAGAGGAATTTATTTACTTACTCCAGAAAAAGGATTTTTTTTTTAAACTTGACAGTGAATGTAAATGCAAATGACCTTGAGTTCTGGCAGTTGCTTCAGATTTTAGATGTTTGTAAGAGGAATATGTGTGGGTGAGGATTTGTGTATGGAATCTGTATTTACAACCATATGTGCAAAATAGAGGAGGCAATACAGTAAAGTTTGGAAGGGAGGGGGACATTAATGGCCTTCTCCCCCAGTAGAAATTATTATAGAATGAGGCAGCTCTATATATCACAGTGACTTAATCTCAGTTGTAGTTGGTGCAGTTTTACATTTTTTTAGTATCATACATGCTTTTTTTTCCAAGGATCTGTCTATTTTGATCAGAACTGTTGAAATAATTGTATATTTTTAATTTCTCTTTGGTGATTATTTGGCAATAAGTCAAAGGGGAAGTTACTTGCACAGGGTTGTTTAACTCAGAGTAGCTGATCTTACTTGAAACGTAATTTCCAAGACCCTGAAACAAAACCTACTGTCAGTGATTTTTTTCAGGATAGTTTTTTTTTTTTAAGGATGATTTCTTTTTACTAAGTTCCTGGGCTAAAAAAGGGATAATTTTTTGTTTGACCTCATGTTCTAAAGCTTTCT
This sequence comes from Sitta carolinensis, assembly GCA_032173965.1. NCBI lineage: Eukaryota > Metazoa > Chordata > Aves > Passeriformes > Sittidae > Sitta > Sitta carolinensis. Next base: position 24,766,442 of record CM063288.1, read on the forward strand.
TCCCATCCTTTGTCAAGGATCTGTGTATTTGCAGTGTTAATGAAAATATCAAGCACTGGAGTTCTGTGTTAGCAAGGCGAGTGTTACCAGCACTTCTGGCTGTACCTGGTGTGATGTTCCAGCATCCTTCACCTCAGCCATCCTTTCTTTTCTGTAGCCGTAGCCCTGGGATGCCTAAAAGTTAATTTTTGTTCTTGCAGTCTTTGTATATAAAATAACAACATTATTTGTTTAAATACATGTAATTTTATATTAACTGTGAAGTGGTAGCCAGTGGTTACATCATTTGTCAGAAACAGTGGTGTAGCCAGTTAAAACCCCTAAATGGACTATTTAGGGGCACACAGATTGGTTTGTCATCTAAAGACATCCAAAAGCAGAGGCTGAGTGGCTGTTTGAAATAACAGCAAGTGACAATTCAGTGAGCATTTAATTAAGGTTGATTTTGTTTGTTTATGGGGATTTTTTTGAAAACTCAGGTAGGTGGGTGAAACAGGCATGTTTTAATGAAAGAGGAAATACAGGGGGTGCTGCAACTTTAAAAAAAAATTCAGATTTTGCAATTTCTTAAATGTTCCGTGTATAGAATAAAATGTATTTCATTTTACACTTTCCCTTTTCCCTTCAAGTAGTTGTAGTTCAGTGCTTATCTCATCCCTCACTTGAATTAACTTTAGATTTCTTGTTGCTTAGAGTTGGCTTAAAGGACTTTATAATGTTGTGCAAACTAATTTTGTCTTAAATTGACATTACAGACTACTCTTGCACAACTAAATCCAAACATCTGGTTTTGAATCTGACAAAACACCCCTTCCAGTGCTTGGGTTTTCTTTTCCTCCCTGCAGATTGAAAATGTGATAGCACCAGAGAATCAAATTTCAGTGGATTAGAATACTGCATGTATTGCTCTTTACACTGTTGTTAATATTTATCAGTTCACAAATCAAAACATTGCCAAGGTTTAAAGTGAGTTATTAGAGTCAAATGTTGAAGGAGTAATTTGCCTTCAACGATGTTTGCAAATACTCTTGAGTGCCTTGATCACGGTTTAATTTTTCTATGGGAGGTGGGGGCAGTAGCCAGGACTTATGTTTTAGAAAGAAGAAACTGTGTAAGATAGAGCATGACAGGAAGAAGAGAGAGAGAGACAAGTGTAAGCACACTTGTTTAGGATTGCTGAGTATCTCTGTGCCCAAGCAATAGCTCAGGCAGTCATAAATCCGAGCTGTTTTGTAAGCAGACCGTGTACTGATTCCTGTAAGGATGTGTGCATTGAGGGAATTTTGCTTGGCTGGCAGACTACAGGGAAGTAAAAATGCACATTGGTAACAATTGTGTACAGTACCTAGATTTATCAATCAGTCAGGAATGCAAATGAGTTTTTGAAAGAAGTTAAATATTTTATGTAAAATTTACTTCATTAGTATTTTAAGCTGATAGAGGGGAAGTGGACAACCACAGTTATATCACATCACTGCTAAATATTTTTCTCCCTGTCCATTTATTGATAAACTTTCAGAGATGAAATTGCTACAGATTTAATGGGGACAAAAAATACACCTTTGTGTTTTTCTCAAAATAGCTGTCACTTTATGTTTACATATATGTAACTAATATTTAAAGTAAATATATTTTAAAGTTTTTATAAGAAAACATTACAAACATTAAAAAACATTAATGGATCATATTTGTAGATTACTTTGACTTCTCCATATCTGTATAAAACACATTAGATTGTGACCTGTTAGATATACCTTAGTATTTTTAAGCAGTATTCAAAAATATTTTTGCAAATTTACCAATCAGTAGTGCTATGTGAAATAACTGCCTTTTTCTCAAAAGATGACTGGGAGGTTCAGCCAAGTTAGTTGCAGTGTCTGTATTCTCAGAGATTTAATGTTTATGTGGTATCCTGAAGGCAAATTCACCTTTTTGTACAATTTCTAAAAACTATGTAATAAAGAGTCCTTTGAGCGCAACTCTTGACTTCTAGCAGAGTGGAAATTGCATATAAAACGCATGGCCTCTCAATTTTTTTTGTTTGTTTAAACGTTCCCCTACTTAGAGTTAATTGCTAAAGGCAGTGTCTCTCTCCCCTCGACCCTGAGCTCAGTGAAGGCCGTTTCTCTCCCCGTTCTTCCATGCAGGTCAGCACCCAGAATATGAAGATGGGTGGGCTGCCTCGCACAACACCACCCACCCAGAAGCCACCAAGTCCACCGATGTCAGGAAAAGGAACTATTGGGTAAGTGCAGTTACTGAGTGGGAGAACAGAAGGGAAAAAGGGAAGATTCTTTTTCTGTAGTGAGAGAGGTTTTGCGGGTTTATTTTAACCATTCACAAAAGCCAAGAGGTGTTATATCTGCATCCTCTTCCACTGATCATGTCTTTGTATGTCAGTGTGCTGCTGCCAGGAGACAGTGGGCATCATCAGCCTTTCCCAACAGGAACCTTTTTCTCAGTGCAGAACACTTAGTTACATCCTTTAGAGTAAAATGTCATTAGCTGTGGCTTTCACAGGGGGTGCTAAACAACTGAAAAATGAGTACGTGGCACTGTTCATTAATTAGTTGTGCTGTGCTTGATGAAAGTATTTTCCTTCAAAGTTTATGAGCCTGATTTTGACCTTAGAAAACGTGTTATAAGTGGGTGAATGCTGTTTGCTGGTGTGTGATTATGTATATACATACAGAACATGATGCTTTTTATTTTAATGCAAGATAATGGCTTACCTTTAAAACAAGGATGGGATGTGCATCACAGAGTTTACTAATAGGAAGACTGAAGTACCTGAAGAACATCCTTAATTGTTTTCTTCCCCTATCCTACAAAATAAGTACTACAAAGTTACAGAAAAAGCCCATGTTTTAAGCTCACATTGCTGATTAGTATGCAGCTGTCTTTCAAAGAGTGAGAGATCTCTGGTTGTGCGTGCGTTACCCTAACTGGCTTCTGGCGTGTGCTTGTGCTGTGCAGGCGGCACTCCCCGTACCGCACGCTGGAGCCGGTGCGGCCCCCGGTGGTGCCCAACGATTACGTGCCGAGCCCGACGCGCACCATGGCCCCGGCCCAGCAGAGCCCCGTCCGAACGGCCTCGGTGAACCAGCGCAACCGCACCTACAGGTACCGGCCCGCCGGAGCGCGCCTCCGCCGCGCCTCGCTGCCGGCCGCTGGGCGGGGAGCCGCGCTGGCCTCGGGGGAGCGAGCGCTCACAACACCACAACACCGAAACGTGTTAGGACTATTCGCTTAACCCCCAGCTCAGCTCAGTTTTAGTGCTGCCACTTAGAGTGCTTAGTGAGCTACTGAGACTGTGAAGTCTTACATGGATCATGTTCTAACATGATACTATTTTACTAAACGGTTATAAAACTGGGGAAGATTTTGTACGCAACTTATCTTTGACATAAAAGATGTCATACTTATAGATGTTATACTTGACATTTTTGAACAGTCTTTGATGTTCATAGATTGAATAGCTGAAATTGTAGCACAGTGTTTTGGGGATATTGATAACTTCAAACATACAATAAAGTTAAACTGCGTTACTAGAGGCTTTGCAGAATGTTCATTAGTTAATTAGTTAGTTTCGTGATATGATAGATCTAAATACTTTCTTTGAAATCCATACTTTTTAAACATAATAGGTACTTGAGGATCGCTAAACAAGTGGACTTAAAAGATAAGAAATCTGAATTTTATTATCTTACAGGTTTTAGGCTTTAGTAGTCTCATATGAAAGCACACAAATCACATTCTAAGCACTCTATAAGTTTTAAAGTTATAGGAAAAAGGTCTGTATTTGCTCTGCAGGGCCTTAACAACCCTGGAATGACGTGCTTTGAACAAGGTTCTGGAAGTGTTTAATTTTTGGGCAAGTTCACTAAGGCTAACTTGCTGAAAAAAACCATCTTGTGTTGTAGTCAAAGTGGAGAGTTTGAGGAAAGCCCAGCTTTGTATAGGTTTATATCATCCTTGTTTCTTTTCTCTTGTTCCCTGTTACTTCTCTGATTTCATAAGATGCTCTCTGAGGGATCTTATGTTTCAACATCAACAGCAGCATATTCATACCCTGGTTACTTTGGTTTCTTACAGCAGCAGTGGCAGTAGTGGAGGAAGCCACCCAAGTAGTCGGAGCAGCAGTAGAGAGAACAGTGGAAGTGGAAGTGTAGGTGTTCCCATTGCTGTTCCCACACCATCTCCTCCTAGTGTCTATCCAGGTAAATGGAAACTTCTTGTTCCTCTTTCTGCCTCATTGTTAACCTTGAGCATTTGCAGTTTCCTAAACTCCAAGGGAAGTGCAGAGTTCATTGCTATTGATAATATGAGTTTGAATCAAGTAGTATCTTCTCTGACTATGTCTGATGTGCTGTAATGTTCCTTTTATGTATTAATTTGTTTATCAGAATTTTTTGCCTGTCTGCCTGCATGTGACAAGTTAGGACACAGCACCTTTTTCAGTGGACTGAGGGACACATCTCCTTTGCCCTTTTAAGCAAATAAATGTTTTTATATTGGCTGTTTATGCAGATACATAGAAGCATGTTTTTAGAAAATTAGATTGAATGAGAGGCAGGCACAGAGTAAATCTTGGGTACATCAGTGAAAGCCTGAATTGTCACAAAGAGATACTTGCTTAATGTAATGGCCCCAGACTTTCCAGAAGTAGGAAGTGTTATTAGTGCTTCTTTTTCCTTTGCTCAGCCTTTTCAGTGAAGAAGAGCCTGTAGGTGGCTTGCAGCAAAATACATGATGCTTCTGAAACAAAGAGCTGGAAATTTTTTTGTTTCCTCTTTATATTTTCTAATCCATACAAAAACTAAAGACAGCCATGCTAGATTGGAGCATAAATAACAAAATGGAAAGACATCTTTCAAAAGTAATGGCTTTCACTGAAAAGTTTTGGGCTGTGTTCCCTTCAGACCTAGAAAGAAATGGATTTGCTTGACCCTCACTTACCATCTACGAAGGAATGAGTCTTTCTTTAACAGCTCCATTGTTTTCTCATCTCGTGCATTCTGAAATACTGAGCAGCTAATAAATAGCTAACACTGAATAGTCAGAGGCTTCCTCTAATCCTTGCTAACATATCTCCTTATTAACTCCACCTCTTCCTCCTCTCTTCACTTAGCCCCTGCTGGCTCAGCTGGCACTTCTCCCCTTCCTGCTACCTCTGCTCCTGCCCCCACTCCTGCTGCTCCTCCCGCCCCTTCCTCCGCTGCCCCAGATGCTGCTGCTGCTGCTGCAGGAGCTCAGCCCCTTGCTGATGGCTTCACCTCTCCAACTCCCCCTGCTGCTTCTTCCACACCCTCTGCAGGTGAGTGTTTGCTCCAGCTGCTGGGCAGATGTGATCATGATCCAAGGCTTTGTAAAGTTACTTTGGCAGCAGTGATTCATAATTTAAAAAGCTGCTTAATTACAGCTAGAAAATAACTGCTAATACCTATCTATAATGTCATGGTTACAGCAGACAATTCAAGGTGTGCTGATTTTATTAACAGCAGTCATTTAATTTTATTATTTCATTATTTTTACATTTATATAATTTACTAAATCATAATTTTATTTCTGTTTGCATACCAGAACCTCAGAATAATTATGTTTGGCAGGAACCAGCACTGATAGTTCTAGGTCTTATTATTCTTTTTCATAAATGCAATTAAAAAAAGTGCATCTAGCAAAGTAAAATTTATGTAAATGGTTTCTTCAGTGCTTTCAAATAACAAGTCTCCCCTTTATGAACTGATGGAAAGGGCAGGGGGTTTATGTCCAGTATTAGGTAAAATACACATTTTTATTATGCAGAGTATTACTAAAGCATTCTGTTTTCATATGTGGTATTTAGGGTGTATATTGCAATTTCCTTTTTTTAGTGCTACACTTTTAATTTTCTCATGCGCTGGAGTTGCAGAGTGTAGCACTTACCAACCATAACACTGTCCTGTATCACCTTTTGATGAGGAGATTGCAGTGTGAAGATCTCCTTCAGACAGCCAAATTCATGTGTAGCAACCTGCCTGCATTGCTACTTTGCATTATGGTGGAGGCAGCTTACAGGGGTGGGAATTGATTTGTGTGTTTATTAGTGTTCATCTCTTAGTAAAAATTGCACCAGGTTCCTGAAGCATTCTCAAAATTGCATGTAGTTTAAAGGGCTGTAGCTCATAAAAAATCAGAATATATTTACACTAGAATCTGTAACTGTGACCAGATATTTCTAAAGTGTGATGAATTTTGGTCTCAGAAGATGATTCTGATGTCTAAACTACTTTCATGAAGTTGAGATGTGGCTTATCATCAGCAATCAGTTTTCCATTTTTGATCCACTTTCAATATCCCAGTTCTTCAGCCATGTTGTTTCTATATTTTTAACAAGTCAAAATCAAGCAAAGATTTATATTTTAATGACTGTAAATTCACATTTGCAATTTCATAAGAGAAATTTCACGTTAGTTACTATTTTTAAGATCTTTTGTTTCCCTGTTTTATTAATGAGATTGCTTGTACGGCTTCTCTGAAATAAAGTATTTAAGAGACTGGATAGGTCACCACTTATGAAGTCAGCTTTTGGTCCTTAAAAACCTCTTAGCCCTCTCTCCTCCCTTCTCTCCAATCACCACCAATTTCTACAAGTACATTAAGTAACAGAGAGAGAGACACACATCAGGAAAAATGGGGAAAAGCCTTTATAGGATAGATTCTTTCTTAGCTGTAAAAAGTGCAGTTTTTATATGGTACACAATATTATTGGTACAAAGTAGAGGGAATGCGACTCTGTAGTTCATGCATTTGCTCTTACAAGCAAATAACAGAGCAAGCAACTTGTTTTTTTATTTACTGACCTAGTATGAAGTTATGCAAAGCAAGCAAAACATAATGAAGAACAATGCAGGATTTTGAAAATTTATACATTCTTTTGGTCTGCTTCTCTGTTTACCTCTATCCTCAACCACGGTGACCATCCCTTCTTCCCTTGTTTTCTTGCAAACTCTCAAATTTGTTTCTAGAACAAATTGTGGAGACAGAATACTTTGTGGGGTGTAATAACAATACGGGAATAATAAATCCAGCTTATTGTTATATACAGTATAAAATCCAGAGAATTTTGTGAGCACAGAAGATACTTTGCTTCATTTATTGCTTGCTGAGATTCATGATCAAGGTCCTGAATACAGGAAGTAACGAAAATACAAAACAAGTTTTTGAGGAATTGTTTTAATTGACAGCTCCCTTGAAGAAGGTCTTTTAGTTTGACTTCATTTATTTTACCCTTCAAGCAGTTTCTAACATTCTCTTCTCCCCAGATGATTCTCTGAATATCTTCTAAATGGCACTAAGATAGGTCATACTGTGTTTTTCAGCTACAGAAGGTAACAGCTTAGAGTCCTGGAAATGGTCTGCAGTTATTTTTCACATGTATGTTCCTTAATTGTGGAACTGTGACGTTTTGGGGAGTTTTTTGCAGGTTTAGAAATAACTAAATTCACAAGAAGTTTTTGTAATACATTGTTTAAAATAGATAATCAGGTATTATTTTCTTTCATTTTGAAGATTTATGGCTTAAAAACCTTTGCATTTTTCTGCTGGCTTTTGTAGGCAGTGCTAAGTGCAGGCAGGTGGGAGAGTTATGTTTTGCCCTGCTCTTGAGACATTTGGTGTCCTGCCATTCTGGCAGCTGAAGTGGCCGAGTCCTCCTAGGTTGCAGACTGTCTTAAAATAAAGAGCCAGAAACCTTTCCAAACCTTTGAAATTGAATGCAGGTAGAGAGAAGGCAGGCATCATTCTTCTCTTTGCCCATGCATTCCTCTCTCTACCCTAGGTCACCCCGTTCAGTTCTACAGCATGAACAGGCCTGCAGCTCGGCACACGCCCCCGACCATCGGGGGTTCTTTGCCCTACCGGCGGCCTCCTTCCATCACATCACAGACGAGCCTGCAGAACCAGATGAACGGGGGCCCCTTCTACAACCAGAACCCAGGTAAGAACCTTTGGCAGCTCCACCAAACTCAGTGGTGGTGAACAGTGACCTTCAGCTCTCTGAAATTTTATGTTCTGTCTCCATTGCAGATCTTGCACTTTCAGCATGTTGCTGGTAGCTGTGCCAAAGCTGCAGTGCAAGTGCAGAGTGTTCAGCTTCCATTATGGCAAGCATCTTAAAAAATGCTGGCTTTGTTGCCAAATAATTTGCGTTCGATATCACAGTCCCTATCAGACAAGCTTTAGTCCTTGACATGTGTCATGGATCTGCTTTGGTGTGGGATGGGTATTTGATTTTGCACCAGAATGCTGATTCTTCCTTAGTCAGTCTTTATCTTGTGTGCTTTTTCCTTTTGGGTATTGTACAGTTCAAGCAGTACTTGTTACAGAGGGATAAGCATTAGACACCTTGGAGACACCAGTGGTGTTTGGGTGTGAAGGAGCTGTGTCATCTGCTAAGCCTGCAAGTGATGTTATTTTATGGATGATCTGCCTTACAAAGCAAGAGGAGACCCTACCAGGGAGTGAGGGTCCTGTGTGTCAGCATAACACAGTAGCCTTTTACCTAAGGAGTCCTCCTTCCTGAGCTTCTGATGGGACAGGAGGCTTTTATACCAGACTAGGGGAGAGTTTCTCTTTTGACAAAGCTACAGAAAGGGAACACTTGTCAGGAAGTGCCCTAATACCAGCAAGATGGAGTGTTGACTTGCAAGTACTACAGTAGGTTGGTGTTTTGTGGTGGTGGGATATGGGGGGGGGGGGGTGTGTTGTTTTGGTGCTTTTGGGTTTTTTTGGTTTGGTGGGTGTTTATTTGGTGGTTTTTTTTTTTTGTTTGTTTGTTTGGTTGGTTTGTTTTGTTTGGTTTGTTTGGTTTTTTTAAATTGAGCACTGAATTTGGAATTAGGTCAAATGCTGTAATCTGCATTTAAGGGATTTGATCAGGTTTGGCTGTTATTTTTTGTGAGCTGTGCTGCAGAGTGAGGTGTGTGCTGAGCTTGAGATGGAAATGAATGGTCCTGCCGGGCACAGGGAAGGGGAGGAGGTTGTAGGGCTAAATTGTAGCCCAGTTGCCTGAAATAGGTCATATTTTCTAAGCACGTTATGTGCATACTGAAGGCTGAAGGGGGGAACAGGCAAGAAGGAAAGAGTAATAGCAACAAAAGAAACCTTTCAGGATTACAATAAAGCAATTTGTGCAATAAAGACAGTTTTCAGTATATCCAGAGAGTTATTGACGACTGCTGTGCATTTTTTGCTTTAGCAAAGGGATAATTCTCTGCAAGCTGCCATTGCATTGTTAATAGGTAATCATAGAAGATGCCAAATAAACTTAAAATAAATTGCATAACCACAGTTCAGTCTATGTATCCAGAAAGAAGGTAATGATTATGGTGATTAGTAATTTGAACTGTAAAACACAAACAAAATACTTTCGTTATACTGGCATATCTGAGACAATATAAATAAGCAGTTGTAGTAAGAGACTTTTGATATTGCAGCAGAATACAGAATATATTAGCTTTGCAGTTACACTGAACCAAGGTGTTTTTGGAGTTCACCTTGAAAGGAGAGGATGCTCAAGCATGCATAATTGATGAAAGCCCTAAGAACAGAGGCACTGATGTGTCTGGAAGGAACAGGTTTAATGGTGGAGGGACAGAAGCCACAATTATTTTCCTCAGCATTCCTGAGGAGAAGCAGAAAACAAGAGGGGAAAGAGAGACCTTAGAAGAGGCAGAAGAGGGTGCCAGCTGTGGCTTTTTTGTTGTTCGTAGGCTATTTGGCAATAACAGAGTACTGTTATTTCCTTGCCATTTTTTAAAGTGGCATAGTCACTTGACAGGAGGATGAAAGGTACTTGCAATGCCCTGTTCTGTTAAATGCCACTTTAAGATAATACAATTTTTCTGCTTCATGATGAGACCATTTTAACAACTGAAAATATTAATAAATTAATAATTAATTAATATTAATAAATGCAGACTCTAAATGATCTCAACATACGTCTGTCCCAAAGCCACTCTTGCCAGCCAAGCCACCGAACAAGTGCTTTATCCTTGCAACTTTGGATATCATTATGTAAGCAATATAGAGCTCAGCACAGGCTAAAAACTGTGTGGGAGAGTCTGGGCAAGTATTGAGATAGTGGGTGCACCCCACCCCATTTGTACAGCTGAATTCTTACCACTCTAAAGCAGCCTAGCATAAGATGCTCTTGAGTATTTCTGAGTTTACAGCAACTGTGTATTAAATCTCTCAGTGGTCAGTATGGAAGGAAGATGGGGGAGAACATTTAAGATGATCTTTATACAGTAGAGATAAAGTTCTTCTGATGCATTTAATAAGCAAAATAATTAGTAATAAAATATTTATTGTATTGCCTCTTAAAGGTCAGAACTAGTCATTATCTAGCATATAGAGACAATATTGTGATAGTCCCTGTACAATGCAAAGACTAAAGCACAAACTGAGGGGTTAAGATACACAAGGAATGATGTCAGCTAGAGTTAACATCACCATTGTGATTAAACTACACAACCCAAACTGAACCTGGGAAATTTTTTTATACTTCCTTGGTGTGCTTGTCTAGAGTGATTTGTGTTTCTCCATGGAAAACCTTGCTATTTCTTTCAAAGAAATATACATAGTTCAGGAACAAAATACACTGAAGAAACCAAGGAAACTGGAGCTACTCTCCTATGATAGGTATGGATTTTATGAATCCATATGATGTTAAACAGAAGAATCATTTTGAAATGAAACACTTCTATAGCATATATAATTGAAAAAGCAGGGACAAGGATGCTGAATTGATAAATAATACTGCTTTTCAGTAGGACCTTAAATTTGAGTTCCCTTTTCCTGCTTTGAAAAAATGCAAGACCAAATCTTTTCACAGCAATCATGGTTACACTTGAAGGAATAAATACTCTGAGGTCATGACATTTGAGTCAAAGAAACTGTAATGAGAAATGTAGTTTCAGTTTTTTCTCAAGAGTTATCAATTAAATGGTGATATAATAGAACTTACTTTATATGGAGATAAAAGATATTTTTGCAACAAAAAGGATGGTTGCTGTTAGTCTTTTCATTTATGGTGTGTGGTTCTGAAAGAAATGTAAATGTGAGTGACAGAAGAAATTCAAAGCACTTAACATAGTTGTTACTGGAATAAGCCAACAGAAGAAATTTTGATACACAAGTTGTAAATGCTGTAGAACTCTTTTCTCTTGCTATAATAATGTGAATGAATTCTGAAAAATCATACATCATATCTGTCAGTTTTCTTACTACCTCTGGAATTGGCTTGAAATGTTCTTAGTTCTGTCTGGTAGCTAAATAAATGCATTATTACATGAAGTATAGACTTTTTTTCCCCCTTAGTCCCTTTGGACGTGATCAAATGTTTTTTGTATGCCACATACTAAAAAGAAATGTATTGTTCGTGCTTCTCCTAAGGTGTGCTTGCTGTCTAAAAAATCATCTTGCAGCTTGACTAAAGAATTTTGCTGCATTATTCAAAGTGATACTAAACTCACATAAAACTAGTCAGGTGATTTTTTAACTAGGTAACTGAAAGTACATTCCAAGCTTAAAGCACAGTTCAGAGTTACAGCATTTGCAGCTGGCTGAAAGTATCTTCTTTAACTGGGAAATCACATATATTGTACAAAGGCGGCTCTTATTGTACAAAGAGAGCTCTTCTGGTACCATTGAAAGGACTGTTCAGAGTTCACTGCAGTGAAGTCAGGTGGGGAGGAAACCAGGCAGCACATCTGGAATAGGCCCTGTGGTTTGGCAGCAGCACAGTGTGCTCTGTTCTCTCAATCAGATCAGAAGTGTTGCATCTTTCAGATCTGCACAGTTTTCAAAAGGCATCTTTTTCTGTTTTGTCTAAAATAGCTGCCTCATTCAATGGGGTTTTTTTTGGCCTACATCTTGGAAAAGAAAGGAGGTATATCCATTTTCACTACTAGGGATTCATGGATGCTGTTAGTCACCTCTATAAATGTCAATTAGATTTGAAAGGGGGAGGATTAGAGGCAGAGAGTCCTTGATATATTTGTTAGTTAGGTCTGTTCATAAAGTCCTATATTCTGTAGTAGGAAAATTAATCTTAAGGTAATCTCATAGTCAAATCAGAAAAATACTTCAGCATGGACTCTTAATGTTATGAAAAAGAGCTGGTTTGGAAATTTTAAAAATAGAGAAAAATCCTTGAAGAAAAGATTAAGAATATACTTAAACCACCTGAGCCATTTTTTCTTTAAATGTCATTGTTTTTTTCTCACCTTCTTGGCAGCCTGCTGCACTGTCTGAGTGTTGATGATGTCTACTTTCCTGTTTGCTGCTTTGTTGTGTTTCTAACTGTATGCCTCTCTCTTTTTAATTTCTGTGGCAGCATCCCTTGCTCCTCCTCCCCCCTCCATCCTACAGGTAACTCCACAGTTACCACTAATGGGATTTGTGGCCAGAGTTCAAGAAAACAGTAAGTTTGCTGCTTCCTTGTGCTATGTTTTATTACTGCATGTGGCTTTTGGATTGAGTTGATGAAAGACTTGTCTGTATATAGCCAGAATTCTGTGTTCTCTACTGCCTCTGCAAGTTTGTCTGATATTATGAAGGGTGGGAAAAAGAAATCATATTGGAGGTACCTGGTTCTTCCTCCTCTGAATTTTCCTGTGTCTAGTGTATTTGCACAAGTTATAACTCTTGGTCTCACTGCAATTCATTGGGAGAGTATTACTTGAAGCTACTATGGTTGAAGGGACATTTTCATGGTTGTACTGTTAACTTACTTTCAGTTTCAGATACTCCTCCCCCTCCACCGCCTGTGGACGAGCCAGTGTTTGATGAGTCTCCACCTCCACCCCCGCCTCCAGAGGATTATGAGGAGGAGGAAGCGGCTGTGGTGGAGTACAGCGACCCCTATGCTGAGGAGGACCCTCCTTGGGCACCGAGGACATACTTAGAAAAGGGTAGGTGTGGAGCCAGAAGAGACAGTAGGGATGTATTTGTAACAACTTTTTTGTATGTGCACCTGCCATCCTGCTTCTGAACATGAGTGTGCCTAGACTCCTTCATACCAGTATTTGGTATTACAGCATTTTAGTCAGTAGCGAAGAAGAGGCCCTGACGTGCATTTATAGTGTCTCATACTAATGCAAAGTGGGGGGTGTGTTTGCACGTGCCTTAGGAACAACTTTCTGTTAGAGGAAATAATGATATTTCAATGATAGTTCTGTTCTGCTTTCCTGTGGGACTTGGTGAGGTTGAGAACTAAAATAGTTTATATAAGTGCAGATAATCACAGAACTGTTCCATCTCACGTGGGATAGCAAAACTCTAAAGGGGAGTCTAAAGATAAGCTGGAGAAAGTAAGGCTTTTAGTGAGAAAATGTTTCCAGTGGAGAACAAAAGTATAAGAAGCCAAACATTGTCTCCACAGATGTGGACACCCATGCAAAAACATAATTTGATCTGTATTTTTAAAACTAGATGACCAAAACATCTAAAAGGTTGGTCTGCTTTTAGAAACATTCTTAAAAAGTAATAGAAAATATAATTACTTTGTGTATGAAGAACTATTAAATAGTAGTTTTAGAATACCAGAAAAAAACTGAGATATTGACATAGGTGTGGATTCTTTTGTAGTTACATGAATAACTCTCTAAGCTGATGTCTTGAGATTTGACTGCTTTGCTGGAGTTGGGAGAGAAGTGCTTGGCTGAGAGTTTTTTGTAGCAAGCTTTGAAGCTTTAAAATTAATGAGAAATCTTATACTAAAAGAGGACTTTAATACTCAAAGAACATGTTACTTACACTGCTGGGAATTATAATGCTTTATTCAGCAAAATAATTTATCCTGTGGCAACTCCCGAAGTTCCTATAAATAGTATTCTGTGCCACATGATGCAAAGTGGACAAAACAGATGAAAGTAAGTAGCTCTTCCAACACATTTACTCCCAATAAGTAGAATTCCCAATCCTTAGGATTTGTACTTGTACTTTTGGTATGACCATTCTCCTATTTAAGTTCATATGAGAGCACTTTTATAGGGTTAGGGTAAATGGCCTTTGCTGGGTCACCAAAGCTGTGACACCGAAGAGGTGTCAATTACAAAGGGTTGCTGTATATTGGGATGGGATTCTGCTTGACTCCATTCTCTAGAGGGTCAAGCAGTGTGGGAGGTACCTTTAGCATTAATATATGCTCTAGCCTGCAGCTGAGGATGGAAGTGAATAGTAGATCCATTTGGAACAGATAGAGAAACTGTTTAGTAGAATATAGTTACTGGGGATGCTGAACTTGAGGACACTGCCATGTGACTGTAATAACAACAGCCAACCTGCAGTGTCCAGAGATGTGCACTGCAGTTTTCCATTGAGCTCTCTGTCAGGAGAAGATAAGAAAGTGACCTGGCTCTGCAAATCAGTTAAATGGGTATCCAAAAAGAAAAATTGCATTTGCACCACTTAGAGAAAGTGTGTGTTTACAGATTCCAGTTGGATAATCAGCCCAGATCAGCCCAGCCTACATTTGTGGTCAGTTGGATATAACAGAGTTCAGCCAATGTCTGCGTAATTGTTGAAGAACCAAGGATCACAGATTGGAAGAATATCAACCTCAATGAGTAATTATGTTTTTCATAACTGCATTGAGACATATTCAGACAGAAACTAAAAGAGGCCTTGGCTCAGGCTGACAGGGAAGGATGCCATCTTCTGAGCCAGTATTGCTGCTTCCTGTCTCATCTGGAGCCTTTCTTGCAATACTGGCCTGGACTCCTCATAACTCGGGGCATGTGACAAGCTCACAGCTTGAGCTGGTGGGCCTATGGACAGAAGGATTAAACAGCCTTTTAGAGAGAGGACTGTTGCCAGTACACAAGTAACATGCTGGAGGAAGCAGTGGTGATGTAAAAGCAAAACCAGGCTTCAAGTAAATTTTATGAAGCTTAACAAAAAGTAAATTTTCTTTACAAACTTGAGGAAGAGTTTCCTTCTTGTGATCGTGAAATAATGAATCCGTTCAATATCCAAAGGGACTAGAGTACACTCAAAAGTTAGAAAGAAAGGAATTGAAAGTTACCATGATTCTTGGATGATGATGATGATGATTGTCATCAAGAGAATGAAGAAAAATAGCACAGTGACTCTAGGAAGAAATTTCAAAATCCTTAGAAAGGAATTTTGAAGGGCTTAAATAGAATGCCTCATGTGTTCATACACTTGTTTTTCAAGCTAAAAATGTACTTGTTTCTCCACTGGTGTCTTGTTTGCTTAGAAATATATGTCTAAAACTGTACAGAGTAAGTTACTTAACAACTGCTGGCACAATTGTAGAGCTAAGGTGGTTTTAAAATATGCTCTAGTCACATGATAAAAAGAAAATCTGTACATACTCTGATTTTCCACTGGGATTGATCTGTATATTTTATAATCTCTTCTGGATCCAGGTTTCCCTAGTGTTGGTTTGTGTTGATTCCTTTGCTCCCTCAAAAGGAAATGACCTTTCCCTTCTTTTAAAAAGAATTATGAGTTTACTAGGTCTCTTGGAGAGTGGGTTTATGAACACATGCTGTTAATTTTTAATCCTTGCATTAGTTTAGAGTATCTTTCCATCTATCCCCAGTACAAGATTCTAGGATCCCTGTCCAACATTTTTTTTTTCCATAGTGGCAGCACTGCATGTTTCATTGCCAAGTACTCAAAGCAGTGATTGATGCTGTTTGTTAAAGTACTCAGAGTCTGGCATAACTGACTTTCTCTATGAAACACATAATGATAGCACCAAGATTGGAAAAATATGTCAAGTTGATGTCTATTTTCTGGTATTTCTGGACTCTTCTGTTTAATATTTCCAAGTGTTGGTCCAATTTCTTTGCCTTTCCTAATAACTTTTGTGCCACCAGTAAAATATTCTACAGCTGTAAGAAAAATGTCCTGATACACTGTGCATACGTTTTCACCTTCCTTCTTCATGGCTCCTAACAGGGATTCACCCACCTTGGTGCTGTGTGCCCTGGGAGTGGCTGCTGGTTATTGAAATGCACACACACCCTTAAATGTGGAAGTAGCTAAGGTAGATGGGAGTGTGGGACATCAGCCTTGGGTCATTCGTACTGTGGCCTGAAGAGAGCTCTTGCTACATTCCCTCTTCCATGTTTTCCTGCTCTTAGCTGTGCTGAGATCTGGTTTAGCACATGTAGGAATAGTTCTGAGTGGTCATAGCCATGGGAATTCATAAGCACCTCATTGTATCATTCCACACCAAAAGGTTATCATACAGTTGGACACTTCCTCTGGTGGGTCTGGAAATAGTAAGAATAGAAGAGTTAAAGGAGTCCTGGCTCATGTGCTTCAAAGCACGAGCTTGTACAAAAGGGGGTGGAAGAAATCGTTTATCTCAGCAGGTCATTCTGCACACACACACGTGAGGCAGTGCCGGGATGAGGGAGGGTGATTGGATTTTCCTCCTCCTCCCCTACCTCTCCTAATAGTCATGTTCTGTTCTTTCCTAGTGGTGGCAATCTATGACTACACCAAGGACAAGGAAGATGAGCTCTCATTTCAGGAAGGTGCCATCATTTATGTCATCAAGAAAAATGACGATGGCTGGTATGAGGGGGTCATGAACGGAGTGACGGGGCTGTTCCCGGGGAACTATGTGGAGTCGATCATGCATTACTCCGAGTGAAGACCAGAGGACAGAACACTACATCTCCTGCTGCAGGAGCTGTCAGGGCTTCCCAGATCTCCACCAGCCTCTGGGACCCCATCCAGTATAACTGAATGAAGGATAATTGTAACAACCACTCTTTTTGGTTTGGTTTGGGTTTTTTTTTTTTCTTTTTCCCCCCCTCATGATAAGACAATAGTGATTTGAGTTGTTTGAACAAATGGCTCTTCAGCTGCCAGCAGAGGCTATCCTGAGCTATCTGACTTTGAATTAAGCTGACCCACTCAGATGTAACAAACTTGTTGATTAGCTCATACATCACTCGAATTCTGACTTCTGACAGGCCTTGGGATCTGTGTCAGGAATCCTGTGTGCCCTCATGGTACTACTGTTGGAAGCAGTGCCTGGCACTGGGGATGTCCTGGATGCTTGTGGTAATGGTTACTGGCCAGTGGATATCCCTCCTGTTTCTACACTACACTCCTGTGCAGCTGGAAGAACAGTCATGTGCTAGCAAACACTGGAATTTCTACACAGAGATGTTCCTGTAACTGACTTCCAGATAGCTGGATGCATCTTTAGCATAAACACTTCAGCTGCTGTCTGTAGGCTGACACAGGGCACACAGAGCTGGCTTTCATTCACTCACCTTTCAGTTTAGACAATTCAGATGGCTGCAGCCCAGAGGACCCCACCCCCATTTCTCATCTTCTGAATGCCACATATTTGTTTTGTGTTCTGCACTGATGTAACTGCTCCTCTCCACAGTGAGCTCCTTGCCACGGTTGCTGCCAGTTCAAACAGAACTCACAGATGCCGTTGATGGTGAAGGCGAAACAAAGTTTACAGGTCCTCCTGGGGTCTGAGGATTAACTCTAGGGGGTGTGATCTAAGGTTCAAATCCACTCATGCCTGCTTGCACTAGAGAAACTTGCCCCTAACTTTAGTTTTATGCACAATATAATCTTAAAAATCCAATCAGGTATTGTAAATTGGCTATTTTGTACTTGATGACTAGATTTGCATATGTACTGTGAGAGCCCTGTGCAGAGGCAGGACAAACGGCAATTGTCGTCTTCATGTCTGTTGCCAAAATCTCTTCAGCGGAAGCAAAAAGGGCTGTTGTGTGTACTGGTTTCCCATGGAAATCCAAGCAGTAACTAGTAGTAGTCCTAGCTCTTCCCCTAGCCCTCTCCATTGTTTATTATAATAGATATTTTGAGCTGTACTGGTGGCTTGGGGTGGAGTAATACCACGTGAAGGCTCTGTAGCCCCTTATGATGATACTTGGCTTTCTAATCTAGTCTCAGTTAAAAATTCTGCTCAGTGATTGTACTCAGCAGATCACTGTAAGTGATGGTTGTACTCGTCTGCCCTTAGAAACATCTAAATGTTACCTTTGGGTAAATATCATGCATTAAGTAATTACATTTCCTGTTAACTCATGTTAGCCTGCAAATTGAGCTGATCCTGTGCTGCAAGACCCTCCTGGGCAGCAAGGGCATCTTCCTGGGCAACTTTAGACTGTTACATGTCCAAGTTTTAGCTGGTACCAAGAGTAGCTCGTCCCAGGTGAGGCAGTGCTGCAGCTGGAGCGGCCGGTGTTAAAACAGGGCAGTGCACTGGAGAGCGGGACTGGCTGTGTAATGGCATTGGCACTGGTACAGGCCACTGACCCAGCCCCTTGGTACTTAGTGCAGTACCGGCAGGGAGGGGCAGGGAGGTGCCATAGCTGCTCAGAAGGGAAGAAGGAAGAAACAAAGGTGTATTTGTAGGCCATGGAGGAATGTGACCACCTGCTGTGAACTTGTGGAACTCCTATGACAGCACACAAGAAAGTCTGGTTAAAGTCTGCAGGAAGGACAACTTTGAAGAAACTTGTGCGCAGATAGAAGTCACTTTCTCCCTTGCTAATCCACACGTTGTCTTCTTTCTGGAAGCTGACAGCATTGTTTGGGATGAGTGCCAGAACAGACTACCCTTTAAGCCTTTTACTCTCTAAAAAGTTTTCTTGCAGCAAGACTAAGAGAAGCAGCCATGTTCAGTTCCCTCAGCACATCATTTCTGTGGAAGCAAGTCCAGAACCACTGGTTGTGCAGTCACTGGAATAACTGTTTCTAGTGTCATTGGGCAGGTCTAAGCTTTTGGCACAGGAAAGTAGTGCTTGTAGTAAAGGTGATTGAACAGCAGTATCCACAAGCCTCTGGTGCTTACAGAATGGCTTTGTTTTCCAGGAATATCAGAGCTTTCCTGGCTTCTCTTGCCTTGGATAAGTTTGTGGCAAAAACTGAGCCCACAGTGCTCAAGTCGTTAGGGCAGCTTAATGAGTTCCTAAGTGAGAGCTGAACATCTGCCTGTGCACCCAAGCTGCAGCTGGCAGGTCACACTTTAGTGAAACATGTCTTAACCCAGTCTGAGCAAGAGTTTGTGTTTGAATACTTCTGGCAGGTGGGTGGGGTAGTGTGTGATACTTAATCTTCAATTGCTGGTTTTCCATCTTGCAAGTTTTCTGTGTTGTGAGAGCAGAGCAGTGTGAGATGAATGCTTGCCAGAGCCCAGCACAGAAGATGAGGCTGCAAAACCCTGAAAGTGGAATGTGTGACAGCTCCCGAAGAACAGCTTTGGTCTGATGGGCCAGGGGTTAGTTTGGTCCCTGCTGATAGTACATGGAATTGTTTATCTGCAGGAACTGCTGTGGATGGAATTTCTGGGTCACCTCCTGCTGGTTTTATGCTTTATTATGCAGTACTAATGTAAAGAAATCTGTTGAGTTTTATGCATATTTTTATTTTGTACAGATTTTAATTCTGTTGCTTGTTTGGGGATGATGTGATGTAATGGTCATAGACCAGGCCAAGGTAAACAGGCTTTGTATATTAATGTTACATAGATTGCATGCTAGTAAAGTCAGTGAGGGTTGTGTTTCCAGTTTTGTCCCTTGTACTTCTCCTTGTCCAAAACCTCCTCTTCCCCACCCCTTTTTAATTTACAGATTTACTTTAAAAGGGGGTGGCAAATGGGGAGTGGGGGAGAAACACCTCCACATTTTAAATAAGGTGCACAACATCTCTTCACTGCTGAGTTTTGCTGCCACAGCTCATGGTGTTCTGCATCACAGGCTGTTGAAGCAGGAGTGTGTATGTATGAGAGGTGGGGGAAGGAGACACTCCAGCATAGCCCAAAGAGTGCTGAATGGCCAAAATGTATATGTTTCTCCCTTTGTGAGAACTGCCTTAGCCCAGCCAGCTGTTTTCATTGTGCACAGAAATTGTTCAGCATCCTCTAGTGGTGTATTTTGCCTTGGTTTGCAGTGTATCAAAGGTTTCTTCCTTCCTCTTGGCGCCAGGGACAAAGCTATTAACTACAGCTGCCTCTCTGTCACGTGCCTGTGTCAGAGGAGGTCTGTCTGTCCACATCCAGTGCTGAAGTGGGTTCGTTTTGCTGCCTTCATTCCAGCCAAAGAGAGACAGCTGAGGTTGCATGTGTCTCACCCATTTTTTCCCCTGCTCTTCCCTTTCCCCCCAGCTGTTGCAGCAGAGGGCTGAGAGGGGCAGGAGAGGCAACCAGCAGATTCTATGCCTGAGTGTCCTGAGGGTGTGTCCATGTGCACTGGCTGGAGTAGGCACCAGAGAGCTGAAGCAATGCTGGATCACTTGCTGGTCTGACTGATTAGACACACATGTAGACACACACACAGACACACACTGAGGCATTGAAGAGCCACTGCTCTCACTGGAGGACAAGAGGTGTCCTTTGCTTGGCCCTGAGGTAGATGACAAAGCTTGATGTGTGGTACCAGGAGGCTGACCATGTTCCTGGAATTCAGCTTGTCATTGCAGATAGTTGAGTTGGATGTCATGACAGTGTTTGGAGATGTCTGCTGGTGTAAACCACAGGTCCTGTGGTGTGTGGCTGGGTGGCTTACCCTTGGATGCCAGAAAGGCTTAGACCCAGCTAGTTCTTACTAGAGCAGTTTGTTCTCCTTTCACAGCTGCTGGGCATTTTCTTTTCTTGCTGCTGAGGGTTCTTGGTGACAACCAAAGTCAACAGTAGCAGTAATGCAACTTCTGAAAAGTGCCACTTTTACCTGGGGTATTTCAGTTTATCATGAAAAGAAAGTGAGGAAGCAGCAGGACTGAGGAGCCTTTTCCAGCAGAAGGTGTGTGGGGCTGCCTGCCTGCTGTGGATGTGCGCATTGTTGACTAGAGGTGGAAAAGGACTGCGCACTGATACTGTTGCACTTCCGTGGTGTCTCCCACCTGTGCTTGATGGTGACTTAATGCTGTGCTCTTCCTAGCAACTTCCAGCACTTCCCAGCAGATCCTGAGGCTGCGCCTCTCTGCTAGAAATGAGCTTTTTCATTAGTTATGTCTGTGGGCTCCAGGCATAGAGCAAAACTTCCAGGTTTTCCTTTCTTGAAGGGATGGAACTTTATGTGGTTTAGTAAACTGGGAGCGTTTACAGAACTTGTCCTCCCAGAGGTGCAACAGAACATTTTGTGAAACAGGTGACATCTGTATTCTCTGCAGGCCCTTTTTGGAAGCTGTTTAGAGGATGCTGTTGAAAAGACCATGGTGCTGTGGCTTTACTAGAAGAAGTAGTTGCAGAGTATTGCGAGTCACTGGTGAAGCACTGCAGCATTTCAGGCAGCATTACAAACCCCATGCAGAGACTTCAGTACCTGTGTTGGCTACTGTGGCAGTGGAAAACATACAGCACTGTGCGTGCATTCACTAAGGCAAGTATTTACAACACTAACCTGTAGGGAAAGTGGAGGTGGAAACTGAGCACCAGCAGGATCATGGGCAACAGCTTCTGGGGTGCCAGTTACAAGAATTTACTGTGCTTACAGGTGTATTCACCTTCCCCAGCTTCTGGCATCTCCCAGTATTTGGCACGGCTGCATTTTGTGGATAAAATGGTTATTACACAGAGGTCAGAACAGTACAAGAAGGGAACAATGTATGGTTTGTTCTGGGGATTTTCTGCCACAGTAGCTGAAGTCAATGTGTAGTAACAGCCCTGTTTACCTACTTCTGATGTTAAAACTTCAACCATAGTGCCCCCCCCATACACAACTCGAGTCCATGGGGACCTGCTGAAAGCTTGATGAAGCCAAGGTTTGACAACTGCTGTTAGAATAATTCACAGATCATGATGTTCTGCTTTCATTCAGAAAAATGCCACCCACGTGTTTTGTGTAATCTCCAGCCCATGCAGGAAGAGGTTTGGGGAGCTTTTTTTGGTACTCTAAATATACTAATTTTATTAGCACCTGTGCTTATTACAAGACCTATTACAAGGCAGTGATGGCAGCAGCAGCCTGCTGTCCAGAGGTAAGCCTACACCCAGGACCCTGCTGAACACTGACATGGGGACCCTGCTGAAATTGGTTCCAGTTTTTCTTTACACCTCCAAAGAGTCCTACCACTATTGACTAATAGAAGAGCTGTGTACAAATTTATTTCCATTACAGCGCCTTGGTAAGTGCTGACATGTCTGAGATTTTTTTGTAAAGAACAAGTGCTTTTCACATTTGAAAAAGTGTCTTTTGCAACTTGCATGGACAAGTAGTTTCTATGAATTCTCTGGAGATGTCAGTGTCTAACATGGATTTTGTCCATGCACTTTTTTCTGAAAGCAGATACCTGCCCCCTTTGGTTTGCAGTTGGAGCAGCACGCTGTGCTTTTGCTTTTGGCACTGCTGATGCAGTGGATGGATGCAGAGCCCACTGTAAATGACCAAGCCCACAGGACTCTGGGGAGCTGTATGCCGCCAGTAACGTTTTAGTGTGTGTGCCATTTGAACCACCTTACAGTGAGTGCAAAACCCAATTTTTAAATTTTTTTAATTGTACTTGGAATTAACTGTTGCTGTGTACTAAACCCTCTTGTTATGAGCCCTAAATAAAAAGAACAAAGCACACCTCATGTGTTGTGTGTGTGCCACAGCTGTGTCACATTTCTTTTCTTTGGCTACAGACTTCACACTGGGGCCAGGGATTGTGGTTTGTGTGTGCAGGAACCCTGTCCCTGAGGATCTCTGAGCACAGCACTTCCCCCAGCAAAGGTACAAACCTTGGCATCCAGCCTGCTGCCTTCAGCACACCTTGGCCTCTGTAGAACTCCCTGTTTCCTGCACTCGCTAATGTAATTCTCAAATCTCTGCTGCTGAGGGCCGCAGGGTGAGGCTGAGGACATTTCCCAGCTGTGTTCCCTACAGCCCCCAGAGTGGGACCACAGCAGCACTTACCAGCCAGCAGCTGTTCTGTGTGAGCAGAGCTGGACAGGACTTTGCAAGCCTGAGCAAGGAGCAGATGGAAAAGGTGAGCCTTCCCATCGGGTCCTCTTTAGACCTGTAACTGCTGTGCAGCACCTGGCTGGTACAGCCAGCTCTGACCCAGTGGGAGGAACTGTGCAAAGGAATAACAGTAGTTTCATTGTGAGCACAGAAATGGTGTACAGCTGTAGGCTGTCAGCCACCTGACCCCTACCCAAAAACAGTGTGGGTTCTGAGCTTGTGAAAAAGCAAAATTGCAAGACAGAGGATTAAAGCAGAGTATTAAATTTAACTACATCTTTATTGAATTGTGCATATTCCATTGTATAATGATCTATATTGGGTACTCTATAATGTATTTCTTTTGTCCTCTCTCATGCTTAAAAAAGTATATTTATACATATATTATATATATTTATAATATGGCAAAGCTCCCCCCAACCTGAAGCTATCAGTCTAAAAGAGCTTTGATTTTATTTTTTCTTTTTGGAAAGGGAAGAAGAGGGGAGGCAATCCCATTGAAAGATAAAATGTGCAATTTTCTTTTTAAAGCAGTAAACATGAATGTATTTACAGCACTCAGCACAAGTTTGCTGCACAGACAAATCATCATTGCAATGACACTTCTTACACTTGCATTTCCAGTATTATACAGAATATTCCCAGTGACTGGTAACAATTAGTGTAAGCCATAAACCCAACTGCTGCTCCAGTTCATTTCTGGTCCACTGCAGTCCACTAGGAGGCCTAAGATTTCCAATTACAACTTGTGACAAAACATTTAGTTTTTCTTTTAGAAGTACAAGCGCTATTGTGCTGCACCAAATCAGCCAGCAGGGTGCCATGGGCACAACTTTGCTGAACTGTCCTTTGCGTGTGTGTACCCAGTTCCCAGTGTTGGTTGAAGGCAAGGGACACACAACATCTAAGAGTGGCACCCTGTTCTCTAACCAGACATGTGCTAGAGATCAGCAGATGAAAGCCCTGGCAACAAGAGACTCGTGTACGCTCATCTGCATTCCTCGAATTTAGCTCAGAATGCATCTTTGGCATCTTGGGAAAGCTGTAAGAAAATTGTTTTCCACTGTAGTAAATGGTTGAATTTCAAAATCTCTTAAAAGACAAATCTCCTAAAAGACAAGCTGCCTTCAAGCATTTAAATAATGGGGGTAGTGTTTACAATCTGTTACTGAAGGTCCTTCTCACTCATTTCTATGGCAATAGTTCCTGTTCCTCCTGGTCTTCTACCCGCTCTAGCTCTGCTTTACCCAAGATCCATCTGCTGAGCAGAGAGCTCACTGAGTCCCTGCCCCACTGAATGCCTCAGGGCACCAAATGATCAGCACCCAAGTCACTATTTTCCCCATGGTTGGTCAGTAGTAATTAAAGTAATTTACTTGGTGCAGGATAAGCATGTGTTTGTCATCTCTTTTGCAGTTAGTTTAGTGTCTTAAACGTCTCAAAACTTGACCAAGCCTGTGTCACAGTATTACTGAGTGCTGCCCCTGCAACACAACAGTGGCTTGGTCAGTCTTCATGGGCATTTTTTGACTGAAGGAAAGAAAATTCAGAAAGGAAAATTACTCAACTCAAAATCAGAATTCCAAAATAAAGCTTAAAACCCCACCAGCATGTGGCAAAAAACATTCAAGAGAAACTATCCCTTGGTAGTGTTAAATCCTCTCTCGTTTGGAGTCTGCCCCAATGGTGCAAGGGAATGAACGCAGAGCTCAACACCAGGTGCCACAAATGGGCCCCAAGGTTGTAAGACTCACCTGCAGCTGAGCAGCACTGTGTGACTGAATACGTAATCTACTCCTTAACAATGCTAAAAGGGAAAAAAAAACCCAGCAACCAACCAAACTCCCATGTTCTGGCTGCATCCTCACTACCTTCTGCCAGGAATTCATACTGCTTTTCCTGAGTGCAATTGATTTCAACATGACACTAGTTTAAGTAATACTCATATTAGGACTCACTTATAATCTTATTTTGAATAAAAAACAAATTTACCTTCAATGGTACCACTGTAGCAGAACAATTTGGTTCTATGCTGTTTTCTGTAAAAAGCAGAAAAATTCTCTTTTTGCCCTTCTGCTGTTGAAATGGCACTTTTGGTTCCTTAAACTGTGAAAAAAAAAAATTTAACTGAGAGGAAGACTGGCCACACTTTAACTCTGAGCTGATATATCTGGTTGCCTAAGGGCACAGAAAGAAGGAATTAGAAAACCTTTAAATGTGCAAGCCCAGAACAGTAAATGTTAAAATGCACTTGTTGAAAAAACTGCTTCCTCTCCCCTCAGACCTGAAACCAAATAATCCAGGTACCTGCACTTTGTTTTCCTGATGTGTGACTCGCTGTTGCCCTGCAGACAACTGCAAAGTAAGCTCAGGAGAGAAGCTCTTTGGCTTTAAGGTCATCACCAAGTCAGAGCAGTCAGTGGTGGTTTGCCGCAGGAGGAAACCACTGTGCAGGGTGAAGCAGGAAACTCCCTCTTCCATAGAAAACAAAAGAATTATTTAGACACTTATGCCTAACCTCCTCTCCCAGCTACAGGTGTTGAGAGACTAAACAGGACCCCTAGCAGAGCCACCTGAAACACGTTAGCTATGGTTTGTTTAGAACCTGTGGGGTTTTTTTTGGTTTTAAAAATAATTTCTCATCTAAGCTTAGTGCAGCTGGAAGAGTCTCGTTTTCCCTTTCAAAGCAACTCCCCAACACCTGGATTGTGATGTAAGTGTCTGAGAATAACTCCCTGCTTTCTACACTTGGGCTGCAGGCACAGACACCTGGCTGAACAGGGCTCTGGCACTCAGAGGTGGATGCCACGCTGCATAGCAGAGGGGAAATGAAAACTAAATGTGGAAAAGATTAGCAAACAGCTGAGCCCTCTCAGCTGCCCCTGCAGCAGCAGGGCTCCCCTGACACCCACCTTAACAAGCGCCCAGCCCGTGTGCTGCCTCACGTAACACAGCTCCAGCCATACACTCCGTGGATTTTGGGATCAAAGCACTCTTGTGTCCAGAGTATCAACACCCAGCTTTCACATGCCCATTTTAACACTGCCAAAACTATTACTGCCCATGTTTGTAGCAGGAAGCCTCTTCCTGGGTGTCTGAAATCCAGGCCCTTAATTCTCTGATTTAATGAATATTATGGTGCAATTATGAGATGACTGCATATGGGGGCAAATAACTTACTTGCAAAATAAGGTTGTAAATATTTACTGTCACAAAACCACAAAAATATACTGGAAAAGCAATTTATGATGGGGGCTATCTCAACCTGAAAAGGGAACCAGGTTGTCCGAACCACACTGCAGCCAAATTTCCATGCTCAGCTGAGAGAATGCAAGCAACAGCCACTCACTGGATCACTACTGCCTTTGGAAGGAAACTTGTAACAAGAAGGAATACAGGGTGCCACCTTTGCTGACATTCATTCTTTTTGCTGCAGACTTAGGAGTTACACAGCTGTCTCCCAGCAAATTGTGGGCAGCCTGCAGTAGTAAGCATGGATTCATTGCCTAGGGAGAGATGCTGGGGAAATGAATGTGAGCACAGGAAAACGAGAACAAAGCTCAAATGCCGCTGCAGAAATTGCACTGATATGCTGAGTCCAAAGCCCAGAGGTACCCGCACTGAATGAACTGAAGTAAAGGGGCTGGAGCTGACACACACCAGTGAGGCTGTCTTGGGGAAAAGAAAAGCAGGTGGGGCAAGCAGAATTCCCTGACTGCTCTCACCTGGGAGCACATGCTGCATCAGCCCAGGCATGTCTTGCCAGGAGTAGGGGAATGTGGCCGCTTCTCAGTCACGGCTGTAGCGAGCACCTTTTGCCCACTGGTGCGTCTGAGCCCCAGGAGCTGCGCACAGGACAAAGCAGCAAGAGAACCGACGGTGAAAATTACAGCACCCATGAACTGCAGTATAGCTTAACAACCCTCCTGTGAAGTTAGTCACCAGCTACACTGAGCATGCTTAAAATCAACAATGCAAATGCTTTTAAGGACACTTTGTAAGCACAAAAATAGTAAAAACAAAACTTGGTGAACAATTTGAAAGATACAAAAAAGTGCCTTTCTGTAGCAGTGCTTTAAAAATGCACACAATGGTATATACTCTTATTGCTCAAAAAATCTAGTCTGAAATATTAAAACAATTTCCAGAGGTGCTGAAACAGATTTTTAAAAAACCATATGAAACAGGTCAGCAGAGACAGCACCACTAATTTTTCTCTTTTCATGATGTACCTATTTAAAACTATATAGTTATAGATGTGTAATTTTCCACTTCAAATTAGCAAAACTTTTTTTCCTATTCATAAAATATTCACAAAGACATTTATTTCATTATTTGGATTAAAAAAACCCAAACAAACTTTATAAAAAAAAGGAATGGGGGACACTATCACAATATTTCTTAAATCTATCATCCTGAATTACTCTAATGAGAGATTAGTTTATATTGGTTTTACACATGTGAAGATACTGCCAGGTCAAGCTGCTATCTTTGTTTCATTCTTTGGGAAAAAGAAGGCATTTAAAGTTTGCTTTTGGAGAAAAAGTATCCAAACAGGGAAATGATTTGCCCTACGAGCCTATTGACAGTATCCCCATGGTGACAAGGGAAGCCGTAACAGCTGAAGATTGAAGATGGGGTAGTTATGGTCCAGGCATTTTAGTTGTTTTACAAAGGCTGTGTCCCACCACCCTGCAAGGAATGTAAAATGATACATAAGACCACTTACACCTTATCACAAGCTCTGAATATGTGGGTAAGACTGTACAATCAAGATACTGAAGTAGCCACTGAAGAAAAAGGACTGTCACACTTGATCTGGTGACCGATTGTAAATTGGTGACTAACAAAAACCAGGCAAATCAACAGTCTATTTTCTACTCATATGGGCCCTTAGATGAAATTCCTAGCAAATGTTATTGCCTCTTTAAGGCTGTTTTATTTCCAGTCTTCTTCCTTGACTGCTACAAGTGTAACTTTGTAATAAACAGGTTAATGCACTGGTCACAGTCACTTCCGGTCAAAGAAAAGAGAGAGAATTCCTACTCTGCTTGTCCTGAAATTGTTGCTCCCTTCTCTTTCCAGAAGGGAAGGTTTCCTGACAATTTCTAATCAATTACAAACAATACTTTCTTTACACATTTCCAGATGCTTGTTTTTGTGAAGACACTACATCTTACCAGGCACAGACCAGGTGAGACTGGATGCTGGGCATGCCTGTGTGAGTACACAGTGCTTTCTACAGAAACCTACCTGTTCATTCAGGGTAAGAGCTGCACGGACAGCTCACGGATCGCCGTGGGTCAGCCTTGGGAGTTGGCAGGATTTTCGACTGCAGGAGTCCTGGCAGCTTTCAGAAGGGGTTAACACAAATATATTCATCTTGAGCCACAGAAACAAACGATTGAGCCTACTATCAGTTAGAATGCATAATGGTTTGGAATAATACATATTTATCCTACTTAACTGCATGAACAAATAAGTTTGAAATAATTTGTATCAGTGTATACTTTTAAACTATTTGAAAGGAGGGGGAGGCTCTTTATAGTATAAATATATTTCACTCCAGCCCACTATATATAAAATCTATTTCTTTCCTCTGAACATACTCATTTTCAGTAGTATTATGACCAGAATGTTTTGGTATTTGGTTGCATCTGTACTTTTCAATCAATGGACAATGTACAGTTACCAGCCGAACACCTCAGCTTTGCAGAATTTACCCACCACAAACTGCTGAGAAGTTTGTGGGTTTGAGTTTTTTATTTCCTTTCTTTAAAGTGCCCCCTACATCTCCATCTTTATGGTAAGATTTGACCAGTTAGAGTCCGATTCCAGATAATATACTGACTGAAACAATAAATACGGTTCTACAAAAACATTCTGGTTATCTTCTATAATTGCGACGAAATATATCACAATATATTATATACCTACACTTATAATACATGCACAAACATGTCTCACGTGGACAGACACTACAAAAAAATTATCTCCCTCCCCCTCCCCTAAATGCAGAAAAAGTGAGAAAATGGGGGTTTGGTCCAATCCATAAGAAGGGTAAAAGAAACTGAAAGAATGAAGCCAACACCTCTCTACTCACTTTTCCCAATAAAGTATCAACACCCCTAAGCCCCCAACTTTTTTAACCTAGCCATGAAAGGGGAATTTCTTTACATTTAGCCATAGCTGCAGTTTGGGATCAGCTCTTTTAATGGGGCTATCATCCACATCCCTGCATCCTCTCCACGTGCAAAAGATCATGGGCTGGCCGATCACAGAGCAGCCCACAAGTCATGGAGAGCACTGGCCCTGGGGACTGACTACCAGTCCCGTGACAGCTTGGTGTTCTGATCCCTTTTGGGGGGCGCGGGGGGTGGCCCCCTCCGTAACGTTGCATAGCCAGATATATGACTGCCCCCAAAGCTGCTGGTCTTCTGCTGGTCAGCCAGCAGCTCTGGCGGGGGTGGAGGCAGGGCCATGTCGTCCATGGTGGCCGTGGGCTCCGTTCTGGACATCCGCGCGGAGGAGAGGGAGCCGTGCCGGGTGATGGATTTCCGCTGCAGTGTCCGGTTGAGGTCCGCCAGGAATCCCGGCTGAACGCTAAGGCTGGATTTGGGTGACGTGGGCACTTGTGGGCCAGCTGACCCTGGGGGCTCGGCGACCTCCGCCTGTGTCAGTCGGGTGCTGTCGTTCCGCTTGGGGCGTGTGGGTGGTGGGGCTTTTTTCACAGATGGTTTTGACCATGCCTGTGGCTGGGGATTTACAACAGCAACTTTTGGGGAGGTGCTGCCTGAAAACACAGATGGAATTTCTACTGGAGGGGGAGGAAGATCTATTTCAGGTGGTGGTGGTGGGAAGTCTGAATCGGATGGTGGTGAAGGGAATTCAACCACAGGTTCCTTTCCAGACACACTCGGAGCAGAAGCCTTGGCTGGGATCCCACCTTGTGGAAGGACGAAGGGCAGGCTCACACCAGAAAGGTTAAGCTTTCCTGGCTTTGGAGGGGCTGGAGGAGGTGATGACTCCTTAGAAGGAGATCCTGATGGCTCTGGTGAGTGTGCAAATTTGCTGACAAGGCGGTCCACTGATGGCCTCTTGGACTCATGGTACTCAGTGGAGCTTGTGGACTTGATGCTGGAGTTGCGCTGAGGTGTTGGAGGCGGTTTCTTCCCTCAGGGCTCGATGTCTTGCCGGCCTTTTTGACTGGAGACCCTGATTTGTCAGGTGGGGGAGAACCTGCAGAGGAAGCTGGGGAAGGAGGTGGAGGAGGAAACACTAAACTGCTCTCTGGTGGAGGAGGGGGGAAATCTGGTGAAGGAGCAGCAGCGGGCTGCCATTTGGGCTTTGCCTTCACTGCTGGAGGTGACTGTGGAGCCACACTCAGTGGAAGGGGTTTCAGAGGCTGAGGCTCAGTGGAAGATGGTGTGGGAGGAGGGGGGAACTGGCTGACTATCTGCTTCACCACTGACGGCACTGGGGACTGAGGGGATGGAGGAGGCTTTACTGAAAAACTCTGCTGCTTTGGGAGCGTTGCAGGGGGAGTGGGGCCAGGAGGGGCTCCGGGCAGAGGAGGCACGTGGGGAGAAGTGACACTTGGTTGTTTCTTTATTGCAAGGGGCAAGGGTGCAGTCACAGGGGGAGCGGCATGGGTGACCCCTGGTGATGCTGCCTTCCCACTAGGCTGAGGAGGCAGAGCTGCCATGACAGGCTTTGGGGGTGCCTGGGGTGGTGGTGGGGCTGGCACAGGAGGAGGCGGTGGTAGCAACGAGGAGGCAACAGCGGCCGGGCTTATATTTGGTTGAACCTGATGTATCTTGGGGGGCGG
Source organism: Sitta carolinensis (assembly GCA_032173965.1). Lineage (NCBI taxonomy): Eukaryota > Metazoa > Chordata > Aves > Passeriformes > Sittidae > Sitta > Sitta carolinensis. The sequence continues at coordinate 24,797,231 of CM063288.1, forward strand.
CGGCGGCGGTGTGAACTGCGGCACAGAGGGGGCACAAGGTGCCGGCTTCAGCTGTGCCATGGCCGAGCCCGGTGTGGGGGGCGGCGGTGGGGGCGGGGGAGGCGGCATGACCCCGTTGGGGGGCACCAGGATCTGAGGCTTTGCCGAGGGCGGGGGCGGCGGCGGCGGGGCCTGCTGTGCGGCCGGCGCTTTGGCAAAAGGGCCGCCGTGCTGGGCCGCGTTCTGCAGCCGGGTGATGGTGCTGTACTTGACGAACATGGTGGCGGGCGAGCCCGCGGACGGGGCGGCCTGGCTGGGCAGCGGCGGGGGCGGTGGGGGCGGCGGCGGCGGGGGCGGCGGTGGTGGCGGGGGCGGGGGGGGGGTGGGCAGCGGCGGGGACGGCTGCGATGCTGTGTAGGGGGTCACCGCTTTCGTCTGCGGGGACACGGGAGCTGCGACAGACACGAAGGGCCGACCTGCAGGCTCCACTCGGGCCTATGGGGAAGGGATTTTTAGTGAACGTGGAAAGGGAGAAAAAGAAGAGAGAGGGAAGGAGGGAGAGAGGGAAAGAGACAAAGAGATTATAAAGTCAAGGTCTAAATGTGCCCAACATTAAAAATTAAGTAGCAGATTACAGCATGCAAGAATTATTAGCAAAATACTGGAGCAAGAGACAATTCCATACACTGACAAGCCTGGACCATGCAAGAAGATGGGGCAGGCCGGGAGCGGAGCCGGCAGAAGTCAGCGGAGCCAAGCTTGTGCTCCGAGGGAGGCCGGCGGTCAGAGGGGGAATGCGCCAGCCTCGACACTCCCGCGGGCAGGCAGCGGGGCCCGCCGAGAATCGCTATGGGCAAGCGTAATTACCCAAACAGAGCCCCCCTGAGCCCCCCAGGCTGTGACAGAGGACAGAGGCAGAGCCAGAGACTCTGTGGACGGTTCAGTTCACTATGACTGGAATCAAACTACACATGGTCTCCCAGAGCATGTCAAACCCTTACATCTGTTAGTTCAGGCCTTACACTGTTCAGTGTTACAAAATGCAGAAATCCTGAACTGCTCTAAAACACACTGAGAGCAAGCTCTGCACAGGAAAGGAATACTACTGAGATATTTTTCCTTCACATGCTCTGCTATCCACAAGTGGTGAGGAAAAAAATAGGGAAAAAAGAGAACCAAGTTTTCCTGGGAAAATTTCCCCAGAAGGAAATGTTCAGACATCTGCAAAACAAAGTAAACTTGGGAAAGGAAAATTACACATGCAACTTATACGTTAAGCAGAAGAAATAAGGAAAAACAGGGAAAGGCTGACTAATGGAAGGATCAATGGGAAAGCAGCAAGCAGTATTTTAGTCTACTCGTTGGCTTGTGCTCAAGTTGTTTCTCAAAAACTGTAAGCCTACATTCCCCTCAAAAATTAAAATGGTAATTGCACTACTCAATTATAAACAATTGTAAACAATACTCATTTATAAACATCCTCCTAATACAAAGTGTTCTGGCTACAAGCCAAGTTGTGAATTTCACAGTGCACAGCATAGAAGCATGCATTAGAAATAAACCACCACCATGGCAACTGACCACACTGGGTACCTATACCTTATTATTAGATACTTTGCAATAAGTTAGCTCAGTTATGCTCATCTGCACAGGAAGAGCACATTTGCATATTGTTTTATTCCAAACACACGTGCACAGTGTCTGCATGTGCAGAACACCACCAAAAGGATTAGAGTCAGCAGCAATAAACAGTGATTTTACAACAAACATGGGGTGTGCCTCTGCCTGTCATATTATGTCTGGAAGGCAAGAATATTAACAGGTCTGGATCTAAATCAAGGTGTTCACATTACAAAACAGAAATCTTGAACTCTTGCAAGTGTTAGTCTGTAAATTACCATTCTCCCAATCACCCAGGTTAATGAATTTTCAATTAGCACCACCTGACCTTAATTGTGCCCTGTATAAGGCACCATGGGTGTGCTGCCTTTAGTTGTGCTGAGCTTCATTTTTGACACCTGAGACAGCAAAAGGCAACAGGAAAAACAAAGGCGGCATAAAACAGACAGAGAGGGAGATGAAGGCATAACAGAATAGCTATCCCTGAATGGCAAGACCTTGGGGAATCTTGATTTGTCCCTAAAAGCACACATGGTGAGCATGCATTTGGGTATTTGTTGTAGCATACTGTTTGAAATACTCTGTTCAAAATCTAACAATCAGAATGAGACTTATTGAGCTCTTTACTGCCCAACTGGGAACAAATGAATAAAGTATTCTTCAGGCAAAGAGCGATCTTTCAAAATATGAAGCAGATGGATTGTCTGCATTTTGGGAAAAGTTTTTCTTAAACTTAGATATAGTTGAAAGAGGGAGGTGTTTTCCTTATACTCATTGAAGACAGTAATTTTCAAAGTGAACAAATTAAACACTCAGGACAGAGAAAATACTACTGTGCATCTCAGGAGGGGGAGCCCCTCGTATCTCCACAGAATCAAATTAAGTTTTAACATCCAGAAACATATTCTGTGATACTTTGTTTACAGTAGAAACTTGAGAGAGATTTGTCCATTTTTTGTCCTTAGAATTATGTGATGCCCTTCTGTATCTTGAAAAATTACTTATTGCATACTAGAAATTCCTATTTGTAACATGCATCCTCCTCATGACTATATGGAATTCTAAAAAATTTCTATAAAAAAATAGTATTTCTTTTTATATCAACATGCCTCTTTTATTTTTTATTTTAAAGCTATTTTTTCCTAAGAAAACAAACTTTTGCAATTGAACTGTCTCCCATCTCTTTTTCCATGCTTTTGGACTGGTTAGCAAATTTAGGTCAAATATGACAGACTCTAATAATCTCAGTATGTTTTTGACTTCAAGAAATTGTTACAAAGTTACTGGCAACTGGTAAATGAGGGAAAAGTGGGCAGAACTCACGCATTATTAATTTCTTGAGGCACTAGTACAACACTGTGGCTGCAAAGAGCACCCTGCAGAGTCACAGCATGCTCTGCTCTGCCCTGCTTGCCCAGGGGAACGAGCCAAGGCTGACAAGGTGGGAGAGAGCTCTTTGCACAAGGGGAAGGGGCATGCAGAAAAGTTCTGCCACTTGGCAGCAACACGCCCACATGAACTTCTCAAGCCAGCTTTGACACCAAAGCACTGTAGCAAAGCTGCCTCTGAGCTAACTGGAGACTAATCTGACTAAAGCACGTCTCAGTATCACCATAAACACCTTCTTCTCTAAATTACAATTCTTCAACACTGTCATTGCCTTTCTTGCCACGCAGTTTAACATTGTCCACTGCCAGTCTGATTTCCTAGTTATTCCCTGGGCCAGATTTACACTGTAGTTTCACTCAAAGTAAATTTGTCACCAATTCACTCAATTGTTTAAGACAGCTTCTGTAAGTTTACACAGTTCATTTGGATCCTTTGAAAGTTTTAGGACAATTCATTTACCTGTGTTATGCGTAAGGTGAAGAAATGCACCTTTTCTGGGATTTGCGGAAAGGAATTCAATCGTAATCTTGATAATCTTGATACATGGATGGCCCTCAACAGGAAGCATTCTGAATATTTAATCAGGCAGCACAAAAATTCTTGGGGGTTTATTTAGATGAGCAATTGCCAGCCAACTTGATAAAGAACAACAGCAACCCCAAGGTAGTGAACTTCAAACTTTTGCTTAAAATCTTACATGGATTGTATGTAGCAGCAGGATTTACACTGAACCCAAAACTTGAGGAAACAGTAACATTATCATTCTCACAGCAGTACTCTTTCACCTTTGTTGGATACCTGCTAGCCAATGCCCCATCTCGTGCAGCTCACTCCTGCAGAAATGATGCATCTTATACCCACACAGAAGCCATCTGCTGATGGACATGCACCACAAGTTGCACTCATGCAGTAGAAAAAACTTGGACCACAATTTAGCAAGCAAATTTACATTCCTTGACTGAGTACTACATTACTATTAGAATCAGACAACTTCCAAGCCAGCAGGCACTGCAGAGAAGTTATGAATCCCAAAGGATGCAGCCATGTCAGCTTTTACAGTAAAGTGCTTTCTCATTTGAAAAGGTGATGTGTTATCTTTAATTATTTATATGAAGCACCAGTGCCAGGTGTATTGACATGTGGTTTTAGTTTTAAGCAGCTTGCTTCTCTAGCTTGAACCTGGGGAAGATTCAGAACTGACAGAAGTAATGACAGCTTCTCATAGTTCACTTCCACAAGTAGCTGCTACAGTTAATGACATCAAGGCTTGTCAGGGACCTGGAGAGTCCTTCAAACCTGACAACAAACCAGCTTCAGTGGAATTTCTCCTGTGCATGGAAATCTTCCCCAGTAACTACAACAACAGTTTACCACAGGAAGAACAGGAAACTAACCAAACCACAACAGACCTGAGCCCCAGGCTCAATAGGTTAAAGTCTTTTGGAACACTCTACTCAACAGGAGATACCACATCTGCCTTAATCCAGAACTGCTGACAATGCCAGTACTTTTGTTTTGACCATATCTGAGGTTACTGGTTCCATTTCCACCTAATATAAAGGAAAACTTTTGAGTAAAAATTACCGAAATACTTCAAAATATATATACCTGCTTTCAGGCTCCAGTTATTCACATCTTTACAAAGGAAAGATGTGGCTACTTAGCTGGAGAAAGATCCTAGTGAAAGAATTTCATTCAACTTGTTAACAGCTTATCTTTTTATTTTGTCTTCATTCAACATTAGTAAATAGGACTCTGTGAAAGGGGCTGTATAATGCCTTCAAAGAACAAAAGGGCATTCTTCTATGCACACAATTAAAGGAAAGAACAGAAAGGGCTGAATTACCTAAAAAAGTGAATCCTAAAAAACAATTATATAGCAGTGTAAATCAACCATGTAAAACAGAGAAATGCCACTCAGGACAGAGGTGGAAGAGATAAAACACCCTGTTTCATACATTTTGTTGGGCGTTGGTTCTCAAATTAAAGTCTTCTTGTTACCTTGCTGGATTCCTCCAGTTGAGTGCCTCGTTTCCAGGCCTCAGAGAACATGGAACTGACAATGCTTTGGGAACGGACATGTCCAGCTGTCTGGGTGTCAGAAACTCCACTGTCAGACTGATTAGAATGATTTGATTGAGATTCTGTTCAGAAAAAAAATTAAGGAACAGTTAGCATATGCTTCTGAATGTAAGAGTAATGTCAGTATGCTTATAATACAACTCTGTGTGACTTGTTAATTAACATGTCCTCAGAAGACATTGCTCCCAGTAACGACTGCATAAGCTCTAGCTCACATTCAGGCCATCACCACCTGAAAAATAAAACAGTGCAACAGATGCCTGGTATTAACCAAACCTGAAGCTGCACACGGATGAGAGCATGTCAGATATGTTTCGAAGTAAAACCACACTGCAGCTGTATGGGTTCTGAACCATGCCACATCCCTGCACTTTGGGAAAAGCCCCATTTCATGCAGTACATGCAGCCTGCTCTCTCCAGCACTCCCTCCCAGCACAACCTATAAAATGGACCCTGGGCACAGGCTGTGGACAGGCAAACTGCACCAGCCAAGGCAGGACACTGCTTCCAATGACCCATTCCTCAACACAAGAGAAGGACTGGTGTGCATACTGCAAGTAGCCAACACAGATGATGCTTTGGGTCCACAGGGTGTCTTGACAAGACAGCAGCAGGCACTGCCAGACCAATTTAGTCAGCCTGGCACCTGCTTTTTGTGTAATCCCAAACTATCCTGGCACAGGTTGGAATGCAACTTTGGCAGAACATGCATGGCTGGTGGGCTGCGGCTCAGCTCCCTACAAAAATTGACACTTTATCAGAAAAACACCGAGGCTGGATGGAGAAATTGTCAGTAGAATTTGTCAAGAATTTAGTGCTATGCCACACAGTTGAAACAACAAGGTACCTTCCCAATTAGGCTGCATTTGCTTAGCTTGTTCTTACAGGCTGCTTTCTGAACCTTACTTCCCAACTCCTATCTGTGGTGGACAAAACACCTTCACACAATAACACATTTTCAATAAAGAACCTAGCCCCTGAAGGTTCTGAATAGCCCACCAAAGCATCAGTCAGCTCTGAACAATGAAATTACACTGTGTAAACTATTTATCAGTTTTTAAACTGTCACTTGCAACAAGAAACCAGCCCCAGTTCTGCTGAGAGAGAAACAGGAGCACATTAATGCAGGCATGCACAATTTGACATGGGAACAGAAATGGTATTTTCAAAATTTCCTCTAAAGAGATTGTTTGGATCTTTGCCTTTGGGCAGTGGCTATTTCTCATTTTCCAATTTCAAACATTTCAGTCAACAAAGCAGTTTAAGAATTACGTATATATGTTCTATGCATCATTACAATATAAATTTGATTTTTCAAATAGATGAACATAGAGGCATCAGGAATTTGAAATTATGTTTTCTCTCCTCTCAGTATAAGAAAAACATTGGTTTTTGGAGGAGAACAAGAAAATGATGCATAGTTCAAATACATACATCGCTGCAAGTAACACAGCAAAATTGTTTTTTACCTGTATGTGCATATATATAGATGAACATTATAGATAAAGTCTATGTTTTAGACTAAACATAGCATAAAAGACTCTGGAGAATTAGTCCATTTCCTGCTAGAGTCTCTTGAGGCATCCAGACAGCAGATGATAACAAAGGCAATTGAATCCTTGTATTATGAGATAGATCACATTGTTACCTGGCAAACTAGATGAGCTGGAGCCTGACTTGATACTGGAGCTAGACAAGGAGGTCCAGTCATATGCTGATTCTGTTCTCTTCAGTGCTTCCTGATAGTTCATGTAGAGTTGCTTCCCGTACTAAGCAAAATGACAAACAAGTTTAACAACTCTATATAGGCTGTGCACTATTTTCAGACTGTTGAGCTCTACCTCTGGCTTCTCTATTACATATTTCCTCCTGCCAGGCCTCCCAAAGCAACACAGGTTCTATGTTAAAGAGTTCAGTCAATATAAATAGTATTAGTGAATTGCTGAAAGAAGGAAAAACAATTTATGCTAGAAGAGACAGTGTCAAGCAAGAAATCAGTCAATGAATAAACTAAGACAAGCTGAGGATCTTGGAAATCACCTCTATTTTCTAAATTCTCCTTTCCCATAAGCCTTCTTTTTTAAAATCTGAAAGGAGCTGGCTAAAATCTATCCATGATATAAGTCAGAACTGTGTCATGCAACAGGAGCGCAGAAGAAACAAGAAAAGGCCCAATTACTGAATCATTGTAACAAAGCTTAATAATTTCGCTAAGGAATGAAAAGCATAAAAAGATTTTACAGTTTGTGTTCAAAATAGTTAAACACAGGGAAGTCAGATTTACCATGTATTTTGCTAAGTAACTGTAAATGGTTTTAAGCAGGTGATGACAATTACCCATGACAACAGTAGGATGACTAGGGGTTACCTTAGCAATGCGGATGCCATTGATCCACTGGTGTAGGGTTCTTACATCATCACAGCAAAGATATTTGATATACTGGGATTTCTTCTGGATCTGAGGATGCTGCAAAAAATTTTTAGAGTCTTATCAATGTTTTCATAGCTAGGAATGCAAGGAAAGCATCTATTTGTTGAGGTCTATACAGATAAACCTAATGATGGAAGCTCTTCAACAGTATTCTGTATTTAAGCCCACTTAAAAATGTTCCAGAATATTTCAGGAGGTGAATTTCAATGGGGATTGCTCCACAAACACACTTGGCAGTGTGTCCAGTACATAATGATTTCAAGTTTGAAACACTAAGAAAGAGCAAATCTTTCACTATTTCAGGGCTGTACTACTTTCTACCACCAAGAGTCTTCTGTACCTAAGGACCGATTCACCAGTTGACAGAGACAACTGATATTTCACCCTTCTCTCACATAAAAATCCCCCAAACTAGAGGAAAACAAACACACTGGTCTTCTCTGCCTTTGCAGGCTTAAGTGAGACATTCCCCAGGTGACATGCTGTTAAGCACAATTCTATTTTCAGCTTGTAGAGCCTTCAAGGTTCCCATCCTGCTGACACAGGGCGATCATCTAAAAATACTTGCTGCTCCCACATGCTTGTATAAAAAATGTAAAGGCACTATATTTATCAATTCAGCAGTCAAGAAAAAAATGTGAGTTTTTCAAAAATCAGATGCTGGAAGTCATCCTGGATGGACTATTCAGTTGTTTCCTGTCCAAGCTGTAGAAGTTACAGGTCTCTCAGCTGTTAGTGTAACTGAATAATCCAGTTCATATAATTTCCTCTGTTAGCTTACAGCTCAGTGACACAACAGAATTTTGCTAGAGGACTGTAGGTATTTAAGTTTTACTGAAGATTGTCTAAAACATATATCAAAGAACTTGTAAGCTTTTTCAGAATATTTTATCCTGTTGCCTTCCAACACAATTATTTTAAAATTAACATAAGAAGTTTATGTCCATAAACAGAATATGTATAACAAATTTTCTTATGATACTAGACAGTTGTTTTCATTTTCCACTACCAGCTTCCTTCACATACATGGTTGTATAACAAAGAAGAGTCTATAGAAGCAAATACAATTACTTTGCTAAAAAGCCAGCTTCTTCCTGGACTTGTTAAAAAATTTGGTTATACAGAAATAAAAGAACTCAGAAATCTGACATTTAGGACCAAAGAGTCGACTTTATATACTAGCACACATATGTTACATTAAACAATAGCACAGCACCTAACTTGAGCACACTAAGTTTTGATATAAACAAACGAGTGAAGATAAAGACAAATCCAGTCTGGATGTTAGTAGATAACTGGGCCTTCAGTTTGTATTTGCCATTCACCTGTTCCAAAGAACATACTTCCTAGCTTAGTGAGCTTTTGTGGCACAAAACTATTTTTATTTTAAAAACTGTGTGGTTTCTATACATTTGTATTAATTGAAAACATTGATGGAACATTATAAGAACTGATGAAGACAGAACTGAATCCTGCTTAATATAATAATTTGGTGATTCATCAGTTCCACACAGAAAATACAGCTTCACTTGGTGTAAGCTACCCAACTAAATCTACCCCTTTAATTTACTTATGGACAATTTCTACACATTTTTGTGCCTTCATGAATGTTGCCATTAAATTTTATGCTCAGAATGGCAAGTTTTTTTGTTTTGTTTTTTTTTAATCTATTTTGTGTGGTCAAAAAGTCTGAAAAAATAATTTACTATTAATCTGTCCAAATGATATAGACAAAAATGGCATGTAAGTAGAAAAAAATCAATTTACATCAAGGAATTTATATATACCTACAAATACTGACATTTTTGTTTGCATTTAATGACCTATAAAAACATACATTGTCCACTAATATGTGTCCCATAATTAACATTCAGTGTCTCCTCAGTGGGCTCCAAGACAAGCCCTGTCCACTGGAAAATGAAATCCTTTTTCAGGCAGTGGACAGGCAGCCATACACTCCAGGCACCATAAACTGCCTAAGGTACTGACACATACAACACCACCTGAGCTCCAGAGCAGGGAGGGGAAAGTGCAACTGTAGCCATCTCTTGTTACTGGCATCATATCAAATCCATGAAGACACCTTACTTGCTGTGAACACAGTGTGAAAGCCTGTTTTAAAATAGCTTGGTACCCAGCTATCTTGCAGGAACTGACACCATGCTGAACGTGTTGTGGGAGTCAACAGAAACTAGGAGACATGTTGGTGCAAAGAAAATTATTTGATGCACTCAAGTTACTAGATCTGTTTAAGATCAGGTCACTGGTTTTATAAGAGTTTTTACTACTTGCTCTTTCTACCCGCCCTTTACACTCAGAAGATGCCTCCTTCACAGCATTCCTTTCCCCTCAGGTTGGTTCATAAAGGGTAGATTTGAATCTTTAATACCAATTTGTGCACTACTTTGGACCTACACTGAGATGATAACTCTCTGGAATTAGCATTTCAAGGGGTATTATCTCTTTGAACCTAAACAGTTGTAAGGTTTAGAGTTGCAAAATGGAAAAGAAGACCTTAGTGTATGTTTTAGAGTATAATGAACAATTAAATAGCCTGGCACTCATTAGTGTGGAAATAAAACATTTCATGGCAATATGAAAACGTTTATTAAGTCAGGACCAGCACAGGGAACAGGCAACAACTGTTCACTAACTGTTCACATGGTATACAAGAACTAGAGGAAAATGAAATGAAAAGCAGTGGATGGTTCAGGACAAGTAAGAGTGCACTGAAGGCACAGCCAGCTGCTGCAGTGTTACCTTCAGCACTAAGCAATAGTCTGTGGGTGCCTTGTATTTGTTCCGATAGTCCTGTCCATAGTAAACACTGACATGGTCTAGCTGCAGAAAGCACACAAGATCCCGTGAGACCTAGTAAATACAAAAATGGTCATTTACAAAGTATCTTTATAAAAATCCACACACATTGACACAATCAGTCTAATGTCAAGATCCAATACTAATATAAGGTCTAGTTAAGGTCATATAGTAGTTTCAATCTGATTCAAAAACTACCAACACAGGAAGGAGATACAGCTATGCATAAACTCTTTCATCACACCTTCATTTTTAACCAAATTCAGTCTGGTTTTTGTGTTTTGTCTGCATTTTGCCTTTTGACAACGCTTTACACTGAACTACTAATGTTTACTCAGAGCAGGTATCAGGAGAAAGTCAGTATGATTGGTTGATCAGGAAGTTATTAGCTGCTGCTTACATTTCACCTTAGTAATAATCAAGGTGTTCAGATTCCACTGCTACTGTGAGTAGAATTCTAAAGATGTTTGGCAGTGAGTGTAGGGCAAAGAATTTCAACAGGCTACTTGCACACAGATTGTTTTAATGAAGCAAAAGATTATGGAAAGAACATCTGACATGCATTCAGCTCTAAAGGGAGCTGTTGTGCTGATAGAGATTTCCTCTTTGTTCCCAGATGTGTGGGAAGTGGACTTCCTGTACTAGGAATCATCTGATGCTGTCAAGACTGATGGCATCATGGATGACTTGAACTCGCAGTACTTCAGCCTTGAAGCTGTAATGTATTTGTAGTGGCTTTCTACTTTTACATTACTGATACAGAGAACAGCAGTAAGTGATCCTGAAGAAATGGAATTACATTTACCAGTTTCAAAAAATGTAGCACCAATTAGTCCAAAAAGAATCCCATTTATATGAACTAACTAAGCATAATGAAATTATGCAGACTGATTGTAAAGTTGGATTGATACTTCATCATTGACATTTTCAGAGCAATTTGGTCCTCCATCTGAATTCTGCTTAATCAAAAACTACCTTCTTAGCTCCCCCAAAAGCTTTCCCTCAAGTATTTCTGAACACCTAACCCTAAGCTAACTCAAGCAGGAGACCCTCCTGTATTCTTGTATTTTTAAACCAGGGCTACACTCTTCACATCAAGTGCTGCCACAAAAATTCACACAATATTTCCATGATAAAGCCAGCCTTTTAAATAAGGGATGTGGCACTTGGAAATGCACAGCAAAGCCAACTCTTGTGTGCACTGTTTACCAGCAAGAAACAATTCAGAGCAATTGCTTTGAGTAGCATACCTTTGCCTTCCCTTTAGGGACATAGTAGATTCCAGAAGCCCGAAGGAGGAAGTAACGTTTCTTCCAAGATTTCTTACCATCCTCTTTCAGCCACAAAACTCCCTCAATCTCTGGCACAGTTACAGAACTTCCACAGAAACATTCCTGCCAATAAACACAGTGATTTGGGAAACAGACAGAACAGAGAGCATGCAGTGGTTTGTTCTCAATGACTGAAATATTTATAAATAAATCCATGGAATGCATTCATAGCAGGGACAGCTCTTTTTTCACATGAGACACAAACTGCAGATTAATCATAGAAGCAATAAGATAATTCAAACATGATAGGGCATCTGAGCATTTGCTCAGTGCAACAATGACAAAAAAAATCATTACAGCTCATGTAAAGATCTTCTGACCACTGCTTCTCAGTAATAGATCCCCCACTGGCCTTACTGGCTTTAAGGTCACAAGGTCACCTCATACAGCCTCATATGTATAAGCACACACAAACCTAACTGTGCATCCATCAGACACAGCTGCAATTCATCCAGGAGTGCTTCGCTGCTACTAACTGCTCACGACACTGCAACTTTGGCTATTTATAAAGAACTAGCAGAGAAAACCAAATGCTTTAAATACACTCCAGATTAATATGCAGCACAGAGACTTATGAAGAATCCTACAAGACAGGAAGAATTAAGCAGAATTACAATTCTCTGCACGTAGTAGCTTCAAACAATTTTTTCATCCAGAATATACATACAAATATTTGTTAAAACGCATGGTAAAAATATACTAATAACATGCATATGCGACTTGTAAGTTAAACTGTTTAAATTTTAATCCAAAATTAAATATCCCAAATATTTACCTTTGGGTAACTATGTAAATCATAATCATTATTCTGGAAATCAAGTGGAACCTATGGTACTTCAACCATGTTAAAAAAATATTTAGTTTTCAGCTTATGAAGGCTACAATTTACTGTTTGCTTTATTTGCTCTACACTTTTATGCCCTTATTTATGTAAACTGGTTAATGTGCTTGATAATAATTAGTTTTCTGTCATGCATTTCTTAAAATTTAATATTTGCATTTTTTTAATTTTAAAATGTAATTCAAAAGAATTTTTACTACTTTGCTTATTATCAAAACTTGAAATACTAACTTAGACCAGTCTCCAGACCCATGCTCTAGAATTCTGTAGAAATAAAAATTCGGAAAGTGCTAGAAAAAGTTCTCTACCACCACAGGTCAAAAAAACAGGTGACAGTTCTGCAAATTTCAACTTGAAATTAATGGTTTTAGCCATAGCTACAGGCAACCTCAATTTGATTATCACTGTGTATAGTATTGTAGACACTAATCTAAATACAGAAACTTTTTTTTAACTGATCACATCTGAAATGGTGTTACATTGAAACAGATATTTATCTCAAATATAACACATTCCATTCAGCTCTGTCCATCAATTTCAATCACCACAACCTTTTGCAGTTTGTCTTCAAGCTCCAAAATGACCATTGTATCCTTTTTGGCTTGACATTCTTACCTCTAGCAGCACCTCTTTATTTCTGTCTGCCATCTCAGAGGTTTCTTTCTTCCCCAGAAGGTAGTTCTGTAACAAAAGAAAGTTTAATATTTCTATAGGTAATCTGAAATCAAGCCAAATGGCATTTCTTGTTTACTTTTCTGTAGCAGTAAAAACAAAACTTTGTTACTGAAACTGTCAGACTGCTAAATAATATATTGAAGTAACTTATAATCGCCTTTATCAGAAATATCAATCAGTCCATGCTCTTACCTAACAGTCTCATAACAACATCATCCTGCCTTTCCAAGGATCACATAACTCTCTGTTACAATGCCTCCAGAAATAAGAATACTATGAACTTGTATCAAAATAAAAGTATAAAAAACTCCCAGAGATCTGTTACATACTGTCATTATTTCTGCGTTCAAAGAAGCACACAATGTACTTCTTTCCACCTTAGTTTTGCCGAACAGAAATATTTATTTCCATAAAGAATTACTAAATAAAATACTTATTGACTTCTTAAAAGGAGCTTAATTATGCACAGGCACCATATCTTATTTAGTATGTTTTTTACTCTTATTCAGTTTGGAAACGACTGGGACAATGAAAAACATCTTCTTAACTCCTAGCTCTAATACTGGAAACCCCCCAAATATTCACAAATTTTCAACAATTCAGTATTTTAAAGCAAAGAGAAATATTTGGTTTATGCTGGTACCTCACTCCTGTGACAGTGCCTACTATATGTACTGATAGCAAACCTATAATCTACAAACTTTTAAAAAGAATGTAGAGTTTTGGTGCTTCAGTGCAAAGCACTTGCATAAAACCTGGTTTTCAGATCTTGCTTAAAAACAAATCAAGTAAACTGATTTCTCCCATAGGATGAGCATGCGAAACTGATACCCAGTTTAAATCCAATATATTAGCATATAGATGTCAGGCAGATATAAAAATAATCTATAAATTCAAAAGGGAATACATTAGGTAAGAGTTAAAGACAGAGATCAAGTGATATTACAGAGAGAGATCAAGTGAATTTTCAGTGCAAATTCTTCCAAGAGCCACCTTGCGCTTTTCTGTTTCTTTTCCTCCACTCTCCTACAATATTGAAGTGCTGCCAGATACCAGTTCTGTAGCTACCACTTGAGAGAAGAGAGGCCTTTGAGGCCATTTGAGAGGAAGAGGGGCCTTTGGTTTCTCAGGCAGGGAGCAGGAAACACAGGTGAATATAGGCAGGTCCCAGCTTCCACAGGAAAGGACACAGGCTCTCTTCTCTTCACTTGCCATTTGACCATGGAGTAGCTATTCTCTTAGATTTTGTCTTCCCCTTCTTGCCAGTAATGTAAGAATGCACAGTGGAGAGACATTACTATTAGCAATATCTGTCAACACCTTTCTTACATATTTACATAATGGAGCACACTAAGTATGGGTGTAAATCCCTGGAAACTGCTTGCCTTCATGTGCATTAAAACTACTCACAAACACATTAGCAAACAGATTGCTTCAGCTCAAGGTTGTCTCTCAGGGATTGACTTTTTGCCAACAACACTGTGGAAGTACATAGTGCTGAAATGTAATGTTGCCTGGCATTTTAACACACACACACACGTACCAAAATGGAAGTATGGAAATGAATGCTACCAAAAATGTAAGAAACTGCATCGGCCACTCACACATTTAGCACAAATCTCGGGCTTACCTGTGGATTTTTGAAAAGTGCGTATTTCTCTATACGTTCCACAAACATTAGTTTGTTTTGACTATCTCTTGTCCAGTTCAGGAGATTTTCAACTAAATTTTCATGATCTTCAAAGATCCTTTCTGCAGCAATAACAAGAGAGAAAATACATGGGAATCTGTCACATTTTCTGATAGAAACTAATACGCAGTCATTTCTAAGAAATGAGGCATAGATGCAAAGAAAATAGAGTTCAAGATCTACTGCTTAGAAAGAAGTTTATACTAAGAGACTAAAAGAACTTAGTCCACTTCCAGACATGCCTGGTTTAATTTTTTTACATCCAGTTACTCAACATGGACTTCCTGTATCTTCAAGCTTATAGTTCCATCAACATGTGAAAGGCTTTTGTTTTTTCTTATCTGAGAAGGCCTACCATCCTACAGGAACACTGCAGACTCAAATGATAACATTTGAAAGTTTATGGGCACAAATAAGAAGGTTATCACATTTATGTGTTTTCTGATTACACAATTCCCAGAGGAATGGATTGGAAAGCTTTTTCAGCACAGAACTTGTTTCTACATGCCCAATGACTATCTCACTCATGGAGTATCAAAACGTAGTAGGCAATGACCAGAAGGAAAACAAAATGCTTCTGAAATGCAGAATACACATGGCTAGTAGGGGATATTGTAATGAAGTCCAAAAACTGTCAGACACTGTTTACTTCCTTTGATCTCTGTTGCTCAATAAATGATGTATCAACAAACAGCTCTTCTGAGAACTTTGGTTCTCAGTTAAAGCTCAGTCAGAACTTTGGTTCTCAGTCAACACTCTGAGCTTTGACTCTCCATTGGAAAAGTTACCGCTAGTGCACTCGTACTAGCACTTCAGAATACTGAAAACAGACAAAAGAGGAAAATTTACTGAAATGGTAGAAAATAGCTGAAAATCCTCATTGCAAAATAAATAAGAAGAAATCTTTGGGAAACCACTAGACCAACTTTCTCATCCTTTTAAATACACTGAAGCAGAATCTAGCTGTTTACAATTTATTCCTTCTTCATACAGGCCACACAGTGGCATGTCAGGAAAATAGTTTTTTCAGAATCCTCTGGGACCTGCTTGACCTTTCGATTGCACTATTGAAAGTGGAACATGACTTTTTCCCCACAAAATCAATTCCTACACAGTCTTACAGAGTGTATATGGCTGATCACAATCTAGAAAGTATTGCTACGAAGACTCAGATGACATCTCAGCATCTCAGTGTGAATGTAACAAAATGTCATCTGCAGGTGTGTCAGATGGCAACACATTACTGTGGTCTCTGAGGTCTTTCTAAAAAGCTTCTGAGTTACAATTCATTTCTTCCATCAAGCTCTATAACACACAGCAACAGTGTCTTCCAATAAAGCAAAACATTCGTTACGTAACAGAAGAATAAACCAAAAAAGCTTCAGATGACTACAAAAGTTTACATCTCACTACAGTTTCATTAGTGAAACTGGATAGCTCTCCAAACATATCAACTCTCATTACAAGAACAGTTTATTAAACTTTTAAGTTTTTGAGCCTAGTAAGATATTAGTTTTCATGTGGTAGGTAGAAGATTCAAAGAATACCCTGTCAGCCCACAACAACCATTTGGCAGGCTACACTACCTAAAATAGACAATTTTCACCAAAAGAGAAAACTTTCATTGTGATAACTCTCATTGTAATTTGAAATCAAGGTATAAGGTATTTGGCTTCAGTTCTGTGTTTTTCTTTAATCAAAGTCAATAGATAAGATGCACCTTACCCATTATTCCCCTTATTTTTCCATTAAGATGCTATATCCTTTGGCTAAATTAACAATGTGACATGTGCAATGAAGTGCAAAGGAGTTTTAACTGCTTTTAGAGGAATACTGCTAATTGCATTATTAGCAATTGTTAAATATGCATTGCATATTTAACAGGAAAAAATGTAGATGGCTTTATGCATAGAGTTATAGGATCGGTTCAAAATACTATATACAAAGAGGAAGAAGCAGAATAAGTTTTTTATCCCTTTTTTCTTTCTTCTGTGAAGAACACATCAAAACCAAGAGGCTCAGTGACACACATTAGTAAGACTTCTAAATCACACTACAGAATTTAGCCATGTTTTTAACATAAAAGAAGAAATGATTTTCAGATCATTTGGAAACAAGGTCAATCATGAGCTTTATTACACGAATTAGCATTTACTACATTAATGAACAGGATGATGAACATTATGAAAACAAGTATTTAAATCATTCTGAGGAGGTAGACTACTGCTCCATCAATGAATAAGAATTAGAAATGCTTATAATTATTACTTACCCATTTGCAATTCAGAGATGGTTTCCACCAATGACCAGTCTAAACTGTAGCCACAATGTGATTTGTCCATCAGATTGTCTAATACTTGTCTCACTGTTTGCCTCTCATCCACCATCATTGTTTTTGAGCTGTCATCAGACATATGGACTCTGATTACCAACTGTTAAGCAGAAAATTAAGAAAACAAAAAGGATTAATCTACCATATTTCAAATAAAAATAAGGTTTCTGAGATCTTATTTATTCTTCTAAGGTTTTCTTACAGTAGCATAAAATTCAATCAAAACACTCCCTCAAAATGTAATAAGTCATAAATGATGGCTAGATATTTGTATCACAGAAACTTACCAAGATACTGTTCGCCTTCAGCACAAGAAAGTAAATACACAGGTCTTTCCAACACAATGAGAAAGTCCTTCAGTTGTGTGTTAAGAAGGAAAAAAAAATCCTTCCTGCCAAAGTGTCCTGTTCTGATAATAAAGTGTCTTTCAGGCAATATCTTGGTGGAACACAGATATAAAGCTCTGCACAAGCTTACAAAAAATCAGAACTTTTCAGATGTGCAGTTTAAGCTTTCTCCATCTTCCTACGGAATTTTCTAAAAATGGTTATTATGTAAATAATATAGCAATACTAAACCTTACTTTTCTGGGGAATATGAAAGTATGTAGTGTGAAAAAATATGCTTTTAAAACACAGTGGCTTTTCATAGGCATTTCAAAGAGGTCACTGTCCAGAAACAAAAATCCAGCATTTTTTTACACCAATCAAAAGACTTAAGACAACATTCTTTTTGACAATCATCATTATTTCCATTTTTACATCTTGTTCAGCTAGAAAAGATAAAACCTACTAGCTGTAATAACTGGTTGACTTGTTAATTCCCATCTCCCAGTCAAGACAGTTTTTCAGCTTTTGATCTACTAACAATTAATGCAAAAGGCATTTTAAGCTACTGAAAAATTCCAGTCACAAAATAAAACTGCTAAATTTTAAGGGCACTCTATATCTTTGACAGTACATCAAATAATGGCAGTAGACTTTCTACATTTGGTAATCTCTGTCTTTAGTCTGGAACTTCCATTTCGCACTGGCAAATCTGCTATGCATAATTGGAAAAGGCTTGGGCAGAAAAGAGGCACAAATTTTAAAGATATGACTGCAGAATATACAAGAACAATCTCAGGAGGATGGACTTTCATTTCAGTTCTGAGTGGAAGTTGGTAAAATCTTCCCAGTGATTACTAGGTGAAAACCAAGCTATTCCTTAAGAAAAACATAATGTTATTCCATATCCTAGATTTTCCTGATTAGGTCCAGTCTAGATGGGAAAGCATGTTACCACTGAAGATTAAAACATTGCAGTGTTCCTAACTTATAAAGGGCAACTTAAGAGTAATAGACAAAATGAATTTTCCCTGTATTTTCCAGGTGGAAAAAAAAAATCTTATAAATTGGTATAACTAACTTACCTTTTTCACTTGTGCTTCTTTAATCTTCTCTAATGCAACCCTAATCTTCTCAGCTTTCAGTTTAGCAGCCTGTTCCTCCTAGGGGGACACAATTCCAGTTAACACAAACTACAGTCAGGTCTCAGTGGGTTTGAGTCTACCATGTTTTAAAACATGAACTGAAATGCTGATTTGCTCACCTATAAATCTCTAACTATTTCTTAGTGATGATGAAAACTATTACTTTTTAAGACAAAAACTGTTCCTATCTAATAGTTAGGGATACAACTGCCATTAACTCCAAAGGAACATATTGGAGGTATATATTTTGCATAAACATTTGACATTTCTCCGTTCTGTACTGTAAAAAGCCTTATGCTACCAAATATTTTAGCATATTACATATTTACAGTCATAGTTGGAACAATACATATTCAACAAGAGTATACAATGGAGTACACCCAGTAGATTTTTCCTTGATCAACATAAAAAATAGCATGCCAAGAACTATCAGAATTTAACAGCACACAGAAAGTATGGAAACAAATCCTATAACTAGGATTCTATACTACATGCATTAGTTGGAAGACTTTAAACTGTTAAATCCATTTGCTGTAAGAGGTTTGAACACTTGTTTTGTCTTTACTAAATCCAAGCTCTATTTCTCCGTGTTTTAAGTATTTTAAGACACAAGGCAAATAATCATTCTTTTGCTCTTTAACATAATCTATTTTTATTACAATTGGAAATGCATTAAAAATTCAGGTAGCTTAAATCTATTTGCTGATGCCAAAGAAAACTCTATCTCTTTAAGACTAGCAATAAAGATTTTTAAATTCTGGAGATTATAGATATTTCTGTTGAAATTGCATTTGAAACATGCAGCTAAAAAAGCAACCACTGTTTTGAAAATGACATATGCATTTTTCAGACTTTCAAAATCTTAAATTATGGACCTTCATTGTGATTAATATCTAAACCCATAACAATTACTTTAAAATCTCTAGCCCAAACAAGTCTATTAAAAAACACACAAATCCCTTCCAGATTCATATTCAGCATATAAGTATATAATATAAGGATATTCAGTATCCTTAAAAAAAGATAATTAATATTTTTCCCAGAGCCAAAGTACCAGATCCCATCACAGCATTCAGCATGCTATAAACATTTAGTTCTTTATTGCTTTCTTCTAGGAATGTAACTCATCGTTTCTTTACCATGCATTTAGATGCTGCTTTTCTTGTAAAAGTCAAGACTCAGTTATTCTGAAATACAGAATTTAAGTTTTTGACTTCTCAATAAACTACTAATATTCATACCAACTGCTAAAGAACATTCCCTTGTTATTTACTGCACTCTTAGTAGCTTTTGGTCCTTCACATCTGTGACCATCCAGTGCACCAGAAAAAACATCAGCTGGAGAGACCAGTATGCTGTCTTGAAACATAATTCTTTTCAATAAAATGAACCAGTAAGTTGACATGAGCAGAAATAATGTGAGTCTGAAACCTTATATGGGCACTGAATTACCCAGGGATATTGCTTTTACTAATCTAAAGGGAACTATGGCTTTTTATGCACAATAGCAATGGTGTCCTATAGCTTAGAAAGGTTCAATCAGATTAGCATTCTATGAAAAACAAACCATGCCATGATAACAAGAATCTTTTATTCTTCCTATTCATTAACATTAACCATTTCAATGTGTAGAAATAAATTGTTACTAAAAAATGAGCTTCACAGGACCAAGCCTGATAGAGCTCAAGAAGCGTTTGGACAATGCTCTCAGGCACACGGGGTGACTCTTGGGGATTTCTGTACAGGGCCAGCAGTTGGACTCAATGATCCCTGTGGATCCCTTCCAACTCAGCTTATTCAGTGATTCTGTGAAAGACTTGGAAATTTCTAGAAGTGATGATACGCACCTGTATATCATGAAATTAGCAAAAGCAAAAGACTCACTTTATCATATATTTAGAGAAACTGTAATTCATAATTTAAAAAAGCTGCTCATTAACCCAATCAGCACAATTTTCCAGCCCATTTCACTGTACACCAGTGCAAAGCACCAGGAGCACCTGCCCACCACAGTGCACAGGCAACACCAGGGCAAGCAACAAGCAGCTGTGGCTTCTCAGACACCTGTGCCAATGCAGCTAAAATATCTTTGGTGACCTCAAAGTTTATAATCCATCATTCCCTAAAACTCTTTTTAAAACAAATAAATAAATAGACCAAAGAAGATTTTACGGACTTACTATTTTAATGTGTATCAATTACTTTTAATTTCCTACTCAATTTAATGTGGGTCCAGAGATTAGGATTCCTTATCCTTTATTAGAATTTAACACAATCAGTTTAAATTAAAAAAAAAAACAAACCAAAACAGAATTGCAGTTATCAAAATAAGAACTCGTTTCAATGAGGAAAAAATTATAAAAATAAGTCTGAATTTACTAACTGGAAAACACAGCAAGAAAAAAAAAAGCAAGAATTCAAAATTTCTGAAAGCATATAGTAGTCAAAGATTTTAAGCTATTTTGAGCGGTAATAAACTAAGCTCAGGCCACTGCTGCACCACTGCTGATGTAGCAAACAACGTTTCATGGGAGAAGGAGGAAGAACTATGTATTTTGATTCCTTAATAAAATAATTTAATATCTCCCCAAAATTCACAGCCACGTATTCAGTTTCTCTCCTAATGTCCCAAGAAACCAGTCCCCTGCCCATCAAAGCCACCCAAGAACAGCACCTAGACACAAACAGGTCTCTCCTCCCCCTATACGTGAAAGCAACACATCATCTATCCAGGAGGAGGCATGGGCACTAATAAGCTAACAACCCTTTCCACTGCACAGGGAGACAGGTGACAGATAGCAAAAATACCTGACTGCAGCTGCAAACTATTTAAACCACTCAATGCCACCAACTAACAAGGCCAGCAAATTCAGCCCAGGAACATCTACCTCAGATATTTATTTCCCCTTTGCTAGCAAATACTGGCAACAGTGATGGAGTTGCTAAAGGATTAGAAGGACGCAGATAAACAGCAGGACTGCTGTGCTGTCACAGCTTCCTTCCCAGGCAGTTCAGCCCATGGGAATCCCTGCCGTGGCCATACACCTGCCTCCCCTGCACAGCATTACTGCTCACAGAGCACTCACTGCGCTGCTGGCACACGGCCCCGTCACACACTGATCTGGAGAAGGGACACAGCAGGAAAGATTCAGCAGAACCCACTCTGGTTAGACTGCTTGCACAGGCACAGGCAAGCCTTGGAAACACACCAAGGAGATACACACACACTCTTCATAAAAACACAAAACGTAATGGAGAGTCATTTCCACCTCTGGCAGGAATGGGATATTCTCTTATAATAGCAGTATGCATCACTGTCAAATTGTAACAAATTCCTCCCTTAACAGGACTATTCTGACACTATTGTTACCCTTGTATTTTGAAGCTTTGAGCTAAGATTACTTTTGGTCATGGAAAACATTGCACCTTATTTAAAGAATACTTGGCAACATACTTATGTATAGAACCTATATATAATATTTTATAGAAAATATTCAAACATATTGTGAACCAAAATGGAAAATGCATATCTCTTCAGTGCAAAGGTCTTAAATTAATGACCTTCTTTGCATTTACATACCAGAACTAAGTTTTGAATAATTTTAGCCTACTGTGAAATACGGAAAGAACACAAAAAAATATAAAGTTAATATTTCTGTAATATAGAGACAAACACTGTTTCCTTCCCCAGTTTCCAATTAAATATGCACTTACAAGATATTCCAGCTGTGTTTTAGCATTAAAGAGGCAAGATGTGTACAATGGTGGAGCTGACCTCGCTCAAATGATTTTGTTCCTCACATTTCTAAGTTGGGGTTTTATTTTTTCTTTCATTTTACTTTTTTTAAGTGTTATTAACTAATGTCTTTTAGAGAGATAACAAATGGAATGGGGAAAAAAAGGGGTAGAGGGCATCACTTAAAAAAGGTACTTAGAAAAGTCAGTAATTAAATGGTAAGAGGTAAGTAATGAAGTCCACATTTCACTTAAGTTAGCAAGGTAGATACACAAACTACAAAATGCATAAAATTAAGAAATTTCTTTTCTGTTTAATATTTGCTATTTTTCTCTGAATTTTTTCTTGGAATGCAGATAAGAAGAAAACTAAATACACAAGTAGCTTTAACTTCTGAAGGACTAAAATCAGGTATCTACTGTTTATTTTCCCAACTACAGTCTAGCCTTGGCTAGAAAGGCCATCACCCATTTTGCAAGGACTCCCCTCTTGCAGAGCTTGTACTGAAACAGAGGTTCTTGTTACCAGAGAACAGCATATTAGTATCTCCATTTGTACCTAATTACCCAAAATTTCAAGACATCTTTATTAGCCTCATGTTTAATGTATATCAGTCTGAATATTAATCCCATTAATGAAGTTTTTCTCTTGACTGCTTTAATTTATTGTTTAAAAACCCACTAGAACAAGAGTGTATGTGATCAGCACTAAAACCAAAGGTGTCAATATTAAGAGCAGTCCTGTATTTCTTGATAAACTCATTAGGACAAGCAGAATACTCCTACCCTAAAAATGTGCTGCAATCATGGCACAGTTCATTTATAAACAGTGAACTTGTGTTTACAGTAGTATTTCATGGTCACTCTCAAAACATATTTCTTGCATCTCTTCTCATAATAACTCTAAATAACCTCAATCTGGGTAAAGCAGAAAGGGAAGCAAGACTTGAGTATCTGAAAGCTCGCTCAATGTGGGCATGCATTCACCCTGGTGAGGGGTTCATCCTCCCTAATATAGATTCACCACACATTTCCTCCTTCTTCCTTCCCAGTTTGGTACAGACCTTTCTGTACCGCTGGAACATTGTCAGCACACTGCATTATGCTATTAAATATAGAAATGGCTGTGAAGTGGTACTATAAGGGCAAAGAAGGCCCATATCACTAAGGAAGATGCTGAAAAGTCCTGCATCTGCTATGGACCTCTCAGGTGCACCAATGGTTAATGCCTCCAAGCAGACTTGTGCCGTTTTGAAATTATGCTTCAAGGTATAGCAGAACAGAACCTTAATCAGCAGAGACGTGCAATCTGCTGTCTGCCTCAAAGACTACCCAGACTAGATTTGACAAAGCTGGTGGCCACAAAATAAAAATCCAAAGGAATTCACTGGCTCTTTATGCCTTGAAGCATCCATCTGCACTACATTATCATCCACTGCCTCTGAGCAGGACCTGCCTAGTAACAGCCCTGGGCCAGGCTTCTCACTGGGGCAAACAGTTATGCAAGAAACAGTGCTGGGACCTGGGACCAGGAGAAAAACAGCACAGGGGAGGGAAGAAACCCAAACAAACCAGGCAGAAGAGCAGGCCCTAGAAACCACAGTGCAGAAGTCTGAGAGTGGAAAGCTGACTACAACGTAACAGAGACATTACAACTAACTGGCAAGGAGTTTTAATTGGACAAAAAGCTCAAGGGATATGTGGAACAGGGCAGAAAGATTTCAGAATATTAGCTGATTATCTAACAATACAACTACAATAGATTAATATAAATAATTTTAAATTCTTTTTATAATGACAAAGTATATAATATTGTTACCACAATAAAAAAGATAAAAGGTGACATTAAAATTACACAGGACATCACAACTTCCTCAGAAAGCTTTTAGATTGTCCTTACTTTCTTTGCAGATTAGAAATCAACTGCTGTACTTTTAAACTGCATTAAAAAACCCAGAAGTCTCGAACAGATGCTTAATTCAAGAATGAGCATATATGAATCAGACTGGCCTAAAATGCATGACAGCATCATAACTGATTTAATCAAAAGTCTGATGGAATTACAGTGTGCAGGAACCAAAATCTACAAAGCAAAGGAATGAACATCCATAAGAAGAATTTTCATCTTTCAGGTCAACAAGACAAGAAAAATTACATACCTGCTATTTGGGAAGAAAAAGTATAACATGGTTCCTTTCCCTCCAGATGCTGACATACTATCTGAATCATTACTTCATTAAATCACTATCATCTCTCTTCCTGAATTTAGTTTCAGCTTCACATGCATCAGAACAGTAGAAGAAATGCTCATTTCAAAATCCAGCATGTTACATTTCTATTTTCATGGCCAAATCTGAGATGTATTTTCTAAAATTACTTGTACTCTAATTTCACACTACTAAACTTAGTTTCCAATATTCATTATAGGGAAACAAGATTGCAGGTTTGACTATAAAGCTGCATTGCTTTATTTTTAATATTCAATAACTTAGTTTACAGATATGCTTTCACTTCTTGATGTTTTCAAACAAAGGTTTGAATGCTGCATGAACAGTAACACCTGGAATTATATCTAAAAATGAAGAGCTCACCAAAACAAATACATCATTTTCTGTGCTGAGATCTGCCCTATGCTGAGACAGGAACTGTGTGTGTGCGTGGTTGTGATGGAGAAGGGATCTAGTCCATGGCTAGAATTTTTGCAATTAGTTTATTAGCAGAGGACAAAAATGGTTCTAGTCTCAATATAAGATGCATACATGCCAGAGAAGAGGAAGAAATAGAAACAGGTAAAGGCAGTAAGAAACAGCTGATACACTAGGGACACCAGCATAGACCTGCAATATGATCCTGCAGGCAACCAATCTAACAGCTCAGTACAAGGAAATGCCCCATTTCTTGGGACTGCACTCATAGACAGGCTTATCCAGTGCTACAGCAAGATGAAGAGAGCTAAGCAGAAAGGTGGACTTCCATTTCATCATTTTGCTAACGGCATTTATGCTTGCAGGAGGTCGGAAGAGAGCCAGTAAGTTGCTCGCCAGGCCTGTGTGCTCAGGAGTCAGAAGTGGAAGGCACAGCTGTAATGAAACAGTTACAAGCTGACCAATATAACCCTCAGGAAATCAGAAGGCTCACCAAAAGCACCTGAAACAAAGAGCTATGAAGTCTAATTAGCCAACACAAAGATTTATAAATACAAACATTTAACTTTGGAGTGTACTAGAATGCCTGATAGGAACTACTGCACGGTCATATGACACAAAGGGAACATCTAATGCACTTTTTAAAATTAAGTTCCTGTATGGAAACTAACACTCATCCCATATATAAACAACCAGAAAGGAGGATCTGACAACACATGGAGACAAAAGAAAATTGTGGTTTCTGTTTGTGCCAAAGCTGTTAATCTATCTGCAATCAAGCCAAATGCTGTTTTGGTGACTGTTTGCTTTGCTGGGCAGTGCAGGGGGTCAAAGAGCTGTTGGGGGTGGATCAAGGCAGAGATATGGACTTAAAATTTAAGCAAAACAACCACAAGAGTAGATGACTTGCTTTTGGTTGTCTGTATTCCTCTGGAAGACAGCCTGAAAATTTGTTGTCAAGATACATACTGAGCATTTTGAGAATATTAAGGTATTTAAAAAAAAGCAGTAAACTAGTTCTAAACTTTTATGGCTAAATACAGACTACTAATGTCCAGTGAACATTATCCTTATTGTTCTGAGGTCACCAAATCGCATTTTGTTACTCCATGCTTGCCTGAGGTCTCTCCACTAGAATGTCTGTGAATCAAAAAAAAAGACACCACAGAAATGGTCTTGCACTATGTATTAGCATCAGAGACATCTGACACCTCAGCTACTGGATATTCAAAGTTCTGAGCTACATGAGGCTGTTTGTACTTTATCCCAGCCTGTATTTTCATCAGCGATTTATAGCCTTCTCCATCCCTTGTCCTCTAGTTTCAAAAGGAAATACATATAGAAGATATAATTCTTAGCAAACTGAATGACAATTTGTCATCTCTTAGTACATTATTGACCTTTTTCTTGTAAAGAAAATGAATTTATAATCAAGATTTGTACATACCTGGCTCATTAGACCACTATCTTACTAGGATGTTCTCCCCACATAACATTCAGTCAACATTCAAAATGTTATAAAAAATATCCCATTATTTACTAGTTTGTCTTCAATACAGCAAGAGAACTTATTTTAAAGCTACTAATGGCTTCCAAAACTACTAAACACTCCCACAATATTCTTCAGAGCTAGGATCTTTTCTTTTTTTCAACTAGTGAATGGCAATACTAACAAAAGAACTTCTAGCTCAGTATATTTCCTTTTCAACTAAGGCATTTTTCCTGCTAACATGGGTATTAAGTATTTGACAAGAACTTGAACACTTTGATAAATCTGCAGAAACAAACAATACAATTCACCCTTTAAAAGCACCTTGGATAATCAGGAAAATATGTAAGTAAATGCAGAAGTTCCTGGAGAGGGCAGGGGTGGAGGAGCATAGCACACACCAAAAGCATTCTTTCTACATAGAAATAGTCACATAGTAGAAAGAAGCATCATCACCTTGGTCAGCAAATGAGAAGGCTTTCCTGCAATGTTTCTCAGGAGAAGGGAGGTTTCCCTGTCCAAATAGGAGTGCTTGTGCAGAAAGAAAAAGAACATAAGTCAAAGGAAGTCAGTATAGTAATTTTATGGTGTCTTGATTACAGAAGATAAAGCAGAGTTTAAAAGAAAAAACCCTACATCATCACATTTTTCCCCTCCCATAAAAACAAGAACATTCCCAAACACTGTGAGCCTGATACACTGATGTAAAAGCAATTGTGCTAATAGAAGTCAATTTTTAATCTTCTCCTGTACAAAATGTCACACAATAGAATTAAGAAAACTTTTGCTTACCTGCCTCTGGTTTCTTTTCTGCAAGAGAAAACTTGTTTGTAAAGGCATTTAGAACTATAAAAGTAAGAAAATATGCTATTACAATGCTTTTCAAAATCCTGTTCAGTCTTCTGAAACTAAACATTCTGCTTCCACTACACAAACATAGAGCCACTATAAACTGGTCATCTGGGAGACATCCTGGTGTTATACTTTCTACACAGGTTGCTGCTTCATTCTTTAAGAAGAAAGATATTACCACTACAATGAACCAACCTGACTTAAAAGTCATGTCCTTTTTTTTTTAAAGGACTGTCAAAGGTTTGACGTGGCACAAGGCCAGTGCCCCTATGACGATATACTGTCCCTGGTATCTGTTGTGAGATGTGACCAAAAACAGAGCAAAACAGTTTCTAATTTAGAAAGCAAAAGAAAAAACTTTATTACTTATAATAGGCAAAGAAGACACATACAGAAGAACATGGAAACTTTAAAAAAAAACCACTCTTCCTCCCCCCCCCCCCACCAGTTCTTAACCTAACAAAACAAACTGAAAATTCCCCATCACGTTACCACCTTTTAGATAATTAATCTTTAGTCTATTACCACCCTTCCGATAATCAGTACTCAGTCCATCAAGGAGAGATAGGAGTCTTCCTTGCACCACATCGTGGCCTCTTCCTCCATGTCCAGTGCTCTCACCACTGTGCATGGACCAGAGCTGCTTCTAGGGTTTTTCTTTTTGAAGATGCTTTGGTTAGTTCCAAGAAACGACAGCTTCTCAAATTTTGGGACACCAGTCCCCCCCAATATTACCCCCTGGGGCCGAGGGGCCTTGAGAACAGAGCTCTTCCTCTCATCTCTGTTCACACTACTGTTCACTCTTGGCTCCAAGCCAATGCCTCTCCCCAGATACAGCTTCTATGTTACGGGAAAAAAAATGAGTCCGTCCATGGCTATACAAAAGAGTCCAGCCAAAGCCACTCCATCATCTCCTCCCACCTAGGATTCTTTTCAGCATTCTCTGACAATCTTCTACTTACACAAACTTTCATCATCTTTGCTTAATTCTTTCTATCTTTCTTCTTCAAATTCAGGAGGATTAGCATTTATAAAGTTTCCATCATCTACGAAAAGGGTTAAAATCTTGGGCTTTGTTTCCCCAGAACTCTCACAGTATCTTTGCTGCTGGCACTCTTCTCACGCCACCCCCCCATACTCCTTCGGCCGTGCTGTCTAGTTGTTGATATCAAATTTCAAGGTGACAGAGATCACAGACACGGTTTCTCAGTCTCTCTCTCCGGGGAAAGGGGGGGGAAGGGGGGGGGAAAGGGAAAAGAAGGCTGTCTGATGCCTCTCAAGGTTCTTGTACTCTCTCCACCCTTCCATCCTGCAGGATTTTCCTCTCTCCCTCTGTGCCCAAGGTTCCAGCCTACCTCGCCCAGGCCACATGGCTTCCCCTCCCCCGCCCAGCCAGCCGCTGGGCAGGGGAGATCCCTCCGTCCTCAGGGACCGAACCAAGAGAGAGCTTTCCGGGGAGCCCTCTGCTTTTAACCCCTTGTGTCTCAGAGGCGGATCCTTGTCCTCAGTGGCCACACCAGGTGCCAGTCTTTAAACCTGAGCACTCATTGGTTTGACCACTGAAGTTCAGAAAAACTCATTTTTTCCAAACTACGACAAGGACTTAAGTCTCTCTTCTCTTGTATAGTCCAAATTATAAAATTACAAATCCCCATGCTTCTCTTAGGAAGATAAATTAGCAGAAAATATATTTTCATCTGTTTTCAAAACAGGAAGCAGAATCAGTAGCGGGGAAGCAACCAGCAGAGAAAGACAGAAATCAGTTAATGACAGACCCCAGAGTGATTATCTTCTCCAGTACCTGCTACAGGCAACAAAACCATCATCATGCAGCAGTTTGCAGAACCACACAGTCCAGTCTGCTAAGGAAATTAAACTAGTACTGTGGCACTTAACAAGAGCATTTAATCAACTTAAAAGAGCATGAAGTATATCTCCTGTGTACCACCACCACACTGCAAGTTTTGTCCCATGTGGTTACAATTGTCTCAACCTTATTTGTTTCAATACTATACATAACAAGGCATGACAACTATACATGCTTACTATACTTTTGTTTAGTAATTAGCAATACAGAACCCCACCTCTTCTTCAGTGCCACAGTAAGGTACAGTCTGAAAAAAAATGAAGAGCCCATGTCTACAACTTCCTGCAAGGCAATATCAGTAGTTTGGTGAATATAGTTCCTGCAGTGAGAATTTACTTGATGTGACTGCCACATGCTGGGATGAGCAATTAAGGATCTCAAGGAGGCTTTAAAAGCTACACCTCAGGGAAGACTCTACACAACATTTGAAGTTAAACCCAGGCTCCAGCCAAAGCTCCATCTGTGTATTTAGCCACTAATATAGGCACAGGTTATGTCACAGAGTAAAATATTTTTCTCCTTGCATATTAATTATTGTCTGTATTTACATCATGTTTTAGACAGACAGAAGTGCTGCCTAGCTCAAGCCACACTGCTGAGGGTTTGTAAAACCTGGTGTAATTATTTACAGTCATACTGAAAATTGTCTCCATTCTTACACAGAGGCTCTAATTTCCCACAGAGTCAGTTTAGGATGGTCTCATTACAACATATTGCTACACAACTTGCAGAATAAAAGGCTGGCTCAATCCAAACCCCAAAAGTATACATAAAAATCCAGCGACAAATTCAAGGAAATTGTTTTAAGAGCTTCTTCATAGGGTTCTTGCTAGCTGTCATAGACTCTGATAATACAGATCACTTTCTTGGTGAATGGAGCACTGCAGTAGAAGGAACACTACAAAGTACACCTGCAGCCTCTTCCTTAGAGTTCAGTCACTTTCTGTCTCAGCCTGTAAGCCAACAATAGTGTCAGGATAAATGCAGGATATTGAATCTCTCCTTAATGGAAATACTATTTGCTGGAGAATATTATTCCTATAGGGAAATTCAAGGTAGGCCAATTAACCTTCTTCCTATCTTGGCTGCTGCTATCTTCATTTAACTACATTATCTCAGCTAAGGAACTTCTACCCAAAAATTGGAATGCCATATCCTTCCTACAACATAATAGCCACTTGAAACTTTGAGGATGACATTTTACGGAATAGGGGTTGGCCAGTAAAATGTGGAACACCAGTGTGATGACAACTACCTTATGTGAATTGGAGCTGCAGGGCTAACATGCCTAAAAACAGGAAGGCAACAGCTTTTTCCAGACATTTTTTGTGCATGGCTTCTTCCTACTGTATAACAAATTCTGCAGTACTGCACATAGCCAAGTTAGAATGAGAAATAGCAAAGCAACAGGAAAGCCCAAGTTCTAGAAATTATAGCTCAGCTAAACAGTAACTACCCACACATAAATTATTTAAAATATTTGGCATGCACAAACCAGTAGATAACAAATTAAATTTCATTTTAGAACAATGTGTTACTTTCACAATCCAATTTTGAAGCATTTAGTCTGTTTCAAAGAAAGACTTCAGCTCAAACATCAAGCTTTGAGGTAAACAGATGTTGCTCCTAGAATATTCCATTGTTCAGGGGAAGATAAATATTTTATTATTTTTTCTAGATAGTACAATTACAGTGGTTCAAACAGAGGATCTAAATAGCCCACTCTTCCTCTCTACTTAAGGACTTGAAATACATATCAAAACTCTGACAATACAAATGCCTGATCTTGCCAAACAAATTAACCTACTTTTCTGGTTCAAGTACTTCACTAGACTACAAAGAACACCAATGACATCCAGGAAAACCAAAACATTATCAACAGTCTCCAACTGAGACATTTCTAGTCTTTCCCCATGAAAAGCATCTGTTCTTCCACCTGCTCCCATCACAACAATGAGATCTCAAGCTCTAGTAACAAAGTCGTCTCTCCCCGAGTGCCTCACCTTAGATTCACCTATGATATAAAACCAGTTCCAATTCCATAAACTAGACTGTGTCCCTCCCACTCCTGCAATGCCATCTATTTTTCTATCCTGCTGCAGTAAGCTGACTGCTTCCCCAGCACAAGGCCATTATTTCTCATAAGGGCTTTTTTCAGTTTAAAGGGTTTTTTTCAAGTTATCACACAACCAGAATTAAATGGGGTTGGAAGGTAAAAGTAGTCTCAAACACAATGAAAACATCAAAATTGACAAAAAGCTTCAGAGAAGCAAAACCTGCAGTCCTTTATACTAAGCACGAAACTGTAGAAGATGCAACAGTGAAGACTGTAAGATTTTAACAGTGCTGGAAGAGTATGTAATTCCTGCAGTCACTAAACACTCAGTGCAGATAATTCAACATGAGTAACACTAAGTCAAATGAATTGATGCCTTATTTACTAAATTCTTTGAAAGATCACATACCTCTAGATCAGCACTCAGGGGGGCAAACACAAAGAGTATACAACATGTGCTCAGTCTAAAGCCACCTACTATTCTTAGTTCTACTAGATATTGTGTTTTTTTAAGTTGTATTTTTTATGTGTACTACAGCTTTCCTGAAATCCAGCCTTTAGTAACAGCCATACCTCATTATAAGTTTGTTTAACATTATTACTGCAAATGCAGTAAAGATGAAAGAGCCTTTTTACAGTTATTTCCATTATATGTATAAAAACCCCATTCACTTAAGAGACACTAGCAGATGTTAAAATCTTCTACTAAAAGGGGATCTATCTGTCACTAGAAGAATTTTAAAACCCACAGTTACACCTTGATATTCTAAATTATTATTAGGGAGCCAGACACCACTCAAGATTCCCAGTTAATCCAGCATCACTACTACTCAGGCAGAACTGAAAATACCACAGGCCCAGCCAGCATGCAGCAAGGAAAAGTGACAGGGCTTTAAGAGGACTCTTAGGAGGAAACACGATGTTTCCTTTTGTCACATGGAATGTGTCATTATAAATCCTGCTACAAGACTTCACCAGGAAGCTGGGACAGGTAGTAACAATGTAGCCCAAAACTCACTCTGTTTTTTTTGTTTCTATAATCTTCAAAAAGTACTCTTCTTTCCCTAAAATAATCAAAGATGAAGCCTACTATCAGGTATGTTTACAACTTTTATCAAATTTATCAAATATGTTTACAACTTTTCTGTGCCAAAATCACTTCTTTTGGAGACAACTTTAACACAATACATAGGAAGTTATTCACTTGTGGAATGTAATATGGAATAGACTTTAAACTAATTTGCAGGAACTCAACCTAGTTTAAAAACTTCAACAGTGAAAAACAATGAAAGAAAACTTATCAAAGCCAGGAAAGCCATTTTACACCATGTAGAAGCGGTCAATGAGGACTGTTTTGAACTGTGTCATATTTAACTCCTAACAGCAATTATTCCAAGTCACACTGAAAACCATGTATGTTTAATAATAAAAAAAATCAAATCAATAAATAAAAAAAAAGATGTGCTGATTGGAAAACTAACTTTCTATAAACTTAAATATATACCTTTCTCAAGGGATGTCAAAACAACCGTGCACAAAAATATTTTGTGCAAAACCAATTTTACTTACAAAAATTCCTATATGATGATTAAAATATCTGAAGTAGGAAACCCAAATAAAAAAGGCTACTAGTGTCTCAGTAACAAACTTAGCTGAGGATAATCAACAACATAGAAAACCAGATTTGAGTAAAATTAGCATTAACACTTAAGAGTCCCAGATGCTGTTAGGTCAAAAAAAATTTTTAATGTTCATGTGCAGTTCATTCAGCAAAGACAGCTAGCCTTGATGTTTATAAGAACATGAACTAAAGTCTTGTTCCAAATTATGTTTTGGACATCAAAGATTTCCTATATTCTTTAAGACAAAACTGTAACATCCACTACCTTCAGATCTAAATACCAGACGTTCATGGACCAGCTGTTGAAAATTGCCTTTCAGTGTTTTCAGGAAACTCAACACAGTACTTAAACACAGAGAAGCTGCTTATGCCAGATAGTTTTTTCAATACTGAAAGACTTTTATACCCATCGCCAATCCTATACCTACAAAGCATGTTTGCTAAACAAAATAGAAGAGACAGGCTACCAGAAAAATAAAAATACCTGTCAGATTTTCAGAATATAATTAATTGCACTAAATTAAACGACCAGTAATGCTCTACATGGCCAAAACCTCAAGATTTTCTCACCTATTATCCTTGTCAGTTCCATTATGTAATATTCACTGGGTTGTTTTAATTCTTGAGATTAAGATGTCTTGAGCTGAATGTCAGTTTCAAAAAAACCTCAAAAGGGAAATGATTTCTAAACTAGCACTGAATTACTGAGCATATTAATTTATTTTTTACAGACAATAATTGATGGCTGGATTTAAAGCAAAGTGTTTAAGAAGAGGTGATAAACTGAGCTGTCTAGTTAAGGCCTGAAGCATGAAGGCTGTGTAGCCCATCTTGCCACGGTAGAAGCAACACTGGTTCACAAATAAGATGCTGTATTATACATTTCTTCAATGCTATTTGCATATTTTTGCAAAATTTGAACACTGATCTACTTTCTTATTATGTTTGATGATCACTTAGTACAGAAAAGTTGATCAATTTAGAAAGACTGAGTCTCATTGCCAAGAGACTGAGTAGTATCTAATTCCTGATTTTAAAATAAATGCTGAGAATACAAGCATGTAAAGTTTAAAAACAGTACAATACAGTCTGAAAGGTGTCACACATGTTCTTTACAGTGACAGTTTACAAATAACGATTAAAAAAATGGGATGGAAATTGTAAGAAAAAGGTGACCTGGTGATCTTCTGAAGTATTTTATCTTGCTGTTGTAATGCCTTAAACATGTTAAACAGAAAACTTCCTTTCTTGTTAAATACTATCTGTACTTTCAAAGACATCATTCACTCAAGGTATGTACAGGAGAATAACTTATCTTAGTAAAAAAAAAAATAAGAACACACTGAGGATTTGTGCATGTAATTATCTTGCCATGTTTCTTGCAAAACTATTTAATAAATACACGTTTAATTAAACCAGCTGGTGGCACTCTTGTGCCACTATTTTGGATTTAATATCACAGTTGCAAAACACTACAAAATCCTTTCTTAAATGCATTCTCTGTCCATAAGAAACAAACTAAAAATCAGGGAAACTCAGTATATAGTATTCCATAGAGAGCTAAATGCTTGTAAAACTTTGTTGAAAAGATTACTATAGCTTCCATTTCAACTACATCTCTACACTAAATTTTTAGACTCCATCATCAAGAATTAGAATCCACTATTTCCAAAAGAAAACTCAAGAATTAGAGATTAAAAAATATTTTTGTAATTTTGACCCAAAAATGGGGAAGGAGAACTGATTTTTTTTCCAATCTCTTTGAGATTGTGTGTTCATATGGAACTTACTCACATGGATACAGTATGATAAATGTCTAACTAAAAATATCAATTTTCTGCTTTCCCTTGCAAAGGGAGTTGTTTAACCAAGCAAAAAGAGGCTCAGGGGACACTTTATTACTCTCTACAACCACCTAAAAAGCAGTGTAGACAGGTGGGTGACAGTCTCTTCTTGCAAGTACCAAGAGATAGGACAAGATAAAAGGCCTCAAGTTGCACCAGAGAAGGTTTAGATTAGATATTAGAAAAAATTTGTTGCAAAAGGGGTTACAATTTTTTTCTTATTAAAACTTAAGAAAAGGAAAAGAGGCACTGAGGAACTGAAGCAGCAGCACTGGGTAACAGAGCTGCCTGACCTTTCCCACACAACATGTGTTTTCACAGAATTACAGTGTGGTAAGGCTGGAAGGGACCACAGCTGGTCATCTGGTTCAATCTCCTTTGCTCAGGCAGGGTCATCCTAGAGCTGCTCATAAAAAATTTGTCAAACAATACTACTCAGAGAGACTTTCCATGATTGGACACTGTTACAGGGTGGTTACTAGTCATCTACATTAGACAAAGTATTCCCAAGAAAAGAAAGGAAGGTGTGTGTCATTTAAAATACAGATTTTTCAAAGAGCTCTGCACATCTGACCATGAAACAGATTCTTGGCAGGAGCATTATCTAAGTCTTGCTTTGTGCTTTCCCATTAGAAGACAGGTAAATTTGTCTAAGCCTTCAGAATTAAAATTGTAGCCTGTAAGTCTCAATGAAGCCTGGAGCACAACAATTAAAAAACCCTTGAGGCTGCAATGTCTCACAAAGCACTGGTGAGCCCTTCAGCTGGAATGCACACTCCCACTCTTGAATCACAGACAGGCCAAGATCAAGAATGCCTGGGTCCATGGTGGGAGAGTACAGCAATCTTTAAGCTGCAGTGCCTGGCTGCTGCAAAACAGGTTGGAGCCAGAAAAGGGAAGGGAGAACCTGGTGCAAGCATTCTGTGCTCAAGAGTAGCCAACCCTCCCTCCTAGGACTCTGGTGACTCCATTTCACTGCAGGTAACTGGAATAAAAAAAATATTTTAAATCTTAACTTACAGCAAGTATTTAATAAATACGAGGTATGCTTATAACTTCATGGCAGTCTTGAGAGACTAACCCTGTTGAAATTCACTGTAATTTAAGTAACATGTCTGTGGACATCTCAAATGAGCAAACTGCTGCTCTGTGTGCATGAGGTACACTCAGTGCTAGTCCATCACCTCTCAGGTCAGGCTGGGATGCTGCCCTGCTGAACACAAGTTACTTAAGACAGAGCAGGACAGAATAGATTGCAAAAGCCGGTGAACATTCAGTTCAAGCTTCATTTCACTACTTCACTTCATTTTGCTTTTTAGAAATTTAAGACTAAACTGCTGTAAGAAAGAGGCAATCTTGCCATTGCCCCAGCCATGTGCTCTCACATCTCTTATGTGGACAGCAATGATTTTGACCATGTGGTCCAATGGATCAATGAACAACTAATTCACAAGGATTATTTTCCAGGGAAAGCTGCTCCAAATCACTAGGCAGCTGCATAAACAACAGCTACAACATGAGATAGGGCAAGGCTGCTCAATTCATCAGTAACATGGATCTAAACTGCATAAACCAAACATGAAATCCCAAATACAGTTTGTCTGCAGGGAGGAATTTTCAAGAAAACCCCAAGAAAAAATAAGATGGAGTATAATTTCACAGAAAATCATTGTCTGATCAGTCTAAAAAAAGGTGCGCTAAGTGGAAAATCTAAACAAGAAAGGGAAAAACCCCCAAACTATGACTAATTGATTCCTAACTTCATTACTTACAGAATATCAGAGACTTCATCCTGTGAAGGGCTCTACCTGTAGCACAGAAAACACGACATCAAAGCAGCTAAAAAACCTAAGGAATAAGAGTACATATAGCTTTAATCAAAGCTATAATTTAGCTTAAATCTACTGCCTTATAGTCTACGAAGTAACTGTATTAAGAAAAATTTGATTTTAGAGCTGCTGACTTCTAAACTATAAATTCTACCCAAAATGACTAGACATAAAACCATCCAAAGACTGACCATTATAAAAGAATGGGTGTACACAGCTGGGAAGTTAAAATTCACAAATCTACCCTATTTGCTAAAAGCATGTAAGCCTCATGAATGAAATAAAACCTGCATTCACAAAGCAAGGCATTGATGTGGCTGGTCTAACACACTGAATAACTTGCAAAAATAATTCTAGTAAGTGTCCAACACAGGAAACTAAACTAATGTACTAATCAAAGCTGTACATTTGGTTAACTAAAAATGAAAGCTTTTGTTTGTATTTGCAGACTTTTATTATAGTATAACAAACTAAACACTAAATACTATATTATGGTATAACAAACTAAAGCAGCATGCTCAAAACTGACACAGCTAAAAGGCCAGTTCTCAATTGTTTCTCCAGAACATGAAGTCTTACTTTTGGGGGGTTCAAAGTCCTTTAAAAACCTTGCAAACTCTAGTTTTCACTCTATAGTTTAGAAATAAACATAACTGAGGAAAACAACAAATTCTTTTATCCTCTTAAGAGTTTAATGTTCCACAATTGGTGGCTGTGTTCTTAATTTTTGTCATCTGTCCCAAATGTCAAACAAGGACAAACAAGTAATCTAACTTCCTACAGATTCAGTATTTCACACCTCTAATCTAATCAAATGTTGCAAAAAAAGTAAAGAAATTTGTTTTAAGCAGAATGGTGTATCCACAAAGAAAATGGCTGTTTGAAAAGCTTCATAATTAATCATCAGTAGTAGAGTGATCTCTTTACTGGAAACTGCAACCAATGTGTACAACTCCCCTGCAGCACTTTCAACAAAGTCTGGTAACAACATAAGGCAAGACTTCTGATTTCTCAGCTCAGGTCTAGTGGGTAGTTCCAAGAGTATACTGCCTAGATTTATTTGGTCATTCATCTATGGTATTTTTATTCTTGCAGATCAATCTGGTAAGAGAAAGAATCTCTGAACAACCATTTTTTTAGCTTCTCTGCATTAATGATACAATTTTTTCCTCAAGAAACCCTTCATAAACTAAAGCATTTTTCTGAAGTGCTGTGGAACAGGCATAAAAACAAAGTTTAATTTTAAAGTGTGCTTATTCACCCAGCATTTGGGATAGCAGAGTGAGTCATTCAGTTGTTTGTCCACAGAAGACTACCACCTCACAGAAAACCTCACAGAACAGTGTATTTAGGTAGAGACAATGCCTTTGGTGTTCACACTTAACTAACAAAGTATACCCTAACTGTTATTTTTGAGTGGATACCAGCCTTGCCATCCAGTGGTGTCAAACGACATATATTACACTGTCCATTTTCCAGTGCCCTCCAGGGAGGGAACTTTAAAGCTTATTCATCAGTGTGAGGCAAAGCTGACAGGAGAGAACTATTCTTACGTGTTTTATGGTTTCTGTTACACTTTGATTAGTTATTTCCTATGTGGAAAAGTTACAGGATAAATTTTAAGTCCATAGCTATAAAATAAATCAGATACACGGATTTATCAAGAATTACCAGTGCAAGCATAATGTTTAAATTCTTGTTTCCCATTCATGTATTTTAAAGCTATTTACCCCAATTTTTGAAACTTACCATTCCATGTATGTAAACAAAACTTTTGGAATGCATCCTTTGGATCTCAACTGAAAATGCTTTAAAAAAATTAAAATTATCCCTTCCCATGATTTGCTTTGTAGATTCTGTAAGTATAATGTGAAAAAATGTTTATGTGCTAGTTTGCAGGCATTGGGAAGAATGTATTAGCAATCCTTGGGTTCTAGTGCATTGTATGAAGATTATGCATAGCCAAGCACATTTGTTTATTTATTTGAAATACATAAATATTGTTTATATTTTATAAAATCATATGTTTATCTCAGAGAATGCTTTGAAAGCTTCCAAAAATCTGGCAAATGAGGAGTCATTTTATATGCGTTTCAAGAACATTTGAAAAATGGATGGCTCACACTTCTTATGCCAACAAAACTGGAAGCCAAAGTAATGTTTCAGGATGACAGATATGCACAATTTTCCCTTAGTGCTGACTTATTAAAGAACATTTTGTGACTAATTGGAAAAAAAGCAAGAGGAAGAAATGGTCTAATTGTGCTTCAAATTAAGTCTTTCCATTGACTATTTTCAGCTTAGGAAAAGCAGAACTGGAAATGCTCCAGAATAGACTTTGTGTTCTAAACTAAGGACATAACACAACTGGCAGAAAATTATTTTTTTAAGTCTTTAGAAAAAACACAAACCAAACCTCTGCCATGCTTTGTTTGTTGCTTATCTGTGACTACTCTCACAAATTGGAGTCTAATATCCTTCACATCTGCTAACCACACAACACATGGACCATAAGGAAAAGTGCTCAAACTTTAAGCTCCCAAAATACAAAAGCCAATAATGCTCTATTCCTGCAAGAGCTAAAACAGACCACAACTCTTCTTTAAGCCACCTACAAATAACAGAGAGATTCAGCAGTTCAACTCTATTTTAAGACACCCTTGCCTAACAAAGACCATATATATATAATCGGTTTGTCTGCATACATTAACAGTTAACTGCCTTTTCATACACAGCAACATTTAGCAATTCCACATAAAATACGACCCTCAGTAGTTTTAAACGGGTACCAAAGTTTCTGTGTTATACCACTGCACAGGCAAATGAAATGCTAACATGTCCATGTGTGGACTATAGCAAAATTCCTGTGAACCACAAACTTTAGTACTCCTTACGTCCATTCAAAATTTCCATTTTATCCCACAGAGTCTTTTAGCCAGTACAGATTTATTTATGTGTGTGAGCTTACATGACAATTGGTACGAACTGTCATGCCTCCAAAAGTCCCTTTTTTACCCTGAAAGAAATATTAATGTTTACACTACCTTCTATGTGAAGTGAAGCAAAAACCATGTAGCTTTATAGCACTGGCACTCTCCTCATGATTTTTACCCCTCATGCATCAAGTATAAATCTACAATGAGTTTAAATAGAAGCTAAAACATAAAATGCAATTAAATCATGTAGTGTTAGCAGCTAAATTTTGCATTATCTTTGTATATGCAGAATCTCTCAGCTGTGCAAACTGGGTTACAGACATAAAGAGGGTGTGGGGTCATGCTGAACTGTGCCAGACCAGATGGCAGACTTCAAACTTATCTGCAACCTCTTCAGTGAGTGTGTGCAGGACAGTAACAATGACTGCCCATGAATGGAGCCTTTCACCCACCAGATACAAGCAGCTACATAAGCATCATCAACACAGCTCTCTAGTCTCTTCCCTCTGTTTCTTCTCCTGCTATTCTAGCACAGCTCACTGAAAAGAGACAACTTCTTGCTGGCAGAGGGACCAAAGGAAGAAGAAAAAGATAATGTGGGTTGAGGCAACAAGTTAGTCACAGTCTCATCATTTCCCTTACCTTCAATTCATGTTATTACTTCACTAATTTGATCTACATACGAGTAAAGTAATCCCCCCACAGAAACAATATTTTAAACCATATGCCACTCATCATGCAACTAAAAGCATAGAAGATGAATTGCAGCATACCAATTTAAAAAAGAATACTGTTCAAGCAAGGATCTGTGAAGTAATTTTGTCAAAGACAAATTTCAATTTAGCAAAAAATTATGAGGGCTGGGGTGGGGTGGAAACAACTTCTCTTCTTACTCAACAATGCTTAATGGGAGACTGAAGACAAGAACATAAGTGCAGTCAGAAAACACTTAGTACCACCTAGACAAGATCTCAAGACTACAAAGAGATAGTCTTCAAATACATCAATATTCACAATATTTAAAGAGACAGTACTAAGAAAGGAGAAGAAGAAAATGAGACCATGATGACAACTAATAAACCCACAATTCTAGACAACCAAGGGAACTCCGGTCAACTCCCCTGAAAGTGGCCATTCAGAATGACTACAAGGATAGTCCTGGCCAATACAACCACTGAGAGTTAACATCTGTCATCATGCTGATATATCGGCAACCCGGAATTTCCTACAGCACAGGCTGCTAGGAGGAAAAGGAAGACACTAAGGTGCCTGTACAAATGCTCAGGAAAGTTTTGAATAATCAGTTACCACCACCAAGTGAGTTCCGGCTCTCCCTTCAGCCTCCAGTCCCTGGCTACAACTCTGCTAATGTGCATCAGTCCTCTCAGTCTCTGCAGCTGACCTGAATAACACAGAAGGAGACCCAGAATAGAAGCACAGTGTTTTGGTGAACTAAGTACCAGTTAAGTGCCAAAGCTGGGACGAGGGAGGAGATGAGACTGTAAAGAAGAACTGTGAGGAAGGAAGGATGAGAGGAAGGGAAGTCATATCCTCCCACTTTCATTGTGGAATTGCAGCCTTTTCCGTAATATTGGTCCCTATTACCAGCCAGAGAGTATACTAGACCACACACACCTTCAGTGGGCCAGTGCACAACTGTTCTTTTACAGATTTATCCTGCACATCCAGGTCAGAGAGCTCTTAAATACTGAGCAGAACTACTTTTTAAGATAGAATACTGAAGTTTATAACTGCAAAGCCTAATTTCCTTTTTCAGACAAGCATTTCCTCCTGTCAAAACTGTCTTCCATTTTACTCAGGAAGAGCATAACATGAAGTTGCAGCAGAAAGAATGACTTTTTAAAGTACCTACTGCCTGGAGAAGACAGAAAGTATCGGTCAAAAGGGCAGAGCTGCCAAGGCACTGACCTCTTTCAGATAAGCCACAGCACTAAAGAAAAATTTTAAAGGTCAGTTCACTTACAGGCAGTCTCGAAGACAGGCAAAAGAAAAGAGCTAACTTGAAGCATTACTTCAGAATAACAAATCTCAAAACGGATCTGCTGTGACCATGAATAAATAGCCTCTCCCACTTTCTGCATATAAACTGTTGGGAATTTTCCCTATACGGACATTAGGACTTCTTCAAAGGCTATTTCCTCAGATGGATGTTTTCTGCTAGAAACAGCACCATTGAGTCAGCTGTGTGGGTGGGAGGGTACAATTCAGACCTACTAGTAAAAGGGGCTTTGGTGTACAACCTAGTCAAGAGGATTAATAAACCCTTAAACTAGTTTTTGGGCACTAAATGAATGACATAGGAAATAAACAGCTTTGTTGATACCTAATGATTCTTCCAAAGAATTCATTTAAAAGCTAAATTATTTAAAAAAATACCACCACAGAATCTGTCACAAACTCAAAAGAAAAAAACCAAAAGGGCATTTTCCTTTCTCTGTTCACCAGTGATGAAAAAAGAAACTTACTTCTCAGTAAGTCCCATCCTATACATAATGATATTAATACTGAATAGTTGAATACCAATTCTGTAAACCTGGGGACAATTTCTTAGAATTGAACACCTTCCTCAGGCTTCTGAAATTAAAAAAAATAGAGAGAGCCAAAGCAAACAGCATGTCTTACAAGTGCAGAGGTTCCTGTTCCCAAGAGAGCAGAATCTGGATCTCAAATTACTGACACTTTCAGGCTACCTCCTTCAAAGGAATCAATCATTCTTATCAACTTATCTGGGCAGAGAAACAATTGCCACATTCTTATATAAGAAGCAATCATTGGTTTGTACAAAGGCAGCCCTCACATGTCTCTGAGAAAAGCTTTTGGGGATGATTTTGAGCCTTGCAGACAATGGCCAAGAGCTCAGAAATCAACTGAAACAGCAACTCCAACACTTGCAGCAATACAGATTAGCTTCCTGTGAAGACAAAGCAACTTCTTGACCTCTGTCCCTTGATTCACCAACATCAAGTTAATTAAGGGCAGCAGGTGCTTTGTTGATTACTCATGACACAAAGGATTGAAAAAACCTGGGAGATGAGATGGGAATTTTACTGATACCTCAAGCATGTAACTTCCCAAGTAAATGAGAGAATCTAGAGGGTGATCTGCAAGATCAACTGCAGAAAACATCTTGCATTAAAAATCAAAAAATGTAACATTCATGCTTTTCTTATACTATGCAAGCTAGAGCAACTAATTCACAAAAGTAATCTTTTTAGCCCGAGAAGAGACCAAAATGGAAGATTGCCTTTCTACATGATAAAGATGGACATATAATCACGAATAACAGCTGGAGATGGAAAAAAAAACCCAAAACCAATCAAAAATAAGCCTTATTATACCATAAAAAGAAAATGATTCTCAAACATACAGCAATGACTGTCACAGGTTGTGCTTGAACACTTAGGTCTACAGCAATAATGTACACAATAATGTTTGCATTTTAACTTTCCAAAGAGCAAAGGGCATATTTCTATCTATCTGTTTTGCTTCACTCAATAGGAAGTCTCCAATAAAAGCATACTGAACACAAACTTTTTATACAAAAATGAAGTTGACCTAAACTGCCATTCATTTCTCACTACTTCAAATAAAGATTTAAATCAAAATGTGATCTCAGTGAGTTGATCATGAGACTGATAAGACTGCATCACTCACTTTACATCAAATGAACCTTTGCTGCATATATGTAGAACCATGCTTCCAATACAGCCCATTCAGATTAGTTTTAATTATTGATTAGAATAAACTCAGCTTGTTCCAGTTTTCTCTCATGAAAGAGAACATGCATATTAGTACAAGTGATATTTTAACAGGTCAGATTTCTGTTTCAGAGAGTTTTTCTACAAGAGAAATTCTCAGTTTAAGTTCTCAAAATTGACTGAACCATTTTCCACATTTTGTCTCCCACGTCACCAGCACTTGCAATGTTTACTGAACTGGCTGTTCTTACTGAAGTTTCCTCTGTGATCAATGTCAAGGCATCAAAATCCCAAATGAATATCTATTAATGTTGTATTGAAGCCCAGTTATTTTTCCGTGTTGTGTATTGCTTCAAAGAGCTCCTCCTGTCAACATTTAGTAGCAGCAAATTACTGGTATAGTACAGCTCCAGATACACACCCATAGATTGCTCCATATGTTTTGGGTATTAACTGTACTGTAATGGGATGGAGTTTTGTCAATTGTTCTTTCTTTTTTCCACAGCTGTGCACTCCTCAGATTTAAATTAAAGGCAGTATGTGATACTCACTTTGAAAAAAAAATTAACTATAAAAACCTTAAAATGCATGATTGGCTTGAGAGATGGAAGCGATGGGGAAAGCTCTTAAAAAAACCCAAAACATTCTTTATAAGAAGATTCCTTGCAGACGGTACCAAAACCAGAAAAAGAAGTAGCAACAACATGGGCAGTGCCTGTAAAAACAAGTCTTCAATTAACCCCACTGCATTGCAGATGTTTAGCTACAAGTGTCAGCACGGGGAATGAGGCGTAGGTTTGAAGAGAAAAACCCAAACCAAACAAAAATCTTGAATTAGTGATATCCTACCTCAGTGATTGGTTGCCCTTGTGACGTCAAGTCCAGCTCCTGAGGTCTCGTCACCTTATCGATATCCAAGGAGTCCATGCTGGAAGCTGCTGAGGTCACACTGGAACGGGAGGAGTTACTGATGGAGCGCACCTCAGCATCACTCACTGTGCCAGCAGACGCTGTCCTCCTGTGCTGGGCAGTAACCACTGGCTTGGTGTCTTCAGCAACAGACTGCTGGGCTGCTTCATCCATGCTCAAAGAGGCCTTCTCTAACTGTGCAGTGATGTCATCCAGAGACACGTTGGCATGTGACGGTTTAGTCACCTTAG
This sequence comes from Sitta carolinensis, assembly GCA_032173965.1. Taxonomy (NCBI): domain Eukaryota; kingdom Metazoa; phylum Chordata; class Aves; order Passeriformes; family Sittidae; genus Sitta; species Sitta carolinensis. The sequence continues at coordinate 24,841,642 of CM063288.1, forward strand.
CAGAGGAGGAGAATCCTTTCACGCTGCTGTGCTTAGTGGAAGGTCGACTAGCAGGTGGTTTCTGAGTTTTGGGTTCTGTGGCAGGGCGTTTCACTGCAGCATTGTTTGCTGAATGAGAGCCGATGCTGCTGAGCTCCTGCTCTATGGAACAGAGATCAGCCATGAGGGCATCCAGATCCACAGTCTCCCCCTGATTCAGGGCTTCTGCAACAAATAACACTAGTCAGTACGTCATTTCATTTGCAACGCCTCACTTTGTGCTATCAAATCCAATGGTTAAGAGAGCAAAGGATGCAATATTTTCTTTTCCCATCTGTACTGCAAAGTATCTGCAAAATGAACAGGAATTCATTTTCGCTACTATCCTTGACCAGTGCAGCTTTCACATTATTTAGGCTAAACTCATTTGTCAGCAAAAGAAGTCTATGAATGTTCAGATTACATCTGAAAAGTTTAAACTGCTTTCCTGTGAATGGAATGTAAAAATGCATTTGTATAATATCATGCCTCCCTTTTCAAAAAAGTGCAGATGTTTTGCTAAGCATTTTCTGCTAAAGTAATGCAACTGCTTTAAAAAAAACAAAACCAAAATAGAAATACTGTATACATACAGTATACGAACCTTTAAATTAAGGCTTCCTTCTGTTTATCCTAAAAGCATTCTGTAGCTATATTCCTGAATTCTGTGCCATAAACAAGATGCTCTTTCTTCCTGGTTAACAGATACACATTAATTCATTCTTTAGTGAGACCAGATTCCAGAAAAAGCTTTTTTATATAAAAACTACATTACAATTCTCAGATACTAGGTGTTGTAAAAGATACTGCTTTAGGAGACTCAAATACTTGAAAAAAAAAGGATGCCAGAAAGCAATGCCTTCAGCAAATATGTTCTCACCTTAGCTATAAGTGTATTCAAGCGTTCTTATATTTTACAATATTTAAATTTATAGTTGGAATAGATTTTCTTCTTAAACTAGTATTTTTCTTAAACTATATGTAGTTAATAATTCAACAAACCATTCAAATTGTACATGGAGAAGCGATATGAGAAGTTGGCAAGATTGGTTTCCTGGCGGAGAGGTGACCTCTTCACTGGTGCCACAGGCTTGTCTGCATCCAAACTCTTAAAAAGATCAAAAAAAGGGAAAAATAAAATTTGACAACAAACTGAAAAATCAAATCTTTAAAACGTATGAGAATTACTTTTCTCTAAGATAAATTTTTCGAAAGTTACTGGTATATATAAAAACACCCCTGTTTTTCAGTCTTTGGACTGAAAACAAACATCGTCATACTAGAGAGATTTAACTTCAGATATGCAGGGAAGAAAAGTTCTTAAACACATTCTGCTTTTTTCAGAATCAAATGGAGAGAAGCATTTTCCAAATGTTTCTTTAAGTGGTGTTAGATACTAGCTCATTTTGAAACAGACAGCTGACTTACCTGCAACTATTTCTCTGCAGGAAATTGCACAACATTCAAACTGGGATAAAGGTCTAAGATTTTCACCATTATCTTATGAGCATAATCACAGCATAAGTGCTTAAAAACATTCAATGGAGAATCTTATTTTCTTAGCAGGGATATAAATTCACTAAATTCAGAATTTTTTTTCAATAGTCTTTCCTGTGAAGAACATTATGAAAACCAACCCCAGCCAGTTTATGTAGGACATATTTTTTAAGGAAAACTAGCATAGGTTAAAAAAATAAACTCTTTCTAACCAATACACTGAGTTGTTATGTTATGATGGCTAATATGGGTAGAGTATTATAAATAAAATACCAGGATTTTTTAAGTAGCAAGCAATAGCGCATTGTGATCCAGCAGCTGACCCCAAGAAGTACAGCATCAGGAGCTGCTGGCCCTGGAGTGGAATGTGTTACATGGGGAATCCAGCTCTTGCTGTCACTGAAACTCAACAGGCCTGCAGAACATCTGAAATTAGGCAATGCTTGTACTGATAGAGACTTCCTGAAAATACGCCTGCCTGAAGGAAAAGCATCTTCTAATTTAATAAAGTTTTTCACCAAAACTTTTTATGTTCATTTTCTTTATCTTTACTCAAGCCTTTGTTAAAAGATCAAATGCACTACTTTTTCCCCTAATATTTTTCTTCCTGAGCTCCCTTCTCTCCTCAGCTTGGCATGGACTTGAAAAAAAAAAATCTATAACCCTAGAGACATCAGTGGAACTGGAGACAGAAGAGGCAAGTTAGGCCCCCATTAGACCAAACCCACAGACTGCTATAAAAGATTTCCTGGTTAAAGCACCTCAACCGTGTTTTACTGGCTTTAACAAAGTTATTGCAGATCATTGGACACACATGTGAAATGCCCTCACTATTATCTGAGCACATTCCCCCTAACACATTATATTGCTAAACCAGCAGTTTGGAGAACTGCTAAATACTGCAACAGCACCAAAAGCTTAATTCTAAATAATAATGAGAAGCAAGGTAAATTATTTTAATTTAACCTGCACCATACAGCAGGATAACTTAAGCAAATAAATGTTAAGACACCCTTCATCAACGCCAAATAATGCTCACATGCTGCAGGTTTTGTGACTTTGTTTTATTATGCTTTTGTTAGACCAAGAGTTAAAGAGGGAAAGTGAATTCAAATGATTCCCATGGACATTTAAACAATCTCAGACCTTTTAAAAAGCACTTACATCCGGTCTTACTTTAAATCTCCTCAAAATAAACATTTACAAAATCTAAAAAGAAGTTAAAGATCAAGGATCTCAGGGACAAAAATCTTTCCTCCTAGCGCTCTTGAAGTCCAGCTGATAGATAACAACAAATGCTGAAACTACAGGAGAATGCACTTTGGATCTCATTAACACAAATCACTTCCCTTTATTGGGACTTAATTGGAACAGCCCCATCATGATTTGATGATTGTCCAAATAAATGAACTGAGTCACAACCAACTCAATTAACTTGCTTATACAGAACAATATGAGGTCGTTCAAAGTTTTTGGGGAAATGTCATTTCTCAGCAGTTGTGAAATAAAGAAGGGCAACTGTCTGGCTACGTTGCAGACTGTCCTGAACAGCAATATGAAGGTAAGAAACAAATAATGTGGGTCCTACCATTAAGTACCTCTTAGTAGGTTTTAAGAAATTTGCATGGGCCAACAATAAACAGAGACATCACCCTGAAGTCTGAATGTCGACAGTGCAGCTGTAAGCCACAAGTACAGCATACTTATATTTCTAGGATGCTCATACCTTTAAAAATATGGGGCAGAAAACAAGGGGTCAAAGACTCATTGAATTGTTATGTTATGATGGTTAATATGATAGCTATAATAAATACCAGGATTTTTACAAGAAGCATGCAGCAGGGCAACTGTGATCCAGCTGCTGGCCTAAGAAGTATATGACAGGGTCAGAAGCTGCTGCCCCTTGGAGTGGAATGTGTTACATGGGGAATCTTGCTGTCACTTAAGCTCAACAGGCCTGCAGAACATCTGAAATTAAGCAATGCATAATGGGTCTAAGACCCATTGTGCTCCTCTGTGAATATCACTGCTCAAGGCAATTTACCAAGCCCACGCCTTCAAAATGGTTCACACCATTAAAAACCCTTGAAAGTAAGTTAAAACCCAGCAAAAATTAGTATATAGATTCATGTTGCACTCTTCCACTCATCTCAGAAGGCAGGATTCTTTATTGCCCTGCATGTGTGAGCTCAGGAAAAAGAAAATCATTTTCCCCTATCGTGCTATATAGATTTAGAACTTGGTGGCAGAGGCAGTTACAGAGATGAGCCTGAATTTGAAATCCTGTTACACGATGAGTTAAATTTTTCCTCAGTGTTCAGGTAAGATGAAGATCAGAAAAACTGCCTCTTCTCTAGCTTAATGAACCTTCAGTTATCATACCTTTGCTTAATTCTACATGACAAACAGGGAGAATATTAAATATGTTATTCAGGAAGGCCAGTTCACACAGATGAAACGCCCCTGCAGGCAGTCACAGACAACTGGCTGATCACCCCAGGAATGTGGCACACCATGCAAAAAGCAGTACCTGCTTGTGAAGCAAAGGAAAAGCACTAGAAAGAAGGAAGGACTGAAAGGTGTCCTTATCAGCTGCTTCACTGATGCAGGAAGAATACTCTGGAACAATGGTGAGTCCTTGAGGGTGTATCTGGGTATCTTATTATGTCATCAGTGGCAACATTCACAATTTTTCTTATTGCTGTTCAGGTGCAACAAATAAATGCTGTCATGGCTGGACAATGACAAACCACATGTTTTGAGACACAGCCTATCTCTTGTCAGCTGAAGTCCATGTTGCTCTACATACATACAGTCAGAATACCAATTCTATAATTCTCAAAAGGACCTATACCTTTATTGAAAGGTCAAACTAGCAGGTTGTGCAAAATGAATATATCAGCCTCAGGATGGGGAAAACAAGCCAACTTATAAACCTTTAAAGATTACTGAACTGGTCACAGGCTACAGTCTGCCTTGCTGCAAGTGGCAGTGTCAAGCAGTTGACATACAACTGAAAAGAAACATAAGACTAACAAAAAAAAATTCTGTGAGAAGACTGAAACTCCCTTACCTGTGTGAGTTTGTCCAGTTCACCCAGCCAGGCCCCAAACATCTTGTCGAGATCCTGATCTTCCTTATCACTATCTTCTTCTGCACCATGGTCGAGCTCTTCATCTGACAATTGCTCCATCTGGGGAAAAAAAAAAAAGGTTTGATATGCAAACTTTCTTGTAAGTGTCTAAGGAAACTGGTGTCAGCTACTACATTTCTTAAAGTATTCCTGAAACAAAGCAAATGTCCATCCATAAACTTAACAAAACTCCTACTTATTAGTAAAGACTTAGTTTAGAAGTTGTAATAAATAATTGCAAAACCATTTTTGCAGCTCACTTTTGTCAGAATGATGCAGAAAATGATTATGAACAGAGGCCACAATATCTAACATACCATCAGAAATTCATGCTAGCCTTGCATGTACCTTCATTGCCAGCTATTGTTGGCAAAATCTATTGATATTATATTAGAAAAATCCAACTCTTGCCCAAGGAATTCAAGTGACCACAGTTAAGCAACACCATTCAACCACAGGAAGTGCAGTCTCACTGCACTGCAAATAGATCACTCCACAAATCTGTAAACACAAATGCTTAAACAGGCCATAGAGAATGTCAGCAATACAACCCCTGAGACAGTTCAAATCTTGGACACTGACCAGATCACTTCACTGATACTGCGTGATTTTCATTCAACAAATTAACTTCTCTCTGGAAGAAGAGAGTCACCATAACATCTCTCAGATCCTCCTTCATTCAAATTTGAACTCCTCCTTCAAATTTGTGACCAAAACAAGGACAATGTTCTCCAAAGTTTATCTGTTATTATCTCAAAGAAAAATAACCTTTTGTTTAGATCTCTTTTCCAAACATGTTCTTCAGCCCCTTTCATGGAGCTAAGACATACATGCCTTTCTATGTACACTAATACTGGCAAAGAGAGGATCTGGTTCAGGAAGAGAATTTACATACTTGGGGGGGCAACAATCTAGGCAATAATTTGGAAGCAATCAGCGAGTACAGAAGGTAGATTTCAGAGATGTGCTACAGAATGTCCAGAGACATATGAGAACAGATCCCCAGCAAGAGCTACACAAAAAAAATCAATGGAGAGTGGAACAGCGTGATTTAGTCAAGTCATGGGCTACATAGTTACTTGCTACATAGCTTTCAGAAAGCACCAGTTTACATTTCGTAGATTTAAAAATGAACTAAGTGCTACTCTTCAGGAAAAGACAAATCTTGGTCTGAAAGGCATCAATGTACAATCAAACCAATAAGGGATTATTTATAAGGAAAAATTATTAAGGCAATCTAAGAGAAAAAAACTGCTTAATCCACTTTTTCTTTTATGTGACAGTTTTCATTCAAAAAAAAACCCCCTCCAAGATTTAAAAACAGTCTTCCCTTATTATTATATATTGCCTTTATTTCATTTTAACTTGATAAAATAGGTCAGAGGAGACTTCAGAGGTGACCTATAATTCTGATCTGAGGTCAGCAGAAGCCAGTGTCTCCCACGGATGCAAGATACTGCCATCCAGTTGCTCTAGACAAAGCTGCTTCAGTCTACTACCTGAACTACTTTTGTGGGAGAGCACAATGCACGTGCCTACCTTAAAAGAGGCAGTAACATTAAAGCTAACTTGTCCTGGCACACTGCACTGAACAGTTTAAATTCACTATCTGAATTTCCTTTCTTCCTACCCTCACTTTGAGTCCTGCACTTTAAGGAATGCAAGGAAGCACTTCCTAAAATCTAAGGGTGACAATGAAATTAAAACAAGCCAAATGTGCTTATGTAATATTGCTGCATCCTTCCACCAAGACTGCAGCAGTTTTTACATTCTGTAAGCCAGGCATGCCTTCCCTGGCACGATTCCTCTCCATGATACCTCCTGCAAGTCCTCCCACATACAAAACTGGAGACAGCATGGTAGCAGTAACTCATACTCTGCCTGAACTTCTGCAAAGCAAACCTAAGCTGTATTCCACTTTTATCCCCCTTCAAAGCTTTGCCTTACTACTTCTTACATGGACCAAAACCACTGTAAACTCAAGACAAAACACATTATACTTAAGGTCACATGGTCAGACTGCTGTAGAAGTGCTCACATAGGGTTTCTCAATGTCTAGATACATTTGAAGAAAATAATTTTTATTTCAAAGCTAAAGGAAGCTATTAAAAAGGTGCCTTATGAAATATGACTACAGACTGGCAAATCATATAAATGGAAATTGTAACAGAAACCATACAGAGGACAGTATTTACTGATACTTTACAATGCTAACCTTTCCCTCTTTGAGCTGTTTTTGACACTCACTCTAGTTAGATGGACTTGTTTTGCAGTGCATTCATTACATGGCACTGTTCATAGCTCACCCTTTCATTAAGAGAGAAGCTTGCTCTTTTTACTAATATTTCTGAGGATCTAAGCCACGGAAAGCATTCTCAATTTCCCATAAACTGTTACTTTAGCTATTTTAACTTGGCATCAGAGACATTGCCTTGGTTCCAGTTACTCTGAAGACAGAATTAGCAGCCTAAAGAAAACTTTTACAAGTGAAGTACTGTTGTGTCAGCATGTCTGGCACTGAACCTTGTAGTATTTGCCAGCTCCTTGTAGTCCCCACCCAAGCTTCCTAACGTCAGCTGCATTTCCTATGAGCCTGTCAACATTTACTTGCAAAAGGCACACAGAGAGGTTAGTGTCTCGCTTCAGAAACAGCTAATATTAAGTCACAAGTTCTGTAAAAGGAAACCTTAGTAAAAGTTCCACAACTGGAAGATATCCCAAAGGACATTAATTAAAGACTTATTTAAATAAATGAGGGCAGAGACAAAATACTCAGAAAACAGTATGTGAACTTCTTAGCATAAGAACTCCAAACATTAACCACTTCAAAAAACAGTGAACATTCCAATTAAAAACTTCAAATTTTCCTTTTTATAGACATTTTCTTTCTCACTGTTGTTGATTACAGCAAATATTGCACTGCACTTTAGCACATTATGTCTAAGTGGGAGTTATCACACCTTTCTAAGGGTACAACATCTTTATTTATAACAAGAAATAAAACTAGCATAAGGGGTGAGGGGTTGTGTGTGTTTTGTTTAGTTGGGTTTGGGTTTTTTTGTTAAAGGAGTCATTTAGAATTGGATGTAAAAAATGGAGAAAGGATAATGGTTCTGATGTGATGCCATAAAGCAAGCCACTCACATTCCTAAAATATTTGCAGGGGAACAGATTTGAAATAGTTTTTATTTCTGTCTAGCTCAAACCAGATGACATGCCAAAGTAACTTGACAATTCAAGTTATTTTTCAACACTTCACCTTCTATTCTTTTCAAGTGTATGTTGAAGCAGAACATAGAGAAAATGAGCAGCATTCTTCTGGGATAACTAGATAAAATATGGCATCAACACAGTGTAGTCTTTTATATGGAAGTGAGACTTCCTGCACTAAAACATGGTGTATGGATCATTTCATTATCCACTATGGACTGTGACAGTCTATTCTGTCTTTCTAAAATGCTATTTAAACAGGCAGACTCATAATCACTCTCAGTCAACGATCTAGTTTCCAAAACAGTTCATTAGATTTCACCTTCAAATACATGAAGCACAGGATTCTAATACTAGATTATGAAAAATTATTAAGGTTTTCATTAGAAGTTACCAGTTGTAACATTTAATTATAACCTACCATTTTAAATTACTAAATTACTTTTTTTTTTGTAAAGAAACAAAGCTCACCAATACTTTAGGGGAAAAAAACAGAAATATTTACCTTTTCAAGATGATTTTTATATTCTTAGTATGCCAGGACAAGCATGCATAAAACACATGAGGAAAGATGGAAAGCCCAAGAGCAATGCTTCAGATATACCATTTCAACATTTTCAAGAGAAGACACCACCACAGAATTCTGAAACTAAGAAACAGTTTTCTTTATATCAACAGCTTTGGGACAGAGTTATCAAAAGTGTATCTTAAATGTCTTTCTCTGAGACCTTGGCATGAGGGAAGTGTCTTGCTCTGCGACCCTATCCTGCACACGTGCATGTTGAGACAGTAGTTCCTACCTTAAATCAACTAAGCTAATTGAGACAAATGAATTTTTTATTATAGGGTTAATATAATAAAGAGTGAGTCTCTCCTTATAAAGAAAACATTCTGCACTAAAAAAAAGCAGTTGAAAATAATTATCAGGTTTTCTCTATACCACAATTCACTGATGATGCAAAGACTAAGAGAAAGAAAAATAGAATTCTGAGTTCAGCTGGAAACACTAATGTGCATAAAGGGTGGGCAACAAGAATGTGCTTATTCACTATAATTTCAGAAGCAGTGTAGTAAGAATTTTGTACTAGAGATGCTTAAGTATGTTCAAAACCAGCTGACAGCATAAAACCCCAAAATGAAAACATACCATCTTTCAAGGCAACTCCAACTTTTCGTATTATTTAAATACAAGCTTGCACAATGTCCTGCTTGTTCCTGAAAAAACCAATTTGTCTTCTAAAAACAACTATTGAATTTGTTACAAAGCTATTTTAGGGATGCAGAAGACAAGACATGTTTGAAACACCATCTCAAGAAATAACTGGTTTTCTGCATTTTAAAATCTAGCCTCAAGAACTACAAAGCATACCCTGGTTTGGGAAATGTACTCTCTCTAGACCTCATCTGGACATCCAGGTTCCTTGATTTGTGATAATTTTTATATTATTAGGCTAATAGCCATTTCTGCTAAAAAGCTGTATATGATAGAACACTACACTAATATACCATATGAGCACATAAGCACAGAGTGCACACATGAATATCAGAATAAGATGCTAGCAGGTTTTCATCTTTAATATTCATTCACATGACTGCTTAAAGAAATAATGTTACTTGAACAGAAAAAAAACCTAAAATGCTTTCACGAAACCGACAGGCAAAGCTTACATCCCTGTTCCACGTTTCTAGACATTTCCATAATTAAAGTCATGGTAAATAATGATTGGTACTTTGAGTACAGACATTTATTTGTATCACATTAATACCCTGTCCATGTGACAGGGACCCATCAGATCTGGCACATTTTTCAGTCAGAGATTCTTATGCTATAACTGACACTAACACTCCTTTGAATTTGACTCTGCAGCACACTAAGCCAATGATTGTGCAGATCACTTGCTTTAGTATGTCCATGTTTCTTCTTAATAAGCATAAAGTATTCTGAAAATAATTACTCCTGAAAAAGATATTTGGAGGGGAATTAGAAAGTTATAGAAAGCCCTTTGTGCATTATCCAATGTTCTACAGCCCAGTTTACGTTAAAAGTAACCTAGATGAAAACCTGAACAAAAGAGCATTTCTTTTCTTTAAGCTTCAAATAGCACAGTAATAGCTGAATACAACCCAAGGCTTCTGCAGCACAGACATTCCAATGCCTCTCAAATTCAAAAACTGAGATACAAATCTGTCAGCCAAAAAATTCAAATTCAGAATGTTCCAAATGAAAAAAATCTTATGTTAAGTGAAAGTCTGTTTCAAAATGCTATTTTTAGCCAACTTTGAGTTTCGTTTTTCTTTTTTAAAACCGTGCTTCAGGCAATAGTTTTTCCAGACTTGGGACTAAGAAAAGAAGGTGAAAACACACTGAATGTCTGATAAAAGATACATCTTCAGACTCTTCATTAAAAGCAAAGTGACCTTTCATTAACAATACTCTGAAATACTGTGACTGACCTCTTGAAATCCTGGACATCAATATAAGTTTCACAAAAACCAGTCACATGTCAATAGACTGCAGATATAATTAAGGGATATTATAATGCATTCATTATTACTGTGACAACCTTGAATTTAACTCTACTATCTATTTTCTGTCTTTCTTCGCTTACTCCCCAGCTGATGGAGGTGTTTTTCAACACATTATCTGCCACAATTCAGTTGATCTGTCCTGTCCAACCCAACTACATTCCAACTATTAAGGAAAGAAGGGACTCAGCACTGCTCTGGAAAAATTGTTTTTATTTAATCCCATACTTATTTTTTAAAACAAGCTTATTTGTAGCAATTTGGAAATGGCCTTGGCAGAAAAAAAGAAATAAGTGTTTACACACATGGGTTCTTTAAGCTGTTCTGCAAAATTAAAATAGGTCATTGTACTTTAGCAATAACTACTATTCTTCAGAGGAAGTCAAGAGCAGAATATGAAATGTACAACACTTACTCAGAGCAACTGGGAGAAGAAAGACAATTCCAGAATACACTGAAAGAGTTTAAAAGCTATGTATAGTTTGAGTGTATAGCTTTTCAAGTCTTTTACTTTATATCAGGCAGTTAGTTGGTCTCGACTGCAGAACTCCAGAAAGTCTGAAAACCAGGAATCCTCACATCATAGTCTTATTTTCAGGTTTAACTGGGAGATGTAATACTGGACAGCCCACAATATTCTCTCTGCCCACTGATCTGTGCAACATACAAGAACGTACCGTTGAAACCACAGAAAAGAAATCTGCTGTCTGAAAATGCATGTTTTGAACTGCACACAGGCTACAGTTTTAATAAAAGATCAACTAAGGCTGCTGAAAGTAACAGTTATTCAAACATCCACAGCATGATTTCTAATACGCCTCTTAAAATTAGCCACATGCCTGTACAAGAACTTGCCTTTGCCTCTAGCTGTTTGTATTTCAAGTCCAGTCAAACAACAACCTTATTCACTAAGCTCATAAAAATATTTTTCTCTACATTATTTATAAGTTTGTTATATAAATATTTATAGCACACAAGTGAACACATAACTTACATTTTAACAACTGCTAATGAAACAATTGTTTGAAAAAGCAACTGGAAGAAGAAAAAAATCTTCATCAGAAAGCAGATTGTAACATCAAAGCAAATTTTCTCACTGCTTCTGGAATCCCCCAAAACACATCAGTGCTCTATACAGCAAATACAAGTTTTCTGAAACTTGGTGCTGTTCATGAGAACACTCTTACCCTTTTCAGATTCTAACAGACTGTTCAACAACCACCCTCAGAGATTCTAACCAGGAAAGTCAAACATATCACAGTTGCTCCCTGGTCTTCCACAGATTTAATGCAGAATCTTTAGAACAAAGCAGACACAAGTATGACAACTGAGTATTCTTCACAGACAATATGAAATAATCAAGCTCTTTTTGGCAAGCAGCTTGAAGAAACAGAAAAACAATTTTCCATATTCACATTCTTTGCAGTTTTTTTGTATTCAAGTAGAATTTGTACGCTCTTCCTCTAACTTCAGTTGACATTAGCACACAATTTCCTGAAATAAACACACTGAAGACACCAGAATCATCATCTTAATTTCTAACAGTAGGAAATCATTCTGATGTGCCACAGCAAAACCACCCACAAAATACCCACCCATCCACCACTTCTTTGCCTGAAAGCTTTAAAAGGTAAAATGAAAAGTGCATCAAGCAAATATCCTGTATTCCATAGGTTTCTGGGTTTAAGCTGTCTTTGTATTATTATTACTTTATATTGACTCTACCCTTCCATAATTGCAACCTGAAATTTTAAATTAGTCTTCAAAGTGTGCCTCCTTGTATATTGAAATACATTTATAAGATCTTCTTTCCTGTTTGATAAGGGAAGCACCAAAATTACAGAAATGTCACTACAAGAATCTAATTGCATTTGAAATTTGCGCTGTTGGGAAGGCACACAGTAAAACCTTTCTTCCCTCCAATATATTTCAGTGCCTGACTCACATGTAGCGAAGAAGACGCTGCCTTGAAAAGAAGGGGCTTTATCAATCATTGTAACCCATCTCGTGAACCAAGATTCCAGCCAGAGTACTCAAGTGGACATTAAATTAATTCCCATAAAGAAAGTATCCTAGATTACATCATGTCTCACTGAACAGTCTTTATGAAGACAACCTGAAGACAACTATAAAAAAAAATTTGGATCATAAAAACAAAACTTGCCTTAGTGAAAGCGTTTTTCAAATAGAGAGGAAAATAACACTCTATAAAATAACATGCATTAGCTGCAGAAGACAACATCTTAGATTTACCAGCTGAGACTAGAGAATTTTCAGTGTATAGCCTGTCTTCAGTAGGCAGATACATATTTAGAAACTACATTGGCACCAATTTTCCAGAATCTTCATCATGTGGTTATTGTAATGCAAATACCGCTGCAGCATCCCTTTGCATTCAGTTTTACCTTTAGAATAATCCCCCAAAAAGAATAATAAATATGAACAAGCAGACTAAGAATAGGTATGAATTTTGTTGTAATATTTGGCCTTATGCACAGATCTTAGGGAATACCCAAACATTCCTGTAGCTCTGGCCCAATAGTAACAATCACTGGCTAACAGCAGCACTTTCAGGATCACCCTGCACTTGAGAAGAAGCATTAGCCAGCCAATCACTCAAAAATTCACATCCTTTTACAGACTGGACTATTGTGCCTGTAAAGGGTCTTTTTCCACCAGGAATAAATATTCAAAGAAACTAATTTTTACACATACACTAAGTTGTCTTTCAATTATAAGAAAGCAAAATAAAGCAAGCAACTGTCAACAACCCATAAAAGTTGAACATCTCAACAGTGCTTAATGTTATAAATGCTATAAATGAATGATCAAACCAACCAACAGAAGAGATATGTAAGAAAATCACTTAAGTCATAGGTCAAATTAAAATGCAGGTGAGAGTATTTGCTCATAAGACTGAGCTACTCTGTGCTTTAGTCAAGTTAAAAAGTAATTTTTGTTCAAGGGACCCTCTCAAAGGTTAAAAATAAGCATTATGCCAAAGCTCACTTAAGATACCACTGCAGGCACTAGCAATCTGTATGCTGTGGGTACTGTCTAGACTCAGAAGTAGTTGCCAAATCCCTTTCCACAAGGACCTAGTGACAGTCTATGAACCATGGCTTAAAAAATAGATGAGTAATTCTTCAGCTATGATAAATAAACAATATTATTCACAGGTTGCTTTTATGTCAGGGTATATATTTTTTTTACACTAACCTCAGCTGGAACTGGCTGGAAGGCAACTTAGGTTTCCTGGTAAGAATTAAAACTACATTGTGAAGAGGTGCGTTTTCACAAAAAACTAGAGAAAACTGACAATAGTTCTCCTGGCATTTTTTCTTCCTTTTAATACTTTCTTCTCTTGGGATTTTCTTCTACTATTAATTCAACATCCTTTCTCTCAAGGGTGGTTTAATGATCTTAAAACAAGAAGTCCACATAATAGCCCAAATCAGTATCAGCGACTGGAGGTTCAGAGCTATGAAATTGGTCACAGAACGCCAACAGGGATCTAAACATTGCCTACTGAGCTCTGACCTTAATATAAGCCATCTGAAACTATTTAAATTTTTTTAAAATTAATTTTATCTACTTAAGATATTCTCTAAAGATATATGTTCATACTGAAAAGCTGCATTCCTTCAAACTCTAAATAAATCTTGGCACCAGAAAGTGAGAGAGGGAAGCAGGGAGGAACACTACTACTGAGTACCAATCCCTGGAAAGAAAAGAATTTAAAGCAAGAAAGCAGCCTTAACATAAAAAAATTTTGCTGTGTCAAAGGTTAGAGAAGTCAAAAAGCCAGTTAACACCAAGTGATGCATACCAAAAGACTTTATCTAGAATTTAATTGCCTCAAGATTAAGACCAAACATAAATATTTAACAAAGAATCAATGTTTTAAAGCACACATTCTTGAAGAAGGAAGGAAATGACCTTCCATAGCAAAAAGGAAAAAAAATACAGTGTAAATTATGCCACTGGAGAAGCAAACATAAAATTTCTATAGAGTAAAAGAATCATGGAAGATGGGGCTGACAGCTGGGTTTTGTTAAAGGAGGACTTTAAACAGACGTATTTAAACTCATGGGATTAGGTGAGCATTCCTAAGAAATGCTGTTCAGCTCTTAAGCTGCAGAGACCTTGTCTAAGCAGCTCAGCAACTGAGTCACATAAACAACTACTGTAAAGTCTGCTACCACCACACTTGGCAGCTTTGTGAATGAAGCTTTTCTTGCATATGGAAACTAAAGACAGAGTGTTTTGCTACTGGAACAGGGGGGTGGGGTAGAGAAAGAGGAAATAATCAAGTAAATTAGCAGTCTCCATGATGCCACTTAAAATCATAAGTTTCAAATTTTCTTCCCAAAAATTACCTTTCCTCAAACATTTAAACTGATGAGATTTTTAATTCAGTGAAGGATAATCCTGAGCAGGTGGCTCAGAGCAGCTATTATACACACAGATACATATATGCTGTGCATTATGTTTGACTTTATGTTTTGCTTACAAACATACTTGGAAATTCTGTCACTTAGTATTTGATTATTCACATCTCCTACCAAGTCTGATGCTGTGGTAAAAGTAGGGCAGATTTAGATGAAAAGAAAAAAGAACAGCATAGCCTGACTAACATAATCTTAAAGTTTACAAAAACTGTTTTTAAAAGTAACATTTCTTAGATTAGACTGATAGAAAGCCATCTTAAAGTAACACATGAACTTATGTGTAACTTTTTGCTTTTTTTAATACTTAAAATGAATGAGCTGTTTTCAACATCAGGACTTCTAAGCAAGGGCCACACTGATTGAAAAGTACTGTATGTTATTCTCATTTCCATACTGAGACACACATTCAGAGGGACAGGAATGAGATACTTCACGGTAGTAATCAGTCCGGGAACGGATACCCTCCTCTCACTGCTGAACTGTGAACCTCAAGGGTCCAGTAGCTCCCAAGCAGTTAAAAATGGTACTCTGCAGGACAGCTCATAGGCTTTAGCACAGAGAATGTCCAGCAGCAAAAGGCAGGATTACTTCTTTGGATAGCCACTACTCTTTGACTGCCTTGGCTACCAGAGAGGCTCTCCTCCATCGCGCTGGATTTGGAACATGCTACTCATTGAGAAGCCACAGGTGAACACAACTTACCTATTTTTCAAGGCAGACAGGGGAGTGACTTTCAAAATCATTACCACAGCCCACATTCAAGTTTCCCATGAAAAGCAAAGGTGGGGGCAGGCTCTGTGACATGCCAAAGGTAGCAGACCATTTGTGCCTGCCCCTCTGAAACAAATTCACCTGGAAACACACACTGGGCTGCACATACCCAAAAGTTCCAGTCACATAGGAAAGGAGGGGCTGCAGCACATTCTTCCTCCTTCTTCCTTCCTGTCCTCCCCTTGGATAAATATACCATCTGTTCAGATGAAGAAGCTGAGCACCAAAATGTTACAGCACTTCCAGTAGCAAATCCTTGAGTTTGTCCTATTCTCAGAAACATGCCAATGGCAAAGGGGCAACCTACCTCCTACTGGTCCTACTGGCATTGCTCTGCAGGATCAACGCATTCATCAAATATTCCCCCAACTACTATCAGCTGAGTAAATCTACACACACCTTTTAGCAACACACTTGTGAAATTCAGTCAATTTCTTATTGTTATCAGCATTTAAGTGCTGCAGAATATTAAAATCGAAACCCAAATTGAATCACGACACATTTTGCTTGGAGGTTTTCTTTGCATTTAGAAAACACTGACACAACTGGCTCAGAAGCAATAATATTGTGAAGTTCTCTTTCTCTCTATTCCAGGGTAAACCTTTTTCAGTAGTTTTCACAGGAATTTTTTGGGAAAATGTCTCTACAAACTTTCCTGATGTCTTATTTTTTTTTTAAGCTCCAGCTCCTCCAGTTTAAAACAACAAATTACACATTAAAGCTTGAGCCAGGCTAACATGTCATTGCTGTTTTGAAAAGGCAGAAATCTCTTTGCTCTCCATCTATTAGCATGTTGCTCCAGACTATGACTGAGCCTGGACAACCACCTAAACTATCAGAAAACTCAACACTCAACATTCCAAACACCAAAGCAGTCTTTCTGCTGAGGTTGCAAGCAGCAATAGATTGCCCTGTGACTGGACAAATATTAGAGCCAAACCGCATTCTTTTGGGCTCATACCAGACAGCTGGGAGAAGGGACAGGGAAAGAAACCAGTGGGACTTCCCCTTTTTAGAAGCAGCAAGTTCACCTATAACAGGTTCACCTGTAACCTGCAACTCCACTTCTAGCTCAGAGTGTACTGTAAGATTCAAGGTTTTTTTAAAGTTCTTAAGCTCATGATAAACAGAAAAGCCTGCCTTTGACATTAGTACTGAGAAATTTTCAAATGCTACCTACTGTAGAGCACATGCAATCACATATGTGTGATACTGAAAAAACAGTATAATTTTGCTGATTTGCATTTATGTTAAAATTGGATCAGTTTTACAAAATGAGTAAAATGACAAGTCTTAATGAATTACTTTCTCTACAGACATGTTTAAAGATTGTACTTTTTATTACAAGCATTTAAAGTTTCAGTACTTTTTTGTTTTTCATATAGCAAGTTAATCTCTAGAGAAGACTACATTTAAGCAGAACTAGGAACAAAAAAATAAAAACAACAAAACACAAAGCATTACCTTCAATAAATACATTTATAATTCTGAATTCAGAAAACTTCCAGTTTAAACTCTGTAGCACAGAGGCACAAGATATAAAAACACAGCACACCCATGCCATTAGCTTTCAAATCAGCGGCTTAACACAAACACGGCACCTTACCTTTGGCACTTTTTTATTTAATGCTTACAAGCGCAGGTCAGACATTTCTGCAAACTAAAAATTTATTCCACAAGCACAGCACCTTGCATGTATCTGCGGAATTGTTCTCAGAACTAAAGGCAACATGTCTGCTTGAAAAATGTCTGTATAGATACATGCAATTAAAAAACCATATTATTTATATAATAAAAGTCTTGTCAATGTAAGCTAATCACTAGAGTAGTCTCTAGGTATTTATAACATTTAAATGTTTCTGCATGAACAAAGGCACAGCTCTGTTAAAAAGCACCAAAGAACTGATGACATGAAGGTATAATTGAATAGCTCTTGCAACACAAATTCCGCTAAACAGTACAATTGGAAGGGGCTTACAGTTTAACAGGCCTGCATTTGTAGCACTGTTTTCACAAGTTATCAGGAACAAACATGACATCCTTCCCTTGGATGTGAACGTTCCTTTGCCACATGAAAAGGCAAGAAGTGGCATGAAGTCGCACCAGGGGAAATTCAGATTAAACATCAGGAAAAGGCTCTTCACTGAGAGGGTGGGTGGACACTGGAACAGGCTCCCCCCAGGGGCATGGTCACAGCACCAAGCCTGTGAGAGTTCAAGGAACATCTGGATGATGCTCTTAAGCCAAGTCATATGGTTTTGGTTTAGGTAGTCCTGTGAGGACTAGGCAGTTGGACTCAATGATCCTTCTGGGTCCCTTCCAACTTGAGACAAATTGTGATTCTATGAATATCTCCTTTGGATGCAGCTACAACTGTGCAGTTTACTACTAAGTGCATGAAGTTAAAAAGCCACTTCAATTTCTTGTAGTCTGAACTATACACATTTACTAGCTGATAGAAGCTGCTTCTCCAGGCAGCATAAAAAATATGTGGCATCCTTTATACAAAAATGATTACATTGTAATCTCAAGTTCACATTTGTTTTAATGTTTGTATGTGGCTTCATTTAGATGAGTACTCACCATCAGCTGGCACCACCAGCAACCAGCTGAGCACCTCTGAATGCAGTAAGCAATGAGAAACTGGGTGACCAGCATCAGGCAGAAGCAACAGAGCACCCTTCCTCCCACACTTCTTCACAGCCCTCAAGTTTTGAAACCTTTACATGCCAGTAAAGTCCATCTGGTTTGGGGTGGGGGGGAGTGGGGAAGCAGAGACAGAGCATGGAAGGCTAATGCTATACTGTAATATTTTCAAAATGAGTTAAATTCGAATTTTTTCATAAGAATACTGGGATCACTCATAATTCCAGGCAAAGAATAAGTAAGGGCTCACAAAATTCTGTGTAATGAACAAAAAGCAGAATTGCCAAACTAAGCCTGGAGTAACTCAGGCAAAGTAAAATTTTTTTTCATCTTTTCACCACATTGCCAGAGGCAAGACTGCAAAATTCCTTTGTAATGACATTTTTAAAATATCTTCTGCTACACCTTTACTTGGTGTAAAAAGTACTCACAAGAACCCTGTTATTCTGCTGTACATCCCTGATACATTAATTCTAAGTGTTTTAATAGAACTCTAATTGCAACTACACCAAATTTTTGCTTTTCAATGTTTGCAATTATTTTTCTCCTACAGAAAGATGAAGAAGGACCCTTATATTCGGCTTTCTGGAAAAGGGAGAATAACTGCTTTCCACTGTCCTTTGTCAGCACAGACATCTCTCTCTAGGACACTCTTAAGGTTTTCCTAATGCAAATGGTATCTTAGAAATTTTTTGTTTCAAGAGGTGTACAGAGCTCAGTAATCAAACAAAGCTACCAGTCAGTTGTACTCTTGACTATGACTAGAGTTCCTCGTGATACTCTGCACAAACAGCTTGTTGCTGTTGAAATCATCTAGCTATAAAGAGATTCACAAACATACACTGTATTTCTTATAATTCTGTTATACAATTCAGAGTCCAGCACAAATTTCAGAAAATTTCAAGTAAGCACCAGTTTGTCTAGAAAGAAATGTTCCTGGTTTTTCTTGCCATCACATCTTACTACCAGATGTCATCAAGGCTGAATCTTTCCTAAACTTAATGGGAAAATGGAAAGTCAGCAGGAAGTCTAAATAGATGACTTCTTAACTAGCCAGACATTTTATTCATCCTTCTCTGATAGAAATGTAATGATATTACCAAGATAATGCTTAAACAACAAAAATCAACAAAACATAATACCTTTTACAGACACTGATACTAAAAGACTGTTTAAAAACCTCAAAACTTTTGTAGATACATTATTACTAACACACACTATTTCAGTTTTTCTATAGAACATAAAAATTCATATCTTCATATGAAAACAATTAGATAGAATTTCAAGCATTAAAATTTAGTTAGAAAACCAGGGCTAAAAATGAGCTTAATACCATAGTGCATACTGAGTTTGCATCATGCGCCAAGAGCCATGCCCCTTCCTAAGGCAAATACAACCTCAGTTTACATCATTGGTGCAGCCAGGCTCAGTTCCTTTCCAAAATACTTAAGCCTGTGTCCACAAGGCTGATCGCCATAGCAGTAATTTCCTTCAGTGTAATTCGGAAAGCAGCAGGAAAGGTGGCTCACAACAAATGCAGGAATACTGGACATAAACAAACAAAACAGAACCTACTTGTCCACTCTCAGCCTGTTTTTAAGGTCTGATCAAATCTGCAACTTAACCATAGTGAAAACACCTCTCAGGATTAAGGGTATTCTGGTCATGAATTCTCACAGCTGAAGAGTTTTCTGCTATATAAAACCAGGACAAACTCTTATTCTAGACATACATTCTTCTGGCAGGACTACGGGAGGAGGCTATATCTAGCTCACAGAAAATTAGGTCACCCATTTCATAAGCAAATATAAACTCCATGTTGAAGTCAGTAAGCATTTCATGGATACTTTCCCTCAGAAAATACTTTCCCAACAGAAATTTGGAAGAGATTTATCAGAAATTCTGCACAGAGCTAGAATAATTATAAATGAAGGAGGAAGGAAGTTCATATTTACAATCTTAGTCAAACAAAAAAAAAAAACAGATCATCTTAGCAGCTGTGTAAGAATTTGGCAAGCCTCTGAGTAAAGTTTTTTTTCCAAGCATCCCAAAAGAACAATTATTTTTGTTTCCTGGAACATATCTTCTTTGGTAAAAAGACCTCTCTAAAGACTGAGTCAGATGAATAAACTACAGAATGCAACACTGAAATTGGAATGTGTACCACAATGACTATTTTTACTGCTAAAGCAGCTGAGTTGACCACACTGTATAAGGAATGTAATTTGTGACACTAGAAATGCTAATTATTTGGACCATGTTCACATTTTCATAAGGACAAGGGCTGGCAAGAAAGAACTGATCTGGCATTAATTTGCTACAGCCAAAACGAGGCACAAAGCAGCAAGAGTAGTATTTAAAATGTAGGTGACAGTGATTAGTTAAAAAGCCATGCAACGATGAATCTCTTAATTCAGTACCACCTCAATATTGAAAATTATTTCCTAGTTGTATTTGTCTACTGCGCTATGAAAAAGTTTATGCAGATGCAGGACTTTGTCACACATTCCATTAGCCTACAGTCTCCTTTCCTTGGATTGCAAACAGTACAGTATGAAGTGGCTGGAAGATTTTTATATTTTCTTTTTTTGTAGAAAAGATTTTTATGCTTGAATCTTAGATCTCTATCTCACGCTGAATCAAATCAAAGCAACAGCACCATGAAAGGATTTACAATGAAGCTTAAAAAAGAAGAAGTATTTCATGGCTTTTATAATTTTTCTATCTTATCTTCCTTCAGACCTTTAAATGCCCATTCAGGTCTAAGTCTTGCTAGTGCCTTTTTCCGATTACCTTTCCAAAGGATTTATAAAGTTTTGCTGATAGCAGCTGCAGCCTAGCATATGCTGAAGAGCCAGCTTGTAACAAAGTGAAACAGGTTCAAAAGCCAAAAAAGAAAATAAAAAATAATTTTTGCAGTTTTAAGTTTCATTCCAAAGGGAGCTTTCTGCACATTCTCCCTTTAACCCAACATAGCTATGCAGTAAAAGTAGCTTATAACTACTAAACCATATAGCTGAACTCCTTGTGTTAATGTATTTATGTATTATAACTTACGCCAGGGTCCAGGTCCAGATTGTAAAGGAAGGTTGAATATGACAGTGCCATACATCTGCTTCCACCAGCAGGAGAGGAACACCTGAAAATATAGGTGAGGGCCTTCATCCCTCTTCACCCTTCAGAACTGGAGTTGGTACTCCATCATAACAATGAGGTGTTACAGCTCTTCCTATTAAATCATCACCTTTTTTCCCTCCACAAGAAGCATGTTAAGGTGCATTCATACAGGTCAAGGTATCTCATCTTGTTTATTCGCACCACAGAAAGCAGTTGTCTTACTAACTGTGGAACATGCAAGAGGGATGGGTAGAAAGCATGGTCCAGTCACTGAAATGAAGCTCTTTTGTCATATGACATTAATCTCCCCTCTCCTCCTACTCAGTAGGAGAAATGGAATTAAAATTAACAAAACCTTTTGGTCCCCAACTGTAAAAACAAACAAGGGTCTTTTTAAAAGACTGGAAAATTAAGGCTAGGTAGAACAGCTCTTCAACTGGTATGACACATCAGCAAATTCAACAAACAATGAAATCTAATTTTAAAATGAGCAGTCTAACTTCAGTAAAACACAATCAGTGCTTTCTAAGTCTAGCATCCAAGAACACTTCCATCAATACTTTTCAGGAAGACTTCTAGTAATGTGACAGGAATTGTGCCACATTAGACTTCAGAAGTAAATCCTTAACGAGAAAAGATTTTTTCGGACCACAACCTGATGAAAGACAAGTTGAATGTTTCTAGCTTAAAGGAGGGAACTTTTTTGTTTGGACCTTTAAAATAAAGTAATAGACGACCATACCAGAGTCCACACAGAAACAGACAAGACATTTGAATTTTCATAGCACATAGGTGTATTAGGAAACAAGACTGAATTATGTTATTTGTGACTCCGTGTCTGAAAAGATTTGACATAAGTCAAAGCAATAGTTTTTTAAACAGGTGACATGCTAACAAGCCATTTTATAAAAACATAAAAAAATCCACACCATCTGAGTTAGGTATCTAGGCTCAACAATCAGAATGCATGTAGCCTCCATATACATTTGTACAGAATGGAAGATCAAGAAGCTAACTGCCAAACTGATTTTGCAGGCTGGCATGGGATAAAAATCAGATTTAAAATCAGATCAAGAACAACGCAAACATTTAATAAAGTACAAAAGAAAAGGTGGGTTTTCCTTAGGAAAAAACCCTATGCTTTTTGACGCTACTATGCAAAGTATTTCAGATGCTGTATCCAAAATAACGTCAGGGTACAACTAAAGAAAACAACCAAACAAAAATAGTTAACAATATTATGAATAACACAGAAATCATCCAGAAGTTCAGTTCACAGGTCATGCAGTATAAAAATAAGATGAAAGTTACTAATAAAACAGTTTAAAAAGTGACTAATTCCAGTCTCTTCATTATGGAACTAGAGATTCCTTGATGCAAAGCTCCCACAGAAGTAAAAATACATCATTCCCCTCTAATAATCAAATACTGAATGAAGCAGGAAGACTTCTCCTTCCTTGCATAAGAAAAAGGTTAAAACTAAACTATCTGTAGGGCACAGCAGACAATCAAAGCAACTTGTATATGCAAAGTCAGAAAATCCAGGTTTCTCTACATAAATCTTCTGGTTCATCTTAAGGAAGTAAGGTATTTTCTTTGTAAGAGGAAGTGATAGCAGAAAGAAAAAAGACAGTGTTAAGAAGTCAAGAAAGGTTAGTGTACTTGGGACTGGACATTACAAACAAATAAAAGACAACAGATACTATTTAAATAATAATTTTACATGTCAAAGACAGGAAGGAAGACCTCAACAGCTTTGTCTTAAAAAAGCCAAGAGACCACAAACAAACATCCAAAAAGTCCCAACCATGAGATTCTCCACCCCTTTGCAAGTAAAGGAAAGCAAATGAGATAAGTCCACTTTCTGTAGGGAAAAGAAAAACACGCCCAAAAATCAGTGGAATAAAGTTGGGAAAGATTTCCTCACACTGCTGTTGTTGCAATGCTAAATACCGCTGGTAGCATGGACCAAGAATGCATTCCTAGTACTCATTGCTATCATTTTTTAGCTGCAAATGTATCAAAAAGTTCAGACAGTCAGAACCCTTTTATTTAAACCAATATCCTTTTTGCACACTTGCTCATAAACAGCACTAGTAAAGAGGCACATAGTAGTACCAACATATTCCATTACCAGACTCCTCAGATACTTAAGTCCCACTACTTTAAGACATAGTTAGATTTTAGGGTTGGTTTGGGCTTTTTTTTAATAAACTATTTAAACACAAGGTAGATTTTACTGTGCTAGTGAAGCTGAACCTCTGTTTTCATACAGTTGAATTTGACACTCTACTGAAAATGCTCTTTTGCATTTAAGAGAAATCTTGCACCACACTTTGAAGGACAATATACAGAAACAGAATAGATAAGTAAGCAATTACCTGGGCAATTACCCCATAATATTGAAGGAAGTCTTAAAAACAAATCTATTTTACTTAACTTAGAGAAACCCAAAGGTATGGATCATGTTGTTTTGCTGTCCTTTCATTGTTCAACAGAATTCTAGAATCTTAGCCTCACATTCTGATACTGTCCGACTAGACAGCAGTACAGCAAAAGCCTGATGTAACTGTCACCAGTGAAAAGTTAGTGCAATAACCACTCTTTGAAAGCCTAGCCATGAATAAACATGCACATAGCAATTTCAGTCAAGCAACTAGCCAAAACTCATTATTTAATGGACAGTAGCTAGAACAATTAGCAGCGAATTACTCACCAATTAGGTGAGTATGCTATAAGTAGCATTTGCTCTGTCAGAGCTGCCAATGGACCTTCATGCTTAGTAAGGGAACTGCCTGGCTGTGGTCCCATGGCAATACCACTGAGAATGCCTACCAGGAATCCATGCCAGCACTGTTTCAATGGCAGTGTCTCATTCTGTTCAGTGCAACCACTTACAAGCTCTGGAAATGAAACAGCTCAACCACGAGCCAGACTGTGCCCCACAACATCATTCAAGAAGCAGTACCTGCAAAAACCAAATGGGATGCATCCTAAGACCTTGTTTGTTCCTGGCTCAACTTGTCATCTGATGTAACAATCTTCTCTCAGAAGAAACCAAGTAAAAGAGCAATACATCTGTGGAATCATTCACAGCCACTGTGATAAGCAGTAAGGTCAAGTCTAACAGCTCTTTCCAGCTCTATTATTCCTAACAATTAAAAAACCCTATTTCAAAAAATTCAAACAAGTCACAGAAACCAAGTTCTCAGCCCCTTTTTCAATTCCTCTGCATCGTCTAAGAACTCATCCCTAAGAATCTAAGAACTCATCCCTAAGAATAATCTAAGAATTCATGAGGAGAATTTGCACAAAGTACAGGACTAACACAGCTCATAAATACTATCCAACCTCCCACCATGTGCATTTTGAGATGGGGAATACCAAGAACAATATCCTGCCCAGTTCTCCATAGACAGAATATCTCCTGTGGGACAGTTCTAGCCAACAACATCTAAGAGTGTGCATACAAACATAAACGAGTGCAGGAAGGAACTGAGCACAGTAAAAAGTATTTTTCTACCTATCCAGTTTCAAATCGAGAAGCATTTCAGAAGCAAACATTCCAAGATCAATTCCCAAAAAGGGGACAAGAGAGCTACACAGATAATTTTCAACTACTCGTCTGCAACTAAAGAACTGGAAGACTGTATGAAGGAAAAAAAGATGAATGTAACGAGAGCAGGAAAAGTGTGTTTCAAAGATGACAAGGACAGCATTTAATCCATAATATAATGCTTCCTCTGTGGCAGACCTAACTTCATCTTTTAAAATAATGTCCTGTTTCTCAAGACGCTATAAAAGCACAGCAATACAGAGAGGGCACAAATCAATTTTTTACAAAATGCAAAGTCATGGATATTATTTCTGCGCTTATTTTGATCATCTTTGAAAAGTAACAGATGAGAGTTAGTTACAAACATACTTTCCAAATCCAGTCTATAAAATATAATGGCAGTACAGCGGCAATAAAAATATGGAAGTGACATAGTTATCTATCTGTGTACCATTAAATATCAGGCTTCTGCATGCACATCTAATGACAGAAAGATCATCACTATTTGCTACTGTTGCAATACAAGCCTCAAACCATAGGCTTGAGGTTAAAACTAGTTCCACATAGCTACACAGACAATTCTTGATGCACACAGAACCAGACTGCTGCTACTCTATCCAGGGAAATGTTACCACTCACATTATGGGTGCATGCAGAACTTCAGAAATTATGGCAGAAATATTAAGTAAATTAAGACTATCTTTTACTGGACCTTCAATTACCCCACAGAGTTGTGCTCTTCAGTTTAATAGACAACTCTGCCATAGTATTACATCTGTCTGCAATGAGCCATGTCAGGCAAAATTTTAAGTTTTCTTTTCAAAAGTGAAATAATAATATAATATTTTAAATAGTTAACCATCTACATATTCCAAATTCTACTACAAAACCAAAACAACTTCATATTCTACTTACCACCATTTCGAACAATGGCTATTACTATACTCCAAAAAGTTTGATATTTCACTATGAGTATCTTGGAATAAACAGACATTAAAAGGCAATGATTTATGATACACAGTATCCCGATACTAAATATTTAGTCATACTGCAAAAATAAGAAAAGCCCTACTTTTGAATATATGTTAGTTCAATATTCCTGTCAATAATACTGCCTGAAACATGCTCAAATACCAACAGTTCATCGCAATCCAGCAGAAGTCATTTGAGGAATGAAGCAGCAGCTGCTGAATCTATCAGTAGGCTACGCCTTCTCAACTCTCACAGGCACTTCGTAATATAGTGAAGGCATGCGCAGTTGTAAACTCAAATATTTAAATCCACACTGGATGGCAAAAAAGAATGCAGACAACATAAGGCCAGCTGCAATTTTTTCACTTTCATAAGAGAACAACTGATCATTTATCTTGCTTTTCAACGCACTCTAAAATAGAGAAAAAAGGCAGCTTTAACTAGAACAATGTACTACACAAGACACATCAATATCTTGTAGCATTTTATCATGTTTTATCAGATCATGTGTATAGAAACGTTCTCAGATGCTCACAGCCTGTCAAGAGTTGTATAAAAGAGCATGCCAGATTAACTTTATCTCAGAAAGGTAATAATGAGCATAACCACGCCAAAAAAAAAAAAAATTAAAATTCTGGTCTCCTAGTTTCAGCTGATGTACATTCTAAACAAAAGGAAGACCATGTACCTTCAGGATTAGAAAAATAATGCAGGTGGAATTCAAGCTCAGAAGGGGTTACAGTAACCAATTCAAAATAAAGACACTAGATAAAGTGTTAGGAAGACATTACTTTAAAGCACATTCCCCTGTTTTGCAAATACAGTCCTATTTTATTACTGGTTAATGTATCTTTTACACTGAAGTGCAAAAAGACATGAGTCTGGCCCATGTCACATAATACAGGATAAAAGTTGCATTGCCATCTTCAAAATAAGAAAGTATACACTTCACATGAGTTACTGGAAAACACTGATCATCAGAAGTACTAAATAATGAGGAATAATTTAAAAAGTGAAGGACAACATAACTTGCCTTATGTAGTGCACTCAGACCTGTCTTCAGATCAGTTTTTAGGCCATAAAGCAAGCAACAACAGGTTCAATTTAAACTTCCCATGACAAGGATAGCAAGACAGCATGTACATTAAACCATAGTAATTTGCATCAAGTGATTATTTTTCCTATGCTATGTGTATTTTAAATCTAAAGGCCATACAAAGCTAACATAATTTTAAACGATCTAGACAAATAATAAACACATAAAATCTCTTCCTAAGCTTTCAGGCCTCACAGTCTATCCAAGCTAACTTCCTACATGACATGTTTAAATATATTAACTACTTGATCCTTCAAGAGAATGAAGATTGATACCTCTTTGCAAAAAAAGAGGCACCCACGTCATCACAGTTCAAAACTGAAACACCAATGACATTGAAAGTGCATAGTCTGAAAATACTTTGTTTACTCTGTGCTGGACTTTCAACTTCAGAATACACACCAGTCATTTCAGAAATATTCCATTCCAGTTGATAAAAGATAATTTAAAATTCATTATACAGGAGTAATAACTAATCCCAAGGGCTTTTTTTTTTTAAACTTGTTGGTTTTGAAAACGTTCTGAAATATTTGCAGACATTCAAGCTGAACGGATATAAACAGTATCAAACCAGAAAGTTTCATTCAAGCTAATTACAAGGACAGTGCTTTTGTGGGTTTGCTTTCTCTTTATTTTTAACTAGAACATCTCTGATTTTCACTAACTGGGACAGGAAGCATAGAAAGTTAAGCTGAATGCTGCACTATCATCTGGACAACAGTTAACAGAGTGTTCTTCATAAAGACACTATGTTTCACTTTAACAACTGTGATGAGGGTATGTGGTTCCTCTCAAAAATTTCATTTATTTCCCTGTTTCCATTTACTGCCCTGCAAGCCGCCAGAAAGGAATAAACAATCACACTTTTCTATGGAACCCTCCTCCTTCCACATAATTGCTGAAAATGAGACTTTTCACTTTTGCTGTGCTTCTTAGAAAGTATCTCAGAGATCTCTAATCCAGAAAAGAACATTTCTTCATGAAAATAATTCTTTCCTTCTACCATAGGCAGGAATTTATTTGCGGCACTCACATCAATCTGACAAACAGCCTTTCAGTTCTACAGGACTGATCATATCACTAAGTTACTTATTAATAGACACAACAGAGAAGAGGTGAATGTAAAAGTGATCTTCTCTTACCCAGCTTCAGTAGAACTGTTCTCCTGATCTGTGACATGTTCACAGACAGATAAAGTTTCAGTATTATGGCTTCGCAAGGTTACTAGTGAGTGAAAACTACAGACTTGCCTACTCCACCCCTAAATAAAATGTCCCTATTTATTAGACAGAAGAAATACCTATTAGAAGACACAACTACTGTTGACTAAACTCTGGAGTATCAGCAATGTGCACTGATACACACACCTTACAGAATGCCTCTCCAGGAATAGCATGCAACCACCCATGTTTCTGTCAAAGCCACTCAGATCCACACGTTCAAGTAAAAGGTCATGCTCTTGAGTTATGCATTAAAGATCTAAGTGACAACTTCCTTTGAGAATAGAGATTTGTATGGCATTTTTATTTAAAGGCTTAGAACAACTAATGAGATTTTTCATGATGGGAGTTCGTTGGGGTTTTTTTTAAATGCACTATAAAACACATTTGTGCTAAGTCTTTAGTTACCTCTGAAGGAGAATGATTACTGACACCTTGGAAGTCCAAACTTGCATTGGTATATTAAAACAAATTCTAACAATGATTAACTCAATTTTAAGTGATGAAACAAGTGCACAGTGATCCTTCTCGCAAGCAGCAGAGCAAGATACAAAATTAGTAAGACAAGGATAAGTAGGTGTTTAGCATGTTTGGGGATCTTGTGTGTGTTTTTCTTATATCTAGTCTCCAGTGACCTTTATATATATAAAATCAATTCAAGCATGGTTTAGTGGTGGACTTGGCAGTACTAAGTGAATAGTTAGACTCGAACTTAAAGGTCTTTTCCAACCTAAACGATTCTATGATTCTATAAATAAAGACAGCTTGGAATGCTTGGCTTCTGGCATAGAATCAAAAATCCTATGCAAGATGCCTCATCACTATACAGGCATGAACCAGGCAAGTCATGCCTGGATGAAATCAAGAATAACCATACACAAGCGAGAAACTGCTGAGGAACAGCCAACAGTGCAATACCAAAGACTGAGGCTTTAAGTCCAGACACAATCCATAAGTATTGTACCTTCCCACAAACAACTGTGAGAAATCTCCCTGAGCAGTGAACACTGACCTTGCTTCTGCAGGAATCTAGAGTAGATGTTGCACTTATTTTACATAAGGTGTCTTGTTCTTGTAGACACAAAGCTTCAGACTTAACACAATTTAAGAATTTCAGATTTTATCTTCAAGTACTCCCTGGCAACAATATAAGAAAACCTGAGGGAAGACTGTCATAGTCATAATGAAATTATTTCACATTTGTTAGAGTACTTCTCTTCCTACCTAATTCAATACTTCTTGATCTAAATTATAAAAGAGTAACAAGCAATGAGCTCAGGCAAATGAAGAAAAAAATCCTATGGGATTAAAATTAAGGCCATTAGTATGCAAGCAGAGTATTGCTGCAAAGCCAATAAGCTTCCCATGCCAGTTTCACCTCTGCAAGATCATCATTAGGCTGCAAAAATTAGTCTTGTTCCTAAGATATTTGAAAGCATGCTGAAAATTTACTATTTTCAATACTGAGCAAGAACCCATACAGTTTTGTAAAGCAGCTTGTCTAAATAAGCATAGATAACATTAGTCACCTAGATATGAAAATGAAATTATTTACAAAATCAAGGGCAAGTATTTCCTACAACAAATTCTGAAAGCCTGGACAGATACTTTTTCATACTTGTAAGATGCAAAGAGCAACCTGGAAAGGAGTTTGTCTTTATTTTTTAAAATGCGTTTACATGCCACAAGTAAAAGAACTGTGAATTCTGCAAAACAATATGTAATCATGGTCTAGGAAGACAGATAGAAGAATGTACCTTCTCTTCTTTCAGCATCTCCCAACACATTACCTCTTCAATTTTATCATTTTGGCACACTGTGGATTATGCTGTTAACTGGATCAGAATTTATATAGATTTAATATTGCCCGTTTTGGGGTTTTTTATGAGTATTTTTAATGCACAATAGTTTAGTGATCTCTAAAGCTACCTAAGGATAATTCTGTCAAGAAAAGTGTAAGGGGGGGAAAAGATCCCTAGGCTCCACTGTTTCTCTTCTGCTCTTACTAATACCATCTCTTTAAGGGACCTACAAGGAAGGAAAAAAAAGCCCACTGAGTGAAACATCCAAGTTCTTGAGACTGGGTCAGCACTGTCAGAGATAGAAACAGGAACTATTCCAGGCTTAGCAAATGCATCTGTAGAGAGATTAATGACTGGAACAAGTATATAAATAACACATGGGAACTTTGCTTCTTTCAATGAAACTGCACATTTGTTTTGCTAATGCTATCTTCTACAGCAACTCCAAGCCTGTAGTGACATCACACATCTTTTCAATACTGGTGTACCACAGGGATCAATTCAACAACTTCACAGTTAAACGTAGAGTACCTCTCCAAATCTACAGGACCTCTGACAGAGAGAAAAATATGTCAAACTTATTTTCAATACACTTCCCCAGTGAATAAACCAATCAAATTAGCATTTTAGACAGAATATTTTACCATAATAATCAATGGAACTATGTAAAAGAAATCCACAAACACCAAAAAAGCGCCAGGCTTTTTTCATCACTGATTGAAACAATACAATGGGGCAAAACTGTCTTAGCATAGTGTCTAAATTGCAAGAAGAATAAAATTCTACATACACACAAAAAAGCTGCATTATGAATTCTATATTATGAAGTTAGCATTTTTCACACTATGCAGCAACTTACTATACATTTACAGTTGCACTTAGCAGGCAATTTAATTACATATATTGCAGGGATTTAACTGTAAAGGTAGTATCAGAGTAAGAATTCAGCCATTTCAGATGGGACTATTTTATCATCAATGCTTGATGCATACTCATTATTTGCACTTCTAACACTATTCAATGATACAGCCTTTAAAATACAGTTTTACAAGAAAATAATGCAAATTTGCCAATTACAATTTAAGTAAGGTTCACAATTAAGTCTTTTGGACACTTCTGAAAACATTTTTCCTTTTACCATGACCTACTGGATTTCAGAAAATGAAGTACAAGTTTGCACAGAGTAATCCTCGACAAGTTTACAGTACTTCCTCAAAGAACCAGCAGAATTTTTCATACGTCACTGACACACAACTGTTCAATAGCAGAAGCAGACACTACTAGTTCAACAGTTTTCATCTGGGGGAGCTATTTTACCAGGCATCTATAATTGAGTTCAAACATTAAGACCATTATGACAAACTACCTTTCTTGCTACAGATGGCTATTCTTAAGGCAGAAAAGTGGGAACATGATGACAGAATTTGCATCAAGATGAAATCTACCCATGTATCAAGCAACACGCTCTACTTGAAGCTTTTCTTTGGGGAGCAAACTGTTCCTTCCTACTGGAAGAGCCAAGAAGGCAACAATTAAAGTACAAGAATTAACTTTCTGTACATCTTGGCTGTAAGCACAGCACAGATAAACTTTTTTAAAATTTACTTTAACCAGGACAAAAAGACACCAGGAATACCACAGGCCCTACCAACTCAGCAAACAGTCTCTGGGACAAGGGAAGGACAATGAGACAGTAACAGCACTGGCAGCAGCAAAGGACTCCAGGCCAGCAGTAGGCAGTGGACTTCGGCTCTCACTATCATATGAAGAAAAGTTTCTGCCAGGCCCCCCACAACTGCTCCCAAAGCTTTCTGAAGGATGAAGTTATCAGAGAGGATGAAGGATGCCAATGAGCTTCCCTCCAGTCCCGTTCTGTATGTTTTAGACAGCATATTTCTTCACTTCAGATCTACATCTGAGAAAAATGATCGGGTTCTATATTTAACTTCTCAAAGACTTTTTTACAGGAAAGTCCAATACTGACACAGCAATAAAACTTTTCAGTCACAAAACTGATACCACTTCTTTCTCCTGTTTCTTTCTAATCCTGATTTGCTAGAAATCAGCTATTCTATTGTAATAAACAGTAGGAAACAGTAAGGTGTTTGTATATGAACACAACTTGGCATTCTAAACACTTGACAGAGTATTGACACCCTCACACCATACATGACCATTTCAGCAGATGTCAAATACAATAATTAGAACAACACGATGTTAACGTTGCAATAATGGATGATAATTCGGAAAATTAGAAGATGAGGACAATCTATATTCAGTTTACCTTTTATGCTATGCAAGAGCTATGCATTTTTACCAGCATTTACTGAGTTTTTGAACACTGCAATATTTACTTAAGTAAATATAACAGTTTTACTGTTTATAGTAATTCCCTCACCAGACTCCCTATAATATTTTTGCATAAAAACTTTCACCTTACACACTGTTGTCTTGAAAAGACCAGAGACAATGAAGATTCAATCATCTTTTTGATAACATCTGTTTAAATTATTTTGATGAATTTTTGAGACTAGAAATCCAGTAACTGGTAAAAATTGTTCTGTGACTATTTTTATATCATCCCTAGAATTCCTTCCCCATCCCCAGGCCTCCCTCCCACCAAATCCAACAAATTCATTGATATAAGACGGCAACGAATTATTTTCCAAATATTTAACATCAGGACTGTTGCAAATTCACATGTAAATCGTCTTCCTCCATACAACGCAAGTACAGTGATAGCTCACAGACCATGACGTTTCAAGAGCTCTTCATTAACAGATGGATTTTCAAAAACAAGTTCAACAATCTATTTAACATCTTACTCGAAACACTTCCAATAAAGCTGGACATACAAAATAACTAAGTCTCCTACTCGGAACAAAATAGAGAAGTGACTTTAATTCATTAAAATGTCAGAAAATATCCGTCAATACATCTGGA
This sequence comes from Sitta carolinensis, assembly GCA_032173965.1. Classification (NCBI taxonomy): domain Eukaryota; kingdom Metazoa; phylum Chordata; class Aves; order Passeriformes; family Sittidae; genus Sitta; species Sitta carolinensis. The sequence goes on from CM063288.1 coordinate 24,874,600, forward strand.
TCAAGCTACATAAAAATATTCTTTTTTTACTTTTCTTAGTCTTTATACAATTTTCCTATATGAAGGATTATAAGCAACCTTTATCATTATTGAATTTTAGTTCTTTCTCACAGGGACTCATTTGTTTAATTGGGTAGTTATTATTAATTTCTAGTATTAACATAAGATCTAAAATGTCATTTTCAATGGACACTTTTTAAAACTGATGATAACACTTGCAGATTAACAACAGAAAATTAAATCCCTTGCTCATCTGAAGAACAACTATAAAGGGCAATTATAGTGCAAGTTTCTTTACTGGCATTACCTAACCTTGTAGACATTCCTAAAGGTAGAAAACATTCCATGTGTGTACTCACTCAAAATGTGTGACTGCCAATTAGCAAAGATATTTTTTGAATTCTTAAGACAACTTACTCAATATGTCACCTTTTGTTTCATAATTTATGTTTTCTGAAACAAAATTAACACTCCTCATGGAAATGGGTTAAACCTGACTAGTCAGCAGTCTGCTGTCACTTCAATGTATTATTAACCCTTAGTAATAAAATAGATCTGGCTCGCACGTTTTTATAAGGCTTGTTTATCTGACATTGCCTGATTCAGCTGTAAACCAACACATTTTCTTCTAGACATTGCAGGAAAAGAGAGTGAAACTTGACAAAATGGCTTATTGTTGGGGCCAGAAACAGAAATTGGACATTTCTGGCTTCGGCAAGTGTTTGTAGTAAGTTCTAGATTTAATCATCAGGATCCTCAGTATGAACAGATGTTAATGGGAAGCTGTGAAGCACATTATTTCAGTTCTACTTGAAAATTCCAAAATAAAACTATTGTTTAACACAACAGAAAGGGCAGAGTGTGATTATTTTGCAACCTTTGGCTTCATTTGTAACACAAGTGATTTGGATTCTTCTTCTATTAAGAAGGTGATGCAAATTACTTAATGGCTGAGATCTTCAGTACTATTCTTCCTAGTATTTACCTAACTGGCTTAGTCACTCAGATTTAACTCTGTCCCAGTTTGATAGGTTTTTACTTCCCCCTCCAGTTGCTGAAAAACATTTGAAGAAGGAAGGCAAATATGACGAGTAAAGATGAGACAAACACAGGATAAAGATCTACAATTTAAAGCACAAAGAATTAACTCTTTCTAGCTACAAAAGCGAGTTGATTCTATCGTAAACCTTAACGTTGAAGGATTAGACAAAAGATCAAATTCAAATAAAGAAGCAACTGCTAAAGAAAATTAGTGGTTTGGGGGAAACAAGGCAATACCTATATATTCTGACAGCCAGACCACCGAGACATCCTTTTGAAAATCAAAGCCTCTTAAAATCAACCCCAGTGAACCATTACCTATGAGGGGCATCGCAGCAGTTTCATGCAATACTCTAAACCAACAGGTGTTGTCTGTACCCAGGCTGACTTTACTAAGAAAAAAGCAGGCTCCAACACACAAGTTGAAAACAGTTTATGTCAATACACTACTCCACTGTAAAAAACCCCTACTTTAAATTCAAACCTGAAGGCAGTAGTCTAAAGATACTACACAAGGAAGGCAGACTGATGATTATATAAAATTTGTCAGTGTTTTCTTTCACATTATTTCTTATACCTTTTCAAGAAATTAACAGCTGGTACACTGTATTGCTTTCCATAACTGTGGTTTTTCTCTTACTAATGCATTTCTCCCTGTCACCACATGCTGAGTCAGAGAAGCAGTGGTAGAAGGATGCTTCATTGCATACCATTTGAGTATAAAAATGAAGCCATTGTAAGGAAATATCTATCTGAAAATGAAAACTTACAAGGGCAATAAATAAATTCCTTAGTGTCACTTACCTTTCTGTTGTATGAAAGCAAAAAGCTTCTGTAACATGGATTTCTGTACAGTAATTTGAGTATCACCCAGTGATACAAAAAATCACATACCAACTTAGGTGCAGAAAAATAGTTGTGTTCCACTATCCACCACACCCACCCAAGAATGATATCAGTGTATTAAATATAGATATGTATAGATCATTATAGAATTTATGTAAAAAGTATTCCCTAGATGACGACCTATACTTTTGTTCTTCAAGACGATTTCTCAAGTAATTTTCCCATTCCTCTATTTTAACAGGAAACTTCTCAGCAGAGAAAAGCTGATTAAAGACAACAAAATTGGAAGATTTGTTGCTCTAGATATACTGCTTCTATAAATATATAGAACTAATCGATTAATTCTTTTGCTTTAAGGTGTTTAACAAGCTAATGTATCCATGTCTGGAGGGCTCTAGGCAGAACAGACAAAAAGAGGCAATTTGTTCAAAATGGAGTGGGTGTGATTCTACAGTCTCACAAACATTCATCCACCACATGAACGGTAATGTAAAGATATTAACCATACGAAACAGTTTACATTTGCAAAGGGAGTGTATCTGTAATCCACCGGTAAAAAACAAATTGTACCACACAGACCGGTCTTCATCCCCTTCTAAACACTTATAGCCCAGTAAAAATATAAAATACTAGGAAAAATGATAAAACGCAGAGACAGTGTTCAAACATGCAGGTGATCGTTTTGTGCCGCACAAGATAAAAAATTCCAAAAGAAGTAAAATCTTCCAAAATGAACAGGTAAGTCACTGGCTTCTTAAGACAACCTGCATTAGTGCAGGAGAAAAATAAATACAGCCATATGAATTTTACAAGGTCATGTGACACTCATGTACACAGACACTCCTCCCTTCCCTCCCACCATCAGCGATTTTCCCCATGCAGAAAAAATAATACACCACTCTCCCAGCTGCATGATAACCAACGCAGGCACCAACCTTGCTTGGGAGGCTCTTCGCAAGCCAGTCTGCCTTCCGTAAGTCGTATGGCTAAAAAGCTTAACAGATTTCAGGTTTGGTGCTTGGTTTTTAACCCATCATTCCTTCTTGCACTAGGAACGAGGATTTGCGCGTTTTGTTCCGCGGGCGGCAGCGCGCGCCTCGGCGATGCCTGCGCCGGGGACCGACTGCCTGCGGCTGCACAGGGTGGAGACTCACCCAAGCTGACATTGTCTGGATGCCACACACTACATCCCTCGCGCATCCCCGGCTGACTTCCCAGCCTCTTCCGAGGCATGCCTCATTCGGGGAAAACCCGGGGAGCACACACACACAAGAAACCTCTACCAGTCACCAGAGCCTCTCTAGAAAAAAACACCGATGGTGTCTGGGGCGTGGAGGGGCGCAGGGCACAAGCGCGGGCCGGTAAATGCACGCCCCTCCTGCACCACTTCGCTCCGGTGCTCCCGCCCAGCGCCGGCGGCGGCTCGGGGGCCGAGGGGACGCGGCAGGAAACGCCGCCCGCCGGCTCCGCCACTGCTGCCCCCCAGAAAAGAACGACACGAAGGCGGCTCCGCCACTCACCTCGCCCCGGCTCCAGGGGAGCCCCGGCGGACAGCGGCGACGCCCCACAGAACAGAGGAGCGAGGCGCCGGCTTCGCTCCCGCTCACTGCCGGCGGCGGCACCCGGGTCCGCTCCGCCCGCAGACCCCGTCGGCGGCTGCTGCTGCTCCTCCTGCCGCCACCAATGGTGGCCGTTGATACCGGTTCCTTTCGCCGCTCCCTTCCTTTCCCGTTCCTTGTTTCCGCCGAGCGCGGAACCGCCTCCGCCCGGCGGCCGAGGCGCGCCCCTGGCCAGCAGCGGAGACGCCGCTCCCCACACGCCGCAGCCGCCCCAGCACCGCCGCCGCTCCGGGCTCCCCCCGCCGCTCACTTCCGGCGCGCGGGCCGCGCCTCGCCCCGCCCTGCCGGGACCGGCGCCAGCCGCGGGGGGCGGCGGCGGCCCCGCAGCGCCGGAGCGGCCGTTGGGCGCGCGCGGGACGCTTGGGCGCGCGGCGGGCGCGCGCGGAGCCGATCGATCCCCGCGGAGCCCATCGATCCCCACGGAGCCCATTGATCCGCCGGTGCCGATGCCCACGGAGCCCATTGACCCGCCGGTGCCGATCCCCACGGAGCCCATTGATCCCTGCGGTGCCGATCCCCCGCTGCTGATCGATCCCTGCGGTGCCATTGCCCGCGGGGCGGTGGCCGGCGCGCTCTCGGCGGGCGCTGCCCGCGCGCCAGGCGCCTTGGGGCTGCGGTTCCGTCCGCAGGTAAAGGCGCTGTGGGACGGTCCCTGCTCCCATCACCGAAGGTTTCTGTTGTCAGCAAATTACCGAATCCTACCGAAATCCTCGGTCGTATGTCCCGCTGACCCCGGGCCAGCCGCGGACCGCGCCGCCTCGGCTACGGTCTGCCCCGGCGGAGAGTTTGCCCCCTTCTCTCATCCTACCACAGCATCAGGGCCGAGATCACCAGTTTTAAAGTAATTTACGAAACGGGATAAACGCATTGCTTTCTACTGCAAGTAGTGCTATAGGAGAGGAGATTGGCTTAAATACAGTTTGTTGCCTGAGTGCTCCAAGCTACAGCGCAGGAGAGGTGGCATCCAGGCTGCCTTCCACCGGGAACGTGCTTCTCCCCTGTGCCACAACCGCTCTCTATTGAGACAGAGCACCGGCATGTTTTACATCAGCGTTTTTCTGTCAGTATTTGACAGGCAGAAAACTTCAGTCAGTTAAAGTACCGTATTTTCAATAAATGTGAACAATTATGCAAAACGATGCTTCTTGTTTTACTGCTGTAATACAGTACTAATACTAATACTAATAATATTAGTACTAAGTACTAATTTACCAATGAGATTACAAGCTAGGTCAACAGCAACATGAAATTCCGTTTAAAATACAAGCTATTACATGGAGAAAATTATTTTCATGTGTACATACAATTAAGTAATTTGAAAAACGAAGTTCACCCACCTTAATAGCAAATAACATCTTTATAGCAAAAATCTTTGCAAATATAAATTCACCTTAACATGTAATCACTTTAAAACTCTGGACAACATAATAAAATGTTGCCAACTAACAACATCCCAGACAAGTTAAGATCAAAGTTATTGATGCAGAAACATAAATTATCAATATGGAATAGAAATACATGCATTCATCACCAAGAGACCACAGTAGTCTTCTGGAGTTTGCAAATAAAATATTTTTAATCTAACCGTCTGAAATTCTAGACTGCTACTGATACAGTGCTTCACAGTTTGTGAAGTTCCACAATTAGGAGGAGTCTGAGCTCACATTATTTAATAAAAGTGATAAGTACTTCAATTTTCAGTGCTGTTCTGCACTTAATGCATATCGGCAATGAGAGTGAGCTGGCAGAGACGATGAATCTGATGTTATCAGCAGGTTTAGACTTTGTCTGCAGGTTGTATTAATCCCACCACACTTTCCTACTGATCCTCTTGACCCTGAAGGGATTAGAATGACAACACCTCCCCAGAAGCAGACTTGAGATGGCCAGAGGAAGCACAGGGAGCGCATGGGCAATGCAAGGAGCAACTTGGGTGTGCCGTGGCCAGGTTCCTTGGCAGCTCCATGGCAGCTGACCCAGAACAGAAGCGCTGCCAGGTCTCACGTTCTGCATCACTGCAGCTCAAGAACTGCACAGCCATGATGTGTGCAAAGCTTCATATCCTCAGCTACGAAATTCTCTCAAAAGGAAAAAGAGGCTGCAGCTGACTGCTGCAAACTCTGCTTTTGGCACGTGGAAATAGTATTCCCTTATATCAAACTTCCTAAGACACTAAATCGTCCCTGAGTCTGAGCAGACAATAGACAACAGAGTTAATCTAATAGAGATCTGAGCTAGACCATTTTAAGCTTGAGGACCAGACTGGATCTGTGTGCATCCTACAGAACCACTATCCGATTGCAGATGTAAGTTACTAATGTAAAACCATCTCCAGGCCAAGGAAATAGTACATACCTGCAGCAGATGTTGGGTAAGGTTTTCAAAGTAGTACAGGAAATTTAGTCATAGCCAGTGAAATTAATAGGTAATGAATTAAAAAAATAAGTGAAGCCTTTTGTGTAAGTTAAAAAGTCAGCTTAAATGTATATCTGCATTGAAATAAAAAAGGATAAAATGGATAATTTTTTAAATCAGGGGATAATTCCATGGTTATTGACCTGTTCTTATCCCCAAATGCTATCTATCAATCTCAATTCTACTTATAGCTAAGTATTGTTGGCACCTGAGCTTAATTTTGGATCCTACAAAGGTTTTATTTACTGTATTTAAATAATTCTGAATAAGAAAACATAAATAAGCAAAGGTTACATAGGATCATTAGATCATCTGGATCATTAGATGGTTGGGAGAATTTCCATGAAGGACACACCAAGCAAAGGCTGTAAATATGAGAGTTCAAAATTAACAAAAAACCCTCTCATCTTGATTGCTTTGTTGGATCTAAGAAAGCTCAATGACTTGTGCAGTAGAAATTTGACATTTTGGTGAAGACCTGCTGGGTCTGACCCAGACTGTCGATCAAAACTATATGTGTGTGCAAATATAGGTACATCCATATATCCATGTAACTATATCATCATGGAACCTTGAGCACCTATGGTGCCTGCCAGCTCTAGCAAGGAGAAGAGCAGTCTGACTTTTCACCTGCTTCTTTATTAATTTATTTTGCCAGCTACAGGGTTCAAGGCATAAAATCATTAAAAAGCCTTTCCAGTTCATCAAATAGCTTGTTCAGCCTATACTGCTCACCTAGCTATAATGGCATTTCCAAATGGGAATTCTGACAAAGTATTACAGTATTTCTTAGAAACAGGTATAGAACCCATAGCCATTAACATCAATAATTCAGCTCATCCAGACTTACATTAAAAATGTCTTCTCTCAGGTCTTATCTACTGTTTGTAAACAAGGATGTCTTGCAGCAACTGGTATGATAAGAGCAGTAACAGGAACGCAGACTTGGACAAGAGCTTCTGGGGTTTCAAGCTAGCCAGCATGATACATAATCCATTACAGAAACTCCTCAGGTTCTAGGTTAAGGCCACTAAGTTTTCTCAAGGCTACTGTTCAGTGGGAAGGCTATTTGCATGGGGACCAAGTTCAGAGAAGCATCAGCACAAACTGGAATGAAAACGCCATTTTCTGGACTCATTTCATCAGTGTAAATGAGAAAAATCTTGGCTAATTCCAGCTGAAGTGTTCTTGAATTACAGAGGGGTGATGGCTCTGAATCCAAAGCACAGAATGTCCATGGATGAAAATATAACTACTCTTTTCTTTATGCACTTTTCCTTCATTCCACCCCTAAGAACCAGAGAAGCATTCATTGTCTTTCTCAGGTGATGAGAGAATAAGCTACTTCCTTAGACCCAGAAAGGAAACCTTGTTCATAGCCAAGGTCTGGATTCTGCTCTCATCAATGCCAAATCAGTTTCTTGCTTGGGAGGAGACTTCATTGCAGACTTACTATTATTTTTATGGAATTGCAGACTACCAAATAATCTATCTATAGCATTCATTATCATTATCAGTCCTTTTAATGAAGACTCAAATCACCCCATCACACATCTCAATAAATCAGCATGGCTACCACATGCCAAAAAAACCCCATTTCTTCTTGACCCTCAAAGCAATCAGCTTATACTGCTGAAGCAGTTTGTCCCCTGCATTGTTGTAATCTGGTGCATACAGCTGCAAATGTTGTCTTTGCTCACAAAGCTTCTTAAATCCCTTTTTTAATTCTACTAAACTCTTTGCGTTGATGACTGCCCATGACAATTGGATTCCATAGACAGAAAATATACTGTGTGAAATTGTATTGAAACGTGTTCTGGAAGGTTTTGCTCTATGAATTGGGTCATAGAGGCTGAAATTAGCTGATTTCACTACACAGTTGATGAAATTTCATCTTATGTGAAGTTCCCCTTGCCTCCATGATCTCTTCTACCCTCCATTACTCTTTATTCTGCACAGTTAACTTTCTGATTCCTTCTTAAGTCCTCTGAGGCAGAGCCTGGCCCTCATGAATGTATTGGAGCACCTGTGCAGCCATGCACATAAAAATAGGGAAGGAACAACACACACAGAGACTAGGATCTTCCAGCATACAGGGCACCACAGAGACGCTGGACTCTCCTCCCAGGCTGAAGTCAGTAATTGATTTTAATGGGAGCAGGGCTGAGCTAATGCTGGCACTTTGGAAAATCCCACCCAAGGGATTCAGTGATATTGAAAGTGCTTGAGGCAGGTTAACTGCAGGCATTTTCCCTAATGGGGAATGGTGCAGTTGTCTTTATTAATTTTCCTTTTCCAAACTGCAATTAGAATGTATGCATTTTTATATACTTAGGAACAAAATAATGTTAAATGCTTCTATTTCTAGAGACTCTTACTGAAAGGCAAATAAATGAGTGATTTTCTGCAGCACAGTTACAGGCCTTAAGATCTATCACACTCCACTAGAATCTATTAATACTCTCTTGCTGCCCTTCTTTTTCCTTCAGCTCACTTAATATGATTACAAGGGAAAATAATCTCAGTGTGGGTCCCAATCACAGCAGATGCACTGGCTATTAGCAAAGCAAGGTTTTTCATCATCTTCCTGGAGACAGGAGAACCAATGCTTTTCTATCTGACCATACCTTCAAAACCAAGAGAAAGAAATATCAGTGGTGAAGATGAATGGGAAATTGGCCATTAACAGGGGGAAAAAAAAGGTGGCATGAACTGCAGTGAGGTGTAAACAACAGGAAGGGGCATGATGTAAATAAATGTTAAATTAGAGAACATTGTTATGGTCAGTTTTTGGAGAGGTCACTACAGGGTAAGTGTGGCCTCAAAAAAAGGAACCAAAGCTATGGCAACAATTTTGCAAACAACTCTACAAATAAATACAGTCTTTAGCTGTCTCTGAAAACTATGAGATTACTCATTCATAAAAATGCTGAGCTTTTGGCACATTGTTCACTTAAAATACAAATAGTGATTCTTTTCCATACATTTATTCAAACAACACTAGAATTTTAAGCATAGTGGCAAACATCACCACTTCAAAATATCCCATTGCTGTAGTGTAATGGTAGAGGTTTGGTCATTAACTTCACAGTGAAATGACAGCAGAATACCAGAAGTTTTCAAGTCTTGAGAACCACTGCTTTACATAAAAGAATCAAAGCCACGATTTGTTAAAAATACTGAAGGAGGTGAGTGGTAGAGTGGGGTGGGAAAAGAAACTCAATTTGTGTCTACTTGCTACTTCTACTTTGTAATTCAGATTTTTCCTAAAAAGTTCTTCTCTACTTTTAATGACCTTCTTGATGTGACTTTACTGACTCTTTAGGTATAAAGGCTGTGCTCTTTACCAAACTGGAAGAGCCCCCGGATAACCCAGGGGCCTCCATATCTCTGTGTGAGGCTGGAAAGCAGTTCTCAGCATATGTTTGGAGTTCATGTTAGGTGTGTTACCATTACAGAGTAAGGCACAAGTAGTCATTTACTTTTCAGATTACTTTTAACCTATTTTTACTTCCTCCATGACAACATTTCTCATTTTACACTGAAAATTCAGCTCACTTCAGAAGTGACATCTTTTGCTTACTGAGGTAGAAAAAGGGCACTTTAATGTACATGTTGAAAATGCTGAAATCTCCTTCCACACCAAATACTTTACGTGCACTTAATGCTCATTACAGAGTAATTACCTGCTAGATCTGATTTAATAATTATTAAAGTAAAAATGATTTTATCAATGTGCAATAAAATAGAGTTATCAGTTACACTGCTGCATGAGAGAGAACTGAATTTTGGATCTTCAAGAAAGATCACTCTGAAAATCCAAAAGACTACATTTAGTTTCCTTTTTTTACAGAGGGAAAATCATTCGAACCCATTTATGCACTGGCCATAATTGCAGAGGGAGCTTCGTGTGGATGCACTGCAGCAATGTGACACAGTTTCTGGAGCTGCAGAGATATACTGACACATCTCTTATATACTCATACTGGCAGTGGTTTGTTTTCCAAGTTACTATTAACTGTTCTTCCCAAAATATTTCCAGCCACATCTTGTCTTCAGATCTCATTCTAGAAAGCGACCTGCTCAAATAGACTTTTCATTTCAGAAGACAGCTGGCACTAATTAAGTTGCAAGACCAGGTAGAAAGTACAGCTTTCTCCAGAAGTTCTGTTATTTAACTGTACCAAATGTTTACAGAGCAGAAGTATTTTTTTCCCTGACCGTTTTACACATATATGAAATATTTGTCATATATGTTGTAAATCCTACATTAGGATTTACTAAAATTTCTGTCTTGACCACTTAAGTGACATTGGCTGGACTGGTAACATTTTTTTAAAATAAGTAGTTTAAATTGGTGCAGTTGTTCTTTCAGTGAGTGAAAATAGCTGTGGGAAGTTTCAGATTCTTTCTTTGAACAGCTGTAGGTAAATGGACAGTAGATTTTTGAACAATGAATTTCAGCATTTTTATCATTGTACTTTGAAACTTCTACAATTTATATTAAAACTCCCATTTGGAATTGAAAAGTGGAAAATAAACATTTTTGCATGTTTAATGTGGTCCATGTGATGTTTACGGACTTACCAGAGAGAGCTGTCATAATTTTTTGAATAATTTTAGTGATGAGGTAGGAAAAATTAAATGGCACTTCAGAATAATTTTGAAGATTTTTATTCAAGATTTGATGAGCAAAAATCCAAGCAATCCTCATTAATAATACCTTCAGGGAAAATTTCCTCCTTGAATCATAATGTGTACTTTTGAGGCAGATGACTTGGGAGCATCTGTATAGGAAAATTCAACTTCCTTAGCTACAAGTGGGATTTCTCTTAGTCTAAGACACATGTGCAGTTATATATAGATCACCCATACACATAATGTATGTTTGCATGTAATTTGTTCTCAAGTACTCAGGGATTACCTTTAACTAAATGAAGAGTGGGATTAAGTGAACATATGGTGTTACGAAAGCTGAAAATAAAATCCCCCTCCATCTTACTCTACTACACTTATATTGCTTATTAGGGGATTACTTCTAAGTCTGTGTGGACAAGCTTTCTGAGGAAGGAACTGCAAGTCATAAAGTTTCACAGGTTATAGACAAATCCTGCAAAACTGTACTGTCAAAGTGAGAGTATGTCTTTCGTTTAAATCTTGAAACTCATTTTTAACTTGTAGTGTATCTATGTGTACATGTAGAGAAAGAGAAGGCCCAGTAGATTCTTTTGACTCATGTTATCTCAGGTAAGTTTTCTGTAAGTCACACTACAATCATAACTGGATGCTGCCTTCTTATTAAACATCTTTTTATAAATGCAACTGGAAAGCTCATAAACCTACACTGAAGCAACAGATTTCCAATCAGAAAGATCTATACATTTGTTTTAAAAAGTTATTTGTGTAATTGGATTTAAACCCCATGATTTTCCTGATTATTTACCTCACAACTAAGCTTAAAACAGATATGAAAAACTTGCAACATCTATTGTATATTCCAACTAGTAACAAACTGGATAACACTGAAAATAACATCAAAATACAGAGCCCAGCAACTCTATGGTTTTGTACTTAGCTAGTGTAGCCCAGATCATGCTTATCAACCTCAGTAGGTTCTTCTGGTCAACTTGGAAGCATCTTACTGGCACTTCTCTTTCTTGAGCTGTGTTTATGTTTGTATGCTAGATGATTCTGCTGTCCTGTTACTCCCTTCAGGGCCTCCAGATCCTCCCAGAGGTCCATTAATGTTAACAAATTTGCCCACCTCAGTACACCCTCTTCACATAAGCTCCAAATTCTTGAAAAACTCATCATAATCTAACTATCTCTTCCACTTCTACTGATTAGTTGTCCTCCTATAACTACAAGCTGTCTTCTCGGTGCTCTCAAATAAACTCTCTGGACGAAGCCACTGCTCGTGAAGCAGTGCACAGTGCCTTACAAATCTCTTCCATATGCACTCTATTTTGACATCTGTAAAGTTGATAACACTGTCAAAGCAACCAGTAGGAATATAAATGTCTCAAAGTAGCAATCTGCCAATGTTTACAGTGAACAAAATCTATGTGTGCAATTGCCTGTTTTTATTTTTGCTATTCTTGTCCTTCCTTTCCCATTTCCTCCACAGGATATTTTTCCACATTTTTCATTGTCAAAATTAAATGAGTCAAAACTCATTTCAGCTCTTTAGTAAAGCATATGTCCCCTGTCACATATGTGTGAGTATCTGGCATAAACAAGCACTGAGAGCAGAGGCATGACTGGGTTACCACAAAGGCAGCACACCCTACTGCTGCCTGTGCTGTCAATACTGACTCAGGCAGCAGGCAGCAAATCCCACAGACCCAGGCTGCATCAGCTGTACAACAGACGGGCTGCCCTAACAGCCAGTGTGCAAGCAGTACACCTGGTGCCTTCAGACACAGAAGGCAGCTGGTCTGGTTAAAGTGGCCAGCCTGGAGACCCTCAGCTACTGAGCTACCTGGTCAGTGACACCTCCTGCAGGGCTGCTTCAGTAGCTCCAGAAAAATAACTCCATCCATCTTATTCCATCAGGACAAAATTTTTGCACAGGAGCTTGAGTTCTGTTACAGTACAATAACAAATGGTACAAAAGAAGCCTGGTCTTTTAGGGGCTTACCTCTGCTGATTTACAAATGCATTGGATAACATTCAAGGTGACAGGCTGTGCTCAAGTCTCACCAGAAATGGGATCTGGGCTGCAGCTGCAGGTCTGTCCCCAAGGCAGGTTGTGTTGTGGTGGCACTGGGGGTCACAGCTGTGTAAGCTGGGCTGCATGTCTGCTGGAGCAGGCAGGCATCCTGCACTGACAGCTCCTCTGCTAGGACTGCAGGGCATGGGATTGACGGGTGGTGCCAGGCCCCTTGCAGCTGCAGGAGGATGTGGAAGGCTCTTAGTGCACTGGCTGCTTCCTGAGAAACTCTCCTCTACCATAGCCAAAAAATGGTGGTGATTAGGTCTGTGCAGCTGGGCCAGGCTGGGGAAGTGAAGATTCAAACTGCAGCTTCTCCTTTAAATAGTTTATGAGTGGTTCTCACTTTGGGCTTTGTTTTACAACCAAGCAGAAACCAGCCCCAGCAGCACCCCATATGTTCCTTGTCTTTTGTTTGCTTGGGCATGTTTATTGTACAGGTTTACTTAGGATCTAGCTATGACTATGTCATGGGCTCATTTTGTACCTTGTCAAAGACATGAGACCAAGTCCAACACCTGTGTTTAAAACATTATGGTGTGTCTGAAAAGTCAGAAAAATGGGTGTTCTGAGCTATTCTTACACTACTGTAAACAATTTTAGCTAGCTAAATAGAAATCCTGCCACTAAATACAAGTGTCAGATTGCAACCAGATTCTCAGCATGCCAAGCCCACATCACTGTTGTTCTAGACTTTCCTTTCACTAAGTAACTTGGCAGTGCCTTGTGTTAAGCAGCTGATAGCAGAACTGCTGTTACCTACTCCTGGCTCATCTGGTTGCTCCTGTGCAGTTCCACCTTTCTGTGTGTGCCAGTGGATCCACAAGAATCCCGGGGTGTACTGAAGGAGGATGCATAACTTCTCTTCCAGATGAGAATGTGCCCAGAGCCTGAATTTCTGCTGCTCAGAAAGTTGTGTGCAGAGAAGTGTATGTATTGAAGCTCAGACTTATCCCTTTGAAATAAATGGCCTCCTTTCCAAAAAGATAATTCTCCTTCTACCACATCCTTTGGTCTCCAAAACATCCCCACCTGTTCTGTCCCCATTTTACCCTTGCTCCCTGTAAGGTATGTCTAATCAATTTGCTGTTTCTGTTGACACACTTTTGGACAGCTTAATCATTCACTCCAGTGTGAAGATTCAGCCTATTTGCAACCTTCTATAAGTGCTTCTCATTTTATGGTTTCAAGATCCAAATGGCTCCCTAAGTGTTGATGTATTTGCTGCCTCCTTTGAACCTAAAGAATCCACAGGTGGCAACAAGATGTATGCAAGCAACACATGCTGCTAATTCTCTTCAAAAGTTTAAGATTAAGGCTAAGTCCACTGAAAGCCCATGCCATTGTATGAGCATCAGTCAGAGAAAGGAAATTTTGACAGCATTTATAACTCTAACATATAAGTGAGTGTCCTTGGAGGAAAGTATTTTGATCACTGTGGCTAATGCTGAGCTAATGTAAGCTACATGGGTTAAAGCATATTTATTTTCCTTTGCATTAGTTGTGCCTGCAGTAGGGCTGTGTTTGAACAGTTGGTAGATTCAATCTAGCACAGACCTGGCACATAGTTTCCTGCTACATCCATTCCAGTTCCTTTCTGATCAAGTGTCATGTGGGATTAGCACAATAAATCTAGACTACATGAGAGAAGGAGTGTTCATTTTAATTTTTCTATTATTATTTAGTTTGTGATACAGTCCAAATATAGCTGGAACTCAGTGTCCATATTCAACTTTACTATGTATTTGTTTGCCTTTCTCACTGAAATGTGTAATCTGTACTAAAGAGAATACTTCTGTAGCACAAATCCCCTTTCGTCTCAATATTAATTGTTGTATAAGAATAAGGTTACTCAAGCAGTATTTTAAATTTATTTCATGGTGTTGTTTTCCTCTGCAAAGTCAGCCTTAAGTGAGTACTTACCACAGCATGGAAGATAGGGCTGAAAGGGGGTAAGCCAAGGGTGCTTAAGGGTTCACTTCATGAAAGTGAGTTTCTGCTGAAGCATAACTGCATGGCTAGAAAAGGTCTCAAACCTGGCTGCTTAAAGTTAGGAATCAATGACTAAATGCAGTGGCCTGGTTTTCCAAAATGGTAAACAGGCATCCACATTCTCATTGAAATCAGTAGCATTGTGTGTGCTTAGCACCCTGGGAAACCAGGTCACTTATATTTAGGAGTTTAAATATTTGGGGCTTAAATTTCAACTACTAGAATTAAAAGTTAGGGTATCTAAAGGCTAATTTTCAGTATGATGTCTGATCTAGTGCTAGAGGTTACAGTTAACTAGGATAAATGATTCCTATGCTGACCCCCACTGTCTCCAAAAACATTACCCTTATGCTGAGATACCTTAGCTGTAGCCTAGGCCACTAACTGAGAAAGTTGGTTTGAGAACTCTTCTTGGAAACCCCTTCTACAATGATGTTCATGGATATTAGCCCTAATAGTCAGCATTTCTATTCAATTTGAATGCAACTGTTATCAAAGTGCTGTGTGGTCCATTTGGTTTAAAACAAAAATCAAAAAAAGCAGAAAAAGCAGAAAAAGTGGCTGTGCAAAGGTACCAATGCCCTCTGCAAAGAGCTGGGTGCCTGGAGCCTCAGTGCTCTGAAGCCCTGCCATCTGGACTTCCAGGTGGGGGAAGTCTGAAGGTTTAGGGGAAATCACCTTTAACAGCTGTTCACAGGCACGACTGAACTGGCAGAGTCATTCAATCACATTGCCCAAGTCCCTAGCCAGTAAAGATCTAGCCAAAAGCAAACACAGATAAAGGAGTTTCCCTGCTTCTAATCCATGAAAGAGAAGCCTTATTTGATCCTCACTGCTTGGCCTGAGAGGCTAATCAGCTATTTTGGTTAACCATTGCTATAGTAATTGACTCCTCCTGAGAGTACAGAGGGAGAGGCAAGGGTTCGTATTTTCCACTTAGCTCTGAAGAAGCGTCAAGGAAGGAAGGACACTTTCCTTCAGTCATTGAGATCTTTGTGCCTGCATTTGCACCAGGAAAAGTCATTATGGCAGAGGGTGGAACTTGGCTTCATCTTTCTGTTTGTCACGTGGGGCATTAGAAGACAGTGCTAGTAGGCACAGCACTACTTCGTCGTCTCCACCATAGAGTCCATTTTCTCACCATTAAGGAAGAATATTGCCTTATTACTTCAAACACTCATCAGAGCATTACACACAGCTCTGCTCATGGCCACCAGTTTTATGGGTGCAGAAACCAATCTTTGTTTGATTGATAAGGTACCGTAGGTACCGGCAGTCCCAGGCAAGTCTCTGCAGTGCTGTGTAGCTGGCTTGAGGCCCAGCAGAAGCGAAGTGCACTGCCACAGGGATGTGGAGATTGTAATTTGGTGCTAGTTTAAGTTAAAATTGCAGTCACAGCATTTCTAGAGTCTCAGTGATACTCTTGCATCTACACAACTATCTTTAGCATGAACTTCCAGCATGTAGCCCATTATTTTGCATGCTAGAAAAGGTCCCCTTAAACAAATACTAGTTCTTTCAAAGAATTTACCTCATTACTAATCCTTATTTTGGAATGTCCTTGTAAGCATGATGTTCCTACACACATTTTCTGTTTCTGTTTATTTCTGCCCCAGCACCAAGACCTGATGGTCACAGCCTGCTGTCCCTGATGTGTCTGAGGGAAGAGCAAAATCACTACAATGCAGGCTCTATTTCTGCAGGGTTTGAAAAAGGATTTAAATAGCAAGTACTGCCAAGAGATTGCAGGGGTCTGAATCCTATTTTTCAAATACTGTTTGGACAGTGCCTATGCTATGGTCCTTTATGTTTTAGAGGCCAAGACTTCCCCAGTTGTGTGAAAAAAAAAGCTCTCAGAAAGCAGCTGCATGTTAGGTCATCACTGTGCTATTCAGAAGAGGGGAAGGCTGGTGTTCCTGCATCCTGAAAAGCCCTGACTCCAACCCACCTAACATAGGAAAGACTCTTTCTGATTTGAATGGGTTTTGGACCAGGTTTTACCCATGAGTAGTAGTGAATGTTGGTGTGGCCCAGATTCAAGAATGAGGTCTGCTGGGTCCATTTTACAGGTAAATACTGTGTACCAATGGGGACCATGATAACAATGCAGGATCCCTAGAGCAACCTCAAAGCACTCTGCATGAGTGAATCTGCCTCAAGCCATGACCTGCATCTTCAGAAATCTTTCTGGCATTGGGTAATTTATTCTTTCAATACATCTGCAGGGAAAACTCTATGACTAGGTTATCGGAGAAGTAGCAAGAGAAGCAGGGATGCATTTGTGCTGAAGAGCTGGAACATTTGACAAGTCTGAGAAAATCTGAGGGCATAGCTTCCCTGTCAAAAAACTCACAAAAAACCAAAACCAAGCTTCTACTTACTTTTATCCACAAAGAGATTTTGTCTGAAAGCCAGAATTAAAACTCATAAATTCCTGGCTTAGACCAAAACCCTGCATTGGGATAGTGTTTCATTATAGAAGTTACTTATCTATTGAAACTATTTAAAGACAGGAAGTGTTATCTGTGGTTAGGATTAATCTTCTCTGTCACATAGCCTGTCTCCCAAATGAGAGATTAATGCAGAATATAGCTTCCTGACAGGCAAGAAGCATCGTATGGATGTTGTTAATTTCTGTGGGAAGAAGCCAAGTAAATTGCTCCATCCATTGCATGTTGGAACACTGTCAGCAAAAAATAGCTCAGCTCAGACTGTTCATTGTGCCAGACCTGATAGACAGAAATGGGCAAAGAAACCTCTATCACACCCCGACATCCATGTCCACCTTAACAAAAAGGGAGAGTGACCAAAATACTGGACATGCAGCAGAAAGTAGCCTGCTTCCACTGTTCTGACAAACTTCAGTGCTCCTTCGAGAAAAAATGAGAGTGCAAGAAAAGCAGAGCACAACAGGGAGATAGAGCAAACTCATGGAATGTCAACATGGAATGTTAACATGAAAGATGCTGGTTGAGGAGCAGAGGCAGAATGGAAGAAAATGTGACAGCTTGAACTGGCATTTGCTGCCTTGTGTCCTCAGCCAGCCATTGGCACCTTGACCGCACACACAGCAGGCACACAGACAGGGCCCAGTGAGCCCCGACTGCAAACATCCTCTCTGGGCTCTTGTCATGCTGCCAAGTTGCAGATATAGTGCACTGCCTTTTGTGCACATTCACAGAGAGGAACTTGTGACAATAACCCAGGATAAGATTTTACTTGTTTAACTTGAAGGAAGGAGGTCATCACATACACCTTTTGTCTTTCCAGATGGGGTTGCCTTGTCTGCTTTGCTATTTGTACAGCCGTCTACATAGCTAAAATATTTGCATTTTTTTCCTGCGCCCTGCAGCCAGTGTAGCACTGTTTGAGCTGGTAGAATGCCAGACTCTTACTCAGTTGTAAGACTGAGCTGGTGATCTAGTTGGCTTTGTTATGTTATTGTCGGCCACAGCAGCAGGATAGCAGACATCACCACTAAGATCATCAAAGACAACATTCACTCTTAAGGAAAAAAATCAACTGGGTCATAAATTACAGCATAAATCTATTTCTAGCCTAAAATATTATCTATTATTATCCAAACATGTATCCTAGAAAAAGGCTAGGGCTTGACCTGCTTGTTTTGGATGATATGATGCGCTGCTGCTGGTAATGATATGATTTGAGCCATATGGGATCTCCAGAAAATTATGTGCTAATGATGCGTTAATGTGATCAGTTCATGTGTGCCTAATGCCTGGCTTTCCAGTGCTGATGTACAGTTTATTCCCCAGCAGATCAACTATGTGTGAGAACTTCAGGGATAAATACAGGAAGTTGTTACTTGAAGACAAAGGAATCTGTGGTGTGACTTTTTTTTTTTCCACTTTAAAATGATGACAGGGTGGTTAATTTCAAATTAGAATTATTCCTGGTTTAGTGGAGAAGATTATTTTATAAGACAAAAGAACACTGTTTTGTGTGCTACAGCCTTAGTGTAACACAACAGGATCAACCTAGTGCAAACACCCCCTGTTTATCTTAGCAGGACATGTAAAGATTATTTTTAATCCTTTGAGTGCTTTGTACCTTTAAAATGGTATTTCTGAAACCATGAAAGGCTCATTGTGACATTAAGTACTGATTACTTACAACACAGCTCACACAATATTTTTGTGGTATTCTACTGAATTAACACAGTTTGTATTTTCACTCTTCTTTAAAGATCTCAAGTTTCAATGATCTGACAGGCAGCTTAGAGCTCTGACACACTTCTTGTCCTCAGTCATCCTTGTATACTGCTTGGAAGGGCTGGGCAGTGGCCAGCATCCCTTCCAGTCCCCAATGACACAGCCTCAGACATGAGAGCTGCATCAGAGCTGGCCATGAAACTACAGGGTAATCACACTGTACACTGTGAATGGCTGCACCATTCAATTAGAACTGTTTCATGCATTCTATACATGTTGTGTTTGGAGAGTGCACTCAGGATCTAAAGGCACTGCCAGGCAGCTCAGCTTCACTTCATCCTAAAGAAAATAAGGTGTATCTTCTATACTACAGTATAGACATTGTATATAGTACAGTAGACATGACAACCAAAATCATGCCTCAAGACAGAGATGGCCTTCTCAGTGTTACTTTTTCCCTCTGTGCTGCTTTAGGCTTTTCAGACTGCTCCTTATGGGCAGCAGGCTATGGGTATGTGTTTCTCTGCAGATAGCACTGTTCCCTGCCTTTGAAGTGCCCTCATGTTGCAGTTTTGCTGTTTTCTTTATTCCTTCCCATGTAAATAGAGGGGCAGATGCTTCATAGATAAGGGCTGGGAAATAGCTGAATGTGTGTATCTATGAAACGTAATCAAACAAAAAATGAAAGCTGGGACTGACCCTTGAAATTTCACTGCAAATATTTCCATGCATGCAAGTGGCTTTGTTGACTTCAGAGGGGCTGCTCGTTCAAAAAGGCTATCTGTGGAAGAGACAGCAAGATGGACACTTTATTGATATGATAATGTAACTAGCTTGAAGCTGCTACATCGAGATTGTGATAAAGGATGTCTAAGAAAGATAGAAAGTTCATAAAGTGTTTCATTTTAAAGCATGTAGAGTATTATTAGCAGTGCAGCTGTAGCTTTTTATATCATTTCATAATGCATGTGATGTGGCATTTTGAAATTAAAACCCTTTTTATGGCTGTCTTTTGTCACGTATATTATGGCCAAGAGCTCTCCTTTTCCAGGGCATTCTCTAACCAAGTGTGCACCAAGACTCAGACACCTTTGAAGGGTAAGGACCTTTAAAGCACAAAACCATTTTCCAAGAAGAAAATTAGGTGAGTTTGGCAGATTGAACTAACTAGCTCTAAGGAAGAAACAGCCTGTGTTTTTGCATCCCTGCAGCGGAAGAGCTGAGACATTCCCAGGCGTGGCCCTGGCAAAGTCCAGTGCCCACATATTTCTGGAATGAATGCCAGCTGCCTGCACGTCTTCTCACTCACACATTGAAACACTGTACAGTCAAATCCATCAGGACTTGCAGAGAACCCTGCAAATGATCCCAAGAGAAAGTAATCTAGGATCTTTTGCTCCTAAAAAAAGAGATGCCTGAAACTGGACTCATATTACTAGAGGACAAGAGAGCCTTTTGAATGAAGGAACTGGAAGATTCTTTATGCTTTCACTCCTGAAGGAGCTCCTGGGCATTTCACCTCAGCCATTAATTCTTCCAAACAAAATCAATGCAAATTTAGAATTAATCCTGATTGCTTTAAACAAAAAGATGGGCTCATGGAAGTACACAGCTGTACTAGATCACAGAATGGGTAAAGGACTCCTGCCACTAGGTTCAGCCACAAAGCTTACCATTTTCTATCAAAGACAAGGAGTAGGTTCCAGATCATTCCATGAACTTGAGTAAACCACTGAATCATTTCTCGGTTTAGATTCTTCATCTCTGAATGAGGAAATGTTTTTGCAGAGAGGGATTTAGCTTTGAGATCCATGAAAAGCTCTTTCTACTCTGAAGGAAAATATGCCAAATATATGACAATGTTGTGACATACACACAAAAAAAGCAGCACTAAACGCAGTTTCCCTGTAACAGTCTTGTAAACAATCAGCATCTTCCAGTGGATACGCTAAAATCAATGACATCTTCACACATACAGGTCCTTTCGAGATTCAGCTGCCAAACATGACCTTGTTTTCATTACATTCCTATGAGAAACAAGTCTGGACACTGATAAGCAGTACTGGAAAATTACACTTGATCTGGCAGACCGAGAAGCATTAGATTGTTAATCTCTTATCCCTTTGAAGATCTTGTCCACTTAGAAATGAAAACCCAATGTTACCAAGGCAAGGAGGCACCTTTTCACTGGATTAACTGCTGACTACCTGATGTCTTTCATTCATATGCCAAAGCCTGTGCTGCATTGTGCCCTCTCTTCTCCCTCCCAAAATACAGCTGAAGATAAAGCGAGCAACTGCTCCCTGCAAACTTCTACTGCCTGCAGGCCATGCTCTCTGAGCCACCTGTGAAACCAGTCATTTTCCTGCTCTTATACTTCCTGCAGCAGAGGCAGGTTCATACAGGCTCCCCCAGTCTGCCCCTGCATATCTCTCTCTGTCTCTCTTCCACTCCAACTGCAGTAATACCTTGGCCTGCTATGTTTGTTTGGGTGGGCTACAAACCTGCCTAGGATGGCAGGGCAGGGGGCCAGGCGTCACCCTGCATCAGTCCCTATTCTGATGCTTGCCTGTGTAGTTCAGGGACACCATCTGTCCCTTCCCTCACCTCTCCTAGGCTCATTCCAATCCCCACCCACCCACACCTTAATCTAGTATCTGGCATTTAGATTTGACTGACTTTCAAAGTATAAATGGGTCAGGTCATTTAGCATAGGCTGATAGGTTGTGATTGCAGTTCTTCATGTGCTGAGTCACCCTGGCAGCAGATGTCATCTGCTTCTCGTTTGAGGGAGAGGCACACAGTAAATTAAAAATGCAATATGCACTGCTAAAATCTTACACAGCTGTATTCAGCAGGGATGAGTGGGAGTTCAAGACAGTAAAATTACAGGGGGTTCCACTACGAAGGCAAAAATTCAGGGGAAAAGCTTTTGTGTAAGCACTTAGTTCAGTTACCCACGTGTGCTTCAGTAACTGGCTAAATATAGAACACCCAAACTATTGGAAAAGCAAAGAAAATGGAGACCCAGGAAAAATAAGCCACTGATGGTGATGCAGGAAATACTTCTGAATTAAACCATTCTGCTGAAGCCTTTGTAATGTTCTAAGAAGATAACAGTTGTAAAAAATGAGTCATTCCTGGGCTTGAGTGTAACATTGGCTTGACATTATTGACAGGGGATTGCAAGGGATCTGTGTGGTAGTAGGATAAACTGTGTTTGTTTTTACAGACATGTATAAAAATACACATCACTAGAAAATCAAAGCAACAACCACAACATACCAAATACTTTCCATAGGAGACAGAGAGCCTAATTCTCTGAGAGCTAGTGACCCCAGCTGCTCTCAGAGCTAGGAACGTCACTCGCTGTCAAGACCTGACCCAGAAGAAAGGAAATCAGGGCTGCATTTCATTATTTTGGCACAACAGACTTCAACAGCTGCAACTAGGGTTAATGAACTGCAAGTCAACTTCCAGAGGCACAAACCACATCAGCCTTCCCTCAGAATCAGACACATTTGTTTCTCTGAAAATCTATCAAAATCATTGTAAAAACAAGGTCTCTTGTATGTGGTTCAAATTGTTGGAGTGGAAAAGGCACCCTGAGTAAGCATAGGTCAAATGGGGTTAAGCTTGCTTTCTTCCAAGAGTTATCTGGAAAGGATTAGAATCCAGCAGCACCACTAGCCACCAAATGAGCTCAGACAGCTGAATGCTTGGTATCTTCCAGCAAAAAGATTGGGTTTTGTTCCTCTGTTTTTTCTCATATATGTTTATGGTACTTACAGGCAGTTGACATTGGGAAAAAACCCCGTACTTCTAGACCTGTATTTGTTGAAAAGAGGGAAGTTTCTACTGAAATAATTGCCTCTTTTTCACAGGAAAGAAATCAGTAGTTTTTTACTGGACTGAATCTTCTGTAAGTGCAGCCTGTTGGCTTTCTAGCTAGGTTCATGGTTACAACCCTGTTGCACTCCTCCTACACTGCACATTCTCAAACCAGAAGTTTTTAACCTTTAAACAGTCATGATGGTAACTGTAAATGTCCTGGCTCATTCCTTTCCTTTTAAATCACCTTCAGCCTTGTATCTCACTCCAATTTCAACAGGATTTCAGGAGAGAGCAGCTGAGCACTGTTCTGTCTTTTACAGCCTTTAAGACAAAAATTTTGTAAATTTTTATAAGATTAAAGATTTGTAGGGCTAAGTAGGGGATTTGAAATACCTAGTTCCAATGAACAAGATTTCAGACTAAAATTTCCCAGAAGGTGGCTTGGAAATACCCTCCATGTGACAACGAATCCACCCCCCCACTCCCCGTTCAAAAACCCCCAAACCTGGGAGACTCACATAGATGAGGTTTGTAGAGCTTCCTACAGCTTCCCCTTACTCCAGACCACCTCTACACTGCCCCTACAGGAGTCAAGCTCGCAGGGCTTCCCACGTGCTGTTGGGAGGCAAATTTCACACGGTACAACTGGAAAGTACTTCAGATCATACCGTGAGATTTGGATTATTTTAATTTTGTGGGGTTTTTTTCCTACTGAGATCTATTAATTAGCACATTTGACTAGACTGGAGGAAAAAAAATCTTTAAAAAATGGACTCCAGGGAACTATCTCAAATTAGTTCATGGATGACTTCTGTCTTCTTTTCCAATTATATTTGCTCTTTGAAGGCTTGGGAATCTGTTTCATGTTTACCAAATAAAAACTATTATATTACTGAAATCTAGGTCCTTGTAAGTAATTTAAGAAGGTGAGCAACAGTCTTCTTCAAATGGTCATGGATTGCATTGACCCGCCTGTGAATTTTCTCTGGAGAGAATGGCACAGCCTGCAAACTTGCTGTATATCTCCACTATTTTATTCTGCCAAGGGCAGGACAAGACTGGCTACAGGGACAATAGGGCCATAGGGCCATTCCTGCCATAGGGCTGTAGTTGCTGTCACCCCCACAGCATGGGCAGAGTACTGGAATACAGAGTTCTGTGCTCCAAAGTGGTCTAAAATCAAGCTTCATACAGCACACAGGAGGTATTCACATCCAGCATTTTGGTTTGAGGCCCATCCTGAATACAAAGACTTTTCTTTAAATTACAGTATTTCAATTTGGTAAGGAAGAGTACACGTTAAAAATGACTATGCCAGTTTGAAATACCCTCCCTGTACCTGTATTATCAGGGAGGAAGTGCCCAGGAAACAAAACCCTGAGCTGTATTCAGTCCTGGTGTTAGTCCTTGCATCCTCATTTTATCTGATTATTTATTTTGCAGCCCAGAGTACAAGCCTAATCAGAACTCCCTATCCTTACTGCTTACATAACAATTTTCTCTGCTTCCCTTCTCCTTCTGTAAGCTTTACTCTGAAAAACAAAAGAAAATTAGAGGGTACAAATATTCTTCTAAAAAATGCAAGTTGCCTGATTCTTGCTACCTTTTAAAGGATATGAGGCAGTGGGAGACCACAGTTATAGAAATCAGGGCAAGTAAATAGGAGTTTAGGGCACATAATTCTGTCTGATGGCACTAAGTCTGTCTTTAGGCTTAGTTAAATCAACACAAAATGCGTTTGGCACAGTATTTGTTGTGATTTTCTCTCCTCTTCCTTGCTATTTAGACTTGGTGCCTCTGTGCATCTGACTGTTTTCAAAGAGCCAATGGGTGATTTTTTTCACTTTTTTCAGCTCTTGAAGTTAGATAACTGAAGCTGTTTTCCTTAGATGGGTTTCATGCATAATGGACTGTTGACTACCTTCTTGAACACTGGTCTCCTGCCAGTGTGAATATTTTTCTCAAGGGATCTCTCTTCTGTTGTAGTGCAGGCATTGCAGGTGGGTGCTGGGAGGTGTCTAGTTGTCTTTTGTGAAGTAACCAGAGGTGTCAAAAAAGAGAAATTCTTTCTCAGTCTGCATTCTCAGTAGCAAATGTGAGACAAATACAAGGTCAGTTGTCCGCTTTCTTGTGAAAGGTCTTAATAAGAATATAGAGTTCAGACAGTGAAGAGTTGAGAGAGCCCCTGGTGTCAGCAAACTGGGGAGGTTTACACAATGTGGCTCAATCACTCTTGATCTCTTATGTCAGAAATAGAGAGCTTACAGTTTTGCAAGACTCCTAGGAGATCATGTGGTTCTCACCAAATTAAAACATCCTGTAAATTTGCCCTATTTCCTGCTTTCAGAGACTGCTTCCTTCTCCTCCCTCTTGTTTCTCTCTGACAAAACCAACATGGTAGAATTTATGGGTTGTACTTGAAGCCCCTATTTTAAATTTGGAGCCATAGGAAGCCACTTAAACCTCAGCACAAGAAAAACTGGTGGACAGAGTCATGGGTTTATAGGGCAGCATCAGAGCTAGCACACAAAGTATCCAGCATTTCAAACAGCTCATTCACAAAAAAAATCTGCATACTGCATTCTGGAGGGAGTGAAATCCTATTTGCCTTTTGGGAGTTGTCACATTCAAGCCAATTGGATTACTCATTTGTTTGAGGCAAGCAGGATTTAACCCTCCAAGAAACAAAATGGATTTGCTAAATGAAAGGGATTAGTCTTTTCTATGTAATACCGTGATAACAAAACAAAACAAAAAAGTCCAAAAAGAAAAAAAAGGCATCTCTCCTAATTCTGGTTTTTTGGTGCAATATGAAGCAAGAAGTAGAAGAGGACTCTTCTGTGCCTTGTGCATCTTAATTTTACTTAATTAACATCTTGGTTTCATTTAAATCAGCATGCAAGTGCCAGCGGATGCTTTTCAGTATGTAGGTGATAACAGGCTAAATTGGTTTTGGAGGGTGGAGCTCCTCTCTTGTGTTTGAGAAAGGGTATACTGTTTGGTGTGAGGCCCAGAATAATCTGTTGTGAATCTAAAGCTGGACATAGTTTCTGATCTGTCAGTGCTGGTAACTCAACTGCAGGTATACATTCTTGGGATGTACTGATACTGGCAAATAGGCTGCCAATGGTGATGGCTTACAACATAACAGATCCAGTCTTTGACCCTTTCTTGAAAATGAAATAAAGTTTACATTCAAGGTATTGTGAGTCAGCACTGTATTTGGATTCATTCAGCACAGAAGGAAAAAGTAAATAGGCAACAGGTCTTTTTGTAGTGGAAGAAATTTCATCTCCTGAATCAGCACACATGAGAGAGGAATGGTACTTTTCTATAAATGAACAGCCTCTGCATGGCTGGAGTTAAAGAAATTGCAGCCACACTGCACTACAACTCTGACCTTTTGTAATCCTTCCCGGACACCCAAGACTAAAGTCACTGAGCATTCCTAGATTTCCATGGTCTTCCTGGAAGATGCATATGCTTCCAGATGCATCGTGTATCATGGTAAGTGCACACTGGGCATCCATTCATGAGCCCTGTTGCAGTGCCAGCAGCCCCAGATTTGATAAGCTGGGCTCTGACAACCTGTAGGAGACATCCAGTCCTTCTTCTCTCTGCTTTTACAGAAGTAGGGAGTGCCAGCTCCTCTACAGCAAGCCTCGTGGGCAGGCTGATACCATCCAGGCTGAAAGTAACCACCACATTCAGATAGTGGTCTGCCTGGTAGTCTCTGCATTTATTCCCTTACGTGACTCAATGATTCCTCTTTTTGCTAGACCTGTGTTCTATCATGAAGCTGTTTCTCTTAGCACTTACAGTCTGCTCTGAAATCTTGAAACCCCAAGTATAAACACGGAGTAGCATCTGTATCACCTGTAATGAAAATTCACTACGGGATAGGAATAAGCCTTTATAGCAAATTGAAATTCATGCATCTTCTCAAGACAAGGGGCAATATTCAAATGAGTGAGATGAGAACCTGGCAGAATTATAAGGACCTCTGTTTGGAACATCCCATACAGATAAAAAGTCCTTGTCCTCCATCAATTTATGTAACATCAATTAGGCAGAGAGAGGGACAGTCTGCATCCTTTCAATATGAATGTTTCTGAATCTGATCACTATGAATCCCTTACTGATTGCAACTCTCTCTTTGAATTAGTTTGTATTCCTCCCCCAAGTAAGGGAGACCCAAAAGAAGAGTGCTTTCACAGTGGACCATCACTTCCATCAATACTAAAAAAGTTCTGATTGTTATATCAGTTCCTACCAAGTCCAAGATTCAACACAGGAGGAGACTGCATATATGGGGAAGAGATTTATATGTACATTAGTTGTCTACATAAATCTGTCTCCCTCCTGAAAAGCAGCTGTGAGCTCCACAAACTCAGGATAAGTCACAGAGGGTGGAAGATTTATTATTTCTTTAAAAACTTTAGCAGTGATGCTATTTATTTGCCAAATGACAGATCTCTTTGTGGCAAGGATTTCATGTTCAACCAGACTGCCATTTGAAGTAACTTGAAAACTTTGCAGTCTGCTATGCAAATAAGAAAAGGAGATAAAAGTTTGCTCAGTAGCAGCTGTAACCCAGGAAAAGCAAAACAAATTCCCTCTAAGTCCAGTTACTACACTCAGCACAGCAGATTAGGTACCTCTGTTTTCCCCTCCAGAAGGCTTCTGTTTTACTTATGCTGGTACAAAGGAGGAGCAGTAGGCATTAACTGAGAAGCAAGTGAGGTCAAAGACAGGTTTTCAATCCTCTGTTGCTGAGGAACAGACAATGCAAGATTCCTTATACCTCTGCTGTACTAATTATTTCTTCCCAGCTGCTGCAGAAAACATCTGCCCCATGATGATAGTCCAGGTTGTCAAATCACCAAACAAGGTATCAGGAAAAGGCAGCTCTCTTTCCCTCTCTAAACACCTCAGAGAGATATAAATATGTTCATCCAGGAGAAAAGCTCCTGTCTTGTAATGACGACTGCTACAATGTTGGCTTATGGATTTTCCACCATTAGTGGGAAGAGAAGGAAAAGCTTGTCCTTGCTTCAGAGGAACAAGGAAAGCACTGTGTGTAAGGGGATGCTGCAGCTGGTGAGAAGCAAGAACAGAGGCTCCATAAAACATGAGAGATGCTCTGCTCTGTTGGATGCTGTACCCAGTCCTCAGACTGTTACACTAGGAGAGAGCTTTGCCCACCCACAGCTAGCATTGAGGGTGCTCCTGGGCCAGGCTCTTGCCCAGCTGAGCACTGACCCTCAGGCATTTACCCCTGCAGTATTTCCCTTCTATGCTCTGTTGCCCTGAGGCACAGAGGCATCAAGCACTGTACAGGCAAAGCCTTCTTCAAGATTGGCTTCACTGACATTCTAAGCCAGACATGGGTGATGGTGCCTGGGGACTGCATTAAAACTTCTTATTTTTAATTCTAATCAGATGTCTTTGCCAAAGTGCCTTCAAATGCAACAGAAATGCCTGTTATTCTTGGGCTTTCCTGATGTCCTTAGCTCCTATAAATTACAGGAAGGGTGAGCAACACAGAATGTGCATTATCTTCTAAAGGAGGCTTTTTATCATTACAATGCCAAGCTAGGAGAGAGCATGAAAAGAGCAAAGCAGGCAGTGACTATTATTTGAGTTGTTGTGCCCTTCAAGGCTTGAAAAGGGTTGCTCTGAGCCATTGCCAAATAACCCTTGCTTTTGGTGGGGCTGGGTGGCTATTCCCCAGTACAGGCTGCTGGCTGAATCCAGCCCTAAGCCTTCAAAAACAGGGCTGCTGCAGAGAATGACACACAGCTTTTTTCTGTATGGGAATATCAAGACAGGAGTAATGTTAAAAAAAAATAGG
Organism: Sitta carolinensis; assembly: GCA_032173965.1. Lineage (NCBI taxonomy): Eukaryota > Metazoa > Chordata > Aves > Passeriformes > Sittidae > Sitta > Sitta carolinensis. The sequence continues at coordinate 24,903,085 of CM063288.1, forward strand.
TCAGAGTATTTGTATTTAAAGTACTTGTCAAGAAATAAAAAGGTGCAACTTGGTTTTTCTGGTTTGCATTTCAATATTTGTGAGGACTGTGATGGTGCCAGAGCTGAACTGGCAGCCTCAAGTCCAGGTCACTCTTGATGGAGTGAGGCTGCCCAAGGCCACTCTGGGATACTGCCTGCAGCCCAGCTACTTGCAGGCTCCTCTGCCTGGAGCTCCTGCTTCCTGGGGAGTAACAGGACATACAGGAAAATGTTCGCAATAGGTAAAAAATGCTCTTACAGTCTTGGCTTTGTTGGAGCTAAATATCTGCCAGGCTGATCTGGAATAAAATAAAGCAAAGTATCAGATCAAATTCACTAACAGCAAAATCCTATTAACTGTGCATTTTCTCACATACAAAGGCTAGTCATGGGGTCCTCAATAACAGAGGCCTCATTTTGCAGAGAAGATCTTATTTTACATTCTTGGGGCCAGATACTCAGTAGATGTAAGTAGCTATATCTCCAAGCTGTAGCCACCCTGAATTACACCAGCTACAATGTTAACCCACTGTTAATTGCACACATTACAATTCTCTGGAATTTCTCTTGCCACAGACTGCAGTAAAAAAGCATTTTCTGGTGGTGCAAGGTCAGATGAAACAATCTCTTTGTGATTATGGTTATGCTTTAAGAGTGATTTTGTCCTTCCACAAACATAACATGGATGTCTGTCTAGAAGTTTTGAGCAAAAATGCTTGTGTACAATGACAAATAAAACAACAAATAATTTCCACCGATAAACACAATTGCTATTCCTGAGTGCAAAGCTATCTGCATGTGATTCATTCTCCTAGGATTTGCTGATGATTGCTTGCCTGTTTCCTTTACTTATGGACTGTAAAACCATCTCCAGGGCAATGTCTGTTAATTTCTAATTTAGCCTGGTTTAACTAGACCCATTTTTCAACAACCCTTAGACAGACAGAACTAGATTTCTGAACTTGCTTTTCCTCAAGTCAGCTGCAATCAGGCTGAAGGTGAAGAGTCTGTAATCACTTAAGTACAATATCAATTTAAAGTATCATGTGCCTGTGTCCTCCCTGGAGCTGGATGGTTTGGCAAGGAAGACCAGTCTCTGGTGGCAGGGCAGAGGCTAACAGCCGCTCCAGCTTGTATGGAAGAGCTCATCTCCCTAGCCTGAACTGCTCTGGTTTTTCATAAAGTCATTGTTCCAACCTCATCTGCTGTTCTTGGGAGAAATGCTGAACCAGCAGTCTAGTAGGGAGCATAGACTTGTGTCTCCCCACAAGGGGCAGGGCAGGACAAGCACCCTTGGCCCACCTGGCCTGGATGATTTGTCCTGCAGCCAGAGAGTGTGGATCACCCTCCATACTGTTTGCTGCGAAGAGCTGCACAGCAGACTGAGGCAGAGGCAGGCAGTCCAGGAGGAGCCTGGCAGTACCCTTGAGTTGTTCTGTGCAAAGGCACTCCATGCCTTTGGTGCCTCCTCTTTGCCTGCCAGGAAGGTCCCTTCCATTTATGCCTTGTTGTCCCAGGGACATGTGGGTGAGGCTCAGACACAGACCCTGTGTGTGCCAGACACCATCCCATCTAAACCTTCATTTGCCCAGCCAAGTAAACATTATGAAGCTATTAATATCCTGTGTTCCTTCCGCCCTTCATACGCACCCTGTTTAAGCACCAGTATCTTTTTAACACAGCTTACAGCCTTCTCCAGACCTATGGAAACCATGTGTGAAAGTGCCTGTCAGGCAGCATGCTGTGCAATGATCCCAGGCTTTGGAGCAGGGCTGTCATTTCACTTGACTCGAGGCTGTTTCCCTTACTCTGACCTTACCAGAGTGCACATTCAGTAATCACCAAAAATCTCCTGCATCACCTCCAAGAGGGCGGCAGAAGCATAAGGCATGCATGCACGCGCGCGCACACACACACACACACATTCATTAGTCTTCATACAGAAAAGAGAGCTAAAATCAGCAGTGGACTTTATTGCTTAATATTCCTGCCATGGATTTATAACTTAATGGTATGGAATGAAAAGTGACTTTGTAAAAGAGAAGGAAAATAATTAGATCCCTTCAGTTTTTGCATCTAAATTGATGCACACACTATAAACAAGTATTAGTCTAAGAGGTCCATAGGCATCTTCAATTTCAGAGACACTTTATGTTTTACAAATCACAGAATCTAGTCTAGATTTTCATGAGAAGTATTGACATTGATTTCTTACTAACCCTCAATCTAGTTGCATAACAGAATAAATTTAATATTCTCTTTCCCTGTTTTGGATTTTAGCCCTTCCATCATGCTGCAAGGAGCTATGATTTATTTGTCCTTGTAAGAACTGATAATTAAAGCACACATTGATTGCACAATGTCTGACATAGCTACAGACTCTGGGCACTGCAAGTGGGGTTTGAATCTAGCAAATGTGACACAGCTGAGACTGCATATGGTTTGGTGTTACATGGGAGGAATTCATGGGAGATACTTGGAAGCAGAAATCAGATTAAAGGAGAGAATTATAATTTCTTGCTCTTCTAAATATGAACATAAATAAGGTTGTACACAGATTTTCCACATTAGTCAAGGAAAAGGATTATGAATGTTTCCTCTAAGCAACGGCATTATTAAGTGCTCATTTGACATGTAAGAAGCTTTATTCTGTGATTTAAAAAAAACACTGACAGTTATTAGGCCAAACAGACCTGTATTACTTGAAATGTTAGAGCACAATTGAATTTCGATCATTCATTGACAGATGAATAGTTCTGAATTCTTTCTTTGAATAAAGGTTAAAAAATACCAAAGAATGTAATCAATGTAATACCAGGAATAAACCATCAATAAAACATAGTATTAAACACTTTGAATATGGAAATGTATTTCAGCCTCAGACTTCCATGAATTCCTTACATAGGATGGGGAGAAAATGGCTGTAAAATGTCAGCTATCTTGATGGTCTTTTTGTTAGGCGACGAAGTAATTTGAATCTGGTTTTCATTCAGATCTGGATTTACCTGTGTCGTAAGAAATGATGGAAAGCCTTTGCTGTGAGTTATTAAAAAATGTAGAGGTTGAATTCAGTCCTTTCCCTGTCCAACACTTACTGAGTCTTTGTTAGCCAGCATTGTTCACATCTGCTTACAGGGAGCACACCGAGGAGCATGTGATCCAGCTGTTGCTATGGTATCTAGAGGGATTTTAAGAGAATAACAGAAGAAACCGTGGCAAGAAAAGAACCCCTCCAACTGACACCTGAGTTAAAGGGACATTCCCAAAAATTATGGGTTGAACATACTTAACCTTTATTTGTTAGGTTTTTTTCTTTTCTTCTGAAGGAGTTGAGTATTTAGCCTTCTCGTGAGAATTAAGAGCATCTGGAGCCTCTGGGGGCTAAGGATATCAATACCAATAACAGTCATGTGGTTTATTTTTAAATGTCTCATTAATTTAGCAGAACATCTGCTTTGAACTGGGCTCTTAAAACACTGAGTAAGCCCAGCCTATCATCAGTGCAAGAGCACAGATACCCAGTTTCTTACAGAAATCACTGTGTAGATGAGGATACAACAGCCAGCATCTTGAACCAACATTTCCCTGCATCCTGCTCATTCCTGTCAGACTACAGACAATACAAAGACATCACAACATTGTTCCCCAGATACTTTCCAAAGCAATATCTCTTACACTGATGTCCTGCTGCTTCATTACACCTACGGCCCCTCAGAAAAACCAACATAGAGAATGAAGCACTGGTTTTCCATCTTCTTCTTCACACAGAAGTATTCCAAGAGCTGTCCAATAAGAATTGAAATTCCAAGGAGTGTTTGGTTGATTTCAATACTAAACCTTTTGTGAGACAGCCAACAATTTGGAGCCTGCAAAGCCTAAGGAGACTGGGCTTTCCCCTCATTTCTGCTTGTACTTCCCTGAAGTGGGTTGGTCAGGAATACTGGGATTACTGTTCTGGCTTTCTTGCATGCCTGTGGCCAGCCAGGCTCAGGCTGTGATAATCAGTTTTGTAAAAACAAGGCGCTACAGATGGAGTATCCTTTGCTCCAGATCCTGGAAGACATACATGGATAAGAGAATACCTATTTGAGATAATATTGTATTTCATCATAAAGTGGTTATGAAGCAGCTGTCCTTGCTCCTGGGAAGGTTACTCTTTCTGACATCCTACCCTTGAAGTCTCAAGAGCTATTTTCAATGCCTGGGCATTAACTTAACAGTCACCCAACATACTCCAAGGTGGAGGGACTCTGAGGCAAAAGCCCAAGGGAGATCAGAGCAATGAGCACCGAGGAAGCTCAGTCTGCCATGGTGTTCTACCCACCTGCTTGAGGAACCTCTAAACTTCCTCACTGAGTGTCTCTGTCATTTCTCTCTGCCATGATGTGGCTATGGGTGGCTGTAGTTGTGTCCAGAAGAGCCTCTGTGTGATGCCCTGACCAGTTCTTGTGAGCCACTGTACTGACGGGTGCCAGTGCCCTCCCATCTGGGAAGATCAGAAGTTTGGGGGTTCCCCTAGTTGTGCATGAAGGTTCAAGTGAGGATGATTTTTTCCTGATGCTTCCTCCATTTCTAGCATTAGCCTAATGATGAAAACCTCTGAGGGCCATCACCACGGCCCCTGTGTAACTGCGGAACTACTGTGTGTTCTTCGCAAAGACAGAGGACCAGACATGGTGCTAAGGATAGAACAGTGCACGCTGTCTGGAAAGAAAACAATCAAATAATCTGCTTTCCTGACTTGAACACAGACAGTTTGCTCTGACAAAGCTAGGAGAGGTCTTAAAATCTAATTTCTGCTCCCTAGTTCCTTTTGATTATAGACTTCATGAATTAATCAGGAGAATACATGTTGTAGTAGGTGGAGATATGAGAGGCTGTTTATGTTCAGCAGGAACACAAAATGCTTTGTAGAACTAATCTATAAAACAAAGACTTGGAAGAATTGTATGCAGTTTAATAGCTCACTTATACAACTTGATGATAAAATATGCATAATCCAATATTATATGGCATTTTTTTCCCCTGAAGGATATGAATAATTGAAGATTTACTTTTTTCAACCACAACCCTATTGTCATGACCCAGTCAAATGTTATCATCTTAGAGTGTGTTTACTTTGCAAATCAAACTAGGAGACACTGCACTCTGTGTGAGTGACCCTGCTATGCACACATGACAGAGCAGCAGGGCTGGGATAAGAGCTGGGATGAGAAGAGACTCTCATGTGCTTCCGAGATATTTCTTATAACTGGCCTTTGAAAGTCCATATGCTAATTCCACAGCAAAGGAAGGCTGTAACTTTTAGTAACACAGAAAGACGTACTTCATGGAGACAGTCCTCAGTTCAGGAGTGCCAATAGGCAATAGAAAAGAAGTTTGGGAACTTCTGCTGAGGTGCTGTTCAGTGTAGTGCTGAGCAGAGGGAGCTGGCAGGAAGCTGCAGTTTGGGAGGGTGCTGCCTGCATCGTATCTGCCCCTCGCTCTGCCCCCAACCACCCAACCTCTCTCCCACTGAGCCTGGCACTAAACTCTTGTTTGAAAGCTTCTTCCTGTGGGTTCCAAATCGATAATACTGATGCCTGTAATTTTCCTTGTTCTGATTAATTTTGGTCATCTAGGACAAAATCACAGCCTTTCTTCAAAAAAGGAGATCTTTGAGAGGGACAACACTGGATGTGGGAATTTGTACCTGATATCCACATATCTTTCTTTTTTACATAGAAGCTACTCAGTCCCAGTGTCTACTGGCATCACAAATTACCATTTCCATACCATTTTTTCCCTTCTTCTATATATTTTTGCATCTTTGTCCTGGCTTTCTTAACTTTCAACCAGCTGAAGTGTTTTTCAATAAAATTCTCTTTAAGCCAAAAGAATATTCCCTGCTTTCTACTTCTGTGCATTCTGTGGACTTCTCCTTATCTTCCCACATCCTCTGCACCTTTGATTTGTCTTTCTGTGCTTCTGCTGCTCAGTCTGTGTACTACTGTGATCTCACCTCTGTCACAGTTCTCGGTCATTTCCTCTTGCCCCTTGAAATCCCATTTCCCTTCATTCCAGAGCTGCCAGCTCTCTATTTCCCTGCATATGCAGTAGAATCCTACTTCTATTTCCACATATACAGTGGGAGTTTACAAATATATACATATATTGATTCAATCAGCTCTTGAGTGGCTGTTTAGCTGCAGGGATCTCAGTACCTTTTATTCCAATGGGCATGTGAAATAAAAACCCATTGACATGGAGAATATGAAGGTGCAGATTGGCATGAGCAAACTAGTCACAGGTGACATTGTGCACGCCCTGTATATACCCAAATATATTCCTGTCTACTTTAAATTCCAACTAATTTGGAGACAAGGATATTACTCTCAAGAAACAATTTGCTTGGAAAATACAATTTGTATCCTTGGTGGTTTAGTGAATATTGCCCAATTATCTGAAATTATTTCCTTTGGTACACTTTATTAAGATGCTCAGTGCCTTAAATACGAGGTAGGCTCCCAGGAATTGAAGATTAACACCAAGAACATTTCTCTGGAGATTTTAGAACATGAAAGAGCAAACTGCTGGTGTACAGAAGGCAAACTCCTGTTGTGGCAATGTGTCCACAGCTGTTATGAAGGGAGGAAAAGCCTTGCAAAGTGAGGTCAATAAACTATACAGTAAATCAAGTTTATGAAAGTCATAACCAGTGAAACTACATTAAAATGTTATCCGTGAATTGTATGTCAGCCATGGATAAAATAACTTTTGTCTCAGGAAGGAGGTGGGAACAGACTATTTCAACCTGTTGAGAAGCAAGGAAGAAACACTGAATATCGATACCTTTGGAAATGTCTATGGACTAAGTGGCAGTGAGAATCTGAGGTGCAATGAAGTGTAGTGGCAACACATACAAGGTTGTGTTTAAAATTCAAATGTGACAAATGGAATTGAAGTTTTGCAAATAGAAGTTCTTCTGGAGAATCCCAATCTTTTTTGTTTCCACTGTGTTTTACACTTTGTAGAGCTCATAATGTGTTTTGTTTGCCAAATGTACTTATCTGTTGCCCAGCGAAGAAACAACATTTTTTTTTTCAGTACATAGGGCAGGTGATACTAAGAAATGATACTGAGCATGATGGTAGGGAAGTCAACTTCGTTGGATCTTTGTATGAATTTTATATGTGGTTTTCAAAATTAGCTCTACTGGACATAGACTTTTGTTAAGAATCTAAATTTCAATTAGTACAATTTCCATTAATGGTTAAAAAAAAGTTATAAAGTTAGTAAGTCAAATTATTTTCTTTATAAATACTCTAAACAAGTCTGAAATCTGGTAATTGACTGCAGTGACTTACTTGAAAAGTATGTGGGCAGCTGGCTGGTATATAAGAAGCAAATGTACCTTCCCAGCAATTGCCAACCTCCCTGGAAAACTGTAACTGTTGCTGTTTCACAGGGAGATACTCTGAATACAAAGAAGAAAGTGTTAAATGGCTTTGTTCCAAGCACACCAGTGTTGTCCTTGAAAATAAACTTTCTGATTTGTTTTAATATAGTAGAGTCAGTTCTCATGAATTGTAAGATAAACAAGAATCAGATTTATAATCCTTTGTAAAAGATACCACCTGATAGACTTCTCAAGTGACCAGTGAAGATGGAGAGGTGGTAACTTCTCTGTCCAATCTCTGATCACTGTCCAGAAACTTATATATACAAAGTCAACAATAAACAGAGACTTCCTTTCTTCTTCTCTACCTAAACACCTATTGTGTGTGTTACTGTGTGTTTCTATTTACATCACAGTAACACACCTGGTAGTGGCTTTCTTGTGACCCAGCTATACTTTATGTGAGGCAGTATTTTTAAGGAGCAGTAATGACATTTATTAGACCAATACAAATGGAAAATCAGGCAAGTCTTCTCGAAGTCTAGAATAAAAGTTGTGGCTGCCCTCAACACTAAACACAGGTTGAGAACAATTGCTGTGTTTTTAATGTCTAAATCCCTGTAAGATTCTTTATTTGAAGTTCCCTTAAGTTTCACAGCTCCCAAAGAGAGAGCTAATTTAAACTTCAAATTTGAGTGTCTGTCTGATTTTTCTGCATGCAACAGCTTTACTTCTTGGCAGCTGTTTTAATCTGTAGGCATTAATAGTACACATGATATGCTGTTTTATAAAGAACACTTATTGTACAGTGCTTAAGATATAAACTCAACTGACAAAGCAGTGCTGTGGTTCCAACCCCAAAGAACTCAGGCACCTTTAAAACTTACAGCCTATGGCTATGAGAAAACTCTTTGCAGGGCCTGAGTTCAGGCTTGTTTCCCTTGCTGCATGCTGTGGGAAACTACAGGCATCCACAGAAACAAGACCAAACTGGAAGAAGCACAAATTAGAAAAGGAGGGATGTGCCAGTGAGTTCTCTAATCTGTTTCTTCCCCAGAGGCGGCTTGAAATGCACTACCATGGAGAGTTCACTACTCTGGAAATACCAAAATTTCAAAGATGTGTAGCCCTCAGTCACTGGAAACTCCTTCTAAAGCAAAGAAGTCATCCATCTTGAAAACATTAACACTAGCAGATGCAGTCCAAGTCCTTTGATCAAATAGTGACAGCCCAAAACATTGCTCTGAGTGGCGCCAGTCCTATCCTGTCCTTCGAGGGAATAGTGAAACACCATTATTAGAATTACACATTTAGTCCTCAGGCTGTACTAAGTCCTTAGAAAATGAACTCAAACTTTGTATCGCTTGAAGTAGTGGATGATGAAGAGAGAAACATGAAGGAAAGGGAAAAGAGCTCTACCGAATGAGAAAAGACGTATTAGACTTTGTTTCTCCTGAGCATGCTGTCTGCCAGGTTGGTATAAATGCTGGTGTTCAAACACAGACTTGGTCATTTAGAGTTCAGGCTGTAGGAAAGCACTTAGCTAACAGATGTTTCTGAGTGTATAAGGACACTATTGTCTGTAGGACTTGCATGTTTCAATGGTATCTAGCCATTAAAATCAAATTATAGAATCAGGGAGAACTAAACCTCATGTAGTAACATCTGTCAGATCCAGAAGCAAGGAAAGAGCCATTTATAATTGCCCTGCTTGTCCTAAGTGCTGTATCATATTACACCAAGATTTTCTGTAGATGCTTCAAGCATGACAAAGAAACAATGAAAACAGAAGAGAAACATGTTCAGCAATGTCTGCTCTTTTAGAGTCAGTATTATATACACAGGCTCACTTGTCTTCCTTGTCTCTCTGGAGTCAAAGACTAAAGCAGATTCAGCCAGAAGGTGGCCTAATTAGATTGCTTTTATATTTAAGGTGGCACCACCTGGAGTCATTAGAACTCTAAATTACAGTCGTTCTCTCATGAGAGAGCACTGCAGTACTTGGTAAATAGGAGGAGACTGAGAGACAGAGATAAGTGGCTTTAAAAATCAACAGAGAAGAAATCAGGAGAACATGGGATACTTCTGGGGCTCCATTGTAGTGGGTTTTATGAAACACCACTATGAGTTAAGTTGGTGGCTTAGACAACAGAAAACATCTACATGATGTAGATGTAGAAAACATCTACGTGTTTCTGATTTATGTACTCAGCTTGAAGTTTTAAGCTCTAAATGTGCCTTCATTTTCATAACATAGGGGAAAAAGAAGGGAAAGGCTTATCAGGTAGATGGTATTTTTAATACAAACAACACTACTATTATAGATATCTTACCAAAGTGCCTAGGCCACATGTAATTTCTGGCTCCTCATTTTTCTGAGACAGTTCCAGTAGGATACATGAGCAGGCCAGCAACAGAGTCCTTGCCCATTATTGCTGCTCTTCAGATGTATGAGAATGCTAAGACATTACACAGAAGGTCCCTCAGCAGGGACTGGGGATACAGCATAGCCAACTTGAAGCGCTTTTGTGAGGTCTGATTTATAAAGACCCTGGCATTTAACATCGTGTGAAACCAAGGCCTTGTTTGGATGCATCCCCAGGGGCACCCACAAGTCAAGCCACTATTCAAATACATCCTTGTTAAGAGCTTTATTCACAAAAAGCTTGTGCTAACTGCAACTGTCAGAAGCCTGACATCTGGCAGGTGTGTGGGTTCGCCTGCATATATGAACCAGACATAAACTAGAAAATTGAGGCAGATATAGAACAGCGTCAGGAAGAAAAAGGAAGGTACAAATGTAGGAATGTGTCTGAGAATGCAGTAGGAAAAATCCTAGCCAAATTACTTTAAGTGGTATTTTATTATTAGAATCCCAACAGAGCAATAGACCACAGAACTGAAATTCCATACACAGGATATTATTTGCATATCTGAATTTCCGAATGATGGAAGAACGGGATCCTTTTTGAGATTCACAAGAACCGTGTGACCCTGCCACACCTTCCACGATGTGGCAGATCGGTCATCTCAGGCATGAACAAACTTCTGTTTTTTGCAGTGTGGGAGCATTTGAGTTGGATGACTATGAAAAAAAAAAAATTATATAATGCTTGGGAAGCACTTTCAACAGGAAGTTAACTTTTTTTCACAGAACACTAAAGGTCATGGAGATGATACTGAAGGCCAGATTCTGCAGCCTGTCTGTATCAGGACACAATGGAGAGAAAAGAGCAGGCACAGAAGTGGGTTTTGAGAAAAAAATTAGGCATTTTTGTCATGACTAAGATTTCCATACAATAAATGATGTGGTCATTTTGAAAATTACTTTCAAAGGAAATTGTGTGAATTAGCCCTTAGGGTATTTTGGTTTTTATTCCATTTCCCTTTGTGTCTTCACTGCTAAACATTACTTAGTATGAAATAAATAATAGTCAGTTCCACTGTGCTTGCCAGAGGTATTACAAAGCATAAAGGGGTTGTCATGGAGACAGAAATTCATAAGTGAAGCAATTGAATCCCTAAAATATTTAAGCAACACTTACTCTGCAGTACAAACACGAAGCAGAATATTTGTGACAAGAAGCTAGTTTGGAATTTCTCATGCTGGAATTGAAAAATGAAATAAACCTAAACCTATCTCAGAAAATAAAATCAAGTGGCTGCTAGATATGTTTAAATGAGAAAAAACTATATAGAGCCACCTACATGTCTATACAAGGACATATAACTCATCACAGAAAAAGAAATAAACACAGCTACATCTCTGACTTTCACCTGCATCCTGGCTGAAGTGCTGCAATGTATCTCTTCTGATGAGGAAAACAAGTTTCTCTGATGGTTCAAATCACCAAGAAGAATTAAATGTATTTTCATTTTGCCTGCCATTTCTTTTTGAGTGGCTGTTTAACCTAGTGAGTTGATGAAGTGGGTTGGTGGTACAAAAGCATAGGCACGTTTTGTGAGGATACTAAAAAGGTAGCACAGACTTACAGAAATCCAATTCTTCTCTGGTGTTGTTTTAAGATCAAACCTTCCAAGACCTGAAATAATGCAAGAGGCAGCTGCCCGTTCAACAGATTGCCTTTTCCATCACATTTAATTAAGCTAGTTTTGATCTGGTAATTGCATCTACAAGCCAAAAGGATGTGTTTAATGGGACAAGAACTGCGTAGCCAAACTCAAAGTGTATACACCAAACCATCTGTGTCCAGCATTGTTGAGAGGTATTAGGAAATTAATTTTTCCCAATTTCCAGTCTTTCCCATTACTCCGAGCCCTTTCTGTTCCTTTCTCACAGGTTTGTTTGTCTCTTCTCTTTGTATCATCTAGTCATTTCTTGTCCTCACCTTGCACTAAGCAACAAGGGGACAATAACAGGGAGTCAAAGGAAAGGAGCAAAATATTGGCTGAAAAGAAGAAACAAGAAATAGAAATCTGAACAGATGTCTCAAGCAAAACTCCCAGGGCCCTTCACTGGGATATCTGCCCAAGAAGGGAGCATGGGGAGGGCAGGAAACAGCCTAGAGAGGTCTTTAAAATGCTGCAGAGCTAGTAGTTAATTCAGATCAAGTGTTCCTGGGGACAGTTTGTGGTAATGAGAAGAATGTACAGAAGGTGTAGGAGGGGCACATAGTTTCTGCAATATCACTGCTTTCCCAGGCTCTCCCAAGTCTGTCACGTTGAGAGCTGTATGTTTTAATCCTCAGGAGAACACTGAGTGGAAAATGAAAATGTTTGGTGTGAGACAATTTATGGCAGGCCAAATACCATAAATTTATCCATTTAGCCTTTTAATAAATTTCCTACTGATCAATGCAACTTCCTAGAATTACTGATAAAGGAGTCCTGTGTTCCCTGACAATGCTGAAGGGTTTGAGCGCTGCAGCTCTGACAGCTTATATCCACAGCATCCATAAAGCAACTCCCTCAACATCTCCCCTTCCTAATTGACAGAGAAAAGCAGAAATGGGCAGAAAGCAAAGGTTCCTTATCTGATAACCAGCCTACCCACACATAAACCACTGATAGCTGGTAATACTTGGCAGCCAATGCATGGGAATATGGGACCTTGAACTCATCACGCCCTGGCACCCCCACAGTAAGAGTGTGTCCTCTCTTAATCCTGACTTCCTGCTTGCGCTGCTTCCTCTCCCTTTTGTAGCAAGCTCCAACTTCCTCTCCTTGTTTTCATGGTTCTCAATGTTTCAAGCCTTGTTCTTCTGTTTTTCTTTTCTTATTTCTGATGAGGGCTTCTCCAGGTCTTTCAAACATCAAGTTTTTTTAGCACCAGCATTTATACCTACTGGTAGCAACTTGCTCTTCCTTTCTTTTTTACATGCCAAATTTTATGCCACACTTTTTTTTATGCTTATTCTGCATGACAATCTCTCTCTGACAAAGCATTTAAAACAATGATGCTCCCCCAAATACACTGAGTGTCTCAGTAGTCATTCTGTTACATGCAGAAGGATCTTACAAATTTGACAATCAGTGGTTATCTCACGCAGCTCAGTGAACTGATTTTCCCTGAGGCACTGACCATTGTATATGTGCAGATGCAAGGATCCCCTTCCTGAGCAGTGCACAATGGGGCTTTCAGGAGAACAAGTGAGCAACTATATAGTGACTTCACCAGTGCATCTGTCCTCTGGGGTACTCAATTAGTCCAGAGCAATCAGGGTGCAATCATTTTCTGGGTGCAAAGGTCTTCCTCTCCCATGCACTTCTGGTGCTATATTTGCATCCTGGGGACCAGCAGGATCACCCTGATCACCACCATCCATAAGGTCAGCCTGAGCATGTGCTGTGTCAGCCTCTGGGAGTCTCTCCTCTCCTCTCCTCTCCTCTCCTCCTCCTCTCCTCTCCTCTCCTCTCCTCTCCTCTCCTCTCCTCTCCTCTCCTCTCCTCTCCTCTCCTCTCCTCTCCTCTCCTCTCCTCTCCTCTCCTCTCCTCTCCTCTCCTCTCCTCTCCTCTCCTCTCCTCTCCTCTCCTCTCCTCTCCTCTCCTCTCCTCTCCTCTCCTCTCCTCTCCTCTCCTCTCCTCTCCTCTCCCTCTCCCTCCCTCTCCTCTCCTCTCCTCTCCTCTCCTCTCCTCTCCTCTCCTCTCCTCTCCTCTCCTCTCCTCTCCTCTCCTCTCCTCTCCTCTCCTCTCCTCTCCTCTCCTCTCCTCTCCTCTCCTCTCCTCTCTCTCCTCTCCTCTCCTCTCCTCTCTCCTCTCCTCTCCCGGGGGATCTGCTACTCCTCTGATCTTGCCAATTAAACCATCAGTGATTTAAACAACCCCAAATTATGGGAGTGTTTCTGTTTCCACTCACCATGTCCTGAGCAGATAGTATAAGTTGTTAGGAAAGCAGGAAGGCAAAAACCAAGAGAGAATACAAACCTCGAATGATGATTTCTCCTGTCCTAGTAGCTGTAAAACCACCCTGCCCCTGCCCATGTCCTAGCTGTGCACAGCTTTGCAGAAAGCATGGTTTCCCTTTGTGATGATGACTGAATGCAGCCTTATTGTGAGAACATGTCTTTGATGCAGAACCTGGGAGCAGGAAACCGGTCTCTGATTTTTTTCTGTGGAGAGCACATTGTCTAAATACCTGTGAGCATTTACATCCTGGGAGCAACCTGAGTAAACTGAGAGAAAGAGTGTGATAGGCTTACCTAAACATCTTATTTGAGTCTGGAGCACAAAGTCACTCAGACCCCTTCCCACTGCTTACATACTGTGTTCCCTAAAAACACACCGACCGTTGGATGCCTTAAACGAGAGCTGGTACAATCAAGACATTTCATGTGTTCACACTGACCTCTTCAGTGGGGTTCCCCACAGGGAGCTCCTGCCTCTAGTAAAAAAGTGGGACAGACTAGAGTAGCTATGGATATTTGGGGCTGAACTATAAATGTCAGGGCTGCGTCCTTTCCCATGCAGCCTTCAGGGCATGGGACTAGGAGCCCTTTTCTCCATGGGTGCTTTGTTTTTTTCATGCCTGAACTGAGGGTGCTGCGGGTCGAGATTGCACCCAGCAGTGCCAATGGCTAGTAGCCACTTGGCTTAGTCAGTGGCTGAGCCAGAGGGTCTGAAATGATTGCAAGATATTTTCCTTTGGCTGGTGGTTTGTTAGTGTGTCATGCGAGAGCAGTCTGCCAGTGTGGGCTCTGTAAATGGGTGTGAGTGCCCTGCCAGACAAAGAGCTCCCAGTGTGGGGTTCACAGGAGAGAGGCAGATGTGGGCTGGTCACTCAGCTTGCACGTGCAAAGTCCACTTGCTGGATCAAAGGGATTTACTGCAGTGCATGAAAACAAGAAACCGTGGGCTGGGGAGCGGGTGGGGGTGGGAGGCAGCGGAAGGAGGCTGCATTCCTTTCCTTCATATGTAAGGCTGACCAGACAGACGCTGGCTGCTGTTCCTCACTGCAGTGATGAGCCAGGCTGGGCTGCAGGCAATGCAGGCTGATAGCAGCTTGCTAGGTTGGGAGCAGTCCTCTCTTGCGGTTTTACTTTGCTGGGAAGCCCAGGGACCATCAGACCCCACATTACACTTGGTGAATCTTCTGCATTACTGTCCCACATCTCGTCTGCAAGAGAATCAGGACAGCACTATAAGGCCCATCAGTGGTCAAACCTAGTTATGAAACCACCTTCTGGATGACCTTTGGAGAGGGAAAAACAATCATCTGTGTGGGAGAGAATTTAATCTGGAAGGGAAAGGGAAAAACACTGTCTGTATGGAAAGGGAAATGAAAATATTTGACTGAACTCAAAGCAAGCTGGGGCATCTAAAGTTAAGGGTGTGTAAAGTAGCTAAGAGCAGTGGTGGGACTGACTGTCAGAGTGCAGCAAAGAAGCCCCTCAGGGAAGCAATAACAGCTGGGCCTGTAAACAGGAGGAAAAGGCGAGCTGTAGGTTTGGAAAAACCTCACTGCCAGTGTGAGGGCAAGGTAAAAACATCTAAAGAAGGCGCAGCCAGGACTGGCATGGTAATTCAACCCTAGCACATCCTCTCATAGTTATTTGTGGAGCAGACATCAGTGCAAACAATGGCATTTTCTCTCTTTTGAGAGAGGAAAATTTTCATGCTGCCTTCACACATGCATGGAGATGAATTGTCAATGTAATGGAGAGTGAAGAGGGAAGGAATTCTTATGAGCCAAACCCCATGTATAATCATCAGTACTTCCTAAATTAGAAAACAGGATATTGCTGGAGAGTGTCTGAATGCAAATAAGTCTAAGGGTGAGCTGGCCTGTGACCTATGGAAAGATTAGTTATGGGATGTGACTGAGTCTCCCAGATCAAAGACTGCTGAAGATTTCTATCTCCTGACAAAACCATTCCTATCAGCCTTCCTCGTAGTAATGTGCAGGGGAAGGTATAAGATGACATGTATACTTTCTAACCGGTGATGGTGCATCACATAAAAACTGGCCAGAAAATCCTTAAGGTTGGGACAGTGATAGAAAAAGTTACCCTTATGGGGTTCTGCTAGGATTTGCATTTTATGAGTATCAGGAGGTTTGCTTTTTATTTTTCTTTATTCATCCAAAACTAGGACTGGATACAACTGAAGCTGAAGTCTGAGAAACAACAGTTGGGCACCTCACATCTTTATTTAGGTTTGTAAGGGCTAAACAAGTGGGAAATACCCATGTAAATAGATATTACTAGTCTACATGTGGTCTTAAGATAGTGCTTCTTCAAGTGGGGTTTGTTTCACATTGTCAGGACATCTTATTTTAAATTATGTAGTTCTTTGATCCAAAATGCTGGGTGAGAGTAACTAAAACAAATAAATCTACCCTGCAGGAAAACAAAGTACTACATTTTCAAGAAAAATATGAGACACAGGAGAGATTGGAAAGAGCATTAGCCAACAGAAGGTTTTTGAGATGGCATATAAAATAATAGAGGAGAACTTTCCCCAAGTGTTGGAGATGAAATAGAAAATATCTGGAATCCAGAAATTATTGAAGGGGACAAAGTTGAGGAGAGTAGGCTGGATGATAGATAAAGGAGATTAATGCAAAGTAAAGGCATAATAGAGAAAATAAAGACTGTGTTTTTATTTATTTATTGTGTGCTCTCACTCTGTGTCAGTGATAGCACATGAATGGGGAGCTGCATTGCTGTATTGCTTTAGTGTAGTAGCATTGTCAAAAGAAAGCCAGTGAAGAGAAGGAACAAACAAGTAGCCAAGCACAGCACCAATTCTGCAAGATGCAAGACTGAATAATGACTTAGGGAAAAGCATTTGGGAGAACAGTATTGGTGGCATAGGAGAAACTAAAGCCAAAGCCCAAGATGTTTTGTTGTACAGAGACCCATGGGTTTGTGGCGAGTCCAGAGCTCTGTGTGCAGGTCTGAAACCTGCCAGGGGGACGTGGAGGATCCTGAAGCTCCAATGGCAGCAGCTGAAGCAACATGGGAATACACTGCTGGAAATGAGAGCCAGGGAACTGAAGGAGGAAGGGTATGTGAAAGGCCTTCATTCAAGGCTGCATTTTTTGGGAAGTACAGTTGCTTAGCCAGTTTGGAAAGATGTGTTTTTGTTGTGATGTTGGACTTTTTAAAAGTTTTTTGTGTAAATCATAACAAGTCTTTATCAAAACTGATTAAAATAAGACCAGCTTGATCCTGAGCTCCTTATAACTTTTTGATTGTGAAGCCTATTAGCCATTTGGCAAGTTTGGAGGGGAGTGTTGTGATTTCACTGTGGAGAGTCAGAGCTTCATTTCATTATTACAGCAAGAGCTTAGACTTAGGTAATGATCTTTGAGAACCACCCAGGCAGCAGGAGGATGGCCCCTGCCAAAAGCAGCCCTTGCCATTTAATACATCAGTGGTGTTCATCCATAACTTAGTTGTCAATACCTGAATTCTCAGTCCCATGTTTCTGCTCCATCATTTGCCAAATCAATAGCATGAGACAATCTTACTGTTTGGGTTTGAAAATGTAAATAGATCTTATTTGTTTGTTTGTTTGCTTGCCATGTGAGAAGATTTCTGGCACAAGGTAGACCTAGAAATTGATGTTTTCTGTCTGTTCAGCAGCTGCAGGAGGGCAAATGCAGGTGCCTCCAAGTGTTACGGCAGTCTGCCTTGGTAAGGCACAGAGGAGCCTTCTTGAGTTTATAATTTAGTGTTTTCTTAATACCATCCATTGGCTCCTGAGCCCCTGTGAAGCACCAGCCACTGGCAAATGATAGAGATCACAAAAAGAGACTCAAAGAGAAACCACCAGTTTGTCTTCTGCCAGTTTCCCTTTGTGTTGCTGCTGATCCACACTGGATAGAATTGGCAAATTAACAATCAGAAGCTATGATTTTCATGTCCATTTGTCCAAAAGCACTGTCATTTCTATAGTTTCTGAGGTCATGCCAGGGGAGAATTGGAGATGTGTGCTCAGAAGTGCAGTTTTAGGCTGAGGTGGGCATGACTGGGAGACCTGAAGTGCTCTGGGCAGGAAAAGCCAAGTGCACTACCTCTCATCTTAAAAGCAGGTGCTGAGTTAGAGGCTTTTCCTAATCGCAGTGTGGGTGTTTGAGTCTGGGTCATATCTGGCAGGTAGTAGCCAGCAGCCTGGATGGACCTCTCCTAATCCAGAGCCTGTCTTTCACATCCTGTGTGGACACAGTCCCACATACCTACATACCAGAGGCAGCAACTTGAAAGCAGGAGCAGTCGAACTACAAGGCTTCATGGAAGATGACCTAAATACAGCAGAGGTGTCCGTGCTTTTGCCAAGGGTGGTGGGGTCCCAAATAAAACCATGGGCACAATGGCATAAGTGGTGCCCACCTTATAGCAAAAACCAGGTTTTCTGCCTGGCTCGTAGGCAGTGAAGGCCAAGATGGAGCTGGGAAGGACCTGGGTAGATGGATTTTGAAGGCTGTCCTTCACTGCTATGCCTACTTCACTGCTGTGCCCAGCAGTGGAGTGGCACTGGGTCGCACAGGATTTGCACTGTGAGCTATGCCCAGACTCCATCCAAGCTGCATTCAGTGCTGGGCTGCAGCTGGCCAGACATGATATGTTTCCACACAAAATCCTCTTGAGGGGAAAGTGGCAACCCATGTTAAGAGGAAAGTCAAAAATCCATGCATTTTGACAAAAAATCTTAACCCCTCTTGAGCAGGGTCTTGGACAAACTGACCTGTAAGAGGAATAACAGATCATTCTCAACATACCATTACCTTTCACATGTGTTTAATCACCTTTTACCACCACAATGTCAATTGGATAGTCTACCATACAAAATTTCAAAGGGGCTTACTTCCTTCATAACACGAGTGGTGATCCAGGTTCTCACTAAAGCAATAGGGAAGACATCTACACTCACCACTGTGGATTTGCCACCCAGCACTCCTTTCTGCACAGAATTGTAAATAAATACCTCAACTCTGTGTGTGGATCAACCTCTTGCACAGTGGGCAAAGCCATCTGTTTCAGGACAATGACTGCAGAACCAAAATCTTTCCACTGGTCTGTTTTAGACATGATAAGAAGGCTTAATAAGAATCAAAGTCTTTAAAACACTGCAGGTCAGTTTGCAATCCCAGGAGTCCCCATTTGCAGATAACCACACAAATGTTGTGTGAGGTAGATTTGTCCCTGAAGATGTCTGGCTTTCAAAACTCAGAACTGAGAATTGTGGCTACAAAAAGCTGAATGCTGAAAAAACATTTGCAGACATGCTAGCTAAGCTAACGATGACAAACCTGAGTTTCAAGATAAAAGCTGATGCCCAGCTGAGTTCTGAAAGAAAGGTGTACTCAACACTATGGCCATGCACATTCAGAGGCTTAGCAGGGATTTATTCCTTCCTCCTCTACATCTGGACTCTCACCACACACACAGAGGTCTTAATAGCTTAGTTAATATAAACTTCCATTTGTACGTCTCATTGGTCACCTGTAAAGTTTGCAAAGCCTTTCCTTCTTCAGCATGAAATTTTCCACATTTTTTTTTTTCCAGTATGGTTGTTGTTTGTTATTTTAGAAATTGGAGCATGTGTGTTGGAGAGAGGCTGAGAGAAAAGAACTGTGCACAGTGTAACAAGTTTAGCTAAAAACCTGGCCCATGTAGTTGAAAATAATTGAAGACTTCTATCTGTAAGTATCTGGATAAAAATTAACTTGAATGCATTAAGCTATGATCCATTGTAAACTGACTTCCATATGAATGATATTTTATCATTAATTCTTTGCGAGACCCGTAGAATCCCAAATAGATTTTTCTTGGGCATTGCTTGGCTTTGAATTTGTGTTAGTAAAGAGGTTTCATACAGAAAACCTCTTCATTTTTTGATTTTTCTCCCCGAAGACACAGTGTCACCCAGCAATGGAAAGTTGTAATATATTTGTGTTCTCCTTTGATTACTTACACTCACCTGGCAGCATGAATGATCTGGGTGGTTTTCAGCTGGTTGCATGTAACCCCCTTAGAGCTAAGGACAGGTAATCCTTTGTGCCTTTTCCAAAATCCAGATGGGGAAGCTTCCTAGCTGGTAAAATGAATTACCGTTACTCACTGCCTTGTGCTCTTGAGATTAGCCTGCTTGGTTCACCAAGGGCTGCCCAGCAGCTTTGCCAAGGCCTTTTTACTGAGCCCTGCTCTATGTGGAGCAGCAAGGAGCTCGTTGGCTGCAGGGTGCAGCCTGCTAGCTGTGCCCAAGGAGAGAGAAAGCACTAGGAAGGGTGGGAGCTCCTTCAAACGTGCCTGCCAGCATGTAGGTAGCTCTGCCTTGGCACCAGGGCAGCCTTTAGTGAGAGAGCTTGCCAATGTATTCTTTAAGCCCAAGCACATGATTTCCCTTTTGCATCTATCCCCAAATCAAATTCAGTATCTGAATGATTGAGATCCTGGATCTTTTTCCATTTTTGTTGTTGACAAAAATGGGAAATCTGAAGGAATGTATGTTCTTTTCCCCTCATGTTTTATTCCTGTGCTTGTCTCTGCCAGTCTGCATCATTTTTTTTGGTCATCTTTTCTCTGATTTTTAATGACTAAAGGGAGAATATGGTAAATGCTGAAAAACATCAGCACTGCAGTCATTTGAATAAGCCAACCTCACATTCATTAGCAAAAATATGAAGCAAAACAATTTAAAATGTTAGCATCTGGAAAGGGGAGTCTGTTCCTCTTAAATTTTTTGCCATTTCTGTATGTGGTCCATGATACATGCATCTCATATATTTCCTGGCCTATTTGCCTTTATATATAATCTGGAATTTCTCAGAAACTCTTGACCTAAACCGTAGGTTTCCAAGGAATACATTTTTGATACACTGCTCTGGATTATGTAAATGTGCACCATGTCCCTTAAAGGCTATCTCATTGTCTGCCCTCTAAGATACCTTACAAAAAACAAAGGGAAGAGAACATATTTCAGAGTGCTGGAAAAATCTGACCCAGGGAGCTGCTTTTATTGTTTTTTTCTCTTTTTTGCATCTGTTCTTCTGGCTCAACTGAAACTAAAAGTCCTTATTGGCATTTGAAAATCTTGTGCTTGGGTCCAAGAATGCGTGAAACAAGAAGCGTAATTAGAGGCAAAACATTTCGATGCCCGCTGGGATCGAGAGTAACAGCAAAGAGAGAGGAATGGAAAAGCGCAACAGCGGATGCCCGGCGTTACAGGAGAACCCGGAGGAAGAGGGATGCGATGCAAGGCAGGCCCGCGTCGCCTGGCTGTTACTAGAGCCCGGCACGAAACGCATCGATGCGGCTTCTAATCCGCCCCGCGCTGGTACACCCACTTCTCACAGCTGCTCTCCTCCCCTTCTCTCTCCCTCTCCTCTCCTCTCCTCTCCTCTCCTCTCCCTCTCCCTCTCCTCTCCTCCTCCTCTCCTCTCCTCTCTCCTCTCCTCTCCTCTCTCCTCTCCTCTCTCCTCTCCTCTCCTCTCCTCTCCTCTCCTCTCCTCTCCTCTCCTCTCCTCTCCTCTCCTCTCCTCTCCTCTCCTCTCCTCTCCTCTCCTCTCCTCTCCTCTCCTCTCCTCTCCTCTCCTCTCTCCTCTCCTCTCCTCTCCTCTCCTCTCCTCTCCTTCCTCTCCTCTCCTCTCCTCTTCCTCTCCTCTCCTCCTGAAGTATCTCATCTCTTCATGATCAGAAACCCTCAAGAGATGATTAAAAAGCCCCAAGTCCACAGAAATGTCTGAAAACCCCTTTGTTTTAAATGAAACTAAAGACCAATCATTTCCCTGAAAGGCTCAGCTTGTTCCAAATGCCTGTTTAAATCAAATACAGATATGCTCTATTCTTTCTGCAGAGCTCTTTGCCTGCTTAGAGAGAGAGAAAAGAAAATTGTAAATGAATGGACATTTCCACGTTAAAAAACCCCCACATCCAGGTCTGTGATCAGCTGTGATCATCATCTCAGAGGATGAGGAGGTATTTTCAGATTGCTGCAGCTTGTTGGAAGAGAAAGAAGGGAAGTGGAAAAGGCATGGAGGTGCAAAAAAAGGAGAACAGATTTTTCATTTTAAGGATGACATTTACAAATACCATTCCCTTTGGGCAAGGTTACATTTAAGCTAGACAGCTCAAGGAATATTAAATCTGAGATGAGGCTCTATTTCTGAAGTGCTTTGCTTCTGAAGAACTTGAAACACGTTCAGAGGAACATGAATTAAGTCTCACAGCAGCATGCATGCATGAAGCAATGATTATGCCTCATTTAGCAGATGGGAATAAAAATGGGTATAAAAATGCAAAGGGGCCATGTAAGTGGTCAAAAGCTTGGAATAGTACAGAAATAGAATCCAGACCTCTTGACTCCTAGACTTGTGTTTAACCACCAAGTCATTCTTCCCTTAAATATTCAAGAAGTTGAAATCTACACAACATCAACAAACCAAAGATCTGAGCAATGCTTGCCTTAGGTTTTGTTGGTATGTACCGAAAATGGTATATGCATAGACAGGAAGAGATAATTATCTCTGGTATCACATAATAAGTGTAGCATAAATGGCAAATTTGTTTTTTCCTTGGTGCGCTGCTGGAGCAGGACTGTAAGTTCATTCTTGTTCCCAGCTGGGAAAGGATTTCAGGAAAGGGTGTTGGGAGTGGACAGCTATTAGATATTTACAAATAAATAAATGAATAAATGAATAAACAAACATAAGTATTTTGCTTTGATAAAGACGATGCTACAAGGACGATGAAGGAGCAAAGATGAACTTTTTTATCTGTAGTAAAAGCTTCTGCAGGGCTTTAAAAATAGATTATAACAAAGAACAAATAAAGATTGTTGCTTATTGTCATGTTTGAATGGAGTTATGGCAGCAAAGATCATCTACTTCTGAATTGTAGGTGAATTATTAACAATATTGTTAACAGTATCGAACAGGAAAGGCTTCTCTCAAAAAAAATTTCTAAAACAAAGTTGCTTGTGTTTTCAGTGGTTAATGCTTAAAATCTATCTTCTGGGTTCAATTCACTGACTTAAAGCATCATACAAAGAAAGCAATTCTAACAAGTCTAACTTTTCATGACTAAGGAAAACATCCAGTTGTTTTCCAGTGTTTGATCACTACGCAGGTTTGTGTGACACTGGCTATTTACTTTTGGTCTGAAACAAGGCCCTTCACAGAGGCTGGTATGTGCTGTTTTCTGAGATATCTTTGAATTCCAAGACAGCTGTATATCCAGTACTGTTAATTTGGTTTGAAGGCATCAGTCTCAAAAGCAAGGAGAGACAGAAAACATTTGCCTTCCTTAAGTGGTTAGTCTAGAGTGAGGACAAGTAACCATAAATTATGATGAAGAGGAGAAGGAGAGACCACTTGCTTTTCTTTCCAGTTTTGTTTTGTTTTCTAGCTCTGGTATTAAAAGTCTTTTAGCCTGAATACATGAGTGTTCTGTGTCCTGATTTCTAGCCTCACTGTTTTTCAGTGCTGTTTTGAAAAGACATAACAGATTCCTTTCAATTACTCAGCTCACTTAGTGAGCAGCCTATTGCACTCAGTACTTGAAACACCAAATTAAACAAGATACCAATGCTTCAAAAGCAATGTTCCAGCTCACAGATATGCAGAAAAAAGCTAATTTCTTCATACAGAGATACAGACCTGTATGAAGAAATCAGCTTTCTTTTTAGAGACCTGAGGCAAAAAGCCTCATTCTAAAGGAAAGGAGACCTTAGGTCAGGCTGGCATGGGAGTTCCAGGCCAAGCATAGCATCTGGATGCTGGCCTTCCTCCCCACACTCGAGCAGTTCCTGACTTTGTCTATATAACAAGATAAGGATGGAACAAACAAACATGAAGGAAAAAGAATTGGCACAAGATCAAGCTACCAGAACAGCCATGACCATTAAGTATCTCCCCAGAGCAGAATTGCCACCCTTCATTAAGCTGTGGTCATTATTTGCTGTTATTACTGAGTTTATGTTGCTTCATTGGGGTTTTCAGTTGTACAGAACAGAGTATCTGGGGATTTGCTGCACAATGGGTTAGATTCATTTTCCGATCAGAGCTAAACTGTGCTATGCTGACAAACAGTTGAAGATAATTTATATTAGAGAGAAAATGCACACTCAGAGAAATTCAGGTAACAGCCAAAAAAAATTGTTTATACTTCAGAAATTTTTAAGTTTTCCACAGCCCCATCCTGAGATTACACTGTGATTTGAGGGCTGTATCCCAGTTATGATTATCCTGTGGGATGCAGGTTAGAAAATATTGCCTTTTTTCTTCTAAAAATCATTCATACCTTCAAGCTTGATGCTCTTTACAGCCCTGTGAGCAGGTGAACCTCTAAGCTAGGATCCCCTACAGTCTAATGGTAACATGAATTACTGGATATACTAATGAGATGCTCCAGGAACGTGATTGCAATAATTTGTTCACAGAAGTAATCTGCCCAGAAAGAACAAACATGAAGTTGAATCCATACGAAACTAATTTCAAACCTGAAACAAGCTTTGTCATATGTTATCTGTTTTTAATTAGGAAAACAACAGTGTAGGGCAGGTTTTCTAAATAGCTGTATTTGTCTCTGTCTTACAGATAAACTCCAATGTCTTCAAAATGCACTACAATGAAAGAAACCTGAAGTGACAAAAAGCAACAGACTAAGGACATACTAAGAATGGTCTATTTTTACAGCATTAGAGGATATGTTCTTTGATGTTGTGGTGCTGTGACTCAAACCACTAGGTGTTAAAAAGCCAAAAGGACTTTTGTTTCATTGGTCTGCACTTGCACCAAGAGAATGATTATATTGTAGCAGAACATGTCAGTATACTCAACTCACAGGTAACATTGAGTAGTGAGAAAAGGTCAAGCTGAATCTGATTTAAAAGTCGTAGAAAATAGTAGTACCTTGAAGATCTCTGCACTCTGGCAAGCGTTCATTCCTCTGGTAAAGTTACTGCTGTTGTTTGGTGCAGCACCAAAAAGACATGAAGAACAGAGATAATTTCCTGGGAGATTTCAGTTTTTCACCTTAGAAGCACAGTCCCATTTTTTTAAAAGATATTTGATTAATTAACTTTGTAGATAAAAGCCACTAAATAGTACTTTATTTATGCCTGGCAGATTTAACAATAATTTTCATCCCATTGGTCACCCAGGAAAATCTTCCTAGACATGCCCTTTGGGCAATATTGTTTCCATGCAGGATCCAGAAGTTGCAGAATTGCTATGATACATTTGCTACCTACTGTTATCTATGTCCTAATACTTGTATTGCAATCATGTCTACTTGACCTGAACAGATTGTGTTTGTCTGGGCTGGCCAGTTCTTGACACAGAAACATTCCTGCCCAAAGGGTTATGAGAAATGGACAAAAAAAGAGTGAAGAAGACCACTGAGAGACTGTCAGACTCAGCTCCTCAGACTGTTCCTTACCATGAAATGACACAGCAGTGTTTTCCACCGTTACCATGGTATTTTGCAAACAACTCCAGCACACTGGCTAGAAATTAACTGGGCAAACCTCAAGGATTTGGCAGCTTGAATAAATGTCTGCAAGGATCTGGCTGGACTTGGGGACAGGCTGTCCTCTGCAAAAGAAACCACAGCAACTGGTAGAGATGTACCCATTTTCTAAGGGCCTCTACAAAATCTAGAGGAAAGGGTATGAGGCAAATAAGATAAACATCCACAAAAGGAGTGAGGCAGGGCAAAAAATTGTCCCATGGTATGCAAACCTGTATAGTGAAGAAAGGCGGAAGGGAATAAGAAAACAAAAAAGTGAATGGAGGAGACCAGAGAGAGAGGTGCTCACTCTGCATGAAGAAGAAGAGGACACATAATTATGACACATATTGCAGATGAGAACTGCACTGCCTTGTGTGTCAGGTGATCACAATCATGGGCATATTACCAGAGAACCTCTCAGAAGGTTTCCAGGCCCATGGTTTCAGAGAAGGGCAGGTTCTCCTGAGAGATAGTACCAGCTGCAAGAGAAGCAGGGACTAAATCATAAACAACTGGAGTTGTCTGGCTCTTTCTTTTTTCCCAAAACTTCCTATCACAGATTATGTGAGAGTTTAAGACTGCCTCTTGGCTTGGGATGGATATTTTCTGTTCTGAATAAATACTATTATAGTAAGACTAATATTGCTTCAAGTAGCACGTCCTTTTCCAGGAAAAAAGTTCAGTATATAAGGAGCACCCTGTGATGACACAGGGACAGTAAGACCACTGGCCAGCCTCTGCTCTGGGGGGACTTGGCTGAATGTAGCAGTGTCAGATGCCTTGCATCTGTGTCCTTCCATTCTTGTGCTATTATGTACACATCCCGCTCTCAGCTGAGGCTGCTAGCAGGAATAACACAAAAAATACCACAACAGCTGTTTTGTTGGATTTTATGGAACGGAAGCCCAGGAGTACTGGAAGTCTTCAAATAAATCTTTATCCTATAAAAGAAACTTCCAGATGCATGAGCCATGAGTGTTTGTGAACAAGCAAAGTTTGGCTAGTGAGCTTGTCCTTTTGATGTCTACAACTCACCGTTAGATTTACAATCAATATGTAATAACTTGCCACCATCTACCTGAGTGCATATTTTAGCAGGGTTTCTTCCCTGGATAGATTGTTCATGAATTAAAAATTCCAAAACTGAGAGAAGTCCTTACTAAAAATGTAATGGGTTCAACAAGCTAGTGAACAACTGCTGTAATGCTCAAAACTACACGTGATGTGTACTGTCTTAATTTTAAGAGTCAATCGAGGAACCTCATTTTACATGATGTAATTCAAAGAAAACCAGGTCATTTGTTCCACGTGTGGCAGGATGCTGTGTGCAAATATTCTCCCTACATTTATGATCTTGCAGTAAAACGAACAGACTTAACCTACAAAAGATTCATAATCTTTACAAGTGCTATACCTGCTCACTGTGGTGTGTTATGCACTTTTAAATGTCAGTAGAAAAAGGGGCATGAGGGGATTGTGATGCAAAACAGGATTTATCCAACACCTCAACCACTCTGGAGGGATGACTAACCAGTTAAAAGACTCTAGCACCAGAGATGAAAAACCTGGGGTCACTCTGCTGCTCTGCTGGGGTACTCTTGCCCTTTTGAGAGTTTTTCCCAATGCTGAAGTCTGACTTGCTGCACTGCAATCCCATCAGTTCTTGCCTTGCCTATGACAGACATGGAGGACACATGATTTCCTTCCTCTTTGCAGCAGCCTTTTGTGTATTCAATGACTGCTATTCTCCCCTGAGTCCCCTCTTCTGTGATTGAACAGATACTCCTTAATCCTTTCCAGATTTCTGAATGATCTTGCTGCACTTTTCTTATCTCCTTCCAGCTGGGCACAGTGACCCAACCACTACTTGCTGTTCCAGCTAAAGGCATGGCTGATGCAGATCCTCACAGAGCCTTTTTTTTCCACCACAGAGCTATTATCTCACCTGTTGTTCCTCACTGTGTACTTGTGCTGCAGACTGCTCCTGCATGGCTGGTGAATCTTGAACTTTACTGGTTTTGTGTAAGACCATCTCTACAGTTTGTTCAGCTTTTACCTTTTGAATCCTATCCCCCAATATGCCCGTAGCTCCCTCCCACCCAGCGCTATGTGTGCAGATTTGAAAAGCAGATTCTATTCATCATCCAAGTTATTAATGAAAGTAATGAACAGTGCCAGGCCAGCCCAGACTCCTGTGGAAGTCAGAACCAAGGAGTTCAGTTTTTTCCCTCTACTTTGACAGCAAATTGTCTGTAACTACTGAGCCTTGTTTCCAATCAATTTGATACTTTCATCTGACCATGTTTCTCTTTCTGGCTTACAAAAAGCTCTGCCAGAAGCCTATGAAAATCAAGATATATGGCATTTACTGCTTCTCCCTGTCAGCATGGTAAGGATTACCTCATCCAATGATGAAATTAGATGTTTTGACGCAGTTTGTTCTTCATAGAGCAATGATTTTTCCTTTCAGTGCTTATAAATAATGGCTTGACTAATTTTTCCAATATT
This sequence comes from Sitta carolinensis, assembly GCA_032173965.1. NCBI lineage: Eukaryota > Metazoa > Chordata > Aves > Passeriformes > Sittidae > Sitta > Sitta carolinensis. Next base: position 24,930,906 of record CM063288.1, read on the forward strand.
TTTTCAGGAACTGACATAAGCTGAGCTCTCTCTAATGCTCTGACTTTTCTTTAAAAAGAGAGAAAAACAAGTATTATGTTTGCCCTCTTTCCTTCTTGATACCTCAGCTCTCTTGAGAGAACCATAAATGGTTCTGAAATTACATCAGGTAATTCTCAAAGTATTATGAGCTATAATTCATCAAGACCAGTTCATTTGAATATAGTTGGTTTCTTTATGCCATTACCAATGACGTCTCTCCTTATCCTAGGCACAGATTATGCTGCTTTGCTGTGGTGCAGAACTGTTGTGCTGGTTATCTGCCTGCTGCTGGGTCCTGAAGCTCCTGAGTCAAAAACAGCACATGATTTTCTGAGTAACATTTCCCTTTTCTGTTCAGTAATGAGCCATTTCCCTGGGATTTGTTTTACTGTATATTTCTTTTGTGTACCTGCATAAGTGTTTCTTCTTAGTCTTTACATAATTTACTCATGTTATTCCATTTTATGCTCTTGTAGTTATGTTTTGATCCTATATGTTAGTGCCATGCTTGTATACTCGTCTTCAGGAATCCACTTAATGCCTGTCTTCTCTTTCTTAGCAGTCTTTCCCTTACATTTGTCCAGAGCAGGAGCTTCCCAATCGAATCTCTGAACATTTTAAAATATGCATTCTGGAGGTCTCTACTCTTTATTTTGCTGTCTTACTTCTCTTTCACTTTCCAAAATAAGGCCATGTAAGCTGGAAACACTTACCTCGTCTGAAAATAAGATGTTGACCATGTTTTTATTATTTTAATCACAAGGCCAGCATTTTAACTGAACAGCAAGAAGAGCTCTTGGCCTCCTGTTTCTTCAGCATGTGAAGATATTTTCTTCCAGATGGCACTAAAGTGTGAATGCCTCTCACACATTCTTATCTGCACATGGTATCTGATGCAAGGTGCAGAGAATGCTTTGTGAAAGTTTAAAAAAATGGCAGCATCTCTAGCTGCAAAAGTATCTTGTGCTTCTAGTCCCTATCACAGAAACAGCCTCATATCATCAGTTTTCACAAGTGCTACAGAAACAGCTGACTGTGTCACTATCAGACACATTTGGTCTTGCTGAGAGATCTACAATTGTCTCCATGGGTTTTTAGCTATGTCCATTAAAGTGCATTTGCTCAAGTATATAAATAATTATAAATTATAAATAATCAAGGTCAGCTGCCCACAAGGTAGCACAACTGTATCTTCCTGAAATTGTATTTCATTTAAATACATCTGCTACCTGATAGCAACGATGGTTTTGAAAATTTAGATGACAAACTAAAGAAGACTTGTGCATTTGCTCTGGGGTGAGAGGGCACATTTAGAAGGCATTAGACCTTATGGTTCCAAGAGCAGAACTCTGCATATTTTTCAAGTTCTGAACTGTTTGGATTAGAAACTGATGTCAAGCCTTACAGCTAGTGCCTATTTCTGTGACATGTGAGATAATATGTCTGAAGTCATCAAAATTCAGCCCATATATGTCTCACTCGAACACTGAAATGCTGACAGAAAACCAAAACCGAATAACAAATCAACAAGCTAATCTACATCCTTCCAGCACACTTCCTAAAGTGTGATGTAACCACACAATAATACCACAGCTAATATGTCTCACACAAAGCCTGAGTCCCTGCAAACATTAGGGAGGGCACACCTAAAGTAAAAATTTGCATCTTGACATTAACTGAAGAACATGTATATCTCTTCTTGTTTTCATGTCCTGTCCTAGAACTGAACTAGAATCAGGATTAGCTAGTTATTAAAAAGTGGGGGAGAGGGTAGGAAAGCATAAAAGCTTTCAAAGATTTCTGACTAGGATGGAATATTCTAGAAAACAAAATGTAAAAATATGGGAAGACAGTCTTCACACAGGGTCTGCAGTCCAGGCTTACCAGTTTAACAGAATTCAATATGTCAAATAATGGATCTGTGTGAAATCTTTACCCAATTAAATCCATGACAAAAATCCCACTGATTTTTCTGGGACCAGGATTTCAGTGTGGTCACACTGCGTCCAAATGCTGACCTTTTTTAAAAAGCTTTTTTATTTGCATTTTTTAAAAGCAGCAAATATCATACAATGGTTTAGACGTTTATACATTAATATTCAAACAAACTGGAATATTTTTGGACAAGGAAATATACATAGGTGACTTTGCTGTCAGGTCAAAATGGGCTGCTGTTCCAGTATACGCACTGTAGATGAAAGCATGGACAAAGAAACACGCTGCAGTGCAGGCAGACAGCGGCCAAGGAGGGTGCTCTTTAGAGCTGCGGATTTTGTTACGAAAGCCCATAACTCCCTGGATCCATGAGAGTTGTATTATTCTCAGCAAGAGGAAAAGAACTTTAATGCTACTCAGGAACAGAAGAGGTCTCCCTGTAGAGCAGATTAAAGGAGGCCAATGCTGTTTGCAAGAGCTGAGCGGGGTTTTCAGGAACTCCAACACACTGGCACTGGAGCCTCAGATAGCGGGCTCTCTCCCAGCTGCTAGCCCACGATCACGGCTCTTCCTCAACAGACAGGACCGTAACAAACAGGCGAGGAGGCAGCCTGGGTCGTGACTGTGCATTTGTTCCTTCTGCTTTGAAATCTACACTGCCGTCTTAAAACAATGCTTCCGCCCTTCAGCTGCTCAGGCGGAGCAGTGCACTCCACCTGCCTGCAGGCTGCCGGTGCGTGCCTGACTCGGTACGGTGTGTGCTCTTGGCACTTCCTGCCAGTGTTTACAGCCAGGCTGCAAAGACAATTCAAGAGCTCCTCCGCTGCCTCTAGCCCTCCGCACCTTTGTAGTCTTCTGCCTGTCCAGGACCGATGCTGGCTCTAGTGTGCTCTGCTTTTAGCTTAAACTGAATGCACTACTTAGGCTAATGAACAAAGGAAAACTAGTGTAACCTACTCCCAGGGACGAAAGGAAGAGTCAAGAACCAAGAAATATCAAAGCGATGATGTCAGTTCTTTAAAACATCTTTACAAAAGAGTCAAGTGGAAAGACTGAAAAGGAAGGGTGCTCTTTTACTCCAATAAAGGTCAAATAAAGAGCTAAACACTCTTTCTTCTTCCCATTATTACAATAGTACTAGAGATTGAGCTTTCCCAAACAGTTTCCCTTCTACAATCAAAGATATTTACTTTCTTTATACAGGTATGTCGTCACACAGTTAATCCCCTCTAGGCATTCAGAAAAAGAGAAATCTATTTTCTACTAGCTTCATTAGTTCCCAGACTCAGAGCTGAATGAATTGTTTATGGTAATAAGTGATTCGTTTAATTTAGTACATTTTTCTTATTTGTGACTTGACCATCAAATTGTCCTGACTCCTGTGTTTGTAGGACTAATCATAAATATATCACAAATATTCACCAAACAGATTATACAAATACATTTCAATTGATGAGTTGTTTGCAGACTAATGTCTCTGAAAATACCCAAATTACTTTTTAAGCCCCCAAGGGTATGTAGCTTTTATGCATAATTCACATGCCATTGTTTCTGACAGAGGAAGAGAAACCTTTAAAATAGGAGAATAATGATGGAAGCGTATCAGTGACTGAACAGATAATTATTAATACTAATCTGTATTAAAAATTATTTACAAAATGTTTAGGACTCTCAAATACATTGTTAAACTAAGAACTTAAATAAACACGACCCCTGGAAACCAGGAGTGAGATGGGATCATGAGAGTAGTCATGAATTACTTTCTTCTGCTTCCAAAAGCTCTGCTACTTCTAATATATCTGTTATCCTACTCTCCTGCTCTGTGAAAACCTCCAAGGATACTACATATAATACAAAACTCACATGCAACTAGTTATGGAAATTTAAATAATACTGACTAAGGTAAATTTGGCTGAACAGGCAAAATGTTATATAGGATAATTTGTTTTGTAAAAATAATTTACAAAATTACTTCCAATTATGAAAGGAGGACTGAATTAATTATTGCCTTTTTATGAACCACATGGGCACTTGGCAGACTTGTGAGAATATTTCTTTTAAAAAAAGCATGTGCAAGTGGAATGTAGAATTAGGGTTAATAGAGTCATCAAAAATAATCTGCTGAAGCCATAGAAAAATGACAGCAGAAAACTTTGGGTTCCTGAGGCATAAAACTAGAAGCTCAGAAATTTAATCATGAACCCTAGTTTTATCATAAAACCTTAATAGAGCTGGCTACAAAAATGTACTTCAATTTTTATAAAGTCTCAGACTGTCCTGAAATCAGCAAAAACAGGTTTTACATTGCTTTTAATAATGTCCAAAGCTTAGTGAGATATTAGAATTTGATTGTGTTTTAATATAATCTGAAAGATTATCCAACAGCTGCAATAAGAAATATGTAGCAGGACCCCTTCAGGGTCAAACTTTGTGTATAGGAAGAGGGGAGATTATTCTGGTTTTATCAGAGTAGAATACATTTGCATACAAGGCAGCAGCAACGTGCAGCAGAAGCTCTCCAATCCTAATAGCTGCCTATGGGCTCGGATTTCCCAGGGTGTTCTGGCACATGGTGCTTGGCTGTCAGGCAGTTTGGGATGATCTCTGGAGTGAGGTTTAGCTTGTAAGAGCAAGCTGGGCTGTCTGCTGGGAGCCCCTGCGTGCTGGTCCTGCCAAGGACAGCGAGTGGCCCTTTGCATTTCAAGGCTGTGCGTGCGCCTGCGGCTCCTGCGCTGAGGGGTGCGCCGCTGGCACGGCTGCGGGACCGACACTTCTTGGGTTCAAGAGACGCTAGGGGAGACACCTAAACGTTCAAGTAGCTACCTACTGGATCCTATGGCTTGCACCAGCAGACAGACTGGACACGTCTGAAATAAATGATGGAAATTTTCCCTGCTTCTTGTGTGGATGTTACTTCTAATGAGCCATCATATAATTTCTTTCTTCTCCTCTTTAAACCAGCAAGGATTCCTACCCTCTGAACCCAGCGTGGTCTTTGTAAACAGCAAAGCGATTGTTTTCAATTTCCTGTTTAAAGGGATAGTTTAAGGGAATGCTGGCATTCTGAAAAAATGCGGGATTTATTTTCTAAGTAAAAAATCCATCATAAAATTAATAAGCACTTATCAGAATTCACCTGAATCTCCAAATGAGTAAGCAGATGACTCCTATTGTGATTCGAAAAGGACTTCTCTCTTCTTTCAGCACTTTTCAGTTAAGAATCAGGAATATTGGTCCTTAGTTCCTATGTGGAAATATTTAAAACTCTTTCTAATGTGTTTCTGATGTTTTCCTATGTGGCCCTGCACAAACATTTCCAGTGTGCTATGACTCAGTACTTTTCTGAAGTAGCAGAAATACAATGAAAAGTCTGTTTCTCATAGCATTTTGGCAGAAAGCAACTCTGTGGGTTGGTGTTGGCAACACCACAGTCTAAGAATAGGGCTCTTCTTAGGCAGAAAGTTGTTGAATTTGGACACCAGCTAGATTTGCCTAGGCGTAAAGAAGCCACTGTTTTCAGGGAAAGGAGTAATTTGGAAATGCTTATGCAACAAGTTAGTGTGCTAGTGTCTTCCAAAATAATTATTTCCTGTGAGGACTACTCAGAATGAAGTAATCTCAAAGAATATATTCCATTGGATGAGTGAGGTTGCTGGGCAGCCCTTTGACACTTCCTCAAAGGGGCTCTTATTGTGTGGAGTGCTCTATTCTAGTTTCAATTGTTCATAAACATGAGTAATGCTTCCTTCCAAATTTGTGTAGATGGGAAGAACTGTAAAAGTGCTGTGCTTTGCCATGCATGCACTGTGCTGATAGCACTACTACCATCGTTGTGAAATTCAGGGCAAGACAAAAAGTAACACAACAATGAGGAAGTGAAAGAGTTAAAGCTTTTAAAATAAGCTTGTACATGAAAGCCTTAAAATTTAATATACTGAGCTGAGCCTGGGCTGTTCTCTGTACCTCCTAGAGGAGGTAGAAATGTTTTCTCTAGCTAAGGCTTTACCTATAAATACAGGCTATACAGACTGTTCTCTACAAATAAAGGTAATTCCTTGGAAGCCTCAGCTACAGCATTCCCTTACCATGGGTAACATTTGCCAAGTGACTCAAGTTTCTACACTATCAGTTTGATTCCATTCTTACTTTGCCCCAGGGCTCTGGTTTCCTGATAATCCATACCATTCACATGCTGATTTTGGCAGCAAAAATTATGGTCAATTATTTCCCTCCAAAAGGAAATGCTGGCACAGATGTTGGAGAAGCCAGGTCTAGTCAGATCATATTGGATGTGTAATTCCCAGGCTTGGGCTCCTGTTCCATGGGACTTCCATTCCACACAGCCCCAGAAAGCCTTTTTCCCTCAGCAGCCCTCTACAAATCTTCATACAGGACCTCCCATGACACTCCATATTGCCCTTAGATATGAAAACACAGTCCTCGCAGACAGAAATCTTTCTACTGGTATTTAGAGATTTATGTAACTTCTCTGGAGAAGACAGAGACAGTCAGGTCAGGAAGCTGTCTTTATGCACAAAGATGAATTTTGAATTTGTCTGCTCGAGATTTCTAGGTTTCGAGTTCTTTGGAAGATGTTTCCTCTTATTTAAAATTGCTTGTAACATAGTGTCAGTGCTTATTCATCTCTTTCCTCTTCAGCAGGACTAAAGGAGAAGGAAATAAATTATCTCCCTTTGAAAGAATGAGACATGCCAAACTCCTTCCTATACAGGACAAGACTGCTTTGTTGCCATATCTTCCATGGTAATATGCAGGGTATTCCACCTTCTCTACCCAAGAGGAAAAAGCACCAGGCAGTGCAGTCAACTAAAGTTCTTCTTCTAACACTAATCTCTAAATGCTTCTATCACAGAACATTTAGCATACATATGTACTCACCTGTGGGCCTTATTTCAGGCGTTCCCACCTAAACACTGTCCTCTAATGAAACATCAGCCATATGTCAGATTACATACAGGTGACAGATGGAGTTAATCATGCAGCTTTGAGTCATTCTTCCCCTACTCATTAATCTACCTCCCTTAAGGCTTGTTCTAACAGTTCAAACCAGGAAAACATACAGAAGAAATGGTTACAACTTTGAAACTGATGAGATTTTTGATTCGAAAAGAGTCAGGGATGTACATGTGTGAACTCCTGCCCCTTTTCCAACAAACACTAATGAACAGCTTCATCTACTAGCATTAAAAATATTCAGTCTGTCATGGAAATATTTCTTTCCCCAAATTGGGAAGGCTTCTCTCAAGCTCTCTTTCAGGTTTGTATGTGTTTGATGGCAGTGCTTAGTGACATATTAGGACTGCTAAACTGAGGGCTGGAAACAAAATTTTCACATCTTTCCAAAAGAGAAAGTTCCCTTTCCACCATGACATGTCATATTTAGTTCTGGCCCTGGAAGGTTCCTATGTACCAGACATCAGTTGTAACATTTTAAGTTATAGAAAAACAACTTAAAATTCCCTCTGAGGGAGTATATTGATATTTCCTTCTAAGGGTAATGTTTGTACTTTTGATATGAAGGTACCTGGACTCACAAAAAAAAAAAAAAGGATATAAAAAAACTTGGAACATGGTGAAAATTCATCAGTGTGCATGGGAAATGACAACATGGAATGGAGGCCATCAGAAAACTGGTCAGACCTTGCAGTTACATAGCTTACCAGGGCTGCTCATAGAGGTTCCTAGCTCTGCCACTAACCTAAGGCACGTCCTTGGACACGTCTCTTCACACTGCTGTGATTTCATTCTCCATCTGTAAAATGAAGATAGCAACATGTCCCTGTATGAAGAGCTTCAGGTGACAAATGCAACATAGCTCCTTGGGTCAATTTACTGGACTTAGTAGGAGGTGAATAACATATGTAATTTATTGTCTTCCTAGTTAAGAATAACATGTCAGTGTGTTACCCTCTTTCTGTCACTCTACAACCTCTACAACAGCTAGTTAAAGCACACTTGCTTATAAGCAAGATTTGAAAGAATCAACCTTCCATCTGTATAAAGGGTACACAGCACTGTTCAAAACAAATTATTACTTAGAGCAGCAGTGGAAGAATCAAGACGTTTTAAGAATTTCAGTTGTAAGAAAGAAAGCATTTACTTTAGCAGCTGACAACATACAAGCATGCAGAACAAGCAAAAGAACGCCTACCTAGACTACTCATTCAAGGTCTGTGTCATGGTTCTTTATAGTAGGGAAGCAAGAGGAAGATTCTCTCAGACGACTGTTAAATTTAATCTTAACATGTAGTTGCAGGACAGTATAAGGACATAAAAGTTAATTGTCTATAGTAGTTAAAAGGGACTTTTAGAGACCTACTATCTGTCTCCCATCAGACTGGAGGCTTCAGAAAAAAGTGAATGATAGTATATTGATGCAATTATTCTTCTAGTATGCATGTACATTTTTATTTGCTTGAGAACAGGAGTGTGTACTGGGAACAATTATGGCACTATGCAACTTCCAGTGACTGAAGGGAGGCTTCATTTATTTTAAAATTACCTTCTAAACTATCCACTTGTTTAATCATAACAAATCTGGTAGGTCTTTCTTGACTTTAACAGCTAAACACTTGGATGAGGATATGTGGGTCATTACCTCCTCATTCTTTAATGTAAAGGCAAACAGCAGCCTGCTTGGGATTACTTGGTACTCCCAAGATATCCAGAAATACCCTTCAGAAATCTTTTAGAAGGATAATTTCCTTCAGAAACCATACTGGGTCCTGTTAGATTTCTTTGATTCATAACTATCAGTGCTTGGATTTTTAACTGTAGGCATGAAAAGCTATGATCAAATACCTAGACTGTTGTTTTATTTACATACAGTGATGAGTAAAAAGTCCAAACCCATACTACAGATTCTTGTGCACCCTGGAAAACTATTTACAAACCTTTAATTTACTTCTCTTGGACTGCAATTACAGCCATTTTGTGATAGGATGGAAACATTCTTTTTTACCAAACATGGCCAAATGGCATTTTTACCTCTTTCAGTGCTCTCACAGCTCTAGTTCTACTGAAATTACAGTGTTAGTCTGGATTTCCATTGTTGCAAAAGGAAGTAGATCCTGTCTGTCAGTGTGCAGACAGATTCAATAGACTTAAATATGAATGGAAAATGGGGTAAGAATAGTAGTTAATACTGCCTGAATTAATGTCATTGCAGCACACCCTTGGGTAATTGTCCTGGGTTACTGCTGAATTGTATCCCCATCATTGTATCAGGATATAGAAGGAGAGATACTTTAAGAGGTGTGAAAATAATGAAAATTTAAGAGTCAGGACATATCAACATATTCTTTTTTATTTTCACATATTCTTTTTTCTATATAAACTTTTATGTGCTTTGTGCTAAGTCCAAGATGCCTTGCTGAAAGCTAAAATATATTCTTCCCCTGCCCTCAGGATAATTTTGGCAAAAGAAGAAGGTTGTACATGTGAAGTGGCAAAGCCATGTATCTAAGTGATTTGAAACAAAATGTTTAAATTCGAGGAAGAGATGTAATTTCGAGAAGGAAAGGAGCCATACCCTCAGGAACACAAGGGTTTTAAAATCCTAGAAAACCAAGGAGTGCAGATAAACCAAAAGCTATCTGGGGGAAGAAAAACACCCTTTCTTACTCCAGAGGTCAAAGAATAAACAATTAGGCAAAACTAAAATCGCAACCAAAAAAAAGAAGCTCTGAGAAGGGCAATACTGGTACACCTATTCACCAACACAGAGACAAATGATCCATCACAGCTTGGTCTCTAGAGCCACAGTGGAAAATTGCCCAGTGGCGCCTCTTTCCTCTCTTCCATTCCCCAAACAGAGCAGTCCCTGTTTGCCATCAGTGCCATGGTCCGTCCTCACGACAGGAGAGGCACGTGAGGAGCAATAAGGGACCTCACCCAGAGAGTGCACACTGTTCCCTCGGGTTTTTGTTAATGGTATCCTTAGAGCAGATTCTTTTCCTGCACAACTGTATATGCATAATCTTATTTCCACCTGAATGGTGCCCCTTTCCCAGTATGCCAGGGAAATTAATGGCGGCATCTCTCTCTCTCTGCAATATATTCTGCTAATTCTGTGATGAGGGTAAAATGCACTCCTTGTGAATTTCCAGTCCATATCCCAGATACAGAAAGGATCTGACAGCCAAGATGCAGATTGTGTGAGTTACCAGAGCCAGAAGATGTTACCAGAGCCAGCAGTGGGTTTTCATCTCTGTGACAGCAATTCAGCAAAAAGGTACTGAATTTTGTAACTTTTTTGAGGGATTCTCACTACAAGTTAAGCTGAGACTATTTCATTGATAACTGCAGGTACACTCATATGACCCAAAAAAATGTGTCAGGACATTTATCTAGACACCACGAAAGTGGATATCAAAAGAAAGATAGAATTTTATTTTTTTCTCTTTTGTACTTTTTAATTAATTTGAGGAAATTCCAAAACTTTCGGTATTGCAGGCAACTAACACTGATTATAGAACAAAAGAATACTGTTTAAATCTCTAGACTGCAAATAAGTATTCCAGCTAAGGCCACTCACAAATGCATTTATAATTTCTGATAAAACATGCTCTAAATGTTTCAGATGGTAAGGGATATGAAAGAATAGTAAATGGTCCTTCATCCCTTTCTATAACAGACTAATTTTCTTGTAAGTCTTCCTGCTGAATACCTTTCCTTTTCTCTCAAATGAATCAAAGATAGTGACAGGCACTGATACAGTTAAATATTTCTACTCTGGTGGACCAAAAAAAATAGTTAATGACCTGAGCTCCTCATTTATGGTTATAAATGCCATCATCTGGCTCTCACAACCTGCTCTTGTAAGGAAAGAGGTGACATTGAGTTTGCAAAGCAAAGGAAGTGAGAGTTTTTAACTGATAAGCTGAAGAAAAATTTTACATAAGAAGGCCTCCATGAAAGCACTCACTGAGCAATGTGCTTACTGCATGCTGCCTTTACTTAGATTCATTTGATTTAGTTATTTGGATTATGGTTGTACTCATTCATAAATTGGGAAATTTTTCAAAATGTGAGGGTATTCCAGATCACTATTTCCTGCACTATTGGCTCTGCATTCAAGGCAACAAGCTGATGCAGAGAAATGAGTACGAACAAACTACTGCAAAAATATGTCAGCTCCCAGGGGCTGGGAAAACAGGCAGAAACAATATGGCAGGCCAGGAGAGGAAGATTTCTGCTCCTAGAAGGTGAGGGGACCTGGCTCCTCAACTTCTTGAGGGGCCAGGTTTGGCCACCAGGAACTTGGAAACTGGTGTTTGTGTCTCCCATGATGACGGAACCAGTGTACATATGTGTTTACTCTTGGTAAATAAAGAGCACTGCAGCTCTAGGGAAGTCCATTCCTTCCTGACAGGAGCAGCCTTGCAGAGCCCCAAACGTAACTACACCTTGCAATACAGGGCTAACAGTCCCTATCTTGAAATGCAGGCTTCCAGCCCCTTTTAAGCACTACTGAGCTTCACAGAGGCAACTTCCTAAGACTAAAATCATCAAACAGTTTAACTTCTGGTTCAAGCATTGCTGTTACAATAGTTTCACTTGGCAGTGTACCACGTGCTGCAGAGGGAGGAGGAGAGAAACTGTGTGAGCATCTGAGGGTTCAGCCTGGCCACACAAGAAAGAAAGGCTGGTGCTGTGGGGCCCTGGGAGTCGTGGCAGTGCCTGCAGGGGGTGGAGACAAGGCAGCAGGCCCACCGTTAGCACCATGCTCCTGCGGATCCTCGTGGTGCTCTGCTTCATCCCCACTGCTGAAGTAACAGGTAACAAACCCCCCTCACATTTCAATCCTTTCCCCTATTTTTTTCTCACTTTGATCATAAGGGGATAGAAGGTCTGGTAAAGCTCTGAATTAATTTTGCATAAATTCTTCTTGTTTGGATGAAAGGGGAGAGACACAATGCTGCAAATGGATCAACTTGATATAACCAAGAGGCCAATTTTTCTCATGCCACAGATATCCCTTCAAGATGAGACCCAAGAGCTTTTAATTTGACTTCTCTCTAGATTAATTTGGAAATTGCATGCATAGGTAGATGGGTATTATTATTATTATTATTAATTTTTTTCACCTACCCCCTGGGCTTTACAAGTTCAGCTCACAAGCACCTTTTCTTTGGGCGGCAGATCTGAGCAGACCTGGTGCCAGTGCCTATCTTGGGGCAGACTCTCCACATCCCCAAATCTACTCGTGAAGCTTTAGGTTCCTCCATGGCCTGGCTTGGTGTCATGGGCTCCGGCGCTGAGTACAACGACATCCTCACAGGATTGGCAAATAAGCGCTCAAAAGCAGTTGCTTACTGAGCTCAAAAATGGGAGGATGGGACTTTCCAAGTTTCTGATTTTTGCATTGTATAGTGGTTTGCTGATACTTACTAGAGATCTAGTTTTTTTCTGAAGATCTTCAGGAACAAAATTTCATGATTTTGAAATCCTGAGTCTTAGTGAATCTTCCTGACTCTTCAATTGTTGTGGCTGAGGGTATTTATCTTGGTGTTGTCTTGCTGATGCAGTGTTCCTGTGTTCAGACCTAACACGTCTTTCCAAAGGGTACATTAAAATGCAAAGCAAGGCAGGGGTTGCTGCCTTTTGCTAGGATAATCTTGAGACAGAAAATTTTTCAGACTGCTGGATGTGTACTGTTGCTATTGCATCTTCTCCAAATATTAGTGGTTTGTATTTTCCAGGGAAGTTGCAGATAGGAATAAAAATCTGGTTTCCAGTACAAAATTTTTAACATAGAGAACATCTTAAAATAGTAATTTTTTCTAGTATGAGAGATGCAATTGAATATTTTTTTTTTTTAATTAATTAATTTTTTTTAATTTCCATGATTCTTTCCTTAGTGAAGGCACTGGAGTTTGCATGACACTGTGATCTACATTTCTTTAAGAAATCATAGTTTTTTTCTTCCTTATCCTTTCCCATGTTTATAATTCTGTGTTTGCAATATCATAATTATTTCCACAGCAGGCCCCTGGTTTGTCAAAAATTACATTAATTCCATGTGGGGATAAGTATCAGCAGTAGGTTAACACTTCCATTAGGTATGAACATGTTTCCATGAGGTGTGAACAGCTTTTAAGCAGTGCTTTTGAATTGCAACAAAATAAATTACAGTGCATGGTTCTCTGACACAGGTGCTATGCCATGGCCTTATAGACACATACACACTTGCTTTGCATGAAGAACTTGTGTTTCTCCAAAAGACTCTACCAAGATTGCTTAACTTCTTAAAGAGATGCACATGAGGTAATTTGCTTCTTAGGGCTCTCATCCTTTCTCCATCTATTTTCTTTACTCTTCATTTTCAAGATGATTGGGCCGTAGTATATGGAAAACATTAAGGCAGGTCAAAACCCTGCAGGACTTCCTCAAGCCATGAAGTGTATTATAAGCCTCAGGTATTTTAGTTTGGGATAATCAACAGAATTTGTCCTGTTGTTAGACTATATCAGTGGCTGCTGCAGGTTGAATTTAGATCTTAGGAAGGGTCTTAAAATACTAGTTTAGTCATTTCCCTTTTGCAGAACACTAATGTTTACAAAGTTTGTTCTCCCCTTTTTTTGGTTAAATAATTACCTTGCTGTGATCAGTGAGGCTGCTAGATCAAGTCTCTGGTATTTTGTAAAATAAGTAATATAAGGAGATTCCCACTGCAGCGTATCACAACTGACCTTAGCTTTTTAGTATCCACATAACCTTCTGGCTTTATGGTCTCTGGGGGTTAAAACCAACCACTAACCTACCAAGGTTACCAGAATGCAAAAGATGAATGAGGCAAGGTTAGCCTAGAGTAGGATGACATCAACTAATCCTTGTTTTAAAAAAACAAACCACAAACTGCCATGAAAAGCCCCTGTGCTCACACTGTGTTTGATTAAAGCAGGAGTGTCACCTGGGCTTTCTGTGCTGCCCGCAGTACACGCAGCAAAGCAGAAAAGTTGAGCAGAAAGCGGGTCTGTAAGGGCCAGAAGGAGAGGATCCCTCCAGCTCCACATCGGACACACAGATGGGTGGCCTCAAACCAAAGTAAAAGAGAATGACCCTTGTATCTAGGAAAAAAGAGTAAACATAATTGAACAACAGATCATCAGCAGCAAAACCAAAATAGCTTTGTTTATAACATACCTGTGTGCCTTTCTGCCTGTGGCTTAAACAAAGTCCTTTAAGTTTTTTTCAGTTAGGTTTTTCCTTATCTCCCCTGGGAATTAGGTGGGCACTTCTTTCCTGTGCTTACTGAACTTCCAACTTATCTTAGATACCTTGCTCTGGAAAATAGCTTCTTGAAGTCAACTGACATAAAAAAGGAGGAAGAGTACTACATATTTTAGCAGAATACTTTTTTGCAATAGCAGATGATGATTCATGAAGAGTTTTGGAGAAAAAAAAAACAACCAACAACACCTTGAAATGGTTATTTTCCATACTTTGTCAACTCTACTTTACTTTCTTGGTGAATAGAAAAAATAAAAAAAGTCAATGAAGTTTTGCTTACATCGGGTTCAATGATCAGAGAGTCAGTACTTTACAAATATTATAGATGGATGGCATTTTGTTTCATGATCCAAAACCCCCTCAATATGTGATTACAAGAAATGATCAGCACTACAAATAATCTATAAAAAAGCTTAACAAGCATTCAGAGAACTTATATACCATTGCATATAAATCCTAAGATTTTTACTTTTTTAAGTCACTGCTTTTTGAAACTGTAGACAATGATTTTTCATAACTGCCATTTTCCTGGCTGGGTAAGGCCAAGATATAGATATTTATTACTACACAGCTTGACTGAACACAGCTCTGAAGTGGCAATCATAACCCCATTTAGGGAAATGGAAACACCTACTAAATGTTTTAGAGTTTCACCATTTAACAAATCCAAAGCAACACTTATGAGGAAAACCTTCCTCTGTGAAGGCAAAAGCAGCTTCAGCCCATGTTTGCTCAGAATGGGCTAGATCTTCTAAGAATGTAGTCAAATCCTATTCAGATCACAAGTGAAATGAGGGATGTTAGGCATTAATCTGTCTTCCCCATGAAACTAACACACATTTTAGTATGACTGACTTCAATTCAAAAAACTTCCAAGTCCAGAGGAGGAGGATGGCAGCAGGTCTTGTCCAGCATGCCAGTGGGGTAAGCTTGCCTTGCCGCTGTTGGCATTGCAGCCCAGCCAATTCCCGTGGTGCTAATGAGTTCTTCCTATAAATGAAAACAAAAGTATCTCCTTTAATTTAGATTTGAACTAGTAGAGCCACTTTGTGAAAATGGATTTGGGTGCTTTGCCTCAATCATATAGGAGCTGTCTTCATTTAATGACCCACAAATGAGCTTTTCCCCACTGCTCAGCCAGTCTGCATCCCAGTGTTGGCAGCACGGAATTTGGTTATCAAGCCTAGCCTGCAAGACAAGGAAAACAGATTGGATTATAAATCCAAGAGGTGAAAATAAGTTGAAGGAATTTATCATTTTAGGTGAGTTTATCAAAAGAGACTGGTTGTCAATTAGCACTGTATCATGGCAGGGACGAATAGTCCAGAGCTGTAATTAAGCAGTGGAGCTTAAGGCATGAAGCACAGGTCTAAACATCAGGAATCCAGATTAGCTGATGACAGCAAAAGAGATGGGGGCAGGTCCTTGGGGTCTTCAGAAGAGTCTAAATAACATCTAATTGAAGGGAGTCCCTCAGTGATGGGATTTTCAGTGTTCTTTGACTTTCTTCTGGCCACAGCGAAAATATGATCAGGCTGAGCAATAAATATCTGTAAGTTTTCTGTTAGTACTTGCAGTGAAAACAGACAAGCACTTTTCAAAGTGTAATACTTCTGTCTGTTCTGGGACTCTATTTTTGTTGTCAACTCTGAGACAGAAAAGGTCTTCCCTGAAGGTGTATTCACTCCCTGTCACAATCAGGATTGTAGTACTGCACAAATACTGCAAAGCAGTAGAATAACTCTGTCTCTAGTGAGATGTGTAGAATTCTGCTATGCTAAAAGTGGAACAATTCTACTGCAGACTTGCAAATTGCCACATAGGCCAAAGATCAATTTTCTGGCCAACAAAAATATGAGCAAATACCTTGTCTGAAGGGGTGGGAATCCAAACCTCACCCCTTACCAGAATGCCTTATAAGTCTATGTGAGAGCTTTTGTCGGAAAATGCTGATTCAAGGAA
Source organism: Sitta carolinensis (assembly GCA_032173965.1). Lineage (NCBI taxonomy): Eukaryota > Metazoa > Chordata > Aves > Passeriformes > Sittidae > Sitta > Sitta carolinensis. Next base: position 24,947,079 of record CM063288.1, read on the forward strand.
ACTGAATTGTTTTGATGAACTGTCTTCATTTTGATGAAAAGACACCACAGGCACCACCTTGAGTAAAGACTAGCCTTCTCTGTTCTTACTTTGCCACTCTGTCCTAGGATTTAAAGATCCTTGTCTCTTTCTGCTGGAAAGCCTGGAAATGTTATCCTTCATCCGAAGTTTCACAGTGTTTTGGTTGCCTGTGAACATGGGATTTCAGAGCTGTAATGAGCTCTCCTCCACCCCCTTACTAGCAATGTTGAACAAAGAAAAACGAGGAGGATAGGCTACAATCTTTCTTTGCTAAAGATGAGGCAGTAGAGCATTCCCTGTCTCACATCTCCTCCTCTCATTTGAAGCAATGGCTAGTAAATGAGACTTTCAAAGAGAAAACAACTTCAGCAGTTTAACAAATTCTACTGGTAATGGAGAACCTGCTAGCCAAAAGTTTTTTTTTTTACTGTCCTACTACTAGTCCTGGCCATCTCATGCATCTCTTTGAGTTTACTTTACTCTCTGGACCACATTCATCCCAAAGGAGTATCCTGTTCAAGAGGCTGGGGTACTTCATTTCTTGTGCAGGCATGAATACAGTAAGCATAATTTGGTCCTAAATATTGTTTAAAACAGTTTCAAACACTAATTTTCTGGGCATTCTGGATCTGGTCTTCTTCCCACTTCATTTACCTTACTAACCCTTTTGAAGTCTTGCCACATGGATTAAGTAGAAAGAATCTAGGTTTACACCACATTTTGAGGAAAAGAGGTGCAATTGTCAATTCTAACAGCCACAATGATTCTCAGGGATCTGTAAAAGACTATCCAGACCTCATGCAAGCTGAGCTTGCATAAAGACTTAAGCAGTCATATAAAAGCTTTGGCAAGTCTCTAGCTTAAAAGCCACAATTCCCTTACTCTTACTTAGGAGTCATCATTTGAAAAGAAGGGCCTTATTTGTATAGGATGAACAAGTTTGTACAACTTTCTTGGAAGAAGCTGTCTTTCTGCATAGTCCTTGCTGTGTTTCATTGTTTGGCAGATGAGAGTACAGAGGTCTACATGTCAGAAACATTTCCTGTTTATGTACCAGTCTGGTCAATTAAAATTCAATTATACATTCATGTGACATGTTTTTTTCAGGCCATTCAAGTGCTAAGTGCCAATGCAGTGTCAAATTAGTCAGCTCCTGAGTCCTTTGAGAGATTTAAGAATCTACCACAGCTGCTAGCTAGAGAAATTACTTATTTTACTTTAAAATGATAGCAGTTCATGCTTTTAGTGTTCATTGCCCAAGGTCCAAACCCTTGAAATAGTTCAGCAAACCCACCTGCAGACTCTTCAGGTGTCCTTGAATTAAAAAGCATATGTATAAATAATGTTCTCTTATTGGACTGCAGTGTCAATTCATAGTATTTTCACTCCATAATGTTCCCCAGGAAACTGCTTGCTATGTAAAGGATAGAATTAGATAGCCTTATGTGTACACACATGCACATAGATTTAGACTAGGCTTCTGAGCTCTGATGTTAAATCTTAATGATGGGCCACTGCCTCTGCTAGTATTCTGACTCTGAAGAAAAACACTCTTGATCTCATAGTTTCCCCTAGAGATCGTGTAATTATTTACATACAGGTGGCTTGCTGCAACAATAGCTCCTGTGAGAAACCGCTTCTGCAGATGGGTGGGTTTGCACTCCCTGCTAGGGAGATATGGAGAAGAGTTGCATGGGAGGATGTGTGGTTCTGAAGCCTCATACTATATTTTATAAACAAGTGCTTTTCTCACTTTCTCCCCTCCCTTCCAGAAAACAAGATTTTAGTGGCTCAGCATCCTTTGCTCATTGTAGCTAACCAAACTGCAACTCTAGTTTGCAACTACACATACAATGGGACAGGGAAGGAATTTCGAGCTTCGCTGCACAAAGGAACAGACAGTTCAGTTGAAGTTTGCTTTATTTCATGGAACACAACCCAAATTATCAGCAACTCAAATAAAGGATTCAACTGCCAGGGGGATCGTGATAAAGACAAAGTCATCTTCAATCTTTGGAACATGAATGCCAACCAAACTGACATCTACTTCTGCAAAATTGAGGTCATGTATCCACCCCCATACGTCTACAATGAGAAGAGCAATGGGACTGTCATTCATGTGAAAGGTAAGCTGAGAAACCTCTGTAGGCCCTACACACTCCCTACACAATGGCTAGAGGCAGTTTGTTTCCTTAGAAAAAGTTGGATGGATTGCCTGGTCAAACTATATTCCTGCTCTGGACTTCCTAAGGAAGAGTTCCTAAACTGATGATCAATAAAAATGATGTATTGGAACAAGGAGTAAATAAGCAGAGATCAATGTTTTTAATATCATGTACTTAAGGTTTTCTTTTCTCTTTCCTTAAAGAGACACCCACCCAAATACAAGTGCCTCAGTCTGCAATTCCTTTGTGGATTCTGTCAACAGTGACTGGAATTCTTGCACTCTACAGTATGCTAATAACTGCAGTTTTTATTAACTACTGGGTAAGAAACTTGTATTTTCCTTTGCTTTGTATGCTCTAGTAGTTCATTTATCAGGCTATACTTGCCATGTTTGCCACTAAGTCACTGATACCCCTTCAGTACAGGATGACAGTGTTTATTCATCCCAGCTATGTATGCACACCCATTGTGTACCCCAAAATGCTCTCCAGGTGGGCAGTCAGACCTCTGCAGTAGAGTCCTACAGCAAATAGTAATGCCACAGTGTTGGCAGTGCCCTGCACACCAGCAATACCAGGACATCTCTCCCAGCTGAACCTGTCAGGGAAATCTAGAACTACAAGAATTTCTGGCAAAACCCTTTCAGACTATACTGACAGGCTCACCTACAATAAAACAGTCTATTGGGAGCCCTCATCCCAGGACCATCTGTACTGGTGTCTTGTGCCTATCCAGCAATTCCCTTGAGCAACCACTCTTTCTGGCAGCTTGACTGCAAGGGAGTAGGAGCACCTGGATCTCAGTAGTCCCTTGTCTGTATATCAACAGTAAGAAAGCTGAGACAGCATTATGGCTCATAAATTTTGCTTTCTAATCTCTCGGGAGTGTTGACTGGCCCAATCACATCCAGTTCTGCTCCTGGCATTAAACAGGGGCAGCAGAAGGACATTTTCCTTGACAAGTGTTAGGACTGTGATCTCCAGAGCAAATTTACACTACTTACTCCATGTGAGAAAGACTCGAATATAGAGAACTCAGTTCCTTGCGCTCTGACTTTCCCTTCTATCTTTGTTGTTAAATAGCAATTTTCAGCACAACAATTATGAGGTAGCCTGTATAAAGGGTCCAGAATCCCTGGCGGATTAAATGTTGTATGTATAGAGAAAGCCACTGTCACTGCTAGCTGAAGCTTGAGATCTGCTAAGTGTTTCACAAAAGGACACTTTCTCAATCTGTGGCTATTTCTAATGGAAAACAATCAAAGGGGGCACTGCTGCAGGAAAATGCAAAGGCCAGTTAAGTGGTTCTTCTTTGTGTCCTATTGTAGAGGCTGACTCTGAGGAGAGCCAAGAGGATTACATGAGCAGCTGCTGGCGTTACAGTGCTGTGCTGCTGTGGCTGTGCCACAGATGATGTTATAGCTTCAAATCCATCACTTACAATCTGAACCATTTTCTCTGTGCTAAGTTCATTTGCTACCTAATGGATTCACACTTTGCCACTAACATGTCTGCCTCCAGGAAGGGTGACAAGGCTGCATTGCCATGTGTGGTGTTTGCTGGATCAGTTTTTACCTGCTGTTATTACTGGTGGTAATATTCTTCAGGTAATATGTATTCTAATTGTGGATGTATTTAAAGAGTTGTTAAATAGAAATACAGCTGCCTAGAAAACATTGTGAATTGTAAAAATAAAAGGTCCTAATTGTGATACTTGACAGACATAGCAAGTCTGATAATTTCCTGAAAGCAGATAAAGATTTGTCTTTTCATATGGTTCTGCCTTCCCTGAAGGAAAATTGTTTTCCATTGCAAAAGTAGCAGTCTTTGATCCTGTAGCAGCCCAATGATCACTCATGCTAGCAAAATGTCTTTCTCCCATGCAAAACTACCTCTTAGGTGAATTAAAAATCCTGTATTATGGAGATGAACACACAGAGATAAAACTTTTGTATCTAATGCTTTACATGCATTGACTGCATTACATGGCTTAAGCAGTATGTAAGTTACATTCAACACTTTGCATATATATAACATAAATATTAAAAAGCTTAAAATATTTCATAATAACTGCTCCATTCTGCACATAAAACATAATTCAGCCACCAGATTTTCTAATGCAAACCTCCTCCAATTCCACAGTATTATATGCATGTATACTGCAGCATATGCAACTATTTCTGTACACGGGAAGAAATTTCACTAAAAAAAAGATTACAAAAGAGGGTACGGTCAGTATTAAGGAAAAAGGTTGGAAGCACTTTACTTACCCCTGAACAATAAAGCCTTAAGCTATATAAAAAACACCAACCTTGTGCACAGCCTGCAGCAGTCAGAGGCTGAAATGCTGCTGTAGCCACATATTTTCTCTGTGATTTTAGGCAAATTATTTTTCCTGTCTTCTGCTACTTTTGTTTATGAAATAGCCGATGCTTCCCTTGTCTCACAGAGGCATTGTAAGCAGGAATCCAACACTGAAAAAAAAAATTTTGAGGCCCAGAAAAGGAGACATAAAAGATTAACATCAGCTCTGATTCTTTCACTCTTTGAAGGAAGGTTCAGAACAGCATATGCATTGTGTCTTACTCCTGTAAATGGTAGGAAAACCATAGTCTGGGCTGATTTTTCATGCTCTTATTCTGTTTGAGTTAAGCTAATTTCTCTTTACCTCCTAATAAATGGGGACAGCCTTCACAGCTCAAACTCTGTTGTTTCTGCTGAATCATTCCACAGATGAGAGAGGCAAGATGATGGTGAGAGGCATCAGCTTGTATCCTTGGTGTGTAGCATTCCTTTCCCTGAAGAACTAATGCTTTAAATCTCTCACCAGATAAGCTGGAGACTTACTTTCAGGTTGGGCAAATTCCATAGATTATTTGATGAGAGCATGCGTTCTAATTCTTTTGCAAATGTATTTAAACCTGAAACTACCTGACAAATATGCCTGCTTCCCTGAACCAGGACCTAGGGCCAGAACTGTCAGCATTTAACATGAGAGTTTTCACAGTTGTCTTCACCCTTCTCCCACAGCAAAAATCCAAAAAGAATATATATCATCAGAGCGACTACATGAACATGACTCCCCGGCACCCACCATACCAGAAGAACAAGGGTTACCCATCCTATGCACCTACTCGAGACTACACTGCGTATCGGTCCTGGCAGCCCTGAGCCCAGCAGGAGCCTCGGGTGCTTCCAGGCAGTCATTCGCTCCACGGCGTGGAAGGACAGGCTCGTTTTCTCATCATGTTTGTTGCTATTGATCACCTACACCATAGCAAATATTAACTAAACTTTGATCTACTAAAAGAAAATCCAGACCAACAAACCAATAGAAAAAAGGGGGGAGGAGGGGGGAAAGTAAAAAAAGAATTTTTCTCCATGATGCCTGAAAAATGAGGCCCAGATTATGTTGAGGGTTGTCAGTAGATAAGATGGAAAGATGGCGTCAAACCTCAGAGCTGGTTTATTCCTAACACTTATGGTTTTGCTCAGCTGTTGGAAGGAGCAGAACTTCTGATGTTCTCCAATAACTACTGCCTTAGATTTAACCCTTAATTTCCTTCCACGTATGTATAATCCTGAGATTGTTGCTGTAAAACCTGGCAAAATGTAAAAAATAATCTTTTTTTCTCTACAAGACCAGGACACAGTTTGAAGTTCAAAACATGCTTAAAAGAGGAAAAGGTCAGTCAGAAGGCATCCAAGGTATTAGGCTATGGAACAAATGATCTGACAGGACAAATTAAGCTGATATAAAACTAGCAAATCTTCAACATGTGAGTCCTTAGGCTGGACACTTTGTAGATGTTCATAAGGCCATCTGCAGTCATGACCAAACAACTCCACAGACTTTCATGAAAAAGCAAGCAACCTGAAGACAAAATCAAGACAAGTGGGAGAGGAAGAAAGATCTGTTTTCACCATGAACAATACCATTCCTTTTTTGTTTGCCTTCTGCATCAAGGGAATGCAAAGCATTAGAAGCATTAGAAGACAGAGAGCTCAGATTTTGAGAATATTTTTTTTTTTTTTTTGAATTTGAGAATTCAGAAGCTATTCAACTGAGTTCTCCTGAAAATTCATGCACATCTTCTGGCACCTAGGTTGTACCTGAGCTCTTTCAAAAATCTGGGTCAATTTATGAGCAACTAAAGACCACTTGAACTTTTTTTCCCATAAGGGTCCAGTTTTGGGGTGTGAGAGGATTCTTCATTCCTAGCATTGTAAATTGGACCAGCTAGTTCTCAGACATCTGCAGGATCTGCTCTGGGCACTTTGAGGAACTTTGCGTTATCTGGAAGTTACTTTTCTCTCCAAAGATATTCTTCAGGACTGCTCCCTGCCAGAACTGGACAAAGCCTTTAGTAAAACATGATCCATTCTTTCAATCTAGTATATATACAATAAGAGGCCATCCTAAATTGTAGTTGGGGTTGCCTTTGCATAAAATCTCTCTTCATACTGAGGAGACAAGGTTTATTTTATAAAGACTACTGAATAAAAAATTAGAAGAAAAAAACCCCCATATTCCCACCTTTAAATAAAATTTGGATTATACAACATTTAATTTCCTTCAAGTTGGATAAGAAGATTCTTTCTCTCTTTGAGGAGACAGGACAAAAGTAGAGATGTGGAAGCATGACAACAATCTACTTTGATGTCTCAAGCCAAGAAAACAACTTTGACACTTCCAAATTAGAAGTTTTATTTGAGTTTGCTGACTGAGCCCTAAGCCTTCCACTCTGAGTCTTATAGCACCATGAACCATGTTCCTGGAGGGTGCTGTGCCACCTCTGAGCAGCAGAGAGGTGCCCCCTGCCCCAGCCAGGGACAGCAGAGCCCTGATGGCAATGGTAAGCAAGGCCTAAGAGGCAGTGCTGAGCCTTCAGCATGAGAAGCCAGCCATGGACCCAGCAGGCCCTGAAAACCTCGGTTTGGTTCAGTTCAGCAAACTCAAAAGCTTATGATTGAACCGAAGAACTTCAAAACAAAGTCTTATTTATTTCTTCTCCTTTCCCCTCACCACGTGCACAAACACTCCAAGGCTGACATTTTTCCATATACACATATATGGTACACATAGACCACATACAGTTTTTACACTCTTTTCTTGAAAAGCCCTCATGGCATGTTTGTAGTGCAGCTGAGGCAGCAAGGAACACGTGCACAGAAGAGAGGGGAGGGAGCCAGGCAGGACACATGGGCGTTGCTGCATGCTCCCAGCCTGGCCCTGACAGTGGGATGCTAATGCCTTGCCACCTCCCTCTTCACCTGGGGGGTAGATATGAAAGATCCTGTGCTGGGGCACCCAGCCACTCCCCGCAGAGAGCAGCAGGCTGAGCACGGCTCTGTCAGGGTATGGCACTGTCTCACCAGGCTCCAGTCTGTCGCTGTATGACATAATGACATGAACGATCACGATGTGCTGTGGAAAATCACAACTTCTAGTGCAAGTATAAGGTGAGATGGCAAATATGTATCAAACCACGAAATAGAATAAATGTTCTTTGCATAAACTACATATATACATTTTAGGTATAGATGTATCTATTTCATTGCCTCTATATTCCCTAGAGTTTTATTATACTTTTTGCAATCTCCTTTTAAAATTATTAAATAGATACAGTAAATTAAATCTTGAATGAGTGTATTAGGCCGGAGGCTAGTCAGAGGAAAATGTTACTTTCTAAAACAAATATGGGTATAATTTGTTTTCCTTCCCCTAACACTTTTGTACTTTACATATTTAAAACATACTGGTAGCTCCCAGTGGAACATCTGCAACAAGTATTAACTCGTTTGACTGACCAAAATGGAAGTGGGATACAGGGAAATATCCTAAATGTAAAATGAAAAAATGAGGAGAATCAGGACATGAGAAGCCCCAGCACTGTGTTAAAATGGACGTTGTTGTTATATTAAAGCTCTACAGGGACATGAATTACAGACTGTTGGAGATGGGATACCAGTAAATTCCTTTTATCCACCACTGTAAAGGACTAAAATAAAGTGTTTGCAGAGAAGCAAGCCAGTTAAGCCTGGAGTCTGCGTACGTGGATTAGCATATTCGACAAACAGCAATCCTAATTTATTCCATCTGGTTTTAGGCAATGCATAACATGCCAGGACAGTCCTGTCCCTCCCTGGCCCTGCCTTTTGGGTCTATATGCTGTTTATGGGATGATGTAAAAAGAAAGCTCCCTCTGCTGCAGCTCTGAACTTGGAAACTGTCTCTCATGGAGGGCAGAGGTAAATCAGTAGGGTTTTCTGCCTTACACATAGGTTTTAATTCAAATGCAAATATAATCCTGCCAAAGAGTGATTTAATTTTTCATCCTCCTTTCCCCCACTTTTGGGTCTCATCGTCAAATGAACATCTGATCTGCAGTCATCACATCTGAACAGCAATCAACATATGTTGCAAGGGGTCAATCAAGGGTTGTGCAGCTTCAGCCCCCTGCATGCTGATTGCTGTTCTGCACGTCTCCAGCCCAGCACAATACAGCAGCCTGGTTCTTCTTTGTTTCCAGAAACCAAAGCCCTAGAAGACAAATGATGAGGAGGTAGCCTATGTTATCTTCCCCATAGGGGTGGTCAGGCTTACTAAAGCCAAAGTCTTGGATGTTCCTTCTAGTCTGAATATTCCAAATTCCAATATCATCCTCCTGTATAAATTTTTTTCCAAAATACCTCTTATTTCTTCTGTAGCTATAAATGTGAACCCTGCATCTCTGCCAAAAAATATAATATCTTCCTTCTTTGTGCATCATCTTTTCCCTTTCATTTCTATTCCAGACTCAGCAGCTCAGGAACCCATCCTGTTTGTTAGTCTCTAACACAATTGTGAAGCCTTCCTCATGTACTCCTGCCTGACTGGTTACTTGCTTCACAAAGACTGTCTGGTATGCCACATTCCTTCTCAGCTTGGGGTAGGGAGTTGCCATAGGAGATTGAAGCCATGTGGTGATTGGATAGGTATGTTTTCTGTTTGAAGGATTTGGGGGTCTTTCATCCCTTTGATTTTTCCCATCATCTTCAGATTTTCAGTTGTGCCAAACAACCACGTGGGGATCCCACACACCACATGCTTCCCACAGTGCATTTAATTTCTGTACATTTCATTTCCTGTGCATAGCAGGCTCTTGACTGTTGCCAAGTTCATTATGCCTGCAGACATGCTCTGACAGCAGAAGCAACTTTGGCTACTGATGGTATATTTGACTAATAAAAACATGGTACAAAAAGCTTGAGTTTTAAGAGCACACAGGCAAAGGCTTCAGTGCTAAAGATCAAATCTTTCCACTTTCAGCAAGGCTTTTGCTGTGTGACTGGAAAATGCGTTATGCAAGATGAATCACAGGCCAAGACATAATTTTGTTAGTCACTCATACTAACCAGAGAACAGGTTAGGGTGATGAGAACAGGATCAGCTTTATTAAGGTCCAGTAAAGACTGGGAAAGGCTGAAAACAGTACTGGGCAGTAATTTGTAGCCAAAGTCAGTGTCTTTAAGTGGCTGTGAGAGGGAAACTAGCTGTCTATCTTGATGCAAATGGACTGTTCTTCACAATTAGGTGCTTTTGTTAGAGTATCACATTACAGTATGCTACTCTTCCAGCCTCAAGGGCATGCAGATAGTATGATGTAGCCAATTTGGCTGACAACGTATTAGGAGGCTGCCAATTTCATATTAACCCATTTGCAAAGAAACAAAAAGTTGAATGATCTCAAATATGTGGTGGGCGTTTTGTTTGTTTGCATGCTTTTTTCTTTTTCTTAAGAGATCTTCAGGATCAAGGCACTGGTTCTTATTTCCTGCCCCTTCTGTTGTTTTTGTTGTTGTTTTATAAAAGATTAAACATAACTTTAGGCCACATAAACTTATCAGGAGCTCTTCAGTTTCATTCATCTGACCATTGAAATTATGAAGAATTTTCAAATGCCACAGTTTTCATAGCCACAGTATCATTATGTGACTACATCATTCCTTTTCTTCATTGTCTTCTTATTCCTTCAAGGGAACTACTATGGACTGGTGTTCTCAGGGATTGGAACAAATGTAGTCTTTCAGACAGGAAAGATTACTACCTAACCAGCAAAAGCAAAGATACAAGCAAACAGCTAGTAACAGTTCTGTGGAAATCAACATAGTGGTTTCGATCTGGTAGGATGATCAAATAGCCTTTTTATAATATCCTTTTCCTCTAAAATAAAGCTATAAAATAAAGAAATTATATACTAAAGCACCTTAAAAGACAAGAGATCAGGTTGCAAAATTAAGAAATCAAAGGCAGGAAATTCCAGAAGGAAGCTTTCCTACCCGGCCTCCCTTCTGCCCCCTTGGGTGACCGGAGCGGCTCTTTAACTACGCCTTGTTTCGCCCCGCTAAGCGGAGCCCACGCGGAGCGGGGCCGGCCCCGCTCCCTCGCAGCGCTGCAGGAAGGCTCGGGAGGGGCCAGAGCCGGCGCTCAGCGGGCCACAGATTCCGAGAGCAGCTCGAGCCTTTCGCATGGAGAGCTGCAGCCGGGCACAGCTAGCAATCAGGCTGTCTTAGATAACAGCTAAATTAGTGCCCGACAGCCTCATCAGTGCCCCATTAAATTAGATCACTCTGTCGTGAGTCAGAACGAACTAATTTTTCTGCTATGCTTGATGCGTGTGACAGCCCTTGGGCTACTTTAATCTTCAAACACCAGTGGTCAAGATGAGAGGCGATTTATTTTTTTTCCTCATAAAAATGATTAAATAGATTGCTCACATTTCTTCCTGGGCTTCTCAACCTTCCCCAGACAAATCAAAACTGGCTGAAGAAAGGAAATTGTTTCCGTGTTTGCATTGCTCATCAGTTCCTGATACTTAGGGACGGATGCTGAAGTCCAGGGTGGAATGATGCCTTTGGGAACATTATCCCTCCTTGTAGCTCTTTCTCTCATTAGCTGATTGTTGGAGTAACTCCAGTGTTTTATCTTAACAACAACAGCAACAAAAAAATATGAGACTATGAACATACAGAATTTGACAGCAGGGGAATAACCTCTCTCCCTCCTGCAGACACACACAGTTGACACTACTTTGAAGTCCAGCCCTGTAAGGGAGCAATTCACCAGTGAGGATGGCAGAAGCAAAAAGGGTTAAAGGATAAATCACTCTGAAGCCTCTTCAGTGAAATGCTGCAACAGTCCCTCAGGGAATGGAAATGAACAAACCAGATGCAGGATATACTACACAACTCAGACTTTTGCCTCTCCCTAGCCATACACTAGAAATAATACTAAAACTCCCGAGTCCTTCTTGCCTCAAGAACTACTTTTTTCTGTTTGACTGCTCTGCATCATTGAGACATAAGCTGCATTGATAGTGAAAGCCATGTTAGGTCCTGTGTGTGGACTTGGGTGCACATTTGACTCCTAAGAAACTCTTCAGATCGAAAGTACAAATTATGTTCAAAAGGCAATGGACAAACAAACTGGCTGGAAAAGGTAGGATGGGCAAATGGCCGTCTGAAGGAAAGGTGAAGTCAAGCAACTCCAGAGCTTTCCTCCAGCAGCTAGAGAAATGCATTAGTTTGAACTGCAGCTGTAGTGGATTTCCTCCGGTAAAAGCAGCTATTGGAAGGATGAAGTGATTATTTCAGGACATTTAAGTCAAAACACCATGTATATCCAAAATAGATTTTAAAATACCCTTATTTTTTCCTTTTCTCTCTTCTTTTCTAAATGATTACTTACTTACAAATACTATATTTAACCTGCAGTATGCAGTGTTCCTTCGTTGTCCCTTTTTTTATTTATTAAAAAAAAAAATTTACTAAGGCGTTTATGTTGTAGTTCTGCAATCTGATTTCAAACCACTGAGGCAGAGGCAAAATGAGTACTGGTATATAGAGTATGTATGGACCGCAGCTCAGTCCAGTCACAGCACGGCAGTACTCATATGCTGTAAAAGACTGCAGGTACAAAGTGTAGTTCAAAGAGTCCACCAGGTTACATGAGCAACCTGGTGAAGAAATGTCAGTTAGAAACGAGCAGCAGAAACCAGCTCTATTTTCCTACTGCTGCGGCTTTGCTTGGCGATGATGACATACAAAGATTAAGCCTAACTGTACGAGCTCCAGTTGTTTATCTCCTTTTTTATCATCGCCAGTAAGTGAAGAAGATGTGTGGGTGTCACCTGCAAAAATAAAGAAGTTGCATTTCTGAGAGAAAAACATCTGCAGATCCAAAAAAGCAAACGGTCTTGTTTAATTCATGCATATTCAGTTTCCTTCCTGTCACTAATCTGCAGCACTGAATTTAGTCTCCTGGATTTCCTAGTTATATTATGCTGAGTGAGAGTCCAAGAGAGAGGGAGACAGAGACCTGAGCAATATTAAGAGCCCAGAATGACTTCAATCACTGAGGTCATTTATAAATCACTAAGATAGCCTGTCTCCCAGGGCATGGAGTTTGATTTTCCCTCCCCCCTCCTCGGATCTGCTGAACTATGGAGATTTGCAACAAGAAAAGCTATCTGCTGTGCAATCAATTTACAGAATAACATTTTGTTTGGTCTGCTACTGATGGATGCTAGCAGAAACTGGAAGCCCGGGGTTCATGACACAAGTGTTAATGTCCATGTGTGGTTTTTCTGTCCTTGCATGTTTATGCCTGTGACAGAATGAACCTCTGCACACAGCTAAACATTGCTTGCTACAGAAATCACTACTTTGAAAAGAGATTTAAAGCAAAGGCATCTCTTATATTGGATACTGAGGGATCCTACACATATGGACATGTAAACAACTGTACAAACACAGATGCAAGCTTTGATCTTTCCTCTCCGTTATTATGTATATATATAAACAGAAAATTAAAATCACCCCAAACCATTGAGCATATATCTTGGATTGCACATCAAGCACATTATGCACACTGCGTCTAAGGTATCTCTAGATTAATAATGTTTGACTTGGCCGTGTGCTGACTTGTCTGGGTCAACTTACCTGCCACTGAGATATAAGGAGTATCAGAAAAATTATAAATTCAGACTATCTGTATTTAGAAGTAAGACTTTCCTACACCTCTAAATATGCTGTAATTTGCTCTAGACCTGGACTTCAGATATATTCATAAGACTTTTATCACTAAGCCCAGTGAGAACACTGGCAACTATCCCTTTTGACTGCAGATCAGAGAATGGGTTCCCTGTGGCTCTGCTACAACTATTCTAATTGTCAAAAGTGAATGTTGCACTCTTCTTGTGCCCCAGCTACAGCCCAGGAAAACCAAGGTCTTGACTAACCCACATTGCCCAAGTGCAAAATATGACATTCACTTTCCCCACTAAACAGACTCCTTTATAAAAATTAAACTCACTTGTTCTCGATAGCTGCCATAATGAATGCTTGGCCAATAAAGATTAACTCCTTGTTCTTGCAAACAACAAATTCTTGTGTCCATTTACTGAGGGAAGGAATCCAGTTGATATGTCATTAGATGTATGAGGAAGTTGCACATCTGTACAACTTGGTGTGGGAGTGTCTTCTTCCCTCATGTAAATGCTGGGTTGCCACCTAGGTCAACAAATTAATGTTTAGCACTTTTGACTACAGAAGAGCAGTAGAAAAATATCAGAACCAAAAATCTGTGAAATTTGAGGGGCTGATCAATTCAGTGCTGCCTCTGTTGAAAGGCATGAGCACTAGCAGCTGAGTAGCACTCTCAGATCCCTTAAGATTGAGTTCACGCTGTAATCTCTCCAAGTTTAGCATTTCATATGCATATAGATTGCAAAAAACCAGTAAAATTCTAAAGGATCCAAGACAGTGGGAAAATGCAGAGAAACAAAGGGTTTTACCTGCTAAAGGCAAACTGATTTTGTTCTGGCAACAGGAAACCAAGAGGCAGTGCAAAGGATGTTGCGGCTCTTGGAAGGGCCACCACTGTAGTTACTCTGCATACCCGGGTGACTCATCATCCATGTGACACTGGTTTGCATTCTACTGTCCCTCCTCTCCCAGCTGAAGCCAGCTGGCTCATCCTGCCTGGCCTCTCCATGTTCCATCTCTGCTAGGTGTCATCTGGAAAGCACTTGGGCTGGCACTAGGATGGACTAGATGTTGGAGTTGTGGCATATATAGAATACACATGTGACACACACAGGAGTGATGTGCCAGTCCTTGCTTGAGGAGATGAGAAATGGAGAAAGGAAGTGAAGGGGGAAGCAGAGGTATGGTGCTTATGTACATGTACGAGGCTCAGCAGTTGTGAGGACAGAAAGCACAACTACGACATTCTTCACACTGCTTGTAAAGTCTACCCACCATGGGTACAAGTGCTTCTTGTGGGGGACTCCCTGCTCCACAGGAACTAGAGGGGATAATCATTCCATCACTTGTAAAACTTTGGGATTGGGATTTTTTTGTAATGAGTTTTCCTATGGTCACAGTGTTGATCATCTCTCACAGGCTTTCCATAACTCAAGTTGTCCCCTAGCACTATGAAGAGAGGATGACCAACCTTTGGTTATCAGATGACAGGGTTGGGAAATATGTTTCCATGTAAAAAGGAATGTCTGCTGCTGTGGGAGTAAAGTAGTAATGCAGCATGGCCATACACAGTGATAACAGAATATGGCAAATTGAAAGCAGCAGAAAGTCAAATTTGTGTCAGAATTTGTCTGTTCCACCAGGATGAACCCTTGTAAAGGTCATCTGTCCCACTGCTCTTCAGGAAAGACTAGGAATACACCACATTACACAGCAAGAAGGCAAGTGAAGGTGACTTGGGAGCAGGAGCTTCAGACTGGCTCATATTTTTTGTTCCTTAAGAACATTGCCAGGGTATTGAAAAGCATCCTTGGCATACATTTCCTCTTCAAAACGTGGAACTTGCTTTGCATGCAAAGGATAAATTAGTCTGCAATTTATTCTTGCATAGATCACAAGCAAATTCATGTACAGCAAGAATAATGACTGAAATCTATTTTTCATCTGTTCCTGCAGATGCCCTGTAGCTCTGGGTAGCTACTGTCCCTACAATTCAACAACTTGCCAAGGTCATCTGTGCTGAGATCATCAGAAAGGCTTGGAAGAAGCATTGTAAGGTAAAGATGACACAGAGAAGCAGATAGGTGAACTTTCAGCACTGCCTCTGAGCTGTCATTGTCTCTTTCTATGTAGCTTCCTTACTGTGACTGCAACCTATTTTTACTGGTGACTATGTTTTCGTACAGTGCCTGGGACTCCAAGTCTTGGCCAAGGTCTTCATATTTTAGTACAAAAGACTGTGATAAATTCAGAAGATGCTATATCAGATCCTCATTCCCTTCTTCAGTGAATGTCAGCACTAAGAGCCATAGAGGGGAAAGTATAAAAGCAAATCTGCAAAGCTGCAGGGGCTGGGACAGAAACACATAAATGTTCTTATTTTCTTCCTTCCACAAATTTCACCTCCTTTCTAACATATTCCTTATTTAGCACTTGGAACACATCTGGTCGTCAGAGCTGTGGTCTTTCCAAAGCTTATTTTTCACTTTATCACTTATTTATAAGGCTGCACATGTCAACATCAAAGGGAAGCCAAGAAAAAAATATCAACAGAGAACTCTATAAGTGATCTCTCTCACTGCACAACCTAGAAACCACAAGTGATCCCCTCACACTGAATTCAAGCATAGCATTACTTTGAAATAGTTCCACCAAGAGAGAGCTTTTGCTGATGCTTGAATCACAACCAATTTGCATCACGGTCCTGGGGGTAAAACAAGGAGGAAGAATAGAGTGTAGATCAAGCACATGTACACAACCCAAAAGACAAATGAGTGTTTGCAGAAGGGAGCTTTATGTTTTATCCCATGGGAAACATCTGTACATGGTTGAGAGGGGGTAAACATTTACACATATAATCAGTTCTATGAGAATACAATGTTTCTTTTAGAGTTATGCCAGGATGGTTTTCTATTTCCCCAGTGTTGCTCAGTGTAAGGTCTCCTTGCACAAATTGTTCATGCTGCTTACTGACTGCTGCCTGCCCTGTTCTCTGGTTGGCAAAGTGTGTCCATTTCTACTGGAAAATAAACAAGCCTGAAGAAACTTGCTTTCTGAATTCATCAGTCACTTCTCTTGCAAACTAGAGCATACAAACTCTCTTGCCTTGTCCTGGGGGACCCAGAACTCACGAGGCTTTTTGCAACAGAACAGAAACACACAGACCTGTGCTCCATCTGGCAGTGGTGTCCAGTTTCCAACAAACCTAGCTGCTCCAGCAAAGATACTAAGCCTTTATGATGGCCTAGCTTGCCCCGAAAGCAATGTGTTTCCATCATTAGCTATCAATCATCTCAGGGCCTTTAACAAGAGCTGAAAATAGTATTTATGATTTTCATTTTATGCAATTGCAATCATGGTGATCACAAATACATGTTCATATTACAGTAATCATCAAATATCTATTTTTTCCAAGCTGTACAAGCTGAAAAGTTATATTCCATGTCCTGAAGAGTTTAGAGGGGAAGGGCAAAACAGATGACAGCTGATTGACTGGGAAATAGAATACAAGAAAATGTAAGGAATTGTAAAGTGATTGGCATGTGCAGCTGTTTGCTTTTAAATTGGATGTACAACCAGTGAAAAAGGAATGAAAAGAGATGAATACATATTGTTACTGCCTTTTGGGGTTAGCTGCCTTTGTTTTCAGTCAAACAGCAGTTTAATGCTTGAGAAGAGGAACACAATCTACATCTCTCTACCACACAACATTGAACAGTCAGCAGTGACTGTTTGGGACTTACACTGGTGCAAGAGTGTGGAATTTGGAACTAGAAACGTTTATTTTGCTTTTTGGGTTTTTGTTTTTTTTTTTTTTTCACAAAACCACATATAACCTGCCTGCTGCAGCCAGCAATTTGCAGAGGAGGGTCTCCAGTTTCTGGCTAATTGGTTGAATGATTTTTTTCTTCCTCTGAGCCTTCATTAACTTCCTCTCTGCTCCCAGCTCATTCCTGGAGAGTTTTGGTCGGGTGCTGTCAGATTCATGTGAGGGAGAGATTTCTTTTCACTGATGATCTGATCCCATTTTTCTTTCCTGACAAACTATGGTGCTTTCTCCAGCCAGTATGTGACTGGCATAACTAATTTGTGCCTCTCTCAGATCTTGACTGCAGCATTGTATTCACTTCATTCATTAGTTGCAACTGTTCTCTTTACTGCAAGCTGTAAAAGCAGAGTAATAAACCTAATGGTATTATGTAGTGTAGACTCCAGTTCATGTTGTTACTCAATCTCTCAAAGCAGGGACTTCTCAGGAGAAGAATGGCTGCCTAATTAACCTCCTTCTGCATTGAGGAAGCCTTGGCAATTGGGTCATTTTAATTTAGATTTCAAACACCAATGACTTTGATTTCAATAGAACCCTCCCTTCCTTGGATCAAAACAAATTTGTCATCTCCAGCCCATTGGCCTCCATGTTCCAGCTGCACTCACAAACATTAACTGACAGAAATAGGGAAATTGCTTACAGTGATGCTGAATGAAAGCACAAGTACTGTGCCCTCTTTGCAATGTCAGCATGTGCTGGTATTTCTGTAGCAAATATGGAATCTCATTGCTGACATCAACCATACAAAGAGATATCTCTACATTATAGCAGGAACACCATCCCCAAGGGAAATAGTATGGCAACATGTAAGTTGTTTCGAAGAACTAATACAATAATACACAGAGGCTGTGTAATGGTTCTTTTACCCTCAAATCTGAGGTCTCTGCTACTGAAGCAGAGCACTCTTGATGTGGCCTGGTGAGCCCTGTGCATGGGAGGACAACCATGGGAGGAAGAATTCCTTCAAAACCTCAGAATAAATTTAGCCATCCACTGGGCGACAGCCTGAATCATGAGAAGGTAGTCTAGCTATGAAGAGTGAGACAAAGAAAAGTGTCACATTGGAAGAACCTTCTGTTGTTACAAGAAAAAAGGACAAGTAGAAGCTCTTCAAGAGATCTGGTACTCTGAAGAAACAAATGCACAAATCAATATGAGACCTCTGTTCTCCAGGGACAAGTACCTGAAAGCAGCTTAAATAAATCAGGAACTCCTGAGCCACTGGATGTTCAGAGACCATTGTAGGCAGTACAGGCTGAACTATGCACGCCACCTAAATAATCCATTAAGTTTTTAGGACATGGGTTCCTTTAAAAGCCTTTGACTTCTCCGTACACTTGGAAAGAGTCAAAATGTCAGGTCACTTATCTTTTCTTAGATGAACAAAGCAAATAATTTTGCAAAAACTTTTTAAATGCTGTTACTGGAAAAGTATTTCAGGAGACAACTTGAAGCTTGACTCTTTCATGTAAATGAAGAAGCTGACTGTCAACTTTTTATGACTTTCAGACAAGGGGAATGAAGAGAAAGTGGAAATGGCTCCACTGTCTCAAAAACTAAATGGCAACCCTCACATATGTAAAATCTGTTTCCTTTTCTATTGAGATGTTTTTGGTCTTGAAGGGTTGAGACACCAGAATGGAGCAACTCCAACGCTGCAGAAAAAAACCTGTGAGACCTTTTTAGTGGTGTATATGTCTCTGCAGAGTGATGTGTCTGCAAACCATACTGAATTATCTGATTAGAAAGTGAGAAAAAACAAAGGCAGCCTGCAGTGAGAAAATGAGACTGTGCAGAATCCATCTGCCAGCAAAGCAATTAAAAAGATGGACTTCTTAGAACAGCATTGATTGTCATTTGTGTATTACACTCAGTGGGCTCTGATTCCCACAGATAACACTCATGCATTGCAGCACCTGAAGACCATGTGATGATCGCTATGTAGCCACTACATTTTCAGTAGATAGCACTAGTTTAATCCCTAAGCCATCTATTTAACAAGTGTGAGACTGAACAGTCTCTTCAGACAGAGTGGTGCAGAAAGATTTGATTGGTTTTTATTTCCTGTAAATTGTATTTCTCAGAAGGTTTGTGGATATGTATCTCCCTCCTCTGGTGCACAATAAAGTAACACCCTGGTGGAAGATTTGGAAAATTTGATGTGGGAAAAAAAAATAGGGAAAGGGTCCTCAGTAAAGGAGCACTTCATAAAATTCATGGGACATAATGCATTTCTTTTGTTTCTCAATTTCATTATACTAATTTCACCACATAATATAAATTTAAAAGTGGTCCTCTATACCTGGGCACTTTGCATTCATTAATAATTTTGCCTTAGAAACAGTTCAGCCCTGATATGATGGCAAATCTCCATGAACGTCAAAGAAAGCGCACACTGTCCCCTGGCAAACTGGTAACAATGGATAAGGAGAAGGCTGAGGTACAAAAATTTTTTTTGCATCAGTGTCCACTGGAAACCTCTCTTCCCACATCTCTTGAGTGGGTGGACTGCATGGCAGGCAGACTGGGGGAGCAAAGGGTCTCCCACTGTAAGAGAAGATTGCATTTATGACCATTTATGGCACCTGATAAGATGCATCCTAGAGTCCACAGGGAATTGGCTGATGTAGTTGCTAAGCCATTCTCTGTGATATTTGAAAAGACATGGCAAAAAAGTCAAGTGAAGTCCCAGGTGACTGCAAAAAGGGAAAAAATAAACCCGTTTTTAAGAAGCGTAGAAAAGAGGACCATGGGAACTACTGAGCTGTCAAACTTACCTCAGTGCATGGGAAGGTCACGGAACAGATCAACCCAGACAACCTAGTGTCCTTCTATGATGGAGTGACTACATCAGGGGACAAGAGAAGAGCTACAGATTTCATCTGTCTGAACTTCTGTAAAGCCTTTGACACAGTCCCCCAGCACCTTTCTCTCTAAATTGGAGAGAGATGGATTTGGTGGGTGAACTGATTAATGGATGAGGAATTGGTTGGCCAGTTGTATCCAGAGGGTAAAGATCAATGGCTCAGTATTCAGATGGATATCATGACAAATGGGGTTCCTCAGGTCTGTGCTGGGACCTGTACTAATGCATATCTTCATCAGTTACAAAAGACGGTGGAATCGGGTGCACACATGGCAAGTTTGCAGACACCACCAAGCTGAGTGGTCTTGTTGGCACACCTGATGGATGGAATGCCATCCAGAGGAACCTGGACAAGCTTGAGATGTGGGCCCATGGGAATCTCATAAGGTTTAATAAGACCAAATGCAAGGTGCTGTACCTGGGTCAGGGCAACCCCTGGTGTTAATCCAGGTTGGAGAATGAACAGACTGAGAGCAGCCCCGCTGAGAAGGATTTGGGGGTGCTTCTGGATGAGAGGCTGGATAAGAGCCAGCACCGTGTGCTCCCAGCCCAGAAAGCCAATCATGTCCTGGGCTGCATCCAAAGCAGTGAAGCCAGCAGAGTGAGGGAGGGGATACTGCCCCTCTATTTTGCTCTTATGGGGCCCCACCTGGAGTACTGTGTCCTTGACACAGGAAAGGCATGTACCTGGTGGAGAACACCCAGAGGAGAGCCATGAAAATGACCAGAAGGATGAACACCTCTCCTATGAGGACACGCTGAGAGAGCTGGAATTGTTCAGCCTGAAGAAGCACAGGCTCCAGGGAGACCTTATTGCAGCCTTGCAATACTTAAAGGGGCCATACAAGAAAGATGGGGACAGACATTTTAGCAGGGTTTGATGCAATAGGACAAGAGGCAATGCTTTCAAACTAAATGAAGGTAGATTTAGACTAGATACAAGGAATAAATTTTTTACCATAAGGGTGGTGAAGCAGTGTAACAGGCTGTCTAGAGAGGGGGGAAATGTCCCAGCTCTTGAAACATCTAAGGTCAGATTGGAGAGGGCTCTGAGCAACTTGTTCTCGTTGAAGATCCTCCTGCTCATTGCATGAGGGTTGGACTAGAGATCTTTAAAGATCCCTTCCAACCCAAACTACTCAATGATTCTGTGATCTTCTCTGAGCTCAATTCTTTCATTCCAATCAGGTTGATCCTGTTTTTTGTCAGGACGGTACAGAGACACATTTTCCCAGTTTCATAGTTGTTTTGTTCATTCACAAAAAATGGCATGTCTGCAAGTTGCCAGACTATAGATTAAAATGACTGTATTTCACTCATTTTAGTAATTCGATGTAGACCTATACTTGGCACTACATTGAGTCCTTTCATGGTCTGTGAGAGAGCCTAAAGAAACCAGCTTCATCTTATTTAACATCTGACATCAGTAAACAGATGATTTCTCTCTGCTGATTTGAAGAGGCTTTGGAGAACTACCTTAAATGCAGACACTTGCATTGACTTGCAGCCTGCCTGAGGCAGTTCTCAGAAAAAAATCTTCCCACCTCTTGCACTCCACTCTACCTTCTGTTTGGTTCATCTTCAGTTTGAGCTGGGTACTCTGCCAGAAATCCTAAGACAATGATATCATTGCCCTAGTCCATAACATCAGCTGGAAAGGAAAAGTGATCGGGGCAGGGAGTAGCAAGCTATCATTGCTGACATACATCTGCAGCAGAGCAGGTGTTCCTCACTGGTGGGTCAAAAACTGCTTGCTGCTTCTCCAAGCAAGACAGCTCAAGCTGGTGCAGAAAATTCAGATTAGAAGAGAAATCTTTCATCTGCAGACTACTTTATTCTTTGACACAGTTAAAGGAATTTAAGAAGAAAAACTGTGGGCTTGAGTGCTTGCTAAGGGAAAAAGAATTAAAAGGCTTTACAGTGTGCAGAGCTCGACACAAGCAGACAGGTGCCAAAGAGCTACTCAGCTCAAGTGGCCTCACAAAATGAGTCTGTACTATGACTGCTCAGTTAACCATGCCAGTGGAACAGCAACTCTGACATGGTGGGTTGGGGGATGGGAGTACACTGCTCATCCAAGCCCAGCCTTCTTTAAGAGCTACAACACCCAAATGGGCCTGAGGTGTTGCCTGAAGTAGCTATGTGTCACAGAGGGAAAGGACAAGCAAGAAGTCTCTTTGCCCTTTCAATTTTTACTCAGCTGCATGGAAATTCACATTTTCCCCTTGAACACACAGGTAGTCTTTGAGCTAGAAGGAGGCAAATAAAAAAACCCCAGAAGAAAATAAATAAATCAAGAATTAAAAGGAGCATTTAATCCTAAAAGAGGAAATGAGAAAATACAGAATATGATCCTGAAATGTAATGCACACCTATGCCGTTATTACATTCAGAATAAAATGGCAACAATCATTAGATGACTGTGTGCCCAACACTTCGAAATTCAATTGTTTTACTAAGTGTAAGTGATACAAGTGTGTAAGGTAGTGATTTTAAATGCCTGAAATTATACTTAAAAAAATTCTGCCAAAAGGAAAAAAAAAAAGTAAATGTGAATTAAGTACGCTCCTATTTGCTGTAGGTCTACTCGTGGGTGTGCTGATGGAATAGCAGTGGACTTCAGCAGCATCCACAATTTGCAGAAAGCTGCATTCACGCTGTCATCTCCTGTTCCCGCGCTGCGGTGGCAGTCAGTGACAAGAGGCTGAGGCATGCGGACCCCCGAGCTCGCACACGCCGAGCCCCGCGCTCCATCCCTCTCGCGGCGCGCAGCCCGCTCGCTGCCGCCCCGCCCGGCCCCGCCGCGGGGTGTGCCCGGGCACGGCGCCGGCGGGGCCGCGCCGCTCCGGCACCGGCCGCCAGCGCCCCTCCGCGGCCGCCGCCCGCCGCTGCGGCTGCTGCTCTGCCCGCGCCCGGCAGCCCCGAGCCCCGGCAGGTCCCTCCTGCTCTGCCCGCGCCGGGGCCTCTGCAGAGAGCCAGGAGCGGCTGTGCTGCGCCGAGAGGCTGCAAACCCCCGGTACGCACCGTCCCCCCGCGCAGCCGAGGGCTCATTCTGGCTTTCTTCACATTCACGTTGATTCACAGTCCTGCCACAAGCACCTGGGGACAGGCGGGCAGATAGGAAAGGGGACAATCCCTGCTATCTCAAGGACCAGTCTTTCTCCACCTTCTGATCCACGTGGATCAAAATTCTCCTGCCTTTACAGGCTTACAGGGAGCTAGCTAGCAGCACCCCACAGATTCGGAGATGTGCCACACCTCAGCTTTGGCCCATGCATCTGACTGCTCTGCTGCAAGCAGCAGAAGGCTAAGTTAGGCAGCTGGAAGGAAAGTTGTGTGTCCCTTTCGGAAAACCACCTACTCTGATGGGCTGCTGCACACCAGGGGCTGCAGTCCTCTGTTCAACATGAGCACTTTGAGCTGAGCCAAGGAAAAGCATGTGGGAAAAGGAGCTGCGAGGTGCCTCTTTAGCTGAAATCCCATTCAGCCTTTCCCCAGGGTCCAGAGGAATTTGATGCATTTCCGAAAGTAACAAATGTTCTTGAAAGTAGTGACATTCAGTGCTGAGTACCAGAGGTCTCCCAGGACTGGCTTGGACAGTTCCCACGAGAGGATGTGGGGAGGAGAGAAAAGAGGTCAGGGGTCTGTTTGCTTATTCTTTATATGAAGGCCAAATGAGGTAACTGGACGGTTACCACAGTTCTCACAACTCTGTTCATTCATAGTGCTCACTTGTCTCAACTAATAAAAAAGCCCAATAGTACAAACACCAGGAATAAGCTTTACTTGATCTAGTCAACTATTCCATGTTTACACTTCTGTTTCCCAGTTTAAGACTCTGCAAGACAAATGACTCCATGACTCCGTCCTAGGACAGCAGGAAATATTACCTACATTTCCCATGAGCTCTCAAACTACTGATAAACTTTGTGTTTTCACCTCACATTCTCATGCAGTGATACTCCTTCAGCCTTGTAAATTATGAAGACACCAGCACTGAGCAATGATGAAATGTTCCCTGGTAGGAGAATTAGTCTCTGAACAAAACCGGCCAAGGAACAAAGCCACTATTGTTTTCCTGTGTGGTGCTCCCATCAGAACACCTGCCAGGATGCTACACTCCCCATGCCTCACCTGCTGACTGGGGAATGGTGTAATGATTGTGCAGTGAGACACGAACTTGACATATTGGATTTGTTCAAGCTTTGGGCTGGGCTCCCATTACACCGATAGTGCCTTTTCCCTATCTCTTGCAGCACCTGCCATGATATGCCTTGTGGGCCTTGTCTGGGGGAATGAAAATCTCTGTGACTGGACCCCAGTGCAAATGTTCCGTGATCTGCAGAAAGGCACTGAGCTTTCACCTCTGGTCTGCCCAGCACAACTGTGAGCAGCACAGAGTAAAAAAAGCAGGGAGCACGTTCCCTTCTGGAGGACACTTGAGGGGGGCATCCAGCCACACAGCCACTCCGCACCGAAGCAGAGACCACTGGTGCTGAGGAGGATACGAAAGGAAAGACTCAGCTGGCTCGCGCACATTTCATAGTTACCCTTGATATTTCATCATTCCTGCCAAGGGCACGGTATTGCTGGTTCTGAGAATGTAGCATGTCAAGTGACATTTGACTGTGGTAGACCTATTTTACAGTGACGCTTTGTACAAACCCACAGCTCTCAAACTGAAAAGGGGGAGGCTTGCGGGAAATGAATTCTTCAGGAAGGTATGGCAGAGGCTTTTCTAAGAATACACTGCATAGCACATAACACTCTTGCCAAAGGGGAAAGGCCAAAGATATATATTGCCCTGTTCATCTATCAAGGAGGCCTGATAAGGACATTGTTGCACACGGCTCATTTTTGAACTTATAAATTAATTTTTTCATTACCTATTTACGCTTGAGTTTTTACCTAATTGGCTATGTTTAAATATTTTGAAGGCATGCTGAATTTAGAGAAATTAGGTTGAGATTCACTTCCCATCTCTTTTTATCTTCCCTTTTCTTTGGGGCTGTCAAGTTATAAGAGTCAGCAGGCGTTGTTTCTTGTTGCACTCCCCTTGAAAGAACTAGATACAAGATTACAAACCTGGTCCTAATGGGAGGAGGACAACACCACAAATGTGAAGGATAAATATCACAGAATCATAGAATATCCTGAGTTGGAAGGGACCCACAAGGATCATCAAAGTCCAACTCCTGGACAACCCCGCACATGACACCATGTGCCTGAGAACATTGTCCAAATGCTTCTTGAAGGTGTGGGTGTGTTTGAGGGGAAAAACTAACAATGCTTTTATGATTTGAGTCCCATTCTTTAATGTAAAAGGTATGTTCTTCCTAGAAGGGGAGAACTTTGTGAGTTCCTTATAAAGTCTCAGGGTTCCAACCCCCAGAGTTACAGGAACATCAGCTCAGAAAGCTTGCAAGAAAAGTTCCCTTTGCACCATTTCCCTGGGGCTAAATCTTGCTCTGTGTCTGTTATTAAATCAAATGGGCCAAGGACACTCCTGTGAAAACCTCTCAGCCTTCAAATCTGGGTGGCTGTATCCAAACTGCTTATCTGGCTGGGGCTGGTACTGGAACATCCTTGCTCCACAAGTGTGGGGCCCTTTGGTGAGGGCACTTGCTGGCTGCCCAGTGGTAAGGGCTGTCACCCTGCCAGAACTGTCAGGTGGTAACTAACACTTCATCTTTGAGTTTAAATACCTTACAACATTCAGGCATGGCTGCTGGAGAATAGTGTGAGGACAGACAGGATATTCCTGGAGCCCAGAGCCATTCATTCCAGAAACAAGTATCTTGTGGCAAACACCTAAAGCAGCATCTGCTGTTTGCAGAGAAAAGTATCAGAGTTCCTTGCATCTCCATCATTCCTATGGCTATGGCTGATCCTACAACATTTACCTCATAAACACAGACAACTATAGTGGAATTCTCAGCACCCAGAGCTCCTTCTCCCTGACCTCCATCTTGAAGTTCCCAGCATGCCAAGATTTGCCTTATCCTTTGGAGAGAGAGCTCAGCTCTGCTTTAGCCCCATCACATTCACTTTATGTGTCTGTTTGTAGTGAACTGTGTGTTTCTGGAAGACATTCCCCTGATCAAATTAAATATTTCTGATATTTTTCACAGCCCCTCCTTCAGCCTTTTCTATCTATCTAGAGCAAAAATACCATTTTGATAGAAAACTTTACTACAGCAGTCATTGCTTAGAGGACCTTTGAGGTCAAAGCTGAGTATACCTGAAGTGCCACACCTGGCAACTGTGTAGAAATAAATTTAAATTTCAAAGATTCGTTCCATCCATTTATCCCCTGAGGTGCCACTGATCATGAGTGTGAGCCAAATCACAGAATACATGTTTAGGATTTAATTATCTTCACTGTGTATTAGATGTACTATATACGGTGTATTGGAGAGTCAAGACTCAGAAAGATTTAAACACAAACAAAATGTACATGGTTGAGGAGAAAGTCTTGAGGAATTCTTCAGTCCTGTCCTGACTGTCAGGAGTGCTTTGTGCTAAGCAATATTTTAGGACATGTTTTCATGATCTGCTTTACCTGATCTCAGTAAGCATCAATAAGGAAAGGCGGCACCATCCAGACTGCTTCTCTGGCCTCCAGCTGCATCACCACTCTGTTGTGGTGGCACTGGGATTAATCTGGCAGTGGCATGAACTGGAGCAAAGAAAGGATTTAGCTTATACAGCTGCTCAAGGGCTAATGCCTCAACAAGGGAGAGAGGCACTGGGCTACTTGGCTGGGGATTGGGGGGACTGGGAATGATCCTGCCCATTCTGGTAGTTGCTCTTCCATGGGGTCAGGCTGTCAGTGAAATCCACAGGACAGGGACCCCTTCTTCTCTGTGTGATGAGACAATTCAGGAACTGTGTGGTGTCTTCTCACTTGGATCACAATAATTTATACAGTAAAATCCAATGAGTTTAATAAATTAAACTCATTGGATTGAGCTTGCCTGAGGGAAATGATGAGGTGGGAGGGTGATAGCTACTTTAGCTTAAGAAAGAGATAAGACCTGAGATCTGGCAGTAGCACATACCAACTGCAGAGCAAGTCCTCCCTTTGCAGGCAAGGCTTAGTGCTGTCTTGTGTTAGGTTGGTGTCACAAGAGGAATCTTTTAGTAGTTCACAAGCAGCACCACAGTGCCTGCGCTGGATGTGTGCCCACAATGTAACAGCAGAGATGGCCCTGTTGGTTGGTAAACAGCATTGATCCCTGAGGAGAATTTCCTCTTGAAGGCTGACAATTGCTAATGTAAACTAGCGCTGCCTGCAGTTTCAAGAATACGAGGATAAACTTTTTGTCAGGTCTTCACCAGAAATCAAGTCACATGAAACAAGATTTGCCACCAAGACATGTTGATTGTCTGGGATTTACAATGTCCCTGAAATGAGCACAAGCAACTCAGAGAATAAGAATAAGGTGCTATTGGCTAAGCTCTGCTCCTGCCTGATCTTCAAGGATTGGAGGTCTTGGAGGCATTGGATTTGAAGAACCAATCTGTACTTCATAACAAAATACCTTATCATCTGCCTTCCCCTCTAAATGAACGATGGTTGCTGTAGGCACACACTCCTCTAGCAAACTTCCAGCCATCAAGGTGAAATAATGTCTAACAATGACATGGACAATTATGGTAGACATTAAACGGCTAGAGTGTACAAGCTAGATGTGGCCTTTATGACAATTGTTATTAAACTGGGTAACTGAGCAAAAGCTTTGAAGAAACTTATGAAGTGTCTCATGGACACTTATTTGAGTGAATCCAAGTAACAGCAAACGCAGGTTAACTAAAAATGCAGTTAATCCCTGAAAGTGTAGAGCAAATGGATTACCATGTAAACAGGGGGCTGTAGTCCATTTTAGTGCAAAGGGAAGGACCTGTGCTCAGCTGGGGCACCTGGGATACCACCCCAAGGCCCGCTGATCCTATGCATGAATAAGTGCAAGAAACTGAACATTTATTTTGCAAATTGCAAGCAGCAATACTAAAGCAAGAAGCAGGTGTCTTCCTCTTCAAGGTCTGCTGAAAAGCCTGGCAGCATGAGGGTGAATGAGGCCAGGATCCTTCTTCAGAGAGGCTGTTGGGGAGGGATTGACTGTGATTCACTCCAGGAGGGTGTTGATTGACAGTAAAGAGGAAACTGGCAGTGCTTGCTTCCCACCACACTCAGTGGTGGCAGTGCTGGCAGTTGCAGGGCACAGAAAAGAAGGAATTGAAGAGATTGGGGTAGTTGAAAAAGGAAGAGGAAATAAAAGCTTCTTCCTTTCCCTCTTCTGTCTCTGGTCCCTCAGTTTGACATTGTGTGTCTCAGTTCTGTTGTGTTTCTTGGTGTTTGTTTTCCCTAGGGGTTCACCTACAAGGACAGACCTCTGTGAAGAGAATCCCTCCACCCTTTGCCAAAAAGAATTCCTGCCCTGCTGGAGATCCTGAGCAACATCAGCTGGCAGGCCAGGCCTGCTCTCCCTGCCAGCCATGCCTGGGGGTGGCCATGGGTGCCCCAGGGACAGGCGGCTGCTCCTTGTCCTTTCTGCTGACACCATCAGAGTAGTAATGGGTTTTACAAGGAACTTTGTGAACCGAGTCATGTAACCACTTCTGTCCTCTCAGATGCATTTTCTCACAGGATGGCAGCATTTGATATCTCAAAAGATAAGAAATATTTTATAGTAAGCAAAAGAAAACTAGAGAAGATTGATGGTTTTATAAGGGGAGGGTGGAAATGAGTTCAAAACCATAGACAGGGCAAAAGTCTAAATAATCAGATATGTGAGGAGGGTTCTAGTGTGCAAGTGGAGAACCACTGAGTCATGTTTCAAGCTTGTACCATAAAATGATCTACAAGTATTTCCCAGAAGATGATTATTTTGCATAATTCAGAAGTTTTATGAAGGGTGTTCATTGGAATTCAATGAATAATAATTTTTTTGTGTTTCATTGGCAAATATGGAAAGTCAAGAGGACTCATTTCAGTCAGACAGAAAGGAAAAGAATTGATTCTTTTGTGAATAGAGAAATAAAACAAGTAGTAATTCAGAGGCTTCAAAACAGACATTTAATCCTAAAACAATTGAGACCTGATTTGGATGGTGACTGTTTAAATATTGTTGAATATTTAAAAATAGAGTGTTTTTGGAAGGAAGATGATGCTTTGAAATAAAAATAAAATAATTTAATTTGAAAAAATAATTGAGAATTATTTAATTTAAAATTCTAATTTTTTTCCCCTTGTTATTAAAGAATATGATTGTACTGGCCAAGCTCCTGAAGTGTATTGCTATCTCCTGTCCTAAACATTTGGCAGCAGAAGTTTATTTCAAAAACAAAAGCCTCATTCCAAGGCTTGACAGTATATCACGCAAATCCAAATTTCTTAAGACTCCAAGGCTGAAGCTCTGTCTCCAGCTCCTCAGTTACCCAGAGACCTTAATAAAACACTAGTCAATCACTGCCACGTCACAGACAGAAATTATAGCGGCATCCTTTCCAGAGCCTGAATTTGTCAGTTCAGTGCATTGACTTAGTACACAATCTACCATTAAATAGCTTGAAAATGAAATGACTCTGTTTCAGGATGCAGTATTGAAAGAGCAGCAAGAAAAGTGCTCTTACAGAGCATTTGTAGTTAAACGCTTTCAAGGCAGGAATGGGCAATGCTGTAGTTCAGTAGCTGAGGGAATGGTAATGAAGTGAGACTGAGTTCTGCTTAACCCCTCTAGCCCAAAGCCCTTGGTACAGAGATACCATGTATTTTCACTGAATGCTGACCCGGCAGTAACCCAACACAGGCTGATACATGAGGCACTTAGTACTGCAGGAACAACAGTTGCAAGGCTGTGGCAGCAAAATTTGTTGATGAGCTTAGATTAATGAGAACCAGGCAGTCTGCTTTCTTCTACTTTTCTCAACGGCATCAGTTAGTTACTGACATTTGAAACTCACACAAAGTGGGTTAATACAATAGCCATTTAAAAGAGCAAACATAGCAAAAAACCTTGGGAAGTGAAACTTTCTCAAGAAAGTTTTGCTTAACTGCAGTTGCTCTTGCTGAAAAAGGTTCATCTTCTCATTTCACCCATTGTTAGTTCAAGACAGAAAAAAAGAAAAAATATATTTTGCCAGTATGAAAGACACTAATGGATCTTTTTTTTGCAAAAGAGCTAATGATTTAAAAATTAAATATATTGTGGGGGACTTAAGAAAAATTTTATGAAAATATGTACTCACATTTTCTAAAAAGAAAAATCCATTTTCCTTCAACATTCCTTCAAAACTGTAAAATTCAAAACATTTCTTCCTATTTTACTTCGAGTTTTATTTTTATTGGACTCCATCCAACACATTTGTTGTCTTTGTTTGTACTAGATACAATCTCACTGATACCGAAAAGAAGAATTCCCCAAGTGGTGTGTTACCCACAAGCCCATCCTCTCTTTTTTCATCCTCTGCACTGATTTTGCAGCCTTTTTTCATAATTTCTTTCCCATCTACATTTGCAAACTTCCTCGATTCTCCCCTTCATCCCTAGTACACAGGCCAACAAAACTGAACACTATCATTCATTGTAGTATGCTATCCCTGTGGCCAAAACAAAGTATTCTTTTGGAGCATGGATTTGAATTTTAAAATGTAGCATTTCCTAGCTGGGTTCTCAGGTATGATAGTGGGAGAAACAAGCTAGAGACGTGATAAAGCACTTAAGTTGAATGCTCACTGCAGTCAGAGGCTTTATAGCAGGCATTAATCAGTGCTCAGCTTAAATAACCAGGAGAGCAAGCTGGCCACACTCACACATTAACAAAACACATTAACAAAAGTTAATATCCTTTAGTTGCTATGATGTGACTGTCTAAGAATATGAGAAAGACAAAGCTTGTAGGGAGAACTAATATCTGTCAGCAAAGAAGGAGAGTAAGAAGGAACTTCTGAGCAGAGGTAGAGGTTTGTCAACTATTTCAAACTTCACTTTGGCTAATGAAAGACTTCAGCCTTCCCTTGCACATCAGATATTAGTTTCAGATATTTCAGGGGTATGTTTATGTACTTAGCCCTGGTAGGCACTTTGGAAAAGGGCAATTGATAAGTCCTAGAAATACAGTTTCAAATACTTAATAAACTAGGGAAAACAAAGGGAGTTTGAATTATCACTAATCCAAGAGTAAGGCTTTGTAGATGAGATCAGATTCTGTGGGGAAGAGTGTGTTGAACAACAAATCCTGCTGCTGATACATTTTCGAAAGTATAGGATCTGCTATTTAGCTTGCTGATGACAGCCATAAAACCAGTGCTTGGCTATAGTATCCCATTTGCAGAGACTGCCTTATGAAGTGACAATTTTTTTGCAACTACTACACTTCAAAATCAGAAAGGTTCTTGCAAAGCCTGGGATTTAGTCTACAATCTGCTACAAGAAATTCTGTATCTTTGTTTTCCAGAGCCCCTAGCCTATAATTTAATAGCTATTCTAATGGCAACTCACAATCTTTGCATACATCACTGTAAACTTTCAGTAACATGAGGTGGCACGGACCAAAGGCAAACAGATTGAACATTAAAGTTCCTTAAATCAGGGCCTCAACCCTACAGATTTTAGACATAATTCCCAGGATTACATTCTCATACAAGCCCTGAATAAACAATCTGTGATAAAGTCACTATTCATTCTATGATTTTTGTAAATAAAACTGCAAGGAAAGAGGCAAGGAGAAGGTGTCTGAAACAGAAAAGCAAGGCAAGGTTTATAGCAAGGAGGGCTTTTGAAATGGTCCCCACCCCTCAGTGCTGTGTTTCAGTATTGCAAAGCTCTGTCATACAAAATTTTAAAAGAATCATTGACAGAGATGCAGGTGGTACATTATCTGGTCTTCACTAAAATGTTTTTTTCACTCAGAATTCTGGGCAGGTTTTGTCTTGGAATATACTTCACTCAGCCCAACAGTGACATCTGAAAGCACAAAAAAGCTACATGTATGCTTCACTGATCCAGCTGCTCATCTTTCTGCCAAAACATCCTTTCCCCTCTCAGTATTCTCATTTCTCTAACTCTACCTCATCAAAAGCCCTCTGAGATTTCCACGTAGAAGCTGTTCCCCTAAAATGTCCAAGGCTTGTGTTCCCAAACTCGGTGTGCCCTGGGAAAAGACACATATTGTGCTGTACTTCTGAGATCTGGTTCCTGCAAAGGCAAATCAGACAAAATGTGGACATGATTGAATGTGATGAAATACCTTTAGAAGCCTTAGCTCATGATTCTCATTCACCTCAACTGCTAAAACAATCTCTGCTGGCCTTGACAAACATTGCCTCATTGCTACGTATTCAAAATGTTACTGTGAATCTGTCAGTTTGAACACCTTGTCATTCTCTTTGTGCCTGTCCAGTGACTTCTGCCTTCTGCTACATTACTGACTTCTCCCTTAATTTAATTTAATTTAATTTAGTTTAATTTAATTTAGTTTAATTTAATTTAATTTACTTTCATTTTCTAGCCCATCCCATGCTAACTATCAGCTCACATCCACTCTTCAGAAATGGCCTCTAGACTCTGGCAAATGAAGCTGACCTTCATTACTCACTTGTCATTAATTCAAAGAAGTACTTTGGAATCTTCTCCGTGCCCTTCCTTGGATGAGCTTTATACTGTGAGCTTATGAAAATGCCTTTCTTTGTCAGGTCTGCTGTCTTTCAAACAGCATAAGTCTACTGCTCTGGAGCACTCTCTCCTTTATGTAAACTTCACTGAGCCCTTTGCTTTAGAAAGGTTTAATTCTAGGTTTTCCAGGAGTCCTGGAAATGAAATACCATAATTTAATTTTTTTTTTTTTTTTTTCCATCAGGGACTTTATTATCCCTGTGTAAACTGGAAGTAGGTCCCTAATTATGCTCCTCATCTGTACCCTTTACAAATATTTCTTACCCATCTCATTTTTTATTAGAACATAATTTCTCACATTTTCAGCACTGATTTATTCTCATGTACCTCAATAATGCAAACTGCTCCAGTGTCAGAGTCAGAGACTCAGAAATATGTCTACCTCTTGCTACATCTCTCCAGTCATGGGGTACACTTAACAGCTTAATTTTAGATTTGGAGGCGTTCCTTTGGTTATTCTCTGCTTATTTATGAAAACAGACTAGCTTTCAGTGTTTGCTTTGGGGTGAAGATATCTGCTTTATTCCATTCTCAATCCCAAGTGATTGGTCTAAAAACAAAAAATACATGAAGCTCTGCTTTAGAAAACTCCTTCCAGTAAAGGAAAGTTGTTAAACATCTGCCAAGACAATTATGGTCTCTGTTAAAATTTGTCCTGAAATCTTTCCCTTGCCACAACCCCCTGCAGGAAATTGGAGAAGAATGAGGAAGTTGGTGTGTGAAGACTTTTTGGTGCTTATCAGCCCTGTGTCTCTATTTTCTCTTACTTCTGTCTGTATCTCTTTCCATACATCTCAGGTCTTACATTTTGACCATAAGTTGCATGGGGATGGGTGGGGGCAATACATTCACACAGGCCTGGATGCTACCGGGACATACAGGCAAACCTGGCCAGGTAAGGGCTAGAATACAGACAATCAAGGCTAACTGAGAACTGACAGCATTAAAAAGTTGTGAAGATATTTGCCCTCTTTGTTAGACAATTATACATGCTGTGCACATCAAGAAAGCCTTGATATAATTTGCTTTATAGTAGGGGAAACAAAGCCTAGCTTCCAGAAAAGAAGTACCAATTATTGTATCACAAAGAAAAAGGATGCTCACATATCCACCCTCTTCTCAAATCTTTTTGGACAATTTTGTTCATCAGCAGAAGTTCACAAGAAGATCAATCTCACGTGCGCTAAGAAGTAGTAGAAAGAGGATTCCACAGCTAGTGCTGTCCTCACCTCTTCTGAGGCTGAATTGAGGGCAGGCTCAGGACTGGAGAGCAGCATTTACAAAACCAGGTTGGAAGCTGAGAAAAAGGCAAAAATTCTGAGACACTTAAAAATCAGTAGTTTTGTGATGTGAACTGTGATTCCTTCAGGAACTAACCTGGATTCACCAAACTTGGTTATATCTAGGCCTTTATTTAAACTAACCAGGTTTTAGTCCTTCAATGGTAATGAAACAGTATTTCCCCAGTCACTCTGTTATTTCCTTTTCTCATTACCTCTTGTTTTGTACAAAAGATTTTTTCTTCAGCCATACCACTTAGAGGTCTGGATTTTTTTCAAATGACAGTGCATTTCAAAACCCCAATAGGTTTGTGGCAAACTAACATGGTGAAAACGTGAACTGTTTAACATAGGAAGACATGATCTCACATTTTGAGTTTAGCAAAATATCCTGAAACCAGAATTATGTAAATATATGCAAATTATAAAAATTTCTTCTCCCCATTACGTCTCAAGTCATTTACCAAGCAAGTTCCTGTCACAGATAAAAAAATGGGCAGCATGAGACAGGCTTACAAGTGTGAAAATAATTTTGTGAATAAAAACATTTTGCAATGGGAATTCTGACAGGGTAATAGCAGGAAGGTTTGCCCTAACAAGTGTTCAGTAAAGAAAAGCAAATCACTAGAATGCAAGTGACTAACCCAAAATGAGAAAGAAACTTACATGAGAAACCTAGTTAACTTCCTAGCAATTTGAGTAATCACAGTTGTGGAGTCCAGTGTAAAAGAGCATGTCCCACCCTCAGCTAAGTTCAAAGAGGTCATGATGCCCAAGCCATGCCTAAGCTGAACCCTTTGTTTAAGGCTTTGCAAGGCCCTCAGTCAGCTCCCCTACTCTGACGCTTTGCTGTGGTAGCATATGTAAAGTATAAAGGTTTCCTGTGACAGAGGAATTAATATCACCCCTAAGAACAAAGAGCACTACAGTATAAGTATGTGCATTAAAGGAAAGAAGAATATCATATTGATCTTTTGGAGCACAAAGCACAGGCTTTTAGAAACAGCCGAGGAATAACCTCACTCAAAGACCTGAATCTCAAAGTCAAAATTAGGACTCTTCCTTCAGCCATTCCCTTGCCTGGTGTAAGGTTCCATTTATGGGAAAGGCTGAAAGATGAAGAGTTCCCAAGATAAGAGTCAGGGCAGGAAGATACCAGACTACACAGACAAGAAGGTGCAGTAACTAGGTAAGATACGTCCTGTGGCTCTGGCCCACAAAGCATGGCCTGTAGTCTTCATATAATTCAGGGAAGATGGGACAAGCAGAAGTCCAGAGACTCTTGACCAGCTGAAGAGTAGTTAGATAAGAGACACAAAGGACAGAAAAGGTGTCCCCAGTGATTCTTGTGGGTTTTATTTTAGTGGGTAACTCATTCTGTTATCAATACCTTGTTCCATGCTAAAACCGAGCTGGGAAGGATGGGAGCGGTGAAAGTGAGATCTTATCTGGAACAAGATCTCTTACACTGCATGAAGTACCTGCTGTCTGCATACATTAAGTCAAGAGCCAAATTCTGATTAGGAAGGGCAGAAGGCACCATGGCAAGGTAATCTCTATCCATTGGAAGAGACAGACAAAGGCAGCCTAGGCTCCCTTCAGGCTGCCCTACCTGCGAAGACAGAGATGGCTTCAAGAGACTCCACAGGAAGACACATTGTGCTTTACTTAGAAGAGTAATTATCATTGCACAAGGCTTTTAAGAAGGAACAGGGGTATAAAGGAAAAAGTCATGGATCTGAAAATGCACACTGTGAACAAAACAGCCAGGAAACAATATGAATACCACTGGAAATAAAGTTTGCTAGAGCAGTTTCAAACAGGAGAGAGAGGAGTGCCAGAGTGCTGCCTGTCACTCTAGGAGTGCAAGATCCTGTGGGTATGTGTGGCATGAGCACTGAGTTTTACATGGCAATCCTTTGCCAGTGTTTAGTGGCTGATTGCACTATCAATTTGCAGACTCAATCAATTATTAAGAGATGACACCATAGTTGATGAAGATCAAATGCATCATTTGTTTAACTGCATGCAAAACCCAAGCCCAAAAGATACAAAGACAGATAATTTAGTTATTACTCTGGATATGAAAATGTCAGGCATAACCTGTTAATTTCATGACATAAATCTCACTGATATTCTATTACATGATGTTGCAATAGAATTTATTTTACATTTGATATTAAAATGGATTTAAGCTTGTCTAACCAGTAATACAGTATGTGCCTGTCTCATTATTAGGGTGCAGTTTTTCATTTTCCCATAGCAGTATTTTTATTTATCATCAGTTCATCTGTTTTGAATGCTGGTTAAGATTAAAATCACTGTGATTCTGTCATTACAAACAAATATTGCATAACCTAGGTATGGAAGCAGTAAACTTATTTATATCATTAAGTATTTATGTGATTTCAAGACTAAGTATTTATCTTGGATCTTTGGATCGGGTGGGCTAGTGTTCAAGAACTAATGCTGTTAGTTTTTCTAGGTCGCAGTGCAAAAGCAGATCTTCACAATCCACTAGATCTACACATATAAATGATGAAGCATCTTCTAAAAGAACTTAAAGTGTGGATTAAATAAAAAAAGAATTATGACCTTCAGGATTCTGAAGTGAACCTTCATTTTTATGGAATTCTTTAGGCAACAATTCATGAATGTGACAGTTTATCCCATAAAAAAGCAAAACAATTTTCAGACCTTACATGACTTTTAAAAGGTCCATGAGCAAAAACTATTTCACTGAGATTTGAAATGACGCAGGTGCTCTAAGCAGAGATAGCAATAATCAAAGCTCCTGCAGTGTTTTTCATCTGCTCATGTCAAGGTAGTTAGGCAGTAAAGTCCGTAGGTAGCAAAGTTCTGTACGGATGTGAAAGTCATTAGCTATAAACCTAGAGAATTTTTTCTTGGAAACAGGAAAGCTTAAAGAGGCTGGATTATGATTCAAGTCACATTGCTGATACAAAAGATGAAGTAGTTGCAAGTGTAATCAGTATTTTGAAGGGGGTAGCAATTTTGAAACATCAGAAGCACTAACATTAAAGCAAGCAAAGAAATTGGGGGTGGAGGTAAGTCCTCTATAAAAAAGCTAGCTTGCAGTGATTCACTGTGCCACATTAGGCAGAAGTACAGATCTCTGCACATTGGCCTGGTAGGAAATACCTGATGATTGCTAAAATATTAAGTGCTATGATTCTGCAAGCTGGCACCCCCCTAAAGGGCCTGAGCTGCTCTAATGATGATTACCTTTCCTCCCACAATTCTTAAAGCAGAATGGACGGCAGTTTCAGATTGAATATATATTTTCCATCTGCTGAACAGTTGTTTTTGTTCATGCTGTTGAGGTTAGCTGTGCACGTACTAATCAAACCCACTACTTCCTTTCTCGTAAAACCAAAACAAAGCTTCATACTACTTTCAGGTACAGCATCTGGGATCAAAGCTATATATACACACTGGTTCTGTGTGGGTTCAAACATTTCGAAGATTCAGTATCCTGAAAGGTGTCACCTCTTTTCCAGCCCTGAGAGTTCCAGTTTGTCTTAAAGTCTGAAGGCATCAGACCTTCAGCCCCTTCAGCATCTGTCCCAGCACAGGAATGCTCTCACTATTGGTCACCGTGGGCTTTCTCTGCACAGCCACTGCTATTGCTGAAGGTGGGTAGATGAAGGAGGCAAAGTATCTGGGGGTGTTGACTTGTTTTCAGTTTCATGTCCTTGCAGGAGACAGACTTGGTACAACAGGGAGAGGAAGGTGACATAGGACTAATAGGAGAGAGGTCTTGGTGCACTGCAAGGTGTCTGGAAAACCAAACACAGACTTTAGAACAGCACTATCTGCAGGGACACTGGGCAACATTCATAGCTCAAGAAGGAAGAAAAGGTCTTGAAAACCAGGCCCTGCAAGTGAAATTGGTAACTGATAACATGGTTATAGAGGCTTGAATGCATGGAGAAATTCTACTCTTCATCTGGAATTCTTGCACTGTAGAAATGAAGAAGATATAAACCCTGCCCCAAAATGGACTGATATAAAATGAGATTGAAAAAATAATACTGTGTCTTCACAGCTTACTGAAGTAAAAGTGCCTTCCCATCATGTGTCAGGATAGAATATGGAAGTTGCAAAAAAGCTATCAGTGAAGTTGTACATGGTACAGTAATTTCCCCCTAAGACTGTTTTTTGGCAGTCTGTTCATCAGGCTTTGCTGTGTACTGATATACTGGTTTGGGGTATAAATTGTTGCTATACTGTGGCTTAGGAGTAGCTACTTAAAAATAGGGAGAAAAAAAAACAGAAAGAAAAGTATGCAGACTGTCTATGCAGTTTTACTGTTATCTTAATAATTATGTTCTGTGTTCCATATAGGATGTCAACTTTTTTGTTCCTAAAAGTAAACATGTTTATCTCTACTAGGCAGAAATTGTGGTTTAAAAGTCTGATTTTAAATTTCAAATTTCAGCCTTACCATCTATAGTCTATGTTTTTGGTTTCTCATGCATATGAAAAAGTTTGTGCTGAGGGAAATTGAAGCATGCAGGTCATTCATTGCTTGACTAAGTGGGCCAAATAACCTACTATTTAAGTAAAAAGTAATTGCTGAGATTTATAATATGATTTTTAGCAATCAAAACATTTCTTGAGCTTTTTTAAGAATATTAATGCAGTGCTAACATGAATTGTGGTCTTGGAGTCCTCTCTTTGAAAGCAGCTTTTCCAGGAATTACCCATGGATAATAGGAGGTGGCAGGACTCCCTTCCTACTGTGCAGGTTTGAAGTAAATGACTCTAGAGCCTTTCTTGACAGTTCACTTACCTTCACGCTCCTTACTTTCTTACAGTAATGGAAGTGACTCAGCCAGCAATGGTGCTGGCCAACAGGCAAGGAGTCGCCAGCTTGGTGTGTAAATACAAGAACATTGGGAATGCAAAGGAAATTCGAGTGACTTTGCTTAAACAGACTGGTGACCAGTGCACAGAAATCTGTGCTTTATCATACACCATGGAGTTTAAAACATTCTTTGTGGAAGAGGTCATTCAGTGCCATGTTACCCCGGCCAAAACAATGTGACCCTCACCCTGGCTGGTCTGCAAGCGAATGACACCGGGCTTTACATTTGCAAGATGGAGCGGATGTACCCCCCACCCTATTTTATGAACAAGGGAAATGGGACACAGCTCTATGTCATTGGTAAGGCAAGCAGGTGTACAATACTGTGATATTTCCAAGTTAAGGAAGGTGCTATTATGTCTCAAAGGTCTTCAGAGTTCTGTGAGGGCGAAACACTGGTTTCAGTGCTGAAAATCTTGATCTTATTTCTTTCAGGTCTCCCTGCACACTCCCAAAGCAAGCATAGTCATAGCCATAGTCATAGTCATAGCCATAAGCAACAGCATGCAGTGTACATGTCTAGGCAGTTAGATACAGAAGTGCAAAAATAACAGCGTAAGATGTGAGCTCTTCTACAGATAAAGACTCTTTTCATTGGAGGTTGAGTAGGCAGTGACTCAGAGTTCAGTCCTGGTGATGCCTTAAGTTTTAGCTTTCATATTTTGCAGACTTTGTACTGCATTAGTATGTAACTCTGAACTACATAAAAATTGTTAGGAAGTTCTCTTTGCAGTTTAGTTAGACAAAACAATCCTTTTCCAGCCTGAGAACCAAGGACACTGTTACAGCTTCAGGCCCAAAAAATATAAACAACAACAAATTAAGGAGAGCAATCTGGGAGAATGTGACATCATAACTTGAAGTTGTAATTGGACAGTTAACCCAAATATGTAAATGGACCAAAACTTACAAAAGTGTGAAAACTTGTGACACACTGTTCATCTTGGGTCCATCTTGGATGGATCCACAGCTGGGTTCTGATATGCCCAAGGTATATCCTTTGAAGGCCTTTTAATGAAAACCTACTTTATTCTTTTAACACTGTCTAGCCTCTTTTCTAGGTAGCCCTTTAGGTATCACTGGGATAGCCCATGCTAGAGAAAAGCAGTGTAGAGGCTGACTTACTGACTCTAGGGCCTTCCTGATGAGGCTCATGTATGACATGACTTGTGTGATATCATATCTTTTAGATCCAGAACCTTGTCCAGACACTGCCATATATCTCTGGGTATTAGGAGCTACTGCCTCAGGATTTTTTCTTTACAGTATCATCATCTCAGCTATTCTAGTGGGCAAAGTGGTAAGTCCCATCAACTCAGCCCCCTTCTGCTAATAATACCCTTTGTGTGATGAGGACAAAGAAAGAAATGAGACCAGGGAAGAACTCTTGGGAACAAACCCAGTGGGATGGTCAATTTTACTAGTGCAATGTTATTACAATAATGCAAAATAAGACAACTTGCTGGAGCTGCCACTTCCATTTATTTGTGGCTCGTTTGTGTTACCAGTGTACTAGAAAGCAGTCAGCTTCCATCAGCTGGACTGAGCCTTGGCTTAGGGCTGGATGCTTAAAATCAGGCAAAGTCCTGGATACTTCTAGGATTGAAGGCAACAGTCTTCATGTGTACTCTCATTTCACAAAATGAGATTTGCACAAAATCACAGAATTCGGTGTTTTCCTTTTCTCATCATTCACCTCTGCAAAGCAAATTTAAACAGCCAACTCTTTGGATGGGGGAAGTGTAACTTTAAACATTTTTAATTTCACAGTTAGAAACGTCTGCACAAAAGCCGGCAGAATGTAAGCCTGGGTTGCCTTTTTTTCACAGGGGTCTGCAGCACTCATAGTCTCTTAGAAACTAACTTGAGCTTGAAACCAAACAATGTCTCTGTTCTGTATTTTTCAATCAGTCCTTGTCCCTAGAAGTTAAATGAAGCTGTCAGATGTGATCATTCCTAGCTTTGAACCAACACTGAACTCTGAAGCAGAAGCACCTTCCAAGGGCTAAATGAATGGCAGGACTCTTTTTTTTTTTTTGTATAAATAGCCCCTGTACATCCTGATCCTCCCTCAAAGACTCTTAACAGATCTTCTACAAAGAGGCAGAGAAACTTATCTAGAATACATTCTACTCTGTAAAGGAAGAACATCAGTTTCTCCAAAATGTGCTGGTCAATGATTATGCTGGAATTGCTAGTTTATTTTTCTTTGTTCCCATATGTTACAGATAAAGAGAAGACGATGTCTCACTACTGGAGTCTATGTGAAAATGCCTTCTGAAAAGCTAGAGAAAAAAGTGATTCCATTCCACATCACTGTCAACTGTAACAAGGAAAGAGAGAATCCATTTCCTAGCTGGGATGGAGAGTCTGCTAATTCATTTCAGTTAAAGAAATAAATTAACTATTTTTTTACAAAAGGTGTACAGGAAGGAGAGAGAATATTCTTTGTAACTTCTATGGTTTGGAAGAGAATAAATCATATATGTATTCATATTTGAAGATTAACCCTGCCATATAAAAATGGCTATATTAGGCCATTGATTTTTTGACATGTATTGTACCAATATGTAATATATATATATATGCGTGTGTAGCATTAAGAGCTATTGCTGTTGCTGTTGAGCATCTTACTGTCAAATTTCATCATGCCGACTGATCAACTGAAATCCAAACACTATTACGACTGAGGCTTGTGTCATCGCAAGGCTGATCCACAGGTCTAGGGGGCAGAGGCAGGAGAGCACACTAATATACAAAGGAATGTTGACTTTTCCCCCTGCATTGATATTTATTGGTTCAATTTCTGGCATTAGTGCTCTGAACTTCCACAGAGGCCTCCCCATAGGTTGGCACTGATGACACCACTGCCCTAGAAGCCTGATCTTAGCTCCCTTTGGCATTGTGTCCCAGAAGTGCTGTGATGGAGCTGACTGACGGTCTCTGAGCCAGTGCTGACAGTTTGGTTAGAGAAAAGGCTCCAGTAGGAGTCCTCTTAGGCTGTGCTGGGAGAATGCTCCAGCTCTGCTGGGGCCTTGTGTTTCACAAATGCTAAATTAGCATCTATCCAAAAGGCAGAAGTATGTTGCTGTGTTCAACGACGTCTATTTTCCATGAAAATATTGACAGTGTATAATCTTGTTTATTAGTTATATACCATTCAATAAAAACCTTGAAGCTTTGCCCAAATTCAAGTTCATTTCTTGCTCACTGTTCTCAGAAGAAACAGGAAGTGGCTACATGTTAGAAAGCAGTGAAGACAACATGAACCTTTCCTCTCTGACCCTGTGTTTTGCTCTTCAGAGACAGCCTATGTACTTATGCCAATACTTCTGTTCTCAACTCTCCTTCTCAGCCAGCCACCATTACAATCTGTCGGTTCTAATTGTCTAGTTACAGCTGCTGTGATGTGCTTCAGAGACACTACCAATCAAGTTTTCACTTCCAGCAGTTACTCACTTGCAAAAGGTAGCTGTAATGTCTTTGACAACACCTTTTGTGCATGTTTAAACAAAAAACTTGTCCTAGTTTCAAATCCTGTTTTCTTTGCACCACTCTGACACTGACACTCTCACTCACTAAATGCCAGTCAACACACAAAGCTGCTGGAGCTTAAAACAGTATCAGCTACTATCTATTAATTTGACTCTTTGC
Organism: Sitta carolinensis; assembly: GCA_032173965.1. Classification (NCBI taxonomy): domain Eukaryota; kingdom Metazoa; phylum Chordata; class Aves; order Passeriformes; family Sittidae; genus Sitta; species Sitta carolinensis. The sequence goes on from CM063288.1 coordinate 24,989,489, forward strand.
TATCAAACTTTCACCTTGCAACCCAAAACACTTGCAGCATGTGCCTCTGTTTCACAGCTGTGAATCCAGCCCTTTACTCCATGTTCTTGCAGTGGCAGCAGCTCCCAGAACAGCAAATCTCATAACTCTTTCAGTTTGCTTTCCCTCTCTGGCACCACCTCCAACTGTGCAAAGACACCTTTACATTCTCAATTTGCCAGTGTTTGCAGGTGCTAACTGCTCTTTCAGTGTTGATAAAGTATGCTGCATTAAGTAAAAGCAGCATCTGATGCCATATCCTTTTGCTGAAGGTGTTTTAGTATTCTGTCATTAGTCTGCTACTTTCCCCTAATTTTGCACTACCCAGTGTTTTGGGGTAAAAGATCACATATCTATTGTCACTGCAAAATTATGAATCTTCTGCCTTTTCAGGCCCAGCCTGATTAGGCAAATGTGTTCCATGACTCCATGATAAAAAATAGATTTGATCCACACATCCACTTGTAGAAGCTGCACAAAGTGTGAATAATTACCCAGGGCAACCTTTTCCACCACAGCTAATAGTGAGTCGTATCTGACTCCTAATCAGGAATTGACTGTTTCTATTTTCCCTTTCCTTGGAAATTCCTCTATCCTGGGACCAAGAACTTACTTTTCTTAAGCAATCTAAAAGCAGTTCAAGTACATTATTTTCTAAACTTATCCCTCCTGGGCGAAGAGATGCTTTGGATCTGTATCCACAACCTCATGACATCTGGCCACAGCTGGCTGTGAAACTGTGTCACCACAGAACCTGTCTATATACCAATTCACCTCCATTTTTGACCACTAAGTTGACCATAACTAGGCCTTCTGCATCCATCTGGACAATTTCCTCTTGGTACGTCTGTGTTTCCTTGAGACAATCAGTCTGTAACAACCTGGGAAGAATTCTGCCACAAATAAGCAGCAGGTTACTGAAATAGCTGAATAGTGAAGGTAATGGGACAGCAGAACAGAAACAATAATCTCACATATGGTAGTACCAATATTTTGTGTGTGTGTGTATATATATATATATATATATATATTTTTTTTTTTCATATATTAATATATATGAAAATATAATATTTTCCTGCACTTAAATAATTACTGGTATGATGTTTATCAATGATCTTATTAGAAATTACTTTGACCAAATTCTCTGTCTGTTCTGGTCTTCTCTTCATCCTTAGTGGTTACTTTTACCAACCTTTTCGTGTTTCTGCAGTGCGTAATTTTCTTTGGCTTTCCTTACCACCGCCTTTCCTGAGCAGCCTTTTCCGAGCAGCCTTTTCCAAGCTAAATGTTATATAATGCTTTAACACTTTTAGTTCTAAGCCACGCTCCCCATTTGAATTTTCTGGCAGGGTAGTAGGTGCACTCAAATCAGCAGATGTAGCAGTGTAGACCAAAGTGAGATTTCAGTTCAGATTTTATTGACAATTATATTCTCATCATTCATATCTGGCACTACAGAGATGATATTTATACCTACCTCCCTATGGTTCATATAGAAGCTAGCTCTGATGAGGGCAGAGCCCAGACCTTAGGGAATTTCCATTGTCCTGTGATGCCCCCCAGAATCTCGAGGTCTGTGCTTTTCACTGATAGCAGGAAGAAGCATCTTTCACTATCAGCATCCAAAAAAATTTTACGCACACAAGTCAAATATAGTGTTCTGTGAGATCACAGCAGTACCAAAATGAAAGATTTCTAGCAAATGCTAGATCAGTGCACATCCCAGAAAATGCAATAAAGAGGAAATCATGCCTCCTTCTGGGAAAAATGTGCAAAGCAAAGATGAAAGGATTTGGTCTCAGAACTCTGCTCTTTAGAATGGGGAGTTTTAAAACACAACGGAGTATCTTACCTGGACAGCCAAATTATGAGACAATACTGCTTGATGAGTTCAGGAAGAGCTTCTTTTGATATGCTCTTCACCCCTTTGGGAGATCTTTCAGCCTGTTTATGAAACAGAGAGTGTGAGTTTCTGGCTGGATGGGTGGGAATTCACAAATATACTTGTCTGCATCAAAGACAATGGCATATGCATACACTACTCCCAGCCCCCAGTATTCTACTTTAATTTTCATCTACTTCTTTATCTGAACTATTTTTTCCTTGTAATTTCCAATTATCATAGTCCTATCTGATACAGAAAAACATATGACAAAGGTTTCCCACACAGCTACTCTATGAGTTGGCAATGAGGATCAATCATTTTAGGATTAGAATTTCTTGGGTCTAATTTCTTGTTTTCCAATAACCAATTCTGGCATTGGCCAGGTAAGTCCTAACAGATCTGATACAATTCCTGGCTTCAGTTCTGACTTTGAGCTCTGCAGGTCCAGAGAGTGTGAGTATGCACGTGAGGAGCTGAGGTGAGGTTTGGAGGCAAAGTACCTTGGAAGGTAAGATACAACAGGCTTCTTCATTTCACTAGACAAAAGCTATTGCTGGGGAGTGAGCTCTGAAAAATCAACCAGAAAATGCATGATTTTGCCTGTGACAGGAACAGTCTGAACCATAACTAGAGAGCTCTACCTCTAGGAGAGTCATAAACAGGAATCACATGATGTATCCAAGAGTTGTAACATGAAATCCAAACCAAAGAAGGCTGGGGTTTAGAAGATGGATTTATGCACCATTAAAACCAATTTTTGTTGACATTTGCAAACTGCATTCTTGCTTGAACAGGCAAAAGTAGCTTCTACCACAGCTAAGCAGTGGAGCCCCTGAAAATAACAGTTATTGATAAAAGATCTTAGAAATTGTGGGAAGGAGGATGTGTGAAAATTGTGCCTGAAGTCAGTTTAAAAATTTTTGTTCTTTACTAGAGGGACGAAGGAAGGAAGAGTTTAAGGGATAAAACTTCATTGAGAGTCAATAGTAATTGCAGCTGACGTCACATGGCAGATGTTTCCATGAACTAAGAGATTGTTACCTACTCAAAATTTCACTATTCTTTCCTTTTTCAACTTTTCAAATGTAATCTTATTTCTATTTCTATTTCTATTTCTATAGGAAGCTGTCTTAACTACAGTCACGTTTTTATATTTTATTGGACATTTTTTCGTGATTATGAAGTTCCAGCTGAAGAAAAAGTTCTCAGTTTCTTCATTGATTTTTTTTCCTTTTCATTCTCTTCTGACTGTTGTTTTTAAAGAGTAGTACTTGAAAATGTTCAGCTTGGTCTGCTTCATTCAACAAAAAGCATGACTTTGCTTTCAGGGAAAATGGAATTTCTCACATAATTATATGATTCCAATAGGTGGTACTTTTAGATGACCACATCCTGTAACAGCACAGATGATACAACTGGGAAAACTTGAAACACTGGGTAACATCTGCTTGGACTATGCTGTGCTGTGGGTGGGATTTACTGACATATGTGCTCTAGCCTGTGATGCAGCAGCTTGTGTGGAAAGGTGGAACAAACAGCAGGGTGCCTTATTCTTCACAGACAGATCAGTGCCTGGGATATAGGTTTTCTATAGGAAATGAATATTAAAGTTTGGGCCAAGATTGCCACTGACATGAAAAAAACAGGATTGCTGGTTTTATATAAATAAAAATATATACACTGAGAAAATAATCCATGTTTTTTTCAAACTAGAAACTCAGCAGCCAGACCCCAAAGACTCTTACAGTTCAGTATACACAGGCAATAAACGAATCCTGCTCTACATTAAATGGGTTATTGTTAACTTACTACACCTTAGTCTTGTTTGTACAGTTTCTCCTTGGGAATTTGTAGCTTCCTTAAACTAGTGATGAAAGGGCCCAGGAGAAGTACTGCTCACTTTTGTGCAAAATAGAAAGTCTTTCCTCTGCAAACTAGAAAGCATGAGGGGATTGATATGTACTAACTTCCACAGTACTTAGTGCTGGGCACTTGCAACATCATCAGCTGTAAGAAATATTCAATATCCTTCCTCCCTGTGAAAATTCTCATTAGAAGCTGGGTCTCTGTTGGCCTTCAGCTGAACTCCAGATATCTCTTTCCATACACTGGTGGTGTGGAAAGCTGAGGTGTTTGCAGTTCAGTACAAGCTTTGATAAGACTTCTTTTCATCTTGCATGCTTTCAGAGCTGCCCTTCGTACTGCTAGACAGAGCTGCTAGTTCTTGCTATTGTCATCTTCCTACTTCATTTGAAGCCAAACAAATAGGTGATTAAAAATAGGCCTTCTCTCCTCCTGTGCTCCAAAGGGTCTTAGGTGGTACTGTGGTCTAAATTATTTGCATTGTACAAATAAAAAATGTAGATGCAAAGCGCTGGATAAAAGTTGTAAAAATACTTGGTGGTGGGGAAACAAGTACCAAAAATAATCCACATTTGAAACCATCACGAAATGTGGTATGTTAGCAGTACTTAATCAAGATTAGGAAGCAAAACAGTTCATTTCTTCTGGTAAGTGACACTTTAGAAACATTTGACAGCTTCATTACTGGCTGACAATGTTTTACATGTAGGAAAGATGGCTAGAACAGCAGTAATCAGCAGAATAAGTTGGTTTCAAGCTTTGGTGAGGTGTTAGATCGTGTGGGTAGCATTTATAAAAGCTTTCTCACTTTTAATTCTGCAGCAAAGATGACTGTCTGCTTCACAAATTAATAATATTTTCCTTTCTCTGATAATGCCATATTAATTCATTATATCATATTGTATTATATGACTATTTGTCTGGTCTTCTTTTTATAGTACTCTCTCACTAAGATGAAACATCTCTTAAGCTCTTTTCCCTCCTCGTCCCTCTGCAATAACATAGTATTATTATAATTCTACCAATAGGTTCTGAACTCATTCCTCCTCTTTTATGTAAGCCACAGGTACATATCTGATATAAAAATTCACCACACTAATGTTATCATTTGCACTTCAATTTTCAGAAAAACTTGCATTATTTTTTATCATGTCTTTACTTATTTTATGTCTAAAAAAGACCAGGCTTCCACAAACTTTCATTAAATCCAGCAATTGCTTTACTGTCATTGGTCAAAAGGAAGGTGTTGGTCTTTCAAGGGAGTTGACAGAGAAGCTTCACTGGTGCTTCAGATGCCTCAGTCAGAAATACACCTTCAGAAATTGCTTTATGGTTCCTGGAAGAAGGGCATTCCCTATGCTAAGTGTGTGCATGTGTTTTCTTGGTTTGTTTTCCGGTGCTGGATGCTCCATAGGAACTCATCACTCGTGCCTCATCCAACAAATCCCTGAACTAGAAGGGGATGCAGGCTGTGTCTTACCCAGGGGTTGGACGACTTGCAGGAGAGAGAACAACCTGCACAGCACCAATGGAAGTCAGGCAGCAAAAGGAAGAGGTTGCAGGAAGTGAGAGGGAGTCACCCTGTCTGCACACAGCGTGAATGGCACTGCCAAACGGGGAACCTTCTGAAATGCTCTCCCTCAAAAAGTTGGTTTAGATTCAGCAACATGGATGCTCCTGGTTTACTTTTCAACACACAGAACATGAAACACTCAGCACCTAATCTGCTCTAGAGACATGAAGTAGTTGAATTTAATAACCTCTTCCACTAACAGTAAATATGTCAATATTTATTTTTGCAAATTTTTTGTGTATAGAGAGATTGGGGGAAAAAAGGAAATTTGTTGGTATTTCTATATCAAATATTTGGATTTCTTTGAAATAGTGTTTAACCTTGCATTTAACTATATCAAATTTATAACAAAAGAACTATTTTTGTCAAACATAAAATTATTTTTTCTCAACTTCCTAGTTTGTAAAAATTTCAGATTTTCAGTTTAGATAGTGAATTTAAAACTAAATTTAAGTCTCGTCTTTGCAGAAGAACAGAAATTATGAATGTGTTAAACCTGCAAAGAAAAAAGATATTGAAGCTTTAATATAAAAAATCCAGATTAGGCCAAATGTAGCAAAAACATGTGTTGATCTTTCCACCTTGCAAGGAAACCAGAAGTGTTCTGTGTTATTTGTGACATTTGAGTGGCTAATGAAGGTCCAATTACTTTTCAATAACTAGTCAGGCTTTTTTCTTCTGATTATGCAGATTATGGGCAGTTACCATTGTATGATTCCAAGTTCAAGTCATTGTTATGACAAATAGAGCTTCAGATGCTGCCAGTCAGACCTATCTGGGTCCTTCTAACTTCCTTTTAACTTAATCCTTTCTTTACTTGATTAATTGCCATGAAGTCCAGTATATGGATTAAAAGCATTGGCATGTGCAGCCAACTAATCAGATTCACACTAAAAGTTTGTTCATGTGACTTTAAGCTTATGAATAAGTCACAAAATCTTACTTGTCAAGTAATAATAACAATATGGTAAAGGTTAGTGAAATGTTTAGATGTAGCAGAAAACTGTCCCTGCACCAGAACTGGAAGAACAAAAGCTGGAAATAGCCTGTTGCATGTGAAGCAAGTAGATGGGAAAGTAGATTTAGGATTTTAATCTATTAAACATATACAATAAAATAAAGTAATCTAAAAATATGCTTATGAAACATGCATAGCTCTATATTGAGTATGCCTGGAGGCTTCCCTTGCTGACTAAACCCACACTCTATTACCAAAAAACTCTTGACAAAACCTGTCACTTATTCAGCAATACATTGTCTTGACAGTATTCTGAAGTAAAACCCCAAAATTATCAGAAAATCAGTGTTGCTAGTTTCTGTCTAGAAAATATCTCCATGTTTTGCTAAAGTGCTGCTTTCAGCCTTTTCATCATGAATCTGATGCACTGATGATATGTGATCGCTAGAGATCCCTTAGCCTTTTTGTAATAAAATGTTTAAAAAGAATATCCCAGCAAAAATTCAAATCAAGAGATTTTACAAGCTCTGCAGAGTCCTCTTTAGTTCCTGCTCTAATTTCTTCTTAGGTATGTATGAGTACAAGGCTGACACTCTTCAGTGAGGGATGAGTTGATGCAATTAGTCACCTTCACTTAACTAGAATTGTCCAGAAAGCTCATATAGAGAAGGCTCATCTATTGAAAAACCCTCCATGCACGTGTGCATGAATGCAGCAATTAAATCATGCATGCCAAAACTTTCCTTGGGTCAAAGGAACACTTTGAGTTCAGCACCAGAGACAGGAAGGAGAAGAGTCACTTGCCTAAAGGCTCTGGTACTGCGGGGAACTGAGACACACAGGCTGCTGCTGTCTGATGTGACACCAAAGGCAGGAGCAAGCCTGGAGCACTGACTATTCTCACTCTCTGCCCTTTCAGTGGAAAACTTTGAAGGCTGGCAGGCTTTCTTGATTTCTATTGATAATCTGTGAAAGATGGCAATTTTGTACTGATACAGATTGTGAAATTGTTATCTTGAAAGTTTTCAAGTTTAATAGTAAATGTACTGATATTTTTGTTCATTGCATTAAAGTTCTTTGATTTCTAAAGATTTCTAAAGAGGTTGTGCCATTACCAACACTGTCATGTTACAGCATGGATCAGTAGCAGACAGTAACGGGTACTATGAATCTGTCTTGCAACAGAACTAGGAGTCACTGCTTTCAAAAATTTTCAGACACTTAAACATCCTTTACCCAGCAGATATTTATGACAGAAGGAACAGGTTGTTTAAGGATCAAAACCAATATGCACCATTCTTTTGCATGCAAGAAAGATCTCTAATCCAAAAATCTTATCATTGATTTAGGTGCTGCCACCTACCAAGGATTAGTATTTTAATCTGTTTCTGGCTGGAGTTTTATCTGTGCTGGTAATACTGTGTTTAGTTTTTCTCTTTCCTTCCCAAGTCACACACATACTGCAGTCATGGATCTTATTTGTACTCTTTGTAAGCAGTTAATCATGAAGTATCATAGCTCATCCTTTTGAAACTGGCAAACTGCACAGCAGGCTGTGCCCTTGCTTCCAACCCTGCTGCAGTCACTGTTAACTTATCAGGAATACCAAAAGACTCTCAGTTCTACTGATGCCTAACATAAGAGCACAGCAGCAGTTTCATATTTCATATGTGGTAACATCATTATTTGCAATAGTCAGGAAAGAGTATAATATAAATGAACACAAATAAAACAGGACCAGTTCTGCAGTGTCTGTAGGCATCATTCAAGACCAGAGAGGCAGGAAAAAAAAAAGGTGGGAATGATGCTAGAAGACACAGTAACAGATGTCCATTTCCCAGCAGTGCTCAAGAGCAGATGGTAGGGAAGAGTATACAATCAATGACAGCATGCTATGAAACCTTCCTAAAATATTGTTCCAGCACTCCTTGACCAGCAGCTCAGGAACTTCAAAGGGTGGTTGAAAACTTTGACTCAACAGCCTCAAGGGATTTCTCTTCCATGAACTTTGTCACTTTTTGAAGCCCTGTAGACTTTGAGTTCACATAAACAAGGATGATCAGCTGTTCTGTATTACAGAAGAAATTAAAGGACTTGACACAAACAACCTTGAAAAACAGCAGGAAAACCTAGATAGACCAAAGGGGATCTCTGGGGTAGTTTTCAAAGTCTGGAAACAATGAAATGTTTCTTTTCATAGTGGAAAGCCAGATATGTTTCCATATCAACTAGAACAATTTGTAACTGTCTGATATAAAGCTAATAATAAAATCACCACTTTCTTCTCTGTAACCACTAGCACTAATCACCTACTTATGAAAAACGTAACTAGAAGGAAAGATGCAAATGGCTAAATTAATTTTTCCCCTTCAACTATTTTTCTTCTTCAAGCAAAAGAAGCACCAAAACAGTCAGTCATTCAAGAACTACTGAGGTTCACTGATGTCACTAGAAAACACAGTGTAACCACAGAACCACAGCAACCCAATGAGAAGTAGAGTGGTGTGACTGGCTGTTTTGGTTACAGCTTTTTTCTTACCTAGCAGGGAAAGGAAAAAAACAATGGCTTGTGGAGGTGCATGCCTAAATCAATATAATATGAATCCATGATCTTGTAACTAGAGAATCCTATATTTGTTGATTGCATGTGCAGCAAGACACCCAGCATAAGAAGTAATACAGTTGTACCTTCACCATCATACTGTGATCACCAACGAAACAAGGCTTACAAAATTCAGGGTCACAACAAACTCCATTCCTGGCCTGGCAGGAAAGCAAGGCATCTTCCAGCCAGAAGGGGATTCCTGAGGAATTCTGAAGTTAGGTTTGTGAACAGTACTGCCATTAGCCCCAGATGCTAATGTAACAATAATATTTAGCAGCAGTATAAACACCATGAGAACAGAGAAACACCAACTTCCACTTTTTCCAACAGTCATCTAAATTCATGAGTGTATAAATGTAAAGGCTGTACCAGATGAGAATAAAAATAAAAAAAAATAAAATCAGAGGTCGAGTATCTTACCTCACAGGTAAGTATTCATCAGTGGGTGCCTAGTGAGGAATTTAACATGAAGAAAGACATATGGTAATGCTATCCTGAAAGATTCTCCTAACCTACAAAAATTTTCAGGTTGAGGAATTGTCTGATTCTAATGAAGACAAAATCCAGGATTCTGTAGCATCTATAGAAACAGTATGGACACCTTTATTTCTCAGCTTTGCTATACCACAGCAGGCTCCTGCAGTCTGCTTAACTTCTACTCTGGATATGGGTGTGCTTTGCTGTGGTTCAGTCAGGATCACATGAGACTGCAGACCCAAATGAAGCATTAATGGAGTGATGACAACAAAAACCCCCAAAGCAAACATTCACTTTTAATAACCAGCAAACACAGAGTGGAGATCAAAGAGACCTAGTGTGAAAATCATGTTCTTTTCAGTCAGTCATGGGCAAGCAGGGAACTGCACATTCCTATACCATGTGTATACACCTTCCCAAATCAACTTAAAAGTAGCTGGGAAGAAGCTTAGACTGAGCAGAGCTTGATGAGGTTTTATTCTGAGCACAAGGGTGTATTAGCTACTGGGGAGCTTGCCTGAATGTTACTAGATACCTTCTGCGTTCAGGCTGACACTCTGATCCTGTTAAAGCTGGTTTGGATAGTTCACTCTAAACTGTATTGAGAGTGTACTGGAGACACGGGGCACCTAATCAAGACGTGAGCCTGACAGCAGCAGAGCTCGTTCTTTTTGCTCCAGTGTTGTGTCTCCCAGGAGCAGAGAGGTGCATAGCAGCTGGGAACTTCATTGAGGAAATCTGGAGTCTTTACATGACAAAGGCCAAATCACCAGAATATCCTATGGTGTTCTGCAATGTGATCACTGTGGTTAAAGTCATGCTTTAGAGTAGTCATTTCAAACGCATGTTTTCTAGAGAATATAGATATCCAATTTCTATTTTTTGCTCGTTGTCACTCTAGTTATTACAGCACATTCCTTTCCGTGTGGTGACAGCATCGAAGCTAGCTGAAAGAAGTGTGCCTAGACCCCCCCCCCCCCCCCTTACAGTGAGATCCTGAAGCACACCAAAGGCTTTAAAGCTCCCCTCACTGGGTTAAAAGTACTCTGGGACAAATAGCAAACACATCAGAAAGGTTTATAGTTGACTCCTATCCTCTCTCTTACAGTAGAGAATTTGCTCCCGGGTGTAAAGTTGGTTAATTCACTTACTCGGAGTGGCAGCAAACTCTGCCGAGTTCTGTCTGACCTCAGGGGAGTTCCTCCTTCACCCTTCACTATAGGACCTCCGAGGCTGCATCTGCCACACTCTTGTAGTGATTCCCTGAGAAGTGACTTCCATTCGAACTCCATTACCTCTTGGTATTTTCTGGCCTGCAGGAAAGATTGTTTTTACAGCTTGTTCTTATGAAATTAACAAGAACAAATAAACAATGTTTAAATACCTACAAAAAAGACCAAACCGCTTTCTTGGCTATGATGCTTTCAAAACCTCCTGAGCCCTAAGAAATCTGTTCTGTCCCTTCAAGCACAGGCATTGGCGACCCTGACATTGCACTGCTCTCTGCTGTGCGATTTCAGAATTTCTTCCTGATTAAAAAAACCCAAACCCCTTTAAACATAAAGCCACGTGCATGTGCAGAGGCTGGTGTGGGATTCTACGAAACCACAGAGAGCAGTCGCACCCTCGTGAGGACTGACGCGGGGCCGTGCAGGGTGACTCTAAAGGGCTGCACTGCAAGCCAGGAGTTTGGCTGTGCCGAGACCGGGCTGAGGGCGATCCCCCCGTGTAGAACCGGCTGCACGGGACGGCCCCGGCCTCACGGCCCGGCCTCGGCCCCACGGCCCGGCCCCGGCCCCACGGCCTGGCCCATTCCCCACAGTATGGCCCCACGGCCTGGCCCATTCCCCACAGTATGGCCCATTCCCCACGGCCTGGCCATTCCCAAGTATGCCCCCACGGCTGCCCATCCAAGTATGGCCCCCACGGCCTGGCCCATTCCCCACAGTATGGCCCATTCCCCACGGCCTGGCCCATTCCCCACAGTATGGCCCCCACGGCCTGGCCCATTCCCCACAGTATGGCCCATTCCCCACGGCCTGGCCCATTCCCCACAGTATGGCCCCCACGGCCTGGCCCATTCCCCACAGTATGGCCCCCACGGCCTGGCCCCGGCCCCACGGCGGGCCCGGGCGGTGCCGCCCCGCGCTCCCTCTCGCCGCCTCACCCGGCCGGCCCGCAGCGCCCCCGCGCGGCCGCAGAGCCGCCCGCGGTCGGGAACACGGAGCTCGCCGGGGCTGCAGGGTTTCGGCCACGGGGCAGCAATGCTGCTCCCCCCGTGTCACAGCGTCCAGGCGAGTTCAGCCTGAAAGGCAGCTCTTGGAAGCTTCTCTGCAGAAGGGGAAACAAATCCTTCACCGGCCCCTTGCGGCAGGAGCCCGGGGCTGACACAGAACTGCGGGGTACCCAGCTTTGGTTGTCTTTGCTGTGGCACCCATCAGAGGAGTGTGTCTGGATGGAGCAGGTGGGAGTACTGCCTTCGGTAGCCTTGGCCTGCATGTACAAATAAATTTGTCCCCAAGGCAGTAACCTGTGAGATTCTGAATGACAGACACGAAATAGAGGAGACTTAGTTGCACATTTGTGATTTCATTTTTTTACTCTCCAAATCCACCAAGGCCTGAGCTCTCTAAGCCCAGCTCCATTTGACCACTAACAACAATAGTGAAGTCTGGCTTGGAGACACCTGAGCGACAGTTTCCAAAAGAAGATTAAGTCAGCTGGGAAAAGCATGTATATGTCCCCAGTCACTTTAGTGTTTCTGGAAGTCCAAGACAGGGTTGTTCTGCTTCACCTGTCCTTGCAATTTGCAGCATAACTTTTCATTTACCTGTTATCTGCAAGAACGCATCACAATTTTGGTGACTATTTCTGTTGCAGAAAGTTTCTTTTTGTTACACTGTCAAGGCAGTGGTAACAAGAGTTTACCTTTAAAAAGTAATCACAACAATGCTGAGATAAAAACCACACCACAAACCCCAAGCATCACCACAGAATGTGGCTCTTTCCACCCTAACTCCTCAAAGGCAGCTGACCAGATAACCACATAATAGTGGTCCCCACCCTACTGCGAGCTTTGAAAGACTTGGGGTGTGAAAATTTTACAAACTGCGTATAATTTGTCACTGTCAGTCCTAGAACAACTTCCATGTCACCCAGCACATCCACATGTATCTGTCATGCACTGCTCCCACTAGCGCCAGGCAGTAACAGTCTCTGGTTTGCACTTCACTTGGGTTTTGTGTATTTGCCATCTGTTCTGAAAGACCTCCCTTCCAAACCTAGATATAAGGGGCCCTGTAAAACAATACCTCTCAGCAGCATGTTGGCCGTAGGGAACTGCAGTGGCTTCAGAAGATACACTCCTTCTTCTGGAACACTGCCCATGAACACAGGCCATCTACAACCCTTGTATTTTCTTAAACACCTCCTGCACACTCTGGCATATTCCAGTGAAAAGTATCTGCTGCTCAAAGTCCTCTTCCTAGTACACCCTGAAGTGCAGAAGCATGGTCATTACCTTTGCTATTGTCGAAGACATTAAACCTTTCCCAGCCATCCTGTGGGTCTGCCACACCACCAGCTCACGCACATGAGCTCCACTGGGCCCTTTCTGTCTACACCCTGCATTCTGAATTGTTCAGTACCTCCTTTAGGTAACTGTGTTGCAGGAGGGACAGGGCTGGATACCAGAGGCATAGCAGTTCCTAAGATCAGATGTAGAGTCTTTTCTTAGGTGGCTCTCAGTTTCCTTGAGTCAGCCAGTCCAAAACATTAGTCCCAGGACCTGAAGAGGCATTTAGAATCATAGAACAGTTTGGCTTGGAAGGGACCTTTAAACACCATCTAGTCCAGCCCCCCAGCAATAAGCCATGACATCTTCAACTAGGTCAGGTTTTTTCCAGGGAGGGGCATCTACTGCCTCTCTGGGCAATACTTGTTTATACTTGACTGAATTTGCCACTTAGTGCCTGTTGACTGAATTTATAGGTCAATGGCCTCGCAAGCCTTAGAAGTGGGCTAAATACCTTAACATACTTTTTTCTTCTTCTTTTAGGAAACACGATGACAAATATTTTCAAGCATCATCCAAAGGAAAAAAACCCCTAAACTCCAAAAAGAAGTGATTAATGGGGTAGCTAAACTTGTATCAAGAAGCAAAGGCACACACAATCCCACCCCAAAGGAGACTGTCTCATTAGATCTGCTCTGCAGGAAGGTCTTTGCCCAGCTGCTGAGCTGAGCCCCAGTTGCCTCTACTGGCACTTTGATGGAGAGAATATTACAGCATGCCCAGAGGCCTGGGGGGGGGGGGGTGATCAGACCAATGTATCAGCAAAGGAGGCATCAGAACAAATGAGGGAGCACATGAGCTGCGTTTTGGCTGAAATCTCTACATCCTGAATAACTGCAGCTTGTTTACACACCTAATGGGGAGTGGTGCAGATGGGAAGTGGGATTTAAAGCCATCACAGTTCTTTAAAAATAGCACAGTGAAATTCATTGTTCCCCTTCTCAATTAGGAGGACAGGAAATGAAAACGCATGAGTGTAGAGGCTTTCTGCTCCAGCCCTGAGGGAATGACCCAGAGTCATGAGAATATAGGCCAGATATTGAAGCAAAGAATGAGAAGCAGCAGGAGACAATGGGATATAATTTGTGTGGATAGACTGTAGCAGTCTTTGCAGAAAGAATTGCAAAACATTCTATGAAGAGAATATTGCTGTGGGCAACTGTTCATCCATGAGCAGAAGTGGAAAACTGCTGGTGAGATGGAATAAAAGTCTTCACTGCACCTTGTTTTCACAGTGGACCATGCAGTATCATTTCACTAGCATGGACATTGTTTTGAGTGGTAACAGTAATTATGTGATTAAACAGGGAAAAGAAAAATATACATCAAACACACAGGGAAATTCTTTGTTGTGTCCTTGGGGAAACTGCAGAAGTGTTGTTTTCCAAGTTACCTGGAGCTAGAAGGGAGAAATACTGAAGACTATGTAGTAGAGAACACTGGTGTATGGACCAAGGGATGAGCAAGCACATTTCTCTTTGGAACCCGGTGTATCACTGAATGCGTTTTTAAAGGCATGAAAATTCACATAAGGATTTTCCAGTTTGCAAACAGTCAGTAGCAAAATGATGGGAAGGAAAGGAGATTATCACTAGAGGGTAGCATTGGGAGTAGGACATGAAGAAAGAATAGGGCACGGAGTGAAGGAAAAACTAGATTCCAGACAGGAGTTCCTGCACGTGGTGAAGGGAAGCTACTGCTTGAGGAGCAGGGTATTCAGGGACTGGGGACAGTCAGGTCGGAGGAGGAAAGAAGTCAGCTCTGAGAGGCGTATGTGGATGGCCTATGTGAAAATCAAGACACAGAGAAGAGACATGAGTAAGGATGGAAAAAGGAAACACGTGTTTTGAGCAAAAATAGTTACACTTGTAGGAAGTCTGTGGAAATAGACTACTTGTTCCAGGTGTTTAACCGTAACCAACTGTGGTATTTAGAAAAAACACTTCTAAATTGCAGTAACAATGTCTTTGTGAAGTAGGTAAGCACGAGGCAGAGATGGAAAGATTGAAAGGCAGAGGAGGAGTCTCTGTTGGTGTGGGACTACCAGGGGAGCATCCTTCACACTGAGTGCAGAGCTCAACTTTGTGTCTCTTCGCTTGTGTATATATGCTGTGAGTGCCCCTGGCTCTGCCGGCTTGTCATCAAATACACTTGGAATCACTGTTTAGATCAGAGTGCTGTCAAATATTCTGCAAATTATTCTCTGGCCTCAACCCTTTTGAATTAAAGGGGTCAGTTTGTTCTAGCCATCCCAAGTGCCAAGAAACAGAAAAGAAGAAGGTGCAATTGTAGACTTGAAACTATAATTATAGTAAAGAGAGAAGACTTGACATATACAAACTGGACAATGAGACTTTCTTCAATTGTTGTAGTGAGATGTATACCAGCCAAGCTATGCTGGTAGCTGTTCTTCTCCCAAAAGTGAAATAGATATGATCATCTCTGCCTTAGTGTAACTGATACAATCATAGGGAGAGTTTTAGTTGCTCTAAAATAACTATTCGTTTAAAAAGAAATTCTTTCTAACAAAATTATTTTCCTAGCAAAATGTTTAAATTTTTAAGAAATACATCAAATTTTGGAAACCTATCAATACTGATCTGTTTTAAAGTTTGTTTTCATAAAAAGGTAGTCAAAACTTTGCTCATGGAGTACAATCTTCTATACCATTACTGGCCTTCCCAGTCAGTGATAGGCTTTGTAGCCTATCACTCAGTCTTTGGTGTGTGTCATCACCATGCGGTCCCAAAGATGTGCATAGCGTACTTGACACATGATTCTCTTCCACACTTAATTCTCTGCAGCAGCAGCTCTTTTTACTATAGGCTTTTCCAGGGGACACTCTTAAGTTTATCTGGGGTGCAGTAAAGGTCATGTCCCAGTAGAAGGTTGCTCTGTTCTTTCAGCACTTCCCATTAGTTTTTATGGGGGATGGAAAAGATGATCCTATCTGGAACCTCAGATAGATCCCAACATAGTTTATAGCTTCAGTAGATCCCAACATAATTTGTAGCTTCATAGGCAAATCTCAGGTGACAGATGTATGTTTTGTAGGTGTATCCTTATTTAAACCTCCATAAACTTTTGGGTTTTAGAATTAAAAGCATACTGCAGAAACTTTCTCTACTTAGAGTTACTTAATTTTGTCCCCAGAGACTCGAGCTGAAAATTTAGCTGAAAACACCTGATTTGACTCAGGTTTAGTTCTGACTGTAATTTTAAAAAAGGCATAGATGTGCAGGGCTTTGGAAAGATTTGAAGAAAGTAAAACTCTGCCAAGGTCCATGTGAACAGATCTTTCACAGTAATAATGAAAGACATTAAATCAGGTTTTGAAGAAGAGTAAACCAACGTGGGGATTTACTTACACAATATAAAGTAGGAGTGAATCTGTAACACAGTCCTGTTATTTTCCAGTTATTTGACTAACCCCCAGCAGAGTCTGTCAGGCATCACTAGCAGTCCTTTGTGATTCCTCTTTGTGCAATCAGAAATGCAAATTTTATCTAATATATTAAACATGATGGAGAAGCTGGTTTTCTTGCATATTTTCTTCACTAAAATTAGTATTATAGACGTAAATAAGCAGCCAGGATTAAATGATTGTAGAACATGCTACAAAGGTTCCTAAAACATTCCCAGGATAAAGATGGATAACAGGCCAGGATAGAGTGTGCTGCACAAAGGCAAGGAAGAGGGAAGGAGAGAACCTTTTGACCTAAGGCCCTAGGGCACTGAGTCAGATCTCTCACAGAGCCACATGAAGTTTCTCATTAAACTTCAGGCAAAACAAGCCTGATCTCCAGGATGAAAGTCACACTGGAGTGAACCTTTTAGAAGTCTCAGGGCCAAAGGGATCTTTCTGCAATTTGGCCATGTTCTTCCTATGAATTTCAGGACCAGGACACACAAGACACTCCTAGAGCAAGACCATTGTTATGTAAAACCAGTTGAAACTGGTGGGGATAAACCAAGTTACCAGTTACAAATATGCATGTACTCTAAGTTAATACTTGTTTCTGATCATGGATCATCTGCAGAAGTCTGCTGTAGATTACTGCAGCTTCTATTGTGATAGACTTTACCAGAAACAATGTTTGCAAAGTGAACATCAAAAGTAATGTCAGAAAGTCTTTCATCCTTCTGTCTGTGACAGCAAACCATTAGGTAGGAAAAAAAATATAAGCATTAAACCAGGTATGTGCAACAGCTTATGCTGACATAGCTGTAACATAGTCAGGGGACAAATGTTAAATTAAAAACTCATCTTACAATTTTCCTCAGAGCCCACAAACCACTTCCTTTTCTACCCATGTGTTCTTCCCCGTCTTCACAGTAGACAGAAGGCTGATGCCTCTGTGTCGGGCAGGCATGAAGGCAGTTGCTGTAACTTTCTGTGTCCTCTGCTTTCAGTTTGAAGCCCTGTACGGTGAGTAACATTTTGGATTATTCTCCTTGCAGTAGGTGTCTCTATAGAATATAATTTAGCCAATGATGAGAGACAGTAAATGAGGCATGATAGCAAGGGCTGGAGGAATGAAGGTAATGGAGGGTAACAGCTGCAAAAACACTGCTCTCAACTTCAATATCACTGGAGTTGTTGAGAAAGGAATTCCTGCCAGCATAGGACGTTTGCTCTGAAACTAAAAAGTACAAGTTTTCATTGTCTGTATTCTTTAGCTAATCTGCTCAGTGTTACCCTTTAGCTGTTTAGATTGAGATTGTAGCGCTCCAGCCAGCTTCCCGTGATGGATATAATATCTTACAGATCTTACAGCATGACAGTGAATAATAAAGAGAAACTAAGTTATCAATATTAAACCTGGTTTTGTTTGTGCAGGGAATTTTTATACGATGAAAAATGTATATGGCATGGAAGAGTAGTGCAGGCTTGAAACACAGACTTGAAAGGAAGCCTGGAATTCCTATGCTGTGTTTGAGAAGATGCACAGTGACAGCACCAATCTTAGTCCAGCCTCAAGCACAGACATATAAAACATAGCATTTAAAAGGAATCAGTGTTTTATCCCAGCTGTGCAAAGTAAAATATCACATCTTTATCTGTAACCCCTCTGAAATCCACATATTAATGGAAATGTATTTCAGCATGGAAATACAGATAATAACAGATTAAGAAGGGTATTTTTTTTCATACATATTCTGTCCAAGGATTTGGTATGATGCATCATATAAGTAACATCAGAAATTTAGTGTGCACAGTTATCAAACACCATCTAAATATGCTCCTTTGTTGTACATGCCAAGGCTACTAAATATTGTTTCTGAAATTCTAGTGAAAAAAGATAGAATTTAAGTATTCCTGAAGTTTCAGGAAGAACTTCAGCTTTCCTATAAATTAAAACTAGTTTTCAGCTCTTTAGTTATGTAGATACATTTTTGAAAGCTAACTAATGTATGGATAGTATGCTGAGTTTTCAGATAGAATGAAAAGATGGGGGAAATCACAAGAAAGAGTAATCGTGATCAGTATCTCTAAAGGGAGTTCTGCTTGGAAAGTTGTTCCTAAATCTACTAACAAAAGATCCTTTGTTGGTTACTTCTCACCTAGTCAATTTAGCATGAATACCTTACCAGCATGCTTTTACACACGACTGAAGCTATCTAGAAAGCCCTTCCTCATGGGAAAAAATAAACTATAATTTTAAGGGTGCAAATAATTGTTCAGTCTGATACCAGCATTCCTCTCTTCTTTCTCCCTTCCTTCAAATATGGAGGGTAGGATTTGGGCAGGGGACTGGGGAAAGGAGATGACAAGAGAAAGAGACTGTGTGTAACAAGAAATAGTATCTCTCATGTGTTTTATCTTACAGTGTTCTCAGCATAACTAGTGACCTCTGGGTGTAAATAGGTCACAGGAGGTGATATATATGTGTGCATAAGTGCATTATGATTTGCTAACCCAATTGTGATAAAGAAATGGTTCATAAGAGCAGGAAGCCTCTCTGTTGCCTGCAGAGAAACACAGGCAATGGGATTTTGGAACATGGAGCTGTAGGTAGGATTCTGTTGCACTTGAGGCCCTTGCTATGAAATATTACACACGAAGTGTTGCACACCAACATTTTCAAAGTGTTATCACTTCACCCACGGATGTCCTGTTGTCAATACAGAGGAAACCATGGTAATTTCTTAGAAGGGCTTCTGAAATATTATGAACACTGGATGTTCTTTCTGTGGTGTATTTGTATATGAATTTCAGTATTTCTCAACATAAGCTATACCATAGAAATAATTCAGATTAAAGATGGCTTCCTAGAATAAATCTGGCCATTACAGCTTTTCTCACAAACACTCCTTTCTCACTTAATCCTGGATTCTTGAAAGATAGAAGCATATTAGTTTTAGGCATATGACTAATGACACTAAATTGACAGTGTTATCTTTCAGAGTGCCTTGCAAGTTTGAAACTATAGCAACTTAAAATCTGTGTGCAGTTTCATTATGCATTTAGTATTAACAAAACAAATATGTTAGTCTTAAAGGCGGTGTCTGTGGTTTCCTTGCTCATCTTCAGAGGCAAACACACACAGGTGAAATCATGCTTGTTCTTTTTACCAGCTAGTTAATTTTCTGAGAGCTGGGGCAGATCGTACAAACAGTAAGAAAATCAAGTGACATTATTCTATGCTCCTGGCTTAAACCCCAAGCTTGAAAAGTGATTGAAAGTGGTTTTTAAACTTCTGTTAGGACCAAAATGAGTAATGGATTGGTGGTGTTTCCAAATAGTGCTGGGTCTGTCAAAGAATAGCTAGAAAGCTCAAAATTCCAGTCCCATTAAAATGAAAAAAACACACTTTTCATTGGTCTCAGTATCCAAGCACACTACCAGAGAAATTCCCAAACTTCTGCCAAAAGGCTTTTCTGCTACACTAAAGATGAAATTGAAATGGAAATGTACATGCCTGTAAATATACATACTCAAATGTACACACACGCAAGCTCTCCTTCAGAGTTTAACAGAACAAGATGTAACTTTCAGACACATGTTAATCTCTTAGATTTATATCTAAACCACGATATTTGTCTTGGTATTCTGCTTCACATCAGGTGAGGCAGGAACAACTCCTTGCAACTCCACATTGTGACACTGCTAGGAAAGAAACCAAAGATTTGTTTCCCCTTTCCTCAAACTTTTTTATGCAATTGAATCATCTTTTTCATCTTTTTTTTTTTTTTTTTTTTTTTTAAATGAAAAATAACAAAAAGGAATCTTATAGCCTAATCTAGGCATTTTTACTGCTGAACCAGTGAAATTCTACTGTTCCGTTTCAACAATACAATAATGTAGACTTCTATTCACATATTTTTGAGGTAGAATTAGGGACAATTAGTCCCTAATTAATGAATCGCTCAATATAACTGGATGTATAAACCCAAGGTTCCAATCTCACATCCTACTAAATGTACATTTGTTCTGACTGGAGCTTGGCAAGAAACATCCCAAATGTGTCCAGCCATTAAAAACAGAGTGCTACAGGTCCGTATGATTACTGAGGAATGAATGGGTACAAATGGGCACAGATCAGCAGTCAGGCACGGGGAGGGGGAATGAACAACTTTTTAGTATTCAGCAGGTCAATTCGAATTAGGAGCTGATGCAGAATATCTAGTGAATTGGAAATTTATGTCAGTTCTCACCCATTGTGGTCACCCATGTAGATGATTTCATGTTTTAATCTCAGGCACTGTTAATCTAATTCTAAATGTGCTGCCTTTATCCTATGCTAAGAATAGTCTTCTCTATGGGCACTTGTTTCAGAGGAATACTAATTACATCACCATTTACCAAAATGCTCATTCAGAGAAATGTATTTCTGAGTGTTCCTTGAAAACAGGCATTTCAGGCTTCTGTGTTGGAGAGAATACAAAACAATCTTTCAGCTTGCCACAAGGTCACATGGACTAAATGCTTAACGACCTCTCTCTGCTCTTTATCATTAAAAACAAGGATTAAAACCATGATCTCTGACAAATATTTTAAGCCACGTGGTATGACAGGGCAATTTCATTAGCTAACAGCCAAATTGAACTATTCTCAGAGACAAACAGAAAATAAATCTGAATCTGTTACTTTAGTGCTCAGAGTAGGGTTGTCACAAGATCCTCTGGGACATCGAAGGAATATGGCATCACTTGACCCTGTAGCTGCCCTGACAGAGTCAGTATTTGCCTTTCCTCTCAGATGACCAGTGACAAATGTAGAGGTCTCAACTCCAGGTGGATGCTTCTCAAAAATATCAGATAAGTTTATACATTCATCATGTTCCCTAGCTTCTGCTGTACATTTGGCTTTTTCTCCCCTTCCCTAGATAATTTGTTGTGTGTTTGGCCTAATTTTAAAGATATATGTTACCAAACTACAGGATGTCAAACAACAGAGCATTTTAAATGACCTTTATCACAAATGCTGTCCTCATAGCAACTATTTTCTTTCCTCATGCAACACATATGTCATCAAGAACTAGTTCTTTATTTGACCTTTGCTTTCATCTTTTCTGACTATATAACATTTCAAGGGTTTGCACTTTCTGTGCCTTCAGTGGTTCTAGAGCTCTATTTCACTATGGCTTGACAACCTGTGTGTTTTCCCTGCCTTATCTTCACACCAGTGGAACAAGATGCTAAATACCTTGTTTGTTATCATGCACTTAAGTAATAGTCCTGAGAGAAGTACAGATATTAGAGCTGTCACTGAATTAGATAAGGGTATGTGACTGTGCACAGTAAACCAGAAAGAATTTGATAACTAGGGAAATGGTAAATCATTTTATCAAGAAGGGATAACCATTTCTACTGTTGTCTAACTGAGCATCACAAAGTGTCTTTCAGAAGTCCATTAGCTTCTGTGTCACACTAAAGCTATCTTAAATGAATATCATTCATTTCAATGTCCTCGCCAATAGCAGTAATTGAGGAGCAAGAATTAAAAAAAAAAGTAAAAAAGCATGAACACTAAAAGACTGAAAGAGTTGATATCATACAAAGGCAGCCAAAAGAGAATGATCCTATGTTCCTGTGCATTAACAGGCCAAATGTCAAAGATAACAGTTGCCTGGGAAAAAAAAGATTATTTATACCATGCAATCCATGCAATACCTAGCACAGCTGGGTGTCTGGATCTATCTAGACTACCATGTAGCTGTAACAATAATAGGATAGTGTATCAAAGTCTAAGTATTTGCCCTCTATTTCCTTAGCATCATAAAATCCTGATGTAGATATATTTCATTCTAAGCAGCATCTGAAGAACTTACTCAGGCTACCAGAAAATAGGAACAGCAGATAGAATTTTTTTCTGTTTCTCTGTCTACTTATCTGAACATTTAATTTTAGGGAAATTCCAAAAAAGAAAAATTCCAAATGAAACACTATCAGACTGTGGTATGTTGCCAGTAATAGCATACAAGCCATTCCAAAGTGTTGCCATAGTGTGTGGTGATGGACGCAGCAGTTTAAAAAACAAAACCATAACAATTATTAAAAATGTGTCGGTGTTCTGTAATGAAGATCACCTATGAACAATAAAAGAAAAAGTTGCTATTGAAAAGGAACAAAACCATATGGATTGCTTGAATGTTTTCTTGATGTATGTATTGGACCATCATCCAGATGTTTCAGTGCTGTGTCAAGCAGTGAGGGAAGCAGAGCAAACATTGATGGAAATGAGAACTTTGGTCTGGGAAAAACATAATGCCGGCTTATTGCAAAATCAGGACTCATGAGAAATCAAAAATGTGCTTTTTTATTTCAGGCAGATTTCCTCAATAACTTGGTGAAAGGATTTAACTTTCACGTCAGTTCTATTCTGAAGTATGTGTATTACTTTGCAAAGGTGTTTGAAGAATTCGTGAACGTTGTGTGTATGATCAATATAAATTCTTGCCTTGGGTGTTTTCTTTCTACTTTGATTTTTATATTTCATTCTTTTATCATATCATGACTTTAGAGTGTAGCACAGAAAGGAGCAGATAGGATAATGATGCAAATTACAGAAGAGCTTCAGCATCTTAACATTGCGTGGTTAACCCCCTGTTTCTGAATTGCTCTTATGAATCTTGAACAGAAAAATATTTTGTATTTTTCAGGAGTTGACAGCTGCTCATCATGTGCATGCAAAAATATAGGTAAGATGCATTTACCTAATTCGGTTTACAGTTTTAAATGCCTTTCTACATCAGAAAATATTGCCTTTAAAGGAAAAAAAAATTTACTGCACATTTTAACATACTTTTGTCTGAGGGAGTTTTCTGTGCTATTGGTTACCAACTTTACAAAGTCAAACTGTGAGGTAGCAGGACGTCTTTGGTCAGATCACTTTCTTTGCTTCTCCAAGAAGTTTGTATAATGAGTGTCACACAACATCTGAGAGTTTTTCATAGAGATTTTGGAGGGTCAAATGTGATTTCAGGATTGCATGTGGGTGCATGCACACAGTAACTGTTGTCCTCTACGCCTTCCCTTTATCTGAACGATAATGGTGCTATAGTCATCAAAGCAATGAGGTTGAAACTTTATGTCATGTCTCAAATCACTATCTATTCCACAAAGTCAAGTCAGGTCTTGTGATTAAGGCAGTCACGTAGGAACTTGGGGTTCACATCGCATTTTAAATTTTCAGCTACATCATCAAACTAGTTGTGTTGCCAGGCCCAGAAAGTGGTGGTGAATAGAGTTACACCCAGCTGGTGGCTGCTTACAAGTGGGGCTCCCCCTGCCTCAGTTTTGGGGCCAGTTCTGTTTAATATCTTTATCTCATTTATCACCTTCAATAAATTTGCAGACAACACCAACTTAGGTGGGAGTATAGGAAGGCTCTGGACAGGCTGGATCAATGGGTTGAGATCAATTGTATGAGGTTCAACAAGGCCAAGTGCCAAGTCCTGCACTTTTGTCACAACAACCCAGGCAGCCCTCCAAGCTGCTGGAAGAGTGTCTGGAAAGCTGCCTGGTAAATGTCCTGAGGGTGCTGGTCAGCAGCCAGCTGAACATGAGCCAGTGTGTGCCCAAGTGACCAAGAAAGCCAGTGGCATCCTGACCTATATCAGTTACTGTGTGACCAGGAATATCAGGGCAATGACTGTCACCCTATACTCAGCACTGGTGAGGCCACACCTCGAATTCCATGTCCAGTTTTGGGCCCTGCACTTCAGGAGGTGTCAGAGGTGGGTCCAGAGGAGGCAACAGAGCTGATGAAAGGAGTGGCTGAGGGAGCTGGGGGTGTTGAGCCTGAAAAAAGGAGATTCAGGGGAGAACTTGCCATTTTCTACACCTACCTGAAAAGAGGCTGCAGCAAGTTAGGGCTCAGTCTCTTCTCCTAAGTAACAAGTGACAAGAGAGGAAATGGCCTCAAGTTGCATGAGGAGAGATTTAGACTGGAAATTAGGAAAAATTTCTTCACTGAAAGAGCAGTCAAGCATTGAACAGGCTGCCTGGAGAAGTGGTAGAGTCATCACCTCTAGAGGGATTTAAAAGACACATTGGTGTGGCACTTAGGGACATGGTTTAGTAGTGGACTTGGCACTGCTGGGTTAATGCTTGGACTTGATGATCTTAAGGCTCTTTTCTAATCTAAATGATTTTATAATTGCATGTTCAGTAGGATACAGATCATGAACCATAAACCAGAGATAATTATTATCATTATCATTATCATCTTTGCCCCACTTGTTCTATCTATGAATAGGACAATCTGACACTGAGGCAGGGATTATATGTCTATACAATGTTTGGTCCAGGGGGCCTTTAAACAATATTTAGTAACTGATATTGTAAGTAATATTAGTATAACTTCAACATTTAGTAGCTTTAGTAGTAAATAACATCATCAAGGTCACTGATCTAATGCTAACAGCAATCTCTCCAGCCTTAGAGCAGATAACAGGCCATTTATTTTATCAGTAATGTCTAGCACAACCAGAATCATGCACTGGTATCTTATTGTGAGGGCTGCTTTTCACAACCAGACCATTCTGAGTACCTACATGCCTTAAATTACAATCACATGGTTCATTTGTTTTGTTTAAATTAGTTTCTTAGCACTTTAAGGAATCTTTTCACTGCTATGTGTGTGACTATACTGATTGTTTTAATGTCTTCAGATCAGGCCCATGTCTCTGATGCCCAGGTTATGGTGGAATTTGAAAATGGAAACTTCAATTTCACATTCCCCAACCCCAAGAATGTGAGTGAGTTCAGCATGACCCTCTTCAAAGGGCGTGAAAAGAAGGAAATCTGTGCACTGTATTTGAGCGAAGAGAAAGTTATCCACAGGAGTAATGTCACCTACTGTCAGACACAGAATTCAAGCAGCAGCACCACTTTCATTCTTAAAAATCTGGAAAGAAAACATATTGATGTCTATACCTACTGCCTGGAGATATTCTTACCCCCTCCTTACATAGATTGCTGTCTGAAAGAAACCTATTTATACATCCAAGGTAAGATTAGTTCTCCCCTCACTTCAGTTTGCTGATAAGTAGACACTGGGTTTAGCTATGCTGCAGTGAAAAATGTGACTAGAATTCACACAGCTAATTACCAGCCAGCTTAAAACTACTTAGCAGGGGGCTGGTAACAGTGGAGCTGTTTTGGCACACTGCTCAGCATGTCCTGTCCATATTTATTCATCTTCTTGGGCAGGTTTTGCAGGCCATGCTGTGTAGTGGTGGTTGCATCCAAGTAAGCTTGACTACAGCTTCTAGAGTACTGCAGTCTCTCCTTTACCTTCAACAGCAATTTTTAAAGTCTCTGGGTATAAATGCTAAGATTAGGTCTAGCCAGTGGGAAAAAAATCCATTCTGAGAGCTATCTTCAAAAGCCTAAGACTAAAGAAAATTGATCTTCAAATATCCATACCAGTAGTGGCATATGGAATCCTTGGATACCATTGAGGTGTGAAGAAGATGGTGTTCACCTCTGTGAAGCAGACCTTCAGCTTAAGGGCCCCCTTAGAGCAGACAAAATCCACAACTGTTGAGAATTTTTGGCCTTTTTCTGAGAAGGGCTTGGACTAACTCCAGAAGACTAATTGCCCAGGCTTTAGTTTTGACCTGTCTTTCATACAGTGGCTCTTTCGTATACTAAACCGAAAGAGTTAATGGTGGTTTTGCTCACATCAATTCTTGATTCTACATACAGTTCAGTTGCAGCATGGTACTGCCTGTTGTCCTTCCCTTGTTTTCTTTTCCTTTCTCCCAATACCATGAATAAACAAAGATAGAAGCTGAAATGCTACAGCAATTACATGGTTGAGTCATTGTTTCTCAACCCTCTCTGTATTTAAAAAGCTTATCAGAATCAAGCTGTGACATTTGGTTTTGTCTGCAGTGTCCATTTCCACTTGTATGGATAGCCAGATGCTCAGAGCTTTTTCTAAGCGTTTCATACCTTGTCATATTTTTTCCCAGATCTGGGCAAGGGCAGTCTTGAGTACCTCAGATTGCTTCCCTATCCAAACACGACTGCCAAAGTCTACCTTTCTTTTGACCAGGCTGCCCTTTAAATCACCTGTGGTACTTACTGCATATAAGCTTAAACCTTGTTCAGGTCTCAAACACCATATTGGAGGTTGGGATTTTTCTGGTTATTTTCTTTTCTTTCTCAGCACGCTCTCAAGCCTGGCTTGGCTTCTTTTCAGTCTACACTTTCAGCACTGTATACCAACAGTTTCCCCTCTCTTTCTGAAAAAATGCCATTCCTGCCTCCTACTGAATACACTTTTCAAAGGTAGTAATACACCTCAGCAAAGTCTTTCTTCAGAGTTCACTTTTTCTAAATTATTAATATGAAGAAGGAAAAGAAGTGAAATTATCTATAGAAAGCAAAAATGAAAATTATCAGTAATGACTTTTTTTTTGCCTCCCCATCTTCAGATAAGGAGGACTGTTTTTCACTTGGACTTGTGTCATGGATAATTATTGGCCTGATCATTTTTTCCTTTTCCTGTGTCTGCTGTGTTGTAGCCTGTTGCTTAAGGAACAAGGTAAGCAAATATATGAGATTGGGCAGAACCCTTCTTCCAAAGGTCATTGATGGGGAACTTGATTTAATGAGATTTAGGGAGTGGGACAGGCGTGTACTCACTCAGCATGTGCTGCGTTTTTTAACTAAAAGACTGAGTTGTTAATTTACCACTGGAATTCAAGTCATTGATGACAGTAGATTTAATTTTTCTAAGACAGATTTAATTTTTCTAAGACAGAATTGTTTATTGATTTAAAGGCTTGGAACCAAAGGAAAGAGGAGAAATGCTGCACAGGTCAGCAAAATTACTTTGGTAAGCAGTTCACCTGATTGTTTTCTTTAAGAAGGGGAAAAAATCATCAGTGGAGCAGTTCCAATACTCTTCTGCTGCAAAACCACTTAGATTTGACTGAGGAAAGAAGAAAGACCACGGACATTAGCTATTCTTTTAGGCAATGTGTGTTTTTTAATTTTCAGTTTGTTTTATTCCAAGTTTTCTATGTGAATTTGACATGTCTATTCTGACCTTAATGTTCCCACTGAAAACAGAGTAACTGCCCTACTTAATCAACAAAGGCAGGAGTGGCAAAGGTAAGTGATCACAAATTAAATTAATGGCATTTTCTCTCTGTTGGCAGAATCAGAAGTGTGAATCCAACTCCCATGAGTACAACAGTGAATACATGCCCATGGCAGCAGTGAATGCAGCTAAAAAAACAAGAATCTGAGGTTGTGTTAAGCCCAGTTGTATCTCTGCTTGTGTCTGTTGCAAGGCTTTCTCTGGGAGGGGAAGAACTACTTTGCGTCTCTGCCATTGATTCTGGGTGGGTGGGTGACTGGGTGGGATTGTTATAATAGCTTGTTAATGGAGTTCATGCTGCCACGTTGAAGGAAGACAAAACCAAAAGCAAAATCTCTGGAAACCTTTTTAATCATAACGGTGGGCTGGTTCCTAGAAATGCCACTGCTTCACGTCTGTAATGATCTTACGCACGGCGAAGAGACGCAAAACTGTTCTGTTCAGATTCTTGAGATGATGCACGGCACCCAAAATCTCTGTGGGGAAGTGATTTACTAGATTTATGTTACTGGCTAAGGGCAAATATTCTGCAGAGAATGAGGAACTTCCTAACTACTGAAGTCCTGAAGAAGCTACTAAATAAGCAGTTTTGGATATAGAACAGAAGCAGAATTTGGACTTATTCAGACATATGGGTGCTGCGCAGAACTGATTCTTCATCTCTATTCTAGGTATAAGTTGCTCGTGGCATGGAAATTTTGAAAGCAGAATTTTCCAGCTACTTGAACTTGGACAATGAGAAATCAGCACTTCCCCACCTTCCCCAGCTTCCCTGAGCCCTCATGATGGCCCTGTGCTCAGTCATGTGACAACCACTGTAGTACTGTTCTGAACTGTGTTTTGCTCTAGCCTTGTTTGTGAACTGGCATTCTGCCTGATCCACTGACTTGGACATGAAATGATAACAACATGTTAAAGATGTCAGCTTTTAGTTGAAGAAAATGTAAGATTCCTGTAGTGCTGCTACAGAGAGAACTTTTATTTTCTAATCTCCTTTATGATAACTTTCCACTGGGGACAAAAAAAAGGACTACCTCCAAAGCCAATGCTTGTGGTACAGCCATACTGTCATATTGCACATGCTCTTTTTTTAGGTTTAGTTTAGTAGGGGAACAAAACCTGAGAGAGTACAGCAGAGACTTCTCTGTGACACACTGCCTCAGTTATGTGCATCCGCATTTTTCATATTTGTGCTATCAATACTTCTCTGCCACTCACACCTTGGGGCTCCTCTTATATAACTAAACCCAGAATGTTTTTACTAACAGAGGAATACATTACCAGATTGACATATTGTAAGACTGCAGTTGCTCCTTAGGTCAGTTCAAACCTACAAGATCTGTCCCTAAACTAGGAGGCATGATCTCTCCTGTTCGTGTCTTGCAGCACAAACACAACACAGTCCCTATGGCCCGTATATTCATGGACTCTGCATTGCAATTATCTTCCTCTTGTGGTTTGACATGAAACCTTTACAACTTCCCCAGAGGGTTCAGGGGTTGCTTGACCTGCCTCAAATTGCTCAGGGCCTTCAGTATGAATGAAATGATCAATCCTTCATCCTCCATGTGAAATCCATCAAAATTCTGACCATCAATGACCAGCTGTGAATCCAGCTGCATATCTTGCCTGACACCTTTGGGCTGCTGGAACCAGAGCAGTACATTGATTCTGAACCTCTCTGTAACACATTAGAAACCCCCAAATATTGGTCAGAGGATATTATTGAGAGAGATACACAGCCTGCTTGTCTGGGAAACAGAAGGCTGGTTTCAAATTTGATAGGGCAAATGGGGATGAGGAGGAAATAAGCTGGTGCATCAAGAGCAGGGTTTTCCTCTACAAACACCTGGATACACAGAAGTATTGTACAGAGAAGGTGCAAACTGCTAACAGTGACATTAAGCAAATGAAAATGAGTAATGCATCAAATGAGGTGGGGACTGCCAATTAGACAGCCCTGCTCAGCTCCTAGGCAGAGATGGAGAGGGGAACCCTAGTGTATTGGGTCATATTACACTCTCTCCCACCATTCTTTGACAGGTAACTTGACCTCCCCAGCAAACTAAGCTCACCTCTGTACATCCATAAATACATTGATTTCACACTTTTTAAAAAAAAAAAATTGATGAAATTATTGTGTTTGAAAATTATTGCTGAAAATAGCTAACATCTACTACCTATGAGAAGAACTGGATGCAAGATCCTATGTAAGAGTGAAGAGTCCTATCTCCTGGAACCTTTCACCAGACTGAGAAGGAAATTCAAGTTATAAAAAGTTTCTGAAATAAGGAAAAACTTGAAGTTTGCCTTGGGATGCTGTTGGATGAACAAATGATGGAAGTCTGAACAAAGTAGATCAAAATACATACATTCTGCACTGGAAAGAAAATGATTTATATTCATTATAAGGAAGCTTGTGGAAGTCTTATGTTTCATTACTCATTACTTTTTGGAAAAATATATTTTTATTCTTAATAAAACATTTTTTTTATTATGCCATATGTGTCAATAACAATTTTCATGCATGAATGCATGTCATGTGAAAGAACTAATTTCAGTAAAATCCACAGCACAATAGGGAGAGAGTGCAGGGCAATTTATCTATGTATAACATTTGAGTGGGAAACAGGAAAAGTACTTAAGAAAAAATATTTAAAAAACTGAAAACCATAAATTTGGACCAGTCTTTAGGCAGTGAGGTAATGACACTGTTTACATGTGTTTATTTTCTATTATTTTCATGAGAAAGTGTTTTTTCATATTGTCCCATATCTTCTTCCTTTCCTATAAACCCTTATGCAGTATGCTTAAAATGTCCCAGATTATTTTGGGACATTTTTCAATTTCTTTCAGCCATTTTCCAATATCTCCAAATCAAAAGGAGTTGGAAGAAGATAAAGGATGGCAGAATAAAAATTAAAAAAAAAAAAAAAAAAAAAAAAAAAAAAAAAAAGTAAAAAAAAAAGTAAAAATAAGAACCAAGTCTATAGACTGTGTGACAAGAAAGGATTAAAATAAAAGAAAATAAAGAATAACAATGAGTAAGATGAAACAAAATGCTTGATACTCTAATAGGTCATCATTTCAAAAAGTAAAATCTCTCTTTGGAAACTCCCAGTTTTGGGAAAAGACTGTTTCTGGGGGAAGGATAAATGATAAATGCATCATAATTTGAATACCTTCATATTTTGAGATGGTTTGAAATGCAAACCTTGGTATGTAATTTGCAAGTTTGTCTTTTCAAGCTGAATTATGAACCCAAGTATGAATGCTCTTGGAGTTTAATGATTAGCTCTAAGACTGCAATATCATATCTAATATATAGGATAGGGAATGAAATGACACTAAGAGGACCATTTTCCCTTAGTACAGGTATTTCATTGACTTCAAAGTTCAAATAGTTCTAAATTCTATCATATTTCCTACAAGTTTTAAGAAGTTTATACAAGGCTGGGGAAAAGAGATTCCCAAATTTGAGTAAAGCAAACAAATGAATCAAAATGAGCATTGGTACTGAAGATATCACACACCATTTTTCATAAAGTGTTTTATAATGTGGGAAGTTCCCTATCCATTTGAATCTATAAGTTACTATGCAGAAAAATGCAGCAAAAAAAAACCCACCCCAAAACTACAGGTACTTGAATATATTTAGTTAAAAATAAATCCATGTGGTCAGTAGGGACTTCTGACTATACAAGATTTACTGGGGTGCTGGATCTAAGTCTCTGCCTTTGACTTTAACTGCAATGAGACACTTTGTATACCCAAGTCCCTTAAGTTGTTCAGTCCATCATGGTTATAGCAGTCTACCCACTGAGATAAAGATCTCCCATTTCCTTGAGAGATGAAAGTTTGTATTTATGTTCTGTGATTAGGAGTTCAATTCAGTGAGTGGGGTTGCCTGGAGAAGAGGGAGGAATAAGAACGATTAAACAGCTTTTCTGGCAAAATGAACAGGACAGGTATGAACTGGAGATATGAATAAGAGGTCAGGGGTGAACTTCATCTAAATGAGTGTGCCTGTGCTATTTAATTCCTCTTGGGAGTAATAAGATCTCATATGGCTTGAGATCAATTTTTAAAAAGAGATAAATCAGTGCTGATTATCAACAAGAAAGATTTAACTGCTGCACATATCAAGCACTATCATTTTTAAAAACTGCAAACATTAACAACTTTGAAATATCGAACGTTCTCCATGTATTAAATCCTGCAACACTCCTCCCAGTTTTTAGTACACTGTTGGCAAATCCAACACCAATGATATTTCATCCCCTGTCTCAAAGTACTGCAGCAGCAAGTTTCACTGCAGCTCATATATTGTATTGCCATCTCTCAAAACTGAGACCAGGATTTAACATCTGGATCATGCAAAGACTTGCAAGGGGGAATTCTCTCATGAGAAGGAAGGTTCATTTGATGCCCTAGAGTTCTTCTAGAAAAATCTCTGAAACACTGAGAGAAGTGGAAATTATGTTAGCTACAGCTGGTGAGAGAAGGAGGGAGCATATTGCCTTCCAAAGGTGGCAGTTCGAACATAGTCTATGGAGTATGAGAGCACTGCATAGGCTTTTCAGGCTCCTGAGGCCAAATGGTAGAGGAAGAAGCTCAAAACTGGGATTCTCTGTCCTTTAGCTGGCTACTTTCCTCTACAAAATGTAAGGTGGGTTTTTTTTGTCTATTCAGTCAAATAATTCTCCCTTTGAAAAACAACAGCCCCCACCTTAAAAACACCTAACCCAAAAGAACAAACCGAACCTCCAACCTCCCTAAAAAAAAATAAATGAAAAAATTGTTCATTAATGCTCTTTTGGGCTTGAGTGAAACAATGGATGTTGTATTAAGCACTTGTCTGAGTGCCAGCAGAACTGCCTGGGTTAATGCTCCATTCTATGGGGCTGCCACACAGCTGGGCAGGACCAGGACCATGAGACAAAGGGACAACAGGATCTCTCAAGGGAATCAGAGCTTAGTGCTGCTGCTCTCATGAGATGGAGTTATACCTCAGTAGCTCTTGCTACCTACATCCTTGAAAGCCAAACCAGTGCTTGCATTTCTATCCCTTCTCCTGGCTGTGTCTCTGCTGTTCAGTCACAACCACAGCTCCATGGAAATCTACCTCATTGCACGCCCTGGCTCTTCTTAATGCCTGTGCTTCAGAAGCCCAGGCAAGAATTCCCCTCGTGCAGCAGGGTAGTGCCCCAGGACAGGGGCTGACAGCAGCAGGACTTCAGCAGCTCACTTATGTAGAAAGGGGGAGTTCAGGGGAAGGGCCTGGCAGAAGGCCCTGCTTGATTATACTGTGGTCATGAAAGAGAAGTTAAAGACATTGTCTTGGCTGTGTTACCTGACATCCACTCAGCTGATTGACAAAACCTTAGCCAGACAGCAACTTCTATGACCTACAGACCTTCTGTAGGCTACAATAAACAATCTTTAAGGCATAATTTCAGAGCAAAAAGTACTTTACTTCTAAATAAAGTAATATTTTTTACTCAAAAAGCTGTGGTTTTGGTTTTTTGCTTTTTGGTTTTTAAGTATTATTAAAACATGCAGCCAGTGAATAGGGATCTATTTCAAGCACAATATATTTATTTAGCAAAAGAATCCCTAGCCTGGGGCTTCATCTGTAGGAGGGTCTGATGCAGACACTGTCCTCCCAAACCCTGTTCCCACAGTTTTCCATCTGTGAAGGAGCTGCTCAGCCCGTGGCAGGGCTGTGCTGTCAGCCAGACAGGCACCCTCAGTGGCCCACAGCAGTCTGGCCTGACCAAGGAGCCACATCAAGTGCAAGAGATTCTGCTGAGTGTCTTTTCTGCATTTCTTTCTTTTTCACACTGTCAAGGCAAAGTGGTATGAATCATTTCCTACTGCACCATCCCAGCCACAAAAACTAAAGGAAACTTCATCTGCATCAGGAATCCCACCCAGATGAATCAGACCCTGTTTTTTCTTCCTGCTAACTGGGTTGGTAATCTTTCTGTTTCAAGATCAAAGAAAAAAGCATGCTCTTTACTGGAAAATATAGACATACTAAAGAAAACAGCCACCCATGTTGAATAGTGGCTCATGATTCATAATTTCCACTGAAAATTTGAGTAAGACAAATATCCTTTTCAGTCAAGATGAAGAAAACATATGTTTTATTTAGTGAGAAAAGAGGCCTCTATATGTTTTAAGAAAAATCCTGCCTCTAGGCACAATTATTAAACAAAAATCTCCAAGTGACCAAATGCCTTCAGCACACAGGTGCCAGCTCTCCTTCTGTAATTATAACTAGCCAAAACATCTTGTAAAGACTTGAACAGTGTTCTGGTAATGGTGACCCATTTCCCTTTCCGTGACAAAATGTGTTCCATTAGTAGACACCAATAAGAACAAGAGCTGTGAAGAAAAACAAGCAGAGAAACATTGCTACATGGCTAATTAAGGTAACAGGATAAAACACATGCAGTGGATTTTTAAAATGCAGACATTCAGTCAGATCAATTTGATGGCTCATCAAAGAATTCTATCATGAAGTGGTGGCCATCCCACCAGGGCCATGGAATCCTTTCTTAGTCATTTTTAAGGTACACTTTCTCTGCTTTCTGTGGTGATGGAAAATGCAGGTAAAGAATATGAGTTTAGAGGAAGGACAGCAAGGGTAATTTTCAGAAATTTAGGTGCAACTGAGCAATCCACAAAGGACCTGCTTGCGTCTATGGCACCTTGAGCTGTTCAGAGATGTTGTCCTAAGAACCCAGTAGCAGAAAAGTGCTAAAAGTGCTATTCCTTTGCCTATGTACGGTAGGTCCCTGAAGTCATACTCCAGCAGCTCAATTCACAAGTGTTGTCATGGGATAAATGGCTTTCATGTCAGTAAGAGATTTTTAAAAAATGGGTAGGACATATGCTTAGAACATGGCTCATTCTCCAGTAAGATACTGGTGTCCTGTGTGATCTCAAACACTCAGGCTTCTCCAACCCAATGTACAGCTGCCCCAGACTTGGAGAAGGGATAGAGCATGTTCTGCAGTCTAATAGTTACACCCTCACAGTACCATCACAAGGACTGCTAATGAACTTAGTGTGAAGAATCCAGGGTTAAAGTACCAAAACCATATTTTTAATCAGAACTACGGCTTTGCCTTTCCCAGGTGACTAGCAGTGACTAGTGGACTACAGAGGTTTCTCCCATACTCTCCCTCACCCCACTTAACCTTCACCCTGTTTCAGGTCGTTTAAATCACCTCTTATAGGAGGAGTAATTTGATCACCAGGCATAAGCTCAGTAAAATACTCTGCATTGGGTGAGCCACATGCTACTGACACAATTATAAATCACCTAATTAGGCATTTTGCAGCTGGATGCTGGCTACACTCTGTGCCTGCGGAGAGATGGTGGCCCATATCTGTCAAGGGCAAAGGAACACTTATGAAAGTTCAGAACTTTGGAGGGGTTTTATGCAACCATCTTATACATCATTGTCTGGTATCTTACACATCACCGGTGCTTCCTGTGTCCCCTGTGTCACAGACTAATACTGCTATAAGGAAACTACCAAGGATGTTTAGAGCTACCCCAGTTACTGCCTCTCACAGAGGCAAAATTCAGGCTGGCAGTAAGTTTTTAGTGGTTGAGGGAAGCAGGAAAGAGACCCTGGAATTAGTGGCTGGCAGAAAGTGCTGTAAGGTTTCAGGCATGTGTACGAGGAAGAAGGGGAGGGGTCTTGTCCTCTTCCCCTTCTTTCCCTTCTGCTACCTCACTCCTCTGGGTTACAGAATTCCCACCTGGGACCTTGGAATACTGATGCTCATTTTCCACTCCTGCAGGTGCCTCTGCTAATGGTGCTGCAGTTCTGAAGGGAAGGAAGACAAGAAATGGCTTTGCACGTAACTCTGCTCATACAGGAAGCAGGGTGGAAGAGATGAGCCCTGCTCTACAAGCCAGATGAGGACTATCCTTTGCCTGAACTTCAGGAAAGATTTTCTCAATGCCTGCGAACAGAACTGGGTCCCTTGAAATGAGGAAGGGAAAATTTTAAGAGGCTAAACAGATGAGGAGGAGTCAAACTTGTTCCTGTTGACAAATTGCATTCAAGTAATGCTTTGCAAAGCCACTTTATTTTAGTGCAAACTGTACAGACAAGCTTTAATAAAACTCCAAACTATGCAATGTTTGTTAAACGATCTGGACTTATTAATGAAGGTTGAGATTGAAGTCAAATTTGCTTAAAATACAACTAAACTGTGAATACTTTTGCCACATCTGGCTACTTTTGATTTGACATCAAAATAATGCAATTTTCACGTTACTTTCAGGATGTGCTTGTATTATAATAAAAATTTTGATAAAGCTCTGTGGTTTCATCAGATTTGCTTAAAGGTTTATGTCAAATTCAATCCCTTTATTTGCAGAGGTAACTTAAGTAAGACGAACTCAAATAAAATGAAGAGTCAAACTGGTTTTCTCTGGTGGTAAATGCTAACAGCCCTTCAGGCCAGGTCCAGCATTGCTGCAGTAAAGCTCCCGCTGAATTCTCCTTTCCCCCGTTAGAGGTCCCCAGGAATTTACCTTCCAGGTGGCTCTCTGGGGTCCTGTGTAAGGCCTGGACAATCAGGACTAACTTTCTTCAATTTTTTTCAGAGTCTTCAAATCTTTTCAGGACCACAAATTTTCACAGATTTCTCTGATGACCAGCAAGAGACTTCAGCACAGTAAATAGCCTGATTGAAAATATCAGAATGCCAGCCCCTTTCTTAATGCTAACTTATATAGTTGCCTCTTATACATCAAAGAGGGTTGAGAACCAATGCGAAGAGCATGAAAAGCAGCTGGTCTGTGATTTTGTACAAGTGGATCTGAGCTTACAACATAATTTTATTGACACCTGCACCTGCTGGTAATTCCAGGAGAGTCCACTGAACACATGCAGGGCAATATTTAGGGTATTCATGAAGCACTGAAAAACATCACAGATAATGTTGTTTGCAAATAACTGTAGAAGAAAATAATAGCAATGTTCACAAGTGGACAATCAAGCCCTTGTTTGGAAGTTCAGCTGGTGAGGCCAGCCAAAAAAGCATTTCTCAGTGTGGCTCTGCTCTGTAGGGCTACCAGCAACACAAAGAGAGTGAAATATTTTCATAATGAAACTACACATGTACTACCCTAAAGGCATGGAGTAAGCAGTTCTGTTAGGAGATGGTACTCTCTCCCTGATTGTATTCAAGGCAAGCGCATTCTGCTACCAGCAGTTTGCCTTTTCAATAAACCCAGATAGCTTCTCACAATGGCCTGGGAACAAAATCAGCAACTTCAGCAACACTTACCTTCAGTAAAGCAACAGTCAGAATCTTTTTATCAAGATTGGGTGTATTTTGGGAATACTAACTTCAATACTACCAAGATAAAAATAGCAGTATTTAAGTGAATGATTAACCAGCTTCTAGGAACCAAACCCCCTACAAACTAAATCTCTTTTTGAGAATTGTATGTTATCTAAGCACATCGAGATGTTGATGATGAAATAATTCAATCTATCATATATGCAGAAATGTTTCTGAGGAGCACAGAATTGATGCACACTTCCTTATAAAACCATCATATTGCCAAACAAATATATGTTCTCTTTTTTTCCTAAAGAAAAATCAAAGGACTTAAATGATACTTCTGTCAAATCATTTTGATCTCTCTACTGTTCTGTTTCATTCTTCCCCTTCTGTTCTTTCAGATTTGTCTCCTGCCTTTAATTTGGAGGTTCTTCAGTTGAGGAGTGTTATGCAGTGCAAGTATAGCAAGACCCTGACCCCTCCTTTTAGGCCTTCTGGTACACACAATGTAAATAGAATAAAATCAAATCAAATCACAAAAGTCTTCCCCATCTATACACATCTTCTGAACTCCACCTGCTCCAAGATAGCTCAGCTATAAATGGGTAATGCTCACTTGTCTTGGACGCAACAGCCGTGGAAGTGTCACCTCAGCCACTGCCTCTGTTTACTGCCAAAGCCACAGCAGGTGTGAGCACCAACACCCAGCTTTGATCTTGACCTTTGCCTTTTCTCTGCAAACAACTGTGGGTCAAAACCTGTTTACCACAAAGCACGAGCTCTGGTGGGTCTATCTGGGCACCTGGAGTCCATTTATTTCAGGTGCAGACAGTGTGGGTACTGTGCTGAGCTAAGAAGTCACTTCCATATAACATCGGCTAAGAATCTGTGAGCTTCCCTTGGGAACTCAGAGGATCCCAAATAAGCCACAGCAAATTCCACTTTCCAGTTTCACAGCTCAGTACTTTCCCCTCAGATACTGGCAACTCAGAGTACCTCTGCTGCTGGGAAGGAATTCCTTAGCAAGAAGTCAGGCTGCATGATTAAGGACTTCAGTGACCTCTACAGATGCCTGAAACTGGAGCAAACAGAAGCAAAGCAGAAATTAAGCTCTGAATCTGGCTGGTGCAGCACAGCTGGCAGGGGAACAGGGTCTGCCTAGAAATGCTGTGTTCCATGGGCTTGACATTCCTTTCATTTTCCAACTCATGGACACCCCTAATCCCAGTTCCAAACTGAGCTGAAAACTGACCAAGATAACTTTGTACCTGACTTCTGAGAGATGACTGATCATTGTAGCAGCAGAAACACAGCTGTCATGGCAAGGTCCCCATCATAAAAAATTATGACAGACCCTTCCCCCTGCAATGACAAGTGGGTTCAGAGCACCCTAACATATTCTGGGGCCGAAGTAATTTTTGGATCTCCCATAATTATATTCAGGCTTGTATGTGATGGATTTTCCTATTCTGGCTACTTCCTTGCATCCTGCAGCATGGATTTTTCACCTATGAGTCCCCACCATGGACACAGATAATGAAAGCAAGGAGTTTCTCAAGGCAGAGGTGCCTTCCTGGAAGAAGGGCAGGGGAGAAGCCCCCATTCAGGACCCAGGATCCTTGTGGTAACAACCTGAGCAGTGTAAAGTGGGGTAAGGCATTACAGACTCTATGCCGTGTAATATTCTCACATAAAAAGAGAATGTGCCTAGTCAGCTTAGGATAGCAAAGTCAACAATCTGTTTTGCAACCGTGTCTATGTCTCTTATGCCAACTGGAGATCTCATGGTGTGGTGCACAATGATAAAATTTAGGAATTAGGGTAATCTGTTTAAGAGTCCATGCATGGTAAAATCATATAATTTCTAAACCCTGTGCAGATCAATGTGGAGGTGGTTTCCTCCCAAAGAAATAAAGGTCCTGTTTGTTTGGTTTTTAATGTGTGGCACTATCATGCGCTCCCAGAGTGTTTTCATCAGTTGATCTCTAGTGTGTTACTCAGATGTGAAAAATTTCCTCAGTGAGAAAAGCTGGTGGATAACACCAGGTAGGCAGCCACAGCCCTGATTGCTGCTGTACCCTTGTCTTTGCCTGAGTGAGAAGGATGCAGCCAGCCCAGAGTGGCCTTTGAGATGTCCTGGTTGTAGACATTATTAGTGTTCTACAAACTGCTTAGACACATATGTGGTTTTGTGTTCTGAGAATTGGGTTGAATGATGGCTGAAAACATCAGTAAAAATGCCACTCGTGTGTACTATAGTTACAGATGATAAAGGAGAAAATATAATCAGTATTTTATATTATGTATAAACAAATATTCTGTATATTATGTAATATTTTGCATATATATATATGCATACATATGCATGCATGAATTATTATCATCAGTCTGTTCTGAATGACATCTAAATAATTATTTCTGATTTATGCTTCAAGTAAAAAAGCTGAAAAAGTTAAAAAAAATGCATTTTTTTAAAATCCTGGGTCTATGAGAAGACAGGGAGATACTTACCTTTGTTTTTTTGTTGGTTTTTTTTGGCTATGTATTAGACACAAACCCTTCCCTGAGAGGATGGATTTCACCTTATTCAAAGTGTTGTACGCAAGGCTTCGTAATCTCTAGGCTCTTTCTCAGAAAGGGTACAATTCTGTGAGACAGGATGTCAGATACGTGCCCCACACATATCACCCTCATCACAGTGAATCAGGAGCCCACTGACAGACATACTGTGCAATAATTCTGGCATATGGAAGGGCTTTCACAACTTTCACTATTTTTATTCAAAATCCAAAGGCTTTCTGATAACCTAGGGTTTAGCTTGACCATTACTTTATGAAGAAGGAATGTTATGATGGCCTTATTTGCCCTTATCAGTGTCAGCGTAACTCACAGGAACATAATGCCAATTGTCCTACATAAACAATAAACAGTACTTGTTCTTTCCTTGAAGGGGTAAGCAGCACAACCCAGGTATAGAAAGTCTCCTACATGCCACAAGCACTACAACGTCCATGCATATGCACCAGAGGGATGATTTGTGAATCTCTGTGGTGAAGAGGAATTCATGAGCAGCCTCTCAGCAAAATTACTTTAAATAAGGGTTAGTTTAGCATCCCTGGAAAATAATTTAAGCACTGTTATACATCTTTTTTCCAACCATCTGTTCACTGCTCAGCAGTACCTCAGGCAACTTAGCCTACTTGTCCTTTGCTCATGTGGAACAATAATTCCTGAAGGGATGAATAATAGCAGAGCAGCATAAATTATGCCCATTATTTGCCTCACTCAGGAGATCTAAAAAGAAGTTTCTTCAGACGTGTTGTTTCACCTGTAGGGATAGTTTATTTCCACTAAATCCTCTTCCCAAGAATGTGAAAATTTCAAGGATTTAACTGATGGGATTGTGAAACCTGAACTCACAATTTATGGGCAAACTCCAGCACAGGCTTTGCTGCACAGAGTAGAGTAAAAGCTCATGTTGCTTATATTGTCTTCTGAAAGCAGTTCCGTCCAAGCATCACACACCTCTGAGACTTCCATCCAGCTGCTGAAGTCAGCATCCCACCTCAGCTATTTCTTTTGCTGACTGCTTGCAAGCTTCACTCCTTATTTACTATTGCAACAAAACAACATCAGTAAAGCAAAATTAACCTGCCTCACGACAGTCTAACCCAGCTCAGGTTCTCTCTTCTCTACTTACTTTACTCCTTTTACAGCTGTAGCAGTTTCATTTATGCAAACCCTGTCCATGTTTCTAGTTGGCTTTTTAAAATTCTTGAATGTAAAAAGAGACAACAGTCTCCCCAGTAATATTTTACTTGGCACCTTGTTCTCAAGCACTCTAATAATTCCATCTGCTTTGAAAATGTCATTGCCCTACATTTGTTAATAACCTTTTCCAAGGTTCTTTTTATTTCCAGCATATATATATATATATATATATATATTCATATAGCCTCCTTTGGTAAAGGAAGGTTCTTCCCTTCTTATTTTCTTTCCCTTTTCCCCTTTCTTTTCTTT
Organism: Sitta carolinensis; assembly: GCA_032173965.1. NCBI lineage: Eukaryota > Metazoa > Chordata > Aves > Passeriformes > Sittidae > Sitta > Sitta carolinensis. The sequence continues at coordinate 25,030,346 of CM063288.1, forward strand.
TAATTTCCTTTAGAAAGGACTTTTTAGAGGCTATTTAAGACCTGGTAGTTCTAGGGTGGTGGTAGAAAACGGGGCCCACAACAGCAGCAAAGGATGTCTAGCCCTGCTGCTGAGTGTTACTGGCAATGATTACAGTCTGGTTTCAGGGCTCCTATCTGAAGGAGCTCAGCTGGGTGCTTAAGAGTGGTCTGGATCTAGAACGTGGTCCTACTCACAGCTGTCAGAGATTTAGTTTAGGTGTATCTTTGTCTCTCCATTTCTATTTTCAATGGCAGTTAATTTCTGTTCCCACATGTGCACTTGGAGTTTAGGTCACTGAGGGAAATCTGTTTAGGACACAAAAAGCTCAGCTCCAATATGACTAAAGGAGAAGTGAGGTGAGTTGCTGGCCAGGCTCCCACACCACCCAGCACCCTGCTCTCAGCAGCACCACAGCTTGACCTCACTGGAGTCCAGCCCACAGCAAACCACACACAGGTGCAGGTCTGCTTTTGCCTAGGGAGCAGGACTGTGCCTTTCACTCAGTATGACACACCAGGGAGGAAGATGATGTAAGACACAGCTCACTCTATTCCCCTGGGTTCTAGAAAGCTGTTTGGCTTATTGACAGAAGACAGCTTCTGCCTCAAAATGAGTGGAAGGTTTAGGGCAGGATCTGGATCTTGCTTTCAACCCAAAAAGCTGAAACAGGGGAAAAGCTGTAGTGAGTGTGCTGCCTTGGATTCATATGGATTTTATTTATTTGTTTGTTTGTTTGTTTATATGAAGTGAGACCTGGGGAAGTCTTGGTCTAAGCTCTCTTCTAGGAAGGCTCATCATTTGATTTTATCAGGTGTCAGTTTCAATCTAGTTTTAGAGTGGGGAGGGCGAATGTGCTCGGATCACTGCAAACCAAATTTGAAACAGGCTTTACTGGCACACACATTGCCAGTTTCAGTTCAGGTGACTCAAAAATCACAGAAACTGAGTCACTATTTCAGTGATATCAATTCCACCTGCAGCAGTAAATTGCTGAAACTTATCAAAATAGTTGTAAGATAGAGATGCTTCTGTTTTGACTCATCTTGTCCCTATCATGGACAGCTAGTGGAGGTTGGCTTTTAGCTGCGGCCAATGGTCATACTTTTTAACTGGGAGAAGTGAAAAATGGTGTAGTGGCCATTGCCAGGGGCTGGGTGACCTTTCTGTTCTGGGAACAGCCAAACTGACAACAGGCAAGTGCCTCTGACTGTGGCTTTGCTGCCTGTGCCACCTGTGTCCCAGAAGAATCTCCAGTTCTTGAACCAAAGGGTTTGAGCCAGTCACTTTTGTGTTGCCCACAGCAATAAACATAAGTGTGCCAGCCACCAGCCCTCTTTCCATACAAGGAGAAGAACAGATTGAAACTAAACACAGAGGCTGGGAGTCTGGGTCCAAGCAACCTATCATGGAATTAATAGAAATTTTCTCAAGTAAGGAGAATAAATTTACTATTCTAATTAAAACCGAAGTAACCCATATATTTGGGAGGATACTGATGGTGTCAGAGCTGTAGGAAGATATGGTTGAGTTCCTTATATCATTCCTTCACCTCACTTTGATCTCAACACTTAAGTTTAAGACGTGGCACTTAGAACAAACTCTCAGTGTGGTGCAGTAGGATGTTTAAAGAACCCTCACATTCTGTTTCCTTTCTGCTGAGTTCAGACTTTTAGATGAAATCATGCTGAAAAAGATGTTTGTATAACAGGAAAATGTGGTATTGAGATTATCAGAATAAGGTAGGCAGCAATATATTTCATGTGACTTGATTGCAAAAAATGACAAGGAAACCACAGGACATCGGTGTCAATGCAATGGAATGAGGCCATGAGGCACATGTTATGTGCCACAGACATAAGGGTTTGTATAGATTTGAATGAAATTCAATTTAGATCAAAAGGACCTTCAGGGCTTTTTTCTTCTTTAAGATAGAGGCATGTCTTTTGGCATTACACAGCTTGTGGCTATTCAGGCAGATCTGAAGGTAACAGGATGTGGAGCATGCACTTCTGATTTACTAGTACAAATGGCTTACATACGCATGGAAAGTAAACTGCTTTAAGCTCTTTAAGATCAAAGATAAGACTTATTAGCAGGACTGTCTGGGGAGATTTTTCTCATTACTTTCTTGCCATGTTAATTTGGTATAAAGGTACTTCCCTGACAGACCTATTTGCACAAGACAATACCCACATTTTGTAACACATTCCCTGCAGTAACCTCCATGCCAAGATGCCTGTACACTCTCTCACTCTGCTGTTACATTTTGTTTCCTTCTATTTCTCTTGGGACATAGAATCAAAGAATGGTTTGAGTTGGAAGAGACCTTCTATATCATTTAGTTCCAACAACACTGCCATGGGCGGGGACACCTCCCACTAGACCAGGATGCTCAGAGCCCCATCCACCTTGGCCTTGAACACATCCAGGGATGGGCATCTACAGCTTCTCTGGGCAACCTGTGCCAGTGTCTCACTGCCCCCACAATAAAGCATTTCTTCCACATATCTAACCTAATTTCCCCTCTTTCAGTTTGCTCCTTGTCCTGTCACTACAGTTCCTGATGAAGAGTCCCTCTCTGTGGCTTCCTTGCAGACCCCCTTCAGACACTGGAAGGTTCCTATGAGGTCTCCACACAACCTTCTCTTCTCCAAGATGAGCAGTCCAAACTTTCTCAGCCTGTCAAGTACCAACCATTCTTTTGATTCCTGTTTTCTTACAGCATCTTCTTCTACCTGCATCTAGGAAATAACAGCATGACAAAACACTTCTGAAACACTGCAGAAATTTTGGTTGCTATGACCTCATGGCAGAATGGTACTTTGTGGCAATCTGAAAAGCTCCTACATAACAGCAGTCTGCAAGAACTAAAATACATGGCCATGAAATACTGTGACAAATAACTCACAAGAGATATTTTACAATATTTTTCACTATTCCAGAATTCAGCTCAGTGTAACTGATCCCCAAAGAAATTTTAGCTGAAATTCAATGGCTTCTAGGACATCCTAGTAGAGAGAATTTATTCTGTAAAGCTGGTTTTAGTGAGGAGACAATGCTGTCCCTCAGAAAGCATTATCCTTCAGTTTTTTGTCAAGTTACCAATTTCATACTCATCACAATTTAGAAACTGCAGATGTAGCTTCTTAAATATCATTATCAAAGCATCCAGGACAAGACTCAATACATAACTTAGAATATGCACAAACCAGCTCTCTCAGCCTGATGTAGCTGATGGCTCCTTCATGCACTACTTTTTAAGTACTTTGTGTTCAGCTCTGTGCCCAGCCCCGTAGATTGAAGGCTCATGAAGCAGACCTCTCTCATCCTATTGCTTACAAAGATCTACAGAGTAATTCCCACTCCTGAAAACCATCCACCTCCAGTGAGACTGTGAGACAGAGCAGTTGGTCCTTGAAGAGCCCGTTCCTTAAAAGCAAGTGCTATGGAAATGAAGGGAAAGCTCTCATCCTAGCACTTGCTCATTAGCTGTGTATCCCAGTCCCTAATTCCAGCTACCTAGAACCTGCTTTTATACCAAAAGCTCTCAGCAATCCTTCAAGTCTCACTCCAGAAAGAGAGAAATCTCCTACTATTTTCTAACTTTCCATCTCAGCTTTTCTCAAGCAACTTTTGGAAAGTACTGAAATAAAGATGCTCTCCTCAAAGCTTTATCATTTTCTTCTGCTCATGAGGTCCTTGCATAAAGAATCTTTGCCTGGCTAACACAAATAAAAAATGCCACAAATGAACACCAAATCATCTGGGCACAGAGGCATTCATAAACAGAACACAGACATTACTGTTTGAGAAGAAATTATTCAGCTTGAATTTTTCAAACTTGAATTATTTCAAAAGAGAACATTTTATAATTTTCTGTTCACAAGTAAAGATCTTGACAAAACCAGCCAACTGATTATAGTCTTTCACAGAAACAACACAGGGAAAATTACTTTAAACAAAGAACTCTGGAATGCATTAATACATAATAACCCATTTCTTTATATATCCTTCTGACTTTCTCAGAAAGAAAAGCTATTTTACATACCAGATTCTGCTAGCCTTCAAATTGAGATCATGCTGGCCAAATTAATAGCACCATTCTTACTTGTAACAAGCATGGGACAATTCAGTGTGAGTTCTCTAGTAAAACGCCCATATGCTCTGAATTTTTTATGTTCTTAAAAAGCCCAGATTCTGTATGATGTTCTCTCACTGTGCAGGAAAATCTTTTGCACCTCATCTTCTCACATCAAGTTTTTCAAAGTAGGTGCCTACATCATGTTTCCCCAAGACACAGTGTTCTGACTTTATCACAAATGAAACCAACTTGTGCACTGGGTTTCTGGTGAGATGTTCAGTATTTGGAAGTAGGAGAAAAAGAAGATATGCCTAGTCCTCATTAAGTTGTTTCTTTTCAGAGATTAAATGTTAATAGGGATTTTCAGTGCTGAGAGAAAACTTCAGATAAGACATTAAACTATTGAAATTACTTATTTAGAAAAAGAGGTGTACATCACTGCCACATCTAAGGCTTTCCAGTGCGTAACAAGATACTAATTTTTTATAAGAACCTCTCTCTTTCACAGAAACATTTCATAATCCTAAAACATGTAAATGCAAAAGTGTCCCAGTTTTGATATTGAAATGTAGTCACCTTTCAGTTAACAGAACTTTCAGGATTAAAATATCTGTTTCAGGTATATGATTCCAAAAGTTACTCGTATTTGTTCATCCCCCTAATAAATATGGCTGAACAGTAAATATGTTTTAGTTAGTACTTCTACGGTGTTTTCTTCAGTGAAATTTGAAGAATTCAATATCTAAAATTTTAAAAAATAATTGTATTATAATCTACTCAGACACATTGTTGATTTCAGGTTACTTGCCTTCAGAAAAACATACATTTTAATTTAAAAATTCTTTATAGTCTTAACTCTTAATGAAAGGTGTCTTTGAAAATGCACTTTGTTACATATTTAAGGAGAATGAGGTGCACACAGACCCTGAGAAGGACATTGCATTGCTTTGTGCAAATCTGGTCTCTCTTTGCTTTTATTATTAAAATTGTCTCTGTTGTAAATAGAGACACTAAGTTGCTATTAGTCTGAAAAAAATTTTTCTTGGTCTTTTGCAGGTTCATGTACAAATGTTCGTCATATGCTCTTCATTCTGAGTCTCCATTATGTTCTGTCTCTCCTGTTTAGACCCAAGTGACTTGAAAGGTTTATCACATTAAGTGAATTAATTTGATTTCTTTCAATAGCTGGAATGTAGAATTTCTCTAGCCCATCTCTGCTTGGAAGACAAGTTGATTAACATAGATATCCAGAAATATAACTGCAGACTTATTTCAAAATATCAAGAAATAGAGAAATTCCATCACTTCTTTTGAAAGTTTATTTTACTGGTTGATCACTTTCAGAGCTAAACTCCTGAACCTTTTATTTGTGTGGGTAAATCCTTCTCATCAATCTCATTTCTGAATTACTGCACATGTGTTGGTGCTACGTGGCTCTCTTGCTGTCAAAGTATTTGGAATTTGGGACTGCACATTGAATTTACTCAAATCTGCTGTCAGTACTGATCCATTGCTTGTATTGTAGTAGCAAATAGAGACACCAGCTAAGATTTCACTGACAGGTGCACAGTATGTGTATGTTTCTGTGACAAACAGGCAAACTTCAAGCTCTGAGAAAAGTTCTTCCTCTTATTGCAGATGAAGAAATATGAATTACAAAGGAATTACAAAGGAATTACAAAGGAATAAATGAAGATCAGCATTTGGCTATGAAAGTTGCCTGAGAGGAATTTTGTGGGAACTTAACCCAGAAAACAAATTAATGTTTAAAAGTCCTGGAAAAGAGCCAAAAAAATTATAACAGATTAGAGCTCCTGTCCTAATTCTGTTTTCTGATACCAAACTGCTTACTGCCTCATATCCTGTAAACTCAGTCCATGCCTTGAAGCACTCCTACATACAAGGCACCAGACTGACACCACTTGTGTAATTTCTGTCTAAGCCAATTACAAATTGGGAAGCTTTTAGTCAACAGATAATGTGATAGTTTCACTGTCTTTAATGGATATGAACAATATAGGTTGTGCCTTGTTACATAAATTTTCTTCTTTTGCCAGTAAAAGCATTCCTGTAGCCAGAGTATTGTGTGGCACATTGACTGAGTGAGTGTTTGGTGACAAGCTGATTCAAACTCACTTCCTCTGGGGTGCTGCCATTTGGTTCAAATTTTCACTGAGTTCTTTTCTGAGTTCCTTCAATTGTTTTTTTCATGTTTCATCCTGTAACATCTCAAGTAACACAATACAACCGCTACTGACTGCTATGGTTCTTGGCTTGTCCATCTAATTATCTAAACCCTGAAATTATAGAATATTCTCTTACTTGGCCCAAGATGGACCAGAGACAGACCTAAGTATAGGTTTGTAAAGCAGCCTTACAGTCTTCATCTTGACATTGCATATTTGACTTTTAATAGGTATTGTTTCTATCTTGTGTTAGTTTCGCTGTCATATACAGAGAGTATTTCCACTAATCTCATTATTTAAAACAAGATTTTTGCTTGCTATGTGGTAGATTTGCATATATCACTCTCGTCAACTAGAATGAAAGTTACTCATGTAAAAACCCCGGTGGCAGATTGTGATAAGGCAGATTTGACACCCATCACTCTGCAGATAAGGATGCTACAAAGACATTGACATTTGTAGTGAAATGCTCTGAAGAAGGACTGTATATAATTGATAATGAGATGCAGATGGCTGGAACAAACTGGATGCCAAAAGGTGACCAGCCTTGGAAAAAAGTTTGTGGCAGAACTCATCCTATAGGAAAGAGCAGAGATAGAAAGGGTAGGCCTGATTTGCTTCTCTATCCTTACAGCAGGATAAGTGCTACTGAAAGTAAAAAAGAAGGACTGGGGAGAAAACCCTTCAGGATCAGAAGACGGGGTTGGAAGATTTGACAGCAGCACAATAGTTTGCCTGTTTCCTTCTTCCCACCTCCTTCCATTTCACAATGAGAGTCGTTGAGTGACTGGTGAAGGTTCCCATCTTAAACCCACTATGTCTTAAATGCAGGGTTAAAAAAAAAAGTAGCAAGCGGTTATCGAAATGTCATACATCATTTCCCTTGCCACCTGCACGAAGAATTCTTTCTATCTTTCTGTTAGAGAAATGGCATCCTCTATTTACTTGAATGGCAGACAGTACTTTCCCCTAGCTTCTACTTTAAATAGTTTCAGATATAACTCAAAGCTGATTCAGAACTACAATTCTGATTTCCTTGCCACCACCCTGGTGAATGGTCATACAGTACAGCTATTGCTTATGAATAACCACAAGTAACCTCAAGATCTAGCCAAGCCTATTGTAGGTTTTAGGACTCTGTTTGAAAATACAGTCCACTCAGCTAACTGAACTTGAAATGTGGAGCCTGGGACTGGCCTAAAGAAGTATACTTCTTGCCTGTAAATGAACTAAGCCAGGGGTTTGAAATCTTCAAGAAACCTTGAAGCCAGAAAAAAAAGCTTCCAGTGAAATCTTACAATCATCAAGCCTGGGAGAAGGCTTTAGATGTAAGCTTATGACTTGTTTGCTACTTAATGTTGATTTAATAAGCTTGTCTCTATTCCATTAATTCTTTTAATGCTGGATTCTGCTGGCTTACAGACTTCTTTCTTCTTCTTAAAGAAAGTGGAATCTAATAGCTTGTTACCTCAGAGAGATGCAATGGTTTCTTTTCCACATACTACCACAGACGATCTCTTGTATCAAGAATTGATCAGCATTTACGGGAATTTTCTTCAAACAGCTAAAACCACAACTATTAAATACAGAAAAAACCCAAAGATATCTCAAATAACTCACTAAGAGATGACTGACTGCAGGAAAAAAAAATGGGAAATACACCAGGCTGAAATGTGGAGAGAACCATGCCTTCTGTTACATTTTTGGGACTCTGTTCTTCATAATGAGAAGAGATCTTGAGATCAGAAGGAATCAGAACACCAAGATGCAGGTATAAGACGTCATGAACAAAGATTACATAAATAACCCAAAGAGCTATGAGGTCCCCTTCCAGAGGTAACCCATGCGAGCTGATGAAATGCAAGGCCTCTCAATGCCACACGATGGAATCCAAAGAAGTTGGTGCCAAAAGACTCTGAACGCCTGCAAAGCTGCAGGCACGGATGAGCTGGGCAGGGCTCAGGCTAGAGGGCAGGGCGCGGGTGGGTGCTGGCAGCGCCCCCGGGCTCGGCTCCACCGCGCCGCGCCACACTGCTCCTGCCGCGGGCAGTCTGCTCAAGGCGCATTTGGCCAACACTCCTCTGGTGCCCATCATTAAATCCTTGAAATAAGTCTTTCTGCGTAGCCGGGCGAACTCCCTATTTCTACCCCTTGCCCAAATAACCCTCTCTAATCTGCTTTAAACGTTGTCCCGCTGCTAAGTGAGAGTTTTTCCTCTCCTCGTCTCCATTTTCCCCCCACGAGAGGGCACTAACACTGCGTCCTTTGAGGAGTTTTATTTTCCAGCGAAACTCGCCTCAAAGGAAACCGGCGGAGAGCAGCCAGGGGGACCCAGCATAAGATTTCAGATCTAGAGCAACTCCCTCCCCCCGGGGCTCCACAGTTTTAATTCCAAGGTTTTGATTCGGAAACATCTCTAGTAACAGCAGCATGAAGCCTTCAACAGAAGACAGTCGCATAAAGCCACTAATAGGAGATGGTAGTTCACAGGCATATATTTGATTTTATTTCTGTTTTGTCTCTTGGCCTCCGCTTCAAGCAGTGAGACTATAAAAAAAATATGGGCATCTCTGGAATTAGAAACCTTCATGGACCATAAGAGAAATCAGTCGGAGAGCTGAGAAATACCAGACACCAAACGTCTCTTGAAATAAAACATACATGAGACAGCCAAGAGACAAATCCTATTCATGGAAATCAGAGTGAAGTAAAAACACAACTAAAATTGCCATAGGATAGGGAGAATCTAGTGAATAGAGAACAAGCTAAAAAAAGCCCTTTTGCCGCGCATAACCTGACACAGTGACAGCTATGGATGAGACAAGCTAAATATACAAAGAAAATTAAGGAAGAAAAGCACTTACTTACTTAGTGTGGTCTATGGGTTTATGCTTGCATATACAAAAATAATTCTAAAGAAAGGAAAATATAGGCTAAGTATCAGACCAGGTTTCTGTACATGGCAGAAGGTCCACATGCTCTCATGCGGGCAGTGAATGACCACATTTGAGCAATTATTTTTTTCCCTTATTCTGGAATTTATAAACACTGGGCTAGCCTTCAGGGACAGGACATAGCTACCATGATGGTGTTACTTGGCTTCTGCTAGAGCTTTAGCTTACTTTATCTACTAACAAACATATTTTTATACAACTCTCTGATCAGGAAATTATAAGAAACCCCTGTATGCTCTTTTCTCCTCTCTTCACCTCCACTGTCTGCACACAGCACTTCCTCAGGTAAAGGCAGAACAGTTTTAACCAAGTCCCGTAACTTGAGAAACGGGTGCTTGATGAAACAGATATAAGATTGGGTTAAAACAGATAAAATAAATTGCTTCTTTACAAAACAAATAGAGGATTTCTGGTATTTGCTACCACAGGAGGATTTTGATGCTTAGGGAATACATGGTGTATGGACTGCAGTCAATGGTCAAGCTTGCACTATCTCCTTAAATAACTGCTTTTTACTGTTACTCCTGGAGAGAGAAAATGGAATGAAAGACCCCTGGTCTGGCTTAAGAGTGTAATTCTATATCCCCATGTTACCCCCTTCCACTCTTCTGATTTAGGCAGAGCTGTAAGAGCCACAACTTTTACTGCTATGATCACTCATCTAGAGGCTGCTATAGAAAGAGAGCACCTTGAAAAGCTGATTTGAAAAAGGATTAGAGAGTATGCAGAAGTCTCTCAAAGCCACCACCTTGCAGGGGTCCTGAGGTTCTACACACAGAAAACCTGCTGGAAAATGCTGCCTGAACTGTTGTTGGAACCATTTGCTGTCAGAAGTTCCAACTCCTGCAGGCCAAATACCCTTCACCAAACTGCACCAGTTTGGCTTAAGTATATTTTGGCAAACAAAGGGGGAAGGGTGGGTACTCTTTGTATTGTCCAAACATCTAATTCCAATGTGTTTTGAATGAAGCCTTTTAGTTTTCCTTGTTTTGACAGCATGTAAAATAAAAGAAAGAAAATCAAATTTTAATGTGTAGTGGTCCATGGATTTTGAATCTCTTCAACACTTATGGAACATGAAATTTCACTATCCGGTGAAGGAATTAATATAACCAATTTTAACAGTCATAGCAGTAGTAAAAAAAAGAAGGCAATGTTTCATATTCTGTGGTATAGGAGTAGTCATCATGTCCTTACTGTTTTTATCATATGAAGGCATCACTAGAAAAATTCACAAAGGAAGGTTTCATGTCTAATGCTGTAAGGAATACAGAGACAATATACACAAGTCTTTCCAGGGGAAGGCCTCAAAAGAAACTCTCCTGGACTTTCTAAGGCTCTAATTTTCCTAATGTCCACGAAGGAATCCCTTTCAGGACCATATATTTATTACATGGAGACCAAACCCTATGACTGCTCTTTATAGGAATAGGCAAAGAAATAAGTTCTGTTAGAAAGAACTAGTTTACTTATAAAATCAGTTCCTTCCTCTGCAGGAGGAATTCAGCACTGGTTCAGAAAATTCCATTTCTGGATCAACTTTTTGTGTGGCTTTCTGCAGGTCATGTAATCAGGCTGTAGGTACTGGCAGTGCCGGGCAGGCCACACCATTGGAGTTGCACCCAGGCACATACGTAGCCCATTCCACCAAACAACCCCATTTTTCTGTCAGGCTTAACACCTACTTACCTGTGAGAAGGGTTATTTCCCTGCCTTAGGAGGAGGAGGGGGAATCACAACGGAGAGACAAAATCCACTAACAATTCTGTAGTATTCAAATACTGCTGTAGTGTAGGCGGAAGGAACAGAGCTAAATCGTTATCTTACTCTACTTAACACCTACTCATGGACGTACTGATTCATATTGGGAGCGTTTGGAGAACACACTGGATTGTACTTATTTTTCATTACAAGTATGAGACTGGTGTTTGAATGTAGCTCACCCTTCTATGGTTTTTCATGTCCCTCTTCTCTATTGATGTGTATTTCTTGAAATTACTCTTTTGTAGCTTTTGTTCTGAAGCAACTTTGAATAAAAACTACTGGCAGTTTTAGTAGTTGCTGTACTATTTTCCACACGTTTCACAATTCAGTCCCAGCTTTCACATTAAACAGTGAGGTCCCCGTTTTTAAGGCTAAGCAGACAACCTTCTTCAAACGACTACCAACAACCCAGGCTGCCTAAAAAGATGTAAACAGAAAAGGCTTTTGTCCCAGGCTCACGCTATGGGATGTGATAGCCAGTTACAATCAATATTTTGCAATTTACATAAATTATAGGAGTTTTATTCCTTTGTTTATTTGTTGTTTCTTTCCTATTCTTTCACAGTAAATTTTCCCTCTATAGTGGTTATTTGTGGTTCATAATGGGAGACTAAAATATGTAAAGTGGAGAAACAGCAGTCTGCAATAGTAATATTAAAGCACTTACCATGTTCCATGCACTAGCACAGTAAATGCTTTAGAATTTAAACTGTCTGTGGACTCTGCACAGACAAGGTGCCAGAAATCTGCAAGTTCTAATCTCATCTTTGCAGCTCTAGAAATAGGCATAAGAGAATTCACTCATCATGCTTTATTGCTTGAAAGCATCTATAAACTAAAATTGTATTTCAGATATTCTTCCATAATTGGTTCACAGTTTTACTGCAGTTATTTTCTTAATGGCCTTTCCAAGCAATAACTCTTAATACATAAGCCTGTCCAAAACATGGAAACTTGTTTCCCAATTCATTGCTGGAAGTATCAGGACAGGGGACATGTTCTCAGAGAACAAAACTCCTTATCATTTTAGCATAAATTTTTGTTTGCCCCAGGATTTGCTAGCTGTACCCACACAAGTGTTTCTTAAGCCCTTTTTGGTGTCAGAATTCATTACTAGATCTCCTGCCTAGGAGAGAGTTTCCATCCTTTCCCTTTTTTTCATTTTTCTTTTTTTAGAAAAATGAGATAATACTTGAGAAAGATGCCAGATCAAAAAGCCCTCAAGTCCTCCTTGCTACACTCCAAATCCCATGTCAAGAAACACTCATCTCTCCTCCCAGGCATGACTCTTAACCCTTTGTCTAATAAAATAATTGAAACCTGCTCCTGGGCTATCCAGTGCTCCTCCATCTCCCTTGAAATTCTCAAATAGGATGCCCAGTTGTTGCCCTTTGAACCCACAATAAGTCTATGAAAGTCAAAGCAATTAGTTTAATACATCTAGAGAGCACAGAAGTTCCTCTCATGACTGGGTCTGAGCCTGTAAGGAACTGCACATCCTCAGCTGCCTTTGACTGAGAATGTCTAAGCACTTTGAGAAGACCAAGACTAGCTGAAATTAAAGTTCTGGATGGAAGAAGACTGTTAATATTAAATGAATGATAAAGCAATTTTGCATTAGTAAAAATAGGAAAGGAAATGCAAAAAATGTAGATGATGGTATAGAACAATAACAAAAAACCGTAATTAATAGCAAGGAATGTTATAGATTGGGACTGAAATAACGGGGCTGATAATAAACACAGAGATGGAGTAATGCTAATTCCCAAGATAACAAGCTTGGCAATAATCCTGTTATTAAAATTCAGCCTCACTGAAGCAGAGGAGAAATTGTAATGGCTAACTTTAGGCAGAATTATATATTGCTATCTCATGGGAGGGACAATACAGGTACATGTCACCACTGACAGCATTTTCCTGAGAGGGAGGAAGAGAGGAGAAAGGGGAGTCTAAATCAAAACATCCAAGGTCCTTTTCTTTTCATTCAAGATGCTAACTGGTGTATGGGGACAGAATTCGCAAATGTAGGTCCCAGTTTCAGGGAAGTGGAATGCCTGCCAGGATTCCTTGTGTCCTATAAACCTGAAAGGGTCTCTCTCCTCTCCCAGGAACTGGTTAACGACACCAGATCTCTGCCTCTACAAAAACTGAACTGCTGCCTCCTTATGTTCTTATGTCTCTTGGACTGGGAGAGGGCTGTTGAGATCTCTGAGGATTCCTCTATCTGTTGCTCCTGCCATCAGAGGAAGAATGCCCTGCTTGAAGAGAGTATTCATCTTCACAAATTAATAAATAAACCTCACAAGTTCAGGATTTTCCCAAAATAACAAAATATAAGAGAAAGGGACACAGACATTCAGAGAACAGGGTTCTGAAGGCACTTTTTGAAAAATGTGAACACATTATTGTATTATCTTTCAAACTTTTATTGTACTTTCTCTTGTATGTTTCCTTAAGAAACAAAATAAGCTGGTACTCAAATTTTAAAAAGGTATACTACATTTTTTACATGCTCTGCCATCTTCCCAAGAAAACAGGCTGCAATAGTAGCCTGTTTTATCAGAGGTGACTGTTTGGCTTTCAGAGCCCATTTTTCCAACCTCTTCTCTTTCTGTTCACATCACAGTTCAGAGACATAGATTTTCCTCCACAGATAGATCTGCTTTTCACATCTACTGCTGGCTTTTTAATTGCAATGGCCGTAGCATTAAATCAGGCTTCAGATATTTGAGTTATAGTAGTTGGCTGTAGCCTCTTAACTAACCTGTTGCATAAATTCTTATTCAGCAATATATTATATGCTGGATTCATTCTCCACATTAATGGAAATACAGATTTTAATGCAGTTGGAATACAGTACTGGAAGTTTTGATTCAGCAGCAGATTATGTGCTGAATTCATTTATAATATTAATGGAAGTTTTAAATGCTGCTGGAAGATGTCATGGGAAGATTTTTTTATTTTTCATTCCATACTATTTTCAAAAATACATTTGAAGGCTTTTTAGATGTTGCAGCAAAGCCAGATGACACAGCAAAGGTTAATAGACCAAAGGCCTTATATTCAGGTACCTCAAAATGTCAGACTTCCATGGATCTTGCGTCACTCTTCTGAACACTGAGCAACTGCAAGGACACATATAGCAGAGAGCATTTCATGGGCCTGATGGCACATCTAGGCTGGCCAGCAAATGGAAGCTTCACTGTGCCTTCTTGGAGAGAGAAAAGATGCAGGGGCAAGTACAGAATCTATGTAGCACTGAGAGGAATGACAGAAAACACTGAAAGAGAAGTCTTGAAACTCTTACCAATAACTATGAAAAGTGTCCTTTACTCTCCACAACACAAGCTACTTTGCACCAGATCTAAGATTACTCTAGTCTTTTGGAAGAGGCCTCCAATGTGGAATGTTTTAGCCCTAAAGGCAGGGTCTAACTAGCTAACACCATGGTAAAAAAGCCTATAACCCCACTATAGGACAAGTAAGATTTTTCCCAAATGTCCCATATTCCCAGACTCTCATTCCTTCCTGCAAAAGCACCTGAAGACTTGCAGCTGCTCAGCTTCTTCCTCCATAGCACTGCACGTTCATGGCTGCTCAGAAACCCAACAGGCTCATTGAATCAGAGGGGTGTGGGATTTTCCCTCTCATACGCATCATGATATCATTGTATAGAGGATATTAAAATTAGGAGCCACCTGCATGTGGTTTCAGAACAATCCAGCTGAGCTTGTACGATAGGAAGAGGGCAATATGGGTGTCTGCTGGAGTTCAGATATCCCCAGAGTGTGAATGTAAGGAAGGTAGTTACAGAGTGTATTGATCCTTTTGCAAGATGCTGGAATAAAGCCCAGACCTATGCAGACTAAGAACAGGATCTCAATTTTGTGCCAGCAGAGCCACCAGGACAGCTGACTTGGAAATTTGGATCAACTGATGGAAATGTGGACATCTTGTTATGACAAATACACCATTTGGATGGAATTTTTCAAAGTAAAGCACACAATAGCTTCTCAGTATTGAAAAATCCTGCATACTACTATCTCAGCCTGAAGGTGAAGTTCAAATTGCATTAGAGTGTAAATCAACACACCAGAGATGACTTGGGTCTCAGTGGATACCATAGCTCTTGAGAAACAACATCTTGGATGAACTTATCCTGTTGCAACTGTCCCAAACTCTTCAGAGATATGAGCATTTACAACAACACATTTGTAAGAGGCTTTAAGCCGCTGTTAAGAATACTGCTAAACATGACTGTGTCACACTATGCATTTTTGCTGACATCTCATTTCCTCTCGTTTTGTGGTGAAGGTATACACCGGGTTTATTTTCAAGTCATCCTTCCTGTGGTAACAGATGGAAGTAACAAAACCATAAAAGCACACAAAAGGATTATTAGCATCTATGGCAAGCTTCTTGATACTCTGGCCATTAATTTTGAGTACTGCAAGCTGGAATGCATTATCACATCCAAGTGCACCCAATCTCCAAAGAAGAATAAAACAATAATGTGAAGAACGGACATATGTTCATAGAATATTGACCCAAAAAGAGACATAAAGCATTTGACAATGGATACAATACTAAAATTTTATTAGGATTAATGAAGTTTTTCTTTAAAAAAATTACATAAAATTCACTACTTTTATGGATAAACACTTGATTTTACCCTGTTGGGCTTCAGCTGCAGAACCAAAAGGTTGCTGCTGAACAATGGGCTATTACCTAAGCAGTTGCCTCCTGCAGCTGTAAACTCAAAGCCTGCTTTCGGATAAAGAAAGTATTTGGTGATCCTAGCTCTGCTTCTATTTTTTATGTAACTCATAAAGCACACTGACAAACTGGCTGTCCTGTTGCAAAAAACCCACAAGATTGGATTAACAGTACTCAGGGTTGAGGTGCAGTGGCTGAACTACAAGATGAAGCTTGTAGAGAACATGCACTGTGTCTAGTTTAAACCAGAGCAATTAGCTGTTCACTTTCATGACTATTAAATGCACTTGTAATTAAAATTTAAAAGTCTGAAGTCTATACTATTTTTTCCAAGCTCCAATTATGAGTAATAAGATTTAAGTTTAAGTTTAACTTGTCTTTTAATAGAGGGTAAAGAGCCCTTATAAATCAGTCAAATAGAAATTGCCATTGAAGAGCTATTACTGAAGAATTGCTGTCGAAGTAAAACTAATTAATATCTGTCACTGCAAAGAGATAACCACAGAAAACTTTCCTGCTTAACTACCAGCACTATTAAACCACCAGGACTTACACCATCAAAAGAAAAAGTAGGAGAGAACACAGTTTCTTTTGACATCAGCTTTTATCTTCTGCTCTGGCAAGATTCTGAAGTCTTTTTTCACAAAATCTGACCAGACAGAACCAAAGCCAGGTCTGGCTCCCCAGTCAGCTCTGGCAATGTGGTGTCGCATCACATTCTCAAAGTGTTTCCCCTTAACTGAACTTTTGGATCACAAAATTACAAAAAAAGAGACAAGCTCTAAAGAAGCTGAGAAGTTAATAAGTTTCACTGAAGTGACCCAGAGATGGCTTTGCAACCTGGGGCCCAGAAGTGATATCCAGTTCCTGAGATCACACAAAGTGGTCTCACGTCTCCTCCATGGTACCTGGCGATACACATCTATTCCAACAGACACTTGTGACCTCATACCTATGTATTACTGTGGCAAAAGAGATCTTGGAAGACTTAAAGTACAAAGGCTGATGGCTGTCTGGTGAAATATTGGTATTTTCTTCTTGGCTTTGGGACATTTTCTTAACAGTAATTGCACATTCTTATTAGTCGAGCACTTACTGGAAGAGTTTTATGGGTTAATCCTTCAGAAAGCATTAATTAATTTTCCCAGGGTCTGTCCCAGTCCTCAAAACACGCAACAGACTCTCTGAAGAAAACTTTGCTTATTCAGAAGTCCTCATCAGAGATTATAAGAAATGTCTGCAATGTGAAAATTAAGGCCCTGAGCAAGCTAGTATAATTTTAAAGCTGGTCCTGCTTTGGGAAGGAATTGAAACAGGTATCTCCAAAGGTCCCATCCAATGAAGATTGTTCTCTGTTTCTATGATCATGCCTTGCATTCAACTGCACATGCAGAAATACATGACATCCAGTATATAACTGGATCAGGCCATAATTAACCTTGGATTTATTTTTTTTTTTAAAGGAAGCAATCATACTTCAATTGTATAATTTTTATAGTAACTTCACTGTGATAGATTTCCTGAAAGGATATTGTTATCAGCTGCAACAGCACACCATGTATCCCAAATGTTCTCCTGACTTGAACAAATGATAAAGTTCATATTTTGCTTTAGCTCAAAGCAGCACACCTGCACTGGATATTCTTTGTCTCTCCTGCTGTCCTTTTGCATGGTATGTATTCCTATTTTCAATGGCCAATAGCAGGAAAGTGCAGGATCTCAGGGTGGTAGCAGTCTCTTCTCCCTCAGCACCAAGGTGAGGAGTCAGTACACACTGCCATATCTCCAGGACACCTCAGATCCAGGCAGGTGTTGGCAAATGGGAGGGAATTAAAAGAGCAGGAACAAATGTGATTAAGGAATGGAAGTGACTGATTTATGATGAGAGAGTAAAAGACCTCAGGTTAAAAAGTTTGGTCAAAAGTTGACTAAGGAAATGGCTATTCAAACTGTATTTGGTATGGTTTTCCTTTTGCTTTAAGAGGCATAAAGCTCAAAAGAGAAAAGTGTCAATCTACAAATTACTAGAGAAATAGTCCAGAATTGTCCAACAGGTTCTGATGGGAACTGGCTGAAAAACAAAGACTGAGGTTTTCTCAGGTGGCAAACCAAAATATTGCCATTCCTTTCAACTTCTTTATAACAGCTGAGGATCCCAGAATGCCTGATTTTGATCTTGACACCTGCCTGGGCAGACCATGTTTTCTCATATTATCTCCACTGATAACCTGCCTGAGAGCAGTTAGGTTAAGGAATGGCAGAGTAACTCAGTCTTTTTACCTGGCTGCTCTTTTGACATCCTTGCTGAGTATCTGCATTTCTGGTAACAATTGCACTGGTGATCATATTTTTCATGAAAATAGCTAGCTGCCCCCTAGAAACTGGAATAAGAGAGTCTAGGTGATTTTCAGGAGAAATGCCTGAAAAGGGAGCCCTGAGAAACTGCAAGTAGCCTCAACATAGCAGTGGTGAAGTCCCATTATTTGTATCAGACAAACAGAACTGGAAGGAGCATTGGTGGATTATTCAGTGAAAAAAAAATATGGCAAGAGCTCCTGGAAGGGGGCAAGTAAGCTGGACTATATTTGCTTGGGGAGGTTCTTTTGGTGGCAGGCAGTTAACATAAACCTCCTCTTAACCCATCCTCAATGCCATATATCCATGCCTCAGGCTGCAGTGCCAGTTCTCACCAACACAACTTGTGGCCTGATGGTTTGCTGTGGTTTGGACTTGCTGTTCCCTCACTTTCAGCCTGATTCCCTGAATCTTTTTCCGGTTCCAAATTAATTTGGGGAAAGGCTTTAGCTGGAGAGATCTAAGAAATGGGACATGCTCCACCTTCCTGCACATAATCCCCACATTTCATATTTCACTAGCAGAAATCTCTGTTGGAGGTGACTAACCAGGCCAATCTCCAGGTCTGCTATGTTATTCTCTGGTCAAGCAGTCCAGCTAACTGGGACAACAAATCATGCTTTGGCTTTGCAGATTTTAGCTGACCACTGGAGAGGTGCTGAGCTACCTGCTGAACTTCTGTCTTGGAGATGAATTGATATAGAAGCAACAATTAGCTAATCCATTGTATTGGATGAACATTCCTTAATTCTCCCAAGAAAAAGGAATACTTTACACTGCTGTTTGCAATAAAGACACTCAAAATGCTTCACTGTTAACAGTTACTATGGTAACTGCTGGCAATTTATTTTAAAAAAGGGAAAGACTCATTTTTTCACTGGTAACCTGATTCACTTGAAATCTAATATTATATGCAAAACAGTTACCAAATACTATTGTCACGGCCAACTCAAAGACCCAGTGATCTCCTAGGCCAGATCTTGACTGCTGACCTTGAGCTTAAGTTTTAGTGACTTCAACAGAACTACTTGGAAGGGTAACCCAGCAGGATGAAATTTTAAGACCTCTGCCTTTTGTATCCCTACTTCAATTAGTTGTATTGAGAAAACAACACATCCAGCTCTTTGTCAGATAAAGGTGGGCATTTAGTTTCAGATACAAGATCACCAACTTGAATTTGAAACTGGGAGTGAGGGTTTGTTATTACCCAGATTAGTTATCAGATTTTCAGTAGTAAAACACTTCATTCATTGTTGGGTTGATAGTTGTCGTTATGTTTGAAGTTTCAACTACCTGTACAAAACACACAAGAGTAGGAAACCTCTGATCTTTCCATCTCTCCTCATCTGTATTTTTCTTTACATAAAAGCAAAGCTGTTTAATGCTGGAAGCATGAGTGCCTTTCCTTATTCTGGAAAAAAGCCCCAACATCTTGTGCCTTTACAACCTGCCAAAGAAAACACCAAACTTAAGTTCTAGTCCAAATTCTGCAGCTGGATCCAGCTTCTTGTAATAGAGGGAAATGTAGAGGCAGAACTAACTTTAATGACAAAGCAGGCTGTATGCATATGAAACTGTTTTACTGTTTTCACATGTTGGGAAGAAATAAAATGATCATTCTGTGCTACATGGGTTCTTCATGCTATGAGCTTCACCAAGAGTATAAAATACATTTCTACCGAAAATACTGCCTTTTGTAACACAGTAACATTTGGGAACCATTAGCAGTATGAATGAAGTATTAGATACTGCCTGTGACATCAAGCACAAAGAAAGGCAAACAGTTCAAATCAAGACAAAGAAAATGCCAAGAGACAATGTAAATTAATAGTTAAAAAGAACAATCTGGCAAGCATCTTAAAGTGATATTATAAGGGAAAGGAAAACTGGCCCAACTTAATGGAAGTTAAGTGGTTGTTCTTGGAAATCAACTAGGATATATGGCATGGAAACATAAAATGATAAGAACTATTTGGCATTTGGATCTTATTTATAAATAACCTCCCATTTCTTCTTCAATAAATCAGGCTGTTTTAGGAAGTGCTGACTTTGTACCTTTTGGCTCTATCAGCAGTACTTCAATAATATTTAGGAAATAAACTTCACAGGAAAACCTCGGGTGTTCAATTAGTTTTAAATGTTTTAGGGTAGGAACTGAGATAATTAAATTAAAATGATAATGGCGGCTTAATGCTTTGTGGCTCACATGAGATTTATACGTTCTAATATAACCTCAAGCTGTACATATGGCATTAGAGAGGAAAAAAAATGAAGGAAAAAGAAAAGAGAAAAGGTCCCTTATTGGAGGAACAAGAGTGTACTATGGAATCTGACTACAGTGGGCATTTTCTGGCTTCTCAAGTTTTGTTGGTTTTTATTCTATAGCAGTGCTTAGTTTGGATGAAGTGACCAGGAAATACAGCTCATTCAAATGCCATCTTTCTTGCTACCCAACCCTCTGAAACCATGAGCAGTGCTAACTGAACTGAATAACATTGGAACACACTAAGACTTACTTTGCAAGATTCATTTCCTTCCTATGTTAATTATGCTCAGAGGGAATACAGTGCAAACTGCAAGCCTGGAAAAGCTTGCAAAACTATGTGTCCCTCTCTCAAACTGCAACTGCTGAAACCAAGGGGTTTAGCATTTGCTGTGCAAACTCTGGGATCTGGGAAGGAGTGAGGGCTGGGGGACAAGGAGATGGCAGGGGAGAGAGGGAGAGAGTAGGCTCATGATACGTGATTTTTAGCTTTGCAGCTTCAATTTAGCAGCCTGGGATGGCTGTTTTCCCATCTCGATCTCTGTCTACAATTCAGTCATGCATTCTTTCTTGTGAGGAAGGACCGTACTCTGAGTCCTCCCACTACACCCCAAAAGTGTGCCTTTCAGGTTTCTGGGGAAGTTTGGAAGGAGTAGCTAAGCTACAATCAAACAGTGAAATATTTTAATTTCATATAATCATGCTTTTTAAAAGAACACAGTTTTCAGAAAAGAAAACCAAAGGGGAGCTTATATCCCTGAAGACATCATGGCAGGAGAGCAAACTTGACAAATCCCTAATGGGCTTTATGGTAAATTGGATTCCTGCTCCCTCTGAGGAGTGAGCATGGTACTAGACTAGCTGGGTGTCTCCTGGAGACCTTGTGGTATGTGCTGCAAGTTACAAGCTTCAAGAACACACAAGGAAGCTGGCCTGATGTATTTGTGGCTACTCAGCTCTTCCTCTTTCTGCCTCCAAATAGATTGCTGCAAGTAACTCTGAGACACTGGAGGTAGAACATCCTTAGTATCTGCAATGTTTAAATTGTTGATCCTTGGGTGGAAAAGAAGAAAGGCCAAAAGAGACCCACTGGAATGAAGAAACTCCTCATAAAGCCAGCTGACAGTCCTAGAAAGTGCCATTCAAATCCCTGCTAGAAGAAAATTCATAACATTCAAAATACAAAACCCTCTGACTTGCAGTCCCTCTCTCCTAGAGATTTATGACAGCCAGGGGGAACACTGCTGACTCATTTGAATGAAGAGAAATTGGATCTCATGCCAAATTGCTGGCACAGGTGTAGACTAAGAGTGCAGAAGAGAAGATGATTCCATCTTTTATCTTTGTATGTAATGTCA
This sequence comes from Sitta carolinensis, assembly GCA_032173965.1. Lineage (NCBI taxonomy): Eukaryota > Metazoa > Chordata > Aves > Passeriformes > Sittidae > Sitta > Sitta carolinensis. Next base: position 25,052,044 of record CM063288.1, read on the forward strand.
CAGCCTTCCCTTTGACAACTCAGTATCTCTAAAGCCAGAGTCAATTAAAAGAAGATTGTACACATAGATATTGTGCAATATTTTTTTCTCTCCTTCATGGCAAATCTGTCTCCCGTGTGCTCATTAGATTCTGTGGGAGAAACCTTGCCTTGGGTTCCTTCAAGGTCATGAAGATAACAACAGGCAAACTCCAAGGACATGGCAGGGTTTCATTCAAGGCAAAATGCCCCATGGACATGGCAAGAGGGCAACTCAGGAAATTTCTTTGCCACAACAGTCCCGGGCAGCTCAGTTCCTTTCCCAGCTTCCAGTTCCTTCATTTGTGAAATTCTCCTACCACTGCTTGCTCTTTCACTTGAGGCTGTTTAGACTTCAAGGCAATGTTTGCCATGTACTGTGCACAATGGCTGGGAAAGCAATACTATTCAGAGCTACTCTACCAGCAGTGAATGCATTAACTCCCTGATTCACTTTGCCTCTTCTATTTGACTATTCAGTGGCACACATGCAATGGAGTCATTTAATTTCATGTGGATGTGTATTCATGTTGACACACTCAGAAATGTCTTTATCTGGTCATAATGGCAGCTCATTTTGCAGGTGAATGGATACACTTCAGAACTGCATAATTTGCTTTTTTTTTTCACTGGACCGCTGCTATTCAAAGAGGGTTATACTTTAAATCTGAGAACAGCTATGTGAGCCCTTTTAGCAGCCTTTTCACTTATCCATGGAGAGTACTCAAAGGAAAATATTTTTCTATGACTGCCTCAAGTGAAGGTGTCATCAAGTCTTTCAGGAATGGCAGGAAAAGGCTTTTAGAAAGACATGTACCAGCTGAAGAGTGCCCAAAGGAAAGGATCAAGAATGATCAGATGTCTAGAAACATATGATTTACAGGGAAAGGTGACATAAATTTGGATTTCTTATTCTAAAAGGGGCTTGGAAAGGATGTGATAACAGTCTTCCAATACATAAAAGTCTGGTTCACAATGAGAGGAATAACCTGCTTTCTCATGGCAGATATAATGAGAAGTAATACACTTCTGAAAATTGCTGCATGAGAGAGCTAGGTAAGATACTGGGAAGAGTTCTCTCCATGGGCATAAAGCATTGGAATAGATAGAGTAGGGAGATTGTACAGTCCCCATTACAAGGGGTCAAGATGGCAGGAGTATAATACTTCCTTTCTTTGGGCTAAAAGACAAAATAGATGACCTCCCTTCCAACCCTGTGATTCTTTGTGCTCTCAAATTTATCTTCATGTATAATACAGAAACTCTGAGTTAGAGATAATACAAAAAACAGTATAAAGGAAATCTTACACTGAATGAAATCATCACTACTTGAAGTACAGGAGGTACTTTTGAAAGGCTTCCTTTTATTGCTTATTATTAATTCCATTTCAGGTATTCATTTTACTGGTTTTACACCAGTGGCGAATACTGGATCCAGAATAAGGAACGGTAATGGAGATCCTTGGATATTGTTATTTTATATTAGATGAGCTGAGCTCTAAACCTGCAGCAATCTTGGCAAAACCAGGTGATTTTACACAAACAGAGCCCAAATGGACCCTATGGACTTCTGCCATTTGAACAGCTTCCCACACCTGCCTGGAAGTCCAGGAGCACCAGCTAATCCTTCCTCCTAGCAATGGCCTTGAAAACTAATCTTGAGATTTCAGAGATTAGCGTTGATTTTTCCTTAACATCACAGTTTATTCACAGTGACTTCTGCAGCCCCATGCTGATTGCAAAACACTGTTTTTTGCTGCATTATTATACCTTTTTTCTCTTAAACGAACTGCAGAGAACATTGTCAAAACTTACAACAGCAGGAATAATAGTCTAGTCAAGTCCAGTTCCCACAGGATAACACTGAACTGTTAAAGTGCAAAACTATGTATTATCTGATGAATAAACAATGCTGGTAAAGCTATTATTTTTTTCATGGTCAGCAGAGTAAAAAATCAATAACATTTTGTAATGGTTTGATCATTTCAAAATTTTATAATTTCAGAACAACATTTTTTGAGAAAAGTGCCTGCTGGATACTTGACAGAGTACAAATAGCACATTCCCACAGCAGTCACATGGCACACTGACGTTATAATCTTTCCATGTGTCTCTGTGCCTAGAGATGTTGCTGCCTTGCTGAGACTATCCCTAGCTGCTCCACACACAACTGCTGAGATGACCAGGCTGTGAGCAGTAGAACAAAAATACATCCTCTATCATGAGACAAAATCAAAGAGCTGGGAGCTTGAGCAACAGGCACAGGGAAATCTAAAGTTCTGCAGACTCGCCCAGTGGCTTCATCCAGCAGCCTGGGCTCTGCTGAGGTCCTTGCAGGAAAGGACCTCAGCCAGCAGTGGGTGAAAGCCTCTCTGGTATGAAGGAGCAAAGAGCCACATCCAGGGAGCTTGACATCCTTCAGCTGGGGGCTGCTCAGCTCTCACATGACTCCCAGCTGTAAATCACAAACAGGAATAGAAACTCAGTGTAGCTGAATATACTAATTTTTTCTAGTTGCCTGATGAAAATAGAAATTCAAAAAATGAGCAGGAGGAAATTTGAAGAGAAGGGCAAAATTCAGCCCTAGCATAAACAAATGTAATTCCACTCCCTGTAGGGGCAGGGGTGTCACCTCCTATCCTAGGATTTGGCCTATAGGTAGATGATGACCAAAGCAAAATAATTACATTCTCATGCAAGGAAATAAAATAGGTGTAGCCTTTAACTATGTTCAACCCCAATTTTAAAAATTTTCTTTATCTCCTGAGAAGAGATCCATAAATATATAAGAAAGATATTCAAGAAGACAACATCAGAAAAGACTCCAGGACTCCAGGGAAGGAAGTCTGTATGCCTCCTATACTATTATATATAATCTTCTGCATTTATCAAAAAGCTTCTGTCATGAGAGCCAACTTCTCGAGACAAACATGGAGAAAATTAGGCTTCTAGCAGTAGTGCATGGTGTGCCATTAATTAACAGGACTTAGTGTGGATTGAGGAACAACTGCAGCTTGCAAAGTAAAGCTAATGATGGTACAAGGCTCACAAAACGGATGCACAGCAGAGCCATGTATATGCCGTCCCCAGACTTCTGAATTCTCACATTGTTCTGGTTTTGAAAGGTGTCATATGGTGGCACAGCAGGCTAATGATATAGCAAGTTCTGAGGAATTAGTTTAAGGGGCTTTTTTTCCCCAACCCAGTGAAAAATAGAAGAAATAGTGAATTTTTGGAACTTAATGGGATCATACTGTTCTTTCTTCACATTGTCAACTTCACTTAATTTCCTCCTTCCTATTAATGTGTCTAATGCATATGTCAGGCGGAAGCCTGACACACTAGTGGCAAACAGACTGTTGTACGAAGGCGGCAAAGTGTTAAAACAATTGAGCAAGTGAGTACTAAAGTTTGCTGCTCTGGCCATATGGTACAGTGTTTAATTTCCCGTAGTGAAAGAACGTGGCTGTCATAGAAAAAGATGATGAATAAATTTACTTGGGGCAACTTATTATAATGAAGAATGACTTCTCAGAGGAAGCAAACAGAGGAATTTAGAGTCTGATGAGAAGCATATGGGAAGCATTAAGATATAAGCAAGGGTAGCAAGGCTGTGTGCTTTAAAAATGAAAGACATTTAATCGATGCTTGTTGCTGGTGTCGACATATGGAAGTGAGAAATGGTTTTGATTTGGAAGACAGGAAGAAGGTTAATAGCAGTAAAGGTGGTTGTAGAGTGATTGATACTTTGAATAACTAAGGCAGAAAAGGAGACAGCACTTCATGCAAGTCAGGCAACATACTCAGGAGAACAGTGTAATCCAGAAAATAAAGGACATTAAATGACTGGGCAGATCACTTGCCTGCAAGGACAACTGACAGGCCAAACCAGCAGCAATCAAATAATAGCCTATGGACAGCAAGGGAGACTGAGACAGGCAAGAGCATCTAGGCTAGCTGTGAAAGGGCACAGTAGAAGAGATCAGCTATTTCTCAGGTTTGGTCTGGTGCAGAACCCCTGTACAACAAATGATGGTAGGAGATTGGGTGGGATGGAAGTAGCAAGAGTGATGTATGAGAAGTAAACACCAGCATTGCTGCTGTCTGCATGTGTGAATTTTCCCAACATCTATGCAAGACTAATCAAGGTGAGTGAATGAGATTGCACAGCTCCCTCCTTGCAGAAGCTCCTGTTTTATGTGGGCTCAATGAGGTCAGTTAGGCCCTGATACCAGAGGCCTCACAGAGAGGAGCCCTGTGCAAGCTGCTGCACGTGCAAGAGCTTTACTGTTTGCTCTGGCATGTGTCCCCCACCAACACACCCCAACTGCCCAGGGTATGCAGAACTGCAGAGGGGCTGAAGGCATAATTTTTCTCCTCCAATAGATTTCTATTAAAGCCAGCTTCACAGAGGTGAAAGGTGAGCTCATGAGCTGCCATATGATTTAGCATTTAATGCCAGCTTATTCTGCCTGTTTCTGTTACTTTCTCTCAGTCGTAACTCTAGTACACAGAATTCATTCTTACTTGTTAAGTGCTGACATTGCGTCTAGATATATAAATGATATATAATATGAATGCATAGCAAACCAACTGCAACCTCCAGGTACTTTTCATTTTTCAAGCAGAGCAGTGGGCTAACCTGATCCTTATGCTATGCAAGGTTAAATAACTTATTCTACAATTAAAACCAATTGACATGAAGTTACAAGAAAAAGCAAGAAGAAATTTTACTTTTCAAGGCAATGATCTGCTTTTTACAAATTTGGCTTTAACAATTAATTTAATATGATATGATATAGAAAGATATGGTTTTAAGCAGAGAAATTGGACAGCTTTTAAAATTTAAAATAGTAAGAGAACTTGTGACAGCTTCTTAAAGGGAATGAAGTAATTTGCCCTCTGTGCAGAAGATATTTCTGGTAGGAGGTTTCTTAGGGTCAATCCTCAACAGCTGTGATTGAAATCAATCTCATTCTGTGTCTTCTGTGTTTTGATGACCTTGGCATGAAGAGTCAGTGTATGCAGAAGTGATTAACAGATGCACAAAGTCAGAAGGCATTGTCAGTAAAAAGAAAAGACTATCACTGTCTTAAGTGGGAAGAACTCGAAAACCAGAAATGAAATATAGTTATGCAAGTGAAGTCATGCACTTAAGAACCAGTAACAGAACCCCTACTGCAAGCTTTGGCTCATTAGATAGAAATTACTAGGGAGAAAAGCCTGGGTATATTGTATATGATCACTACTGTATATGATCATCACCAGCGATGTAATATGGCTCCTAATACGTAATGTGGCAAGAAATAAGAACTTCTGGGTAAAAGTTTTGCAGAGAAAATAAGGAAGCATTGATGTCAGCAGACAACTACTGAGATTTCACTTGGAGTATTGGCCAAACCTAATCAAGGCAGAGTTTCAGACTGGAACAGGTCTGGAGAAGATTACAGAGCAGATTGTACCGAGATGTTGTTACAGGCCTATCCTCATGGAAAAATAACTGTTGACATTGAAGAATAATGTCAGCACCAGAAAAGATAGGTCTAAATCAATGAGGAATACGCTTCAAATGAAAATCAGCATTCCAGAATCAGAAGATTCCTATCTTATGTGAATTCCTTTCAAGTGGGGTCTAACCTGATTATGAATTTGCATATAAGGTGGTTAGCAAATGGTTAACTACAGTCTTTATTTCATATTCATACACTTTGGACATGAACAAATGGTGGGCATGTTGTAGTGAAAAAGATATTTGCTGTGGCACTGTATCCATAGGGGCACTGTATCACAAAGATCTGCTTCGTACTAATCTGGCATTCCTGAGACCACAAACTAAATATCTGGTGCTTGCTCCCAGCCTCCAAGCAGTGAGTTGCTCTGGCCAGTGCAGGCAGCACTGTGGTGATTCTCTGTTTGCCTGGCATCACAAGAGGAAGATAAAATCTAAAGAATCTGGAGTGGACCAGACTGACACCAACAGCAGGGAGAGTTCCAGAATAAAGGAATGAGAAAGACAATGAAGAATTACCTGAATTCTCTAAGTTCTGGCCCCATAGGGCTGAGCAAAAGAAAATCTCACTCTGCCTTCTGAACTGGAGGAGAGCAGCAGAGCTGCGCATTGGATCAACCAGGCCTGGAGGACACTAGAGATCAGAGGAGTACACAAGTGGATGTGCTACAATCAACCCCTTCCCCTAACTTCTTAGGCAGAGCCAGGAGAGAGTAAGGTGAATACAAGGTTTAGTTAAGATGGACTGAATGCACAAGTTACAATTCAGTGTTTCAACAACACTGGTGTCATACAGTTGGACTTTAAAGGCTTGCTCTCCTGACAAAATCCTCAGTCCTTCAAAGAAAATATTTCTGTGGATACAAGGGCAATTCAAAACCCCTCCTCTCAACCATCAAGTTATCTCAGCCAGAAATTTAATTAAATATTTAATGAGCACAGCAGACAAAGATGAAATATTATGTTTAATTTTCCAGTCGTATTTTTACTTATTAGACCTTTAAAAGACCAATTTGGTTTAAAAAGATAATATTCCTTTAATTTTCTATAAAGGCCACAGAACCTAATTAATGAAGAAAAAAAAATCTAATTTTAAAGACCTGGAGACAGGCAGTTACAGAGGAAATTAAAAAAAAAAAAAATGCATAAAACATGTTGTCTCATGAGTGTCCTGAGGTACTAGGAAACTCACTCTGAACCAGGTCTGCCTGTTGGCCAGATGGGGATAAGTCAGACAGCTCCAGTAAGATGTTTGCATTATCAATGGGTATTTTTTTCTATTATTCACAAAGAAATTGCTGGGAGACAGGAGAATGCTTTTCTTGCAACAAGCACTGTAAAACTTGAATATCCAAGAACAAGGGAAATGATGTAACAAGAGGTGAAAAAAGGGGCTAAATCATCCATTGTTAAGGATTGGCTCAACTCTGTCAAGTAAAGCCAAACTAAACTCAGTGGAGCATTGAACTATTACAATAGTTAAGGATCTGGCTGAAAATCTTACAAAGGGGTGAAGGAAAGGAAGAGTGATATACTGCAGTCAGAGGGCAACCAACATCTCTTATAAAAGAGAAGCAGAGAAAAAAGTGAGAGGAGATTAGGGAGAAAATAAAACAGCCCTGCTCCTTGAGCACTCACTCATGTCAGTGCAGCTATGTCCTTTCATGCCAGCCCAGGACTTAGTCTAGGGAAAGGGCATTCATCTGGGGCAGCCAAGGTTTTGACAGATAGTCTTCAGCTCCCAGAAATATAGCAAGAGATGTGTGCATGTTTTTAACATGAGCCACCCCTGAATAAAGCATAGCTGCAGCTCACAGAAGATTCACAAAATCAAACTGGTTATGTAAATCCAAAAAATAGTTCACAAATTCAAAAGCACAAGGGAACCACAATTTGTTCCTTTCTAGTGAGGGAACCTAAAAAGACCTAGTTTACCACTCCTGTGTGTGAAGCAGAAGGTGCTCACTCCACCTCCTCTGAGAGGGCCTCAGCAAAGTGTATGGAGGCTGCTACCAGAACCACTCCTATTCCTGGAGAAGGGGACACAAAAATAATAAAAGGATCAGGGAATCTATTGTGAAAGGAGAGGCTGAGAGAGCTAGGATTATTTAGCCTGAAGAAGGGAAAGCTCAGAGGGGTCTTCTAAGTCTTTATAAATATCTGATGGTGGAAATAAAGAAGACAGAAACAGGGATTTCTCAGTGGTGCCCAGTGGCTGCACAAAAAACAATGGGCACAAATTAAATACAGGCAATTCAATTTAAACAAAGAAATAACTTTTTCACTAGGAGTGCAATGGGACAGTCCTGAGCAGTCTATTTGGAAGAGGGAGTGGACTACACGATCTCTAGAGATGCCTGCCAACCTCAGCAACCCTGCAATGCTGTGAAATACCACTCATTGAAATCCTGCTTAGCTACTGCTAGGTTTGGAGTAGTCTTCAAAGTCTTAGAGTAGCACAGAGCTCCAGTGAAATTAATTAGCAAGCACTCCTTTGTCTGAATAGATCACAGGTCATTTTTCCACCTTTTAAGTGTCCTTTTTTGCCCTTTCACCGCAGGCCTCCTGATAATTATGTAACAAGTACACTTGAGGATGAAGTGATTATAGACTGGGAGCTGCAATCACACTCTGAACAAATCATATTTTCACCTATGTATGTGTTGTAGACCTGTGGCCTGGTTGCAGTGCTGTCATATGCACTGAGTAAGAACAAAACCTCAGTCAGGAGCTCTTCAGCCAGCCAGCCAGGCTGTTTTTCACAAAACAGCAAACACACCTGCTTTAATGTCTACTCGAGGGATGTAATTACATGAATGAAAGGAGGCCATGTGTAGGAGTGCATAGTTGTGTACTTATTGTTCAAGCAGGAAAGTCAGAAAAGCACATTATGTATACGCACAAGTGGCTGCCTTTTAGGTTAATAGCACTTGGAGTCTGCAGTCTGGAGTGTCTAGATAAATGTGCACAATTACTTTGTAAAACTGAAAGGGATTCCCTTTATCCATGTTAAATTTTGCCTTCAAGAATGCTGAGGCTAGAGATACCTGGTTTAATACCTGAGAGGGTGAATATTAATAGGCCATAAATTCTACTCTTTATCTTTATAGAATCATTCTCTCAGATTTGAAAAAGCCAAGAGTCACTTGAAAAAACTCTAAATATATTTTCTAGCACCAAGAGCTGGATTTTATCCTTTGAAGTATGTAGTTTGCTGGGTGGTGAGTGGTCAAGAATTCCTTGCACTCAGCAGAAAGCATCAAGCATATGTTTACTTCATATTCAGCTTCTACCACTACTGAAACTCAGTAATTTCTCATTCTCTCCCTAGGCTTATTCCTTTCCTTACTGTTAGAGCTACTCTGCAGTTATTCTCCACCCGTCAGATTCAATACAAGATTCAAAAGAAGGAGACTCAGATCATCTGTCCAGAGAACAGTAAATACCTAATTCAGTACCAACACAGCACAGGCATCTCTGGAGTCATTCAAACTCATGGGGAACAGGGCTGAATGAAAATGACTATTGGAATATTACCCCTTCAACATGAAGGATATATGGAAAGTGACATCTGTCCTTTTAAAAGAGGAATGCCTACCAGCAGTACAGAAAGGGTAAAGAGAACATGATTCCCAGCATCTTGTCCAGACTTGCATAAGGAGGCAGTGGAATTATATGGTTAACAGCAGAAGACTGTGGGCCAGCTTGGAAGAGTGCATTTGGGGGAAGCCTCAAGAAAAAGGAATGTAAACTCACTGCTCTGCAAAATCCTGGGAAACGTTAATATTGCATTATCAATTATAAGTCACAGGAAATTATTATGGCATTGGTTAAGGACATGTGAGGTCACAGTTGAGATGCTGTATGCCTTTCTGGGCACCTTATAAAAGAAGGATATTATGGAAAAGTACCAGAGGGCAACAGATATGACTCAGACACAGCAGTACTTAGAAAGGTTAGGTAAACTGGTTCTGCATTCTTTAAAAAAAAAAAAAAAAGGAGATTATAAGACTTATTAAAATACTGCAGGCAACTTCTGAGAGAAGAAGAAAAAGCTGTTGTAGCCTATTTGAGCTAGGGTGCATGAATGTCATCAACAAAGAACAGTCAAACTAAAAGAACTGATGAGGCTCTTGGAGGAATAAATTAGCTGGGAGAGAAATGTAGAGCTGCTACATAAAAAGTTGAAACAATATGAGGGCAAAGGAATTATTTAGAGAGAGGGGAAAGTACGGTCTGACAGGATAAGATAACCTTGGGCAGTTCTTTTTAAATAAGGAATAAAATATTAATCCAGCTGGGTTTCTGTAAGTGTTATACTGGAGGTAAAGCATGCTTGCCTGCATAATGCATGACTGTAGGAGTCAATGACATGAGTAGTATTAAATGCTACACGATAATCAGTTGACCAAAAGATGTATTTCTCTCTGGATCATGAAAATGGAATTATAGCATCAGCACAAAATATGTGAGAGGGCTGGGAAATGCCAAAGATTTCCTGTTTTCTCAGTTTTCTGTAAATTAGGTAGTCTCACAGGACTAGAGGGATAACAGTTCTCCAAAATCCGTGAATATTACGGCCTGCAGGAGGAAATCCCCTGGATATCAGAGCATGTCATGGGGTCTGAAACACTGTTTTTTTGGGACTCCTGTTCTCATGCTGTGCTTCCAGGAACACCCCTGTGGCAGCACAGTTTTTTTCAGGAGTCACGTTTCTCTCATCTTCCTGCGGATGGAGGCCTTCTGGAATGAGTCCTCACAGGACATGTCAGAAGGAAAATTCTTCCCAGCTTGATGCTTTCTCTTATTCTTTTGTTTCCTTTCTTAACCGCATCTCACTAGTACCATATGTGAAAGGCCGTGTGGGGTTAGAGTCACGGATAATGTCCAAACTGAGTTTCCCTCAGCAAGACAGTCTCCATACCCCCATGCATGAAGGGCCAGCTCCGAGCTGGAATTGTGGAAGGTTCAAGTGCTGCTGTGGGGTGGGGATGGTACCTGAGTCAGGCACTCCTTAAGCTCAGAGTCATTTGTTCTCACTGGCATCTCTAGAGGAAGGGCGGGAAAAGAGGTGGCCGCTGCATGCAATGCAGGGAGCTCTCTGCTGGCCCCTGGAGAAATCAGTGCTGGCTGAGGGAGGTGCAGAGCGCAGGGCCAGCAGAGACTGCTTTCCTTGGAGCCTGGCCACCAGCTGAGCAGGGACCAGAACTGTGCCCCACCCTGCCTGGCAGGCAAAGGAGCTCTCTCACCACGTCTCAGCAAATCTTGAGAATTGTCCTCCCCTCTCTGAAACCTCTTCTTCTGATAGCAGTTGTTAGAGAGGTTCCCTTGTTTATCTAAGGCGCAGGAAGACACGCTGAGCTACAGACAGGCTTTTGTAATGCAAGACCTATACAGTGAAGGACTCCAGTAAATTCATGAGACAGCAATGATTTTATGGCACTGAAAGTAAAGGGAGCAGAAATATGCTCTCGAACAGCAGAGCTAGAGTGGGTGATAATCAATCTGGTAACTGCTGAATTTCTCCTATTGCTCCCTTAGGTCTTCTATACCTGGACACGTGCAAATACTCCGTGTTTTTCCAAACTCTAATAATGATGGTATGAAATCCCCTGTACCTAGGAAACGCCAAAGATGGTGGAAACATTACAGAAAGGGCAAAGTAAGGAGGAATAGTTATTTACACCATTGTGGATGAAGAGCCTCAGGAGAGCAATCTCAGTGGCTGTTTCTCACACTGAAACAAGCAGGAGCCAACAAGCTGCAGGAGCTGCTGAGCTGCTTGGGCGGTGTTCATTATTTATGCAGATCATGGAAATTGTTACCTCTTTAGGAAAAACATAACTAAATAAAATGGCTGGAAGGCAAACAGATTTCAGTTTAAACAACATTAATTTAAAATACGAATCACAGTCTTGGTGGATTAATCAATCCACATGTTGGGGTTGTTTGGGGAATTTCTTCACTTCTGCAGCTGTATCTTGCTAAGTAACATATTTCTATTTCAAGACTGTTAATGCTGTAGCAGCTGCAACATTCTCTGGGAATTTTTAAAAATCATATTGAAATTAAAGGCTGAGACAAAACCAAATCCTTCACAGCTATCCTAGCCGATAGTGTTATAACAGTAACAGGCATTTTCAATACATCATATTCTTGGCACATGCTACTTTTAGTCAGCACAAGTCATAACACTGCATTTGTCTTCATGTACTTTTCTCTCTGCCACCTGAAGATAATTATCAAATATTAAGAAACTTAATAGCTTCACAGCCTCCCTTGAAGAATGTGCTTTATCACTTCCCCCAGTTTTGTTTTTTTAATAAAGACATGGAATAACTTGCTCATCCAGTTGTTAGCTACAGCTGGTTTTGTCTATTTTTTTAAGAAGTATGGTTTCTAAAAATTGTGCACCTAATTACATAGAAATAAGAGATGTGATTACAAGCACAAATTAAGTATTTGCCTGTAGAAGATGAAATAGCCAATTGTGCTGAGTAATTCAATTGTAGGAGCTAAGAGTGTGACTAAGCTTATGACATTTCTCTCATATACAGTTTTGGGGAGAAAAAAAAAGAAATCCAGATCTAGATTGACCATAACATGTCATAGAATTAGAGAATCATCATAGAAAGCCTTGGGCTAAAGGGACCTTAAAGATCATCTAGTGCCAACTCCCCAGCCATGGGCAGGAATGCCACCCATTAAATCAGGTTGCTCAAGGTCCCACCCAACCTGGCTTTAAACACTGCCAGGGATGGGGACGCCACAGCTTCTTTGGGCAACTTGTTCCAGTGCCTCTCTGCACTCTGAGTAAAGAATTTCTTCATAACATCTTATCTCAATCTCTCTTTTTTTTTTTAATTTAAAACTCCTCCCTCTTGTCCTATCACTATGTGCCCATGTAAAACTTCATATGTACCCATGAAGCATGAGTACGGCTAGGAATGGAGCACATGCCACTGCCCCTGTCTTTTGTATCAGGGAAAGAAACCATCTTTTTATACAAGTCCTATTCAACTGCAGAGCTGTAGGAGTGGTTGCTGTGAGCAGTTGTTTGAGATGAAGAGCTATGAATCCAAACTTTCACATCATATCAATGCTGTTCAGAGTATAGAGGTGAAAAAATGAGCAAACCACTTCTCCACCACAAAAGCTTTGCCTCCAGACCACCTATTTTCTAGGGTATCAAAAGCCTTGACAGGCTCATATTTGTAAAACCCAAAGCTCTTCCCTCCTTAATGTCCATTCAGGGCTGAATTTGTAAACCTACCTTCTATTTCAGTACATGCAAACCAAGCACAGATCTCTTTCCTTACTAATAAAGTCCAGACACTTTAAAATGCAGGCTTATTGCCTGCACAATAGAAGCCCCAAAACTACAATAGACCACAGGAGGAGTTCAAGAGAAGTCAGAATGACTCCATCAACCTAGAAAAATTGGTTCTGTCAGGTAAAACGGTGCTGTGACCCCAGGAAGGGCTCTACAGAAAAAGAGCTCTACAAAAAAGCAGAAAAATAGCAACTAGTCCTTTACCCCTCTCTTCAGGAATCTTTCCTTTGAGCTGGGAAAAAAATGTCATTTCTTTCTCTAAATCTCACAAAGAGCACAATCACTGGAGCAATGCACATGGATCAGGTACCTGCAGGGTTTTCACACTGCTCCTCTGTCATCCATGGGAGGTGCTGTTTAGTCTGTGTGAGCTACATCCTGCTGGTCCAGTCCTTGCTACATGAAGAATATCAGGCCTTAACCAGGGCAAATGGTTGTGGGATTCATGGCAAGCAGCAGAGTGACCCCAATGCAAGGCCTGTCTTTATCTTACTGTATGGTACCAAAATATATACCTAGCAAGACCAGGATGGATACCTTTCCCCCTCAATCTCTTGGAGGGGAACAGAGAAGAAGAGGTTACAGAAAGGTTCATTGCTCACTACAAGAGGTAGAAGCTAAGAGTGAGTGACTTGTGGAAGACAAGAAGAAGATGGCTCATGTCCTCACACAGAAGTGAAGGGGAAGTGGGATTTAAGTGAATAAAAGATGCTGGTATCTCCCCATCAGGTAGAATCTGATATATACCTCTGAGGCTTGGGGGAGAGATGCAGACAACCATCTTGAGGCCTTGTGCTTTTCTGTCAGGATTTGGGCAGGTGTTTATACTCTTGTGCAAAGCAGACAAGCTGTTCTTTGGTCTGATTCTGTAAAGGGCTGAGTCACTTCCAGGGTTTAGTACCCCTCATCATGAGGGAACTACTAATAGATAAGTTTCAAAAGTCTTTTTCATTTTTTATTGTCTTTGTGTTTCTTTTTTTCTTCCTTTGACAGAAAAAATTTCAGTTATTTTCCAATGAATCATTTCCAGCTTTTTGTCTTCTAAGGCTGATGACAAAGGAGAGAGTGTGCTGACAAAAACCAGCCCTATCAAAGCATGATAAAGTTCTTGCTGTCTGCCTTTATCACAGATCTAAGCAGTGTTGAGAACCCAAGATTTAAACAAGCACCAAAGCTAAAAATAGATGGAACAAATGCACTTGTTGTTTTGACTTTTAAGAATTATTACAGATGAAATCTGCTTTGAATTTAATATGCAGATGAAAGGGAGAGGGGCTTCAAGGAGACTTGGATGCATTCAACTGTTGCCGTGCAAGTGTAACACAGCTAAGACATGAACCCTGGGCCTGTGAAGGCACATTTATCTGCAACTTGTCTCTGACCCAGAAGGGTCTCTGTTCCTGTGGCTGGATCCAAGTGCAGGCTCCATTCCTGCATCTGCACAGTTTCACAGATTTCAGTGCCTGGACAGACACTGCTGCAGAATTCAAACCTTTATGGATGTCTAAATCCAGACAAAAGCATCCTCTGAGCTCTCTTTGGAGTAAGGGTTCATTTCCATGACTGGGAGTACTCAGCAGGACAAGGAATCAGCCTGGTCTCCAAGCCACACCACAAGTGGTGAAAAACCCCAGACAGAGAAAGAACCACCAGACTGACTGGACTGGGACCTACTGATCTTCTGGTGGAGAGCTCAGACTTGGAGTTCACAACCCACACTCTATCATTGTCTGTTCTGCACTAATAGCAAGACTGCTTTCAGGACTACCTGTGCCAAGGACATTCAGCAGGTCATTCAAACCAGCTTTCTGTTTCATACTCTTTATGCCATCCATCTTTCCATTTCCTATTACTTTCTGTACTGTTTACCTCTGGACACTAGTCCTGTATTTGAGCATCCATCTTATGCATTCATTCTCAGCCAATCCCCTACAGACACTGACTTGGAAGCATCAACACACAGCAAAAATGAGGCCTGAAACACTCAGCAATTACTGGAGCACATGAGCCGTCTATAAGCTTGTAGAAGCAAGTTTGTAGGGAAGCAGACACACTCTCAGTTCTCAACACACACTGGAGAAATGACCTAAAGAAACACAAGGAGCTTCCTGACTGACATTTCCCAGGCCAGGATAACAGCACCACTGATGGCATTGTATCACAGTTTCTACTTTACACTATGCCCAGTGGCACTGGGCAGTTCTTTACCATCATTATTGGTGGAGGCCAAAAGTAGAGATGGTTTGAGAAATGACGGGACATTTTCATGGCAGATATACCTATGGTGGTTTTTAAACACAGTGGTTTGCATGCTTATAAGGTCCTGAATCCAGTAACTTTTGAAAAATTATATAGCAAGGAAGGAGTACTCTCAATGTTCCTGTTTTCCTAAACATCTGCTACTGGACATTGTCGGAAGCATAGCAAGAGGGATCTTTGATCTAACCCAGTAAGGCCATTTCAACTCTAAAGGACTGAAAACTCCTGCAGTTTCTTTATTCACTCTTGACCCCAGTGCATATCCTTAAGTGCTCCATGGTCTCTGCTACCCAGATAATGACCTCATTTTTTACTTATTACTGAAGGGCTTCTCTTTCTTTGATTAATCATTCCCCGTATTAATATCAAACAGCCTTCAGCTTTCTCAAATGGATTACTGTTTCTGTCAAATTATTCCCTCCCATTCCTCACAGATAAAGAAAATGGATAAATTATGACCACCAGTCCAATGGGACTGAAATAGATGCATTTTAAATACAGCTTTGTGAGAAAAAAAGGAAAAAAAGAAGAAACCCTGCCGGTCAGTTAGTGTTTGATATGAACTTGAAATGACTTGAGAAATAGATCAGAAGTCTTAAAGGCTGAGACTTATATTTTGAGTTTCCACAAAGTTGGCTGAGAAAATTATAAACATTTTTGTGGTTGTTCACTTAGAGCAGCTTCAAAAATGGAGCCGAATTTTCTTGAAGAATAAGGAAGAATGTGCTAGAGATTTTTAAACTTTTTTTATTTTCAAGGTGGAGGGAAGATATCTTTTTTAAAAGCAATTAAAATTGTGTTTTACAAAGAACTTACCAGTTCAGGATAGCCAAAACATGAGCCCTTTGTCATTATTAAGTCCTTTCAACTCTAAAGATCTCAAATCAGTTTAACCATCCAGAATCACTTGTTATATTCAAGACAGCCAGATGTTACCATGCACCAGTATCAGATGAACTCTGGATAAATCAGTTTTTCAGTCATCTTGACTACTTGAATGGGTCAGGCAGCAGTGTCATTGGCCCTGCCCAGGTAAGAGATGCTCAGAAATAGTCCAAGGTGGTGACAGAATGATGCAGGAGTCCCAATTACTGCTTGATCACTCTAACACTTCACTTTCTCCAGTAAAGTTACAGAAATTTCTTTTGCTACCATGGCATCTCACATGAGCTCAGGCAATGGAGTTGCTGAAGAAATGCTTTTTTTTTCCTCTGACAAGTTGTCTAGCAAGTTTAATAAACAGAATTTGAAAGGTTTTTAATATTCTTCCCTACAGCTGTGTGAATGGCACTGAGCAAGCTGTTATCTGCTGGATTTGCAAGAATATGAGCTAATTTCTGAACTTCTAAAATAACACCTGATTTCTCTCCCCGATCAAGAGACAACTGTCTCCAGCAAATTTCATCTGAATTCTTTGGCACTTTTCAGCAAAAAACCCCCCAAAACCAGTCCAAATAAACGCGTGGGTGGGGGAGAATGGAGCTTTGGCTTTCAAAGAACAACGCCTCAACAAAACAAATTTCCTATGGAGTCAGACTATGCTGGGGACTGCCCAGCTAGAAAGCAGCCCAGCAAAAAAGAAACCTGGGGCTCCTGGTGGACACCAGGCTGACCATGAGCCAGCAGTGCCCTTGCAGCAAAGAAAGTCAACATTAAACAGAGCTGCATTAAGCAAAGTACTGCCAGCACATCATGCAAGGTCATCCATCCCCTCTAGGATGAGGCCACTACTGGAGTCGTGTGTATCCAGTTCTGGGCTCCCCAGTCCAGGAGAGACATAGACATCATGGAAGAGTCCAGCCAATGGCCACTAAGTTGATTAAAGAACTGGAGAAACAATCCTGTGAGGAAAGGCTGAGAGACTGGGGTCTATTCAGCCTGGGGAAGAGAAGGGGGATCTTACCAATATTTTTAAGTACATGAAGAAAAAGCGTGCAAAGAGGTTGGAGCCAGGCTCTTTTCAGTGGCACCCAGTGACAGGTCATAAACTGCAACACAGGAGGTTCCCTTGGAATGTCAGGAGATAATTTTTTACTGTGAGGGTGACTGAGCACTGGCACAAGTTGCCCAGGGAGTTTATGGAGTCTCCATCCTTAGAGTTACTCAGAAGCTGTCTGGACACATCGTGGTTGGCAACTGGCTCTAGATGGCCCTGTTTGAGAGGGGGTTTGGACCAGGTGATCTCCAGAGGTCTCTTTCAACCTTAATCTCTCTGCAATTCTCTGATTTTCTGAAAGCACTGGCTATCAACAGTGGCAACAGAAAGTTTGGGATTGGGGCTGCTTTCAGTCACCCCAAGTGACAGGTCAGGAGCAGCCTGTGAGCTTTAGGCACAGTGTTTTCTTTCTAGATTTCTAGCTCTTCAACCAAGAACTTGTAGTGCCAAATTTGGAGACCAAAGAGTTTTTTCCATGTTATGTAAAGGATATGCTAACTCACACAAAGACGAGATAAAATATCTATAAAATCAATTCCAGTTGGTCAGAACAAATTTCTACATGATTGTTCCTTCTTCAATGTATATGCTATAAATATGTGATTCTACTACGTGGAGGAATGTTTGAGATGTGTCTCGTTTGGGCATGGAGCAGAAAGCCAGCAGCCCCAAGAGATCCCAACCCTATTTCTAATGGTGAATGTCCATGCAACCCAGTTCTGGACTCTGCTTTCAGGGAAATATTACTTAGCCGCCCCTTGTATGAGCATTATCTGCTGTGCCTGATGAAGCTTGAACCTGATCTCTGGAAAGTTGATAGGACATTTCCCACTGGCTTTGACAGGACTACAAACAGATCAAAGTTTATTCTTATTCTATGTCTTTCTAGCTAATAGCAGCGCTGTTTTCTGAGCCCTAACCACAGATCAAAAGATACAGGAATGCCCAGATAGATAATGGCATGTGCCCAGAGTCATTTCCACAGCACAAAAAGTTTTGCCCACTAGATCTCTGAAGTAGCACAGGGTTTGATGTGACCTCCTGTAATTTAATAACTCAGGAAACCTCTTTGAAATAACTAAGGAAACCTCTTTGAAATGGGTCAGGGTCTGTAGACCTTTCTGTAGAGAAATCTCATGTAATTTTGTTTACAGAGGTTCCATAACAGAAAATAATTATAGGGAAGAAGTTATGGTGCCTCACATTTGGTCTCAACAATCATGCTGTTGTGTTTGAAAAGAAAAAGTTCACCAAAGTAGCAACAATAGAGACTGTATCTGTCTCAAGTCTTCACAAGAGTTTATTTTGATTTCTGTGATTGCTTTGCTTACAAATGTGTACAGAATTAACAACTCACTGATTGAGTTTTAAGCTCTGTCCCCAGACAAACACAGCCATAGGCAGAACCCAGGGCTTCTGTATTGTCTAGGAGCCCGTGGAAGTTGTTGGCACAGAACAGGCAGCAGAATTTTGGCCTCTGGCCAATGCACAACTGTGAAAGGCTCAAACCACTGTACAAACAAAAAGGACTCAGTCCCATCCAAGAGCACCTTCAAAAGTGCATTATTATGCAAATATACCAACATGGCTTGTATGAAAAGCAAACAAACAGCACAGATAAACCCAGCTGTGAAGTATAGCTGCAGTCTTGACTGAATGTCTCTCTTTCCCCCTCCAAAAGTGTAAGCCCAGCAGCAGTAACATTAAGGCCAACACAGTGAATAAAGAAGCAAGCAGAGGTGACACTTCATTTTATGGTATGACTAAAAATCCCATTAGGAATAGAGATTTTGAGCAAAGCCTGTCCAGTGTTTTGAAAGGCCCAGAGATCAAGTGGTCACACAGTTCTGAATTCTTGTGTGCACTTCCAATTGATGTGCACTATGAGAAGCTCCCTCAGAGCTGAATGAATCACCTGCATTATAAGCATTTCACCCAAACAGAAGCACGTAGTAGCCAAGGCACTGTTTAGCAGAACTGCCCTCACCCACACCACACTCACTGTACACACATGAGCAGGAGCTCAACAGGAGAGGTTTGCTTGTGTGCATCAGGGTGGAGAACAGAGAACAGGATACAGCAGTGACATATTCTGAAATCTCATCTGTAATTTCTTCCTCTTCCTCCTCTAAAAGACTGCCAAGGAATGAAACACAATCAGTTCTGTAGAAACTGGGTATCTAATTCTATTATCTTAAAACAAATTACCTGAACAGCTTTTTGCAAACAATCACAAAAATGTAGAGCCACACCCTTTTATTTGCTGCATAGATTGAAATATGTTCTACAAGTAGACACACCACAGCAGTTACCATCATCTAGTATAACTGAGGCAGAGATAGGCTCAGACTTCTCTAAGTAGAGGAATAAGTCCTCTGAATTAAATGTGAGCTCTAAGTTCTTATTTTGATGCATATATAATTAGCCTAATTTTTAAATATGTATGGATTTTTCCTATGGCTTCAGTGAAAAAGCTTGGGATGTTCAAGGGTTTGGAATTTTAGACTCTTCAGGTGCTTCCTACTCTGTGACTGCCAGAGGATTTAGCCACCTAACTCTTTTTGAGGAATCCAGATCAGGATCTTAATTTCAGGTACCAGTTTGACCATGTGTTGTACAGACAATAAAAAGAGAACACTTGACTAGCAGCTCATTTTTCTTCCAAATACTTTTTGAAATTAAAGATCAACGAAACTACAAATTTGTTTTGAATCGGCACTTCTTTCTGAGTCTGCAAGGAACACGACTAAAACTTTCAACTCACATCGGTCTGGCAGAGTAAATGTGGATGTGTACCCCCTGCACTTGTGTGTGTTGTCTGCAAAACAGCACAGAGCAGTGCGTGGTGAGACCCTGTGATTGTGTGCTGTCACCTGACTTACAGGCACACTTTTCTCTGTCTGAGACTAAAGCACCGACCTGCACTGCATGCGAATACCAGAAACCCTCCAGTGTCACCCTGTCAGATCTACATGAGGCTCCAGGAGGGGCAGAGGCTCTGGAAAGGCTGTGTAGTCCTGTGCATGGGGCACTAAACAGGTTCTCCAGAGACCTCAGTTCTTTCCTTAGAAATGTTACTCATGTGCTACATGACCTTTGGAGCATCCCTGTGCTCCTCTGCATTTCTACTTCCTCTCCCAGGGCCTGCTTTCTCTCATTGCAAATTCTTTAGAGCAGAAAGTTTTTCATTTTTTCATCCTTCGGACTCATGCAGGGGTGATGAAATACAAAACTTAATAACAACCGAGAAAAACAAAAGGTTATAAATTCTTTTGTAGCTTGTGGATGCTATAATTTTGTCCATGAGGACAAGATGGAACATTATTGTTTCTTTAAGGTATGCCAGGAAAATGAAAGTCGGGTCTTTGGCTGAACTGCTGTATACATTATTAAGAAAAAAAAATTCAAACCCTCAAACAAATCTCACATTGCAGACCCACATCCCTTGCAAAAGTTGGTCCGTATTCCTTGTTTTATCCTCCCACTGAGCCAAAATAAAGGGTCTGCTTGCCAAAGAAAACTGAGTTTTTGAAGCGCTGATACATGGAAAACAAGCCCGAGAGTTTTGCCGGCCACCTTTGAGCCCCTGACGGAGAGCCGCCCGCCGAGTGGCGGAGCCGCGGTGCGCGCTCGCTGCGTGCCGCCCGGCCCGAGCGCCCCGCGCTGCCCGCTGCCCCTGGCCGCGCCGGCGGGACCGAGCCGAGCCCGGCTCCCCGGCTCCTCCAGGTGTCAGCACAGCACCGCCGCTCCCGCCCGGCCGCCTCCTGCGCGCCCTGCGCAAGGGCGGGCGTCTGCTCCCTCTCGGCTACATTTGTTTTTCTAATTTCTTTTTACTTCAAGGTTTACCAGCTGCTTTATTACCAGGCTGAGCTTTCCTTGCAGTCTCTCCCTCTCTCCTCCTCCTTCCCCTTTTTTTGTTCCTCGAGACAATCAACGTCTCCGGTCCCAGCTGCCACTGCTGATTTTTCATTACAGTTTAATTTAAAACTGGGATTGGAATGGAAATGTCTTTTTGCCATTTGGGGTTTGTGAGGCCTGTGGTTTTATTGCCAAAGGCACAAATGTTAGCTACTACTGTTTTTCCAGAGTACAAGTGTAAGGGGTGTACCAAAGGGGGGCAAAAGGGTCGTGAGGCTTGTGGGGAATTGCGAGGGGAAAGAATAAATCCACGGAGACAAAATAACCCGATTCTTTGTTTTTCATTTCTGCTGGTACGCATGCTGGTGTGTTAGAGGGAGGTGGGGTTGTAACGTGTCTCTGGGCATGGATCTGTGCAGTGCACTCATGAAGCAGATGTAAAAACAGACTAGAACTCTGCTTGCTTCCTCCGACCGGGGGAAAACCAAAACTGACTAACTACTTTTCATTTACAGCTCCCTGGGTCTCTTGCTTTATATAGCAAGCTGAGTGTTATATAGCACCCTGCTCAGTAATAGCACTTCAAGGGAAAACAAAACTGCAGCAAGGATGTGTGAGATGAAAAGAAGACCTGCTAGTCACTTTCTTCAGTTCTCTTTTCCTTGTCTACACCAGAGAGCAGGGCACTACAAGCATTGGTGAAAACTCTCCCAGGGGGTCAGCAGCAATTCGCCTAAATCAGTGTTCCCCACATGTCCCCAGCTGGCAGAGCCTCTGCTTCTCCTTCTGGTTTGCTTTACTCCATCTCCTCCATTCATCTGTAAAGAAATGATCAAAGAAAGGAGAGGAGTAGCGGTGTTTCCAAGTTCAAAATTTACTTAAGCTGGATGGAAAATTTAATTCTTTCTCTTCAGAGATAAGTGAAGGAGGATGTTGTGGACCATTACAATCGTTAATTCAAATATTCAGCAACAAGACAGGAAGCTACTGTTTCCAGCATGGCAGAGTTCAGACGGGAGTGCCTAATCTCTGATCTGTTACAGTAAAAACAATTATTGTCTCTCCTCCTAGAGTGAGCCAGCCTTATCTTTCCCCAGCTACATCATTTCAGATGTCAGACAGAATATCTGCATTATCAGGGTGGATCATGCTGACTCTTCACACGTCCTAAATTGCAACCTCCTCCCGTGTTGGCCTTGGGCTTCTCTGCATCTGGAGCTTCTCTGGTGTCACTGTGGTATTTCATGTCAGTCCACCAGCATAGGGGGGCAGGTGCCACTCTGCGGAGAGCTGTGTAGATCCTGTTCTTCTCCAGTATGTTTCATTTCTGTCTCCACCACCAAACAGGTTCTCAGTTACATGGAAGCACTGACAATACATTCCATGAGACAGCACGACTTAATGGCCACATGCAGTTCAGGCTGCCTTCCCCCCTGCTCTCCAGACCACTAATGAAACTATGGAGTCCTATGAAATACTGATTCTTCTCCCACAGCCAGGCAAAGACAGCCATTTCTATACCTTCCTGTATTGCTCAGGGCTTGTCCAGATCTACTTTTCCTTTGCACTTAACGGTAATATAAATATATATATATTTCTAAAGAGGAAGTTTGATGCTAGAAAAGAAGATGTGGTAAAGGCTGAACAGAGAAATGTTGATGACTGTCATCTTCTTCCACTTACAGTGCATAGGTTTTTCTGTTCACTGGCTGTGATCATCCAGGAAACATTCTTTTTGTACAGTGCTTTTCCTGTATCCTTGTCAGGCTGCAAATTTAACTTTCAACATCTGTTTTCTTTGCTGCCTCTCTGTTTCCAAGTTAGATCTAAGTGCCAAGGGATAGTGACAGAAGGCTAGCAATGGGGGTTATTTAGTCTTGGTGATGCCCTGTTCACTTACACACAGCCTTGGACAAAGACCTGGCTAATGTCCACAGACAAACTCAAACAAACCAATCCTGTAACAAACAAACAAATAAAAAATAAAATAAAACCCAATTTCCCATAGATGTTCTTCCCCCTCTGTACAAAAGTCTTCTGAGGTCACTGAATAATTAAAAAATAGATCAGTTAGAAGAAACTTGGATTAATTGCAATGGTTGGCCCAAAATAAGCTGGCCAAGTGTTTTATTAGAAAAGGGAAAAAATTTCTTGTCTGCCAGTTCTGAAAGGAATAGAAATGCCCAGAGAGGTTCCATGTTCCTGAGAAGCAGCCATGTTTATGAAGGAGGGAAAGCATCTCAGGCGCACTAGAAGTAATCATCTATTTCTACAAAGGGTGCTTGATGGATTACCAAAGCCTGCCCCAAACTGGGGAACCGAAAAAAGCAGCGGGAGAAACATTCCCAAGTCTCAACTGGAGATACTAGCTCAGGGCTCAAGCTCATCACTCTGTGGTGGGTCATTGTCCCACCACTGCTGGCAGTAGCAGGAACTCCTGCCCAGGCACTCCAGTCAGTGGCTCTATATGGTTTCTCATGCAGTATTTGCATTTTGTGGTATTTGCATTTCGCAGTGTTGTGGGATGCGTCCTGTGAGACTGCACCCATCGTGTCTGGTTTTGGGCCTGTTCCCTGCCTGGGTTTGCTCCTCAGTATCTCATCTCATGGTCTTCCCAGAGAGCTACAGCACTGATTTCTGTATGCCACTTTAGTGGCACTGGTTCTCCGCCTATCACAGAGAAACCTGCTCCTTCTACAGCCAACCTCCCTCCTACAGTCCCAGGGCAGTTCAAAAGGCATTAACAGGCTGCTGATTCCAGCACAATAAAGCAGTCTCTCAGTTGTGAGATACAGCTTTCCTTGGCCTCAGCTTCTGAGATATTTTTCCCATGCCCATTGAAGTCACCACATGGCTTTGCCAGGAGGCATGACAAAGATGCTCTTTTGTGCACCCCTTACAGGACAGGAAACCTATGCCCATATATTCTTCTTACATCACCCGCTGACACAATTTCATGCTGGCCTCCCTGGCTGTTCTTGTGATTTTTTTATTGAGGACTGTCTAGCAGAATTCTCCAATTTGCCTGTCATCATGGCATCTCTTACCCACAGAACTTCTCTTTCTCTCTTTTCATTTATCTCCCCTTTGACAGAGCTGTAGGCTGCTCTTAATTGTTCAGATCTTTATTACCTATTTCTGGGAAAGTAATACAGGAACAGATAAATCTCCAAGGTCAGCTCAGACTGTAATATAGGGTGACTCAACAAAATAATATCTCCACATAAACACCTGCAGCTTGGTCTCACACTTTGCTGCATTCTTTGTCTCTGACAGTTTTTCTTCAGCAGAAACACTCACACTTTTTGAGAACTTCCCACCTGAAGATCCCACAGAAGGCTACAGACAGAAATAAATGAAGCCACCCAGAATCTCAGAGTCAAGAGAAATTGAGAATGTGATAATGCAGCAAGTTATCTATTATGTTTAAACTTCTAACCTCTACAGAGGCTAAAGGTCCCCTCAAAATGTTAAAGCAAGTTCTGCAAGTGGTCTCAAAGGAAGAGCAACTCCCTCTCCTGCTCTTAGGGGTGATTGCTAGCTTCTACACTGATGAGCTTCCCTACAGGAATGTGAGAGGTTTGAAGAGCCATCCTTATTGTGAGGCTGTGCTAAAAACCTGGAAATGATCAAAAGATGATCTTCTGAATGCCAGCATGGCAACTGCATTGGTACCAAGACAAAAAGATGTTAATTCAGCCTGTAGTGTTTTTGTTACCAGTTTGTCTTGAGAGACATTCTTTGTCAGGACTTCTAGCTCAAAATTCCCCAAATGCTACTTCTGCCAGCCTAAGCCCTTAAAATCACACATTTAAAATCCCCAGCACATCTGCACTCCAGGCAGTCGTTGGGAGAAATATGCTGCTTTTTAGTTTTCAGACCTAGCCTACTGATCCTTCTCTTATGCAATGGTAAACAGAATTCCAGTGGTTTGACCTTTCTCACTGAATTCATGTCAGCACATGAAAACAATATTTCTTATCTCTGCTGCTCCAAGCACAATTAAAATGTATTGGGAAAAACCAAACCAAACCCAGCCTCCTCAGGTTTAGTACAGTCTAAGACAATGTATTTCCATCCCAGTAAGGATTAAACAGAGTGAGTGCTACAGCAACACTAGAACATCTGTTGAAGGCATCACAAAGTTCATCAAATTATGTGAGTTGTGTGTTCACTGTACAAGAAGCAAGGCATGTTAACTAACTGCAGTGTATGAATACAAAAATGTCTAGGATGACTAAAACGCTACATTTCCACAAGGTGTAGAGTAAGGTAAAAGGTAATTTTCTGAACTGTTTCAGATCTTGTCTTGTTGAGAAGCTGATTAAAGCTTAAAGTGTCTTCCTGTTCAGGAGTACCAGAGGCTGTCATCTGGTTTTTCAAGTGAGAATCCTATCCAGGTTTGTTGGCCTGTATTTATAGACTCAGCTATGGAAAAAAATGCAGCCTTAATGTTAGCTGTCCAGTTTAACAAGAAAATGGATTTTTGTTCTTATTTGCTGCTATAGAATTTTTTTTCAGAAATCCCATGGAAAATTTTATAAAGCCCAGGTTAGCTTCCACATATGGGACCCATTAACTCCTCATTTCTGCTGGTACTTAGCAAATTTTTTTCTGGTGACTACACTTGAACTTTTTGTGCTTTTGTTTTCCTTTACATTGCAGAGCACTCTGTTGACTTGATTTGGTTTTTGAAAG
Source organism: Sitta carolinensis (assembly GCA_032173965.1). Classification (NCBI taxonomy): domain Eukaryota; kingdom Metazoa; phylum Chordata; class Aves; order Passeriformes; family Sittidae; genus Sitta; species Sitta carolinensis. The sequence goes on from CM063288.1 coordinate 25,077,654, forward strand.
CACTAATGGTAGAATACAGCCCTGGTATACCTGAAAGGATCAGTAATGATAAATTTTGTGGAGCCACATTCAGATTCTTTGGCAGAGAGAAGTGTCTGATCTTCTTTCTTTTTCTTGGGATTTCAGTGTTGCCCATTGTTGCACTGAAAGCTTTGCTCCATGCCATGCAAAGGCACATCTAAGGATTGTACTTTTGGACATGAAGTCTATCTCATCCCCCAGTGATGGTGGAAAGTGAATTTCCCATTTCTCATGTGGTCTCTGAAGTGTGTGTGTGTGTGCACATGTACCTGTGTATACAGGGAGCTTTGCTGGTCATTTAGGGAGGTGGCATCCTGCTGTACACCTATTCTGGTGCCTTTGGCATATGTCTGTCAGAAAGGGCTGCTCATCCTCACCACATGAGTATCTCACTCTCATCCTGATGGAAAATGGGAAGATAATACCAACAAACTATACGTTCTCTTCCATCTGAAACCCAGAAGTTCTGAGGATCTAAACAGTTCCTCTGTGTTGTGGGGGAGAGCAAGGAAAAACCCCTCTTTAACAGACAGTAATATTTCCAGGTTTCAGCCATTTATTTTCAAAAGCCAGAAGGCAATCCCTGTCAAGGTCGTGTGTAGAAACAAGTTTTCTAAGTCCTAATGCAATAATGGGGATCATCAACAGACAGCTGCCTGTGGATCCTGTGGAACGCTCTTCAGCCCCGGCATGCTTCTCATGCCCCTGATGTGTCCTGAAACAAAGGAAAGATGTTGCTCCAGCACAGCCCAGCTTTGTGACAGCAGGGCTGCTTCGAAAGAAACTGAGCTGCATTGGCAGGGAAAACTGGCAAAAGTGGCACAGCATTTGGCAACACCAAATTTATCCAAGCTGGTGTGATTAGCACTTCTTTTTCTTAACCTCCCTTTTCCTCAAAAGTGTAAATTATCAGAGGCTGGGGGGATTTTTTGGTCTTTGCTTTTTGTTTGGATGATAAGTGGGCTTGGTGGACTGAATGTGCTTAACAAAGATGCACACCTTTTATTCATGTTTCTGTCTCTGAAATGCTCAGCTCAGACCATTAGGAAAAGGGTTTGTGTATTTAACCTTTCTCTGGGGAATGGACTACAGGAAAGACAAAACCTGCCAGATATTGAAGGTCTTTCCTTATAAACTCAGGGCTATTTTTAGTTTTCTAATGTAAAAAGTCAGTGAGATGAAGAGTGAAGTGATCCGTTTCCAGCAGAAAAAATGTCTGAATCTTCATTAATAATTCCTTATAGATGGCCATATGCCTTTATCTGACAGTCTGACAAGCCATGCTAAACAACAGTTACTGCACAAATGGAAAAGATATAATCTCACTACCCAGTCTCCTGGTGCTTCCATTGTCATGTTACATTATGACTGGAGTTTCCACCTTCCCAGAGAGACATGGCAACAGGGTTATTTTTTTAGGACTTGCACAAATGTGTTCATGATGGATGAAGTTTAGTACTTTGACATGGAAATGTATTTGGAAACTAGAGCTGACACATGATATGAAGAAGGGAAGGGAAAAAACAAGAACCCAAACGTATAATCTTACCCTTGATCTGCCTGTCAGTGATAATTAGAAAAAGCCTATATCAAAAGCTGAGCTGCAAACTGCCCAGAGGATGGGATTTCATAGCTCCCAATTAAATGTCCTATCTGGCTTTTACCAAGCCAGGTTAGTGGATGTTAGTGACTTGAGTTCCACTCCTGGCTTTGATTTCCTTGTAAAATAGGTGGCTTCTCCTTACAGTGGTTATGAGGCAGTGGAAAGGAAAACTTCCTTTTTGCCACATCCTCACACCCAAGGACAGAATAAGTTCAGTCATTTTACTGTCCTCTGTGGTGCTGAAACCAAGCCAAAACATCTCCAACCTTTGGACTGCTTCAGAACAATCCCATCTAAAGTACTGAACCCATCTCAACTGCTGGTGGAAATGGTGTGACTCCATCTACAGCGCCAAGTCTGTGAGAGTGACACTGCAAGGGAAAGAACGGCTTATAAAGCTGCTAGCCTGGGCTGATTTTACAATGACAAACACACTCTAAGCTACTGAACTGTTTGCTTTCTTCTCTCTTCCTGATGTTATCACTATTTCCTAAACCCTGCCTATCAGGCATGCTTTGTTAATAACCCTCCAATTCTCTCCAGAGCAAAGGTTGCCCAACAGCTTTCTGATCTTCCTGCTGCCTGTCAGGAGAGGAAATCACAGCTTTCAGGAGAACCTGACAGAGGGAACTGGATAGCACACTGGGGTCAAGGGTAAGAATGCACGAAGAAGTGAGAAAGCACAGGCCCTCCAGCTGGCTGCACAGGAAAAGCTTTGCCTTTTCTTTGCTTTCCCTTGTTTACTGTGTCGGGATGTTCCAGGAAGAAACTCAGCAGGCTTTACATCTGAAACAGCCAGCCAAGCACAAATTACTGCCCACAAAGCAGCATGAGGGAGAAGAATGACAACTAAAAATCTTGGCTTAAGTTTTCAATGACTTAGATCTTCTTAATCAAAGAATTCTGAAAGTGTAAAGGAAAATGTTCCAGCATTTCACACAGCTGTTACATTCTGGCTCATCTTGTCTGTGAGAAGTCCCAGTCAAACCAGAAATACCAAAGTGCCATTAGAATGTATCTACCAATTCCTGCAGCAAAGGAAAACTTTAGCAAATGGCTTTCCTAAGACTGTTACCTGGAAAAGGAACAGATGAAGTAGGGTTTGGAGAGGAAAGTGCTGTAAGAGGTGTAAGCGTGTTTAAAAGTGGGACACCTGGTTGTTCATCCTGGTCTATTTAGGTCACAGCTACAAAGCTGGGACAGACAAAACTTCTGCATATCCTCCCCCACCTTTCCTAGGTGCCTCCAGTCTCCATGTTTTTTCAGCCCTGATTCAGAGCAAATGTCTCCTGACTCTACCAGATCTGCAACAGCCCTGAGCAACTGCCTTGTTCACAAGGTAATTTTTCCATGCACTGGTCAAAAAAACCGGGTAGGATTGAACTTGAAGGAGTGAGAAATCGTTGTGTTCCAAATTGTCTGAGTTCAGATTTACTAAAAATTGTCAAAACAAACCACTGGAGAGAATTTATAATTTTTCCTCATGAAGAATTTGATGAAGGGACAGGTAAAGACATAGTTGTAAGAGATGTTTGTTGTAAAAGGCTATATAACATTTCTGCTGGAAAAAAGAAGAATATTCTTCCACAACAAAACTGAATCCCACTAGAAAAAAAATAAAAGGAAAAAATAGGGAAAGCAAGCCAAACAATTTTCCAAACAATTGGTAACAAACAAACCCTCCAAAACATGATTTTCTGTCATAATGATTATATAAAACAACCATCACCATCTGTACAATAAAGCTGTGCCTTGGAATTGTCTTTTTCATAAGGTTCTGGAACAGATAAAGCAGTGTTTTACTGACTTAGAAACTGAGGCAGGAATGAGAGAAATGGTTTTATCACCATCACCCAGTGGGCCAGTAACAGAAAAGGACATGGTACCAGCCAGTCCCAAATCTTCACTGGGCCTTGGCAGAGCAATTGATCAGAGATAGCAAAAATGTAATTGACAGTTGTTGATCAGCTGGCATAAAGTTTGATATTACTTAGTTGCAGGGTAATGGGAAAATCTTTTGTGGAACAAAGAGAAATTGAAGTGGATAAGAAGAAAAAAAAAGAAAAAAAATGAGTCAGCCTTTGTATGTACTTAAGGTCCAGACAGAATGATCTCAGGGACTCCAAAAGCACTGAGTGATTTTTGTCTTCCTGTTAATTGTTTCATATTTGTTTTTCAGTGCAAAAAAGCCAAGTCAGTACCCAGGGGAGTAGCAGGCAGCTGTTCAAAGACCAGTCTCTGGAATATCAATGTTGAACATGAGTGTCCAGGAAAAAGAAAAATAAGCAGAAACAGGGAGATGTCTACAGAGAAGCAAGCTACAAAGCAATCAGCCATCCCACAATGAAAGACACACTGGACATGTTTTCCCAAGAGCAGTCACAACCTTTGCCCTAACTGCTGCACTTCCCTGTGCGAGGGTGGCTTCTCTTGATAGAAGTCACTTGCATTTTCTACACCCCAAGCTGAGGCTGGGCATGCACATGAGCATGTATTTGCAGATCCAGACAAAAAAATCAAACCCAAAAATATTGTCGAAAAATTAATTAGAAATATACAGAACTGATCAGGGTGATAAGGCAAGCCAAAAAAGCAATTGAGAGACAGAAAGAAACAAATATGTGTGACTCCCTTCACAAGGAAATTAATGCCATGAGGAAAAAAAAGTAAGTTTCAGTAAAGGGGCAGGAACTGCTACCCTTCCAATTTTAAAATGCTCTTTATAACTGCCATTGTTTTGGAGAAACACTTTTCTAGAAAATTATTGGCTTGGATTTGAAAATGTCATTAGACTTAACTGAAGATGCAAAGAAAACACAAAGGATTAAGCAGATGGGGTAGGTAATAAAATGCCAAACCTCCCCCTGTTAATTAAACAAGCCTACCAGATGGTAATGGTGCAGAATCAGGGTCCTGAAGGGGGAGCTCAGCTGCAGGCCGTGCTACACCCTCTCCTTAAGCCCCTGATTATAGATACAGGAGGGAGGTACCAGGGGAAAGGTTACTCTGTACACTTCAGTTTTCCTTTCTTCTTTTTGTCTCTCAGAGTTGAGACCATAGGGCTGACCAGTTTTGATGAGTCGCAGTTTTTGTGATCCCAAGGATGAGAGAGGTCTCAGAATTAAGGCAAAGGCAGAACAGTTTAAGACAGACACTGCTTTTTTTCTGAATAAAAACCCAACTCAGAATCTTCACTTTGGATTTTGGACACAGCTTTGTATTTTCATTGAAATAGATATTTAAAAAAATGGATGTGATGAAAAATTTCATGCCCCAATGAGTGGGCCTTTCCTGAACTTAGCCCAGAGTCCTAATTTCAAACTAGCTCCTGACTCACACTGCAAGAGCTACTGGTGGACAGTTAATCCTTCACTTGAGATAAACCCAACATTAAACCCTGCCAACATTCTTACATTTATTAAGTTTAAAAATCAGACTTTGTGTCATTGCATGATTTGTAGTATGCAACTGATTTTGGTGGATTTAGTTTGCTTTCTAAGTTAGTAAAAAATACATATACTTTCTTCGTTCCATGTTATTCATCAGACAGTTTTTGACAAAGCCTATTTCAGCCTTTAAATCTGTGGCAGGTTCAGTAATCAGCTGACAATTCACCACTTCTGTGGTGTCACTGATCACTGCAGTCACACAACGTTGTCTCTTAATCATTGATGAAGTGTCTGCCATAGTCCAAGTCATTTTCATGTGCTCACTGATAGGCTGTAGAAATGAGATTTAAGAAAACCATCCTAAGACCAGGTCTTCCCTTTCTATAGATCAGTGGTAGGAACATTCAGAGGAGCTGCAAATACCATCTTTTCTTCCTGTGACAGCCTCTCACATAATTACTCTTGCAACTTTGCACTAAGATCCAGAAACAGGAGCTTTTACATGCCTATACATAAATCCATATAGTCTCTGATCCAAAGCACAGATAATCTAAAAAAACTGTATCTCTCTTCTATAAAAGCAAACTAAGGCCCACAGAGGTGTCATGGCTTGCTGACACAAGAACTGAACTCATATCTCTTGGATTTCTGCCTTCCCAACCACCAGATCTCTATTAACTACACAGCAGTACCTCTATTCAGTGACATTTAAGGTCCACTCAATAGCTTTTTTAAATGCAGAAGCAATTTCTACTCATCTACTGCCACTATATGTGACGATTTTTTTTCCTTCCAGAAAGCCTCAGTGATAGAAACTAAGTTAGGAAATGCACAGTAAGGACTTGACTGTCCAAATCAAAGCAAGACAGTTAATTAGTGTAACAGGGTATAGGAGGAAAGCATCAAGAAAGAGGGTAATTATAAAACCAGCAGTTGGCAGAATGCAGTCAGGTAAGAGTCAAGGCCTAGATTAGTTATTTCTGTAGAATGATTTCAGGACTACCCCCAAAAATAACATTTTCCACTAAAAAATCTCACTTCAGCAGCATGGAGCACAGCCTCTGTTCAGGCCAGGAAACCATGCAGAGAGAGACCCCTCAGGAAAGAAGAGACAGCAGCGTTCCCTAAAGAGAAGATGGAAACCAAATTGCTCCAGCTCTTCCTGATAACCTCTCAAAGAAAGGGTTGTACTTTTGAAAGCTGAGATCTTTGGGACTCTGAGGGTCAGAGCAAATCAGCCCTCAAGTAAGTTACCAGGTAGGGAGAAGGGTGCTTGTTGTTACATAGAGAAGTGAACACAAACTCCTTTGGTAAACTAGGCTCACACTAAGTAGTTTCTCATAAACCCCACAATTTTTACAGGGTAAAAGTACCACCTTCTGAGTCACCCTCAGGACTGCTGAGGAACATGTTCTTCACAATACTCTGCTTGGAGGGGCCAAGCAATCTTGCATATCAAGGACATGCCAGTTTAGATCCCTGCTTCCTCTTAGGCATAAAGGAGCTCTCAGAGTCTCACATATTCTCCAGGGTAGATGAAGGACTGAGAGAAGTGCTGAGGGGTGGGAAACAACACTGTCACACAAACATGCTCTGTTGGCTCAGAGAAAAGATCCTTCTGTGTCTGAGTGATCTGACACACTCTCCAAGAAAAAGGCATGTGCCGGGATCCAAGGACAGCACCAAATCCCTTCCCAAATTTCACTCTCTCACTATCCACTCCTTTTCTCTTTCTCCTTTTGCATGTTTCACTGAGCCTCACAGGTTAACTCCAGCTGCATAAGCTCACCAGACACTGATCCATCAGCTGTCTGCTTCCAGCCTTGCAGATTTGAAAGGAAAATGGAATTCTGGACTGGAATCAAGTGCTGCAGTGATAAGGGCCATGGAAATACCTTTAGTTAAAATAAACAGCATTGCACCAGCCTTTTCCATTTTAGGACACGGAAATCCAAAAGCTTTGGCATCTTACTGCCCTCCCTGTCCTCCTATAAGAAAGAGATGGGGTCCCAGCCCACCTAGGTTAATGCCTAGGATGAAGAACCTCCCTGAATGTCTGGAACATCCTCTAGTGTTTTAAAGGGCTTTTGAAAATCAGAAAATGCTGTATCTATAAGCATTCTGGAAAGAAACTCTGAGTGCACTGCAGCTGAAGTGCAGATTACAATGAGGTTGGATGCTCATCAGACTGTCCTCTAGAGCACTCAGAGCTGGGGTGCTTGCCTTGGAAATCCAGTCAAAAGTCAGCAGCTGCCCTTGGGACTGCTTCTCCATAAGAAAAAAAAAAGAAAACAACCCTTTTCTGCAGCAACCACTGGCAGATCTTACTGTGTATATGTGCCACACAAACCAGCTGATAGCTCATGTTCTTCACCCAGATGGTGACTAATACCTAAGGACAGGTGAAAGAAGAGAAAAACTTCAACACCCTCTATTCTTATTTTCTACCTCATCTTGGACAATAAAGAAGAAATCCAGCAGTAGGAATTTTTTGTGATACTCTCATGATTGGGAAAGAGAAAATAATTTGTCATTCCTTGGTCTGATGGAAACTGTGTTTAGGGTACAAGCCCCGGCTGACTGTTTTTTATTCCACACAAGCTGTCAAGGAGCTTAGTTGAGGCCATTCAGCAACCACGTAGATCAAATGAGACCAACACAGCTCAAAGCCAGGATGCCCTTCTGCCTGCCCCTACAAGTAGGGACTTAAGATACACTTAGTTACATTTTATCACAAATATGTGTATAAATCCATGAACAGGATAATAAAAACTGATAAATATATGCTTGAATCTGTGTGACCCAGTATTTATTCAGCAAAATGAGCACCTCCAAGGCTAATATTAAGAAATGAATCCCCAAAAAGAACAAGACCTGCTGCAGTGCAGAGTGGCATTATTTTGGCACTAGTAACATGACAGGGCAGACAGCCCCTATTAGGGAGGATTAAAATATTTTTTTTATCTCCTTTCAGCTTTGTCTAAGACTTAACTCTTTCTCCTCTGCTTTTTTATTCCTGTGTGTAGGTAAATCAGACAGCTAGGAACTGTCAGCAGTGTGGGATACCTGCTTTCTTCTCTGGACAAGGCACTGAACAAATAATCTGGTCTTTTCTTGGAATGTGGACTTGCTCTTGCTTATTCCCAAGAGATCATACCAATCCTCAGGCCAAAAAGAACTTTGTCAGTGCCTTCAGGAAAAGTAGCAGAATGAAGACCCAAATGACTGTCTTATATGCCAAACCTGCAAGTGCTGAAGTGAACAAATAGCCAAAAAAAAAAAAACCAGTGTGGAAAAATTCCAAGGATGGTAACCACTTCTGGTTGCAAAGCTGACATCAGTTTTATCTGTGGGAGCAGAAAATTATGTGGAGAATCTGGTTGGCTCAGAGGTTTAGCAAAATCTGAAGAATAGTAAGAAAAAGAAAGTTAGATGCTGATATGGCTCTTTAAAACTTTTGTTGACTTAAACGTTCATTGCAAACTGTTCTCTAAGCCTCGCAAAGCTTTGTGGAACTGCATCTCTGTTTTCTTAGTTCTCTTATCAGCATATGTGGTTCAGGCTGTGGACTTTCATGTCTGATTTTGGGCAAATCATCCTGCTGCTCAGCCTTTTTATCCTTTTCATCATGTCCTGCATATTGTTGTTACATAGTTTATACGGGGTAGATGTAAGCAGCTTGAATCACAAGGGTTCACCTTTCCAGAGCAGTATGAACCTTCTCTGCAAAGACTTTCAAAGTATTCAGACATGTATGTTTTACAACTCCTCTCTGAGACTTATTGACATTTGGTTTTGGGACACTGATTCTAATCAGCCTTGTCATGTCTCAATGAGTATAAAAATATCAAAATGAAAGCCAGTAATATGAATATATGAATATATTGCTCTTATAGAAGTGAATATGGAGTGACTTGAAACTTAAACATAATCCAAAAAGCTCTCCTTCAAAAACTTCTCAAATCACGCCTTTTAGATATTGGTGAAAATCACCACATTCAGATGCAACTGCTGAGCTGGTTTTACTTGACACAGTGTCAGGAGAGGGACATATGCAAATCACTGCTGCAAACTAGGATTTCTGATAACTCCAAAGTAGGTCAGTGTTAGAATGCTTATTTTACTGCCTTACTTAAGTGTGACAAATCTTTGTGGGAGCTGTTGGTCCTCTATACCTTGCTTGTTGCTGTCCTCAGCACTCACCTTCTGCACAATTCCTATGGGAAAAAAAAAAAGCCCGTAGTTGGATTTGTATCTGCTTTTACCCTGAAGGTTAATAACTATTTTCTCTACAAGGAGAGAACTTCCTTGTCTTTTTTTCTTTTTTTTTTTTTTTTTTCTTTTTTCTTTGTTTTTTTTTCTTTTTTTTTTTTCTCCTGTAATCCTAAATGGGATAAAGAAAGGAGTTTTCATACACTAGATATTTGAAGGGCTTTGAAGATTTCACTTCACAGAACAAGTAATTTTAGTTTCTGACAGATGGGTTTTATGTTGTCTGAGGAAGAAAGGGCAGAAAGGCAGCAGCAAAGGGTACCATGCTTGGAGAGAGAGATATCTAGTTGTGTTGATGAAGCATGTATAGTAAAGGGGGAAAGTGCTGTCTGTGACGGTCTGGCAGATCAGCATTATGGGAAACATGCCAAGAAGGAACAATAAGGGATGCATGTCTGGCTGCAAAATGGAGCTAAGGAATTTTTTCCCTAGCATTGTTACATAGGTGTTTACCCATTAAAAGAATATACATCAAGAGATGATACTAGGAGTTATGACTTTTAGAAATAAAGGATTGACACCTGGTTTTGTAGCTTTTGCATGCTCAAATCCTCCAGTTCAAGAAAAAAGGAAAAAAAAAGAAGGATTGATTGCAAGGTTGGGTTGATGGTGGGTAAAATGTTGGCAAGTAATTGGTGGGAAAAGCAAGGACAAATAATGGTTGTGCATGTGCAGTACAGTCTATTTGTCTGTCAGTATGGGAGACAGACATCCTCCACCACAGAACTCGAATAGCTAATGACAGCCTAAGGTGCTGCTGGGCAGTCTCTGCCTAGACTAGGAGAGACAGCCAAATGTGCATCTGGATTGGAAAGTAAACCCACCAAAGGTCAGGATTTTGGCCTGTCTTATCCAAAGGGAATTTGTAAGCTATGAAATCTTTCTTTGCTTAGGACTCCAGACAGATCCTAAATTTAGCAGAGCTTTGAGTTGTCACAGTATCACCAAAAATAAAAACTCATCCTGAAGGTAAGTAAAACCCGCTTGCTGAATTTGTTTGCCACCTCAGTAGCTTTTTAATTAAATAAAAGTTATTAATTCTTCCTTGTCCATTCAAGCTGTGCAAGAGATGACATGCAAGCAAGCATTAGTAGAGAAGCAGCAATGAATTTCTAGAACAACTTTGGCACACCTGCTATCTCTGAGCTAGCTGCTAATGCTCCTTCTGTCATTCCCCAAAAAATCCTTTCCAAGAGGCAGTCTTTTGTAAGAACATGGTGGTCTGTCCTACCCCGGGTGCAGTTATCAGTAAGTTAGGCAGTAGCACATGGGGAAAAAATACTTCATAAATCCAAAAACCATCAAAGTAATATTGTTTCAAGGCAAAAATAGCCATGTTGGGCTGTACCTAGGCTCCTTTCCTATTGATAGCTCAGCTGTAATGAGAGAAGCAGACCCTCTATCCAAGTCCCTGATGTTCAGGAGAATGATCATCCAAGGTGACAATAAGGTAATCCTGACCAAGTGAGGTGTCAGAAGGTAAAAGGTTACATCCATTAACACATTCTTAACTGCACTGTCATCCTTAACCAAAGGGAAATATGGTCAGACCTCTCTTCCATCAGCACCTCAACCAATGTTGCAAATTATCTCTTCTGAAGTTTGAAAGCTTTTGTATACAGTGAACTGACCCTTGACTAACAGCTGAAAGCTAGGTTAGAAAAATATTCAGCCTTCAAATTCCAACTGGAAAGTGAATGTAAGCTTTTTTACCTTGCATTTCACAAACAAAGCACACAGCATTCAAAGATCGAACCAGAGAGATGGGAGGTATGTAAAGGATAAAGAGAGATGAGCTTCTCCCTTTATAAAAATGAAGTAATTAGCTTAGTAAGTGCAGAAGGAGGAGAGATGGGAAAGGGAGATCCTTTTGTCAGGCATTTATAATACAATTCTCTCTACTGGCCAGATGTGCTTGCTAGATGTTACCAAATTGCACACACTGATGAATGTAAGGACTAGGGCTACACTAAATTATTTTCAAAGGCACCCATCTGGAGAATCCTCATTTCTAAAAGCAGGAGCTGTTCCACCTGTTTTCAGAGCATTTGATTTTTAGGGACTGCCAGCCACAGGAGACACTACCAGTTTCCCTGTAGTAAAGAAACATTATTCCTTTGGTTTTCAATAATGTATGGAACCTTTGGTTACAGTGGGCAGGCCTTTAGGGTTGTTATGGTTGGAACTTTGATGGGTGAGGGACAAGGGCTGAGGAACTGGCAAACATTGAAACAACCCAAAAAGCCCTATAGATACAGGAGTTCCCATGAAGCAGTTCCTTGCATGCTGGATAATCTTCAGTTAAATGAATCTTCTATAAGAAGGACTCTTCAGTGTATTTAGGTGAATGTTTGGAATAAAAATTGCCTATGTTCTTAATGTCCAGAAGCATAAACAAACAGACAATTTACATTTCCCCTAACAACTTTAGCAAAAACCTTTTCTAAGATAAAGTCTCTCAGCCCCTGATTGCAGCTTGAATTTCAATATTAAAAGACAGAGCTAGACTGTGGAAAAGGGAATAGTTACGAGTAACTATTGTATAAGCTTCTTCCCTTTGAACCTTGTCTCACATACTGTTCACCAGTCACATAGCCTTGCCTCTGAGCTTCTTTGTCAGAATATAATGGGCAGAAGTTGGAAGCGCAGCTTGGTTCATTGTATGCACTGTGTAAACCTCCAGGGTAATTGAAATTATACATATTGCAGGAGTTGTTTGAATAAAAGAATATCCAAAGAGAAGAGAAAAGAGCAGAGCCAGCATAAACTGTTCTGAAAGCAAGGCTGAATGTGTTGTTGTGAAACCTTGAGGCCTGAAAGAAGAAACCTACCCTACAGGGAAGTTTAGAAGTCTCTCAGGAAATTTTATTACAGGGAGCCACATCACCCAGAGGAAGAGAGCAGGAGAGTCTCTGAGACAAACCCAGGGCCCTGCTGGAAGGTACAGGTAACTTCCCAGAGGCACCAGATAATGATTACACTCAGTTCCAGTTTTGCTGCAAGAAGCAAAATTAATTGTTCGTGAAGAGGACAAGAAAAGAAGCTTTACTGATTCATGGAATATGTGTGGCACAAGAATTTTATTTAAAAAATAATGAAGAGAGATGGGAGGAAAAGATCTTCACTGCATCTTTTCCATGGTTTCCACAGCTCCCTCGCTCTGTCTTTCTGTATCTGTTTCCACACAGAGAAAAGTGTCATCTGTTTTACTTAATGGGCCCCTCAAGATACCTATCCCATGTGCCTTCATGTTCTCCTTCTTACAATTCCTTGCCACACAGAAAATTGTAATATTGTTATTATCATTCCCACTCTTATCTTATATCTTAAACCTCTGCTGTTTTCAACTCCTCCTCTTCCTATGCATCATTATGCTCATGGAAGTTCCCACTTGCATTTTAGGGATGATGTCAAATCAAGTTAAAACAATTTCAACAAAAGGACAATTTGCCAAAGAAGAGGTTTTTTCATGTGGCTCCAAACTGTAAGCTTGTGTGGAATACTTTGACAACCTAGTTTTGTCTGTACAAAAAAATGGAAAAAGGAAGAGGAAAGTTTGTTTGAAACAAAACAGCATTTTAAAAACAATGCACCCTCATTATTTTTTTCTTTTTGTCTGAAATATTTTGCTATCTATTCTGACTAAGCTGATGCATACCTGAAATTTCTCTACTTAGAAAGTGTCAGAATGTGTTGTCAACTTTTATTTCAAGTATTGTAGCTGAAGAATGTGTTTCATCTCTTTTGGAATGACTCTCTTCATCTCCCTGTGTTTCAAGGCTCCCTTGCTTCCTCCTATTCAATTGCACTGAATATTATCCCCATCCTGCCCGTGATCCAGGTGATGTCTGTGATCGGGATCTTCCCCTCAGTATCCAATCCAGCCTAAACACAGACTTTACACATGGCTTTCAGTGTAGCATCTCTAAATGTTTCCTCTTTAGTTAAGGTTTCATGCAGACTCTTGAGTTTTTATTTTCATCACTGAAACCTCCTTTGCCTCAATCTGTACAAATGGCATCTTGTCCCATCGACAGGAACTCAGAATAGTGACAGGATCTGGGGACAGCATGCACTATGAGGGTCTCTGATGCACTTCCAAATAACTTCGGTAACAGAGCTTTGAAGAAATCACTGTAAAATGAGTACCAGAGTGATTAAAAACCACTGACAAAGAATACATATTTAGCAGTCTCTCTCCAGCTGGAGGATACTCTAACAGGACCCAGCACTGATCTTTCCAGACACATCTTTTATTTCATTAGTGACCTGGGTGAGATAATTGAGCACACAAACAGAAAACTTGTGTGAGATTTATCTGACTTGTCCTTGTTTTAATTTTCCAGGTGTTTAAAAAAATCTTTGAAAAACTTGAATACAGAGCTGAAATACTTCAATGTCTTATTTTGGTTCATTTGAGAATACCTTATTCCTGATAACTTTAAGAAAAACTATTTTATTATTATGCTTTTGGCTGAAAATAATGGATTTGGAAATAATCAAAGAACTCTCCACATTTCCAGCTTCCTCAGCTTAGTTCTCCATCATATTCCTTCTTTCTCCCAGATATATCTGCACAGAGTTATATTTCCTTTCCCAGCAATATGAAAATGCACACACTTCCCCTTAAAAGTGCTTCTCCAGATTTGTCATGGAAACTTGTGGCAATAACCGAAGGGTAGGATATACATGCAAAGCATTGTCTCTGAAAGATCTGGCATGCGAAGTTATAAAGTTAAAATCTGCCTGTACTTTCTATTAAGGTCCCTGTCTTTTAGCAGTCATGAAAGACATAGGTTTTCCACAGAGCCTTTCAAAAACAGTTACTGCTTTGCAGTTCTGTTATGTTTGTGTATTAAAGAAGCTTTAAACATTTTAATTTCCTTTTTAATACACAAAGATTTTTCTTTTTTGTCTCCTTCCCTTTCTGATTGTAGAGGTCAACTTAACTTAATCCAAAATATATTGCATGTCTCCAGGTCACCAGCCGGCAAATGAGACAAGCTCCATAAAAAAAAATCTCATGAATTCTTTCCAGAGAAAGTAATTCATTCAGAAAGTTTTGGAAAGTTAGAATAGAGATTTAAATTTCAAAGTACATCTAGTGTGCAGGGGAGCTGCTGGTTGGCAGCCCCCAAGGCTGCAGTTGCCCATGTACACACACCAGCACACTGAAAAGCAGCAGTGCAGGGATCCTGACTCAGCCCTGCCCCTGTGCCCATCTTCCTGCAGAACACAGACGGGATTCTGTGTTAGGAACTCATATGGGCTCCAGTGCCCATCTACTGAGGCACCTAACAGGCCATTTTATGCCACTTCTTGGTGGGCTACTCTGGCTCAAAGCAGGCACTTGAGGGCTTTTCTAGATTGCAAGGAAGTAGTCAGTATCTATAATCGGTACCTATTCCTGAGGAAGAGCTCCCTGGGAGTAAGCTGTCTATGGGCTGGGTTTGGAAGACAGATATTCAGCAACAGACTAATCCTACCCCTAAGCTTTCAAATTGGCCTTTTCAGGGCAATAATTACTTTGCTGAAAAAAAAAAAAAAAAAAAACCGTGAAAAAATTGTCAATCCATTCTCAATTCCCATTTAAATTATCAGTTCCTTGAGCTTCTCCGCTCCCCTCAGGCATCCTTTTCTCTGATATTTTTTCCCTCAGCAACTTGAATTTGCCTCCCAGGCACTCTTCATTGCTATAATGATGGCTGGTGGGCACCCTTTACTGTTAAGTCACAAGCTTTCTTTGCCTCCACTCCCCTCCAAGCCCAGGCTTTGGAGAGCTTACTACAAAATCTCTTTACCCAACATAAGCTTTCCCTCTGTCTTGATTCCTCTCCCACCCTCCTGCCACTGGATGTCTGAGCTGTTAATAACGCATTGTCAGGTGCCCTCTGAGTTTCTGGGAAGCTGAGCACATCTTTAGTGCCTTATCTAAATATTTTATGTGTTAAACTACAATCTCTTGGAAAACATTGCTTCACCAAATACTTTAGATTGCAGCTGAGCCTCTGGTGGCATTTTTAATGGCACCAGAACTCCCTGAAGATTGCTATTTATGTCATGTGCTGCTCAAAGCTGTATTTTGTGATGTACTGCCTGTTTCCCATAGCAAGTGACAAGCTATGCTGTTAACAGTGAGCATATAATCACACACTGTACATTACAGCTTCAGCTGTAATGATTTCTTAAAGATTTTTAAATTATCTAACTGGTGAATATTTGGGCATACGGTCTGCCTTGTAATCCTGTTTGTTCTCAATACATCAGTGCTAAATTATAGCTGCAGAACTAAGGATACCATTGTAATCATAGCCTCCATAAGGCTGTAACTGTCCAACAAAGAGAATTCATTCAGGTCAAAACAGTATTCTAATGCCATTATGGCTACAGGGGGGTGCCTGGTTGTGCTGTTCTGACTTGCTGTTTGTTAATTGGTAGTCACAGATGTGGGCATTGAGAAGGAGTGGCTGAAAGTTGGGTGAAAGACAAGCTGACATAATTAGTGGGAGTTGGTGAGGAGATGGACATAGACTTGCAGGCAAAAGAAGCTCCCTGCTTGCCAGCTAAAAAAATCTTCTGTCTCTGGCTGCAGAGGTTGTTTTCTGAGTCTCACTTCCATCTGCTTGGAAGATGGCTCTCCAAAGGTGGCAGACCAAATCCCATGCTCTGACAAAACACATTTCTGATGCACAGAGGAAGCTCAGAATAGAGGGAAAAAGCAATTTCTAAATCCATTCTCAACCAAGCGCAAACACTTGAGACAGAAGAGTCCTTGGTGTTAAGATACCACTGAGGAAAACTTATTAAAGCAATTTATTTGATTACCAGAGGAGTGAACTCAGTGGCACAAGATGACATCTGCTCCATGATAGACCTCACACTGGGGCTCCACCTCCATTTCACCTTAGTTGGGTGTCACATCTGGTCACTGCTATGCACCCAAACCAAGGCTAAGTGTTTTGTGTGGATGAAGCTAAGACTTGGAGGCAAATTATGGTCTATGCTCATGATAAAAAATTGCAGTGGGAAGAGAAAGAGAGAGACTCCTCCTGGACATTCACACCCGTTGCTTTACCTAGGGAGGCTAAGCATGCCATAGCGCGGAGCACTCTGCAGAGTGCAGAGCAACCCTAGGAGTGCTGTTCTTTTATACTTCAGACATTCTTTCTTCTCACCTGAAAACCTGGCCTACCAGACATGGGGCAATAGCTTCTGTCTATATCCAGCTACTCCTCTCTCAGTCTGTGCATAGACTCTTTCCCAAAGCTGACAAGGTGGTTAATTCAAAGTAATTCATATGCATGTTCAGTTAGAAACCAACCTTCTTTCTGGAGGGGACAGTGCTCCTACAATTCTTCTCAAATTAAGCCAACCTAATGGGATTCCTTCTATTTGGCATACACAGATTCTTTGGGAATTCTCTACTTTTCCCCTTGCTCCACTTCTCTGAGTAAATAACTTTCTTGAAAGACTCTTTTGAGACAGACCAGTCCGTAAAGAATTGGATCTAAAGGCCCAGCCCAGATGCAAGTTCGTAATTTCAATTAATAAGTATTGTGAGTCATTATACATATTACATTATATGTTATGGACTAGTGAGGATTTATTTATAATTGCAGGTAGTGGAGCATGAAGACCTCTGAGGAAGACACTGATTATCTCCTCTTTCTAGAGCAGGAAAATCTCTGCCCATTTCATACCTCAAAGACAGGAGCTTCCAGCTTTACTCTGTCTTCCACAATCCTTACAATGCAAAATGATCTCCTAATCATGGCTTAAATCTCATGCTCCATTAAGCCCATTGTTTGTCTTCATTTCTATTTATGGCCAAGGAAAATAGATTATTCCCTTTGAAGCAAGCTTTTCCAGCTTGTGGAGTTCTCATATCTCCCATAAGTACCTTCTGGTGGACTGAACAACCTTAAATTCTTCAATCTGTCTTTACCAGTCATCTTTTCTGAATTTCTATTGGTTGCTATCGGTCACCTCTGCTCCCCACCAAGGTAATCCATATCTTGAACACAGACCCCCAAAATGGATACTTAATTCAAGTACTGAATAAGCAGGAAAAAAAAAGAAAATGTTGTCCCTTATTTATTGACATTTTAAATATATTTAATTAATTGAGCCTCTCAGCTTCCCTCAGGCATCCTTTATGGTAGCAGTTCTGGTTTTTTTATAATGCTGCCATATTTTTGACTCCTGTCTCTGCAAAGATTCTATCTTTATCTCTTTCTCTGTCCCCCATCTGACATTTTTCTACAGATTATTCCTAATAAGATACTGACATTTTTACCTTGTTTTACGGAATTTCATTCTACTGTTTTTCAGATCACTTTCTCAAACTGGAAATATCTTTTCTAATTCTCTTCCTGCTAAGCAATGAGCCCATAGATCACTCTGTGCCTGATGCCACCTGTAAATGTAACTAGGAGATACATCAATTGTGTCATTTACTGGAGAGATACAAGACTCCTTCCCTCCAGCGCCCATTCACGTGCTACAGCCCCACCATAATAGATGCTGTGCAAGCACAGCACTAAAAGATGATTTTACTGCAGCAGAGCTTGCTAGCCTCGTTTAACACTTTTAAATCTCAAGCTAGGCTTCACCTCATCTGCAGCACTCTGACACTGGGCCCTAAAACCACAAGGCACTCCTTTGACACAATACTGCATCCAGCTGAGATGGAGTTCATTTTCTTACAGCAGCCCCCAGAGTGCTTTGCTTTGCTTTGGTAGCTAGGAAGGTGTTGATAACACACCAGTGTATTGGCTGCTGCTGTATCCACAAGTAC
Source organism: Sitta carolinensis (assembly GCA_032173965.1). Taxonomy (NCBI): domain Eukaryota; kingdom Metazoa; phylum Chordata; class Aves; order Passeriformes; family Sittidae; genus Sitta; species Sitta carolinensis. Next base: position 25,095,736 of record CM063288.1, read on the forward strand.
TCCTTTGCATGAACCCCCAAAGTACCTGTGAGTCTCCAGAGACCTGGCAAACCGTGGCAGAGTTCCAGTTGGTGGTGATTGCCCAGACACTGTGGTGCCAATGTTAATTAGAACTTTAGTATCGCAGATTTGTAAGTGGCCTTCCTCCTTCCCGAGTCTACAAAGTTTGGTCACTGCAAATGCCAATCCACACAGAAATGCCTTTAGCTACACACAGTCCAAGGACATAATTTCTCTAGTCATTGGAAGTGAATAGTTCTCTAGATTTAAGTACAACAAAGTCTTGAGCTTTATCTATGCCTCTGGCATCAAGGCACATTAATCATCTCCTTATAGAAAATAACAGGCATGATTTATGCATTTGCTAAAATTTTATCAATTTACAGCAATCAAATTAATTAGCTAAATTAATTCCTGTTAATTTATTTACATTGCCTAGGAATATTTCTTCCATGGATAGCTCCATTAACTGCAATGTTATGTTTCAGAGAAACTCCAGAGTATATTTGTTCAGTCATAGATCATGCTTAGACTGCAATCTCAAATCATGTCAGCTTTGACCAACACTGAAATGCTGGAAACTGTTATCTCACAAGTGATTCTCCATATTTCGGTCAACTCAGGAGGTGGGTGGTCCATTTAAAAGCCACCCCTATAGCACACAAGGACTGACTCAATCAGGGACAAGTAAATACAAACATAATCAAGTCTGGCAAATCAGAGTTAACCCTTTATGTTCTATTGGAGCCTCAAAGCTGGGCTCCCCAAATAGTATTTTTGTGGGGAAGAAATTACTCCACATTTTGTTGGCTAACAACTTAATAACTTAAGTGAACACAAGTTAGTGTGCTAATTTTTTCTTCTGCAAGAAGGCCTAGGGAATTTCACTTTCCACTGAGGAGAAAAGATTTTTTGTCAGTGTGTTGGTCTCGGCTTTATAAGTCTTCTCCTGTCGTCTTCTTTCCCTCCCTCCTTCTCCCTCATATTCTTATTTCCTCGAGTGCTTCGTGGAGGCTTTTATAAATAACTGGACATACTCATTCTAATAAGCACTTTGGCCAGTCAGATTCATTTCTGTATAACCCCTTGCAGTGCTATTCAATAATGCGAATAATTACCATAGCAACTGCAGCATGTGGTACATATGGTGCCTCTGAGAAACAAAGCATTTTCTTTCTTTCTTTCCTTCTTTTCTTACCCATAGAAAAGGAGCCACATACATTAGTTTTTAATACAAAATGATGTCTTACAGTGTTTATTAGAGGGGAAAAATGGTTTACAAATGAAGGGCCATTTCTTGTTCTGCTTAGGAGCTCAGATAATCAATTCTTCATACATTGCCATCCTTTAATCTCTCATTTCCTCACATTATGAATGCTTACCTTTTTGCAAAATGTAGATAATAGATCCTTGGACAACAAAGTAACCCGATTACATCTTCCTGTGCTCCTACTGGATAGACAACACAAAGTGAAGGGGGTTGACTTGTGAAGGACTGGATTAAATTTGACGCCCTTCAGTCCTGCTTTCCATATCCCTTGGAGGCTTCCTCCCCTGTGATGGGAACAGCTGAGCTATAGAAATGAAGTTGAACCCTAAGTGCTGCAGTGTACTTCTCATGTCCTGAACACACTGGGAATATCTCATTATTAACACTGAGCTGTAAAACTGAGCATTGCAGGAGTTGTTTCACATGCAGTTCCACATACAGCAGTACCACTGACGAGTGGACCCAAGGGCCATTTGGAACCAGTAACTGCATCAGTCTTATGAATCAAGATCTTAAAATGTTTTACCAAGATGAAGATGTGGTAGCTTTTGAGCCTGACTGGTTATCTCTAAAGGTACTAGTTTGTTGGTCCATGCTAGAATCATACATGCATGTCATGGAGATTGAGCGTGGAAGAACACTGCATTCTAGGAGATCAGGTTCTGAAACCCACAGCTTTGAAAGTCAAATTATAATGCAGCCACCATCTTCCACCAAAAAACCAAAAAAACCCCCCACAAATAAAACCAAACCAAACAAAACAAAAAAAAAAACTCTGAAGTAACATCATTTTTTAGCATCTAGTACGAAAAGAAGCTAAGGAAGGCCAGTAGGCTGAAAAGGGATAGCACCCTCATTGACTTGGCCTGCAAGTTATTTTTCTCTATCAGGGCTTTTCTCAGTCTTCAAGTATTGTGATCATATTGAGTTCAGAGGGGCTGAGCAAATATTACCTTTGCTAGCAACCACAAACCAGTTCATACCCTTCATAACATTGTCCTGCAGCAGGACATTGTTTCCCAAACCATCCCTTAACTGAACTGTCCTGGCACAGCAGGCTTGTAAGGCTAAGTGACTAAAGCTAGCAGATGCTGCAGGACTGCTAAGGGACAAAGAAAAAGCCCAGAGCCTCAGAGCTTCTCTACCTGCCTTTGTTTCCAGTTAAACTTTCCCCTCAGTCTCTCTTTGTTGTTATCATTCCCAAAGGATCCATATCAGAGAAAGGTCTCCTGAATGTGCAGACACCTTCTAGGCTCAAGCTTAGGAGAGTGAAAAGATGAGACATGCATGCCTCCCTGCCTCTGCCCCACCTTCCCCTGCTGACACATTCCTCCCTGAGCACAGCCTGGTTCTGCAGGGGGATGAAAAGTGCTGGGAAGGGTGGGAATGCTGAAAACAAACCCCTTTTCCTGGGTGCCCTTCCTACCTGAAAGAATGATTTATTCATGAAGGATCACCCTTTCTTAGGTGACAATATCCTGGGACAGTCTGACATGATGGGATTCTTGTTTAAGACTTTTTTGACAATGGTAGCTATAGGTATTTGTAAATCTGTCATGAAAGATTAGTTGTATCTAGATGTACACATTTGTGCATATATGTTGCACATAGAAATGGCCATCTGAGGTATGTAAATGTGGTCTTCTTTTTGTCTGTTTTGAAGCTTAGTTTAGGCATCACCAGCAGTGCACATTGTCTGCAGTCTTCAGCCACCAAGCCCAGTTGAAGAAAGCACAGCCCTAGAAGTGTTTATCACCAAATACAATTTAGAACTGAAATAAACACTTATTTTCAAAATTGAAATATTTGTTACCATGTTGTCCTTGTTGGAATAAGGCTGCAAACAGGATAAACACAAACTCACTGTTTTATTAATAATGCTTTTGATAAATACAAAACAACCCCTTAGTCTTTGTATGAATATATTAGTTCACAAAACATAAAATAATCTTGGACTAGGATAACATGACTTATCTGAACACAACTTCTTTTCATAATCAACCTCTCCACATTTAGATGAATCAATTTTGAGCTGTCCTGGCACCACCCAGCGGCAATTTTTCCAACAAAAAGCCACTAGAGCGCGCCTCTTCCCCAGCAATGGGACAAGCAGCGTAAACTTGTTAGAGTGAAAGACTATTTTGCTGAGAAGTGGAAAATTCAGTGACATTGGGAATTATTATGCACCATTCATTTCCTTGTAATTTAACTCTTGGTAACCAAAGTATAAGGTATAGTGTGGCTTACTGGGCTGATTTACAACACTTTAGGTGAAGAGAAGATTTCCTTCTTTTCATGCTGACAGCAGCAGATACAAAGTGTGTGTCTCATAATACGACATTGCTTCAGACAGAGCAATGCATAAAAAAAGCCCTAAGAGGTTGTGACAGCTAGGGTGCAGAGAAACAACCCAGGAACCACAACACAGTACGTTGCACTCTCATTTGCCACAAGAAAAGCCACCAGCAACACCTCACCAAAGGGAAATGGGGCTCCTATGCTTTACTGCAGCTATGTGGTTTGCCACCTTCTCACAGAGGCTGATGTCTCTGATCAGGCAGTGGGTGTTTGCCTTGTCTTGTGCAAAACACTGTCCTTAGAGACCACCTTCTTTTTGAAAGCTGAAGCTTCATTCTTTGTTCGGCACATGGCAGGAAGGAGATAAATCATAACCCAATAAGGCTGTTCATTTTATGGGACTGCATTAGAGCACCACGCTCCTTCCAGGTAAACCCATGAATTCCCTTTGCTCTATCTCTTACATGATACACATGTAAAAAAATTAGATAAGAAAACTTCAGTGTACTGTTACCTTGACTTATTAACACCAGCTGGCACTTTTCACTTCTCACGCTAACCTGACAGGCTGGAGAGAACCTACCATTATCATGCATCTTTATACACTGCAGCTTTTGCTCTGGACTCCTTCATCCAAACCTCTGTAGGTACCTCATAAGTTTGGTTTTGCTGGTTTAAAAGCAAACAAACAACGTCAACAAAATCCCAGCAACAACCAGAACACCAAAACAAAACACAGAAAAATCTCTCTTTCGCAGACAGGAAAATAGCACACCATACTTTCAGCCTTGATCTGAAGTGCTCCATTTCTGTCCAATAGTGAAAAGAGAGGCACATAGAGATGCTAAGGGAACATGAAAGCTCTCATGAATGAGATTCCTCTCCTGACTTCTATGCATCTTATGATTCAGAGTTGGTTTAGAAAAAAATACAACAGGGACACCAATACTGGTGGTTTTTTGGAGTATTTCATAGCTAAGCAGGAGGTGTCACCCTGTAATCTCTTTAGACAGGCACACACCTACAAAAAAACAACATATTGACACAGAGAAGTGGCTGGGGCACGAGGGCCTGCTCTGGTCCTTTTGGGGTGACTGTGGGACTTAGCAACAAAGACTCCTTTATTTTCAGTTGAGAGAGCAGGGGAGAGCAAAGGCTGGATGCAGCAATTCATGCTCAACAGAGCAGAGACCAACAAAATGTCACTGCATGTGGCCTAAGACAGCCCTGCAGTTCTGGAGGGAGACAGCGGCAAGAGAGACTTACCTGTTCCTGAGATGTGGCATATGAGAACAGTCACAAGAGAGGCTCTGCTTTTCTCTGTGACGGCCATGGAGCCTCCATTTGCCAGGTGCCCACTCCTTTGCAATGAAGGAGGGATGGATGGATGGATGCCATGTCAATCCTAGGAGAACTCTACAAACAGGATGGGCAAAGCGAGGTGATATGTATAGCAGGCCAGATGCCAGCCTCTACTTTAAGCCTCCATTGGCCTGTTCAGGTGCTAGCACTTGTCTATTTTTACCTCAGAATTGCCACTTCTGCTCACAGACACAAGGAAAAGTTTCTTTAGGTGCCTTACAGCCACCACTTTGTTCTCAAGCAGGTTTCTTGATCAAGAGGATGACCTACTCTGTGGGCTTCTCTTCAACAGAGTGAGATTTGAAGGAAATATAAACATTCTGGTCAGCCAAGATGCCAAATAGTGAACTTACATCCTTACAAGCAATACATCCCACACATACAAGAATTCACAGGTGGACCCCTCAACAGTCCCTCAAACCTCTAGAGGGCAGGATGTATGCCTCATGTAATCCAGAACAGGTCTAAAAGTACCACAAGGCAAATACCAGCAAAAACAATGCACTGTCACAGCTCTGCTACTGCATCAATTCATTCCTCTTCAAGATTTATTGCAATAAGTACATAGCAGAGGATAGATCATCTCAGCTGGATGACAGTGAATCCTTCGGAAAGACTGATGGGGGATAGCATGGAAAGGAGCCACCTGCTCAGTGGTGTAGGTCTGACACTGCTCCCAGGTGGGTTATGTGAAAGCTGTCTCTGGAATTAAGAGTTTCCAGTTTTTAGGCCTGGTATTAGAAGAGCTCTCTAAGAAAGAACTTCTGTGTTTCTGTCCCTTATTATGCAAAATGAAGGCTGGACAAAACGAAAAGAAGCAAATAGTGAAGATAATGGTATCCTCCAGTGAAGAGCTCTTTAATAGTAGTTATGTGTAAACAGTAGTAGTAGTGACAGTGATATCACCAGCTGACCACAGGAGGCCACGTTACCTGCTACACAAGCCTGCCTTTGTGCATGCAGAGGCTTGTGAGAAAACTTCAAGGCTCTCAAGATAGCCTGTAGTGGACAGTTTGCAACAACAATATTACAGACTTAAATAACCCCTACAAGTAGATGTGTTAAGAAGATGCGTGCAGAACTCTTACAGTCCATTGGCTCACTTCAGGCAGTGAAGCGAATGTCTAGACAAATCTAAAAAATGATAAATGAGCTTCTCCACTTTTGTTTTATCAGTTACATTGATGATTCAGCAGCAGTGAACCAGACAATGAGAAAAGAGGAGCAGCTGGTTAAGCTGAAAGCACAGGGACTTGCCCTGCACTGAGTCCCTGGTCCTGACACTCTATTGCCACTACTTCAGCCTGTAGGCAAATCTGTAGGAACATATGTTACAGCAACCGCCTGGATTTCAAGTGAGTTGTTTACCTTAACGTGAATTACCAAGGTCATTACAAGACAGCTGGGATGTCTGGTTCATGTTTTGGCCAGCTCATTGGGCCCTACCCAGAGTGCCTTTCCAGCAGGCAGAACAGCCACATCCCACAGAGTTCTGCGGCTGGAAGCTCAGCCACATGCAGAGCCTCTGCTGGAGAGAAGTGCAAATCTGGTGTAAGCAGGTGCAAATTTCACTGAAACCAACACTGTGCTCTTGATTCTCAGCATCTCTGGCAACCTCAGTTATGGTCTACTGAAGCTTTTATTCCCGTGGTTTTTGTGAGATTGGCTGTCAGTCTACATCAACCATGGGAAAGATTCCTGTTTGAATACCTGCCTGATAGCTAGAGAGAAAACTGGGACTGTGATAGCTCAGTTTAAAAGATTGCAAACATTGGTTAGCTGCTAAGATGGCTACCATGACCATATAAATACAGTTTATTGCAATAAACTCTCCAGTTTATCCAGGTGACTTTCAAAACTTTAATAAATTCTCAGGTACATTTGTTTTCACACTGATATAAGAAACAAAACCAAATCTTCTACAACTCTCCTGGGGTGTACTTATGAGATGTCATGAAAGTTACACACTCCCTGAGCACTGAAGGTAAAATATGCCCTTCTTAAATAGACCAGAAAATACATTCTGAAATTCTTCTGAGTTAGAATCATCAGAAAAAGCCCACAAAATAAACCCTTTTTATCACTCCCAGTGTACATAAAGTCTAATGAATTCCATGCTGAAAAATGCAGTTAAGGGTAGAGGTAGCTTGAGAATATGTTTGCTCTCCCTTAAAATATCACCATTAAAATATCAGTATGCACAGTTCTATTGCTTTAGATTAAAAAAGAAGAAGTAAAAAAGAAACACCAAGGTGCACAGAAATTCCCAGAAGTACCCTACACTGTTCTTACAAGCCCATATTTGTCAGCTACAGCTATGCTTTCAATATGTGTTAGTGTTATGAAACTCTTACATCCCAGTTAAAGTCCAAACCATAACTGGTTGTCCACCATGATTGTGTTTCCCAGGCTTGATCAGGTGACTTAGAGAACTAACACAGACTTCCCAAAAAAAAGTTCTGTACTTCAACATTTACACATTATTAGATACATGATTATTTGTATAGCTCAGGTTATCCAATTCAACTTTATAATGTGCTTCAGTATGAAGGCAGAGTTAATTCTAATATTTCCAAATGACACAGTCTGAAACCTTAGTATTTATTCATAAACTCACTGGAAAACAATTTCAAATAATGAATCAATGTGAGAATTTCACAACTATTTGTGAAAAGGAAAATAAAAGGAGAATTGTTGAAGGAATTCTTTATTAAGAATTATTCCTTTCTAACTCCATAGCAGGCTTCTGAAAGACTAGCAAGGGAAGCTGTAGAAGTGTTTGTTAATGTTACTAGGGCTCTCGGCTTATTTTTGATGAAGAGACCTGTTCAGGTTCTGAATGGAGCAGTTATTGTATGGATTTCCTCACAACCACCAGCACTACAAACTGAGCCTGGGATCAGAGATCATGCTGGGTTCCTCTGGTTCTGTTTAGCATCCAGGCAAGCAAGGAAAGCTCTACAGCCCCCATGATAACCTCAGTAAAGCACAGGGAGCTGCACTGCCTTCAGTTTATGAAGTGGATTTGCACAGCTGCTAAAATGACAATGAGCTAGTAAGAATACTTTTCTTGTCACACAGTGGAAGGAATTCAGGGCAATCCTCTTCCCTGGATGTTCCAATGCTGCAGTGGGACTCTCAAGCAATACAAGATATTTTTGCCAGAAAAGTCAGCAAATGCAAACAATGACAAGATCATTAAAGCAAGAGTTCAGTTTTACTCAATCACATTTCAGAATCAGATGAATCTAAAGTTTCAAATTACACCAGAAACTTTTCATGCATTTTGTGGGTTTAGGACTTCTAAATTATACATTTCTATTAACATTACTTTAAAGGCCAGTCTTATCAATTCAGAGCAGTTCGCATGGAAATAATTTGAACTCTGCTAGAATAAATATTTCAAGGTCTACCTTTTCATTACATTCTAAGAATAACCTCATGTAAGTGACAATTATAATGTCCCTGTAAGACGAAATTTTTACCCTTCAAATCCATAACTGTGTTTGCAATGCTTTAAAGACAGTGTACAATTGATTAATGGGGTACAATTGATTTATACACTGTTTTTTCACCACCTGAAAAAATGTGCTGAATGGAGATGTTCCTTGTTACAGATTTTAAGTTTAGTTTTTTCATCTATGTTACATTTTGACCCTTGATAGAAAACTAATGGAGCTGCATGGTGTAAACTGTGAAATAAATAAGTAAATAGATAGGAGTAGACCCTGACCTAAATGTAAAAGATAGAGGCATAAGGAGGAGTGCAGGATGCTCTGGCTTAGCAGTGAGATATATATATTCTATATCTCTCCCTACAGATGGCTTTGGAAAACCTGCAGTATCACTTCAGGCACAATGGAGGATCTCACACGTTGGTTTTTGATCTTTAGCAGTTTAAATGAACATGATTTCATGCTTGATGTTAGTATTTCATGTTCAGATGTATTTTTGCCATCTTTTCTTCCTCAAACACTGAACTGAGAGAATGGCATTAAGTTTTCCAATCAGGTTTTTAGGGAATCTGAATAACTTCAAAGCTGTTGTACATGCCAGGGCATGGTAAATGATCACTAGAAACAGGGAAGGGAAGGGAAGGAAGGGAAGGGAAGAGGGAAGGGAAGGAAGGGAAGGGAAGGGAAGGGAAGGGAAGGAGGGAAGGGAAGGGAAGGGAAGGGAAGGGAAGGGAAGGGAAGGGAAGGGAAGGGAAGGGAAGGAAGGGAAGGGAAGGGAAGGGAAGGGAAGGGAAGGGAAGGGAAGGGAAGGGAAGGGAAGGAAGGGAAGGGAAGGGAAGGGAAGGGAAGGAAGGGAAGGGAAGGGACTTCTTTCCTTACAGAGGAAGGCAGTGTGCCCCAGGAGCTCTGGACTTTCCCTAGCTCTCCTGCACTTTTATTCACAGAAAAGGGCCCTGCGCCTTGACAATTCAAAGCATACCATTCACACACAGAGCAAAAGATGCTGACAGCAAGTGCAAAGAGTTGCAACATCACAAATGCTCATTGAAGGCACCCTCATTGGCACCAAAGGGTGAGGGAGAGGCAGGAATGCTTAGTAGAAGTCAGAGCTAGCCAAACAGCTCAGCTGCAGTGTGATTTCAAAGGAAATGTGATCCTACAGAACAGTCAGAATTAGACCTCTTCCCTTCCTAAGCCTCAGTTTACATTTTGTTAACTACTTCCTTCATTTTATTTTGGTGACAGTAGCATTGATAGTATCATTTAGATAAAATGTATTATATATACTTTGTCACAAAATCATGGTAAAACAATTTATTCTTGGTGCTTTGTTTGTAGAAAGCATGACTTTATTGTCAGCAGCTTTACAGTAACACTGCAGAAACACTGATGGGTCCAGCTAGCATCAAAGTACATAGGAGTACAAAGTGTGACTAGTGTTTGACACCATGAAAACTGAGATGTTTCTTGTAGCTCTTACCTAGCTCATGCCAGATTTGAGGCAAATTAAAAAATTTCTGAGCTTAAGCTTACTCTTTCTGTTTCTGATTTCTGAGGAATTTTATCAGTTGATTTTTTTCCCTAATGAAAATACAAAACAATTTGAAAACTACAGTCTCTTCCCTATTTCTTCAGGCTATATGCTGCATTATAACTACTTCAGACTATTTACAGAACCAGGCAGTACCTTAAATCCCTACTGCAGGGACATACCTGTACCTGCTTAGCAGGTACTTCTGCTATTATCTCTCAAACCTGGTATTCTGAGTGCAGGTGTCAGCAGTTCTTCTCACCTTCCCAGAGCTATATTCTGAGGCATGCTAGAGTTCTTTCTGGCTCCAAGACAAAGGACAACCATGTAAGCCTCACCTACTAGCTGGGTAGCAGAAAGGAGAATGATGCCCTCACAACTTCTACAGTCTCCTGTGGCTTTGTCAGTGCTGAATGGGGACTCAAAAATAAGATCAGTTCCACAACCACATCCTAGTGTCATCACAGCCCAATCCTGACTAAGGTCCAACTGTGGGTAAGCAATACAGTCAGGAGGACTGTGTCAGCATATCAACAGCAAGATACTATTTTCAAGGGACAGAATCATTTAGAATCATTCATCTTCCCACAAAACTGGAATGGCCAAAGCAACTTTTTTTTCCCAGAGTCTTTTGGACACTGATTCATAATACATTTAGACAGATATAGGGAATTAAATACAAAATCTCCCTGAGCATTTAGAAAGTGCTCAGGCATTCAAAAGCCTTCATGAAGAAAGGCTTAGACCTCAAGGATAAGAACCTTCTCTCCCTCTGAGTATAAAAAATACCTGTCAGAGTAACACTACCTTAATGACAAACAGGGGATGGAGAAATTTGGGCCCTAGCTTGAATGATTAAACTATTTTCAGTTGCTATCTGGAACTTTTCAGGATCACTTTGAAGATGAAAAAGAAAAAATGAAAAGTCACTTAGCTAGATGAATTCTACCCAGTTCAACAACTAAATCTGTACTGACTCCATTGATTTTGGTGAAGTAATCTCTTTATACCACTTGAACAGGGACATTTTGGGCTGGGATCATGTCTAAGAATGTATACTTTTCTAAGTTAAAAGAAAAAAAATATTTGGGAGGGTGGTGAGTTTAAAAGTAAACAACGAAAAGAAAAAAGGAAGAAGAGAAAAAAGAGAATATTTGGGGTAAGAGAAAGTGGGAAAAAGATGAAAGAACGTGGAGACTTTTGAAAATACTTCCAATTGGATTAAAATGATGATAAATGGAGGTGCAGCACAGGGGTCAGGCTCCTCTCGATAACAGGATCTGAGTGCTCTCAAACAGTTGGTGTCTGTCAGTTATATGGGAGCCCCCTTGGTCTCTTGTGACTAGAGATTTTCATCGTATGTTTCTGACAGGATAAAGCAGAGCAGCTAAACAGGATAATTCCAACATTCTGCTGGGTGAGTCATTTCCCTCATGCTTTTGAAAGCCTTGCAGGCAAAGGGGAGCTGTGCTGACAAAGCAGAGGAAGTGCACTTTTTCGGATTTCACAGGGCACCTGGTTCAAACATGTGTCGTCGTGACAGAGAACACCTGCAGCAGAGTTCAGCAGCTCTCTGGCAAGCACAGCCAACCAGCTCAGCTGGGGCCATGCAAAACACATGGGCTAGAGGGCTTTATTCTTTATTTTTATGTTGTTTATTTAGAACTTCAGGGTAGTGGGATGAAATCTTTCTCTCTCATTAGATGGTGAGAGGCAATGACTGAATTAATGAAGCTGGCCAATGCAGAAACAACATCTACAGCAAAGAGCCCCATGTGTGAAAGAGTATATGTGTAGCTTATTGCTATTTGGCAAGGCTGAGCTCAACTGGAGCATCACAGCATTAACAGTGTTGCTGAATGCCAGTTTAGAATTATGGAGGTAAAAGGGCTGCCATTGAGAGCAATCTGAGCGGCTGGTGAGGTTGTGGAACCTGGTGATTAGCAGACTAATTACCCCCTGTGGCTCACAACTTATTAATCAACAATTAAAACAGTAATTTTCCAGAACAGACTCAGATGCACCAGAAGAAAAAAGGCTGGGGTAGTCAGTCTGTAGCCACTTTGGGCCAAGCTGAATTCAGCTATTCCAGCAGCCAGGAACAACACCTCTGAATTATTGAGGGTCATAGAACCTGCTCAGGACCCAGAGCTCTCCAAAACTCTTGAGCGAAAAACACCTTTAGCCTATGACTTTTCACAGCCTCCTCTTTCTTCCCACTTCTGGTCATCCTTCTCACCAGGAAGTGCATCCCATTTCCCTGCCCCAGTACCATAATACTAGGCATTTCAGGCAGAAAATTACAGCTGTGCTCTCATCCACCAGGCCCCTGAGCTGATGAATTGACAGCAGTTGCAGCTGAGCGCTGGGCAGATCAGAGTGCAAGTGTGCCTAGCCCACACTGAACCCCACTAGTGCCTTCATGCAAAGCTGGCCAGCTTAACCCTATGCCAAACTAGGGAGAAAACAGAAGGCAAAATAAGGTTTCACTTAAGCCATGGCTCAGCTGCACTCCCATTGCCTCCCCAGAGCTGTAGCACCAGGATGGGAGGTCATCTGAGTGGGCTCCAGGGCAGACATGCTGAGAGAAAGCACCTGCCAGTGACACACACACCACCAAAACACCAGCAGACCCCAGCTGCTGGCAGACAGCAGATAGCAGGAGCCCTATCCCCCATTTGTTTTTACAATTTTAACTCAGCCCATGACTTGTGATTCCAGCTCTGTGCACAGTGGCCAGCTTAGCAGTCCAGGTTATCTCTTTATCACCATTTGTTCCCAACACTCATTCCTTTGTCTAGTCTTTATCCCTGCCTCTTCCATTGCTTTCTCAGATCTGTGTAAAAAAGGCAGGCTTGCTAAAACACTGTCTTCTTCTGACTCCTGCTTTAAAATCCCCCCTGCTGAAATGCCTGCAAAACGTTTGATAACAGCCAGACCATGCACAAGAGGACACTTCTGTCTTTCAAGCTAATGAAGAATGTTTCATTGTTTAAGCTGCCTCTCTGCCTGGTCAGGGGCTTCTGCTTAGTTTCACATATTCATATGTGCATCTAATCAGGTCTTCAGTGGAAGGATTGTCTTTATTACTTGTGTCCAGCACTTAGCACGACAGTGTCTTGAACACATGCTGAGGCTGCAGTACGGAATAGTAGAATAATTCACATATTTTCAGATCAGATGGGCTTAATGAAAATCCCAGTGTATTTCGAGAACTGGCCAAAGGAAAGGTGAGGCTTCAGAAAACTCCAAAAGGGCAAGAAGAATGACTGTATGTGAAGGGGAGGAAAAAAAAAAAAAAAAAAAAAAAAAGGAAGAAAAAGGAAGACTTGAAAAGAAACAATAGAACTAGAATACTAGAATTCAATTCCCAGAAAAATGTTGGGAAAAATAAACAAATTACTTCTATAACTTGAAGGAAACAAAGAAAATGAGTAATAGCCAACATGGATTTGTCACAAAGACACAAAAGACACAATGTCCAACCAGTTTAACTTCTTTCTGTAACAGGGGAATAGCTGTAGGGGAAAAAGAGAAAATGTCATGTATCTTGACTTCAGTAAGGATTTTGACACTGATATGTTACTTTAAAAAAGCAGATGAGGAAATGTGGGCCAGACAAAAGTACTCTAAGGGTCAGGCAATGCAGACTTGGTTGGAAATTCATTCACTGTCAAAGCAAAAAGATGGGCCTAGTGAGGTTCCACAGGGATGATTTAATGTTCTCACTGGGGCCTAGATGATAGATTAGTGAAGACACCCACCAAAGCTACAAACGAGGCAGAGATCAACCTGCAGCAATCTACTGTACTTGTCAAGAACAAGGTTGGGCAGCAGTTTTGTGAAAAGGATCACAAACTGAACATGGATTGACAGCACCATAGCATTCCTTATGAGAAAAAAAAAAAAAAAAAAGAGAAGGAAGAAAGGGCACATACCTTCCTGGATAGACAACAGCATAATATGCAAATCTTACGAAATAAGGTTTTCAACCTATTCTTAAAGCCTCCACTGGAGCAATAACTAGGGAAAAGACACACATACCGAGCTGGGGGTGGGGGGAAAGGAGATTGACAAGAAAAAGCAGCATAAACACTGTGTAAACTAGTTCTTTGGTGTGGTGATGATAACAAGGAGGTGAACCGTGCTGAGTCCTGAAATGCAGAAAGAGCAGCTTCAGAAGAAGCAAGGAGTTTTCTTTTCCGCAAGTGGTGGGCAGGATGAGTTGTGATAGATTGAAATTACCACAAAACATCATTCATCATTAAAAATCATTAATCAGGTTAATCATTAAAAATTCTAACAGCAACTTACCATAAAACAAGATTTTCTAGGGAGGCTATCAAATCACCAAAGGTTTCTAAAAATGTTAGACAAAATAGCTTCAAAGAACAACATAGGTTTAGATGTAAATGCCTTAGGACAGGAAGCTGGACTACACCTTCATATTGAAAAAAATATTCAATATTTCATATTGAAAAAATATTGGATCAACTTCAACCCAAAGTTCAAAAGCACAAATATTCTAGTGCTTCTGCTTCCTAAACTGTGAAGTAATCAGGGAGGATTTTGTTCCTCCATGGTACACTTTCATAGGTATTCTGCCTGCAAAATGAAAAATAAAGGCCAACATTACTATACTACATTAAGAATTTACACCCCATTTGCACGGTGGAAGCAAGAACAAATCCTTGTATTTACACAGTGTTGCATTGGACATTAAGACATGAAGCTCAGAGTTGTTTCTGCGTTAGAATAACAAAAGCACAATCCAGTTACCCTTTTGATATTGCATTTAACCCTTATTTCTCCTGAAAGAGGGGAATGTATTCATCTGTGCAGCAAATTGAACTACTTTTCCATATTCCTGCTAACACAGAATCTTATTACATTGCTCTGGTGTAGCAGCAGTTCTAAGGTGCTTTGAAAGGAACAGGACAGACTCAACCTGTGATGTATGAGTGTGGCTCATGTCTTTCATGACTAGAGTCAAATCACGGAAGATGATTGGAGGAGAGGAGAGGAGAGGGAGGAGAGGAGAGGAGAGGAGAGAGAGGAGGAGAGGAGAGGAGAGGAGAGGAGAGGAGAGGAGAGGAGAGGAGAGGAGAGGAGAGGAGGAGGAGAGGAGAGGAGAGGAGAGGAGAGGAGAGGAGAGGAGAGGAGAGGAGAGGAGAGGAGAGGAGAGGAGAGGAAGGAGAGGAGAGGAGAGGAGAGGAGAGGAGGAGAGGAGAGGAGAGGAGAGGAGAGGAGAGGAGAGGAGAGGAGAGGAGAGGAGAGGGAGGAGAAGGAGAGGAGAGGAGAGAGAGGAAAGATGGAGTTTCTTAGCAACGGGCGGGAGAAGCAGCTGTGCAGCAAGTCGGGCAGGTACCCAGGCGGCGGGGCCGGCCCATTAGCATCCCGCATCCCATGCATTTCGTGCCGGGGTCTCCTAGTAACAGCCTGGGCACGCCGGGCTGTTGCGCTTCCCCTCCTCTCCTCCTGTTTCTCCTGATCACGCGAGGCATCGCTGTTTGCCCTAATTACGCATTCTCTGCTGCTTCAAGCTGCCATTACTTCGGTCCCCAGAGGAGCAGCAAGAAATTTTTAAAAATGTCCTCTAATAAGGACTTCTAGTTTCAGATTCTATGGAGCTCTGCAAGCTCAAAGATGCAAAGCAAGGTAGCAGTGGCAGAAGAAACAGATGAAAAAAGAAAAAAAAAAATCAGCAGCTCCCTGGGTCAGATTTTTCCAGCACTCTGAAACATGTTCTCTTCCCTTTGTTTTTTGTAAGGTATCTTAGAGGGCAGACAATGAGATAGCCTTTAAGGGACATGGTGCACATTTACATAATCCAGAGCAGTGTATCAAAAATGTGTTCCTTGGAAACCTACGGTTTAGGTCAAGAGTTTCTGAGAAATTCCAGATTATATATAAAGGCAAATAGGCCAGGAAATATATGAGATGCATGTATCATGGACCACGTACAGAAATGGCAAAAAAATTAAGAGGAACAGACTCCCCTTTCCAGATGCTAACATTTTAAATTGTTTTGCTTCATATTTTTGCTAATGAATGTGAGGTTGGCTTATTCAAATGACTGCAGTGCTGATGTTTTTCAGCATTTACCATATTCTCCCTTTAGTCATTAAAAATCAGAGAAAAGATGACCAAAAAAAATGATGCAGACTGGCAGAGACAAGCACAGGAATAAAACATGAGGGGAAAAGAACATACATTCCTTCAGATTTCCCATTTTTGTCAACAACAAAAATGGAAAAAGACCCAGGATCTCAATCATTCAGATACTGAATTTGATTTGGGGATAGATGCAAAAGGGAAATCATGTGCTTGGGCTTAAAGAATACATTGGCAAGCTCTCTCACTAAAGGCTGCCCTGGTGCCAAGGCAGAGCTACCTACATGCTGGCAGGCACGTTTGAAGGAGCTCCCACCCTTCCTAGTGCTTTCTCTCTCCTTGGGCACAGCTAGCAGGCTGCACCCTGCAGCCAACGAGCTCCTTGCTGCTCCACATAGAGCAGGGCTCAGTAAAAAGGCCTTGGCAAAGCTGCTGGGCAGCCCTTGGTGAACCAAGCAGGCTAATCTCAAGAGCACAAGGCAGTGAGTAACGGTAATTCATTTTACCAGCTAGGAAGCTTCCCCATCTGGATTTTGGAAAAGGCACAAAGGATTACCTGTCCTTAGCTCTAAGGGGGTTACATGCAACCAGCTGAAAACCACCCAGATCATTCATGCTGCCAGGTGAGTGTAAGTAATCAAAGGAGAACACAAATATATTACAACATTCCATTGCTGGGTGACACTGTGTCTTCGGGGAGAAAAATCAAAAAATGAAGAGGTTTTCTGTATGAAACCTCTTTACTAACACAAATTCAAAGCCAAGCAATGCCCAAGAAAAATCTATTTGGGATTCTACGGGTCTCGCAAAGAATTAATGATAAAATATCATTCATATGGAAGTCAGTTTACAATGGATCATAGCTTAATGCATTCAAGTTAATTTTTATCCAGATACTTACAGGTAGAAGTCTTCAATTATTTTCAACTACATGGGCCAGGTTTTTAGCTAAACTTGTTACACTGTGCACAGTTCTTTTCTCCCAGCCTCTCTCCAACACACATGCTCCAATTTCTAAAATAACAAACAACAACCATACTGGAAAAAAAAAAATGTGGAAAATTTCATGCTGAAGAAGGAAAGGCTTTGCAAACTTTACAGGTGACCAATGAGACGTACAAATGGAAGTTTATATTAACTAAGCTATTAAGACCTCTGTGTGTGTGGTGAGAGTCCAGATGTACAGGAGGAAGGAATAAATCCCTGCTAAGCCTCTGAATGTGCATGGCCATAGTGTTGAGTACACCTTTCTTTCAGAACTCAGCTGGGCATCAGCTTTTATCTTGAAACTCAGGTTTGTCATCGTTAGCTTAGCTAGCATGTCTGCAAATGTTTTTTCAGCATTCAGCTTTTTGTAGCCACAATTCTCAGTTCTGAGTTTTGAAAGCCAGACATCTTCAGGGACAAATCTACCTCACACAACATTTGTGTGGTTATCTGCAAATGGGGACTCCTGGGATTGCAAACTGACCTGCAGTGTTTTAAAGACTTTGATTCTTATTAAGCCTTCTTATCATGTCTAAAACAGACCAGTGGAAAGATTTTGGTTCTGCAGTCATTGTCCTGAAACAGATGGCTTTGCCCACTGTGCAAGAGGTTGATCCACACACAGAGTTGAGGTATTTATTTACAATTCTGTGCAGAAAGGAGTGCTGGGTGGCAAATCCACAGTGGTGAGTGTAGATGTCTCCCCTATTGCTTTAGTGAGAACCTGGATCACCACTCGTGTTATGAAGGAAGTAAGCCCCTTTGAAATTTTGTATGGTAGACTATCCAATTGACATTGTGGTGGTAAAAGGTGATTAAACACATGTGAAAGGTAATGGTATGTTGAGAATGATCTGTTATTCCTCTTACAGGTCAGTTTGTCCAAGACCCTGCTCAAGAGGGGTTAAGATTTTTTGTCAAAATGCATGGATTTTTGACTTTCCTCTTAACATGGGTTGCCACTTTCCCCTCAAGAGGATTTTGTGTGGAAACATATCATGTCTGGCCAGCTGCAGCCCAGCACTGAATGCAGCTTGGATGGAGTCTGGGCATAGCTCACAGTGCAAATCCTGTGCGACCCAGTGCCACTCCACTGCTGGGCACAGCAGTGAAGTAGGCATAGCAGTGAAGGACAGCCTTCAAAATCCATCTACCCAGGTCCTTCCCAGCTCCATCTTGGCCTTCACTGCCTACGAGCCAGGCAGAAAACCTGGTTTTTGCTATAAGGTGGGCACCACTTATGCCATTGTGCCCATGGTTTTATTTGGGACCCCACCACCCTTGGCAAAAGCACGGACACCTCTGCTGTATTTAGGTCATCTTCCATGAAGCCTTGTAGTTCGACTGCTCCTGCTTTCAAGCTGCTGCCTCTGGTATGTAGGTATGTGGGACTGTGTCCACACAGGATGTGAAAGACAGGCTCTGGATTAGGAGAGGTCCATCCAGGCTGCTGGCTACTACCTGCCAGATATGACCCAGACTCAAACACCCACACTGCGATTAGGAAAAGCCTCTAACTCAGCACCTGCTTTTAAGATGAGAGGTAGTGCACTTGGCTTTTCCTGCCCAGAGCACTTCAGGTCTCCCAGTCATGCCCACCTCAGCCTAAAACTGCACTTCTGAGCACACATCTCCAATTCTCCCCTGGCATGACCTCAGATACTATAGAAATGACAGTGCTTTTGGACAAATGGACATGAAAATCATAGCTTCTCATTGTTAATTTGCCAATTCTATCCAGTGTGGAACAGCAGCAACACAAAGGGAAACTGGCAGAAGACAAACTGGTGGTTTCTCTTTGAGTCTCTTTTTGTGATCTCTATCATTTGCCAGTGGCTGGTGCTTCACAGGGGCTCAGGAGCCAATGGATGGTATTAAGAAAACACTAAATTATAAACTCAAGAAGGCTCCTCTGTGCCTTACCAAGGCAGACTGCCGTAACACTTGGAGGCACCTGCATTTGCCCTCCTGCAGCTGCTGAACAGACAGAAAACATCAATTTCTAGGTCTACCTTGTGCCAGAAATCTTCTCACATGGCAAGCAAACAAACAAACAAATAAGATCTACTTACATTTTCAAACCCAAACAGTAAGATTGTCTCATGCTATTGATTTGGCAAATGATGGAGCAGAAACATGGGACTGAGAATTCAGGTATTGACAACTAAATTATGGATTAACACCATTGATGTATTAAATGGCAAGGGCTGCTTTTGGCAGGGGCCATCCTCCTGCTGCCTGGGTGGTTCTCAAAGATCATTACCTAAGTCTAAGCTCTTGCTGTAATAATGAAATGAAGCTCTGACTCTCCACAGTGAAATCACAACACTCCCCTCCAAACTTGCCAAATGGCTAATAGGCTTCACAATCAAAAAGTTATAAGGAGCTCAGGATCAAGCTGGTCTTATTTTAATCAGTTTTGATAAAGACTTGTTATGATTTACACAAAAAACTTTTAAAAAGTCCAACATCACAACAAAAACACATCTTTCCAAACTGGCTAAGCAACTGTACTTCCCAAAAAATGCAGCCTTGAATGAAGGCCTTTCACATACCCTTCCTCCTTCAGTTCCCTGGCTCTCATTTCCAGCAGTGTATTCCCATGTTGCTTCAGCTGCTGCCATTGGAGCTTCAGGATCCTCCATGTCCCTCACGTCCCCCTGGCAGGTTTCAGACCTGCACACAGAGCTCTGGACTCGCCACAAACCCATGGGTCTCTGTACAACAAAACATCTTGGGCTTTGGCTTTAGTTTCTCCTATGCCACCAATACTGTTCTCCCAAATGCTTTTCCCTAAGTCATTATTCAGTCTTGCATCTTGCAGAATTGGTGCTGTGCTTGGCTACTTGTTTGTTCCTTCTCTTCATTGGCTTTCTTTTGACAATGCTACTACACTAAAGAATACAGCAATGCAGCTCCCCATTCATGTGCTATCACTGACACAGAGTGAGAGCACACAATAAATAAATAAAAACATGTCTTTATTTTCTCTATTATGCCTTTACTTTGCATTAATCTCCTTTATCTATCATCCAGCCTACTCTCCTCAACTTTGTCCCCTTCAATAATTTCTGGATTCCAGATATTTTCCATTTCATCTCCAACACTTGGGGAAAGTTCTCCTCTATTATTTTATATGCCATCTCAAAAACCTTCTGTTGGCTAATGCTCTTTCCAATCTCTCCTGTGTCTCATATTTTTCTTGAAAATGTAGTACTTTGTTTTCCTGCAGGGTAGATTTATTTGTTTTAGTTACTCTCACCCAGCATTTTGGATCAAAGAACTATATAATTTAAAATAAGATGTCCTGACAATGTGAAACAAACCCCACTTGAAGAAGCACTATCTTAAGACCACATGTAGACTAGTAATATCTATTTACATGGGTATTTCCCACTTGTTTAGCCCTTACAAACCTAAATAAAGATGTGAGGTGCCCAACTGTTGTTTCTCAGACTTCAGCTTCAGTTGTATCCAGTCCTAGTTTTGGATGAATAAAGAAAAATAAAAAGCAAACCTCCTGATACTCATAAAATGCAAATCCTAGCAGAACCCCATAAGGGTAACTTTTTCTATCACTGTCCCAACCTTAAGGATTTTCTGGCCAGTTTTTATGTGATGCACCATCACCGGTTAGAAAGTATACATGTCATCTTATACCTTCCCCTGCACATTACTACGAGGAAGGCTGATAGGAATGGTTTTGTCAGGAGATAGAAATCTTCAGCAGTCTTTGATCTGGGAGACTCAGTCACATCCCATGACTAATCTTTCCATAGGTCACAGGCCAGCTCACCCTTAGACTTATTTGCATTCAGACACTCTCCAGCAATATCCTGTTTTCTAATTTAGGAAGTACTGATGATTATACATGGGGTTTGGCTCATAAGAATTCCTTCCCTCTTCACTCTCCATTACATTGACAATTCATCTCCATGCATGTGTGAAGGCAGCATGAAAATTTTCCTCTCTCAAAAGAGAGAAAATGCCATTGTTTGCACTGATGTCTGCTCCACAAATAACTATGAGAGGATGTGCTAGGGTTGAATTACCATGCCAGTCCTGGCTGCGCCTTCTTTAGATGTTTTTACCTTGCCCTCACACTGGCAGTGAGGTTTTTCCAAACCTACAGCTCGCCTTTTCCTCCTGTTTACAGGCCCAGCTGTTATTGCTTCCCTGAGGGGCTTCTTTGCTGCACTCTGACAGTCAGTCCCACCACTGCTCTTAGCTACTTTACACACCCTTAACTTTAGATGCCCCAGCTTGCTTTGAGTTCAGTCAAATATTTTCATTTCCCTTTCCATACAGACAGTGTTTTTCCCTTTCCCTTCCAGATTAAATTCTCTCCCACACAGATGATTGTTTTTCCCTCTCCAAAGGTCATCCAGAAGGTGGTTTCATAACTAGGTTTGACCACTGATGGGCCTTATAGTGCTGTCCTGATTCTCTTGCAGACGAGATGTGGGACAGTAATGCAGAAGATTCACCAAGTGTAATGTGGGGTCTGATGGTCCCTGGGCTTCCCAGCAAAGTAAAACCACAAGAGAGGACTGCTCCCAACCTAGCAAGCTGCTATCAGCCTGCATTGCCTGCAGCCCAGCCTGGCTCATCACTGCAGTGAGGAACAGCAGCCAGCGTCTGTCTGGTCAGCCTTACATATGAAGGAAAGGAATGCAGCCTCCTTCCGCTGCCTCCCACCCCCCACCCGCTCCCCAGCCCACGGTTTCTTGTTTTCATGCACTGCAGTAAATCCCTTTGATCCAGCAAGTGGACTTTGCACGTGCAAGCTGAGTGACCAGCCCACATCTGCCTCTCTCCTGTGAACCCCACACTGGGAGCTCTTTGTCTGGCAGGGCACTCACACCCATTTACAGAGCCCACACTGGCAGACTGCTCTCGCATGACACACTAACAAACCACCAGCCAAAGGAAAATATCTTGCAATCATTTCAGACCCTCTGGCTCAGCCACTGACTAAGCCAAGTGGCTACTAGCCATTGGCACTGCTGGGTGCAATCTCGACCCGCAGCACCCTCAGTTCAGGCATGAAAAAAACAAAGCACCCATGGAGAAAAGGGCTCCTAGTCCCATGCCCTGAAGGCTGCATGGGAAAGGACGCAGCCCTGACATTTATAGTTCAGCCCCAAATATCCATAGCTACTCTAGTCTGTCCCACTTTTTTACTAGAGGCAGGAGCTCCCTGTGGGGAACCCCACTGAAGAGGTCAGTGTGAACACATGAAATGTCTTGATTGTACCAGCTCTCGTTTAAGGCATCCAACGGTCGGTGTGTTTTTAGGGAACACAGTATGTAAGCAGTGGGAAGGGGTCTGAGTGACTTTGTGCTCCAGACTCAAATAAGATGTTTAGGTAAGCCTATCACACTCTTTCTCTCAGTTTACTCAGGTTGCTCCCAGGATGTAAATGCTCACAGGTATTTAGACAATGTGCTCTCCACAGAAAAAAATCAGAGACCGGTTTCCTGCTCCCAGGTTCTGCATCAAAGACATGTTCTCACAATAAGGCTGCATTCAGTCATCATCACAAAGGGAAACCATGCTTTCTGCAAAGCTGTGCACAGCTAGGACATGGGCAGGGGCAGGGTGGTTTTACAGCTACTAGGACAGGAGAAATCATCATTCGAGGTTTGTATTCTCTCTTGGTTTTTGCCTTCCTGCTTTCCTAACAACTTATACTATCTTCTCAGGACATGGTGAATGGAAACAGAAACAGTCCCATAATTTGGGGTTGTTTAAATCACTGATGGTTTAATTGGCAAGGATCGGAGGAGTAGCAGATCCCGGAGAGGAGAGGAGAGGGAGGAGAGGAGAGGAGAGGAGAGGAGAGGAGAGGAGAGGGGAGAGGAGAGGAGAGGAGAGGAGAGGAGAGGAGAGGAGAGGAGAGGAGGGAGAGGAGAGGAGAGGAGAGGAGAGGAGGAGGAAGGAGAGGAGAGGAGAGGAGAGGAGAGGAGAGGAGAGGAGAGGAGAGGAGAGGGAGGAGGAGAGGAGGAGAGGAGAGGAGAGGAGAGGAGAGGGAGAGGGAGAGGGGAAGGGGAAAGGGGAAACGAGTGGCTATGAAACACAGAGAAGTAAAAGCCCATGTTTTTCAATTCAAAAATTAAAATGAAATGTTCCAACATTTTACTTTTGTTTCCTGCAGAATTTCTGTTCTCTTAAAAAAACCCAGTAGTTAACATACTTTTGTCCTAAGCAGGAATAAAAGTCTTCTGACATGCTGAAGTTTTTCACAGGACAGAAACTCCAAATGTAGGGGGGTTTTTTTTGGATGTTTTTTTTTTACCTTTTCTGGCAATTACATTCCTTTGTCATCTCATAGACAAGAGGGTGTAAGAGGTTGTGTGGAAATTCCTTACTCTGGGAAAGCTGTCAAGAGGTTCCCAGCTGTTCATTCTGTCATTCTCCCAGGAATTCCTGCTCTGACAGCAGGTACTCCTGCCCTGCTTGGGAACTAACTTCTGGAAGTCACTTGGGTTTTCCTTATAGTTTGAGCTGTAATTTACAGCAAGTCTTAAGATGCTTCATGAATAGGCAAACCAGAGGTGCAGGCTGGAATGCCTGAGAAAAAGCAAGGGCAAACCAAGTGCAGGCAATGAGATTACCTTGCGCTGGGGTCAGGATGACAATAACAACATAATTAAGTTTCCTGCAAAAACTAGATATTTTCAGGAGCCAGACCAGGCTGACTTTATGTTCATCTAGTGTAAGGCTTGTTGTACCTTCTCTGGATAAACCTGAGCACTGAAAAAGCTTACAGAACAGTGCAATGCACATGATTACAACACAAACAGGAGCTAAAAAAGAATTTGCTGTGGGTGTGTGGCCATCAGCACTGGAAGGCTTCCCAGAAATACAGTGTTTCCAGCAGCCCTTTCATGGATGAGAAGGAGACTGTCCATCACACAGGGATCAGCATTTTATTATTTCTGTGCTGATTAGTTGGGATTCAGCCCAAGGAAGAGATGCCTTGGAGTGGTGTGCTCTTATTGATTTAACCAGCGCAGCACAAAGCCTGGCGAGTACTCTTTTTTTATTCGTGGGGAAGCAGAATCTTGCAGGAAGGTCAAGATGAACAGATAATCTGTGATCTTGGGATAGACACTTGAGCCAGCAGCACAAGGAAAGGAAACACACCTTCCTCTGATGACACACTTGTAACACTCCCATATTCACAAAAATTGCTGGGCTGCTGTGTCAGCATAAGAGGGTGGAGAAAAGGCTCAGCAGTCCAAAAAGGAAGCTGAGAGAAGGACAAAAATTGAGGACAGGCTGAACACTCCAGCTAAGAGGAAAGGGGCTTGCTTCAAAAGTGACCTGGCCATGGATGAAGGTGAGACCATCAGCCTCACCACAAACATCAACATTCCATCTGCTCATCCCAGCTTCTCAACCAAAGACTCAGCTGGGGGTGGGGGAAAGACATCTTAGAAGGTAAAAACATTGTTCATAATATGCAAGGCAGAAAATCAAGCAAAATCTATTTTGGATTCTTTCCTTTCCTCAGCAGATGAAGAGACCTGGCAGACTTCTCTTAAAAAAAAAAAAAAAAATGGAAAGGTAAGCTAAGGAAAGTCATACTGGGCTACCAGCATTTCAAAGCCTAATACTGGAACTGAGAGAAGGACTCATCTCCTTCAAAGAGGATCTCAAGCTTTCCAAGAATTAAGTTACATCACATCCCATTTTCACTTTGACAGAAGTTATATATCAAATCAGAATAATTCATCTAAGCCTTGCAGATAATTTCTTCATCAACATGCTTTATTAAAAAGCAATTTCAAAAAATCCTGACCTTTTATAGGTCACTTCTCTTTTCCTAACCAATCAGATCTCATTGTTCTTGAGGTCCTAATCAATTATCAGCCCATTTATTTCACTTGATATGAAGACTGTGCCCAATTAATTCAGAGATGCATTAAAGTGAAAGCTTTTACAATTGAAATGAATGTTTTTTACTTTCTGTCATGTTCTGCTCTGGGAAATTAAGTTTAAATAAATGTTAAAGGAATTGTCAATAATGCATTGCAGAAAGGTCAGGGTGGTCAGGCATTAAGACAAGGGGTGTTTTTATTTCTTTATTATTGGAACGTGTTTTCTTTTTTCAGATAAAAGAGGAGATATGTACAGCTACACACCTGTGGTACAATTGAAGCTTCATTGAAGTGAATTGTGATTTCATACCTTCTCAGCCATGGCCATTTCCTGTCTATTCTTCTGTCTTAATTAATGAAAACTTAAATAGGCTTTCAATTTTATCATACATCAGATAGACTGAACTTTGTACTGTTTAAACAGCTCATTAGAAAGATTCGTCTAAGTATAGATGAGATCTCTGATTCTACAGCAGAAGTCTTCATCCATTTGAAAATACAGTAATTTCTCAGAGAGGTAAGACAAGCAGACAGACTGTGTTTTTAAAATGGCAAATAATGTGCCAGCTGTACCCATATTCCTGCTCATAAATTTTTTTCCTTCAGTTTAATTTAGTGGAATAAGTTTTGCCTCCTTCAAGGTTTTCTGGGTATCTTCTCTATGTGGATGGAGTATGTGGAAAACCTTGTCCCTCTGTCTTTGTAAGCCCTTTAGATGAGGGGACACCACATAATTCCTAGCAGGCTTATCAACAATCTGCAGGCACAAGAAACTTATTTCCCTGCAGCCCTGGCAGACAGGGAAAAATTCCCTGCTTTATAGAGGTGATCCTTAGACAGAAAGGAGCTAAGGCTAGGATCTGCAGAGGGACCCTAGCATCCCTGGTGACCCAGCAGCACTCTGCTGAACAGCCAAGTGTCTGTCTAATGAAAAAGAACACCCAAAACAATGTGGTCTTGTTAGCATTTAGAAAAGGACCCTTTGCACTTTAGGGAAGACCTATGAATAAAGAATACCTCCAGTAGTCACATCTTTGCAAATCTTGGACTATACACACCCAGTTTTGTGTCAGTCAGGGAAAAAAATCAGCATCTCTTTAGTGTAACTCCAAGGCCTCGGTG
This sequence comes from Sitta carolinensis, assembly GCA_032173965.1. Lineage (NCBI taxonomy): Eukaryota > Metazoa > Chordata > Aves > Passeriformes > Sittidae > Sitta > Sitta carolinensis. The sequence continues at coordinate 25,121,762 of CM063288.1, forward strand.
TCATGGAAACCCTCTCTGTGGGCTGCCTTGGGACTTGAGAAAGCAGGACTGTGCCAAGACACCATTTCTGTTTTCTTGTTCTGCTGGAGAGGGTTACGACAGAAATGAGCAGTGAGCAGCTTACCCAAGCATTGCGTGGTTCCTTATCTTACTGTACAGGAGCACCCAGTCCTTCCACCTCTCCCAGAGCAGGCACTGAGCTTTACCACACAATACAGGCTAATCCCACACCATGCATCGCACGTTGACTAAATGTGTCTGGAGAGCTGGGTCTGGCAGTTGCTTTGGGATTAGGCAGAAATAATTTAGAAGTGCTTTACAAAGCAGAACTGTACTTACTTCTTCTGTTGTTGTATTCCCTGCTAGAACAAGTAAGCCAAAGTACAGTTACAAGTGTGGGAAAGGAAGGGAGAAGCTGGTGGCAGGTGGAATACGTGCCTTCCACCTCAAATGCCAACAGTTAAAAAATGGATTCTTTCAAACCTGTGAGTTTGCACATGTCAAATGGCTTTGCTGATGCAGGAAAAAGCATCTTGTTCTTCCTCTGATGGCTCAGTTGGGAATTGCTGCAGAAAACATGCCATGTGGAGGAAGAGGGCTAAAACTAAGCTCCCCAGTGTTACCCATTTGTCTTTTACAATGTGGCTGCAATTATGGTGTTTTCATTGTTTCAACAATTTGTACAGAATGAGCCAGGGTCCCCTCTGGTTTTAAAAAGTCCCTAGTCAACAATGATATTGCTTTAAAAAAATCTGGGTAGGAGGCTAGGAAATACAGATTTCAACTTCATGGGAAAACTTCTGTTGCTCTCCTCAGTTTCCTGCACTTTAGTGACACCACTTGCAACAAAAAATTAATCCTTCAAATGGGATACAAGTTTCTGTGTATAAAGGGGAAGGTTCAAAAGCAAGAAGGTTCTTCAGTTTACAACTAGTTTGCCATGCAGCTGCCATTTTTAAAGGAAGAGGTAAAGAATGCTCAAGCCTTCCTCTAGTTTTTTAGTTTCAGCATTCTTCTTTTTTTTTTTCTGCACCATTTAGTGAAAAGAGCAATACATCAACCAAACAACAGTGGAAATACAACTCAAATGCAATTAATTAATTTTCTGCTGGAGTTTGCAGAGAGCCTGAAACATCAACTCTGAGATGCAGGATCTGTTCCTTTCATTTCAAAGCAAGCCAGTTCACATCTGATCTGTAGTACTCAGCAATTCCACTGGCTCCTCCTCAGTCCTAGGCATGTAAGAATGGTTAAGGAGTATAGCACTATGAAGATCTGAGTTATAGTTAGGTCCTTAATCACATGAGGCAGCACAGGAGATCCATGGTTTGCTTTCATGAAGAAGGTCTAACTCTTAAAAGTTTGAAAAATACTGCTCCAAGATACTAAGCATCCTCAATTCCCACAGAGCTTCAAGTAATTAGGTAATGGAACTTATTTTCAATCTTTATCCCATATTCTTCTTAAAGCTTTAAGCCAAAATACATCATCACTCATTCTGAGCTGCTTCCTATCCTATGAAGCTGAACCAGCACTTACTACTAAACCTGTCTCTGGTTTCAAATTCATTGCTTGATATCACACCCCAGGAAGGGGGCCAGCAGGTTTTTAGGCATTTATTTCCAAGTCCAGATTAATACTGATTCATTTGACACAACCATCTGTATTTCTTTAAAAGGGGTACTTATGCCTTTAACTACCTTCATTTAATTTTATTTCTTAAGCATCAAACAAAATAACTGGAACTTTGTGGAAATATGGATTCAATCAGTGATTATTGGCTATTTTTTTTTTTTGCCTCAGTTATGAAAGGAGATGAGGTGTTTAAATTACTAGATTTCACATGTGGAAGGAATAAGTCTGAAGGAAATAGCATAGGATTCCTTCCAAGCTTGAATTACAAATTATCCCAGGACCCAGGAGAGGAGTAGAGCAGAGCAGAAAACAAGATTTGAGGAGATTCTTTGTCAAGTTAGTTTCTCAATCAGCCTTGAAAGGCACCTTGAGAACCCAATTTCTTCCTTATGTTGCATTCCTTTACTGGTGTAGAAGCTTAAGGACTCCAGTTGATACCTTTTTAGATAGAGGTTTATATGGTGGGCTGAAGTATTTATCTTGGAATAATGCATGTTAATGTCGATTTTGCAAGAAAAATGAAGTAATAGATGCACTGCTTCCCTCAAAGAATTTATTTGTTAATGTGACTCTTGTAGGTGCATACTACTCACATATTACCAACCTACAGGCTCAAATGGATTCTTTAAAAAAACCCTCATTAGATTTAATATGTGAATATTATTAAACAGTTATTATATAACTGTTCAGATATCAGAGAGGGGAAAATTCACATCTTCCTTTAAACCCTTTCAATAAAGCAAGAATGGTTATCTCCATCCATTCTCTTGCCATGCCAAGTTTCTTTTCCTAAACAGGCAGCGCTTTCAGGCAAGCCAGTAGGAGTAAATAATATGAGTATTCAGATTAATAGTCCAGGAACTATAATCAGCCATGTGCCAATGGGTGCTGTTCCTGCTATGAATACCCACAAATCTAGAGAGAAATCTCTGCCTAGAGGTTATCTTTAATCTGACATCAAAATAGGGGAAGACAGCTTCCCTTTCTGGTGCAATGCAGTTCCCATGTCAGTCGGTGCCAAAGAATTCTGCAGAGAAATAGCAGTAAAAGGAAAACCAGCAGCCAAGCTCTTATATCATGTTTTAAATTTAATTTTTTAATTTCTTTTTTAATAATTGACCTGCCAAGATAATTACTGCAAATCATGAGACAGTGTCTCTAGCACACTTAGGAAAAAACGAAACCATTTGGAGGAGGATATACATTTTCAAGGGGCTCACTGCCTGTAATGGAATGCAATTTCACTGTCATTGTAAGCACTAGGGAAGTGGGGCAGGAGGGGCCCATGAGGCTGGGGTGGGCACTGTGGTCTATTCTAATTTTAGCTTTTGTCAGGCTTTTGAGGGTTAAAAGTCCATTGGCAGATTTGCTTGCTCTATAAAGGCTCCAATTGAAATTAATGAGATAGATTTTGCTTGGAGATGACTGCAGTGCAACAGACTTTCTTAGTGACAGGCTAAGGATAATGTCACATCTTGCATTATTCAGTGTACAGTTTGCATAGTCTGTAACTATAAAGCCTTGCCCACTTTGACTTTTATGCTTACGTCCAATGGGGCTTGTTTACACTCTGCTTCCCTCTCAAACTTTTCTCTTCCAAATACACTCCAGGGATTATGAGCTGGAGCATCTCTGCAGGCTGTTACACTGCACCATGCTGCAAATTCAACCCATTAATATGACAGCACATCTGATCCCAACACTACTGTCCACCACCCCCTAGGTCTCCTCTGGGAACAGCTGCTTTTAAATGACAGACACCAGTGTCTCATGCTTTGATATTCAAAAGCTTAGTGGACCGTGCTCTGTGCACTGGGAAGAGAAATATAAGCTGAATCTTCCTGAGAAGAATTCTGCTGCACAGTTTAGCTTCCTCAGTTATTTTAATGCAGCACTGACCAGCTAATAAAATCCTTAATATTGAATATGAGCTTTGGAAGTCACAAATGTCATCAGTTTGAAGTGGAAGCGCACATCATCTGTTCTAGTATAAAAGAAGCCTAAATCATGGTTCCTTTGAAATCAATATGAAAGCACATCTTAGACTGAGCAGACGAGAAAATGGTCGTAATTATCATAAAACATAAAATTTCACTTCCCGAAAGGAGCAGGCATGTTCTTTTTGGGTGTGGAGGTGTGGGAGATGGCCAATGGGACATGACACACAGAACCAGATGTCTCGGTTGCTCACCAGATACTTTCCATTTTTAAGCACACTTCTAGGTGTAACAATTGATAAGGAAACCGTGAGAAAGCAACTTATGTATCACTGCTTAAAAGATCTGCTTGAGTCTGCATATAGCCTGAAATGACAGCTTTGAATTGCTCCTGTCCAATCTGGTTGGGATTCCAAACAGAATACTTTCAGTGGCAGTATTACTAACTGCTCCATTGCTGAAAAGCCTTTGAAAAGAAGAGGAAGTACCAGTGTGAAATGAAGTACTAGGAGAGGGTGCCCGGTAATGGAGCAGAGAGATAGAGTAGTTCTTTCATTCTGCTCAGTTTAACTTTTAAATACTTGGACAATACAATCCTGCGTCCTGGGTAGACCTACTGCTTAGACTTATCATTCTGTATTTTTCAGTTGACCCAGAATTTAATAAGAGACAAATAATCCTGTTTTATTTTTGATAGGTAAGCTGCATGACAGATTTCTTCTCACAGGTTGCCAAAGACACCACTATCTGAGAGGCTACAGATGATCACTCCTGAATAATCTAAGGCTACATGTCTAAGCAAGAACAAATAATACAGGAATAGGATGTCCCAAAAATGCAGCAGGCCACAGTTAAAAATAAAGGAGAAATATTTTGAAATCATTCTTAACCTTGACTTAATAACCCCAAGGACAAGAGAGCCCCATGGTCATTGCTATAAAACAAATCAGATGAAGAAAGGAGAGTTTCAGCTATCTGAAGCTCTATTATTTGCACTTATTTTATTTTAAAATATCTGCTCAAACCCCACCTACCATCCTGTGTAATCCTGTTTCCTGGTGCCTAGCAGGTTCTGATGTTTTAATGCTGCTAGTACATTAGGACATCTTCATGTCTATAACAGAACCTAAATTTCACTGCAGAAAGGAAAGGGAATTGATCTGCTCTGAGTCACAATTACAAATTCGGCTTCAGAGCACTTTGAAGGCCACGAGGCATTCCCAGCAGGAATTAGTGTCCAGCTGGGACCAAGCAACAGTGTCTGCCTGACTTCAGAAGTCATAAAAATATAGAAGCAACACTTAACACTGGAAGAAAATGCCTTTTTTCCTCCTCCCTATCTTGAGTCTGCTGCTTAAATCTCCATTTAGCATTATTCAAAATGGGCTCCTTAAGAAGCTGGGTTTTAGGAAGTACTAAATGAGAGATCAAGGCCAAATATGATCAGAAATCAGCTTTGGTGAAAAATACTGATGTTGAAACCAAGAACTTCACACCTGAAAAAGTGTTCACTGCTCAGGTAGAAGGGAAAAGAAGGGAAAGAAATATATATGTATGTTTCTGTATGACTTCAGCTCTATGTTCAGTTTACAATTCACAATTCACAATGCTGGAGCTAAACAAAACACATTATGAACAAAAGCCCAGAACTGCCTTGTATTCCTCCTCATTTTGGCTCGTTTCTCTTACCCAAAAGCTCAAAGGCTTTCTTGGCCAGCGTTTCTGGAAAGAGGATGGCTGGTACACAAGTTTCTAGCTGCTCCTTGGCTTAGAGTAGACCTATGGGAATTCATGCAGTCCCAGCAAGAGGCTGTGGCTACCTAGGTCAGCAAAAGCCCAGCTGTGCTGGGATTGAAGTCAAGAGCAGTGCTTCTCAGTCCCTCTGTGCTTCACCAAGGCAAGTGCCACCTGCTGCAAGTGTCTGAGTCACTCTACACCACCAAACCTGACCTTGTCTCTGGCAAGGGCTCCACATTCCTCTCTGGATTGGACTATTCCCTGACCCACTAAAACATATATGAGATTACACGCCAGGGTCAGTCCCACTATGAACTCCACTACCTACCTGTGCCTTGGCACGTCAGCATCTCTCTTGGGACATAACTGAGCACAGCCCACTGCCTCAGCCACAGACCTGCACTGTGAGTCCTCTCATGTGAGCCAACATATGAGGACACAGATGATTAAAGAGACCTGAAATGCTTTGCACATGGAGATTAATGCAAATATCCAGTGCCTATAATGGTGGACATTAGCCCTCCATGAGGTCACAGGAGAGAACCAGAGATAGAACAAAACAGATGTGTCCTTGCTTGAAGTGCCCCTGAAATCTGGGATAAAGTCAAGAATGGGACTTCTGATAAGGTTTTCATGGTAAGATCTTCCACTGCATATGCAAAAGAGAACACATTCCTACCCCAGAAAGCTCAAAGCAGCTGTTCCATGTACCTAAGTGCAATAGCTTGCAAGAAAAACAAAAATCTCCCTTATTCGATGCCTGGCTTTCCAAACCTGCCACTACTTTAAAAAACAGCCATCACACAGGAAAACATGGACATGCTGTCAACTCCATTATTCACAACTGCAGATAAACCCTGATGACACAATATTTTTCCCAAGTGATATTGTGATCTGCTGCAACGTAAGTGCCTCAGTCTCCCCTTTCCACCTGGATGCATCTTTCTTGGCATGTTTGCTACTACACTATATTGCTTGGTAAGAAATTTGAATTTGAAGAGCAGGGATATATCAGTCTTCTGACTCTAAGAAACACAGGAGCCAGAGAGTTCCTATTTAGTATGCAGGAGAGAAGCATAAGTGCCTTTTGTGGCTAAACATAGATGCTATCTTTGTTGAGGAGAGGAAAGGGGATGTCCCCATTATGATCTATGATTTATTTCTCCTAGCTCTGCCTGACTGTATTTATAGTAAGTTTCTTCTTTTGGAAGCAGGTAGGTTCATCTACAGTTTCACAGTGGTCACAGGAGGATTTTCCTTCCCTCCTGGAAAGTATCAAGTCCTTTTTCTCTCTAAGGACAGGGTAATTCCTGTTCCCCCCCACCCCAAACTTCCCCCCCCCCCAGAAGTGCAGAGAGCTGGAAACCTGCCATGGAAGACTGCCGCATCAGTTTAATTTTACTGGTAGCAATAAAGAGGGTCAGTGCCCAGTTCTAGAGACAATGACATGCATAGTAAAGCTGCTGATTTTTGAGATCCTGCTTCTTGAATAAAATAATAAGGAGCTGTAGTACTAGAACTGCCTGTAGCACACTGTAGCCAGAGGGTTGCCAAGGTGCTAAATGCAGCAGAAATTCATCTCATTGCTTGGAAAGACTCAGAATTACAGCTTCTGCTTCAGACAGGAAACAGAGTGTATGAGCCCTGAGACTCTACCATAGACATGCAGTATGCAAGAGAATATAGCACCTCATTTTATGCCTTTCTGTCCTGCTCCAAGCTTTCTTATTTGACCTGCACAGGTGTGCGAAGGATAAGTCCCAAACAAAGAGGTCCTCTTCGGAAGGCAGCTGTGAAGCTGTGGTTTACCTTTCCGACCTGTGCTTCCTCACCATGCTCTTTGTGCTGTAGCACTGCCTTCTCCAGCTCAGGCAGATCAACTGAGCTGTTGCATAAGCAAGCCCTGTATGGCCACAGTCAATAGGTGAGTTGACACAGCTTAAATGTCAGGCTTTCATTAACCCCCTTCATTTTGAGTGAAATGTGATAGCAGCTTCACCAGTAGATTACACAGGAAAATATTTTCCATGAAGAGCTAATGACAAGTTGCCAGCCAACTTGTGAGACAACCTGAGTGCAGATAGAAAAGGATGTACCACAGATGTGAAAGCCCAGTTTCAGACAGTCTCAAAGCTCATTAAATCACTGAGTCTAGTGGCTAAGAATGTCCAAACATCTAAAACAAATCAAAGGGAAAGACTGGGCACATATACACTTATACTTTTTGGAATGTAGGCTTAAAATACATATTTACTTCTTGTCTTAGGCAGAAGATGCCCATTTCAGTAGCACACCATTTTCTAGTGGTTTTCCTGCCCCCAAAGTTCTTCCAAATTGGTTTTAATGCTGCTAAAATACTTGTGCATTGTTTTTCTTCCCCAGAAGCCTTGTTTACAGCCTGCAGGTATAAGCAGGCCTGCTGAGAACAAGAAAAAATTTACTGTGTGTTTTATGAAACAATATAATGTATGTAGCACTGCAGAGGTATGTGCTCCAGAAATCTGGACAATATGAATATCACATCCTTAAACACACTCACAGGATTGAGACAGTGATGTAGGTATGCAAAGTCATGTTCCCATAGTAGCAATATTTGATGTTATTGGCATACAAAAGAGCAGAGCACATTGAATTGCTATTTAGTTACTCCTCCTCTCAACATTACAGATCTTTAAAAAATACATTATCTTATCAGGCTTGAAAGAGCCTGGTCTATTGCTTCATGTAAGGTTATACCTTTGCTACACATTGGAATACCATTGTATATTACACATGGTGTACTATAATAAGAAATTAACTTTCTATAGGTCACACTTGTGAAATAAGTTTCAATGACCAGCAAAGTTTTGGCTGAAAAGTGTTACTAGCTAATGTTGTCAAGGATGATATCTGCAAAGAGAATAACTGTGGCAAAAGTTTATTGCATAATTGTGCTATGAGTCCCTCAGGCATTAAACTCAGCTGAAACATCATGAGGGGAAAAAAAAAAAAAAAAGAGTAAAATTAAGGGAGAGGCTTCATGAAATTTCGGTGTTTTATTACAAAAATTCAAACTAGCACTACTTCAAGTTCTTTGTAGCTGAAACTTTCCATAGACTTCTAAAGATACATATGCCTCCAAAACCAGCAAAAGTTTGCAGTCTGGTCTATAATTAAACCTGCCTACCAGAACACCAAAGTAATTCCAGAATATTAGGTTATCCTGGTGGGACGATGAGTTGCTAAAAAGATTCCTTATTTCCCATGTTCCTTTACTTGTAACTTTGCAGAATATCCAGATTTCTTCCTACAATCAAAGAACTTGTAAGAGTTATGAATGTGTTCAGGTTGGAGTAACTCCCCTTATATGATCTTAAATGAGAAAGTCAAACTACTCTATCCCTGCTCTCCAGTCAGCCAACACTAACACTGTGTTCAAATGAGGTATCTTGAAATAGGAAGAAAGGATTTGAACTTCACACACACTGTCATTCTGTTACATGAGGACATTGGCTGGTTTAACAAGACAGCTGGGTTCTAAATCAGTTCTTACTACTCTAGGAAAAAAATTAAAAATAACCCCCCAAAATTGCAAAAAAAACCCACCCCAAGACCCTAAGTATGTTTGAGACATCCTCAGTGGAAAACATCTGGTCATTTCTTAAAAAGTGAAAAAAAGAGGAAATTAACATTAATGGTGAATGAGAAAGAGGGCAGAAAAACAATTATATTTTTGTAATGCCACTATAAATCAATGGCATGCTTCAGAGTGTACTCTATTCATTTCTGGTCATACATCCTGGGCAGAAACTGCAGTGACAGGGAAAAGCAAAGTCACGAGTGTCTTTTCTGTTGTGTTTGTCAACACACTTTCATCTGCTTTCACACATTTTGCTCCTCCTGGTCATTTTGACTCTTCGGCCAGACCCTTTCCTATGTGAAAGGCCTTTTATTGACTGGTATTGTCTACTTCTGTAAATTCTCTTCTTAAAATGAAACGTCAACTAGTAAGTTGTTGGTATCTCTATAGACACTGAACTCAAAGCAATTGGAGGATTTTTTAATGACTTATATGGTCCTTCTCAAACAAACTCCCATAGGAATCTTTCATGTTAATTAGAGTCACCCACCCTTTGGGACAACTGCTTCACAACCTGTGAAGCTGCTGCTCTGAACTCCTGTGCTTTTGTCATACCCTAAATTGTTCATGTATTGTTGGTGTCAATTTCCCTGTTATTACTGCTTCATTGACTGATTTCTCCAAGATCCCACTCCGCATCATGTATGCAGTATCTACTTATTGAGGAAAAACCTGTTTGCACAAGCTGGTAGTCCACCTCTAATCAGATCATGGGAGATTTCTATCTCTACAGACTATCACATGAATTTCACTGAAGTTTTACCTCATCAGTTAATTCAGAGTCATTTCTTTCTTTAAAGTTACAGGACTCTCCTCACACCTCTGTGACCTAAGCTGTCTTTTGGGTACACTTCATAGCCAGGAATTACAGTATCTTATTGATTTTTGTCATTGCATCATATTTCAAGCTGTCTGTCGAATAATGTCTTTGCTATCAAGGTCCTCTTCTCATAGTAAGCAGGAGTGTCTAGGTCTGTCAATCTTACTGCCATTCATAAGTACTAACATCCACTAAAAATAAATTAGAACAAAAGTGATGTGACAATGAAAAGCTGTAATGTAAAGTTATTGAAGAAAAAGTCTTTTGTCAAACTTGACTCACATGGAGTGTGTCACATAATATAACCCAAACTGTTTGACAAGAACAAATTATCACAAGATTCCCTATCAAAATAAGCCAAATCCATTAAAATATACAAATAAATCCCAGCTATGAGATCAGCAGCCTGTATTGCAGGAAAGTGATTACTAGGTTACACTATTGAATTAAAAAATAGCAAATGTTCTTATCAATAATCAGTCAAGGCCTCCTAATTTTTTCATAATGGAGGAATTTTTTAAATCTTCAACAGAAATATATCTTCAAATAGATGGTGGAATTCCACAGGGTTACTATAATATTGAATAAAACAGAGATGTAAAAGATGAAAAAAAACTGACACTAACAAAATGTAGATTAACTGCAGAAACAGACAAAGGCCACAGCAGCAGATCAAAGAGACAGCAGCTTGGCAAAGTATGATGGAGCATTACCCTAATGAATTTTGTGAGTAAGCAGTGTCCTTTAAAATAATTCTTTTGATCTTTTAAGAAGGCATTAACTATGATCAAGAAAGGGTTTACTTAGCAAAAAATAAAAACTGAAATTAAAAGAGGAATAGGATTATATAGGATTTAACTTTAACCCATTTCCAGCACCTCCATCATGATGGTGCATAGATTTGTAACAGGCTTACTCTGATTATCTACTCTAGCCTTCTGAATTCCAGCCAAAAGAACTTCCTGCAGCAATTCCTGACTTGTACACTCTAAGAGCAATTTCCTCCTGTTTTCTTTCAGGATTAAGAATGAAAGTGAGTGACCAGTTCAGACATTTAAATTTAACTAGATTCCAGATCAGTTTCCTGGACTAGAAGGAAATGCAGCTCATCAAATGCTTGAGTTGAGATTAAATTCGAGGCTTCACTATAACAGGGGGAAATGGTTCAAATGTTGCTCCTGTAACAAATGTAAAACTGAAGTCTCCGAACCCAAGGATGGACAGAGGGAGTTGGGGTGCTCTTAGGCTGCTAAGGTGGAATAGTAAAGCTTGACAGAAAAGACCTGAGAATCTGGATTTGCTGTTCCCACAGTTGCTGACTGCACAGTAGCTTGGGAAACAAACACTGCTCCCCATACAGCCAATCCTGCCATCCCATTTCTCTCCATCCCACTGTAAAGAGATACACACACACTTTTCTCTCCATCAGCAGTCAGAGACGTAGTTTTGCAGGGGACTGCAAGCCAGCAAAAGCATGGACTACAGTTGCCATGGGCAACAGGCTGCCTGTGCCTCTTCCTCGACCAGGCCTCCTCTGGGCTGTGCTGGGCTTTCGGTGAGCACACAGAACTACAGTACCTCCACAGGAGGAGTCAAAAAGATTGGAGGGAACATGCCTTGTTCTGTTCAGGTTTTGATCCCAGACCAGCAAGTCTACAGAAATCACGGAGCAGACTGTTGCCTGCCTAGGCATCCAGCTGCCTGCTGGTGCATCTGACAGGCCAGGCCAGGCACCGTCACATCAAAAGGAGCTGTAACTGTCATTACAGCTGACATAATGAAAGTGTGGTGCTAATAATTGTTTGGAGCAGGAGTCTGCTCTTCTGAGAAATTTTCCTGAATGCTGTTAAAGAGGCCCTGGTTGTTTTCAAATGAGCAAGTGAAATCTAAGGCACTCAGATCTGCTAACAATTATCTTCAGAGCCACTCATGCTGCTGCCTTTCTCAACTGTGTCCATCACACGGCTGCCTCAGAGCAGGAGCTGCATGGCAGGTTGAGCACTCTGTGGGGTGGGAAGCCATTACACCTTATTAACTTTGAGTGACTAAGCCTTTTGTTCGGGAACTGAATATAATTAAGACACATTTTCATTGCTAAGCAGTCAGAATGAGGAGCTAGGCTTGATCTTTTCACTCTACCTGACTAGTGAATTTGTGATAAATAGAAATGCTGAAGTTAAGAAAAATCTAAAATTATTTCTTGACAAAACAATAATAATACCATCCAAAAGTAGAAGGCAAAAGAACAATGACTGCATATTATTTAAACCACATAGACATCTGATGCAAAAGGCAGGTATCTCATTTCAGAAAATGCAGAGTTACTCAAAATGTGGGAACAACTATTTACACAAGTTCCTTTCCATATTTAATATGGCTGTCGACTTTGGAAGATTCCATTTTCCAGTTTTGACTTAAGCTACAGAAACTGCCAGAGCCGTCTTAAATTATTGAAAAGAGGCTTCAACAAGCTGGATATCCCTTCTACCCTTGTGGGAATTCCTGCAAGGAACTGATCAGGCTGAAATATACCAAAAAAACAATGTTTGGCATAAGTGAGGAACTCTGGCTGCTGCTGCTACAGTAATTTAAGAAAGGCAGCAGCTGGGAAAAACTGTTTCTCATGGTAACCCTTTCCATGTGTATCCTCCACCCAGATGTAAAGTCAAAGACCCTCCTCTCTAAGGAGCAGCTTTGAAGTTCTTAAGTGATATTTAACTCCAACAACATAAACCCTTTATCGCTGGTATAAAGCAACCAGTAAAATAAGATACCACACCCCAAAGACTCCAGGACTTCGAAGAGGATAGTTAATGCAGAGGAAGGAGTCAAAACCTTGCTTTGCTCAGGAATCCTAAGAATTGTGCTACATTTTAACAGCATTGTTTGAAGTCAGGGAATGCAAAGGCACTCAGAGAGATTTTTATCTCCTCAGCTCAAACAACAGTGGTAATGGAGACTCCACCATCTGAGTGTGCCTATGACCTGATTGTTGGCTGCTTCTCTGAGATATTTTTGAATTCATATGCTTTTAATTTTTGAAAGAAAGAGTGTTTGGGAAAGGAAGTGAGCATGAAAAATATATCTGCAATCTGGGAGCTACAGTTAACTGAAAGAAATCGTCTGTTTCTTATTTATGTAGATAAACACACAAAGTGATACCGAAGGAATCTAGATTCTCCAAGTTTTTCAGAGTGTAATGAAAAAAGCAGCCCCCGTAATCTTACATACAGCTTGTCACATAGAGATTGATGCTATTCACGCATAGAGGAGAAGAAATGGGGTCTCCCAACAAGCCATCCCCAGAACCTTGTGGTACTGACACAAGGAGTTCAACAGACTCTTCTTCCAGCAGTTAGGTTTACACATATGAAAAACATTTTGATCATACAGTTGAATGGTAGAGTTGCATCTATTTAACACTGTAAGAATTATTTCAGGATAGATCAGGCCAAGTATCTAATACCTTTGTATTTCTTGAATGAAAGCTGGAAGAGAAAGGGGAAGCATATTCTTTTGAACAAAATGGCTTATTTTCAGTGGTATTCTCTCCTATTATTCTGCAAACATCCACACTTAGCTGCTTTACAGCTATAACAAAACATTCAAAATGCTCAAGAATGGCTTATAACTCTATGTGCAAATGGATATATCATATTCACATGACTACTTGTGGAGGAACTGTTCAAGAAACAAGCTGAAAAAGGCCTGAGAGCTCAGGGGGAATGCCACAGAACTCGGGCCATCAAGCACACAGATACACACAGAGTCAAACAGTCTGCTATCAAAGTAGAGCAGCAAACAATTAATGAGAAATGTATTGGATGACAACCCTTATCAGCCACTTCTGAAATAATTGCAAGTATGTTTACAAAACTCAGAGCATATTCAATGGCAATTTGAAAAGTGAGTATGAAGCTCAATTCATTAAATAGGTTAATTATTTCAAATAGTTCAACCACTTCCTGTAAATCACAATCTGAAGAAAGCAGCTCTGCCTGAGAATGGCTTCTATTCAGCTTGGCTTGTCACCACGGCCTTTCCTATGACTTCTGGTTTATGTAGCCTGCAATGGCTCCAGTACTTGGTTCCATGCAGTTGATCACTGCTTTATGAAGGATTTATAATGGTATTAAAATGGACTGTTTAAATCCACAGCAAAGCAACAAACACAAGCTTCTCCCCGTTTTTGTCAACACTGTGAACATAGAGGGTTTGTGTGGATAAGCTTTACTCCTGAGGGACGGGGACACAAACACACACACACACACACACACACACACACACACACACACACACACACACACACACACAAAGATTGCTGTATTGCTGTTTAGGCCTCCCCTGAGGCTGTCACACACCACCCAGCAGTTACCTGGCCTCTTCCTGCTGTGTCACCAACAGCCTCCTCAGCAGAGCATCAATGCCCAATTTCCTCAGCAAGGCAGGACACATCTCCTTGGCAGGCACTGGCAGTCATTTCTTCAAAGGATATTGCCATCCATCTCCTCAGAGAGATCCTCACTGTCATCCATTTCTTCAGGAAGGCAGCACCTGTCACCGTCACAGGCACCTGAGGCCATCCCCTCAGCAGGGCACGGGTAGACATTTTCTTTCTGAGGCAGCTCTCATCCCTCAGCAGGCACTGACAGGGGTTAGCCAGCACTGGCACCCCTCTCCTCATCCTAGCAATGGCTGCCATCTCGGCAAAATGCAGGCACTCATGTCCTCAGGCGGAGCCCACTCCCTGTCCCTGGGCTGCCAGGCACTTCCCAACAGCCCCTCTGGGGATCAGCGGGGTGCTGGCCCTGCCGCTGACCCTGAGGTACATGGCTGTCTGCCACCAGGTGGGCAGAGTGCCTGCGGCAGCCATGGCAGCCCGGGAGAAAGGCTGCTGGGGTCAGGCAGCAGGGCAGTGCAGCTGGCACAGCAAAGGGGGGGGACTCACAGAGTTTCCTCGAGTCTCTGCTGCCCTCAGAGGCTGCAGGATGGCGGCAGGGCCACACGTGAGGGCAAGTCACAGTGGCCGATCCCCACATGAAGGGAGCAGAGCAGAGCCCTGGTTAGGGAAGCCCCAAGGAGCAGGTGAGGCAGTAGGGTATACAGATGGGCTGAGACCAGGGCACCCAGAACCTTCTGTGTGCAGGGCATGTCTGTGAGGGCTGATCTTGTGGTCTCAGTCTGGGCCACGGTGATGCTGCCGAGGTGCCGAAAGGGAGTGAACGCACTGACTGGTTTGAGTCTGCTCCCATCCCTGCTCTCTACATGACAACAATGACACACAGCAGGTGAAATCCTAGAAGCCATGGCGACTGAGCTGTGCCAGAGTGTGAGTGAGACTTTGACTCAACAGTACTTGACACGAAGAGATGACGCCATGCTGAAGTCCTGCAGCAGCGCGAGAGGCCTGGAACTTGTCCTCTGCACCCTCGTGCTGTGAGCAGCCAGGCAAAATGGGACAGGTGCTGCTGCTTCCTTGCACATTTGATGGCTGCATCTTTCTGAGGAATTGCCAGAGAAATGGCAAAGGATAAAGCTGAAGCTGTCCAAAAGCCTGCAAGCCAGGTAAGTCTGCTCATGTCTTGCTTTCTCCTCAGACATCGGCCTTGTACTAGCTCCCAAGTACTAGAGAAATGGCAGACTTGGTGGCTTATCTTAAATGCAATAGCAGAAAAAAAAAAAAAAATCAAAAGTGTCCTTTGAATGCACAGACCTGAGAAAAATTCAGTTTATCAGGTGCTGAATCACAGAGAATATGCTGTTGCTTCTGACAGTGTCTTTGGAGAATTGTGCCCTGTGTCCCTTGTTATCTCACTAAGGTCTCAGGTACAGACAGAGCAATAACAAACTTGAACATTTATAGATTTTGCCAGTTCATACTCATGCCCAGGTATCTCCCTGGACTGAATTTGTTAGAAAACCTTAAAACTAATGTATTTCTGAATACCTATAGATTTGTGTGAAAGCACTGGAGTTAAAACTATCCATGCTAACTAGACAAACCTGTCTAGCTAAATCAATCAATATATACCCCTTACTTACTAGAAAACTCTACTGATCATATTTATAATTTGAATTATCAAAACAAGAAGAGCCTTAAAGGAATGAAAATCATGGTAAGGGAGCAAACCAGAAGGATTTCTATTCGTGTTACTTAGTTTTGAGTACTTTTTCTTATCGTAATGTAGTTGTAACATAATTTGTATCCATTTATTTATAAAAATCTATTCTATGCCAGGCATCTTAAAACAACTGGCTAAAAAGTAGGGCACTGTAAGCATCCAACAAGCTGCTTATTGCCAGTGCTCTTCTTCTGCACTACTGCTACTGTCTTTTTTTTATTCAGGCAACAGTGTTTCACCTCTTCAGAGTCCATGGCTTTTTCTTACTGTTTTGCACTAGCACAAGTGTTGCAAATTGAAATGCAGTATTTTTAGGATAATTTAAATTGAAAATATAACTAAACCCACAGAATAAAATCTCCTGTGTATCTTCAGATTTGAATTGTCTGACACTGTTTGTCGTTCACATTCCTTTATTTGCCAAATCCAATCCCTGTCCCCAAATGACTCAACAGTGTGCCCTGAAATATCCAGCAAGACTTACATATAAGGTGGGTGTTTGTGGCATTTATTCGTCAACAGGAAACAATTTACTGCTAAATTGTTTCTGGTGATATGTATTAGATTGCTGCTATGCGGCATTTGCTGTGGGTTCATATGCCATATAATCTGTGTGCTTTACAACTTATAAAAGATTAATCATAAAGGCAAGCTGTATCTTCATCACAATCAAGGTAAAAAACCTGCTTTTATGGTTGCCTGTTTTTTATTACCTACGGATTTTATAGTAACTATTAGATCAAAAATATAAAATTTATGTAGGTTCAAAAAGTTTAAATGCAGCCAGGAAAAACTTTGCAGTCAGGAGAACACCCACAGTAAATGCAAGAGGGAATATTGTGAAGTAGGTATCTGTGTATTGGCAACATTACTCAGCAGAGATGAATTGAGTGTATTTCTCATGGCTGACTTTTTCACACTGTGGGTACTAGAAAATAAGTGTTGGGTTTGCATTCCAGGTTCACTTGCTTAATTCATTATGCAGATATTACCACTATAGTAGACTATTTCTCAGCAAAAAACTCTGCCTTGCCTAAAAGCCTTTGGGTTACATTTAACCCACAGCTTTGCCAACAGGATCTATTAATTAGTAGACCTCTTCAGAAAGGAACTGCAACCAGGGATGTTTTGTGGAAAAAAGGTAGTAGATAAAGGCCTCCAACACATTTATTATATGTAAAGATATTTCAATTGTTGTCTTATGATGTTTGCAATGTAAACCATATCAATCCTCCTTTTTTTTGTTGAGAGAGATGGATAAGAATTGTGTCTCAGAAATACTGTGCAGAGGGCAGCCCTCAGCCAAATAAACGATTCATTTATCAAGGAGCTCTCTTGGTAAAGTTATTAGGCTAATGGCATCAGACAAAACGCACAGTGATATGGCTCCATGCTGTTTCTTTTTCAGTAGAATTCAGTAGAATTGTCTGAAAAAATGTTTGCTTTCTTTAAGAATTATCACTACCTCCAAGCACAGCTTTTTCATATGTTAAAATTTCAGCTGCTTTCATCCTAGGAAAATTATGCAATTACTGGTCACCATGACCATCACAGTACAAAACCCACAAGACCAGAAGTGGAACAGTCAGAAGAGATGAGGTTTCTCCTCAGCTTATTTAAAACTCATTGCAGTTTGTTTTTTCTCATAAAAATGCTGAGTTTTAGTGCTAAAGAGTCAGTACAGATGCAATGTTGAACATCTTGCAAGACTTTCTACAAAACTACAGTAGGCAAAACCTGCCAGTCATGGTATTCCTAATGCAAAAAGCAGGTTGAAAGTAGCTAATTCTTAAAAATCAATGCAGTTTTTCAGACTTTCATTGTTAAAGAAAAAAAGAAAAAAGCATATTTTAACAATCATGCATATGTCCCTTATAAACTTGTATTGTGTCCCTTCACTGTTTTTAAGATGTGGTCATGCCTGTTTTAATATCACCATACCACTTTTTTTTCTACTATACAAAACCAAGGAAAACAAGGTAAGATGAGAATCTTCTTAACAGCTACAAAATTCTGGAAATTTTCAACTGGTCTTCCTTAAAAAAAAAGAAAGAATGGTATATAGAGAGTGAAATATCTTTGAAGGGGAATCTTTTCAGATCTTTTTAATAATGCCTCCAATGCTCCTTCTCTCTTTGTCAACCAAGTATTTCTGTATTCAGTTGATTCCACCTCCCCATGATGAGTTGGATGTTCCTTTCATTTGGTTATCACTAAGATATTTGATTCTGGGCAACAGAAATATACCGTGGCAGCAGCATCTTCAAATTATGCACAGAAATTGTGTAAACATCAATTTTTCCAGATTGCTACTGCCTGAAAGCTTCAGAAGCTGTGCTTACAACTTGTGCTTACACTAATAAATCTTGTGAATGTTTATGAGCAAAAATGTAGCTTGCAATAGTGCTGATTATAACAGCTCTGCTAGGGCAGGCCAGAGCCAGGGCCTGCCTACCTGAGTAATACTGAAGTGTTGGCACCTGTTCACCTTAATGCTAATGCCTTCTTACATCCTTAGGCCAGCCCAGAGTGTACACTCATGCTGCTCCAAAAGCCTTTCTGAGCATTGGAAACAACTGTGCCACTGATGGAAAATAGGTGCTAAGTAGTCTGCATTAAGACTGTCAAACTGGAAATCCAGCTCCATCTGGATTCTGAATGATTTTCCATCATCATGTAACAGTATAAGGTTCATTTGCCATCTGGCTTCTGAATCAACTGCTGTCATACAAGCAGCACCCAGCTGGTCCAGGGTCAGAATTAATTTGGTTTTTGGGGTATATATCCATTTTTAGGTGCCCGGCTTGAGTAATTCTCCTTCCTGACTGGTGATCAAAGAGGGTTGCAAGCAGTTGTTGTTCCTGGAATACTGGGAAACCTTAGCAAGCCCTGTAGTGGTACTCACTGAGGTCAGTGTTTCAGCAGCAGAGAAGTCCTGGAGTAGACGTTGTTACAATAGCTGGGGTGTCTGCTTGCACTGAGTTCATTGGCTTATTTGGAACTCAGACACTTCTGTATTTTTTTTACTGGTTTTTGTTGGTGGCTTTAAGAACTAGAAATACTAAACCAAAAAAAAAAGAAAAAAAAGCAAAAAAAAGAGAACCATCTTTAAATGCATTACATTTGGGACCTGACTGTTGAAGTTCTGAAAAGTAATCATGACTTCTAAAAACTTCTGCGTATGCACTTTATTCTTTTGGACATCATCAATCCTTTCACAGCCTCAGTTGTTTATCCTTTTCCCTGAGCTCTCCTCTGAACACATCTGATTCGAAGGTGTAATGGAGGGAACTCATTCAATGAAAGATTCTCCTTTGCCCCAAGGAAACTGTGAGGTGGAGGAGTGTTGTGCCATGAGCACTCCGCAAACACGCACAAGGGGTAAAAGAGCCATTGGTTATGGAGCTCTCCAGCTACCGGAACACTTCATTTCTCATTTTTCATCTTTATTTCTTTTAAAGCTCTTTGTAATAAAGCTACAGCCTGAAATGGAAGAATTCACCTTAGCTGTAAAGCTTCACTGCAAGGCAGCAAATGGCACTGTAGCATAATATCAACCTTATCTAAGATTCATGGAATGAATTATACATACTACATTGCCTTAAAAATGAAACCTGGTGAAGTATTACTGTAATTTGAAAATCTAAGTAGATTTGTACAGTGAGATTTAAAATTTAAACCTGTTTAAATATTAAGCTGATTGGGAAAAATATTTTTGAGAAATGGTATTCAATAGAAAAAGAATCTCCATTCAGAAGAAGACAGCCCCAAACTAATTTTGTCATAAGAACAAAGCATTAAGAAAAATATTCACTGGGCAACTTCCATCTAGGAAAGCACATAAAATCACAGTCACCTGAACATATTAATGCCCATTAATGTAAATGTATGCTGAATTAGGAATTCAAGGAAATGTAAGGCGTTATCCCTCCAGGATAACAGATATTTTGGGCAATATGGATTGTGCTAACTTATTTTTTTTTTATTTATTTTGATCAAGTAAAAGAAAACAATTACTATTGATAGGTGATGCAGGACTTTTTGTATGTGTTTCTAACAGCAGAAACCACAGTGGCGACCGAATCCCAGGGTCTTGATTGCTGCTCTCTGTTCTCAGGTGAAGCAGTGTTTTAGCCCACATCCTCCAGCAACCTTTACCTCTTGTCACAGCAGAAGAGATACCTCTGTGAGAGCAAAGTCAGCTTCTATCCTTGATCTGCTGTTCAGTTGACCAGATCAAGGACCACACGGATCTTTTATCTTCTTAACATTATCCTGCTGGAGTTTCATTTTACCTCTTCCTCTATAAGTGTTGCAGAATTTTATAGGTAACATCATGCTGAAAAATGATTGACCATCATGCTGTTTACATAGCAGCATTGTTTGGCTCTGATAAGGATGGTGGTAGAATGTTTTACTTAGCAGAAAGGAGAGACTTGCCCAAACACTGTCTCACAAATGTACTTACATTAGTGAGGTCATCGTGAAACTGATCTGAAATCAGGCATCGGTTTTAATCTCAGCATTACTTGGTATGCTTCATACAGCATGCGTTCTCTAAACAAATGTGCACTAAACAGGCTGGTGAAGTTAACCAGACAGATGGCTGAAATCCCACATGTGAGATGGATTGGTAAATGAATAGGTAAGGACATGGATGGGTGTTTCAAAAGGCAGAGAAAAGGATAGTTGATTACAAGGCTAGATAGAAAATGGAAAGTATTATAAAAAGAAATATGGGATAATATAAACAGAGCCCTTAATCCAGTTGACTGTAAATCCCTTTTTCTTAATTGGTTTAGAAACTGTGGGCTGTAATGTGAGACAGAGGGCTCTCAGCTGCTTTTCTTCTTTGCTGTCTGGAATCACATTAAGTGGGAAACAATAGCAGAGCTGACATCTCCTTGTCTGTAGGGGCACTTGGAGCTAATCTGCTATTGAGACTAATACAATTATATGGGATTATAGGATTGCCACTGATATACAGATTAGGGAACTCCCAAAGGGAGCTGCATCTTGAGGTATTACAAAGGAAGAAAATATACAAGGGCCCTGATTATCCAGAAGTCAAGGGTAAAAGCCACAAAGACACATTCAGATTTATTTTTTGAGCGTTTGTGTGCATACACGAGGTTCTCAACCCAGGAGTAGGCAAATAAGGCAAAAGACTTTAATACATATTGTTTATTCCATACACAAGGCTCAAGTGCTCTCCTAAGCAATCTGAAAGTCAAAGACAAAAGTACTTATTTCAATTGCTCTCTTGCAAGGAAACCACTTCAGTGAAGCAACTTGAAATGAAGGCACAACCTAGATCCAGATTGCATATAGCAGCTAGCTGTCCTTGCTCTCTCCCTTCCTGTGCATGCACAACATTTAAAGACACCAGCCCCTAAACAGAATGATGTAAAGTCTCTTGGGTGAGTTCTGAATGCCCATAAATACCACAGTTGTGAGCCTGGTCCTTACATCCTCTCACAGCTTTACTCTGTAGTCTCATAGGAATGTGCACAGAGTAGGGTTATCACTGCCCACCATGAATGTGTGTGCTGTAAGCATTGAGCTGACACTTCTGCTACCAGCTTCTTCATGCCTAAAGCCTTTAATGAGTTGCACTCTGAACAGCACCATAAGATGTGTAAATAAAAAATGCCTTAAATTTAAAGCTCGTTAACCAACTCACCACAAGTTACATAAATACCTGCATTACTGTAGCTATCCCAAGTCTCTAGTTACCAGGCCATGTTTCACATATAACCCTTTAATTCATATATTTCATACATATTATTTTTGCCTGGCCAGTTGGCAACAAAATGTAAGCATGCTGTTTCCATCACTCCTATTCCCAACTCCAGGACAAACAGTTACAATGCTGTTTAACAGCACTTGCTCATTTGACAATAGCAAGAACTTCAACATAACTTCCCATTTCCTGTTCTTAAGTTTGATCCAGGCATCTAATAAGAGATTCCTGAGTTCTAGCATAGGAAGAAAAACGGAAATGTGAAAATGAAGTATGATGATCTTATAGCAATAAATCATGGCAAAACTAGGAATAAAAATGATCGACAGCAAAGCTCAGTACTTGCTGGACCATACGGTTGTAACTCAGACCTGGCCATTACCAACTGTGGTGAAGGAGAGGATTGGTTTTCTCATTCACAACTTAAAATATTTTTCCACATATCTATGGTGAAATTATAAGAGAAATATTGCAAGAGAACTAATGCTGCTGCTTTTTCTTTTTTAATTCAGGCAAATGCATTTTTTATAATACTAGAGACTATCTCCCTAAAAAACACATTCTGTGATTTTGACCTGGAGGACTTTTGGCCTTCAATGAGAGTAACGTGGGAACTCATCCTTCATTTTCTTTTAGCCAAAGCATAAAACAAAGTAGCCTTCAGGTCCTGAACCTGCATCAGACACTACTCAAGTGCCAAGACACTTTTAAGATTAAAGGAGTTGGGGGGTTGTTTGTCCTCCAGCTTCATCCATCTCTTTCTTCTTGAGCAGAAGATGAAACTTGATCTTTCTTGCTGGTGCCTGAGGGTAGGTTTCAGGAATTGTCTTCCAATTTTCTGGTGTCATTCTTTGACACACAAAAGCCAGTTCCTCTGTCTGAAACCAAACTGCACACACTGAACATTGTGTTATATATGGGTATGGAGCCTGAAGCACTGCCTGAGCCTAAAGCACTGCCTGAGGGACTGACCTGGATTGTTTCCCTAAAGAGATCATGCTGCTTTCCAGGTTTAGCTATCATCTGAGAAACATCCAACTACTGCAAACCAGGGAAAGAATAGTCAGGAGCTCATTCTGAGAAGCAGTTCATTCATGGAGGAGGACATAAGACAAATTTCTTTGAGGAAACTTAATTCTAATCATGTTCTCCATGTAAATAAATCAAGGGTTCTTTACTTTCTACAGACCTTCTCCCATGTTCACAGCCGGTTTGGAACAAGATGGAAAGTTGGCCTTTTTTACAAAGATTCCATTATTTATTAGTTCCTTGCCTCACTGTTGATTTGACTCAGAAGGAAAATAGTTTCATCTTGCCAGACTGCGGTGCTCGGGCCCAATTACTGCTCCATCGTCTATTTTAATTTTTGTTTTGTTCTTCTCTTTCTTTTCTCCATCCTCCCCTACTTCAGTCTTCCCCCTTCCCTTTAAAAGGACTTTTCCCTCTAATCTGCATGTTACTATCTTTGTAACAACTTCCAGTCACTAAAACTAAGAAATCCCTGCTAAGACTAATATAGTATCATGAAGCTGGAGAAGTAATGCCCTGCAATTTCATTATTTCATTTGCAGATGAAATTTCAGCTCAAATACAGATTAGGCTGCCTGCACATTCAGAAAAAAAAAACAAAACAAAAAAAAAAAAAAAAAAAAACAACAAACAACAACAAAAAACCAAACAAAAAAAAAAACCAACAAAAAAACCCCCACACTTTTGTATCAAAAACCTTGCTTATTTTGTTTTTTGCTATAATATGTGACTCAGTACAAAACAATACCTCAATACCTCTCCCTATAGATCTAGACTTGAAAATACAGTATATTCAACAATTTTTTCCCCAGGGAACTGTAATTTATTTTTATTTGTGGGAAAGCTCAGGTTCGGAAAGCACTCTCTTTAGGACATAGGTCATCCAAGCTTATTCAGCAGACTAAGAGCCTGTACCCCAAAATTAGATAAAAGAGAAATTAGCTTCAATCACTCTTTATTTGTGTTTGGAGTACAGAATTTTAAAAGCTGGACTGAGTGGGTGAAAACAGAGAGTATCAGTCTGCCAAACCCTTGGGCATTTAAGCTAACTTTAAGTGAAGACCTTTGCGGTGTAACTATCTGACAGCAAGACCAGACTCTGCTTGCAGATTCCTGTGTGAGAAAGATGGATCCAGCTTCCCATCTGGCTGGGCACTGGGGACAGAGAGAGAGATGCAGGTGCAGCAGGGAATGTAAAAGGCAGTTAATGTGCAGCATGAACAAGGTACACAGAGCACTTTAAAGTGGCACAAGTGACAGTGTCTTGTTTTTTATAGGTAAAGAGCATCTTGTTAAGGTCTGAAGCGTGTTAGAGACTAGAGCTTACTGAGGTATTTTTGTGAGAGGAAGTGCAGCTTGGAAGGAGGGAATGGGGGTAGAGTGAGCCAAAGCAGCTCTGGGAAATTAAGTAGGAGAAAAGGGACTGCCACGCAGAGAGCTGCTGGTGCACACTCTCAAAGGAGGGCCATCTAGAAATGAGGCCCTCTCTTACAATGTATGAGATGTCTGGATAGCTGTCACAGACCTGTTTACTTACAGCCCACTGCACTTATTGGTGCAGTACTTCAACAATTTCGAGCAAAGATGGGAGAGTTTTGCTCCTGAAGCCTGCAGTGTTTGACCAGTGTTAGACCTGGTGCCTCTCTCCCAGGGTTGTTGCAAGGAGCCATGCTGTAACCATCAGCAAAACATAACACACAGAAAAACTTGTGCAAAGATCCATAGCTTTGATTGCACAGATTCCCACAGGACCTGAAGTAGCAATAAGGATTGCAGACAGCAATGGCCTTGAAAATATGAGCAGGTGAGATAAGTTTATCCTTAGTTTGCAGTGCTGTGCTTTAGATATAGTGTGCAGGGAGCTTGAACACAGCAACCTTTACAGCACATTCATATATCACTCACAATATGTATATCCACATGTCCACAGATTTGACTAGGCAGACCTGTGGGATCCACCATAAAGCTGAACACACTACACGTACAGGAGTATGTGGGATTCAGAAAATAAATGAGCTTGAAGTAGTTCAGGGCAGATTAGATTCCTACATACCTAGGCAAGAGATCACAAATACTATGGAGCATACTGTGGAGGGAAGTTGACTCAATCACCTTTCTTTCCAAGTGATCTACTCTACAACTTCTAATTGTGATGCAAGTGACACAGAATTACTTGTAATAACACAAAAAGACCCAATAACCCCATTTGTTCACAGATATAACCTGAATTTCTCAGGTGTTTAATTACAATAGCCACCAGTCAGCAAAAATATTTGTTGCAATTTTGGTTTATGTATTTATGGAGGATTGCAAAATTGAATATGATGAATTATCTTTCAGTCATTACTGAAGAAATACAGCTGCAACTCAAGACTGGGAAAAAATACTACTCTGCTGCCAGATTTATATACAGAGCTTTAATCTTAGTTATATATGAGAGGAGCTGAATGTTTATGGTTTTCTAACCAAGAGACTATAAACTTTGAGAATAGACAAAGACAGAAAAATAATGTAATTCAAATGAGTACTGAGGGTCAATCTAAATTAGGAAAAGAGAGAGGAGAGGAGAGAAACTGATTTAATTTGAGCAGCATTAGGGGACTAGATATTAAAAATGTTATTTCCCTGGTGCTTGACTCAAAACTGCCTTGTAGACATGCACGGCTGTTTCTCACAATCACAAAAGGTATTAACATGTGCATGGAATGACAATGAAAATTCACTAAAACCAAGGTTTCTAAGAGGGAAATGATAATTTTGGGGTGTTTCTACCATGGGTTGTTTGCCTTAGGACTCACAAAGTCTGTGTTTGACTGACCTTTCAAATGTGTCTGAAAAGTCAGATGTTCAATGTTAAAAACCAGAAACCCCAAATATCATAAACCTTGTCCTGTAATAAGAGAAGAAAACCCATTATTTTCTCTATATAGCTCTCACAGATTGCTGTGGGATCTTAAACATTGAAAATACACTAAGATATACTTTTGATCCCAAAATATTTTACAAAACTATATCTGTCAATAAGCATCAACACAGATAAATGCATTCTTAAATTCAGCAACTGAATGGAGGTGCTCAGCACCACAGCATAGCAGCTCAGGACAGGAAGTAAAGGAAAGGAAGTATTGTAAGCAAATAAAACTGTGGGGCTGAAATTTGGGTGGCAGAAACTATTCCAAATTGCATACTGATTAGTTTCTTAGGATTCACCAAGAGCTCACTGGATTTTTAATGACCACAAATATTTCCAGAGTGATCAGTCCTTGGCTATTCTACCTAGTTTCCAGCTGTTTTTCCAGAAGAGTCTGGGCATAGACACTTACAACCTTCACAGGAACAGCTGTGAACAGGAAGTTCAGGCAGAATGTTCAAGTGTTTGAGAAAGTACTAGATGCCTGCATTCAGGTATCTGAATCCCAGCCCATGTCTCACCTAAAATATACTAAAAGCATATTCATTCACCTAACACTGTGGAGGGACAAGTAAGACTATCACAGGGTAGTCAGATACTTCAGTGAAAAAGAGCAGTGGAGGGAACAGCTGACAACAGTTTTGTCAAAGCCATATGAGACATGGAGTAGTCCTCTACCACATAACTCTTCAAGCAATCCAAAGTGGAGATGTACCAGTGTGATGAGTTCCTGTTTACTCTGGGATACTTCACTTCTTTCACATCACTCAAGAGAGAGAGAGAAGAATTTTTTTTACCACCTACCTGCCCAAGAGCTGGGGCAATGAACATATGTGGGAGTACACAATCAATGCTGCCTGAAGACCACTTTGTGTTTTAGGGAGATATGGAAATCAATGTGTAACAAAGAAAGCATGTTCATATTTTACGCTTGCATGCTTTTAAACAATATTAACAAGATTAATTCAGACCCTTTAGAATATAGAATGAAAGAGTATTTAAAAACCTCTAAAACTGCATACTGTGAGGCTAACAGTCTGTAACTGCTTTGTTAAAATATAAAACTTTTCAAGCTAACAAAATGGATTCATGGTTAGCAAGGTCTGGAGGGATGAGCTATTATGCTTATCCACTGACCTCCTGCACATGACACAGTCCAGAGCATTTCACCCAGCAATACAACCATCAAGCCCAGTAACTTATAGCTGAACTGTGCCATTTCTTTCAGAAGGAAGGACTTCCAATCTTGATTTAAAGACTCTAGGCGATTAATTTACCACATCCCTTTACCATCTGTTCCAGTGGTTAATTATCTTCAGTTAAATGTGTGTCCTATTTGCAGGCTGATCTTTGTCAGCTTTACACTTTTATCTGCCTCTCTGTGTGGACATGATGGCTCATAATACTTTGATATTTCCCATATATTAGGACTGAAATGTGATGCCTAGACTGAAAAATTCAAGTTTGGAGTTTTGTTTTGGTATCTCCTGTAGAAACCTTAACACAAAGACTTTCAAGGCATTGGCACAACACGCTATAATATTTCATTTTGGAGCAATTTCAATGACTCAGTGTTAATGGCATATAGTATTCCAGATTTTGAGGAGTAAAAATATTATGTGCACTTCATCTGTTTGTTTAAAGTGTTTTTTCCTAATGAAGGCTGTACTGTGCTGAAATAAGAAGCATGAGTTTGATCTAGTAGCAGGAATAAGGAGTGCTGAGAGTTTTAATTCTTCTACCCTGCTCCCAGTTCTGCCACTGAAATTTGATTCGTGAGACAGGCAAAATCACCTCACTCAATTGTACTTAGAGGGCTGTTAGAAAGCACATGGAGATTTGCTGATTGAACCTCACTGCAAAACAGCATCTGCCTCTTTTGAAAGCTTAGTAACTTCAATTAAAGTGGTTTCAAAGTCTAATCCCTACCCCAAACATTTAAATTCTAAGTGTATGATACTATTACAAAACACATTTTATCTACCAATATATAAATAATTTTTTGTGACCAACCAGACACACCCCTTTGGACCAGCCATGTGCAGATGTAAAATATAATTTTGGTGCCAGCATTGTTTGATTATTTAACTTCAGTTATTGTAATTGCCATTTCCCTTTATATCCTTATTATGTATCATATGTACTTAAATGATCCCACAAATCCATTAATTCTTTGGTATTGGACTTTGACTGTTTTTCCTTCAAATGCTTTCCTCTATCTGAATAATCATGAGTTCCTCAAGGATGACCATTTAAAATCTACTCTTTTATACATATATGCTTTTCTTCTATAAAGTGCAGCTTTAAGGGCTTAGTCTGTGTTTTTGGCAATACAGAGTTCAACCTTCTTCTCTATAAGCAATTAAATAAGGTTCTTTCATGATTCTAATTTCTTAGAAGGCATTATCATCTGAGTGTAAAGAGTTCCCCAAATACCTGACATTTTCACCACATAAATATTTTTCTTCCCCATGCCACTAAAGTCTTCAAATTTATGAACAGCCTGCACTATCCTTGGTAAAGAAATACACTATTCCCAGTTCCACAATCACATTTGGTTTCCTTGAGCCACGCAAAAGTAATCTTACACATGAAGTGGAAAGCCTGGAGTTAACTCATGTCCTCCTTCCTAGGGTGTCTTGCCGCATCTACAGAGTTGTCTGGTGTCCCCCTAGCCAGGCCACTCACAACTGGCACACAAGCTCCCCGCAGACACTTCTCTAGTGCCCTCTCCTGCCTGTGAAGATGGACCTCCACATCCATGTTCCATATTCCATACATGACTGGAATTTAGCAATTATAACCTACTTTGCAACTCCTCTCCTGATGCCTGAGGGACAGCACATGCTTTTGCATGGTGGTAGCCCTCTGATTGCATGCACTGGTGCAGATTTGCTTAATGCAATTCAAATTCACACTGCTGGACACTGCCCAATAACTTGTATGCACAGATAAGTTCATGCTCTGATAATAAAGATTCTGTTCTTTTCTCCTGAGGGATCTTCAGGATGCACAAGGAGGGACCAGCTCCAGAGAGTGCTGTGCTATCTGTTTAGTTTGTGAAGCAGTTAGCGCTGAGTGCTGGTGGGGTACTACAGATGGCCAGAAAACCAGAACTTTGAGAGTTAATTCCTTCTTAATCCTCTCTTTCAACAGTAATGGAATGATCCTAGATCTCTTCAATTGGGAGCTTTAATTAAGAGACTCCTTTTTTGAGCCTAATTAAAACCAAAGTCCAATTTGGTAGCTTTATAGATGTTCCCAAGATGACAGTAAGAGTTTTTTTGATGGAAAAGGAGCTTCAAACAACCACAGAATTATTACAGTAGTGTAAATGCAAATTGAGAAACTTCAAGGAAGTCCATCAAATTCCTCTTGATTTCAATTATCCTCTTCTTTGAACTGGTGTAATCTCGTTTTACTTCCTTGACCTCAGCTTTTCTCAAACCAGCTGGCGTTTCCTGAATAGTAGCTGTATTAACTGAATCAAGATAAACTCCTGGAGACATTGGTCACATGGAGCTACACAGATTATCTCACTGGGAGGCAGTTTTGCTAAGTCATGAAATAAGTAAGAGTTGCAACTGTTAAGAATTTTTTTCTCCCTTCTACCTCTGTTTTACTCTTGATAGATTATGTATTCCCAGAATACATCAGGCATTGTGATCCTCAGCAATATTTGTGCTTACATTGTTCAGACAATAACAAAAGGTGAAAAATGCTGTTAACCTCTCTACATAAACACAACATGAAAAAACACTTCCCTTGAAAGATCTACTTATTCTGCTGAGGCTGACAACTATTAGCTCAGACACACTTGAGAGTACTAGAAACCTATGACTAGGGAAGTGCACTGTGCGTCTAATAAGGAGTGACACTGCAAAGCAGGATTATCAAGGCAGCAGGAGCTAATGGAAAATGAAGCCCTTCTGGAGCAGAGTGGTCAGCAAGGACTCAGTCCTGAGCAGTGTGGTAACACTGGCCACCCAGACACCTGGCTGCCTGCAACAGCAGGTCTGGCCCAGGACACAGAGCAGTGGCACTCTTATCAGGAACAGCTTAGAAGTACTGCCATATTTCTGCCTTGCATTGAATTGTGCAAGGCACTCAAAAGTCAGGCCAAGGTATCTGGCCATTATGCTGCACTGGGAACAAAATTTCCTTTGATATTAAATTTGTACCTTTTTATTTTATCAAGAGATGACTTGCATTTAGTCCATGGGACAGAATGAAATTAATTATCTCTTATCTATTATCTTCTCTATTACTTTGCACTTTTCAATTTAAGTAATCCTTGTCCTTTTTAACTTCATCTGGCACAGACTTTTCCATTCTGTGTCTTTAATAATTTTGACTTGTCTGCCTTGGTCTCTGCAGTGGCCATTTGGAAATGAAGCCACCAGAACTGAATGCAGTAGTTTAGTTGGACCTACAACATCAGTCAATCCTATTTTAATATGTTCTGCATTATTCTTCCCTCTTTCATACAATCAGACATTTTCACTGGATTGTTTTTTTTTTTTTTGCCAGCTCTGCACATAGAGATGATATCTTCATTGACACCTTTTTTTTTTTTCCCCATAGAGGTTGTAGCTGAGTAAAACATAATCCCTGCATGTGCACACATGCATACTTGTGTGTAATTTAAGTAGTTCTTTGCGAAGTGCATTGTTTTGCATTTCTCAGTGCTAAATCCTCTGACCTCATACCAGCAAATTACCCTGAAACTTACAGGAGGTCTCTGGTCATATTCTCTAAATTCTGCTTTTCTTCTAACACAGGATTCCCATTCCTTCCCTCAGTCTCAGCTCCCAGCCAGGGAGTGTTAGCAAGAAGTCAAGAAAAATGTGGCTCAATTGGAAGTCTTCCAGAGCTGAGTGATGAAAATAAGTGGAGAGACAAAATACGTGGGCATAAGTGAAAAACAAGGAATTGTTAATGTTAGTTAAACAGAAAAAGAAAAATAAACTGAAAGGACTCATAATAACAGATAAAATATTTATAAAAGGAGAGAAAAAAGAAGAGGTAGGTATGACAAGGATTAACAATTCATCTTGAAGCAAAGGGAAGTAAAATAAAGTAATACAATTTTCTAACTTTAGGCATGGGGGAGTAGTGAGATGGATTGAATGCAGAGGCCGGTGAGTCTCTACCATTCCTCCTAACAGGCAAGGCAGGCAGGGTGAGTTTCTGAGCATACTCTGAGCATACTCTGAGTATGCAGAGCATACTCTGTTCTGGTTATGAAGACTCAAGAACTTTTCCCCACTGTTTCCTGTGCAAGATGTCTCCTTGGCATGTGTTCAGGAACATTTCACCCTGTTCACAGTTGAGACAGTGTAGCTTCCAGCCTTTTTACAGGATCTTGCAGTTGCTGAAGATAAATCAGTAACCAACACAGAACTAATAATGGAAGGAATACAAATGGCTCGTGGATGTCCCAGCAAATTAGTAGGATGAGAGCAGTGTCTCACAGTGGTAGTCTATGGCTCCACAAGATCATGCACTGTCCCAGGAAAGTTTGTTTCCAACTCTTGTCCACCTGCTTGGCGGTACTAACGGATCTCTTCCTGCCTCTGTTCTCTGCCAAGCCCTGTTTGCATTGCAGGGAGTCAGTCTTGCTAGGTGTCTCCAACACTAATTCTAACATGGTTTCCATGTCAAGTCAGTCTGTTAAGCATTATCATAACACAACTAATAGGCAGGAATAGAAAGTATTAACATTGAGAATTATTCCTGACTGCATATTTCTGTCAAAAGAAACAGTGTGATGTTACCTCTGCATCAGAGTAGCATCTTTAAGCGTAGAAGAATCTTAACGTATCTTCTCCACTGTGAAGTGACTCATGCTTCAGTCACATATCAATGTATGCATATATTTATACCTACAATACCTATTAAAGATATAGATATATATGCATAGAAATATATTAATATATATGAATATAGAATACATACCATAGTTCAAGACTGGTTCTACCAGGAACTGATTAATATAAGGCAGATAGTTTTGCTGGGGACACCAGGAAAGGTCTTCTAAGACTGCAGCTAAGCCTGCACTGGAGACATCAGCAACTACCACTAAACATGCAGAGCAGGATGCGATAAAACTTTGTTTCAGTGCTCGTGAATTAAATTTTTTAAATACTTTAGAAGACAATTGTTGCCCAGTCCCAAGGCTTCTCTAATTCGTAGTCTTCAGCCATCTACCCACTGTCTCCACCTTGAAGGGGCATATCACATCCTCACCTGAAAAGTGCAGATCCTACTGCTCTTGTGGGAGCTGCTAAGTTTGTCCAAGTGCCCTATATTTGTGTTACTGTGTACCAGCTATTCAGGAGGAACAGCCTGTGTGCAAGATCTTATCATTCCATAATTGTAGTGCCTTGAGGTCATACACTCTGCTCTGAACGAAGAATAAATTACCTCAGGTTATCCATAGAGGAACAAGACATAGCCAGAGAACAGTGATGGTGGAGCAGCTAACCTGAGGTAATCTGAAGCAAGGAAAGCACTGAGCGCAAGGAACCTGTTGTTAGATTCTGCAGATACAAAGCAAACCATGACAGAGCTAAAGGAAGAAAAGATGTTAATTAAAAACATTCATGACCAAATACATGTTTGAACCCTAAAGCTTCCTGGGTTCTATTAGTTATCTGAGCTGTTGGCGGCATGTATACTCTGACTACAGACCCTCATGAAGAAATTCCACCCACTGCTCCTCACAGAATGGTGGAAAAAGGGCTGTGATGGAACAAAAGATAATGTGCCACTTACTATGCAGAGTTTCCCTTCTAATAATTCCTCTTTCACTGCAGAATCCTATCTCAAATCCTCCTGATTTGAAGATTCTTCTAGCACTAGCTGCAATATACCCTGATAATCAAAGCAAAACCACTTCATAGGACTGTATTTCAAGAGTCAGGGGATTATAACATTTGCATGCTGTTTCTTACAAAACTATAAACTGGGCATAAAAATGGGAGCACAACACACTTGGTCCTCTTCTAAAAAACAGTCAAAACCCCAAGATATCACATGGGGGATAACCCATTTAATGACACGGAAACAATTCCTTCAGTGCTGGATTCAATAACAGAGACAGTTCCTGCTGTGCAAAGCCTATCCAAAGGTATGGAGGTTTCAGGCCTTTCTTGACAGAAAAATCAGACTCCTTGAGTATTGGTCTTAGCCCATACATTCTCTTTTGCTATGCTAATTACTAAGAAGACTGCCTGACAATTACTCACAGTAGTGTGCTGACATGGTTTTCAGTATATCATATACTTGAGAGTACAATTAATCATTTGAATTGTTTGCCTGAATTGTAGGTCATTCAACTTTATCAGTGCTTAAACTTTCATGGATTGCTCTGGAGATCCCAAAGAATTGGCTGCTGTTTACATGTGTATTGACAAAAAACCCTTTAAAAGAAGTGAGCCTGTGAGTTAAGAACTGCCTTGCCAGACATGAGGCTCCCAAGAAGACAGACCGTCTCACATATTGATACAACATCACAATGCAAATATCATATTGTAGTGTCAGGACAACATGCAACAAGTGTTTTGTGGCTCTCTCAAAATCCATTTGATGTGATCCATTCCTCCTCTCGTTCCTT
Source organism: Sitta carolinensis (assembly GCA_032173965.1). Taxonomy (NCBI): domain Eukaryota; kingdom Metazoa; phylum Chordata; class Aves; order Passeriformes; family Sittidae; genus Sitta; species Sitta carolinensis. Next base: position 25,154,933 of record CM063288.1, read on the forward strand.
CTGTCTGTACAGAGAAAATATGGTGTGTTTCTTCTCTCTTGCTGGATGCTTGGAAAAATAAGAGATGAAGGCTTGAAAAACATGTTGCATATCAGATACATTAGCTGCCCTCAAGAGCCACAAATAGCCCTATTATTCTTCCAGAACATTTATACTACAGCGATGCTTAGAAACTCCATCAACTGCAGGGCTGTACAAAATCAGGCTGTGTGCCATGGTACAAATGCATGTTAACACACAGCTCATTTTCCAGTGAGGATCCCCACTGCAGCCTCTCGTATATACAACGGAATTAAAGAGTTTTTTCCCTGAAGTGCCCCTGTGAGGCAGGAAAGTTCTATGTACTTGCCATGCTCTCATTGCAGCCAAATCTCTGGACAGTTCTAATAGGAAATTAGTGCTACAAAACTCAATGAAAGCTCACATTTATTTATAACATCTCAAAGCTGATTTTACCTGCTCAGACACAGGTCTTATACAATCATATTCCTTCTCTTTCTCTAAATATGTATATTTACATAGACATGTATTATTTCAAAGAAGCAGGCTGTTTGGATAATCAGCTCCAGGTCATACAGGAAGAGGATGTTTGCTTACAATATATACTAAAATTGTTACATATTTCAAGCCAAGGCACTAGTAAGGTATTAGTATGAAACCAGGGAGTTTTCCAGTGCAGGAGAGATTAAGTATATAAATGGACATAGCTTGTACCAGCAAAACCATCTCCTAAAGTCAGCAGTTTGAGAAATCTCTTCAGGTGACAAAGATTCAGGAATACTAATTGCTGTGTTGCTGAGGAGTTACAATGAAGGCTATTTGGTTCAGCTGATACACCATCCTTTTATGAGGAAAAACATGTCAACTGAACAGCAGCTTACGTTGCATTCCTCACAGGGTACCCTGACAGGAGTAAAGACCTCCCCACACACTGCCAGGGCTAAAGGTCTCAGGATTAGAGTGAACAAGGTCAATGTAAATTAATGCTTTAACTAATCACAGGTTAAGTGCTTCCAGTCTCAGGCAGCCTACAACACTGATTTAATCTGCCCTATATATGGTCTAGAGCTGATATGATTGTTGTAATTTTTTAAGTCTATGTGTATATAAATTTGTTGCATATAATAGTGAATCAAGTATTAAACTTTCAAGAAGTCAGGCATTCTGTCAGGACTAATCTTTAGCGCTGGATACCTTAATTTAAGTAGTTTACACAGAAAAGCGCCCAAGTACTCCCACTTCCCAGTGCTGACTGTAGTTTGGGGTGTGCTCAGTGCCTGGACAAGCGCAGCACTACAACAAGCTGGCACCCAAAAACAATGTTGCTGTGGGGTACACAGCAGGCTACTCATGGCCTCATGAATATAACTCATGGCCTCTCTCTTGTGTGGGCCAACAGTACAGTCACAGAGTTAGTATAAGTTCTAGGATGAGACCAATAAAGCAAAACAAAAAACGAAATCCCAAAACAAACAGTAAAAATAAAGGACGTGAAGAAGAACAAGAAAAGTGAAGCCCTTTCACCTCCAAGTCATAAACATCTCTTGTGATCTTTGTGTCTCCTATTTCTGATCTGACAAGTATTACAAATGCCTAGCCCACACCCCGCTTCCCTTCAGTGATTAATGTGCTATGGTCTTTCTGAAAGCTTAAAGAGCTCTCCCTTCGGGCCACCACATTTGATAAAGAAATGAAGCCTGGCGATTAATAATTCCCTGGGCTGAGTTTTTGTTTAATAACTATTCTGTCAGTGATAGATCTAAAGGGCGAGGGTGTGGATGTGTATGCATGTGGAGGGAGTAATTTGATTGTGGCCAGGAGATTTGGCAGGCTGGCATTACAAAGCAGCTCCTTAGCAGTTGCTGGAAAACCAGCATGACAAATCACTCCGTTCTCTGCTTCCCCAGCCTACTCCTCTCAACAGAGCGATCTCATTAGTCTGAAGCCAGCCAATCCAAGCCTATGATTTGGGAAATATTTCCTTCTTGACATTCAAGAGAACAATTCCTTACCCGGAGAAAATTACATTTAAAAATAAATGGAAAAGCATCAATCAGCTAGGAAAATATATTCAGCTTTTTGGATGTCTGGGGAGAAAGGCTTTTTTTGGTTTTTTATTACATTTAAATAGGACTGAAGGCCATGGTTTGATTTTAAAAAACTGAGATAACGAAAAAGATAGCACTGTAAAATTTGCATATTAATAGCTATGTTTTCTTTATATAAAGACAGTATTTTTCATTAAAGCTACATCTTGAATATTTACAGACCTGTAGGGATGGGCTAGAAGATACATGTTGGTAGAGACAGACAGGCTGCATAGTACAACAGATTACAAGGTGATTGGAATGTGGTTTTTTAGACCAGCAAGCCAACTGTATTTCTAGGTGAACTTTTTAAGAATTCTCAAGCCCCCTTTCAGGACTTAAAAAAAAAAATCAAATCAAAATAGCTTTCATTTCAAAACAGTTCTCTCTGCTGAAGAGTACCTTCTTCATTCTTGCTTACCTAGTCCAGAAAAGTATGCAAGTCACCCAAGCCACTAAGGAGTAATTTCTTCATGCAGAGTAGCTCCATACTTGGCCCATAGAGGACAGACTTCTTCATAATATCTCAACCTATGGACTGAGCAAAAAGGAAAACAACTGCATAAGTGATAGGTTTTCTGGAACATCCAGAAATCAGGGAGGGACCCTGCCCTTCCTGCAAATGTTACACCCTGTCCCAAGGAGTTGATACCTTACAGCTCTGGGAATCCGTCTTCCCCCAACACAAGCTACTACTAGTCAGGCCTCTCCACAGCTGTGCATCACCTTTCCCACTGAAGATTACCTCCCTGACAGACAGGTTAAGTGACCTCAGCACATTTCACAAGGATCAGTTGGGTTGACTTAAGCATCTTAAATAAGTGAGTCTTTACTATGTTAGATGACCGATGACTCGGAAGAGTCACAGAAAAGAGTCTCAGCAGCCAAGGATGCTTTCTCAGCATCATACAGCATCAGAATCAGGAATATAATATAGGTTTTATGGTTCCTAGCCCAGCTTCCCTGTGGATGAAGCTCTCTGCCTTTTCAACTCTGACAGAAAAATACATTCCACAAGCCCTTCTAATGAGATTCTCCACAAATGTATCTAAGGAGATATTTTCATATTATGAAAGTGATTATGAATTTTATCCAGGGGGTAAATAACCTAGAAAATTAGATGTGTCATTGCTAGGCCATGAAAGAAGAATTGATTACATCACCTTTTCCTAATGGGATATTATAACTGACCACGTATTATTTCTGCAGACCTGCAAGCTCTACCATGTCCCATAATTCACTGTAAAATGTTGGAATTCAGGCTTTGCCCATATCATTACATGAAGATGAAGTGCTATTGCTGCTCTGAATTACATTTCTATTCATTTTACTCGTTTTTTTAAGTATTTGCTTCCCATAAAAAAATTGTTACTGTTATATAAAAATTCACTGAGGCACCTTGCTGACAATTTTTCCTCCCTTTTACTCTGAAATAATAACAAAATGTATATCAATAGTAGTCAGGTTTTTTTCTTTCTACTTAAAATAATGCTTGGATAACAGAGCATTTAAAAATTTATGATACATATTAATAGCATTTAAGTACCTTTCAGAGAAAATACCCCATTGTTTTTCATCGTCTCCTTCTATACTTACTTTTTCTTATATTATGTCAGCTCTCTGCACATCACACACTTTAAAACAAGGCCACCTCATCTCATTCTTTCTCCTCTGCCCCTTCCTTTTCAGTTGGCAGCAAAAACTATCTCACTACTTAAAGAAAAATGACCACTCATCCCATCTGCCACCCCTACCCTGCAGAGAAAAATCTCAATATATCTGCTCACCTAGATAAATCCAGACAGTATTGTCAAGACTGAATATCAGGCCACAGTCACAAAGGCTGCTGGTCTATTAAATTCTTTAGCTGATAAAACGCTGGCATGATAGCTTTAGCCCATACCATAATAAGCCACAGTCAGTTGTTTGTAAAGTCAGACAAACAGCAGTTTCTAGGACTGTGCCAGATGTTTATCTAATTTACCCAATTAAAGCACTCTATTGTACATACATCTTTTCTGCTGGTGACGGCACTCAATTACTAATTTCTATTTAATGGTGAAGTGACAGAATTTGTTTTAAGAAATTGAAACCAAACACTACATTTTTGTTTTAGTTCTGTATATTATTCCTCCAAATTTTATGTGAAATTTACAAAATATATTTTTTCTCCCATAGCACTTTTAACTTTGTGATAGGAGGGTGGTTTTGTGGACAGGATGAGCTGTGTGAATTAACCATCTTATGCGTCACTATATTTCAGTTTCTCCCAGGAAAAGGCCAGCCCCACAGTACTGTTAACCATTCTTGCTTTCCCAAGAAAATATACCTTCCTCTCCTTCTTTTCTGAGGTTCAAGTACTTCTGTGTACCCTTCCTAGCTCTGTTACTTGTTATTTTATAAAGATGATACCTTGATAGCAATTTGAACACTATTGCCAAATTCAGCATCTTTTTGTGGATGTATTTGGTTAGGATTCATCGCCATTCTGAGTGATTGTGAAACTGATAATTTCTAAACTGTCCAAGGGGAAAAAAAAATTAAAACCCAGAAATAATTACCTTCTCTTTTGTTTAAGGGACATTAAACCCAGGCACTAGCCCATCACTTGCCAAGTGCACAACACCCAAGAGGCACCACCTACTTGTTGAAGCCACAGTACTCAAGAAGGAGTTGGAGGAAGTTTTCATGCAGTTCTCCAAAAGCAGCCCATTTTAAAATATTGCTTATTTCTGACAGGACCTGAGCATCTGTTTCAGTATCTCAGAAGGGAATATTGCAAGAGAGTCCAGGAAGAACATGGGAGGTTCTATGCCAAGAACCAGCTGCAGCACCGGAGCACATGAGCGGCTCTGAGTGCCAGAAGCCAGCACTGGGTGGCAGGCTAGGACAGCACTTAAGAGTGACTCCCAGCCCTGGCGCACCACTTCTCAGCTTCTCCTAAAGTCTCTCTTGTCACCTACAAAAGGCTACAAAACTTTAGTTGGGTGGTAGAATAGGAGAAGCTCACGCACCCAGCACTGGGGACTGCCTTGTTCTACTAGCTGTACCCAAGAAACCAGGCAGAGTCCTCCCTCTCCCTGCAGCCAAAGGAGGCTGCAGATACTAGATCATCCTTTTGTCTCTTTAAACTTGAAATTAAAATGCTTTTAAGAGGGAAAAGTGCGACTGGAATTTGTCCAGGCAGCTAAACTCGCGGGTGTAATTTTAGAATGGAGCAGTCTGGTAGTCACAAACATTAACAAGCGTATCTTGCACTGCATCCCAGTGTTATGTAAAAATAGCTTGGGAGTCAGCAGTCCTCTTCCCCATGGACTCAACCACCAAAACCTTCCTCCATCACCACTAGTAAGAGCAGGACTAACTTGCAAGGTGATCCCCTTTACAAAGACCAGCTCTCCTCCATTCCTAGGAAAAGAAACTCATCTGTTGGGCATATGCATGAATGCCTGTCAAAGTCAGCCCATGGGGACAGAAATATTTCAGTTCCCCACAACAAAGCTACTGATGGTTCTGTGCATCTTTGCAGTCTTTTTTCTGTGTGTTTGGGTGCACTGTTGCAGTCCAGTCACTTTGTCTCCTTCTCAGCTTGCTGTGATTCACACCAAATGTCTGCAGACCATTCAAACATCCGAGCCCTGTCTGAATGCATAAAATGCTAATCTCATTAGATTTCTCATTTTCAGTGTAATATTGTCACAGTGCTATGCACCACTGCCACAGATTAGCAGGCTTGCCAGAATGGAGACCCGCTAATGAGTTAATCCAAATAACACTCAAATCCCAAATCAGATTTAAAGCCATCTAGACACAGGACCCGCCAAGGATGGGTGAGGGGGAGGAGGGAAGTAGGTTTGATGGAAGTAGTTGTCCATTAAGTGAGAGAGGGGTATAAGGATACTTTTTTTTTCCCTTGGGAGGACAGGTTCAAACTCCAAGTTACCATGCACAACTCAAATGCAAAACCTGAGAAATAATCTGCAAAAACACATGTATCTGTATGGACAGTCAGCTTCCAACTTGAGAGGCACTTAGCTATAAAATCAGGAGCTAGCAAAGCATCTGTTACCATCTTTAATCTACAGCAGCTTATAGCTCTGAGTTTGATTCATTCCATCCAGGTACCTGGAGATGAGGGGAAGGAATGTTTTTCATGTATTAGTTTCTTTCTTATTTTACAAAATACCCAAAATGCTGAAGAGATGCACAGAGGCTCAAAGGAAAGGCACAGAGGGAAACACACATCTTTTATGGTTTGTGTTTGAAATAGGTTCCTAAAACATAGCTGCAGTCTGAAGGGTAGAGCTGACAGGGATCTCTTTTCTTTTTCACCATGATTTTAAACAAAATTGCTCCTTTAGTGGGAAAATCCTTAATTACTGAAGCTGAAAAATTACATGAGTACATACTGGCTTAATTAGGCCTCCAGTAAGACAGAGTTCCACCTTAGGCTTGGGAAAATGAGCCCAAGGAAGCACCTCAGAACAGCGTGGACATCAGAATATAGTCTCAGAACAGAGGAAAAAAGAAAGCAAGAGGGACAGAGGCACCTCCAACCAGGGTCCAAATTTTGAAAGGCTTCAGCTTTATTTCATGGACAACAAAACCTTTTTTACAGTATTGGCCTATATCTCTGAACAAAAACATTGTTTCCCATTCAACAATTTACCAAAGAGTCCCTAAAAATTCAGTATAGCCCTCCATTGCACCCATTTCCTCCTTGCGGATCCAATCACGTGTGTTTTACCAGAAATGTGATTTTTTTTGCCAACAGAAGAGAATAAGTCTTGCATCCTTTAATAAAAATCTAGGAACATAGCACCTTGACTTCATAGTTGCAGAGAACAGAAATGCATTTTATGCTGACATCATCAATCAACTTGTCTGCAGAATTTTACTTCCATTTGACTATTGGTGGATGGAGCTAGAAAGAAGAAAGTTTTAGTCTCGAAAGCGGAATTCAGCTAAGCAAGACTGCTGAGAGAATTCTATTTTGATTGGTAAATGTGGACAGTTTTTTATGGAAACCTCTCTGTAGAAATGTTTATAAAACAAATGTTAAAAAATCCTTTCTTCCCAGAAGTCATGTTTCTCAGCACATCCCTTACTGCTGTACTTCAGCTACTTTGGCAACTCTCAGAGTGCAAGTCCACTGAGCTGAGTCAGAATCTGAAGAAGTCAGTAAGAATCTCTGTTGATTTTGCAACACCTTGATGCAGGCCTTAAACTGCATTGTGTGCAGACAGAATAGCTTGTTAATGTCTCTTTCCAGCTCTCACTAAGCAAACAAATAAATAGGAAGCAGCACATTCGAAAGAAGAGAGTCCGTTTGCTTTATTGCATCCATTAAATTGTCCATACTATAAAGCATACCAATATGCTGCCAATTTTTAAGCATGGAACAAATTTTCCATCTCTTAAGATGTTACCTCTTTATGTTCACTGATAAATAGATTCCAATGTAAAGGGAATGAAACAGCCAGCAGTGCCAAACTTTCCAAATGTAGCTAAGCTGCCAGGAGCATGCTTTTGTGTGCACAATTCTTGTCCTTTCCAGAAACAACTGCCCACAACAATCTTCCTGCTCCATGCTAACAAGGTACTAATAACAATAGTAATCACAGTTTGCCTGCTCAGCACACCCCAGGAACATGGCAGCAAATTGATGATCATTTCTCATTGTGAATTATGACACAGGCACATCACCTCACCCTTGGAATAAAACAGCACCTGCCAATCCCGTTAAAACAGCAAGGGGAAAAATGAAAGCCCTGCCGTAGCCAATCTGATTCCCTGCTGACTCTAATTATCCAGACGGGAATTTTACAATTGCTTCCTCCACCAACTCCCTCTTTGCAGTCTGCAGACTTTGGCTAGTTCTTTCTTTTGTATGCCTACTGCCACTGAGTAGATTGGGTTCCTAATGAGTCTTGACACTAATGGTACAGGGAGACAGCGCAATTACATATCCCTCTCCCATTCAGAGCAAACCTGGCAGGAAATGACCTGAGACCTCACACCCTTCTACCCCAAAGAATCCAGTTATAATGCCTCAGGAGCAGGGCCAGCTGGTGCACACTCCGTCGTCCCCCCCGCCTCGGCAGCCCTCACTTCACTTCCCCTTTCCATTGTGCAGGTGGCTGGAAACAGTTCTTTATGGCCTAATCCATGACCGGTGGGTTGAAGCTATACAGAAGCCAGAGAAGCCTTAGCACATTTGGAACTGAAGCTCATCAAGAAAGGGGAAAAATAAAGAAAAAGAACATTATTTCACACATGTGCTGGACAGCTCTAACACACAGTTGTTGTCTATTAGGTGTTTAACAATGTGTGTAACTCAGACTGCTTTAAAGTGGGGAGGGGAGAGACATGTGCTTCTGTGATTTCCATGTTGATTGTAGTCCAGGTGTAAAAGAGACTGGAGCTACCTATTGAACTGTGAGCTAATTACAAGAAGAAACAGCTGTTGTCTGTTAATGAGGATGCAGATCCATAAGAAGCATGTTAGCTGGTGAGGAATAAACATGTCTTCCACTCATTCACTGAGCAGCAGTCTACAAAAGTTGTCTTATATCTATGACTTGTGTTGCCACATCATCTGAACAACTCACAAATAATACGTTTGCCTCTGAGAAGAGCCCTGTAAGAAAGAAAAGCAGCAGTCCAAATATACAAGTAGGGAGATGAAGCAGAGGACCAAGGACATAGACAGAGTCTGATCGAAGCATAAAATAGGCCCAAATCATCTTATTTGTATTCCAGTGTTTTAAGTACAAATCTATTGCTTGCCTCATGCCAGTAATTCTGAACCAGTACTTCGCGTATCACTGAATTTCTTTCACTGTTTTATTACCCTGTCATACCATAGTCTCCTATTAACTTCACTGCTATTTCTGTTTCACCTCAGGGCCCTGTAAGTCATCTGCCTCTCAGTTATTTATTGTGATGTATGGGATGTATCTCTTAACCTTCAAAGAGTTAATCTGGCTTTCAAGGTTCTTCCTGCTCCTCTTCACTCCCAGGTACACCAGGAAGTCCCGTAGTTCTCAGATGCTCACCATCTTCCATCCTGTTACCCTCCACATGCACAACCTGACAGGTTCTCTGTACACTAGTACTGTGTACTTTGTCTCCTGGATAGAATTATCTGTGGTGGCTCTAAAGCTGCCATCAGCATGACCTCTCAAATTTCAATGCTTATGGATTATTACAGTTTAACACCAAGGGAAAACTTAGGAGAATTTATCTCCAGGGTAACTCTGCTGGCAACAGTTACAGCACAGATCCTTTCAACGACTATTTAAACCTTTTGCATCCTCTTCTCCAAAATTTGGTCTAATACAGACATACTTTTAAGAAAACAATGGTTAATTTTAATCGTACTAATTGCTCTTTTCCTTTTTGACATAGGTGCTCTGAAACACATAATATGCTGTAAAGTTTTGAGGAACAAGAAATTGTGCAGAGGAAGCATCACAGTTATGCAGGTGCTGCTATTCTATAACCCACTACACAAAGAAATCTGTACTTCTAGTACATGAAAAAGGAGCAGTAATTTCAAGTAGCTCAGGGAACTCCTAATGGAGTTCTTGCTTTTTTTTTTCCTCTCCAGTTTTAAAGTATTGTTTACTGTAGTATTCAATTAGGAACAAGGCTTTACTATAGCAACCACAGCATTGAGAGGTACTACTCATACACAGTCTCTGAAATACAAGCTTTTAAACACCTTCTTAGCAACACTTGTTGATAAACCTGTGACAGAGGAGAATGTAATGTTCTTTATAAGGAGTGACTTGCACACTAAATTAAGTCTGCAGGAACTGCATTACTTAAGGTCTTCCCGTTTCTCTCTGACTTTACCTTCCTAGAGTTAGCACACTTGTTGGCAGAGACCAAGGCTAATAAAAATATGAAGACATCACCTTTGGACTGGGTCTACAAAGAAGGAACTGCCATATAGCAGCTTTTCTCTCTGCCACCATGTGGCAGCAAAAGTTTCTTATGATTCACTACATCAGTATCTTCGTAGGCATTCCAGCTGTGACCTTGCCATCACTCATACTGGAGACCCTCTCTCATTCAGCATCTGCCAGCTGTCATCCTGGGACTCCAGGGAAAATTACAGAAGATTTCTGGAAAATTACAAGGGGCAGCAGAAGGGAGCATTTGATTTGTTTCTATTTTCTCTGTGTAAGGCATTTCAGGTGCCTGAAGTTTGCCAGCTTCATGACTTTCTTTTGCCTGGGTGGCTCCATTCTTCCATAATCTTCCACGTTAACTGCTTTAGTTTTTTTCATGTCTCTCCATATCACACAGTTCCTCTTTCCATGATGTCATTTGCATTCTCAAATCCATTCCACAAGAATGGGAGAGCAACAAAGCATCTTCTCCCCTTCTGATGCAGAGACTGGGTATTATTTAGATATATCAATGAGTACTGATCATTATCTTCCTTGACAAGTTTACCTTTCTCAAGCTGCAGTCCCTTTACAAAGGCATCTTCCAAACCCAGCAAAGCTATAAATGGATGTGCACTGGGAAAACCCACAATTAACAACTGTGGTTAACCACAAGCTGATAAGGCCTGTCTTTGTGTAGACTAGATGCTAAGTGGTGTTTGAAGTATACTCACTTTAGATGCTATGAGTAATTCTGTTTTCATGTTCCCACCTGCTTCCCCTACTGGTTGAGAACATAACAAATATATTCACGGTTCCTGTGGTTTTAATATTCAGGATTCTCATTCTTTCATCGATTGAGGTACCATTGAATTCAAGCTGGCAGTGTTCCACATGATAAGACAGAAGTGCTGATCACTGCATCCTGATTTCTCATCTCATTATGGCCTACATTTTTAACTCATGTATTTTGTTGCATTTTCCATTTCTTTCCTAGAATCCAGCTGCTAGAATGATCAGGAAACCACTCCACAGAGTAGCTACACTGGGGCAGTTTTGTGGGTATTGTTTTTAAACGTGCTGGAGTTGAGAATGCTATGTGCACATACAGTATTACTGTTCTTTGCAGAAAGCTATCTGCAAACATGTGCAAAACCACATTCTGTCATGAATTTAGGGAAGAGTGTTGGATCTGCATAAAGACCAAACACTGCTTTAGGTAGGAGCTCCTGGTTTGTACTGTTACCTAGGCAATGGCTGTAGACAGTGTCTGTGCACACGTAAGGAAGGACCTGATCGGCTGGAGCTGGGTGCTGCTGATTACAGCTGCTATTTCCAGAAGACTTAAGCGAAACACAGACACACCCCCCGGGCTCACAGAAAGAAACAGCTCTTAGCACTCATGCAATTACAGCTGCAGAAAAGGAACCACTCTGGAGTATCAGGCTGCTCATTAACTTCCACTGCCAAGGTTAACACCTATATTTTAGCTCTTGAACAGATGCCCTGTGAAACTCCCTTTGATAATCTGCTTCTCTCCTCCTGCTGTAGGACCCAAATCAAGGCCTGATCAGAGAGTTTCCAATCTTCTTTTAAAAGCCATGGTCGATTTTAAGTGAAATGACATTGCACAAATTGTTTTAATTAAAAGAACTCTATTTTCTCCTTGACCAGAATCATATCCCAGGTAGCAACAACACTGACAAGAAAATCAACAAGTGGCCTGTTTGCCAATTACCTGAGCACATCTGCTTTATTCAGCACATTTTCGGTAGGAGTTGGTAATGTTCACTCAGACTTTTATAGTCTGATTTATTAATTACTCTTTTAACCCAATAGTTAGAAATTTAATTGAATCCCTTCAAAAAGATGTTAAGGAAAGCTTTACTCTTTGACAGGCCAATGCCAAACAGGAAGTGTAGCCAGAGTCTCATTCATTAAAAATCATGTTATTCAGCTCCATCACATCCACTGGCTTGCTGGAAACCATAATTTTAATACTGATATTTTCCCAAGTCCCACATTGCTCCATATTTTGAATATTTTGTCCCAATATGGTCTGATTATTGCTAAGTGTGAAATCACTGCCAACTAATTTCATGCGGGCTGGATTTAATTTCAGAAATGGGTGGAAGATGAATACGAAAGGCCTTCTACTGCAAAATCCTTCAGTTCAAACCATGGCAAGCCACAAGCAGGCTTGGTACCCAGGCTAATCTTCATGTAACTTGTATGTCCAAGAAAGCTCTCTTCAGCATAAATACAAAGCTCTGCTTCTGTAGCTGAGAGCCATCAGGAACTGTGCATTCCTTTGGACTGTGAAAGAAAATTCCCCAGGCCTAGACCCCCAAACTCACGAAATGCACTAATTATGAACCTGAAATCCCTTTGTGTTACTGTTCCCAAGCTCTTGGTACTCCATTTTACAGCAGTCACCTAGCACCCCAGAGTACTTGTGTGCATTACTGCAGGGCCAGCTTCACAGAAAACGTAGATGTAAGTTGCCTTCCTTGCATATGGAAAAAACCCAATTGTTTTCTCAGTGTTTAAAGCACTGACACAAGTTGTGGAGACTCTGGATTCAGCTCCATTCCTTGTCTGAGAGGCATTAGGCTCTTAGCTCTCTGGTGGAACAGATTTAACCATTGGGCTAATTCCAGGAAAAGACTTTTTCTGAAACTACAGGACTGCCATGTACAGTGAGGAATGTGATCAAAGGGACAGGGAAGTTCCTTGAGACATAGCAGACATCAGTCCTCATTCTTTCACCAAAGGCTTTAAGACTTCCTATTAAGAACTTGCTGGGAAAAATACAACTTATGAACTCGAAAAGTCTAAGTGGGCAGATATCTCACCTGACAGTGCTGAGTGTGGTACCTCAGTTCTAGAAAGGTATACAAATTTAAATACATCAATCTCCAACTTCCTGGCTTTTGTAAATTGCTGTCTGGGATGCCTATTTCTGACTAAATACTGCAGAAAGAATACAAGTACCTCTGTGAGGTTTGTGATATTACAAGCTGTAAATTCTTATGTCTTTGTGTCCCATATATTGATACAATCTCATGTTCTTACAAGGAGCAATCTTTCACCCATATGCTGATGGCTTTTACCTCACATACTCAGGTTTGGAGGGCAGCTCCTGAGGAAGAGATGCTGCCAGCCAAAGTACCAGTGCTCAACATAACTGTGCTCTCAGCTGGAAAAAAATTCAAGCTTATAAACGAAGCCTAAGAGCTGAGTAAGCTGAGAGGCTACAATGCATGCTCTGACACAAGACTATCAGCAGTGGTGAGTGAAGTTACCTCTTCTCTGCCTTGCTGATATGACTAGGCCAAAAGAGCTCTGCAGAAGAGAGACACTTTTGCTGTGATGAGATCAGCTCTATGACTGAGAGTAGGAAGAGAAATAGGAGCAACCACCTGACACAAATTTAGTGGGACAACCAGTGGTTATCAAGGGCTTGCAAAATGTGATTTTTCAGCTCAGCAGCTGAACCAGGAAAAAGAAGTTTAAATATTTTATTTTATTTGGATTGAACAAAAGCTTTTGCTTTTAAATCCATCATCTTCTTTTGGGTTGTACTATTGCCCCGTCTGAGCCAAAATAGGGTATTTTTTTTCTGGGATTTGTGAGAAAAGCAAAAGAAATGAAAGGTTAGACTCAGTGAGGTGACTGTCACTAGTCCTTCATAAATGGTTGCTGAAATTACCTCAGATTTGGGCAGCCATCCCTCAAAACCTAATTAATGATGGGGCAAGGATTAAAGTCCAGCTCTATGTTAAGTGTTTTGTACATTAGGTAGGAAAGTTGTGATCTCTCTGAACCCACAAACATACACAATCCCTTGGAGAGATTTCAAAGGCATCCCACATCTACATAACCCATTGTCTGTTAGCCAAGGCACATTTTTATGGGAGGGGGCATTGAAGAAAGGGGGGAAGTCTTCAGGCTGCAAATAATTTGTTGTGTAATCTCTCATGTACCAGAGGTTTCCACCATGTACCACTCTCTCAGCCTGTTCTGTTGCACAGTAAATTAGACTGTCATTTGCCAGAAATGAGGTAGCTATAGCAAATCTTGCCCTAGAGCTGGAGATGGCCTTCTCAGTGTCCCTTCCAGCCCTCTTTTTCTGCAATCCTGTGATCCTGACTGCTGAAGAAGTCCTGGGTGAAACAAACCTACTATTTACTATTCGCTTGGGCAGCCTAACAAGTTATCTAAGGGTGAAGGAAACAGGATAACGGCTAGCAGGGTAAATTACGTAAATGGGTTTTCCCTGGACAGTCTAAATATGCTGATTGTCTTACCATTAGACAGCAAATTATCTGGGGCCAAAACAGAAGAAGCAAACTGGATAAAGAGAAATGGCTAAAGGAATATAAAGTTACTTTTTTCAAGGAAGTTGAATTTTAAATGTTAACTAGACTATGGCAGAGTATATTAAAAACTCCCTGGATTTTTTTTGTATATTGAAATACTCTGCAAAGTGTCAATTTTCCATGTTTACCCCAGGGTAATTTCTCCAATTGCAGTTCTCTCCTAAGCATTCACTATCAGTATGGATGCTCGTTCCAGTGACTCTGATCCTTTTTCCTGCCACAGTGACAGTCTGTGGCATAGTTTTTTTCTCCTGTTAGGCTTCCTGAGGAAAGCCAGCACTAATGCCAGGTTTGGAGACAATACTGTCCTTCCATGGACAGTAATATGAGGCTGCAAAGCAAACTTTGTTTTCAAACAGCCACAACAAAATAACAAATCCACCCCTTCATTTTCTACACTCTATTTTCCTAATTAGGTGGGTGGGGAACAAATGTCCACATGCAGAAAGTAGGTGGGCATAGGCTGGATAAATCCCATGCTCCCAATTCTTGGCATGGAACAGCACAGCCATTATCCCTTCTAAATGTCAGGGAACTAGCTCCAACTCTATGAGGTGCCAGACACCTGCTCCCACTACTCCCAGCTTTGCCTTCTGCTATTGCATCTCTCACTCACAGGCCTTGGTGTAATTCCACTCTGCACAAATTGAGCCATAAGTGCCAGGAAAGTGGGATTCTGAAAGCATTTCATAGAAAGGCACAGACCAGGGCAGCAACAGACCCACAAGGAGGGACACAGCTGCCACTTCCATGAAGAGGAGCCACTCAGCATGGAGACTGTAGATTGATAAAAATCCAGGAGAGGGTTAAAGCAAGATGTTTTCTTGCAGGCAGATGAAGTGAAATGGATTTAGGGTTTTGTTGTTTGGGGTTTTTTTGCAACAAAAGAGGCGGAAGAGCCACAAAAGGCTATTGAAAGAAGATAGTGAGCTCTGCTGTCTGACACATGTCGACACAGAAGCAATGACAACACAACAAGGCTGTCACATTGAAAATGCAGCTCTTCCAGCCACAGGCTGGGCTGCAGGGCAAATCCTGTGCAGGGAAGTCCTTGGATAGAGGGGAATCTGTCTGACTTTGTGTAAGGAGGCAGGCAGGTGGGCAGAGCCTGCATCAGGAAATCATAATTTTTTTCCTGCCTATGATCAGGACTGCCTACATGCTTCAATATAACAGTTTGAAGTGGGAAGAGCCAGAAGATCCATGAGCAGCCACGGTGTGTGGTAGAAGACAGAGCTGCAAAGAGTTGGGCAGAGGGTAAAGAAGAGGTGAGAATGCTTGTCAGTTTCTTCCTCTGGCTTTGCCCAGGGACTGTTGGTCTTGGGCAAGCAATGCCTAATGGACCATTCAGCAGCAACCCTAACACCTTTCCCATCCTCATTGTGTAGCAACGAAGCCCAATGGCCAAAACAGGAGCCTGCTGCAGATCATTGCAACACTCCAACATGCTCCAGCAAACTTATCACCATTCTTAGCAGGATGGAAGTGTTTAATGCCCCAGATGGCTGTCAGCCCACAGACTTGGAGAGGCACTGGCAGCTCTGCCACAGGGACAGTGTGGTTGCCTGCTCCCTGATCTGCACAGAATGTGCCATGGTGCTCACACCACTCCTATCAGCTGAGCTGAGCTGGTTTAGTCTGGAACCAGTCAGAACGCACATGCAAGTGTGCTACTCTGCTGGCACATCTGGGGTAAGGCAGTGCCAAAAGGCAAGGGTAGTAGCTTTTCCACCAGGAGCTTGGAAGCAGTAAGAAGCATATCCTGCCCCACTGGAAGCACAGCAAACATGGGTGGGAAGAAAAGAAATGTGCCAGAACCCAAGATGGTAATTCCTGTAGAGAATTGCCAGCATTCCCAGCTGGGTCAGACCACTATTTACAGTATATATTTCTGCAATTGAAGGTGTATTTCCAGAGCCCTTGGAAAATAAGGACATGTGCCATTCCTGATGTACGCCTGCCTGTTACACAAATTTATTGATATGTGCAGAGTTATTTGTCTTCTGACTGCTCTGCAGCACATCACAACCCTTGTAGTAGAATAACTTCACCACTCTGATTAGCTTGCACCTTTTTGGGCAACCTGCAGGCTGCTGGCTATAGCACTGTAAATCACACAAGCCATTTAACATCAAACTACAGAGAGAGGCAAGAAAGAGTCAGCACCTTGCTTTCTAGCTCTTCACTGGTTTCACTATTTTCATGGAAACAGAAGAGTTGTTCAATTTTCATGACAGTAGCAATACTCTCACCATGACATTCAGGTACTTAAATAACCTGTTTAAAAAGCCCAATATGTTATTAATGCATATTTTAATGCATAGTTACAGGAGCTGTGGCACCACCCGAAGATTAGACATGTCTGCAATTAATGAATTGTGTATCACTTAAGAAAAATGGGACACTTTTGAATGACATGACCCTTTCTGCCACACCTTGCTGCTCTGGAAGCTGTCCACTAAAGGCACCAAACAAAGCACTAAGCAAAGTATGAGTCTTCTTGTGCCTACTGGGTGGTTTCTCTGGGAAAGATAAGCACTGTTCTCCCAATGCAAACCATTTGTCCACTTAATGCTTCCATAAAGGTCAGACCAGTTCTGCCCATGAGTGGACCTTGGAAAAGGTACCAGTTAATTCAGAGGAGCAATATATTGATTGGCATAGAAACAGAATAATATTCCCAGACTACATTCCCCATCATTTCCAACTCAGAAGTCCCTGTGTGTCAGCATGAGTTGCAATGTTTCACTTACTGAATTTTCTGTGAAATTGGTGAGAATCAATTTGAAAGCACTTATGCAGGAATTTAGTCTTTCTCTCTGAGAATCATAAACATTAATCAAGCCATACACTGCTTGATAATAATTTTAATTTATATTACATAGCACCTAGCAATTCCCAGCTAAGTTAAGTTTGAGCAGTACTCATATAAGACAAAGATATTGTCCTTCAGGAGAAAAGAGGCAAACAGATGGAGAGAGAGCATGAGAAACTGAGAAATTATGTAGATTTCAGTTATATTCTGAGTCTTATTAAAGAGCAAGTCATTTTATAGTGAAAGGTTTCTGTTACTGTAAGGTTGGGGCTTTTAAAGGAAAGTCATTATTGGGAACCACAAGATATTTGTCAAGCACATATTTTTCTTACAGAATTTCATACTCATGGTGCTTCAAAACCTTTTGCTAAGGGCAAGTATCCTTCTGAAGTAAAAACCTCTGAAAATTACTATTGAGAAGATTAGCATCTAACATATAAAATAACTTAAGACAACAAGTAGATGTATATGGAAAGGAGGAAAAATACTTGTCTAATAAGATGTCAGTAGGTCAAATTTTGATCTCAGATAACTAGTCTGAAATAAGTCTGTTTACATGCTCACTAACCTGGTGTCAGTTGGTTAAATTAACTCAGACTCTGCCAGCCAAACACACAGTACACTCGAAGTCTTCTTACTTCCTTGATACAAGTCTCATTGTTGGGAGCTGTGTGGATTTCCACTTCTGGACTATTAACTTCTTTTCAGCCAGCAAAATCCACAGGATCTGTTGGTCTTGGAATCAGAAAGTGCCAGCTGTCTACTTCACCCAGTATGAATAAATGCAGATTTACTGTTTCAAAAAGTCTTATAAAGAATTGTGGTTTTCTGAAGCCAGAAACTACCTTTTAAATCTCCACAGGCAATCTCCAGACCTATTTTCCTTTTACATTACCTGTAGACTAAAACCTGAAGACTGTGTATGAATATCACTAAAGATCATTGTCCAGAGAGAGAAAGAGAGAAAGTCAGAGTCTAGTTGTAGCTTTTGAAAAAGTTGACAGGTTAGGCTTGCATTATGTGCTATTTTGGAGAAATTCCCAATTTCAGCTTATATAGGAAGCATTAGCATGGACAATTGTGCTATAAACACCAGAGATAACACATGGTCCTTCTTGGTTTGTTGCACAGCATCTAGCTTGCGAAAGGCAAGAAGAGGGAAGTGAAAGGCGGAGAAAGAAGCAAAAGGATCAATAAATACTAAGGAAAGGAGAGGAAACTACCCTCAATTTCAGGACAGAAGTAGGATGGAGATGAGAACATGCAAGTTCCATTAATGTTCTTTATTTCACTTCCCACTTGTGCAAAACAGTCCATGAAATTCAGCAGGTTGGTAGGTCTATCTCTTTCTTAACCCCCGTGCAAGCACAAAAGCATCTGCTGTTGCTATTGCAAGTGAAAAATAAATATCTGACAGGAGGGAGGTGCAAAAGAAATATAATCTGGATGGATTTCTCCTCACTTAAATGCAATCCAATGCTAAAAAATCTCAGCATGTACTAATTGTCCCTGACACAGAGGGCAAACAAAGAAACTACAAACCCTGACCTTATTCATCATGAACAATTTTGTTCAGGTTAAGAACAAAATGACATTTTGACTTAAAAAATTACCCTTGTTTGAAATCAACCTTAAATCTAAATACAAAGCCAGAACAGCTCTGACCATTTTTCCCCCAAAATAATATAGAAGTTTCCCATGCAAGATTTTGGCACCCACCCAGTAGAGGTGGCACAAATATCACAAAACACTGTGACTGGGATAAAAAATCTCAAGAATATCTCACACCACTGCAGAATTCAATGACAGGTCCCACACATTAAATATAAGATGTTCTTCTAAATCCTAATCATCACTCTTCTCACCTGTCTTTAGTGGCTGACAGAACAGTACTGTGGCTTCTTTCCTCACTCTGTGACCCTTCAGGTCTCTTTGTTCTCCAGACAGCTGTATCCATCCTGTACAGTTGTAATGGAGAAAAGGCAGTTATCTCCTACATGCAAGAACATGCCCCACAGCTGCCTAGCATGTCAGCCATGCCTACATGGAGGTAGGCACAGCATGTCAGATGCTCCTTCACATTACAGTCCCAAAACTGTTGGTTCAGACTGAAAGAAGCCTGAGAACGCACACTGGGCTGGCCTGAACCCCAAAAGTAGCTGAAAACACAGGTTCAAATTTAAACCAGCCCAAACACTTTTACATAACTATAAAGGTTCACCACACAGATGTCATTGTAGGAAGAGTGCTTGGAGTGACTCAGAAAAACCTTATTATTTCACAAATATCTCCTCCAAACCTTAAAAACACTGTCAGTATTTAGAGATGTTATTTTTTCACCTGTTTACTTCAAACTAATTTCACTGTTGCAAAGGCATTGTCTTCCTTCATTAACAGGGTTTTCACAGAAAAAGCTTTGCTCTATTGTACATATTTTAATAATTTACTCAACCAGCATGTACTCACTCTTTTCCCTTTCAAGTAGCAGTGCAACCATGCAAGGGCAACTCAGTAGATGAAGCAGCTATGAAAAATTGTTTAACTGTGACCTTAGGCAGCCTAGTTATGGCAGAAATCCTCTGACATTAATCAATTACACTTTGTCTGTAGCATTGACTTTGTACTCTTTATGAAGCCTTTCATTGCAGAAAAGCTGGTGGATAGCTTAAGAATGTAAAAATTACATTCAAATTTCAGAGCACCAAAAAAGTAAACAGGAGAAAATATCTTGACAATATTTTTACGCAGCTTCCAGATGCTGTAACATGTATTTTTGGAAATGTGGTGTGGCATTTCCTTGTGTTATTTGAGAAAGTGTGTAATTACCCAGTTGTTTGGCTTACCATACAAGAAGTTGCCAGCAAATAACTGTTATCTCTCAACTATGAGATTTCTGTCCCTGGCTGACATTGCTGATTAAAGAGTTCCTGTGGTGAGCGAGTGTGAAAGGCAACCATTTTAGCTGGTGGTGTATTATTCCCCATTCATATTACTTTCAAAAAAGGAGGGTGTTTACACAAAGGACAAACAGCATCATAGCTGGGAAGGCAGAAGGAACCATGAGTTTGTAGGAAAATGCTACAATTCAGCACCAATGCAAGATTGTTGATGAGAGGTTATGCTGAGGCTGGCAGGCAGAGTTTAGTTTGATAGGTAAGATATTCTTACTTAGCTTACTTAGCTGCCTGGCAGAAGCTGCAGAAATCATCCTGATTAGAAAAAGGCAGTTCCAGCAGCTCTTCTGTGTTACTGTGACACAGACAGAAACACACAGCAACACACACAACAGGTGTTCAGGCAGAGAAGAAAGGAAGTCTCTAGTTTATTGTTGACCTCGTATATATAAGTTTCTGGACAGTGATCAGAGATTGGACAGAGAGGTTACCACCTCTCCATCTCCACTGGTCACTTGAGAAGTCTATCAGGTGATATCTTTTACAAAGGAATCCAAACATGATTCTTGTTTATCTTACAATTCATGAGAACTGACTCCACTATACTAAAACAAATCAGAAGGCTTATTTTCAGGGACAACACTTCTGTCCCAGATAACATTTCACTTGTGAATCCTGAAAATTCCTGAAAGTGCTGGTCAGAAGGATGCATGTAGCAGAGCATGTCTCTACTCAGCTGCATTCTGGGGGGAGTCAAGATGATCAGGAACACAGGACACCTGGATTTATGCAAGGAGGTGCTGAACACTTGGATGAAAATCTCACTGGGGGCAAAAACTCCTTTGGAACTACTGTCTGTGCAGCACCGTGTGCTGTTATCTCAATGGTAAATGGTTTAACAGAAAGAGAAAACTCCAATTTCAACAACAAACAGTTGGGGTTCATAAACTGAACAGCCATGTCTGACCTTTTCTTTAGCTGTCAGGGAATAATATATTATTTTTATACAGGCAAATCACAGAAATATTTGATGGAAATTGAACAGGAGAGGCAGAGTACACAAAGTGAAAGGGTTCTGAAAAAGGGTGTTACTCTCCATAACTGATACCAAAGCAGCTTTGGGCACAATGCATCCCAATGAGAGAGCATGTGGCCTAATTTGGCACTTCTTCCACCAGCAGGAGCCTCTTCTGCAGGCTATTCACAATCCAACTGAGGCTGGCATCCTTGCCTGGTTGAAACTGACATGCTGTGCCACATTATGAGTGGGAACAGGACCATCCTAACAGATTAGCATGAAAGCAGGCTTGCCAGAATACCAGTATGTGGATAATACTTAAGCGTTAAAGGGGGGATCTCTGTCCAAAAATGATGAAATGACAGTCTGTCTTCAGCTTGCCCAGTTACAGTTAGGAAGTCTGTCACAGGGCATCACAGCTGAGCCTGGCACACCCCAAAGCTATTTCTGCAGCCCATGTCAAAGAAGAAACTCTGTTTCAGGAATTAAGTTCTCTAGAGGACATGAGAAATCCCCAGAAAAAAACCGTGAGAGACTCAGTACACTGGTTGTTTTGCTTGCTGGAGTGTCTAGTTTGGCAGGGAAGCCAAATGACAAATTTCTTCTGTTTTTTCAGGATAATTTGTGTATCTGTGAGCTTCATGGTAAATTTTGTAGTGAGAAACAAAGATTAGGGTTGGACTATGATGAAGTCCATGTAGATACAAGAAGTGTCTCCCCATTTCTTTAGTGCCTTGTGAGATGAAAGCAGTTTTCCGTTTTGGGCCTGGGTCCATTATCCCCCATTTGCTCCTTGAAGAAGGACTCTCTCCGAGTTAGCTGGCATGCTGGCTGTGTCTCAGCAAGCAATTCAGGCTAGTTACCTTCAAAACTTGCAGAATATGAGCCAAATTTTTGCAAGATATTTTTTGCACATAACCAGGAACTGCGATGTATAAGGAAGGGAAAAGTCATGCTTGCAGGATTAGCACAGCTCATTTGGCATCCTGCTTTACCTTTCAAAATCAGGAGTTTTCCCATCTCTAGCTAGAAGAGTGACCTACCATTTAGGCTGGACAGGCGATTTATGCAAAAAGTATATTTCAGCACCCTTCACAAGATATTAATGTCACATCTGAATACTCTTTTCAGAAGGTTTTCATAATAAAAGAGGGAAAATCCAACTATATTTGCACAAACCGTGGATAAAGTGTTTGACATTTTCAAAGGTGTGGGCTGAAACATAGAAATATTTTTAATCCCAGATAATATCTCAAGGAAATAATTACTGGGCCTCAGAGAAAATGTAAATCAAAACTGCCAAAACTGTGTCAGTAGATTGCATTACAGTTTACTTATTTAAGCTGAGAAAGAAAACAAGCAGAGTTCTGGGCAAGTTTGAACTCCTGCATCTCCCTTTAGATCTGCCTGTTTACATTTTATGGTGTTTTAGGAGTGACACAAAGGTGACAAGTTGCTGAATTCTAAATGTCCTTCAGCAACTGGAACATTGCATTCCTGTGCCTCTTGATGAGTCATATTACTTATTTGTCACATGTGTTCCCACAAGGGTATGTATTCAATGGAGAAATTAATCCAGGCAGCAAGCCATGGACAGAGGACCAAAGTGATCAAAAGCAGGTTGGAGCAGAGAGCAAGGAAGGGAGAAAGGACTTACATATTTGTGCAGTCTCCAAATCCTCCTAATATCAAACAAAGGTTTTAAAGAGTGAAAACAGCTTGTAGCAATGCAGAAACCACTCTCTGTCTGCTGCTGAGCAGGAACCTGGCTTGCTGGGACTGTGCTTCTCTCTTGATGTTAGGCCTCTCTCAACCATGCTTTTGCCCTTGACCTGGGGGCAAGGAGAAGCAGCAGCTAGGTAGGCTGCTTAGCAGAGAAGTGAAGAGCCTATGGATACTTCATCAGGATCCACTGAGAGCCTGTTTTGGAAGGAATGAGAAAACTGAATGCATTTCCAGCACTATGTTGAGCACTTGGTCTTTGGAATCCAAACTTCAGCCAGACCATGAAATTAGTGGATTTGGAATTGAAATAGGGAAAAACAAAAATACAAAATATGATTTCTAGCATACCACCTCGTTTCATCATTGTCTCCAGAGGGCATGTGGACAGCAGGAAGGCCATTGCCAGATTTATTATTCTAACACAGCATGCTTTCATCAGTATTTTTTGAATGGAAAAGTAATATTCTGTTGTGATAGCCAAAAAAATAAGCCATGGTTATCTCAAACAGTATACCCAAACCCCTCATTTTTCATAGCTAGGACACAAGGCTGTTGTCATTAAAAAGAATTAACACAGTGGCTGCTTCTTCCATCCCGGATTATTCTTAGTGATTGTCCCAGCCACTGAGATCCAGATCTTGATCATGGTTTCAAAAACTTAAGTACCATAGGACAGTACAAACTTTCCCTACATATAAGTAATCTGGCCAAGAATCAGTTGACATACTAGGCAATGCAGAAAGTAAAGGAATCCTGATCCAGTACCTAAATAGCTGTGAATTCAGATGAAATTTGAAGTGATCAAACTCATTGAAGCTTTTCTCATGATTTCTGCTCTTTGACAGGAAACAAGTAAACTTGGCCCTTTCCTGTCAAAGAAAGGCTTCAAGAGCTCTGAATATTTTCTCTTGAAAAAGATGGGTTCATGCCAGCTCTTTGGCATGACTGACATTGCTCACTGCCTAGCTAGGGGTCATTTCTTTCACAAGATGACTTCGGGCCACTCATTGCACTGTGGTCTTCTGTATGCTGACATATTCCTTATTGCTAGCTCAGAGACGGAAGCTTTTCCCAGACCTTACATATCAGGAAAGTCTTGAGCTTATTTCAGTTCTGTTACCTGCTTTCAAGCATGGCTGAGTGGCAGACTGCCCTGGAAACAGATTCTGTGCCTTTTGCTAGAAGGGAATGGTGTTTCCTGTCTAAGGAGGCAGCTTCTGGCTGTGCAGGCTTATTGAACTCCAGCAAGTACAGCTGTTATGCACGGTGTAGAGAGGTGCACCTTGTGGTAGCCATGTGAGTGAAAGAGGGTTTTGTTCTGTTTGAGTTTTTTTCTTGAAATAAGGAAATTCAGTATTTAATTATTTGAGCCATACTGCTTTCACTCCTCTGTCCTCTGAGAAACTGAAATCACTGCAGCCTGGAGACAAGGGAAATTCAATTCTAGATGAATAAATTTTGGTCTGACCTAGAGCAGCTATGAATCAAAAATAACCTCTCTTAATTCACTCACGTGAAGCTAACTATCATGATGTTTCAGACACTGAATATTGTCCATGACCTCTTTCCCTGGAAGGACAGCTGGACAAACAATTTCCATCTAGTGAAGCATTCCTCCTAGCCCAAATATTTTTATTAATTCAAAATAAAATAAAAAAATATAGGATCTTGTACTCTGGAGAAGAAGACCAGTCTTAATACATTCTATTTTCTCCCTAAACCTTTCAACTTGAGAGCAAATTCCTCCTCATCTTTCTTTGCTGGTATAATCTCAGAAGGTCTCTTGGAAAATTGATTAAATGAAAGTGTTACTTGGGATCTCCAGCAGAGTTTGAGCATGTTCATTTAAAGGCCTCTGATTTCCCAATAAAATAATGACTTAGTGTCATCCAAAAGAATTCTCTTGTCCCTCGGTTCCCATCAAGCATGTAAGAATCTGCTGCTACCAGCAACGATTAACTGGCTTACAGAATTATCCAGTTAACCCTGACAGCAACTCCTCTAAAGTCAGGAGGATGAGCTAGGCAGTAGAAACTGGATAGACTTGAAGTAATTTATGATGAATCCTGGATTTGTGAAGAAGCATTGGTACATAACACACAATTATGTTCAAAAGATTTTGAAAATTTGGTCCTAAAGTTTAAAATCAGATTTGAACTACAGGTAAAACTCATATTTGGCATGGTTTGTCCCCATTCTTGCAGGACAGACAAAACTAGCATGCAATTCCTAAGACTTCCAAAGGTTTCCTGTCTGAAAACTCACTGGCCTCCTACATTCAGAAACAGCTCAGGCTGTGCCTCGTTGCTCACATGCACTCCTTTGTAAATCACAGGAACCACTCCATTGCTCACATTGTCATTAGAGCACACTTTGGATTCAAAATCAAAACTTTGTCTCCAGTATTCTCACATATACCATGACTGTTTGCCCACTAGGGGACTCCTGATATTCTCATCTACCTCCATGAAGGATTAGTTGTCACTTCAAGCCCTCCAGCCACCTGGAACATGGAAATTCCATTTACATAAATTCAGGGTCCAGGTTGTTTTCTCTGCTCTCTCTGGCTGTTATAGCAGCCTAATTCATGGGTGGTCACGTCAGCCCTTCACCCTCACATGGTGCCTTCGAGTTACAAGCAGCAAACACAAAGCTGAAGAAGAAAAAACACATTCTTCAATCTAACACTGAACAACAGGCATATGAAACCTAAGGAATTTTTCATAATCAGAGGGGTTTTAAAGAGACAGTAAGCTACATTGAAAATAACTTGCACACAAATTAATAGTTAGTTCTTCCTCTCTAATACAGATTTTCATGGAAGTCACCTTTACCCAGGAGTCAACGTCTGGAAAACCATTGGTACCTTAGGGATCTTACAAGCTGTCACCTATTGAATGGATTATTTAAACATTTCAAACTTGGATTAAACGCCTTGGGAAACTTCAAATGTTGCCTTTCCACACCAAACAGCATCCAAATCAATTGTTGGCATAAACAACAATCAAGCTGCCTTCTCTTCTTGCCAGAAGAATTGGGTCCAATGGGACTTAGTGATCATAATTTTTTCCACCATACCTTCCAGCTCAAGACTTCCCACCAAGCAGCCACCCATTTTTTGTGTGTTCCAGTGACAACATGATTTCCAAGAGACTGAATCTCAGGCCTAGGAAGGCAAGGGCGTAGGTCCAGCTCCACTATGGGACACGGCAGATGATTCTCAGAAATCTGCAGGAATTTGCTTTGTGCAAACCTGGGATGAATTTGATACTTTTTGAATTTCAATGCAACTGGCAGAACTCTTATATTACAGCTGCCTTCTCCTCATTTAGTGCATAGCTCAAAAACTAATACTACTCATCTATTAGCATTTCACAGTGAGTTATTTGTTTAGTAGCAAAGAAAAGTGATTAAAATATATAAATGGAGAAAATCACCTTCTCATCCTCTGCACTGCTGTATAATTCATGCTGAATAACAAACGAGATTACAGCTCAGGGACTGTCTCCAGGATGAGTTACATTTGTCCCATTTCCCATTCCTGTTATAATCTTTGTCAAGACAGAAGAATGATATGCCCCATTTGCTGTCCCCTTCACAATATTTGTCAGACTACTGCAATAATATAGTTGCTGGATACCCATATACACATAATGAATTATTTGTTGATGTAAGGAAAGTGTTCTTGCATTCTCTTTGAGTAATCTGTCCTTCCCTTTAAATCCAGAAGCAGGTACTGAGCAACATTATTTCCTTTTACTTCTTTTGGGGTGAGATTTGCTACGCCCATCCTTTTGTTTGGAAGTGGTAAAAGAGGAGGGGGTGTGCAGCAGAATGGCAGACACAGTGTATCACTTTGCTAATTGCAAGGAGGGATCCAGGTGCTGGTAGAGATCAAACCTACTAATATAATATCACCAGCCCTAAAGGGCAAATAATTGCAAAAGATAAATCACTGTTCAATAAGCACATCCTCTACCTCTGAGCAAACAGCTTTGAGAAAACTTATCTCCTTATGCAAGCATTTGTGCAGGATTAATAGTCATCAACTAACAGCATTTTTAACTAACGTCAAAAATGGATATGCTCCATTTGACCCGATATGGCTGCTGTTGAGTAAATGCGAATAGGAAAGAAAATGAAAAAAATGAACACATGACAAGTGGACACAGTGCTTCAAATTAATGGGAAAAGGAAGGAACAAACATTATGCTGTTTAGCTTGCACTACTAGGAATACCTCACATGGCAGGATACTTGAAGGAAGGGTCAAGTGATTACCCTAAACAAACAATCTTATTATTTTAAGAGTTCAGTTTAAGGACTGACCTGCCACTCGTCGGTTGGAAACTGTGTGAGAACAGGCTCATTCCTGTCATTGTCAATGCATCTTGAGTCTGACTGGACTGGAAATTACGTGGGTTTGAGCACTGGCCATAGTTAGGAAGTGCAGCTCCAGGCTGACTCCTGAAGGAACTGCTCCGCTTCGGGGTGGGACTCACTGGATCCATGCAGTAGGAGTTGGAGCTGCTCTGACCCTCTCCCGCCCCTGGAGCACAGGATGACTAAATGCAAACTTTGAAAACAAGGGAGTGGAGGCTAAGGGTAAGTAGAGTGTGGTCAGAAGCAGGACATACAGAGATAAGGGGGGTCCCAGTCCTACAACCCCAGAGCTGCTCAGGCAGCTTAGCAGCAGATGACTATAAGCAGGTACCCATCATGAGCATTCATGGCTGTCTCTTCTTGTCTGCCAGCAGAAATCTGCGTTTATGGGGTGAGCTGCAGCTCTATCGGGGAGATGGTTTTGCTTCAGTCTGGGCACACTAAAAGCAGTTGTGTTCTGGCAGTGCTACTGCTGGTGCCAGCCACTCTGGAGAGGACCCAAAGGAGTGTACCAGAGAAGGGAAGGAAAGAAGGCCAGCTGCATCAGACTGACAGCAGAAGAAAAGCTCAGCTGTAAGCACTGTGCCTGAGGCATGAAGACACCACAGGAACTAGACAGTTTATGGTGTATGCTGTGTCACAGGGATATAAGAGCAACCTTTGTGTGCCAACCCAAAGGTCCTTCCAGTGCAGTTCACTGTCAGACCTAGATTTGGCAGGGCTGGGAGCAGGGACTCCAGGAAAATGCTGGAACCAACACAGGCACAGAACATGCAGCAAAGCAATCACACAGAAGGAGCACAAGGATATGCTGCCTCCTCAACAGCAGGGAAGAATGAAGTGGCCAGCCTGGCTTGCCACTTAGGGAGGAGGGGTAAATGCGCCATCAGAAAGCCTGATCAAAAGCAGCAGCAAGCTTGCTGAGAAAAGGCAGTCTCTCCATGACCCCTAATTTAACAAACCTGCTTATGAAGAGGGTGAAGGAAGAAATTTACCACTGATAAATCCTGATTAGGAAAAACATTTGCTCCTCCCAAGTGAAAGAGCCAAGGGGTTCACTGAAATACATGTTTCTGCAGCAAGCAATTGATAACACATGACAGCTAACAATTAACAATAGAGACTTGCCCCTCCACAGAGAGAGACAGAGACGGCCAACAGCAGGGTGGCCAGGGCAGCCACAGGCGCAGAACGGGTTGCAGACCTTATTTGAGCCACACACTCAGCAACTCAAGGGCTTCTTCTCTGCTAAAATTATGCAGATACCACTTCAGCTCTGTCCTAAACTGAATGTCATGAGCCAGCTGTGCACTCACTGCATCTTTCTCCGAGAGGTTTGCAAGCTTAAGAATCCTAAATGATAAAGAAATCAATAGAGAGAGACTATCAATCATACCACTCACAAAAAACCCCAACTTTTCTCACCACACAAACAGAAGCAGCAATATGGCAGTCACATTTGTATTTCGAAAGAAAACAGCAGTAATGCTGTCATTTTTTTCAGAGATTATAAATTCTTCAAAGATAATTCTTTATTGCTGTTTTAAATATGTATTTCCAAATGTGAAATATAGACATGAACATTGTGTACCAGTTTAAGAAAAAACCAACAAAATAGATACAACGGAAGAGAATAGGAACAGAAAAAGCACAAGGATACTAATTCATCCCACTAATACCACACTCCCAGCATCTACCTTTTTTCAGCTCAAGAGATGTCCTCCCTATCCCAACATTTTCCTCCCTAAACAATAATTTTTCAGTTAGTCTGTTCGTGTGAGAGCAAGATTAAAGTCAGCTGTCAATAATTTTTAGCAATGATCTGGAAGGATTTCTTATTTTAGACTAGGAAGGGATACTTCATACTGATTAAATTTGCCACAAGCCAAATACCAAAAACCAAAACATAACCAAAAAACACAAGTTAGGCTTACTAGAGGCAAAACACTACCTTAGTTTTTGCACACATCAGTCAGAAAATAAAGTCGGAGAAGAAAATCAATGAGCATAGATTCCCCAATGAGAGCCAGTTTTGCATTTGCTGCTCTTTACAAAATGCATGTAGGTTGATGTCACTTTCATACACTTTGAAAGTAAGACAAATTATTCAGATCTTTATTCGTGATTAAATACCTTATTAACGTATTTCCACTTGCAAGCTATAGCAGTTGTTTTTATGCAAAACCAGAAGAAGATATGAATTCCCAGGAACCATCATGGGGTTTCACAATGTACTGCACAAGGAAAGCAGGCAGTTGCATAATTATTCCAGCATGACATGTTCGTGCATAAAATTAGGCCTTCTCTCCAAGCACTGTCTGTCAATAAGCCCCGCAAGTCTATAGGAGAGCTGTTCATAACACATTCAATTTTACCTATCAGTATGATGTCCAATTACTTGGGAAAGGGTGAAAGACTTTACGCCACATCTAAACATGACAGACATAACCTTTAAGTACTGGCAAATGCCAAGATGTTGCTGGTGGTAGGCATTCTGAACATGTTTGTGTTTTTCTTCGAACATGATTTCCCTCTTTTTTTAGATAAATGCAAATTGTTAAATATTTAAAACCCTGCATTATCACATCTCGTAAGAAGG
Organism: Sitta carolinensis; assembly: GCA_032173965.1. Classification (NCBI taxonomy): domain Eukaryota; kingdom Metazoa; phylum Chordata; class Aves; order Passeriformes; family Sittidae; genus Sitta; species Sitta carolinensis. The sequence goes on from CM063288.1 coordinate 25,184,733, forward strand.
AAGCTTGGAAAGCAGAAGGAAGTTTTAAACTACCTAGCATTTCCTAATGCATTTAATATAATGTGGGTTTTGTTCCTTCCGCAGGTACTAAAGTAGCCCTTCCCTGATCCCTTGTGTCAGCTCACAAGTATAAAGTTGTAAGTTCAACACTATGTCCAACCACTGAGGCCTGCACAAAACTAAAAAAAACCCCAAAGAAACAAAAACCCCCGAAAAACTAAAATAATTTTTTTATTATGATTATTCTAAGTTAAACACATCAAAACCCTCTGTTCTGTCTCCAAAGGGTAAAGCTGATCTGTACCTCACAAATCTTTTGAAAGAGGCCAGCATGTCTTCCTTCTTAATACCTCCCAGCAGGGAGAGCAACAGCAGGTCTAGTTTATCTTAATTATCTGTCTTTATCTCCATAGGAGAAGAGATTACTCCCAGTATGTTGCTGGCTAGAACAGAAGAAGCCAAAGAGCACCAGCCATTTCCCTTTTCCCACTTCTTCTCTCATAGCTCAGGTAACTGCAATAGGAAAAACTGATGGAGGGAGAAGAGACCAGGAGAACAATATTTCTGTTGTTTTGGCTTATGTGTTACAGGTGAAAGTGGATGGTCAAAGCCACAGTGTGTGTAGAAGAAAGAATAAAGTTTCCCTTTGTAAAGGAGGATGTGTTTTATCCTTGTTTACTACATAGGAAAACAACAAAGAGAAAGGTGTGGCTGCAGCCACTGAGCCAGAGAAAGAGAGAGAGAGAGAGAAAGAGAAAGAGAGAGTAAGGGATATGTAGGGTCCTGAGTGCCCTGAGGACAAAATGTGGCTTTCAAAATGTTCATTTTATAGACTGGCAAATATGGTAGTTCTTTTTGCATTTGGGAAGTTACCTTTGTGACAGTTACTGGCTCAATGCAACACCATACTGCTGCTTCTCTTCCAGCTAGCTTAAGCAGCAGGGATTTATGTTCCAGGGAAGGTGTGTGGCATTTGATTTGAAGCCTATGGCTTTTTAGAAATTGCAGTTTTGCTGCTTTGTGGTAATTTTGGTTGCATATTTTTTAGTATCATGGTTGACTGTGTAACTAATATGCCTTGGTTTTTGGTTCTTTGCTATTAGGAGAGCCCAAATCTGTTTTTCATCAGAATGTCATAAACTGCCTTAAGAGTCTGATACACTGCTCAGAGAAGTTGATGAGGAGTAGAACAATATTCTCATGTGCTTCCTAGCACTTAATTACTGAATCATAAATAAGATTGTGACATAAATCTGAGTTACCATTTTCTCATGTGCTTTGCTCATCTGTGATGTTTTTTCCAAGACTGCCTTTCTTTTAACTCTTCGTGGCCCTGAGGAACAATCTTTTTTTGCATCATTTTCATTTTGATCAGAACTCATAACTTAGCAGTAATTTACAGAAATGTTAATGGAAATAATTAGCATATAAGACTCAACAGAAATACCTCAGAGAGTAAAACATACAATTAGAAGTCTTCCAGTTCATCCAAAAATTTACCTCTTACTGACCTTATATCTGTTTCACATACTAAATAACATAAACACAAAATCACTGCCTTACTGTTCTAATCTGGATTATTATTATTACTCTTCCTCTGTGTATTATTTTGTATGAGAAATTAAAACACACTTCAGTTGCCTTTTGCTGCCCATTTAATATGATGGATAGTTACTGACAGTGAATAATTTCTCCTTGACATTAGGAGCTGGATTATGGTGCACATCTCAGCCCATTAGATGAACTTTGAGGATTGTGACAATCTGCACCTCTCTGTTATACAATGGACTGTGGAGAGAACTTCTTGCCTTAACTCTTACATAAAGGCAGTCAGTGGACTGGGTCGTTGCTAAAAAGGAAGTTCTGGCCCTAAGGTTCCACAGTTTAAAGGGGAAATGTAAGTTGACCATAAAGCGAAATCGATGTAGCCTCTCCTTTATCTTTGTGCAGGGAAGGGTGGATTTACAGGCCTGAAGTCAGCAGGAAATCCTTTCAAGCAGCTTTGAAAAAATTAGCAAAGAATTCTTTTCTAGCAAAGTTTTGGCATCATGTGCACATCCTTCTGGTTTATAGTGAAGGATTAAAAAAGGAGGTACCAGCAATAATGATATATTAATTTCAAAAGCTGGCAAGTTTCCTGCCTCCAAATCAGGAAGGACTCTTGAGCCAGCTGGACAGTCTGAATACTGGTTATCAATGCTCTTTTCCAAGACAGAAGTCATTTGATAACTTATTTCAAGCACAAATCTCTGTCTTTTTGAAATACAATCTATATCTCCTGGCTGTCTATAAAAAACCATATCTGAGAAAGACCTCAATTCTGACTGGAGCCTTCAGGACAAAACAGCTGATAAATTCAAGTGATGATCACAGTGACTGCTTTAATAAGCTGTTAAACTCCAACCGTTGGCATGTAGCCAAGAAGTGAATATTTTGCCTGTTTTCACTGTTCTGGGAATTCCACAAAAGTCTGACAATTTGAAATTTTATTCTGAGACCTGTGTTTGAGGTTCCAGCCATACAGGTCTTCGAAACTAGTGGCCCAGGGTTTGAGCATGGTTTTTATGCCAGAAAGCATTGGGAGATTTCCTGGGGAGCAGAGACAGTATGAGAGTTTCTGATTAGGAAAATATCCAAAATATGTACCCACCTGCAATTTTCTAGTGATGGCCAAAACAAATTACTGCCTTGCTGAGCTTTTCTCTTGTGAAAAATGTAAAGTGAAGATGGAAGAGTGATTCAAGCATGGCTTTTTTCTTCTGAAGAAATGGAATAGGGGGAGCAAATGTGCATCTTTTCCAGTGAGCTTTGGCTGATGTGGTGGCCTGTGCTTGGTGAATGGTATTAAAGGAAATAATCCATTTTTCATCATACTTGTGCAAATCTTCATTCTGTAAAAAGACAGAATATGCATCACTTGTGTTCATATTTCATGCTCAAGACTGTTAAACAGTAGTTTATGTTGAACCACATTTATTTTTGTTGCTATATTTTGTTATTGTAGATATTACAACAACGTTGCTATAATTTTCACTATACTCAGAGCTGGAGAAATCCACCTAGGCACAATCATGAAGAACCATTTTCTTAATCTACCTCTGTGTGAATGGAAGGTGTGGTAAAACCCCACAAAAACAAGGGGAAAAGCCATCTATATTGTGCAGTTCCTGCTTTCCTCTCCCATCCAAGGCCTATTTTCTTTTGTAACCAGCTCAATGACACTTACAAACAGCTGTATGTTTTCTTTTCTCTAGCTAGATTTTTCTAAGCAATCAGAATTCTGCTGCAGCATTAAATTAAAAAAAAAATAAGAATAAATAAAATGAGCATTTCAACTACAAGCAGTCTTTGCTCTTTCACTGCAGTATGGCTCCCATCCAAAGCCAATTATGTAAAACAACTGCACCTCGGCACCATTACCACAGCCATCTAAAGGGAAAAATTGCACCTACTCAAAGCTGAAAACATTTTCAAGAAATTTAATTATTTTCTTACTTTCTCGCCTCAAGCATGCTTTTTACCTTACTTCACTCTAAAATGCCTTGGGTGTTATTCAGCTAGAACATATGGAGCACTATATAAATCCAAGTTGTTGCTAATTTTACTTAAAAGTCAGGTTTTATTTTCTGTTTTTTACTTCTGCCTGTTTACACTCCTTGAAACATCTTTTGCATCGCTCCAGATGTCGCTTCTCACAGTGCTTCATCTTTTATACATGTTAATCTTGTGTCTTCAGTACTTATGATTTTTTGCTTCATACAATGTTAGAGATAAATGTAATGCCAAAAATTAATTGTCGAAGAAAATAGCAACATTATTTAAGTTCATGCCTTTAAATTCAGTATCAATTAACTTTAATGGTCAAAACCTTTTCAGCAATTTACAAAACTGTGTAGATCATGATTTCCAAAGGAAGAAGTGACTCTGAGACAGCTCTATATAATAGAGAGATTTCTCTTTATTTTACAGCTTCCTATCTTAACTTTTACCTACTGTGGAAATAATTTGTAGCTTTTTGTTCTCATATTAGGCTTTCAATGATCTCAGTCAAGAATTCCAAGAATACTGATAAGAGCTGCTGGCAAAGCATGATCCCTGTTCTGCAGTGAACTATAAGACAGAATAATCGAAGCATGATTTACTCTCAGATATGGCACTAGTGGGCTCTCAGGAATATACATCAGAGTTATATCCTGGAGGCACAGTGAGTTGTTAAATACTGGCCAAAGTTGTGGTGGTCTTCTGGAATGTTTTAATTCAACAACTGGGGTGCCCAGCATGCTGTACTCATTTTGAAAGAGAGTTCTTCAGAATGACATAATTTTAATTCACATATAATTTAATTCACACATAAACAAACACTGTTTCATGTGTGCTCTATTACTTCCTAAATGAAAAATGGTTAAAATGAAAGGGCTGAGTGATTTCTTCGCTTTCAAGAAAAGTCATAGTGTTTTGTGTCTTCCCATCTCTTGGTTTGTAGTGTGAAAATGCTGTGTACAAGGGTAAAAGGAAATACTAATTTTCTGGTTTATGTGCACCCTTTCAGTTTATACACTCTAGGTGAGGACTTCATCTGCCTCCAAATTCTCTCAGGTAGCTGGCACCCCAGAAAACAGAAATGCTGCTTGTTCCTGATCAAAGATATAACATCACTGTTTTTGAGACTGTGGCTACAAGTCATTCTCTTTCAATTAATTTTTCACTCCTGTATGTACATTTCTTCACTAACATGAACTGAGAACTGTGAATGAAAGCAGTCATTTGGATGAAATCTCTTTGACTTAGGCACATGATCAGACAACTCTTAAGAGCCACTGAAGGGAAGGGGAAATGGGATGACAAGAACAGGAAGAAGAGAGTGGAGGGCACATGGTACTAAACACAGGTTTAGGGCAATAATAAGCAGAGGAACACATCTTAACCCTGCAACACAGATTTTTCTTGGAAAGTAAATGATTAACAAATGCAGTATAGTGCTGACCTGAATTCTTCTTGATGTCATGGAAAAGAATAAATTAGTAGATGAATACAAATTTTGAAAGAAGGAAATACATACTACATTCTAAAGCATATATGTTTCTATAAATTGAGCTTGCAGTGCCAATTGAGAAGAGATAAAAAAATCTGGAAATTTAGGTCTCATCCTCCTTGGATGCTTCAACTCATTTAACCGCCACCTGTACTAGCCTTGTATCACCACAGATTGTCTTGATACTTGGGTTTGCTGAAAAAAATGGCAAGACCATCTCTGTGCTCAAAAGCACTAGATTCATAAATAGTCTCTCTGGAATCATCCAGCAGGGATATCAATAGAGGTGTGGTGATGTCTGCTTACAGTAAAGTCCAAATTTTCCACCTTTGGATTATAGTGAAGACCCATGGAAAAGAACAGAGCAACATCCCCTACCCTTCAGTAACACTGTGCTAGAAGGTTGACAAGCAGTTCATTGTCAGTTAATGTATTAGGTTTGCATGGCAAGGTTTGGTACCAGGGAACTACAGGGTGGCTTCCCTGGGAAGCTGCCAGAAACCTCTCCTCTGTCAAACAGTGTCAACACCAGACAGCTCCAAGGTGGACCCATTGGTGTCCAAACAGTGGTAATGCCCTTGGGTTAACATATTCAGGGAAGGAAAAGAAAGCCTACAGCTGCCTTTGCAGTCAGATAGAGGAGTGATACCCTGTGAGAGAACCAGAAGGAAGTGTTCCAGGCACCGGAGCTGAGATTCCCCTGCAGCCTGGGTCAAAGACTGTGGTGAAACAACTGCCCCCCTGCAGCCCACGGGGATCCACAGTGACACAAATAATCACCTGTAGCCTATGGAGGAACCCATGCCAAAGCAGGTGGATGCTCAAAGGAGGCTGTCACCCTGTGGGAAGCCCACACTATACAGGTTGGCTGCTAGAATCTGTGGCCCTGTGGAGAGAGGACCCCATGCTGGAGCAGTCAGTTCCTGAAGGACTGCACTCTGTAGACCCTGTGACTGAACTACTCTCCACTGCTCAGGCATAGAAAGCAGAAAAGTTGTGAGTAAAATTGAGCCTAGAAAGAAGGAAGTAGTGGGAGGAAAGATGTTTTAAGATTTATTTTTATTTTCTCATTATCCTATTCTGATTTGATCACTAATAAATTTAACTAATTTCCCCAAGCAGATTCTTTTTTGCCCATGAGAGTAACAGGTAAATAATGTCTTCTTGTCCTTACCTCCCTGTTCTATACCTGTCCTTTCATTATATTTTTTCTCCTCTGTCCAAATGAGAAGGTGAATGACAGAGCAGCTTTGGTGGGCACCTGGCCTTCAGGCAGGGAAAACCCATCACTGTAAATAATAAAAAAGGAGTTCTGTGTGATCCTGTTCCACATGGAACTTCTGAACTTTCAGTAAGGTCCTACATCAATATATTATTATTCTTAGCCGTGTATGGTGCTGCAAGTAATACGTTGTTTTCTTGCTGTCTGTCGTAGTTTGAAAAAAATGAGTTTTTTCAAACTTCAGTGGTCAAACCAATGAGTGCTCAGGTTTAAAGACTGGCACCTGGTGTGGCCACTGAGGACAAGGATCCGCCTCTGAGAACACAAGGGGTTAAAAGCAGAAGGCTCCCCGGAAAGCTCTCTCTTGGTTCCGGTCCCTGAGGACGGACGGATCTCCCCTGGCCAGCGGCTGGCTGGGCGGGGAGGGGAAGCCATGCAGCTTGGTGAGGTAGGCTGGAGCCTTGGGCACAGAGGGGGAGAGAAAAAATCCTACAAGATGCAAGGGTGGAAAAAGTACAAGAACCTTGAGAGGCATCAGACAGCCTTCCTTTCCCCCCCCCCCCCCCCCCCCTTTCCCCGGAGAGAGAGAGAGACTGAGAAACCGTGTCTGTGATCTCCGTCACCTTGAAATTTGATATCAACAACTAGACAGCACGGCCGAAGGAGTATGGGGGGTGGCGCGAGAAGAGTGCTCAACAGCAAAGATACCGTGAGAGTTCTGGAGAAACAAAGCCCAAGATTTTAATCCTTTTCGTAGATGATGGAAACTTTATAAATGCTAATCCTCCTGAATTTGAAGAAGAAAGATAGAGAGAACTAAGCAAAGATGATGAAAGTTTGTGCAAGTGGAAGATTGTCAGAGAATACTGAAAAGAATTCTAGGTGGGAGGAGATGATAGAGTGGTCTTTGGCTGGACTGTTCTTATAGCCATGGATGGACTCATTTCTTTTCTGTAACACAGAGACTGCATCTAGGGAGAGGCATTGGCTTGGAGCCAAGAGTGGACAGTAGTGTGAACAGAGATGAGAGGAAGAGCTCTGTTCTCAAGGCCCCTCGGCCCCAGGGAGTAATATTGGGGGAGGACTAGTGTCCCAAATTTGAGAAGCTGTCGTTTCTTGGAACTAACCAAAACATCTTTGAAAAAGAAAAACCCTAGAAGCAGTTCTGGTCCATGCACAGTGGTGAGATCATTGGACATGGAGGAAGAGACCACGATGTAGTGTAAGGAAGACTCCTATCTCTCCTTGATGGACTGAGTACTGATTATCAAAAGGGTGGTAATAGATTAAGGATTAATTATCTAAAAGGTGGTAATGTGATAGGGAATTTTCAGTTTGTTTTGTTGTATTGAGAACTGGTGAGGGGGGAGGAAAAGTGTTTTTTAAAGTTTCCATGTTCTTCTGTATGTGTCTTCTTTGCATATTATAAGTAATAAAGTTCTTTTTCTTTTGTTTTCTAAATTAGAAACTGTTTTGCTCTGTTTTTGGTCACATCTCACAGCAGATACCAGGGACAGTATATCCTCATAGGGCACTGGCCTTGTGCCAACGTCAAACCTATGACACTGTCCCTGATTGAAGATGTGCTGTGTGCAATGCTGTTAAGGCACTAGAGAGCTCCATCAGGGAAAAGAGCAATTCCTTGGCTTAAAAACCATAAGAGGCCTTAAGAAAGGCTTGTTGGTTCTGCACAAACAGAACAGCATTAAATTATAACCTGAGCTTTTTAACAGGCTCACTCAAATACAGCAAATACCAGCTGGAGGGTAAGGAGGGATTTGCTTTCCAAACAGCTAGGAGAGGCATTTATTTCACTAAATTAAACAAATATCAGCCTGTTTATGGCAGTAAAAGTCAGCTGGACATCATGAGCTATGGTTTTTATTGTGTGCTGTTCAAGACCTGGCATCCCTGGGGGACCTGAAGGGAGCACAACAAAGCTACAAAAAAATGCAAATATGTGGGCTGTGGGTCAGCAGGATCAAGACATCGCAATGTGGAGGTGCAGGACAGGTTTCTACCATGCAGCAAAACTGATGCTAATAAAGCTACACTGTTCACTCATGGTCTCCTGAGAGACTCATCTGCCTGCTAAAGAAATGCAGCATAAACTGTGCTTCTGCCTAGAAGAAAGCCATCTCTATTCATCCTTTATATGAGATTGTTGAAATGAGTGGGGACACCAGGAGAGAATAGCCCCTAGACCTTGGAGAATTAAGAATAAGAAGAAAGGAGGCAGATGCATTTAAAGGAGAAAGACTTTTTTACATTCTCCCCACAACATGCTTTTCAAAGCTCCAGGAATGGCTGCTCACAGTCTCTCTAGAAGTGGGCAGGTGTTATTTCTAAAATAGAATCATAAAATGGTTTAAGTTGGAAGGGACTTAAAGATCACCTAGTTCCAAAGCCCCTGCCATAGGCAGGGACATCTTTCACTAGACCAGAACTCCATTCGGTCTGTCCTTGAACACTTCCAGGGATGGTGCAGCCAGCACTTCTCTGGGTTCCCTGATGCAATGCCTCACCATGCTCAGAGTAAAAAATTTTCTAGTAATATCTAATCTAAGCCTACTCTCTTGTAGTTTGAACCCATTTCCCCTTGTCCTGTCACTGCAAGCTCTTGTAAGAAGTCCCCCTCCAGCCTGGACTTCCATCAGCCACAGTGGCATGTGAATTCCCAGAAAAATAGTTTTTCTTCCCTACATGATATTGGCTTAGTCCTGGTTATTGAGGTCTGCCCAATGCCTGACCAAAGGGACAGAAACTGTCCTGGTAGGGAAGAGGAACCAGGCCCAGTTCATTCCCTTTGTGCAGGAGTGTGAAGAGCCCTTGTATCACCCTAAGAGCACGCATACTTTGCTTTCTATAACCCTGCACCACCATGAATATGACCAACCCCTATCACTCATCTTGCTTCTTGCTTACTGTCCAGATGCTGCCTGCAGATGGTCTGGAATCTCTCTGCTCTGCAGCTTTATACAGCCCCAGTTGTCTGTAATGCAAGAAAAGGGAACCCTATCACACTGAATGATAAGGAGGATTTCCAACTATTTCCATCAAATAGCTGTTCTTAACATGGACTGAGTTTGGGCATTTTGTTGCCATTTGTGCACTGAATATTCTGTCAACCTGCAGAGAACCTGTTACTGTCTTCTCTGTGAGCAATCTACGACACAATAGGGCATTCTGTTCCAAAGATTGAGTGGGAAGGCTCCCTTTGATTTGTCATCTTTAACTGATTTCCGGGCAGTTGAATTTTCACTCCCTCCCCAAATCTTTTGTCCTGTATTTTTACATTCCCTGCTTTCCAGTACTAACACACTCTTTTTGGAATTTAAGGCCTTCTTTTATTCTTTTTCTTAAATATGTGTGTCCTTTCTGATAAAGCAGACACCCTTGAAAATACAAATCAGAACACACATGCCACCAGGAACAAGATAAACTTTCTGATGAAAAGATTGTTGCTCTAGGCTTCTATCCATCAGTGAATTGAAACTTTATAGAAACCTTACCTAAGCTCTGCAGAAAATCTCTGGCAAGGCCAGCATTTTAGTACAGCTCTTGAATCTCAGCATGGTGTTTTTTTCTGAAGACTATCATTTTGCTGGTGGCATTAATGCCTGAGTAGTTGAGAGAGAGAAACAGGAGTGAATTGGCCAATGCTAATGACAATGCGCACACATGAAGACTTACTTCATAAAAGAAAAGAAATTGAACTTACCGAACAATAACTTAGAAAATCTGATTTCTTATTTGTTCCAATGCCGAGAGGCATTTCCTTTGTCTCAATCTACTTCTCAGCAGGAGTCCCACTCTGATGAAGTATCATCAAATTGTCATCTCCCACTGAGAGAGACACCCGCACTGCTCACTGATTGGAGAGATGGAAACAGGGACAGGTGTTTCTAAAAAGTGTGGGGTTTTAAAATTAAAGGAATACAATATTTTTCCCCTTGTGGCATATATTTCCAAAATAGAAGAACTCCTGAAGTAAAGCCATGAAAGAGAGACTGAAGAAGACAAACTAGGCTAGTTAGTGTGGCAAGCAGCTAGGTGGCAACATTTTAGGAAAGACAGCCTCAGTGGTGGAAAGGACTTCATTCCAAGTCAGATGAGGTTTTGCTAGTTCTGTGGCAGAGTAAAGCAAATCTGTTGTTTGGGTCCATCTCACAATGGCTGTTCAATCAGAGGAGTTGGTGGGATTCTGAAAACAGGTTAATTATTGTTAAGAATAATGATAGTATCTGTGCTTATGTTGGTTAGGATAAAAATGCAGGAGTGGTAGAATCACTTATTATTAAAACTGAGCAGCTCTCTTCATGGTGAAACCATCTTTCATTAGCTTTTTTAAGCATTCTAGAAAGAGCAATTGAATTTCTCAAAGAAATTGCTAAGCAGTGATCTCCTCAGCTAAATGGGGATAATGCCAAGCCCTGCTTTTACACAAATGAAAACAAATGTGTTAATTTATGTGAAGTCCACAGCTGCTAAAGTCAGGAATGTGACAAGAATGTCCATGATAAGATGAGTAATCCTAACTTCAGCATGAAGTGAATAGTGTTCAATAAATAACCTGGGACAACACAAACAGAAGGGAAAGGAAAATACTGAACAGCTTCTCGCAAAGTGGATTTAGTCTGTCCCTTGCATTGTGAGACACAGGCTCTCTGGGGAGAAATAAATATGCTTATGCAATTAGATAATGCATGCACACAGGAGGGTTAATTAAGGTTGCACTGTTCTGACATCTCATATCTGTGTGTTTTTAAATTTGCACTCTTAGCTTTCTGGTGTTTTTCAGGGGATTGTTTTTAACTTTTGTGTTTGTCTGTCAGAACAAAAAAAATTATTTGTGTTCCAATGCAAACTATATTTCATTTAGTGCTTCTTTCCTAACTGCATTGAAGTCCCTCCTGCACAACAACACAGGATCCCTCTTAGAGCTTAGGTCCTGATCTACTCCCTACAGCATCAACTTATAGAAAAATGATCAACAATAATTTAGTATTTTCTGTTTCATTCTGCCACTCTCATGAAAAACAATAAAGCTGAGCAGCCACAGAAGAACAGAATCAAAGTTCTACCCTTTATGGGGAGATATCTTCAAAACAGGAATGGTGTAAGAAGGCAATTGACTGGGAAGGGATTGGTTAGTGTGGGCATGGACAGTATTCATGGCAGGCTACCATGCAGCTCTTTCATGTAGAACACGGCTGAAAGGTCCCATCTAACTCAGCAAAAATGTCTATTTCCTTCTATGCTCAAAATAATTCCATTTTCCCTCGTATAAGGACCAAACATTTCCTTTGAATCCCTGGGGTGAGGGAGCTTTTCACGGGCTATGAAATCATCAGTCTGGCAGCTCCATAGAACGGCTGGTTGCTGCTTCTGTTGAGCTGAGGGGCAATTGTTGTAGCCAGAGACTTTGTACTCCACCTGTCGCTATTAGGAAGGTAAAGCATTTAAACAGTGCATCTGCTGGGCCCTGCCCTGTTGCTTGGTTTTATCCCATTAACTCTCTTCAGATCACACCTGACCCCTTTATCATGAAACTGAATAATCACACTATGTTTAAGCCTCCCAAGACAGCTTTCAGTAGTAAGTTTAGACCAGAAGTTTTTGTGTCTCTCTACAGTAATTTTTCTCCCAAGATTCTTCTCATTTCATGTGCGAGCCCTCTGAAAAGTCCTGTAGATGTTAAGAGGGATGAAACCCATAACAGTCTGTAGGAGTGCTCTATTCTGGAGCTGAAATGGAGTCATGTCTTCTGCAAGCTTTTTGAACCATCCTACCAGATTATATTATTTGACAAAGATGTTAATTGTATTCTATTCTATAGGTTGTTCAAAATGTAAGGAAAGGTTATCATTTTCCCTTAGATTCTACAGTGCTTTACCACAGAAATCGACATCACAGACTGTAAAATGGAGTCACCACATGAAGTATGTCGATGTCTCTTTTGTTAGGTGTCTTTTATTTTTTGTATGAATTATTTATTACTCATTAATACCGGGAGAAGTGAATTGTGCTCCCGATTATCACCAAGAGAATGACAGGGACAATGCAGCTACAATTACAGGAGTGTGCAAGTTCTCTGAAGGCCTGTAAAAATGATTTAGTTGGTTGTAGGAGAAAAAAAGGTTATTTAATATCTGGTTTTGTAGGAAGCACAAATACCCAGTGATGAGTGCTATGCAAATACCATAATATGGTGTGGAGTCGACATTTTTTACAGAGAAGTAAGACACAAAGAGCACAGTGGTCTTTGACATTGTGGCATCTACTCTTAGATTTCCAAGAATTTGGAAGGATGAAATAATCATGACATCTCTATGTGAGGAGCTGAACACGCAGTAGCACAGCTGCTCATCTACTCCTCAGTAAATACACTGTGAAATTAGGAGATCTCCAGATCTTGCAACAGATTTTGCTTCAGAGCTCCAGGGTGTGCTCTCCCTGCAGAATATTTGAGCATCATCCCCTAGGTAGGACCTTACCATTTACTTTGCTTTTAATGTTCTCAGAGAGTTTTAATCTGTCTTGGGTACTGCTAAAATACTTAGACCTAACAGATTCTAATGCATTAGGGATATAATACACTCAACACACCCATCATAATTAAATCTTGACCTTTTCTGGCAGGTAACCCCAGCAGGGTAACATCAATGGATTTAGTAGTGGACTCTTTCCTTTTAAGATAACAGTGTCTTCATTTCCCTTCTCTAATTGGTTTTACATTGTTTTGGCCCTATCTTTTTATGGCTGTTAGTATAATTAGTTGCTAAGATAAGACGTACTTACAAATGCAGGAGTAAAACAACGGAGCAGAAGGCAGGTGCACTTGGAGAGCTGTCACTGAAGAGAGGATGTGGCTGATCATCTGAGTGACATGAACACACAAAAGGGTTATGAGGAGTTATTTTCCACAGACAAGGAGCAAATGTCTGTGCACTCTGCATAACTCTTGTTTCAGATTAAAGAAAGCAGAGACAGAGGGTGAGGGGGAGTTTGAACCAAGTAGGCGGAGCCATGAGACAATTATGGTTGATTTTCTGTGGGGCGTAGAGAGGCATCTGGTTTTACCAATGTCATGAATAGACCTAGATTGCAATGCATCTACAGATACCAGTAGAGAATTACTGGTGCTACTGGCAGCAACGGTGGATGGAAAATGAAGAGATAGCTGTGTGGAAAAGTGCATGTGTGTGCACAGATGATTGGCTCTGTGACAGTGACTACAATGGACTTTGCTTAGAAGGAGTGCTCCCTAAAGAGTGGCTTCAGGATTGCTTTAAGCTTTAATGGAATACTATGAATAAAAACCCACAAACCACAGGAACACATTTACATACTTGGCATATACCATTAAAGGCGGGAACAGCTAGGGTCAGCAGCAGAAATGGGGAGAGGGGAAATGAAGATTTTGTCAGAGGTGCTTAAACCTCCTAAGAATCACAGACAGAAAAAAACTTGTGCTGTTTTCCCTTACCATCCTGTGCTCTTGTCTGTACAGGCACTCTCTGATCTTGAAATACTTTTAGAATGTCTCGTGCAGGTTCAGTGAAGAAATGGCTGATGTGGCCTCAACAGGAGACTGGCTCCTGCTGTACCAAATACTGTATAGACTTGCCACTAAGGGCAGAGAAAATTAATGTCTCAACTCAACAATAGCATGAGCTTTTGACTTCTTTACCTAAAAGCAAGACCAAGCTGGACTCCTATACTTCTTTCCAGGGTTTATTTAGAGATCCAGCACAATTTATCTCTGAAAGCAGTAGTCACACCATTTTCTTTTTCTCTACATAAATATTCCTATTAACATACTTAAAATACAAAGTCAGGTTGTACTAGGATCTTGGTATATACTTAAATTTAATCATGTAAGGAACCATTTTCCTTAGCAGGGTTGGAGATAAAGAAATATCTGTCTGTCTTTTTCCTCCACCCCTGAACTAAGTCTGTTGTGTTTCTATTTCCATCTGGAAGTACAGAAAAGACAAAGCACAGAAAACGTCACATAAAGCCATTTTGCCATAATTCAGATCCTTTTCTGACCAGTGGCTCTCACAAGTATTTCTTTCAGGACTTTATTCAAACTACAAACCATAGTGATTTTTTTCCCCCCACTTAAAACCTAATAACAGAACTTTCCTAAAAGTCATGAGGTCACTGTTGAAACTCCAGATGTTTAAGAGTAATGCACTCCAAAGATTCTTCTTTTTAGCTTTATAATTTTTCAACTCTGTTGGATGACAGGTTTTCAGGCTTTCCTTTCCCCATCAAAAGGAACAGAAAGCATTTTTAAGGGAAAGCTGAGATTCCCACAGACCTAGAGTTTGGAGTTTAAAGAAAACAATCACCAAATATGGCAAGAAACTGTGAGCTGGAGATGTTGAAACACTATTATTATTATCATCTGCTCTCATCTTGTCTTTCCCAACAGGCTTCGCAGCAAACAGAGAACAGAAAAAATGCTCTCACCTAAGACAGGATGAATAAGCTGGTTACATTTTAAGAAGTGCCAGGCACCCGCAGCTCTGCTATCAGTGGGAAATGCAGGTGCTCTAAGAATAAGATCTGGTTGTCAGCTTTTTTCTGCTGTTGACTTGCCTTCTTTTTCACTCTAGAGGCAGAACACAGTCCCAGTGCTTTTCTGTGTAATAATAATGGAGACTTGTGACTATTCTCTGCCAGCTTCATCTATGGACGTAGACAGGGTCATTCAGCATCTTGGGAAAGACATAAACTGAGTGCTCTGTGTTTACGGTCTGAAAGAGGGGTCTGACTTAAACACCTTTTTGCTTTTCCCAGCTTATTTCCCACAGAAACTAGTGTGGGAGGATATGTATGATTATGTCTTCCTCCAGCACAAAGCTGGAATGAGCCTGGCTGAAGAATTATTTTCAGTTTTCTGTGATGACTTTATTGCAAACAGCAGTATATGTTATGAGGTTTGTGATCAGTGGTGGAGTGCCAGACTGCAGTTAGTAGCCTGAGCAGGTGTCTGAAGTGTACCCCTCAAAAAGCTTTTCTGTCACTCAAAGCAGGTCTGTGCCATGGTCTCTCTTCTCTGGATGTGGCAGAGCCAATGGCACTAATTCTCTGACTGACTAGTGTAAAAGCTTTCTTTCACTGCCGAATGCTGACTATGGATGCCTGCTAGTGTGGGATGGAAAAAAAATTACTTTGAATCATCTAATAGAAGGTGATGGTACCAACCTCTACAAATGTACCTCTGGTGGAGTACAAAGAGAGGATTGAAGAAAGCTGAAATGTAAAGAGCATAGATTAAGCAATTGGAATCCCAGTGATCCGTGACACCTGTGTGTGTATTTCCATGTAAGGAAGGGGGATAGAGACACTATACCTCATCCTCTGCCAGACGTGCCCCACTAATACATCCTCAGCATCCTACAACTTAAAAACACCTGTGAAATAGCAACACCTTAAAAAAACCCATGTATTTCTCTCCCTGATAGTTTTGCATTGACTGCAGTTAAGAAGAGGAATAAGGAAATGCTTATATGAGTGCATATCCCCCCCAGTCCTGATGAGTTCTTGCTATTTGACTTTTTTTCCCAGTCACTTTACTCTGCTTGTTAAAAGTGCCAATTGTATAGTTTTGTGCTATGATGTGAGAACACTGTTCACACCCATGGTAATGATGTTCCATTCCATTGGGCTGTGCAGCTTTTAATTTCTACTTAATACAGTATCAAGGTTTTATGTCCAACATTCTAAATGCCACAGCATGTTGATGAAAAGAAATTACATTGATGAAACAGTTAGGCAGTGATTAATATGATCCATAACTCAGAGTGATGTATCAGCCCCAGCTTTCTACCCTACACAAAATGATGTCCAATTACTTGCTATTGATCAGATATTGCATTGCACCAAATGGGATGCCAGCATCAATTCATTTCATCATATTGAATTTCAGCCAGTATCATGGGTATTTGGCACATGTTTTGCTGAAACATTTGTCTGCCATCACAGAGCTGATGAACAGGTTGGCAGGTTTTGTTTGTGAAAAGGGTGGGGAGGAGATGGCAAAGAGGAAGAAAAGAAATGTGCTAATCCTGCTTGTGAATTTTTCGTCATACCTGGCACTGACAGGACAGAATGCCTCCATGCATGTGCACATTTGTTTCACATAAGTAGCTGCATGTCCCTTTCAGACATGCTAACATTCTGTACTGCTCACTGCTTATTTTTTATTGATAATCAAGTGAATAATTAAAGCCCAAAAGCTATGTAAAACCCACATAAATCATCTTCAATATGCAAGTAATGCACCTCTGCTCAGGCATGGTTCCTGTTATGAAAGATGGCCTAGAAATTCATGATTCATACCAGTGTGTATCACTTCCTCACTTTGAATTTGTTTGTAGGAGATGTGGGTGTCAGCCAAACTCAAGAAAGTGGGACGGAGGCACACAGAGTGGTCTTAAGATGTCTCTTCAGCCCACTTTCCCATGAAGTTACCATCTTGGTTTTATGTTTCTTCTTTGCTGTTGGTGTACTATTTTCCCAGCTGACATGCCATTATTTCTGAGCTCCCCTTCCCCTTATTTTAATATTTTGTTGGTATTGTTCCTGCCATTAATAGTTCACTTATAACATTTGTTCCGCTCTCCTTTGAAAGAAAACCCTCCTGCAGAAGCACTGTTGCTATTAACCTCTCTGGCGCAGATCATGAGTCAGTGTGCCTACCACATGGAGTACTGCTAGGCCAAATGTAACAACATCTGCCACGCATTCAACAACTTCCTTTTGGATTCCTCACACTCTATTTTCACTTCCAGCTCTAAGCAGGAGTGAAATGTCTCTCAGATGCCAGAGGGCTGGGAATGTGCCATGATTCCCCTCCGAACGGGGTGAGTTTTGGAAACAGGCAAATTAAGCCAAGCACTAGAATAAAAGCGGAGACGAGCTGTCCACAGCTTCATTCTGTTGACCCTCAAGGCACCTTCTGCATTGAACTACTTTCCAGACCCTTGAAAAATACAGTGCCTGCAAAATTATCAATTATGGAGTTGTAGCTCTGCAAATGTTTATGTATCTGCTCAATTTAATGTACTTGAATGGCTCTGTGACTGCATGAGGGTGTAAAATTAAGCATACAAAAAAGTTTTTATAGGCTCCAGCTTTCTACCTTACAGAGCAGATGGCATCTCTGTAAGCATTGTGGAACATTATATATATATAGAGAGAAATAATTCCATTTGTTATTCAAATTATTTGTTTACTGGGCACAAACAGCATAGTTAGTATGCTGCAAATGTTGAGAAATGTCCCTTTTCCAAAAAGCCTATGACTTCTGTGGAGAGTGACTACAGATGCCTGAGCAGAATAGCCTATCTGAGCTTCTTTCTAGAGAATCTGGCTGGGATTACCAGACAGTGTCATTCCTTTTCAAGATGCTTCACTCAATCCCACAGTAAACTTCTTTAGTGCCTGTAGCAAGGCTAGAATGTATCCTAATACATAGGCATTCCTTATGCTTTAAGTGTCTTAGGACGGATCAGTTGAATCACGTTACTCAAACTTGGGATCAAATATAAAGAGGACAAATGGCTGAGATCACAAAAAAAAAAAAAAAAAAGGTTAAAGAAAGAAAATTTGTATTATTTTTATTCCATAAGCATTTCAATTTTTCCTAATGAATTCTAGTGTGCAATAATAGTTTATTGTTAAGATAGGATAATAATCACAGCTGTCCACTCAATATTGAACTTCTAAAAGTCAAAGTATTTTCCATCCTTAAGCTCTTTTAGAATATTTTTTCCAAATGCAATTTAAAGTCTGTGAACAGATTATAACTCATCATGTGTCTGGAGGGAAAAATATTCTTCTGCAAAAATTCAGTGCATAAAGGAATGCCTGTTTTGCTTTGTCCAGTATCCTCCAGATGATCCTTGTACTTGGACTGCATCACTTAAAGTCAGTTTTGCAGAGGAGTAGTTCTCATTGTTCCGCAAAATCAGATCACTTTGCAGTGTTTCAGAACAGGTAAAAAGAAAACTGAGCAATCCCAACTCAGGAGACACTTCTGATTTTGTAGGTTTATATACTTATTTAATTACAAGTATCCCCCCTCATCTGAATCAAATACCCAATACAGGATTAAGTTCCCCAGTTATTCATAATTTGATCAGTTTCTTTATTACATTTGAATATTTTGTTCTCCAGGCTGAACAACCTGGTGAAGAGAAGGCTCCAGAGAGATCTCATTGTAGCCTTCCAGTAGCTGAGGGGGACCTAAAATAATGGGGGACAGAGATTTTAACCTGGGCAGATAATGATAGGACAAAGAGGAACAGTTCTAAACTAGAAGAGATGTTTAGATTAGGTATCAGGAAGAAATTCTTTACTGTGAGGATGGTGAGGCACTGGAATGGATTATCCAGAGAGGTTGTGGATGTCCCCTTCCCGTCAATGTTCAAGGCCAGGCTGGAGGTACCCTCAGAAACGTTATGTAGTGAGTAGCACCCCTGTCCATGCCTGTGGGGTTGGAACTGCATGGTGTTTAGGGTCTCTTCCAAACCAAGCCATTTTATGATTCTATGATTCTGAGATTGCTCTCTCTGCGTTGGACTACGAAGAACCTAAATATCTCAAAATGTTTTCTACCACTTTCTCTTTTAAAGAGTTTGTGATGTGAGATGGTCAAAAAGAAGAGGCAAGTCTGATTCTTTTTTGGCACTAGTTCTATGGGGCTTATTTGTTCTTTTAAATTTTTGTTTTATATTAGGAAGGTGGGTTTTTTAATCTCAGTTGGCCACATACAGGTAAAAAAATTAAGAGGAATAAATACAGCTACTAATTAATTTTATCAGACTTGAAAATTAAATGCAAAACCTTTAAAAGTCAATAGTGCTGATGAAAATCCTCCTGCAAATCTCTGAAACAAACTTCAAACAAATTTATGTCTAACATTCTTAGCATCTTTCTTCTACATTCATTCGTGGTTGTTTAGAGGGAAACATACAAGACTGTCTTGGTTTAAGGCAGATTTGGGAAGGAACCTCTGAATAGGTCCCTCCAGAAAACCAATCCAATGGCCCCTTCCCCCAACTGGTTCAGGAAAGGAAAAGAGGAAAAACAAAACAAAACAAAAAAAATCCTTAAAGGAAAGTGGAAAAAATGTGTTTATTTAACAGGCCAAGCACAACAAATGAACACCAAGCAACAAAACCTCCTGCTTCTCCACAGAGATGACAAATCCAGCCAGTCTGTGCCGGGGGTGCAGCTCGGCTCGCTCAGTCTGTGTCAGTCCCTGGCACTGGGAAATGCCAGGCCCAAGCCAGGCCCAGTGGGCCACAGGGATGAGCTCTTGGTGCTCTGCTGGGGGTTAGTCCAGAGTAGGTTTGAACAGTTCCAAGGAAAAAAAAAAGGAAAAGAAACTCACAGTCCGGAAAACTTCTCTGCTTCAGCTAGCCACGAACTAACAGAAAGCAAAGGAGAGCTCTCTCCCGCCGTCCGCACTGCAGCCAACATTCCTTGTGTGTCCTCCAAAACTGCAAACTCTTATCTTGATGTTTTGAAAACACTCACCTCAGACATGCCACTGCTTCTTCTTCACTCTTAGATCCAGTCTTAAAGGTGCAGAACTCATTTTTGATTTAAACAGACGAATGGGGATACAATTCAGCATTAACCCAGGACAAAGACAAACTGGAAACTAGCTGGCATTGCAAGCTGTGTTGGAGCTTCAGCTTCATCCTTGCTTGCTTTAAGAGATGTTCACATCTCACCTGAGAAGACATTCTAGGTGATTGTTTAATGCACCCTGCAGTTTATGGCCAGGGCTGGTCACAGAGCTTCCACCTACTTAAGAGGGACCATTGGAGTTCAAGGAAAACATAACATTGCCAACAAAGATCCTGAAAAGGAACAGATGAGGAACAAGTACCTCTCCCAGAATTGTAAACATCTTTAAAGCTAGAAATTGGCATTTAAAATCATAATTCTGGCATCCTGTTAGAGAATCACAGCATTGCAGAAGAGCTGAGGTTGGGAGGCATGTCTAGAGATCCCCCAGTTCCACTTCCTGCTGAAGACTGTGTCAGCTGGAGCAGCCTGCTCCAGGACATATCCAGTCAGGTTTTTTAATACCTCTAAGGATGCAGACTCCACAGCCTCTCGGTGTAGTCTCTACCAGTTCTCAGTACATTTCCTTATGTTTAAATGAAATTTCTTGTACTTAATTTTGAGCCCACTGCCTCTTGTTCTGCCACTGAGCACAGCTGGGAAGAGTCAGGATCTATATTCCTTGTCCTCTGCCATCCTCTGGAGTTTATACACATTGATAAGATGTCCCCGATATAAATAATCAGAGATCTCTCAGCCACTCCTCGTATGGTAGATGCTCTCAATCCATCTCTTTGTCTCTTTGCTGGGCTCACTCCATTATGCCCATGTACCCCTCTGTGCTGTGGAGCCTAGAACTGGGCACAGCTGTGATCTCAAAAATGCTGAGAAGAGGGGCAGGGTCACCTCCCTTGATCTGCTAGAGATCTTCTCCTTATGTTAATCATGCTTTCACTTTCAAACTGTATCTGCTTGATTCTTATTTTAAAGTTTCTTTCCATAACATGAAGAATAAATGGGGGGGGAAGCAAGTAAGAAAGGGGGAAAAAAACCTAAATACAAAAGCCCAGAGGAGAAAGAGAAAAGACAATGAGAGACAAGCCCTTGGAGCCCAAGGCCAGGGCTCTAAGAAGAAATATCACATTGACACAATATTTCTAATAAATTAAAGAGCTGCCACTTCAGACGTTGTCATTCAGCCACTCTGGCTTTGACTTCACCCTTTCTTCTATGGAAAAGCACCAGGGACTCGAGGCACAGCTGGCACCAGCTATACTGATTCCTGGTTTCTCTCTGCACTCCAAACTTCCCTTAGCTTACAGGAAGTCCAAAGTAATTTATTTGGTTCCTCAAGTATTTGTGGTACTTGTTCTAGGCTGGCCAGAGAGAATCTGAAATGAGTTTGGCCTTAAGCTGTAGCTGGAAACCTGTAAGTGTGTGTATCATAGAAAAATTGGAGGGAGGATGGACGCTGCAATCACTTAACACAAGGAACTAGGCAAATAAGGAAGTGATGTTGGATGAGCAGAGTGGGAGACAACCAAGGAAACAAAATTATTTAGCTAGCATATGATCCATTGCAGCTAGAAACTTTACAATTTCAAGAGGCTATCCAATATATATATAAAAATGCAGTAATAGGCTTAAGCAAGAAAAGGCATGAGGTTAGTCATCATGTGATGTCTGTGATAAGAGAAATGTGTAATTGAGCTGGAGTGGAGGTGAAGGCTCTTCCTGCCCGTACAGTGCTATTACATTCTTTTCCACTTGGATACCCTCTCCAAGCACACTAATCCATGGATCTGCAGAAGGATAATCTACTGACATCCAATTTTCTGGGAAATTTTTTTTTTCCTGGTT
Organism: Sitta carolinensis; assembly: GCA_032173965.1. NCBI lineage: Eukaryota > Metazoa > Chordata > Aves > Passeriformes > Sittidae > Sitta > Sitta carolinensis. The sequence continues at coordinate 25,206,443 of CM063288.1, forward strand.
GGGCCAATTTGTTGACTGAGAGTTGTGGGTATTAACTCTTTCCTACCTAAGTGGGCCTCAAGAATTAAAGATGGGCAGTGAGCAAGCCTGTGTTTCTACCTGTCTTACTGATGACATTACTAAGTTTCCCAAGCTAGGGAGGACATTAAAGGCGTTAGAAGGTAGATCACTCCTGCAATTAGCATACAGTTAAAGGAACAAGTGTTGGCTCTCAAAATTAGCTGAAACAAAGAGAGAGGAGTAGGCTAAAACATTTTACTGTGGCTGTTGTTCAGATCTATTCCTTGGAGATCAAATATAGAATTGTGGGCAAAACCCAATTCTAACACAGATATTCCTTGGCCTCACAGGATGAATGCATTCCTTTTTCCAACCATGAATGCCTTGAAGCTAGGATAAAAAAGTCCATTGTGTTTTGCTAGTGCTCAGTACTCCTGGTGCTGACAAAGCTGCATTGTTCTCTCCAGGAGGAGGAGGAGGAGGAGGAGGAGGAAGGCTGGGATTCAGGGTCTGACCAGCACAGCCTCACAAGGAGCTTTGAGGGCTTTTTTCATCCAGTCATGCCTTTGCAAGACACAATGAAAATTTTGCAACGGCTATTGTAGGGGAAAGAGTTTGGATGGTAGCTGGTGTATTTTGTACTACACTTGTCATCCTTACAAGAGGTACTACAAAACAATTTTATAATTTTTAAATGGTTTGGTGTATTTAATGGAGGGATCTGTGTGGTAGTGTTGCCTATGCAAGCATGAGCTTGGGTCAGTGACTTGCTTCTCTCATTCCCTGACCAGTGTTGGGAGATCTTTCTTCTCAAGTAGTCCCATAGTGTACATACTGCTGTTCTGCTTTCCTTCTGCAGTCATTTACATGCAAATAGCACATCCTTGGCTCTCAGAAAAGCAGGCCAAATATTCCTGCCTCTGGTCAGGCCTGATGAAGGTTCCTCACTGTGGAAGTCTGTTGAGTGCTGTGCAGGGCAACAGTGCATTTTCTCCCCTGGAAACCTCAGGCCTTCTGTTGAAGCTGAGTGTATGTGGACAAGGTTTCTCCCACAGTGTATCTCTGCAGGAAGTGTCTCTGTGGGGTATACCTCCACATGTTTAAAGGGAGAAGACAAGTGAAAGCACAGTGATGGGATAAGGGAATATCGGCAGAGGCTTTTGTTACAAGGACAGAGGGACCTATTGTGGCACTATCTGGTCTGCTAAACTCCAGGCTCTGGACATCCTCAGCCACACTGATCCACAGTTTGATCCAGCTGTAGGCATGATGGCTGACCATCCATCCAGCATGACCAAGCCCTTGAGAGAAAGGGAGTGCCTGTGGAGAGGACTTCTCTTTTGACCTCTATCTCTAGCATTTTTGGGTTAATTTTGTGTAGACGGACAGTCTCCAAGAACAAAATTATTCATAAAAATTGTTTGTAGCAGGTATCTCTCCAAAGGAAAATATCATTTTTATAACTCACTCCTCCCTTAAAACACATACACACCTCCTGTTTTGTTAATGTCTGGCTGAGTGTTCCCCTTGTGGGTTGACCCCAGTCACCAGATAAAAGGAAATGTCAGACGGAAATTAATAAATCCCACTTACTTCCACTGAAGTCAGGCAGAATAATTCCAGTAATGATTTGCAAAATGGTCATTATTTTAATTTGTAGAACAAGGACATTGACTTTCATTGCCAAAGAGCCTGTGTCGCATGTACCCTCTTGGGGTTGTACTTTTCCTTTCCATTTCAGAGTGGCCCAAATCCCAGTAGGGACAGCTATAAGAGGACAAACTGCACCTCAGTTTCCTACATACCCACCTCCTGGCTTCCAGTGCAAAGACTGGTCAGTTCATAGTCTTTCTTCCATCTCTCAGCAGATCTATCCCCCCCTCCAAACGCAGGAGGGCCAAACCCATGGTTTCTCTCCTGCTCTTGGATCATGTCTTTGTGATGGATCACTCTTTAGCTCTGGAGATTGTCCCAATTTCCGTTTGTACATCTTCCTCCTTCAGGTTCCTAGCCCAGAGAAATGGTTATCTCATTCTTGAAGGTCTTCTGCCTTGGAGCAAATCAATTTATGCAGAGTGCAGGTAAATCATGAAGAATGCAAGCATTTGGAGTTAACACATGCCAAAAGGAGGGGCAAGTCATGTTTGTGGAATCTTTGCCCTTTCAGTGAAGAGCGGTCCCAACCCTCTACTGCATGCGTGCTTTCTCCTTGCCAATGTGTGAAAGGGTAGGCTGAAGTTTTAATGTTAAATCCATCCCAGGAGGATGCTTTGCTAATTCTTTCTGGGGAAGTGGCTTGCAATTCCTGCCTGCCTGGAGCTCCTAGTTCTACTTATTTTAAATTAAATGCCTCGTTTCCCAGAATGCTTACATGCTGGGATGGCTTTGTGTCCCACACAGCTCACTGCTCATTCACCACCTCCAGCCCTGCACTGGAGACATGCACATGTTGCTTTGCTCAATATAAAATTCTAGCTAGAGAAATTACTGTCAGATCAGGCAGATGGACACAAGAAAGCACTTGCTGCTCTTTCTTCTCTCCTCTATCTGTGTGCAACACTGCCTGGCTTGGAAAGGCAGAGGCAGCTGCTGCTGAAAAGAATGAGACAGATTTTCTTCATTATTCTATCAGGGCAGGAGACAGCAAAGCACTTGACATGAGAGAGTGTCCCTAGAGGTGGCTGAGGCCTGGCTGAGTTGTCATAGTCATGCTTTCCATGAGGACAAGAGCAGAGCAGAATTAGGGTTGGTGGCTGTTATAGCAATCAATGAAGTAAAAGGCTTAGCCTGCTGTTTCCTTTCTCATCACTTCCATATTCATTTGTTAAGGTGGTTGGCAACATGTCAATTTGCCTCTGGTCACTATGGGGTTTCTTTTATTTTGAACATGGCCATGTCCAGAGGCATCTGGAAAAGCGTGGTGGCAGAAGTTGCAATCTTTACATAAAAGAGTTTTCAGGAAAAGGAGCTGGGGTCAGAAACCTGACAACAGATGTGTCCATTGCAAAAAAATGAGTATTGAAAGTCAAAGGAGCTATGCAAGATTTCAAATGCTTATCTAAGATCAAAATATGGATGCTTGTTATAAATAAATAAATAAATAAATTTAAAAAACCAAAAACAAAACAAAGAAAAAAAAAAACAAAACAAAACAAACAAAAAAAACAAAAAAACTCTTTCTGCTAAGCCAGACAGCTGGTCAAAATTGCATAAACACGTTGCAATCAAAACACATCTCAATAGCTGTGATTTTTTTGCCTGTGGCCATGCGTGGATGTCACCTCTAAGGGGCAGTGTGTGAGTGCACATTGCACGGCTGGGATCAGCCGGGCAGGAAGAACCGATTGCCGGCATCATTCCGCAGGGGCAAGTTGTTTTTCTGGCTGAGAAACAAGACATAATATATAAAATTGCTCTAAGGATGAGAATAGCAAACATGCAGCATAAATAATGCAAAGCAAGAAGAAAGTCCGGTATTGTTTAGAATATTTTATGAGGAATTTATTGTTGTTAATTGAAAGGGAGAGATTGATCACTGAGGAATCTAGCTCATTATTTAACAGAACCTGGATAAATAGTGTGTCATTTCTCTGTTCTGCTTAACATTCTCCTTCTGAAACCTTTCTGTTTATGGAAAAAAAAAGGGCATTTCAAGACAGATACAAAGCGATGCCCCAGGACCCCCCTTCCGTTCCCACATAAATACATTATAAAATAAAGACAGGCAAGATATAATACTCTCTCCTTCCTTTTCTTTTCCTGCTCCCCGACATTTTGAAATTCCTGTTGAACCTCAGCATGTAAACAAGGGCACCAGAAAAGGAAGAGGGGAGGAATGCACTGAGCTGTACCCCAAACCCCTGGTCTTGGGGCCTGTCCTGGCTGCATGCAGCAGGGAATTAAAATGCTGATCGCTCCAAGCAGCAAAGGCAACGGCGCTGTCAGCTCCTTCAGCAAGGAGCCCTGCCAGCTATCGATCTGGCACTGGGAGTCACCTCGGTGCATCGGCACCCAGGGCCTGATTCTCACCAGCAGGACACTTTTGATAACAAGGTTGCCTACGTGAGGTGGTTTGAAAGGTCTTTGCTGTTAATTTGTTAGGGAAAGAAGCAGAGGGAGGTGAAAAGCCAGCGCATTATGCTAATTTTTTTTCCTTTCTTTCTGCCTTCATTTTGGATGTAGTCTCCAGCCTTTGAATAGATGCCCATAATGAGCTGGCTCTAAACAGAAATATTACCAGAATTAAAATAAGACAAGGCTAACTTGGACATTCTAACCAACCCATTGCAGCCACCCTCTGATGTCCGTTTAATATTAATTTTTCAATTATCAGCACCAGACTAGTGAAATTAAAGGGCACTGGGTAGATATTAGAGTCTAACCTTGTTTTTTTCCACGAAGTTGAGAAGGTTGGTCAGCTGAGAACTGCTGGATGCAGTCTCAGCAGTCATAGAAACAAGTGAGAGGGTTCCATCACCAAGCAGACCATTTCCAAGCCACTCAAAGAACACTGTGATGGCATTGGGAAGGACCAAACTGGGTGGATACAGAAGACGAAGGTCTTTCTACAGGCACAGGGATATTCTTAGTCTCCCATCCCCACAGATGCAGAGATATAAGCCCTAGACTGGAGTCACACTGGACTATATATTTCCCTGAGTAAGAATTACATGGTCTGATCTCTCAGCAGCAAGGTAATTTTCAAATAAATCTTGATTTTATTAGCTGTGTTTAAAACTCCCCAAAGCTCAAATTATCTCCATTTGGTATTTTATTCCTAATTAAACACTTTGATTTTCAGTTGATTTTCAGCATGACATTTTTATTTTTGAACTTCCATTTTATTTTGATTTTGTTTACACAATGTACAGAGCAGCAAAACTGCTTGAATACAAATTTTTTTTCAATCCAAAGCAAACTTTCTTTCAGTCTTCAGTGCAGCAATGTTTTTGTACTTGATGTCAGCCTAAAGGTATTTTCACCCCATCTTTTTCCCCTGAAACTGCTAATAAATCAATGTTTAACTATAATTTCAGTGGACCCTTCCTTTCTGCACCTCACAAGCACTGAAGGACAGCTAACACTTTGTAGGGTTCAGGTTTTATAAGATTATCAATACAGACCTTCTTTCTGGACATCTCCTGGTACAAGGGGCTCCCAGCACTACCCAGGGCACCACATAACAAAGAGAATTGTGATTTCTCTTTAAATAGCATCCGATTTTCTTCCTGAGATTTGTCAGTGCTCTGCAATACAGTTCATTAATGACTGCTCATGTAAACATTTGAGAGATGACTGTCTATTTGCATGGATAATAATATGTAAAGCTCAGTTACAGGCAAGTTTTTGTGGTTTTAGCTTTCTTGGTTTTTTATTCTTTTTTTTAAAATTTCTATAAGGACTTAATGAAAATCAGACCTAATTAAGTCCGGGAATTATTTTCTGTCTGTGTCTTGATTATTGAAAAGAAAATTCAAGAGCTGTAAGAGAGAATAGCCGATTAAGAAGAAATCAAAGTATTTGGGTACTTTTACTAACTACTCACCAGTCTCATTCTGCAAAATATTCCCATGAACCCAAGGGAAATCCCCAAGTCTGAGCAGCAGCACATGGGTGTTATTTCAGTCATGCTAACCTGCAAGAGAAAGAATTACTTTGACTGACCTTTGGGCCTGGAATGGTTTGTGAAACAGCCAGAGAAGAAACTGCCCCTCAAAAGCCACAAAATATCACTGCTGGATCACTTTGATGGTTATGTCTAGGATGAGATGGGAAGCTGGTCTCTAAGTGGGAAGGGGCAACAGAGTTCACTATGTTGACTTGACTTTCCCTACCTGCATAGGTGTTCCTGGGCATAGATGAGTCACTGGTAGAGGAGTGACCTCTCCTTGGGAGGGCTGTTTTGTCCCTGCTGAATGGGCCTTTATGCACCTCAGGGTGCCCCAATGGCTTGTTAGTTTTCATGCCTATCCCTCTCCACTACCAGTACAGAGAAACTCTAAAACCAGCATCACTAAAAGTCAGGCACATCATGAATCTATAACACATTTTTTCAGTATAGATGCTGTATTAGGCAGGTAAGTTTGTTTTCAAACCCACAGTTGGCTACATAAATACAGCCCCAAATGTCTTGCGATAGACCTGCTACACTGACATTTTACTGTGTTTTTAAGAACCAGATTTAGTCAAATGGTTACAAATAATTTGAACTTTGGAAAGCAAAATCCTTTTTTTTTTTTTTTTTTCCTGTGGGCTCTGTGCTGGAGAAAACAGGTGATTCATGGTGCAACATTATGCTCTTCGTTTCAGTGCTGCAAAGATTAGATTAAGCTTCTTGTGTACAGTGTGTGTCACTGAGCCAAAACACTGCCGTGGAAAATCTGGTCCCTTCTGCTGCAGCACTGAGCACACAACTCCTCACTTTGGGAGCCCTAATGGTGCCAAGGGTCAGGCCAGGCACCAGTTCTCAGCTATGGGTCAGCTTTCCTGGCTCTGTATTTGCATGTCTTTGTGTGTCCCTCGGGTCCATTTATCTTAGGTCTAGCAGGATGGCCCTTCTGTGTCCTAATGCATTTGCAGACAGTGACACAGAGCTGTGATATTCCCTTCCTCCACCTCGTCTAACTGCTGAAATTGAGAGAATTGTAACAGAGTGATTTCCAGCAGAGAACAGGAATCAAGAGCAAGGGACTGAACCTTCACATGTATTCATGACCACGCACACTTTTATGGACCCAATAGTACTGTCAAGCATTTCATGGGGCTTTCTATCAAGGACACTATATAACAATAAGTTGTATTGTACTGCACTTTCAGTGAATATATAAGGTAATTGGTGTGCAGTTCCCTAGACTAATACTGGAAGACAGGCACCTGTAGACAGAGAAAATGAAGTTTAAAAATCTCTTTGCTGACTGTGTTCCCCCAGCTGGGAGAGTAAAGCACAGCCAGTAACAGCCATAGTTTAGTTGTTCTTAACCCTCTTCAAGCCTGGGTCACATCCTTCACTGCTCCCCCATCTTACTAGGATGGAGCTGGGGACTGGTTTAATTTAGCAGCGGAGGGAGGGGTGTGTGCTTACCCTCCTACCCCTTTCAAAGGCTCAGAAGAGGGTTGCCCCTTTCCACAGTGCTAAGCTGAAATATAAGCCCCAGGACATGAGGTGTTCAGCACACAGAAGGCCAGGAGAGTGAGAAGAAGTCCCTGCTACCCTGAGACATGGTCCAGGCTGCTGTGAAATACTGGCTGCTCCCAGGCAGGATGTCTCCTTAATAGCTCTCAAGGGTTGTGTAACACATGCTGTCATGGCCAGTCAATGAAGCACTTGGGCAACAGAAAGAGCCAAGTCTGCAGCTCTCTTCTGAGCAGTTTTCCCAGGCCACCATCAGTAATACAGGAGAACCCCATATTTTCTCTGAGGTTGCATTCAAACAAGATATTCAGCATAGAACCCACAAATTGTATCTTCACATTCAAGGTCTGATCTGTCAATTTGTTGTCCAGCTGCAGTCAGCTGGATCACTTAGGTTAGCTCTTCTGGGCGTGGTATAAGTCCTTGAAACCAGCCCTTAGCACAGTGCATGGCTGGGAATCCTCCTGCTGCTGAAGTGCTGGATATGAGCTACAGCCAGGAGGAATGGTGTATATTTTCTTTCTTGTTCTCTCTTAGTGAGCCTTCATAGAGCCATTTCATTGAGATGTTGAGTCCCAAATGTCTGGAATATGATTAGGCTATCATCTTTTCATATAGATTTCATTATTATTATTATTTTTATTTCTAACATTCACCCACTTAACCATGAACAATGGTATTTATGAGGAACATGTCCATCCATACATAAATATTGCTGGTAATATGCCTGGGGACAACCACTTGCTAGGCAGCAGGACTTTAAATATGTAGGCAGTGCATTAAAGCCCCCCACAGTGATTTATCCCCTAACTTAACTTCCACAGGAGGAGGTCATACTGCAAGTTCTGCCATGTTCACAGTGGCTGAAGAGCAGCTTACAGTGTTAGAAGCGCTGTGCACCATGGTAATATTACACTCAAGAAAATCCATCACCCATTGTTGCCAGGGCTAGTTAAGGATTCAGATCACCTACCTGTGTGTGGGAATGTGAACTTGCACATCACTGGAGACCCTGGAGCTTTATTTCCACCACCCTGTGTATGCAGGCCCATCAGAGTGTCATCCTCTGACCAAAGGACACAGCAGGTGCAAAGCACAAAGAAAAGTGACTTGAGAAAGGAGACGAGACCTGTGACTCAGAGATTTGTCCCTCATAATAGAACAATGAAAAAGGCAGCAGCGGGATTTTGAAAGCAACATCCTGAGAAAAAATGAAACAGTTCTGTGGACATTCCCCATCAGATGTAGCACTTTATGTCAGAAGAAGAAGCAAGAAGAGACAGCACACTGTAAACTCTCCAAAGGCAAGATCAGTAGTTGTGGTCCGCATGTGGCAAAATATGCAATCCAGTCTATGTATGACCTGTCTTCCTGTGCGCTACTCAAAAGCAAAGACTTCTAACAGGTTAGGTAAAGTCATAAACAGAAGTTAAGTATGTTTGTCAGTCTGCCTCTCTAAGAAGGTTTTATAGTACCCACTAGCTGTATAGCAACTGTGTTGTGATAAGAAAAAAACAGATACAATATCTGGCATCAAATATTTTCTTTTAAGATGGCTGCAGTACTACAATCTAAACCTCTTTCTATATCCTATGGATTACTGTAGTCTTCCATGTTATTGTTTAACCGTGTCTAAAGACAAATGTTTTATATTAATTCTGATTTCCTTTGAATTGTCTTATTTCATGCTATTGAGAAAATTAGTCCACTGAATCAAGGGCAATTCTTACTGTTGTGTAGCTCATCTTGCTCATTATTCATTTATGAAGGAGTGAAAATCCTTTATGTAACTTCATGCTTCTCTTGCTTTCAGTACTCCCTGTAAATATAAGGAGTTGTTTTTTCCGACATTTGTAACTGCGTTGGGAGGTGGCTGGAAATTGCCAGAGAAGCAAAGGAAGAGATAGATTAGTTTAACCCAAATCCAGAAGGAATCTAAAGTCCATTTTGCAGGAAGTTTGCTCTAGGATTGCTTTGGGCCTGGGGAAGCCAGCACATACGCTCCCAGTGTATGTCCAGGAGCTGCACAGTGTCTGCCTTGAACTTTGTGAACCTTTTCCCAACAGAATATAACTGCTGGGCAAAATGTTCTGTGCAGAGCTGCAATATGCAGTTATGTCTAGTTCCCTGGGAATCTGGAAGCACAACTACAGCAAAATTGAATCTTTTTTAACTTTGATATTTTGGGAACGAATAATCTCAACACCTGCAGATTGCAAAACTTTGCAAAATATTCACATGGATTATATTAGGTGTAACAATATCTAATATAGTATGTCCTATTTTTATATCTATACTTTATATATTCACACATATATACTATTTTTATCCAGTATACTTTTTGGGCTCCCAGTGTAAGTGACATGCCCAGTGTATCCTCTGTCTTTTCCCAGCGCCCATGTCCAAGAGGCAGACCTAGCCCTGCTTCAGAAATTGAGCTTGCAGATTGGATGTGGCCCTGCAAAGGGATTGCATTACAGGCAGAGAGGCCAGAACCTTGGCTAGTCCTCATCCCACATGCCTACTAATGCACAGTACATGCTGGCACAGGGAGGAAGGGATTTTATGCCATTATGCAACTGATTTGAAAGGTGCTAAGAAGCTGTGGGATGTCTGTGAATGTTGCAGTCGAACACATATATGCATGTCACTTCTGAAGATAGTGGCTTTGTCTGATGTGGAGGCTCTTGGTCTGGTGGTTGATAAAATCTCCCTTCCTGAGAGGGGAGTGAATGACAGAGAATTAAGCTCCATTGCTTCTCCCGGAGGTAGAAAAACTTTTGAAGAGCTTATTTCTTATCTATTTGTTTCAGCAAGGCAGGGCTACATTGTCATCCTTGTAGACTGATCTTGCTCATTCTCTTGAACATTATTCGTTCAACAGGAAAGTAAATATCTCTTTGAGCTATACTTCTCTCCCCCACTTACTTGGCAGGAGACACCTGTAAAAGAAGATAAATAATGTGTCAAACATGGTCTGCAGAGGATTCAGCTGAGCAATTTCTGGCTTCCCCTGCCTGTCCTCCAGCTGTTGTGCCCCTAGTAACTTCAATTGCTGTACACAGGTTTGGCCTGGCTGTAGTTTCATTCAGCTGGATCTGTAGTTCCAAATATTTTTCTGCTATAACAATCTGGCTGGGCCAGGACTTCAAACCTCTTCCTGCATGGACTGGGAAAAACATATAGTAACTATTTCTGCACTCTGCTATGAACAAACATTTAATACTTGTAAGTAAAAGACTTCAGTCAGAGCACTGGGTCAGCAAACTGCTTCTGTGGGAACCAGAGTCCCATGTGTCAGGTTCATATGTACCTCACCTCATACTCCTATGGCTTGGCTTGCCCATTTTTTCTACCAGCATTTATCAAACTTTTATGTGATGACTGCCAAAACTCCTCCATGAATTTTCCCTGAAAATTCCTTTATGAAAGAAAATTACACTCAAACAAAGCTGAAAGGTGATTACTTTCAACTGAAATTTCCTGTTATTTTTCAAAAAGAAGTCCCATCTGCCTTGATTGTAGAATTGTGATGTCCCACACCAAACCTGTTGTTCTCTAGCTTGCCCTGGGCTGAGATTGTGCTTGTAACAGCAGCAGAGCCACATCCCTACGGCAGGATCAGCATGGAAAGTGGTGGCAGACACCATAAGACTTGGAATATAGCCATGGTGCCGAAGGGGCAGAGTGGAAGGGAGTGGGAGATATTTATACCACAAATATCCAAGAGGTATTTTAGAATGCAAATACTCAAGGGTTGATTTTTTTGCCAAAAACTTGAAAATTCTCTGAAAAAGATAAAGGGGAAAGTTCTTAAAAGCTTCTACAGGAAAAAGATTAATTTCAGTCATCTCTAATGACTATATTAAATGATGAATATGTTCTGTTAACCTAATTACTGTTTAGAAAATGGATTGCACACTGCTTTTCTATGTGCACCTCAAACATAAAATATTAAAATATTAAAAATCATCTTCATTTTCTAAACTCACAGGGATTTTCTAGAATTAGGCACTCTGGGTGTATGGTAGAAGATACAAGACTTTAACTGGACCTCTGAGTAAGTCTAGTGATCTGGGATTTTCCAAAACTCTTTACTCATTGGTGTTAACCAGTAATATCTGATGACTCCTTCCCTGTCATTTAACACAAGAAATTTTCTCTCCGTAAATCCAGTGACTAAAGATTTTAGGTCAGTTTTTAAGAGTGACACAAGAGACGTTTCTCCATAAACTCCACAACAATAATAAATAATGCTTTGTGTGTAAACTTGTAGGTCCCCAGTTAACATCCTCCCTTCAGCTATTCAGTGAATTTCATTGGTGAAAATACTCTACTCTTGGTATAAGCCAGTAACACTATCCATATTCACTATAGACCATACATGCAGGGAAAGCAAAATATCAGAACTGACATTAGCAAGGAGTAGAGAGGTTTCCAGAAATTTAGAAATGTCCATTTCAATGAGGGAGCTAAGCAGGACAGTTACAGAAAATTGTGTCATGAGTGGCAATCAAACATGTAAAGGGGAGACAAGGCAGCTTTTTTTTGGTTGTGGGATTTTTTAGATTTAAAATAAAATTTGTTTCTCTCTAGCTGACAGCTCTGAGGGAGAAAGATTTTTTTTTTTAATTCATGTTATTAGTATAAAAGCTTATTTTTTGAAGGAGCATTTAATAGTAAACTACTTACACCAGAAGAATTTTTAATTTCTTAAGAACAAAATACAGTCCTTTCCACAACTGGATTATAGATTGATTACAGGACATCAAAAAATCAAATAGATTGATTCATACCTGTTTGCTTGTTTGTTCTTGCAAACCACATACTGCATGTGCATTTGCTGCTAGTATGATTTATAATAATATGCTGATAGTATTAACTGTATGCAAAAGCTTTGCAACCAGGGACCTGACTGAAACAGTTTAGAGACTAGTCAGGGACTGATGAAAGAGTGGATACAGCACATGGGGAAGTGCTGTGACTGACAGGGCAGTTGTCCATGTGCTCCCCTCAAATGGTAACTTCTGGGATTTCTTTTTTAAGGGGATTCTTCAATCTTATTATTTGCTTGCACTGCTCTGGAGGCAGGCTTGTAGCTTTTGGGAAATTATTGCTTCAGAGTTGTGATTTAGAGAGCTGAAGATGTGAAAGCAGGGAAAGAGGCAAGGTTGAAAGCTTGGAGGCAAAATGCAAAAGAAGTTACAAGTGAGGTGGAAGAACATGGCACTGCTGGTAAACTTTGCAGATTAAATAAACTTCTCTGGCATGATAAGTGATGTTAATAAGCACAGAGCATTCCTGCGGCAAGATCTGGATTGCTTGGTAAGCTGGATTTTTTTTTAGAAAGCTGGTGTATACACAGAGCCTCTGGGAAGGTCACACATGCACAAACCAAGAATGCAAGTTATATTTTCAGTTTCAGACTGGGAACTAGAAAGCAGAAATTCTGGAAACAGTGTAGGGGCTATTTTGGATGAACAAATGAATGAACAGTCCCAGTGTGAGGCTGGTGCTACAGAGGCTGATGCAATCCTTGTGTAAGTAAATAAAGGGATTTAGTAGGGCTAGGAAGTGCTAGTGCTCATGCTCAGATACCTAGTAAATATGCAGAAAACTGGAAAAGCACTACAAAAACAACTGAAATAAATTCTGCCTATCATTAAGAGACTTAAAATCTCTTACAACTATTTTATAACTTATCCAGTGGAAGCTTAAAAAGTAATTTGACTAAGATGTTCAATTTCAATATCATTAGAACACCTTTGATGCTGATCTCCCTTGTGGTAAAGGGAAGATGTGCAGAAAGGAAGAAAGGAAGACATACAAAGTACCAGGAAAAGTAGTTTTCCTTATATCAGTTGCTCTACAGGAGCTGTTTGTCCCCTCTGTGCAAGTGTGTTTACACCTCTTACCCGGGGAGACAGGCTCCCCTTACATATAACCTCACCATTATTGTCGTTTGCTGTAGGTAAGAACATGAATAGGGGTGATTACCTCAGGGAAGCTGACCCACAGTAATTTTTTCCCTTGAGGTGAACTGTTCATATGTTAAAGTCCATAGAGAGGTCCAAGGGCTGTCAGCTGAGGCTAGCCACATTTGGAAGAAATGTGGCTTTTTAACAGGGAGGGTTAAATATTTAGGTCAGACTATCTAGGGATATAAAGGGTTGTCCTTTAGTTGCAGTCTTTTAATCAAGACTAGGTGCCTCTGTAAAAGACACACTAATTGTTCAAACAGAAGTTAAAGGTTCAACATGGAAATTCCTAGATAAAATTCTGTGGCCTGTTAGGCTAAAAGCTCATGATGAATGTTGCCTAACCTTCCACTCTATTAATCTGTGAAAAAAATGGGCAGAAAATTGACAGATAACCAAGTCCTCTGCAGTTCAGACTGAGGATAGCAAGAACAGAGTTATCCAATTTGCTGGAAAAGGTAAAAGGAATTTGCAAATAAATCTGCCAGAAAAATGGCAGAGAGCTGGGTTTGGCTGCAGTAACTCAGGGCTCAGTGGAAGAATTTTTGGAACAATGTGGGACTATCCAAGAAAACAGGGAGGTATTACTGGTGCAAATGGCAGAGACTGTACAATGGAGTGACAGGCAGCTCTTGAAAGAGGAAAATGAGTCCGCGCTAGAGGAAATGTCGCTGCTGATTAAGGGGGTTAGGGTGAGAAGTTATTTGCTAGTTCTGACACAGAAGGGAAGAGAGAGTAATTTGGGCAGAAAGGTGAGACAGCCTTGCAGGAGAGGGTGCAGAGGCAGAAAGTCTGGACACTGTGGAAGAGAAGTGAGACAGACAGTAGAGAAGAGTTTGAAGGATACCTGCTTTGGAGAATACAGAAGACAGCAGAGTATGAGCTTTCATTCATATAGCACATGCTTGACTTTAGTCACAGGCTTACCTGATGGCATTACATCCATGCTACTGAGGGAAAAAAACAGGCCCCTCACATGATATAAAAGCAGTGCATTCCATTTTAACCACTCCATGGCCAAAAATAAATTGTGCAGTCATCCTATTCCAGACATACCAGATTGATGACTGAATAGTTAGAACTCAGCAAGTTAGGTAATTTTGCACTGAATATAAATGAGAGTTGTAAGATAAATGACATTTAGTGACATTAATTAACTGATTAAATTAAACCTGATATTTTAATCAGAATTTGTTTATGCAAAGCTCTGGATAAAAAAGAAGTGGAGTTTAACCTAGTTACTTTTAAAATTCCAGTTACCATAACAACTTCTTGTGATATCAATTAAAGGTGGTCCTTTCTTTACATTATTTTTAGAATTTGAGTTACCATAACAACAGAACGCTGCTTCATTTGCAAAGAGTTAAAATACGTTGTTGTTCTTCGAGAAGCAATCAAAATACAAGTGGGATGCCAGGAATTAATACCCCGGAATGGTTGCACGAACACCATTTTTCAAACACCTCACTTGTGGCACGAGAGCCTGATGGATCCTCTCCAGTGTGACAGGCTCAAGATGTTCCTTGGTTGCTCAGATCAGGAAGACATTATTTATCAGTTGGAAACGAGTGGGGCTGTCAGGCACCAGAGGTATTATGAGCTGTCAGATCTGCAAGGAAAAATGATGCAATAGCAAATGAATTCACCTGGCCCTCAAGTGTTTCTGGAGGGCAGGGAGGAGAGTGCCTCTCAGTGAGGCAGCGACCCTCTGCCGTCTCCCCAGAGATCCTCAGTGGGAAGAGAAATATGCTGACAGATCATTTCAAGGACTGTGCTGGGCCCCCTCAGAGGTCATCCTTCTATTTTACCTCTGGCCCTTCTTCTCCTGGGAGGGGTTTTCCTTTATGCAAGAGCTACACCTGTTGACAGAGAGCAGCCTTGGTATGAACTGCCTACAGTAGAGGACTGGTCTAGTTATTTTTTCTGCCCAATCCCACAAGAACCTCCATGAGACAAAAGCATGGGTAAAATTAAAAATCAGAGGTGTCACAGTAACCAAGATGTGGAAAGGGCACCACAAACATGCACACACATATCTGATCACCATCAAATTAGCTAAGGGCTTGCACTTGTATCCCAAGCCTTATTTTAAGATAACTGCTGCTTTAACTTACCTCTGAAGGGAGGTAACTAACAGCTACAGATCTCTACAGGATCTGTTCAGATAGAGCTCTTCTCTTGCTGAGCTGCATCTTAGAGATCCCATTTACTTGTATGTAGAGGAAGGGGTGGCCTTTAAATACTTCAAAGCCCTCGAACCTACAGAGAAAATGCTTTGAAGCAAAAGAGCAGCTCATGAAGCAATGGAGTAAGGTGCTTTTCACAATCCAGATGCAGGCTAGAAAAGATGAGTAAGGTGGGCATCAGCTCCTGCCCTTGCTGCCATTCTGGGCATTGTTATTCATGAGAGGACACTGCAACACAAATGCAGTCCCTCTTATTCTGCTGTGTTTTCCAGTGGGTCTAGGGAGATACTCTAGGCTATTTCCAAACTGGCGAAGAAAATGGGATGTCAGAAGGCACAAGCCACTTTCCCCCCACTTACATACTTCCCACACACACTTGCATATTGACTGCAGAAGAAAAGCAGACTTATACTGGATTTCTCCTGATGCCTTTTGGCAACAGGGTGAACAAACAGCCATAACGATCTTGCATTGTTCTGCACTGACCTTTTGTCCAGGCAAAGAATGCAGATGAGGTCCTGAAAGTAGGAGAGGCAACCCTGCATTCCTGGTTTGATTATGGTCTCCTTACTTAATGAGTTTTTAAGAGGAAGAGGAGGAGGAGTGGGTACACAGGGGAATTTGCATGTGCTCCTGTGTCTGAGGCTTATTTAATTAAAAGACAATAAAAACGTCAGCTGTTGCAAGTTGCAATCTGGATCCCCTTCCGCTTCCCTTATCTCCTTTCCTTCTTCTTCCTTCTTTCAAAGCAAACAGATAAGTCATGGGGAAGAAGGAGGTGTCAAAGGACAGGACTGCTGCAAAATGCCATGTTGTGCTGATTTATGTTGGGATAACATAAATTGTTAGTGGGCTCAAGGCAGAGTCTGTGTTCTCTCAGCAGCAGCTCCAAAGTCACAGTGTGCTTTCTGTTTCAGTGCTCTAGTAGATATGACTTTGGGATAGCTTCCTTCCCAGGACAGATGGCTTGAAAACACAGTCTCTTCTAGTGGCAGCCACTTTGGGGCAAACCCCAGCTGCTCCTCATGGGTGCTCTGACACAGTCCCTCTCCTTGGATCTGCTGGTGGGTGTCTTCTGTGCATGCTCCTTGCCCATTTAGGTTGAAGTGGACTGCCTCCCTTGGTGAAGGCTTTGAGACAAGCTACACTGGGAACAGCTCATTTTCTTGATGCAGACAAAGGTGTGCTCACACAGAAAGCTTATCTGGCTGAGCCTTGTGTATTTCTCATCATCAGGAGGGAGAGGGCCATGAAGATCTGGGATTGAGGTGGAGCCAGCTTGTTGCAGAGGGCCAAGGCAGCATCAACTTACCCAGCAAGATTGCCTCTAACCTCCTGCAGAAATCTGATTTTATAGAAAGGCAGAGGAAAGATTCATACCCACTTCCAATTCCTTGAGATCATCTTGTGTTAGTCTCCTACCCAGCTGGGACACACTGAACCTGTGTCTACTTGAAATTTTATTACTTGAAGAGAAATTGAAGGAAAGTATAATCTCAGGCACTGTTTGCCAGCTGGTTATCCTTCCCTCAACAAGTCTGGGTTCTGGGTGGTTTGTGCTATAGGGCAGAAGGTGCTGTGAGAAAGGCTATGGGCATGGTATAAATGCCAGAAGGGGCTAGCTCATGTCCTGCAGACATGACTTGTGCAGCACACCAGAAGTCCCAAAGAGGCACCTGTAATCCAAAGCCCTTTTGCTGAATAAACTGTTCCTATTTTGAACAGAAGCCATCCTGCACCTGTAATCCAAAGCCCTTTTGCTGAATAAACTGTTCCTATTTTGAACAGAAGCCATCCTGCCCAGGACTAGTCAAGGTTTGCATATGCTGAGGCTTTCAATAATGTGTCATGGTTCAGAAGTCACTGGGTGGGGAACCCACCGGCAAGCAGGGCTACCTGTCGATGGACTGAGCATCCAGGCCCTGCTGAGTCATTCCCCAGCCTCTGGGCAGTCAGATGCTCAGAGATCCTGGCTCCCTGAAGCTGAAGTCAGCATCAAATGACTGGTAAATGTGAGCAAACATCTGTGGTGTGCCAAACACAAAAATAATGCTGCAGTACAGACAAAAGCTGAAGTACTGGTCATGGTAGTGAGAGCAATAGTGCTTCTTATGTTACTTTGTATGAATCTGGTCTCATACAAAAGACTGTATATGGTCTTGCAATGTGCTAGTCTTCATAGCTCCTGAACAACTTTCCTTTGGAAGCCTCTTATCAGCTCCTAGGAAAGCTAGCTGTATGGAGAGTGGATTGTTTTACTACTGCAAAAAGGAAAAGCATAGATGATGGAAATAAATGTATTGACAAGTGAAACTAATAAATGTTCCTCTTGCCTGCACTATCCAGAGGTGTTTGACATACCAAATTATGACATAACTGTAGGAGTAATAGTTGCAGCTGTTGCCTTTGTAAAATGATCTGTAATGCCACATGCTAATAAGTAAGACAACATGTCTAAGTCATTTTATACCGTGCCAGAAGACTAATCCCATGCCATGCATGCACAGTGCCAAAAGTGGTCATATCACAGCAGTAGGATCAGTCCTGGAATAATCACATCCTTAGGAAAAAATCCTCTGTGTAATACAATGAAATCCCACTTAAACAAGTCAACCTTGTGAATATATTAGAGCAGCATCCCCGGAGTACTGCTACTGTAGCTTGTTTCTAGCACAAAGTGGAATGCTCATGTAAAAATGAAGACAGGAGTAGAATATTTACTCAGGTGAAAATAGGCTTCTTTGGGAATCCTTATGGAGAGAGACAGAAAAGCTGCAGTTAACATATGGAGGATATCAAAACCTAAACCCTATTGTATATAACCAACCTGTCAGACTGGTTCCACACACGTAATCCATACAGAACTCCACTTGTCTTCTGGAGGAAACTGCTTTGAGCTAAGATGGGGAATCATCCCCCTAATCTAAAGAAGTTCAAGCCCTTGATGCATTTTACAAATCATACATTCATCCTGAATAGGAACAGGATGTCACAGAGTCCCGAGACAGCTTTGTAAATCTCACATTTAGACCTACAAAATCTGGATTATTTTTTTCTCCTATTAGCTTTAAGTACCACCTTTGAAAAAAATGCTTTTGACAACTTGCTTCTAAGTATCAACACACATATATAAGTCTAACAAATACATGAAAACTGTCTAGTTATTGGATAATGACACCAACTTCGCTAATTCAGCTGTGCAACACAGGGAGATGTGATTTCCCTAATACCTGGGACTGAATAATTGCAGCATGTTAAGGCATATTTAAGCTTCAAAATCACATTAGTTTTTTGTATATCCATGCAGAAGGTCACCCAAGTGTAACTATTCCTTGCTTTTCTTTCACAGAATGGTATTTATTGTATCTATTTGCAGTTGCAAAGCATAGGAAGAAGTTAAAAGAAAAATGATTGAACATGTTGGTCTGACATCCTCAGGGTCTTTTAAACATCTGTTGAGCTTTCCATTTGCAAGAGAAGCTGGGGGATTTGAATAGACTGAAGCTAGACTATTCATGGGACTCCTCTGCTTTCCTCAGCAAGGGAAAAACCTGACCTTCAATAGTTTCTGAGGCACAAACAAGCATGCATCCACACCAATACTTGGAAACTCATCCTCCTGCTGCCAGCCTATTGCTTCCCAGTTGGAGCTTAGCAGCTCAGCCTTGGGGCAGTAGCAGTGGAAGAGGGTACTGACATCAAAGGAATGCTGTACTCTTCTCCCATGCCTTTTTCAGTTTCACACTAGCTATTTATGTGTTGTTGTGGAGGATACACAACTAGGTGATTTCAAAGTATCCTGAGATCAGCACTTGCACTGATGGTCCTATCTTTTGCTTCCCTTCCCTCTGATGTCATTATGTCTTGTCTTTTGTTGATCACCATATAAACCATGCAGATCTGGAGAGGTCTTTGAAGCAGAAACTTCAGTAGGTCTGGACATTTTTCTGCCTTGAGAAGTACAACCTCTGGTCTGTCCACAGGGATTTCATGTCAAATTCATCCCAACTCATTGAGTAGTTAAAGGATAAACACAATTTCTCTCTTTTTTTCCCCACGTTATATTTACTGATCTCAAGAAGCTGCCGTTCTATCCAAGTGGGATACACAGGGTATGAAGGCAGGTGAGAAAGGTTTCCAAGGAAAACAGTGTGCAAAGCAAATACACTCCCACAGAGCTTTGGCACATGCTGTTTTCAGACAGGTTTTGGTAACATCGTAAATTAACAGGTGATTTGGGATAAAAGACGAAGAAAATGTCCCCTCTGTAGGCAGAGATGACATATTTACCCAGTGAGTTGCATGAATTCTTTTTTGCCCAAGTAGCTCCTGAATCATCTATACAGCTGTGTATACAGTATGGTGGAGATTTCAGACCTCTTGGTAGTCCTACAAGAGGCCACTACAAGTAGTGACAGTAGTGTTCCAGAAATTCTCCTAAACAGATGGCCTCTGCAGACCAGAAGTCCCACAAATGCATTGGAGGGATGCTAATCAATTTTGCATGCAGTAAATAAGAATGTATTCAGAATGGAACATTTTGAGGCTTAGTCACTGAAAACAGCTTGAAATTATTTATTGGAGGAGATTTTTGTTTGGGGGCCAGAACAATGGATGAGAAAAATCAGATCATTTTCAAAAGTTAATAAATCTACCCATACAGATTTTCTTTCTTCTTATCCCTCTTTCCCTCATTACTCATTTTTCTGTCACTTTGTCTGTTGTCTTGATTTACTATAGCTTTTCCCAGAGCAAATTTTCTAAGAGAATGTCAGCTAATTAATTATTGTTTCAACATCATTTTTGTCCTAGACCTTTGACCTCTTGGCAGCTCTGCAAAGCATTCTGAGGCATTTCATATTTGCTTAATAAATATTTCTTTTAAACAATAAATGGAGAAACAAGACAAAGAATGCATTCTTATCCTTCATTGTTATCCTTTTCAAAAAAGGAAGAAGACAATAGAGGCAAGTTAGAATAAAACCACAGGCCAAAATCACTTGACAGAGATCAACACATTAGGTCCCATGAAAAAATGGCAGGCTTGGCACCTAATATAGGCCAGAAAGGAACACGTCAAATTACATTATTTTACTATTTTTTATCATTAACTTTATTTTATTGACTTTTATTTCTTGATTCCTCATGTGAGTGCATGTTCTCTCTGGAGTGGCATTATTTATCTTTATTCCAATGAGGAGGGGATTTTTCCTCGCTGAGACTGATGTGCCTGTGCGGCACTGTAAATCATGGTAACAGCCATTCATGTAACTCCCATACATGGTGCTAGGCAGGATGGTGCTGTGCAGGGCCAGGAGTTGGACTCAATTATTCTCGAGGGTCCCTTCCAACTCAGCTTGTTCTGAGATTCACTGAGTGATGCATCTGGTACTTTCCTTTGGAGGCTTAATCAGCACTCCTCCGCCTGCTTGCCTCGTTGCCTGCCTTCAAGTCCTGGCCAGAGAGTGCAAACCCCCATTACAGAGCTCCTCTCTTCCAGGATGTGGGGGAAAAATCATCTCTCTGCAGTCACAGCAATATCAGTGCTGGAAAGAGGGGAGAATCCAGCTACAGCCTCCTCGAGGTCTCAGGACTATATTTAAGTGTCTGAGTTGAAGTGGTGGCTCTATGTCCTTGACAGAGTTTGGTGAGAAAGGAGACACACCTCAAAAAATTCCAATGGTCTGGATAAGGCACTATATATTAAGGAGTAGAAGGCATTAAGTCAGGACATCAATGTCTGAATGCAGCCCTGAAGGCAAAGTCCCAGACTATCTGCAAAGCCAAATATACTGCCTTGGCTGCATTTTACACAGATTAAGGGTTTGGTACCACTCCAGCTCTCCTCCAGCTACTCATCCCATGCCCAACCTCACACCACCAAGGAGGTATCTGGCCTTGTTCTTTCAGAGCATCTTAAATCAGTCTGATCATTTCTTCAGAGAGAGTTTTTAGCCAGAGAAATTAATTAGGCTAGATTAATCCATTTGATTTGATTTTATTTCAGAAGTTCCTCACCAGTTTGCTGAGCTCGCGACTGTCAGCCTTCCCTTATTGCCATAGATCCTGGGCTCCTGTGCCATCAAAGTGGATCCAGCACTGCTCTGGCAAGTTGCAGATGTCTTTTGCCTTTATTTCTTTGCTATACACAGTGGAAATGGGAGAAAGCATGAGAAGACAGAGCAAAGTTCCACAAGCTGTGGTCACAGTGGTCAGGCGGTATGCAGAGAACAGTATCTCAGCCAAAACATAGGGCCCGGAGCCAAGGTTTATGGATCCTTTTTGTCAGTTCTCCTACACATTTCCTGCAGGATTTTGAAGGAATCATTTAAGCTAAATTGGGCATTTGCATCCAAATGCACAACTATAGTGGCTTGATTTTCAGAGGTGCTGAAAGCTTACAGCTTCTGTTCAAAAAAAAAAAAAAGGAAAGCTGTGAGTTTTTTACAGGGCAAGAAGTGCCTGCCCTTAGAGTCCTGGTTTCCTCATGTGATGTTCATCTTTCTTTGCTTTTGCTTTCCACATCTGTAGACTAAGGAGAGCAATAGCTAAATTAAAGGGCTCAGAAAGAGTTAATTCAGTAATGTTTGCAAAGATCTCTGAGATCTCAGAAGGCACTATATAAAATGCAAAGTATTATTTTATGAAGATCAGTTAGCAGCACTTCATCATTTCAAATGGCACCAATTATACACAATGTACATTGATACATTTTCATAAAGTGCTGCTGCATTTGATTCAAACTTATTTGCAGTCTGATAACTATACAGATATTAATAATACCACAAAGAAGAGACTTTTGTATAGTCTTTTGTTTTTTGAGGGTTTTTTCCAAGTGTTTTTTTGTATATACTGAATGTCAGATTTACCGGTCTGTGCACTGGCCTGTGCTGGTGCTTGTGCTGTGTGGGTGACACAAAGCAGCCATAAACTCTTGTTGTCACCTTCATGTCACCAAAGTAGGGGTGTAAAATCCAAAATGTGTTTGCTAGTGAAGCTGGCTCTGGACAGGTTTAGTCTCTGAATGCTAATGGGTGAGATCTTCTCATGTCCTTTTAAATAGAATAATTCTTCCTCGAAGAAGTAACTAAAGCTTTCTGTAAAAAAGTCTCAATGAATACTTCAAATTAAGATCATGCATATAATCTCCTGTCCATTTCCAGAATAAAATAGCATAATTTACCCAGGTTCAATAAAAAGTATCTAGCCCCTCCTTCCCACAGCACAAAAAAATAAACACTCTTCCTGCAGCTTTGCCAATCTTTTCTTTTTCAGACTATACATATGACACCACTAAAAAAAGCTCTCAAATCATAGAGCTAAACTCAGGCACACTGTGCAATTTTGTGTGTCCAACATTCATTTCTCTGACAAAACACTGGAAGGCAAACCAGGAGTTTTCTTTCATCCTCTCACCTCTATCTCTGTGAGTTGCATCTATATTCCCCCACCGTATTCTTGGCCTTTGTAATTGTTTTAGAATACTTGTGTTCTTTGGTTCTTTTTCTTTCTGTCCCACAGTTGGCATGCTGCAGAGAAAAAACCCAGAGGCATCGTAGTTGTTGAACAGCTTGAGAGCTGGAGCTAGTGTGTCCCAGTGGCTTCTGAATGGACACAGGTGGGCCTCATTGATCTGCATTTAACCATATAGAAACGTCTGGTGTGGTCTCTTCTGTGCTCACAGCTTTAATACATGCAGGCAGAGGTGAGCCAACCCTGCACATCACCTGCCAGAATTTTCCTACAGTCAGGAACCACCAGACCTACCCCCTGTCCTTAAAGAGCAGGGACATGCTCAGAATGGGGTCCATCTAAGGGAGTAAGTCCCACTGCTCCTTCTTGTAGCTCTGGACACTTTGCCAGCCCAGCAAGAGCTGCTGGCCAGATTCTTCCTAGACCTTGGCTTCAGGTGACCCAGGGCATTGCGGCCTTCCTGCAGGTGGGAGCTGCCCCAGAACCCCTTGGAAACAGCATTTAGCTGCAGAAGCCCAGTGCAGCCCCTCTGCCAGCTGGGTGCTGACAACACCAGGGCCCTGGACAGCAGCCGTGCTTGGGCGGGGGGGAGCTGAGGTGCCTGCAGAGGGTTCCAGCGTCCTGTGAAGACTCACACAGAGGTTTTACGACTAGGCACCGTCCCTCGCTAATGCAGGAGGCAGAGAGAAGGTGGTGTTCATATGCCTCTGCTGGAAGTATTTAACCCTGTGTTCTTAAAGGCACAGACAGCAAACACAGAGGGCACTGGCTCCCTGCTGATTTGAATTTGCAGTTCACTTGAGCTCAGTTTCAAAAAAGCCTTTCATTTGAGTACATAACATATCAACTTCCTCAGTACCTCACCTGCAACTTCAGAAAAAACATTCACAGTTCTCTAACCTCTCGCAGTGATTCAGACAGTCCTGTGCTTCAGAAAATATCTAGGAATACTCAAAGAAATTATATTTTCAAATGAATGTATTTTCATCAGGTTCTCTTTGCATCTAAAACTGCGCTGTTTGTGAGTCTGATCTGTTTTGAGGACAGCTGCATAATTTAAGTTATTGATGGAAGTATCTGTAAGATAAAGGTTTCAGGTTTTCCATTTTTTTCTCAGCCATATTTCACTCCCTCACTTTGAGTCCATGCCAGCACAGGGGGTTTAAATATTTGATGGCAAGAAAATTGTTTTATTTAGCTTATAGTTGAGCATAAGACTTTTCTAGCAACAGAACCACAAAAATTGTCTTAGCACAAGATCTAGAGGAGAAGAGTTTTATGTGCCATCACACAACATGATGAAAGGTTCAGATTGTAGAAGTGAAGGCTGGCTATTGACACAGTGGCAGGGAAATGAAGTTCAAGGCATAAACCAAGAACAAACTGCAGATACAGGCTGTGCATAAGAAATGAGTGAGCTGTGTTGAAATGGACACCTGAAAACCTGCTGAATTTGTGATCTCACATCTAGGACTAAACCTGCCATATTTATAGGAATGACACATGGTACTTACAGCTCTTCGAAGTGGGACACCCTCACTTGCTTCAGACTGAAACTCTGGGAGTACCCCTGGCCCTCAGGTGCCTAGGAAAAATGATGTGGTTTTTCAAAAGTATGAGTGGACTCAGTGCTAATTGTAGCATCTTTAGATTCCTTGCCATGGATAAAAGAGTACCCAGCTGAGATGTGGAATCATTTCATTGTTCATATGCACAGATATCTTTTTATGCCCAGTTTTATTTTATATTTTTTTATTTTATTTTATTATAGATGTACTGCATTCTAAGCACTGTAATCCCACATCTTCTCAGCAGAAGTGTTTCAGAATGAGGAGGGAACAGCGTGCAAAGTTCATTTTTCAGGCCTTCCCCTCTGCTGACCTAAGATATAACTTGGGGATAGATAATAAATGAATAACCTTAGTTTAAATTTTAATGGGTACACCTTCACATGGAAAAATTTGCCAAGCTGAACACTTGCTTCCCTAAGAGAGACCCAGAATATAAAAATGGGTTATTATAACACACAAAATAATGGAATAAAAATGTCTGTTACTGTGTTTGCTTATTACACACTTGGATCAAGCCACTTCCATTATTTTCCCTCCAATCTTTTAATGAAGTTATTGTGTGTAGAGATTTAGCAGGATGTGTTTCAAAACAGAGATCTTTTGGTTGGGCAGAGCTCAAAAACAGAGGCCTTTCACACTGAATTAAGGCAATAATTCCCAATGGGAAACACAGTAGAGAGGATTCATAATTTTTTTTCTCTACCTGGCATTGACTGTAAAAGCATGCAGCCATGCAGGTAGAGTATGTTCTAGCTGCTTCTTACTGCCTTTCACCTGGAGGTCAGCAAGCAGGGAGCAGAGAACAGGAGCCTGGGCAGAAGGATGTCATCTCCTGTTCCACTTCCATATTTAAGCTGTTAACAATAAGTGTGTTTGGTGAGTCTAAATTCTGCCCCTGCAGCAGTAATTCTGGCAGCACAGTTATAATAATTTGTTGGTGAGTATGCAAAATGAGGAGAAACACAACAGGCTTGAGGTGAAGAGAACCCCGCTTTATATCTCGAAATTGAACGTGGAACTCAGAATGGGATGTGAGAGAGCTGGGTTGCCAGGATGGGTGGTGAGACCTTGTACAGCAAGGTTTGGTACCTCAACAGGCGTGTGCAGAATTTTTAGCAGCAATGGAGTTGATGTCACCTCTGTTTGGGTGAAAGCTTGGCCTCACAGGGTTAACTACTGAGTGAACAAGAATCAGAGGGAACAATTCCCATATTTCTCTAAAGGAACTATAAGACTTAGAAGTGTAATTAATCATGGCAAGTCCCAGACCAGAATTAGAATGCACACGACCCAATTTTCAGGCTTTTAATGTTCTTCTTTAATTGAACTTAGTGTGGTTTCAGCTCATTTGAATAAAGCTTCAGATGTATTTGTATTTATTCTAGTTTGAATGATGCCATATGATATTTCTCAGATTCAGTGAGGATTGTGGAATTCTCATAGGTATTTTAAGCTGAATTTTGACGGGAAAGGTTGCATAGATTGTCACACAAATGGAAATTTCCACGGCTACCAATAATGTTAATCCAATGCCATGACTGACTAATCCTGACCACATTGTGCTCAATAAAGAACTAAACACGGATTTCTGCAGGTTGGTTGGTTTTCCAGCAATACCAGCAGCTATCTAACCTGATACAGCTTGAGGAATTCGCATGGATAATGGGCATGGATTGAACAGCATCCCAGAAAGCTACTTTTATAAATAATGCCTTTTGAAGATCACTAACAGAGTGCAATGTAGGGCTAGCTCATCTGAGCTCTGGGATGAAATGAAGATCTTATGCTTCCCTCTTTCATAGCACAGGGACAAGATCAACGTACCAATTACTGCAAGAGATATTGCATCAACTCTCAAGTTAATGAAATTAAACAAGTCCCTGGAGCCAGCTGATTTTGCTGCTTCATTAGTGGACCTTTTGTTCAGACTGTTCTCCCATAGCTCCGTAAGAGCCTGAACTCAGGAGCTTGCAGCCAAGGAGCCATTTTCGCACAGAGATTTTGTAGTAGGTGCAGGTCAGGTCTGAAATGCAAGTACCTGAAAGGCTTTGCAGCTGCTCTGCCAGGTTACCTGGCTAGATCCTGTAGAGTGCTCTGCAAGTGCAAGTGCAGAGAAGAAAATGATGAGCAGGGTAGTGAATTCAGCAAGAAGCAATGAAACCACTGTTCTGTGGCAGCCAAGCAGCTTGTCCTTAGCAGCAGGAGAAAGGCCAAAGCTGGGTCTGGATGGCTCAGAAGTTCATTTGCATTCTGCCAATACACTTCAAAGCTGTTGTGCCTTCAGGGAGAAAGTCCCTACAACTATATTCCCTTGGATTCCAGGTTGTGAAAGAAGGCCAAAACAAGCCCTACATGCTCCTTGAGTCCCTCAAGGATCTCAGGAAGGCTCTTGCAAAAACATCTGACTGGTTGCCTTAGCCCTTCACGTAGAGATTAACTTCGCAAGAACCTTGAGACTTCTTTCATTTCAGCTTCTGGAGTTATGCCTACTGCTGAGTTTTGGCTCTGCTCGGAGAGTGTCTGCCCTCCCTGCAGTCTCTGAATTTGTCCAGTTTTCATCCCCATCTTTCATTTTAAAACATAGTACTATTGTAAAGACTGCAAATCACAGAATAGAATCATTCCATCAGAGTTGTAGTGTATTTGGGGACTACCCAAATTCTGGCAAGATTTGACAGGAAAATGAAATCCGTAAGTTCTCCTCCCAAACCTTGTTCCTAGTGTAGCCTTTCACCTGCTTTTTTCCTCCTTAACCCCAAAGCTAATACCCTTGGGACAAAAGAGAATACCCACGTGTCTCTGTAAGATACAAACACACTTTCACTTATCTAAAGTGTGGGGATCCCATGTGCTGATGGCTGACTTCTTATCAACTACTCTCTGAGCTACTTGAAGTAACAAGAGGTAGGTGCAGAGCACCTGTCCAGGAATGGAGCAGACACAGGCTGCCTCTCAGTTCAACATGTTTCTCAATAGCACTTTCATTCCTCTATATCCTTGTTTTGCTAGCCTGAGGAGAGCCATCTCTGTGTTCAACTCCTGTCAGAAAAGATGAGCTACACTGCTGATTATTTGCTAGTGGGAAAGTTATTCTAGTGAACTGTAAGAGAAATCATCTGCCCAGGAGTGCTGTCAACTGCAGAAACATACAGATTGAAAACAAAGACACACACAAACAACTTGACCAAACCTGCTGGTCTGGGGTTACAGGTGGTTTCAAAGGGGCGTAGGGGTGAAGATTGTAGTACCCATGGACAACAAATTTGAACTGGGTGCCTAATTACATAATCTTTAATAAAATTCTCATCCAGCATCTGGAATTATGGACTTTGTTGTAATTATGCCACCAATATTCGTCTCTTTTGATGCATAAAATACTTGAACATCTTGAATAACTGTCAAGACTATTCCTCTTATCTACCTCTTGTGCAGCTCCCTGGAATTCAACCCATCCCCAGGCCAGGCTGTGTGAGACATGGAGTAGACTGTCAAGGAAGACCTCTGTTCATGCATCTGGATTTCAGTCAGTCTAATATTCAAGCCTGTTTGATGGAAATGTGATGTTCAGTCATGCCTGTGAAATGCCTCTTGTTGTGGAGGAATAATTGGGTCATTGAAAAGAGTCTTGGATGTCACTTTAATCAGGTAGCAGAAAGGTTTGCCCAATGAATAGTGTTCTCAGCTCAGAACAGGAGCTGTATCCTCTGATGAGCATGAGATGCAAGACCTCCTTTAAAGCCAGGGAGGGAAAACAAGAGATATGAAATGAAATAGTAAGAAAATAGTAAACCCATGAGGCCAGAACGGATGGAGATCCATCCTGAAATATGAACAGTTTGTGGTGGCTGAGACAGCCAGCCACAGCCTGCAGATGATACCTAGCCTTCCCAGCATCACTGTGAAGCTCTAATAGGAAGTTTAGGAAGTCCCACTTTAAAGCAGTTGTCCGTTTTTGCAATGATTCTCTGCAGGCACTGGAGGTAATGTGGACTAGATTTTGATATCTCTTTGAATTTTTTGTATGCCATTCCTGAGACTATGGCTTAAACTTGGTTTCCAGAGTGAGAGCTTGATTTTTCTGCATGTTCATCTCCTCTGAAAATCAGGTCCATCTTGTGTGAGCAGGTGGTTCCTTTTATTTGTCGCAAAACTAAAAAGAAGTTTTGATGGAAAACAAGTTTTATATCTTTTCTTTCATACAGACAACATGCAGAACTGCCCTTGGGGCTTTGAATATATTTACATCCTTTCACAATTAACCCTAATGGGACATATGTGGCATTTTTTTTCTTCTCTAAGCAGATACACTCAAAGCTGCAAAACATCCAGTGTTTAAATAGATCTCATTATATCAGATACACAAAATCTCTCTTCTTTATATACAGAGGATTAGACTTCTTTTCACTGTCATGCAACATTAAAAAAGGGAGGCATACACAGGCTGACATGGATTTGACAAAAAATTAATGATTTGTACATCACTTTAATGCTTTAAATCTGCAATTCATATATGCTAATTAGGTCATAATGGGGCTGTTTGAGAACAGAACTGTCATCATGTTGCTCTGTCAGCTTCTGGGAGCAGAGATACAGTCCTGCCCTGCCTTGGTTGGCTCCTGGAGTCTGTGCTGTAACCTGGCAGATCTATGACACCATTTTTTTTCTTACACAATTGTTTCCTGGATGTGGTGCTTTAATCTATCAGAGTTATGATGGCATATCTCAAATAGAGAGCTCCTGGATCCTGCAATACATCCTGGTGGGAATGGCATCAAGGCAGTATATCTCAGTGATTGATTCCCTGATTTTAAACTGTCACAATCTATCACACAGGGCAGCTGTCACCTTCCCAGATGCATGAAGTTGTATTTATGCAGTGTGCTATGAAAAAAAAAAATATATGACGATTTTGTTTACAGATAAGTAAGGTTGTAAAACTTAGAAAAACAAAAGGGGATTCAAAAACATGTCTATATTTTATTTTTCATCTAAAAAGCCTGGCATATCTCTCTATTGCAGAAGAACAAAACTGCTCCCTTGTTCAGTTAGGTCTCTTTAGTTTTGCACCAGTGGTGCAAAGACAAAAGGTGGCACAACAGAGGGTGAGAAAGCCAGAAAGCGCCTTTAAAAATGGGACAATGGGAAGTAGCAGAACTTGCAAAATTATAATGTTGCAGAGCATTGTGCTGTGTGATAGCATGATCTGTTGTCTTTGCTGACAGCTGCTCTTTCCAGGTTCTACCAAAGCTGCTTTACAGTTGGAACAAGGGTACCTGTATAGAGATTCCACATAGCATGCAGTAAAAGAGGAGAAAGTTATGTCTTGTGAGAGTTTCTTCAGGGAGAGTGTTACAAGTGCCATGGGGCTGATTAAGGCTACCTGAGGACACCTTGATTTTTTAGTCAGCTTCAGATCATAAAGGAGTATTTTCAGGAGGTATAATGTATTCTTTGACCTAGAAAACAGGAAGATAGGTTAAGTATAGATAAATGCCAAAATATTATGGTTCTGCAAGGCATTATATATTTTAAAAAGTTGGTAAGCAATAGTTCTACATAACAGCTGGATTCTTCTACCTATGGGATCCCACTATTTGACTTCTTCTTCGACACATTGTCTTCAGTCTCATTCTCTTTCTTGCTTCTTCTCCATCTATACACACAGGCATACACACACACACACTCTGACATCCATTCACTCATTTATAGTCAGAATTGAACTGGTGGTGAGTGAGCGCCTTCTACAGCCAATGAAACCCATCCCAATAGGATATCAACCAGTCAGGTCTTTCGTTGCCCTATACATCTCTATTGTACCTTCTAAATGTGGTGTGTTTTCATCACATTAGCAGAAATTACACTATTGCTTATCCATTTGTTAATAGTCATTTTCAAGACATAGAAGTCCATTTCCTTACACTTGTACATGGTCATTTATTGAAGCAGCAGCCTTCTTATAGCATGCCTGTTTCATTGTCAAAAAGCACATTCAAAGTGAATCGTGAAGGCAAAGCTGTCCCGTTCATAATCTCATTTTTCATGCACATTCAACAATCTAAATGAAAATATAGGAGGCCTGCTACATGGAATATCTTTCCTGCTCTGTGGACAGAGTGCCAGGGTACGTGCTGGGTGATATCAGAAGTGCTGATGTGACAAATACTGCAGTAGTGGCCCATTTTGACCACTCTGCAATACTTTCGTGCAAAGTGCTAATGTAGACCGTATGGACTACAGAATAGCTGTAGGTTTTGTACTGTGCTCAGAGTCCCAACAGAGATTAAAGCTCTCCTGTGGTTGGTGCTGCATACTCATCCCCCCTCCCAAAGCTTGCAGTCAAACAGACAAGATAGATGAAAGATGGGAAGTAGAAGAAGCACACAGAAGTGAAGTGATTTGCCTGAGGTCACACAGCGGGTCAGTGATGGAGCCAAGAATAAGAAGCCTTGCTACTTCTTGCCAGCATGATGTCCATTGCCTAAAGCTATGTACAGAATTTCTCTGAGGCTGAAATGCTCAGTCTTCTGGAGGGCTGCTGCCAGCAGCAGAGTGCAGCTGTGCCATGGAACGACAGCTAATACTTCCTACAAGGGAGCACCAAGCATGGCTTTGGCAGGGCTGGAGCACTGGGCACTGCAGCCAGAGTTTCTGTGGCCACCCTGGCATCAGATCTCCACTGATCTGGCAGCCCTGAGGGGTAGGCATATCCTGATGCAGGACAGGGGCTGTGTGCATAAGAAATGTTCTCCAAGTCATCTCACTACTAGGCAGTATTTGCCAACAGTGATATGTGATGAGCTTTCTCCTTCCCCCTTATCTAGGCTAACTATGTTTTACTGATTGGCAGAATGTCTTGTGTTGCTCTTATTCATTGCATCTTATTCATAATGCAAGGGATACCTTCCCTTTGCACAGGGAGTCCAGAGACCACAAGGGAACTTGAAATATGTTTGCATAAGGCCTGCTTTTAAAAGTTTATAGTAAAGATGCCCTGCCACTGCTAATCCATGTCTGGCTTCCACATTGAAGTAAAATAAATAAATACAAATACCTCTGTAGCATCACGAGTATAATTGAGCACAACACAAGACAGGACAGGGACAACCTTGCTAATGTCTTCTCCAGCTTTTGCTGACTTTTCTGAATGAAATCTTCCCCTGACACGACAAGCAACTGGAGCCACGTCAAAGGAAGCAATGGGGAATTCAAAACAGAAAGCATTTGTCATAAGCATAGTTCAGATTTCCTTTGACTAGTATGCTGAAGTTTCATACATATTGTAATTTATTTAAGCCCTGGGCCTTTTGTCCTTGCTTAGTTGCATGCTATGTGGTGCAGCAGACCAAAGCAGGAGAACGTAATAACTGCATGGAAAGTGCAAGGTGCAAAATGAGGGCAGGTAACAGCACTAAGGTGTGACACTCTGAGTTTGGTAATAGTTCTAATCTGAGGAAACAGACAAAGTGCAATCTTTAGTATGTGTTTTGTTTGCTTTATTAGAAATTGACTCCTGATTCTCTGGATACAGCAATTTTGATAGCAAGATCATTAATGCCAGATTGATTTTTCCAGTAGTCCTTGTGCCACTCATCGTTTCACATGTAAACACACTGAGAAATAAAATCCTCACCTTTCCAGTAAAATATGGCAGCTCTTTCTACAGGGACTTGTGGTATTTGGTGATGTTCACCACATAGGACAGGAAATCCATTGCTAAAGAGGCAAGGTGTGAAAATACTGGCCCAGTTTCATTCCAGTTGTCCCGAGCATCATCACTTACGTCCTCAGAGTCACCAGTGTCATACTCCTTGTGGCAAAAGCTGAGCTCAGCTTTTCCCCAAATGACCCTGATGCTTGGTATCCAAGACACATTGGGTCTTAGTCCCAGGGATGTCAAACACTCAAATCCACAGCAGCCGTCCCACAGCAAACACAAATCACTGCATGTCCAGTGTGGCTGCCCAGCAGATGAGACACCCACATTGAGTGGCACTTTATCCTGAACATTCTGTGGGCCCAATTTCCAACTTTTTTAGAAATGCTTTCTCCTGCTCAAGAAAGCCAAAGAACCTTTAAAATAATTCTGACACTGCTTTCTGCTTCAATTTAGTTGCCTCTCGTTTCTGCACCTCTGTCAAGCAGCCTCCTTCATATGCATGTTGTCTGTCATCTTACTCAGAAAATGTAACTATAAAGCATAATTAGTATTAATGATGTGAGAGATTGAGTTTCTTATTTGTATTAATTGCTGCTTAATGCTTTAAATGTCTCTAGCACTTAGAAGAATTTTAAATTAGAAGTATTCCTTTCTGTAGTGTCTTCTCGGAGGGGGGCTCTTACTGACTGGCACTGAGTAACCCAGAGTGTGCCATGAGGTTGTTTATATGTTCAGGTCTGTTACCACTAAACAAGGAAAACACTGATGGAGCTTGCTTAAGGGGAAAGAATTATTTCACAGCTAGTGCTGCACTGAGCTGCGTGTTTGGATTTTAAATAAAAAACACTGTGGAGCTGGAGGGGCCTTGTGTGAGCTCCCATTGCTAGTCCTTCAGGTGAAGGAGGAACTCAGCTTTTGTTGCATCTTTGTGTGTGGGTATGGAAGTCAGTGCCCTTTTCTCTGTAAAAGGAACCTCTGTAAACCAATATCTAGGGCTACCGGGTAGCAGCACTTGGCTCTGCTTTAACAGCTGGAGGATGAGACAGCTTTCCTATATGGAGTATTGATTTAGGCATTTAAGTTTGTCATGTGTGTCCATGTATCACCTTCAAAACCAGTGTCCCCCAAATTCTCATTCTATTGCTGCAAATAGCAATGACTGCTAAGACAGCGACTTCTTTGGGAGACTGAAACAGTCTCAGAGTCAAGAAAAAATGTCGTTCTCTCAAAACCTGATCCATACTTATGAATTAGATATGTAGAACAAGGATTCTGGCTGAGCAAGTGGTGTGGCTGTATTTATGCCTATGTTACACAGGAACACTTCCCTAAGGAGAAATGAGAATGCACTGCCCACCAAAGGTACCTGTGAATCATATGAATCTATCCATAGGAGAGGTTTTATTGATGTAACTGTTTCACAAAGGGTAAGCAATATGAAAGCTCTTGGACTGCAAGAGCCAGCATCTGGAAGCAGCCATTCCCTATTCTGTGCTGGGATCTGATGGGATTGCTTCGCTGCTGTTGCTTTGCAGTTTAATTCAGTTTCTGAGTTCTGCTACCGGTGGGCAAGTTGTGAGTGCAAGAAGTAAATGCTGTGACTTATTCTGGTCAGATGGGCTGGTTTAAGAGATTCTTATGTTCCAATTCTCTCTTATTATACCACAGAAGTTCACAATAGGATTGGCCAAAGGGAATATGTGCATCAAACCATCAGGGTTAGGACTGTGTGACACTGTTGGACCAAGAAATTAAATGGTAAGGCAGAGGCTGGTGCTGTCTTCCACATGTTCCAAAGCCCTGCATCCTGACTGGAAAAGGGACTTCAACAGAGGTCAGGAAAAGAAATTTAAAGATTCTATCTGTTGAACATTGGCTCCTAGAGTGAGACTGCATTTGTTGAATGTACCCCAGAAGGATGGTGGCAGCCTGCAGGAAGGAGAAATCTTTCACTTTTTGCCCTCAGCTGGGGTGGGAGGCTTTCAGGGGTGTGGAGGCAGTTGTAGGTATCCATTATCCTCATAATTTTATGTTATGTGCATGATAGGAGCTGTGGTTTGCAGGGACGGACGTTCCCCATAGTTCTCTGTGTGTCTGTCTTCTGGTGAGTACTTCCCAGCCAGGGGAGAGGACACTGTGTTATTGCACACTAAGATTGCTGTTGTGGAGCTGTTCTCATGCACCCTCCATAGTAACTCGGAGTGGAGGAGCACAGGGAGTGAGTTTCACTGTAAAGATGCAAAGTGTAACAAAGGTGGGCATCACCCAGCTGCCTGGGTGGGTGTCCTAAACAGTGTGCTCTCACTGACAATCAGTGGGCTTGAGAACTTTCATATGCCAGAAGCCATAGTGCTCTGGCAGTGGGCTGCCTGGGGTGGCTGCATGCTAAGCAGTGCCCAGGTCAGCTGTGCTCCCAAGTGCCCACTCTGTGCTCTCAGAGACGCAGCGTGGCCCTTTCCATCTTGCTGTTGTGATTTTCACAAGGACTAAAATGGCACGTTTTCCAACCCATTTAACTTTTTACTTCACAGAATGTTTTAAAATGATACGTTTTTGTCAAGCTCACAGATTTTAAGTTCAATAAATAAATCTTCCTATTTACAAAAGGGTTTTGATCTCTGCAAATGTGACAAGTGGGCCAGAAACCACAGGCATTTAAAAGGTAACTCAGACCCATAGCATGCATTATATTTAACTACAGGAGCAGCATACTGTATGCAGGCATTTTATGACAGAACTAAGATCCCAAAATCCCTTATGTTGGGTTGTGTCTGGTCTTTCTCACAGCCCTGGGACAGTGGTGACTGAAGGCTGGCAGGCAGAAGCCTGCCTCCTTCATGATGATCAGCGCTAAACCCTGCACCAGAAACGATGCAGTCCCATTCCTCTGAGTGGCCAGAGTGCCTCAGCCTCCCCGGGAGGGTTCTTGCCTGCATGTAGCAGTCTGTGGTCTTGGGGATGTGCAGCACAGCCTTCCACAGAGCCAGGCACCTTCCTGCACTCAGGCTGAGTTGGCTGAAATGATGCACTGGTTGGGAGGGCCTCAACAGTTTACCTGGATTAAAGTGCCCTTTAGCATGCACAGTTGAGGGATTTGGGTTGTTTGGGGTCCTTAGTCATGTGTCTGTCTTCTCTCTTCACAGCTGGGGTGAAACACACGTTTGTGATGAAAATGGGCATTCAAAGTGACACTTCAGTTGTAGTGTGTCTTGAGCTATTTGAATTCTGCAATTCTCAAAATACAGACATGCCTATGCAATGTTGACTTCATCAGCATTCTGCATTTTCATTGGTAAGCCCAGTGCAGCCTGCCCACAAGTTTAGTGTAGCTATTGCAGAGGAAGAGGAGAGGAAATGTCAGCCAGTCTAAACACAGAATATTGAAAAGGTCAACATAATAGAGCAAGCTGCTATGATTCATAGAGACTTTAAGAGTCTAATATTTCATCTCATGACAAAGATTGTAATGAGAACTGAAAATGGCACAACATTAATTCATCTTTGTGACAAACACTATAATGAGAATGGAAGTGTACAAGCTTCAAATACTTGTGTTACTGATCTGTGGTCCCTGTAACAGGACACAAACCCCAACTGCTCACTTAGAAATAGAAATCTAAAATCAACAACTTCTACAGCTATTCTGAACAGCCTATTACATGTTCTGATGCTAATGCAAGCAGAGAGCAGCGCAAGCCTGCCAAAGTCAACCAAATTTGCTGTGTGCTGCCCAAGCACACATGGCCCACTAGCACAGCCTGGCTGCCATTGCATGACCCTGGTGAACTGTTTCCATGTCCGTGTGTTTGCACAGTTGTGTAGCCAGCAACCTGTTTGCACAGCCTTATGTTCACAATGGTAGAAACTCCCTGTAGATACTGGGAGTCGGCCTGGGGGCAAAGATGATAGGCTGGCTTGTTGCAAGAAGTCCCTTATTTTCTGCCTTTGACTAGTCCTTATATAAGTGGGGTGGGAAGGAACATGTGTGTAGAAAACACTTTCACTTAATACATTTTTAGTCGGCATTTTCCATGTTATCTTTAGGGTCACAGCAATATAAGCAGAGCATGCGTTGCAAGTCTAATTTTATATTCTGTTGGTTTTCTTTAAAAAAAGAAAAAGAAAAAAAAGAAACAGAGAAAGAAAAAGAAAATGGCATATGGACTCTGGCATCAGTTCTTGGAAATGCTGAGATTCATTAAATAAATAGACATGTACTTCAAGCACTGTGTTACAAGAGACTGCAATATCCCACTTCGCTTTCTGGGCACAGCCTCTGGCTTCAGCTCCCCAGGCTACTGTAAAATGGTGAGACTTTTGTCCTTGTAGAGTGTCACTATACGACCCTTCCACCCTATCCGGAGGTTTCCAAGCAACCCATCACATTCCAGGTATCTGTCTATAGCTAAGATCTTGATCCACTCCCCTGAAGAGATTTAATAATTATGTGCCAAGCATCCTGGAAAGCTTTGTATGTCTGATAAAAAACAAAGCAAAGAACAAGCGCTTCTCAGAGATGTAGACCAAAACACAGCTTGGCTAGTGGGATCCAGCCTTGAACAGCACACAAAATGTTCCTAGAGAAGGGTCGTTTTTCTGTCTGAGAGCAGGAATCCACTATTGGATCACATTAACCTAAGGGATGACGTTTTTAAGAGAGATCCTTGTTGATCGCCCTTTCCATTCCTTTCCCCCCATGCTCGAAATTGCAGAATTTCCTTCAGGCAATGGAAGCAATTTACATGCTTAAGTAACATTAGGAAAGTATTTAACGTATATTTAAGAGTGTCACAGTGCAATTTAGCAGCTGGAAACAAGGAGCAAATGAACACCATGTGACATACCAGCTCGTAATGGGCCATCCACAAGTGCTCCGTGGAGCATAGTTTAAGAATCAGTATCTTCTGAGTTTTAAAGAAATCCATATTAATAAAATACTCTGCCTCTCTCAAACACACGCATACACACAGGCACAGCGACCTGTGTGTTTCACATTGCAGACAACACAGCCAGAAGATGCGTTAGCCACTAATGAAACGCGGCTCTGGGAAGGACTGTGGCAGCTGCTGAAAAGCACAAAGTCACGATACACAGCAAGCTGGAGTGGGAAGTGAAGAGAAATATTGTATCAGGTTGTAACTACACGAGGAATTTAGAGAAGCAGAAGGAATACAGAAAAGCAGAATGTGATCACCCACACTGAAATTTAATTAGCCCCCAGAGCTTCCACCCCCTTACCAAAGGTGTCATAGGACTGCCAGCAAAGGCGAGCGGTTACTATTCTTGTGCTTGGCAATATACAAATATGCAAGATGATATCATTTATATCCTGAAGACTTAACAGTTCAAAGCCCCCAATTAGAGTGTCAGGAAGGAAAGTGTAGAGACAACTGAGGAAAGTTGGGACAGGAACAGGGAAGACTATGTGAGGTTAACTGATGGTTTGGCCTTGGTGAGCATGTCTGTGAAGCTTAAGGTGCAAATGTGTGTCCACTTCCAGGGTCAAAACTTTCTTGAAAAAAGTGAGCTAAAACAGGGAAGGAAAGGATGGTCAGATGGTCAAAGGATGGTGGAGAGCAAGCTAGGGCAAATGTTCCAATATTTATAGTTGTAAACCTGAACCTAACCTGAAGTTGGTTTAAGGATCTCTCTGACTTCATTGAAGGCCAAGTTTCACCAGTGGTAATTTTATGAGTAATTTTAAACTTCTGTGACATTTTAAATTGATTATTTTGCAATTGGTTCCCACGCATCTCTTTTCATGCTAGAATGTCCCATTAATTCATTTTTAATTGATCCATACGCTTCCAATTTTCTGAATCCAAACAAGTGTAAAACTTGAGTAGTCAAGACAGTATCTTACAGTAAACTTAGTATCTTACCAAAGATAAAGTTTCTGTAGAATACTTTATGTAAAGAGAAAGCATCTTACCAAATATAAAGTTCCTGTAGTTTAAACTGCCTTGCTGATGTCAAAGCTGGCAGCTTTGTGTATGCATATATATATATATATATATATAAATACAAGAAGGTGTCTTGAAAGAAACGTGTGTTCCCTGAATTTTACTATTTTTCCAAAGAAAGTTGTCTTGACTATGGTTATTTAAACTGCATTTGATCTCAGAAGATGTAAGGATGACTAGACACCATGGTTACTTGATTTCTGCAAAATGTAGCTGCTTGCCAAAATACAGTTGGAAAAAATAATATTTAGCAAAACTCTTGTTAGATGCTGTGGTTTTCTTTTGTCTCCCCTCAGCAATATGGAATACGTCCATGCTGACTAAAAATATTCATACTGCATGGCATACATAAAAATTCTAATTTATATTCTCATTCAAAATTAAGTTTTGTGGAAAATGCCTATCAATCTTACTTATAGAAAAGAAAGATTTTTTCCTATAGCTTTATAATTGTAACAATATGCAAATATGCTTTACTTCTCATTCTAGGGAAATAGGGCTTAAAATGTAGAGGGTGTTTCGAATTTTCAGAGTCTGAAAGGATAAGCTCATGGCTTATTTTGTGTCAGTAATGAACAGAAAAAATTGCTTCTCGTACTTCCATTTGGCACTTATTTTGTATTTCTGCAATTAAAGTGGGACTATAGTCAAATCAACTCTAAAAATGACACATTTATCCTCTCGCAGTGACTCCTGTATCAAATTCCCTCTGATTATATATCAAGAGATGATTTCTCTAGCTGTCAGCACTGCAAATTCATCCTGGGATCTCAAACTGCAAGCTGCATTCTTTATGCTTATTACAACATTATTCGTAACAAAGACCGAGGAATGTGATGTGATTGAGTCTGGGAGATGCAAAATCCAATCCAGCTCGTTCCCCCATGGCACGGTTGGGGGCACAGCAACACAGGGAATTGGTCTGACACAGCCGTGAGCCAATATGCCCAACGGTGCTACTTTCTTTTGTAGGTGTGTTCATAAAACTCCCTCACACCGACTTTCTAACCCAGAATAAACTGTCCGGGTTGGACAGCACTAAAGCTATATGAACACCCATTTGCATGCTGAATAACTTGCAAAGACTCGTGTGCAGTCCCAGAGTCCCAGCCTGCAAAATACAGATCTTCATTGAAACACAGGCTCTAGTCTCATTTCATCTCTCTTTTGGCTTTAAGAATGAAGAGATACCAGTGTCTGTTTTGCCAGTTCTCATGTAACTAAGTACATGCCAAGCTTTTAATTTTTCCTTTTTTTTTTTTTTTTTTTTTTTTTTTTTAATTTAAATCAGTCTCCTCTTGCTTACTTTTGCCCAGAAAAACAAAGCTGCAGTCACATAGGTGCTGGAGGCACAGTCACGGAGCAGGCATGGTGTAGAAGCCCAGAAATGTTTGCAAATGCAAATATAGGTGCCTTCCCTTTGCTAGCAAGATTCATGGTAGCAGAGGTGTACCTTTCTTGTTCTTAGTTCGTCTTCAAGTATCACCAGCCCCGCAGGGATTCTGGCATACCTACCTCCAGCGGGCAAGATTCCCCAAGTAATTTCTCCCACCCAGAGGTCACTCCCTCTGTGGCAGGTTTAGCAGTGTGAAGTGCTCCCCCCAGGCTGCCACTGCTGCCTGCAGCTTCTTACCTTGAATCATCAGCAAAAGGAGATTTGTTCTCAGTTGGAAAACAGTAAGGTGGAATCACAGAAGACACAGTGTCTGTTCCACTCTCCCAAATCCTCTACAAGGGAAGGAAGCCCCTTGTGTCAAGGACTGAGGGTCACCGATATCCTTACAGTCTCCTTTGCTAACAAGGCCATTGCTTAGGGAACTCTGCCCACAGAGTCCAGGGATGCAGGATGAAGGGCACCTGAATGGCTTCCCCCAGCTTCCAGTCCATAGCAAAGTAAACTCAAACTGCCATGTTAAGAGATCAGCAACTGTATTGTGTCAAGCATATTTATCACCAGCTCCAGGTGTGGGAGTCATTTCATTTTACGGGGTAGCAATTTAGTGTACTGCCACCTCACCAGCCTGATGAGACATCTTCATGCTAATTATGCTCATTCATTAAGTGCATACTGCCATGAACATCTCCTTTGCACTAGAGCATGGGTAACACAAACTTAGCTGGCAAGAGAAATACAAAAATAGTTATTGTTGCAGTAGTGCTGGCACAGGAGAGAGATGTTAACTTGCATACAGGCTCAATAATAAATGAAATGTTTGACAAAGAAAAATGAATTGGCAATGTTCCTCATCTTTCTAAGAAACTGACAGTGTATTCTGCAGCCATGGGGTCCACATGCTGACAGTTACAAAGAGGTTTTGTAAACACACTAATATAGACTATGTCAGCCTGCCATTAATTTTGGAGTTCCTTTTCTGGGCAGTTTGTAAAATCTAATCAATGTGGCATTTTTCAAAAAGAAAAAATCTATGAAAATTTTGAGCCTGTAATTGTGCCTTCCTAAAATAATAACAGGGAATCTGGCAAGAGAAGGTGAAAGCTGTACCTTTTGAATATGCCTTTCTTCCTGACTGCTGCTGGCATGTGTCCTGCAAGCATGAGC
Organism: Sitta carolinensis; assembly: GCA_032173965.1. Taxonomy (NCBI): domain Eukaryota; kingdom Metazoa; phylum Chordata; class Aves; order Passeriformes; family Sittidae; genus Sitta; species Sitta carolinensis. The sequence continues at coordinate 25,246,963 of CM063288.1, forward strand.
TTTTTCCATTGTGCAATAGTCTCATGCAAAATCTTCAGTGATACAGCGCTACTTGGAGGAATTGGAAACTTACAGATCCACTTTCCCTTCTGTCTTCCCACAATATATATGGTGTTAATATAAAGTCAATATCATGGCTTTCCCCTTCCCCTATATAGTTTTACCTGTTTATTTACATATTTTCCTTTTATGTCAAATCCTATGGCAGGCTCTACATATCTGAAGATGGGCTAGTTCCAGCCTCTCGATGCTTGAACTGCCTCTTGAACTTTCTCTGATTACACCATTATATATAATGAACATTATTAGTGCCATCAAGGCATGCAGAGTTGGTCACAGTGCTTACACTCTAAATCTGACAGAAGCAAAAAGGAGGGCAATAGTTTAAACAAAGGGGGAAGTGGAGATGACATGGAGGAGGAAATTGATTGCAGAAAGCTTTATGAAATGAGCGCTTAGATGAAAGGGCTCTGAAGGAAAGAAAAGATCTTGTTGGACTAGAAGTTGGGTCTGTTCCAAAATGAGGCCCCTACTCAAGAGAGAGTTTCTGTTCAGGGTAGTGTTTAAGCATGAAGTCAGACATTTGATGGGCTGGGGCACATAGACCTTAGGGAGATGTATATAAAGACAAAATGTGAAGGAAGAATCTACAGGAATGTAAGAGCTGGAGAGCAAGAGGCCTCATAGTTTGTGTTTAGCAGGGTCGAAGTCAGCAAAGTAATAAAATGTGTGTGGGGGAGATTAGGGTTTTCATGCCAGAGGTTCAGGAGAAACTGGCTATTGGAGTGAGAAGGCTTGCAGGAAGAGGTGCTGTCTTTCACTAAATAAACCACTATGCTGGTGGGGAGAGGCAGATGATTTTGAGCACATGAACTTTTCTCCAAGATTTTAGTAACATTGTTTGGAGACTTGGACAAAAGAAAAACAAATACACACCTTCTCCACTCTCACACATCTTGAACTCATTACTTGCTTAAATTAATTGCTTACTGTTTGTACCACTGTTGTGAAGCACGGACTTGAACATGAGGATTTTGCACTCCGGAGGAATGTCGAAGGTCTTTTTAGAAAGAGGACTGACAGCAGCAGATATGTCTTCATCCACAAACACCACAATGGGCCTAAAGGGTCTTGCAAACCCAGTCCTCTCATTTGATTTTTCTTATTTATGTGTAATTGAATTGGAGATTTCCAGCTATCCTTATTGTGTTGTATGGCTACACAAACAGGAGAAATTAAACTATGAGGAAAAACACAAGGTTGACTATTAGGAGGAAGAGAGCATTGTGAGTAGGAATAAAGGAACAGAGAATAGAGAAAGGAATGTATGCCCTGATGGTCATACAACTAACTTAAGATGGAGACAATCTGCTCTTGATGCCTTTACCATACACTTACAGTTTGATGGTGGTGTTTGAATACAGAACATCTGCTGTACTAGTATTAACTCTTATATTTTTATCTCTCTTCTGAGTACTGTATAGTATGAAGTTTATTTGCATTTTTTGAAATACAGATGATATTGAAGTATAGCATAGGCCATGGATGAGGCACAGGACTCTCTTGATGGTTAAGGCCTCCATATCATTGACATGAAATAAGTGGTGCAAGTTTCAAGGGGCTTGTAGAATAACTAAGAAAAAATACCTGTGAATACAGTCTTTCTTCCCCAAGGAAAAAAATAACCAGCCTTAAAACTTTCAACAACCTTTCGTTTAACTCAGATTATTGCACTCATGTGTGGTGTGTGTGATTTCTATATGTTCTCTACTTGCTCATGTTGTGGTTATTTGATTGAGCACCCTTAAACTCAATATGACAAATTATTTATCTGTATATTCCTCTGAATAAATGCAAGTAAGGAAGAGTCTCATCACATAAAAATCAGCCACTCTAGTGGCTTTGGCACGCAGTTGAGTAACAGCACCTTCTCTGTAGCTGCTGAACTGCAGGCATGGCCATGCCCGTGCTGAAGGATCCTGACTTAGCCAAGCTGTGCAAAGCAGTGCAGCTTAGGGCACTCCTTTCTGATCAAACCACCATCCTGCACACTGACGGCTGGTAGGCGGTAACCTGTAACACCATGGTTTAACATTTTGTCCTTTTTATTTTAAAACAAGTTTTACTGAAAAATAGAAGTTGTGTCAGTAACTGTGGGAGGTAGAACAGAGTTTAACAGGAGAAACAGTAGGCTAGTGAATAAACTGTTAGTGGAGGTGTGAGTTACTCTGTCTTTACCTACACTATCTGAATCATTTGCTTTCTTAAAATAAAAGAGCTGTTTATTTCAGACTGCATCTTATAGCTACCTTAGCTGTCAGAAGTCAAACATAAAAATATTCCTTCTTCCAGAGAGGGACATTCATCAACCAGTAAATATTACTCACCCCATTGATTATAGTGCAATTATATTTTCTCTTTAAATAGCTGTTAGAATTGGCTATAAAAGACTCATTTGTTTCTACTATAGACAATCTCTTTCTTTAAATGCTTCATTGTTTTGAATTAGTCATTGCAGTTTGCACAGCTGAAATGCCAAATGTGATGCCTTTCTGGGTGATATTTGGGAGTTATCTCACTCAGTTTTTCTCCTCTTTATTTAATGGCCTTCCAAAGGAACGTCCAAATCTTATACAAAGACTTTACGAGTTATTATGGTCACCCCTTTGTAGGAGATGCAACTTTTTGCAGCACCAGAAATTCTCTAATAATTCTCAGAGACAAACAAAAAGGCTTCAGCTCAAATGAAGATTTTTATCAGATAAATAGGGTGTCTGGAGACCTGAGTCTCAGACATAGCTCGTCCCTGCCTTGCTTTCTTCCAGCATTTCATGCACTGTCAGCTGAGGATAGCGAAAGCCCACATAAAGTGCTTTAAAATTTGCAGGTGGCAGTAAAATCTCCCTTTAACTGAGCCTATTCCTCCAGGTTTGAGTGCTCTCTCTAGATAGAAACTGCAAGACAAAGAACTCCTCACAAATATTGTAGAGCCTATGAACATTAACAACCCAGAGACAACCCATCATGTGGTTAATTAATTAGGCTGAATACTAATTAATTAAGGGGCATCCTTAGTGATTCTGTCCAGAGCCAGTTCAGCAACATTTGCATGGCCTGAGGCCTGAGCTTGCTGCTTGCCTTGACACAACACTGTGACAACGTGCAAGGGAACCATCAAAACACTGGGAAGAGTCCTGAGCATGCTGTATGGGATCTCACCGCCACCTGGCTATCCCTACAGAGCAGCGTGCTGGCTAAATGTAGGTCTGGCAACCCAGCACACAGCCTAGGGACTGCTTTGTTCATTGTCCATGTCTGTTCCCTCCAGACCTCTCTCTCTTACCTTCACTACTCTGACAGTACAAAGCTCTCCCACCAGCCAGCTAAAGTTTTAAGGATTCTTTTGAGGATGCTCTCAATATCTTCCCCTGCAGAGCAGCAGGGAACTTCCCAGCTGCAAGCAGCCTTAGAGGCCTTTGCTGTACACCAGCTTCCCATCACTACACTTATCATCTGTGGCACAGAGGCCTTTGATGAAACTGGAGCTTCTCTTGCAAATGGCCAGTCTGTGTGGGAAGACGTCATTCAGGGCGCTTAAGGGCAGGAAACTGTCCTCAAGTCTTTTCTTTAGATCCTTCTCAAAGACATTTTTTAAGCTTGTTGCTGTGTGAGAAGACAACCCTAGCAAGTCTGTCTTTGAATATAGAAGTTTCTTAAGCCTAGAAAGGAGGTAGAAGTGTACAGCATTTCCACAATGTCCAACCACCTATCTGCCATATGTGTGTGAGTGAACAACGGTCTTGTGGTCACATCAAAAATACATGTTACAGATTGAGCTGTAACTCCTGAACTCATTTTTAAGCAGTTTTAATGCCTCTGAAAGTGATCTGTGACATTTTATTAAAAAACAAACATCAACTGTTATAGATATGCTGTCACAGCTGTAAGAGAAACAAAACCAAGCTTAAAATAAAATTTTCAAAAGTTCAAGTAAAACATTAAATGAGATAATCTGAAGCTCTGAAGTTATGCTGAGATTCACTTGTCCATTATCTTCAAATTAGGAACCACCTGTTCTTCATAACTGTCTGTTTGTATGAATGAGGAACTCTGGTTTAATTAAGTATCATGTGTGGGTGGAAAAGGCTTCCCGACAGCAGTGAGATTATTAATGGACATCTATATTGAAATTCTTTGCATTTTTGAAAGGCTAATTACAATGTAAATTTAGTTTTAAATTATTATTTTGCTGGGGATGAAAGTTGTCATGTATTATTAGGCGTATTCTTTTTCAGATCTCAGGAAAACATTGGTTTGTCTGTATAAGCACTCTGTAGTCTCTTATTTTTTCCTAATTTGCACTATTTGCTCATGGTTCAATGTGCTGTAAAACACACCTCCATCCCTAGTTTAATTTTTATAGATTTTGGGTTTGTTTTGGTTTTTGTTTGTTTGTTTTGCCCTGCAACTCTCTGAAGTTTCAAGAAAATGAGAGACAAGCATTTTTACAAAGGCCTGCAGCTAAAATCTGGAAAAGGTGAACTTATCGTAGGAAAATAACCCTCACTGACTTGCTGGTACTTTAACATTTTAACTCCTAGTTTATTACATGTAGGTGGTGATGTTTGCAACATAAACTCAGATATGAGAGATGTCAGACCATGTTCTGTGTTAGTGAACCCAGAATAATTCATAAGTAGTTCGTCAGTACCCACAAGGAAAACAAGTTTCAGCTGCTGGACAGCCTGCAGCAGACCCAGCCCTACTCTTGGACATAGCTCAAACTACAGGAAAGGCAGTTTGGGTCCATTCTCTGAACCAACCTAACGCATGATTTGTGCTCTCCCTATTTTCTCACCTCAGAAGTTTGAATTTGGCCCTGGCACAGGTTGAGGTGTGAGCCTGAGAGGTGCGGGCAGTGTAGGTTAGTCAGTGAAGGCTCTCACAGACAGAATAGGGTCTTTCACATCAGGAATTTTGTGCCCACATGGTGTTTGCAAGCAGAGGGAAGAGAAAGCCAATGAACTAACACACCCAGGGACATGTTACTTGACCTGTTTCTGCAGTGACAGAGAGCAGTTGGCGGAACACCAACTTTAGTTTGGGATTTTCTGTGCTGGGTATTATTAGATGAAAGAGTGCTCTCTGGAGTGGGCTGCAGCCTGCCTGCCACTGGGCACAGGGTCACTTGGAGGCTAGTAGGAAATAGAAACCTCTGATTCCACACAGACTACATTAAAGATCTATCTGCTTTGCCACTGATGGATAACCTAAAGTTTACAGATGGGAACAACAGGAAAAGATACAATATCTGGTCACATCCGAAGGACCTGCAGAGCATGGTAAGTCAATTGTATGAAGTAAGAGCTTTGCTGGCATCGCCACTGATAGAATTCAATTAAAAGCTATTAGCATAACAAGCCATACAAGGGCTGCCAGAGTGCAAGGAAGCTATAAAGCATCTGATCGGGACTAAGAAAGGACTGATTTAACAATTTTGATATTTTCTGTTCCTGCCTCATTTAATAGTGAACAGTGACACAGTGCTGATCTGCCCAGTGGTATTTTTTCTTTAGTTTTTTCTTAAGTAAGAACAGCCTCATAGAGATTTCTGAGGCCTACATCCATATTCTGTTTGCCTTAAGGCTCTCTTGAAAGAAAATAAGCACTATATAGCTCTTGTTATGAAAGTAGCACAGTTCATGTATTGCTGGGGGAGGGTACCCACAGCAGGAATTTTTTGATTGTGTGAGAGATCTCGTTAGGTATTTGTTGAAGTCTCCTTGGCCTTATAGTGTGTGGCTGTCGACAGTTTCTTTTCAGAGCATTGAAAATAAAGCAGAGTTGTGAATTAGAGTAAATTCCTACTTTCTCTAGTGGTCTGAAGCAAAATTCTCATGAGTATTGGGGAAAACAGCCCTTCTGTGAGCCCAGTGATGCATGAAATACTAAAACAGTGTGTCTACAAAGGATTTGCCATGCCCTGAGCATTGCTCTCAATTTGCCTCACTCACCCACCCACCCACTCTGTTTCTCTGTGTCTCAGGGGTTTCCTCTAAATCTTCATGCCACAGTGCAGATGGGGCTGGCCTTGACATTGAGCAGTTGGCACAGGCTACAGGGGAAAAAGGAAGCTGCCCTAACCCTGGATCTGCCCGTTTCTACTACTGGGACTGGAGTTTTTTAAGATGGCTGGAAAGAAGTGATCAATAAATACCTTTAAATTATTAGAAAAAAAAATAAATTGCAGTTAAAAGGTTAAGAGCTTAAACAAAACTGCTTCAAAAATAACCTAACCTGGAGTACGGCATCCAGTTCTGGGGCCTCCAACGAGATGACAGGGACCTGTTGGAGCAGGTCCAGAGGAGGGCCACAGGGGTGATGAGAGAGCAGGAGCACCATTTCTGTCAAGACATGCTGACAGAGTTGGGGTTGTTTATCTTGGAGAAGAGAAGGCTCTGGGGACACTTTATAGCACCTTCTAGAGCCTGATGGGTGTCAGAGAGGGAATTTTTGCCAGGGCATGTAGTGATAGGACAAGGGCATTAAACTGAAAGAGACTTAGGTTAGATACAAGGAAGAAATTCTTCACTTTATGGGTACTGAGGCACCAGCACAGGTTGCCCAGAGAAGCTGTGGATGCCCCATCCCTAGAGGTGTTCAACGCCAGCTTGGCTGGGGCTCTGAGCATCCTGGTCTAGTGAAAGGTGTCCGTGCCCATGGCAGGGGGTTGGAACTGGTTGCTCTGAACTGATTCTATGATGACATTCTCTGGCCATTTCAATATAGGAGAGATGCTTTGCCCCAGATCAGTTCTCCAGGTGACCCTTTGCCTCTTGTGCGCAGTAATACTTAGCAATGCCACAGAGACATTGTGTCACTGCTGAACTTCCTTATGAGTTCCTGAGATGAAAGCTTGTATAATAATAAAAATAAGATTCATCTTTATTTTATTCCATAGTCCAGCTAAGGGCATATTTGTACTGGAGAAACAGGAGAAAATAGTATAAGAATTTTATTTTACCTAGTTTTTCCTTAAAATATCCTTTGTCTGTTTTTTATATGCACAGTAAGGTTTCCTTCCTTGCCTCATAGCTATGTAGTCATTCCTTGTTGTGTTATTAAAACTGAGAAAAAATGCCTTTAGTTGAAAAGAAACTTACTAGTGTAACTTACTAGTTAGGTCTTGCTATCAGGTATAGATCCTGATTTATATTTACTATCTGGGAATGTTATTAACTCAAATTACCTTTGTAGAATGAGAAGATACATGTAAATTACAGAAAAATAACTGTGATTTAACAAAATCAAGCCATTTTGTTCTATCTACATCTTCTTTAAAAAAAATAGCAGCAATGTTATTAAATTATCCCAAATCCATAGATTAATATAAACTATTACCTGATGGCAACATTTTGGAGAGAATTATTAAAGAATTATTTGGTGTTATTTTACAACGAGTTCATCTAGCTTCATGCTCTTGCAGCTCATTTCAATACAGTGTCAGTTTGTTTAGGAATAACTTTACAGACTTACTCTGCAGTCTTAAGTTTAATACCTTCCCACAGATAAATCAAAACCAACCAATTATTCTCCATTTTGCCTGAGTTAAGTAGTTTAGGATATGTAGGTCGAGTGGATAGCAAGAAGCTTCAAACCACATTTTCCAGTGCTTTCACGTTTAAAGCTTTTATTTGATTGTCTTGCTGTGGGGTGGAGTTGAATGTGTTTCCAATTTTGCAGTGAATTGTTACAATCTCAAATGTCTTTTGTAAGCTTCTTGGCATTGATAAGTGTAAGTGATTGTGGTTTTGAACCCAGCTCATAAGGACAGCTACAACACAATCATTCTTCCCCCTCTGCACATCACCCCCAGGCTCTGACTGGGGAATATTCCAAGTTTGCCAAAAGATGCGCATGGAAAAAACACTTTGTTTTTAAAAAATGTACAAAGGAAGACACAAATGCAGTGTTTATTCCTGTTGGCTAATATTTTCAGACTTAGTTATATACTTGCATTCGCATATTTTAGTCCCCAAGTCTAATATAATTTGCCAAAGAAGTTACAGTGTTCTCAGCAATTCTGCAGCCATGAGAAAGAATCAGGAAGCTGATTTAGACAGTTAAATTTGCACCTGCAAATTTATTGGAACACTGTAACTGTAGAAAATGATGAGTTTAGAAAATGTCTTCATGATTAGGGCCACATGAATAATTGATTTTTTTAGAAATGATGGCATCCAATTTTTGTAATTGGTTTTGATCAGACCTATTGTCCTGCTTAACAAAATTATTTCTTTTCCCTTCTCCAAAATTTTGATTAGTTCAATTAAAAAAGTCTGTAAAAAGAGGAGACAAAGAGATTCAGGAAACTGCTTGAGGGTGCAATGAAGTTGTTATTTTCCCTTGTTCAGTAGCTCAGTGCCTAAGAACCTTTCCCTGAATGTAAAGAGACTGGTTGCAATCCTTCTCAGAATTGCTAAATTTTAAGCAGGAACCTTTTTTTGGTGGGTTTTCTACCTAGGCTATAAATATTTGGAACATGAAATCAGTCCCTTCTCATGGGATTGCAGCTGTACTTTGTACTTGGGACTGCTGAAGTATTTCATGTGGAGGATGAATCCACAGGCTCTTGGTTAGAGCATATGCCCCAGAGAACATTTTTTCTGGTGAATATAATAAAAATATCACTGGAAAAGGGACTATGCCAAAAAGATTATCTTCTCCAATGACAGTTCCTTGCTTGGGTTGCAGAACTTGTGGTCTCATTTCTGGCAAAGAACGGAATACCTTCTGCATTCTGCATCATTTGTATCCCTTTGTAAAAGGAAGACCAAAACTGCATCTCTTCCTCATTCTGATTTTCCCCTCTCTTCCTCTTCTCTCATCAGGTGTTTTTAGTGGCCCTCTTTATGCTGACTTTGTGAAGGTGAAATTACACTTTCAGCTACATTACAATTCTTTAGCAGAGCTGTAAAGACCCTCTGTTCTGATACTGCGCTGCTCCTTTTCCAACTTGACTAACAGATCACCCTTCTTGCCAAAACACACCCTGCAGCCAATTGTCACACCAGTGCATATCTGGTAGCTATCTTAATGCAGCCTTGGGAAGATGAGCAATGGGTATAGCAATATTTTGGCATGAATATTAGCTGTTTAGATTTCCACATGTACTGTTTTAGGGAATGTGTTAAGTCTCCTACCCACACCTTGAAACAGTTAAGAAATGGCATAAGGCCAGGTAAGAAGTGTAACTGAAATATCACATGAACAGAAAGAATTTGTAGCATGGTGGTATCACTGTGTAACAAGTCCACCACATAAAGGTGAAAAATAGTCAGAAGAAATATAAGAGAAAGAACCATCCATTACAAAGAGTAAACTGAATGTAAAATATCCACATTCAACTTTACATTTATGGTAAGGAAACAACACACAGCTATCTCTCCTCCAGTTCTTGTAGTTGACACTTCAGTCTGGCACAGTCATCTAAAACTGTAGGAAACGTGACAAAGCTGGGAACTCTGTGGCTGTGAGGAGCAAGCTGCCATGCAAGGAGGATGCTGTGCAGTCCCTTCATCTGACAAATCACATGAGACAGGCTGAAGCCTTCAAAGTTTCATGCTTGTTCTAACAGTGATTTTTAAAAATAAAAAAGCGCTAGTTACGTCAGATGAACGTTTTTAGTGGCAAAGAAGCAACCAAGAGAATCCCTAGATGAATTTGCACCTTGTTGACAAGTTTCATGTGATGTGCACAGCTACTTCAAATGCAAGCAACCATTACTTCTTCAGGAACAAAACTCTTTGATGTGGCCCTGATCTGAGAAAGCCGTTAAGCCCATCTTTAAATATGTGCATAACAATCTAAAACAAAGAGGCTTTTCAAATGAATCTGGGTCATCTGTGGAGATACATCTAACAGAAATTATTAAAGACAGCCTAGAAAGCAGTGTTTGCAAAAATAGAAAGCCAAGCTGGGCTCCCAGGGGCCTCAGGCTTCAAAATGGCTGAGTTGCTTAGTGCTGGATATGCCTGCTCACAGGCACACATCTTTACACTTAAACCTGCTCAGTAATTCTGCATTGGTCTTTTGGGAAGACGCAGAAAAGGAGGAAAGTAGTTTTTCCTTGAAATGTTTGTTTTACAAAAGTTTTAATCTGTGTGAACACTAAGGCAGAGAAAAGCAAGGCAGGGCTTGCTGTGAGAAATGCACCAGCATAGGAGGGACAAATCCAAGGCTCCTGGGCTGCCGAGCAGTTCTTCTGCTGCCCTGGAGCAAGCCCTGTGTTCTCCCTTCTCCAGACACAATTGAACAGTAGTCAATGGGCATATGAATCACACCAGCTGCCCAAGGGCTGCCCCCACACCGTCTGCCTTGAAAGCTACTGGCTTTTTCCATGTGGCTCCAGATGCATTCCAATGCATGTACATGTAGAATCACTGTAGACAGGCTGTGAGGGCACCTCTCAACCTTTACTCACCAGGGCAGAGGGTGGCAGTGCTGTAATTTGCCACAGGGCTGGTTATAGCACTGAAATAAAGGCAAGGCAGAACAATGCCAGGTAAAGTAAGCACGGCTGGAGACAGCCTTTCTGCAGGGCTGGATGTTCTGTGCAAGGTCCCTTTCCTTGTGAGCGAACCAAAGCCAGGCATTCTGGGCTCACCCCACAAGCTATTCGTTTCAGTTAGGTATTTTCTCCTTGAATAAGCAGGGTAAAAGGGATGTGATATGCTGAATCATTTAGGGGAAAAAAAAACACCCTGTCAAGTGGATTATCATCAGCTAAGCGAGGCCCTGGAGGCCAAAGCATCAGTCTTTAAATTATACATGCTGAATGCTGATGCTTTTACTGTATTGTTGAGGCAAAGCCTGCACAGCGGATTCAGGGACATTAAACACGAAAGTAAAGTTATATCACAGCTGATACTTGCCCAGTGATTCCACCTGAATCTTGGGACTAGCAGGTGTAATTGTTGGCAGAGATGCCAGTGGGGTCAGTCAGTTGCTAAAACATTAAAGCATATAAAAGCAGGGAAGTGTGATCCTCCTAGAAGAATGCACACTCTGCACATGAGAGGAAACAGATGCATTCTCAGGAGGTGGGTGTCACTCTTGCTTGTGCTACTCACTTCTCTGACATTTCCTCTGTTTAGTGTCTACCTTTTTCTCATGGTTTCACTTTCAAAGCTACCTGTGCAGATTAGCAGATGGTTGAGTTTCTGTCTATATTTTCTTTCCAGGAGGTGCTCAGAGTCAAAGTTTAAGTGAAAACACCCCTGAATTTGGCTTAACACCTGACATTGTCTGGATTACTTCAGGTTTGAATGTGACACTTGCAAAATTGCACAAATAATTTTCTTATTGCAAATTGTTCCCTGCAATTGCATTTCAATCACAGGGATTATATCCCAAGCCAGACATTCTCCAGTGAATTATATTATTCTAACCCAAAACTTCAGATATTAAATTAACAGTTTCTTATCCAGGTGTTAGAGGAGTGGGAATGTGAGATTCTGGTGTGTATATCTGGAAAAGAGCTGCAGCTTTCCCCTTCTCAGTACATGCAGCTGGTCTTCTAAGGTCTTCTAAGATTGTCTGAGCTGACTGCACTGATCTTCCTGGGCTTTTTCTGCAATTAATCCCTTCTGTTTCTCCCACTGAAATGCTGGCTTTGTGACTGTTTTTGTAGCAATCAACGTCTGCAATGGTGACCCCCATTTACTGTGTAGTAACACAGCCTCTGAATAGATCGTTTTTTAACATGCCTTTCAGAGGAAATTCATCTCACCTGAGGAAACGTGGAAAATAACCTGTGAAGCACAGGGAATGCATTTCCTTCATTGCAATGAGGTCACATGGTGCTTTGCAGAGAAGCACTAGGAAGCACAAGGCCACATCAGCCTTTATCACCACTTTCCTGGACTACAGGTACCAGCATAGTGGGGAAAGCTACACATGAGCATTTCCACACATCCTATTTTTGTTTGTGAGCATGGGCAACTGGCACAGCTATTTCAAACAGTCTTGCATCTTATACCCAAGACAGGCAAAAGGGATGATGGTTCCTGCACTCTGCTCCTTAGGACAAGCCTGTAAGCACATAGGTTTGTGCTACTGAGCCTGTCCTCTAATAGAGGGAGGCCAGTGTAGGGCTGAGTGTGTATGCACAAGATTTTGACATGCAGGAGCTTCACACCTCTAGTAACTGCCATCAGGACTTTTACAGCAGCCCTGCTCTGCTCCAGGACTCTGATAATAAGCTGCCCCCTTACTTTGAGCAGTGGTATGATTGAGTCCCCATTTAAAAATGGTATTGATTTTGGTAGGAGTTTTGATGGAGTTATGGCCATGGAAGAAGTGCCAGATTTGGCTGTTAATCTTCAGGATTGCTTCTTTCTGCTTGGTTGAGCATATGCCTCATATTTGCTGTTCCCAGTGTGAAGGATTTAGGAACTGTCAATATCTATGTTGACATATGAAACACTAAACACAGTAGGAGCAAGATGCCCATTTGGGTCACTCCTGCTGAGGCCTGGCATTTTTACTGGGGTAATTTAACAAGCCCCCACCTTCTGTCCCCCCATAAGAGCCAATTGTCCAGGAGCAGAAGCTGGGAAATCTTTTGGTTGCCTGTTCCTCTGTTGCTGGTGCTGCCACTCCACACTCAGACAGAAGCTGAGCTCCACACTCAGACAGAAGCTGAGAAGCTGAGGGTGGTTGCAGGTAATGACACCATTTACCTCCTGCCTTTGCTCTGTGGGGTGGTCGCTAGCACCCCAGCCGTCCTCGGCCTGGCATCGTTCTTAGAGGTGCTCTGCAGACTGGTGCCTGCTTGAGCCCAAATCCTGTCGTCAGCAGCAGGGTGGGTCTGAATTTCAGAGGACCCACTGATGACATCAGTTTTTGAGTGCCCCCTGATCACAAAAAGTAACCTCTGTGTATTGAGGGCTCTCTGGAAACTGCTTCATGTGTCTGTCTTTGTATCATGGGTGCCATATTTTACGAAGAATGAATAGCTTCTGCTAGATGTCTGTAAAGACTGCAAGTGTTGTGACTGATCTAACAGGTACATCAAGCATGTATGAGAAATAAGACTTAAGGAGGGAGCGAATTCTTTTTATTTATATTTTTATGTTATGCCTGGCATTTTTGCCATAACCTTAGCTGACAAAAATTTTCTATCGCATTGCCTCATGACAGCACAGAAGTTGAATATTTGGAATATGCTAAGCTTTGAAAAAATGTAAAGATAAAATCAGAAAAGTAATTCAACATGTACCTGAAGCTCTTAACCGTAAGTGATTTTCTTTGGGGAAACACAGGACAAGCACCATCAGGCTTTCAAAGTGGTGTGTGTCACAATGAAGAAGGCGCAGAACCAAGGCTGAATTTGGAAAAAGGTCACTGTTCTTGCATGGTGTTCTCCAAAAAGCGGAAAATCCATCAGTGCGCCAAATAAAATTCTGCTTTTGGCTAAGCTGTGGATGTCAGCTGGGTGTGAGATGTATTCCTAACTCTTCCTCAGAAGTTGCAATGTGACCTTGGGGCATGTTCATGCTGTTCCCACATCTGTAGAAAGGGGCACATGAGTAATCTTTTTCACTACTTCCTTTGTGGGCTCTGCCAGAGCCTGGAAGCATGGCCCACAGACAGGAGAAGAGAGACATGCTGCATTTGTATAAATGCTAATTGTGCTGGGCTCAGGTTTAGGTGCTCTACCCTCATTTCTATGCAAACACACAGGAAAATAAGAAGTGAAACGTGGTTCTTCTGGCAAGGTGGGAATGGGCCACAGCGGGGTCACAGCCGTGGCGCAGTGGCTCTGGCTGCTGCCGGCTGCCAGAGGCCATGGACTGAGACCCCCCACGCAGCATGGAGGCAGTAATGCAGCGCTTTCTGAGGCAGTCTGCTTCTCTTCCCTTTAAACTGCAGCATGACAAGGAGGGGAAATGGATTTGCAATAATTAGCTCCAAAGTCAAGGGGCCTCAAAAGCTAAAGCTGCTCATTTTTGTAACAGCAGAGCAGTTTCTGGTGTCCTTGCTGCAGTTGAAGAGAAGTTGGCTTGGGCAAAGCCTGTGGGAAGATTGGTCCCAGAGCCTGTGCTGTTTCCAGCTGAGGCAGGAGAGCTAAGCAGGGCCAGGGAAGCAGAGGTGGAAGGTTCCTTGCCCACAGGAATGGTGTCCTGTGTAGATGCAGCCCTTCTGGGAACTGCTAGTTCTGCACTGGGTTGGTGCAAAGGGGGCGATAGGTTTACTTCATTTCTGGCAAACTGAACTTTATTTACACTACAGAGAAAGGGAAGTGACTCACTGACTTTTGCTCTAGGACCAAAGCTGAAGAAGGGTGAGAAGGCTTGGCATAGGTTGATTCCAAGCAGAGGAGGAGGCAGATGCAAATGCACTGCTGCTGGTGATGTTCTGTTACACTGTTCCACAGCAAAGCCTTTAGCTGTCATCTAGGCATGCATAAATAGATTGGTTTATTTATATATCACCACTGACTATAGTAACACATGATTTTATCTGACTAGCTTGAAACGATGATTCTTTTGAAACAAATGCAGAAGTTAAACAAACAAACAAACAAGCAAACTCCAAACAAAAAAGCAAGCCAGGAAGCCCTCAGCCAAGCAAAAGAATGCTACAACTCTAAAACTGAGCAAGATGATCCCAATTGGAAAATGTCCTAAAATTCAAATTTAAAAATAAAAAAAAAAATAAATATGTTCTTTTGGATTCCAAGTCTTTACAGCACAATGAAAACATATGACTTAAGAAGTCTCTGGCCCAAATAAATGCAGGTCTTGCTGCTTATTTTTTTAGCAAAAACTGAAATGTTTATGTGTAAGTTGCCTCCATCTGCTGGACTCCAAGCATGGTATTAAGTATCACAAGATTCAGTTTTGCCCATTTACAGTTTTACCTTAAGTTGAGCTTGTCAGCCAACAGGGGAGAAGTTTGCATTAGCTGTGAGGTTAGGACTGTAAAGCTCTAAGTCAAGGAAAGACCCTGACAATATCCCAAGTATGCCCAATGGATCAGGAATACTACATACCATCAATCACAAAAGAATACTTCCTTTTCAAAGCTACCCCTATGGCTTCATAAGCTTTTGCCTCTACCAGAAATGCAAGGAGTAATAAAAGAAGACAAGGTTCTGAACACTGTCATGGATCCAAAGGGAGCACAGATGGGGCAGATGATTACAGGACTGTATTTCCTTCTATGGAAATGGACATACCTGAATAGAAATTTCCCTTCAAGAGTTAATAATGAGTTTACAGCTCTTGAACTGAATTGTGCTGACCAGTACTGCATTTCTGGCACAATTTTCTGTAGTATTTTCAATAAAAATACTGAATTGGTAGTAGCACTTTTATTTTGGAGATGCTCTGAAAGACCAGTCTATGTCAGAACAACCTTGTGGCTGAGCCCTTCTTCCCAAGGATCTCTTGAGAACAGAGCATCCCATGAGGAAAAGTGCTAAGAAGTCTGTTAAGGTTTCCAGCCATTAATCTTGAAATTCTTTATAAAAAGAGAGTAACCTGATTTAAATTCTTCAAGTAAATGTCTTTAAATTATTCAAAATATCCTATTTCAAATCCTTAGTTAATTCAAAATTTCAACAAAAGAATTCAAAGGACCATATATTATCTGACAGGTGGTATAGATTACCTCAAAAATCTTAATGACTAAAAAAAATCATTCCCTCTTAAATTGTCAAATAAATTAGAAAAAAGTAAACCATCTCCATGGCATGTTCCCCTTGTTGTAGCAGACATTATAAACCTGAAAAAATATCACAGAGAAGTTATTGTTCACATTTTGCTGCAGCCAAGGTACAAAATGTTGCTTTTTGTTCTTTTTATGTTTGCTTCTAAATCTCTAATCATTATATTCTGACAGTTTATTTGCTTAATCACTGCTCATTAATACCATTTTTCTATGCAGCACTGCTAAAAATATTTGTTTGCAGTTGCCCTTATACTCTGAACTGTGCCATTTCCCATGCACAGCATCCTGTGCAGGGAGGCAGAACACTAATACCCTGTTCAGGTAATTCAGAGAACAGTGACACACTGGCATAATTAAATAATGTCATCAGTCTCTGAAGTGAACTCCCTACAGTGAGGCACCGCATGAGAAACCTCCTAATACAACACCTACGGCTTTCTTACGCAGAACTGACTTTACTGTAATGTATTCCATTAGGAGAGCTGAAGTTTAATGGAGAAATCATTATTTTATTTTATTGGCATTTCATGGGTAGCGGGGTATGACGCTTCTGCCCAATGGATCCTGTCATACTCTCATCCAGTTCAAATAAAGAGCTGTCTCTTCTGTCTTTGCCACAGAGGTGCTAGAGCACCACGGTCCTGCCTCTTCAGTGTAATGACTTTAGATGGTCTCTGACGACAACGCTTCTTTTGTACTGCTGAAGTCCTTCTGGGCTCTCCTCTAAAGCCTCAACAGTTTTCAACAGCCTCTTTGAAGTGTGGGCATCCACAGCATGACATACTGCTCAAGTAACCACGTCTGCAAATGCTAAATTGTCTAATACTAAACACTGCATCTGTCTCTGATATGTCTGTCTCACAGCTGCAACCCCAAGCATTTTTCCCATCACACCATTCTCACCACAGTCATCAGGCAAGATGAGATCCCAATGCTGAGGAGAATGGCTGGGAGAGAGGCTCTTCCGTGTGGCTGCTGCTCCAACATTAGGTAATGGGCAATATGTACCACATGGGTTGTGACAGCAGGGCAAGGCTCCAGCTCTAATATTCATCACCCATATCATATGCTCAACATGCCTTTTCTCACAGCAATGCTGGACACATTTGTGATGCTGCTGTCTCAGATAATCAATGCAAAAGCAGAGAAAGCTGGAACAAAGGACCATTGCACCAGGATGCCATACACGGCTTGGCTTAGCAGCTTCCTCAGGCTGTCTTCCTTGACAAAGTTTCTTGCTACCTTCCAGGTGTCCTGCCCTTCCTCTTCCTGCTGAGTTACTCACGAACTTGTGGGTTCCTACCTCTTATCCCCCTTGCAGTCAGGTTTGTTTTTTTTTTATCCATTCTTCACACTGACTCCTTGCCTCTCCTGTCTCTTGTACTGTTGTTTTATTTATCTATTAATGCTGCTCTCATGATTATGGTATTTGGGCACCAAGCAACTCGGATAAACTGTCTGTTTCATTGGCTCAAAGTGTTCCCATTTATGTCGGTTGCCTGGTAACAGCTGTTGTAACTGAAGTTGCAAAATTTTTAGTGAAAAAAAAGGAATCCAGTGCTCCCAAACAGCCTGAACTTGAATAAAATTGCAAACAACAGAGCTGGAATTTTCCATGCTTTGGGTCTCTCCAAAGCTGATCTCTCGCTGTCATATTGAAAAAGTTCAAACAAAACCAAGTTCAACCTCCTTAAAGTCCTGTGGGGGAGAATGCAGAAAGCCTCAGTCGTGACTCTGCGCCTTAACTCCTGTCCTTGCTGCACTCAGAGGAATGCAAATCACTGCCTGAGCCCTGCAGCTGGCTGGAGGCTGCCAGAGAAGCTCGTTCTTGGCTGGAGGGTGTTCCTGACTCTCGAAATGGCAACAGAGGGTCTGCCTCTGTTTGTCTCCGCCAGTGGTTTCCACCCTGCAGGATTGAGTTTTGAAGCTAAAAGATGTTTCTAATTACAAGCCTTGCCGAGGCAGGCTGGGAGCTGGGAGGCTGCGTGAATTCAGCCGAGCTGAGGAGGCAGCAGAGGGTGTCTGCAGCCGAGCGCGCTCCCCACCTCCTACCTGGGGTGAAACCTTGCGATGCGGACGGTGCAGGCAGCACTGCTTCACATCGGGCTCGCCTGTTTCCCGGAGCCCGTCTCATACTTTGCGCCTTCATGGATTGGGAAAACAAACTGAGGAACAGAGTGATAAGAAGTTGGTTTGGCTGCTGAAGAAGCAGAAAATTTGATTCCCAGCCGGGATGCAGAGGTGCTGAGTAGCAAAGGTTCATTGCAAGGACTGTGGCAGCTCTTGCCCAGTGCTGGGATGCCTTCCCTTGGAGCTACTGCAAAACAACATTAAAGCAACACTGCAAATTACTCTTAGCTTCTACAGCACCTTGTAAAAACCCTAATCCTTCTGCTGAGCAGAGAGCACCCAGACTTTTCAGGAACAGACTTTCATGTGACCATAAAATTAATTTCGGAGCCAAAAATCGTAACTGCTGCAGGAAACTGTGGAAACAGATGAAAAACTAACTGCTAACGTTATAATGAAAAATCCATGCTATATGAAGAAGGAGCAAATATTTTAGGGCCAGTTACAGTAAAAAAAAAAAAAAAAAAGGATTTCCATGCTTTGTTGCATTAATTGAAAAGAATCTAAAACACCAATAACATTATTTTATAGTATTATTAATGATTATTCAGTGTTCAAAGTTATTTAATGATGAGTCCAAATACAAACAAAATTAGTATGACCAGATCATAATCTATTTTTAAAAATACAAATGAGTTGTTGAAACAGCAAGGAAAAGAATTCAGCATGTGTTTATTTGCTTGTTTGCTTTTTTCCTTATGGAATTAGTGGGTGTATTTTATTTCCAAAGCCTAGGAGAGGGCAAAAAGAGCATTTTACCACCCATTTAATATGAATTCTGGAGGGTTGAGAAGCTGTTCTTAATGCTGACATGAAAACTTCCCCTCTGTGTTTGTCAATATGTACACAGAGGATAGTGTGTGTAGGGTTTAACTGCAAAGCTTTTCAGGGTAATGATCTCATCACTGAGATTTTCAAGCCTCAAGTAAACCCAAATTTCAAGCCTCAGATAAACCCAACCCCCACTTTGGGGAAACAGCAGATATGCATTTGTGCTTCCCAAAGCTTTGAGGTTCCTGAAAATCAGGACTCTTCCATGTGAGATTAAAGAAGAGAAACCAAGGAGCATGATGTTAACGGATAACACTAAAAAATATTTGCTTAAATTGCCATGTCCTTAATTACTGCTTAAATATAGTGAATCTAAATCATGTATAAGATTTTATTTTTGATCCTTTTTGATCTCTGCAATGTGTCTGAACATGTTGGGGAGCATTACAGTTGAAAAATATTATTTATCATTAAACAATGTGTCTAAATATCAATGCTATGGCCTCCAACATTAGCTTTGCAGTGAATAGTAGCACAGGAGTTGTTTTTCTATTTTGAAGACAGATCCAGCACTTGGAAAATACTTGGCATTGTCTACATAGGTACAATCTGTTTATTTTCTGAAAATCCCTTGGCTTTGCATGTAGCTATCAAGAAAATCACTTGCACTTTACCCCCAAATTTCAGATTCCTCTTTTTCATCTTATTAAACGATAGCAAAGGTAGAATCTTGTTTGCCCCAAATGTAACATTTAATAAAACGGACAGTAGGTTTGCTTTGTGGAGGACTGTTGTTCTGGTTTCTTTTACTTTTCTGTACCTCTTTTCACAGGCATCTGGATTTGGTTCATTTCCTCCTCTGTTATATACAGCACCCAAGCTGGCTGCCCCAAGCCTTGCAGAAGGTGACTTGGGGCAGCTTTGTCTCCAGCAGACACAGTGTGAGTCAGCAGTGTGGGAACCTCTGCAAAGAAGTTTTTCTTGAATGAGTCCATGACAAACATGGTTTCCATTTGAAGCCAGTGAATTCAATAGGAAATTATTTTCTTCCCTAGCACAGGAAAGATCAATTTGTTACTGGGAGATGGGGGAAAGGTGTCAGCAGAAGTATTTATATCTTGCATCTATTTATTTATTTAGCTTTTGTCCATCCCCATGCTTACCTGCTTTTCTGAAACCACCCACACTGGCTAATCAGGAAATACACTGAGATGGCTGCTGTGCAGCCATCTGTGAAGGGCTCATTTCTTCTGTCCAGCTCAAAATAACGTTCTTCTTGGCGTTGCCAGGATTCTCGCACTACCAGGGTTGCAAGTTTAAATCAAGCCCAGTGCACTGCACTCCTGTTAAGCACAGTGTAACCCCGGGTGATGGGACACTACATAGTGCCCCTCCACTCCTCGTATCTTCCATAAAGCATGGGAATGGCTGTTCAGGGATGAGGCTGATTTGAATGGCCTCTTCAGCCTAGTCTGTATTAGCTGACAGCTCATCCTAAAAGGCTTGGAACAGCAGGGATTAGGGTGGGTATAACCAAGGAGAGGCTGCATGTGGACTGTTGAGGAAAGGTGAGAATTTGTGTTGCCTGCTGCCTCTGTGCTCACAAGGTGCACTCAGGACCAGGCTCCCAGCAGGCACCAGTGGCAGGAGAAGGTGCAGCATTAAGTGGGAGGCAAAGGAAAACTAGGAGCACAGCTCCAGGCACACTGAGAGGAGTTGGAAAATCTCCTGTTTGCTACACAGACCAGTTTAGGTGGCCTGGGTTTCTTTCTATAGCTAGTAAAAAGCTGAGAAATCCCTTAGGAGGAAGAGTGTGATAAAATGATGGAGAGCTTTACACAAAGGCTGGAAAGCTGTAACCAGAAGGCATACATTAATGAGAGAGAAGTTGAATTGTCATCTATTCCACCTGTGAATCCCAACTCAAATCAATGTGGGAAGGCCTAAATGGCAGGAATATCTGAAAACCACTTGCAGTTTAATTATTGTCAAAAAGCTCTAAGAAGAGTTTGAGTGGCTGAGGTGTTACACAGTCTGAATATATATCACCACAGCAAAGTCACATTAGATGCAGATGACACTACAAGACAGTGATAGCCGGCCTATAGAATAAAATCCTATTCAAAGACTGATGTAATGTATTTTTCCATTGCAGGGCAGGAGTGAAACTTCGAGTTATTGTGTAAAGAGAGAAAGAAACTTTGGCCCTCAGGACTGCAGTAGGAAAGATAGTTAAAAAAAAGATCATTAAAGAAAAATCCCTCCTGAAGACTTTGATGTCTATTGATGCAAGGTGCTATTTGTTCTCCTGCTGAAGAGAGATCTGAAAGACTCTGCAATTACTAATAAATCACTTGCGATATTGAGCAATTACCAACAATGCAATCATAAAACAGTGCAATAACTAAATAATTATACGCTTGTTAGGAGAATATGTTATTTGGCTTCTTGGAAAGAAGGGGAAGGAGGTGAGAATACAAAAGACAGGATATTGGATACCACACAAATAGCAACAAAATACACTTTGCAGCCAGATTGCTGAGTAGCTGTAAATACGCAGGGCTGAATCCAAACCCTAGAGAAAATAAAAGCAAGTTTAACTATTGATAGGATTTTTTTTTTTTTAATAGGAAGATTAGTCTGTTAGATCCAAAATACTGAGTACGATGGCTGTAAAAGCTTTCTTTTATCTACAGGCCATGTTCTATCCAAACCCAGTCCTGAGAGTACCAATTGTCTCAGCAGTATCAGCTTTATTACTCATCCTACTGTTAATAGTCTGCTACCTCCACTGGGGCCCCAGGAGCTCTAAGGAGAGCACCACACTGCAGTCACAAAGGCATGTCTGTGTTGGTAACCAAGGCCCAGCTGGAGCCACAGAAAGCAGATTCACACACTCCAGAGGCAGCTCAAACCCTTGCTGATGCATGGAAGACACTCTTTCCATACCTGGTAATGGAGGGATTGGGAGTGCTCAGCTTGTAGATGTGCAGCACTGGAATAAAAACCCCAGAGGGATGGGGAGAAAAATGGTGCATGGGAAGCTCAGGTTTCATCAGCAGAAATTAATTATGATGGGAGAGAATGTTGGTGTTGTTTAGATTTTCCCCTCAATGAATCTGTGGTTATTACAAGAACAGCTGGAGAAAACATCTGCATAAATGAATTGCTTCTTGGAAAGAAAGGTGTGTATCAGTTACCATAAGTCAGGCTGATACGCTGTTGGCTTGGCTCACTGGTGTTCAGCTGTTGCCTTAGGTGTGAAAGCTGGAATACAATGGAAAAGAATGAAGAATTTGAAATGCTTTTGGAAATACTGCGAAGTGCTGAAGAAGCAGAAAGCACACTATGTACTGTATACACTAAAGAAAAATATCTGTTGCTGAAGAGATCAAGAAATCATAGCTGAAGGATTTTGGATATGTTCAAGGATTAGGGACCATCTGGAAAAAGGATCATGCAAGGGACTGTCTGTGGTAAAACATTAAAGGAAAGGAAGGCTGCTGTGCATGCCTGACCCAGATAGTTTTGTAGGCACAGTCTACATAAGTAGGGCACGATTTATGGAGCAGGCTGGAGATTGATACTCCTGTGAAACACAATATCATTCTTGGAATATCAAGCAATCCTTTCCAAAAGTGATGGTGAAGTACAAGAGGTAGGCAAAGAGAAGCAGGCTGTGAGTAGTAGGAGAGCCCAGACTCCAGTAGCCAAGGGCTATGCTCCCTTCCTCCTGAACAAAGGAAAGGAGGGAGGGCTCTGCTCTAATCCTCCGTCTGGCATGCATTTTAAATAAATCCTTTGTGGTCAGGGGAAGGGAACAGACAGTTATACACCCTCCTCCTTCAGCAGCTGAAGGTAATGCAGCTGGCAACAGGCACAGCATCTCTTTCCACTGAGTGCTCTCTCCTCCCTGCCGTGTTGCTAGAGAGATTGATTTGTGATCTCAGAGACCAAAATTTCCTCTCTCTTTGAGATCCCCCAAGGCTGGTCTGGCCTGGGAGCCCACAGTTTTTCTATGTTTAGAGCAAATCTTCCAGCTTTGGGGAATGAATAGGTAAAAACTCCTAGCATCTGTAGCTCATATGACTGGACAGTATAAAAAAGCTTGAAAGGAAGAAAGGGAAAAGGCAAGAGAAAGCAAACAGAAAACTGAGAATTAATGAAAATCTTTTTAAAAGCCTGCACCTTTTGCTGTGATGTAAATGGTCTTCTCATGGATTTTGTGATGAAATAGACATTTAAAAATCACATGTATAATTAAAATTATAGATACTGGCCAGATTAGTACACATATAGATGTTGCCATTAAGAGTCACAAACAATGTCCCAAAAAAAGACAGCAAAACAAAAAACAACTAATGAAACCAAAGGAAAAAGAAATGAATGTTAAAACCTAGAAGTAAATAGAATCTAGAAATAACATACTATTAAAAAGAAGCCAGTGATGGCCCTTGAAAGCTCACTTTTTTCTCTTGGATAATCAAAGGCAATATTGTGCCTTTAGGCACAGCTTTGAGTAAGAAGAGATGAATAAATCGCATTGCTACTGGAGTAGCCTTAAGGTGGGAAGAACAGAGAGCCAGTGTAACTCCCCCTCGCTCAGCTCAGTAAGAAAATGCAGCTCAGCTGTGCAGCAGTTCCAAGACACCCTGGGAAGTGAGCAACACTCTCCTAAGGAAGGGTGACAGTGTCTGTGTCAGGAGAGAAGATCATCACTGTAAATCTGTCACAGGACGTGAGGCCATCCCATGGACACGGGCTCTAAAACACATATTAAACATAAGATCTTCTGTATCAGAACTAATTGGACAGACCCCAGGATCTTAACCTAAATCTCCTTGATCAGTGCTGTAATAAAGGGACAAACCTTCATTTCCTTCTGTAGCTCAAGAGAATTCCTCATGTGCAGCTGTTAAAGATTTTTGTCCAGAAATCCCTGTGAGAAAAAAGTCAAACTTAAGTGATTTTCAGAGCAGCCTATGTGCTGCTGTGAGACCTCAACTTACCATATATGCTATTTGTACATTGAGCTACCTGGAGATGACCAAGATTGTCATGGCGAGGTGGCTCAGGCCAAATCCCAAGTGATCATACCCAGCTGATATTATCACAGAGTTAATAAACCTCTACTTAGTAGTTTAGGTGACTGTGGAGAATTAGGGAGAGTCCAGAGCTGGTCAGGCTCTCTACCATCTCACTGCCTGATAACATTCCCTATCACAAAATCTGTCTTCCACCAAGTGCTGCATCTTTCCGTGCTGTTGCTGAGCAGACTAAGACTTTGGTCCTTCCTGGATGTCCTGGAGAAATATTTTGCTGATCCTGGGCAAGATACATCACAGAATGAAACTCTGATACAGTGATAAATGGAACCTTAGTGTTTGTTGCTCATGAACCACAAAATCACCCATCACACCAAATGAGGTGGAGATTGGAGTGATGCAGAATTTAGTTGTCAAAGTGAAAACAGTGAGTAAGATTCTTTTGAGATATGTGAACACAAATAAATACGAAATCTAGGATTACATCCACCTATGCTTTTAAGTTAGCTTCAAAAGGCTTTTCTTTATATATATGTCCTAGAGGTTGTATCACTAAGGTGTTTACATAACTTTGTGGCTGAGGACCATTTTGAAGAAGTCTTTAAACATGTAAGTTTTATACATAAATCTCCCCTAGGGCTTTATTAAGATTTTCCTTCCCCTCTGGATTTCTCTGAACATACCTTTGGTTTTTTTGAGGGACTAATTTCTACACCTGCCGAACTTTTAAGAATGTTAATATCCTTTGGACTTAATTAGACAGAGCCATCTCCTACCCATAATGTAAACAGAGCTTGTTATCAACAACTCTTTATACTTAATTAACTGTAAACAAATCACTATCTGATGAGAAAAACATTCCTTTCCACACTGTGGGGAGGGATTTGGCCCTCAGTGTTCAGCTCTTCTGCACTCAGCCCTTTCTCTTGCAGGCACCGCTGCCAGGCACCCTGGTGCCCGTGGGAGCTGCAGGATGCCCAGGTTCTTCCAGCAGGAGCTGGTGCAGCCCGGCTGGCTGCCCAGCCCAGGCCAGGGCTGGGCCAGCTCTCCTGTACCTGTCCTGGGGGAGCAGGGATCCCTTCCCATCTGAAGCACACCTAGGCTAATTGAAAGTGGACTTCTCCCATCTAGTTCCAGACTTTTATTTTGCTATTACAGGGGTTATAGTACTGGGTATTCAAACACACTCTTCTTTCAGATCCTTACAGAGCACAGATATTAAAATAAATGTTTTTCTTGAGCTTAATCAATATAGTTATATAAACAGAAAGAAAATCCAAGGTGAACTAGGGGTGGCATCATGAATGGAAACTGAGAATCATCTTGCTTTGCAAGTCTCACATTTTCTTTATTTATTTTTCTGACTTTAAATTAGGTTCAACTTTAGCAAGAACCTGATTTTATATAGATTGTAAACAGATTTTTATATTGTATTTTAAGAAATTCTACCACAGTTTCCAAGAATATTTGTTAGTTTGCTTTCCCTTTATTCACCAACATTGTACCACTGAGACTTGGCAGTGAAAGTGGTTTTATTGATTTTCATTATCCAAGCTGGGAGAGATGCAAAATATAAACAGCAGAAATTATGACCCTTTTTGCCTTTAGTAATTGAAGGGTTTACTGGTAACAACATTCAGTAAGGAGCAAACAAATAATTTTAAAGTGTTACCAGAAAAAAAGTTTGAAAAATCACAAACCAGATCTCCAGGGATTATGAGATTGATTTAAATGATAAAGTTTTTTTTTTTACTTTCTTTTCATCTGGTTCAACTTTATCTCCAAATCCATTCCAGTCTCTGAAACCCTGGAACAAAACATACCTGCAGTAATAACATCTTAAGGCTCTTTTAGGACTTTTTCAAGTTCCTGAACTCAGATTGAATGTATTCCTCTCACATGGTTTATTAATGGCAGAAAAGAGGTGAGCCAATGGTGCTCTAGGAGCAACTTCTTTGTCAGCCCTGGCTACTGATGTCAAATAGTTTAATGCCTAGTGGGTGATAGTGTAGAAGGAGACACTGCTCAGAGCCAAAAAGTGAAGGTCAACAACTTGTGTTGTCTTGTTAGCAGCAAAACTAGGAAAAATGCCTTTGTGTTTTTAAACAGGTGGCTTCACCAGTCCATGTCTGCTGGCACAGTGATTGAAATCTTTATGGACAATTGCTGATTGTTTTGGGAACTTTAGATAAAGCCTCACAGATATAAAAGCAAAGGGCTGATTATCCTTATTGCAATTTCCAGTTATAGCAGAGAAAGCGTAAGAGCCATTCAACATAAAACTACGATTTCAGAAGTTTTAAATTCTACTCCTCTGGCTGGAACTGTGCTAATGCAGTGCCACTGTGAGAAGGAATGGACAGTAGGGCAGGCAGGGGTGTTAGTGGAGCTGCATTACTGGCACAGCCTCTGCCGAGAAGGAAACTGCCAGCAGTGCAATGTGACCCGGGTCAGGCACGGGGCTGTGACCATGCTGCTGTCCTGTGGAACCTCTCGGGTCAGATGGGAGCCCTGTGCTTTCACGGGGAGGGCTGACCCAGCACAAGGGATGATGATGTAAAGTGAGCTTATACCTGGTCAGCACCTTGTGTGGTGTCTGTAGAGTTCCCCATTCCATGCTTGGGAGCTCAGGAACTGAGCGTACAGATCTGACCATCCACAGCCTGTGTGGAGAGGAGCCAGAGGAGACATCAGACCAGTCAGTTGTAGGACAAACTCACATGAAAAGTGCAAGAAATTAGCTAAGGCTAATTTGGGCAAAGAACTTACTGTTGTTGATGAAAGCGGCAGTCTTGTCCACCCCCCTTCTGTTCCCAGCTGTTGGGCCCTGCCCTTGCTCTCTAACCTGCTCTGGTATGTGTCATAACCTCACCTGTGTGGCCTTTGCTTGCCAACAGAGCAGAAAACAACATTTTCCTTTTTCCTGTGTTAGTTTTCTACCAGACTGATGCACTGAAATGGCTCATGGAGATATCCAAGAAGCATCAGGTAGGAAAGGATGATGGAAAGGGAGGAAGGCAAGAGTAGTAACCCTCAGTGACAATGGGTTGTTAAATCTGCTCATCCCCTCTCATGAAACTTATACCTAAATGTTATTAATATTATCTCACGGATATGTATTTGTGTCTGAAACTCATAAGCAGGCTGCCTGCAAAGTACTGTAACCTGGTATAAATCAAAAGAAAAAGACTGCTGTCTTGCTGTGCCATGTTCTCCCTTGGGCCAGCATAGGCTTTAAGTCCCATTACAGAACTGAGTTCTGATTTATCTTGATTTTCTGGTTTCTGCAGAACTGACTTGGCTGAAAGCTAATTTGGCAAAAAAAATTAATTTCCACAGCATCTCAATGCACAGACCTACAACTGTGCATGCTGGCACATGAAAGGGAATGGATGGGAACAAACAGCTGGGGCCAGGAGGGAGCAGAAGTCCTCCTCTGGGGGGCAAAGCCAGTTTATGCCGCTTACAGCATTAGCTGGATGATGATCTGCTTCAAATGAAATATGGTTTAGATTTCTGTCACAGAACCAAGCAGGCAGGTCTTCTCAAATACACAAAAGTGTAGTAAAAACAAGACCTCATTATTCGCCAGTTTTGAAAGCTGCTGTATTTTTCTCTGAGCAAGTTTAAATTGGACATAAAGATGAGATATTGATGACTTGATTCTTAGAGGTTTTGTGTGCCCAACAAGAAGTTGGTTTGGAGCTTTGGGATTTGGAGGCCTCAGGTCACAGAGGTCCATGAGGTATTTTTTTTTTTTTCCATGATTCCTGATGATCTCATTCAGGAGCAAATTATGTAGGGATATGATAAGTAAAAATTACCCTCTTCTCCCTTTCACCATTTTGTAAGTCATGCTGTAGTTTCTTAAGAAGTGTTGTCTTGAATTCCAGTTCAACATTCTTGTTCCTCCCATACTTGCCTTCTTAGCTGTGCAAATATGACAGCTTTTCTTGTCACATTGTTACCTGCACTGGAGGAACTTTCTTTTGGAAAAGTGCTCCCCATCCCTGAGGAAAAAAATGTCATTGTCAACTCTCTGATAGAAGAAAGGGTTTCTTTCAGAAAGTTGTGCAGACTGAAGTCCCAGGGATAGTTACAGGTAAAACCTTGATATGTAGGTGTTAATTGTTACCAGATGGCTTCAAAGACTTTCAGACTGTTTCAGCATAAACAAATGTGTAATTCACCCAGAACACAATGTCTTAGCAATACCATGCATAACTTTCAAACAAACACTGGCAGACAGTAAACACACTGGTGATTCTTCTGCAACCTTTTCACACTCCCCCTTGTTGATGTGTGATAATTAAACACAATTTCAGTTTCTGTAAGATACCAAGCACACACATTTAAAGACAACCTTTTCCTTTCTTTTTGGAACAGCTATAGGTCGTTATAGTCTAATCATAGACACTTTGAAACCTGCTGATTATGCTTCAGATATGGTGTTGGGAAAAAATTGTTTTAATTTTTTTCAGACATATCAGTTGGTCTAACACAACACACTTTTTCTGTCAACAAGCTCTACCCAACTCCAGATAGTGCATATCACATGCACTTTTCAGAATTTGAGGAAAAAGAAAATCATACCACATTTTTTCCTCAGTGTGTCAGACTTGAGGAGAAAAAGAGGGAGACAGGGAGGAGAGAGGGAGAAAGAAAGAAACAAGCCTTTACATTCAATTATTAACCTAAGTAACCAAAACCATACGAGCACAGGGACCCATGCTTCCTACCAGCATATTTGCAGCTGAACTAGAGGAGTGCCCTGAACTCCTCCTGCCTCCTGCTCCCTCTGATTCAGCTGTGAGGCTGCTGCATGGGACTGCTCCCCCTTATCATTTCTCAGGAGCAAAGAAAGATATGAGGAGCTATTGCTCCCTACTCCAGGTACCCCTGTTGCTCCCTCCTTACAAACCCATCTTACAGTACTAGCTAGGAGTTATACTAAGGCTTCCCCTTTTCTCCTTCTTGATTATTTTTCATGCAAATAATTTCTGTAGCCTATCTGACCTGCTGGTCCTTCTAGCAGTTGTCAGGAATGCCCATTTGGCATGATGAATTCTTTACAGTGGTGCTGACCCACAAGAAACCATTAAGCTCTGCTCTGCTATTGGGAGCCAGCAGTGAGCTGGCTTGGGGCTGAGCTGGCAGGGACACAGTGGGGTGTCTAAAACGGCCACATGGATTGACTCCAGGGAACCTTTCAGCACTGTCCTAGCTGCTCTGGAGGTATTTCTGGCCTACAAGCTACCTTACCCATGGTGTTTTCTGAAGAAACAGAAAATTCCTGTTTCTTTGTATTGTTTCTTTGCTTCTGGAGAGAAAAACAAAGTAATTTTTCTATGGCTCAAAGCATATGGAATACACATTTCTTCACCTGCGCGTGCAAACATACATACACACCCAGGGGAAGCAGTTCTACATGTGGCTTAATAGATTTGCCCCGTGATTTGCTCTGAAACACTGAGGGCTGGTGGCAGACACTTCTGGGTTTGAAAAGCCAAAGAGAAATTGTTTACCACCTGCATCAGTCCCACACATCACTTGTGACTGGGTCCTAAGAAACAAGGATGAACTTCCCACTTGCTGGAGTGTATGTGGCTCTGTCCTCATCTCATCCCAAAACCTCACTATTCACTTCAACCTTCAGCTTATGCTGTTCTGGCCCACTTCCACTGCAACATGCCTGGTACTGTCATTTGGCTATGTCACACAGCAAAGGGCTTGGACTGCCTATTTGAATGCTAATGTGAACTGGTGCAATAATAGTCCCCTCGTGCTGTGTGATGTCATGCTGTGGTTTAGATGTATTTTCATACTGCCTCTGCTTTGCAGTGATTTTCAGTAATCTGTGGGTAGATTCATCTGTTATGATTGTGATGGTGCTGAGTAGTTGTACTATGTTGTATGTGGTCTAGTGGTAGGTAAGATGCAGGAAGCACTACTTAGTTACCAAGTAGTACAGAAAAATGCTGCAGAACAGCAGGTGTTTGGGGAGTGCTACAGAGCCTCACATCCTGTTATGGAGGTTGTATGGCTTTGCTGTACCACATCTTGAAGGGTATGAGCTGTCACCGTATTGTGTATGTGTGTTGCTGTATCCTGTAGAGCAGATGTGATGCTTGTGAGTGCCTGGAGGTCGCTGCGTGGTGTGGCAAGGAGCGTGTGAGGTCTCGTGTCGGTCTCTGAAGGTCGGAGTGGGCAGCTGTGTGCAGGTGTTTCACAGCTTCGTGGGGCAAGGTCTGTGCTGTGGCCCTGGTCGTTTCAGCATGGCGCAGGTTGGGCACAGTTCCTCTCTCCGGTGCGTTTTGTGCGCCACAGGGCCTGCTCGATGCGCGAGGGATGCTCTGTGCCTGTCGCGGTCCAGCCCAGCGCCGCGCTGGCGGGAGGGCCGCTGGGCCGGCCGGGCACACCACTCTCCGTGCCCCGCAGAGCCCCGCGCTCCCGCGTCAGCGTTTCACGCCGGCGGCTGCCGGCTCGGAGCGGGCCGGGTGCCGCGCCGTGGGTGCACCCTGCCTGCCCGCCCGCCTGAGGGGAGCACCCACGCTCCGGCCGCACGGGAAGGCCGGCGCTGCCCAGGGCGCTGCCCCGCGGCCCCTTTAAGCCCGGCCCGGCGCTCCGCGCCCCGGGCGAGCGCCGCCGTCGCCGGCGGCCGCCCCGCCCGGCCCGGCCCGGCCCGCGCCTCCCGGAGCGCCGCGCGGGGCGGGGCGGGCACGGCGGAAGGAGAGGCCGCGGCCGGGCCTCGCTGCCGGCGCTGCCCGCGCTCCGAGGCGCAGCCCCGCGGGAGCACCTGCCGCCCGCCCCCGTGGGGCCGCCGAGCCGCACCTGCCGGCGCGGCCGGGCCGGGCCGGGCGCCGTTCGCGGGCGGGCGGGGCGGGCATGGCGGCGCGCTGAGATGAAAGTGACCGTGTGCTTCGGGCGGACCGGCATCGTGGTGCCCTGCAAGGACGGGCAGCTCCGCGTGAGGGACCTGACCCAGCAGGCGCTGCAGCGCTACCGCAAGGCCCAGGAGAAGGTGAGCGGCGGCCGGGCCGTGCGCGGAGCCGGCCGGGGCGAGGGGCGGCGGGCGGCGAGGGGAAGGCCCGGGGCCGGCGCGGGGGGCGGCCGGGCTGCCGGACTCTGGGGCCGCGGGCACGGCGGGCACCGCGGGCACGGTCCGCCCGCCCGAGCGCCCCTGCCGGGTACTTTGTGAGAGCAGCCGGTGCCGGCGGACGGGGAGCGTGTCCCGCTCGGCTGCCTAGCCAGCATGGCTGTTACTGCTGCGCGTGTTGACTAACAAACTTGAATCAGACAGGAGAGTAACAATAACTCGGTTTCATTCAAGCCTGTGTTTCCTGGCATCAGCTGCTCAGTGAGGTGCTATTTGCATAGGCAGGTGATTTCCTTTACCTGAAAGGAGCTCAAAGTTTCTCTTTGGCTGTACCTAATTGAGCATAAAAATATTTTTCTTTTTTTCTCTAAGAGGCAGGTGCTGAAGGCTATTGGGGGTACTGTTTAGTACTGATGAAAGGCCTAGTGTCGCAAATAATGTTTTGTGAAAGAGATTCCAGTTACGAGCCTTCAATTAAAGGCTTGCAGGATTGTTCATCTTCCTAAAACGTCTGAGTAAAAAGTACAGCCAACATCTTGAACATAGGCTCTGTTTTGTGACATGTGCTAGTTTCTTATGGGCCCAGTCAACTCTTTGTTTTCCTGAATGCAAAACTGGAAGTAAATTCTGGTTCTTGCAGATTTAGTTTTAGAAAGACTTGGTACAGATATGTTAAATGCTTCATGAACAGCTGAGACTGCTCTAGTAGAGATTGCTGTGGTCTCCATGTTGGTCCTTCTGAGCAAGTGTCATGCTTTAACCAGCCTTAAGACACATAGAGCTTGAGAAATATTTTGCATTAAAAGTCTTTTTTCCTAATTATGTTGTCTGTGTATAATAACTCAAAATGTTTATAGAATTCTTGGTGCTGTTAGAGTCAACAGCCAGTGAGATCTTTTGCACTGAAGTCTAGTTCAGGGTAGTAAATATGCCTTCAAAAGATGGGCTTTATCAGAAACAGAATTACTTTCAGCTGTGTTGAATTTAGAAGTTTACAAGTTGAGTTCAGCTTTTGATTTGTGCTTGTGATGACATTGGAATTAGTCTCATGATGATGGCTTAAAGGTGGCTTGCAAAGCCTTTGTAAAAGTATTTCAAATCCCTTTCCTCCTCTTCTCTTTATGGCCTTCTGTTTTTACTCCTTTAGAAAGGAGTAGAAGGGTGCCTGCCTTACTAGGTGAAGCCCTGTTCTAGAAGGCTCAATAAGCAATTATAGGATAGAAATTCCAACAGTGTGAGAAAGCTTCAGATGAATGCCAGACACTTAAGGTGTACTACAGTTCTCATGAATTTGCAGCCATTTTGCTATTAAAGTAGTATCTAAAGAATTTTTTTTTTATACCTAATAATCATCTTAATCATTTCCTATGTTCTCCTATGCCCTTCAGTGTGAGGTCAAAATCCTCAGCCTTCTTTATAGGACATCCAGAGGCCGGAGTCCGTGTTACTGACCTTGTAGTCTATGTTTCTGACCTTTATTTCTTCCTTTCTTCCTTTGAAAATAACTCTTTCTTTTTTTTTTTTGTTTTTGTTTTGTTTTGGTTTTTTTTTTTTGTTGTTGTTTGTTTGTTTTTTTGGGTTTTTTTTTGCTTATTTCCTTATAGGAATGTTGAGTTCCTTGTTCTGCATTGTAGGTGGACAAAGTGGGTACAGCCAGTTTGTTCAAAAATTGCTGATCACTTTGAGTTATGGAGCTTCAGAGCAAGATTTTATACAAGGAAGTGTGAAGAGGCAGAATGGGGGAGCAGCCTAAAGACTTAAAAAGCAGAATAGATTTTCATTCAAGTCACTAAAAAAAAGTTTTATGCCTTGTGCACGTTCTCTCCCACCCCCCTGTTCACTGGAAATGTAAACAGTTCTGTTGTAGTGCTTTGATTAGCTGGCTTCCAATCTACAAGGTTTGCAGTGCAACTGGCCAAAAAGATAAATTTCTTCTTATCTTGACAAGCATCATTCAGCATTAGATTGCTTTCCTGGGGGAAAATTTGGGGTTGGTGAAATAGATCATACAGATGTCTCAACTAATTAATTTTATTACATTTTGGAGTATTTTTTGTCAGATGTAACATGATTTTTTTGTCTGATGATGGATTGGGTGTTTTGCCACTTCTCTTTGCTCTTTCTAAAATTAACTTTCTTAGAAAAATGTAAAATCTTACTGGGAATGGGATTATCTCAAGATAATCAGCTGCTAAAATGTGCTGCGAGGTGTGCAAATAAACAGGTTTTTGCTAAAGATCACTGAGTATTTGTTTTTCTTTTCAAAATATTTAGAATGTTTGGAATACTTTGTGACAGAATGCTGCTCTTTCTGTTGGCATGCTAAGTGTTCTTTTTAAAGTTATTTTTAAGTGTTAAAATCTTTTAAAAGAGCTATGTGGAAAATTTTATTGTTCAAGTGCCTGAAGTATTTGGAGAGGGAGGGAAAATTGGTATAAGGAATATCTTTTTTAGTAGTAGAAGGGAAAATGAAAAAGGCAATTAGGATACAAATTTTATGAACTTTTTATTAGTTATGGTACTGTTAAATACCACAGAAATATTTGCGATTTTGGGAGTTGTCCTGGAAGTCTAGTTTTGCTCTTACACTACAGTCAGTTGTCTGGCAAAAGGGAAGATACAAGTTTAGAGTATTAATTCATGTATTCTGTAAAATATTTGAATACACATATACAAGTAAAAATTTTTGAATTGGTTTAAGCTATTTCACACTTTATACTTGTAATGAGAGGAAAGTCGTTGCAGTAATTGATTAAGTATCCTGTTTCTGTGAGACTTTTGGTAGATAGCTGAGAACTTGGTGGGTAGTTGCTTATTGTGGCCTCCTGTGTTTCCTTAGTAAATTTGATTTGGTTTCTTGACAGGACTGTGTTGGCAAGGTTTAGTCATGAAGGCTCAGTTGTCTCAGTTAATGAAGTTTCTTTGTTAACTGAACCAAAGCACTGGGCCAATTTCAGTTGAGAAATCAGACAGAAATTATTTCTACTATGATGCTACTGAATTGAGTGACTTTTAGAGGTACTGTAGTAGTTCTGAATGGGCAGATCCTGTCTGTTTCACAGGAGGATACAATAACTGCCTCGACTTAACAACTTTGTATTACAGTATCAACTAAGAGATTTCTGTGGTCTAGAATTTTGTGATGTGAATAGTTGTAGTTGTTTAAGAAATTGTTTGTTGATTAGCTGCTTTTTGAGAATTTTTCGGGGAAGTCACTGTTGCCCCAGAAGGCGACTTGAGTAGAATGAAGTTTGTTGGGACTCTTGTGACTCAGGATCTGCTCTTTTTGCTGTTTAGTAATGTGCATTAAGGCTTCCTGCAGATAGGTAGATACAGCAAGAGTAATGATTCCTTATCATCAGCCCAGTCCCTAACTTGATATTTTGGTGCCTTGGGGAGCAGTTGTATGTCATCTATTGCATTTAGGATTCTTTGCTTGAGTGAGAACAGATGTACTGCAAAAGAGTTGAGTTGCTGTGCCTGATACTGTGTTTGCTTCTCGTAGCTGTAAGACATAGCCTTGTATGCAGGACAAAGTACCTTGTTGATTGTTTTCCAGTCAGTTGTCAGAGACTTCTTTTTCCCTCTCCCAAGTACGTGAATGAGAGGAAAAAGAAGACTTCTGGGTCAGCATGGAAGGGTTTAATGGGCTCTTGTAATGTCTGGATTTGCGTTGTCCTGTTGAAAGCAATTCCTTAAAATGCACATGGGTCTAAATTCACTCAAGGTAGATGCACTGTTGTGCTCACATCTCTCCCTTGGAAATGCTGTTCTCTCACGTTTGAGGCAACAATTGAATTACCAGCTTTGCAGTGGAGCCCTTGGCTCAGCTGGAGATCCTTGCTTGCTGTCTCAGAGGCCTTGAGTGTTGTTGGTAGAGAAAGTGATGTCTGCCCAGGGAAATGAGACTAGCAAAGTGAAATCCACTGTGACTTCTCTTTAAGATGCAGTGAAACTTTTCTGTGGAAAATGTGTAAAACATCTTGCTGCTCCAGATGTTCTTTATCTCTCTGGAGGAGCCAGAGACGGGGAAGTGGTGGTTATCATCCATGTATTCATTTATTCATGTTTGCATCCATGGCACTTACCTGGATGGCTTGATTGAAGTGACTGCTTTGGCTGTCTGCAGTCTTGTTTGTGGAAGCTGGATGGGTGGGACATGGAAGTCATGTAGCAAAATTAATAAGTACTGCAATTTGTGGTTTAAAATTTGTCACTTCAGGCACAGATAAGTTCTTAAGTGGCTCACTCGCAACAGCCTTTGTGAGCCTCCTTTGGGAGTACAGATAGAGACAGTAAAATATTAGTTGCCTTGTCTTCCAGGAACTTGATCTCCACCTGTAACAGGCATTAGAGTGTGTCTTTCCATTCATGAGAACATACAGAAGCCAGCAGTTAATCCTGGAATGGTGATGAGAATTTTGTTTGCAGTCAGGCTGAGCAGGAAGCAGTAAGATAATAGGTTCATTCAAGAGTGGTGTGGTTTTGATTAGAATGAGTAAAAATAGGTGATTTGGGTTGTATTGGTGGTTTTTCCCAAATTAGGTGCATTTAAAGAGCTAATGCTGCAGGTTGATTATTTATATAATTCTGTGACTTCTGCTAGTAAAATGCTTTCTCAGTTTCATTCTCTTCCTGCTTTCTGACCACATGACAATTAGTGTTCTGGAATTAGGTATTGTGGTTGTAAATCAGTCAGCAAACAGAAGGAGAACTAAATGTTCTTGAGAATTACAATTTCTTTTTACTCTAATGCTTACAAAAGATGTTTGCAAAATGAGAAGACTTTTTCAGAAGATATATATATGAAAAGTTTTTAAAGAAGTCTTTTTTTATGACAAATTTTTCTGTTTTGGGCAAATTGTAAGTATTTAGTCCTTTACAAAGGCAGAGTAATAGTATTTGTGTGGCCCTTGCATGCTTTTGTCTTGGACCTGGTCTCTAGGTTTGGTATTTTTCCCTATCCCAGTTTGTCTTAGTTTATTTATTTTTTTTTTTCTCTATTAGGGATGGGGTGAATCCATAACCTTTGTTTCACCAAAATAATTCTAAGCTCTGTCTTCAAGTATTTTTTTTTTTTGCTAGAAATTATTACAACTCTTAGTTCCCGTATTTTTCTTAGTATGCTTAATCAGCTATGTTAATGAGCTTATACATGGTTTTGGCAACTGATATGTTTCAAGGAACAGCTTGATTATCATTTCTGCATTCAGCCTTTGGAGTTGTCACTATAATACTGTACTAAAAATGAGAATGTAACTTGATACGCTTCTTTCTCATTACTATTGTATGAGTTTGAGTAACTGACTCATATATAGGATACAGGCTATATGAGTAGGGGAAGTAAAGAAAATGGGAGGCGATGTGATTTCAGCAATTCTTTATTGACATAACTCTAGTGGTGATATTTCATTGAGATTGGGAACGTCTTTGAAGTGGCAGTACTTTGGGTTCCTTAAAGAATTTTCTGGATCACTTCTATAGTGACCCAGAAAAACTGGGAGTTAAGTGCCTGCCTTTTAATCAGTTTTGTGTAAACTGCTGCTGTGTTGTATCATAGCCACTAGTGTTGAGGTACTGAGATTTTTGATAGGTTTTCAGGCTCCTTTTCTCACAGGTGTTTATAATAACTATAGAAAAACTGCAATTGACTTTAGATTTGTCATATAAGATGTCTTCTAGGACATTATGTACTTACTTAACATTAAAAAACCCTTTTTGATCCCTTTTTCCTTATAAGAAGTTGACTATTGCCAGTAATGGGCTTTTGGTTGAATACTGAATTACCTGATGTTAAAGTGTTTCAGTGGGAGCTCAGTCGAAGGGTAGAGCTGGATAAAGCTGGTGGAAATTCAATAGGCAAAATGAGAGAAACCTGTCCTGGAATTACTGCGGGTCAGACTTCAGTGTACCTGATCATACCAAGTGTCCTTTTTTTTCTCACAGATGATATTTATCAAGGTCTGAGTACTATTCAGCTGTTGAGATACAGCAAAGATTTGTGCAGTAATGAATATTAAATCTGTCATAGGTGAAAACCATTAAAGTGCAGTACAGTGTTCTAAGTAGTGACTGCTTGCAGTTGCTCTTTGCCAAGTTGAAGATGAACTCTGAGTAGATTTGTAGGAATTTCTGAAGAAGGAATTCAAACCTCAAATGGTATTTCTGGCATGGAATGGAACCGGGAGGTGCTTTTGCTTGCTACATAAAATGCAGTTTTAATGTTTTGTTTTTTTTTTTTTTTCCCTTAAGTACCTGAAAATGAAGGGTTGTGTTCTACTGATATTTTCTGAAAAATCTAACGTTTTTAGTTTAACAGATACAGTTTTTTGGGCATAATGTTTTATGTTGTGTGACTTTACTTTCTCATTCAGTATGATAGGTCAGTTGAATTGCAACGTACTGTGCTGTCTGGCGTCCTGCTTCTGAAGCAGCAGATTTCCTCCCCCGTTGAGCAGAACATTCTTTAGGCTTTTCTAATGATTCGAATGTCAGAACTGCAGCTTTTCTAGGCATGAAGACCTAATGCTTCATTATTATACACTCCCTGTAACCCCATATAAACATGCCTGTGTTTCATCCTTAATGGATATGATAATACTAAAGGTCTTGAGCAATTAGTATCATTGAAAACAGATTCTGCTTTGTAATTTTATGTTCTATTCTTGAATCTTATGCATAAGGGTATACCCATTTTATGTCAGCAAACTGACTGAACAGAAATGACAGGCTCATGTGAATGGCTTATTGATAGAAATTGTCTTGTAAATTCCACTGAACTAGACAATGCCCTGAATACATTGTTAAACTGAGAAAGCTGCTTCATATGAGAAATTTAGAAAACCACCATGTTACAGGAACTTTTGGGGAAAAAGCCTGTGCAGTATTTGTGTAATATTGTCATTAATAAAAGCATTTTATGTTCCCTTCAGGTTATATGTTGCTGTGGTAGTTCTGTAAGTCTTCTCATCAGTACTTTATTACTTCCATAGAATTACTTCAATAACTTATTTGTAAAGGAAACTTAGTGTTATAACAAATTACCATTTTCACTGTACAGGACTTTTTTGACTTTTGTTTCACTCTAAAGAGAAAGTATGTAAGATATGATTTTGTAAATGTTTGGGTTTTTTTCGTCTTTATGCCTAATCACTGTGCTAGAGACATCTCCATTAAGGGAACTGTTGTAATGCTTTAATGTAGTCAGAATGTCTCTTCCTTTCCAGTGTAAACCTGTAATTGCTGTGTCACCTCTAAGTACATCCATTCAGAACTGATGACTTGGCTTTGTTGTGGCAGCTGCCACTGCACTGCTCCGGTGCTCGACTTAATCTTGGGAATGTTCCCGATTTGCGAGGTTCAGACAAGTTCCTCGTTGGTTTCGTGAGAATGCACTGGCAGCATTTGTTGCCACAGTTACCTCACAGTAACTGTGAGTTGACACTTACCTCAGTGTCTTTCTTTATTGGCTGTTACGTGTATGAAAAAGAAAACTACTGAATGCTTGAATGAACATGCTTCTTATAGCCTATAATAGATAGGGGCAGATAAGGAGGAAGATGGATGATTGTACCCATACAGAGACTGATAGCTGGAATCACAGGCTGCAGTCTGATGGGCAGAAGCTAACATCTGGCACTGGTCTCCCTCATTTTCCTGGCTAGGCATTTGACCTCAAAGATGATGCTCCATCGAGCCAAATGATTTTGCGGTACAGCTTTTCTGCTAGAATAGAATGTTTTTCAGATTACCAATAAAATACTATCTATTGGTGAATCATAACACACACCCTCCCTATCATTTTCCTTTACAAAAATGCAGTAATTCTCAGTCAGCAGAAGAAAATGGAACGCTTAAAGGAGAATTGCATGCAATCACAAGAACAGAGACCTGCATTCCTTGAAAGTTGCCTGGCTTTATTATTTTACTTTGACTAATCAGTTTCTCTTTCCTAAAACCTTAAACACCTTCACATTTTTGTAGAAGATACTATCTCATTCTCATCAATCCATCAACACCTGAGTTGGTCTTTATTGGCAAACCTAAACATCTAAATTATGGATTTTTCTGAAAGGAGACAAAAAATCCTTTGTATAATCAACTCCTGTTTCTTTTGAGTGTCAATGTGCAGATCAAGAGTAGTTCCAGCTCAAAAGAGTTTAGAATCCTGCACATCTCTGTTTGGACCTTTGAAGGAGAGACGGGTCATAAATCCTGGTGGGTTAATCCTATTTGTATGGTGTATTTGTTATGTATGTAACCCTTGTATATGGTGTATTTGTTCTGTATCCAAACCCTGGAGCATCCATTTGTAAATCATTTTACAGTTAAGGGTTATTATAATTTGGGCATGGCTTTATGTCTTCACATTACCTGTGAGAGGTACTGGTAAAGTATTTAAGTGTTTTGACACTTCCATCAAAGCTGCCATGACAAGGTTCTGTCTGTCCAGTAAGTACATGGGTGATCTGCCTACCTTCAGGTGATGATCTGCTGCTGAAGAGGATGGTTGAAAAGATGTTTGGAGCTTGTCCTCTTGGCTGGTGTGCCAGGGGCATGGGCAGACTTCAGTGCATCTTCACAAGTTTTGATGATGTCCCTAGTAAAGTAGCTCCCTATTTATGTTTCTCCTCCAAGTACAAGTTTTGAGGCCATGTAGTCTTTCCTAGCCTTTGTTTATATTTTTGTTAGTCTTGCAGTGCTGGATGTTGTTAAGGGTGGCAAGAGCAAAATTTCATGGTGAAGATTTGGGAGTAATTCCATAATTTTTCCGTATTTTAAGGAGTTTTACTACTGGTGAATGTAGGCATTCACTTCAGTTCCTGTAGGTTGGGCATTTTTTTTGAGTGCTGTTCATTGTGGTGCAGTTTGCCTGCTGTGACATTTGCCTAAAATGATGATGATAATTTTTTTTTAAATCCTCTGTGATACTTACTTGATGGGTAGTATTTTGAGTGTTAGAAAGCTTTCCACTAACATTCTCTGCTTGCCAATTCTTATTTCTGAGCACAAACCAGAAGTGAAACCAGACTACAAATTTAAAGCTCTAAAGACTGCTCTTATTGGAAGTATTTGCTGCAGGCTGCTTTGGATATAGACATTTTGTAAGTGGTAAGTTTCATGAACAAGGAAGATAGAATGTGTCCTGGAACTCTGCTTAACTAACTTCTTCCAGAGCTTGTCAGAATTCTGTGTGCCATCTTGCCTGCCGGTCAGTTGCAGAACATCCTAGTTGAGCAGCTATTAAAATTCTCTCTCTTCCCGCTGCAACTTTTTCTATAAGGCTTTCTTAACTATTTCAGTAAGGATTTTGATGGACAAGTTTCATCTGTGAATGTTTATTATCAGTCCCAGATGTTAAACACCTCAAGGGCAGGACAGAAATACAATGGTGCATAAGTAGGTTAAGCAATAAAGAAAGCTGCTTGTGACAGTGTGTCTGTAGCTCTTCTAGAAATAGAAGCAATTCAGGGGTTCTGCAAATCTGATCAAGGCATGTTGCCGTTTTGCAGAAGTTTAAGTCTAGAATGACTCGTTGCTTCTTTCTCTTTCACAGGTAGTAAGGCCCTTGCAGCTGTGCAATGAAAACTGTGCCTCTATCCTGGGCAAAACCACGTAACTTTCTCTACTTGTGTCATACTTCATCATCAGTACAATGGATGATGGTGCTGCATCTCACCTGTACATTTTTTTAAACTGAAACAGGCTTCTGCTTTTGAACTAAATAGTCTTAAAATCTTCCATTCCCTGCTTATTTCTCTTAAGAAGTTTTATTTTCATTATCATAGTTTTATTTGAACCATGAGTTAGTCTACATGAAAGCCTGCATCGAAACCAGAAGTCATAGAGGATTTTTTTTTTTTTTTTTTTGCTAAGGAAAGACTCCTGAGGAATTGCTTTTACAAAAAAAATGTGCAGTATTTGTTAAGCGTGAAGGAAAAAAAATGAGGCAAATATCATATACATCAATCAAATGTTATATATTGTGAACTCTTTGTTTGTCACCAAATCATGTTTCTTCTACTCAGACCGAGTTAAAATGTTACTTGCTGTAAAAATTATTTTTGTTAAGGTATAATGATTTTTTTTTTTTAATAAATAAAATAATTGGCTGCAGTAGGGGGTTGTCAGCAAGCTATTAGACTGTTTTTACAAGGTAGGTTTTTTTCATACCAAGTATGAGTTAATTTGTGGAACTATCTGGTCTGTTCTAGTGTGTAGAAATGTTGCATACTTTGCTGTGACTCTGGCTTTAATTGTATTTTCATTAGGTTACTCACTCTACTGAGATTTATGTAGAATTTCTGAATTTTTCTCTAGGTTGCCCCTGCTAGCCCTCCCCATTCTATAGAATAGGTTACAACAGTGTACTAATATATAAAATTTTCTTGATTTGCATATTTTTCAAAAGTCTGTTTCTCATGTTGCCTTATTTAACAGATATGGGGTTTATTTAGTAATGTTGGAAATCTGACTGTCATCTTCTGGTACTGGCACCTCTCAACCTGTTTTGTCTGCTCAAAGAATAGAGGAACACCGGAGAGGCAATTGTTCTCTTCAACTGAATCTTCCCTTGTCCTGTGTAGGGTGGAAAGACTTGCTGAAATTTTCCAAGGACTGATGGGAGTTAACATGCTTAGCTCTTACAGAATTAGGCTCATTTGAAAAACCAAGCTGCTGCCAATTCACAATTAATTTTCCCCTGCTGGCTGTAATAAACGTATCCTGAACAAATGTTTCAGGAGTTCCTGGCATTATAAGCTACAAAAAGAAAACTCCCTGAAGAGCTGGAAACCTGAAATAGTTGTTCTGGGCGACAGAAAGGAGAAGGTTCATTGACATTTCAACACTGTGCATAAAGACCAGCATTTGCATAGTAGTAGTCATGATGCAGGTATTTTTTACATTGTAATAGAAAAGGAATGTGCTTTTTTTTTCTTGAGGGGAAGAAAAAGTACATGTGTATGTGAAAAAAATAATTTAACATTAGGGTTTGTCAATGATAAATTATGATTCTTCTGTGTGAGGCAAGAAGATTTGCATGTAAAAATCCAGAGAAGTCTTCTCTATTAATGTTTCAGGAGCAGTTATTTGGATAGCTCTCATTCGGCTGCTGACTGATGGAAGGTATTAACTTTACCTGAAAAAACCTCATGGAAACCAGTTCACTGACTGTGAAAAGCAAAATTAAGAATTAATTTTTGCTCATCATATCTCATAAATGCTTAGAAGAGCACTCACGACCTGTGCATTTTAAATATATTACTTCTAAGGGTGTTTTTCTCCTTGTGATTACTGTTGCATTCTCTCCATTTACTTTTTCAAACTGTCAACAGAACAGAATTGCTCTTAAATACTTCTTTTTACATACTTCCACTTGGAGTAAGATGGATCACAGAATGCCAGTGTTGGTCCCTTAATCCCTGAGTCTGGACAATGTTCGTTTAGGTAGTTTTCCATTTAAATTGAATTTTGTGTGTTGTGGGGGAGTTTATTGCTGCAAGTGAGAATGTGAAAGGAGTAGATGGTTTGTGTTGCTACATTCAGGGTGCTTTTTTCTTATTAGGCCCTTCATGTTTTATTAAAAATGTAATGTTAAAGCTGGACTGCATCCTCTGGTCATCCTGGGTCTCTGGTAGCTGTGCTTGCAGTGTAATTTTTTTTTTGCTGGAGCAATATTCACTACCACTTAACTCTGAATAGTGCCTGAATACATACTTAGGTTGTTTTTATTTATCTAACAGGACTTCTGCAGAATATGTATAATATTCTTTCTTGTCGGGCATAACAAAATATATATTAATTGCTATCATCATTTTATTAAATAAGCCATATT
This sequence comes from Sitta carolinensis, assembly GCA_032173965.1. NCBI lineage: Eukaryota > Metazoa > Chordata > Aves > Passeriformes > Sittidae > Sitta > Sitta carolinensis. Next base: position 25,289,579 of record CM063288.1, read on the forward strand.
CAGACACTAGGAAAGCACCAGGTAGATTTTTTTGGTAACTTCCTATGTTCCAAATATAAAGTACATCTGGCAGTATGCACACATTGTTTGTCCTGGTGTGATACAACTGTCTTTGAATGCAGTGAAAGTGGAGGAGTCTGGCTTATTGTTCCTAGTGCAGTTTGTTAATGGCTGTAGATAGGAAATGAGCATCTCACTAAATGGGAGTCTTGGTCAACCTCTGACTCTTGCCTTAAGGCTTTGAGAATAGACAATATGAAAAAAAAAACCATCTTCTTTCCAGATGGCTGAATGCTTGATGTGTCTTTATGTTTAGTTGTCATTCAAATATGAATGCTGTGGTGATTATAAGTGTCTTCCATTTTTCTGGTTTGAAATGATCCCTTTTATGCATTGTGTGTTTAGAGATTAACTATTTGGCTTAGCAATATGGATTTTAGAGTAAAAAAAAAAAAAAAAAATCCCAACTTGATTGTGTAGTAAAATCCAGGATGATGGTGTTCATAAGCAGACTTGATAGTGCGGGTCTTAGTTCCACATGCTGTGGTGCAGACCAAAGTAGCTTTGAAATAGATTGTAGTGGACTATTAACATTCTGCATAATGTTGTTGTTTCAGTTTTGAAACATCTTGTGTGTGATTAGTTTCATCCTAGTGGTTTTTGTTAGTGAAAAAATATTTTTCTTCAATCTGGGAAGAAAAAGTTTGATGATGGAGGATGTGTGGGATGGAGTTTCTTTTAACTGGGAAGAAGAAAAGCAGGATTTAACGTTTAAATTGTGAGTTTGAATCATGTATTTTCATGATGGTTGAGTTCATATGGAAAGATACAAGCTACAGTTTAATGATCAAACTGTTAACATACTGTTGTAAGCTGAATGGATTTTCAGGCTGTTTTTATTGGGGGGGTTTCTCTGTGTTTTTGTTTTTGAGCCTAATGTCATAGTGTAAGAGATACATTTAATAATGCAGCCAAAGCTGTTGTTGGTTCTGTAGGAGTCCAAATTACTTACTTTTTGACCATTAAATTCTGATGTTATAATTTTTTCTACTAACAGACAATGACAGTGTCCTTAGTAACCATTTAAAGAAGAAAATGAACTGCTTCATTGCATGTGCTGGTTTCCTTTTCAGGCACTGCATATAGTGATAAAATTTAGTGGAAGTAGATCCAATTACTTTGCTGAAAAGCCTTCAGCATCTTGTGGCTGAACTTGTCAGCGACAGGCTCGCTACCTTTTTTTTGTGTGTGAGAGTTGGGAACCGCATCCCATCATCTCTTACTTGGAAGGGAACTGTTACTCTGCAAGTCCTATTGGCAGTGCATTGTGCTAAAACATTCCTATAGCATGGTTAGGGTTGAGCATTCTTGTGAATAATGGCTTTGTTATGTCTGCTTAGCTGTAGGCATTTTCAGTAGATCTTTGTTTAATTTTACTTATTTCTGTTGGTGCTTGAGCATAGCGTAATATATGGAGCTAATGTGTGTGAGTACAGTTCTGGAGCCCAAAGAGAATGAATAAGGTAGCTGGCTGAAAAGTAGATTGCAATCATTTGTATCAGTGATGGATGACATCAAGCTGCAAATGAAAATGAAGGTTGTAATGGCATCTCAGGACTGATGCAAAATATATGCAAATCCAGCATTTAAACAAGTTTGCTTATCAGCTGTTTTCATTTATTCTTTATTGTGGGGTTGTACTGGCTAGATTAAAGTTGTGTAAGGAGGGTTTTTTTCCATGTGGCCCACTTGCAAGCTGTGGGTTGGAGCAAGTTGCTACTGAACAGTAAGTGGAACATGTGCTGCAGGTGTCATTTTTCACATTTGGGCTGAATGTTGTGCTTGACTTACTTAGACCTACCTGTCTGTTAGTTATTTTGCAGTGACTTTGATGCTGCCTTCTTTTTCCTCTGAAATCTGTGAAGATGTTTCTTCACAACACTTTTGTGATTCCGTTTTCCCGAAGACACTTGGAATAGCAAAATAAAGCAGCCCTTTGGGATAAAAGCAGGGCACACTAGTAGTATTAAATTTCAATGAAAAAGTGGTTAATCTCACTCTCTTCATTGTTTTTTATCTGTCCAAGATCCACTTCATGCATCAGGTTTTGATGATGTATTACTTCTGGCATGTTCTGTATTTCAGTCAGGTGAAGGTGGAAGTTGTTCTCAGGGGTCTTGTTAGGGTTTCATTTTCATATAGTTCCATCACTTGGCTCTGGCAATATGTTTAAAGGTAGAGGTTGTTTGAACTGTTCACCAGGTATGTTTGCTGTATCTTGGAAGTCAAATACTAAAACTTATCAGCATTGTACTGTGATGATATCAACTTTATTAATATAGCACAAAATATGGCAGATTATATAACAATCCCCACAGTGTAATATTAAGTTGTTAAATATTTGTATTACTTTTTAAACTTCCTAATTGTTTTCTTTTAAACAATATCCAGAACCACTGAAGCCTAGGCAGCTAGGCTTTATGGAATTAGCCAGTGTTTGTCTGTTAGTTGTGTATTCAGAATATTCTTGACCCAGTTGTTTTTTTCTCCTGAGAAGTAAAGGGAGGAGAGAAACTGGTTAATTTAGTGTTTCATATGATAACTTACAGCATCATCTAGTACAGACTTACAAACCTTGTTCCAGTACCTGCATGGTTAAACCCTTTCTTTCCCCCACTGCACAGCCAATTTTGAGTCTTACTTTCTACCACCACCCTTTTTAAAATTTTTTTTATAATTTTTGTTTTCATTTGTAATTAACTTACTTCTGCCTCAGAGGGACTCTTAATACCTTCAAATGCTTCTAATGCTTTGGTTATTTAAAACTGGCCTGACCATCTCAGCATCTTGATAGCACTGGGCCTGTGCTTAGATTAAAATCAAGTCCCTTAAGGTTTGATTTTGGAACATGGTAACTTAATGCACTGTAAAAGGTCATGTATTTTCTCTGAGTGAGGAAAGACTCCAGGTCCACACTTAACTCCTCTCTAAGGAGAGCAATGAGCTGTGCTTGCTAGGTGTTCAGAGTGCATGAAGAGAGTTGATTAAGGTTGATACGGGCAGTGGCACCAGTGGGAACTGGGGACATTTCTGAAATGCACCAGCTTTGGATGTGTGAGAAGGGAGTGGTGTCTGGGCTCTGACTGGTACTACTGACACTACAAATCTGACAGTCTTTGGCAAATTCCTCTCCAGTCTCTGGTTAGTGGTTGACTCGTGCAGGAAGTAGGGTGGTACTGCTGCAGAAAAGTCTTGCTGTTTGTTCTCTGTGGAATTCAAAAAAATATCTAATGGTTTTCTATGAGAAATTAAGGATATACTCCTATAGATTACTATGGGGTTTTTTTTCTCACTTGAGCTTTGTCTAAAGCTCAGTTTATGTTAAAGTTTGACAGGATTCCAGCATGCTTGGTCTGCATTGTCTTACAGGCATTTGTATTCAGTTTTGTTTAAAGTCTGGTGTTACTCAATCACATCTTTGAAGCTCCCAGCTGCTTCTGATAAGCAGTCCTGTGTCAGCTGCAAAAGCATTAATCACTTTATCAAAGAAAGGCCCAACAGTTGTAAATAAGACCATCTTAGATGGTTTCTAGATGCAGGGCTGAAGTGCTGGTTGCCCTTGGAGATGCAAACCATTTATCATTTTTTGTTGAAGATCTGGTATCCTTTAGTAGTGAGTTTGTTGCAAACATGAGCTGTGTTAATTTGCAGCTAGCCTCATTTTTATCTGTATCTATACTGAATGATTTGATTTTAAGGCATCAGTTTTTATTGGCAAAATAACAGCATTGTTCATTCACTTAACCTGGAATTTACTTCTGAAATACACTACTGGTATACACACGCCTTTCTTACTTAATTTTTTTCCTCTCTCTTCATTTCTATGTGATAAATGTATGACAATTTGAAGGAGTAGCTTTATAGTTCTGTCTGCCCACTTAATGTTAGATTTTAAGAAATCATGGCTGTGGTCCTTAGCCCCCCCAGTGTTACCTTTAGGTAATCAAACCAAAAGCCAGACTCAGTGCTAATTAATTTCTTGCCAGGTGCCTGGAGCTGGGTAGCAGTTTGCTTATTAGCATAAAAATACTGCTCTGAATAGTGTAGATAATATTTGACAGGGAAGACTTGGGATATGAAAGGTAAGCCTTAAAATCTTGTGGGTTTATTTAGAGATTTTTTGTTCTGGAACTTTCGTGTTCATTTGCACAAGGTTGAGTCTTTTGTGTTTCTGCATTGTTGAAGCAGTTTAATCTAATGGACTTGAAAAGCTAAAGGGTATTCTTAGTTTGTAACTGAAGATCAGTTTGCATTTATATTCTTACTTTTGTGTAGTTGTCTTGGATTCAGTGCCTGGCATACAGTGTGCTCCAGTCTTAACTGAGGCTTTGAAGGGAAGATTTTGGGTGGTTGTTGCAAGTGCATTGTGTAGACCCTCTGTCTAAATGTATCTCCAGCTTTCTTTGTAAAACCAAAACAGGCATACATGGTCTTCACTGAAATGGTCTTCTTAAACGTTGGAGTGTAATGTAAAGGTGAACTATGTCATCCTCTACTGATATATTCTCTGCATCATATTTTACTCAGGCGATATTCACACAGCTATATTCAGAAAGTGGTTTTTCATTCAGACTCAGTATAAAATCAGAAGGCTCATATTTTTGAATAGTTCCAGTGCTGAAAATCAAGTAAAAGTTGGAGTGTTAGTTGAAATAATCTGGGTCGTTTTGGATTTATATGTCTGTGCTCTGACAAATCGAGAATTCCATGACAGGGACACAGCAGCAGCTTTTTCTGTTTTCCTCCTCAGACTGAATATGGGTGATGATAGACATTTTTTGCCCTTGCATATTCAACTGTCAGTATAAACCAACTCTCTCTTCTTTCTCCTTTCTGATTATAGTGAAGTACCTTCCCTGCCTTTATTATTAGTACATAGTCCATAGTATGTATTAGTACATATTACATATAGTACATAGGTAATTAGTGCATATTATTAGTACATATTAGTACATAGGTAATTTCTCAAAACATAATAATTTAAAGATGGCTAAAGGACAAGAAATCTTCTAATCCTTCTTTGCCAGCACTATACTTCCTTCTGCTGTCACCTTCAGTATGCAAGTGTCCAGTGACTCTCCAGTGACTCAAGTGGAAGAGTCCTATTCCCTGTGCTCCCTTTGGTTTATAGCCTACATGAAGAACTTTTACTGTATTCATGTTCTGTGGTTTGTCTACTGGGATCTTATGGCAGGATCTTTGTCTTCAAATGTGATCTGGGACATTTTTAACAGATTAAACTGTGTATATAACCTGCATGTTAGATTCCTTTTAGCTCCTGTCTTCATCTTGACAGCTCTGTAATGTCTAAGCCTATCTTGCTGTAATGAGGTAGTTCTTATAATCAGTAACTGTTTGAGTTTCTGTCTTCCCAAGGAAAACAGAATGTGTTAACTGTGCGTGAAAATGAAACAGAGAAGGAAAAAAGTGCAAGAAGGATGAGTTTCATACCTCCAAAATGAAGTTTGGTATATGGTGGTGTGAAGAGAACAGATGAAGGCACAAATGATCATCAGTCCTTGCTGCTGTATTTTGACTACTAGTCATGGACCTGTTAATTTCTCAGAGCGTAGCAATTTGAAGATGGCTAAAGATCAAGAAATATTCTGGGTCCCTCTGGTAACTTGGGGTTGACTAATGGTATTTTGGACCATTTAGCACGTCAGAGACAAAGCTAACGGTGAGCTCTATTTGTGCTGTGTTAGGCCTTATTCCAAGACTAAAAAAAACTGCTTTTTGGTTGTTCACTGTGCCCAGGAAGAGCAAGAGATTTTTCTGCTTTTTTTTTGGGATGGATAACAGATTGTTTTTGTTGCAAATCTCTGGTAGTCCAGAGGCTTCATGCATGAATTGTTTGGTTGTCTATTTTTGTGCTCTTGCCATCTTTAAAGGCCACCAAGGCACTGTGACCAGACTGTGCAAAAACTGCAAGTGTACTGAGATAAACCTAAACCTGTCTGACAAAGATGAGTGTTTCTCTACTGACCTGATCTGATTACTTCCCCTTTTGACATCAGATTTTTAGCACCTTCAAAGACAGAAGCTTTTAAAATTGAATATTTAAAGTGATCTTATGTAAATTACTGTTTTTTCAGAATTCCTTTCCTACTTTCTACCATTTCATTATATCGCATCTAATAATAATTTGGAAAAATAAGTGCTTGAGGGAAGAATACATTTTCCACAACTAGTATTAAGAGATAAAATTAATGAATCTGAACAAAAATTTAGTGCATGTGGAAATACATAGAATGAGATTTAATTTTTTAGAATAGCTTATTTACAGGGAATATTTTACTATAATTTAAAAAGAGATCCTTCTAAACAGTAGGAGAAATTGTGTTGTTTTGAAGAAAATAATCTTTAATTCACTTCATACTTGAATATTTAATTCGTTCCTTTTAGGAGTAAAATTTCTTCTGTGTTATCTTACTGTGTGAAGAAAACTTACTAATCCATCTAAAAAAATCAAAAAGTGTGCCTTGGTGAGAAGCAAAGCATCATGGGTATAACAGCTTTAGACTGGCGTTACTTCTTGTGATCATGTTTTGGCATGAGGTTTGAAAGCTTGTTAGACCTGCTAAATTTATTGTGAAAAGCGAAGAGCTTTGTCTTCCATGTACTCACAAGTTTGATTGCTTGGAATGAACTTCTTTCTGTTACCCATCACCTCCCCCTTCCTCCCCACCCCCGTTAAGGTAGAATTCCTCTCTGAAGTTCCTTTCTTGTGCGGCTTTATTTTTATGGCACTTTATTTCATCTGGAGGACAGATTAGGAAGCATCCCTTACAGTCACCTTTCTAAGACTATTTCTGCTGTATGGCCTTCTGTGTTTTCTGTAGTTTTATTTCTGGATGCTCAAAAGCAGTTTCTCTCCGAGCAGACTACCTTGTCCTTTGCCCTTTCCTCAGCTTTAATTTCTGTCTTTGAGCTCACTCAGTATAGATCTTTCTTAAATATTAATAACTTGAGAGAATGTGTGTCACTCCAGCTGGTATAAGGCTATAAAGAAGTTTTATCTTCTCTCTAGCATCTTGCAGCATTTTCACTTCTAATGCAAGTGGAGTCAGAGTTTTGGTGAAGGAGAGCAATAGCACTGTGAAATACACAAGGAATTTATTTACTACCTCACTGTGTTGTAGCATGTTTCTCTTCTTTGTATTATCTTAAAGATTTTTGCTGGTTTTGAATTTCTAACTGAAAAGGGTTAAAAATGCATTGGTTAATGTTATGCTATAAAGACAATGTAATTAATTAGAGGTAAGAATTTATTTTTTCAACAGTGAGATCTAGAAATATGAGCTTGTAACATCCTCTGTTATGTGTAATGTAAACTGAACTCTGGAAGCTTCCTGAGCACTGAAACCTAAATATTGCTTATTCTGTAATTTTTTTAAGGTTTGTGAAAAGAAGACCCAATTTGTACTAAGTTACTTGTGTGTGTTTGTGTGAGTAAATATATATATACACGTGTGTATGACGTATACTCATGTACTTCATATAGGGAGGCTCGTTCAGATCAAGTCTGTGCCAGGAACTGCATTCAGTCATGTCTGGAACAGACTTAAAGATGAACAGCTACCTGTACAAGAGATTGATTTTTACACAAGCTTCTTGTGGCTCCTTTTATTCCATAAAGATGTTATTTGTAACCTGTAACGTTTGCATGCAATGTTACAATTCTACATTCATGCATATGAAGAGAGTGGAAGTGATGGTTGTCTGCTCTAAGGATGGGGTGTGATGTATATTGAGGCGTCGGGTGTTTTTCTTGGGATTTCTATGAGGTTATACAAGGACATCAATGCATGTATGTTGTGTTGTTGCTGAGCTCTAACTGTTCAGCTCCAGATTGTGATTGTAGTGTGCAAACATATGCTTTGTGATCAGCTCTTGATTTTGCAAACTCAGTATTCATATTGCTGTAAAAACAGAGCCCCACCTGTACTGCAGCTGAAGATGGCAGCCCTGTTGGTGGCAGTTGAGATGAAGTTTGAATAAAGTACCACTTCAGGCTTGTTTGGAGGTGGTTTTGGTAAGCAAACCAGAAATGCTTAAGGCTGTTCTAATGCACTGATAAACTTTAAGAAGGATTTAGAAATGAAGTTTGGAGCTGTGACCATTCTCACCTGAATGTTCCTCTCAGAGCTTTTTGTGTTCTGCTCCCCAAGCTGCAGTCTGAGAGTAACTAATACTTAGTGCTGTTTGGTTGTGTGTAATGATACATTGTGTAGCCTTAAAATGCTTATAGAAATCATTAAATACTATTTAGTATATTGAGGTAATGTATCACATTGCAATTTATAATCTAAAAATGACTGTGAAAGAATACCTCTTACTAACCTTAACCTAAACATCCCTTTATCAGAAAATGTTTTATGATTATGGGATTTTTAGTTTTACTTTTACATGGTCTAAATGACAAAAAAATGCAGCCAGAGGCCACTCCTTCCCCCTAGTTTAACCTAGCATTTATTCTGTTGTTGTGTATGTGTAGCAGGCATATATGACTTCCATTTTTATGCTGTATTTCATTGAAGTCTGTTTGCTTTAGTGAAGCATTGATGTGGAGATAATTCAGAAATTTCAGCACGACGAGTAACTGTAAGTCAGTTCTATTTCTGATTTTTTTTTTTTTTTTAGTGCATCCCATTGTTACTATATTAAATTAAAAATTCTGGTATAGGGTTTGCTATATAATTTTATGCCTTCTGCGCAGCAGAACAAAATAGTGCATTAAACAATAATTAGCTGTGAAATTATTAAGTGGCAGTGTTTATTTTATTGATGGTCAGCTGAAACATATTTGAACTTGTTAGGATTCTCTTGCTTGTTAACAGTCAGAAATAAAAAGTGTGGATTGTAACATTTATTAAGTATATTACTTAGTTTTCAGAAAACAAGACTGATACTTTTCTATCCGAGTTGGGAACAAAAAGAATCAAGAATGCACTCCAACTTTGATACATTCAAAATGTGGCTTTATAGATTAATATAAAAACCTAACAATAAATGGGAGTGCTTTAATTATAGATTGATTGATCTTTCATTTTAATGCATGTGTCGACTGAAAATAAATTTGCAGAAGAATTCTTGAACCTGTTTTAAACTATTTGAACAGTGATGATATATTATGTGGCAACAGCTAAGTCAGGATTCTGTGACAACATAAATGTCAAGCCCATTTTTTAAAATTTATGTCACTTCTCTTCCTACAGTGCACTTGTGCGTTCATGTGACCTGGCTTTAATTTAACATTTGGTAAATATTTGCATAGTAATTCCTAAAGTGTTCTCCCACACATAAAGGAAATGATGATAAACAGCTTTTAAGTGGCTTCATGTTAAACACAAACATGACTTGCAGCCCTAAGGTAAAATGCACATTAGAGTAACTGTTCAATATTCATTTCCAAGTGCTGTTATGAATTATACCAGGTAACTTAGTCATATGTTTTCTTTACATAGATTTTTACAGGTTTGAACATCAGCTGAATTTCTGCCTAAGGGTTATGTACTGTGCTGTAAGAGAACTTCTCCCCACTTGTGATGCTAGGAGTTTTGGAACCGTGGTTGGGTTTTCTTCAAGATGAACTTTCTAACAGGAGAGCATTTAGGAGTACAGATAAATTCAGGTAACCATACCTGAATGCTGCCCAGAGCTACCAGGCTACTGTTAGTGTTTTGTTTTTACAAGAGGCTTTTTTGGTTTTTAAAACTAAGTATTTCTTTTTAAGCGTGTCAACTTTTAATGATGATGGTGAAGAAGGTACTGTGAAGAATCATTCTAGGCACTGTGATTCATTAGAGTAAGATTTCAGTCTCAAGCTAGAGCAACTTGAAACAACAATTGGCTAAAAAATACCCAAAACTTGTCCTAGTATTTTAGAATACAGTTGTTACACATTTTTTACTTTATATTTCATAGCTTCTCAGCAAGTGCTTTCTCAGTAAGTATGGCCTTAATCAATCTCTTCCCTGATCAAAAATAGGGTGTCATCCAGCGTTTGCTGCTCTCAGCAGGTAAGAAGTGTTATTCATCGAAACTGTCTGGCCCTGACCCTTCATACAGCCCGTCATCTCTGTTACTGGGTTTTGACTTTTAGACCAATCAGAAGACACTGCAGAATCAGCAAGCTCTCTGTTTTGCAAGACTTCTGGTCATATACTTTGGGAAATATAAAGTTACTCTTACTTTAGAAAAACATTCTCCTGCCTAGGAGTTTTAAAACACATGGAAACCTGAAGTGTTCTTGATGCTCCTTTTGATTCTTCTATCATAGTAAAGCATAAGAACCTTAAAACAGGACAGTCCTTTTCCTGAGCAGGTTTCATTTTCTCTGATAATGATTCTGTGTTGGAGGAACCACAGTTATGTTTTGGACCCGTTCGACTCCTTTTGAGCTCTAAATAATATGCAAAATGTGAGTTTGTGCATATGCATGTGTGTACAGTGCTATTTGAAATTTTAGATACTTAATTTTCACATCTGCTGGTAGTTAATGGCTTGTTTTAAGAGATGAGTTTTCTAAAATATTAATTTTTTTTTTAGTGAAGTTGTTTGAACTCTTGGTGTGGGTGAAGAAAACAGATCTATAGATTTTTTTTTTTTTTTTTGTATAGACACTTTGTATCCAATGCATGGCAGTGTTTGGAGTTCATCCAAAGAAAAAAAAGTTCTCTGACTTTGAAATCAATTTGAAGGTCTGAGTGGGTTTGCTGGTCAGATGAAGCCTTGTTACGTTTGTGACTGTGTGGAGGATAACCTAGGCTATCTAGCAGTAGTTACTACTTGTTTCATCAAACAAGTTTTATGAAAAGCTCTGTGCTCCCAGCATGGTTTTTTAACTTTCAGGGATGAAGTTCATATAAGCTAATAGAAGCCATTCACATGGGTATTTCTGAGGCAGCAAGTATTTAGTCTTGCTGTAGTCTGTGCTGGTTATTGTAACTGGGGAGTCCTTGAGATCAGAAGGTCATAGCGTGTTCATACTGCCTGTATGTGGGCTGCAGTATCTGTCTAAACCATTTAAGAAGTATCTTTCTTCAAAAGAAACTGTGGATCCTGCTCTACTTTAGTTCTTGTACTTCAGTGTGAATTGTCATTGTTTTCTTTTAAAGAACTTTGCAGTCTGGTCTTGTTCCAAAAGATGGGTGAGGAATGGCATCTTTGTTCTTTGAGACTGTTTTAGAGATGTTCTCTTGGTATTGCCACTAACAAAAATAATTAAATTACTCTATTTGCTGTGGCCCAAAGTAAAAGAAGGTTAGGAATTCATTAAGTTTAATGTAGTTTAGAATGATGCCAACTTGCATCATTCTATTGGAAACAATAGGGTTTTACACTTGTTTTTTTTTCTTTGTTTCTGTTTCAATGACGCATCTGTGTTGGTGCAGCTACTGAATCACAAACAGAAGTGAACGCTGAAAGCAAAATATTCTAATTAGCGGTGTATTTTTTTAACTTCAGCTTTATTCTTAACACTTCAGCAGCATAATACACACAGCAGGTTTTAATGTGTCTTCAGTCAAATAGGTTAGCCACATAAGTTTGCCCAGTTAAGAGGAGTGATTTTCAATTATGCTGTTTTAGCGCTGCTAACTATTAAAAGCTTTGTGGTTGCATTAGTTAAAAGGTTCAGGAGGAACATCTGTACCTACTGATGTGTTCTGGTTTTAGAGCATCATATTTTGTAAGTTTATTGGTACAAACTACACTCTTTTTTTTCAAGGTATATCTTCATTAGGTAAATTGTATGATCTAGATTTATCTGCTTATTTATTGCATAAAGGCATGTTTCATTTCTGCCTTTTTGTCTTAGAATTTTATGGTTATGGTAAAAATACCTAAGCCCTGGGCTTAAAGATAGACATTTGAGCTGTAATAATTGTCCACACTTTGTCACTTTGCAGAGAAAAAAAGCATATTAATCGATATTCTTAAATTTTGTAATTTTGAACATGTGATGCCTAGAATGAACGAACATTTGCTGTTTCACAAATAGTTGGTTTCATTTCAGAATGAAATAACTGTAGTAAGAGGTAAGTTAGGGATTAAATGGACATGTTACAAATAGACATAGTTTGAGATGCTTAATTGCATGGTTGTCATGCAGCCATACTGTATCTAGTTGCACTTAATCCTCAGTTGCAGGTTGTCAGTGGTCATCTTTTTTTGTCCATTTCTGAAACATTTCTCAAAGCTATGTTTGTGCAAGTCCCTTTCCTGGCCTTCAACTTTAGCATATTCTTGCCACTCTCCATAATCCTTGATGGAGGATTCAAATATACTATAATCCTAACTAGGTGTGTTTTCTTTCTTCATTGTGCTGCAGCAGATGCAACATTCATCAGTGCTGATACCAGAGTGCTCAAACATGTCACTACAACTCACTGGGCTGCCATGTGCTTGTTAAGCCACAATAACTGGTCCTAGGAGGATAAGTCTTCACGAATGCAGTTCAGATATAAATACCACTTGGAAGTTGTGTACACAGGTAGCTGGTATAGTGTGGGGCCAGTGGCTACAGACTGTGTGTCTGCTCTCTGATTTTGTATTTCCCGTCACAGAGAGTTTGCTGTTGAGCAGTACACTCTGAGCCTTTTGGCTTCAGGGTCAGTGGAATAATGGCTGAACTGGTTATTGAAGTGAAGGAGTTAATAATGTATGAAGAAAGCATTAATTTTGGAGAATTAACATGATCCCTGTTAATATGGTACACAGTGTTGCATTGGAATTTGAGTGTTAATTTGTGAAGGCTAACTGGGATTTACTTATTTATTTGGGTTTTTTTTGTCACAATAGGATTATCTGCCTCCTCAGAGAAAGAAATGATGAATATGTTTCATATCTCTAAAAATATATGGATACACCTCCCCACAACCTGTAAGGAGTGGTGCATGTCCATCCATTTATATTTATTTATGTAGGTGTTTGTGCTGATAATAATCAAAATATTCCATCTATAAAGTATTCTAAAACACTTTTAAATTATTTTTATTGTTTTAAATTTACTATTCAAATTAGATAAAGATTGATAAGGAAATAAAGTATGTTTTAAATATTTTTTTTTTGTGTAGTGTTCTGTAGGTGTTGCCTTGTTTTTCATCTGTAGTTTTCATTTGCTCTCACCTTCAATTTTGAATAGTGGCTTCAATCTTCTACCTCTTAACTATAGAGGGAAGTAGGTGGGAAACATGTGGAACATAAAGCTGCTTTGTCTTACAGCACTAAAATCATGCAAAGGTAGGTTAAGAAGTCTTGTATCTGTCTTACAGGATCCAGCTTCCTGGGTAAATATTCACCACCTGGAGTATACAGATGGAGGAATCCTGGACCCAGATGATGTGCTGGCAGATGTTGTGGAAGACAAAGATAAGGTAGAGCTTGTATGAAAATATTGTGTCTTTTCAAATAACAAGTGCTGCCTTCTCATTTCTTGGACATCTGGCAGGTGAAATGGGTGTTAAATATTCTGAAAAACATCTGCCCATAACTGCTGTAACTCTCCCCTTCTGGAGTGCAATGGGGGAATGGGAAGCATGACCCAAGCAGTGAGAAGAGAGGCCTAGCAGTTCACTTAGGACTTAATCTTTTCAAGCAGTTCTGTGTTCCTTTTTCTTTCTCTATTCAAATAGCATGGTGAAAAAATGTGAGTTTTAGAAATTTTTTTTTCTTCTTATGCCACCTAAAATATCTTCTATAATCTCTTCCTTTGATGGAATTAAGTTTTTGAGAATCATTCAAATGTCATGGTTGAATGCAATGAAATAGATAAATCCTGTGAAAACAAGAACAGCTACTTCAACAGTTGAATTTTGGGAGGAGTTCCTGTGATTTGCTGCTGAAAGTCTAAGCAGGCTGCTTATTCATTTTAAAAGCTGTGAGTTTCTAAATTTCAATTAAAATAAGACAAATTTCCTTTCTGGGTGGAGAAGTAGTAACTGTAGAGAAACCTCTTTTAATTTTATTTTTAATTGTCAGAAAAATTAGTTTCAGGAAACTTATTGGTTTGACTTATTCAGCATAGAGAGGGAAGGGTATTATTTATAAACCTTGCTGATTTTATTTTTCTTCTTCATAAAATCAGAGGAAAAAATTTAATGGCTTTAAACCAAAGATCCAAATATGGATTATGCCTGTGCTTTTAGACAAATTGCTTTGTCTGTATAAAGTGCCATATGCTTGATGACTTAAAAAATAATTTTGTATATTGCAAACAGAATTGCTAGTTTTATATCCTGTGTTGGTTCTTCAGCAACTTCATACAAAGCAGAACATTTTGCTTATGATTAATAGGATGTTGCTTTGTTGTATCTTATTAAATTGTTTAGGATGTACTTCAGTGTCATTTTAGGGTGGTTTGTGTGGGAATTCTTAAAAACAGTGGAACTCTGTTTGTTATATATTATTTTTATCATATTTGTGTTTCTTGCTTGTCCATGTTTATTGACACCTTAAGACTTTTTTTTTGCCAGGAGTGTTTGGAGACAAAGACTGAGTTCTGAAATTGAACAGCTGTGTATAAACGATAAAACCTTAAGCATAAGATGTCATAAAATGAGATATTAGATCAAAGAGAAATGTTTTGCTGGTTTTATTAGTTAATGAAAATTAGTATGTTTACCCAGGAGTTTCTCTATTTAAAGTACTGTTAGAGAAACACTTGTGGAAATGTGAGCATTAATGTGCAGAGTATTTGATATGCCATGTAGCTTTTAACTTGTGACCAGAGCCTTTGCTGTACCTTGGTGGTGGCTCATTGACTGTGTAGCTGAATGAGCTTCTAGGTCACAGCTGTGGGTCTAAGCTTCTTCAGTTATAACAGTGCTGAGACTCTGAGGCTGCCTTGGGGAAAACTCTCTGGGAAACTGTAATCTTACTCTTTGAAGCGGTCTGATGTGGTTTAGAAATACAGCAAACTCCTCAATTTCTCTTCCTCTGATGTCTCAATTACATGGGATGTATCACTGTCGTTTTGTCTTCTTCAGAGTGGCTTGGTGAAACAGGGATAAGAGACTTGCTGAACAGAGCAGCTGCAGTGAAAAATCAGATTTTTTTTTTTTAAAGTAAGGGATAGGAGAATGTTGTAAGGGAACTGCTGGTCTAAGAGGTTGAAGAATTCTTTTATTTGAGAGTGGAATTGGGCCATAGCATGTGTAAGGAGCTGTCCATACTACCTACTTACAAAGTTTGATATGATCTGATATCAAAGAACCAGTCCTATAAAAAGCGTACAAATAATTTTGATACCTTTACTGTGGCCTGTTAGTCTTTGAGCTTTCACGAGTGTTATTTCACACTGAGAATCTACATGGGGATTTTTAAGCTTTGCAAAAAAGGGGAGGAGATATTCAGGTCAGATTGACCTGCTGTCTTATTTGGTGTTTCAAGTCCCTGAATAGATGAAGGAATTTTTGGTACATTTATCTGTGCTCCTCTTGTCTTTGGTTATGATTATCTGTATCTGTGATAAATTAATAGGCCACAGGTTTGTTGCTCCCTTGTCCTTGCCATCCTTTGCTGTGCATCCAAGCCAATGACACATAGTTTCACATTAAATCAGTCACTCTCTATAAAAATAAGCTTGCATTTAACCTCAACGCCTTTAACCAAAGGTGTGTTTGGTACTGCTGACCATCAAGCTCCCCTTCAATGGCAGAGGGAAACGCTGGTGCTTTTTGAAGAGATAATCTGCTCTAGATCATACTTGGATAGCAGTAAATGAGCACAGTTTCTTCAGAGGAAAATGTCTTTGCTAATCTATTGAATTCTTTCACTGTGACAACAAAACAGTGAGAGTACTATCAGATACAATTTATTTGGAACTTCAAAAGCTTTTGACAGTCCTTGACAATAGACTGTTAAGGAGGAACAACTACTCATGAGGTAAGCAGCAAGTGCTGTGGTGGGTTAGTGAACAAATGAGAGGGAACTAAAATGGAATAAACGGTGAACCCTGAAGTAATGGCGCTGGAATGCTTAATGCCCATCGCTGGGAGTGGCAGTGCTCTGCTTATGTTAACTTCCTGACTTCCTCTTGAGCACCAAATTAATCAAAGTTCAATAAATAGGCAGTTCAGTGGATGATATTAAGAGCTGTCGACTGCAGTTATGCATGCTGGACAGAATGGCATTTTTTAATGGCCTATAAACCAGATCCATATTAGTATTACATGTGCTTGGTAACATGTCATGTGAAAATGCTTTGGAAATTCTGCTGACTGAGAGTTCCTCTTGCTGATGTTGCTTCAACAATAATCTGTGGCCTGAACTGGATGTCAAAGCTAGTTGACATAGTTTTTGTAGAACAGCTTTAAAAATGGCTTGTTTTCAGTGAGTTATTCAGAAATTGCTTCATGTCCTGATAATCTGAATGATGAATTAATTAAAATCCCCAGTTTTGTCAGTTGAATAAGAACATGCTATTTGAATTGTCTGATTTTGATGTTGAAGTTATAAATGGAGTCCTCATTGTATCCTGTTCTTAACAGATTTCTGACTTGCAATGAATTCTTGAGAAAGAAAATGTTCTGAGAAAATTTCTTTGCTGTATAAAAGATGGAAGACAAAATGTTTCCCTTCATAGCACTGTGTACATGGAGCCCTGTGCTTGACACATGTCTTAAATGCATGAACTTAATGTACCCATCTAGACTTCCTGTTGATTTTTATATGGAATCATGTTTTTGTATACTTGCAAACACCTGGGGAGGCTAAGAGGATGAAATGAGGGCCTGTGTTAAGTTAAAAGTTGCTTTGCTTATAGGGCAACAGGCTTCCTAGATCAGAAGAGTTCTGCTTTCTGAATAAATTTACAAGTCTGCAGGGAAAATGCACTTTCTGTCAAACTTTATATGTATGCATGTGTTCATATTTTGACAGGATTAAATGCAAGCAGAACACACTTACAGGTGTGCTTTTTCAACACAGCCCTTCTGAAGTAGGAGATGGTGGTCTGCTGTCAGGGTGCTGGGTTTTTCTTTAGGTTGTTTTGATTTTGTTTTGTGGGTTTTTTCATCTGTTTGTTTGCTCTTGTGTCTTTCATGGCTTTTGGTACTTTTTGGTTTTTGGGGATATCTTGGGTGTTGTTTTGCAAGGCTGTGTTGGCAAGGGCAGTATTACAGTAGCTACAGTTGGGCCAACAAAGCTGCTGGACATTTTTCTAAAGATACATTTTCTCCCCGGTGCTGATGGCAAAAGATTAGGCACGTCATCCTAGGACATGATGTGGGTTTAAGCTCTCCAGAGACTCGTTTGTTGGCAGCTCGGCTGCTAGCGGTGGGGGATGTTTTGTGGTGTGGGGTAGTTTTATTAGGAGTGGAAGAAATAAAAAAAGTAAGTCATTGTGATGGGCATTTTGCTGACACTGAAATAACAGGATACTAATATGGTCTTAGCAATCAGTTTTTTCTTGGGTGTCTCCTTAGTTAAATATGGATGAGTAGAGGTTTTTAACAGCAGTGGAAGCTTTTGAAGGACACAAAGCAACATCAATGAAATGCTGAAGCAGTGACATTGCTTCAAGATTTGTAGTGACTGCAACTGTCATTTAAGTGTTTCTAATGATGATATCAAGTAAATGGTACAAATTAAGTGTAGCTCAGATAGCTATTTTAGCTAAGTACTTAATGAAATATTAAATAGGAAAATCAATGAATTCTTTCTTCTCAGCTCAATACTAGCAGAAATGCAATATTGAGAAAACATGTATTCTGGATGGTCTCCAAATGCTGGGGAAATCAGCTGCTGGCTGTTCAAAATGGCTGTTGGGTCCATGCATGCTCCTGATGAGAAGCTCAAGATCTGGCTGAAGCTTTTGTCACAGGTGCTAAATAGCTCTTTGAAACCCTACTTCAGACAGAAGCCTTTGCAGCTAGCATTAGTTTCAGTGATGGTTTTGCAAGTGAGAGGCTGGTTTGGAGAAGTTTTCTCAATGAAGCAATAAAACTGAAGCAGATGTGAACTTTAAAGACTGATTTAATTGTACAAAAGAAGTGTTTTTTCAGGTAAAAAGATATGTTCACAGGCATGTTTTCTGTCAGTGGATTTGGAACTTTTTTGTTGTTTGCAGGCAGGTTTAGTCACTGGGAGTGATGACTGGGTTTAGCACTATAAAGCAGTTATTTTTTGACCTGAGTTGGACTCTGTAGACCTTCAGGGTTGCCATTTTGACTGTGAAAGTATTGACATAGTCTAATGTGCAATGTGTATTTAAATTATAATGAGCTAATTCCACCTTTGGTCAGTTTCTATTCTATTCAACCATCAAATTCCTCATGAAACAGTGAAGTAAATCAGAGCCACAGTAACCCTTATATAAGTACAGAAGCTCTGACTGAAGACTGTGAGGTTATAAGGAAAATTTCTACATCAAGATGAAAAATGGCAAAATTAATTGAGAATGAGAAGGGGGCTAGTGGGTAGAAATGTCTCAGTAGTTTAAGTAAATGGCTGGGGTATTCTGAGGCAGTTTCTCCTCACATGGAGTTGCAGCATTGCTGCCTTAAAAGCTTGCCCTGGATGGCAGTGGCAGAGGGCTCAAGGCTGGTTTAAGTTAGCTCCCAGCATGTCAGCAGAGCCTGTAGATGTCATGCTTTAGAGCTTTTTTGTCGTATGTCTTCATTCCCAAATATATGATCCATGCAAGAAATGCACACCTAAGTTAGAGAAATGCTGTTCAAACTCTAGACTTCTGAGTAATTGAGCTCTCCAGGGGTTTGTAACTTTCTGATAACTGGGGTATAGAATAGAGGGTTTTTTCTTCTTCAGTTTGTTGTACAATAGTGTATTATACTTGTTTAGGAAAAACAGGAAGAGGTATGAGACTTCATTACAGTTGAGAATTTTTACCTATTGAAGCTTATGCTACAGTGTTTTTTGTTTTTTTTTTAATGTAGACCCCTCTACAAATTATTGCATATTGGGCAAATTTCCCTTGGAGAAGTTTAAAAAATCCCTTTTTTATAAGAATGTGAGAGAGATGTCTGGTAGCACAGAAAGCAGTTTGATGTTAGTTTCCTGTAATGTGAAGGTAACATTGGAGGTGTGCAATGGACACAGGATAGTTCAAAATGGCATGTTATAACTTGGATGTTCTGTGTCTTTCATAAAATCTGTATCAGAAAGAAGAATCAAAGAATAAATTACAGCTTTTCTTCCTTGTGAGGTAGCTAATATTGCTCTGGACTAGGGCTTTGACCCAGTGTTTTCTGACATGTTAGTTGTTTAACGCCATGGCCCATTATTGCTCCAATGTGTGTGCCTTTGCTGACTGTTGAACTGGCTGCAGCAAATACACTCTTCAGACTCCTGACACTTAGTGCTTCTGGCAGCGTCTTGGTTATGCTTCTGTAAACTTGAATGCCCTTTTGGAAAAACGGGTGTCCAGAGGCCAATTTTGATGTTTAGTTCCTTGCTGCTAATGAGGTAAACCAAGGGATTAGTAGATCAAAAAGCCTGATGTGATCAAGATGAGAAAACGAAGTTGCAGAAATTTGGCAAAACTTGTATGTAAAGGTTTTTGTTCTTTGATTTGGTTTTAATGCATTTTTTGTTTGTTTGTTTGTTTTTTTTTCCTTATTGTAATTTTAAAGTTGTGGTTAGTATCTCTGCCAGAATATATGTAGCTGTTTGTGACTCTTCCTCACTGTCTCTGGTTTTGTATTTGTATTTTACGATTTCAGTGATGAAATACTACCGATGCCCAGAAATCTTTAAATTTTCTTAGCAAAAGGGTAACTAATATTGCATTCTACTTTCAAAACCTAAATTGTAAAAATTAGAATGGATTTAACTTCTGTTCTGAATAGGATGTTTACAACCTCCAAAAGCATAATACACTATTAACATATTTGTTAAATTTAGAGTACTCTATTTCTTCCTTGTGTAAATTCTTTGTAATAAGTTTCAGCTGTTATTTCCCATAATCGGAGTTATTAGGATATGAAATTGTTATTGCTGGAAGTATTTGTTTATTTAAATATTCATATCTAGTTCTGAGTGGTGAAGTTATAAAGCCAAAACAGAATTGTGAGTAAAAGCTCCATGCCAATTTTGTTCTGTCAAGGGAATCCCAGTAGAAGCACTTCAGGTGTCTCATGGTTAGTGGTACGTCATATGTCCACAAGGAAGGGAAGTATTAGAAAGAGCATATTTTAAATAATACCTTTATCCTTGTTAGCACCTTAAGGTGTGGAAATGTGGGACACAAGAAAAGCCAAGAACAAAACAGGGTACCAATTCTTTTGGGCTGCATCAGAGGAAGCACTGCCAGCAAGCTGGAGGAGGTGTTTCTCCCTCTGTACTCTGCTCTAATGAGACTCCATCTGGAATACTGAGTTCAGGTCAGGATTCCTCAGCACAAGAAAGATGTTGACCTGTTGGAGAGGGTCCAGAAGAGGGCCATGAAGCAGACTTGAGGGAAGGAGCACCTGTTCTACGAACACAGGATGAGAGAGTTGGAATTCTTCAGCTTGGAGAAGAGAAGGCTCTAAGGAGACTTCATTGCAGCTTTCCAGTGCCTAAAAGGTGATAAAAATGAGGGAAGAGAGACTTTTTACATGGGCACATAGTGGCAGGACAAGGGGGAAGGTTTCTGAAGTAAAGAAGGAGATAGATGAGGTATCAGGAGCAAATTCGTCAGAGTGAGGGTGTTGAGGCACTGGCACAGGTTGCCCAGAGAAGCTGTGGATGTCCCATCCCTGGAAGGGTTCAAGGCTAGGCTGCATGGGGCTCTGAGCATCCTGGTCTGGTGGATGGAGTGCCTGCCCGTGGCAGGGGGTTGGAACTGGATCATCTTTATGGTCCCTTCCAAACAAAACTGTTCTATGATTTTTCATTGATTGTAATAATATTTTTTCTTGTCATCTTCACAAGGCTTTTGGATTTGGTCAAAAGAACAGCACTGATGCTTGCTCAGAATTTTCACTGAGTTTATCTAGGGTTTACCAATAGTTCAAAATAAACAAAATAAGGCATTGGGGCTGGGGTCATTCTTACATAGAAACTGTAGACCTTGATTTGCTGGCCCTTCAGTGAACTAAGATGGAGTTTTGTTTTCACTATTGACAAAATAATATGCAAACCAGTCAAGCTGCAGCCTATTTTTAAAAAAATGTTTTCACACTTTTCAGGAAGAAAAAGTTTCATGCAATTTTGAGCCAGTGTTTGTTTAGGAAACAGATGTCTGATTTCACTCTTGTGTAGTAGGGTATGCTGTGAGCCACCATATACATATAAATATATATAAAAAAGGATATTTTGGTAGGAGTTGGTCTGTTTATTTCTTACAGAGGGTCTGAACTGTAAATACCAGGGGGAGGGGGCAAAAAATCACCATCATTAGTACTTACTAAGCAACACTTTATTTCAGTAATGCACTGTCTTTTAGAATACAGATTATGGAGCTTTGCATTTTTATGAAATTTGTTTTAATTTCTTGCTGCAGAGGTGCCATGCATTATTCAAGATTATAAAATGATTTGGATTTCAGGAGCATTTGGATTTGCTGATGAGGATTTCAAGCTGTGTAATTATGAAACTGTATGGGTTGGAAGTTCAGAACTCATTAGCGTAATCATTAAAATAACCATTTTTTAAGTGTGGCATTACATTCCGGGTGTGCAATTACACTATCATGTGCTTCTGGTTGCTGGAAACATTCTTGTTATAAACTTCAGGTCTAGCAATATACCTCAAGATAAGTTCATAGTTTTAGGAACAGACACCTGGTTAATAACCTGGTTGCTTAGGTCATTAAAGAAAATTCAGTTTTATAGACTTAGAGCCATAACATGCTGCCTGTATGCATAAATTT
Organism: Sitta carolinensis; assembly: GCA_032173965.1. Lineage (NCBI taxonomy): Eukaryota > Metazoa > Chordata > Aves > Passeriformes > Sittidae > Sitta > Sitta carolinensis. The sequence continues at coordinate 25,311,456 of CM063288.1, forward strand.
ACTTCCTGTTTATCCTAGAAGAGTTTATAAGCTTTTACAAATTTAGTGCTATATAATGTAACTTTTCTTAAAATAGTTATCTTGGAACATCTTGTAAGGCTTACTTATTTCAGGTCTACTTACTTTAACAGTAGTGAGGGCATGAAGGTTCCTACCAAATGGACTCCAGAGTTTTAGTGTTTTCCAGTTTAATGTGTTTGAACATTCTGAACTCTGAACTCTTTCTCTGAACATCTGTAACCACCAGATTTTTCCAAACTGTGATAAGTATTCCTTTACTTGTTTCAGATTAAAAAAAAAAAAGTTAAATAACAATAGAAATAGACTGGTGATACTAATAAAATTTCTGAAAAGTTTTGGAATAAGATTTTCTGTTTAAATGCTAAGTGGGAGATTTTTGGAGTTAAAATTCTCTTTATGTAAGAGACATGTAAATCTGAAATTTGTGCTTTTCTGGTTTGATTTTCATTTGATCCCTCTACCCTCTCTCTGATTTGTGTTTTGGCATTTCAGAATATTAAAACCACAGAGCAATGCAGAAGGTTTGGACCTGGATCTCCTAGTTTTTGGGGAGTATTCAGCTGTACAGCCATAACACTTTCTCTTGACCTGAAAATGTGTTTTGTCATCTGGGCACTAAGTACTGTAGCTAATTGGTGATCTGACAAGTGAAGCTGTCTGGTTTCTGTTCCTTGCACAATGAGAGGAGTGGAGGGAGGGAGGTCATTCTAAGTGCATCTGGCCACAGTGAACTGAATGAACATTCAGATTTCCTGATGACAAGAAGCTTAATATCTCTTTGTGCAAGCATAACCTGGTGCAAGAGTTACTACTTCTTAGTGATTTTCATTGATGTAACAAGTTCTGTATACACGTGTTGATGCTTAAGTGCCTTAAGTACACACATGTTAATGCTTACCAAGGGAGTACTATGCATTGTAAAATGCTGTAGCCTTGTGGTGGTAAGATAATTTGGTGGGCTGTGTTGCTATATAAAGTAAGCCGAGCTCTTAAATACTCCCACATAGTGGTTTAATTACGATATGTTTTGGAAGCTGAGAGAATTGGGGTTGCTCAGCCTGGAGAAGAGGCAGCTTTGGGGAGATTCATTGCAACCTTTCAGTACTTTAAAGGGGGCCTATAGGAAGGGTGGGGACAAACTTGTTAGCAAGGCCTGTTACAACCGGACAAGAGGTGATGGTTTTAAAGTGAAAGAAGGCCATTTAGACTAGATGAGAGGGAAGAAAGTTTTTACAATGAGGGTGATAAAACACTAGAGCAGGGTGTTCAGAGGTGGCAGATGTGCCCTCCTAAAAAACATTTAAGGTCAAGTTGCATGTGTTTCTGGACAACCTGATGTAGTTGAAGTTCTCTGCCTGTGGCAGCAGTGTTGACCTAGATCACCTTTAAAGGCTCTTTGCAACCCAGTTTATGAGACTATTATATCACATGTCCTATTTAGGTTGCATATGAATTGAGGAAGGGATTTTTGTTCTGTTTTACAGTTGGGGCTCCAAGGATTCTTTCAGTACAAGGAATTAAACCCCTACTGTGATATACCTTGTTTCCCAGTGGTGAAGGAGAAGTTTTGTATGGTATTTCATTCCTTTTCAGAAGCAACTGTGTTCTGGCCTAATGCATTGATGTTGATCCATGTACAGTTTTGGAAAATGCTTCAGTATAGTAAGCTTTCCTTGTTTTAGGTCAGTATACAACTCCTGTACCAAGTTTTGTTCATCTAAATCCTGTGACTCTTCCCTCCAGAAAGTTAAAGCTTATTTAAAGTTTTGAAACACTGGCAGAAATCTCATTTATATTTCAGCTGTTGCAAACAATTTGGGATTTGTGTTTTGACATTCTCAATTTGTAGTGGGGATGGTGTACTAGTGAGATGCCTAATACCACTGCTATTGTGAAAGCAAATGTCTCCTACCAGTATTAAAACAAAACCAACCAAATTCTTGTGTGCAGGTTTGAGACATCAACCCTTATTTATTTAGGGCATGATTGACATGTTTGAGGAAAATACATTGTAAATTGCCTTTGAAAATGCGCACATAGAACCTGGCACATATGTGCCAACTTCTTGATGTATGTAATGTGGAGTTTAACAGAAAGTCTGCTTTAGTTTAACTTCAGAAAGGTGGGAAGGGCATTGGCTCCATACTTTAGCTCAGGAGGCAGCTTTATGGCTGAAGCATAGCAGACTTCTATTGAAAGTGCCAAGTAAGTGTGAGTTAGTTCTTTCCTTGTGGAGTGGAGAGGCTGATGTGTGTGAAAGGCTGTAGGGATAGAGACATATGAGGTACCTGTTCTACAGTAAATATCTTCTGAAAAGTTCTAGAAATAAGGGAATAAGCCTTCATCTTTTTGAGAATTCAGAAGTATCTTCTGCAAAGCTCCAGAAGACTGATTGTGTTCATAAACGGCTTAAAAGTTTTATGGAGTATGTTTAACCTGGAAGGAGGCTCAGGGGAGACCTTTTTTCTCTCTACACCTTTGTGAAAGGAGACTGTAGTAAGGTGGGTCAGTTTCTTCTCCTGGGTAACAAGTGTTAGGACAAGCAGAAATAACCTCAAGTTTCACCAGGGAAAATTGAGATTGGATATTAGAAAAAAATCTTCACTAAAAGGGTGGTCAAGCATTGGAATAAGCTGCCCAGGAAAGAAGTTGGGTCACCATCCCTGAAGGTATTTAAAAGGTGTGTAGACATGGTTTAGTGGTGGACTTGGCAGTGCTGGTTTAATGCTTGGATTCTGTTATCTTGAAGGTCTTTTCCAACCTAAATGATTGTATAATTCTAGTTGGTATTAATGCTTTCTTGTTTTCTTATTCTGTGACAATGGAGTTAATAGTAAAATTGAGTTAGAGTAATTTGAAAGCTCAAGTCTTGAGGGATTTTAGTTTTCCTCTCTTTCTTCAAAGACAGATGGAACAGTAGTTCAAGAACTTCAGTAAAAAAAATTATTCACAATTACACATTTAAGGGTCAAGATACAATGCTGCTGCTACATGGTTAAAGCTCAGCTAATTAGCAAAAAATAAAATCACAAAAGAATCCTTAAATAAAAATGTGCAGTCAGGAAAATGTAAGAAATTATATCCAGGAGTAAGTAGTCTAGTTGAAAATAATGATGTAATGTTAAAATACTCTGAACTTTCTAGAATGAGAATATATTTGCTATGCTGACACCTTCTACAAGTCCTTTTACTGATTTCATTCAATAATGGCTTCACATGTAGCAGTTCTTTAGGGATTTTGAGCCTTCTTTTTCTTCAAAATCAGATGAAGCTGTTAAGAGCTTTTCTCTCATTGTTGCAGTGCTAGTAGTCTAGACCTTGCTTTTTGACTCCAGATTCTTTTGAGACTTTTAACGGCATCCTTGTTTTTGAAGATTTGTTCCTTATTATGAGAGATGCCAGGTAATTCAGAAGTCCAAGGCTTGAGAGGCAGAAATAAGAAAAACATTTAGAAAACATGCTAGCATTTTTGGGCAGCGTGTTTCTGAAGTGTCTAGAGGCTATTCTAACTTTGGGTTTGTGTAGCAAAACTGTCCACAAAAGGATGCCAGATGGTTCCTTAAGTTCACTTTTGCTGTTCAGTAGTGGATGATGCTTTTCCCTGTACATGTGTCTTTAATTGTTCAGTTTGTTTTCTGTTGGGGTTTAGCTCATGCTCAAACTCTTATTTTCTAGTGATGTACCTGTCTATTCATATAACTGAAATTGACTATTTTAAAGAAAGAAAGTCAGCAATGTTTTCTTCAGGTCTGAAAGTTTTTCAGCATTCAGGATTTTACTGCATTATCTGAAAATAAGTTTTGCCAATCACTCAGATTTGAGAATGAACACACGAGGCCTGAATCTTAAGAATCATTGGAATTTATCTGGGAACCATTTTGGACAAGTGTGAAAGAAGCAGGGTAAAGAGAAAAGATGATAGAAATTATTTCTAGAGTAGGCTTACCATTGCCTTTGCTGAGGACAGGGGCTGCGGTGGAGAAGGAAATAAAGTGTCTCCAGAGCAGCTGGTACAGTAGGTGGTGGACTGAGTTCACAGAGCAGGACAGACCTTTCTGGCTGTCAAAAGTCTGGGTTTGTGGAGGAAGACCTGCGAGTGTGACTGCTACTGCTTTCTGCTGTTACCTTAGCTGGTAAAGTAACAGCAGAAAGCAGTGAAACAGATTCTCCTGTGGCCAGAGAGCAACTGCAGAAATGCAGTTTGGAGAGGTTGTCCTGTACTGTTCCCACTTTAGGAGAGAATGCAGGAACTGGAAGAAAAAACTTAAGGCATCTAGGCTACCTTTAGCTTGTTCAGTTCAAGGATATTCCTGGCTTCCTGATTGATAATGCTTGATAATTGTAGCTGAATAAAATATAGCATTTACTTCCCATATGTTTGAAATACATTTCTGTTAGCAAAATTATGTGGAATGTCAATTGCAAACAGTATATGTCGAAGGGTAGTTCTAAAAATGAAGTTGATTTATTTTTACCTGGGTTGAAGGCTTCATTTGTGGATGCTTTTTCTGTTGCTTTTTATTGAAAATTGAGTTGAAGACTAGCAATAGTCATAATGCAAGATAAAAATGCATGAACAGCCAAGTACAGATGTGCATTGTGTGGTTTCCTAGAACAGCTTTCAAATAGTATATTGCCTTATACCATTGTTTTTGCAAAGTTGCATTTCTTCATGTGGTGTCTTATTTCTTACTAATTGAAACTAGATAATTATCAGTTCATAGGGGTTTTTTGGTTATTCTCTTCTTGACAAAGGCATTTCATGTCTTCTTTGCTTTTTCAAACATAATAAGAGCTAACTTTTCAATGGACTCAAGTTCTACTCTTACATGACTATTTAGCAGGCTATAGTAATTATAGTCATTAGTTGGTTTTTTTTTAAAGTACACTTTTTCCAATGCATTTTTAACTTTAAGGTGTAATTCTCAAGAGGATAATAAAATACAGCACAGTAGATCATGCAATCAAGTTAATGTAATCAAGTTCCTAATCATTTTCTTGGAAGAACTTCTATTAGAGAAGATGAAGACATGCTCTTCTTTTGCTGACGAAATGTCCTCATTTGGTGTTGATTGAGGTCCTAAGCTTAAGCTGCTATGTTAAGTTTGACCCAGTGGCACTTTCAAGTTATGATTGCTTGCCTTCCTGGGACTACACAAAGATTACTGACTGATAAGAAATCAAAGAACTGAATTTCAGAGTACTGAGATTTTCCTGATCTTAATGTTTTACATGTTTAAAATCTGAGGAATCTTTCATATGGTGCTAATGCATTTTATATTAATACTTCTGAAAATTTTTCTTAGATGACATCCTTCTTACCTGGTTTTATGTTCAGCCTTTAAGGAAGGTTTTTCCAAAACTTTCCTTTATATCTCATATCTCCCTGTAGCAGTCAAAGCCTCAAGGAAAAAATGTGTATGATCAAGAAGTTCCTGTGGGTCAGTGAAGAATGATGATAGTGAGATGGACAAACAATGCAGCAACAGGAATTAGATGTCTTAAGATACTTTGCTGTCCTTTTGTGGCATTGGAGCTATACTGCTGAAGGTAGATACAAAATGTATTATGTAAGGAGCTTTGATCACCATGTGTGGTATATTTAGTTTTCAAGTTACCAGATCTTGTATGAAGCTAAAACTACCCACTGGCTTTATTTGTAATCCTTGTATAGCACTGTAGTTGTTATTTCTGTGCCTCCTCCCTGCAAACTGGTTACAGTAACTGTTGGATAAAGGAGTGAACAATTTCAATTTCTCCTTTTGGATAACAGCTTCTATTTTGCTATTTTGTATAGTAGCAACGTTCACTTAATGTCTATTTAAGTAACACCTTCATAGCTAGAATACTATTGAGTCTCAGGTATAAACACAGCCTGGAAAAATAAATTCATTTGGAGAGAGTAGTAGTTAATTGAAGAAATAAAATACGAGGTGCACTTCAGCAGAGGTTTTCTTTTCCCTCGATAAGGGGTTTTGTCTTTTTGTGAAGATAAAGGGTACAAAGGTACAACATTTCTGTGTTTAGAATCCCTTCCTCAAAAACCTTCCCTGTTCCATCCAGCCCCCAAAAAGCTAGCCTGAAATACAGCAAAGGACTTGTAGCTATATATGGTCTTTTTACATCTTACATAAGTGATTCAGAGTCCCATTTCCCTAAAGCCATTTTAGAGTGCTGTCTCGATCTTCTCATGCAAAAGTGAAGATGGCAGCAGTTGTGTACGGCTGTGCTTACATAGCCTGTTAGGTTTCCTTTGTCTCTGGAAAAGGGGCTTTTACTTCAGTAGCTGAAGGCTCCTCTTCCAGAAGAGGCACTCAGACAGTGAATATTTCTTAGGCCTAGTTTTGCCTTAGCTATGGTTGGGTGACAGCCTTGAGCCAACCCAAGTGTGCATTTGCTTTCAAAGATACGGTTTTGTCTGTCCCCACCCAGTCCTGCTGTTCTTGCCCTCTGAACTGTACAGGAGCAGTTTTGCATTTAAACTAATCTGATGCAAGCATAAAACTGAATTGTTTTTACCCAGAACAGTTTTCCAAATTAATTCCTTTTTCCTCTGTTTTGTCAGAAGTGGTGAGAGGCAGTGGTTCTGGGTAGGGGAATATGTTCCTGGTAGCATTTATGAAGTGGTCATGCTGATGTGGCACGTTGGGAGTTGAGTCCTGTTCTTTGCTTGCAACCACTACAGAAAGAACTTAACTTCCAAATTGTGTCGCTAAGCAATAATGCATTAGAATTGGACGATAAACATCTTTCACTCCTTTGACTGCTGCTTTGAGCTGCACTTTCTTTGCTCTAGTAGCTCACAGGTTTTGGAGATTTTGTTGCTGTTTCACAGTCTAATGTTTGCTACCGTCCTCTGATCAAGGAAATTCCATTTGTTTCTTGGAAGGCAGGGAATCTGTGAGTGATAGATATCATAACTTGGAAATTATGATTGAACATGTAGTAATGTAATAATGTAGTAATACATGTCCTATACCACATGGTACCTTCCTGCTCTGGCAGTTGCTCGTGTCCAATTTGTTTGGAAGTTCTGTCTGTTCCCCTGGAAGAAGGTACCTGCTGGAATTGCCTCTCCTCCTGCCCTGCAGGTCTGACTCTTAAAGGAGGTTTTAGAATTAGGCTTTAGGAAAGGTGAGTGGGCATTTAAAAATAATTAAAAAAAAAAAAAAATATATATATATATATATATATATCCTGCTTCATCCAGATATTGTTTGGCAACCAATAAGCTGTATTTCATGAAGTAAAAAATATTGTAGAAGACTTGTTTTTCACCTCCTTGGACCAAAAAAAAATAAGATATGAAGAAGTATTATGCTGCAGCAGAAAGGGCTTTGTAGATATACTGATTCAAAGTTTAGAAAACTTGATGATTGGTCACATAGAGGGGAGGAAAACCTGATAATTGCAGCAGTTGGAACTTCAGCTTTTCTTTATTAAAACTGATTAGGGCAATTCTACAGTTTGGAGGTCTGAAAAGCAGTATAAGACCTGGAAATAGAGACTGTGTGCAGACTGAAAAGCCTGTTCTTGTGCTGTGATACTTAATTTTGATCAATGACTGTTTAAAACTCCAAACTTGTGCGTTCCTGTCAGCAAGCATTGGGGGTGTTATGTCAAAAGGTTCAGAATGCCCTGGATCATTATAAACGTTGGCTATCAGGTGTTTGTGGGTTGCCTGCTTTACTGCTTTAATTAACCATATTCTGGTAGTAGAACTGAGTTTGAAAGTTAATGTGCACAAATATTTTAGCAGATCTACCTGGCTGGTAACCTTCAGTGTAGAAGAGGAAATTTGGGCATGACCGTGTCCAGCTTCCTGGTAGGCAAAGCATGGCACACCATTTAGACCTACATGTACACCTGTATCCCTGTGTTAATACAGAGAAAAACATGTGGTGTAACTCTCTTGGAAATTCAGGTGAGAAGTGGTTTCTTTTGGCTTATTTATTACTTCAAAAGTGAAATTTTGAAATTGTCCCAATTGCTTAAAACACGCGAGTAAATACGTCCAACAATTCCTTTTGCTGTTGTCTGTCTACTTAGTAACGGTAGCCACTCTGTGGAGGATAGCTGAAAATACAAACATAGTTTAAATATCTTCAAGTTATATAGGCTAGAATTGAGGAAGAATAACAAACAGCATTTGAAGTATTTTTATCTTGTGCTAACAGTTGATTGCATTTTAAACAGTGGGTGTTATTGGGACTTTCAGTACTTGGCTTTTTCCCCAGTATGTTCCTTACTCTTAGGAAAGGAAAAAAAAACAACAAAACCAAACCCAGACTTGTACTGTCAACGTATTATAAACACTATCTTAGTTGCCTGTTTAATTTTTCTGCAGTAGAGTTTCAAGTAGTAGAAAATGGTTTCATCCAGTTAACGGAAGACACATTATTGACTAAATCTGATGCAGAGAAAATCGAGCTATCTGTTAAAACTGAGGAATTTCTTATTTCTAGTACATTGTTCTGTAAGTGCAGACATTTGTAAAGATAAATCCTAGACTGCTTATGTCCCAGGAAAAACAAAAGCATCTTTTAGCCCGTTATGGTCTTTGTACTGTTGCTTGTTGCCCCTAATTGTTCGAACTGGATGTTACCCTTCCCATCTCGCCTAACAATTTACTGTATTTTCTCTGCGAAATTTTGGAACAAGGTGTACTACTTGGCCTTGTGTGGAGAGGGTAGTGAATGGAATATCCTTACTATTTAAGGATGAGAGCAGATCCTTTCTTTGTCTCTTAGTTCTTGTGTCATGAGGAATAAGGCAGGAGTTGAAAAGTGACTGAAGTGCCAACAGAATCAGATCTAGGAAAGCCACAGTATAATGAAACAGGATGCTATTATCTTCCAGTCAATTTCAAGAATTTACCAAAAAGATATTTGAGGTAACAGATGAAAAAAGTATATACTTAAGGTGAAGGAGAGAGTAAGCCATCTCCTGACCCTCTTAAATAAGCAAACAAAAAGCTACCAAAACCCACCCAAACAAACAAAGAACCTCCATCAAAACCAAGGCATCAAGAAAAAAAAGTCTGACAGCCTTTTTGGTTGTCTATACCTAGAAACCAGCATATGGACTGATAGCATACAGTTAGCTTTCTCAATGTCCTGTCTCCCAAATTCCTTTCTCCAAAAACTGAGAGAAGAAGCCAAACCAACATCAAAGAGCTGCGAGCAAAAACCCGCAAACCACTACCGCGTTATGGAAATAGTAGCAGCAGCACTTCTTTAGCTGGACTAGGGAACAGTGGTTTGCAGGTTGAGTGAGTTCAGTGTTTTCCAGTGTTTTTCTGCATCTTAATCTTACAACCCCAAGAGCTTGTTTTGCAGTTTCTGCTTGCCCCTCTACCTCCAGTATTCTGTTCAGTGTGCAATTTCTAGGCAATTCCTGATTTATAGTTTGGAAAAGGGTATGTTAATCTGGGCAAAGGACTGGCTACAGTCACTTTTTAAAATGGGTTATTTTACTTTCCTGTCTGGATGTGCCCAGTGTAAGCCTTTTCTGTGTTGATTCCTTTTTGATAAGCAAGTGTTGTCTGAATGTTTGTACTGAGAAAACATGTGTTCATGTCATCAGCTCTTAACTTTTGGAGAAGCTAAATGGGCTAAACTCAGATCACTCACTTCACTCTAACATGCAGCCATTTTCCATTTCTTTCATTCTGTCATTGCATTTACATACAGGCTTACACCTACACATTTTAGTGTGACATTCAGAACTTCATGTGTTATACTTGTATTTATCTTACTAATTGTATAAATGATATTCATTGCATCAGATGCCTGCATTCAGCTCTTCTGTATAGCTAAAGGCTAAAGGATTAGATTGTCTTTATGGTATGAACTAGTAGCTGTAGAAGCTGTAATCTCTTTCACTGGTCTGTTACCATTGCTAAATCCCTTTTAATCATGTTATCCAGAGAATTTCCAAATGTGCAAAGCATATTCCTTATTCCTGTTAACTTTTTCCCATTAATTCCCCTGTTTCCAGCTGCTGTCTTGCCAGGAAAAATAGATACAGGACAGTTGGTTGGATGAGCATATTGCAGAAAAGACCATTTCTTTAATCAAGTCTAACACGAAGTCTGAGAGGCTCTGTCAGAGTGGCAAACAACTGCTTATCCTAGCTGAAATAGTTTTAGTTTGGCAATCTTCTCTAAAACTTGGCAAAGTCCTGGAGCACATAAGGAAGTTCTTAAAAATATGTATGTATATATATATTATTTATTATTTTCTCTTCACAAGCAACAGATTTATTAAACCTTGTCACCTGTGCTTTATAGAAGAATGTAGGTGTAGAGTGGAATGAATTGCAAGTGTCAGAGAGTTTTTGAGAATGTTTGAAATAATAAATTTGAGAGCTTTTGTAATAATAAAACTTACTGTGATTGGAAAAGATCAGCTACAAATACAGCCTGCAGAGCTGTATGTCTTCCATACCATGGAACTGTGCTTGGGTTAGGTTGAGTCCTGCCCCAGCCCAGCCTGCCCTCCAAGTTGTGTCTCTTTGCACTGTCATCTTGTCTGCAGAGGAATTCCGTCCTTCCCTTGCCGCCTGCCCGGCCGGGGTGTGGGCAGCGCAGGGTTCCATGGGTGGGTCTCCAGGTCTCGCTGGGCAGCACGCAGTGGGACCTGGGCTTGGCAGGGGCATGGTACTGAGTGATGAGCAGTGCTAAATTGTGGGACAAGGGTCTGCCATCTTGCACATCTAAGGGCAGAGTACAGATTCCGCTGGAGTACATTGCTACATCATTTAAAGTCTTTGAACTACATCAGCTCTGCTGCTGATTATGTGATCAAGTCCCCTTGAGTCTGACAAGGCTTGCACTGTTGCTTTTTATGTTTATGGATGTCTTGTCCACCATTCCTTTTTTCTCTAGCAGATTGATGCTCCTATGTTCCTTTCCCATACTTTTGTAACCTGGTGTGTGGCGTTTAAATGCTAGTGGAATCATAACTCTTGCCCCTTTCATTCATTAGCTAACAGTGTTAGTGATCATGTAGTACTTTGGGGAGAGGCATAGTGCATCATATTTTAAAATGATTTTGTACATGTAGTGTATCCAAAAAGAAAATTTTGTGAAAGAAGGCTTGAAAAACCAGTTAAGCAGTAGAATATTAATTGTCATGTTGAATGCGCTGATATTTTAAGCAATTAAACATTTTCAGGAGAAGGAAGAACAACTGTCAGATTGGAATCATGTAGCACTTCTTAAAATTTCTAGTAGCTAGTGTTTTGTTAGCTGGCTAGTACTGAGAAATTTGTAATAAAGTTTGTTATAGTGGATCTAAGAGATGTGTCTTTCAACTTGTATAAGAATTGCCTTTTCTATTAATTATATATTGATGTATTCTTCCCAGTTGTTAATTACAAGGGGCTCTTTAAACAATTTCTATTTAGTTCGGTTGTTTTTTACTCTATGCATTGGCTTTCAGAAGTGCAAAATGTAAATAGACTTAACAGCTCAGCAGTGTCATTAGATACTTTGTATAATTTAGATATGTTGTTTTTTGGGTGTTTTTGAAGTAGATTTTACAGTGAGGCAGCATCTCTTCATTTATCTGTCTGGATAAACTTCAGTGTTTGGAGAAGGATATTCTGTCTGCAGTGACTTGCAGTATAATTACATTGCTTTGAGTTTGTGCTATATATTTCAATTAAAAGCCTCTACTCCAGCTAAAACTTGGAATGAATAAGCTGAACTAAGGGAGATTTTTGGATGGCATGTGAATATTTGAATATATTATTTGTCTTTGAAAAATGCAGAAACGTTTGCAGAAAAAATCTAAGGTGAAATTAAATGTTTTGTTTTCTAGATTTGATACCACTTGAACATGGAATCAGTCGACCCTTGTGTGTGATGGCTGTGGTTTATTCTGGACAGCTGCTTGTGCTGTACATTGTGCCTTAGCACATGCTCCTTTCCCTATAAATTTTAAATATACTGTTTTCGAATGCAAATTATGGATTCTTATGTTCTAAAGTTTCAAATTTTAAATTTGAAGGAAGTGATGCACAGCAGGACTTGCCAAGTGTTTAAGGACTGTGTTGTAACTTGAGAGACTTTGTGCTGCTAAAGGCCCTTGGAAGTGCTTTTGGTGGTGAAGGAAAAAAGGATGAAAACAGATTTGAGCAAAATTTGAGTTTCTTGTCTTGATGATACGTGGCTGAAAAGCAGGCTTCCAAATACTCTAGCTCCTGATTCCCAGTAATTTAAACCTAGTTATTGAAGTGTTAAATGGCTGTTAAGGTTTCTCTTTTCTACAATGCTGAGGTAACTTTAAATGATTGTGTATGCTTACATGTACAAGAATATGTCATATGTATTTTAATATGTAGGAAAATGGGTAACTAAATTGGCAAGACTTGTGGAGTTCTTTAGGTACAAATAACATGAATTTTGACATTGACAGGTTTGGTTCCATATGAAATCTAATGTGTGGATATGTAGCCTTCAAGTCTCTGGCTCAACAAACCTTATTTTAAAGTATTTGGTTTCCATTTGAGCTTGGATGTAGTCTTCGTTGTCTTTTCCTCTTTTTTTATTCCTTTTCTGGAAAAAAAAAAAAACCAGTGCTGTTTAAACTAACAAAAAAACTAACGCTGTCAGTTTTTAAATCTTGCTGTCCTTGTCTTTCTGTGTCACATTAGGTACTTCGGACGTTGGTTGGAGCAAAACTAAGTGACTTAAAAAAATAGCATTTGAACACTTTTATAAATGCACAGTTTTGCTCTTTTTTGTAGAAGTCTGCATCTTTCTGTGTGTCCTTCAGCCCTCTGTTGTCTATCTGTCGCTGGCTCCTTGTGGGCTCTGGAACCGGTTACTGAGATGGGCGGGGGGCAAACTGAATTGGGGCTTTTCTTGCTTAATCTCAAGACAGCTTTTGTGTTTCGTTTCTTGGGAGGATGGAAAGGGACAGAAGGAGGTAATTCAATTGTAAAAATCCTTACAGTTTTACAGTGTCCTCATGATAAGCACGTAAGTGAACAATTTTTAGTAAATTTTATGATTTTCTTTAAAAATCTGATGAAAAATAAAATAAGTGTTTAAGAAGCTAAATTTTCATTTGTTATCCACTTGATGTCAATGACAGGAGCAATCCAGTACAGAGCTTTTGCTTTTTAAAACACTGTTTGGTTTGCAAGCCTACTTAAAAGTGATTTTCCTACATGTGGGAAATAGTGAAGTAATTAAACACATTCGGGTCTATGCATAAATTTTCTAAAATTAACTGTCTCTTTCACACTAATCTTTCTTGTCTTTAATTGGGTTGAAATGTGTGAAAGGGAAAAAGGTTTGATAGGGAACTATTTTTCAGAGAGTAGTTTAACTACAGAGCACATAAAGAAGTTGTTAGATGTGTTTGGGCCAGGGAGGCAGGAACTCTGTTAAAAGGGAAAATATTTTTGTATTGGTTTCTTCTGCATTGTTTTTGAATAAACCATCTGCTATTTCCATGGTTTTATGCCTCTCACTCCAGTGGAATAATTCAGATGTGCTGCAGTTAGGAACAAAATATCCTTTCACCTGAAGAATTAAAAGTCCTTAATCATCAAGTTGTGGTTATCAGTCACCACATCAGTATAAATACTTAATTAGTTTTCCTATTTCCCTTTTAGTTTCCTTAGCAGTTTGCCAACCTATTCACTAACAGCAGTGCTGACTAACCTCTTCAGGCTTCAAACATGTCTCATTAGTAAACTAATGCATGACCCACATGCATAAAAACAGAGAAATCGTTCTGAAAGGTGCCCAACAGAAAGATGCAGGATTTCAGGTGGAAATGGAAATGTGATGGAAACAGAGCTCACATTTAGGTGTGTATAATGCTGTAGCATGGTTGGTGTAAAATAGTGGAATAAACAGTTGAAATATCTTGATTTTAGCTGTGACTCTTTTTGGGGTTTATTTACAGCTGAGTTCTTATCCCCTCCATTTTCGGTGGAACTGTTTCATGTTTGGAAATTCTTTTCCATACTGATAGAAAGCTAACTTACTTCAGGTGTATTTTAACCCTAAAGCAAATGTTTTTGCTCTAGGGAACTTTTACCTTCAACTCCATCATCTTTGTTTTCAAAGTGTGTTTGCTGTTATAATAAACTCATTTTTTCACTTAACTGGAATTTATGAAGCATATCTTGGGATCAGCATTCAGTCTTTCACCTGCTATAACAAATTTGAGACACATGGTTATGCGTTTTGTATTCAACTTTTCACTTCCGAGTAAGTGATTAATCTTTCTCCTTGTCATGTTTTGTGTCACAGTAGCACTGTCATTTTCTCCCCTGACAGCCTGGCACTGTTTAAACATCAGTCTAATTTTGCACATAAGCCAGTTTAAGAGAAAGAGAAAAAAAATCACGTGAGGCATGTCACAACTTATTTTCAGAAGCAGCAGGCTTGCAGAAGGCACAACTTGCTCTGTTCCGTGTTGATTTCTGCTGACAGCAGGCTGTGGTGTTAAGCACATATAACAAAAATCAGTATTTCAGACAACAGAAGTATGGAGAGTACTTATCTTATTGTGCAGTAAAAAGGCAAAGCTCGTTGGAGGGAGGGAGAAGTTGGTGGAGCCCCATATATGACTGATTTGTTCTGGTATCTATCTTTTTAGGGAAAACGTCTGCTTTATGCCATGTGTTTTAAGAACTACAGTTTTCTTAATATGCTGTACATCCTGATACAAGGCTTGCCCCCTAGCCTTCAGCATTTGAGTCTTCACCTTGAGAATGATGTTTAAATATGCTGACTTTACCCTTCTGTTTTGCAAGTTCACAGTAAGTCAGATGGAGGTCCTGTTGAAAATAGAAGTGATGAGTTAGGAATGGCTTCTGTCTCCCTCCCATGTATGAAATCTTGTGCTGTTCCTTACTCTGTCATCAGAGGTACATTTGTGTGGCATTTTCTTCTGGTTTTGTCCTCCAAGAATCAGCATTTTATGACAAAATGGGAAAATCCTGCAGTTTTGTTTCTTTATAAATGACTTATGTGAGAATTTAGAAGCAACATCTATGATGGGTTGAAAGCATAGCTTCTGTTGAACCTTAACAACAGTTTCCATATGTACCAGTGTATAATATCAGTATTCTAGAGGTGTGTAAACATGTCTAAAAGAATAGCTAACCATTATGTATGGTTGTAATGCTGTCCTGATGAGACAACAATTAAAGAAATAGCATTGTATCTAGATATTTCTAGCAGAACGAGAGGACAGAAAACACTGCAAACCTCTCAGAAAACTTTTGTCAAGTAACATGTTAAATATAATTATTCTGTATATTTTGTAGCTGCTCACTGACCTTTAATTGAACACCCCCTGTATTTACCAGATTGTGGTGACTTTGTTTAGGTTATGTGGGTTTTCTGTAATGGAGTTGATAGTCTATGAAATGTGTTGATAGCTCAAGGTTTTAACTAACATCTGGTCTGTTCCGTATCCCTTCAAGTATCCTGAACCACTCCTGTGCCTCGGTATGGAGAATGAACTATTCAGGAAATGCCTGTCCATAAAAACAGCTTCAGCTTGTATTTATTTGTCAATCTCCTTACTTTGGCCATGGATTTGAAATTCTAATTTTTCATTTTTATTTGCTCCCCAACTTTTGAGCATTTAGAGTTGCAAAGGAAAGCTACAATCTAGGAAATTTTTGTAGAGTTTATTATAACCAGAAACAGAGTTTTCAGTTGTATTTTCTATGAGATTTCTCTTCAAGCACAGACAAGAAGTTGTGTTAATAAAGGAATGAAAAATAATTAATTTGTCATGCATCCAGTTTTTCAAACACTTTTTTGCAGGATAGGTGTAAAAACTTGATGTAGATTGGAGGGTATTTGCAAGAAAACCCACTGTGTTGTCAAATCTGGCTACATGGAGTTCTCTGCCTTGGGAACGTTGTATGTAAATAATAAAATGCTTGGTGAATCTATGAATAGTCTTTTCCAGAGGAAGGATGACATCTTGTATGTTTTCTGAAAGGAAATTTTCTGTCTTTATTTAATGTAAGAATACATGATTGAAAGGTACCTACCATTTAAAGGTTTTACTCTGGAAATTATATAGCAGAAAGTTTGTTTTAATGTTTAGTCAGAGTTTGGTAATGGTGAAAATGTATCCACTTAATGTTATCTTTAAGGACAGGAATGAGAAAAGAACTGGGAGAGAAAATCTTATGGAAAGTGGACAAACTTTATTTTTCTTAGGAAAAACAGTTTTTGTGGTGTCTTTTTGTCAGCTGTTGTGTACAGTTGTCTCATGGTCATTCCAATTTTTTTTTCCAATTTTGAGGCAGTGAACTGTTGTATATGTGTTCTTTTGTCTTGGAAGAACTTAGAGGTGTAAGCTAAATAACTTGAAAATAAAATTATGCTTTTTTCCCCATAACTAAATTTTGCTCTGTGTCTGTGCTGAAGAAGGCTTGGTCAAATTTATCTTCTACCCAGGGGTAGGAATTTGAAAAAACTGGTGTCTTGTTTTCTTCTGAGTGTGACCTAGTAGTATTTTTTGCTTTCTTGTATGATGCAATGAACACTTTGTTTTTAGAGTTGCTGTTGTATGTTGCCAAGCCTGGAAAAATGAAGTAGTTTCTTGCAGGATCATTAATCCAAGTCAACGCTTTAAAATGTGTAAATGCAATTGCTTTTGTGGGTTTAGTCCTTTCTTCTTCCTTCTGGATTTCCCTTCCTGCTATGTACATACTTCCCTTTCATCTGCAGATCAGAGAAAGTGTTGCCACTGAAAAAAGGGGTATGTCAGACTCCTTTGAATCAGAAATAAGCCTTTTCTTCTTCCTCCTCTTAGACTCTCTAATATTAGTTGATCTCTCGTCTTGCCTCTCCTCTGGATTATCATGAGCTGTTGGCAGGATCCAGTCTGTTCCTCTGTCTGCTCAACACTTGTAGCACAGCCTGAACTCAAAGTGTCGTTGGGGGGAACTTAAGGCTCTTAATTGGAGTGTGTTAATAAAGCTGATTTGTATTATGCTGGATGGGGGTTATTTGCCTGAGAGATTTCTTAAAATCTTCAAGGAAAATGAGAGAGTTAATGAAGGTCTTTGATGTCTTCTTTGCAGAAGTTAACTGATGTTTGGGTTGCCCATAATTAATTTCATCCTTCAAATTAATTTTCATGAGCCTTCCAAATTACTAGTGTTGTGGTAGTTCGTAACTCTGGTCTTTCTATTGGGTGTTGGTCTTAGCTGTAGCTTGGGGAAATTCCATTTGTGATGGAGGGCAGCATGTTGCCATTTGGTGCAAAAGTCAGCTGGCTTGGGAAGAGTGTGACTTTCTGGGTCTTGTCTAGTGTTACCTTTCTGTGTCCCTGTGTCCTAGGGACTTCACCGAAACATTTGCTCTTTTCTCCTTGTGTTTGCTCACACAGGTGTTATGTAGCTTATCACACCCTGCAGGCATATGTGTCTAAAGAACACTGGCTTAAAAGGAATATAAGAGGGGTTTTTTAATAATCTTCACTGATTCTCTCTATAGATGAATTGGTTTAAAACACTTTGCAGAATGGTGGATGACAAGAGCATTGGACTAACCTTTAAAACTGTTATTATCTTACAAGTTGGCAATTAATTCCTATGGAGACTTATAGTAATGGCAAAATACCCTGAAAATTCTGTATCTGCCCCTTCTGCAAGAAAATCTAGAGATGTCAAATCTCATGAAACTGTAAACTGTTGTTTAAATAAACTTGGATGCAGGTGGTCATAAAATCTGAATTTTTAATCCTAAGGATTATATATATAATTATATATTTATATTATATTATATATTTTAAATTACAAGATGAAATGAGTTTTGAAACCTCTTCTATTACATTATTCTTATGCTAGCCCTGTTCCTTGTATGGAGTCAGCATCTTAGGGTAAAAGTATTTTTGGTTTTGCTATCCCTGAGGAGATTTTTTGATTGCTCTTTGGTCCTACCTGTCTAAAATTGCTGGACTGTGAACTGGGCTCTTCTTTGTTTAGTACTCCTCCATGTATGTGCTTTCTCTGTTCCGCTTGGGTTGCTTACAGTTAATTAACTTTATCATAAGGAAAGCCCAATAGGAGCTTGTTTTAGACTAAGTAGACTTAGTCAGCACTTGTGTAACTAATACTTTAACATAGTTTTGTTACAGTATCTCCTTTTCAATTAAATTGTTCCCTCAGACAAGCAGGTGTTTACTTTCGTGCTTTGGGTAGAATTTCGTCACCTTTGAAAAATCTGTTGAAAAACCTGCAAATGTTTCATGTTGTATTTTTATTAACAAATATTAATATAATGGAAAGGACTTGTACATAACCCAGAACTCTACTGCTGAAATCACTTTGAGTTTTCTCTACAATTAGAGAACAAAGTGAAGATTGGATGTTGTACCAAGTGAAACTGTTTCCTATTTGATTAAATAGCTAGTTATTCCATAGGAAATTTCCCTTTTTGTCTAGTGCTTTGAAGTACAGTGTTAGCAGAAGAATAGGAAAAGGGGAGATTTTTTTGCCCATTGTAATGCAGTGAATCTCTTACCCTAGTGGTAGCCAAAAAAGCCATATTGCACCTAATCTCACCTTCTCTACCCCTTCTGCTACTGGGCTGCTTCAAAATGACACCAGTGATGTTCTCCTTTATATTTTCCCATTTTTTTAGAATTCCATTTCTTTTGAAAATAAAAGCACTGAAAGGTTATATTTATTCCTAGAAGAAATAGTGAGAGGTGGAAAAAACTCTTGACAGTTGTCCTGAGGCAGCAGAAAAACTAATAATGAAAGAAACAGTTCTGTGTCTGTAAAATGTTGGTCTAAAATGAGTACATGCCTCTGCCCTTCTTGGAGATACTCTGGTTAATGGAATTCCAGCAGACTGGTGAGTGTTGTGGATGATAACTGTTACCTAAGAATTGTAGATATTGCTGCAGTGAGAATAACTTAATTTATAAGTTTAAATACTAATTTAAATTAGTGTTGGCCATAAGCATTATTTGCATATGCAATAAATAATGAACTTGGAAGCAAAAAGACACATTATGTCAAATGTTTTACATATTTTCCTTTCCTATAGCATGTTGTGTCACAGTGACCCAAACTTGGCAAGTTGCTTGATGACATCAGGTCTTTTCTCAGAAGAACTTGAAATGGTACCTAGGCAGATGGAAAAACAGTGATTTAGGTGTAACTGTGCAGCAGGACAGAGGTTGTATTATTGGAATTTAGAATTGTTTCCCTATTTATGAAAGATTTCTGGATCTGTTCCTCTCTTCAAGCTAGAAATAATTTATTACATTCTATTTCAGTATCCAGTATTTGCTTTAGACAATAGTAAAACAGAAGACAGGCTTATCTTGAAAGTGAGTATGTTGATATTAGAAACACAGCTCTATAGAGCTGTCTAAGAGTAGTGTCTTCTCAATATAAGCAGACAATAAAAAATGTGGGCTTGATGTGCAATTCCATGGCCTCTATAGCATGCATTTAATAATTTATTTTCTTTTTGTCACTGCTAGTCTGTAGAGACAAGAAGTAAAGACTAATGAGGCAGGTAAAGTTCTGAGAGCAGATTGAGAATTTTTTAAGCTTTGTGGTGCATGAGGCTATGTTGTGATGATAAAACACAAGCAGACACTCAACAACGTTCTTGGATTATTACATGCAGAATTTTAGTAGGCGCTAGATGAACCTCTGTTCAAATCTGAGTCTAGGTGGTTTGCAGATAGCTGTCTGCAGCTCCAGCCTTGGATGACAGACTGATGATGCATATAATTTAAAAAGACTGGAGTTTACTGAAATATTTATACTTCTGCAGATTGTCTTGTTTCATGTGTACATGGAAACTGCAAGATTATTCTGAGAAGATGGCCAAGCTTCAGATATGTGTTAGCTGAAACTCAGCTTCCACAGGAGAATGGGGCAAGGAATGGCTACTCCAATACCCCTGAAATCAAAATGCAACAGAAGATGATGTCAAATCTTTATGAAAAGTCCTTGGATATGCATGAGGTTGTCTTTATTTAATGCTTCTTTTATGTCTCTCAGGTCCTTTGTCGTCCAACTTTTTCCTGAAGTGTAATGGATGCAATTATTTCTTTAACATGCTCTGCTTTGAGAAGCAGTGGATTCTGACTTCCCCCTTCATGAACCATGCTAATTAAAGCAAAAATGCATCACAGAGAACTGGAACATTTTTATATTAAAGAATCTACAGTTTTTTTGCACTGTATATTTTTTTGCCTTTTACTAAAGATGTGAACTGTAATACTTTTGTGAGGACTTTGATTTTGAGTAAAATAATCATCTATGCAATAGATAAAAAGCGAAGTTATGTAAACCTGATTAATGTCAAGTAAGTAACTAAAATTAGGTAGAATTCGTAGATATTCACAAGGAGTAGCAGAGTTGAGTCTGTGTGCATGTGCAAATCCAGCCTTGGTTATGTGCCACTGCTGTAATGCCTATTAAAATAGTTACAGTATTGATTTCTTTCTTTAATGTCAAATGAGCTCAGTTTTTCCCTTCTCCTTTGTTTTGGATTTTTTGGATAGGCTACCACTTCAGGAACTCTGGGATGTCTTTGCCCCTTGTGCTAGGTGGTGTTGCACATGCTCACTTTGATTTAGCCAGTGCTGCTGCCAGGAAACCAGCCCTGTGTGAGTGTTGTTCTCTAACCACCCCTAAGTGTGGCTTACTGGTTAGTTACAGTTTGTGACAGAACGATTTAATATTGCTGCTTCATTTATAAAGAAACTGTTACAAGGGTGCGGGGTTTTGGTTTTTCAGCACTTGTTCCGCAGCTCTGGATTTGTGCTGTTATCCTTGGTGCTGTTTATGTGAGCAATGCCACTGATCATGCAGAACTGCTCATATGGACTCTTTTGCCGCAGTGTAATTTCATTTGAAAACACTAGTAATAATATTTTGCCTTCAGCAGGTTTACATAAAAACTATCTATTGTGTGTTCCTTGTGCCCCCTCACATATTCCTCTACCTTTTGAGTGGAATCTGTAACCATTTTGCTGTTGTTCTTCCCCTCCCTCACTAGTTGGTTAAACAACTTTTTTGTTTTTTAACAATTGTATAGATGGTGTAATAGTATATTTATGCTTGTGTTCTGTTAAAAATGTGTAAATGTTTTGTATTTTATAAATATTGGAGAAAAAACCCTCAACCTCTCAGGGCTTTGCGATCGCAAGCCTTGTTTTTCTAAATTGCATGAGGTGTGGATCTGTATTTTTCTTTGTTGTCTAAATGCTAGTGGTGCTTTGCTGTTTTCTGCAGGTTTTTCATTTGTATTTTGAGGGTTAAATAACTTTTTCTATGTTTTCTTGATCCATCACTGTAACCACAGTAACCATTTTAACTGTGTTTGATTTAGTCCCAGTAGGCAAACAAAAAATTAATATTTAGAGCAATTCATAGGCAAAGCAAACTTATCTCCTCATCCCATTCAATTTAAGAAATGAATTCATTAACTATTATGGACTACAAATTTGGTGTATTATTGACAGGTTAAAAGTTGTTTTGTTGTGTTTTCAGCTTTGTAACTAGGTGTGTAATCTTTCAACTTAAGAAATACATGAAATACCCCTAAAGAGCACTCAGTGAAACTAATGTTGTAGAACTGCCAAACCAAACAAAAAACCAGAAAGCTTCCAGTAAGTAAAAGAACACAACCAACCTGCCCCCCAACTCAAGGGTTCATGTGACCTTGACTTGATTGCATTGTGGGAGATGTGAGGAGCCAGAGAGGTCATAATAGCCAGAAAAATGTAAGAGTGGCTTCACTTCAGTTAGTATTCGTTTTAAATCTGCGAATTCTGAATGTTGGCTATTAGGCTCGTATTTGAGCTCTTGCATTTATTTTTGTTGTTTCTAGCTGTATAATTTCGTTTCTAGATCCAAAGCAAGCTGCAACTCCTCTTACAGTTATAATACATATATTATATAAGATGTGATATACATAATAGATGCAAACACATCTATGTGATATGTTAATATATTATAGCTAATATATCTCTGTATATATAAAATACAGATATATATAGTTATATAATACAGAATGTGTTACATATGATATGTATGTCTATATCACAGATATATGACCTCAATATTATCAGAATTATATCAAATACAATAATACAGAACAAGACAGAATACATTGTGTCTTGGTGTATAGGTATCCAAATAAATATACACACAGCAAAATATATGTATTTATATATATTATTATCATATTGTATACTATTTATATATAGATCTATAAATATACATTGGTAACGCAGTAATGTGTCAGTCATCAGCTTGATCCACATGCAGTCTGAAGTCTGGCATGTGTAAGGGTAAGGCCCTCTAAGTGGGATGAAAGTTCTTGGTTCATGGAGAAACAAAGGTCTTCATTTCCCATAATGGCATTTGTTAACACATATGCAACTCCCATAATTCCACAAAAGCATTTGCAAGTTAGAGAGTTTTGGAATGAAAGGGGTCTCTTACTCACATGAGGCATGCCAAATATGCAGGAATTGGTCACAAACATTCAAGGGAGTGTTATCTTTTGCACTACATGGCTTCAAAATGGTGTTTTGTAAGATTTATAGCCTGACAGCATTTAAAAAATTTTTAAAATTCTACCTACTTAAATGTTTTCTACAATACTCTTCCATTTTCTTCCTGAGCCAATGGGAACATATAATACTTGAGAATGATTAATGGTAATTACTGTGATGTATTATTCTGTGTCATTTGGTTAAATGCAAAATAAAGAAAAACATAAGAAATAAACAGAAAAATCACAATGCCAGCATGAGAGCAGCAATTTAGAAAGGTACAAGTGCATTGTTGTTTTTGGTTTTTTTTTAATGTGTTAGCTCTCTTGACAGGTATTGTGCCATCCTTTGATTGGGTGATAAACTTTAGGTTTTACCTACTCTAGCAGTTTGTTCCTAAGTGCTCTGCACAGTACAGATACTTATTTTGTTTGTCATCACTTTAGGGAAGTTCTAGGGAGGCTAATGCATGATCACACTCACCATAAATGCATTGGAGAGGAAAGGTGGGAAAATAAGGATGTCTCACAGGTGGGAACTCTGCTGGCTGCTGCTGTGGGCTGTGGCTAACTGGGCAGCTCCTGGATATGGGGTTTTTGCTCTTGCCAGAATGCAAAGATGCAACCTAAAGTGACAGTTTTATCTGAAAATCCATTGTTTTGTTTGCTGCTTGACTAGGTAATGAATATATTTGGATTCTCTGCTTTACCAGGAACTTGGTCTTTGCCTAATTAATCATTAAAGGTTGTTAGCATACTGTGGTGGAGCTTATTATTAGAGCCTGCATGTATTTCAGAGAGCTATGACCCCTTCTCGAGTAACTATAGAAACCTCAGCAACTGTAGTTATTAGCTAAAATTATGGAGTTCATATTTTTAAAGAATATTGGCCTGAGTCAGTGGCTAATAACTTTGGTGTCTAGAATGATGAAGACTGTAAAATTCTGATTATTTCATTTTGAGTTACAATGTGAAAAAAGGACTATCAGTTTGCACAAGTTCAGAACTGTAGAATACTTGCATGAGTTCCAATACAGCACTAAAAAAGCCTGTAGATACCTTGCATATTTTCCAAAGCTTTTGTGTAGAACCATTATGCCCATGCCCTTTCTGCCAGGTTCACAATTTAAGGGTAGAATTTATTGAAACAGCAAATAGTCTTTAGTGTTTGTAGTTTGCTTTCAATGTATTTCTAATATATGTTATCTCTTAATGTTAAACTTGACTTACACTGGTAATTGAGGTACTGAAAGAAATTCTGTGTCAGTCTGCAAAACAGTGGTAGGAACAAGTACCGCTGAAATGGAAGGGGAAAAGAAATGTAAAATGTGAATTGTCATACAACATTCAGGCCCGCAGGAATAGCAGGTTTGAAAATAGGAATTGTGTATTTGTACAGCTAGTGAGATCGAGTTGTCACCAGCCTGTGTTTTGGGAAAATAAAGATCCTTTTTTTGTGGCAGGGGCAACCTGCCTCAGTCCTTCTTTGTTTAAATTGCTTTATAATTTGTCTGAAGTGTAGAAGGATTTGAAGGGTAGGAGTATTCAAAGATCTTCTTACTGTCTCATGTAACTTATAGCACATGTGTGGGGAGGTAGGTTACTGGAATAGAGCAGTGATAACCATGATGATTTCTGTGTTGACAGAGCTGGGAAATGCAGGGGAGAGTGTACCACAACATACTAACAGGAAATGAAGATGTTGCTCAAGCATGTTAGGATGGATTTTGTCCTAGTTGAGAGAAAAAGAAACTAACTTGTTTCAGCAGTGGTGTTGTTTTTAAGGAAATAAATCCCAAACCATTGTGCTTTGGACCAGAAAATTATATGGGCAAAATTATCCTCTGTGTTTGTGAGTAATTGGGATACAGGGTGCAAGGCAGTGGGCAGAAATAAAACTTTTTTTGATGGCAGGATCAAAATGTTGATGCCAGCGGGTGGAAATGCCTGCACTAACTTGGCATAAATGTTGTCCCACTTGCGAGTCATTGAGCTGTTTGAGTAATTAATGCTGTCATTGTTTTGTTTTTCTGCTCTTCTCTCTGTGTATCTCATACTGTATTGCAGGTTGTTCAGTCTGCAGGTGTCTTCCTGGCAGGATGCCACTGCCTTACTGAGACAGGGCTGGCTGCTGACAAAGCTGTCCCTTTAGCTGGTGTGTCTCCAGGGTACCTTCACATAAATTCTTTTTTTGAAGTGGTTGTCTCCCTGAACTGATGTTGAGGGAGACAGACTTAATTCCTACAGATATGTTAATCTCATAGTGATGTCTTAATAACTGGAACATGTATAAATATGAGATGGGATGTTAAGTTGGGCAAAGTTTACAGGTAGTATTTTTCATCACTGCCAGCATTTTAAGGGAAATCTGTCTATCAGAACTGTGGATCTCAAAAAAACCGTGTTTTTATTACCACATAACCTGGAATAGTGAAGGTGATTAAAAGGAATGAATATAAACAAATGAATATAAACATGGAGTGTGGCAGAACATGGAGAAGATTGGTAGAGCAGTTCCCTAAACCCCACTCCGCTGCTCCCAGTTCTTAGCTTTGTTTTTGGTTCAACAACCCTTAAGGGCTTCTTGAGTAACACCAAGTGTTTTGTAATCCTGAGTGCCAAGAAGAAAGCTTTTATGCTGCCTCCAAGTTTTTCACATGTACGTTCTCCCTGCTTTCCTTGAGAACGCTCAGCCTCTGAATGTCCCATAGTGGAGAGTCTGTCAGGACAGGGGAGAGGGAGGCACAGAAGTTTCTGCAGCTGCCTGCGCTCTGCTCTGCACAGCTCACCCACTGCTCAGTGTGTGTACAGGCTGCCCAAAATGAAATGCTGCAGCCAGGAGAGTCCACCTGGGAGGCTTTTATCCTGCTGACCTGTCAAACCCTTGGAAAAGATAATGATATACAGTAATTGCAAATCTACAGTGATGTGCATGTGTGTTTTGTTTCGTGTGCACCTCTAACTTGGTAAATCAGGAGACTGATTTCTTACATACCTTTTAACTGTTGAATCTGGCCTACTTATGTCCATGTTGTCCAAACAAGTCTTTGTTTTGCTGGCTTTTATGCCTTTCAGCCCTTCTGGAGTTGAACATGCAGCAGTTAATTAATGTGTGTATGTTAAATATTCTGTAGCATTTAGGCATTGAATCGTCATTAGAATTGTGCAAAGATTTCTTTGTTATAAGCCTCTGTAAAACTTAAAAAAAGCCCTGAAAGGCAAACCCAAAACAAAACAACAGCAATTTATCTTTTTTTTTGTTTTGTTTTGTTAAGGCTTGTTCTCTGCTCTCAGTTCAGCATCTGGATCACCAGGCTAACTGATGACATAGTCACATTCTTACTTCTAAAGGCTTGAATCCAGTAGATATTTGACATAAATACATGTATCATTAATGTTCTTTCTGTGACCATACTCTCTCAGTAATAGAAAGGACATTGAAGATTTTGGTGCTCATTCTCTGTGAGTTTCTTTGAGAACCATACTGACTAAAAACAGGTCTTATGCAGGAGCCTGTGCTGCAGTGGGGAGGTGACTGGTGCAGAAACTAGGACTGGCTTTCTTGAATTAAGTGACCTTATTGGTGTTTTATACAGTTGTGTTTTGGGGTTTTTTTTGCAATGCTGTAAAATATAATAACCATGTCTCTTAAGAGTTTTTAAAATAAAAACGTAGATAGTGAGATGTGTTAGATCTTTATTGAAGACTACAGTATAAATATCAAACCTGGTCTGGTTTTGATATACTACTTTTTTTCTGAAGAGGTATTGAGGACGTAGTTATTGTGTATGTGATCAATAGTCTTCAAAATAATTTCACCAGTGACTTTGTTAGTCCTATTCAGAATGCAGTGATGACGAGAGAAAAAGAAAAAATTCACTGAAGAATAATTAGCAGAATGAAATTGAGTTAGTAGGTGTGACATCCAATTATTTTCTTCCCTGGAGATAAATATCAAGTCAAGGTTGGATATTACAATTGGAGTGTAGCACCTCTGCTGCTTTTGAATCAGGCAGAGTGAGAAGTAGCCATGTTGTGTGAAATAAAAAGGTCATGTCTATGGCTGCTGTGGTTAATGCATAGTTTGATTCAGGAAGGGGTTAGCCACTTCTGATTGCTGCTTTAATGAGGACTTCCCTTCATAAAAAATCCTTGTTTTAGGGATTGCTACATGGAATGTTTGTTTTTGATAGTCTTCTTGCTCTGTGGATGGAAGCCATATGCAGAGGTTTTTTTGAAAGACTTGTGTGTTCATCACAGCATCTTTGAGGGCTAAGACTGAAGCACAGGATTGCTTCCACACACCAAAGGATTTCTGCTAGGCTTTCATTCTAAGAAGACAGTTTTAAATAATTGCACTTTCATGTCTGTGTGATAGCTGGATTCCCTGGTCCATTGAAGGGGTGATGTGGGGTGGAAAAGCTGGCTGTGACAGTTTGATATCAGATTAGCTGTACATGTGACTTGACCTTATTCCACGAATTGCAACCAAATAGTCTTCTGCAATGTGTTAGGCTGTTAAAGACACGGCTTCGTCTGTGAAATATGAGAGCTTTTCCCTTCATTAAAATAGTAAGAGAAAGCTTTGCATTTAATAGCTGGTGTACTTCACTTGAATCTCGTTTGGAAATACTGTATCACTTTCTCTATATTGTGTCTATTTAGTGTTCTTTTAATTTCACTGCTACTTTGAGATATATTTCTTATGTTCAGTTTTTGCCATGGTAGTGTCCAGAATTTCTTTTTCCCTCAGGAAAGTACAGACATTATTTTTCCTTTGTTTGTTACTTAGCGTTGTCCAATTCATTCTTGGACTTCTGGCAAAATAATCTTATGATCTATTAAGAAAAGCTTAACTGTTTAAATCGCTGTCAAAAACAATATCACAAGTACCTGCCTATGTAAATTACAGTTTATGGAAAACTGTGTTGAGTTGGAGAAAAGTTTCAACTAAACAGATGTAGAACTAGGTTAGAAAGTGTAAGTAGAAGGTATAATTATCTGTTGGAAATAAATGAAAAACACTGTTAATTGGGTTTTCTATCATGTGAAAATGGCCTGTTTCTCACCAGCTAGTTATTCTTCCACTCCTTATTTTTAAATTTATGTTGAATTTACTGTTTTCCCCATGGGCTTGTTTTCTTTGAATTTCACAGTTTGTAGCTTATGTAGTCAGCACTTTCTTGGGTGAGAGAGGTGGTTCATTGGTGTGTTTGTATGGCTCTGAGACTTTGATTATACTTATGAGATGCAGAAATACTTATATCAGTTTCTTAATGCAGATTTGGTATTCCTTCTAATAAAGTATTGTGCTATTCGGACTGGCTTAAATTGTGTTATATTAAATGCAGATGTGCCTTGTAGGCAAGTGTTTTTTTGGAAGGAGATAGATGATCACAGTATGGTAGAATCATTTAGGCTGGAAGAGATCCATCATTGTTGGTCCCAACTATCAACCCAGCACTGCCAAGTCCACCACTAAACCACGTCCCTAGATGCCCCATCTGCACGTCTTTAGAATACCTCCAGGGATGGTAACCTCACAGCTTCCCTGAGCAGCATGTTCTGATGCTTTATAACTCTTTTGGGGTTATCCAAAGCTAATTTACAGTCTGAACCTCCCCTGCACACAGCTTGATGCCATTCCCTCTTGTGCTGTTGTTTCTCACTTGGGAGAGGAGACCACCTCCCACCTGGCCACAGCCTCCTTGCAGGTGGTTGTAGAGAGTGATAAGGTCTGCCCTGAGCCTCCTTTTCGCCAGGCTGAACACTCCAAGCTCCCTCAGCTCCTCCTCACAGGACTTGTGCTCCAGACCCTTCACCACTTCATTGCCTGTCTTTGGACACACTCCAGCACCTCAGTGAAACTTAGTTCAGTTTACAGGAGATGTTCAGAGCTGAACACAGAGATTTGGTACCAGGCAGTAAAACTGTAGAGTGAAGAGGTACTGAGATGGGGATGAGAAAGATGGCATTGTTCATTTGAAGGAGGTAAGTTGCTAGATTAATGGGAAAAACCTGCCTCTTCAAATGAGTAATCTTGACAATGTGTAGATGCTTTAATGAAATTTAAGGGATGTATTTCATATTTGATTGGTTTGGGTGCAATTTTCAGTTCTTATAGCTTTCCTTGTCTGTATATTTGACTCATTAGTTTTACCAGTAACTATCTTAAGTGGTTGTTCATTTATTGGAAACAAATACGAGATTAAAGTAACTCATGAATGAAGCAATGATCCATGCTTACTTTTACACAAAAGTTACTGTATCTAGAACTAATGCAAGCAATCTGACATTAATGGTGTCTTAGAATATTTTTACAGGCTTCTTTGTATAGCTGGGATGAATACATGGAGTGTGGGAAATCCAGTAAGTATTCACTGTTGTGCAGGAAATGAGGTTACTAAACATTGGGTTTGTGCAAGTTATAAACCTCTCTGTTCTATAGTGTTTATATGTATAGATCAAAACTGACTTTTTTCACTTGTTGAGTGGGGATAAGAGCTCTGGCTAAGAATGTTTCTCCTCAGTGTAAAATGTTGTAACTGTATGCCTTTGAATTTTTTCATAACAGAATGCTTGGCAAAGAGTTGTGTACAGGTACCTCTAGGGATGGTGGAATTCCACGTGGTCAGAATGGGTGTGTATATTAGCAGCAGAAGATAATGGACTTGTTCAAAATATACTTTGCTTTGACTTTTATTTGGCAGATTATAAGTGACTCATAAACTTTGTATGGATTACCAGATCGGATTCAGGATATTCTTTAGACTATTTTTTTTTTACTTGAGAATTACCCATGTTTTCTTTTTTTGCAATTTGCTTCAGCAGACTTCTTGGCCACATACTTTTCAAGTGCTCCAATACATAATTTCAAATTTTATTTTTTTTAGCTGTATTTTGAAAAAGTCAACAGTAAACTTTAAGGAATTTATTTTGTTTTAAATGCTTTATGTAATTGTGGCTGTGCAAAAGACTTTATCATATTGTGCCATGTTTTTCAAAATTTGATGCTAGAAGGAAGTGCATTTTGGAGTATATCTTGAATAATGAAAAGCTTTAGTTTTCCTTTACTCCCATTGTAGCTTCCTTGATTTCTCCTCTGCCCTTGATGGGAAATGGAGCAAGTGGCTTTCCACCTTTGTGCTGACTCTTGCGTTGTCAATCTATTCATATAGCCACTCACACCGCAAAGCAGGGTCTGTTAGAGCTACTCCAAGGTCTAATCTTGGTAAGAGAATGCTCAGTTCATACCTGCCAATGTATTCATACCTGTAAGAGTAATTTTAAGCTCTCTTTTATGCCAACCAGTTTTAGAATTTATGTTAGAAATACTTCTCTGCTTTTAAGCCTCTGTGTTTGTGAAAACAAATTAAAAATGATGGCTGTCTTTCAGTGAGAATGTTTGCTTACGTTGTGTTTGCCCAGATACCATCCCAAGTACGTTGTGACTCTAGCTGATCACTGCATAAACTATTGGTAAGGACTGGCCCAAGTAAGGATTTTGGCATGGTCCCGTAAATACCTGGAGTCTTATGAAAAAGTTTGTTATTTTTACAAAGAAGGGGGTGGTGATTTGCTGATTTGAGGAAGGTAAAATTTTGCTGACACTTCATATCAGTTTCTTCCCATTCTATGTAGTTTATAAAAAAAAGTTGGAGTGGGGGGTAAGGAGGGGGACAGTGGAGGGTGGAAGAAAGGGGAAAGGAGCAAAGCATTGCTTTAAGAACATGAATCAGCCAAAAGGCCATGACACATACTTACTTCAGACTTTCTCTGAAAAATTAAGTAGACCTTTAGTTGTGAAGGAAGGACATACTGGCTTTTGTACATTTTCATACTTTCTTACTAAAGTAAGCATTAACCAGCAGTTGTAGGAAAGACGGTAATTCATTAATAACGTTTTTTGTGTTGAGTCATGTTTTTCCGCAAGACAAAAATTCAGTTCAGGATCATGCTTACTTGCTATTTAAGAAATCTATAACCTGGCACTAAGTCTTGCAGACCTTTTGTGACTCTGTCTACACAGGGGACATGGATTTTTCCAATGAAAGCAAGGTTAAATACTGTGGCACATAAGAACACATGAATCCCTAGGCAAGGAAGTTTTCTAGCTATGAAGTCATTATTCCCCTAAAGGAATTCAGCCCTTCCTTTATTTTATTCTGATATAATTGCTGAGAATATTATTATTTGTCATTTTAATAGGTGTACAAGATTTTCAGTGACACACTGTAATCAGCATAAGACCAGGTTTATTCTGATAGCTGAGTCTCCTAATTAGAATCAGCATTAAGTGGCACATTTTCCTTGTAGCCAGTTTCACACATATCTTCAACTCACAGGAAAAGCAGTAGTATAGGAACTAAAGAATACCTGGAAACAAGCTCTGATTTTCTGTTCTTCCAAATGTAAACTGAAATTTCTGCTAAGGCTTGGTTGCTTTTTGTTTCTCTCTGTTGTCTTTAGGCATTTGATTTAGAAGAATTCAGTTAAGTTCTTGCCTTGAGGATTGAAAATCCATACTCTCTCCCATTAATTCCTTTCATTTCACATGATACAAAGTACTTCTATTTTTTTTTACTCTTATTATTAATGTTTATAGACTATAAATTAAATATATAATACATT
Source organism: Sitta carolinensis (assembly GCA_032173965.1). NCBI lineage: Eukaryota > Metazoa > Chordata > Aves > Passeriformes > Sittidae > Sitta > Sitta carolinensis. The sequence continues at coordinate 25,342,639 of CM063288.1, forward strand.
AAGACCAAAATTTTCATTTTACCAATAAATTGTTATTAACCTACGGTATGTTCAATACCATAGCTGGTGTAGATAATACATTGCCCAATTTCTCAAAAGCTTCACAGAGTAGGAAAATACTATTTTGTTAGGAAATGAAAGAACATTATACCAGTTTCTTGTCTTTTTTTTTTTTTTTTTTTTTTTAACCTTTTCTTCCCACCAGTAGTTAATCATTTGGTTAGTCCTAATCGTGTACAGATGTTATCTCTTAAACGTTGTTGTAAGGGGTGGGGAGTAAGCATAACAGATAGTATGCTTTGATGGAAGGGCAAAAGTATGATGTACAGATACATTGTAATTTATTGTTTGACTCTTCACTGGTTTTTAATATTCTGGCTTTCTGTGCAATATGCATGAGTTCTCACAAGTGAGCCACTTTAGGCTGTCAATTTGACAAATGGTACATATTAGTTTTTTTAAAGCTTATTTGTAGCTTCATACAGTCTTTGTATTCTTTTTCTGCAGTGTGTCTAAGGTTCTCCTTTAACATCACTTGAAATGTTTGAATATTCATATTTTTGTTTAGTTAATTTAACTGTCAAGTTCTCACATCTGAAGAGAAAAATCTAATGTGACAGAGCACTATAGGCTTTGTTTTCACCCTAAAGATTAGGTTTAATACATCCCTACAGCATTTTGAAGGAGTCTGTCCAAAACTGTAGTTTCAGTACACTATTTTTTGACTCCTCGTTGAGATGGTTATTGAAACACAAATGTCTGTTATGATAGATTGTACAGGTATCTGCTTTACTACATGACAGTATCCTACTCTTCTATAGGGGTATAGTTTGTAAAATCAGTTTAAAAGAAATAAGTGTCCTTCTTTGAGCTGTGTTCTTTTGTGTGTTAGCAGTCACTGTGCTCTCCTTGTTCAATGGGGACAGGTTGTGGGTTCTGCAATAAAACATCTGTAATGGAGGTGCCAGTTTTCTCATAACTCCTGTTCTTGTCCACTGGCTTCTGTAGTTCTGGGATCACAGTATGAAAGGAAATCAATTGAAATTTAGTCATTCCCAAAGTTTAGCATGGGAAGATATTGTAGAAATTCAAATACAGTCAATGCCATTAACTTCTTTTTCTACATGGTTTTTGGAATATTTATGACAATAGAAATTTTTTGTTTCTGTCTGGTGCCTTTAGATCCTGTTTGGGGATTTTTTTTTTTGGTTGTAGCATTTTAGAGAGAATATTCAGTGTGTTGATCCCTTCCTTATTAATGTTTATAATTGCCTTTGTAGTTCTCTACAATTGCATCATGTTTGCCTTTTCCTGGTAACATCAGTGATTATCAGTTTATAAAACTGGCATAACTTCCTTCTGTGTGTCTGTGTTTGAAGTGCGGAGAGAATAGCAAGGAAATAGCTTTTCAGAACACCAGTGAACTTGCTTGCGTTACAAGCTGTTTCCATTTCTTTTTTTACTGATAAGTAACTGGCTCTTTACCAGTGATACTTCCCCTACTCCCCTATTCTCTCTACATCAGAGTTAACACTTGCGTTGAATTAAATGCTTCAGTGAAGTGCACGAGTTTAAGACTCAGTGAGCGATAAAAAATGACTTTTAAAGATGAACAGTGCTTCACAGGAGGCAATTGGATTGGAGTGGTGGTGGGTAAGTCCTTTACTGTTACGTAAGTGAGTAAATAAAATTAAATAGTAGACATTTTGGTAAGATCCCTCCTAGGCCTTTCATATTCCTTGCCTGCAATAGTTTCTTCTGTTTTTCAGCTATGTGTTATACAGAACAACCAGTTTCCAACTAATTGGGTTAAGACTTGTTATATATGTGCCAAGCTTGGTAAGGAGAAAGTAAACCCTGATCTCAAAATGTATCTGCTGCGTTTTCAAAAGAAAGGTCAAAAAGTATTTTCTGTTAAATTAAACCAGAGTTTCTGAATGCGCCTTGAACATCTTACTGAAGCAATTACATGATTTTTTGGATTAACTTAATGCTCATGCTACAGAATAGACAGTTACGAGTAGTCCACAAGTGAACTTTGAAGTGCTGTTTGGTAATATTAAGTAAACCTTGCATGTTTGTTAGCAGCTTCAGAACTCATTCTTAAAACTTCCTCAAATTCTGAACTTTGGTCTTTATGAAGCAGATGTGTTTGCACAGTGTTAAGCATGAGATAAGCCAAATTTGTTTCAATGAGAGAACACTTGAGCCTGAAATTCCCGTCACTCCTGAATTCATTGTCTGGTTTTAGCACTTACTCATTAGATTGCACTCTAGTGGTTCTGCTTTGGAAGATTGGTGCTGAACGGTAGATATTGTCAATAGGGATGATTTTAAGATCTGATGGTGTTTGAAGTTTTGGTTGGGAAGATTTCAGTAAGTTTAATAGTCCTGCTGTAGCTGCAGGATGCCATCAGTAGTAGCAGTAACCTCAGCATGCATGTGCAATTTGTATGTGCCAGGCAGGCAGTGTGCTATGGTTGGGTGTTGGTGCCATAACTGTTCCCATGAATTTTCCCTCAACGATTGTGTGAATGCTTCAGAGGAGGAGTAGGGGTGATGCTTCTCTTTGTGATTGTTTTTTGAGGATTTCAGGCTTGGGGTGCTTGGTTGGTTGGTTTATGAGCCTAGTGTCTTCATACAAACCCTTTTCTGAAGATACGGCTTGAGTATAAGGCCAGGCTTCCTTAGGTGAGCTCTTAACTTTCCAGCAGGTATGAGGGAACATGTTTGGCTGTGTCTCCTGTGTGCTGGAACAGACTTCCTTAGAGTGACCTTCCTGACACCCCCTGGGGTCAGACTGACCGTCCCCTGCTGCCTTTCAAGGGCTGCCAGGCCAGCTGGAGTAAAAGAACCAGCCTTACACTTAATTTTATCAGCTGCTGTCCGTTCAGAGTGTTAGAAAACAGTGAACCATATTTCCACTTAAATAATTTTGATTTTAGCGTAGCAACAGTAATAATAAAATGCATCAATTTTAGAAATGAACTTTCTTATATTCTGAAGTTGTTAGAATAATGCATAAAGCACAGTGAGGCATATAGATAAGTGAAGTGATATAGTTTAAGATGCTGCATTTCCAGAAGTCATGTTAATTTCATGGGAAATTTAATATGTGAGTAACTCAGAGAAGACAAAAAAAACTTAGAAATTATTACTTCAAAAAGTTTTATGGTAATTTGTGAAGGCTGCAGAGAGATTCCATGCTATGATGATCATAATTCAGAAATGTAAATAATAGACCATTTATTTTTTCTCATTGCCTATTAAACGTGGTCTCTGGAGTTATAAAGCCAGAGTCAGAACCTCTGGGTGGCTACTTAATTTTTAATAATGTTGATGGAGTTAGCAGAGAAGGAAAAGGCCTGAAAGCTTGTGTATATCTTCTATATATGTTGTGGAATTAAAAGTAGGTCTAGTTGTTTTTTCTTTTTCCTTTAAAAACAAACCAAAGTGATATTATTTTAAATGGACAGAAATTAATTCTAATGCTTTAAAGAGTTAGTTCAGTTTATTGACATATTTTTGTAGAAGTTATTTTAAACTGTAGGATGGATGGCTGATGATGGCTTTTTAAAAAAAGAATAAAATCCACCTAACAAAATCAAGGTCCCAATATCAGGTAAAGAATGCAATGCTACGTTCTGTGCTTTTGATTTTACTAATGATTTGATTAATATGAAAGAGAATAATTATTCACCATATGAATAAATACTTTCTGTGGAAAAGTCTTTTTTTTGTTTTGCATACGTGAAGATAACAAAGGTAGAGTAGCAATACTCTGTACAAACTACTCGTTTTGATGCTGCTTTTATTTCTAGATTCTCTCAACAAAACCCCTGGATAAGCCTGTTGTGTTCCTGTGTGAAGAAGAACAAGAACCTACAAGAACAAGAGTAGTAGAAATGTAAAAAAAAATAAGGTAGTAATGAGATGCATTAGGAGCTTGAGTAAGAGAACTCAAGACATGTTCCAATAGTTGATGTTCTTGTTTAACGCATGGGAAGGTGAGAACAGTTTGTGATCTGCATGCAGCAGGATGTGATTTGGAGGGATTAAACCAGAGGTGTCATGACCTCCTCATTGTTTTTGTGCTCTTGCCCCTGGCTAATTTTTGGACTGTGAGTGACAGAATATTAAGGATCTCCAGCAGTGGTGAAGCTCAAAGCTACTTTTTACTGATTGAAACATTCATCAGCATCACTTTCAGGATAGTAGAGTGAAATTCGTTTTCAGCTGAGACAAGCAAAAACTTTAAAAAAATGTAATAATTTGTGTTGATCTAAAAGCAACAATGCTGGATATTGTAAATACAAATGTTTAAAATTTTATAAAAGTCATTAAAGATTAATAAAGGTTCTTAGAACACTTTTATAAGAATAATTCATATAGTAATTCTCTAATAAGAACTGTTGCATATCTGGGTCTTGATAAGAATTTAGTCTAATATTATTGCTTCAATATGAACTGTATACTTGGTTAAAGGGAAGCAATATTCTCATGGGAGAGGGTGCTTTCAAGGTTTGTGGCTCAGAAGAGTGCTCTGTGTGGATCTTGGGGCGGTTCCTGCTGTTCCTTCAGTGCGAGTGCAAGCAGAGGCTGGCTCAGGGACAGCTGGCACAGCAGGGCCCCTGGGACAGGGCAGGCTAAGAACTGGTGCCCTGGCTCAAGAGCTCTTCATTCAGCTTGCACTGACGGCCTGAGCTGCTGAAATGCTGTGGAGGCAAGTTTTTGAGCATCATTACAGTTTTTCTAATTGACTTGCAATTATGCTTTTAGCCTGATCTAATCACCCTGCAGTTTGTAAAATGTCCTGTATATAATTCAGATTTACTCAGGACAAAATTGGAGAAGCACATTCCAGAGCTAACTGAAATATAAGAAGGAACTTTAAAAAGTACAGTTTTATTTAGATCAATAAAATGTAATGCTGTGGTGTTAGTGAGACAAGACATGTCCAATACCTTTCAAATATCCTCATTTTCCAACACCAAACTCTACTTTGCAAGTCAGAAAGACAAGTTATGTAGGATGAAGATCACTTTTGTGATCCTGGGTCGTGAAGAGAGAGTACATTTCCACAGAGGATTTCTTGCAAAGTGATCATTGTTATTCGTACCATGAAGCAGTAAAAGCCAGAAATTATGAAATTATTTCGATAATTTTTAATGATGTTGACTTGAAAAGTTGGAATAGAACCTGCAATCATAAAATGCAGCACTAAGCTTAGTTTTGAAACAGTTTTTTTATTTGGGTTGACTTTTAATAGAAAGATTTATGTGTGAAATGAATTGAAAATTTCAGTTCAGTTGCTCCCATTTAAGCATTCCTGGTTTGCTTTCTGCCTCCCATTACATTTGACATACTTTTTGGCAGCCTGACAGAAACAGCTTACTAGACAATGAACCTGAACTAGATTTCTTAATTTTTTTAACCAGTGATAAAATGGAATGGTTATGAAAATAATAAGCTGTCAACAGTGAAGGAAACCACAGCTCTCAGCATTGCAGCTCTGTGGAAGCGCTGGACTGCTGTGTATTCTGTCAAACTGGCTACTTTAAACTTAAAGCAGGGATTCTCCTTTCACATTAATGCTGCTTTTAGTTGACACCACTGTCCCTACAGTTTATATAGTATCTGTATTCAATTGTGCAAAGCTTCACTAAAACTGGGTCACTAGTTTTTATGACTGCAGTTCTTAAAAAGTAAAAGCAAAAGAGCTTTACTGCAGAATGTACTGCACCCTGTCTGTGAGAGAGCAACTAAAGTGCCATAAAAAGTCCCTTTAAATATGAAATTGTTTGAACCTGGCAAATCTTCGTAGAACTCTGACCCACACTTATTGTTTTTAAAAACGAAATCTTGGGAATTAACTAGTCATCAGAGGATGATATGAGCAAAAGAGAAAGGTGAAGCTAGAGCAGAACCTCTTTTCAGGAATAAGGAATTAATGAACAAAAATTGACTTAACTCTAAGCAGAGAATTTCTGGGGATCATTAAATTTCCCAGAAGGCGAAGTCAATTTTCCTTGGCTTCTGCCTTAATGTAGCAGTGACAAGTAGTAGTTTTGCAGACAGATTGTCCTCTAGAGGACTCTGATTCTTAATTGTATAAAAGTTCTAATTGTTCCATTTTTAACCTCTATCTTAAATAAGTTGTGCATATAACTTAATTGTGGTATGAACATCCTGGATGTATCTAAATGGAGCAAATAAATCTCACAAGTGTTACTTAAAAAGACAGAATTAAGGACATGCTAAGAAAGCAAGAGATTAAATGTTTTGCTTGCTAAAATATAGCTGTTTTTTTAAAAATCATACTGTTACTGCGATGTTTGCGAGTTCCCTTACTGTACTGTGCTTTTCATCCTGAGATGGCATCAACAGTCACTGAACAGTCAGTGAACATTACACCAAATTTAACAAAATGATGCTCTTCAGTATTGAAAATTATGCTCAAGTAAGGTGTTCAGATGCCCCGTGTGGCTGCTGATAGCTGGTCAGAGCCTCTGGTACCATATGCCCAGGTATAAAAGGCTGGAAAGTAATGTGAAAGCCAAGGCCAAGGGAGTTGTTATGATTTCAAGCCTGTATTGCCCTCACCACATCCACTCTTGTGCAAGTCTCTGTAGAAAGCTGGTTTCAGGGGAGCAGCCAATCTCTTACACGTGCCTCAGAATTGATATTCTGGTGTAGAAGCTCTTAAAGACTCAAAGCAGAGATGTCTGAAGTTTTTCTGACACCTGCTTATGATGACAATCTTATTGAAAGAAAAAAGACACTAATTATTTTTATTATTAACTGTAGAAGTACATTTAGCTTAAGAGGATATTGGAGATGCTTCCTTGCAGTGTGTCCTGTGTAACTGCTTCCCAATAGAACAGGCATGCTAAGAATTTCATCAGTTTGGTTAAAGCTATTTAATCAACAGCTTAAATATGGAAGGTACCTTAAAAAAGCAGTGTTGAATGAGGAATAATTGACAGCTACTTGGACATGCCTTAAGTTGAATAGAATTTCCAAAATTACTACAAATAGAAATATTGGCGACGTAACAACCACTGAAAGAAGTGGCCTCCCTGTTGCTACTCCAGGAAGAAAACACTAACTTTGAGTAAAAATAATATATTTTAAAAAGTAGAAAAAACATTAGCAGTATGTTCCTTTTAACAGGAATATATATATTTATATTTTAGCAAATTGTATTTTATAGTTTGGTCTGTGCTTTGGGGATATTGATACTTTTGACACATTGTTAATATTACAAAATATACACTGCCTGATGATTCTTTGAGTTTTGGTTGGATTATAACTCTGCCTGGCATTATCTACAAATACTGAATTCTTTTGGGCAGTTGTAATAAGTTTCAAACATGCATTAGTTAACACTGCATTTACTAGTCAAGAAGAAGGAGCAAAACTAAATTGTAGTATTTAGACTACTGTTTCAGCATAGAAAACTTCCCCTTTTACTGTTGTTACTGATTTCAATTGGAAAACATGGACTTCCAAATAGTAAAACAACACAAACTTAGGTGTATTGGATCAACTTGGTAAACTTGGCTGTAGCTAAAGCAGATTTGTAATGTGTATGTTTTATATGAATAGCCCTTGTGCAAAAATGTTTTTGAAGTGGGTCTCAGTGGATTAATTGAACACTGCTTAGGAACTAATTAATTGAGGCCAGTGGTCTGTAGCGGTGAGTTCATTCTATTTGGAACACAATTCTAATATCACCATGGCTTTTCAGAACAAAGCATCATGTGCTTTGTGTTTAGTATGTTGTACTTTTTTATTCCTGGAAAAAAAAATGCTAATACAGATTGTATTGCTTTAATGATGAATTCTAGTAGGCTTTTTATTAAAAGTGCCATATCACAGGCCTAGACTCTTTGATATGATGGACCAAACCCATTAGGCAGGGAGAGTCACAAATGCAGTGTCTAGTTTAAAAAACAAACACCACCACCCTTAGTATCCCCCCACCCCAAACCAACAACTACCAACCTCTCTCCTCTTCAGGTTACTCATTGAGCTGTGGATGTGACTGAAAACTGACTCCCATCCCTGAATGCAGGGAGCTGCTCAGCTGAACTTTACATTCATCTCTTAGTAGAAGAAATGTTGCTTTATTTGTGGACACCCAACTTCCCTCCTTTTCAGCACTTCAATGACCTTTCTTTTGTTTTAAATAGTTACAGAAACCCCCTCTGGATGGCAGAACAAGGCAAAACAATTACTAGTTGTGGATTCACAAAATTGAACGTCTTAAAATAGCAATGTGTTGCTCATAAGGTGTCTCCACAGTCCAGCTGAGCTGACAGGCTCTGTTAAGCTCCCCTCAGTTGTTTTATTTACAGGCTTTCGAGATGCTTCTCTTAGTTGCTCTGGACTTTGCTAATAACCCTGCTGGAATAAATTATTTTGAGCTGGTTTTCAGTAGCTCTATGAGATTCAGGCAGTGATCTGAGCAATTGAAGGAAAGGTGTGTTTAATTTTCTTTAACAGTAAACTGGTGCCTCAGTTTTCAAGTTCATTTAGAGTTGCATATCTATGGCAATTTTTTTGATTAAAATTCCAAATGTCATGGTTGTGATAGAGAGAAAGCATTTAAGAAATAAAAGCAAAAAGTACTGACTGGTTAAGGAAGGTGACCCTGTTTTACTCCTTTCAAACTAGGGAAATGCGTTAGTTCATTAACTGTGTGTAGACACTTATCCTGGATCCATTACATCAGATCACCACTTTTTTTTTTTTAAGGACTTAGCTCTTGAGTATTTGGAGTTTAGACAGATGAAACTGTTATTTCTCACAAATGAATCAGATGCTTGACAGTCAGTTAAAACTTAATTTATGTGCAGGATATAGAGAGTGAATATGGCAGAATTCCAGATTTTTCTGTTAACTTATTCTGTGACTCCTGATGAGCATCTCAGCCCTGAAAAGAGACGGGCTGCTGATGCAGACATAAGATAAACTCATCATTTTATGGGAGCTTCAATAAACTACCCTAGAGCATAATCCACAGCAAAGCAAAAAAAAAATCACTTGATTTAAGGAATTTTCTGGTAGCCTTAGGGAGGGTATTAATAGAACTTCTCAAGCTTAACCTTGTTATAAGCCTGTAATGCAACCATTGTTTGTTCTTAAAAGTCAGGAATTTTAAGAAGATTAGTATGAAGACTAGCAGAGCTCAGCCTGAATCAGGTTTTATGGCGTTTAGTGTCTAGGTGATTCTTAGGTAAAAGTCACTTGTTTTGGTAAAACGTGCATGAAACCTCAGCAGTAGTTTTAGTAAAGCATTTGTCCTTAACTTATGTAAAAAAAAAAAAAACCTCAACAAAGTAAAGCTGTCAAAATTCTTTTGAGATCTCTATTAAAGGTTTACAGCTAACATGCTTTCTGTTCATCGTACTGTTTTATTGTGTTTTATTTTTTTTGAAAATCAGAAATAACATGTCTGTTTGATCTGGGCTGTGTTTGAACAGTGTTCCCACCTCTGCAGGGTTTTTAGTTAGTTTTTAGAGTGGTGTGGTGGTCTCAGGGTGAAGAGGACTGTGAAATGCAAAGACTAGCAGACAGCACTGGGAGAAGGGAACAGAGCAGAAGGATGCCATGGGCTATTGGGCAAAAACTCATTGGATCTGTTGAAGAAAAGGATATATTTTACTGAGGCAATTAACTGTGCTCTTGCAGTGCCAGGACTTGCAAAGAGTCATAAGAATAGAAACTGAAATTAAAATATTTTACTTTAGATCTTAAATATAAATGCAATTTATATTTATACAAAAAAAAAAGTACTGATAGATAATGGAGTGATGTTGTTGCATCAATTTTATCTTTGTTTTACCCCCAGTTCTGATGCAGGGGAAGAGCAAGATAAACCATCAGGGTGCTTTTTGAGAGGTTTGCAGTTAGCAATTGTGAATTGTTTCTGCACAGGGAAGTTCTGCCAGGGCTTGCTCACTGCAGCAGTTTGTTGGTTCTTACAATATAAACTTAGAGTGAGAAGGCTTAGCAAATAAAGGATTGCTTTTGGTAGTGACTCTATCCCTCACTTTCCTTGGTGTTGAAGAAAATATGTTCGTGTGTGTGTCTTCCCTTGTTTACCTGTGTGTCTTCTGCTGGGTCCCATTAGGTTTTGCTGTAGAGCACGTCCTCTCTGTTATTTATTATTACTTCAAGTGATGTGTTTGTTTTTCTCTGCTAACAGATAAAAAACAAAAACCAAAACCCAGCTACCTGAGGATATCAGATATGATATGGAATAAATATTAACATTTTATCTAAGTATTTTGTTTTAACACTTCTAATGCTAAGCAGAGACACATAGTTCACAAAGCACATGCTCATTTCTTTCCTAGTACCTTCAGCTCTGGATAGTAGGGGACAGGCAGTAGCTTAGCTAACACATGAATAATCTTGCAATAAGAAAGGTGAAAGGCTATTCTATAGGTGTCTTTCTGGAGTTCGTGGGGAAAAAAACAAGCCCAAAACTGAGGTGATGAAGTGTGGAAGGACTTGTTTCACACTGCTTGGTGAGAGCATATGAGCATCTTGAGGTAGCTTCAGTTCTTTCAGAAATGAAATACAGAAGATTAAACGGAAAGTTGTATTTTGTGTTTGCAATATTGATGACTGTGGAAAATTAAATCTAATCTGAGTGCTTTATTTTGTGAAGATTTTTACAAATGAATGTGTGAAACTGGGTGAAATGACAAAGATGTTGAGAAAGAGTTTAATTGTCTCAGGAGTACATGGTCAGAGATGAGAATTTCTTGAATAGTAGAATTCAGTTTCCTTCCTCTTCTGGCTTTGTTCCAAAGAGAGCTAAGTTAATGTGAGGTCAGGTTTCCCTGCTTCCTTATCCTGTGACTGAAAACAGCACCATCAGCAGTATCGAATTCTAGAAACCAGCAGTTTTTGGTATAAAAGCAGATTATGTTTTCAGTAGGTCTTTAGTTTTCCTCAGTTTTGCTTGGACTGGTGATGCAAAATAAGTTGTTCTCATCTGTGCTAAGACTTCCTGAAATGTGAGATGAAGGTGGGCTGCTCACATGTAGGTGCTCATGGGGTCTCTCTGGGACACTGGAGTATTTCAGTGTTAATACCTCTGGCACTTACAGCCATTCTTTACAGGCAGGGGTCTTGTGATGGCCAAGTTGCTGCTGTTAACTCAGTCTGTATTGATAAAGGCACTGTCTTCGATGTTGAATAATTCTCATCCAGAAATTTGATGCAAGCTTTACAGTGGAGCCAAATTCAGTGGTGTCAGCTCATTCTCAGAATTTGTGAAGATTAGTATTTCTTTCATTTGGCTTAGCAGAACTGTTTTTCTTGTAGACAGCAGCATCTGAGAAGCATGAGAACAATCCAAATCATAAGGATGCTAGAAAAGACTGACTAAAAACCAATTTTTTTTTTTTCACCTGAGGATTACTAATTTTAAGTATATTCTTCTTAAAATTTGATGTGTCATTCTAGCACATGGTCAGATGTTGTCAGTTTGATCTGTGATCAAAACTTTTCCACAAATGAGGGTAGAGATACTTGGTTTTGTAATGTGTAAAGATATTACTCTGGTTGTGGGAAGAGGAAGAATATTGGAGTGGAGATGGAGTGATGGAGATACAATGATGTAGAATCCTAAAGAATCTTTAATTGTAAGATGCTAGAGAAACTCTTTTTGGTAGTCCAAAAGAATAACAAGAATTGTCATGAAAGATGTTTAAAAAGATTCTTCTTTCTAATAGTTATATTTATTCTTTTTTTTCTTTTTTTTTCTTTTTTTTTCTTTCTTTTTTTTTTTAAGTTTTAATAGCAGCTATGAAACAGGAAGCCTTACAAAGTTTTGCTCAAAAATGCAGAGCCTGCTCTTGAATTGAAATTTTACATATTAATAGACAAATTTATTTTGTTTCATTGCTGCAGCTGTTGCATTTTTTTGATGTGTAATTGGCAAAACCCAGTTACCTGCCATGTGTCCTACTGAAAATTAGCAGAGTTCTATTCCTTTTCGTAGTCGTTTTGGTTTATCTGAGCTAATTTTAATTAGTATTTTATCCTGAATTTGAGTTCTGGATTTGTAATGGATATGGTTTTCCCTGTGTCAGGAAAATTTGATCAAGTACATACTGTGATGACTTGTTGAAGAATCTTTAATATGAGAACTCAAATAGTTGAATTTATGCTGTTAATTAAATAAACATCAACACAAATTGAGGAAAAACGTTGACAGAGTGTATTTTATAAATATTCTTATTTACATGTTCAAGTATTCCATGTTTTCACTCCAAAGAGTCAAAATGATAGTACTTTAGATTAGGCACAAAGTTTGTGAAATTATTCAGCTATAAAAGTTAATCTTTTTTTTTTCACAGAGGGAAGGGCATTATGACTTGGTGTTTGCCTTGCTAGTGTTTCATCCCAATGCAAATGAGTGTGTACCCTCTTGTTTGACAATATTGAGGAGCTATCCATCGAAATGTGCTGTCCCCCCCTGCGAGTGACCCCCATGTGGGACCAGCAGGAATCTCTTCTGCTGTTGTGGGCTGCAGCTGCTTCGAGAGTTGTCTGCTGAGCTGTAGGGCACAGCCTGTGGCTGGCTGCAGGTGATTGCCACACTTTTTTTTCCCCATAAGGCTGGGATTTCTGGGGAAGAACTGAAGCCTCTATTTAGGTGGCAGCCTATAATGCATGTGAAACAGTAGCAGAGAGAGGTGTTTTAGGTCAAAAAGTTACCACTCCACAGCCCTTTTGTTTCATGTGTTGACAGCGCTCCTTCCACTAAATGAACAACATAGCTGAGAGGAGAATGGTCACATTGGAGAATAGAGACACATGCACAAAAGTGGTTAAATCATTGACCTTCAGGAATGGTCACTACTGTACCTATTAAGAACTAATATAGACAGGCAGTGTTATCCCACATCAGTATGTGTGTGATGACTGAGATTCCTTGGGTTTTTGGTTGCATTTTCTTAGGTGTCCCAGTGATTTCCGCTGTACAGAGCTAGATGGAGCTATAAGATCTTCTGTCTGTAGTTACAGTGCTAGGGACTCTTCCAGGTTCTCAGGTTTCTGTGTTAGTTTTTGGCCTGCCTTTGTCTGTTGAGGAGTTATGAAGAGTAAGCCCATGTAACTCATAAATGCTCAGTAAGGGAAGTTGCGCTGTTTAACCGAGGACTGGTATGTACATACTGTGGCTGTAGCCAGCTACTGCCTTACTTGAAAGTCACTAATTTCATTCAAAATTTGCTCTTCTGGGCCATCAAGGTGCTATTAAAATTGTCAGCTGAGTATCATGAAGACACTCTGCATAAGGGGTCAATGATACTGGAAAGGATTGTAAATATGATGAACCTGGCTAATCTGCTGAAGAGCCTGTAAACATAGAAGGGTCGGCATAGCTTGCAGGATTGAGTTCTGCGCAAATACAGGGATGTGATAGCTAGTAGGCAATTTTTAGTAATGCATAGGTATTTTAATTTGTTTTCCCCATTATTTTTTCCTCTTGTCATAACTGTGCTGTTGCTTTGGGCTGCCAATACATGATAGATGGGAAAAAAAGCATTAAGTGCTAAATTTTTTGTTTATTATTCAAGTAAGAATCCTGTATATTGGTAAGATGGTTTAATAAAGGTCACCTTTGAAGCAGTTAATTGCAATAAATTACTGTGTTGAATACTCTAGTAGGATTGCTCAGGTCCTTAGCTGTTAACACATGTAGATAATAACAATGGTGAGCACCACAATGTTTAAGTTTTCAAACGCCACTGGAATCAATTAGGTATTTTATTAACTGCTTAAACTCTTAAAAATATCGGTGTTTTATTTATTTTAATTATCCCTTCTGTCATTTTGACATGGCTGTCATTTTGACTTTGCTGGGGACAAGCACAGGTCTACACAGGAATAGAAAAATACTTTCTGCATTCCAAATTTATGAGTTTTGAATATCGCAAAAGATGCTGTCTTGACAGGCCCAAGGGCTGAGTTTCTATCTGTAGGAAACAGGCCACACTCCAGGGAATAGTAGTGCAGTTATATCTTTTCCAGGTGATGCTCATCACCTCTGAGGTGACCACCTTGAATGGGGTGGCTCAGTCTCCTGTCTTCAGTAGGTCTGCTGGCAGAGAACAGTCAGCATTGGCATCTTTGTGTTTATGCTCATCTGGAATATAAAATTATCCCTTTCTTTCTCAGGAAGATAGGAATTACTTTTCTGGATTACTTGTTCTTGTTCCTGTGTTTCTTAATTTTTGCATAGTCTTCACAAGAGTACAGTTTCTAATGATTTTTTCCCTGACACTGCTGCACTGTGGCAACATATTGCTCTTATTATACAGGCATGAAATGCTGTTGAGGAAGTGAGGCTTGGAATTGCATAGGTCACTGTGTCACAGGACACTGAACAAAAGCCAGAACTCTGGGATCTTTTTTATATCCTTATCCTAATCAAGCAATTCTTTCTGCCTAGTTCTGGATTAAGGTGTTGAAATACTTTTGTAAGTAGTGCTTGGTTTATGTCATAATGTACATAGTATTCATTACGTGTTTTCATTCTTCAATGGAACTGCAGTTCTTTTCATCTGTACATATTTCATATTCCACTTTGATGTTAGGCTGTTAGATTTTTTTAAAGTATTTACAGTAATGAATGGACTATAAAATGATTCAACTTATGAAGATATTTGACAAACTTCTGTAGCACTGTATTAAACATTAAAGTATTATAGGTTATACATAATTGCTGAATATGGGTTGATTACTGTATGAAAATATTGCAACATTGAGCATCTTTTGTGTATGTTTCTTCTGCTTCATTTAGATCAGAGCTCTGCTGCAATTTTTCAGGTAGGAGAAATTTCACCTAGTCCTGTGTTTTCTCTTGTGTGAGTAGAAGCCATTCAAGAAACTCAGCTGTAAATTTCAACATGGTAGTATTTACAAGTATGTTTTGAATGGCTTGATCCAAACCACAAATAAAACTTGAAATTCTTTCACAGATGATATTTTTAGTTGGTGTGTTGTAGCTCTGCTGGCTGACCAAGTACGTAGATAAGAACAAGGGCTGCAGGGTACTTTGTCAATATATTTGTCTTGAATTATTGAGAGAGACTGAGACCTCTGAAATGGATGGACACCATCTGCTGTTATTTAAAGTTCATGTCTGCTTCAAAATGTACTTACAGTGTTATCTTACTGGAAAAAGTGTTTGCATCCATGGGAGAGTGAGTCTTTTTCAATTTGCCTGTGTTAGAAGCCTAGTAAATTATGTACTCCGAAAGGGTTGCTGGAAGAGTTTGTCACTTTAGGCAGAGATCTTAACCTTAGCATTTAAAACGTGATGTATAAAGTAGATATGGATTCCATCATGGGCTTGTAATAAAGATAGCTAAAGCTTTTTTTCTTTAATGTTATGAGGTATGTAACTTTGTGCACTCATGTCTTTACCTTTCACGTGTCAGGAAAGTGCATCTTCCTTAATAAGATTGGCCAAGCCCTTTGAACATGGCTAACTGATTTCAACTGCCAGAGTCCCTATTTATGCACCTTCTCTTGGGCTGTGAGCAAAGTACAGCACAAAGCCACCTCTGTGGAGGTACATGTGAGATAAGGAAGGCCCAGCTGCTGCTCTGTTTTCTACCAGCAGAATCTGGGCAGGTGGGTGGTTTGGCCACAAAATAGAGAGAGGGAATGAAGCTGCATTTCCTTACTTCTTCAGCAGTATCCTAAATGGCACTTGACTGAGAAAAGGAGGAACATTAGGTCTGGCATTTTATACATGTGTGCGTATTCTGTCTGGGTGTCCTGAAGCTTGTTTTTTGCAAGCTCTCTTCACACTGGAGCAAAATTTATGATACTATGTCAGATATCTTTCCAAGATGCTTAGAGGAGGACAGCTGGTCACTGCATTGTCTGAAAAAACAGAAAGATTGAGACGCTAGTTGAGACTTGTGGATAGGGTGGTGTGTTAACTGGGCAGTGGGTCTTTTAATGTCTATTGATGAAGGAAATTCATTGTATCATTTTAACAAGATACTTAAGCTTGTTTTTCTTTATATACAAAGGCTAGAAAAGAAGGAAATTGGAATTTGTTCATCGGCTATTTGTTTCCATTGTGGAAGAGAAATAATAGAGAACAGATAAAAATGGATAATCAGCAAAGTGATTTACTGCTGCATGAGTACTCCTAGATTAATGTAGTGATAATGTGCTGTCTAGAGCTGGGAAGATGCTCAGAAGAAGAGTTAATGATACTTTATTAATAGTTAGCTTTTATTTTGTGTACTCCTACTGTCAAGCTTCATTGTTACTGTGATTATTTGTGCTGTTTATTTCTTTTTGAGATGAAGAAATCTGCTAATGTCTTTCTAATGCATGTGTCAGTGCACACGTACATCTGTGTCCTGCAAATGCTCTGTCTTAACTTCCATCCATAGAAAATGTACTGTCACCTACTCTTAAAGTTTTCTGTTTTCAGCAATTAATCCCTCCCTAGGCCATGAGATTGGTGTGCCTTCAAATGATATTATGAAAAGAAGAAAAGCAGTGCCTTGATTTCCTTTGTAAATTTGCCGATTGGTGTGATGTACCCTCATGATTGGAAGCATTTTTCTAGATTGCAAAAAGTAACAAAATTCCTTTAAGTCAAAGCTGAAACTTTCATCTCCTAAAATGTGTCCCACAGCTGCAGTTTGGAGATAAGATCAATTACAGTGAGATATGCAGTAATGTGTTTTGGGAGCTGGCAACTCTGAGTAAAAGATTCTGTTTTGTCTCTTATGGTAGATTTCAGTGAGAGGGAGGAACTGGGTGGGAATCTAAAAAAACTTCCTATGTTTGGTGAAATATCCTAAAAGGGAAATAAAACCTATTCAATAACATATAGGTTTTACAATTTTAAACATTGTCCCTTGTGATTCTTACGTTCTAGTTTCTAGTATATGAATATTAGTGTTAGATCCCATTTTTAGTGACTCTGCATATGGTTCAAATGCATGCAGAAAGTGTTTTGTGATTTCACAGCTTGCTTAAATACATTTTTTCTAAGGGCATTCAAGAGAGGTGAGTGAATAGAGATCTGTGGGAATGGACCAACCAAGTTGCTTTAGGTAAGGAAACAGGTTTCTCCCTGTGGGATGTGTCTCGCACTGCAGAAGGGAGGATTACTGGCTTGTCACATGGCTAGAAAGACCATCTGGTAGGGATCCAGGTATGCCAGTTGGTTGTCACTGATGAAATCCTGATAGGATTACAATGCACTTCTGATGATCTGTGGGTCTGTTGAACAGTATCCCCTACTAAGTTTTAAGAGATGGAAGCTGAGAAACCTGCGTAGAGGCTGCTGTGCCTCGGGAGCCTGAGCTCTGGAGTGTGGCTGTCGTGGGCTTCTTGGTTGCCAGTACCAGACGAGGCGGAGAAGGATCTCTGCCAGCCGTATACAAAGGCCAGGCACAGTGCATGTTTAATTGGACACATACTGATGTGAGCTGGGATTTTGGTTTGCAGAGGGAATGACATGTCTGTCTGCTTGCAACAGTCAGTTAAACTGCACAGTGTTTTCTTTGCCTTAATAGGAAAAGATGTGGTGATTGTGTAACTATTTGGATGCATTTCACTTGTTACGTGGAGTAGAAAATCCCATCTGGAAAGAAATTCTTCTCTATGTAGAAAGGAAGGGTGTGGGCAATTTACCTCCCTTTACCAAACTGCTTCCTTTTCTCTTCTACATAATTTCCAGCTGAGACTTTTCCTTTTCTGATTGCCCTGTTATGCTTTATTACAGGACATTCAAAATGGTGTAAAAATGAAGTGCGTTGTTCTTACTATGAGGGAGAGACTTGGGGGAGAATTTTTAAATGTTTAATGTAGTTGTAGGATATCAGTGGAGTTGGATTTTCTTTGCTAGTCTTCTTTGACTAGTAGCCTGAGTGTTGTATGAGAATTTTTGTAAGACAGCAAAATACTTGTTTTTCAACCAATGAGGTAAAACTCATTGTTTTTCAGAAACTTACAGCTGTTGTGTAACTGCACAGCAATTACTTTCCCATGGGCAAGTTACCTTTTAAAATAAATAAATAAATTTGCATAACTCAATAGGGAATAAGATAACTGATGCAATAATTACTTAGGAGCAGAGCCAGCATCCTGCAATTACTTTAAAGCACATGTGCTGCAATGTCTCTCTATATTGATATGCTTCTTGTGACATCCTTCTTCTGACACATTCAATTAATGTTTTATTATCATCTTCCCATTTAAAAAAAAACTCCAATGACTGAGCTAAAAGCAAAGTAGTCTGTTCACTTACTTAACAAGAATGGTTAAGTGGTTTTTTTCAACCCTACTTGTAAGTATCTCTGCTGCATGAGTTGACCTCATATCACTGTAAGTTATTGATTATACTTATGCCTGTGGTTGGCTGAGGACAAAGTGGTTGCAGCATTTCCTTTAGTGCAGAAAGCTTCTGATGAGATGGATGTGGTATTGATTAGAATTTTCAGATTTGTCGAGTATCGTCATGTGCATTCTCTATGTAGCACATGTGGCAACTACCAATCCAGATTGGGGTCGTTTCTTGTCTTCACTTTGAACTCGTTTTGTTTAGAGTACTCCAGACAGGTGACAGTGCAAAATATTTCGATAGATGCTTTATTTCCATGTGTATTGCATCACTTGCTTATTATCTGCTTTAAAAATGCCATCTTCCTTGTTTTTAAATTGTTATATTTATTTTAGTCCCTTTGAAAGAGCTGTATGTCAGAAAGGAAAAAGATGATGAAGCTATAAAACCATGATGAAACATTTTCCACCAGATTTAGAGCTATTGTGTCTATAAAAAGCTACCTTCTTTCCCAAAACACCTCCGCAGAGGGGATCATGAGCAGTCAGTGCGCTCTGGCAATTGCTCTGGCTGTTCGGATCCGTATGCAGTGGCACACTGGAAAACCACCGTCAGACTCTTGGTGACTCTGTAGTGGCCTGAAGCAAGGCACAGGTGAGGAGCTGCAGCCAGCTGTTTGTGTGTCAGCCCGTTCATGGCCACAGCCAGGAGCGAGTCCCCGCGCCATGCACATGGGCCTCTGTGAATGTGCTCCCAAGGGGACCTGGCTGGGAAGGTGCCATGCACAGCATGGTTAGCAGCAGTGTTCACATGTCTGGATAGACGGTGCTCACCTCGGCTTGCTGCTGAAAACTTTTTTCAGCTTGTTCAATGAGTTAAATTTACAATGAGAGCACTATGACAGTTCTGGTTCTGTGTTGTAGTTGTGGTAATTAATATTTAGCGTGGTATCTAGTAATTTTCAGCTTCAGTGCACTTTACAAACATTAATTAATTGTCACTGCACCCCTGTGCAGTAGGTAAATGCTTTCTTCACTGCTGTTTTTTAGAGCAGCTGGAAGCCTGAGACTTGCAGGCTTACTGGGTCCCACTTGGTGATCTGTACCTTTATATTTTGAAAAATTCTTTGTTAAATTAGGGCAAGTTGTTATTAATTCTGAATAAAACCAAAACTGTCATTAGATTATTGTTGCATTATTTTCAGTGATACTGTGCGTTCTAGATGCCGCAGATTATATTAGAAGGTAAGAGATTAAAACCAAATTATTTCAGTTTTATTTTGCTTATTCTTTGGATGCTTTGGCATCCTCAGCTTATGCTGTGGTGGCAGGAGGATTATTTGGAATAAATATGAGACTTTCTATGACAATCTTGCTCTTGTCTTCTAAGAGTGCAATTACTTTGCCGTAGCTCCAGTCTTCATTAGTAACACTGGGTGACTATCTTGAGAACTGGCTTTGGAAATGTGTTGTGCTCTGCTGTGTCCTGCAGAAGGTGAAGGTGTTCAGTGTGAGTGACCCGTACAGATGAAGGAATGTGTACGCTGGGTTGGGTTTGTAAGTGCTCTCCCTCCACCCCCAGTTTATGCAGTTTGATGGGAATAAAGCCAGTCACGTGTAAGTGTTCCTTCTGTATAAGTGGCACGCAGACCACTGTGGCTGTGTTTATAGTTGTTACCTTTGGCTTTCCACTGTGCTGGTCTCAAGTAGAAAGTTTGACTGAAAACTTTCAGCTGCTATTGCAAAACTTTACCCTGGTAACTGTTTTTACTTAAGAGCTGCTGACAACACAGGAAAGCATTTGAAAAACACTTTGCTTACCGGAACAATTCTGCTGACGTATTTTTCTTCCTATCCTTTTATTACCAGCAAAATTTGCATGAAAACAGGTCTCTGTGTATTAAGAGTTCACAATCCTCAGCTTGACAGTGTAATTAGAGTGGCGTTCAACTTGCACAATGGAGCTAGAAGGAATTTGCTTGATTTTTCTGTGAACCTGAAACTTCTGGCCCTGTTTAATCATCTTAAACAAATTTGTGTTAATCCATGTTTTGGTGTGTAACTGAGGCAAGATTCAAAATGAAGTGTAGGGGACAGAGGAAGGCTTTGTATGCAGCAAAGCAAAACAGAAGACTCATGAGAAAGCGCTCCCTGTGTCTTCCCCCAGCCTAATGGAAAATGTCAGGCTGTGCCCAGTTCTAGTCCTAATAACTGAACCTAATCATCTCCATGGCCCTAATTATGGTCCTGTGGTAGGCTGAGAGATTAGGTGAGGAATAAGCAGCGGTAGATCAGCTCTTGAGCAGTAAATGTCTCATTATGCTTGAGTGATCAGTATTAAAAATAAAGGGGAGGGAAGAGTCAGAAACATACTGCTAAAATACAATCCAGAGTAGCAGAATTTTCATGCATTTATATAATTTCTTACTAATTCTTTGTATGAAGCATGTGGCTCCCTTAGCAGCCCAGAATTTTTATGCTTCCTTCCTCCTCTACAGGTTTTTCTTGAAGCATCTTTGTCCATGTTTGCTCTGGAGTTTATAGCAGACCTGTGTCCCTTCTCATTTTAAGAAACATGTATTAGATGGGGTGCAATTGGTTTTCATTAGCTCTTTACTGAAAGAATTTATGACTTCAGATATACATATTGTCTTCATCTGAATGGTTTCTCAGTATTACTGTTCTTTTGAGGTCTGGAAGTATTCTGGAATGTTTTTTACTCCTCTGACCCAAATGAGTAGTGTCTGGCCATAGCTTGTTGACTGCTCCAGCAATTTGGAAGCATTTTGCAAAAAGAGTTGAGAACACAATCCAAGGGGTTTTTTTTTACGTTTACAGCTTCTGTTGATGTGTTTTTAAGAAATCAAGGTTAGCTTTTATTATTTCATTGTCATATTGTATTTAGCTTAAGCAGTAGTAGACAAGACTGATTTTTTTCAGGTTTTATGTTTGCTTAGAAGGCTTTTTTGGGAAGATTACTCAGATGGAGTAAGTCAAGTGCTTTGAAATTAGTAATAAATAATACTTTTGTAACAGCACTAATGTATACTTACAAAAATGTTTATTTTTTTTAATTAAGTCAAGAATTCAGACCAGTAAATATGTTAGGTATTTATGGCTCTTGCCTATAGATGGTAGAGTAGGGCTTTTTTTAGTCCATATTCTAGAATATTTTACCTTTCTCCTTTTGCTACATTTTCGTTTAAACAAGCCACTTTAACATACACAGAATAGAAGTCATTCAGCATAGGGTTTGTTCCCTGCATTCTCTGGAATGTGAACGAGATACTGGCCAGTAACCCCTTCTGCTCTTTTCTATATGTTCATCATAGCCCTGTCCTGAATGACCTTCTTATGCAGTGGAGCTGTCAGTTCTGGTCTGGTGCTGGCTCTGCTGATCATCAGCTCAGAGAGGAATGAAATGTGAGCCAGCAGTGCAGAGCAACCTGAACTGGCATCTTGGTCAACAATTCTCTCTGCTCGAAGAGACCAATCTCCTGCATAGTAGCTCTGATGGTAGCTCCATAAGAAAAACACCCATCTATCTTTATGGAAGATAGGAAAGTTCCGAAAGTTTTTTTATTTATGATGCATGGAATAACTTACGTCCATGTTAATATGGGCTGGTAGGGTGTTAGTCCTCTGTGACTTGGGCTGTTGGACTGTTCCAAGAGTGCCAGTCGTTAGAATTGAAGCCATTCTCATCAGGGAAACAGGATGTTAAAGTCCAGAAAATGTTGTATAAATGTTGATTTTATTACAAAGAACTCTTTTTGTTTGAAAGAAAAAGCAAACACAAAAAACCTTTGAAAAGAACAATTTCTTAAAAAATATTTCCACACATAGAAGAAAGCAATAAAACTAGATCAGAGAGCATTCAAAACCAGTTATATATTTACATTCCCATTTCCCATTACATTTACATATAGTTACATTATATTTACATTACTGTTTTCTTTATCAGTCCTTTTTGGGACCATGGAAATAAATTTTTGTAGGCTAGTTTTTCATTCTATATATTAAGGTGGAGTATGGCTTCAGTAGACCTAGAAATGAACTGGAATGCTTTTAACAGCTCTGTATTATGTTTCAGTGATACATACAGTTTATATCTTGGTTTGCTAGCTGTAAATGAGATTAATAGTGCTCTAGAAATAATGTTGGTTGTTTTGAGAGATGAAAGAGAATTCAAAAGATAATGACTTTTGAAAGTTAAATTTCTTTGTTCAGTATTACTACAGTAGAGAGTGATTAACTGTGAAAGAGTCTTGCTATAATAAAAATTTGCTAAGCTTAATGTTTATAAAGACATTTTTTATTGCAAGGTTATCTCTTTATGTCTTTTGAGAAAGTTCTTTAAGGATTGACCAGGCAAATGGCTGTTAGTCGGTGTCCTGCTGTTACCCTAAGGCACTCCTGGGGTGTTCTCAAGAAGCGCGCTCTAATTGTCTCTCAGAACTGCAGCGAGGCCAGCAGTCTCATTTCTCATTCAAGGTTGTTTTTGTCATACTATGCTGGATTATATTCTGATTGGATGGCCCCTATTTAAAACTGTGCAGAGCTTCTTGTGTAGTGCTTGTGATTTGCTGGCAGCTCTGTGACAGTTGTTTCCTATGGCAGTGGTGCTCATGAGCATTAAAAAAAAAAAAAATAAGAAAAGGAAAAAAGCAGTATTAAAGACCTATATATCAGCTTCATCTCCCTGCAGCTCCATTTGTTTGATTAGTATTATGATGGTGTGACAGGGCAATATATCAGAAGTAATCGATCTGATTAGTGTGGAGATGATATAAACACAGATTGTATTGATGTTTAATAATATGGGCACCCAGGGTAAACATAGATGTTGCATAGGCTGTGGGAAAGGTCTCTATAATGAAAACAGCAAATACAGCAGATTTTTGAGCTAAGTTGTTTTTCTGCCAAGTTTCACAGCAAGTTATGGGCAGTTTGACTTTGCAAAGTTGAGGAGGGTGGTCAGATGGGTTGGAATAAATTGTTTTAATTGTTTTTTGAAATACACATCTTTTTCCCAAGGCAGATCTGAATCTTGGTTTCATAGGCTGCCTTATGTTGAGTCAATTCCAAAACTGTGGTAAAGATTGCAGTATTATTAAACATGAAAACAAACACGTCTTTCAATTTTGTTTTTGATAAAAAGGCTGCCTACATCTATTATTAAAATCTTGATCTCTGGGTAATTTTACTTGATGCTGAATAATTCCTTTTCTGTAATTTAACTTGGGAAGAGATGTAAGTAAGTGCAGTAAAAAGTATTTTTGTTGGATTTTCCAGTGAATGGCTGGAAGGAAATTACCGTGAATGAAGGAGCAAAATGCTGTATGGAAGTTCCCTAAGGAAGAAAGTACTTAAATCAGATTCCCCCTCTTCAGAAACAATTCTTTTGCTGTATCTGTTGTAGTGCAGGGCCCTTAATTGCTTGTGGTGTGTCTTGAGGAGAGCTCCAAGGCTCAGTCCTTGTAAGAGGCTGGGTGTTAGTGCTGAGCTGTGATGCCCACCCAGCCAGGGGGATTCCAGGAGCTGAGCTGCGCCCCCATGGCAGGGTGGGCTGCGCCCCCATGCAGGGTGGGCTGCGCCCCCATGGCAGGGTGGGCTGCGCCCCCATGGCAGGGGGCTGTGCCCATGGCAGGTGGCTGTGCCCCCATGGCAGGGTGGGCTGTGCCTGGCAGGGTGGGCTGCTGCTGCTGCTGCACCACTGGGGCTTCCTAGGCAATGCTGAGCCCAGCACGCAGCACTACCTTGCCTCTTTGGCAGCCTTTTGGAGCAGGCACTTAATTTGGAAACACACTGCTGAAAGACTAACTTGCACCTTTAAACAAAGCCCAACATGCCAATTACTTGCTTTCTTGGGTCAAGTCCTGAACTTGTCCCAGCTACCAAGCTTCTGGCAGTGCCTCAGTCCAGTGCTTTGCCTGCTCCCACCTGCACGGGCAGTTCTGGTGCCAGCCCTCGGTGTTTGGTGTGCTGGAAGATGTGCTCCCAAAGCTGGGCTTTCCCAGTTGCCACCAAGGATGATTTCAGACATGGCTCATTGTCTTCTGTGTGAGGGTCCATTCTGTGTTACTCCTGGTGCCACTAGCAAACAAATAACCCAGAACAACTGATGCGGGTTAAAATTGTGCTCCTAAAAGACTACTGTGAAGAGGAGGGGTGGGAAGAAGAAGCACCAAGCAGCAAATTACAAGTTCTGCAGAGCTAGCCTAGAATCTGGATGAGGTTTTGTAAATTGTTAGTTATATGGAAGATGGGGAAGAAAGAGATTGTTAATTCTAACACTCACTTCAGACCTTTGTGAATACAACATGATTTCAAATTAAATAAGCTTTCTTTTTAATGATTGGTCTTTCTGTGTTCAAGTTCAAGAAGCAGAGCTTCTTAATTGTGAATTTTCCCCTTTTTGTAGGCAAAGACATGTTGCATGGTGAAGCAAAAAGGAGTGGATGTTACGCTTTTCAGGCTATTATTTTCATACTGAATTTGCTTGTTTAATTTGATCAGTTAAACAGAAAAGCATTCTTCCCTGACTGCTTGGTATGGTTCACTTATACAAAACACTGAAGTACTGTTGGGAAGTTTCCATTTTTAATATGAAACACTTTGGATCAGATCACAACCTAATTTGTGCCAGCAGTCTGGTATCAAATTCAATTTGCGAAGAAGAGCAGTTGATTTACCCACCTGCCTTAATATCATGGAATGTATTTCATAAAATATGGAAAAATATGCACTGCCTTGCACCTGTTTACACATGCAGTAGTAACTGCTGATTGTAGGTATTGCTGGGTATTAGTAACGTGACAGTATTGAATTTTCAATTTTGTAGCAGAAGTATGAAAGGATGTGTATATATGCAAAGAATTCCTCATCCGTTTGAACAGAAAGTATCTTATTTCTAAAATATAGACCCTGGTAGAAGAGTCTGTTCCTTTAACAACTGTTTTCTTTCTTTAGTCTCTACAGAAGGAAAGATTCATTTCAAGATGGTCTGATTAGTCATGTGCCCTTATGGAGTTCCTGATATTGATGTGACTCGATGCTGTATTCCTCAGATACCAACTGCAGTTCTTACATGCTGCTTGAAAACTAGAAAACTTTGAGAAGTGTTTTTTCCAATGTCTTATATTCACTTCAGTTACATTTATGATGATTTCCTTTTTAAAATATTATTTATAACACATCTAAAAGAAGATTTGAACAGGATTTTGAAAATCTAGGTTCTACTTCTGTGGGTTTTTTTTTGTTTGTTTTTTGTAGGCTGGAATGCAGGCTCAGATTCCACAAGTGTTATTTGCATGTAGATTCTCTAATCTCTGAACTCTGCAATGGTAGTAGTAGCTACTGCTGTGATGTCCTTGTCTTCTTTGGAAGTCAGATCAGCTCAAATGACAGGAACATCACCTGTTGAAGTTTAAAAATCTGTTTAAAGCTGTAGTCAGTGGGGTTCTTTTCAAATTGGTCTCTAGTGACCATCTTCAAAGGCAGTGTGATGGTCTTGGGTTCTGTGATGTCAAAAGCTTGGAGGAGAGTGAGATGCATTTGTGATTTGCATCCCGGTTCTGTATTCACTGGGACATTAAATGGTAGTTAAGCACCTTATGTCCCAATTCATTTACGGTGCTGTGACCTTTTCACCAGTGTCTTTTTCCCAGGTTCTTCTTTTGAAGAAACTTGTGAAAACCCATGTATGGATTGTTCATGAAGTAATTACATTAAGTGTGTGTATTTTAAAAAATATTTTAAAATTTTAATTTAAAATGAAAAAATCAGTATTATAACATTGCAATTTGCCAAACACTTTATATAAAGGGATGGTTACAATGCAGAAAGTAAAACTGAAACTGAAAAGGACCATTAGAAATGGAAGTGTTAAATTCTGTGAAGAAGTAATATTTGCATTTAGTGATAAATAAAGCTAGATTTTCAATTCAGCAATATCACGAACAGTTCTTACAGGGGTTCTGTACCTTCCTGCAGTGAAAGTGTCTCTCTGCTTTGCGGTAATCATTTTTCAACGTCACTGCCTTGTTTCAGTGTTATAAATCAGAAGAGGAGCCTTGTACTGACCGGTCCAGAGAGCCATGTAGGAAGGTGCTCAGCACTGGGCCTTGTCTCAAGACCCAAGGGCATTTTGTTGGAGTGCTTGAAGCTGAGCATGTGTTTAGATGCCCTGGCAGAGATAAGTAACACTTGAGTCTGAGTCCAGGTTTTTTCATAGATCTCAGCACGTTGTTGTAAAACTGGGCGTGTGGTGTCTGAGTGCCTTTCCAATTTAGTCATCCTCCTAGCATTTGGCTGAGTGTTAAGACTGCATCCGTCCTTCTTGCATAGTTGGTTTTTGTTTTTTTTTTCTGACTAAATGCTAGACTTGTGGTGCTAGAAGTGTGTAATTGTTCAGTGCTTACTTCTTCCTCCTTTCTTTAATTTGAGGATTTGTTTTGACAGCTTAAATTCTGGTGGTTTTCTGGTTGTCTGCTGCAGTAGAACCTATGAGCAGATGCCAAAGCAGAATGTTTGTGTCCTCTTTTAAATAGTGAAAATTCAGTTTCTCCATTAACTCACAGTTTCCCCACCCAGATAATGATTTTTAAAAAATTTTTTTATGGCTTTGTATCCTCCCATGTCACAAGTTTTGGTCTGGTGGTTTAATGACTTAATGCTAACATATTTAATATACTTTTAGTTGCTGGGAAAATTTTAAATTATTTAAAATATAGGTTTGATGCTTGATCTAATGCATTTTCGCTGTATGTCTGAGATTTTTCTTCAGTTGATAAATTAATCTTTGTTTCAGAGTAGATTTTTATTCTGTGAAAAGAACTGTTAAAATACTCTGTACTTGAAATACTGGGTATGCCTTGCTTGTAGATTCGTCACAGATTTTGTTGTCAGAATGCTTCTAAACCACCATTTTCTTTGTGTTTTTGCTTTCAAATAATTAATGCTTGACCCCAAGTGCTAAAATAAAAATATGAGTGTGGGTTAACTTTTCTGTGGATCTGCTGCTGACTCTGCAAACCAGGTTCTCATGCTGCATCTCCCTTCTCACCAAAACTTATACTGGTGTGCAAATTTATGATGTCAAATAAAGTTGAGATGATATAATTCCTCGGTGAATGCTGGTGAGAATCCCATATTTTATGGGAGCTACTGTGGAGATTAGGCTTTATTGAACCTTTTAGATTTCAAAAACCAAATTTGCAGAAGCTGTGGGTTAAAAATGTGCTGGATTGTGGTAATTCTTTCTGTGCTGCTGGCTGTGGCTTTGGCACACAGGGCTGTGCTGGCAGGTGGCTCCCGAGCGCTGTGCCTCCGCTGAGGCGTTGGCTGAGCGCTGGGGCTCGCAGGCGGTGCGACAGCTAGATCCCACAAGCTGGGCTTTCTGTGTTCTCTTTGGCTGGGGTTGCCAGTGTGTTTGCTTGGCTTTTTTCGTTGGATTGTTTTAGGGTTTTGGGGGTTTTTTATGCTTCTTGTATTTAGTATGTAAACTGTTGTTATTGTGGAAAGCTCTGGCATTTATATCTTAAGGTGCACTTCTTTATTTTTTTAAGTTCCAGAGATGGTCAAAACGAACTATTCAGATTTCAGTTTCTGTTTTGAGAAGTGATGATGTTTAAGACCCTGTTAACTTTCTATTGAAAATAAAGTTCTCACAGTCCACTAAGCAAATAACTTTTCACTGCAGGTCCAGTATTTGTTTCTATAGAAACAGTTGTTGACAGGGTTTTTTTTAATCTCTTCTTAATTTCTCAGATTTCCAGTAAGTTCTAGAAGAACAAGTTCCTGAAACCCTTGAAATCAGTAATCTCTGACAAAAAAGAATGTTGTAGCTTTACCTAAGCGGTAGAGATTGGGCAAATGTTGACTGATTGAGAAGTGACTTAACTTGCTGAAAATATATAGGTAATACTTCCATAGATGGTGAAGTGATTCCTCTGCATTACAATATGTTGAGTATGTTTGTCAGCAATTTCTAATTGACCGAAGACTGCTAGTACCGGTATGGGGTTTGATTTTAACAATTTAAGTATTTCAGGTGCTTTGTGTGATTTCTCAGCTGTGTTCTTAGTCTTTTAAACTTAATCTAAACCTGAAAATAACCTATGCTTTGGCCAATTTTTTTTTTCCTGATAAATTTTAATAAAGCTTTTTAGAGAGAGCATATACTTCAAAGCTTTTTACAGTAATGATTTTATTTTTTTAAGTAATGAGTATTGTCTGCTTGGTCAATATATGTTCTTGTATAGACTTCTTAGCTCATTTGCAGTGAATGTTATAAGAAGTGTTGAAAACCAGCTTATCCAAAGTTTGTAGGTACCCAGTGTGCCCTCAGGAGTGATTGATCTGCAGTTACATTCCCCAGCCAGTGGTTGTTGGTGAACTGTTCTTGTTGATATTTAAGTTTTATGATAGCTATGTTTGTTTTAAGGATAGCTTTTGACAGATTCGTCCATTTAAAGGATTTTTAATATCTGAATGTGTTTGGAAAATATTTCTGTATTCCATATTTGTGAAGTGGAATTATTATTAAATTATTTTCTTTGCCCTATATGTTGGATGATTATCATTATGAAGGCATTTGTTCAGTTGCTCAAGTAGATAAAAAATGGATAAAAATGTTGCTTTTTATAAGACAAAATGAACTTATTTTATGAAAAATTAATCAAAATTTTTATTATGTTTTTTGAGTATTCAAATCTACTTAAAAACAATTTGTTTGACTTTTTCTGTCTTTATCTGATGTTGCTTCTTTACCCTTCTGTGGAACACCTATTTTCAGTTGTTAACTGCTTCTCAGGAAACGGGACTTTTTCCTTCACTCCTAAGAAAACTCAGGAAAGGTGCTGTCCAGTGGGTGGAGGGAGATGGGAAGGCACAAATAGAGCCAATTAACAGCAAAGTTGTGCTGCTTTTTGGATTCAAGCTGACAAAAGTCAAGAAATGAAAAGGAATTGCTGTTGCTCTGCTCACAGTTGTAGGTATTTGGCTTGCTTACTGGAATGGAGAGTGGTGCATTGCTTTCTGCTGGAAGTTTAGATGTAGTTTGAAAAGTGAAGATGGAGGGATTTAGAATTCCTGGGTTTTTTGTGGGTTTTGTTGTTGTTTGTTTTGGGTTTTTGTCAGCTAGTGTTTCACCGTTAAAGCTAAATATTTGGTTTGGCTGCCATTTTATCAGTCACATTGTATAAATGTGATTTCAATGAAAAATACTTATATTACAGTAATTTCTTAGCTAATACTGTGTTAGATATAAAGAAATGTTTGCAAACCAGACAAGATAAACAATTTCCTTGTCATTAATTACGTATTAATGCATTTCTAAAAAGAACTGTCACATTGCCTTTCTTCAGTAAAATAATTCTAAATTTGCTGGAATAAAAGTTTTAAAACACTTATATTGAGGACAAAGTGATTAATCTGTGTGGGTCACCCTTTGTACCGTAATGCTAAATATTGGAACAATTGGGAAAAACTGTATGTTTAATAGTGTGGGATCTGCAGAAAAAGATGGTGCTATGTTTGTACTCCTCTGAGCCCACCTTATGTCCTAAACTCCTATAGTACCAGGCATTTATTAGCCTACAGAGTTGCCCAAAGCTGGGATCATCTGTTTTGTTTAATGTTCCATGTAATCACCAGGGTTTACGCTGAGTTACAGTTTCAGGTACACCTGTAGTCTCCCTGTTTTTCTTTCCTATAACTCATCAGTGGCACGTATTTAATACCATTGTGGCTTTCAGTGCTGAGGAAGCTTAAGGCAAGACAATGGCTGCAGTCAGTGATGGACAGGATGGGTAAGAAGTGGTTCTAGGGCGAATATAGAGAAATTTATTTTGAATTGGGCTAGAGGTAAGCTTAAAGCTGTTTGGGGCCCTAGTCATGCCATTAGTCCTCTCTGCCCTCACTGGCCTTCAGATTGCAGCTGCAGCTCAAGCGCACAGGAGCTTGGATGAGCATTTGTGCCCCAGGATGGGCTTTATGCCCTCTGACAGCATCAGTGAGCAGCTCCAACCTGCAGCTCTACTTTGCTTCCTGGTGAGCAGCAAAGGTCTCAGACCCTCTGCAGGAAGTCACCTGCCAAGTGCTTTTACTTTTCCTCCTGTGGGCTGGCAGGTGTGAGATTGACTGTGTGTGACAATGGACTGTGCTACATCTTACTGGGAATTACACAGCCCTTTTTGCTAGAGTGGTTTTGGCAGCACTCTGAGAAGCTGCAATCCCCAGCCATTGTTGATGTAGACAGATATCCCCAAATGCCCCTCCATAGGTCAGGAAAAATTCCCCAAATGTAACTGAACAGGCCAAATACTGCAGGACATGGGCTCTAGCCTGTGCCTACTGGACTAACAGAATCTGTGGGTTTATACCATTTTCAGATTTAAATATTTCAAAATACTTAAATGTTTGCTTAAGTTACTTGAATTTGTGGATTAGAAATGAAAACAATTTACTTAGACTGCAATTCAGTACTTCTTTGCAGTGCACTTTAATAACTGTGCCTCTGTTGGAACTTGTACAATACAGCATTGTTCAGTAATGTTGTATTGTCTATGGTCTGCTTATTCTCTCAGTCCTATGGGTTAAAATTGCTCTCTTGCCATAGTGCAGATGAAAAGAAAATAGGAAAATGCTTCCAAAATCTGTCTTGATTGAGCAGCAAATGCTCAAACATGATTCTATAGCTGGTGATGTTTGTATCGTGACCAACTGCAAATGCTCAGTGACAGTGGGACTGCAATTATCTGGTCTATACTTTCTTGCAATTGTGGCTATAGATGTCTTGAGAAATTATTTTTTTTAACATACTTGTTTAGTAAGGTGTTTTGTTTTCTTTACCGGATGTGCCTTAAAAGCAACAACAACACAAAAACACTGCTCCAGAGTACAGTACAAGAAATTTAATCACAAGCCTGACTTTTATGGCATGGTTCTGAGTTGTAATACAACATTTTCATAGTGGAGCAGGTAGTGTCGAAATAAAAAAGGTATTTATGCTAAAAAGTATAGTTCTAGCATGCTTTAAAAGACAGTTACATGGTGTGGAAGTTGAGCCAGGCACCAAGTATTTCATGTACTTCTGTGTAACAAAGAGGAATCAGGGGGGTTTTTTGCCTTTCTCCCTACTCTGGTTATGCCCTCAGTTCCTATAGGTCATGTAAACTTATATATACACATTATTCATTACTTAAGGCTTGAAATTGACAGAAATTTTGAAATTGGATGTTAAGATTTTAGATGTAGCAGCCATTTAATTATTGTGGTTTTTTCCTCTGGTTGTGTTGCAAGTTCAGCATATACATATATACAGTGCAGCCTTTTAAATTGTCTCTCTCAAAGCTTTGTGAAAATCAGATATGAAATAATAAAAAATTCATTTGAGGTTATGGTTGTGAATTTGACAGATGAAAGGTTGAATGGTCAGTTAATTAATGTTCTTGGGTAGCCTGACCCATGGCTTCCTCAGGGTCAGTTTGTGCCCTCTTCTGGGCCTTGAGTGTTGGGATCATAAAGTACATGATGATTGTCTTTTTCAAATGGTTGAGTAAAATTTGGCAATGGAAAAGCAAAGCAGACACAGATTGGCAGAGAACCTGAAGTACTGGCTGATCCAAAACCCCTACTCTTTGTATTCTTGTATTAAAAATAATTATTTCCATATGATAATGTAATAAATACTCCACCACAGGAATACTACAGGATTGGTTTGCTTTTGTCCTGGAGATGCAGAACACGGGGAAAATAAATGGTTATTTCAGTAACGTGTAAATTTCACTGGGCCTCTAAATGTGAACAGGTAGGAGGTCAATTATGCCTCTAGTCCTGCTTAACTGTTTTTGCCTTAGGCATTTAGCCACTGCTATCTTTGGTTTTCTTATCTTATAGAACCAGGTTAAAGCCTGGATTTGGAGGGCTGGCCCTTCAAACATAAGGGTTGCATATCTAAGTTTAGATGGGGGAAAAAACTCAGAATCTTGCAGAAATTCACAAGCAAACCCCAGCTGGCCTTGCAACACTTATAATCTGTGGATTTGCAACAGAAGGTGTCAAATAGTATGTATATGTGCATTGAATTGGATATAATATATAATTGAATTGGATACAAAGTACTTTGTAGACCAAAATGAAATTATTTTGGTTAAAAAAATGCATGTTAAAAAAATCATTATAATGGTTAGAGAGGTATGTGACGAAGGTACAAAGTCAAAACCTTGAGTGCTAATATTTTTCTGAAAATAGGTTAATTTAATTGATTCTCCTAAGTGAACTAGAAAGTATCTGTTGTCAAGTATTTCACAGATTTCAAAAGAGTCCTGTACCAGTATTAATTGTTTTTAACTGTGGAGGTGAGGACAGAAGCACTAATACTAGCATTACCATTATCAGTCACAAGGCTGATAGAACTCCTGCATGCCACAGACCTGGCTTTCTGCAGCTATCTGTTGATTTAGAGGTGATGCTTTCCTTCCTCATTCTTTTCTTCCACCACTCCACACATGTGCTGATAAAAATAAAAGTTATGTAGGTCGAACTACGCTTGATAAGGGAGAAGGGTTTTTTTTTTTGACTAAGCTGTCAGTCCTAGTCATAAATGAGAATGGGCTAATGTTCCTGCTCTGCCCCGGAATTGTGCTTGTGGTGTGCTTGTCAGCAAAGGCTTCATCTGCCCTGGTCTGTCACTCCCCTGTAAGCTGGACATGTAGTTAATAGTGGGAGAATGTTAGTGACTGGCTTGTCTTTTGGTGCTGGCCTTTGCAGTGGGCAGCAAAACTGATTTCTGGGGCTCAATGGCTGCCTGATCTCCTGGGGTCCTTCTAGGCTGCTGCAGAGTAAATGTCTAGCAAGTGGTAGGGGCAGCTCTTTTTGCTGGGTTTTGGAGCAAATCACTCCAGTAATCAGAGCTGTATATGAACGAACTGCACACTTTGAGGTCAAGATATGTGGCTCAGCATAGGTAAGATTTGAATAATCTGCAGTGAACCAGTCAAAGTATGAAGTTCTGGGAGGTTAAAATCCAGCCTCTGCACTGGTGGTGACAGTTGGCCTTGCTGCTGCTTTCATGGTGGTGATCCATCATGTCCTGATAAGATATGGATAGCGTTTTTTTTCATTATGAGGAGATTTTTATTTTCTGGCCTAAATACACCTGTTGGCAGTTGCCAGGCACTGAAAGACTCCTCTAAAAGACCACCTCCTGGTTATGACAGTGATCTCAGTAGAAAAAATTACTGTAACCATATTGCTATTGAGGTATTAGCTGCTGTGTCTACCTGGGGATCCCAGGAGAACATCCTAGAAAGCACTGCAGAGACAAAGCTGCAGGATATTGCAGAGCTTGTTTTACTTGGAAAGGATTTCCAGGCAGACTGGTGTTAATGGCCACACCAGCCAGCTCTTAGGAGGACATTGCCTCCTTCCAGTGCCTGTTCTTGTCCCAGGGACTGGTCCTTTGAATTTACTTCCACTTTTGCCCCATTAGCTCTTCCTGGTATCCTTTTGAGGGACTATTAGTCATTGCATTTCTTGCATGCAAAAGTTCATTTTGTTTTATGTGGCTACTGAGTGTTTGATCTCAAGCCTTCCTGTTGTTTTAGCACTGTGTGTCTCTAGTTAACACAGTAATCCCTGCTGTAATATATCCTTGCATTAGTCACTCCTGTGAAAGGCTTGATCCTCTGTGGTTTAATGTAAGAAATTATTCTGTTAGCCTAAATGCAAAAATCTGTTTTTCTTTTCCCCTTCTTTTGGTTTTTTTCCTCTCCATCCCATTGTGCATTGTATAGGCTTTTTATTTATGCTGCCAGATTGACAAGATTATAAATGAGAGCTGCATGTTGAAGCCTCTAATTTTTCATAAGTAAATGAATTAATTTATCATAGCTGTTGTGTTTTATTGCTGTCTCGATGCCAGACTGGCCAGCTTCTTTATTCCCCCTTTTACCTTCTAAATACTGAAACCATGTCATTGTGTTTGACAGCTTTCTGGTACCCCTGTCAGATGCAATTTGGTGCTAATCACATTTTCTTTGCTTAGTGTCAGTGGTACAGGCCATGCATAATATTCCTGTATGTCCACTTATTTACTTGAAACACAGCTGAAATGTCTTGGGCATTAATCTGATGAAGCTACTACATTAGAATGCAAAAATGATGCTTGAGTAGTAAGATAATGTGGTGTGGCAGATGTGCAGTAGATAACATTGAGGCTAAAGCAGTGATCTTTATCAGGCTCTGATGCATTTTATTTGTTGGTTTTGCATACCTTTTTCTGAAAAAAGATTATAATCAGTTCTGGTTCATTAGAATGGTGTCACTTAGGATTTAATTCCTTCTTTGTGCTCAAACTATGAGAAACTGCTTCTATTCTTCCCTCCACTCCCCATTTTTTAAATACAAGGGTGTTTCTTGCTGACTTCTAATGGGAGTGTTCAAGTCTTTCAGTTACTCATTTGGAATGTTTCAACTTCCTGTTAAAATTGTTCATACATCTCTGCAGTTTTCAAAGCTCCTATTACTGAGCCATGAATATTTAAAATTTCAGTAAGATCCAGTGGTCTGTTATTGAAAACTAGAGCATGATGTAGGTGTTCTCTCCTAACTCCTACAAAGGTAGGTTTGCAATGTTTTTGCCTTAATTGTATTGAAATTATACTTTATAGTATGTTTTTTCCAGTTACCTGGTAATGCTTTTTTCTGGTATGTTTTGAAACCCTTCTTTTCCAACAAAGAAAAGTGCATGTTTCTGGAAGACCTTGAAGCTATAGATCTTATAATGCATATCAGGAATTTGGGTTTGTTAGTATTAACGTGCTGAATTGTGCATTTTCTTTGGTTTCTGCATTTTTTGTCTACTCAGAAATCCTGCTGTGTACCCCTCTGCTGCTGTATAGAAACAGTGATGATGGCTTGTGAAAGACCCAACTGCCTTAGAGGCTGTTCAAATCTATTCTCTCTTTGAAAGACTGCATTTAAATATGAGACTTGGGAAAGGATGTAATGTTGATTTGTCATTAAATGGATGAATTTTGAGAAATGTATGGTTTATGAAAAGATTCAGACTAATGTGTGCTTGTCAGCCACATAGACAAGGATTTTTTTTCTAGCAGCACTGTCTATAGATGAGCCTTGGAGCTCAGTCTTTATTTTAGATAACATATGGATGTTAGGAGTAAGAGCTTCTGTGGAGTGAATCAGCAGTTCTAAAATTTCCATCTCTTGGTATGGGAATTCTGGTTTGGGAACACAAAGAAATCCGAAGCTGGAAAACAAGCTTTGTAAAGAGCACATGGATTCCACTTAACAATATTTGCATGTCTCTGCAGACAGGCTTTATGTGCTCCCAATAAAGCATCTTGGCAAGTAATTAAAGTGCAAGTCGATACCTGGTGGGGGTAACTTGTATCAAAGTTACTTCGTATGGCAGGTGGTTTTGTCTGTTCTATGAAAGCTCTGGATTCTTGCAAACTGCAGCTTCACCTGAAGCCCTGAATAAAGAATTCTAATTTTAAATACCTCTCTATTTATGTGAAATCTGCTTATGTTTACTTGAAGCAACATGGCTCATGATGTTGAAGTTCTTTCCATGTAAAAAGAACAGGTTAAAATTCCTTTCTGCTCTTTGCAGAGTGCTCACACCAACCTGCAGGGCTGTTGTGGCCTGGCAGATAACAGAGGGAGTGGGACTGTCACTTCTGAGATGTTTCATTGGTTTTGTGGCCTGTTGTGGGCAAGTGATTTGATGTAGCACATCAGTTCTTCTGTATGGAAAAGTAGCATCAAGATTTGGTGAAGTACTTGAGCTATTAGCAGAAAATATTAGTAAGGAAAAAATATTAATTTCATTTCACTGAAATGAAAGAAGTAGACTGAACTCCATGTTTGTCCTGGATATCATGTACGATCTTTGGGTAAATGTTTCTTTGTGCATTTCTGTCTCTTGGTGGAATAGCAAAGATAATTCTGCTGTACATCACAAGTCTTTATGAAACATATGTACCACACACATATGTATGTATACACACAGTGTGCATCTTGTATTTGATTATTTTTGTGACTTTCCATTCTGAGTGCATAGATAGAGTGTGCAAATAAGTAACAAATAAGCTTAGTGAAACCAGTGCAGTTTTCTGGACATAGAGAGTTTAGATGTTTCAGTTGAAATTAAGGAACTGGAATGTAGCTGTTGCTTTTTTTTTTTTTTTTTTTTTTTTTTTTTTTTTTTTTTTTTTTTGTTTGTTTGTGCAAATGTAAAATGTGTATTAACATTAACACATCATCCACTGAGAATATGGAGAAATTCTTCATGTTGTCTTACACTTTCAGTAGGACATTAATTCAACATTTTGTTGGGTTTTTTTAAATAATTGAATACAATACAAAATAATTCCTGGTTTTTAGCAGAGCTGCTGTATTTTTGTTCCTGCTCCTTTCTGTAATGCTTCAGCTGTGTTTGTATATGCTTTAAATTTCCTAAAATACTAGTTCACATTATCAAAGGCATCTGAATCTATATAACAGTAGTGGAGCTAGAACTGAGGATGGGATTTGTGTTACCTTAAAATCATTTTACCCCATTTAGGTAAAATTATAGGGCAGTTCATTCTGCTTCATTATATATTAGGGTGTGGATGTTAGTTTTTTTATTTATTTCACTTATATTTTGTTGTTGATTTGGAAAATACTGAAAGGGTTCCAAAGTAAGATTGAAGTGAGTATATTCAACCCTTAGCCTCTGTGCTGAGACTCCCTGTGGTGATGATTAATTGGTAATGTGAACATCTGTGAGGGAATAATGGAAGTGCCAGATTTTTCAGAGGGGATAAGACTGGTTTGTAGGCTTCATGTTCATATGATGTGGAAGAACGTACCCACAGTATAGATAAGTCACTCGCTGTTAGTGATTCAGATGATTTAACTTGTGTTTTTTAATAATGCCAGAGGAAATGTTAGTTGAATGACTCACTGAATGTTGGTGAAGCTCTGATCTGGTTGGATGTGCAGTAAATCTTAGTGCATTTCTGCTGGTGTTTTGGGTGACCTTGTTTTGGGGAGATTTGTAGACTAATCAAGTTGGTCAACACATGTTGATAATGAAGAGGAGTAATGGTAGAGTCCTCCAGGTGTGAATGGGGATATGACTAAAATAGAGATGTGCTGTCTATTTACATGATTTCTGTTTACATAGTACTGATCTGAGAATCTTGGACTCATGGGTGTCCAAAGAGAGAATGCAAGTTGTGATGAGGATGTATCACCCAGGACGCCCTTTCATTTGCTGATGTGTGGCTGGGGTGGACAAGTGCTGTTTGTATGCCTGTAGCTGAAGTGTAGCTGTTTGCTGGGATCTGTCTCCTATATGAAATGTCAGGCTGCTCTGGCTGTTCCCACTGACAGCACCACGTGCCATCATGTGCAGTAGAGAGAAGCATGTAAAGGGAAGGGTACGCCAGGTCTGGTGGCTGACCGTGTTCCAAGTGCCTGCTTGAGCTGGGCTATTCCATCTGCTGGCAGGCTCCTGGCTGGCACCTGCCACCTTGGTTCAGTTGAGTCTGAAATATGCTGCTTATATGAAAAAAGAGGGTTTTTTTCTTCTTCCCCCCAGACGTGCCATATTGTGGCTTTAAAAGAACTTAAAGGAAACCATCTAGAGACTTCTAAAAGTGAGTGATGGTTTTTCAAAGCTTGCTAAAAATACCAGTATGCAGGAAACACTGTCTAGGTTGTTTTTCAGTAACATATACTTATATACCTGGTGTGAAATGCAAGTTGAAGCAGTGCTTGTTTGGTGCTCTTGGATATGGAAACTTTCAGAAAGGGTAGGTGCATAATCACATCAGCAGTTGTTGCCTCTTTTGTTCGCTTTTAATGCAGCTGCTAATGGATTCTGGGTTTTTTGTTGGTTTTTTCTTTTAACAAAACATCAGTTAATGTGAGAATTAATATCTGATAATGGGGAGCAAGAAATCTTTGAATGTTAATGGTATTATGTGTGCTCTCTTTACCCTTTTATATTTGCATTCTAATAGGATTGGAATCTTTTAATGGCATAAAAAAATCTGTAAAGAGATTGAGTGTGGGTAAACCCTCAGTGATGCACTTTTGGATGAGAAATTTGGGTTGCTGGTGTATTTCGCTGACAGTGTAACAACTGTGTAGGTTGCAGAAGGGAAAAAACTTCAGTAGTTAGTGGGTTATGTCCTGAGATTCTGTTTTCCTAAACACAGAGTGAACTGCCTGAAGTCATAAGTGATTGAAAAGTAAACAAAAATGTATTTCAAGTAATTTGATTTCAATTAAATATATTTTTGCATTTATTTAAAAGAATCATTGATTTTTGGTGATTGATCACCACTGACATGTTGATGTGCAGTCAAATGTCTTTACATTAAATTTAACACTTTTTTAAAAGAGGAAAATGCATTATATGCATATTTATGCAATGATACTTAACATACATTTATTCAGTCTTAATTTTACATTTAGCTTAGGAAATGCTGAGTGACAGTTCTTATTTAGTAGACTATTAATTCCTTCTTCATGGCTTGTGTCAAGCTAGTTTTAGTAATTGAAGTTCAATTAAAGCTGTGGAGAACTAAAATGAATTTTAGTTAAGAAAAAATGGGAAACATCCTGGATGTGTACAGGGAAGAGTTTTGAATTAAAGCCGTTTATATTGAACAGAAGCAGTTTGCAAGCAAGCAATGCATGATAGACTATGCAGTTGATGGAATAGATGAGGCCAGGAAGAATTGCTCAGGGTCTTAGAGTCGATGGAGCTCAGCTCTTGCATTCTGTTGTTTTTCTGAGGTTGTAAAAAAGTAAGATTAATAAGTTTCCCTACTTTGCAGTGATCAGATGATTTTTCATTTTGAATGTACTTCTTGAGTTGAATTGCCTAGATAAACTGAAATTAGAATATACTTTTTGCCAAGAATTGTCATATACCACGCTCAGGAGCTCACCATTTTATCTCTTCAGGAAGCTCTAATTTCATGAGGAAAAGCTCTGTGCTTTCCCCTCTTGTGAGTTTCCTTCAAATGTTGTGCAGGAACATGCTTCTTGTGCGCAGTTCTTTGAAGGGTAGGAATTGTGGAATCCTCCTATATTTAGTCTAATTTGCATTACCTCACAGATGATGCAGCAACCTATCTGCTGCCAAGTTGTGGTTGAAGAGTAGAAATTATTAGTATACAGTTAGAATCCTGGTGGAATGGGGTGACATGTCCAAGGACTGATGCCTCAGATGAGTCAAGAGCAGCTGTTGAGTTTCCTGATGAAGTCTGAAAGTACAGAATGAGAGAGGAGGCAAAATGAAGCATCCTAGTAATTACTATGATAACTTTGGACTGGAGCTGCCCTCCTTGCCTCTTCCCTGTACAAAAGCCCTGAAGACCAAGTGGCCAAGTACTAAGGAGTCATTAATAGGCAACTGATAGAGGGAAGTATCCTCTGCAAGCTTCATTGTGATTCCAAACTGTGTGCTATTCCCATGTAATCAAAGCAGCATGTACAGGAAAATGCAAAGAGCAAAAAAAAACCATCTTACCAGAAATGTGGTCGGAACTTCTATTTAAAGTAGGTATCTCATGTCACATTTTTTATAATGTCTTTGTGTTTCACTTGTGTTAGCCAAGCTTACTTAAAATTAATTCTGAGTTAAAATGTAGGGAAAAAAAGTCTTTCATCTGTGCACAATGTTCAGTTCTGTTTTGATATATCCCATGTAGTAACTTTGCCACATAATGTCTTTGAAGAATTAAATGAATTTCTGTAGTTTTCTGTTTCTCAGCTTTTCTGAAATCCTTGCATCTCCATGCAAGGGATGCATGGGGCTGCACTTCTCCTGAGCATTGACCTTCTGGGGCAGGCTGCCTGAAATGCCATTCTGGCGTGGGGTCAGTGTTAGACATGGAGCTCCCAGAGAACAGCCAAACTGAGCCTGGCCTTTGGGCACTAGGCTGGAGTATCAGCCTGTGTGGTGCCCTGATTTAACTTCTGAAGTACAACCAGAGAGAGGAAGGAGTAGCATTTTTTTGTCTTAAACATGTCTCTCCAGTTCGTTTCCAAGTGAATATTGGACATCCTGGGGTTGCCAGCTGTGGCTCCCATTCATCACTAATGGAGTGTATCATGTTTTGGTTTGGGCTTTTTCTTTGTATGTTTGTAGGTATGGTTATGAATTGGTTTCTTTTTTAAAGGCGCAGAGATCTTTAAATCAGAAATAAAGGTACTTTCAGGGACCTATGTGAAGACCAGTGTCACATTCTGCAGTGTGTGTGGGTGAATTACTAATAAAAACCTGTTTAACTTACATTGGATAAAAACCCCTGAGACTTGATTTCAGTTAACTGTGAAAAAACACTTTTAGTCTCTTGGACAGAAAATAATTTTACTGGAGGGTAAGGATTCAAGGCAGAGTTAATATATTTGTAACTTGTCTGAAATTCTTCTGTGTGGGTTTTTTTTTCCCCTTGGGTTTTCTAAAGCCTCAGAAGCCTCAAAGAGCAGCATGCCATTATGAAAGCAGGGTTTACCTGGAGGGGACTGAATACTCAGTGTGGCTTAGCCTCAGAAGAACAGAAAACCATCAGCATGCAAGAACTGAGTCAGAGAAGCAGGAATATCATTCTCATAATATGATATGGCTTCTTCTCCCACACTGAAAGAAAAATGCTAAAAATTACTTCCATGGAAGCTGATGAAGAACTGAATCAATATTGTTACCTTTTTCTATCAACTTAAATGTTCATGTATTTCAGACCCTTTGAAAAATTCTGGGTAACAAGGTGATGTGGCAGTGAGGAAGGAAATGCATTTCTCCTGTGAATCTTTTCAAGCAGTAGCAGTAAAGCTGCAAAAACATAAATTCTTTGTTACAAGGTCTGGTGAGACCTCAGCAAGGGTAGGTCAGGAAATAGCCATGTTCACTTTTCTGGAGGTGCCTAAAATACTGAGCTGGTTGTTTGCCTTCAGTTTTGATGATGGTGTTCAAGATCTTCGAAGATGTAGGACAACTGAAAAATTTCAGGAGAATTTTCTATTAACTTGAAAGTATTTTACATCTTTCGCATTGTGTTGTTTATTAAGTAGTTTAGCTTGCTTTTGAAAGTGGAGCTGGGTGTATCATTCACTTTGAGGTTTTTATATAAAAGTGCTTTGCTTTATGAATATAATTTAATCATTTGTAATGAGGAGTGGAAAATGGATGAACAAGCTCCTCTCTGAAAAATCACGTTTGAAATTTCTGAGTAATGATCTGAGTGGTCTGAAGTCATTTATTCCCAAGACATATCACTGTTTTGCAGAATATTCAAACTGCTGTAATCAAAATTAAACTATGCCCTAAGCATGAAGATTATTTTTTCCCTAAAAAGAAAGCTTTAGATCACATTAAACCAGTAATTTGGAGTGATAGGACTTTGTTAATTGAATTGTACATCTTGGCTAAATGTATTCTTCAGTGTTTTTTATTATCTACTAAAATTTTTTAGTTTAATTAGTGTAGGTAAGAAACAATGCTCAGTATATTCAGTACAACAAAAAAGTTCCCTTTTCTTTCACGGTTTTTCTTGGAGAAAATAGTCTCCCTAAGAAATGTTAAGATAATATTAATCATTGCTCAGATGTTAGACTTGCAGTTCACATTTTTGTAGCTAAATGTTATACAAAACTTTGCATCAAGGAAATGATCAACAGTGTACTTAACAGGGTATTGAAATTCAGCCTTAGAAATGGGGTTTGTGTCAAAATCCAACTAATGAGCAATTATAATATCACTTGCAGAAAATATGCTTTGGTTTTACCTTTTGGATCCTATCCTGTTGTGGAAGGACAAGGACATTACTACTATGGTAATTTTTTGAGTGTTATTTTTTTTCTTGTGCATTCTGTTTAAATTGGATATGTTCATACATGAATAACAAGGATTACTCCATGGATAGTAGAAGGATATTTATGTGATGACTTGTCTGCTTGCAAACACATTCATGCCCAAGGTGTGCATTACACATGCAAACATACATATCTGCTACTAACTTTGCAAATACCATTTTGCTCAGTTGAATTCTGAATTTTAATACCCAGAAAACCTTAAAAATATGTTTAATTTTACTGTGGATCTTGGACACGATGTTAGCATTTAATTTGTTTACTAAGAAATTAAGAAACTTATCTGTGCAATTATGCTGTGGGCAGCTAATGTTAGAGTAAAAAAATGACTGAAATGTATAATATGTAGATCATTCTTTTATGGAGTATAATGAGCAAGGCAGCAGTAGGATGTCTGTTATGAACTGATTGCTGAAATGAGTAATTCTTATTGAAGGGTTTTTTGTTATTGCCAGGGATCTCTGGAAATGTTACTTATAGTTTCATTGTTTTCATAGTAATGGTGCATTACAGTGTCAAGCCAAAATAATTTTTTTCTGGCCCTTCTGTTCTGGTAATCATTTGGGAGTATGTATTTGTGTTTGGAAGCATTGCACTGCTTCTAAAATTCCTAAATATTTCACTATTTTGCCTGTTACTGATCTTCTGAGACTGCATAACTTTATAGGTTTCTTCTTCCGTTGCTGTAGTCTTCATAAACTGGTTTGTCTTTAAAAAAGAAAAAGAAAACATAATTCTTCTGTGAGCGACTGTGAATGACTTTGTAGTCTTCTATTAATGAGTGTGGTGGAACAGTTCATGCAAACTAACCAATTACTAAATACATTCTCAGGAATTTGGTGATACTGTTGCATTTCTTTTAAACATCACTTCCCTCTCTTTTTCCTCTGTCTCAAATTTTATGCATAAAGACCATCATGATGTTTAGGAGCTTTCTGTAGAGACATGATTGCTAGAGGTCAAGGTCAGCTGACTTCTACTACTGAAGCATATAGGGTCGTGAAGCTTCTGCAAATGAGGCCACTATGTGAAAGGCAAAAAGTATTTCTTTTCTAGTTTTTTCAAAGGTCTATGCATACTTTATTATAATGCACTAGAAAGTGCCTAGGAATATTGTGTATTGACAGAATTAATAACAAACTAGGAGAGACTGATAGCATTAGTTTATCATTAGGGACAGACCTTTCCTCATCAAGGTGACAACCAGTTTTGTAAGCTTACTTTTGCCTTTCTAGAGCCTGACATATAAACTGTCA
Source organism: Sitta carolinensis (assembly GCA_032173965.1). Taxonomy (NCBI): domain Eukaryota; kingdom Metazoa; phylum Chordata; class Aves; order Passeriformes; family Sittidae; genus Sitta; species Sitta carolinensis. Next base: position 25,386,147 of record CM063288.1, read on the forward strand.
GAGACAGGGCAAATAATGCAGTCTCACTGAGCAAGGCATCAGTAGGAAAAGGACTCTTGGCAGTTGTAAATACTGAAATGTTTTTCTGCACAGACAGAAACACAGTGTGAGAACTGCATGACGTGTGGCAACATCCCAAGATTTATCAAGTCTGTCTGTACTAATAGAAGTTGTTGTGTGTGCTATGCTGTGCAGATGGTTTTACACTTTCTGATGGGTTTTACAATTCAAGCATTTTTTGTGCTGCCTTTTTTTTTTTTTTTTCCTACTTCCAAAGTTCCATTGCCCCATCCTGTAATGTCCTCTAAAAAGATCAAAGCTGTTTAAACCAAAGAAACAGCTAATTCATATGCTGTCATTGAGCATTTGGGGCTAAAGCAAAAACATATTTTTGCACATGATGCATATTGTCAGATCAATGAGAGAAAAAATAAGAAAGAGTGACTTGGTAGAATTTGTTCTAGGTTTGTCTCAAGTTCGCATCTAAGAAAGCTAAATACATGCTCAGGACAGTAGCCAAGGAAAGCAATTCCATCTCTTTGGCATTGTGAGGCCACAGTTGGACTGTTGTATTTATTTTTGGTCTCCTTTGGTGCAAGAAAGACACTGACATATTTGAAGCTAGCTCAGCACAGGATCACCAGCAAGATCAGGCATTGAACATGAGACTTGGGGAGAACTTCACAGGATAAGAGAAGAGTGTAGAGGAGATTGCACCCGACCTTCTTGGAAGTCCACAGTGAGCAAAGAGGTCATGGACGTTAAATGGTCATGAGGAAGATTCTGTTAAGATATGAGAGACTATTTTTTGCACTGCAAGGGTGGTCAAGCACTGAAACAGATGCTCAGAAACTTGTGAAATATTCGTCCTTAGAGATGCACAAAAATTGGTTCGGCTCTGAACAACCAGAGTCAACTTTTAAGTTTGAGCCAAGAACTGGTATGGCCCTACTTTGAGTGAAGGAGTGGACCAGTGACTTCCAGAGATCCCTTCCAATCTAAATTGTTCTGTGGGCCCTCATTACACTGGAATTTGGAAAATGCTCAATACGTATTGTTTTTTAACATTGCAAATCTTTGCCTAGATTATGGAGAGCCATGCAAATTCCTAAAAATCTCAGTTATGCCCTCTGGTCTTAGTTGAAGCTGTATAATGTTGCTTCATCACAGTTTACTTTGGTTTAAATTTCTGAAGATTTTTGCATGCCTATCTAATCCAAAGGTTATTTGAAGCCAGCTCAGGGCTTGAAAAGCATCTGGAAAGGTGCGAGAAGAGCTCTGATGCCAGAGAAGTCTGCTGAATACCAGGCAAGGTGTCTGCTAAAAGTAGGAGTGGGAATGCCTGTGCTGCAGTAGGAACTGGGAGCAGCTCGAGTTCTAATTTGGCTTTCCCCTCCCTGCCTCAATTGACCGTGTGTGGTTTGGAGCGTCCAGAGTTACTCTGAGCTCTCTCTCAACAAAGATGCTTGTTCTGTCAGGAGAGATTTGTGTTGTTGTGTAACTAAGCAGTTTATTTAGCATTGAAGTAGTATTCTAAGGTAAAATTCATATTATGAAGTTGCTGTAATTCATATTTATGAGAGTGAACATTCATTGCTACTTACTCACAATATAGTAACTAAGATGTCACTTTCATTTCTAAGTATAGACTTATTTCATGGCACATTACATTTTTCCTTTTCAATGACTTATTCCAGTAAGTGCATTTGACAAGCATGATTCTAGTAAATAATGCAGTCTTTGGCATTAATTATCTGTATTTTTATAGTGCCATTTTAAGTGGACTCTCCAAAATTAGGTCATCTTCTGTAAGGTCCATATAGGTAAAAGTACTCAGTTTCAAGTTAAGCAGAAAGGAAATAATCAGTCTTGCATTCCATAGTCCTCCTTCAATTTGTTTTTCTCACTTAGAGAGAGGAAGAATAAAAGCAAAGGGCAGTTGTTATCTAGCAAAACTCAGAAGCTATTTCACATGAAAACATAATGAGTGTGACAGGCTACAAATAGCATTGAACATGGATCTTTTACAGAAGAAAGGAGAAATGTCCTTTGGTATATTTACTTCAATCAACCCTAATAAGGCTTGTTTTATGTGTTTTATGCATCCGTCATCATAATTATAAATCCTTGACATTTTAGCACTAGCATTTATATCTGCCGGGGAAGCTACCCGAAGTCAGCCCTCAAGGAATGTCTGTATTGTACTATGGATCTCCATAACAGGTCTCAAGTAGTTACTAAGTGGCTTAAAAAATTACATCTCAGTCATGCTTGAAGGGCTCATCAAACTTCGCCACAAATATCAACGTTAAGTACCCAATCAGCTGCATTGTTTGAAGTACAGTCACGTGTGCCCACGGAGGAATAGGTTGGACAAGGAAGAAGAATTATAGAAGAGCTTATCAATCAGGTAATGTTTTTTCATGACCTTTCAAAAACTCCTTTCCCTTCTTCCTGAAATAGCGGATTCTTGAGCTGGGCCTGGCAGCTGCTGGGCATGCTGCTTCTCTTCCTATTTAATATTTTTGTATTCTTGGAAACTTCAGAGCAGAGGCTACCAGTGTTTGTATATGTGTAGCAGGATTCTGTTCTTGGCTGCTTTTGGACAGTACCAAAAAAATCTGAATAACAAGGATAGGAAAAGTGTCAGGTGGTCTTTGGGAAGACACTTTGGTGTATGTCATTTTGGCATGTAGGTAAACAAGATGAGCTAATCACCATAGCTTTCATGTAATATAACTGTAATTTGTTTTCATATGTAGGTGTGAAGGAAGGATTGCCATATGGTGTGTATATTGGTATTTTTCCTTGACAGCCTTTATTTTAAGTTTAAGGAATTCCAAGGCATACTATTACGCAAGAATACCATTTCAAACACTTATCAGTATATACCAGAGGAATACCTTGAAAGAATATTGAAGAAAGGTTATAGAGCTCCAGGAAAGTTTTAAATTAAAAAATTAAGTAACGCTTTCATCCATTTTGAGGTACCCTAATTACCTTAGTTCTATGTTGCACTGTTACCAGGCTTTCATCTTTTAACATTTTGAACAGGATTCTTTCATAAGTAATACATAAAATCTGATTTTACATTAATTGGTTTGTGGAGTTCTGAAGCAACTTTCACAGTGTTTTTGTGAATACTTTTTTCTTATTTTGGTTCACTTTACTCTCAGTCTTCTTCCCTCGATGTAAAGTCTTCTTGTCCCCTCGTGGGCATAAGTTAAAAGTATAACTCATTGATGAAGTTCTGATTTTTTAAAATTATTTTTTAAATGTTATTTTGAACGTTACTGTGTTCTGGTATGTTTGTCACATATAGAGACAGTGTGTATCTTTGTATCTCTTTGTTATGTTTGTGTAGCCATAAATGTGAGATTAGTCCTACAGATTCCAAACTGAGGGACCAGAGAGCAAGGTCATGTGGTCCAATGGTGAACGTCAGTTTCTGCTGTAGCTTAAGCCATGACTTCTCAATGAAATAGCCACCGAGCTTTTCATTCACTCCTCCTGACAGCTCTTTGTTAAAATTCAGGTTCATTCTGTGAAAAGTCTTTTGCCAATGAACCCAAAGAAGGGAGATTATTTTAGACACGTTATTTTATAAGCAGCTGAGAACCACTCTCACAGGAGCACTGGCCATCAGAAGTAAAGATGTGATTTTAAAATGTCTTTTTTCTTAAATGAGCACTTGAAATCATGGACAGAGAGTACCCGAGCAGAAAACAAACATGTCTTGAATAAACCAACAACTTTACTGGCTCTGGTTGTCCCTAAGTGAGAGAAGAATCTAGATAAAGTGAATGTGAAAATGTGAATGTAAATGTGAAAAAAAAAATTAAGAGGAAAAATTTCCATCCAACATGAGTGAAAAATTTAATAGAAGTTGAGCATTTAATTGCTTTTTGTGTTTTTGAGCATATAATTTCAGGTGTTGAAAATTGTATCTTTTCAATCATGTACCAATGCTAGCCTATGACTGAGAACTTCTCTTAGTGATTTTCTCCTGACAGTAATTGAAAGTTGATTAATTTAATTGCAAACAAGCTTGTATTTTGCCATTTCTTCCTTAGTACTTCATGTAAATGCTTGGTGTTTGGGGTCAGAAGGGAAGTAATGGTGTCTATTTTCTAATTCAGTACAGAAAAGCTAGTAAAATATACAGGTTTTAACCTTATTAACAATAATCTAGTTGTCAGAAGTGTGGTTTGAAGAGAAATAATTATGAAACCTTTTATTTAAAATGGTGTATAGGGCAGTGTAAATTCAGCTGTTTCTGACTTAACAAACAAGTGCCTTAAATTGCTGCTGTTTGTTCAAAGGTGAGGATGTTTTTATTTAGAATTCTGAAACTCCATGAAGTTATGTTTAATTAAGCTTAATTAGCAAGGACTAAAACAAAACTCTTGCAGTATTAATTTGGAAGGACTTCTTTTGCTGTGTCTTGCGTGTCTGTGGTGTCTCTCCCAGAGCCCTGGGGAGGCACAGCTGCAGTGTGCCCTTTGCTGGATCTTAACCCAATGAGTGTGTTGGGGAGTGGAGTCACATAATTTGTACATAATCTTATTTTACTTTTCTGCAAGCTTTGCAATTGAAATATCAGTAAAGTATTGGAAGAACTGTGCCACAGAGCAGCATACAAAGTTAAAATTAGACTGTATCACAGTGCCTTGTAATAAGATACCCCCAAAAATACTAATAAAATGTTTGTGTTCATAATTGCTGCCTTTTGTTGTGACGATGTCAGTATTGGTAGAGAGAGTTTAGTAATCAAAAATGATGGATAAGTACTAAATTTTGATAATTTATTGATTTTTCTATGTAACTGGTAGGATGTTAATAGATATTGCAATAACAATAATAATGGTTGTAGAACCATTTCACGTATACTGAAATAGATATATATCTTTCACAACAGATATTCCTGTTCTTTAAATAACTTTTAAAAAGGAAATGCCAGATATAGCAAGTGTGCAAAATTGTACAAATTGCTAAATTTACAAATGTCTACGGTAATATTTTGATGTGTTAAGAAACCCCCAGTCAGCTGACCTACTGAATTCTCCATATTTATAAGTGTTGAACTGGTAAACAATAAACTAGTGTTTCAAGCAGTGGTGTTGTGTTATTGATATGTTTGGGGGGGATTTCTTAATGTCTTTTTCAATCAGAAGATTTTGGCAGTCTGTTCCAATTAAAGAATTTTCCATACTGGAAATGAGAAGTCAGTTATGAGAATTATTTTTGAGTAGTTAATTTACATAACCTTAAATGTATTAATTCCCTTTGAAAGGCTAAAACAGATACTTATAATACTTTGATTGATTAGCAGTGTATTTGTGTTAGAATTGCTACTAATAAGATCCTGCTGCAACTGTGGTCCTGCGGAGTTCTCTCCCAGATAAACATTTTAGAAAACAAATGGATATTTATTTCACTGGAAGGAAAGGCATCACTTCTTTGCTACCTCCACAGGCAGTACTGTAGCATCTCCTTTCCACACTCTGTAAAAAATGGGAGATAGTGTTACTTAATTACTGATGTGTTCCATACCATAAAGAAATAGATTTTGCTTGGGGGTTTTTTAATCTGTCAAAATAGTGCCTGGGTGTAGACTAAGGAACTATTTCTCTCAAAAGTCACTCTCAGAATGTCAGCAGTAAAAGGCTTCCTGTTTTCAGGCAGGTGTTGGGTCTGTGTGGGCTGGCTCAGGTGGAATCTTCTTCCAGCTGTTTGCCAGGGTCCATTGCAGGTGTTGGCTTGCAACTGTGCCTTGTCTGCGTGGGCTGGGAGAGTGGAAATAGAGTGCTGGTGTGGGTACAGTTGGGAAGGGGCATTGTCATCTCTTCTTGTGCCTCTGAGTTGGGAGGAGAGGAGCCAGCATGTCTCCATGTGCTGAACCTTCTCGTCTGGTGCCTGGAGTGGCAGGTACATTGAGAGGCAGAGCTGACAAAAGCATCAAATCGCTTGTTTTTAATCCTTCCATACAAGGAGAAGCTCTGTGGGCTTCATTCACACTCGGGCGCTGCGATTTCAGCCCCTCAACCTGCCTGAACCCAGCTCATTTCTGAGCGGGTGTCAAGGGAGGTGTTTGACTGCTGTAACCTCAGCTCTCAGGCAGTGTCACCCAGCGCTAGGGCAGGTGCTATAGGAACCCTCGGTGACATGAGGATGCTGTCATTGCAATCCAAACCTTATTTTAACCTGGGCCCTTCACAGGTGGCATGGGCACCTCTGATGCCCCTGGCCTCGTGCAGGGCCCTTGAAGGCAGGACTCCCTCAGGGGCAGCAACCATCCACCCGTGTTCCTGCACTGAGGAGCCCTTCAAAAGGAGCCGTGGGGATGTGGTCACCTGGCCTGGGGAAGTGACAGGTGGCCGTGGGGAGGAGCAGGAGCAGCCTTGCCAGGAATGCACAGAAATGTGCTGTGGTCAGGATGTGGTCACCCTCTTGGGGCTGGCAGGTAAGTAAGGTGCCTGCCATACCTCACAGTGTCAGGAGTCTGTGACCTGACTTGCCTGTTAAAATAATTTTGTATTCTCATTTCTGCAGAAGATTCCTTTGAACTTTAGGGGACTGAGGAAAGGTGTGGTGCTTAGAAACCACAGTGTGCAATAGTACACGGCTGCTGCCCAGGTCTCTGCCTGTGACCAGTGGAAAATTCTTGCAGAAAGCACGTAGAAGTAGAGTAACTATAGTATCAGTTTGTCCTGGTTTGACCTTTTGATTTATGCTACTACATGTTTTGGCCATTTCTTAGACTGAGGTACCTATCTATTTAACTGTATCTCCTGGTGTTTTCCATGACTAATTTTTTTTAAACCAATTCCTACTTTTCACCTCTGCAACATCATGGAGTAGTAAGCGTAAAATATTCCAAAGTAATTTAGCATTTAATATGATTTCTGTGGTGTGAAACCAAGGGGAAACTCAGCTTAGTCTCATTGAGGAATTCAGTTATTCCCATCAAATCACAACTTTGTTCCGTTTATTCCATGCTACATTGTCGATGCTCAGATGAACTTTGTATTCTGCTATTAAAGTGCTTTCAGTGCCACAGTCCTACACAATCTCCAATTTCCTCTTCATTAGTAACAGCCTCTCTTACAGAAATTAAATTTCCACAGCAAAAGTGAGACTGAGAAAGCAAACCTTTTTCGTGTACAATGCTGGTAGAACTTACTGAATCAGGATGAGCTGCCATAATAGCAGGAACATGAATAGTCATTTTAGAAACAAATGGAAGATACAGTAAAATGGGGGGTTTGATTTGTTTCTTCTTGGTACTGGAGAAAATAGCTGTGATCTGGATCTCTTTATCTGTATCTCAGTCAGCCTTTTTGGCTATACATAATTTTGGGACATAACGAATGCAGTGTGAACACTTGGGCACTTTACATGTTATGCAGGAATAAACTACAAAGAGGGTTGTCCTTGTTACTGTAGTGAATTTTTTCTATATGCTTTGGACCAGTAAAAAGCAAATTGTGTGTTGTAAAACCTTAGTAGTATGGCCATGGAAGGGGAAACAGGTTCCACATGGAAAAAGAGAGCAAGTTTTCTACCTAATTATTTAAAGGGTTTTCTGTGTCTCTGAAATGTGCCTTGGTAAATATGAGCTGACACGTTTCTAGCAACCAAATTATAAATGAGTGGGAGACCTGAAAATGTCAGTTTCTTCCTTTTACTAGCACTTCAGGATTTTTCTTTCCTTTTCCTTCATACATTCATTTCTTCCCTTGGGCAAATGAGTTTGTTTAAACGTTTGTTTCAGTATACTGTTTTTCATAGGATATAATTGTTGACACTTCTTGGAAGTGTCAGAAGAGATTTGATGTACTCATGTTTTTATAAGAGAGAGCGTATGCATACCTTAAAATAACTCAGAGAGAGATAAAAAGTCAATCAATCCTTTAAACTTGTTTCTGTGTATATCTCAATGTTGCCTAACCAGTTATGTGTGTTGTAGTATTTTTTCATGATTAGCTGGGAAAACAGTAGGATAATCTGAAGGAGTTCAGGAAAGGTAAACTAAATGACACCTTAGGCAAAGTGTTTGCCATTTAAATGGTACAAGAACTATGTCATGTCAGGTGGTGGGGTAGGGAAAACACTTGAACTGCTGCGCTTACCTCCTCTGCTTTTGGAGAGGACTCTGGAGTGCCAAGCATCCCAGAGTTGAGAACATCATGTCTTCTATTTCATTTTAATCGTATTTTGGTTTGTTTTCCCAGAGCTGTAACATGCTTAACTGTTCTCCTGGAACTTTAATGCAGTTACACCCAGCCACGTGTGCGAGTCACTTCTTGATGAGGCTGCATAACCATTGTATGATCACTTTACATTAATAGAGACCAAAAGATACTCTTTGTGAAAGGCCAAATTAATAGAGGCAAAAAAAATTGTTCTGGTGTTTTTTATCATTTTCATGGCCACATTGATGTGGCCTTGGGCAGCAGACTTTGGAGCTTTCCTGTGTGCCTGGAGTGGTGTAAGACCAGCGACTGAGAGACAGTTTTCAGAAACATATCCAGGCTTGCAGGGCAGGATGGCAGGAAGGGACAGATATGTGGTGGGCAGGGAAGTTCTGGATGTATATGTCCTGTGCTGGACCAAGAGACTTTCACCCTTACAGAGACACGGGTTGGATAGCTAGGGAGACCTCATGCTCTATCAGTGTGCTGGATGGATCTTGCCCTTGGAATGTAGTTATTATGTTCTTGCAACTAAAATGTGCATCTGCTCGCTCCATGCAGCTTCTGTGGTTGTGTTACCTTTGTGCAGCATATCAGCCAGTAGCACTGAAGATTTTTAGACTTAATAACACCCTCTACCCCCAAGAATTAAATGTTGTTCTGTGTTTTTAAACATGCTCATCTCTAAGTGTTCTGAAATAATGTAAAATGCTCGCTAATGGTAGCATGCTAACTCTGAGAAATGTGTGTCATCATAGGGCAGTGCTGAAGCATATACTTAAGTCATATTGAAGTCAATGTATCTAAACACAAATGTCTGTCATTTCTGGAATCCATGTATTTGTTGTCAGCTGTTCTGAAATAAGATTATTATTTTTGTACTTAAAAGGAAGTATAAGTTTAGGGGTTTTTTAGAGTGAAATTTGGAAATACTTTAAATATACAAACTACATTATCTTTTGTTTTGATAGCTGATTGCCATTTATGATGAGCAAGAAACTCCCCATAAGACTGATGGCACCAATGGGAATTTGACAGGCAGAAATAGCCCAGACTCCTTTGAGACCGAGGTAGCAACTCAGCTGGCTGCCTTTCAGTCCATTGGTGAGATTGAAGTGACTCCTTCTGCCCTAAAACTGGGTATGTATATCTTGTATGTTATTTTTTTCTTTTTTCTTTCATTTTTCTTGTTCTGTGTATGTCTGTAATCTGATTTTATATATTTAAAGATTTATTTATCATCCCATTGCCTTGCAATGAAGGGTCTTGTGGGAAGCCATATGGGGAGTGTCTGAGGTCACTTGGTCTGTTCAGCCTGGAAAAGGGGAGGCTGAGGGAGACCTTATTGTGGTCTGAAGCTTTCTTGGGAGGGGACATGGAGGGCCAGGACAGGTCTCTGTGGTGATCAGTGACAGGACCCAAGGGAATGACATGAAGCTGAGTCAGGGGAGGTTTAAGCTGGATGTTAGAAAAAGGTTCTTCACCCAGAGGGTGGTTGAGAACTTTAACAGGTTCCCCAGCACCAAGCCCGGCAGAGTTCAAGAAGCATTTGGACAACTCCCTTTTAGTGTGCCTCTTGGGTAAGTCTTGTGCTGGGCCAGGAGTTGCTGACAATCCATCATAGTATTCTGAGAGCACACAAGATGAAACCTTTACTAAATATTTTCAAATACCACAGTCATTGAAAAAAACCACAACTTTTTTCTTTGACAAACCTGGGTTCAATGAATGTAAAACTGCTGTGTGCAAGTACTTTAACCAGTTAGCTGAGCTTGTGCCCTGTTTTGGGTGTGGGAGGTGAGAAGAGGGATGTGCTGGTTGCAAACAGTTCAGCTCTTTGCCTTTGAAGAAGTTGCACAAGTGGGCCCGTTTGCCTTTCTGACTTTCAAGTGAGCAGACTGTGATTAGGAAAGGCTGCTGCTTAATTCCCTCTTACATCAGAGGGTACTGCATGAGCTGTTGCGACTCTGATGCCCTGTGTTAAGTGTGCCTGGGTGGCCAGGACTGGGTTTCAGACTGGTTTCCAGTTATAAAGAGCTGGAGTAGTGTATATTGTACAAAAAGCAGTTTGAAAATCTTTCTTGGATTGAGGGTAGGCTGAGCTGTCACCTAAGTACTGGATACAGAAGCTTTCAAACCAGATTGAAGGTGAATGCTGTGACTGTCTGCCTGTGAAGCAAATGAATAATGCTCAGGAGGGCCTGCTCTGCATCCCCCCCAGTGCCATTTGCCCAGCTCACCCCGTGTTCCTGAGTGCCACTGGCAGTCTCCAAAGGCGGTGCAGTAGAATCTGGGTGTAAGCAGCTGGGGGGAGGGTTGAAGTACTATCTCTGTTTGTGCTACTCTCATGGAGTAGTCTGATTATAGCTTGAGAAATTGAATATTCACTTGTCTATTTTAATTTCTTCTTTAAAGGAAAAGGCTAATTAATAAAAGCAGTGAGTTAAAATAAAATTTCAACTAAGGTTCACTGGATGAAGCTGTGTAACTTAGCTTCCAACAGAAGTCTGTGCTCATTTTTGTGCCTGCTGTAGAAAATTCTAGAATTCAAGCTGCATGAGAATTTTTAGAGTAAAATTTGCATTAATCATCTTTTTTTTTCTATATTCTAAAATAGAAAAATATTTTTCCCTATTTAACGACACAGAATTTCTCATCACTAAAATTCTTGAGACAAGACTTATTGTTGACATAACTTGTACGTATTTGTGTGTTTATTGGTAAGCATGAGATACAGAATAGCTTGTAGCTCAAGGTTCGGTGATTAAAAGTTTTGCCACTTCATTTATTGCATAGTTTTAAATTGCACTGTTACCACATTTTAGCATGTTTCAGAAAGTAGAGATTATTCTCCAAATGCCTCTGAACACTATTTGAAAAAAAAAAAAAAAGTGTTTTGTCTTGCGTACTGTTGTTACGTAAGCTGAGGGCTGGAGAGAGGAGTACTTCAGCTTCACACAATTTTATGTAAAGCAGTTAAGTTCTCAAGCTCTTGAGCTCATCAATAAGCTACCACATAGTTAATTTCTCTGTATTTATGAAATCCTACTGTAGAACATAAAGGAGATGAAATACAATGTGGCAAGAGCAGTCAGGGTTCTATTTTGTTTTCAGTGCAATACTAGCATATATTTAAGTTAAAATAGTGCTTGCTTCTTAAAAGAAGAGATCATTAATGTAGTGGGTTTGTCTCATCAATTCTGTTTCAGATTGGTTTATTTTACAGGGTAAGTCAAAGATTTTCTACCTGTTAGTCCTGAAACTTAGTTTGTACTCTGAAATGTAATTGTTTTCTCTTCTGAATTTTACATCATGGTTTACAATCCTTTGAACTTAATTTTTGCCTTTGTCTTTTGTGTACAAGTCCCTGGTCCTTAAATTATGTGGCCATTTCCATTAGAGACAAATTGAAAACTAAATCAAGAAATAGGAGGACAATTTGGTTGCATCAATATCATTGATGCATGAACCACAGTAGGCTGGCTTCCTGTCTATTTATTGAATTGACTCCCACTTGCTAGCAGAAATAAATAATAATAATTTATAAAGTTGTTCTTATTTTGGGAGCAAGGATGTGATAGAATATATATGTAGGAAAAATGTGTTGCTTTCCATGGTAGAGCTGCACTTCAAGAACTGTCATTTACTTACCTTTGCAAGTATTTTTCCGGAATGCTTTTAGGAGGGAAATGCAGGGAATTCATTGTTATATGAATTGTCAGATTGTGTAACAATTTTGCCTGTTAATTTCTTTTGGATGTTTTATATTTTATGATATCAGATCCATGGTTTTATGTAGAAACAATGTCTGGCTAATGATCTGCTTGTGAAATACTTAGTGCTGGTGCTTAATAAGCACATGAAACTAAATACTGCTCTTGTCAGACATGAGGGAATTCCCACACGAGAGAACAGACACATGAGATTCTGCCTTAAAACATTTCTGTCTTTTATAAATTGTATATGTGAGCTAGCTAGGTTAATTGTATATTATATCAAATCTTAAAGCCCTTCCTGTTTAGATAGAGATGGTAATAATTTTACTTTTTTGGTGTTTTTATTGTATGGCTACTTATTTGAGAGTGTTTTTCTGTTTGTTATTCTAGAATACTGATCAGCTTAACTGTCTGAAATCATTGATTTTCCATGATGTAGTTGGTTACCCTTTCTTTTTCCCTTTATCATCTGTAACTCTGAAAGTGAGCCAGAATAAAAAAAATCTTATATTTGACTCAAAAGCTAAAATAACCTTATATTTTGCATTGCTTTCATATATTGGCAAAATTTTAGACCAAAAAAGGAATTTTAATTTACTTGACATCAAATTACTTTCTTAGTATATATATAATCTCATTAAAACAGTTCAGGAAATAATTCAGCTATTTGTTTTCTTTTCCCTGCAATAAACACTGCTCTACTTTTAAATCTAGCTCTGTTCCCAAACAGAAGCAATTGTGGATTCTTATGTTTAAGAAAATTGCAGGAAGACTTCAAGTGTTCGTGGACACGGTATCTTCTGTGTCCATAGCATGAAATGAGGTGCAAACAGATTTAAGTGCCTCCCTCCCTGCCTCTCATCACTGGATTAGCAGGTGCTGCTGCTGACAGTGTCTTTTAATGGTGAAAAAGCAAAAATCCCAATTTGACAGAATCTGTGCTCGGGTAAAGAAAACATTTCATGCTACAATACAAATGGTATAAAGCACCTGCTAAGATATATCACAAAATTTAGAGAAGCACACAGCTGTTTAATGTGTTCAGGCAGCTGTTTGAAACAGGGAAGAAATTGATCTACTGATTTTGTTATTTCTGTGGATGCTAGAGCATTGAAACAGTTGCTAAGATGGTAGCAGAGCTTGTTTATATTACTGTTTCTTGTGTGCAAAATTTCCCAGAGTACAATAATGATGTGGCCATGACAACAGTTTTCAAAGAATAATACAGGCAACTAAATGCTGAAATAGCTGATGTACATTTGAAAAATATATTGGAGATATTCAACACCTCTAACCCCAAATAACATTGCAAATTCTTCACTGCCTTTTTTCGTACCATGTTTCTTAATTATAAAACTGTGTATAGACAAAACCCGTCAATGAACAGTGAAATCACAGTGTGTTGAATATTTTGCAGCTGCATGACTTCAGCCCATGGTGAGTGTAAGGCAACACACATCCCAAAGAAAAAGATTATGGCCCTCATAAACCATCTTGTAATTTTCTGTGCACCTGTAAGCATGCCAGTAGTGCTCCTGTTTTCCTTTTGCACCTCATAGTTTACTGCTGTTTTCTAGTGGTTTTCCCTACATGGTAGGTCGTGAAACAGGAAGGGGGGAGTTATTTTCATTATGTCAATTTGTTTTTTCCTTTTCAGTCCATATGGGCAGGAAGGAGAGAGCACTAATTTATTTATGGAGGATCCTTTTATGGACAAGGCACTCTGAGCTGGAAATGCCTTCATGACTGGCTCAGTGGTTTTTTTTGCTTCATTTGGTAAATGATGATGGTCGAGTACACACAGAATTAGTTGTTGCTTTTGTCTTGCCCATCTCCTTGGTGTTAGGTAGTCAGGATTTTGCCTCGAGGAAGGCAAGCAGTATTCAAAGATACTTGTTGCTTTTGAATACTAAGGTAAGGAAAAAGTAAGGTCTAAAGTAGGCATCTCCATGATTTTTTTTTTGACTGTTGTTTTATTTGTTCTTTTTCCATGTATTTGGGAATTGGTTTGAAGAATCCTGAAGCTGTTTTCTGAGTACATTCTGGAAGCAGAGACAATTGGATTAGTTTGCTGGCTATTACAGTAAAATTATGCTCTTAATTGATTGATACATTTACTAGTGTAAACTAGTAACTTAATTTAAAGTTGAGATTAGATAAAGAAATAATTTCTCGTAACCGTTATTGATAACAGGTTAAAAAATACTCTTGTAAGCTACAGGAAATAACTCCTGCCTTTGCAGGCTTTCACTGTTGAATAGAGCAGTGTCCTCAGTTTCCCATTGAAAGGTCTTACTTCAGTGTTTCAAATTTTGCATGGCTTTGCTATAAACAAAAGGAGATTTTCTCCTTTTATATGTACATGTCTGCACATCTGATCACTGTTCTAGGCAAGTGGAAGACTTAGGTGCAAATAATGTTGAAATGACTGATTACAGTCCCTCTCCTAAAGTAGGCTTATAAATGGTAATGGTAGTTGGAGTTAAAGCTACATACATGTACTGTGCTTTTGAGGAGTCAGTTCTTTTGGTTCTGGACATTTAGTATTGTTTCTTCTCAGTGAACCTTTTTTTTACCCTGAAAACAGATTTCTGGGCCTGCTTCAACCCTCAGAAGGGCTAGTTAGTACAGGATAGTAAGAGTAAAGCCTAGAAGGTTTTCATTTTCCATTTTTGATGCAGTTGGTGGTGTTCTGGCCATGTCTTTTTGACATTTGGGAAAGGTTACTTTGCACTCTTATGGAATTGCCTTGAAGGTGCTTCAGACAGAGATATACTCAATTAGCTTAATGTATTCCTGTGGTTTGGGGGTTTCTCTAGTTTAAATTGTGCTTCATGGGATTGTTTAAAACACTTACTTTGATTTGCCCTATGTGTTTGGTTGCTTAGTCAGTCAGCAGAGGTGCTTTCATTGGCAGTATCTTAGTTTGAACTCTTAAAAGAATTGAAGTGAAGGTTTCTTCCAGGAGTTTTTGTAAGTTTCTGCCCTGATAGGCCTGACAGGGATTAAATTGTTACCTCCAGGGTACGGATGTTGACAATTTCTGTGTAACTTCAGAGCTGGGAAAGAATTTCTTTTCTTTTTCATCCTCTTTGAAGTAGAAGCATTGTAAGTAGGCTTGGGGGCATTTTAAACAACATATATTTGATTAGTCCTCTTTCAAGTTGGAGTTGAGATACTACAGATATGCAGACTGTGTTTTTAAATACCGAGGAAACCACATTATTATGTATTTTTAAATTTGTGAAAACATACAATGTGAAACTATTAATCTGATAATCTAGATGTTACCAATACCTTATATACAGCATACAAGAGTAAGTAGGAAAGCCTTTTTCTTGCATAAAGGCCATCCTTTTCTTCTTGATCTTGCAACATCAGTTTATTGGCTGAGCTTCTGATGTTTGTCAGTACACAGAGTGTACTGCACTCAAGTAACAATTCTCTCTTGTAAGATTCTGAAAAAAATAGCGTTTTGAAATTGGTACATTTCAAAGGAAATGCATGATGGAAGAACATGCTGTTTTGAGGGAATACTGCTGATTTCGTTAAGGAAATATGGCTGTATTATCTTTCATGGCACTGGAGGGCTCCTCTCATGGTGATGGTATCAAGTGTTGCTCTCTGCCGTTTGCCATAGGCGTTGTGAGGATGACACTGTACTTGATAGATTTTTCTCCTCTGTGGCATCCAGTGTAATCTGCTTAAAAAATTGTGATGATCAATTCAAGTCTACTCGCATTTCTAAAACAAATGGTTTCTGTTCTCAGAACAGAACATCTTAGCAACAGATGCTAAAGGTTTGAAGATAACTTTTCATTTCAGTCAGAGGGAAAGTCTGGTATTTTTGACCTCATGACTTAAGCTTGGTCTTGTTTAGTTGTCCTTGATTCATGGAAATGAGTTTTGCTCTATCTTTGTATTGCAGCAAAAGAATACAGTAATGGTTTCTGTAAAGGTGTATATAAGATTTCCATGTATTTTTCTATCTTTGAGCTGCCTGTTTACAAAACAAGGCAGTCTCTCCTTCCTTTCACTGTACCTTTCACTAGGAATTTAGTGCTAGGGTAGGTAATAAATTTATGTGCATAGTTTGTTACCAAAGTATCTCTTCTCTTTTTAATAGCCCTTCTGTCTCTGATTTCCCCAAAGATTGTTCCTCATCAATTACTCTGCCTGTTTCTATTCCCTTTGCACTTGGTTTAATATGCCTTACTTTGGAGTAAGAGGGGCATCTTCATGAAAATATGTTAACTAGAGAGAAAAATATTTTTCCATCACAAGTTCGACAGTTTTCTGCAGTAGCTCACTGGCTGGGATGTTGATTTCCAGCCTTTTATTGCCTTGGGGAAGGTTTTGGGGAAGGTAATGAATGGGACTTAAAATGATGGAATAAATTTAATTATAAATGCCAACGGTGCTTTTTGACACACATTGTTTGATGTCAGTGCTTTTACTCAGATTTTGTCTGTTTTGAAGATTAAGTGATGTTGCTGGTTTTGTTATGTATTTATAATTATATATTATAAATATATAATTTTTATATTATGATGCATAGCTGGTTTTAGAGGTAGTATCTTTTAAAAATACCAACTCACTTAGCTAAGTATTAGCAGCTGAAGGTTTTGAAAGGGTGTAGTATGATATCATGCTTCAAAACCATAGTGCAGTCTCTGTCAGTACCCTCTAGTGCTGAGTAAGACAAAGGCAAGTGTGTCTCTTTATAATTCTGTACAGTACGTGTGGTGTATTAGCTCTGAGGCAATATGGCAAAATGTGTTTCAGGTAGAAAATGAGCCTGCTAAGCCTGGCTGATTGATAGTTTGAAATTGTTCAAGTTGAAACAATTGGGACTTCAGCTAAAGGTCTCAAGGTGCTAGATCAATAAGAAGTTATTATTCAATTTCCTCACCATGTAAAAACTCGAGTATCAAACAAAACTATTGTTCAAAAAGTAGCAAAGCAAAACAACCTACGCTGATTTTCTCATGAAGTGTTCAACTAAACTATAAAATTTGATGTAACACAGCAAAATTGATGAGTTATAATAGGATTAGACAAATTCACAGGGCATGGCTCATCAGTGTCTTGAAATATGGTTGTCTAGAGGCCACACAAATTTGGAAACATTTCAAAGGTTATTATTTACAACCTGGTAGGATGCAACACTCTTAGGCTTTCTCCCTGAGTCTTTGCTACCACTGTTAGATTCAAGATACTGGGTGAGGTAGACCCAGTATAGCTCCTATTATGTTCTTATTCTTTGTAACATCACACAAAGTTTCAGGTTCAGGAGATTTCACTATTTTATCTTTGAAAATTGTCAGGAATGAGACTGAAGTTTAAGACAAAAATTAATTTACCATGACCAGAATAGAAAATAATAACATCTGCAAGAGTAAGACATCTTTTTTTATGGAAACATCAAAACAGAAAAGGTTCTTAAATTAAATTAGATATGTAAAACACTGGTCATGTTTAATTATTGCAGAAAAGTGTACTAATGCTGTAATTTGTGATCATCCTTTAAAATACAATTAAAATACTCAAAAAATTACTTTGCAACTTTACTACTTGCAATAAAATGCTGCCAAAGTGATATTCAAGCTGTACAGTTTAGCTGCCAAAGTTTTAAAGAAAATTAAATCATTGAACCGTGGAAAAGTGACTGCATAAGCACCTGTAACTGATGTTAGCTGAAGTGCTAAACCAGCTTTTGGCAGCATGGCCTCTTTTGCAGGTGCACAGAATATTTTCTTTGTGTCAGTTTATTCAACTAGTACAGTTCATTAAGTATTTCATTTGAAGTTGAGAAATGGGCTGGGAATAGTAATAGAAGAAATACTTATTTTCACCTTTCAATCTGTGAATAAAAATAAGGCGCAAAAGTCTAAGATCTATTAGTTCTAAAATCTTATAGGATATATTACCCTAAAATGATTTATTTAAATTCAGTAACTACAGGTAAATGCTGCTTAAAAACCCAATGTGTTTAATAAGATGAACACTTCTTGCTGTGTTCAGCAAGTTGGATGACTAAGACAACTTGTGTTTTAAGTATATCGGGAGTTTAGTTTCTTTTGACATTTGAATGCCATTGGAAGGATATTGAGCTTTTAAAAAAAATAATCAGCCAAAGCAAAAACCCAAACAAACCCCCCAAACCTCACCCCCCAACCAAACAATCAAAACCTAAGCAAAACCCAGCTGTATATTATGTGTGTAGGGAAATTCTAGTGTAATACAACATTTTTTCTCTCCAAAATAACTGAAAAACATAAAAAGTTTGAAGTGACTGTAACTTTCAGTCTTGTGCCTAAAGATGTAAATTGTAGGATGTACATCAGTCAGTAGATGAAAAATTCTGAGATTCATGAAGATGCTTCACTTGTCCAAAAATAAGAGACAGCCTGGCCCATACTGGAAAACACTTCTTTTTTTGTAATTGCCAATGTGTTTTCACAAAACTCCTGACTAGTCTGCCCAGCAAGGGAAGGAGTTGCACATTTTGCTTGAGTTTGAGTTGGAGGGAGGAAAAAAAAAAGTCTCAACTGCCTGTTGTGAGCTGATTGATCCTTGCTGCAGGATTCTGCTGTAGCTCCTTCTCCTTTACCCAGTCTTTTTCATGTGGTACCTGTAGCCAGGATCCTTCGGAGCACAGTCATGGTGATCCCTGGACTCCAGTAAGTCTGGGTGCTCCCCGTGTCTGATGAGGAGCTGAAAATAGGAGCACTGTGTTGATAGAGGTGAGAAGATCCTGAAATTACTCTCTATATGGCATACATTTTGACCTTAAGTGCCAGAAAAGAATACCTGGTTAAGATCCAAACTCAAGTCCTGTCCTTCTGGAAGGTCTTTTGAAATAAATGTTTTAATGGGAAGAAAACATTAGCATTATTTGTACATCCTCTGTAGCTGGATATGGCCGAGTACCTTGAGAAGTGATTAACTTCTTATCGGATGGATGTGGATTTTGATCCTGAAAACAGGATTTTTATGATTGAAATAATGTGTGTCCATCTTTGAAACTGAGAAAGCTGTAAACATTCCACAGTTGTTTCATTAGGCCCTGTTAACACCAAAGAAATTCCATTCTGGTCATAAAACCTGAGAGAACAGTTTTTGTGCTTCATAACTGAAACCTGACTTAATACATTATAGCACATGCAACCAGAGAAAATATTTTTTTTTGAGATAACTGGCACTGAAAACTATCACCCCAAACAATATCTGTTTAAAGCCATTCCTGAGTTTTACTTGTAGGCCATTGCTTTCATTTTTCTTTGTAAGAAAAATTACACCTCATTTGGAGTGACAGGGAAGTACTTTCTGCTGGTTTGATGCGTAAAAGACAGCTCTTGCTGGAACTGGTTTTTCACTTGTTTGTAGATTTAAGTCAATTGTCTTAACTGTTACATCCTCCTAGTTCATTAATCTTTTATCTATGGGAATTTAAGAAGTGCACTGTACACTTTGGATAGGTGAAGATTTGAAATTGTACTACTAGGTGCTATTATAAGCAATTTGAGTTAGTTTTAAACACAGAAGTCACAACATCATAGCACTGCATATTGAAAAAATTAAAAAAGCTGTGCGGTAGCATCACAAGGTAAAAACATACAAGCCGTTCATGATGGCAGAACCATTCCATGGTGCCTCAGGTGGTGGTAAATATATCAGTATATCTGAGGGTGACCAAATTGACACACACTGATTGCTTAGTGCTTTCCAAAAAGTGTGGAGTGGAAGGACTGTCTGTATTCCTGTTAATATGAAAATTGTCTGATAAAAAGGAGAAAAAGAGACGCATATATTAATCTTTTATGTACTTAAATAGAAATTAAAAGCTTGCTTGTAACTTTGTTTCCAGGGCCTGACCTGTTTCATGACAAGACCAGTTTAAAAGCAATTTTGGCTTCTCGATATAAATGGTAATTTTTTGTTTTGTCTCTGTTTAGAGCTCTTCTCTCCAACAACTATCCTTACTGAAGTGCAATTTTACATGTGTGTGTGTGTATGCATTTAGTATTTAGGTGTTTTGTTTCAACTGACTTGAAATACTGTGATTTGTTCAGAAGGAGCTCTGAAAAAATATTTGGAGGCATCTGCAGGTAAGAAAATAACTTGTCTGTCTGTCCAGGCAGGGGTAATTTGGAAGCAGGTAGCAGAGTAATTGTCATTGGTATGGCCTTAAGCAGCTGATAGCTTGATACACACTTGATGGACAGCTCTTTTCCCACCATAGTCAGCATTTTTATATTCCGGTGCAGAATTTTAAATTATGACTTTAACTGCTTAGGTGATTTATTGTAAACCTCTTTCTGCCCACTTACAGTATTCTATCCAAGTGTATCTTTAATTCTGCTCTAGAATAATTCTTCCCTGTTACCCAGAAAAACTAACCAACCACCATCAGAGAATCATTGATGTACCGAGGCAGCAGAACAACACAATAGACCTGTGCTTGTGTTTCCTGTGTTCCTTGGTTTGTCAGCTTACCTAAAAGTCATCTGAGAGTGTTTGCATCCAAAGCATTGCTAAAATTGATTTTTAGTACATGATTTGACTGCATTATAGATAGCTCAGCCTGCCAAAAATTCTCATGGGTGATAAAGTCTGGTTGTCTTCAGCATTTTTCAATAACGTACAACCTAAATCTCAAAGAATAAAGGGATTTCAGACTGGAGGTGGACTGTGCTTTCCTGAGCAAAGGGACGTTGGAGCAAATGCCTGAAATTAAAGAAGAATAGGAATAATATTTTTTTGTGATACTGGTCGTATTGAGTTGTACTCAGCTGTCTAAATGTAGGCCTGAAATCTGATGCCAGAACTCAGAGCCTGGAAATCTTGTAGAGCTTCGGGGGACCCCAGCAGGGACAGCTGGAGCTCCAAAGTGCCCCTGACCATGTTCAGGTCCTGAAAGCCAAACCTTGCATTGTTTACCTGCAGTTGCACAGTGTTCTTGAACACATCACTTCTAGTCAGCAGGGCCCTCCTAACCTCAGATGCTGATTTTTGAACTGCCAGAGGGCTTCAGTGAGGCAGAGCACACTCCTGATCATGGTACGTGTTAATGTCTGTGTACAGCTTTTTGGTGAAATTTAAATAGCTAGCAAGACAAACTAAGACAATCAGGTTACATCTGGTATGGAGATGTTTCTTCTGCCATTGTGTTGATGAAAGTTTTCACTTTTTAATTGTACACAAATGGCAGAAATCTCTCTTCTGGGTTTTTTTTTTTCCTTCCCTAATGCAACCAATTTAAATCTAATTGTGGTTTCTACCATATGCTTGTTTCAACCATATTTGCAATTAAAAAAATATTTCCAAAACATAGGAGTTCAGGGAAAATACACTGTTAACCATGAGTCTGTATAGATACTAATTTTTGAGGGTGACTCTAGCAAAAAGAAAAGATTGATCTGCACTGGTTGAAAATAAGGGATAGACTTTAAACAAGGAAAACTACAGGACGTTTTCCTCATCAGCTTTGTCTAAGAGTATGTGTTGTGAATAGGGCTGACAGTTGTTCTTAGCAGGTGTTATGCTACCACAGTAAAAGGTACTCTGTGGATTTTGAAAGAATGGGAAGTACACCCTGAAGTCATTGAGT
Source organism: Sitta carolinensis (assembly GCA_032173965.1). Taxonomy (NCBI): domain Eukaryota; kingdom Metazoa; phylum Chordata; class Aves; order Passeriformes; family Sittidae; genus Sitta; species Sitta carolinensis. The sequence continues at coordinate 25,407,671 of CM063288.1, forward strand.
TTAAAGGCTGTCATTATGAGAAAAATATTTGGACATGTATTTCAGGTTTTGTTGTCTGCGAACTCCTGATGCAATGCTGCAAGATGAGGGTAACTATTTTTTGAAACTGAGTTCCTGAGTTTAAAATACAGAGTGCTACTCTGGCACAAAATAGTAGTGCTTATTACAAAACGTTTCTATGATCAACTTAGTATGCAGGAAGGAGTTTCTCTCTCTCTCTCTCATCGTTCAGGGAAAGATGGATTTTCTGTTTGAACTTACATTGGTTGTTATAAATGTTCAGCACAAATGTAAGAGCGTGAGTTGAATAACATGGATACACAGCATGACTAAAGGAAAGCTGTAAGGAAAAATGCAGCATTCCATTTTCTGACAGAAGAAAACGGATGACAGAATCTCTTAAGAAAATGCATGTAAATTTCTACAGCACGTCTATAATAAACAGTATCGCTGATGGTTTTTCAGTACATTTGTTCATGGCTGAGGAAAATGGGGAGGAACGAATTCAAGGTATGTATGGATAGTGAATGTGGTCCAGCTCCTGAGGCAAATTTGAGTCTGGGGCAGTAGATGTGGGGAGGTTTCTCTTTGGCAATGAAAGGTGTGCTTGCTTTCAAGAGACCTGAGTGTGCAGTGCAAAGGAGGTGGGGAAAGGCTGGAAAAAGAAAGGAGCCCGTGGGAGAGGCGCAGGCTGGAACACAGCGAGTGACATGGAATGTGTTCTTATGGCAGGGAACAGCCTGAGCCACAGAGGAGGTGAGATGCAGCAGTTCGTTAGCTCTGGAGCTGCTGCTGAGGATTGCTGTCTCATGAAAGGGAATAGGGCAGTACAGCTTCTTCTCATCTTTCATCCAGTCATCCTCTTTGCTGTGGATGTTCTCCTATTAAAAACCATATTTTGGTTCAGTTTAATTGTCTAATAAAAGGTCTTGTGTTTTTGTGGTGTGCACATGTAAAACAATAAGGGCCAGAGGGACTGTTTTGTATAATTTTAGCTAAAGACTACAGCTGACTTGTTTCACAGAGATGTTATGACATGTGATATTTCTGTACAAGAAATTATGTTACATGTCTGTAAATTCATTTAAAAAATGAAGAAAATAGACTCTGGTTTTCTCTTCAAGTAAAAAATGATCTATAGAACCCTAAAATTTACAACGTACTGGGAGAAAAGAGAAAATGCTGTATATAATAGCCAAGAAGTCCAGTTGTTTTTCTGCAAGTAGGGAAGCATTCCAGATGAGCACCATAATTTTCATTTCTTCAAGGAAATAAGCAAAAATTTGCAGGGATAAAAAGAAAGAAATTAGCTGGAAGGCCATCTCCCCAAACTAGGGAATGGTATTCTCTAACATCCTGCTGCTCCTGCACACTTTGGTTTCAGAGTTTAGACAGTTGTAAATTTTGTTTCAGTTTCTTTGGAAAACAAAGGCAAGTGAAAGGAGGTTTTTGGAACTGAGGATGGGGAATGTGGTAGGAAGCATCTTGAAGCAGTCAATACAGAGAGCAGGCAGAAGTGCTGAAGTGGTGTGGTACAGGAGACCTCTTTTTTCACGGCTGTATAGCTGCTGGAAGGCCCTGGAACAAACAGGGGTCTTGTCTCCCAGCAGTCAAAGTGTTGGGAGCCTTCATCTTTCAGCCAGAGTAATGAGGAAGAAATAAGGAGTTAGTTGTAGAAGACAGCTCCGAAAAAAAGGAGAAATCTAATTTCAGAGTGTTGGCTTTGGGAGGAGGATGAGTTTGTTATAAATGATCTTTTTGTGTGGGGTCACTCATCCCTCTCCCTTCCCATCTTTGACCTCTTAAAGTTGACTGTGGGGAACTTTTTGTAGCCTTTTTGAGTTACTGTGAATTTCTCACCTTGGAAAAAGGAGGACAGAAATGAGGAAAGGGGCTGGGATGATGGCTTTGAAGAGTGTAAGGAACAGTATGCTCACTCAGTTGTGCAAAGTTTTACAAATAAAAGTACCAGTGCAAAGGGTTTTCAATAATTTCTCTGTATTGTTCATGTTTATGTCAAAAGGAGTTGGAGACTAAATTATGTTGAATCACACAAAAATGTTTCAGCATCTGTTTTCAAACTGTTGTATTGAAGAGAGACAAAAAATTGGATACAGGCCACAAGAAACTTTACACAGAAAAAATTATTTTAAGCTATAAGTGTTTATCTTAAAGAAGGGAGTAACTTGTATTTAGCTTTCATACATCTCCTTATCAAATATGCCTAGAGGAGAAACAAATTTCTCCTGAACTTCATGTGAAGAACAAGAATATTTGGGTGGAGGCATTTGGTTCATTTTGACCAAACGACACTTTTGGAAAATAACACAAAATTTGGTGCTCAATCCCTTTCTCTTCAACCTCCTTGTTGAAACATGCATAGCTCTTGGTGCAAAGATGATAATCACTTGGCGGAAAAAACAATATTCACCTTCTGATATTTAAGCATTCCCTTAATATCAGGACATAAATTTAAGTCTTGCTTCTGCTTTTCTTACTGGTTTCCTGCAGAAGTGAGCATAGAAGGGCTTACCTGCATATAAAAACTTGCTCACCATGAGAAAGGGTTAAGAGCATTAGGTTCTCTGGTTGCCCCTCATCAGGTACTGCCATTTATTCCAGCTATATTGACTAAGTTGTGCTGAAGGTGGATGTGGCAGAGTCACTCCAGCTTTGTTAGCATCAAATGAGAAAACTGTTTTATAGATCTAAAAATTATGGCTGCCATCAGCCCAAGCCACTGTAATTAGTATAATAACTGACAGCTATAATCTGAATTTCACTCACATGACGGTACATGTGGTCACAGGTACATTCAAGTAGTCGTTTGTTTTTCTGAGGAGGTGCCTTTTCTCCTGTTTGTCAACAGTTACTACCTAATTTAGGTAGCTCATGGGTCTAGGTCTATTACATCATGCGTAAAAATGTTGTAATTTCTTTAGCTAAGTAAATCTGAAATGGTACAACACTATGAAATCTAGTAATTTAATAGGTGGCTATTACCACCAATAAGCTTATATTTAAGTGCTGCACACTTGTTTTATTTAACCATGTGAAGCTTTCCCTTGTGCTAACTTAGCATCCTGAACCTTTGAATTCTATTTTGTCTCACAGGCACACCGCTTCTGGTACGGAGGAGCAGTGATCCAGCTTTGGGCGCACCCACGGACTTGGCAAGCACTTCTCATCCTAGCGACCACGGTCTCAAGCATGTTGGGGCAGTAGGTGTCGTGTAACTCTCCTTTTTCTTAAAAAACTTTTCTTACCTATTGGTATACAGTAGTTTTATAAGCTATATGTGTATTTGGCTCTATAACAAAATGCATCATACTAATTTTCTATAAAGTAGAGAGTTTCCTCTGGAAAAGTAGTTGTTTTAGATGATACGATCAATTAACAGTGGTTCAATTTTTTTTTTTAATAAGAGATTTACATAAAGCTCAATGGTGTCATAAGGCACTGGAATGTGAACTGAACTTTCAGCAGTTATTTATTTGTTCAGTATCACGTTGTCCAGTTTGCCATTGCTTCTTTGGTCTCACGACATTTTTTCACTTCTCTTGTTTTCTAATGGCATTTCTGTCATCTTTAGTACCCTGCTACTATCCCACATGGTCTCTTCTATATCTCACTTTTCTGTTTTACCCAACTCTTCACTTTTGAGGACAAATCTGTTTTCAATATAGTTATTACTAAGTTCTATTGCAAAGCAACAATTAGCAAAGATGCAGTAACCCTTAATCATATGTTTTTGCAGACTGTCTTTAATCTTCTTGAAGCGATGTTGTCTTAGTCACTCTTGGGCCACATGTTTGTTCTACTTTGCCGTTTCAATACCTGAAGTGTGGGGAAAGTGTTCCTACGTTACTTATAAACCAATGAAATTCTGTAGAATCTCTGAATGTCAGCTGGGGACACATAAGTGTCTCGAGTGGAATAAAACTATTTTTAAGTGTTTGCCTAGAAAACTCTGGTGGGTCTAGTTCTGCTCTTCTTTAGACCACATGAATGCTGGCTTAAATGTTGCTGCTGCTTTCATTTGCTTGTAATATTTATGCCTTTTTCCCTTTAGATTCTCTATACAATGTTTCAGTTCTCTCCCTGTCCCCAACTGTGCAAAACAATTTGTTGCTGGTGTATTTGAAAACAAAACAACACTCAGAAACCCAGGATCTTTGTTTGGGGCAAAAGGGATGTTGCAGACTAGATCGCAACTAGTTTAGAGGAAGATTGCACAAATGCCTGTTTGGCACTTTAGGGAGTAGGGGGAAGAGAGGTGGGGTTCAGCAACACATGCTGGAGGTGGGAACCTTTCAGCTGAAGGTGTATTTGAGATGAGACTTCCAGTACAGTTCATGTGAATAAAGGAAGTAAATACACCAGTAGTTGACGTGCATGCAAATGATGTTCTATGCATCTCACTCTTGTAATTCTGAAGACTAACACAGGATTTTAGTTGACTGTTCATTGTTTCTCTTTGCATGGTCAAATGCGTGGTTCTAAATATTTTGTGTGCACCTTATTTTACAATGGCTTGTGTTTACAATTTGCTAAGTGGTGCAATTTTAAGTCTCCGTGACTCTCCCAAGTACATTATGATGTTACAGGGGGCTGAACTTTGTCAGTTCCGCATCTTTTGTCAGACCTGTTTGATCTGAGTGGATTTTTTTATTTTTGTTGCAAACATTTACATATTAATGAAATACCGACTTAGTCTGATAAGTGAAAGTACAAAGAAGGCTTCTTGGTTAACAGTGCAGATCTCACACTCTTGGCAAAGCTGAGGAACACATAAAGTGAGTATGTCAGTACATAATACTGACCCCTGGTATTTTATAACAATGAAAATGGCAAGAAAAGGTGGAAAAGTAAGTGAAGTCCGTTTCTTTCCAGGGTGTGTTTTGAATGCTTTATAGACCAACAAGAAGGGAAAAAATAGCATTTTGTTGAGTCGGGTTTTTAATGTAATTTTAGTGGTGACAGGTGCATTTTATCCCATTACATGAGGATTGCAGTAATACTTGGAGGTTAAAACCTCACCATGCTTCACTGACTTGCATCAGTACAAAAGACTCCTCTAGGCCTAAAGGAATTCTCTGTGCTAAAATACAGAGCATCCCTCTGTCAGCAGTAGGGTTGACAGTCAAAGCTGGACAAGTAATGGGTGGAGAAGGATTTTTTTTTTTTATACATCATGTAAAGTGGAGGAAAGAGAGGCACAGAAAGTTGTGGTTTAGTGTTGTTCTGTTTTTTTTTGTGAAAGCAAAATCTATTACAGCAAAATGTTACACTAACTTATTTTCTCAATAGTACCATTTCTAAAACTCTCATCGTCAATCATACTGAAATATGCTTCGGCATAATGTTCTTGGAAACACAGAAAGCTTAAATAACATAGGTTAAATTAGGTACAGATTGTTTTAAAACATGAAGAAAAATCAATATCTGACAAATGAAAAACATGGCAGAAATAACTGAAAACTACATTTTGACAATAGCTATAGTCTTTCAAGCGTTAAAGCAGCATTTAGAAAAAAATCATGCATTCTATCATTGCTGCTGAAAAATTAAAACTAATATTGAATTTCTTTTGCCACAAACCAGAGTTCTTTTCTTGTTAAACTGCTTCTTTTAGTCACATGCAAGTTAAAAAACCCAGAACTGTTGCTAGATGAAACATTCTTCAGTGCATGTAGTGAAAATTAAGTCTCTGTACTTATGCCATAATTATCTTAGCAATTATTTTGTAATTGAAATTGACTTTCAAAATTAGCTGAGCTGTTTTGGCACTTCTGGTGTTTTGGTGTTTGGTACACGTGGAACTGGAGGTGGGCTCTGTGTAGCAATACCTGTATGCTGCCTTACACTGATACACCAGTGCTTCAGCAGATATTTGAGAGGTGACTACCATGGGATTCTCTGAAGACAACCCCGATTTACCTCCTGGAAAGTGCACTTCATTTGTACTGTGAGTAATGCACGAAATAGGGCAGCAAACATGCAGTGGTACAAGAAAAGAACTTTGCTCTCTCGTTCAGGTGAACTGGTTGAACTTGATGAACCATTTGAGCTGTTCACAGTATTTATGGCATCAAGTGTTCTGTTTTTCAGATGTTGTCCCATTTATTCACAGGAAGATCTGTTTTTTTCAATGCTATATGATGATTACAAAAATTACAATAATAAACCTTTTTGGAGTGACCAGGTAGTTTGAGGAGAATTTGAGCTATTCTTTCACATTTTCTTTGTCACATCTTAGCTGTAGTTTTAGCCCAATTAACAAAATACTTCTAGATCAATCAAAAACTGATAGTGAAGTCCAGCATCTGTTCCCTCAGACTGGAAGTCATTTAACAGATGGTACAAAATTTGAGTTTCTTTTTTCATCCAAACCTCTCTTTCCTTATTGTGATGGCTGCCACTGAAAAATTTAGAGACAATAATCAAGGAAAAATAGGGGTAACACACATCAGAAATTGTTATTGAAGAAAAAGTATTTCTTAATGAATTTTTTACTTTAATAAAGCTACTCTTTAGCTCTTCTACCTTGTTAGGATCACAGAGCCCTGGCCAGGCTTTCAAGAATGAAAACTTTCTTCCCTAGGTATCCAGGCCAGGCTTTCAAGAATGAAAACTTTCTTTCCTAGGTATCCAGAGAGGCCTTCAGGGATACAGAATTGGTTTAATGTACTTACATACACCTGTGGGTTGGGCAGAGAAGTGATTGAGAGCATCCTTACAAAGAAGGATGGGAGTGGTGATGACTGATGAAAAACTCAATGTGAGCCAGCAGTGTGCAGTTGCAGCCCAGAAAGTTAGCTGAACTCTGAGCTGCAAAAAAAGCGTGACCAGCAAGTTGAGGGAGGGGATTCTGCCTCTCTGCTCCACTCTGGTGAGACCCCACCTGGAGTTCTGCAGCCATCTCTGGGGTCCCCAGTACAGGAAAGATGTGGACCTTGGAGTGAGTCCAGAGGAGGGCCATGAAGTTGGTAAGGAGCCTAGAGCACCTCCCTGATGAAGATAGGCTGAGAGAGTTTGAGCTGTTCAGCTTGGAGAAGAGAAGGTTGTGTGGAGACCTCAGAGGAACCGCCCAGTATCTGAAGGGGGCCTGCAAGGAAGCTGGAGAGGGACTCCAGCTTCATCAGGAGCTATAGTGACAGGACAAGGCAATAATGTGTGAAAACTGTGAGGGGGCATTTAGGTTAGATAAGAGGAAGAAATTCTTTATGGTGAGGGTGGTGAGACACTGGCACAGGTTGCCCAGAGAAGCTGTGGATGCCCATCCCTGTATGTGTTCAAGGTCAGGTTGGATGGGGCTCTGAGCATCCTGGTCTAGTGAAAGGTGTCCCTGCCTACATCAGGGGCATTGGGATTAAGTGATCTTTAGGGCCCCTTTCAACCCAAGCCATTTTAGGATTCTATGATGCTACTTGTCTGAAAAGTGGTGTGCCCATAGTTTTTCCTCTGGCAAAGGCAAAGCTGCTTTCTTACTGCAAACAGCCTGGCCTCACAAAGTGGTTTTAGCAATGGGCACATCGTCTTCAGCTGGGGATCTCCTCTGGAGCGAGGCCATGCAGTAGGATTGAGATGGTTGAAACCTTTCAGAAGAAATGAGCATTCCTGGGGCACTTAACACTTGCTCAAAACTCATCCCCAGTTTGCTGAGCTGAGCTGCAGTTTCGGATTTTCTTCAACTCAGAAGTTTCTGACTGGATCCCTCTCCCCAACATGGCAGGGATGAGATGCAGCAAGGGAGAAAACTTGAATTGTGTGGCTCTGTTGGTTTGGTGTTAGGGAGCAGAATACATTTTGCTGCTTCTGCTCAGTCCAGTTCATTCAGGTAATATTTGCTAACATTTAATTATAACATCTGAACTTCTGTTTCTGGAGCTGTTACTTCAGCTTGTCTCTGTTTTTGCCCAGGCACAGTCTTCTCTACTACCATAAGACTTGGTTTGTCATGAGTTTTAGACAGAGGTCTGTGATCCTATTTGAATTGATAAGAATTTTACATTAATTCTGGTGGGACTAAGGTTTCACCCCCTCGTGTTAACTTGCTGATTATTATTGTTTGCTATTTTCTGCATGACTTTCCTTTATAGCTACATGTTTTCTGGACAAATACCTAGGTTATCTTGGAGTTAATCAATAGGACTGGTGGATTAAATTGTATTTATCCATATTTAAAGACACAATGAAATGCCGGATCAATTGAAGAGCTGCTCTAGTGGCTCAATACAGTTTCAATTTTTGCCTAGATATGACTTGAAATTGACTGTATTTTATGCATTGTGGACACGTAATTTGCAATTTTGAATAAGGTTCATCTATAATTAGAACATTTTTATGTTCCAAGCTGTTGTTAAAAAGGGTCAAAACCTCCTCTGGTTCTTCTGGCTGTTAATTGTGCTTGTGGTGTATTAGCCTTCCTGATTAGGATTCTGCAAATTAGCATAACATCCACATGTGTAAGGACACAGCTTCATGATTTGTTCCTTTTCTATACATACATAAACGTAAATATATGCTACAAATATGGCTATGAGTAGTACTGACAAAATGTTTATTTTAGTAAAAAGGAAAACCAGAAATAATTGTTCATGTAATCATGCTATTTAAAAGTAGGGCAGGGCAGAAAAGGTCTTTCTTGGCACAGTGGTGGAATAATTCCATAGAGTTCGTAACTCAATTCAGCAGATTTCTGCTAAGACCTGAGCTAAGAGACTCCACTGCCATGAGGGTTGTATTGTCTGTCTGATTTTAGAAGATAGGACTTTTGTCCAATATGTTTACTGGACTAGGTCAGATAGTTTTACTTTCTGGTCTTTTTGTACGTGTTAGAATTTCAAAATGAAATTCTCCCACAGTTATGTGATAGAATCATAAAACACTTTGCGTTGGAAGAGACCCTTTAAGGTTGTCTGGTTTCATCCCTCCTACTGTAAGCTTACATGTTCTCCATGTGATCAGGTTGCTCAGAGCCCCGTCCAGCCTGACCTTGAATGTCTCTAGGGACAGGGCATCTCCCACCTCTCTGGGCAGCCTGTTTCAGTGTTTTGTCACCTACTTGTAAAAAACGACTTTATTTTATGTAGTCTAAATCTACCCTATTTCAGTTTAAAACCTCTTGTCCTATCACAACTAAAAAGTCTGTCCTCATCTTTCTTATTGGTCCTCTTTAAGTGTTGCAGGAAGTGAACTCTGAGAAGGAAACCAGATTTTTCTGGGAGAAACGCAGTGTTTTTCAGGAATTAGCAGTGCTGGTGCTCTTGTAATGTTTTAAATCCATGCTTGTTGACATATAATAATCATACATCAAAGTAGATTTGGAAACAGATCTAAGATATTACCATGTGTTTTGGAGGGTAAAGGCAAGACTGCCTCCCTGATACGGTGTGGTCTCAGGCTGTCATTCAGAATAGCAAGGTTTTTAAATTCTGGAAGGCATTTACTTTTTTCTGGTAAAAGTTTTCCTATTAATAATTTAATTCTTGCTCTTAAATATTGCAGTGCGGAACTGAACAGAAGATCTGGGAAGATTTAAAAGGATTTTCTGTCATTCAGCTGGGGAGTTCCAAACAGTTGGAATTTTTTAAAAGGGAATTCTGATGTGGGTGAATCCATTTATAAAGCAACTACTGTGTGTCTGTTTATGCTGTGAAACATACATAGAACACTTCTAATCAGCACAGGAGCTTGTCAGTATATTGCTTTTGATGTCTGATTAGATGATCATAGGGACATCTGCAGTGAGTTAGTTTTGAAGTTGTTGGTGTGAGCACTGCAGGAATCAGAGCTGTGTGGCACTCTTATACCATGAAAACTGCTGCTCTTAAAGAACGTATTATAAATCCAACTATGCAGTGAGCTGAGGGCTGTCGAAATAACAAAAGCCATTCCTTCTCAATTCTCTCTGCTGCCTTCCAGCCCTGCACAGCTTTGTTTTTTTCCCTTCTTGTGCTATGTGCTGTGGCGTTCTGTGTCAAAAGGAAATTATTTCATATTGTAGAGAAAAACTAAAAAATGTAAATTAAATGTTTGTCAGAATATTAAATTGTTCATCTGAAAAAGGACAGAAGTGCCCTGTGGTAATTTCCTCTTTTGAGGGTGCAAAGCAGTATATGTCTGTGTGTGGAGAAGTGTTCTTTGTGTTCCTTGCACAAGCCTGTGTGTCAGAAAAATTGTATTGTTTTACCTGTATTGTTTAAAATGAACATTGGGTGTAATTTACATATTTTTATTTCAGCAAGATTAAGTAGACTTTTTGTGATTTATTGTAATAAGAGCTAATAATGAATGCTCTGTGATGTTAATATAGTATATAAATTATCAGTAAAAATGGTGCAATCAGTAGAAGTTGATATTCGTTGTTAACAGGTTGTTTCCAACGTGAGGAGTACAGGCATTTTACTGACTATTCATTAAAGAGAGTATCTCTAATGAAAATCATCAAAGCTCTTCATCATTCTTATGTTAGTAGGAGAGTGGGTTTCGTTTCTTCTTTAAAATGAATTTTGGGCCTCGGCTGTAATTTTGAAAATACCTTATTGTTTATATACCACCTTCACTTGTCTTCTGCCTTGCACAGTCAGGTGGATAAGACTATAGGCGATCCAAGATGGCCAAGAGACTGGAACACTTTGTTTTCTTATGTGGCCTGTCTTATAGGGAATGTGGAAAAATTAAAGGATGGAAATAAGATCTGTTAACTAAAAAAGGGAAAAAAGGTCATGCTGTCAATGCTGTTGACACATATTCATCTCTAAAGCTACATCTTTGGGGTCCTACAAAATACTGTCATTCCATCTGGAACAGCTTTTAGCAGGCAGCTTATGCAACAGGCTCATGGTGCTGAAATTGGAATGAAACATTAGCAAGTTACTTCTATGTCTGACAGTCAAAAGTGGAAGATGACAGTCAACATGGCTCATGCATATCATTTACTGTCAAGCTCTAGAAACATTTAGCTAAAATAAAATAGGTTCTGAGTCAGTGTCCTACTGAAATGCCTACTACTCAGTAACTTCTTCTGTAAATGTAGTAATCTAATGGACAGCTAGGAATAATGTCAAGGGTCTTTGATACTTACCTAGACACACGTGTTGCTGTGACGTTAGTTTTGGATTTTTTAATGTCATCTTCCAGTGCTCTGTTGTATGAAGTGCTACTCTTGTTTGGTTTATATTTGTATTTCTCCAAAAGTCAGATATGTGAATTTGTTTCTCTTATGTGATGGAAAGTTATTCATGCTCTAAGGAGATGGGATTTCTTTTTAAAAAATTTTATTTTATTAGGTGATGTCTCTTCACCACTAAATTACCCAGCCTGTTGGAAACACTTTAATCTGGAGATTTGTTCTTCTGTGTAGCTGGTATCTCAACTAATCTGTATTTACAAGTTTTTGAGCTGTGATAATAATAATATGGGTGTCTTTGAAACTTGTACATTCTGTTGGATTTTTTTATGGCAGCAGGTCCTGATTTTACTCCATGCCAGTGAAACAATTTCTGACATTGACAACTGAAACAAAGGAGGAATATTTTAGTGCTTCTGTATACTGTGTCCTTTTGCTGTTGCAGGTGTTCTGACATGTTAGAGTTGGGGATAATAAACTAAGATCCATGTGAATATAGACTAAAATACTAAGGGTGAGTCAGTGAGCTTCAGGATTTTGAATAAACATCCCACTTTTGATTTTTGTCAGCAATTGCAAGGATTGATTCTGGCCTCTTTTGTTGTAATGTCAGCAGTATAATTTATCCGAAATATCATTAAATAAATAAAATTAATTAAATATAATTAAAATATATTTTAATAGATAAAATTAAGACATAATATAGTAAATATGCAAGTCTTCAGCTAAAAGGAAGTGATTAGACTGTAGAATAACTGTGTTGATGCAAGAGCAAATTGTTGCCACTATTTCTCTGTAGTATGAGGGACAATAATTAGCAGTTTGTGAGGCAGCCTTTTATTCAAAGATGGACATACCTGTGGTCTCACTTGGCACAGTTCTTATGACATTTTTCAGATCCTAAGAAATATATTTGCCAGTTCAAAGTGTTACACATTCCAAGTATCATAAGGGGAAAAAAAAGCCTCTCAGAGAAACCTTATACAACAGTTGTTCGTGTAAGATTATTTGGGGCTTTTTTTTCTGAACAAATTGAATAGTGGCTTGTGCTTTTTTTTTTTTTTTTTTTTTAATTGTCTGCTTTAAAGTACTAGTAACAATAAGTTTTTCCTTTAATTCATCTCGATTTAATATAGATTTCAGTATGAATTCTCAAGCTCATCTCTAAGATTCAAGTAAAAAGCTTCCTTTTTGTGTCAGTCCCAAGCGAGGCTATCATACCCTCTTCTCTGTATTTGAGTATTTGAACCGTACCATATGATGTGGCTGCACTGAAGCATCTCATGGTATCTTTGAGAGCACATCATGGTATCTTAGAGTTAGAATTACCCTCTGTGTTTGTATTTGTGTTGTTGTCTGTGTGGCAGCTGTCTTGGAGTGACACGAACTTGGACCTGAAATGAAAGAGCTGCTGTCTCTGGTAGCGTGCTTGCTCCATTGTCCTAATAGGATGCTTCTGAGATGATTACATGTTTTAACACCTGTGGAGGTAAATTGGCCTCCTCCTTTATCTTTCTTCTGCCTTTTGGAATAATGAAGTATAATCAAGTTCACGGTATATCTGTCAGCTTTACACAAACAAAAGGAACCCCCTTCTTTTCACCTGGCCTCACGTCAGTCAAGGACTATGGTGAAGGTTCCTCAGATGTGGTATTCACTTCCAGCCTCACCCCTTCCTTTCTTTTATGATCTGCATATATTTTTCTGTCCTTCAAACAGCAGGATGAGAATCAAACAGGAATACATTGTTTTGGGGTAAAGTAAGTTTTGCAAGCAGCACTACTGAGCAATGGCTAGTTAGTCTTTGTTGTCTCGTTTTTTGACGTTTTCCATAAAAACTCAAACGAATTCTCTTTCAGAATATGCAGAAGAGGCATATGACAAGGGGAATTTTATAAAACACTTGTATGAGAAATTGGAAGCATGATAAAAGGAAGAAAGACCAGGGAACAAAACCAGATTAAATGGATTTTAAGTTACCAAAAAAAAAAAAAAAAAAATATCTTTATCAGCAGTTAGAATGATATCCCCTTCAATTTGATTTTTAAAGATGTAGCCAAAATATGGATGTTTCATCTTAAAAATAAATAAATCAGAGTCAAGGCTGTGAAATAATGCATTTCCTACAGACAAATGTGTTTGTTCCTCAGACGTTTTTGTTGTGGTATTCTTTTCAGCCAAGGAGTGTAGTCTTAACTGTATACTTGTTTTTAAAGCATATAGGGATGTTTTCCTCAGATCTGTGTTGCATCACCATAGCTGCCTAGGTATCACACGTTGCTGTGTGCTTCTACAAAGCTGTGGGGTTTTTTAGTTAATAGTATTGGTGAAAATTTTGTGGCACAAAGACCAGCTATGAGATCAGTGTTGCTAATGTATAAATGTATCTGCATTTTCTTCATGAGAAGTATGAGCTGCCTTGGATGTTTTTTGATTTTTATTTGAGAGAATGAATTCAGTAGTGTTGTATATCTGAGGAAGAATAAGCTACAAAAGGTACCCACTACATGTTGGTGACTGAGGTGGTCTGCTTCTTAGTGGTGAGAACACCTAGAAATTGAATGTTTTGTTCCTTGTGGAAAAAATGCAAAATTCTTTATGTCTATAAGTCCTATGTTTCTAACAAGTAGGTTCAGGGGAGTAGAGACAGAATGGGCTAGAGAAGTTTATATGCAGTATTTTTATTATTTGCTAATTGTATGGTAAATTTCTAAACAGCAGAATTAACTTGGGGTAAAAAGTCAGTTCCACTTCAGTCTTCAGACCATTCTGTCTCTGGCTGGCTGCTGTTAAGCCTGGGAAAATGTTCCATCCTATCATCCAGAAGAGAAGGGAAAATGGATCACTGTTCATCAGCAAGTCCATCCATTGATAATAGGATGGTATGAGATGGATGCTGCCTTATGGCCAAATCGATGGTCTGGCTAGTACACACAAGAGAATTTATGGGGTGTGTGTGTGTGTTTTCTCTTTGAAGCACTTCAGGACAGAAGGAATACTGTTAGATTAGGGATTGCCATGTTAATGATAACAAAGCTATCCTTGAGTTTACAAAACACTGAACCTGATGATTGCTTAATGCCTGGCTGTGATTTGCTGCCTTTTTGCCTTTCATTGTCTACTTTGTGTGCAGTTGTCACTTTCAAAAGGCTGTTTTGAGAGGTATATTGATAACTTTATTGTGTTAATGTCATCAGTTACACAAACACTGGTATTTACTGGTAAAGATAGTTCATTAGAACCAGATGCATGCACTCATAAATAAAATGATTTTTAAAAAATTATACTGGCAGTATACCAAAATATTATAAGACTTTTGGGAAATTAATCTGCTGCCAATTACACGTATTTATGATACTACACAAGTGTCTAAAACGTCGAATCATTGATGTTAGTTCTGTTAAAATTACTTTTGTAGTAATCAGACTTCTGGTGTCTGATGTGTTGGTTCCCTGTTAAGGTCAGGAGCAACATGCAGATTTTAGGTTTATAGTGATTTAAATTTTCTTGAAATCATTCTATATTTAGAATTTATTACATATTATTCTATACTCATATATATGTGATGTTGACTACCACATAAATACTTTTATTTGTTTAATAAGTAAGATTAATTCAGGTCTAGCTTTCTCTTCTGCTGCTAGTATTTTGTTCTGTAACAACCAAACATGCATGTTCAGGGCTGGTTGGCAACTCTCTTCAGTCTGGACAGCAAAAACCAAGTGGGAAAATCCTCTGGTGAAATATGTGCAGTTAATAACTGGTTTATTTTTCTTTCAAAGAAGTTAAAATAATCTAGGCTTTTGATGAACAGGTATTAAGTTAAAAGGTACACATTAAAGTTGGAAAGCAAGTTCATAGCTTTCACCAGCTCTCTAAGGAAAAGAAAGTAATTTTCAAGCTGAAGACAGGAAAATGTCTTTGCCTATTAGGAGAGCCTACTGGAAGCTCCTTGTAGCATGAAAGCATGTCTTTGGGATCAGCCCCTCCTTGACTCTCTGTAGTCTCCCTCTTACCTAGGACCACATTGACTAACTGCCTGCCCTGCCATGACTTTAGGCTTTTTTGAACTGGGGAGATGGGGATGGAGCTGGCAGGTTTGGTGTCCTCTGTGTGCTTGGCTGTTTCCCCTGCTCTGTTGGTGCAGGGGCCCGGGGTTAGGGCAGACAGGCTGGCTCAGCCTCATCTGTTATCCTGTTACCTGTGCAGCAGCTGCCCATCATCGGCTCCCACCTGCTGGGCTTGTGCCCTGGCTGGGATTGCCCTGTGGGGTTCTTGCTGCCAGGGTGGTTTCCTGCCTTCCTGCCCAGCCACTGACAGGTCACAGGTGGGGGATGTCCCTTGCAGATTCAGCTTTATTCTGGGCTGTGGGGTTTTTTTTTAATTATTTTTTTAAATTATTTTTTTTTTAAGTAGCTCCAAGTCAAGTAAGAAATGATAGCCAACAGAATTATGGGGATTCATATTGATAATTTTCCCTTGTTCTTGGAGTCAGACTTGTCTGTACACTGCAGCTGGGGAATAGGTGACTCCTATTGAGGAAGACAAATTCTTTCAGGAGTGTTCAGCCTCCAGTATAATATATTTTTCCTACTGCAGATAGCACTTCTGGGTTCATTATAGCTTACTCTCACAAGTCATCATTTCTGTCTCAAGGCTGTTGTGCTTTCCAATGTAAAGCAGATTGATGCTGGCACATTTTTTCTATTTTAATTTTACAAAGTTGTCACACTGAAACTGTGCCTCATATTGGAAGCGCTTTGAAGTGAAGAGATAAACAAAGAGCTAAAATAAAATTAAAAAGGAGTATGAACAACATTTCATCTTGGTTTGTCTTTTTTAAGCTGAATGGATGTAGTACCCTTGTGCCACTGTAGTAAGTCTGCAAACATTAGCAGATCAATCTAAATTGAGTTTGTGTGTATGCAGTAAGCAGAAACAGGTGAAAATTAGGTTATCTGTGCCCAACTCTTTCTATTTGCTATGAACAGTGAGATATAAACTAGTTTTTAGACGTGATTAGGTTTTGTTTATTTTTGGAGAGGAGCAGAGGCAGAACGTGTGCTGTACCTACCATAGTTATTAAACCAAGAAACTATATAAAAAGCACAAGCTCAGTTGTGACATTTGCAGGTAAAGGTAGAAAGCCTTCCTATAAATAAATCAGAAGTGAATCCAGGAGAAGAAAACAGCAGTAGTCCTTGGTACATTTCAGTTTTATCTCTGAAAAACAAAAGCCAGGAATTTTCTGTCGCTTCACTAAAAAAAAACCACCCAAAAAAGTAATTGTCTTTGTCAGTGTCAGAAATGCCAACCAATTTATAATCTGAAGTATGGTTTATAACTTTACCTTTTTTGGTTTGTTGACTCCCAAAAACTTTCCAGTGAAGACATATCTTATGCTAGATCTTCACTGTTTCTCTTTATGATGTTCTAAAGTAGTCAAGGTATTTAGAGGTCTGTTGCCCACAAATTGAAGTCATTGTCTGCAGCAATAAAACAAAAAATGCCAGTAGCGAATATACTCTTATTATTACAATTATTGGGTGCACAGTTACTATTAATCTGTGATTTAAAGGGGACTGACAAGTCTTTGTCCCTAGACCAGCTTTGAAATCATGTCATGTGTAACAGCTTTTACATCCCTATGGAAGCCTTTTGCCCACATTTATGCACCTCTCCTTACTGGTGAGGAACAGCAACTGTACAAACGAGCATGATTTCTCCAAAGGGGCAGGGTGAGGTCCTTTCCCAACACCACAGTCTTACCTGTGCTGGAGTGGCTTGTATTCCCCTTTCCCAGCAAAAAGAGAAAAGTATCATTCAGAATCATCACCAGTGGAGGATACAGGTAAAGGTCTGGGAGGCATAACTGTGAGCTTCCACTTTGAAACTTTGACTTGCTTCTAGAACCCAGCATTTATTTTCCAAACTGTACCTTATCTGTGTCCTGAATCGTGTTGTAAGTCTCTAAAAATCAATCCACTTGCAGAACTGGAAATCCAGTCTTGTCTTTTCTACTAGTTTGAACAGGCTCATGAGCAGTAGTCTTCACACACCCTTATCTAAAAACTTCTATGCCTGTTCAGCCTTGATGCCAAAGAATCAAAGGATCCTCTTACTAGACTGCTAATGTCTTCTTTGACAAAGGTTCCCTATCACTCATATTTACCAGACAATAAAATAAAAGTTAGCTAGGTCACAAAATATTAATGACTTCAAGAAACATTTCCCAGGGCTGTTTGCTGAACCCCTCTGAAATGCTGGTAGCCTTTCCTGTTGCTGTACAGGAGGGATTTGTGGGGAGAGCATTTTGCCCCTAGGTTTTCTGGCATTCAGCATCATTGTGCCTATTTTGCCTTCAAGAGAATTGTGAGGATGAATAGAATTTACTCTGAAATGTTCAGGTTCTTTCTGTCAGACCAAACTTCAAGGTCTACTGCTGTTTCTGTGTCATCTCTCAC
Organism: Sitta carolinensis; assembly: GCA_032173965.1. Lineage (NCBI taxonomy): Eukaryota > Metazoa > Chordata > Aves > Passeriformes > Sittidae > Sitta > Sitta carolinensis. Next base: position 25,425,269 of record CM063288.1, read on the forward strand.
TTCAAAAGTATCTGCCCTTTGACTTCTAAGCTGAGCTGTTGTTGTTGGGGCCCCTTTGGGTTGCCTGAGGCTATCAGATGTCCAAATAGCCATAACAACAGAAATAATATTTGCTTTCATATGCTAAACAGTTCCTGTTTGATTGTTACCAATATATAAGACAGTGCAGGCTTAAGGAAAACAAACCAAACAAAAATAAGCTGCTCAAACTTTATTTTGGTTTGCACTCAGCTCCCTCAATCCTTCCATTTGTGTTTTCCAGACTTGATGGTACTTGTAGCTGTTGGAATTGGATACAGCCATGGGGATATTTACACAAAGGAAACAAACTAATTTTTAGTCCAGATCACGTGTAATTATATCTGAAAGTGTTCTGGTTGGGTTCCTGGTTTAAGTTCCAGTGAGTGTTCACTGATGGAACTCGTCTCTTTTGAAATTTGTAGCAATTTAAACAGGAAAGGGTTATTTGCTGGGAGGGAATAGAGCAAATAGAAAACCTTATCTCTGTCCTCTTAGAACCTGGACTCCTTCTGTGCTCACGACACTGTGCTGTAGTCAGTTCACACTTGAGGAAACTGTTCAGACTAGTTTCTGAGCTGGAGTTCAGCTCCCTAGGCCCCTGTATTTGTGATCTCCAGGCTTGATCACTTCATTACCATTGTACGGGAGTGAATGTAAATTGCAGAAGCTCTGAGTAGCTTAAAATGCAGAAGTACATCAGTTTAGCAACACAGATCAGTATTACCCTGTTATTTCAGTGGGTTTTTTCATGTATCCAGTAATTTCTATTAAAATATTAAACCTAATTCACAGTGCTTTATTTTTGGTTGAAATTTAAAGCCCTGCGTGAGATTATGCACAGATACTTGAAAAAATGCTGTTCCCTCCATGATCTTCTTTTCTACTGGGGGCAACTTTTGTCTAAGATGTATTGCTCTTGCCTGCAGGATGTATCAGCTCCTGGACCATTAAGCTCATTTTCAGAAGAAAGCAGTGAATGCTTCCTTCGGTTGCTTTTGAATTTGGTAAAGTTCATCTCTGAATGAGAGGCTTTTCTTTAGGAAGTCTACCTTGTTCTTTCCTTCACAAAGTAACTCATTGAAGCTATTTCTTTCTACCTTTTCTTTCTAGAAGAAAAGGTGATGTCTTTACTTGGGAGTACCCAGAATGCATTACAGTGATATGGAGCCGTTAAATATGCAGATCAGTAGTGCTCAGTGTAAGAAAGATGCAAGAAAACTGTTGTAGCTTATAGTGCTTTGGATTATTATAAAGCAATTATAAAATCTTTAGGAAAAGAAGCTTTGCTTTTCTGTTTAATAGCAGAAGAAACTCGATGGTACAAAATGCTTTTAAATTTGTTTTTTTAATTAATAAATTTTGATGAACTTGGCATAGGTAGTAGGAGTGAGACAGATAGAAAATCTATAAAGCATAACCCACACCCTTACCCCCCGCATGCTGCCTGTCTCCCTGCATTTCTGGGTTTGAAGTATTTTTATTTACCATCTGACCTGGATAAGTAACATTGAATTTCTTCATAAGTAATAGTATTTGAAACATTTCACTAGTGTATAAAACTGTGCTATGCTTTGTATCTAAGCATATTGTACAGAAATTTTAAAGCTTCAATAATTCACATGTATAAAAACTTTAACTTTTCAGGCCACTCAAATTTTCTGTCAACACATTTCTTAAATTTATGGGAACTGTAAGTTAAGGAAATACTCATGTTTAAATCAGTCTAGCTTCACATGTCTTAGATGAGATGCCTCATAAAGAATTGAGATGTACTGAACCTTGTTACTCATGCATCTGTCACATTCCTCACTTTGTCTTAACTGACCTTGGCCCTCTCAGGTAGCCAGACTTGATCTGTTCTGCTATTTGGTGCCATACTTCTGGTTTCCAAGTTCTGAGGAACTGGGAACAAGGGGACTTTTTTGTCTCAGAGTGTAGTTTCTCTGTGTCTGAAACCAGCTCAAGCATCTTTTGTGGAGAGGTTAGGAAATGGCAGAGCTTCACGAAGGCATGCAAGGAGACAGGTTATAGCTATTCCTTCCACTTTGTGACAAACACTTATGTACTACATATGTCTCTGTGATGTTTTGTTTCTAGGAAATCATTGATATAATTTAAAAAGTTTATTTTAAAAGGGAAATAAGCAAAAATTGGGAATTTTGCTGAAAGGCCCTTTTGTTACCATCACTTCTGTTGGTACACCTTCCCTGTATTTTTGTCAAAAACAAGGAAACAGGCATTGAATTGAAACTGTGTTTATCCAGTAGCACATGCAAGAAATAGGACGGTTGGTATCTCCTGCTGCTTTGTCTTTTGGAGAGTTACTCATTTGTCCACATCACCTGTTGTGCTCACCTAAGCAACAGCAATGTCTTCTCTGTGCCTTTTTTCTTGCAATTAGAGATGCTGCTGTTAGTCAACAACTGTAGTACAATTAAGTCCACCTGTAGCCTTAAAAATGCTGTTTCTGGTGATAATATCTTTGTAGTATGAAATTGAAGTTACCCATAGGATTTTGTTTGTTTATTCTCTTCAAATAATAAGAATAAAAAAAAGTGGTTGTGAGAGTCCCCATCATAATCTGATTAGTAGATACAACTGTGCTCATTAAAATGTCCTGAGCTTAATTAATCTGTAAGGTCTTATAATTGCTATTCTATTTCATTCCTAGCAAATATGCTGATATATCTTTGCTTAAGATATTTTCTTCACACAGCGTCCTTTCGATCATATGATAAATCCTGTCTTTTTACTCTGCAATTTTTAGTGCTGTCAAGTTATTTACTAAGCAGTAATGTTATTTCAACATGTAGTTAATAATTAACATGGAACCAGATCATTTTATGAAAGGTTATTTTATGATGACTTTTAAAAACCCTCGGAGTGATTGAAAATACCCTTATGCTTCATAAGGATTTATTGGAAATAACAATATACTCTCAGGTGATCTGTCTCTAGTCTCAATTGCCTGCTAGGTTTAAGATAAGCCAGTGATAGTAATGTCTTGGCTCACAGGAGTCAACTCGGGTTTATTAATCATATTCACTCATAAATTCAGGATAACATTGTGCCTGTACTTTCAGATCCTAAAACAAGGTTTTGTATACAGTTCAGCAGAACTAAAATGCTGCATGGTTGCCTTAATTTCCATTGAGAATTGGGATTGAGATCAAGGGGTTTATGTAGACAATGTGTTTTCTCCCATTTGGATGTAAGCAACTCAAGTTCTTTGAAGAGACTCAGACAATATTTTAACCCTTATTTACTTGTTTGGTGCTCTGTAGGTTAAGATGTTCTCAGGGTCTCTTACAAAAATCTTCAGAATAGATGGCTTGGGTTTTTTCTGAAAAATTATTTTTAAAATTTGGTTTAAAGTGTGGCAACAGAGAAATTTAAGAGAAGTCTAGGGCTTTCCTCTCAAGATGAATTTGTGTTCTATTTTCCTTAGGCCATCATGTATTTTCCTTGCCACAGTGTTGGGGAGGTTTTGTTGAGAATGAAGATGGGCAGTTTGGTTTGTAGAATGCCCAGAGCCAAGGAGAGAATTTTTAAAGATAATTGCTTTCTGTACTGAGATAGATTGTGACCTCCATATTATCTTAATACTATAAACCAGATAAGATTTTTGGAAGAACTTATCTGCAACTGTATCCTTCACATATGCACACACACACAGGAGTATTTTTATATATGTACATATAAATATAAAAAGGTTATTTTGAGACTTTAGCATCTCTACGTGTATGGAACAAATGGTTAAATATAAATATGTCTGCAGGACAATATACTGTTAGTCACTGATTCAGTAAGTTGCTTAGACTGGAGGAAACCAGTAAGTTTTAAATTAACTCAATGTGTGAATCTTTTGCAAAGTAAATAAATTTGCAGACCCCAAAGTTTAGGAGGAATACTTAACTCCCTGCAGGAATGAAAGTGCCTTTGATCTAAACAGGCAATGTAATTCTTAGTACCTTGTATTCAAGGGCTGTGTTCCAAGCTGAGGAAGCTGTATGCTAATCACAGAGTGTGCTTCCCTGGGACATTGTGGAAGCATCTTGGGAAAATACTGTGTGAGTGATCTCTGAGAGCATTCAGGTCCTTGACAAGCTGTAGATTTGCTCTCTCGTGGGACCCCACTATTGGACTTATGTGACGATTTCTGATTTCTGGGAGTATAATAGAGAATATGTTTTCTACTTTAATTTTAGCAAAGTATTTCCCCTGTAACATTTTCCTTTCCTTTTTAGTGTTTTTCCTTTCAAGCAGAGTGCAGCAGAAGCTATATTTCAATATCTCTTCTTTGTACCATATTTTCAAGAAATTAATCATTGTCTCATCTCTTGATATCCATGTGAATTGCTGGTGAGTCTGTATACCACCATTAGACAGAAGAAGGATCTGCGACTATTTACATTAATACCTAAAGGGCACTAATCTTATATTGAGAGATGTGTCTGGGAGCTTGGTGTTCATGTTCTTTAATGGTTGTTGTAAGCTTAGTGTTCAGCCATTGACAAAGACACACAGTAAAGATGTGCGCCTCAGACAGCTGGAGAAAAAGTTTTAAGTTTCCCTTGTATGCTTCTGTTTATTTCATAGAGTAGGCTCTGTCAGTTTTTTCCATGTTAACATGGCTTGGTTAATGCTTCTGAGACACATAGGGCTTTGACTGTTTATACTGTTGGCCACTGTATTGTGTAGATGTGCCTGTGCATTCAGGAGTACAGGAAATGCTATAGCTGTTCTAGAAAGATTTAGTCAAAGCTAAAAAAAGTCATCTAACAGTGCCATCTGTCTTGTGACTCTCTCATCTATGCATTCTTCAGGCTCCAGCATTACTTGCACACAGAATCACATTCTGATTGTTGTCTCTCTAGCATTGCAGTGAGAGGGTGCTCTAAATATTCATAATGTTATGTATATATCATTAGAAATCCTGGGCTTTAAGCACACTGTCATCCATTGTTCAGTAAACACAATTACATTGCCCTATCGTTCATCTCTAATGAATCCATGCTAATTGATTAATCACTGCTGTTGCTCTTCTATGATAATCCCATATGAGGAATAGTAGTAATGTAACTAGCAATTACTTACATACATTGCACACGGAGTAAAACTTAACATAATACACTGTAATAATAATACATAATGCACAGGGCAGTGATCCTGCAGATGAGCAGGAGCAGAGCAGTGCCACAGCCAGGCCTTGGGTTCCATGGCAGGACTGTCCCTTGGCAGGAGAGGTGGCCAGGTGGACTGGACCAATCCAGTGGTCTTGGGGTGTGTGACCCAGGGCTTACTGGTACAGGGACCATGTCAGGCTATTCCCGATGAGTGGGGTGTTACAAAAAGGCATGTCTAAGGAGATGGGGCAGTCCTTTTCATAGTTTCCTCTGGTATTGGTTACTGAGGTGACTCCCTTCTTGGCTTAAATATAGCTACAGCTGTGACTGCTGTAGTAAGAGAGAAAGCATTCTTACACCATTGCAGCATCTTCCTGATGCCACTGTTCCAAAGCAATGAGTAGAAATTTCTGATCCAAGTCAAAGCTTAACATAGGCTGGGAGTGGTGCCTGGTAGGCTGATGGTAACAATCTCACTGTTACAGAATCAATGGATTCCTGCTGACCAGCATAGAGTGTTTAAGGCATCTCATTATTTGTGCCATTCCCAAAGGGAATTAACAGTGACTATCAAATGCAGTCTTTAATGACACCCTTTTTAACTTTGAAAATGGATTTGATTTTTAAATTTTGGAAATCCCTGTTGTTCACTCCCACTGTCATTGATGGTGGTGAAGATATGTGTAGTTTTAATTTTGATAAAAGAACAGGTGAAATCAGTAAAGAATTTATTGCAAGGAATAGAGATGCAAGGTTAAAGTATCACTTTACATCGAGCTCTTAGATAATAGACATTTTTTAGAAGCCTTTCAGATAACATTGAGGGAATATTGTAACAAAAGCAGAAAGTTTTGATTCAGTAGTGCAATTACATTTGTAAAGTTTTCTTTATTGTGCATTAGGTTTATGGGATTTTTTTTTTAAGTATTCAGAATTAGTATCTTTATGTGGTGGGAATAAAATTCAAATTTTATTTGTGGGAGTAGTAGGAATGTGCCATCATACATAATAATGTCTAGATGAGATTTTGATGTCCTCTAAGTACTACTTTTATGAAGAAGTTATTCTGATATGATGCATAGTGGGTTAAGAGATTTTTTTCTTTACTTTAAAAAAGGAATGTAAGCAGTTTCTCTCTAAACAAAGAAGAAATTAGTCCAAATGCATCTTCGTAGTTTGCAAATCTCTTGTAAAATGTTTTGTCAATTAAAGAACTTGGGAGGCTTCAAGCAGTGAGTCAACCCAGGAAGGGTCATACTGATGTTCTCTTAGTCTGAGAAAATTTGGTAGATTTTCTGGTAAAAACATTAAATTTTTCCCCTTTTTTGCAATGTTTATTGCCCAGTGGCAGTTTCCAACCAAAAGAAGGGATTAATGTGCATTTGTGGAGCTAATGATAGTGCACTTTCAAGTGATGCTTGTTGCCATGGGAATAATTGCTTACAAATAATTTATATAGTAACTCAGATGTCCAAAGTTTGTGCACCTTTTATAAACGTGTATTTTTGTCTCCAAATGGATGATACAGAAAAAATTAAATTTTGTCTTGGAAACATCTGCTTCTTTTCTGCCTTGCACTGTTGTTACCACTGCTAAAGAATCTTTATAAATAAAAGGCCACCCATTTATTTCTGGACAGTAAATTTAGCAACAGTCCTTAAAATATGAAAGTATAATAAAAACATTACAAGGTAAATAAAATAATACTAATGTCCTAGCAGATAGCCAAAATATTTTGAGTGCTCTAAACATGGCTTAGTTCAAATTAATAATCTTGCTCAAATTGCAAAGATGCAAATGCTACAGATTCAGGAACAAAGTCCTGATGATATTGCTCTGTAGTGTCTCTATTGTAGGCTTGCAGTGCAGGCCTCAGCAGAGAGCTCCTAGGCAATTAAAACCATCATGATAAATGGGGAGAGAGCTAATAAACATCTCCTCTTTTTTAAAGGTGACAGTGATCATATGGCTGGCCAGTTAACTGCATGTTTTAGATAATTATTCCAGTATTGACAGCTCCTAAAAGTTGTCAACTTATACCATATTACTTATGTTTCCAGTAGTTGGTTGGTGTTGGTGTGTGCGTTATTTGGTTTGGATTGTTTTTTTGTTTTTTTTTACCTGTAGTGGAACATTTCAGTTTATATTAAGAGTTGGTTCTTGGCCAGTAGAGGTGCCAAATCCTAATATTTATCGATATGCCATCAATGCTTTTAAAAGCTGCTTTCTGCTGTTTTGGAAAAGGCATTGCTCACACCTCAGCCTAGAAATTGTTAAAAATGTTGGGCCTAAGTCCAGAATTTTATGTGTAAGAAAGCTACTTCTGGAGACTTAACTGAGGTATTTTTTACATTTTTCTTTTGCTCTCAGGCCTTCACAAATTCAAGTATTCAGGCACTCCAGCTGCACCTCCTCATTCCCTTCACCCATGCAAAACAACTGCCAAGGAAGATGTGAACTTTCCAGTACTGTTACAGCTAGCAAAATTTTTTTCTCAGTGATAGATAAGTTTTTCATATGAGGATTCTTTGGAGTTTTCTTGACAAAATCATATGTTGTGGTTGCCACAATATATAACAATTTTGATCCCTGGGCCTAAAGTAATCCTTGGTGCTCTTTAAAATAAAGAACTTACTGTTTGTGTAGGACCATAAGCAAGCAGAGAATGCTTCTCAGCTAGATTTTTGAATGATTGGGATGAAACAAGTTGGGAGTAGGTATAGCAGGAAGAGTCAGGGAGAACATTCTGAAGGTTGATGCTGGCAAGGTGTGTTTCACATGCACAAGTTGGACCTGTCCAGAAGAGCTCAGTGGGAGTGCAGAGGAGGGAACCTGGCTGGTGTAGCTGGTGTCCCTGAAGCTCTCCTGGTTTTGGTTCCTGCTGATTCTGGCGCTCTCTGGGAGATGTGTTTGATACTAACAACATCTTCCTGATGCAGGAGGCAGGGACTCCAAGGCATCTGCTGGTTTGGGGCCAGTAGTAACTAGGAGGGTGTAGATGAGGTTGCCTCCCACACTTAACCCTGGAGCTGGGTACCATTCTCTGGTGTCGTGGGCTCAGCACATCCTATTTGCTCCTGAGAATTTGCCCTCATGTTATTCTGACTTAATTTGTTGACCACTGAGCTAAAGCATAAGCAATAACTTTTCAAATGTGTGTCTGTGTATGTGTGACGTTCCTGTCCCCCTTTTCCTAAAGATACTGAACACTTCCCTTGGGCTGCATGTGTGATACAGTTGCTCCGAATCTACTTCAGTGCTGACTCAGCCAGAGTACTTGGCTGTGCTGGGGACAGGGATTTCAGGCATCTCAGTGTTTGCACTGCACAGAGGAGTATGTAGTCCACCAGTGCAGTCCAGCTGTGATGATGATCCTCAGCAGAGAGCTCGTTGTTAACAAAAAATTTGGGGGAATAATTTTGTACTCCAGACTGATTCTCAGGGGAGTGTCCATTTATGCCCCGGGTTTAAAATAACCTTTTAAATGCCAAGACCACAACTCACTACAATATTCAAGAAATCCCTTGGTAGTTGAGGGGAAAAATATTGCTGTTGTGGTTCCCGAAACTGTCATGTAATTGCTAAAAGCCGTACTATATTATGACTTTTCTTTGTGCTCTGCTAATTAAACATGAATCCACTTGGATGTTATTAAAAATATCTGAAGACATACAGCTATTCTTATGTTGAAAAATATCTTTTACCAGTCCAGTTGAATACATTTCAATTGACAGGATTGAAAGAGGCTGTGTGATTCTTATTTTCATGATAGTTGACTGCCTTAAAACCATCTTTAGCAAGTGATTAATTGCATTTGTAGATATGGCACAATTGCATCAATTACCCATTTCAAATTAATTTCATTCTGAATAGTTGAGAGGATGATGTAGTTTAATCAGTAAGTGAAATGGAAGTATTGTAAGCTGTTTAGAAATACTTCCCACGTTCTATGGCACAGTGATTTCAATCGAGCAGACCGCTGGAAAAATAAGAAATACACAGTAACAAACATTAATACTTTTCCTTCAGTTTAGCAGCATTTCGTTAGCCTCCTTTGCATTGGCTTCCACCCTTGATGTATTGATGTTAGCAATAGTGTGAATTATATTTTATTATGCTTATTTAGAAGGAAAAAAGGAAAGCTTTGTTAAATCTGGAACTTTTTGAGGCATTGTTATACTTATATCATTCTTGCTTATATTTTAGGAACTGGTTTTGGGTGTTATGTGGAGCTGTGTCGACTGGAAGATTTGAAGTTTGTCTATTATTATCTTGGTAATGAAAGATTAGCCAAGCAAATGAAACGCAGATGTTGACACCAACTTCATACCTAATCCTTGAATGACTGTGAACAACACCCAGAAAAACAAATGATGCCTGACACAATTGCTCACCACCCACTGACTGATGTTCAGCCTGAGTAGTGATTGGCCTCTCCCAGCCAGCTCCCCCCAGTTTATGTCCTGGCCCTGGTGTTCTAGGCTGTGGAGTATCCCCTTGGCCAGTTGGGCTCAGCTCCCCCAGCTGTGCTCCCTCATGGCTTCTGGTGCACCCCCTCTCTGGCAGAGCATGGGAAACAGAGAAGTCCTTGACTTAGAGTAAAGCACTACTCAGTAACAACCAAAATATCAGTAGTCTATCAACATTATTCTCTCACTAAATCTCAAGCATAATACTGTGCCAGGTACTAAGAAGAAAATTAATTCTGTCCCAGTCCAAACCAAGATTCCTCAGTTACAAAAGTTTTCTCTTACACAGAGGTGTTACTGCTACAGTTATAGTACAGGTCTCTGCTTACTGGAAGCTTGTTATGTATTTCACTTGCCATATTGTTCCCTGGCCTAGGGATAACCTAACTCTGTACATGGAAAGTAATAAGGTAAACGTTTTCTTTATGAAGGGTTTTAGTGCTACATCTTCAATTTGGCCCATTGTGGATTTATGGTTAAAAGGAGGAAGAAAGATACTAATTTTCAGTCTGAAATATTTTGAAAGCTTGTGGTGTGCTGCAGTCTTCTTTTTGAAAACTGAGGCTGATGAGTATCATAATGAAGGGCAGTGGTTATTGTGGTCGAATGAAGTTTCTTAGCCATTTTAGGAACACACAACTTGTATTTGGTCCCAACAGACCAAGTGAGCCACAGAGAAGCTTTTTGGGCCTAAAAAGTCATGTACAGTTGGCCAGAACTTGAAAACAGCGTAGAATGTGACTGATGGGCATTACAGCAAGATATGTATAACTTTGGTTCAGATAGGATTATCGTACTTTAACCTGTCCTTGGTTACATGATTTCTGAACAACAAGGGGCCTTTATGCATGTGTTCTGTGAGTTATGTGGTCTTCTGTATGCAATGTCAGGTATTGCATTTGTTGTTCTAGGTAAAGGTAAACAACTTTGTAACATGGGCTAATTGGTTTGGAATATTTATGAAAGTGTTGATTTTTAAAGCTAAATATAGTGCTATAGCTTTTTAAACTCATTCTGGCTGTCAGAAATGCTCACATGATCCTCAAAGTGTTGCTAAAAATGTTCAGTTTTTAAATACGGTAATTAAAATTGTCTGTTGTGAGAGCAGTAGATGAGACATTTCCTGCATTTGTAAACTAAGCATCCCTTTCACCCCCAGGTTTCCTTGAATCTCACTGTTTATGTTGGTGGGATCTGAACTCTTACTGAACCTTCTTGGAAGAAGGTTTACTGTTGGCCAAGGAGGGAGAGGGAGCTCTGCAGCCTGCCACCCTTCTCCATGACCTTCTGCTCTTTGATTTGGATACTTTTCCTTTGTTTTAAAGAGCTGAAGCCCTCAGGGAATACAGTAGTGGAAACTGGAACTTCAGACGTACATTTTCACTTTTAACTTTGTCATTAGAAGAAAGTCTCAGATAAAGATACTTTCCCTTGGGTATACCAAGCTGTTTGAGTTCTAATGTGAGTAGATACATGTATTTCTTCTATAAATAGATCTAACCTAAGTTTTCTTGCTGAGCTAGGTGGTATAGTCTACTCTTGTGCAAACTTCAGCTGCAGGAGAACCTGAACAAAAGATTTGTTTTCGCTAAAATGGAATTCAAAACAACACTCTAGCCAGAGTTTAGGTAGCAGACAGATGTAGTGCAGTTTTTTTCAAGATATCAAATGTCCAGATTTTTGGGGTTGCAATGATGGTGAGAAAACAGAGCTGTGGGACTGATGAGCAGCCTGGCTGTTGGCGCAGCCACTGCTCTGTTGGCTGCTCAGGGCTGCACCCTTGGTTTGTAATGCAAACTATTGCTCTGCATATTTTCAGTTAATTCTGTCTCTCTCTGTCTCTTTTCCTAGCCAAGAATGGATATGTTCATGTCTCTGACCAATAGTGCCAATATTGCTTTTCCCGCCAATATTTTGTGGGTTTTATGAAATAAACCTTCTCAGAAATTAATAAACCATAGACTTGGTCATACTCCCCAAGCTCAATCAGACCATGACTGACTACATCATATTCATTGCTAGGGCTAACATATGCCCATTCTGACTGTTGAATTGGGAAGACTGGATGTTCACAAAGTAGAAAATGTCACTACTGGTGCATGCTCTGTCACTCCTTCTATTGCCTCATGTACATGTTTACCTAACTTGAGAGCGGTCACATAATGAATACATGGTTCTTTCAAGCATTTGGGTTGCAGTTGTTTTGCAGAGGGTTATTATTTAATGGAATCGCTCTCTTCTGCTTACCCCTAATTTGAAGAACATGCTCTTTGTAGCACTAGGAAGAGTTGCTTAATTCAAATTATCCCTATGTAAATAAATTTTAAAACTTCCACTGTTCTTAGATGCATATGCTTCCTTGGCTTTTGTTTTTACCACACCATTTTGCATTTTATTCCTATGTCCTAAGTGAAAACTGCAATTCTGTCACAGTAAATCTGTTACAGTGTCAGCTGAATTTGAGTCGAGGTTTGTTAGTCAGTATCCTTAATTCTGCTAATATTGAGAAACTGACAGTCAATCTTTAAAAATTGAACAAGAGATTGAGCATTTTTGTCTGTATTGGATCATTGTCTTTTGACAGTGTCTTTAATTGTGCATTTTTGGTTTACTATTATCTGCTTGTTTGTCAGGAGATGATCTGTTTAAATTTACTGTGCTTCTAATGTAATGCTCAAGTATGAAAGGAATTTGTCCATTTATAGTGATTGTTACGTGACTGGAGCTCTAATGTCATTCTCAGAGAGCTTACTTATAATGTCAGTGTTATGATTCATGTTTCCTTGATCAGTTAAGCCTTTAAATATATCTGGCTTTGTGTTTATTGACTTGAGCATGTGCTAATCTGTGATATGTGGGAGCACTATACTCCTGCAAATCTAAACAAGCAGTGGTGAGCAGGATGGAGGCTCTGACACTGAACTTTTTCTGAAATCCTTCAGCACACTTCTCTGCAGTCAGGAGAGGATAACTTTTCTTTAGAAGCTTTTACCTTTAAATTGAAACAAGCAAAACCCCTACACCACAACAAACAAACACACACACAAACCTAAAAAAACCCCTATAAACAAAGAAACCAAAAATCAAGCTGTAAGTGTTATGGACTCCAAGCTTCATCCTGTTGAATGGGAAGTAGACGACAAGCATGGATGTAATCTCACCACAGCAAAAACAACAGTAACCAAAAGCCCAGAAATAGAGAAATAGCATAGCTTGTGTACATGGCAGGGGAGGATTCAGATGACAAAACAGTTCTGAGGCATGAGTAGCATGTTCTCTGTCAAGTACTGTGTTGCAGCCAGTGTCTGGGAGAAAAGGGTCTAGTTAATCACAACCCTGAATCTGCTCATGACATGACTTTTAACTTTCCATAAAGAAGAGCCTTTGTAGCACCAGTATTTTCAGTGGCAGACTAAGAGAGGTAAGCCTCGTTGGGAGAATTATTGTTTGAGGGTTTGTCTGCTTCTAGCATCTACTGCTACCAAGACACTTTTTTAAAGCTTTTGTTGAGAGGAAGATTTAACATAGGAGGGCTGTGTGTATAATTTCTGTTGGTAATGCACTGCTTGAGGTAGAACTCTTGATACATGAGATTAGAATGGAATATGCTTCATGTAACAAGGATTGTTCCTTGACATGTGGTTCCACTGTGAAAAGTGATTGGAAGAGGTGGCACATACTCAATACACAGCTTTTAAAAGTGGTTCTTTATTAGTGACAGAAGTTCGCTTGGAGTGAACTGTATTGGTCTTGCAGTTGAAGGCAAGTCTGTTGGCTTCTGCTCTAGTTAACACACAAAGAGCATCGCTACCCAGTATTACAGGTTCAAAAGCACCATGTGAACCAAAAGGGATCCAGCTTGCTTTGTATCTCAAGGGTTTGCTTGCAAGGCTGCTCGTGATTTTGAAGTGCAAGGCATCCCACACTTGCCTCCAACTCTCTTGATACTTATAAACTAAAAATAAGTTCTGCAAATCTTTGAGGCACTGGAAACACCAAACCTTTAAAGCTGTCTTTTGAACAGAACCATCTTTTGAGAGAAGCTCAAACTTCTAATAACCAGTGTAGAACTTTTATTGAAAATTAAATTACCTATCTAGTTGGCCTTGTTCTTTGAAATTAATTTATAGCATTGCTACCTTTTGCCTTGAGACAACTTAATATGGCAAGTGTATACACTGGAAAACTGCACCACTGCAACAACGACAAAAAAAAAAAAAAATTACTAACTTTAGCCTTTATCTAGTTAAGATCAGGCTCTGAATTGAATTCTCTTTGTGTGTTGACAGCTGAAGATTTATGTCTTCCAGCTCTGTTCCTGTTGCAGAGTTGACAGTAGTGACCTTTCTAAAAAAGGTCTTTATTACGGATTTTGCTCTGTTTACATTGTTGCCATAAGGGTTGGGATGAAGTACAGTATGTTAAAGCTAATACATCACCTGCTGACAGTGGTCTTATCTCTTTGGTAACTATTTCCCTCTCCCAATATGAAAAAAAATGCAAACATTGAGTGCAAGGATCACAAAAAGAAACTTAAATAATAGTTTTCAAGAGCTTTAGCATTGGTGTCTGGATTCTGTGTGCCCTGAATTTTTGTATCTGATTGTCCAAATGGCTGCATAATTTCTTTTTCTGGGAAGCTACTCTGAAAATATGTCTTTGCCAGATAAATGCTGCCAAGGGATAGAGCACAAAAAAAGCTGTTGGGTTTATTCAAGGTCTGTGTGAACTCTTGGGAGAAAGGAGGCAGCTCAGAGTGGGAGACAGTGGCACTCAGGTTAGATTGGCAGATAAGTAAGTAAAGCAGTACAACTTTATAGCATTAAGTAGTACAACATTAAGCTCCTCCAGTGGAAGGGTAGTGAGACTGGCATGAGGAACCAGACTTTAGATAACTTCCTGTTTCTCCAAATGCTGCTGTGTCACAGGTGCTCCATCCAGAATGGGTCTTTCAGTCCTCACTGTCAGTGAGATGATATTATTTTATGACTGACTTTCTCTTCCAAATACAGACTTAAAAACATAAACACAGCATTGTTCTATATACATGATTATGTACATAGTTTTAATATGTGCTTTGAAATCTCTCAACAGGGTGCTTCTCAGGCATCCTTTCAGGATGAGGAGATGAACCTCACTGGACCCACAGAACTGCTGTTGGCTCAGAGGGCCCGGCTCCCTAGCAGGTAGGAGCATCTTCTGTTTGGTGCTGGCTAGAGTGTGTTTTATCAATTTATGTGATACAAGACTGACTTCTCATTCCAGCTGCACCTCTGGTTCTGCACTGTGCTTCTCATCACCATGATCTCTTCCTCCTCCCACCTTTCCCACCCTAAAAATTGCATTCAATTCACATACCAGAGCACATATATGAGTATGACAGTCTCTTCCTCTTGTTGATGAATATGAATGATTTTTTGTGCTGTTCATAGTATAAGGGTAAAGGGGAAATCTGGGGTTTGGTTTCTATTCGGTCCTGCAAGTGTTTCATGTTTTAAGATGGAGGACGTTCTTAAATCATATATTATATCTCAATAAATAACTGTTTACTGAACCATATAATCCTAAAATTATCTCCTTTGGTTTAAGTGTCACCTCCAGTATTGAGTGGTAAGGTTATTACTTTGCTATATCCTGTAGTAGATTTTGTATCTGTGTTTATACACAGTGTAAACTATTGCTTATATTTGCAATATTTCCTTGTGCATGCCTTTACTAGAGAAGTCAGGTGGAATAAATCCTTTTCTTCTCTTCATTTTTGATAAACCTAGAGATGGCCTGTGCGGTTGTATATGAATGTGGTCATGGTCCCATTGACATTTTGGGAAATTACTTTTATTTCAACCAGTCTAAATTTTGAACAACACTTAGGTAAATATATAATCTGCATTGGAAACCAGTGAGGGCTGCATAGCCAAAACAAGAGGAGAGAAATCAGGTGTTCCCAAGAGGTTTAGTAATGAGCAGCAGCGTTTATTGCTCCTGAAATCAAAGGTAAAATTCTAAATGGTTGAAATGAAGTGGAAAAATAATAGTTTTGTAGATAGCATTTGTTACACTAAATTATCAAGCCAGGGTACCATAGTGTTAGAGAGTAAGTTGGTCAGATCCTCAGTGATGATGATGTTGAAGCATTTTCATGCTGCTGTTTTTCTGTCTCATTTTATAAGCTTAAATTTCAGTTTTGACTGGTGATTCAGGTCATGCTGAAGTCACCTTTTTGAGTAGGTAGAGGAATTCAGTTCTTTGTCCAGTATCTTGCATTTGTTGCAGAACTCTTGAGATACATATTTAGCACATTGTATAATTAAATTAAGAGGTGTTACATGACAAACTTGTGTGACAGCTAAAATGTGAAAAATTAATCTGTTTCAATTTTAATGATGGCAGATAATCATTTGCTGTAATTCTGCAGCTTATAGTTGTTTGTCAAAACAGTATAGATAAAACTCATCAAATGAACAGTATCTGCATGCCTTAATCTTAGACCATTTACCCTTGCAAACATCTGAGAAAAAACAGTCTTAATATTCCCATTTAACCTACATAGGGTCTGGGAAAGAGGCATGAATATGAACCCTTTGCCTGTGGGGAAGTTTGCAAGAGCAGGGTCTGGAACATTGCTGGTGGTCTAGGCCATGCCAGGATTTGTGGAGAAGGATCACCTTTCCTTTCACCACATGTCAAAAATTTGTCTTTTCCTTACAAGGGAATGAATTTCTCAGTTTTTCTTGGTTTTTAGTCATAATTTCAGTAATTTTATGGGCAATTTTATCATCTTGGTACAGTTGTAGTTTTCAACTCAATCTGTCTTGATCTTTCTCCTCCCTCTCAGAGGCCTCTGTCACCCAGTGCCTATGCCATTTTGTAATTCCTTCTCCTGCCTGCTGATACTGATACATATTTTTAGAATGGTCTCATCATGAAAAGGAACTGGAGTGCTTTTCCAGCTTTCCCTGCACCTGCCAGGCCTTTAAGTTACAGCTTGCTGATTAGTGTTCATCATGCAGGTATAGAACTTAGTTTAGTCGTTAATGCTATTTTCTGTTCATGGAATGTTGCTAAAGACTTCTACAGCTTGTTTCACCTAAGGTAATTATTATGCATCACCAAATATATGCACTCATTTGTCTCTTGATCCGTTAATTTGTAATGGGGATTAATCAAGCTCTGTGCACACTCTGTTCGTATTTACTGTTTTCCTTATGCCTTTACTAAGGTGTTTTAGACTATCTAAGTCCTCTTAGGAATTTTCTGAGAGCATATTATTGTTTATAGAGTTAATTCATTGCTTGCATTTGGGATTCTTCAGAAGGAGGTTCTGATAACTTGTTTGCTTCATAATTTGGTGGCTATTGGAAACATTGACAATGACGAAATCCCTTGTGATACTTTTTGAAGGTATTCAGTTTTCGGAGGTGGCCAGGTCTTCTCTGGCATGTTACAAACCAGACAAGGATAAGCTTAGGTTTCTGTAGCTCTCTTAAAATTTTTGCTGAATTCTGCCAACTGTCTTGACATAGGAACATGGAAGGAAAAGTGATAAAGAATATAGATTGGGACCCACTTGACTGATGCTGGAGTATCGATCAAGTACGTTTTGAACAGATAGGGAGCAGAGGGAAAGCTGATCAGAACAGGGTATTACCAAGAATCTTTTTGCATTGGTAATAGCGTATTTCTTCTTTTTTTCGTTTTTTTTTTTTTTTTTTCTTTTTTTTTTTTTTTTTTTTAAGAGGAATTTTCTTAATCTTGATTGAGATTGCATTGTCTGAAAACTATTGGCCAAAACCAACCAAATGAAAACCAAAACAAAATGGAGAGAAAGCAGCAGTTTTTTGCAGTGACTGTAGAGTAATTCTATCAAAATATGCCTTGTTTGTGGTTCCTGTGTCCTGAGGAAATTTTAAAAAAGACTGTTTTGCCTGTAAGAATTGAGATTGGTACTATGAGGAATTTTTCATCAAAATTGTGAATTATTTGGGAGTATTTGTAAAATTTTCCACTTTGTTCAAACAGTGAATATGAGAGAAATTCTGAACACAGTATTTTGTAAAGCAAGGTTATTTTATAGCTCTGAAATTCACAGGAATTTCAAAAGTCAAAGAATTTAAATTTTACAGCAATGATTTTGTTTTTGCTTGGCTTTTTTCTTGTAAGTCAAGTTTTTTAAACTGTTTTTCCAAAAGTGTTTTCATTAGGAGTAGGTTTAAAAAGGGAAATAATGAGTCACTAGAGACCATCTGTCTGACTCAATTATCTTTATTTGATTGAATGTAAGTAAGGAAGGTTTTATTAATAAAATAATATGAAATAATAAAACTATTTTTTTCACATGCAGTAACACAAGCATCTTAACATCTAATTTGTCTCCTTTATGAAGGAAAGTGTTACTCATAATTCTGATGTAGTCAGGTATTTTTCTTGTTGAATTTTTACATCATTAGGGCCATGAGGTACCACCAGGTCATTAACCCTTCATTTAAATAAGCCACATCAAGAGATGTTAATAAAGGTGATATTTCAGCCTAATTGTGAGTGACTTCATGCTGTAAAGAAAAGGCTATGGAAGAAAGAAAACTACTACTAGCCATGCTGCTTTCCCTGCTTTCCTTCTTGTCACTGAGTTTGGTAAGCTTTAAGGCCTGTAATGCTTGAGCAAAAAATAGCAGCTCGTCACCTGAGAAAATGGTCTGAGCCTTCTCATCAGAACACCAACCTGTCTGAGGTCAGAGTCACTTTCTAACTGCAGCCAATAATGGGTATTTCAGAGGGAAGCAGAGAAAAAGAGTACCATGATTAATATTTCATGGGTGAGAAGCCTAGTCAGTTGAACTTTAAGATCCAGACTTGGATTGTTTTATATTCCTCACTCAAGCAGGAAAACTGTTTGATTTGAAGAAAGTCAGTTCACTGGTTTAAGTAGGTGAAATCAGTTGCACATGGAGTAATTGAGTGTCAGTATGGAAGGGTTTGGGGTTTGCTTAGAAGTTAACGGGAAGTCCCTTTGACTGGATTCTTTTAAAACATTTCACTGCAGAAGTACTGGAAAACTTTTTAGGACTGTACGTATCCCTTGGGAGTCTGAAAATTTTAATTTGACATTTTGAGAATTGAACTTTACTATGGGAGAGACTTAAAACATTGGGTCATTGGAATATTTGTTAATGGAATAATGACAATCCTCTTGTAAATTCTGAAAGTTGCTTTTTTATTTTTTTTTATTTGTGAGTAAAGATGATGTTCAGGGTAAAGCCAAGCTAATGCCATCAGTGTAAAAAAAATGTGTATTTCTCTGTGCCTTTTTTCATGTTCTATACTAGGTCTGAAAGATTTTCATAGTAAGAACAGGGTCTTGATACTCTTTAGATGGTCAGGTAGATACTTGTTGCAGCTTTTAGCACTGAATTCCTTAGCACACTGTATGTGGGAATACTGGTTTTGAAAAGCTTGCTTGTCTCAGTAAAAATTACTGTGTTAAGAAACAGTAAACACGAATCTGCTTGGAAGTGGATGTTTAGCTTAATAGCAGAGGATTAGCTGGAACGCAAAGGGTAATTTATGCATAGATAATTCATTACGTGTTTTCATTATGTTCGCTTTTGCTGTCTTCCCACTTCTTTTTAACAGAGGTCAGGGTCAGTTCCTTGGTTTAAGCACTGTAGATACATAATTAAAGTGTAGCTGAAGCATTTTTTCCTTCTCTGTGTTTTCCTATTTTTAACCTACTGTGTCTTTCATTAGTCTAACAACAGAGAACTGGAACAATTTGATTTAAAGAAAAAAGACACAAAGCCCCAGTGCTTGCAGGCTGTCTGATTTCTCTCTAAAACTTCAGTGTTAATCTTGTGAGAACTAACTAATTTTAGTGTGGGGGGAAAAAAAAGTCTGGAATAACTAGATTAATGTGTTTTAGTTTGGAGAAGGTGAATTGTTTCCTCTTCAAACCTGAAACTGGAAGATTATTTTGTAGTAAATATTTGAACTATGTGGATAGTTTGTTTAGTGTTGTGTAGAATGGAGCAGCTGCTGTGTTCCTCTCCGATAAAAGAGTAACCAGTTTCCTTAACTGTGCCTGGAAAACTTGTCCTTGCCTGCACACTGAGTTTCTTTTTTTTCTCCTTGTAGGGTGCTCTCTAGTCCTATTTGGATATTGTTCTGATTTTCATCATTTGAGTTGTGTTCACACTACATAACTTCTTAAGTTTCAGCTTCTTCAGGGCTTTCAGGTTGTTTTCATCACAGGTTTGAGCACCTAGTTGAAAAGAGGGAAGGAAATATGTGGAAAAGGGATAGTGGGTGGGAAGTGCGCTCTCTGACAGGTTTCGTTTAGCTGACTACTCTGGAAGCCTCCTCTGGATGAATGGGGACAAATACTTCATTATCATCAGTAACTGTATTGGTTTAGTATGTGAAAAAAGTACATGGCAGAGGCATCAGCCTCTATTTGGAAAAATCTGTGCATGCTTCCTTTAAAATGCCCTGTAGGAATTTGACATCCCCTGTAGGCCTGTGTTCTCTGCCAGACATCAAGACTTTTTGTTGATGGACATTGTCTCTGCTGGAATGGCAGCACTGGAGGAAGAGGCATGGAACTGGATGTGCAAGTGAAGAACAAGCAAGGAGATACAGCTTAATAATCGCATCTGTGAGCTCTCTACATCTGACTGACATTTAATTTGCCTTTTACTTGGCTGTGGTCAATAAAAACACCACATAGCATCTTCAGAATATTAGCTGTGCTTTTCTGTTTGCAAAGGGAACATTGACATTCTGCACTGAAAGATTTTTTTTCAGATATGCCATCTTAGTGATCTGTACCTTTTCTTAAAAACACTTGAGAAAGTGTTGAATATGACTAAAATTGCAAAGGAAAATGCCATTGGAATGGTAAATACTTTGTGTTTACTCAAGCAGCAGGTTCTTGTGACATACACATGATGACAAGTTTTGCCCAGTAACTCATGCAGTAAGAAGCTTTTCTGAGGTACTGTCTTCACTGTGTCACCAAACAATTAATCTGCTTTAGGCTGTGCCTACTGCATTCTCCAAGAGCAATCCTACCAAGTGTTTGTAGCTGGGGAAGGTCAAAGCACCTCAGTGAACTCAGTCTTGCTGCAACAACACGTAATGTTTATTTCTGGAGAGGGTTCCCTTTTAAGCATCTGTGTGCTCAGTGGTTGGGATTGGTTCTTCAGTGTTCTTGGGTAGTTTGCAGAGAAGCTTTCAGCTAAGAGATCTTTTCCCTTTATGTAACTCACAAACTGCTAATTCTTGATACAGGTTACAGGAGAGGGAGCTATAGTATTCCACAGCAAGGACACAGCACATCTGAGGATCAGATCAATTCACGACTAAATATGACCATTAAATGTGCAGCACTCCATCTAAATTTCACTTACCATGTTGTCAGTGCTGTGCATGCTCACTAGTGATATGTACACTCTATCTCTTTGCTCAACATTACTTATCAGCATCTTTAATAATGTGCATGACGAGCCTTGTTGACAAATGTGATAGACGGTAAAGAATCTGTCAGAAATCAATAATGTCAAACAAAGAATTTAAAGAGTAAATGATGACAGCATCTTGGATCAGGTCATGCTGGACAGGTGTTCTCCCCTGAGTGAGACCTGAGGTACCATCAGTGCAGCAGGGGGAAGGGAGGTGCCAGCATGTATTGGAAGAAGCCTGAGTGGTGTGCTCTCTGGTCGGGGTGAACCTTGCACTCCAGAGAAATTTCACTGACATAAAGGCTTTTTTAAAGTTCAGACTTTTTGACTGCTGTAAGATTGTATCTCTATGTATTCCACAGAGACTGGGTTCCAAGTTCAGCAAGGGCAGTATTTCCTGAGGTAGGAGCTCTGTCTGCTCCTTGAAGAACAAGCAGGAGATACTCAGAGTGCAGCCTACTGAGGCACCCTCTGTGCATTGCTCACTGATGCTCCCAGCTTCTCATCCCCAACGAGGAATTCTACTCCAGATCTTTTATACTCATTTGATAGGCCAGACTTGTGTTTTCTTTTACTGCAAAAGGCATTTAAGCTCTGTAGGGGAGATTTCAAGGAGCAGTAGGTCACAAGTAGGTTACTAACTTCTGGAATTATTCTTTTCCTATTTGGGTGTTTGTTTTTAAAATGTGTTGAATATTGCAAAAAAAATGTGTAAATTACATTCTCTGTTGTCACAGTTATCAACCTGTAAGACAGTAATTCTGCTTTCTTCTACTTCTTTCTTTAATTTTTTTAACCTAGCTCTGTAAAACTGAGGAGTCCTAGCACCTGTGTGTCCCATGTGCCTTTGGAGTTTAGTAATTCATATTCTTAGAGCTAATCCTATTTAGGATCTCACTCAGCCATGCCCTGCTCCTGAGTACTGTCTCCAGTACAGTATAAACTGTAAGCCAGCGTGAAATAGTGCAGTGCTGAGTTCGGCTGTCCTCGTGGGCAGATTAAACCTGCCCAAAGAGGGACAGAACAAGTGAACGATACCAAATGTGTCTGAATCTCTAATCTTTGATGTTCTTAAACAAATTTAAAAAGCCCAAATCAAATACCAGATGTTCTGGTTTTTTAAATATTTTAGCTGTCCTGCGTTCATAGGTATAATATAAAAATAACATGTCCGCAAAGATCCATGGAATTTGGTGTGAAAGGCTGTTTTCTTCTTGGATGTAACTAAGAGTCCCATTTGTTTGAGAAGGAGAAGTCTATTTAGAGGTCTGAGTTTTTGAGTAAAATTATAATTCCAAAGTTCTAAATACATGTATACAGAGTGTGCTCTTATTCTGAACATTTACTGCTCTAGAACATCCATAAGTTTTAGGATGTACCAAAAATTTTTAACGTAATACATAATGTGCATGTGGGCTATTTTTTTTTCACAAAGAAGCCTATTTTTCTTAGTGTGTAGATATCATGTTCAGTTTAAAAATAAATTCATATGTTTTCTTTGGCTTTCAGCCTACTTATAACTGTAAGTACATTGATTTAACATGACAGCTCACCTGTCTGTCATGATAGCCTTCAAAAAAGTTCCTGCTTTGTTTTACAGTTGCTTAGGAAGACAACCCCTCCCTAAAGCACACAGGGTTATTTGGGGACAGCTATAACTTACTTAAATTTTCCATGTACAAATGAACACCCATTCACTACTTCTGATTATTTTCTGAATCTAAAGGGTTTGGCTGCTTAATTTACTTATGCGTTTTGATTTTGTAGAAGTTCAAAGGACAGTAAAAGTAGCCTTTAATTAGCTTTCTTTGTGTGTTAAGAGAATTGGAGGAAGTAGAAGATGGAAGAAAGAGGAGTTCATTTCCTATGCATGCATTGTTGAGGTTTTTGGTAACCACCCTGATTAGCTTTTCTAACCAGCTTCACCAGAAACAAATGTACTTTAAAAATTTTACAGGAAGATATTGTCAGGATTTCCGCATTTGATTAATGAAGTGGAGGAATACAGGAAAGAAAAATCCACAAATGCCTGTGTTGATGGTGTCTCTGTTATAAATACAGTAACATGTAAATCTGTTACATTGGGATCAGTGTTGGCTTGTTGTTCAGGGTCTCTCCATTTAGTATCTAGAGAACACAAATTCATTACAGTGCCAGTGTTTTTGGAAGGCCAGTTTACAAAAAAAAAAGCTCCCCAAAACTCACTCTGTCCCCTAATTAAAAAGAAAAAGAAAATACGAATTTATTTTCCGGTCTTATTTCATATTTAGCCAATCAAGCTAAGAATTATTGTATTTAGGGCAAATTGCTTCTCATTAATCATGGTGCAACTGGATAAAGGTTCATAAGAACAAAAAAATAATTCTGTGTTATTAGGAAGCAATGCCAGATTTTGTCTAAGGTCATTTGCAGTAATTGTGCTCCTTGCGAGAGGGCTTAGCTGTGACATATGGGTTGGTGTTGTACCTAATGTGGTGTAACTGTTCTGCCACTTCAGGGGTGATTACAGATTCCTGATGGGTTTCAGTGAATTTTTACTGATTCTTGCATCAAATCAAACAATCATAAGACCATGGGGTTAGAAAAATCAGTCAGCTGCCAGAGGAAAAGTCATCTGCTAGGTACTAGGTGGTACTAGGGAAAAATCACCTGAGGGCAAGGAAGGCAGGGTGGTTGGAAAGAGTCAGCTTGGTCATTTTATCTAGTAAACGTGTGCTCTCTAGATCTGGTGCACAGGGAAAGATCAGAAGTGTCTTTCTCACCAGCAGTCTGCACTTGGACAACTAAACTGAGTCTTTAACTCAGGGCAGTGTCTGAAGTGGCCGTTTGGTTCTGTCCTCACTGTAGGACTGGCATGCACACACAGCTCCCAGCCAGGGTGTTCTCAATGGATGTGCCCAGGAATGTCTGCCAGCCATTGACCCTGAGTGCTGCAGGTGTTCAGTACCATGGGAGAGGAGGGAGAGTGCTTTGGAAAATGGACACTATTATGGAAAGAAGGAACAAGGTCTGCTGAAATACAGACATTGCTAATTTTTTTAAGGTTCTAGCCAGTTCAAGTATCTTCCTTTTCAAGTCATGGTCACCCAGAACAGAGTTAAGGTCACTGTAAGGCTGGCAGTGTAAAATAGTCAATAGGAAGTGAAACAGCACATGCCATGAAACAGCGTAAGTCTGTCAGAGATAATAAAGAGATTTTTAATAGTGGTGTTTGAGGAAGGAAGCTTCTTGATAAAATGAGCTGAGTTGCACTACTGATCACAATTTGTTTTGTTCTTTGTTTGTCAGAGAGGTTGTATGCAACTGAAGGAAGAAATCATTATATTTAAATATTATTTGACTTGAAAACCTCAATACCCTTTCTTGTGTGATCTTCATGTTTCTAATGTGGCCACAGGGGAAAATTGAAGCCACTCACATGGAGCTTAAATTAAGAACATGTAAAATAACCTTCCCCCACTTTCTTTTTTATGATAAAGTCTCTCCTCACTTGAAAGCTTATTCTTTAATATTCTAATTAATTTACTTGAAGGTTAACTTAGGAAAATGTCTGGTATCTAATTCCTTTCCCTTTTAAAAAACACAAATGCTAATCTAAAACAATTAAAGAATTTCATGGCTGTTTTACATTTTATTTTATTTTCATGTATTAGTGAGCTCTGAGTCAAGTATTTTTTCTGCCCTTTCTGCTATCTGATCAATCAGGAATTTGTTTTTAATATGGAGAATTCTCTGAATAAGCTTGAGACGTGTTTCCCTGTGCTCTTTTTTAGTGAAATGACAAAAACAGTGGAGATTTCTGGGGAAGGTGGACCCTTGGGAATACATGTAGTGCCCTTTTTTTCATCCTTGAGTGGAAGGTAAGATATTTTCTTCATTGCTCGAGAAGTATATTAATGAAAGGATTTCAGTTGTGTTTATTTTAAAATACCTACTGTTTACCAAAAGGAAAACCAAAATTGGTCTATGACACTGTTTTTCATTTCCAAAGTATTTACTAGTCCAAGTTCTGTATAAGGCAACTACAGAATAATCTAGGCTGGAAAATACCTCAAAAATAGTTGAGTCCAGCCTTTGACTGATCTCCATCTTGTCAACTAGACCATGGCATGAAGTGCCTTGTCCAGTCGCTGTCAGTCAATACTAACATCTTTGTTCAGATGTGCCCTTTTAATTGTCTCTGGTTTTATTCTCTGAATGTAAACTGGACTCAGTAGTTTTGTGTGGTGTTGGGTTGGTTTTGTTGTGCTTTTGTGGGCTTGTTTGTTTGTCTTTGTTGTTTTGTTGGGTTTTTTTCTTCTTAATTGAATATCTCTGAATAGGCTCTTCCTTAGTGACATACCAGACAAGAAGAGTCAAAAAAATTGCTTGCCTGCTCATACCTCATATTTTTCAAGCCATCTTTCAGATTTGATTGCATAGCATTTATAAAATGTGCTCTATATCATGAACCTTTCTTTGTCACAATACAATTACTTTAATTATAAATGATTTAACAAAGTCCATCGAGATCACAAAAGCCTATTATAGCAGCGTGCTCATATTGATGTGCTGTAGTTAAGACTGCATCAGCATTTTCATTATAGCTGTTTTCCAAGCTATGTAACTTGGATGTGTTAAAAAAAAAAAAAAAAAAAAAAAAATCTAGGCTGAAATTTGACATACAGAGGCTTAGCCAGAGAGTTAATTTGACACTGGCAGCCGTGAATAAGGGATGGGAAATTGCCAGAGCCGTAAATGACACTGCTTTATAGTAAAATGGCTTCCTGTTACACAAAGCCAATTATTGCAAAAGTAAAAATTGTCTAATTCTTAAATGTTTCTTTACTTGTCAGCTTTCATGTAGGACAGAGAATGTGAAGGATTGAATTACCTTGAAAAGGTCTGTTTTCTTGGCAAGCTCTGAATTTGTAAGTGGACCAAAATTAATTCAGATTGTTTTATTTACCAAAAGGGAAAATAGATGTCCATCTGCTGCCTGTAAAAATGGCATCACTATCTTAAGAAGAAAGTTGGTCTTCAATGGCAACTGTAATAAAAAAGTCCTTGGCTTTGTGGGCTTCCTGTTTGTCTTGAGAAAGCTTGTGTTTGTTACCCATTCTGGAATAGAGTGGAGCTCTTTGATATAGGTTTTCCATAAAGGTTGTAGTGTGCACGCTGTATTTCAAGATCATTCAGTAGAACAATTCTGACGAAATTGCAAGCTATGAAAATCAGTAATTGTTGTGGCTGAAATGCAGTTTTGAACTCAAGTATCTCTGTGTTGAGTGCAACTTTTAAAGACCTGGAAGAAGTGTTCCTTGGTCTACATTGTATTCATGTTTGTATGTCCTTACTTACAAATGCTTTTGGGGATCTGCTGAAGTAGAGGGGTCTTTGACTGATGAACTACTGCTTGTTTAGGTAGTTGTCTTTACATCTCAGTGAGCCTTGGCAGAACTGTACTGATACCTTTGTTAAAGCACTGGACTGACTTAAATGGCTTGACCCTCCTTTTTAATCTAGCCTGAGACTAGAGTATAAATCGTAACTCATCGTAACATGAGAAAGTACAGAAGAGAATCTTTTATTTCTTTTGGTGACGTGGTAGAATTTATGAAGACTTGCTGGCCATGACTGACTGGATCTGGTATTTCAATTGTAAAGTTATCTTCTAATAAGGTAATGCTAGCCTGGTGCTGCTGCAGGCCAAACTTTTTCCACAGGTCATTAAAATATCAGATTAATTTACAAAATCTTAGTTTATACAGGAACTACAAAAGTAATAGAAATAATTTCACCCCTTTCTTTTGTACTTAAATATCATTAAAAACAGGAAATTAAAATTTAATAGTGCATTAAAATGCTAAAATTTTGGCTGTGGAAAAAAGTTATGGGGGAATGAAATCAAGCTGCCTCAGTCTGTGTAACTGAAGTCACATGGGCCATACAGCACACAGAAGTTTCAGACAAGTAGGCAATCCTATTGCATTATAGCAATGCAGTATCTAAGCACACAGGATTAATGAGCAACCAACTTAATTTATAATTTTGTTTATTTCTGTACTTTTACTGGTTTGCATTTTAACATAGTTGTATTTAATTAATTCTTAGGGTTAAGGTTTTTGATTGCCACTGATCGCCGTGGCCCCTCACCACCACTGCCCTTTTTTATACTTTAGGGGAGGATAACGTTCATTACAAGAGAATCTTTATGCTATTAAATCACTTTTTTCTGTTAGTTACTTCAAAAAACTAATATTCAGTAGGAACCATTTTTTTCTCTTAGCAATTGTTAGGAAAGAAGTACAAATTTTTTAATGTTCTTAGACAGTAAATCCAAAATCAGATGCACAGTGAATGTAGTGTCACTTGAAATAGTTAATGGTGTTCTGTGAATCTGTTGAATGGACTTAGACATGAGGGGAAGTCATGAATCTGAGACAAAAATACAGGACTTCTGTTTGGTGATTGGAGTGCTGGCACATTGAAAATTGCACGTTAATATTTTATAGAGTTTAACCAATAGAAAATGTCTCTAAAGGTCATATTTGATGATCATCTTTGATGCTGAAGTGGTATGGAAATTTAGTGGACAAAGATTGATTATAAAAGTTCTTCACAAACACACAGTTGTCAGGATTTTTTTGGACACTGTAGTGGTATCATTGGATATAGCTATGTTGAATTATAGTTTGCAATACTGAGGTGTTCCAGGTAGGTGGGGATTAGCCTAGTGCTCCCAGCAGAGTTATCAACACTGGAATTTTGCACCACCTGAACTAGCTCACTTACTGCATTATTCTGTGCTGCATCTCTGTTTTCACTTACACTTACCTTGTTAACAGACAACTCGGGTGTTGATGGTCTGCTACTGTCCTGCCACATGAATGAATAGTATTGCTGTCTTGTATCAAAGCAAGAAGCTTTGGCAACTGAAAACTTTCAGAGACATTTTCAGAAGTAGAAAAGTCAGTATTTTTTTGTCTTATTCTAACTCCTGATTATTTTGTTATAGTCAAGGTAGAAAATTACTTTTAATCTGTTTGTGCTTTTCTTTGGAGAAGTGGCAGAAAAATACTGCATAAGCTACATTGACATTTTTAACTGGAGAGGGATGTAGGTGTTTTCCTCTGTTTCTCCAAGCCTGACATACAGGACTTAATGCTCCCCAAGTTGTAGCAAGTAGTGAAGCATTTGTGTACAGCTATTATTCATGGTATTTTTTGGAATTCCCTCCTTTTTCATTAGTATATCAGCTGAAACCTTTCTTTGCGTTAAGCACTTCATAGATTGAGAGGCAGTCTACTCTATCATTTCATACACAGTAGAGAGTAATATCTATTTTTAGTTGCTATAAATTCATATCAGTGCAATAAGGATATTTTTCACCTATGTTTTGCCTTTTAGGATGCTGGGACTCTTCATCCGTGGTATTGAAGAAAACAGCAGATCTAGGCGTGATGGTCTTTTCCATGAGAATGAATGCATTGTGAAGATAAACCATGTAGACCTTACAGATAAAACCTTTGCACAGTAAGTGCTGGTTTTCTAATACTTTTAACTAGCCAGGATTTTCTACAGTGCTGTGTTTAAATGATTTGTAAAGGAATTAATACTTCTTTCAGAAAAAAAGGCCTATAAAACTGGTATGTGACAGAAACTTCGTAATTTTCTTTCTGAAACCTCCAAATAAGGTGAAATTTGAGGGGTTTTAGTGACCTTATGGTGCTTAATTTAATAACATTAAGTTTTGTAATTGCTATCTTCCCTTTCTAGTTCTTCTATTACTTTCACCATATTCGTTTCATAATTTTTTTTCTTCATAAGACCTTCAGAATAAGTCAACATCACAGCATGGTGTTTAATGTTCTTTTGCAAGTGAAATAAGATTTTTTTATTGTGCTGCAGCTTTTTGAGCATTCATTTTTTTAAAAATACTTCTACTGTCAAACTATGATTACATGAGCTAAATGCAAAGTCTCACTTCTTATGACTTTTATTAAAAGTCTATTGACATTTATTATCTATCTCAAATATTTTTTAACTAACCAGTTGTTTTGATCATCTATGAATTAATGTGACATTGTTGCACAGAAGAATAGCCTCTCAAATTTCACAGATACTTGCTGTAGTAATTAAATAGTAATTTGCTTTTGCTTTTAATCCATGTGTTTAGACAACTGAGTGATTGTTTATAATAGAACAAAAACCTATTGAGATGTCAAGGGAGTCGAGGCTTAACTTTCTAAACATTCAGCCAAATGTTCAAGACTTCTAGACTAAAATCAAATACAAAATTTCACAGTTAAGAATAAATATTTTCAAAATAGGTTTACATGAAACCAGTATAGTTGTCTAGTATAGGTATTCTTGTTTCCAAACCTTTTTCAGTTACAGCTTTCTGCATATTTGGTAGTAAAAGCATTCTACTGTGTTATAGAACATGCCATACTCTTCCATCCTTGGAAATTCCTAAATAAAATATCAATTTTAGCAGAACATAATTGTTGGTGTCTTGTTAAAACATTCATTGCCCCACTGTGCAGTTTCATAATGAAATTTTGCAAATAAGGTTTTGCTTGAACGAAAACCTCTTTTTTCAAAATCATGTGATCCTTTCTTCACAATGTGTTGTCTCCTCTGTGGTTTCTTCTGAATGTAACTAGATCTCCAAAGGCTCTCAGCCCGTGTGGTTTTTGTGGAGTGGAGCACTATGATTGTTTCTGTAAGGTTACTAGATTTTGGGGCAGTTTGAAATACTTCAGGAAATTTTCTAGTTCTCTGTCGGACTTTCCTTCAAAATGTGACATGCAGGACACTTATTTTCTAACAGCTTGTGTAAAGTTTTGGGAGTTGAAAGGACTATTTACCATAGGAGTTAGCTTAGAGAGGTCAGTCATGTTAGACTCTCTCTCTCATTGGGAGAGAGGGAAGTGACTTAAAGGTGATTCAGAGCAGAACCTAATTTTGTTGAAGTTACCTTATGTTACAAAACCAAGTAGCGTGGTTGCAGTGGCTTTGGATCTGAGGAAAAATAATATGGATATTGAGGGTTCACTGTCTGTTTGGGAACTGGGGAGAGCATTTTAGATGAACTCCAGCATACTCCCAAGTTTTACATTGTTCTGCTGTTTTTTTCCAAAATATCTTTCTACATCATCTCTCTTCCCTGGCTGTGGAGAATGGCTCAAGAAAGACTCCTTCAAGGTTGAAACTAATTTCTGTTAACATGCCTTTTAGTTTTCGTCTTGCATGACATAACTGTACTAACCTGACAGAAGTCCAAGTTACAGAAATCCACAACTGTAAAAGATACAACAAAGTATTTTACCAATTACTGTTGACCCAGAAATAGCAATCAGATTCTCCTTCGAGAGAAAAATATGTTGGCTAGTTTCAAATTGGCTTTTCTTCATAACCCTTGTAAAAGCTGTTGTAACACTTAGACTGTTGCACACTGTCTCTTTCTAATTTCAGCAGAGACTTTATAGCATTGCTCCTGACAATTGCTTGTTCTGCAGCTGTAACAGCAGCAGCCTACTTGCTGTATTCCTGTGTTTATAATAGCTATATATTGGGACTGTTGGTCTGCTTTTTCATTTGCTACTAATCTATTCAATTACATTCTGTTATGATGCAGAGTTTCTAGCACCTCTTTTAACTGACTCCCTTATTTCTTTAAAATGCACTTGGGGTCTCAAGAAATATAAATTTCCCCATTCATTATTTTTTCCCTTTGAAGTGCAGCCAGTTATTTTGCCCCTGAAGACTGCATTTAGACTTTCCCATTAGGATGTCTTGAGTGATTTTCACTAATTTTTGTTTGAAGGAGATCTTATGTTTTCTCTTGCATGTATTTTAAATATTAATCTTTTGAAACTGAGTTATTAAATTACCTTGTAACATATGACCAAGTGGCTACTTGCCACGATGAAGATGGGGTGTGAAAGAAACACAGTTATAATTTTACATCCTTTATGTTGGAAATGTGCCATGGTTTCCTCTATCAGGGTAAGGTTTGTCCTTGAGAGCTTTGACAAGCTGTAGGTGAACAGATAACCTATAACCTCTGCAGACACTCTGTGGCACTGTCTGTTACAGCTCTGAAACAGAACCCTTGAGGGTGATGCTCAAAGAATGCCTTCCTACAACATTTCCCATTTACCTTTCTTTTCCAAGTTTGAGGTTTCTCTCTGGCAGTATCGCCTGTCAATGAATATCGCTATTCTGACTCTTGATGCTCAATACATGTGGTGTGGCAAGGATGGTTCTTTCCCACAGCAGTATCCATTGGGACTGACCCCTGACTTTGATGTCTTCATGCTACAGAAAACCCTCTTAAAACAGCCTCTCCTCACCTACAGCTGCAAGGTGGATGTACTGTGCAGCTCTGTTCATCTGGGAAAGCAGTAGGTGTGTTTTCAAGACATTTGTATTTACAGTGGCTTCCTTCCTGTGTCAATGTAAAAAAAAAAAATATTTCATGAGTACTTTCAACATTGATTCCTGTTATATAACTGAGTGTAAATTCAAAGCCAAGACTTCAGCCAAATAGTGACTCAGACTGACAAACACACCACAGAAGGGTAGGAGATAAGTACAGTATTCTTAGAAGGGCTCCATGATTTGTTTATAATTTAATGCAGCCATTACTTCCCCTCTTGCCCCAGTTCAGCTAAGCAGAAGTTTTCAGTTTTTCATTCTAAAAATTCGCTTCAGCTACTTCTGTTTGTACTCAAGTTGCCTTTTGCAGTATGGAAGAAAATCAGAAAACCACTTCAACAGAAGATAGGAGAGGAAAGCATAGAAAGAGGGAAGTCTCCTTTGTTCCTTTAGAATACAAGGTTTGATGTGGCTTGATTGACCATATCTACAGGTTATTCAAAATCCAGGGAAGGCTTTATGAACAGTTCTTTTGGTCAGCTTGTCCTAATTGCCTTACAATGCACGGGAATCTGGCATGGTATTGTTACCTGGTATCAGTTCACAGAATCATAGAACGGTTCGGGTTGAAAGGGACCTTAAAAATCTTCTCATTCCAACCCCATAGGCATGGGCAGGGGTGTCACCCACTAGATCAGGTTGTTCAGGGCCCCATCTAGCCTGGCCTTGAACATTGCTAAGGATGGGGCATCCACAGCTTCTCTGGGCAACTTGTTCAAGTACCTTATTACCCTCTGAGTAAAGAATTTCTTCTTAATGTCTGGCCTAAATCTTTCTGGTTTAGTTTAAAACCATTCTCCATTGCCCTATCACTATCAAGGGGAGTAGTTCCATTAAATGCTCTAACACAGTTTCTGGTGTTGCATTTGAACACATCTGTAAAAATACTGATTATGTGAAGTCAAAGGTTATTCTTTGAAAGGTGTGAATAATATCAACCTATTTATTTATCCATTTATGTAAACACAAATAATTGCACCATTTTGATCACCAGGGTTTTTTCTAATGTCTATGTATCGCATAACCTCATCCTATTTTATTGCTGTGGAACCAGCCAGCAGTTGCATTAAGGATTACAAAGGAATCTGAGGAGCAATTAGACTGGATTTGGAAGAAATGGAGAGTTGAGCTTGCTCGGAGTAGATGTATTCACTAGAACAATTGGTGATGAATGCTCAGTGTGCCTCTATGCCAGCAAGAAAATACGTAACAGGCAAGCACTTGAAAAAAGCAGCAAGCCATAACTTCAGCAGTCTTTTGATAAGCTTTTGCTATCAGAACTTCTTTCTGATGCTCTGCATGAAGAAATGTGTTCATTAGTTTATTCTGGCTGATGTGTTTTTGTAGCAGCTTAGGAATTCTGACAGATATGCTGCTCCTATTTGAAATGTAAGGGAATGCTGTAGTTTTGAAATCTTATTTCATGTGTACTTTTCTAAAAATGAGCTTTCATAGATGTGAATATAAGGTAAACTTTCATCTTATCAACTATAAACAACTTTAAATTTTGCCCAAATTTTCTAGTTTGTCATAGGAATTTTCATACCTTTCTTTTAAAGGGCTCAGGACATCTTCCGTCAGGCAATGAAATTTCAAAGTGTCATCTTGGAAGTCCTTCCTCCATATAACCGAGAACAGTATGAGAAGTCTGCTATTGCTCCTCTTTATATTCTGAATAATGAAGAAGGAGTTACGAAAACAAAAATTCCACCTCCTCTTCATCCAAAACCTGCTGTGAAAACAATTAATATTTCTGGAGCAAGCTTTGAGCCAGGTGTACAGGGAACACTACAAGCTAAGAGCCCCAACCTCCCACGTCTGGGTAGAAAGCCTTCTTCTCCCTCACTGTCTCCACTTATGGGCTTTGGCAATAAGAGAAATGCAAAGAAAATAAAGATTGACCTGAAAAAAGGTAAGTCTTTGGGGATGGTATGATTAATTCGGTATCATGTTCTCTATAGTGATACCTTTACTTTTAATTTAAGAAGTGACATTGAAAATACAAGCAAGTTATGTTGCAACCATGTAAAGTTCTAAAACTTTCAAAAGCTATAAGAATGTAAACAGTAATGTTGTCTACAGTGGGCTTTCTCATAAATTTTGGATGTATGTTATCCACATTTACTGATTAGGACATCTCTGTTACTGGCTCTGGAAGCAAATCCATTAGCAAAAAGTGATTTTAAGAGATAGTTCAGTCTTTTCACAAGAACAGAATAAAAGTTTGAATTATTCTCTGGTGGCCTTTATTATTTTATTCAACCTGCTAATTGACCACAACACTGTTATGACATTCTTTTAAAGATACGTTTAAAAATCTATTCTGCTCTGTTTCATGTTTTCCAAGAGCTTGACCACAGATTTACCTCTTTTTTTTTATTTTCTGCAAACCTTTTTTTTTTTTCCCCTATCATATTTATTCAGCTGTCAGGAGGCCAAATTTGTGTGTATAATCTTTAATAGCTGCAACATGCAGCTGTCTGTCTTTGAATGGAATAACAGGTTTAGGAACATGTAGTAAAATGTGCTTAAGAAATTTTCAATTAGCATTTTATAGTATTATCTATTTGATTTCTGTCTCTGATTTGACTGAGAGTTAATTTTGATCCTAGAAGTGGCCCTTTTAAAACCTGTCTGTAACTTTATTCTCATAACACATTATGAATGTAATCAAGCTCTCATTTCTTAATTTTTGTTGTTTCTTTACTTTGATCACTTATTTTTACTTCTGAGCTCTTCAGCTTTGTGTTAATAAAACCTACTTAAGAATTTCCTCATTCTAGATGTAATGCTTTTGATTTTGAAACATTTATATTTTTAGAAATTATAACAATGTGATACTGACATGATATCTTTGAAAACTATCACATGGGTAGTAATACTGCTCAATATAAAAAGATTTTTATGGACCCTGATATTCTCAGTGATTTTAGTGGCTTATAAGCAATACCTGCTAATATTTATTTTACTCCCTAATTATTTGTTATAACATATCTGTTAACACTTGGTGTTGTTTATTTCTAAGCAGCAAACAACTTCACTAATGGAAGCTTAGATACCACTTTGTCCTTTCTGAACAACACATCATCAAGTTTTGCATTCAATCATGTAATATTTTTCCCATTTACCAAATTTTGGTTAAATCTGCTAAATTATACTTATGCTCATAAATAAACAATTCCAATTGCTCTAATTCTATGGAAAATGATTGACATTAAACTGAAGACTAATATTGAAATGACCTAAAGAAAAGGTAAATGTTTTTAAAAGGGAGGTTTTTCTTGTTTATTATTATTATGTGCTTACCCAAGTATTTCCATATGTAGCTGTTTTAAGTGGGTTTTGGGGTGTGTTTTGACATCAATAGACTTCTCTAGACCATACAGAAAGTTGGCTTATGTTTACACTTTTTGTTTGCTTTCTTATTTTTTAAGAGTTAACCTGAATGAGTCTTTGGGATATCTTGCTGACATTGTTTGCTTACTTAATGATCATAGTTTACATGTTGAAATTTATGTTGTGAGCTCTTTGTCTGATATTCTAGGTCCAGAAGGACTTGGTTTCACAGTGGTTACCAGAGACTCTTCAATACACGGTCCTGGTCCAATCTTTGTGAAGAATATTTTACCAAAAGGTGCAGCAGTAAAAGATGGTCGTTTGCAGTCAGGAGACAGAATCCTGGAGGTCAGGATAAACATCCTTTATATTTGCATTGCTTAAAGTTGATCGCTAGCTTTATCATAAATCTTTTATTTCCTCATACATATTATTGATGTATGGAACTGCAATTCTTGCCCTTGGTTTAAAAAAGTCACTCTCACAGCTGCTATGCCACTTGTTTGCCAACAAGTGTTTTACACCGTGAGGTGGAAACATGGTTCTTTCCACAAGGGTCCATGGGGTGTTTGAACAAGGGGAACCTGATAAGATCATGGTTTTTAAAGCACATAAATATATCACTTTAGGACAAAACAATGTCCTGCATCTTCAGCCACATCCAAAAATCTCAGATTAATAACAAGCTGGTAAAGTGCTCATTTTAAAGCAATTTTGCTCAAATCGGTCTGTTGAAAATTTTCAGATATCTTGTGACTTACAATCTTATTATCTAATGGGTTATTTCTACTTACTAACTTCAAAAAGCTCTTAAGGTAAACAGTTTTAATTCTAAGGTCTTGTTTCTGCACTTTTCATCTTCAAAGTGCTTTACAAACTAATTAAGCCTCACAAGCCCCCTGCAAGGTGGGTAAGTACTACAGAGCTGCTTTAACAGATGGTGAAATGAGGAGGAGAAAGGTTAAGTAATTTGTGCAGGGCCAGAGGGGAGACAGTATGAGAGCTGTTGCTGATTCTTCTTTGCTCTCAGTCACTGAATGACGCCTGTGTTAGGTGAGGGGAACCTAATAAACCTGCTAAAAGGCAGTCACACTCCGAGATAAGACATGCTCTGTTCTTTTGTGGCTGGTAGGTGAATGGACGGGACATCACTGGCAGGACCCAGGAAGAGCTCGTAGCTATGCTGAGGAGCACAAAGCAAGGCGAGACTGTCTGTCTGATTGTGGCTCGTCAGGAGGAGGCCTTTCTACCTCGAGAGCTGGTAAACTTATTATTCTATCCCAAAGAGGGATTTTGAAACAATTCCGTGGTTAAAAACTATCCCAAGAAATAGGAATTATGTCAGCTGAGAAATGCCAACAATAGATAGATAGTTACATAAGGCCTGTTTCCAAGAAGTCTTTATACTTACATTTGATTTTGAGGGATACTTGATTTTTATCTACTATAGATGCAATTCCGCACAATCTGATTTTTCATCCCTAAAAATGACAGCATAAGCATAACTCACAGGGGAATACTGTAAATTAATTTTGTAAGTGTGAGGTCAAGCATAACTAAAAATGGGTTATTCTCTTTCAGAAAATTAACAAGCTTTAAACCAGAAATTTAAAGGGCATGTAATGAGCCTGCAGCTTGTCAGTAACAAACTAGTGAGAGTGGCTGCCCCCAGGAGATGTCTCCTAAGCCAGGTGCCCAACTGCACAAGTGGGGAGGAATAGAATTCTGCTGCACTCCTCACAAATTTTGGAAGCAAGCTTTTCCTTGGCTGCTAGCCTTTGACTCAAAAGGCTTTTGCTTGTCTTTTTCCCATCTCAAGTGCTTGATTTTCACCTTTTGTTTTTTTTATTAACATTGGCATTAAACTGTGTTCTCTTTTCTCTCACATGGAGAACTGAATCGGAGTAAAAGTGCTATCTGATACATGCTTGTTTCCCTCAGAGAAGGACATTTCTTTGGTTGCCTCTTCCTTATCTTGATTGATGGCTATACTTGACCTTTCATGAAGTCCTCAGGATAAGGGAAGGACAGCATTTCCTGCTTTTGTGTCATTTTATCTCCTTCAAAGAACACAAACCAGCTTCATCCTTTTCTTAAGA
Source organism: Sitta carolinensis (assembly GCA_032173965.1). Classification (NCBI taxonomy): domain Eukaryota; kingdom Metazoa; phylum Chordata; class Aves; order Passeriformes; family Sittidae; genus Sitta; species Sitta carolinensis. The sequence continues at coordinate 25,462,198 of CM063288.1, forward strand.
TGCTGCCTTCTTGCTTTTCCTCAAGATTGTTGTCAGGATCTACAGAAATCCCCCATTATGTTTCCTCATGAAACATTGCTGACAGTTTCCTCTTGTTTCCCTTTTACCAGTTGGACCTTGTTGAGGTCAGAGCTGCCTATGACAGGATAGGGAACTGGAGGGGCATTCAGGTTCTCTCATGTGAGTCTTTTGTCTTCTGCTGTTGGTGCCCACTTTTACTTGTGAGCAGTTATAAAGTGTCATAGCAAAACTATTTTTGTATCCATTTTTCTCTTTTATTGTGTAATTTTTAAGAAAGGTAATGGCAGTTTTCAACCTTGTAATTGGGCATTTGTTGCCAATGATTTCCAAAGCACCAAAGTTTCTGATTGCATTGCTCTGCTGAGTAAGCCCTTAGCTGTAGAGTCAGTGTCTGTGTGGATCAGAGGGAAGTTTCTGAGTCTTAAAGTACTAAATTATCTATTCTATATGGAATTTCATTCACCAGCTCTTCTAAATAAGAGATTAGTTTTTGAAAAAGCAACCTTTAACAGTGTTTTCTTCTGGGGTTTTTTAAGTTATAAAGTACATTACTTTAAAAATGTACTTTTAAAAGTATGCATTCTTCTTTTCTCTCATGTTCCCCCAACATTATACATTATTATGTATTGTCATAGTGCAAATTCTGCTGGAAATCACTGCAGCAGTGAGTGGGTATAAAAGATTGAAAGAATCTAAAAGCTGTTTATAATTTTTACCTGCCACAACTGTGTGATAATAAATTCTAGTCTCTTCAGCGAGGATTAACTACCTTTCAAAAGGTGATTTACTTATGACTGGCATGATTGAAATCCAGGAAGTAGCCACATTTGTCCTGCTGGGTTGACCTTCTCTTAGATTGCTTTCCCTGTGAAAGAGTGATGCACAAGTGATGGCCCTCACTGTAACAGTGATGATGTGGGAATTCTAATACTGCTCTGTGTTCCTCGTTATCTCAATCAAGTACAACATAATACAAATGAGAATTTCTGAAATACATTACATAAATTTATGGAACCAGCCCATTTAAATTAAAAAGCCCTTCAGCAACATCTGGTAGCTTACAGCAAAAGTGTGACTTACCATCCCACTAAGCTACCAGATGTTGATGCTAACACAATGCCTGTTAGAATTCATGAGGTGTCTGAGAATCGTCTCAACAAAGATTAAAAAAAAAATTAAAATTGGTTTAGCTTTTTTGTTTGGTTTCAGCTTTAGCTGTGATATTATATTGGACTAATCCTCTTCTACCTTAGAAGTTACAGTACTGTTTTATCAAAGAGGAGAAAAATGCCAGCACTTTAAATGTTTGTTTTTGGAAGGAAAAGCAGTGGATAATCCAATATTTTTCAAGGACAGCTGTAACTGAGTGCCCTGATGGTGTAGCATGCATGCAGAATTTACTTGAATACCTGGGGATTTTGTTAATGCCTGGCAATAATACAGTAATTGCTTTATATCAGACTAGTTGTTGCTTTGAGCAGGCCTCCAGGGACTGTAATCTGAGGTGTTTTCTTTAGATTCCCTGTTACCTTTTGAAAGGAAAAGGAGAAGGGCCACCTAGTAAATGTACCCACTCCCCACAGTTTCCTGTGGCAAAGATACGTCTGGAATCTGGACCCACGAGAACCATGCACAAAACCACTTTTGAGCATGTTACTCCACTAGAAATGGGGTTTTATGTGGATTTGCTGGAGAGAATTTGATAACTGCATGGGCACGAAGCAAATAATGTAATGAAGTCACAATGGGTAGCATTTGATTGCATGGGTCTGTAATAATATAATTTGACTTTACCTTGGATTAAAGCTGCAGCTTGGGGAAAGCTTGGTCTCACAAATATTTTCTGTTCAGTAAGGTAGATGGGAACACAGTTTGGGTGTTTTGTTACAGTGATCTATGCTTATGAATTGCTAGCAAGTAGAAAAATATATTCAGAGTAGCAAGCCTTTGCCACAGCAGCTGAGGTGTGATATGGAGGAGGATGATTCAGTGTTGCAAAAAAGCATTATTAAATTATAGGGAATTTAGGCTTTGGTTACACTGGCCCTTGCAACATCTGAGACTTATACAGTTGCAGTGTTTGTGTATAACAAGGGAAAAGAATTGAAACCCAGTATTTGTCAGGTTTTTACTCCTTTTTTTTAAAAAAAGAAGTGTCTCTAATGAGATGTTTTTTAAAATATGTATATTGAAACAGAGCAGTGAAGCAGAATTTGGACCAAACACAAGCTATCCTCTTTATTATCCAGTTAGCCAAATGTTCCCAGTAATTCATGCCAGCTGTTGACAATGTACCAGCTAAGTAAGGAGCTGATTCCAAAACTCAGGGGGAAGATCTTGATTCACTTAATTACCACAGTCTGTGGAGTGGCTGGTGATTAGTGTGTTCGTTAAGGTGCATTTGGGTTTTTAACTGTGTAATACTCTAGGAAAGAAGATGGTGAATATTACAGAAAGAAACTGGTTAAACTGAATAGGTTTAGATTTTCCAGCTCCTCACAAAGTGAATGGAATGCACATCAAACTGTGGCTATCATTCTACTGTGTTTTGGAAATACAGTGTTTTGATCATGTCTCTGTTGCATCATGTTTTTTCTGTAGGGAATATGTGTGATCTGAAAGTGCCATTTCTTTTAATAATGATGCCAAAATTATTTGCTTCCCCTTCTCTTTCTTTATTCTCACATTGGTAAAACAGAGAAAACTACTTGCATGAGAACAGCTCTGGTGCAACCCATTCTGTGCTATGATCCTTTGCAATTCTTCATTCTGTATGATGCACTCGAGCAGAGGAATGTGACTTCTGCAATTGCCATAAATAGTATAGCACCAAAAATATTTGCATATGTTTTTCTGTAAGTTAGAGCACATACATTGTAATTTTTGTATACCCTTTGTTTTTTGTTTTAAAGATCTCTTTGACTTACCAGTTGCAACTGTAATTGATTTTTCTGGGGTTTCTTGGCATATTAACTATTCCTGAAGAATGGAAAGGGAACAAGCCATCATTTTTATGACAATACCTTAATGCACAACAATGTACTAAACGTGGTGCTGGTCTTTAAGTCTTTTTTTACATGTGCATTATACAGGATGGAAGGTAGCAGAATGAGTGGCAAGTTCAATTAAGCATTTTTTTTCTTACCATATGATTAACTTTTATTTTTTAGTCTTCCCCAGTTAATTTCTTCCACTGCCTTGAACTTATATGCCTGAAGGAAAACCAGTTGGCCTATTTGTTTTTAATATTCAAAGTTTAATTTCTATTACTTCCTTTTAATTGTTGCTTGCCTTTTTATGCGCAGGAAATAATAGGTGAAATTACAGCCTAGACTTAACGATTTTTGCACCTGTTTTTGTAGTTCAAAACCATGATTCTAGTGCTCAGTTATCCAGAAATGGACAAATAATTTCAGTCAGAAAAATTATTCCAACAAATACCATTTCTCTATCGTGTTACCTCTGTTCTAAGGGAGATGAATTGGATAGGGAGAAAATGAAGTATACATTGAATTTTAATAGCATACACAAGGAGTTCTGTGTAATGAAGACAAGGATATTGTGAAGGCACATTTCACCTTTCATCATTTATTAAACTATGTGTATTTTTAAATATCCTGGGGGTTTTGAAGAAAAGTTTGGGTTTGGACCTCTTCATCTGGAATAGTTGAGAAGCAAGTGTAGGTTGTGTCTACAGAATTGTATATTTTTAAAGACAAAACATAGTGTAGTATATTTTTAAAGACAAAACATAGTGTAGTGAACCCTCTCAAATGTTCTCAGCTTCATTATGTATTTCAGAAGATGGTTACTATTTCATTATGTCTTAGAGTACTGGAAACTGTTCTTTGAGGTTTGTTGATTTGTTGTGCTCTTTACAAAAGTCAGTGAGAGATCAATGTTAAGAAGGAATGCAACAATCTTTCCTATCACAGTGAAAACTATCTCTTTATCCAGGATTTATCCAGTGTGTGACTCCCTAATTTACCGAAGGGGAATAAATTTCTTGGTAATCTGTGTCCTCTAAAAAGTGGGGTTTCTTTGATCTCTTATGCGCAGTGAAGTGCCCATAAAGTTACCAGCACAGAATATGTGATTCTTCCATGTGATAGCAGTTTTGTCAGCCTTTTTGAGGCCACAGAGACCTTATTGCATTTTATTTACTATTGCTTTCTCTGTGAGGCCCTTCAGAGTGTTAGCAAAGATTTGTCTTTCAGAGCCCAATGTTTCAATATTCCAGCAAATATGAGGAACCTCAAAAGAATGTTCTGAAAGACCTGTCAATAACCTTCATTGCCTGCAAAATCCTCTGATGGTGCTCTGCCTGCTGGTAAGAAAAAGTTAGAGGGGATACAAGTAAGGAGAGAAAAGCCTAATGTTACTTGTACTATGAGATAGTATATTCATAAGATGTGTTATGGGATTACTGCCCAAAATTGCTAGGTTTAGGAGCCCTACCTCAAAACACTGGGAAATGAAAACTGCTTACTTGATAATATAAGTCATAGCTCTGAGGTTTCCTGAAATTATTTGGAAGCCCACTTTAATGTATGAAATCAAAAGTATATATATTTCAGAATAGAGGAATATAAAATCTGGTTTTAACAGAAATTGAGTCTTCATATATTTTAGATGTATTTACTCAGGTCTACATTATTTGCATTTAATAAAACCAGGGATTTTGGCAGTTTTTAAATTCTGCTAACAAATGTAGTGCCTTGCCATTTACAAGAGTCACCAGTTCTATTCCATATACCATATGAACATTTCTCAAATCTTTCTGTCTTACAATACATAAAAAAAACTTAGAAAAAAGTTTTCCTAGGCTGACTTAATATAAAACGTATGCATGTGGTGTTTGAAGTGGGCGTAAAAGAATTATGCCCTGCTTATTGCTTTGTTTACCATACCTTTTAAACAGTCAGCACTGAAATGAGTAGAGCTGGGTTTGTATATCACCGTGTTGTGACCTGTGACCAGAATGAATTCTGAGATTATTCAGTAGCAGCAACCCTAAACTCACCCTGAAAATACCATGCAGCCTTCCATCTTCATTTTAGGCTCTAAGTGCCAAGGTGTATTAACAAGGCTCCAGCTCAGTAGGGTGTGGAAGCACACGGCTTACCCCATACGTGGGCTGAAAATGGGTGTTTTCACAGTGAGGCTGACCTTGACTGAGGACTGAAGTAGTTAATTTTTCTCCCTCTGTTTCCTACAGTTATATAGCTTAAAAGGTTAAAGTGTAACTGCATTTTTTTAATGTTGAGGAGCTGTGCAAATTACAAATACAAAACTTTTGCAAGGGCAAACCTTTTCCTTGGTGGGTTCTCGAGTAGATGAGTCAAGCAAACTCGGGAATCTCCATTTCTGAAATGCACTGTATCTACTTTGGATGAAGAGCTGTCTGGTTTTGTCAGTTTTTGGAGCTATGATTCCAAAGACTCTACGTAATTCAAACCCAACACATTCTATCTAACATGACACAAATTTGTAGTGTACTGTGTTAATGTTAAAATTATCCAAAAACACTATCATATATCTCTATGGATTTGCTTCTGCCTTTCTTGTCTTAGCAGGGTGTGCCATCAGTGGCCATTTAGTTTTTATTGCAGTATGGAGTACAGATAATTTTAAAGAAGCCAATATAAAATATCTGTCAGAAATGCTAAAGCTGAATACATGAAGCAATGATTTCAGTTATTTACTAGATTGTGACAAGATTACAACCTTATATTACCTTTGAGTATTACTTCTAAGAGCATTACAGTATGTCTATTGCAAAATACAGTGCAGATTTTATAGTGACTGAATGACTGAGCTGTCAGCAAAGTATTTCTTAATTGTGGCTAAGTGCTTGGAAAGAACATGAAGCATGATGCAAACAGGGGGTATCATCTTTTCAAGCTTTTCTGCCAATAATTGTTATGTGGTGCCATAATTTAAATATTTTTATCAGAAAGTCATTGCAAAAGCATGCAAATGTCTTATTTCCTTCATAAACCTTTGAAAATAACCCTCCTGGGTCTTTTGCCTTTTGCTGTCAGCTCTGAATGGCACCCCAGGGAGTTGAAATCTCTTATCAGGAATGAGCAGCCAGGCAAGGGGCAGTCAGCATATTGAGAGGCCATAATAGTGTGTTGGTCAAGGGCACCAGACAGGTACTGAAAGGTCTCTTGTTGTGTTAAACAAATGCTATTTCCTTCCTGCCTAAGTGAGAACTAATTTTTTTGTAAGCTTCTCGTTTGGCAAAAAATACAATAAGTATATATAAGGCAACCTTTGCAGTGATATTAGCGCTAGGTTATCATAAATCCACAGATTAAAAGTGCTGTGGTCAGTGAGAACAAGCATTGTAAGATTAAATAAAAGGACTAATTGAAAGTGGTGTACCATGGTAGACAGGGGATTGACACAATATTATGTAGATATAACCATGGACTAAGTAGAAAGTGAAAGAATAAAATGCACAGTATTTTTTCAAAAGTTATAGTTCTGATTGGACTACTCTGATGACTGAGCAGTTGTGTATTGTGGGAGTAGACGAAGGCTAAAAGTATTTTCTCTGTGATCTTTAAAATACTGAGAATTTATTGGTGAGAACTGTCAAATTTTACGTTATTTTTAATAATCCTTTATTATGATCTTTTAATTAAGCAATCAGATACCTGAGATATAGATGTGCTTCTAAAAATTAAAATCATTTGCAGAAGATTAATTAAATGTGTCTTGAGACCCTTAGATACAGGTTTTCAGTCTGCATTACTGACTGAAATATTATTTAGTACTGTGTTATTAGGGCTTTCTGCTTTCATATCTAGCAAACTCTCTGTTCTCTCACCTTCATATAAACTCTACTCTGAACTTTTTTGTCTGGATTCTGGTGATTCGGTTAATGTCAGAATTGATTTTACTGAAGTTGCATGCAGGTATATCAGTAGATTAAAACATCCCTGTCCTGATTTCCCTTGAGAGGGATAGTACCTCTTTGGTTGTTTGCTCTGTTCTGTTTAACCTCCAAATCTGGACAGCAAGCGAAATTTCCTCTTAGACAACTTCTGTCTGTTGCCTTCTGGTCCAGGAAAATGAGAGGAGATCTTTGTCTTCCCCAAACAATTGAGAGACATCAGGAGCTGCCTAGAATGCTGGATGGTGCAGACAGGAGGGAGCTTTGAACAGAAGCTGTGGCTAGCAGACTCCTATAAATATTAGAGAACAAACATCACTGGGCTGCAGAGATGAGCTTATCAGGAGGGCACTGTTCAGAGCTTGTTGCAGCTGTAGAAGACATTGAAAGCTGACAGGCTAAGATTTAGCAAAGCTGAAGGAAGGACCTGCCCAGCAAGGACAAAATGAACAGTAGAGACTGATTCTTGAAGTGTTAGGATGTTTTTCAGTTTTGTATTGTAGTCTTTTTTGTTGTGGGGTGTTTGTTTTGTTTTTAACTTCAACCTGTGTCTCTGTTGAGTAAATTTTATTAATACTTGAGAGTGTTCCTGTCTCAATGTTCCCCTCTTAAAGGAAAGAAATGAGCAAGAAATTGGGCAAAGGGAACAAGAGACCTGCGTGGATGAATAGAGAACTCCTGTCATTACTCAAGCGTAAGCAGGAAATACACAGGAGATGGAAATGGGGTCAGGTCACTTGGAATGAATATAGAGGGGTTGTCAGAGTAAGTAAATACGAGATAAGGAAGGCCACAGCCCATCTGGAATTAAATCTGGCCAAGGATGTCAAGGACAACAAGAAGGGTTTCTTCAAATACATCCATAACAAAAGGAAAACCAAGGATAATGTGTGGCCATTACTAAACATAACCGGGAGTCTGGTAACAGGGGATGTAGAGAAGACAGAGTTACCAAACACCTATTTTGCTTTGGTCTTCATTGACAAGGCCGGCTCTCAGGATTCTCTGACCTGGGAGACAAGGGTAAAGGAATGTTGGAAATAATTTCCCTTGGTCAAGAAAGATTGGGTTAGAGAGCACCTAGGCACCTGACATAAACAAGTCCATAGGCTCTGATGGGATGCATCCACGAGTGCTGAGTGCTTTGGAGGACATTCAGAGTCATCTTTGAAAGGTCGTGGTGGTCAGGAGTGGTGCCCAGGGACTGGAAGAAAACAAGTATCATCCCAGTCTTCAGAAAGGGCAAGAAGGAGGACTCAGGGAACTCTGTTCACATGGATGACAAGAAGGTAATCAGGAGTAGCCAGCATAGATTCACTAATGGTAAATCATGCATGACTAATGTGATTGCCTTTTACAATGAAACGAGTACCTGGATGGATGAGGGACATTGTCTACCTCGACTTCAGCAAGGCTGTCGACGCTGTCTCTCACCACGTCCTCGCAGGCTCACTCAGGGAGTGTGGACTAGATGAGTGGACAGTGAGGCCAGTGAGAACTGGCTGAACAGTGGCACAGGGGCTCATTGGAGGCCTTGGTGCACCCCAAGGTTCAACACCGGGTCCATTACTCATCAGTGACTTGGATGAAGGGGCAGATACCCTCAGCAGGTTTGCTGGGAGGAGTGGCTGATCCCCCGAGAGTTGTGCAGCCCTTCAGAGGGACCCTGACAGGTTGGAGAGATGGGCAGGGAGGAGCCTTCTGAAATTCAACACAGGGAAATTCAGGGTCCCACATCCAGGGAGGAACAGACCCACTCACCAGCACAGACTGGGACTGACCTGCTGGGGCAGCTCTGTGGAAAAGACCTGGGGGTCCTGGTGGACAGTGAGCTGTTCCTGAGCCACCAGCGAGCCCCTGTGGCCAAGAAGGCCAATGGGATCCTGGGGTGCCTTAGGAAGAGCATTGCCAGCAGGTCGGGAGGTGATCCTGCCCTCTGCTCAGCCCTGGTGAGGCACATCTGGAGTGCTGTGTCCAGTTCTGGGCTCCTCAGCACAAGAGAGACACAGAGCTCCTGGAGCGAGTCCAGAGGATGGCAACAAAGATGATTAAGGAACTGGAGCATCTCTCTTATGAGGAAAGGCCAAGGGAGCTCAAGGTTGTGCAGTCTCCCTCAGTGGAGGTATTCAAGAACCACCTGGACACTGTCCTGTGTTATGTGCTCCAGGATAGCCCTGCTTGAGCAGGGGGATTGGACCTGATGACCCACTGTTCTCCCTTCCAACCTTCCCCACTCTGGAGCTATGTGAAAAATACAGGCCAGGCCATCTCAAAGCTCTCACCATGCTCTGAGGAATCACCACTTAGCTATCTGGACATTGATTTACGTGCAGATTTCTTGTTTATCCTGCTACAATTGAGATACTTTCCTATGTCTGCAGTAGGGAATAGCTTCAGTGATATACTATCATTTAATTCCTGAACTGCTGGGGTATGATACATTTATTATGGAAAATACATGATGTGGTAGTTGGCTGGGTAATTTATAACATAAAGCTATAGGTTTTTTCCAGGCTAGAAACATATTTGTTTTGCAGCTCATTTCATTCATTCTATGTCTGAGTGAATTCAGATTCTAGGGTGATCTCAAGGTAACAAGTGTTTCTAATAGAATTCAAGGTTTAGTGCATTGGAGAGGGTTTCCTTTACCAGACCATAATTCAGCTGATGGTGGTTGCTATATTGTGAAGTATTAATGTCTTGGGATTATGTTTCAGCCAAGTCAGGGAAATAGAAGCAGTAGGAATCCAGCTCTGTGAGTCACTATCAGCATTTAATATTCATACCTGCATATTCTAGGAACAGGAGCCATCATTCATTAAATTAGAAGTTAATTGATGAGCTGTTATCTTAAGGATGGCTGGAGATCTTCTTGTCATCAGGGAAAGGTTTTGCTTGGGAAGAGCATTATGATCAGGATAATAATTTGAAAATGTTCAGCAAGTATAGGATTAAATCAAGCTTCTAGGTTTTGTTCATCCCTTTTTTCTCCTCTGGCTTTTCTCCTTTCTTCCTTCTAACATCCTTCCACAAACAGGGTTTTCAATTTTGTATTTGCACCAAATAGTTTTGATGTTGTAGACTTACTACCAGGCTTTTGCTATCAGATGCTGATACACGAGTAGCTGAGGAAAATTTTCAGGGAGTAAAGACAGAGTTTACTTGCCTTACAGTGAATTAATCACTGACTTGTGGATATGCATCTCCTTTCTTCTTACCCATCCCTGTGAAATCTTTGACTTGTCATTCAGCCTCCATCAGGGGTAACAAATTTTTGATTTAGACTATTAGACAAAGTTCAACATAATTTTTAAATCGGCTTTTGCTGGATCTTTGGATAGAGCTGAATATAAATAATGAAAAGGAGAGATTTTTGGGATGATTGGACTGTGTCGTACAAGAAACTCGTGAAGGACTTTAAATAATATTAGAGAGTTCTCCAGTAATAAATAAAAGCAGCTTACATTAAATTTACTGAGGTTTTGACATGATTAAGTCATCTGTTCCATAGAAAATTGTAACAATGGAAAATGGTAGACAAATGTTACAGAATCCATTTTAATTACTAAGGAAAACATAGGAAATTAAATACTGGCTAAAGTTTGCTGTACTTGTCTGGAGTCTTGGTGAACAGGACTTAGAGTGCATGCTTAGTGATGTGGTAGATTATTAACAAGGGCTATTCCACAGCATAATTATGTTAACGGAAGCTGGCAAATAGACAACATTGAGCAACTCTGATGGGTGACCAAATTCAGCTTTATGTGAAGTCCGAGTTGGTGCTGAGGTAGCACTATAGAGCAGCTTGCTCTGGTTAGGACAGTCATGAGCACTGGGGGCTGTATGTCCTGTGGTAACAGCCCCTCACTGCCTCTCTCGTGGTATGGGCAAAGACAAAACCACAGTATTGACATAGAGAAGGGGCAAATCTAGTGCTGATGTCACGGATTAAAGTGGAAGGAGAAGAGAAACACACAGGAACTACTTACCCAGGGGAACAGGAAAGTAATACCAAGTCCTGTCCTAAAGGCAGGAGTCATCACTTGTCTGAAACTTTTAGAAGAATTGCTTCTGTCCAGTTCTTGACAAGATGTGGCCGTCAAGTAGAGGTCTGATCTGAGTTTGGAATCAATTGCCAAGAATATGTGCAAGTTGAAAAAACCAGAAAATCTTTTCTCTAAAACCTTGAGCAAGTTAAATGCAAAATGGTTATGTTACAAGGCCAGTAGTGGGTTTTTTCCTTATCCTAACTCTTCTGAAGTCAGAGGAGGAGTGTTTACAAGTTATCGAAACATCAACTGTTTTGTTCACAGCTGTTACAAATTAATAGGTTTTGGGGGGTTATGTTCAGGATGTCCATATCCAAAGCTAAGAAATAAAAGTGACACGTGTAAGTGAGAACTCTGTGCTTCTGGTGAACAAAAACAGAAGCACAAATGTGTAACTTAGGTACTGGAGATGGTAGCAAGACAATTGTCAGTGTTGGTACCATGTCATTTTATATTTGGCAGTTAGGCAAACTGTGTTGACTTTAATAGTAGTTGCATTCCAGGAAATTGTAAACATGGTGCATATTGGGATTGAGATTGATAGTCAGTTTTCTGGCTGATGTGATTCCTCTCTACTCAGTGGTTGCTCCTCATCAGTGAAAGGGCATCTGAAACAAATGCAAGTGTACTTAGGTGCTACTGTTGCTTCAGGATATTCATTTCTGCCCTTAGTTCTGGGATCGTCCTTCGGTCGATCAGACAGCATGACAGCTGAGTGTACAGGTGGGCTCTGGCTGCTGAGGAAACATCTGTACTGCTAGCACCTTTGCTGACAATTGCATTGATACTGTATATGCTGCAGCTTAGGTCCTGGAGGTGATCTCTCACTGGGGAGGAGGAGGATTGACCCAGCTACTGCACTGCTTGCAGGTGGCCTCTACTTGATAATTTAACGTAAGAATTTGACACCCTTGGAAGCAGCAGTCAGTCATCTTTCAACTTGTAATGGTTGTCTGCACGCTTCCTTTTCACAGGTTTTTTTCCCTATTAATTTTTTAATACTACTGTTTCAAAGAATAGAAAAATGTCCAAATTACAAGAAACAAGCTTATTGATTGTCTTAGAGTTACGTGGAGAAGGAAAAATGGAATAAAACTGAATGTGTTGCATAATGTCTTTTGCACTAACACTTTCCATGAACACTTTATTCTGTAATAAGTCCTCTTGTTCTTGTTCTATTTTTGAGGTGTGTCAAGAGAAATATTTCAGGCAAAAATTTGATTTTGTTTAATTTATGATTCTAACCTGCTTTTAAAAAGTCAACCACACCCCCTTTCCCCTCTGCCCAGCAACAGACAGCCCTACAAAACTGCAGATACAGTGTACAGTAAAAGAAAGTTCTTTCTGATCTTCTGAAGCTGTGTATGTTTGACTTGACAGTCTTGTAAACAGCTCTCTAATCTAGAGAAAATCTTGGGATTAACTTATATCAGAAAAAAAAAGGAACACTCAAACCTCTGTGGGCTGTACTAAGGGAGTTAGTGCAGAATAAGTTACTGTGCCTTCAATTTTCACCTTTGCTTTTGTTATACCAGCTTTGCTCTGCAGACAGATTTAAGGGAAGGATAATTTTTAAGGATGAAACTCAATTTTCAAAGGGGAATGGGATTTAACAGTACAACTATCATTATAGTTTGTGAGCTGCATGTAGAGATGTTGAGAGTTTTATGACTTACATTTTTAATGCAGCTGTGTTATAAACGTCTTTTCTACATTCTGCTGCAACATCAGTTTTATATCATGTGGAACTAAGCTATTTTACCTTCTATTTATGCATATTCCCAGGTATCATTAAAAATAATATTTTAAGCCAGATCTTGTGACAAAATGTCAGCTAAGTGCACTGATGATTATAAGGCTGTTTCTTCAGGCTAGTTTTTGGAAAAGAGGACTATTTCTTGTTGTACAAATCTGTGAATACCACTCATTCTGACTTTTCACCCCTATTTTCATTTTTGTCCAACAGAAAGGAGAGCCAAACTGCAGTATTTTTTCTCCAGAAACCACAGAGCAGCTGACCTTTGAAATTCCTCTGAATGATTCTGGCTCTGCTGGACTTGGTGTGAGCTTGAAAGGCAACAAATCTCGGGAGACAGGAGCTGATCTTGGGATTTTCATCAAATCAGTTATTCACGGAGGTGCTGCTTTTAAGGTACGGAAGAAGTACATCAGGAGATGAATGTGTTAGAATGCTGTCATTTCTATGTTGAGTGCTGAATCTCACTTGAGAAGCATTCTAGGTATGATTACCTTTGTTGCTCATTCCTTTGGGCAAACTAAAAATCTAACATTGTGTCTCATGGTTTCTGAGTTGTGTGGAGCAACGAAGTTTGCCAAAGTGAAAATGAATTGGTGCAAACCTTAGGGAACATTTGGATGCTCCAGGAAATGGGGAAGGGGAAGAAGGATAAGGATGGGTAGGTATGAGTAGAGTCTGCCTTCCAACCTCCCCCCAGCCTACAGGAAGAGAAAAGTTTGATTGGCTCAGTGACAGAGAAGTTGATACCTACACTGTGCCTTTAAATAAAAAACTTTGATAATTTTCTTCTTTTTTATTAATAATATTTTTATCACTGTATTAAAAATGTGTCTTGGCTGAGCTTGACATCAGTTGTGCAGAAGTTATCAGTTGTTCTTGAGGTGGATTGAATTTGTAATATTAAACTGATAAATGACAGTATTATGAGTTGTTCTGTTCCTTCTAAGCACTGTACAAAGACTGTTGTGTATTTTATGATTAAAAATATTTGAGTTATTTTCTAATCTTTAGGAAATACGTTGACTGCATTTTTTCTCCCAGAATAAAACTTGGAAAGGTAACTTCTCTGAATTGGAAACAAACTATTTAATCTTCCAGACCTAGTTTGTTTAACACCTGTAGAACCATAATGTAATTTTTGTCTTTTATCTTGGCAAGTCCTTGCAGTTCTCTCTTCTGTAAAAGTACCTTTTAATTCAGCATTATGTAAATTGCTCTACTCACATCAGCCTGCTGAGTAAGACAATTCACAGCATTAAAACTTCAATGATCGTCTATTTACAGTAGCTAGTAAATAGCAATAATCAGGGTTTTAGGTTTCATGAGAACATTTAATAGTTCCCAGCTTCTGTTATTTACCTGTCCTGGTCTCACAGTCATTTCAAAGCTTGGATCTTCATCTGATTGGATTACACCAGAACTGAGTGTACGTTCCAGCCAAATTAGGGCTGGATAAACTCAATTCATGTGCATGTCTACTGCAGAGCACAACTCATTTTACTGTGGAGATGAGGCTGCCCTCTTTGTTTTCCCAGCTCCATGCCCACACCAGTTGCAGCGACAGTGCATTGCCATGGATAAACTCCTTGTTTTGAATAGCCAAGCTGTGGAGCTATATTCCATATCAGTGGGCTGGCTGCCTGACTTGTCACATCACAGACCCGTAAGGAAACCTTTTCTAGCTCTGTATTTGCTGCTCTTTATTCCCCCACTGCGACTCGCTCCAGAGCAGTTCATTTTGGTTTGAGATGTCTGCACACTGCTAGAGCAGGACTTCTGTGCTCACCCCGAACAAACAGGCACAGTTATTCTCCATGACTGGAATATTATTCTGTCTTGTGATGGCCTGTAGTCCTGTGACCTGTTCTCCTTCTACCTCATTGTAACCCTTCCAGCAATTAGACCTGTGTTGTGGTAATGGATCTGAATGTAGGCTCCAGAGCAAATGAGGCTCTGGCTTCAACCAGAACTGTTCAGGGACTCTGTCCTGTGTGCAAGTGCTCACAGAATGCAGTCATTTTGGAAATGTTTTAAGACTCAGAGCCTACTGTTGAGTAATGCACGGAGAACAGCTGTCTAATCACCTTTGTATAGAACACAGCCTAATCAGTGGCTATTAACAATTAATAAAATTTCTTGTATTGAGTTAAAAAGTGCATAAATATTTAAAGATGTCCTATTGTCCTTATTTTAAATCTCTTCTTGGAGCAAGTTTTCAAATAAAAAGCCGTCCTTTCCAGCTGGTGGTCGTCCAGAGCATTTTCCCATGCTATTCATTGGTATTCTCTGAAATGGATTATTATGGATTAAGACATGTGCATTTGCTTTCAGTGTACAGTGTTTTCTTGGGAAACTGTCACAGGAGGAAATCTTAATGCTCACTGACATGAGAATTTTTTCACTATTTCTCACTTCTGCATTTAGAATTTAATTTTTTTTATATTAGTGTATCATGCTAATGTAAGTGGAAACTTTATCCCCTTGTCTTCACAGTCACTTCTCCTCAGAAGAAGAAATGTAATGCGTAGAATTTCAACACATTTGTTTCACAATCTTTCTAATGCTGTATAAAGGTTTTGGGACATTAAATTTCTTTGTCCCATGTGTTTTTTAGAAGGAAGAGTAGACTATGAGATGCAGATCATGTTTTTTGTTACCATTACTTGTTATTAGCTTGAACCAAAGCTGAAGAGAGGCTAGTATTTTAAAGGGGTTTTTTTTATATATTAGCATATTAATCTAGCTCTAATGTGTTAGTGGCATTGCCAAGTACAGTAAGGGATATTTTAAAAACCATAATGGAAAACTTAAATACTTAATTCTATCTTTTATGATTTTTCTTTTGTCCTAACCAAAGGTTTTAGAAAATGTCAATGCATGTAGCATCATACATGCTACAGTAAGACTCAGTCCTCTTTAATGCTCTGCCTACAAAGTCAAACAAAATAAAAATGCCTTAAAAGTTCCAGGTTTGTATTATAACACTGTATCCCACAGGAATAAACCCAGTTGCTTTTGCTGATTGAACCATTATGTCCCTTCTTAACCTTCTTTTGTCATTTTGAAGTATCTATTTTTTAACATCCCTAAGATAAAGAGGTTGCTGGAATACTTGATATTTGTACTTATGCAGAGCCTTTCATGTGAAGAAAACTAGCATTTGACTGCGTTTAAATGCATCATCATTCCACCTAATTTTGAGGATTTCAGCCTTGTTCACCTCGAGACATCTTGACTTTTCACTTAGGATGCATTCTTGAGGATCAGGTACTTGCAATCCACTGCAGCTGAAATGAAACAGAGCCATTACAAGAAAAATGTAATATTTTCTATGTATGCATTTGTTCAAATCAAACATGGGGTAGCTCGAATGTCCTTGGTCCTTCTGCATGCTGTTGCAATCAACACTGCTCGTTGTGTGCAATGGATAGGGAAATTGGATAATTCCCATAATTGCCATTAGGGCATTTCTGGCTGAAATGTCATTGGTGCGATAAGGGGAATAGCTTTTTGTGCCTTGATTAAAAACATAAGTCCTTGAAGATCATGGCATTATATCTTTCTACTCTACTGTAAAAAGTGTGAGTCTTATGAATGACTGTGAAGAATATGGAAGCCATGTGGTGGTAGATTCTGCCCCTTGCTGTGAGTTGCCATAAAAACCCCAGCATTTTTTGAATAAGTGAGGGAAGAATAACATCAGCCTCTATTAGAATAACTCACTCGCATTTCCAGAGATGGCATTTGAAAACTGTTCTGCTGAAATGCCAAATGTTGTTTTCCTACTCAAAAGCCACAAAGAAACCTACCTCTCAGAGATGAAAGAAGAAACGTGTTAAAACAACATTTAGCTTGTTTTGAGCCAAGCAGATTTTCTTGCAGTTCAGCTTCCAAACCAGGCCATAACACAAGGGATGTGAAAATCTGTGTTTGGAAACTGTTTAGACGTCAGGATTTTTTTTTTTTCCTGGTCTCTAAAAAGGCAAAAGGTTTTTCTGTGAAGCAACTTCTGCCTCTTGCGTGAAAACAGCATTCAGCTGTCTTCCAGCCCATCTTGTACAGGTGACTTAGCAAGTGTGATTGATCAACATTTATGAATGATGCACATCTTTTTTCTTCCATCACAATTGAAGTGTTGAATTCAAGTTGAATTTTTTTTCATTTAAATGCTGCACATAACAGAGTGGGAAGAAGGGAGGATGCTTCAAAAGAAGCCCTTTAAGAAGTAGTGTAATTAAAATATAAATAAATATGAAGTCTCATACAAACATACTACAAGGGGAATTAAAAATCTGGCCAATACAGAGTCTTATGAGGCTCAGTGATTCATTTAAAAATGCATGCTGTGTTCAGGAGAGTTGCATACTTCACAGATGTAGTCGTGACAAGATGCGTTTGGCATTGTATTAGTATATACTTTAGAAGGAACCTTTAGCAGATATTTATACACGGTGGGTTTTTTTTTTTTTCTAGAAAGGAAAAACAGTAATCCAAGAAGCTGTAGGACCACAGGGGGAGGACATGAGGACCTGTAAAATTTTCAGTCTTAAAGAAACTTACAAAAAATTAAATACTTTTCCTCACACTCCTGTTGCTCTGAATAGCCCAATTCATTTCAGCAATTGAACACAGAGGAATTACAACATGTGCAAATAATAAAATGTTCAGTTCAGCAATGTTAGCTCTCTTCTCCCTAAACTTCAGCTTTTGTGATGGCATCATTTGTATGTAGAGAAAGGGTGGGGTTAACTACTGACTTTGACTGTATGTACATCTAAGTTGGCATAAAATACTCAGCAGAGAAGTGTGAGAGGTTTCAGTATCTTCCAAATGGCCTGTTTTCTATCCTACATTCCCACACCCTCCCAAGAAAAGTTTTACTTCTCTTTATTTTCCTTCTCTGAGTGATTCATCTCCTAATTATTTCTTTCCATCTTCTTGTCCATCCCAGTTTATTTTGGATTTTGTTATATACTTCTTTTTCTTTAGCTTTGTGGTTATATGTACCCTGCTGTAGTAATGATGATATGCAGTTCCAACAAAAATAGCACTTAATAAAGCTGGGTGTGTCACAGCTACTGTAACTCACTCAAAAATTACTTAGACTTGGCAGCAATAGCAGAATAGTGAATTGAACATCTTAGTTACAGGAAAAAAATAGAAATCAGATAGTATATATATTTCGTGTTGCTCAGATGCATGAAATATGTAAACAGTTTGGATGAGTGCCTTATGAAGAGTTTGTGCTGAGCCTCTGAATGAATCACACTCATCTTAAGCAAGCACTGCATTTCTGTGCAAGATCTTCCCCGTTATTGTTTCTTCACCAGCTTATATCAGATGTCTTTGGTTTCTTACTCCTTCTCCTCCTTGTTTGAGGGCTGATGCCAGCCTGATAATTGTGAACTTGACAAGCTTTAAAAGAAATTCCTGTGTCTCAATTGAATAGACCTTATTTTCCTGTTAAAGGAGAAAAGTCCATGGCATGTTCTTTTATGAAAAGAAAGAAATCACAGATCATAATGCCAACAAGCAGTAGATTCCTAAATCACAAAATAGCAGTGTCCACAATTTTATTAGACCCACAAGTGTCAGTTAACCTTGGGAAATGAAGCTGAATTACTTTTTCAAAGCATAGGTTGCTTGATATGGCTCAACCCTAATTTCATTATTGGCAGCAGTTTTGGATGTTGTAAAATAGGGATAGCATTAATTAGTAAGGATGCTTAAGTTTCAGTGACCACTCTGTGCTGAGGACGCTGGCCCATGTGATGGCATGAGAATTGTGACAAGATACAACCTTATCACTGTGTGAGAGAAAATTTGTGGAGCTATTTCTTACCAGATCTTAATAGCAGACAATGCATGAAAGATAGGTTGTAGTTTCTCCTTTGTGGTTGCAGTGTGGATACTAATAGTTATAGTGTGGGCCCTTTAAGCTAACAAAAAAGCTTCTTTTCCTTTTCATATCAGGAACCAGGTGGGTGGGCGGGTTTTTTCCTGGTTTGTATTATTTTGGTTTTGCGTGTTCGATTTGGGGTTTTTTAAATTATTTAATTTTTTAACTGTTACAAATAAACTGCAAATACAATTAAAACAGCAGTCTGTGCATGAACGTCTATGTTTGTATTTGCACTACGAACTCTTTCCAAAAATGTAGTAAATAGGGGGAGAAAATTGCCAATTACTGGACACAAAGTTATTTCTGGCACTGTCCAGTCTTTTATTTATTGAGTTATAGGAGCAGCGTCTGATTGTCTGCATTGTGCCTTCCCCTGTGTAGCACCTGTGCTTAGTCTCTCCTGGCGGTTTTTTGAGTTGTCCCTGTGTTTCGCTTGCAGGACGGCCGCTTGCGAGTGAACGATCAGCTGGTGGCAGTGAACGGGGAGTCGCTGCTGGGCAAGTCGAACCACGAGGCCATGGAAACCCTGAGGCGCTCCATGTCCATGGAGGGCAACATCCGGGGCAGGATCCAGCTGGTCGTGCTCCGCAGGCTGGAGGGGCACACGGAGGTCAGGCAGGAAATGCATTTATTTGAGCCATGTCTTTCCAGTTCCAGGGGTTTTGCACCTAAGAGATGATGGCTTAAGTCTTGGTCACAGAGAGCATCTCCTGGCAGGATTTAATTCTCTCCTTGAAAGGGAACTCACAAAATGTTTCTGGTTGATATCTCCTGGTCTTGCTGTTCTTGTTGAGACTAGGCTAAAAGTTGCTTCTTATTTTGATTCAATAAGTAGTAGAACAAAAGAAAATGTTATTCAAAAAGAAGTTAATTTGGGACTAATATATTGATGTAGTTTTGACTATCTGCTACTTTCTCAAGGCAATTGCTGGGAAACAGGCAATTTAAATTATTCTGATTTCATTTGTTGTTATAATCAGAGACCTAGTGTGACTAGGATTTTACTTTACTCCTGCTTTTTCTTTTTCATTAGTACTTAATGTTTTGGGGTTTTTTTGAGTGTGCTTTTCTGGACCTGTCTTGCCTTTTTATTAGTTTAGGGATTTTTTTGACCTTCAAGGGATTAAATAGTTTACCTTCATGATGGGTTTCTGAGTTGATTACCATAAAATCCATTTAAGTAAGGTAACAAAATAAGAAAAGAAAGACATTTTTAACTATTATGTTTTCTAGACATTACATAAATTGATGTTTGCCAGCCACTTGTTATTTTGAAAAAGATGGGTTTCATGATCTCCCTTGATCCCTCTGTCGTTATGCATGCCCACACATGCACACTCTTTTCTCATCTTTACATAGATAATATACATGTATACTGTCTGCCTTTTCTACTCACCCCAGTTTTAATTTTAATCCTTGAGCAAATATTTTAAGAAGTTTTAAATGCCTGTAGAGTTCTTTAAAATGAAGGTACGTACAAGTGGATTTGGGGTGTAAAAGATTGTAATAAATCTCATTATAGAATTCCAAGATATTTCAAGCTTCTTACTTAATGAGCATTACTGGAACATTTTAAAATATTACAACAATCATGTTTGTGGTTATGTATTTGCATAAAATTCCAGAGGGAGGAAGAGGATGCAGGTGTCTTGTAATTTAATTGACTCTTAAATATTTTTCTGATAATTTTCTATGTAATTTACTATCATCATTTATTGATTGAAAATGGATTTAGAAGTATATAACTTCCCAAATATTGTGCTCTAACTTTTTTGGGAGGACACTTTGGAAAAGCCTCATGATGTCAATTGTGCCAGGAAAATATGAAAAGTATCCATTAGCAATTCTGGAATATGTTAGAGGAAAACACATTTTTGCTTTCCTTTTTTATGTGACAGCATCCTGTTTTAAGGAAGAATTATGAAGTATATGTTATATTTATTGTGCACTTTTGGGATAAAAGAAAAATAGCTCACCTTCAAAGAAAGTTCAGTCCTGCAAGATTTCTTTATTTAACTAAAGCTACTTTTTTAAAAAGTTTCCAATCAAATATCAGCTTGACCTAGTAAACGTATGAGGCTGCTTTTTATGTTTAGGTTTATAGTTTTGAATATTATCCAGATGTATGAAGGAGGTAAATAGTCCTGACTCATGCCCTATGAAGAATGCATAATGAGGTCTTGATTGAATCAAATTCATTTTAGACAGGAATTAATTTTTATAGGGTAGTCTTTGCGTTCAATTGTAATTCCATTTGAGTCTGGAGACCGTAGCAGAAATGGGTTGATGCCCATTCTTTCCTTTCCCCAAAACAGCTACCCGAGCACTGCATCTCAGCTTGGCAGAAGGAGAGTATGTTTAGAAATGCATTATTGTTTTTATTGGGCAGGACACTAATGGAGGTCTTCCATGACAGCTATGTTTTTTAAGCTGAATACTTGAATTAGGTTGGTTAGTGATCAGTTGTTGGGATATTGATTGTGTCATTTATCAAAGGGCTGGAAAAGCAGATTCGTTGTTGCTGTTAATTCAAGGCTCCTTATTCCACTGTGTCTCCATTGGATAGTTTGAAAAAGCACTAAATGTGGACCTTACAATGTAAGGAAGTTTACGTAAACTAAAAACTCCAGTTTCAAGAGGAAACACAACTGTCAGTGCCTGTGTGGTGTGTGTGTGTGTGTGTGTGTTTCTGTATGGAGGTTGAAAATAACCTTTTCAAATGGCTGATGCTGCACTGAGGAAAACAGAATGTTACATGTGCTGCCTGTCCACTAAGCTTAGATTTGTAGCCATATTGTCCCTGTGAAAATCCCAGCACTGATTTCTGTTCTGAGGTGCAATTTTTCCATTTTATTATGCTTATTTTCATTGTATTTATTCTACCACTATTTTGTTGCAATTTTATTTTTATTAAGTTTCATTATTTTAATTATTACACTTGAAAAACAGTTTGCAAGGAGGTGTAACATGCTGTCCTTCCTTATGTCTTGGTTTGCAGGCAATTGCTTGCCAATACATCAAATCTCTTGCATAATTTTAAAAATAAATTACATGGGTTAGTTACATGCATTTCTTCTGTAAATATGACTATGGAATTTTAAAAATGTATATTTAGTATAACATTTGCTGACATAATGAACATTCAGTTTAAAAATAGAAGCCAGTTGGATCCAGTTTCAAAAAGACAGATATAAAATCACAGAAAATATTGCTTTGAAAACTAGCCATAATATTTCCCCTGTGTGGGTTTTTGGTTTTCCCTGGATAATGACTACAGAAATGTCTTTCTGTGTCTGTCCCAGTTTTAGAAACTGTGATTTTTTTATTTTTTTTTTTCCCAACTTTTTTCCTTTGAACAACTGCTCAGGAGAATAAATTAGGCACTATGGCATGTATGGGGGGCGGGGTGGGTAGGAAATGTCTCAAAAGAAAAGCTGACTAGAGGTGTGACAGGAGTTTGTTTAGCTGCTAGCCAGAAGACCTGCGTTTGGGAGTTTGGTGTAACTCCTTACTTGCAAAACTGTTCTAGTGTGTGATCATCAGAACATATGCACTCAGTCTCGGGGAGAAGGGAACCAGCTGGCTGGCAGAAAAATACCATTGGCATTGCCCATGTTCTTGTGTTGACAATGTCACAAGCTGCCCTCCCAGATGGAGAATTTGAATTAAGCCAGTTGTGGGTCATAAAAAAAAAAATCTTCATTTTTGTGCATTATTCTTAATGGTTGTTATTGCTTGGATGTTGTTCTTATTTCATGGTCAGCAAAACCAGACCACAATTTTGAAGAGCTCTCTCAAGTTTTTCATTTGAGAGGAGGCAACATACAGTGAACACATTATATCACACTGTGTCCTGTGCACTGTCTGCAGTGATGGATGCTCTTCTGTGTTGTTGAATATGTAAATTTTGTGCTGCAATGTGTGGTTCTGTTTTTCCCTTAGGAACGCTCAGACCAGGGAGTCTTTCAAAAATCAGCCTTTGACGGGAGCCATAACTTTGCAGCTGCTTCCCGACGCAATGATACCATTCTCCAGCAATTTGTAACAAGCAGTCCTCAGGAAGGAATCAAAGGTAGTCTCTACATACCCTTCTCAGTGCTGAGACAGAGAGTGCTTTGTGGGGTTTTTTTCTGAAATCCACAGCCACCAAAAGCGGTTAATTAGAGTAAGTGCACACTATGTTACTTTGAAGCTTGGAGATCCAGCGAGGGTGGGAGAGCTGACTCAGAAGTTGTGAATGAGATTCCTGGCACAAATTCCAGTTTAAGTAACAGTTTCTAGCTCGCTGCCCCAACACGTAAGGCTGGGTAAAAAACAAATGATGAGTGCAAAATATATGTTGTCAAAATGTTTATTTTCTATATATCTTTAATGAGCGCAATGATTTTTACATTTAATTTTTAGATTATGTCCTGGGTTATTATAAGCTTAATTAATTAATACTAAAACATGATGTTTGAAAAGTGCACTTGCTTATTTTAGACTTTAAGGTAAAATTTGTTCAAAGGTTAGAAACATTCCTCTAATTTACAAACTGGAATTATATTAATGAACTCATTAAAAAGAATTAGGTAATTGTGTAAATTGTGCAAAGAAAACCTACATGTGTGAGCATATGGAAGCATACAAGTAAGAGCATTTAAGGCCACTTCTCTTCCTGTCTTTTTTCATTTCTGATGGCATACTGTATTATCTGTCCAATTTGCTCCTGACTCAGCAAGGTACTAGTTACTTGAAAAGTTTAAGTATTTGAGATGGTCTTGACCCCTATCATTTTAAGTGTGCTCTCATTCTTCAAGCCAGGCACATTGCTAAATACCTTTCAGTAGGAAAAAAGATTTTCTTTGATGTAGTTGAATTATGCATGATTTTTCCCACTTTCCTAGGCAACTCTGGAATCAGGGTAGCCTGCAAAAAGTAATTTCATAGGCTACTGTGATGACTGTGTGGGGTATTTTTAATCAAAACCAAAGAGCCCTTATCTGTAAATTGAGAGAAACTCCCATAGAATTTAGTGGTAACTTATTTGTGTTGACTTCAATATTTTGACACTGTGACTCCAGGCAAAGAATTACATATAGTCTGAAGCATTGTAAATATTCAAAGATCAGATCCTTTTGCTTACATCTACCTTACATTACTCTTGCATGGAATTTACACTCATTCTGTAGTTTCAGGAGAAAAGGGTCCAATCCTTGGAGCTATCCTGTCCTGTAGACTTAGGCATTATCAAAGAAATATCAGAAAGCAGCAAATACCTTTAGATGCTTCCTTAAAAACCATAAAAGTAAATGCTCTGAAACCATTGATGCAGATGAATGGTGACTGCTAACCTGTCATGTAAATTCAAAACAAAGCACGTAAAGAGTTGTACTTTTGGATAAGGATTCTTCAGCTGCGATCCAAAAATCAGGATGGCTAGTTTTCAGCTCAGTCATAACATCATTTTAAATAGGCATCTTTTAGTTAAAGAATTATGGTAAGAAGGCATTATAGCAAGAAAAAGTGACGGCCTCAGAAGAGGAGGTGTTGCATGTGAAAAGAAAGCTTTGGAGTGCTGCTGGCACAGGAAGGGTTTGGCATCGCTGTGTCTTCAAGCTATGGCCTAGGAAGTGATTGGAATTTGATGTCAGTGGACAAGAGATGACAAAGGTGTTGCTACCACTTACTCAAGATACCACTGTATTGCAATTTGTGTTGAAGATCTGGCATGTGATGAGTAAAACTTCAGTGATCTTAATGGAAAACTGCACAGGCACTTGCAGCAGGAGGGCTGTGGGACAGCTCTGATAAGAGATTGTTTTGGTGAAAGACAATTTGGTCTCACACATTGCAGAAATATTACTTTTATTTTGAAATCATAGTATTAATTATTGTTGAGCCAATGCTTACTCTGCTTTCCATATGACCCTGTCACCTATTTTCTCCCATCACTGGTTTAATTTTTTTTGCATTGTTTCTTTAAAAGTTTAGTCCTCAGTGTTTCAAGGCATCATCGATAAGGGTGAAACTCTTTGCTTGTGAATAACCCTCTTTTATCTCAACTGTGAACTTTTCAGTTATGTGTCAGTTTAAGGATATGAGTCACAGACCTAGTAAGCTTCTTGTGTCAGGCAGGAACAGGTCATAAGTGTGCTATCCACATCTTGAACATAAAAGTGCAGTTGGTACATTTTTTGCAAAGAATAGTGAAACACAGAGGAGATTTTTGACATAATATGGGATCTGATGTAAGAATTTAATGTAGGAGATGTATTGTGTTTCATAAAATGCCACTTTCTTAATTAATGTTTTCTAATAAGTTATTTCCAGTACCATTCACTGCTCCTACCAATAAAATTCTTATAAAAGCTCAGCAAAAATACACTGAAGCTTGGCCTGCTAATATTGCTGTCTGTTTTAAGAGTCTATTTTATTATATATGAGCAAAAAAAACTAATGTCTGGGGAAAAGTGCTTATAGCCAAAACATTAAATTTTGTCTTGCCTGTGGATATTTAAATAAAGGGGGAGGGGATAATGATCCAATATTGAAATGCCAGTGTTTGTTCTATTTTTGCATGAATAACACTTGCTGCCTTCAGGTCCTCACTTCTTTTGCTGCCAAGCTGTTGCACAGTGGTTTTTAGAACAATCTCATTGAGAATTGATACTTCAGTGCCAGCAGCTTTACATTTCTGGTGTTGAAAGATTACTGGAATGTGTTTCATTAGAGGTTCTGATATATTTCTTATAACCCTATATTATAAATACTTACAGGGAAAATGCTGTCATCTCTATGTTAAGTAGAAAGATAATCAAACTTTCTTTACTACCTGAGAGTGCCAAATCCTCATGGTTGTACAAGCACCTCTGTTTTCATACATACGTGGTAACATCAAGATAGAAAATTAAGAAGTAAAAATTTTGATTATTCACATTTTCCCTGTAAATGCTGCATGTATCTTACAGACAGACTCAATTTTTACTCTGCCTGACTTACTCTTTTTTACTCTCTTAGTCTGTTTAATATCTGAAAATTCAATACATTTCGTTCAGTGCTTAGATTTATCTGGATCTGTTAAGCAGCTCATTTCCTGAGGTCTCGAACATGGAGCCAGTGACTGCCCCTTAGGTTAAATTCTCTCATGCTCTGGCTCCTGCTCCCATTTTACTGGGAGCTGTAATCCCTTGTGATCATTTCCAATTCACCGGGGAAGTCTGACGTTTTTCTGTATGTACCCTTTTGTTACTGTAAGAAAAATACCAGTGGTAACCCATGATCAAACGGCCTTGGTGAAATGATGTACCAATTACTGTGAATCTAAGTTAGTATAACTACATGATGTACTCAGTCTCTTGCCATGGCTTTAGGAGTCTGCTCAAAAAGGCAAACCACATTTTAAGTGTGGTGCAGTTCTTTTTTTTGTTTGTTTGTTTGTTTGTTAGGCTTTTTGTTGGTTTGGGGGGGGGTGATGCTGTGACATCAAAGAGAGATGTAACAGAGATGACAAAGTTGGAGTGAGAGGAGAAAGAGGAGTTTACTTTTTTTGACTTTACCTTATATACCTTTCACAGAAAGGGACCACATTGCAAGACAGAGGTTCAACTTCTTCAGTTCCACTGGTCTTTGAAAATGTCCATCAATTGTCCCTTCTAACTGGAAAGAATGTCAACAATAATATTGTTTATAGAAAATTCGTGAGAAACTGACTCCTAAATATGTAAATAATCAGAAGGCTAGAAAGATCAGTAAAAGAACAAGGAGATGGGGGGGGGGGGTTGTTTAGGTTTGTGTTTTTTTGATGTGGGTTTGTTTTGGTTTGTTTTTTGGTTTTTTTTGGAGGGGGGAGGTTTAAATTTTTTCCATCAGGCATCTCTTTCCTACTTTTGCTAATCAGTGGTTTGGGGACTACTAAGTCAAAGGTTCTGTCTGGACCATTGTGCCGTGGACATGTCTCTAACTTTTGGTACATTTCTTAATCTGTTTTAAAAATTTTGTTTCCAAACTATCATCATGGCAGTAAGTTCTGTGAAAGACACTATTTTGTGTTTGTCCTGTTGTGCTATTTGATAGTTAAATTGGTTGCCTTCTTGTTACTGTGCATGAGACAGTGAGAACTTCCTTTCCAACTTATGCATAGATTCTACAATTCCATAGACTCCTCTTGTATTGCCTTTTATTGCTTCTTTCTCTAAACTAAAGAATCCTAATCTGTGGTCCTTATAGGAGTGTTTATACCTGTGTGCAACTATCCTTGCTACATTTTCAATATGCTTCTGAATTATATTACATCATTTTTCCAAGAGGAAGAATGAAATGTTAGACACTATTAAAATGAGGCACACCATTAACTATTGACTTCTGGTTGGAGTGTTTGGACTTGTTTGCATTTGTAGATGACTGCCTCCCTTTGAATTCAATAAGCATATATTGAAGGAAAAATTCAGTGCACGTCTAGTGTCCTGTTCTGGAGCCATAGGAGCATTTGTGTCTCAGGAGTTTTCCCCTGCTTCCGTGCCCATCACTTTGTAGTCTCTGACAGGGAGTTTCACCTGCATTTCTTACTAATGTCCTGCAGTCTTTTTGCAGAACTTCATAGTCTCCTTCCTTTTGGTAGTTGTATTTGGTATCACATTGAAAAATATGAGTTCCTCTTCTGTTCTAAGCTCTTTTTCCTGTGAGAACTTGCCTTTTACATCTCATTCGTTTCCTGTTCTTATATTCAAACCTGAAAGAATGGGGATCGCAGTGCAAGAAGCTCGTGTGTATAGGTAAGGTAGTATGCCTGTATTTTACGTCAGACTGGCTTAAAGGTCTCATTAAAACGTGCCTCCTCATCTGCTTATCCTCACTTTCTTTCAATGATGCTCATGCTTTTCCTGAAACACAGGGTTTGAGCTGTGTTTTCTTATTCTCATCTTTGGGAGGCTGTCCAGCCAATAGGAATTTTATAGGATTCTTGAGCTAATAGTGTGGTTTTGTGGGGGTTGGTTTTTGTTTGCTTTTTTGGGGAGTTTTTGGATGGATTTCTTTTTGCCCAATATTTTCTGTTTGCTATGTGAGTGCTGTTATCAAATAAATGTAATGTGTTGCTTTCTCCTTTGATCCCTCCTTGCCAACCCTTTTTCTCTCAGGTTAGGTTAGTGCTTTCAGACAGGAATGTACAAAGGCTGCCGGCATTCCATGCAACAGAACAGGTTGTGTTAAAGTGTGGCATGTCACTATTATTAGATTGCTTACCTGCCTTTGAAACCCAGGGAAGTGTCCATGTTTCCTATTAAGTTTGGGAGGCGTGAAGACAATCTACATTGAAAAATGCAGGGGCTTTTTCTATGATGATACCTTTGGGTTGAGAAATGAATTTACAAGACAGTAAAGAACTGGCCTACAGTGAGCACAGCAGTCTTACTGAATATTGCAGGTATCTAAGTATTGTTGCTTAGCAAACCACTGAATGGTTTGAGTAGTTCATATTTGTAAAAAGTAATTTTCTGGTGTTAGCTGGGTGCTGTTTGTAAAGGTAAAGAAGGAGTTACCATAATGGTAGGAAGGTGAAGACTGTAATTAACAAATGCCTCTTTGTTCACTTGCTAAAGGATAACAAAACTTTTCTTCTTCTGAGCTCTTTGCTGAGAATGTGGTTCCCTTCTGTACATTAAAGGTGATAAATGCTCCCCCATCAAAGGGACTGAAATCATGAACCTACAATCAGTTTGAATGCAGCTATGGAGAAATTAAAAATGGAGTAAAGCAATTTGTGCCTTGCACTCAACTTCACTATAAAGTACAAAATTTCCCTATATTTACCTTTAATTATATATATGCAAATCTGAAAATCAGCTCTTCAGGAAAATCCCAAGGGGAGTATTTTCTACTTGGTGTGATTTTAATTCTAGTTTAGTTAGTTTAGGGATTTGAATAAATTTTGATTTACTTTAGCATTACTTGAGGCCTTCCAGTCATCAGTCAGTGAACTGCTGTAATGTAGTTTTTTCTGCAGGTTATTTAACCCCTTTCTAAATTTTGTTTCAGAGTTTCCAGTTTCTGATCATGGCAATGGTGAAAACGAAAACCCCTCCACCTCTCCCACCACATCCTAGTGAGGAACTGCTGAATGAGGATTATAATCACAGGTTGGACTTCAGCTCTGTTTAATAGTTACAGCACTAATTGCTCAGTAGTGGTTGTGATAATAGTTCTAATTGATTATAAAACCACTTTTTTTTTTTTGGTACCATTTTCTTTAGGCACCTGAAGGTCTTTTAGCATAAGCTGTGAATGTTATTTTAGCATTTGGTGTGTTGTTCATTTCAGTGGTACATAAGCTGCAGTATGCCTGCTATCTATGATACATGATGCTTGTCTTGTATTCAGTGAAACAAAAAAAAAATACCCAAACATAATCCAAATTAAAAAAAAAAAGTTAATTTAAAACTGTACTGTGGGTGCAATGTGTAAATACAGTGTGAAGTCTCTTAAAGCTTTAAAAGTCCAAGCCAAACTCACTTTGTTAGAAACTGAATCGCCTTATGTCACACAGAGATATTCTTGAGATTACAAAATGAATTTTCAGAAAGTCTGAATATTGAAATGTGTAGGAGAAAAATTAATGAACACTTCACCAGTTGTAAAGGTATTGGGTAGATTTTTCAGATACTTCTGCAAAGCCTGATGTGCTTGATAGCAGCTATAAGCTTCAATTTCCTTAGTAAATACAGAAATTTGGAGGTGCAGACAATAGAGTAAACATGTTGAAGTTCACCATGGCTCATACTCTCTCTATCTCAAGGAGCACAGGATTCAAATCAAAGGTGTAATTTCAACTTTTCCTGATGATGAGGCATGCAACCAATCCTGATGATGATGCTGAAATGCAACATTGAGCATTGCTTCCTCGTTTGCTGGGTGTTCAGTTTTTGATAGTCATGCAACTACTGCAATGATACTAAGAAAGTATGCATTTCAGCTAAAAATTTAGCCATGTGTCTATCCTTCTATGCATGGGTGTGAGTAAAAACTACCCTTAAGTGATTGGTTGCATTGAAGAGTAGATATATTTTATTATAGGTATCTTGAATGCTTCACACAAGACTTTCATAACTATTTTCTTTTCGCTAACACAGAGTAATTACACTAGAATAATTTTATTATTTCTGGTCTCCCAGGCAGGTGTGTTTGACATGATAAACAAAGAAGTCTACACAGATCAATGCAATTCAGCATTACATTTCCAACTGTAGTTGTTTGTTAGAAGCTGTTCCTAATTTTTCCAGCAAGCTAAGAGAAAAACATTTTCTTAAATGCTAATGATGTATTAAAATGATGATGAATTTACAGGCCCTTTGTCCCACCCTGACTTTTCCAGTGTTCTATTGTTTTTCTATTTAGAACTTAAGTTCTCTTGAAATTGAATTACTGTGTCAAGTCACACTGATTTCAGTGAAATTGCATTTCAACAAAATGCACAGCAAAATACTTAGGAAAGTAAGTACTTAGGAAAGTAAAACTAAACCTTTTGAACAATTTGGAAATAAATATTTTTGGTTTTCTAAGTCCTTTTTTGCTTAAGATTACTTAAAAGAATAATAATTTCTGTTTCTAATCAAAAAGAGACATGGTAAGTTTTCACATGGCATTGAGGTGTTGCATTTTGAGATGAAAGTTACTCAGAGTTTCATTCAGGTGCAATTTTGAAATGTTTAGAAAGTTGCCTTAAAGTAAAAGAATGAAAAAAAAGAAAAAAAAAAAAGACAAAACAAAAATCAAAGCAACAAAACACAATGCCCTGGAATTCTTTAGTCACAGCACGCTCTATAAGACCTCCAGCCTCTGCATAAGTGCTGCAAGGCTATAAAATAATTTTATATTAGCAGATGAAGTCGAATTGATCCAGGTACATTGCCAGTATTTCTCCAACATTCTATAGCACATTATTTGGAAATGCAGTGGTTAGAACTAGCAAAATGAAAAGAAAGTTATTACTAATCATTTACATTTATATTTCTGTCTGTGATGGGAAACTAAGTGACTGAAAGTGTTAAGTCTCAGAAAAGGAAGTTGAGGATCAATATCTGATTTTAAAAATGCATGCTATAAGCAACTGAAGGAAGAAATGCATGTATATTGTGCATCTTTAATTAGTTCACTTGTGGTTTGAACTGGTACCTAAATATTATACATAACTTTTTTTTTCCTCCCTACAGCCCTATCATAAATTCAGCACTGCATTTAACAGATCAGCACATCAACTTCAGATCTTTGACACCTGCCAAGCAGTCTGAATCAATTAATCTGAAAGCCTCAAAAAGCATGGATCTGGGTAAGAAGGGCTGGGGTGACACATAGGTCAGCTTTTTAGCCTTAGCCCATCTGTACCATCTCTGTTTCTTGCTTTTGTTTCTTTAACACTAACATCAGGGAGTAAGTGCTGCAGAGGAGCTACAGAGATGGGGACAATGGTCATTCTCCTCTAGCAGCTATTTGCAAATACTCTTTTTATTGGAGCTGAAGAAGGTTTGTTGGGGTTTTTTTTGGTTTTGTTTGGGTGGTTTTGTTTTGTTTTTTTTGTAAAGGCCCATTGTATTGAAATCCTAGCTGAGGAGAAGGGGGAATAATGGAAAAATGAGCAGAAAGAACTACTGTACAAGTTTTGTTTGTCTGAAATATAAAGCAAAACCAGCAATCACAAAAGTAATTTCTTTCATAGAATATAAATGATTGTAAAACTACACCAGACAAAGGGTAGTATTCCTAACACAAGTTGTTTATTTCTTCATTGACAATGACAAACACAGGAAATCGAAGTGTTGCAGTAGATCTTTATAAATGCTTGAAGAGTGTAAGGTTATGGTTCTCTACCCATCAATGTGCAGAAAATCTTGCAGGGGGGTGAAGTAGAAAGTGAAAGGCTCTTTCAATACTGGGAAAAGCATTTGCAGGTGGAAGGTTGAAGGGTTATTGCAGCTGAAAACTAAGCCATGTTTTAATGAGGGTTCAAGAAAGCTTGTTAAGTCTCAAAGAAAACCAAATAAGATTTTCTTTTTAATTCTTCTTGGCCACACTCACTCTTTATCTGTTGATTGTTTTTTCAGTTTTTTTTTTCAAATTCCAGTGTTGATGGGCAAGCTTTGAGGACTACCACTAGGATATATTTAATAATAGATTTGTGTGCTTTGTTGGATCAGATTTGGTAAACCATTAAGACAAAGTGATTCATATCGTATGTAGTTTCAAAGTAGCTTTTTGTTACCTTGCAGGCTTTTTTTCCATGAAATGTTCCAGGCTGGTCTTTGGTGTTGTGTTGTTGATTTTTACTGTTATCTTAACAGGGTATTTTGACATAACATTAAGTGTACGTACTCTTCTAATGGCATGCAAGGAAGGCCAGACAGTTATTAATGCATGAAATGCATAAGAATGGATATGAATCAATTGAAGAAAGGTCTTAAGGCAGAATTATAACACTACTGCATGACCAGGCAATATAGGTCACTTGCTCTTCTGTTACACCGTTTTGATGAAGAGTAATGGATTAGATATTTTTTAAAGATTGAAAATGCTCCTCAAAATATGATTGATTTTACAGATTTGAGTCAAAACATATATTGTAGTAGTCTACTAGAAAAATGAATGTTAAACTTTACTGAGTCTCCTTTTTAAAAGGTTTGCTTCCAGCTCGCACAGAAGTCCCAGGAAAGAATGCTCACAAGCACCAGTGTAAAACTGGGCAATGGGAGCATGTGTGAGAGCTCAAATACTTCAAATTCTACATGCAATCTGCTCCTGACACCCAGAAGCAATCCTTTGAGAATATACATGAGTCACTAAAACATGGTAGCTAAAAACTAAAATACAATTGGATATAAAAATTGGATACAAATGTATCTGAGTGTTCAAAAATTGTTGCCTGTAGAAGGTAGCTGTTGAAAAGACCCCTTGTGTTACAAAAGTAAGAAATAAAAAGGAATAACAAATCTGATTGGATATGTGAAGGTAAATCTACTTGAGACACTCATATAAGGAACTGGAAGGACTTTGGAAGATCTGCACCATATTGTTTTAGAAATAACAATAGATGAAGTAAAATTCCTTGCACATGGCTTGGAAAATAATGAAACAAGAATATAAAAGCTGGGACCTTTTACAGTCATTCTCTATCAAGCAGTGAAGTACCATGTTTGGCTTTACACATTTTGAAAGTCTTTAAGGAGAAGCTACTGTCTGAAAAAGGAAACTGAACAGAAACATGAAAATCTCAAGTGAAGTAACTGCAATATAAAGTGCTTCAAATACAAATAAAATCCCAATAGTTTGGTATATAAAAATGTGCTTCCAAATAGAGCATACATATAATACACATTCCAGGATGGATTTTGGAAAAGCAGTTATTTCTTAGGGGTTTTTTCGCTTGCTTCTTGCTCAACTGCAGTCATGACCAGTAGTAACTTCTCACCCCAATGTGTACCCATTACTGATTTCGGTGCACTACTAAAAAAAAAAAGGAACGAGGGAAGTCGTCTTCCAGCAAATTTGGTAACAAAGGTGCCACATCCTTTCTCTGAAAAGTTCTAGGCCCTATTTTTCCAGTAGTCATGGAATGCTCTCCACTTACTACTTTTATTTTGTTCTCAAGTTCTACCAGTCCCTCAAAAATAAGTCCGACAGGATGAACAGAAAAAAACCACAGAACTGGAGTCCAGGAGGAGAGCTCTGAGGCCTTAGGACACGTGATTTAGGTGCAGTTTCTTTCTTTTTAAACCAAGTTGTCTGAATCATGTGTCTCCACAGATCTGTGAAATCACCCAGAGATTGGGTATAGAGACCCAGAATGACAATCACAAATTCAGCAGATGATAGAATTGATCTAATACAGGGCATAAATGTGAAATCTGTACTGCAGTAGCTTAGGAAATATTCTACTTCACTTTGAAATGTATATAATGTACCCATTGCCTAATTACAAGGTTACAAAGGCAGGATTGCTTAATGACATTGCCATCCAAAGGATCATTGAAGATGACTGACATTTTACACAGAAGAAAATCCAGATATTACTATGGATTATGAACCTTAAGTGAAAATAATAAATTCATTAAATTAGGGCACTAGTGAAATTGTATAGTAAGAGTCTTCCTGGCTTTGATGAGAGCTGATGTATATATAAGAGACAAATCTGTTAAGTGAAGACTAGTCTATAATTACAGAAGTTCACAATGTAAGCTCATTTAACATTGATGTTTATCTTTTCAGTTTTATATATATTTAGGCCCAGAAACCTTTAAGAGCTTAATCTGCTTTCCAGTCACAGCTATTTACAAAAGAAAATTGCTATAAATTAATATCCTCAATGAATAATATGAGGTAATAAGAATGGGTGATGAAAAAGTGTTCAGTACTGCTAACATTTGCATCAATTTGTTGTTGTCACTCTCCAGAGCAAACCCTGCAGTGAAAGGAACTTGGCACATGCAGCTGTAGGTTACTTGCCAGTGGGGCAGCTGGAGTTTAGTTTATTGACACTTGGTGCATGTCAGGTCTGTTGGCCAGGCAGCTGGGCAGTAGCAGAGGGTATGAACCACTGCCACCTGCTTGTTTAGGCTGTCGTGCCATGAGTCCTATGGACTGACACAAGTCTTAATTGCCAAATTCACAGATAGCATGAACCCAAAAGTAGTATTGCCTGAAGTTGGTATATTTCAAGAATTCAGTTTCTATCCAGATTAATTAGTTTCTGCTTGAACCTACTTTAAAAAAGAAAATAAAAATCAGTGGCATATGTTATTGAGTTACTGTTGTAGAAATTTAATAAAAAAATAGAAAAAAGCACATGTAGTAGTAATGACAGGTTTTTTGGTTTTGCAGATATGAGCAGAACTTGCCTCATCTATACAGACGTGTGGAGTATATGGGGGCAGGGTGGTTGGTTCCCTGTTTTAGCATCCATCATTTCCACAATGATCAAATGCTTCTCAAAATTTACAGCTTCATTCAGAGTAATAGGCTACAGATTAGTTCCATGTCGGCTATAAGTCTTAATGTTCTTCCCTGCCGCTATGTTGAGATAATGACAGCACTTTCTGGATCACTGGCAGAGTTGATCTCCTGTGTCTTAGGTTAGATATTTCTTTGCCTTGCCTACTGTTATTTTGAACTGGTGGTGATAAAAAGAGCACAGCCCCCTGTTTTCTTCTGCTGATCCTGGCACCTGGCACATCCTCTCAGTTGCGTATTTTTCTTTGTCCTTCAGCTATGGTTATCCATATGTTAGCAAAGCAAAGATCCCCCTTATAACTGTGACTTCAGGAATTTATGCAGAGCCAAAGTCTGACTTGGTACTGAAAAGAGTTGCACTGCATGCAAAGTTTGGATTTGTGCTTAGAGCATAGTGTTAAAAATAAGCAAAGCAAAATCAGAAATGGTGGAAGTAAATGTTGAGTTTTCCCTTCACACTGAACTGGAACACTTTTTTTTGGAACTTAACAGTAGATTGAAAATTAAGAAGTCAATGGCTTCTAAATAAGTCATTGGAAGGATGATTTTCCCTTTCTTTTAGCAACTTATACACACACATTTTCCCTTTCATTATCACAGTTTTCTAGAGAAGAATTTCTATATAATATTTTGTCAGAGTCCATTTTCAATAGTGTTTCTTCTTTTAACTATATTAAAAAGGTAATTTTTGTAATGTTAATGTGAAATTATTTTTTAATGCTGCATTGGAAAGTGTAAATCAAATCATTGGAAAGTGCTCTATGAAAATGAAAGGAAAGAAAGTGTCTTATCTATCTCCAGCACCCTTACTTTCCATAAATCTTTATGCACGGGAGTGATTTAGGCTGTGCATAAATGTACTGTAAAAACTACAGCCATGGGAATTGTATGCAAACACATGAAAGTGTGGCTTGTTTTAGCCTGAAGCAACATGAAATTGAATCATATGAATATATAGCAATTCTGTTCTGTATCAATTCAGGTGAAGTACTGTGTAGATTTATATTTGAGGATGTTGGTATAATAACCCATGACCACTATCCCAAGGTGCTTCTTAATTCCCTCTTCTTTTCCCCATCAAAGGCAAAACCCCATAAATTTTAACTGATTAAGCTCTATAGCCTGAAGAAATGGATATGTCCTTTACTTGATTTTAAATGTAAGTGAAATATTGTTTGCTGAAACATCATTAGACATACTTGGAGTCCCTTAACCTTGGGGCATATTTATTAAAATATCAGGCTTACTTACTTATTTAGGAATAATTAGCAAGTAAATGTGCAAGGTATAAGGTATGGAGTATTCTGCAAAGAAGCCAATATTTAACTAAATGCTAATTTCTTTGTTAGTGAAGGGGTGCATTCAGTTACAGTTCATACTTATAAAATGCCTCAAAACAAAGGGAAACCTGTGTCCCATATCCAGAAGGATATGGAAAATGCAATCAAGATGCTATTAGCTGCTTCACTGTTTGCTCTGAAGCAGATTATTGTTACTTGAGTGTAATTTCTGTAAACTGAAATAAATATCTCAAAACATAGGCAAATGAGGACCAGACAGAGCTAATGAAGATCGGTCTCTCTTTTCTGAGTGTTTGGGTTCAGATACAATTAAAAGAATACATTTGGGAGGTCCCTAGGGAGAGTTATGGTATTAGTGGGAGAAAAAGTAGTTTGATATTTTAAAGTTATTGTTTTGTTAACTATGTTGTATGTATGGAATATATTTATTTGTTTGCTTTGACTTGAAACCAATTTCAGAACTGCATTAGGAGCTAGTTAGGTTTGTTAGAGCATTAATGAGGAAATGGAGAAGATGGATCAGAATTCTAAGAGTCTTTTCAATGTTACTGGCTTATATTGGTAATTTTAAAATCCTCTTTGGAAGAGAAAGACTTTTCAAAACAAAAATGTTATGGGTTAAGGAAAAACTATATCACTTAGGGCTGTGATTATCTTTGATATCAAGGGCCAAAAAAGATTTTAACATTATTCTAACTTATGTCATGAGTAGCTTTCTAGTACTGTCAGATTAGATGTTTATTTTCTGCAGCTCTCTGCAGAATCAATTTTTACAAATGAACACAATGCCATTTTCGTAGTTTAAATGGCTTTCAAATTTCTGTTTGTAAGGTCTGTAAGTCAGGAATGAAACAAAATCGTTTCTTAAGTGATAGGGACACTGTTAACTGAATTGAAATGAGACTGAAATTAGGTTTTTTCTGCATGGAAAGAGAGGCTTTTACCAGGGCTAATTTTGTTACTCAGTTTTACACCAAGTCAGTAACGTTGAGGGGACAGTGAGTTGTGGCATAAAGGCAGAAGTGGGCAAAAGAGAGTATCATCTGTTTGGACTGGTTTTGTAGAAGTCATCGAGGACTCAAGGAAGTTTGTTGTGGAGCAGACTGAGGGCGTTGTACAAGCTGTGATAGTGACAGCTGAGAATGTGGTAACACATGCTTGAGGTGGGGTTTTTTTGGCTGCTTTTGTGTAAATTCGAGTGGCTCTATTAATGCAGTTAGATTATTAAAGTGTTAGGGGGAGAAAATAGCAATTAAGTTAATGTATAGCTACTATAAGAAAGAAAGTAAAGATGATAATGAAGTAACTTTTAAGAACATTGGTATAAATATGTTGTCTAAACTTTGTCTTGAATCTGTTCCCTATCAGTGTTTTCAATCAGTGAATGACAGATTACATTAAGAACTTGTAGCTTAACCCTAGGAATTTGGAAGAAGCGTTAATGACATGTGGAAGACGTGCAGCAGGGGAGTTTTAGCCTAGTGTGGTTTCTCTGGAACAGAGGTGAGAAAGGATTGGAAAAGACAACAAAAGTGTAAAAGAAGCCGTGATGGCCTCAATTAACAGTGTAACCTTCAAGAATGAGTAGTTATGGCACTACAAGAAAGTGAAGAAATTTGTATCATGCTGGCTGGGAAACTGTAAAACAATGTTTTTTTCTGCCAGGAGAAAAACTTCCATTTGAAGCTAAATGTGGCCAGTGAACAGCCTCAACTGTACTGCTGCTTCTTCAACAAGTAGTAGAAATAGCAAATGCAAACTTAAGCATTTTCATTCTCATGTGCTGACACACAAGATGTATCCCTTGGGGATCTTCTCTGAATACAATTGATGTGAAGTATTAAATCAGTTCTAACAAAATTGTTCTGAAAAATCTAATTAGAGAAAACCTTGTACAGGAGAGAAAAAGAATCCAGAATCATGGTTTGGATGTGATTTATTCCTGTCTTTGAATGTGCTGAACAGGGTTCCCAAATGTTGTGTTAGATGCCATTTTAGAAAAGATTTGCCTTTCTTTTTTATTTCCTACTTCATAAGTATAATTTTTCCTTGGCCCTTGTGCAAGCTTTTTGGTAGTCTTTGTGCTTTTCAACACTGAGGTGAGCAGAAATCTATTAAGGACTCCTAAACCTTCAAGAGTGAGTAACTGGTGGATATCTGTGTCTCCCCAGAACAGATGCCTTTATGTGGAAGAAAGGTGAGGAGAGAGGGAATTACTGAACGAAAATATTTTAAGCCAGTGCAAGTTCACTCTTCCTGATAAACACATTTTGTTGCTACTGTAGATTTTAGCCTGTTGTCTTTGTATGTCGCACTTCAGGGCAAACCTAGAACGGGAAGCAGTATTTTCTAAGTGGTGGTTCTGAGACAACAATTGACACCATTTCCCCAAGTGATTTATGCTGCTCCTAGTTGGGGAAACGCTTCACCCAGAAAATAAAACTGGCAGGAGAATTATGTCCTTGGCACTATCACAGACTAAAACTAATTGATGATGCACTGTCTTCATTATGATGAAAGATCTGAGTAAGGATACAGTTCACCATGAAAAAACAGTAACCCATTTGAGGCTTTGCTTTCTTGTCATGTGTTTATACCATAGAAACTGATGGATTCTGAGAAGTGTGGGAGCATCATTTATATATGTAGTTTGGGAATACAACCCTTGTGAATGGATTCATGTACAATCAGAAATTTATATTTGGCTTCCTGTTAACTAACAAAGGTATTTGTTAGGAAATCTGTTTTCTAGGAAATTATTTTTTGCTTCAGTGTTTTATATTATTATTCCTCATTAACTGTAATTTTAATCCTTGTTTGCTTCTTTTCTGAGCACAGAACTGCAGCGGGTCTTCAAAGGTACGTGTCAGTTTGTCCAGCAGAAACACACATGACTTTCACATGTTTAGATGATTTCTTTAGCAGTTCTTAATCAATGTGCAAAACTGGTCCTTCACAAAAGAGTCACTTAAGTTGAATAGCATCACCCTGTATCTTGTGAATGGTAGTAACTTTTTGGTTTGGGGAAAAATAATGCAATGGTTCAGCAGTTGTATTGTACAGGAGGGAAATTGGTTATGGCAATTGTCAGCAGCATTGATTTGTGCTTCTCTAAACCACAGTTTGGAACTAGATTGTTGGCCTGTGAGTAAGCCTGAGCTGGATATAACACAAACTTTGAGAAATACAGAAGGTTGTTGTATACTAAACCATTGGAAGTCATGCAATTCAAATGAAATACCTACTTTGGCTACCTTGAGCAGGGCACAGAAATGGCAGTCAAAACATTTGTGTGGAAGGGCACAAAGGCATGTTGGATGCTTTACTGTTGCTAAACAATAGTATTTATTTTCTTGAATCAAAACAGCATTCTAGAGTATTACTGTAGGAAATACTAAAATACTCTGATCATTCATGTGTAAAGAGATGGGGGTCTCTTA
Organism: Sitta carolinensis; assembly: GCA_032173965.1. NCBI lineage: Eukaryota > Metazoa > Chordata > Aves > Passeriformes > Sittidae > Sitta > Sitta carolinensis. The sequence continues at coordinate 25,501,546 of CM063288.1, forward strand.
CCCTCTGTAGTCATTGTTGTCATAGTTCCAAAAAAAAGGTATCAGTTGTTTGCTATCAGCTGGGCCGATTTGTTTGGTTTAGTAGTATTCCATCTTTCATGATCTGTGGTCTTGCTAGGCTCCCAAATGTCCATGTTTTTATTAAGTAGCTGTAGAACTTCTTTCATCTTTTATTTCAGCAATTACTTTGAGTACCGACAGTGAATGCATAACTGGTTTCTGTGGTGAAAATGTGGTTCCTAAATAATAGATATTACTTTAAAAGAGCTGACATGATTTCTACGGACAAACATTAATAACTTCATGAACTAACAAATCCCTGGGGTTCCAGGGACATTTCAAAATGTGAAGTATTTGATCCACAAGTTAAGGAGAATTATCTTCTTGTTTGCAAATCTCTTTATTCTCTTGTAAGAATCCTTCCCAGATTTTTGTTTGAGTCTTTTCTTTGGAGTTACCAAAATTAGGTGATTTCAATTTTTTTGAGATGTTATGCATTTGATAAATCTAGCTCAAGAATATACAGTAATTCTAGTGTCTTCATAAAAATAGTTACTTGTGCATTCCCAAGTGTGATCTTCTTGAGCTGAAATATTTCAGTTATTTGCCAAGTAATTATTTTTTGATGTTGCAATATAAAAATACTTAGAATTCTTTTTCCTTGAGTTTAAGAGTAGATGGTATTTTTTTTTCCTTGTGTAAAATCTTTCAGGTGGTTGTCTACAAAGACAGGCCAAAACTAGTAGAATCTCAGGAATGAAATTTCCTGTTAGTTCTTGCCTTTTTTCAAAGGCCAAGAACTAGAGAAGGACTATTTGTGTCATAACTGAATGTTTGTATCAATTTTGAACAATGTGTAAAGAAGTGTTTTCAAATGGTATTTTGTGGAACAGGATGTCCCATGTACTTCCTAAATGAAGTCTTTAGTTCCAAAGTTTTCAACCTTGGCATACAAAGTATTTATCTTCTGTTTGTCTTTTTCTGGTTTTGAGGGGTTTCTGTGGTTTTTCCAGAGGAAACAAGGGAAGGAAAGGAATTCTTATCCAGTGGATTTTTCTGGTCTACTTCTGTTCAGTCTAATGAAAGATGGCCAGCCTGGAAGGCCCTGCCTAAGCATAATAACCCATGAAATGAAAACTGCCCTGTGGAAGTGCACACGTATTTTGCTCAAACTTTGATATAGAGCTTTAATATTTGCATTTCCCAGGTTTTGTGCATGTGTGTGCTTAAACTCATAATGCTAACCTTGTATTTTGGTAAGATTATTTTTCATTTTTTAATCATTTTATTCTTCCTTTTTTCCCTCCAGTATTAAAATCTAATTTTTGTGTGTGAAGCTGGTGCATAAAGTATGATTAAGTTAAATGGATTTATCCCTTTTAATAATGTAAAACTTAGTTTCAGGCAAACCAAGTCATCAGCATAGCTTTAAAAAAATACCGTGAACCTTGGGTTTTGTCTTTTTTTAAAAAGTTCCTATGTACTGTAACATTACCTGCTTTAAGTAATTATCATATATTATACTGGTTGCCACTAGTGACTGCTATAATTAAGGTTGTGAATCAGTTTCCATTATAATCCCTTGTTTGTGCACAATCGTAACTTGTCAAAACACTAACATTTAGGAGCAAAGTTTTCCACTTGGAAGGTTGTTTTGCTTAGAGAGAAGTTTGGGGGGAGGGGCCAGGAAAAGAAGTTTGAACTATCCTTGTAGTAAATCCTTGTCCTGTCATTTTGCATTATAGGATCAAACTGCATGGCAAGGAGTTTGATAGTTATCATTTCCAGGGACTGAAAAAAGTTGAAAGATCAAGGAGTGCAGAATTTCCTTGAGTTTTGGTTGCACTTCTAATTTTGACTAGTCTCATTGCCATTTTGTTTAGCAGATAATGCTGCAAACAGAATTAGTCTTCCTTTATTAGCACTTACGTCCCATAAAACCCTACAGTATGTCAATTTGCTGATAATCAGGTAGCAGTTAGAGCACAGAACTAGAGAAGAGATACAGTGGTCATTTGTGGATTCATGACTCCAGTTGTGAATCCCAGTCCTGAATTTGATGTTGATTTTTGAGCATAAAAGCTTCCTTAAATGTGAAGTGGGGAGGCACTATAAGAAAATATAAACTGTGATTATTTTCCCAGTAGTAACTCCCAAATGTCAGTAACTACAGTACTGCTCTTTCCTAGGTAGAAAATAAGAGATTCTGGTATCATGGCAGATAAACCTCTATGTAAACTTTTTATAGTGACTGCTGTACAGAGCTTGTTTAACATTGCATTTTTGGATTTTTTTGTATGACTTGACAATTTATTTTATCATATAAAGAGATTATGTTTTAAGGCGAGTTATAAGGGCGTGCTGGGGCAGTCAGAGTTGAAGCTTTCAACCCTAGCATTCATTTCCTGTTCTTGTTTTATCATCTCTAACATTACTTTTACCACTGTTTCTTTGCATAGAATTCATTTTAAGAAATAGTGATTGGTTCTTCCCTTCAGCCCTCCAGGAGAGTATTTTAATTAGTTTCTTGAGATATATGATGATAAACTGAAGTTAGTGAACAGAACTTCCAATTCCTGTTACATTCAGAATTTGCTTCTCCACTACTGTCTGCAAACTGCTGCTACTGCAAACATCTTTCTTTATGAGATGTTGTGAAATACTACACAGTTACAATTTAGAGACAAAATAAAATATAACATAGAAAAAATTCATTAGCCTTTTAAAAGATCAGAGTTTGGGAGACCTTATTATCTGCAGAGGTCCCATGAGTCAGTGAGATGTCTTGCAGATGGGAAGGTTTCCACATCTGGATTCTTTTTACAATTGAGGTCTTTGATCTGAAAATGTTACAACTCTCCTATGCCCTGTGATTTGTCTGGCAAGATGAGTTATTTACAAGTGCAATTGCTCTTCTGACAACTGAGTTTTGAGTGTGCAAGTTCTGAGGTCCTGATCTGTAACCCTCAAGGACTGTTGTTAGTCCTTTTATTGGTTTCAGAGGGCTTTGATTCAGATATTTAGACTTTGAAGCACCCCATGTGGATTAGGTAAAGAAAGGCCTTTTTTTAAATTATTATAATTTAAAGATTCAGGATGCTGTGTCTGAAATAATTTGACAGTGTTTCAAAGGCTTGTGAATTTAAATAAGTTTCTGATCTTTGTGTCTTTTCTTTTATTTCTCCAGTGGCAGATGAAAGCAAAGTTGGTTTGTTGGCCGGACACAAATCGGGTAAGCTGTCCTCCTATTTTTGGAGAAATAGCCAGCAACTTGAAAGTAGTATGGGCAGTAAATGAAATCAGCTTCCAGAAACTGTGGTGACGAAGACACTTGCAAATTGAGGCATTACTTTGCAAGCACTGACTCCAAGCTGAACGATGATGAATTAGGGGTTGCTCTTAGCCAGGCAGTGTATGTAGCCAAGTCATTCTCAGGAAGAGCTGCAACTTTATTTTTCAGTACAGGTGTTTGTAAATTGAAGAAAATGCACTTTCAGATAAGTGGAAGTACACTCTTACGGAGTGTAGAGACTTAAACAATGCACACTTTGAGAAATACAAGTATTTCTTTGCTTTTTCTTCTTGCTCTGAGTTGCACTTCTATTATCAGGAATACTGATGACAACACTAAAAAAATTTTACAGAGTAAATAAAAAGTGTTACAGCTTTTCTTTTAGTTGGCTTGTGCAGGAGAAATTATTTGGTTTTTCTTAGACTTCTCAGGTGCTAATAATGCAAACTGTTAATCCATAGTGCTGCAATTACTGTACCTGCTTACTAAATAAGTTCTGCCAACCATGCTATGGCATTGTACAACTTGCAGCTGTTAGATTAAAAAAACTTCCAAGGTAATGTCACGTAATATTGTAATTTTTCATGAGCCGTGGGTAAGCTGACATGAGAAACCTTAAACTTCCTAGAAAACTTTAGTTATTCATCAGTGTCTTCTGATGTTAGCAAATCCTGAGGGTTCAGACTGCCCCTTTGTAGCACATTGTACATTGCCCTTTCCCACTTCATTGATAGGTCTAAGAAGCTGAATTCATGTAAAAGAAGGTCAGCTGTGAGATTCCTGATTGTTTATGGTATTCTTTCTCTGTACAACTGGTGTCCTTCTTTAGTTCTCTGGTGTGGATTTTCCTTATCTGAGGACCTTTTCCTGAACTTAGTAGACAAATTCTTTTTAAATTTTTTGGCATCTTTCCTAAGCCTGTGAAGTTCTTGGATTCTCTTTCTGAATCAGGGAATAGTTCATATGTCTTGTAATATTATCACTCCTGGGAAGAAAAAATTTCTTTCAACTTTCTCTTTTGGGAATGTGAAAGCTTCAAAGAAGTGATCTTGTCAACTTGAAGAAGCTGAGGGTGTTGCCCTTGGGCTTTTCCCTGTTCAGAAAAATTACTACAAACATTGCAACATCATGCAGTTTACCAAAGATCAGTGGAATTCACGGCTATCAAAGAATATTGGAGGGGTAAGATTATAACTCTTTGTTTTAGATACATTAAGCTGTATAATATCATTTTTAGTGACATTTGATCTTTCTTCTGTGCACTTCTGCAGATTCTTGAAAACTGACTTTGAAAAGTTTTCTGTTTGAAGACACAAATTTTGTGTGAACATGTGGACCTATGTTTATTGAACTTTGACTTGTTTGCTTAACTTATTCCTCACACATCTCTTACATATACCTAAGATCTTTTTTAATAAACTAAAATCCACGGCCAACAGATCACCCAAGGAATAGATACTAAGATTCCTGAAGTTGTTTCATTTTTTCCCCTTTAAGAATAAAAAAAATCTAGCAAACTTCTGAGACAGTTGGTGTCTAAATTATTTTTATTGGTCCTATCCACTTAAAATACTGTTCAAATACCATTGAAAAACATTTCTCCTGCTCTATATGTTTCATTTCTTAATGCTTCATAAAGAAAAATCAAGCTGCAATTTTGGTTTCCACATTTTTCCATTCTAACATGTAATTTAAATTCTGTGAAGTATATGGTGTTCCTTTTCTCTAGTCCTTTTTTACTCTATGCTTTCTGGAGTTATATGTCACATGTGCAATTGTCTGGTATTACACCCCACCACAGAGCTTCTGTTTTAACACCATTCTTTCTGCTGCCTTCTTGTAGGTACCTTAAGAATGTTAAAAGGGAGACAATGCAGCTTGTGCTACGAGCAAAACACAGTTATTTTCTAATTACAAAATGAAGCGTTTCCATCCTATTCTGGACTTCAGGAAACTAAACATATTTCTCTACAGAATTAATTATCACCTACTAACAATCAATGCAATTATCCTATCTCTCCTTCAACATGACTTGTTCTATAAAATACACAGCTGAGTAATTCTCTCTAGGGAAATATCCTTTCTATTTCTTCTGGGGCAGCGGCTTTTCAAGCATTTAGTCTCAGCTTTTGGTACTGCTACTTTATCCCTCGCATATCACATGTTACTGAGCAGCAGCAGCAGGAGTTAGAGGCATGCATTCATTTCAATAAGCGTTATCAAAATTCTCCATAAGACCGAGGCATTAGAAGGATCTGTAGCTCTAGCCCCATCTGTCTCTTGGTATATTGCACCCACAAGCAATATACCACAACCTTTCCCCCCCACCCTCCTTAAAAAGTAGATTTAATTTTTAGAAGTATGTCTGGACATATCCTGAGATTGTGAGCATATTCTGTGGAAAGGTGGCTGGAGTTTTGTTCCAAATGTATATATGACCATCACAGAAATCCACCTGTAAATTCTGGTTCTCATACCTGGCCTGTATTTCATCCTGCTGGATGGAAGACTCCTGCCATGCTTACAGGTGTTCTTAGTGTCGAAAATGTTTTCCACAATGCCATCAGCATAAGCACTGAAGTGCTGTATTGATGCAGCCTCCTGGTCCTTTTCTGAAAAAAAAAACAAAAACACCAGATTTCAGAGTGCGCGCGTGTAAGAAAACTTCTCTGAATCCTCTAAGAAAGAATTTGTCCTCTGTAACCTTCCTGCCTTCCTGTGTGCTCAGCAACGGTATGCCAATACAAATGATGAGAATGAGAAGCAGACAAGTGGTGCCTCTATTGTAAAGCAGAGAAGATCCTTGAAAATTCGTGAAGATGAAAAATCAGCAGCTGTAGCTTAGTTTTTCATAAACTAGCTTTCTATAAAAGCAGTTCTAGGGCAGTTAAGAGAATATCCTTTATAAAGAAGGGCAAGACTTTCATATCAAATATAACCTGATTTATATCAAATAATGAAATTGAGTACTGAATTTTTTGCAGCTATTTTAATTTTTTCTAAAATTCTTTTTTTGTGTTCTGATTTACTGCTTAGAACACTTTTTAGTATGTATCGACTGTCTGCTGAGGTCTCTGCTGACACAGCTCTTTTGGATGATGCAGTGCTGGAGAAAAGCTGATGAGTCTTTCTTTATGAGCTCTGACATATTAATTAGCAAAATGGTCAAAAAAGCTTTCCTATTTTTATTTTAATGTCACTAGACCATGCTTTTGGCTGGGGTTGTGTTTGAAGACAGTCTTGAGACAAGATGAGTAAGGTCTTATTTTCTTGCTGGCTGCTATGTGAGGAACATGTGACTGGGCTATGGCTTAGTACCAGCAAGGCTGAATGATAGGGGGTATTTCTGTTACCAAGCTGAATTTGAATTAATGCTTTGTGGTTAAACCACAACATATGGCAAGATTTAGGGTTAGGACTTGAGTAGGAAAAGGCCGGTTGGGATACTTGGAAGGATGCTTCTGGTCAATCTCTGCTCCTTACTGTTGATTTTGCTGCCAGTGCAGTTCCCACGTGGCTGCTCAACCTGTAGGTAGGGTTGGTGCTCTAGGAATGAAGGCCTGGAGAGGCAGCTGTGCAGCTAAATCCTGCAAGGGCAGGCTGTCCTGGGACCCGAGTGCCATCACAGCTGTACTGCTTCATGTGCGGGTGACTAAGTTGTGCTTAAACTGCAATTCAGATGGAAAGTGGAGATAGTTTGTAATAATTTAGGTTAGAGGTCTTGGTGTGCTTTTGCATTCTTTAATACCAGGATGTATTCTGCATTAAGGACATTTTACTTGAGGTTTTATTAAAGCTAAGTGTGAGCTATTGGAACACCAGAAAAATCCTGTGGTTTGTACATAGTTTTGTAGCACAAGAGGCTTCCTTTTAATCAAGGAATCCGGTGGGGGTTAATAGTGGATTTAGGAAAGACTACAGAAAGCTGCTGGGCTTGCTTGAGACTGGTGCCACTGTAATAAGTCTGATTTGCAGGTAACACAATTATGTCGAAGAGGTGGATAGGGAAGTGCTGTTCTCCTCTCCTTATGCCAGACTTCATAATTTTATTAAATAAGCCTTCTTGCTGCTGTAGATGTCATTAAAGCTCAGCTTTTCAAAGGGAGCTTTGGGTTTAGTACTGAGTTCATAAGGATTTATATAGTAACTAGGTCCACGGTAGAAAAGACTCATGTAAATGGTTGAGCTGCCTGGTATATATGGTGAAGTGCCTCTCCAAACAAGGGTCTTGTTACTAACTGAAAGCATGTATCACTTGGAATCTGACCCTTCCCTTTGCATTTCTGAGAGGAGAAAAGAAGGTTGATTTTAGTTCATTTTATTTCTCTTTGAGAATAAGTGTAGTACTCGACTGCTTCAATCATTCTTGCAAGTGTGAAGAGGGCTTGTCTACTTCACAGTCTGCAGTATACCTCAGCAATACCAGTGTAGCCTGACCTATGTCAGTTTTGGATTATATGTCATATGTCAGGCTATGTCTTGGCTTGGGTACTGGATATAAGCAAACTGTGGTGTCACTGGAAGCTGTGCAATGTGATTTTTCCCTTCATTCAGCCCATGCGATGCTTGGTGCCATTTCAGCGTGACTGGCACAAAAACAAACACGGGTAGCTTTCTATGATGCTTCAGTTCATTCTATTACCCACAACTCATGCCTCTGTAAGCTTTGAATCATTAAGGTGGGGGTTATGTTTGATGTTTTATTGTAGGGAATATTTTTGCAAGATTTTTCACTCTTTCCCTGTTACATTCACTTGGGCATCTCTCCCAGAATGATTATACTCTTGTGGTAGTGTTGTTATTCCTGTTATTATCAACATTATCATCATCATCAACTTTGATTATGATTCTCCAAGCAAAGTGTTGCTTTGAACATACAGTTCCAAATAAGTTCTCATCTGAGAATATGTATCAGTTTATGCAGCTGAGAAGCAAAATTAAGGTTCCTTTTTTCTTGCAGGTCACTTGCAGAGTGAATGTTTTCTCCTTTACTTTTGTCTGACAAAGTAAAAATTCAAGGATGTTACATTGAATCTATTATATGGTTGGGGGTTAAAGCAGTTTCTAGTCCAAAATTTACAATGCTCACTTTCACTGAATCCCTGACTGCTGTGATTTTTTTCTTTTCTTCAAACACAACTCATCTAGTGAACCTAGAACATTAACTTACTTAATACTCGATGCAAATATGGCTTTGCTACCCTTTTAAAATGGACTTAATTTTTTAACATGTGTAATAGTGTTATATGTTGTTCTAACTGTCTTCATTGGTTAGAGTTGGGAGGGAATGGGGAAGCTTGATTAACATTGCTAGTCGCACAAAAATTGTATATATTTGTGCATGAGAAGTTTGTTTTGTCACTGACTCAGGAAAAGGAAGGCTGGACACTTACAGTTCTGTGATTCAAACCATTATTCTAAAGTAACAGAAGTTGCTGTATTGTTGAATTTTTGTGAAAAGCAGTCTGTAAGTCAAAATCTCTTCTGAATGATGGGCTGGGGGTGTTTACAGCCCCCCATGCCTGCCAGGTCTATGTGGCTCATAACAGCTCTCACATAACGTAGTTAGATTGTTCTTCTGTGTGGAAGGAAACAAGCACTCATTTTTACTCTTGAGAGAATCATTTTATACTCCCAGTAACTCACCAGCTGTAACTATTCCTTTGACAGCTTTTTCTTCCATTTTTTTGGGGGGTTGGTTTAAGACTTTATTAGCTGTGTGATGATGATTTGTTGTGACCCCTTTTTTGTTAGGTCCTGAGAAAGTCATCTGTAGATAAAAATCCCTCACTTGAGGGTGATGTTTGATGCTATGATGTTGATCTAAAAGCTTGCTGCTGCCGAATAGAGCAGTCTTGGGCACCATGCCTCCTATCTGCAGCTGCCCACTTTCCTTTACGTCTTTATTCCAGTCCCACAGCTTAGCTCATGAGATGGTTAAGAGAGCTAAACCAGCCAAAAATTAAAACAAGAAAGACAAAAATGAATAGTGCTGAGATTATCTCCTTGAACCACCCATTTGAGAGACAAGCTTGTATGCCAGTAGAAAGGAAGCTCAGCAAGTGGTTGGATGTGAGTACTGTGAGGCAACTGTCTACTAAATCACCAACCATATCTACAATGTCAAACTATATCCTTATTAAATTCAAATGCCAAACTTGCATTGTTTTTTTATTAATTATTATTATTTATTATATATAAATATTATATATTTATTTTATTATATATTTATTATATATAAAATATACACATATAATATATAAATATTATATATTTAATTTTCTTAATTAAAAAAAATTACTGTTTTACTTGCCATGAATAAACCCACTTTCTCAGTGGCAGGACCAGGAAATAAAAAGTGGCAGTAAATCTCTGCAAACTGAACAAGAGCATCCCTGCTGTCTCATCCTTAGAATGTAAGAATCTTTTCTAAAATCACTTATTCACTTTGATTTTATGAATGCTTTGTGTTCTGTGACTCTTAGTGTGCTTTGTATTAAGATACAACAGAGCAATGCCCGTTGATCTTTCTTTGAATTATAGTTATTAAAGTGAATAGATCTGATCTCCTGAGAAAAATAACAAGCTTGAAGGAGAAACCTGTTTCCCTCCATGTTCTTGTGTGGGATTTAACATCTAGAGCAAAAATGAATTTAGACCAACAGCAGTGCAGATGCAAATTCAAGGGTCTGTAATTGAGTTTTTATAAAATAGCATGTTGACTGAATATTTTCCTATTATCCCATGATAGCCTTATATTCATAAAGGCCAAGCCACGTGTTTCTGCCCTCCTTCTCTCTATGCCAGCATTGTAATTCCTGTAATTTCATGACGAGCTGTTATGGGAAACTAACCTAGCAGAAAAATAATTCTACAAAAAGAATGATATTCTTCTGGTTTAGTCAAGGGAGCAAGAAAAAAGAAGTTCAGGAGAAGAGAAGAATGATTTTGTAGTTGACATTTTTTGATCCTGGGATCAGCCTAAGCTGAAGAAGTTGACTGAGGTGGAGGGGGTAGGCAGACACATCTGAGGGAGAAAGTGTGGATGAAAGAAGATTTGCGGATCTTCAGAGATGTCTTTGTGCTGAAAGAAAGGAAGTGGGGGAGCAAGTTTGAGTCTCTTTTATTGTCCTGAGGACTAAACTGAAACTGAGTTTCTGAGAGGTTTGCTTAATGGCCAGTGAAAGTTGGTATTGTGTATTTTTGACTGTGTGATGTTACTTGCTCTTAAGGTACAATGGCTGTCTCTTAGTTTTGTTTGGGCTGCTGTGCTCTGGATCTGGTCCTGTCCTAAGGAATGAGAGAAGATTGAGCAGTCCTTGAAAGCAGCTGGGTCTGACAAGCAGGGAGAAGCTTTTGTAAGGGCCAGATGGAGTGAATAGGTGCCTCAGACAGAACAGTTTTCCTTAAGAATCACAGGGACTAGGTTCTCTACCCTAGGTAGGGTTTCTTTCAGTGCAGCTGATCACAGAAAGCTGCTGCACCAGAGAACAAGTGACCCTGTAAAAGTCTAAGTTAAGCAGAAGCATTTATTTCACTCTATCTCGCCCAGAAAATGATAGTTTTCTATAGTATGAAAGGCTAGTTAACCAACCCTGGCTTCAACAGCCAAGCCCTTTTTTTTTTATGTTTTCACTTTAAGAGCAAAAGTGCATGTGCATCTACTGAGAAAGTCTTAAACAACTTGGACTTCTCTGTGAAGGAAGCTTGTGCCCTGAAAGGGAGCCAAAGTAAGATATTTCCATTTGACAAGCATGAAATAAAAGTTCCTGCAGGTAGGAACTTTAGAGAGTATTCCTGTGAATGCATAGCTAGGGAACTGTTTGCTAAAGCTGTGACAAGAGTTTATTAGAGCAAGATGCCAAAGAGAAGGATTCTGTGTGTGAGGAATGTCTTATTTTTAAATGTGGGTAAACTTCAAGTGCATAACACAAAGGACAGCCTTTTCCCAGAGGAGAAGGCCTGATCTGGCAGATATCCAAACTACAGTCTTCTAAAATGTACAGTAGTGGTGAAAGATTTGCTTGTTTTCAATCACATCTCAGTAATTTGGGAACTCAGTATGAATCATTGGTATCCAGGGGTTGCAAACCAACAGCCTTTTTTCCTTGGGGAATATTGTTTGCTCTAGAAGCAGAGAAAAGGATAGGAACTTTGTTTAGTGTGACTTGGGAAATTGCAAGTTCAGCAGTTCCCCAGTGTTATAGCTCCATTGTAACAGAGAAGTGGGAAAGTGATTAGGAAGAAAAATCAGACATATGAGTATTTTTTTTCCAGCCATGCATTAATACTAATTCTACTTTTTTTTTCCTCCTTTTTCATTTCCTGAAGTGATTCTGGGAATATTATTGTAATTATTATATTAACTGAAGCTTGGATGTGGGTTCTGATGTTCACATTCCATAGTTGCCATTTTTTCCCTGGGTCAGTGTTGCTGAATATTGCTCTGTGCATAATTCAGTGAAGCAGCTCGAGAAAGCATTAAAATCTCCAGAAAGTTTAAGTAGTGTAGAATGAAATAAAGTGTAGACTTTTAATAGTTGTGATGAATGCATCCACACAACATAAGGCCTGCTAGTATTTGAAGTAAGTGGTCATATGTCTGTGGTAAATCCATTGTGTGCCAGTCAGCAGTGGGCTGGAGGAGTAATGTGCCTGCAGGGCACTGTCTGTTGTGCACTGAAATTCCCTCTCTAGGAAACAGTGCAGTGCTGGCAGCAGTTACCAGCTGTGGGCTGTTTGGGGTATGCATTCTCTTCCTGAGACCTGGCAACACTTTCCACTGTGACTGTCTGTGCTGAGCCTGCCACATTTCTTGTCTTTGCTGAAAGTTTCTGCTATGAGTTGGAGCTTCCTGCTGCCTTGTGTTCCAGGTTGTTTCTGACTCATATGAGCATAGGAGATACTGTAAATATGGTGGATATGCCTAGAGGAAAAGTGTAGAAATAAAGCTATCTCTGAAAGAAAAAGGAGTGTAACTGTGTTAGTGCAGAATTTCACACAGGGTAATAGGTACTGCAGTTCTTCAGAAGTGGTCAATGGGACTTGATATCTTGGTATCTCAGTATCCTGGAATATCATATGCAGAAAGAATTACTAAATTTTAAGTGACTGGAGATGGCAAAACCCCAAGAAAACTGGCATTAGGCCTAAGCAAAGGTTAAGCAACAGTATATTTCATATCTTAAGAATGTATATAAATCAGTGCTTTTTATTAAAACTGTGAAGCTTCGAAGGAAGGCACAGCAGTCAGCAAAGCAAGTATAATGTTTAAAATCCTAGAAGCCTCTTGCTGCATGTTCATCTTTAAAGTAGAGAGCTTCTTTGGTGATGGTGCCTGAACAGATGGCTCATGAAAGTACCTACATGACTGATAGTAAGCTGGTTTCCATCCTGGAACTCCTTCCTTGGCCCTAAGAAGAAAGCTGAGAACAGCAAGTGAATCCATCGTGTCTCCTGCCTTTTTAGGGCTCTGTAAGGCTCTTCAGACATCAGTCCTCTTTAGCTGTTGACAGCCAGACTGCATCCATTACAGAAAGCAAAACAAATTCCCTCAGTCTGTGTCTTCTGTAATTGAGGAGAAAGTGATGGTGTGATTCTAACACCCCTGCATAACATTTACCACCCTCTGCAGTTAGAACTGGAGTCTCAGCCTTCCTGTCAGTCTTTTCTCTGACTATTGGTTTCATGTTCCTTCAAGCAATACCTGTGCTTTTTTCGAGATTTGTGGTGAATGATCTGCAGATACTCAGGAAAGACCTTCAGAGTATTAGGTGCTGAAAGCTGGCTGTGATCAGTGTTGGCAGCTACTGTGATTCTTTCAGTTGCTTGTTGTGACCTAAGAGACCAGCAGCCACTGCTGAATGCCTCATTTTATTAATCCTTTCCCTCCAGGATCTGTTTTTTTCTTTTACTGGGCATAATATTCAGTGCTGGCAGTGGGTATCCTGAAGTCACTGGTGCCAAGGAGTTAATGAATTTGGAAAACTTCCCAGATAATACATCTGGCCCTCTAACTTACATTTCGGAGCATGAAGTATGAGATGTAGAAAGAAGAGCACTGAACTAAATGAGCTCCTGGCTGAAGAGAGGAAGGGTACATGTCTTTTTTTTTTTTTTTTTTTTTAATTAGTTGACTTAAAGTTAAAAATTACATAGTCCCACAGAAGATTTAACTTTTGTGGGTTTGGGATTTTGGTTTTGTGGTTAGTTTGCTTGTTTACATTTTTTAAAAATTTTGTTATAATGTGTATTTGCCAGTCACATTATCTTCTGAGGCTTGAGTATAGATAGGGAAGCATTTTTAATTCTCCACTTTGAATGATTCTTTGCCTTCATTTTTTATTTTGAAATCCCATCATGTTGCCATGTCAATAAAAAGGTTTTGAAGATAATTGATTTTTCTAGTCCAGCTCACTTCTGGAATAGTATCTTGTACAGTGTTCGCTACCTATAACAATTGAAATAAGCCTTTATTATATAAAATGGGTTGCTGGTGCTATTTATTAATACATATTTTTGTGTAATAAAAGATGTGCAGTGCAATATGGTTCAGAAATTAACTTTGAAGAAAAGAATTACATTGCTATTTGTATATCTCATAAAACAGCATTTTTTTTTAGTGGATCTTTCAGTACAGCAATGCTACTTAGCACTTACCTACAGAGCTCTCCAAAAGTACCAAGAATGTCATCCCTAATTAAGTGTCCTACTAAGCCTAAGAGCTGAGCAGGAGAACCCAAATGGAAAGCATTTTGTAGAAGAGTAGAAGGCACTTCCTTGAGATACCTTTGACTATCAGCAGGTACTTTCCCTTGACCTCAGGCAATGGCACCATGCTGCCCTTTCAAAATCTATCTCCTCGTGTGTTTACCTATTTTTCTGCCTGATGTCTTAATACATGTAATTTTTCATTTGCTTTCATTTAGTCTTGCATGGGGTGATATAGTTTCTGATGGTTCTGATTTGGCCTACAGGTAATAAGCATAATGATTGGTACCTTAACTCTACAAATGCACAGAAGGTCCCTGTTGACATGAAATCAAACTTCTTTGTTTGCTTGCGGTTTTTTAAAGAAATTAAAATGTCAGTTCCTTCCCTCCACACCTCTCTCCCCCAAGGAGTGTGACATCTATACTGAGGCTGATGTATATCTGATTCCTGCCCTTTTTGATTATTCACCTTCGGTTTTGAAAATTCTTTCCTTAATCCTTCCCCTATCTTCAAGTTGGGTCTCCTATCTAAAAGCAGCTTTTGTGGCCTGAATATCTGTCTGTGAGGAGAGCACATCTGTGACTTGCAGAGTTGACCTGCAGATTCTCAAGGACCAGGGGAGCATGCAGGCCATAATCAAGTCCCAGGAACTGTAGCTGCAGAGCATTTTTTAGTAGACCTCCTGTGCTGGAGTTGCTCAGTTCACAGACTGCTGGGGATAGGAAGGAACCGTTTGTCCAGTGTGAAGAGTGGGCTCAGGGCAAAGCAGAGAATTCCATAGACAGAGTCAGACTCTAGTTCTACAGTTTGTCCAGTTTCAAAATGCTGATTTCCATAATCGCAGTAGGACCCTGACTCTGGTGCACTGGCAGCTTAAATAGGGATTGTGGACATTCCACTGCTGGGGTCAGGACCTGGCAAACAGAGGAACGGAACAGAACTAGAACTCAGTGCTAGAAGTTTGCCTCCAATACGGAAGGGTGATTGCACTTACTACAAAGATTGCAAATAAAAACCTTTGTTACCTTGCTATAGCAATTTTCAAGTGTTTCTGTGCAAAAGGACCAGACCAGAGAATCTGGCATTGATTTGTTTGGGTCTTTCATGTAATTACAATTTTTGTTGCTATCAGCAGTTGGCATAAATTCCTGTGTTCAAAAAAGGAGTTGTATTTTTGGTTGCCAGTTGTAATGCTGCTGTTGACAAACAGAGAGGTTATAAAAGAGAAATTCAATATAGTGTAGTTAATCAGATGCCTCTTTTTTATTTCTTTATAATCTTCTCAGATGCCTAATTCTGAAAGCAAAATGACAAAATTGTTTGATCGAAACTTCTGGAGTTTAATTCCTTTTTAAAAAAATAGCACAGTAGTATAATTGTAAAGGTACCAAAAAAATGAACATTACATGAATGACTAAATTTTGTCAACAGTTGCACGGAATAACTCACAGCTTATGACTGAAATGTCCATCACCAAATAGCTGCAAAGAATTATTCTCAGTCTGAGTTTAGACTAAAAGAGCAAACACATTAAGAAAAACGTGCAGGAGAAAATTATTTCTTACAGTCATTCTTTTTCTGCCGTTCTGTAGGAAATATGGATAATTCATTAAGTCTCAGATAAAAGCCCTTTGCTCCTCTTTACTCAGGTTTAGTTTTCTGTTCTCTTTGTGAGTACAGAGTATGGGTGTGTAGTGTGCAGTAGTCACTATGTTATCACCTGTTAAGTGTCATGCGTGACACATCCCATTACAGATTCTGTGTAACTGGAGCCGTTTGAAGTAAAACTTTCTATTCAAGTGTCAATTGAAGCGTGGGTTTATTTGCCATTTTTTTTCTTTGACAGAGATTGTTCTTTTACTGTCTCCTAAAATAACTCTGATATTTGTTTTTGTTTAGGAGAGGAAAAGGTAAGAATATATAGCTAGAGGCTGGGAAGATAGGAAGGTACTAGGGGAGGTGGTGGAAAGCTAGAAAAGGGTGCTGGGAATGGGATGAAAAGGGAGATTGGGCATGTGAAGGTGAGAAGATGCAGTGTGGGAAAGGGTGACATAACAGAGAGAGACCAGCTTGTTTTGGTCTAGGACAGTGGGGAAGAAAAATGTGGCAACCAGCTGTGGACTAAAGAAAGCTGCTTTTTTAAGTACAAACAAAACCAGCCAAACAATGAAACCCCACAAAAACAAAACAACCCAAAAAAAGTGACATCCAAAAACCCCCACCAACACCCCACATGGAGAAAAATTTATATAAAAACTCTGTTAATTAGAAGAATATAAGTTTGAAGGCTTGGGAACCTGAATCGTCATCTTCCTGTTTCAGTTCCTGTCGCTGAGACACAGGTTGTGCACGTTTGTCTTAAAATGACATCATTAGTGTTTATTGAAAAGCCCTTGCTACTGAGGCTTTGAGAAAGAGGCATGAAGGCTGTTTACTGCTGATGTCAGATATCAAAGTCTGTGCTCAGTACAGAGTAGGGAGGGGAATTGCTCTACATGTGGAAGAAAGTACTAGAACTTTCCTGAAAGAGAGAAACTGGAGTTTTTTAAATAAAATTGTCATGATATATTTGGGACATAAAATGAAAGTCTATTAGAAGGTGTACACAGAGAGAAAGAAATTTGACACCTCTGCTATAGCATTTTTCAAGTCTAAGCTCTTTACTTTGCAATTTTAATAGTACTCTTTTAAGGTCATTTTTTGTATATAATTTTAATACATAGTCTGTTGCTTTAACTACTTTCATTAAAATTTTATGAGCCTTTTCAGAAAATCAGATGGGAAAATGCAAATAAATTATGCATTTTATTTAGTGTATAGTAGATACAGTATTACTGTATGTGTAAACAAATAAAAATGTTTATTAATATAACAAGCACGATGCTGAAAGATCCTGCTGTAGTCTATAAACCACATAGGCTATAAAGAATCACTTTGAGTTTAAGTAGCTAATGCTGGACCAAACCTCTGAATTTGGAACAATACAGAGCAAGAGTATAAAAAGATTAATTATCTTAGCTATTATAAATAGAGAGGGGGTGGTATAATGAATTAAGAGGTACAAGATTGAAGCTGAAAACCTTACAATATTAATTTTCTGAGAGCAAGTACTTAATACTTTATAAAATCCCACAGACTCTCCGCTTGCTTAGTTTTGCTTTTTCTACCCTTATTCTCCTCCTGGCAGAGCTCACCAGTAATCTTTTAAACTTCTGATCTGAGCACTCCCCAGTCAGCACAGTGCTATGTGGTAGTGATCAGCTTACCAGTCTTTTTGCTGCTCTGTCACCCTGTGAGATGCCAAAGCAACAGAGAAAGTATATCAGTATATCTAGCAGTGAATGTTATCAGTGTTAAGAGATGATTTCCTCAAGCCAAAGCAATGTGTTCATTTAACCTGTTTGATGAGAAAACCCCAGCATCATAAGAGAAAACTTCCTAGCACCACTTGTGCTGATCAACAGCCTGGTTTTCATGGTGGTTTGGGGATTTTTTTAGGGGAGTTTTGGGGAAGTTCTGACATTCTTCTCTGTGTGTTGCACTTCATGTCAACTCTAGATAGAGGAATCTTCTCACCCAGAGTAAAAAAATGGTAAAATGATCAAAATGCAGAGTGAACTCTGTCCTTGTTTGTTTGAACAGTTTCTCACTGCGCAGGTAGCCCTGCTCATTTCAGTGTTCCTCAAACCTCAGTGACAACATGTGTCTACAATGATAACTCCTTTCAGACTTATACGACTGGGCATTAGAAGGTCCACCTCTTTCTTTCTGTCTTTCATCTTGTTACAGCAATTACTTTATGATTCAGATTGAAAGAAGGAAAATCAGACAATTAAGCAAATTTTTACAGCTAAAGAAGCAGAAACAATAATTCTTCTCCAAGTTTAATGATGAGTGACGTTTACAGCGCATGAAGAGTCTTCACTTGCACTGTAATTTGCATTAGCAGAACCTGTTTTAGTAGTGATTTTTAGAAAAGGGAAGCCAGGAATAATTCCTGGAGTAAATAGCAACTATTAACAATCAGAAGGCTAACAATACTAGAATGACTAATATTGAAATATGCTTTGTAATTAGAGCTTATGTTTGTAACCTTTGGTAAACAATTGTTCTTAAACTTCAAAGAGAATTTCTTAGTACCTTCTTATAAATCAATTGCCCTGTAGTTTTCAGTTAAGCAATCTAATTGCTTAATCAGACTAAGAACCTAGTGATTAAAATTTAACAGTTGTGCAGTATCAGGCAATATCAATATTAGTTCTTACTCGGGGTAGCTGGTTTAGATCAAACTGAATGAAATAGAAGGCATGTTTGCAATATGCTTTAGCTTGCAGGAATGTCATCTAAATCTCTAGAGTTAAGAGTACAGACACTGAAGAGTGACATAGCAATAAGACTGTATTAAAGCTGCCACGAAACACCAACTCCAAATCAGAAAGCTTCTGTGCTAGAACAACTTTGAGGGTTATTGGATTTTTAATTATCTACGTTGCAAAAAATTAACTCATTCTTTGAAGAGCATCTATGCAAGAAGGGACCATTCTTTCATAATTTACTTAAAATACAGAAATAGCAAAAACAATTTGAGAACATAGTGAAACTCTGTGCAGAGATCTATAGTCTTGACACTCAAAAGCAAGCCAGTATTGCAGGAATATTGATAGCCTTGGTCAGACATTATCAGAGGTACTAAATATTAATTCTCTTTTGAGTTGGTATAACACCAAGTGCAGTGGAATTTTGGCCCATGGTTCTATGTGTTTTCATAATGCAGAAAATGAGGAATTGATAGAGACAGGAAGCAACAGCAACATTTTTGGTGGTGGTGGGAATGTTGTTGTTCTGGACACCTTTCATCTGTAACACATCCCAGGAAGTTAACAGTCATAGTAGATCAGACAAAAAGTCTGCGTGGCCTCTGTCCTCTTTCTGAGAGTATCAAATGCTAATGCCTAATGAGAAATACAGAGATATGACAAGTTTATCTTACTTTCCTCCAAGAGCTCTCTTTGCCTTCAGATATTCAGGATCTTAAAGACTGAAGGCAAGAATAGCTTCTTTTTAGCTGATAATCTTCAACAGCTCTTGTTTCTCTTGAGTTTTCTTACTTCCCTTTTAGCATATGTAAACTCCTAGTATCCACAACAACAGAAAAAGTTATTCACATAAATGTTTATATGGGTTGTTGCAGTGAAGAGAAATAATGACCGATTACCCTTTATTTCTTTTACTCTTTCAGCAAGATCTGTACCCAAGTTGTAGCTTTCAGCTCCTTCCTGGGGGACTGCTTTTTCACAGGGGAGGCAATTAAGCATATGGCAGAACAGCCTTTACATTTTTTATTCTAAAAACATTAGCCTCAGTGTTTCAAAATTTGATTTTAACTTTTTGTTTTGAAGTGAATTCTATAGTATGTTTCACTATCCAATATGAGAGTTGACATACTAGAAGTTGTAGAAGCACCTCTGAAGAAGAGGCTTCAAACAGCTCTGATTAACCATGTGCTAATATGCATGAAGTTCTAATAATTGTATTAATACTTTAGTGATTGATTGCCATGAGTCTATACTCAGACATGGCTTGTTCTGCATTATCTTTTTGAGGATATGGAATGGCATGAATTATACAGATTAACCCGTTTCCCCTCTGAATGTGGAGAAAATACTGGTCCACAGTCAAAGACTAAAGAAGGTGAAAATGTTTGATGAAAAATAGGATACATGGCAGAATACAGATGCAAGTGTTCAGTCTTGATAGACAAGAAAAAAATAGCATAATCATATTGATTATAATAGATTTTTTATGTAAGGGCATCACTGAACACGAGTTCTTTTCTTACTCACATGGTCAACTTGAAAAAGTTAATTGCAGCATTAGCCACTGTAAAAAAGGCAAAATAGAAAGTTCTGATATTGCTAGAGAAATCTGGCAAGCTACTTAATAACTGTGATATTGTTCAAAATGTTTGTCCTTAATGTTTATGAGACTGACTTTTATTGTAGTTGGAGCAAAAGCTTATGATCTCAAGAATATAACTAATATTTGCTATTTAGTTTTGAAAAGCTACTGGACTAATAACACAAGCAGTGGTTTCTAATTTTAAGATGGTCATGGCATGAGCAAAGTGATACATTTGCAAAGAATGAAGCTTTGTAGGTTTGTGCTGTACGGCTCTATACAGCCAAATATATTTGCCTTCATTTGTAAGTAAAGTGTGTCTGTAGATGATATCTGTTTTTGGGGGGCAAAGAAATATCAATGGGCTATCCTTCTAGTATTAAAAAAGAAAAATATAAAATTCAAAATGAGATTACTATAGAAAGGAAGATATTGTTGCAAATGATTCAGGGTATTAAATGGCAATATGTCATCTGTAATATCATATTAGAATTTGAAATACTTTTACTGGCTAAATCTCAAATTAGCCTAACAGAAAAAGTTAATAAAAAGTATCAGTTCTTTCTATTTATTTGTGCTGTATATCTGATAGCATTTTCTTGAACACACATTTATGTCCTGGTTGGGTGATGATCAACTCCTGCTTGGCTCATTAGTGTCGTTAATTTGACTCCACAAAGGTGCTCTGCCTAGTGGTCAGGCCCTGCCAAAGTAAACTGTCAGGCTCAAAGAAAACCAAAGCTGTGATTAAGGATTTGCAGATCCTATTTCAGAAGTTAGCATTATCCTGCATATTTCAATGGATTGAGTAAGTCTTGACCAAAGACCCAGTTAAACATCAGCAAAGGAAGAAGCCATTACTTTAATGCAAGAAAAAGAACAAATCAAAGCACATTGCTTGAAAAGCATGTTTGGGGTTTTTTTAATATGTTAATGATTCTTCATTTTTTAAATGCTGTAGAGCTAACAAAAGAACACAGTAAAAATTTACTGTAATGTGGATAAGTGTCTTCTAAATTATGTTTTGGTTTTTTGTTTGGGTTTTTTTTTTTTGTTTGTTTGTTTTTTTGTTTTGTTTTTTGGGTTTTTTTAACTGGACTGTACTCACTAGATGGACATACAATACAAAAAATTACCCAGGGGAAATACTGCAACAAACTATTCTTGTGATCTACAGTTGGCAGAGATGCTCTGGCCTCAGAATGCACACATGATGATGTGTTTAAAGCATGAAGTAATGTTTCAAAACTGCTGATAATCTATGATGATGCATCTTTGTGCTCTTTGTACTTCTAAAGCTATTAACTTCTTTCCAGACGTTTGATTCCTTGAATTAAGTGAAAACAGCGCTTTCAAAGAATGAACAGGTTCCTCTTGAAAGGAACATGAACCCATTTGTTTTTTCTTACTCTTCTAGCAAGACCAGTGTGTAGCTGGGGATAGCTTTCTGGACTGTTAAAATAAGAAAAAGCTTTTCTTAATCTTCAGTTCACTACTTTGAATGCACTGCAGACTGAACTTGCTAACATCTGACACTCATGCTGTAACTTGTGTAAAATGAATTATTGTTGCCAGCCTCTCTCTGGGCAGAGATGTAATGCCAAAATGTGACCCTTGCAGAGTACAGCAATCAAAAGACAGATACAGCTGGTATAAGATGGCAGACACTGGAAAAGTGTTCATTTACTCCAGCTGAGGATTTGGTCACCAGACTTGAACCAGACTGAAAATTAACCTACCTGTCCTACTTCTGGAGTCCCTTGAGCATACCTAGACCTTGATCTTGTATTAAAGCTGTTGAAAATTGCAGTTGCTGTCAATTGTTCCAAACAAAGATTAGAGTTCAGTGTTAATTTAGGATATTTCACTGTACTGATGTATTTTGATTGGATTGCTTTCTATTTGAAAAGCCTGCCTGTTTCTTTAGAAAAGTTTCCTTTGTAATACCAGATTTTGAAATTTCGTTCAAGGATCCAACCACCAAGTAACTGAAGTAGATGAAATTAGGCACTGAGTTTTGCACCGGATCCATGGCACTGTATCAGTTTTCTGATAAATTTGATGAAACATCTGATTATCCCAGGACTGGATTATCCTGATCTACTCATAACTAGACTCTGGTTCATTCTTCAAGTGTATATGGGATCATTGAGCACAATTATGTGTCTTCTGGTAATATCAAGTCCCAGCTTAGAGTAAATCTTTATTTTTCTAAGATATGCTATCTTGGGTTTGTCAACATTAAAATGTCGCTTGACTGTGCTTAACCAAACTGTCATGGTTGCAGTATCACTGTGGCTGTTGCTTACCATCCTGAAGACATTTGGAATTTTCGATCATAATTTAGGATAGGAAGTTAAGTAATTTCTCCAGAAATGTCCACATTGGTTGATAAGGGACATCACCAAGAAGAATTGGAATGACCCTTTTTTCTGTTTTGATGCCACATTTCTTTAGTCTGATGCCATGTTATGCGTGTGTGCATGTACTGCTCTCCATTTATTGGGCTAGTGAAAGGGAACAGAGGAATGTCACTTGTACACAGGTGAGACAAATGGGTTAGAAAAGTTTGTATTGATTTGCTGTTTATTCATATTCTAGGTTGTTCCATGCAACAATTATATTTGCTTTTCTAATTTGCTATTTAAACACATTGTACCAATGCAAAACTGAATATTGAAAAGATCCTAAATACATAACTTGGTAATTAATACCATACTATCTTGAGAAAGCTGAAAATTGCTGCAGGAAAGAGATCTGGGGAGGTTCCCTTTTCTCTGGGGGTATATTAAAGGCTAGGCACACATTTGTTAAACATCTAAGATTGTAACGAGTTTTCAAAAAACACAGATTTATGAAATGGTCTTTATTTAGGATATATTTTATCCTTGCCAATGTTTTTTTTGGGGGGGTTTTTTATTTTTTTAATGCAACCTTTCCATTAAAATGACACATCATGACATACCTAGCAAGGGAGCTGCAAACTTCTTACAGGTGCTGAAACATAAATAAATTGTAATACAGTAAATTGTACAGACTAGGCCTTAAAGTTAACCAGTATAGCTGAAGTAGTATTTTATTGTGTTTTGGGTTTTTTTAAGCAAGGCTGGGAATGTAATAATGTAATCCAGTTGTGACTCATGTCTGTTAAAAACTCAGAAGACAGCCAGATTTTATTTGGTGTGAGTGTGTGTCTGCACACACATTTCAGCAAAATCCTTTACTGCAGCTCTTTAGGGGAAGACTCCATTGCCATTAGGTCCATGAATTGCACTTGTTTTTCCTAAGGATTCAGTTTTGTGGAAGAAAGCCTTGAAAATACAAGTTTACCCTGACCCAGCTAATGTTAGAAGAACATGGAATGTAGCTGTGAAAATCAAGCTTTCCTTTCCTAGAGTTGCAGTGAAGCATCTGATTCACAGTGTACTTGCACACAAAGCTTGAAAGGTTTCCTTTCAGTCTATTTTGAGTTATTGGTGAATAGAATGGGGAAAAATATTACCTAGACGGAAGAAGTTTTCCCACTTTAGTTGTTCTGATGTGGCAAGAGGGAGTTGTATTCTTTGAGGCTTTTTGGTTTTTTAAAAACAATCTTCATCTAATGAGAGCAAGTGAATAAATTTCAGTACAGAAGATAGTTTGAGAGGAAAAAAAAGAGAAAAAAGTTGAAGCAGGTAAAATGAAGCTTGGTTAAAGTCCCAGTATCACTACAACTATGGATTCAGCTTTGAGGAATCTGCAATAAAATACTGCTATCAACTTTATAAGCTTTCAAGTGATCTTAAAAATCTCAGTAGGAAATAAAAAGGAACCTTTGCTGAGGACTTTTCCTGAAAGCCTTCATAATCCTTTCAGATTCTGCAGGGATTTTGAGTCCCAGCCGTGTCAGATAACTCGTTTTCTTAGTAGTAGGTTTGACAAAATTCTGCATATTCTCATTTAAGAGTTGGGGTTTTGAAATGAACTTTTCAAAACTGTTTCAAGAAAAACATTATTAAACTCATAAACAACGCAATTTCCAAAATATGCATGACTTTGTGAATGGCCTTTGTGTTTGTGTTTTAATAGAGATAGATTGATTACAGGTGTATGTCTACCTTTCTTATAGGTTATCTGCTGGCAACTTCAAGCAAAACATTAATTCCTTAAATTAATTTCTTAAACTGGAAAGTAACCTATGCACTTTCTTTTGAAATACAAATAGATCAACAGAAGAAAATAGCTTTTCATAAATTCTCCTGGAAGTCAATCTATAAACCAAACCAAATGTAGATGAGGAGTGAAAGATGCCCATTCACTGCTTCTTTTGGTCTGCTTTATTTTAAACTGCTGTAAGGAACAAATTGGTTTGCATTCCTATGCTAATAGGACACACTAATCACTGGAAAAGGTGATTCTGGTTTTGTTCAGGATTTATGAATTAAGGGTTATTACTGGAAATGGCTCATTTACTCTGTATGGGCCTGAGACAGAAAGTCTGAGTCCTGTGAAGCTTTTGTAAATACATGTTGCAGAATCTTCCCAGACTGAGATGTTTGCCTGTTTGTAGCTGGCTAATCCAGAAGTGGTTCCCTGATAAGGTTAATGCCCAGTTAATTGCTCCTAGCCTTGACACACAGTTTAATTGCTATTTGGCCAACATATGCTTGTTGCTTGCTCTGTGTAGAATTCTAGCGGATGTACTGATGCAAACTACAGGCTGGTGGAGGGCAAACAAAATAAATACAGTATTTTATGTTCTTTTAATTCAGGGCCAAGTGGATTTGGATGAAGTGTTTATTTAGTTTGCTGGCTGCTTCAGATGCTGTGGCATATTGATTCCTTTTATTACTAGCAGCCATTTAACCTGACCTCTCTCAGATCCAGTATTTTAAAAGCCATAAATTTTAACTTTACTTATGAGCAAGGACTGAAATGCTGTGAAAGCCTTTTTATTAGCAGAGCTTTGCCTTACTCCATGTTCATGTGTCACCCATGGCAACAATATTTAGAGCATCTTAAATTAGAGCGGCTGTTGGGCAGCTCAGTCAGCGGTGGTGGGGTTAGCAATAAAAAGAACTCGTAAATATCTCAGGCATGTAGGATTCACTGATCAAAGTGTAGGCAGGTGTACAAAAGCAATGCCATGATTAGCAAAAGGTATTCTTTTCCTGTTTTTTTGCTAAAAATCTCTTTTCTTAGTCTTAATGTTTGCAGATAAGGAAGATGATTTTTTTTTTTAATTGCTAGTTAAATTGCTTATATTGAACTCTATTTTCCTTTGCTGCCGTGGCTTTTTTTTTTTTTTTTTACAATAATTATCTTCCTTATTTCATTAGCCTAAATTAATCACCAAACAACACTTAAGGCAATCTTTAACATGCAGCTTATGTAAGTATTTATAAAAATGTGCCCAGGCCAAAAAATTGATGCATAAAAATGACATACCACTCTTTGAATTATAAATAACATGATTGTTTCAAATTTCTTTCTGCATTCACATGTAGAGAACTCAAAAAAGTTTTAAATTAGTGACATAAACACAAAGCTTAATATGAACATCTTGCGTCCTTCTGATTTGTTACTTCTGATTTAAATTAGTAATTTTTTAAAACACTATTTCAAGCTTGATGACTAAGATTGAGTAATAATTCAGCAGCTTATTTCAAAGTAGGCTTAAGACTTTACAAAATAGGTCATAACCATGATTTTAATGTAAGTTTTGGCTTGCTTTCTTCTGTTCTGGTACTGAAGAAGTTTCCCCATCTGTCCCACAGATCAAAGGTAATGCTCTAGGTGTTAGCCTCATACCATCAGAAGTGACTTTGTTTAAATATTCGTGCAGGGACTCTTTCCTTCGTGTTAAACTTTGGCCTGGGAACAAAAATGTTGATTTAGTTTGAGAAGCATAATTTATATCAATTAGTCTCAGAAAGTGTCACATTTCCCAATCTTTTAAAGCTGGATTTAAATGTTTGACCTTTTCAGAGAGCGGGTGTGGAAGTAGAAATAAAGCAATCACAGGGCACCGGAATTTTTTTGCTACTACTCAGTTCCAGACTGATCAATTTACAAGGTGCCTGAAACCACTGGGGAATCCTGTTTTCTAAAAACTGGACTTTTTTCTGTCTGCATTGCTTCTCCTATTGCAGTTTTCCTCTAGCAGGTTGTAACAACTATATCTAAAGTCAGTTTATTCACAAATATCCTTTAGGAGAAAGCTCCTGCTCGGTACAAAATAAGTAGCTCGATTTATACAGGGACCTGTTTGGAGGGCAAGTGCTTCAGTTTGCACCAACTAGAGGAAGGGCACCAATCTGCTGGAGAAATAGGGATTCAGATGTCTAGGAAAACTGCACTGGATGCAAAGCTCTACTGTGAACTGGAAGGTTATGGGAGAGGATAGATGCATGTAACCAGATAAAGAAAAATAATTATTTAAGCAGATAAGATCACAGGGTTCCTATGCAAAGACAGGCTTGGCTGCATTTTGTCTAACATTCAGCACTAACCTGGGAAGTGCATGAGTCCCTTCACTGACACTTTTGCATGAACCTCTGCTTCTAATTCTTAGCTTTAATATTGTTGCACTGGGAGACTCATTAGCATTTTTGAGATGTTTAATGCCATGCATATTCGTTTTGAAATAGTAGCACATTTCGTTGCAACATGGTTGTTTGTTAGTGATAAGACTGCAGAAAACAGCAACACCAGCATATGTTTCTAAGATGACAATAGTGCATTTTTCACTTTTTGCCTAATGGCTACCTTATTCCAAGCATTTCCTTTTCAGCTGGCTATGGCTCAACATACCTTCTGGGCCCCAAATTGTGATCTGTCATTATTCATAGCTGAAATTGCAGTTTGTGTAAATGTGGGCTAAATTGCAATCATTATAAGTAGTAAAATAGATTGAAATATCTGTAAATCTGAAGATGTAGCTGTCTCTTACAATCAGAGAACATGTTAAATTCTCCTATGCTTTGATTTCTCTTTATTAGATTTGCAGGGTTGTTCTGTGTTCAGTATTTCTGCTTATTATTTGGAATGCTTAGATTGAGGTATTAAATGAGCAAAACTATATATCTTGTCTTTAATATGTAAGTGCAAGATAGTGATTCTTCTCTTGCTTTTCATCAAGCCCTTAATCTTTTCTGTGTCACCTGTATAAATTAGTGTTGAAGAAAAAGCTACTGTGTGATCTAAGACTTTTCTACAGAAATGTTATATTAAAGCTCTTCATTTGAAAACCACAAACTAAAAGATGTAATGACTTTCAGATTCCTCCTTCCTAAATCATTCTCTGCATTGAATTGGTGGATGATTGAAGGAGTATTTGAATATAAAAATATAAGTGAGAGAAAAAAAATCCTTTGTAGTTGTACGTACTGTGAATCCTACCAGAAAGAAATGAAACTACATTAAACAAATGGTTAAGAAAGAATGGAATGTGAATTTAAGTCACCATATGACGTTGCAATCTTGTAGAGTGAGGAGTTGGTCCCTTAGGTTAGGGTAGGCCTGATTTCAGTGAGGGCAAGCTAAACATCATGAATGTTACTCGAGGTGTGTGTCCAGAGCAGAGCAGGCACAGAGCTGTACCCGCTTCCTTCGAAGCTGGTGGCACATCTCACTGAGCCCTGACACTAAAGAAGCTGTCAGTGCTTCACACTCAGACAGTTGTTTCCCTGCTGAAAGTAGTCCCATGTTCTCTCCAGCATCCTGCTACCCACAGGGTAGAACTCTCATTGTTTTCATAACTCTTTTCTCTTCCCTAGTACCACATGAACCTCCACTATGTGCAATGCAATAGGAATCAGGACTCTGTGTGTTTAAGGCTCTGGTAAAAACAGGATCAAATTATTTATAATTAGTGCAACTTTGTGTTTATTGTATTTTTTCAGTCTCACTGATACTTTCCCTTCTTTTTCCTTTGTAGCTTCTTTTTACCTCACTATTTCTTTCAAATGTAAATAGTAAGTTAGTCTAGCTCACCTAAATATGTTCCTCTAAATATTCTCCTTTAGGCATATTCCAAAAGCTTTGGTTTTCAAAAAGAAACATTATCTAGAAAATAAAGTTAATGATAAATAAATAAAATGTTTACTCTTTAGGGTGTCTTGGGAGTTGTATTTCATATAGAGTGACAGTGATTCATGGCTTCTGTTCATTTTGATTCCCTCTGTACATGCCCTGTATGTGCCTTTGGGGTGGCTTGCATTGCCCACAATGCTGTGTCATTTGTTTCCCTTTGATTTTCATGACTGACATTTTGCTTTTGGCATATTTCCTTCAGCTGGGCTATAAAAAAAAAGAAACCAATGTGCCGATGCGGGAGAAAGATAATCTTGGAAAGACCTGACTAATAATAATAGTAATAAAAGAACAGAAAGCGGGTTTATTTTTACCGGTACATTAAGAATTAAAAAAATCTCTGTTAGCCATGTTGGCATTGAGCAGAAAATTAAAGTATGTGTAACGCCATCTTTCAGTTAAAGGATGATCAGTTACAGATAACATCTAAGAACCAGCAATTTAATTTCAGCCAGTCTAGGCAGGTAGTGATGTCAGCTGTTGTTTTCTCTTATAAATTCAGGAAAGAGGTATAAAGTAATTCACCATTTATAGAAAACAATAAAGTGGATGCTTCAGTTGGCTTTTTGTCATTGTACTACAAGAAGCAGTAAAAGGAGAACTCAAGAATTTAAAATCCATAAAAAAGAAACATTTTAACACAGTGAACAATTGAATTTCTTATTGCCAAACTATGTTTTTGTATCAAAAATCCAAGTAAGGCTAGATATAAACACACACCATGTATCCCCAGAAATGCTTGTTAATAACCTGTAAAATATAAGTGAGAGGTTTTGTTCTTTATTTGTAGGTTTGTTTGTTGTTTTTTTTTTTTACCCATGAGATGAATAATCACATTTTCAGGCTTACTGCAGTTCTAAAGGTCTGCAGAAATGAAAAAGGTACTGGCATGGACAGGAGAAGGAAATTTCCCAATTTCGGATGCAGTCCTTGTCCATTATGGAGTCTTGTGCATTTTTCTGGAAAGTATCCAGTAATAGATGCTGGCTCAGAAAGCAAGGGGATGTCTCCCTGCTTAGGGAAGCTTTTTAGCTCCTGTTTCCTTAGCTGTGCTCTAATATGTGATTACTGCAGCTCTACAATGAAAGGGGGGAAAAAAGGAACAAAAGCTGAATTGTAAAAAAGTACTAAGTTCTCACTGTTGTTAGTGAAATTTCATACTAAATTATTACAGTCTTATAATGGGTCAACTGATAGCTTAATACCAATCTGAGAGTAAGGGTTCTCAGTAAGTTTTTGAATAAATGAGGACACCTCAGTGTGCTCGGGTGTCTAGGGACTGAGTCACAGTGTGTGTGGGGAGGCTGAGCACGCCGCTTGCTGTTACATGTGCCATGTGAGTGCGTCACTCCAAACTTCAGGTGTTGGTTGGATTGTCTTAGGAATGGCTTTCGTGCATTGCAGTCTTCCAGTCTGAGGAACTGGCTCAGCTTTCTATAAAACAGGCTGTAGCCAGCGTTTAATTTGAGACTTTTTGGTTTTTTAGGTAATGGAGCTCAGAGCAGTAATTGAGTATAGTACTGCACTGGGATGTGTGTGAACACTTCTGTACTTTTCTGGCCAGCCAGGCAGCTCTGGCAGCAGGCTGGAGTCAACACTGGCTGCTGGACCTCCCGAAGCCATGGGCCCACATGGCCCCGCTGGAGGCAGGGATGTACCCAGCCCTTCCTTGCACACTCTGCAGTCCCCTGGAAGCTGTTCCCGGTGGATGCTCCTCCTGGGGGGCTCGGCCCGCAGTGTGCCGGGGCAAAGGCTGCCTGCAGGGCCCCGACCACAGCCCCGGGCAGCCTTTGTCCTCAGCCCCTGGCAGCCTTGTCCCTCGGCCCCGGGCAGCCTTGTCCCTCAGCCCCTGGTAGCCCTCGGGCTGCAGCCCAGCCTGGCTGCGTGCTGGGTTGCCCGCGTTGCCAGAGGGCTGCTGTGCCCTGTGTCCTGCCAGACAGCCCACCAAGGCTGGGAGAAAAAACTGGGAGAGCTTCCTCTGAAACTTGGGAGAGCTTCCTCTCTGCTGATCAGTGCCTTTCACTTGGCCTTTTTTCACACCGTTATTTTTCCCTTGGTTTTACTCCTCCTCAGCCTGCAATAGGCACCACAGTGCCTCCTACTGATGGACAAGTTTTTAGTGATTTTTAGCACCTTTGTCTTCTATGCAGGTCATTCCTCTAACTCTGCTTTAGCACTTGTTAATTTGTCAATAATGATAGTTTCCAGAATGGCAATTAGTGAACAGAAGATGGTTGCACCTTGAGATGGAGCAGCCAGGCTTTCCTTAAACCTGTTTGTTTCCACACACACCCCCAGTCCCCCACTTGTTTTCAGCTACATATCAGTCTGCAGGTAAAGGAAGTGTAAATTGCTTTCTGTAGGCACTACTGACAAGTCTCTATTTGGTGCCAATTCTCAGCTTTTTTACTTTTAAGAATTCACTGAACATGCTGTTCAGAATTACTTGCACTCTAGGATTGCTAAAATCACAGCAAAGCATACTAACATATCTGTCTTTTCTGTAACCCTTGAATCCCTTCAGGCATGACAGTATGGACATGTAGGTGAAGGGCTTCTGTTAATGTTCTCATGTTGCTTTTGTTAGTACTACTTAAAAGTTGAAAGCAAAAGCACTTGAGTTCTCAGAGACAGAAGACATATTGCAAGGCAAAGTCTCTTAGTGTTTCTATGCCGTATTTACTGTTCTGCCATATAAAAACTAAGTAGATGCTACAAAGGCTTTTAAATTAAACTGTGAATTTCTTCACTGATTGGAGTGCATCTATTCATTGAATTTTTCTTTACCTATTCTGCCATCATTTTATTAATACTAATTAATACAAATGCTGCCACAAAATAAAGCCTTTTTAAGGTCATATAGTCAAGCATTTAAAGAGAGCTGTTTGGGACACTCAGTATTTCCTCTATTTCTCTGTGAAGTGTTTTCTTTAGCTTGTAATCAGGGAATGAGGCAGGGACAGCAACATCATTTATGTTAACCTGTGCTTTGCTTGTTTCTTGAAAAAGCTGCTGTGCCTTTTGGTATCATAGCACCAGTTTCAGCTTGAAGAAAAAGGTTGGGTAAAACTTTGAACTAATAACGTATCTTCTCTCAGGAGAAATGTGTTTGAAAATATCAACCATTCATACAACCTATTTCCTAAAAAGCAAAACACTTGTTTGTGTAGCAGTTTGGTTTTGTGAGTCTAAGCATAGTGCTCTTCTTGAGACTGTTAGCAATGTCCAGTTGGACATCAGTGGCAAAGGTGGAGGAAGCAACCCCATTCTCATCACTGGTGTGGGCTTTACAGTGGCACGGAGTGAGCCAGCTATTGCCCATCACTTTGTCAGGTCTGTAAATTATATGCCATTCCCTCCGAGTCTGAATGGGGATATCTGCTGAACTAGGTTTAACTTGATGTTATTTTTAGAACAAATTACATTGATTGCACACTATTTCAAAGGCCCCAAGTAATAAAGTATACAATTAAATGTATCTGACTAGTTTAATTTCTCTGTGTGGTTTTTGGTATAAAAACTTAACCATTTGTTTTCCAGACTCTTCTGGCAAAGATTTTGGTCCTACTCTGGGATTAAAGAAGTCCAGTTCCCTTGAGAGTCTTCAGACTGCTGTGGCTGAAGTAAGGAAGAATGAACTCCCTTTTCACAGACCCAGGCCTCATGTGGTGCGGGGTCGGGGATGCAATGAGAGCTTCCGAGCTGCCATTGACAAGTCTTACGATGGACCTGAGGATGGAGAAGAGGGTATGTGGTTGCTGATGGCACTGACTGAGGGAGCCACCTTCACTTAGCACTGCTGAGGGGCAGTGATTTAGTCCAATTGAAGCTGGTCACATTTTAAAAGCTGTTCATATCTTCCACTGAACAGAGTTGTCGTTGCAGTACCCCATCCAACCTTGACTGGGTTTAGTGTAAAGTCTTTCACTGATCTCCTTTGGGGCAGGGGTGGGTTGGAGGATTTAGAACTCAATCCTTAAATAATTATGTTTTTCAACTTCAAGAAGCAGCTGCTTTCTTCAGATTACATTAAAAATTATCTCTCTTGTTTTACAATTCCCCCTTTTCCAGCCAGGAAATTTGTTTCATGTTTTAGATAAGGCAGAGTGTATTGATAGCACCCCGCTGCTCATTCTGTCACCATGGATTTTATAGACCCCAGTCTGGAAATACATCTCCTTTAGTACGGAGCATAAAACTGTGCTTGGATCCTGAGCCCTCCAGCAGAAAGAACACAGCTCTTTTCCAGCCAGACAGAACATTTTATCCATTTCTTGTTCAGCCACTAAAATAGAAAGATTCCAGGGAGTTAGTGAAGTCTTTTTGTTACGTAGGTTGGTTATGCCAGTCCCCAGAATCTCTTGTTCAAGTAAGCTCTCTGCTTGAAACCCAGCACATGGATTTTTTTGAGCTGATGTAGGTTAACAAACTGGATTTCAAATAGAACAGTGCTTTACTGTATCAGGATTTTTATATCATGAACAATAACTAGAAAACAATTCATTAAAATAAATCTGTGTTTAATTTACAATATAAATCTGTTTGAATCCACTAGATCTGTTTAGTCTGCTTTTTAAATTATTCAGTTAAATGAGTAAGTATTGTGAGTCATTTGAGCTCTTTGTAGACACTCCTGCTGTATTTCACGTTTGCATTTCAGTGGCCCGTAGCCATCCTCACCACTTCTTTTTCATTCTGTGCAGATGGCGGCTCTGATAAGAGCTCTCACTGTGGACAAGAAGCTCAAAATGTGGAATCTGCCCCTCCAGGGAACCCTGAAATAGAAGATGCAGAAATCAAAGGAAGAAAAGACAAAAAAAGTAGGGAGAAAGAGAAGAAAAAGGGCAAATCTAAAATCAAAGAGAAGAAAAAGAAGGAAGAAAATGAAGATCCAGAAAAGAAAAAGAAGAAAGGCTTTGGTGTCATGTTGAGGTATGGCATTTTACAGAGCAAAACAGCCACCCATTCTCATTACAAGATAAGAAACAACTGATGATCTCATAAAGTAGTGGAAAAATTATTTCACTTGGACTCAAATAATGTTTATGTTATTGAAAAAGAAAGCAGTTTATACTTTTACACCAAACTTGTAACTGCGGCAGAAGACATTTGGCAGACAAAATGTCTTTTTGTGCCTTTGAAATGCATTCCCATATGTCAGAAAAGATTCAAGGTTTTAGGCTTAAAGCAAACATGTATCAATGGGGAAAGATTTGTGGGGAGTATTTCTGAGTAATACAAATCCTGCTCCCACACTCAGACTTTTTCCTTGTCTTCCCTTGCTTATCTGCTTTCCTTCGCAAGCTGCCAGGAGAGCAGAACTCCTTGTGTTACTGCAAAAGGTCTACAAACATTTGCAGTTGCTGAAAGCCACTACCTATGATACAATCTTTGCTTCATGGCTTCAGCCATTTCCTGCAGTGAACAAAATTCACTGTCGTCTCTCCACGTGCAAGTGTTTGGATTTCTGCTGTGGCTATTTGTTCTGTGGCTTTGTATACTCTGGAGTCATCAAAGCTCTTCAGACTGATTCCTTGCTCTTGCTGGAACCTTACTGCTCTAGGCACTGGTTGTTAACCCCCTTCCCTCTGGTACCTGTTGACTCTAGAGGATTTAAGTGTCTCAGTTTAGGTAGGTCTTTGCATTTGATACAGGGTATGTAGTGAAATTTTTTGGTCACCTGGAGGACATTATCTGAAGGACCATGTGGTTACTTGTGGTGCTGAACATTTAACATTGGCTTTAGGAGGCTATTGGTGTTCCTTGTCGTGCTGTATTGTAGACAGGACGCATATATACAGAAACCACAATCATTGCTTAGGCAAGGTTACATTTAAGTAGTAACTTAAGCAAATTTAGCTGCAAGATCATTCACTGATCATGGTCTTTATTAGGAGATACAATGTATGAACTTGCCTTACAACTTTCTGTCACTGTGTTCTCTAGAGTAATTACTTGTGTTATATTAACATGGAAGGTTTTACCTGACTTTCTTCCATATATCAGCAATTGTCCAATCAACTTTTGAACATTGTGGAGGCACAGTCAAAAATAAACAGTCATGCCTGTGTGCCAGATTTGCATTATTTCAACAGTTGTTAGTGTTCATAAGATGTACCTGGCTGTACTAGTCTGCTTTCAAATGGGCTCTTCAGGAACAGAGGAGGCATGTACACACACCTGTGCATTGCATGTGCATTTGTGTTCATACTGTTTTAAGAAATAGGACTTAACATGGAACGGTAGTCAAAAACTAAGTAATTAGGAGAATGACTTCAAAAACTCTCTTGTATATCTTAAGCTTTATTTCTCTCTTCGTTCTTCTTTTTGGCCCTTTGGTATGAGTAGGAAGGAGGAGGGGAATGGCAGAGATCTGACAAAAGGATAAGTACCGTTTCATGTCTCAAAGATATGTAGCAGATTCAGAGTTTGAATTGTAAAGTCTTACAGCGGTATTACATCTGAGCCAGAAAGAGCATGGGATGGCATCAGAGTCCAAAACAAGCTATTGCAGTTGACAGAAACTCTGATAATGGTCAATATGCAAAGCTGGGAACAAGAAGTTACCATTTGTAATGATTCCTTGTTTCAGAAAATATTCCACATTTTGGTAACAAAAACACCTTGTAGTAGCACAAGGTTTATACATCTGCTCTTTTTGTAAGCTTGTCTTTGGTTTAGATTGGTAGTCTTCCCAGCTGACAGTGTTAATAATATTTATCTGTATGGCAGCACAGAATGGGAATTTCTATCCCACACCACTGAAAATATCTACAAAACAACAAAGATGGAAGCAACACATTATAATAAACAGAGAAGGAGAAGTGGCTAAGAACTAACA
The DNA here is from genome assembly GCA_032173965.1 of Sitta carolinensis. Taxonomy (NCBI): domain Eukaryota; kingdom Metazoa; phylum Chordata; class Aves; order Passeriformes; family Sittidae; genus Sitta; species Sitta carolinensis. Next base: position 25,536,363 of record CM063288.1, read on the forward strand.
GTTCAGCTGGGAAGTTTTTAGACATTCTATGTCCTTGTTGGTATTTCTTTCCAGAATGTCTAAAACCTGAAAAGAAATTTGTTCCTAAAAAGCTGAGAGTATTAGGGAATCCTAGCAATGATAGAAGTGAGAGGAGTTCACACCTGTAAAGTAGAGCTTGAACAAGAGCAATCAGTGTGAGTTTACAAAAGAATTGGGAACCATATGTCCAGGGCAGGATGAGCAAATCCAGGCTGGTATTTTTTTCAGACAGAGACTGGCACATATGACATGCAAAATAAAACCAACAGATCTGAATATTTTTAAACAAATAGTCGGGAACTAATAGTGTCATTTAGAGCAAGTCAAATTAAATATTAGATTCAAGAGGGGTTTTTTTCAAACTGGAGTCTTGTCCTGATGTGAAGGGTGAGGAGTGTCAGGAGGGATGGGGAGGAGGCTTGAATGATAAGTATTTTAGCAACATGGATGGAAAGAAACATCCAGATTTTTTTATGACGTTGTAGGAATGAAACTGGCATGTTTTATTGGTAGAACATCTGTGGAAGGAAAGAGAGAAGTTTAAGATGACAAAAGTTGTGAGCTTCTGCAGCAGGCAAGGTGGCTACTATTTCTTGGTATCTTAAGAGAAAGAAATATAGAGAAGTATTTAGAAACTGAGATGAGCCCAGTTTTTGACATGATGAATTTAATTTGGAAAGGGAACATGCCACATAGGGGACATTAAAAATGTAAACACTGTAGTGGGGCAAAAAGCTTGGTGGAGAATGAAATTTGTAGTGTGCATTTTGTTGGTATGGTGGTGGTCGTGCTGTGATCCCTCATGTGTGAGACCAGCAAAAGATGGAACAGAGCTCTTGTTAGACTGACAGGAGAGATAAAGCTGAGGGAAAAAAGTTATGAAAGCAAGTGGCAGGGATGAGAAGAAGAAATATATTCCTGGGACCAGGCGATGTCATGAATTTTTTCACCTAGTCTGGTGACTGCAGCCATGTGGGGAATCCTACCAAGAGCTAGAACCCCTACTGCATGTATCTATTGATAGTGTTTGTAGTTCATAGGCAGCTTTGTTCAGAGCTATTTCAGCTGTGCCTGCATGGTTCTGCTGTGCTGTGGGATGCATCCAAACAAGAAAAAGAGACTTGCTGAACCCATGTCAAAATTGGCTTGAGATAAGTAGGAATTGAGCATCTGTGGTGAAAGCTCCAGGCCCAGAAGGACAATGAAAAAGAGAGATCTTGCCAGAAAGCTCAGTGCTAATTAAGACACGTGCGTTTTCTGGTGAATGACATGGGGTCAGGTGTAAAGGACAAAAGAAAGTAGAATTTGAGGCTAAAACAGCTGCTGGAAATGTCCTACTTGTCTACGGTGGGATTTTTGTGCTATGCTTGTTGGGTCACACATATACCTGTAAGAGGTTTTACCTTGATAATGGCCATGCGAATTGTCTGACTTCTGCTTTATAATCAATAACAAAGCATTTCAAGATATTAAAACCAAATCCAAGTATTCAGCTGTAGTACAAGAACTGTTGAGCTTTAGTCTTTTGCATCTGAGATTTTTGAACATATTGGAATTGCTACTGCATTGGGTTTTTGCCTTATTTTTTTTTTAATTTAACAACAGAAAATAGCAAAGCTGTTAACAGTTGCTAACAGATTTCACTTAGTGCCTCATCTGTTGCTCAGCTGCTATTTACTTGTAGTTCCTGGTCTTTTTTTACACATACAAAAAGAAGAATGATTGCTTTCCTGCTAAGCTTTTCCTTGATTGAAGCTTTATTTAGGCGACTGTGATTCAGGGAGACCATCAAGAAATCATGCTTTTATTTTTGTAATCATTGTTTTTAAAAGACCTGTTTTTCAACTCAGTATTAACTGAAACTCTTGGCTGCAGCATATTAATGACTGTGGCATTTGGGAAAGAACAAAAGAAGTTGAGTCTTAGCTGGATTTGTGTAACATTGGCCAAGGAGCATTTTACTTTTTGATATTTTCTGGCACATCATGCTGTCATTGTTCGCTAGTAACCCACTGCTAGACAACAGACAGAACAATAAATAGATACAATACAATATATAAAAATAAATTAATAATATAATATTAATAATATTATATTATTTATATTATAATGTAATAGTAAATAATATTCTATTGAATATTAATTTAATTAATAATATAATGTACAGTACAATATATAATAGATACAATAAGTAAAAATATATCAAGAAAACAAATACATTAAATACTTTCATTACTGGAGCTGTGACTAAATGTGTGCTTCAATCTCAGGGAAAAGCTACTGTCTAGTAGCATCTACGCTGAATCTTTTTCAGAACAGAAATAATTCTGAGTTCTGTGCAGGTATATAAGAGCAGGAAGATTGCACAATGCCACATTTGATTCTTGGCTCATCCCTTTTCTCCCATTGAGCTGACTGATTCTTTCAGGGTACTGTGAGTCTTAGAAAACTGCTGGACATCAATTGAGCTTCCCTGTACTTCTTTTTGAAGGTGTTCAGTATTTTCAGGAGAAACACTGTAGTGAAACAGCATATTCATGGTTTGAAAAAAGGTAGTATGTAGTGTCATTGTTTAGAACTGTCAAAAAGCTTTGTGAGGAGGGCTCTGTAGGTAGGGTTAATTAACCCATTGGTGCAAGGTGTCAGAAATCCCTCATGCTGAACATTAATGCAAAATGTATTGTCACTTAGGACGAAGGATGCAAAGCTGATCTAACCAAGAGGTTAATAAAATAAATTAAAAAATTATTCCTCAGTTTGCTAGGTGATGAACTCCAGATTTTAAATTTGTGGTCTATAGTTACTGAATTGCCATGCTTTGAAAAACTATCAAAATATTCTCTTATAACAAAGGTTGGCTTTGTGATTCTAAATTAAGTTGGCAGAAGACTGAACCTTAAATCACCAGGGAAATGTGACCTCTGCCGTGCAGTGCAGCTCTGTATCCTAATCCCATAGCAGTTGTTACAGTGCTGGAGTATAATAAACATAAGTCTGCAGCTTTCTCTACCTTTTTCAGATAGTGATTGTAAAAATTCTGGGCAGCCCTTTCAGTTTTATGGATATGGAGGTAAAATAGCTAATGGACTGCAGCCACACCAATGGTGTTTTAATCGGTAGCTCCCCCAGCCAGAGACTGGGAGGCTGAAGTAATAATTTTTTTGTGGCATAAAAATGTAAGAGCACGTATGTAATTGGTGACTCAGAGTAAAGAGTTGTGCTGAACTGTAGTGGGAGAGCACTCTCTCATTCAGTCTTCACTTCTAGGCTGGACTCAAGAAGGAAAAACAACCAAAGTTCTTCATATAAAGCAGTGCTTGTCACCTTGACTGTTTCACTAGTAAATATTTTAAAAATCAGTATAGGTGAGAAAATGTCTATCTCCCGGCAGTATTGCACTTCAACCATGACTTGCATATTTGTGCACATATACATATAACTGCAAGCCCAGAAAGCAGGAATATATATGTGTGTATTGGTTAGATTTGCTTTTTGCTCTTCAGAAAGAGTGCAATTTCCCACATAATAGTTCATCTTAAATTATTTACCTTCCATTTCACAATATGAGCCATGAATATTTTATTTTTTGTCCCTTTAATTTGCCAATTTTCCTTTGAGCTAAATGCCTTAGTGATTTTAATTTTTCATTCTAGTTGGAAGACAGAAATGACCCTTTTTTCATTACTACTATTATAGGCCTTGTGCTCAGAATGATACTTTTTACAACCAGCACTGTTGAGCCTGTAATGGTATTGCAGAGTAGATAGCATAATATACAGATATTGACTTCCATTAAGTATGGCACTGTGATAACTTATGGAGAGATTTATTTTTTCTACTTTGTTGCCCTTAGAAGTTGAGTGTTGTAGAAGAAAAGGTAGTAGTATATGAAGAAGGAGCAAATAATAAAGATGTGACTTGCTGGAGAGAGGTGGTGTATATAACTTTTTATATATATACAGATATATAATAGCTGTGTATGATGCAGGAAATCAATATGGACATTGATAGATAAAAAAACCCCACAACTAGATTAAATTATATTTTAATTTGACTAAAGTTATTTTAGATTTTTTTGTCCTCAATTGCAAAATTGTCTGAGATGGATCATGTGAATTTGAAAGACAGCATCAGTTAATGAGGCAGATGAGTTATTCAGAGGCCTTCATTTCCTTTTGTGTAATAAAAGTCCCACTTTTCATTTAGGTAAATTGGTAAATAAAGCTCCACTTTTATTAAAGAGCATAAGAACATGAGAGAGAGGATATATCTAGTCAATTTAATCTACATCAAATTTATCAAGTATTTTAAACTGAAAAAACCAAACAAACATTTCATTTTACATGTATGACTTTTTCTTTTCCTCCACCATATTAATTCCTCCTTGGCTGCATTCATAGTCAGACTAAAGCAGAGAAAATAAGGGGGTTTTGTACTAAAAATGATCATGCAGACTGCCTACTAAAGGCTGATTTGTTTAATTAAGCATCTGTTCTCCCCTTAATATGCATGCATAAATCTCATTAACGTTAGATGTATGCAAGTGCAGTGAAGAATAGACCCCTCACTCTCATTACTGAACTTGGATAACAAGATTTATATTTACTTAACAGATCAGAGCAGAAAGTTCCCTCTGACTATTTAAAAGGACTCAAAATTACAAACTGTTTGCAAGGAGCATGCTTTTTGTGAAAACCTTGCATGTTCACTTCAAGTTGAAATATCATTATTCAAGTCATTACTAAGCAAAAAAAAAAAAACCAAACAATCAAAAAAAAAAAAAACCAAACAGGCAGTGTGCTTTGTCTGTGAGAATTAACTTTAAATTCTACTTTAATGGATACTCGCCTATGTAATATTGACCTCTGTGCACACCACAACTGCTAAAAGTAAACTCCAGGTATTTTCTGAAGGTAGCATATTTCTTCTAAGTGTCTGTTTCTAATCTCCCAAGAAATGTGGTCTGCAAGAAGAGTCCTAGAAAACAAAATCTATTCTTGGAGAATACTGAACACTGCAGCACTCTGTTCATCTGCCATTCACTAGAGTTGGCTGTTGCTTGCACTAAAATCCTCCTAAAATCTAGATGAGGATAAAGCTTGAATTCCATGTTTTCTATATAAGTTGTGGGACATTGGGTATTTCTGTAGTACAGATGCATTATGGTTAAAGGTCCTACAGGGTTTCAAGTCATGCCCACAAAAGTGTGAATTGAGGCTTCCTGTGCTGCAATTTAACCAATAAATACAAAGTTTTGCTCCAGAATACAGTGCAGAGTGTAAGTTCTACCTTGATTACAAAAGGAACACCAGGTTTTTGCTGATTTTCTGAATCAGTAGTTCTTGTAACATGACCATGGTAAAGGGAGGGGTTAGGAGGAGTGACAATTAAGAGAGAAATGATACAGAAGGGGACTCCTGACAGATTCCTTAACTGCAGAGTGCTGCTGGGTGCTGGTTTAATAGGTATTGCCATTAACAGCCATCTGTAGAGAAAATTAAATATACTCATCTCAGTGAATTATGATTTATGCCACACAACACAGTCAAACCAAAGTAATATTTATATTATAGTGCAGAGTCATTGATTAAATGCACATGGCATCTCAAATCCAGTTGACATTTTTAAGTCGAAATGATTGCAGACATGTGGTCATTTATTTAACTATTACTTTAAAAAATGTGTCTCTACTTGTTATTAATAGAAGAAAGTCAGACCTGACCAATATTTCAATAGGTTGACCTTTTGTTTTGCTGACATATAAAAGGAACAAAGCTCCTTTTGGGGTAGTCACGATTTCAGAACAATATGAAGTATGCTAGTTTTAAGAAAACCTGACCCCTTGAACTACTCTGTCTCTTTCTTCCCTTTTATTTTTTTTTTCCACATGGGATTTTCGAAAGAGAATGAAGAGATGGTTTAGGAGATAGGAAAAGTTTTGGGTTTGGAGTTAGATAGGAAAAGATTTAGGAGATACTGTGAGAGAGGCATTGTTTCAGTTGCCTGCTGTGCTACTGATTTCTTGGGAATCACTGGTTAACTCTGCTGCTCTGAGCCCTAGTTTTTGCACAAAAGTTATCCTCTGTGCATGTAAAAAGGAAAATAACATTTCCCTGCTTTATATTATCATTGTTCAGCTAAACCTCTTAAAAATTAAATACATTTAAAACCCAGTGTGGTTACTCCTGTAACACTGTAGCAGGCAAATTGTTTTATTCTTAAGAAAATTTAAAAGTAGTAAGCTTTCTTGTGACTTTCTCAAACTAATTTTCCTCTCCATAGCCATTCTTGCTGCTGCTAGTGCACGTGGTGGTGAGCTGAGGTTTCCTTCTCTCTGTACTACCTCCTAGCTACAGATGCTCTCTCCTTCAGAAATGCTTTTTGGAATACAATACCTCAGAATTAAAGCTGGCTTTCTATCTTTTACCATGACTTTATGTTGTCTTGCTAGAAAAAAAAAAAAATTGTCATTTCAAATTTGCCATGGGCAAACTAATTTTTCCTCTGCAGATTAATGGTCTTGTTGGCCTTACTCTGTCATCATGAAGATTGGTAGCATCTTCCCCCTTTCACAAAAGCCCTATATTGGATGTCACCTTTTCACGAACCTTAAATCCACTCAGTGGGGCAGTGTCTAAAATTTGCTGCCTTACTACTGCACAGCACACTGAGGACATGACCACACAGAAATTTCTTCCCTTCCTGCTTGGACTGGTGTTGCTTCCAGGCTGTATGAGTGTCTCTTGTGGCTCACACCGTTGGGTCCTGGTTCTGAGTGCTCCCAGCTCCAGCTCTGTTCCCTTCCCACTCTGGTCTGTGTTACCTGGCCAGTGTGCTCACCTGCTGTGAGCAGCCACGAGCACTCACAGCCAGCCCATGGCAGCAGCACTTTGCCTTCTGCTGCAATGTTTGCAGCAGGTCTGGGCAGAAAGTGTTTAACACAGCTTCCAACCTCCCAAAGAGTTGCCTCTGCTGCAAACCATCCATGTACATGAGCACTGGCACAGCTAAATTAATTATGAAGAAAGGCTTTATATCCTTTCTACCCCAGTTCCTGCTTTCTGTCTCTGTCCAACAACAGTGAGAGAAGCTCTTTACTTCCTGCTCTGCACCACACTTGACCATGTCCTGTTCACCTCCACCTCTCCTCATTTGTTTGGATGCAAATGCAAAGGTGCAGGATTGATCCTTACCCAGCAGTTCCAGCTCGTTCAGCTGTTATCTTAGCAGGTAACTGATGTTCCTATCAGCTCCAGCCCTTCAACCTGGACAATGCTTGTTTGCCACCAGGTTTCTGCCTTTGTTATTTTCTCCTCCATTCTCTACACTGTTCTTCAGCCTGGGTTCTCTTTTTCTGGTTGTCACTCAATTTATGCAGAGCCTTGAGTAATAAGCCCAGCAGACTTCCTTAGTTTGGGCACTGCCCTTAGTGTGAGTTCCTTCTACTCTGCACCTTGTCATGAGCAGCAACTGCTCTGATTTCTCAGTGTACAAAATGTTGTTTGGCATTTACCATACAAGTTAATTATGCTATGAAGTGCTCCCCTCACAAATATATTTTCATTCAGAGAATCTTTCCTTGCTTGCTTCCTTTATTTGGTGAAAATGACATCTCCGGAACCTTGGCTTGGCTCTGGTGCGTGTGAGAGAATTTGATCTTGCTCTTTAAGAGGTCTTGGAATAATTCTTAGTAGTTTAAATGAAGAGATCTTCTCCTTTTTTCCTTCCTGGTCCTGCAACTTCCCACTTTTGCTCTATTTTGTTGTTGTTGTGGAGAAGAAACAGTGAAGAATGAATAAAAAGTAAACAGGGTAAATACAAAAGGTTAGCCAAATGCTGTAAGGAAAAAAACCTATCCCCCTCCGTGTGTTAAAAATTCTGTGTGTGTACTTGATACATGAGCCACTAAGTATCAGCTCTTTAGCATTTAACTCCAATATTGGGTTTGAAGTAATGAACTGTGTGCCTGTGCCATTCATTGTCCCTTATTTGAAAGCAGTGAATACCTGGCCCCACACTAACCCCAGATTATCATCAGGTTGGTTGGTAGTAATGTGCAAATAGAATTGTAAAGCTATCTTCTGGTGACAGAAGGCCACTATTGTTTGCTATTTTCCTACTAGCCAAAGAAACCTAGTGAGTAATGAGTCAGGCACTGTTCATTCTACCTCTGTCATCTTTCTGTTTAGCTTTTTATCCTCTAATGTGGAAATCTGTATTACAGTAGCTCAGTATAACAGACATCCTAATGTTCTGGTTTTAATTAAAATTAGATTGAGGAAATAAACAATTCAAAGAAGTTAGCTTTCCTTTTTATGTCCACCCCCACCCCCTGCAAATACGCTTTCCATATCCTCTTCTGTGCTTGGAAGTGTTTGTTTTCACTCACATGTTCTTGGGTTGCTCAGCCTCCCAAACAGACAGATTTCCTAACAGGCAGCAGGGAAGGACACTCAAGGAAGCTCACTTTTATTCATTTAGTCTTCTTAAAATTATCGATATTTTTTGTCTGTTTGGTTTGATACAGGCTGCAATCTAAAATACAAGTTTTTAAATAAATCTTTGTCAAAATGAAGACTTCACAAAACCAAACTGTACTGCTTCTGAGAAAAAATTTCCATAATACAGCTGCTGATTAATTTTAGTGATTCTATGTGTGTATAGATACACCAGAGAGTTAGTTACTCAAAAAGAAATTAGCAAATATTTCTTTCCTTTAAAACAACAGATTATTGTGATTGTAAGTGCTGCAATAGGTTAATGTACCTCCTCATCTCTGAAGACCTCCACCTCATCTCTTTTGTAATTAATTCCTATTTAGGCTGTTTTAGCTTGTTTGTCATTTGTTGCTTCCCAAGCCATCAGTCATCTGCAGCAGTGGAGGGTGCTGTGGGCAGGATCAGGCAGAGCTCCAGGAGCTCTGGGTTGAAATGGCTTGGGAAGAGAAATTTCTAGGTATAGATTTGCTTTGAATCCTCTCTGCCTATAGCAGGGGTGTCAGCTGTTCCGTCCCTACATGTCAGATGTTTGCTAATTTCAGGAACTGCACAGTGCAAGTTTTATTTACATGTGTGTGGTATGAATGCTGACACTTTTATAGGGCCACTATGAGAACCTCTAAGTCCTGTGGTGCTGCTCCTCTAAACTGCACAGTTTGTCGACTTGCCTGTGAAATCTGGTGCACCCATTGAGTAGGGAAAACTGATTTGACAGTGCAAGCTTGTTAATTCTGAGTGGATAACTGGCTTTAGTCCCCAGTGCTGAAATGAAGTGAATTTTGGGTTATTGCATCTCCCGCATGGAAAATACTATTAAAAATCTGTGTCTTAGAGATACTTGAGTATTTTACAAAGACTTAAATATTTCTGGCATACTTGGAGGAGAGGAAGGAAGCCACACTCATACAAAATATATGTTCTAGTGGTTTAATTGGAAACATACCAAATTTTAGACAGTCTAAAATATGCTAACAAACTTATTCCAATAACAGTGTATTTATTTAGTTCATCCTTAACATTTATTCTGGTTTAAATACCAGCTTCCTCTGTCTTGTGGGGATATTCAGATTGGAGAGAATGAGTTTAATCTTTTTTTGTTTTAGGCTAGGGTTTAAAGAAATTGAAAGATGATGTTCCTGTCATAGTGGGAAGAGGGATCGCTGCTGGCCCTAGATCTCCTGTAGAAAACTTATATTGTACCATAAACTGCTGTCCATGCACTTGTGTGGAATTGAAAGTGGAGCACAGACAAAATGATCTTTCACTAGAGGAGATTAAAAAGAAGGAAAAAAAATTAGAAGTAACCAATTCCTTTAGAGTAGGGGGAAGAAAAAAGAGGATTCAGGTTCAGAATAAGTGAGTAGTTAAGATCTACCTGAGTGTTAAGGCCTCAATCCAGCAAAATAAAGAAATAGACTACAGGTGCATTATATGTGCTTCTGCTTCTCTTTTCTAGATCTTTATTAAAACAATACATTCACACCATAGTAAAAGGCTGTAGTGGAGAGCTGAAGTTAAAATACATAGGTAACTCTTTTGGGAAGTGTATCTGTTGTCTTTAAAGATTGCGTGTATGAGTATAATTCACTCATCACATGTAGAATCTCAACATTTTCTACCTTTGCTATTCTAGCCTCTTAGCTTATTCTTTTATTTTTATGGAACTCATGTGTTAGCACATAAATCTTTGAAACTATTATATATTAGTTTCCAGAATATCAAGTAAAAAGCTGTGTCTCTTTTTTTGACGAACTATTTCTCTCTTTGTTATGAAGAACAGCAAAAGATTAGGAGAGGAGGTGATGAATTTAGGGTTTTGCATACTATAGATACTCTAGGGGAGGGGAGCAAGGAGATGGTTAGGGACTACATAGGCTAAAAGGAGCTTCTTTCTTGTTACATTACTACATCTGCTCATTTCTCAAGTTCACATAGGCACTCAAAGACATTGAATCAGCCCACGCCTGGCAAAAAGCATGTTTGACAGAGTATTGTTATTAATGGCTTCATGGCACACCAAGACCATTTGTTGATCTTGGCTGTCAGTTTATTGTCTTTCTCAGTCTTTGTTTATTTTGTGTACGTCAGCCATTCACTGTGTACCTTGGGACACAAATTGCCTATAACAGATCAAATTTGCTGGTCAAAGGTTAAGTCACTCTCATGAGGCTGTTTGCCTGTGATAGCACTGGTGTCTGTTGGCTTTGATACCATAGTTACTGCACTAATATTGTAATTACTTTGCACAATCATTAAAGCTCAATAGAATGTTCCTCCATTCCAGGTAGAAAACAACAAATTCCTTGGTCAATTTGGGCTCTCCTTACTCAAGCAGATTTCTTTGTAAGGAATCTTATGTGTTGTATTTAGAAAATGGAGGTCAGACTGAAACCAGGAGAATGATTCCTGTGGAGAGAAGTTCTTGTCTACAGGGACTAACATTTTATGTTGTCCAGCCGTGTTTAGACCAGCTCTATTCTTAAGTGTCCACATAAGTAAATGGAAAATTATGTTGAACATCTAGGTTTCTGTTTAATATCCACCATGCAGAGCAGCTACAGACCTAAACCAAGTCTACAGTACAAAGATTGATATGGAAATCTGTAATATAAATCAGAGGAAATTTCATATTTAGTATTGATCAGAGAAGGAGAAAAATATGAAATTAAATTAGTTGCATAAAATGTTGTGCTAATTTATATGCAAAAAGGAAAATATTGTAAATTAAGCACTGAAGTATAAGGTTTTCACTCTGTTTGTAAATATTGACTGAAAATGAGATTTAAAAGCTATTAAAAATTAAAAATTGTGGTTGGTAGCTTTCTCAAGGACCCAGTTTCCAAGGCTGACCAAACAGAAGAGTGAGACCAAAATAAAACATCAGGGAGGAAGGAAAAAAAGCCAGGCTGGAAAGCATCTTAAATTGATACAGTGTCTGTATATAGGTAATTGAAGCCATGAGGTTTAATTAAAATTACCAAGTGGATGTTACTATCAAGAATGAGGCAATGAGACTTAAAGAGAATTTCTCTGAATGCGTATGGGGAATTTCAGGAGCAAGATAAGAAAAAGAACAATGTTACTGTCAGCTATAGAGAAAGGTATTCACTGAAAAACAGCTCAAGCTGTGGGCATTTTCCAGGACCCCTGGGTACCAAATTTCAAGGATAACCAAATGCTCTATAAAAGCATCTTGTGATCAATTGTATTGAATGGCACAGAGGAGTTGCATTGAATCAACACAGATGACAATCCATTTGGCTGAGCAAAGGAAGATTGTTACAGACCTTTAATATGGCAGTTTCAGTTCCATATCTGTCCATTTTGGAACTTGGACATGTAATAATTTTGTTGGTCTCTTGAAATAACAAAGCTTTAATAAAGTCAATATACAGTAGCAGTTCTCAAACACAGAATAAAGAAAGATGATAAAGTACAGAAGCACTTAGGTTTTACAACCTTTTACTTTAGCAGAGATAGTATTTGTGCATTTAAAAGACAACGCAAAAAGTCCAGGTGGTCGGATTGCGTTTTGCATGTCCAGCAGTGAGATTTAGGGTAAAGATGCTTCCTGTTTCACGGCAAAAGCTGGAGGAAGTGGTCAGACCTGATTGCAGATATTGCAGCAGGAATACCAAGTGAAGCAGAACAGAGTGATCAGAAGGAAGGTTTTGGGGAACCTAAATAAGCAACAGTCATTTCAAAATAGTGGAGAAAATCCTGGAGCCTGTCAGTCTTCCTGAAATAAATAACAACAGATGTTCCAAAGAGATGTGGATTGGTCTTAAGCCACAGAAATACAAACATGTAGTGGCTTTGTGACAAAAATCTCCAGTCGAGGCTTGCTGAACTTCATGGAAATTTTGGATGAGACCAACAGAGTAGAGTGTTCCTGGGTACGAACAGCAGTGAGGTTGAAATGAGCCAGCATGAAGTTGTGATTAATGCTTTTTTCCTTTGGGTTATAAGGGTGTAGGAGAATTAACTCTAGTCCCAGTTCTACATGGACTTTGGAGTAATTAATATTTTTTCAGACTTGCTGGGGAAATCCTAGCTTGAGGTTGTGAGAACTTGTAAGGTCCATTTTGTCCCTGAACAGCGAACCTAAAACCAGTATATTGAAGTTCTCTGTTTCTGTCAATAACTCAATATCAGATTTCTTTTCCTTCAGAAATGTATTTTAAATGATAGTCCTGAAAACTGCAGTCTAAACTTAGAAACATTTCTGCTACTCATTTATTCTCACTGATATACAAAGTTGTCTGAGACCAAATTAATCTTGTAGCTGCATCTTTACAATCCCATTGTTTCTATTTGTGTTTAACAAGAATAATTACAAATGGAATTTAGCCTTTGTAATTCATAAAAAAAAGAACAAAATGCAGGTTTTTGTATATTATCTTTGCTGGGCTTTAGGGTTCAAATGAGAAAAAAGTGGGAGAAACTAGTTTTATTTATTTAATACATGGCAGAATTCCCGGAAGCAGCAGATATGTGAAAGTCCTATTTGTGCTGTGTAGCACTGTGTTGGGTAGGAGATGAAACAGGCTTTTTGTCCCTGGGAATTTTTAGATATTCCTATATTTTGCCTGCATTCAGATAGTTTCAAAACTCAAATATTCCTATTGAGTTAATCCTGAAAAAGAAAAGGGTTGGGTGAGTTAAAAATACACATTTTTGTTCTCACTTCTCATTTTTATAGCCTTTTAATAAGGACTGAGATGGTTATTAATGCAAAGAGCCACTTCGTTTAAAATCCCTTACTGTGAAAATACAAGAAAACTTGAGAATTTAAAAAATCCAGTTGTGACATTACTGAAGAACAAAAAGAAATTGCTTACCAAACAAACACCCAGTAACCTCCACAGTCTGCTTGCTTAGTAAAGTGTACCATCCTAGGAAAGAGAAATGGTATTTTATAGTACTTCAGGAAAAAGCCCGTGGAGTGATTATCATCCCCAAGGTTTAACATCATAAAAAAAGTATGCATGATGGGACTGAAAAATGTAACTTCTTTTGTATAGTCATTGCTGCTAATATTTTTAAAAATCTGACCTGTGACACTTCTAGAACATGGAGCAGAGCAAAAACGACCTTTTATGTGAGATCAACTCCTGATTCCAAAAATGCCTGTAGTAGTAATAATAAGCTTCTGATAAGGCACTGACTCATGGCTGTGAGGAACAGATGGTGATGGCCAGTCAAGGCCCTGCTGCAGCCCAAGATGATCTGGTAGGATTTACTGTGGCTTTCAGCATGCTCTGGGGAAAGTAAGAAACCTGTTCAAAGTAAAATGAAACATCATGGGCTAATAGGAAGGCCACTCAGCAGATTCAGCTGAAAGGTTAGAAGATGAAAATGAGTATTAAAGAATGATGGCAACTCTCCAGGAGTGGAGAGGGAATACTAAATGCAAAAATCAAGGCATATCATTGCCCTCCTTTATTCCTCTTATTTTGTTAAAAGTGAGGCTGACACTGTGTGTCTTCTTTAAAGAGAAGAATACTGATTTAATGGCTCCCTCAGTAGTGCTCTTCTCTCTGGATTGCCTGAGTCCCACCATGTGTTCACAGTGACAACAGTGCCCTGTCCTACTGGGTAAGGGACAGCGAGAGAAGTGCATCCACCCTCCAGTAGCCTTTCCCAGTCACTACAAAGAAATCTACCATATAATGTGAATGAATAAATGAAGGAAGAAAATATAGTTAGGGATAAAACAATCCCTTTTCATTTCTTCCCTTTGAGCCCTGCAGCAGGAGCTTTCCAGGCTTTCCCTGCCTGTGCCAGACAAGGATATATTTTCTTCAAAGACTGCCTCACAGAAGTCCCAGTGCAGGATTTTCCTGTGTCGTAACTGGTTACAGTTTGTGTCCATATACAGGGGCCCTTCGCAGCTTGTTTCCAAAATGAAAGTTGGCATTATGCTTGTTATTGTTCAGCAGTACATAAAGTGAAACAGACTTTCAAAAATCATTTACAGAAGATTTGCTGTGACTATCGACATTTTTTGACAACCTAATTTTTCTTGTAGACTTTCTCCTCTCCTCCCTCCTCCTGCCACCTCCCAATTCCTACCCTGCAAACAGCAGAAATGTATTTGGGAAAATGAAAAAGTTATGAATCAAACTTTGGAGGTATTTTTTAATTGACCCTGGGTAGACATTTAGATGGAGCTGATAGAAAGGTTGCAGATGTTCTGTATTAAAGAGTCTCTTTATATTAGATGATGCTGTGTCCTGCATCAAACGATTGAGTAGTCTCCTGTGGAAACATGCATTTGCCCATAGTACATTCTGAGCAGTTTCAGTTATGTACATATTTCATCTGTCACTGAATTAACCTGAAAAGTCCATGGGTAACCAGATCCCTGGGATGGAAGGGTTCACTTGATGCTTGTTTAATAAAGAACTTTTTTTGATACTAAAACTTAGCAGGTTTGTTCTAAAACAAAGCCACTGATATTTCTCTTGGAACTGTAGGCTGCATAGCTTAAAAGCCCAGCATGTCATTTTGAGACTTTGTTCCAGTTACATATTTTGTCATTGGCACCGTGTAATGTAGACTGGTTTGGGGCAGGGTTTTTTTTTTTGTGGTGGGGTTAGTGGTGGTGGTGGTGGCGGGGATTTGGTGCTTTTCTTTTTAATTTTGGTGGTGGCTTGGGGGTTTTTTGATGACGTTTTGGCTTTGTGGTTTCTCTGGGTTTTTTTTCATCCAGACCAAGAATGGTATTAACCAAAACTGGCTACATGCACATGCAGTTTCATTGAAAATGGGTAATGCTATCAGAGAAAAATAGCAAGAAATTCTAGAGATGACAGTTAAAAAATACTGATGTTTTTAGAGGAAACCAGTATGAACTGGGATTGGTTTCAGGCTAGAGAATTGCTAACTTTAAATCTAATTCAGTTTGAAGCCTTCGTTACAAGCTGCCTCTTACAATACAGCTGGGAATCCTTAATACTGTATAGTTTCACTTGCGTTATATGAAAACATGATCATTTGCCTTTAAAAAAAAAAAAAAAAACACTTCATTTTTAATGTTGTAATCTTTTAATAATGAGTGGCTGAACTATCTCTGTAATTCATTACCCTTTCAGCTGTTAGATGAATGGGATATGTTATGGTTTGTCATTATTCTCCATGGTGGCAAGGAGAACAGACTGGGGATTTAAATCGCCTTCCCCTGCATGGGTTATAGACATGCTGATGACTTGCTGTGAGATTACATTTAGTTCCAGGATCTCTGGTGCTTCAGAGTGTAATGCATTCGCTTGCCATGATGAACAAAAGCTTCTGATGGTTTATGTAGGTATACTAGGAGTGAAATGAAAGAGAAAGAGCAAAGAATGCAAGTAAAATGTCACATTCTTTTACAAATGACTGGTTGAGTACAGAGGAAAAAAGTAATAAATGTGTGTGAGAAGGGAAACAAATATAATAATTGAAATATTATATGGACATCTACACGTGTGTGTGTAGATATATAATGTGAAATACAGTATAATCTTAACATTGTTATGTACATACTTAGGACTACCCTGGCTCATTACCCATTGCATCAAGGATGCTCAAGTGTTTATTATGCTATTTACCAAATTATAGCTATTTCCTGAACAGCCGGTCTCTGCTGAATATGCTTGCATTCTGTCCATCTTTAATAATGAAGCCTGCACTTTGGGGCAGAAACATAGTCTGGCAATGAGCAGCAGGAAATAAGAGAGAAATTGGTAATCTCTTTAGCTTTACTGTTTTATGTTGTTTATTTGCCTCTCCCAAGTATTCATTCAGGGAACTTGGGAAGCAGAGGTCAGGCAGCTGAATTTCTTAGTGAATATTAGGAACTGGGCTGAAGAGCAAACAGATATCTAGTAAGTTTTTTATTGTGGGTTTTTTCAATTGCTTCTAAGATTTAGCTAGTCTGAGCTGGATGGAGTGTTGTAATAATTTTAATGGAAAATATCTGTATGTCAATTTATAAATACTAGTTATTTATTTCAACTTCTGCATAGGTACCTAAAATGGATTATAGATTAATAAACACTGCTGGGATGTAGAGGGATTCAGAGGAGATTTTTGAATATTACCATTTTTCGTGGTGGGGCTTTAACTCCTTTTCAAATGCCTAAGTCAGTTACACACACTGTTCCTCATGCTTTGTAGCATTTCTTCAAAGTTTAACTTGGTAATACTGTGCTTAATCATAAATCTGATTTTATTTCATTTTAACATTCAGAAAAATATCCTCAACGAGGTGTAAGGAAACCATTTGGAATATAAATGCTGGCATATAATCCCTTCAGTTATTGAAAAAACAGTCTAATCAATCTCTAGGTTGGCTTTTTAGCTCAAAATGCCTTAATGTGACAGGAATGCACTATAATCTATGAAAGGAATGTCTTAATTTATCACAGAGCCCATTACTTTTGAGTTATATTTTGTGCTCTGGGTATCTGTACTTAATTCTTCACAGATAATATAGAATGAAGTCTTGCCTGTGATGAGTTTGAGAAAATTGAACTTATTGTTTTCTTTTTCAAAGAAAAGAGTAGTTTCTCTTACTGTGGAGGTAGGTTCAGTACCTCATAAGTTTTTGGAATGTGCTTGTAACTCTACAAAACCAATGTTCTCAAGGTCTTAACAGCCAGCTGCAGAAGCTGGGCACTTCTTTGTGGGATCCTCTGCAGCTTTTGCATTTGCCCTTCCACACCACTAAGTTCAGTACTTCGTACTCATTCCTCATGTACTAGAGAGTAGCTAGTCTGGATTAAATGCTTGAGTTTAAAGTACACTGAAGACAGACGTGTTCAACCTTATTCAGTGTGTTTGGACTTTGAAGAACCTCCAATTCTCTTTAGAATTTCATATGATGAAGAGTTAAGTTCTGTTTTAAGGTACTTTAATGTACCCAAGACTTGCTGCCAATTTTTGTTGCTAACAGAGATGTTCTCCAGCCCCTAACTTTGTGCATCTGTGTTTGATAAGGCTGGCAAATGTCTTTGATTAGGGTAGATTTTTTTGGAGTGGCCATTCAGAGGCAACTTTCGTCTGTACTCTGATGTGTGTCATAAAGAAAGGTTTTTCACATTAGTGAAGTGCTTAATTACATTGGAGCAGCATAGTTGCTTTGGGTTTTTGACTTATTTGGACTGTAAAAGTGAAATGTAACAAATGTTACCATCTGCTCTTCTCATCCTGCTCCCCCTTCCCTCTTGGTGCCCCAACCGACTCTCTTCCTCTGTTTCATCCTTAGTGTCTGATTCAAAATCTTGTCAGGGTACTTAAGACTTCTAGTAGCTTCAAGGCATGAAGTGTGAGATCAACTTTTCCCAAGCAAGTTTCCACACTTGTTCTGTGAATTAAGGGTTTTTTCAAAGGTTAGCCAGAACTATAACAGCACCTTTTTTTTCTCCTTAAAAAGTAAACTTGACACATCTGTCACGTCTGAGGACTGGAAATTTCTGGCTTCATAGAGGAAAATGTGTCACTGTGGTGTATGTCATCTGACCTAACTATCCTAGAGATTTTTGTTCCATTTATCTCCTACACGCTTTATATAATGAAGGAAGTCTCCCTAGGCATGATCAACCACCGAGAGTGAGTAAAACACAATGGTTTCAATCAAGATATCTGCTACCCCAAGTTAGTTGTTACTCTTCAGCTAAAGGTGCTACCTTTCACCTTGGCAACCAATAATAATTATTTTCTTCATAGACATTGTGTAGATTTTTCACTAGCTGCTGCTCACAACCTTGTGCTTAAATTTGTAAGAAGCTTTTTCTATTTTAGTCCTAATGTTTGATCCCTTTCAGAAAAATAAATTCTCTGTGACCTGAATTTCTGGAGTTCTCTGATGATCTCCAATGTGAATATCTTGATAGGAAATGCTACAGATTTCTTTGTATTAGCCAGACTGTGTTCCCAGCATGTGTGCGACACAATTCCAGCAAACTTGGGTTACTGCTTTTCCTGTAGAAATCTGTCCATAGCACGAAGGAGCTACCAAAAGAATTGAAGAGAAAGCCTTAATACTCATATGCTGCCCAGTTTATTATTACTGACTTACATTCAGGAGCCCTCATTTCCAGGCACAATTCAGAAATTTGAACCCAGCTAAAGTTATTGCAAGGAGGGATGAGGAAGGCAATGAAAAGCATTAGTGATGTTTTTGAAGTTTCAGTTGGTTTCCCTGAGTACCTGACCTTGACACAGAGACTGTTTTTTAGGGAGCCTGGAGTACTCAAAAGTGATCAGCTGTAGAGTTAAGGACCCTGGATGGTGATTGGGTTTCCTCCCATCTCCTTGGGCAGCATCCCAGCAGACTGCTCAGGGGCTGCTCTGGATGGCTCCTTCCAAGGATCTGGGATTATGGAGAGCAGAAGTGCTGGTCTGCCCTGGAGCTGCAGGCTGCAAGATCAGACTTCATTACAGGAGGTCAGGTGATCTGCTAAGAGTCACAGTTGGAGGCCTTTTTTATCTGATGTTAGATGGTGTCAGACAGGCTTTTTCACTACAAGGTGTTAAATCTCTTATAAATCTTTGTCAGATTTTGTTTTTCTTCCAGTTCTGCAGGGGTCTGTGGGGGCTTCATAGAACCGGCCAAAGCAAACAGCAACTCTACCCTAAAAATTGAACATTTAAAGCACATGCAAGAAAGAAAGGTGTAGCAAGGCTTTCTTTGGCACTGCATAATGATGTGGAGTATATTTTCCTACTAAGCATTCAGGGCAGGCATTTTCGATTTTTAGTGTCCTGCATTTCTGTGAACAGGGTTCGTGTGGTCAACACATGATGCTGAAGGTAATTTACCTGCAGTTTTAATTGGGTTGTTTCTACTGGCAAAATAAAGCGACACATGTCTCATTTGAGCAGGTACAAATAGATACTTCTTCTGCAGAGTTTTTTCTTCCTGTGCCTGCTTCTGGTAGTGGTTTTCTGACAATTACCAGGATGGTCCAGGAACAAAATATCTGGGGTGAAGAGAGCTTCATTCTATCACAGGCCTTCTCTTTTTCATGCTGTATCTACCTTTCTCAGACTGGAATATCATTATAGAAGCTTGATGCCTGTGTACATTTAGCTGTATTTTTTATAAGCATTATAAATATATCTTATAATATAAGCATAAAATTAAGGACCCATTTTACCTTACCTGTGTGGGGAGAGCGAGTGAGGTATGCTTTATATGCTACGTGAATGTTAGTTACTCTTTGGTGAAGAAGTGACAATAAACACACTGTTTGTGAAGAGGATTCACGTTAAGGCAGGTCTGCAGCATTGGTCTGGTCAAAGACTCTACTTTGCAAACCAAACATGTACCTGTCATAGCATTCCAGGCTACGTTTGTGACAGTGAATCTGTAACAGATGTTCCTTTTTATTTGAATTCTCTTACTTTCCTTTTCTCCTTCTGGTCCAATAATGTCACCACTTGGGTTAAATATTTCACTATGGAAAGTCTTACATGCTAGAGGCAAGAGCTACTAAGACAAAAGAGGGTAAATAAGAAAAGGTAAAAATGTGCATTTTTAGATGTAAAGCAGCAAGGCTTAAAATGTGAGAGTTTCAAGTTTTATTATGAAAATGTCAACAAATATGCAGATATTTTATAATGTCTCTTACTGAATGAACTTGTACCCCAGCTGACGTTTTAGAGATGAACTGTAAATTCTTTCCTTTTTTCTCCTGCTGGGGCTGCTCCATCCCACACATGCAGGTGTTACAATATTACTTTGAAACTAGCTGTAGAGATGACCCTGGTTCATCTCCCTGGGACTGTGTAAAGCCCACATAAACAGAATAGCGATGTTAGAAACATTCATAATCATTCTGAGAGGCCTAGGATCTGTCTGGAAATGAAGAATATGTCAAAGGTATGGAAAGCTTAATTGACGGCCTTAAAAACTCAGCAACAAGTAACCTGATAAATGACACAGACTGTTAATTAGATATCTAAATTTACCAATTGTGTCAGGAAAATTAGGACACTGGGAACAATATGTCCCTAAGCTGCTCACTAAACAACTACTGCACTATTTACTTATATATATCTGATGAAAAAGTTGTGCTGAAAGGAGCACACGCGGAAATCTCTCCTTTCTCACTAGCCTGACGCTCCCAGGCCTCTCTTCTCACAAGGCCTCTGTGTCCTGATATTCCCTTGTCTGACCTGATCCCTGTAATATGTGGCCACAGGAAATGTTAAGCTGTTAAAGAATTTTGGTAGTATATATACAGGGGAGAACCATGGGGACTTCTGAGGCCTAATGTTCAGTGAAAACTACTTAAAAATTCCTATTTGTTTCATCAGGAATTGGGTTGGGCCCACAGTGATGAGAGAAAGAGGGAAGTTAAACTCCCACTTAGATTTCTATGATTTTATTATGTACATATTTAAATAAGTGTGTGCTGCAAAATGTGGCATGTTTACATATGGGTATGATTATGTGTATATTTAATTACATTTAAGGGCAAGAAAGCACACATTTACATCATATCTTCATGAGGACCCTACTGCCCTGGTCATGGAGATGCTTCCTATTTCACCTCCAGCCAGCAGGCAGCTCCCAGCCACAAGGAACTCTATGGCTCACTTCCCATAGCTAGGCATTTGTGAGGGTCAGGAGAGATCGTCATTTCGGTGATCACTAATTGTTTCTTAATTAGAAGTATCTCCTTAAATTTCTAAGCAAACCTACCATCCTTCCCTGTGTACCTGATACTAGGCAGGGTTGACTACCTAAGAGACAATAATGATGTTTTGAAAAGTAGATCTTTTGCTTCTTTCGGACACTTGAAAGTGATAACTTCCTAGGCGTATTCTCCCCAGAGCCTGCTTTGGGCTAGTTGGTTTGTTTTTGATTCAGAAGGCAGTTGAGAAAGGACACGTTTGCAGCTGGCTGTGTGTGCAGAGCTGGGTGTTGAAGGTGCCTGAGTGTGCCCTGCTGTTGGTTGGTGCCAGTCCCCAGCCCCAGCCTGCCGTGTGCTGGGCTGCAACCCTGCTCTCCTCTGCTTGCTGATGCAAGTGCTGCTGTGCCAGCCCTGATTTCTGCAGTGCTGAGCCGTGTATTGGTTGGAGCTGTGCAGAATGGCTTGCAAGTGTTGGGCAGGTGGTTGGTTGAATCCTTTGAAGGGAAGGTCAAGTATTTAATGCAAGCTTCAATAAGAGGATAATAAGAACTCATAAGAGTTACTGATTGCAGATCCAAGATGTAAAAGGGGACATACTGGAATTATAGGGATGGGAAAGATTTGGATGAGTCTTTTTTGCAACTGTAGCAGTGAGGAAGCACAGTGATATCTGAGGTGGCTGGGAGGAATGTGTCCACAGGACAGCCTTGGGTGAGAGATCCCTGGCAATGGCTGGTGCTGATCCCCTCTATCCAACTGCAGTTGATTCTCTGCAGCTCTTGAGCAATCTACATCATCAATGAGTTGCTAACAGGAAAAAAATATTAGTTAGGCTAGATTAGAGAATATAATCTCTGTTGAGGCAGACATTATCAAACAGAGCATTATAGACTTCTGGATTTGAATAGGTACATTTCTGGCATTGAATAAAAACGGAGTGATGACATTTCTGCTATGAACACATTCTGCCTAGGAGAAGGGTGTTGAAAGAGAAAATTGGATAGCAGCCTTGCAACATCTTTCTTCAATGTGGCATTGTACGAGACATGGTCTTGAATGAGCCGGGATTTTTTTTAGGAGTTCAGATGAGAAGTTATAAGGAGCTCTTGAAGTAAAAGTAGATTGGATCAAAAAAGTTCTGAATAAATTTACTATATTCCCTTTTTTTTTTTCAACTTTGGTGTGCGTGATTTTCTCATTGAACAAAACAAGTTCTCCTCTACAGTTAATGTCGGATCAAAACAATCTTGTGTGTTCTGATTTCAGATGCACTTGTTCCGGTACTGACTGACTTCTGTCAATACTGAGGTGAGGTGAAGGGTGTGGATAATGGTGGACCAGAATGCAGGCAGCATAGCTGAAAATTGATTTATCTCAGAGTAGCTAATATAGCTTGTTAACTTAAACTTAGTATTACTTCAAGGCCTCCAGCCCTTGCCCAGAAGAAAAACTTCTGTGGGAAACACTCTTTGCATCCTACTGCTTCCTTGGCAGCCCTTTGCTGCCACATTCCAACTGGAGTTCTAGGCTTTGCCACTGCCTGAAGCCTATGGGATACCCTGTTCTCCTGGTGATCAGGAGGCTTGCTGACTGACCTTGTGCACAACAGTACTGTTTTCTTTTTTTGCATTTAATTTGCTCTAGATGAGGGTAACAGGCAGAAACAGTAGGAAAGGCAGAGCTGTGAGGATCCAGCCAGATAAAGAAGTTTCAACTGTCAGGGTTTGAGTTTTGGGCTTTTTTCCTGTTTTACTGATGAGGCTTTTTCCCAAGTACAAAAAATAATCTGTTGCCAGAGGGTCCTACGCATTTCAGTTCAGAAACACTAATCTGTCCTTAATTGCTTTTGTAAGCTACTGTAGGGGAAATAAAATCATTCCAGCTTTGGTGCAAAAACACATGGAACAGTATGAGGATAGAATTGACAGGTTCTGCAGCTCTGGGGAGGCCACACTTTGGGCCCTTGGAAACCATGCTATGTAAGCAAAATTAAGGGGTGGGAGGGGCATGTTTCATACCACTGGCAAAAGCCAATTGAACAAGAGTTTTTCTAGTTTTGCAGGTTTTTGAGAGCTTTAGAGAGTCACAGAAATGGATACAATAACTTAATTTACATGGATTAAACTTTTGCTTTGTTAACAGATTAGGAAGATCACACAGTTTTTGCATTTAATTTTCTCTAGATGACGGTAACAGGTAGAAACAGTAGAAAAGGCAGACCTGTGAGGATCCAGCCAGATAAAGTTTCTGCTGTCAGTTCTTGAGTTTTGTTCTGAGCTACTGTTCTGCGAAATTGTAAACTCTGTATCTACTGGGAGAATTAAAAAGATGGGCTGAAATTAAACAGACCTTTCTCTTTTTGCCTTGCTTCTGGGCTATTCCTTAGGATAGGCTGTGATTGGAATCACAGTAACATGGAAAGCTTGTCTTGAGTTTGTCTCCTAGGCCATGCTCAAATTCAAGGAGCAGCTACTAGGAAAAGAAGGAATGCACAGATGGGGTGCTGTTCACGCCTCTGATCATATTTGTCTTTCGCTAGGTGTGCTAGTAAGACAAATTGGAATGTGGTGTCAACTAAATACATTTTTAGAAAATGCTGGAATTTAGAAAATTCCTTTTTCATTTGTTTTAAACACCACTAGCCACATTAAGTAAGATGAAATTCTCACTGTCCTCTGCATAACAGCAAAGTACCCTATTTGAAACCAGTTTTCAACCAATCTCTTAAATACTAGTGATTTTTGTTAAAGATTTCCAATACAAGCACTAAGGCATTAGCTGGCTTTTACAACTCTGCTTATTTAGAGAATATGCCAACTAATTGCTAGAGGAAGTATGTCCAGCCTTTCAAAAGATGTAGTTGTTAATTTCAGCTATTGTAAGTGGATTTGGGGGAAATTTTTTCCCCATGTACAGCTATTTTTTTTACAGTTATTGAAATTCAGGACCTTGCATTTGACCATGATTTCTATTTCTGTTTTACATTCCTGTATCCTGTTGCTTTCTTTTTCCAAGAATCACTGGACTATATTTGTAGTGATAATTGTCTTTTCAGCAGCAGCTAGAAAAGAGACAGTGATAGAAGTGAGATGGGGTGGCAGGAAGATGTATGACTATTGGGAAGGGGTAAAAGAATTTAATTTTCCTCATGAGAAAGAAAAACTGAAGCCAGACAACTGGGCTTTTTAGTTATAAGACCATGACAAAATAACATCATCATGACACTCTAAATCAATATTGCACCTTCATCTGAAATTCTGTACATCTTTAATGCAGTTGTCTAGATACACAACAATAAGACTACAAAGAAACTCAATTATCATGACAAAAATATTGTTTTAAATGTTGTAACTAATAAATCAAAATAAATAGTGGTATAGAGAGATCAAATGATGAGTGGTATATTTAGTTGATAAATTAGGCACTCTTTTCACTCTTTTCTATGATAGGAGCCTAAGCGTAAAGCAAAGAAATGGAAATGCAGATGCTTAAGTTGTTTCACAGTCAGGTCTCTAGTTTGTTTTACAGATTAAATACTTTCAGCTAAATGTAATTCATCAATTGTGATCGCTCGTGTGGTGCAATTTGTGTTCATATGGTTGTGGGAGTTTTTAATGCAGTAAATTTTTGGGCCCGTTGCCAAAACATGTTTTTCAGGAAGTGCAGGGTGGCTTCTCCTCCCCTGTGTTTGTGAAGGTAGTTTTTTAAAGAATTATTTATCAAGTTAAGAAATAGAAACAGTTTATGTGATCAGTTGCAGTTCATGATGAATAAGCAGAATGTTCATGGTACTGAATCCTGATTGTGTTCAGTTATTTATGGGTAACTTGTAAGCCAGAATTTTTCTCTATGAATTGTTTCATGGACACCAGCTAATGTCTAATACATTCAGGAGAAACTGTGATTGTATCGAGCAGAGTTTGGAAACAAGAGACTTAGGTTCATTGACTGACTACATAGCCTGGAATAGTTTTTTATCAATACCATTTAGTTTTCATTCATGCAGTGATTGGCAGCTCCTGTGGCAGAAGTTTGTTAGATAGACAGACTGACTGAGTGACTTCATCTGTGCTTTCAGCCTTTTATGCCACTATGGGCTTTGAATTTAACTTTTTTTTTTTTTTTTTTTTTTTTATCATCCTCATAATGAAGATCCTTTTTAGAGTAACTTCTTGGAGCTAAGATTAAGGGATCTGTTCTCATTTTGGACTCTTGGTAAAATTAGTACGTGTTTTCGTATTGCAGATAGTTGAATGAGTGAATATAACATTAGGACACAGAGCTGTGGAGGTAGTGAGAATAGAAGTCAAGCCTTTGTTTGGTGAACAGAGCATTCTTGTATCTGAACAAGAAAACAGAGATTTTTTCCCTACACTGTCACACAAAAATTACCTTTCTGGCAATATAAACAGCAATAACAAATAATTATTTTTAAAATAGTGTATGGATATCTGTGTTTGGGAGTCAATGTGTGAAAGGCAAGAAATGCGCAAGAAAAAAAAGGTTTTGGGAATCTGGGCTGTTGGTGGTGTTCATGCAATTTCAAGGTACGTGGTTCTAGTAGCCAGAAAAGTAAGGTGCTTCATTGTTTTAAACACTGTTCTAGCAATTTTCTCTGACTTTGTCCAGAAAAATGTATTTCTTTATGTGATTGCACCAGAATTACTTCTTCTAAGATTCAAGAAACAGGAGTGATTGCCAGGTTTTCACTGAAACCTTCCAAAGAAATTTTCTGTCTCGAAGTTCATGACTGATACTATTGCAAAAAGATATGACAGAGCTGTGTAGTTCACATAATTGACTAAAACTTTCTTAAAACTTAGTTCTGATGTTTATTTTTTATTTATAAAGTGGTACCACGGAAAAGTTTTTGGTACAGTCAGTTTAGCTTATCAGCCTGATGAGAAAGCCTGTTGTTTAATGACTGAGTAAAACCTTCCCCATCCTGAACCATTGTCCTTCAGCTTCCAGAGCCACATTTTGTGAGTATGTTTGAGTCTTTTGCTTTTTCCTGTACTGGTTAGTCACTCTCTCTTGGCATGAAAATAGCAGTGGAGTCCAGGAGGGTTAGCAGTCTGGCTGGCCGATTTTTTTACGTGCCATGTAGGATTATTCTTGCTGAAAATAACCAGTAACCAAAAGCCACAATGTATGAGAGCTGAAGATATTTTCTTGAAGCTTACACTCAGCTATAACTAATCAGTTTGATTCCTAATAACTTTTCAAAATCCACCCAAACCTGGTGGCAGAAGAGCAAATACAGGCTGAAGTTCACCTTCCCTGAACATCCCCATTTCCTAGGTCCTGCTCCTGACATTTTGCTTTTTGTCAGGTTTGCTGTACCGAGGAGAATAGGGAAGAGCTTCCTCTTGAGAGTTGTGGCAGAGGTTTTTGCTTAATTAACTGGCAGAGGGTATGTCTGAGAGTGACAGACAGTGCCTCCTTCAGTCCCCAAGTGGTGTTAATTTCCTGCAACATACAGGGGAACATATTCCCATCAGTATGTCCACACAACTTTTAGTGATGCTAATGAGAGCTGGGTGCTTGTGTCAGAGGGGAAATTGCTATCTGTGTGCCAGGACTGCATCCCAAATCACTGAACAGTGGAATTGCATCGCTTCTTTGTTATGGATCATGTCTTTCAGCAGCTTCATTGTTTTTTTCTTCTATTACTGTAGCTATCCTAAGCCAAGTTTTCCTAAGAAAACCGCAGAATAATCTAGTATCAGTTTTGTCAGTATGCCACATTAAGTGCCGTAAGTGCTGTATTTCTGGGGATTTCTGGGAAAATAGCAGAGGGGAATTTTGGCAGACAGGTTCTTCTAGACTTGCCCAAAAAAGAAGGGTTAATTTGTTTCATGCAGATAGCTGTTTGCTTGAAAGCTTCCTTTAGTACAATATGAAAGTGATTCAGCCCCCTAATCCATCACTGGAAGTCTCTGCTACCATCCAAAACACTTAAAGGAATCACATTTACTGTTCTAATTGATAGCCACTGTTTTGACAGGCAAACAGATTTCTCCTCCCAGTGGCTTCATGCAGTTGGCCTCCAGCAGACCTTACCATTAGCACAATTCTACTGAAAAGAATATACAAGCTAATAATAAATCTGTGGGGAAGGATATTAACCAGAAACTACTGTGTCTAATTAGTAATGTACAATAGCTGAGGCCAGGGAGGGAAGGTATTATTTATCAGAAGAACTGATTTTGACAGTTTAAAAATGCAAAAACATCTATTATTTGTTATGCTGAAACACAACTTTCAAAATATAGTATATACATAACTCCTCTCTTAGTTTGGCATTGTTTTGAATGTTACTGCTTTGTAAAAATGCCAGCTAAAGTAAAGGCACAGAGGAAGAATTTGTGTTGCTTTAGCTTTAGAAGTCCATTATGAAACCTAAAAGCAATCATCAAGTAGGGGGTTTTGCCTTTCCAACCTCCCTTGCCTATTCAAGAGCTATCTCTCTCCCTCTTATGTCTCCCTTCGAAAGCATCTCTTTACTGTGAGTTCTTAGTTCAGAGTTTCTCAAGTGCTCTGAGCCTGAGCTCAAATAAGGCTAATGCATCCTGCTGAGAAAGAGTGGTAGCTCAGCCACCGGAGAGATCTCTGCATGTCTTCACTGCATATTTCTACTCAGTGTCTCAGAAGCAAGAGTGCTGGTGCCCAAGACATTCCTTTTGTGTAATCTCCAGCAGAAATCCCCAGGAAGAGGTATTTCTGTAGCAGTGCAGCAGTAGAGGATATGAAAGGAGTGTGGAGCAAGGAGGAGGAGAGTGAATGTGTTGGGGGGAAGAAGGAAATGAATGAGGAGAGAACCTAAAGGAGGAGATGGGGGGGAATAGGGGAGGAGAAAAAGCATCATAGCAACTGGCTGGAAAGTGAAGCAGGTGGGTATGCAGTGGTGATGGAATCATGGCTCTGAGCTAAGCAGTAGAGAAAGAATAGGACATTTTAAACTGAGCACATAATTTTTACCCTTTGTGACTCAGTTTGTTCGTATTGGAATGGATATGATGACACATGCTCAACATAAACTACTCAATAATGTCACTATATTCCACATGATGGAGCCTTCATATAGACTGGCATGTTGTCCCAATTGAAACAGGGAGGGAGTCCCCTGTATTCCTGCTATTTTTCAAAGGTGTTTTTCCTTGGAGATCTTGTTGGAACCTGTAATGTGCGGGTTTGCTTCATGAAAGTCAGATAAGCCCCAATAAATCCCCACTGCAACATTTAAGGGGAGAAAGGCACGTGATTTGGTTGAGAGAGTGAGCCTTGCAGTGGTGACATGTTTAGCAAGTCTGACACCTCAAAATATCATGGCTCTCAGTGCAAATGTAGCAGGTTTTCAGTTTTGTTTTGCAAATGTTGTATATTTATTTTGCCTCATGAGTTTTGTACCTGCAGTTCTGATAATTCACAGTTCTATGTTGTTTTTCCATAGCCAAGAGGGCTGAGTAAAAAGTTTTGTAGGGCAACTGGAGATTCTTATAAAGTGCATGAATAGCTAAAATGCTAAGAAAAGCACTGAATACCATGAGAGTTATGAGAAAAATGAAAATCCTTCCTCTGACAGACATGCATAATACATATATATGTAGTTGATACTTTAGTGAATTCTGGGGTCATGTGGCTGGTGATAAGGAAAGAGAAATCCAACATAGGAGAAAACCTGAAACAAAAGAAAAAACTCAGCAGCCTGGTTTTGTCAAGTTTAGCACCCAAAGACCTACCCTTTAGCTCCCTTCAGTTGGTCTTTTCCCTGTCCCACTTTTAAGTGATTCTCAGTTACCTTCAGAGGGCTGAAGGTGCTGCTGGGATAGAGGTGTGGTGCCTCGCTTGACTGCAGGATTTTGAAAACCACAAAGTCAGGAAGTAGTTCTGGAGGGGCAGCGGGCAGCATCAGCAGACTGCACAGCCACTCTGTATCTCACACTTTGCCTTACCGACTGCACCTTGGAGCAATAGGTTCAGTCAGAAACTGCATTTATTTTTTGCTGCATGGCAGAGAATAGCAAATATCCAGAAAAATTAATAGCAAGCCTAACTGCCTGTTTCTTTTCCCCTTTCCTGGGACTATGAAATGGAAATTAGGTAAGCAAAGTCAAGAGCTAGTTCTTTTCTTTTGCTTTGAATATGGAGCTACCATGCCCAGGACATGGCTGGGATTATTGTGTTCTGCTGTGGTTGGCGGGTTGCCATTTACAGACTCCTTACAGGGAAGATACAGCGACGCTTCTCTGCATGGTTTGGAACAGAATTAGTATTCGCTTCAGAAGAAATTACATGCTTGTAAAGGGAAATCGAGAGGGGGAAATAACTGCTGCTCTATGGAAGCAGGAACAAATAAGAATATATGGGAATAGTTTCTCTCTTTGGTAGAGGGTGATTCCACAGTCTGGTGGACAAACAGGCAGTATTTGTTGCATTGGACAGACCATAAATTGATTTTTTTCCTCCTGATCACAGTTGTCCTTGTCTACTGCAGATTTTTCTTTTGTGCTATATGTAGCATAGGATGCAGAATTCTTGTCCTGGTGACCAAAAAGACTTAGCAGTGTGATCACTGGAAGATTAAAATATCATTTCATGGAAACAGGTGTGTAGCTGCCATTGAACATTATGATTTTCCTGGTCAGATAACAGTAGTAGTGACCCCTTTTCATAAATGCTACCTCCAGGACTCAGACTACCTCAGCGTATTTTCTAAAAATAAGCTCCTTGAAGTATAAAGGATGACTCTTCACAACTGCCTTCTGTTGTCTGTGTTTACATAGTAGTTGATGAGAATTATTCCATTCCATTGGTTCAGTAGATGGACTTTGTGGGGTTGCACTTCAACTCGGGTGGCCCAAGTCTTAGGGTGCCATTGCACTCCTTGGGTTTTGTTTTGTCTTGCGTCATTTTTTATACTGCTGAAGTAAGATTTTGCATATGGTACAGATGAACAGGAGTGCTCTACTAGTAAGAATTTCTTAGCACCTAATTATCAGAATTAGTTACAGTAACTGACTTCTATCTTTTTAAGAGCAAGTTCTACATTTAAAAAATAAGGTTACAGGGGATTCAAAGGCTTTGGGAAAATGGGTGATAAGATTTTGGGGTCACTATTTAAATTGCTTCCATTCTGCAGTTTCTAGGCAAAAGATCACTTCTGCATGTCACATGGGAAACAGCCTCCAGTCTTTTATCTGGTACTGAAACACAGATAATATCTGAGGCAGTGATACCAGGAATGAAGATTTTCCTTTATTGCTGTCCACATGGTTGATGCTCTCAGAGTAAACTTCAAACATCACTGTGTAATTTAGGGCTTCTGTTTGACATTTCGTTTTTGTGTGTGTCCCTCTCCACTGAAGATTATAGATTATTTACCTGTGAAGTGTTACAGCAGGCAGCTTCTCAGATTCAGTGCTGGGAATTCTTTCAGTAGCCCTTAAGTCTGTGAACAATGTGACAATCCAAGCATTAATACAAATGTGATTAAGTACCTTTCCTCAGCTTTGTTTGCTTTGTTCTACTGATGCCTACAAGTTACATAATGAGTAGCATATACAGGGTCTGCATTAAAGGCAGATTTGCATTGTAGCAGAATTCATTGCAAATTTATTTTCCTTTTAGCAAAACTTCAGTGGGGAAAAAAATTGTACCGTTGATTTATTTTGAATGAACTTGCAGAAGGCTTACTAAGTGTGCCATGTGGAAAGATCCTTGAAGTGCTGAGGGTTAATACTCTCTGCTCTTAATTTCAAATTCCATATAAATATGGTTACAGCTTTGATCTTATCTGGACTAATTCTTTGTCACTGTACTAATTAATTCAGCATGCTGCAGAAAAGATGCTAATTTGGGCATCAAAGAAATAAATGGGTGGGGGGAGGTTGTGTTTAATCAGAGTTTTTAAAAGATAAGTTTTACTCCTGTTAGACTGGTTCTGGAAGTTCACTCATTTTAGTCTAGCTCCAGCAGTCTGATAAAGTAAATAAAAAATAAATCAAAAAATACAAAAATGGCACTTGTTTTCTTAATTTTGATGTAACATAATAAGGTGGACTTTTTTATATTTGCAACTTCTGCATAACTCCTCTCTTCTTACTGATCACAGTAATTTTAACTCTGATCACAGCATTAGCATAATCTGGATATCTCCCAAAATAATTTGAAGATGGCTAAATATGAGGATACTCACATTCATGCAGTTCAGCTGCATTTGTGAAACACAAACAATAATTGCAGAATAGCACACTTGGACAATTTGTTCCGTGCTTCCACTAATGTAATAAATCAGAGGTTAGGTCATTTTTTCCCTTTTCAGGGGAGCTGGTTTTGGTTGCCTGAGCTGCCCTGTTGTTTGCCATGGAAAGATGGTTTAGCTGCCCTCTTCTTGTTGCTGCCCTGGGAAGTGAGCCCTAGTAGTGGGACAACAGGGAGGCAGCAGCCCGGCTGCAAAAGCAAACCTCACCAAATCTAACTGAAAGTCCTTTTTTTTCCTCTTTATTTTCCAGATCTCTTTCCAATTTACCCAACAGTGTTGGTGTTGTACAGGGCACTGTCCCAGAATTGGAGGCACTCGCCCCCCAGGAGCAGGGAGCAGCAGGGGCTGAAATAGCCCTCTCCTGTGTTCATCATCTTCTTGGTGCCTTGCTTTCACCCTGCCAAAGCAGGGAGGTTGGGTTAAGACCTGCTCCGGGCAAGACTTTGTCATGACGAGGTTTTGCTGTAATGTGTCTTGCACACTGGGAAGGGTATCTTGGTGTTGCTGGGGCTAAATTCTCCACAGAGGGGATGCGATCCACTCTCTTGAAGCAAGGCACTGGCAGAGGACCAGGAAAAGAGATGCTTAACCCCTCCTGTCCACAGCCCCCCAGCACAGAGCTCCCCTTTTACCATATGTTTAATTTGTGCACAGAGGCACTTCCATCTTCTGGGATATCGATGAAGATTGGAACACTGTTGCCCAGCCTTTGCTGTGTGTGCTCCATTCCCAAACATGTTTTACCAATACAAGTTCTTTTCTTTCTGTAGTTTTTTTAGCTGTTGCAAAGCTCTTGATCCCACTGGTGTAATGCTCAATGGCACACTTCTACCCAGTAAGTAAACATTTAGCAACAAACCTTTTAGGTATTTAGAGAGCCACTAAAAATGTGAAAGATGTATTTCATTAATGCTGCTATTAACATAAATGTAAAATGAGCCTGGCCTGTAATCACCATCAAGTCTGATTCACTAAGGATCTTTACAGCAATATTTAATACTCTGTAAAAGTGTATGTATGAAAGCAATTAATCAAAGCACAGCACTGCTTCTAGAGTATTTCTTCTACCGTAAAAGCTGTGATAAAATAACTTAAAAACACACCGCAGTAGTGGCAGTTAATAAGCTTTTTATAGTCCCTGTGTGGACCCGAAAATCATACCTTATTAGTATCTTTATCTTTCTTTCTCACTTACTCATTCTTACTCACATTTAAATTTAATTTTAAGATTTATTTCTAGCCCTTCATAAGGGACCTGCTTTAATAATCTCAGCATTTTTCCCCATTTTGCTGTAAAATGACTAAGAGTCAGAGCTTTTGTTATATGTACTTTACAAATCACTCTGGTTTTTTACATATCATTTCTGGAGATGTCAAGATTTTCTGACAGTATTAGGCTTTGTGTTTTGCTTGACTGTCATAGGCTCTCTTGAATTATTTTCCCACAGATGTTTGTACTTTCATTATGTACCTTGTTAGCTGCAGTGGAACCTCCTGATCCTGGGCAACTGAATTAGCTAAGAAATCCAAATTGCTGAATTTAGTCAGCAAGCTACTTCAAGGTTCCACCCACCAGATGTTTCTGCTGCTTAGAAGTCTGGGGCTATAGACCTGCCTGCTTTTTAATCCTTGAAGCAAATATCAACACATTTGAGATCTGGAAGCCCACAGCTCCACACAGAAATGAAGTGTTGCCATGACCACAGCTTTAGGTCTTGCATGCAAGACATTTATTCCAAGTAATAACAGAGCAGGTCTGTAGTAAGTTTGTTTTCATTTTTATCCCTTAGAATCCTTGGAAAGAAGCTTTATTGCTATAGCCAGTAGAATGGCAATAAATACTGCAAGACAACATACATTTGGTATTCAGAGACTTTATTTCCTTAATGTTTCTGAGGGGAACAATTTCAGTTGTTTGCAGTGTACCCTTTGAAATTAATAGAAATAGGATAATGCGTCACTCTTGCACAGCATATTTTCAACAGTCGCATACGGGCTTTTCCCAAAAGCACAAAGCGCTCAAAGATCTGTTCACATAAAGAAAATCCCTTCATGTTTTTATTTACAGGAGAACTGTGCTCTGAGTAGTTGGAATATTAACTTTTCCCAACTGAAAAGTATACTAAGGCTAACAGGGCTGTAACATCTTTAACAGTGCTCCCCAGGCATTTACAGTGGATAGTCAAAGAACTGGGGCACTCACTCAACCTGGGAAGGCATGGATTTATTTCCTTACTGTCATTGCAATGACCAGTGGCTTCATTTGACATAAATTGATTATAGATGGCTATAGAATGAGAAGATACAGCTGATCCATTTGTTTTCAGGTCTTCTAGATATATTTCTCCATTTGTTATAAAAGGTTTTCAGAGTAATAAATCCATCAGATATTAAGTTGAAGTGAATTTGACTGTGCACAGTATAGCAAAACAGACATTTTAAAAATTTGTGTACCATACAATTTTTCATTAATGTTTTTATTCTGCTGACAATAGTATTAATATGGAAGGCAGATTTTACCACAGTCCAATTATTCATTGCCTGGAGAACTGGCATTTTCAAATCCTGAAGCCATTCAGTTTCCATAGAATTTTAATATGGATTTGATTAATTCCATAGTATCATTTGAGAACAGATTTTATCCTATTCTTGTTGAAATCAGTGGATGCCCTCATACTGATAACAATGATAATATGATCAAACCTAATTTGATCATGCAGCAAGTGCTATTACTACCAGGTTTTTTTGTAGTTCCAATGAGTGGTACAGACTATTAAGCCTGTAGTGCACAAACCCGTGCAAAATTACAATGGCTGGAAGTTAATTTTATCATCAGAAGCCCATGGCAATTAGAACACATCAGTGAGCAGACCGTAACTTTTAGGACAGGGTGTATAAATTCAGGCTGAGATGATACTGGGTTTTTTGTCATTTAATGCTGTCTGTGTATATTGCTTTTCTTAGTAGTGTTAAATTTTGTGCTGCTTTTATTTTCTAATATTTGTGCAAGATTTTTTGTTGAGCTGAAAAACATAATAGTAAGAGAATGGAATGAGAAACAGTAATAATAAGAGAATGGATTTTCATGGTATAACACTGTGCAGAACAGGCCAAAAAATTTTGAAAAAAAAACAGACCTACATCTGAATATTTCCCAAGCCTTGAGCTGTATGCTGCGTACTTAGTATAACAAGTCAAAATTATAAGCCTGCAGAAATCCTAT
Organism: Sitta carolinensis; assembly: GCA_032173965.1. NCBI lineage: Eukaryota > Metazoa > Chordata > Aves > Passeriformes > Sittidae > Sitta > Sitta carolinensis. The sequence goes on from CM063288.1 coordinate 25,570,995, forward strand.
CTGAAGCAAAAAAATACAAATAAAAAGCCTTAGAATCATAATGGCTTGGGTTGGAAGGAACTTTAAAGATCCCCCAGTTCCACCCTGCCATTGGCAGGGACACTTTCCCCCATCCCAGGTTACTGAAAACCCCATCCAACCTGTCCTCAAACACCTCCAGCAACTCCACAGTTTCACTGAACAAGCTGGTCCAGTGCCTCACCATCCTGAGTGAGCAATTTTTTCCTAATACCTACTCTAACCCACCCCTTTTCACTTTAAAGCCATTCCCCTTTGTCCTATCACTCCTTGCCCTTGGGAAAAACCCTTTCCATCTCTTTTGTAGCCCCCTTTAGGTACTGGAAGGTGCCATAAGGTCTCCCTGGAACCTGCTTTCCTCCAGGCTGAACAGCCCCAGCTCTCTCAGCCTTTCTTGCAGCCCTCTGACTATCTTTGTGGCTTCCTCTGGACTCACTCCAACAGCTCCACATCCTTTTGTATTTTCGAGGCCCCCAGAGCTGGATGCAGCACTCAGGATGGGATTCCACTCAGGATGGAGAATGGAGTGTAAGGGCAAAATCACCTCAACCTGCTGGCCCCACTGCTTTTAATGCAGCACAACAACAAAAGTTGTTTTCATCAAGACCAAGTCATTATTCCCAGTTTATAATTACACTGTAACTTGCCAATTTTTTGGCAAGAGCAGCTCTACCAGCAAACAGCACTGTTTTTGTAAGGTTTGTCATGTTGGCAGTTATTGCAATCAAAATTGTCACTTTATTTTATTTAAAATGTATTTCTCCAGTAAGCAAGAAATAATATCTAGACTTGAAAGGAACGCATGTTAGACTACTTTTTTTTTTTACATTTCTCTCGAGTATGCAACATATCCAACTTCAACTCCCTGCAGCAATACAAAATGCCCAAGAATAATGTTTTCAAAATCAATACATGCTACAGTCAAATATGAAACTCACGAACCTATAATTGAAACTGTGAGAGAAAAGCAGGCAGCCTGAATATAAACAAAGTACCAGAGCTGGATTATGACCAAGATGCAAGTGCTAATATGGCCTCTTGAGAAAACTGATATGAGACCTTCCCAGCATACAGCAAGTGTTAGAAAGCAGGGGTGTTTCAGGAGCAGCCTGTTTCAGGAGCCTGCTGGTGCTCATACCCAGGTGATTTCTTGTTTGGCTGCCTGACATCTCTGCAGAGAGTAATATGTACAGTTTCATTTGGCTTTTCTTTTTCACCTGGGTCATTTCATACCTGTGCACCCACCTTACTTTGTTTCTCCTCACTCTACATACAACCTCTGTCTCATCTTTCCTGACTGCTTCCTTCACTACCACCACCACCTTCTGATGAGGTTTGTGACTCCAGTCTCTTGGAACTGCTGGAACTCAGAAAGTGGTAGTGAAATCAGTGTGCTGCTGTACACTCAGAAAAAGGAAAGTGTGGAAATTATATACTGTATTTCCAGAAGCGCTGAAATGAGTAGGAACCAGGAAAAAAGGGCTGAAGATGGTTTGTAGACAAAGTGTTATGTATATTTTGAGCAAAGGATCCCTCAAAGAATGCAAGACACCATCTATCTCTCCTGCAGCACATAGGTAAAAAGAGAAAACCATGCACTGATAGGACTCTCTCTGCTCCCCAGCACAGTCCATGACAGACATGCAATAAAGCATCTCATGTTACTACCTGTAGTATTTGCCCTTTTTATTAGTACCAGATGCTTTGTGTCTGTCTCTCACATTCATCATTCCCTGTCTAACCAAGTTCTTATTGTCTGGAAAACTTGCTGCAGAGTTCCCAGTAACTCCATTTGAGTATAAGCTCAGAATTATTAATTAAAATCACAAAAAAATTTGGATCATTATCTTATGCGCCTGACTGTTTGCAGAATTTCTGCTTTTGTCTATGGTGAAACATAAAGTCAATGATTTACAGCTTAAGTATAGTCACAGTAGTTCAGCTGTTCCACTTGAGGCAGTTTAGGCTGACATGAAAAATAAAAAGGGTGAAAGAAAGATCTCAGAGTCAATTCTACAGACTTTTACAGAAGAGTTTGCAGTTTTGAGTCAGAGTAATTAGTTTGCAATGTAGTATATTTAATTTTACTTTACATTGTTGTCATGCATATAAGGACACATTTGCAGGGGAAGACACAGCTTGATCATTTACTTGTGGAACTGAGAATTTTAAATTTCTGAAGAGGAGGGGAGGTTTTTAAACCTTTTGTTTGGTCCATAATTCATGAGTGTATTTGACCCTAGTATTTTGTCTAACTCCACCAGAAATTAAATGTGGCTCCCCAGTTCAGCCACCTTTTATAGGCTGGGTAAAGCAGACTTGTTATGCATATTTGTACAGTATATAAAACACCAGTGCAAGCCCCAAACCCACTGGGGCCTCTGGAGGACTTTCACAGCATAAATATTGCATGATAGTATATTACTAGGCTGAAAGAAAACCCCCGAAGTTTAAAAAAGAGCTCTTATGAACTGTCTACTTTGTACTCTTGGAACAAAGCAAGATTTTACTCTTTCTGATTGCATTCTCATTTAAACAAAGAACAAATCCTAAAATTAGGGTGTCATGAATGTGAGACAGTATTTACTGGTAAGAGCAATACAGTGGCCCAGTCTGGGTGCTGATACCACAGCCACTGCAGATGACTTTCAGAGAGCTGTCATGTGGCAAGAGGAGCCTTCAGCCACTTCAAAATGTGCCATATTAATGCACCAGCTCTGCAATGCCCTGCATTACAGGTTTGACAGGGCTTTTCAACTAAGTTTCAAGCAATAGCTTTCAAAAGTACAGAGTCCAAATCAATTTGTAACCAGTCCTTCCTCTTGCATATGGCCCAGGTAATACTGATAACAAATCTTGCAATGTGGGAAATTTATGAGTCACTAAGATAAAAACTCAGTGTTTCAATTGCCTACAATTTCTGTGGTTTATGATAGATAAGTACTGTTTTTCCTTCTGTAATTATTTCCTCATGACTCCTTCTTTGATATCTTTAACAGATTTGGAAAGAAGAAAGAAGATAAAAGTGGGAAAGCAGATCAGAAGGGGACTCCAAAGCAAGGCATGCTTAAAGAGGAAGAGCTGGAGAAAATGAAAGAGGAGCGTGAAAGGTGAGTAAATGGCAGTAGCATTTTCACTCTGAAGTGAAAAACTTCAGAGCAAGGGGTTTCCTGAAGGAACAGCCAGCCAGCCTGTCCCAGACAATGCCCACTGCAGTCAGGTCCAGGCAAGCCAGACTCCTGGCTGAGTCAGAGCTGCTGTGTGACAGCAGCCTGTTGTTCTCCTGCAGTTTCTGTGAACTTCACTGTCCCATCCAAATCCCACCTTCTGCTTTAGCTGGTGATGATCAGTTCTTCCAAACTCTGTTTCACCTCTGCCCATTCCCAAGGCCAGCTGACTTAGTAATTTTCTCCTCTACTTCTTTACAACAAGAACCTCCTCCCTTCTCTCCTGACAGCTTCTGCCATTGCTTTCCAGTACTTCAGACCCCTTTGGCTTCAGCTGGCTGTGCCATCAAATAGTTTTTGTACTTTGATATGTTCTTTTCTGCACAGTGTTTGCTGGTAAGCCACATGTTGCAGAAATATGTATGCAACAAATGTTAAATATGACAAGGAAACACCTGGAAGAAAGCAGGTTCAGATGGTTAAAATCAGTATGCAGAGGCAGGAGTTTTCCAGCAGTGGGATGGGCAAGAGGGGCAAGGCAAGAAGCTGGGTGTGTGCCTCCTAGGAGTTGTATTTCTGAGGTAAGACACTGGAAGTCTGTCCTGTTCATAAAATATACTTTCCTATTCCCAGTCTTAGTGAATTCCTTATCTTTCCAGATTAAGAGATTTTACAGTTTTCTGCTTTTCCTCATGTCTACCATTCAGAAACTGGAAACAGTTGGTCAGTGTCAACAAGGTTCAGAAAACTCCACTTTCCCCACCTCATCCAGAAGTCTTTGTTTCCCTCTGATGGCTGCTATCAGAAAAGTTAAAGAGCCCATAGTTTCTGGCTCTCAAGAAGTGTCTGTAGATGCTGTAAAACTTTACAAGTTATAGAAATACATTTTGTCAGTGCAAGCAGAAAACTTTCAGAGGTCTCTCTCCTTCACTGGAGCATCGTGCTCCTGGGAGACGGAATATGGTTCCTTTTGGGCAGACAGTATTTCCACACGGGACAACCTTTGTGGTACTGCTCAGTGCCCAGGGAAAAGACACCCTTCTTTCATTCGAGTCATGTGGTGCATGGTCAGCACTATAAATGGTAGCTAATGGACTTGACTGGGGAAAAAAGTCAATCCAAACCCTTAAAGTCTGCTGCTAACTTTTACTGTTTTAAAAGCTAGCAAGGTATCTAGTTACTGCAGTGCTGCTACTGGATATGCTTAGCCAGTGCTTAAGTATTTAGTTCATCTAAGTTAAGTAGTGTCAGGAGAAACTTTGTACCATTTGTTTTAAAATTTCTGTGCCGCGTCCTTGATTTTGCCAGATTGATGAGTGCCTTTATATTAAACTTCTGACTCCCAATTTGGAGACTGGCAATTTGAGAGGTATGTGTCCTTCATTTTAAAGAAGCCAGTGTCTTTTATTAGGATCCTGGCAAGCTAAGAAGCATGTATCCCATCTGTTAAAGGGCCAGTGTCATTTACTAAAATGTTGGCAGGCTGGAAGGAATGAACCCTTCTGTCTAGAGGTCTAACATTCCAATTGGACACAAGATAATTGTTCTTAATATTTCTTTAGCGTTGTGTGCTTTTTTTTTTAATTACAGTCACTGATTGACAGTAACTTGGTACGGCTGCATTAGAAACTGGCAGCTCAATGTCTCCATCATTCTAGTTTCTCTAGTAATGATTTCAGTTTTGACCTGGAAGAGTTTGTGACTGAAATGGAGAACAGCAGGTGTGTTGAGAAGTGGATGAACCAAGATGATATTTTTAACTCACTTATTTGATTCTTCTTCTGTAAGGCACAAGAATAGGAATATCACACTTCTGTGTCAGGTAGTATGTCTTATATCTCTGGGGAATTAAAATTAATTTTTTTTTTTAAATCCCAGAAAAATAGTGAAGAAATTTTCCCTATGTTATCTTCAAATGAATGCAACATGCAGTAAAAATGAGCAATTTGCTTAAACTTTGTAAATTAAGAGCATGGCTGCTCTTGTAAATTAAGTAAGAGCATGGCTGCGTGTTTGCCCACATAAGACTATCTACAGGCTTACTATTGAACCCTTCTTGCACTGGTCATAAAATAGAAGAGGCTTTATTTTGTTAGAAGAAAATTATATAAAGAAGCTACTTCTCCTGTATGGGTAAAAACTGGGAATTTGATTAAAATCACTAAGGAAACATTACCTGACTTGAAGGTAAATCAGTCCTTTTGCTTAGTCATTGACTGTTCACCTAATGATGATGCTCAGCAAGACAGTAAAGACAAGTTTTATAGCTCTTTCCCAAGATTTAGCAATTCTATAATACAATTCAAGTCCAAGATTTTAATGCACATATTGGCAAAGAAAACCTTGTGGCACATTCATACCATAGATCATCTGCTCCTATGACTTCACTAGCTGCAATCCTGCATACTTGGTCTCATATTTATAAAACTGAAGCTTAGTAGAACGCATTCATATTTTCAGATCTGTTCTTGTTGAGTGAAATGCATGTATGTTAAAACTACTGGGGATGTAATAGTAGAACAGACTACAGAAATGTAGCAAGTTTTGTCCCTGATACCTGTGGTCAAATCTTATATTTAACAGCTTGAACAAACTAAAATTGTTTTTCTAACACTTAGCCTTTCCAGAATAAATTAAATGCACATCTAATTTTACTTTTCCAAGATCAGCTGTATAACAAATTCTTGTTCAGATCCTCAATTCAATTATTACAATCCTAAAGTCAGATTCTTTGCTTAAACAGTTTTCTTAAATGCTGACTGTCTACCATACTATCTGATACTATGATTTTTCATGTGACTGTTTTGTTGGGGTTTTTTTTCAGAGGCCTGTTGTCCATTTTGGACACCAGTGGAAGAGGTTGGATTAGTTGATTTTTTGGGCTGGGTGTGACAGGATTAATGATCAAGTGCTTTTCAGCATCTTAGCAGCTGTGGAACTCGCCTGGTTTTGGATATTGGTTTTGCATGCAATATATGCTTGGCAGCTCTCCAAAAAGCAGAATACTGTTCCAAGATCTCAGCTGAGAAATATTTTTTAGTAGGAAGTGCATTTTCAGTTTACAGGACTAGGCCGTCTCTCATAGTTTTGCAGAGTTTTCTGGTTGGTATTGGATAGGCACAACAATATTTCACAAAATCCCAGCGATAGGTTTTCTGTAAAGACTGCAGCCTACTTCCAGAAATTTTGACAAGCTTTAGATGTGCAAAAATGTCACATGTGTTCACTGCACAATTATAGGCTGGCCGTGCACTACAAGCTCAGTGACTCTGGCTCTGACAGGAAACATCAGTTCCTGCATAGGTGTGCTGCATGAGTGTAAGCCCATCGTGCCTGGAACAGGTTGTGTTTCCTGCTCCACAGAGGAGGAATTGAACAGTGCATGTGCAACAAGTCTGGCACATCCAGAATGTGTTAGAGCTAGTGGGTGTATGCAGACAGAGTATTCAGTGCTCACTCTGTAATGCAGATGATTCCCAAAAGGACAGGATTTGCTTGCACATTGGTCCTCAGCATAAATTTGCCTGACAACTTCTTTTATGGGCTGCCAAGTTTAAGATTTGAACCTCAGAAAGTGAAAATAAATTTAGTATTTCGCTAGCCTGGTAATTTCTATTTCCATTCCACATTGTCCCAGTCTCAGTTTTCAGTACAACTCTCTGTGCTGCCTTGTAGCTGCAGTTCTCTGAAGCAGCTCCACATCCTGCACTGAAATGCTGACATAATTATTTTTTTTTATGCTTGTATTCCCTAGCAATTCCCACCAAGATCAAGGTCTCATTGTGTTCACTGCTGTTAGGGAAGCTTGGGCCTCACCCAAAGCATTTACAGTTGAGGTGGAAGAGAGAAAATCTGACAGGAAAAAAGAAGTGTCCTCTGGGTAGGAATGTGACATGGAGGCAGTGCAGCTGCTTGTCCAGGTTCCTAAAAAGTCCTTGTCAGTCTAAGAATTGATTCCAGACCTCAGCTCCAGGCTTCCTTTCTTTTCAAAGCCAATACTTTATTACATGACTACTACTTCTGCAAGCTTCAAGTAGTGAACAGGAACTTTGGATGTTAGTCATTCCTTCTTTAGTAATAGCCTTATCTGTGACCAATTGAATATGAATTCAGCACCTCCCTCAAATTATTTTCTTCTTCTCTCCCTACCTCCTTTAGTTTTCATTATGCCAAGGTGATGCAATGTCAGTGAAACTTGAGTGGAAAAAGACAGGAGCTCATGATAGTTCAGGAGTGTTGACTTAACTGGTGGTGCAGTTCTTTGAGGTGGTGGTTTGTCCTTCCTGCCACAAGTCACATGCTTCATTGGACTGAGGCCTTATTTTAAATAAACTCATCGTTTTGTTCATGCTTCAAAGAGTTTGGCTTTAATAAAGCATGTGCTTCAAAGGTCGAGAATCTGCCCATAAAAGGAAGAAACAAATGCTATATCTGAGGGTTATTTTGATCAGGCTGACTCAAATCTGTATTTTTAGTGTGTTCAGTGTAAATTACTCAGAATTTATCATTTTAACGACAAGATGTTTGCTGCATTATTAAATACTGGAAGAGGCCTTGTTTTTTCCTTCCCTCAAAAAAAATTTCTTTGCTTCCTCCATTTCTTTCCCACTTATTGAGGTTCATTTAATTTTCTAACATTTGAAAGTCATTGTAAAATGAACTGGATAAATGTATTAGATGCATGAGTTTCACGCATCATAATTTGTTTGCCTTTTAAATGCAAATAAAATGACTATCAATTGAAATAGAAATGGTTTTTCCTATTTGTTTAGTATTATTTTACTAGGATTTTCCTACTGAGACACAAGTCTCTCTTCCAACTGAATTGAACACTTACTTAACATTAGAATAGAATTTACGAAATGAAGCACCTTGTCGAAAATGGATTTTTTAAAGTAGCATGAGAGTTACTTAATAAGGAGGCACTCCATGTGAAAAATAATCCTCTACACATTTTTGTGGGGAGAGTTTTATTAAAACAGCCTTGGTTTTTTAGCCCTCATTTGAATTAATTGAGGAAAATTTTTTAATAGTATTAAGGTTTGAGTAGAACATTCAAGAAGCAGAAGGAATATCTGGCCCCTGGTTTCTCAATGTCTGAACTTAATGTTTAAGTTATACTGTGTCTGAAATTTGGGTAAAAACTAAATGGTTTCTGTTTTTATATTAAAGACTGACTTTACTTTTCAGAAACCTTCCTGCAACTGAAGGGCATTTCTCTCTTATCTTATCAACCCTGGTGCTAGTTGCCTGTTCCCATAGTTAAAAAATCAATACATATGTTTTTGATATTTGGCAAACAGAGGTTTAATTTTGCAGCTGCAAGATCCCTGCACGAAGAGATGCATCTTACAGAAATAAAAACATTTAGAGTCCACTTAGAGAGGAGAGAGTACTTGGGAGTGGAACTTCATTCCCTTTCTGTCAACATTTGTTTTATTATATTTAATTACAAACAGTTTGTATGTTACTGGAAACCAAAATGGAAATAAGAATAGATGGATACATGGCAGTATGGTAGAAAAATCAAACTGCTTTGGATCAAAAGTTGAAATTCAAACTGTTGCAAAAATCAAAGAATGATTTTTTAAATGCATAGTGCATCCTAGTGCACGATCATACGCACACGCATTGTTGGCGACCCCATGTAGCTTTTGTTCCTGTGTATTCCACCTGCCAAGTCTAAAAGCATTATTATGGCTGTTTAGAGTTCATATTGATCTCTGATAAAATGTTCATAATTGCTATTCTCACCATTAAGCTCTGTGCTAAACCACATGTTTTTGGGACACCTGAGCTTGTGCATTATTATTTATTAAGGGTTAATCCAACATGGTGTATCTGTTCATTGAGTATTCCTGACTTTGCAGCGCAGCTAGGTCCTGCGGTTTAGACAAAATAAAGTGTTGGATGTGATCCCAGTTTTAATACTCCTAATTTATTATAACCATTGAACCCTGATCAGATCACGGATTGGATTGGATCCCAGTTTTTTAAATGTCCCAATTTATTGCTGGCTTGCATACCTGATAAGAATACATATTTGGTTAAGGCTTCAGTTTTCAAAAATTCCAGTTAATTACTTTTAGATTCTTATTAGATCATAGCTGTGTAGTATGGTATGTTGAAGTTATGAAAAAACTACTGGATGCGGTTGCACAGGTCAAGGTCGTAGTTTCATTTTGTGCTGACAGTATGAAGTTATCAGATTTCTGTTTATTACTGTGGCAGCACTTGCACTGGACAGGAGGCCAGATTAATCCCAACCCATTGATTCTGAATGATTCTCATTTTAGATCTGCTGCTGCTCTGCATACCAGAACATGTAATAAAAATCTGCCATGGAACACTGGGAGATTGATGTTTGGTTATGAGTAGCTGAAGTAGATGGGTCTCACCTACCTTTCTCAGGTTTTGTTACAACATAAAGCAGACAGCAATTTCTGAGCTTCGTGTGGCTTTTTAACTGCTGGAGGACATTTTAAGACAGCATTAGGCCTACAGTTGGTCCCAGATTGTCCCAGGTTAAGAATGTTAAGAACTGATTATAATAGAGTGGCACATGGACTTGGCCTTTTTCTTAAACTATCACAGCGCTATTCCAGGTGTTGCACACTGATGGAATCAGCACTTCTAGATGTTGTAGCTGTACTCTCAAAATGTAAGCATGGAATTCTCATCCAAGCCATTTAGTATCCTTGTTTTGCTCGTCATTGAGGCACTGGTGTGATCTGGAGACACATTTCAACAAGGTGTGCCACCTGTCCACCTAAGAGGTCAGAGCAGCTTAGGGGCTCTTTCTTGCTTAAATGGGTCAGTGAATGGTTCTCTTCTGTATATATCAGAGTTTTGTTACTTGATGGTGGTTTTGGTTCTGTGAACCTGAAATGCTGCTAGAAACTTACAGGCCAAACTAATAAAGTGAAACTGGCCCACGTACTAGCCAACCAGGCTAAAAGACTGCTTTCTAGGAGATGGACTTTCCTGGTCCAGGGATATCTTTGATGCAGTACTGAATGTAGGTCAGCTCTTGACACTCCGTAATCAATAAGGGCATAAGAATTACTTGGAAGCAGCATTTCATTCCTTGCCCTTCCATTTGTGATTTATGACAGTCTATCATAAATTGTTGGCATGCGCTTTGAAGTAGTGCCACAGCACAGAATTCCTGTTTTCAGACTCCCTTAGCTACTACAGCATAAAAATGAGAATGCGACTCGTGGGGATAGACAGGCAGGAAATCTGTTTGCATGTGTAAATCTCCATAGTGATCTTAAACCAAAATACCTGAAAGTCTTAAAGCTTTGACTGCTCAGGCAAAGCTGAGTTTTGCTTTCAAATCAAGGACTGTTAATTAGAAGCAACCTGTGAATCCCAGACTAACAGATGGAGACTGTTCCTCTTCTTGTACAGAGAAATTCCATTCAATAGTTTCCAGGTTCAATGTCATGTGTAGAATAAAGAAATGTGCATGGAGTATCATATCACATGGAACTAGGTTTGTTCCTTCCACTACTAGGATTTCAGTCAAATGAAGGCATTAATGTTCATGCAGTTGCAGAGATGGTTGTTTGAACTCTTGAGGAGTCACTAGGAAGTGGAGCTGCAAGTATTCAGGAGATGTTCCAAGAATACCCTCTTATGGATGGAGGTGGCCCCAGGCACTTAGGAGGTGCCAGTTTTCCTGGGTCCGTCCCAAGTTGTGTTACTGCTGTGGTTGTGAATGTTGGGTTTTCATGAGGTGTCAGATCAATGTTCTGCCTTCCCATGGTCATTACAATGTATCATATTTTTCTTAAGTGTTCCAATTTTTCTTAGTGTTGTAAATCCTCAGTGGTTTTGATTGATACCTGGTACAGCAATTGATGGAGCCAAGTAAGTCACTGGCAGTGATTCAGTTGATAGGTAGATATCTTTGTCTCCCCATAGCTTTTCTGCAAGTATACTGTGCTTACTTTATACTTGTTCTCTTTTTATCTGATGAACTTCTCTGAAACAGTTTGTTTGATGTGTGGGTTGGAGGGGTGATTATGTGGCATTGACTGCAATTGGTATTGTGTGCATTCCTGACATTTAAGTTCCCAATGTCTAAAGTGTAAGCCAAGTTAGGTCTTACTTTCCAAGAGTATTGTTATTTTAATTCTCTTTTCATGACTGTTTGTTCTAGAATGAGTTAATGTTCACAAAAGGGACTCAGGTATGATAAGCACAGCACCTTACATATCTTTTTAACAGTTAAGTGCAAATGAGAGCAACCTGAGAGTTCCTTAAATCAGCACTGGGAGCTGGGCCTTCCAACTGCAGCTGAGGGGTGCAAAGTCACTGCAGGCTCAAGGCCATTTTGCATGTGAGAGCTCTTAAAGGCACCAGAACATCTCAGGTGAAAGATGTCAAAGTAATTTTGACAAATCTGGGATGTTTCCACTCCCTAATCCCCATTGTCACAAAACAGGGCACATTCTGTTGACAGGAGACTGAGAAACCTGATCTGTGCAGTCAGCCTTGTTTTCAGCAAGACATTGAGCAGGATGACCTTCAGAGGGTTCCTTACAACCTAAATTTTACTGACATTGTCACTTCAAGATGATAACTCCAGGGTAGTTGTGAGTAAATAAAATTACATAATGCAGTCAATTATAGACTATAAAATACTTGGCTTTTCTGGTAGTTGGCTTTCTGTAATCTGCTCCATTTCACCCAATGTACACTTAATGTAGACAGGCAGAAAAACTTTCTCTGATTTAACAGCAAGGGTAAAAATCGTGTTCTCATTGAACTTCATAGGACAGGAGAAAACACACTGACCTCATTAGAGCCAGGACTTTCTTTAGAGGGCAGGATCCTGTGTAAGCTGGTAATCACTCCTTATCACCTCTGAAATAAATGGAAGAATTTTAAGACCTCAGTCTTGTCTATCCAAAGGTCCCATTCCTCATCCTGTGGTATGAAAGGGCGATGTTTCATCTTCAATTTCTCATGATCTTAAATGTTAAGGTTGGCATTGCTCTATCTCCTTCTTAGGTTTTTCTATTCTCCCTTTCTTTATTTACAGCCCTCCAAAGGCAGCTTCTTTATTTCGATATTTTACAGACACGGGGTAGTTTTCTGGAATAGGCAGTATTTTATGGATTAGTGGATTTTTATCATTGCAGCATTTAATGGTGCTACAAGAGCTATATCTTGTTACCTTGAGTTAGTCTCTTAACTCCCTTGAATTTGTGGCTTGCCTTTCTTTATTTCTGAGACTGTTTCTATTCTTGTTTACAATTACAGATACTAATTATGGGGGAGATGTTCAAATCCAGCACAACAGAATGAGCTAGAATGAAGAAACACTTGCATAGCTTATAGGGAGGATGTTTCTGACAAATATGCCTCCAGTAGAATACCCTGAAAGATAATACTAAATTAGATACTGTTTGATTCATCGTGAGTCCATTTCAGATGTCCTCAATTGCTGGCAAGAGGTGGATTTTCTTTAATTTTTTTTTTTAAGCTATGGGACTAGAGTTTTATTACGGGATGATGTTTGAAAAAATAAAAAATTAGTCTTCTCCTGATAAAAGATGCAGGCTTGAATAGGATTGTTAATGTCATTATAGGCTATGTCTGTCTGAAAAACGATTTTCAAATTTAAAAAAATTAAAAGCACTGTACTGAAATTATCTTCTCAGATGCTCATCTGAAATATACCCATTCCCATCAGTGATTATGGCTTATGAATGTCTAAAGGAAGGATGTATTCATTTCACTATTATGTAAATGAATGGAAAAACAAGATTTTAGTTACCAAAATATATTTTGCTAGCAGCTAAAAAGGAATTAAAACATTAAACCCAGTGGAAATCTAAGTGACCTCCTGCAGAAATAGGCTGCTTGCCTCTAGACAACCCGTTACTTAATATATGTATGAATTAGGTAAATGAGACACAAAAGCAGATACTAAATCAGATGTAAATTGAGTAATCATTACAGTATGTAGATCTCAGGGAGAGTCACATATGTGGGGAAAAAAGCAATGAAGTAGCTTTTATTCTGCTGTTCTCAAGGAACAACGGGGTAGAAGAATGTTTAGCATCTCACTCATCTCAAAAGACTTCAAGGATTAGGTCCTCTTAAGTTTAGGTATACTTTAAAGTGATGGTATGCACACTCCATTCCCTACTTTTATTCTGCTCCTCTTATTGCAAATGGAATAGAAATTATCCTAAAAAAACCTATGGCCCAGTTTCTGTTACACATTTTGTCTCTGCTTGTTATTCATTCTTCTCCCCCCAGAAACATCTTTCATTGGCTTTGCCAGCATCATGCTCATTCACGTACCTACTCATACTTCCACAAAGTCTGTTACTTTTACATCACTATTTCAGAAATTTTTCCATATTCATTTGAAGTGTAAACAAATTGCCTTTGTAAAATACATTATTTTGGTTAGAAAATACTTTATGGATCCTGTGTTTGACTACTTAGATATGTACCTTGAGGTTCAAAACATGTCATTCGTTGTGCTCTGCTCAGTACTAGGTACGTGGCCAGTGCATGGTAAATAAAAAATAAAAAAATAAAAAAAGTTATATCACTTTTACTCTTTCAGTGAAAAGCCAGAATAAACAGGATTTTCTCAGAGCTCATGGGGAGGACAAAGGAGCAGGAGCTCCAACACCTCCAAAAACGCGGTGTGTTTTGTTGTGGGCTTGTTTTTGTTGGTTATCCCTACATTTAGCTGTTGTGATGTGCAATGCAGCCTTGCAGGTCTCTGAGTAAGAGAGCCCATGGTCTCTCTGGGGCCAGGCTTGCTACATGTGGGTGTTTCACTCTAGGTCAGACCTAGTAGCTGTCAGTGAAACTGAGTGTCTCCCGTTGGGCAGCAGGCACCCTGTCTCCAGCCTGGGAGGTATGAGTCAGGAGAACATGAGCGTCTGAGTCTCGAGCTGATCCAGTGACCCTCATTAGCCTGTGCCTCAGTGTGCAAAGCTCATTTTGAGCTGGAGCTGCTGCTGGACCTCAGAAGTGCAGGTTGGTCTGCAGCCAGTGTCTTGCTGTTCATTTCCCATTGAAGGCCATCTTTAGGCTCCACAGTTTTTAATGACCCTGGCCTCTTTGGGTTACTGAACTGTAACATTAAGTACTGTATTTTAATTTTCAGAGTCTTAGAAGCTTCAGCATTTTCTTGTTACCCACTCACAACCCACCCACCCACCCAATTCGCAACTGCTGGGCCAAGAGATGAGAAGTATCTCTTACAGTTTTTCCTAGCCCTAAGATTCCATTACCGAAAGCATTTCTGGGTCTTCTCCAAAAGTCACTTCTGCTCAGCTCTTACGGAGTTTTCTTGAGGTAGTTCACATCCCTTCCTGCAGCTGCTTCACTCTGTGTATTCTGCAGTCTTTTAATCCAGTTTTTGCCTGTCAGTGTCTCCGTCACCGATGTCAGGCTAAAGCGTTTTACATTGTGTTTGTCACAGGCGGTGAATACATATGTGGTCATTGACAGTAGCTCAGCAGAAACACAATAACTTGTTAAGCCACAGTAACTCAATCGTGTGTCTGAGCTGCAGCTGGAAGGAGCTGTTTGGGCTGTTAACCCTTTCCTGGCTGCTGCGCTCTAGGTGTGTGCATATTTTCATCTGTTACTAGATGAGAACTGACCATGTATGATTTCTGCAGATATGTCAGATGGGATGCTTATTTGAAGGATAAATGAGAGCATTCCTTGATTTATAGCTTTGAGGGTGTGGTACTGAACAGTACGTGAGGTGTACAGAAGTGTTTTCAAAATACTCTGTCCCGCTTCCAGAAGTGCAGTCTGTATATAGATTCTGTCTTCATTTGACTTCTAAAAATGCAACATATTTTCGGAAAGTTGCCTGGAGTTCTGTTAAGATTATATATATTTTTATGAAACTGTATATTTTCTGAAATTATTTCATGGAATCACAGAATAAACTAGGTTGGAAAAGACCTTTAAGATCATTGAGTCCAACGTATTTGTTATAGGGAAAGTCTAGAGTAGGATACATGTTTGGATGCTATTGAGAAGGAGATGGGTCACAAGAAAAAAGAAAAGGCATTTCCTCATACGGTACTTCTGTTGCCTTGTGTGCCAAGGCTCTGTTTGTACAGAAACACAGCTAAGGGGAGTTGGTGCAGTTGTGCAGTGGTTTAATGAGAGAGCAGTGTTCAGGTGGTGGAAGAGAGCAAGCAGAATTAATGTGAGATACTCAAAAGGAAATATGTGTAATTTCCCTTTATTCTGTATGAGTTTTTCTTTTCCCTTTCCTTCATCAGGGAGTTTGTAGAAACTTTAGTGCCTCACCAAATTGTTGAGATGATCATCTGTACCTCTCCTCAGCTCTGGTTTCACTTCCAGCATCATAGTGCAAAGGGACATTTTATCCTTCTTCAGAAATTTGCAGCAGTTCTATAACCAGACCCATCCAGTGCTGCAAGTTGGGGGCCTGTCTTGTAGTACTTGTTCAATGACCTGCTCACAGTTACAGTTGTGTTAATTTAAAAGTCTTTTGGTTTCATAGGTTGGTTGGTTGTTATGGGGGGCACTTTGAGACAGGGAATAATGATTTTGCTGCTTCAGATAAGGACAATTTCAGAGGGAGGTGCAAAAATGGGGGATGACTAGAGAAGGATATAGAGAAGTAGCCTGCTTTGTAGAATTGGCAGAGCATTAAAGAAGTTACGAAAGGAACAGTGCTTTTTTTTTTTTTTTTTCTACAGTAAAGCATTCCTGAACACCTACTGGTATATGCTATGGATAAGACTGCTTTAAAGCTGTGTGAAAACATGATGCCAAAATACAGTGTGGAAATGTAAAACTCCACAAAAATGTGAGAAATTTCAGAGGTGAAAAACATGTGAGAAGGCATAAAAGGACAGGTAAATAAAAAGAAAGAAAGAAAGGAAAGAAAGAAAGAACAGCCCTATGATAGTTTGTTTCCCTATATTTGAACATTTGAATTGAAATGAAAAAGATCAGAGCAAATTTTATAGATTTGTGCAGAAGAGTAAAGAGAAAACAAGAAATATTAATGCAATCATAATAGATGTATTGGAAGGATAAAACATTGATCATAAAGAATTTCACATAGCAGGGTATTGACTGGTCCATATAATATAGAATGGAAATAATTGGTTTTGAGAAGATTTGACTTATAATACTGGCAGCAATGGAAGATTGCACTCAGAAGGAGAAGCTGAAGAAGCTAGGCTTATTCGCAGGAACAAAAGAAAATTGTGGTGACCTAATTCCATCTTTTGTTGTGCAGAATATACCAGTATTGATAGCAGGACAAATTGCTCTTTCTATCAGACATGAAAGCAAGATTAGCGTGATGCTGCTGGCTGCACTACTCTTGCTTTCAAAGCTGTCTCAAATACCTGGGGGACCAGTGATGTACTGGTCCAGAGAACATGAAGGCTCATCATTTTCTGAGAAATTGCTGTGACTCATCTGGAGTCTGTGCTGTGCCTCCTGCACTGACATGTGATATGACCATTCCCTGAAATATAGTGTCCTTCCATTTTTCTGCCTGTGTACTGTGTATATATGTAAGCATGTGTGCGATATATCTCATTCAATACATTCCTGCACTGAATTCTGTGTTTAGGGGTTTTTGGTCCCTAGTTGAGGGTGAAGCACTCCACAGTTTCCCAGGTTAAACAAACTGAGTGATCTCAGCTGCCCTCCTAAGCCTCAAGGCTTTTCATCATCTTGATTGTCCTCCTATGGACACACTCCAACACTTGGATATCCTTTTTACGTTGAGGCACCCAAAGCTCAACCAAAACACGTGGGTCACACAGGATTTGTGTACCAGAGAGGAGAAAGCTCATCTGCTTCACTGAGGGAAGGCAGAGTGTATAGTGGGTACCCATTTCCTTGACAGTTGTATCATCTGTGAAGGCTCATCCTACTGTAAAGTACGACTACATTTTAAGTGTTGAAACCAGCATCACCTCTAGATATGTCCTAGCACAGTTAATGGAGATATGGAACTGGAAAGCGTGAGTGGTACACATTGATGTACTCAAGTATATGTGTAGAAAGGTGTGTTGTTCTCATTAGAATTATTTGTGAACCTTTTTATCTACAAATTATTTCCAAAGTAGTAGCATTTGTATGGATGGTACAAATCTAGTAAAACAAAATAAGTAGTATGATTCCCATTCTGCACTGAGTATTTCCTGTCTATCAGATGGAAGCTCCCAGTGTGCTCATCTGTTTTTCTAGAAAACCTTTTTCTCCAAGCCTTTTAAAGATTTTCTCCAGAACACCATCATTTTTCCATATGCAGGATCCCAAGGCCATTAAGCCTTACTTGAATAACCAAGTCTGCCAGACCCTTTTCACATTTATTCCTGTGGTACAAATGATACTGTTCTTTCTACACTGCTGTTGTGCTTTCAGTTACACTCAAAAGCAAATGTTGACTTCTGTCAGGTGTTGCATATCTGTGTCTTTCTTCTGTTCCTTGTTTCTTCTTCCATGCTCCTCTATCTTCTGTAAATGTTATTTATTACGTATCATGATCAGCATTCTGCCAGATGCATCTCACTTAACTACACTCTGTTGAAGAGTAGCTGAGCAGTTAACAAAAGAGCTCACAGACTTGCTGTACATTCTTTTTTTCTCCAGCAGGAATGTTGAATCATCGAATATCATCTTAGCTTGAAATTTACCTGAATATGTTTTACTATTCCAAAGAGATTACACAATGGCCCTGATTAGCAGCAGCATTTTGTAATAACACTTAAGGCTTTATCACGGTGGAATACTGCCAGTGACAGTCTTTAATTCACTTATATGTACCAATTCATATCTGTCAAATTCCTATTAATTTCTTTGCTGTTTTACTTTGTCCCTATCTCCTATATAATAAGACATGATTTTCACATTTATGTAGCCAAAATAAAATTTTTAAAAATTAAATCTTCAGCAGATTAATAGTGGTCCTTTGATTTGAGACAAATGTGCCATCTCTCCATTTCCTTTCACATTTAATCCACTTTTCACAAGTTAATGTATTTAGTAGAATCTAGGTGAGTCAAGTAACCAAGGGTCAATTTTACTGGCTAATTTAGATTAAAAGTTTGAGGATTGGGTTAGGTATATGCAACTGCAATGTGGAAGGTAGGTGAAGAATTAAACTCATATGTGTTCATGCATCCACACTTGTGAAAAGCCACACTATATTCAGCATTAATTTTTTTTCATCAGAATGGTGACCAAGCTTGGCTACAAAAGTGATTGCCAGAGATAAAGAACAAAATAGCTGCATGCATCGCTCTTATCTGGCACCAGTTTCACAGTGTATTAAAACCTCTAAATGGTTGGGTTCAGGGTTGGTGTTTCACATTTGTGTGATGGTTACTGTTGAAGCAGATCCCACTGTATATTTGTTCTTTGTTTTTCATTGTTAGGATTGGTGCAAAGCATCAGGAGTTACGGCAAAAGCAACTAAGAGGCCTGAGTGATTATTCTACTGGTCCTGGAGGACCTGACATTGATGATGATGAGGTGGATCCAAACTATGCCAGAGTGAACCATTTCCGAGAGGCTTATCCCCCAGCAAGCATCTACAGACCCTCGTCACCAGCAGTAGGAGAAACCTTTGTTTATCTGCGGGATTCTTCCTCATCACCAATGGAGAGGGAGCACTTGGAAGGACTGTATGCAAAAATTAACAAGCAGCACTACCCACAGACTTCTGGTGACAGGTAATATTTCCACCTGGCATTATGGAAAACGATAGCTTGGTGGGGAGGGGGCCTGGGCCTAGGCAGGGCCCAGATGTGGGACTGTTCTGATGGACCAAACCCCTGAAGTTACTGACTGGAAAGCCATTAATTTCCTCTTACCCAAAAGCAAGATTTGCTGCAGCAGTAACAAAGCATCTGAGCAAGACACCAGTCAAACAGAAATCATTAAAGAAAAGTCCATATTTCACAAACAGAATGAACGAACTGACTGCAGTCCAATTCCTGTACTGCTGAAAGAGTGTTTTTTGCTCTTTCAATCGGGAAAAGTTCTTACCCTGCAGCAAAAATAATCTCAGTTTTCAGATCCCTTTTGATCCTGTAGATTATCAAGTGTCTATTAGTAACAAGTTTTGTGTGATAGCATGATATATTGTATATGTTTATGGTTTAGATTTTCCCAGCTGTGTGATATTGCACACTTTCAATTAGTTTGGGGAGAGGACTGAGAATCATGGCATTTTTATGCAGACCGTGAAGTGTGGCTTCACAAGACTGATTGCCTTTCACAGCCTTTCCAATAACTAAGTGGGAAGGAAAAAACAATTTTTAATCCTTACTGTCAAGCTTCCAGTATTAAAGAAAGATGGTCAAGTTTTTTCCTGGTTTAAAGGGGAAACAGAAATACCTTTGAGTTGATGATGTGCCCACCATTATGAAGATTTTAAAACCGGTTGCTTCTGGAATGTGGGGCTAAAAGAACATGAGACTTCATTTGTGCATTGGTATATCAATGTTGGCTTTTTCAAACCAAAGTAGAAGTCTGTGGGCAAGTCTATGTGAAAGGAAGAACTGACAGAGGACAGACATGGGTACTTTAGGAACTGTGCATGCTTTGAGTTCATATTGCAATCCGTAATGTCTCCCCATAGCCTCAATCCTTGCCATGTAATACCACGCTCATTAATTTTGGAGAAATATGTCAGCACAGATATGGGAGTGTTTCCAGTTTGTGGCATCATAGTACTTTAAAACATCTACAGAGTCATTGTTATAAATACTTATAAATATAATAAAACACTTCTGACACAGATCTAAGTTCCTAGCAGGGAATGGGCCAAGTATCTCTCTCTTTCTCACCTAAATACAGTATGGTGAAGTTCTTTCCAAACATAATGACAGGGCTTTTTCTTTCTTCCATGTTATTACCTCCTCCTCTACTGCATAAAATAAGAGGTAGTGATCCCAGTTTTTCACTAGTCAGTGGGTTTCACTTTACTAGAAAAGTCTTGAGGCAATTGTTACTGAAGTCAAACAGAACTTGCATGTAGTAAAGAGATTAGAAACTGAGTTTGTGTTAAGATATGAGAATTCCCAGTGGAAGGTGTCTAAATTCAGGTGTCTGTATTTTCCAAACATTCAGGTGTGTGTATCCTCCAAATATGTGTAACTTAGCTGGACTAAGACGTTATAAAAGTTGCTTTGTAATTGCAGTTTTAACAGGACTTTATAGCTTTACATTTTAAATATATCATCAGTTTTGAAGTGAGGCCTATAGATTGTCTTTGCATGCAGAAAAAAATAAATGCTCAGGTCTTTCATTCTGCCTTCCTCTAGTGGATTGTTTGTATTGTGGTTTTACTACACTGAATGAATTCTTGACTTGCTATGGGGTCAAGACTGAAGTCCCAACCACGTTTGGATTGGGCATGGGGATCCTGGATTTCAGTGTGGATTTAGCTGTGATTGCATGATAATACAATAACTCAGTTGGAAAAAATAAAACCTCAAGCAGGCAGGAAAAGTTACCTCATAGCTGAGCCCATGATCAGAAGTCGCACTGAGAGGCTGTTCCATCTGTACTGAAAGTCCACAACTTTGCTTTGTTGAATTTCTCAGGCTTGTAACCAGATTAGGAAAAAAAATAGAAAATGTGAGATTCTTATTAGGCTGCCTTTGTTCTTTTTTAAATCTTTGTTTTCTTTGTCTGAGAGACAAAATGGTGTTGTTATTCACCAGCAGAAATGTGCCAAACATGAATAATTCTATGTGAATTTATGCAGTGGGTCATGAGGTCTCAGCCAACAGTTGTTGAATAAAGTGGCAACTTCAGGCAAGGAAATCTTTCTGTGCTAGAGGGAGAGTATTGAAAGGAGAAAGAGATATGGAAAGAAAAATCCCTAGATAATGTGTTAATTAAGAAAACAATCTGCTTCCTAGGGTCAAGTATGAAAACTACATTGTCTGTCTCAAAATGATGGGAAAGGGTTATAACGGATACTTATAAGCCAAGCCACAGTTGTTTTTTGTTTGTGGGGCTGAACATTTATCAACACATTGGTAATGTAAACACTCACGCTTTGCTCTTGCTAGCACATGCATGCTTTCTCTCAAAGTTTGCTGTTAATTTTACTTTAGATGGATGGGTTTTTCTCCCACATGTGACTCTCAAGTTGTAATATAGTGCATGAAGACTTGATCAGTGACTGTAGTAAATGGGGTTAGGAATAGAAGGAGGATTTGAACACAGAGAGAATAGATTACTTTATTTCAGTCTGAGAACTCCAGTTATCTATCATTATGATTGAGAATTAAAACTCATCATTTGAAACAAGAAATTAATTTTTTAATGTTATTTTTGCAGAATAATGTATTAGCATAATTAATGCCTTTTAAAAACAGAAGGCCATTTTTAAAGTATGAAGCTTAGTGATCAGAAAAGAGCTGTTCACATTTTACATACACTTTCCCTTTTCTCATCACCGGAATCCGTTGCGTATTCCTGGTTCGTTCTTTGCCACAGATTCCCAGTTTAAGTTGAGAATGTCCCTCAGCATGCAGGAAAGCAACAGGCTGCACATGTATGGGCTCTGTTGCTTTAATCATTATGAAGTTTGTTTGCTGTCTCCAACACTGCTCCTTAGGGCACACACAGACCTACTTCACTTTGCTGTTTGTGCACTAACGACCCATTTACCTCCACTTGCATCTGGCATCTCAGGGGCTTTTTGCTTTCGGTTTTTGGGGGCTTTGCTTTGTGTCTTATTTACAACTGTTGTGTAACGTTCTTCTGCACTGCTTCACAATTGTTGATTTTCATTCCAACGATGACTATATTCAGTGAAATAGAAGTAATTTTTGTGTATATTCTGCTGAAAGCTTTGGAATTTTTAACTAAGAGAGGTGCTATATAAATGTAAATTGTCCTTATTAATGAGTATAGCGAAAGCATTAGCATGATCAGTGTATTCTGTGAATGTTAAGTTAGAATGGAAAAAAAAAATTAGCTGGCAAAATCACACATTTCTTTGTAAATCAAGAATTTTTCTGTTTATTTCTAATTAGCCACAATTTTCTGTAATGCAAATGGCATCCCTGAGGATGGTGCAGCCTGCACAGCCACCTTGTGCAGCTGGGGAACTCACAGGGTCTTTGCTTGAGACGCTGTGCGTTTCCGAGCCTGCGGCAGAGGCTGAGTGATCTGTGGCCCATATGTTCCTGAAATGGATGGTAAGTCACATCTCTGAGTTTAGTCATCAAGGCTGTGCCATGACAGTGCTGAGCTGCACTGTGGCAGAGCCTAGGTGTCAGACCAAAGCCAAAAGAGCAGATGCATAGCACTATTATCACTTAAATGTCAGGCATGTCACACGGTGAAACCCTTTCTCGCATTTCGAATAAACAATTTCGTCTTTTTTCTTCCCGTGAAGATGGTGCTGTCAAGTATATCCAAACACCCCAAGTACATCTCTGGAAAGGTTCTAGAGACTTTGCTCAACTTATTTTCTCAGCCCAGAACTATGAAACACTTAAAGTCTGATGCCAAAATCATTGCCAAGTATAATTCTTCACTTATTTATGTGGCTTATCTTGGGGAATTTCAAAGTGCTGGTCTGACAAAAACGAATACAGTTTTCCTTTGTTTAGCAAGAATAGATTCAGAGCTGTGTCTTGTTGCAGTTTAAAAAAAAGATACCAATAAAAAAATACCAGCACTGTTTTATTACATATTTTGGAGTAAATTCCAAAGCCCAAAAGTCTGATCCAGCTTTTCTTTTTTTTTTTTTTTTTTTAATTTTTTTTTTTTTATTTTTGGAGATGCTGTTTGGGGGCCCACTGAGCAAGTTCTTAATTTCTATAATGTTAATTAGTTAATTGAAAAATATATCTTCCTTGTTTCAGGGTGCAAGTTTCCTTATAGCAACTTGCAGTCTTTCAGAATGCTCAGTCTAGCAAGATGCAAAGTTGAAAATGGGAGAATGAAACCCATACTTCTGTGTCCCTCCCATCTCACTCTGAGCTGACCTGAGTCAAGAGAGAGAGAGAGAGAAGAGAGAGATGCTGAGCAGTCTGCCTCTCCCTCTAAAGGATCAAAGGAAGAAATTGCTGTGCGCGTCCTGAGGAATCAAATGACAAATATAAGCAATGTGCAAGCCTGAGAGCAGGGTATATAAGGGTCCAGAAAAATTTAGCAAAAAGAGCATTTTTCACCAAAAGGCTAAATGCTTGTCTTTTGGGCAGGTACAGGCCACTCCTATCCTGCTCAATCCAAGGCCATAGAAATCCTGAGCTGCACAGAAAAGGATTTGTTGAGAAAGGGTGAGCTGGGGTTACCCAGGTGTGGCACTTGGCCGTGTGTGTCTCATATGCCAGAAACTAAAGTGTTCTTGTTCTCAGTTCAGAGCACCATGGGCATTTCTCATCTGCATCCATTTACAACACCTTTCATCACTGACTAGCATAAAAGCAATCCACTGCTCTAGGAATGGATGGTCCTTTACTCAGGGAAGATTATTCTTTGAGATTGATATTGTGGAGGCAAGGTAGAAATTGAACGAGGCTATGTAATATCAATGTGCCCTTTGCCACTGTTCCTTGCATTGCTGTGGAAAGAAAACTATAGTCGTGCATTGGAATGTTTTGATTTACAAAGTGTGGCAAGTACAAGCAAGGTATGTAGTCTCTCTTACCATAAAGCCTCTTCCGCTTGATGTCCTAAAATCATCCATGCTTTTTCTTTGTCCTGTACTACTCTACATCCTGAGACTCTCCTCTGATTCCTCTGAAATTAATTTTTTTCTGAAACATACCATAGGGCCTTCTGAACCTTTGGCTGCCATCTGGTCACTGCTTCCCAATATTAAAACCAAAACCTTAGCGTTTGGCAACTTGCTGTCTGTCCTAGCTGATAGATCTATGACAAGTTCCATTCAGACTGGGATTGGCAGTACAGCAGAGGTTCTGTGGTTTCTGGGGGCTCTCAGTAGATCTGTCCTGCTCATGGAGGCAGGGTAGTCCAGAAAGCCCTTTGGCTACCACTTCCAGTGTACGCTGTGCCACTGGAGTTAGACTTGTATTGTGTATTTTGCTCCTAATACTACTGGCAATTCTCTTCCTCAGAAAGAGTGCATGGGTGCTGCATACTCACTGTGGAAGGGGAATCAGGGGATGTACTGAGTAACTGGACTGCCTGAGGATACATGTTTAAACAAGCCTTGGGTTTATTTCCCACCTATATGGGAAAAAAAAATTAAAATCTCTGGGTAGCATTCAAGCAAAATTTCTTCATGTTTAGAGTTCGCTCTGCTTTTTCCCAGGAATCCCTCATCCAAATCTTCCAACTTTGGCACCCAAGCCCTATCATTCACTTCTCATGAAAACCCAGATTTCATGGAACTCAGGTGACCCCGAGCACTTGGGAGCGTGTCTAAGGAGAAGGAAGTTGTCAAGCTGCTGCTGCCGCCGTGTAATGTGTGCATGCTTGTTCAAGGCCATGCATTCTTCAGCAGAAATAAATTCTGTCAGGAATAGTCACAAATCTGCCTGCATGCATCCTGCCTGCTAGGGTTTGCATTTGGATCACCTCACTTATTGACAGATGTGTAAAATTTTATATACTGCACTCCCACAACTCCCTTGTGACTGTCCTGCTGCAGATGCTGGGGAGCCTGAGTTTTGGCAGCTGTGTTAAGCATTCAGGTTTATGTTAGGTTTTTTCCCTCCAGCTCTGTCTGTTCTTACGTGATATATTATTCTATGGAATTATTTTATGTTAATTCTGCATATTTACTGGTAATGTCCCATTCTTTCAGCTGTTTGGATGCAAATGCAAAAGATAGGTCCCTGAAGAGAAAGCCTGGTCTAATACTGGGAGGATGTGACCATAGCAGAGGATACAGTGAAATGCAGATGGTGTTGTCAGCCTCTTAAATGTACAAATAAAGACAAAGTGAGATAGACCATGCAGCTGGAATAAAATCATATGGCCTTGCATGTGTTCCTGCCATAGTGTATTTCCCAGTGTGAGCAAGAGATGCTAAATTCTGTTTTATGCAGGATGTAATTTGACCAGAACCTCATACTTGCCTCTTTAACCAGCAGTGGAATGATGTGTGTATTAACTTTTCTCTGTACAATTTTTTTAACAAAACACCATTTTATTTTAAATGCAAATATGTGTGTGTGGTTAATTAAGAAGCCAGAATTGACTATAAGGTTGGTAAGCTCCAAGAAAGAGAGAGGAAGATCATTACACTTCTGCTTATAGATAGCTATTTGTTAACCAGCTGATAATGTGCAAAATTAAGATTTTGTAAGTGGCATTTTAAATGAATGGTTAATGGCTGGTGATTAATTAAACTGAGTTGTTTAATAGAGAAGCTGTTAAAATCTTGTTTATAGGCCAGTTGCTTCCGTACTGAAAGTGCAAACCCTAATAGCATTTGGTATTTCCATTTAGTAGACAAGCAATGTAACTAGATATTTTCTTTGTACAGAGATGTCTACCTTAGTGGATACACAGTATGTGTGGATGGATGTAGCATTGTATACTGTGTTTTCTTCTTCCAAGTGAACAGTTGTCTGGTAGCAGTACGGAGAGAGAAATGCATTTCCTCTGAGAATTTGGTAATCTTAAATAAAATTGTTAAGTCTTATTTTAATTAAAGTGTAGAGGACATGATTAAGTCTGAAGCAGTTCTGTTTTTCCACTACTCTCTAGTAGTCTGTTGTATTTCATACTTCAGAGTTTTCAAAATTACCAGGTTTTCATTGCTCCAGGTTGTCTTCTGTCAGAATGAGTCTCTTTGGCCCCATCATTAGCCTTGCAGAGTTGCTCTAGCTAAGGAAAAAAAAAAAAAAAAGGAAATATGTTTCAGTCAGGTTTATTCTGTACTGCAGTTCTGGTTAAATGATGAATGTGAGGCTAGTCCCATTTCCCTGATTGAAGAGAAACAAGCAGAAGGTCATTATGCTGCTCACAGTTGAGCAAGTCCTTTGCCAAAAATCTGTTTGTTTTTCTTTTGTTTTCCCTTTCTCTCAGCCCAGTTCCCAATCTTTTTATTAACCATCTCCCATTTTCTCCCCCAGCTTCCTGACATACTCATTTTGCCACATCATCTCCTAGCTTCTGGATATGAAAGTAGTTCAGAGAAAAACCCTGGTGACTTGGCCTTGTGCAAGCTTTGCTGTATAGCCCACTGTAAGATGAATCTAGGTTGCTAACCTCAGGGACCTCACACTCTATTCAAAACCATGACTTTCAGAAAAATGCTCTCCTACATTTTTTCTCTAGCTGCTACTAGTTAAATGGGAAAAAGGGGATTCTTTCTTTCATTGTAGAGATAATCTTGGTTTAGTAAAACTGAAGGTGAGGGTGTGGGGTTTTGTTGTGCTAGGCTTTTAAATCTATGAATGAATGAGTCTGTTTTGGTGGAAGAGTTTGACTATGAGGAGCCAGTTCATGTGTATTAGCACCTGTGTGTTCACACTCCAGGCGATGGAGCTCTTGGCAAGCTCTCTCTTGACTTTCCACTTTGTTGAGATCAATTAGTGATCAAACTATTCTTTAAAATAGTCAAAGTTTAGTGAACACAAAGAATCATTTCCCCCAGTTCTGAAAGTATGAACAAAGGATTACATCTGGAAGAGGAAGAAAAAAGGGTTATCACTGGACTGCTTCAAAATGCAGAGTAGCTCCAGTTAAGAGATTAGTGATACCTGTTTAGTAAGGGTGGAGAAGTAACTCTTACATGTGACAGGGAGAATGGGCTCACTGGAGCCATGAGAATTTTTTTCAGTGTCTTCACTTCTGCTTGAGGTTATGTAAGGTCAGTGAGACCTGTGCTGACAGATTTACAGTTAAAGCAATTCCCAGCCTTCCTCCTAATTAAGCACTGAGAAGCATAACAGAGCCTTGAGAGTCTTCAAGCAGCATCTCACAATTTCTCATACATTCTCGAAATAAATTGGTTTTCCTAGATCCCCAGGAGAGCTGCTTACACCAGGTGAGAAGGCTGCAGCATAGAGAGCCATGAGGTGCTCCTCAGACCCACCAGCATTGCCAGATTCTGCTGCTGCCAGGAACAATGCAGGAACTCTGGCAGGATTTTCCAGCATGGCTGCTCATGTCCAGGCAAAGTGCTCAGCACTGTGTGGTACTCATACAGCTTAACTGTGTAGTGGAGCCCTCGCAGTGGAAATCATTGTCATCTCTATGTATCCATGAGATATAGGAAATTCTTACTGTACACTGATTTTTCTGCAGTCACAGTTCACCTGGAATTTACGCTGGCAGATCTTTAAGATTTACTACTAAATTGCAGCATAATAAGATATAAAAGGTCTAAGGGGGCCACAGATCTGACTTCAGATTGAATCAGTGGGAATCTTATCATCGAAGTTTCAAGCATCTAATTGCAGGATAAAACAACTGCTCCTAAAAATTATTCATGACCTTGTTCCCTGTTTGTGTCAAGATGCCAGGGGCAAATAGTTACCCAAGCGCTTAGTTGGCAGCATTGTTGACAGAAAGTATAGGCAAAAGCATGAACCAGATCTTTTGATTAGCAGAAAACTGTAAAAACTGATGTTTGAAAAGCTGAAAATCACTCAATATTGTGCTAGCAGAAGTATTGGGAAGAATGATGAGATGTGATGGAAATGGCTTAATAGGCAACAGGATGCTGAATAAAAAGACAATAATTGTGATTATTGTCTGACAGCTGTGCAGAGTGTACAGTCGATGACAAACTCTAAAACGTGCTGTTTTTCAGTCCATGATCACAAATCCACTGGCAGACAGTAATCCAAGGGGTCATAGTAAGCCAAGAAATAGTTTATTGTTTCATCAGCTTGAGTCGTGTGATGTAGTTAAGGTGGTATATATTCTGAACCCCTGTGACTGCCCTTGCGTTCCCACGAGGGGACCTGGCACCATCTGGAGTCCACGTGTACTGTGGCTAAGGAGCTGTTTCTCTGGCAGGTCATGCAGCAGCAGGGCATTTGTTGACATTGATCAAGGTATCAGTATTGATCTTGGGATGGTCTAAGAGAATTGTGACTGCTTTGTACAGAGTCATGTTAGACTCTCGTAGAAAATGAAAGAAACGACTTGTCTTCGACTACATCGTGGTGTGCACCTGAGAGGTCTTTCATTAGGACAGGGGGACATGAGAAAACCATGTTGTTTCAGGTAGCCACACCAGTTATCTCTTTTTATCACTAACTTGTCCTTGATGTCTGGAGGCCGTTTTTAGAAAGCAGTGAGGGGTTATTGCATGAAAGATTTTATACTCATCAGTTGCCTGCAAAACAGGCAGCTGCCTTCATTTTTCCTTTTCACTAAACTGGAGAAAAACAAAAAAACAGCCCACAATAAAAAAGATGCAAGAGGAATGAGTGTGAGATACCTCTAGAAAGTGCTAAAATTGCAATAAATATCACATGCTTGTAGAGCAATAAATGCTCTCTTAATTTATTTTTCTCCTTCTTGTTTCTCTCCAGTTTCCTGTGTACTAGCAGGTCAGTGTGACAGTTTTGCAGTGTCACAGTCCTTTGCTGAACATGCACTCTGGGAGGTTGTTAGCCCTCTCCCTCCAGTGACTTCGTAGCAGTAAGGAGGAACAAGAAAGTGACAACTAATGTTTTAGAATTTCAAGCAACATCTTATCATTCAGTCTTTGACCCATATTTATGGTTTAATGCCTTCAATCACTTAATTTTAATCTTAAATAAATTTTTTCAGCATAATAGTATCTTAGGGGCAATTCTTCTCAAACCAGTATTAGCTGGAACGTGTCCTTCAGCCATGGAGTTTATCTATTATAAACACTTCTGCCCTTAGGCTTAGATGCCTACTTAGTCCTGCATATGGTTATTACCTTGTAAAGTAAATGATCATTATGGTATTTACATAAATGCATGTAAAACAATTATTTTGAGACTGGCATGTAAGTTTAAGCGTGGAACATGTTTCTAATGCGAGTGTTATGCATGCCTGGCAATTGAAAAGTAAACAGTAAGGCATCTTCAGAGGAATGGAAGCACAATAGAACATGATGGGTCTTGTGGAGAGGCAGGGAGAGGGCAGCTGTTTTCTATGCCTGAGTCACCATTGTGCTCAATAACTGTCTGAAAGGATTGCTCTAACTGAGCACTTGTGTGCTGGGAGCATGCAGCAGACAGGGGACCTGGGCTGCTTCTGCTCTGCTCTCGAATAATGTCAGAGGAGGCCTCCTCTGGCTGTGGTCCCTGCTTACATGTCAGCAGAAACTTCCATAACGTGGCAAACGGGTGTGAGACGGTGGAGGAGGGTTGGGGACCAGCGTCAGAGCAATAAACCTGTTCCTAATTGTTATTGATTGGTAGTACACAAATTACAAGCAGTCTGTAGTGCTTCACCTGAATAAGGTGTTGTATTCTTCTTTTAACATCTTCTGCCATTCCTGATTCAAAAAAATATTTAAAAATGGAAACCAAAAACAAACCAAGAGGCAATTATTCTGTGCCTCTGTATACAATGGCAACGTTTAAGCAGCAGCTGCTTCAGAAACGGAGAGTAAAGGGGACGGGGGGGGGGGGGGGGGGGGGAAGGGATTGATCTTTTTCTCCTTTTCTCTGTAAATACCACTGTCTGCATTGGTGGTGATGCTTTGACCTCCTTACTACAGAGCTTGAAAAGTCTCATGCTCTTAGTGACATGTTCTGGCTCCAAAAGTGAATAGGCAGAAGTCTCATTCTCTTTCTTTGAATGCTGTGACAAGTATATTATCAATTTGAACGTGATAGGGCTTGAGAATCCCTCCCAAAATTTAGTCTCGTTAGTCTGACTACTGGTATTTTTTCCGTGTCTGTGTGGCTTCTGAAATAAGTGTTCTTTCATACCTTTTTGCCTTTAATCTGCACTCTGCCCACTATCTCATTACTATTAGCTGTGGCAAATATACCAGATGTCTGAGCAGTTTCATTGTTCTGTTGTTTTTCTTTTCCAGACTCTAGTGCATAGATAGATGTTAATTTCTCTTTTGTGTTAAAACTCGCCTCTGAGGAATAAGATTACCAGTGTTCAGTCTTTGGCCGACAGATACTGAGGTCTCATATCTTTTAAATGCTTTGTCTCAGTGTTTCTACTAGCTCAGTGAATTTAAAGTGAGTGGTCTGTTCTTTAATGCCCATGGAACCTTAAATTAATGTCCCTTGACTTTAGGAAAACAATTTTAATGTGTTTTTAAAATGTTTTCTTTATTCCCAGGATTGAGCAATGATACACAAAGACACCTGCTCTTCCAAGTGGGTGGAAATTGAAAATCATGCCAAGAAAAATGCTGTTTCTCAGAAAAGATCAAAATATGCATTGTTTAAAGTATGGCATAAACAAAATAGATTATGTAAGAATCGTGGGCCCTTGTTCGGGATGACATCACTCACTTTTGGGTCCACACCTTTTCTACTAGTAATAAAAAAGGTATGGACTTCATACTTGGATCTAAAAAGCCGTGAATGAACTAATGCTTTCCCACCAACTTTGAAAAAGATAGAAAGCTACTGTATCAGCACAGTTCCCACCCGTGGCCACTGACTTGCTTGAGTAACACAGCAGGAGGTACAAACCTTTAAGAAAACTTGTTTCTTTTAAATGGGACAGAGAACAGGTGATTGATTTACAGGTAACAAATGTGAACACCTTGGATTTGACATTTTTTAAAGTACAAATTATGTCATTTGTATAGTTGCATAAGCCAGAAATTGTAAATTTATGTTGCACAATCTGAAAAGCAAATGATAGCATGTGGATTTGTGTCTGCTGCTCAGAGAGAAAACTGATATGCAAGTCCTGTTTCCATCAAAGTAAATGGCAAAATCTCCACTGATTGAGATGCGAAATCACAATTGACTCCCCTGCCTGGCTCTCCCTGGAAGAATGAAGTGATATTTTCTTTTCTGTTTTATACTTATTAGTGTCACAGCCAGGTTACTGTAACTTGAGCATGTCTGCCATACATCTGCATGACTGTTTTTGTTAACTGCTTTTATTACGTTTTGGCCTGTTCTTTGCATCATCCTATTGACAAAATGATTTTTGCGTTTTTTACCCCAAAGTTTAGAGCACGGAATACGGAAAAGTCTGAAACATTAATTGGACTAGACTGCAGCATTTAAAGTAACCTATTCTATCGTCCATTTACCTCCCACATGAAATGAAAACTCTATTTTGATCTGAACTGTCACAGATAATTTCTGCACATAAAACACATCCAGAGACAGCTTTCAAATGGAGTTGTCACTTCTTATTTAGCAGGCTGGGGACTCTCTATTGTTGTCAAACCCTCTTTGCAAAAGCATCACTAACACACTGATTTGCACAGTTGTACGTAAGAAGAGGAATGGTTGTACAGCTTCCATGAAGCAAAAAATTGTATGTAGCTGCTGAAATACTATGCAGCCAAACTTACCTACTGTTAAGAGAAAATTCCTTTTTTTCTTTATGATTACTATTTTTGGGCAGATTTTCATACTGTGTGCTGATGTGGAGAAGGGGTTGTTTTTAGTTCGAATAGTGACAATTACCATTTAAAAGCTAGTAGCCAGCATTTTGTTATTTTCCCTGACCTGTCCTGGACCAGAAGTTTGGCTTTAATCTCTTCACAAATTTCAAGAATTCTTAAGCAAGTGCACTGGGAATATCTCTGAGTTGTGAGTACAGAACTGCTGCCTCAGAGTGTATTCCAGCCAAGATGCTTAGGCAAGGCTGTAGGGCACTTGTTTCCAGACTGCTATTCTGATGGTGGCCAACGTGGCCATCTGGTGAGGCCGGCTGGAAGACCCAGCTATGGCATCACAGAAGATGGCTTAAAACTTGAGAACTACTATTCTTTAGACTTTATTTTCATAACATTCCATTTGCCTTCGAACGTGATATATTTTCATAAAATAAACTTGCCTCCTGGCCTCACTTGTATTCTCAAAAATTTATGTTCTTGGAATAGGCAGTTAAGTAGTAGTAATGTGTGATTTTTATTCCATTTTCCTCACAAGTTCGGAAAACTGACCAGGATTAGGGGGCGAAGAATTTGGTTAGTGTGATGAGGTATCCTTTATTGCTGTCTCCACAACTATTTGTGCCAGATTAAACAGCAAAACACAAGCTGGCAGAATGCTCTTCTGACCTAATTCTGCACCACAACACAGATAGGAGACTATCTGCTGATCTAAGTGATAAGCATGACTTTGTCAAATCCAGATGGATGTGAAAGGAGTGAAACACAGATGAAGCCCAAGAGCCGGAGTCCCACATTTTCTGCAGCTGCCTGAATCCTTTACATGTCTTCTCTCTGCAGCTGGGGTTGGGGGGCAGGACTGGAGAGAGGGAAGTTGCCTGCTGCCGTGTGGAATCTACAGGAAACCAAAACTAAAAGCTAGTGCCTTAAACATTACTAGCCAAAGCAAATTGCCTGTTTTAAGGAACATATCTTCTGAAGCAAGAGATACAGAATGGAAATCACACTCTGATCTCTAAGCTGTGTGGTGGAAGATTTGAAGCTTCTTTGGTCAATGTGTCTCAAACTCCCTCTTGGAGAGTGATGTGATGGGGAGGGGGTTTCTCTGTTCACAGTTTTGCCTGTAAATGTATTGTATTCATGAATCAAATTTAGTGGCTATCCCATGGGGAGCAGTGAATTAGATGGGAAGAAAAAAGGGTAGTTTGGTGCATTAGTGGAGGATATACTTGAATGCAGAAAAACGAGGGAAGGAAAAATCTTATGGTGAGTGTGCTTAAGTTAGAGATAGAGCAGGACCATGGGGTTTTAACTTTGGCCATTGAAGAAAAAATGCAGCAGATGGAAGTGCTCTCTTTGTCCCAGATCTCATTGGGCTAGCTTGCTTTCCTCTTTTTTGCTGGGACAAGTGGATTCAGCATACCCAACTATCTGCTGCTCCAGGAATGGAGTCTGTGATCCACATTTGTGATGGCTGGCAAGCTTACGAAGTTGAGGACTAGAGAAGTGAAGGGATGTTTATTCTACATTGGAAATAGTAATTTTGCAGGCTGCTTTCACACAGACACATATAAAGAGTGCATACTCTTTACAGTTAGTTACCTGACACCAAAGCAGCTTGGTCCTATTCTCCAGTAGCTCTTGGGTTGTTAGTTCTTCTTAATAAAAGTGTGTATTCTGTCCACAGTGACTTTAAACAGCATCGAGGCTCACAAACTCTGAATTTGTCTTTGCAGCCTGCTTGGGCATATTACATTTGCCTCCTTCCTAAAATATTAAGTATCAATGTCAGGCATCTTTTGGACCAGTGTTGTTTCCATATTATATTGTGCTTCCCCCACCTGCTTTCACTGGTTCCATTGCTCTGCTTTGTGTGGGAACAGCATTGTCTCTTGATTATACATCTGTTCAGAGCCTATTGCAGGGTGAGTTTCCAAGGCAGCCTCTGCGGGTTCTTCCCCTGCAGTCCAAACCAGCTGGTGAGTGGCCTCCTCCAGCGCAAGGGTGATATGTTTTGGTTAATATTGGTGTGTCCTGAGAGCCATCCAAAACACCCCAAAACTTCAAAGCTTGCTTTTCTGCAGCTCTGCTTTCAAAACATGAAGCAAACATGTCCTGCAGCAGTGCCATTTACTGACTCCTGAGAATATCCTAAGTAGTAGCCACACCCTCATTTCAAAGGCAATATATGGGGCCATTATCTGGGCAAATACAGTGCCTGTCACTGAAAATCCATTGATGATGATGGATTCTAGTTACTGATGACTGCAGCCAGATCCACAATGGTGAGTAGGGGGTAAAACATTAGCCCTTAAGCTGTGTGAGTTGCACTCTGTAAGCAGGTCAGGGTTCCTCAAGAGCTCAAGGAAAAATTTTTTTTTAAATATATATTAAAAAAATTTACATCCCTGGAGTCTCAGAGAAGAGGTGAGGAAATAAGGAGGCAAGGAAAGAAGAAGGGATAACAAAACTAAACAAAACATCCTTGGGGGGAGGGGAAAAGCAGATTAAAAGATTTTAGAAGAGAAAAAATTAAAGATTTCAACAGTGATAGGATGTCCTCTTGCAGAATGGGAGAAATACGTGTCTGTGTAGAAGAGTTAACTCAGGTTGGAAAAATTTCAAGAGTTTCAGGGAAAGTTGAATTTCTTGGTTATTTTGAAACCTCCAAGGAGAAACATGCAGAGAAACTATGGAAATAATATCCTGCTAGAAATATTCTAGACCTGTGATGAGATGAGTGCTTTTGTGTTTGAAAATGCTGCCATGTTAGCATTGTTTAGTGTCCTGAATGTCTTTGTTAAATGCGGTTAACTTTATGAGTCTGAAAGAGTTCAAAATTTTCTTGTTTCTAAGTAACTTTTGCTTGTGTGATGTGACACTGTTGTATACCACCTTCCAGTAGAAAAAGTGCAATTCCAGAGAGAGGCCATCTGTAGATCAAGGTTTGGCAAAATTACCCTTCCCTAACATACATACCTTTTTTTGGAAATACAGGCAATTTTGTGTCCTCTCATTTCCATAAATTGGTGAAAGAACTGTGTATTTTATTTACAGTGGAAACGTAGTGCTAGAAGCAGAACACATTCTGATTCGCAAAATGAGGATGGGTGATACTTCCCTCCCTGCTTCCCTGCTAGATAACACCACATCAGTGGTTATCCCTGGCTTGTGCCATGGCTGTGCAAGGTGAGCAGAGCCAGGTCAGCAGCCCTGCAGCGGGAGCTGAGCAGGGCCATGCCCTGCAGTGCCTCCGTCCACTGGCCCTGGCTGTGCAGCTGACAGGAATCTTGCCAAACATCCTCTCAACAGGGAGTTTCAACAGACTTCTGAAATATATATATATTATATATATATAAGTGTCCTGAGCATAGATGATGCATTCTTTTATTTATTCGTCTTGTTCATGTTACAAAATAGAGGTGGTGGAAGATGGTATTTGTTTTCTTAGTGTTGACTCAGAGTACCTTCGCCATTAACCACAGCCCCTGCCCAGCCTTTTCTGCAGTGCTTACTTGTCAGCTTTTACCATGTTCCCCAGAGTGAGATTTCTCCTCATTTTATAATGAGGAACAGGATGTTCAGGTTTTTCCATGTGTTGCCACCAAAACCAATATTACAGCCAGTCTCAGCAGCCATGATGGCAGCACACAATAATAACCATCCCACATGTGATTTAGATTAACTGCTCTTCTGTTTAGTTCATATAATGCCTCAACAGCATGATCTGATTTGCTGTTTTCACATAATCCATCATTAATTCTTTGAGTTACAAAATTATGTTTTTTAGTAGCAGATGGAGGGAAATGGGCTCCCCTGCATTCAGAAAGGAACTTCACTTTTTCCAACTGCAGTTATGTTGCTTTATTTATCTGACTTTTCTTTTAAATGTGGTTTCCTTTTACAAGTATAAGGATTTGGGGGAGCAGTAATGCTTCTATTAAAACTGTTGTCTTTAAGCTGCCTTTCAGCATAGGTGGAACTAAGTAGTAATCACAGGCCACAGACCTCCAGCTCTGATGGTAAGGAAGGGAGGAGTGGGTGTTTCAGCAGCATGCACAGATTGCCTCCTCCTCCATCTGAGGAAGATGCAGTTGTGGCTGCCAGAGGAAGCTTTTGGGCTTGTAGAGGACAGCTGTGGCACCCACATGGCTCCTGTCAGTGGTGGCAGCAACAGGAGGAGGAACAATAATCTCAGCACTCTCCTACCTCCAGCAATGTAGGAGAGCAAGTAGTAGTGGCTCTTTGGGGAGCCAAAATTGTTTCCAGAGCTTGGAAAAAGAGTAGAGGGTTGCATGGAGATGGGGGAGGCTGTCTCCTTCCTGCCCTTTCCATGCACAACAGGTGCAGAAGCTCTGCATCCACTCTTCCCCAATCTATCAGGCCTTTGCTCATTGTCTTCTTCTGGCTAAAACCTTCTGGTCCTTGCCTGCCCTCCCCCCTTTTCTCCTCACAGCCTGTTGGAATCTTCCCTGCCTCCCTATGAACCTTACTCTGCCATTGCTGAATTGCATTTTGCTGCCCCATGAATGAGAATGAATTAAGCTACTTTATCTCGATCATTTGCACAGCAAAATGCAATTTGCTTGTGTTGCTGCAGGTCCTTGAGCCAACTGTGTTCTGGACGCTTTTATCACTTTGCAATCTAATCTGCTGGATATCTCAGATCCTCATGCATCGAAAGAAAATGTGTTTTTAGGACAAAAATTTTAAAATTCAGCTGTATATTTATGCATGCACAAACCCATAGTGATATACATGTCCTCATATATGTATGTACCTGTATAATAAATAAAAAATACATATCACACTTTGAAAGTCCACACCTAACTTGCTAATGTCAGCTACAGTTGATGGACAGCCAAGTCAGACTCTTTTTATAGTCCATTTCTAAAATGAAACCATAAATTTTAAACCCAGGCTTCATCATTGCAGAGAAAAAAGCTTTTCCAGC
The DNA here is from genome assembly GCA_032173965.1 of Sitta carolinensis. Classification (NCBI taxonomy): domain Eukaryota; kingdom Metazoa; phylum Chordata; class Aves; order Passeriformes; family Sittidae; genus Sitta; species Sitta carolinensis. The sequence continues at coordinate 25,607,620 of CM063288.1, forward strand.
CTATTGATGAAATATAACATTTGATAGGATTTATGAGGCCCAGATTCAGGAGGATAATTTGCAGAGCACTTAAAGCTCCTTTTTCCTGCCCTTTGCCTTCCCTCCTCTCAAATACACATACCAAAAAAAGCCATTAGTAATGAAAAATTATTAAGGAAGATTTTTCTTGATTCCATACAAATGTCAATTTGTGAGAAAGAGGAAGAAAACAGTTGCAGGAGCTCTTACAGTAAAGGGGTCTAAGTAGAGCCAGGCTGATTATATGAGAGGAATACTGGCTTTTACTGATAAATACACAGTGTGATTATTTGCTGTAATACAGTAATTTGTAATGTGTCTGTGTGTGTGTGCTTTTTAATAGTACCGGATGGAATTTATTTTTTTATCACATTGAGATATTCACAAACCAGCCACATAAAGTTAAAAATAAAACCACTACCCAGCTTCTTGGTATCTTGATAAAGTTTCCTTCTGGCTTGTATTACCAGAGTGATAATTTCAGAGGAAAAACATCTTCTGTAACTTGTGATCACAGTATCTGTCAAATGGTAGGAAATGAAGAAAACTGCCAGACAGTGTCAGATTTATTAACAGCTCTAAGAAAACCAAAATTAATGCATTTTCTCTTCTTTGATGGGTTGAAATGTCCATGTGCTGTACTTATCTTAATGGACAAGTGAAGGAAGTAGCACTCATCAATTAAGTCTCTCATTAAGCTGACTACAGCTTAATCTGGAGCACATGCAGGAGTACTGTGTGTGTACCAGGCTGTACCCTCGAAGGTGTTGCGGTTGTTGTTAAGGAGTGCTCATCCTGCAGATGCCAGGAACAACCTGCTGGACCAGGGAGAATGCAGTTCTATAGGGCAGGGAGGGGAACAGCCATGGAAACAGGCTGTGCCACTCGTGCCTGGGGAGCTGCTGGCCTGACTTCCATTAGAAAACTCTATTTCCACGTGTTGATAACCCATCTTCAACCATTTGTGTTGAAAATGCCTATGTAGGAGGCGTGCTGAAGCTGAATTTTTATGGAATCAGGTAACAGCTGGGTTTTTTGGGGGGTGGGGGATATAGTTGGAAGGAGAAGATGACAAGGGGTTGTTTTGTCTGTGCAGAAAGTAAAAAGCAGCAGCATATATTCTTCCAGCAAGAATCTATAGTCTTTCCATATGCTGGAATGGGGTCTTTATATTTTAGAAGGGAACACAGCCTAGTCATACCAGACTGTGGCTTTTGCCACCCCTCGAACAGTGACAATTTGACTAAGTTATAAGATTTAGAGTACTTCCCACACACATGATAGAAACTTGGCTGCTAACTTCACCAAAAGTACTTGTCCTGAACTGCCAGAGCCGATACATGTTTTTCCAGTAGCAGGTTCTGGCTGCAGGGACCAGATAGACTCCTGTTGCAGGAATGAAGGATGAGGTAAACAGGGTGCTCAGTGATGAGCAGTGTTCTCAGGCCCTAACACCCCACCTTCCAGGGAGGAAAAGGGAGGGTGCGCTGCTTTGAATGCCCTAAGAAGTGCCATGGAGGGGCAGGACAAGAATAGGAACAGAAGAGAGGCTGGAGCAGCTAGAGGATGGGGAGAATAAAGAGGAGTGCTGGGCCAGGCTGTAGTTGTGGACAAATTGTGGATGTTTCAAAGCAGAGATAAGTGTAGCAATACTGCAGGTTTGATGCTCAGTTAGTGTGTCAGACATGAGCACCTCATTTGAGGCAGTGCCAAAAGGAAGAGGTGCTGTTGGATGTCCCGTGCCACCTTGCAGTCCCATCCTCACTGGCAGCTGCTTTGGGTGTGTGTCTGGGAGGTGGGTCTCAAGGAGTGCTGGAAGGAGATACACTGACCTAGGTGCATCAGGGGAGGTGTTTCTGTACTACAGCTGCCTGTGGGACAGAGATATGATTGTATGGGAAGCCAATAATGGGAGGAGGAAATTGGCATCCTTGGACTGAAAGATAAAGAAGGGAAGGACTTCCAAGCAAGCATCAGGATGAGAACAGAAAATAGAGAACTGAGGCAGCAAGACAAAAACAGATGGGAAAGGATTGGCGAGGTGTGTCTCTAAGCATGGCAGTTGAAAGCGTATGAGAATCACTCTGTAGAGGCAAAGGTGTGCCTGAACCAGAACACTTGCTCCGGCATTTCTGGGACTCCCAGCCAAACAAAGAAAGGTAGATTTTATCTTCTTTTCCCAGGCAAGGTATGCCAAAAAATGGTTCTGTATAGTTTGAAGATTCTATTATTTCTTTTTTTTCCATTTTAATTTAGCATTTTTCAAAGCAATTACTAAAAAGGAGTAGGGCTTACCTTCAATCTTAAGTGCCTCTGTTCTCTAAGTGGAAAAGCAGGAGTAATTTCCTACCAGAAGTGCAGTGGAGTTGCAGCTGTAAGAAGGAGATAGAAAAACAAGTACGTCTGTAAGTCCAGGAGCTTCCATTGCCTGCATAATGCAAAGCAATAAACTTACACTGCTAACTTGAGGCCTCCAAGTTCAGAAATACTTCTCCAAAATGCAGTTTGGCTTATAAAGAGTTCAACTCTGTTTATGCAGAGCTTGTGATGAAAGTGGGTTGAAGGAATGTGTGCTCCTCAGTCTCTGAATGCAAATTAAACAACAGTGGTCCCAGGACCAGCTGCAGCAGGGGAAGTCCCCAAGGGGGGAGGGTGCTGGAAGGTAGATAGGGTAGTCTTGGAGACGACAGAACTTTACAAAAATCCATCTACCACTTCAGCATCTGTCAGGGTTTCTCTTGAGCAATAGCAACAAGCTAAATTTGCCATATGTATTTCCTGAGAGAAGCCAGTGGTAACTGATGTTTTGATTTTTGATTGTGCTCCTGTGAAACTGCTCAAATCTCAGTTGTAGTTTGAAAATACTGCCCTATCAGAGAACCAAAATGAATTTACCTTCAGGATTGTCCCCAAGGTAAGATTGTAATAAAATTTTTAGCCCCTGCACTATTATAGTGTAGAAAATATGACTACACCTGTTTCTCTTGCGCATCTGTCAAACATTTCATGTGTCATTCTAGTATATATTCTGAATAAGTGAACTTCCCAGACCATGGCACTGGAGTGAGGATGTTCCGAAGAGTGCATATGGATTATACCCCTCTGCAAGAAGTCCCGTGTGTTAGAGGAATCATTCAAGCACACTCAGCAGTGCTTTCACTTTGCTGTGTCTTGCAGTCACAGCTAGCAAAATGAGCTAGAAAAAATTTCACTTGTTGTCTTTGCTTTCCTTTAGCTTGTAGTTGGAGCGTTAAATGCTTTCTGTATAAGGCTTACATGCTTCACCTTGCATGTGCCAGTGGCTTAATAAGAGCATCTGCTGTCTTTCTGTAGCAAATCTGATGATTTTTCTATGCACATATATTTAGTTGTACATATAAATAGAATCCAGGCACTGTTAGATGCATATGAAAGTGAATGTCAGATTGAAATGGTAACATATGAGGTTTTCTGCCATTCCATTTATGAAGTATCAAGTTAAAAACAAAGCTGTGAAGTAGCCAGAAAAACTTTTTGTTTCTGCAGCCAAAGGCATATGCTTGTACAGCCTAACCTAATTAGAGTGGTCAGTATTTCATGTGTTGTATCGTTGTCTACAAGCTTTTTTTTTTCATTATGGTTGAGTTTTACACAGCAGAAAGTAGGAAGGCACTGCTCCAGATGTCTGGCTCCTTTCACCGACTTTGTTGCTGTCTACAGCAAAATTTGAGTTTTAACTCTACAGAGCAAATTCCCTTTGAATCTTTGGATACCCTTAAACAGTATAGTACTGGAGTATGTGTAAATGTCTACAAAGTACAGTGATTGGAGTGGCTGGTTTAAGAGGAGCTATAAAATGGTTCCAGCTGGAGTGCATTCTTGAGGTAAGCTCAAAATGCACTCCAAATTGTCAGCACACTACTCAGAAAAAACACAAGAAACAAATCATCTTTAGTGTGCTTTGCTTCCCTTAATGCACATAAGGATAGTGTAAATGGAAGCTGGTCAATTTTCAACAGTTTGTGTAAAATTGTCCCTAGGTTTTGCTTCTGTACTTCAGCCTTTGTGAATAAATGCATCACACGGCTTGTAAGTATACCTGTGTGTATTTCTGTGGTCATAATGCCGTCTATATTTCAATAAATATTGTGTATCTGTCCATTAATATTTATATGGAACGGAGAGCTTAGGTTCTTGCAATTTTTAATAAACATTGATGGTGTTACTAGTTTATACAGAGCATTCAATATGCTCCATCAAAATGGCAGCTCTAATTAGGTTCCTTGAATTAGCTAATGGATTTTGAGAAAGATAGCTTACAAAGCTCTTACAGCTGTCCAAGATATTCCTGCCATGGCAGAAAGACAAAAGGCCACTGGAAGCTGCAGATCTGAAAGTGTTAGAAATGTGGCTGACAGTTAAAAAAAGATAAATTACATTTGGGGTTTTTTTTCCTGTAAAAGTCCTAACAATGGATTAATGTTATCCTTGTAGTGGCCATTTATTAAAAACACCCCCCAAAAAAGCCAACTTTATAGTAAGGATGCATTTTGGCTCTGAGAGCTGTGCTTTTCCCTGATGCTTTGCAAATTATATGAATTCTTTTTCATTTTTAAAATGTAAGCTGTATGTCACAGAGTTACAGACACAGAGAACTTTTTTTTTTTAGTTGAGGTTGAGTTGCCTACCTTCTCTTTAGCTGGGCTAGTTATGAAAAAAGCAAACCACATAGAGGATTAGTTGCTGCCACTCTGCCAGTGGCATAGATTGGCACGTATGTAACGAAGGACAAATGAAAAAGTCTCTAGTGTGAAACTTTGAGAAGTAATTTCTGAGAGAGAATGGATAGTTACTCTGGGCTTTGAAATTTTCAACAAAATATGTTTTAGAACATGGGCAGCTACTGTGAGGGAATTCTTAGATCCTCAATTCTTCTCTCACAAGGGAGTGAATAAATGAAGACTGCACTGAATAGTCACCTTTTCTCCCTCCTGCTTTTGCTTTGTGTGTGGTAAAGAGAATTCCTGAGGGACTCCTGAATGGCTAATTCATTGGAAATTTGTAGAGTAGTTATTATTTCAGCTTTAGTGATAAGTGTAATAAACGGTAGTGCAAAAAGCAATAGCCTGTAAGTGAAAAAAACTAGCTGCCTGTTCCAGGCAGGTGTGATAGTCTTTAAGAAACAGAGTTACATTTCTACACTGGAGTTTAGCATTCAGCATTTGCTTTGTTGGATTGTTAAAGCTGCTGTAAATGGAGTTCAGAGGGGCTGATAACCTGCTCTGTGTTGATGTGACCTATCTATTGTAAATATGCCAGCTGCTTTACATCAGTAAAGTAAAATGCCCCCTCCCAAGCTGTGTTGTAATACAAAGTGCCAAAAAAGGCAATTTAAGTACTTTGCCATGTAAATCCTGGTGAAATTACCTTGGAGAGAAGGCCTTCAATTATGCCTCACATGACTTCTGCATGGTGGATAAAAGGCATAATTGATATCATCTTTAGTGAAGAAACCAGAAACTGTTGCATTGTCTAGAGGCTACTGAAAATACCAGGAAAATCTGTTTTTCATTATTTTCATTGTGTATTGTTTATAGAGAGTTTGGTTGTTGTCAACAGCTGAGTCCCTAATCTCCCTGCTTTCCTAGCCCTTCAGAGACAAGTGCACATCTCACACAACAAGACAGCAGTAAACTGGTCCCGTGCCAGAAACAGACATTGCCATTAACCAGCCCAAACTGGAAAGGCATCTTTTCTTATTATTAGTTAAGATCTGGTGATTGCCTTCTTTGATGAGGCACAGTACATTGAGCAGAAAAAAGGAAAAAAATTACCTTTCTTTGAAATAAAGATGACAATCTGGCTACAAACAAGAAAATGTCTGCCTTTTTCTCTTTCCTTTCTACTTGATTGCAAATAATGTGTTTCTGTTAGAATAGCATATACCATATTTGCTTACAGTGAAGTTCAACCTCAGTGTGCCAATTTTGTTTCCATAAAACAACAAATTAGGCTGTACCTCCCATTATTCCTGGCCATCTGTAGTCAACTTTAAGTTATAAAGGGGAGAGTAATGCAGATGAGAAGTGGCTGGTTTGAAAAGATGATGCTCATTTGAATGTCTAGGCCGTCTGCCATGACAAACAGGAAAAGGTGTTGTATGTCATGTGAAGGGAGGGAAACCTAAAAGGTTGCCTTGTGTCAAGCCACTGAGAGATATTTTATAAACAGTCTGGAAAAACTGAAAGTGATACAAATCTGTTGGTCTCAATCTTCAAATGGTTCTTTTGAGGCTTCTGTAAACATATTGTGAGCTATTTGGGGAAAGAAAAGGTTAATGACATTGCTAATTCATATCATGCAAGGTTCTTTTTCCTTCTTTCTTCCTAATGAGTCTGTAGGAACCTGAGAATATCATCTTCTCTCTTCCACTAAGCTCCTAATGTCAAGAGGTCAGTAGTGATGTTACAGGGTCAATAGGCCTCAATTTACATCCAGACAAATGGTAGTCATGTGCTGCCCTGGGAGGCTTTGACCTTTTGGACAGAAGTGGATGTACTGCTTTTATGTTCGCCTAAAGAATTGAAGGATGACACTGAAGCACAGTTACGAGTTTTTAAAGTATTAAAAAACAGATTAAGATTCAGGGACTTCAATATACAACTAAGTGTAAATGGCTTCTTGTGTAATTTGTTTTTCTGCAGTTTGTTTACAAATCTTTATATGTGTATTTATGTACACATAAATACATATAAAGAGAGAAACACATCCATCTAATGCTTCTCGTGTCAGTCCATCTATGCAGACCTTCTCAGATAGTCTTGCCTAAATGGAACAGTACTCAAAGTCTACCTACCAGTCACTTTGCACTAGAGTCCAATTCAAGTGTCCTCGTAGAGCCCCTCTCCGTTGAGAAAGACAGTAGTTGTGTGTACATCAAGTATGTTCCTTCCCAAAGCAAGAAAGCAGGTGTTGTGGAGACCAGTAAAGCCGATGCATGGTTCCAGTTCCTAGAAAGATGTCATTCTTAACTCGGGTCCTCAGTGTGGGGTGTGTGTGGCCAAAACCCGGGCTGGCTTTGGCTGAGCATCAGAGGTGATTCCTGAATGTACAAGGCAACATCAGTGATGTCAGCAAGGCATTTCTGACAAGTCGTTCCTTGCAATACCATTTCCTTACTCAAGTGCATGTGAAAACAACAAGTGTTCATTTCTCTCTAAAATCCCTTTCTCTTGGTGATCACAAAGATGAAAGCTGAATTACAGTAGAATTATGTTCTTACCATTGATTTTCTTTTTATTACTTCCCACCATTCTTTTTATTCCTTCTTACTGTTGAGTTTGCAAAAATATCTTCATAAGAAATGTGATACTTCAGGATAGAAATGCAAGGGCTGGAACTGAAAGAGAAACTTACTCAAATATTTATTTGTTATAACTTCAAAATGAAAGTTTTATCCTAAGTGAAAGATACTCTTACATGCTCTGTTGGACACTCTTATACTGTGTATCTTTGTAGACCACTGTGTTCCTTTCAGTATGTAAAATTAGTTTTGTTTTTTAGCAGATCATGAATGGAAGATTGTCCATTCTCTAGAGCCTGTGAATCACATTTTGTCTTGGATTTGTTTGTAAATGGAAAATTCTCTAAAAGAATAGTTTTCCTTTTTCTTTTTCTTCTTTTTTGTTTGCTTGTTTTGTTTTATTTTAACTTGGAAGCACCAGTCGTTTGCTTAGGGGACTGACAGTCAGCTGGTTGAAATTACTGTTTGAAAGAAGTGGCTGGCAAAAAAGTCCTGTGCAATATTAATGTGTTTAGGAAAACCACTGGAAACAAAATGTTTATTGCCTCTTTAAATGCACGTTTATATATAGCTTTAAGTGGTTCATCGTACTTCATATGTGCAACACTTGTTTTTAATTTTGTGTTATCAAGAAAGTTGCAGTAAGAAGTCACTAATTTAACAAATGTCATTTGAACTTGAATGATGGAGACCCAGATTAACAACTCAAAGCAAGATCACATAGGAGATTTTACTGTTCAAAACCTGAGCCATACATATTAAATACCAATTATGGTGTTTCAATTCTTTGAGAAAAAACCCTAGTATATCATATTCAGTATACAATATTATTGCTGCAGTGCTTGTTCATCTCTCTCTTCAGAGATGATGGGGAGAAATTTCACAGTAATATTTTACATAAGGTCAGAGAGCATGAAGCTCCGTCTCTGCTACGTTCTTGTCCCCTTGTGCCTTGGGCTGTCTGTTCCAGCTGTATTGCTTGAGAGGCTCTTCCAAAGGTGGGCCCTTTGCACTCACAGTGGGCAAGGTGGGCCCTGCGTGGCGCAGGGAGGGGAGGGTGATTTCTGGCCATTGTTTATCCCGTTGGTGGTACAGCCCCAGCAGCTAGACTGCAACCATCATGTTGGTTCGAACAATAGCAAAGACTTGTTTTTCTCCTTCTCCCAAGCCAGAAGAAGTCCTTATTCTCCTAGTAAGGACTGTATTTAACAAAACTACACAGTGACTGACAGGATTGTGCTTTTTCCTCATTTGAGTGTTCACGTAAGTTAGTTGGATTTTTTTCTATTAAAAAAAAAACAAAAAAAACAACTCTTGCAGTGTGTGCAGCTTTATTGGAAGAACTGTTGGACTTCTCTTAAGTTTCTTTATGGCTTGGGATTTTGAACGTGTTTCTTACTATTGTTTGAAATTGGCACCTGTGTCTTCACAACTCTTTCTGCAAGTTTCTCAGAGATTTATTCCTACACCCTAGACATTATTTTAGAACTTCCCAGTGTCAGCTGCTTCTGAATCAGTCTCCTTACATGTAGCACAATTTCAGGAAATCATTCTGAAAACAACTGGAAAATGCTGAGTGAATGGTTTTCTCACAATCTTGTGACACAGAGAAGTCAGTGAGTACATTAAATTTTGGATCCTGGGAACATGTGATGGTGGAAGGAATGGTAAATGTGTGCTTGCATGGTTCTCTGAAGAATGTATAGCACAGCTCCAGACCCATGTCAGAGAAGCAAGTGTGCACATGTGTGAGAACTGTAGTATTTTTATCTCCTCAAGGAGAGAGCACTGCATTAAATGTAAAGTTATTGTAAAAGAAATCTGTCCACTGTACTTACTGGGCTTGCTGAAAAGCTTCAGTAGGTGTCCTTAATATGAGCTGACTTTGATTGGAGTATTGTTTTTATATTTCTTCTGTAGGCTCAGGTTCCTTTTCAGTATAAATGGTCATGCATCTGAAACATTTGAACTGGTATTCATCTGCTGTTTCCCTGCCTGAGAACCACTATCTGATCAAACCAATATTTTTTAATTATGTATTTATAGGCAGATGGGAGAATAGTTTACAGTCAATGTATGATCTTCTCTGCAAATCTTGGAATATTGTGTTGGTTTTTTTTTTTAATATTGCCTTATCAGTTTCTTTTTTTTTATTACTGATGACTTCATTCTGTTTGAATTCAATGCTTCAGTTTCTTTGGGGTAAACTAATAGATTATGTATGCGATATTTGCACAGTGCTGATTGAATTCATCTGGTGAGTTTGAATGTGGTTCATATATTCACATAATTGTCAGGAGCCAAGTTGAAATTCAGAACTGTTTCATGAGCATTGCACAGGGCATCATATTTATCTCACTTCACTCAGGAGTGGGTAAAACTTCCATGGTGAGCTAGAATGCAGCTTTTTCAAAAGCCAGTGCCTTTTACATTTGTGCCTATAAACTGGTGGAGAAAAAAAAAATTGTGGAGCTTTAACTGTATCCTGAAAATATGAAGCAGATGTGCTGACCAACCCTCTTCCTACCTGTTCCCTTCACTTTTCTACCAAATTCTGAACCTGCTGGCCATTTTTGACCAGACTTGGCTGGTGACTTGATGTTCAGGGGATACTGGAACACAAAGTTTCACTAAGTGCAAATAAGCAGCCTGCTAGAGACATGGATAAATGCTCTTGCTGGGGAGAAACACTGCAATGTGAACCATTATCAGACACGAGAGAAGCCACAGGAGAGAAGCACAGGAAATCAGACTTCACGGAGATGCTTGTTTCCACAGAGATTATGCTTGTGTTTTCACACTAATCCAGATGGATAACTTTCCATGTGCTGCTATCTTTCATTCAAATGTTCCTTCTCATTCTCATGGTTAGGGCTTGTAGTTTAATACCACATGGCAGAGGTTTGCCAAAGCAAAATCTGTCAGGCCCTGTCTTGTAATATATATAATGAGTTTGAACTCTGCAGCACCACTTTCCCTCACTGGCTCAAAGGGTTTGAGCAGAAAGAAGTTCACCTACAGGAGATCTACCATCAGTGGAACACAGGCTCCTGACTGTCTTACAATATATCAATCTCAGATTTAATTTAAAAAGGGTAGGGGAAAACCCAGTGTGTGTGGTATTTTCAGATTGCCTCTTCAGCCAAAGTACCTGGTGGTAAAAAGTGGGTTAGACCACTGGTGACAGGTGCTGTACAGTTTGCAGAGAGCTGCAGGGATACAGATTGGCTGGAATCAAACTAGTCCTATTGCCTGTATTTCAGTGATTCCCTCTTAGCTATTGCTGCTTTGGGCAATGTTGTTGGAAAAGAAACAGGGACATACTTTGGGTCTTATCTGTAAGTCAGCAGCCCTCATTAAACACTTTATCTGTACTCGTAATGTCAGGGGGTTTCACAGGTATTCTACTACTCATGAGCTATGGACAAAGCTTTACTGTTCTAAGTGATAGTCCCCATTAGCTAGACCTCGGTTTCAGTGTTTTGCAAACTGGAAATGGTTCTCCACTATTTGACAAGATTCATGCAAGGAACAGAGGCATTTATCTGTGGAAGGAATAAAGGTGAAGAGGGAATATACTTTTTTTTTCCCCCTCAGTAGTCCACAGAGTTTGTGCAAGCTTTCTGTACTGTCTTGGCAGATCACGAGAAAAATTTCATGTGCTCTGGAAGATTTCAGTAAGTCAGCCAGAGAAGCTTTAAACCTCTGGGACTTTGTAGGGTGGATGGATAACTTAGGCTTCAGAAAAGGAAGTAATTTGATTTTTCATGGAAACATACTGATGCTGCAAGTAACCATTTCCAATCCTAACTGCATACTCAGTTGCATTTGCAGCCTACGTGGAATTTCTCTTAATTGGTAGTTAATTTCTAACCAGTCTAGATTGCAGATACATACTAGAAACTAAGTATTATTGAACTGATGGGTTTATGTCCAATATTTTGTATGTGCTGTCCAAATTCAGTTTGTTATGCGAATCCTATAAAGGGCTTCACTAGATTCTGGCATACTCGTAGTGGAGTGCGATGTAGCAAGATGCTCTAGCGAGTCTGTGCTCATGTGAGCAAATCTCTGTCTCTGTAGTCCACTGATGGTGAGGCAGAGTTAAAGTTGTAGATTAAGAGAATATATATGGGCTGCAATAACAATGGTTTGAATTTAGGAGCAGCCACAAATTAATTGTATAATTGAAAATTTCCTGTGAGTGCCAGTAAATGCTACTTTGCCATACAGTCAGTACTCACCCCAGTGCTGACTACAGCAGGGTAGAACTAGCTGCAGGAAGCTTTTAATTTATTAGTTTTAAATATGACCAAAGTTTTTGAATTCTTAGCCATTTTCAGGATTTTATTTAACTTCCTGGTTATAGCTTGAGCTTCCACAGTTGTACAAGCCAGCTGTACATGGAAGGCATGTGTTTAACTTGATAAACTAAGAAACTCCACTGGATTTACCAGAGCAGTTTGCCGTGTATGCAGTTCTGCATACGAGTCTTTGTGAATTACTAAGTGAATTACCGTTTAATTACAACTTTAAAAAGATGGTGTCAAGATTTATAGTGTGTTTTCCCATGTCTGGATTTTCACGGTTGATGTTTGAGTTCTTAATATACTTGGGAGGGAGTCTGTTTTTTTTTTTATGAGACAAAACTTTTCTATGCTTCCCTGTGAATAATAGTTTATTCTTTAGAACTTCTGTAATTTTAGGGAAATTCCACATTTAGCATGGGAGCAAAAGAAAACATTTTTGTCAGCTTATCATCATCATCATCATTATTATTAAAATATTATAGTCATTTATAGCTGCTCACAGGAATGTTAAAAGTTTTCTTGTGCTCCCCATCTGTCTGCATCCATCTGTTGTCTCTTGTCTTGTACTGGAATTGTTAAGTTCTTTGGACAGGGATAGCCTTTTTTAAAAAGAGATAAGTTTACAATTAGCAGCTTTGTCAGTATAAGGAAGCAAAAATATGGCTGATATGGGTCAGTGGGAACTATGCAAATCAGGAAAATCAAACACAATCCCTTTGTCTCAGATCTGGCAATTCTCTGTGTGTACCTGGTGTCGGATATATGTGTTCCTAGGAGTTTCATTTATTTTTTTTTTCCCCTCAGTGGCTGTCCAGGTGGTGGGAATGCTGATCGTATCCAGAGGTTGCGGAAGGAGTACCACCAGGCCAGGCGGGAGGGCTTGCCTTTCTACGAGGATGACGAGGGGAGGACGCAGCTGTCCGACTACGACCAGCGCTGGGTAGGTCCACTGTGGGATGCAAAGTGCTTTAGCAACATTCAGAGTTCGCAGAAGGTGCTGATTTGTTTGTGTTTTCCAGAAATCCTATATCAGTTTAACGTGAATTTAGGGAGTTCACAGAAATGGAGAAATCCCTAATGCCAGCCCACCAAAGAAAATGTTAATAATGAGAACTTGGCTAAAATTAATTTGTCTGTTCAGTGTTTGATTTAGGCCCAAGTTGCCTCCATTAAGCCTGAGACAGAGAGTCACTGCCAAATTTTGTCATGTGTGGTAGCATCAAGGCTTTTCAGATGGATTTGTGGCACTCTAGCTGTTCATCCAGTGATTCTCTGGGTTAACAAGAGCATTAGGAGAGCAGACTCTGACTGTGCTTAGCTGTAAAGTGAGAGGGAGGAAATAGAGGTGAATCTGTCCTATCCTTCCTTCTGCACATGGGACAGTAGCAGTCTGGCCACATTACAGCCTTCGTAACTTTTATAAAGTGGAAAATGTAATAATTTGCTCCCCCGCATCAAATTTCTTAAAATATTCTATGAACACACTAGAACTGATGCAGGCATGGTGTATTCCCTGTTTTACATCTTGGACTCGCACTATACAGAGACACATTATCTACCCCACTACTGAAGAATAACCAATAACCTATAGAAGAACCAAAAATTAAATCAATAGCGCCAGACTTTTGAATGTGTTAGATAAACGCAACAGCCATAGTCTATGGGTACTCAAGAGCTCTGCTGTAGCAAGTTTTGAACTTCGACTCTGTCTCTTTAGAAGTAATTATAATCAACTAGCATTCAAAATATAGCTTTGATAAAATGCAATTTATGCTAAATTCAAAATTTTAGTTTAAAAAAAGACAGAATTATGTAAAAATCCTAAGAATCTATATACGTCTGAAGTTTGAACTAACACTGGTTTTAATGTCTCCGAACTATCTAGGTGAATGCTGAAATGAAACCTGCAATGACTGCAGCTATAGTACAAAAAATCCTATGCAAGAGTAGACTTTATTGAAATCACAGAGATGCAGAGTTAAAAGGGGTGTTTTTACATAAATTATCATATATATTTGTTCATTAACTCCAAAACTGTTGTTGTATATATTATTCTGATTCAATTACCAAAAGTGTCATCTTCAGTGAAATAATTCTTTCCTTAAAGCAGTTAACTTTAATCCACTGCCTTAAATTTTGTGACCCAAATTTGTGAGTCAATGTACCTGCCATTCTTCTTCTGAATTGCTTTTGTAAACTAAAATAAGAATATTCATCAAATGTGTCTTCCTGTTGAAATTCTGTGTTGTGGTAAGTGTCCTGACAGGCCTCAGACTGGGTCAGTGCTACCTCTTCAGTAACCTGAGGATTTCTGCTTCTTATCTGAAACTGATAAAACTTTATTAATGCTCAGATGAGGTTGAGATTTATGATCTAGTGCAGTTTCACAAGATTCACGAAGGTTTCTTCTAGGTAATCTTCTATAAGCCTTTCCTATTAGGTATAATGCCCAGAGATGACTGATTTCCAAAGCTTTGCTTTTCCCATGTGGCATGTTGTCCTTAATCACAGCACCTGAAAGGGTGCTTAAAGTACCTCAATCATGAAATGGTTCATAATAGTGGTGCCAAGATCGTTACTTTTTGTCCTTCCAGTGCAGAATATTTGTAAACAGTTTTCTTGTAAGGAGTGGCAGTCTGCTCAAAAATCAGAGTTTACCTTGAGGGCTTAATACTCTGAAGTTTGTTGCTGCAACAGTCCTTCTTGTTGAAGTAGTTTATGAACTTTAAAGACTTCTGTTCTCTTCATTGCAACACTATCACCCATTGATCCATCCAGCTGTGCTTTCATAGGCACTGTCTTTTAGTCTGGAAAATACTGCAGCCACGGCTTGCTCTCTTTCTTTGCTCTCTTTCAACTCATGGCTGAAAGTTCTACTCCTGCGTATAGTTTTACCCTTAAAGTACCTATGTTACAATCTACAGAAACAGAAAAGAAGGAACAAAAATAGAATCAAAATATTAGAAAGAAAAACAAATGTCTCAAAGCATTTTACCAGGAGATAGCTTTTAAGCAATGCCATCATTCCCCTCAGGCAGCTGACCCACAGCAGTACTGTGGTAACACAGATTGAACAACAGCTGATTTTTTTTCCACCTTTACTTATCTGATTTTTTCCACCTTTACTTATCAGTGAAGACACATGCTGATGACTAATTGCATAATTGCGAATAAATAAAAACTTACTCTAATCTTCAGGATGTCAAGTCTTTCTTTAAAGAGACAACAGACAGCTGAAGAGGAGGAAAACCTTCTGGTAGAAGTTTTCTTTCTTCTAACAGGAGGTTATGGCACAAGGGAAGCTGCAGCTGGAAAAGAAATGCTGGGTCTCTGTATTTTTAAGACTTGATGAGTCCTTTCCTTACTTTTCTCAGTCAACTGTTTTTACCTAAGCCAACTTTCTTATAAGATGTCTTTCTAATGTACAGCAGCTGCTGTAATCACTTCCCACCATCTCATGAAAAATGCAGATAAGTTGGGGAAAGCAGAGGATAATTTGAGAAGACACTATCCCATGGCAAATCAACAGCCTCAAAAATGGACCCTGGGTCTTGTCCTCCAAAATAGTATCTGAGAACTCATGAGGCAAATTTCTATCTGATAAAGCTGACATTGACAAGTGGCCTTTAGCTGACACTGTTAATGGGACAGAATTTCTAATAGAAGGGGTATTTCTAACAATCTACTTTTTTTAAGTGGGATAAATCAAGTTAAAATGCAGAGCCGGCTGAAAAGCTAGCATTGTAAGGGAGAATGATCTCATGACAGGCAATTGGGATCCATAAATGTTTTAAAAATAAGGTCAAAAATTCATTTTAAATAGGCCTGCTATTCTCTCATCATCCATTCCTCCCCCCTGCATCCATTTTCCAATTCTCTGTTCTTCTCATCTGTTGCTGGACGAATTTTTTGCTCTCTTTCGCCTTCATTCTGCTTTCTCTTCCCCACAGTCTTTTCCTTTTCTTTTTGTAAGAAACTGAATAATTCAATTTAGTGTGTCTCCATAAACAGACAAATGTATATAGCACTGTCTCTGCTATAGAGCCAGACCCTTTAAAATTCTTTTCCAATTCCATTGTGCTTTGGTTTGTTGTCAAGTTTTGCATCCTTTGGACTTTCTCCACCCCTTCCCCACCCCCAACACCCACCCTCTCTTTTCAGGTTTATAGCTAGGATAAATGATAAACCAAATTCTTTATGGTGGATCACAAAGCTTAAAGTAAACCTCAGCTAGTTAGCTAAAGGACAGGCTGATAATAAGTATAAACATTGTCTAGGAAAATGAATGCCTTTTGTTGTCAGTGTAAAATGAGATTACCCTAAAATTTTCTGACAGCTAGGGAATATTGGGATGTATCAGCTCTAAAAAGGGTTTAGGCATGTGCATACATGCTCATGTCTTAGTGGGACATCAGATATTCAAAGCACTCATGAAGATGCCCAATAAAATCCTAATCTAGGTCTCCCAAATGAGGCAGACGTCTGTGTACTATTATCATAGCTGCAGTATCAGTCAGACCCTGAAAGAACTGTGTAAGAATAAGCTGCAAGAACTTATTCTCTCTAGGAGCTGGAAGGCTTTTTCACAGGCAGTCTTTTTC
Organism: Sitta carolinensis; assembly: GCA_032173965.1. NCBI lineage: Eukaryota > Metazoa > Chordata > Aves > Passeriformes > Sittidae > Sitta > Sitta carolinensis. The sequence continues at coordinate 25,623,831 of CM063288.1, forward strand.
AGGGCTTTAGCGTCACAGCCTAATAGCAGATCATGAGAAATAGCTAAGGAGCTGTCAAGAGAAAGCCACGCAGTTAGCATCTGCACTTGTATTTAAGGGCATTTCAATAATGAGGAATTAATCATCTATTTGAGGATTTACTTGGATTGTCTTACAGACTTTGTACAAATCCAGTTACTTAAAACATCAATTCTTTCCTTCAGGATGGCAGTAAATCATTGAAACTTTATCTTTTTAATGTACATTCAAGGACTGCATGTAACACTGGCCACATTGGAAATAGTTTTTCACCTGTTAGTGGCCATGGCAGCTTCACCATAGAGACCCTTGGGTTAACTGGTTCTAAAAGCCATTTCCTTACTTGCAGATAGGTTTTGCAAGCATGTAAATAATCTAAAGATACAAGAAAACCTATCTCTGGATACTGGTTGTGAACATTTCAATTGAAATAAACCTGTAATCTACTGAGTTTTGTCAGTTCCCAGTTGAGAGTAGGAAAAAAGAATCATGCCTGTGTGTGTTAAAGGCCACGTACTTTATTGTGTGCCTGGCAGGATTCCAAGCCTAAAATCAACGAGAACAAAGAAAGGAGCATTAATAACTGCATTATTTTTCCATAATGTGTCAAAGGGTTCTGTGCTTCCTTCAGGATGAATAAGGAGGTGTTTGTACTTTTCATGATCAATTAATTCCATGTTCAGGATGTTGCATTTCAAATAGGTTAGGTTCCTAAAACACACAAACATTTGTGTTGGACTATGGTTAGAAACCAGAATTCCAGCTTCTAGAATAGTAACATTCCTGTCTTCTAGCGCAATGGGAGAAGCTGACAATTTTATGTGAAACCATATAGCAGAAACTGATGCAAATTCCAGACTTTCTGAGTCCACAGACTGTTAGTAGAAAACATTAAATAAAAAGGAAAAAAAAAATACAGTAACATATTTAAAGTATAGCTGCTTTGAGAACTACAAGTTGGAAGTATTTGTTATAATACTAATTGAGAGTACACAAAATATTTTATTAGAATGTACAGTTAACTTACTGGTCGAGAATTTTTTATGGTCCCAAATTATCTCTGCTTAATGAAGGTTTCAGATTGAGATGTATCGTACAGACCTGTTCTAACTAAGCAGAGCGATTTTGAAATTTACAGACCAGCTTTTGAGGGTAGTTTTGGGGGAAAATTATTTGGGAGAAATCCCTGCCAAACCTCATATGAAAAATAAACTATTCCAAATGGCACATGCAAGGAGAGCCAAATTCAATTCCATTAATACTAGTAATAAAGATTGACTTCTATAACTTGTTTGGAATCATTCCTACTTATACAAAGGTTAGATTTGGCACACATTATCTGAACCAGAGGGGAGCCTGAAATGCTCATGTCTTCATGCATACACTTTGTACATGCTCTCATTTACCAGGGGAAACAGTTCTGGTGCCATATGTCATCTTATCAAAGCTCATTGGTACCGTTTGTACTCTCCAATATTATGTGAATTCCAGAAATTTATGATGCCATCTATTCCACAAGGTGCCTCTGCATACAGCTGGGTTTTGTTGTTTTTCAGTGCAGGAGGGTGATTCTGAGGAAGACAAACACTAACCATTTCTCTTATTTCATATGAGTTGTTGAAAGAAATCGGACAAAAACATGTGGTGCTGCCAGGCTGTGGCTGTCCTTGCAGGCTCACAGTACTGAGAGATTCCAAATGTGCCAGCAATCATGTCCCTTGCAGTTAGGACAGGTTCTTCTGATGTTGCCCAAATGGAGGATTTGAGTGGGGCATTGCAGAGATCATGACAGCTGCCGTGGATCAACTTGATATGATATGAAGGGCCCTAGAGGTTTTCCATTTTATACATTTTGCCTAATTTGCCAATATGTCGAGGAAGGCAAGAAACAAATCTCTAACTGATAATCATATTGATGAGGGGAGTTTGTGAGCAGGTAATCCATGTTGTTTAGTATGCTGAACAGTTATTATGTATAAGCCCATAGCCCACAGCTCTGCAGCTTTTATCTGTTGGCTTTTTATTCTGTAGGGCAGAGACAATGGGCACAAATAGCCTTTTTGGAGCTCACTGGGTCTTCACAGTTTGTTTTGGGTTTGACAAGCTCCTGCCAGCACAGGCTTCAACAAGTTTCTGTCTCCTTGTTGGTCACTCTGTAGGCTGGGGACTGTGTGGCCACTTTCCCTGGGCATGTGTGCATACTCTGCCAAATCTCAGGGCAGTGCCATGTGGGGAAGCTGGAAGAGGACTGAGATTTTAACACCCAGCCGTCACACATGGGGCTGCCAAAGCCAGTACTTTGCACCCTGAGCTTTTCCCTCCCTTTCTTAGCCTCGGTGATACTTCTCTGGGACAGCTTGGTCCCGACCCAGCAGCTCAGTGCCCCACACACCAACAGAATCAAATACAGCTGCTCCTGGGCCCGACTACAGGGGAGGGGGGAAAGAAGGCTTCCGTTTAAAATTGACCTCCTCTTCTTAGGCCATTAGTAAGAGGCCTGCTTCAACTTCTGGAAGGGGGCCCCAGTTACAACGCTCACCTTTTAATCACAAGACAAGTCTGTTATGCCACTGAAATGCATGTCTGAAGCTAAGCATGCATTTAGGTATTTATTGGATCAGGCCTGAAATTAGGCCTCAATCCTGACCCTTTAGGCACAAGCTTTGGCCTTTACAACCAGGTATCCAGTGCATTCGTCAAATACATGCTGACATGGCTGACTTCTTTTTCAATTCTTGCAACTTAATTTCCCTGTGTTGTGTTCATGTTCAGTGTTGCTGATTAAAAAGAAATCTCCTCTCTAAACCATTCCTATGATCCAAAGAGTTGCCCGGCTACTGTTGTCTCAGACAGCACCCCCCTTCCTGAAGATGCTGGTCACTGTCCAGCTCTGCCTGCTAGGGATAATATCCCACTAAAACAGAGAGTGGTTTGGAAAAAGGACTGCAAAATTTGTCCATTTAACATCAAGGAAAGGAGAATGACCTCAGTGAGGCAAACAGCGATGATGGCCCAATGTGTGCAGAGCTTGGGGGTCAAGGGCTGAGCTTGAAAGAAGCTGGGTCAAGTAATATAACTATGTCATTGAGGCTGTTAGGGACCCCAGATCTTGTATTTGTTATAGTTAAGTATGTGACAGAAGCCAACTGAAATAATGGACTTTTCATTACTTTTGATTTCTGGATTGAGTTCTTCTGTTGTATAACTGTGCAGCACTTCTCATTACTGCAGCGCAAGATCTGAGGTGGAGGCCTTGGGTCTTCTTGGGTTTTGCTGAAGCTCCCTGCAAAATGCATTAGCAGAGCTGCTTGTTAAATTCCATCCTAGCTGCAGCTTCCGCAGTCAGGGTGTCAGTGCTCTGGCTACATTGTTGTCTTGCAGTTAGAAAAACACTAAAAAGTTCAAGATTTTTTCACAGCCAAGGTACTAAAGTAATTAGAATGTATCAGTGGGTTCTGGGTATAAGCAATTATCTGTGAATATATAAAGGCCCTATTTTTCTCAACAAACAGGCGACGTTGCTATAATTATTTAAAATGAAAAAGAAAGTCAGTGACTCAGACATGGAGAGATTGGGTGGATAACTTTATTAGTTCCCAGTCTAAGGTCTGTAGTGCAGATGCTAATCTAATATCAAGACTGCATTAAAATAAAGTACAAAATATGGAAAAAGAGAACTGCATTTACCCCTTAAGGCTGGTGCTGTACATAACTTTGACTGTTCCCCTCAAGGCCAGCTCTCTTCAGTGTTTAGCTCTAAGTCTGTCTCTTAACACTGGAAAGGTGAGCACTAGTGTCTTCCTTCTTGCTCTGTACAGAATCTGACTGGAACACATTCCTTCTATCAAATGTGTTGAGTTTTGTGAAGTTCTGCAAAAGTTAGTAATCAATTTAATCTTTGTTTGCATTTGGGTTTTTAAAACTTCTTTAGTGTTGTTGCTTGGTATAGTAAATTGAATTTGTAAGCAGAAATTTCCCAATGCAGAATGGCACCATGCAGCCTAATCTGAAGGGTTGATTTTTATTTGATTTTTTTGTGTGTGTTTTTTAGACACTTATCAAGGGGTTTTTTTTATATTAAACAATCGTTTTAAAACACTAAACACTAAGTAAGCAGGCACAACACATACTCCTGTCTGTGTTTTTGCTGCTTTTTCCTCATCAAATGGCCTGACTGTTGTGTTAAATGTCATGTTGCCCAATATTAAGTAAAGTCATTTCAGCTGAACAGTGTGTCATAAGTCCTGTATAATAGGAGATATTGAGTCTTCTGTAATCCAGGTGATATTGCAATGTCTGCCTTGCAAGCAGAAATATGAGTTCTGACCCTGCTACCTCCAAGGGTGTCCTGCTGTTCAGGACAGATGATATTTGAATAATCCATTGTCCCAGAGTAGCATAGATTTCATTAAGTAATATATCAAATTCAGCATATAAGTTGTGAATGCATAAACCTGAGCAGCAGGACAAATACTGGTATCTCCTCTACAATGCAGTCTGGTCACCAGTTATAAGATTTTTCTAGATTTAGTCTATTCATCCATTTTTTTGCTAGGCTGGAATAATGATTGTCAAAATTACTATTGCAAATAATGCCCGTCTGTGTTAGGAATGCCAGTGCTGCACATGACAGCAAACAATGACAGTAGCTCTGAAGGAACCTGGGCCCTAGGAGAGCCTGGATCAGGTTATGCTTTGCACCATCAGCTAGTCCAAGAAAAGTCAGAGTAGCAGAAACCTGGAGTGAAAATTTGACTTTGAAGTTACTGTGTGACTCAAAACAAAAGGAGTCACTTGTATTCAAGAGTTTCTTGTAATGCTGTACACATGGTTATATTAAATTACATTCTATAGGTCATAATTTGATGCTAACTTCTTCAAGATAAGATAAAATTTCTAATTCGAAATACTTGCCTATGCCTTCCATCCCTGGTCTGCCATAATCAAAACAAAGTCATTCTGACAATCTAAATTCAATCTTTCCTGCGAATGATTATAGGGGAATTTAGCAAAATGCTATCTAGTGATACCCACCAGTGGATCAGTATGAACATTTACATTTGCGTTTGAAGCTAATTTTTAATGTATTTCTCTTAATTTGCTAGGAAGATACCTGTCAAGTTAGCAATTAAACTGTAATTTGGTCACTGAGGTGTTCACACAGATTAATAGATCTTTCTCTTAAGCGTATGCTCTTGGGTTTGAAATAACAGTTATACTGCGTGGTAGCATGACCCCACTTGAGTTTCACACACACATGCACAAAATCAAATTCCATCACATTTTAATGCAAATTTTACCTTTGCAAATGATGGCCTGAAAAGAATGAGTTTCCATGGTAACCTTAGGGAACACATAACCTGTTTATCATAACTTCTCCATGAAGCAAGACAGGGGGTGGGGTACATGCTTTCATGTCAGCTATATTTTTCTGTAGACCGTATTCTGTTCTAGCACATATAGACAATTTACCAAAATACTTGCATACTGTCCTAAATGAACTTTTTTTTCTGTTCTTAGAAACAAAAGCAGTTGTATGGAATAACACAGGAGGTAACTGCAATAGGCAATATTCAACTCCATTAACTGGCCTTTCAGCTCCTGCCTGTCGTTTGACAACTAGGTCAATGTTTTGAAAGACCAATCAGAAATTAATAGTTAACAGATCTCTTCCATCACTTTATCTTTTCTTCCTTTCTCTCCATGCTGTAACTTAGCCCTCAGGTATCCCTGCTGCCTTTCAAAGCTACTTTTTTTTCTTGTTCTTTTACTTCACTGCTGAAAGTACTTTTTTGAAAAATGCCTTGAAATATCTCTGAACTCCTACATTTTGGAGCTACCATGGAAAAGAATATATTGATTATACTTCACATTCAGTGCTGACTTTTAGAGTTGAGATGGTGGCTCCTGGAGCTGCCATTAGCAAGAGTGAGTTTGATGGCTGTGAGCATCTGTAAGGTTGTATTTTTCCTGCAGATGCACAATTACTTCTGGCTAAAGGAAAGTAAGTCTGCAACATTTTTTTAAGGTCATTAGGAGTAAGGAACAGATGTTGAGGTTTTTCAGAATGCTGCTTTGAAGTGCCACTTAGGAGTCAACTGACAAGACTGACCCTATAGGCAGTGATTTTTGGGACTGGAACACAGAGGAACCATTGCCCACAGTTACCCATCTGGTATCCATCTGGTACCAGCAAACAACAGACAGTACCAAATCACAGAAAAACTGTACCAACTGCTAAATTGGTATCAGCAAGCAAAGAAGGTCACCACCCAACAGCAGTTGCAAGCAGGAGAAACAATGTCTGTAACATTTACAGACTGGTATCTGAAGATCCGGAGGAACCTGATGCCATAGCATATGGAAAGCAATTCCTGTCTCTAAGCCTGCTTATGCTGATGTTGTTTGCTCAGTATTAATCCAGGTTGGGGGTGGGGGTGGGTGGTTTGGGGTTGGGGTTTTTTTTGTTAACCGTATTGAATTTGCAGTGTGGAGAGTTTTTGTCACGATGCCATTGAGAGAGCGCCTCTCTTTATTGGCATCTATGTTTAAAAGGATTAAGGTGGATTTAATACCCTGTGCTACAGACTAACCATTCAAATTCTAGGAGTACTGTTCCATAGTGGTGTCAAATCACAGTAAAAGGAGTTGAAGTTAACTTTTAACTCCATGACAATTTACTCTGCAGCTTTTCTTTGATGTGAAGTATTCTTGGGGAGAGCTGTGGCAGGGGGTTGTTTTCCAGTTTTACTGCCATCTTCCTCTTCTTCCCTTTGGTCATTTTCCCCCTTCTTCCTCCTTTTCTTTTCTTGAAGCAGTGTGCTGGTTTGTACAGTAGCTAAGTGTATAGAATCCAATAATAGAACAGTGAGAGATTTAGTGCCTCTGGCTAGGTGCTACCCCTTCTACTCTTGAGGACTTCCAGCAAGGCATGATTTTATAGACAGTGAAAGGCTTGCTCTCCCCTGTGAAGCTGCCTGCCTGCAGGAAGCTTTTCACTGTCTATTTCCACTACTTGTTCTGCAATTTAGTTCCATGCCCTGCTATTTCCTCCTTCCCTCCCCCTTTTCTTCCCTGACATACACATGCATATACCCCCTGCATGCACATTCAGCACCAACACCAGATGCAGGTACACACAGCAAAATAGCATTACCCCAATGTAATATACAATGCTCAAAAATACACCAAACATTTTCGTTTTGCCATCCTCATCATAAATGGAAATATTGATCTGTCCTCTGTTTGCCTTCCAGGTACTGACACTGTCATTTCATTTTCCCTAAAAAGAACACAAGCTCAGAGCCGAGCTGCAAAACATGGCCATTACACCTTGGCATTGGTGCCAAGAACTCTGCTGACTTAGCTAGAGAAAGATGCTGAAAGCCTGACTTTGAGAGAAAATTCAATTCAATTCACTTCACTTCATACAATGTCTCTCATGAAGTATTTCAAAATGCCTTATATCAGGAGATAACATAATGAGAAAATGCTTTAGAGAACTGGGTATTCAGATAGCAAGACAAAATGATACACAACAATGAACTGGAGTAAAAGAAAAGACGACTGTCATTTAGAAGCAGTAATCATCTGGATAAGTAGTCTTGTAAACTAATTACAGTGAGAAGAGAAGCAAAGAATGCAAGACTGGGAGGAACACGAAGCAGCTTAGTTTCAAACAGGCTAAAGCAGAGGACTTGTTTCATGGAAGGAGAGGAATGATGTACAGTATTGTAGAAAAACTAAAGGAGACCTGCTTTAGAAATGTATCCACACATATGTATGAGTATGCTTTAAATTGCATCACAAGTGTATGTCTGTGACAGGTTAAGTTATTATTAAGTTAAGTTTAGTGGCTGGGAAGAGATTAATTACTTTGGCCTGGTTCAGGGAAAGAGCAATTGAAATGCCTCCTTGTAGTAGGAAAGAATCAGTGCTGATGGGTGGTGTGGGTTTTTGGGGGTTTTGTTTTGCTGCTTTTAAGATTTTCTCTCAACTCAAGGGAAACTTCTGTTTGCCTCTAATTTGAGAATAGGTTTGCAAGTGAGGGTGTTGCAAATCTGGTGCTCATTAAAGACAATTAAGAGATAGAATTAACCAAAACATATTATTCAACTAATGGAAAAGGAAGCCACCCACAAAGACGGACACAGGCCAGGAAATGATCTCATTTTGCTTGGTCAAAGGAAATCATAGTTCTCCAGAACCAGGGATTGGGGGATCACAGAGTAAGGGTTCAGAAAGCAGAGTATTTTTTTGTGGGACTGTCTAAAAACACTTTGCAGTTCTGGCTTCACCTCCATCTTTGCGGTTTTCTCTCTCTTTAGTGTTGCAAGATACAGCAAATGCTGAGAGCTTGTTTTCTACAAAACTAAGGCAATTGCCATGTTTTTAAACTGTTATGGGAACAGCCTGTTTCCCTTTTAAAGTTCCCATCTGTGTTTGTATTTCCCTCAGTCTATTGCCTTTATAGAGAATTTTCTGCTCCCTCTAAATCTAAACCATTAGTTTCACCTCCTTCAACAAGAGGTAGGGCATTACCAAGGAGGAAAAGTAAATCCTGAGATAATCAGCGCTGCTTAATTCCACCTGGAACACTGCTGTTTTCAGTGTTCCTGGCATTCATTGCATAGAGAGAAGGGACAAGTGTCTCTGAGTATGTACATTTGTGTGTGAGCATGTGTATGTATGTATCTGGAGAGAGAGAGAGTGAGTCAGAAGGGGAGCATTTAATTGCCTTGCAATCGGACCAACCAAGTAGTGTTCTGATTGCATACAGCTGATTTTCTAAGTGAAAATCTTCAAACCTATTCAAAAGCAAAACCAAGATCATCAGTGACTCTGGAGTGTGTCTGTGTTTCTTCTAGGGAAGAGGAAGGATGGTTTGATTACTATCTCTTTTTTCCTTTGGACAAGGGTGTTTTTCTCATCCAAGGGAAATGCATTCTAGCAGCATGAACATAACTATTAATCAACACTTAAGCAATAATCAGTGAATGAAAAATGATGACCAGAAACTGAAAATGTACTTGCATAGCTACTTGGATGCTTATTCTTTGAGATCATGCCCTTGCATTTTAACATGAGCAATTCTTATAAAATTAGTGCTGATATATTCCAAAAGGCAGTGATTTAAAAAGCCAGCACTTATTTTTTCACTTGAAAAAAAATACTTATAGGGAATGATACATTAAGATCTGCATAAGTAATGTTATAAAGCTACCTTGGTAGTCTCTGAGATAGAGTCTCAGTTGATATGAACCAGTAATATCTTACAGATTTACTTAAGAGGTGAAGGTGCCAAAATCATCATCATTGGAATGCTGTATTCAAATGTATGAAGGCATGTTCAGGATACAGAGATATAAATGTTTTTCCTATGTATTTTTGCTCAAAAAGGAGATAGAGGCACCGAGAGATGCAGGTGTATGTTAGCTTTGGGAATGCCTCCAAGAGGAATCAGATGCTATTGAAATTAAAACAAATCCCCCTTGGTATTTAGCATGCTTTCCTGAATCAGGGCTAGGGTATGTGGTGGCACCCAGCAGAAACCAGTGTGACCCTTCTAGTGAGCAATACCGTGCTTTTGTTCTTCAAGATGTTTTTTGACAAACTCAGTCACGGTTCTGATAGCATCAAGTGTTCTTTGGAATAATCTCAAAACCGGACTAGTATAAAATGCTTAAAGTGAGTATGTGCTTAAGAAAAAGAAAGCACAACATTCCCTGGGACTGAGCCCAGAAAGAAGAACTCTAGGAGACTGCAAGGTCATGACTTGGTGATTAGGCCATGAACAGACATCTCTAGCCATTCATTGATTCACCTTTCCAAATTATTTAACCTGTATTTTCTGTTGACACAAACATAAAAAAGTCCACTTGCCACATTACCCAAAACAAACTAGAAGATATTAGACCATGATTTGAGAACCTCTGACAATTGTAGTCCTGAGATATCTGTAAAATGGAGCAGGAACAGAAAAACAAAGTGTCTCAGGATCTGCTGGGAAGATACTACTTCCTTCCTTCTTCTTGGGAATAAGTTTGTTTGTGACAGACAAGTCTGTAAAACAGGGAAGTTTAAAGTGTTCTCTGTCTTCAGTGGTGGAGATGGTTCTAAGAGTTCCTGTGGAACATCTTGATTTGCCATTGTAGCCACTTAGTGAAGAGAAGCACAACTAAGAATATCAAAAAGAAGTATTAAAGGTGCTGTCTTCTATCCAAACAATGGTAAAGCAGTACCAATGGGCTCAGAGAACATTAGACTCCTCTTTGAGGACTACTTCTGCCATTAAAATCAATGCAACTTAATTAAAGCAAATTATAGATAGATACATCTATAAATAAGATATTAAAGTGCGCCGCTGAATATGATAATTGCTGCATATTTAGCAATCAGCGTGTGTGTTCTGCTTTTGCCAGGAGGGATTTCTTTCAGAGGAATCAATGGAGCTTTATTAAAAACCATCCAAATTAGAGGGAGAAATGATGAGTGTTATAATAAGGCAAAATCACTGTTTCAACTTCCATTGCAAAACCAGGAAAGCAAAATATATCCCTCTTTGTGTATGTATGGAAAACATCAGGAAAATTCTTTTGAATTGTAGGCACTGGTAGAATTTTTAATCTTTACCTTTTGATGCAAAACATAAAGAAATTAGATGGAAGAAACCTTGCTTTCTGTGGAAATGGTGGAGGTCTTTGAGGGTGGGATAATGAGGATATCACAGCAGTAAGGAATTACGAAGACCCCATCGATCAACTTCCTCCATTTCACATGGACCATCCAGTTCACTGCCTTACATCACCCGCCTCTGTTTCAGCAGCTAAAGAAAGTGTTAGCAAGTCAAATTGTGCTCTTAAATTTCACTTGCAGTTCCCAGAACCAGGCAGATTTGGAATGCAAAAAATAAGTGGTTTCATTTTGATGCTTCACCTGTGTATGAAACACTGAGACCAGGGTGGGGAACAAATACACTTTTACCTCTCCATTTTTCTTCAGTTTTCTCTTAATTGAAAACAAAAACCAACTGTGTCTCAGCAGAGGGGAGACCTGAAGGTTAAAGGGCAAATTCCGTTATACCATGGCTCTTTTTGGCATGCTGAATCTCAACCCATGTGATTAGAAACGCTCACAGACAAAAGAAGAGCTTTGAGAACAGAGGTCAAACCGGCATCTGAATCAAGTCCTTTAGCAGATGATCACAAGACTATTGAAAAATGTACTAAGCAATGCAGCAGTTCTATGTGTCATGTTTATACACAGACTTTCAGGCAAAAAGCAGAACTGGGTGGCATTTTCAAAGCACTTGGATTGATGGCAAGCAGAAGTTTAACTCTGCAGCCTTCCTGGGGTGTCTCCTGTCTTACAGTGCATGTCAGTCATATTTAATACAATGGTAGTATCCTGCCATTTTTATGGGTAGAAGATCACAGTGCACAAGCTCAAGTGACTTTTCTGAGCATACACAGTGAATAAGTGAAAAATTTAGGAGTCCACAGGGCTTCTATTTTTATAAGCTTTTCCTGATCTCCCATAATTTTAAATAAGTCAGGTGTGGCTCAAGTGTTTTGCCCTAGATTCACAAACGTAGCTAAAATCCCATCAGCCTTGAAGAAGTTACATTATTGCTACTTACTTAGTGGGCAGCACACTGTCCAAATATTCTTTCTGATCTTAATGGTAATTGAAATGTTTGGAGGAGGCTTATTGTTCAGAAGTCAGAAAAAAAAAAAAAAAGGGTCTAAAAAGCCAAAGTAAAAGAACAGCAATGCTTAGCATATAAGTGAAGAATTAATCGTCCTGAATGCAGCACCCACTGTATATTATTCTTTTTTAACAGTGGGAAACTTTTGACTCTGAGTGGAAGAATAGCTGGTTAAGAAGTTTTAAAAGAACTTTTTTAACCAACTGACCTCTGCAATGATGAGGACATTTTCTATATGCAAAAATATAAATAAATACCTGTGTGAGAGGGATCAGTAACTGCAACTTTATGAGACAACCAACCTGAAAATGTCTCTGCATCATTTATTTTCCTTATAAGCAGTATCCATGGGTTTTCACTGTGCTGACTTCACTCAGGATGCACCTTGAACAGGGAGTCAGGTGAGAATCTGTGAGAAGTAGCGTCCCAGGCAAAAGCACACTGTCCTACTGAATTCTGCTGGTAGGGGCAAGGAGATGTTGCTGATTTCTACTTGCAGTGTGGTAGCTCTCACCTTGAGCTGTGTGTGGATGCACAAGAAAAAGTCAATTCTGGTTTTGTGAAGCCTAAACTTCAAAAAAGATCACTATAGTTGTTATTTTTTGTACCACAGCATCTGTCCAACCCCTAACACCTTGATCCATAAGGAAGGGGCAAGGGAGGCTTTCCTGTAGCTGCTAGAACTGTAGCCTTTAACAAATGCTCTGAGAGGAAGGCTGTGTAAGACAGGTGAGGGGGGATGAAATGCAGGATCTCCTGGGGAGAAAAACAGAGTCTCATGCACTTTTCTTTACAGTTTTCAAGAGAGTCAGAAGCTTCAGGATTAAATAAATCCTTTCTCTTCCCTTAAAGAATTATTATTCTGCAACCCCAGAATTCTCCTGTAGGCAAATCCAGACTTACTCAAAATGCCTGCTCACAGGTATAGTCTGTTTACAGCTTAAAAATAATTTGCAGATGTTTGAATACTCTAAGATATCTGTTTCTGGCTTAATCTATACTGTCCTTCAGTCTGCACTTCCACCAGCCTTGTCCTTCTGCCTGGAGCTGGCAGGGGTTTAATTAAGGATGCAGAGGTGTCATAGGATATTTTATGAAGTGATACCTTTCTATCACAGAAATCTTGTTAGCTAGCAAAAATTATTGTTTCTAAAAAAGAGAGACTTAAACAACAAAAGCATTCACTAGCCATGTATAAAAAGCACCTCTCTGGCACACAGAAAATCCTGACCATGAAGGCATTGAGTTATATGGAGGCAGTGTCTTGCCAGTTTTTATGGTGTCTTGTCTCCGAGTGTGGCCAATGCTGTGACTGGGATTCCCAAAGGGGCAATTAGGAGAACAGCCTGCTGGTACAGAGGTTCTGCTCTCCTATTCAGCTCTCCAAGGCCTTGCCTCTCCACCTGCCAAAGACTTTACTGGCTTCTTCTAACCGGATGTTGGTTTGATTCATATTTGTATCCGGTTTATTAGTTTTACATTCCGCAAAGGCCTTGGCCGTACCAATACTTTGCAAAAGTTACATTTCATAAATTGGTTGTTGTTTTTTGATAAGATAGTATTTTCTTTCCTCAATGTAAGCGTGTTGCTCTTTTAATTGCACTGATAGGATGATGGCTGTTTCTGTGTTTATCTCTGCCCCTTATTTTTGCATATTCATGTTTTGCTTGTTAGTTGAGGCCGCTCTTAAGAGATGAACTGTTCATAATGATGGCACATTTAAGTTGATGTTGTTAATTTAAACCCTAAAAATACAGGAGCATATTTTGGATCATTTTTTCTGTTGTGCATTACCATACATTTGTGAAATGTGTGTTTTACCGGCTGTCGTGTTCTCTATTGATTGAGGTGTTGGTCTCCTAAGCTCTTCCACCTACATCTGTAGGGACTCAGCTGAGCACTGCACTTTCTGTCAGCTCCCTTGCTGGTCACCTCATGGTCACCACCCATTTGGCTTTGATAAGACTTCCAGGTTTTAATCCTGTTTTATTAAGATTACTGTTTCTTCACCTAGATATGTTATGATTTTTGACACCTCGATATGTTGTGATTATTGACTGCATTAAAACTTTCGCACCTGGTCTGAGAGCCAGCTGCATATGCCCTTTTTTAGGAAAGGAGGAGAAGTTAGAATATTTGGATCTTACTAATTAGTATATTTCACACTGATTTTTTAGCTTAGTTTGTTGTAGAAGGCAGCAAAGGAATGCTTTGCTTTGACTCTTTCTGAAACCTAAATAACTTCTACTAAGGAGGTGTTTCTATTTTCACAATTTCTCTCTCTTTTCATCAGGGTGGTATTTTATTCCAGGCACCATTTTGGCACTCCAGGCTGAGTGATGATACGCTTTTATTGTCGCATGGACAGATGGAGAAGGGAAATCAGAAGAAATGGCTGAGCCTTTAATTAGCTGTGCAGAGCCAGAGCATGCTTTTCCAGTGCATTGGGGGTTTTATATAGGATATGGAGACTCAGCCGCTCGATGGATCCAAATTAGCAAAATTGTGTATCCGCCACCAGGGTGTTTCTATGGTAACTGTCTCTCAAATCATATATACAAACAGACCTGGCAGGGGCTATTGCCTTCTATTTGGTCTGTAGGAAACCATCAAAAAAGGGATGTTTTCAGGCTGAAAAAAGGCCTTGTGATGTAAATAATTTTTTACTTTTGGTGATTGGTTTAAGTTTTGGAATTACTACTTGATGCTGGCACAATTCTGAGTATTTGTGGGTTTTTTATATTGCCTGGTTGATGTTTCTCCCATTAGGTGTGAGAGTGCAGGAAACTCACATGGGGTTGTGAATGCACCATTACCAGGCTCATGCGCATAATTAATAACCTATCTACAGCTGCACAGGTAGACCATGTACTACGTGTTTTTTATGAAGAGAGACCAGACTATAGATTTGTTTCTTTTCCCCTCATTCTTCTTCATAAAACAGGAGAAATTGGGAGGGTCTTCTCTCACTAGCGTACCTGGGAACTTAAGGGAAATTATGAACCTGATGAAATTAGTAGTGTAAGTACAGACAGAGTGGCCGTGACTCTTCACCTAAGTGACTCTATAAAGTCTCTCTGCATGTTACTTTTTCTGGTGGAAAAAATGAATGAATGATCCCTTTAGCCTACTGCCCTCTTTTTGAAATATAAGGCAATTATTGTTATTTTTTGCTCATCCAAAGTCAGGCTCTGCTAGAGCATGGGTCATTCCAGATCAGAGGTGGTTTTTTCTTGTGGCTAACAGTTCTGTGAGGACACCTTTCTGTTTTGAATGAGATAAAGGAAGCTTGCAAGAGGCCTGTACTAAATAACTTTTTTCATTTACAAATATCTTGGATGTTTGATAACTGCCAAGGTGCATAATAAAATTTGTCTGGAATAATTCCTAAGCCTGACTAGTAGCTCCAAATTTCTCTTTTTGCATTGGACTTGGGTTATGTAATGTACGCAGAAATGCTTTGTAAAGGTAGATAACACTTGAGACACCTGAATACACAACTTTTCTCATTGCAGAGGTTTATACATCTGTTCAGTGAACAGTGGTGTATTGTGCATAAATTACTGGACTGACAGAAATGTACTTTAACCTGTAGACCACAACAAACTTGTTAATTTTTGTTTTCTCTTTTTTCTAATCAGACGTTTGCTGAAAGCTCGGTGTGATTTATTACTTTCTTTTTAATGAATTGTTAAAAATGTTTGAAAAGGCATTAAATCTTCCTTTCTGCTATTAATCTGTAAAAGGGGAAGGGGATTTTAAATGGCCTCTTAGTATATTGCTTTATAAAACTGCTGATTCTAGCAGCACCGGAATAGGAATACATACTAATGTAGGAAACACTGAAGGCAGTCAGAGCCTCCTCCATTTATGGAAGAAAAGACTAATAGCTCCATTTTAACAAGGCTCTTAACACTTTGGGCCATCAGCAGGCATTGAGTGAGTGAAACTGGGAGAGCTCCTGTGTGCTAAAAGCATTGAAGTTCACCGTTTGGTACCCAGTTGGAGCCTTCCTGATAGAATTGTGCTCCCCAGCCAATGCCGGTTGCCATCTTGAACACAAACCAAGTAGCACTGGCATTTTGACTGAGTGCACTAATGCTGCACTTTTGAAATGGCACCAGAGCATCATAAATGCACTTAACTCCCAGCTGGATACTTAGCTTTGCAGTGGCATTAAGGAAAGTTTCTGGATTTGTGTTAAGAATGGAAGGAAACCTATTTGTATCGTATTTTATACTTAAGCAAAACAAACTAATGGAGGGAAAAAAGGCAGGCTTGGTACTAAGATGTTAGCTTTGATTCAGATGCCACTGTAATCAGAAGGGGTGTGCTTAGTTAAATGATGTTCTCATGTTACTGAATTCCAGGAGGAAGGCCAGCCAGGGAAGAGGAGTATCCCAGCTAGTAAGCAGATGAAGGAAAGGCTCTGAAGATTGTACCTGCTCTAAACACCTCTTTGATACAGAAGCCTTTCTTGTTAGCAGTGATAAGATTATGTATGGGATTTGAAGCTTCTTTGAGTCCCTGCCTTTCTTTTGTTGATTTTGGCATGTTGCAGCATCATGTGTTCTCTGCTTATCGTTTTGAGATGCATTGTTAGTAGCTGGGCTGCATAATTGATCTTCATCTCTAATTACTCTCCTCTCCACAGGTGCCTGGAAAAGGTCCAGATGGGAGCTCCTACAATCTTCACTTCGAGGGGGTGGAAAGGCAGTATGCATCCTTACCCAGGTACAGCACCAAGCCTCGTGCACACACTGACTCACCCTCCTTCCAGTGGGGAGGGAAAACAGCCCACAGCTGATGTCCAGCTCTAACATGAGAGAGTATTCTGCACTTTTGTCTTGTTACCTTTTGCTGCTGATTTACTGCCGTTTTAAACCTGTAGTATTAATTTGGATTTTTGAATTTTTAAAAAACTAGTCTCTCACTGAACATGTCAGCAAAAGTCGTGATCCACAGGTAGAGAACATGACATTGAGGGAGCTGGGTCTGCAAGAGTTATAACAGGTCGTAGCAGGGCATAAATGACTGAGTTTGTAGTGATATAAACTTAGCTGGCATTGACAGAACGTTGCTGTAGAAAGCTTCCACTACAGCAGCCACAGCTACCAACATCCCACTTTTGCTGCAAGGGTTGTCTGACTGCAGTCCTATTCCATGAAAGCATTTCTGCTTTAACTGAATGCTCTGGAAATGTGATTGAATTCTCTGAGGGCTTTTTTTAATTTTTAATCCTTATCAACTGAATGAAGAGTAATTCTAGCCTGAAACCAGTGGGGCATAACAAAAAGGAAGTATTTCAAGGATTTCAGCCCCGCTCAATGGGAGTGCTAATAGCGGAGTGTAACATAAATCAAGCCAGAAAGGGAAGTGAGAGGATGCTAGAAGTTGTAATAGGAAGCATGGAGAGGAAAACAAAGATGGAAAAATATTCCCCCTTTAGAATTAGAGGGCTGGGCAAGTCCTCAGAGGTGTGGTCCAATCCACCTCTTGGACCTACAGGCAGGCTGATTTGTAAAAGCAAAGCAAAAATAGGGATCTAAAAGCAATAAGAGATTTTTTTATTGTGAAGAAACACTGGCATTTAGGAAATCAGTGAATTGTTTCTTTTTGCTGCTTTGTTTTCCACTCACCTATTTACATTCAGAGGTGTACACTGAAAGATTGATTGATAAATACGTAATGCTGTGTCCAATTCCAGATGAAAATACAAAGAATATTTTACTTTTGTTAACCAGATATAAAGGTTGTCTCACAAGACATCGTTGGATGTCTTTAGGCATTTTTAATGTATGTGGTTTCTAAACCAAAGGATGTGTCTGCAGTTTACTTCCTGCCTTCAAATTAAATTTGTCAACCATTTTTTCTTGGAGATACATCCCGTGCAGTAACTGGCTTTTCTGACATAGGGCTGCTTTCCAACAGTGTGCCTTGCATGTATTTCCTGGCTAACTGTGGATATTTACTCTTCTGGGTAAATAGCCACCTTTTTTTAACAATCCTCCAACACTCATGTTTCTCTGTCATGCTTTTAGCAATGATTTTTGCATGTTAGTTAGGTGTACTTTAATTTTGCATAGTCCCTTCTTATTTATTTTGAAAGTCCATTTTGTTGAGTTCTTCCTTGTAGATTACAAGAGTAAATTCGTAATTGGTGCCTAGTGTATCTGTCTACAGCATATATTTGTGTATCATGAT
The DNA here is from genome assembly GCA_032173965.1 of Sitta carolinensis. NCBI lineage: Eukaryota > Metazoa > Chordata > Aves > Passeriformes > Sittidae > Sitta > Sitta carolinensis. The sequence goes on from CM063288.1 coordinate 25,641,760, forward strand.
TCTTTTATTCATTTTCCCTTTAAGAAAATGAACCATACGTTTTCAGGTGTTGTAAAGTGAAAATTACCCAGTGAAGTAATTTCCATAAACCAGAATTCTTTGGATTTCCTCAATATTCTTTTCAAGGGAGAATGAAGAGAAGTGACTACTACAGTGCAGCTGTAGACATGCCCTTGCTTTATGTAGTAAGCATTCTCTGTATCACTTCTGCCCTGTTCCTTTCTAAACTGTAGCATCCTCAGCATATTCCTTACATGTATATACTGCTCATTTCTACAACCTGTGTTTTTGGAGGGTTTGGTTGGTTGGTTTTGGGGTTTTGGTTTTTGGGGGGTTTTAAAGTGGATTTATCTGAATAAGATCATTAACTTTTCAGTGTTGTTCCCCAAACTTCCATTTAACTTGCTGGAGACACAACTCTCCAGCTCTAAGAACAAGTTTGAGTATTTAACTGGCAGGAACTCTCCATATAGAAAGTCATCCAAATATTCCCTAAGCCTTTGAAGATCACTGTGAATGTGTGCTTTCTGTCTGTGCCTAAGGAGATTATGCTGGAGAGTGAAGACCTGCAGGGTGTGCAGGGCTGTTTGTGCTTCCCAACCCAAATGCTTACACTGCTGCACACAAGCCAAGCTGTGTCTCCAGAGGGTTTCCACCCTGGCAGGAGCAGAGCTTTGGGATATCACACACCCTTGGTGTGCCTACAATTCAGCAATTGGCTGCTGTTTTTTATACTTCAGTTTTGTAAGTTTTGCAGTTTCATGTTACTGCAGTAATTAAGCCCTGGCAGTCACAAATGACTAGATTGTACAGTGAAGTCTAAATCCAGACGAAGGGGATGCAGTCTCATTGCCAGCCACTAATGGAAATGAGTGATTTCTTTTGTTCTCATGGCTGACTGCCCAGGAGTATAGAGGAATCCAGGTAAAAACCACCCATTTGCCAACCAATTCTTGGTGGAGGATCCATGAAAACTACTGTAATGAGCAGCATTATTAAAAAAAAAAATTAAGAGAAAGAAGAAAGAAATTAAGAGGTAGTATTTCCTCAAAAGAGTAGCTTTCTTCTCTCCAGCGTTTTAGTATTAGTTCACAGTTTCCTGCCCTTGGGTTTATTCCCCTTTTGTGCTGTCCTCACTGTGGTGAGGCCACTGAGCCGCATTGGTACAGATGCTGTGTGGAACTGCCTGCATACTTAGCCTTTTAAGCCCGTTTAATAAGAGATACTTACAGAGGCTTCAGATGAGGGTTGTAGATGCTGGGAAACAAATTCCTGTTGCAATATTGTGTTGAGTCCAGGAGGATGTGACCTTTGCCTGCCACTCTGGTGTGGCACACAAGGAAGGAGAGGAAAGCAGCCAGTTTCACAGGATCAGGAGGGAGGAGGGGATCTGTGCTATGTCAAGAGTAGCTCAGACCTACAAAGTGAAGCTGTTCTGCTTACCTGAAAGCCACCAGGACTCATGCCACTCTGTGTGGGCATAGACAAATTAAGAGAACTTTGGTCCTCCTCCCCACTGGACAAGAAGGAGGAATGTTCACCTAGCAAATATCTTTATCAGTTTTGATGCCCCTTAGACACTGTCCCCTTCCTTTGCAAAGTCAGATCTGAACATACCTGCTGCTGGCTTGTAAAATTCAATGCTTTGAAGCATCATTGTGGCACGGTTTTTGTTTGGGTTTTTTTTTTCTCTCTGAAGCTGTTAATTTATGTCTACATATTATGGGCCAAATTCAGGTGATACAAGTCTGTATTAACGCTATTTGAGGAATTCATCTGTCAAGTATGCTTGTCTTTTCAGTAGGTGCAGCAGCAAATTACTGTCCTGGTCTCGCTGAAGTCAGTGATATCCTTTTTTTCCTTTGAGTGGAGGATCTGTTCCTGTGTAATGTTACACGTTTAATTAAAAGGGGAAACAGGAGGTAGTAGCCTTTGGAGAAAGGTTTTCTGTCTGACTGGTCTAAGGAGTGGTGAGCTGAGGTACATAGTTAAGTTTCTAGGTAAAATAATGCCAGCCTGTAGGCTTGCTTTGGAAATGTCTACAGAGGCAAACATCTGAATCAAACGATAAGTGGCTGTGGCAGGAGAGTGGCAGGTCTTCATCTCTCACTACATTGTGCTGTTCTGTCTGCAGAAAAGCAGCAAAGTGGGAGAGACAGAATGGGAGGCTTTGCAAGAGAGATACAGTTCTTTGCACTCAATACTTATATGTTGCCTGAGGCTATTGCTAAGTAGTGCGGAGCAGTAGTATTAAGCAATGTTAAATCCTCCTGCTTAAGGAGGAGAATGGCTTGATTCTTACACCTCTTAGCCTCTTCTTTTGGGAAGAAGAGCAGGGCAAGGTCGTGGGAGCCAGAAAAACATTTGTATCTTTTAAACTATTTTAAATGCCTACTTTCTTGGTGTAATTCAGAATATTTTCCTGATAGAGCTATTGAACAGATATGAAGCTGAAGCTGCACTCTTTGTTCATAGTTCTAGTTTTGAGCTTGCTTTTATGGAAGTCTGTCTTAATGTAAATCACAGTCTTGCTAATGGCAGCCTTGTTTGGAGAAGCCTCATGTTCAAGGACACGTTCTTTTCTGGGGTAGTGGAAAAGCTGGCTGTGACCAAAAGCAAGCTGACAGCAAGCACACTGGTTGACATGATGAGTGTGGATTAGAAAGCTCAGCCATCTTTCCAATAAGAAATGCTGATTCCAATGGAAAAGTAGTACTTCAGACTTTCTCTGGAATTCTCATATTATTAAAGAACACATTTATGTCAAAAAAAGGGGGAGGGCCAGAAAAGCTGTGAGAGGGTTATAAAATAACTGCTAGCATGGAAAAATGAGTTCAGGCTGTGTAGATGGGTTCAGCTGTATTGCTGTGGCTGGGATGAGACTGCTGAGCAAACTGGTAATTTGTTCACGAGAGTATCTGTCTTAAATGTAGCACACATCCTGAAATTGGGAAGTTTGGAAATGGATTAAGGAACCAGCCTTGCTGTCCAGTGGCAATGGGCAGTCTTCCCATGCTGGAAGCTTCTCTTCAGGTTGACCATGCAACTTCTGCTTCTTAAAGCAGTAGCAGAAAGCAGCGTACTCTCCATTTCTAGGTATGATGCCAGAAAGGACATTCTTGGTCACCTTGCCTGAGCCCTCCAAAACTTTCTACATTTCTGCATCAAACTAAATTTCCATTTTGATCCATCCCATTACTTTTGTAAATGTATGTACAGAAGCATCTAACTTGGAATTAGAATGTCACATTGTGGAGAATTCATTACATTCTTTGGAAGTTAATTATTTTACTGCTTAAAGAGATTATGCCTTTTTTTTCCTCAAAGTCTGACATTACCCAATTTCAGTTTGTAAATACTAGGGTAAATATTTTTTCTTCTAGATTTTAAGAGACAAGCCTGCCTGCAAAATTCTTCCCTTGAGTATTTCTATGCAGAGATCATTCATGTTATGTTTTCACCTCCCTTTCAATAAATTAAATAGATTGAGCACTTAGGTCTTACACTGTAGAGCATGAAAACAGCATTGACTCAAGGGGCCAGAGTACCCATGCAGTCAATTTAGGAGGTAGCCTCTAGAGTTGAGTCAAAAACATTTTAAGCCCTTCAAATCAAAAGCAAAATTTTGGTAATATCTGTGTCATGAACAGAAAAGGTTCCTTCAACAGAAGAAATGGATTACTTAGCATGTTTCATTAGCTGCTTCTTGCACTTCAGTGTTCTTGCTTGTATTTTACTGCGTTTATTTCAAAATGCAAGATTTCTATAATTTAATTGAATCCTGAAAGCATCATCAGAAAGTGACTTGACACAAATCATGAGAAAAAGTTAATTGTCTCTTAAATAAGACTCATCATTCACCATTGTCTAGCAGAATCTGAAATTAATATACTGACATTACTTAAATATGTATATAGTGTATTCTCTTGGTTAACAAAAAAGAAATCACAGTTTTACTGCAGACTATAATTAGCTGTAAATCAACTTGTCAGAGCATTCCCAGCCTCTGGGAATTGACTAGCCAAGGACCACAGATGAAAAAGCAAGGTTTAAAATTAATTATTTAAATCAAGATTCCCTGCATGCTGGTTTAAATCACAATTTTTTTATTTTTTTTTTTTGGCTTGGAACCACTTTGATTTAACCTATTCCATCACTTGTTGGAAAAAATCTGTCCACTTTCTTATTTTGTGTACTTCATCTGCGTTTCTCCTTGGCATCCAGCAGTTTGTTGCACAGCATTGACACGGCAGTGCAGTCATGGTTCTGGCCATCAGCTGAGGCACATCCTGCTTGGTGTTGCTGTTGGCAAGTGCCATGCGATGGCACAGTGGTTCTCAGTGGTAGTGTTGCTCTGTCCCCTCACACAGCTGCTGTTCTGCCAGGTTGTCTTCCAGACACCTTCTCGGTGCTCAGACACTCCTTGGTAAGAGCTTGCTTCTGTTTTTCACTGTTCTCTCATCAGCTGACTTCATTACATGGCTCCACTGAAATTGCGATTTCCTCCATGCTTTATTGGTGCCTTATGGCAGGCAGAGTGACAATGCTGATGCAGACTGCAGGAAATAAATACCATTGCTGCCTTGCAGTACTGTTGAAATTGGAGCATTGTTCACCTGATTCAAAAGAGCATCTGCCGATATTCTCTCACAGAGGAGATCAGAGCTCCCAGAACTTTAATGGCAGTGTAATAATTTAGCAACCATGTCCAAAATCACCCACATCTTAGTCTGTCAGTGAAACCATGTTTTTTGACGTATGTTACACAGCTACAAGGTGAACCTGTTAACTTCTGGTGAGTAATATAATATCCAATATTTTTAGTAATGCCCAGAATTTTCCCTCCAAGGGGGTGGAAACCAGTGAAGAACAGGTTGATAGGAAAATACTGTATAGTTCCAGGTGGCTGAATAAAGTCTGTATCTTCCTCGTTCCTTATACTGATTAAAATAAGAGGAGATATTCAAGAGGAATATTTGAGAACCATTTATAAATGGTCTTTTTTAATTATTGACATAAATAAATTTTTTTTAATATTTCCCTGGCATAACTTCAAAACTAAGAAGACTTGATAATTTGGTGTCTTAAACGGGATTAGAACTAAGTAGGGTGCAAAAATGAACTTCATCACCCTAGTCATGTGAAATATAAATAATATTCAAATGGTGTATTCTCCAGTATATTTGATTATTAACTTTCTCTCCTGTTTTAATCATCTAAAGTGATATCAGTAATTCAGGAATATTTTTTATATGATTTTTATCTTGACAGCTGTGCTTTTATTGAAAATGCAGCAAAATCTTGTCTCTATATCTTCCAATGTGGTGATCTCATTATAAATGAAATATATGTATGGTTTTAGTTGGATTTTAAGTGCTGGCAGGTGAATTTAGAATCAGTTTTAATGGAAATACTGGTCAAGGACCTCCAAGATATGTTGCAATAAACCAGCCAAGATGAAATACAGGCAAAGAAAAAAGATCATTCTTACATGCTAGAGCCTGAGCTTGGGAATCAGGCTGATGTGCTCATTGATAGATTAGCTTAAATCCAATTTCAAACAGTTTTAGGATTTAGCTAACTAACTTAACTCTGGAAGATACTAAAACTGATTGCTGTAGAAACTACTCAGGCTCTAGGAGATGTCAGGGAAATAAGTGTACTTCAAGGCCAGAGCCCATATCTATAGCAGGACAGCAGATTTGTGACACATATGTACAGCGGAGATCTTGAAGTGCTCTGTTGCAACTTTTTCTGTTCCACCTCAGTTTGAATCCCTCTGTTCAGGTGTGCCATGGTACCTAATATCACCTCAGCACCCTATGTGAAGTCTGAAGACTTTATTTCATACATGATGTCAAAATACATTTGTCCAAAAATGTTCAGAGTTCATAAATAACCCGCTTGTACCTTCTACAGGGGGAATCTCAGGCTTTAAAAGCAGAGTAGGTAGGAAAAGGCTCAGCATGCTACAGACCTTTCAAAAAATATAGTCTCGTGTCTTTAAAGACTTGACTGAAAGGGGGAAAGAAATTTGTAAACAGGATCACAATTTCAGAAATCTCTGTGGTGAATACAAAAGGAAGGAGATTTAGTTGTAAAACCTAGCTCCAGCTTTCTAATAAAATAGAAATATCACTTGAAATGAACATGATGCCTCCATCCAAGCCAAATTAAGTCTAAATAATGAAAAAGTATACTTTAGAAAGTCAGAAAGGTCAAGGTTCGTGACATCAAATCATGGATTGCAGCTGGCAGGCCACCTCTATAATTTCCATGGGAATAAGTAAAGAAAATTGACCAAAGAAAATGTCTCTAACAACTGGGACATAGCATGGAAAAAAAAAAAAAAAAAAAAAAAAAAAAAAACCACCAAAACACTAAAAGCCAGATGTCTCAGAAGAATACTTTGGAAGTGTAGAAGGAGGCAGACAGGGATGGGGTTTGTCAATTTTCCTAATAAGTCAGTCAACTCCTCATAGCAAAATGCCAGTTAATGCAATATGGAATAGTTTAAAAGTCAATTAATATTTTGAAACTAAACAGCCAGCCTTTTTGCAAGGAGATACTATCCCAGTTAAATAAAAATACTTTCAAGTGTCGCATTTACAGAAAACATGTATCTGGTATGAATTTTCGTGTATAGTCAGGCATAAGGGCCTCCCACTCAAACTAAGGGCACCAAATTCAGCTTAAAAATAGGGAGATGGAGGAAAATATTTCATTTGAACAAAAGGACTTGAATTAATATTATAAAATTTAATGAAGTCTTGGAGACATTGCCTCAGAAAAGAAAGCTGTATTAACTATGCCTCCAGTGAGTAAAAGAACAAAACAACTGTTAGGGAACAAAATATTAATGAAAGAAAAAAGTGTCAGTACAAAATGGTTAGGTTGAGATGAAGGATCTGTGGAAAAAAGATAAGTGAATGCAAATTAAGAAGAAGATTAAATTAAAAACCAAAAGCATATATCCCATAGAATGCATCAACAGAGTGATGTGCTGCGTGAAACCTGGGGAATAAGATGTGTGCTCCAAAATGCAAATACATCCATTGCATTGTTAAGATGGATATTGAAATGGCTCGGGAGACCAGCAGACTGGGAAGCTCAGCTGGCTGCTTTGTAGGTATGGATATTTGGAATAAAAATGTTGCTGCTTATGCTGGGTTATAATTCAGAACTCATCAAAAAGTGTGGGCTCTAGGCTGCAAAGGTGAGAAAGAGCATTGTAAAATAAGACAACTCTGCTGCAGTTCTTGGCTTCAGCTTTCCCTTGATAAACATGTCTGGAGGTATGGCTGAAAGATGGCTGTCAGCAAACGTGCTTTAAAAACACTTAACAAAGGAAAAATGTAGGAAGCCAGCAGTATCAGGTGTAAATTTGTATTATTTTTGAGGATGTTGGATCAGGAGTTTTTGAGCAAGCTTCCCGCAGTTCTCATTTTTGTGCGTGAACCTCCTGTATGTTGTGTCATTGCTCAGCTATGTTCCTGTGAGCAAACAGCAGCTTTGCGGTGGCACTCTTTGCTCAGAGGCAGACTGCAGTTAATTCTCCATGTTAGTTCTCAATTCCTTTGTCTCTATCCAATCTTTGCTTTGCAAAAGCAGACTCGGAAAAAAGAAAATGGAAATAAAGAACAACCAGAAAAAAACCCACACCAGAATCACAGCCCTACAGGACAGTGTACTGTCACAATGGCAAGTTTCAAGCTTGTAATAGCAAGCCATTTAAAGAGAGTCAGTTACAGGTATTCTTATGTACATGTTTAGGAAGGAGGAAAGATTATGATGATGAAGTAGGAAAGTTAATTGTATGTGGACAGTCTTAATTGCATGCTGCAAGGTAATGACAAGCTGTGAAATCCTAAGACCTCAAATCTAGTTCTGTGTTCTTTTACAAACATGTAGGGGACAGAGTCGTGAGCACTCCGTGTGCCACCCACCGAGAAATGAGAAGCAGGGTGGGGGAGATGTGAGGAGTGGAGAAACACAAGGGCAGCGTGCTGAGCAGACCTGCCGTTGTTTGTTATCCTTGGTGAAACCCTGCCTTGTGAGGAAAGAGCTTTTATATAAACTAGTGATTAAAGGAAAGAGGTAGCTAATTTGGGATTAAGAGAATTTCTGAAGAATTTAACAGTAAAAACAGTTGCTAGAGCAGCTGTTTCAACACAGCTCAGACAATTGGCAGCCAAACTGCTTCCATCTTATAAGTAGGTGACATACTTAATTTCTCTGCACAGAAGTCTTACACATATCAGGAGAAAAGGCTCGATTTTAGGGAGTTTTGTCCAAATGTCTTTTCTCATGTTCACTGAAGGCTTTTTGGTTGCTCTTCAAGTATGATGCTTTAGAAAGTCATGCCTTGTATGTGTTGATCCTGCTTGAGAACAGCCAGAAATTTACCACTAGAAGCCAATATGAGCCTAATCCAGAACCACTGCAATCGGCAGATTTGTTCCTAATGATTGCAGTAAATTTAGAATGCAACCACTGTTGGGGCATATTCTTTGATTTCTTTGCTCTCTGGATCAGTCTGGTAGTAATTTGACAAATTCTGATTAGGTTATTTGTTGTTTTCCCCAGAATTCTGCCCATCAATGTTAGCAGTTTCTCTCCAGATCCCAGTAAAAGAAATATATCTTTTCCTGCTCTATATGTTTTTCTTCAGTTCATCCAATCTTATCACAGATATAAGTGAAATAAAAGTAGTCCTTAAAAATGAATGTGATTCAAGGTCATTGAGGAATTACAAACATTTGGATCACTAGTGGTTGTGGACCAGTAACTTTGTTAAGAGCAAGAATAGAGCTAAAACTCCTGTTGTACCCTGTTAGAGAAGATTAATTCCTGCTTTCTTAAGAATCCTTACCCTCATCTCCAAGCTTGGAAAAGATTGCATTGTTCTAGCATTTAATAGTTATGTAAATTAGCACTAATTTTGTCATTTAGCACCTGTGCAAAATCTTCTACTAGAACAGTTCTTTCAAATATGGCATAAACAAAGCATAAGATGCACAGTGATACTGTTCTTTCATGGATGCTTATTTGGGAAAATCTGCATGAGCTATTGAGCATCTTTTCCACAAGTAAAGATGTCATGGATATGCCAGAAATATGGCAGCAAAGCTTTGTAGGCTTAAATAGCACATAGGCCACTAGTCAGACTTTCAGCAAGCTTTTATTTGAAAAATATATTAAATACCATAATGCATATGCTAAAAACTTAGCCACATCTTTAGGGTAATGGTAATGTCTTTGCTGTACTCAAAATCTTTGTCTTCCAAATATAACTCAGGCTGGATGTAGAGATACTGACACAACTCATACTTTTGCTGGCTTCTGCTGGTACTAATGTGGCCTCCGCTGCTTCTGTCCTCTGTTGTGCGTGAGCAGATGGGATCCTGCAGCTGTTTGAATAAATACTAGTTTTAAAGAATTATGCTGCTCTGATTAACCATTCAATGAGGGGGGAGATGGCAGGGGAGAGAGCACCTGAGGAATCTCTCTACTTCAGGCCTCTTGCCTAAAAGCATTCATTTAAAAGTTTGAGCAGTGATGAGGTGAGGAGTTATATAAACGGGAAGCCATTCCTCAAATCATTATCTTCTCTCTGCACAGAGTGTAATTGATAGCTTATGTGCTTGCAACAGCTGAAAAAATAGAGCAGAACATGCAAACACATCCACTGTATAACATACGTGGGAAGCAAGTGGAGGAGAGTGTTAACTTTAATAGAAAGTGAATTATCTGCCATTTTTGTTCCACCCCAGATGTAATTCAGCAAGGAGATTGGATCTGTGCGCTAGATAGTCTGAGGCAGTGCCTTGGAAATTGGCAGTCAGAGTTCCATCCAGAGGGCAGGAAATGTGTGAACAAAACCAGCCCAGGTTATCAAGCAAAACCCCAAGCCAACAGGGGTCCTTGGATATTGAGTAGCTGGCACTTTCCTTCATTTAAAGAAGAAAAATAGTTCTTGTTTTACAGGAGAAGGGAGATGCTTTGAGAGCAGTCTGTTGTAGATCATGGCAAAATCTGGCAAGAAAAAAACAATCTCAGGATGATTTCACAGTGAAAATCCATGTGACTGGCTTTTTGCTGTGATCTAGGTGTTAGTGCACTGTTATATATACACCCATGTGTCACCAGGTTTTGGACCCTCATTTAGAATTTTTGTTGTGAGTTTAGGTTCAATCTGAGATCCTGTGCTTTAAAGAAAAGGCATATTTGTTTACTGAGAACTGAATTGTCTTCAGTATAGAAAGAATGTATTTTTAGAAGCATGGTATGGCCACAGTTTCTCCCCTTGTTCTGCTTTTTTTAAGGAGATAATAGTGATATGCTCTTGAACTGAACCAGACAGCACAATAGCTGGGACAAAGCATGTAGGAAAAGGATGCTAACAGTCCTTTCTCCAAAGATGCTCAAACAGCAAACACACTTTACAACTGTACAGGCAGCGATTAAAGATTCCCAGAATCAGTTAAAAGCTCTGAGGATCCCAGTAGCCGTGCTCAGAAAACCCATGTGACTTCACTGTGCGTAGACTTCTGGTAGTCTTCTAATTAGCTTTGTAGGGGTCTCTGAAGGCATCTGGGTTTCTCACTGACTCGGGAATTAGGCTGAATTTAGGCTGCCTGAACATGCCAGTGCTGGGTTTGAGCATTTTTGAGCGTTTCTGTATGGATCTCTTTGTCCCTCTGGAATGGCAAGCAGGAGCCAGGGTGGTGGGACAGGCTGTGCTGCGGTGCTGACTGCACCCCACTTCGCGGCAGAAAGCACAGAGCAGATCAGTTTAAAACAAAAGGGAATTTAAAAAAAAAAAAAAAATGCAAATTCAATTAGTCACTTGAAATTGAGTTGGGGATTACAACTTGAATTTTTAGGCCCAGATCCATCAGAGCACTTAAGCACCTGCTTTACCTTGAATACATTTTGCTTTTCAATAGCAGTTATTTGCCTCACTGTCAGAGACCTCTAGGAAACCTGGGCTTAAATGGACATTGTAAAGGATGAAGGAAGGATGGCAGACAGGCAGTGGTATTTGGAAAAATTTCTTTTTCACTCCCTAGACTTTATGTGGTTTAAATAATGCATCCTTAATACAATGCTTTGTGTAACATACCCTGTAAATAATATCAAGAAAGGTTATTTAATGATAATTTGGCTTTTTCTTTGAAAAGACTTGTTACTAACCTTAACCTGAAATCTCTTTAGTATTATTGAGGGGAATAGCAACCTTAATGTCATTTTGGTTTGATTTCTTTGTTTGAAGGGGTGGCAACTCTCCCTTCTCTCTTGTCACCAAACATCTGAAGCAAGCTCTGTTATTGAGAGATTGCTGCAGTGGTACTTGGTCTTACAGAGATTTCATCAGAAACGTTTTATTTTTAATGGACAATGGAAAATGTTCAGCTGTCCATTATTACACTTCTTTGTACACAGTCTAAAAATATAAATGGATATTATAATTATGTCTGTAATTCTGGGTCCCAGATGAAATTGCTGTAATCCCAATGTGAGGGGGGAAAAAATCAATACAGAACCCTTAACCCTGGTCTTTTACTGCTTATATATTTCATTTTCGGTTGTACTAGTTTATACAAGTTTTATAAGTTTTTCAAGTGACTTTAGTATTTAGAGATGATTTTACATCCTCAAAATGGTATTGCTACTTTGAGCTTTTCTGATTAAGAAACTGTAATGATGTTCTTGAGTAATGGGTTGTATTGTAGCTTCTTGATATAATATGATGTTTCTCTCTTTTATTTTTGATCATTAAAAAGAGGGTCCTTTGAAATATTGCGAAGTCCTTTTAAAGAAAATCCTATTTTACTGGCAGTAGAATTATACATTTTTTTTTTTTCTTTTTTTTTTCTTTTTTTTTTTTCTTTTTTTTTTTTTTGAAGAACCCAAGTCAGCATTAAAGATTTAACATTGAGATTTGGAAAAGATATTTTTCTCAACTCACTACAGGTTCTCTCTACTCTATTGTGCTTTTTTCCTATGTATTTCAAATAGTAAGTCTTTCAAGGTTAAATATTATCATGTTTGGGGGGTTTTGTTATCAACATCTCTAAGTACAGAAATGTCATCAAGTGTTTTGTGTTTCTGAAACCTTCGCCTTTCTGCAAACCCAGGCTTAGACCAATAGTTGATTTTGAGTTAACATCTGAGGAGGAAGGGAGAGGTTCTTTTAAGCTGTAAGACCTTGCAAAGTATTAACTGTCCACAAATTGCAGCTTCCTCTGAAACATCTGGTTCTGGTAATAGTCCCAGACGTGATGCTGCAGATTAGGGCACACTCCACTACATTGTCCCAGTTGCCACACTGTTAGTAATCCGGGATCTAACATCCACAGAGCAGAGGTGTTTTGTTCCTCTTGGCAGAATGTCTTGTTTCTTTGTAATTGCATGTATGTACCATTTTCTAGATCATGGGCACTCAAAAAGTAAAACATAAGCAGCATTCTGGTAAGTCTTTTCTCTGAATACCTGAAAGACACAACTGAAAAGGAATGTTTCCACTTCAAGTGAGGCATTTCAGCAACCTACATTTAGTACCCGAGGTGCGATTTATTTGCTGTCTAAGGCTGTCAAGCCATACTTCCTGATTTCATTCCAGGATACAGATGTTTTATTCTCTCCCTGCCCTCTCCTCCCTTTCAGATACCATTCTATACAAAAGCCTAATCCAAAGATCATTGAAATTCTTCCATTGACATCCAGAGGCTTTGGCCAGGACTGGATGAGTCTGGGGCACTTGCATTGAAATTATTCCCTCTTCTCAGTCTGATATCTAGGCAAAGCACAGATGTTTTTCTATCTTTGCTTCCCCTGCAAAGTATCTTGATGGGCTTTTTATGAACTTGCCACTTCAAGTCTATCACACTGCACAATCTGAAAATACTTGGAGAGATATTATAGTAGTGACCTTTATTGTTCATTAGTGAATCAGCAGCCTAGCTTACTGTGGCTTTAAATGAGTTATATAAATTGGTTGTTATTTTCAATGATGATTCCCTTGATTTGAACATACTAGAGCAAAGATAATTGATTGATTCATTATGTAAAAGATTGTTTCAAGTTAGAGGGTGGTTGGGTTTTTTTGTTTTTTTTTTCTCCCAACCAAATTGAGACATGCTGTCTGGAATCTTAGCCAGCTTCTTACCAGGTTCATATCAGGAAGCACTATTACTTCTCTGTTTCTCACTGATGACACATAGCAGCCTTCCTTTATGGAGTAGGGATGCCTCTTTGATTGTGGCGCTGTTCCTTGTAATGTCAGCTGAAGCTGCTGACAGTATCATGTCCTGCACCTAAGACTTTTTTGCACATCTTTGATACATGATGTATTTGTGATTTCAAGAGAAATTAAAGTCTATACCAGGTAGTGCTGTCCAAAGCCTCTCTCTATCTCAATGCTGTCTTGCCCCTACCCTATGTTCCAGGTGCTATGCTATCACCTCTGTCAGGTATCACTAATTCCCAGCTATTTGTATTGCTTTGACAAGGATGCAGCCTTTTGGTGTGTCTTTAAAGCATTTTTTTCTCTCTTCAGCTGTGTGTTCCTCTTTCAGGATCCTGATGTCTTCTGTTCTAGATACATGACTATGCTGATAGAACGGTTACAACAGCCTGTACTTGCGCTCTCTAAAAGGTTGTTTTGCTCTAAGGTCTTTGCTGTTGCAAATTTTATCTTATCATCTGTCATGCAGCACAGTGTGTAGATGGCACAGAAGTTTGTTTAGAAGCTACAAATCTCATTTATTGCAAGTGTTAGGGGGGATGCACATAGATCAGGGACATTGGTGATTGCACCAGTTCCCAAAGAGCAAAGGGTGCTGCATGCCCGGGGACCATGCTAGTAAATCCTGCTGTGGGTGCATGGTGCTTCCCAGGCCAGGAATGCATGGGAGAAAATCACACATATGCGATGATGTCTCACGTCATTTGGGATACCTTGCTGGCACTACCAAGGCTGGTGCTGCTGGCAAAGAAAGCAAAGAAGAGAACAGTAACCAGACCAGGAGGGGGTAGTGCTAAAAAACATGATGGGCTCTATCCAAGCCTAGGCCTTGCTGAAGGAGACAGAGAGGACAGTGGGGGCTGTGGCATCTTGTGCTGTTGTCCTGTCCACCCATCTCCATCTTGTGGTCCAACATGATGACCTCTGACTTCCAGATGTGCTTAAGGAAACAATGTCCAGTAGGGAAGAACTGAGCTCAGATGGGTATGAAAGTCATCAGTTATGTTGTTTTCATCTGGGAATGGAACATATTTGTGTATATCTATAGGCATTAAAGCTAGTACCATGCATATGAGTAAAAACTCCACCTATGCCCATAAAGCAGTTGGGAGCTCTATTGTGTGTTTCCTTCATGCTCAGTGGTTCAGGTCTCAAAGCAACCTCACAGTGATGTATTTGGTAGTGGTGCCATGTGTGCGTGTCTCATTCAAGCACAGCTGTTCTACAGGACATTTTGAGGAGGTGTTTGCAGATTCTCGTCTGTGTCTCACTTCTCCAAAATCTGCTTCTGCTCCCAGGATCTAGCGTGCCAAACCCTCCTCATCCCAGCAAGTCAACAGCCTGTCCCAGGCTGCTGCCTAAGAGAATGGCAGGGCTTTGTAAATAAAGGAAACAATTGAATGATAAGTTCACACTTCAGCACGGCTGCTTAACAACCTGATAACAGTTAATTACATACAGTATTTTTAAATACAGCAACGGGGAGATAACTCGTGCAGAGGTGGAGCACAGGCCCTTGGGCCTCACGACCGAAGGTTAACCTCTTACTGCCCGTGCACCTAAAGAGACTGGTGGCTGCAGCTCAGAATGTCACCAGTTCTGAACTTTCACTGGCTAGCAGTGACTCAGGGTCATTCACGTAGAGTGTCCTCAGCCGCAGGCAGGGGCAGGGGCAAGGGGAAGCTGTGCTCAGTCTCAAATCTTGTGTGTCCTGCTTTAAGAGCAACCTGCGAGCTGGCAGGCAGAAAACGTAGGGTGGTAAACCCAAGGTTGTCTCCAGCAGAGGCAGCAGGTAGAGCGTGTCCAGTCGGGAGACGCTGCGCTCCGGCAGCCGCGCTGATGTTCGTGTAACTGCAGGAGCTCTGCACGAAAGAGCCAGCATAAACACAGCTGGAATGGGCGCTGGCGGCCGGCTGCGAGTCACAGCAGCTGCACTCGGTGCTACCGCTCCCTGGGCACCGGGTGGGACGTTTCCGTCTCTCCCAGCCCGCTGGGATTGAGGGTTTGACCCTTGTTATTTAAAGCACAACTTCAGGACATCTGCTGTCAGAGCACCCGCAAAGTTTGTGGCTTAATGCAAGTCTAATTAACTGATTTGCCTATCCAAATCTGGAGATTTACACACTTCTATAGCGGCAGCTGTAAAGTTATAACTTCAGCTGTTTATCATGCCCTGAGCCTTTAAATCTCAATTATGAAAGGTGGTGTTTAATGGCTGGCTGGAAAATGGGTAGTTACCAGAGTGTTAATGGAGTGTGGCAAGCCAGGAAATGTATAATCTAATGCCTGTATAGAAATGAAAGGCTCTAACAAAAGAAAATATTGGGGGGGAGGATGTACTTACAGGCTGTTTGTGCTGTTTAGGAGAAAATCAGTACATGAGCAACAGGGAAACAATGGAGACTGACTGAAATACTGCCTGAAGAAAGAAATAAGAGCTGCTTGTTTTTAAGGTCCCTCGCTCGCCCCCCTCCCCCCAAACTGCCATCCTTCTCTGGGTCTTGAGCTTCGCCTTTGTTGCAAAGGAGAAAAAAAAAAAAAGAATAATATGTCGCAGTGAGTTTAACAGAATGTCTGGACCAGAAAGAAACAAAATTAAGGAAAAGATAACCAACTACATATTCCTTTTTTACTGAAGCATGGTTTTACTACCCAGTTTGTGCCATTGGAGGCAAAATTGACAGCCATGCTTCATCATGGCAGTAGGAGAAAGTGCTGCAAGGAATGCTTTAATTTAAATGAGAAATGCTCTAAGAGAAAAAAAAAAAAAAAAAGCCTAAAAGCTTGGTAATAACATTAATAACCACTTCTTACAGGTTTTTACTAGCCCACTAAAGATCAGACAGCATGTTAAGGTCCCAGTGGCTGAATAGTAAAGACCTGGGCTCAGGTTATTATTACTTAGGAAGATTCTTTTAATGATTTCTGTTATTAGTTGAAAATCATTTGAATAATACAGCTGAATGGTCACCATGCTTTAAATTCATTTCAAATAAAAAATGAGAACAGAGTAGAATTTGGGTTTCTGTATTTCTGAAAGCACTTCACAAAAGCAGCGTGGATAGCAGTAGTGCTGTGAATGGGTAGGCAAAGGGCGGAGGTTTCCCTGCTGGGGAGGAGCTCTTCTGGAGCGCGATCAATTCCTTCTGAAAAGCACTTTTTGACTATGGCACAGAATTTCTTTTAAATCAAATTAAAAGCTCCTAAATCACCACAGACTCCTTAATTTCCACTCTGATAGCCTTCAAAAAACCAGAGACCTCCAGCAGGGGTTAGGATGAGGCAAAAGGATCCAGGTACTATTTCTGGCTTTTGTGCTGCTGCACTGAAGCCCTTGTTGGGGTCTTGCCTCTGCGTCTCGCTTCCTTTTCATAGATTGCCTGCTCTCGAGGGAAGCAGCTGGCTGTTCTCAGGGCAGGGCCAGCGGGGTCCCCCTGTCTGTTGGGAGTTGCTACTCAATAAGACAGTGCAAGAATTATCATAGCACAGTTTTAACTTCAGCATCTCACTCTGGTAGTAGCAGTTCTGCTTGCGTTCAGTACTTTTTTGTATTAGTTTGAATTTGCATTTAAATGCAAAATTCAACTGAGAAGCCTAAACAGTTGCTTCTCTTGCTGGCTTAAGAGGCATATGTCCTTTAAAAATTTTTCTCCCCTCCAATGTTACTTGGTCAGCACCTTCTCACAAATGTGACTCAGAAGACTAAAGGCCAAGAACTCTTTTAATCTATAGGAAGAGCTTTTGGTCCCCACTGCTCTGCAAAACAAAAGACCAAAGGGACTTTAAAATCTCAGCCAGGTCTCTCCCCAGCAGAGCATGGGGGTTCCTGAGCAACAAGCATGACTGCTTAGCATTGAGAATAGGTTACCAGTGCCCAGAGGTTAATGACTCACACGGCATTATGTTGTGTTGAATAATGAGTAACATCTCAAATGACACATGTTGTAATGACTCGCTACTTAAAGTACCAATCTACTTAAGATCCCTTTAAGCTTGAAGAAATCACAGAATAGCCATGTCTTGTTCAGTAGGTGCTACTTTATTTTATGTCTTCTGGTAGAAGAGATGTACCATGCCTGAGAGCATATGAACAAAACAAGTGAGGAATTGAGTAGGAAGGATTATTGCACTAGTTGTTTTGAATGCTTTTTGGGCATTTTTAGAGCACCAGCTAGCATATTTCAGGTTTTGTTTTTGTTGATTCGAGGGTTTTAATCCTTGTTATCACAGTTCCTATATTTGTAGGTTGGATTTAGGGAAGGAAAGAAAGGGCAGCTTTGCCTGCAGGATGAGATTATCAGAAACTGAGATTTGCTGTGGAAAATAAACTAACACTGGAGCAAAGCAGCAACACTGTCTTATGGTTCGGTTGCTGATGGGAAGGAGTTTAATTAAATGGCACTCTGAATTCTGATGTTTACCAATCTGTGATACAGTTTGCTCCATTAGGCATTGAGAAAAATCTATTTTCTTGCAGACAAAATAAGTTGTTCATGCTGTCATAAGAAGTTTTACCTAATCTTACAGTAAAGTTTTAAACCTGTCAGACACTGCTTGCCTGTCTTACAGTTGTTTCTGCAATCTACTCCCCTGTGTGGAAAGCTAGTATGTGACAAAACTGTACACTTGGTCTTAGATGTAAAAGCAAGTGTGACACCTAAATGTCTCCAATTGCTAAGAATGGCCCAGGGAGCAGCTGGGGCCCAACACCTCAAAATGTGGCCCCTCTGCAATAAAGGACTTAGTTCTTCTGTTGCTTTAAGGCTGGACTTCAACTAGAGAAATATAAACATGTCTCTGCACTTACCTGCTGGGATTATGGTGCTTTATCTGTTTGCTTCTAAATATTTTAAGCTGTAATACTGTGGAGAGAGAGAAACTGTGCATATAAACTCTTTTATTCAGGCCAGTTAGCACCACTTTAGACTTTGTAAAACTGTATGCAAGGAAAGAGAGTCGGTCCTGGCTGCATTGCATCTGAAATGTATTGCTCGAATTTCAAACAAATTTATATGGACTCGTCCTTCTCCAAACAGTTCTTTGAAAAGGAAAGAGAGATTCTTCCACTCTTATAGCCACCACTCACACCCCTCCCCACACACACACCTTGAAATGCTGGTCATGAAATGATCGTTATTTTTATGGGTCTGCAAAGCCTGAAGAAGTCAAAGCTGTGTAATATACATTGCAGAGTGTTCGGCTAATCCAGTCTGACCACAGTCGTGCCTGGCCCAGGGAAGAGGGTCTGGTAACTAGAAACCTGACACTGAAGGAATTCCAAACAGTCCTCAAACTAAAAACAGCTCTCTCTGCATGGCATGTGCTACATGAGAGCCAGGGATTGTATTCGTTTATGTTATCTGATTTTTCAGCCTTGTATTGTTGATAAAAGAACAGGAGAAGGAAGCACCTCCACCAGCTCAGCCCATAAATAAAGTGTGTATGGTGTGTTTGAGGTTAGTATGACATGGCTAGACATCTGCCTTCTTCTGAGGGGTACAAGCCTCTCTCACAGAAGCAGCCACTGAGCACTTCCTTGTGCTGCAGATTCTTCCTAGCATTAACACACCAAATTTGATTCCCAGTGAATTTTAAATGCAAACCCTATCTTTGGCTATGGGAAGTATTGATCTGAAAGGGCAAAGAATATTTATTATAGAATTATCTCACCTATTAAGATACAGAGACCCTCCTTAATGCATCTCAGTGATTTCTTTGAAATCTGCAGTGATTTGAACTTTCATTAATTTATTTATTTTATGTTATATGCATGTTGAATATTAAATAACAGGAGTTCTTAGAGCCACTGACTATAAACAGCACTGCATCTTTAATACTCTATCTGGAGAGACAGGCACTACATGATCTTTTCAGTTAATTGTTTTTGGTGTTTGTCGAGAAGACCTTTATAAAGCACAGTGTAATGTGTTTGTTACTTCAAGATCATTTGTTTGCATAATTTAATTCTTACATCAGCTTCTCTTTTCTTCTTTAAAAGTGGATCCTCCTGGCTGAGAACAAACATCATGCAATCACACTGCATACAGTGGAGTTCTTCAGTGAGAATTTGGACACAGATAGGATCTTCTTGCTTTCTCCTGTTCTTTCATCACAGCCTGAGCTGTCCGATGCCATCACCCAGAGTCTCTGTATGTCTTGCTTACACATGAAAGAGACTGCAGCCAAATGTGGGCTTTCCATTTGCTACTTAGCCTGTGGCTGTCTTTGAAGTTTATTTCAAGAAGTACTCTCTAACAAAGTAAGAAGGCAGGTTTTCATGTGAGATTATATCCCTTGCAAAATACTCCCTCAGCAGCAAGGAGGAGATAGTGATGTAAGAGAGCATTCCCTTCCTTGCTTTTTACCAGGTACTAAGAGGGTGACCTCTGTGACTCTCCCTAAAGAACAGAGGGAAGAAAAACCCTTTGTCACAATGAAATCCAAACCCCCAACGTGATGGGGCACAGCAAGAGCAGTTAGACCTTCATTTTGCTTTCCCTTCCTTTCAGATAGCCCAAGCACGTGTATCCAAGGATGTTAAAGGTGACCTGCAAATGGAGGTTATCAGAGAAATGCAGTAAACCTGAAATGTATATTTTTTTCCAATTGTTTTTCAAAGCATCAGGTGTTTATGCCAGTCTGTGCTGAGATTTTCCACAGGTGAAGAATTACTAACATGAGGTTTTTTTTGTTTTTTTTTTTTAAAAAAAAGGGGGGAACTGCAGAAAGCAAAAAGTGTTTAGTTAGGGCTTTTGAAACCTTCAGATACCTGTGACTAAATAACATTTTGGGTAAAAGAAGTCTTTCCTAAGTATTCCAAATCCTGTGGTTCAGTTTTAAATAAACCCAGAAGCTCTTTAAAATTCTGCAGTAAAGCCAGAAAATACTATATTTTGTGTGCTTGGAAGATAAATAAAGCAGAGATAGAAAAACAAACTTGCTTTAGGCTTTACTTATCATAGAGAAAATAACAACATTTTAATTGAATATCAGTCACAAGTTACCTGCTTTACTTGGACAAGTCTACTTTGTGCTCTTAATGCTCAAAATGGATCACAGCTGTTAACTGGTGAATAATTTTAAAAGATAAACTGGTAGACCTGCAAACCAACATATGAAGTGAAACATGTTCGCAACCGCCTGTGTGTGATCTGTAATTTCTCTGCAGGGGAAGGAAGATGAGACTTTGCTTCCTCAAAATAAAGCAGACATTTTAAGGGGCACCTTGCTCGTGACATTTTTGAGGAGTGTTTTCACACTGCCCCACCAGTTTCACTCCTCTGTGGAACCTGGTATTTCTCTCTCCCTTAGTTCAATTGCTTCGTGCAGCAGCAGTCTCTGCTTTTAGCTAGACCCACATCCATAATGCACTTTCCAGTGGGACCCAGCAGAGCTGAACTATCAGCAAAACCTGTTTTTGAGCTCTGAGATCAGTTCCTTCCCAGGATGTTGTGTCAGCTTCCCTGCCTTCTGCCTGCCATTAATTGCACTGTATCCCCAGGTCAAACAACTGGCCAAAAATCTGGAAAACAGCTGACAGTCAGAGCAGCTCCTACTCAGCATGTCCTCTCAGAGGGCATGCTCCTGGCCTGGTCTTTTTGAGTGGCTGGACCTGCTTGACCCAATTTGTGGATTTTTGATCACTCCCTTGGGTCACTGATTTTCCACTTGAGGTTATTGTTTTGACCCCCACACCATGGGTCATTTGGGAGGTGTGATATGGCCCTGTGAACTCTGAACTCATCAGAAGCCAACAAAAACAGTGAGGGAGAGGAGAAGAATTTCATTAGGACCTCCTCAGAGGTGGCAGTGTCTGCCGAGGGAAAAGGTAGGAGTTGTTTTCCTTCTTGCAGAAACAAGCACAGCATCTACAAGGGACTGTCAAGTAGAAAGGGAATGGTTAGGTTAGGTTAGGTTTGGTTTGGTTTGGTTTTGGTTTGGCAATTTCTTTAAGGATAAACAACAGCATGTACTTTTACACTGTGGACTATTGAGTGAGAAGGATGTTGGTTCAGAGGAGCCATGAGGAGTCATCCTCTTCCTGCTGGGAACTGCCCTCAGTGTCCCAGACTTACTGCTAATGGTGACAGCATTTCTGCTGTCAGAGCTTGGTATTTGCAGTTGTTTCTTCTGCCTTTAAAAGATTAACATTCTGGTGGTTAATTTGTCACACTTGAGGAGGGAAGGGCAGTTTTTTGCCTGTTTTCCCTTTTGAACTTTACCAGGCATGGGTGGTAGGTGGGGAAGAATGAATCCTCAGGAAATAATTTGGCTACAAGATGCTGTTCTGGTCATAAAAGGGAAAAAAAGTGTTGTCATTGTAGCTTGCGTATCTGCAAGTGTAACCCCCACTGAGATCGCTAGGGGAGGTGAGCTGGACAGTGTGGAGCAGCCTTGAGGATACCTTTTGTGAAATTTCCCACAGACATGCTGCCCAGATTCAGCCTTTTGGACAGTTACCAGAGTTTTCCAAGGTTTTACTCAGGCAAGAGTTCTGCTAATCATTGGCTAGATCACTGCTTTTATAATCCCCACGGCTGCTAAAATAACTGACATACCTTCTGTCTTCCTGGGGCTTTCCTAAAAGGTTCGTGTGAAGTGGGTTCCTGTCAGGTCTCTGTGTACAACCTGTCCTCCTCCCAGCTGCCAAGTCGTGACTGGGCAAGAACACCACTGAGGGTGTTTTGCCCTCAGAGAAAGGAAAATGGTGCTGACAGTGAACAACTTGGAGTTTTAGCTTTTAAAGAAAGATTTTGCTCTTCCCACATGTTCTGCAGTTTGTCTACACAGCCACAGATGGTGTTAGCTGTAAGTGAAGCGATGGTGGATTTAGTTTCCTAGGAGAGGTAACAGCAATGGAGATCTGGTGGCGCTAGCTCAGGCAGCTTGGGGCCATTTCTCAGGTCTGGCATGCTTTGATTGCCCAGGCTCATCTTCACTCTACACACCTGGGCCAGAGCAACCAAAGTGCACACCCCTCTGCACTGTCACAGCTTCTGTGGCAGCAGTGTAACACTGATTCCTAACACTGGACTGGCTGAGCTTTCCTGGAAACAGCTCTTTTGGCTGGATGGCAAAGAACACCCCTCTTTTTTCCTTGCAGACCTCTGGTGTCAGTTGAGGCATGAGTTGTGTACTGAAGGCTCAGTATGTCATGATGGTGGCTCAGTCCTATTCTCAGCCATCATTTTGGTGCAAATTCATCTTGAATTTGGTTTTTTAGAGTCATTCAATTTGCAGTCAGAGCTCAGTCCAAAAGCTACCACTGGCTTTTCAGTGAATTCTGGATCGGGTTCCAAGCTCAGTCCTTTTTTAATGTCATCCACAAGAATTTCATTGATTATAGATGCTGACGAGAACACCTTATATAACTAATGTATAGGATTTTGAGCATGATCCTTATATTAAAAGGTAATGGGTGTAGGTTTGACATTTGTTCCTGTTGGTGTGCTGCTTGACACAAAGCATTGCAGAGTCTTTTATGATTGGAGTATGTTTTTGTGCACCGAGGCAGTAAAGCTGAGTGTGATGGGACTGACTAGTGAACAAGCCTTCATGCAGAAATATGTGGAGCAGCTCTTTGGCCTGCTCTGGAAATTAGGCTTTGCTGCAAGGTAGGCGAGTGAGCAGCGACAGTAATTGTCTAAGTACATATGGATAAGAGTGGTTTGGTATCTCAGAGGGTGGCTTCAGGCCCTTCAGCACTTTGTCTGGACTGTCTCACCAGGAGGTGGGGGGGGAAGCTGGGAGTGCCTGTCTTTTATAATGTTCTGTTTTTAAAGCAGAATGTCTCTGGGGAGTATAGGGTCCTAAAAGTCCAAGGCCTGGAATGCTTCCTTTTGCTCTTTCCATTTTAAACAGGAAACATTTGCACTAAGTTATTCCAGGAGGAGAATTGTAGGTTCATTTCAAGGCAGATAATGTTTGTTCATTGCCTGTGTCCGTGATTTACCCCATGGGCTTAAACGAGTGCAGCAGAAAACCACATGTTTTGTTTTACTACATGCTAAACAAGTTCCAGTGGAGTCTGGGAGCCCAGGTTAAGAAAGAAGGAGCATGCTTGTAAAATCTCTGTGTGAACAAGAGAGTCATTGACAAATTTTGAACACCTGATCTGCTGTACCAGAATGAGGACTTTTTTCATAATCTATGCAAAGAATATTTAAACAGTTGATGAGTTCAGTCCCAAAGACACAGAGCAGGTGTAATTGATTTATACTTCCAGACCTGTTTTGGGTCAAAACTCTGTCTTCTTCCCTAAGCTCTCATTTGGAGAGAAGCTTCCTAAACAGTCAGTGAGAGGTTTCGTCCAAAGTGCAGACATTTGCAGTCAGACTGGCAAAAACTCCTAATTAAATTGAACTTTTGGGGATGTTCTAGTGACATGTCTGTGAGAACAATTATTTTTTACCATTTCAAAAGTATCACAAGTTAAGTTGTACTAGGAAAAAATCTCAATGCGTCATTAGTGCAAATCATGAAATTAAGATGCAGAAGGCTATTGAGAGGGCTCTGTGGCACATCCTCTGCGATGACACATTCACATGTTGCTTTTCACATGAACTAGGGCTTGTGAGATCCATACTGATGCAGACAAGTTGCAGGGCTATTGTAATATCAGGCCTTTTAGATCACAGATTTTTTGAAACCTCATTGGCAACTTGCCCATTAAACACAGGTATTGTAGCCTGACATCCCTAGTGTTTCTTCCCCAAATTTTCCAGCTATGCTGTTTGGAAAGTTTTACAGGCTGACATATTAGGAGAGAATAGTGGGAAATGGTCTGGAAAGCGTGAATATTTGTGCATGCAAAGCTTATGGGATTTGCGGACTTGCAGACCCAACTCATCTGTTTATCCTCAGGCTAGATAAGATTCAGTCAAACATGCATTGTTTAAAGGAGCTTTGTTTCCATTATGGCAAATGGATCACAGGAGACTGACTTTGGGAGCTGAAGGGCTCCAGTGCTCCCCCATTGTGAAAGGGCTGCGATGTGCGCTGGACCCTTCCTCCAGTGTCCTGGATGATACAGACTTTTGTAGCATGCAGGTGGGAAGCTTGCTATCCTTCAGAAGTTCTTTTCATTCATCAGGACTTGTCATGCTTGAGGTGGCATTTCCTCTCCCAAAGTAAACATAGATTGTAAGTACAATAATGTATCACTGGGCCTTTTTATGTGCTTTATTATGTTTTCTCCTCCTCAGGCGTGGACCTGCAGAGCCACTAGAATATTTAACAGGGCCACGAGTAACATACAAAGAGAGAGATCTTCCCTACTACCACGGGGGACAGCCTGTTCTCCACCCATCCAAGGGGAACTACATCCGTGCACCGGACTCAAGAGTGGCAGAACTGAGGTACCCTCAGTATTACCCAGCCCAGCCCATGACAAACCAGCACAGAGGACCCCTCCGACAGGATGTGCCGCCTTCCCCTCCGCAGTCCCACCGAGCACCAGC
This sequence comes from Sitta carolinensis, assembly GCA_032173965.1. Taxonomy (NCBI): domain Eukaryota; kingdom Metazoa; phylum Chordata; class Aves; order Passeriformes; family Sittidae; genus Sitta; species Sitta carolinensis. Next base: position 25,666,468 of record CM063288.1, read on the forward strand.
TTACAATGAAATTGTCCGACACCGTGGGACCAGTCCAGACCAGTACCAGTACAGGCAACAGGACCCCAGGCAGAAGAACCCCATGACTGCAGCTGTATAGCCGTGCACTGGACTTACAGCACAGCCCCATCGGACATCATCCTTGTAGAGTTGTTCCCAAGCGTAGCTGCCTGTAAGAATGGCACACAAGACCTGGAGTCGTTCTTACTGAGCTGGGCTCAGCGTAGGTGCTTTCTAACAGGCAAACTAAAGCCGCGTGAGGTACGATGTGTTTTGAGTATGTGAGGTACCAGGCAGTTGAGTTTTTTAATTCCTTTTAAAAATAGAAAGTGGCTGCTGGAAATGAAACACAACACTTAATACACCTCAGGGCTATTTACTGAATCCAGTTACACCTTTACAGTACATAGCTGTCTCTGTAAGGGCAGCAGAGTCACCCGAGTTTACTTCAGAGTGCTGCTGTAGAGCCTTTTAAGTGAGAACACAGCATGCAGTACAGACTTCTTGCAGAGCTGGGTATCTTGTGTATCTAGTGTGTGATCATGACAAGGGACTGGCACAGAGATAGTGGCCACATTCCAGGCACGTCCTGACCAACAGCTCTGCTTTAAGGATGCTGCAGTTAAAGATTTGTGATCTGGCCTCTTGTCTTCCACTGTCTTTTTGGTGGTGGCAGCATTTATCTTGCAGCCTTCATTTTTTGCAGTTTGTGTATCAAGAGTCTTCTCTTATTGCACTTGCTGCAATTGGAGTAGGGCAAAAAGTGTTACCATCCCCTATGCTTGGGCAGGCTCACAGAGGACAGGCAGCCACCTGAGAACCATGTCTGTAGGGGGGAGGAGTGTGTGCTTGTGAGTGTTGGTTAGTTATACAGTGTGCAGTCTTTAAATGTAAACCCTGGAGACCAGATCCTCAGCTGCTGTTAGGAAGTGTCACTGGACAGGTTTCAGTGGAGCTGGCCTATAAGGAAGTGACCAGGGAGGTGACTACAGGCACGGACTCTGTAATTCATATTAAGTTACTGTGTCAGGTGCTGCCTTGGCTCCATCAGGGCAGCCCATTCCTGGCCTGGTCCAGGTGGTGTTGGAGCCAAGTGCCTGCCAGCAGCGTGCCTGCCATGGCCAGCCCAGCGCCGCCAGAAGGCATCTGTTCATGGGGGTCACCCTCAGTCCACGAGGGAAGCTCAGCCTCAGGCAGCACCGGCCCGCTGTGCCTAGTGCCACACTGCTCGAGTTCCTGCTTCCAGAGGCAATCAGGTCAGTGAGGAAAGGGGCTTTTCACAGCAAAGGGTGAGGGAAAAGACAAGGAAAGTTACAGGAAAGACTTCAAGACCCTGGGGTCCAGGAGGAAGATGTGAGAATAGCTGTTTGTAGCAAGTTGTTTGCAGCAATGCATAGGATGAGAGAAGTTGTGGGTAGGGAAGGGGTGTCAGCAGCGCAGCAGAGCCGTTGTGGAGAGACAAGGGTGGTGGGGTGCATGCCCAGTTCTTTGCCCCAAATAGCCTGAGTTTGCTCTGCAGCAGAAATGTGTGTCCCCAGCCACAGGGACCTGTGCGACCTGACCCAAGAGGGCTATGAGTGCTTAGAGATCTGTCTCAAAAGATTTTGTCACAAGGAAACCATGCAGTATTGTGACCTAGAAGTTTGTTATTTCCAAGTGTCCTTAATTCCTTGACTTCTGCCTTTTGGGAGTGTCACTAAACTATTAGACCTCCTCTCTTCATCAGGAAAAGACTGTGACCTGGCCAAGGATTAAGCACAAGGATTTCTTTCATGTCATTTTGACATCTTTGGTATGCAACATATTAAATCACCTAGATCACTTCCTCGGTTTTAAATACCACCAGGAAGGTTGTCCTGCTAGGAGTGTGTCCTGCCAGCAGGTAATGGCCCTGATGAGAAGCAGTGTTTAATCCCAGCCTACTTTCTTCTCTGCTGATTGTGCTTCTTAGAGCCTGGCATAACCCTCAGGCACAGGGAGTGCTTGCAGCTGCCCGAGTGGCTGGCGGGCTGTAGTGCTTGCATTCCCACCAGCCTCCTCCCAGCAGCAGGCTGGGAAGCAGGGCAGAGGAGACAACTTTCCATGGCAGGGGGAGCACCTCCGTGATTCAGATAGAGGGCTGGACTCCCTGGGGCAGGGGCAGGCACAGCTCTAAATCCAGTCAGGAGGAAGCATTGGTGGGAGGGAGAGAGGAGGAGGAATGAAATTGATTATGAAGCAAGGTTATTTGGTTCTTGTTCCATTTCTTTCTGCCCTCTTCCCTAGTAATGTAGGAGGGAAAAACCTCTGGAGGGAGTGTTGGGTTAAAGCTGGATGTCTCTCAGTACCCTCCATAAATAAGGCACATTCCCCAAGGAAACTGTGCCTGTCATGTACGTGCTCTGCACAGCCTTGTACTTCTCTCAGAAAGCTTTAGATGCTGTAGGATACTCAGCCAGCACTTGGCAGCCACAGGATAGCCGCTGGTGTTATAAAGGCCTGTTGAAAGTGAAGCAAAAACAAATTAAAATACTTTCCTTTCCCTCCTTGAAATATAACCCCTGATACATTTGATCCAGCTGTAAAGAAACTAATGTTTGCGACAGTGGCTTTATCAAGCCAGGCCACAATTAAGAACAGCTCTGAATATAAGCTACTGCCTTTGTAAATCACTCTCAACTAACCCTTCAAATGGCATCACAGCACAGTGAACAGAACTTATTTACAGTATTTCATGAGCCAGGGCCAAATAAAATCTGGATGGAAACAGCTCCTAGGTTATTTATAGCCTTTGAGGGACCTGCCCAATGTCTCCTTGTAACCTGAATCTTTCCTTAAGAGCTCCCCTTGATTGCATCGGCTCCACTCAGTTGAGGCAGACAGATCAAACAAACACCTTCTGAGCTGTTAATCTTACCTTACCCAACAGGTTATTAAATGATGCTTCTGCTCAGTAAGCAGAAATCAGCAGAGAGCCTCTTCCAATAAAAAAAAAAAAATATATCCTATAAGTATAATATATGGATGCATCCTCCCATAAGGAGCTAAGGAGGAAAAACAGTGTGACCTAGCTGGGGGAGCAAGACCAAAAAGTATTCCAGAGCATCTCATCAATCTCTGGTGCCATTGTTCTGGGAGAAAATTGCCATTTCCTGATTTAATATCTGGTAGAGGTACAGTATTTTCAAAAGTATAATGTGTAACTACAGTATTATATAGTCAGCTTTTCTGCAGTATAAAATGTATGATTTTAGCACCATATTGTGGAAAAATATGTACCGTGCAGAATTCACGAGGTGCTACAACTGACGGTTGAAAATACACACTTGCAAAATCCAAAAGAGCCGTTAAGTAACAAGTTGTTCTTTTCCCATATGTCCATATGTTTGGGAAAATTATGAGTCTGAAATGCTCTTGACACATAATTGCCTTGCACTCCCTCATCCAAAATGTGCCAGTCCAGTAGTAGTTACTGATGTAGTGGGTGTGAAGGGAGAGTTGGGCATGCCACAGGAGCAGCCTAAGTGTGTGTGTGTGCGTGTGTGTGTGTGTGAGCAGGCATCAAGACCAAGGGAGAGAGGCCTGAGCTCACGTGAAGCTGAAGCTTTGATTTCCCGAGCTGGTGGCGTGCAGCCTGCATTTCTGGCTCTGGCACAGGGCCAGCCAGGCCCAGCAGTTGAAAGATTAAGAGATAGGAAAAGAGCCTGTGGATTTTCTGAGTGACCACCCACTAGTGAGCCATGATCTTGGCCTGTGAGCCGACATTACCACTGTGATATATTATGGTGCAGAAGTCTCTAGGCACCCCTTGAATGCGTAAAGAAATATCTACTGCCCTTTGTGGGGGAAACTAAGCATATAAAAGAAGAAAAAAAAGGCTCTTGCCTTGAAAAAGTGCATACCGTCCTGAATTCCAATTCACTCCAGCTTCCTGATCTAGAAATAGCTTCACATGCTGCCTAATTTTTTTACAGATGAACTGTGCTACCTCTTCCTCCCAGCCATCACAGATTTGTTTATCAGAGAGTTAGTGCTGTGAGTGAATCCTAGCGACTGCTCTGCCAGGGCCGCATCCTGACACTCTGCTCTGAGCAGCGGATGCTTTGCACTTTCAGAAGGCACACACCTGTGCTCCCTGTCACAGTTGTCCTGCAGGGTCCTTAAGCCTTACATGCAAAATCAGAAGTTCTATTCACTATCTCTGCATAGGAAAGAAGGCTTTGTAAGACACTATTCTGTTACTGTGAGGGAGAGAGAGGTACTTGTGATCCTGACCATACCTGTGTTTAAGTGAAACTGATTTAAAAATCACGTGTGATTGTTTTGGGGGAGAAATTCAACACATAATTTGACAAGTTTTTTCTAGTACCACGTCAAAGATTTTGATCTTTTGTTACATATGGCTATATAAATTTTACCTGGTTTATTTTGCATTAAAATAAAGGCTTTAAGACTATATATGGTTATGTACTTGTTGTAGAGTCTTTCCCTTCTTTGTATCTACAAAGTCATCCTCAGCCATGGATGTGATTTGATATTGAGGATGATACATGATCAAGCTGGATCAGAATTGGTAAAATCACTTTTTTAATAAAAAAAACCAAAAACACAGCAGCCATGTGCTGCTTTGTAGGGAAAAAGAAAAAAAAAAAAAAACAAAAAGCATCCCAGGGCTTAACTTGATTCCGTTTCAAATCTGCATTGTCTTCAGTTGTATCACCTGAATCCTGATTCCATACCCTAGGATTGAAAGGAGAAGAGAGAAAGAAGTCCCTTGCCAGCTCAGAGGATTTCAGTTTAGGCAGCCGTGTGTTTATTGCTGAAGTTCTCCAGGCAGTTTCACCTCAACATCGAGCTCTTCTCTTGCTCCACTCGAGATGTTCTGCAGCCTGTAGCAGCTGCCAGGTCCAACCAGCTGAGAGGGCTGGAGACCCTTGCCAGAGATTTAGCACCTTGAAAGTTCTGCACAGGCTCTTCACATGAGGTACGTTGGTCATTTCACTGAAGCTGGTAACTTATTTTCACACATTATGTACAAGCATAGATCTTTGTAGGATCAGGCTGTTGCAGTGAGATTCAGGTAAGAGTGTTATGTTAGGTGGAGTAATTTTCAAAATAGATACTTCAGGGAAAAGGCATTAGTACAGGGAGAAGGAAACCTAAGATGGAAATTATGGGTTATTACAAAGAGAAAGGAAAGAATAAAAGAACAAAATAGAAAGGTGCAGGTTTACAACAGAAGAAACGGCAGGAATGGGTCAATAAAAATACATGTGTACTGCACTCCAAAACATTTTGAATGTAGGTCTTTGTGTTTACGGCCAAGACAGCTCATGGACAACTGTCAGTCAATTTTAGCATGTATAACCAGATAGATGCCAACTTTAGAACTAGTCAGGTCATAACCTGCACTCACAGCTAAAAACAGTACAAATAAAAATGATACCTCAGCTGGAGCTGTGCAAAGAGTAGTAGCAAAAGACAGAGTAGGAGTGTATTAAGAGCTGGAAACTCGGTGACCACAGTTTAAGATAGTAGTCCTTCTGCCTCGGTGGTCTCCTGTGGTTTCCCCCCCAACAGCACTCACTTCCCTGGGACCTGGGCTCAAGTTAAAATCTATTTAGCAGTCACTGCTCTGTCTGTGTAAAGAAGTATGTGAAGCCATTTGACTGTTAATTAATTTTAATGAAGGAGACTGTGCCATCCTGAGACCCGTATGGTGCTGTGAGCAGAGTGGGATGCAGTGCCTTTCCGCACGGAGGGTCTCGGAGCTGCGTTACCCCAGCAGCAGTGCAGTGACCTGCTGCAATGTGCTCTACATGGGCACAGCATCAAAGCCTCTCAGGCAGGAGGAACGTGGCAGCTGTGCTGCTTGGGAGCTCTCAGGAAGCAAAATGTCATTATCAACATTGAAGTGGAGCTGAGCAGCTCCTGCAGCCTCCCAGAAGGCATTCAGGGCTTCTAGTAAGTCCCAGAGGATTCTGGCTCAAAGGCTCTGGAGGTCTCCTGAGTAGGGTTCTCAGACGCCCTTTGCTTGGTGTGCTCATCCCTATGGAGGAGATATGGAGGTGCTGAAGCATGCCTTGGGAAAAGATGGAAATAAGACCAAGAAGGGATCCTAACGCCCAAGTGTGGGATCTGCTCCAGGGCGGACATCTTGGCTGATGGTTTTCTCAGTGGGCTGGATGGGAATGATCTGGCAGAGAGAGCAACCAGAGAGATGGGATTGCTCTGGGAATGGTAAGGAGAGGTGAGGGGTGTAGAGTGGGAAATGATAAGGAGAGTCAACTGGAGCAAAGGAAAGGGATTAGAAATTAAAATAGATTGGAAAAGGGGGGACAGGGGGCATTAGACCTGAACAGGAAATAGGTGGGAAGGAGAGGGGATTGTCCCCAGTGTGTGAAGTTCACAAACCAGCAAGGAAGGTGGAACTTTGTGATAATGCTAACTAATGCTCCCCAATTTCCATTTTGCATCAGACTTGTGACATCCCTCCACTGTGTCCAGAGCCAAGACCAGTGACAAAGCAGGACAAAGATATCTGTGCCTGGGTGAGAAAGCAGAAGAGTAAGTAGGAATTGTGAGGAAACCTATCAACCAATGTGGGGAGAGAGAGGCCTGTCACACATCACTGCTCCCTCCCTAGGTCACATGCTGGCACCCAGATCTCAGCCTGTTCCACACACACTTCCCTTCACCTCCCTAGGTACCACACCAACATCATAGTCTCCTTTCCTAACTGCCTCTTTCATCCAGTGGTTCCCCCGATTGCTGATGTCTCCAAAGCCGCATTGACCTTCAATACAACTTTTGTCTTCGCTGCGGAGAAGCCTCAGGTGCCATCTGTGAGCATAGCTAACCAACACCAATAATTTTGCTTGCACCTGAAAAAGTCACAGTATGTGGCCCCCAGGACCACCCCACATGGTATGGGGTGGGGCTGTGCCTTCATTACAGGCAGGGTCAAGGCATTTCTCAATCAGTGCTTTGTGGGTATAGATTGTAAGAAAGACACAGATTTCATCTGCCTTTTTGCTTGTCTAGAGTAAACCTTTGACATGTATGAAAGCTGTTTTATTGCTGGCCTGGTACAAAAATCCTGAACCAGTTTCAAGGGCCAAAACGGTGATTATAGTCTTTAAAGCAGAATTAATTCTCAAACCGTTGCCAAAATATGCCTGACAAACTAACCCAAGCCAGACGAGTTGGCTGTGCTCATGGTAAAAGGAAGCCTCTGTGCAGAGGAAACAGCTCTGCTTCACTTTTCCAGAACAATATCTGCATCTGAAAGAAATAATTTATTGGGAAATATGTACAATACAGTAAAATAGCAAAATGAGATATTCAATGAGGCTTCTATATAAAAATGTGCCCTTTGCCACCAGCGGATAATGAATAAAAATGATATAAAGAAGCAATGAACATTCAATGTTTTATATTTAAAATACATTTGTGTGGAAAACAATGTGGCATAGAAAAAAGGACTGAAGGATTCTCCAAGATAATGCCAGAAGCTGTGAGATGTTAGCAGCTTTGTCATATAAGTTTCAAGGTGTAGGTTTTTAATTTTCTCTTACAGATTGCAGAAGCAGTCATGAAAACTGTCATTAAAATTCATGGCAAGGAAAGTAAACTTATATTAAAACCTACTCCATTCTTCTCTGAATTCTTGGTACTGACTAGGAAGCAGTGTCTGCTTCTCTGCCAAAACCTTACCTACACAATCTGATTTAGTCTCTAGGCTCTGTTAAACTGGAGTTTTCATACATCACATCCTTCAATCCAGAGTACAAAGAGGAAAAAAATACACATACACACACTTAGGTCTTGCTGCTTTTGATCTAAAAGCAGGTTTACTTTAACAGCTTATTTCTAGCCTCTCCCTGAAGGAGTCAGTATTGACAGCAATGTATGCACGTGAGGAAAGCCATATAAATGGTGACCACCTGGTTCATGAGTGGATGGATGTGCAGAACCACTGCGCCCTGCAAGCAAAACAAGGAGGAAGCTCTCAGAGCAGCATTTCCACATGCTGCATATTGCTCCAGTGCCTGCATCCCTGTAAGTGACAATTTGCAGGGGTGGGCTGCGTTTGCAGGGCAGCCCCTGCCCTGGCTCTGGAAAGGATTGACAAGGCTGCTGCAGTGGGTGAGGGCTCCTGGGTGGGCACCGGGGCCGTGGTGCAGCAGCAGCACTCACAGCCCGGCCAGGATGGGGAGGGCGGGTGGCACCTCCAGGGAGATTGAAACCGGAGTATAAGTTAGAGCAGTCATGGGGCTGCTCTTAAGGCTGAAGCTGCCTGACAATCTGTTAGTTAATTCGGCAAGCAGAGGAAATCAAAGGCACTCTAAGCGTGCTCAGTTTCCAGCTCTGTATTCACATTTTGCCAAATTAATCACAGCTAATTCAGTTAGTGGAGTATTAGGTTCAAGAAGGGTGTTTCTTACCTCTTCACAGAGGCACATGCACACGTCCTCCTCACCGTGGAGAATGTATTTTCTTACCCCCTCTTTTGTTCCTCTCTCCCCTCTGCTGAAAATAAGCCCTCCAGGCCAGTAATTTTTCTTTATATATAGCAAAAGGACAGTAAGGCCTGAGTCCAATGTGCATTTAACACAGTCATGCCGCCAGGCTCCCCTCCTGCCCCATCCCACCCTCCTAGCACTTGGTTCCACCCCATCCCCATGTCCTTTCCCCTCCCCAATTGTAGGGATTTTCATTGCTGTGAAAGGACAATGGAAACTGAGCTGCTATTGAAAAAAAAGACTGATTTGTTTTTTTCTTTGCTGGGCTGTTTTTGACATGGATCATTTCCCAACTCAGTTCCTCAGATTGCTTTGATGGCACAACAGAGTGGATGGAGCGGTGAGGGGAACCAGGCTGTGGGTGGGGATGGGTTGGAGAGTGGTTAGGCTGCTGTTGCTGCAAAACAGAAAAGGAAAAGAAAAGAAGAATGCTAAATCACAGCCAAAGCACAGTGTATTAGGGGCTTGGATTTGAAAAGACAAGTACCGTCTTCTGCAGCAGTTACATTCCTCTGCACGTTTACTTCTGGCCAAACTTCCAGAGAGCAGAGGCAGCATTCCCCTAGTTTGATTTCTTTAGGCTGTCTCCTGTGGATATGCTTCTGTGTTTACCATTAGGAAAAGATGGGAAATCTTGAGGCTTCACGTAGGTTGTGGATTTTCCCCTTCCTGGAATTGCTTACACATGGAGGCAGAAGGGAGCCCTAGGACCCCTTGCAGAATGGAAGTAACACACACATCTCTCACCTCGATGGTCTGGGATAGGGGTGAGCACGAGGCAGTGCAGTCATGGGCTCAGTTATGCAGGGCACACTGAGGTTTCCATGTACTTGGACTTCCTCAGCTCAGGACAGCTGCTCCCAAGGATTCCTGTGAGAGGGCAGAGGTCAGCAAGGGTGCAACCAGCAGGTCCCGAAGCACACTCAGGGTGCTCACTGTCACGGCCCAAACTCTTATCACAGTGGCTTTTCTGTAGGAATTTTTTGTCCTGCTGGCAAGGACCTGTTCACAGATGCCAGCGAATGATTCAAGTCACCCTGTAACATGTTTTGTATCAGTCATAGGTTTGGCCAGCAGCAGTGACATTTGGCTAATTCTCCCTGAGCCTCGGTGATGAGAGAGGAGCATGTCTGCCAGCTGAGTTTTAGGTCCTCCCTGGCCCTGGAAACTCTGGGAGAACAATAGGAACCCTTGGCCCACATAGGTAGTTGTTTGGGGCAGTGTTTCAAGGAGTGTAGCTTTTGTTGTGGCTGTTTGGTTACACATCTCCTCTTGGATGTTCATGCTGAACAAAAGGCACTTGTTTTCTCACCGACTTCAATGAGGTTGAGCCCAGCTGGATTTGTGCTTTAGGTGTAGAGTGCCAACAATACCCCATCAGCAGCCCCATTCGGAGAGAGCCTGGGGCCAACACTGGCCTGGGCACACCCTTGCTGTCAGTGTGCTCTCGGGAGCAGGAATGAAACACAATTTGCTAACAGCCTCACTGGAGTGGGTCTGGGTACAGAGCCCAGAGGGCAGCTCTCGGGACTCTCTGCATCGGGGAATGCTTTGATGCTTTGTGTGCCAGGATGTTCAGGTTTATCCTCTAGCTGCCAAGTAACCTGCATGTCTGCTTAAATTCGCTAAGCCTTTTTAAGAAATCCTTTATTTATTTAAAAACGGGACGTTTCCCATTAGTTCACTCTGTTCCTTTCTTGCCCTTCTCCCACACGTCCTATATCAGGAGGCTCGGCTCACAAGCCGGAACACCAGTCAGGGTGCAAATACGAAATAGGCCCACAGCTGCCCAGCGCAGACAGGCTCACTGAGTGGGTGCCTGTGCGAGGCAGGCGGGCTCCAGAGACAGTGATTCAGCCGACAAACACGCGGACTCCTGCCACGCTCGGTGTGCAGGGGAGGGCACTGGGGCTGCGGGCTGGGGTGCCAGCCCCGTGGAGCTGCCCTGGCACTTGTGTCAGCAGATATTAAGCAGGGCATGGGCTCAGTTTACTTCTACCCCTGCTGTCAGCCTTCATAAGCCAAGATGTTTTAAATTGTCCTTATCCTCAAATTAATTCTACTCTGTAAGTGTGTAAACACAGGAAAAGAACTCGACTAAAATAAAAACACCCAAAATTCAGGCTGGTGCTGTGCAGTCAGGACATTTCTTTTCCTGACAGGATATGGGATCAGATTTTAAAAAATATGCATTATGAAACGTGTGTTGGGGGGCAAGGGGGTCAGCAGACAAACCAAGCACACTGTTGGCTGAGCAGGAGAGCCGTGAGAGGCAGTTTAGCAGCAGGTCGCGGCCGTGTCCCGGCGGCGAGGGCGCGGCTGGGCCAGGGCCCCGCTGCCCGCCGGCCTCACGGGCAGCCCCGCACGGCGGGTGCCGTGGCCACGAGCAAACAGTTCCTGGCCACTTCCCTCACACTCGGGCACATGATGGGATAGACTGGCATGTTATAACCCCGTGGCCACTGTGGGCTGGCAAGGAGAGCCTCCAGTCTCCTCAGCCAGCTTCCACACAGGCAGGGGAAGCTCCAAGGCTGTGAATACCCTCTCCCCTTACTCATGTGTCCCAGTGACACAGTATCTGCTCCAAATGCAAGCCTCTTGGGATGAAGCTGGTTTTCCCCCTGGTGTAGGTGCATTTTCACTTTGTCTTTGGGGTTCCCCTCAGAGGTGCCCTCTCTCAGACACAGCACATACAGGACTGGCTGAGCCAGTGGCCGGCTGCCCCCACGCAGCCCCCGGGCCACACCAGGAGAGAGGGGGGATCCAGGCAGCAGGCCTGCAGACAAAGCCAGGAAGCTGTTACTGGTCAGGCATTTCAGGGGAGGGCATGATTTCCACAACAATAAACACATCTGATTATTTGATTACAGGGAAGACGAGGTCCCCAGGAGGAGGTCCTCACACACAAAAGACAAATAACTTGTGCCCCCGCTGGCAGTGACAGGGCAGGAAGATGAGGGCAATGTCCTATTGAGGCTTTGATCAGCCAGGGTCAAGCATGCAAGCTAACATGGCTGAAGAGGTTCAGGCTGCGGTCCCACTGCAGGACTGTGCCTGGCTCTCTCCCAGCCCTCCACTTGTCTTTTTTTGCAGTCTTTCACCCCGTCAACGAAGCAATGTGGGAGCCTCCTGAGACAGATCCTGCCTCCCAATGTCTCCTGGCTTCAGCAAGGCCATGTCCACTTCTCAGTGCCAGGCATCACAGCACACACATCCCTCTACTTCTGCCACTTACTCATCTGTATATCTGGGATAAGCCAGTGAAAGAGGCTTCTTGGTCTCATGTCATGCCTTTTGCTGTGGTGCAAGTGGAAAGATGCTGAGATGCAGCAGTTGGAAGACAGGAGAGTGTTGGAAGGGCAGAGAGGGTTATTTTCCAGTTCTGTTTCTCCTGGACTTGGGCTTGGATAGTCTGGCCATAGTCATGGGCACTTGGGGATTTTCCTGTCTCCTGAAGGTTAAGCTGTGGTCTTTCACCCTGCTGTAAGAGACCCTGGGGACTCTGCATTTCAGGGGATGGTTCTCAATGGTGCCAGCAACTGCAGACCCTGTGATTAACTGATGGTCCTGAATGGAGGCTGGATAAAGTGTTCAGTGTAGCTGTTTTACAGCTGTTCTATGCCTTCATAAGACAGGTGGCCCCAAAGCCTTGGTGCCCCAATACCTTAACTACCATGAGTCCCTCCTGCAGAAGAGCCCCAGAGCAGGAAGGCACCATGTATGTATAGAAAAGGGCATGAAGATCTGAGCTGTACTTTTACTCTCCCTTGGACAGTATGTGTAAAAGTAACTTTTATTTGGCCCACAGAATTGTAGTGCTTGGAACTGAGAGCAAGAAAGAGATGATTTGGCACTTGGAGACCGGAGTTCTCCAAGATCTTTACAAACACAACACAGCCCTTTCTAGTGGGAGAGACTCTTGCTTATCAGCCAGTGGCGGGGAGCACTGGCTGAACACAAAAAAAATCACTGGTACTCCAAAAAGCAGGGTAAGCAAAGAAAAAAAACACAGCCTGTTCTTTCAAATACAGGTTTCTACAAAGAGCTGTATTGCATAGACGCAGTATACAGATCAATGTGTGGGCAAACGCTGAGATTTTGGTCCCAGGTTACATCTAAGAGTTTAGTTAATACAAAAAAATCTGCTTCTCCCTTGGATGTATATATGCTCTGTAAGCATTTCTGTGCAGACATAGATGGAATAGGCTGGAGCACTGAAAGTTTGTGCTGTGCATGCTTCATAGCCTCTCTCAGTCCCGAAGCACTTTTCAAGCTGTCTGAGTGGCCAAGGCCACAAGGAAAAGCTTGCCAGTCTGTCATCTCACACCCTCAGTAAATCATCCCAATATAATCTGGCTCAGAGCTCTTAGAAATCTGGACAACCTTGACAGAAAGTGTGGGTAATGGGCTGCGAAATCCAGCGGAAGAGTTTTTGGCGGGCATGAGACCACCAAGAAGAAGATACAATCTTCCCTGATCTGCCACAAGACCTTCAGTCTCTGCCCAAGAGTGCAGCTAGAAAGCAGCCCCTTAAATGGATGCCACATCAGAGATATTGACTTACCAGTGGCCTGGGTACAATTACCCATGAAACTTCATCCTGGGATATGAGTATCACTGAGACAAACAATCCCATCTGCAGCCTGCCCCTTCGAGATGTCTTCTCTGTTTATAGAAAAGAAGGGGGTGGTGAGCGTCTGTTAAAATGTATAACTCCTTGGCATCATCTTTGAGGAGTCATATCTTTTAGTGGGACTCGTCAATCAAAAACTGTCTAATGGCACAGCGGTCAGTGCTCCTTGCAGTGGCTGTGGCAAAGGAACAAGGATGCTAGAAATAATTTTCCTGTCCCAAAATATTTTGACTTGTTTGAGGGTGTATATGTGAAGGGAACACAAATATTTCACGTGGCTGGTTCCCTGTGACCAGCACACCCCTGGGGAAGCAGACAACTCTGGAAACCTGCAGGGAGAATAGAGGAGGGAAACCATGAACTTGGGGAACAAAGAAAATTTTGCAAAGCAAAAAGAGATGCTTGAACCTCCTATAATTACTGGCTCTGAGGTGCCTGCCAGAAGAATCACTAGGTTCAGCTTAAGCTAATGAAAAAACCAGGGAAGAAAGTTGTCCTTTCCAACCTGCATCCACATTCTCATTTACCTTGGGCAAAAAACCCCCAAACATGCCTAGATATGAATTCTGCACCAGAAGTAGTATTTTACACCAACTCACAGAGGGTAAATGACTTCTTGTGGTATATAGCAGTGGGAATTCAGGCATGTAATGTAATAACATGAAAGGATTTTTAGATTTGTCTCAGAAACCCTGCTAGCTCAGACATTATAAAAAAGAATGCCAAACTTTCATATCTCTGTGAACACAAGACAGGAGTAAAACTTTCTTAAAAAGAGTGAAATATGTCTCCAGTCTGAGAAGAGCTGTCTATTTTGAAAAATTGCTGCAGAAAACATGGGCAAACAGCACCTCACATCTGAACAGCACATTATTGTTCCTCAGTTCTTTGCTCGTGTAATTAAATGCCACAGAGCAACTGCTTAACCAACTACTTTGCTTAGTAAACATTTCCTTAGTAATTTGCATGGGATGTAACAGCACCAGATCCAAGCCTCGGTCAGGGCTTCCAAGCAAAATCACAAAGCAAATTGTAAGGAAAAGTCTTCTAGTGCTGCCTCTTGGGGTGAAACAGCAACACAACAGGGCAGACCAGGATGGGACATGAAATATACAGAATGCACTTAGAGCTGACAGCCATAGTGTAATGTGACCCCAGTCACATTGGTATTTGATTAGCAAACACGATTGGGAATCAGCCCTGCTCTTAGGAGAAAGAAATCTTTCATATCCCCTACAATCAAGCCCTCAGCTTTGTTTTATCGGGGAGATGGCATCTGAATGCTTCAGCAGAACAGGCTGTTCTATGAGGGCGCACTACCCCCCGTGTGTCCCTGTGCACAGGACTTTCCCCAGCAGGGCTGGATGAAGGAAAAGCAGCCTGCAGCAGTCCCAAGGAGGTCTGTGACAGACTCTGGTGGCTTGGGAGCCTCCCAAAGGCTCACTGTGTGCAGGGCTGAGACCATCATCCCCCCTGCAGAGGAGGAGAGCTTGTGAATTTGGGTGCTAGGTTTTTTAGCTCAGTTATTGGGAGGTGACTGGCAAGTGAGTGGGACACAAAATTTGCTGCTGCAGGGTCACCGGCCCAAGCCACCAGTGTTGAGCTCTGTCTCTCTCTGTGGGGTCTAACAAAAGGACAACTAACAAGTCCTCTTCTCCTCCACCTCCTCCTCCCAAGGCTGCAAATGGCAGGTTCATCCAGCACACGAGCCCAGATGCTTGCAAGCCTCTCCAGGGAGGAGCTCAGCATAGCCAACCATCATGAAAAAATCTTTTTAGGGGACAAAATTACAGGCTCCAGCTTTCCTCTTCCTCCTCCTCACCCGCCTTCCCCCCCCCCCCACACACACACCCCCACACACCTCGGGCTGCGGCACCACACGTTTGTGATATTTTATTTCAATCGGTTTTGTTTTGCTCCTGAAATCTGCCTCACTCCCTCTGTCCAGACATTTAATTTCCCTTGGAGACAGGTAAATAAGTAAATAACTGTAGTCAAAACCCTATGTGAGTACCAAAGCCTAGAGTGCCAGGAAGCAACTAGTGTGTCTGATTTTCCAGTGAAAGTCCAGGTGCAATCTCGGCAGCACGGATACTGTCTGCCTTTCAAGCAGATGTCTTCATCTAAAGCCCCCGCCACCACCCCACTCCCTTTGTGCATCCTCACAGGGAGGATGGAGTGGGAGACAATATAAATTAATATCCATTGGAATGACAGCAGCTGGTGCCTTGCATAGCTGCAAACACGTGTCTTAGAAGTAGAGTGATTAGTGATAAAACTGTAGAGCTGAATGTTTATGCTTGATCAATTACAGGAAAACAATAGATGGTGTTTTTTTCCAAGTGGGAGGAGTGAGGGGAGGGAGGCTTCAGCCATGAGATAATTTTCTTCTTCTTTTTTTGTAATGATAGCTTCAAAGAATATGGGGTCTAGTTACCAAAGAGGCTGGCAAACAGCAGCGTCTGAGAAACCCACTGGTTGCAGGCAGCACTTTGCAGTCTAAACCTCACATAGATTTTTTTTCCAAACTTCTTAACATTTATGAGGGATGGATTCAGCTGCTCAAAGCAAGGAGCATGTGGGAATGAATTAGGCAAAGCTTTCTAGTGCACAAGCATGTATGCATTATGTGTAGAGGCCTTCAGCTCAAAGAAGTTTTTGGGTTTTTTCCATACTTAGAACCTCTCCTACTGCCCCAGTTAAGCAGAAGTGCTCCTGTCAGAGCAGTGTCATGTTAGTGTCTGCAGTGTGGCACAGGAGTGTGCCTTCGGCTTCAGTTCCAATTCCTTAGCAGCACTAATTGCAAACACAGTCCATAGTCTGTGTCGCTCCCCACATCCAAAAAAAAAAAAAAAAAAAAAAAAAAAAAAAAAAGAAGAAAGAAATTGAGTTACATTTTGCAATAATTCTAATGGAAATGCTAATGGGATGAACAGCAATAGGAGGCCAGTGGATGACCCAGCAATTTCATCTGTGCTGGCAACAGATGACCATCTAAACCATGTTCGGGTAATTCTTCCTCTCATTAGCAGCACAATAACTCATACACACAAATCCATAGGCATTTGCTATAATTTTTTAACATGGCTGGAAATAGAAGTAAGCACATGCAGTATGCAAGCATTACAGCATGTGTTGGCTGTAAATCTGTCTGGAAGTGGCCTGATTCTGTTCCTGGTTAAAGCAGTGGGAATTTTGCCATTGACTTCAATAGAAGCAGGATGGGAATTTTTTGGACTTATTTTAAAGTGGGGCTTTGTTTCTTTGGAACAAAGTTTTCAGATTCACAGCTACATTTCACTACTTGGTTTGAACTCACGTCAATTCACCTTTCATGTGTTTAACAGATAGTGCTTCTTTGCTGCTCACCTTCTGTTTGGCATCAGCACTGTAACTGGTCTCTACTGGGTGACAGCCACCTGTGGCTGTGCTGTGGGACTGAGCCAAGAGGAGGGATCTCACATGGACATCTCTGGGCACCTTTGATTCAAACGTGTAAGAGCACTTGGAAGAGAAAGCCACTGCTTTCATGTTTTCAGCAGATGAAAGGTCAAAAGTTTTCTTAGAGCACCTAAGATTGAGGCGAGTGGTGGTGAGGAGCATGGGGGGGGGCCTCTGCTCTGCCTGGAATGGGTCTAGTATTTCTGTGTTCTGTCATGCCAAATGGGGGTAATTGTAACCACTATGGCTTTCCCAAACTACCTGTAGCCCTTAGGGATAGCACTGTGTTGCAAGTACTAGGATATACCTATATACATTCAGTTAAGTGTGTAAGGAAGAGGCTTATATCTGGTATATGACCATGTGTTTCTCTGCTGCTGCCACAACAACTTTTGAACCATTGGGTAATTTCATCAGAAATACAAATCTCCTGCTAGATTTCTAAAAACAGCTGGGAAGATCGAGGGACCATGTTAGTGCCACGATGTCAAGAAAAGCCTGAGCTCAACCTTTATTATACATCCATGGATCCAACCACATGCTGAGCACCTCTAGGAAAGCAGCATTCATTTGTCCCATTGCTCACACAACTAATTGCTTCATTGATATTCATTTCTGGTGGATACAGTATGAGGAGTCCAGCTCCTCTCTTCTTATCAAAGACTACGATTTCATGCTGCTCTTTTCTAGCATTGTCCCTGCTCTCACCTGGCTTCCTTGCTGAACACTTCCAGCTTCCCCTTCCCAGCTCTGCCTCTACCCTGCTCCCTACAAAGCACCTTGGGCTCCTCTGCCAGTTGTCTTCTCAGTTTCCAGGGAGACACCTCTCCTCCTTCACCCTTTGCTAGCAGAGTGGTATCTAGGACCCCTCTTTCATTACTCACCCAGAACATTCTCTCTCGACTGTTTATGCTTTACTGTTCGTCCCTCCACACTCCTATCTGAGATTCCCATCACAACAAAAAACTCAGGGATGAGACAAATAATATGTATTATTTCAACAGGAGACTTAAAACCAAAAAGCTTTTGCAACAGCTTCCCAGTCTGAACCACAGAGACTATAGTAAGACAGGAAAACCTAAGAAACAGCAGCTGTAAAATATATTTTAAAGCCTTTATTCTTTCCTATCACAATGTGGCAAAAGAGACTAAATACAGCTTTCCATTTGTTTAACTAAAAGCTGCCATTCCTCAGTCTCTTTGATGATAATGATACTCACAGTTAAAATCAAATTGCAGCACACACATGGAAAACTTTGAGCTCTGTACTAACTTTGCACAATGTATTATTAATAGCAAGGTTTGTGAACCTAAATGCTCTCAGGTGCTGAGAGCAAGGGGAAGCCTGACTGTGCTGGGCTCATGGTTGATGCTGATAAATGCAGCACACTGAGGAGGAAAAAGAAAAACCTGCACCTGAGGATTGTTTGTATTACAGTAACCACTGGATCCACTGTGCTGCGCAAGGGGAGAGAGCAGTCAGGAGTGCAACATCAAGCAAAGAAGTCAGACAAGGGGTGGGAGCAAAAAGATATCAGCCATCCCATTTTGCTGACATGGAAAGGAAGTGAAACATGGTAAAGGTCTGGTACTACCCACGGGGTTACACTGGGGTAGGTCTTGGGTCACTCGTCTGGCTCAGAATGACCAAAAGACCCTACTGATTCTCCACATCTGAAGCTGCATGGCCATAAAACCACCCCTCATTTCAGAGTGCCTGATAATAGTTATTCTAGTGCACCTTTTTACTTCAGCAGATTCTTGCTGCTAGCCCCTAGGTTTGAACTTCTAAGAAGCACAGCCTGAATTTGCAGAGGAGCCACGTGTTCCTAATGTCCTGTGAAGACAGCTGAGCACAAGAGTGTTTTCACTGCCCTGCTGTAGAAGCTGGCCAGAAAATTATCTGCTTCCTCACTGTGGTTCTGCAGTCCCAGTTCCATGGAGGACCATCTGGTGCAGTTATTTGAGGCATGGGCTTCATGGTCACCCTATTGACTGTGAAGCAGCCTTAGCACCATTGACTTCCAAAAGAAATTACACTAAAAACTCAATAGGGTATATGTGCAGTATCCTGAGGAGAGAGGGGTGACCCCTCTTGGGAATAAAATATCTACTCTGCAATGGTAAGCAGGCAGCCCCATCCCCAGAAGGAAAGGGTGATGGCTGTGATTCCAAACATTCACAGAAAGGGAAGGGAAGCAGGGCAGGGCTCCTCCAAGATTATGGATTTCTTGTCTAGGAAATGGCATAAATGCGAGGTCTGACTTGAGATGTGTGCTTATGTCAAAGGGAGGATTATGAAGGTGATCTTCAGCCTGATACATCCAGTAGAGCTGTCTCCAGCAAGACCTTAGTGCCACTAAGAATTTTTGAGGAAGGGAAGGATGTACATAAGTTCTGTGCCAAACATGCTTTGAAATGCACTCAAAACACAGGAGTGTTTGGCCATGGTGAAAACACAGCTCAGCGTGGCTTACAGCTATCAGCTGGGATCCTCTAGATCTGTTCTGATCTGTCTTTTATTAGCAGATTATGCATGGCTTTTTCTGTTATGAGATTGCTTTTTGAGGTCACTGACATGTGCTAGGTGGAGCCAAGCAAAAAGCAATGGTTCCTTTAGGAACCACTGACTTTCTGGGACATACTCACCTAAGTGTTCTGTGTTAAAAACCATCTCCAAACAACAATTCAGCAGCATCAGAAGTTCCTACTTCTGATATTGCACAGGCATAGTCAAATGGCAATCTCTCCCTCAACAGTTTACAACTTAACTAAATGCTAAAGTAATCCACAGGCTTGTGATCCATGTTGTATCTGGCTCTTGGTTTTTGTCTTCTTTGTCTCTTCAGATTGTAAACTGTTTGAGGCAAGAACTGTCTCTGAGTCTGTGTTTGGACAGAAGAGAAGTCCTGGTCCTTGCACAGCCAGGTACCATAATAAATATAAGGCACAAGAATTTATTTAAAAATGAACATCAAAGAAAATAAAAGATTAAAAGGGAAAGAAAACCTTTCACAGCTCGAGGCTTTCCCCCATGACAGTGCTCTAGAAGAATGTGCTATCTGCTGGAGGGAGCTAACTGCTAACCCAGTTGCTGGGAGGGCTGTGTGACGTACCACCACGGAAGTCACGCTGGAATGTGGGAGGGAGGGAGGAAGGGAGGGAGGGGGAAGAAGGGTGAGGTCAAAAGCTAAACCATGATAAGAAAAAGAGAAATCCCTTTAAAATACACACATGCATTTTCTTGCCAGAATCTATCAAGCCAACAGCCAAAGCATGGTAATGGCATTATGTTTTTAAGAAAAAAGAAATAGCTTCTGTCCTAAGAATATTTTGGCCAAGTTTCATGCAAAGGGAGGTCTAAGTGACTTGCTGGTTTAAGAATTCATGTATTTTTAAGGAGGTGTTCTAGTAAGACTGGTGGCACGCACACAGCCCTGTAAGTGCTTACTACAGACCGTGACACTGTGGAAGCCAGCCCAGTGAAGGCAACGGCAGCACTTACAGTGAAAGACATTATGCTGGCTTTGCAGGGCTCAGCCACTTGGGTCACATCCAGCCACCAGTGAAGTTGATGGATGGACTCGCACCAGCTTCAGCAGACTTTAAATAAGGCCCTTGGTTTGTGACTCTAACGGGGTAGAGGTTCATGAATGTGTCCCTCTAAAGCTGTTGGAGGAAAATTTGCTGTTGATCCTAACTGGAGTGTGGTACAAGTGGAGTTTCTCCAGAATGAAGCTGCCCATGGGCTGCTCTGTGGGTAGGAGCCATGGTCAGTGGGCCATTTCTGGTGCTTTTAGCAGGTGAACATAAAGAGTTTGGGTTACATCACACCAGAAGTTTATAGATTTTTCAAGAGTCTTAACTTCACCCAATAGTTACAGTAGGGTAAGATACTCAAGCCCCAATCAAAGCTCACAGCAGCAAAGCCCACAGAATTTCCAGGGTCTGTTGGAGGAACAGATGGCCTTTACAGATCCATGGTCTCTTTTTTGCAAGTGAGGAGAAGCTGTGGGAAATCACCACCTTCCTCACAAGCTGGGGGACCAGTGGGTGTGTGGAGGAACATGCCAAAGAGGAGAGGAACCAAGCATTTGTGGAGATGGGGTCAGGAGGGATGGCTCCCTGCAGGCTTGGGGTTTTGCTGCAGTGGCTTCTGATGCCTTTAGCAAAGGGACATGCCTGCTGCTACACTACAGCAATTCAGGATCTGTCCTTCCAGCCTGGGTCACTGTGTGCCCCCCTCCCCTCCTCCGTTTTCTCCTCCAGGTCCATTCACTGTGCCAAACAACAGCATGCAAGCATCTTGTGGGGGTTATTTCTGTCTAATATACCCACACAGTGGGATTTCAGTGAACATTAAAGTGGTAGATGGAGCCTTTAATGAAGTTAACCTGCTGGAACCAGGAGAGCATTTGGTTGAAGTACACCTGAAAGCCCTGGATTACACAGCAGCTGCTTCAAAAGAACCCACTGCCTCCTTTCATACCACTGCTGTATTGAGAAATAATACAGCACCTTTATATTCTGCCTAATTTAGTCAGCTTGCTGAGGTCTGAAAGCTTTCTTTATTAACTCTGAAGATGCAGGGTCTTTCCTCCCCCGTGTCAGTACCACTGCCCCCCACACAGTGAGCTGCAGAGAGCAGGCCCCCAGCAGCACCTCTGCACCCCTCCCGTGGCTCAGCACCTCCTGAGCCAGCAGGAATCGCCCTCCCTCTCTCCGCTAATCCTATAATGGATTTTAACTCCACTAGTTTTCTTCCTCTCTGTTTCCTGCCGTTTATGCATTTTCCCCTATCCCCTAGTTCTGTATCTGTTTCTTTCACTAACCCCCTTCTCCGCTCTTCTTTTACCTCTGATTTTTCCCTCCTTCTTCTCATTTCTCCTTTCGAGGCTGCCTCAGCACTCCTCTCATTTCCCCTGCAGCAGTCAGTGCAGCTCCCCTACTCTCCCCAGAGCCAGCTGCTATCCTGGCACCACAACAGGGCAGTGCTGGCCCAGGACCCATGTGGCTGCCTGAGCTTCAGGCCACACCGCAGCTGGGCAGGGGCAGCACTGCACGCCAGCAGTGCTCCCCCTGTAGCAAATATCTGTGTGCAGGGAGAAAAAGCAGCTCCCTGCCACCAGCTGGAAAAATGGGGGGGATATGTTAGAAGGAGATAAGCAATAGCAGGGTGGGCAGGAGTGGGGTGGGAGGGCAGCAATGGGGTGGGCAAGCACTTGCCTGCTACAGCACCCAAGAGCTGAAGGAGCAGCCTCTGGGCTTGCCCTGCAGCCGCTGCTTAGCAGATTAGCAAACGCAGTACTCCCCATGAAAAATTAACAGGCCGGCTTGCTAATTAAGCCACCTCTAGACTGGAAGTTTATGGACTTGAATGCAAGTGCCAAACTGCTTTGTCGAAGTTGGGGTAGTGGCCTGAGTTTTGCGTATGGACAAATTCCCCAGCAAACAGTCTGGTTGAAGGCTAGGGCTAATGGGATGCTAAGGTAATTATCGGCTATTTGTGGCTATAAAATGAGATCTCGTAATCATGCACCTGATAGACTAATAAAAACATTTTATATGATGCACTTAGAGCTTTTTAGCTGAGGATCTCAAAGCACTGTCTGGAGGAGGAAAAGTGCAACAAGAAGTCTGCATTTCTGTGAGGAATTGGGAGACAACCCACGCCGTCTGCCCCCATGCCCTGCGCTCCTGCTCCTTGGATACCCTGCCAAAAATGTTTGAGTCCCTGCTCTCCTGCTGACTGACAATACTTATGGTTTTATCTAGACTGGGTATCATTTTTCCCCTCTTTCATTCCTATCCCTGCTTCAGTCCTGCCGTGTTGTTTTCTCTGGAAAGCTGTCAAGATCTGCATTGGAAACAGTATGTTTTGACACAAAACTGGGGGAGACACCCTGTTTGTTCAACTACTCTGGAGTCCAGAGAAGGTTACAGGAATACACGATGCCTTGGTTTTAGTTTTATTTTCTTTTAAATCAGGATTGAGAAAGGCTTTAAGGAAAAAACTTGGGGATTTCCTGCTTTACAGTCACCTCCATGGCCAGTTCATAGAGGGAGAAGGACTCATTTAGAAAGAGGAAGCTGTGATTGAAAATAAATGAGGCTGCGTGATCAATGTTTAAAAGGAGCTGCAATTAGAGGGAGGAGAAGAGAAGAGCTGCAGAGTGCCAGGGAAAACCCTAGGTACACAGGCCCTCAGGTCAGCAGCAGGGAAGTAGGCAGTGTTTGAGGAGGCTTTCTGCTGGAGGGGAAGAGAGTTGGGGAAAATTTCACTGCATCACAGCTCTGACTAATTCTTGGGCTGCAAAATTCCTTCAACCAAATTTAATGCAGATGTACGTTAAATATTACAGTACCATTAAATTACATATTGTCTCATTTTCAGTGAGGTTTTGTGGATGTTTCTGACATACAGACACGGAAAAACGCTGCAGTTCCCGATGGGTTTGGCGAGTGCTTACTTGTGGGTTTTAAATACCCGCAGGACTGAGCAGAGGCCCAAGCCCTTTGGCAGAAGAAGGACTTCCCAGCATGGAGAGCTGATGAGGTCCAGCCTTGCTTGGGGCATGGAGCAATGCCCCCAGCAGCAGCAGCTGCCCCTGGAAACAGGCAGAGGTAAGCTCACGGTACATACCATCACCTTGTGCTCAGTGCCTTCAAACCTGAGAGAGGATCGGAGTATTAAATGTTCCCAAAAGAAGTATTTTTGACACTCTTCTACCTGAGATGAGGTAATAGGTATCACCAGCTTTATTATCATCCTGCCTGAGCACCTGCAGTGGTAGAAACTGCAGTAGCACTGCCTGGTTCTTTAGCTGTGCCTTTCTTTTCCTGACAGTAGCATGTTGGGGAGAGGAGACCTGAGATCCAACACTAAACACAGGGCTGGATTTGTGGAGAGCAATTGAAAAGCAGCTGAGAGAAACCTCTGTGGAACAGCAGGTAACTTCATTTCCCATCACCATTTTATTTCCTAGAGTTATCTTCTCTTCATTCAGTAACAGATCAGAGCTGTTATCAGTTCAAGGTTGTGTTTGCACTCTTCTATTGACCTTAACCAGGGGAAACAGAACATAATGGAAGAAAAATTGCCCCTGTGCCATATGGTACGTGAGATGGGGCTGTCTCTGATTAGGGCTTGGTAACCTCTTCCTTTTCCATGCATGTCTTAAGAAAGGAATGATTCATGCTGTGGGTTTATATTACACTCTGATATCTGTGTTATGTTTTGCAAGGGCTATTTATACAAGCAAAAAAATCACACTTCGCTAGCTTGATAGTAGTCTAACTATAAGCAAGTAGTAAATAATAGTTGCATAATTCCACATCAAAATACAAGAAATAAGGCAGTAGACTCTGTTGCCACTGGCTTTGCATTGACTTCAGCAGGTTTTGAACCACAGAAGATGCAAAATCAGGTATCAAAATACACAGAAGGAAGAGGGATGCTACAGCCCTCAGGGTAAGGGCTGAAATACAGATCTATCTGTCAGGCCAAATCTGTTGCTGTCAATGAACTTCCACTGGCCTCAGAGGAACTCTAAGCGTTTGTGTTGTGTGAATGTGCTTAAACAGGTTGGCATCGTGATTCCATTGACGTGAGCTGGTAATGCTACTTGTAACTGATAGACAGCAGAGTACAAAATAATTAGTCTCATCACCCTAAATGAATACCATTGAAATGTTCTTACTTTCCCTCTCACCCACACAATGATGTATCTCACTTCTGCCACATGCCAGTATCTCTTCACTAATTACCAACTTGAAAAAACTGAGATAACATAGCTTTAATCATTTTGTCTACTGTTTATTTGGAAGTGGGAATCTAAAATCTAAGGACTCATCAACATAAAGGAATTGTTTTTAAATAGATTTTTGGTGCAGGGGTTTAGGGCTCATTTCACTTGCTTTGAAATTTCACCTCTCGAAGAGAATGGAGTTGTGAGTTAGCCCCAGTTTTCCAGATTACAGCTTTGAAACCTGTTGTGGTCTGTGAATATAAGCAACAAGTAAACGCCCGGTCCCAGCAGTTCCAGCTCGGGCTCTCCACCCTCACAGGGCACAGGCGAACAAACTTTATGAGGGCTGCTAGGATGGCTATGTGAACGCCGTTCTCGGTTTGTGTTTTTGAAGAGCATCTCGGAGAAAACGGGTTTGGTGCGTGGAAGCCAACTGTGGTGCAGCCCCGGAGGGAGTTTGCGTTTGTCCCTTGTGGCAGCCTTTGCACAGCAACGTGGGTGCCAGGAGCGAGGCAGCGTGTGCTTCCCTCTGCCGCTCCTCTCTCTGGCAGGCGGCTCTGGTCGAGGCTCGGCGCTTCTGGGTCTCGGCCGGCAGCGGCGGAAGCCCACGAGCAGGGACAATCCTTGTCCTGATGCTCCCCCATCCGACAATTTCTGGGTGTCTCCCTTCGCACAGCCGACTCTTTTGCCGTTATTTCCATCGGGTTTGGTTCCTGCCTGCGCCGCGGAGCCGTCAGGGCGGGGGCCGGCCCGGCACCGCGGCACGGCAGCGCGGCCGGGTCGCGCCCTGCTCCGCGGGGCCCCTCCGCGCCCCGCGCCGCCGCGGCCCCCGCGCTGCGGGCCCGCCGCGCTGCCCGCGGGCGGGGCGGGCGGGCGGGGCGCGGGGGGCGGCGCGGTGCGCGGGCGCGGGGCGGTGCGCGGGCGGGCGGGGGGGCGCGGGGGGCGGCGCCGGCGCTCGGCGCTGACAGCCACATGCCGCCCTGCCTGAAAAGGCTGCGAGGCGCCGGCGGGGAGGGAGAGGAGGCGCAGACGGCGCCCCAGCCCGCACCACCGCCGCCGCGCCCCGGGGGATGCCGAGGCGCCGGCCCCGCGGGTCGCCCTAGGGGAGAGGCGCTCCGCCGGCACCGCCCGCCCCGCAACCCCGGCGCGGGGAACGCCGCCGCCCCTCGCTGAGCCCCGCCGGAGCTGGTCGCGAGTGGGGCGCCCACACGGGGCGCGGCGCGTCCGGGGTAGGGAGGCGAAGCCCGGCCCCGCAGCCTCGAATCTTGTATTGTGGTTTTTCGGGATTTTTTAATAATTTGTCCCGGAGGATGGATACGTTTCTTCTCGCCTGGGGATTTCTAGGGCTGTGCTTGCCCGGCTCCGAAGGTACAGCGGAGACAGGTAAGGAACCCTCAGGGATGAGGGATGTCCCCGTCCGCCCAACTTTCGGGTTCCCGGGCGCGGTCGCGGTCTCACGGATCGATGCTTTGCGTGGGAATAAATTTCGGGAGAGCATGAACGATCGGCCGTGCCTCGCAGCACGGGTTTTGGAGGGGCTCATGCGTGTGGCGGGGCGCGGATGGCGTACCCCCGGCAAGGAGCGCAGCGGTTGCAGCCGCGCGGCTCCCAACGCCCGGCGTGAGGGGGCGAGGGGATGGAGGAGCATTGGAAAGTTGCGTGCTGGTTTTTGGGGGAGCTGCGGGGGAGGGAGGGGAAGCGGTAGGGACCAGCCACATGTCACACACCCGCATCCCAATATCCGCGGCCCCGCGCCGGTTGCAACCTCGGGAAACTTTAGGTGAGAAATTAAAATCATCGGGCGGGAGCAGGCAGCCGGGGCCGTGCAGGGCTGGGAGCGGGCGAAGCTTAGCGGCGGCGGCACCCTCAGGAAAGGCTGTCCGCGGTACGTGCGGGACCTGCTCGCACTTTGCAAACGCTGGGCTGTCCCGGGACAAGGCGGATTCATAACAAGTATCGGGACGCGAGTGTTTTTCTGTTCCTCGCTGACGAGCCAGGCTGGAATTCCAGGAGATGCTGGGGTGAAACCCCGTCTTTGCGTAGTTTCGGCATGGGGACAGGACTGAGGCTGGGCCCTGTGCTCCCCGGCCACTGGCTTTGAGCTCGCTAGTGAGGGCAACAGCGTCCCGAAATGGAATAGTCTCTGGAGGAAAAGGATATGCCGTCCAGTGCTCTCTCGGCGCTCCTTCTGTGCTCAGGAGCTGCCTGGCAGGACGGTAGTGCCAAGCCAGCAGCTGCTGAGCTGTGGGTTTGCCTTCCCGTTAGTAGGGGCCTCGGGATATGGCTCAGGGCCCTGAGCTGCGGTCTGACCCGAGCAGCGTTAGATGGATGATGGCAGAGTGCATTCTGCCTTCTCCAGACTCGGAGCTGTGTGGCCACCCAGCTTCCCCTTGAAAAGGGGAAATGAGAGAGTCTCTGCAGCCTGAGAAAATCCCCCTCTTTTGCTGTGCGAAGCACAGACATTGCCGATAAACATTCAGCTGCCGGTTGGCATCACCTCCTTCCTTACGGTTATAAAGGAAAGAAAAAAAAAAAAAACCTCCCATCTTTTGTTCAAGCAGGAAAACGAATAGGCACTTGATGGGATGAAGAGAAAGGGCAGTGTCCTGTGAGGCCCTCGCTGAGTGCAACAGTCTTTTCAGATGATCTCCTGGAGTAGGTTTTATGCTCTGGCAGATCGGGCTGTAACCTGAGGCTTGCTCCTGAGGGTGCACTGGCCAGTCTGATTGTGATCCCTGTGGCCGCTGATCCTGTGTCTGCCCGTGTCCATGCGTTCACCTCCTTCTGTCCTGGAGCGAGTTCGGCATCAGGACCGTAACTAGAAAGAGGTTTGTGAGCAAACTGTGTCTCTCAGGCCATTCAGGCACTGTAAGCAGTGTTTATTTGAATGCGGGGTTTTCCCGGCTAAGCAGAGCATCACATGGT
Organism: Sitta carolinensis; assembly: GCA_032173965.1. NCBI lineage: Eukaryota > Metazoa > Chordata > Aves > Passeriformes > Sittidae > Sitta > Sitta carolinensis. The sequence goes on from CM063288.1 coordinate 25,693,719, forward strand.
GTTGGAACCAGCAAGGAAGTTGTCTCTCTGTGGCCGACACCAGCCGTGGTTTGCCGAGACGATGATGTGTGGCTGCAAATCTGGTCAAATGACTTTATTGCCAGCACAACCAGCAAAGGTACGGGGAAATGGGATGCAAACCTCGATCAGGCTACACTCAGCTCCAGTAAATTAGCCAGCCTAGTAAGGGAAACACGCCAGAGGTAGATGGATTTATGTTTCAGTCTGGTGTATCTGAAAGCCTTCCCCCATTATGGAAGTCCCTCTTTAGGTTCCCTAAGGGAGGTTAGTAGAGAGGGGAGACGTTTTTAATAGACAATAATATGATAATCCACATGGAAAAAACCTCATGCAGTATTTCTACAGTAAGAGATAAACAGTGCAGCTGCCAATTTGTATGTAGCCAAGCAAACCCTGAGATAACCATGGAGGAGAGTGGGTGGGAGACCCGTGAAGATAAATCTGAAGGTTGGATGGCTGTGTGTTTTTCATTTTCCGTAAAAAGCAATGAAGTAAGAAAGTAACAGATTTGAGTGACCCAAGTACTGAGCCGTTCAGATGATGTTTATGCAGCTCTGAGCAAAGCTCACTCTGAAGCCTTCTGAATAGTTTACTTAAAAGCTATTATTTTTAGTAGTGACTTAGGAGATGTAGCAAGGTGGGGAGTGGGACCAAAACAAATCACTGCCAAGCAAGTGCACGGCCACACATACAAACATGCACACACACACACCCACACCCACACAAGCACTGAGTGTAGTTCCTTATGGCCGTGTGCTGTTAACTCAGCTCTTACTGGAAACAAAAGCTTTTTTATACTAGGAATCAGATAGTTGTCAGACCATCACTGAAAGCCACTGATTTAAGCTCATTGGGGGGCTCTGACTCAGGTTAGGATGCTGTATTTTGTTTTCCTAGTTTTACTGCTAGAGAAAATCATAGTGCATGGTGTCTGGAGTGACAGGCATGCATATTGGTCCCAGAGGGCTCTATGGAGGTGCTTCCCATCTCCCTGCCTTGCTCCTTCTGCCCGCCCCCCCATCCTCCTTCCCAGATTCTTCTGTGTTTGGTGCCTTGTGCGTGTCTTTAGAAGGTTAACGTTAACAAAAGAAAACTCCCCACTTTGCTGGGCTGGAGAAGGTAGCACCTCATGTCCTGTCAGGCATGTGGGTTGGGTTCCTAACAGAAACCTCCAGTGCTGCCAGGCACCAGGACATGGTGGCCTTGTACTACAGATAGCTTGAGAGGAGAAAGCATCCTTCATGGGGTTTAGGAAGCTGTCAAGTTCAGATAAGGCTGGGATCCTATCCTGTGGGACCCCAGTTGTATTAATAAGGAAAAATTAATTTTTAAGCACTGGGATTGCTGCCAAATTATATGACCTCTGACAGACCAGCTGTGCTAGGAAAATAAATTGTCTACATCTGAGACCCGTGATCCTATCTGAAATCGAAATAGAAAAAAAGTTGTCATTTAGCCACGGTGGTGGGGGCAGATTGCAGCAGCCTGAGAGCAAACTGGAAGCTGTTAAACTTGTTCTCCATTGTGTAGTGAAGTCACCACCACCGTGCCCCCACGGGGTCTTCGGAATACAGTTGTCTAATCCAGGAAGTGTGGCAAGCTGATGTGCCTGCACACACCCAAGCTGCGGCTGATGGTGTCAGCCCAGGAGTGGGGGCAGAAGTGGAGTGTGAACGTTTCCAGCTCCATCCTCACTCTCTAAGAGCCCTTTGACACATTTCTAATTATACTACACACACACAGACAAAGAGGTAGCTGGGCTATTTTCGAAATCCCTGTCTACACCCTGGTGGAAACCGCAATACTAGCAACAACATAAATCAGGGCTGTTGCTAACAGTGTTGCACACGGCTTAGCGCTACAGTAGCATGAGTTTAATCACACTCAGAATCAAAGGGTCAGCCTGCTCCCTGCCTGAGCCAAAGCGCAATCTCAGAAGGCCAGATCCTGAGCCAGGCTTGATGCCTGTGCAGTGAAAAGACGCACAGACATAGAAGAGAAGTTTGTCAGCACGAGGTCGGCAGGCACAGGGCCAAACACTCGAAATCACAACTTGGATCTGTAACCCTTTCTATGTGCAAGCTGTGCCCATGAATCAGGGAGGACAGTTAGAGTAATGCGGGGAGGTTGGAGCTCCAGCTACAGCCTTGGTGAGGTGACCTCTTCCCAAGCAGTTTGGGAAAAGGGTTACAAGCAACAGGTTGGCATGCAAAATAACATGAAGTATAACTCGCAGGGGTAGATAGCTGTAAGAACTTTCTGGCTGACTGTTTCTTCCCCTCTCTTCGTACTTCATGAGACAAAGAAAATGGGCTCCAGAGATAAAGTACTGGGCTCCAGGTCTTCGAAACCTGCCCTCATTTCTCCCTGTGCCTTTGAGACAAAGGCGAAGCATCTGCACAGCTGTTCTGGTGGGTCACCTGTAGCTGTGAAGTGCTGTCTGTGGAGGGTTTGAATGCTTGCCCTTTTCTATGTCCTCTCTAGGAAGATGGTGAAGCCAAAAGAATGCTGTCCTTTTATTCTGCTTACATTTTATTGAAAGGCTCCTTTGAACCCCCTTTTTTTAAAGGGCGACATGCAGAAAGAGAAAGGAGGAAAACCCCTTGTGCATGTAGACACACACACATGCACATAATCTTCCTGGTTCCTCCTCTTTCTTCACAGGCACACAGATCTCTACCTTTCCTCTTACACACAGAGTCACACCAGTCATGGGGGACTGCCTTGCTGCTGCCACACATGCACACTTCTGTATCCATCCCTTCCCTGTGCCGTCCCTCTCAAACCCAGAGCCCCTCGGCAACTTTCACCCTCATTCACCCCAAGCTCGCTGCTGCTTTCCTCCCTTTCTGTTTGGCTGATGAATATGTGCTCAGCAGGTAACAATGTGTTTAAGACACTCACCAGAATGTGCAATAACTTTGACAGCATGCTCAAATCCAGCTGCTGCTGAGCCTCACCACCAAAGGCTGAAGCCACTACTGCTCGGCAGTGTGCATGGGAAGACAGGCAGCAGCAGGGCTCTCTCTGAGTGGCTCAGGATGGGCTGCTTCCCTCCCGTCCCAGCCGTGGGACTCTCTGCAGCCAAGGCACTGCATTGTGCTCTGAGGCTCCAACAGGGCCCCTGGGAGGGAGGGCCAAGCCAAGGGTGTTGTGAGATTGAGAGGCTCTGCCAGCTGCTGTGGGAAGAGGCAGGGGTAAACTGCCACTGTCTGATGGGTAAAACAGGATTCAGTTTCAGAGTGGACCCTGACGGATGAGTTCAAAAGGTGTGAGTAAACTGGGAGGATGTGGGGAGAGATAGCTTTTTTTTCTTGTTGGAATTTTTGTAATAATAATACTAATAAGTATTTCAGAGGCATTGAACACCTTTCATCAAGCCTGAAGCTCTTTAGAGATGAATCCTAAGGGAATCTTTTTTCCACGTGTACAACTAGAAAAGTCTCTTGTCTCCATGGTCCTTGAACAAGTTTATTATTGACAGCATTAATGGGGATGGCTCAGCAAATTTTCACCATCATATCCTTTCCTCATGTAGCCTATAGGTAGAGCGGCAGGCTGCCATGCAGGAAGGTTCAAGCTTCCCTAAATCTGTTTCCGTGCCTGCAGTACTGGGGAGTTTTACTCAGAAACTGCTTGAGGGTCTCCTAAAGCTGCCACCTATTCCTGGGAGATGGCAGTGTGTTTCCATGAGATTTCAAGCCCTCGGGAGCCTAACAGAGAGGCAGATATGATTTCTCCGGGTTCAAAATGCAGTTATCCGCTTCCCTTGCATGTGTACACACACACTCGCGTGCTCTCCAGGATGATTACTGGACCAGCCAGGAGTTGTAATTCCAGACCCTCAGATTACATTTGCAGGCAAGCTGGGAGAATTGTGTGTACATGTATCTGTAGAAAGACTAACACTATTAAGCTGGTTACCCTATTGGAATTACATTTGCCTCCAATATAAGATGACAAATAATAAAGTTAGTGAAGGTGAATAAACAGGATATAAAATCTCATCAAAGATATAAGAGAGGGGTTGGACAGGATGGACATTTAAAGGTCAAGGTTGTCAATGGCTCAAGTGATACAAAGCGATGTCAGCCCCTGGAAGGCAGCTATCCAGAACTCCAGGGGTAGAAATCAGCTGAACTCCTATGATTTCAAAGTAAATTACCTGAATTTGCATGCAGGATTTGGCCCTCTCATTTTCCATGGCGCAGCTTGAGTGGTCTCTATTTCAAGGTTGCTACTTAATTCTTTTGTGGATTAACATGGGGGGAAAAAGTGCAGGTATCAGAAGTCTCCAAATCTCCTTCTCTCTCTTTCTCCCTTCAACATTCCCTTCTTATTTAAGAATAGTTTGAAATGGTCTCTTTTTGTAAAGGCTCACAGCAAAAATGTTCCATTTGCTGAGCTTTCTGGTGTTCCCCTTTCACTGCTGTCCAGTGCTATAAAATGAATATATTGCATCCCTTCCCAGTTGCCTTAGGAAGCAGTCAAATGGCTGCATTCCTCAACTGATGGATTGGCCTGTTCCTTTCTTGTTTAAGCCCAGACAGTGTTTTATGAGCTTGTCTCATGACAGGCTTAGGACACTTTGAATTGAACAAAATCCTAGTTCAAATCACAAAAGCAATCTTTAAATTCTACTTTACTGTGTCTGTACGTTGAAGTGAAATTTTAGTTAAACTGGTAAAATTCCTCTATGAAATGTTCAGGAGACTCTCCCTGATTGTGTGAAATCTCAAGATGTGGATGTGGGTAGTGCTCTGGAATGAAATGTGCATGTAAGAGCCTTGTGTTGTTTGGGTGTGTTTGTCCATTAATTTGTTCAGGAAGCCTTTGAAGCTTTATCTTGCAATCCAAAGCAAACATGCTTCTGCTAAAATGATCTATGCTACTGGGGATAAAGCATCTAATCTTATTAGCTTCCTCTGCACAATGTCTCTCCCCTTGGCCAATGGTTAAACTCTGTGATTTAAGGCCAAGAGTTCATATTTTGTGTTCCTGCCTCCTGCAAAAGTTGTGCCGTATGGTTTGGTGTGAGATCTCCTGCCATGTTTAGCTGTGCCCAGCCAGGGTCAAAGCTTGGGGAATGAGGCAGGATGGTTAATGGTGATGAATCCTTGGCAGAGGAGATCTGTTTGTCTCCTCCATACCAGGCTTTGGCAAAGTGCTTGGACATGCATGGGCCTTGAAAAACTCTGATCTTTGAAGAGCTGTGTGACTAGCAGAACTGAAACATGTTTCCTGCACAAGTGCATTGAGCCAAGTTCAGCACTCTGAGAGAAGTGGGTCATGTGTGCCAGCACCTGTATTTTGCTGTGTCATCAGAGGGTTGGCAGGGCTAATCTCCTCTGCCTCATGCTGAATCCTGGGACATTAAAATCTTCTGCAGTTGTTGAATGAAGGTGTGAAGTTGGGCTGGAGGGCCTCATGCCAGGAAGAGCAGTGACAAGGCTAGGCACTGCATCTGCCTGCTGTGGAAAGCCCACATCTCTCCCCCTTGTTCCTTTGCTGTCCTCAAAGGCTGCTCTTTTCAAACAGCAGCATAGACAGTGATGATGATGCTGCTTCTAAGACATCCAGAACACCCTAATTTTTGTGTGAATGATCTCCCAAAAGTAAACTGAGCTCAGCAGATCAAAGCACGTGGTAGTTTTGTGATGGACACTACGAGCTCTGAGAGGCTGTAGTATGTATGTTTGTTGTGAAATGGGCCTCTCTGGTGATGATTGTTTTTGTTAAAGGCAAAGTTGGCTTTAGTTTCTGTGTGGAAGGTCCAACAATAACAGTGAGCCCTGCCCTCCTGGGGTGAGGGAAATCCAGAGGGGTTTAATCGGCAGGAAATTCAAGTAGGAGAATGCCCTGCTCCTGGCCTAAGGTTTTAGCATGTGTCTGATGAGATGCAGAGCTGAAAATGCCCAAGTTGGGTGAAGGTTCCTGGGGCCTGGCTGTTATTTTTGGGTCCTCTGATTGATGATTGCTTGTTGTGGCCTGGGGAGGCAGGAGGAAGACTTTATCAACCTGGGTGTCTCCAGCAGGTCAGGGCAGAGAAAGAGGTGTCTGCCCCTGGTCAAGGGTGAGGAGCTCAGCTGCTGATACTCATCTCCATGGGACACTTTGGAGTTGTTCACTGTATAATGCAGCATTTGCAGGATTTTGCACCTCATGGCCTTCTCCAGGTCTTCTTTTCCATCCCTGTGGCTTGGTTGTCATCCTCTGGTGTAGTTTCTCCGTTGGGGTGGCCCTACATGGAGGATGTTGCTGGGATAATTTATGTTATGGTGAGCCTCAATGAAAAGGGGGGTCTGCAGATTTCCCAACCTAGTCTCTCTTGAGGAGCCCTGCTGCTCTCCTGTGGCCTTGTTGTTGGCACACCACTCCACTGGCCCCTGTACCATGTGGACTGGCAGGGGCCCCAGCAGTTTGCTTTCAACGCCTGCATTTTGCTTACTGAGCAACGGGATGTCCCACGCACCTGGCAGACTTGGCTTGTTCTTAAGAATTTAATTTTAATTTTATTAAGTGAATTCAGGGCTGGCAAAAGCTGCCGAAGCCCATTAGCTAAGGAACATGTCTTGCTTCCAATACATACAGACTGAGGAGTAGCCATGCCACTAACCCTTTTTTTTTTTTTTTTTTTTCTCCTTTGCATGGATGCAATGCATCAGTTTGTAAAAATCCATTTACATAGAAGCTTGGGCCTCTACTATATACAAAGCAGGCCATATTTTATACAGAAAGACAGTGGTTGGCATGGCTGCCGAGTCAAACCCTTTGCTCATCAGTAGGCATGGTGACAGATTTTTCTCATTGAAGGTGTTCACCTGCTAGATACCTGTGAGTCAAGAAAGAAAAGCCCCAACATAACAATTACAGAGATATTAAAATAATTTTGCCTCTTTAGATAACTCTAAGAAGCTTCAAGTTCCTGGTATGGTATTGCCCACCATGTGGGCAAGGCAGCGCTGTACTGAAGTACCTCCCCTCATTTCTGTGGACCTTCTTGGGCAGGAATGAATGAGAGGACAAAATATGTTCCTCCGAGAGACACAGATGAGCTTTCCTGCAGGTGGGAGACTTTCACTGCTCCAGGAAGATGGTGACATCTTCCTGGTGATATCTGAACACCTGAAGGATGTGGTGCTCTTGTTTACTTGGTGGGTTCACCTGCTTGTCCTGTTTTCCTGGAGAGACCTGAGGTGCAGAGGGCTGGGCTCCAGCCCTCTCACTCAGGCCATCCTCACTGGCACCAACAATCTAATTTGAGCACCAAGCTGACCTGAAATTAGGGTCAAGCATAGGGTTTTTCTTAGCTCAGTCCCACTGAACTGCCATGGCCCTGCAGGGCAAGGGAGAAGTTTCAAGGTCAGGGTGGAACTGTGTTTCTGCTCCTGAGTTCATTTGTTGGAGAAGAACTGGAGCAAGCTGGAGGCTGACACCTCGCTCACATGACAGTTCCCCTCCAACTGGTTGAGTTGCAAGGGCTCACAGGTTGTTCACGGTATCTGGCATGAGTAAGGGGCTAGCAACTTCTGAGTGGTGGGTGATGTTGGTGGTATCAGCCTAGCGGGTAGCATGTGTGTGAAAGCTGGAGAGACGGGGAGGGAATCACGAGGTGTGGAAGGATTGACTGTATTTTCATTGTTTCAAGACTTTGCCCTTTCCAAGAAAAATAATCTGCAGCTTGAATATTTTTCTTTGCTGGAGGGGGTGGACATGTGTGCAAACGAGGTGTGAATTTTTAAGAGAAGGTGTGAAAGTGCGTACATGAGTGAAGTGTGAATTACACGCCTATTTGTACATTGATGTCAACAAGTCCATGAATTTCTTCTTTCCACGTGAATGTCTCTCTCTCTCCCTCCCTCCGAACCACATAAACACATGTGTGGGCAAATATGCCGTCCTGAGAGAAGATATTTGTGCAAGAATGTAGGTTTGTAAATGTTTGTGTGTTGAGCAATCTCTCCTGTGGAACAAAACCAGATGTTTTTTGGTATTCTCAGCTCTTCATGGCAGTGCTGCATTTTTTCCCCTCGTATTTTTCAGGATACTTACAGGATTATTTTAAGAAAAAGGGAGGGCTGCAGATCTGCCTTTGGGTGTGCGTGAAGAGTTATTTTGAAGAATGAATGTGTTAGAGGGCATGAAAAAGATGGGGGAAAATGAGTGTTTTTTCACAGCAAAAGAAGCCTTGCTGGCCCATGAAGGGCCCTCCTGTTGCCCTTGATTTTGCACAGGACACGTGCATTTTCTGCAGGCAGAGTGCAGGCAGCAAGTTGTTTATTCAAAGTGCTTTTTTTCTAGGAAGCATTATTGCTGAGGGGTCCTGCCTGACTACTGCTGCTCACCTTGGCTCTGGCAAGACGGCAGTTTGAACTCAGGCTGGGATGTCCCTACTGAGAGCTGGTGGATTTGTGACAGCCTGGCAGGGGACACTCCTGGGACCTGGCAAACCCTATGGCAGAAGAACAGAGCCAGACCCACAGCACGGGGCTGCCACACAATCTGCACTGCTTTGCTTCTCCTGGGTGGCCCTGGGGCTTTGCAGTGAGTGCTGCCACGGAGGAAGAGGAACATCCCTCAGGACCAAGGCGGTGGGGAGCACTGTGGAACACACCCAACGCTCATGGAGCTGCTGGGATGTGTGGTCATCCTCCTGTGTCAAGGGTGATGCTTCTCTGTGCCTTGGCTCCCTTGGAGGTGTGGGATGCTGCAGCCCCTATCTCAGGGCATGCACCCGTGGGCCTTGGGGAAACCCACTCATACCCTCCTGCATGTCCAGGTCCTCCAGGGCTGTGGGGATAACCTGACAGTGGGGACATCCCATGAGGGTTTGCATCCCACATTGTACCCTGCTTATTGTCAGGGGGGGCAACTTTCCACAATGTGGGACCAGGGTCACCCCATATGCCTACCAGCCTGCCCTATGGAGGGACTTAGAGTTTTGTTGGGTTTTGCCTGTTTTGGTGGGCTGTGTGTGTTTTGCTGGGTATGAAGAGACAGTGCTGTCTTCTGGGGGCAGCTGTTGCAGCCTGTGGGCCTGGGTAGCCGGGGAGTAGCAAAAGCAGGACACACAATGGGGGCCCCATGGAGAAAGGACTTTGGGATTTGTAGTGCATTATCAAGTGACCCCGTGATGCAGATTTTCCTCCCAGCAAGTAATGCAATAACAAATTTGATTTGTAGCATTCATGAGATTAAATGGGGTTTTTTTTTGATTATGAAATCACCCTCTAGGGCCTGTTCTAGCCCAAAGCTGAGAGAGCTTCCTCTGCTTACCATGCAGCCATTGCCAGACATTTGTGGGCTAGTCCCACAAAACCACCACTGCTGATTATCTGTGTCTGCAGCTCCAGTGGATGAGTTAGCTTGCAAGTCTGCCGAGATGTGTTTGCTGGGGCAGAGGGGTTGGACAGGGAGAGCACAGCAAACGGAGAGGGGTTTTCATGGGGCTGCAGGCTGGGGCCAGGAAGGACGGGTGCTGTCCTTATCTCTGCCACACAGTGGGCGGGCCTGGGCTCACCAGCATCCCTGATGTGCCTCAGTTTCCTTCCCTGGAAACAGCACAGCTTTCTGTCCTCCTGCAGCTGGATTGAATTGGTAGTGTCCAAATTCTGGTATCTCCTGAGGCAGCTGTGGGAGACTGACACAGAGCAGCTTGCAAAGGAGGCAAAAGAAGGGATAAAATGAGGCAGCTCCAGATGATCTGATATCAATCTGTCTCTTACTTTATGGCTCTGTAATTGCCTTGGCAAGAGCATTCATTTCTCTTTTCTGGTCTGTGTGAAATGTGGTATGTAAGTGTGGCAGGAGGTGGAGAGGAAAGGAGTATGTTTGTTCCGCAGAATAATTCCCCTTGCCCTGAGATTAATATCGATATTAGAGTGCCAAAGGGTTGTCAATGGCCTGGAGAATGGTCTTTATCAGACCACTCCTATGAGTGGCCCAGGGAGACCTGCTGTGCACACCTGATGCCCAGAACATGCTTCAATGCCTTGTTCCTTTCTGTGTCTCTGCAGCTCAGCCATGCGGGGGTCGCCTGAACTCCAAGGATGCTGGGTACATCACCTCACCAGGGTACCCAATGACTACCCCTCCACCAGAACTGTGAATGGGTCATCTACGCCCCTGAATCCAACCAGAAGATCATCCTCAACTTCAACCCACACTTCGAAATTGAGAAACATGACTGCAAGTAAGAGTCTTCTTCTCTAGTACATAGTTACCTCCTCTTCCTGCTTTTGCCAGTGGTATGGCAATTGCTGGCAAAATGCCAGTGGTATTCCTTCCACTTGAAATCAAGCATCACTGATCCCCACAGTGCTGCATCTCCTTGCCTTTCCAGAGCAAGAGTTGCCTGTGAGGTTTTAAGATGCTGCTTTGGGCACGTAAGATGAGCCTACTCTGCAATGAACCTGTAGTTCTTTACTTGGCCTGATACCACCTGAAAGCAAGACCCAACTGGCTTTCAACCTAAGCTTGACTTTGGTTAAAAGGCTACTTGTTTTTCTGTGTCGAGGTAGCCACACTGTTCTTTTAAACCATGCTGGGAGAGCAGAGCAATTTCCTGGTGTGTAACTAGGCAGAGGTATGGCAAAGAGCCCTGTGGCTGGAGACACAGATTCAGGCCATGTGAGGCTGGATGTGTGGTGGTCTCAGCTGTTTGGCTGGATCTGACTTCTCATAATGCTTTTTCAGCTACGTTTGGTAAACTGGGGGGTGGGGGGGGTTGTTTGCCTTTTTTCCCCTTTTTCTTCTAAGAAAGGACCCAGAAACTAGATGTCTGACAAAAACAAATAATAACTAGTAAAGAATAATTAATGGCATCAAAGGGTACCATAAAAGGCTGAGTTAATAACACAGTCTCAGAAGACATATAAACCTGTGGGTTTCATCTGGAATCCACAGCCAGCTACAGGGATGCCTGAGTGTGAAGGAGCTTGGGGTCTCCTAAAACATGCCTGACATAGCAGTCCTGCTAGATACACTGGTCCTGTTGATTAAAAGGGGGTTGCATATGAAGAGGGAAATTCTGTTTGTAAAAAAGGACAAAAGAACAGGGGAAGCATTTATGGGGCTGCAGAATCAGTCCTGCAGAGAACAAAGAATTCAGCATGGGTTTGATGATGTACTGAAGGTTATGAAGTGCAGAGCTGGATCCTCAGCTATCATAAATCAGCATAGCTCCTCTAACTCTAATGAAGGTATGCTGATTGATGTCACTGGGGATCTTGTCACCCCCTACAGATAAAGCCTGGGCTAATAAGGCTTTGAACACCATGAACTCTCCCTGAAGTCACTATGTGTGCAAGGTGTTTAGCTCTTTACAGGATCAGGTCTGTGTGTAAAGAAGGGAGAAGGTACAGAAAGGCTTAATGTGTGCATAGATGAACACAACAAGGCCTTGCAGTGGATGTGAGAATGATAGCTGCTGTCAGATTTTATTGCTGCTTGCATAGGCTGAACTGCACAGCCTCCTCATGGCTAATGAAGTTGCCCCAAATTTACAGTAATAAAAGCTGTATAGGCCCATATTTGCAGTCTGAAAAGTATGCCATATGTGCTGGCCAGGACAATGTTGTGTGCGGGGCAGGAATCAAACTGGGCAGGGGGTACTCCAGCTTCTGTCTCTTCAAGGTCTCTGGCAAATAAAAACAGGTTGGTCGGAGAGCTGGAAATCCCCATGGGGGCACCAGGATATTCCTCCACCTGTAGGAAGATGTCAGGTTTAGCTCTGAGCATCTTGTGCAACTTTTGCTGTGTGTTGCTGCCTGTGAGAGAACCTTGTCTGGTGCCAAGCTGCAGGTAGCATGCGCAGTAGGACTGTCTGAGCACTGGGGTGTTGGTTATCCCTTTGCTGCTTTCTACTTTGCTGTGGCAATCTTCTGAGTGGCTGCTGTGTGGTCTCACTGTTTCCCTTTCTGCATGTATGTGCACAAGGGAGCCTTTCTTAAAGTGAACATGATTTATCTACTGTGCACTTGGGCTTCTGCTGGCCACAGCTGTGAGCTGAGAGCCAAGCTGACTTAGGGTGCCTGCTCCCTCGAGGCAGCACTGAATTAGGAGTGGGTTTGAAAGAGCTTCATGGACAGTGATTGAGAGGAAGCATAGCAGAATAACAAAATCAGTGCATGATAAACACGGACTAAAAGAAATGGATAGGAGTACAATTTTTCCAGAAGGAGGCAAATATGGACACTTGTGTAAATCTCAAGCATTAATACATTACATTACAATACATTAATAATAGGTGACCATCTAGTGATAAATCTCATCTGAGTGTCAGAGGGTTTTTTATGAAGAAGCAAAGACCTCATTGCAGCTGCAGGTGTGAACATCAACAGGAACAGGAGATCAGCATCAAAGACACAGTCTCAGGGCAGAGCCCTCCTTTTGACATCTCATCATTAATATAGAGCACATTCACATTCAGGTGACAAGCAGATTGGCTCCATTTGGGCACTCACTCTGGGCAGACAAGGTCCCCTGCTCTGGTGTTGCTACCTGGTAGTTACTGGAGCAACAATGGGACTAGTCTGTGCTTCCAGCTGCCAAAGGTAAACACCATAACCCCTTCCTCTGTTGCTTCTTCTTTCAACATTTCATTTTACCTTATTAGGCTAAAATTTCTCCCTCATGAAGCGTAACATTTACATTCCTAAAACCCATTTGAAAGCCTACAAAAATGTCTTCAAAAGTCCTTTTAGTTTTACTGTGTCCTTTCTGGCCTTCCTTGTATCTGCTTTAGAGTTCCCTTTGGGACAGGAGGCATTTCCTCCTGTGTTTTGTACGGTGCCTGGCACCCTGGGGACCTCTGAGGAAAGGTCAGTGATTTCCCCTTGGCCAGGAGGGGCCTACAAACCTGGTGCTGCCTAGATGCCAGAGCACGAGCTGGCTGCAGAGAACAGCTTTGGCAGCCTGGAGGGTGGAAACATAAGCCAGGGATGGATGCCCAAGGTGACAGCCAGAGGTGGCTGCTCAGTGCTGCTTGTTGCTGTTGTTTTCTGGAGGCACATCTGGGCTTTTATTCTTCAGTTGTGTCCAGCTGCATTAAGAAGTAACTGCACTCTATCACCACCATCATGAAAGGAGCAATTTGGTATAGTTGAAGCACCAGAACATTTCTCTCTGAGTGCTGTATCTGTTCTCTGAGGAAGTGTCTTGCTTTGGGAGCATGCTAGGTTAAGAAAATTGGACTCTTCCTGCTGTTGAGGCTGTTGTGCACCAGCAGGGATCCCTGTGGCAGGGAGGATGGGCATGCTGTGACAGGGAGTACAGGCCTAGGCCATTGTTCCTGCTGTCCTGCAGCTGTGGGGCCACAGCAGCAATGACAGAGCCAAAAGGGAAGTTTGATGCTCTGATAAAAGATCTGCTGAACTATTCGGAAATGATCACCCTCATGCCTGGCTGTTTGTTCCTCTCTGTGCTGCGAGTGCAGCTGTAGCTCAGGTACTTCATTCCATGTCATTGGTATTTGTTCAATGAACAGGGAAGTGGCATCCAGTGGAAAAGAGCAGACTGCTGCTGTGGTGAAATATTTCCACTTCTGTGTGTTATGGGGATTGCTGGGCAGTCTTGTGCATGCTGGGGTTTATTTGGGTTTCCAGAAGTGACCTGAATCATAAGCAATGGGTGAGCCACAGGGACAGCTATCCCCCAGCAGTCATATGGCTGAGCTGTCCACTCCTTCTTAATTGCCATTTTGCTGTTCTGTCTGATCTGCTCGCTTGGAAAATCCAAGTCAAAAACCTCAGCTATGTGTGAGTCATTGCATTTATGACCACAACCACCTTTTCTGTCTGTGCCACCCTCCTGCTGCTGGTCTTCTCCTTGGACCACTAAAAGCTTCCTCCTGCGTTTGGCTACTGACTCTGCCACCCCCAGCCTCCCTCAGCTGACCGTACCAGAGGATTAGGCTGGGCGGTGCACATGCAAGCAGAGGCCCACTCCCTCCAGGCTGTAGTGGACATGCTCGTGTTTCCTCTGCCAGCAGAAGACTTTCCAGCTGAGTCATAACATCTGCTCCAGAGGAAGAGTGTTTTAAAAGAGCCCAACTGGTAGTCAGACCGTGTCCAGTGGATTTTCCTGCAGCTATTTCCAGCACATGCTGCAACTGGTTTGCAGTCGGTGGGATCCCTGCCTGGGAAGGAGTTAGGGGACCGCTGCCGTGGCTTGCAGCCCCCTCTGGTGGCACATGCCAAATGCTGGCGAAGGTTTTTGGAGACAGGGGCTGGGGACTCCCAAAATAGGCTGGAGATGGCAAACTGGAAATGGAGCTGCAGTCAGGCTCTTCCTCCTGACTTCGAGTCCCACTGTCAAGCCCAGGAGGTTTCAAGAAATAGGAACTGGTGCCAGTATCATAAGGAAATTTATGCAGTGGTCACTGGGACCTCATAAGTGCCATAATGGTGCCAAGAGAGTTGAATCAAGCACAGCATCCTGATGTGTGCTGGATACAGGGTAGGCATGGCATGTCTGCTCCCAGATTGAAGGGCAGAGTGAGCCAAGATTTGGCTGGGGAGACAGCACACTCCATGTGCCCATCTTGCAGAGCTCTACTGGCCAGGGGACATTTGCAGCAACATGCCAGTGTTCCCATGGCTCAGCACAAAGGGTGAGACATGCGGCTTGGACAGTCAGTAAAGGCCTCTTGTGGCAGCATAGCCATCTCCTGATCATCCAAAAAGCTGGGCACGGGAACAAAACAGCTCTGCATTCTTCCTAAAGAGACACTGGCTCAAATTCCTTTGAGCTGAGGTGACAGGGAGAGCTGCATCCAGATGCAATACCCACAGCCAGCCAGGCAGCTGGGGGCTGCAGCATTCAGCCTGCCTCTCTTCCCATCTCCTTCAAACAAGAGCATAATATTGTGAGAAGTCATCCTTCCATCAGTGAAGGTTAAGAGTAGACAAGGCAGCAATCCTGGACAGCTAATTAGTAAATGCCTCGGAAAGTATGCATAATTAGCTTATTAGTAAACATTTTAGAAACAATGCAGTTCATCTTGTGATTGGCAAAATGCTTAGAAAAGAGAAATACATTTGGAGCACTAGAGAATGCCAGGGGTTGGAGGGGTTCTTTGCTAGGATGTGAAGGGAAGTGACTGCATCTCCTGAAGCACTGGGGGAGTCGAGCTTTAACTTTGCAGTGAGGGGAAATCAAAGATGAGATGTTAAGGAAGGCATTTGCTTGCTCATACATTTGTGGCATGGGTAGCCAGAAGCAACATTTCTAACGTACAGGAAATAATTCAGTCTGGGTAACATGACACTGCAGCTCAACTGGTCTTCAAATGAGCTTCTACTGTTTTTTAACTCCATCCAGCATCCGCCGTATGGTTCATAATTCCCATCAAGCCTGGGTCATTTTCCAAAATGGAACATCAGTGAATGGGTTAGCTGTGATGGTGAGACCAGCTACATGAGTTAACAGCTTGTGGTTGTTCACATCCCTCTTCTCTGCTTCCCATCTCTGCTTGCTCTGTGGCTGTGTTTATGCCCCAAAGCCTTTCCCTGCAGGGACAGGCCCAGTCCAGGCTCTGCAGAAGGTGGTGGCCCCAAAGACACTCTCATGGGGTCTCCTGTGGCCTGCCAGCTCGCTAACATCCGGTGCATAGGAGTCAGATCTCGTTTTGCACCTTGTTTCCTGTTGGCATGATAACAAATTGAGGGCCAGCTGGTGACACTGGGAACAATAGGATTAGAGACAGAGACCTCTCCCCCTCCTTCCTGCTGTTGAAGAGGAACTGCTAGTGGTGGTGGTGGTGTACTCACTTCTCAGTCAGCCTCTCTGTCCAGCAAGGGAAGGAACAGAACCCGTCAGCATCTGGAGAGGGAGCAAGCATAGGGCTGGCTGTGGTGACTCCTGATCAAGTGAGTTCAGAATTCAGCTAAAAGTATCAGAATCATGTGCCTTTTTGAGCAAGCACTGGAAGCTACACTTCAGCTCTAAATCCTTTGCAGACCCTGCTCAGCGCAGATGCCGTAGGATAGGAGCAGAGCAATCCCACGGGAATGCCTGATAACCACAGTGCTGAGGTGCCCCTGCTTTCAGCAGAGCCTGAGGCCCTTGACTATCTTTGCAACAGTGCTCCAGTGCTCTCTGCGACACCGGCTGACACCCTTCACAGAGGCTAATCCCAAGCAGGTCTCAGGAGACTAAATAAATGTCTGTGGGACTGTGAGTCTTGGTCACTTTTTTTGTGTTGTACAGTGAGCCTAGCAATGCTCTTCTATATCATGGATTTGTTGTCTGGATGCAGGAGTTAGAAGGTTTAGTAAGGGGAGTGCTAGAATGGTATTAAAAAATTATCCATTTTTTGTTAAGGGCTAGATGCAAAGCCTAGTAAAAGAAAAGTGAGATTTTACCTTGATTTACATAGGAGCTAGTTTAGCCTTTTAATGAGCAATTGTTTGACTTAGCTACTTGCAGCCTTTTCAATGGATATAATCCCTATTGTCAGGCTGTGGAAGACTCCCCAGCAAATATCAGTTCTGGGAGTTGTAAGATGTGTGTTCTTCCCCTTCCCTGCTATAGATTTACTATTCCTGCCTTGGTGAATCACTTAAAATTCCCTGTGTTATAAAGAAAAGAAGATCTGGGCATCTATTTGGGCAGTCTAGATAGCAACAGTGCAATGCACGCTCTCCTCCAAAGGCTGCTGAGCAGCATCATCACACAGGAGTAGGTCAGAGTGCAGCACAGGACGACCAGTTCATTCTCAGTCTTTTCTGGCTGGGTGTGAATTCTGCAATTAAATATGAATGCAAAATAAAAAGAACAGACTGCAAAGAGCAGACTGAAAAACAGAAGAAATTTGTGGCTGCTTTTGGCCAGAACTCAGCATAGAACATATTTGAAGGAATTGGGGGAGGTTAGGTTTTAGTCTGAAGCAAGTTCCCAGTTTCTTTTCAATCAAGTGGCTGCACTCCACCCTTGAATGGCAGTGTAACAATATGTTTAAACCACAGTCTGATGATCCTGGAATTCCTTATAAGTTAATAGTAGTCATGGTCCACTAATCACAGCTAATCACAGCTAGGATGCTTTAAGCAACTGTCTTTGATATATTGGTTCAAACACACCATAGAAAGCCTTCCTTATGCTGGCTTAGTGAGTAGATCAGTAAATCATTAGAAAGAGTGAATAACTTAGGTTTATTCTGTTGGTTTCTCACCCCAACCCACTGCTAATCCCAAGGAATTCCTGAGATCCACATACAGCCTTAGTGAGCAATAACAGTACAGTAGTATGGTGTAGTTTTAAAGTAACACTGGGTCAGACATGGAGATATTATTGTTTAATGAATTCCTAGAAGCAGAGCCTGAAGCAGTGGGGTCTGACAGCAGAAATCCTCTGCCAAAGACTTAGTTCTGTTACAAATGGCACAGAAGCTGGCAGGGTGGCTGCTCATGTTATGTGACTGCCCCCCACCTCTTGCAGCAGCACGGAAGACGCTATGTGAGGAATCTTTTGAGGTGGAATTCTGCTTCCCTGAGACAGGCAGTACCCATCCACTGATGGTGGTAGAACCCCTGTTCTCAGCCCCGTGCCTGCCGAGGCCATGCTGCATGCAGGGTGTTTGCATGGGAAGTGCTCCACGTGTTAAAAATCTCCAGGGAAACCTCAGAGCTGGGGTTGTTGATGGATGTCCAACAAGCAGAAGTGCTCCCCCTCCACCGGCAGCACAAGAGTTTGAGGCATGTGCTCAGCTTCCTTCCTCTTCTGTGAGTGTTGGTATGAGGTTTCATTTACATTGTTATTCTGCAGTGAGAGGAAGGTGTAATGACTGTCTCTTTGGTAATACCGATGTTTGGCTGTTAATCATGGGTGGGAACGAGGTCTGGGATCTCCATCAGCAGAGGGGACTGACTCACCATTGATCCATGTCCACTGCATCTTGTTTAAGTTTTTTGACCCATTTGATTTCTTAGGTTTTCTTTTGTGAAAACCCTCTGATTTTTCTGCCATTCAGGAGCAAAGCATCTCTCTGTCTTTAAATATGGCAGATGGGGATTTCTTCAGATGTCCAACAACTCAATTGAAGGAGACCTCAGGAGACCTCTCCTTCCCTGTCCCCCTTCTCAGCCTGTCTTTTCATCTGCAATCTGGAGATGTAAGGGCTATAGTAATAGAGTGTCAGAGGAAGTAATTGATTCATCACACGCCGAGAGAGGAGTCTGTTTCCTTCAGTGTCAATGGTGCTGAACCACAGCCTGGAAGGGTGAGGGAGGCTTGTAAACACTCCATGGCTGAGCTGGCAGGACAAAGCAGACACACTGCCACGGCTGAACGAGAGGGTGACACAAAGGCTTGCTTTAAAGAAACCTTTCTGAACAAAGCAGTGGCAGGGTCCTTGTTTGTGGGAGAAACAGGGACAGTCCCATCCCCATGCTCCCAGAGCACAGTAAGGATAAAAGATGCAGCCTCATGCAGCATCCCATTCCCTTGTCCCTGTCTCCCTCTTCTATCTTGATGTGGCTGCCTCTCTGACCCGCTGTCCTGGGCTGTGCTGAGCTCACTTCAGGGGTACCAACCAGCAGCTAATTCCTCCCACACCCCCAGATAGTCACTGCTGCCAGAGAGAACTGGGGGGAGGTGACTGCTGCTGCCAATGCCCAGCAAGGTGTGGCATATGCCTGGCACAGCACCCACCCTCATTCAGGCATTGACTGTGCTCAGACTTGGCACCGTTTGGTTCAGATGGCTACTGAGCTGCCCATATTTTGAGGAGAGAAGTGGGTAGGAGAAGCTGTGCTACGCAGTAAGCAAGGAGGGATCAGGAAGGTTTGGTGCACTGTTTGCCCCAGGAACAGCTCTTACTAGAAGCTGGCACAGCCAAATTGTGAGAATGCCCAAATAGCGGAGGCTGCAGGCCAGTCTTGGCAGCAAAGATTTGTGCATCAGCTGAGGCAGGATCTGGGCTGTGAACAGGCTGTGTCTGAGAAAATGCAGGGTCAGAAAGTCATCCTATGGTGGGCCAGTCCCAGGGTGACCATCCATCATTAATGAGGGATGTAGACAGCCAGGAGGGTGAAGGTGGGCTGGTCAGGGCTCTGTTCTTACAGCAGCCTTTATACAATTGGTGCTTAACGAGGTGTTTATTTCAGTTTTGTGCAGAAAAAAAAGCCAGTGCAAATGAGTGATAGTGGAAAACCATCTACCAAGTTCTGATCCCCTTCTGATCCCAGTTTTTACTCTTTCCTTTTTCTTTTCACTGTGTGTTGTGTCTAAGGCCATGACAGATACTGCACCAGCAAGGTGTGATGGGACATCACTCTTTCCTCTGGGAATAGGGCTGGCACAGCAGGCCATGTGAGCATTCCCTAATCCTCATCAGCACCTCAGGACAGCCTGACCTAAAATCCCGGCTCTATCTATTGCCTGGGCTATCAGGCACTGGATCCCATCAGAAAAGGCAAATCTGTCCCTCTACTGCAAAGAGATCAAAGTGAGCATTTACCCTTGCCTTCTGCCTGCTCTCCTGCTTTTCAGCAGTAAATTTTCCTTTTGTGGTTGTTATCTTTTATTATATTTATTTTTTTTCTTTCTGTTAGTGATCAAATGCCTGTGAGTGGTGACAGTAAAATGACATAGAAACCAAAGTCTAATTTTTTCCACAGATGGATTGTAGCAGAAGGAGAAAAGTGCAAATGCATTTTCTCAAGTGTCCTGCGTTTTGGGGTATGAAAAGGTTGTGAGTTGCTTCAGTTCCCTTAGAGCAGCAACAGAAGGCAGAATGCCATGGAAAGGGGGCTTATTCTGAACATGCCTTATATATTTTATTCCTGATTTCACCATGATTCTCCCCCACCAATGAACATCACAAGACATCTTGCAACAAAAGACCCCTGTAGCTAAAAATAGAAGAGTGAGGACTTTACAGAGATGGTTTTGGAAACAGAAATAAAATTAAACAGCCATGTGTAACTCCTGAACAACAGCCTGCAGAAAACCCCCGAAGTGCACATTAGCACATCTCTTTTCTTATATAACGGTCGTTTTTCCAGACATGCCCCAGATGAGAGCCCTTCTCCACTCCAACACACCCTTCCGCAGCGATCTGGCAACACAGCTTGAGGGAGGCAGCCTGGGGATGAGCGGCAAAGCGCGGGGGAGCCTTTGCTCTCCTGTCTCAGGGGAGGGCAGCAGCATGCTAGGCGCTGAAATTCCCTCCTGAATCGAACTTGCCTCAGGAACACTTTGCAGTTATGTTTTATTCCTCCCTTTGCACGAAGTATTTTGGCTTCCTTTCCACCCCCACCTGCGTAAGTCAGCAGTAACTGCTGAAAGCCTCTTCTCATCAACAGTGATTATAGGGGGGTGAAAACAACAACCCAAAGAGTAGAAATAGAGGCCCTTTAATTTTGATTTCTTGTCTTCAAGACATTTTTGAGGAAATTTTCCAAACTAATAGGATTATTTTCTCTCCTTCCCTATTTTTTTCTTTTTCTTTTCCTTTTCTTTATTTTTTTCCCCTTTAACTGCATAACTGGATTTTTTTCATTTCTCAGAAATTCTGGTCAGATTTTTTTAGGAGATTAGAAAATAATCCAAAGCACAGTAGAATGATTACAAATCCCCATAATACTGTGATTGCACAAGACGTAATTGAATACAACAAATTCAAAACAAACTTCCGAGAAATCCCAAGCAGTTTTGCCTGTCCCATTGCCCCCCACTTCCCCACACCAGCCTAGCTCTCCCCCTGCTGCCATTGGATTTTTGTCATTTTAGTCACTGAAATCCAGTGAAATCCCTCCAGATTCAGAGCAATTATAGCCATTTCTCTCTGTTGTTGCCAGAGTGGGTTATTTCCATAAGGGCAAAACAAGGGCAAGCTCTGAGCATCTTTTGCCTCAGCATAGGCAAAAAATGGCCCCAAAAGGTTCAGACTGAAATCAAATTAATCTCTGCATTGTTCAGACACCCAAAGCCCAGGTCTATTCAGTGAGAGTGATTTAAAGTACTTCTGTTGTCAGTGCAGAAGAACAATTAATCCCATCCCAAGCAGGATGTGAGAAATCTGCTTCCACTGAAAGCAGGACTTTTAGTTGGCTAAACCGAGGTGTGCTACAGGCTTTTTTGTTCTGTGCACAAATCTGTATTGGGGCCTGTGTCTATGAGGACTGATTTTCTTCTCACACCAAGATAAATTAGGAGTGATTACCCTTAAAATGATGAGTTACACATGTGTAAAACCAGTTCAAGTCAAAGGAGAATCCAATTCATCTGCTGTATTTATTATTAATTACTCTGATTAAGGGTTGGCAGCTAAGATCAAACTTCATTGCTCTTGTTTCATCAGACGACAGTGGTGCTCGCCTCTGGTATCATGGCTGTAAAAAAAAAATAGATTTTAAAGTCCTCAGTAGCTTCTGGAATAATTTAACCTTTGAAGGGTATGTCCTGCAGTTGCTCAGGATTGTATAAACATCATGGAAGAGTTTTGTCTTTCACAATGTAACCACCCATGAAATAAGGATTTGGTTGGAAGGTGGCATACAAAGGAACATGAAGATGGGTGGTGACACAGAAAAATTGACTAAGCCAGCTAGCATGTAATGGACATTAATTCTAGTCACCTTGATTGCACAACAGGCACAGAGATGCTGGTTCACCATTTCTTAACCATCTCTCTACTGCAACTGCTATTTAATTTCTAAGAAACTGCCTGTTCTTAGAGGATGGTCATAAATCCTTATGTTTTTTATAACAATTTTTGAGAAATAAACCTCCCATTACCTTTTCAAAGGGGAACAATTGTATTTATTAGCCACCATTGTGGCTAAGCACAGGCCTTCCCCAGCTTCCTGCAGATTAACACCTGCCGAATTTCACTAGAATTGCTGTTTCTCTTCCTCTCCTGAGCAGATGCATTCAAGACAGTGACATATGGTTCAAGCAGATCAGAGGTCTTGAAGGCTCAAGTCAGCCCTGGGCATTCCCAAATTTAGGGTTGTTGGCATGCAGTCTGTACCTATTTGTCTCCCTGTCTATCTAGGCCAGATTTCTCCAATATAATATAATCTCTCCAGTCAAGACAGGCTTCTATTCTTGGCTGTGCTGCAAACTTCCTGTGTGACCTTGGGGCAGACACTACTCCTCCCTGCCTTCCTACCTCCCAGGGTCTCGTGAGAATCCCATCATTACTGTTTGCCAGCTGCAGTCATGAGCCCCATGGAAACGCCTATAAATAATAGCTCCAAATTAAACATGGGGGAAGTTCAGGTTAGAACCTTGCCTCTCTCTCCAGTCCTGGCAAGCTCTGGAAACTGGGCTTTGCTGAGTGCAAGTCTTCACCTACTTGAAATCATAGCTCTAGAGAAAGACAGAGAAAGCTGCCAGCTAGGTCAGAGCTTGGCCTGTCCTCCTTAGGCTTTGAAGCAAGGCTTGCACATGTATTCAGAGGACTCATGATATGGCTGTGAGCATATGAATAGTTTGTAATTCATGTTTCTCCCCATCCTAAGCTGATGTTCTTGTAATGCCCCTGAAGCATGTTTCAGGGAGGAAGGACTCAGCATCTCGGTGGACCTGGGGATGAAGGTCAACAGGGTTGTTGATTTTTTGTTCAGCATTCTGGGTCACTGTTTGTGTTGAGTGTCCCTTGGGAGAAGAGTGCCCAGAGGAATGTCACAGGCTTCCTGGTGCTGCTCCCCAGATAGGCTATAGCATTTCTGGAGCTCAGCAGTGCCTGGGTGAGAACCTGCAAGGTCTTGTCCCAGCCCCAGGTGATCACGGAGTACAGCTCAATGGTCAGGGAGCAGATTAGCTGTTTTGAAACAGAAAAGGACTGAAAAGCTGGAGGTCTTCTCATAATCACTACAGCTGGGGCTTGTTTGCCTTTGTTGCACCACATTTGGGGAGCCAGCAGCAAAGTGACTTAGGAGAAATAGAAAGGAAAGCCTGGGAAGCAGAGAGGTTGACTGGAGGAAAAAGCAAGCAAACAAGCATGAATAATACAGGCTGTAGAAGTGCTTTACAATTAGTTTATAAAAGCTCTCTTAACATCAGCAAAGTACTTTCTACTAAAAAATCTGTAATAAAAATGCAGCAATATTTGTAAGCATTGTACATTTTTAATTTAATTCTGTTAAACTTCAAGAAGAGCATTTCATTCTTTCTCAGCCTCCATTTTCTGGGCAGTTAAGAGCACTTCAGCATTGCCTCCCAGCCTCAGAATTCCCTGGTGAAAAGCTGTTTGAGGTGGTTTCAAGCAACTCACTGGCATTCTCACTCAAGTGGCAGCTCAGAGTATCTTGCCATTCTGCCATTGGAGGAGCAGCCAACTGTGGTCACCTTCCCAGCAAAGAAGAGTTGATTAATCAATTGGTTATATTTGTGGGTTAAGAGGTTGCACCCTGCTCTTGCATGTTTATGCTTGGCTCATTGGAGCAATGCCTAGGTGGGAAGAAGTGGCCATGAGATATGCTTGGAGATGGCAGCTTTCCCAGTGGAGCTAATGCCAGAAAAGTCAGCCCACAAGAATGTTGGTGCATGTGGACTGAAACAATGGATTTGGTTATATGAGTGATATGCAAATTGCTGGGCACTGTATGTGTCATACCCAGCTGCACCCTAGGCTGTAGTTACCTGAAAATGAAATGCTTATCGTAGAAAGCATGGTTGGGTCTTCTTCCTTCCAATTTTTGGTTTTTTTCACAAGGGAAGAAGAAAGTCTAGAACCATGCTTAAACTTAACAGGAGCAAAGATTTGGCCAAACTGAATTGTAATATGTCCAGTGACCCAGAATGAGGAGAATGGGGTTTATCAGTTTGTTTGTTTGAGGGCCAAGGCACGGACAAGACTGAAGTACATGTGAAGCACACATCGAAAAGGATCTGTGGTGGGGATTAGCTGGAATTCTTGCTGAAGTTTGGAAGTTTAACAGTTTTGATTGGATGTCTTTGGTGTTTCATTTTGAAAGCCTAAAGCTTAATTGCTGTGATGGAGAGGAAGTAGGGTCTCCTGCTTATCTGGGCAGGTGCTATCTTCCTAGTGTAATACTTCCCCAATTCACACTCTGTTTACATGACCCAAAGAAAAGGCTTTGCCTCATGCAGAGCAGAGGACGTGGCCCAAGATTTTTTTTTAGGGAAGAAAACCCTTTCACATTTATATTAATTTTACATTTGGCAAAATATAATTTCCTGATCTTCTCTTAAGGGCTTTTTTCCAGTTGTTTTTAACATTTGATTTATTAAGGATTAGCTCCAGTATGAGAAAGCTAAGTTAGATGCTTGAATGAAGCCAAAGAGGGCTTAATTTAAAGAGGAAATATTTTCTGATGATTTACTTACTAGCTTCATTCTTTTAATTTTCCATTTGCAGATTGCTCATGAGCAGATTGCAATATTCCCTAATTGTATGTATTATTGGAAGTCTGTCACCCATTCAATAAGCAAAAATTTCTCAGTCCAGAACTTGCTTCTGAAATTCCAGTGCTCCTACAGAACTGGGTGGCTTGAGGAGCCATGTGGACAGCACTAGGATATTTGTTGTGCTGACTACAGCAGACGCTGTGATCATTGCAATCAAGTAGCTGAAGCCATGTACTATGTTGGCGAGGTACAACCCCACGAGGACACAAACAGATGTGATTCCCTGGGATGCAGCTAACCTCTGCCTGTGCATGAAAATGGCAGCTTTTACAGTCCACTCCATTAACTGTGTTTTGCCAACATTCATGTTTTTGCCAAATTAATTTTTTGCCACATACTCGCAATTTCACTAGTAGCCAGTAGTTCTGCGGCACAGATGTGCACTTCAGATGTGCAAGGGCTGCAAACACGCTGAAAGCAAGCAGTTATTTAGAGAACAAAATGTCCCCGCTGTTTGCTCAGTACTACTTTAAACAAATAGACAAACAAAGAGGAAAAAATTCTACTTAGAAGAAGCACTAATACTGCCTTCTATGTTCCTCCTCCCTAGAGAGATGGTAGGATGAAGCCACACATGATGAACATTAGTGGGGTCATGCAGGGTGCTGCTGACTGGTGTCAGGGTAATAAGGGGTCACAAGGTGATAGGGGCTAGGCAGAGCTGAGAGGAGAGCAGGGGGAACAGATCTTCATTTGCACTGCTGTGTGTCCACACTCCAACTTAAGCCAAATTCTCTTCCTCTTCGAGTGCCACTTCTCAAGACCGCTTGGATTTCACCTTGGCCAAGACAATTGAGTCTGTAATGAAGTTAAAGGCTGGGTGATTGCAGCTAGTTGAGTGCTCGGTCCAGCGTAGACAGGATTTTATCTGCAGGCATTTTGCTTCTGGCTCTCAGCCTGATTTAGTCCCAGAAAGGAGTGAAACCAAAGCCATCTGGGCCATCTTTCTTTGTGGAGGAGCACACTAAGTCCCTGTAAGTTTGTTTTGAGGTTGTTGCTCGCCGATATGTGCTTTGCAGAACGGGAATGAGTCACATGAGGATCATTCTGTATCCAGCAAGCTACTTCTCCTTTCAACTCTCCATTCCCAAACAGAAGATCTTGTGACAAAGAAGAAAGGCGGATTCCTGGCAGCCTGTAAATGCTTTTTTCCTCCCTGGCCCCGCAAGAAGAGCTGTAGCATGTTGTTCAAACAGGTTGATACAAAGCAAATAAACAGTCCTAGAGAGATGGTCAGTTTCTGTAAATAGCAGCTTGCTGGCCAGAGAGGAGAGGGGCGGGAGAATGTGGGTGTTAGAAAGCAACTGAAGAACAAGATGTACACGTAAAAGCTGTTTGTTTCTTCACAGCACGCACAGCCTGTTACTACTACCTTGCCTACTCATGGCCTAGAAAATATTAAGGGATCTGTGGCAGTTTCACCTTCCAGCCAAACTTTGCAACAAGCTTTTGTCTCTGCATCAAGAGGCAATTCTTCTAACCCTACACATTCCTCCCCCAGACCTGTCAGATACCCAGGCCAGTGGGCAGGTGGAACATCTTCAAACGTTTAGCAAATGTAGGGTTTAGCAAAAGCAGGTTGCAGTTATAGGGTGCACAACATCAGCAATTATGAGTGTGGGTACCCAGCTCTTACACAAAACTTCTCATCCACAGAAAATCTTCATTAGCACTTAATAGAAGAGGATTAATATTAATGTCCAAGTGCTAAATGAGTGTACTTGTCATGCTTGCTAAAGGACCAATGTGGTGTCAGTGCACAAGATAGCTACCTGCTCACATGGATTGAACATTGACAGTCTCACACTTGGTACATGTTCAGCCAAATCCCACATGGATACTGGAATAAAGTGAGCTCTGCCAAACTGCACAATGGCACTTCAGAAGAGAGGTCAGGAGGAGAGCAGCCCCAGGAGAGTTGTATCTGAGTTTCTCCCGTGTCAAAAGAGTTTTGTGGAAATGGAGGTAAAGTGTCTCCTAGATTTTGCATGTTGACAGTGAAGCTGAAGCAGATGTATGTGCAATAAATTAATGATGTGAATGGCAGCAGAGGAAAGGACCTAAACGTAGTCAGACAAAAGAGAAAAAGTGTTTTGAGGTCTGTGGTGTTGGTGTAGTGTGAATAAGAGAGTGCCAGGTACCTGTCTGGAAGATGTTCTGTGAAATATGTGGATACCAATAGTGGTTTTCGTTTGTGCCTGGCATCCTGAAGCATCTCCCTGACAGATGGTTTCCCTGCCATTTCACCTGCCTCCGCAGGTACGACTACATCGAGATCCGCGATGGGGACAGTGAAGCGGCAGACCTGCTGGGCAAGCACTGTGGGAACATTGCACCTCCTACCATCATCTCTTCTGGGCCCTCTCTCTATATCAAGTTCACCTCAGACTACGCACGGCAAGGTGCCGGCTTCTCTCTGCGCTATGAGATCTACAAGACAGGTGAGTGTCTGAGTCAGTGCCTGTCTCCCAGATTGTTTGACACAATTATCTTCATCTGGAGATGCCTTTGACCACCTTTTCAATGTGATTTCAAGTATATTTTCCAGAGATAAATGACTTTTTTTGGTTTTTTTTTAATCGAAGCAAGTCTGTGCATCACATTTCCAAGAAGATAAAGATGTTAGTGGCACATGACAATGCATTTTCGAATCGCAGTGTGGCAATTAAAGCAGGGTTCCTCTTTAAATACTCTCTCGTATTCAAGGACTAAAAACATATATCTTACTCCCTGGCATGTTTGAAGCTTGTTAGGGCTAAAAGGGGACTGTCCCTCTCTTAGAAGTGCATGGAGCTCCCCCTCCTGTGGAGTTGTGATTCAGGGTTGATCAGTGATGCTGTGTTTTCCCTCCATGGATGTCGGGTTTGTAACTGGGGAGCTCTAGTTTTCAAGTGATTGCTGTCAGCAATGCTGTCAAAGTCTGAGGCAGCACCCTTCCAGGCTGATATAAGAGAAATTGTTCATAATTTTGTTTAATACTGAACTATTATTGAGGAAAGAAAAATATGCTCAGAGCCCTTTTAATAGTGTTTCTGTCTAAATATTTGCCAGAATTTTGTGCCTGGGAAGAAGGAGGCTTGAAAAAATAGTCCCTGATCTGTGTGCACGTGAGAGAGGTGTGCCTGCATGCTGAGGGAACAGGAGAGTGTTTTGCGTGGCACACCCTGCCTTGTGCCGCATTCATTTGGTGATGTGTTGGAAGACAACACACGTGGCTTTCAGTTGTTGCATTCAGCACCAAAAAAAAATGTCTGCGCCATGGGAAGAACCAAAAAGGAGCACAACAGGGTTACTTATCCAACCTCTCTAAAGAAAAGATGGGGAGCGCAGGCAGCAGTGCCTAGGGGCCCTGGGCCAGCTGTGGTGCACACACAGCCCACAACCTGGCCATAGGTAGATGTGAATGTGGAGACTTTGCTGCAAGAGAATGAGTCTCCCTAAATTCATTGTGAGTCAATGAGGACCAGACACATGTGAAGGTTCAGATGGACGAGGAAAGTGCTGTTGCTGGCGGTTGCCTGGACTGCATAATTGGACATGGAGCTGTTGTGCAGCCGGCTCACCGCCACTGTTAGTTTATGGTTAGGATGCAGATTAGTCCTGAAAGTTTAGTGATTTGGCCAGATATTGGGTTTTGCTAAGGCTAGTTGCTGTCACAGAGGATGGAAAAGAAGGTGGGAAGACTGACCTCAGCTCCCCTTGCCTCTCTCCCTGCTCACACCCCCTGTGAGCCCAGCAGGCTGTGCTGGGCTGTGCCTGACCTCACACTGGGACCATGCCCTGACTCAAAGCATGGGGCAATGTGGGGTGGTCCAGCTGGCTGAAGTGGCCCGGCCATGCTGTGGGAAAGGGATGGCAGGCAGAGGAACCCTGTTGATCTGGTTGGGAGCCAGTAAGGTACCAAATCTATGAGGAAAGGAGACGTTGTTATAGGGAGGGAGGGAGAGGAATCAAGGGCTGAGCTGGAGGAGAGCAGGTATTGGATGGAGGCTGGAGCTGAGTTTGTGTCCCTTGATGTAAGTCCATGCAGTACTGCCCTCAGGTCTGAAGTGGTGCTGGGGCTCCTTTTGCCACCTCCACCCCTGCGGGCAGCCATCCTCTCCAGGTGCAGCCACACTTTCTTACAGCCCACAAAATCAAGCATGGCAAGTCAGCTTTTGGCACAGGAGTGTGGATGAGCCCGTGATGTGGGAGCACTCCCAGCTCACATCTGCCCAGCCCCGGTGCCCACCAGGGCTCCAGAAAGGGCAGTGGGCAATGCCAGCTGCAGGGCTCCTGCAGTACAAGCAAACCCT
Source organism: Sitta carolinensis (assembly GCA_032173965.1). Lineage (NCBI taxonomy): Eukaryota > Metazoa > Chordata > Aves > Passeriformes > Sittidae > Sitta > Sitta carolinensis. Next base: position 25,722,416 of record CM063288.1, read on the forward strand.
GCCCTTTGTTGGCAGGCAGGCAGGCATGGGCCACCTTAGTTTCCATCTGAGCTGTCAGGGTAACCAGCAAGGGTGTCACCAGCTTTAAAGGTCATCAGATTGTCATTGTCTACAGCAGTAAAGGCAGCAGTGGCTGCAGATTCCTACTGTCTTAAAGGTGACCTAAAAAACCAACTCTTTTCAATGGAGCATTTATTTCCCCACCTTGTGCTAAATTTCCCTTATCACAGTGTGAGAGAGGAGCAATCTGCATACAAACAACCACATACCAGTCTTTGAATCCCCTGATGGGTATCAGTCAGCACTCTGTGGGCCGACAAGAGCTGCCTGCCCTGGTCCAGCCTCCCTGCTGCTCCCTTTGTGAGTCAGTTTGGCAGGGCCGGCCTGAGCTCTCCAGCGCTGGGCATCAAAGTCTCCTCTCAGGCTGGCCAGTGCTGCCGAGGCCAGCATGACTCCCCTTGATTATCTGCAGCTTCCTTATAAAAGCTGCTCATTGTGTTTGCTGCTATTAGCCAAAATGTAGACAAAGATGCCAAATGCGATAAGAGCCGCACATGAGGAAACTGTTCTCTAATGTGGTGACATAGTTACATCTTGCCTGTCTCTAGAGGACAGTCCCTGACTCTGGGTTTAGCGTTTCATTTTCCTCCCTAGCTCAGAGCTTGTGTTATTTTCATTATTTATCTGTTCGTCTTTCAGGTTGTTTGGAACTAAATACCCCCTTATCCCCATTCATGGCATTATGCTGTGATTTGTGTTTGGCCTTTTTTTTTTTTTTTTTGCCTCTGCATGTTACCCCACAGGTTCACACCAGAAAAGCTGGCTGCTTCATTTGGTAGTCAATTAAGAGCCTCTCCTGAGTAGCTCTCCAGCCAGTCACTGCATAATGCAGTGCAAGATCCTGCTATTACTGTGGGCTGCTGGCCTGACTCTGTAGGTTAATGTTGAATTGAATAACAAGTCTCCCATTAGTCCTGGGAAGGCTCATGCTGCCCAGAAGAGCCAGAGCAAAAGGGTTTATAGAGGAGAAGGAGAGTGTCCCAGTAAAAGCAAAGCAGCAACCTTTGCGAACGCTAGTGCCAGGTTGCAGCAGTGGCCAGCAGCCTCTCTAACAGCCCCTCTCTCCTCTGATAGCTCCAGGCTGCAGATTTCTGTTGCCTATTGTCCTGGCAAGGGTTTCAAAGTCACCGTGGTATGAATATGACACAAATTCCCTTTCCCCAAGCACCCCGAGGCACCTTGGCTGTATGAGAGGGGGCACTGAGCTGGCCGGCTGCAGCCGAGGCCAGTGCTGAGGTCAGCAATAAATAAGAGGCAACATTGTCTATCCTCTCACCATGAAAAGGTCTTCCTTAAGGATAGAAATAACTTGCATTTCTGATGTGGATGGCTCATTCTGTGAAAAAGAGGGCTCTGTTCCTGCTCTCAGCAGAGACCCCCCTGCCATGGCCTCTGTTATCCTCACTCTTAATGTGGCCACGTTGTGGAGCTGTATGCTGGAGCTGCTCCCTGTCCCTTGTGTGGAACTCGGGGCAGGGGCTGTGGGGGGCTGCAGGCTAACTGTGCACTTCCCTAGGGTTTGCAGCAAACAGTGGAGACATTGGCACCCTCCCACAGGCCCTTTCACTGTGTAAATATTTGTGCTTCCGGATTTTCTTAAGGGGAAACTGAGGCACAGATATCTGTGCTCAAGGCTGGAGTTTGCTGGAGACTGGCCTATAGGAACAGCCTTTCCAAAAAGAATACATCCCATTACTCCTCTCTGCCCCATCCCAGGCAGCTCCTTCCCCAAACAGGGCTCCTCCATCAGACCTGGGGCCACTGTGGTGCCCTGCCTGCATAGCTGCAGGTGGCAGCTGTGTCATGAGTACTGTGGATGGCAGCTCCCTGCATGCCAACCAGCCTCTCTGCAGGCTCTGGAGCAGCACACAGGTCTGCCAGGTCAGTGTTTGGGGGACAGGTTAGAGTAGAAAGGGACAGCTGGGGAAGACAGGCCAGCTTGGTGTGGCCTCCCTGTCCACCACCACTGGTGTGAGGGATGTGGCAGGGTGCTGGCCTGCCAAATCACAGCAATGGGTTTAGATAGGATTGCTCTTATAGTCCTGGTGTTGAGGTAATTGTCAGGCGGATCAGCAGTGGTATACAGATTATGTCTGCAAAGCTGTCTGAGGGATTTCGAACCATGTTGTCCACTACAGTAACCTGAAGGACCTCGTCTCTTCACCTGTGGAAGACTTTGAAAATCACCTTCTCACTTCTTGCAGTAATTCCCACAGCTCTTGAGCTGCAGGACATGCCCAGAAGTGAATACACAACCCCACTAAACTCAGAATGGGGTTTCCACAGTGTCAAGTTGTTGGCATTAAGCTTCATCGTTGCTAAGGCTCTGGGTTTTTCCTGCTGCTACAGGCTCCGAGGACTGCTCCAGAAACTTCACTGCTTCCAACGGCACTTTTGAGTCTCCAGGTTTCCCTGACAAGTATCCACACAATCTGGACTGCGTCTTCACCATCATAGCCAAGCCAAAGACAGAAATCCTCCTCCACTTTGTGCTTTTTGACCTTGAGCATGACCCACTACAGTCGGGGGAAGGAGACTGCAAGTATGACTGGCTAGACATCTGGGATGGCATCCCTCAGGGTAAGCCACGGGGTGCTGCACTGCTTTCCTTGGCCCTTCCTGGTGTCTCACAAAGCTCCAAAACAACTGTGCAGTCTGTGTCTGAATACCAAGTGTGCCTAACTTCAGAGGTGGCTGCAGCCTGCAACCTGCCATCAGGGCACTCCATGACCAGATTGGGGACAGTGTGCCTGCAGAAGGCTGCATTCATTAAGCCACAAACTACCGCTCTGTTGTAACCACTGATCTGAAAAGTCCCATTGGGACATTCCAAACACCAGCAGTTCTCCCTCAGGGAAGGGCAGTGGGTTCAGGCAATGATGGGAGGACCTCCCTACCTCATAGCAAAAGGGAGAAACAGAGCATTCTGGAGCATTTCCCAGCAATTGCAGAGCAATGCCTGCTGCGGTGGATATTTCTGCACTGCATGGCACTAGGCCAATGGATATAAAAAACAGCCCGTCCCTGAAGCCTTTCTTTTTTATCCTGACCAGCAATGACCCAGGAGGGTGGTGGAAAAGCAGGCCTTACCTTTGCTGCTCTTTCTTTTGCAGTCGGCCCCTTGATAGGCAGGTACTGCGGCGCTAAGATGCCGTCGGACATCCGCTCAACCACCGGCGTCCTCTCTCTCACCTTCCACACAGACCTGGCAGTGGCTAAGGACGGTTTCTCTGCTCAGTACTACTTGATCCACCAGGAAGTCCCAGAAAGTAAGTTGGAAATGTGTGTGTATGACTTAGTTGTGTCCCCTGTGTTTCCCATCTTTCATTTGGCATATGCAAGAGTGAAGCAGGCAGAAGTGTGTCCGGGAGCTGGTTCTCTGTTTCTGATAGAAATAAGATCTCAGTAAGAATTCCACTTTCTGACCTTTCATTGGCTTTTCACTTGCTTATGAAGTTTTCTCAATACCTTTTGGGTTAGAATTGTTCATGTGTGTGCTCAGCCCAAAGGATTTAGGGGAGGTCTTCAGCCCAGCATGTGCAGCAACTTCATTAAAGCATGGGGAAAAATATGCAGTCTCTCTCTCTTTCTCTCATTTTCCAGAAATTCACAGTCCCAAACCACAAATTGGAATTTCTTGGCTGTCTAATTAAAGATTGCTTAAAGCTCTAAGATCCAAGCCAAATTTTGGTTTATAACCCTTAATAAGGGAGGTAAATTGAGGTAAATTCTTGTGGAGTGAGGAAGTAAATTGTGTGTTTTGAGAGTGAAAAGCATTTTAATTCTTTGTGATAACACTTGCACAGAAAGAAAGGTTCCCTTTGTTTTCCCATGGTATATTTGCCTCAGAGCTACTGTTCTTGACCTCTCTTTGCAGTGGACCTCTGATACAATAGAAGAAGCCTTCAGCATACCCCTTAGTCCCAGAGAAAGAGAGGGAGTCCCTGACCTGCCACTGAAAGCCTGTGACAAAGAGCAGGGTAGAGTAGGGGTTGTGCACCACCAGAGCAGCAGGGTTGCAACCTCTTACTCTGTGATTGAGTAAGACATGTTCTGCTGAGGCTGTGAGAGTTACAAACAAGCATGAGCTCTTCACCATTATGTATTGCCACACTCAGTTGATCTGTTCTTTAATCCCTTTTCTGTTCTGGAGTTGAAAGTAAGTTGTTGAACACAAAGCTTGAGAAATCAAGCACAAGTGCCTTTGTTATAGTGCTAGGCCTGTTTTCATTTATGGTGCTGTAAATTGAAACTTTAATAATAGCACTGACATCCTAACTTGGCCATCATTTCCAGCCAAGGTTGACTTGGCCACATTAAAAACACAGGCAGTTTGGTGGAGCCCTGTGGGTTTACAGCAGCAGCATGCTTGGACCCGTGCAGTGTTTTCTTTGCTATTGTTTTTACAGGACAGCAGCCATAAAATAGATGAGGTGTGCCATAAAACTGAGCTAATTGTGACTTTTAAAGCCTTACGAGTGAGGAGATACAAAGAAAAGCATAGCAGTGTCTTTCATAATCCTGTCTGGTTAATCCCTATGGGCCTGATACCACATACAGTGCATGCAGATATACACAGACACATACACATGTGCATCCCTGCTCTCACACGCACACAAAACCTTTAGAGCTGCCCATTCCAATCCAATTCCTGCTTGCAACAGTAAGCACCCTCCTAATGTGTCTGTCTGTATTCGTTGCCTTGTCAGTGCTTAGATTTCACCTACAGCCTTCAAGAACATGGGAACTTTGTGGCAAGGGTACTTGGAACATCTCGGTGGAGGGAGGGGAGGGACAGAATTGTGTCAAAACTGAGCAAAGGTGAAGAAGATAGAGAAAGGGAGAAAGATCCAGACTGTACTAGTGTTCAGAGGGCCATGCAAACACAAAGCTGCCCCATATAATTTTTCAGTGTCATCTGTGAACACGCACAACCTGCAAGATGATGCACATCTGTTCATTTTTCCAGACAGGCAGCTTTGCTCAGGGTTAGCTGGAGACATTAGTTCAGGGCTGCCTTTCACTTGGGGGGTGAAGTACTGAGACTGTAAACCAATCTCTGTGTATGTGCGTGTCTTCTCTAGACTTTCAGTGCAATGTGCCTCTGGGGATGGAGTCTGGCAGGATCTCCAACATGCAGATCAGTGCCTCCTCCACCTACTCCGATGGGCGATGGACCCCTCAGCAGAGCCGGCTCAACAGTGATGACAATGGCTGGACCCCCAATGTAGACAGCAACAAAGAGTACCTCCAGGTACCTTTCCAGCCCCCTCTCCTCTTCCCCCACCAAATGGAGTGTCATGCTGTTAAACTGACCCGTGACCATAAGGCTTGTTGAATTTTTTATTGCCTCTGTGGCTCATGGGGAGCAAGCAGCAGGGGAGCTGCAGTGCCTCGGTGAAATGTGGCAGGCTGGCTCTCCCATTAGTTCACCCACGCAAGGACTGACTCCATCCGCTGTCTCTCTCCCACCCCCTCCTTTCTGCCCAAACCTTCTTTCCATCAGAAAGAGACTGAGAGACCTCTGCCACTTACAAGGGCCACTGACTCTGCCACTGAGGCCTGAGGACCAAAGTCTCCAGGGGGTGCATAGAAAAACAACTAGAATAATATTTATCTCATCAGTGATGCAGGGAGCGTGAGCAGGCTGATGTCAGGCGGGGGGCTGACAGAGCAAAGGCTTTCCCTGGGAGCTGGTTAGAGCCACAGTGTGTCCACACACAGCTTCTGGCTGTGTCACATCGCCGGGAGACACTGCTTGCTAAAGGGCACTATGAGCAGGAGGTGGTGAATGTCATTGCCTCTAGCAGACATCTCATTCTTCATTCATAGCAGGGCTACTAAGCCAGATCTGCTGACCTTTCTCAACCCATGTTGTAAAACAGAAAAAAACAAACAAACAAACAAAAAAAAAGCCTAAAAAATGCAAAACAACAACAACAACAACAAAAAAAAAAAACCAAAAAAAAAACCCAACAACAACAAAACCAGCAAGGGAAAACCAAGAGCTGCAGCACTTGCTAATTGGATATCATGATGCTTTTATTTTACATGGAAAGTCAGTCTCTGTCCTGCTTTAATGGACATGCGCTTCTATGCAGATCCTATTGCTTGGTCTGAGGCAGGAAGAAGGCTTTGTGATGGTCCTGTATAAACAAACATCAATATCCTTAGCTACTCTTGTCCTAGGGTCCTATCCTGCTGAAGTGAGCCCTGGAAAAGGTCGTGGTTGTTGAACTGTGCACCTACAGATAGAGTGAGACGGGCTGAATTTGCACCTTTTTATTTTTCAGTAACAGAGAGAGGAACTAATTAGCCACTCTGGACTCTCAGGTGGTCACCACTCTCTTTCTTGTCCCTTTTTTCCCCTGGAAAGGTGGACCTCCACTTCCTGACTGTGCTCACAGCCATTGCTACACAGGGTGCCATCTCGAGAGAAACCCAGAAGGGCTACTATGTCCGTACCTACAAGCTGGAGGTCAGCACCAATGGGGAGGACTGGATGATGTACCGACATGGGAAAAATCACAAGGTAATGTCCTTTTTGTCTCTTCTGCCTGCACCTTGGTGAGTCTTGCAGCCAACGAGAGGGAGAGAACTGAGAGATTTTGTAGACCCAGAGGGTTTAATCCATGAGGGACCCTTTTTCTGATAACAGCCAAAAGAGTGATGATGCTCTGAGCAGAAATAGTCTTTTCTCCTCTTCACAGCAATGAGGAAACACTATTCCTTGGAAAACCTGGCTGCTGCTGCATCTTTCATGGTGGTGAGAGTATGTTCTTTGACTACAAATGCAGGATAAGATAACACACACAGCCTGTGTTTTGCCATACGAGATTCATTGAGCTTTTATGGTCGTAGACCCGCCTGCATGCTGGGTTAACAATCACAAAACCCCATGAAACTGTAGTTCAGGAGTTACTGAGGCCTGGAAATGAAAGGGCACAAATCCTAAGAGGCAATTGCACCATCCCAGAGAAAAAAATGAGCAATAAATTATGAGAAACAATTCAGGCTGCCAGAGCTGTGGGATCTACATTAAGCAGGCATGGTCAGCAAGGGTGCATTGAGCCCTGGGAGCTGTGCATGCTCTTCTTTGTTTCAGGGACACCCTCAGAGGTGGGAGCAAGAAGGAGGGAGGGTAAATATGGGTGTTCATTCATTTCTCACCATATGGGTGTTGGTGTGTGGCCAGGAAAGATAAATTTGGAGTGGTCTGTATGGGAAGGTTTGGTGTATGGGGAGGAGGGTTAAGGTAGCCATGGTGCTGGGATGGTTTTTCTCTTGTCAGTTGCTTTGGTGATGTGGTTGTTTCCTGGTTAAGAGTGCCTCAAGAAAGCACTTCCCTGCTCTTCTGTGGCACCCACCAGCACTGCTGCTGTGTTCAGGTCCTTCCTGCTGATGTGCCATAATATGTCTGTGTGAACTCTGTGGCTGGGGTCCCACACACCTCCCCCCACCCCTCACATCCCAGTAATTTTTGATTGCTCAGCACTTCTATTAAATTAGCTGTCTCTTCCCTTTGCTGGCACGGGCGTTGCTGGCATGAAATGCAGGAGCCTGCCTTGTCCAGGATTCATCCAGACATTTCCTTCCCTTCCGGGCTGTGTGATTTCCCCTTCCCCCCAAGTGTGTCTTAGGTTCAAATTCCCTCTGCTTCCCAGAATGAATCCTCTCTGTGCAAAGGTCCCTATCAGTGTCTCATACTTGCAATATTTGGAGTATTTAAGCTCCTCATGTGCTAGTGAGGGAGTGTTAGTCCTATTTTGGAAGTAGGGAAATGGAGGCACATGGCAGCCCAGCACCGCACAGGGGAGTCCTCGGCTGGGCTCTCCCAGATCTCAGGTGGGCTGGCTCCAGGACAGTCGCTCATGGCAGAGCTCATGTATAGTCCTAACACAGTGCCCGTGCAGTGGCGTGGAGCCCTTGTGCTCTCCCAGGACCCACTGGTCACAGCAGACCTTTCTGTGAACCCAGGTGAGTTTGGGGTCTCATTGGGACCTCTTCTGTAAGCTGAGTCAGGCAGGGATACTCATCATGCTGGGCAGAGAGACGAGCTATATTCACAGCTCAGTGTTTCAAATAACCGCTAGCAATAAATTTACCTTTTCAAGTCTTAACTCGAGCAGGAATCTGGCCTGGAGGATGGTTTTAGTTGCAGAGGAGAACAAATATCCCATCCTTGCAGCCCTGGGTGTTGGACACTGTTCCTCAGACAGGGTGGAGCAGGACAGCATGACTGGTTTCAGTGCTGCTAAACCAATTTACATTGCTCCAGCAAGACCCTAAAGCCTGCATGGTGTCAATCCAAAACAATTCTACAACCACCTGAATTGCCACCATTTTGGGACTTAGCCCTTGATTTCTGTCAGCTTTTTTGCTACTCTATTTTCTCTTTTCATTAAAGAGTGGAAAAATCAAACCTCGTTTTTTACTCCTCTATTCCAGCCTCTATTCGTTCACAGATTCTGGCCTTAATTTAGCAGACCCCTCCCAAGACTGGAGGATAAGTAATTGCTTTTTGGTGGCTCGCCTACCCCTTGCATCTGGGTGACTGCTTTCCTGCCCTGCCAAACAACTGGCTGCCAGCTGTGAGCTCCAGTGGGGCCAGGGCAAGGCCACTTGCTCACAGACGTGGTGCTGGGGGCTCTGGTCCCACGTTCCATGCCCACACTAATCCCACTGTTCCTGTGCTAAGCAAGCTCCCAGATGTCTGTGCTTAAGGTGCAGCTCCTTCCCTGCATCAGCGCTGAGCTCCGCACAGCCTGGGCTGCAGCGCTGGAGCAAACCATGCCAAAGAGATTCGTCAAGTCTGCCGCAGCTTGATTTGGTGCCATGAGGAGCAGGGAGGGAGGGGAAGGTGTGGACAGACAGGGGCTCTCTCTGTACATGCAGATAGATACGTACGTATACAGACACATACGTATATGCACATACGTATATCTGCACATACACATATATATGCACATGCAAACATAAGCATGTGGGGTGTACCAAACACCGCTTGGAATTTCTGCCAGCACTGTGGGCCAAAAGCAATGCTCTGCCATGTATAGGTGGGTCAGCTAACATTCACATCTTCATCGGGGATCTAATGCAAGAGAAAACCAGCGAGTGCAGGAGGGGTGGGGAGGGGATGATGCTCCCTGCAGAGGATGGATGGGAAGTTCTCACCACCTCTCTTTTGCCCCCTGCTTCCCCTCCTTCCAGTGTTTCAGATGACAGCGGAGCTTCGGTGTTTCCCTGCCAAATGTGATGGCTCACCTTTGAGTCCCCAGCTGCTGGCACTCAGCAGCAAGGGAAACGGGAAAGGCAGGATGGAGCAGCGGAAAATGTGATTAATATGTGCTCGCAGCAGACAGGGCTGGCTCGGCTGTTTCCGTGCTAAGCACTGCTATGTTTCTGGAGTGGGGAGGCAATGGGAAGGCAACAGGCAGGAGAGGAGTTCCACACTCCCTCCCTCCCTCCCCTTCCCACCCTATCCCTTCCAGGCTTTCCCTCTTCCTGGCAGCCCACTCCCCACAAAACCTGGCCCAGACATCCCCGGTCCAGGGCGTGGTGCTCTGTCTTTCCCTCAGGCATTGGGGGTGGGGTAGCTAACCCAGCAATCTGGCCAGAGGTGCTGCACTGTCTTCCTGTGTGTCCCCAAGAGGGGAGACAGGGAGGAGAGTGGCCACCACCGCGTGCCCTCTGATACTTGGCCCTTACTACTCACCAATGTGCCTCCACCAGGGAACAGGGCCAAACCACACCTGCTGAAGAAAAGGCTGGTCTGGCTCTTGTGACCTGGGGCCTGGGTGATGGCCTCTGAGGTTATCTTCCAGGCAGGGCCGGTGTGTGTGCTGAGATCTTATCTAATGGTTTGCAAATGTCTTTAGAAAACAACTCTTCTTGAACCCAAGGAAGGAAAAGAGCATCTGGCAGGATTTGACCTTTTTTTTTGGCCATTTTCTTCACCTGGCAGGATTTGACATTTTATTTTTGACCATTTTCTTTGGACAGACTAAACTATGAGGATTTTATCAGAAAACCAAGTTCTCATCCATTCTGATCCACTTCCTTCTTTGTAGTGTCTCAGGTTCCAGCTCCCGTGTGGTCTGAGGTGCTCCATCTTAATAACTAAAGAGATGAGCTCATGGGAATCATATAGTGTCACAAGAGACTGGGGATGGGATGGATTTCAGGACTTGGAATGGGTTGGGACCATGATGAATGCTGCTTTCACTGCCTCCATTGCTCTGTGTGTAAAATGCAATTGAAACATCTGTTTTCAGAATCTGTAGAAGTCAATGGATGAAAAATGGCATCTAGATCCAGCTGATGTGCATTTTTTAATTCTTACTCATTTTGATGGTTTTGTGCTTGTTAGTACTTAAATTTCCTGGATGGCATTTCAGGTGGTAGCTGCACAAAGATTGAATTGCTGCAAAGAGCAGAATCTCAGCTGTCCATTGGAGCAGGGAATATCAGAGGTTTTTGGTGCTGGCAGTGAATATTGAGGATGACTCCTTGGAGACACTTGTGCATTCTCTTAGGTGTGTTCCTCTCTCTTTTCAGTTCTTAATCAGGTCTCCTGTATTTATTCCCTTGAGGAAGGAGAGAAAAGCTTTCAGTCCTCTGGCTTTTTTATCTGGAAAACTCAGGAAAAGTTGACGCAATGAGCCAGAGGGCCGCAAGTGTTTCTGCGCAGAGACATCATGGTGCAGAGGATTTGCTCAGAAACATCCAGGTCCCAGCCTGCTTCTGCTGCTTTTGCAGGCAGGACAAAGACACCAGGCTTTGCCAAAGGCAGCCTCGCGCATTCACCCTTGGTGCAGTACCAGGGGAAAATTACAGCCCTGGCTTTCCTAGCAAGGCTGCAGCTTTGTATTTCTGGGCCTGATAACTCCTTTGCAGGCTAACATAGTACCACTCCCTGTGTCCCTGATGACTCCCAAATCTGAGTGGAGCCTCTCAAAGACACGGAGCTGGCAAGCCCAGCCCAGCACACTGCGCCTTGCCCAGACACTGTGCTTTGTTAAGTGTTGCCAAGTATCATTTTTCTTTTAACTCCTTGTTCCTGGATTTAATAAATCCAGAACTATCCACCCTCCACTTGAGCCAGAATCCTCCCACCATCAAACATGCCCCATTTTATGCCTTCCCTATCTGACGAGGAAAATAATCTCCCCTACTTTTCTCCTTCATGCTTTTCTGTCTAAATCCTGAAGCCCTAATCCTGTTAGCATGCTCTGTTCCAGGGCTCTGTCTCCACAGAAGTAACATAATCCTGCAGTAAATCTAGTAGGTCCAAAGAGACACATATGTACAGCTGCTGCCATCCTTGGCCTTCTCCTCTTCTTCTCTCAGCCACTTTCTTCAGCACCCCAAGAAATTACATAGTGGCCAAGCAGCATAATAAATAGAGCAGGAGACAGAGAGGTTACCTCCTCCCCCCGCCTCACTGCCTCTTCAACTTCATGGCACTTTTTGTCTCCCTGTCCTTCATCTCCTTCACTCCAAACTGCCAATGTCACAATTCCCATATCCACTGGAACTAATGTAGCTTCATCAATCCCCCCCCCATCCCCCTATGAGGATTCCAACATGTCAAAAATGCAACCTGTAAATGCTGGTGTGAAGCTTACATGTGTATGCACATGGGAAACTTTTGCAGTCCTCCTCTAGCCTAGACATCATGTCCCCTACTTTTACAGCCTCTCCCTTACCACTTGCTTTCTGCAGCAAATTAATTAAGCAGGTCAGCTCTCACTGATTATCAGTTTAATTTCACATGCAGACCTGTTGTCTGGACTAAACGGAAGTAAACATACAGTGCATGGGGAGAAGATGGGCAGCTTTTTTGATGCAGCAGTGAAAGCGAGTTCCCTTGACTGTTTCTTGGAAGGTGCTTTTAATTTGTTAATGGTTTTCCCATTTGTCTTCTGGCTCCATCACCCTTCAGTGTGTGCTCATGTGCATACGCATGTGTGCTCTCTGCTGAGTGTATATCTATTTATCTATCTATCTCCCTAGATCACAGCCAGGTATTTTTTTTCTGCTGGTGTAAATTACTGTGACTTCTTATACTTCGATGGTGATATGTTGATTTACACCATTTGAAGACTTGGCTCAAAATATGTGCTGAGTGGGATGGGAAGCAGATAGGACAGGAGGAATAGCAATGTTCTATTTTGGTAGAGAGGGAAGAAATCTTTGCTTTCTTGGCACTCCCAACTTCACACATTTTCTTGCTAGCTCTTCCTATGCTGTGAGTGCTAATTTGAGGCAGGATATAGAGCCTGTTGAAGTCAATGGGCCTTTCTCCACATTGTGCTGGGGCTCTGGGGTCAGCATTTTCAGTACAGGGATACCAGACAGTCAGGGTCAGACCCTGGTCAGCAGTATCAAGACCTGCAGGCTCACAATGCATTTCCACTTGGGAAGGAGGCTGAAAGAGAAGGCATGTGGGAATACCTCAGGTCTCTGACAGCACCAAGCACATGCCCTCTGAAAGTGGCCCCTTTCTGTTATGCTGAACAGGGTGCAAAGTGATGACTTGCCATGATCAGCTGGGGCTGTTCAGAAGCGAGGTTCAGGGAAAGGGATCCTACCAGTGCAGCTGATAGCAGAGCTGGAAGTCAGGTGCTAATTCTGCCTTCACAAGCTGTGAGTCTGGACTGCCATGCCCAGATCGAGTTCATAGCTTGTTGAATGTGATCTAGCCTGAGTAAGTTGCTGATTTCTTAATCTAAGGCAGAATTGAAATTGCTCTTCTTGGAAGCAGGTAGTTGGGACCAAGGTTGTCTAAGAGATGTTTTCAGCAATGCATATAGTAGTCATAAAGTTTTTGGGCTCAGTCCTGCTTCTGCTTTCTGTCAAGCTTGACTGTGCAGAAGTCAGCAACAAATTATGCTGGTGTAAATTTGGATTCTGGCCCCTGATGCTTGTATGTGCGAAGTGAGCTAAAAAAGAACAAAACTTGAAATATGTTAAATCAAAAAGAGCAGCAAACCTCGTCAGTAACTGTTAAACATGCTGGTCCATATGCAACCTTTGGCTCATGGAGTCTTCACACTGCTAATGGGGGGAAGCAAATAGAGGTTGCCAGGAGAAGTCTCCACTAGACCTGCTGCCCTTGGACATCTGCTGGGGTCACCATTAGGAGCCATCCTCTGGGACAGAGGGACCTTTGGTCTGACCTGACATGCTGCTCCTTATGCTAAAATAGTTTTGCTGGCTCAGATAAACATTTCCTGTCCTCCGGTGTTAGGTTCAGAGGTAAGGTGTTGTGTGTCAGCTTCTGTGTTGGCATAAAGCTGAAGGCTCTGCTGTGGTGTGGAAATAGATTCTTTTAAATTGTTTGTGTGTCTGCGCCCATGGGTTTTCAAGACACACACACAAATGCCTGGAGAGTGTTTCACAGTAACCACTGTTCTTACAGCCCTCCTGCTGGAAAAAAAAAGGGAATTTGGTGTCTGCTGAGCAAGGAAAAGGATGGGAAGTGAGGTCAGACAGGATAAAATAGGATATTAAAAACACATAAACCATGCTGTGTTGCTAAACGGTAGCAGCATGATATATATTCTCCAGATTAGCATTTCTGCTCAAGTTCACATCAACCCCTCATCCCAATTACCAGCCAGATTTGCAACTGATTCCCTCTGTGGGGTGGCTGCTCCCTGCCCTGAAAGAGTGGATGGCGATGTTCAGGGGCAGCCCAGAGCTAGCTGGGGTGCTGTGAACAGCCCTGTAAACACCCTTTGCACACCCTGCTGTGCTGGATCCTGGGAGGAGAGAAGTAACATGTGCCATCTGCAGGCCTGGAGCCACAGGAGGCTTACAAAATGCTTCCTAGCTGCTATTCAAGGCAAGGGGCCAGGATACTGCCTCACCCCTTCTTCTGTCCTCATTTGTTTGACTCTAGCCTCCCACTGGAGACTGGTGCCAGAGATTACACTCTCCTGCTTTCCTGAGATAAACTTACTGGGAGCTCCTCTGTGTAGTACACATACACATGGTGGGAGCTTACAGAAGAGCACAGCCAGCATCTCAGTGTGGATGTGGTTTCTGCCTGAGACGGGAGGATAGTCTAGCCCTGTCCTGAAGTGCTTGGAGTGAAAGCAGGCAATGCCTGCAGCCTTCCTCAGTGAGCTTTAGTGCTTTATGCTGCCGCAGAGAAAAGGTTGAAAATTACACTCCCCTTGGATATTTCCTCTTTCCCTCCCTTTTCTTTCCCACTATGGCTTTGCAGCCTAAAATAGAAACACATGTATCCAGTCCTTGTACGGCCTATTAAAAAAATGGGCAGAAGAGGTAGATCTAACATCCATCTGGTAGTTATTGATTATGGCCATCTGGTAAAGCAGCAGCCTTTTCATACCATGTGGGATCATAAACTCCTGAAAAGCTGTCTCCATGTGGCAGGTTGCATGTGCACGGGAGAGGCAAAGGCAAAGGGCTGGCTGAGGCAGCATCTTGTCACCCCAGGCAGAGGTGCATCCTTCCTGCTCATACCACTGCTTGCATGTGATGTTTCCCGGTGGAGCTCAGTGTAAGGATGTGTCAGGATGTCAGCCTGTTTGGGGGCATCTGGTCATTTGTGCTGGAGCAGATCTAGGGTCAAGCTCAAAGCAGCTGAGGCCTGGTGGTCTGAGGTGCCTTGAAGTGCTGTGCTGTGAGAGGCATTCTGGCAGAAAGCTCCTGGCCCTCCTGCCTGGTAGGTGAGTCCATCCACCTTGCTGTCCTGACAGCAGCTCACATTTCCCTGCTGGCACCTGGTGCTTGCCCTGGCTGGAGGCTGGCCCTGACCAGAAAGCCTTTCCTTGGTTTTCCCTGCTGAGATATCTGTTGATGATGTAACAGTGTGTGCAAATGTACATTTGTGCCTCCCTTCCCTTGCAGACATTTCAGGCCAATGAGGATGCCACAGAGGTGGTTCTCAACAAGATCCACAGCCCAGTGCTCACACGCTTCGTGCGCATCCGTCCCCAGACCTGGCACAACGGCATTGCCCTGAGGCTGGAGCTGTATGGCTGCCGCATCACTGGTGAGGGTCCTCTCCTCCCTTCAGTGCTCCTCTCTGTCCCTCTAACAGCCTGTCCTGGGGTGCTGTTCCTTGCCATTGTCACGGCTGCTTGCGGTGGGAATGGTGACACTGTGACTAGCATGGAGACCTCCATCGCATGGGATGCACTTGGAGGGACAGGACTCCAGGTCCTGGCGGGAGGGGAAATGCCCAGTGCTGGTGTCAGTTTAGTGTCCAGAGCTTAATGCTGTGAGGAGAACCACAACCACTTCCCTTCAATTACCCTGACTGTTCATGGCCTCTCCTTCCCTGCAGATTCACCCTGCTCCAACTTGCTGGGAATGCTTTCTGGCCTCATTCCTGACTCACAGATCTCTGCCTCTTCCATCAGAGGCTATGACTGGTCTCCCAGCATGGCCCGCCTGGTGAGCAGCCGCTCAGGCTGGTTTCCCCGTGTGCCCCAAGCCCAGCCTGGGGAGGAGTGGCTGCAGGTGGACCTTGGCGTCCCGAAGAACATCAAAGGCGTCATTATCCAGGGGGCTCGTGGAGGGGACAGTGTGACCACCACTGAGTCCCGTTCCTTTGTGAAGAAGTTTAAGGTGGCCTACAGCATGAATGGAAAGGACTGGGACTTCATCCAGGACCCCAAAACAATGCAAGCCAAGGTAGGCACTGCCTGGACCAGCTGCAAAAGAGGATATGTTTCTGACTAGTTTCATTCTGCCTGATAGGGTCTTGGGAAATTGGCTGTCCACTCCCACAGAGCTTGGAAGCTTAGGGTTGTCACCATGAAATCCCAGGTTGCGTCCCTTGGTGCTGCTCAAAATCTGTACTAATGGCCATAAGTTCCACCTTTCCCCAGGGATGGCAATTTCTTTTCATTTTCTATTGTGGACCAGACATGGGGGTGTGGACATCACCTACCTGCTGCTTCTTCCAGCTCCTGCGGGTCATAGTCCAAAAGATGGTGTATTTTATTACTTTTTGTTATGTTTTGTGTAAAACAATTATGTTCTACACAAACTAATTACATTTTTTAAGGGGAAAGGTGTGGCTGTTGTGGTATGTACGTTTGAAAGAGGAAGATGAGTCATAACTTCTCTTTATGAAATTTTCTATATCTGCAGTCTCTTTGCCACACTGGTGTAACCCTGAAATTCCCCGTATTTTTTCCTTATCATTGGAGTTCCCCATAATCTTTCTGCTTAGTGGTATGGGAGTAGCAGGGGTTTGAGGAATAAATAAATTCTCTGCTACTGCCTGTTCTGTTTTTATGCATACTCCTCTGCTTAAAATTTGGGTAATTTTTAATTTTTCCTGATCCTTCAAATGAGGGCTGATGCTATCTATAGTCCTCTGTTTATTCCCCACAGACTTTAGTTCGTGCATGTAAGCTGAAAAACAGCAGTACTTGGACTGTGAGGAAAACCAAGCATTTACACCACCCTAGAACAGCAGTAGCTTCTTTGTTTACCAAAGGACAAATCTAATCTCATTTTTATGTGAAGTTAGTGGATATTCCCCAGGCTTCCCCTACATGGCTTGGATCAGAACCTAACCCCTGGATTCTGAGCAGAGGCCAGGAGAGATTGTGCAAGTTTCCTAGAAATAGCCTGGCTGGTCCTCTTGAAACCAGGAAGGAACAGCCCAATTTCTGCTTAGCTGGGCTTAATGGCCTGGAGTCAGGCAGCTAAACTACCTCAAACAGTGATTACGTTCTGCCAGACCCAAAACACCAAGTCTGATTGAGAGCATGTGAAATGCACACATCTCTTGCCTTTTCTCTCTCTCTCTCTCTCTCTCTCTCTCTCTTTCTCTGTAGCTTTTTGAAGGCAACATCCACTACGACATCCCCGAAGTCCGGAGGTTTGACCCTGTTCCTGCCCAGTACATCCGAGTGCACCCAGAGAGGTGGTCCCCAGCGGGAATAGGAATGCGCCTGGAGGTGCTGGGCTGTGACTGGACAGGTAGGAGCCCCTGCGCCTCGGCCCACTGGCTGCTCTGGCACCAGGCACTAAAACAGCAAGGTGCAAACTTAAGGTTATTTCCTGCTGTCCTACCTCGGCCATGCTGCGGCAGGGAGACTGCAGCCATGAAGGCAGCATCTCCAGGGTGGCATGGCCAAACCTTTTTATTTCCACCTTGAAAAGAACTGGCCTTGATGCAGGATGTAGCCGCAATGTTTGGACTCTAAGCTTTCACACAGATTCACAAATTCCCATGCAGAATCTGTCCCAACTCCTTCACACTCCTTTCAGATCTTTTACCTGGACATTGTGCAGTCTTTCACGGTCTCTTATGATAGAGGACATTTGGGCTTTTTAGTCTAAATAATAAGACAAAAAGTAGGAGGAGAAGCAGAGGTACAGTGACCAATACTTTGTATCCTGAGCTGCCACAACAAGGCTTTGCTGTAAAAACAACAGTCCTTCTCTCACTGCACCCAGTGTGGAAACCTTTTTGCAGACAAGGTTGGGGAGTTAACTCTATGACATCTCTACAAACATCCTAAGACCTAGGAAATTTGTTCATTTTTGCCCACCTGTTTTTCACACGTGGTATGCCTTTCAGCCATCATTGTTTTTAGTACAGAGATGAAAACTGACTTCACACACTCACTGGGATCAGTAGAGGTTGTGCTTCTGACCCTCTGAGGTCCAGTGGTGATTGATATCTCCATAGTTTCTTCCCCAAAAGCAAAAAATGCACCCAAAAGGTCATTGGGTCTGATGCTAACTTTGCAGTGCCAGCAGTTGTCCTCTTTTTTAATCTTTTATTTTTTAATAATATGCTTACATATGAATCTGGAGTCCAGATGTCAGTGATAAAGAGGTATGATTTCCATTTTATAAACACATCTGTAGAAGGCATTTTCTTGTAAGAAATCCCATTCTAGGAAGCTTAAAAGACACACAGCTTTTTTTTGCCCTCTTGTGCATTTTTTACTAGCACTTCCTCCTGTGATGTGCTGCAAGATGCATTGCAAACACTTAAACAGCAAATCACACAACACATGTACACACTATTAATAATGATCATTTTTCACTTTTGAAGTCAATGGTAAATATCCCCCTGGACTGGCAATCCAATGTAAATTATCTGAACTTTAAATTAGATTAGATCTTAATTTAAATCTTATGACATCTTAGGATGTTATGGGAGAAGCAGGTGCAAGAAGCAGGAGCCGAGGGCTTTGTGCAGAAGTGGTCAGGCAGCTCCCACATTGCTGCTTCCTGCAGCTCCCAGGAGTCTCCAGCTGCCAGACCTCTGCAGACTGCTGCTGGATGCAGCACTGCCTCACTGCCATAAAGGGAGGCAGGCATGGAGGACCTCCAGCCACGTGCATGCCAGCCCTCCCACTGCACTCCTCCAGCTTAGAGAATGAGGGGTTTGTCATCTTTAACTTCTTGTGCTATTTTTTGCCCAAATATTCTTTTACACGTGTGTCCATGCTCGTTTTCTGTATCAGTAGCAACAGCACATGTTTTTTCCAGGCAAGGTGTTTTATGGTTCTTTCCCAGTCTGGATAATAATTTGCACATTGTAATGTTTAAAACTCAACTGCCAGGTCATAAATATCCGTAGCTTTATTAATCTACAGGCATTCAGCTTTGTAATCAGAGCAGGGCTTGTAATCTTGTGGATTCACCATGTTATGAAAAGCATTTATATCCCTGATGCAACCTGGGGAGCAGAGATAGCCCATGGCATTATCTGCATGCATAATCCAGGCTGGCTACATGCAGCAGGCCTTGACAGTGCCAAGACAGGGCCCTCCTTTGCTGGGAGGACCCAGGCATGTTACAGAAGTGGCTGCGAAAACCCAGGCAATTGCACTTGCTTGGGAACAAGATTAAGAAATGGATTAAAACAAGACAATTAAAAATATTTTTGAGTGAGGGTCTAAGCCCATGTGCACCCCATCAGGTGTTTCTATTTCTTAGCAGCAGCAAGCATCTTAATTACTGTGTTAAACAGGTAACAGCCGTAGCCAGGCTCACAAACTAGCTGGCTACTAACTCAAAAATTGGGAAGCAGGCAGTCAGCAATTGGCTTCTTTCAAAGACCTGCCAAAATTTTTCCTCTGAAGAGTGGAGAATGATGAATGTTCACTTGCAGCTGGGTTTCTCTCCTTTGAAGTTCCAAACATCTGGTTTCAATTGCTCAGTGACTTTGCATTTTGATTAGCAGTTACCACCAGTCGAACAGACACTTGCAGGGCCAGGGAGGAGTGAGAAAGCAAGCAAGCAAGACCTCTCTTTTTCACTTTCCATTTCACACATGACGCTGTCCTGCCTGTTATTTTCATTATCTCTTGTAACCATCGTGTTGCAGCTCTGCCATGGTAACTGATTTTTCAAGATATATTTCTGCGGCTTGTCCAGGGCAACGCAACACTGTTGATTTACATCCGCTCAGCATCTGTGTCCCATATGGGACTTGGCTTTCAAGGTCCTTCCACATTGTCACATTTCAGCTATAAATCTCAATATACAGGAACAACAACCTAAAAAAATGTACCAGCTCTAAATAAGTTCCAGGTTTTGATATGTTGCTTTCACCTGCTGCTTTTTTTTTCTTTTTCTTTTCTTTTTTTATTGCATTTTTCTGTGCCTGGCTGCTCGCAATTTGCTTCTTGGTTGCATTTGGAGTTTTATAGGGTTGTAACAAATTTGAACTTACAAATTAAAAGACTTTGAAGTTATTTGGTATTTTATCCTGAACAAAAGAAAACCATTGGGAAAAAAAAAGAAAAAGTAAAAAAAACCCCAGAGAGTTTATGTACGACATGTTTAATAACAGGAAAATAAAAGGGCATAAAGGAGCCTATGGAAAATATTCAATGTATTTAGCCATTTCCTCCTGCTTCTGGCTTTATTAAATGATATCCTGAAGGGTGCCAACAAAGAAACACAATCACACATAACTGAGTAAAGCTGCCTCTTTCTAAAAGTGGAAAGAATCAAGTCTGCTGTACTCCACTTAATGCACCCATAAAAGGAGAGTTTGCTGGAACCTAATGTCATTTACTGTTGATCTTAATATCCTTCCCTTTCTTGCTTAAATTTCCCCTGACACCTGCTTGGAGGTTGTTACACATGGGCCACGTTAGAGAAAGGGAAATTGGACAGAGACCCTTTGAAAGCATAGTCAGGAGCCTGGAGTGTGAAACCAGATGCTTTGTGCAGTGAGCCAGAGCTCACTAGGGGATCCTCTGGGTCCGTTTGCGGTTACATCATTTGTGGGTTTGAGTGACTTGTTTTATAAACTGGCACAATTGGTGGGAATGTTGTATGTGTTTTTTCAATGTGTCATATGCCTTTATGAAAGAAAAAGATGTTCTGCCTGTGATCTCACTTATCCAGTAATGACAGCTAAGAGGATTGCCAACACCCTTGTAGATTGTAGATTAAAAAATTAAGAGAAAAAGTGGTGTGTATGTCTAGAGAAGAGGCTTGTTCAGTGGGAACTCCAAATCCATAGAACTCCCATATGGAAAGACAGTTCACTGGAAGTTCAAACCATGCTGACATTTGTAGCACATGGAAATCTCATGGCGTACTTGTTCTATCTCTTCCTGCCATTATAAGAACATGAGAAAAAGGGGTTTTGCCTTGTTTCTACTACCTGGAATTCTTGTACTGTCTGTTGTAAACAGCTTCTCTACTCCATTTTTTTCAGATGTCAGGCCCACTGCAGAGACGCTGGTGCCCACTTTGAAGAGTGAAGAGACCACCACTCCCTACCCAACTGATGCAGAAGCAACTGACTGTGGTGATAGCTGTGGAGAAGAGGAGGGTATGTATCAGAGCAGCACATCTTTATCTCAATAACTGATGGGTTGAGAGCTAGGAAAATACTCTTATCTTCCCATTAGCGCAAGTACATGGGGCTGATTCCTGGAAAGCTTAGAGTAATATTATTACTGATAGGCCAGGATTAAAAAAAAAAAAAAAAAAAAAAAAAAAAAAAAGAAAAACCAGCCTATAAACAAATCTGCCAAAATCTGATAAGTTCTATCAAGGAAGGATAGAAGAGCAAGAGATAGCAACTAATTTGGTCCCTAGGGTACAAGACATGAAGAGCTGGTCTCCCAGCTTACTTAAGTGACCTGAAGAAACTCATTTAGTGTCCTCTTTAGAACCATCTCCATTCCAGATCACCTCTTGGCTGGATGTCATAAACTCAGAAGGTGATTCAGACTGCCTGGTATGTAGGGGTCCTTTTGCAGAAGTCACAACTGTGGAAGTAAATCACAGCATGTATTGAAGACTGATGTCCTGAACACATATCTGCTTAAGGATCATCTTCCCTAATTCAGCAGCTTAAAATTTAGGAGGACAGACTGGGCTCCTTGTGTGGGCAGTAAAAAGGGGGGAACGCTAACTCCATAGAGGATTTTATCTACCCAGTCTTAGATGGCTGTCAGATGTACATGAAGTGGTTTGGTATCTGTAGCACTTGACTACTTCTGACAATGTAAGAAGCTGAATGTTAGTTTAGACTCCATGCTGTGCTTGTTAAGAGCCAGTGCTGGGGCAGGGCTAATCTTCTCTGCCTCAAATTCCTATCTGTAAAAGCAGACATCATATTCTTCTGCTTCTTGCAAGGAGGATGTGAGCATCTAAAGCTTGTGAAATGTCCAGATGAAGAGGAGAGGGCTTGACAGAGTTGTGCAAGGTTAGTTGTACAGTCCAGTGTTCAGGAAATGCATTCCCCTGGGTGTAACAGCAGAGCTGGGCCTCAGCACTTGAGCATTTACACAAGGACTTCAATAAGAATCTCACAAGGAAAAACTATCCTGAGATAGCTCCCAGGACTTCTGTCACTCCAGCTTTCAGTCCCAAATTAAAAAAAAAAATTAATGGATTTTAAAATAAATAAATTTATAAAAGAATATTAATTGGCTTTTTCATGCCTCCCATGGGGGTTCTGTATTTTAGTTCTACAAATGTAAGTTGCAGAAGTAGCCCAAAGGGCCTGATGCTCATTGCTTTGCCTTAGTGATAAACCTGTGCAACCGTGCAACCATTGAGGCACTTGGGAAAGTGCTGAGAGGAAATTTAGGCCAAGAATTGTATTCTCTGCAAGAATACAATTACTGAGGGCAATCCAGGGCAAGAGAGCAAGCAGAGTATGCCATGGAGCGTGGAACCAGCTTCCCTGTCAGCTTCCCTCAGATTTAGCAACAATTTTCATTCTCATACTCCGTAAAACAATGAGTGTGTTTCTCTGGACAATCAGATTTATGACAGCCAAACAGAAACAATGCTGCTCTCCAGGGTACAAGATTAGATTGGAATAAAAGGATCCATGATCTGCATTGTTTTATTTTGGAGTGAGAGCATATAAAATAGGCCTGCTGCCCCTTGCAGTGAAGTTCTCCTAATGCCTATCACTTGAGTCACTCACCTCCTTCTGGCTATCACTCACTTTGTGGGCACTGTGATTTAAAACTTCCTCTTTGCTCAGGAAAATCCTGGCCTATAATTAGGCTCAGACATGCGTGTCCGCTGAGTGCTTGGTATGGATTCAGCCCATTTCTCAGCCTCCCTGCCACATGACTGATTCCCTCAACCAAAGGAGCCAGCAGCTGCCTCACTGCCACATGCAGCCCCTGGCATGTGCCCGCCTGCCCACAGCCCTGTCTCTGCAGGAAAGCTCTCCAGAGCTTTCAAAGCTGTTGTCACAGGGGAATTAACTCTGCTCCTGTTTCAAGATGGAAAGTAAAAGGACTTGCCCAACGACCATGTGGTGAGTCCATAGCAGAGCTAGAAATAGAGGCTGGCTTCTTTCACTCAGAATCCAAAAGCTTGAGCTCATGGTGGCCCCACATTTTCCCTGGTAACATTTCCACGAGAAGGTAGGAAGCAGTGAGTGACAGCTCTCCAGGATGACAGACAGCTCCCGTCTGGTGCAAGTGGCTAGGTCTGTCACTCAGGAGCTGGGTTTCTGGAGCACTTGAGATTCTCCTTTTGGAGCCAGGCAGGAACTGCTGAGCATGGGGCACTCAGGAAGGACTCTTCCCTGACATTTAAAAAGGCATTTAATATTGACCACTCTAGGGGAGGAAGAGAAGGTGCTGATAAGAGTCTGGAAGCATTTGGTTCTTGCTTTTATATTTGCTTAGTTTGGTGGATTAGCCACAGGACGTGGTGTGAACATTTTGATGATGCAGAATTTAAGGCTGATCCTTGGAGCTGAGGAAATGTGAGATAGGTTAAAAGCATGTGTGAGTGAGATTTCATGCTTTTTCCAGTTTTGATGGCTTGCCAACTATTTTAGTTTGGGGTTGTTTTTTAATAGCAACCCTTCATGGGTAGGTCATTTATTAATCCAATTTTATTTTGCTTCTGTTTCTTTTTATAAGATTTCCAACTCCCTGCAAACTTTAACTGCAACTTTGATCTTCCTGAAGACCTTTGTGGTTGGTCACACGACTTGGCAACTGGCTATACGTGGTCTTTTCAGCCTACAGGCACCTGGATTGGCAACTCTGAACCAAGCCCTGACACTGTGCCTGGTAAGATGATTAATACCAAAGCAGGGAAGAGAGAGCTGATGGGGCTTTCTCCATGTGAACAGTATGAATGATTATTGCACAGCTATTATGAGTTGTGAGGGCTGTGCAGAGCTGAACTTCTTTTATGGAAACTTTCAGATGCTTTACTGTATTGTTCATGACTTATTTATAGGACTGTGACCGCTGGCACTGAATTATCCTAACTGTCCTCTTGAGATAGCCTTGAATTGGACACTGGGCTTTGAATCCTGTGGGACTGTGAAGGCTAGCCCAGGCTTTGTTCCACATCCTAATCCAAATGTCCTCTGTAGGATCCAGTGCTTTTTCCCCAGAATGCATTTCTCCCTCTCCCATATGTTACTCAGATTGCCTATAGTCTTCAGCTACTCTGTACTCTGGGCTTGCAGAGGCTGGATTTCAGACTCATCCAAGTGGAGGATGAGCTAAGCCCTAAGAATGCCGGAAATGCCAGCTTCTTGCTGTTTGACTTTTGCTCTTTTTTCTCTTCGTGCTTTGGAAGCAGAAGATTTGCATGACTGTGACAGAGCCTAATTTATGAGGACCTCACTGAGATGTGCTGGCATGGGTTGCAAGGGAGCCTGCCTCTGGCAATGCAGTTGATAGATCAAGTTCTTCAGCTTCACATCTTGGAACTCTCGCCAGGACTAGTGTACTTTCCTTATCCCTCATTGACTTTGTGGCATGGTTGGCATGAAGAACATTTGCCAATTTCCTTATAACAGTAGGCTGTGTCACTTCAGCACCACTTCACTCTCAGTCATTGCTTGTGAAAGTCAAGGATCCTGCAGGCGAGCTGGCTGATCTTACCTGTCCTGGGCTCTGCCCTGATGCCTGGTGATTCCAGTGTCTGCGTGTCCTGCGCCCAGGGAGCCGGGCGGGATGTGGGCCCCTCCTTGCCCTCCCCTGGGTAAGGTTGAGTCTCGGAATGCAAACATTCAGGCAAACCTGTTAGCCACCTGGCAGAGTCGCTGGCCAGATTGGCACTGCCGCCAGCCAGTTGGAAAGCCGTGCAGCCAACACCTGGTAGGCAGTGCTAAAGAGGAAAATATGTATTCCAGAAACATATGGGAAGAGGAGAATCTGCTACATCTCCACACACAAATCACCCCCACACAAATGCACACATCATTTCCCTCTTCAGCTCCTGAGGTGCTTAGCTTTTTTCTAAGAGATACGGTAATGCTGTAAGTGCAGCCCATATGGACATCTGAAAAATTCTTTGGCGTGACATAGGGATACAGTGTCTGCTATGGAGAAAAATATTTTCATATTTCAAGTGTTTATCTCTTCAGCATTTGAGTGCTTTAGAAGATTAATATCTGGAGCTCAGTGGAGCCTCAGGCAACAGGAGAGAACACTTACAGCCAGCCCCAGACTTAATAACCCTCCCCATCTCATTCACTGTAATAATGTTTAATTAATATGTCTCCTGCAAGTAGGATAAAAATTACTTATTTTTATAACTCAGACTCAATTTTTCATTTCATTTCCTCTCCCCTGAGTCTCCCTACAATTAGTTGGCCATAGTTTCTTAGAAGATCCTGTTGTAGCCCAAGAGAGGCTGGTTCTGCCTCAGACGGCAGCATGCAGTCCTGGGTTTTTACCCTTCTTCTGCTCTTTCTCCTTTTTCTGTTATGAATTGTGCAGTTTGACTGTTGGGGCTGGGGAATGCTGTCCTGCTGAGTTCAGCGGTCTTTTTTGTGCCAGGGTGGAGCTCTCCCTTAGGGTGCTGTGCAGTCAGGCACTGAAGCACTGAGGTGGTGCAGGCAGGAACTCCAGCAGTGCCCTGCAAGTCATGGGCTGTGTGGGCAGGGGAGGAGGTGGTGGCTCCAGGGGGCTGGAGTGACTTACCCATAGCAGTGGGGGAAGCCAGCAGCAAACACCAGCACAGGCTGAGGGATCAGCATTGGCACTGCCATGGATATACCTCCTGGCTGGCTCAGCCAAGGGTGTGGGCATCACACTGCCTTGCCCCCACAGCACGGGGCAGCAGAGCAGTTGGAATACAGAGGCATCACTGCTATGCCTCACTTTGGTCCTGCTCTTAGAAATTAAGAAGACATGACACAAAAAGAAGCAACTATTTGTTTTTTTCCTCCCCAAAGAACTTTTAAATGCAACTGGAGAAACATAAAAAAGAGGCAATGCCAGCTTCTTGGTGGTGACAGAATCAAAGCATTGTTTGGTTCACACTCCCCCCTTCTTCCCCTGCCCTTCCCTCGTGCTCCCTCCAGCACTTTGTTTCTAGTTAGAAAATTCATGCTCAGACTCCAGGGAGCAAGGAATGAAAAGCCGTTGTTCAGGTGGTCTTTGCTTGTGAATTCCCCCCCTGGGGTGAGCAGTTGGGTGAAGGAGAGCAGCTGTGCTTGGTTAGAGGCAGGGCAAAAGTTAAGGGAAAGTCAAGGCTGCTGGAGCCCAATTTGCTCTGATTTAAAGGTGCTGGCCCAGGCTAGAGGCCATGGCAGCTCCACAGTAGCAAGAAAGAGTGCTGTGCCTTTAAGAGTTATGTGGAATGTGTTTCTACTTCTTTTGAAAATGGCAAAACAAAAATTAAAATTAAAAAGGAAAAAATAATAATGAAAGGAGGAGCCCTGGCTCAGTCTGCATAAGAGAGAGAGAGGGAAGGAAATGACCATGGTGAAATATCTTCTGTGAGACACTTGATTAGAAAAGTCTGCTGAGAGACAGGCCTGAATTCCTCAGATATCTCCCAATTTCATTTTATGCACTGCATGCAATTCCTCCTTGTCTTTGGCACAGAGAACTTCTCAAGACTGACAAGACACCCACTGCTCTCATTCCACTATTTTTATTTCCAAGATACTCTTTCAGGCAGCTCTGCATTTCTTTTTTTAGCCCTGTGTTCCTTGGGCTCTTCACACCATGGATTAACTCCACGTCCTCTCCTGCAGGCTCCCATTACACGTCTGGGGACCTCATTGGCGAAAGTGGACCCAAAGTGCCCAGCTCAGCAGAAACCCAGCATGGTTCCAACTGCTACCTGCCCTTTGCAAGCCTTGAAAATATCATTGGCTCCCTTTTCCATGCCCCCATAAGAGATTGTCAGGATTTTTCCCTCTATGGATTTTCTGATGCTTCCCATATGTAGAAAGATTCCCCTTAGCTGCACCTAGCAAGCTTCAAGGAGCAACAAGTTCAGGTTTCAATGAGATTTCATCCCCCCTCCTGCTGCACGCAATGGCAGCACGCCATTGGTGTCAGGATAAAGGTCTTAAGACCTGAAAATAAGTCTGGGTTGATAACTTGGGCACCTCAGCTTTTCACCATCTTTGAATTTCACTTGATCCTGAAGTGTCTAAAGATCCTGGGTTGCATCCTTAGCTGGCTGATGTGATTGTATTGCTCTCAGAGATGCTATGCTAAGAAGCCAGTACTGAAGAGCTGGAATCTCCATGTTTTGCCCATTTTTTCTGCTTCCCTTTTCTTGCAGTGCTTAAGTAAATACCCTGTGGTTCTCGAAGAGCACTGTGGGATCTGCAGCTTTACCATGTACTGTTTCTTCTTCGGGTGAACACAGCATCAGGGTCAGAGTCCTGGCAGCATCAGGAACCCTGTGTTGTTCGGATGTTGGCAGCTGTACAGGCACACAGGAAAGGAAGCACTTTTAACCTTGCAGCTCTCCTGACCACACAGTTTTTGGGCTGGGCTGCAAAAACCCACTGAGAGCTTTTTTTTGTGGGCCACAGCTTTGCTGGCTTTGAGAGTCAGGAATGCTGCTCATTTGGGTTGCGGGTACTGCAGGGAAAGGTTTATTTGTTTCAAAGTGTTTTCAGCAGAAGAGTGTTTATAGTGCTCTGAAGTTTCGTAAGAGCTTATTTTTTAAAGGAAACAAATATTAAGCTGTTTTTAAGCTGATGGTGATCCCTCACCATTCCTGTGTTTTTCCCATGGGATCTTTAAAAGGGAAAGTTTCATATTTTTCCAGCAATCTCTGAGAACTGCTGCCTGAAGACCTTGATTCTACTGTGTCCAAACCAGCAGAAAGGTTTTCATGGTGTTAACAGGGCAAGGCTGAACTGAAGTGGGTCTGCACTTACTCTCTTGAGAGTCTCAGGGCTTGTGCCTTGGGGACACATTTTGACCTCAAGGGTCAATCCTGTGTCCTTTGAAGTAGGAAGGAGTTTTACATATGGGGTGGTATGAAAGTCAAGCATTTCTGTGCAATGAGTGAGCAGCTGCACACTGTGGGAAGGAGACCACATATCCATCTCTGTCTCTCTTCACTCCCCTCATGTGTGGTGCAGATTGCCTCTCAGCAAAACTGTACGTGTCTCTCCTGACTCTCATTTGCACAGTGAGGACAGCAAATGCTAAAAAGTCCTTCATGCCCTGGCTGTCCACAACAAAGGCAGAGCTGGGACACCCCAGCACCCCAATCACAAGAGTTTTGCTGAGCATCAGCTGGTCTGAATTCCCCGGCTGTGGGCTAGAGCCAGGATCTGGCTGTCCATGTGCCCATACTGTCTTTCATCAGAGAAGGAGGTACGGCCATGGCCTGTTCAGCAAAGTTCCTGCTTGCTTGGGCCAGGCTGGAGGCAGAGGAGAACAAACCATTTCTCTGTGGCTCAGTGCTTGTCTCAGTCACTTTTTGGACCCAAACACCAATGGCATTCCTGCTTTAAAGCGAGCAGGCTGGAATGCTCTCTGCAAAGACACCCCATGGCTTCACAGCAGTGAGCCACAGAGCAGGGCTGGGGAGAGCCAGTGCGTGCAGTGCAGCACCAGCCTGCTCCTGTCTGTAGTTGTGCAGGCTGGGCTGGGGGGCTGTGCACACCTCTCGTGTAGGGGAAGGCACTGTGCCCACCAGGCTGCCAAAGGACAAGTTTTGGTGGCTGGCAGCTCACTTAGCATAAATGTCAGGCTCTAATTGGTATTTGATTTGTCAGGGACACTGTGCCCTCCCTGCACTCCCTGGGGGAGGTAGTAGGACTCACAGTTGCACCTTGCTGTTGAGGGCATGAGGCTTAATTGAGAGGATGTAATGGCAGGTCCATTAGAAAGGCTCTGGAGAGCAGGCTGAGAGCCTAGTTCTGGATAAGTGTGGGATTTTATGCCTTTTGACGGGCTGATTTAGAGACTGAAATGGCAAGGACTTGGCAGGCTAATTAACACATAATCAAAATTGAGGGGATTTTCCAGTAGATGCAGTGCTCTAGTTAATATAAATATTAGTTTTATGGAGGATTGACTTCCTATCCTAAATGAAATCCTGTCATTGAAGAGAGGCCTGTCATGAAATTATAGTCACAGCCTTTTGAGGTGAATTTGCCTGATTTGCAAAAAAATTTAAGAATATGATAACTATCCAATTTCAATCTGCATATTCATGCAGCTGCCATTCCCTTGCTACCAAACCACCTTGCAGCCATTAGGGCATCCAAGCTGATCTGCTCCCCAGGAAGTGCCAGAGCTGATGCAGCTTCAACCTCTCATGGCCCAAATGAACAGCAGGATCATGCCTCATTGGGATATCCCCTTGGTCATGACACTGTGTGGCTGGGGTGGCATTTGGGGCTGTGCAAGGACCTATGGTCACCTATGGGATTTGACAGACAAGAGGTGGCTGCCACTGGGCTGCAGTGCTGCCAGCTAAAGCATGCCGTGCAGCAAAGGAGAGTGCAGCAACCTTTGGAGGGGCATAAATGAAGGCAATTCATGTGGTTTCTCCATAGGAGCAGCAGCTGTGAACTCAATATCCAGTGAGGGGGAAAGACAGAGGGAATCTGAAATCTCAATTATTGCTTGTGTACATGCTGCCCAACATGTTTTGCTGGAACACCTCCAGATGTGATGCTGAGATCCATAAGGAAAGGTGCTTTCCTTGAGAGATGGGGTGAGATGTGCAGGACCCAAGCACAGGCAGGCTGACCTTGCAGAGGGGGCGGCTGCTGTGGCTTGTGCTTGCAGTCTGACCCAAACTGTGAGGCTTCATCCCCCACTGCCCCTAATGTCCTCTCAGATGGCTTCGTAGCAGGAGGGGACAGGTGTGCCAAAAGAAAACTGTGTTGCCCAGATGGTTGGTTTGCAGAGCCCAGCTGGTGATTTATCCTGGACTCACTGCCATGCACACAGGAGGGGCTCTGCCATCGTCTGGCTGGGGTGGTTCCATGTCCACATTACTGGCTCCCTTGCATCCAGATGATCCCATAAATCTTCCATGAGATTTATGCTGTAGCATCAGTTGCAAAAAACAGTTGTAAAATGCCTGAGTGGGTTTGTCCTGCCTTTTTTGATCCAGTGCTTTGAACTACCAGTGCCAATTCTGTGGGGGATGTAGCTATCGTGTTAGGAATAGAGACTGCAAAGCAAAGTTCTGGGAAAGGGATTAAAATGCATTTCTGATCCTGGAAGAATTGATCAGCTCATCGTTGCAAAGCTCCCTTCAAGTGTTTTAACAGGGGAGATCAGCCTTTCAGATGCTTTCTGTGCCAAAGGCTTCCATTTACTGTATCAATCAGAGTGACTACTGGAACCACCAGGTTCCCACATGCTGTTCCAACAATTAGCTCCACAGTGCCCTTTTTCAGTCAGCCTCAGCAAATTTGTAGGGCTTTTCCAAAGGTCCAACTAGCCATTAGAGTGATCCAGCCATTTCATCTTCAAATGACAGAAAGTCATGCCTGCCTGCACTCGACTTTCCACCCCAGAACCTGGTGCTGGTACCAGGAGCAAGAGCGCAAGGTGCCCAAACTCACTACTACTTGCAGGGGAGCAACTGGAATATCTATAGACTGAGCCTCCTTGCAGCCCTTGGGACTGACAGTAGGTCCTGGAGAGCTCTGTGGGCCCCAGCAAGAACTGGGCAGCTAGCACAGGAGATGGAGGGCTCCCAAGTCTCTGAAAGATTCTGTGTTGCTGAGGGGAGCATTAGTTTTGGCTGCAGTCTAGGAGTTTCTTTGATTTCACAGTTTGATAGGAATGGGAACAAACAGAAGGTCACTGTCTATCCTGGCAGGAGGGATGTGACTCAGAGGCACACAGGCTCTTCTGCTGAAGTGGCAAGGCAGCCACACTGGGTACAACTGGCTCCCAGGGTGTGGATAATGGGAGATGTCCAGCTGTACAATTAGAATAGTCCCCTATGGTCAGCTGTGGGCTATGGGTAGATCCAAGGATGGCTCAAAAACCTGCACTCAGTCAGGCTGCTTAGATACTGGCACCAAAGGTTGGTCTGGAACTTTGAGGATTTGGATTTGCTCATTCTTGAGCTGGCTAGTGCTTTTATTAAAGATTTGCCTGTGAGACCATTTCAGCTGTGAGATAAATGTATGACTGCAGTCTGATTTGCTCCCTTGTTTGTTGTTGCTGTTCTTTTCTTGTTGCTGCTTTTTTATTTGAAGAGGCTTGTAGTGAATTACAAAAAGAGGATTTTAATTCAGGAGACCTTGATGACTTATTATGCCTTATCACTCCTTAGGCATGGAGTACAGCTTGTACTTTTTTTTTTTTTAATTCCTCCACTTGTTTATCTCCCACATCTCCTCCTCCACTACTACCACTCTGAGGTAAATCACAAGAACACTCCTCCATTAGAAAACGGCATGGTACTTTTTCAAGTGATTCACTCAAGCAGGAGTGGGCAAACACACTTTCATCCTTTTTTTCTGCTACTGTTTGTTGGCATGAAGTGCCAGGTGGTCCAGGGACATTTCATAGGTGCTGAAAAATTTTGCTAAAATGTTGCTGTTTCTTTATGTGGCCAGTTGGGAACAGATTTGTCCTTCATGCAGCAAAATCAGTGAAAGTTCTGAGCAGTGGATATGCTTTTGAAGTACTTTGATCACACATGCTGGGAGTAGAATTATGGCAAATATTCCTGTTATCTTGTCCTAAATTTATTTTAGAAGGCTGCATAGCTCACAGTGGTTGGTTTCTGCTCTCTGGCACTGACAGTCTTGCAGCAGGGCCAGCGCCATTGATAGATCTCCCTTGGGCTGCAATGTCACATGACTGCTGAGCAGCAGTGAGGTTAGCTGCTGTTTTCTGGCTGGGACCTGTCTTTCACGGATTCCATGTTCAGGTCACCCTGGTTTAAGTTTTGGAGGTGTTTTGAGTGCACTTTGCAAACATCCTGAGTACAGACACTGCTCTTGCCATTGCTGTGGGCACTGAAGCCACAGGGGGAGCAGGGCAGACAGAGGCAAGGTGCTGCTCAGAGCTTGGCCCATCAGGCACAGTAGGCTAAGATGTGGGGGAAGGAAGTAACAAACCCTTCAGCGTAGTTCTGGGGCAGAGATAATCCTCTTGTGTCTGGGCTGGCACCTGCTGGCATGAAGCACCAGTGGCACTTGGCCACTGTGTAGCAAGAGCAAGTGTACGTGTCCCTCTGTTGAGCAAAATGCAAAATCTAGCAATATCTGTATTTGGCCTGTCTGGGTCACCTTGCACTGCAGCTCTGCAGCTGGAGCGACCCAAGGGACTCTGCCCTGAAATTGGTCATGATGGAGGAACGGGTAAAGATCACTTCAGCTACATGCTTGGCTTTCAATCCATGCTAAGGGACTTCAGACATCCAAGCTGCAAATGGGAAACTCGTTGAGGAGGCTTTTCAGAGAAGGCTGGAAAGCAGCTGACTGATTCCAGATAAAGTCAGGTGTTCCTGGGGATTTGTATCCATTGGCTTTTGCTGTTATTGGTATTCAGATCAAATATCTCCAGTTTCAGTCTCAGCCTTGAACTTCTCCTGGGATATCAAGTGTATCAAATCTCTCCTCCCCGAGGACTGACAAAAAATGTGTCACAATTTAAATGTAATATTAGAGCAAGTGAATCCTCTGTTGTATGTATTTCAGCTGCCTTCAAGTTTGCAACCACCCAGTTGTCACCTATGAATGCTTCATGCACTGGGTCCATGTCCCTCCTCTGCTGTGCTTTCAAGTCTGTTTTGCTGCATTACAGAAAAACTGAAAGCCAGAGTTTCATTTTGTTGTGTGTAGCCTCAAAACAAGATGAGTTTTCAGCACTGGCATTTAGAAAAATCCACCTCAGGCTTGTTCACTGAGGAAGCTCCCAGTAGAATAAACACACATACCCCCCCCAATGCAATTATTGTGGCATCTCTTCCTCTGTCAGTAACTTGATCCACCTTTTTAACTTCTTTCTAATTATGTCAGTCTTTTTCCTATCCACTTTCCCCTGTTGCTCTCCTACCCAGGGAGAGGGTGGTGGCTGGTGAGGGAAATGTGCATGCCGATGCCCTGCCAGGGCTGCACAGGGTGCAGCAGTGGTACCACTGCTGGATGAGCACACAAAGGGTGCCAGTGTGAGACCCCACTTTCACAGGCTTGGAGCTGCACTGCCAAAGCCACTTGGCAGGAGGTGAGACACTTGTTGCCAGTGGCTGCAGAAAATAATGGAATGGTGTTTTCCTCTTTGAACAGATGTCAAGAATTACCTGCAACTGCAAAGCAGCGGAAGGCGGGAAAGCCAGCGAGCCCGGCTCATCAGCCCCACCATCTATCTGCCCCAGAGTGCTGTCTGCATGGTTTTCCAGTACCAGGCATGGGGCAGCAATGGGGTGATGCTGCGGGTCTGGCGGGAAGCCAGCCGGGAGCACAAGGCACTGTGGGTCATCACAGAGGACCAAGGGGAGGAGTGGAGGGAAGGCCGCATCATTTTGCCAAGCTATGACATGGAGTACCGGGTAAGATGCTTGCAGAAGGTGTGCTGGACCAGGTAGACTTCTCCAGCATCTTGATTTCAGTGTTTCAGAGCCCAGGCCCATTCATCATTAGGGAATGTGGCTGTTTTCATTGTGTTTCTCAAGTTACCATAGTAACTAAGCTACACTGTTTGTTATTCTGAGAGTGCCTGTCTTCTGCACAGACTTGGGTCTTTGTTCAGCCTGTTGCCTTTCATATTCCTCAGATCTCCCATTTTGGAAATATTCTCCTTTTTCCTTTTTTTTTTTTTTTTTTTTTTTCTATTTTGTTTTGTTTCATTTCCTCCCCCTTCAACTGAAGGTCATCTCATAGTCTGACCAGAGGCAGATGTGCAGCTCCAGGGAGCAAACCCAGCAGCCAGGAGAAATGGGAAACTGGGAGGGACACAGCCAGATCTTAAGGGTGCACAGCAGACAGCCATTCTTCAGCCTCTGCTCTGCAAGTGTTGACATAGGAGGAGGAAGAGGGAATGCAGGCTCATTCGTGAACCCTCTTCTCTGATACCTTAGCCTAGATCAGAGGGCTGGGTGCAGGGCTGTGGGATCAAGGCCCTGTCCCACTGTCAGGAGATCAATGGAAAAGAAGGGATGAGCTGGAGGGAGGAAGGTAACTGTGCTGCCTTGCCACAGCCACCTGAGCCCCTCTGGCACAGCTGTACCAGCACCCCGTGGAGAGGCTGCTGCTTCCAGGAGTGTCTTTGGCATGGCTGTCCCTTCCAGGCAGTGTGCCGTTTGCCAGGGAGACAGCACCACTGCTGTCACTTGTTAATGAGCATCAGCACAGCACCCAGCACCCTCCAAGGCAGAAGGAAATACGGACTCCCAGGCTTGAGGCAGCGCCTTAGTGACCACCCTGGTGGGGATCCTTGCTCCAGCCAGCTCCCAGCCCTGACCCTGACCAGGGAGCTGCTGCTGTCAGGACACTGACCCCTCCAAACTGCTCCCTCCCACATGGGTTGACGGCCTGAGCTTGGGACCCACACCCCAGACGTTCCATTGCCTATGCAGTCAGATGCCCAGCCCTTCAGGGAGGTGTCCTTGCAGGCAGGCATGGATCCTAGGCACCCTAGGTGAAAGGGAACACCTATTATGGGGAGAGAAGGTTTGTGAAGTACATAGCCCTAGGAAATTATTTGGACCCTTAGAATCCTTGTATCACTAGGGTTGGAAAAGTCCGCCAGGATCATCAAGTCCAGTCATTAACCTGACATCATCATGTGCAGCACTAAACCATATCCACAAGTGCCACATCCATCTGCCTTTTGAATACTTCCAGGGACAGTGATTCCACCACTTCCCTTAGCAGCCTATTCCAATTCCCTCAGAGTAGGCAGGGAGACATAAAGCAAAAGCTTTGCACTGGACCTGCCTGACTAGTTTGTTTGTATGGGTTTGGCTTTTTAATAAAATACCAGAAAACACAATATGCCTACAGATAAGAATGATGGGCACTCGTTGACTACTTTGTGTGCTAAACGTGAATATACCAGCATTAGCTGAATAATGGCATCATTATGTAAATATTGCAAATGTCTCCACTCAGCAGTTCTTAGAGCTAACGACTCTACTTATTTTAGTAAATATATTTTGCCTGTGATTAAGTAGGAATAAGCTGACCCTTCTCCTCTGACATTTAAATATTTCTTATGTAATATTGATGGGAAGAGCACTTTAAAATTAATGTAGCTGTGCATTTTGTGTCCTTCCCTTCCTTTTTGTGATCGTAGCTCAGTCAATACCGTGGGCCAAAGCAGCTGCTGCAGTAACTTGTTCATTTGTGCAAGGACTAGGGAGGTTCACAGAGGCCTTATTTGCTATGAGAGGCGTTTAACTGAACAAGTTGCAAGCCAAGTGCTGCTTAAGTCAGGCAAAGATCTCTGTGTTGAACCTGTCCTTGCACAGCACCTTTCCCTGGGGAAGGGGTGGCAGAGGCAGGGCAAGGAAGCAGGACTAGTGTCAGGTGATCGACAGGTCTGCCAGGAAAGCCAGGAACAATTTCCCACCTTTCCCTTGGGAGCAGCAGCCACTCTGCTTCCCAGCTTTGCACTGACACTTCTGTCCTGCTTTCCCACAGATCGTGTTCGAGGGATTTATCCGCAATGGCCACTCGGGAGAGCTGGCCCTGGATGACATCCGGCTGGGCACCGACATCCCACTGGAGAACTGCATGGGTACGTGCTGCACCCCTCTGCGGGGGCAGGGGGGCACCTCAGGCTGGAGAGCCTTGGCTTGCACGCTGTCCCTGGGCCACATCTCCCCTGGCTGAGTTACCAGGAGTTTCTGCATCTCCGCTGGGACATCCATTGCTCATGAAAGAAATGAGGGCGACTCAGCCTCTGGGGGACAGGGGCCCTGCCTGCATTGGTGTGAGGAGAAGGAAGCACATGTCTCTGCCACGCAAAGCTGAAAGAGCAGCTGAGGGTTACTGAGGACTATTCTGTGTGATAAGGACATAGACCAAATTTAAAAGGAAAGTGCTGAACAAAAGAAGCCAGCTGTCAGTCAGTATTACACACTTAGAGGGGGCGATGAGTTCAAAAGGAGCCTTCTCTAATAAGAAAAAAAAAAAAAAAAAAACAGCAGAGAGGTTTTACAGCAATGTTAACAGAATAACAAAAGAAAATTTTGCCCTAGAATTCACCATTTCCCAAACCAGGCCAAAAGCTGGGTAAAAACAGAGGACTTGGGGGGGGGGGGAAAGAGAAAAAAAAGTGTGTTTCAGCAGTTTGCTGGTGGAGCCCTTGCCCTGCACTTTTCCTCCAGCTGGCATATCCATGCAGTCACACTGATGGTTCTCTCTGCCATCTAGCCTGGGTGTAGATTTAGAGGTATCCCAGTTGAGCATGGGACCATCAGTATTTCATTAGTGGGATCTGTGCTGAGAGCTGTCCAGAGGTCCTGCTCTTCTGCATGACCTGGAGAGAAGCATGTTTCACTAGGAAATGTCTGACCCATCCTGAAGCCAATAGAAAAAGCAGATAAGAACCTCTCTCCCTTTTGGGCTTTGAAAGGCCCCATTCAGTGAAGCTGCTCTCCTCACCCCCACCAAAGGATGATCCCAGTGCCTCCTAACCCAAGCAGGACAAACACTCTTCCAAGGAGTGTATCTCAGGTGAGGAAGTACCAGACAAACTTGCTTGGGAAGAGCTAGTTACATTGCTTGACCCCTATGGGGGCAGGTGAAGGTGAAGATGGTGCAGGAACCAGCACTGAAAATAAAGCAGAGGACTAGGCCTGCCCCAGAGAGGCTCTTAAGCACCTCAATCCCCGTTTCTTTGATGCTTTGAACTCTGCTGGTCTCCCATCTGCCAAAGGAGCTAATACTTCAGATGTCAAATTCCCTGTATTTAAGGCTTGACAGTAGTGTTTTAATCTCTTGCCTTCTATGGCATTAAAGAGAAGCAAGACCCACGATTAACACTAATAGCATTCCCTATCTAACTTCTTTGGAGCTCAGAAATTCATGTAGCTCCAGTCTTTTTGTATCTTGGGCCTCATGAACCTAAAGCTCAATATTTCAAAAACAAAAGCATTAATAAATTACAAAGTTTCAAGCATTTTCAGCCCAAAAAAACCCACACCTAACTGCTACACATTACCCAGTCTAGGAAGTTGAATGTGGATCTTAAAACCAATAAGGATTGTTTGTTTCAGATCATTTCCAGCAAAGGGCTCTCACTGCAAACTTTAGCATAACTTAGGAGTAATTTCCAATTTCACCAAAGTAATAACGAAATGGTAGCAATATCATGCTACTCTCTTTCTTTCAGAGCCATGAGAATAGCTGACTCCAGTACAGGCTACTGTTTTTTCAAACATAATTCTTGGAGGTAATCTGATTCCTTTTTAGCATGAAAGAACGCTAATAAGTCATAATAATTTTTTTCCTTTGACAAATGTGTCATTCACGTTTTGAACCCGAGTGATGATTTCATAGCACTCAGTAGAGCCACAGTCTGCTTCTGTGACTCAGAGGCATAATGCAGAAGTAACCTAAAAATAATCAGAAGTCTATTACTTCTGCAAGAAAGTAATCAGTAGTAAGTACCGATTATTGCTTTTCAGATCCAGTAATTTGTAATAGATTACATCTTCAAAGTATCTTGAAAGAAGGAAAAATATCACTTGCCTTTGTTTTTTGTCACTGTGAGATGGAGAGGAGCAGGGCATCACTGCCCAGAATTAACACAGTTCCCCTGTGAGTAACAGTGCCAGAGCTGAGCCAGAAACCAAAACCACATTTGGAAATTTAGGGGGTTTCAGGATTTCATCACTGGGCCAGGTGAAGCTTTGTCATTGGATGACTCAGGCCAGCCAGGCTGAATCCAAATGACCCTGAACCTCAGACATATTTTTCTCTGAAGTGTGTTTAAGTCAAAGCTTTTTGTGTCTGTTTGGTGCCCAGCTGGAGCCGGGTTTCTTGTGGTCCTGGCTGAGGTTGGCTGCCTCCCCATGCTGTTCCCAGTGAGTGGCTCCTGTGGGACACAGCCACACGCCTGCTCCTCTTGGCCACTGCAAATCAACGAGGGTGTGAACTGGGGGCTTGGTGTGTAATGCTCTCCTCTCTAATACGAGCTTTTGTTTTTCCTCTGCAGAACCCATCACAGCTTTCCCAGGTGAGAACTCCTACTTTCCAGGTAAAACTGCACTTCTCTCAGTGGTTTTGTTCTGCTAGCATGGGCTTTTACATCAAAGGAAAGCAACGTGTGTGCTTGTACAAACAGCAAATGTTCTGAGCACTGAAATGGCAAGTGTGTACTAAACCTCTCCCACCACAGCAGCAGGAGATGGCATCCTCTGACTTCTGCTAGGTGACAGGGGACAGGCAAGCAGGCAAAGTCCTCTGTTTTGGGACTGAATAGCGTTAGGAAACCTGCCATCATGAGAAGCATTTAGCTCCTGAAGAGCAGCTAAGCCCAAAATGGGAAGGCTGAGGAGTAAAGAGTTTTCAACTGACTTAAATGGAAAAAAAAGAGTAGCCAGTTAAAAGTGAAATTTGGTGACAGTAATTCACATTATTGTGAGGGAAGGTGGTACTCTAGTTCCTAGATGCCCCTGGCAGTGGTGGTGGTCAGTGCTGGCGAAGGAGGGTGGGGCCAGTCTTCTTGGAAGGGGAAGGGAGTTAGGAGGTATAAGTGAAAGAGCAAACTGTCATGAAAAGCTCTGAGGGTGACAATGAATAAGAGGCAAACAAGGTGAAAATGGCACATTTAACAGCTTAATACTAGCTGGAGAATAGAAACCAATATTTCTCTGATCAAACCTGCAGGGTAGGAAAAAAGGTGAGGAACTCCAAGAAAATGCCTCTCTCTTTTCAAGGGTGCTGTTTGTCTTGCTCTGGGGTGGGAGAAACTGTCTACTTTTGCAGACATCAGTTTATTCTGATTACCTGGGGGTTTTATTAAACTTGGATTTTGTTTTCCTCCCTGACTCTTCAGGAATGTGTCTGGGGGTTATGTTGTGATGAAGAGCAAACTTGGAGCTCCCCTTAATTTTGAGACTTGTTTGGTCAATTCAATCAACATGCCCTTTGTTTTCACTGGGACATGATGTCTGTACTTTCCATCCCCTGCTGTGCTGGTGGACTGTAAGATATGGCTGGATTCTACCCTAAAAGCAGCTGAATTTCCATGTGGACAAAGCTGTTTCTCCTGGGTGTGTGCACTGGGACCTGTGAAGGCAAAGTAGGTGCTGAGACAGAAGTCAGGTGCATGACTGTCTCTGGGGTTTCGGGCTGTGGAGTGTTACCAGTGTGAGGGACAAGTGCAGGGTCTAGCACCATGTTTTACAGTCACACCTGTACTGTAACAAACAGGAATTTAGTTCTGCTTGTTTATAGGCTGCCTATTTATCTGATATTCAGGCTTGTGGTGTTACTGAAAAGCTGCTGCAGTATTCTCAGGTGACAGTTAAAGCCTTGCAACCATTCATGACTTCCACCACTGCTCTACGTTCTAGGCTTGGTCTGGTATCTATTTTGCAAACACCATCCTTGTCTTTTGGGACTTGTTACAGTTTGAACCTCTCTCTGGGTCCTCACATTCTATTCTAAAATCTATCCTAAAGTCCTGCTAATTCATATCGTTTGTCTTCCCCTTCACCCCTGCCCTCCTGCCTGAGTGTCTCCACTTCCCCATTGTATTTCCCAGGGCACACTGGCTGGGGAGAAACAGTCAGGTCCCTGAGCACCACAGGCAGATGATGTTACAGGCACACCTCCCCTTCCCACTGGAATTTGCCAGCTTGTTCCAATGGCTCTTGCCCATTCGTGGCTCCCTCAAGGTCATTCTAGCATTGGTCATAACAGAGGAGCAATTGCAATTGCAGCAAAGGGTTGAAAATGCTTCCTT
Source organism: Sitta carolinensis (assembly GCA_032173965.1). NCBI lineage: Eukaryota > Metazoa > Chordata > Aves > Passeriformes > Sittidae > Sitta > Sitta carolinensis. Next base: position 25,762,060 of record CM063288.1, read on the forward strand.
GGATGACAGGCAGGAATAGATGACACAGAGGGATGGAGTGACCTGGGAAAGAGCAAAATGCAGAGGGAAAAGATGAAAAAATGAAGGCTGGAGGCAATTACACGATAATAATTAAAATGAGGGAGAGACAGACATGCCCAACAGAAGGAGAGGGTAAAATGAAGGAAAGAAGTACCTGGCTGGAGAAAAAAATGGAGCTGAAGAGAAAAAAACTATGCATGAATTACTGAGATGTTCTACAGCCCCCACTCCTGCAATTGCATGATGAGCTGAAAAAGTCAGATGCCATTAAAAATAATAGCAAATCCTTCCTCTCCTGGCTTGGGAGAAAAGCTGAAAATATGCACCTTACAGGCTCCAGGATCACAAAGCAAATAATAAGAAGAGAATTAGTGTAGGTGGAATATATTTCACCTAGTGGGTCGGGACCTTACAGGACCAGGAAAGTGTGCTTCAACTGTACTGCATTTGAGTACATTCCACCTTTAAAGAAAGGGTACAAAAAGTAGCTGGAAGCAAGGAATTAGATAAATACCAGGCTAAAAATAAGAGATATATTCCAAAGAATGCATAGAGAAAAACCATGGGAATAATTTGCCTTTGGGACTGGTGGATTCTCTCCCTGCGGGTATCCTGAAATCAAGATAGAGATATCTCCCTGGAGCAATGACAGGTAGCACTTATGGGGTTGAGACTAACAGTGGTTTTGTGGCATTCATATTAGATGAGTGTAATACTTGCTTTCATCTGTGTCATCTATGAAAAGTCCAGCTGTGTTGCTTGTCCACAGTAGTTAATGTCAGTGATTTTGGGAAGGAATATGAGCTGTGACAAGGCAGTGGCAGAGCAAGGCAGGCAGCCCTCTAGGCAGCTTTCTGAAAAGGATTTTCTCCTTTATTTCCCCCAGATGACTATTGCATTTCCTTCTTTGGGTTTTGATTCTCACTGCAAAACTCCAAAACTAGTCCCTATAGAGTGTTCCCTATTGAAAAGGGAATGGGACAGTACCTGGCCAGGTTGGAGGTGTGAGTACCAGCAGCACAACCACATAAAATATCCACCATGTAGGGATTAAATCAGGCGTCCACTGACTGGTGTTCCAAGCTGTGCCATAAACACAGCAGCCACAAACTTGACAGCAACAGCAGGAGGCAGTTCTTTATTAAGACGAGAGCACTAGTGAATAAATGAGGAAGGGCAAGTGTGTGTGTGGCAGAAGGCAAAGGGGAGTGGAAAAATTATTAAGTTTAGGAAGATGGATTTTTTTTTTCTCATCTCCCTGAGCAGTGAACTTTTCCACTGATACAATAGAGTACTTCCAGAGAGCAGAAGAGCCAGTAAAAACAGAGCAGATAACATCAACGCTGTGTGCTGAGTGGATGGGCAGCTATATTTAGTGGCTGGCCGTGTAAGGAAGAACAATCATTAATGTTGGGAATTGGCTTCATTAGTGCTTAAAGACAACTGAGTGTGATTCCTTAATGACTTCAGTTGCTAAATGAACTTTCCAGACTTCTGCTATCTCCTCAGGAGGACCATGCGGTGCGGAAACGGGCTGAGGAAGGGCCCTGCGCCACCCCTCATGCTTAACGCCCTGTCTGGGACATCTGCAGTGGGTCAGGGCCAAACAGGGGCTGCAGCTGGCTTGAGTTCCCCCAGGGATCTTTCCCATAAGCAGGATCATCTGCAGTGCATCATACTGCTTCCCTCCATCCCCAGGCAGGCAGAGTGCAGAGGTGCATGGGGAAGGGGCAAGGGCTGCAGGCTGGGCATTATGGCTTGTGCTCCTTTCTGGCCAGACACCCCTCTGTATGCTCAGCCTTCCACTGGGCAATGTACAGCCATCAGGAGGAAGCCTTCCTCCCACTCTCATGAGACTCAGGAGCTGTCGTCACCACTGTCACCTGCCCCTCTCCCCATCCCAGCTCCTGCCATGGGACCTGATGCATATCAGTGGTGTGAGAGGCTGTTTGTCTGTAAATCTCTCACTGGAACAAGGTGCTATGTAAGCAGAGACTGTCATCAAGTGTAAACACAAGTGGCCTCTACACAGCAAGCAGCCCCACGGTATCCCTGAGGTTCAGCCCTGTGCCCCCGTGCTGTCAGGCACAGGAGAGGTGTTGCTGATCCTTTGGGGATGGTGGTGGGTCACGTTTGGGTCTGGGCCAGCTTGGCCAGCTGGATCTGTGGAGGGAGACAGTGGGGGGTTATCAGTGAGGCTCAACGCAGCATTGGACATGCTCAGCCTCACAGGGAGCTGGTGCAGCCCCCATGGGATGTCCCACACTGCCACCCCCGTGCAGACGGGTGAGGGGCAGCAGCTGCTCTGGGAGGGGCAGGGATGTGCTGCTTTCATTCCCCCGTACCAGCATGGCCAGCGGAGTTAGTGAAGGAGGTCAGAGGGCTGCCTGCTCCCTGCCTTTGCCATCCTCAACACACAGCCCAGCCTTTATCACCTTACTGCAGGCACTGTTGGGGGCAGAAGGGACAGGGCCACCCCCACTCCTGATGGCAAGGGGCAGCTGGGGAGAGACAGGTTGAGAGCAGCATATCTGGCAGTTAGGCTTCTCCTGAGACCTCCGAATTTCTTGCCTACAGTGACAAATATGTGGGTGGTTCCCAGCCTCCTGCTCTGTAAAAGCAGGATTTGTCTTGTGTGGTTTTTTTCCCAGCTTTTGAGGTGTTTTGTTTCGTTTTGGTTTTTTTTGTTGTAGCTATTCATCTGGTTGCAGTGTTCATTCTTGGGTTTAGTCCCTGTGCCCAGGTTTTAGGGAATGGGTATGGGAGAAAAGCCTTGTGAGTGGCAGAGAAACCATCATTTTGCCTCTTGTCCTGCACCACTAGCAGCAAAGCCATCACCATCCCAAGCTTCCAGCTAGTGACTCTGCTCTTAGGCAGCGTTTGTAGGGGAGGTGTCCTTGCTACAGCTTTGTAGCAAGATGTCCTTGCTGCTGGCAAAGCTGAGTGCATCCTGCGCTGTTTTGTATTTTCCCCTTGGCGTCCTGTCCTCCAAGTCTGCTCAGGAAATCAAGCTAGAGTTTAGTTAGAACAGAGCTCAAAAACGTGCTGATACCAAACCCAGGAGTCCCCAAAGTTCTGCTTGCCAGCACCGAGCCAGGGGTCTGCCCACCACTAGCCAGCCAGGGGCAGGAGGAGAGGGTGAGCACAGGAGGGGCGTCAAGTGTGTCCTGGCAGCAGAGCAAACCCCTCCTGAGAGTTTCCCTGGGGACTCCAGCCGCCTTGAAGTAACCAGTAAATAAACGTGGTGCAAAAATACATCCCTCCCTAGTTATTTACAACTCGTCCCCACGAGTGTTGCGGGGGAGGCGAGAGCAGCGTGTGCAGGAGCCGCAGCGCGGAGCGGTCCTGCCGTGGGCGTGCACAGACCCCGGCGCTGCCGGAGGCGCGGGTGTGCCGCAGATGTGTGCGGGGCTGTCCCGGTGTGACCTGGCGGGAACAGCAGCCCGGCAGCCCTGCCCTGCCACACGCCGCAGCGGCCAGAGTAGGAAGGGTTGACCATCGCTGGGCTGAGTCTGGGCTCTGCCTGCCCATGAGTTCAAGGGAGGCAGGTGCTTTTCCAGCCCTCCCAAGGTGTGTTGCTTTATCAGCATGATTCATAGTCCTGGCTTGCTGAAACTGCAGAGAGCATGAGTTTCTTGTCTGAATGTTGGGTTGAATTTTGCAGCCCATGCCCTGTAAATAATTGTAACCATCCCTTCTCCCTTCAAGAAATAGTAAGGAAATTTGTGTAGGTCTGTGAATGGGACACCTAGTGAGACTAGACCTGTGTGCCGAACACTTCCAGACAGAATTCTTCTCTGTCTTTTCAATAAAAATGACAAATGCTTCTCCCTGTAATCTTTTTCCCAGTCTCCTGTGGTAACTTCCGCAGCCATCTGAGATTATACTTTTCTTCCAATTATGAACGTGATGTGTTTTGTCACTGCTTGACAACATCTGCCATGTAGAGACAAAACCAGGTGGCTGATCTGGAGATGGCCAAAATAAAGAAGGGAAAAAAACATTTGCTGATGCCAGAAATAACAGTAATAATAGTGCATATGGAATTTGTATTGCGATCCAGGCAGCCTGATTAATTAAAAGGGAAGAGAAAGGCTCTTGAATATGCAGGCTCAGCAAATGCCAGGCTGTGCCCTCCCCTAGGAGCACGCCCTGTATCTGGAGGCGGCTCTGGGACCTCGTGTTTCTCCGTGCTGTACTCTTGAAAGCATGTGTGTTTCTTTTTGTGCGTCTGCATGCCTCCCACCTAGAAACCCTGTTCTGTGTCTCCTCCCCAGGGGCAACCCTCCTGCCAGGGACCGAGCCCACAGTGGACACGGTGTCAGTGCAGCCCATCCCAGCCTACTGGTATTACGTTATTGCCGCCGGAGGTGCTGTTGTGGTGCTGGTCTCCGTCGCGCTGGCCCTTGTGCTCCACTACCACCGGTTCCGCTATGCGGCCAAGAAGAGTGATCACTCCATCACCTACAAAACCTCCCACTATACCAACGGGGCCCCTGTGGCCGTGGAGCCCACCCTAACCATAAAACTAGAGCAAGACCCCAGCTTGCGCTGCTGAGAGCCGAACAGGAACGAGAAAGCAAACAAAACACAAAACAGACAGACAGACAGAAACTAAGACTTCAAATACGTTGCCTCAGTTTTGCACTTTTTTCCTTACCTAGCATACGTGTGAACTCTTAGATATCTCCATCCCTTTTCCGTCTCCCAGCCCTCCCCAAATCTTTTACAAACTCTAAACTAATGCTGCATCTTGGATCGTCAGAAGAGACACACCACCCCTTCACTTCAGAAGTGAACACTCCCTTTCTATTACTTTTCAAGGATACTTGGGGTGTCAGTTGGGGGTTTATTTTGTTTTGTTGTGTTTGTTTGGGGAGTATTTTTTTTTGTTGTTGGTCTGCTTCTTTGGGTTTTGGGGGTTTTTTCTCCTCCCAGTAGGCAACCTGCAAGGGAACCTGATGGTGAGCCAGGAAGCTTGCGTGTGAGGCTCGTATGCATGCGTGCTAAACCTGTGTGTGTGAGTGTGCATGGGACTGTGTGTGTCTGACTGACTGAATGTATATTTAGAAACAGACCCTTTTTAATTTGCTTCTTGTTGCTTCTACTTGCACAGGGAATGCTTTTATTTTTGTTTGTGTTGTTATTGTTGTTAATTTTCCCTCCTTCCCATCTCCTCTCTGGAAGGTCTGGGACGTGTTTATGGTGAATGCCCTGATTTGTTTACTTGGGGAAGAGAGCAATGCTTTTTCGTTGCCTTATCTAGCTTTGGCTGGGTTTCTTGTTTGATAGTGTTAATGTCTTGGGTGCAAATTGAGAAGAGGCCAGGCCGGACAGTAAGAATGGCCACCTCAGATGGCTAGAAGAATCCAGAGAGGTCCATAGATGTTCAAAAAGTAAGATCTCTCCATTTTATTCTTTCTGCAGCCAACACGATAACACAGCCATTGTTTGGAAGAGGGAGGGGAAGCCCTCCTCTTCCCCCACCTGCAAGTGAATCTATTTAAAGTTGCCTTATATCAGAGAAGTTCATAGTGAATGTTTTGTTTGTATCTGTTAAAGCCAGCCTTAGGGTAACATATAGACTTCAGCAGGTCTTAGTGGATGCTAAATACTGTAGTTTCTTGAGAATTGAAGGTTTATTTATTTAATAAGTATCCTCACTGTGGGTGCTGATGGTTTTGGTTTTACACAGGGAAAGGGGAGAGGGCTCCTCCTTGTCCTTCTGTTAGAAATGTTCAAGGGCAAGTATAGTTCCCCTTTCTGGGTTTGATTTTTTTCCTTCTGCCCAATCCATAGCTGCTGAATCATAAAAATTGCCCGTTGACTTTCTAGAATGTCAGTTTTGCGTTTGCTAATGTTCTGCTTCTTAGAGTGCCAGTAACATCTAGCAAGCCAAGCCCAGCCAGAACGCCTGGGGGCCCAGCTATTGCTGCTGCTTTAACTGGGGAGGCGAGGAGGAGCCTCCACACGCCTCCGACTGTTGAATGGCCCAGCATATTGTAGTGGAAATGCCTTATATAAATTACTGAATGATGACATGCAAAAGTGGTTTGAATTGTTAACCCTAATCTGTTTGCAGGCAAAAAAGTACCTCCAGTGAGCAAGGTTCTCCATCTTGTTTGTGTCCATCTGTGATGAGTGATCAGATTCCCTCCCCCCTTCTAAACTTGCTAGTGCCCATCCCTCCTTTGCTCATTAATATTGCATAAAATGAATCAAAATGAGCAGCTCTGTTAACTTCCCTGCAGTCCTGAGCTGCCTTTTGGTCTGGGAAAAAAGTAGAAACAGAAACTGTGCTGAAGTGGTATTGGCCTCTGTTGCAGCATAGCCCTATCCCCAGGGGATGTCAGTCAATCGGGGTGTCAGTCTATCCCCCCTCCTTGCCTTAATTCATGCAGCCAGTTTCAGTTCCCCATGCTGGTTTCACAGCAGATTTCAGTGGGATCCTCTCAGCTGCAGCAGCAAGTGTCTAAAACAAGCAGGGAGTGCAGGAAAGCCCAGGATGATGTGCCTTGGTGAGCACATTAGGCATGGTGGGTGCTCGGGGCACCACTGAACCCAGGTCTGGCTCCCACAACGTTTTTGAGAGCATCAGGGACATAACTGTCCCACAGGGCCAGAATGGACCCAGGGAGCTCCTGCCACCTGGAAGGCAGTGCCATTTAAAGGTTCCTGGAAAGGTGCTCCCAGGGTCAGGGTGCTTTCACTGTGAGCCTCCTCGTCACACAGCACTGGTGTTGCAGTGCATCTGGTTTGGGATGTGGAATCCCATCCCCCTCAGTCAGCTGCAAATTAAAACATGTGAAATACTGGCATGCGCTTGCTGCATTTTCAGGTCAGCCCAAGCCATGTCAGCAGATGATATTATCCCATTTACAAAGTCAGTTCAGTCCCCCTAGTTCAGATGATCTCACTTTTACCAGGTTCACCCCCACAGACTTAGCAAGTGTGCATTGGTGTGTCAGAGAGGAGAATGTGGCACCCTGTCTCGCAAACCAAAATCACCAAAGACAAAACAGAAGGTCACTTCGAGATTTTTACTCCCAATTCTCCCCTGCTCCTTCAGCCCTGACATGCCCAGCATTGCCCAGTTGCCTGTGTGTGAAAAATATCTTGTGGAAATTTGAAATTCTTTGAAGATGTATTGTGTGGAATGTAATAAAATGATGATATTTTTATACAAATATCTGGGGTTTTTCTTTCTTCTTCTTTCTTTGCTAATGAGAATGCTGTTGGTTGAAGCAAAGCAGAGTTTCAAAACTCTCTGGAGCATCAGGGCTATTCCTTTTAGCCAAGCAAAGCTCCAGCTCCTGCTGTGTGCAGACCCAGCTCCCAGCAGCACAGCTGCTGTGTGCTCCCTGCCTCGCTGCACTCAGGATTGGGCCATTAATAGCAGCTTTTAGATCCATTACATTTGTACCAGTCCTGATGGGAATTTTGGACTGACTCTTGGGATTGTTTGGGGATTTCACCAGCGTTGCCTAAGTGCTAAATTGCTCAGTGTGATTAAGCAGAATTTCTCCAGCTGGGGCCCCTGGAGACAGGAGATCCGACTTTCCAGGGCCCCTGGGGTTGGCCTGGCTGCCAGCTCAGCTGAGCCGCACACTCTGTCCCTGAGCTCAGCAAAAACGGGTAAGCCATTACCAAAATTAATAATGAAAACAGCACTGCTTTCCTCTTCTGGGCAGTCCCTGTCGCTGTGTTTCAGACTGCGCAGGGGACCTGTGTGGGAGTGGCCTGGCTGCCACAGCACCAAGTGTTTGGACAGGTGTAAGTCCTCTGCTTTCCTTCCACCTGAGTCCTCCCAACTTGTTAGAGGGACCTCTTCCGCAGCAGTTCCGCTTCCCATCTTCCCTAGGTGCACCTTTCACCCCTTCAGCAGAGTCAGCAGCATCACATTTCATGTGAAATATATTTTGCTGCCAGTTTGACAGGTTTTTCCTTCCCTCCTTCATTTATTTTCCTTCTCTCATATTCTTTACCCTGGCATAAAGCTCAGCTTTGCAATGAAACTTCCTGACTTTACCAGGAATTCAAGCAATCAACAAAAAAATAATTCAAATGTGATCCCTCACACTTGGCTATTCAAACACAAGCGAAGCTGAGGACTCACGCTGCTTTTTTGGGACAGGGCTTTTTTTCTTTCCTGGAATTGTACAGCAAAGCAAATTACACTTGTAATTTGCATTTTGTACACTTCAGCGACTGTTCGAGCAAAATTCAAAACAAATATGCACATGTGAAAAACAGGGAGGGAGAGATTGACTGATGACTTCCCTACAAGGAAGAAAAAAATTCTGTTAAGTAAACAGACGAAAAGGGAGAAATCATTCAGGATTAATTATTCCGTATGTGCGCCACGGACAGATTGGCCGGAGAGCTGGGTGCTGCTCAGGCTACAGCACATCCTAGGGAAGAAAGCAGCTAAAATTAGCATTCTTTGTTTAAGGAAATAAATACAGCTTAGTGTAATTTTGATGCAAACTCTTCTGCCAGTAACTTCAGGCATTTAAGTGTCTACTCAAAAAAAAGAAGAAAGCTTCTGGGGGAACAGTGGGGCTCTGTTTTTCAGGGGACAGCATTGTGTCCTGTGTGTCACAGGGAGGCTTCAGTGTGGTTCCCTGGTGGTATGCGCTGTGATGGTGTCAATGTTTTTCTTATCTCTACAGTTGGTGTTGTGTCGAAGGAGCAAAAGGGCATCCATGGGCACTCTGTAAGCACTGGGGCAAAGCCAGTGCCTAAGGATGTGAGGGAAGCAGCACTGACCTGGCAAAGCAAAGTGCACCGTGGGTAAGGCTGCGCTGTGCCTTGGCAATGTCAGTGTGCCCGAGATGGCTGATCGGGCAGGAGCAGGCTGCAATGCTCATTCACCAGCCAAGGGACCGGCCGCACAGTTGAGCCTCCTGCTAGGGCAGGCACCTGCAGGATGACCCTTGGCACAGGGACCCCAGAGCTGCTTGCCCCCCAGGCTGTGGGGCCAGGCTTGGCTTTTCCTGGCCTGGAAATGCCTCTGCTGCCACATGCAAGGGAACGAGGTAGAAACCAGGCTGTTTGGATTTTTGTCCCTCTAGAAACCCTGTGAGAACCTACTGACTTTACCAGGGCCAGCCCCCACTTACCCCGTGTCAGGGCAGCAGAGTGAGGCGTGCAGACAGCAGGCGAGGCCCCGAGGCGAGCTTGGACAGGCGCTTGGCTTTCCGCCACAGCTCCTCCATCAGTGGCTTTGTGGCTCTTAGCAGAGACTGCAGGCGTGACTGCCAGTTTGAGGAATCGTGTCGTTAGCCACTGCACTGTAAAAACAAACAGCAACAACGGGGAGGGTGATAAACATACCAGGATGCTACAGAGCTGCCGGCTTCTCCCCCATCTCTGAGCCCTTGTGTCGCAGCAGTGGGGGACAGCGCCGCCCTTGCGCCCAGGAGCTGCTTGGTTTGGGGTAGGTGAGCTCAGCAGGGAGCACAGAACCTGCATGTACAGGTTCAGCTCCTTACCTGGCTGTCCAGAGCTCAGAGAGAGGGAGAGGGAGGGGATTACGCTGTGCAATGCCCCAGTCACGCCGTACACACACATGCCACCACCACCACCGTTTCCTTGGCCTGGTGCCGTTGCTGAGGAGAGGTGCAAAAGCAGGGCTGGAGAAGGGGTCAGGCTGCAACAGGGCATGTGTCTGCCCTTAGGGAGGGTTTGGCTGCGTACTCATTTTGGGTAGCCACCTTGGCCATCTGCCATGTGTGCAGCAGGGCCAGGTGCCACATGTTGGAGGGCAGCACCAGGGCTGGAAATAGCTGCCTGCTCATGGCCACCTCCACACCAAGCTCCCACCTTGGCTCCATGTCTCCAAGTGCTTTTGTTGGGGGGGTCTTCATCTGCCCAGCTATAATTTCCCACCTTATCTTCATATGTGAAGCCCAAGGAGTGCAAGAGGCTCATCTGTGACCACATTTTGACAATAGCTCTGTGGTAGTCTGAGGTGCGCACAGTTGGCCACCACCAGGGCAGCCCCAAGGCAGTCTAAGAATAAGGTCCAGCGGTTCCTGCACTGCAGAGGGAGGATGGGCCAGGGAGTGGCAGCTTGTTTGCTTTCTTTAATGCTCAGCTGTAGCCAAAGCACTGTTTTAATTTGAAATTTGGCAGGGATTTATCCCTTCTGTAAACTAAAGTAGTCCTGTGTTTCTGGAGAAGTGGGAGAGAAGTGAGGTGGATTTTCAGCTGGAAATAGAGCAATGGGGGATTCAGAGGGAGTGTTTCTGCCTGGAGCCTGTGCTTTGAGAAGTGCTTCTCCATTTGCCAAGGGTGGGAGGTGTCACCCCCAGCCCCCGGGGCTCCCAGCCAGAGGAGCAGCACTGCGCCGCCGCCAAGCAGAGCGGTGTCAAGGCGAGGCCACGGCGGCTGCTCTGCTGTGTCAAAACAAAATGATGTGTGTTGGAGTCACACCACTGCTGTGGAGAGAAAAGGACTGGGAATGAGCAAAGAGAGAAAAGGAAGGATGAGAGGAGAGCTGGAGTTCTGTCTCTGCCAAGACTGAGAAATGGCAATTTCTGACCCTGTTTTCCTGGCTTTGGCTGCATGTAATGTTTCAGACCCTCTTGGGCGCTTGTTTGGCAGCAGAGCAGCAGTGTACCTCCTACGCTCCCTTCACTGGGCAGGATAGCACTGGCCGAGAGGGATGTTGTAGCAGCAGGAGAGAGGGGTGAGCATGTAGCTGGCTGCCCTCGAGTCCTTTCCACAGTGGGGAAACAACCATGTGCTGCTTATTTCCCCAAAACCAGCAATTTGTTTTTCTTCCTCCTACACACTCTGATTTTTCATCCCAGCAGGCACAGCCACAGATATTACTGGGAATGAAAGACTGTAGGGAGCAGAGCTCATGGAACACCCATCACCTGGTGCATGGCTTTCAGTGGATGCCTGCAGAACATGGGGAGCAGGAGCACAGGGATGGTGGGAGTGCATCCTGGGTGCTCTCCAGGCCAGGCCCTCCAGTGCCAGAGTGGCTCTTGGAAAGCAATAATGTGGTGAGGAAATTGCTACAAGTTTGATATATTGTTTGGGAAAGGCACCTCCTGCTGAGAGGCTCGTTTTGTTCAGCCAGAAAGACTTCAAGAGACACCGCAGATAATCTGCAAATGCCAGTGTGTAGGGAGAGATGCCAGGTGACAGAGCTCTGCCCCACGGTGATTGAGCTCTCCCCAGCGACCTGGCAGGAGGCAGCACCTGGTGCCTGGACTTAAACTGACAAAGTCAGGCTAGAAAGAAATAGCAATTTTTTTCTTGACAGTTGTCATTTGCCTTGGCAGAATGTGTCCAGGTTCCATCAATCAGGGCTGGGTGTTCTCTCCAAAGCAAGAGCTCTTGGCTCGGTGTGGAGGTCTCTGCCAGAGGTGGTGGTGCTGCTGGTAAGCCTGGCATCGAGTGCCCGCGGTGGTGGGAAGTACGTGCCAGGCCATAAGACGTGCTGAGCTCAGCTTTGGAGAGGTGAGCTGCCTTGGGCAGGTTTGGAGAGCTTTCCTGGAAGAAGCATGAGTTTGTCTGTGGTGGGACACCAAAGAGCCTTGTCTGCTCTCCTGCCCACCTTGTCCACCCTGGCATAATCCCTCCCACCCCTGCTACTGTTTTAAAACAGATGTACACTGAAACTCTTTAACCTCTGGAAATACTAATTCTCTCCTGCTCTCCCTCCATGTGAGTTCATACAAACAGGGTACTTAAATCAGCCCTTGTCGGATTAGAATTTTATCTTTCTTTTTTCAGGTCCCATAAATTAGCCTTTTAGCTGGCAGTGCTCTCAGATCCAACAGATAACAGCCTTTCTTGGCATCCGGCTGTTTCCAACATCATTGCTAATATAATCTTTTGGCCATGACTGGCTAGGTGCTCACAGGCTTCATTTGGCACATGGGCTTTAAAAATGGCTTTCTCAGGAGAAATCATATTTAATTACAGTTTCCCCCCTAACTTTCTTGACTACCTTTCTCCAGACTATTTTTCCCATTTAAAATGCAAGGTGAACTGTGCCTGAAATCAGCCCTTTAAGGAAGCAGCTTTCCACAACAGAGAGCGATGCATGTTTCTCCCATTCTACCCACCAGTTTGCAGGGCTTTTCTGGGGACCACTTTCCAAGGGAGTTGCCTTCTGTGGCCTCCTCCACTTGTGACAGTACTGCTGAGACTTGTCCCAAAGGAGCATAACTGATGACAAACAGCAGGCTAGATTCTGTGACAGGCTAGATTCTAAATCATCTCCACTAGGAACTGAACAGAGACCACCAGCTTCAATTCCCACAGACACCCACACAGCCTGAGCTGACTCAGTTAATGACTCGAGAAGCCCCAGTATGGAAAAAGAAATGTCAAATTATATTTTTCTAAAGCTTTCCAGAGGGTGTAGACCCTTGCATGATAACATACAATCAAATAGCTATGAAATGGCATGTGGGGAACAGAAGAATGAGGGCCTGAGGAGGAAGGAAAATGGGCAAGCAGGAAGATATCATTTAAGCAGGACTTAAGAGTTGTATTAGCATGGGGAATTGAGCAAATCGCTAGAAGAGTAAACAGATTCTGGGCTGGACTTTTTTGTATAAATGTTCTCTCTTTTCAAGTTTTCCCAGTGCTCTTTCCTTTCAGGCTGGAAGAACTGGTGTTCTTTTGAAAGTGTTGATTAACCAATACTTTTTTATTTCTGGCTTTTCCCTCAAGGTTACCCAGGGAAATTACAAAAGGATCAAACTGCTAGCTTGTTCTCACACAAAATTTAGAGCAGCTACAATATGGAATGTCAAATGACTTCCAACAGCCTTTCTCCACACATGGACTCCTTGGGCAGATTGTTATCTAATTTTGACCTCTGCTCATCTTTGAGCAACATACAGTTTCTGTAGGATTGTGTGGGTGACACGGATGGCAAATCTCACTGCCTTTCTTCCAGTGGGTGACTAGCAGTTCAGATGTCTCCACGTGTGAAACTGCTTTGCAAGTTATTTTTCCACATGTTTGGTTCTTAATGTTTGCAAGAGGCCCTCAGGCAGTTCTCCCAGCCCTAAGATGTTGCCATCTGGGCCTGTCAGTTCGAGAACTGTTGAGAAATCATGTGAACTCGCCACTAAAATGAGGATTTACAGAAGGCACTGTGCACCTGTGTTTCTTCAACAAGGTACCAACAGCCTTGAGTCAGCTTAACTACCTGACTCACTAGATGCAGAACTCATTGGCAGGAGGGGCATGTGTTGGGCTGTGAGCCTTCCTGTTGCCAGGTTCACTTGCAAATTCAAAGAAATCCCTTTATTGTTTGGGTGGAGATGCAGTTCTGCCCAAGGAATGAGAAGGTATCATTAACACCAGCAGAGGATCACTGCCATCAGGGTTCAGGTGGTGTTGGGGCAGCCTGGCTTTCAGCAGAGACCCCACTCTGGAAGTGAACCTTGAAACGCTGCTGGCATGAATTGCCTGACACAGTTGTCTGGGATAGCAAAAAGTGTATTTGACAATTCAGGAGGCCTTTTCAAGTCCTAAATATCCATGCAAATATGCAGAAATATTCTTTTATAAGGTTTTGAATAATTTCTTTGCATGTGGCTTTTTAGGACCAAGTTACAATCTTTAGTTTTGGTAGTTTGTGAGTAACCTCTTTAAACTCTTCTTGCCATTTTGGTACAAGACATGAAGTAATCTTGGTTCCAACCACAACTACTTCCAAGGTGTGACTTCTATCACTTTCTAGTCCCTGATTTTTTGCATTCCTGATCATTTTGAGACACCTTCTCAGTTGAGGACCACAAGTTACAGTCAGCTTTGAAAACTCTTTGCAGATTGAAATGAAAAGACATTTTCTTTTGGAAAAGTAGAAAAGAGCCATGGTAACTGTACACAGAGAAAATGATAGGAAGACTGCACAGGAAAATAACTTCTGCTCAGATTATAATATGTGCATTTGGTTACTAGACCTTGGTGTGTGCTGAACAATAGAAAGAAATGTCACCTCTGAAAGGAATTTGGATCAGGGAAATGTTAACATAAGGGCCTAGATATGGACACCCATTTGCCTCTCTCTCCATTTCAACCATCTTTTGCATTAAAACATATAATGAAGATACATAAATTCCTCAAATTGCTGTGAATTTATCTGAAACCCAAAGAGGAACTGGGTCACTGAAGCTCTATATCCAGTCAGACATATGAGGAAAGATGAAAAGTAGAGTGTGTGCTAAATGGATCCAGCATTAGTGGCAAGTAATGACAGGCACTAATACCCTATTCAAAGGTGGAAGGGTAATACCCAAGAGCACATTAATAGTGAATTTTGGCCATTATGGAGGCACCAGTGACAATATTTTAGTGCTATTCAAATTGTCTGGTTTCTTTGCTTTTCGCTCACTCTCTTTTCTTCTTAAAAGCTGGTGATTTGGTGGTTATGAGATGTGATGTAGTGTGAAGATCCTCTTCTCCCAAGTGTGCAAGAGTCTTCATTGACTTTGGCCAAGGGAAGAAGATAGAGTTCCTCTTCCTTCCATGAGGAAGAGCCTTGTAGTACTTTAACATTTACTTTCTTCTGGCTGGTCTCACAATCCAGTGACCAGTGGCAATGATGCCCCCCAGAAGGCCTTTTTTAACAAACAGTGCTTCCCATTTTGTTGTTCTAGTGAATTTCCCAAGAATGGAGGATGACTTCCCAAGCTCTGAGCAAGATTTTGAAGACAACGATGATCCAGGTTGGTATTCCAATGCCACATGGACAAGTCAACTGATTACTCATAAACCTCAGCTTTAGTGGTGTTAGGAGCTAGAACACATTTAAAAACATACATTGAAGCGGTGGCTTAGTGTTCAAAGGCATTGGTTTTCTTTTCCTGCTTTCCTTTTTCAACAGCCAGCAACCTTGCAAAGTCAATATATTGTATTTGTGTTAGGACAAGTGAAACTGATCTTTTAAGCATTAATTGCTGCTTGCATGGCATTTTGACTTGTAAATGAAGAAAATTAAGTCTAAGACCTATGACAGATTGATTCCATAGTTTTGAACCCAATGGCACTGGAAGGGCCAGAGTTTTGGTTTGTGAAAAATGCTTGCATGCTATGTCAATAGTCTGATGTCTAAAAGTGAATCAGGGTGCTTAGCTTTCTTGGTAGTTTGGTGCCTTACATTATTTCTAGACTTGGGTTAGTGAAGCCTGCTGAGATATTCCCATATATGTATACTTTAACCCTTGTAAAACCATCACAACTCCAAGTAAGAAATATATAATATATATTATATATATATATAATATATATAAAGCATAAAGGTAAGGGGGAAATAAAAAAGTGATCCCTGGATAATAAGTGCCCATTCCACTGCAGATTACTTTGGATCGGATAGGAACGACACACTGTTCTCTACTAACTCTCCAGGAACCCCAAAGCTGGACAAAGAGAAAAGTTGGCTATACACCCTGGATCCCATCCTGGTGACCATTATAGCAATGAGCTCCCTCGGAGTCCTCCTTGGAGCCATCTGCGCTGGTCTGCTCCTCTACTGCACGTGCTCGTACGCCGGGCTGTCCTCGCGGAGCTCCACCACGCTGGAGAACTACAACTTCGAACTGTACGACGGCATCAAGCACAAGGTGAAGATGAACCATCAGAAGTGCTGCTCAGAGGCCTGATGGATGCCTGGGGTCACCCTTGGCATTGTGCCCGGTGAGGTGGGCTGGCAGGGGCGTACATTTTTTGCTCTTTTCTATGGGAACTGAATGCCATAACAGGGAATGAGGGGAGCAGGAGTGAGGGGAGGCACTGCTCCTGCCACCAGGTCTTGCTGCCGGGTCACACTCCACCAGGACCAAGTGGCTTTCCTGCGAACCAGACTGTGCCGGGTGAGGGGGGACTGGACCCCTTGTTTGTTGGTTCATCTTCATTTTCTGCTGATGTGAGTGGCTGGGATGTGAGGGAGCCTGGTTTACCTTTTGGATGTGAGAAACTAAATGTTGATTGTTATTTCCCACCTCCTTTCTCTGGTAAGTTCCTGAGAAGGCTGAGGGATTTCTTTAGAAATAACACACACGTGCGGAGCCCCTGTCCATTTTAGACTCCGTCCAGATGTCATTGTAGGTATTTGTGCACTTCATACTAAGAACAGGAAGCTGTAGCTTGCAGTCCTGAAAACGGAAGCATGTTGTTACCTTCACCTTTCCTTCTCCTGTTAGCAGGGAAAAGGTGGGATACTGGCTTTACCATCAACAGTAACAACAGCGCTTTCTGAAATCATTAAGAAAGAAAATAGAAGGGAAACCCTATATGTAGAAGCACCTCTTTGAGAGAAGCTGAAGAGCCTTAAAGTGATTTGTGAATAAGAGCCATTTATTAAATCCAGATCTTTGATTGCAACAGCTGAGGCCTTCATCAGGAAGGCCTTTATTTGAATCTCCCACAACCCCCCCCCCTTGAGCCTGCTATTTTTCTTTTTGTTATAATGAGAAAATTGCAGCAAACAAAAGATAGAACCTGTCAGGTTTCTGGTGCTTAGGCAATGGCTTTGGGAAGGGGGCTTCACTTGGGGTTTGACTTGAGGTACAGGGCTGAAGCCTCTCCAAAGTGCTAGGAAGGGAAAATTAACAGGGAAGGAGGCTGGAGCCATGCCCACAGCCCTGGGGAGCCTGACCATGGTGCCCACTGGCACCCCCTCACCTTCCTGGTGCTCCCCTTCTTCTGGAGCTGTGGGGTGTGAGCTGGTGCCATCAGCACAACTGGACCAAACAGCTGCCATCACATCCCCTTTGGAGCAAAGCTGCACTGCTCCTGATCAGTAGCAAAACCCCCAAGTTCTATCTATGAGCTGTGTTTGGTTTTTTTTTTTTACTTTGAACAAGTGCCTTAGAAGTATTTTTCCTCCAGCTGATGATCAGTGCTGTAACAAACAGCAAGTGAGGCCTTCATCCTTCCCCACAAAATGCTCTTCTTCACCACTCTCTGATGGTTAGAGCCCAGCAGAAATGTGGTTCTTCTACTTTCAAATGGTCTGGCTACATTGTGTGGCAGCTGGTACCCCTCTGCTTATCACTGTGCTGTGGGGAGGAGTGAAAACAACTGAACGGAGGAAAAGAGTTGAAATGCTGAACCCCAAACCACTGCCTTCATTTCCAGTTCAGTACAAATGGATCACCTCTATCAGCTTGCACATACATAAATAAGAAACCTTTCTGTCTCACCAGGTTTGCTTTTCCAGGGGCTCTTTGGTAATACCTGGCATGTCCTGATTTTTACATTTTACCTGGCAAATAGTTTTGCTTGGGGGTGACATTATTTTCCTCACCAACTGTGATTGACAAAGGTGTGATGTGTTGTGAAGCTCAGTTTGCCCGGCCCCACAAACACATTGTGCAGGAGTCCACGTGTTTGGGGACACAAGCAACATCTGGAGAGGAGACGAGCATGGACACATGAGCAGTGCCACAGCTGCTCCTTGGTGCTGTGGGAATAGGAACTTTTGTCTACCGTCTCATGAAGAGCTCCTTCAGAGAGTAATATTTTAGGAAAAAACCCTTCTCTGCTGTAAGAAAGATGCACATGTACTGGGGGAGCAGATACAGCAGCTGCGTCATCAGAACATCCACAGTTCGTACACACGCAGAGATGCGCGCACACAAAGGCCTTCACTTCTTTAATCCACACTGTGCACCCGACAAAACCAGCAGTAAACGTGTCTCTGATTCTCCTTTCGAATCACCTTATTTCTTTTGGCGTTTTTCACAGACAAATTCCACAGGGGTGTTATTTTACTGTACAAAAGAAACAGAGGCAGTGAGAGGAAATGTACCAGACCATTTCAAAGCTGGATTGCTGCTGTTCAATGATTTTGTTCCCTTCAAATCACCAGAAAGGGGAAGGATGAATGGAAAAGGATCATACAGTAGAAAAGTCAATTTAGGCAAACAATAGGTGAAAATATATAATTAAAAAGGTGATGTTATGTTGTCCAGTAGGCGTACAGAGAGAAGAGTTCATATATACATATATTCAGAAATAGTGTGTTTGCACACGCACGTGAATTCTCTGTATGTATCGTGTATGTGACTTATTCCGTGGGACTGACTCGTGTTAATGTATCTCTTGATCTGGGGCAGGAGAGTACTGCTGACCTTGGCACTAAGGTGGCACGGGCCCAGCCAAGCGCCCAGCCCACGCGTGCACTCGCCAGGCGAGAGAAGGCCGACAATGCTGCACAGCCAATACCTCACTTACCTCTGCCGGGTGCTTTACTGTTCTACGGAAAACTGTGTTTGATTGTAACTTCAGCAGGGAGGGGGGGAAAAGGCATCAGTGCATTCAATTCATTGTATCCTCCTCTGCAAATAGATTAGGTTTGCTGATTGCAATTCCCTCTGTGAAATTCAGAAAAGGAAAAAAAAATCGGCATTAATGCCTTTGCTCAAACGGGCTGTTGCCTCCACATGCTTCCCATGGCAGGACCTGTTGCTAATGGGCGGGCTGTCGTTCTGGGTGACTTCATTTCGTGGGAAGGTGCCGGAGGTGAGCATGGGAATTAAACCATTAAGAAATTATATGCAGAAATGGAAATTCTCCAAGGTTTGCAGTTCAAGGTATTTGACCATTTACTGGCTGAGCCAGGACTTATGGACTTAAAGAGCTTTTACTGTGATTCTTCAGTGTAACAAACAAACAAAACAAAACAAAAAATAAAACTGTGTTTATATGATTTGTATAAAAACCTTTTAAAATTACTATTTAATAAACATTATGGTAGAGATTATGTTTCAGTGGCTTTTTTTATTCATGAAAGAGTAGCAACAAGGAAACCAAACTGAAGAGGGCTGTGCGTAGCAGAAGCCCCAGCAAAATGAGCTGCAACTGGAGGCACACAGGGCCATGTCCACTGCTCCTCTTTGCTGTGCACTGCACACTTTGGATTACCCCAGGCTGCGTGGCACACCAAGGTGACATGGGGTTTAAACACAGACCCAGTTCACACACACAGCATCTCCTATCAGAGCTGGGGATGGCTGGAAGCTACTCTGGCCCAAAAGCAGCACCTGAGATCAAACCCCAAAGTGGATGCAGGTCTTTTCCTGTCACCCTGTGCCATGGCCCAGTGCTGTCAGTGATCCCAGAGAGAAGTGCAATTTTAGGCTAAACATAATTTAGAAAAATTATTTAGAACTAAAGTGCATGGGGGGTGGGGGGGGCAGCCTGTTGCAGTTTGTCCACCTCACAGGGGTACAGGTGCTGTTTTCCCAGCGTATCCCTGTCCTGTTCCTATGAGCGTGCCAAAGTGGGCAGTGACTGGGATGGGGTGGTGTTCTGCTGTTCAGCTTCAGCCCTGTTCTTCATCACGAAGACAGTAGGGACTCCTGGCAAAGCCCAATGCCAAGCCTGGCTCCACATGCTTGTCTTCTCCACCCTCCCCTGCTCTGTCACACCACCCTGGTGGCCTGCCCAGGGGAGCCTTGTGTCTCACAGGGGTCCCAGTACCCTGTAGCTATCAGCCAGGAGCCACTGCAGGGCTGCAGAAAGGAGAAGCTGTGGGGCTGAACCTACAGCTTGGAAACTCTTGTTTATTTATGGGCACCCTGACAAATGAGAGCCAATCCATCAAGCTCTAGGCACCTTGAGAACAAATGAAATTTTGCTGCCATCTCCAACGCAGTGACCCCCTCCCAGAGCGTCTGTGTGTTAAAGAGGGTCTTTAAGCGATGAAGGGTGGCTGGCAGCTTAGATGAAGATGACAGTGTAGCTGCAACCTTGACAGCTCTCCTCTCACCTAGGAATAAAGAACTGATGTGCAGATTGATACCTGAGGGAGAGGCTGTCAGAGAGTAGGACGGAGACGGCAGATAAGCGACTCAATCAGTGTCAGACCTGTCCTGCCGTAACACCGCCTGTAAATCACTGCGGTTTAAGGGGAGCCTCCACTAACGCAGGGAGCAGAGAGCAGGTAATAGAAACACGGCAGGCAAAGCAGATGTGTGCTCTGGCTGGGGTTAAAAGCCTGCGAGCTGGGCTGAAGCTGCTGCCTGGGCACTGAGGGGAGGCAGGCACCCACTTCAGGAAATTGAAATCTTCAGGCGTTTTTTTATTTTTGCACAAGCTGGGATTGCATTGGATTGGATGGGGCTGCTGTGGAGCCAGCAGGATGGGGTGGGACCTGGAGTGCCCTGGTGCATTTGCCATGCACACAAGGGTACCCACTGCAAGCAGAGGCCTCACTGTGGGGAGCCATGGTGGGGGGGTAGGGGTGTGTTCACATGGCACAAGAGTAATCAGGAGCTGAGCAAGCTAATGAAATCGACTTCATCATTCTCAGGCTGCTCCAAGATGGGGATCCAGCCACCCCTGCACATCCGCTACAGCTGACTGCAATCGTGTGTGGACCCTTGCTGTTTCTCTTGCCCCTTCTTCTTTCAAATATACCTTTTCTTTTGGATTTAATGGGAAATCTTTCAAATAATGAGTTGCTCTCTGGACAGCTGGAGGCTTGGCAGTAAGGGGAGCCATGGGGCTGAGCTAATGAGTGGATTCGTAATTAATTAATTGCAGGCAGGTGCAAGTAGAGCCTCCCGTTGCCTCACTCTCCTGTCTCTCTCTGAAGAACGCCTCTGTCTCCTGGAGCCTGGCACTATCACCAGCCATCCAATGGGATTGAACAAAACCTGGTGCCAGCTTTACTGTAGACAATGACTTTGGCAGGCAGGGAGGCTGGTGCTCCACCTCCTCCCTGAAAGGACCACAGGGAGCCTGTCCATTACATCCATAACTGCCCTAAACCATGATGACAAGCATCCATAAAGCACCTTGTCTCCACTGGGAAGCTCCCAATGGCCCTTTCCCATGAAAGCTGGACAGCTCTGTTCAGTAGCTGCACAGAAATAGTTCACATCTTCCCTCTTTACGCCCCAAATGGACAAACCCACCTGGCCATGAGAGGTGTTGGTGATCCCCCAGGCGCTGACTCCTGGGTGAGCTGAGCACTGGAGACCTGACTGCAGCCAGTGCCACCACTACTGTGTCCCTGCTGTGTCCTTTCAGCCTTTCTGTGGCTGCTCAGTAGAGCCCTGTGGTGTAAATACAGAGGGTGACGCTGAGTTTTGGTCTGTATACATCTGTAGCAGAATTTGCACAGAGTTCAGTAGGTCCCTGTTGTCACGCACACTGATCAGGTAGGACTAGGCTTTCCTATCAACTCCTGTTGCAGTGACCCATTTGAGGCAACAAACTCACCATGTCTAAAGCAGTTTAATGGGAAAATAACTAATCCTAAATGTGTTGAGAGGGAATGACTCCTCTCTCAGCCCCTGTGTCATAACTCAGATACACTACTATTACCCAAAATGAAAAGCACTGAATTAAACACTCAGCAGCTCTACCCCCGCCTTGGCCTGGGTGCCAAAAATCAAGGGAAGAAATACAGCTCTGCTTCCCTGTGCTGCAGCAGTGGATAGAGGGCTGCAGGGTGAGCCATCCCATGCTGGTGGCTCAGGACTGTTTGCTGCAATAGGCTTTGCTAACATTTCCTTGGTTAAATGTTTACAAACCTAAAGATGATTAGTTGTCCCAGATGTTGCTGATAATTTCCTATCAGGTCCCTCCTGGCACAGTGCAGGGCTGCTTTTTCACCCTTTGGATCAGCTGCCAATCTCATGCTTAATAACAGATTCGACTTCTTTACAAAAACTGTCAAAATTTCTAGCACTGTTTTTGCCCTCCTGGTCTCCCGGGTTTATACAGAGTAACTCTGCCCTGGCTCCCAGCCCAGCTCTCTTCAGCCCTGGAAGCACACTCCTGAGCAGAGTGGCTTCAGCAGAGGTGATGGGCTGTGTTGAGCAACGCAGCCGTTGCCAAATGCATTTCAACCTCATATTTTAAGAAGACATTCAATGTGCTTACCAAGGCTGGGGAGCCTTTCACACCACAGCAATAATCCAGCACTTGGCCATGAAATCCTCAGCACAGTGTCACATCCATCCCTTTCAGCAGAGAAGTTTTATTAACTTAGGGTATGAAAAGTTTTGGAGAGCAAAAGTCTCTCTTCCCTCTGAGAGAAATAAGGATGATTTAAGCAGTCTGGGTGTATTTGAGATGAAGAGTGAGTCCCCCAGCTGACACATCAGAGGGAAAAACTGTAAGCCGAGGCTGCATTTATTAAAGAAGGAAGCTGAGGCTGTGCAAAGCCAACCTTTCTAAGCACTCCACGAGAGCATTTTAATAAAAAGCACAACAAGCCCACAACAAATCATGTCTTGAAAGAAAAAAAAAAAAAAAAAAAAAAAAAAGTCAATTCCTGTCAAGGTTTGAAGAATCGTTTGAGCTTAAGGAAAAGCGAATTCCTGCTACGCTCCTCTCCCTTGCCCTCCTCTCCCGTGCGTGGAGCAAAGCCATGGCAAACACCGCCTGTGACACACCGCAAATCACGGCGGAGAGCGGGGGGGCCGCCGCCGGCCCGCCGCGGGAAGGCCTGCAGAAGGATTGAAGCTTAGAGAAAATGGAATTTATAGTCAGAGCATTAAAATATTAAAGGGCCTTAAAGAACAGCCATGAATCTGATTTCAGATGGGGGTGGGACGCAAGTCTGTCATCAGGCAGAGACAAACGGCTGCTGGACTTGACAACTCACATAAATCTGGTGGACGAGAAGAAATAAAGCCCAATCAGACCCAAAAAAAAAAAAAAAAAAAAAAAAAAAAAAAAGGTGATGAAAAGATTTTAGGGCATGAAGTGTGAAAAGGAGAGGGAAGGCTAAAGAAGATAAGGAGTTGAAAGCAGAAGAGTGATTATAAAAATAGCAGCAGAGTACTGATGGAGGTAGAAGAGAGCAATTATTTAAAATGCCCAGAAGTGCCCTGGTGGCATAGGTATTTTTGACAATCTTGCCCAAGACTGCATGATTTTCTTGCACAGCAAGAATTTCTGGGGTTGGCTTCAATAGCTCAGGTTGCACAGACTGGAGGAGGAGCAGCCCCCACCATGCAGAACACCAGCTCTGAGCCCCCCAGCAAAGAGGGGCGGGCACAGGCAGACCCATGTGGTCCCAGTGGCTTCAGGAGTGAAACCACTCCATTTCCAGAGGCAAAACAGCACTCACCAGGTTAATCCCTGCATCCTGCCCCCCACAAGCAGCAAATCCCGTTCCTGAACTGGAGATTTATTCCCCTGGGATGTGTCTCCAGGCTGATCCCAGAGCTTCCTCAAGAGCCATGGCCATTGCACGGGGCCAGGCTGTGGATGGACTATTGTGCAGGAAGTCAGTGGGATGAGTCTGCCCAGCCCCTCACCTTCCACTGCACCTCACTGGGGACCCCTCCAGAGGGGTCTTCCCCAGAGGCAACCATGCCCCACTGCAAGTGGGACAGCTGGGAATCAGCCCCTCAGCACATCGGGCTGCTGCCACACTGTGTGAGGAGAGACCACAAATCCAGCCAGGAGCCACAGCCAGGACCCACTCACTGTAAGTTGGGAAACAGTGTGCAGTGAGGGCTGGATTTATGAAATGCTGTCTGTAAGCCAGCCCTCCCTCCGAAACACTAAACAAAAAACAACATTCAGATACATTTCGGAAGAAAAACACAAAGCATCTGGTTCCCTTCGCTGGTGTACATAGCAAGAGAAAAGTTGGCAGTACATTTGCTTACCATAAAAGAGAGAGCTATGCAAAAAAAAAGCCACATTAGAGTAACATTGCCCAAAACAGAGTTAAATGTCTGCCTTGTTTTGAACGTGCTCGTGGTGGAAATGTGAGCAAAGGTCAGTCCAAATTAATGAGAACTGAAAATGAATTGGCTGTGCTGGGACTGGCACCCTGCCACCACATCTCGCCCGGCAATTCTTATTTATCCATTTATTTATTTTTGTTGGATGAGGAGATATTCTGCAAACATATAGAAAACCAGGCCTGGCACTCTCTCTGGGTGACACACACCATTTCAGCCAGGGAGATGTGGCCTGTGGCACCCATCCCTGTGCTCACCACATCCATCCCTTGCACCCACACGGGGGGGGTGATGGGAGCCTTGCCTGGAGCCTTCTGAGGGGTTCTTTCCCAGGTGATGGTGACCCTGCCTAAATACACCCTGTGCCAAAAGCATATCTGAGGCCTCCCAGCCCTTCCAGTCTGGACAGGGATGAGGATGGGGATAGGCAAGGAAGCTGTACCTCTTCCTGCCAGAGGTTGTCCCATCACCACTGCCCATTGCTGCTACTGCAAGAAAATCCCAGTGCCAGGAAGGTGCTACTTCCCTGCCAACGTGTGGCAGGCCAGTTGTGTCAAGGAAGGTGACAAATGTGCCACCTCAGTTTTATGAAGCAAAGGGAGTTTTCCATGGCTCCTTCTGACATACAGGCAGTGATTGCTAAAAGCTTCTGTTTGTTTTGGTTTAGATGAAAGAAGGTGGAAGAAAAAACCAGTTCCCGTTCTGGCTTTTCTCCTGGAAAGAGAAAGCCACCTCAGTAACTCTTGCTTTTCTGAACTTCAAATACACAAGTACTCAGTGCCATTCAAACAGTTCCTTCCAGCTGCAGAAGCAGCACACTCCAAGGGACTGGGACAAACATGGAGGAGACATGCTGAAGTGGCAATAGGCAAAGGCAGCAGCACAGTTAACCCTTCCCCAGGCACCCCCATGGGGCTGTGTGCCTTGGGGATTCAGGGAAGGGGGTGGTGCAAAGCACATTAGCCCATTTCACTGGGATGAGGTGCCCACCCTTGTCCCCACCAGCTCTGTGAAGGCCAGGTATAGACACATGTACCAGAAAGGAGCATCCTGATCTGGGCCTGGCAGCATTGTGGAGTGAGTCACTGAGTCCTATCTGGAATCTGTTTTTCAAAAAAAGTCTTTTTTTTCTTTTTATCCAAAGGAAGAAGTTAAGACTATAAGCTTAGCAACAATGTTAGCCTCAATTTAAGAGGAAGAGATGCATAAGAGTAGGCCCCTTTAAGGGAGTTTCACATCTCAGCTACAGCCCATCGGTGCTGTTGGCGTTACTCCAGCTAGCATTGCCCCAGCCAGGGCCACAGGCAGGCATGGGGTTCTGGGTACACACTGGATTAATTATCCCCAGTGACCATCATCAGCCAGGGCTCTGCTGACAATGCCCTGTCCAAAGCTCATTAAAAAAGAGCAGTGCCACACTTTGGGACAAGCAGTGTACTGCTCTGGGATAAAACCATTCCAATAGTGATCTGCAGTCCCTGCCATGCAACGGTGCCAGACCACAGCACATGAGCAGGGGATTGTAATGGGACCTGCAGCTGAGCAGCTTTAAAACAGCATCTATTTCAAGGGGAGGATAGTGAGGCTGGGGGCAATGGTGGAGGGTTTGGTGGGTGATTTGGAAGGATGGGAAGGGCTGCTGTATCTTGTATTTCTGGATATCCAGTGTCACAAACAGGATATTGCTCAATGACTTAAAAAATTAACACCTCTGCCTGAGGTTATCAGCCTCAGGATAATGACAAGGTTGTGAACACAGCAATGTTGCTGGAATTTAAGAGATTCAGCATTCT
This sequence comes from Sitta carolinensis, assembly GCA_032173965.1. Taxonomy (NCBI): domain Eukaryota; kingdom Metazoa; phylum Chordata; class Aves; order Passeriformes; family Sittidae; genus Sitta; species Sitta carolinensis. The sequence continues at coordinate 25,787,573 of CM063288.1, forward strand.
GACTACGGAATAAGTTAGGATGCTTTCTTCAGATACTGGAGATGAAGGAAAGATAATGCTGATGAAGTTCAGGAAGCCACACACAGCCACAGTGACTCATCACAGCTGCCCAGGTGACTTTGCAGGCTGGGGAAATATTTGCACAAGTCTTAACAAGTGTTCCTCCTGATGCCAAGGGATGCCCTGATGAATTTGGATGGCAGCGATAGAGTACTGGTCTCCTCTGGCTAGGCATGGGCACAGAGTTCTCCTCTGGGCATACAGGGATATTCACATCCTAAAAACCACTGGTTAGGAGACCGATTGTGCATTGTAACACTGCCCCTGACAGAAGAAAACACTTCTTCTTCAAACAAGGGGCTAATTATAAAATATTTATAAAACACCTCCAGCTGATGTCCCCATTTAGCCTAGGCAGAGACACTGTGGCTTGGCCTGCAAAACATGGACAGCGCTGCCAGCCCTTTGCCCATACCCAACTTGGCATCCTGCACCTCTTCCCTGAGCACAGGGAACTACAGGGTTTGGTCCACTGCAGGACAAGGGCAGGGAGACCTGTTCCTCCTGGCTGTCCCCCTGCCCCACAGTCCCCACATGGAGGGGCTTCATGGATACAGCTCGAGAAACCCACCTGCATCCACACAAAGAAGTCACAACCTGCAGGTGAGTATCCTCACCTGGAGAAGGAGGCTCCCAGCAGCTGCTGCATCATTCCTGGTGAATGGGTGGTGAGGCTGGAGATCACATCTGCTGGACACGCTGCCTAATATGAGTCAGAAGTGTTAGCTAGGGTCTTAAAAGTAAATGCTTGTTTGCACTTTCAGAGGAAGAAGATACACCCAGAAACCATATCTGGGAAAAAAAAAAAAAAAAAAAAAAAAAAAAAAAAAAAAAAAGGATAAATGCAATCCATTAGCCATTAGCAAATTAAATAAAATCAAGGCTGGGATTGTGTTTTGGTGGCACTGGTTTTTGCAAGAGCCCACGCTCCAGCTTCAGAGGTCACTGGCAAGGCAGGATGCTGCCTTTATACTGCTCCTTTGGTGCTCTGCTTTACAGTGGAGATTAATTTAGAAAAAAGAAAAAAAGGATTATTTAAAAAAAAGCTCGCCCCTCTCTCTCCTCCACCGCCCTCCCCAAGCAGTGATGGGGGATAATGAACTGCTGGGACTGTCATCCAAAGAGTGCTTAATGGCAGTATTCACTCCGTGTGTGTAGCATTGGCTGTTCTCAGAGCTCTCATTATGAATAGTTTTCAAGCTGTTTTGACTATTTTCTGTTACAAAGAGGAACTCGCTGCTGGCTGCCTATTTTCATCACTGAAGCTGGCCAATGTAGTCCACACAGAGCTGTGACACCATGGCCAACGACTAACGCTCCCATTCTCTCGCCAATTTATAGCAGTGGAGAAGCACCAGGCTCTCTTTCCCTGTCCCTTGCCTTCTCTTCACTGCTTCTCTTTTGGGCTCACACTCTGGTTTTGCAGGTGATGCTCCTCTAAACTCTCTGGCTACAGCGTCCCGAGTCACATCTCCTTGTGGTGCTGGACCCACGGGTGTTCATGGCACTGCCGAGCCTGCGCATCCAAATGTCCACTTTTGGGGGCTGTAAGTCCTCACTGCAGGCTTGGCAAAGGGAAGGGGACCCAGCCTGAGCTTCATCTGTGCCGCAGAGACACCATGAAGATGCGCTAAAGCAATCTGTTCTCCCATCTTTTCGCAGACCCTTTGCCGTGAGACACAATATTTCGGAGGGGCAGCTGAAATCTTGCTGGTGTTAATTTAGTTTTGGTCTGTTCACTGTTAACTTCGGGCTAGCTGTGCTTTTTGTGGCTCCTTTTCCTTAAAGAAAGCTTATTTCTCTTAAAACAGGGTGAGAAGCAGCTTGGCACCACAGACACTTTAAAGATGTTTGAACATTTGCAAGAGGAAGCAAACACATTTTTTAAATATTATGAAAAGCACCTTGAACAACAACTTCTCAGCAAGACCCTCTCTCGGGCTCCAGCCTTTGCTGCAGGAGCCCATCACTCAGCCTGGGAGCAGCTGAGACCCAGTGCATCCCTCCACACTTCTGTGCTGCATCTCAGAATCCTGTTACGGGCAGGCCACCCCCAGGGCCAGGACAGGGACTCAGGGCACAGAGGAGGAAATAAGCTCTGCTGCATCCAAGTATAAAAATGATGATGGAAATCCCACAGCAGCTCCTCTCTGCATCCATACTCAATTGCCAGCCCTGGGGAGTGGCTGATAGAAATAAAGAGGAAAATAAGTTCACAACATACTCTAGCATTGCCAAGTGAATGGTGGTTCCTGAGCCACTCCTGGGCCTCTCTGAGGTTTTCAGGTATCGCTTCACTGTCCCCTACTTACATGAAACTGGGATATAACTTGTCTTTGTCCTTCTTCAAATAAGGCTTTCATATTGATGCCTTGATGTCCTGATCAATATAAAACTTGAGGGGTTGTTTTATATTTTAATAAATTGTGAAGAAAATTAGGGGTAGCTAAACACAAAAAATTTACATGTCTGCTAATGTCCGGAGATAATCTGGTTTTTTCATAAAAAGCCTTTTTCTGGCTAAAAGACTTTCCTTTCTATTATTCTGACTGTCCACATCAGTCTTCACTTGTCTTCTTGTCTCTTCTGACACAGTGCCACGTTCCTCGTGTTTCTCCACTGATTTTTCTTGGTAGAGCCGTGTCCCTGCCAGCTCCCTGGACACAGGCACACAAATCACAGCCTCCAGGCATGGGAGCACTCATGGCCAGCAGAGACCATTAGATCATCTCACCTGACCTTCCCCGATGCAGGGCTGGGTCTGGCATTCAATTACTCCTTACCAAGCCCCGTAATTCCTGCTTGGCTCAAGTGTGTGGGGCAGAAATGTGTCCTGTCTCCATCTAAATATATCAAAGGCAAGGGAATGCACGGCTCTCCTGGGTAGTTTAATCTTTATTAACATTCGCTTTTTAAAAGGTCTGTTTGATTCACAATTTGAATTTGTCTGGCTTCGGCTTCCAGGCACGGGCTCGTGCGATGCCTTTCTCCTCTAGATTAAACAGCCTTTTAATACCTGCCTTTCTCTCCCCAGGAAGGTACCTCACACAGCACAATTAAGTCACCTCTTAATCTTCTTTTTAATAAGCTAAACAAGCTCAGCTCCTCCAGTTTCGCACTGTAAGACATTCCCCCAGCCCTTCCCAAGGATCAAATCTCTAATTCCACCTGATCCCATGCCGGGGGGGATGTGTGGTGAAGCAGCCCACTGCAGCTGATGAAATTAAGAAGCTCACAGGAGATGGCAGCTTCTCTCTGCTGCCTGCTCCCCCACCTGCATGTATTTTTGGGGAGACTGCTTAGGGGTGTCCAGTGATGTTTCACACCCCTCCAGGGACACCTCCCATCAAGTTCCCCAGCTGAGCAATGGAGAGGCAGTACCACAGCTGGCCCCACATGTATGTAGTAGATGCCAGATGATCAACGAAATTTAAGGCTGTTTCCTAGTGTGGGGAATTTGGGATGTTCCTAAAGCCACCACCTGCTTTACACCACACTACCACACCAAGCCATACCCATCAACTTTAGCCATCCCTAAAATCCACAACTCCCTGTGGTTTTAAGTGGCTTCCTCAAGTTTTAAGCCTTTCTTCATTCAACATTTACCTGGAGGAACAATAAAACAGCATTGGCAAAAGAAAATGGAAGCCAATGCACATGCAGTACTGCACACACATTATTGGCAAGACTCATAACTTTTGATCCATTTTTTAATATGTTTCCTTCTGAACTGGAGCCCAAGTGCCCCAGCCAGTGCATGCAGGGACGGGGATATTTTGGATGATGCAGCTTTACAGCCAGCCAGCCCACAAGATGGATTTTAGCCACAGGCTTCAGCAATACGATTTCACACAGCGTTATAACATTTTAGCTGGGAGAGTAGGCAGGGCCCCTTGTGCTCTCCACCGGGTATTTGTCCTGCCTGCGAATCAATTACAGCAGACACGGTGTGCATTAGGATTGCTGCTTGGCACCTGTTTCAGCCCTGATATATGTTGCTCTGCTCCGCAACAAACGACTCAGATAAACCTCCAGGAGGTCGTGTCTGTCAGCAAGGTTTTTATTAGGTGAGTCGTGCCCATTCTCACAATGGTAGGGCTACCTGGCAGAAAATTGTAAGCTGTTTCCCTTGGAGGGGGCAAGCCCTAAATGAGTTTCCTGGTCTCACATTGGGAACACACTCAGATATTAAAGGGACCAGAGAGTATCATTACTGCCAGGTGATAAAAACAACCACTATTTGGGAAGACTGATGGCCTTTGTAAAAGCTCCCAACAGAAGCTTCATTCTGCACAGTGGATAATAACAGCCGTCTTGGGCTGAAATCCCAAAGCAGCTGCATTTTCCAAGGCTACAAAAGTGACTTCAGGATTCCTGGCGCCACATTGCTCAAGCATCACTTTTTGGCAGTCAGAAACCCCAAGCGCAGTTAATATTCTTCAATGATCACAGCTTAAAGATGTCATCTACTCTCTCCGCACTTGCAACTCTGCTTTTGGGATTGCCTCCCTGTCTCAGCAAGGGTGAGGTGTCAGAAAGAGCAGAGGCTACCTGGGGCAGGAAAGCCAGCAAACACATCTTCCCCCTTGCAACAAGAAGTGGAAGGTTTAAGTCTAACTCTCTGCCACTAAAATAGCTGCCAGCTTGCATTATGACATCATGAGGACATCATTGCATCACACTACAGACTTGACCTTGCACAACAGCTTGTGCTCTGGGAGCAGGCTGCACCTTCTGGTACCATCTCCAGCCCATTTTCACTATTTACAGTCCCCTGCCTGCCAATCACAGCTCCCTGACCACTGTTCCTGGGGCAAGGCACAGGCTGGGACATCTCATTTTCCTGCCACTCTCTTGGCCATGGCCACATTGAGCAAGCTGTCCCAGCTGAGAAATAGCCACCCTGCTCAGGAGCTACTGGAATCTTTCAGGGATTTTGCCAGTGCTTGGACCAGGGCTCCTCAACAAGTTCAGAGCTGCCACAGCTTGCCTGGGTGCTGATCAGATCCCCACAGATCTACCGACCAGCTTAACATGCAGTTAATTTCTGTGGCCATTTCCTGCAGCCCTTTCCATTCCCACGTCCCTGGCCCCACGGGTGACCCTGTGAGAGCCCAGAGGGAAAGTGGAGCAGCATGGGGATGTGGTGAGGCCATGGTGTTCCATCACCCCACCCCTGGGGCTGTCCACTGCAGCAGACCCAGCAGCCTGTAGAAGGGTCTAAGTGACAGGGATAACTCTCACCAGTGTCCCTGCCTCAGGGCAGAGGCTGAAACAGGGGCAACATTCACCAGAGGGCAAATAAAAAAGCACAACACATTTCCACTGTGCCCCTTTTGTGCCCCCCCTTGTCAGCGCAGGGGTGTTGGGTGCTTGCCAGCCCCTTGCTGGCCTGGGGGCTGTGCACAGCAGCCACAGGCAGGCTCCTGCATCAGAGCTGCCCCACATGGGGGACTAGCTTCAGCTTGCTTTCACAACAAGGTGCCCCATTGCTGGTGTCACTTGCATTCATCCCTGACACCTATTCATCCAGCTCAAGTGCTTTCTTCTGTGTGGGTTTTCTTGGCTGCTTTCTCTAGATGGAGATTTTCTGAAGACTGCTGGTTCCCTTTGTAACCTTTCAAGAGTCCTCTCTGTATGAAGTTCTCTTCACATCATCTCCAACAGATGCAGGCAATAAAGTCGCAGCAGATTTATGAGTTTGAGAATCTCATTATATCTATCTACCCATCAGGAAAAGGAGCTGTCTTTAAAAGAGGCAGGGGATGGATTTTGCCATTACCTATTGTTTAAAAAGATGAAGAAACCCTCTTCAATCTTTCCCAGCCACAACTGTGTAAAAACATTCTCTGAATTCACCAAGCACAATGCCAGCCTATGCCAAGATCAGGACACAGTGCCACAGCTCTTTGGAAAGGTGAGAACACACAGCTCCATGTCTGTGCATCTCAGCCAAGTGCCTCAGCTGGCTCCAGCTTCAGGCCCAGCCACAATGCCACTGTGGATGACAATCATCCCAGGCAGACTGTGCTCTTGGAGCCGTGTTAGAGACAAGTTAGAACAGCTTGTGAAGGACAAAGGCCACTCACTGTCTGCCTATGGAGGTGAACATCCTCTGCAAACTGCAGGGTGGGACAAGGAGCTCCTCACATGGTGCCCATGCCCTTAAGGGTCCCCAAAACCATGACACCATGCCCATAGAGCATGGAGATTTTGCTATGGAGTGCAAATAGCACTACCATCCTAGCTTCATCCATCCCATCACAGACCTCACACCACAGCCATCAACCTGGCAACAGCTTGCCATGAAGGACAAAGGGTGCAAGCAAACGAGGCAGAAGGAAGAGAACCAGGAGGACTGACAGTTTTCAGAAGAAGTCGGGTGTCAGGAAAGAGCTGACAATCCCTTGTCCCACCCTCCACAGCATTGAAGCCACTGCCCTAATGAGCCCTGAGAGCAAGCACGCACTCACTCCCAGGCTCCATGGAGCAGTGCAGCCAGCTCCTTGACTGTTCCCATGCTCTCCACTGCTGCTTTCCCACCAGGCCAGCTCTCCTCCAGGGAGCTCCCATCTGCCTGTGCCTGTGGGGATGGGGGTTTGCACCAAGAAGGGCTGACACTGGAGACACTCAGAGGCAGAAGCTTCTGGGTAGTGCTGGAGAGGGTTAAACAAGCATATTAGCAGGATCCAGCCTGGCGGATCATGGTAATGGGTCATGTGTTTGCCATGTTCCTCAACCACATCAGTCAGGGATTTGTAATGGCTGAAGTCCCCACTTGGGAAATACATTTTCCAGGCATGGTTCCAGTCAAAAGGCAGCTCTGCAGCCCTATTGTGAGCATGATTTTGCAGCTTATTTGCAAATGGTCAGAGACCTGTCTAACATTTCTCCCAGCCCAGCTCATTGCTAAATCGCTCAGCAGTCCCTGCTGTGCTCAGCCTTGGAGACAGAGAAGCCCTTGGGCTCATCCCCAAGTCTGTGCTGAGTTACTTTGTTCAGGGCAGGTTGGAAAGGGGGCAGCAGGATGTGACAGACATCTGACATGAAATCGTGGCTTCTGCAAGGTCAGCGGGGCTTTGGTCACCAGCTTACAGCCACAATTTCAGCTTGAAAAGGCTGCTGTCTGGGGCCTTCAGTCACTCCCTGCTCTGTTTCACAGATCTGGAGCCTTTTTCTCTGCAAACAAAACAAATCAGTTTTGATCTTTCCCATCAGCCTCTTTTGCAAACACACATCCCGTGCGACATCTCTGCTCATACATCAAAACACTTGGAGAAACAAAGCAGAAACCTGTCAACTAAAAAATTAATTAGGATAGAACCCTGAATCTGAACAAATAAGTAAAAACCCCACCTCCCTACAGCTCCTTAAGCAAAAATCTCCATGCAAGGATTAACTGTCAGTGAGCAGTAACATCCATTTCATTTGAAAGATGACTAGTCTGCAGTTGAAAAGTCAGAGTTTACTTTGCAAACACTTTCTGGTTTTTTTTACAAAAGAAGAGGGGAAAAAGCCCACCCTTAGCTATTGCAAATCCTCACTGTTGTATGAAGCAAAACATGGCATCCCATCTGAAAATATTAGTTTGTGATGATATTTTGTCTCATGCTGATCTAATTTGTGAGCCATGGTGAGGCACAGCCTGTGTTCACAGAATCACTGTATGTGTAGCACTAAATCCAGGCCCGGATGGAATGGGGCCCCCCATCTGCAGTGCCCCTGGCCTTGGTTGGCTGGACCCTGTACTGGGGATACAGCCGTGCTTTAGCACCACCCAGACCCTGCAGCTCAGAGCACCCACCTCACTCTTGGGCTGAGTGAGTGTGCAGCAGATGAGGGACTGGCCATTCACAGGAACTTTCACCCCTGCAAACCTCTTGACAACAGCTGAGGCGACCAGCCCCCATGAGCCGTGCTGGAGAAGGAAGGCTTTGGAGGGGAGCAGTTGTTGGACACTGGATGGCAGCAGAGGTGCTGGAGCGCTGCAAGAGCAAGTGCTCTGCACAAACCCAAATGCACCACAGCCCAGCTGCTCCCAGGCCACCATGCCAGCAAATGGCCCAGAGTCAGAGTGTGGGAGTCCACAATGTCACCGTGGTCCCAGTGATGGGGCAGCAGTGACATCGATGGAGCATCCCACTGGTTCCAAGCTGGAAGGAGACAGGGAACTGCAGCCCCACTGTAGGCTGGCTGTGACCATTACCAGCACACAAGCTTCTGCCTCTTCCCTTACCACAGCATAAAATACAGCTGATAGAGGAGTTTTGGTGCAATCTACAGACAGATTTCAGTGCAAGAGTCAGCAAAAATGTCTTCTGCCTGAAAAAAATAAAGCCAATCAGGAGCAGAGACAAAGTCTGATTTAGAAGAGAGGGGGTAAAACCAATCTGCAAAGAAGAGAGACAACAGCTTTGGCCAACACATCATGGCATCCATTAAATAAAACAACCTGTCATTTGCATTCACTTGGCAAGTGACTAGACCTGAACTTGGCTGCACACTTGATGATCCACCATTACTTTCCAGGGAGGAGGTTGAAATATTCTTATTCCTATTCATTAGGCCAAAGTAATTCTCTTAATGCCACTGAACCAGCCATGGACAAGATGCTGCACATAATGTCATTGGCAGTGTTGCTAAATGAAATCCCTCTGCAAGCAGTCAGGGGAATCAATACTCACAGTAATTTGTCCTTCCAAGTTTTCCTCCCACGCCATCTTATTTGTGGTGTCAGCCTGTGCCAGCTCCATCTACCTCAGCCATGTGTGGGGCATAGAGGGTCCTGGGGCTGGGTGGGTGCCCCAGTTAGGTGCTCTGCCTCTGCTACTCTCCTCCATCTGGGAGCCACCTCCCAGACTCATGGGCAGCACCTCTGTATGTTGTCATGGGCCAGGCAGGCTTTGGTGTAGGACTGATCAGGAGCCAAAAGAGAGATGTGAAGTGTTCTCCCCTGGCAACTTCCAGTACGAAGGGCTGATTTTATAACACATATCAGAATAGAATCATGGCTTTTTCCAGTAATTGGAAATACAGCAAAGCCTTCATTAAATTATTAACCACAAATTCAGCTTCTGTTAGACGATGCTGCCACACCACGGCAAACATGTCAGGCCATCAGTGAGCACAGGGCCCAGGGACAACCCAGCCCTCACACATTAACTGGAGTAAATCTTTATTACTTCCTGAGCCCTTGCTTTGGAACACATTAAACATCAATATCACAGCACTCAATGTCACCCAATATTATATCAAATCATTAGCAGAAGGTTAATCATTACAAAAAGAAGAGGTCTCAGATGACAAAACACTCATTTCCTATGTGAAAGCACTACCATTACCACAGCAGCACAAAGGTTTGGGCTCGGTGTCACTGCTCACTATCTGATTGTGCCAGCATGACTGGGAGGTGTAGGTAGAAGGGCCCCTGTCTGTCCACAGTCAGAAGAAGGGACAGGCCCAAGGGACAGATGAGTTCCATCCAAGTCCCCATCTTCCCCAGCCAGCATGGGAGCCAGCTCAGTGGCAGAAACCTCCCTCTGGATTAGGCCTGAAATGGTATTCCAGTTGCAGCCGCCACCACTCCACAGTGCAGTCAGCCAGGAGCCCTGCAAACCCAGGGAGGTCTGCACAGCAGGAGGGCCCCTTTAGAGTTCTGTCCTGTCATAAAAAAATATATATTACCAAGTTCAAACCCTTGTGTTTCTTTTCTGCTGGCATAATAACTTTGAAATGTATTATTGCTGAGACACTCGCCTTTCTCTGCCAGCAAGTCCCCGGAGAAAAGCACTAGCAGAAGAAAAAAACTTTTTACAGCTTCTTCATAAAAGAAGTCAGCAATCCACTGGACCTAACCAACTTTTCTTAGAGATGACGGGAACAGAGCTTCAAGCTGCAGTACACCAGTAGAACCTCATTGGTATGTCACAGAAAAGGCTCCAAATGTGCTCTCTGTCTTAACTGCTCTCTGCCATGGAAGAAAAAATTTGTGTTGCTGCCTCCTCTGCCAGCTGTGCTAGGAAAGAGTGGAGGACCAATACTGCAGTCTAAGAAGAACTAACAGGGAAAGAGAAGCATTTAAGTAAAACCACTCACTAAGACTATAGATCTCCACCAGGTCAGCCTGCCAATGCGTCAGCACAGCTGGATAGTGTGTGTGAAGAGAACCCACGGCTGATTTAGAATAACAGCCTAAATCAGGTGGTTTTAGGCTGCTCTTTTCACTCAGCCACAAAACACTGGTGCCAGAAATCTCAGCAAGAGCCACATTAGTTGCTGGTCTTTCCACTGCCAGGAGCTGTGCCATCTGCAGGAGAAGACTTCCATTACAGAAAGCACCTGATGGCCTCCGAGCTAATTTTCCCTGCTCCCAGAGATAAAGGCAGCCACAGATGCGGTTAGAACTTTGATTATTTTTTTTTAAATCATTTGAGAAATCATCTTGCCAGAGAACAGTTGGAAATGATAGTCCTAAGCAGCTCAGAGGCAGCTCATCTGGCAGACTTCAAAATAAGGCCATTGTATTAAGCATTTAAATTGGAAAAATTAATGGTTTGGCAGTGAGACACTAGATCAAAAACTGATGCTGTTCTGGGGTTTTGCAAGTAGGCAAGGACCAAGGGCATGAGGTGGGGCTGAGCTGGCCCAGCATGCTGCTCAGCTCTGCAGAATGAGGGCTGAGCCAGGTAGGGTGTCCCTGCCATGGGCAGCTCAGACCTCAACCAGCAGCGCCCCATGTCGCTTTGCCTTGCTGCATCCTGGTTCCTTTCACCTGTCACCAGGGACACCAGCACTCTCACCTAGTGGCAAGTTCAGACAAGGAGTGGGAGAACATCCTGCCCAGCAAGTCAGGGATCTCAATGCTGCAAAATCTGGATGCTGATGCCGTTGTTTCTGGGGTGTGTGCTGCCGGCAGCAGCAGCAGTGGGCAGCTACAGGCACCTGAGAAACCAAGCGTGCGAGGCAGTGGTTTGGGGCAGACCACAGGGGACTACTTCTTCCTTTCCTTCAATTCCTAGTGGAGAAATAGAAAGGCAAGTGAAATCAATTTGGCATGTATCTATTTACTGTGAGCACATACAAAAGACTCAACAGATCTCCTCCCCCACCTTTGGCAGCCAGCCTACATGTTGGCAAGCAAAAGATGTTATCTTAAAGATTCACTGCAATACCCTGAGTCATGCTGGAAGTTTGAATCCCGCAGGAAGCCTGCTGAAGTCAGAGTCCTAGCGCAGGGACGCTGCCTTCCTTCGTATTGCTGATAGCGGCGTTCAGCGGGAGGAACGCTCCACACCACCAGCACCGAGGGGGCTCACGGAGGGCGACACTTCACCCGCCTGCTCCAAAGAATGGGAGATACGAGCGTCCAGTCCTGGCCCTGGGACCAAGAGTACAACAGCAAAGCTCCACCGAAGCTCTGCCTCAGCCGACTGTGCTTTAATTGGAACTTCAGCTAAACCTCACTTTCCTTTGCGCGGTCCCTAGGGGCAAGTGAGGTTGCTGAGGTGGCTGCCTTGGGGCGCCAGGCTGTGGGAGACGCTGTAAGCCGGGTATGTGACAGAGGAGCAAAGGCGGTAGAGCTAAACTGATTTACATCAGCTGAGGAACTACCACACGGTTGGGCAACAGAGCATAGTCATTCAAGGGAGGAATAGCAAATTCAAAGCCCAGCATTAACACAACGCTCAGCTGAGCAACTCGAGGACTCAGAGGAGAAGAAATTCAAACCATGCAGCTGCCTTAAATCAGGTGGATTTGGAAGCCGAGAGCTTTTTCATGTCCTCATCAGGCAAATTCAGACTTATGCAGCAGAAACCTGAAGTTTTCTGGGGGAAGAGAACTCCTTCCAAACGGTAGCATTTTCTGTAAAAGCAGGTATTTGTACCCACTATTTCAGTGACACTCACTTTTCAGAGAAGCCAGAGCTCAGCAGAAATAAAGTCCTATGGTCTCTGCAGATGATGGGATACTGCATACCTTAGTAGTTCAGTAAACAGCAGAGCCTGGACCACAAAACATGTTTTAATGAGACTGTGCAGCAACAAGTTTTCAGTCATGCCTGGACAGAAAACCAGCACAGCAAAATGCTGCATCACTGAAATCCATTTGAGGGAAAGGGAGCTCACTGGGGGCTCCGCAGTCGGCAGTGGCACAGAGGCCCCAGATGTACATCAGGACCATATTTTGGGGACAGGCAGACACAAAATTTATCACATTATGGTCATCTGCAAACTACCAGATGGAATTAGCATATTTGTGGCAGCTGTTATTAACTGCATAGATCTGAAGGTTAAAGGATCAGATAAAATCATTTCATATGAACTCCAGCAAGACACAGGCCACAGAAACACAAGCCCATAATTTCTGTCTGACCCCAGGCTTGTCTCTTAGAGAGATTTTCGGACTGGATTTGAAGATACCAAAGGATGGAAACTCTTCCATCCTTCCAAATATATTAGTAGAGAATCTTAAGCATTAACAAGGGAGACACCCCGTTTTCACCTGTCTTCATCTTTCAGGCATTGCATATTGTTTTGCTTTTGTCCTCCAAATTAAACAGCCCACTGTTCCCAGAAGGCTTATTTCTAAATAAGCACTTAGAGATGATGATCCAGTCACCTCTTAACCTTTCCTTTGTTATGCTAGATTAGTTTAAACTTCCTTCATGGCTCCTTTCAAGAAGAAGTTTTCCAACCTCCGAACCTTCTCCTCTCCCAAGGCAACTTCTGGTAACCCCTCCCACCCCACTGCCCCACCAAAGGAGCTGCTTGATTGAGCAGGAAGCCAAAACTGAGTGAGTAAATCACTCTGGAAGGTAAGGAAATATGCTGCTGAAACACACCCTGGTATCCTGAGGCTTCCACAAAACTTCCTTATCCCAGACTGGATATGCTGATACCCGACCATCATCCCTCCATGAGTGCCCTGCCAAAGGCACCCTGCCTGGTGACCCTGCTGCTGCCAACACTCCAGCCCCATGGCCCTGGCTTTCCAGCACCAAGGGGACCGGGAGATGCTGTGCACAGCCAAATCTGTTAAGCAATTAATTAACAGCCATAATTAACCTCTTCGATTACTTTTATGCCTTCCCAACAAAACTCTGGGGTGCTTTTGTTTACTTGCTGTGTGGCAAATGCTTGATGGATTTATATGAAGTAAATTAATAAATAGGAAGTACCCATGGAAAGAAATAATTGGAAGGACTTAATGTCACTGATTAAATTATCCATTCAAAAAGGAAGCGTTTCAGCAAAGCCTTTTTCTTCTCTCCTACATCTGCACATCAGGAGCCCAGTGCCTGCCAGGCCACCTCTCCCCGCACCGACGCATCTCTCCTTAAAGCCCATCTCTGCCACAGCGCTTCAAAGACACGTGGCGGTGGCTGACAGCGAGGATGACATTTATCACGCTGACCTTCACCACCGCATCATTCCCCCTGCTGTCCCAACACCCGTCTTCTGCCCACACCTCCGTGGCCGCCTCCCCGAGCCCCACACTGACATTTCCACCTCTCTCCAAGAGCAGGAATGTGCGCGGCTTCAGCAGGAGAGCGCAGGGCGCAACCTCGGTCCTGGCCGGGCCGCGGGGCGGGCACGGCCCCCTCGGGCCCCGGGGCGGGCACCGGCGGGCACGGCCCCCTCGGGTTCCGGAGCGGGCACGGCCCCCTCGGGCCCCGGGGCCGGCACCGGCGGGTCCCCTCGGGCTCCGGGGCGGGCTACGGCCGGGGCACGGCGGGCAGAGCGCGGGGCCCGCTCGGTGCGTGAGCCCCGAGCTCCATCTAGCGGGGCCGGCAGCGGCCGGGCCGGGCCGGTCTGTAGAGCCCCGCGCTGCCGGGGACGGCGCTGCCTCCGGGGCTGCCCGCTCTCGCCCAGAGCCCCCGCCGCCGCTCGGCCCGTGTCCGTGCAGAGGAGACCTGAGCCAGCAAAAGGCTCGGGGTTAGTCTCTAAGATGAGCCCGTAATGACAGGCAAAGAGAGCCCGTGCTGCCGAAAGGAGCGGGAAACTCTGCCGGGAAGAGTGGTTTGCGGTGGCAAGGGGCTGTGCCCGCACACGTGTCCCCAGAAGGAATGGCTTTTAAAGGACCATCCACAAATATCACCCCGGACACACACACATTATGTAACACCGCATCCCGTAGGGCCTGCCCGGGCAGAGCCGGCACCGGGGCTGGTTTAGCAAGGTGTGAAAACATCATCCGAGACGGCTGCTGTACCTGGGACACAGCAAGCACATCCCTGAGTCAGAGTTTAGCCAAGGAATTCAGTGGGGTGAGGAATGTTTGCATTTTCTCCCCCTTTCTAAACCCCAGTGCTTTAGTGCCATTAAGCCAGCACTGATACCAGCTGCAGGCTTTCTAAATCACTCTTTGCCTCTCTTCTCTCCCACTCCTTCTCTCAAAGATTCCTCACTAAAACACTCATGGAAGAGTTCACAGGTTGCTTTTATGATTAAGTTACTTATAATCTGTTGGCTGCTCATGTATAGTTTCCTAGTCTTTTTAGATTTTATTTTCTAAATTTTCTAATTGGAGAACGGATGCAAACAGATTCAAGGCCTAGGTGACATTTTCAGACACTGCTCTGTTCCAGAAGTCATGAGGTTTGAGCTTTGCACCCCATTCTCTATGGAGAATTAACATGTCTCTCCCACCAAAGAGATGTGGTTAGATAGTCACTTCTAGCATTACTTTTTGCCCAAAGGGCGCAGTATTTGGTGTTCCTGTGGAGTCCTGAGAGGACACTTGGCATGGAGTGAGAGGAGCTGCTGCCCAAAAGTAAGTGTCCAGGAGCTGTTTGAAGCCCATACTCCAGATGAGAGGGAGATGGATCAGCCCTTCTTCTCACTGGGTCTCCTGCCCCCACCATTTACCAGCGCTTAAAGAAAACAAGGCTGCAGCACAGAACATCATGAGATTTGCCCTAAAAAATTAAAGAAAGCAACAAAACTTTACTTAACCCTCTTTATTTAAATCAATGGGGCAAGAGTTCAGTTTTTTCTCTGCAGCACTGAGAGCAGGTACCTTTTTTTTTTTTCTAAGGAAGAGCAGAGTTTGTCACTGAGGCTTTAGGGAAAGTTCAGCTCCTAGAAGAACAGGTAACAGAGGGACCCTGCTTCCTACAGGAAGGAGAAGAGCTGCAACCATCCTCTGTGTTTCTCCAGTTTTGTGTTGACATTTTTATTTTGCGTTGGTCCTATCAGCTCAGGGCCAGCCTGGCCCACAGGCAGCTGATGACATTTCCAGTCATCGGCATTTTTCCAGTTGAGCTGAGATAAAGCCAGTGTCTTCTCGTAAGGACCCGTACACTAAAGGACTGATAGTGCGCTAACAGCCTCATCAACGACCCAGGCTTTCCCGTGGTCTCGCAGTGCCCCTACCATCCTGCCTGCTGAGTTTCAGTGCTGGTGCCACCTGCACCTGGAAAGGTTCAGGGAGGGCTGATGACCGAGCCAGCAGGGTGCTGTGCTGTGCTGGCACATGGACCTCAGGCACTGCCAACACCGTGGCTGGCTGCTTCCACCTGGCGAATCAAATTTGTCCAGACATGACCCACCTCTTCTGCCAGAAAAAACAGAATAAATTGTAAATCAGGGTCTGCAAAAGCTTTGCCAGTAATGGTCCTGGCTGTGCCCTGGCTGCCCACCTGTTGCAGCAGGTTGGCTATTCCTCTCTAGGAATAGCATTGGGCACCTGATTCCCAAAATGCATTCAATGCTCCAGGGCAGAAGTCCATACAGAGGATACGAAATGATCTTAGTCAGCTTTTCTGCACCTGAAAACATCACTACTTTAAAGTCTTTTAGTTCTTACTTTGTCAGGATGTATTTGGACTCAAAAGAACACAGCCTGCAGCCCTGTGAGACACCAAACCTTGGGCATATGAAAGTGTATAAACACACTTCTTTCTCCATGTACTGAAGCTTGACTTTATGTGGTCTGGATATTGCCTTACGGAGGAAAGGGCAAGACAGGTAAAAAATGACAGTCTGTTTTATGGATGTGCACACACACCCCCCACAACACACCTGGCTCAGTTCATTCTGAGAAATCCCCTGTGAAGGCCCCCACATTGGCACTCTGGCTGAGGAAGCTGTGGCTTGCTCAAATATGTGTCCACAGATTCACAGCTAGCAAACTAGGTACTGGCGTTTAGGAAGGCAGAAAAAATGGCATGTGTGTCTTGGCAGGTGTCTGTAATAACAAATAACAGTAATCATAATAACAAAAATTACAATAATCATAAGAAACAGTAATAAAGGGCCCTGTATGCTGCCAGCTGGACTGAATTGCCTGTGCAGAGCAGTCCACGAGCTTTCCCCGCTCAGAAAGCAGAGATGCCATGTTATCAAACAGTTCTTTATCTGGAGAGAGCCAATGAGCGTGGGCTGCTTCCCCTGGTCTCTTTACCCTCAACAAAATCTTCCACCAGCAGTGAACAAATCACTTACATTGTAGGCATTCACAAGAAATCAAAGCCCTGGCAAGCTATTATTGCCCTGATATTCTTCCCAAGAGGAGGTTAATGCTGAGTTCTTTATCCCTTCTGTATTCCTGCTTTCCCTGACAACCTTGATTTTTTTTGCATTTGCAGGCAGTTCTGCTCTTCTCTTTGACACAGCTCACTCGCCTGTCTAATGACTTCACATCGTCTGTCTGTCCTGTGGAGCAACCACCCCCATGGCAGCTCGCTCTGCCTGTCCCACCTGCGTGCTCAACCTGGTGTTTCCTCAGCAATTCAGCTTTGGAAACAGATATCCTTCTTAATCCAGTGCAAGGGCCGAGCTGGAGCTGTGAATGCCAGCCTTGCACAGCACTGCCCACAGCTGGACGATGAGGAGGTGGCAGCCTCAGCCCTTTCTGAGAGGGGAGGAGAGGGCAGGCGAAGGAGGGCAGCTGGCATCCCCTGGCCTGGCACAGGGCTGATCTGCTCAGGAGACAGCCAGCCTCAGATGCAGGAGGAACTTCAGCTGTACCCCTGTGGGATGGAGGGCAGAGGAACTTGGGGGTCAGGCAGTTGCTCCTGCAATTGAATGTTAGAATTAAAAAAGAATTTGCCATGTGTTATACTCCATGTGTCCCTAGGGCTTCTGGCTTCTGGCTGGGCAGCAGAGAGCTCAAGAGATAGGTCAGTACCACGAGCCTTGCCACGCACCCACAAAGCAACCTGGCAGCTGAGGTGCCCAAAATATGATTTTTTTTTTCTTAAGAACAATGTTTCTATTTCCCCAGGAAGGCCCCCTGAGCCCCACCCAGCAGCCCCACAGGCAGTTATATCAGAGCTGCTGTAGGCAAGGCTTCAACAATCCACTGCCTTGGCCAGCCATGCACCCCTGCCCTGGCATGCTGCTGAAGCTCCTTGTCACTCCCTGTCTCTGAGGGGCACAAAGGTCCAGGGAGCAAACTCCACCCATATTCCCCCAGCATGACATCCCGCTGGGTGGGCTGTGAGGGTGTTGGAGTTGCCTGAGCTCCTGCCAGCCTGGGAGCGTTGTAGAAGGGCTCTGCCTGCTGACCCGAGCCCCAGGACATGACAGAAAGCCGTGTGTGCTGACAGAGCACAGCAATGGCCTTCCTGTGTGCTGTCGGGATGAGGGTTTGGGGCTGTAAACGTTTTCTGTACACAGTGAGATCAAACTACGAACTTTCAAAATTACTTGAGATTAGATGGAGGGAAACAATAGAGAGGGAGTGCATAGCACATCCCTGTTTAACTGCTTGCACACCATGCACACACTGCCCTTCTGCAAAGCCCTGGCAATGTAGCCCTTGTGGGCTCCAGAAAATTGCCCCCTTGGCTGAGGGCACATGGGTCCCTTCATAAGTTACTAAGGCTGTTCTGGGCTCAAGGACGGTCAGGCAGGTCCCCTGGGCCTTAATCTCCCCTTCTGGCACTGGGACAGGGTCTCAGCTGGGCTAGGGTACCCTGGAGCAAGGTTCAAGGTGATCTTGAGTCCTCAGCAATAATCAGGTGTGCTGAAGAGAACCGTAGAGAGCTGTTCCCAAAACCACTGGAGGACAGGGGGAGAGCAGGAGCTGCTGTTTCAGCAGGGATCACCAACATGATGCACACCACTGGACATGCTGAGGAGCCATCCCCACCACGCTGTGCACAGCCATACCAGCCTACCTGCCTGCCAGTCAAGCAGGTCTGCAGAGCAAATTCCAGCTGCTTACATGCTTAAGATATGCAGATACATGAGGCACAGGCCTCAGACACCAAAATACCTCATTGTATTTGCAAATGAAGCATCTCAGTATTTAAGTGTACAGAATTTGCAGGTGCCATTAATTTTCCCCACAGTTTGGTGTCTGGTGTTAACTGGAGGCAAGAGAGTTGTCAACAACTGCAGTTGTGTGCAGAGAGCACACCTGCAGTTTTGAGGCTGCCTTAAAATCAGTGACAAAACAGCTAAAAAACCCAGAATTAAACTCAGGCAAGCTGATGAAGCCTGCAGAGGAGCCATCCCAGCAGGACAGGGCAGCTGTTGTCACCTGTGGAGCCAGTCAGGCACTGTTGCTGTGTCCCTAAAAGGACCATGAGACCCACTTACTTGACAGCCTGTTAGTGCTGAAGCTGCTGCCAGCCACTCTGTTCTCTCTCCTGAAGAAGAGCCCAGGTGATAAATACCCAACAGGAGCTTTTTCATCACAAAAGAGGAAAAAAAATAATCAGCAAGTGATACTCTCTCCTAGTAAAGCTTCTTTTGCATCAGACTGTCACGGGTAACTGCCAAAAAATGTTCAGAGTGGAAGATGAGACAAGGAAAAGCTTGAGAGATTCATTACACCTGCAAATGAGATACATGTTCAGAGCAGTGGTTAGGAAAGGAGTAGCATCAACATTGTCTGCAGGTCTCCAGCAAATTAATGCATCTTACCCACTGTCACCAGCAAAGGGCTGGTTAAGGAAGTGGAAACTATCGCAAAACATGTAATTCTCAGTGGGATATGGTGAAAAGAAAGAGCCAGGAGCCTCTTATTTCCTAGGGGAGGCTGGGGGGAGTCATGCTGGCATTCACCTAGAGCCAATGGAAACTGAAAACAATCACTCAGCTTGCAAGTGGGATTTCTGCAGCAGATGGATGACTGGATGCATCAGGACAGCCCCTAGGAGAGGTGGGATGGATGGCAGTCATGACTTTTGTGCAGATGAAGTGAAGCAATTTTGGAAAAAGAAATGGGTTTAGTAAGGTCTAGAATTCAAATGCAGAATTTTCATTAGGTATTAATTGTCCCTTGTGTTGGTATTTTCTTCTTATGAACTGGCCTGGATTTGAATCTTTTCTGCCTCCTCCATCATGTGGCATGGCAACACCTCACAGTCACATGCTTCCTCTTCAAGATATTCCCAAGAGGTAGGAAGAGTACGGGACATTTCTTGTTGAGCCATGGGATGACCGAGTGTCTCAGCATGGGGCCACTCTCCCCCTGGACCTGAGCCTCATAAGACACCCTCGGAGGACACCACAAAGCACCCAGGAAAAGTTTCTGAGCAAACCAGCATAGCGAAGGCTGTGCTGGCTCCTCCAGCTGCTAATGTAGAGGAGGCTCAGGGAGCATGAGGGGTGGGAAAGGGGCAGCCCATCTTCCTACATGTGCAATAATAGTGCAGAGGAAGAAGGAGAACAGTGTTCAGACACTGAAGTTTGGTCTCATCTGTGTTTGGTCATAAATGAAAGCTCTCCTAACAGCTCTCTGCCAGCTAATCTGTAGGTTTTCCTGTGGATAGATTAAGTGACTCAGATTAGAAAGTGCTGAGCAATGCTCCTGGTAGTCTATCTTTGAGATCCTGTTCCAGACAATGCAAGTGATGACTCTTTATAAAACCTGGCCATAGAAGTTACATCAGCACAGGACAGGTAGTACAAGCTCACCTGTGGAGATTGCCATCAGCCTGCAAAGCCACGCGTTACCTTTCAGAGAGGGGCCTGTAAATCAGGTGTATTTTAAAACCTCATGATGAGTGTTGTAAGTTGTGTGCTGACGCCCAGGCTCCAGTGGCAGACATAAAAAAATTCTCAAATAAAAGATCTTCTCTACAAAGGACATGATAGATGATAGAAAAGTCTCAAGGAAAAAAGGTATTTGCAGAGATGCAGGAGCTTCACCCAGCGAGTCTGGAGCTGTCAAACTCCAGGTTGTCAGGATAACTGAAAAACCCTCAATTTCTTAAAGACTAATGAGCTGAAATGAAGGAAATGTATTTATTCAGCTCTGGAAATGGAATATACTGTTTCACATACTGGAAGAGCCAAGTGAGACATTCTGACATACATACTCAGGCATTAAAGAGCTGCAGCCTCTTTAGGAAATTAAGTAATGAGAGTGAATAGGAATGAAGGAAAGTGCCTCTCTGGAGCAGAAGGGACTCCAGATGTATACAGGGCTGTGACTGCTTCATATTGTTTGGGACTTTCAGTCCTGAAAAGAAGAGAGGCAATCCTGATGGAATATGTAAGTCTCCACCTGAATGCTTTAAAGACAGAATCAAATCTAACATTAAAGCTCAAATACAGAAAGGAAATGCAAGAGGAAATGAAAAGCGAAAAAAAGATTCTCCCTTTGAAAGAAAGTAATAAAGATATTTGACTTCCCCATGCTCTCCCTTATCTCACATCACTTGGGGAGCATTGATTCTGCTCACATGTGAACTTCCGCACAGACTATGCCACACATTGCAGGATGTAATTTCTTGGTTTGAAAAGAACAATTGGAACTGAGAGCCCTGTCACGCTTGTCAGCATCCCCAGCTCTACAGGTCACACACACACACTGTCACTGTCATTGCTACCAGGTGCTCCCTGGCAGCTCTGTCATGGCCATTCTGGAATAAACCCAGCACAGGACAGGAACTACCTTGGGTTGATTATTAAAAACTCAGGCTACATTTATATTTCAAAAACCTCTTACAATGGTCTGCTGCTCCTTACAGATTTTGGGCAATGAAATGAACTCAGGAATGCAAAACTAATGATGGACTAAGCAGGTCTAGTCCCACTCTGTGGCAAACTGCAGCATATTTGCCCAGTCCATGGCCATCCATCTAGGTTCTCATTATTTACTTCTTCCAGGGCCCAGCACCATGTGCAGCACTACCTACACACTTGCTGGGACCACACTTCTGAGGCCCCTTCAAACAGCCCTGTCAGACTGGCACAGGTCTGGTCTGGAGGACACAGCTCCATTTGGGTGTAGTTCAGGCATGGAAGGACTAAGCAGGAGAGCCCCTGCCAGCAAGGCTCATTCAGCCTGAGTCTCAAGCAAGAATATCCTACAGTCCTGCCTTAGCTGTACCCGAGTTTATCCTGACAGCACCCTGCACTCTTCTACCACTGCACATTTTTTGCGGGCATATGCAGGCTGCTCCCACCTGGAGAGCAACTCAGCAGGCACTGATCCCCAGGCCCTGCCCTGCAGCTGGGGCAAACACACCTCTGCAGATAACACTGCTAACATCAGATTATGGCCTTTGAGACACCAAGGCTCTCCTCCACCACATGCACTTGTAGTGACTGCAGAGGAGAGCACCGCTGCCTTCATTCTGCACCTCCACCCTAAAGAACAGCATTTCTCTCCTGCGCAGACCATGACCATAGGATTAGTAGAAGGACGCCATGCACTCGGGTCATTAGTAAGGAACAATCCCTTGGTAAACAATTAGCAAAATTACCTGTTTGAAAACAAATGGAAAAAAATGAATTCTTGATTGTTAACAGTCTGGCATCTTTCACATTAAAATTACAGCCAATAAGCAATTTCACATTCCAGGCCTTGCACAGTAATGTTTTCCTTTGCCAAGCCATTTTCCCAGAGTAAACAAAAACCTCTGAGACTGCTTATCTTAGTACAAAACCTTGCAAGAAAAATAAACAGAATTATGTCCAAAATGAAAAATAAAATAGCATGTGTTGGTTTTACAGCATTGGGAAAGCCATAAAACTTAATACTCTAAGTGCAAGAGGTTGAAGCTGTTTGGTGTCATTAGTGTATCCCTTCTATTGAACACCATCTACCACTGCAAATCAACTCCCAAACAGCTGGTGGAAAAACAAGAAGCAGAAGGAAAACAAGGCTGAATTGTGACGTATACGGATGATTTGTTTTTATGGCATTATGACCAAAGTAAAAAATAGGAGTTTCTTTTATAGGACTTCCAAAGTGCATGCAGACACCAGAACAGAAAGATAACTGAAAGAGAGGCTTTTTGTGTCACTCACTGATTCTGGACAGATTGAGTTACATTGAGTCACTGGCTCTTTTCTGCTTATATCCTCCATCATTTTCTGTACAGTTTAGATTATATTTAGAGTCACCAGAAGATCTATGCATTGTTTGTCTCATTCCTACTCACAGACCAGCATGATAGGGATTTTGGCATTGGTTAAGAGAACCAGTCATAAAATCCAGCAAGAAGCAGAAAGAGACAGATAGAAAGCTTGTGGAAAAATCTCTCATGTTACTGGGGAAAATAAAGGAAAAGAGTGCCTGCAAGTATTCAATTAATTGAGAGTTAAGCTGCCACCCAGCAGCCCTGTTCTCTGTCACCTGGCAAAGGCAGATGGCATCAGTGCTGCCTGTGAGCAAAGTGTGCCCAAAGCCAGGGACATACTCAAAGAGGCACAGCATGATCTCTGTGAAACATTTTGCTCCCTATAGCACAGGGCTGTGTGAAAGTAGCCAACATCACAGCAAACCAGGAAGAGCAGGACTAGTAGCTTTTAAAGCATTTTTAATGGGAAATGGTGACTGATAAAGACATCAACTTTTTGGCATGTCATTACAGAAAATTTGCTATAGGCTGCCAGCTTACCAGGACAAGCAAAATATCACAGAAGCTTTACTGAATTTTTCTAAGACTGTTTGTCAACATCCTCATCCCTATCACCTTTGAAAGGGCCAACTGAGACCTTGTCTGATTCTAATTTCCTAATTAGGGATATTAGGAATAACTTTGCCAAGCAAGGTCTCATACTTGGGCAGAGCTGGTAGAAATAAAAGAGACGACTGAAGAGGATAAGTTTTGACAGGGAACAATTCTGAGTTCTAGGAATCTAATTTTGCTTACCAGAATCTCTTCAGCAACAATTTTAGTTGCAGTCTGAGGGGAAGGGAGATGGAGAGGACAAGACAGGAACATTGTATAGAAGAGCAAAACACTGGGAAAAAAAGGAGGAGAAAGAAACAACCTAAAAGCTATATTAAACAGTAGGATCTAAGGGAAAACAGAAAAAATAAATGAGATTATTAACAAAGGAAACTGGCTGGCTCCACTGAGCAAACATTGGTAAACAGAAAAATTAAATTCTGCAGGAGTCAAAAAAGGCATTAAACTGGTTGGGGAAAAAATAAACAAACCAAGAAAACCCCAATAATCACATGCTCTCAGAAATAAGTAAAGTGGTTTTACTGACTTGAACACTCAACTGGACTAAAAAAGCTCTTTACTAAAGCCATAGCAAATGTATGCAAATTGTTGAGAGCACAAATTATAGAAGAATGCACATTTAAGCATACTCTGCTGATGCTAATACTTATCTCTTGGTTCATTTAAAGCAAGTTTAAATGTCTGCAGCCACAGGCAACAGGAACATTCAGAGAAGAACCCCATGTGTCTTCGATTTCACCCATCCATACCTTCTGGACACTTAAAGAATCACCCCTTAAACCTCTCTAGCCATCCATCTGGGGTCTTCCTAATGGGGTGATGGCAAAAAACATTTTCCCCTAGCAAATGGAAAATAAAATCCAACAAAGGTTGCCTTTAAGACCTGCCCAAAACTGGTCCAAAGAACTTTTAATGTCCCTGGAACTGAGGCAGCTTTCCTAATGTGAAAGGGATTGGCACCACCATGGAGAGATACAGGGAAGCTGTAACCATGCACCACATGTCCCATGTGGAAATGGCAACAACAGTCACTTTGGGAAATTCTGTGAACAATTCCAGGGTCTGGTTCTGCACAAATCCCACTGGCACAAATGTGGACCAGCTCTGCCAATGTGGCAGTATTATAACTGAGACTCACAGCTTGAAATCAAACCTTGGCAGAGTACTGGCCCAGATCTGACATATATCAGCCTCTCTGTTCTTGCTGATGCTTTGGCACAAGCTGGCTGAGGAAGAGTTGGTGCTACCCCTTCAGCTGGAGTTCGGACCCAATGCATTCCTTTCTGAGCACTGCCACTCTCAGCACATGCAAAGCCTTGGTACAAGAAAGCCACAGCTTGAGAAGAAAGGTTTCAACACACTTAAAATGCTAGAAAAACCAGGATCTTTTTCATCTGTGAAGTTCTTTTTAGCATGAGCTGAATGCTGTTGTGCTGTAGATGCTCTGAGGGAGGACGATAGACAGGGGAGGGTGCCATATCAGATGCCAGCTGTGCTCCTGACACAGGCCATTGCTCTCCCTGGGGTCCCAGCACAGGCTCATGGCACTGGTCTGCAGCTGGGAAGACCCTCTCCCTTCCCTGTCACCAGAGCACCTTCTCTTCTGCTGCAATGGGCCATCACTTAAATCCAGCACAGTTACAATGGGGAAGCTGGAAGCGTTTGAAGTCCATGACACCCACCCAGCAAACATGGGCTTGCTGAATACAAGGGAGCTGTGAAAAGCACTGTTCAGTGTGACAGCATTTAGGGCTGTATCAGCTGCCAAGCCAGCATCAGCTGCCTGGCAGGCACCACAGTAGGGCCCCACAAACCAGATTTGCAGGAGTGCCCTGGGGCTGGCTGATTACAAGGGGGTTTTTCCACCAGAGTTGCACAGTACGGAGTAAACACTTTGAACAGGCAGGAACCTGGAGCTGGTGCACAAGCTGAGCAGAAACAATCAGAGCCAGACTGAGTTTACATTGCAGGGCTATCCTCCACACTATGGAGATGCTGACCATCGCCAATGAGATGTGGGTGGTGAACAAGACTCGAGTCTCTTGGTCCTAAGGACATCTGTCAAGGGAGGCATTAGATGTAGACACAGAACTTCTGTGTCACTGTTCCCCAACAGAAGCACAAGAATTCACCTGAATATCAAAGATACTTTGCTGTCAGGGACATTTCCAGCACAGTATTTGAATTTTTTCCCTAGATTTAGTGATACCAAGACTCTTCACTCGCACCTTCCACAATTTATAAATTAGCAACAACAATAAAACAAGGCAGCCATTCCTGGGCTGAACCTCATGCCGGCAAACATGACAATCACCTCTTAACCCCTTAAAACAAGCATCCTGTATCTCTGGTTCAGACTTGATAGCTGCAGAGCACCAGCCCCGTGCTTGGGGTATAGGCTCCAGGGGACACTGTGGAAGATGGCCCCTATTATTTCCTGCAGATGGGACAATTGCCTGTAACTATGGTGGGAGAGAGGTTGTCTTCACCACTGCAGGAAGCCAGCTCCCAAATTTAATGAAGGTTTCTCCTTCCAATTGCTTCACCCAATACCGGAGCAACATTTGCTCTTGTAACAAAATGTCACTTGCTTTTCAAGTACAAACTAAATGAGCTTTCCTGAGAAAATAATTGCCAGCTATTAAAAAGCTACTGTTGGAGCTTGGGAGGACTATTAAAATTCAAAGAGAAATGTACCACATTCTTCCTGAATTGATACTTCAAACAAAACCTATTTTTGTTTTGAAATGTGGCACTAGAACAATGACCAGTTGCTTTTGTAAAGTTTCAGACTGAGCCATGTAATCATTTTCTAAGAGCAGCATTTCTGTGTTGTTCATGAAAATAGTGGGGGAAAAAAAACACAGGTCAGTCTCTGCCTTAGCCAGCAGAGGAGTCTCAATCCATCTCTCATCAAGTCCACCCTGGGGAATGAGTCATTCAGGACCAGAGTGGACACATCTGCTTCTGCCAGGGAGCCATCCCCAAGGGAAGAGCCCCCATTTTCCTAACTTCCACCTTCTTAGTCCTCATTACAACCTCAAATCTTACTGTTGCTGTTTTCTTAAAAGCAGATTTTAAATAAGTATTTTCTCCGTAAGAATCAATTCCTCCTCTTGCCATTTTGAGTGCTACATGAGATGGAGCACTTTGAAGGATCAGCTTTGTAATATCCACATGCGCAGCCAGAATTGCATCAGTAACAGTCCAGAACTGTCTTATCTCTTTTACCCCTAGAGTGTCCAACTACCTCAGGCCCATAACCTTAAGAATTCCCTAGAAAGGACAAGCTTGGAGTAGCTTTTCTCGAACCATATTGCACTGAACTTACACTGCTGTACTCTCCTTTTGTTGACTTTAAGCATCTGTTCTTTTCTGTCATCACTCTGTCTTGATAAAGGTCTGGATGTGACACTTTCAGTGTACTCCCATCTCCCAGGAACACGAGGTATTAAAGCAGTTTCATCTTTGCCACAAAACCTTTGCAGCACATGTTGGCATGAAAGACTACACCATTCACTGACACTACTTACCCCTCGGCCTGAATTACAACCAGGTACTGTGAAATGCTGCCCTAATTACACTGTCTAGAATAGCTGGGCCACTGTTCATTAAAAGAGAACTCAAATTACTGAATCTCTCTCTCATCAACCTCTGCTGGTTGTTATTCCGATGACCAGGTCAGCATTGAGACTGCTAATGAAACACAGAACCTGGGAGATGGCCTCGCCAAGGACACAACTGCTCCCCACAAGTCACAACCTCAAACACATTGGAGATGGAGACAAGCAAAGCAAACACCACTGGAAGCAAAACCCTCATGTCAGAAAGCCAAGATGAAAGACTTCACAAAACAAACAGTGAGAGGGAGATGCAGCAGCCGTCTACTTACTGCAAAGTGCCCAAGGGATAGTTCTGCCTAAAGAGAGGACATCCTTCAAGCTGCTGTGGAAAAGCCACTCTGGGAACTCAAGCCTGGCATTGGAAGGGCAGTGCCAGCCAAGGCAGTCCTGCTGCACAAGCAGCAGCTGTGTCCAAACAAGGTGGTGTCTATTCCCCGTGTCTGACCAATGTAAGTCACACCCATGCCGTGGCCTGGCAAGCCTGCCCGAGAGCTGACCAGAGCCCCACAGCACCTTAGCAACCATCAATTCTCATCCACATGCTAATCATCAAAATAATGCCAAACTCCATCTTTACCAGTTTTGTTGATGAAGCAGGTATATATTTTTTAAATCTCAGAAAACATTACATATATGAGAAAATTCTATTCTATACCCCTTAAATTATACTTCATCAAACTGGAAAACTGGATGAAGAGGATCTGGTCTGCAGACCAGTGATCCAGAGCTAGAAAGCACTATAATTAGAACCAGGACTGAGACTGAAGACCCAGGTTGTTTGCAAAACTAATTAGCTAATGTCATTAGAAAGCAACAGAGCAAGAGCTGACTCAGACTCTACAGCAATCTAAGCAAAGGACAGTTTAATAACTGTACTTATGATATGTTTTAAAAAAAAAGAAAAATCACTTCATGGAGTAGATTTCATCCTGGGCAATATCCATACATCTTGGACTTGGCAAAATGGCTTGGAGAAGAGAGTTTCATCATAGTAAACACAGCTACTTCACAGCAAGATTTATTAATACATCCAAAAGAAAGAAAGAAAATCATTTTGTCACACTATATACAGATAATACATACAGTGTTTTATACACATATTACATCAGTTTTTACACAAGAAAAATATACATAAAAATGTAAACTTTTGTATACAAAAACCCTTAAACAAATTAAACAAGGACCAGATAACAAAAGGAGACCAATCTATTATCATTTAATTGATTTTTTTTTTTTTTTAATGGTAATACAGTACATTCATTGAGAAGTATGAGGAACATGT
Organism: Sitta carolinensis; assembly: GCA_032173965.1. Lineage (NCBI taxonomy): Eukaryota > Metazoa > Chordata > Aves > Passeriformes > Sittidae > Sitta > Sitta carolinensis. The sequence goes on from CM063288.1 coordinate 25,815,420, forward strand.
GAGCCAACCTTTCCTATTTAAAGGGAAAGTACAAACACAAGCTTTCCTCCCCGCCCCTGGAATGCTGTCCGTGAGCCTCCAGCACTAGAAGCAGTGGTGCGAGTGCCATTGCTGCCAGGGACCCTGGAGGAAGGGGCCCTTCTTCTTGGGCACCTGCATGCACCACGCTCTCCCAAAGCGACACATCCCCAGACCAAGCTGGGCTGTTTGTGCGTATTAGCCAGGCTTCCAGCTAATACCATGAGACGGCACGCGGCAGTGCCCGTTTGTATGTTCCCTTTAAGCAGTCATTAAGTGGATTAGCGTTGCTGGAGAAGTTGCTTATTTTTCCCAATGTATGGTATGCTGAACACATGTGTCAGGGATGAGAGGGAAGAAGGAAGGGGTGTAAGAGACTGCTAATCCTTGCTACCATGCAGTTACTTCAAAATCAGGTACGTTTGCAAGCTACAATTCACTGGTTCAAAATACACTGCCTCACCTTTGCCTTCCCACTGCAACTTGTTTACATTTTAAACTCTAGTGACCAAACAAGACTTTGTTTGAGACTCTTTGTTACAAGGCTGTTTCTGATATCAAAGCATGATCAAGCTACCTTTAAAATGACACCAAACACAAACTTCTCGGAGACAGCCTTAGAAAGAGAGAGAATTCCCTCTAAGCACTTCAGATTGTCCATTTGCCACCTTCTTTTATTAGTCTAGGAAAAATATATTTACCCTTAATTGCAAAAAGGATATTGGTTGAGCTTCTGACATCTGTTTTGCTCCACTTGCAGATAAACATTTTCAGGAATTGGAGGGAAAAAACCCAAAAAAACCAACACAAATTTTAAAAGCTCAGGCATAAAATAAGAAGGGAATTATTTAACATGATGGTGAAAAAACAGCTGCAGAAACTTGAACTTGTTGGAAACAAACAGACGATAGATTCCAATGAAGGCTTCTCACATTAAATAAGTTAGACAGGTTACAGACATCTTCAATAAAAACATCCATCCTCCACAAAGTATGTTAAAATGAAACACAATAGTGATGCACTGGTATTTCTCCTAAAAAGGACAGAAGGACATGAAATCTCCTTAGTGATATCAGTACTATTGAATGTAGGATGTGAACAGTGATATACAAAAGTAATGAGGGAAAAAGAAAATCATGAACCATTAATTATAATTGGACAAAAAGGGGATGGGGCAGAATACAATTACTGTATGCCTCAGAAACACCTGAAGGAAATAAATACTTAGAAACTTGTGTTTCCATTTCTTTCACCTAAAAGATGGTGGGAATAAGGGCTTGTCTGCTTGCTTTTGGTTTTTTGTTTCCTTTTTTTTTTCTTTTCCTTTTTAAAATAACAACCCTTCTAGTAAAAATTCAAAAGGCAATTACAAATGGCTTTAGATAATTAAAAGTCTCCTTTTTAAAATAAAACTTTGATAACACATTTCTCCATTTCTTCTATATAATGCAGCTTCAGTGAAAATAAGTAATAAGGGACAGCAATTTGCAAAAAAAAAAAAAAATGTGGAAAAAACCCTGCCAACCAAGTTTTGTAACATATACATATGTATATGCAGGACATCTACACTCTATATACATATTTAATATAGGTATGCATGAGTATATATCAGGAGATAACCAACAGGTACATTCTCCACAACCATAAACTGAAATAGCATAATAGGCGTGTGCGTATCAATCTATATTATCCATACGCAGTACACAGACATACCCATACACACACCCCAACATATGTATCATAGAAGTCATGTATGACTGCATGAAAGCTCAGATGGAACTATACACCAGTTACCTTTTTCTAACAGAAATGCAAGGAAGACAAAATTCCATGGCTGAATTGTGGCCAAGAAAAATTGTGTCATAGCCATATTGAAAACATGGAATCCAGTATGGCTCGATGACAGAACTGGAGCAGCATTCTCCTCTGAAACTGAAGCCTAAGTTACACAGCACTTCAATGTGACTGAGCAGGTTGCTGACAGCTGCTTTCTGCTAAAAGGATATAAAAGCTCCATTTAGCCAGAAAACAGAAAATAAAACACTTAAGCCCATAATTTACTTGCATAAGCAAGATCACCCAATATATAATTACATGCAAAGTGCTAGCATGTTAATGGTCAACTCCACACTCCGTTATAAAATCTGTTTGATGGTAAAGTGTAACAAACTGTGTTTCTTTTGATATGTTTGATGACAAACCCATTGCTCAGAACAGAGAACAGGACTGCCTTCTGCTTACTGCCTGTGTTACGGGAAACACAAATCAAACTTCTTTTTTCTCCCTGGGATTGAAATTGGAAGGTAGTATTTGGTGGGTGCAGTTTTCTCATTTTGACCACTTATATATAATGCTGGGTTAACCTTTTAATATGCTAGAAAGCTTTGCATCAGTTCCATGAAAAGTTCGTTTTTGTCTGCAAATCAATCACAGTCCTACTGAATCACAATTGAAGCTGGGTAAGTTTGCATAAGTTCAAGCAGGTGCTCAGGGCCCAATTCAGCTCCCACTCCAGTCACCAAGAGAATTTCCCCCATGCATAAGCAGAGCTGGATTGGGCCATTAAAGCTGGTTGCTGCTAGCAAGAGAAACTGCAGAGATGCAGGGACAAGGAGGAGCTGGAATGGAGGCAATGGAGCAGAGAAGCAGAAGAAGTTCGCATTTTGCAAGAGGCCTCAATGAGACTAAATATAAAACAAAAGCAGAGACACAGCAAGGAAACTCCACTGTAAGGGCTGAGGTAACACAAACAAATGGTGGCCAAGCTCAGATCAGTCTCTGAGTCATGCAGACCCCTCAGAAGAATTTAAAACAACTTGTCTGGCACAAGTGCTTACCTGTTACACATATGTTACATGGAGAGTCCCTCTGTTTAGCTCACACACTCACTCATGTTACAGCTAATGTACAGGTGTGTGATACAAGGTATATTCCATCTATCAATCTGTATGCATGTATAGAAAGATTTAGATTGATTGCATTCATACATATTTATTGTACATCAGGAGGGCGAGTCCACATTCAGCAAAATGCTACCGTTACCTCATATACAGATATATCTCTCTGTACAGGTATACACAAAAATGGGTCTATTCTCCTCCATACAGGCATAAAGATTTATGCTCCTAATTCCCATTACCACCAAATAAGCAGAAGAAAAGGCCTCTGACAACTTCTACCTCCCTACCCTTTCGCCTGTATGCATATGTGCCAGAAACAAATTGTGGGGAGAAGGAAAGGGGGAGGGATGCCTGGGGGAGCATCAATATCATGATATGGAGGGGAATATAAAAAAAATTGTGAAATACTTCAAATTTCTGTTCAATACTAGAAGCTTTGTTTTTCTAAAAAGGTTTTTAAAGTCACCAGGATCATCATACTTAAAAGTGATACCATATGAATAAATAACAATTAGGTTACTTTCTCCAGCCTAAAAAGAACAGCATGAAGAGTAAGCCAATCTGCAAGAATGTTTATGACTTCTCACAATTTCAAGTGAGAGCTTCCATAAAGAAATTTTCCTTCTTCAATTATGAAAAAAAGGTAAGTGGTAACAATCAAATTCAGAATTTCACAGCCTAAATGAAACTCCCTTGACTGAACGCGTATTTTGTTCTGCAATCCCACAACAGCAATTTTGGGGAAAAATTGATATACACAAATATGCTCAGAATAGGAAAAAAATCTACTTTGAAGATCCTTTTATGGCATGGAGACCACTGCACAAACAGTACCCCTTACAATGTAACTGGAAAACACAAATATGCTGATTGACAACATTTTCCAAGTCAGACCATATTAATTTGCAAAGATACAGCAATTCTCATGCCTCTCCATCCCACTGAATGCAAACCTTCCCATTCAGTTTGTCCTGAAAAACTCGTTTCTTCCATCACTCCTCCTTCCCCATCTGTTTTATTTAAAGGCTGTCTTTGGGAGCTTGGTATTTTCATGGCATTTTAAACAGGGCTCAAAGCAACTCATTTGAAAAACACAGTAAAATTGATATGATATCAGAGTTAGCCTTATAACAGAAGATTATATAGTAGAGAGTTTCAGTTATTTATACAACAGTGAGGACATAACAACCCCCTACTAAATAATCACATTTCTACAATACATTCCATCACCTCTTGACTACTTTTCTCTTTACAAAACTATGACCTACATACAATATACACATTCGTATCGCACATACATCCCCCCCAATGCATATTTTTTGTGTGTATATATAATACATACATGCACACAAGCAGTCTAATTCTATTTATAAGTCACAGTGGGAATTCCTTTGTGAGGAAAGGAGGGGAAAATTCCTGAATAAGACACTGTAGATTCCTAATGTTCCAACTTTTCAAATTCCAACTCACAGAGCTAACTGGAAATAAATACATTAAAAAAAAAGAAAAGGTCTTACAAACTTGGTTCACAACTCCCAGCTACAGTAGTTGGATTTTTAAATTTGATCTATTTACCCTGTAACTAAATTTCTAATCATAGGTACAAACCACGGATAAATTATTGCAGAATGTAACACTCAAAATTTAAAAAGAGTTATAGGAACAGTAATATAAGGGTTAAAAAGAGTTCTATACTTGTTGATACAGGATACCATTTTATTTTATTTATATATATATATTCTATATATAGATATAGATATCTGCAAGGTAGCAAAGAATAGCTGTACACCTTGACACGGCAAAGATCCAGTGTAAAAAGGTGCTTCACTAGTTTGTTTTTCCAAAAAAGCTTGTATATAATTTTATAGCTATTAAAAACACATATGCAACATAATTCATTACACTCAATACAGCTTTAGTATAAAACTTATAATTTATGAGGTGATGTTAATAGCATAAATTAATATACCATTTCTCTTAAAATCTACAATAAGTATTCTGAAAGCTCATTGGGGAAGGGTATCTTTAAATAAAAAGTTTAAAGCTGAGCGTGATGAAAAAGATTCTGTATGTTGAACTTGAGATGAGAGCCCCGAGAAGAGAGAGTCCGTAAGCCAGACACCGTTGACTATAAAACTGAACAAAGATTTCTCCTTCTTGCGCTCTCACTTAGGTGACGCTCTACCTTAAATTATTATTTACTTTTAAAACTATTTACTTTTTTCTTTTTTTTTTTCTTTTTTTTTTTTTTTTTTTTTTTCTTTTTTTTTTTTTTTTTTTTTTTTTTTTTTTGTTAACTGCCCTTATTTCCACAAGGAATCCCTGAGACATACCCAAAACTGTACAGTGAAGGTCATCACTGTTCAGAGAAACTGGTTCAACCCCTTCTGGTAGGATGTAGCTATTTTGCATGAGAATCAAAATGTCCATCACTTCAGAATGAATCTATCTGCACCAGAACCAACTACACTGTTTAAGAGGCAGGTTAGAGAGTCATTTCAGGGTAAATCAGTCCACTCCAAGGTAGAAGCCAAGCCATCGCAGTTAGCTACATCAGAGCAATCTGCACCAAAGTTAAAGTTTTCCAGAGGATATCTGGGAACATTACCTATCCAGAGTTCATCTCCTGGGCACCAGCTGACAACAACAGAAAGCAGGTTAAACATTAGCATTACTGGACCAAGGTCAACATGCCTATGTGGTCGACGCTCAGGTAACTCTGGACATCTCACTGTGTGTGTGTTTGGGGGACTAGCAAGAGGAAGAGGAGGAAGAAGGCATTTTTCTACAGCAAGTTAAGTACAGTTTTATGGTCGAAAGCCCAAGTTTGATCCTATTCACTTCCAGACCAAATTCTATGACCTAGAGTAGACTGAAAAGGTGCCAACACTTATTTCAAGGAGACAGACAAAGAAGGCCTTCTCCAGCTACTGCTGTCAACTTACAGCCATGCTCACTTTGTCCTTTCATGCTTCCACTACATTACTTCATGCCACACTAGCTAGAGAAGGAGCAGAGTAAAACTGGGGAAAGCAAAGAACTCAACAATCATAAGAAGTACCAGACAGCAAAGGGAAAATAGTCACTACTGTTTGTTTTTGTTTTTAAAGAGGCTGAAGACACAAGTGAGAAAATTGTTTTAAGATGCATCTTTTCTAATTCCTTCTCCTCCCCCGAACTTTTCTTTCCAACTAGACAATAGTGTTTTAGTCTAGTTTTAAAGACAAGACTGAAACTTTAACTTATCAGAACTAAAGCCTCTTATGACCAGACCTTTCTGAAGTCCAAGTTTAAGTTTAGTGAACACAAATAGAGATTTTTGTCACCAACCCACCTTACTTTTGTTTGGGCTTGAGTGTATTAAGAAAGAGTAATTTAAATTTTAATTTGTGACTTTCTATAAATACACATCTCAAAAGAAGAGGAACTTCTGAGAAGGTAAATTCTTGCTAAAAATGCCTGCACATTCACCACTAGCATGTGCACTCCCATGATCAATGTTGTACCCTTGGCATCTAGTTCATGACATATTAGCATGCTGTGAAACATCTCCTTACTCACTGATCTGAGAAATACTTTGATCTATTGCACTGTCATTCTAACATCCAAATATATGTTATGAATTGAAGAAGTCTCTCCTCCTTTGCATTTTACAGTCAGATTCTCTCAGAACCACAGAAGACTTACCAGCTGGCATAACTAACATTGGAGAAGTGTCTGAGAATGGGAAAACAGAAGCAAGAATGATGAATAATGTAGAGTGGAAGGAAATAAAGGAGGTAAAAGAAGTAGCCCACAAATCCCCATCATTAAATGTTACCCAAAAGATCAGAAAGACCTTGTGATCAGAAGGTGAGAAAGACCTAAAGATCTGGCCAGCACACTAGCCCCAAACTATTCCTTCAGTTACTATTTCTGCTACCACTGGACCTTGCAAGAGGTCTGCACAGGAGACTCCTTCACATGTAAAAATACTAAAGAAAAAATACTCCAGTTCCATCAGGGAAGCTGCCTGGACAGCCATACAAATGTCTCACTGTCAAAGATCACTGCAGGTAACTCTTGTATAAGTTTGTCAGCTGAAAGCACCTCCTGCCACAGTCCTGCAAGTTTTGAAAGGTTAACTGCAGGTAGCTGGCTCTTCTAGAAATTTTCCCTCCTCTCTACCCAAAGGCTCATACTGTTGGAGAATTTATGATCAGATTTAGCTCACTGCAGCACAAAGACAGGGAGAAATACCCTTGTAGGCCTGACAATGCCTACAGGGATATGCAGCAGCAAGGAGGCTGCAGGAGCTCAGGGAGCGGCTGGAGCTCAGAAGCAGCTTAGTTAGCCACCAGGGCCAGCTTCTCAGGGAAGAAAACTGCACACTGTTTATTGTACACCTTTTCAGGGCACTCTTGGCAAGCAGATTCAATCCCAGATTGTATTTAGATGTGGTTACAGCAAGACGAAGCTTCAAACTGAATTTGGCTACTGGTTTGCAGATTCATCCCTAGGTCTTTTGCCTTAGCCATGCCCCTAAAGCCAGTGGCAGCTCACAACGGAATATCCTAATTTTTCAATACTCATCTTCCTTTTATTAAAAAAAAACCAAAACAAAACAAAACAAAAAAATCCAAACACTTCCCTTGGCTTCTCTTTGCTATTAGGTACAATTCCTCTTTGACAATTTCTTTTCTCTGATTTTTGCCTAGCAGGAGATAAGCTTCTCAGGGCTTTCAATGCTTTCTGAAGGAGAGAACTCTAAATCCCCATTTTCAGCTGGAAATCTAGCTGTTGCCATTTTCTCCACAGTGCCTGAGGCAGACCTGCAACTGTGCTACCTCGCAGCATTACCAATTTAAAGCCTTTATGCTCAGCCATAGAGAAAAGCATGCTACTAACGAGAAGGGATCTAAGCAAGAACCTGGAGGTACTGGAAGGCAGGAGTAGACAAAGGTCTTGTATCATAATTATGAAGCCAAAGAACAAATCAGCTTTGAGGTATCTAAGTGCATATGGTTCCCCTCAAAGCTGGTGTAAGGTGTTCCTACATGAAAGGAAACGTCAAAGCATGTCTTAAAGAATGCCTTATGCACCAGGAGAGAATGAAGCTATTCCTGATAAGCCTCTGTACACTGCCAAAATTCATCTTGTGTTAAGTACTTTTGTACAGATACTAATTGAGGTGCTATTATTGCCAAAACTATGTAAATTATATTCTATTCTAATTTTTTTTCATTCTTTAAAATTCCAATCTTATGTGAAGAAATTAACTTTTAGGTTCAACTAGCCTTATTCCATTTGTCAACACATAAGGGGCACAACAGGTGTTGAGCATCTGAAATTGCTACACTGGCTCTTTGGTGAAGGGGTGGCAAGAATGCTAATTGCTATAAGAGCTGATACTCAAAAACATTTGTGATGGAGCATGGATTCTATTCGGCAACCACATAAATAACAGCCTCGAGCACCACCTTAACCAGGCCAGCAGGATTTCCCAGAAGAAGAGGTGTGAAATATCTCTGACTACATGTACCTCTCAATTAGATCTCTTGCATCCCACAGTAAGACACTGATGCACTGAAGTCAACAGGTTGTGTGGGTGTAGAAACCCACGTGGAATGATCCACCTTGTAAAGCTAAGATCAAGACCCGTAGCCACGTAACCATGAAATTGGTGGTAGTGAAAAAAAGAGAGGTGAACCAGGAAAAGGCAAGAGTGGTGGCCTGTTTCAGAACACTGTGGCAGACAGGACAGAGGGATTCCTATTTCAATTGTATACAAACTGAAGTTTAGTTTTGAAAGTGCAGCTGTATTGCAAACTTAGTTTGCTCATGGAAAAATGTTACGCAGTCAGTTTTCAGGGAAGAGTCATCAAGTGATATACAAAAATTGAAATCTAAGTGGGGGAAGAGACTTGATGTCCTAAGCTACTTTAAAGGTACATAAAGGCCATTGATTTCAAATGGCAATCATGGACCTGCAGAGCTCTGACAGCTTTTGAAATTCCCTGTCTAAACCTATGCACAGATTAGGAGCTGGGTTCTGTTCTGAGTTAGACCAGTACAAACTCACGATGACCTTAGACCGGAAAGCTCCTCTGTAATTTACACCAACGCAACCAAGCAGAACTTAATTCTCAATTCCTATCCTCTCTCCCCCCCTCAGCATTTCCTAAGAAAGAGAAACATGATGTGCAGCAAATATACTCTGCACTAGCTGCAGCTTCATTAGAAGTTTGATGGGCACAAGAACCATTTCAAGACCAAAGTCCCGAAACCAACACATATAAATTAACACCCTCTAAAGTTACATGAATACACAAGCAGATTAAAGAACTAACCATTTGGTATACTAGTTCTCCACTCTTTTTCAGTCAGACATCCCAGACCATTGAAGAAGTTATATGAACACAACAAAAATCGTCTGCAAATCAAACAGTTGTCTCCTCAACAAAGTATGGGTAACATAATTTAAAAATAAATAAAAGCCTTGTCAGATTTGCCTCATTCATAATCTCACTGGGCATTCCTCAATCAGCAGGACAATCACAAGCAGGATTTTGTAGGCTTCAATTAAACTTTTTATGTGATTTAAAAACATTTAAGTGTTACAAACATATTTAAATCACCACTTAAAATATTCGGCTTATATTATTAAGATCTATTTTACCAAGTATGAAATAATGACTTCATAACAACAGAAGCAGGAACATAATTTTTGTTTCTTCCACCCACATACACTTGCAATTTCAGAAAAGGACATATGCATCATCCACACTCTTTTATATTTAAAGAGGACAGATCATTCAAGAAAAGAGGGATAGTATGATTGCTACAATAGTAAGAAGACACAAGACCTATCCCATTTAAACTCTGTTCCTTAGGAAGATGGAAGGAGAGGTTTGGGTCAGATATTTTGGTGTGTGCCTGACTGCCAACAAAATTAATTTCTACAGCATCTAAACTTCATTCAGTGATCCTTTGCTCAGAAAGTTTATTAGGCCTCCCTATTACATGTGCTTAATTTCCTGAAATAGACTAGAATACACACAGGTAGAATAAAATCCATCATCTACAGTACAAGACTGAAATGTAGAATTTTCTATTTTCTCTCATCTGCATCTCTGAAATAAACCAAGAAGAGTAGAGACTTGTATTAAACAGGAGCTACTTCTACTGTCAAAGTCAGAATACAGGAGCAAGTTTGAGCCCTATAGAGTCATAAGCAAATTCCTTCTTGATAAGGAGATGCAAGTAAACACTTCAGAATCTCTGCTGCTATTACCACTTGGTTTAAAAAACAAAATTAAAAAGTAATTGTTATTTTCAAAAATCCAAAACCTAGCTGACTCCTTTCTTTAGGAACTGCAATTACTACCAAAGAGTGAATACTGTCATTAGCAGGTGATCAGTACAAACAAAACCATCCTGCAGACAGAAGGAATTGTTACCTATTTTGCTTTAGTGATTCCTCTTTTGGTTAGCCATGACTGCTGATAGGCACCTGCTACTTCCTTAGAAACATTCAGCTTCCCAGAGCATCAAACTCTACAATTGTTGGAGAAACTATATGGCTCTAAGGGAATTAAAATCTGACCAAGAAAGTCGCACTAGTTAGACATATGAGAAATGCATCCATTTGAAACTTGCAATGGGTCTGACCTAGACTTCTGTGGATGGGTAGAAACCCAACCTAATTCTTCCTGTTTCAGCTGGGAAATTCCTGTCAGCCTGTCAGGCAAAGAGTTCTGGACAAAGACACACTTGAAAAGGCAAATCATCAATGCTACAAGGCCACAGTAATTCAGCAAGGAAGGGAATTTCTCACTGGAATCTTCTCTAATCCATGATCTATATTTCAATCCTCCTGTTTATCTTTTTTTTTTTTCCTGGATAACTTCATCAAATTTATGGGCAACCAGTCAACTGACCCCTTTGCTACTCAGTGAATTACAAATCATTATAATTAAAAAAAAAAAACAAAATCAGCATGCAGTAAGAACAGTGACCAGTTCTGGAAGGGGACAACTCCTATTTCTTCACCAAAAGAAGAAAAGTAATTGCTTCTCCCTGCACCCCAAGCACGCATACACACACACACACACACACACACACACACACACACACACACACACACACACACACACAGAGGAGGTCAAGAGACTATTTCAAGAAACTGCAAAATTCATCCTTGAATCATGATCTTGATTTAGGACTTAGTGCACCACTCTCAAATCAATGTGTGCAGCCAAGTTTTCCATGCCAGATGCTACCTTTGGAAAAAGAGTAAATAAAATAAAAATCAAAATCAAGACTTCTGCCCACTGGAAAACTTTCTACCAGATGCTAATGGGATGGCAAGCACTGATCCAAACCCTAGGGAACAGTAACATGCATCAGTGATCTGAGGTATCTTCCCATTTCTAGGTCTTACTGCTAAGATCAATTACATCCAGTAACTGTGCTGTATCCTTAAGGAATTATTGGGGAACAGTGAACCTGCCTGCAATAAATGAGCACCGGTGCCTAACAAGCACATGTGAATGCTACAGCAAGGTTCACAGAAGGGCTAACCCTGGTCAGTACTGAAGCAGGGATTTTCTTCTCAACCCCCTCTTAAAAAAAAGGGAAGAGAAGACAGACAAAATAAAGAGAAAGGAAAAAAAGAAAGATAGAAAACACAGGTCCCCCATCTACCTGCAGGGAGCCAGGCAGACAAGCTCAGTTGGAGGTGGTGAAGGGCGCAGATGCATTATTGGTACTGGTAGCTGTGGCACCGGTCACTGCGAAGCCCGTGGGAGGAGCTATGGAGCTGTGGCTGGGCTGCAGGTCCTTGGGAATGCCACTGTGGGAGCTCAGCTGGTGCCCAAAGGCTGCGCTGAACTGAGGGAGCTGTTGTTTAGGGGAGGTGGAGCCCATGAGTTCAGCGGAGGCAGGACCCATGCCACTGAAACTGGTCTGCGGTAACCCCGGAAGCACACTGGAGCTGTTGGGGGTCACAGTGGCGAAGGCAGGCTGTGTGGTCTCTGAGTGCGAGGTGGTAGGTGGTGTGGACAGGGAGGTGGACAGGAGGTGTCCATCTGCACCAAGAAGGTTGCTAAACGGAGAGGGGTCCCCAAGATTGACAGGAAGATTTCCCCAGTGAGTTCTGGGGTTGACCACCCCGCTAAGTGGCACATCCAGCTGAGTTGGGAGCAAGTGCTGTGCCATCATGGGCATCTCTGCTGAGAAGGTAGCTGCCAAGTTATCACCAGAAAAGGATGTGGTGTGAGGGGATGTGATATGGTCACTGTAGGGAGACGGCACATGCTCACTATCATAATGGCTTCCATGGGGTGAGGAGTGTGAATGGTCACTGCTGTATTGCTGTCGTGAGGTGATCAGGTCATCTGCCTTGCTCAGCAGCTGGGCAGGGTGGGGCCTCTGGGAGGCATGGCTGCCATCATGAAGTCCATGAAACTGTCCTGGGAAGGCTCTCTCCCCAAGGCCACTCTGGCTTATCAGAGTGGCAGAAGTAAGGCCAACGTTGGCTGGGGCTGAGAACTGCCCCTGGATCTGCCCTGCCAGGGGCGTAGGTGGGTTGGACAAGGTAGCAGAACGGAGCAAGTTCTCATCCAGCTCCAGACCGAGAAAATTATCATGTACTATACGCCCATTCAACAGCTCCCCCAGATCCGTGTTAACCTCTCGACTCAAGGACTGCATTCCTGGAGCTCCAGCACCTGTAGAGAACACCCCTATCGCTCTATCTGACAGCTCCTGAACTGGCACACCATCTGTCTGTGTAAGTACTCCAATGGTACTCAGGCACTCGAGAGAAGTTACAGCCTGTAGGGCCCGTTCCAGTTCTTCAGCCTCTTCTGTGGTTGGAAGAAGATCTCCATTTTTACCTGCAGAAACAGGGACACCACCAGTTAGTGCACTGCTCTCAGGTGAGCCTGGCCCTGGCTCTCAAAGGATGAAGATGTACAGACAGTTCAGTACACAGCTGCATTGTATAATAACCTCCCAGCATGGCTTGCGTTACACAGAAAGTATCATTCATCAGTGTTCACTAGCTAAGCAAGATAAGAAAACCATGAAATTACACCTTCCTCTTCAATGGAACTCCCCCTCTCCCCGTTCTCTTCCACATACTACAATAGGAGATGCCTCTTAAACTTCCTAGACTTAAAGCAAAAATGCTTAAGTAAGATCTTCAATGCTGCAATAACACATGGTCCACAGTCCCTCTTTCTACTTACCACATTACAGCCTGGACCTAAAATTTACACAGACAGTATAATTTAGGTTAATTTCAATTCAAACACAGTCTGATGTTATGTTATATCAGAAAATGACCAAAGAAATCAAGTACCAAACTCCAGGCTGTTCTAATTTCTTTGTTATATGTTATAGGTACTGAGCTTTAGAATGCAGAAATTCAAGTACATTTCTGATCAAAAGCTAGTTTCAAATATGTATTTAAAGATTTTATTCTCACTCTCTTCTCCTTTAATCAAAGGCCACCATTGACTGTGATTTCAGCCCCACTCGATGGCAGAAAGATGCCATTACTGAGAACACTCTTGATTAAACTGCAACACTGACAGGCAGTAAAAATGTAAAATGAATTATTAAAATACTAAACCAATTATGATTTTCAGAGCAGTAATTATATGAGCAAGCAGAGAACTATGCACACAGCCTTCTTAAAGTCTGCTTTACTTCAGAGCTCACAAACAATCAAGCAAATGCACACTTCCTTCTCTAGAATTTATTACCTCTGTAGGAAAGCAAGCAACTCCTCAAAATGCAGTTTAGAAACACTCACTTCTACAGTTCACTGACTGTGTTCATGCTAGCATAAAATAAAACAGTACCTTCAAAGAAATCAAAATCTTGCAAGTCATCGGGCAGCCGCGGCAGGACATCAGAGAAGTCCTCCTGATTCAATTCCAAGTCATGTGGAATGTCTGTGATTTCATTGGCGATATCATCAGGCAGCTCATCGGCGCTGAGCTCTGGTGTGGAGGGGCTCCTGAACAGAAAGGAACATTAGTCCCTGGTGTTCAACTCTGCTTGTTCCAAAGGATAACTATCAGTGCATATCCATCTACCACAGATGCTTCCCCACACATTTTTTTCTCCATTATCTAGGAAAAAAATGCTTTTAGGTAGTTTCTTTAGGAAGCTTATACTTAGGCTACTCATTAATTACATAAGAGGCAACATCAGGAACATGATATTTTACCCATCAAACCCAATCATCACTCAAATCCGAAATGACCTACTCCAAAGGTTTTTGTCAACAGTCACATGGAGATGCAATTTTTAGCCCTGCTTCAGATACTGCTTGGCTGCTTTGTACAGTGCTCACTGGAAATACCCAGGCCAGCAGTGGGAAACTGGGCAGAACAGCACTGACCGTATGTGGGGTATCTCTACTGGCAGTGAGACACTGGCAGGCATGGTGAGGTTCCCTTGGGGCACTGCAGGAGGAATGGGTTTCTGGGGCCGGCGTGGGCCTCGCCTTCTCTTCTTCTTGTGTTTTTTGGTAAGTGCAGGTGGCTTCGTTTTTTTCCTGGGTTTCCTCTGCTGCTGGTGCTGAACTTTACGGGAGCTGTCCCCTCTCAAGAAATTATCCTTTGGGAGCAAAACAATACCAATGGAGCATATTAAGAACAAGTATTATTTCTCTTGCTTTTTTCACCCTGGTCATTCCACAGACATGTGGAATGTAATGTAAGAGGGACTGTTAGCTTACATCCAGATGCAGTTTCAAAAATTGAGCTGTTTCCTTCCTCATTGACCCCAATAGCAAAAATAACATAGACCAAATTATGAGGTATTGTAAATTGGAGATTGTGCAGTGTCACTTTAAAAATTATCATAGAAAACTCTAACTAAATGGTGCAAAACTGTAACCTTTAGCAGCACTACTTTAAGTATTAAAGACAAAACGCTGTTGTCAGGTGGTGTTAATGTGAGTAATTTGCAGCAGCTGAAGCCAGAATCCTCAGGTGCCTGCTGATGTAACAGAGGGACAGCACTGAGGAGACAAAATTAATACTAGGACCAGGATAAGGATATGGGTAAACAATTGTTTCTCATTGCTTCTGAACAGCAGTTACTGACACATTAAAAAATAAATCAAACCATCATCAGTCTTCAGTTGCCATCATACTGGGAATGGCAGAAGATTATATTTGCTACAGAAGTAAACCTTGAGGGACATACTGAAGATAGCTTAGAAGAGGGGGAAACCCCATACGGATATGTGTAGCACAAATCCTCACATTTTAATCAAAAAAACTGTAATTCACAATTATTGGAGACAATGGAAAAAACAGTAACAAGAAACTTTCAATAACCCAACAAAACAAAAAAGGCAGTTTTACACCTAATTGAAGGTAGGACAAGAAGCCTTGAAGGACAGAAGTGAGCTTGTGAATTAATCCTAAAAGTTTTGTTCTGGAAGATTGGTGTCATAAAAGGAGATCGGAGGACATCAACTTCACTTCTCCATTGTCTCAACTTGAGGTAGGCCACTGCTTTTACTCTGGGATCCATGGATCCCTGAAGGAGGTTAAAGATAAATTCTAATAGCTACTAAAAAACAAATAAAGTTGCAAACCCATTATTTGGGTCCTTGTAATTGCTACCTACATTTCCTTTAGGAAGTACTTTAGGCCCCGTGTACTGAGACTGTTTAAGATGCAGTGTTCCTAATACCACACTCATACTATCAGGAGTGAGTCCCAGCAAAATGACCACAAGATCTTTCACAATAGTCTTCTATTTCTCAATTTAATACAATAATCGAATTCCCTCCAGTAAAGAATATTCCCATGTATACTTTACTATATCCTCAAAACTACATAAAAGATTTTCACAACATACTTTATACTAATTGGGAATGTTTGGCAAGTTTTACCCTTTTAAGAAAAAACCAGCATACAAGCTCTTAAGTTCATAAACTTGCTAGTTGTCAAGGAAGACTTCATAGGAAAACTGGGGTTAAAACTCCTGATCATCCCAATACACTAATAAATACAATGATGGCTTTGTACTTACCATTTTTTTGGCATGTTCCTCACACAGAGGCGTCTGATGTGTAATGTCAAAAACTGGCACAGAGCACTGTTGACCATCTGCAAACTTGGCTGTGCAACTCGAGAAGAGCTGCTGAGAACGGTTCAATAAGATATCTGTGCATTTCTGCATCAGGAATAACACAAGACAATGGAGGAGGAACGCCCTTTGATTTATCTATCTGATAAAGATCAGAGCATTCAACTCTATCTGTCCATAGATACTACTTTTAATGACTGCCTTAAGTTTGCTATTCAAGTTCAAAGCTAGGTAAGGCTCAACCCAACTTCTAATGTGAAAAAAACTGCATTCATGCAGAATCTCTAATGATTTTATTATATACTGAGATAGTTTTATAAAAGCAGCCATTTCATTAATGAGTTCTTCGAAAAAAGAAGCCTTTTCCTGGAGTCTTAATCAATAGATCAATAGTAGCAGTTGGAACCGTGTAGTCAACAGGACTATTTCCTTACAGACTAATGACAATCCATACTGAAACATTAAAGAAAGAGTATTTCTTAATTCAATCTTTTAAGGTACATTCTTGACATTTATCTTTACAGCACAGACAAAGAAGTTTCAAGATCCTTCCTGCTCCTCTGAAAAAAAAAAGATGTGCAAGCAGACAGAAAGGTCAAGCAAATCCACATGTAAGCTTGCTGAAATTTCCTTCAGAAAAATCCTAAGCAGGAGTAAAAATGTTTCCAGACTTACAGTAAATCAAAGAGATATTTCATTGTGTCTTTTTTTTCAAACATTAGAAGCACCCCTTCCATCTTGAACAGTTCTCAGACCTCAACATCACTATGTATGTTTATAAAGTGTTAAAACATAAAAAAAAAAAAAAAAAAAAAATAATTAGAAACCTGCAAAACAATCCAGATAGCAGACTTGGATGCATGGGTCAGAACCAAGAACCTTTTTATTTTAGAGAAGAAAATGCAGAAAGAAAAAATGGGCATCCATGCAAAATCACTACTCTTGACTACTCTGCTCTACACACAGCAAGACCACTTAAAATTAAAAAAAATACCCAGACAAAAATATCTCATCAGATTCATGAGACAAATCCCAAACACAGCTGTACACCATTGTTTTCTCTCAGAGAGGTTTTTGAACTGCTCTACAGACTGCTTTTAAGTGGCCTGCAAAAAATCAAGTAATAAAAACAAGGCATCTGCAAAACAAAATGATGGGAAAGGTGCTGCAGTCTGATAGTAGCTGAACACATCAGCACTAGTCACTTTTAATACCAAAACCAAAAGTTCCAAAAAAAGGAGTCACCCCAACAAAAGCACCACCAATACTTCACTAAAACAAGAGGGACAAAGTCTGCAGAACTTTTAAGTATTACAGGTCATAACTCTGCATTTTTATAGTCTTCAGAACCAAAACTTACATCTAATGTGCTCTCTTCTTTCTGTGCTCTTCAGCCATTGACTTTTAAAATCCTTTCCAGATCTTGCTTGAAATTCCAAGCACAGGGAACCCTTCCTCATCTGGACTATGAGGTTCTATGACTCCTATTGTGTTTCTTTAAACAATGAAAAATATTATTTCCATTTTTCTAGTCAGTGTAAGCCATCTTTTTATACTATGTATAAAAACCTTTTTCCATAAAATTGTCATGGGAAGGTGGTTTATTGGAACCTACTAAGAGCTGTATGAAAGCCAAGAGGTTGAAAGTCACATGGTTTGCACCAAGTCATTGTGAAGGACGATCATTTTGTAAAGGTTTCTTACACCCACTAAATACAGGCCACAAAGCAAAATGATGTTCCTCTTATAGATACCAGTAGCAAACTAATCCTCACTGTCTACAGACCCAAATCACACAGCCAAATTAAAAGCAAAGGACTTGATGACACACTAACAAATAAATATTTCTTTGTGAAAACTTAGTTATCATGCAAAAATCTAACAAAGAAACCCCTCCTAAAACGGATCAGCTTCCATGCCTGAATGCAACTCCCAAACAGAGTTAAGAGGATACGCTGAAAACAGTGCCTGGTGAATGGAAGGGCCTTGTTAGTGCACTGCTCTCCCTTCGAAGTCCCACTGCAGGTTGTTGGTTCTGCATCTCTCTGCCTTGCTTGGCTTGTGCTGAAAAGAAAGTATAAAAGTGTTTACAGACAAACCCTCAGTCTCAGGTGGTTAGTCAACACAATTATTATACCAAACGTGGCAGTAGGATGAAAGATTGTAACACACGTGTGTGTGTCATGATCCAGATGGGTGCACACTACTACCAGGCTCTACACAGGGACACAGAATTGATGTCAATGACAGGTGAAGGTGTGACTGTAGTAACAGGATTATTTCTTATTTCACAGGGCCTTAATTGTAATGAGAGGTGCTATGTGCTACTACCATGTAAATATTACACCTTGCAACAGAAATGGCAGCAGTAGGTGAGTGTCAACACAGGTGACCCTCAAAATGAGGTCGTTTTTTAGAATTCAATGTACTGGGTATGCCTAGATGGGAATCAAGTGCACTTCCAAGCCTGTTCATAAATCAAAACATGCCGAGCATCCCCAGAGCTTACATGCAAGCATGTGCTCAGGCAAACTAAGACTGAGCTCTGGAGTGGCAGAGCCTGAGCGTGCTCAACATGGATTAAAGCTCTCCTTCATCAACGTGCTACAGCCCAATCCACCAGCAGGTGCCCAGAGCTGGGTGCTTCCCCAGCACAGCCTCTGTGCTTTGAGCCTGAGCTGCAAGCAGGCGATCAGACAGCAGTGTGGACGAGTACTCAAGCGTTGCACAGCTCGCTTGGGGTTAGCCTGCTCTCCAGGCATGTGTCACCTTCATGGAGATAAAGCTGGCGATTCCAGGGCTGACTTGCACCTCTGTACACGTTGTTTTCTAGGTTGACAAAAAGCTGTCTGTAGCCTGACTGTTTTCCTTCAGCCATTTCTGTCATCAACTGCACTTTGACTGAGCAAAGTTTTAGTTAGCAGTATTACTCCTGTGAAAAATTTTGTATCTGAAAAGACTCTGTGGTTACTTAAACTGACCAGAGCAGTGATGACAGGCATACCTGGCTTTGCTGGTCTACTCAAAAGAATGTAAATTTTTTTTGCTTAATAAAAGGCAAAAATAATAGGGAAAAAAAACAGTAAGAGCTTGTCAGTTCAGGTGAACTTTTGCTGTAGTTTAAGTTTGGAGAAATTTATACACAACTTTGTAAACTAGTAATGGACTTCTGTATTACAGCTCAGAGCAACTCTTCAGAATCAGTCCACCTCCCCAGCAATGAACCCACCAACTGTCATGAACCACATCCCACTGTCCAGGAACAAAAGCATCCCATTACATAGAATATACTCTCAGTACCTAGCTCCAATCTGCATCTCATACTACCCGCTACACCCCACAGTCACACGTCTTGTAAAGCAAAACCACAACAGCAAAAGGATGCTTCTGATACCCCAAATGTAACACCAGGGTTCACACAGTCTGTTCCTGCACGAATATGAATCAACCAACTATCCACATGCTGAGAGCTGGAGGGATGTTGACATTATCTAGAAAGAATTCCCACAGAAGATAACCTTCAAAGTTGTTAGAAGTTATGTATTTTGTTGCTAAGTTTTATTTTATGTTAGATTGAGTTAAATCTAACAAAAAGCATGAGCTTAAATTTGGTTTGATGGGAAGATAATTAAGAGGAGGTACAGATTTTTCAAAAAAACCTGTGTGAAGAACAAAATCTGAATTGAAGCAGTGAACTACAGACCAGACTGCACACCTTCTACTGGCCTAGTAAAGGACCAGATATTTAGGCCCAGAAACTGTTGAACAAACCATCCTCATTTTAAAACATAGCTGGAGAAGGCCTGTCTTCATGGAAAACTCGGCATGCCATGTTTATTTTACTCCACCAACAGGCATTTATGCACCGTGTGTTTTCTTCCTTGTGCATGACTACCAATTTCAGAGTTCGGCATTTCAGCTGCTGGATGCTCAGCCCATCTCCACCCCGGCCCAGCCCCAGGCTCCTGCAGTCAGAGGGCAGGTCTAACCTGGTACAAGCACACGTAGCTCTCCGGAGTTCCTGTAAGAGCTGCCCCGCGCGCTCCGGCTCTCTGCTGGCCGCCTGCAGCAAGGCTTTCCGGAGCGTGTGCCGGCATTTCTTCTGGCGAGATTCTGCCCGCTCCAGGCGGCAGAGGTGCTTGTATTTCTGCTGAAAGTAAGTGCAAAGTCTGGTCACCCTGGAACTCCTGTCATCTGCATTGTCATCATCGGACCTGAAGAAGGGAAAATAAAAACAAAGATGCTTTAAGTTACTTTTTTTCCCCACTAAGCTAATTTGTCATTTTAACAGAATTGTTAAGTTGGCATCCATCTTCTAGCCACGCAAATATCCAAACACTGAAAAATCAGGCAGTTACTTGAGAAATAGCAAGAGCAGGACCCCTTTTAAATTCCAAAGGTATTTGCCCTTCTTAATATGTCATTATTAGAGATTACATCAATTTATCAAGTCTGACACATTTAAATGTCTAGAGCCTGCTGTTCAAAAAGAAACCTATACTGTTAACCTTTATTTACTGTAAATGTCTCAGCAAATGAGACTAGTGCTTAAATCAAAGTGCAAATAATGGAGAAGACAAGGGTGGGGAATTGTGCAGTGGAAATTTATTGACGAACGATCATGCTGGAGAAGATGGTCAAATTCTAACAAGTACCTAAACTGCTGACTTCTTCCAATTCCTTTTACTCTGCCAGGCAGTGTATTCCTTTATAAACCAAAATACACACTAACACACCTAATAGCTGATACTGATTTCCTCTTACTGCAAAGTTGCAGTTGAGTTACAGTTCAGTAGTAGAGAAGAAATTCACACTTAACTCAAAGATTCTGAGAGAAAGCTCAGAACAGGGCTAAGCAATGACTGGATGAAGGACTAATCCAATTCTTTGTTTGCTTAAGAAAGCCCTCCTCCATTTATCTTGGCTCTCTGGATGTCCGGGCACATATCAACAGGATCATCAAACCGTGTCAACACATACAGTTAAACTGAGTAAAAGTCATGAAACAGAAAATCATCACTGGAACTTGTTAAAACAACAAGGTCCATGAAGCTACCCAGAAGTTCTCCACAACAAGCACTCATTTACAGAATGAGTTTTTTGTTCATGGAGCAACAAAATGCATGTGCTGAATCTAAGCAGACTCTGTTCAGTTTTTCCTCTAATTTTTTTTTTTTTTTTTTTTTTTTTATAGAACAAAGAAACTTTCTCCCAACTTTCTTATCTGTAACACAAAGAAAGGGCAGGGGAGAGAAGAGAAATCCAAACAAATGAAGCAAACCAAAAGCTGGCAACTTTCAGAGCCCATGGGACTGAATGAGCTGACACCCAAACCTGTGCACAACAAAGGAGGGCACCACTGAGATGCAAGAGATGTGAAATACCAGTCATGATATTTACCAAATAAAGTAAGATCCAGAAATGCAGACGGCAGATCTGTCCCTGAAAGCCAATATGGTGAAGACCTACTTTCTTTTCTGGAAACTCTGACTCTATTTACACAGGCCAAATGGGAGACTGCAGACATATCCACTATAAGGCTTTCCACGAAAACGCTGCAGCAGCAAACACGGCCTTTGACACAAATGCATGTTTTTGTGAAGTTTTATATAAAGTCAAATATACTATGCATTTTGTCTGTTAAAACAGATTACAGCTTATTTTCTAGAAGCATAAAGTACAAATAATTAACCTCTGCAGCTACATGCTTAGCAGCAAATATAACTTGTTAAA
This sequence comes from Sitta carolinensis, assembly GCA_032173965.1. NCBI lineage: Eukaryota > Metazoa > Chordata > Aves > Passeriformes > Sittidae > Sitta > Sitta carolinensis. The sequence goes on from CM063288.1 coordinate 25,837,172, forward strand.
AATATTTAGCATATGTAATGTTTAGAATATTTTTACACTGAAAATTAAAAGAAAATACGCTTTTAAGATCTCTTAGGGAAGAATGCTTACTGGGGAAGACTACCTGTTAAGAAAAAAAATGACTGTGGGCTATTTAATATAAATTTTCCTTTTCCAACATATTACTAAGGAAAACATGGAGAGCATATATACTTATTGGTAGGTTTAATATCTTAGATATTTCATTACTGCTCTAGGACAAGACTTTTAAATAAGGTTATGGATTTAAATATGGTTAGAACTTAACTTTAAGAATAACCTGAGTATTCCTTAGGGGAAAGAAGTTTCTTTTGTGCAAAAAGAATGTTTTTTAATGTACATTTCCCTATATTTGAGACCTTTTTACTCCTCTCACATTGAAAGAGTCAGAAAAACATGTCATTGTATGCTAAAATATTTTTGATCTTCAGTTTATGAGATCTCTTTTAAAAATAGGAGACATATATCGAAGGTATAGAAAGAAATCACGCCTGCAGTGGGCAAGGGCTTATTTTGAGCCAAAGTTTCTAAAAAGCCTCTTCAGAACTTTGTTCCCAGGCCAGTAAGATTAGCCAAAACATTTATATGTTCAAAGAAACCTAAAAATATATTTAAAAAAAAAAATCTTTCTTCTTCAGTAGGCATGAAAATGAAAGATACTTTTATTGTCGGTCTTTCATAAACAAGTTCTCCAAATTCTATTTAGTTTATTCGCCTAAGCTGCATATAGAACTTCTGAAGTTCAACTTTACGTGTGGCATTTCATTTTTACAAAGATTTCTGAAAGTGCACACGAGCCATTTGATAATCCAAAATGCTTTCTCCCAACCCTTCCCTTTCAAACTGGCATGTGGAAACATCAGGGGGATTATTGCTGAGTGTTCATGAAGAAAACAAAGACAGCACGAAGCAGCAGAAAGGAAGAGCAGAAGGGCAGCACAAGCAGCCAGGCACCACCAGGGAATGAGGAGAACATGCTCTCTATTCTGAGACACCCCAGCAACTGTACTTCAAATCCCTCCTTACAGAGTGTTTTGAAGAACCTTCCTCTCTTTCTTTTAGTTATTCTACTTATTGGAAGTTATTAAATCCAACTTTTGACAACAGTTTTGATATTTAATCCTTTGAGTGAGTTGGTTGGTACTGTTTTTTCGAGCTTGATACTGGAAATGTGTGCTTTATCTATATTTCAGTGTAGGAGGTGAAAAAATACTTTGTTATAAAGTCATTTGTTTTCCAGCACTTTCTAAGATACCAGACTATGTAATCAAATAATCTAGGGGGAAGCTTCAGTAATCTGCAGCAGGGAACAGCCCCTGCTTTCTCTCCAAATTGTTGTTCCCACAAGGGATTCCTCCCATCCCAGCAACCTTCTCTTCCAGCACCCAGAGTGCACTGTGCCCACTGCCAACTCCTGTGCTATTTGAACTCAAACATTTGTGCCTGCCTCGAAGCACTGCGTCCTGAAATCCTAGGAGCATAGGAACACAATTTTTCAAAATTAAAGCACAGAATAATAAAAGCAAACATTTGGCCTGTGTTTCCACAGATGATTGCAACAATATGAATTTTACAGATTAAAAGGCCAGAAGGCAACTGAACCAAAAAATGTGTTATTGTTGTCGTGGTTTAACCCATCCAGCAAGTAAGTACCACAGTGCTGCATGCTCCCTTTCCCTGCTCCCACCAGTGGGATAGGGAGAGGAATCAGAAAAAAAACATCTTTGGGCTGAATTAAGAATAGTTTATAATTGAAACAGAGTAAAATATACTACTACTATTTATTGTAATGAAAAAAAAAAAAAAAAAAACCAAGAAAAACAAGCAATGCCCTATATAGTTGCTCATCACCCATGACTGATATTCAAGCCCACCTCAAGCAGTGATCGGGTCCCCCCAGTTTATGTCCTGGCCCTGGTGTTCTAGGCTGTGGAGTATCCCTTGGCCAGTTGGGGTCAGGTCCCCAGCTGTGCTCCCTCATGGCTTCTGGTGCACCCCCTCTCTGGCAGAGCACAGGGAATGAAGTGTCTTGACTTAGGGTAAAGCACTACTCAGCAACAGCCAAACCATCAGAGCATTATCAACGCTGTTCTCATACCGATCCCAAAACACAGCACTGTGCCAGCTGCTAAGAAGAAAATGAGCACTATCCCAGCCAAAACCAGGACACTGCTATGACATTAATTTTAAACAAATCTGGTGAATTTTTGACAGTTAAAGAGCAGCTAGAGTATCACACAAGAAGTTCAACAGAGGTTTCCCCCACAATCACACAAGCAGAAAGGCTAAGAACCAGCTGTCCAGTAAAGCAGAAACTAACCATTCACTTTCTTTCAACAGTCTACTCTGAGAAGGATTCCTCCCACTGTCTTCCATGTAGTCAAAAGGAAAAAGACAGAATGTAGTTAGCTGGTGGGGACCACAAGCTCAGATACAAATGAACAGAGAAAAAGGAGCTTTAATTTTACTGTGAAAACCAGCAAGTAAATCGCCTAAGTTTAGTTATGTTATTTCAAAAACTAAGTTTTGGGAAACAATCTCTATTGGTTTTCTGGTAAAATAAGTCCCCAGAATTCAGAGCTGTAACAACTGGCTGACTTTAGGAGTCACCAGTTTCTACCACCAGATAGGCAAGACAGAGTTATTTTGATATATCAAATCTCCCCAGAAAGAGCCTGAACTAATTCATCTTCAGCAGCAGGCAGACCACACTGCAGAACTGCCAAAGTGAAACACTTCAGGTAATAAAAACCTCTACAGAAGTTTGCAGAATAGGAATTAAAGTTTTAGAAGGTTGACATCAAGTGAATGCTTACTCATGATCAAAATTAGTAAGGCTGCTGAAGAGCTAACACTGAGCAGGCTGATGGAAGTACAAAACCAGCCAGTTGCATCCGAAAATTTGTCCATTATGGATAGTTAAGACAGCACTTAACTGAGGTGCACAGAATGCTAGAATGGAACAGAAAATGTCAAGACAAGGTATTATTTTCTCTCAGTATGTGAAAAAGAGTAGGAAGAATCCAAAGGAAGTTAAGACAAATAGAAGACAAAACACACAGAGATGACATTTATAAGTTGACAAAAAAAAATAGGGATATATGGAAGAATCAAATCAAATGTCAAAGAGAGAAGAGTGTAAGGGAAGTAATTTAATAGATATATCTGCTGTGAAAAATTTCGTATGATTTAGAAGTCTGAAAGTCTGTTCATGTTTTCCCAAAACATTTTACTTAAAAGTTGCCTTTTAGGTTGGAAGTAATGTTTGTGAAAGCTCACTCTAAAACTGCTGATGCCCTAAAAAACAATGATCATTCATAACAAAATAAGATCCCTTTATTTTAAAAAAAGTGAAGTCTACATTCTGCTTAAGAGGCTTGATTCACTGAAGGCTCTTAATATTTAGCATCCTGGTGTGTGTCCTGATGACAGACATAAAGCTTTGTTGTTCACCTTGAGGACAAGTCTTCAGAGATGGCGGGAAACTCTAGTAAGTTTCAGAATTTTCAGAATGTAAAACAAAATAAAGTTTCATTAACACCATTATTCTAAGTGTGATAGTTAAAAACTAAAAAAAATAGGGGAAAGTTGTAGTATCAAAAATTCCAGTTGCACAGTGAATGAGAGTCATATTACAGAAACTATAATCAAATTCTAGTGAGACCCCAATTTCTTGGTTAAAAACGTACAACAGTTTTGTTACAATGCTACACCTGGGATGCTTTGTTTTAACTGTGCACCTTCAAATTTACATTAATAGACCTATAATATCATATCCTGCTGTAAGTTTAGATTTGTAACTTAGTAGTATATAGAGAACATCATAAGCCTTTCTGCACCAGCAGCTAATTCCTGCTCTGCTTATCCTTTTGATCCCATAACTTCCTTCCAGTGCTCACAAGTATCGACAGAGGTTTATTCAACACTTAATTATGAAAAGAAATACCATGGCCTTTAAAAAAGCACATTAGAACAATAGCCTGCATAATTTTTACAAGAATTAATGAGTAAAATGTAGCAAGTGTAGTGACAAAGTTATTCACAACTAGTAGGAAAGACAAGAAACCAATAGCAACCCCATTTGATTCTAATCCAATCATCAAGGCACACAAGTTCATGAATAAATCCCACTAAACTCAATAAAATTCAGGCAAACAAGCTAAAATCCTTTCCTGATGCATCCTTCTGACAGCAGACTGCACAAAGGTCTCTAAGTTAGCTGGAAACTGGGACAGAAGGCAACAAGCTGTTCCACAGCTCTCACAAACAAATGAGTTCAAACAATCCTTTGTTTCAGCAAAACACTTGAACAAGTGCTTAGGTTCCACTGACTCCACTTGAAGTGAAGCTCACATTTACATGATTTATTCCATCAAGGCCAGCATGAATACTAAAAAATCATACTTACTCAGGTCTCTCATAGCCGAGGCTTTCTCGGATAGACCACGCAACCTGGTAAGGGGAGGTTTGCTCTGAATCCTCCAACTCTTCTCCACTGTCTTCAGACCAATCCAGCCCTAAGGGAATTGAACACAAGGAAATTAGATGAAAAGAGCATCCACCTTATATAAGCCTCTGAGCAACCTTTGGCACAAAAGATGAATGTATAGTATAGCTGCAAGTATAATTACATTTGATTAAATCATGTGGTATTCTCAATTATACAAGAAAAGCTACAGTAACAGCCCATTACAGTGTGCAAATAGCATGCACTGATTTTTGTCATAACTGAGTTTTCCTTTTAAAATTCTTACTGGCTTCTTTATCCATAAACAGTGGAAGAAAAATCACCATCCACCCACAGAGAAATACTAGTTTTCATAACCAAGTACGAGGTAAGAGAGACATCCCTGTCATGAAAAACTGACTACTTGGTAAATTTTAATACTATATGATCTAAATAGGCCAATTTCATTTCTGTTTATATTCTGACGCTTCTCTGTGCCAAAACATAGAAGAATATGAAAACTCTAAGACACAGCAGCATGGACAGAGATAGATACACAGTTACCCAGGATGTTCCTCAGCTCAGTCTCTGTAATTGCCTGCCAAATGCACATATTTAGCATGAAGAAAGAGCTAAAGGGAGAGATACAAACACTCCTGCACTTTCAGCAAGCAGCATGTTTTCACTTAATGATGATGAAGTATGATCAACTTATGGTCTGCTCCAGCAATCTCAGTTAGTCAACCTACACACAGCTGTTGGACAGGACAGCCAGAAAGAGATCAGTAAGATCTCAGGTGGAACATTTTATCTGGAACTTCATCTTTTGTAGCTTTTCCTACACTCTTTCCCACATCCAGTGAAATTCTTATCACTTTTTTGCAGCATGTGGGATAAAATCCCATTGCTGTATTTACAAGCTAGCATTTTTTGCTTTTTCATTTTCTTGTGTGCTCCTTGAAAATTGAGAGTTAAGGAGCATTTAATTTTTTGCTAAAACTAAACAAAACCACTATATCTGAGATGATTCTGAAGTCAGATGCCTTGACTCTGGGAAATACATCAGTTCTCGGTCAAGCACTTTCAGAGTTAGAGACACACACATATAAGCTCACAATACAATCATGAGGTAAGCCTTCATCATATGGAGCCAGCACTTTAACATGAATCACATATACAAGAAACCCAAATTTTCAGAAATTTCAGCATCCTAAAAACTTTATTTTTTATTTTTAGGACATACATTTGAACTAAATTAAGATACCTTAAGACATTTGATAACATGTCAGAATTCTACTTTCAACTTAAATGTTTCTTTTTCCTGTTGTCTCTTCCATAAAACAACTTAATCATTCCAAAAAGATGTCCACAATTGACAACCACATAACAAATTGTTTACCTAAAGTTTAAAATCAAAATCAGAAATTGAGTTGTTTTGCTTCTCCTGGGCACTGCAGAAAGGAAGGAATAAAATCTAATTCAGATTCAGCTATACTGACACTGAAGACTGCAGTTACATTAATATCCAATTACATGGCTCTGATGTTGGTACACATAAAACTGGCTTAATCTTTTGAAAGATTCTGTGCAGTCATCTCTAGTGCTGCCCAAATACAGAAAAGAAATCCTGAAATTCTCTGAACTGGCATACATAGTCCTTAATATTAAGGCTTATAATGAATAAATAACAATAAATTTTTCACTTTCACATAATTAATATGTAAATTCTTTTATTTTGCCAAATATAAACTGTTCTCAATGCATCCACATAGTTATGCACCTGCCTAACTGTACATGTATGGGTCTAACTGGTTTTTATTTTTACTATGCCTCTGTTTTAGGAAAATGTATTCTCTTCACCACTGGAGAATGTTAAGCACAGAAAGGGATCTTTCTTCAGTCTTTCAAAAGACAGGTCACTTTCTAAGCTATTGAGGTCTGTGACACTCAGAAATGCCTCTGGAGTTGCCATTCCTCTAAAGACCTGCACTATATATAGGACCATCAAGGCTGTTTTCTGAAGAACAATTTCCTTTGGAGACATGCTATGGGATGCTAATTATCTCCTGAACAAATAGTCAAACTATCCCACAAGTACCAAAGGGCAGATCTTAACAGCAAATTAAGAAAAAGTTAATTGAAATAGCAAAAATTACAGATGTTTGCAATTAAATAAGACATTATATAGGGAATGTCCAGATTTAGATGAACTCTTTTTATTTTAAACATCATAAATGGTGTTCCTAATTACATCACACAGATTCATATTTCCTTTTCCCTGCCAGTATTTTACTTGTTAGAAATGTACAACCTAAAACTAAGCAGAAAAGTGACTTGGGAGGGTGAGGAAGATAAAAAGGACAGATAGGTGTGTCTAGGTCTATATTCACAATCATACAAATCAGCCACAACGTCAGTTGCCTTTTCAAAGCTTACAGAGCACTACTATCATAGCAACAATTTGGTTATATTTGCTTATATTTTCACAAGCAGCTACTGATTATTATATGTAAGGGGAACACAGTGTGCAGACAAGACTTCACCCTTCCAACTACCTTCTGTAACAATGCTCTCTCCTGAAGTGGTCTTTTCCTTTTGTTCATCTATATTCTATACATAAATAAGGCTCAGTCAAGAAAAATTCTCATGTGTTCCAATCTTCCAATTAAGTCAACTGGAATTTCAAATCTGCAGAGACTGATGGGCCAAATTGCCAAACTTCTACTCGTATTCATTATGTCATGTGCACTCACCACACACCTGATGTTTCAGTCTTTGTCCACTCCTGTAGGTACCCCTGTACTACTCAAGCTGCAAACCTCCTACATGACGTCTCTATAACCTGAACGATGTTTTCTACACCTCAGTTTGATTTCTCAAATTGTTAACAGAACATTAAGAAGAATAAACAACCAAAATGCCATAAACCATTTGGGATGGGTCCAGGCATTCCCTTCATAGACAAAAAGGCTAAAGAAAATGCCAAGAGATTACATAGCTCAGGGTTATTTTGTAAGGGCCGCACAGGAATTCAGGACAGGGCTAGGAAGACATTCCCCTTGAGTCTTTTGGTTTCAGGCTATAAAGTACGGCTGCAGTGCATCCATTAGCTACTCACCTAAGTGAGGAAACAGATCAGTGTCCAGCTGCTGTTTTCGAGTGCACAGTTTCACCAGTCTCTGGAGCCGGCTCATGCAGGACGAGTGTGGAGAGAAGGCTGTGGCTTTCATGAGGACCCGGTCAGTCCTTGGCGGGTCCGTGACAGGAGCCCTGGCGGGTGGCAGGAGAGGCAGAGGTCTCTTGGTAGACAACTGCCGCGCTTGTGCTATAGTGTGTGTGGTGGGTGCCACTCCCTGCATTGGTAGGCTGGTGTTCAGAGGTTGAGGTGACTTGCAGACTATGCCCTGCGGTAGCCCTGTCGGCTTTAACGAAGCTGATGAAGGTGGCAGATGGGAGTGCTGCTGCTGCTGCAGAGGCTGCTGCTGCAAAGGTGCAGGAACGGGGCTAAAGTGCTCTTGGCGAACTTTTAAAATCTCTGTCTCTCTCTGGCGCTGACGGTTTTGAGCCAACTTGCTCTGCAACTTCTTCTTCACCGTTGCCCCTTTCTTTAGGTCATCATCCTCCTCATTGAAAGCAAAGGGGTCTTCTAATTCTGTGTCCAGGTAGTGGAGAGGAAGCCTTGCCCCTGGAGGGGAGAGGGACATCCCATCCAGTCCATTGGGCATCTTCAAGGCCAGGGTGGGCACTGTCAGACTGAAGGCCATAGCATCCATCTGATGCCTGACCTTTACGTCCTCTATGGGATCATTCTTTTTCTTCCTCTCCTTTTTCGGTATAAAGCCAAGTACCTGCAGGTGGCTGTTGCAGTACCTTTGAAAAGCAAAAGGAGTCAGACATTAACTAAACTTCCATAAGTAAAATCTGAAGACAAGACAACACTTAGGAGAAACACACACACACATCTCAAGCAAACATAAATTGAAACACAAGAAGTTTTATATGAACTGTACACAACTGCTTCTAATACAACAGGTAACTGCACTGCTTCCAAACCAGCAGGAAAAAAACTTATACAAGTGACTATTTCTAATCTTGAGATATAAGATTCTTCATGCATTATTCACAAGAGAATCACACATAATGGTTCAAAATCTTAACTCTCTAATACTGTAAACAGTCAAAATCCAAAGTGAACAAAACAAATGCCCAGTCTGATATATAAAGCAGCAAGAATGCAAGCCATTAACTGAGCAGTTCGAAAGCTCCTAAGAAAAACTACATTGAAGACTGCTTCCTTTCATTTGCCTGTTCTTTCAGTGGAAGTAGTTAACATTTTCATCAATGCACACATTGTTATTAATAATATTATTAACATTAATAATAATAATAATAATTCAACTGTAGTAGGGAGCAGTTTCTTATAAGGACAATCTCAGTAGATATCTATCTGCTATGAAAGAACACTATTTCCACTTACTGAACAAGTAGCATAAATACTTAAATTCAGTTTTAGTAATTTAACATGATGAATTTTGAAGCCAGAGGATAAGCTGAAAATTCTTCAATAAAAATCTAGTTTAAAACAAATTCTCTGCTGCTAGAAGCATTTACACAATGGCAGAAATATGTATATGTACAATCCACAAGCATGGATTTTAAGTTCTTCTAATACGAAAAGCTTTCAAAGTCACGCTATTAAAAGAAAAAAGAAAGCAAACAGGTCTTAGAAAATATGTCATGAAAGTAAAAATAATTACAATTTATGCCACAGATAACAGACTAAAAAGTAAGCAATTAACTTTTGTTTGATTGGAACCAGCATGTGACAGAAATTTAGGAACCATGATGTGATCCCTTTCCCGCAGAGGCAGGCACTCCTACCTCTGTAGAACCCACCAACAACCAAAATTTGCCCTTGCAGAATCCCGTCTATAAATTACAGCCTACAGATGACCAAAGATACAAGGAAAGAGTGATGTCTGCATCAAGGTAATTATGGACAATATAATTAAATACCCATCAAGGTATTCTTTAAAATCTGATCAGTATGAATCTGAGAACAGTAACTTATGCTGAAAAAATAGGTTAAAATTACATTATTTCTGGTCTTTGTGGAGCAAAAAATGACAGAAAAGCCCAAAACAACCCCCCCAAACGGTTTAGCACTTCAGTTTAGTCACTTTCAACTTGTCGACCCATTTCTAAAGAAACAATGTGTGAACAGCTCTAAAGGGTCCTTAAAAGGGAAAAAAAGAGGAAGCAAATTCATTTATGCTCTTTAATAGTCTCCATATATGTAGCTTCTTGAGAGACCCACACTCCTAAGATTTCACAAATCAGAAAAGGCTGAAAAACACTGCTACTTATTATTGCCTAAATAATTTCTTCATTACATTATGTTGCAAGTAATAAATAAACCTAGATGAGGCAAGCTAAAACCCAGCAACTTGTGTAGTCCTTATTAGAACACACTGGAATACTGTAAATTCATGAGATGCACTTCTAAAAATAAAATTATATAATGAGGGCTCAATAAAGCTTCCCTTAAAGTCAACAAGCGCTGTTTCCATATTTAAAATTAAGCCCTTTTTAAATATTTTGTTTGAACAGTTACCACAGCACTTTTAGTATGACAGAAGAAAAAAAAAACAATAAACAGACTAAACAAACATAAGGGAATTCTTTTCCCTCTTATGCCAATAAAAAGAGTGTTTTGCCCAATGCAAATGTTTCCCTTATATTGTTCAGAACTTAAATTATTGACATCCTGTGCTTGTGCTGATGTGAGGAGGTAGAACTGCATAGTCTGTTTTCATTGCAAAAACAGTAAGAAAAGAAATAGAAAAGGTGAGTAAGTCTGTGGAAAGGTAATAAGCTTGCTAAGATTCTCTGAGTTTTAGGCTATTAAGGGTTTGTCTTGTTCATTTAACTCAAACAGAATCATTCTTACATGGCAGAGAATAAAGCATTGGCTCTTACAGCTGACCATGCTGCATCACTGAGAGCCAACTGGCTCCTCTGGGCACAAACCTACAGATGCCAGGCTACAACACTCAGATTCCAGTACACACTGACTTGGCTCTGTCAACTCCCTGTCTTCCAGTACAACCAATGCTGTTACACCTTGGACTAACAGGGACAAGAAGAAACCAGGAAGAGCAGTTCAGTCTTCTCTGGGTAAAGAAGACTGCACACAAGCAGTTTTGGCTAGGCATAGCTCTCATCAGCACCACTTCAGCCTTGACCCTGTCAGGCTCTTGCTAGCCCTGTGAACAGCCAGAGGGGCATGCACCCACATTTCCCCATCCTGCACATTCCAGGATGGCTCTTTACTTGGCCCTGGCCTAAATTGGCTCTGACTTCAGGCAGTGCTGCAGAGTCTGCATCAGTAGTTCAAGCTCCATGGAAGTCAGATTATGGGGAAGACAGGAATCAAACCTGCAAGTGCTTTTAACAGCTCTGAGCATGAAACCCATTAGGGTCCAGCTGGCCCTACAAGAGCCAGTTCTGAAGAGCCAGTCTAAGAGGCTCAGTTTGTCACCTCTATAATCTGTCTCTGAGTTATGCTCAGCTGACAGTAACACAGTAAGTATCTAATATAGGTTTTTCCCCCTTTCTCATTCAGCACCAAAGGCACTTATTCTGTGCAGGTAAGGTCAAATGAAGTCCACAAACATGGTGGGTCGATATCCATTAAAATTATCATAACATGAAGCACAAAGTGTGATGGGCTCTGAAGACTTCAGCTGGACGGTTTGCCGCATCCACTGGGAAGGCAAAATTCAGATAGTGAGGTTTTCTACGTACAAATGCATTCTGCTTCTTAGTACACCCCAGTTTGGTATCAATTTCCATCACTTACTTTAAAGAAGATCCAAATAAACTGGGGACCAGCTTGTATATTAACAAAATATTTAAAGATTCTCTTAAGTGAGGAGAATTAGAGACAAAATAGTGTTTAACCCAACTAAATTGTAGTAAACCTGTATTTAGAAATCAAGTTGCATTTCATTATCTTTGTGTATATCTAGTTAAGAAAGAAGTAGGAGATACATTCAGAGAAAACAGATATACAACCCATGTATCATCCCACGTATATATATATTCTTCAAAAAAACAAGATAGTTAATAGAAAAATTAGACTTCAAATAAGGAAATGAAGTCACACACTATTAACAGATTTAATTTGTAGAATATTAATGGTTAATAGGAAATCTAATCTAGATGCTACCACCTTTGTGGCTGGTAGCATCTCATTTGTCTGGGGTCAAGTGATAATTCTTAATTATATGTGGACAAACAATGAAGTTTTTGACATATAATGCATGAATCTTCTTGAAATACTTTTATTTTTAAACTCTCCAAAAGTATAAAAGAAGATAGCTGCCAGAGCATCATACAGCCTGCTTCTGACCATGCACAGTTACATGTCTAAAACTGTGACAAAATGACCATCTGACAGTAATTCTGTACACAGAAAATTAAAAGCTATGAGTGAAAAACTCAGACTGCAAACGTCTTTATATTGAACAGAGTGTGAAAAAAGTCTTCTAAGAAACAGATACAGGTTTCCCTGCCAAAAAAAAAATTTAGAACAGCCACAGTCTCATTGCTAGTATTCATTAAATGTTATTGTTAAAATTAAACTCTGTCCTGAGAAACAGTCTTTTAAAATATTCTTTCAAACTATCACATCCTCTCATTTGAAATTAAAAGTTTATTTTCTCCTTCAGACACCTGCTGTCCTCTTCAAGTACTGTAATGTGACACTCGACATGCAATTGAATTATTCTAATATAACATACACCAGATGTCATGACCACACTTCACTTTAACTTGAGAAAAATCAAAAAGAACAAAGTGTGAACTCAATTCAAGGTGTAAAGAAAAATCAGAAGTTCCATGGGAACATATGAGACATAAAAAAGTGTCATTAAGTACTATTACTTCTATTGTTTTTCAGTATGACCCCTGGTAAACAGGAACTCTCTCAGCCAGCTCTTGCATCTGAAATTACAGCATACCATTTGTGCTAACAATTTCTATGATCATTTCTCTGAGCTTATTTCCAAAGAGCCTCAGTTGTTCAGTAGCAAAGAAACACTCGCTGACTGTCAAATTACAGCTTAAAGTTATTCATCTTGTGCCATTTGAGCATTTGCCCTACAGCTTTTGACAAACATTCATGTTTTTTTCTCACTTCATCAGCCTCCTCAGCTGAAATGGCAGGTGAAGTGCAAGTTAATTTAGAGCACAGTCCAACTGTTGTTTCAGACAAGAGAGGGAGCTGTGAGCTGAGAAGGAAGTTATATGTAGGGCACAGTGGGAACTCTGCTAATAATGCAAAAGGTTAGTGAATGGCAGCTAATAATGTGAAAGGTCAGAGAATAGTGGGTTGATGTTTTTTGGCATATTTTGTTCATATTTTAGGTTTAAAAAGGCATTTCTAAGAGAACAGGACTCAGATAGTTAACCCACACATTAATAAAACACTGTGTTATTGGTAAAACCTGCAATGACAGCTCTGAAAAATAAAGTCATCTATAGATGGTAGACAAGGTTAGACAAATTCTGCTATTTCAGCCCAGGCAGCACTGATGAGACTGGCGTTCAGGAAGTCTTAAAGAGCAAGGAAGAATGCCCTTGTGGTTACCGTATGGGCTGCAATTCAGGAAATCTGCTTTTAATTCCCAGCTCTCAACAACTTCAAGGACTATATTTTGCAATGAATTTAATACCTGGGCATTCTGGGCATTTTCATTTGGGCAGAGAGGGGGAGTGAAATAAGGGAAGCAAAGAAGAAAGCCAGCTACTTTCCCAGCTGGCTCATCAGTTATCAAGTAATATTTATTTTATTCCAGTAAAACAACACTACAGATAAGTACCAAATCACCAACACCGAATCGTAATTCTGGATTTGTCCCTATGTGCCACTGCTCCCTGTGTCCAGAAGATAATAATTTTCAACTGCTGGTCCTGAAAAAGCAGACGGAAGTGTGCTTTTGGCACTGCTGGCTAAACAAGCCAGCCTTTCTAAGAACATGTACTGTGAGTGACAAAGCAAATCAGTTAAAACAGCTGATATTGTGTAGCAGGTTTGATCCACAGTTTATAGTGAATTTGAGAAAAGCAAGGAACTCTCCCATAAACTTCCCTGGGATTAAGTCACTGCCCTCTCACTCAGAGGCAGTTGACTTCCACGGAAAAAAAAATAAAGCTTACTGGTCTTAAAACAAAATCCTCAAAGGACATCCTGGAATACAATTCACTCAGGCCAGTTCCTCCCTCATCCTGAAACCAGGCAGCAACTTAAATACAATGCCACGGCCACTTCCCACTTTGCAGAGAGGAAACCACAACTCACCTACGGTCCTCAGACTTGGGGATGGGGTTGGTGCAGCGTTGGCTGTTGTACTTGGCCACATATTCACATTGCTTGAAGGGGGCAGTCTTGTCCTCCAGAACGTGTCTGATACAGAAGGCGTAGCCGTTAAGTCGCCTCTGCTTGCACAGTTTGGGGCTATATGAGCACAAGGGCTTATTGTCAACCTCAGAGAAGTGTATGTGTTTGCCTTCATACATCACGTGACTCTATTCCTTGTGAACATCAGCTGAAAGAACCAAAATATTGAAACAAATCACATAAGAGAAGAAAAACTGCATTCAGTTCTAGGCTGTGTGTTTCATTTTGGCCAGAAAGAAGGACCCAAAACAATACCTGATTTTAAATCTTCTGTACCATGTCAATGTTAGGAGAGAGCCCCAAGGACACCACTATCCTGGAATGATGATGAACCAAGATGAAGCAGATTGTCTAAGGAAAATATCAAAAGGGTCAATGTCAGTCAGAATAAAACAGGTATTACTACAATAAGTAATGTACATGCAGTCACCAAGCCTGTGGTTTGGCTTGCATTCAATAAAAAAACCGTAGAATAGTTTTCAATCAGTAGTCACACATCTTTGGAAAATACAAAAGAATTACTGGGGAAAAGAAAATTCTACTGCCACCACACTTAAATCACTTCAACAGAACTCCACTCATCTACCAGAAAGTGATGAGAAGTTACAAGTTGAAAAAGGTTAAGTGTCAGATTAGATCACTTGCTTTCACAAATCAAGCTGAAAGATGATTAACCCATTTGATTGCAGAGGGTTTACTTCAAGGTATCTTTGCTTACAAAACCACAGCAGACTGTCTTTGCTCTGCAAAATTATTTTGCCAGTCAGTGCAACAAAACACTTTTTTAAGAAAAGCTTTCTTCACCACACCTGATGATCAGTCTTTCGGATCTTGTAGCTGTTTACAATTTCTGCAAGCATCCATATGCAGTGCTTCCTGAGGTCATCATGGTTCTTCAAAGTTTATCCTACCTCTCTGTACTTTTTTTAGGGAAATGCAGGCATTAATACCAGTCAGTACTCCCATCAGTGCCAGAAGGGATAAAATGTCAATTCAGCAAGAGGCTGGGTGGGGTTCCCCCCTAATGTAATTTTCTACAGTGCAAATCCATGCAACCAAAAGGTACTAATTTTGGGAGCTGAAAAAGAGAGGTCTTTGGCAATCATCTTTTTTAAAAAACAAACGAAGCCCCCAAACCATCCCAAAGTAGTTTCAAAAAAAATTAACAGTATATATATTCTGCAGCTACTGTGATACACTAAGCTTAACCTGCAAAGGGTAGTTTTTATTCAGAAAGGTCATCCTGAAGCACTGTAATGAACTCTTTTGAACACTGTGTATTCATTCAGTACTCAGTTCAGTTTCATATGTTTTATACACCAAAGAAAGGAATGTTCAGAGGTGATATTCAGGAAATATGTAATAAATTATAGGCCCATGACAAATGTACAGATTACCATGTCAATGAAATTACTTGTTCCTGAGGCCCAAAATGGCAGAGCAGAATTACAAGGAGGAAGCCTATACAGACTTTGCAGGAAAGATGTACTTTCCTCTTGTAAAGGTACAAGCCTCCAGCTTCTGCTGTAAAAAAACGTACCATGAGAAAATGAAAAAGCACTACAGCACTGGGGGATCTAACAAAACAATTTTAAGTCATTAGGGCAAAACAAAACACCCTATCCCATAGAGTAAACAGCATAAATCTGGCCTTCATTAGCATATACCTAGCTTTAGAAGCAGAAAGACAGAAGAGTACTAAAAGATTTAAAAACACAATTAAAATTCTTGGAACAGCTGTTCATGCACACATGCAACATACAGAGCATATGAAGGGAGACAGGTGCTACAGAGTGTAACTACTGCAAGTGACCTGCACAATCATTTGACAATAATGGTAACTTTGTATTTCCTCTTGATACACATTTTCCCTTTCCATGAACCCAGGAAGAAGCCAACCCCAGAAGCAGGGGTCTCGCTTTGCTCACACCAGAGAGCCACAACATAAGCACAGACACCTAATCCAGTTCCAGTCACTTTTCTCAACTTTTCTCAAGGCATAGAAGCACATAACACTATATATATATTTGAAACCAACCAATCATTGGAGTATGACTTCACACAACACATCAGTCTTAAGAACAAAAAAATTCATTGTTGACTGTGCCCTCCAAAACAACAGAATGGGAAGAGGGAACAATCTCTTCTTTAGCATGTTAAGGACCAAATATTCCTTTCAGTCACCTTGGCTCAGGCAGATACTGACATACTCTTCAGTATTATTCAGCAAAAACACGAAGGAAAAACATAAATCCCAGGGGAACACGACTCATACAGGAGTTGTGGTCAGTGTTTGTATCCCATATGTTTGAGAGATGGACTCTTTTATTACTATGACAGCAAAAGTAATCAAATGAGTCTTAACTACTTGCAGCTCACACACACAACACTGACAGAAAGCCTTCTGCTGGAGACTCTGCTTCTCTCAGTTTATCAAAGCTTGTATTAGGTGGAATACTGGACTGGACATAAAACTTGAAAGACCAAGTGTATCTTGCAACTGGGGAGACCCACATGTTGCTCTCTATTTTCTTCTGGTTTAGTTATCACCATCTTTTAAACTACCACTGTCATGCTTTGCAGAGTTCCTGATGGATCACTAACTTTCTCCTCTTTAGTACAACCCAGCCATATTTTTTTCTGAAGGTTAGCAAGCAATAGACCAAAGAAAAAGAGTTCCTCAGGATGGCTCCAAAGTAAACAGTGAGAAATGCATACCTTGTGTGCCTCCATTAAGCTTCTGTAAAGAAACTGCTCCACAGTTCCCAGCCTCTATAATCCTAGATTTATTCTTGTGGCCACAGTCTTATTTTTGGATTTAACTCATAATTAAGTCTTATTTTTGCATTTAACTTGACTGAGTCAAGGCAGGCATAGTATTTCACTTCTCAGTTGTCTGAGAGATACAGGGCACAAGGACAATGCCATATGAAAGATTCACACAAAAACAGTGACAATAATCCCAAGGAAACCAACAAGCATGAATGCAAGTTTTTGGGTCTATATATACACTAAGAGAAGCTCATGCAAATATAACCATGTTGAAAATCCTGACAGTAATCAATTAGTGTATCTAGAGTGCAAGGAACAAGAAAGCAAATAAACGTAACAGCCAACCAATCCTATATTTAAAAAAAACACGGCAATTTTCTCAAACTTACAATTATATCTTTATTGGTAGATTCTTAAAGACTCCCCAAAAGAAGACATGTCACTATGTGGATATACACCCAGGATCGGAAACTGTAGCTGGACTTAATCTAAAATGAGCTTTTTTTTTTTCTTTTTTAATTTCCATGGCAAACCATGGAAGAGTGTGTGTGTGTGTGTATAAATATATATATAAAAATAATGAGGACACTTAAATCTCTTCATTCTGACTTCATCTGATGCAGTGTTTTATTTTTAACAATTTACAGGAGTTCTTAACTGAGCTTTTTGCTGCTATGTAAAAAGTAGCACAAGCATGGAATACGCACATGTCACTTAACTGAAGAGAACTGAAACTACACTTAGCTAAATAGTGGGTGGGGGAAAAATTATTTTTGTCCCACAGGATTCAGTAAGAGATGACGGAAACACGGACTTCCCCTGGAAAAAGCAAATGCTTAAGCAGCTGTACTTCACTACAAAAATATCAGAATACAAAACTTTCTGGAAGCTGTTTTCAGTTTTGCATTTATACTCTACATTGAACATGTAGGAAAGTTCAACAGAAAAATAAATTATGCCTGCATGTGCTCAAACTAACTTTAGCCACAACCTGTGAATGAGAAACCAGAAGCTGCTTCTTGAGGAACCTAGATTTTCCTTAAACAATTGATTCTAAATAAAAGACTTTGAGCTGGTCAGAAACAACAGGGCAAAGAACAGAAGGTAATCCAAAAATGCATGCCCTTGCCAAATGATGTAATATGTGACTGAGGTTAAAAAAAAATCATGGCAGGGAATAAGGTAAATACAGAGAAGTCATACCAGATCACACAATACTGCAACTAGGGGGTACCTGATGAAGTTAGTAAGAGATTGACTCAAAACATACCAAAGAAGTACTTCTTCATTTTCACTACTCACAGATAGTGAACTGCTGGAGCTTGCTGCCACATGAGACTATGGAAGCAAACCGTACCATCAGGCTCAAAAAGGTAATAGAGAAGTTCACTGACAACGGGGACAAAAGTAATCCACCCGCTAGTATGACAACTATTTAACAGTTTATTATTTAACAACTATTGGTGGTGGAGAAATAAGAGAAGAAAGCACTAAAAAAGTGTCTGGGCGTTCATGCCCTTCCTAAGTAGCATCACTTATTTCTACTGCCCAAGACAGAACATTTAGCTGGATCCAAGCTAATTTGACCCCACAGGGTATTTTTCACATTCTTACGAGGTTATCACTAATATTTGTAACTTCATAACACATTCACTTCTCCCCTTGTCCCATTTTTTATTCTTGAGCAGCTGACTGGAAGAAAATCTCCTCCCTCTGGCTAAAGTCTATCTGGACATGTGAAGAAGAGTAACAAACTTAGCACCCCAGCAAGGCTTTATAGCGAGGACAGGCGGGACACAAGCAAAGACACACTATGAGACATCAGCACTTAGGAGCTGAGCTATTTGTCCTGTTGAGTGCAGCCACTGGTATCCTGTAAGACAACTGATGGTAGTTTGCACAATGACTGCAAAAAGGGAAATTAAAGATTTCAATACACACAGGTTCACATCTGTCCAACTGCCAATATCTACTATCACCCTCTGGAAGAAGCAGTACTGCTTTTAGTACTGGCTTTTTGGTACAGGCATAACCAATCAGCTCCCTTGCAGTGCACATCAGCTCCAAAGACAACACAGTCGTAGCTCTGCACTCCACATACCCTCTTCCAAGAGAGTTAAACAGTCCTTCAGAGAGGCTGGAAAACAGCGCAGCAGCAAACTTTGGAGCATGATCTTTACTATAACCATATCCAAGCACCAGCATTATGTCATACAGAAATCTGGTACCTGACATTGTGAGTAGTCTACAGGGAAGTTAATGGCTTACTCACTAATAGAAAGCCCAAAGCACTAGAGCCTCAAAACTCAGATCGGTAATTTTGCACAAATGCTGTGCTGAAAATATTAGAGTATTTTAAATCATGTGGGTTGATACGTTCTTAAACATATGCTCAGAACTTGACATTCAGTGTACGTAAGACCCTTTTAGGCAATGGAATCCCCAAATGCATTGTAAATTGCAAGGCAATTATATGCTGGTGGTTAAAAGATGTATAATTAAGAGGACTGAGCTCAGAGCTTCACACACTGCATCCAAACAAAATCCACAACTACAGAGGTCTTTACTGTGTTGTTTGCATTTGCTAATACTATCCTAAATTTCATGTTAAATTGCTTAGTGTGTTCATGACATCACACAGACAAGGTACAATCATTTCCGTACGTTCCCAAAACCATCAGCTTGGAGCCAGAAGTAGAACACGGATCTACAAGAATCTCAGCTTCTCCACAAGCGCAAATAATATAAATAGTAATTTTGTCATTTCCTCTTGACCAAGGAAGAACAAGTACTTGCCACTGTCAGACCCATTTCCTGAAACTGAGCAGACACACGGAATGCAAGATGATTGGAAACATGGAATTTCATCTATTCCAAGATGAACAGAAGCCATAAAATTCATGATAAAAAGACATGCACTTAAAGCTATTTTATAGCAAAACTTTTCAATCAGTATTAATAAAAATATATTTCTAAGTATGAATTAAAACGTTAATTCTTTTTATTTCATAGCAACTAATACCTCTTGTTGAAATGTTTTGTTCTATCAAGAGAAGCTGTACCACATCTAATTGTGATCAACATCTACATCACAAAGTTGTCTCTTCTGTCCCTATGCCATGATCTTACCATAAGTTTGGCTTAGATCTAGTCTTTTAACAGCTCAGTTCTATACTACACTCAGCTACCAAACCAAGAATGCTGTAATTGTGGAAACAAGAATCTTTTTGTCAGTAAAAGCACTCAAATCAAGACAGGGAACACTGGGGAGCAACCAAAGTCAACTACAAGAGTTCCTGTAAAGAACACTTTTATTAATTAGAGAACAGTCCTTACTCAGGAAGGCCTCTGAAATGCAGGTACTGCAATATACATGCAAATACCCTGACAGATCAGGGCGTTCAACATGTTAAGATCTTACAAAGTATTTTTAGTTACCACCTGGAATAGTAGTTTGGACTACTTTTTTTTCGTATGTTAAGATCTACCTAGGAAGAAAGAATCAATATTGCCCTCATTCTGCCTTTTTAGAAAGCTTATTACTCCAGTTCTGGCAAAAGGCAGTTTACATTGTATAAGGACATCCAATATATTAACAGAAAAGCAGCACAATGTTTCAGGCAACACTGGTAAAACAGATGATGTTTTAGAATATAACACAATAAATACAGAATTAAACTTAAGCATTATTCCTAATAATAGCCATAGCTAGAAAACTTACAGACTTGTAACTAGTTACAATCAAGAGCAGAAAACATAACTACGAAGAGGAAAAAAAAGTCTTTGCTCACAAACTGAACCCCTTTTGTTTTCCTACACCAAATGAACTTAAGCAGGAATTTTCATTTCATCTGATTCACTCATCTGTACCTCACAGTACCTTAAGAGAAAACCTGACAAAGATAGCCCAAACTCTAAAAAACAACAAACACTTAAAGACTCTGAATTTTAGAAACTTCTGAGGATTTTTAAAGAAAAAAGGACTTACGCAGGAAAATTTGTAATTACTGCCAGGAGTACATTTCTATAGATTTCAAAAAGGAATTTCCTAAACATGCCTATTCCTGACCTAAGGTTCAAGATGGGCTCTGTCTCTTGAAAGTCTTTTGAACAAGGATTTCTCTATTTGAGCATCTCAGACCCCAGTCCTCCTATCAAATCCTCACAGGAAGGCTGTCACACACACTTATTTCAATGCAGTTATAAACAGGCCTGGGTTTTGCCAGGATGAGCGGGGCTTTAAAGAGGCGGCCTTCAGATACAGCAACAAATGGACCATTCAGGACATTGCAACATGGCAAAAATGTACTTTAAAAACATTATCGCAAATACCTGAGATAAAGCAGAGATGAAGCACACCACAACACACCTTGCATCTGTACTTGAGGGAAAAATAAGTCCAAGTCTTTTATTTATTCATATAACAGACAACCTGCCCTTCCATATGAGGTTAAAAAAATACCTTTGTCTTATTTTTAGTCCCAATACTGCAAAGACAAATAAGCTTATTTTATCACAATATAATATCATTCTTGCTTCAGTAGGAATACTCAATAAATAAACCAATAGAGCTTCTCACAGAGGAGCCTTTCTGCAGGTATAAGCTATTGGAGTTTCAGTGTGGTCTTGCAATAAATTTGTAGCTCCTGATGATTTACCATACCATGAGAACATGGTATACACAGTTCTGTGGGACCAGGCCCTACACACAAATTCATTCACTCATCCCAAAAATACTGAACATCAAAATAACCCTCACTACATAAATTTTGTGTTGCTTTCTGTAAATAATTTAGCTTTATAATTAATAAAACTTGTGTGATCTTTGTATATATTGCAAACAATTCATGCAAAAGGCTGAATGTCACCAGGTTGTGATAGCTTCATAAAAAACACGAGCACTGCAGTTTGGCCATCAGCAGTGGTACCTGTGGGTATGGCCTGAGCATGAAACAGTGCCAGCAGAGGTGAGCCCATAGGGGAGGGTACCTGTCCCCGGGGGAACGGCGCATTGCCCTAAATTTGCCAATTTTATTTTTTAAGTCTCCCAATCCTCAAAAACTGAAAGGACTTAAAATAAACCTGCATTGCATGTTGTTGAGTAACAAAGTTAGAACTAACTCTCTATGTATTTTAATCACATGGTATAATATAAGGCTTTAAGGTGAGCGTCATTGTCACTTCCAAAATTCATTTGAGGTTGCTTGTACAAAACCATTATCATTTTGACCTAAAAGACACATTAAGGAATATTTGACCAAAACACGCCACCTCCCGCACTAGAAACCGGAGCTATTTCACCTTGGGGGTGAAGCACGTTGGTGGGTCTTCCAGTGCACTCACTTCACAACTACCAGACGTTCTTTTCCCTGAAAAAAAGGATCCTTTCATTTTCAGTCCTGGGAGGCAGCAGCACCTCACACAGACCCTCCCCAGCTCAGCGGGACCCCAGCCCACAGGGACAGTGTGGGTGCCCACTGGGACATGAGAGGGGGGCAGACACAGCCCCTGCCGACTGGGGCTCCGGCGGCGATCCCCTTCCCGTGGCTGAGGTGCAGGCGGGCTGTGGCTCCTGTCCCGCTAACGGCTCCTGGGACACTGGGGTGGCCGAAGGACCCCGGCCCGGCCCCAGCAGGGCTCCGGCAGCCGCCGGCCCCGGCGTGTGCCGGGAGCAAAGCTGCGGCCAGGGCAGCCCCTCGCCCCTGCCCCTGTTCCCTGCTCCGGGGGCCGGCCCGGGGCCCCACGTGCCGGCAGCTTAGGGGGCGGGGGGGGGGGGGGGGGGGGGACACTCCGAGGGCTTCCCCGCACCCCCAAAACCACCCCCCACTCCCTCCCAAAAAGTTGTGCGGCGAATCCACCCGCCGCCGGTCCGGCCGAAGGGGGTCACCGGCGGGGGGAAAAGGGGGGACGGGACGGCCGGGAGGGAACCTGCGGCCGCATTCGGAGGTGCCCCCGCCCCGCCAGCACCGTCCCCACGGCCACGGGCGGGGGGTGGGCGGCGGCGGCGGTACGGGGGTAAAGCACCCCAAAAACGCGGCGAAACTTTCCAGGCCGCGGCCGGCGCAGCCCCGCGGGACCGGCACCGCCTCCACCGCGGCGGCCCGGCAACGGGCCGGGGGAGGGGGTGCCCCCCCACCCCGACACCGCTCATTAAAAGTCATTTCGGCAAATTAATGCCGCCCCCATCTCCCCGTCCCGCGGACCCCTCGCCCCGCGCGGGGGGCGGGGGGGGGGCTTCGGGGGGGAAGAACGGCCCCAGCCGCGGCGCCCCTACCGCCTCGCCCCAGCCGCCCGGCCCCGGCAGCGGCGGGGCTCGGCCCGCTCTGGGCCCGGGGCCCGGCGTGGGGGGCCCGGCGGGGCGGGGAGCGGAACGGCCGCGCCGCGCCGAGGCCTAGCGCCCCCCCGCCCCCGTTCTCCCCCGCCGCCCTTCACCTCCCGGGCAAAGGCGCCGCGCCCCGACCCTCCCGCTGGGCCCCGGCAGCCGTCTCACCCCCTCCGGCGCTCCTCCCGGCGCCCGAAAGCTTCAAAAACCCCCCTGTCTCCCCGCACCCCCTACTGCGGCCTACGCCGCTTCGGCCGATCCCCGGCCTCGCGTAGCCCGCCTCCCCGCCCGCCCTGCACCCTCCGCACCGCCTGCCGCGCTACGCGAGCCCGGGGATGCAGGCCGGGCCTGGCTTACCTTTCCAGCTGCTTTTTTTTCCCTCCTCTCTCTCCTCTCCCCCCTTTCCCTCTGTTGGGCTGACAGATCAGAGTTTCCTCCCCAGCAGAGGGACTGGGAATGTGCTCGGGCTCTGTGCTGAGGAGCTGCTGCCCCCCGTCTCTGAGAAGATCCTGCTTTTTGTGGGGAGGAAGCTTTGGGGGCTCTTTTATTATTTTAAAACTACAAAGTGCTCAGAGGGTAGGTGATTATTAAGGGGAATCCCTGAATATATTCTCCAGCAAAGAAGGCAGGGCTGCTGGGGCTGCTCAAGAAGAGAGCCAGCAGCCTCCTATAGCACCACTACAGGCACCGAGAGGACATAACATCAGAGAGCGGCTCCTCTGCCCTCCAAAACAACAACTTTCCTACCATCTTGGAGGTAGTAGAGAGGGAGAGAGGGAGGGGGAAAAAAGTAGAGAAGGTTTTTATAAAGTGCCAATTTGAAGGAGGGAGCCAAATGGCCAAACCAAAATATTTTATCATTTGTGTGACTTTTTATTTTAAATAAAAATTAAATAGAAAGGCTCCTGGCTGAAGAATTTTATTTTTTTTAATAACCTGTAAAGATCAACTCTCTGGAAAAAAAATTAAAGGAGGTACGGTAATTTTTTTTTTTTTTTTTAGTAACTTCGTTGTTCTTAAAGCCATGTAAGTTTTTTTCTGTATTTATAAAATCGTAACTATTTTGTCATTGTATGATGGTTCTAAAAATTAATGTGTAATTGTGAAAGTTCGCTTAACTTTTTTTTGGTACTTGTAGCCTTAGTAACAGCTGAGATTGATGTCGGATAGTTTGGCGTAACTGTACCATTACGTCTTTCTATCTCTCAAGGCATTGTAAATAAAATTAGATATACATGTAAAAAAAAAAAAAAAAATTTTAATTTTTACTTTTTATTTTTTTCTAGAGTAGGCTATGTAGAGAAACAATGGGGGATTTAATGCGAGTGAGATGAACCTGTGGTAGATATCTGAGAAATTGTGCTGTCATAAATTTAGCATTGTCTGCCCTTAAGGATGGGATGTGAGAAAACAACTCATAGCAAGACTTTTGGGGGCAACAGTTGAGTTTTGCCTTTAATATTTTCAAAGCACTTCACAGCCTTCTAAAAATCTGTTTCGGTTCTTTTCAAGTTACTGTTTTGATTTGGCGGCTTTGTTCTTGATATTTATGAATATTATTCCTAACTTACTTACAGAGTTGAGAAATGCTATAAATTTATACTAAAGTGTGTTGTAATACAAATTAATAGTATTTTTCTTTGTTGTAGATTCTTTTGTTTAATATATTGTACAAAATATATTAAATGCTGTCAAAACAATGTCAGATGCTGTAGTCTATCTATAGGTGAAGACACTGATCACTGTATTCAGCAGATCTGTGATGGTTCTTGAAGCAGTATTATGCACAGCCCTATTCAGAGATGAACTGTAAAGATGTCTTTTTATTTGTCCCAAAGGAAGAGGAAATAATTAGGAAACTAATGAGCTAAACATTAGGTTTTTTCCATTGTAAAAATTATTCAGGTGGTATAGACTAATTGAACTGCAGTCAGATTAAGGTCATATGGATGAAAGTACTGAATTACTTAGTATATTATCAACCTCTTCCTCTCCTCTCCCAAATCTAGAATAGATTGGTTTAGTTCAATTCTTGTAATCTTAAAAAGATAAATAAATAGAATCCCGTATTTTAGGTACATCCTCATTTCAAATCATACTTTTGAGTTTGCCCAGCCTGCTTCCTGAGCGTAGTTCATGTGTTCATAGTGGGTTTTTCATTTAGATAAATAGGTTTTAATTAAAGTATAATTAAAAGTCAACTGATCTTTGTGTCAAACTGGTTTTGTTTAGCAGAAGTTTTTTTAGATTATGTTTATTCTACCTAGCTCATTTTAATGATCCAGAGTGTTGTGTTCAATGGAATTGTTGCATAGGAGGTGTCTTTCCGTTATCTGATTTTTTTTCTGGTTTTTCAGTTATTAATCTGTTAAATGCATAGTTCTGCTGATGTTAGAAAACAACAAAGAAATCCAAATATGTTGCTCCTATATTGTATTTCAAAAGAGTTTGTATTTTGTATAGAAGTATTGCAATAATTAGGGTCCTTCATAATTTTACCAGTCAGTATTGTATGCTTCGGAGCATGAAGCATGTTTATTCTTTTTTGTAAGCTGTTTCAACAAAAACTACTTCTATATCCTATACCTAAAATTCATTGCAGGAATGACAGGGATTACAAATGTTGGTCAGGTATGGGATGATTGAAAAACCGCAAACCCTTTGAAATATTGCAAATAAATTATCTCAATTGATTTAGGAATTCAACAAATGCAGCATAAACTAGTATTTCCTTTTCTTCTAAATAGACAGATATAGGGCCAAAGTCTCAGACTCTCGTTTTGCAAATGCTTGCAGGCCTTACTAACATTAATTCAGAAGTGTTTGAAGGATCACTCTGTAATTCCTTGCATAAAACTCCTACCAAATTGGCAGGATTTTGCTAGACTACCAAATTCAAGTTTCTGTACCAAGTGAATTCTTCTATCAGTCATTGCATTAAACAAGAGAATTGCTACTTTCAACTTAATTCAGTAGTTCAGTATAATTCAGATACAGTTCAAGTTCTCTTCATTGGGCTATTAAGGTGGTTTTGTGTTTTTGGAAGAGAGGCACACCATGAACAACTAATCTATCCTGCATCTCTCTGTGGTACACTTGAGAATAACTTTACTAAGCACACTTAGTATATCGGAATTGTATTTTTTAAATGGGGTGCAGATGATTCAGCATTTTAGATAAATGGCTATGAATGCACTTGAGAAGCTGAGCATAGAAGCAGTATTAAACTTTTTATGTGTTGGGCTTTTCAGATACTGAGTTTATTCAGATTACTTGCCTGCCTAAATTTAAACATGCATCATCATTATACGTTTTGGTGACATCCTGAGATCTCTCTGATATGTTTTTATTGTGAAGCCAGAAGCTTAATGCCAAGCAAAAGAAGCATTTTGTATCTGGAAATTGGGAATAGGAAAATTTCAGATGGGATACTTTTCATATCTTGTACAAAAAAAAAAAAAATCCAGTCTTTTTAAGGAGGAGAAAATAAAGAGGAAAAATTTGCCAGATCTTGGTTGGGTGGACTATTGTGTAATCATTTAACAGAGAAATTAAAATTTGTATTTTATTTAACAAAACTTTATCTGAGAGTAATTTGCTTTTCACTAACTTACTAAGAGATGCAAATATTATTTTAATTGTTTTGCTGAAAATAAAATGTTTCACGGTAATGACCTAAAGGAACGGTCTGCTAGCTTTAGTAATGTAGAATGAAATGATTTTTAAAAGATTTGCTTATCTTTATGGTCAAGACTCTTAAGTTGGGACATATGTTATTTTGATGGGTAGAGCAGTGCTCTGAAATTACACTGGAGAACAAATTGCACTCTGAATCTTCTGTAGGAGGACAATGTGTAAACTCAAAGCACAAAGGGTTCCCTGTGCAATATCCAGAATTGTATTCTGAAACTTCCATTTCTTCAGAATGGGTCTGTGTGCCTTTATGTAAATTTGCCTCATCCCTGGACCAACTGCTCCATCCACTAAACTTCTTGTACACTTGAGCACAGAGAGGTCAGAGAAGATTAATGTTCTGTAAATCACAGGTTCTGGCTAATGAGGCATTCTGTGCTGATGTGTCTCACTTGTGTTAGTAGTGAGACAGAGGGCAGTGACGCAGTGAATAAGCTTTCTGAGTCTAATAAAGCAATGAAATAGGTGCTTTAGGTTGTACACAGGTTACTGGAGGAGGCTGCATCAAGGAATGAACCTTGACTCTCCCAAGGTCGTTTGCACCCTGAGTGCAGACCTCAAGAATTTCTAGAGCATGACCTAGGCTCTGTGCATGGGATGAAGACTCTCAGGCTCTCCACAAAGAGTGTTATAATGTCAGCACCTTGGTATTATTCTTTGAAAGACACACACTGAGGAAACAGTTCCAATGTCTTCAAATGCTTGTGAAAGGGATCAGCAATTTATTTAAAATGCAAGTGAATGTTGTGAAGGGGAAGAACAATTCTAAGTGTATAGATGTTAACTCAAGATTTTCATATCTGAAGAACCACATTTGTATAGATCTTGTCTTTAAGCATTTAAAGACTGAAAAGAGTGAGAAATTAAATAAAACCCAAAATTATGATACATTCTTCTAAGCAATGTCTTGAGCAGCTGTGATGTTAGTATTAGTTTGTGTAATAGTGGCAAGTTCTGGGGTAAAGCTAACCATTAACCATTAAATCCCAGCATATTAGTATTATGGAAAAATGCTTATTCTTATCTTTCAACAATTCTTTAACATGGAAATTTTATAGCAATGGTTGTCTCTTGCCTATCTGGGTTTCGGTTACTCTGCTGCAGTTGTATGTATTTGATAATCAGCATGTTTTTTGCCGTTTTTCCAAACT
The DNA here is from genome assembly GCA_032173965.1 of Sitta carolinensis. Classification (NCBI taxonomy): domain Eukaryota; kingdom Metazoa; phylum Chordata; class Aves; order Passeriformes; family Sittidae; genus Sitta; species Sitta carolinensis. Next base: position 25,865,038 of record CM063288.1, read on the forward strand.
GCAGTCCTTATGTTAAAAACACTGTCTACAATCTGAGGACTTTTCTCTAGGAAATATACCCAAATTATGGCTTAAATTAAGCTTCTTAATTCAGCTGCTAAACTCCTTCAATCCCGTGCTTGAGTGCACTCCTGTGTGGCAGATAGCACAGCTGAAACTATAGAACAAAGCCATATGTACAACAGAGTAACTTTGCTTACTTTGTTTAAAGCCCCAAATAGCAACACGAAGTACACATGACTAGCCTTGTTTTCCTGAGTCTTAAAAGCTTCATTAAAGCTATTTTCAGCAATGGGAATTTTGTTGTGGGTTGCAGTAGGAGTATAGCTGCAGAAGTATTTAACCAATTGGGAGTAGATGTATGCTAGCTATTACATGATAATATAATTAATTGATAGTGAACTGTACTGAAAATAGTAATTAAGACTTCACTAATCTGTTCTTCATTATCAATGTGTATTTTAATCTGCATTAAATAAATGGTATTGTCTTCCTAAAACTCAGCAAGACAAAACTTTAAGACTGTTAATTGTGGGAAGGTTGTCCAGAGTATGCTGGGAACCTGTGGAGACCTCTTTTTAATAGAGGACAAATGAATGGAATAAGCCATCCCAGCAGAATGCTCTAATACTATCCCATTTTACTGGGAAGACCTCTCTTAACTCAAAGTATACTATTGCGTTTTTACTATCAGCTTCTGTCTGTTGATATTTCATTAACTGTAATTGTAGTGGTTAAGAAGCTCCACACTTTATCACCAGTCCTCTCTGCTATTAGTCCAGTTATTCATTTACATTCAGGTTGCAGAGAGTCTTGGTCACCTCTACAAGTTGGAAAGATAGGAATTCCCACTCTGTACCAAATCAACAGTCTCTTAAGTCTTCTGAGAGTAGCTTCCAACAAAGGTGTAGAATATCCTGTGATGGATAATTGAGAAATAAAGAGCATGCAGGGTAGGATTTTCCTAAAATAGTTGGAGCTGAGCTAACATCATAAAGTATAAGGCTTAATTAGTGTCTAGGGTCATGGGATTCCAGTGGATTTTGAAAGTTATTTGTTACACATGAAGTTTTTTGCTCTTAGTATGTTTCTTTTAGATACATGGTTCTCATCTCTGATCATTTCAAACAAACACAGGCATACAGATGATGACAAGAATTATTTCTTTGAAATATTAGTTAATTATATTCAAAATTCAGCATTAGCTGAGTTAGGAGATGTCTCTACTACCTTTTATGCCTCTGAATCTCAGTAGGCTTCTCAGCGTTAGGCACTGTGAATAGATGTGTACATGTAGCTTAGAGGAAAACATAATTTTAACAGTGTTTAGCACAGCAGACTTTGCTGATTATGGAAACACTCTGAATTACAAGGCTTTATATGTTATGTCTCTCTGCCATTTTTCTGTGGTGCTGAGCTGTGGAGACTTGGAGTAACCTGGGTACTTTTAGACACTTTGCTGACATCATTCCATCAACTAATATGTGTTACTGTAGTGTCTTTTGGATAAAACCTTACACAACAGAAAGAACCGTGACTTGTATAAGCCTATACACACAGTGATTTGGTGTTCATTTCTGAAGTTTTCCTTGTGACTCTCTGTAAACTTCAGTGTGTTGTTTGCAAAGGTACTTGTACCCATTTGGCATTTTATGAATAATCTGTTAACATCTATGAATAAATTGAAAATGCCGTGTTGTGCTTGGCTTTGTTTTGTTGTTATTTTTAAATAGGAATTTTATAACTTCTCAGGCAATTCTTGGAGAACTTATGCATTTTGACGTTTTGTGGGGTTCTTTTACCCCTTATAAAAAGCTTACTGCAATTGTCAGGGAATCCGTTAGCTTTTAGCCACTCTCCAGAATTCCCCACTTACTTATTACTATTTTTCTATGTTGGCAGTCACCATGATGTCCTCTTCTATCCGTTTACTTCTCAGAACTTTCCGTTTGTCCTGTCAGTACCTTGAAAGAGTCATCTTCCAACCCTTCAGCACTAAAGGTGATTTCATCTTACTGCATATTCGAAGGACAACACAACAAATTATTAGGAGACTGTCTTGTTTTGGGAGAGGATGTTTTGGCTTAGTCATTGTTTGGAGTATTTTATGAGGAGCACGGTTGTTGGGACAGAGATGAAGTTATATTATCTTTCCCCATTGGATTAAGGCTGATGCCAGTCTGCCACCCTGCTTTTCCTTTAGAGCTATGACCCTGAGCTATTTTTCTGTTGATTTCAACGTTAAAATACAGCACATTGCCCAATCAAGCATGTAGCAGACTGTCTTGCAAGAATCTTATCAGATTCAGAAGAGGCACTGATCCAAAATCTTGTACTTCTTGGGGAAATGCTACAGACACCTTCTTTTCTGCCTTGAGCTATGCTTCGAAATACTCTAAAAAGTCAGTTCCAACTATTTTTATGACTGATCTAATTTTGCTGGACATTTCAGAGTTTTGCTCTGGACATATCTGTTTGACTTGAATTGCGTTAGATTTCTATCTATTGAAGCAGCTCACTACACTGCTCAGGGTTTTAACCACTCTCTCTTTGGAACTACAGGGATGCACCCATGGGATGCTGGTGCTTTCAGTAAGGTGGCTGTTGAACAGGGTTTGGGTTTTGGTTTCTGTGGTTTTTTGTTTGGTTGGGTTTTGTTTTGGTTTTGTTTGGTTTAAACTCACAGCTTTAGACTTAGTTGCTTAAATCTGCAATTACAGTTTCTGTTTAATCTGAATGCACCTGGCCTAAACTTGCTTGAAAGTGTAACTGCATACTATGGTTTTACCTTGAATTAACACACCCTTTGTCTTCTCTATGCTTCACAAGCACCTGCTGAAGACAAGACTACAAAAAGTCCAGGTTTAATTTGTCATGTTTGGGGTTAATAGCAGACAAGAGCAGTGCTTACACAGGGCTGTGCTCAGAGAGGAGGATGCTTAATGACCAACCCCATCCATCTCAGCCCAGACACATTGCTGTTCCTTGGCAGGCTGTACAGGCAGGAGGGCACAGGAGCAGGCAGAGATGAAGGTTGCTGCACCTGAAGGTAACAGGCAATGCACCCGCTTCTCAGCGGTTCTGCCAGCTGGCCACCAGGTGGAAGCAGGGCTGCACTCGGGGAATTGCAGGAATTTCATCTCCTCCGGGGCTGCGCTCAGCTCCAAAACAAAGGGTAGCAAAGCCCCTGCCCACCCAGCAGAGTCGGCGTAAAGGCACCCACCAGCCTTGCATGTGGAGTGAGCTTCATCGGCACACTGACGGCTCAGGCAGTGTTACACCACCTGGCTGGTCAGCCCCTACCCTAACCACCAGGAACAATACTCAGAGCATGTTTATCTCCCACCATCCCAGCTCTTCATCAACACTTTTTCATAATTCTCTAACCTGAGGTTGCAGCTTCAGGACCAGCAAGTAGTAGCACTAACTGTAAACTTTTTCTCTTAAATAAACAGAGGTAAATTGTGTGAATAGCCCTGTATCTGTAATTTTTGTTCTAGTATTTTGCCCAGCCTACATCACTTCCCTGCCTTTGCAAACCCCCATTAGCCTTTTGTCACTAGCTGGGTAAAAGACCTCATGAGCACCAACTGTCTAGCCACCAGAGCAAACAGAAGAGATAAGAGATGGGCTGCACTCTAAAGGCAGTGGATAAGAATGCTAATCTAGATTTCTCTTTCCTATTTAGTTTCCAGTAGTCAAATTTATAGAAAGCATTGTTGCTATTACCAAGTTTGGTTGAAAAATTCTGTACTTGTCTAGTTAGGTGGAAAAGGGAGTAGAAACAGGACAGAGAGCACCACATGTACTTCTTCCCCTTCTTGCCTTTTTTGATAAAAACTGGACAGCTTTTGAACAGAAACAAGAATCTACTACACATACTAACTGAAGGACATAGAGCTGTCAAAAAACCAAAAGGCAGGACAGAGTTCCCAAAGTAACATTACAATACTTAGGGAAAAAAAATCTATAGTTTTTGAACCTTTATAAATTCTGAAGTGATAACTGACTTGTTGCACTGAAGATACTCCTCTGTGTTTGTACAACATGGGGGCAGGGGGTGAAAAAAGGATTTTCATCTTAGCCTGAGAACCAGATGTTTTTCTGAATACAGGTTTCAGCTACACCCTTTCTTCCTAAACATTTTGGCATATGTCGCACACATTTTTCTTTTGCTTTGTGCCAATAAACCTCTCTTCCTCCTAAAGAAGCAACATTCCACAAGGACAGGAGGAAGGTTTTGTGCTGTACTTGGTCCTGTGAACTGCCACATTAAAACCAGACTGCAGTCTCCCTCACTGCCTCACTAACATGCATTGCAATATCTGAATAAAACGAACAGTTACCCTTTTCTGTACCACCACAAGAACTGACCTTGTCCCTATTGGTAACTGGAGATGGCAGGCTGAGTAAAACTATGTCCAACATTTTAAGACTTAGCTCATGTGATGACACTGTGATACACCAGGATAACCAGGAAAAGTCTTCTTCCTGGGCAAAAGGAAGAGAATTTTTAAAGAAGTTATGTGTTTGTTACTGAAAAATTTTAAGCATGGAAGAAAAAAGGAATTTTATAAAACTAAGACTTCTACACCAGCACCCTCATGCACTCAGTATTATTTACACTGAAAAGTGTAGCTTTTCCTCATGCAAAATGAATAGCTTGTTTTTAAAATAGTACAGTTGGAAATGATGGCTTTATGATACTATTCCCATTTTCACAATTCCTGGAAGAATTACACTGAACTTTAGTAGCCAGTTCAAAATTAAGTTATCCTTCTTTCAAATTTACATTGACTAGCATAATACAGAGGAGAGGGGTCACTGTTCTGAAACATAAAAAACTCCTAACCACCCAATCAAAAAATACCACACACAACCCCTTTGCCCACTTTGCTATATAAAGATCAATGCGCAGAGAAACTATTCTGAAATTTTCTTCTGTATTTGAACTGGTATAAAGGCCTTTAGTGTTTTTGCTAGTTTTTAAAGGAGTTCAGTATGAGGAAGCTGTGTGAAGGCTGCTTATTTTCCCCACAACATCAAAATTATTTGTATTTCCTCCAAGAGTAGCCTTAACTGAAACTAAATGAAGAAACATACAAGTATCCAGAGCAGAGATAGGTCTGAACACTGGCATAAACCAGCTATGAGGGAGAACTTGCTTTAAAAGTGCATTACAAGAATGGCATGTTCACATTCCGACCAGGGTATTAATATAATACTCTGGAAAGAAGTTACAATCTAGTATATTTGCCATGTAAACCCCTTCCTAGAAAATCAAGATTTACCGAGTCTGAGTTGCTTATTGAATTCTTTTCATGGAAGAAGCATGAGCTACATGAATTACACAGGTAATGGGTGGCTTGGTATTTATAATTTATTTGTATACAATCATCATGTACCCTGCCTCTGGGTACAGTAAGTTGAGTGCTGCATGTTCCCTCAGACACAACACCAGTCCTACAGTATAACGGGGCTATTCAAAGTGACAAAACTGTGAATGAAGGTGAAAAAAAAAATACAGTGGCCTGTCAAATAGATTTTGAGAAAAATGTATCAGTCACAGCAGTTAACTGCAACAAAAACCTAGAAGAAAGTGGTGGCCGTCTGATTAGTTTTTAGCAGATAGATGGCTCTTCTACTGCATGGGCACCTTCAACAACAGCTTTGACACACTTGGCCATTGTCTGGGATGCTCTACTGATGGAATCTGTAAAAAAAAAATGCAAACACATCAGTGCACGGACACAATACAAAATAAATTTAGTAACAAGACTGGATAAAAAGAGGATAAATAAAATCACTTAGTTGAAAATACGCTCTGTGCTTTATGTAAATTCCAAATAATTTTACCGAAAAATTTCGTTTCTTCAAAAGATTCAAATCCTATGTATCTTAGTGAAAAGCTTTAAGCAAATCATAAGAACCTTCAGTAAAGCTAAGTAAAATGTTCTGATTTCAGAATGGAAAGACCACACTATACATACCTGTCATATAAAAGTCTTTTATTGTGAGCTGAGGTGGAACAAGTGGATCAGCAAGAAGCTGTTGCTTCACTAACTGTGGTAAGAAAGGAAAAGAAAGTCACCTGTATGATAGGAGCTGGTTACCAAAGCATTTGCTTAGTGAATTCTGCATTCAGTGTAGGACAAAAAATGCTTCTCCTACTACATATGAAGATTTTTCAAAAGAGCATTACACTACATAACAGCACTAAATCATGCCAGCATGCTTCAGTTTTGCTTACCTTTGCCAATTCATTTGCCTGGATGAAGTAGTTTGCTTCTTCCACATCATCATATCGAACCAGATTGGGTGATACTTCTTCTAAACGATTCCGTATTTGATCAAGGTTCTCATAAGGCAAGGTCAAACCAGCCAGCTAAGAGATTCACAGAGAGAAATGCCATCAAGTCTAGGGATTTTACTCATAGTAGTTTAGATTACAAATTCATTAACTTCTCTAAAGTATGAGAAAGTCTACACTCCTGAAAACACAGGTAGCTAGAATGCACAAACTGAAGCAAAGTCAATGCTCTGGTGGACCTCTGATGCCTACCCAGCCAACACTTCTCCATGTAAAAAACCAGGCTGTCTTGTTTGCTACACAAAAAGAAAGGAACTTTTCTCCTTCCATACTTGCATTTTCCTTAGCTTACCACCAAATGAGATAAAAGTTGATGCAATTATCAATGCATTTTGTTCCTTCTGAGTAGTGTGCATATATTGACCTCATCTAATGATAGCAGATCCTGGCCTCAGAGTCTACGCTGTTTTCTTTCTAAAAAGCAAGAAACTGCATGCTTCCACCAGCTGCCTCTAAAGCACTTCACAAAGACCTGCAAAATTTGCAAAGCTTCACCCATTACACATTCTAACAGCATATAGCAGCTACAATATTAGAGCTATCCTCAAAAGGGAAACAATATGATTTAACTCGCAGAATTAACATAGGATTCAATACAGAACATTACTTCTTAAAACCGTTTCCCCGAAAACCTACCTTTTTCTACATTGGAAAATGTTTACAAAAAGGAACTTAACCTCTCAGTATACTTTTATTAGAAGCAACTTATAACAGGAACAGTACCTCAGAGACAGCTCTAATAATTTTCCAATCTTCCCTTGCCATCCCAGGAGGTGTTACTGCTACTCTTGTCTGCTGGGCCCGACCTTCAGTATTCACATATGTGGCTGCCTTCTCTGTATACGCTGCTCCCGGGAGAATAACATCAGCCATGGGAGCTCCCACATCCCCATGATGCCCTAAATATATGGAAAGAGGAAACAATACACAGCCATATGAGACAGAAGTAAGTCAAAACGAAAAGAAATGTTTTACTAAGAATTTCTGTGTTCCCAAAAAAAAACAGGATTTTCTAAGTTTTGTTTAGCCAGTATTCAGAAGTCTATGAGGCTGACTGCTCTGAGGTCTTACTTGGCTTATACTCTGGGGAGAATGAAAGGACTACAAGCAGGAATAAATGATACTTCAGTCTCTATAGTCACTCAGATTTGGGAGATTCTTGGAACAAGGATTCTTAGATTAAAATAATATCATATTTTGGTATGACAGAACAGCTGGAAACTAATGCTATTTTATCTGCCAGGTCTGAAGCTATGTTTCAGAAGCCCTATACTGGTTTATATGCCCTTATTACTCATCAGCAGTTTCCCATCTTTACCTAAGAAATAGGTAACCAGTATCTCAGTTATGTGTTAGTTCTCCTTCCTGGCAGAAAACAAAAGCTAAAAAGGTTTTATGCCACTGTTTACACTTTTTCTCCAACTATTAAGATAGCAACATTTCTTCATTTACATCCACTAATTACCTTGATAGATGATAAAACAGTCCTTTGGCAAGTCTTTACGTGTTATACAACCCGAATCTGCTCCCAACAGATACAATACTTTGGGAGGATTTGTCCTAATTGCCTCCACTCCTGGCTTGAAACCCAGGTCCAAAGCAGCGACTTGGCTTGCAACCCTGTAGGACAAATACATCATGACTTTAAGTAATTTCAGAATCCTCCCTCTCCCACCAGAACAGACCTAACTTCTTTTTCTAACTAAATATTTTGAAGGGATGTAAGAGGTTCCTAATAGTAACATGACAAGCATGAAGCTCAAAGGCTGCTGAAATTTTTGGCAGAGTATCAAGTTAGTTTTGCATTTTGACAACTTGACACCACTTAAAGTTTTCACAGGGACTCTCACCTATTTAAGGTGGGATAGCAAAATAAAGACAGACATTGAAAGTCAGTGACCTGGCAGGCAGCTCACTGGTGAAGCCTGATGCTCTAGGTGACATTTCAGCTATGAATGGAACTCATCAGGCCTTTAATTTAGGGCACTCACATGGAAGATTAAAGACCAACTCTGCGGCCATCAGCTACTCAAGATCATCAAAGACTTAAGACCACTATTTCATCACTATTCATTTATTCACACATAAAAATACTTTTAAAAGAATGAAATAATAATTTCCATTTTCTGGCAGTCTTCCTTTTCCAAAGCAACAGTTTTGCATAATCCTCCATAATCAGGTGCCAGTCTTATTTAAAAGTAAAAAGATGCTCTCTAGAGTACAGATCTTCCAGTATAACTCATTTTGTCTGACACAGTCAGACATCGAGGTTTCAATAAGTTAAGTCGCTTTCACACTTAAGGTAGAACGGATGGTGCACCATAAGTATGGAAGTCAATATGAAAGACTGCCAAACCACACTTGTATCATGAGTGTTCTTTAACTCATCAGTATTTTGGTACTAAGTATTTCAGTTTCAGCAGCAGAATGTTATATTCTAGTTTCCTTCAGAGGACCAAGCCCTGCTCTAAGTACACTGTCTTTACATCAATGAAGCTGCCTTTTGGCAGAAATTTGTTGATTCTCCAGAATTGAGTGCCATTACACTTGGTGAAATAATTTTTCCTTTAGAGAGATGGTCAATTTGACAGTCAGAATTTTAGAAAGGGAGTGGTGAAGGACTGTCCAAAGAGAAGCTTGTCTATTAAAAGGAGTAATATTCTGACAAACTGAATAGCTAAGATCAAAAGCTCTCAAATTAAAAGCTGTGAAGCCTTTCTATTAACTATTCAGTTGAGAAGATGCACAGTAAAAGGGATATTAAAGAAATCATATTATTTAAATACTTGTGCGATTTTGTTTTTCTTCTAGATAAAATGCAGTCATTTAGCAATTGACATTGGTCTGCTGTGCATCCTTCTGAGCACCGTGGTAGATGTTATTAAGCTCTCTTGTATGCTATGTCTAAATCAAAACCTTAAATTCTATATTTGAATATCATAAATTAATAAAAACTCATGTAGAGCCAGGTCAAGGAACCCATTTTTATTAAGAAGTTTTTGCTAGCTTGTATTTCTGGTTTTTAGATTCCTTACAGGTTTTAACCCAATAAGCTGCTTGTGTGTATACAAAGCAATCTGTACACACACTTTGTGGTAATCTGTGTAGCCCAATGTGCAAGCAAGATGCTCCCAAGAAAGTTTTAAAGCAAACCTGTGTAGGATGTTCATGACTTTCCAATCAGAACCAGCAGTGCTCCTGGCCCTGGCATTCTGTGCAATGGTGGAAACAGCAGCATGGATGGCTGCTCCGTCGCCACGCTGCAGCGCTGCACTGCCCACCACCACCATTGGCTTTTTGGCATTGTCGAGGACCTGTGCAAGCCAAGAATGAGAAATTCATCCCACAGCTACGAAGACAATTCTTGGTACAGATAATGTGACAAATCCCTGAATTTCTCCCTAAGTCTTCCATGCAAACCTACGGTTCCAAAGTGGTCATGGTTTCATTCAGAGATAATGCCAAGAGAAAGTGCTGTAAGCAGGAAACTACCTTGTCAGTACAGAACTGTATGCTCGAAAGCCACACATTTAAGTGGAAACAGCAGCGCCTGAAACAGCCTGTTTTATGCCAAGAAATATCCCAGGAGTTTCCTGCACTGCAAAGTTTTACACACTTGAATATATTACACAGTTTATACATGCTTGGTGCACACTAAGCATTACCTCCTCTCTGCATTTGATTAAAAGCAAATAACCCCATCTACAACATGGACTTTTCTTCGAATCTGTCTCTGAGGAATTCAGATTATTACTCAATATCTGTGGAATTTAACAGTCACACTCTTAAGTTCTGTGTACCTTGGAGAAGGCATGTTTGCCAGAAGCAATGTCCTGAAGTATCTGTGGGGACTCTCCTAGATGTTCGTATGTGTAGGTCAAATTCACAGGAGAGCCAACAAGGGCCACTTGCAAGTCATTGTGAAGCCAGCTGTAAATACAACAAACACGTTTTAAAAATTAAAGAAATACGGAGTCCTACCCAACCAAAGCCACTAATTGTAACTTCAGCAGTAAATTAAAATACAATTGCAAAGGAATTTAAATGGCATCCACTGTTTTGGTAAGATGCAGTTTAGCTTTATTCTGACTGTTAAGCAAGCCTCTACGTTTTTTAGAAGGATTACTTCTTTAGCTATATTCCAGAAACAGTACAGCAGCACACCTTACATGATAATTTCATAACTCAATTTCCTCCTCCCCTCAAGGTTCTGCCAATTCGGTTTTAGAAATCCACTTATTTCTTAGATAAACACAGAAAAACATTTTAGAATTTCTTTTGCAGCTTTTCATGGCACAGACTTACAAAATTACATGAAAATATACATTCAAAAGTCTCACTGCATTTTCTCCTTTCAAAATTCCAATGCCATTACTGTTTAAAATTATATATTTTCAAAGACCCCAGCATTAAGAAGGACTGGGATTTTATAAACCTCATTTGCTTCATACTGACATATCTTACTAAAACTGAATTAGCTGTGTTCAAAAGTTTGGGAAAGCTACACTATTTGGTAAAGAAAATGTTAAACTGGAATGACTGCTTCTAAACTCTGCACATCTGATTGTTTACAATCCAAACAGCAATAAACCGATGCTGAAAATAAATCTTTAAGGAATATGCTTTAACAGACTTCTATAAAACAGAAAATCTGAGGTGTCTGTTTAATATAACAAAGGAATAAATGTCTGAGTAGATGAACTTAATGTAAAATGTCAAAGTGAGAATGAACTAGCTCTACACTACAGGGTACTACCCTTTTTCCACACATAAATCACCATTCCCTTTACTAAAAGGTGAACCAAATCCAATGATCCCATCTGAATGAATGCTCTCAAGTTACTGCCTGCAGCTCCAACCGAGCGCTGTATCAAATCCAGATGGATTCACATGCTTATTCACCACCAAGGAATACGAACCTCTTTCGAATTCTAGCGTTAAAAAGCGGTGCCTCAAAGCGTGGATTGGTGCCAACCAGAAGGAGGACATCTGCCTCCTCCACCCCAGCAATCTTGGTATTCAGCAGGTAGTTAGAGCGTAAATCTGTGCTACAACAAAAAGATGTAAGAAAGAGGATGAGGATTCAGTAGAGGGGAGGAATGAAGCTATGGTAAAGATTGTAGATGCTCAAAATACTTTTTCATCTCAGGAAAAGGAAGAGAAAGAAGAGATTTATCAATCCAAATTACTAATCATAACTGTACTAAACTCTGACACCACAAACAGAAATAGACTAACTTATCCAGCTCACAACAGAGTGTAACTGGCTTTCAGTGACTGATTTTTAAACTGCAGCAGCTGTACATTCAGTACAACGTGGGGTGAGGTGTGCAACCCTTGCTGGAGTAGAGACTATGGATCAACTCACAGTCCATAAATAATCTCTATATGTGAGTATTGTAAATTCAAAGAAATCCTTCTAATGCATCAGCAATTGTTATCCCTGCTCATTTCAAAATATTGCCATGAGATGATGTGTAGACAGGAAAGCTTATTAATATACTAATTACAGACAGACATTGCCTGTCCTCTTACCCAGCACCAGCAGTTGGAAAGATCTCTTCAGTGCAGAGCGTATCACAATTCACTCTATTCAGTAGGTCTTTCAGAGCTATTAGTGCTTCTGCATCCACCAGCCCTCCTACAACTGCTGCTATATCCTTACCTTCCACTGCCTGGAGCTGGAGAGAAAGGAAGTATAAACATAAGCTAAAGAAACCACAGAAATAAATTCTCATTTAGTCTGGGTAAATATTTGCAGTATTAGGGTGTGCCAAAGCCAGCAGTGCAACTGCTGGCTTGGAGTAGCACATATGGATCAGTGGTGTCTGATTCCAGCCAGGCAGCAACACCAACTCCTTCAGACTCATGATAAGCAAAGAAGAGCTCTCTGTATTCTATGCAGGTCTCTCCCATTTGAGTTATCACTCAGATGTAGCTAATTCTCATTCGGTGTGGTAAGAGAGGAAGGTTGGTGAATGCTTTTATTTTAATGAAGCCACAGTGCAGACAGAATACAAACTTCCGTAACACAAGCTCTGGTAGTAAACTTAACTCAAAGGTATTATCTGAGAAGCAATAGCTTTTATAACAAACCCTGCCACTTCACCATGGGCAAAAACATCCTTGAGTAAAGCTCAATTACAGTTATTCAATTCTACTTCACCCACATAAAATTTTTAATCAAAATCCAGAGCAGTCATGCAGCACTTCATTTGAGCTGCAGAATCAATCACCACACAGAGAAAGCACTGAGGAAAGCACAATTCAGATATAAGTAATACAGACTTAATGTCTTCGATGGCAGAAGTGGTGATAGCACAGCTTAAATAAATTTAAAGATGTCCTCAGACAGGTCAGAGTACTCAGGAAAATTGCTCCCTCCAAAATTTCTGGAGAAACAGTTTACTTTCCTATTTAAATAAAAGCAATTTTATTTAAACAAATCTCTTCCAATGCTCCAAATGAACTCATGATAAGAAAAAGTTCTTTAAAAGGTCCAATCCATGAAACAGGAAATATGAGTAAAAATAAGAAATTTAAGTAGAACCACAATGGATTAGAAGTCAAATGTTCCCCTCTAGATTAAAAAAAAAATCCTTTTTAATAGAACTAATTTGATACTATTTGTAATACATCCAGCTTTAGAAATTAATTTTAGACTACTTATATTGAAAATTGTTCTTACCACACCAGCAACACGAGCTAATACATCCTCCCATGAGGCATAAACAAATACTCCTTTCTCATTTTTGATCATTGGCTGAGTAAGTCTCTGACGCTTCAGACCATCATAAGCAAACCTAGGTGAACACAGTAATATTATAAAAGAGCAAAGACAGAGATAATGGTGTATAATTCTGTGAGTGAATTTTCCAATTGCAGGCTTTTAGAAAAGAGAAAACCAAGAAATATTTCCCCTGAAAGTTTAACTTTTACTTCTCAAAAACTCACAAACCAATAAGTAATAGAAATAAAAGTTACTGTGAAAAAATGTTACAAAAATCTGAACATTAGAAAATTCAGCAACTTCAATTACAGAATTAAAAATGTATTTTACATTTATTCTTCTTCACTATAGCTTTACAGTACTAGCAGCTGAATACCAAAGTCAGTGCTACTGTGCACATTTCTGGTTCTGCAGTGTGCCTTTAATGCACGCATAAACACATGTGGGCACAAGCACATCCACACACCTGGTTTTGTCAGATATCCATTCCTCATTGATATCTTCATGTAGCCTTGGCAAAATTCGCATCACTTCTCCAGTTCTCGTGCTCACTACGATGTTGCTTCCAACTGCATCAAGAACATCAATTGACTCTACCTTCCTGTTTAGAACAAATAAACCACTTGCAGTCTTTTATATATAAGCAGCAAGTATCTTATTTTTGGCCTGAATAGAGACAATTTTCTTCCCAGTAACTGGTATAGAGATGTATTTCGGATTTAGGGTGAGAATAGTGTGATAACACAGGGATGTTCTAGTTGTTGCTAAGCAACATTTACACCACATCAAGGACTTTTCAGCTTCTCACTCAGTCCCACCAGCAAGGAAGCTGGGGAGCACAAGAAACTGGGAAAACACAGACAAGAGAGCTGACCCCAAAGGCCAAAGGGATGTTCTGCACACAGCAGCAAGCTCAGCATGTGAATGAGGGGGAAACCTGGCTGGGGGCTGCTGCTCAGGGACTGGATGGGCAACTGCAGTGTGCGTCACTTGCTTTGTACATTCTAATTTTTTTATCATTATTGTAATTTTCTTCTTCTGTTCTATTACACTGTCTTTATTTCAGCCCATAAATTTTACATTTTCCCCCAATTTTCTGTCTTATGCCCCATGAGGGACTGAAATGAGCAACTGGCTATGTGATATTTAGCTGCCTGCTGAGTTAAATCACAACAGTCTTTTAAAGCATCCAGTGTGGGGCATGAAGAGTTGATCTGACCAGAGCATGAAAAAAAATTTGTTATAAGCACACATTGTATTAGTTTAACAGGTGCTGGTCTTGTAGTTGCTGCACACGTTCTCAGAGCTGTGTTATGTAACACCTTGCTGCCTGGATGTGTTCCTTGTTTGCTGTTTATCATCTCTTGAAGGCGAATTAAGGATGTGACTCTGTCACAGTGTGCCACTGGTTTATGAAAGGACAAAATTGCTGGTGGAAACGGATCCGGTGCTCGCGCTCAGCAGCGCTGCCGGCTCCGTGCCTCGGGAGCCTTCCAGTGGACACGGATGGTAACTACACCCTCCACCTTCCCGGAGAGCCGATCTGTGCGGAGGCACCTTCCTCCGTCTCCCTCTGCTCCTCCAGACTAATTACAACAGCTCTCGGGGATTTTGAATATTCTTGGGATGCTCAAACCAGCATGTTCCTACGCTGGACGCCAGGTTGGAGAAAGTCTTGAGCAACCTGATCTAGTGAGAGGCGTCCTGTCCATGGCAGGGGTGGTTGCCACTAGATCATCTTCAAGGTCCACTCCAACGTGCTGTGATTCTGTCTCCTGAATGTGTTTCAAGTCTTGTTTACGTTTAAACAACTACTTAAGAAAATCACACAGAGATCTGCTCTGAGGCTGAATAGCTTGTTTCACAAGATATTTTAAATAATATTCTCAACAACTAGTGAGTTAATGAATTTGTATTTTCCTTTATACATATCTTTTACTAAGCAACCAATCCAACCTACAAGTCCAAAAACTTTTGGGATAAAAATAAGGGAGGAACAGTCTACAAGCTGTAACATTCTTCCTTTTCTTAAATAAGCTGTAAGAACAAGATTTGTGTTAGATTCAGTCTGTGGAAAAGTCTACAATAAAAATGTAAAAAATAAAAATCAGAGCAAACCCTTGGTATCACAGACGGACATATTTGAAGATAAAGTGTACGACAGAGAAAGCTGTCTTCAATATGTGTTAACACACCTACCTTGTCTCCCATGGGCGTGCAGTAAAGGCATATGGCTTGGAGGTAAGAGCACCAACTGGGCAGATGTCAATAATATTTCCTGATAACTCAGACATAAACATTTCTCAACGTAAGTACCAACTTGCATATCATTTCCTCTTCCGGTTGTTCCCAAGTCATCTACCCCTGCAACCTCACTAGCAAACCTGGTAGATGCACAAAGAAGAAGAAACACATCTGGCATGTACAACTGCAACACAGAACATTTTTCAGCTCTCATTTTCTTAAGATAAAACATTAGTTCATACACCTGAAAGAAGAAAACAATTGTTTGGATGCATTAGTCTGTGCCATCACATGCAGGACCATTTACAAAAACTAGGCAGAATTATATCAAAAAACACAGCAGTTCAGTACTCACTGTATTACACAAACCAAGTTCAAGATTAGTCCTAACTAACAAGTTCTTTCTAGAACTAGCAGGGTACGTTGTATTCTTTTCTACCTGGCTCAAGTTGGCCAGTCCAGCATCAGTGCTACAGAACAGCATAAACATAGCTACCAGAGGCTATCAAAATTAAATAAATCTTACAACTGTGGCTGAGGAAGTCACATATCCATTCCGGCACCAACACCATGGGACCAGTTCTGCCCTGCAGAACTCTGATTTCACTTTCATGCATTGGCCATCTTTCTCTATTTCCTGTCTGACAGCTCCAGGAAACCAGCTATCAGTCACTAACAGAAATAAATTTAAGTACAATCAGAACAGAAATTTTTTTAAAATTGACTACCCCTCATGGTGTTTCTTTCCCTAGTAACAAACTGACACAAATATGTCTGCTTAGTACTCTCTTCAGTGAAAGCAAAGGACTTTACCTGATGCATCGAGTGCACTGTATACACCGAGTCATGATGGTTTTGACTAACGGGCCAATGTTCTTGTCCTCCACAGCACGTTTGCTCTCTCTAAATCTGCTCCTATCACTGCCAAACATCATTGACTGGTCCTACAGCAGACAACAGAACACACACATATCAAGGCTGCTGGAAAGCACAATTTCACCAAAGACAACAGCATTATATATAAGTCTCCATAATTTAAATGGATGCTGTACCTGTAGATCACATTCTCCACCCTGATCACAGATAGGACAGTCCAATGGGTGATTTGCCAGCAGAAACTCCATTACACCCTCTCTGTTAGGTTCAGAGAATGAAGTTAATGTCAACATAATTTAGCAGATAGTACAACTAATCAGCCAAAGGAGGCTAAAAGAAAGGTACCTTGCTTTCCTGGACTTCTCAGAGTTTGTCAGTATATTCCAGCCCTTCATAACTGGCATGGCACAAGCAGCGACGGGCTGTAATCACCACAAAAAAGCATGCATGAACACAATATGTTTCTTCTCAGCATGGGCACAACCCCCCACCTCCTCCCCCTCAATTCCAACATAGGTTTCTGTTACAAATAAATAGAAATATAGAGGTCTGCAAGGAAAAAAAAAAAAAAAAAAAAGGAGCTAACTGATGAAGACACTAGAAGCCACATTTATTAATAATCTGCTATATAAAAAGGCTAAATTAGTTATGATTTCTTTAAAGATAAAATTGCTACAATTCCTGCTCCCAATTCAAGAAGTTACAGCCTTAATAATGTCAGGTGTAATCAAAGTCAAATAAAAGAGCTTCAGCAGACATCCGGAAAACCTCTAGAACTGAAATTCAGAGCATGAGTCGTTTACAAGACATTTACTTGCACAAAGCTGTATAAAGTCTTGGAATAAAATTCTTCTCAAGATTACTGCAAGATTAACAAAAATTCCTGCTCTATAAACAAATCCCTCTTACAAACCACATCATGACTTCCATCTTTAGTGAGAACCCAATATATCCAGAGATGCAAAGCTCAAACTATGGAATTGAAGTAGGCATGAGCTAAAAAATTTTATGTGAGTGTAAGACTGAACTCCAAAAGAATGTGCATAGATTTCTTAGTACTACTAAAGACAGTATTCACTATCAATGCATTAAAATATAAACTACTAACTAACTGCAATCTTTACTTAAAATGAACCTGCAGGTATAAATCCTACAGCTAAATTCCTACAGCATCTGAAGTTAATTATTTATGTAGCATCAGCTGAAAACGTGTGGCTGAAGCTTGGGCTACAAAGCATAAAATGCATCTAACAGCAGACACACAGCTATCAAATGCTCATGTCCAAGAGCAAGATAGTCCATAATAAACTGAGAACTGACTCTGATTCATAGGCAATCACTGCAGTCCAGCAGGGAGATGAGAAAAAACTGCTTTGAGCAGCTGAATGACACCAATTATTTACAAGATTTAAACTAGGTCCAAGGACAACAAAAAATTCCTATTGAATTCCATATTGCAATTCCTATGAAACACAAACAATACCTTTGGAGCTTTCTCTATTTCCACAAGACACATCCTACAGTTTCCAGCAACAGAGAGACGATCATGGTAACAAAAACGAGGTATTTGAACTCCAGCCTTTTCACAGGCCTATAAAAAAATAAAGAAAGGAAAATTAAATCTTAGTTAGACTTTTCAGTTCCACCTCTATGCACTAGAATTTTCAGTTCCAACACTATGAGCTTGTCAAAGAGTAATACTGCTAGTGCTCAAGAACAGAATGCACTTGACCTTTCATCTTAAGAAGTGACCATAAATAAAAAATTGTGACGAAGCAAAAAAAATGTCAGGATATCAATTACAAATATAGTTTTCTAACCTTTGTAAGTGATTGAGGAAATGAGAACTGACTTTTCTTTCATTCTTTCCTCCAATAAGAGAGCGAATTCTCTGAAACAGGGCACTAGCAATATAAATACCTTTTTTAATAACACATACACTCTTTACAGAAAAGTGCATCAAAATAAAAATTGAAAAACATAAAAAGAACACCAGCAGCATAATGATTTCTGATAAACCAACAACACAGACACTGTATAAAGGTACTCCAGCACAGTCAATCTTCAACTTCAGCAAACCCCAAACTCAAAGACATGACAGGAGACAGGAGAACAGAGCCAACAGATTTCCAGAGAACAGATGAAGACAGCCTTTCCTGCATAAAACCCCCATAGCTAATGGGATCTATGCTACAGCATTACAGCTATGCCTGCCAAAAGAAATACCACCAAATTTAACTTAAAAAATTCTAATGAGATCTAGTTTTTCTGACAATTTCTACCAACAATAACCATGTTAGCTAAACTGAAAAGCTAATTAAAAAAATAGCATTTAAGAAAAGTTTACACTAGGTTCCTGCTGGGGACATCTTAATGCCTAAATAAATGACGAACTTCTATCCAAAGAACAAGGGCTGTATCTTGAAATAAATTGTGTCTTTTAATATTCTACCTCATTATACCACATCTTCATTTAATGGCTTCTTAAAAAAAAGCTTTACTTGAAATTTTAGCCTGAAAAGTAACAATGCTCAGTACCGGTTGGGAGGTCCAGGTTCCCTTTCTTTCCATACCGAGAATAATAAAAGCAGCTGAGAATGAGCACTCTGAATCCTAACAACTAATAACTAAAAGGAGACAATCCCTCATTTATCCAAGACATACTGTAATAAGATACAAAATGTACAGGTTCTGAAAGACTACCAGGCCACATAGTGTTCCGAGATAGAAATTCAACCAGAATTGATCCAAGTCTGTTATTGCGTTGCATAAAGTTTTGTAGCAGGATTGATGTTGCATGCATCTTCTTTCAAGCAACTATGGCATATTTTTCTTTTTCAAACACTGAATTCCCCCAAGGATTTCTGTCACGTGAATTTGCATCACAGTCAGTTAAAACACCCCTAAAGAATTGCAAGAAACAAGGTAAAGGCAGGTGGCTTTTTGCTGTATGGAACAGAACATGCTGCCAAGAAGTGAGATGGGAGTCCCAGAAAATTGAGAATGCCATTCCCCACACCTGCAGTACTGTCGTTCCGGGGTTCACCAATACAGGATGGCCATCCACAAACACCTCTATTTGATTGCTGGCTGCTGTTGCAGTTGTACGCCCTGAAGGACATGGAAAAAGAACACAAAACCAAATTTCACTTACTGATAGATGAACACCATCAGACCCCTCACTCCTGATTTTAGTTATAGAGCGCTGATAGAATCCCAATTCTACCAACAGTGCAAGAGAATCCCTTAGCCTGCAAATCGAGTATGCATATGTGCCCTACGATAAATGAACTGCAAGTACATTTATAACCAGCGACCCAGATATAAACTACAGACACTCACCACATACTCTGGAGGACTGGGTGACCCCAGCTAAGGTCCTGGGGACAGCAAGCAGTCGAAGCATAGTGCTTTGGTAAGAGAGAAAACAACACTGTTGTTACCAATTCAAATGTTTGCCGGCAAGTTTTAAACAGGCAGAGTAAAAACTACACCAGTTGCAAAGGAGCACGTCATGCACACCTATACGTGCAGTTATGGGAGAGTGAGTTACCTCCTTCAAACGTAAGACACCATTCTCTAGCAATCTATACATCACACACAGCAGTGTCAGCGAGCGGCCTTTCCGCCTGCAGCGGAGCGCCGGCCTCGGCCCCGCTCCCCCCACGGACCGGACGGCGCAGCTCGGCGGCGGCGGGCCCGGTGTCGCCGTCCCAGGGGCCTAAGGCACCGCCGGCGACAGCACTAGCCAGCGCGGGGGTCACCTTGGAGGCGCCGCCGCCCGCCGGGCAGCCCCCGGCCCGCCACCCGGCCCGTCAAGGACACCGGGAGCGGCGGCGGCGGCGGCGCCAGGAGCAGCGGCACCCGCGCCCACCGAGCCCGCCCGAGCGGCACCGCCGTTACCTGGCGCGGGACGGGCGGCGGCGCCGCGGGACGGCTGCGCTCCGCCTCGGCCTCTGCGGCGGCGGCCTCGGGCCTTTCCGCCGCTGCCCTCAGCCTCCTTCGGCTATCTCCGGAGCCTTCTTCGGCAATCTCCGGAGAGGGCAGTCCGTGCTCGGCAACCTCCGGAGCAAACCGCTTCGGGAATTTCCGGCAAGCTATCGGCGAACGATGACACGGGCAATTTCCGCCGCCAGCCCACAGCCTTTTCGGCCACCGTCACACGCACTGCCCTTCTCTCGGCAATTTCCGTCCCTTTCCGCCTCTTTCTTCGCCCAACCCCGACAACTTCCGCTGTGCCAGCTGGGCGGGGTGTGGCGACAGTACAATGTTACAAAGCCCCTGTAACGCTGCAAACCTTCATAGGGTTTATAGTTAGCCTCACTTTTATTACTTCGACACTTTCCCGCACCTCTGGTGTCCCGACCGCTGCACGCCCTGCGCTGCGGCAGCCGACCCGTGAGGGGCTACCTCGCGGCTCCCTCTCGCGGAGGAATACACTTGCGTGCAGTCCCGCGGAGGAATACCGGCCCTATATAAGTCCGGCGCAGGCGTGTGGCGGCCCTTTCCCGCGGCGGTGGCGGTCGGGGCGGGAGCGGCGTGTAGGCTGCGCGCCGCCGCCATGGGCTTCGGGGACCTGAAGTCCGCTGCGGGCCTCCGCGTCCTCAATGACTTCCTGGCCGACAAGAGCTACATCGAGGGGTGAGAGGCGGCGGCGGGGGGGATGGGTGCTGGGATGCACGGGAGGTGAGTCGGGCCTGGTGGAGACAAGCGGGAGGGTCCTGAGTCACCCCGGCAGCTGCACGGGCGGCGCTGCTCGGCGGCCGCCGCTGCTCCACGTGTTCCTGCGTGCCCCCAGCAAGGGAGTCAATCTGGCTTGTTCCCCGCAGGTACGTCCCTTCGCAGGCTGACATAGCAGTCTTCGAAGCGATCGCTGCTCCACCGCCTGCAGACCTGTTCCATGCTCTCCGGTGGTACAATCATATTAAGTCGTATGAAAAGCAAAAGGCAAGGTATGGTTAAACTCTGAAACTGCAATATCTCCCCGAACTAGCCTACAAATTGTTGCGTTTGTTTTTTCGAGTTTGAACAAAATTGGTTTCCAGTGGCACCACGTGGCATTTAGTGTTGTTGGAACACAAACGGCTCCATAAACAGGGCAGACCTCTTCTGTCAGCACGGAGGACAAAATGAATGATTTGCACTACCGAAGGTCACGGAAAGCGGATATGAAAGGAAATAGTATCTCTCTCTTCTTTTAGTGGTTTTAAGTGTTCATGAAAGGTGCTGTATTGGCATCCGTGGAGATTGCAGGCTTCTGAAAAGGTACAGCATAAGTAGGGTCAGTATTGCTACGCTGCTTTCTTTGAGCCTCACTCCTCTTCTGAGGAAACTCTTCCTAGGATAGCTGGCTCAATCTCCAGTCGTTTCTGAAGCTTTTGTAATACTAAAGGGGCATGTGATTTTGAAGTGGTTTCACAAAGTACCTGGAAACTGCTTAAGCTTCCTGAAATTAAAAGCCAATTTTATGGCTTCAGTAGCAGCCATTCACATTAGCAATACAGCTGTGAGTTTATTCTAAGACAACAAGACTGTATGAGATGCAAGAGAAGGTAAATTCAGGGAGTTCTGGTCCCTTGTCATGTTGAGAGCGAGGGTTTTAGGGTAAAGTGTTCACTGAAACACAGGAAAGTAGCAGTTATGTTCCAGTAATATGATTTCAGTCACTTCCTAGTTTCTAAACAGGTGAAAGTAGTTCTAGGGAAGTATGAAAAAAAGTTGTTAACTTCTAGACAGAATGTAGCGCAGATAAAGGATTCCAGTAAGAAAGCTTTTTCTGTCCGTGTACTTAGTTGGGCAGGATCATACCAGCTTTGATGAGCTACAGCAAATCCCATATTCTCAGATTACTCAGCTGGCATGTCAAGAGCATTGAGGTCCGTCTTCCACGAGGTGCTGATTTCAAGTAGCAAGAGTTGGAGTTTTAGTCTTTTTGCTACAAGATTTTCATTATAAATGCATTTGTAGGGGCATTGATAAACTAGCAGTGATTCTATTGATGTCTGAGTATTTTCCTAATATCTGAATTTTACTTTCAGCTTGCCAGGAGTAAAGAAGGCGTTGGGAAAATACGGTCCTGCTGATGTTGAGGACACAACAGGTGCAGCCACAGATAGCAAAGATGATGATGACATTGACCTTTTTGGATCTGATGATGAGGAGGTACTTGTGACCTTTTTGTATTATTTTTATTGATTTTTACAAGTTAACACAGGTATGCAGATTTTCACCTTGACCTAATTGAAGCTACTTATATTTCTGACCTTGATAGCAGATCCTCCTAGCAAATCTCAAGTGTAGCTATTCTTGCAGAGTAGGAAAGCTTGGAAGGTAAAAATAAAAAGTTGAAAAATAATGTGTAAGAATGGGGTGAACTGTCCAACTTTGACTGGTTACATGATGAGTAAAACAAAAAATCACCATCTTTCGGCTGACAGTTGTGATGATTTGTTTTTATCTGAGTAAATGCCAGTCAGTCTGGTAGTGCTTTGGAGATGCAGAGGTTTGGTGCTTTTCTGTAACTGCAAATTTCTCTTTCAGGAAAGTGAAGAAGCAAAGAAACTGAGGGAGGAACGTCTGGCCCAGTATGAATCAAAGAAGTCCAAAAGTATGTGTGTTGAGAACTTCCTACTCTCTTAGACCTTTTTTTCGTGCATTTGAACAGGATGACTAGAAACACTTATAACTCTAATAATGCATCATCTTGACTGGAATGAGACAGGAGTAATTAGTTTCACTTGAATTGCCAGGGAGCTCAGCCTTCCTATAGCAAATAGAAATGTTAACATGCTTTTTGTTCAGGTTCATACACTCCTTGTTCATTCCAGAGACTGAGCTTTCTACATAAATGGAGATAACACGAGGATTTTCTTTAAGAGTTTAGAGAAACTGCTGCAGTACACAAGTTATTCCACAGCTACTGGACTGGAACTGTTCAGAACTGTAGCAGTTGCAGCATTCCCTCTGTGGAAAATAAACTGTTACACAGCATTGGGTTCCTTTTCAGATGTTCTGAAAAGGACTTCCTATGTAACAAACACTGTAATCTACTTAAATCTGTGTATACACAGCGTATCTGTATAGTGAAGGTTGGGGTGTGCACAGCTGCAGTACTGCAGAACTGTACGTTGGTACTAGAGGCCTGTCACAGCAATGTGAGCAGGTTCTTGTTCATGAAATTGGATAAGTTGCTCTTGTAAAACCAGTTTGCAAGTATATTCATGAGTTTTTTAAAGATTTCTACCTTTTTATGGTGATTTTCTTCCCCCAGAACCAGCTGTTGTTGCCAAGTCATCGATCTTGCTTGATGTGAAACCTTGGGATGATGAGACAGACATGGCCAAACTAGAGGAGTGTGTTCGAAGCATTCAAGCAGATGGCTTGGTCTGGGGATCTTGTAAGTATGGGGAAATTTCAGAGCAGGGAGAGGGGGAGTGCAGGCCCTTGGAATAATATATGAGTAATTGGACTTGTCACTGTTTGCTGATCTCTGAAATGTAGGTAGCTGTAACTGGGGAGCTGTGATACTACAGTACTTCATTGTCTTTCCCTGGTGAGAAAAGGTGTATTAGTGCAGTGGCCTGGTTAAGATTCAAATACAGGTTTTAAAAGCTATAAAACAGAACTCTTATCTTGCATCTCCCTGTACAATTCCTGATTCAGCAAACAAACACCTTTACCCACCCACATCACTGGTTTGGGAAGGGGGTGGAGGTCCACAGAAACTTTTTCAATCAGTTGTAGTGAATGCTGGGTAGTTAATTAGGTGGACCAAAGGCTGTTTTTATCTATTCCTGAAGATTGCTTTGGTCAGTTTGTTCTTAAATCCGTGTTTTTAAGAGATTCCACCAATTAAGGAGTACTAAATGTTTTTGGGGTTTTTTTATTTTGCAGCCAAGCTGGTACCTGTTGGCTATGGTATCAAAAAGCTTCAGATCCAGTGTGTTGTTGAAGATGATAAAGTTGGAACAGATATGCTGGAAGAGAGAATAACGGCTTTTGAAGATTATGTACAATCAATGGATGTAGCTGCTTTCAATAAGATTTAAGTCTTGATATAGCTAGAATAAATGTTGCAAAAAATGTGCAGTGTCTGTGCTTGTTTCAGATTCTTAGAGTAATCCAGCTAACAAATGTCAGGTTTTCTTAATGGGTAAAGTCGAAGCTGAAACTGAATTTCAAGGTTGCTCTGACACCTCACTGTAGTACCCAGGAGCATGAACAGAGCATCATTTCAGAGTTAACATTACCATGTCTTTAAAATACTGAAATGCTCTTTCCTCCATCTGTGGAGGAAAGTGCTTCTTTGGAAATGTCTGGAATTTCTCTGGAAGGAGGGATGGTTTTAAGGGAAAGGAGGAGGGCTCAGTCAACGTGCAAGTAATGTTTTAGTGGGTAATTGGTATAAATTCCTTTTGTTTAGTAAGGGTGGTGACTAACCAAATACACCACGGCCTTTGTTGACAGTGGAAACTGCAGTGAGAGGGAGAGGAAGCTAAGTTCAAAGTGACTTGCAGTACTCTTGAGATGAGGCCTGAGACTACCCTGGTACCTTCTCACCTGTTTGACTTCGAACTCTCCTCTGAGGCTTGGAAACCATTGCAGTGAAGCTCCGTGGAGTTCTGTGTCTTAGTGCCGGGGGCCGGTCGCGGGCGGCGCCTCTGCGCGGCGCTGCGAGCGCGGCGGTGCCGGGAGCAGGCGGGCAGCGCGAGTTACCGCTGCAGGGCACGGGCTGACTGACTGACTCCGTGAGCGCGACACGGGCTCGTGACCTAAACAGGGAGAAACGGATGGAAATGCAAACACGGAAGGGATATAAAAAGTAGTAAAATTAGCAGTTC
The DNA here is from genome assembly GCA_032173965.1 of Sitta carolinensis. NCBI lineage: Eukaryota > Metazoa > Chordata > Aves > Passeriformes > Sittidae > Sitta > Sitta carolinensis. The sequence continues at coordinate 25,890,098 of CM063288.1, forward strand.
GAGCTGTTTGCTCAGCTCCAGATTGGTTTCTAGATTGATTTTGACATTTCTTCGAAGTGATTGAAGAACCTATCAGGAATAAATCCCAGAAACTGTCTATAGGGATGATACAGCTGTAGAAGCTGTCAAAGCTGTGAAGCTTCTAAACAAATTCATAATTCTAGGCCTTGCGTTGGACTGACAGGATTTATTGTGACCATGAAATGGAATCCGTTAATGTGCTGCGTTGGTCACTGAGATGAAGATGTCCAGTGTCAAAATATGACAGCGACAGCTTAAGTATCTCTTTCTGTTGTTTTTTTCACAGAGCATCTCTGTGGTTATCTGGCAGAGCAGGTCCTCTTTCTCCTTGTTTAAAGGTCTACCAACTTCAGTTTATGTAAGAACTCTGTTTATAATTTGTCTCAAAAAAAAAATCTGCCTGCCAGAGGCTTAAAGCATGGTTAGAGATCTGAAAGTGAGTATTGTTACAGGCTCACTTGCCACAAACCTAACTCCTGAACAGGACCCTTTCTGTGGCAATTCTAGCTGATGCTTCTTTTAAATCATGTAGCTTCGTTTTACCAATTCTGTCATGGTGCTGTTCAAAGCGAGAAATTGGCAAACACCGTATCAGAAAAACTCGATTTTTAAACTATTAAAAATTCTGCCTGAAAAATACTGGTTTTATTATCTTGGCCATCACCATTTCTGACCTTTCTTCCATGCGCTGCTCACCTTTATAATCTTCAGGGCTTTCAAATTAAAGCCCCAAGTGGAAAAAAATGTTTTGATTTGTAGATGGTAACTTTGTTAAAACACAGCACTGAATCATCCAGGTCACTTGCCAGACTAGATTTGCGTGTGTTACATTTATGCTAAGCGTGTACCTACAAACTCTTTGGTTCTTGAGATTTCTTGCATCTGGTGTGTTTTGGCAGGTTTGTTTTTTTCCTGATATTAAAAAAACAAGTTGTACAGAAACAAAAGAAACAAAAGGACCCTAGAGAGCATAGTGTTCCCAGTGAAAAAATAGGTAGGTATGTAGGCAAGAGTATTCCACTCGATCTACATGTATTTGTCTTAGCTGGTTTGGGATAGTGTTTGGGTATGTGCTGTATATTACTGTGTCATTGTACCTGTGAAAAATCGGGACCTTGGAGTAAATAAGGCAAGTATCCCAAGTGCACCCTGTAACAGAGAGATCAGTAGAAAATTCTGTAACTTTAATATGTTCTATGTGGGAATACTGGGAAAACAGTTTTAACAAAAACTAATCTATACAAAAACCTTCAGGAACACAAACTGTCTTGGAAGAAGATAAAAGGAACTAGAACCTGTCCATTATGAAATATGTCAATAGCTATTTCTATAGTATCTCTTTGCATGATGACACAGATTCCTTTCCTTTATCTGTCCCTTTTTTCCGTTGTGGTGAGTTGAATGAGCATTCCTCAGTCCAGGCAGCATAGAATTGTTGGCATTGTTTTGGAGACACTTTGGAAACAGAAACTTAGAGCATTATCTGTTTTGTTTAGATATCTTGCACTACTCTTGAAGAAACGATTTAGATAATTCTGTAACTGATCTTGGTGTGAACAGTAGCAGTTACATTACACAATTGTTAATCCACTTAATGCCATAGATCAAGGTTGATTCTTATTCAACTCTCTCTCTCCAGTCTGCTTCAGGCCACACTTTCTGATCCTTTATGCAAGATGGGACATATATGTTCCCCCATTTGAAAATCAGTCTCTGTGCTGTACATAGGAACACGTGTGTGCACACAGCTGAAGAAACCTGACATGAACTTTAAATCCCAGAGTAGAAAGGGCCAGGGCTTGATTTCACCTTCCAAAATCTTTGGGAAGGAGCTGTTATAAGAAAAGCCACTCACCATGTGTTGCTGCTAAGAAAAGCAAATGAGCATGCTCTTTGGAAACAACAAAACTTTATTACTTCACTTGGACTACAGCTAGCAGAGTACATCATTCTTAGAAAGATGTCAGGGAACATGTGAAGAAAAAACTGCATAATGTTTGATTTAGGCGCATACAGCAGCATGGTGCCAAAACATTATGATTAGCAACTATGTACCAGGCAGCAATGACTCAAAGGAAGAATGCTGCTTACCAGCTTTCCAGCCCGAAGGGGAATACACTGAAATTCCACTAAGCCTGCCTGAGTCTCTCAGACTCTGAAACCAGAGCCCAAATGAAAAGTTACAGACCACAGTCAGGCTGTTGCTATTTATGCAGCTACCACTATTGGATGTGCTGATGCATACGTATATATTTTATACAAAAGCAAATCTATTTACATTTAAGGTCTCGATTACAGCATAAATACTACTATTGTGTTGGCAGGCCATATAAACTAGGTAAATTATCTGAAAGGCAGTTTTAGTCTATACTTAGGCCAATAACGAGGAAAAAACAGTTCAAATTTACCCAAAGCTTTATGCTTTTACTTTCAGTGGAGTTTTGTCACACATTCAACTTTTTAATTAAGTGGTATTGCATCAGAAATTGGTTCACCCCACAGCGAATATATATATATATATATTGCATTAGTGCATGTATGATTCTGCGGCAAGCAACAAGTTGAAACAGAAAACAGCATAACTGGGACTACTTCATCTTTCTTATGGGAGTGGACTCCATTTCCTGGATGAACTGCCTTGCCTCTTATTTATTTAAGTCCAAATTTGGCTGCAGACTTGTAACAGAATACAGATGAATTCACTCCACCCATTTTTAAGCTTGACATTAAGGCAAACTAAGTGTTATATTATTTCTTTATCTTTGCTTGAAAGAGTAATAAAGAGCAATCAATAGCTGTAAACTCTGTAGGATTAAAATTTTAAACATAGAAAAAGAAGTGTGGTACAGAAGCTGCAAGAAATATTTTCAGTAATTCTCTGCACATTTCAAATGAGCCTAATACCTATATGAAACATCTGCTCAGTATTTTGCACCCAACTGGTGCTAAAAATACAATACATGATCAGAAAACACAGGGTCTCCTGTCTTAGTTTTGAGTATAAGTTAACACTGAGAGAAGACAGTGTTAACTTTTTTTCCATATTTTTGTATTTTTGACAATAGAAGGCAGCAATTCAGTGTTCTCCATCTTGGATTCTTCTCCAGCTCCAGAGAGGAGCCACCGATAGCTTCAGTTAGGTGGGATGTAGCCAGGGGATTCCTCCTCGGGGCAGTAGTAGGCAATCAGGAGCCTCATGACCCAGTGATGTACCACCACAGCCTCTTGGATGAGAATGCCTCGATTAAGAGGGGTATCAGCAATGGCAAGGAGGAATATTTTTAGTATGTGTTCTTTTGATATCAATGAGGTATGGAACCACAGCAAACCAACAGGATTACAAGAACATTCCTCATCGAAAGCCCAGAGTAATTCCACCTATGCTGATAACTTTCAGTTCAGGCTGTATGTGCATTGCAAGAGCACACATCCAAATCATGTGTCCCTTAAAAACCTTTCCATTAAAGCAGCAAGTGCAATTAAGCCAGCTGTTTACAGAAAACTGTATATGCAAAGATGCACATCTGACTGGGAGATGTGAAGTCAGGAACACCTCCAAATCTCCTGCCAGCTCTTTTGGAGAGAGCTGGTGACACGAGCAGTCAGTGGGCAGTTTCACAGTAGTGCACAGGCGCATTGTCTGAGCTCCAGAGCTGCTCGCTGACCGTTCCCGAGCGGCTCACCTCCCACAGGGCCAGCTTCAGCACCTCAGACACTGTGCTCTTGACCTGGGCTTGGAACTTTTTGCTGATCAGAACGTAGAGGATTGGGTTGAGGCAACTGTTGATGAAACCAAGGCCAGTGGAGAGGGGAATGCCATCCTGTAGTAAGTCATGCAAATTTTCATCATGGTGAGCAGACAGCTCCACAATGCTGAATATATGATATGGTGTCCAGCAGACAAAAAAAGCTACAACTACAGCAATGATGGTCCAGAAAAGCCTGCTAGAAGTCAATACAGTTCTCCTCTTCACTTTGACAATCAGCAGCGAGTAGCAAATAACCATGGTCACTAAAGGAAAGAGGTAACCAAACGCCAGCCTCACCCAAATGAGAATGTGATGTGTCAGCAAAATAAGCTCTCTGTCATGCACATGGAAGTTGTTGTAGCAAATGGTGACATTGTTGAGAACTGTAGCTGTGTCTCTAAAGTATAAGGCAGGGCCACCGATAATTGCAGCTGACATCCAAATGACCCCACTCAGAACAAGGGTGTTCTTCACAGTCCTGTATTTGTAGGAGAAGACTGGGTGGACAAGGCGGATGTAGCGGTCAAGGCTGATGAACGTCAGGAAGAAAACACTGGCAAACATATTAAGTAGTGCAATAAATGAGTTAATTTTGCAGAGCCACTTCCCAAAAGGCCAGTGGAAGCCCATTGCCACATATGTAATATAGAGGGGCAGGAAGAGAACAAAAATGAAATCTGCAATGGCCAGATTCAGAAACCAGAGTGTAGAAACAGATTTATCCCACTTAAAGCCCATAAACCAGATGACAATGGCATTACCTGGCACTCCCAACAGAAATGCCACACTGTAAAAGAAAAGGGAAATAATATGGGCAATGCTGAGGGAAGACTGGGGTGATTCATCTTCTTCAGACAGATCGTAGAAATAAGAGTAGTTCTCAAAATCTTCAAATGTCATGTTGCTGAGTGGCTTTCTGGGGAAGAAAAGAAATGAAATGGTCAAAGGAGAAATGTTTTACTGCACTGTAAATAGTAAGATGCAATTCTTTCAAGTTCTTGGTCATAAACCACAAACATTGCCTTAGTTTGGCATATCTGTCACCTTTTATCTGTCAGCACAAAATTCCTGAAGAGATTTGGTCACAGGCATTTCAAGAAATGTTCAAATCAAAACAGAACTTGAAATTTTCAAGAATTGCTTTCTTTACATTAATTTCTTAACAGACAGCACTGAGCACAGTATTATAGATAGATTTCTAGGAGACCAGATGCAAATTGTATGATTGCGCTATTCATTTCTGGTCAGGTTTCATACTTTACTGCTCTGTTCCTATACAAAGCAAGTTTTGTGGATTATATCTGTCTAAAATCAGAGGAGAATTAAACATCTATGTAGGAAAAAATTCACTTAAAATGCCAGGAAGCCCTGCCTCAAATTATAGTTAAGAAAATGACAGACAGTAATTTCTCCAGCTACTAAAAGTTTATGGGTTCATTCATCTCTTTCATGTATTTCTTTGTATCAAGAAATTATGATCTCCAGGCCCATTTAATATACTGGATTTCCTTAAAACAGCAAAGAATGTAGAGAAGGAAATATATAAAACATATTACAGGGATAATGCACACTGTGGTGTTCTTCCACTGGTAGCTGAGAAACAGGTAATAGATGAAAGAAAGCTTCCCATGAACAAAAAACACACTGTAAAAGCTATAAATTAAGATATTTGTGTGTCCTTTTTTAAAAAAAAAGACAAAATTACAGAATTTTCTCCCTTTTCTTGCCTTGCAAAAGCTTCTGGAACTTGCAAGCATAACATGATTTTTTACACAAATTCTGTGGGTGGGAGGGGAGGTGAGGAGGAGGAGAAAGTGGAATATAAACCAAAACTGAGGGGGAAAAAGAAATTAATGTAAAAACAGACAGGAAACAGAGTTGGAACAACAGAAAGAAAAACGGTCAGAAGTAATTTCACAGTATTATTTCACAGTGTTGAGTTTGCAGAATAGACAAAATTGCAGCACATCACAGGTGGCCACAGTCAGACAAAAGTGTCCGCAATGATCAAAACAATTATTCTGCTAAACTGTCAACATTTAAAGATGAATTGCTTGGCTGGACTCAGTTGCACTGAAGACTGTGCCTGAGAGCAGTCAATTAGCTGTACCATGATTTATCTTACCTCTAAATTTCTGAGTGTTATCTCCATTCTGAAAGCAAAATTCAGCCCGCGCTTTTGGAACTCAGCCCTGCATTCCTGTAATTCCATTAATTATAGCGTGCTAAGGACAACAGGAGAGGGGTCTCCAGAGCACACTGCCTGCAGAACCACATCTGCAAACTCGTGTTCATGGACTTACCTTTCCTCCAAAAAGCAGTTCACTCACTTTGAAAGGATTACTCACAGCAGTGAAGCTACGCATGTGCACACGCATTAGCAGGATTAGACTTCTCATTTGTAGATGGATAGACAGGGAAGGGGAAAATGGTTGTGTAATTTTATATCTCTTGATTAAAAAAATATGTAGTAAGAGTCAGCACAGCCTGTTCTGTCAAGAGGCTATGATAGCATTTGTGATTTACATCAGGCTGAAAGAATGTTATTTGGTTTGCTGTCCTGATAAATGATACTTATTGGGCTGCATTTATGTAATTACATGCCCCTTGGGGGTGGATTCTGCATCAAATACCACTACCACCCATCTGAGTAATTTTTTTCAAACAGATTAACAGCTGCTGAGAGAAAAGTATAAACATGGAGCATTACCACTAACATCTGGAACATTATATTCGGACAGTTTCAGAGTACAGTCAGGTAAGTAACTGTATTTTAAAGTGAGTTTGACTACAAAAAAACTATACCTTCAAATCAAATTTATGCAACTAAACAAAAAAAAAATTCCTACTATAATGACAATTATAAACATTTTCCTACTGCCCAACTATGTTAATTTTATATTTAGCATTTTAAAGATTATTTATCGCAGGAGAAAAAACACATACCCAAATAAATGCCAAATATTTCCCAAGCCTCCTGTAGTTTAAAATTCCAATGAAAGAGCCCACCTTTAGAATGCAAATATTTTTCTAAGCTTATATTTTTCCTCATCTGTAACTCAAGCCTCCAATGCAGGGACTCTTCAGCAGTGGGAGTAAAAAAGCAGAAAGAACATTGTTTACACTGCTCACAGAGCACAGATGCTGAAATTAGACTCTATGGCTAGGGCTCAGCAAAGACTGCCAATTACATTTGCAAAGCCCAGAAACTTTTACTTCTGACATTGACATATATGAAGCATTTCTATAGCAAGACTCATGGTGTTAAGCCCTGTCCTGAAAAAGATAAGCTGTAGGTGATTGTCAGTGGAGTTGTACTGATTTACATCAATGAGGATACAGATCTTTTCCTATTAACCATAATTCAACAGGCATGTTTCTCTGTGGTCTTGAAACACATTATCTCTTAATACATGACACAGAAATTAATAAATTTCCAGAGTCAAAACTGTCTTGCAGTGCAAGTCTAGATCTTGTGAAGAAATCTTATTTTATTCCTTATTCTGTTACTAATTTCCTGTAATGATCTTTGATAAATGGCTTACTTTCCAAGCTGGAAAAATACTCATGAACATGTTTGCAAACTGCAGCTCAGTAGAGAAAACAATACTTTCAGACAGCAGTTTCTGCTTGGCTTTAAGGCAACTGCTAGAAAGGGTAAGGGAAGTTTGGTGCAGTTCACTGGCTCAGTGTCTGCCGGTCTGGGGAGCCCGTGCATGGAAAACATGTTTCAATAAACAGGAAAGTGTGGTTAGAGGCCTGCCAATAAGCCTTGGTTACAGAACAGTGTTCTATTGCATATGGATTAATATAACCAAGTTTAGATTTCATCCTGTCCTTCTTTTTAAAATTTTATTTTAAATAGTAAACACCCTGTGTATAGTGTACGCTCAGCAGTTTTTTGACGAGTCCGTTCCTGTTTGCTAAGCCACAAGCAGCGCTGAAAACAGCCTCCTTGATTCAGTTGCTTACTTATGAAAATAGTTAACCAGGAGGTTTCATTTCTTGACCTCTTCTGTAAATCAGGAGTTAATTTCTAAATTACTTTATAGGAATATAACAGGATGGCTCTTGGCACTTTCAGATCTTGGTACAGAAAGCAGAATTGGCTTGTTTCTGGCAAGAAATTCAGATCATCAGGAAATACTTCTAAAATACAAAGCTGGGAAGAGACTTCACCACATGTTGCATGAAAAGTCTTTCTCTGAATTTCAACAGGGAATTACAGACTTGGATCTCAGTGGACATATTCACAGCTTTCTACTAAAAGTACCTAGAGTTCGTGTCCTCTGCCACTATTATAGCTAAGCCATAATGACAACTCGGACAAATGATTGGATCTGCCTAAAACAGAACCGCTGTTGTCACATTAAGAATGGCCTTGCAGTTATGACCTGGGACCAGTACTTTGGAATCTATTCATGGCTTCCAGTTTGACCAGGGGAAGTCGTTTGACCTCTCCACACCTCAGCCCTGAGGTCAGTGCAATGGCTTTGGAATTAAATTACATTGGGCTTTCAGTCTAAAATAGAAGAAAACAAACAAAAAAGTTGCAATTTCTGTCCACCTCACTTGAAGCGAAGTCCTCCTGGGGGTTCAAAGCTCCCTGGGCACCACTTAAGTTAGGACCTAACTGAATTACTCTGGCCATCTTTACCACAGGTTTGGGCTCAGCCCACACAATCTCTCTCTCACTTTTGGTCTTCATTACTTTTGAGTTTTACAGAAAGGTCAAAGGGAAGAGTTTATTCATTGTCTATGCTGGTTAAAAGTTAACACAAATATTTGAGTGGTAGTCCCCAAATCTATTTTTTTGTGTGTGTGACAAAGAGTGTTAGAGTCTCTGGCCAGCTAAATTCGTTTCAGAGGTCACAGTAATGGGTCCTGACTTACTAGGAAAATTATGGTTTGGAGGGTTGGCTGTCTCAACAGTTCAGTTCATAGTGGGAAGGTATTACACAAGCTCTCCTATCAATGTCTTTTTGAATAATTGTGAGCACATCACATTCCATGTGTATTATCTGTGGCTAAAGGAAAGATTATTTGATTGCATCACTTCAACTTTTGTCATTTGCAAGAGTCAAAAGCTGGGGAACAACTAGTTTCACAAAAGATCACCTAAAGCCTGCTTGTCATACTGTGTGTCAGCAAGCTCATCCAGGTATTGAATTCAGTTGAAAGCCCTCATAATTTTTTCTTGGAACTTTTGAGGTGACAAATTTTGAATTTATCTAGCCTCAAAAGCATAAGCATGAAATTCACCTGGTAGTTTATCTGTAAAGTTAAAACTCAGAAGGTTGAGCGAATTCATTAGAGGTACACATGTATTTCGGGCAAGCATTTTACAAAGACATAGGATAGATTCGAAAACACACAAGGAATGCTGATGAAATTAGACAGTCATAGACTCATATTTCTCCCTCGAAAGGACAAAACCAAGATAACCACTTGCCTCGATGCAGAAACATTCCTATAGCAGGAGGTTCCTGATATACTCAAACTACAAAATTAAATCATAGCTGTGCTACAGATTAAGCCTAAAGCTGCCCCTGCAGACAAAGCTACTAGGGAAGGAGCATTTTAAGCTGGTGTACACAAAGGCAGAATCAAGGCTTGTGTCTATGTTTTTTCTTTCACAGACATGTACACAAACACTTGTCTTTTGGCTACCCTTTCAATGGTGATAAGATATGGTGACCTAATTACTTCATACATCATCCCGAATTCAATAGCTCAAACAGGTCACAACAGATACAACGTGACTGGAAATGTTTTTGAGCCACAGTATAGATGTATTTGTTCTAGCAGATAAGAAAGGAATGCAAATAACAATCATTCTCCACTATGTCTCTCAGTGAAGCAGTGTTAGAAATGTATTTGCAATGTACTAGCTAGACATGTCCTAGAACTTAGGCCAAAACTAACTTTCTTTGAGCAAGGCCAAGCATGACCCTGTTAGTCATAACACACCACCTCGTCTGTGGTATTGAAGCCCTTTGACCAGATAACAGCCTGATAACACTTCACACAAAGTGAGTTTACAGGATTAACAAACTCGTACAGCACAGACTCAGTTAATATTGGTAAATCTACAATTTCAGACCAGCAGTTTTGCCGGCACAGAAATGTTAAACATACAATGGAAAATCCGACTTTATATCTAAATATGGCTAATATAGTAGGAAAAGTATCTCAGTAGTTCTGGCCTGAATATAAAATATCTTCCAGATAACAGCTGCAACTGAGCAGTGTGCCATTTCCACAACCAGGGACCTGATAAATGTCTGCAACCAGCAAGTGCGTATCATCAAAACTGATTTATTTGCATGCTGATCCCAAGCACCAAATCTTCCACTCCCAAAGATGACAAAGAAACCCAGATGTCCCCAGGATATGCACTGGCAAAGGGGAAGGCGGTTGATAACTCCATACTTAGCCCTTGTCTCTGCTCTTATTCCCTTCTGTTAGTACAGCTAAAAGTAAGAATATAATTTCTAATATTTCTTTGGAATGTAAGGAGTTGCTGTAGCCACTGCAAATGACATAACCACAAAAATCCTACATCAGAGTCAGGAAAATGACTGGTGATATCTGTGAAGCACTTAAAAGTAGCACCATTTTTAGAGAAAAATATTCTAATATTCTTACCAAAAAAATGCAGACATTTAGCTAAACAGTGACAGTTGAGATTTTAAAATTGCCTAATGTATTGTTTGTGTCAGCACTGCCAAAGTATTTACATAACCAGTCATAATGCCTCAGTACTCACAACCCTTACTGAAACAAGGTCCAAGTGAGAAGTATTATCAGCCTGGTTTACTGGAGAATGCTGAGAATGACCTACAGGAAGTCTCTGATCAAACCAAGTGCTAAATCTAGAGTCCCTGCCTAGTGGTTTAACCACAGCCCCATCCTCCTTCCTCAAACTTAGCACTGCCCCTTCTGTCCTGGTGAAGTGAAGAAACCACGGCTTCACCTCTGGGAGACCTTTCCTTTCCTGGAGGGAGGCTCCCTTCCGTGCCAGGCTGCTCCCTGTGCTGGAGGAAGACAGCACTTACCTGGGCAGCCCTTCCTGCTCCTGCTCTGCCTTCTCTGCACAGAAGACAAAAGCCACCCGGATTTCCACCATTTCCTTGCCATCCCCACTGCTCTGTCTCAGCAGTCCCAGGCCATGCCCCAGAGATGTTACGCACAGCTGGCAGATGACAGAGCCCAGCAGTACACCCTGTATCCCACTGGCTCTGAGGTAACACACTAATCAAGTTTCGTTCCATGGAAGCTTCACGTGTTTTCTATTCCTCCTCAAATGCCAGCAGCATCTTATTTGGCTGTAAGCCACCATAATAACTACATACCTACAGCAACAGAGATATCTGATTAAAAAAATTTAAGTCCCTCAGCTTTGCAGTGACTGGACTGATGGGATAATGTATGCTTGGGTTTCTAATAAATTATGGCTTTTTAAGGTTTTCATGCAAAAATTACTTGGAATTTTTACTTTGCAACCGCTTCATTTATTTGTGATGAAAGAATATTTTGACTAGCATTCATGTGATCATTCCATGATCATGCAGCTCTGAGCATGTTTTTTAAATGGTTGTACTGGTTCAACAAACACATGCTTTAACCACAGCTCCCTCCTAACAAAAAACAGTAAATTGAGAGTAGAGAATACAGAGTAAATGCAGAGATTTTTTTCTGCAGTTGACTCAGCAAACTAATTAAGGAAAATTAAATATATGTTAGATAACAGCCTTTCGAAAGGTATTGCAGGGTAACAACAGGTCATTACAGAAAAAAATCCAAAGTAACACTGTCTCCAGCAAGATACAAAATATCTGCCAAATAACAGGTTAAAAAATAGGTTAAGATCTGCTATATTTACAGTCCTTTTAACAAGAGTTAAGAAATAACCCCAGAGAAAACTAGCACCACAACTCATTCCTCTAATATGCCTTTTATACCCTATTCAATTTCACAGATTAATTTCCTAGTCGCTTATTACAGTATGCTTGGTTGTGTACAGCCCTGTAAATTGATCTCTCTTTTCCTTGGTTTATTCTGCCCTTCATTTATATAACTCAGCAGTTTTTTTCTAGCATAAATGTAATATTGCTATGCTTATATTACCCTTGACATATACTCTTGCACAGGTATATCAGAACATCCAATTCCAAAACACTGCTAGTACATATCAGCTGGAATGTTTTAGATAACATACTTTTTAAAGTCCTCACAGTTAATATACTAGGATCACTGTGTACAGTAGATTAAGGGTGTCTACTCCTGTATCAGTGTTATCAGTGTTATTCTAATTTTCCTACTCATACAAAGAGAACTTTTTTTTTTTTTTTTTTTTTTTTTTTTTTTTTTTTTTTTTTTTTACTTTAAGATCAAGTCTATAATAAGTACTGGCTTTACTCCTGCAAAATTGAAAAAATTCATATTGTTAAACACAGTTTCAGGAGGACCGGATATTTATCTATTTCCCTAACATGGTATTTTGAACACCCCCCAGCACTGATAGGAATGGATGGCACCTATGGTTAAGGTGTTAAATTAGGAGTTTGGAAATACTGGTTTTACAGGCTTCCCATATTACCTTTACAAATCACTTCTCACTTGACTCTGCCAGCTATGGTACAACACCCTCAGTTAACATTACTCAGGTTTCTTAAACGGGCAATGGTTCTTAACATTTCCAATATATCTCATCAAAATGATGTGGGGCTGAAGCTCATTAAAAGGGCATCACTAGAAAGAAGAGATGGGAGTGTAGAAAGTGAAACTACATTGACTGTACAGGGCTTACTACACATCACTTTCTCTCTCTCCTCTAGAAGGCCTCAGAAGGGAATAAAACTTATGTGCCAGGCTCACACTTGCTGAAAAAAGTATTTTTTGCTATTTTACCCAAAGCCCTAGCCCCTGAGATCAAAGCCTCATTGGATCTAGGCACTATAAGCATGTAATGAAAGACAATTCCTCCTTTGTTCATAATTAAACAGAATAAACACACACAAGAAGAGTAGGGAAAGGAAGAGACATATCTTGCCCAAAGCCAAACAGTAAATTTGAAAGTATAGTTGGAAGCAGAATAATTTGCCAAAAGAATAAAGAGGCAAATATCTTCAGTGGGAAGAGGGGAAAGATGCTGGTTCTTCAGACTTGTGCCTTTTGATTCTTGAAATACATCCTTCAAGAAGTATCAAAAAGGGACAAGAGAGCCTGGGTAGGGGAAGAGAAGTAGCAGAATGCTACAAAGGTTTTGCTAGCTAATGTCCCTGGCAAGAACTGGAGACTTCTACAGTGCTGGCCTTCACAGACAATCCTTGCAAGCAAACCTAACTTGCAGCAATGGCTTTTGTTAGCTTCCCTCTGAGCACAGTAATGAAAAATTATTGTATCTGCAGTAGGTCTGTTCACCTCAATCAAAGAATTGCAACAAAACGGTGGGCCAGGTATAAAAAAACTGCAACAAGCCAGCAGAAATTCCTTTTGGGAAAAAGCAACTGTGGGATAATACACGGATTTTTGCTCCTGCTTTAAGGTCCTCAACCTCTGGAACATACTGAAGATACAAAGAGTACAGAAGCATGTGAGCTCCCCAGAAGTACTGTATGCTGCTTTTGAGGACACATACTTTTATTTCAGGAGCCTCAAGCACACTGTAAAAGTAAAAGCAATTGTGAGAGAGTTCATCTCCACATAATGGCATCTCCCCTTCTAGAAGCAATGTCTCTTGGGCAGTGCCCTACCCCAGTCACAGCAACCCCTTTCTTCTGCTAAGAGGCCACAAGAAACTGCTCCTCGCAGTCAGCTCTCATGTGCAAAGCCAGCCACAACAGAGCCTAGCACTGTTGTGAAGCTGCAAGCTTCAGACTGAATGAACACAAATTAAACCATTATTAGAAATAAGGAGCGCAAATTAGCCAGACAACCAGCCACCACAGTAAGAGAGACAGCTGAACTGCTGGCACATTCCATAAGACAAAATAAATAAATAAGCAAATAATAAGACCATTCAGTAGATTACAATCCCCTGGAAACCTAGTTGCTGCTTAGTGCTTGGAATAGCAGAGTTATTAATACAAAATTAATATTGAATAACAGAACAAATTTCAGGTGTCTGTTAAAAAACACAAGAAGGAAATTCTTTAAGGCAACTGGCTTTATTAGGAAACAGATATAAGTTTTCCTCTTGAATCAATCTATCAGAAGTAAAAAAAATCAAAGCATTTCAGAAGTTGCTCATTTGGTTGTCAGCAGAAAAAGAAATTCTTAAAATTAAAAAAAAGAATGTATAATGTACAGTACATAGAAATTGCATTATTTTGATCAACGCTTTTCCTCTGCCCTCACCAATGCAGTAAAGATTTGTAATTAGATCCCACCTAGGAATCCTTAGACAGAGCTTCCCTGACTTATGATCCTTTTCCACGAAGGCAATTAGAAAATGCAAACCATTAGATTCATTCTCCAGAGTCAAATAACATCCACTGTGCTACAATCAAAGAGATTCTCAGTTCAATAGAAGTGGACTCTGGTGTCCCTCATGGCACATAAAAAATCCCTAGGATTGAAATAAAGTTGATAGGACCTTTATCCTGTCTTCCCGGCCTAAGTTGCTGATAACACTTTAAATTTGGCCAGAAGTTGCAGTGACATTAAACGAAAGTAAATTGGGTTAGCAAAATATTTGCATTTCCCAGTTCTGAGGCAGAACAATAACATTATGATAGTGCAAGTAAGCTATCCTATCATAAGTAAGTTAATCTTGAAACCAGTTTCTACAAATCTGCTCTGACAAACTACTTTACCTTGACATACCCTTAGTCACTCTCTTCTCCTTAGCTATGAATTAGAAAGTATTTTATATTACTCAGTGATACAATTTTAATCAGCTAGAAAGCAAATGTGTTTTAATCACCACACAATGTTCAATGTATACATGTTTTCTAAGTCCACAAAAACGGGTATGGGATATTGTTTGGCTTGCAAGATCACATCTAGAAAGGCAACAGGTGACAATGACACTGCTATCACTAAATGTGAATAGGAGGTGGAATCTAATCCTGTCTTATTGTGTGGTAGCATTCAAATCTTAATGTCACTTCCAATACGCTTAATGAAAGCTAGATCCATATCCTACCTTATTCCACAATGGTTAGGAAAAACACACACGCTTTCCAGCTGAGATCACAGAAACCTTATTTAATTCTGCAGAACTGTAATTCTTCAGAAGTATTTTGTTAATCTGCTATTTATGTAGAAATGATTTCCAGTTTCTGTTCTAGAATCTGTTCAGACCAGAACTGATGTATTTTTATCTAATTATACTGGAAATTGCTATAGCTATAGAAGACACACTATCCCTGAGTAAATAAAAAATTAAAACCAACACACTAGAGGACACAGAGGGGAGAGAGAGATTTAAGTCAAGGTCACTTACCATTAGCAGACAGGATAAAATTCCTTGAAGTGTGTATTAACATATTCAAAGGTAATTAAAAATTAAATTTTCACACATTTTCATACCTTTTCTTGGTGCTGGGGTGATTCAAAGTAATCTTTGAAGTAAATGAGTATCACATTCTTTCTTCCAAGAATCTCTTTTAGCCAGTACATGCTAGACCACCTCACAACGTTTGCCTGCAAGTGTTGCAGCTGTAAACACTCACTATTTAGAAGGGAAGGGAAAGATCTTAAATATAAGAGAATTCGACCTACCTTGCTTAGTTCTTTGAAACAAAAGGCACTGTAAATCAAGGATGTGAGCTCTGTAGCAGAAGGAAGGATGAAATGATCTGCAGAGTTCAGAGTCACTTCAGTGTGATTCCAGCTGCTTCACTTGGCTACTGCCTTCCTTCTAATAAAGCTGCAGAATGATATAACGCTGTGTTTGTTTTCAGCTGAGGAAGTTGTTTCCAACTTCCCTTGGTTTTCTAGACCCATTTTTGAAATATTGCCACGCTGTATAATCCCAGTATTTCACCAAAAATAAATGTTAGACATTTGCATGAATCATTTTGGTCAGTGTCCAAGCAAGCAACAGATGTGGTGGCTGATGAATGGAAAGAGACCTTACAGTTGTGGGCTGCTTTTTGTTCTGCAGAGAAGAGGTTGAACAGTATTTCTTTGTAAGCACTCTGGTTTATAGAAAATAATGTTGAATGAGCTGAAAGATGTTTAAAAAGTCACACTGAAAGCATCATTTTGTAACTGTACAATCTGATACATTAATTTGGTATTTAGGATTAGTAAATTAATCTCCTTTTGTATGTAAGGGAGAAGCAAGCTCCTCAAAACACTTATTAGTGATTCTGTCAGATAGTGTAACACTGGTCAGGAATTTGAACTGGATTCTAGGTGACTGGGCCTGACTCCCAGATCTGTAAAAAGCCTGATGAGGTTTTGTGGCCAGGCCTCATGATCTCCATGTCGCTCAATTTCCCAGTCAGTAAAATGGAAATATTATTCCACTAGTACCTACCTACATAGCTTACCTGACTATGATAGTCCCACACTAATCTTACCATTTCAAATCGGCTAAGTATCTGTCAGTCTACCCTGCCAGTGGAAACACTAATTTAACAGTGGTACTCTGCTGTCACTAATGCAAAACATGTAACATGTTCAACACTGATTGAATCTAGTTAAGTAAAGAAAAATCTCCAACAAACCAACCAAGTATCAAAAAAAAAAAAAAACCAAACAAACAAACAAAAAAAACCAAAAAAAACAAACAAAAAAAAACCAAACAAAAAAAAAAACAACCAAACAAACCAAAACAAAACCAAAAAACCCAAAACACCAAAACCAAACCACCAAACCAAAACCACAGAAGGGTGAAGTGCTTAGTGAGATCAGATAAACTGGGATTTCAGCATCTGGTTAGCAAGGCTATCAGTTCTTAAGCAACTCTCTTTGGGTTCATGGACCACAGATTCTCTTAACAGGAACCAAAAACTCCAAGCAAAACTAGTCTTTGTCTTTCCTCCATGACAGTTCTTCTTGTTCTGTCAATATAACTTTAAACCCTGAAAGTTATACATGTACACTGAAGTTTTACATGTACATTGTACATGAGTGGGAAAGCCTCTAATTCCATGAAAGGAGGATGGGATTATGCACAAAGCTCCTGGACCATAAGGTAAGGACAGGGGAGCAGGATTGCTGTGAATATATGGGTACAACAGAGGGGGTTGCCTGAGGAAACCACCTCACTTGTTTATTTCTTGTATTTTAAAGATTTCCTGTTTTCTCTAGATAACTGATTGGTGATTGGTGAATCTTCACTAATAAAAGGGTTTTTTAACAGTAATTATCTTCTTTTATAAATACTGGGATAGGGAAAATACAGGCACCCTTTAACAGCAGATCTGCTGAGGTTGTTATCACCTGAAATGGCACAAGTCTGTGTTTCTCTAGGTATTTTTTCAAACCTAGTTATTGTAAGGCAGTTAATTCAAAGGTTTGCTCAGTACTATTTCAGCAGGATAAAGAGGAAATTGAGAGGTAGATAACCCCCAGACATGGTCCACAAAAAAGTTAAAACCCCCAGCAAACAGTCACAATTTGCCAAATGCTCAGTGAAGGGAGCATTCTGGAGAGTACAAAAGATTCTTGCAGTTTGGGGTAGTGAGGAATTGTTCTTAAGGGGCTGTTGCCTTCACCATAAATAAAAACAGGTTTGTGACTACTCTAACATATACTGGTGCTGATACCTCAGCTCTTACATCCTTCAGAACTAAGGGAGGATTAAACCCCACGTAGCAATTTTCCTCACCTTTCCTTACCACTGCATCAAATATGAAGTAAATTAGTATCACATTCTTTCTTCCAAGAAGCTTTTTTAGCCAGTAAGACCAAGAATCAAGTGCTAAGGGCCCAAAAGTCATTTTGCAGAGGAAAATTTTCATAGGATATTAGATTTTTTTCCAAGAATAGCAGATTACTGCATCTAAAATAATTTTCTACCGCTCTGTCCTACCTACATTTGCTCCTTTTCCATTGAAAAGGACTTTTGCTTTGATGAACAATTACCCAACTTGCATAATATAACCAGCAGAATAACATAGCTGGGAGTAAAAAAAAAAAAAAAGGAAACAGATTTTTACAGACAAAACTGCATTCAATCTGAAAGGGTTTAGTTCTGTTTGTTTTCTGTTTAGATCTAAATACAGCAATTTAGTAATACATAGTTTTGATTAACCACAGTGGAAATCTTAAATCCCTGAAGAATGTAAGCTTAGGCTCTATGTCTTTCGTTGTTTTAGTTCTTTCTATGCTTAGACACAGTGAAACTGGAATGGTGAGTCACAAATTACATGGCTTGTTAATATATGCTTTTGTGCAATCCATTAACCACTGACATCATTTGAGTGTCACCTTTTCAGATAATTTTGTGAAAGTTATATGCTTGGAAGAAAATTAATGAATTAAAGAAAACCCAAACAAGCTTGTTTACTTTCATGTCCTCTTTCCCTGTTTGGAAGTTATATTCTATTTTGCTGTGTTTTTTGTGCTTTTTCAACTGGGTAAGTTATCAAAGCCCTGGAATTTTTACTCTACATTAAGTATGGCAATATGCCAGAGAGCTCTGAAGAGGGACATGCACTCATGAGCAGACAGTGCATGTGGAGCTTGCAAAGCAGGGAAATACTGCTTTATAGCTGATGGAAAAAGAACAAAGGAGAGGATTTGCATACAGATAATAGACATTGGGTCGTCCAGCAGCGAATAAACTGGGCCTGTTGAAAAGCGAGTTAATTTTAAAAGCACTTCTGATTCTTTGGGGGCTTTTTAACGCTGTAAAACAAAGCAAGAGCTCAAGATGCATGGAAAAAATATACAGGGGAAAAACTTTCAGAAATGTTTTACTGGTATTAATCAAAGCACAAATTACAAATCAATAAAAAACTCCAAAAGTAACTTTTAATTTATCTGGATTACCAACAATTGCCTGATAGTTCTGACAATTATACTCACTGCTGGGACCACTGGATCTTATCAAGTTGCCTATTAGTATGTACAGATAATCTCAGCAGTAATCAATGTTCCTTAATTCAATTAAACTGTACAAACCATGAATTTGCAAATGAGATCAAACAAAAGACATTCAGTTTTTCTCAGAGTTAATTTAAGCTGAAAAACACAAGGAAACAACTACTTACCGTTGTTTACAGTTCGGTCTTTTTTTTAAGAAAAGTAATTCTTCACTGTTTCTTTGTCCTCACTGTTTGAATACCTCATTGACTAAAACCTACTCTGGAAACACCACATTTAACTACCTGACAATCAGGAAAAGGGTAATTTCCTCCCTTCCTGTGAAACTAATGGCTATTCATGCCTATCCTTCAGGTAGAGCTGTAATGTTTGCTTGTGGCTTAACCATCCACTATATCCAGAGTCAGCAGCTTTGAGAAAATTCTCCAACGACACATTTGAACAAACCACCCGAAGAAGGAAAGTTTGGCTAATTTAGACAGGTCCACGCCACTTTATATGCTGATATTAACGATCTGAAAGATTTTCATGTATAACACATTGTAGAAATTCAATAATTCTGCAGAAGGCAAAATCCTTCCTCATTACTTTAGTCAGGTCAAAATACACAAGCATATATTGCTATACGTGTATATATGAATGTATGTACATACCAGTTCAAGCTGCAGCACTTCATGTAACTCCTGCAAACACAGCCAGCAGGGTGTTACATTCTATGAACAATGAATATTAGAGCATAATTTATTATAGTGTATATATATATATATATATATATTGAAGTATGTATTGTATGTTATTATATAAAGTATGTAAAGTATTATTATATAATGTATTTTTATGTGATACCTGGAAAAAATACCATAATAAATATCCTTTTTCCTCCATAGATTTTGCTTTTATATGTGCATTTTTTCTCATTTGCCACAAGTAAATGGGAATTATTTTCCACATAACTTTCAGACCACAGGTATTCAAGTTCTATATTCATATGACAATAATATAAGAGATTATACCTGCCACTCAGATAACACTTGAAATCTATGGAATATTCAAGTGTGACTTGACAACCGAACTTCTAATATACGTCATTGAGTGCTAAAAATTATATTAACTGACTAGCTAACCAGCCAACTCAACAACAGTATTTTTCCATTTTAGCCAAAGTGCTGTCTCCTCCCATAGAAAGGAATGTCAGTGTTTGGAAAAATTATTTCAGAGAGATCTACAGAGATTAGAGACATGAAAATAAGGCTATGCAAACTAGTTGTTTCAGTATGCATTTCACCAAATATTTTCGTATCTTCAGTATTGGTATACAGATTAACAAACTTGCTCTCTTTCACCTCACATCAATTATCTGGAACTACAGAGTTTCCTCTGTAGACAGGTCTGAGGAGTGAAGCCTGATTTTACTGCACCTTGGATTGAGTCAGATGTCTCAAAACCTGCCCAAAGCCTAGTCAGTCTACGTTCAAAGAGACCCAAAGCACAGGGACGAACTTCAACCACACCCCTTCAGGATTTAGGTTGCCTCCACCCACTCGCAGTGCAAGTCACAGCACAATTGCGTACACCCATGTTTACAACAAACAGAGATCTTATTTTCCATTTAAAGTGCAAAGACTCAGTTTCCATCTTTTATATCATGTGTCTTTGCATTAAACGCCCAAATGCACAGTTCAAATGGGATTACATTACGATTCTACAGCGGACAAAACTCCTGACACAAGAGGTGCTGCTGTTTCGTGTTCTGTAGTCAGCTATTAACAATTCCCAGCCAAGCTGCCGAAGTCTAGTATGATGAATAACAACGCACGAGGCAAGCAGATTTGCGTGAAGGAAATAATCACCAGTTCCTGTCCCTCACTGTTCTACAACTAGACTATTGCTCTTGGCTACCCTGATCACTGAGACACAGCTGGTCTTAAACACAAACTAAACGGAGACAGGGAAACTGAAAAGGATTCAATTTCCCTGCAAAATACACTGAGCAAAATTGAGTGTTGATACAAAATTTGGGCAGTTCCCTGAAAATATATGCTAATACTCAGGGTGCCTATTCATGCCAATCACATGTGATCAAGCAAGGTCGTTGATTTGCATCTTTAATGCTCAACACCTCAACTAAGAGAAACACCTGTGCACATATGGAATTGTAGAGCCTGATGGTTATTCTTTGCAATACTTGATCAGCCATTGACATTCCTTGGGAATTATGAACATGCTAAGGTTTTATTTCGAACAGTAGTTCCTTGCAAGGAGGAATGGTTCCTGAACACTAAGTGCAAAGCTGATGCAAATCAAATCTAAATCAAACTCAATCACCTGTAGATGTTCTGAGCATGTTCTGAGATGCTCCTGATTTGGTGGTTTCGATACACATTCATTTGTATTTTTAAAGTTGCTTTTTATAGTCAGCTACATTTGTCAGACTATTTTTCTGTTTAGTGGATGTAAACATGTTTTGTGAAACACGTGATGTTGACTCCACAAGGATTTAAGTTCTTTATCCATATAAAGGAATGGGAGACAGAGAGAACCAATGCAAGTTTCTGTCTACTGCTCTGCCTTTGTCCTCTCTGTTAAGAGTTTTGCTTCTAAATCCTACCCAGCTGTCAACGTCTAATGAGTTGGGACCTGATAAATCCCTATAAACTTGCTAGTTGTGATAGAGGCAAATCAAATTATTAGATGCTCTGAAAAACACTTTGCTAGTTAAGGGCTCAGTGTATAAATCAACCTTAACTCTTTCTTTGTCTTCAATAAATGCAAAACTACCACCATCTCTAATAAATCAGCAGTGGGGTCAGGGGATGAGGCACAGGATATCAGTCTAAGCAAAGAGACAGCTAAACACCCCCAATATTTATTTGTCCATTCTAGTTCTAATTCTTAAGCTCTATCAAGACACATATAGGTTAATTTTAAATCCTCCTTACTTTGCAATCTACTTTTTAAGAAGACTATATAACCCAAATTCAGCACTTACCATGAACTTCAATATGGAATTGACATGAATCCAGAGATTTGACTTAGCATTTTATATAAAGGATATTTAAGTTGCTGCTTGTCTTTTCAAGACAAATAGGCTCCCCATCTTTTAAGAGAAGAGAAGGGAAACTTGTGGAGAAGGGAACAGCCACTTCTCCATTTCAGGTTGAGAGACTAGGCAAAGGGAAATTACACATATTAATTGTATGTACCTTGGGTGCAAACCAGAAATTGAACTCCAATTATTTCAGTATTAGAAACACAGACAATCTAACAGCATAGAATAAATCCAAAAAAGAGAGAGGCTAAACTCCGATCCAAAGTAATAGTATGTGAAATGCTGAAGAAACACAAATCAAATGAAAGGCTTTTTGTTTAAAAGTTCTTTTTCTCCTTTCAAATTTTTTTCTGTGAAGACCTCTGTGATTTTAAATATAGAAAGAGACTTTTTCAAAGGCTAATGTTTTTGCTTGCCAGCATTCCTAGCCTAAAATTAAGTTTTGTCTTTGGGAAAAAGCCCCAGGACTTCTCTCTGCTTGTTTCCTGAATAGGATAAAGAAATCTTTCTTTAAATTATTCCCATGATAAAGCAAAGCAGAGAGTCCACTTTTTCTCACATGTAAGAAAATATCTTATGTGGTTTATTGTGGGAACATTAAAAAAATTTTACATGATTTAGAACAGTCAGAGCAGAGAAAAATAACACTTAACTACCTTGGGAACACATTTTGACCCCACCTTAAACTGACTTCAGAACATCCAGTGACCCAACATAGTATATATATTTGGAACTCTTCAACTCCTATAAATTACACTACAGACAAGGATGCTGCAAAAGCATTTTACATTCCAGATTATCTTAAATTCAAATCCATCTATTATAATCAGAAAAGCTCCATTAAAATGAATGTATACAAACATTTAATTCAGAATATTGCAAGGGGTAAAAGCTGGTTCAAAACTTCTGAGAACTTGAAAATTCTTGATAAACAGAATTAATAACCTTTCAAGCAGCTTTGAGAAAATTATCTCTTTGAATCGGAATTACATTATTGCCTGCTGGAGTAATGGGAATTAATATTTACTTAAGCAAAAATGCCTTGAGTTCCTACTATGACAAAATGTGAGGTAGGCTATAAGGGAGTATTAGTCACCTAGTATTACTTATTTAAAATGTTTCGAGACACTCACATTGGCATTTGATGAAAAAGCCACATTCATTTGTTACCCTCTCTGTTAATAAAAATGATGGTTTAAAACAGACTAAAGAAAACATTATGCTATGCAGAGGAGATTAATTCAGTTCTGAGTATGAGTGTATTTCAGCCATGTTATCCTACTGTGGTTAATACAAGAACCTACTAATGTTTCTGTTCCCTTCAGAGCTGAAGGCTCTCAGGCTGCTGAGTCCCCTTCAGCATGGAAGACATGGAGTCATTTTACAACTTTCCATTGCATCTTCCAGCACATACATGTCCAAAATTATCAAATATTTCCAAGTAATTTGTTAATCAACAATTATACTTGAAAATCTTGCAATCCTCGAGGGTCGATCTGACTAAATAAGACAATTCTAAAATTTGCGTTATATTGCAAAGTAAATATGGAACAATGGAAAAACAGAACAGAGAAATTCTAAGTAACTGCTATTTTTGAAGTTATAAAAGAAAACTCCATGCACAACATGAAGGTCAAAGAATATCCTGCAATTCATGAGCAGTCACCTACAGGCAACCTCAAGCCTAATTACTGACCTAGTCCCTTCCTTTATGTCACTGCCCTAAAAAACCAGGCAGAGTTATTTTGGAGAGATTAAGTGATGGAACAATCATTAACCAAAAATAGAAATTACTGTAACACTAAACTATTCAGTATTTTATGATAAAAACCTGTTATCTGAAAGCAGAATGCTCTTCAGCATACAAACTTCTCGACTGCTGATTTATTGTCTTTGCATTTTCTTTAAGAACAGAATACCCTAAAAACAAGTTAATTTAAGCTAATGGAGAGATTTAAAACAATTGCAACAAATCTAGGGTATGGATTTGAAATCTAATGTAAAATGATTAGAAGCCCATCATACAGAAACACTGGATTTGGATACATTTTGTAGCCATACTGTTTAAAGTGATCCATTCACAGTTGTCTCCTCAGCTGTTCCTTCTGGACAACCTGCCAGCAAACGAACAGCAACAGCAGTCTTAACAGCAGCAATAAAACCCTCTGGGATCAGTGCATCCCAGAATTTTCTTCAGCACTATTACAATAAAAATCTCTATATTCTGTACATGTATACAGAAATAAAATATAGAGAAGAGTTTTAGTGGAAAAAATGCATAGAACCCAGAAACTGACAACACAAGCCTGTGAAAGAAGCAACACGGCCTCCAAATAACAATTAAAAAAAGACTAGGGGAGGATTTTCTTCTAATAAGATAGTGGAAAAAGAGTAAAAGTGTGTAGTATCTCAAGCCATCTTTTAAAAATTTAAGACCTGATTACAAGAAAGTAAAATAATATTTTTAGGAGACAATGCTCAGCCTATGCATTTCAAAAGTGATTTTTTAAAGGTGTCTTTTAAAGCTTCTAAATGATATTCCAAACTTTTTTCTTGGTCACTACCCAATCATGTTTCAATTACAACACAACTGCCAAGGTTTTTGGTTGATTAAACAATTAAGCAGTTAAAAAAAAAAAATAAGTTTCAAACTTTTAATCTTAAGCAGGTTGTTCTGGCAAAAAAATGAGAAGCAAAACTAACAACCTTTTTAGTACCTTTTAAGTTTGGGGTTAAGCTATTATCCTGCATATCGAGGATTTTTTTATTATTAGCTAAGGTAAAGCTAAAATTAAAAAAAAAAACAAACAAAAAAAACCAAAAAAACCCAACCAAACAAACTTAGAATAAAAACCAAAAAGCAAAGTCCAGTTTTAGATAATGAGAAAGCAAGCAGAATGCCCATAATAAATTTGCCTCTTTCAGAAAAAGAGAAAAAATTTGTTTTGGTTTTCATTTCATTTCAGTGCCATATCAAAGTAAATAAAAGACCATTATTATTTTTTTAAAACATACATTTTTCATTCATTTACATTTCATTTTCAAACAGCAAACTGTTTGAGTAAAGCAGAGCAAAGAAAACAAGAAGCTCTGTTCTGTCAAGAGATTTTCCTTGCCTTTTATACTCGTGAGGAAGTACTTTCTTTTACTTTGAAAAACCTTATTAAATATCACAGATTTCATACTAAAGTGGGAAATTGGAATACCATAGAGGATCAGATAATTGTTCCATAAGTCTCATACCTGTTATCAGCCAGTGGCCAGCATCAGATTTTTCAGAGAAAAACAATAATTACTTCATAAGAATTCAAGGTTTTAATGCAGTGTCAGGCACTATGGAACAGCCACTCAGCTATAAAATTGGGAAGATACTTTTCCCCAAGGTTACTCAGAATGTGAAGTTCTCTAAAATCTACACATGTAGTCACACTGCCTTGTTATAATCCAGGCTAAAACCAGTAACCCATCTTTGGGAACATTTGGCAAAAGTAATCTCTGCATGGCTCAAGCCCCAGACCTTCAACTGCTGTCAGTCAGTCAACACTTAGCTCAGATCCTTTGAAGAACTTCACCAAAACAACGATTTAAGGATAAATTAGGCTTATAACATCAGAATGTATAAAGTACATATGCAACAAACTAAAAACCTAGCCAAGAGTTTCCCGTCAGCTAGTTTTACCAACCTAGATTTTCTTTCATCACATTGTCTCTTTTCCAATCTGAACCCAGCTGTCGGAAGAAATTTGAGACTCTTTAGGAAAGAGTCTGTCTTGGTTATTTTGTCTTAATGATTTCATAGGTATGACTTTGAATTATATTAGGATAACACAAGTGAAAAACCACAACAAAGCAAAGTAAAAGTAGAAAGCAAAGCAGTGAAAGGTATGGGGCATTTTTTAAAATCTGAATACATGAGGAAAGATACCAGCAAAGAGAAAAAAAGTCTGATGCTTAGATCAGGAGAAAGTATAACTTTTTAAGGGGAACGGAAGTTTTTCAGCCCTACTCAATGTTTATGCACATATGTGAGGTGTAGTTTCCTAGTGGGGAAGAAGAGACTGAAGGAAACTAATCTCTCCCAATACCTTACTTGAATTTGAATCAAGGTGCAACTTCAAGCTCATAAATACAGAAAGACTTTGTTATAAATGCATATTTTGGTGTTGGCTTTTCACAAATGTTGGAACGAATGTTATAAGTATGATTTTTTTTTTCTGTAGTTTTTAGTGTGTTTTAAATACCTGAATAGATATATAATGTTTTGGGTTTTTTGCTGTAGTTTGGAATTTAGGTGTAGTGTGTGTTTTAGCTGCCTGAATAGATAACTTCCAAGAGAGGCCCAAGTGACTATAAGCATCCACCACCGTGAAAAAAGAGACCAAAGCCCAAATCAAAGGATGATAAGAACCGAATAAAAGCGGAACTGCGCTTGCTCTGAAAAGGCGGATCAAAAGAGTGGCCACACAGAACAGTTCCTGGAAAAGTTTGAATATGCATAAGTTCATGCATGAAGAACAGTATAAAAAGGGGTGGTTCTAAGACACCAGTGTGCTCTTGGCAGTGCACCAAGGCACCTAGCTGTTTTAACCTTTGCTTTATTTCCATGTCTCCTATTGTCTTTATTAAACATTTTTAAACTTTACCAGGAAAGTGAACCTTGTTTTTCACAAGTTGAAAGCTAAGAAATACTTGGCAACACAAGCCTAAATTCTGCTATCTTTGAGTGACAGTCCAAGAGATTAAATGTTACATTCTATCTTGCAAAAATACTCAGGAATATTCTGAGGACAAATTGTATGGCATTGTAAGACAGACTGCATAGACTTCTCATTGCTAAAAAGGGCTTCTGTTTCACATGAACCATTCCGGAAAAGAAACTTCAGTGCCTCAGCTATGTAACCAAGCTTCCTTTGCTTCAACAAGCTATGGAGTTAGCCGAGCCACAGAAACTTGCTAATCCTGCCATAAACCATCATAAGAATAAACTACTTTAGCCTAAGATAACATGTCTATATATGTGTTTGCCACATGCTTGAACAATGAAGCTCTGCTGACAGTGCAGTAATCTGGGCATGTGCCTGAGCCTTCCAGGCGTGCAAATTCTCTCAGCTGAACCTTCCAGTTTTCCCAAGTTGCGCATTGTACTAGGCAACAAAATATCATCAGGCAACTTTTGTTTTGTAATAACTACTTATTTTTCAGCAAGAAATATATATTCTTAGGTAGGTATGTGTGGTAAACCAAAGGGCCAGGAGACCTTCTGCTCCCTTTAATAAGCTTTTATTAGAGAGAACTAAGCCTAGAGGTGGGGGCTCGGGGTGCACGCCACCGCCGCTGCTCCCCGTGGTCAACGTTGAAGGAATAGGACTACACAGGCCTGTCAGCAGGATTGGAGCTTCTATCCTCACAGGGATTGTCCAGAGACTCAATCTTAGGCTTAAAAGTCCAGGGGTGTCTTCCTTCTCAAGTCCTGCCAGGTCATGGCGACTCTGTTGCCGGACCCAAATAGCGACTCTAGCCTCCCCAGGTCCCTGCTGTCTCCACAGTGCGGTCCTCCAGGTGTTCCTCGAGAGTGGCTCGTCGTCCAGGGCTGTCTTCCCTCCCAGCTGGTAATATGATTTTAATATGCACATGTGTGCAAGTCCTTACGGGAAATGCGGAAGTTCGTCCTGGGTAGCAGCGGCTGAATTACCCGACGGGTTGGAAGGGAATAAGGGGTGGGGGTACAAATGCAAGGATAAAACAAGTAAGAACTTCCCAACAGTGAACCCTTTTGGGGCTTACAACACCAAACCCCTTAACCAGGGACCTAAACTGGGATTGGAACAAGAACATATAATTTGAACATTGGGTCTTTTATTTATAACAGTATGGTATCAAAAGAATCCAACAGCAACTAAATTCAGCCCTCCTAAAAAGGCCTCCTCCTACTTTTCAGTCATCCGAAATTTGTGTTGAATTACTTGTGCAGCATGGGTGTACATTTTTGAGCTATGGTTTCATAATCACATAGCCACACAGCAGTGCCTTTTTACAGCAACCTCTTTAAATTTTCCGTACTACAGTGCATTCAAGATTTTTTCCCCTCCGTTGCACAATCCAGGCCTGTATCTGCACCTGTCTTCACACATAAGGGTGTTGCACACACTTTGTGTCTGCCTGGATTGCTTAAAATTCCTTGCTGCCTCAGCAGAATGGGAGAAATATGCAATGGCTGGTTTCCCACAGGAGATGAGATAAACGTTCAGAACCCTCTAACTGAAAATAAAAGAACCTGAGGTAAGGTCACATTCTTAAGCCCTCTTATAAGAGAAGCAGCTTTAGCATTAATTCTGATAAAGTCAGACTTAAACGTTCTGATAAAACCTACTCGAAAAAGCCACAGTGCCACGTAAAGCAAGCTGCTTTTAATGGCCGAAAATAATGACAACTTTAAAAATGGGTAAACCTTTTACCCTGCTCTCGAGTACATGAATTAATGTGTTTTGACGGAGAAAAAGACTAGCACAGTTGTTGAAATGAAACTTAGCTAAGAGGCTACTTTTCCGTAAGCAAAACCACCCGTTTCGACCGGCGGAAAGACGCCACCCCGAGGTGCTCTGGAGCAGTTTTCCAGGGGCTGGGCTGCGGGAAGCGAGGCTCTGGGGCTCCGGGCGAGCGGCGCTGAGCCAGCTCCCGGCAGCGCGGCGGGTGCGGGACGGGAGCCCGGGCGGGCGGAGAGCGGCGCCCAGGGAAGGAGGAGCCCGAGCCGGGCCGGCTGCGGCGCCCGGGAACCGCAGCTCCCGCCATTCCCTTCGCGGGGCGCGGCCCGCCGACCCGGAGCAGGAAGCAGAGGATGGCGTCCCTTGACCCCAGCGCGGCACTGAAGAGCGAACGGGCGATGATGGAGGTGAGACGGCGCCGGGCGCGGGGAATCGGGAGCGGGCGGGCGGGCGCGCGGCCGGCTCAGCGCCCCCTCAGCGCTCGGCGGCGGCGCGGCTCCCGGCGGGGCGGGCGGAGCTCCGCGGGCACAGCTCCTGCCCTGCTCCCTCGGCCGCCCGCCGGCCCTGCGGCTGCTGCGGCTCCGCCCCGGGCGGGGGCCCGCCGGGACACGGGGCTCGGTGTCCCGGGACGGGGCCGCGGGGAGGCCCCGGGGCAGAGGCCGCTCCTGAGAGGAGCTGCCGCGCCCCTGGCTGCGGTGGTGCTGTGGGAAGGCAAGTGCCTCTGTCGGGGGGAGAGTTCCCCCTCTTGTTCCCTCTCTGCCTGCCCGGCACAGTTGCTCTCAGGTGAAGGGGTGACAGAGGTGTTCATAAGGAGCAGGTTTTATTGCTTTTTCACCCTTTTTATTGTTGTGGTGCAAGAGTGATGCTGTCTGGAGAGTTTATCTGATGCCGTTGACACCCAGATACCATCAGAATGCACCACTGATTTTTTTTTTTTTATTATTTTTTTTTTTAATGCGTACGTTTCATGCCTTTTGGTTGCATTGTTAAATACGATTGAAGTTTTTCATTCTCTACCTGCTGTACACGGAGTAATTCAGTGGAGCCAAACGGAAGCATTTGTTTTAGAGATACCTGCTAACACAGCTTGGTTAGAATTTTACAAAATCAAATATTTCTCTATGTAACTGATTGTTTGTACATTTGTTACAATTTAAAGGATTTTTTTTTTTTTTGGTTGTAAACCGTTTGAGCTTAGTCTTGAACAGGTATTATTTACTCTTAATCCAACGGTTTTAAGACAGTTCCCACCGTAAATATCTTGATTAAGGCAGAATTATGCAGTCTTTCCTTGGACATCTGAAAAATCCTTTGTGGATTTATAGCTGTAGTCCCTCTTTTAAAAAAACTAAGGATCGCAGGCCATCTAGATTTTGGCAGCATAAATAAGGCATCAATGCAGCAGATTTCCTTAATATTATTATTAGCTTGTGGGTTAAGCTTGAGTTCAGATGGGTAAAGAAGCTGTATATAGCTTCAGTTCAGACTTATTTCTTTGTCCTGTACACTAGTGGTTTTTCAAAACATTGATATCAAGAGAGTAGGGTTTCCTCTAAGAAATTCCTCGGAGGCAATAGATCCATCCTCCAACATACTGCAGTTACCACTGCTTAGCGTCTCTGAGATGAAATGAAGTTGGCTGTGTCGAGGTGCTTTCGTCTCCTTTTGGGGCAGCGGGTGGATGAATGGTTGTAGTGTCCTGTGGAACTGCTGTCTGACTGCCTCCTCTGTGGTTGCTACACTCTTGCCACACTTTGGCTTTATCGTAAGATTGTATGTGTACGGTAAGACTTAAAACAGCAGGAAGTTGACTTCAAGCAGGTAGAAAAAGTTATTTTACATAAAGCACCACTCATGGAACATAGTTTTCCATGGTTTTCCTTCGCTTTCTTTCAGGTCCTGGCAGTGTATGAGAAATAGAACAGGATGACTGAGATCAGTTGATTTATCAAAAAAGCTTTTCTTAGCTGCCAGATGAAAAGGTTTATAGGAACAGCTGGGGTTCCTTGTTTACTTTTTTTTTTTAAATATTATTACATAAATTGCAACACTATGGGAAGTAGAAGGAATTTGGTGTTTTGGTGGATTGTTTTGGGGGTAAGGGGTGTGTGTTTAAAGTTGAGCTGTTACGATATTCCTTCTGACCATAATTGCTATAACAGCCCATGTATTTTGTCAAGAGCAGTGTGTAGTCTGGGAAATGACAATATTTAGTACACAGGGCCCATGAGGAGAAAAGAAGAAACAAAATTATTCCAGAAGGAATGGTTAATGTTTATATAGGAAAGATTGTCAAAATTACTTCCATATTAAAAAAGATGTGCTGCAGACTTCAAAAAGATTTATCCATTTGTTCAACTGTTTGCAAAATGGTACAGAAAAATTCACATGCCTTAGGGCATGGAAAACATACATTATTAATGTTATTTTAAAAGGCTCTTTAACTTCCTTGTTGCCAGATGGGATGAGAGAAGTGTCCTGCAACTGCAAATGGCCTCCTGTTCGACATCTATTGCTTGCTAGTCTGGAGTCAGCTTTGGTGCATGAGGAAGGTTGGTGACTCTAAGGTGGGTGCTAGAAAGCTGATTTAATGCTTGCATTCCATAGCATAAAAGGCCTGTGTGACACCTGGAAGTCCTTTGTGTTTGGACACCCTAAAGCAGGTAAGTGCTTGTTGCTGCAGTCGTATTTTTATTAAAAATTATGAGATTCAAAATTGACTTGCAGATCTTTTGAGTAGTAAGGATTGCTTTTCCAACCTAGATAATTACTTTGTGTGGTGTAGGTCTCATATGGGTTTTCTTACATGTATCTCGTCTTAATTGTTAAGGCAACTCAGGAAATGAAGTAATTAAATTAATTTGGCAAGGTTAATGCTTAAAAACTTAACACTGTGGGCTGTGCTCATAAGTATAGTATCTGATTTCATTAATTAAAAGTTAGCCCCTTCCATCAAAGTTAAAACATATTGTTAAATGTAATATTAGGGTAACCTAGTAAAGCAGAAGTTTCTTTTTTAGAATGCAGCTTAAATCAAGTAATGGTCTATAGCTGAAACAGTTTAGTGCTTCTAAAGAGCTTGTAGCTTAGGCCGAAGGAGGAGCTTCAGGATACAGTGAGTATGAGGATGACTGACTTAAATTTTTACTTACAGATGTTCGAGAGAATCAAACGATCTGATGAAGCTTCTGCTTCTTCAGCACAAGGTAAGAGGTTGAAAAAGTTCAGAGTACTTTTATTACGGTTACATTTGAAAATGTAGTAACAATCAATAGAAGCATTAGTTCACCTTGTAGTTCAATTGTATAAATAATATTTATTTCTTAAATTTCATTACGGAACTTAGATGGAAGGAGTGACTTCTGAATCATCCACAAAGTTTCCATGTAGGTGTGATTTGCTTGTCCTATTGTAAGCCCTTTGGGACACCTTACATTTTATCTCAGTGATCATGAATGTTGCAGTACCAATGTAGATTGCCTAGTCTCAAACCCAGAAAAATCAGTAGAAAAACTCACTCACCTCAGCTGTGAAAGAGTAAAGCTTATTTTATGAAGTTGTTGGATGAACTTCACAGACAAAAGGATCACTTCATGCTTTTTCGAACTTGCTAAACCTTTTGTCTTCCTTTAAAATAATAGTTTTGACAAATGCAGTGTAAGTGAAGTAGCTAGCTGCAGGTAAAACTCTGCATATCCTTGATACCCTGTAGTTTTTTGTGTTCTGTATGTGTGTGTGTGGTTGGTTTATTTCTTGGTTGTTGTTTTTGATTTTCTGTAGGAATCCAAAGACATGGTGTTGAGGGCTCTCCACGACAGGACAGCAGGAGCAGGTAAATTAGGTGATGATGTAACTGGCATCCAGCTTACTGCTTACCAGAGGAAAATGGGAAGAAGCTGCTTTTCAGCCTTGTCTGTTACCTGTATAATGGATGACAGTGACACAATATGGATTAAGTGTATGATGGAGGTCCTTTGTATCTTATACCCATGTACTGTTAAAAACTGTGGGGAAGGCACATTGTAGTCTCAAAACTACTGTGTGGGTGTCAGGGGTCTTCAGTCTGTTTTATTTCAAAATGCTAACAAACAGACGAATTAAAAGATGTCTCTGCCTTTTTCTTTAGAGGCAGTTATTTTCAGATTTCAGCTGACTGTATCTTCAAGCAGTTATCATCTGTTCTGCTTTTAAGGAAAAATTTCTTTAGTGAAATTTGCTCGAAAATACTTTAAAATATATAGTCCTACTTACCATTACAATTCTAAAATAGAAACATTTATCTCGCAAGTTTTTCCCATCTCTGTAGTAAGGTAGATATTTAGAATTTCCGTGCTAAGGACATGGATTAAACAACCCAACATGTCTTGATAATATTACCTGCTTCTTTCAGTTTACACAGAAGAGGACAAGAACATCCTCGGCCTGGAGCATCTGCTGTGCAAAATAGACAAGGATACTGCAACTGTTGCCACGTACACTACAGTAATCTGGAACAGGTGAGACAGCTTCTGCATAATTTGGCAGCAGATAGCAAGGAGTATCTAAACGCTTTATCAGCTTGTAAATATCAGTTTCTTCCCTGAACAACCAATACTGAGTGAAAAATAATCAGTTTTGAATTGCACAGTGTGCCCTGAGGAAGATGCCTTGCTTATTTGTTGCCTGTTGTAAAAGATGCCAATGGAGTGGCACAGCTGCTTTTCTGAAGTGCCTGCAGCTCTGCATTGCATCCATTATGGTTTTCTCTGTGTCTTTAATCTTGAGATCTCTATTTATTTTGAAGTATTAGGGTTATAGTAATATGTTAGATATCAAGGCTGGAGATGTTTGAAAAACCATTTTCGTTGCTTTTGTCAGTCTCCTGTCTTATAGACTTTCTAAATTAGAAAGTAGAAGCCTATTTAATCTTCTACACTTAAAAAAAATTCTTATTAATTGGAGCGAATTACAGGATGTTTGCTCATATGAAGTTCACAAATATTGTAAGTGATTTATAGATACATTTCTGGTATTTGTTCTTGTTAAGAGACTCGCGAGCAGCTGTGAGATTTGTGAGAGTATTTATACAAGTTAGAAGAGATTTGTCAGCAGCTACCAGAACCACCGATTTAAGTTCCAACTCACAAAGATGTTTTAATATATTTTAGCATTATTTGAGACTGCCTAAGCATACTTATAAATCTCAATTAAGATTTTAAAATAATGAAAGAAGATTTTTCTTTTTATTTAAATATTTTCATAGCAATGGTGTAATGTTGAACCTGGGAAGGAATATTTAGGAATAGGCCTGCATGTTAGCAGTAGTATTAGACTAATCATCTGTTTTATCTTTCACCAGCATATTTTCAGCTCCCAGCACAGACATTTTACAACGTACTGTAGGAATCGTATGGGTACCAGTAGCTTGATGGAGCGTTTTCTGCAAGATGTTTTACAGCATCATCCACACAGATACCATGACAGCAGGTATAATACAGAAGGCTTTCTTATTTTTTAAAATATGAACTAGTGGAATGCATGTGTTAAGAATTCCTATTTTTGTTCTACTGCTGAACAGTAAATTTGGCTCATTTGAGGTGAAACTTGCGCAATGAAGACAGTTGCTGTTTACACGAAGACAAATAAACTTAGGATTTGAAATAACACCACTGATAGCATTTAAATGTGAAGACCTAGAAAAAGGAGGACTATATAGGTCAGCTCTTACAATGGCAGACTGTAAAATCTCACATGCATTTACCAATTCTTAAAATTTGACCTTTATATATTTTATTCTAAATATTGTAATTCTGGGTCTTATATGTATCTATTTAGTGGTATATTTTATGTATGTTTTGAAGGAGTTCATAGTTTTGGTTTGTTGATTATGTCAGGTAAGTATTTACATGTTTATTTTTTCATTATCCTTGCAGTTCACATGTTCAGTTAATACTTGAATTATATTAATTGCCCAGTTCTTTAATGTTCAGATTTTGAAAAGTATTCTCTTTATTTATCATGTGCATGTTTCAAGAGTGATAAGAGGATCAGTGTGTTAAATTTTTCTCTGTAGATGAAGGAAAATCAATCAAACCTCTTTTGTTATATTTTGAAAGGCAGACAAAAATCCCAGTTTGATTCTTGTACAGTACAGTGTTTCTCAATATACTACTCTGCTGTATATCTGACAAACAAGCAGAAGGGTGTTTTGTCTGAAAGCACTCATTGATGTTCTCAGGGATGTGACAGATTTAGCTGATATATATGTCTATGCCATACTAGCCCAGGACATGAGGTACACATCACTACAAGTAAATAATAAACTGTCCTTCCATCTTAAATAAATAGTTTTTATCACAGTATCTTGAGAACACTCATGATTTTTTGCCATGGACAGAATATAGGATTCACTTTAAGAAAGCCTTCTCTGGAGGTGTTACTAATACAAGGTTGTTGCTTTGGTGAACAAAGCCTACTAACAAGGAAAAACAATCTACCCATATTCCTCTGAGTTGTTGGAAGAAGGAATAGAATGAGAAAAATAATGTACAAAATCTAGATAAGTTGGAGGAAGAAAGGGGAAGGAGTAGCCCCACATCTAGACATAGTTTAGAGGAAGAAAAGCAAATATGTAAAAGAAAGCATGAATAGATTTGTGTTATGGTCCTGCTCTGAAAAGAAAGTCGTGGTCTTAACTGAAACCTGAGGTAAGATTTTCATTCTCTTCTTTCTCATGTTAAAACACTTGGACTTATACACAATTTCACACAGTTCTTTAACTACCTGTTTTTACTGTTTAGCTGAATTCATACGAGGGATCTTTATGTGTAATTTTAAAAGATTATGGAAATATTTGTAAGACTTGATTTGTTTTACAGAACCAGTATACCTAGTAGTTATGTGGAAAAAGGAAAAATTCACCAGAGCTTTGCCTTATACTGAATTTCAAAGGATATTGTTGTTCTCCCCCAGTAAAAAAAACAAAACAAAACCAAACACCCACAAACCACCAAATCATTCCTTCCTCCAAACACTTGGTATGTAAGTTTTTTACTTAAGGAAATGGTATTGAGCATTTTAGAAAGTAAATCTTCATTCTGCTTATTTGTAGCAAAACTGTCAAAAGTTCCTAACTGTATAAAACTGTCATTCTGTTCTCTTCCCCTCAGGGACGTTTGCTTAAAAGTAATTTTTGAGAAGTGCTTGTAGGCTGTTAATTGAGCTAGAGACCTAGGAGTTTGCTATAGTTTCTCCATATGAAAATCTGTTTAGTTTTATATTCAGTCTTTCAGCAAGGTCCAGATGCCAGGATGCAAAGATGTTTCACAGAGATGGAAGAACTCTGAAGTTAGGAAGTTAAAAGATTATTTCTGTTGCATCTGGCATTCCCTTTAGGTCCTGTTTCAGAGCTTAGGTGACCAAGAATTCATGCAAGGGCAGTGCAGCAGTTCAGATGACAGGCATTGTTTGATCATCTGGTGTATTTGATTACTTTGTATTCATGTAGAAATAGTTCTTTTTTAATGTTTCTTTATATGAGATTTCTCTTGCTTAATCAGTCCTATATCTGTTAGCTGTATGTAGTCTTAGTTACATAACCAAGGAAATTATTGTACTATAAAATTTGTTCACAATACTTCTGTTAGCTGATGTCTGCCATGTATTGAAGTAAGCATCCATTTGGGTCTCACAAGATCTGGTTATAATTTTTGAGTGAAACACAATATTCCCTTCTTCAGTTATATTTACATATTTTAAAAATTGTTTTAATTGGATTTGCCTGGCTGCTACACATTGAAGTTTTGTGGGTCCCTGTATTGCATAGGAAACATAGTCCATATCTGTCAGCTGTGTTAATTCTGGAAGACACAGACCCTTGTGTTTGAGGCAGTCTTAAAGACAGAACTGCCAGTTACAGAATATATAAAAATCTGTTGTCACAGCAAGGCTGAGCAATCCTAACTTGGCTTCTTACAGGAGTGAGTCAGAAGCTGTGGTATGTCTGTGAGAAACAGTAAACATGGAATTCCTTGGCCACATGTGAGAGTTCCTATCAGGCAGCCATGCTTTGTAGGGAAAAGGGCATTTATACTCAACAATGGTTTTATACTGTGTCATATTATGATGTTCAGTCTCTCTACAAAAGCTCGATTTTAAGTAATGATAGAATGACCAGTGAAATCATCTCTTTATAGGCTTACCACTTCAAACAAAGGAAGTATCTTTACTTTTGCTGCTTTGCTGTATTTATAAAATTATTGTTATCTATGTTTGGCCGTCCTTAATTGGTGATTACATAAAGAGGGTGATAGACTAATGCCCAAATTAGCTTTGTGGAGCATTTCCCCCTCCATAATTTAAAAAAATTGAATATCTCTGCTAAAGTAGTAGAAACAGTAATTTCAGTTTGCTCATTAAAAGTGAGGCAGTCTAGGTAATGACTCTTAAAAGCCCCCACACTGCTGTTGTTTGTTTGAAAAATTTTAAGCTTTTTAAGTATTTATATAAGCTGTTCTTTCTCCCCTCCCCTTTAGACCAACCTATGATGACATGCCACTCCCTGTCACTCTGGAGGCTCCTAGGATTTCTTGCTTGCCCTCAGAAGAGATGCAGAAAAAGAGGAACAGTGAGAATCAGGAGATTTCCAGCAAAGACCTGGAGTCCATTTGTGAAATAGGCTCTTCTGTTCCATACCCGTCTCGTGAGGACACAAAGAAAACTTCTGTTACACAAGCAGGTTTTCAAAAACTTCAAAGAGGCCAGAACCACGTTCCAGGAGTATCCCAGCAATCTACTGGCATTTGTAGCGAGAAGAAATGGGCAACTCTGAAAAATGCTCGAATTGCAAATCATAGCCATGAAGGTCAGTTTACAGCTTTGAGCCCTGTACCTCAGCAGTTTTCTCTCAGTCCTACAAGCCACAGTTCATCTGTTAATCCTAAAACAAGAAAAAATGTTCGGGATTTGGCAGCATCAAATCTGTTTCTGCATAGCGGATGTGATGAAAGAGCAATGGAGTTCTGCAATAGTGATGTGTTACTGAACCCACGCTTGAATCCTGCTCCAGCACTGCTTCACCCAAAACGCCCTTCATTTTCTCATCAGAATCCTACACACAGCCACAGAAATTCTTCCTTTATTACCTCAGGTCAATCTCTCTCAAAGCGAGATAGTTTACGAACTCAGGATGAAACTTTGGTGTCTGATCTCCTTCTCAGGGATACTGTGGATATCAGCAGCTCCCTAGATCTTGGGACATCCCCACAACTAGCAAGATGCAAAAACATGAAGACAAACAGAGGTGATGAAAGTTCAGTGGATGAAACTATTGAAGATGTAATTTTGAAATACTGCCATGAATCTACATCTGAAGAAATTTATTTCAAAGAAGAGAATAATCCCAGTGTACCTTTTTCATCACTTCTGGACCACACTAATTTAGAGGGCTCTGAAATGAGTTTTGATTGTGATGCGCCAATACAGGTAGGAACAGATTTACCCAAGGCAGCTATAAAAGATATAGAATTCCTGAAAGAGGTCCAAGTATGTTTGCAAGATAAAGACTATGGAACACAGCTCTCTTCTGTTTTAAAAACTGAGTCATTAGAGAAAATAGAAACAGTTTCAAAAAAGGATGTTGTAGCTCATACTGAAGAACCGGTTCTTCCAGCCCTGCCTCACGTGCCTCCTTCTTTTGTGGGAAAAACTTGGTCTCAAATAATGTATGAAGATGATATAAAAATTGAAGAACTCGTGCGTGATTTCAGGGAAGGTCGTTTTCGCTGCTACTTTAACAGTGAATCCTCAGCCAACTGTACAGAGAAGAGAATGAAGAAAAAAAAGCAGAAGGATGAAAAAAGGATCAATTTTATTGACAGCAATAGAAAGGAAAGTGCACCAGTTAAAGCATTGCCAGAATTTAATGATGCTTTAAGTGGTGGCTCTGATTTTGATAACCAATCAGATACACTATGCAACCCACAAATTGTAAAAATGCCTAGGAAAAGGACATGGCGCCTGGCTTCAAGGTGTCAGGTGGTTAAAGTCAGCCATGGCACCCAAACAAGTCAGCTGAACTACCCTGTAGCAAAAAGGAAAATGTCTAGAAGAGAATCTGATCCAGCTGATCAGAAAGCAAGTATTGCGTGGCTGGAGAATGAGAAAACTCCAAACATGAAAACTAGACTATGTGCCCTTAAGCTTCCAGAGTCCTACAGC
This sequence comes from Sitta carolinensis, assembly GCA_032173965.1. Taxonomy (NCBI): domain Eukaryota; kingdom Metazoa; phylum Chordata; class Aves; order Passeriformes; family Sittidae; genus Sitta; species Sitta carolinensis. The sequence continues at coordinate 25,928,605 of CM063288.1, forward strand.
AAGATCATGAGTCCTGTACAGCCCAAGACAGTGGTATATGTACTCTCGTGCCCAGAGGTAAAACAGTGCAAAGGTAAACCTATAGATATTCCCAAAATGAGGAAAAATCGTCACTCCATGGATAGCAAGGACTCTGTAAGGTATAAATACAAACAATGTTCTCTCAAATATTATGACCCACTGACAAATCGAATTCTGAAAACACCTCCAAAGAGTACAGTTGGAGAAAAGGCCAAAAAGCCTTCTCATGTTCGACAGCTTTTCAGAAGTCTCAGCTTTGATGCAAACATGAAGAAACCAGCTGGTACTCAGAGAGAAAGCACACCATCAAAGTCACTCAATTGGTCAGACTTCTGTAGTTCTCCAGCATCTTTCCTGCCAGATCGAGATAAAGGGAATGATGCAGCCTCAAGTCAAAAGGCAGATGAACCTTCTGTTTCCACAGAAAGAACAGATTGTCTTGTATCTGAGAACTCTTTTAAACACCTAATCATTTCACCTTTGAACTCTGTGATAGAAGGAGACTATAGATTAATTCCATTTAATAGAATTACCAAGACTCCTCTGACCTCCATCAGGAGTGAGTGGTTAGAGAAGGAGACTCCAAAAGCAATATGGAAGAGAAAAGAAGGCACTAATAAAGAACCAGTGTTTTCCAGAAGGGCTGCAGGATCTAAGTCTGTCAGATGTACTATTGGGAGGAGAGGAAACAGAGTAAGCACAGGCAAACAAACGTCCAGAACTAAAAAACAGCAGAAAGAGGGGATGAGAAGACAACTCCAGCCTTGTGCCCAGAAATCTGCTTTCTCCATCCATAGGTGCCAGACAAGGAAAACTACAGTGGGAAAGCACCCTAAGAAAGAAAAGCCCGATGCTAAAAAATTAAAGGCGAGGAGGAAACCAAAGAGAGCCTTTTTGAACTCAACAGTTGTAACAGGGACTCCTGAAAAAAGGCGGAAAGTCACATCAGAATCTTTTCCCAAGAAACCAGAGCAAGCTTCCTCCAAAGTCAGGAACTGGGAAGTAAGTGGAGATCGGGGTCATCCTGGCACTGTGGACCAGCCCTCTAGAAGAACCTCTGCTGTGCCATTAGTACGAAACTGTCTTGTTCTACCAGGTGAGAGCTAGCTACCAAAAGAGCTTTTTTTTTTCTTTTTTTTTATAGCCAGCACCTGGAAGAAGGAAGGGGAAGAAAAGGAGGTCATAGACAACACAGTTGAAGTGCTGGAGCTCCAGAAAGCGCAAAGCCAGTCTAATGTGAAACAAATACAACTGTAAACTCAGCTCTTGTTCCTGGAATATGGGGACACAATATATTGCACTGTTCTACTGTGTAAAGCTGCAGAAGTTATGGATTTGATTTAAAAGCACTTAGAATCATATTTACTAGTCTTCACCTGCACATCAGCAAAATGACCTTGAATGGTATCATATTGTTATTATGGTATTATCAGTGCATAACTGTGCACTATAATAAGGTAATTTAGAAGCTGTGTTAATTAATTGTGCCTATTTTAATTTTTTCACATAATTCTAAAGTGCAGAAGATGACTCAGTTGCTATGCTAGAAATTTAATGAAGATACATCAATCGGGGCTGACTTCTGTGTCTGTATTTTGTGTTTGTGTATATGTGCACCTTCTTCAACACATAATATATACTTGCCTGTGGAATGGCATTAAAATTAATACAGTATGATACAATTCAGATCAATTCAGTGCTTTCTTGAAATGAAACATAATTTTACACATTTTTGTATTGACTTCTTCGTTCCTGAAACCATGTCCAAAGAGGTTTTTTTTTTTGGACTAAAAGTCACTGTGGGCTCTCACCAAGCAATAATGGACCATGCTGGTAAGGAAGTATGTCTCCTTAGGGGACCATTCACAGGGTGGTGGCTGAAGTGAAATCTTGAATTCTAAAAGAAATACAGGGTTAGGTTTTGGGTTATTTTTCTTGTTTGTTTGTTTGTTTTTTATAGCTTATTGATTAAGTTTGTAGGTGAATTTCACATTCCTTAGTGAGTGGGATGGAAAAGTTATAATGCAAACAGATAGCAGTAAGTTGTTTCAGAATGTCAGCTTTGAGTTTGGGGTTCTGTGCTTTTCTGGCTTTATTTGGTGTTGTCTTGGTTAAGTTTTTATGGACTAGAGTTAAACTTTCTTTCTAAACTTTCACTAAAATATTTAAATAAACCTAACACAGGATCCATCTAAATGTACTAGAGTTTAAATATTTGGATTAAAATTATATTCTGTAGAGATTCATATTTGGCCACTGATGTTCCATCTACTATGGTTTTATGGCAAAAAATCCCAAACTCATGGTGTTTGAGTCTAGTTTCTTTCTTTTTTTAGTAGTTGTTATGATGACAGTTTATTTAATGTGGTTAGGAGACATAAAGCCAGTTTTATGGATGTTTCTGTGCTTTAAAACCCAAGATTAATGGTTCATTTACTGTAAATTAAGCACGTAGTTAAACATCATCATAATCTAGGCTTTGGTTTTCAATTCTTCAGTTTGGTATATTATATAATCTATTTTATCTTGAAGGTCTTCATAAATTCTCTAGTGGTACAATACATTTTTCAGAACACAAGAAAAACATGGAAAAGACCAGACCCTGCTATCTCTGGCATTGAACACATCTGTGCATTTTCCCCTCAGAAAACAAAGCTGTTCTTGATTTTTCATTCACTTCTTTCTGAAGTGTCAGGGCTCACAGATTTGGACTGAGATAAATGTGGACTTGGAAATGGCTTATTTTAATATACAGTATCTGAAGGAAATATAAAAGCTGTCATCATAAACCACATGTTCAGAGAATATTTGGGGATCTTTTTAATGTATATGCATATTTCCCAAGATAAGTAAAAGACGTGCATGTGTCAGCTGGAAAGTAAATTCCTGTACAAGTCAAATATAGTCTGACAGATTTTTTATTAGTTTTGTTTTAATTTATTTTATTTTTTATATAAAAGTTGATTTCTATGGATGAATTTTCCTATGGTTGTCAGTAGACACAGAATCTTACGACTGTATTGCAAGTCACTGGAAAATGAAGGGCTATAATATAAATTCTTATAGCCCTCAACTAATTGTGCCTGTATAATTTAATATTTTGTCTAATATAAAACTGATGTTTTTAAAGCAAAGTTTTAAAGGAATGGTTTTTATAGAAAGGCTAATTTTTAGATAAAGCAAAAGAAGATTTTTAAATAAAGTTTGTTTTAAAGCAAAGCTTTAACTATAGATAAGTCCCATTCTAACATATTTTTATGATACAAGAATGTTTTCCTATCTAACTTCTTCCATCTTATCTTTCACAGTATTTCACATGTGAAGAGCATGAATTATTTTGTGTGTGAATAAGTTTTAATGCACATTGTACTTTAAGAACACTAGTATGTATTTGTTTAGAGTCAAAATACTGTTCTCCATACTCATTCATTGTAAGTTTGTCTTACTCCAGTGCACAACTTTTCCTTGAAATCTTGAGTAATAAAAATGTGTTGAGGACTATAAGATGACTAATATTTTTAGACTGTAATGTCTTTTTTTGTTTGTTTTTTATAATAGACCCTCTTATCAGGGTAGGGTTTTTAGAAGAAAAATGTTATATTTAAATGAAAGTGTAAGTAGCTATATATTTTATTTAAAAAAAAAAAGAAAAAAGAAAAAAAGTATGCAATGTAAGAAATTATTAGAAGAATAAGATGAGGTACAAGTCTGGAAACATGTCTGTGGTTGACATTGTCAAAAAGAAGTTTGCTGTAGGCTTGGATGTTAATCTGTGCCTCGCTTCTGAGTGTTCAGAAACCACTTCTGTGCATGCTCAATGAACCCTAGGAAAAAGAGGAAAGACTGTGATCTGAGAAGTAAATGCAGAAACTGCTTTGGAAAGAGAATTATGAAAATATTTGCAAAACAAAATATTGGAAAGATACTCAATATCATGTGCAAGAAGGAGAAAATTCTGGGGTCTTGAGAAATAGGGAAGCACTTTCCTGTTAGATGAGTAAGACAGTTTCTCCCTTATGGAATAGAACATTGTTTCATTAGCAGGGTGCCCAATACTTCAAAACATATTTGTGAGTTCAACACAAATGGCAAACTTGAGAACTGAAATGCTTTCTCTCTGAAACTGGTGGGGAGGTTGGCTGGTTTTGGGTGACATTTATTGTTTCTGTTATTGTTTGTTTCTTTTTTTCTTTTAGCACTTTTTTTGAGGGGGGGACTGGGTTCTTTTGTGTTAGTGGACAAAGATGTTTTGTCAGTATGTTTGCATGTCTTAATATAGAGAAGCAAGAAAAGAGCTGGAGTAGAGAGGAATAAAGTCATACTTTTTGAATTAAATTGGCAGCAGTTAGAACCAGCGCATTCTTTAATAGCTGAGAAAAATGTTACCATGTCTTTTTCAATGCACATGCAATTTTGACCTGTAAGTTCATAGTTTTTATTACACATTCCATAATTTTTAAAAAGTCTCTCTCCACATAAAGTACTCATTCAGCCTTTCAAAACAATCTGATTCTAAGCAGATAGATTTTTGTTATTAGTATTGTGAACGTGAGTGTGACACCAGCCATTGTACCAGGTGGTAACCAAATATAAAATAGCACTCCCCCAAAACTTTAGGTATCTGACACTTGTACCTTGCAGTTCTTCAGTTAATACTCTGATAGGATTTTTTGCTCTCTTGTTTTTTCTGACAGGTTTGTATCCAATGTTCTTGTAATTGTGTTATGAAACTACCCCTCTCTGGGACTCAGATAAATGAGTTATTTCTGTTTATAATGAGCCTATGGCTTCACCTGAAGTTGTGTCTAAGTTTCATGTTAAATTTGTGCTCAGATGAGAATGTTTTGTGGGTTTCATGTTCTTGTTATTGGTAATGTATTTTGCAATGGTTTTGCTTGGTGTTGTAATTTTTTATCTGCTTCTCTAATCTCTTGTCTGTGGTCGTATGACACAGTGTGGTTTTGTAAGGATACAGTGCTACCACAGACTTGTCCAGTGCTATTGCTGGATGTTCTTTCTCTGTATCTTCTGCTTATTTTATTTCAGATTTATTGTTTCCATTGTTTTTTCAGTCATGTGTTTGGATTTTTTTTTTTTTAATTTATTTTGTAAAGAGCTAAATTCCAGGGCAGTATGTTCTCTTTGAAAGTAAATCAGGGACAGGTGACAGAAGAGGATGTTGTTCTTCCAGTCTGAAGTGCAGAGGGCAGGTTGGCACAGGTACTCCTGTGCTTGGGAGTCTGCTTTACTTCTCTGGATAGTGTGAAATAGTAGTGGGATGATGATTCTTGATTCCTTTGCCAGTCTTCTTTTTTTTTTTTTCCCTTATGGTCACTCTGCTGGAGAACAAAGTAATCTGAACTCACAGTGAAAATCAAGGTTTTTCAGCTTTTGGTGTTTGGGGGACAGATAGGAAAAGTAAAATGTGTCTCTCTCACTAATGTAACTAAAATCACTGAATTTTTGCCTTTAATGTTTTATCTGCTGAATGAGAGCATTCCTGCTAATATTTTTCAGAAAAAAATTGTAATAGCATAGTTCTGAGCATGCCCAGAACCAAAGGTTTTGTTCCTTGTTTGTTTTGCAGTTATAAATTCATTCCTTCCTTCAGCAGAACAAATCTTGTTTTAATAAAATAAAGACTGAATATGTGCTTTTGGAGTTTCTTTATTCTTGAAGTGGAATTCACCTTGAAGCTATTTGCTGTAATTTGTTGTGGAAAGAGCACCACAGAATGCTATGGAATGAGCTACTACTGTGAAGGCAGACAGTCATAATTTAAACAACTGTTCACAACAGTGTGATATCTTGACTCAGTGAAGCCAAGATTTCTCCTGTTCTGTGCCAGCTGAAGCAGTGACACCCTAGGATGGCATTGAAAAGATGACAGATACATTAAAAATGTCGAACTTCATTTTGGCAGCATGAAACCAAGAAGCCTCAACCACGTGGCAAGCCAGATCCCTGCACAGCTTACTCATAAAGAGTTTTTTTGAGAATGTGCACTTACTATATGAGGGCAGGGGCTGGAAGTATTATAGTCTTAAGCAGCTTTCTCCTTTATGCAAAACAGTTTGGTATCTGGAATCATAGACCAAATTAATGCAGGCAGAACTCTCTTCAAAACTGTGTGCAACAGTACTTTTTTAAAGTGAAGCAATTACTGGAATGCCTTGAACAGTATAATACCTTGTTCTATAAGTTTGATAATAATTTGCTCTTTGTAGCAGTGCCTGTTTAAACCAGTGTGATCTTTTGCAGGAGCAACATTTACAGATGTGTCAGATCAGTAAATGGCTGAGAGGCAGCAGTGTGTGCTTTCCTGAGGCTTTAGTAAGTTACAAAATTTCAGGACATGCTTTGCAGTCCATACTTGAAAATAGCCATATATTATGTAGTTGGCTGGATGAAGTTAATACTATGCTATCAAATAATGATTAACTAAAGAAATAATTGTTCAAACCATCTAGACATGGAGTTACAAACAGTAGTATAACCAAAGCTTAAGTCAGGTGATTGCTCTTTCATGGGAAATAAAAGCAATTAGCAATATGCTTATAGAGTGTATAAGGGAGATCCAGTCCGAGTTGGTGTGTTTGAGAGTTATGATGAAATTAATAGCATAGTTTTAGTTGGCTTTGGATTTACTGGAGTAATTAGTGTTATAATTACTGTGTTTTGATGGTTCTGGAAGTCATAATTATTTTCTTGGAGTGCAGAAGCATTTCTTATGAAACGTATGAACACATCATTATTGCAGTTTGTTATTTAACAGTTTCAGCATTTCTAAACTTAGGTTCTTTTTGTCAGTGTTCTACCCTCAAGGAAAACAGAAAAATAGCTTTTCCCAAATACTGGGATTCATAAACAGGTTTTTTAGTATCACACATCTTCAAATATAATTGTACTTTAATGTTTTAAAGCTGGTCAGCTTCTCGTATTTGCTGTGTCATACTTCAGATGTTAATGTTGGCACTGGTGCATCTGAAAATGTTGGTTGTACCTTACTGAGTTATGATTAATACTGTGCAAAAGAATTGCAGGATCAAAGTACACCCTTGCTAGCTCATGTAGAGAGCTTAAATACTGTGCTAGCCTGGAGATTGTGCTGTAAGAATTAATAGAGAAGCCGAAGCTGTGGATACAAGGCATTTGTATGACTGCTTTTTATTACACTGAAATTTTAAGATGAAGAGAGAGGTAGATATGATGCATGAGACTTAAGTGGGTAATTTAGATTGGAATTATATCAATGAATATTCAGGGTTTTTTTTTTTGGGGGGGGGGTTGTTTTGGTTTGGTTTTTTAGTGTTTATTTTATCTGAACCTTGGCAAACAGTTGTCAAAATCCTCCTGCAGTGGTGCAGCTCAGAGTCTACCACTCACTTTTCTGGTATGTTACTTGCTTGATACATGGATAATACTTCTCTTTACTGCTGCTTGTTTCATACTTTCAGCCACTGGTAAGAGGGAGAAATGTTTATAACACAGATTGTGCACGTACATCCTTTTGAAGACTAAAGAGTAGTTGTAAGGCAGTATATGGCTACTGGCAGATTTCTCCACATGCCAAAGGAGCTCTGTTAAAATTCAGGTCTAATGATGAGTAATAAATCAGTTGCCCAAATGATAGAAACACTTTTCATTATATTTGCATTAGATGCAATCTGCATATAATTAAAAATAAACGTACTGACTTTTTGGTGACAGTTATTTTATGGATTTCTAAATGTGTCTAGTGCTTTAATTTTTCGATCTGTTCTAGCAAATTGTCATTTCCTGAGTTATTGCCAACACACTCTAGTTCTGATTGAATCTGGAGTCAGGGTAATAATGGAGTCAAAGTCAGCATATTTTTACCTACCACAATTAGTTACTAATTAGTTCATACAGCACTTTCTGTAGATGTAAAGAACTCCTAAGTGTTTAATATTATCAAGAATCATCTTCTGTGTTATTCTTATTTTAGACATTAGTGTTAAATGTATTTTTAAAAATGCATAGATATGTTTATGTTTTTGTGAATATAAATGTGTATTTGTCATTGATAAGCACAATATTTTTTATTTTTAGGGCTCAAAGGAGAGCACTAATGAAATAGTATTTTATGTATTTTTATTTCCAATTATACAGAGACTATTCACTTTTTCTGTGCTTAGCAAATTTCTATTTTTCCTCCCTCACGCTCCACCATTTTAAAATAAGAATTCATCTGCAATGCAGAGTTCTCCATCTTTATTTTCTCAGAGTAGGGTGTGACGAGTGTCATTCGGCTGTATCACGAAGATGGTTTTATGTAATTATGTAGTTAATGCATATGCCTTCATAACTACCTCTGCCTTTTCATGGAAGCTGTAAAGGGGAGCCAAGCATCTCTGTCTGGCCCTCGTCCGTTTTGTCTTGTTTTATTGCCCACCCCATCCTTCTTGAGCTCCCTATGCAGCCAGTGTGTCAGCTCCCCTCTTATTTCTTTGAGTTCTACTGTATGTTGGAAAACAACCATTTTCAATTCACAGGAAAAAATGAGTTGAAACCATTTTCAACCAGTTTTTCCTGTAAGAGACTTATATCCTAGTGCATGTGTGGGGAAACAACAAAAATCTGACTTCTGTTTTGGGAAGCCTTGCGTTCCCACCATGTCCCCTAAGCTCACAGCAATGTAGTGAGGGCTGAGGTTGGCAGGCTCCTCTGGTGGCCATCTGCTCCAATGCCCTGCTCCCAGCAGGCTCAGCTGGAGCAGGCTGCTCAGGGCCAGCCACATCCCAGGCATTCTGAGCATCACCAAGCATGGACATTGCATAGCCTTTCTGGGCACCCAGTTCCAGCACCTGGCCACCCACACCCATAGAGTTATAAAGGTTTTTATCTCTATGTTTCAGCAGAGTTTCCTGTGTTTCAGTTTGTGTTCACACTACATCTTGTCCTTTCACCAAGCTCTGCACGTTTGTTCCCTGGGACCGGTGCTCGTGCTGTGTGTCCCTCAGTGTGCTGGCACTGTCCACAGGAGCTGTGGGGGACAGCTGGCACTGACACCATTGCCCAGCTGTTCTAGGGGAGATTTTCTTCAGGTGGGGAGCCCAGCTTATGAAGGTGAAGGTGCCAAGGAGGACCTATTTGAGGTTTGATTTCCCTGGGTCTCCCTGACTTCTGTGGCAAATTGAGTTCTCTAAGCTAACTTTCTAAGGCTTGATCTTTCTTTTTATCCTACAGGAATTGGTTTGTTTGCATTTTTGTTGGTTTTTTTTCCCTACTGGATTTTTCCTTTTTTCTCCTGAATGTAGGAAATTATATGAGTTTGCTGACTGCAAATCTCATACTTCATACTTATGTGCTACAATTATAATTTTGTTACAAGTCTTTACTTTTCTTATGTATGTTCTCTTAACGACTTTTTTTCCCCTGTTTGCTTTTAGCTGCTTTTGCTCTTGAGATTCTGTATTGGTTTACAATGAGTCCAAGATTTTGCTCTAACTGACTTAGTATTAATTTGGTTTGATAAATATTTTACAAACATGGCTTTCAGGATAACTTGCTGTGGCTTATTTTGTTACAGTTTTTTACACTATAAGTTTTTTTATTGTTTGTTTGCTTCTTTTTTTTTGTATGGACTTTTTTGCCTGTGTTCATAAAGAGCTTCTGTTTGGGTTCCCACTGCTGATAATTAGATAAAATAGCTTCTAATGAGGAGGGCTGGAGGAACAGGAGTTAGAAGAGCCCTCTTTTGCTGACTTGTTCTGCCATTGCCTTCTCCAAAGCAGGCTAGTGACATTTTGCAAAATCTTAGGCTTTTATCACTCTGTCACTTTATCTCCTTTCCTAAGGATAAGGGGTGTCAACTCTGTAAAAATATAGGTATGTTGATTAAAAGTCTTATAGAACAGCTAGAATAGTAACATTAGATTAGTACATTTTGTTACTGCACTTTCTCCTGAATTTGCCGTGAAGAAAACCTTGATAAATTTGTGTCAGATATCAGAGAGATGAAGTTACAAACATTCCCATGTGAGAGCTTGCAATGTTTGTCCCTTCTTTTGTGCTTAGATTTATCTTTAAGAGGGCATTTTGTTTTCATTTTGTTTGGTTACTGTGGCATGTCTCTGTAATCAGTCTTTCTCTTAGTCCACCTTAGATGGAATGAGTGCTGCATCTTTTCTTTTGTTAATGTACTTATTTCTCTAAAGTTTTTAGGGGGAAATAATTAACGTTTGCCAAAAAATGACTTGTAAAACTGAGCTCCCCATCATCAGTTTGTGTGAAACTTAGTAAATTCTTTAATTACATCTGAAGAGGTGGGGAAGGCATGAGTCTGCATTCACTCTGAAATTTTATGTGAAATAAGATGTGATGGGTTTGAGCTTTCTCATTTCTCTTTCTTCAGCACTGTTTTAAAGATCTACTCTGTGCTTTTAGCAATGTCTTGACAGTCAAAATTCTCAGCCTGTAAGTGGATTTGAAAAGACTGAGTAGTAAAATTCAAGCACAAGTTGACTTGGTTTTAACTTTCATGTTTTTAACACTTATAAGTGGATTACCATTTGTATCATAGTCTCAGCTTTTTACTTTCAAAGAAGAAAATTTTTCTTTCTAACTGATTAATTACAAAGGTATTTTTACACTAAGAGTGGCTGCTTTGTTGAGGAAAGGTTGTGGTAGTTTTTATTTATATTTAAAGTAAATATTTAAACCTAATGGACTCTATGTAAGTAACGGTCATGTACCATCTCAGATTCATTTTTGTAAGCAGCCCATAGGAGGATACCTAATCTTTTTCAGCTGCTTGGTATTATGTCACTTAAGGCACATAGACTTTTCTCTTGCAATTGCAAAATACACATCTACTACACTAAAAATTAATGTTGGAAGAAGTACTAAGAGGCTGGAAACACTCTTCTTGATAAAAAAAAATTTGTTGCATATAGTATGAAAGGCCTTTATGATGACATTCACTATGTGATGTCAAGGTTTTATCCATTCGTATTTCTGCAAGTACTGGGCTTATTTGTCAGCTAGGAAGAATCTAATTGAAAGATGGTTTTGAAACAAATTATGTAGAAGTAACTGAGATTTTGGAAACTTTGGATGTGGGTCTTAATTTTGAAGTTTGAATATGTGAATTTAATAAATAGAAAAGAAACTTTAGTGTTGCTGTATCTGTTTGAGTTGAGGGAGGGCAGTAGAACATTAATCCAGTAAGTTATAGCTCAGATCATCTGAGAACTAACTTCCGTCATCAGCAAGCTTCTGTGGTTCAAGGGGACCTACTTCTGAGCTGTATCTGAAATCTGTTACATTTTGTGCTGATTCAGAGCCAGAGCACTGCAGGTATAGCAGAATATTTATCTGTGTGGTTGGGCTGAAATTGCCTGGTGTCAACACAAAGACATTCAGGGCCAGGAAGGAGCCAGGGTCAGGTCCCAGGCATGATGTGCCATTCCCTGAGATATCCAGTCCAATAGCAGTCCTACTCCAATATTTATTTGTTTTACTTAAATATATGAATTATTTTGGTACACAGTTATCAGTAGAAGAAAAGCTTTACAGCTTATAGCACACAGTATTTTCACCGTCAGTCTACCTGCCTAACCCAAGAAGTTGAGTTGTGTTACAGTTTCTTACCTGCTGCTTCCAATTAAGATCTATTTAGCTTGCTTTTCTTCCGTGGCTTACATGTTGGATGGTGTAGAATCAAAGACCACTTCCTATCTCCCTGCCTCGAGCCAAAATGCTAAATCTTCCTGTGTTCTTAACTGGTGTTTGATAGTATGTATCACAACACAGGCGACTGCACAGCCGGCCTGCCAGTGTATGTTCTCCTCCCAGCTGTGCAGCTGCTCCAGGCAAGCTAACTATAGCTTTGTTTTTGTGAGTGGCTTGTCAAAGCCATCTATTCATAAACCAAATTAGAAAATGCCTTGGAACTGTAATTTTTCTTCCAGGCTTCATTTCCAGCTATCCAGAAACTCAGTATTCCATATACATAAATTTGGCTATAAAAGTTGAACTTGTCTGAAAAATAAAAGATAATATATTAAAAAAAAAGCAAAAAAAAACCCCTGTTAAATTATAAAATTTTGAAATATAAATATCAGTCAGAAAACATTTAAAAATATTTTTGTATTTTACCTGTAAGATGAATCATGAAGGATGTGCGGAGGCACTAATAAAATTATTCATATTTATTTTTTCTATTTTCCATAACTTCCAATTAGTTGTTTATCTTGAAAGTATTTCTTAGTAAGAAACTAGTATTATGCTTGTTTTAAAGGCTAGGAAAATGAGGTAAGGTAAAATGCTTAAGAGAAACATTTTAAATGTGCTCACTAGTTTTGACCTCTTTCAGTTTCAAATCAAATGCACGATGACTAATGCTAGAAGTTTGTAATGGTCTGGATGATTGTCCAAGTAATTTCTTGATATGAGGATCACGCCCTAGATGACCTGAAATGAATATCAATGAAAATGGCATTCAGTGTAAAGGGAGATCCTTGATCACGTGAGTCCCAAGTCCACAAAAGAAACACAAACTCTCCAATTCTTTCTGATTTATAGATCAATATATCAGCACTGGAAGGACTCAGCTTTTCTTACTACTTTGTAGGGGCCTGGGTAAAGTTGTGGAATTAAGAACTGGATTATGTAGGCTAAACTACAGTAAGGCCCGTGGATAATGTTTCAGTCTGTAAGCAGCCAGCCTTTTTCCCTGCAGAGCCATTCTCTGAATGTGAGAGTAGGACAGCACGAGGAGCCAGTAGACTAGAGTTACCCATATGGGGAGGTGATGTTAGGAGTCTATGCAAATGGCTCTGGGAATGTTTTCTACATTAAATAATAGACTTTTCTCACAGATGAATCTCCTATAACTAAGCATTTTCTTTTAAATATGAACAGCTCTGTGCCACTTTTAGAACACTTGGATTACTTTGTTAAATTATTAACCAGTTTTTATCATCGGAGGGGGTTATAGAAATGAGAGCAAGATCTTACTCAGTGGTTATTTTTAAAATGGGCCAGTGTGAAGGCTTGTACTTGTGACAAGGCTCATGAAGCCTAAAAGAGCCGTTGTACAGATTTTAAAGGAATTAGAAAAATTAGAGATAGAAAACATTCTTTTTAGGCATAAAACTCCATTCAGGTTTGGTGTTTGCAGTGTATTTGATATTCTGCTTCTGAAACCACTGGATGTTGTGGCTGTTTAGCAGCTCTTGGTGAGGTTTTTGTTATATTTCAGGATACAGCTAGCAGGCTGTGAATATTGAAGCAAGGGGAAAACTCATGTTTAAATCTTAATTTATTGATAAGTATTTTCTGCCTTGACACAAGACATGGGTTGGCAGTAGCTGTATGTCTTCTTTCTCTTCTGCTTCTTCCATCACTTGCAATAGGGGCTGCAGGTAGAGAAGCACTGAGATACTGTTTTGCACAAAGGCCTGACAGGAGAAAAGTCCAGCTGCAGGGACATAGCTAAGTGGATTACTGTCAACTAAATATTTGGAAGTCCTTACTCCCAAGTTCTCCATGATTTACCTGGAGGATACCAATGTGCCTGTTATCCATAAATTCCAAATCCTGGGCTAGTGGAGTGTGGTCAGGCATGAAGAAGTCTCTGTAATGATGTCTGCCAGATCCTGAGCAGCTCAGCTTCCAAACAGGAAAAACATAGGCCCTTCCAGAGCTGTAGCTCCATCCTCTTTGGTAGGCAACTGAAAACAAAACAAACTTGTTTTGCTCCAAACTGCAATGAAACATAATGCAAGAATATGTCAAAATCACCAGAAAATGGAATTGCCTTTCTGCAGAGTGCAACTTGTCTGTTGTAACTGAAAATATTTTGGTGAAGGATGGTGTAACAATTTAGAGTTGAGGGAACGTGGGTGTCTCTTCCTCCAAGACCCTACAGCATTACTTTTTCCAAATAAATTTAGAAGTCCCTGTTTTACATTTCACATGCCTGTTCCAATTTTCCTATTCAGCAGGTTAATCATGAAAGTATGCTGAACAAGTACGCATGCCATGGAAGTGGTTTGTGAAATCTCTGAGAACTTGCATTACATGGCCATTTTTAGCTAGTGTCAGTGTGCCCACAATTAAAATTTGAGATTCAATAACATCACTTTCACTGCCTTATTATGCTGAGTTGTATTTCCACTTTTCCTCTTTGCACTGTGCAAAACCAGATTTTATCTTCAATGGAAAATTACTAAATTTCAAAATTGAATGTGGATATATGCTTTGTGCTGTTTATGTAGCAAAATGGTCTTCTGACATTGGCAAGGCATATTCAGCAGATGGCTGGGGAGAGTCTAATCCTCTCCCTCCTGGCACAAGGAATGCTAATTACTGTGTGCCTTGAGCAAAGAGCCTTCTAGACATTCAGTTGCCTTTCCTATTGGGGCAGAAATGTCTGCTGGAGAACGTAATGGAAGGATCTCCATGTAAATTCCTTGAGGACATCTTGACTGTAAAAATTAAAAAAAAAAAAAAAAAAAAGTAAGAAATCTACTATCTCCAAATGTCAGTTGGAAAAGTAAGAGGCCTTGCTGGCAGCCTAATGCAGGTCATACCAAGGATTCATGCTGAGTGGAGCTTAGGTTTAGCAGGATAAGTGGGAAGAGATTACAACCGTTTTCATCAAAACAGAATCAGTTTTTAGGAGAGGCAGCAAAGGATATCTCTCTCTGCTCCTGACACAGCCATCTGAGACCTGTGAAAGATGTGGTAGGAGGGTAACCAGATGAGCATTTGGCACTTCTCGTCTCATTATTTGCAGTTTCATTGAATTGACAATGAAGCATTGCAGCAAAGGAGCCAGAAAGAGGTCAGAAAAACCTGCTTGCCCGACTGGGAAAATCTATCAATGAAATCTGAGACATTCCACCATGAAAGTAACCCAGAGAGCTCAGGTCCTTCCAGAGCTGTCCAAACAGGGAAGGCACCCCTAGTGCTGGTCCAAGGTCTTGTTCGCAGCTGCCTCATTTCCAACAGTGACATGACAGGAAGAGAAAGACAAAAGGAGACAGTGCTTTCCCTAGCACCTGCTGAGACCTGGCTGTCCTTGCCCAACTCCTACCTTTCCTGAGCCCTTATCTGCCCCTGCCCCACCACTCAGCATGGCGGTGAGTGTGAAAGGTGACCTGGCTGCAACAGTGGTTCTGCTGTGGGGCTGCTCCTGCCTGATCTGGCTGGGAGCAGGGAAATTCAGAGAGGTGCTGACTGACATCTTCACTGGTGGTGAGACTTCCTCCAAAGAAAAGCCTGAAGACAGCCATGGGCCAAAGAAGGAGCTCAGTGCCTGACCCATGTGCCTACAAGTGAGTGTATGGTGGGGAACCTTCTGAGCTGGTGTGAGGGAACCAATCACCCAGGGGTATCTTTTGTCTTTTTGTACTTCCAGCACAGGCCTTCAGACCCAAACCGTACAGGTCTTGGGTGGGGTGTTTAGCACTTTTCCCTGTGCACCCTCAGAGTCTTTTACCCAGGAACTCTGCCAAACTGATTCTCACCAAAGAAGCCTGTCCCCAGAAGGCTGATGGCACTTGTCAGCCCTGGAGGTCCTCTGTGGCCATAGGCCAGCTGGGAGAATCACCCTGCTCACAGTTTACATGGGCAATACTGGCATGGTCTGCTAGTATGGTGGCATGAGCCAAAAGAAACCCCAAAGGAAGATTATTAGTTATCCAATATCTGTGCTTTTTAGAAGTTTAAGTTATTACCACCTGCTATTTACCATCTTAATACTCTAACATACCAGCTGCTAAAGCTTCTGTGCTGAGTCTTTTCACTTGACCCTCAAGATGTCATTTCTGCTCCCAGCAATACTGGGTAAGCTCTCAGGCTCAGGGTCATCACTCCTGGCCTGTGTCACTGTTGCTGGGAGCCCTGCAAGATCCAGTGCCAGAACTGCACTGGGAGCAGCTGAGAGGCAAATGGGGCAGTCCAAGCTGTGGTAACAAGTAGAAAATATGCTATCTGCACACCCCTGCTATGTGAGCACATTATTTCCTCAGTGACCTAGTTTTTTGAATAAAAGTCTTCCCTCTTCATAACTGCAGTAGCAAGAGAGTTTTATTAATGTTTGCCACTATAAGGAAAAGGTTACTATGTCTTAATTTTACTAGGTTGCTTTAAAACCGATAAGATTTTATGGAAGTTGGGAGATGGCTTGTGATCAGCTGTCAGTTCTGTGTGCATGCTTCTTCGAGAAATGAGTCTGTAGGGATGACTCAGGCTTGGCAACAAAAGATGTTCCCTCTGTAAAACAGTTACCTCTGAAAATGTAAGGCTGTTTCTTCATTGCTCTCTTGGAGAAGGGAGGGGATGATAAGATTGCTAGGATGATGATGAATATTTTAAAATTTTGAGCTCTCAGTTCAGCTGCATGACAGCTTGTATCAGCCAAATAACATTTTCTAGCCTGACTGGATAAGCACATTAGTGCTTCCAGTACAGATTCTAGTTTTGGCTCTACAACTGGTTGCCTTAACACATTTTTCTGTGACCAAAAAAGGGTTCCAGAAACCTGCATTTAAATGTCACTGGAAGACTATTTGTATCTTATCTAAGCCCAGACTGAGGGCTGTAACCATATGCACATATCTGTAAGGGCTGTTCTCAAAATAGAAATAACTAAATTCACTTGAAAACCAGAGAGAGGGAGGTTTCAAGTGTGGTAGGAGGTAGCCAGTGCTCTTTTACACTGGTCTGGGTGCTGAACTGCAGTGTAGATTGGGAAAGTCAGATTTAAAACAATTAAAGCAGGCTCAAGAAAATAAGGTCATTCTTTAGCTGTCATAAAACAGGCTGATGTTTTGAATTGAACTATTGAGAGGCCAGGCTCTCTGAAGCAGAAATAGAACTGCATGAGTTTCTTGTGATTGTTACTTAGCAAAATAATGCAAAAGAAATACTGTAATTCTGATCACACTGGTTTTGATCTAGGAATTACTTTATTGTTGTATTACAGGGATGCTCCTTGTCTGCGTCCATTCAGCTACTGTTACTTCCCTCCTGGAGTTTGTAGGTGGAGTAATGTTGTGATATACTGTTGCATTGCTTAAACAGAGGCTGAATCAATGGATGCTAGAGGCTGTTTAAAAGCAGTTTCTCTTCTACAAGAAAAGTCAATTTATCTGTAGGCAGAATGAGCAAAAAGAGATCTTTTGTGCTCAGCAGGATCTCTTTGGTAAATGGGGGTTTCATGGATTATGCAACTGTGTTGGAGAGCACCATAAATTTTGCGATGGGGCTAAAATAATGTTTGAAAAAATACCCCAAAAGGCAGGAAAACACAGTCCAGTGAGAACGGCCTTGAGATGCCTTTGGCCAGCAGAGGTCAGACTGTCCTTTAGACCGTGTAGTTAATCTGCTTTGTACCTTTGGGCATGTTCCCCTGCTGTTTAATGCTCCAATCCACCAAGCTCTTCCAGCTGAAGCATATTTGTTTATTTATTTAAGAAATTCTTTTGCAACCTACATGCAGTATCTGCACATGAGAACTGTAATAGAAATTCAGCATAATTCAAGTTTCTCTGAGTAAATACTTTATTTTGCAGTCCTATGATCCAAGTTTTGTGTATGTATTTGATAAGGGAATACTGCTTGGTCTGAAATCCAATTTCATCAGCAGTGAGATTTTTTTTAAATTTTGGTTCTTGTTTAGGTTCTTGATGCTTGCAATGCTTTGATTATCAGAAAACTGGTCCTTTACAAGTAGGAACAGCTAATTTTCTGGAGCTGCTTGCATAAACAAACATTTTCTGCTGCAAGTTAATACATTCCTGTGGTTTTCTTTATGTGAAATTCTTTAACTGTGATACAGTGGATGGTGCAACTTACCCTGAATTATAGATATGGACTACTTTTGGTGACATCTATCATTAAGCAGTAGCTGGCACCTGTGTGTACAGACAACTGTGCCATGCCCCTTGTGCTCATCTGCACCAAGAATTTTTTCTGGCATCATTGTACATTGAAGCCTTTGGTTTCTCAAGACAACAACCTTGAGAAAAGAAGAAGCCTTCTTTTGTGGGGCTTCTGGTGTCCATATGTAAAAAATGGGATTAAGAGATGATAAACTGAAAGGTGGTTAATGTTGGAGCATTTCTTAGTCATAAGATATGGATGGAATTTAAGAGAGAAAAGCAAACTCATTTATTCGTCATAAGAAGCAGTTTTATAAGTAATAATAGAAAAAGTTATTTTTGAACTATGGGTTTTGAATAATAAACTTGTTCTTGGTAGTGGGGGGTATAGGAAAAGTAGCACTTTTCCAATCATGTATGCTACAAAGATACTCCATGCAGGATAAAATATTGCTGCTTTAATTTCCAAGAATGTTTTAAGAAGCATGCTACATTTCCATAGTAACAACAAATAATAATGTGTATTTAAACTTGTGGTTAACTAGTGGGATAAGCAATTCCAGAAAACCATGGGGAACATATGCTTATGGAGAAATAATAAGATCTTTGAAGGGTGACTAAGTGTGAGTTCACGTGGGTGAAAGGAAAAATGAAAGCAGTGGGGTAAAGGGCATAATTTCACATCCCCCAGGTGTGGGTTCTTTACATGACAATCCACATGGGAGGGCTGTGTGTGGCTCCTGTGGGTGTGAAAGAGGAATACCCTCTTTCATGGTTGTGAGGACTTCATTTCTTTTTTTGTTCTCTAAAGATTTGTGGCTGAGATTTTTGCCCAGAAAATTAACATGAAGCCTGAGGGGTGCATACTCCATTGGGGAAAGACTTTTTGGATCTTATTTGCATTTGTACAAAGATGACAAAGCAGAAGTAAACCCCTGAATTATCTGCTGCATTATGGCACCAGCAGATTGAGTTTGGTAAAGCAGTAAAATTTTGTTGGGTCATGATCCTTTCTGTGCTTTGGGAGATTAAAAATTTACCTGAGTTTCCTTAGGAAGCAAGAAATTAATAGCAGAAATTATGCAAAACATTCACAGGGATCTGTGCATAATTTTGATGCAATGTTACAAAACAACTACATTGATGCTCTCATTGAGTGATGAGTCATGAGAATGACCAAGTCTCTGACTAACCTCTAAGATTTAGGAATCCATGGGTCCACAATGACTGGCAGGAAGAAGCTGAAAGAGAACTTTCTTTGGTGGCATATAAAACTTATAGGGAAATTAGTTTAGAAGATCTTTGGTGTGGGGATCATAACACACCAATCTGTGATCCATGTCCAGTACTGCAAGTTATTTTTGTGATTAAAAATATGTTTCAGTAACTCATATGTGTTGGGGACACCCTAAGGCTTTAATGCAACAATTTGATAAAAATTTGCACTGATTTTTCTTATAAATTCAGACCAGCTCTCTAGAGAAATGATGGTTAAATGTTTTAGGCTCTTTAGGGGAATCAGTGCCAAAGCCTAGATGCAGTATCAAATAGGAATCTTTTAGGGTAGCATGTTTCATGTCTGATTCATCCCTATGCCTAATTAGGGAAAGAGCAGGGAAACTGGTCCAAATTTGTATATGAAGAAAAGGCAGGATGCCTAATTGGATATATAACAGTTTCTAGGTTTTTTTCCGCCTGTTTCGTAGAGCTGCATTTTTTGGAAACACCAGGATTTTCCTCATGTGATGAACATTTCTGCTTCTCAGCATTTTAACCTACCTTTTATAGCATAGTATGACAGCAGTGATGACAGCAGCAGCAGCAGCACAGGTGTCCCTCTTGAATGCAAGACTGTGTACCTGAGCAGCACCTCAGCACCTGCCAATTACTGAAGGAAGAATATTTCTATTTTGGGGTGAACACTAAGAAAGCAACTGTAACACCTTTAAATTCTGTGTATCCATACCCAGTGAACCATCTTCCAAGCAGTAGTAGCTATAGATAGTAAGTTCCTTTTCCCACTGAGGTTTAATAGCTCAAGCATGTTGTTGTACTGGCATGGCCATATTCCTTCTGCTTCTCAGGCTAATGCAGCCTTTACTCTTCAGGGCCTCTCTGTGCTGAAAGATATTGTCAATTTCAGTCTCATGAAATTTTCACCTATCACTTGGGCTTATATGCTGTAAGCATTGAGAGCCTGGTCCTTTCTACCAGTAGCGGGAATGAGCTGCTAGTGCTAGTGTTGCCTCAGGAACAAAAGGGGGCACAAGAACAAATGGGTTTCTGTTGGGCATGAATAAATTTAGTCTGGAAGGAGGAGGATTGCTTAGTGATTCTAACCATGAGCTTCTGAAACAGCCTTCCAGTGGCAGTAGAAGGACAAACTCCCCAGTTACTCTTGAAGGCAATGTATGGAATGACCTGTGCAGTAGAATAGCCGGGGACTTGATGATTCCAGAAATCCCTTGCAGTCCCCTTCTCCCCTGCCCAAGTATATCAGGGAATGAGTGCTGACATCATCCCTCCCCTTTCCAAAGCTGCACTGGAATAGCTGCAATCTAGCGTTTTTAGAACCTACCACTCGGAAATGTTTGATCAGCTGTGGCAAGTGCTTGGGATGTAAAATCCATGTATTTATTTTGTAGGATATGTAAATCAAAGTACATATCTAAGCAAGATTTTCCCGGCCACCCCATCTTACTTTCTTGACAATATTTTTACATTTTACCTGACAAGAGTGAAACAAGCTAGCAAGGAGCAGGCTGCTGTCACAGCCAGAGTTAAAAGTGCTTGCTTATAAGAGCGGCCTTTTTTTCCCCTGCTGGTGGCATGTTTCACTTGTAAGTATATCTGCATCAGAACAGTTGACAAATGTGTTCTAGGTAACCTCATTGACCAGCATGTTTCTGCTGCTGCTCTCTATCTCATTAATAATTTGGACAATATGGTAAATAATTGGAGTTTTCAGTATGAGACTATTTCAGATTCCATCCTTCATCCAGAATTAAACGATTGATTTTAAGTTTCACCTGGATGCAATTTGAACTGCAATTAATAAACCCTCTGACCCATTTGCTATTAGCAGCACAGCTGTGTTCCCTTTCCTGGGAAAGATAACTGGTAAGATATATTCTTTTATCATTTTACTTTCTTCACTTGACCTTAACATTAATATTTCAAAGTGTTAAGGGGAGAGAGCTTGCAAGTATATCCTAATTACCGTGTATATTCTACCCTGGAGTGCTGGAACATACAGTACTCACAAAAGAGTTCATTTCTGCAGTATCATTGGTGAGCAGTTATTAATGAAGATGTGCACACAGACCTCAATAAATGAGTGACAGTTCTGAGGGAAAAGTGACATTTTTTACTGTATTTTATTCCATAGTATTACTGTATTTAAAATAGTGTTGTGCCCAATATTGTACATAGTTCACTACTGTGCATAGATGGGAAAACTGTTTTTAGGGCTCCGTTGAACTGTGAAGTAGCAGGAGAAAGCTCTTCCTCGTAAGTGTATGAGGTTAAAATAAAGATAGAGAAGTGAAGGGTAATGGAGACACAGTTCTGTTAGGTCTACAGTTTGGAAAATGATGTCTGCTTCTGAACAATCTAGAGTCAGTGCTCTGTTTCCTGAATCTGTCTTATGTGTTTCTCACATTACTGTATCACTTATTGCTTTCCCTCTCAGTTACTGAAATGTATTTAAAGAGGTTAAAATAAACAGTATAAATGAAAAGTACTGATTTTTTTCTGACTAAATGCTGTGTTGCTGCTGCACTGTTAGGTGGTGGGATGTTTAGCAAGACATGGTCATATAATTACAAAAAATTCTAACAGCAATATTCTCTTTCACTCTACTTACTGAGGCACTCTTTAAGAATAGCTGAACATGGAGAAATGGTGAGTATTCAAACATGAATGATTAAAAACAGTTATGCTAATGCAACACATTGTTCATTTCAATTATTAGGTTTCTTCTCAGTATAAATTATCCATACTTACACTGCATATGATACAGAGTAATGAAATATGGGTGGCATGAAGTTTCAGTACAGCTTTGTCTTCACTGTTAACCCCTGTTGAGAAACAGAGAATGGCTACCACCCTCCTTTGCATGCAGATTACAGGTTGTGTGCATTAGTTACGTGCCAGCTAATGAGGTCTTATTGTTAAAAGTCCCCTGTGTAATTACCACTTTTTAGACTTGCAACATGCTTGGTACCCCTCCTAGAGCTGTTTGATTTCTTCTGTTATTTACAGCATTGGCTGGGCTATTCGCTATTGCAAATAAAAAGGAAATTTTTTCCTAACAGGGGTCTGTCATTTTGTCCTGCGTGTACAGCACAGAGCACAGCAGGACCCTAGCTGAGCCTGCCAGTGCTGCAGTAATGTGAGTAAATCAGAATCAGGCTTGACTACTGCCCTTGTCTGGGAGCAGAGCTCAGCAAGAGCTGCTTCTGCCGTGCTGTTTGTGCTGCCTGCACCCCGTGGCGTTTATACCTTTCATTGGCCAGGGTCAGTCTGGAGCTGCCCAACTGCAATCACCTGTTACTACTGGAGTGACAGACTATGCTAGTGCTTTACTTCTCTGTAATGGTCATCACTGCTGTAAATTTGGTTTGTTTTTATGGCACCCTTGCAAAGACTTTTTGATAAGTCAGTCACCCATGTTTGAATCTCTTGAACTTGTCTCCTTCATATTCCATCTGCAACAGAAATGTTCCTCTTTCTGTTAAAATGAAAACCAGTTTTTCTCTGTGGGGAATATCCAGGAATATCTCACTTGCTTATTTGTTACAGGACTTGTTACATGGATTCTCAAAATAAATGTTAGATGAGAGACTACTGTTGAAATCTAGAAATTATCTTTGTTTTCTAGTAAGAGACTGTCTTATTTTTCTTGCCCTGAAAGATCAATATTATTTATGCTTTGTAAAAAACCAAGTTCTTTAAAACCATATTTTACATAGAAATTTTCCCAGGACAATTATATGGTGACTTTTTTCAGGTGACATCAGAAAAGGCATTTGATTGTGTTGGAAGTTTTTTGTCTTCATGGTTGGGTTAACAGAGGAGGAAGGAATTGGAAAGTTCTGGGCAATCACCTGAAGTTGTGATGTAAAGTCTAATTAAGACCCTGGTCGAAAGTATGTGTATACCCAGAATGGCACACATTTGCTCCCCAGCCAGTCTTGAAGCTCCAGCTGTCAGCTGTTTCCTTTGTGCTTCTGAAGCTTAGATGTTTCAATTTCTTTCACTGGATACAGATGCTACAATAACTCATGCTTCTGGTATTTTGTTTTTAGTCATCTGCAATGCAATCTATCTGAAATTATTTCATAGTGTCTTCCAAAGTTGAAAGCAAGTTTAAAAAAAAAAAAAAAAAAGGAAAGGCAGCTGTCATTCATTGCAGGACACTTCATCTTGAGCAGATTATGCTCTGTGAACTGCATATGACCATCTGAAGTTTTCTAGCAGGTTTATGAGGCACAGCTTGAGCTACATCCCCATCAGGGCTTTGGAGAGTAAGCAAGTCTGCTTCAGACGGTTCTTCATGGATTATTTCTGCTGGAGGCTTGTACATGAGTTAAAAGAACTTCAGAAAATCTTCGCCTAGACCACCTTTGTAAAAAAGCAGTCATTATTTTCTACCCTCAAAATCTGGACAGCAAATTCAGGACTTAATAGTTTCAGAGGGCAGGTGTTTCCAGTGTTCATTGTTGCTAGATTTGTTTCTTGTGTGTGGTGAAAGTTTCAGGATGTTTTTTTAAAATTGCATGGTCATCCTACTCTTTTTCTTTTTGCTTGTAAAATATTTTTTTAAAATCATATTGTTTTTAGATCTGAATGCACTGACATAACTGATCCTTTGTTCTATTTATATGTTTATGTGATAAAACATGAGCTGCTGTTGTTTGAAATATTCTAGTGATATCTAATGATGAGGAACAGCTGGGCTGGGTGGGCTGCATGGAAAATGCCTGGAAATGTGAGATTTAAGGAAGACCATTTTATGCAGAAAACTGGTATACCTTTCTCATTAGACCTAGATAACAGCGAAATCCTAAGGCACATTTAATGTGGTTTTTTTTCCCCCTGGCAAAACCATGGATCTATCTTTTCAAAGTCTTTGTCTGCTGCTACACACCTAGATTTTGAGTTTCCAGAAGCAGCATCTATTTAACCATTATGAGAATTCAGATTTAAGTTTTTAAAAACCTAATAATACTACTGTTATAAAGCAGTCTGCATGCTAACCATCTGTAAAACTGCTTATACTTTCTAAATTAAAAATGATAATGAAAGGCTGGAATGTAGAGAAAATCATGTGAAACAGAACACTATTTTCTGAAAATCCATGTGGTATGCAGACTCAGATTAGAAGGCATAAACTGACAAAAAGCAATATCCAGACCAAAAAAAAAAAAAAAAAAAAAAAAGACAAACATCTTTATTTCCTCAGCAACAAGAGTTGCACCAAAATAAAGCATATCTGTTCTTGAGTATTTGAGTATTAGAAGTCTGCTGGGCAAAATGTTTGTTAAGAACTCCATATCTAAACTTGTCTCTGAACTCAGGTTTTCTGACTCCTGAAGTCACGGAATGAATACAAAGCAGCAGATTCATCTTCTCGTATCTCTTTGAAGTTATTTTCGTCTTTGCAACTATTCTTCATGTTAGTGGTTCACCTCAGGCATGCTGGACTGGAAGTATGAGAGATGCTATTCACTGCACCGGAATGCACCAGTCCTTGTGTTTGGGGTCCGGACTGCCTGCTGCTGAACCCAGCACAGCAGAGTGGATTTACACCAGGTCAGCATCTGACCATGCGCCTCCCTGCATAAATAAGCCTCTTGGTTTATTGTACCAAATCCATTTTCTTTCTAATATATGTACACCTTTCTTTGGTAACATTTGGTTCTCATCACGTCCCCAACCCCCCCCCCCCCCCCCCCGCCCTTCATTGCAGGGGTTAGCTGCAGTCAGTAAGGATGCGCGGGACCAAAGAGAACGCCGTGGCCATGCAAGGAACCGAGCTGTTAGCTGGAGGCGTTGGGCGGGAGGAGAGGGGGAAGCCAGAAGCCCTGCACACCCTTGGAGCAGGGCTGCTCCCGCAGCCCTCTGCAGCAGCTGGGGACTCCAGCGCTGAAACGGCTCAACTCGCAGAGCTGCCCGGGGCGCGAAGACCGGCCTGCCCCTGCTGCTCTTCGGTGTCTCCGGAGACTTCCGAACTTTGCTCAGGGCTGACGGATTTCAAACTAATTTCACTCTGCGTGAGAGTTCTTTAAAATAACTCGTAAGCCCAGCTGGGTGCAGCTGTGCCCCCGTCAGCGCAGCGGTCTGTGCGCTCCGCCGCGGGCAGCCGCGCACCCGCTCCCAGCTGCCGCTTCAGCCCGCTCAGCCGCGGCCCACCGCAGCCGCGGGAGCCCGGCCCGGAGCGGCTCTGCGCGGTCACCCGCCGGCAGGCAGCCCCTCGCTGAGGGCGGCGGCAGGCGGGGCGGGGGCGCCGGGCGCCGCCGGGCCCGCGGGCAGCACGTCGGACAGCGGCCGCGGCCCGGCCCGAGCGCGCCTGCGCGGAGCCGCGCGGCCGGGGGCGTGCGCGGAAGGTGCGCGCGCGCCGGCGCCGCCCGCCCCCGCGCTGAGGTGTCGAGGCGGTGCCGCTGTGTCCCTCACGGCGGCGGCAGGAGCCGCACGGGCGGTGCCGCTGCGGGGACCCGCCCGCACCCCCGGGCACAGCCCGCCGGCCGTGAGGGCTGTGCCGCGGTGCGCCCCCCACCCCAAGCCTCGGGGCGCTATGAGCCATGAAGCCGCCCGGCAGCAACTGCCTGCGGCAGCCTGGCTGCGGCGGCCGCCGCCGCCCCGCGCTCCTGCCGCTCCTCGGGCGCCTCGTCTCGCTGCTGCTGCTCCTCCATGGCTCCTCCTGCCCCCGGGCCCGCGCGGCTGCAGCAGCCGCCGGTGGGTATGGCGGGGGTGCGGGTGCGTGTGCCTGAGGTGTCTGCGGAACCTCGGTGGCCGTCCCCGCGAGAAACCCCGGCAACATCCATTTCCCCCCAGCCATTCCTTCCTCCCTTCCCGCTCCCAGCTTTGTGTCCGTGTCTGTGTCGGCGTGTGTAAACCCGCGGCTCAGTTAGCTTTGCCTTGGCTTGCTTGCTTCCACGAAAGAGAGGGACGCGCGGTGCCGGTGCTGCAGTGTGTTGGGCAGGGATGCCGTGCGTGGAAAGACGCCGGTGAGGGATGCGACACAAAAAGCTTCGGTGGGCTTTGTATGTGTCACGGTGCATGTGGACGGTGATCCGCTAATTTACCTGCTTGGGGTCGGGTTTTCCTGTGTGCTTTGTTGTTTATTTGCTCTTGGGTGCATATAGGTGACGTGTGGAATGCTCTGAATGCAGTCTGTCTGTGCATCATGTTATTATTGTTGGTACATTGCCGTTACATTGTAATCCTGTTACGTTGTTCCATCGCGTTGATTGACTTGCTTGAAATTTTAATGAGGGAGATACAGGATTTCTTTTCGAAAGCCGCTACCGAAGAAAAAGCTCTTGTCAAAGTTAAAAGAAGTAGAAATCAATTCCCTTTACATAATAGGAAGTTTAGCATTCAGTGCACATGGACACTGAATTCAGTGTATGTTAGCAACACAGAGAGTATTCTTAGGTTTTTGTAGATTTATTTGGTTTCTGTGAAAGAATTTAGCTCTCCAAGAGGGGGTAGGAGGTGCCTACATAGCCATTAAGTCGAATTTTTTTCTTCCTGAAGGTTGAGAGTATTAAAATATTTATAATCTATGATTGTGTATGAAAATGTATATGCAATTAAATAATGTTCTTTCTGAAACCATTTTATGTGTAAAAAATGAGTCAAATCTAGTTCAGTGAGTAAGCTATCTTTTTGTTTGCTTGAGTGATTAGTAAAATGTTAGAAAACTGCAAGCAAATATGTAGCTTTTTCATGGAAATAAACACATGCTGCCATGGAATTTATGGCTGGCATATCTTTCTTCCCCAGGCCTGCACTGGAATGAAACAGCGAGTGGTATAGAGGAAGCACTGGCAGATGATGAGAATACATTTCAACAGAGTAACAGCAGTAACAGTAAAAATAACAGCTACAGCAATGCAATCCAAAAAGAAATCACACTGCCTTCAAGACTAATCTATTACATCAACAGAGACTCTGAGACCCCTTACCATATCCTGGATACCAGGGCAAGGCACCAGCAGAAACATGACAAGGTAGGATAAAAAGTGGCTCATCTGCAGACTTTTCAGAACAGTGATATGTGATGTAAACTCTGTTTGTTTTAATTTGTAGATGTTCAAGACTTAATGATGGTCCCTACCACAATTTTTAGGAATTAAAGGAGTACATGTAATTAAACAAGAATGTAATTTCCCTTGTGTTAACTTAAAAATAATTATTTTGAATTTCAGAATGGTTCAGAAACTGAACTGTAGATAAAACAAATGAGAATTAGGTGAAGTTGACTTTACTCATCAGCATAGATTCTGGTGTCTTCACTTTTGGTACATCACCATCAGCAAAACATTTCTTCCAAAATAGCTCTAGACTGCAGAATTATCTGCATAGGGAGCTTTTTTTGGAATCCTAAACTTGCAGCATGAGTTACTTAGCTTTGAGTG
Organism: Sitta carolinensis; assembly: GCA_032173965.1. Taxonomy (NCBI): domain Eukaryota; kingdom Metazoa; phylum Chordata; class Aves; order Passeriformes; family Sittidae; genus Sitta; species Sitta carolinensis. The sequence goes on from CM063288.1 coordinate 25,956,131, forward strand.
TGCCACACACTACCTAATAAATGCAGCATTTGTTTCCTACCACTGTAAAGTTACCATTTTTTGTCAAACAGTACCTGCACTCTTCGTTTTTAATGGCAAGATCTAATATTCCATTTTGTATGGATGCAGCTAGTAAGTTGTTTGTTGTTTTTTTTTTTTTTTCTTGAAATTGTATGGAATTGAACAAACTTCGGTTTTGTGGAATAACTTTGCAAAGAAATAAATCTGTATAAACTATATCACTTTGTACCCTTTAAATTCATTTCATCCTATTTTTATAGATCTTTATTTTAAAAAATAATTTCTTCCCACACAGTAAAAGGTAAAGTGAAGGTAAAGATGGTTTGAATATAAAGAGATTACGATGGTGGGGAAGAGACAACAAAGCAAATCAGTGTGTATGATGTTACTGAAGGACTTAGCTATAATGGAATTCCTACCTATTGAATAGCATTTCTCTTGAAATTTAAAACGGTGAATTTAATAAATGTTAAAATGTTATGTTGATATTGATTATGTGCCATTTCAGATGTGGAATTAATAAGAAGGCACTGAATAACCTTTGAAAAAAAAAAAAGAGTTGAAATAACTGCTTAGTTTTTAATGTTTTAATAGGAAGAAAAGTTGCTTCCTAGCTTACTGAACATGGATACTGGTGTGTGCCTTTGAATGCATCTCAATACACCAATATGTTATGGTTGGCACAGAAAAGCTTTTTGTTTGTTGGAAACTGGAGCTACTTAAGAGAACACTACATTCCTAACTAATACTCTTTCAAGTGTACCACTCTTTTAAATACACTTAAAACATTAAGGTCTTGCTGTTCCCCTCTTGGGAAGAAAGGGATTTACAAGGACTTGCCTTTGGAATGCTTCCTCCATGTTGCTGTATGTGGGATTTTTTTAAATCCATAGAGGACAATGTCCACCAATCTCCATGCTTATCCAGCACTGCCCACAGGAATGTTGCTCTTCCTTTCTGTGCCCTACCTTGTATCTGTCTACATGTTGGAGTAAAGCTCTGCAGAAATCAGTGTTGACAGAATTGGTATTGATTTCCTTGGGCATGCTTGCTGCTGACTCTTGTGTAAAGTGGATCTTCTCTCTACTCACTGTGTCCCTTCTAAGCACAGGGAATGCTAATGCTGCACTTATTCCCACAGAAGGTTTCCTTAATTATGGGCCTTCATGGAGAATGGCATTATGTTGACTTCATTCTTCTGGCATGAAATTTCTATTGTTCTATATTTATTGTTTACATTTAGTTGAAGGAAAGAGTCGATTATGTTCATTGGGTGGATTTTTGTACGTCTTGCTTCCGGATAATTGTACCTGACACCTTCACCCCAACTTGTATCTTGTGCCTTTCCTTGAATGAAGTAATTTCTTTGCCCTTTCACCTACTTTACAACAGCTAAAATATTGGTTATTGTATTATTTTCTTCTGTTTAACATTTGCTGTAACCTTCTCTATGGAGCAATAATTGGGGCCCCAGGGGAATTCTGGAAGGTGTAAAAGGAAAACAACCCAAACAACCCATAAACAAAACAATGCAATTGATTGTGAAAGAGACACAGGGGTTGGTTTTGACTTAGGGGGAGGATTCTTTTCAATACTGGCTTTTATCCTTCCCCAGAATTAAAAGAAATGCTATATTGTAATAAATCCTACTTGTGAGATTTTGGATGTCTCTTACATTGGTAATAAGGAGAGGTAGACAAAATAACTTTATAGTTAGGTAAAGAAAGACATATGAATTTTGGATTTTTTTTAATACCATGTGAAAAAAGTAAAGACAGCCTTCTGTATGTATAGAGTAGAAAATGTTGCGAAAAAAGTGGTTTTGTTGTTCTTCTTCTGTTCTTGGGACTATACATTTTAACCTGTATTTTCTTGTCAACACTAATATGCCATTTATAGGCATACGATGTGAAAACAGTCCCTAAGTATTGATAATATTTAGTAGACTCCTTTCTGTGGAACTTCTCTGTAGTGGTCAGAATAATGTTAGATGGCCAGTTTGTGGGATTAGGCCCGAGTGCCTCAGAAATGCTGAGTCACGATAAGGAGAGGGTGAGACTAGAGGAAATGGTGTGCATGTGGGAAGGAACAGGTAAAGTTGGAGAAATATAATTATGTAAAATTATTTAAAATATTGTTTTAAAAGTCATATCCCAAAAATAAGGGTCTGTGATGTTCCTCATGAAGTTTTGGTAGAAATTAAACACTGGAGAGAAAACAGTGTACCAGATACCACAAATAATAAGTTACTTTCTTAGCACTGATTTTCTCTATCCCCTTTTGGTGAAATGTCATCGAGGTGGATGTGATAAAGACCCTCTCTCATTCCTTCTTCTTGGAAAAAGCTTTTTATCACTGTTAAAAGAAAGAAATATTCACCATAGTTTTGACCAAGTGACCTATCTCCAAACGGGACAGAGTTCTAGTCTTTATTTTAGCTTTTTGCTCTTAAAAAAGCAGATTTTAAATACTTGATGCTTGAAATGTCTAAATTCTGTGTACTGTTTCCACACAGTCGAATTAAGGTGAGCTGGTTTTGAGTTCTTCTGAAGTTATTTTTAGTGCAAAATGCTCAAAAATGAGCATCTATTTATAAAAACACTCTGAAGAAGCTCGCAGGAATCCTTAAACTTGATGAAGAGGTCTGAGTCACCTGTGTTCTGTCTTTCTAAATTTCTGCAGGTGGAGGTGGTGTTCTGAAGGAACTGATAATCTCTTTATTCAACTTGATGACTGCTTTGGTTCATTTTCACAGGCTACATACACAAGATTTTTAGGAGCTAGCAGGAAGACTGCATGGGGCACGACTTGTCACAAAAGGCTAGGAGCAAGTCCTTAGAGTGGCCAGCAGAAGGAAAGATCCTGCAATGCAAGGTGTTTGAACATAATAGGATTGCTGGAGGAACGTGGCCAAGGGCAACCTTAGCAAATTTTGAGTGGAAAATAGCTCGAACTGGATGTGTATGAAGGCAGACTGTATCTGCTGGACAGTTTCGGAATCATGAGTTTGCTGGAGCTGTAAAGAAGCCATCTCTTCATGCATAATTATAAGCTGTTAATGTAATTTTGGGAAGGAGAGAGGTGTTAGTAAAACTGTTTTGCAGATCCTAAAGAGGAAAAATAAGGAAGAGTTTTGACTACTTTTAATCCCCATGTAATGAAAACTGGTCAAAATAATGAAGTCCATGCGACTTATATTTTTTAGTTTGTGAAGAATCTTTGTAGTATTTCAGCTGGCTTTTCCTTTTTTTTTTTTTCTTTTTTCCTGATCTGTGGTACAGCTTCAGTTTGCACTACTTGTAAATGGAAGATTGTGTGTACTTTGTAATCTCTTTTTCTATTCTATATTGAATTTATATTAATTCAAAAGGCTTATCTTGTCTCTGTGTCTTCAGTAATTACTTACAGGAGGACTGAAACTGGTCTTCCTGTCTTTGGTTTTTGGGACTAGGAGATTTTCCTTATGCCAACTTCATCTAGATCCAGATCTTTTGTTTCTTAGTTGAAATGTGGGTCATGTTATTTCTACAACTTTTTAAATTCTTTAAAAAGAAATATTTCTGTGTCCTCTCATGAACTTCACACAACCACCTGTAAAAGGTTTCATTTCCTAAATATTAGGTAGCACAATGCTTGTACTTGTTATGCCTTGTTCTGAAATAGAAAATAAGCTAAGTTTATAGGTTTTCTAGCATTTGTGGGAAGCTGCATACTGCAGGAAAGTGGTCCAAGATATCACTTGTGGCACTACTTTGTAGAGTCTTAAAACAAATTTTCAAGGGATATGGCTTTGGAGGCCAGTGTTACTACAGAAGGGTATCTGAGTGTTGCCATGTTGGGAGAGAATGGTGAGTTCTGGCCCCTGGGGTTTAGATGCACAACAGTAGGATTGCTTCCAGAGGCAGACCTGCATCTTTTTTCACATGCCCACAACCTTTCTTCCTAAGAACAGTCTTCAAGGCTTGGGGTTCAAGTGCATCACAATAACTCCTCTATTGTTAAAGTCCAGAGACAGATCATTAACAGGAGGTTTTCTGATATGCTGTGTGTTTTAAACATCAGTTTTCACATGAGGCTGGGAAATTTATGTATTCTGTTTCGATATGAAATGCTTTATTTCCAGGGAGCAGTGGAAGTTTTGGAGGATGTGCCATGCAGTAGAATGTAACCAAATGCTAGAAGAGGGAGTGGTTTCTGTATGGGGTCTGAGGATAGGCCAACAAGCTAAAAGCAGGATTATGAACTAATATATACTAAGTCACACTGACTTGTGACAAAACTTAGGCTATTATTAGAATGAAGGTCTAGAGCAAAAAACTGTTTTGATGGTGTAAAATCCGTCTAAATCTGACTTACATTTCTATTTTCATAATAAGAGTGATGAAACCCCTTGCTCAGCTTCTAAACTGAGAGAGGTAGCTTTTGGTCATTCTTTTACTCAGCAGAACTGTATGCAAAAATAGATTTCTAAAAGCAATGAGCTTGTCCTTTGGAGATTGTATCTGTATGAATATAGCAAAAGACTCATAGCTACCATCAGTCAGTTAAATAATGCTGTTACTTTTGTTTAAAGACTTGTGACAGAGCTTAGTGTTTTTGAAGGGATAACACATTATCACATTGGGTATCGTTTTACTGTGAAGAAAGTAAAACTAATATAGTAGCTAATTTTTGGTGATGATGATTGTAAATTTCCTGGAAGTCTGAAAACAGTGAATTGTCGACAAATGATGCCCAAATGTGATAATGAAAACTATGAAAGGATTCAAGTTGTGACATATTACTGAGATACCTGTTGCATCCATTTTTATATTGAAACTTACTGTTATCTAATGACTGATTTGAAAGAAACTGAAATTCTTTATACACATGCATTTTTAGCTTGGATAAAACCCTGAGAGCTGCTACTTTGCATAAGCAGCTACAGCACTCTGAGAATGTCCCTAGTATGAAGAATCTCCTATTACAATGGCTACACCAATAATCTGAGCTTCCAGAACAGGGGAAAATTTTTTTTTCCCCTAAAATTTGGATGTGAAGACAGGAAGAATTTGTACGACTGAGACCTTTCTTCAACCCACATCTCTATGCATCATCAGTAAGTCTTTGCTGAAGGAAAACTTTATAATTTTGGAGCTTTGCCACTGGAAAAAGCTATAGCTGTAAAAGCAGGAACCTCTGTGGAGGTTTTTAGATAATAAGCAAACAGGGACAAAGGAATTTGGTCTCCTCTTTATGTAAATAAAGAATAATTATGCAGGTGTGAGCATTTGCATGTATGCAAGCTGTACAAGAAGGTGATGCTTAATATTTTTCCTACATATATATATATATATATTCAAATTACATTCTGATCTACATTATATTTTTGTTTGAATTTATATTACTATGCCAATGAGAAGAACACTGTATTTCAGGTTAACTTGAGATATTTGTATTACACAGTAGCTGATGAGAGAATAAATGAAATTATAAAGTGGATAACAGAATTGCAGATGATACTTCTCTGAAATATTTCCTCCTATCATTGTGGTACATGATGGTTGTAATGCTTAAAATACCTGGTGATAATTCACTGATAGCTTTTTATGCTGACTTATTTCAGGAAAATAATCAGTTTCAGGATTAGATATTTAGTCTCATTACCTTCAGCTGGTTTCTGGCTTTTGGGGTGGTTATCTGCTGTTAAACTAGCTTAAGAGAATCTGTATTTGCTGTAGCAGCAGTATATTGCATTCACCTGAATTCAAAACATTCATGAAATTCAAAAGTTCTTTTGCTTAACTGCAGGGATTATTTTAAAATCTTTTTGTAACTAATGGTTTCAGCTGAATTTGGTGGAGAACATGCCCTGCTGCAGGTCATCAAATTAGTGTCAGCTGCTTTGCAGCCTGTACACAAAATTGCTTTTCTGTATCGGCTGCATCTGTGAGTCACACTAATAGATTGCAAGTAGTGTTTTTATACACAGAAGTAGTTGTTTTCAGAAATAGCAATGTTGCTATATGTAATTCTTTAAGAGGAAGGGGTTTTATGATATTGCAGACCAAGAATAAAAACTACTTTTAATAATTTGAAATTGCAGAAAGATAAAAATACATGGTTCATGGCTTGGAAACTTGAAGGGTGATACACAGGTATTGAATGGACTTGACTGGACAATAAGAAAGCTATAGCAGATCAGACTAGTTGTCCATCTGACTGTCACTAAAATCAGCCGCTGATATCTAGGGAGAGATTTCTCATGTTTCAAAATAATCTTGATGGAATGCTTCATGCTCTTGTAGATTTTTCAGATCATTAACACTGAAATCTTGTTTGTGGCATATATATGAAGTCACATCCTTTTAGGTAAATGTTACATGTGGAGGAGATTCAAATCAGTAGCTTGTGTAACTCTTAAGTGGAATCTTTATGGCATAAAACTAATTGCTGCCCTTTTCCTGTAAAAATGTTCATGCTTTAAAAAAAATTAATACATGGGTGTTTTGAAAACATAATAATGTTTTTGTCATGAACAGGTGCTTAGAAAGCTCCTTGTGATACTTGTTCCTTGATTTCACTTAAAAAAAATGGATTTGGGGCTGAAAACCCTCTCCTACTAGGCGTGTATTTAACCTCACATTCTTTATATCTATATATATAGATATATATATATATATATGCTGGCAGAGTCTCTCATTTAGGGTCATTGTAATTTCTTAAGAAACAAAACCAGGCTTTAGCTAAGATTGTTTAATGGCATTTAAAATATTTTGTAAGTACATGACTTTTATTTTTAAAAAAAGAAGCTTGACAACTAAGCTCTGTGACCCTGTTGAAAGGGAAATGATAATTCTGGCAGCAAAAAATGATAAAGTAATACAGGAAATGTCACAGCTGATTTTAGTCCCAAAAAATATAACAACTTTAAGAAATTATATTGAAGAATTTTCTGGAAGATAATGAATAACTTTGCTGAGAAAGAAGATGAAAATTGTTGCTGCTTTGTGTCGTTCAAGAATGGAAGAGAAACATAAAGAGCTGATCCTTTGTGCAGAAATTTCCGAAGAAGAACAGAACTGTAGGCCATAGAAGCTAAGCTTCATTCTATTTAAGTTATGCTGTAAACTAGCTAGAACTTGGTATGTTTTCTGTGACATACCTGAAGATTAATTGTGGTGTTTAATAAAAAGTATGGGGTTTTTTTAATCTTTTGACTAAAGGGCTTAGTCATAATATTCCAACTTTGTGTAAATATTAATACTGTATCAAATTACTGTATAAGTAAGCATGATTTGATTAGAACATTATCAGGAAAGAGTATGAAATTCAGATTTAATCTCTTCAACCCTGCTGGAACAGCATCTTCGCAAAAAGAAATTCTTGGATCATTTCTGATCTCCCTATTTTTCTAGAAAAAAATAAACATGTTTTAAATGTCTTTGGCTACAGTTATAGCATAGAGAAAAATAAAGAATACAATTTATCTGACATGAACTGAATATCCTGAAGTTAAACTTAACTCCCTATGCAAGACAAGCTGATGTCAATTTGTTGTATGTTGACCAGCATAGGTATTCTTTATACTCGTTTAGCTACAGTGCCAAGCACAAAGCCATTAATTGTGAAGGGATTACTTGGAAGAAGTTTTTCATAATGTGTAATATGAGCCTTGCCATGATTTTTATATTTGAAAGTGTGTATTACAAATGCTTTAATTATTTCAGCCTTTTAAAGAGAATGATTGCAATAATTAAAAGAACAGTATGCTACATTACTTATGTTTTTGTTACATAGCCATCTGGTTGTGACAAAATATAGGCATTTGTGTGAAATGTCTCTTTTTATTTTATTTTCTTTTTGTGAGGGATGAATGTATATTTGAAGACATGCTTTCAGGTACCATTTACTTTCCTCTAAAAAGGAAAATCCTTTGGAATCAGAATTTGGTCCAAGGGCAAAAGTTTTCATATGCCCGTGAGATTCATAAAAATCAGCATGTTTTCCATAACTTTGTTTTTCACAGTCATATTTGTTGTTTTTAAAACTCAGTGAATATTTTGACAACGGTGTGTTTCTGTTTTCAGGCTGTACATCTGGCCCAGGCAAGTTTCCAGATTGAGGCCTTTGGCTCTAAATTCATCCTTGACCTCACATTGAATAAGTAAGTGCATGAGTTGAAGTTTCTTTCGCTCCTGATCTTTTCATCTTATGGTACAAGGTCAGGGGATGTAATATTCCAAGATCTGTTGGAAAAAGATGCCGTTATCCAAGTTTATTAATACAAACCAACATTTAACATTGTTTATGTAAGCTATCAGTAACCCTTGCTAACACCCATAAAGTAGATACCCTTAAAATTTTGTTGTTAATGGTAAAATAAATTATGATAGATGGAGAAATTCCAGGACTAGTAGCGTTTGCAAAGTGTAGGTTTTCATGTGCGTTTTTTTGACTAGTTGATGAATTATTGTGAGATGTCTTAGTTGCTAAGACAAGACAACTACATATTCAAGTCAGTGTGTAGGAATACTGTAAATACTTGTATGAATGGCTCATCTTTAATGATCTGGAAATCATGCTATTGTCACTACAGTCATGAAGTTCCTAATGAGATGGGAATCTTAATGGTGTGGCTGCACTGAAAGGTGCAGCTAGAGTCTGTTTGCCTTTAAGAGAGTTAGTCTTACATAATTGTTTAGTAAAGAAGAACTGTCTTGTAATACAGGGCAGTGGTGGTTTAGTTGTTTATATCCCACGTGCTTTTATATCACTGCTGAAGGTATGGAACTATGATTTTCTGAAAATTGTAATGACCTTTTTTTTGCCACTGAATAAGGGAGAGGTATGAAATTCATACTAAATACTAGACAGGTATAATGTAATGCTCAAAAGTGCAGTTACCTTTCTATGGCCCTTGTGACTGAGCATGCTTAAAAAAGGAGAAACAAATTTACAGAAACAACTACATACTGATTTTAAAAAGCATTTCTCTGGTCTTGAGGTTCATAGGAGGTCTTTTTTTGGTCTTAAGCTGTCATATAAGGGAAGTTTTGTCAGGTATAAAGACACAAACTTATTAAGTCTAATGGCTTTTAAAAGCAACAAGTTACAGTTTTATAAAATTTGCAGGATTTATATTTGCGTGTTTTGTTTCTTGGCTGCTAATTATCAGATATTTTGCTGTAAAGGTGAACTGGAAACATTTTTCTTCATCCATGCATAATTTTGAAGTTAGGTTACTCTTGCATTTTCATCTTTCATAACATTATGTGAAGTCTTGAGTGTCTGGCAAAAGATGAATTAGTACGAAGGCTGGGAATGTCACAGATTTCAAGGACAAAGAAAGCTGGAAGATAACCAGGTGTTCTCTAGGCTCTGGAAAAATTATAGTGTAGTGCAAGACTCTGTTGTCTTAGGAGGGTTGGGCCTGTGCATCGTAATTCCAGTGGATAAATCATGGCATATTTGTGAAGGGAACTGATAATTACTGCCCTCTAAGCTACAGGGAATTCCTCCTCCTGGTCTGCTTTCCACTGCTCCTGTCTGCACATCCAGCGAGTAGTGAGAGTGAGCACACATTCCCAAGATGGCACTGTATGCAGGGTGTGGCTGGTCACACAGACAGTGACAAAGAAGAAACATTGCCTTTACTGGCATTGTGTAAACATGCTGACAGCACTTAGGTGAATAAGAAGAAAACAGGCTCAAAGTTCTTCCACAGCTGATGAGAATTGGAAGTTTGCTGGTGAAAGGTACACCAGCCCTCTCCTGATTCATGGGCAGGCCAGCATTAACTGAGGCAAATGCAGGCTTTTAAGTTCATTCAATACCGATGCCCAGGCTTGAGGGCTCTTACGTGGTCACTGTCTTAGGCCTTAGTCTTTCAGGTCTCCATATAGTGGTTGACTGACTCTCAAGTTTCCTTGCAGATCACACCTGTGCAGAATAGAGAGCAAGGACACAAAGGGAGTATTACAAGTAGGACTTAACATAGGACAGACAGCAGTGATCAGGCGCAGGGCTGTGCCAAACAAGCTGACTGTCTTGCAGCTTACACTAGTGACTGCTTTTTAGGCCGTGTCCTCTCCATTTTCTGACACGTTCTGTCCTGATTCACCTTCTCTATCCTTGGCACATTCCCTGAATGTTCCATAAAAATGATTGTGCACATCCACAAGTCTGGGCAGACATCCTGAGATAAGTTTGTTCTTTCCCAGGAGACAAATTATGTTGTTTACCACTTCTTATCTGTTCGAAAGTTCTGGCTGAGCCTCTTCAAGACCATGCCTGTGTGGCTTCTTCCATGGCCCGTTGGTCAGTGGCCTAACAGAGATAATAATGAAGACCAGAACTCTTATCTTCTGTTCATTAGGATTTGGGGTTTGTTGCATTTCCTGTTCAAGTCTCATGGTGAATGGCTATTATCCAAGTAAAATCACAAACCCATTGACATTCCCCATATCCTGGCAACATTACCCCTTGTCCAGTCCTGCTGTTTGTCTTTGCTTATTTTCAACAACAAACAGTTCCTAAGTAAATGTACAGATTTTTTTCTAATTGTGGCTGCTTTCTCAGCAATCAAGAAATGGGGTGCCTTTCACTCCAGAAGGAGAGATGTAGCTTATTTGCTGTGCACCTTAGCTGAAGAAGTTCTGCTCTTGTGATATCAGTAATGTTCTTACTGTGTATAATAAGGTGCAGGGTGTTCAGATGCCTTACTGATATCCCTACTGCTTGCCTCTTTATACATTAGGTTTTCTCCTAGCTTCTTTGGTGGTTTTTGAATTAAGTTTGACTCTTTATCTGGGTCTGCTCCAGAAAATAATTTCAAAAACCTGCCCTAGTTTTTGACTGGACATAATACTCTAAAACTCTAAGTCATAAAACTTGTAACATAAATTGTAAATAGCCATAGAAAATGATTTGAAAAAGACCAATTCTTGTGTTTCAGTTATGTTTGTGTTCAGCAAAAGCAGCATTTTGATACTATATTGGGTTTTACTTGCCATACTGGTACTGCTAATGTCTAGTCAGAAGCAAAGGCAGAACAATTGGGAATACCCTTGTATATGATGAATATATATTGGTATCAGTTGCTCTAAGGTGAGTTAATGCCACTGACACGGTATGTATTCTGTGCATTTTGGTTTTGTTCCTGCGGGTTTTTTTGAATGTTCTACAAGTAATTAAAGCTAAAATCGAGGATGGTTGTTACATACAAACAGGTTCTAGTTTTTAGTTTTCTTTACCTCTCTTGGAAACTGTGTGATTGCCTACCTTCTATGTTGCAGATGCTCTTTTTTCACAGCAGATCTTATAACTTGAAAATTAAGTGAAGAAAATTAGATACTCGATTTCAGTAACTGTTGTGATTTTGTAAGAAGAAGTGGCAGTCCTAAAGTTTATGGAACAGGTTACTAGAAAATTTTACTATGCTTTCCATCTTGCCATGATGCAATGGCACAAACAGCTTGAAAGAAAAAGACCCTCAAGCCCTTGAATCCAGTGTGCAGAGACAATTAATATGTAAGATTTGTATGGAGCTTGAATGGGTAACCAGCTTTGCAGCTGCACACGGTCTAAACCAGATGAAATATAATTTTTTATCCTAAAGGTGATTTTTGGTAGCTTTTTCTGACAAGAAGACTCAGGGAAAAGAACTCAGTTTTGAACTCCTTGGCAAAGTGGGTTACTCTGAAATTTTGGACGTCTTGCCCTTGCTACACTCAAATGTTTGACCAGTTGCAGGCACCTAGTGTGGTGCCAGTTATGATGATGCATAATAAAGAATACTGCAACAAGGTCTCTTTGTTTTTCCCATCTTTATGTGTTACCAAACTATATCTGTCAGATGGACAAAAACATCTGATGGGTGTTCTGTTAAATAATTCAACTAAAGTAGGTGGCTCAGATACTGGTATTGAGCTTGAAACATTTCAGAATAGTTAATAAATTATTGCCTGGTAATAAGTTAGTGTAAAGATAATTTGAAAAGTATGCAAGAAAGGTAATTCTTGCTGTACTCTGATTTTCTGCAGGCTGTCTACTAGGTTGCTGGAAACTAATTTGCTTACTTGTATATGACCTATCTTGTAGTCATTTCATAACCTTTTCCTACCCAAATCAGTTCTCTTCATCAGGATAGTTAGATGCCAGCTGAGGTAAGCCACTTTTTACTCTGCAGCTCTCCTTCTAATGAAAACATCAAGCAGTGAGGTACGTGCCAGGGAACTGATGTGAGTTCTCCAGAAAGTATCTGCTGCTTGCTTTAACAGCTGGCCTATGCCTTCAAAGGCAGCAGCTACAGGGAATGGCATATCCCTTTGCTGCTTATTTTGCATTTCTTAGTGTAACTCAGATAGAAGAGCCAGGGAGCAAGACAACTTAATAAGAGCAATTATCTAAGATAAACAAGGCAGGGTGGAAGGAACTGTAGAAAAGGACATAGCAGACAAATTATTTTGTCATTAGTTCATTCAATATGTTGCAACTTGATGTGTTCATTGTAGAGGATCACACTAATGTGTCACTACCTAAACAGACTTTTGTCTGATGTGATCATGACTGACACTTGTTTCAGCTAAAGCTTGTGCTGTTTCTGGTGCTTGTCACATTGAAAGCCAGATTTGCTGTACTGGGTGCATTTTTGCCCTAAGCAAAATGTGAATGGCTCAAAATGGATCAAAGGTGGCAAAACACAGTCCAGTGTAAATGAGATGCAAATGTATTTCATAAAAATCAGGTCTGCCTTTCAGAGGTAAATTTAGGCATTTTGTAAATGATGATGAAAGAAAAAGATTTATTTTGTACTGTGGAGACCCCGTACTTTATGCATGAGTTCTGTGCCTCACTCCTCAGGCAATTGCACTTCTACATGAGCTCCTAATGAGTGTCTTCTAGGCCTTTTCTTTTTGATGCCACTTACATAAAGAACCCCATCACACCTCCTGGTGAAATTACAGTGCTCTTCTGTATGTCTTTTGTGGAAAGGCATTTTGGTTAGGCATTTTTTTTTCTTTTCCTTTAATACTTTCTTATGTCTTTTGTCAGATTTGTTGGTATTAATAACAGATAAAAGTTTTGTAGGGGAAATTTGCAGTAGTAGTTTTATGTATATTTTTACATCTGTTGTTATTCCTGGAGTTTTAGCAAAATGTAGAACAAATTTCCTTACCCTTCCTGTCTTTCTCAATGATTGCAAGCAAGGTGTTCTTTTGGATGCTAGTGTAGGCAGATAATTGAAATAAGAAAAAGTGATACAAGATACCTGACAAAAATCAGGTGCTTATCGAGGTAGAGGCATACAGTTTAAGGAGCAGCTGACTGATTTTTTTTTTTTTTTTTTTTTCCAATGGAATGTTCAAAATTCTTGCTGTCTTGAGAGAAATGTTAAGAGAAAAATGGCCTTGCGGGACCTTGGTGGTTATGTGGGGCAAGCTTAAAAACATAATAATGACCGGAAACTGGGGATAAACACCCAGATCCAGCCTCACATGAGAAACAATTTTTTTTGTGAAATCCAGAAGTCTTATAAAAGATTTTCCACTCTGCCTTCTAGGTGGTGGATACTGTGTTACATTTACCGAAAGGGTGCTTCACAAATTAAAGTTTCATTTTGTTTATAGCATGGCATTTGGGCAGTATATCACAAACAGCAGGCATTAATTTGCTTTGGAGGGAATTTGTTCAGCATGGAGAATTTCATTCCTGCGCCTTGTGTCCTGCAGATCCCAAAGGTTCATCTTGGAGCTGGCTGGCTCTGGCTCTGTTGGACATGGGGGAAGCTCCTAGCAGCTTCTCAGAGAGCCACTCCTACAGCCCCCTCCCACTACCAAAACCTTGCCACACAGACCCCATGCATGTTGGCAAGTCAGCAATAAGTAAAATGTAGAGTCTACTGGAAAACTCTGCATCCTTGCTTTGTACTTGTCATATTTGTGTGTATACATGTAGGAGTTCATCATAAGTATTCCATGTTAGATATCCTATCACGTGTGACTGTATTTGGACACTACCCAAACTGGGAATTCCTTGGCAGTTGGAAGTAATGAAAGGCTAAAGAATGGAAAAAGTTGGCAGATGAGGGGACCAACTGGGTTACAAAAGAAGCTGACCCAAAATCCAAGAGAAGAATACTAAACTCTGGAAAGATTCTGAAAAGGGTAGACTAAAGGAATTTTGAGCAGCTCTTATGTCGCACAAAATAGGATAAATCTGAGAGAAATGCTGTTATTAAACTATTGTTAGTTGTGAGTCAGTACATACAGTGGGAAATCACATACTGCAAATCTTATGGGATACAAAAAGCACTAGATAGCATAGAAAGAAGTTCTGAGATCAGTCATACGAGGTTACTAGAAGACAGGAAAAAAGGTGGTGTGGAAGTGTGAGCTTCATTTGGCAACAGGTAGATAAGGGCTGACCCAGGAATTAGTTTGAGGAAACCAAATGGTCTTCGTGAATTGAAGCAGAAGTGTCTGTAAAAGTTGGAATCTGGTCAGAGCCCTATCACACTGGGCACAGTTCCTGTGTTTAATCTTTCTCAGTAATTTTTTTTAATACTTGTAATTACAGTTTTCAGTTTTCTTACTTACTTCAGTTGCCTGTAGCCTTGTCTGTACTGTCCCCTACTGAGAACAGTAGTCTTTATGCTTTATAACAAGTAAGAAAAATGCAAAGAAGTAAAGTAAGTTATCTGCACTCTAATTGTTTTGTGTATGTATGCCTGGCTAGAAGCTTCAGTCTTGCCATGTTGAAGAAATAAATATTTGCATTGTAGTTAAGCACTTACACTTTAGGCAGCATTTGTATTTTCTGCAGAAAGTTAATTGCCTACTATGACACAAATAGAGAAAGTTAAAATTATTTCATGCAACTGAATTTATTTTTAAATCTGCATTTGAAAAAAAAAAAAAATTAATACCTTCACAGTCATGTTGAAGGCATATTATTAGATGTCAGTATTTTTTCAGGGCTATCAGCCTTAGTTTTTCAGGCCCAGAGTGTGCACTGTCAGTTTCATGAGAAAGGGCTGCTAAGAGAACAGGAAGTCAGAAGTAACTGACTTCTGCAGGATGCTCTCTAACGAGTGCAGTGCCTGATAAATATGGCATGAAGAATTGATTTGATGAGCCAGGATTCCCAGAGTTAGTGTTATCAGGATTGCTAATAGCCTAATCCGAGTTTGAGATACCCATTATCATAGGTTGTTTTTAGTCATGAATTCCCATCAGAGCTATTTTGCCACATCAGACTTCCATAATGATGTTTTTTATTTGTAGCAATGATATTTTTGTTTTGATATATGTACCAGTATCAGACCCTTTAATGACTCTTTTAATTTTTTTTGAGTTGTAAGTGTACATTAGAGGCTTCAAAAATGCTTATCTTGCATATTTGGTGGGGCCAGTTAACATCTTTAATTGCTTTGCTCTCCCTGGGCATTATGCTGCAACTCTGATTGTAACAGAGTGGACACTGAGGGTTATTGCAGGATGTGTACAGGCTGGCTAAGCTTAGTTAAAAAAACAAACAAAAAAACCCTGTAAATTACACATTATGGAAAATTCTTATGTTTCAGAAATTTTTCTTGCTATAGTTAGGAAGAAAATAAGAATGAGAAAGCTATCTGAAAATAAAAAAATGAAAGTAAGAAAAAGGGTGGTATGGAGTGTGTTTTGGGTTCTGCCTCAAGTGTTTTCTTTTAAGGCACATTACTGCTTTTGGAGAAAATCTCGAGTATTTGCAGTTTTCGAAAGTGATATATATCTTGTCTTCATAACAATGGTGTATTTATCTGTTCAGCCTTACATGCACTTATTTACATTTTTAGATAAAATGTAAAACCTATTTGAAAATGGTAATGAACTAAAACACATTTACTGTCAGCAGGAAAGTTCTAAAGCCAAGGGGTATTTTTTTTTTGCATATTTAGAAGGCCAGTAATCTAATTGTAAAGCTAAAATACAGGGGATTCAATTGCAGAATGAAATTCCCTGTTCTTTACAACACTCTGACTTCCCGGGTACTGTCAAAGCATTTACTGAACAGAAACTGCTTGATTTATTTTTTTAAACTAATGTACAAGGAAAATAAAAATGGTTACAAAATGCTAACAAAACCCCCAAAACCTACCCATAGCAATAGAAAGAGTACTCAGATTTTTCTTATCTTTATTTATCCTTTCTTTTACAGTGACTTGTTATCTTCCAATTATGTGGAGATTCACTATGAAGATGGAAACCCAAAACTTTCTAAGGTATTGTGTTCGTTAGTTGTCTTTCTGAGGGAACAATGCCAATAAAATGTTAAAAAAAAAAAAAAAAAAAAAAAAAGAGAGAGAGAAAAAAATGTTTTGCAAGACTTAAAAACTTTAGAAGTGTTTTTCCACACATAGAAGGTAATCGTGATCTCATCTTGTATGGATATCTCAATAATACAAGAGGAATTGTACAAAAAAGAAAAGCTGTGTTTTGGGGTGAGGAGTAGGCATTTGTAGATGATAGTAGTGAAGATGATCCATTACTGCCGGGACAGTTACATCATGTAAAATATAGGAGGTGGAGGGCTTGAAGTCACCATCAGATTAGTCTTTGTTAATTATTTATGCGTCCTTAGCACGAAGTGCCAAGGAGAAAGAAAATGGTAATGTAAGACATTTAAACAAACCCCATAGTCTTGCAGTGGCTTTTGTTTGCAAGAATTATACAGTCATGAAACAGAAAATGGAAGATTTAACTGAAACTTTTAACGTCTGGAATTTTTACAAAATCTAGCATATTGCTAGACATCCAATCAATTTTGTTCATCAGACTAGCTCCCAAATTGAATTCAGTGCCATAGGCTATTGATTCAAAACCAGATTAAAGTACTGCAAGGTATTTCAGCCCTAAGGGAACCATATCAGTCCTTTCGTTTGTTTGTGGTAACAAAATGAGGACTGGAAGGTTCCTAGGAAGGTTATAAACCACATTTGCAGGGAATTACTTTTTTGTACTTGGTAGAAATGCCAAAGTAGTTCTTGCAAACTTATTAGGTGGGAATTATATCTGTATTTAGAGTGGAGGCGAGCAAGCATTCTTGTTTTATTCATGTCTTCAGAAAGGCTGGACTGTTGTTTGTCCAAGTATAGGTGTCTGGTTTATTATTTTGCCCTTGCTGTAGAGAAACTCAAATAAAATAATACATGGCAGATTAGGGCAGAATTAAAAATTTCATTGCAATGTAATCACTGAAATATGCTGTTTTGTATTCTTCCGCTGAAGAAGAAAAATAGTTTCGTGTTACATACAAAGGAAGTTGTTCCATTAAGACTCAGTATTCTGCAGAATAGGCAAATATGCTAAATGATGCAAGAAAACAATTCCCTCTGGCATTTAGACAAGCTCATGCAATTGTCAGCTGCAACACTAGCATTGAGCACTGCGGTTGCTGAATCATGAATCTGACTGGAAAATTATATTAGAACTTCAGACTCAGCAAATGGGCTACCTTTGCATGCTGCAGTAACTTGATCTAAACTTCCTAGGGGATGTTTTCTGAATTACTTTATTTAGAAGCAATACTAGAGCTCCTGAGGTCACACTAATCTGTAAAAGGCTTCATTGTAGATAATAAAAAGACCCTAAAACCCCACAGAATTCGTGTTGGTGGTCAAAGAAGGACTGTATCCTGTTTTTTTTGCAGTGTTCTGTAATACTTTTTAGGGCTAAGTAAAAGGTTGTTTTGTTTCCTGATGTGGGGTCTGAAAAGTGAGATGTCAATGAAAAGTACTGTATTTTCTAAAAAGAGGTAGTTAATTTCAAAAATGACTGAAGAACAAACAGCAGTTTCTTTACTCAGATGATTGTCTTTAAAGAAAGAAAATCTTGAAAAGCTTTGCGTGAGAAACATAATCAAATTTAGCTGTTAAAAGCATGTTTTTTGCATTCTCACTGATGGAAGGGTAAACACAGAATGATTACTTTCTGTGAAGTAGTTTGATTTAATTATACACAATAACCTGTAAGGAATTTCAATCAGAATCTGAATAACTCATTAAATAAGATGCAAAATAGAAATAATGCTGTCATAGGTAAAGAGTGTTTATGTTTTTTGTACCTTCTCGAGTTATAATAATTGCATAAAGAATGAGTTGAATATGTATGTTTGGCTTCAAATGACATGACACAAGAATTAAAAATATTTTTATGATGAATAGTAGGTTTTTTCAAACAATGGCTGAGAGACAACCACACTTCAGGGTTTTTAATAAAATATTTTTAGAGTACTTTTTATTTTTAGTTTACCTGAGCTTCTTGCTGTTAGACAATAAAGACGTATATAAATGAGGTAAATGCATATTGTTGTTGTTAGATTTTTTGGTTTTTTGCATTGTATTTAAGCAACAGACATTAAACCAGGATAATTCTGTGTGTGTGATTGTTTGTTTTTAAAAATTATTAGGGGGGAGAGCATTGTTACTACCATGGAAGTATCAGAGGTGTGAAGGATTCCAAAGTTGCTCTTTCAACTTGTAATGGACTTCAGTAAGTGCATGTTCTCATTTTTTTTACAAGGCTATAACTAATTGTTATTCTTGAATATTATCTCTTAATGTGGGAGGAACTGAAACACTACAGGCTCAAAGCTTTTTTTGGTGGTTTGAAATTTTTTTTAGTATCATTTGAATTAGTGTTTTGAAACACTAATGAAAGCTTTGAATGCGGTAAGTGCAGGTAAGTATTTCCCCAGATGACTTACTATGGTAAAGGATGAAGAAGGATTATATTTCAGCAGTTTGCATGGTCAGTATTCATGTATGATTCTGTCATAGAAAAATGGATCTTTTTGTTGGATCAAACAAGAAAAACATGCAAGAGATTAGCATTAGTTACTGCTAAGTGCAACTCGGCTGTTGATTGTATTTTGCATGCTCAGGGTGTGTCATAGGACTTCCTTTTTCCAAGGTCAAATCTTTACACCTTTTGCTATTTTACCATTGCATTGCCATTACATTTAGTGTTAGTCCATTAAGATGTGCCAGATATCTTAAAAGTCCCCCAATCCTGGCTTTAGCTACATGTGGTAGTAATGAATATATATTTAATATTGGTCATTTTTTCAGCTCTGAGTTTGATTTTGTCTTATCAAAATTCATATCCTGGATTCAAACTGATTGCCTTGTAATCCTAAATACCACTTCTTTTTCTCCATGTTCTAGTGGCATGTTTGAAGATGGTACTTATTTGTACTTGATAGAACCGATGGATCTGACCGACACTGCAGTAAGTTTTTTTTTGTCTAATTTATTTGGTTTGGGAGAGTGGTCAAGGAATAGCAAATGAAAGTATGAGAATAAATCAATGAGTGATAAGTCTCAGGTATTCATATGAAAATGAAAAGCATTTTAAAACACTTGATTTAAATTTTTTTAATGTGACAAATGTGTAATTATGATTTACCTATGGTTTTTCTCTGCTTTTCTTAATCTTTTGTTTCCTGTTGATCATTTAGATGCTGGGAGCAGACAAATAAAACTCTTGTAAATATGTTTCCCATAGCACACATGATTATGGACTGTCAAAAAGTGTTTATCAATTTACTCTAGTACTTGAACTAAAGTGTTCATAAATTCATTGAAAAGATCTCTGGAACTCATTTATACATTTCTCTCTAAATAGTTGCATCAGATTGCTCTAGTTTGATTTATTGGAATAACAGATCTGTATTCTCGAGCTTTTAAAGGACTTTTATAAGGTAATCTCAAAGACATCTGTGACACTTTTTTTTTTTGGAGGCTGGTCAATTTGCTGAAGCAGAGAGGCTCTATGATTTGCTCAGGACTGCCAATAGATTGCTTCTAATTAGTACTATCCCCAATTGGTACTATAGTTGCTTGTACTTTATAGGAAAAATAATTTTAAAATTCTAAATATTGAAAGAAGTGCCACATTTTTCACTTGATGTTATTAATTAGAAGAAAATTTCATATATTTTCTTCTCAGGAAAGTAAAAGTAGGCCACATATCATCCAAAGAACATATGGAACACAAGCCTCTAAGCAGTCGGGGGACCTCGGTACGCTTTTCCTTATGTTATGAGTTTTTAAATTTTGGAAATAATTGTATATATAACTTGGAAAATTTGAATATTAAGCTAGTAGCGTTTATAAAGTTGCTGCTTATTTAGAAAATCTGGAAAAATAGATATTTACCTACATTTTCTCACAATTATTGCAATGGAATATAGATTTTTCAAAAGGCAGCTGTAAGATTTTCTTTCACTGTATTTTGCTTTCCTCTGAAAATGCACTGTTAAATTTAATCAGTGTTACCGACTCAATGAGATGGAAGGAAATTTATATTATTATATATAAGCCCAGGTTATAATTTTTTCACCTGTCCTTGCATGCCTTAAGGTTTCTGAATTACTTGTGTTTTATATATTTTTAAAAATATATTTTAAATAAAATATAAATGTAAGTATTTCATAAATATATATATTTCTATATATTTAAAGATTTATAAATAAAATATAAAAATATATATTTTATATATTCTTTTAAATGAGCTTTTGAGTAGCAAGGTGGTTCTAATTTTGGTGATCTTATACTACTTTTGGTTTGGACAGTACATAAGTAGTTTAAAATAACACTACGAAATTCTTAAATTGTAATTTTTACAGAGAATGACTCTAGTTCTGAATGGCCCTTTCTGTCTGAACTGCAGTGGCTGAGGAGAAGGAGAAGAAAGAGAGCAGTAAGTAGAAGTGTGACCCTGAGTTGAGACCATTTATAAACCCAAATCACTAATTTCTGTGTTTTTAATGTCAAGAAAATCTAGGCTTTAGGCAACAACTATTTTTAGACGCTTAATATTGTCACATAATACAGTTACTGAATGAGAAAACAAGACTTTTCAAAAATAGAAAATTTGGAAGAAAGTTGATAAACTTTCTAAAGAGACAGCAATGTTATGCATCAATTAAATTGAAAATTAGTAGTGGAAATGACTAGAATTTTAATTTTTTTGTTTGCTTGAGAATAAAGAATAATTTTGAATGAACTCTTGCTGCTTTGTAGATATCTGACTTTATTGTCACTTGGCTCATTAAGCAGCATGATTAAATCAAAAATCCAAATGAGGACACCCAGAACTGGGTTACTGGGAGAACATAAGTGGGCAGTCCTCGTGATCTTCACATGCATATTTATCAGTTAGGGGAATAATTGAGTAAAAGGAGATTATTCTGTATTTCTTCACTGAGTTGCACAATGCGCATCATATTTTTGAGGCTGCTTATGGTTTTAGTAACTTCCTTCTTCATTAAATCTCTGGTGGGTAGTACATAATGAAAGGAGGAGGGAAGCAGTGGTGGAGTCTGCACTGAAGCAAAAAGAGTAGACCCTGAACTTTCTTTGTGATGTGGCTCAGATTCTCAGCCAGTGTCCAAGTTACTGGAGCTATGATTCTTTACCCTACTTGCATTTCTCACCCAGTTGTTTACTGGTTTACATACCATAAACAATATATATTTAATATGTATATATAATAAAAATCAGCTGCAGTTATTTGTGAAAATCATTACATCTTAATGGTTTCTCAGAGAATTTCTTTAATTCATCAGTTATCTCGTGGTGTCTTTGAAGAAATGAAATATCTGGAGCTCATGATAGTCAATGACCATAAAATGGTAAGTATATCAATTCAGTGATGATCTTCCTTTGGGTGACAATTTGTAGGCTGATGTACAGCACTGTGTTGTATCAGCTACTTTTGGGCCAGGATTTTATTTATCAGCAGCTATTAACTTTTGTACTGTAAGAGACACTGTGGCCCATAATACCTTCTGAAGCTTAATGTTAACTAAGATTTTCTGGGGCAATTATATATTCAAAGTTAATCTGGAACACTTTGGTATCATACGGACAATTTAATATGCCCATAACCAACAAAGTAAAGCAACAAAACATTTTTGTCCAGAACACACTAAATGTTCTAAAATTATATCCTATCTTTGAAATTATATAGAAAGAGGTCAGGATTTGTTGCTTTGGGTTTAGTTTTACTAATTTAAATTTTAATGCAGCAAAACATGTAGACAGAACTCTGATTGTTCTTCGTGGCTATTCCATACTTATAAACAGGAGTGATAATGGAATGCAAGGTAAGTTGTTTGTTTGATTCAGAAAGTGTTTGTCATTAAAAAAAACCCAAAATGCATGGGGGGAGGAAAGCCCAATATTTTCTCCCTTTTTGTCTTGAGGGATGACTGGAACAAGTCAGACTAAGTGACATTTGTTGTAAGCAAGACTTTATTTTTTAAATCAAATTCTGCTGATACAATAGTTTTCACTTGTTTTATTTCAAGTAAAGAGCTTTTTATGTTTCTCACCCTGCTACATGTTTCGCAGTGCCTTATGGAGTTGTGGGCTCTGTTGTCAACACTGCAGGATGATACTTAAAAGCAAGAAATAGAATATATCAGAACAGGATGCAGTATTTCATACTTGTTCCAGTGCTGAGTAGAGAGATAATGTACGTTCCCTTCCCATCACCTGTCTAATAAATCATAGAAGTAGTCTGGCCAAACATAACCTATATTTTATCTGTGTTAATTTAGCATTGTGGAGGGAACTTGAATGGGTGGAAAAAATAGAACAGAAATTTCTTGAGCTGTTTTGTAAAGCCACCTGGTAAGAAACTACTCTAAGAATGTTCAGGTGTTGGTTATTTAGCAGTAAGGCACAGTAACTGTAGTTATGGCCATTTTGTTGCCTTCTTTGATGTCTGTGCTTGGTGTTCCTTCTGAAGAGGAAGTATGCTTATGTCTGTCTCTTTCCCCTGGCCTCTTGGATTGCAGATGTGCTTGAAGGTGTTCACTACACTTAATACAGACACTGTTGTCTTCTCCCACACTTTATTTGTTTGAACTTTAGAGTATAAGTTTTTTGGCTTCATAGTGATCAGTGACTTAGAAGCAGATAATAATTCTTTTCAAAACATAAAATGGATATACTTAGGGAAGTGTTCACAGTCAGGAGTCACAGCCTGCCAGTCCGGGAGCTCACTAAGTATACTTTCAAAGTTTTCTGCTTACCAGGAGAGGGCAGGTTTCCCCTGCTGCAAAAGTCTTCATTGGAAGAAGTAACTTAAACCTCCTTGATCATTGTTTTAAATGGTTAATACTGTCTATTTTCACAAAATTTCCTTTCCTCTAGCAATAAAGTTACCTCAACACATTTAATTAGGTTGGTGTGTTTTTTAGTGGTTTAGTTTAATTTCTTTTAGGATCTGTGTTTAACCACATGATGCGGTATTGATTTTAGCATTTTAATCCTTTCATGAAAACCAAGAACATTTTCCAAAGCATATTATTTTACCTTTCCACTTCTGGAAGGGTTTGGGATTGGCTCAAAAGAAAAAGCCAAAGCCACCCTTTCCCCTTGCCCACTGTCATTGTTCTCTGGGGAGCAGCCCATGGTATAATTCTCCTCTCAGTGTACATCCTAGGCATCTCCTAGCACCCTACCTCAGAGCAGCTACTCAGTTGCTCAGAGAAGAGTCTCTTCTTCCACGGCCTCTTTTTAAGTACTGTGTTTCATAGAGAGAATAACTGACACTTTCAGGGAACACTATGAGGTAATGAGACTTGCTGCTTTTAACTAGCAGATGAAATTAGTAAGTTTTTTGATACAGGCTTTTCCCCCTGTTCTAAGCGTTTTTGCATTCATTTTCTGTGAATTTTTGAAGATCTCTTTTTCCTATCTGCAAATCATACTGTGTAATGTAATCTTGGTTTATAATTTTACAGTTTCTTGAAAGTAATATGGATCCATGTTCAGATACCATAGTTGCGCCTTTAAAAAGTTTGACTTGGAACAGAAGGGGCTTGTGAGGCAAGATGAGGAAAGACATGAAACCATTGTAATGATATGCACAGATATTCTGAAGCAGAACTCGTAATACTGTTCATCTAGGTCTATAAAAATAATTTAAAAAATTGAAGTTAAAGATATTCAGCTTAACTCTTCATTTTCAAATACATATTTGCTTTTACCATGTGCTCCCTCTTCCATTTTTGCCTTTTCCTTTAACTACTGCTACATGTTAAAAAGTATTGTGCTATTGTAGAAAAGGAGGCCTTTGCAAAGAGCTGACACAGGATAAGTGGTAAATACTTCATCTTCATGTCTTATGATTAAAGCGATGGAACGTGGCTACTACGGTCTGATATGTAACTCTTCAGGTTAAACAGTTTTGGGTAAAGCATCCTCTCAATTTTGAGCTTATGTTTATGTCCATGTTTACCTGTAATTTTGTCTCAAATATTTGAACTCTGATTCTAAACATAGTATTTCTTGCAGTTAAATGCTCCATTTACAGTTGAGAAAGGCTCCATAACATACATGGCTTCCTTTATCTTCCAAGGATTCTTGAATATGTGAGCTGTGAGATGTATGAGAGGCTGTGATCTGAAAAGTTTTTTGCGTTTTTCCCTTACTCTTTCTTAAAATATTAATTTTACTTTCATGCTGTAAAAATAAAGAATTAGTAATACATATTTAAGTTCTCACTGTGTTCTACTTTCTCTACTTTTAGTTCAAAAGGCATCGTTCTTCAACTGCATACACAAACAATTTTGCAAAGTCTGTGGTAAACCTTGTAGATGCTGTAAGTATCAATGTTTCTTCTGAAAACCGATTCACTGACTTCTACTTTAGAACTCTATCAAAAATGTTATCATTTTCAGATACCAAATTTCAATTACACTTTAAAGTGCACTTCTAGTTCCTCTGCAGATGAATCACCTGGGGTGAAAACTACCAGATTATTTGTGGCATTTTTCTTAAAGCTTGCTACTGTCAGAATTTGCCCTTGGCAGGGGTGATTTCAGTATCTGTCACCAGCTAAGAATGAGATTTAATATAACTTAGATTTGTGAAACAAATATAACTACAAGTGATTGAAATTGCAAGTACAGCTCACAAGGGATACATATTAAAAAAAAAAGAGAGAGTGAGAGTAAAATGATCTGTTTTATAAATCTCTATTTATAGCTTAAAAATAAACAAAACGCCACTGTTGTGCATTTTAAATGGGTGGAGCTGACACAGATACCATACTTGTATCTGTGCTAAATCTTAAACAATTTTGCATACAGCATATAAATTGAAAGCAATATTAGTGGTAAAATTAATTTGGGGATTTTTTCCTCTTTTTAATACACATATAATGATCTGCACATTTCAGAGCTCTGTAGTGAAAACAGATGAATACAAAAGCTATCAAATGCTGACTCTGAGTCCCTTTACCATGTGACATTATTGATACCAGTGGAACTGTGTGATATGATTCAGTGCAAAACATTCTCAACAGATTGTTTGGCTTAGAGGAAACAATGCAGTATTTGTTCTTACGTATAAAGTGTACTGGATGTGTATTGAAAAATTAGGTGAATGTATTTATAATATATGACATACCAGAAGTGTTTTGCAATATTTTTCTGTAATGATCTGAAAATGTCAGTAGCCTAAAGAAAAGTTAATAGAACATATAGAAATGTAAATAATTGTAATATTTCTGCAATATATATTGGACAAACCAAAAGAAAAGGTGGCTTTTTTTTTCCCCACTGAGACATAAAGTCTAAGTCGATCAGAACATCAGCTTTTAGGAAATGCAAGGCATTGCCAGCTAACTGTTTCCCCATGTTTTCCTCCTGCTTTATCCCTCTTGTCCTTCCGCTTTACTCTCACTGGCTAACTGTGCATGTTTGACCCAGTGTTCTACTCCTGTGCCTGTCCTGTCTCTGCCCTCAGATATACAAGGAGCAGCTGAACACCAGGGTGGTTCTCGTTGCTGTGGAGACTTGGACAGACAGAGATCGCATTAATATTCACCCTGACCCTCTGCAGATGCTCCATGAGTTCTCCAAGTACCGGCAGCACTACATCAAGCAGCATGCTGATGCTGTGCACCTGCTCTCGTACGTACCCTTGGCAATGGCTTAGAACGTTATTTCCTGTCTACTGCTTTTCTCTACTTGTCTCTTCTTTCTTACTTTTTTTGCTTGGTATTCTCTGTATCAATCAACATCTGCCTAAGCTTAGGAAGCTTAATCATGTTTAACGCCTCTTTTTAATAGGTGTAGTATATACCATGGTCATGTCGATATATATCTATAATGCTATTTAAATGTCTTTGCAACCTGGAGACAGTGTCACAAGTGAAGTGTCATTTGATGAGCCCTTAAGGACACTTAGCTTTGCTAATCAGGTGTGTATGTGCTGCTTTTCCAGTTACGATCCAGAGAGGGCAGAGCTGACAGGGTTATGTGTTGCCACAAGAATGTTCCAGTTAGTAAATTTATTCACACATGTAGCTGCAGTGATGATTTGTTAATGAAAGGTCTTCTCCTTTAGAGCTGTAATGAATTGTTCTGAGACACAATGCACTTTGAGAGGAAATTCCACTTGCATCACTAGGCAAGACTTCAGCCTTGAGCAAGGATTATTTCCCTTCATGGCATTGTAAGCAAAGAGGAGGAAATGTGTGTTCCCCTGTGCAGCATAAAGATGTTAAGCTGTCTCCCAGCAGATGACATACTGTGAGGATTGAGTAACTAATGTCTTCCATGGGATTCTGTAGTTCATCTTCTGCAGAAGAAGATAAAAACAGGGGATGAAGAATTTCCTCCAGATTTCCTTAATGCAGGCATAGCAATACAATGCTGATTTTGTTCTTCATAATACAGGCACAGTGCTGCTGACACTCACACTTAATGACTTCCATGCCTGTTTTGTGGCACCTGATGAAGAGTTTGCCAGCAACAGGCTCTTCTCATGGTGAAAGGTACCAAATCCAACCTGAAATACAAGAAATTCCATTTATACATAGGGCAGAAAACCCCTTTCACTGTGAAGGTGGTCAGAGGCTGGAACAGGCTGCACAGAGAGACTATGGAGTGCCCATGCTTGGAGATTTTCCAAAGCTAATGGAATGTGGCATGCTCCAGCTGAGCCTCCTTGAGCTGGGGGGGAGATGAACTAGAACATTTCCAGAAGTGCCTATCAGGCTCAGCCCATACTACAATCCTGTCTGTTGTAAAGCCCCTGGCTGTGTTTAGTTAAGCTGCAGTCTGAAAGTTCTGAGGGCTGTTAGAATGTTCTGAAAAATAAATACATACCTGTATGGGACAACCTGTCACTTAAAATAAACCCAGCATTAATTTTCAAAGATCAGGACATTGGTACATCCTGCAGGGTCACTGTAGGTTGTTTGTAGGCTGTGCAGATTTATTATTATGACTGTGAAGTTAAAATAGGTGTAATTCATAGTAATTTATAGGCATTTTATTGAATAATTTAGATCTTCCAGATTACATTACTTAACTAAATTATTTGGGGCATATTAACAATAAATGAAAGGACCCAATGTTAAAGAGCAGTATTAAATTACTTTCCCTTTAGGTATACTTCTCTGTCTTTTTATTTGGATTTGAAACTAGAACTTGAATTGGTTTGGATTAAAATAATAATTTAAAAAGTTCTCAGTACTGGTACATTTCAGAACAGAATTCTTTCCTGACAGATCATAAATTGGAATATATTGTTAACTTTTAAAATAAATGTTATCACTGTATTGTCTTAGGAGTCTGGCACTCAAGCTTTCTTTGCTCAGTTTGTTTGTGGGTTAAGACTGATTCTTACTCTACAAGAGAAAAATAGTATTTTTGTCAAAGCTGATATAAAGCCACCTCTTTCAGTGTTGGTTTTCTGTTTGTAAACTTGCAGTTGCTCTTTATGCTAGAAATAGATGAGTGTACCTGCAATCTATCACAGTGTGTGTGAGGGTATGGTCTTTCAATAAGCTCTTGGTGCCCAATGTCAACGTGTTATAGTTTCTTCATTTTTATTTGTTTGTAAGGAATGTGACATTTCATTACAAAAGGAGCAGCTTAAGTTACTTTGGAGGTGTTTGCTCTGTGGCCAGAGGAGTAGGAGTGAATGAGGTAATTATTTTTTTTTCATGACTAAAGTGAAATGAAGTAGCATCTCTACATTATAATCTCAAGAGTTTATATGTTTCAGTACTCAGGGCTTAAAGATAACCTACATATTAAAAAGTTAGGAGTCTCACAGCCAGCCTTCTTGATCATCATCAAACTACTGCTCGGAGTGCTTTTCTTTTTAGAAAGTATTTCTCCTGTCTGCGTTATTCTCTTAAAAAGAATTTAAATTGGCTTCTATTATATTTGACAGAAATTCAGTCCCAAAAATCTCAGACAGGAGTATTTGAAACACAGCAGTGAATATCTTTGTCTTACCACTGTAAGACACTTGATCTTCTGAGGTACCAGTGGCATGTCATTTTTCCTGAAATTTTTTGGCATTGAAATTCAAAACCAAATTGTCCCTGTGTATTGATTTTTTTACTATTGTTATTTTTTTCCTCAGTGCAGTGTTAAATTGATAATGAAATTCTCCTGGTTTTACATGGATTAAATCCTACTCTTATGGAACTGTATTGCATATATATCAAAATGGACTTCTTTCTTTAGATTAACCAGTGAGGAGAGATTGCTTGAGATTAGGAGAGGAATATTTTCTCTGTTATGTACTTAATTATTGAGTTTATTTTCCTTATTTGCACACAGAATTGTGATTGACTGCACTGAATTATTGCAGTAGTAGGTATGTGGTAAGCCACAATGAACCAGTGTAGTGTTCATTGCAATAACTAATGGGGTTTTGTTTTTTATAATTGTGCTCCTCTTGGAATGCAGTATGGCCTCCCTTTGCCCATGGCACAGGAACTAGCACAGAGTCTTGCTCAGAATCTTGGAATACAATGGGAGCCAGCTGCCAGGAAACCGAGTATGTACATAGAGTCTTTTGTCTTCTTTAGCTAAATACATAAGCATTTCCTTTATTGTGTTTGAAAGAAATGCCAGAGTTGCTGTGACTGTAGAACAAGAATTCCTGCTTTTGGAAATATATGTAGTGAAATTTCAACTTCACCAAAATAAGAGCTGCCAGTTTAGTGACATTTTGCATCACCTCAGTGATGTCCTGTGTCTCGAGAGGTTAGATTCATAACCAATATTCAAAGTTATATTGGTAAAAACACCATTAATTTAATTAAGAACTCCTTTTTCTATCATCATGAAATCTGTAAATCCAATAGAACAATCACTGACTTCTTAAAATGCAAAAATACCTGATTTAAAAGTGAAGAAATGGTAAGGAGTTGTAACGTAGTCCAGTGTGACATTTCCTCTACTTGTTTGCTGCTTCACAGCCAGGCCAGATTTGAGTGGCCTTAACACATGTAGAGTGCTGGTACAAAAACTGCTGTAAAGCCCTTTTCAGGGCTAAAGAAAATTGTTTGGTTTTTCACTTGCATTTTGTAAGCAGTTTGGCTACCTTTTCTCTTTATTTCCTCTTTAAAAGCATGAATGATAATGTTAACTTTATTGTGGAATCACCTCAAAAATCTGTGAATTAGGAGACCATGCTTAGAAATACTGTTTTGTAAAGCAATGCTTTTGAATTGCGTGAACTGGCAAATTGCTAAAATATTTTCTGTATCATTGTTTTTTGGATACATGTAAAACAGAGTTCATACAATTTGAAAATCAGAATATTTTTTAACTGAAAGATAGAGGTTTTTGATATGATAGCTTAGTGTCCTTGTTTGGATGCCCTTTATAGGGAAAGACTAATGAAAGACCTGGGGAGAGTAGAAATAACCATATAAATAATCTGAATATTTTCTGTGGAGAAACTCTGGATTTCCAATAGTAACTACAGTACATCTGTCTTTGGTAAATCATTTTTATGGGCAGTTTGCAGCTTCTGTTTTACCAGCCATAAGGTGCTGATCTTTTGTTTTCATGTTATGAATTTGGTTGCTGTTGACTTACATGCTATAGCTGTAAGTAAACTGTAAATCCATTTTCATTCAACTACTTTTTCGAATGAATGTTTGATTGGCTGATTCACATATTACTGTTAATAATTTTATGCCAAAGGGAAAAAGCTTGGCCTGTCCAGTAACAATCCTTTTTCGGAGTATTCTGCATTTTTGTGGAGGAGAAAATGTGCAGATTTAAAATCAGCAATATTATGTGGACTGCACACAGCCTTGTGCTGTCTGCTTTGAGAGCATGCAGGGAAGAACCTTGCCAACTATTTATAGCTTTGTGTACTGCCTGAAATTTTGTGTTGAGTCTTAAGAACCTGCAGATATGGTAATCTGAAAGTACCATATTTATTCAATGTATTCATATGTCTTCAAGTGGGCTGGTTTCCTTTTTGGGGCTAGAGTTTTTACAGCCAAGCAACCGTCATATCTTCGTATAATTAGTCAAGCTCCATTTCTGTAGTGAGTACTTTATATTTAATGTAAACATATTTATAACGTCTCTCCTTTTCTGTTGTATTTTGGTCTTGTCTGAGAAGAGTGTGACTGCACTGAATCCTGGGGTGGTTGCATCATGGAGGAAACAGGGTATGTCATAAATATCAGTAACTGAGGGCTCTGGAATGAGTTCATAGTTTACATTATGACAGAAATATTTACACATTGAGTTTTCTCCATGTGTTTTAGTGCTAATAAAAAACTAGAAACAGTTGGAACTAAATCCTTAGGTAAATAAATGTCCAGTGAAGTCTGAAGGGGATGCACATCTATATGGGAGGCATTTCATTGCCCTCTGCCCTCACACAGTGCCAAAGATTGTTTTCTCTAAACTGTGAGCAATTGATTAGAAAAGGATAACTCCTGAAATATAGGGGTTTGAGTCTTATAAATCACTTCTGTCAGTATCTTGCTCACTGTGGAAGCTTGATTGCAAAAATCACAGAGAAAATGAGTTACAAATAGGACATAGGAGCTTAGTTTCTTTGTATGATATTTGGAAATTGGCTCTTCAGTAGAGTTACTTCGTGGCTTCCCTGTAGACTTGTAATTGTCAGCCACTGTAAGAATGCAGCAGAAAATAATTCCGTAAATTTGCTTCTGGAATCCAAGGTAAGGCATTGATCAGAATAGATACTGGTGTCCTTCTGATGATGAACTCATCAAAATACTGGTCTTGGATGGAATTATCAGAAGAAGAGGCTGTGGAATAAGCCTCTTCTGTAGGAAAGGTTAAAGTAAACAAAAGCCAGGAGCAGAGGATGGTCATGTAGAAGCTGAAAAAGGACTGACTGATGAAATGATTGAATAATTAGCTGCACTTTAAAGCCTTTTCACTTAACTCCATCAGTATCAGGAGACATTTTTTCTATATGGAATAATTCAGTGGGGAAATAGTTCAGTAGCAGTGAACTCTTAGGAAAGGAATGGAGAACTTCCTTATGGCATAGGTACCCCAGTCTGTAATAGTGTGAATAGATCTCGTTCCCAGGTCTCAAAATGCGACAACATATCAGACAATTTCTGAGTGAGAAATTACTAATAAAGTACATTTTCAGTAGTCTGGGAAAAAGATTGAGTTGAGGAAATACGAGAGAAGTCTCTGACATCATGAACAAATGATTACTCTTTCTTCCAGTATAAGAACTAGGGAAACGTGAAATGAGATTAACAAATGTGACAGAAGAAAATGGGATGAAATTGTTCTTCTACGAGTCTGTATTAAGCAATAAAACTTCTTGCTGTAGCATCTTTTAAGTGCTAAAAACAAACCTGAGAGGATACTGGATTATGCATGCCATAGAAAGGGTGAATAGCAACTACTATGTTAATGTGGGTTTACCTCATTAAGAATTTTAAAAGCTACAGTTTTATCTACTGTACATTCATAAAGTAGGAATATAAAAAAAGCAAAATGTTTTAAAATTTTTCTTTTGTTCTGATTTCGTTTGAGAATAAGACTGAGCTGTCATACTGTGGCACACAGTGGTTGTAAGAAACTGGGATTTACAGTATTTAAAAAATGTTGTGACCCCTTTGCCCCATTCCAGTATCTGGTGGTGTTTCAAGGCATTTATTCACCTAATTCTTTGCCATTTTAGGGTGTACCATTCCAGGAAATTCTCCAAATGCAGCATTGCAGAATACAAAGAATTTTTACTTCGTGGGGGAGGTGCCTGTCTTTTTAACCGGCCAACAAAGGTAATAAATAAGTTGGTAGTCAGGACATCTGCTACACATTGTAATAAAAATGTAATCATTTCATCTGTTTGTTTTCATGATGCTTTCAACATCATCTGTTCTCAAATTTATTCAGATATCTGTGTGGGTATTTTCTTGCAGTTTAGCCCCATAGCATTTAAAAATAATATTGAGAGGAATACAACTTGGTTTCCATAATTCTTTGTAATCTAATAATGATAAATATCGCATTCAGCATAAATGCACTAGTTATTCAGCTGGAAGTAGCGCAAAATAAATCCAGAAGTGAGGTCATAGTGTATGTTCCACCTACACTCAATTCTTGGACTTTGTGTCCAAGGTTTTTAAAAAGAATGCCAGTTACCACATTAGGAAATAGAAATCCATAGCTGATTTCATATAGACAGTAGTAACTTTCGGTTCTTCTCAGCGTTAGCTTCATTTTGTTTCAATTGTACCTCTAGTACACTCTATCATTCATAGCTGTTTCCTTGTACCATTGCTTTTTTTGCTTAGAAACTTACCAAGGTCATAATTTTTTCTAAGACAATGTTAGCCTGACATCCCTCTAAAGCTGAGCAGTATGAAAATATTCCATGTGGCTCTTTTTGCCAAGTAAGAGCAATCCAAAGCATTAATATTCTATTTAATCATAGTGTCAAACTGCTGTCCTTGTAGAATTTAATACCACATGAGGCTATTAGGCTGTTCTGTTTACTGTGCTGTACCCTTTGGTGGACCATCACCTTGCACAATTAACTAAAAAAAATTTTGCTTGTTCGTGTGGTTTTGAATGTTTTCCCAGGGTAGCAATCTTTGCTTACAGAATAAGAATGCAAGAATTCTTACACAAAGGAGTAAGTAGGGAAATAGAAAAAAACAGCTTCACTTTTTAGGGACACTTGTCAGGCAAAGTAATATGAAGAAGATGTCAATTTGACAGAAACAAAAATCTGATTTATTTTGGGGAAAAACCTCCCAGGGAAATGGCTGAATTATCTATATATTATCTGTGCCAGTGCTTCACAGCTTTATATAATCATACTAAGTTTAGAATATTGCTATGAGGAGGTCAGGAGGTAAGGTAGAAATTTGTGTATTTAATCCTTAGGTAAGTAAAACAGAGTTGTTAAGCAGTCACCATGATGCCATTTAAAAAATTATATTCTGAATTATGCTCTGACATGTATATGAACATTGAATGGTTTCCTGATTGCCAAAGGAAATTTGTTTGCCTGCCTTGACATTTGTTTTATTCTTACTTTGGGGTGGGGGCTTTTTCTTTCAGCTCTTTGAAACCACCGAGTGTGGAAATGGATATGTAGAAGCAGGAGAAGAATGTGACTGCGGTTTCCGAATGGTAAGTACAGTTATGTATTACTCCACAAGTCTTTCTGACAAAGTTTATTAAGATAAATTAAGTGATTAAGTTATGGAAATGAATTTATTCTGCCTGTTGTTTGGGAACAATTTCATTAAAGGCCTGTGTTAAAACATTTTTTCGAATGACAATGAGTGCAAAGACAGTGTCCTCTGAACAGTCCCTGTTACACCAATGACAAGACACAGCTGGTTCCCAGCAGTTTTGAGTTGCACTGGAGAAGTCCTTACCCCTTTGCTTTTCCTGGATAGCACATCTGGAGTATCTTATTGGGACTGGTGCCTGTGTTCACACCGAACTGTTGTTCCCTTCTCTGTAGCAGAAATACTCCAATAATGTTTTTGCAAAATCTGCCCTCTAGATTTGAGTCCTCATTCTAGTATTTAAATATAATTGCACCTGTAATTAAGTTTGGGGTTTTTTTTCTGCATAGAATATTATCGAACTAAGCAGCGTAAATTTGGCCCAGGCTTCAGAAGATGTGAATCCCTGTGTTGCTATAGCATTGTATTTCAGTGTTTTCCCTTTAGTATTTGAGCATTGCAAAGGCTTCTGCCAGCTGATAATTTCAAATCACCAGTGCTAAACTGAATCTTTTGTCTGCTGGTATGTAATAGTTTGTTATTGGAAAGATTGTGGAGAACAAAAAACTTGCTTAAAATGGAAAACTAAACTTTTTGCTTAATTTTTTTTCTTCAGGAATGCTATGCAGACTGTTGTAAGAAGTGCTCTCTTTCTAATGGAGCTCATTGTAGTGATGGACCCTGCTGTAATACATCATGTCTTGTGAGTTTTGCTGCCATATAGCAAGTGTTCTTTTCAGTTGTCCATGGCAGGCATGTGCAGCCTGCTAAGGTTCAAAGTATGTTTTAGGTAGAAGGAGAAGGAGCTTATGTAGATGTATTCTTAGGGCTGAACTATGTTTTTTATTTTCTAGTTTTTTCCACGAGGTTATGATTGTCGATATGCAGTGAATGAGTGTGACATTGCAGAGTTCTGCACTGGGGATTCTGGACAGGTATGTATGCAGACGTGTTCTCTGCTTGCACTGCTGATGTTTGTTTACACTCTTTTTTTGGTCATTTAACAGGAAAATTGTATTAACAAACTGCACAGTCATATGCCCAAAATGATGATGTTATAATGGAGTATAAACTGTTGTAAACTCAGGAAAACAATATTCTAAGTATACTCAAAAGAAGACTTCTCTAGGTTTATTTGGTTTTTATAACTCTTGGGGGTTTGTGTATAATATCTGTGTCAGGCATCCTTCTTTACTCTTTGCCTGGTCTAGAACTTAAATAAGAATACACTGAAAATGTGAATGTATTCAAAGGTAATAACACTAAGATTTTACGAAATAAAATAGCTTAAAATATAACTGTAGAAAATTGCAACTAATGGAGTACAGAAACATAGACACATTTAGGTTGGAAAAGACCTTTTAGATTGAGTGCAGCCATTAACTCAGCACTGCCAACTCCACCACTAAACCATGTCCCTGAATGTCACATATATGTGTCTTTTAAATACCTCTAGGGATGGTGATTTTACTGTGTCTCTGAGCAGCCTGTTGCAATGCTTGACAACCTTTTTGGTGAAGAAGTTTTTCCTAATATCCAGCCTAAACCTCTCCAGCACAACTTAAAGGCATTTCCTCTCATCCTGTCATTTGTTACTTGAGCAGAAGAGGCTGACCTCTATGTCTCTTCAAGCTCCTTTCAGGGAGTTGTAGGGGGTGAAATGGTCCCCCCTGAACCTCTTGTCCAGGCTTAACAACCTCAGATCCCTCAACTGCTCCTCATAAGACTTGTATAAAGTGTGTTATTTTTTCTAAGAGCGTGCATGTGTGAGAATTTTAAAGGTTGTCGATTTTACACATTTGTCCTGAAAACATTTGGCTAACATACTCAAAAATATAGGAATAAACAGCAAACAAAACATTGTTTCAATTTGAGTTCTCTAAATAGTCAACATTCTGTACATTTTCTATTTTCACAGCAACTTTGATACTTTAGGTGACATACACTCCTTTTCAATATTGCATGTTTATATATTTATTCTATTTATGTAAGAACTTCAAGTTTATATAAGAACTTCATAACTGATGCAGTCATCTACTGCATCAAGTTCTTAGCTTTGAAGAAATGAGATCCAGGACAGATCACAATCTCTTTCGGCATTGGCTGTAGTTATAAATGCCAATAAATTAACAATAACTTCCTTTAATTTTATAATCTGAGACATCAGCACATAGACAAGTAGCTATTGCCACTATTTTATTATAAATCTGTTGCTCTGTAGATGGAGTGTTCTTTATGAGAGAGAGAGAAGGACTTTCTCAAGCTGCCCTCAGAGTATTGGCTAACACAGTCCAGTGCACCAGCATGCTCTCCAAATTTTCACAGGTCCCTTTTAGATGAGGAAAAACCTTAAGAACGGTTTAAAGTAAGTCCTTACTTTAGTAGTCTCAAGCTTCTGGACCTAGTGACTTGTTTGTACCAAAGACTTTCCAGTGCCATGGGGACATAACAATTAACATCATCAAACTCCCTGAAGCTCTTTAAGCAATAGACTGCTAGGCTGTGACCAGGTGCTCCCTCACTGAAATATGTGTGGTGGCAGTGTTGCATACCTGGCCCCAGTATTAGCTACCAAATATCCTCTTACTGAACACATTGGCTTTCATTTTGCCTCATCTCCTTAATTTATTCATGGAATATGCAGGAAGTTAGACTTGAACCTTGTATTTCAAGGCTCAAGATGTTAATTTTTTCATTTCTATTTGTAGCTATAAAGATTATTGCACTAATTATGTTTTCAACACCCTTTATATATTGAGCAATTTTCTTTAAAGCAGAAAAATTCCATATGTGATACTCTGATGTATTATTGCAGTACACATGACAAAAAGGATTCTCAATTTTTTTCAGTGTCCACCAAATCTTCATAAACAAGATGGGTATGCCTGTGATTCTAATCAGGTATGCAATGTTTAAAAATCCCTGCACATCAGCAAATAGAAATTAACCAAATACACACTCTTGTTTTGTTTTGGCATTGATTTTTAAAAATCCTGTATTCCATATTTCTTCACAAATTTTTATCCTTTAAACATCAATGTTGCTTGTGCTTTATGCACTCTATGAGTAGTAAAAACTTTTACTTTGAGTGAAATCCACTTGGTATCTCTATATGTAGACATTTTATTACACTCCATGTTAATAAGTTCTTTACTACTATGTATAGGTATAAAGCAACTGCTTAAATGTCAGTATGTATTGGACACAAACTGGTTTTGGGAATCTGGGGCAAAATGTGTACTTCATCTACCCAAATTCAAGGAATCTACATCCCAACATGCATGTGAAGAATGACAATGAGACATTTGTTGTGGGAGGGGAGGGGAAGGAGATGTAGTTGGTTTCAGTTCTCATTCCTAACATATGTTGTGCTTTGTTTAGGGTCGTTGCTATAATGGTGAATGCAAGACAAGAGATAATCAGTGCAAATATATCTGGGGATCTAGTAGGTTGACTTTAACTACCTTAAATACATTTTATTTCGAGTTCATTCTGTCTTTGCTTTGGATTTTTTGTACTCTTATTTTTTTGTTCTTGTCATTCCAAGTTAACGTTTTCTGATCAGTAGAGTGAGTAGACTGCAGTGGGAGAATGGCTTGATTGCCAAGTGGAATTCTACATCTGAGAATGATGTCAGTGAGAGAGCTCTGGCATGATGTGGCTGCAGATCTGGGTAGGGCAGCAAATGCTGCTGGGGGGAGGCAGTTGAGGATTTTTTGGGTATAGTTCAAAAGCAGATGTTTTGGGGTTTTTTAATGACAGTCACCAGTTCCATCATCCCATCAGTGGTTCATGCCAAATCTGCTCCACCTTGCCTCTCCTTCCTATACTATCCTCCAAGTCAGGAAAATTAGTACATTGCTGTGAACTTAAATATGCCTAAGTATGGATTTAAGTCCAGAGGTGTTGAGTTAAATAGAATTGCAATTGCAACGGGCTTTGCTTGCAGCAGAAAGGGGCTGAATGTTCCGTGTAATGACTTTGAGACAATTCAGCAGAGTAGAACTACAGGGCATCCTGTGCTCTGGCATTTAGTTCTTGTGCATTTCGTCTAATCGTAACTGCCACAGAGGCCACTCTGTTTTAATATTTTATCTTCCTCTATATAATTGTTTTGTTTTTCTTTAAAAAAAAAAAGAGCTCTTCAGTAAATAATTATGGGTTTAAAACCTATTAGTTCAGAATTTTACTCCTAAAAATAAGTAAAAATTACACTTCATTCAAGTTTGTTGTCCTGTGAACATCTGAAAAATAGAATGAATCCAAGATTGAGTTGATGTCAGAACATATGCTTATCATAAATGTCCTGTATAAAATCTTCTGAAATGCAGATCAGGAAAAATTACAGTGAAAAACAACTAGATGAAATCTATGTGTAACTGTTATGAAGTGAACTAAATTAGATCACAGATAAATTTCATATACAGAATACACTAGAGACACTGTGGAGACTACTTTTAGAAGTTCAGAGGAAATTTTGAACATATCAGTAGGTATTTCAGTTTACCCTGTTCTCCCTTTTAGTCACTAGAAAATACCATATGTGCCCATACACATGTATTTAAATTGATGTTTTGTATTAAAAAAAATACAGGGAATGGCTGCAATAAATGATGCAAGTTTCAAAGCTGTCATGTTGCTAGTGGAAAGCACGTTTCTTTTTTCTTCATCAACAGAGTCTTCAGGTTCTGACAAGTTTTGTTATGAAAAGCTTAATACAGAAGGCACAACAAAAGGAAACTGTGGAAAGGATGGAGACCGATGGATTCAGTGCAGCAAACAGTAAGTTCAGTTTGGTAGAGTTTATTTGTAATTTAAATAGATTGGTAATGGTTTAATATTGTCTGTTTTTTCAACTTTTTCATGCATGTTTCAGCAGCTCGTTTTGCATTATTTTGCATCTTCTTTCCCTCATGAGGTTTGCATCTTGAAAAAGTTGAACCCTGACAAATCTGTGAGTGACTCAGCAATACATTTGTAAAGAATTATAGATTTTCAGAGGAATATACTGTGATTTCAATTACTTCAGAGGAGCCGAGGGACAAGACAACAAAAAGTCACAAGTTCATATCATAAAAACACCTCAGCCTTGGCAGGGATAAATTCAGCTGCAAATACACACACACTGTTCACTTGCTCTGGGACTGACACCACATTATGCTCTTTCAAGTTTGTTCCAACCTTTATTTTGACCAGAGAGGACCATTAGGCATTTGGATGCTCTAGAGAAAAGTCCTTATTCATTTCCATGTGATCATTACTAGATGAATATTTGATTAAATTTACTTTTCCAGTTAATGATCATTAGTAGATAGACCTAAATTTCCCCTGTTTTACTTCTGTTTTGTAATTTTTAATTCTGTACATACAAATTTTAGTTTTGGAACAGCATTTTCCTCTTTGACTATTTGATGCTTGTATAGCTTTTATTACTAGTTTTCAGATAGGATCATATGGAAAGGAGCTGTTTAATGGATTTTTTAATATGTAGATGAGGATCATGTATTCTAATGTGTATGTTAAACCCCTGATTTCTATAAAAGCTTTTCTTTGCTCATAGAGAAATGCAGGACAGTGATCTGGCTGAAGGGCTATTTACATTTTATTCTGTTATAACAAAGTCAATTCCCAGCATTCAACCAGCTGCTTTTGTGACTTAGGACAATCAGTATTAGGTGATATCCATCTATAAAAGACATTTAACATATATAACATGCATTTTATAAAATATATTTAAATATATGCAGATATGAAATAATATTTAAAAGAAGTAGATTCTTTACCAAAACTTGGGCACACACAACTGAACACTAAAAATTGCTGTTATGATTCTGTTGTCCTGCAAGGGAAATAAAATACAATGAAAATTTCAAGACTTGACATTAACATTTGGTGTGTAAGCTGCTGCAGAGAGGGAAAAGCAATTCACCCTAACATGACAAAGCTTTGCACAGTTTGGCTCCCCTTACTTGTACTGGATTGTTCTTAGAGCACAGATACACTCTGTGCTCATGTGAGCATTCACTGGTGCATTGGAATGAACAATGACTTGTTTCTGCCTCATCATTTAAAAAAAATAATATTTTATTTCCAGGTTTGCACTTTGAAAGTCTGTCATGTGACTTATGGTAATGTATTAATGTGATCAGCAGCACCATTGCCAGACTTTCTTTTTTGTAAGTTTACCTCATATTATTCCAGTAATATTTTGATTTATGTTTTCATTTTCCAGTGATGTTTTCTGTGGCTTTTTGCTCTGTACTAATCTTACTAGAGTTCCACGAGTTGGTCAAGTTCAAGGAGAAATTATCCCAAATTCTTTTTATCATCAAGGACGCATAGTGGACTGCAGGTAAAAGATAATGCAGTTTTCCAATATGATTTATCTCTTTCAAACCTAATTGAATTAAGATAGGCATAAATGTGAGATTCTGTGAATTTTAGGTAATTGCAGCAAAATTATTATTATGAGTGGTATTTCTTGTGATTAAAAAGAAAAATAAATATCCAAACCATAAAAGGCCTAATATTCCACATTTAAAGGGTAAAATGTGGGTTATACTCCTGAATATTCTGCCTGATCCCTCCAATACCAGAATTGCACAGTCAGAGCTTAATGCTCAACATTATGTTTTTCTGGGGGTGGAGGAAGTCTGTGATTGCCAAAGACCCATATTTTCAAGATAATGATTTTGAGTATTAAATACTCGAATTAACAGCTCTAGTGAAGTGACAGCTGAGAGGGAGGAAACTGCACGCTTGTGGCAGGATAAGATGTTCAGCTACAGTTCAGTTAAAGAACAGGTTCAGTCTGCTGCACTACTGGGTCTGGGCACAATACTGGGTTTGTATTTTGAAGACATCGACAACATTGCTGTCACCATAAGAACATTCTCTTACATAGCTGGGTCTGAGTGAACAGTGATTATTAATTCTTCCATTATTCCACTAGTGTTTTTGTTTAAATCCCATGGGAAGTTAGTTTTTCAGTATTTTTTTCTAGCAATAGTATTTCACAGCATTTGGGGAAAAAAAAAAAAAAAAAAAAAAAAAGGAAAAAAGAAAAAAGCAAGGTCTGTCAGTGACTTAAAAAACCCCAAAGTCTAAGGTGCCTTTTTTTGAGTATTTAAGTCCTAATCTAGACTTACTTTTATTTTGACAACTGGAACACGTTGTCATTGCTGTGGACAGACAGAAAACTCTACAGTTTTGTTCAGTCTGTCTGAATGCTTAAATGAAAGAAAAGTGTGGGGCTTTTAGTGTCTACACCAACATGCTTTTAATATTTTCCAAAGATTCCAGTCACAATACTAACTTACTGTCTTAAAACTTATTTCTCCCAGTGGTGCTCATGTTCTTTTAGACGATGATACTGATTTAGGTTATGTGGAGGATGGAGCTCCATGTGGACCTCAGATGATGTGTCTGGACAAAAAGTGCCTGCCAATTCAGTCCTTGAACATAACCAGCTGTCCCATTGGTTCCAATGGAAAAGTCTGTTCTGGTCATGGGGTGAGTCTGTACTGGGAGTGAGCAGCTCAGCTTCCCCAGCTCTCTGCTCTGCCTGACCTAACACCTGAAAGTCTTCCTAAGGTCTTTGATCTGAAACCACAAATGTTGAATTCAGGGGGAGACTGACATTTTGTATAAAAATATTTTAAAAAGGAAAGTTCTCAAATTGGTTCTGCAATTATATCCAAAGAGTTGGGTTTGTTAGTAGCAAGGAAGATCTTTGACATTAGTTATTGTAAGGACTTCTTTAATGTACTACCCATATTTCAAGGTACTTGCCATTTTTCCTGCACACTTACACCTTTATAAAGTTGGTCTTGTGTTCATAGATTTATAGCCCATGGCTTAAATAATGAAAATTCCAAACTGTGGGTCCTCAGCTGAGAGAGTGTTCTTGAACAGTTCCAAACAGTTCTGGAATAGATCCAAAGTGTATCATTTTACATTCAGGCACATTATGTTCTGTTATTCTACCCATAAGTTCATTTTTCTAAGATGTTAGGTCTGTTTTGATGAACAGATCACTGTTTTAAATACCAATAAAACCTTTTCACTGTGGGACTCAGTGAGACAAATACTTGCCTAAAGGGCTAGACTTTGTACAAGGGGGTTATTTCTTCTTGTTGTCTATACTTGAATATGAAATTGAGTGTTTGAAAGTAGAGGGTGCAGTTCAAAATAAAGATGAAAAATTTTAAAATTGGAAAATAAAGTATCTAGGAGATTAGAAATCATCTTGGTACTTTTTGAGAGTGGCATTGAAGGGTGAGTGAACTATTTTACCTGTTCTGTTTTGGATTATTACAATTCCTAATTTTAAAAGGAAAAGGAAAAAGTATTTCAGTTGATCAAACCTGCCATAAAATGTGTTTATCTTCAACTTCTTAGGTAAGACTCTCTAGTGAGTGCTTCTTAAAAGAGCATGATAAATGTTGAATTAAAAGAAATCACATGTGCTACTTAGAATCATTTGTGGG
This sequence comes from Sitta carolinensis, assembly GCA_032173965.1. Classification (NCBI taxonomy): domain Eukaryota; kingdom Metazoa; phylum Chordata; class Aves; order Passeriformes; family Sittidae; genus Sitta; species Sitta carolinensis. The sequence continues at coordinate 25,998,195 of CM063288.1, forward strand.
TAGGTTGATTTCTGTTTGGGTTTTTTTTTTTTTTTCACGTTATGTTCCAGTGTCCAAAAGACATTATTTGCTCTTTGTCTAATAATTTAATTTCTAGTCCTGTAATCAAATCATAATTCTTTATGTCTGTTTCTTGTGTCATGCTTTTTTCCCACAGTAATCTCTTCTTGCAACACCATTCTGTGTTCTTTTTCCTATGGAAAGTTTATAGCTGTTAACTCTTACTATTGATTTGATGGTTTAGGTTTTGTCCACTGGATAGGTTTTTTTCTGTATCTAATAAATAGGCTGCCAATTTTAGAGTGCTAAGTCCTTTTTTAGTCCTTACATTTAGGTAAATGTAAACTTAGGAAGAACTGTTCCCTCTCTTTTAGAAGGCAGACATTCCTCATTGCTGCTTAGGAAAAATGCTGACAAAACCAATGGAAGTTCTGCATGGGAGCAAACTGTAAATGAGAGGGTAAAAGTGGAACCTTGTCTTGAACCTTTTCAAAGGCCAGTGTTTGTATCCCTTCTGGGCATCCAGGCTCAAAGTCTAGCTAGTTGGCTGGTGAAGATCTAACTAGTTTAGCTAAATTGCTGTTATTTTTCACAGCCTATGCAGGTGTGTAGTGCCAGTGATGATGGAACAATTCTGCTTCTCCTAGCATGTGAGAGTATTTGGAGGGTTAAGGCAAACTTCCAGGTGTGTTATGTAATTTCAAACACTCAGTGCTATTGTTACAATATATATGTAGGAAAGTTTTATACCATGAATTAAATGTGTAACTACACATATTAAATAAATAAATTAAATTAGTTAAATAAATGCAGTGTGATATGTTAATAAAATGTTGTTATAAACTATCTGCCTTCACTTATTTTTTTCCAGGTTTGTAGTAATGAAGCCACTTGCATTTGTAATTTCTCCTGGGCTGGGACAGACTGCAGCATTGATGATCCTGTCAGGGATACTGGTGGCAAGAAGGATGAAGGACCCAAGGGTTTGTGTTTTGTTTCAGTTTTTATGTTCTTTTTAAGAATTTTTGTTTTTCTGTTGATACATGGTAGCAGAATTAGCACATAAAAAGCAAATGCAATTGTACAGTTGTGTTTAGACCCAGACAGTAAAATTCTGCTTCATGTAGAGGAAGTAGGTTTTTCTACTTTGAGAGTTTATAAAACTTTTACTTTTCTAACTTAAATTTGGGGAAGATTTCAACAGGTAATGTTTTTTCCTTTGTCTCTTATTCTCTAAGAGCTGTGGCATAAAAAAGGGAAAAGTGGAATGTCCCTGGCAAAATCATACTGCAATGAAAGAAAACAGAAATTAAGATTTTTGAGAATGTAAATTATTCATACAATCATTGTTGCTTGTTCTTATGTACTTGGTACATATTTCAACTACATATGAAGTACAAATACAAAGAGGAGGTATTGAGGAAATAACCCAAAAGTTTTTTCAAAGAGGAAGGAAAGTATTTGAGTTTCTCTCTGATTCCTCTACCAAAGAATATCTTTGGATATCTTTGGACTTGTGCTGTCCAGTTTTGGTTTTTTTATGTCTTTCCTGACATCAGGGCACTGTTCAACATCAGACTATATTCATCCAGTCTTATGCTTTTGCAGACAAAATTCCCAGTTCCATGTTCTTCTGCTCCATTTGCAAGGCAGATGGGGAAAAGATGGGTTGTTCCAAAATGTAGTTCTGAGGATTCAGACTCTAATTGATGACTTTGAAAGTACCAAGGTTTCAAGGAAGGACAGGATTTGGGTATGTCCCTCTGGAAGGGCTCCACATCTGTCTTATGTGCCATTTTCTGTTACCCCTTAGCAGAAGGGTTCCAGTAGACCTTTGCCAAGAACTGTTGGAAGATACCATCATGAAACAAGTTACTGTTGGGAAAGGAACTCTGGAGACCAGTCCAGATTTGTACAGGGAATCTGTACAGGTGCTTCCTGGACTCCCAGTCCCAACACTGTTCAGTGTAGAGCTGTCTGGTTTGTACTCTGCCTTACAAGCCACTTAGCATTCCACTTCCTCTAAAAACCTTCCTGGTAGTGGAATGCTGCTTAGATAGTCTTAGAAAAAAAATTATGGAGACCAACACTACAGAGCTGTTCAGTTCTTTGTGTGTGTGGATGAGGAGAGCAGGATTTAGAGCAGTGACACTGAGAGCACGTGAATTTTACTTTGTTCATTTCCAAATCTGGCAAGTAAGAAATGATTCCCTTCTCAGTGAAAAGGTCTGTAAGGAAGGGTAACACAGAAGGTACACTTAGCTTTGTGAAATTACTGTAAGTCAGATTAACTCACCCAACTCAGAATGGAAATACCTCTGTGAAAATTCATATATCAACGTTGAAATATTCTGGGAAAAAGCCTTAAATGAATAGTGTGTGCATGGATTTCTGCCAGCAGGTTCAGGCAAAGTTTAGACTGCATTTTTCAGTGTAGTCCTCTGCAAAATGGCAGACCGCTTTTGTTCCAGGTGGCTCGATGATCTCCAAAGATGGATTATTTTTCTTACAGTGTTACAGTAGTTTATTGATGTTGAATCATCTAGCAATGAATCTAGGAGACTGAACACTATGATCTCTTTGTGGGTGCTTATAGACAAATTCCTTTGTGAGAAGATTTCAGAAGAGTACAGTAGTAGTTTTCTTTGTTGTAACGACGCAATGTACTCAAGGGTAGCTTCCATTAAGTTTTTACTCCCTATGTCATTTGCCAGTTTGCAAGTCTGAGACAGAAACCAAAATATTTGTTTTTCCTTAGCCGTAATGTTGAATGAAGTGAAACACTCATGATGTGAAAATTCATCGAATATGTTTAAATTTTTCATTACAAAACTCCAAGCATTTTTCCTGCTACAATTAGAACACATATAGTTAGGGAGTGTTGCTATTTATTTATGTATTGCTGTTATAATTGACAATTGACTATTATTTTGCTGCACTTTTCAGACTTTTCCATCATCCATTTGTTTTAGCTCCATTCTCTATCTCAGGATGAAAAAAATTGTGGTCCTTAACTATGTAGCTATTAATACATGACTCTTGAATTACTCTAAACTCAGCAACCTACTGTATCCTGTACTAGCAGAGGTACACAGCATTTAGCAATTTGGGGAGGACAAAGAGTTCTTGCTGTTAGTTTTTGGTTACTGCAGAAACTTGGAATTTCTTCGGAGTGTGGGTTAGCAATTTTGAAATCAGTGGGACTCCATAAGCACATGAGATTCTTCTTTGCAATTTAATTTGCAGAATTAGGCCTTTATTTGGCTAGTGGAGTAGTGTTTGTTTATTTTAATACAGAACTTAGGTTGCTAGTGTGTGTGCCGTGTGTGTGTGTTTGTATATTTATGAAACAGGAAAAAAAATTCCTAAAATATTTTAAAACACACTTCACTCAGCAAATCTAAAATATTTGTTCCTAAGTTCCCATTTGACAGGGACTTCAGCTGCTTGCTTGTGGTCTATTGCGACTCAATGAGTCTGTCAAATTTTTAATCTCTAAAATAGGAGATGTACAGAATTGTTCCTCAAAAGAGTTCCCTTAAGGATTAAAAATAAGGCCTCAATGTCTTGAGAGACAATCTGAACATATCAAAATTTCTAGGGTGTTACCTGAAGCATGTTTTTAGGGTAGGTTTTTGCTTTTACCTGGCTTTAGGTCATATAGATAAACAGAGTGTCCTATTGATAAATGCAGTAACAAAGAAAACTATTACTAATTAGTAAAGTAATTAATTTAAAAGTTGGGGTTTTTGTTGTTTTTTCCTGAGGTAGAATTATGCCCAGTTTTCATTTTCTTAATTATACTATGGATACAGTAAGTTTCTGGTGATCAAAAAGAAAGTTTTCTTATTGGCAATTTATTTACATTTTGGCTGCTTTAAATAAGCAGTAGTTTGAGGATGTTCCCTTTTAGAGTAAATAATAGAATCACCAGCTGAAAGGAATTTACAGGAAAACTTCTCATTGAAATATTTGCAAGCATTTAAAGAAAACCAAATAGAGCTAATTTCAGAATTTTTAAAGCTACATTATTTGGTTAACAAAGGTTTGTGAAGAGATTTGAATTGTTTATCCAACAGTGGATTATATCGTAAAGTATTCCTTTGAGAAATTATTTCATGTTTTCATTTCAGACATATATGTGATGATTTCCTGAAAAATTCTTCCCTTTTCCTCCACACAGTGAGCATGGCTGCTAACAGGCTAATAGGTGCAGTGGCAGGGACCATTCTGGCCTTGGGGGTGATTTTTGGAGGCACAGGGTGGGGAATAGAGTAAGCACTTTTCTTAGTTTGAGTTCTCTGTCTGGTGCCTTAGTGTGTGAGGTAACCGTATGCACCTGAGCCCTCTGTGTTGCCCCTTAGCTTTGTCCTGTGGTGACCGTATTTGTTGTGTGACTTGACTGTGTCTGTGTCATGTGGTTTGCTCATGCAGTGTTGAACCTTCTCCTGTCTGGGATAATGTGGGGCATAAAACAATAAGTTTGTGAATTTTTACATTGTCACCATAAAATTAAATGTCTAAATGTTTCCATTACACCAAATTACAAAAAAAACCCAAACAAACCGAACCCCCAAAAAACAGAAAAGGAGAGGAAAAAAAAAGGAATTTCTTGATTATTTTGCAAAATAGACTGAGTAATGTGAACTGTTTCCTTACATGCAGGGCTTTCAGTCTGAGGATCAAGCTAGGCAGATGAAAGCTGATGAACTCAGACAGGTAGTTTTACAGTAAAGTTTCTGAAGGTTCTGTTGCTAGGATTCTGTTACCTCAAGACAGCACAGTTCTGGAATGTTGTATTCATGTGTAAAGAATTTGTAGGAAACGGTAATCCTAAGCGTTATCGCAGTACCTCAGTTTAACATTGGCTGTGATTTATATAGATTTGTGGTCATGTATATATACACATATAAAAAGGCCCATGTAAGAGCTGTCTTCATTCTGCATTCACTGTGCAAACTACAGATCAGATGACTGCTCTTTTGCTGCTCTGAGATTTCCAAGTTCTTGTTTCTAGTACCATAGATGACATCTGGCATGTGACAGTGGCACCTCTCTGTAGAGGGACTCGTTAGCAGGACAGTCTGTGATTTCCAGTCAGGCTAAGTGCAGAGGTGTTCACACACAGTTCTAGTCCAGTGAGGCAGCACCTCGTGTGTCTGAGTCTGCAGCCCTAGGAACCTGTCCATGCATGAAACTGATCCAAGATTCTCAGAAGAATAGAGAGTTTTTCATTCACAGAGCACAATTATTAGAAAACAAATAGAAGGAAGAAGGTAATAGGTGATTTCCTTGAGAAAGATCAGATCTGTGTTTTACTGGTAGCTTTTACAACCGTTTGCTAAAATCTGAACACTGTGAAAGTTGTAGAGGTTTGGGGGACAGATTCTGGAACAGAAAATTTACCTGCAAGTTGAGGACCACTTGCCTTTTGCTTACATTCTGCCTTGTTCCCTTCCATTTGTCTCTTCCCTCACCTGTTGTCTCAAGCCATTCAGCTCTGACCAAGTGTCCCTGACCATTTGTTCTTGCTCCTGTATCCTTCTAAACCAATACCAGCTTTTCTTCATCTCTCCTCTGTTTTTATCGCTCACTACCTGCCTTATTCTTTTTGTTTCTATTCATTCTTTTTTCCTGCACCTCATCAATATTTCTCTGTCCTCTGGTTTCTTCAGACATAAATGTGCATTCAAGGCAAGCCACTGCTACTTTTGGTTGGTTTATAGAAAGCAAGCAGGGAAGGCAAATTCCCTCTCTGTTCCCAGTGCCCTTCAGGCCCTGCTGGCCGTTAGGGTGTGTGGCTGCAGGGGGGGGGGTGTGATCATCACAACCTGATGCCAGGACCTGTCCTTCTTCCTCCTTCCTTGCCACTTCACTTGCAAATTGTAAATGCTTGTTCAAAGTGCTGAAATAACATTAATTACTTAATGCTTTAGGAACTTATTTCAGGAATCATGGGGAACAAAATAGTGCAGTATTTTTCCCAGATTTCATACCTAAATGGATACTTAGCTTTGATAACTTAAACCAGAGGATTTGGCTGGCAAAGCGACAGGCAAGAAAAGACATCAGAGCCCCAGAGTTGTTGTTACTGCAGGACAGTCTGCAGTAAACTTGCCTTTCCTAATACTGGCAGAGTTTCAAATGGTGTGTATTAGCTCTGGTAGAATCTGTTTGATGATGATGAAGATTTAGGGAATAGTGTAAAGTCTGCTGAAGTTACAGGTGTGTTCTGCTCTAACACCTTCAGTAGGATTTGTATTGGGGTCCTAAAAGATAGCCATGCCAGAGCAGTGTCCTTGGAGGTGTGCCAGGCATTTAGCTGCAGCAGTTTCCTCCTGATAAATCTGTGTCTGCAGGTTATAGCAGAAGTGTGGTGGAAAAAACAAATGTACCGAAGGTTGCTTCTTGTGATAGTCTGGATGGAAAATGATTCCACGGTATGGTGGTTAAAAAAACCTTCCTCTTCTGGTTTGTCAAGCATCTGAGTTCAGTGACTAGAGAAGCTTATTGATCTGAAACATATGGATTTTTATTTTTCTGTATATATGTCGCTTTACTGGTAGCAAAATCCCAGTTTATTAATAATATACAATTTATTTGGTAATGCTTAGTAAAACATAAGGCATAGATCCTTACAGTAAGGTATAACACATAAAAGTAATCTTATTTTAAGTACTTTTATGTGCACAGCCTGTCTTAAAATGACTTATCAGTGATCCTCTTAAATCTCTGCAACTTGAAACTGGGATTCAACAGTTGGAGTATTCCAGTCTCATAAATAAGTGGCTGCTGTTCAGTCATATTACCTATTCTACAAGCTTGATTTTTTTTATATTTATACTTTTCTGTTACCTGAACCTAATTGTTTTGTATATTATCTTCCATTTAAATTGATCAAATTATTTAATATTTATAGTAAATAAAACCAATACTGATTTTCTTTATTGAAAGAATAAACTGCTGTTTGGTGATTAGATGTGCACTATGAAATGGACACACATCCCTGGGCATTAAACACCAGGGAACATAGTGAGAAGAGGGATGTAAAAAGTGATGACTTGGCACATCTTTATCTAATTTATTATTGTGTTACTAACAATTAATCATTATATATTTTATGAAGAGATGGCATTCTATGGATAGAAAGAAATCGATTTAAGCCTTGAAAAATGCTAATGAAATTTATTGCAGATAAATCACTTGCTGTGTTTTCAGTCTTTTGTTCTGTGAGATCATTTGATGAAATCCATAGTAAACCATAGATCTCAGTCAGATAGAGTAGCTCCTTAGGCTTGCTGTTGCAAGCAAGCCTTAACTAGAACCACCATGCCTGCAGGATGGCACTTACCCTCCACCATGCTCATGCCTGTTAATTTTTAGCAAGGTGTGACTTAAAGGTAAGTCCAAATAAGATCCATTCTTCCAAATTGTGCAAAATTACCTTTTGATTTTTGTTGTCAAATTTATGCACTGTTCATCTGTAAAGCTCGCTATATTTTTCTTCAGTTCAAGTATTTTATTAATATTCCTGAATAGTCTTTGTGTAGGAACTGCAGGAAGCAGTTTTTAAAACGTGGTTTTCTTTTAGCTGATGAGAATCTCCAGAAGCACTGATGTGAGAAACACGTAGTAGAGGCAATAAAGTTAGGTGGCCACAGTAAATTCTAAAAGTTAGGACAAGTGCTTGTTGCAGTGTGTGGGGCTGGGCAGGAGGTTTTGTGATACCAACCTAACAGCCTAAAACTTTCAGTTGTTGCAGCTGCCCTTGCTCTTTCTTTGCTGCTCTCTGGCTGCTCCACTCTATTCCTTATGTTAGCTGTGTGACAGTTTTCCAAACTCAGTTTCAGAACGATTAATTAGGAAATTTCAATTGCTGTGTAGAAATGCTGTTTTGGAGTGAGCGGGATAGGAGGTAAGAACTGTTTTTGAAGGCTATTCCTGAATATGTAAATGGTTAAACAAAAAGTGTGGGATACACTGCAGAACAGTTAAATTGCTTTCATTTTGCCTTGAGCTCAGATGCAATGTTTTACATCAAAGACTGCAATAGGAAGTTTTTGTACAGAGCAAATGTTACTGAAGCCTATTGTCAGTTTGCCTCTGTCCTGTGTAAACAGAGCACTTAAGGGTCAATTATTAATATCTTATTTAAGTGTTCTCTTGCCCTCTTCAGAAAATTGCACGAACATACTTTGTGCTGCTTCTTTTTATTGCTCTTTTTTTCTGCTCTACCCTTCTGCACTTTGTTGTTCAGTAGCTTCTTAAGGATGATGAAGAGATGCTTTGATGTTCGGAAAGCGTAGTGGAAATAAACTTTTATATCAACTTTCTTTCCCTATTATATAATCCTGTGCTTTTGTCAAACAATTGTAAATTTAGCATTGATGTAATGGTAGGGAGTCTGGACTCTGATGAGTAAGTGGTGCTAGATGCTCTCAGCACAAATTAAAATATCTACACCTTTCAGGAGCTCCATGAAAAAAGAGAGGGCTTTTTGATTTTTTATTTCTTTCTTATTTTCTGTAGTCTTAAAACATACAGCATTCATACTTTTCCCTCTAAGTTAAGGAATTATTCACAACTATCTTAGTGTCCTCGGCTGAATGTTCATGCAGCAGATAATGGAGTAAGTTACAATGGAATTCACTGTCTAATACTAGGTTTTTCTCTGTGGTAGAAGTCAGCATAGCATAATGCAGAGACCAACAGCTTTGTTTGTTCCTGTTGTTAATAAAAAGTAAGTTAAGTTGGGCTTGTTGAGACTGTCGAGAGGCATCACCTTGTGTGCTGTCTCTATTCCCTGAATTGTTTGACTGCCCTTCAGATGCTTCACATAACGTGAATTAAGTCGTTGGTTCTTATGTCTGTCTTACCCTAATCCTTTATCACAGGTCCTAGTGCCACCAATCTTATAATAGGCTCCATCGCTGGTGCCATCCTGGTAGCAGCTATTGTCCTTGGGGGGACAGGATGGGGCTTTAAGTAAGCAATGCCGCATGTCTTCTCTTCGGTGGCTCTGGCATTTCTATTTCTTGCTTACATCACTAAATTTTGAGTTCCTGCTACAAGAGTTCCAAGTTAACCCCCCAAACTCTAACCAATTTTAAACAAGAAAAGAAACTACACATGCAGCAAACAAGTGGAGGAAATGGATTTTAAAAGAGCAAATGTTATCAGGGTGCAAAGTTGAATAACAATAAAAGAATTAGGTGAATTCATGAAAATTAAATTAACACTTCAGGAACAAAGTCTTTTTTCACCTTCAGTCAGTAGCATTGTTCTCAGAAGCTGATTGCATTGCTTAAAAAGCCCCCAAATGATGCACGTCTTATTTTGAATGTAGTAGTACTTTCAAACTGCTCAACTTTTTGACAATGAGAAATGTCATGTAAATGGTCAGTGGTGGAAAGAGCAGAGTAGTTTTCAGGAACAACTGTATTGACATAGTTGACTTGGGGATAGCAGACCTAACTTGTTTGCTGTAACTGTTTTTTTGTTTGTTTTTTTTTCTTTTTAAATTATTGATATACCATTAAAAAAACCCCAAACCAAATTCATGTATAGAGAGACCATTTTAACATCTTGAGCTGGTTCCTGAAAGATGAAAGCATTTCCCTCCCACTTCTAGTTTGATGTAACTATGAGGACTAACAGATTAGTCATTCCACTTGGGACTGTTTAAGCAAATAGAGCATCTTCTACAAAGGTGCTTAATTCCTACCCTTTCTGTAGTGTCCATTCTGCCCACATGCATGGTCTGTACTTGGTAAAAAAAAATCTCCCTTTAGAATCAGTGTTTATAACCTAACAGATCATGGAAGTAATTAAGTGATTCCTCATGGCATTTAAAATTGCTGTTTCTTTTCAATAACATGAATCAAGGTTAAGCCATGATACAACAATAAGCCATAATTCTTCAATAAGAGTAAGTAGTAATAATAATAAGAAGTCAAAGAAAATTTTCTATGGGTTCTATTCATATTTCATGTCAGAGTTGAGAGAAAAAAATTATTCCCTAATTGATTAAGGCAGTTTTCAAAGTAGAATATAGTGATAAGGTCATATTTATCTTGTGATTCACTTTCAAAGGTCACCTGAAGGTGTTTAACTTCTGGTTTAAACTTTTATATTTTCTTCTGGCCTTAATTAAATATGCGTATAGAAGCAAAGTATTTCAAAATCTCTTTCAGGCCTGCTGAAAGCAGCAAATCAGGCTTTGCCCTTTCTCCTGGCCAAGGCAATTACTCCCTGTTGCACTGCCTGTCACTGTTGGTGTTCTCAGAAAGACTCTGCACTTGCCACATTTATTTTTCTCTCAGTGCTTGTTTGGAGGGTGCCCATGGGAATTAACCAAGCTAGATTCTGTTGAGAAAAAAAAGTTAGCTTGCCCTTTTGGATGAGTTATATACCATAAGAGACATTTGTCCATTGCTTAGTAATTCATAGTCTTTGCAGAAACAGGGTGTGCATCCCTAGATGACAGGTTTGTATTGCACAAGGTAGTTTGCTGAAAACAAAATACATGTCATGAAAAGGTAAAATAATTAGTTCTTCTTCTGCCCTGGCCCCCTTTGCCATCAGCACTGCAGCCCCTGCCAGCAAGAGCCACAGAGCTTGAGAACTTGCAGGAAAGAGAGGAGTAGGACAATCCCTCCCTGTCTAAAACAATACAGGATGTAATCGATTGTTTCTTCTTCGTGTTTCACACCTCTCAAACTGCTCTCACAAGTGGTCAGCTTTGCACCCTGATGTCATTTGTTTGCCCAAAGGGAGAAGCTCATTATCCCTATAGAGGATCTGCACTTGAAATGCCTCCTGAAGCTCATACTCTGATACAACTGTTTATTCTGTAGCAGAACCTCAAATACACTGGCCTGGCCTAGCTCACAGCTTGAAGTGCATGTTTCTTCTGGGGGTCAGAGGGGAACAGAAGAGGCTTTTCAGCTTGTACCCAAATAGGGCTAGCACTTGTAGACCCCCGATACCTGGCTTCAGAGAGATCTAGAGGGACAGATGAGGATAATAAAGGGATTTTAACTTTTCCTTTTTTTAAGCAAGTGATATACTTAGTCTCTGCAACTATGAGAGAAGGTAGCTAATGCTTTACAAACTGGGAGATGTGATTTCTGTTTCACAGGTTATCAGATGTTCATATGAACATACGGTACTGTGGTGTCAAGTCCATATCAAACGTAAGCTGCAACTAAGCAAACTTTGTTCATGAACTGAGGTGGGGGGGCGGGGGTTGGAGGGGAAGTGTAAAAGAAGGCTTGATGCAAGTTCAGAGAAAAAGTAAAAACAGCTCAACAAACAACTCGCAGGTTCAAGAATGAATCCAAGGTAAATTTTCAATCAAGTTAATGTGTGGACAGAATACGAAAGAAAATGTTAACTGACAATTTTGCAGAATATAGAAACTCATTAGACATTTTAGGTGGCTTAAAGGCTGTGGGTAGAAGCCTTGTTAAGAAGTAGATTTTACTCAGTTGAGCCTTGCATAGTTCTTTTAAATCTGTTGGTGTTTAGGCAGCAGAAAGAACTTGATTTTGGTGCAGCAAGGCTGTGCAAGGTTTCAGTACACAGTGTTTAATAGAGGAAAGACATTTTTACCATTAGAGTAGCCCAGGGGCCTACACTTTTTTCCCCTAGCATATATTCACTCACTTCTGCTAAGATACTGCAGTAATATAAGTCAATTATTTTTACTTTTTTTACTGACTTTAACAGCAATTTTGGTGACAAAAACACTATTAAGAGGTAATACTAGTAAGACTGATGTGGAAATGCACATGAAAAGCTGCTGCTTGTTATAGCAGAATACAAAAGTGGCAGATAGAAAATTAATTGTAGGCACAATTCTATTTCCAGCAAGTGTTTCTAGCCAACGAGCTGCAAGGTTTTCTGTTTCTTTAATAGAAGATTAATGGAGGAACCAAAGACTTACTCAGCCATAACAGATGCTGAGGTTGAACTGGTCTGTGCAGCTGTGTTTAGACCCTAAAGGTTTCCACAAGTTAAAGCAGTGGAATGCTGGTGGCAATTTCATGAGGAAGGAGGTTTTGGTCCCTTACCAGCATTTCCATCAAGCATGAACCAAAATCCAGTCATCACTGCACAAACAACAGCTAGAATCAAATGTGAGATATTTTCTCATTTTTTCCCCAAACTACTGGAATAAATGGAGGTCAGTGTCTTATTTTAAGTTGGTTTTTTTAGTCCCTCATTTTATTAATTTTAATCGGTTTTGTAGCAAAAGTTAATTTATTTAAGCTCTTCTTCAGCATTTGAACCATGCTTTATGAATGCTAGCTAGTTGAAATCATTAAAATACTGGGTTTGCATTAAATCGGTAAATACTTCAATAAAGCTTTGTACTTGCATGATCACACACTTTTGCAAGTAATGTATTCTATGACCGAGTTCCTAGCTAGTTGCACAAAAGAATGCAGCAGGGTATTTCTTGAATACATCCAGCCTTTTTGAAACCAGTTTTTCTTTTCTGGGTTTTTTTTTTTTTTTTTTGTAAACATTACTATGTTAGGCAGTGATATGCTGTAGCATGGAGTGCTTTTTTGATTAAAAATAACCTATACTTTTCTTTTTGTTAGAGACCCCCTTTTTCTGGTTGGATTACAGACAGAGAGGCTGACCATCATTATTTAAAAAGAGGCATTAAAACTTTTAATGCAAAGAAGAAGTTTGATGTTCTAAGATTTTCCACATAAACCAACAAAGGAGTAGGAAGCAGCATCATGCTCCTGTGTGTCCTTCCATAGAGGACACTTCTGCCCTCTTACCATTTAACTGAAGCATAGCAGAAGGAACCTTGCACTGCTATACCTCATAGCTATAAATGGTGGAAATATCCAGAACCTGCTACTCACCTACTCTCCTTTATTGTAATTTTCTTGGGGAAGAAGGGAGACTTGTTCTATTTGCCAATTTAAATTAGAATACTAATTGTCTACATTTTAGTATTATAATGGTTGTTAATTCAGGATGAAGTTGTTAAAGTAGGTCAGGTAATCAGAACAGAATTTCAATTCTTGCAGGGTAACACCTTCCTGCCCACCTCTGAAGTGCTACGATGGCAGCTCTTGTTAAAGCTTTGCATGTGTGTACTGTTTCCTTATTGACACTACCTCATGTTCCGTATTTCAGGCTCTTATTTTAGTTCTTCACATGTTTCTCTCTCTATCATACAACATTGTTAGCAGAATATCCTAATTGAAGGCAGGCAGTGGTTTGGTCAGTATCTTGTTCCTCAAAGGCTGTATTTCTGCTGAATACAAAATATATGGTTTGAACAGATCACAGAATGCATGATGAGGTTTGTACCAGAACACTACACTAGTGAAAATCAGGTTAGAAAAGAACAGATAGGATAAAAGTCAAAAGAGTTTTGTTAGATTGTACCGGGAAGCTAGCATAGCATGTCCTGTGTACCATGTTCTAAGACTTCATAAAGTCCATTTCTTTAATTAAAATAAGCTCAGGTAACAATATAATTCAGTGTCTCTTTTAAGGACTTGTCCTCTTCAAACAAACAGGACTATAGTACTTCCCATATAGTAGAAGGATGAGTTATGTCACCTGGCTTTTTCATCTGCATTGTTGCATTAAAAGGACTAATTAGTTGTTTATCAGTAGTACTTGGCTAGACAGTATTTAAAAGGAGGAGGTAGAGGGAAGAGAAGCAGACGTGCTTTTCCCATTGAAACTGGCAGGACAAGCAGATGCACAGCAGCCTTTAACTCACATTTGATCAAGTTCTGTAATATTCATACTTCCTATCTTGTAGTTTTGCAAGTTGGCCTGAAAATTAATTTCCTCATCTCAAATTTACCTGTAGTTTAGAGGACAAGGAATTGAGATAATGATGTAATGTCAGCCTCATTCCAAAGGATCATTAGTACAGTAATCCTGGAGGGGAAAAGACTGAAAGATGAATACAATAATCTTCTTTCAGAAACTAGCAGTTCTTAAGCATTCATCTTGCACAAATCCAATCACAAGGATCCAAAGAAAAAAACAAAATCAAGGATGCCCAAGAATTACCAGCCTCTGGAAGTCTTCTCAAAAAGAAGTTGCCTTTGCATTAGTCTCAAACCACCACAAATCTTATGTATAGAATAAATATTGTAGCAATGGTAGAGGTTAGCAAGGCTGCAAGAGATTGAAAATCCAGGGGTTGGTCTTTAGCTTTAGGGAATATATGAATTCCTGTTCTGTATTTTTTGCATGTTGGTTTGGTGGTGATAGTGGTGTGTATACCCAATGGTAAAACTAAATGCATGAGCCCCTTGCTTGATGCCCCACATAAAGCCAGATACTGGGGAGGTTGCACCCAACTTTTGTTGTTGCTTCCTAATGTCTTGCTGTTTGACATAGGACATCAACATCGCAGGAGATTGGATGTCACCAGCTTGCTGCCCACTGTTAACATTCAGTTCTGATCACACAACTGACAAAGCTGTCCAGTCTCCTTCGAATGCAATGTCTCAGCTGTCTTCTGCATCCTACTAAGATTCACAGCACTTATGGTCAATAGTGTGGTAGGAGCTCACAAAGGCACACAACACTTTTGGCACCCTGGATTACATAAACTAAGTTCTGGTGTAGCCAGAACTGGGACTTGCTCTGAGAACTCAAGCCTCTGTGGGCTGAAGTGTTGCCATTCCTGACACTTGTGACTCATTCTCTGTAGGTAAACATGTGCAACCTTGGCTGAGTGCACGTGTGTTACTGGGAGTTGAAAAGTTCTACAAATTTAGAGCACCACTTGAAGTACTACAGAAAGAATTGATTTCTGTATGCTAGCATGATCTTTAAACTGCATATGGAAACCAGTGCTTGATATCATGCTGTAGAAAGCATGCAAACAAATTCCTTAGTTACCCCTTGAAGAAGTTACTGGTTAAACTGTGCCAGTGTGAGCCTTTTACTTGACTATGACCTTAGCAATGGCTTTGTTCCTGTTATATCTAACTAATGTCTTGCATTTTTCTCTTTTCATCTCCTTCTGATGCAACCTGGAAGAAATGTCAAAAAACGAAGGTTCGATCCAACTCAACAAGGCCCTATCTGAAGAAATGCCATTCAAAAAGCTGCTTCTTGCACTACTGGATTTTGGGTATGATGTCTTTGCTGTAGCTACACAGGAACTAAATCAGTATGGAAGAACGTGAGAACAGTAACTATAAACACAAAGTTGGGATGTTGGGATTTGATTTGGTAGAACACCGTCCTTTTTGGAGATAAGTTGGAAATACTTCCTCTATTCACCTTTCTCTTGTTAACATTAACTGACAAGTGGTACAAGCAAATTGCTTCAAAAATCAGGTGTTTTGTTCCTTTTCTCAAATTAAGGAGGAGACACACAAGACCAAGTGCAATAAGAGAACTGTTCCAAAATAATGGAATTGCAAAAGATTATTTCCCAGCCTGCTGGCACTCTAACTTCACTTGAGTTCGCATGACTTCCTTTTTTTTATCAAACTCCAGTGGCATGAGGAGCTAATTTTGAAAGGGTAACCTGCATGGCTCACATACAAACAACCAAGTTAGCAAGCTGACCCCAAGCAGAATCTGCAGCCCAATAAATACAAACCACTGGGAAGCCAGTGCCAGGCTTCAATAGTTTTTCCAGCCATGTGGTGCATTCTGCTGCTGGACTTGAGGGTTCCCTGCTCTATGAGCTCACTGTCCATCTTGGACAGGAGCCTGTTGGGTATGGAAGCTAGTGAATGATGGATGGAATTCTTCCAAGAAGGAAAAAGTGTAAATATGGAAATAAGATTTTGATGTATCATTTTCACAGATTATATATAAATATATATATGAGAGAAAAGAATTTCCATATAAAAAGGTTCTATTCTTTATGTAAATCTATTTTTGATGTTGGGTTTGGTTTTTTGGGTTTTTTTCTCCCCTTTTTTTTCCTGTAGCATGTTGTACAGCAGATGTTCTGGGCTTGCTCAAAAAAGGCAGATAACAGCATGCAGATGCAGGGAGTTCTGACACCAAACAGATGTGATCTAAAGTTTGTATGCTTGAAACCAAAAACAATTAAAATGTATAAATGCATATCTATATATTGACTATAAGTCTGAATTACTTTTTTTGGCTGTTATACAGACTTTTCCATGATACAAGTATAACACACTCTCAAACTAATCACAGAAGTGCCAAGCTCTTTTTTTTTCTTTTAAGAAAAGCTACTCTTTTTTTCCTGCCTAAGTCCTGTAAAATAAAAACTTAAATAAGCCTTAAAATATTCAAAAGATATTAAAGCTTGGAATGAGTTATTCTTGTCTTGCCTTCTCCCCTTCCACTCAAAGCAGCTTGCAAAGGTGACTGACCTTTTTAACTCACTCCCTATATCTCTTTGATGCATGTCACTTTTCAAAGTTTAATGCAAGATTAATACTTTGACCCTTGGCTACTGATAGCCAGTTACCATCACAATATGTACAAAATCCCAGGTAATTTTGGGTGTGTTGTCATTATTTTTAGAGACACCTTCTGTACAGAGATTTTTATGGAGTAGTTCTGGGCAGCAGTCCTGTGTCCATAGGAACCAGGCTCACCTGGCTGCAGCTGCCTTGAGAAAGGTTTGTGAAGAGATGTAGTTTAGGGCTCCCTTAAAGTACAGAGCTGGTTAGTCTGACTCATCCTTTTAACCTTGACTTGAAATTTAAATTATTTGGTAAGTGAAGTAACTGAAAATTTAATTGCTGTGTCTGATAATCAGAATTATTTTGTAATTTTAAATCTAATTTAAAAGTTGTATTTTATAACAACAGAAGCCCAGTTAGACTATTTCACGCATCTTTGTTCAGAGGAAATCCAGTTCCCAAGTTAGCTTTAAGAGCCAAAACATTAAAAAAATGCTGCAGACATTTTGCTGTGAGTTAGAAAACCTCATTTCAGTTATTTTTCTTATTATGATAGTGTTCAATTCAATAGTCTCAATATATTGGTTTTGATTCACAGTTATTATTAAGTATTTTCAATCAGCTTTAACATAATCACATTTACACTTACTACATTATAAGTTAAAGGTGCTGCACACACAGGTAGTTGACATCAATAGAAATTATAAACCTTATTCTGAAAAATTCCTGCTTGGCTTTAATTCCTGCTTGGTTTCTGATGACAAACCAAAAATACTTGCAACTATATTATGCTTCTCTAAAAATGCTTTGATTTGGAACACAATGTCTAACTTTTTTCAGGTTCTGCTTCCAAAGCAAGCCTAACTCACAACAGAAACACCAGTGGTATCAAAAATTACAATAAGTCAAGTCAACTGGATATACATAAACTACCTGTGTAATAAACCTTGGAGAAGCGTTTCACAAACAACGTTGTTAGTGTGTGATGTTTTAAGTCAGACCACAGTGGTCCCCAACTACTATGTATATATGTTCAGTGCTGGAATAACTTTTTTATCTACACCAGCAGTTTCATAGAAATTAGGATTTCTTGACTGAATTTATGTTCCAGTCCTCAGCCATTGTGTGTTCAGGAAGAACACACTTTCTGCCCTGTATGTACACAACACAAGTGACAACACAGCTCAAAGTAGGTACAGGCTGAAGTGCTTCCTGTGCTGGTAGACAGTTAAAAAACTGGATTTGATATGTGTTGATTTTGTACATCCCCCTCGCTGTGCTTTGGAAAGTGCATATCCATTTAGTGGTAACTTGTTCATGGCAAAGTGTCTTCAAAAAGAAGACCAGGTTGACTCTGCCTTCATTTCATCCACTCTACATTTGCTCCATTATTTACCTATTTAGCTGGACAAGAAACTGTGGTAACTGTATAGCTCATTCCAGTCTGCTGCATGATATCACTGATTTGATCTTATACTCCTAAAAGAGAAGTCTGCCAGGCAAATTAACAGCTGTGTAGGTGCATGTTCAAGAACAGATTACTTAAGGCTGGAGTCTAACCAATTTTTCTTTACTATGCAAAGATGGGTATTGCACAAGCAGATGAGACAAATGTCTGAGGAAATGCCATAGAATACTTGAAGTTATGGTTTAAGCCTAATTAGTCATGGTTTATATTCATTATTGCTTCCACTGTTACGCTTCCTTTTAAAAATGATTTGTAATTATTTTTTTAAGTGCACAACTTGATGTTGTTATAAATCAAGTTTTTGTTTGAAGTTAATACTCATTCATATCCTGTTGGCTGCTAATGAATGGAAATTCAATAGTCCTTGTTCTGCATCTTAGCAAGACGAGTATTAAAAATGTCATGAACATGGTACGGAGTAGTTTTTAATTTTCAGTCTTTTTTTTTTCTTATTTATTGTCTCAGTTTAATTTAATTTCTGTGTTCAAGGAATCATCACCTTTGTAGTAGTGGAAATTGAATGGAGTTTTTTTTTATGAAAGACCTCAAACTGTGTCAAATCTGACAGCAAGGCTCTGTGGGAGGATGTTGCACACAGCCTTTCCCCCGTGCATGGAACCAGTGCCTTGGCACTCAGAAGGGCCCAGCCTGCTTCAGTCCCAGCTGCTGGCTACACTGAGTTCAGAAAGACCTGGAGGCTTTTGGTAGTTGAGGGAAGCTTTTTCCAGCTCAAAAATCTGAATTACATAATTACAAGAAGTCCAAAATAAGGCACTTGAAGTAGTCTTTAAATAATTACATCATAAAAGCCAGATACTATGGCCATCACTTTAATGGAATACTGAATGAAACTCCATTTCCCTTTTCCTTTTTTGCTAGAATAACTCTAGTGAAAGCAGCCTGGGAACATTAAATGCATGCATGTCACATTTACGAGATAACTACTGATATTTTTTTGCTTTTTCCAGCTCCAGACAGAGAAACAAAATACATTTTTGTGTTAGTATCTCCAAGGTTCTGTATGAAAGTATGTTTCTCATTTAGAACGATAGAGTGAGGGAACACTCTCATTAATGGATCCACTATTATACAGTTCTATTTCCTGTCATTTGAATATAGGATTTATCTATAAACTCAATAGAAACATGCAACATTTTGGCTATAATTAGAATAGACAGTCATTCCTTAAAACAGGAGTTAAGTGTTTTGCAGCATATGAATAGAAAAGCAATATAGAGACAGATGCATACCTTATTTTGATTTTACAAGAGAAAAATCTTAGAATTGTTTCTAAAAACTTTCTCAATTCCAGCACAAAACACTGAAGAGTGATCTTGCTGGGGCACTTACTGTCACAAATGAAAGCAACACAACACCAAGCCACATTGTACAAATCCCAAACCACATATTTTGTTCTAAATGCACTTTATTCCTACCTACCTACAGGAACTGAAAAGTTAATTTAACATGAATCATCCATCAGTAATACCACAGAGACTGTTTAAGTGCCCACAGAAAGCTTAAATAAAAAAAAAGTAACTAAGAATTTTGGTAGTAGAGATGCTCAAACCAGTATGATTGAAAGCAAAAGGTGACAAAAATATGATCTTAAAGCTGCCCATAATATAATTCAATTCAGTGATTTATTGTTCACAACTCAGCAAGCACATTCATTGTTTGTGGAATAAGTTATTTAGTGGGAACAGGTAACACAAGAGGGAACACAACCCCTAGATAAGTATAAGGGCTCCACCTCAGACCAGCATCACCAGCTACTTAATGTGTTATTTCTGAACAACCACAAACTGCTGAGGACAGCGTATGTTCTAATGTTCTGATTTGCAGAAAACCCATAATCAAGTGTCAGTTGATGTTTTCTTACTAAAAATTTCTTCTTAAAAAAGCTTGGTTTTGTAATAAGCCATGGTGTAGCCCTCATTTTTACCACTAACACTGTTACAGGCCATGCTTTAGTGTGAACACTTTCTGAGCCAGTATAAGAATTTCCCCCATCAGAGCTGGTAACCCAAAGCATGGAGGAACTTAAATGCATTTTACACTGTCCAAGTCCAGTTGCCAGACTTCATAAGCACAACACTCCACCACTGTATATCACATATTCACAGATTTCTTTAGCTATCAGTCCAACTGCTGAAGGCCCTGAATTTGCTTTGGAGACAGTGAAGCAATGTTTGCATCTGCACTACACAGAGAAGTTGAGAGAAGGGCTGCTTAGCGCAGCTGTATTTTAACTGGTGACAAAGGCATGAGCACGAGACATTCCTTACATTACACACTGGTAACGTGTTGAGGGTTAGACCATGGGTTTGCCTCTTGTGCAGAAAGAAAGTGTCCCCACACATAACATGTGCTGCCTTCACTGCAGTCTAACCTGGATGCTGTCCATCCAGAAAACAGCACAGGCAAACTACTTCTGGCTGATTTCCTATCTCCTGCTGAGATAGTGATCAGTTTATTCCATGAATGAAATATGTCTAAATATCTCCAACCTAGTGCTATTTTCATAAGCTTTAAGAGAAACTTTAAAATGGTACCTTCATGACAGCTGTGCTAAACTTACTTCCATATAAATTGCAGGAAGCATAGGCTAACAACTGACAGCTCAGTTTCCCCACTTGACTCCTTTTAAAGTGTTTTGTGCATAATGGAAACAGGAATCAATATCCTTATGCATATGGCCCTCACACTTTACATCCAAGATACAAATTTACAACTTGCCTTGAAATAGAATAAGCACTGACCTTATTAATTCAGTACGGTTTTTCATAGATTGGGTTTTTGGACTGTTGAGGTTTTAATTATCTACTATCTACCCACTCTTTAGAGGGGATTCCTCAACACATGTATCATTCAGGATGCTGTGGATTCACAGCACAGTGTAACACTCCTAATCAGTACATAAAAGCTTTACTGTCCAAGAAAAGAGTACTTAGTATTGCAGAAAACTGAACAGATCTATCCCTAATGTCTAATCCAGGATGCCTTTTGGAACTTCAGCACAACCAAATAATTCAGAGTACTTGTAACAGCAGTGTTATTTGCTTAGAGAAACAACCCCTCCTTCCTCTCCCAGCTGGCTACTGACCTGCAGACCAGGTGAAAGTTTCTGTACCCGAGGGTTACAGAAGGAAACAGCAGCAGCAGTGAGCCTGCAGCTTTGACAGTGTCCTAAGGACCCTTGATGGGAGCTGTGCTGAATGGCACCTTGTGCTCTCAAGCTGAAGTGCCCAGACCCTACCAGCACAACACACCCCTGTTTTCCACTGGTCAGTGGTCTGAGCTGTGTGGCAGCAGCGTTGGGAGACACCTAAAGCTCCACCTGTTTATAGCAAAGCCTTCAGCCTTAGTGCAGTCACACAAAGGTGCTTCCACTCATCTCTTCAGCTTATGTAAACAGAGATGTTTACCTCCCTAATAAGAACCTCTTCCCAAGACATGAGTTATAGCAGTCTGGTTTGCTCCAAAACACACCAATGACTGTATAATCAGAGAACGAATGTACAGAACTTGCAGTAGCAGTGCTCATGGTTTTGTTAAGCAGTCTCAATCTGTTCTTTCAAAGAGAAGGCTCAAGTTACTTTTAAAATACAAGGACCACAGTCCAAACCTCCATACTCCATTCATATGTGTATGTTGCAATTTGACATATTCTGACCATCCATTTCCTCCCCAGATCTTTTCCCTTGTCAACATGCCCCACTCTGAGGGTGGCACAACAGCAAAATCAGACGGAGGCAAAATGCACAAGCAAGCCTGTTTCCTTTGGAGTCAGATGCTTCTCCCCTATTTCCTTTCAGGCATATCTGAACTCTGTATTGCTATTTCAAGACTTGCTCCATTATGAAGTTACTCTTACAGATATTGTTAACAATAACATAGTTTACAGACAATGACTGCTTGACCAGGATTACTGTGCAATGAGAAAGCAGTTCCAAGAAACTGAACTATTCTAATGCCCTCCAGCATTCACTGAAAAGCTTCAGGAAATTAAAGATTTTAACTTCTGCTTTGTGTAATGAGGAGGTCCCTGAACAAAAGACTGGAAATTGCCTCATTTGCAGAAAGAAAGAAACAATTCCCTTGCATTACAGAATCCTGTCTGTGTGCTGTTGGATCAGAGGACTGGGCAGGTAGGTAAAAGATTCAGGTCCCATTATATTTTTGCTTCAGTTTTCCTTCCCCTGATTTTGATTTTCACTTCAACCATAAGATCTCTAGGACAGGAACTGTTGTACTCAAAGGCGACCTTTAGCACCTAGTCCAGGAAGCACTGGTTTTAGGCAGAGCTGGTTGGCTGATAAGCTTGAGACAACCCCTCTCCCCAAGTATTCAAAAACCCCTATAACCTTCATGAAATATGCAGCTTTTTAGCTGTGCCTAATCACTAATAGGATAGGAAAGAAAGGACCTTGTTAACTCAAACTATAGTAATTTCAGAAGTTCCAAATTAAACTCACTACACAGAAATGTACTCTAGTATCACCTTTGTAGCATCCCCTTTGATAACAGCTTTCAAAGGGTACGTGTGAAATAAAAATGGGAGTTTCAAAGGTTGAGTGGCCTGACCTATTAAAAATAAATAAAATAGATACTCAACTTTTAAAAGAAACCCCATTGTTCTATCTGCCTCTATCACATGGTTCCTTATTGATAATGTATGGGTTTTGTCTCGTCTAAGTATTCTAAATCACAAAGCTTGTACTACTTCACTCAGAAGAATCATTCAAAAAGGTAGATTTCTCTGCGAATAACTTACTCATGACAGATCTTGCACGTTTAAAAAACCCCAACTTACTCCTCTGACAACAGCAGTAGTGTACTCAAAAGGCTTCATATCTACAGTTTGAAGAGTTGCAAGTACTTTATAAGTGCCAAAGAACCCCAGCAGGGACTAGTAGCAGAACTCAGAGCAAAGCAGGTAGTCCAGAAAACAGTCTGAGAATGAGCAGGCAACCAAGGAGAGCCAAAGATCTCACAATTCCCTTTCACACAAGACAGAATATCTGTTCTCGTTACAGAATCTCCTGTGATTTATTTAGGGCCTGTTTCTTGGCCCTAAATAATTTGCTATCCCACTCCAGTTTCTTCTTGAGGACTGTTTTCCCCAAACAACTTTGAGTGGGAACGTGCAGGCTCCCAGCAAGGGGTTGTGGCTGCCAGGGCAGTGTCCATGCTGTGGGATGTGACAGTGGCAGGGTGGGCATTCCTCCTTGGTGGCCCACTGGCATGGCCCAGGAGCTGCCCTGAGGTAGGCATGCTCAAACACTCTTTTCTCCCAAGAGCTGCAGGAAAGAAACACCCTCAGAGCAAGAAAAGGTAAGAGACCCCACACTGCAATCCTGCTCAGCTTCAGGAAAGAATGCACTGCTTTTCTTCCCCAGATTGGGCTGTAGCTCCCTGGGAGAAACCAATACCATCATAGCCCTGCTTTCTTAGATGGTAGTGGCAGTTGTATGAAAACATATTTCACTGCACTGCTCTTCTAACTATGACACACCCAGGGTGACTTTCTGTCTGCCTGGAGTGCTGAAGGGGAGAAGGGTTTCTCCATTGTCTGTGGGAACATGAGGAAACAGGAGGGCTGAGTCAGGAAGAACCAATGACTTTATTCTGGAACGTGTTGATATCAATCCAGCACCCAAATGGCAACGAATCCCTTAATTCAAAAACTTAGAGTTGTCTGGCTATAAATACCCAGAATGCTGTTAAAATGAATCAAAAACTCTCTAACTGAATGGTTAACATGAGACAACTTGCCCAAAAGACATGAACAATTAACTTTTAATGTACTATGCTATCAGTTTGAGGTTCTTTCTTATTTTCTTGGAATGTTTTAGTCTAGAAAGAAATGTGGTCACATCCTTTAGGTCCTTTGCATTTATAGAGTCATATATCACCAGATTATGTTTT
The DNA here is from genome assembly GCA_032173965.1 of Sitta carolinensis. Lineage (NCBI taxonomy): Eukaryota > Metazoa > Chordata > Aves > Passeriformes > Sittidae > Sitta > Sitta carolinensis. The sequence goes on from CM063288.1 coordinate 26,021,994, forward strand.
AAAAAATATATATTCATTTTTAACCAACATTGTTTAGCTTGCACTTGTAAAAATACCTTTGTCTTTGAAAATGTCTTTTCAAAATTTTTGTTAAATACATTTGCATGGGGAAGTGTTACCTCTTCACACAAATTAATTTAAATAAGTAGCTTCAACAATGAAGCCAATTCACACTTCTGACATATCACCTAAACCTACTCTTGGGGAAACACTCCAAATATGGCCCTGGAGACAGAGCTGCTCACATACAACAGCTGATGGGCATAGAGAGAGACATTAAAAAAGAATAAAGAAAGACAAATCTATTCCAATGGGGAGCTGCAGTTCCTCAAACCTTCTAGCTGAAGGAGCTAAGCTTCTCAGCATAGGCTAGAGACATGCCAGGTTGTCCACAGGGCACCAGCTCCTGGCACAGAAATACCTTGGTCTCCTGCCTGTCCCATGTCTTGTCTGCCAGCTCCATGGAGATGTTTCATGTCATCAGGAATAGTTTGCATTGCTGAAGAATTGTATGTTTAAGTAACTACACCTTTCCACTGGTTAGAATTGCATCACACTCAGTGACTTTCCTGCTGGCCATTTCAACAGAGATTAGAACTAGAGGGTTGTTTAGAGCAGTGTGGGGTCATCAAACACTTCAGGAGTAGATTCAATCCACAAAAAAAACCCCCAAAAAACCAGAAAACAGGCAGCTTGACATCAAAAGCTTTAAAAAAGAAAAAAAACAAAACAGGTTTACATACTCAAAGTCCTCTACATATAATTTTAAAAATGAGTAAAATAATGCTGCAAACTTTGGATCAAGTAATTAATTTCCTTTCCAAGAAGCTGTTAGGTTTGTTTGTCAGGGAGTAATTTTAAGGACAGTTTAATTTTCTGCTTAAAAGAGAACTGGAAAAGTTAAAAATGAGAGTAAGATTCCACACTCTGCCTTTATGGACTTTGAAAACAAAATCAAGCTTCTGCCAGGTACAATGAATTTAAAGCTAACAGACTTTTGGGTTTCCCCCACTCTGAGAACCACAAGTTTTGCCTTTGCTGTCACTTAGCCAAGTTTCACACAAAGCTGGAAGAATATGGAACACAATTCAGCAAAATACAAACTTTCAGCTAAGAATAGGTCTGTAAAACATTTTTTTTTTTAGTAAGCCTAAGACAGGTGTCTTTCATCATGTGGGATGTTTTAAAAAGCTTAATACTGTGTTCAGGTGTGGCTGCTTATGGAAGTAACAGGCAAGCTGTGCATCCCATCACCCATTGCTGGCTCTCTGTCTCAGTGCTGAATCTCTTTTTTTATGTGTAAATGCTTACTTAGCTCAAGCAACCATAAGCCACTGCCTATTAATTTATATGTTAATTTTAAACCACATCAGAAAGTTTGCTGGCAGCAGGAAGGAAGCAACTCTGTATATAGTATTTACACCTTTGCCCCTATTCAAAATGCAAATAACAGTGAAATGGCCTCCTGCTTTTCTACTTATCCCTTATTCCTTTATTCTGCTCATTTAACCTTTTGTTTTATTTTATTTTTATATTTTTCTGTTAGAAAGAGCATCCTTTCTATAGTGTTACATAATCTGAAACCTCTGTCTCATGAGTAAATAATCAACTTTTCTTGATAAAAATACCCTTCTGCAAATTACTCTGGATATGACTTACAGCTCATGTGAATTAAATTCATAAGATATGGAGACCCATAGAAGATATGAACACTGACTACCAGGGGAATATATCATGTGCTGCAATGAAAGAAAGATTATTGATAGCTTAAGAAAGGCATAGAAAGATTTACTGAGGGAGTGTGTGGAACTGAATGAGATGGCCAAGCCTGGTACATTTCTTCTCCACTAGGAGGCTGAGGTGATCAATCTAATTATCAAAAACCTCTTTCTCAGATATAGACTATAAGTGCTCTGGTTCAGAGGGAGCAGAGTGTAATAGGCTCAGGAAGTATTTGTGGAGCCAACTATTTTATCTGTAGCAATATTTCCCTTGAGTAGCAACTCTCATTTCTGTGAGAGCCCCTAGTTCAATACCCTTGGGTCTGCCAGGATTCTGAGTGGAATGAAACCAATGTTGTTCTTGATACAAAACCAGATAAAGTGCACCCCAGAAGGGGACTCAAGCTCACTTTCTTAACATGAATTCACAAAGGTGCAGGTTGACAGAAATTTATCAGCTCACAAGAAACATTTCATCATTTCCTTTCTATTTGGCTCTACCCTTAACAACATTGGGCACAGTCCTTAGAGCGACACACCACAGCTACAGAAACAGCAGCAAAAACCACTCCAGTGCCAATTTAATCACACTCTACTCTGGCCCCTGCAGCCAGGCCCTGCAACCATGGACACAACCAGCCCCAGAGCCTTTTCTACCCAGGAACTGTCTTGAGGTTCCATCACAACACCCAGGTCTTACCTACACACTTTCCTTCTCTTCTTTGCCTGATTCAACCCCCAAATTCAGAGGCAAGGAGAAGCACACTGGATACTGGCTTGCCAAGAGGACTTAAGATTGCACATGGGTCCAGAATCAGGTACAAAGCAGACTTCAAAAAAAAGCCAATCCTTAAGGATCCTTTCAGCCCTAGAACCCAGGAGAAGAAAGTCTACTGGAATAGCCTGTATTTGATAGTAAAGAGAAGAAATATTGGAGATCCTACACATGAGAGGTTTCCACCACTATGTTGCAAAGGCCCCTTGCAAGGTACTACATTCTTCAGTTCATCCTGAAGTCTGTTCCAGCAGTTGGTGACCACTAGTCCTGCCATTCCCAAACTCCCACTTCCAGCCAAATAAATAGAACATTTGCAAGATGGCCAAAGTCCTACCGGATAGCTATTTACAAGGGTTCTAGCCAGTGTTCTCTCATCCCCAAAAAGTTCCTTGTGCTTTTGTTAAACAATAGCATTACTTACACAAAATACACTTTCACAGGGATTGCTTATTGAGGAGATAAAGCATCAAAAGAAAAAGAAAAGCAGTGTTTATTATCATAGGCATGTTGCAAGATCAAGAGTTTGGAAATGGAGTTGCTTCTCCATTTACATGGACTGGATGCACAGAAAGAATGCAAACTGTAAGGGTATTGATGAACGTCAGAGAAATCAGTGCCTCAAGCCAACTTTCCAGCTGATGTGAACCAGTGTGGCCCCACTGACTTCAACTAAGATAAGCCTTATGCTACTGAAGCACAGTTGCTTTCTGGAGAAGGGAATATGATCCCACGTGGAAAGATAAAAGGGAGCTGCAGTGAAAACCTTGGAAAAATAAATAGTTTGCTGCACAGCTGGTATGGACTGGTGCAGCTGCACTGGCTTCAGACAGTCAGCAAGGTGCTACATGATTTGGCCTATGAACTAGAGTGAGGAAAAAAGAATGGTCTTGCCAGCCTACTGCTTCAAATAGCTGGTGTTAAGCAAGTTCTGCCCAACACTGGTTATCAGCATGGTCACAGAGCCCCAGCTCTTTGAGTAGTATGTGTTCTGTATGCAAGGGGATCACAGCAGGCACAATGAGCACAGGCAGAGTTGTCAATTGCAGAGTTGTGCTCAGACTTTTCTCTCCACGCTGCATGTAACAGGGGACAGCCTTTTCACCAATGCTTCCCTTTCACTTCCCTACTAGCTTAACTCATTTCTCCACTACATAGAGGTTTTTCAGCTGACACACAGAAGTTACAATCCAGTTAAGAACCTCACAGAGAGAAAATGCAACACTAGACCACATCATTGCTCCTGGGAGGGAAAATGTAACCACACCACCCGTCTACGTTAGAGAATGTACAGCCATCCAAGTTAGCTCTTCTTTAGGTAAAGCTCTGTAAATTGAGCTGCAGTGAGCAGCTCAGCCCAACTACTTCAACTAATGCCTTTAAGTGGAGCCTTCTGTGGCTCTTTGGGTCTCTGCTTTAACTTTCAGGAGAGCTGGACCTGCAGCATGTGGGCTGAGTCCTAGCCAGCAAATAACTCTAGTCGAGCCACACAGACTCCTGCTCTGGGGTGGGGGGATCTGCAACAGCCAAGCACATAAAGCAAGATGCTCGAGGTGTGAGCCAGCTCTGGACAACACGAGTTCCAAGGGTGGACTTGCTTTCTGCTCTTCCTCTCATGCCCCCCTCCCTCCCCCCTGTTGCAGCGCTGGTAAAAGAGGGGGCAAGGGGAGGCCGCAGCTTTGCCAGGTCTGTTACTCTTCCCCTTCTACTCGCCAGAGGCAGGACGGACCCCAGGCTGCCCCGGGAGGGCCGGGGTCCGCAAGCAGAGGAGGGCAGGCGGGGCGGACTTGCAGCAAGGACAGCTCCGCACAGAGGAAGACGGAGCTCCGGGAGTCCGGCAGCAGCGGCCGGGTCCAGGGGTGGGGGCTGCTCCTGAGCCCTGACGTAAAAACTAAGCGGGGCTGCCCGCTCCGGCTTCTTAAGGAGCGCGGCGGCGGCAGCGGGCTCGGAGAGCCCTGCCCTGGCCGGAGCGCCGAGGTAAGCGCTGAGAGCTGCGGGCGGCGCCGGGGCGGGGCGGGCCGGGCGAGAGGGGAGCGGAGCGGGCCGGCGGAGCGGCGCCGGGCGCTGCCCGGAGCCCCGCGGGACTGGCCGGGCGTGCTGCGCCGGAGTGGGCACCCGGTTCGGGACCGGCTGCGGCAGCCGCACGGCCAAGGGACTATCCGTAAGCGAAAGCTCCAAGTTAAATAACAACGAATTAACTGATTAACTTTTAAATTCTTATTGTAAGGCATTACCCGTGTCGGGAGTGGAGCAGGGGACTAAACTGCAAGGAGAAGCAGGGATAGGGGGAAGGTGGGAAAAGCCAGAACCAGAAGTGTAAATAGCACTCACACAAACTTCAATGTATGGACAGAAAAACCTAAAGATGGGAGGGTGTAAGACAGGAATTGCATGGAAGCATTCACCTCATGCACAGGTAAGAGATTAATGAAATCTGGCATTTCCTGGGCATCCCCTCCAGCTGTCAACTATCTAAAAAAATACAATCTTGAACCTTGTGGAAGACTAACAGCATCGTGCTGCCCGAGTGTGACCAGACCATAAGGAGTAGTGGCCTTTGCTGCTGACCCTTATTAATGCCATGCACATCATACTTTCAGGGGCACCGATTCTCATGCCCTACCAACACACTGCCCAGGGCTGTCCCTTTGTTCTGACCAATTCAGAACCCTCATCTTAGCCAGTATTGTAACTTACAAAGTTTAGAACAGGTGCTGAGAAACAGAAAATGCAAAGCAACCAGTTCAGTTTTTAACCTGTACAAATGAGATGGGCTCTGTCAAAGACAGAACTATTATTTAAAGATTTTTAATATTATTATTTAGTATTATGAGCCTCTTTTAGTATTATTCCTTTGTTTGAACAATCTGTTGTTGTTGGAGCTCCCCATCCACTGTCTCGTGTCTATCTCCTCACCCTCATAGTCATCATATGAGACTGCTAAATTGCTTTGAAAAACCAGAAACTTGATAAAGTTAACTATGACCCTTGAAAAAGTCTCAGTAAACAGACATATGTGCATACTGCATGGCATGTATACATAGGTGTCTGTGCCCAGTGGAAGGGCTCTGATGCACAAACGAGGGAAGTAGTGACTCACAGGATGTTTCTGGCTTGCTTCTGAGAAAGCAATCAAAGCCTGCCTTGTGAAGTAGGGTACAGAAAAATGATGTTTTTTGGGGTCTTGGGAGCAGCAGGACGACAGACCTATTACCACCGCCACTGTCATAAGTGACATCCACTAGGCAGAGCAGTGTGGGAAGAGCAAGCTGTCCCTCTTTTGTTCCTTAAATACAATGTTCAGGGCTGTCAAGCCAGCTCTTCTCACAACACCCAAACTCAGATTAAAAAGTGATTTTAAGCAGCTGGGGAGTAAAGTCTGAATACCTCAAAAATGTTCCCAGAACCTGACCAGGAAGACAGTTAAGTAAGAATAACATTGCTTGGACAGAAATCTCTGAAGAGTCCTTTAGCTCTACAATGAAATATATTCCATAAAGCAGACTACTCTTCCCCAGTCTCACACATAGGCTGTGGCTGGGCTACTTTTCATCTACTATCCCCCTGCACATCAATATCCTGCCTTAGGCATTTTTCTTCACATAGCAAAGGAACACTTCTTCGGGATCACTCATGGAAGAGACTTTCTACATAAAAAGCCAGTGCTTATTTAGCTTATTAAGAGAAGTAGCTTCCCCACCTCCAGCAACCAAACTTAAACAACAGACAAGCATGAATACTCAGCACGTACATTAAACAGAATTTTGTCCTACATGCTGATCTCAGATGTAGCTGATTTCCACAAATGGGAAGTTCTCCATATGCCACGTGCTACACTAAAAACAACCCCCCAAATGTGTTCAATATCAGAAATGCTAGAAGCATGTTAGAAAATACAACAGAGAAGTATATATTAGAAATGAAATCTGATGGAGACAACTGGGCCTTTCCACAAAAGGTTATCAGTCTCAGAATTTCTACCCATCCATTATAGGTACTACTTAGCAAATTTCACAGTTTTAACAGACAATTCTTAGTGATTTGCAAGACACATCTGTACTTTTCTATATACATAAATACATCTCAGCATAGGAAGGACATGGACCTGTTAGATCAAGTCCAGAGAAGGGTCACAAAAATAATGAGGAGGTGAAGCGGCTCTCCTGAAAAGACAGACTGAGAGAATTGGGGCTGTTCCATCTGGAGAAGAACAGACTCCAGGAAGACCTTGTTGCAGCCTTCCAGTACTTAAAGAGGGCCCATAAGAAAGATGGGGACAGGCTTTTTAGCAGGCTGTGTTCCAAGAGGACAAAGGGTGATGGTACCAAGCTGAAGGAGGATCAATTTAGATTAGATACAAAGGAAAAAGTCTTTTACAATGAGGGCTATGAGACACTAGAACAGGCTGTTCAGAGAGGTGGAAGATAGCCTATCCCTGAAAACAGTCAAGTTCGTGTTGGAGAGGACTCTGGGCAATCTGATGTGGTTGAAGATGTCCCTGCCAATGGCAGAAGGGTTGGACTAGAGATCTTGAAAAGCCCCTTGCAACTCGAACTGTTCTAGTATTCTATATGCACGGGTACACGTTGTACAATACAGCTTCTATGTGATGGCTTTGCTATACTCTCTTTTCAGAACTGTTCTGCCTTTAGCACCTAAACCACTCCTGGCCAATGGATGAATCTGAAATCTGCAATAATTAGAACCATTAAAACACATTTTCAACAAAATTTTTCCACCTGCTGTCCACTGATCCTTGTGATTCTAAAGCTGATTTTAAAGGGCTCATAAAATTTTGAGATAAGCAAGACTGCCTAAAAGTTTAAATTATATAAAAAGGAAGGGATTTTTACAAAAAAATATTAGGGATCTGTAAAGGAAAAATGGCAAAATGCTTTCAATATTAAGAACTTCCAGATAAGACAGGTCATCATTCTGATCTGGGGATGATTAAAAATTTTTACACGTGCTTCTGCTGCCCAGAGCATTGCAACTCCTCTAGTATTTATATAAATGCAAAAAGCATACATAAATCTTGAAGGAGCAGAGAAACAATATCCAAGTGCCTTGTATATAATGTAAAGTAACAGGACTTTATCCCTGCATCTAAAAGTGAGACTTTTTCAGCTTCTCTTGGTTTTCTTATCTTTCAGTGACACAATGGATCTTGGAAGCAGAGGAAGAATCCACTGCACCATGAGACTCACCTGCTCTCTCTTACTCATGGCAGTGTTCTGTGTGACACCCTTTCTCTGCCATAGTCAAATTGATCCACTGGCTCTTGGGCGGGCAGACCCCCAGTGCTGGGAATCCTCCTCAGCTGTTTTACTAGAGATGAGGAAGCCTCGCATTTCTGACTCTGTCAGTGGCTTTTGGGACTTCATGATCTTTCTGAAATCCTCAGAGAACTTGAAACATGGGGCTTTGTTCTGGGACCTGGCTCAGCTCTTCTGGGATATCTATGTGGACTGTGTGCTCTCCAGAACTCACGGTCTGGGGAGAAGACAGCTGGCAGAAGCTGAGCAGAAGATGGCTATACTACATTCTCAGTTCACAGGGAGAAACCAAGGTCTCTACTTCTTTAATATGCATCTAATGGGCAAGAATAAGAGTCTAGTGGGAAAGAAAAGAGATTGAGGCCTATTGTGCTATGTGCTAATAATACAGAAATGGAGGACAGTGCTGTGTAAAAACCCCCTACTCTTCCCAGTGAAGTGTAGAGCTGTGTTTATGTTCAATGTGAGCTCAGTAAAAATTTGACCTCCGAACAACCTGAACTCTAACAACAGCTTTTAAGTTTCAGTTTGATAGGGCAGGAAAAGCAGCAGAAAGTTTAATACAGGAGGATTCAAACAAGGAAGGCAGCTCAGCAACTGAATATACCAATATATTCTTCCACACCAGCATTTTTATCAAAGCTGTGCTATGAACAGGCTAGTTCTGAACGGAATGCATTGCACTGTGCTGTTGGGGAGAGTTGCAGCCTTTTGGCAGAAGGGTAAGGGTATGCCTACTTGCCATCTAGTGGTCAGCCACTAGCTATTTTCCATTTCCATACTGTTAACTTTACCCAAGACACAATGGAAACAGACCTAGGACTTAGATGCATGCAGGCCTTCAGACACAACTACAGCTCCAAGAAGAACACCACTACCTGCACCTCTAAATGCTGCAGTTTGTAGTCTCCAGGGTTTCAGCTCCCTCTCCATATGCATGCCAGTTACCATCCTCATTCCCAAAAGGGAGATACAGTATAGCTTTTCCTAAATCTCAGTCCCTTCCAAGGCTTCAGTTCTGATCCTGCTACCAACGGGTATATCCTTGCCTGGAGAATATCCACTTTCAGATAGAGGTAGGTGCTCTCATTTGATGGAGAGATAGAAGGGCTGTTGCCATCACCAACAGTGTAGTGCATGGACCCACAGTGAGAAAGTAGAACTGCCTTTACACTTGAATGGATTGAGACCCTTATCTTTATTTCATAGAGCAGCACCTTGGTTATTAAGATGTTTGTGGGGAATGTTCATGGAATAACAAAGAGCCTCTCTGTGCAAGTGCCCATTAGACTGTCTCTAAAAAATGGACTTGAACTCAGGGTTCTCACACCCTAAGGACAATATACCACTAGACCATCCCACTCTTGCCCACAAACCTAAAATATTTTTGAGTATTGAAAGCTAGAATCTGGGAGAGGAAGGACTGAGAGATCCTTACCCTATTACCTACAGGCAGTATCCTGAACTTTGAGATAGGAGTTGAGTTTGAATCAATCCCCTCAGACTGAAAAACTCAGACACACAGGGTCAATTTCTAAACTGTGAGTCAAACAACCACTACCTGCAATTTAAAAGCAAGGACTGGATCCTATGCAGTTCTCTAAAGAATCTGAGCTCTGACTGGATCTTTACTGTGTTGGCATGCAGCACAGAACTTACTTCTGGTTTCCAAGTGGTCTTGGACATGAAACAGGCAACAAGTTGCTCAGTCCTTACTAGACTGACACATGTTTGGGTGCAAACGGAATGCAGCTTTAGACACACAAGGCAGGAATATTGTCAAAAACTGAGGTAACCCACCTGGTTAAAGCACCAGATTAATTTTTGTTTGGGATCGCAACTTTGAATATCACTGTCAGACTCCCACTTAGTCTTTTGTTTACAACTGGCTCTACATATCTACATCACACTGCGATTTCCTAAACAAAGAGCTTTTGTTCCAGTCAGGATTAAAGAGTAACAGTCTGATGTATTTTGAAGAATCAAATTAAGGGGTTTATGATAAATTCTGACTATTCTTCACTCTTATACAAAGAGATTTTAAGTACTACTGAGTATTCACACCCTCTTTGTTTAATGAATTGTAATCAGTTAATCTGGTTCCTGTACAACTGATTAACATCAGTCTGTAGCAGGCAGCTTATAGCAGTGACAGCCTAAATCTTTTTTTTAAGAGAAGCTATCTAACTTCTCATCCAAGTCTCACAGTTTCTTAACAAAGCCAGCTCTTTTAATCTTTGTAACCTGTGGTCCTACTGCCTTACTTCACCAGTGAAAGTAGAAATCAATTGGAATAAAGCAATATTTGTTGCTTTATACTGTTACTTTTGCAACAGTTGATAACTTCATTGCTTCATACTCAAATTTTAATCCTATTTCTCTTTAAAAGTTAAAGTTTCAATATGTTCGGGGTTCATTTTATTTTAATTGCAAACATGATCATAAATCAGGAATGAGGAGCAATCTGTAACCTGCATTCACTCTAGTTCCTTAAACATATCACTGAATTGGATAAAACAAGACAGAAATCTGAACTTGGCACAGCAATACTGATGTTAGGGTGTCATTTATTAGCCTTCCATTTCAGAACTAATGGATAAACTACTTGTGAAGATTAATATTCAGAAACCTTTTTAAGGAGAAAAAAAAAAGTAGTCCAAGCAAAAAAATCCCAAACCAAACTACTTTGTCACGTCTTAGAGACACTTCCACAGTTACCTATACTTGGTCCTCCTGGGAAACAATTCTCTTCAAGTGTACACCAAAAAGCGGGAGAAGAAGCCCAGTTCCAGACTTACAGATTCAAATATTGGTTTCTGGACCAGTCTAGTCCCTCCAGGCTTTTAACTCTATTCATAGTCTGAAGATACTCTTCAACTCTACACAATCCATGAAAAAAAATCAGAACAGTTGAATATGAATAATCTAACAAACTGTCTTAATCCATCTAAAATCATATGTAACTCAGCAGCATTTCAACTTCCCTAGGCATTCTGCAGAGAAGTGTTAATCAGCTTTAAATAGAGACAAGTAGGAAGAGTTTTTCAGTTACCTAGCCAAGCTGCCTTTAGTAACTCATCCCTTTCCCCTAACAAAATCCAAATGCTATGAAAAAGCAGGTTTTATAAATGCATTTCCCATCTATTACAACACTGTAGTTACATTACAGTTATAACAATTCTTAACTAAAATAAGACTTTAGAATCATAAAGAAAAAACCTTTGAACTCACAGCAATCTTCCTGAAGAGCCGCTGCACAAAAGGCTCATCCTCAAGAAGCCACATAGCACATCCTCCTCAGAAACATCTGAAGACTACACATACCACCCCCTGCCTCTTTTCTCCTTGCCCAGCAGTCCTACTGCCCCTTCCCACTCAGTGGTCTCAGCTGTGTGCACCTCCCTTGCAGGTGCAGGTGATCAGGCTCAGACCAGCCCTTGCACCTGGCCCAAGACAAACATAATTTGCTATTCCCAACTCTCCAGGGTGCCGGGGGGTAGTGGGGCAAAGGCTGTTGTATAATTGAGGTCTGGTAAATAAGCAAGTATTGTGTTAATCAGTTACCTTTTCAGAAGATAAATATGTCTAAAAGCAAGAAAACCAACCTGCTGCCTTCTAGAGATCATTGCAAAGAAAACACCCCATAGTTCCTCAAGGAAATAACAAATGTGCTACTAGGCAGTGGGAGAGATCTTGCTCACGGTGCAGAGAGGTTGATAACAGGCCAGTGAGTTAGGATTCTGAGCAGACTTAAGCACTTTGATTCTGCTAATTACAAGTAGAAGAGTTTTATAGGAAGACTAAAGGAAAAGGTCCATACTGGTAAAAGATCAAAGTGACTTGACACTGAAAGGCAACACATGAATGGAGGGATATGGCTATCACTAGAGTAAAAGGCCTGGGGCAATGCTAATAAAATGAGGACCAGCAGCAGCTAAAGGCAGAGGAAGCACGGATGTAGGAAACTGAGTATTCAGCTGCTCTTTGCTGTTTGGAAATTATTTACTTATGTGCATTTTTATGTCACTTTTCAGGGGCATTTTCTCATATTCAGAGGTCACCAGTTCTGAAGAAGAAAGACTCATTTGAAGATTTAATTAGTATCCACATACATAAGAGTAGATCTGTATTACTTGGAAGAATCATTGGACAGCTAGGAAAAAAGAGGAAATTACACATTTAGTCTTAAGATTTTGATTTATTTTAACTATTTATTTTTTGCATTTTAATCCCCATTGATGTCAATTTATGTGGTGGAAGAAGGCATGTAACCTCGAGCACTACATCTCTGATTAATTTGGACTTACGGGTTTTCTTAATTACCTATGAATTTAGTCTTCTTACTAAACTGCATGATTTATAAGCAGTTGCCTACTTTAATCTGTGTGTATATCAGGCTTTTTGTAATATATGTGATCTGTTCAAACTATTGTCTTTTGGGTGCCAAAACAGGAAATAACTGATCCTTCAATAAAACATAGACAAGCAGAGAAGGAAGTTGTCCAAAAACCTCCACTGGCTCCAAGACAGGATTAGAGAAGAGATGGTGATGTTTGGTTGTATGAGAGCTGTACGCTTGTACAAAGCAACCCCTGCTCAGAGACATCATCCTACTAAAGAAAAATAGTACATATTTCTACATGAAAAATACCTTCCAAGAATGTTTTCAGTTTTCCAGTAAAAGGCTTAACAGACTTTACCAGCTCCCTGCTTTCACACTTAAAATGTTTAATCACAAAAATTCCCATACATAACTTGCATTTGTTTCTGTTTTAGTTTACAAGTTCTTTGTAGAAAAAATTAGTTTCTTCTGACTTATTGATAACCCTAATAGGCAATTTGACATTAAACTAATGCAAAACAACTTATGGCAGGTAACATTTGATTACTTTTATGATATAAATTATTTCCATTGCCAGACTGGCTGGATGAAACTATGAATTTCATCTTTCCAGGGCTATTACTGTTATTTGAAGTTTCTCTAATTGACCATGTAGCAATATTTGGTGTTGGTTTGTTTTTTTAATCCCAAATACCCACAGGAAAATGGGCTTCCTGATTGTTCATTCGACTTGCAGAAATAGGTTCAAGTAATGAAATGTGAAAAGAAAACTTGAAATGGTTACTGGCCTGAACAAAATAAGGCTTAATCACTGTCCCATTGAGGGAAATCCTGACTTAAAGAACAAACAAAAAACTGTAAGAGGATTAGCAACTTCATTGGCACTGAATTTGTGTTTCAAGTTAAGCATGCAGCAAACCATTTAAATGTTCAAGAGAGGAGAGAACACTTAAGCAGGATAAACACAGGAACACTCTGTTTATTGTGCTCAGCGACACACCTCCAGTTGCAGCCACAGCCTATGAGAGTTCTTTGCTACTAGGTGGGATGGCAGCAGGAGCGTTGTTAAACAGATCTGCTCTCTCCTCCACTGATGTGATAAATTAAGTACAATATTGTAATATATCTAAAAGCCTAATTGTTGAAACTTCGTATCAATATAAGAGAGTGATCACAGTCCCTACAGCTACCAAGACCAGCACCTGACAAAGAGTGTTAAGGGCTGGATGCCTCGGCCCAGGAGGATTTGAATTGGAGTAGAGCAGATGTTACCTGTTCCCATACACTCACAAGCTCTAGCAAATGTGAAATCAGATGGATTATCTGAACAGGTCCTCTTTAACCGAAGTGCTTTCCCACAGGGTCCTTTGGGAAATGATAGTGCTTCCACTTTAGATAGGTCCCACCTGCAACAGCAGAATCCCTTAGGAAATGGCTCATGGCGGCTTTCTTCCTCCCTTCAGACAGAAATACCACTGTGGGCGAAGATGATATTTAGAGTAAATGAATTTGCAGTACTTCTCTGCTTCAGTTATCTTCTTAATTAATAGGCTGTAGCAAAATTCAGACTTTGAGGCAATGGGCAGGAAAGGATGTGGAGGCAAGACTGACAAAACAGATGAATCTCTAGGATAGATCACACTATGAAGAACATTTGGAAATTGCTGATGTAAAGAGACAATTGTGCTGAAATAAAAAAGGGGATGTAACTACATGTAAACCTGCAAGTGACAGAGTGAAAGTGATAAAAGAGTGTCTATATTAAAAAACCAAGCAAGTGCTCTCAGTATGAGATGAAAGTAGATCTGCTATATACAGGAACATTTAAAAATGTCACTGTGTTTAAAGACAGGATATTGCCTCCTAACACAGTTCCTTATAAACTTCATGGCAGATCTGTGAGTGAACTAGAATTGTTTTTGCAGATACTGGTCCTGCCTTACTGTTTCTCAGTCAGAGTGTGTCAGAAGAAGGATGGGATGGACATGTCTGACTGAAGTTCCTTCCCTGTCAGCTGAACAGAATAACAACAAAATAAAGACCTTGTGGTTTTGTCCCTTTCATCTTAAAGAGATCTGTGAGCTAAACAACTGCTTATTAGCATGGAAAACAATTCTTTAAGCCTTTACATACTGACATGAAAGAAGACTTTAATGAGTCAGGCAGTGCCTTTATCTTGATGATTATAACTCATTCTGAAAAATACAACACAAGGAAAATCTCTGTGGAAAATCTTTGTGGAGTTCTTATAAGTAGCTTTGCTTAAGCCCTATCCTTTTCATGAGCCATTTCAATCACATCAGCCTAAACACTATTTGATTATATATGAAACAAAGCTTCAGAATATAAAATTTACCTAACTTTTCTCCCAGAGTTTAAAAAAAAAATTTGTTTTCAGCCAAGTGAAATTTATTTTCTCTGTAATCACAGAAAAAATCCTATAAAAACTAGGACTATTTTCGTTCTTGGAAAGCTGGTATCATTTCAGTGACATAATTAAAATCCTTAAAAGTAGGCAAATTTTTTTGAACCGTAATTGGTTTTGAGCATACACGAACATACTTATTCACTATTTTTATGCACCTCCTTGTCAAAGGTTTGACGTTGGCACAAGGCCAGTGCCCCTATAACGATATACTGTCTCTGGTATCTTTTGTGAGATGTGACTAAAAACAGAGCAAAACAGTGTCTAATTTAGAAAGTAAAAGGAAAAAAACTTTATTACTTATAATAGGCAAAGAAGACACATACAGAAGAACATGGAAACTTTAAAAAAACACTCTTCCTCCCCCCCCCACCAGTTCTCAACTTAACAAAACAAACTGAAAATTCTTTATTACGTTACTACCTTTTAGATAATTAATCTTCAGTCTATTACCACCCTTCCGATAATCAGTACTCAGCTCGTTGAGGAGAGATAGGAGTCCTTCTTGCACCACATCGTGGCCTCTTCCTCCATGTCCAGTGCTCTTACCACTGTGCATGGACCAGAGCTGTTTCTAGGGTTTCTCTTTTTTAAAGATGCTTTGGTTAGTTCCAAGAAACGATAGCCTCTCAAATTTTGGGGACACTTCTCATCTCTGTTCACACTACTGTCCACTCTTGGCTCCAAGCCAATGCCTCTCCCCAGATACAGTTTCTATGTTATAGAAAAAAAATGAGTTTGTCCATGGCTATACAAAAGAGTTCAGTCAAAGCCACTCCATCATCTCCTCCCACCTAGGATTCTTTTCAGCGTTCTCTGACAATCTTCTACTTACACAAACTTCTATCATCTTTGCTCAGTTCTTTCTATCTGTCTTCTTTAAATTCAGGAGGATTAGTATTTATAAAGTTTCCATCATTTACAAAAAGGGTTAAAATCTTGGGCTTTGTTTTCCCAGAACTCTCACGGTATTTTTGCTGCTGGGCACTCTTCTCGCGCCCCCCCCATACTCCTTCGGCCGTACTGTCTAGTTGTTGATATCAAATTTCAAGGTGACGAAGATCACACACACGGTTTCTCAGTCTCCCTCCGGGGGGGGGAAGGGGGGGAGGGAAAGGGAAAAGAAGGCTGTCTGCCACCCTTCCATCCACAGGATTTTCCTCTCCCCTCTGTGCCCGAGGTTCCGGCCCTACTTCACCTAGGCCGCATGGCTTCCCCTCCCCCGCCCAGCCAGCCGCTGGGCAGGGGAGATCCCTCCGTCCGCAGGGACCGGAACCAAGAGAGAGCTTTCCGGGGAGCCCTCTGCTTTTAACCCCTTGTGTTCTCAGAGGCGGATCCTTGTCCTCAGTGGCCACACCAGGTGCCAGTCTTTAAACCTGAGCACTCATTGGTTTGACCACTGAAGTTCAGAAAAAACTCATTTTTTTCCAAACTACGACATTCCACCCTTCGCCTCTGAGAACACATACTTATCTTAAAATTATTACAAAAGACACTAAATATTTTTCTCTACATCTAAATTTCACTATTAGTTTACTTTGATACATGTTTTGCTCTTTTTCTCTGATCCCATCTCACAGTCTTGTTTTATTTTCTCTTTTTTTTTCATTTAGAATTCGGTTCGTTTCCCGGTCAGGGAACCAAATGTCAAAGGTTTGACGTTGGCACAAGGCCAGTGCCCCTATAACGATATACTGTCTCTGGTATCTTTTGTGAGATGTGACTAAAAACAGAGCAAAACAGTGTCTAATTTAGAAAGTAAAAGGAAAAAAACTTTATTACTTATAATAGGCAAAGAAGACACATACAGAAGAACATGGAAACTTTAAAAAAACACTCTTCCTCCCCCCCCCCACCAGTTCTCAACTTAACAAAACAAACTGAAAATTCTTTATTACGTTACTACCTTTTAGATAATTAATCTTCAGTCTATTACCACCCTTCCGATAATCAGTACTCAGCTCGTTGAGGAGAGATAGGAGTCCTTCTTGCACCACATCGTGGCCTCTTCCTCCATGTCCAGTGCTCTTACCACTGTGCATGGACCAGAGCTGTTTCTAGGGTTTCTCTTTTTAAAGATGCTTTGGTTAGTTCCAAGAAACGATAGCCCTCTCAAATTTTGGGGACACTTCTCATCTCTGTTCACACTACTGTCCACTCTTGGCTCCAAGCCAATGCCTCTCCCCAGATACAGTTTTCTATGTTATAGAAAAAAAATGAGTTTGTCCATGGCTATACAAAAGAGTTCAGTCAAAACCACTCCATCATCTCCTCCCACCTAGGATTCTTTTCAGCGTTCTCTGACAATCTTCTACTTACACAAACTTCTATCATCTTTGCTCAGTTCTTTCTATCTGTCTTCTTTAAATTCAGGAAGATTAGTATTTATAAAGTTTCCATCATTTACAAAAAGGGTTAAAATCTTAGGCTTTGTTTTCCCAGAACTCTCACGGTATTTTTACTGCTGGGCACTCTTCTCGCGCCACCCCCCCATACTCCTTCGGCCGTACTGTCTAGTTGTTGATATCAAATTTCAAAGTGACGAAGATCACACACACAGTTTCTCAGTCTCCCTCCGGGGGGGGGAAAGGGGGAGGGAAAGGGAAAAGAAGGCTGTCTGCCACCCTTCCATCCCACAGGATTTTCCTCTCCCCCTCTGTGCCCGAGGTTCCGGCCCTACTTCACCTAGGCCACATGGCTTCCCCTCCCCCGCCCAGCCAGCCGCTGGGCAGGGGAGATCCCTCCATCCACAGGGACCAGAACCAAGAGAGAGCTTTCCGAGGAGCCCTCTGCTTTTAACCCCTTGTGTTCTCAGAGACAGATCCTTGTCCTCAGTGGCCACACCAGGTGCCAGTCTTTAAACCTGAGCACTCATTGGTTTGACCACTGAAGTTCAGAAAAAACTCATTTTTTTCCAAACTACAACACTCCTGCCAAAGAGTGTTAATAAATAACTGACTGTATATTTTTTTCTCTCTGAAGTGGTACTGAATAATTTCCATTTCTTGGGTCTTTAAAATCCTTCTGTATATTACAGGAGAAAAAGATTTCCTTGTTGCTGGCATCAACAAGAAATACAGCACCAAGGAAGTAACTGGACCACGGGATATCAACAGCTAAAGAGAGAAAAATGGGCAATCATTTGCACTGCTGAGGAAGTCACAGCATGGGAGCTAGAAATCACCAACAGAAAAGGAACATAGCTCTCCAAAATGTTCCTGGTGAAGTCAGTAAATGCAGAAATCTGTCATGCTGGGTTATTACAGGCAACATCTGAGACACTTTAAAGAGTCTCTTTTAAGAGACATGGCATCAATTACCTGAAGTAGTTCAGTGAAGTTGTAAGGTGAATGGTAGTTTCCATCATTTACAAGCTGGTGAAATTACTTGGTTGATGAGGTCAGAAAAGGACCTGCAAACATGCTCAGCTGTAGAGAAGAATTCCTGGTGCAAAGCAGTTTGTTGGGCTGAAAAGCAGAACACATTTTAAGTCTTTCCAAGGTTTTTGATGCTTCCAGAGTACAAGAAAACTCATTTTAAATCTCTAAGATAACTCTGTAAAAACACCTTTTTTTTTTTTTTTTTTTTTTTTTTCATATTCTGTATTACATCCTCATTCTCAAAAGTGAGGCATCCCGAGTGTTGAACAAACTGTTCTGCTGTGTAAGACCATGGATTTCAGAGGGATTTTGTACTGCTGGAAGTCTCCTAGGACTAGAGTTATAGTTACAGTGTCACAGAAGTGGCAGGAGCAAAAAGCTCTCATGCCCTCACCAGTTTAAGTTTGCTCCTTAATTGACTGCCAAGACTGATTACCTCTTAGGAGCTTTGACTTGTCCAGTTCCGAATCAGTCCAGCATTAGGGGCTGTATTTGGAATATGCTCTATCTTACAATATAGAATAATACTACAAAGGCTAAAGCAAGATTCTGAGTTTCCTCTGAGGGTTACATGATTATGAACAATATTATGGAGTAAACAGGATGAAGGTAAGAAGACAGTGTGAAGATGACTGGAGAACTTATACCTGGTTGAGTTTGGAGAGACAATGTATCCTTCAGTTTCATCATTAGCTGTTCCAGTTCCTCTCTGACTTCCTCCTCATCAGGTGGTATCTGCATTGCAGTGGGAATAAGAACTGTATTCCCTATTCTCCCGAGAGAGTTTTCTGTCAGTTTAGGCGGATACATTTGTTTCTCTTTTGCTTTTTTATGCTGTCCCATAAAGGGTTTGTCACTCCACAGGGACACTGACTCCAGTGGGTCATCTGAGAACATAAAGTCCACTGCAGTGGGAACCTCAGGTGTCTGTAGAAGCTGCATTCTATTTACAGAGTTGGGGGGATTCAAAGGTTTCCATTCTTCACATGTTCTGGAAGTAGGCCTTATTTGGTCAGGATTTAATTCACTCTGCATTCTTCTTTCCAGCAGAACATGTGGATTTCTTGGCATTGTACTATGACACTGTGCAAAAGGATGCTCTGATGACTGCAATGTGGTCTACAATAGACAAAACACAGAAAATGCATTGTAAAAATAATTGATTATTCAGTTTGTCAGTAGTACTAAAACAGCATTGCAGATAATGCTACAAAAATGCTGCAGGGGAAAATATGTAAGCATTTTCTGTGAAATAAGGGCCTCTTAAGAATCTCAGAAATAACTGAAATTATAAAAATCACTACAATTGAAACAAAATATTTTCTATAGTATGTCTATATACATCCCAGTAAAAGATGGCAATTAGGAATTTTATTTATTTAATGACAGCACTTTGATTCTTTTCTGAAGAACAGACCGCAATGAAGTATCTAACACTTCTGTTGGAAACTCTTTTTGGAATATTCATTATTTTCATTGCAGTAGTATTTAAACATGCTAACATGGATATCTGTGCTAGATGCCAGATATGCACAGAATGACAAGAAAATCCCTACTGCAAAGAACTTATCTGCTTTCTCTGAAGACAAGAACCTAAGATGACTGAAAGTACAAGTGGTAAGTGCATGAAATGGTATTAAGAGTGCTGGCCAACAGGAAAAGCAGTTGTTAGTGTTCAGTAATGGCTCATAGCCGTGACAATTCTTTATATATATATATAAAGAATTATATATTAAAAAATATAAATATTCTTTTTATATATATGTATGTATACCTTCACTTCTTCCTTCATGTGCTGCAGTGTCATTTGCAGGTTTTCATGGCTTACTCTCAGTCTTTGGAGTTTTGCCTCTGTTTTGCAGCTTTTTTCTTCCTGGCAGTTATGAAGAAATTGCATTTTGTCCTTCCATTTGTTGAATTGCTTCTTCATGTACCTACCAGAGATACAGGAGGGTGGAATTTTTGCTATACCAGACATAAACAAATATATGCAGTCATAGAAACAAGCCAACACTTTAGTGCAAATTTTATTCCCTTTACTAGTTCAGGAAATTTTTGTCAGCTTTGGGATTAGAGGCCAAAATTTCAGGAGCTGGACAGAATTCATTGAATTGGCAAGAATATCAGTATTCCAGATGAGGAAATATGACAGCTGAGTAGAACTGTGGCTAGGACTGAACCTTGCATCTTGGGGTTTCACCTTTCCCACAAAGGCAGCTGCAACAGGAGAGACAACAGCAGGCCCTCTGTATAGAAGCAAACTGCTTATAGTAATTTCCTGACCTGCAAAAGATTCCCATTACATGCTGGGCAACAATGAAGAAAAAACAGCTTCTACCCTTTTGATATAGTTTCTTCTTTCTCATGGTACTCTCTGCAGTTTCTTTAATAATACAAATAGCTTCTGCACAGGCCATTAGTCCTTGAAAAAACACTGAGTTTTGCAATCAGAAATGCCACCCCCCCATGCACATCAGAGATTTAGAAGCTACCTACTCAGAGCACAATATGACAGAAATACCACCCATAATTCTGTTGTAGTTGTGATTTCTCTAAGAAGTCAGGGTAGAAATAGTTTTGCTTTCCTCACAGCTGAGGTGCAGACAGTAAAGTTTGTTAACAGTACAGTAATAAACCAACTGCTTCATATCACAGATCTGAAATAGTTACCTGCTTTGCTTAGTTACATTCAGAAATTCAACTGATTCACTTTCTTTTGGTTATGCTTTTCTTTGGCTTAGAGACAACAGCCCCATCAGTTTCATTTGAATTATGCAAGATTTGTCTGAATGGGACAGCAAGTCAGACTTTAAAATTAAAATTAATACTACAGTGGTCCCTTATAACAATATTTAAGGGTTCTGCACTGTAAAATGCTGTCCTCCTTCAACTAACTCAGAGCCCAGTTCTGTGTACAGACAAGTGAATGCTGGAAGTTGGTCCACAAACAAGAATAAAGAGCTTCCCATGAGTAATGTGATTCATTCACCAAGTTCTATGATAAGCTCTGGGTCAGAGCAGCATTATAGGAGCAGGCATCCCAAATATCCTCTCAACGATTGCGAATCTAAAAGAAAGCTGAGGATCTTTGCCATATCTCTTTGTTTTCCCAAGTGAGAACAGACTTACAATGAAACTGCAATTGTTTAACTCTAATCTTGGAGTGCCTTTGTGTGAACTTGGAGCAGCAATTGTACTTGAAATGAAACAGAACAGGAACAGAGGGAACTGAACACTCTGAAGGAAATAAAGAGTAGATTCAGGATCGAATTCTACACTTCACTGTAATTCCATCACTTTAAGTAGTCATAGGCATGGTTATGTAGAGAGCACATTTATATACAACTACAAAAATGAAGGAGGGGAAGGCAAAAATGCAAGTAAAAGTGAAGCATTGTTGCTCACTCACCAACTTCCCTCCTGCCATGTCACCCAGGCAAATCAGCCTCCCAAGAGATTTTTAATTTGGAAATTAATATTTTACAGTGTCAAAGATTTGACTATCAGGAGGAACTTCTGTGGTAAACTGTTATCTCAATAGTCATTGTATTCAGCCTATTAATCTCTATTTGATGTACAGCATACTTTTTAGAAAGAAATTTTACTTTGATTTAAAAGCTTCATGCAAATTATGAAATTTGTTTTGATTAAGCCTTATTCAGGGAAAAAAATTGAAAAAGCACGCTATTTTGACATTTTTATGTGGATGAACATCTCTTTTCCTAAAAATTACTTTTAGAAATGTAAACTAGCAATTGCAGAAATGCTGATGAAGGCAGACCAAAATGTTTTGCTTTGCAATTGTTTTTCCACTGATTTTCATCTTAATTTTTTGTTGCTGAGTTTTCATTATTCATCCTCATTTGATAGGATTTTTTTTAATCTCAGAATCTCCAAAGTATGGAAAAATCATCTGTCTTCTAGCCCTCCAGCTACAGCAGCACTGCCCACCAGTCTTCAGTCAGTGTACTACTGCATGTACCTACCTGCTGTCACTCTGAATGCTTTTAATCGCTTCATGCATTTTTAACACATCTACTTCAAGAGAGGATATTGCCTAAAACAAAAAGAAGTATCTGTTCATATCTTTATCAGCAATAGCATTTCATTTTTTTATATAAGTTTTATTATAGGAGCGCATGGCAAATTTTGGATTTGGTCTGCTTTACCGATTTTTAATTTAATGTATTACAATCAACTGATACATTAAAATATTTCTAATGGCTGGAAAACTTTCTATAGAATGAATTCTTTGCTCTATGACAAATTTAAATGTATGAGAATTTGTTTGAAATTAGAACAAAATCCATATTCCCAAGAATTTCTGCAAAACGGAATATTCTGATTTGGGAACAATCTCTCCCAAGTCCCACAACCACTTTGAGACAAGGAGATGGAGAGAGAGACTGTATGTAGAAGAGAAACTTCTGGTCTTTAGGTAGAAGTAGCATTCTGTGGACCACATAGAGAACAGTAGCCCAGAAGTCAGGGAGACAAGCACTTTCCAGCTAAGCTACTTTTGAGGCTTGGAAGTTGGGCATGAATCAGAGCTGCCAGGAAATTATGAGACTAAGAGGTGGATCGCCCAGAACCTCCATATTCATGGATTCTATTAAAAGCAATCATTGGACTTACTGTCAACATCTTTTCAGTCAAAGTGGAAATAATCTACTATAAAATAATCTACTATAAAATCTTAGAAATCAGTATATAACTGCTCAAAAGGAATTCTCAGCCCAGAGAGAAAATAAACAAGAGAGCAATGCACCTGACAGAATCCTAGCACAGAGATGCAAGTCCCATCCTGCTGTTTTCTAAAATGACAAATGCTGACCGTCAAAATTCTATGTTTAAGCAATGTCTGCCCACAACTCCTGGCACTATACCTTGAGCTGGGAAGCAGAGTTCTAAAAGACAGGTCTTCCAAAGGGCAGCACAGGAGTAGCAGCCAAAGGAGTGACCTGACACACAAAGGTTAGTTCTGTGTTACCGCACCCTTTGGTTCCTGGGAAGAACAAGATGAGTGGATGACACAAATTGGTTTGAACTCAACCCAGTGTTCCCTGTATTCTGAGTAAGTGCAGAGCTACCAACCTCTCAAAAAAAAAAAAAAAAATAGAAACAAAAAACTGCTGTGTACTTATTTTTAGCTACACTGTCCTACCCACTCTTTTAGCATTGTTTCTTTGGAGGGAAGCTGGGAATGGATTAATGGAGACCTTTTGTGCATTAGCTATTTTAGTTGGAGTGGACACTGCTCTGGGTTTATCCTAAGAGGGCCCATTCTGTCCTCTTGCTATTTCCATGGTAACAAAAATGGCCTGAGTCAAATAAGAATTCAGGCATTCTTCTTTGACATTTGCTTGCAGTAGGAAGACATGATGGCCTTTTTAACTGTCAGAATAGTGAGAGGACTCCAGACTCATCTAGACTTTAGCATGCTACTCTACGGCAACTCAAAAAACCCAAAGCAAATATTCTTACAGTTGCTTCTGGAGGTCATGGAAGTTGAGGAGTTAGTCACTAATCTTGGGAAGATAACAAATTCAAACCTCACTAAGTTTTCAGATTCCATATTTTTCACTATAAGTGAGGAATTAACCGAAAGGTGAAGCTGCCCATTACATTTTCATTGGCATTAGAAGGCAATTAGATAATTAACTTGCTAAGCCTTCTTCACAGTTTTAACACTATTACTGCTTCATGTTTTGCTCACCTGAGCTATTGTCTTGCCTTGCTCTGGTATCTTGTTATTCACACTCTTCTGCATTACAGTCCTGTTTTCAGGTATGAACCTGGGTGACTCTGGGACACAATTATCCACTGGGAGAGACACATTCTCAGGACCACGTAGTGATGAAGCACTGAATTCCACAGGACGACTGTATACCAACAGGGAAGTAATAAGTAGGTAAAGTATCAGGACTCACATGATTTTGCTACCCTGGAAGATCCAAATGCAGAAAACTAATGCAGTGTAAACAGACATACAGACATGCTATTGACCAAGTCAGAAATGAAGTTTATGCCTGCTGCCATATTTTGGTTGAAAGAATGAAATTCCTGAAAACAAATTCCACTCTCCCAACAGAATCTCAGCAACAGGTTCTTCTTGCCACCCATTTATTCTCAGTGCAATTTGCTGCTTCTCTTTTTTGATTTCTTTAGCCAAGAGTTAAATATTTTAGGAAATTCAACTACAAAAAATAGCAAAGTATCCTGCTGTTCAGTCCATCATATGCTAGAAAAAGCCTAGATATTTATCAGCCCCACAGTGAAACCCATCACAGCAGCCCCAAATTCTTCTTTGTTTCATTGCTACTCAAGCAGTAGGTAAGCAAAACCCCCCAGAATTAAAGAGAAATCTCGATTGCTTCCAGTAAGATTAAATTACATTCAAAATTATTAAATACTGTTTTGTTACTGAATACAAGAGAGGAAATATTAGCAATGAAAGATGTTTTACATTTCACCACACTCTAATAAACAAACACCAAAATAATACTCTCCATGAGGATCAAATTGACTATCATCCATCAGTCTTATAGTATATAAACAATTGTTTTCTAACTGAAAACCTACCAGAGTAGCACAAGCCAGTTTTATAAACAGATTTTTCTCCTCCTTCACATAAAGATGAAATTAACTATTTTAGAGGAGACTGAACATTTTTTCCCTATTTCAGCCTCACTGAAGCCTCATTTGAAGAACACGGAGATGCAAGACAGTTGCTAGATCTTTATACAAATAGGAAGAAATCTCACCCTTTGTATGTTTCTAGTGCTAATCTCCAGTATTCAAGCTTCTATACCTAAGTATCAACCAAAATCTCATAGCAAGGAAGAAGAAACTATTGGGAAAAATTTCCACATAACCTCCAATGCTCATTATTAACCACTGTGATCAGTGGAAATACAGTTATGACTTTAAATATTAACCAAAGCACAAGAAACAACTGGTGTGAAAGGAGGAATGGTGAGATCATCTACTTGCTACTGTGAGTAATTCCACAGGCCTGCAATTTAGTGGGACTTGAGTAGAGTGCCTGCCAGTGAATGCACTGTGGGTCACGTGAAAAGTATACAGTTAATTTCCAATGGATTTGTCACAGAGGAGGTGCTTAAAAACCCATGCAGTTGTAAATGTAGTAAATATTTGCAACTCTTGGCCTTAGACTGAGTATAAGAAATGGAGTGGAATGAAAGAGAAAACATAAGGAAGGAGGGAAGCAAGACACAAGCCTCTTATAAGACAACTGATCATTAGGTTGTCAGCATGGTAACCATAGTTAGGCTACAGAACAATGTGCAGCAACTTCTCAGTTAATCTTTCCCTTCTTAATAGAAAAATCACGACATGGTGTCTGTCATAACAAAATCCCTTACTCAAAGGACATAATCAGGCAATATTCCACAGCCTGACATTCTGAGATTTATAATATTATCTGAAACCGAAACTCACGAAGTCTTTTTGTAAGCAGGGAAGTGCCTCTCCTCCACTGACTCCAGAGTTGTCCTTCTCTGAGCCTCTCTTCTTCTGCAGCGCTCTTGAAACAGGTTGTTCCTGATGGTGCGGAGAAAGTGCTTTGCATTCGCCTTTGCTGACATCTATTGGAATGAGGGATAATAAAGAAGAAAGTGACTTTTCAAACAGGTACTGCCCAGAAACAGACATATTCCAGAGCAAAGGTCCACCTGGTTCGCCAGCTGACTAGGCTCGTGGCTGCTATCTGAGCCCTACAAGGGGAGCTGAGTAATGCTGCAGGACCACAGGCCAGAACAGTTCCAATCCCTTTAGGGAAAATACTGCCTGGATCAAAGTCAGGCAGCCTAGAAATGCCTAATACAGGATCTTGGTAGTTACAATGAGATCACGGTCACAACAATAATTCTGCTGACTACTATCCAAGGAAGAAATATTTTTATACTTGTATAAAGCATTTGTAGATATAGTCTTCCATGGCTCACATCCTCCTCTCACAGAATACAGTAAAATACACATCCATTTATCACAGGAGTGTCAGGCTCATGTACAACATCTAAGCTCAGTAGCTGTATTATTGGAGGAACACAACCTGCCCAGGTGACTGCTGCAGAACATGGGGTGAGCCCTGACAGACTGCACAGGAAAACAAAGAAAACACACCACGTGCCTCCTAGTGCTTCTCAATGTGGTAGTAACATTACCACAAGGTGTCAGCACGGTAAGGGAAAACTCTGCTGATATTTCAAACCCCCACTCAGCAGCTCAATCCCTGATAAAGACAGTGTGAAAATTTATCCAGACAAGGACAGCACCTGCTAAGAGTGGAAGGTAAGGGGATAGCAACTTACTGCTGATTATTTTATGTCCAACACAACAGATACAAAAATGGTATCAGTGAGTAGCTTATCTTTTAAATTTTTGTATAGATTTTGGGCTGTACTGTAATATTTGGCCTATAAAGTAATATTTACCATGTTTGTGTTAGAGTTGGGTTTCATAAAGGAAACCTAAGTTCAGTGATTCAATTGCAATTCTGCAGCAACAATGTGGCTGCAATCCAGGCTGCAACATCTCCTTGCTTGCTTTATCTCTCTTGTCCTTCCTATTGTGCTTCCACAAACACACACTTCCATTCATTCTCCATTCACACTAATTTTAATGTCTCTACTTAGGAATCTCTTCATGAGGAGATCAGTTAACATTTGATTTTCCTACTTTCTCATAGATGGAGTACGAAGAAGAATATATAGAGGACTGAAATGTTATTTTTTATGCATATATTGAGTATCCAGATATAAATTCTTACAATGTTAGCAATAGTGTTTTGTTTTCAGGAAAAAGGCAATGAAGTGGCAAGAGTTTAATGCTACTCCAGCAAAGGGTGACTATAAAAGCAGTCTAACAGTCCTTATTTTTGGTGAAGACATTGGCTGCCCAGATACCTTTCACATTAATTGCAGAGGATTGGGAAGGAAAACAGGAAGTATAGGTTTCTAGGGAAACTTTCGTAAGTGCTTTTCAGCTCATTTACTGGAACAGAAGGATTCCCAAAATACCCATCTCCTGCTGTGAGCTAGATCTGGAATCTCCTGCTCAAAGGAGAAGCTGGTCTTCCAAACACAAATTCTCAGTGTTGTACTTTGCCACTAGCATCACGATAGCACAAGTTGCTCCTATAACAGAGTCCAGGTCTGTGATCTTACTTGGGCACATGCTGCCTGTTTAGGCTGTATCCCTAACTGACAGAGACAAATGAGTCAGAAAGGTTTACAATGAAGTGGAAAAAACTGATGACATTCAGAAAAGAGAGAAAAAGAAAGACATTTCATACAGGAGTTTGTATAACTTTAGGATTAATTTATTTCTGGATGAGTCTGCATTTGGATTTGGATGAAGGAACATTGGGACATTAAGGGGACTTTTCATAGGTTTAAGGATTATCTACTAACAGAAAACTTGCCATAAAACTCCTTAAGAAGAAGAACTTGCACTGGGATATTTCATAGCTCTATTCAGTTACTTCAGAACAAAACGCTCATTCTAAAGTTAGAAGCCTGCTTTTGTCCTTTTCCTGTCTCTCTGTTCCCAGACTAACAATGCTAATATGTCATAGCCATTATGGCTAATACACACATAATTTTATAATGCATGTAGTTCAAGAATCTACTGCCTACTTGCCTACATGAAGAACCTCAACAGGGAAATTAATTAGTACAATAGGATTCTACCTGCACACAGTGTTCCACAACAGGATGTGATCTCTTATGTGGTTTGCAGAGACGGCCAGTGAAAAAGCAGGCTTGGCAAAGGTCAAAATCGAGACACTTTAAACAGCGATACCTGTGAGGGAAAACAAAAGTATTTATTTACCTCCCCACAAGTAAGAACTTGGTGTAAGTAAGCTTGATTACTGGAAACCCAGATCCCTGGGTTCTGAAAAGCAGAGAAACATCTTTGTTACAATAAGGACTTTCCTCAGCATTCTTTGAATTCAAGTTATTTTGTCCAAGGGATTATGGGTTTTCTCCAAACCCACCAGTGGTTTTGCAGCATTGAAATGAGTCCATGGAAGAAACTGTTGTTCTAGCACCATTTCCCATTTTTCAGAATGCAGTTACAACTTCATATGCTTCTTATGCACCAGCTTACCTCTATTTGCTGCTCCCATGAAACTGTAATATTGACATTAGATTTGTAAACAAAAAACTAAGAATGCAAGAAACTAAACCTGCAAGCTTACAATTAATAATAATATAGTAATAGTAAAATGCTTTCCTGAGCATTCTGGTCAGAAGGTCATGGATAACATTCTTTTTATACCACTGTGCCATTTTATACCATTACTTAGATGACCAAGATGCTAAGATGGAAAACTTAACAAGCCAGTTAACACAATCGGTTACAGGAAAAATAACTAAGAAATGAGATACACAGGTTTAATTTGCTTTACCTTTGGACTGCCAGTCTACCTTTGGCAAGTTTTCATAGTCATGTCTGTGCTAGTGAGCTAAAGAGAGGTAGGATAGACTTGAGCATTAGACTGCAGTTGTTCTTTCTATCCCTCTTTTCCTGGTTAAATTTGATTATGTCTAAAGTTTGTTACTTAGTACATCAGTTACAGCTGGTAAGGTATGCAAACAATGGTAAGAACTAATTATGTGGATGCTAAAGACCACTGACATACCTGATGCCTGTAATGGGAAAAACTTTACAGACTCTGCATCTAGTGTGGTGAGAAACCATTTCAGTGGCTGATAATCTGTAACATGTAGGGAGCCACAGGAGAACAGCAGGCTCTGATCTCAGCCAAGACAGGAATTTTTCTTCGACAATAGCTGAATTCAGAACCTAGAAAAAATACATGTCTCAAGTTCATACATTCACTTGAAAAAAACTGGTGGTTCATCTACAATCTCTAATAAAAGCTCTGATATTGGATTTTGCTTACATAAATTTTCCATTCATGTAAAATGTTATTGGGTTCCAAACATTTTGGAATAAATGCAAGAGTCCTCAGTAGTATCGTACTGAGCATCTTTTGTATAGATACAAATCCTCCCATACTGTGACACTGATGATCAGCCCTGCTTCTTAAAAGTAGATACATGGGGATGTTATGTGGTGATACACTTGAAGTTTTAATCAATCAGCAACATTCAGAATAATTTCCCAGGACATCAGATTTTCACTCACCCCATGGAAACAGTCATGAATCGCAATTTCCACACAAGACAGAGTGCAGCCTTCTCCCACAATGGCTGGGATCTACATCAAGAAGAAAGGCTCAGAAACACCTCAATAAAAAACAGATGTTCCCATCATGCTCTGCTGTGATGGTGACAGCACACAGATGGTGAAGTATCTATAGCAATGCCATTTTACACACTTCTGAAGAAAGCCCGTTCATATTCATGCCATCAGTATGCAGTTTCACAGTTCAGGGTGTGTCAGAATGATTTGTTTCCAACTCACTTACTGTAATGGATCCACATACTATGTTTCCACACTATAATACTGAAGGACACTGAATTTAAATCTCAGAGGTCATTTTCAGATCCCATTTTTAGCACCGGTTCACCTGGAAATACCTGTATGCTAAGGCAACTTGCTGCAACTGCAAGTTATTCTAGTGAGTACAGATATCTGAAGTTTGGAGCTGCTTTAGGAACAGTTGTATGCAGCTGTTTCCAGGACCTCTAAGCTCAGGCAACATGAATGCACAGAGGCATTCACTAAGGCAAGTGGTTATTTTGAGAAAAGGGACAGAATTTGATTCTTTTACCTACTTTGCATGAGGGCTCCCTATGTCCACAGTGTCCTATTAACTTCAGTCCCACAATGTAATCAAATGTAAAAGGTATCAATAATGAGGGTTTTATTTTCTCCTAGGTTAGTACACACCTACAAAATCTGTTGTGTAACAGCACTGCAGTGACATTACCTGATTTAAGTCTGTTAGCAGGCTTCTCAGGGCACTAGGGGTAATCAAGGTCTCCTTCCCATCAGGGACAGCATAAAACTGGAAGAAAGCTGAAAATAAGGAAAAAAACCTGGAATCCTAGCAGAGCCTCAACTGTCTTCAAGCTATCTCCAAACTGCTATGGTAATTGCAGTCTAACAAATAAACCCCTCAAGGAAGTTTCACTTTATTATGTACCTAACAGGCTCTCGGTGACTGCTGTGATCATACTTCTTCCTACAGCGAGGGAAAGAGAAGGAAAGCAAGGAAGAAAGCAATGAACTCATTCTTACAACATTAGGTTAAAATATTTAAATACATTTATACAAGAAGTGCTCTATTTAAATTGTGAATTGCTAATTTAAAACTGTGGGGTTTCTGTTATTTTCTGCTCTGCAAATAGAATCTCTGCTAAACTCTACTATGACCTCTTCTGAGGCTCTTTATTGCAAAGATGGCTACAGATATTGACTGAAAAGCATTATTCTGCATCAGCCTTTCTCTACAACTAAGCAGTCAACATAATTTACTTTTCTCATGGCAGAGCTGAATTTTCTTTTAAAATAAAAGGACAATGGAAATTTTCCTCAATGTTCAGTATTTAAGGCAGTGTATAAAATCAAACATTTCCCACCTTTGTATTTAGCCAGTAGAGTGTCTCCTGAAAGGGAAATTAATGCAGCTGCAGCAGATCTAGTTTTGACATACCCTGTTCCAGATCTAGGAAAATTAAGTAAGTTACACTACATTCACTGAGAATATAAAGACTGAAACTTCTAAAGAATAGAATACTACTATGTAGGAAGAAAACTTCAGAACAAGTTTTTATATGTATAAATGTAACCAAAGTAACATTTAAGTAATATTTTATGTCTAGAACACTTTGTCACTGAACATAACTGCAGAGTTAACTGTTCAAAGATACCATGCAATCATAAAAAAAAAAATAACATCTCCTTCAAAGACTTCACATTCCAAGTAAAATGTAATTTTACATTTAAAATTTATGTCCTAAAAAAATTCTGCTCTTTAGTGAATTAACTCATTATTCACAAACAATACATAAGAAAAATACACTCTGTGAGCTGTTTCCTTATTATTTTCAGAAACTTTGCTATTAACTAAGTTGCTCAGTTTAGTTATGAAACATCAATTTTGCTTCATAATTGATAGATGAACTTTTTAAGCTTGAGAAAAATGAATAACGAAAAGTGACTGGCAAATTTCTGACTTGTGCATGGGTACAGCTCTTCAGAGGCAAATATGGATTCTTTTTTAGGAGTGTATCAAAATATCTTGGAAGTCAGAAGAACTACTCTGTAAAGTTGTTCAGAGAAAAAGTCAGCATGGGCTGGCAGAAGTCTGGATTTCCAGATAGTTTTGGGAATATTTGACCACTGTTTTTCTGACGTACCTTAGTGTCTCATATTTCTACAGCTGAAATACTCCTAGTTTTATACAAAGCAAACCCAATCAAAATGGGAGAGTTTCACACAGAAATGGTGTGAGAGTGGTAGAAACAGACTTAGTCTAGCAATACTTGGGAAGGGAGCTGTATGATCTTTAAGGTCCCATCCAAAAAACATTCTTTGACTCTGTGGTACTTCACAATGGATCTACATTTGTTCTTCTTCTCACCTGTCGTACATGGCAACCAACAGGCTTAATATGAATTCAGCTGCTCTTGGATCTTCCTGGACTGGTTTTTCTAATCTTGCCCTTTGGAACAGTTTCATCAGCATTCTAGAGATTTGCTGCACATTCAGAGAAATCCGCTCTTCCCTCTGCCTTTGTTCACTTGATAGGATGTGCTGAATCAGAGAAACGTCAATCAAATCCACTGTGGGAAAATTAAGGAAGAAATGAATGAGGATCCCTGCCTTTTCATGAATCAAAGCATGATTATTTTTTTATCAGAAATGCCTAGCTAAGACAAGTTTGTAAAATGAAGCTTAAAACAGTACATTGCATCAAAAGAAACCCAGTACCTTTGTGAACTGGTACTTCCACATTGACACAGAGCATCAGATAGATAAACCATATCAGGGCTGAGACCAGACTAAATATATTCATAGATGAGCATCCACAAATGAAAGAAATATGTCCAAGTCAAACAAACTAGTTATCTTCTCTGTGCTACCCTGAAGACCTCACTGGCAATATTGTGCAGTTTTAGCAACAGACTGTTTCAAAAGGAAAATTCAAGATTTCCTTGAAATTTAGCTCAATATGGAATTTACATCCAGTAATTTCAAAGTGAGATAGGTGACCAGGACATTGGTGCACAACTTTCTGCATGCATTGATTTCTCCCTCACTTCAAAGATGGGGAGAATGAATACTAACCAGGAGTTTTCTGGTCTATCATATTTTATTTTGCTCTCATTAATTCTTACAGTCCAGTCAATGCATTTTCAATAAGCCATGATTATTCCCAATAAATCAGCTCCTAAGAAACACATTAGAATTTGACTTTCCATGAGCATAATAATACACAGATAAATATTAATGTCAGTGATGTCTACATAGCAATGCTGCAGATTGTAAAAATAATTTGATTCTCTCATAATTTTAGAATTTCCACTGACATTCAAAAGGAAAAAAAATCAATTTGTATATGAAGCACTATCTAGATCTTAAGTGTTCATAATCCATTCTGAAACTCTAAGGTGGAAAATGAGAGAGAAAAGTAGCATAATAACTCATGGTAACAGCAATGCAAATTCTGTACAGATTCTCCTCCTGTAAAAGCATGGGATTCTCTTTGGCTACTAACACTGGCAAAGACTTTGTACTGAGCGTAGTTTTAGGGCTGTTCTGTACACGGAGCTCTGAACATCACTGAAGGCTTCTGTGAAAAAAAACAAACACACATTACAATAGAGTGGTTCATTCAAACCTAACTAAAAATCAAAACAGTCAAATCTGGAGTTTCAAGCTGATCAACACTCTGAAGGAAAATTTGGGGGAAAAAAAGAAAAACAAATTTTTTTTTTTCAAGTAACTTTGTGGGGTGAACAGTGTTCTTGTAAACAGTGACACAATCTCTTGTAAAAGTAGAATTTCACAGAGAGAGGACATCTGCTTCTTTGGGAATCAAGTTTATTCATAGATCAGAAAAAGGCCTATGAGGGTTATGCACTGCACATACTTTTAGCCAAGATCATAACGAAATAATATTTCTTCTGGCAAATAGTTTTTTTGATCAGAGATGCTCTTCTACAAGGAACAGTTTGTCAGTTTGCACAGCAGGGTTATTGTTTTGGATGCATATTGTTTCAAGCACTAAACAAATCTTCTGTCAAGATCAACATGTGGTACTCTTACAGAAGAAGACAAGCCATTTACCAGCGCAAATTACTTTTGACATCTCTGTTTAGCAAACCCACACAATCTGCTTGACTAAATCCCATACCCTTTTATGACTTCAGCTTATTTCTTTCACATCACTAAAGGATGTTTTTCTGAGTGGAAAGTAAGAGATGCTGACCATGACCTATACCTGATACTTTAGACACATACCTAGAGCTTCAAGACCAAAAACCAAGGCTTATTCATTAAACTTCAGAAACTAGAAAGGGATTTATCAGTTATCCTTCTGTCCTCAGAGACTCTTTTCTCCCTGTACTTCAGAGAGGAAGAGTTACACACAGTTGATTAAGGTTAAAGATAAGCAATAAATATGTATAAGTGAGTAGAAATAACTCACAAAACACTTCACCTGTTCAGTCTGGAAAGCAGCCAATCTGTGTGCAATGGTTTCCAAGAAGTACACCAGATTAATATTAATAGTCAGCAAATTATGAGCTCTGCTGGTTCCCAGATGCTGTATAAGCTATAGAAAGATGCCAATAACTGCTATAC
This sequence comes from Sitta carolinensis, assembly GCA_032173965.1. Lineage (NCBI taxonomy): Eukaryota > Metazoa > Chordata > Aves > Passeriformes > Sittidae > Sitta > Sitta carolinensis. The sequence goes on from CM063288.1 coordinate 26,055,720, forward strand.
CATCTGTTTAGTCCTGCTCTTGTCATAGTATATTTTGTGATATTATTTGGAGATGTAGTGTAGCATGTCATACAACGTGAAAAATGAGTTTTGACTTCCACGCATCATCAGTTCTCTTTCCTCAATAAACTGATCCAAAGCCCTTTTGAAAGCAACAGAACAACTCCCACAGTTTTCAGTAGGCTGTGGATTAAGTTCCAAATGCTTATTTTCAAATACAAATGCTAGAAATATACACGATTCAACTCAAACACCTTCCATGCACAAGATGATTTTCGAAGTGAAGGGAATCTGTTTTAGTAGCCATCTGCTACTTAATTCAAGTACATCCTTACAGACAAATTGTGGCCTCAAAGTAGGGCATTCTGTGCCTGTCAAGCACAGTTCCAGAATTAACTTGTGAGGACATATACGTAAAATAGCAAAGCATTTTAGAATTATTATTGATGAGAGGCTATTTAGGGACATTAAAATCTTTAATTTCCCATAGGAAGGGATCTTCCCCTCTGGACAGAAAACCACCATGTAATCATTCTGCTGTGGGTCAAATTTCACCTCAAGAAGTATAAATGCCCTTTGCTGAGAAGCTGACAAAGGAGCTCCTACTCACATAAAAGTGTGCTGATTCCTGACATCTTCAGATGGTTACCTGCTATTCTGCATTTTGAGCTATTTGCTCTGTTGCAGATGAGGTGTCTGCTGAGATTTTGCACTCAAAAAGGGAGCGTATGGCCATCCTTTGTGCCTATTCCAAACTATGGGAAAATACATAGCATTTATTATAAATTAGGGATCATGACCCTGTGTGCCTGACCATTCCATAAGCCAATGTGATAATGACAAGGAAGGTGCCAGGACAGATCCAACAATAAAGGTAGGACATTACAGCTGTGTAATTTGTCATTTACATGCTACAGCACAGAGATTTTCAAGGTGGCATGATTTCATTAAAATTCAGTTTCTGTTCAAAAAAGACACAGAAATGCCTCTTGAGAAGAGCTGGGGAAAAATAAGAAAATTCCTTACCCTGCAAATCTGGATCCATTTGAAATTTAGCAGATGGCATTAGGCATTCTATAACAAAACAAACCAAAGTGTAAAACCACATATACTAGACAGAGACATATCGAACCATTCAAATTAAACCTTTTAATCTGAACAATTCATTGGATGCATTTCAGAAATTACATTAAACAGAATTACATTAAACAAAATAGTTTGGTGCCACGTGCAGAGAAATGCCAGCAAATTGCAAGATCTCTGCTCAGCATAAAGTAGTAGTAATTCAAGTAACTGCAAAATTTTAGCAAGGCAAAACCACTCCTGAAAACAGTTTTAAGTACAGGAAATGAGATCTTTCTCTATTTAGAGCCCAGTGTTTACATGCAGGATTACTTTACGGTCCATAGTGTACAATTTCAGGTCACAGAGGGCATATCTACACCAGACTTTTCCCAAGATTCATTGATTGCAATTACTCAAAAGTATTGTCTAAAATTTTCGAGCAGAACTAAAATTTTAGGCTGAGCTGACATTATTTCTTATTGAGATGACATGGAAGGGGAAATGGAAGCTTAACCATGAATCTACTTATTTAAACAACTGTGAAAGCAAAAGTAGTTATGTCCCTGTAATAATGCAAACTGAATGTTTCAATTTCCCCTCAGGATTTATTTCACTAATGCTCCAAACTATTTTATATTTCCAATCACAGAAATATAAATATGAAATAACTGTAGTAACTATCTTTCAGCTAACACTGCAGTTGCAAAACACTAGGTATAATGTATCTAAGTCATACAAGATTCCAAAGGCCATCTATATGGTTTATTGTGCAGAACAAAGGGAAAGTTTGCTAAAATAAATAAAAATTACATAGTTTAGATAAAAACTAGATTAGTTGGAAATAATCTAAAACTTAAAGAATAAATTTGCTGTTAAATCTGAACTTTAAAAAATGTTCGCTTCTTACATTTTTTCAGTGAGAATCATTGATCATTTGTCATAAACTTGACAGAATTCTGGCCAATTATGTAGCATAAATATTCAATGATCTAAAATTACTGAGTCTATCATAAATATGCTTCTCAACATTTTAATTGGTGAAAGCTGCAACTTTGTGTTCCAGTCCCTAAATTTCAGTCATAACCTAAATTTAGATACTTAAAATACTAAGATACAGATTTGCCTTAACAGTCTTTTTCATTAAAGACTATAAAGCCACAGTTTTTACTGTAGTCCTTCTTTGAAATAAATACCATTATGGCTCTTTTCCACTATTCTATTTTCTTTCTTACTAAGAGTTCTGCAAAAATAGAGCTCTGCCCAGCATTTACATAGGCACATAAGTTTGCCTATAGATATATATTCATATGCAGTATATATGAAAATATGATACAACTGTTCCTAAAATAACTGCAGTAGTAGGAGCCTCTGCATAGCTTGACAGAAAAGTTCATGTACAGAAATCAATGAAATCAGAAGACACAGAGCAATGAATTAAACATAAGTGTTTGGTGGAAGCTATATGTACTAACTAGAAGGTAGACTTACAAACACACAGCTTGCCTCCTTTATTTTCTTAGTACCAGAGAAACATAAAGTAAAGAAAGTGGACAGGATGAATGTAAAAATATCCAGGTTAAACTCACTTAAACTAGAACTCATTAGAATCTGCTCACTCAAATAAGAACAGATCCACTGACTTACTGAGTTATACAGCATGCATAATCTATGAGTGCTTGATACTTACTGTAAGATGACCAGATCTCTATCCAGTACAGCACAATGTCTAACATTGCAATTACCCACATGGAAAAATACTCTATAGTCTTGTACTAGGGTATTCATGGTCTCAAAATTAACCATGTTTTTATGTGTTTTACCAAAGTGACCATCATTGTACAGCATCATATCTAGGAACCCTCCTTCCAAAAAGTTACAGAAAACATTATTAATGTATATACAGTCTACATTTTCATATACAAAACTCTGTGGACAGTCCAGATCTTGACTGCAGTAGGACTGTGTGGGTGAAATAAAGAGAATCTACTTTACTGTTAGCACATGAACACAATATGAAAGCAGAAGCAGTATCTGCAGCCCATGAAATCTGAAGTAACTTTGACCATTGACATACTATTTCAGCCCTTGTGTTGTATTTCAGTTACTTGTGTGCTTTAATAGTGAAAACCACTTAAGAAAACAAAGAAAAAAAATTAAATTATGTACAAATGTTCAGGAAATAAATTGTTACGGTTAACAATCCTGGTCTTATTAACTCATTATTTAACACATAAATACTCTAATGTGCAGAACAAGGATAGACTTTCTCTTGTCTCTTAGTGGAATGTGAAAGAAAAGTAACACTTGATTACTTATATGTAGTTTGTTTGCCTTATAAGTTCTCAGAATATGTACTTTAGCAAATAAAAAGCATTTTGAAGCATGCTACGTAATTAAATTAAAGCACAGAGAAAGACAAGCCACATGAAGTAAGGCAGAAACCTCCCAGCAGATCAATTGACTTGATCACAGAGACTTTTCTTCTTTTGAAATGAGACAACATATGATCAACATCTTAAATATGCATAAAAGAACCTACAATTACTTTTTTTCCCTGTGAAGGGCGAAAACATCCTATGTTTTGTTCGAACGCCAAAATTATTGTCTCCTCTTAAATAGAGTAGCTGCAGTTACCTTCGTCTCATTACTTACTAAGAGTCCAGAAGTCAGATGCCAGACAAGTCCAGTAGTTATACAGCAGTTAAAAGTTGACTTCAAGACACAGCTCTGAAGGATTTGCTTTTAAATTAAAGCTGTCACAACAAATGCCGAGCAAAGGCCCAGATCAAAGTATCAGGTAATTGTCTAAGCAGTCAAAACAGAGAACACTAATTAATTAGTAATAAATATCTTGAATTATTAAAGATAAAACTTCTTTGATCTTTGTTTCAAAGCTTTTTTTTATAGTTGGATTGCAATATTTCTAAATTCAGAGGCCTTTACTAAGCATCTCCCAGTTGCTGAGAAACTGTTGCTATAGAGACTGAAAATGAGGTAGAAACTGACACAGTAATGCAGAAAGCACAGTGTGCTGTAACAAAGAGTTGGGCATCTATACAAAGAAGAAAAACAGTAAGCCCTAGTGGTAATGTCCTAGAACACGGATTTTTCAGACCAACCACAAAGCTCTTCAGTACACCCAAATGCTAGGGTTTATGAGGAGTCTATATATAGCATTTGTAAGACATATACAACTTAAAGCCCTTTTTCATAAATGTCACCATAACACCCAGGTAGTAGGAGTCATCAATACCATGAATATCCTGCATACATAACATGACTTAGAGACTTGTGAAAAAACGTGTCCCAGAAATTGCTTATTACTTATAGAAAACCCAAACTTACTGATGACTAAGTCAATTGCTGTTTTACAGCTGTAACCAACTTTGAAAATGTTACCATAATTTAGCTTTCCTATTATTTTTTTCTTTTTCACCTAAACAAAAGCTAGGAAATAAAGCTTTTCCATTCACTTAGTCTTCCATGAGGAAAGACCTGAATTTCCCTGCAGACCACTAGGCAAATCCAGTTAGAATAATTTAGGATACACAAGACATCCCAAATAGCTTTTTCTTACTGCTCCCAGCATCTGAGAAGTTTTTAGCTGGTGACTCAGAAGTCAGATAAGCCTGCTTATATCTTGCAGGAAGAGTTATTTTCCCTCTCATTAACAGCTATGCAGCGTTGGTGCTTGAACTGCAGTTTGTTTGAACTATCTCCACAGGTAAAATAAAAGAATTCAAAGAGTAAGATTGCTAAAGCCTATTCATGTAGAAAAAGCCCAAATGTAAATACACATTAGAGAAGCTAACTTTTCTATCTTGGAGAAGGAATTATAGAAAAAACAGGTAGTTTGCATAGACTACTGGTAGCATCCCTCCCTGCTATTCTCTCTTGAGACATCTGCCTCCAGATGCTCCTCAGAAACTCAGCCAATCTTCTGTGCATACACTACTGGAAACTAATTCCCTGGAGGCCACTTCCTCATGAAATGAATGGTTCCTAACCCCTCTCTTCAAGACTTTTCACAACACCAACTTCTACAATTTCCATGTGAACTTTCCCATGAAGATACTTACAGTAATATCTCAGTTCCTCTAAATGCTGCTTCTCCCAAATACATTTCACATAGAACCCCATATTCTTCCAGATCCCTTTTGATATCCCAGCTTTCTGGAGCTTCTCTTTCTAAGACCAGTGAGACATCCCTCCTAGTTCTGTCCTAACCTGCCAGTAACTTCAGAGCTTGAACCTCCATTTGAACAGAAATAATGAATTTATTGCAACTATATGTAACTAATTCAAATAACGGGAAGCTTTCTATTTTGTTTTTAAACATATCTGATAAAAAATTAGAAAGTACAGTAACATTTCATTAACACAGTCTCCATCATTTAAGACACCAAAGATGCAAGTAAAAGTGGTTCTTCAACAATTCTGTTTAAACAAGAATTATGTTTGACTTAAAACACATGAGTTTCTCCTGAAACTCATGAAATAAATAAGAAAAACATGGAAAAAAAGACAAACTTGTCACTAAGGAGATGTATAAACATATTTTTGTGTTAAAAATCAATTTTGCCTAAGAAGATATTTTATTACAAAAGTACCATTTTTCAGTACCTCTAAAAAAAGATTTGGAATTCTAAAACTTCTATTCTGTATGTGACAGTCTTGCTCAAAATTTTCATATGAACATTTTAGGCATTAAACCATGTTTTTGCAATAGTTTATTGGTCTGAAGAAATAAGTGGTTGGATGAAAATGAAATCCTAGACTCATTAAAATCAATAGGAATTTTACTTTGGACTACAGGTTAAAAATGTAAAAATATTTCAAAACCATTCACACCGGTTTCAAAATATTTTTCAACCTAGCTATTTCCTGGACAAAAGCTACAGCAACGCTTACACTTTATTTAGTTTGCTCTTTTGAGCATTGGAAACCTTATTTTAATATGGGGATTTCCAGCATTTTCTCCTCCAGACAACTCTAGCTAAAGTGACCCAGTAGGCAAGGTTTCCATATCTGTAAAAAAAGCAAAAACATGAGCTATTTTTGCTAGCCTCCTAAAATACTTCCAGATGCAACAAGATAAAGCAGGGCACTTTGGGAATACTTGAACACCTGATACTAATGTCACAAGAGAAGGCCACAATTCAGCACATCGCTGCTAGCGGTGGGAAGGCTTCTGCTCAGCATTTAATGCTGACACGAGAGGAATGGGACAGCTCTACAGAACAGCAGTGCCGTGCAAGTAGAGAGCAGACAGGGAAGGACACTCTCATCTAATTGGGAATTCCCTGTCTGGGTTAAACAAGGTCATGATTAGCCAAATAATTAGATTCTGCATTCATCAAGGATATGTTATCGTGTGCGTAGTCCTTCCCCAAGAAACAAGCATGGATAACCAAAAGGCTTTGTGCTCAGTGGAGACTCTGGGCATTTAATTCCAAATAGTTTCCCCATTCTTCAGCCTATCCTTAATGGAGAACAACAATTCATAGCACAGAAAGGGCTGGATAAAAGTATGGAAAAAATCTGAAGGAAAGGAGAAAGAAAAACTAGGGAAAAGGCCTGTAGGAATGAAAATTAGAAAGAAATAGCGAGAACATTGGAAAAGTGAGGGAATTTCACAACTTGAAAATAGAGAAAAAGTGAAAAAAAACAAAACTAAAACTTGTGTTTAAGTTAAATGCTTTATTTAACTTAAATGATTTAGTGTTCATCTGTTCTTATTTTGATGAATGAGGACAGAGAATTTGAAAAGCAAATTAAATAGGAAAAGCAGCAGAGAAACACTTGGGAGAAGATGTGGAGTTTTTATTCTGCTTCGTATGGATGCATTTCATTTATTTCCTTTAGTGCAACGAGTTTTTCCTAAAGGGAAGAAAAAGAACTTTTAATACCACCCATTCTTTTAATCTCCTCTAATTTCTAGCACAAACTTAAAATACGTTAAAAAAAAGAATTCTTACACATTGCTAGTATGACTGAAGATCACAAAATGTGATTAAAGCTAGAATGTAGAGTCCAGGAACAGTCTTTTAAAATATTTCAATAGTATAAGTAAATTCTTTTTGTCTCACTAAGTGAAAAGAAGTTCATGATGAAAATAGTGCTCAATGATTTTGTATTTTCTGAAAAATTCCTCATTCTAGTAAGGTCTGGCCTTCATTCATGCAGAGTAACAGCCATAAAAATGCCAAAAGATATGTCTTCTAGCATAGAAATACTCTGAACACCACACCAGCAAAATCAACATAGAATGTAGACAAATTAAATGAATGGCAATATTTTTGTTTTGCACAAAACCTGCAGAACTTTGGAGTGCAAATTCTACACTTACATAGGTAAACTTATTTTATCCTCTCATTTTTGGGCAGAAGAACAGTTATCTGTTCATTTCAATACACAAATACTACCTTACACTTATAAATACCTGGTCTTTACCACGCATAAGTGCACATGTGCAGTTTGTACATCTAACACTTAAAGGTCTCGGTGTTCAAAGTTGTATCACGACGTGCCCATAGGTGGCAGAATGGGCATACATGAGATTCAAGGAACCCTCACCTGAACCAGCTCGTGGGATAAGCGCCCCAGAACTTTTTGGGTCACTTCATTAATTTCTAAGTCTGTCACGACTTTCCAGTTACCATTCTGGAACCTTACTGGCATAGAGAAGATAATTCCTTCAGGAATGCAAAACTGACCTGAAGAAGAGGAGGAAAAAAAAAATTACAAATCCACGTTATTTCTGATTACATCCTCATCAGTGTCAACAGTAAAGTCCTACAGACTTGCAAAAGTGTACAACTATAAGACCTCATTATAAATGGAAACTGCCTTTTTCAATCTACAGTTCAAAAAAGAGGGTCCCTTTTACTGTAACTTAGTTCTCAGTCTACTTTAGTTAGATGTGCATGAATCATAGCATCAGATGGGTTTGGGCTGAAAGGGACCTTCAAAGGTCTCTAGTTCAACCCTCCTGCCTTGGGCAGGGACATCTTCAAATGTATCTGAGCCCCATTCAACTTGGTCTTGAATGTTTCCAGGGTTGAGACATCTCCCACCTCTCTGGGCAGCCTGTTCCAGGCTTACCACACTTATCGTAAAAAAATTCATTATATCTAATCTAAATTGACCCTCCTTCACTTTAAATCCATTACCCCTTCTCTTGCTGCAACAGGTCCTGCTAAAACATTTGTACCATCTTTCTTATAAGAACTTTTAAGCACTGGAAGGTGCTATAAAGTCTCTCCAGAGCCTTTTCTTCTCCAGACTGAACAACCTTAACTCTCTCAGTTTGTTTTCATAAGAGAGGTGTTCATCGCTGTGACATTTTGTGTGGCCCTCCTCTGGACCATCTCCAACAGGTGTCTTTCTTGTGTTGTAATAACACAATTCCTGTATCAGTTGTACATCTTAAAAAAGGGGAAAAATAATTTATTTCATAAGGGTTAAATCTCTGCTGTGAAATATTCCATTTATTGGTTTAAATAACTACACAGGAACACACTTTCCTAGCCTAGGCTCTAAGAACTATAAAGAGTTCTTGCACAAAACACATACATCAGAAAAGCCCTTAAACTAAAAGACTAAGAGATCATCTGCAAAAAGATAATATTAACCTAAAAGATGCCTGTAAAAAGTGAACATTATCACAAACTCTGTTAGACTTGGAAGTTCTTATGATGAAACAAACTGCTAGCCTCACCTGATTTGTTTTACAAGTTTTTTTAAAATGAAAAATATTGATTAAAAAATAACATTATAGATAGGGAAAAGCTATTATATGCAAGGCAAAGCTACAAAAGAACATGTGAAGCAAAAATAGCTTTACCTTCACTAAGTATTCCCATAGAAATGATCTCCTGAGAAGGAGAGCCATGGTACCAGTATCGCAGTACTGTGGCTATGGCATGAGCAGGTAACATTCCTGCACAACGGGACACCCGGGAACTCAGTGTGCTCTGTGCAGACAGCAATTCTGAATGGATCCATCCACTACCAACCAAAAAATGGAGAAAAAAGGGGTGAAAAACTAAGATGACTGCAGGAAGAGTAGTTTCCTAGAGAAAAAAAGAACTAAACCCGAGGAAAGTAAATAGTCAAAACTTACTCAAACTTCACTGCTGAAAGCAAAGCATTTTTACAGACAGAGAAAAAAAAAAAGGCCTAAGAAAAAAGTAGCTTAAAAAGTAACAAGTCCTACTTTCCAATGAAGTTAGGTCATTTACGCAAGTCATAACATCTATTATTATTGTAATTTATATTTTACATATCGTTTAATATTTTATATGTAATTTATATATTGTTGTCTTCTGTAAGAACCCAGCCATGAAACTGCCTGTGTGAGGCTCAGTACAAGCCTAGAACAGAAATGTCTGCTCTCCAGTAAATGCTAAGTCTAGACCAGAGTGGGAGCTCCAGATACCCAGGCCTGGGTGTATGTCACATCTGCTGCCCTCCCACTGCACCCACCCTTTCTCTGCTACTGTTCTTTCCACAGGAAGCTATCTATCTGCCAGGTATCCTTTTCACATATATTAACAAATCATCTGTTCTGGGAAACTGACAACATTAGTATGCTTAGGCTTATTCCATGTAATTCAGGTACAGATATCCGTTTAATACTATTTCAAAGTTCCTTCATGCAAACTAGACACCAAAGTCACTACCTGAACTTCCATTACTTCTTATAAACTGCACATGATATAAGAAAAACCCACTTAAAATATAGGAAAAATATAGTTACAGACAGAGTTGGAAGAAGAGTCAGAACTATGTACAGCACTAGGAACTAGCCAACTTCTTTTGCAGATGGAGTACTTCAACTTGTGTTTTCCTTTATGTACAGTGCCAATCAGTAAAGAAAAATCTTGAAAAAAAATTTCTTGATGTTTTATTACACAGGTCAGAAAAACATGGATTAAAAGCAGTTATTTAGTTTTACTTTAAAGAAATAAATCTGTACTCTACCTATCATAAATCAAATTCAACAAAGGACGATGGAAATTAGGAGGGCCCCGAATAGCACAGTCATATCCGTAAAGTTTTGCATGTGACAAATCAATGTAGTTAGACCCAGTAATATTGCCCCAAACAATCACATCTTTAATTCCTGTAACAAAGGAAAGTGAAGAGACAAATACTTTCAGAAAAATGGGCTTCAGAAATCCTTTTCAAAATTAATTATTCAATCTGCGCCCTGCCTTGCCAGCAGAAATTATTTGATCTGAAAAATGCAACCAAGTTCTCCATAACTTATGAAACCTTATCACAGGCTGAAAAAGGAGCTTTAATTTATATAATGTTAATGCAAATAACAGTCAAAATCTAGTAAATATTTAACTCTTAAAACATTAACAAATCATATTGCAAATATTCAGCAACATTCCTTTTAAAATCCTTTAAAATATATAAACAATAAAAACGATCATTAAAAAAAACACAACTACCTGCTTTGGTGCAAAAGAATTTTCTCAAATAACCTGCTGATAGGCTATTCAGCCTATTAACTTACTTTTCTATTTTATTAGGCTCCAAAATACCTATACTTGTCATCAATGACCAGTTCTAGCTATGCAACACTTACAGAATCCCGATACTGAGCAGACTATCAGAGCACACCTTTGCTCTGCAGTGCAGAACTGTGCAAATATAATGAAGCTATAACAATGGACCTGAAAATGAAAGTTAATTAACCTCAAAATAATACTACAACACAGTTTTACTTTGCTCTCATTATCTGCACAGCAGTATGTTGTCATGTTTATTCACAGCACCAAAACAATAATGCACTACAGAGTGCAAATACAATCTTGAAGTCCTAGTACCCAATCTGCAGAATAATTGCCTTCCTTAGCATACTTCCAGCATGAAATACACACTAGAGTGACAGGGCTACATCTCAAGAGCAAGCAAAAGACACTCTGGCATTCTGTACAGCCAAGAAATGCAGTGGGTGCACCACTGTGTATTTCTGCGTGCACATCAACTGTGTTCTGGAATGAAATACATACTCCCAAAGGTGCCCTGAATTCCCCAAATGCTACATAAACATTCACCTGCTGTGTTCATATCCAGCTTCCTGGCCAGCATGGCTTTAGCTGCACTCTCCCAGGATGTTGCAATGGCAATGATATTTTTAGGCCTAATGGATGGGGCATATGTCTTTAACATTGTTGCCTTAAGGTTTGCAAAGGTTTTTCCTGATGAAATTACTTTGACCTCACTCTTGGCATTCTTCTCAATCAAGGGAGCATACACTTGGCAGATCTCACTCACTTCTCTGATGTAGTTCTCAAGGGATTGGACTTCAAGGTTGAAGAGGACATCATCAAGAACAATGATAATATCAGCGTCAATAAAAGCCTGATCTACTCTTGTGTGCTCTGAAATACTGCGGAGAAGTGGGAATGCCATGTCTTCAGCTTCCATCACAAGACTGTGAAGAACTTCCTTAAACTGGTCAGTGTCAAGCAAATGGATACTGATTTCTGTGGTCATCCCAAACACTTCTCCATTTGCCAACAGAGGGATCAGATGATAACAGATTGGAACTGAGGCACTGGTAAGAGAGGATGTAGAAAAATTACAGTTAACAATGAACCACTGCTTGTTTGGAAGTATTGCTTAAACAAAGGTGTTTATTTTGTACTTGATTACATTTAAAGATACTGCTAGTTTGACTCCTTTACTGCTCTTTTTGTCATTTTAGCAGGTTAAGAATTAAAACAGTTGGGTCCTCCTTTCATTTGAAGGCTCGTCCATCCTGTGCATTTCAATCAATGCCACCACTTAAAAATTTATGTTTTTATAGAACCAAAATTTTTTAAGGTGCTCTATTAGGACTACTAGAAATACAGGAATTTCTAAATGTAAACCTGTAAGAGACTTTATCAACTCTAATATTTCCAACATTTAATGCAAGACAGTTGCACTATAAAATTTCTAGCTTATTTTGTAAGTACTTGCTTTTCCCTAAACTGATCTGAGGTCTAAATGATGCCTGTTCATACCCCTCATTTGAACTGGTGTAAAATGTAACAAAACAATAAATTATTTCTAAGTTATATACTAATTGCTCATTGTGAGGGGTGCAGAACCCAAATCAAATCATCAAATTACACGGATCTGTGCTTAACTTCAGAAAGTTACACCTGTCATATGTGATAGGAGAAAGTATTCTTCTGAACAGAGTAAAAGTTCACAGGTAGTCTCTTCACTCTCACCTAGTAATCCAGATTTGTATAGGCTTGATAAGACTTTTAATCTCTTCATCCTCTTTTACAATTTCAAGATAAGCTTGCAGGTTCTCCTCAGCAATGTCTGACATTTCCTCACTCAGCATCATTGAAGTGATGCCATAATATTTCTAAGAACAAAAAGGATGATCTCTAATCAAATGGCAGTCCAAACCAAACAAGGTAACATTAACAATAGCTTTATTTTACATTTGAAGGAGGAAAAAGGAACAACAATGTTGAAAAACATGGGTTTACAGTATTAAAGGCAGCTTATTACCTGAGCATATTCCAGAAAATCATTAAGTCCTCCCAGAAGCTGACCCTTCCCTCCACGGTCCAACAGTTCTCTCCAAATGATAGGACACTGTCTGTGTTCCCATCCATTTGTTTCACAAATGTCATGAAGCCACTGCTGATGTAAACAGCCCCACCAGATCTTTTAATTCGTTACATTTGATAACATTTAAACATTACAGCTACAAGCATTCTTACAATTTCCTCTCAATATACAATTAAAAGGTGCTTCAGAATTTATGTACCAGTGGGTACAAAATGGGGGAATAACACAAAACAAGGTATGGTGATACACTGGGATAGCTCACCTCAAGGTCTTGATTTCACTTAGTTGTCTTAATGGTACACAAGACATCAATGTTGTGAAGCAGTGACTAATCTGAGGATTCTTACTCAGCCACAGAAGGTAAGTAAGGTGAAGAGGTTAATTTCTTTTCACTTAACTGTTCGAGTTACTTGGTGGAGGTGTCAAGCAAAATATACGAGGTAATAAATACCATAGCACTGTCTATCCCATGGAGTAAGACTGCAGTTTTTTCAGAGCCTTATAGGCAGCATGTCTACACCATAATACTCAGACAGACCCATCCACACTGTAAACAAATATGTGATATTTAACTTCATACTTTCACTGTAATCCAAAGCCCTTGAATGCCATAAAGGCTCTGAAGGTCTATGCAATCACAGCGAGCTAAAGCTGCTTCTCCAGCACCTCTATCCACATAGCAAACCACTAATAGAAGAGAAGAAACACTACAGATAAGCATATTTCTTGGTTTGTAGAGCACTGAGGTGCCTACCAGCGACTTGGTTTATGATCCCTTACCTCCCACTTGTCAGGGTGCTGAGTAATCTTGTGAACCCTGAAGCTGGGCAAGTTAGTCTGGAGATAATCAGCCAGGAGTTCAGCTTTGGCATAGTAAGGGCAATTTGCCTTACCTGTGAAAAGAGCAACAGCAGCAAAATTGGATGATTTTGTCATTCACTGATAAGGGCTTAAAAGACCAAACGTTGTTTAATGTGAGCCAGCTAAGGAAGGGTAATTCTGCAGGTGAAACAGATTCTCGAGCCAGCGTCCCAGGGGCCAAGGAGGCCACTCCTGGGGGACAGGGGCAGAGAGGCTGACGCCTCACCGACAGGATGAGGGGGGCCGGCTGAGGCTGCGCGCCGTACCGACACGGCTCCCGGAGAGCCGCAGAGACGGGCACGGGGCTCAGCCCGCAGTGAGGGGCGACTGCTGCATGCACGGCGAGCTGCCCCGCCCGGCGCCCCGGTCCCGGTACAAGGTGCCGGCGCTGCCCCGCCCGGGTCCCCCGGTCCCGGTACGAGGTGCCGGCGCTGCCCGGGGCCCGGGTCCGCCCTCACCCGCCACCACGAACTTGGCCATGCGCGCGCTGCCCTCCCACGGCCGCTTTGGCGTCGCTTAGCAACGCGGCGCGCTCCGCGGCAGTTTGTCCCTCGGCAGGCGCCGTCCGTCCCGCGCGGCCCGCCGGGAGCTGGCGGCGCAGCGGGCCCGGGGTCACGGCGGCGCCGCCGCGTGCGAGGGAGCAGCGGCCGCCGGGAGCTCCGGCCCGCAGAGCCCGGCCCGCGACAAACCCGCCGGTTCTCCCGCGTGCTCCGAAAGACCTCTGTCCCCGCGTACTGTTCCGCCCTGCTGGGCAGCGCTCTCAGGGCCAGCAGGAGGTGATTTCGAAACCAGCAGCTTCTCCCCGGCGTCGGGAGAGCGAGCGCTCGCGGGCGTGCCGTGGAGGCGGCTTTCCCGTGGGGCGGCGGGCAGGCAGGCAGGCAGGCTGGCGGGCGGGATCCCGTTATTCGCTGCTGAAGGCCCGCAGGGACCCTCCAGAGCCCTGTCGGGAGACGCGTGTGCTCGGGGAAACGTCCTGTAGGAAAAGACCGCTTCCCAGCACAGCTGTCAGGTAGAGCAGCAAGGAGGAAGCAAGAGTTGATGCCCGGGCTGTCCATGTGCTGAGATGTTTGCCTGAAATGTAGAAGACCAAATAAAAGCCTCTCTGGAAACCATTTTCCGGGGATCTTTTACCAAATCTTCTCCCTTCCTGTAAAAGTGAGCAGATTTGGCAGTTGAAACTGTGCGAATTGAAGGGCTGGTAACTAATCCATAATTTTCAATTGTTTTTACAGATGAGTGATCTTGTGCAGTTTCTCCAGAACTGTTTCCACTGGTAGAATGTCATCGGATCCCTTACTTTGAGTTCGCGTTTCAAATCTATTCCTGAGGCATTAGCAGAAATGAATAATAAAATGAGTTATTTGTTAAGTACTGCTAAATGTGTCCATAGGTACAGTTCTCTGCTCACTCCGAAACCTTCAGCAACAACAAGAAAACACATTTTATGGATTGGCAGATACGGTGATCCCTTAGGAAATGTGAACTTCAGGAAATTACTTTTAAATATTTTGCCTTCTCTGCATGGATCATCTCTTCGATTTCTATCTCAAAAGACAGATGTTTATAGCACGGGTGCAGAGGCTTTGGTGAGTGAGAAGGCTTCACAGAGCTCCTTGGAAGTTGAAAAGTTGGACAATTCTGGGAGTTTCAAACCGAAGCATGTAGTGGATCCCAGTGACCCGTTCTTTACCAGCCTCCAGAAATGCACGTGCCCTTGCGATGCGCTGGACCTGGCTGCGGAGGCGGCTGTTTCTATTAAGCACTACACAAACTCTTTGACCACGGCCTGGAGGCTCTTCAAGAACCTGTCGGAAGAGCAGCAGCGCTACGAGAAGCAGCTGATCTTTGAGCACGCCACGTTCGCCAGGCTGTGCCAGCAGCTGCTGCGCCATGCGCGCAGGATGACGCGCGGGGACCTGGTGTTCAGCCTGCACGCCCTGGTGAACCTCGGCGTGCCACAGAACACGCTCCTCGTCCAGACCTTGGTGAGAGTGTGCCAAGTAAGTGTGAACATCCTTCTCTGAAATTCGGGCTGAATTACGAGTGGGTAATTCTGGGAAGCTGTGCAGCATCAGGGAGAGTTTAGTCTGGTTTAGTCTGATGTTCCTTGGAAACAGTTCCCATAATTCATTTGTGTTTGATGCTAATTTCTGTAACTTTTGAAACCACTGCCTGGTTTCAGATTTAACAGAGGGGAGAAGTCTCAAAAATCATTACCCCTTTCATATATCTAAGTTTGACTGATGTTAGACCTTGTGGGCTCTGCGGAATTAAAGCTCGTAAATTGACTTTTGAGGGGAAAAAAAAATGGCAGGTACGGATTAAGAGTGGTCAGTTTTTCTTTTCTGAAACTTTTACTGGTTTGAAGTAATCCGACACTGTCCAAACTTTTAACAGGAGAAGCTCAATCAACTTGATAACCGATGTATCTCAGTTTTGGCAACTACTTTAGCAGGGATGGATAAAGACAAGAATGTGAGCGCTCTTCAAGCTGGATTACAGTGAGAAAAATATATCTTTCACGTGTCCTTTGTATTTAAATGTTGTTAGAAATCATTAAGGGTACGTCTGCACACAAAATACATTCTGTGGTTTTAGGATTTAAATGATCACATGAGATAAGAGCTGTGTTAGTGAATTTTGGCACTGCCTTCAGTTTCAAAGAGGAGGGCATCCAGTGGTAAAGGGTGCTAGACTGGTCTGCAGGGGATTTTGTTCTGACTGCAGCTCCACCAGTGTATTTTTTTTGTGATGTTGATCAAGTGTCTTCACATACCTATCCCTTTTTCATCTGTATGCAGACAGGAGGTAATGAGACTGTCTTACTTAGGGACCTGTCTGATTTTTCACGATGGAAAGCATTATTTAACAACCTGGGAATATTTTCTTGCAGTTTAGTAAGTGGAAATTCAGATGAAGACTAGTTGTGTCCAGCAAGTCCCTCTGTGTAGTGATTTATCAGAATAACTTCTTTGGCATTTTTTCTGGGCCTGTGCGATTTATGTGTGTAACCAATCTGCTCAGTCCCATGAGATTGATTTTACTGAGACTCTCACATAGCTTGCCATGGATTAGTACTTTTGACCCTGTATCACGTTCTGCTTTGAGAACGTGGATGTGATACACAAAAACCAGGTTCTCCTGGAAGCGCAGATACACAGTTCTTAAAAGTTGGTGGAAAGCAGCAGTCCCATCTACAGTTTTCTGTCCTGATGTCTGGAGCTCTGGCTCATATGCAAGGTTGAATTTCACACCAGTGTACTGCCTTAGAAAGTGACACTTCCTATTTTTGTAGGTATATTTACCTACAGGTATAGGTATATTTGAGGGTGGTTCAGACATAACAATTACAGTACCACCACTGAGCCAGAAAAGGAGGTGCTAGGAGTGCACCTTCATCCTGTGCATATGATCTCTGTGTTATCTCCTACTGTTCAGCCCATAGCACTCTGTTTGGTTTTACTCCTCACTTGCATCCATTTGTTGTCTGTGTCCATTCCTGAGTTTCCTGTCTATTTCAGAACTTGCCTTGCACATCAGTTATTTAAAGATAAAAATGTTCAATTTTCTTTTTCTGCAGAAGGATGTTAATTCCTTAAGGCTTAACACCACTCATATTTGCACTGTCACATGTGCAGTCTGGACAGGTGCCCCTGCTGTTAAGTGTATCAGCAACAACATTCATCTATCGGGATTAACATTAAGAAAACATTTATAATTGTTTCCATATGTAAAATATCTGTACCGCAGCAACATCATGTAGAGTTACGTCAGCATTTCAAAAAAGGAAGATGGGAGAGAAGAAGGGAATTGCAGCTTTAACTTGGGGGGTACAGCAGTGAAGAAGAATGGGGGTACTTACCTGTTTCTGCTGAAATGAGGAGAGCTCCTGTGTGTGTGTTTCTCCATCAGGTTACTAGTGGAACAGCGTGTTTCAAGTATCAGAGACATCTTTGTTCTGCAAAATCTGATGAAATGCCTGGGAAAAGATGTTCCAGTTTTTCTGAAAAAGAAATTAGAGGTAAAGTTAGTTGGAAGCTCATTTTTACTCCCACAAAGCCCGTGTTCTTGCATCATTTGTAAATTGTGTATGGTTCTTTGCAGGCACTGAAGGAGAAAATGTAATAGAAAGGTAACTGTATTTGCTATATGCATCATAGTCCAGCTATATCTGTAGGAAGACCATATATTTGGAAGCTGGTAACAAAAGGAATTGAGGCAGTAAAACAGCAGTGCCCTTACCTCTTTGAGTTGGCCACATGGTGTTTCATAGAAGTGCTTACAGGCTGTTTCCTGATTCCCTTGCCCAGCCTGTGGCTGATGATGAGGTGACAGAAAACTGGTCTGTGATGGGGCTGTGTCCAGTAACTGTACAGGGCAGGAGGACTGGTGGGAGTGAGATGCCAGAACTCCCAAGCTCATGGTCTTGTTTTTCTATGTATGTGATAGATCCCCTAGGAAATACAGTGGCTGGGAACAGGCTGTAGGTTTTATGGCAGGATGTACTGGGTTTTGTCCCCTGATTTAAAAACCCTTTTGGGAACCTTCTTTCAAACAGGACCTGCTAGTGTTTTCATCGCATAACCGAAGGGCTCTCATGTCAGAGGTTTTAATAGCATTCATGAAACATCATAAAACTGAGAGGAAAATAACATTTGCACTTGTTAACTAAAGGGAGCACTTAATTTTCTGAGCCCACAGGGTACTATTTTTTTACAGGGCAATTTTTTATCATAGATGCATTTTATATTTAACATCTGATATGTATACAGTAAAAATACTCTATTTTAACAGCCAGTATAATTTGTAGTTTCATTTTTACTGTCATTTATATCGATCTATTGATGGCTTTGATAAATGAAATATACTTTCTGGCCTCAGAGCTGACCCTCTCTGCCTCAGTCCACATTTGTAGCTGGGTGTTTGTATAAAATACAGACCACTCACATACTGTTGAATCACTTTGTAGGCTTACAGCTTTCATGCACGTGCAAAACCATAATTGGACTACTATGAACTTTTAAGTTAACTGTGTCTGTTTTATTTCTGCTACTTTCTTAAGAGTCGGTAGAAGATGTGTATTTGCAGTGTTTGGAAATGATCTTTTCAGAGATTCTTTTCTTTTAACGTAACCATATGTTCCAAATTGCTGGAAACTTGTGTAGTGACACATTTCTAGAGCACTTGACCTGCTATAATTGTGTATTAAGAAATTGACAGTCATTATTATATGCTTTTACTGGTTTTTGCTTCTTTTTCTTTCATATAAATCTGAACTAAGGACTTTGTGAAAGTTTTGGTGATAAAGTCTTCACCAGAAA
Source organism: Sitta carolinensis (assembly GCA_032173965.1). NCBI lineage: Eukaryota > Metazoa > Chordata > Aves > Passeriformes > Sittidae > Sitta > Sitta carolinensis. The sequence goes on from CM063288.1 coordinate 26,074,562, forward strand.
GCAATGATAATATACCTGAAGAATGAAGGATTTAATAAACTCTGGTTCACTTTAGATGGCAGTTGTGAGAGAAATAGACGGTTTGACTTTTCCGAATGCTCTGCGTATGTTTTTGGCTCTTGCTGCAATGAATTATTGTTCCCTTCCAATCCTGAATCCCTGCAGTAAAAAGATCCAGGGTAAGAAAAATATGTTAATTAAATTTCCCTTCCTTATACCAAATTCTTCCTAATTATTGTCTCATCTCCCTTTTCTGATTTCCTTTAAAACTCAGGAAACATCTTTGTTTTACAGGATATTATGTGGAGCCATTTGACAAGCAGCAGGACAGAAAATTACTGATCAATAATAAAAGCAAATAGCTCTTGTCATCTCTGCTCTTCTTAACATTTATCTGAATTACATATTTTTCTTTATATTTTTCTGTACACAGGATTTAAGGAAAAGAATTTAATTTTAGCAAAGAAAAGAGATTTCAAATAAATTTTTGTAACAAATCTGAATTGGAATTTGACAACTTACAGGATGGATTGGTGACTTAGTGTGATTAGTTGGTAAACTAAAGGGAAAATAGCATTTCCTTGATTACTGGATTTAATTATTTGTTACTGCTAAATAATTAACCTCATGCTGTAGCCCATAATAATATTAAATGAAAATGAATGCTTTTACCTCTCTATATACCTTTCCAATACATAGCTTGAGTATATGTATCTGTTGATACAGTATCAGTATCTGTTGATTCATGCTTAAAATACAGAATAATTTGTGTCTTCTAAAGCATTAAGGTAGCAAAATAGCATTCTTAATAGAAATGACCCAGAAGCATTGAGGCTGCTTGTACAGTCTTTATTTGTCCTGGTCGTTCATATATGTTAGGACACGGTGTTTAGTTGCACATCCTTCTCCCAAAGGACTTTCACCATACCCAGCACACAGGCCAGGTGGCATACACAAAGGGACATGTGACTTTCTCCAGCATTTTTTTAGTGTATGCTGAAAATCAAAAATCCTGAAACAGAAGACATCTGGGGACATAATCTTCTTACTTATTTTGTTAATTTGTCCCCTTTTTGCTGATTAATGTATTGTAGCTTGATTCTAGCTCAGATAGGTTTCTTCTATCTCTCAGTTTCTCAATGTGTTTTAGCTCAGTTGAGCTTTGCCTAGCTAGTCACAGTCTTCCACTAGTTTTTTTCAGTACTTTTCCCCTCTTCCATCCTTTAACCAAACTGTTCCCACAGTGTCTCCAACCTACAGCTCCCATTGCTTTTTATCATCTGTTACAGAAAATGTCCATGATGTTCCATTTCGGCTGTTAATTCTCATTCTGGAAGCTTGTTACACTCTCCAGTACCGTAACGTGAAACTGTTTTCAGCATTAGCAGACTATGTTAATTCTACTGCCTACCTTTGGGACAAAAGACAGGTACATATTTTGAGACCAAATAATTTGTAGTGGTACTAATAGAGTATTTGATGTTTCCATCTTACCTTTCTTCATGTTTGTGCTTGATCTTTGGAGAAAAAATGTTTATGAATACCAATCTGATGAAGCTGATAGTTACATTTTTTAAATGCTGTTCTATTTATTCATAAGTAAAGAAACAAAAGTTTTGCAAAATTTGCTTTAATTAAAAATGTCTTCTATGAAATCAACAGGTAGGATCTACTTCACTGGTTTTCTTGACTTATAAAGCTATCTTTTCTTTTAGATTATCCTTTTTCTCTCTACCTGTGAGACACTTGGCTTTCAGCCTACTGAGTTGCTGGATATTTTTGCTGAGAAGGTGACAGAAGACCCCGATTTCCTTAACTTGAAAAACCTTTTGGTTGTTCTTCGAGTGTATTCACGACTCAACCATGTTCCCAGAGTCCAAACGCATCTGTAGGTTTTCATTTAGAGTGCCTGATAATATGTTACATAGACATTGCAGATACATTAATGTATGGCAACTAGTATTTAATTTTATTTGTGAAAGAGCTCATAATCCAGTTTCATTCATCTGTAAGGCAAATTGCTGTGTCTTTTCATATTTCTCCTAAATAAGATTTTTTTTTCTCTAACTGAAAGACTAACCAGGTTCTAGACTTCCAGGCTACTAAATCTGTTGATAGGTTGATAGTATCCTCAAAGTAAGAATCAACCACTAATGTTAGATGACACAAAATACAATTATACAAGATAATAAAGATTTCTAAGTTGTATTGTAGTTTGAAATACGTATTTTATGTAGCCTTATTTGTGTCCTTAGATATTTTTCTTCTCATTTTGAAAAAGGTTTTTTGAGACTCTTCATAGCTGCTTGAATAAGTGCCTACCTCAGATTTCCAACACAGAACTGCTGAAGGCAGTGTATTCACTTGGCATCTTAGGATATCTTCCCCACCGTGCACTTGATGAGCTGCTGCAAAAGGACAGCAAGGATGAACTTACACTGTCAGGTCAGACCTTACTTTGTCATGTTCTTGTTTTAAACAGGATGTCTGCCTGTGTATGTAATTTGTTGTAATTGTGTTAGAAGATTAGAAATTAAAGAACACAAGCATGATTAATATTAAATTTGAAGTCCTCAGGACAAAGTTAATGTAGTGATGGTGATCTGAGTGATTTGGGTCTGCGCTGGCAAATCAGGTTTATTGTCTTGAGCCTCATGGTGGCAACAGTTTAACAGTAGGTGTGCACTTAAACATAGGAAGTCTTAACCTTTGCAAACTAACTCTAGTAAATGGAGTCATGAGTAAAAGCAGGATTTGGAATGCTCTGAGTTACAATGAGGTCCTTGGAGTGGTTTGTAGAAGAATTTGGTTTCCACATTACAATTTTCTACAGTTAGTAGAGTAGTTGAGTGGAATTTGCTATGCTAGAACAGACTATAAAATTATAGTAAAATGGAAAATCTGTGGAATAATATATTGTATGTAATATTTTTGGTATCCTTTTTCAGATGATCTTAAAGAACAAAACACAGTGATGCTTCGCTGTGTGAAAACATGTATGGAACTTGACAGCCCTTCTTTCAGAAAGCCTGCATTCGTGCTGACTGAGAATTTGTCCTCATTAGTATCTCTTAATCTCAGAAGGGCTCAGGAGGCACTGATAGAACTTCTGGGAGATGAGAACATGTTCCGGCAAAATGTTCAGCTGCCATACAGATACCATATTGGTATGAAGCGATATTAGTACTACTGTCATATTATTTTTATTATGGATTTATAATCCCCAGAATAATAAGATGGTAATTCATTTGAATAGGATGCAAGAGATTAAAAGTTTAACATTTTGAAGATAGTCTTTTAACATCTTTAATGTCGTTGATTGGTGAATCTACTTTTAATGATGCTTCTGTTCAAGTTTTTAAGTCCTTTTACTAAAACTTTTATGATTTCTCTTGTTTACAAAAATGCTTTGGATTTTTTTCAGGCATCAGCAAGCACATGTTAATTGTACATAAATCCAGTGTGACCAGCTTTGAGAGAGCTGACGTGTTAGTACCAAGTCATTAGTGTTAGAAACAAAGCCAAACAGCAGCTGCCTTTTTTTTCTTTCTTCCCTTTTGTTCTCTTGTTTCTTCTCAGAAGTTCTGGCTAAGACTTAGGCTCTACTTTCGTTTACAAAATGGGATATGACTTCTTTTGGTTTCTCTTACATTTTGATATTTCTTTTTTTTTTTTTTTTTTTTTTTGCCAGTGACCCAGCTTACCAGTTTCTCTGTACTAGTAATAATTTTATTCCTAAATATTTCTAATGAGGAATTGGATTGCAGGAAAATATGAGTAGGGATGACAGACTGCAATCAAGAGTAGTTTCTTTAAATTATTATTTCACTCCATAAACTTAAATCTGCAGTTTTTAGAAACAAATTAATTTTTTTCTTGAGATGGGCAAGCTATAACTTTATATTCATTGCAGGGAGGGAAAAGCTATCAGTAATAATTCAGTTATTAGAGAACAGCAATTAGAAACAGACCAGTGATGGTGTCTATTAACTTTTTCAAATGAGCTGCTAATTTGAAAACAATTTGAATAATTAATGGGTTCGAATGACAACATTAATTTTAACCTCTTGCAGAGTTAAATGTTTCGTTGTTTTGTTTTCAGATTTTGAAATCAGAATGGACTCAGACAGAAAGAAAGTGCTCCCCATAGCTGCAACAGATGATCATCCTGACTCTCACGTTCAGAGGTATGTTTCTTTGACTGCATATTTCTTCTAGCATGCTAGTTTTATTTGCATATATCCCATCCAGTTACTTCTTTGGTTCACTGATTTGCAGAAGCAAGGTAGATATCTCAGTTGTTATTTGTGGGCTTTGGAATGTCCAAGTGCAGAGCAACAATTTATCCAGCTTGATATCTTCTAACAGAAGATAACACTAAACATTTCAGAGAAGGAGGCAGGAAACATCACACTTATGAATGCAGGTAGCAGATTCTTTAAGAGTATTTGTCCAATTAAACATTCAGTTATTCTCTCAAGTCTCAAAAATTTGCATCTCTGATATGTTATGGCAGTTAATTCAGTTTCTGAAATGCAATTTGAATAAAGGGGATCATCATATCCACATTTTAGGTGATTAATTTAATCTTGTGTAGAAGACTGACCTCTCAGTAACTGAAGCAAGACATATATCATTTAAGTAATGCTTAAGTAGAATTGGGTAATACTTAACATTTGTGTGCTGGATCACTGCACAGCAATGTATTTTGTACAGTTTGCTTTTTGATAAAAGGAGAGCTAGTGAATTGTGTAACTGAAACTCAATGTTCCAAGGCATTCAGGTTTCCTCACCCTTCCAAATAGGTTATTATGGCAGGAAGTGACTGATTCTGAATATCATTAGCAAAGGATCAAAGTAAATGCAGAATCTGTCAAATTAATGCAGAATTTTGAAATATCTATTTTCTTCTCAAGAGGTGGAGATCTAAGTACCTAATTCTGCTGTAGGTATTTGGGTAGATGCTGGTACTTGTGTGAAGGTCATGGAAGAAAAGAGTCTAAATTACTTGAACCTGAAGAAGGAAGAGGATAATGACATTTGTGCAATCCTGATATTTTTGCCTACCAGAAAGACACATGTATATTCTGCAGTGCTAACAGACATCATCGAATCATTGTCTTATAAATGATTACTCTGCATTTTTACAGTGAAGTCTTCCCTACTTTCCTTTGGTTGCAGGTTGGCTTTTCTGTTTGCTCCTATGTCTGCCTTCTGTCTGGGTACAACACACCCTCAGGGGAAACTGGCAATGAAGAAACGGCATCTAAATAAACTGGGCTATCATGTGATTCTGGTAAGAATAGCCCTGAAACTCTCTGTTTCAGTCCTGTTAGCAGCACAGTGATGAGTATGGTTGGTAGTTCAGGCCTTGTTCTACAAAGCATGAAGGCTCATCAGGAATGGTGGGCTTTCTCCAGAATGCTAACTCTGATGAGTGTATCATTTCTAGATAGAGGGTAGTGGTGCTGTCACTAGGAAGAAAAGAGAGAGGAACTCTAAAAGATGAGCTACTACTTAGCATAATCAGTAAATAAATAGTTGAGGGAAAAAAACCCCAAGCCACGAATTGCTTTGCACCTGAGAAACTGATGTGTCTTTGGCTTATTTCCCCAATTTTTTTACACTCAATAATTGAAGTGAACTTGTATTCAGAATACAACAACTTCTGTGGCCTTCTCATTTCTGAGCACTTGGTTTGTAGGACAGGGTAGTTTGGACAATAGAAATAAGGTACCCTGTCCTTTTGCTTTCTTACAGATCCAGAACAAGAAGTTTCAGGAAATGAAAAATGAAGATGCAGTTGAGTTTCTGAAAAGAAAAATTTATTCAGATGATGATTTCTCTTTTCCTGAAGCAGCTGTGCAGGATAATAATTAAAATAAACTAAGAGTTTTGGGTCTCCTGATCTCTATTTTTCGTGTGTAATTACTGTAAGGATTTTAATAAAAGAGATAAATAATTTTAGACACAATTGCCTGCTCCACGATATTACTGAGTAAGAAAAGTTTGTGAAATGAACACTGCCTGCTGATAGTGGGGGCTTTCTTTTGAGAAGTGGGAGCAAATTTTTTGTAGTGGAAGAAAATAATTATTCCGAAAAGCACTCTGACATCCATTGCTGTTACAAGGTCTTAATTTAATCTGTACTTTGCTTCTCCTACTGCATGCCCCTAGTCAAATTTCTCTCTTCTCTTGAGCTGGGCCAGGGAAAAGATGTAACTGTTTCAAGGGCTGTTGGAACCTGGCCAGCAACTAGGCACTAGAAGGATTTCCTTTCGACTATGTAGTTCTTTATGCAGAACTATATATGGTAAATCAGTAAATAACTGATTTAAACCAAGACAGTAACTAAGCCTAAGTGGTATATTAAAAGATTCAGTCATGTGGAAGCTTTCTGAAAAAAATCAATCTTGCTCAGTTTTCAGAAGTTTAGGCCAGTAATGGTCCTGTTTGCTGTGTGCTTTTTCTTTTGAACCCCTTGCTTCAGTGCTACTGTAATAGGTTTTGATGCTTCTCACTGCAAGGACACAGACCTGCTGTGTCTTTATAAGCTGACTCCTGTCTGTTTCTGATAATAGTAGCTCCACAACTATTCAAAGAGGTGTTGCAATACTCAGATTCACCCTGTCATCTCCACTGACCTGTTGTGTAGTGGTGAAATTGATTATGTTGGGAGAGCATTAGAACTGCAAAGCAGCTTTGGACCTTTGATAGGAAGGAGCAGAGAGAACTGATACATCTTTTCTGTTCTTGGTAAAATGTAACTGATAAAACACATTTTTTACTTCTGGAGTTGCTCAAGTTTCTAACAGCTGGCTTGTTTCTGGGGGGTAATCAGATCGCACTCACAATTTTGCTGTAGCACAGTCACAGGCCCATGGGCATTGAGGGCAAGCAGGGAAACAGCAATACTTTCTACAGTGACTGTGTGCTACCTAACCGTGGTGCCCTTGCTTCACTTGCTGAGCTACAAGCACTGTGTTCTTTGTCTTTCTGAAGTAGCGTGGATGCATGGTTAAGGTACTACAATGATGATATAAAAAGGTATTACAGTAATGAGATAATGTGGAAAGAAATAATATACTTAGAAAATTTCACTGCCCAACTTTTTGGGGAATATGTAGATAGAATTATAGTGCATATTTATGAAGGAAGCAGTGCAACCAAAGCAGCATGCTTGTTTCTCTGTCGCATTAAAAGCAGAGAGCTGTTCAGCATTTCAGTCTCTGAAATGCAGCACATGCAGAAAACAAATTTGAGGCAATTGTAAAACTTAACAGCCAGAGCAGAGGTCATTTGCTCGACTTGAGAAGTTTATTATGCTCCCTTTTTGGATCTTTCACTTTGAGGAAGCACTGTTTGTGAAGTGGGCTGGTCAGTGCCATTCTGTTCTGAGCTGGACACATGGTCCCAGCCTACACTGGAGAATGTCTGAAATATTCTGTGCTGGAGGGCCAGGTAACACACAGCTGTGTTTGAGAAAGTACTTGGTGCTGTTCAAGCTGGAAACCTGCAGACCAATACTGTGGTGTCCGCCATGGCTCTTGCCTGGGCTGAGGAGCTGCTTCGTACAGCTGCTCTGAGATTTTCAGTCAGGTGCTCAGTCACAGGTACGTAAACTCAGGGACAGAGCACAGGCAGGGGTGCCAGCAGCCTGGACAGAACTAACCACCAATGGGCACAAAATGGCACACCATGTTATTAAATTAGCTAATAACTATATATTCTTTCTTAAATGCCTTGTGAGTAGGGAGAAACATATACAAGCAGTGTGGAAGTATAGTAGTTGGCCATAAGGATCACCTCACTTACTAAAGTTTCTTGCTCTGTGCTCTCTCAGTAATTTATGTCATCTACACTGATTCAGAGTTCCAAGTAGTAGGTATCTGCTGCCAGATACTTCAGAGCTGTGGGGGTTTTGGATCTTTACATATGCTAATATGCTAGTCTGCTGAAAATAAATCCAGGGTTTTCAGGTGTCCAATTCATGTAGTAAGGAAGATCCAATCCCCTGTTCTGTGCATTACAGTCTATATTTAGATTATCATTCTCCACTCCTGAATCAGTATTGAAATTAGTGGGAGACTCCCAATGAAAATCAACAACAATTATTTTGTGTCTGTAATTATGGGGTTTGTCATTGCATGGAGTGCTTGGTGTGAAAAATCCCCCTTTTAAGCCAAACAGGTACAAAATGGATAATTTTAGCTGACCTGCTGGTGAGGCTAACTGCAGATGTAAGCTGCATCTTTTTCTACCATTTTCACAGTCTGCCTGCAGATTCAGGAACATGTGTTTCTAACCTTTATTCACACTTGGAACCTTTTGTAAATGCAGTGGCTGGAAATTGTATCTCAATGAAGAGTGAGAAACAAGAAAGCTGTATATGGCTTTATTTCATAGAGACCATGGCTTATGAATGGATGGAACCCAGACATTTGCTGTGATGTTTTACTAAAATACTAAATACTAAAGGTATTTCAAGGGTGTATCGAATCTAGCAAGCCAAGTTTCTCAACTCCATGTGAAATGAAAGTAGATAATTCATTAAGTAAACTAAATTGCTGAAGCAGGGGAGGATTTTCAATGAATTGAAGGCTTGTTAAAGAAAGTATAGGGCTTAGAATAATTATATATCTAAGACTTAAAGACAGGGGACTCAGTTGCACTAAGCAACCATTTATTTAACCAGACTCTCACAGGAAGGCACTATATTTTATTCCTGGGCCACAAAGAAGTCAGAAAAGTAGAAGCATATCTTTTCTTCATTCTGAACTATGAAATACTGGACTTCAATATTCATCCTGCCAATTCCAAAGAAACAGATAATGCCTTTTATGATTCCTGGGTTTTTACATGCTGCTTGCTGTTAGACATTATTTCATTCATAAATCTTGTTTTATTGCAAAACAGTAAAATGCCATGATAAAACTGGATTATCTGGTAATTTTTTCCTTGAGAAGAATGCATATACTGTTCATCCTGTGAAATCTCCATGTCATCAGAAGGCTATATATTCGAAAGGGTGACAAGGTTAAATCATTGTCATATATCACACAATCAAAAAGAAAACACTGAGAGAAGGATTTACAAATGTAAGTTATATAGCAAATTCCACAGGCCCAAGGATCCATGTTAAGCATTGCAGGATGTGTGAAGAGATCTAAAATGAAAGCAAGAAACAGTCAGAAGACTTTCAGACCTGCAAAGGTCAGGAAGGTTCTTGCATTAACAAAAATTAAACTGGCTTGAAATGAAACAAATTTTGTGAAGTAATGCAAAATGAGAATAGTGAGTGTTTGAAAAATATAAATTTTCTCTATAAGCAGCTGGATTTTCAGACCCTGATAATCTGTAGTTCTCTCCAGTCTGGATTTCCTCATGTTTGAAACTACTTTTGAACCCTAACTCCAGCCTTCTCAGTGTATGAAATGCTCTGGCCATTATTTCACAAGAAACATACTGGAACTCTAAAATTTTCACCTTGGTCTCAAAATGATAAATATATTCATAAGTGCCTGGGAAAAAGGAACTAAAAGTTCATTACAAGAGTGTGATTTTTGTTAAGAAATCAGAATCTAAATAAACTGGATCTTGATTTAAAGACTGTTTCTCAGGTATTGCAGCATTTTCTGCATGGACAAGAGTTTAGTAATGCTTTGTATGCAGAGACCTAGGGATGTGGCTTTGGTTAATTGTTAAAGGGAAGAAAACACTAAGACTTGCCTTTAATTGGCATCCCCCCTCCTCCCCCAGTCATTGCAGCAATTATTATTGTATATTGCCATTTGTTAATATTGAGCTATTCTCTTTGCATCCAAATATCAGAGCATATAAGCTTGCATGAATGAGGTTCCAGCTTCAATATCTCTTTACTGACACTAGAATATTGGAATTAAAATGAATATGGTAGAAATTGTAAATAGCCACCCAGAAATAATAAGAAGGACAATTTGTATTTGTCTGCAGCAAAAGTCCTTGTTTCCACAGATCAGTGAGCTTTTTGTTTCATTCTGTTTCTTCTCTCCAAAAATGCTCCTATGAGTACTCCAGTAATATTGTTGCCATGGCATCTATTAAAACCTAGATAAACTCTAGTTTTATGAAGCAAGATGATTTTTTTTATAAACAGGAGAATTTTTTTTTTTTTTTTTCACTGCTACAGGTAAGGGACTTTATCCATGCCTACAGACAGGGCATTTTTCACTGAACATTCCTGATTCTTGAGTGGGTGCCATAGTTTATTATTATCTGTTCAATCCAAAAAGGACACTTATGAAATCTTCTGTATTTCCCCATTTGATTTTCATGGTACAGATTGTGCTGAACATAACATGTCACCTGTACTTGATCATGGTTTAGAAAGGTGGAGAAGTATGTGGGGATTGTGGGGAAAGGGGGAGTGGCTCCTCAGCTGGTTTAGATTAAAGTCAGGGCACTACAGCAAATACACACCAGCTGAGGCATACAACTTCAAAGCAAAAACCTTCAAGTGTTAAGTGAGCACAGTTTTCTTGTTCTGCAGTAGGCAGCAGCTGGTGAATTGGCCTCTGACTGCACAGAGGCTGGTGTAAATAGAAACAATTGTCACTGAAGTCTTGATTTGTGCTGACAACAGATGAGATATGATTCAGGAAATATACAATGGTCTGTTGTGGAGGAGTCCAGGTTTGAAATGTCATTCACATAATAAAAGACTATTTAATCTTTAAAAATACATATTTTGAAGATAAATACTGTGCGGACATTTGCCCTTAGTGATTGCTCAGCAGTTATATATCATCTTTATCAGAACAGCAGTTCCTTGATACACAGAATTCTCCAGAAAAGACAAAAGAAACCTGCACCACTTGCAACTGAATTGCATGGGCCAGAAACAGGGCAAAAATGATGCATTTGTATTTCTTGGTTGATAATATGCTTCATTTTGCCAATGAATCTTCAGTCTGGGTCATTTCTGTATGAGTGTAAGGACCATGATGGAGAGGTTAAAAGTAAGCAGACAAAAATAAATTGTGTGTGCATGTGTGTTTGGACATTTGCTCTGTATCAGTCTGTGCTTACAGAGCAGTACAAAATGGTGAATGCCTCGCTGATGTTAGCAAGAAGACTTTCTTCTCAGAAGGCAGTAATCCCCCCAAAAGGTAGTACTGAGGAGGATGAAGGTGGGTTCGATTTTTGCTGATGCAGAATGAAAAAAGAACTTTCCAAAACTTCCGCTGTAGGTTTGATACTCTTTGCTGAAACTCAGCATTTGAAGGGGAAAAAAGAGAACAATGAAGGTATGAAAACCACTCTCTCTGAACAGAGGTAAAACCATTGGACACTAAGGTAGTAGTCAGAGACATGTGGAATCTGACTTTGGCTTTCTGCTTGCCACTGCTTATCTGTCTTCTCACAGGAAAGGCACTGAGATGGTCCTTGGGGTACACCCAGATTCCTGCTGTTCTGCACCCATCTCACCCATCTTGCTAGTGCGTGACTCCAAGGAATGTCTTGTTTGGCAGCAGAGGCACAGGTCCAGCACAGCCAGGTGTCTGTGCTCCCTGTCTGTATATTGGTGACACCCCCATGTTGAGTTGCTTGTATTTAAAAGTTCTCCCAGGCAGAGGTGGCTGATATTTCAGATCCACTACTCGTACAAAGAGTAGGAACAGTTCAGACATGAGAATGGAGAAAGTCTTTGCTGAAGAACCTCAAAGCTTGTGACCAATGCAAGCCATGTCAACAGCCTTAATGCAAACCTACCCAGCCATGTCACACGACACTTCAAAGCTACACTACCTCACTCCTTATACAGATACTATTAGCAGCAATTATTTTTAACAAAATCACACATCAAAATACACACTGTTTCTACTGCATGTCACATCCATACATACACATCACACTTCAAACTTGGCTTACAAATTCTTTAAGGCTCATTTGCAAAAATACACTGGAAATTCCACTGACTGTAAGTTATGCAGAACGGATCAGGCAAGATCCACTTTGAGATCTTCTGTCAGGTACTATTGACCTCATTAATGATCTTTCAGATTCTTCAAAGACATCACAAGCATTTTTAACAGTTTCTCATGGTGGTCGAGGGGGCTGCAGCATTACTCCCTTGCATGGCCATACATACATAAAGCTATGTGCATGCAAAAGATACATTTACACTCAGTGGTGCTGAGAAAGCTCAGTGTGTCTGTCATTGTTGATAGGATGAAGGACAGAGGTTAATATGAACATGTTTTATAGCTGTAAAAGCTAATTACTTGCTATAGAGTGTGTATTTTTTGTGTTTAAGAAATCATATGCAAGCATATTCACATCTAATCATAAAGTATTTTAGTGCTTGTAACAGAACTCATTAAAAATAATCTTGGCTATTCTAGAATACAGCGCAGTAAGCTTGTTTTTAACCATTAAGCAATAATGGAGATTCATGTGCTGTCCTTTACAGTTCTGCTAATAGTAATAATATAATACTGATTTACTTACATACAAAGGTAATTATTTTATTTAAAAATACAAGCCAGATATTTAATGTTACATGACATCTTCTGTAAAAAGGCCTAATTAAAACAAACAGTGCATTACTTTGACAGCTAAAGCTTTACAAGAAGTTTCTTTCTTCACAAAATAGAGGATTTTTGCCTAATTCTTGCTGACTCAGAACAACAACACAGGATCAAACACTTCTGCAATTTCTTTCCCCTAGAGCAATACCTTTGAAATCATGAGTTCTAATCATGTCATCAGAACGTACTCTTATAAAGGAAAGGTTTTAGGACTGGAGAAGGTAAGTAAAAAAAAAAAACCAAAAAACAAAGCAAACTTCTTTTTCCTACAGTTGATTCAAGCACATTAAAATCTTTGAACAAATTGAACCTTTGATCAAACGGCAAGAATAATATTCTGCAACCAGCCTTGTATGTGTCGACTTGGGGTTCAGTGATTTACCACTGCACCTGAAAAACACTGCTAATATTTTTTAAAGTTTAACTGCACAATACTCATGCAGAATAGTTTAACATAGGAATTGTGTTTACATAAGGATTGTAGGATTTTGTGCACAACTCCTTTTAAACATGATCACCCTTAACCCCTAGAGAAGAACAAAAAAGTTTGTTACCTTTGAGTAAAAGGTGGTAAATATCATCTTGAATTCAGACTGTATGTTAAAGCTCAAGATCCATAAGCAGTGATATTTTGCTGTCTCAAGGATGAAGTAAAAATAACCATTCAGGCCACCTGTTGTTAAGGAAAAACAATTCAGTAGTAACATTTTTCTCTCCTGGTTAAAGAAATGGTGTCTGAGGAAGCTGGTCTGCTAGGCTAATTAGACCAATACAGGTTTTGTCAGCTTGTTTTCACCCACTTCCATAAAGAGCTGCTTGCTGAATGGGTACTTGATGCCCCTCTCTGAGAGGAGAGCTGTCTAAAAGCTGCATCACAGGACTTGTAGAGAAAAGGCAGGTGTTATTTCCCACACTGACACAACACACTGTTTTTTATGGTTGTGCTCAAATATGTGAGTATGCATGTACATAAATGCTGTAAAATCTATTGAAACATCCTTGAAAGTGTCTGTAAATATGTTTTTCTTGAGATTGCTAGATCATGTGCCAATAGTCAAATTAGTTCCACTCAGATAATGCTTATGTATCCTGTGTCACTTGACGATCTGCAGGACATTTAAGGTTGGCTTAATGGAACTAATTTTAAGGTTTGCTAGTAATGTCATTCTAATCTAGTGTATGGTGGCTGGAATTCTTCCTGGTTTGTGATTGTTTTAAAGTCCCAAATGTAAGGTTAATGGGGTGTTTTTACTGTAATATCAGAGACAGAGAACGAGGAAATATCAGCAAGATGACTCTAGAACAAAATTGTTGTAACTCAGCATAGTTTCCAGCAAATTCCCATTTATCCTATGACTGTTGCTGGAATTAATGAGGTTTGAGAACATTTAGCACTGTCAAATCACAATGGAATCCAGAGACTTTCAATAAAACATTTCTTTAACAGAGCTGTGGAAGCTGAAGGCTTGGAATACTGAGAGGTGCAATTATTCACACTGAAGACCACACAACATATTGCTGAATACACAAATGCTACAGAATTACATATATATGTGTGTGTGTGTGTGTGTGTGTGTGTGTGTGTGTGTGTGTGTATGTATATGTATATATATATAATCTTGTAGAATGAATCGGAATGTTTTGAACATTGCTCACATAAAACCAGAAATCTTTTGGTACTCAGAAAAAGACAATACCTATAGAACATTATATCTCCTCTGACAAGACAATGGAAACAGAACTGTCAATTCAATGTGTGTTTCCCTTAAGTAAAATTGCAGTGATAACCAGAGGATATTTTAGTTAAACAGCTGAATTATCTAGCCTCCTCTTCAGTGGAGCACAAGCCTAGGATTTAAGGCACATTAGTCTGCTACTGTTTTGACCCCACTAAGTGATGATTCTGTTTTGGACACATATGGTGAGTTTTCTGCAGCAAGGAGAGAGAGAAGAAAATTTATTGGAGAACGATTTTCTTTGGATCCAAATGATGATTGTATTGAATTCCATCTAGTTTAGTTAGGTTCTCAGTTTCAGTGTGGGATTTAGCTATGAAGTAGGAAAGCTTAACATGATGAACTGATGTTTGTGGAGACACACGAGTGTGCACATTTTGTTGTCTTTTTAACAAGCACTTTGTCCTTGAAAGCACCATGCAGCTCAGCAGGGAATCTGGGTGCAGTCAGCTACCAGGATCAAACTCGCTGCTATATGATAGTTGTTTAAAACATGTGGTGTGCTTCAGTATGCAATCTTTAAACAAAACAGTTCTAGCTTGTGGCTGTTGCTACACAGACTGTATGCAGATAAGTCACAAATAGCTGAGCATATGTGTGGTGCAAGGTTAAAACAATAACAAGCAGGTCGAATCATTCAAACACTGGAAATCACTTTGACTCCAGGCCAAAAGCTTAGCTGGAGATGATATCAGTATGGGATAAAAAGAGGATAAACTAACAGGCTTAGCAGCCTGCTTGTTGGAGTCAGCATATAGTATCTATACTTCCAGCAGTAGAGCAGATGGTCATATATTTAAGGAAGCACCAGACAGGGAGTCAGGAGATCTGAATTCTATTCCTGGCTCTGCAGCAATGTTCCTATGTCACCTTGGGGAGTCACTTTTCCCCCCTTTTTCCTAATCTTTTAAGTAGTGGAAATAATATTTGCTTGTCTAACAGGGCAGTTGAGAGGCTAAACTGATGCTGAAAAAAAATACTCTGAAGCTCTGAGAAAAATGTATGGAAGACATGCAAAGTAAACTTGTTTGGAAAAAAGGACAATACATGGTTTCATGTGGCAAGTTTGTGCCACATATTTATGACCTTTCCTCTCCCCAGAAAGTCCCATGCCTTTTTGCCCACTATTTTCAAGGAGGGAATAAATGGATTAAGCTGCCTTCCACATTTTCTTGAAAGATAAGCAGCTTCCAGTAAGAACCTGACCAAAGAACAGACTTTATTACTGAGAGACACATTATTTATGCCCAAGAGGGCAATAGGCTTGTTGAAGTTGACTGTTCATCCCAAGATTTTGTTTTGCATTGGTGGCAGAATAATGTCTCTAATGGCTTTTATTATGAATTCAGAAGTGCTGCTTGCAAGCTGAACACAAGTAGAAAATGAAGTATCATGCTTCATGAACAAATCTGCTGAAATCTCCAAAATAAGTCCATTTCTTAAATCGGAGAAATGTCCATAATTATTTGCACAGGATTTTCATCTAAAGGCTATTAAAATCAACTAGACTTCAAAAGAATCCGAATCAAAGACCTAGCAAGCAACTGTAATTTCTTCTTAATTCTATACTCATTAAACAAAATTTTATCTATCTATCTATCTATCTATCTATCTATCTATCTATCTATCTATCTATCTAATCTATCTTCATAATTATTTGGCATCATAGGAGTGATCTTTTCACCACAGAGTAAACAGCTTCTGCTTTCAACATGAAGGTGGAAAGCTTTGGGCTGGAGTTGAATTTTAACGCTGACATAATTTGCTTAATTTCTATTTATGCCTCCTTTGTTGTTGTTGTTGTTGTTGTTGTTTTGGTTTTTTGTTCCTAGATTCTGAGTCCCTGTCAAGGGATTGAACCCCAGTTCAAAGCCAGGCCTGTTAAAAGGGCAGAGACAGCACTGCAGAAATCTTAAAAACATTAATCTGCCTCATAGTAGTGGTGGAGACAAAGGAAACAAAAGCAAAGGTTATCTGAGCAGATGTCCTGAGTGTTAATTTAAACTTCCAACATGAATGTGTTTTGCTGATTCCTCACAGATGAAGCTGCATCTAATTCTGTAAACTTGACTTCTTTCAGCTCTTCTGGAAGTCATTGTAGGTTGGATATCTACATGGAGAGAAATACTTAGTATTTTCAGGCTGTTGAGAAGGTTGCAATAAAACAGAAAGGGTCTGGTGTGATTTATGAAGAAAAGCGTACTCTTCTCTTGCCTGCAGCCTGGTTTTGTGAGAACACACTTTTGAGCTAAGCTGTTCCTCTTTTTCTACTGGGACAGTTCTGCTGCCTGTTTCCTTGATAACAACCTTCATAAAAATGTAAGAGGACTTTGCACTTTGATGAGAAGAATCTATAAATATCCCACAGTTACAGCACGGTATCATGGTCATTACATTTGTACACAAACTGACTTACTGGAGTCTCTGAAATCCATGCAGTTTTCTTCATCAAATCACCACAAGATAGCTTTAATCCAAGAGAGAGGATGAGGGGAATAATTTCTTTCTGAAGATTTGTGCTGTATGTCTAACTACAGTCTTCAAACATTTACTCTTGCTACGTGAACTAAACAAGAAATTAAATATTTCAGATAGTAACCAGCCCGCTTTTTTTTTAATATATAACAAAAGCACTCTTTATGACAGTGTAGAGTTGTAAGTCTGTGGCCAGAGACTGATTTAAGTCAACTGAGAGTGGTTTAGATGAGACTCTGATGTTTCAATATTTCCCTTTTACAGGCACGTTGGTTGTTCTTTCCTGTCCTCTTTTAAGTTAGGTAAGCAGAAGAACTGCACTTAAGAGGTCACAGAAGTGTTCCATAAAGGCACAAACACAAAGAGAAAGAGAGTAACAATGGAGCTTGGTTTACTACTGTTTTTCTGTCCTTGCCTATCTCTATGATTTTTATAAACTAACCATCATGATTTGCCATAGATCTTGCAGGTAACGCTTTTTCTAAATACTACCAATTTTGTCATAAAACATTTTCAAAGATAGAAAGGTGATATGAAGAAAAATGTTCTTAGTTCTTAGGAAAAGTATTGGAAGAATGTTGCTAATTGTGTTTGTGTTTTGGGGGGTGGAAGAGATCTTTAAGAATTAAGAAAAAGAACTATTTACAAAGTTACTGATTCATCTAGAATTTTTTACAAGTGAAGTTAATGATTCGTCAAGGGCAGATTGCCTTCCAGGATAACTCTAGTTGTGTATTATAATTGTATAAATCATGTGTTCAGTCCAGATCTATCCTCCTCCTCTTTAGTTCTGCACCGTCAGTGCTGGATTCTTTGCACAAAGATGTGGCTTTCTCTTGGGATCATCTTTTCTCTGGGAATACTTATTCCTGGAAAATTCAGCTTGAAATTGCAATATGACAGGTGAGTGTGAACGGGATTTCATGAAGAATTGTGCATGCAGTGAGAGTACCAGAAACTGTGTAAGAGTAATAATAACAGTTATTAGCTGAAAAACTGGACACAGGGTTACTAAGCTGTAAGCTTTGCAAGATTGGAAAAGAAAACGTGAAGATGGGAAATGAAGAATGAGAGAATCAAATCCAAGCCAACATAGACACAGCTATAGTAGTAGGAGCCACAGAATGGCCCTCAAATGCATCTCAGGATGCTCTGTTTCCATTAGTTGAAATTCATTTGGCTTAGCCTCTTTCATAATGAACTTTGAAAACAGATGCTGCAGGAGTAGAATGTCTTTTCAGAGTAATAAAGCAAGGGGTATGACTGAGCAAAATTATATCTATTAATAAAAGACAGATTAGGTGATGTGAAAAAGACAGTGAAGACTTGTTGGAAATGTGTAAAAATAAAAAATAAAAACAAAAACAAAAACAAAAAAAACAAAAAAAAAAAAAAAAAACAAAACAAACAAACAAAAAAAACCTAAGAGAGTTATTCCAGACAATCTTCACTCCAAGGTGTTCAGAGAATGAGATTATCACATTTTTTAATTACCGATTAATGTTTTGAAAAGTTTGAAATCTCTAGTTACGCTTTATTTTCCATTCTCAGTTCCAGTTCAGAAAATGAGTGATGTAAAATTAGTCTGTTTGCCTATCTAAACTACTTCTGTTTCATTCACCCTCAACTGTCAAGGAATGATAACTGATATTGCAGCAGCTGGGATTTCCAGGTTGTGCATGAGCATGGTGTGGACGCCACTATCCACATATAAGTTAATACATAGAGTTTTCTAAAGTAAATGGAGAAAGTAGTCTGGTGCTGAATGACTCTAGATGAATTATATCCCCAGAATATAGTCATAAAAAAGGACAGAAAACCAAGAAATACATACAGCAAGTTCTCTCATAGTGTACCCTTTCAGCAGCTCTCCTGGAAAATCTCCTAGCAGAGCACACAGAGTCACTACTTCAAATGTGTTCATTCCTTGGATAATATTTAGTCTTCAGATTTGTATCAGAGATGTAGTTAGAGCCTGATTTCAGTGATTAGAACTCAGCAGATCCCCGCTAATATATTTTTAATTTTTGTTTCTAATTATTGCCCAGAATCGAACCTGTTGAGTACTTGCATGGAATATTAAAACAGGTATTGAATGGTCAGTGTGACTTTGGGTGGACAGCAGCTGCACCAAAATTTTAAAAGACCAGATTATTAGTAAAGCCCATTTTCATTGTCCTCTGCTCTGTTTACAAATGAAAGGAAATATCCAATCTATAAGCATCCAAGGACACACAGCTTGTGCTGAGAACAGTCTTTTAATTTGTTAAGAAAGCTTAACTGTAGAATTTTAAAAACTGTAGTTCTCATGGGGTCACACAGGCTGACTTTACACTTCTCCACTGAGAAACTTAGTCCATAATCATAAACAAATGTATGCTTTCTAATCTTAGTTTACTATTAAAAATGGTTTGTCTCCACACTGGCTATTGTGAAAGGTTTATCAGTAAATAAGAGCTGGCCATCTGGCAGCAATCTGACTGTCTGGAATTTCTCTGATTTGGTGTAATTAAGACATAATGTCAATGAGGATAGAAAGATATTACAGGATATTGTTTCCCTTCCTGATAGACAAAGACCAAAGCAAGCCTAGGCATTTAGAGAGAATAAACTTTGAACTGCAGCTGAGATGTTTATTCTGCTGGCAAAGATGTTTATCCTGCATCTACAAGGTTTATTACAAAGACATCATGACTGTTGTACCAATCTGTACAACATGACTGTTGTACCATTGCTGTGAGCAATACAAATGTTATCATTTTGCCCCAAGGATATGGGGCTATCAGCATCTCATAAACCAGTAGTAAACTGCCTGTTTAAAGTATCAAGTTCTCATTCAGCAAAGGTGATATTTTCAAGAGAGATGTAAAAACCCCACAAATTCCCCTATTCCTCTGTGGATAAACTGAACGGTGAATTCTATTTATATGTATATTAAGCTGATAATTGTACATTCCTGCATGGAAGCACAAAAGATGGCAGTTGCAGTTCAGATGATGGGAGCATATTATGTTGATGACTATAATGACCACGGCTTGCTTTTGCAACATGAATTTCTGTTACAAAAGCTTTAAAATATAAAATATTCATTTTTCATACTTGTCCAGTAAAGACTCCATTGAAGTCACTAAAAGAGAGTGAAGCAGTTTTTGGTTGCTAGGAAAGTTTCTAGCATTCCCCATTCTATTCTATTCTCATCAGTAGTGGATAACTGGTCTTCCACCTTTGAGTAATGCAATGCAGTCATCAACATCCATGCCTCACTCTGAAACCCTTTCACTAGGAACTTCAAACTCCCTGTTAAATCCTGGAAAGCTGATCTGAACACTGAAAAAAATACAAAAAATTCCACAAGGGCCTTTTTAACAGAACATACTGATTTGCTTTTTCTGCATTTCCATCCATTTTAATTTGTTCTTTGTAAGCCTTAAATATTTTCATCAGATTAAGCCTGTAGTAGATGAAAGTTTCATGGGATTCCATGAAAACATATACTAGGACACTGGATTCTGTGTGTCTTTTCTAGAAATATAAAATGATAGATTCTGTACTAGAAATTTTTATTTCTTGTGAATTGAGTAAGAATATGCAGTTCTGGAGACCACGATATTCACTATTTTGGAATAAACTGGCAATTCTCATGACAATCAGTTTGTGGACATCTCAAGTTCTTATCAATGTTCATTTATCATGACTATCAAAAGTTTCTGCATGCTGAAATAGACCAGCCAAGCACAAAGTTAATCTGGAATAATTGAATAAATCCCAAATGTGAGGGGAAAAAAAGTGACATCTTATCAAATAAAGTTTGTTATGTATTACCAGTACATTTGGCTCTCATTTTGGCCCTGGTCCTGCAAAGGCACATCAGGGCTCATGCAAGCAGTGGCTCCAGTGAAGCTGGTATGGTAAATAAAGCACTGCCACTGGCAAGGAAGCAGAGTGGCTAATGCTCTAGCAAAAGAAAAGTCACATTCCTATTTGCAGCCAAAACATTGCGACTTCCATAAATTCATAATTCACAGGTAGTTTTGTTGGAAAAACACTGTTACATGCTCTGTCTTCCTTCTACATAACAAAATATGTCCTTTGACTTATGAAATCATGGATACTTTAACAGACGTAAAAACTGATTTTGTTTCTCTGCTGAATTTCCAGGGATCAGGTTTTGCATATTGTGCCAGAAACATTTCAGCAAGTCCAACATCTTCAGCTTCTTTGCAGTACTTTAATGGTAAGTAAAAATAACCACAGGTGCCCAATGAGCAGAGTGGGGTCTTGGGCTATAAAACAGATATGCATGTAGCTTATGATAGGAATAAAGGTTAAAGTAAACTAGAAAAAGCTTTATTTAACTTTTTTTTTTTTTTTTTTTTTTTTTTTTTTTTTTTTTTTTTTGTCTTAGTGTAGTATGGAATTGTCCTTCTACTACCTGAAGGAATTTCTGTGAAGACATTTCTTTGCATGGCTCTGTGAGAGTGTTGCTCCTTCTCAGTGGTGCCTGAGTTGATAAAAACACTAAGCCTGTGCCGTGTGCTCTATGAACAGATGACTGGAGAGTTAGTGGGACAATTTGAAGAAAAACTTATATTATTTGTTGATATGCAACTGCTTTAATATATTTCTCCGTCTGAAAACAGAGCTTCATTTTTGCATTTCTTTCTTCTCTGCACAGCTGGATTTGTGGAAGCCTCTGCTGCCTGAAGACATCAGGGCTGGGGAAAACTTGCACATAAGGGTCCCAGCCCCTCTGGTGCAGGAGGTGAAAGACAGCTTAGATCAGCATATGATCTCTTACAGGTACAATCTCTAATACCTTGATGGCAAAGGCTGGCCCTAATAATCTTCCTTGCTATCAGAAAACAGCCAAGCCCTGTCTGATAAGCAGTCAGATAGTACTGGCAATAGGACCCAACCTTTGTTCCAAATGCCTCCAGCTTACCTTGACCAGCCAAATACAGAGATGCCTTATGAACCTTTAAAAGCCCATTCCCCTCTGCCCTGTGTATTTACCTTCCACCTATCCTGAACTGTGAATTTGGAGTTGGAATCTGAGACAGCCCAATCTGTCTTGTTTCCTGCTGTGGCCTTCTCAGTGATCACTGAGAGGATGGTGCTTGGTTATATGACTCAGTTTTTTAGTCTAAATTCAAGAAGCCAAACTTGGTTACTCACTACTTATAGGAGCATGCTTTGCTCTTGGAAAGCATGGATATCTGAATGGAAGGTCCTTCCACTTCGGAAGAGCCCAAAGGTTTAACTGGTGCCACTGCAGGGAATCAGTCTCTAGCTCTTCTCTTCCTCATCTCTTGTTACTCCTCTGGTTTGGAGAAGAGACCTTTCAAAGTGAATATTCAGCCACTTTCTGCAAAAGCTTCATTTTCCTACCCCTATCCTCTCCACCAGGCTGGTGATAATTTCCTGGCATCATCCAGCCAACGAGAAACATCCCAGCTCAGGACAAAGATCCCAGTGGCAGGTGGGCACTTTGCACACAACCGCAAGTGTCCTATAATGTTTCATCACACCTACACAGTCATGTCTTCCCTAACTTGCAACTAGAAGATATAATACAGATACAAAGAGTGTTTATAAAGGCAAATGCGATTAAATAAGACCTATTCCTCCCACAGTCCTGTTCCCATTTGGAATTGACTTTTTCAGGTAACCAATAGCTAATTTAGTTTAGCTGTATTTAATATAAATAACCCCATATTCATTCAGGCCTGATGACAAATGGCCTATGGACATAGACTGACATTTACCAATCAAAGGTGAGTTTAAGGAAGATTGGTGTCACTTCAAAGCTGTTTTGAGTTAAATCTGATCTTGACATCCTGCATCTTGACTGACAAGTTCCTTTAGTAAGTGTGATGCCCTGACAACCAGAGATGAAGAGATACGAGTTTGGAGCCACCACAAAATATCTAGCATGAGGTTTAGATATTCAGTACTTAGACAACATTCCAGAAGATAATGTAACCTCTTTTTTTATGTCAAGACTCTTCGTTTCCTAATGGTTTCAATTGATTCTAGTGGAAATTTAAACACTGAACTCAAATTAGTGGCTCAACATCATCTTTCCTTGGCTAGAACTGTATCTACTTTCTAAAGGGTTCTAAAGAAAGAGAGGAGTAATTATTAGTCGAGATGAAAATTTTGGAGTTGTATTGCAAAGAGGCTGAGATGAGTACAACAATAAAAGAGTCAAAGGTCCTATAGAAGATTCAAAGCTGGAACCAACCTTTAGAAGGCAGTTAGCATGCAGGGAAGGAAACATGACAGATAGGTATATAATGATAGAGACATAAATGACAAATTATAATAAGGACATCAATATTCCAACTGAGTCAGACTCCATGGTTTCAATTCTCCAGAGCACTGATAAGGCATTTTGTGTGTGTGGTTTCACTTCATGGGAATTTTCACTGCCTGAATTTTAGTTTGAAGTTTAGATGTGAATAAACATCAAAGCTCAGAGTGAGAGTCAGCTTTAACTACTGTTAAAAGTTTCTTATGTACAGTTTCCAGAAATGCTGATAAGTGCCACTGTCAGCAGAAAAGCCTGTTAGCACTTCCAGCATTTGAGATCAACAGTGTTGGAGCTACCTTTGCAATTGTCTTATCACAAGCATTTACAATGAGCACAGATTTGCCGCAGTTACAAGGGCTGATGGAGTGAGAAAGAAGAGCCTCTAATCCAAAGTCCACTGAAGCCAAGGAGAAGGTTTTATTGACTCCCTGGATCCATGGAATCATGCCTGTGTTATACTAGTTTCTAAGCTGGTTTTGTAGCTAAAAAGCAAAATGAGCTATTTGAAGGAAATAAGGGGTTAGTTCTGATTTTTGCAAATTGCAATGAATATTTCTGTGAAATCTTTGCAAATTGAAAATGCCTCAATAAAATCAATGAAACCTTAATTTTAAATTTTTCTCTTTGGCTCCCCTTTCCCAAAGGTGGTATTTTCTGAGTTTTGCTGAAAAATTGAAGTGGTGAAGAAAAGAAAATTCTGAACATTTTTTTCTTGGTAGAAAATTGACAACTTAAAAAATCTGGTAAAATTGATTATTGTTAAAACCCTGTGAAAATCTCAGTACTTTGAACTTTGTTTTACATGAAAGTAACCATAATGCTGATGGTGATGATTTTGCCAGGCAAATCACAACAGAAGACATTAAATCTTTTTGTTTAATCTTGTAAGCAGTGTATCCACCATGGCAGTTCTGCAGTAGCTGTTCGGGTTTGTTTTGTCTTCTATCTTCCCTTTTCCCATCCTTCAGAGTCCTAATACCTGATGTGCAGAAACTTGTGGATCAGAGCATGCCCGGGGAGACGAGCAGCCATAGACAGGTCTCAGGAGGTTATGTCTACACCAAATACCACCCAATGGAAGAGGTAAAGAACATAAGTCTGCTTGTGTACTTTATTGTTTTCTGTTCTGTAAATGCCACAGCAGGCAACTCTGTATTTGCAGAAAGCTCAGCTGAAGTCGGTAGACCTCTTTCTGACTTTCTTCTTTAAAGAATCAGTCCTTATTCTTTGACTAGAATCCTAGCCTCGTTGAATTGAATATGGATTTGCCATTGATTTTGACTAAATCCTCAATTCTTCACTGAACAAAATATAAATGTTCTGTGTGAAGCAGCTGCACTGTTTTGTAGATAATATTCTGTTTCATTTGGTTGGTTTCCTACCTTTCTACTCTGTCATTCTTTATCTCTAGTATTTATTTATTTAAGTCCCAGTTTGTTTGGTACTGAGCCAAATGTGAAGTGGTGTAATCCCAGTGGGGAAAAAGATGTGAACAGTGGGAGATCTGTAGAAAGAAGTAATTTAAGGGCAGGGTTTTGCAGAGGTTTTGACAGGTTTAGGAGAAAACAATGTCATAGGGTGGGCAGTGATGACTTCTTGGTGCCACATTTCACGCACCAGTTGGCAAACCTGGACAAAAGTGGTGTATGGTGGTAATTCTTCCTCCTAGCTGCATAATAAAAATGAGAGAACAAAGCCAACCCTCACACAGGTTTTGCTTGAGCTACCCATTGAGGATGACTGCTGCTGACTCAGATGTGGAAAGCCAGTGCTGATAGGGAAGACACTGTAATACTGTTTAGTTGATGGTGTGGCTTCATGTCTGGTGAACTCAACTGGAAGATGCCCAATAGGGTGGGCATGTTGAATGAGATCCAGAATGGAGTATCCGTGTTGCATTGCAGAGATGTTCTCTTTTAACACCCAGTGAGGTATGACCATACCTTTGCACAGAGGCATGTGAAACACCTTCTGTGCCTGTGAGTGACACCACAGATTGAAATAAACTCTGAGTAAAATGTTGCTTGTCAAAACAAAAGAAAATGCTTTAATCTGGAAATGGAAGTGGGAAAGAGAAGGAAACTCTTACTTTGGACCAAGAATTCTTTGCAATTATTTCAGATTTATCAATGGATGACTCAGATGCAGAAGAACAACAGTGAGCTGGTGACTCAGCACTTCCTGGGGAAGACATTTGAGAATCGAACAATGTATTTCCTACAGGTAAGGGAGGAAATTTCCCTTAATAATAAAACATGTCTTAATAAAAAAAGGAAGGCACTCAGGAGAAGACAGGATTCAGATGTTTCCTAAGATAGTGTTCATCCTAATTCATTGAAATAACAGGAGATGGTTTTACTCGTCTACATTACAGTGAGATTTGCCAATTTTCACGGATGCTATCATTATGAGCTTGGTATTGCTATTATGTACTGAAAACAACACATTTAACTGAAGCCTTGTTTAGAAATACAAATCAAGCTGAAATTACCTTGGCAATAGCTGCGTGTGAGGATGAAGACTTTTGGTTTGTTATTTTTATTACTTTTTACAGCAGATAGCCTTTCCACTAGCCGAATTCCATGACTTTTTTATTGGACTGTGTTAGTTAAAAACCATAGTCTTAATATTCGGGTTAGTTATTGCCTAATCTGTTCCTATCACTGAGTAGTATTAGATATCCTGCCTTTTTGTTACTCCCCTTCTAAAAACAAAAAATTTAAAAATCTTCAATTAAGAGCAACCACTCCTGTGAATGATGAATAAAAATGAAAAAGGAAAAATATAAACTGTTCTATTGACACTTCTGCTCAACTGACACTTTAAAACTCATGCCTTGTAATACTACAGAGATGGGGTTATTACGAAAAAGAGCTTTTTGTAAAGATGTCTGTAATAATAATAATAATAATAATCATCATCATCATCATCTCAGATGGATCAATGGCATATCAAAGCACATCTTTTACTTTCTTGTTTAAGCTATTTTATTGTAATGTAACAGTTTTTAAATTATCACATTTACATTCTCTCAGATCAGCCAACCATCAAATAAACCCAAAAAGATAATTTGGATGGACTGTGGGATTCACGCCAGAGAATGGATCTCTCCAGCCTTCTGTCAGTGGTTTGTGAAAGAAGTGAGTCCTTGCTATTCCATTTAGATAATAAGGAAAACATATCACTTTGGACACTTCAATTCTCTTTTCTATTGTGACACCAAGTATTATGCTTTTCTGTTAAAATATGATTTGCAAAATTAGTGTATAGTAGAGATACTTGTGGGGACCAAAGTCTAAATCACAGTTTGAGATATGGGACAATATTAGTTAGTGCTCCAGTTCCTCCTCCTGATTGTTTCCAAAGCCTTTCAAAACTTGGTATCAACCTCTCATTTTCTCACAGTGGCTGTTGGATCAAGCCTCTCTGTATCAAAAAGTCACAGTCCTCCTGAAATAAAGAAACTCTAATCTATGATATAGCAATGCTCCATGTGTATAGAAAAAGTACCTGGCACACTGGTGATCCAGTAGGTGTTGGATATCATGGAGATATCCAGGAGTGAGTGATCATCTGACGATAGTTCTAAACTCCCTCTTTGCAGTATTTACCACCAAATTCTCAGCTGAGTGCTTTGTACTTTTTCTTTTCAGATTCTTCAAAATTACAAAACTGACCCAAAGATAAGCAGATTTCTGCAGAATTTGGACCTCTATGTCTTGCCAGTCCTCAATATTGATGGCTACATCTATTCCTGGGAAGAAGTAAGTAGTGAAAATCCAGGAACTAGACTGAAAATTAGATGTGCCCAGCATGTTTTTTTACTTTTAGATGGGGTCGTAACAATTATACTTAAACAGAAAACAGCAATGCTGACATAAATCTTCTCACGCCAGAGAGATCTTGTTTCTTCTGGCAAATCAGTGATCACTTGAGATTGCAGAGCTAAATATTCATAGCAAACATCATGAGACTTGGGGAAGATGAAACCACAAGATCAATTGGTTTGAGGTTTCTGGGGATGGGATTACTTCTTTGATAACAGCTTAAGGCCTGGTTGATGGACTTAAGTATGTCTGGAAGAGTCATTCATTCTTCATAAAAGATGCCAAGTAGCAGATGGGTCTTAGCACCTTTGCACGGACAGGAGGAGAATTGGTCAAATATCAGGCTATTTGGCTATGAAATAGGTGTGCCCTCCTAAATAATCTTCCTTTTTTGATATGGAGAATAATGCAAAATGTTGGTCTTAGCCACTCTCACCATGATTCCAGGCTGCAGTGCCCAGCTGTAGCATCTTTTAATGTAGGACCTTTAGATTGCCCATGGCTACCACCACGTGGATTGGGCTGTCTCACAGCTTGCTCCCTGGCAGGTGTAGGACATACACTGCATATATATCCATACATACATAACACAGCACTTGGATGCACAGGTAATTCAGCTGGGAAGCTCATACAGACAGTGCAGTGAGGTCTACACAGAACCAAGTATAGCCGCGAGTACAGAAGGGAACCAAGGAGCAGCAGCAAAATTAGCTGACAAAAAATAATTAATCTTCCTGAATCTGAAATATACTATCCTCTCTTATCCCTCACAATGCCAAGGAGTTGCTTAGGAGTGTCACACTGCACAGAAGCAGTTGAGTACTACAGAAAAAGCATACCTAAATAAAAAGGTCTGGAGGCTTATTTCAGAGGGCACACATGTTTGTGGCAGATGACAGCCAGGCTGCAGTAGATGAATTGTTCTGTCACTGAGCTTTATCACCCTTGCACATGGAGTTGTACTCTTACAATACCAGGGTTAGTTAGGAATGCAGAGGTCAAAAATATAGGAGTATTTACAGCATATAATCACTGAGCCATGTGGATCATTGAGTTTTTATTATGTAACAGAAGTTACTTTTCTTCAGGATCGTTTGTGGAGGAAAAACCGTTCTCCATATAAGAATGGCACCTGCTATGGCACAGATCTGAACGAAACTTTAATTCATCCTGGGGCAGTAAGTTTGAAGTATTTCAGATCATGAACACAAATGTAAAGCAAGAATAGTAACTAGTTTCTGAAATAAAATGTAGTCCTATAAGAAAGGAATATTTATCTTGTTGTCATCAAGACATATGTAAAAATAAAACCCTGGTTTGTCGAAATATTAATTCATTGAATTTCAACCAGCACTTATTTTCGTGAGCAGAAAATTGCACTTATCTAACTATACCTCTAACTCACTGCAGGAGCAAGCATCAGCTCTAGGCAGGAATGTTAGGAGTTAGTCACTTAACAGCCAATATTTACATTTGCCATGAATTTCAAGGAGCCTCCAAAGCTTCCCTGGTGTGTGGTACACTGCGGTGGTGTCAGAGTGTTTTTGTTGTTGCCATCCTGTAAATGTGCAATAAATATTTCAGTCTTGCAGCAAATTTTAGTTGCTACCTACTGAGTGTAATGCTAAAGTCCCACTGAGCTATCTAGTCCCCTGCCCACATAAACACATGCCTTAACACTCCAAGGTAAATTTCCCAGTTCCCTCAGAACTGATGTTCTATATTTCTCCATTGATTCAGTGTTTGTATTCCTCCCCAGGTGTTGGTGTATCTTTTAACTGCAGCAGTGATGTCTTCTGTGGATCTGGACCAGAATCAGAGCCTGAGACAAGAGCTGTGGCTCAGTTTATCAAAAGCAAGAAGAGTGACATTTTGTGCTATTTAACAATTCACTCCTATGGACAGCTCATCCTCACCCCATATGGTTCCACAACTAAACCTCCATATAACAATGAAGAACTGGTAGGACAAAACATTCATCTTCTGCTATTGTAGAGAGCAAGTAAAGACAGCAGCATGTGGTGCAACTTTACTTGCACTCTTGCCTTTCCTTCAGAGGAACTAGGCTTGTTCAGGGACTCTGGCTTTAATGACAGAAGAGTTACTGCTTCTCTGTCCAGCATCAGTAAGGTTTATTTGCCTCTGAAATCCTAATTCATCTTAAATGAGGGAAACTGAACTACTACAGGTAGGTAAGTGGAGAAGAGCACCAATTTTTGCTGCACACAAGAATGAACTCGCACTTTAGGATGCTAGCACATTATACACATATAGTTACCATGATTGTGTCCAGAAAGGGTATTCCAAACATGCTCCCAGAAAAATGGGAGCAAAGTAAGTACCTATTTCTTGGTTACTTCTTCCCTCAGTTTCTGAGTGTTCTGATTTAAATTCAATTATGTGTGTATTTATGAAGATTCTAGTAATTGAAGCACTAGTCAAGAGCATGAGGGATTTGGGTTTGGACTTCATATGAGTCATTGGAGAAGTAATTTATTTTGTCTATGGATTAGTTTCTAAGGATGGTGGCATACAGAGTCTCTGGCAATAAAACAAGTAAGAGGTCAATCACTGCCGTAGTCAGTATCAGTGTGTTACACAGCATAGTCTCTAAATTCTCCAAAACACAGGCTCTAACCCTACAGTAAAGCAAATAGCATCTCTACCGAATAGAGTAATCTTTAAAATTTTAACACAATTTGCATTAAAAAGAATCAGGAACAATTTGTCCAAATGTTTCTAACAGGTTCCTCTAAAGACCTGAAGTAATATCAAAATTTAAGGCTGATTATTTGTAAATGTAAAGCTGAAAGACACAAAAATTTTTGTCCACTCAAAATAATTGCCAAAGGTACTGCCACTGAAGCCAATGCTGTTCCTATTTTGAATTTCCAGATGCAAGTTGCAAAGGAAGCAGCTGCTGCATTGACAGGAAAATATGGGACCAGCTACAGAGTAGGATCAACTGCTTTAATTTTATGTAAGGTTTTTTTATGTTTCCCTTGGATTGCTCTGTGTTTCAAAGAACTGTTGTGTCACATGCATCAGCAAGTACTGTTTTGCTGAGTTTCTACTTTGAGTAATATTTAAAGGGCTGGTTTGGTGCAACATGTCAGCAGCAGTCATTTGAATACAAGATAACTCTGTAAATTATAAAGCTGACTGCAGGAACAGATGAAGCATTGATCAGAAGATAGTTCCTACATGGATTCCTCACAGATCCATCACTGGGGACAGAAGGAGATTGGTGATAGATCATCCTGACCCTGCTGAAGTCAGCAGCAAAATTCCTATTTGTCTCCACTGGAATCAAGCAAAAATTAAAATCCCAATCAGGTCTACAGTTACTCCATTAGACATTATCACATGGCAGCTGCTTGTGATTCTGTCTGAAATACATTGGTTTCAGCCCTGTTCCTAATAGACTGGGTGGCCATATCACGAACACATCATAGCTAATATGAGTTGACAGCCTTCACAAAGAGGATTGAGGGCCCTAGAGACTGCCTAGTAAACCCAATATTTTCCCAGTAAGCAATAAGTCACGCTAGTCAGTGAGAACAGTAAGCAGTTGGCTCCAGAACCCATGTGGTTTGCATATTCCAGTGGCTGTCTCTGCCAGACCCCGAGTGCCAGGTCCCTGAGTCACAGACTGCATGAGCAATGCAATGTAAGAGTAATGCAACTTGCCTGTGCCTAGGGATGCATTTTGCCAGGGTTTGTACTTATACTGAACAGGTAAGAAAAACAATCACTGAGGAAGAGGAACAGAGATGCAGGGAGAAGCCAGAAATGTTTTAAGACTTGACCAAAAATATGCTTAAAAATATAAAAACAAATTCTAGTCTGCATCAATGTAGGAAATGAAGTACAAGAACAGATAAAAAAGTCAACCCATCTTGTACCCCACAGTAGTCACAGTAAAATGCTAAAAACACAGATGTGTGAAAACACAACTGCTGTTATTGTACAATACCATCTTATGAAGAACTGTGTCACTTAAGAAACTCCATGGAAGACTTTTAGTATAGCTAAGAATTATAGCACCTAGAAACTGTTCTCTATGTCAGTGATATATGGTTACTGCTTAGTTCAGGGATTCTGGTATAAACTTGCATTAACTATAATAAGAAGTATTTTCAAAGAACCATGCTTAATACAAATATCTCCTCACTATTTTTAAATTCACAGACAGTAACTCAGGCTCCTCACGGGACTGGGCCCACACAATTGGCATTCCCTTCTCCTACACATTTGAGCTGCGAGACACGGGTACTCATGGATTTGTTCTCCCTGATAACCAAATCCAGCCCACGTGTGAGGAGACTATGCTGGCTGTGACAACTATCATAGACTATGTTGATAAGAAGTACTTCCCAAATGGAGCTGTGGTGCTGACGTCCAGCAGCTTGGGCCTGAGCCTTTGCCTGAGTATTGTACTTATATGGACTGTTTCTTAAAAACTGCTTAGGGAACCCAGCAAGAGACTCAAATGCAAAATATAATGACCCCTCAAAAATAAAAAGTTAGATAAGCAAAGGAACTTAATGTTAAATATTTCAATAAAGGCTCATCCCATAAAAAAAAAATGGACTTGTGGTTTGATATCTATCTTTTTGGGAAGAAGAAAAAGATAAAGAGCTGTGGCAATTTCCCAAGCTTCACTTGCTGGCTCTGTTTATTCTTTAAGTGACCTTAAGATATTAATTCATGACAAGTACCCACAGGGACAGAGCACTGTTACTCCCTGGTTCTTCGGAGCATGTTTTCAGGGCTCACCTGGGCTTGTGCAGCCCTTCTGTCAGCCACAGTCCTGATCTGTGACAATGTTCCTTACTGCCTGAACCCGCTGACTTCTGTGTGTTCCTGGTCTTAGCAGGACACCTGTGAGACTTAAAAGTCCTCAAATGCCGTACAGAAGACTAGATGGCTTGCTCCACTCTCCTTCCCAAAATTGCCACATTGGGATTTGCTAGAAAATACAGGTCCTCAAAAGCTGGTGAGAGACCATGATCAGGAAACCATCTAGAACAGCCTGAAACAAGGTGAAGAGTTGAATTGGTGCAGGCATGCAGGGACAGAGAAGAGGTGTGGCCCTGTCACTTAGATGCAGTCAGATTACTAAAGAGAGAAGGTGCCTAAATCCTCAAAAAATTTTAAAGGGAAAGCAAAAAGAAAGATAAGGATGGGGTGCTAGTCCTACAGAGCAGAGCAGATAGCTATTTTTTTGCATTTTCAACTTCCAAAATTGACTGCTGGTGACAATTATCCTCCTTATTTTAGACTTCTAAGAGATTTCATTAAAGACTGTACATAAACAACATCTATTTACAAAGAGGTTTCTTTCTTACCAACCACCTTAATCCTTTGGGGCTGACTGTATAGAAGGGGGTCCAATTGTCTGCCCTTCATCATTTGGGAGAGCCTGCAACCTTCAGGGACTTGCCTAGGATCGTCAAAACTGGAAGCTCAGTGGAGTGACAGAGGAAAGGAAATATTTCAGCCCATTGAGCAAGGACTCTCCGATTGAACCCCTCAAAAGGGAATGCCAAGGTAAGAGCTTCTGTGTTGTTACAGCCAACACCAGAGGGTGCAGGGCACTCACTGAAATAAGGAAGGCCTATTTTAACGTGTACTCTGCTTTTGAATCCAGAAGCCCTACATCCCAGAAATATGTCCACCAGGCTTGGCTACTACAGATAACAGATGGGGGGTTTTGTCGTGATAGAAAATGAAGAATCCAGGGAATAGGAAAAAAAGAAAGTATGAAATTTCTGATTTTCTTAGCAAATATCAAGATTGTTCTTGAAAACTAAAAGTGTGTTAACCAGACATTTTTCAACAAAATATTTCCAGCTTTGGGGAAGAGAATGCTGTCCAATTCTCTTCCAGTGTTGCCAAGAGAAGGACGTGTATCACTTCACCATGGTACTGTTAAAAAAAAAAAAAAAAAAAAAAAAAGATAAGATACAACCTTGCAGTCATCATTTTTCCAAAGCATATCCTATTGTCATTTTGTCTGTATTATTAGTTGATAAATCTTAGTTCCTGTGTTCGTTGTTCACAGATTATTACCAACTGCTGTAACTAAATCTGCCTAACTCCTGCAGGTTCCCCAGAGCATTGTCTTTCCAGACCAACCACTCATTTACAGTAAGATCCGTCTGTTGCTGGGCGCTGGAGCAGGTGTCACTAATTAGCACCTCTCCCCACAGAAGCTGCATTCCCTAAACTTCTGTTTAGTTTAGGATGTGACTTGTAAATCTTTATATTTGTATTTGTATATTCTGTCTTTGGAATTGTAAGAAACCCAACAAGTCCATCTGGCCCGTGCCTGTGAGGTATCTTTAAGCAAGTGACGTTTGACCACAAATGTTCTGTAGCCATTTGCTGGCTAGCAGCAGTGAAAGTCCCCGGTGCCACCAGCAGCAGATGGTAGTGCTCTCTGGGAAACGATGCCCAGATGTTGGCCTTGCCAAAGCCAACCCAAGCCTGGATTGCCACCAAACACTTTCCAAACCTAACCCATGACTACACTGGTAGAAGAGTGCTGCTGGTCAGGGCTTCTTCTCTGGATTGAGACATTGCACAGCTCCTACGCCTAGAGCCAGAGAGGAAGCAAGCTGTTTTTGCTGATTGTGGGTATCTTTTGATAGAAATGTTTTTCCCTAAAAGATACAAGCGGGTGTGTCCTAAAGTTAATTAGCAGGCTTCTGTGGAATGACTCAGTCCCTCACTAGCTCTTCTTGTTGTAATAACATCCATCAGGCATGGGAAGATACCCCTGAACATGGCACTGAGGCAAGAGGATATGGGGGATTTTACCTCCAGCATTTCCAGCATTCAAGAATCATAGAAGTGGAGAGAAAGCCTTTGCCAGAAAAAAACACCCCAAACATATATTTGGCAATAATGGTTTCCTAAAAGAACATCTGTTGATTACGCCTGGGAGTACAGCTCCTTGGATCAGTCAGCAATGGCTCCCCCTCTTTGCACAGGGAAACCACAAATGAACATTGTGTGGAAGCAGCACCTTGCCCCCACTACCACTGCAGAACAGGTGTCCTGCAAGGAGTGCTCACACCCTCTCTTAGGAACTATCATTGCACAAGCAAGGCACAATCACTAAAAGGCCAAAGTTGCAGCAAATTGGTGTTTAAAATTTTGCATGGGTTCTATATTTCACATACCCTTACGGTTTGCTGACTTGTCTGTGTATCTGTTAAGCTTGTACAAGAGTGACATGTATAGCAGACAAAAATCGCTGCAGAGACCATGCATTTTATCAACTGTGTTTTGCAAAGGAAAACTTCAAAGAAAAATGTAGTGTGGATGTCTCTGCTGAAACTCCCCTTACTTCAGGAATCCTGGCTTTCTCCTGCATTCCATTGCTGTCTTCTCTGGCCATTGACAGTTTTACTTTATGATGAAGTATGGAAAGAGCTGCATTCTGGTCTCTTGCATATTAGTGGAAGCACAGCATTTTCCTCCTGAAACTTTAGTAGGACTTTAGATTCACTCACATAAACACATGCAAAATAAAAAGTTGGCATGAAAAACTAGAAAATTCATCTATTCATTGTCATTTCTCCCAGTGATTTTACCAAGATCCATGTTCCTTCCCTTTCTTTCTCATTTAAACACCTGTATTGTGCCTGCTTTATTATATAATCAGTAGTGTGAAGGTTTAATTACTTTTGGTCATCCAGGTTATTGAAAAAAACAAGGGCATCCCAGTTATAAGTAACAGTGTTCTATACAATCCTTGTTAACATTTTGTCTGTAGTACAAAAATAAAGATTGATAAAAGGACCATCAGTGATCTCATTCGATTTCACACAAGGAGCTCCTCTCTCTGCTAATTTTTCCTCCATGCTATGCTAATTTGATACAGTCCTCAGGCTCTAACAAGTTAGCAACACTGCCCTCATTAAGGAAAGTGAACATATCACAAGGGCACTATATTATTAAATGAATGTGTGTAGCCTTATTTCTTAGAGCATCACATGACAAAAGAGCAAAAACTTACAGCTTTGAGATGACAGTAGAAAACACCTCTGGCACCTCACCTTCTGGGGAAACGTTTGCAATTGAAGTTGTTACTTCCTGATAAGATGCTTACGTTCCAAATAACATTCTTTCATGAAGGTACTATTCCAAGTGAAAAACTCTCAGACTTAAATATCTTATACTGCATATGAAAATTGGGAGAGTCTTAACCAGAACAAACCTGCTCAGAAACACAGAATGTTCCCAGTGTGTTCCAGACAATTTTCCAAACATAGTCTGGGGCCTACTTCAGACAGAAATGTCAGGCTCTGATTAAAAATCAAAGTATCCTGAGCTGGTTTTGGGCTCCCTTTAGTCAACAGGCTGTAGGTACACGTGATCTGGATAAGCTTTATCTCATTGCCCGTGCCTTCTTTTGGCTTCATCTAGGGCTGGGTTTCCTTGACTGGGAATGTCTGGGATGTCCAGTTGTATCATACACAAAAACAGCAGCTGAACCCATTGCTTTATTGAGACATGCTGTTCTAACAATTTCCTTCCTTGTAAATGGCTGGCCAAGGCTGCTTTAGTTTTATCACCACTAAGCTGAGAGGGGACAAATAATAAGACAAAGTTACCACGGGTTATGATCGGGCATCACAATTAGTAAACTGGGGTACTCTTAATGAAGGTCTTGTCTAGAATGCA
This sequence comes from Sitta carolinensis, assembly GCA_032173965.1. Taxonomy (NCBI): domain Eukaryota; kingdom Metazoa; phylum Chordata; class Aves; order Passeriformes; family Sittidae; genus Sitta; species Sitta carolinensis. The sequence goes on from CM063288.1 coordinate 26,110,179, forward strand.
TTTTATATTTCTTGTATCTGTCTTCCAACAAATCTGTTTGATACTTGTTGGTATAAAATATAAAGGAATAATTTGATAACAACCTGTCATCACTTGCTCCTGCCTGCCAAATCACATGGGGTCTGTTTATGTGCATGGTAGGCATTCACAAAACCCACTGCTTTTCTGCAAGCTGGCAAACAATACAAGTGCACTCTTCAGAAATGGCAAGCAGAAAGGTGAGTGCAATGTCACCATCACACCTTTTCATTCACCTCAGTACTCTGACCTAAGTCACATCCCATCACAGCTGCAGTATGTTGTGAGGGAATGCCTCAAAATGAAGACAACATAATTTAGGGAGAGGTGATTAAGATTGCATAGTATCAACTGCAATGGAAAATCCCTAGAGGAGGGATAGCATTTGTGAAAATGTTGGATATTTATTGTGCTGACAAAGATGTAAGTACACTGTCTTTAGCAGTGGGAGTGAGGAAACGGATAGGTCACAGATGGACTGATCATGCCATTTTCCTAGTTTTAGCTTCTGCTGCATAAGTGTCTAGAAAAGCCAGCCCTTGTTTTTAAATGCAAACTCTTCCTGTTTTCAAACACCCATACAGATTTACCTGGCAGAGTTCTGAGGAGGAAAAAGATTACTGATGAATGTTACTTATCTCTGATTAGTGCGGCACAGGGCGGAAGAAGGATGACATTAATGAGGGAGATACTGAGCACAAGCAATAACCAGACAGCAAGGAACACACAAGTAGGCAACACACTCCATGATAATTAGGTGTAAAAAGTCTATTTGCCAGAGACACATAACAAAAGTTCCCATCCTGAGACTGCAGTGCAGGCCTTTATGTCATTCACTGCTTGTGTCAGGGCAGGTCAATCAACTGACTGCAGCAAGAATTCCCCATCCACTGCCATCATCTAACACACAAAAAAGTATGTTTTTGTTTTATGTCTGTTCCTAGTTTCTAAACACAAAGAGAAATGCATGAATCTATGAAAAGGCCACTTTACTCCAAATTTTATCTTCTCTCCTCCACCACTGTTTCTGCAAAGCCTTTAGATTCGCTTCTTGGGATTTTTTCCCCCTAAACTACCCAGTAAAAAACAAATGAAAGAGATTTTTTTACTCTGGTTTTGTGAGGGTTTATGCATTATCTTCCACTTGAAAAATGAATCTTCACTTGGATTAACAATGTCCCTTGTGGTTGACCACTTGCGATACTGGAATTGCTTGTGAATTCATTGCTGTTTGCTTCACCAGTTACCTGTGACTTTGGTCTGAACCAATCATGGTATGATTGTGAAAATGCTTAAAGGGATCATTATCTAGCTGTAGAAATCTGGGAAAGCCAGTTCAGTGTCAAACAGTTGACTAGGAAATATTATAAAAGGGTCATACACATGGATAACAAACCATCCCACACCAGAAGAATATAATTCTATTGAGGACATGATTGCACAAGACTGCACAGCCAAAATGCATTACTTGGCATTGCTCCCATCTCAGAGACCGGTATTAAGCTACTTGTGTATGGACAAATCTATCCTGATGCATTTCATCTGCTATCCAGAAAATCCCATTCCTTTCAGAAACTTAGTGTCTTAAATACCCAAAATATTATCCAAGGATATTCTTAGCATCCAAGCAACTGGGAATCAATACCAGTCTTGAAGAAAAAGATGAAGAATAAAGTTTAATAGCAGTTGTTCATGGTAAGCAATCTAAACCATTTTTTCATATAATTTGGAGTGCCAAATTTAAAGGATTCTTGAACGCTAAGGCCATCTCCATCATGATGATCCTGTGTCTTATTGAGTAGGACCAGAGTATTACTCACTTTTTGTGACCCTGAGTCATCAAGGACATGCTGGGCAAACAGCCAAGGTAATACAAGCTCCCTAACAATAATCCATACTTAGAGTTAACAGGATGGCTACTACATGATGGCTATGCCAGATGGAGGAAGGCTAGACCTTCCAGCTCTGGTAACTGCTTGACTTCGTATTTTTCTTAGTGCATAAGAAAAGTTATAAAACAAAGCATATATCTTGCAAGTGAGAAACAAGTCATGCAAGGTAATCAGCAAAGAAATGGGAAGAAGTAGCAGAATGATGAGGTGGAGAAGCAGTGAATCCCAAAGCAGTTTGGACACATTTTTTCAGGGAAAAAAGTCAGTAAAATCCTTATGGCTTCATCTGCACATAAGACTGTCATTGTGTGTGCCAGCAGAACAGATCAAGAGATTGATAGGAGTCCTGTTCTATTTAAAGGACATGGAAATGTGTGGAATCAAAGAAGTTAGAAATGGAAAATGGAATACTATCTACCTCCTAGGATTGCTCTCTGGGGTGCATTCCTGGGTATGGTTGTCTACTTGAGTCAATAAGTCTCAAGCTTTCCTCTTCTGTTCTCCTTCAAACTGTGGACTTGTACGTTTGCCCTTCAGGTTTCAGCCTTTTCCAATGTGTATGACTCCACTCAGCAGATACAGTTTCCATATATACATTTGTTTCATTCAGCAAAGATTATTTGTCTTAGTTACTTCTGTGGATCTCATGGACTTCCAGAGATCCAAGACAGCCACTGGCTTCACCTATTGATTGTCTTGTGACACACAGTGTCCCATGGATTAAAAAAGAGTAAGTTCCAGAAACTGTCACTTCCATTAGACTGTATGGATAAGGTGGATCATGAAGGTTTTTTCATTAGTAATATATAGGCTTTGTCCAGGCTAATAGCAATCTGATATTTATCTACTGTATGCTTTCGTTATAATATCAGCAGAAGATTGAGTTCTTCAAGAATCTGCCAAGGAAAATCAGGAACTCACTTGAGTTCTCTAACTAAGCTAACTGTTGAGACAATGCTTGTTCTAACCCTACACCTACTGGTGTAGGATCACTCAAATTGGGCAGTCTGGTCAGTCCCACTGATGCTATTCTTCAGTCCAAGTGAAGGTCTTCTTAGAGGATCTATGTTGGTGCAAAAGTGACCAGAAAAGAACAAGTTATTTATTTTCTGAATCAGCTAACATGGTGCTTTCCTACGCTGTAAACTTTCAGGGATAGACACTTTTTATTTTATCCCCCTGTACATCAAATACAACATCTACTGCAGAACTATTTTTGGGTTCTGTTTGAATAGCAAAAATATTTTTTTACAGGACTTCAGTACCTCCAGTGAGGCCAACACAGTGAAGGCCATATGACTACTGGAAATGTTGCTCTTAGTAGAAAGTGAGACTACTCAACAAAGCACATGTGAATGGAAGGGAAACATGTACATAAGGTACCTGGAAAGATGGACCACAAAACACAAAATGGGCCCTACTCAGAGCCCTGTATTCAAATTGAGACACAGAGCTTTAAAATGAAAAAGGGTTTAAAAGGAAAAGAAATTGTTTTCAAGCTCAGGTCTACTCTGACAATACATAGCATCCTAGAGATAATCAATATTTTCTGCCAATTCCATTTCTTCCACAAAGTATTTTTAGCAATGTAGTGCAAATTTCTCATTCTGCTTTTCTAAAGAAAAAAACATGAAAACCATTTGATAGAATAACTAATAGGTATTCCAGTAAAATACACCCTACTTAAAGGTCATTTTTTTTTGAGAGAGACCTTAGATTTCTATATGCCCTCAGCGCAGCAGGTTTTACTTAAAGGACTAAACCTAAACATTGACATGGTGTCATAGCATTCTTTGAAATTACTGCCCTCCACCGCTTTCTCAGCTTAAAACACACAAATACTTGAGAGAAACCTACGAGGAGCATTACTGTGATGCTGTGTCAGGAGGAGGCTGCAGTGAGCTGGTGAGGAGTTTTGACCCCACAGAAAGCTGTGGTGTCTCAGAGGGCTCTTCACTAAAGAACAACAGTATTTTCTATCCCAAGAGTGGAAACAGAAGCTGCTTAAGGAGAAATCATCCTCTTTGCTGAGTACTCATTTTTCCTAGATGAAAAGGAAGAGAATTTGTAAAACACAATGTATCTCCAAGCTGTAAATATTGTAAATAAATATTGTTTAATATTTTCAAGAAGAAAGGATAGCTAAATATAATTTAAAAGGCAATGTTAAACTTACTGTACTGACTATTCCAAATTTAGGCTTGAAATTAATCCAGCACACCAACAGAGTCTAAGAAATTTCTAAGGTTTCTGTCACCATGGTAGTTAAGTGGCAATGGGCTTAATCCTGCACTCATTGAGTCCATAGTCAGACTTCTCCTAGCCTCAGCAATGCTGGATCTGACCCTGTAAATTCTAACATACTTTAGTCCACAGCTTGATTTCTAAAACCTTTTTTACCCACTTTCCCACGGCAAATGGGGTAGGGAATTCTGTGGAAATCATTCACTTGAAAGATGTCCAGGGGAGATTTCTTTCATTCAGCAACAAATCCCTGACTGATTAAAAGAACTACGTTGACAGCCCTACAGGAAGCCATGCCATCCACTCCTTGGGCAGCAGGCACTTTTGGCAACATGTGCCAATTTAGAGGACAGGGAACAGTAAGGGAGGGAATCAGGAGTCAGACAAGGTCCCTAGAAACTTCCAAGCTGTTTTAAAAAAGGAGGGAATTGTTGCCGTGGTTAATGTAATTCCCAGTCTCTCACAGCCTACTAGACAAATCAACCATTATACTAAAACATTTATATTGTCCTTAGTGGATGATGATAAAATGTAATGATTAGATAATATGCAGGAGTACACATAATAACTCCTTAACAAAATCACCAGGTCTGTGGTATAAAAATGCCTCTAAAAGCCCAGGGCCATAGACATAAACACTTAGACTCTAATCACCTTCTGGTTTTATCCTCTTTTCCTCAAGAAATAAGGCCTGAGAGATCATACTGTCTATCTCAGCCTCTCCTTAATAACTCGTGAACCAGCTGGCTGCCTTCAGCCAAACTGGCAATGTGAAAAAGGTCACAAAAGCAAGAAGTTCTTGCAAGCTCCATGAGAAAAGGGGGCTGCATGAAACACAAACTTCATGTTTGTGCCTTTAAGAGAAAAAGGGGTGCACATTGAGGTCAGTAATTAGGACTTGTTTGAAAAGAGCTGGGGAGCTCTTCAATAGAAGAGCAGAGGAAATTGCGGGTGCCTTTTGGCACACTTATGATGGAAATTGAAGAGAAGCGGGTTACAGACTGTGTGTGGGCAGGGACACAATTTCTGAGAAAACTAGACTTCATTAATTCTGCTGCTTGGTTGTATTATTGTTTTCTGTAAAAATTATGAGGATTATTAGACATAGCTGGTAATTGCATTACCGACATGAAAAGGTCTTAACAAAACCACAAGAGGACGATGAGAAAAGAAGCTCCAATACTGAGAAACCATGCAAAATGTCATACAGAAGAGCCAAGATCAACATATAACTTACACTGCATGTTGACTAAAGTAATGTATGTGCTGAAAGCCCTCAAAAATAGGAAAGACCCTGCAGGGTACTTAGAGTAAGTGTGGCACCTTCATAAATTGGTGTATGTTTTTGGACATACCTGAGTTCAGCCAAAGGTTGTCCTGAGAATTCTTTGATCCCTTGGGAAGTTGGACAAGCTGAAAGACCTTATGCATTGCACTGTGGCTTCCTGTGGAAGTGTTAACTCAGAGCTGACCATTGCATGCTCTGAAACACACTTTAACAAGTTTCAGTTTTGTAGGAATATGCTTAGAACATCAGGATAAATGCTTAGAGACAAAGCAAGCGTCAGCCCTAAGAAACCACATCCTACAGACAGATCTGAGATGAGGCCTGTGAGAAATGAGGAAGCTATAAGCTGTGCAGGAACTGCCCTTATGGAAGTGTCTGAAGAGTCAGATTCTGGTCCCATTTGTGGCTTGAAAAGAAAGAGCAAGCCTGTAGAAACGATGGGCTCTTTGCCAATCTAAAGGCAATCTGGGAATAAAATCCGGTTTCTACAAATTTAGCTCCTGCTGAAAAGACTGTCTCACTCTTCAATTGTTAAACTACTTTGCTTTGCTTTTTAAAAAGCAAACAGAAGGCAAGGCAAGGAGGGAATTTTGCTCTACGGTAAGGAAGAACTGTTAAACACATACCCGATATCTTCATCAGATGACAGCATGATAATTTGAACAACTTTTTCTGTGTGTAAGTGTCACAAGGCTCAAGGGGATTACTAATTCCCTTTCCTACAATGACTCAGGAGAGGATTTCCCTAAGTTTTGTTATTAGCCTAGTTGCTATTTTTCCTCCTAGCCATTTTGTTGCTTAGGAGATTTCTAGTCATGAAAAAACTCCACAAAGAAAACAAAATTTAAAACAAAAAACCAAAAAGCCCAAAACAAAACAGCAAGGCTCAGTCCTGCCACTGCTGTCCCAAGTTACAGAATGCTGAATGCTCTTGCATCCTGAGATCTGACTGCACAAAAGGAGCATGCTGTACTAGTATAAATAGTTGCCAAAGAAGCAATTTTTCAGGCACAGACACGGTTTGCTTTCCAAAAGCCAGGTAGTATAGATTTATTTTTTATCTCTTTGAAGCAGTAACAGAAGTTTCTCCAGCTGAATCATGTAACTGGGCAATGACTTCCGTAGCAGAGAGTTGGTTGGAAGACAGTCATAAACAAGAGCAGCATTTTCCCTGTCAATACATTAGGACTGTGCAGTTAGTAAGTATAATAATTATACTTACTTCCCCATGTAAATATAAGAACAAATTCCTTTCCTGGGGAGGTTGTTCAGTACACATTCTAGTTCAGTAGGATTATGAAGCCCCACAATAACTTTTCTGTCATCTTCTCATCAGGAGATCTCAACCTGCTTTCTAAGACTGGTCATCATAATTTCCTCTCTTGCCCTTATATTTTTTATTCTCCCTTTCCACCTTTCACTTTATAGAAGGTGAAACTGCAGCCAAGAGCTCTGGTCAACAGTAAGAGATGTTGAAAATTCCTGGATTTTGGTCCAGTCTTCTAATGACTAGAGCCATGACTATCACTCCAAAGAGAAACCACTCTGTAAAATGTTGTACAACACTTCAGGCATGGTAAAAAATGAATCCTGCATTACAAGCCCTGTCTTTTGTTATTTTTGCATTTTTTAAAAGGACCAAATACGTAATATCTTGATAATGGGTTGAAGCTCTTTAGATTTAAAATCTCTTGAAAATTCTGATTCTAATTTTAGGTTTAAGAAATTAACGTCAGGCTCCTGTTCTTGACATGCTGAAAGTGTGGGTTTCTGGCACATGCATTTAAAAAAGGATGTATTATAAATTGGCTTCCTAGGGCCTGAGGACTTGGAAAAAGACTTATTAACTGTTATGCAGCATTAGGACGCAGAACATGTTCAAAAACTTCTGCTGTACAAGATGACTCATAAGGTTATACCACCGATTTTGCTAGTAACACCAAAGGAAAATTATGTCCTAGATCAAAAACACTCAGATGTTGTGAACTTGTTCCTAGGGACGGCATATGACACATTTTACCATGATTATTTCCTTAGCTGAATGAAGTGACTGAGAAAGCAGATAATATCAGCATATCCAATGCAAGCAGCAGGCAATGAGGGGATAAGTTTTTATGTCTTGATCCTGCTTTTATTTGTAGAGGCTGACACATCTCTCTTGGACTTCAGGAAAGTAGGACTAACATCAATATAGCTGTTCTTAATTTCCTGCTTTCTTTACCAATGCATTCTTCCTCTCTGTAGCTCCCTGTGACTTGTCTCTTTAGATTCCCTCTCTGGGAAGCTTGTTCATGTCTTCCTAGCTGTTTGCCTAAGCCAGTGTAGCTCTTCTCCTTTATATAACATTTGCCTATGATCCAGAGGTATCTTTGGAAGAACTGGCACTTTCAATGATCTATCTGAAGCATGGACACAATGATAAGACTCTTAGTGCCCTTTCAAAATTACTGTCCCCCCATTGGCAGGGGCAAGGACATAGATGGGTTGTATGTGAACCAAAATATATGATCAAGAAAGAGCAAAGAGACCAAAGCACTTTCCCAAAAGAAGAAAGCAGATGAGATTACATTCAAAATATATTTCATTGTGGAGTGACAACCTATGGTGGAAGACACAAGGTCATGACCAGCCCACTCTCCCTTTACTATTAAGTTGGGAGAATTTATGTATTAATTTCTATTTCTGTAGCTCTTATGACCAATACCAAGAGGTCAGGGCCATGATATAAAAGGTATAATGACATTTAAAACAAAGACAGTTCCTTTTCCCCATAGATAGCACATACCTTGCAACCTAGACAGTATGCAGCACAAGGAGAGTGACACACTGCAAATGGGAGACATATGGGGGGCAAAGCAAGAGCCAAGCCAGGGACACTGAAGCAGGCTTGTTGCGCAGTCACAGGTAGAGGCAAACATCCCGATTGATGTCTGCTGCAAGCTAACTGGGTCATGCTGGCTGAGGGTGTGAAGTAGATTTCATTTTCATTGCCATCCTGCCTTGCTACAGGCAGCAGGAATAGCACAATGTGACTTCAGGAGCCCACAGATAACTGCCTAGAACTGACAGTACTATCCCCTTGCCCCATCACTGAAAAGGAATTTTCCTCAAGTATGGTTGCTTTAATTCCCCCCCTCATTTTAACAAAAGCAAGAACTGCTGAGTCAGATTTGTAAGTCATGTCTTCTGGCTCCAGCTCCTGGGCTTTGAGCTCTCATCTGTCTGTTACCTCCCTCCGCTGGGAACTGCTTGGCTCAGCTGGGAACACTTCACATCCATTTTCTTCACTGATTTCCTTTGTAAACCCACTGTGTCTCACTTCTTTAAACAATAAGTTCTTCAGTATCCTCATTGTAGTATGTATGTACAGCGCCAAGCATGACATGGCACTATATCCCTCCTTGGAGTGTCCATAATTTACTAAAATCCAAACAGAGCTACAGCAAGGGCAGAAGTAAGAAAAACAACTCCAAGAGGTTATGGGAAGCATAAAAGGGGAAAAAAATTAGAGTGTTCCATTACCTTCTGCTGCAAGGAAAGGGGCAGCAGCTGTGGCAAAAGCTACGCCAGCAGCTACCAGGAATGTTCTTAGTGAGGGCAGGGGAGATTGTAGTTGTGGTTGTTGGTAAACAACAGGCATCTGTGTATCACAACACCATTCCTTTTTTAATTCATTTTAGCATATCTTTTGACAGCTTCTACCTTTTTGTCCCCCTTTGTTTTAATCAAATAGAAGCAGTTGGAAGTGGGGCCACTTCTGAGTGCCCAATGCTTTGTTTTGGGAAGCTGGGGAAATACAGTATCACTTCCACCTTGTCTGAAAGGGATAAAAAACATCTTAGACCTTAAATAGGCTATAGTTCTTCCTTGTGGATTGTCATCACAGGGCTAAGTCCTGCTTTAGAAATGGAGAAAAACTTATATGAAAAGTGCCTGGAGGTTTTTGAACTGGTTTACAAAAATAGCTGCCTGAAGGAAATAAAGAAGAGAAAAAGAAACATGAAAAACAAACTCAACACCAAATAGTTTTTAGTGTATCCATCTATTGCAACTAGTGTGATATTAATAGAACACACACCAGCAGGGAGTGGGAAAATAAACATGTTTTCACTCACATAAAGGGACTGCCTAAATGACTCATATATGCAAAAATAAATAAATGGCTCCCCATGATAATCTGAAACTATATTTTATCCACATAAACAGCTCAGCTTCTTAACTGTAACCTAACATGTTAAATTCACTTGGTTTTATTTGAGGGCATGGACAGATTGAGTGATCAATCTCTATTACACTGAGCTTTTTTTTTTTTTTTTATTCCTTCCTTACAATGCCATTTTTCTTCTCACTAGACATTTTAGTTCATTTCCCTGAGCCTTCTTCAGCTTAATAGCTGCATTTCAGACTTATAGAAAAAAAAAAGCTATCAGACTTAGAGGAGAATGAGTGTAAGTGAATGTTGTGCATGAGAGGGGGAAATACAGCAAATAAAAAGGCTGTAAAAGGGCAATTGTTAGCATTGCATGTGCTGCACTTAGAGGATAGCAGTTATATATTCCAGTTTCATAATGGAGATGTTCAGGGTCAACCAGGTGCTGGCTTCAGATGCTGTAAAATCAAGAGGCAGAGGGTTTTTTGTCTTGTAGAACTGGCAAACAGGTATTCCCCTAGAGAGATGGAATGAGGACACAGCAATTAACTCTCCCGTTCCTGCAATCGGAGTGCTAATCACATCCTTAGCAACTGCATGGTCACTATGGTACCGATAGCATCTTTTGCTCCAATCCTTTCTGACTCATTCTCCCGGTAACATTGGCGATGGCCAGAGCAGAGGTGACGTGCACTTGCTGACACTGTGCTGAAGGGCTCCATCAATCTCCGTTCTGCAATACCAGACGCTATTGCCAATGAGGATGAGCTCCAAGGATAGAAAGGAAGCCAGAGAGGGTCCGGAGAATCTGTGCCGTGTGCTTTTCAGAAACATTGTGCAAAGGACAAACACAATGCTTCACTACCACCTCTCTGCTCTAATAGTCTTAAATGTGAGGCTAATGAACCTCAGCTTTCAACACCATTGAACCCCATTATACTGTAAATACCCTTTGTGTAATATCTTTTTGTGACTCAGATACCAAAAACAATAATGAAGTTATCAGAAAAGAAGGAAAGGAAAAGGCTACAATCTTAAAAAAAAAAAAAAAAAAAAACAAAAAACCAAACAAAAACCAAAATAAGAAAAGCCACTTAGATTCATCTTTCCACAGCAAGTATTGGTCCTGGGAGAAGCAGTGAAAAATTATAAAGGTTGTAATGGAAAAATGCTGATATTGAGACATTTATGGATGCTAACAGAATCAGAAAATAGCATACAGGAAACAGACTAAATATCCTTGATGGAGTTGCTTAGAGTGATGTAGTCTAGTTTTCTAGGCCTGAGGTTTCTGAGTTTCTGAACTCATTTTCTTCGTAGTGTTTGTGTTTGGGAAGACCTTGTTCTCAGAGACTTGACATAAACATCCCAAGTGTTATTGTAACAAGAGTGATGTTTTAGAAGATTCTTTTCTGTAGGATGGACTTGTCTCTATCCATCGGTTTAGACCAGTGGGAAGAAGAGTTCTGGCACTCTTCTAACCAATGAGAGTGGCCTGTTCCAAAAGGTATATAAGAAGGGCAATTTTTTTAATAAAGTAGAGTCAGATACAGTTTTTATAACGAGGTCTCATGTCATCTGTTCATCACCCACAGCGACACAGTGCTTGCTGAATCTCTCCTGTAAGAGGTTCTAAACCCCTTGAACTACAGACACAAACAACTGGAACCAGCCTTCATTCACTGAACATGAGGGGTTTGCAGCCCTAATCTGTCACTGCTTTGAGTGCTCCAGTGACACCAAAGAGCTGGAAGCTCAGCCCCCACTGTCTGAAGAGTACTGCTGACTCCCTTGCCTCCCCAGCAGTACGAAGTGGTGAAGGAGGATTTACTCAAGACTCCAGCCCTTTATTTTCAAATCTCAACATTTTGGTACACAGTAAGACAAATCTTACTATCAGTCAAGCAGAGAGAAGGAAACAAGTGTTTTCAGGAAGAAGATGGATGTAATGTAATCAAAGTATATGAAGTCTGTATCAGGACATAATGCAATTAAAATGAATAGGAGGAAAAATTCCATGGCAGCACATTTTCAGTAGCTCCTCAGAGGCAGGACTGTGTCCTGTGGTAAAGCTGGTATTGATCATTTTTGGAGGCAGAACCCGCACAAGCTTTGTGACAAACATCTATTTTCACATGTGGAAGACGATATTAAAATGGAAGGCATGGATACCAGTAGGTAGTCAACTGGAGTAGGAGTAGTACTGACTGAGAATAAGATAAATGCCTAACTTAAGAAGGATTCACAGAGTGGACATCTTCTATGTCAGCATTTATTATATACACCCAATTGGAGGGACCTCATTTCTCCATCTTCCTAATAGATACCTGCAGCAAAGATGTCCTAAATTATGTGTATATCACTCACTGATTGCTGGGCAAACATTATCTGAGCATCAATATTGGGGTTTTTTTAGAAGCTAACATTGTTTGAGTCAATTTGGATAATGCTCTACTAGAGATGTATTAACTAACAGACGAAAATCATCTTGTATGCCTACTCTGTGCTATTTTCATTGCATTTTACTTTGCAGTGAAAACTGCACGTGATAAATCCAGAACCTGAGGAATAATTAGTGATAGTGGAGCTAGACCCATAAAAGCAAGTTTGGTCAGCTAACCCAAAGCCTTTACCACAGACTTTATGAAAAACACTGCTCACTATTTGCATGAAGTTGCAGTACCTGGAATACAGTAATTTGACAGGGTGACTGAGGTATAGAGCTGTGCAATAATACTTCATCCCATTGTTCCTTCTAGGTAACTGTACTTCATGTAACAGTCCCCCAAAGTAGATGGAAGTTCACTATGTTTTTTGGTAGTAAAATGACTGGGAAGTCTCCTGCTGTGCTTGGAAAGTAGACAGAAGAAAAGCGGATTGCAAAATCAAAATACTGTGATCTTGGCTCCCTGACATAGGTCAAGAATATGCTGTTTGGAAGTTGAACACATACCTCAGATCTAGAAATCCATGGCACAGCACCAGAAGTTTTGAAAGCACAGCTTTGTTACCAATGGTTGTTTTTCTCACTTCAGTGTTTTACCTCTACCCTGCTCTATAATCAGGATACAGTTTGACCTTGTATACAAAAAAATGTGCCTTTCAGTAGGTGTTTAAATTAATGATTATTCTTGTGAAAGTCAGTTGGGAAGGCGTTTAAATCCACGACATGTCCTTTTACACATGCAGAAATTTGGTTTTGTGAACAGGAACTTCAAGCTTCCAAAGTAGGCAAAAATCTATGGTAAGGATCTGACAAGAAACTTTTGTGTGTTCCATGCTAGAGCTTACATTTATAGGAAACATAACCAAGATCCTGCTAAACAGGAATTTCTCTTGTCATTAAACTGTTTGGTAACTGCTGGTCAGTGTAAGTCATACTTTTCTTTGTGTGTATCTGAAGAGAGCAAGAGCCTCCCAGAGCTCCAGTTAGACAGGGTAGTTCAAATATTAAAGCCTGTGTGTTCAGCTCTCCGTACATTCTTGGGACATTTCCCAAAGGATCAGATATTTCAATAACACCACAAAGTTTCTTGCTTCCTTGTTTTTCACTTCTGATGAGACTTCCTCTATCAAAGACCAGAGCTAATGATCCAGATTTAATCAACAAAAGTATTTACATTTCAAAATAATGAGACCACTCAGCTGGTAACTTGTTAATTAGTTCCCAAACATTCTCCTTTCATCCTCTTGTGCTGCAGTGGTGCAGCTGACAATCCTTCTAATATTAAGGGAAGTTATTTGAGAAGTGTTATCTCAGAGTCCTATCTTTCTCCAGGATCAATTTACACCAATGTGTTGATTACAGGAGAACTACTGATTTACCTAGAGGCAAAAGTCTTAATATATCAGACTGTATTACCCTTCCTAACAAGTTTTTGCCTTGTATTTTTGCATGTTTAATGCATGCTTAATGTAAAGCAATTAGGTGTCTGAATTTAAGCCTCTCTGCCCTGCTATCTTTTAACAATGCTATTCTTTCACTCTGGAACACCTAACACTTGAGGTCAGATTCACATTTATAGAAAAGCTATTTATACTACTTTATAATTCAGTGCCATTTTCTTTCCTTAATTCTACATAAAGGCTTCCTACCTAGCTATACAAAGGTACCAGAATGTAAAAAAGAATCTGTCCATAAATATTTTTTCGGACAACCCAACATTTGCAAGTGTGGGTGGACATAAAGAAAGAGGTTCTGTTTCAATTTATGTCCCAGTACTAGGGAAATACATGTGCTGGGTTTCAGTCTTCTCCAGCAGCTCCCTTAGCAACTGGAAAACTCCATCAATTATTAGTCCTCAGTGCAGGATATGCTTCAGCTGACCTGCTGGTAATCAGTTGCTCCAGAGCCTAGATCGATTTTGCCCTGTGATTATCAATTTTCTGATCAGACAGAACAGACAATCTCAAAAACAAGAAGACATTTCAAGAAATAAGATCAGGATGTTTTACTCAGCACACAATTTCCACCTATAACCCAACTTTGCAAGACACGTAAGTGTGTGCTTATCTTCAAGCACAATTAATCACCTCTTTAGCAACAGGAAGTTTTTCTGGAACTGGAGGTTACATCTTCTCTTCTGCAGTTCCATACTTGTGTGGTTGTGCATTTTTTTTTTCTTTTAAATTAACATTTCCTCTTTTCTTTTTTCCCTGTCATATGTAATGCAACTGTGCAAAGTTCTTTTCTTTCCTAAACATGGTGGGTGGGCAAGGAGACAATTATTTAAATTATATGGTGGGGGAATAAGTTATAAAAATAGCAGCATATTCCTACCTTTTTAACAGGAATTCAAAATTCTCTGGAGGCCTCAGGACTAAGTACACATAAGACTGAACCCGGTTTTTAATTAATTGTTTATCTTCTATAAATTAATTACATAAATTTCTGAAAACCACAAATTAGCACCAAGAAGCTGCACAAATCGCAAGTAAAAACAAAAGAAAAGAAGAAATAAAACTGCCATGCAAAACTTTATCCTTTCCAAGTCTCTGGGACATCTTTTGAATACTCATCTAATTTTAAATGTTTGTGATCATGGCAAAAAAATGTTGCCACATGTTGCAAATGTGGAAAATATTGCCAATATTTTACAAATATTTGAATAGAAAACTCTCATCTTTTAATCAGACATTTAAAGCCTGCATGTGTTGTCTGTAAAGCCAATGCAATGATTCTGATCTTCACAAAAACATGGTCCAGCCCTAGCATTGGCAGAAGTTGTGCTTTTTGGATCTGAGTTCCAGGGAACAAAATTCTAGAAATGTAATTCATGAAATGGGGATTCAGTTTGGGTGTATTTCACTTGCAATACTTGAAAGGAATCTAGTCACTTCCTTAAAGATAATCGCATGTTTTTATAAGGGTTACTCATGAAGAATCATTTTATCACATGGTTTCCTTCTTGTTTGTCCATAGGAGGAATAAATCTTGAAGATTGTCAAGATTTGATAGCCAAATTTCTGACAAGCAGTGAACTAAGTGCTTATGTATGCAAAAACCACTCATCTGATGAACACTCCCTGATTAAATAGATGGTTCACTAGAACAAAGAGAAGAAGTAAGAATTGGGGAAGGGGGTTTAATTAATCAAGAGTTTTTTTAAGCTACTACTATTCTTTTCTTCCTGACTACTTTTCTTGAATGTTAAAAACATTCCATCATCTTAGAATAGTCTATCAATGGCACAAGCATTCACAACAGAGTGGACTCTCATCCACTTTCATTGTTAAGACAAATCTACCATTGACATGAGTGAGTTTGACACTGAAATGCATTTTTCTTGTTGACTGGTCAGACCTCAGCTTTGCTGTCCACTACATGTGATGCACACTATGTATCTATTTATTTAGGATCCAGAATGAGAAGTGAGAGTTTCAGAAAATCTGTTCTGAACTACAGTAGTTTAATTTGGATATTTGTGAGATTCAGGGGAGAGCCAGCAAGACTAACCTAATTATGGAATAAGAATGTTAGCCATTGTCCATCAGGCCCTGGCCAAATAATTTTTCAAATACAAATAATCTCTGTTGTGACTATGAACAAACAGGGTTGGGGTTTGGTTTGATTTTTTTTTTTTTTTTCACTTTTAAACTTTTAAATGACATTTGGACATCTGTTCCTACAAAGAACTGTTCCGATATTTGACCTTGAACTTTGTGGAGTAGCCTTCTACACCTCCCAGGTTTAATTCCTTAATTTCAGCATATGCAAGGTATAAGATTAAGCAGCTCAAGGATGCTTTGAGGCACTCTGGTCTATCATCCACAAATATACACAGCAGCAAGAAAACAGCTGGATTATTGTCATAATAGTTTTGTGTGAGGAAGATAAAAGAGGACTAGCAGAAAGAAAAATGTCTTAGAAAATATTTCAGTGTAAAGTTAGGGTATGTCATGGGAAGGTAAAGAAGCTTTCATTTGATAATTTAGAGTTTAAAACCTACTGTATGTTATTTGTGACCACTCTAGGTTACTCAGAAAAAAGCTTCCTTGCTCAGCCTAAGGCTCTGAATATCCTCATTTGCAGTTCTATAGCTTGTTCACTAGCTTCTCCATTTGATTTTGTACTTTTCATTAGAAAATTCTTCCTTTATGAATTGGAATATTTGCAAGCTACTCTTTGGCATGCTGTTTACACAGAGGAGGTTGCTCAGTAATGCTGTGGTCCCTTTTATTTACGCCTAACTTCAGTTGCTTCTTGTCAGCCACTAATAGATAGTTTACTATCTGGTTTTCTTCATCTACTAAAACCTTATCCATATAGAAGGGTCTGGCAGCTGCAGACTCCTCTTCCATGACCTAACATGTCTTCACTCCAGAGATTATAGTAAGTGTTACAATATTCCCTTGTATTTAACACTCCCTCATTCTTCAGGAACACCTATTACATCAAATTCTCCTTCCATGGTCATATACTCTGCCTTCACCTGTTATTATTTTTAACCTTGTGGTACACAGACATTGATATTAGTTATTTTTGGCCATCCACCTATTTTTAAACAATTCCTCTGCTTAGCTCCCTGCTTCAGAATACACCACTATGATTTCAGTTTAGTTATCCTCAATATCATCCATCATCCCTGTTCCCACCTCTTAGAACTGGATACAGAGTTAAGATGCTAATGGGGGGAAGATATGTGGAAATAGAGGCACTCTTTTACCTGAAGACAGGACTACCCACATCCTACCCAGTGCAGACAATTCACTGCCTGATCCTGCATGCTGCAATGAGATTAGAGCTGTGTGGCTTCAAACCCCTTTCCATAATTAGATAAGGGCTGCATTTTCCCTTGGAAATGCCCCTCTTTATCATCAAGACATTTCAAAGCTCAAAAGCTCTTTTTTTTTTTTTTTTTTTTTTTAATTTTTAATTTTTTTAAAGCAATGGGACAGTTGATTTTTTTCCTAGCACATTTTTCCCTGTCAGAGAAATGATAATGAAAAACAATTTCTACTTTGAATTTTTTTCAGCTATTCCATTACTGAACCTTCCATTGGCTCACTGGAAACTGTGAGAGAGGGTTTGATTCTTCTCTGTGGAAAGAACATGGAAAAAACCTTACTAGGCTTTTTGTAGCAAAAGAACAATTTTTCTTTTATCCAGGATTTTCCTTCAATTCTGTATAACATTTCTTTGAAAATACATGTCCCAGTTTCCTTTTAAACTTCTTTATTCTGTTCTGTTACTGAAAAGGCTGCAGATGGAAGGGGAGAACCAGGAACTCCCCATGTCAATCAGCTCTATTCATTCAATGGCTGTATTTATTAGTTTCATTAAAAACATACTGAGCAGGCCTGGTTCCTCAGTTCTGCACGCCTACACAATCCTGACTGCCTTGCCATCCCCATCAGTAAGGGCTCCATCCTGAGGCCTCTCTCAGCTTGAGATTCCACATGAAACAGGAATCCAGGAGAATATCACATACTTTTAGGTCTTGTTGGAAAGACTTCACACAGCTTAATGGGTGTAGAGGGGGCTGGGGAAAGTTAGATGAGGAAAAAAATAAGTACTCAAGATGAACTGATAATTCATGTTTTAAAAAAAGAAATGGAAAGAAAAAGTCTGTGTAAAGCTTGGAAAATGTCTCCAGTGCTACTACCATCAGTGAAATGAATGTACATGTAACAACTGACCAGCACATTGCTCATAAACTATGGTTTTGTAGGAAATAAAGCACTTTGGGCTGCCATCAGACAAGGAAGCAGTTCTTGGAGAAGGCTGTTAATTTGCAACATTTGTAATGCTGAGGTATGGACTGGTGCCCTTCAGAAAATGTTATATTCTTTACATATCTCCTTCTGTTATTAAAATCAGAACTATGTGGAAGAGCAGAACCACAGCACGATCCTACTATTTATGGGGCAAAAAAAGAATGGATGCAAAGAGAAGTATTAAAACTATATAAGCTATCTTTCAGCACTTTTGTTGGTGTCTTTTTTTTTTTTTTTTTTTTTTTTTTTTTTTTTTTTTTTTTTTTTTTTGCTGTATGGCAAAATACGAAAAGTTTTGTATGAATCAAAAGATCTCCATACTCAGGACTGAGAGTTAAGGTTGCAGCTTAAGTGGTACCTAAGTTGAAAACCTATCTGGTAGCTTGAGTGGTCTTTATCTCAGACACCAGGTTAGAAATTACTTTTCAGAAAAAGAAATATATTTTTGTATTCAGCCCTCAAGAGTGATCCATAAAAATCTCTCTGCTCAGCCACATTGGAACTTAACATCTTCCTCTCTTTGGAAATGATCTCTCCATAAACATCAGATTGGGTAACTGCTACCTAAATACCCTAATGTCCTTTTCCTTTTCTTAAATACATATGGACCACAAACTTTAACACCTACACCCTCACAATTCTTCAACAAAAGAAGAGACTGGAGTTTGCACTGATACCCTTAAGCACTCCCAAAGATATATCACATACAATCTCCTCCATACATATTCTCTTTTTTTTTTTTTTTTTTTCTAAGTGGGTCGTAGTGTATTAACCCACAGTGTTTTACATAACCACGGTACTTTTTTGTCTTTTATGGCAATAGACATGCAAGAATACAGCAAAAAAGATCTGCTTTCTACCAAATTAAAAAAAAAAAAAATTCACTTGCCCTGTCCTCAAAATGTTTGATCTGCACAGCCACTTTTGACAGAGAATTTTTAGCACTGCTTCCTTTCCAGATGATTGAGCAGAGGTGCACTGGCATCACAAAATACATATCAGTGTCATATCAGCATGGCCTCAGCCAAGACTGAATACATATGTACCCTGACATTTATGTGTCTTTGTGTGACAAGAAGCAAGCCCTGCTGAGACAGAGAGCTCATCCAGTTCACAAGCACATGCTTGGTCCTTTCCAGCTTACACACAGCCCTTGAGTGATACATCCCACAATTCCAACAAAGAACATAGCAGAGAGGACAAGGCAGGGAGGGGGGAGAGCCATGGCAAGACATGTTTTCATCTACAGCATTGGTAGTTCACCTGCCTGGGGCTGCCACTGAAGCTATTCCTTTGGCACCTTGGCAGTCAACTAAGGAGAAGCTAGTGTTTAACAGGATATAACTTGATTGAAGGCAATACGAATGAGGAATGATATGGTATTGGAAACAGATTAGCAGACAGGTAAGACCAGGGAAATCAGTCTGTAGCCTCTGTGTCTTTGCAATCTGATAATTTCTTTAATGCAGCTACCCCTGTCTGGTAGAAGAATGCTATCATCCCTGGTTTAGGAAGTTAATGGAGGCTAAACACCAATGAAGGTATTTAGGTTTAGAATTCTACTGTGAATTTGTACCAAAGTGACAGGTTTACAGAGGCATAGGAGTATCTGGCTTGACACACAAACAAAATAAAAAACTTCATAAACATAAAGTGATTTTAGCATCAGACTCTCTTTGTTTTCAGCCTCATCACACTGTAAGACAATTGGCACCATAATCAGATGAATTAAAATTATGACACAGTCTGAGGGTGACATCCTTTTACTGTAACCATAGATTTTTCTGAAACTATTTACAAATTCTTTTCAGAAAAATCAACACAAGGGAAAAATAAATTACTCTGTGCCTTACTGCAAAATTTCTTTACTTATAACCAAGGGTATTGTATCAACGGCTAAAGTTAGATGGAATTGGTTTTGGTCAAGGAGAGATGCTGTTCCCAATTTGGTGTCAAAGTCAACTCGAGTCCCCTGCAGATTTAGCTGTAAACTCCTAGAAACTGGATTTAGCATAGAATTTAGTAATAAAAAGTGATAGTTTAAACCATCCCCTTGAGCTTGGCTACTGTTAGTAGAAACCCCTTCCCCACTGCTTATCGTTAATGTTTGAAATTCTGTTAAGTGTATCATCTCTATTCTCCTCATGGAAAGAGGAAACCAGCAGTAGGCTTTCACAGCAAAATCACCCAGGCGAACTGTCTACCCAGATAATAACACCTTTTTGTGTGTCTGACAGAGCCATGGAGCAAGTGAATTCCATGGGCATTCTGTACTTATGCTATTTATATTTACCTAAAATGTCTGCAGTGGTGTAGGTACAATCTGGCTTTTCCACATCCTCGTACAGTTCCTGACCATACAGCTCCTCATAACACCTTGTCCTATTCAAAATCAAACTTGAGTTGATGTTTCCTTGGTATATTTTGACTTCATTGTCCTCTTCCTCCCTTTCTCTTCTGTTAAACAGAAAAAAAAAAAATCAATAAGGTATTTAAATCTGAGTCTATATTTCTCTATTAAATTGACACAAACATACAAGCAGTTTTCTCAGAGTTGTTGACTACTTTTCATCTGTTTAAGCAGCTTTCAAGCAAGTCCTTCCCGATGCGGAAATAGGGCACTTTAGAAAAGTGAAGGCTAATTGGCCAAAACCCTTTTGACACAGTGACTCACTGACAGTGATTTCTGATTAATTAGGCACACATTCTCCTCTTGATCTGTGTGTAATGTAACTCCACTAACGTCAAAGAGAAAGGTGCCCTCCTTAGGATCGTCAGGCAGCACCTACCCAGGGCTGATCTTTCGCTCAGGGGCTGAACGGAATTGCTCAGCCTCTGGATGTTGTTTTCACCTGCCCATTGCTGTGGGTCAGCTTCCTTCTGGAGCGTGTGCCAGGCTTCTGCTGCCAGTAACACCCAGTGCAGGTGGTGGCAGGGAAGGAGGAGGCCTGCCCAGCCTGGCGGCCATCCCGGCTGCTGCTGGCACAGCTGACATCTATCTGGAAGCGCCATGTTGAACATCTGAGGCACCACGCTGAGGTGGCCCAGCTGTAGGGGGCTGCATTCAGAAAGCAGTGCAGCTGTTTCTCACACTGCAGATCAGTTAATTTTGGTCAATACCAGGTCACAGTGACACAGTTCCTGTGATCTCCTGGTGCTCTCCTCACGGCCAGGGAGCAGCTGCTGGAGGGAATGGCGCCATGTGGCACAGTTGGCAGTGCTCATGTGGGCATGGAAATGTGCCTGGAGCCTCCTGGAGATGCCTGCTCAGCACAGCTTACAATTCACACCACCAAAATCTCTTATATTTCCCCACACTATCTCCCAAAACAGCACGCATGTCTCTGCATGTCTTTGAGCACCCACTGGCCCTAAGTCCCACCCAGGCAGGGCTGCAGGAGGTGTCTGACACGGCCATACCAAAAATTTAACAATAGGGACAACTAGATTATGGCTCTGTGTTGAGTTTAGTAATGAAAATGTGACTTGTGGATGCCTAGGTGGCTGAGCTCAATCTGTACCATGGCCCAGGAGAGCAGGCATCCAGCATTAGAAATGTTGATAGAAAAGCAGACAAAGGAGGTAGTAGCAATGCCCACCACTAAGAACATGGCAGAATTTTATAATTATTTGGTTATACTTTATAATTATTCGGTGAAGATAACCCCCCTCCTGGCTCTACAGAAAGCCTGGATGGCTTTGCAACAGGGGACCCCAAAAGAGTGAGGAAGGGGGTGGCAGAAGAGGAGTGACAGAATCACTGTACAGGGAGAGGGCAGCATGGCTTCCACGTACCGGGAAAGGACCCACCTGATGGGAGGACATGTCATCCCCTGCTTCCCTTCAACCTTAGGGCTCCTGCTGCTGATGGCAGCACCTCCAGCTGCTGAGGCCCTGAGCAGGGCTGGCTCCCGCAGTCGGTGCTGCAAGGAGCCTGACGGGACAGGCAGCAGTGCCGGGACCCCTGAGGGGAGAAAGGCGCCATTGGCACTCTGCGGGCCCTGGGCTCTCCTCAGGGCCGGGCCCGTGAGGCGCCCGAGGGGCCCGGCCGTGGGCCCTGCTCTCCACAGGGCTGGGAGGGGAAACTGCCAGCTGGCAGCATAAAAACATGGGAAAGGAAAGAAATGAGGAGTGGGCCAAGACGATCTGGGGAAATGCTTGTAAGATAAGCATCAGAAAATCAAAGCAGAATGGAAACAGTTAAGTTTTATTAATTACCATTATTTGGGATCGCAGGGTGTTTGAGGTGAGGCCTTGGTGCTCCTCATGTGACTTTATATGGAGACAAAGATCTGTAGCTGAGTCCTTCTGTTCTGTGCCACAGCTCATGAACCGTATTTAGGTTACACGCTGGCAGCTCTCGCTGTTTCCCAGAGCATCAGGTGATGTTCTTCGATCATGAGGGCTGTGCCCTCCTTCCTATTCCAAATTATCTTCTTTCTAGCGGCTCCTTCTGTACCATAAGCTAGCCACACTATTTCAGGGTCACAGGAAAGAGGCACAAAGGAACATTTATTTTTGCAACCAAAATATTGGCCTGAGAAGGCCAAGGTTCTCATTGCTGAATTTTAGGTACTTGTATTTATTTTGTAAGGGTAAGAAGCTTTTGTTGAAGGGCAGAAAAGTTCCCATTTCTCAAAGATCCTGAATATTCCAAAATGCTTTTAAAATGGTATCATCACTCAGCTGCACTTCCCTTTACTTGTGGGCTTAGTACTAGTCCTAGTTTTCATGACACCAGCTAGACTGAATCCTGAGAAGAGAAGGGCCTCCTGATTACCTCAGTAAATTAGAAATACTAGATAAGATCTTCAAACCAGAAGGCAAACTTTTGCTTGGAGTGAGACTCTGCTTTCCAGTTCCCACACTCTATGCTACTCGGGGATCTCAAGTTGAATTCTTGTTCTACCTGTTTGAAATACTTTTGTTCAATCTGCAACCTCCAAAAAGCCCAGCAGAAATTCAGCAGATAAAGGTAAATTTGACCGAGTTTGGAAGAGTATTCAAAGCCCTGAAGAATTTTAACCTCAAGATTAATTAGCTGCAGCATCTTTGTCTTGTTCAGTTTTATTGCCTCTCATCAGTGAACATTAAACTGACAGAACAGAAGCAGACAATTAATCTGCAACCATGCACAGGGTACATGAGGAAGGGTCTGTGAAAATAGGATGTAGCTGTTATGATTTCAGACAAGAGGTTTCCAGAAAAGTGAAGTCAATGGACTAGCCATGGACCCAGAAGGCCCCTGTGAAGTAATTGTTCCAATAGCCTTCCATAGCTCTCAGTACCACAGAGGCACATGATGAGGCACTTGAGCTCTTAGTCAGCAGATATGGCTTGTGACTTGGGCTTTGGAAAGACTTCCAGCCAGGTGGTCAGAAACTGTTAATGAAAAACTGTTTATTTCATATCAAAAATGACATCTTAAAAAACCAATTAAACCCAGAAGTATTACAAATACTTGTAAAAAGCAGTAAAATAACATTATTCCGAAGGCAAGCCTTTGCTTTCATTCACATTTAATGTTGCTCTCCTTGTTAACTCTCTTGTTAATTAGATAAAGGTGTGTGAAGCCAAAAATAAAAATCATAATTAAAAAAAATTAAAAGAGAGGAGAAAAAAACTGAGAACTGGGGTTGTTTAGCATGGAAAATAGAAGGCTTTGGGGGAGACATCACTGTTTTAGTACCTTAACAAGGCTCATAAAAAGCATGGAGGGTTTTTCACACAGGCAGATAGTGCCAGGACAAGTGGTAATGGTTTTAAACTAAAAGTGGGCAGGTTTAGATTAGGTATTAGGAATAAATTCTTTACTCAGAGAGTGGTGAAGCACTAGAACAGGTTTCCCTGGGTGGTTTGGATGCCCCATCCCTGGCAGTGTTCAAGAGCAGGCTGGATGGGGCTCTGAGTAAGCTGACCTAGCGGGTGGCATCCCCCTCCCATGGCAGGGGGATGGGAACCAGATGATCTTTAAGGTTCCTTTCAACACAACCTATTCTACAACTCTATGTCTGAAAAGTCATGCTAAGTTTGCACATGGTGAGTTTGCATCAGATGAACTCAACAGAAGGCTCATATACAGTTTAACCCTATAAGTAAATGAATTTTTCTTTCCTCAGAAGACTCTGTACCCAGCAGCAGGAGTTGGCCAAGGTGTGTGGCTGTGTGCTACTGAAAAATTTCAAAGAGGAGGAGTTTATTCACTTTATGTCCTTTCCCTGGCCTCCAGCCCAGGGAAGTGTCTGACAGCTATTCCTGCAGACTAACAACCTACTTGCTTCTCAGAGAACATGTTCAATAGCAAAGCACTGTATTTTCTGAAACTTCTTGGAAAACAACCAGGTTATATGCTTACCTGTAATTGATAACAATACCCCCAGTTGGGTTTCAGGCTGTGCTGCCCTTCAAAAGGTTCTTCCAGAAGTCTTTGGAAATCCCTCTCACAGGTGGAAAGCAAAGGACTAAATTACACTAGAAGTATATTTGTCTAGATGTACAGACATATAATGTGCAACTGTCAGACAGATCAAGGTAGGTGAGATGCTAAAAGCTTCCAGAAGTTTTCAAGGAAGAGAGAAAGTAAAGTAACCTAGACCTTGTCTTTACAAGGAAAAAAGCTATGTGAAAATTCTATTTGCAGAAATAATTCTGTTGAATATAACTCCATTCACACCTACATCATACAAATCAATTCACAACAAGACCATTTTTTTTCCAGCTATTTCAGCTACTGTTTCAATCACTCAAACTCTATGACAGCAGGACACCACTGTCACACTGAAGCAGACAGAACATGGTCCAGTTTTGACCATTTGGGACACAAGCCCAAAATTTGGACCTGTGCTGTGACCTTTTTCAGTGATCAAGAGTTGAACAAACAAGTATGTTTGCTAACATACACCCGAACGCTACAAATTACGTCCATTGTTAAACACCTGGTACAACCTGAGCGACCAAAGCAGCCATGGACATCACTTCTTCATTCTCTTCCAACTTGACCATATGGTTTTTCAGAAGTGCTTAACAACACCCCAGATCCTTTTGCCTTCAACTCATCCCCTGGAGTGAGTTACCTCTGGATATGTCTCTCTTCATTAGCTACAGAGGGAGAGTAAATGGGCAGGCTAGAGTGATCATCTGACTTCTAGATGCAGATGTCAGGAGGGAATCCTACCCTCTGTCTGTCTGACATAAACAATCCTAGCAGGTTCCCCAACAGGACAAGAGAGGCATGTTGTCCCAGAAATGAAACCCAGCCATCTGGCATCAGATGGGCCCTATGGAATGTCTAGTTGCAATGCCCACTGACGTTGCTGCAATGTGTGAGCACAAGGCAGCAAAAACCTAAAGGGATATTAGCCTTTCTTGAAAAAGTAATTTCATTTTACGTTATGACACTGCAAAGCAATTGTGTTCAAAATAACTGGTTTTACTGCCTAAATATGTTTTTCGTACTTGAGCATCCAGGTGGATTCAATTGTGCTTGCAATTTTGCAGACATTAATGAGGGAGACTAAATGACTGAGGTGGGGAAAGTGAACAGTGCTGCACTCCTGTGAGACAGCCTGACACACGGACTAGAGCACAGCACAAGCTCTCAGGAGCCTCAAAGTCTAGTCCTCTTTTGACCACTGACTGACAAATGACAAAAGCTAAGCATGGAAAATAAAGCACAACTGTTCTCTGTGTCTTTTAGAAAAATAATACTGGCTGAAATCTTCAACAAGTGTAAACTATCAAATAACAGCAATCACTGACTCCAAAACAAGCAGGATTACAAGCCAAATTCGGTCAGCTTTTAAGAATAAGAACTTCCTTCCTGAGCATCTTTTCCAAAAGCAACATGTGACACAGCACATATATAAGCAACACTCCAACTGTTACATTAAAAATAAATTACTTAAATCCAGAAATATGATTGTGATGGGCTAAAGCACACTTAGAAGTTGTATTTTTATGTCAGTAACTGTTTACAGAATGATAGCTTTAACTGATACTCCAAAAGCCATTTCACTCTTCACAGAAGTTTTCATAAAGAAATAATGTACAAGGCACACTAAACACTGTCGGGCCAAACACATTCTACTGTTTATTACACATATTACATTCTTAAATAAAAATGCGTCACATAACATTTTTGCATAGATATCTTACAATATACCAATTTAAAAAAGAATTATGAAACAGACCAGTAACAAAAATAAATTTTTTCTTCATTAATAATTTTGTAACATTAACATACCACCATCATATAATACAAATAATATTTTTAAATCTTAAGACTTTTTGTACAGCAAAAAAACTGACAAAGTAATATATTTATATATATATATATATATATATATATAAAAAGCTTAAAAAAAATAAAATGTCAAAAAAAGGCAGAACTGAGGGCTACAAGATTGGGTACTTCTGTGATATATTAGAAATACCAGAGTAGGCCTGAGAGAACGTGACCGAGGGCATCTCTGAAATGCACTTGTCAGACACATCTGGTAAAAGAAAAATTATAGTGCAAAATGAAAGTCCTTCAAGCAATGTTATTTGTTTTTTTTTTTGTTTGTTTGTTTTGTTTTTTTGGGTTTTTTTGTGGTTTTTTTTCTTGTTTTTTTAAATAGGGAGCATTCATACATTTTGTTGTTGTTGTTTTTGTTAAAGAAAAATACCCCAAAGAAAAAAAAATCTAATGTGTGGTAGAGAGCCAGAAAAGTTTCAAAGAACAAGAGGGAAAACAGATCACTTGGCAAAGCAAAAAAAACAAAAACAAAAACAAAAACAAAACAAAACAAAACAAAAAAAAACAAACAAAAAAACCCCACCAAAAACTCAGCCTGCATTATTATTTTTTCAAGATCAGCAGACATGCCAAACTAAGGCCTTGTTTCTAAGAGAAAAGCTGTTATGGTCTATATGCAGTAATTTCAAAACCAGGTACTTAAATTGGTGCAAGAAGCTTCCTGTAGAGGTATCTTAATTAGTTGAAGCATTTCTTACACTTCAGCTTAACTGCATAGGATGCCAATGCAAACTTGATCCAGACAATCACATAACAGGTGCAGCTACAAAGTGATTTAGCTAGACTGATTTTAATGTAGGGCAGCTTCCCTGGTAGAGACATGGCCTTGGTAACAAAGTAGTGTATAAACCAGTGTTTTGATCTACTTCCACAATCTGACAGGTCTGGGGATTTAAATACAGAATGATGGGTAAAACATATGTTGCAAAACATAAAGATCGGCCCTTCAGCCATCAAGCCTTCCAGGGACTGCATGTTAGCTTTTCATTTCCCCAAGAGCCCAACAATAAAGGCTAAAATTGCCATGTTTCTGTCCATTCTAGTTCCCTTTAGTGTGTACATGCGAAGCCCTCATCCCCCTCCCTTCCCACCTCCCCTCCCAGTCCCCAAATTTGCAGCCTACTCATTCATAGTACACAGCAACATGTATTTTCCAGCACTGTTGAAAACTTTCCTACAGAAGCTGACAGGATTCCTAAAATGCAGTGGCAACAGCAAGTGCCCTCCCTAAATGAAAGCAATAGGCACGGTTGGCTACTACAAACTGTAAGTCAGTAGCTCAGTTTGCTCTTCTGTGTAGGTATATACAGTATACTGTTGTACATCCACACCCACACAGAGACAGGGTGGAGAACCTGGCAGTATATAGAAGTTAGGACCAAAGCACTTAAATAAAAATCATCAAAGCTTTCGTTTTGAAAATCGTAGAGTTGCAACTTCAATTATTACACCAAAAATGCCATCAACAAGCATTAAGGAAAACTATAAAACCCTGTATCTAAAATGACACCTGCATTTCAAAGTTTTCAGGTAGGGAAACTCATTCTTGAGGTGATAAAGGCAGTCTACTCCCCATCTTGACATTTTTATGTATATAATTTATATATACAACTATACCATTATATATATAACTTATATAGCACAAGTATTCTCAAGACTTCTTCCTCTAAGGGAGGAGGAAATTCTCAGCTTTACAACACAGATCTTAGTACCTGGTAGGCCAGATCCTACAGTCCTTACAATGCTAAATCTTGCCACTGAAGCTTGTGCAGAGCTGTGGAGGAGAAAGACTACAGTAGTCATCCCTAAACTATTAATAAAAGAGACACAAGTGTGACAAAAGGAAGAAAAATATCCAAGTTTGAGCTGGAAAAGATTATTCATGAAGGTGTAGTTTAAATGCTAATGAAAGACTGGCAAGACTTGTCAATGAGTAGTTGTAATATCTTAGGAGAAAAATATTTCCATTTTTCAAGACAGAGTTAAATAGTTATAGTCAAGCATTGTGTTTTTTTCTTGGTATGTAGTATCTTTACAAGTGCAATTCTATCTGAAATCAACAAAAAGTACTTTAGAAGTTCTGGGTTAGAGCATCGCCCAGGATGTGAAAGCTCAAAAACAGTCTTACTGGATGGGATGACAGAATGTGCCAAGTCCTGAATGAAATCAAGAGTAAAAGCCCTTGATCTACTGAGTGCTGGCCTTGTAACATTGAATTATTTACAAATTTTTCCTCTTTTTTTATTTTTTAAATTTAAAGATTTTGACATACATTAAGAGAAGAGGAAGGGAAACACTTAAGGAAGCTGGACTTCATCAGTTTTGTCAAAAGTACCAATTACCACCTCTTTTGTATACAGACAAATAAATTGCGTTAAATAGGAGGAGCAACCTTTATATTAGATACAAACCCCAAATTATCTAGGGTCAGATAAAAATAAGGGAGAAAGACACTTTTGATTCTGCAGATATCAGAAAGGTCACAGCTAAGATATACTCAATCACTGCAACAATCATATTGATCAACTCCATTTTAGCTATACACCCTAGTGATTAGTTAATTTTTTATGCCTAAAGTTAAAACAATTCTGAAAGCAAGGATTGAGGGATCATCTTGCATTCAGGTTCTTCTTCCCCATCTGTGTTTGGTCAGTGCTTCCCATGCATTAAGTGAAAATGTGCTACCCCAAGAAAAATAGCAATTCCAAAAGGATTGAGGAAAATAATAATGAATTAGAAGTTCACCTTTATAGAAATATGTTGGCTTAGATTTCAGGTCCCAGAAACCATTTCTGAGACACCACATGGGTCTTCCAGGCCAGCAAACTTGCTTCTATAATATCTGGCTGGTCCCTGGCTGTGACACATATCAAGGTATGATATTGCTTCAGACTGGTTTGCTAAGGGTTTGGCTTTTTAAGATTTCTTCCTCTCTAGGTCTCCCCCATGAAGAAACCTTATAAACTTTAACACGGATGAAACTCAGAATTTGAGAAAAAACCTACAGATCTGCCCTACAGTCTGTTTCATCAGCACAAGACTATAAAGAAATAGAACCAGTACACATTCAATCAGTGAGAACTGTGAAATGCATCATAGAAACACAGAAAAATGAATATTGGAAGGTACTTCTGGAGGTCACCTAATCCAACATTCAACCCCTTGTTTAAAGAAAGATTAGACTTTTAAAGTGAGATCAGACTGCTCAGGGCCTCATCCAAGACATTGAAAGAATCTAGAATTTCACTTCAATTGCCAGTTTAGCCAGGTAATGTAATTGTCTAGATTGAGTATTAGCTACTGAAAAATTACAACTCAGAGATAATGAAAAATACTCTGGATTCTGCCATCCACTTTTAGATCAATCTCTGTGAAATATATCTGATATTTTATGTTGCTCTTTATCTCCTAAGGGGAAAACCAAACAGAACAAAGATGCACTGAAGTGTTTAAGTGTAAGAAGTGACTAAAATACAGCATCATGTGTCTTCATATTTGATACAGTACAAATGAAAAAACACATTTTTTAGTTCAAAGTGAACCATCAATGATCATGCAGAGAAAACCAGAATTTTGCCAGCTAGATCTCAAGCTGGCAGTACAGAAGTATATTTCTATAAGCATATTTTTGTGTACAGATTCAGCAATTTTGACTGGAAAACTATTTATAACAGAGCTTCCTAAATTATTTTTTATTAGTCAGTTTTCAAAATAGAATCTTGACTTTAAGTTGTCTCAGGTAATGGAAAAATCCAGAATAAATAAATGTTTCAACACTATCACATACAAAGCACATGCTGACCTGCAGTATTCTGTCTAGGTCTCCCCATTACAAGAAAATAATTGACATACAGGAGCAGGTCTAGCAGAGAGTCACCATGAAGGCAGTGGAACACATGATGGACGAAGAGAGGCTGATGATTCAGCATTAGGGAGAGAAGGGTAAGCGTAGATCTTATTGCTATCTCCAAATACCTAACCAATACTGTAGAGAAGCCAGACTCTTCTTGGAGGTGCACAGTGGAAGAGGCACTGGAAACAGGTTTGAATATGGAAAATTCCTACTTGACACACTTCGAATTTATTTTTTTTTACCATGAAAGTGATTAAATATTGGAACAGCTTGCACAGAGATGTTGCAGAATTTCCATTCTTGAGGATATTTAAAACTCAGCTGGATATGGCCTGAGCAACCAGCTCTAGTTGGAGGTTGGCTAAGGTGGCCTCTGAAGCCCCCTTCCACATGCATGATTCTATGATTGACTGCTCTGATCCAAAATATTATTTAGCTAATCACAAAAACTCACATTTGTTTTAGTTGTTTCCTCTGCGTACACTATTTTGTGAGACTTTTAGCTCAATTTGTTTTCATCCTATAGTTCCATGGCCTTGGCAACCATGATTTGACTTTCTTATAATGGCTTCTCTTTTGCAAATAATCATAAATCTCAAATTGAAGGAAACGAGATAAAGCTTCTCCTTTCTACAGCTGGATAAATCAGTCCTCGACTGTCACCAAATTTATGGGTTTGCTTTCAAGAAGCCTTACACAGTAGCCTTTCCTCTTTAGTCTGATTCTACTCATAATTTACAGAGAGAGGGCAACAGTACAACTTTAGCAAGGAGACACAGGCCCAAAAAGGAACTAACTATAACAGACTACACAAGTTTGAAGAGTACAGCTTAAAATATCTGCAAAGAAACAAAACTTGTTATTGTAAAAAAAACAGTCCAGGAATGTGTCACTAATTATTTCCATGCCTTTCCAAAATGGAGACTCCTTCTACAAAATACCAAAATTTTGGTTTAAAATTTTAGCAATGCCTAAGACACTTGCATACAAGCACCCAAAAAATGAAGTCAAGAGATTGACTGGGCACACCATATACACAGCTGAAAAACAGCTCCCTTTTCAAACATAAGAGGTGGTTCCAAAGCTCAAATTTTAGCTTCAGAGTTCAAGACATGCTACAAAGCCTGAGAAATTTGACATCTGCCTTTTACTCCCCTTGTTTTCTATGTTTTTAGCCTATTTGGATCCAGGATTTAGATGTAGGCCTGCCTATTGAACAAAGTAAAGAGGTTTTTCAGCATTTTTTTCCCCTGGGGCCCTTGTTCTGGCATGTTTAAATAAGAATCCAACAAGACCATAAATGACAACTGGAACTAAAAAACAGTCTTGCCTGACTTTTTCCAATTTAAATAGAGTCTGGTATTTAAACCATCACTTGATAATTCAGGTTTGTATTCTACTGATAGCATATCTAAAGGCAGGTGTGTTCAGATGGCAAAGAGGACATTTATGTAGGTTCACAGCCAATGAATATCATAGTGGAGATTTTGAGAGCATAAATTTTAGGACAGTACAGTAAGGAAATTCTAGGATTCTCTTATACTTTTTTTTTAATCTAATGCACTCACTGGATGCTCGACAGTTTCACACAGCTGAGGTTTCAGTTCCCATTAGACATCTTCCTGAGTGGTAGCAGAGGGGCAGCACCAATCTCTGCTCTCTGGTGACCAGTGACAGGATCCAGGGAATGGGATGGAGCTGTGTCAGGGGAGGTTCAGGCTGAACAATAGGAAAAAGTTCTTCACCCAGAAGGTGGTTGGGCACTGGAACAGGCTCCCCAGGGAAGTGGTCACAGTCCCAAGCCTGCCAGAACTCAAGGAGTATTTGGACAACACTCTCAGGCACATGGTGGGATTCTTGGGGTGTCCTGTGTAGGGCCAGAAGTTGGACTTGATGATCCTTGTGGGTCCCTTACAACTCAGGATACTCTGTGATTCTGTGATCTGGCAGGATGCTCTATATATTCCAACATAAATTGGATTCTAGGGCCCTCGGTCCCAGTGAAACAGCTGGGTGGAATGGCCATAAAAAGTATGCAAATACAGAAGTAGAGAAATACGAGATTGTCAGCAAGCAGTGCTCTGCAATTTTTAAATGTATACATATATATATTTAAGCATATATATATACACATATAGAATATAGTTAGTTTTAAATCTTTGGAATAAATTCAATTTTTCTTCTCTCTCTCTTTCTTTCTGACTTTCTTTCACTCTCTCTCATGCTCTTATCACGAATATTACATCATTGTCCCTAAAAGATGGTTAGATTTTGGTCCATATTTCATACCATATGGGCCAGACATCGTATTTCCCCCTGTCCCCAAAGTGTTCAGTTGACAGTCACAGTGTTTTGTGAAAACTGTGAGGAAAACCAGCATCTTTTGTATAAATTCAATCTCTCACTGGAACCAAAGGTTGCAAAATGCTGAGAATTCAAGTGCCAGGGATCCCGGTGACAGCTCTTAAAAACATCTATTGAGTTTCTTGTTTGCTCTTTTTTCCCCTTAGAGTACAATTTTACCTCCCAAAACATAAATTAAGGGAAATATTTAACAGTCAGTGAGTCAAAACAGTCAAAGAAGGGCAGTTGGCTAATACATTAAAAAAGAGCAGCAACCATTTGTGAACCACGCGCTATTTTGTTTCATTTCTAGACACATCTTGTACGGATGGTCCAAGAATATACAAAATATACAACCTAATGACCACCTGCCTGCTTGCATAGGCCATTTTTATGGTCCTAAATGCAGTCTTTGGAGTCAGGGCCTGTGCCAAATAGGTTCAAATACAAGTTATGGCAATACATTTTTTAGTTGTTTTGTTTTTTTTTTTTTGTTTTGTTTTTTTTTCTTTTGTAATGAAGACTTCAATCCACTTTGAGCCAAAGAAATCAAATTATCAATATGACAGAAGGGTGAGCATGAGACCTCCACTTCTCCTTGATGATTCACACCGTAGGCCAAAATGGACCTCTAGGTCAGCAATACTTCAGACCAATCATTTGGAAATGCCTCACTGCTGTATGTAAAATCCCTTCCTTCACAGCTCACATGGCTACATTTTTCATATAGGAGTGGGCTACAGCATCAACTTGATGAACAGAAAAGCAGGACTTTGATAATTTCTTTAACAGGCTAATGCTGAAGCCATTGTACTTGGAAGAGGTTCTTGATTTCCTACTCAGAGACTGGAGTAGGATTTTTGGCTTGGGGATTAGTTTGTGTGTTAGATTCTCAACAAAGAGGTTTAAATTAAAATGTCTGCAGGTGCTCTTTACAGAAACAAAATGGTAATGTTTAAAACTGGTTAATAGAAGAACTGCAAGAAAAAGCAACATAATTCACCACCAAATCACCGTGGGTTGTGGCTAATATGCGGAAGGAATCCTGTAGTCATGCCTGTGTGGCCAGTCCCAGACTGATATCCAGGTGAAGACAAGGAGTTCTGAAGATCACTTGTTTGTGGAGAAAAGAGAAAAAAGGTTTAAGCTTCCAAATAAGCTTTTAAAGTTCTTTGTTCAAAAAATAAACAAGTCCTAGCTATGGCAATAAGGTGAGGCTTACAGAGATATCAGGTACTGTATCTCAGGGGTTTATCCCTTGGCTACTTTGCCATCCTGGCAGCAGCTTCCAGAGTCCCTAGTGCATATGTTGTGCAATAACAAACAAAAAAATTTAAAATTAAAACAACCAACAAAAATATAATCCTCCGTGAAGTCTACATAAACTCAGGCCAAAAAGAGGATGTTTGTGTCACAAGTGTCACTCCACAGTCTACTGCCATTAAGGCCACTGGTACTGACTTAAAAGGATCTCAATAGCTCAGTTCTAGGAAGAAGAACCAAAACCAAGACAGGTCAAAGTGTCTGTGAGAAGTCTGATGCACTGAACATTAGGAATTCTCAGAGAAATAACAAAAAAAACCAAGAGGTTAATTTTGGCTACCAAACTGGGATTTGGTTTTCTAGGTCATTGTTTTCCCCCCATCTATTTAAAAAGAAAGTTAGTGCTACAAATATGCAACTTCAAGAGGACATGTTCTTCAACTGAGTTGCACTGAGAAGCAAGTTAGATAAGCCCCTCCTACTGCCATCCACCTGCAGTGAAGCCTCCTCTGTTTTCTTTGATTTCCATTGGCAAAAACAGGAAACAAATCCAAGAGGGATGAAGTACTGTAAGTAATTGTTCTCTTTCGTTGACTTCACCTCTATACCATTTCCTCGCCTGCATCTTTTCCCATCCAGCTGGGGCAAGGCATAAAAGAACTGACGTAGGTATTGAAGTGTAACTGGGTGCATGACACTGTGAGCATGTGGTCCCTGTACAGAGGATTACACGGGATCAAGTTCTCTTCTCCTGTAAGGTAGCACGTTGTAACTTGAGTTCCATTTTAATCTCACTACACTTAGCCCAGATGACATCCGTGCCAAGCTGACTGATACTTAGATGTGTCTCTTCATGTGGAGGGCGAGGTGATCCGACCTGGAAAAACATCTGCAACATAAAGCAAGCAGGAAATGAAATAAGTATAGGATTTTGGAAAACAGGGTTTCTGCTCCTTCCTTGTTAGGTACAGGAGAATATACATTTCCCATCTTAGAGACATTCCTAGGGTTATCCTTGGATCGCCACCAAAGCCTGTATGATTGACCTCTGTGACCACAGATAGGCAACTACCCTGGCTCTTCAGCAGCTAAAGAGATGATGTTTATCCTTTCCCTGTTCCTGTCCCTCTCACTTCTTTCACTGAGTTAGACATTAGGGAAAAGTGCTCATCTATGCATCTGCACTATAAAACCAAATATTTAGTATGCCTGAGTTTGCATATTAAAAAAAAATTAAAAATCAGTTTTAGTCGAGTACTCAGCAACACCATTTTTTAAAACACCAGCTTTCTCAAGTGTTCACTCCTTGCAAAAAGCACCAAAGAATGATGCTAGTTTTGAAAGCTGAATTCTCATTTCTAACTCCAAGCTGGAAGGAAAACTGGCTCAGAATTTGGAGGCTGACAATCCATCAGGCTTCATATCTCTCCCTTCCTCTCAGCTGGGAATCTGGGTGGTAATATGTGGATTCTGATGATTATCTCCCTGAAGGATGTTGACAGAAGATATTATGCCTATTTTGTAAGAGTGACAATTGAAAGACAGAGAAGACAAGGAAGCTGTAAATCACACAGGTGTGGTAAAACCAGGGGAAAAAAAAAGAAAGCCAGGACTTCAGCTTTCAACTTCTGTTCTTTATCCACAAAGACTTTTCCATCCCATAAGAACACATAATCTTTTGTCATTCTGAATATGTAGCTGATCCTGATGAGACAGACTCCATAGCCATTAGATATGTGATTTAAAGTACCAATCCATTACCCCCACCATCACAGTGTCATTTAAGACAAGCATGGCACAGGAGAAGCAGGCAGTGGTTCTGGCTGCCTACCCCACAATCCTAAAATGGAGCCTGTCACAGTGGCAGGACTCAGACATACTCAGAAATTAAACTTCTAGAAACTTCAGTTAAGCATTTAAAAACAGGAGGGTTTCAAGTTCCCTGCAAATTCTGGCTTACCTTTTTTCCACCTTAAGCCACAAGATTCTGGCTTATTTACTTTAAAAACATTTACTACAAATATCACACCAACCCCCACATACCTGTGGCTTTTGAGTAAACTGGTTCTGTAGGCTCCAGAACACTAGGAAACACTAGGAAAAGCTACTTAACAGCACCAATTTGCCTGGCATGTCTTTTCAGTGCTCCACAGAACTAGAGTATAAAGCAGCCACCAACAATGGTCTGAAGAATATCCAAATGGCTTACTGAGAGGATCCAGATAGCTCATATACAGATACTGAATGCATTTTTTAAAAAGCAGTAGATGAGTGTTTTGTAGTTTCCAGAAAGAAGCAGCAGAACAAACCGAACAACCCTCAAAAAAGCCAATACTTATAGATAAAAAAAGAACAGTCAATCTAAATACTCAAAGGATAAACACCCTAAGCAGAGAAAGGCTGAGAAGGAGAACTATAAAAAATGAAGCTATTTAAAATAGTTAGGGGACTTTTTCTGTCCTGCTGAAGTATTCCACTGCACATGTAATTTACACACAGAGATGAGTGATCAAGAGGTACATTTTTAAGAAAAAGAAACCTTAAAACAAGACAACTTCCACAAGAAAAGTAATTTACTCATTTTCTGTGAATGAGCAGTGAGTATAGCTCTGCGCAAGTCATCTCTTCTCTACTTGCAGGGCTTGCAAAGGAGTTAATACCTTCAGAAGGGCAAAAATGAAACTTCAAAATAGGATGGAGAAGGCATTCCTCCAAGGTCCTTCCTACATGAAGCACAGCAAGACACACATGAATCTGACAATGGACACTGGGCTTTCAACACAGCAGGCTCTGCACAGCTAGAATTTTCTAGCCCTAGAGTGACAAAATACACCCTTGGACCAACGTCTCTCTCATCAATCTTAAACTGAGAAAGCAGCATGCTCTGGCTACAAGGGCTGCCAAAACAAAGCAACAGCTTGAGTGGCTGCCAAAAAGACATGCACCAGCTGGCACTTCAGTCTAGGACTAGTCATAAGACCCCCACCCAAGCACAGCTTTTCCTCTCCAATTGTCTCTTTTATAGATGCAACCCAGGAAAGTGTATGCTGAGTCACACCATAGCCAGATCTGTTAAAATTATAGATTCAGTACATTGTTTCACATCAATTACTACCATATTAGCATCTATAATATTTTACAGGTAATAAAATGGTGCCATATTTGCTAGTTTATAGCTAATAAAATGGTACAATACTAATTCTTCATACTCCTGCTAATTTGGTTAGTTCTATCTCTTGGTAAGGCTGGCAGATGTGCATATTTATTTTCAACTGTAAAACAGTCGGTACAAAATTTTTGCAGCTAAATCACACCGTCAAAAAGCCTATTGATTACTGGACACACTTTTTTTTTTTTCTTTGTGAGACTAGAGGCAGCAGTGGAGAGGCTCCACAGGATAAGGTGTCAAAGGAAACTACTATATTCAAAAAATCAAGAAAGAGGGGCTTGCTGGTCTCTAGTCCTGCCCATGACACGAGACTCTGCTCTGCACCTCTGGCTCCACGCCTCTTTCAATTCCAGACCAGCTCTGCACGTCACACGTGGGCCTGTCACAGCCTTCTCCATCATCCCTCCCCCAGTCTAGCTCTTCCTAGAAAGAACAGTTTATGCTAGAATAAGACACTCTAATTATAAAAGTCTTACAGGGATGTGTGACACACAAATTCCCTGCTCCCAAACATGCTTCCTTCCTTTCTCTTTTTGTGGTATCTCCTTAGCAACACAATACTGCTTGGCACTGAAGCCTCTGAAGGAGAAAAAGGGAAGGTAAGTACAATGAGAGAGAATATATTGCTCAGCCATCTTTCCTACCAGCTGTGGATTTTCAACTGTGGGATGTGCTCATTCTGGCTAAGTGCACTCTTAGCTTGCAACCAACAAGGAAACCCTGTGCACAAGTGCACATCTGCAGAGAGGAATATACATCCAAACAGTCTGGCACTGAGCTGCTGTCTCCTAAACACCTACTTATGTAGAATCAGCAAGTGCCACCACCCTGTCAAACTCTTCCCCTTGAAGAGGAGAGGGCTTGCACCATGTGAGGAACAACCCTAGCCTGCATTTCTGAAGAGCAAAATTCCTGGGAATGCTAATAACCAGCTTAATCCCGGCATTTGGAAGGCACTAAGGACTTTCCTGGGGTGTTTTCCACACCACTTTAGCCGATTCTTCTTTCTCTCCTGCTGCCACAAAGCCACACACCATTTGCAGTACATATGACATTACTCAAAGCAGTGGTAGTTTGCCAGCTGTGTGACCTGTGGGCTGCATGGTATCGGGCTGTGGGCTGTATGGTATTGGGATACGGCTGGGACAGCAGGAGAAGGGAATCTCGTCTTCGTATCTCTTTTGTTATAAAACTGACTTACACACAGAAAACATTAATACTCCTTTGACATTGGTCGGAAGGTGAGAGACACAAGCACATCTAAACACAGTCTTAGAAGGGAACTGCAGCCAGACTATGTCAACAACATCCCCCTCTGCTATCTGAATCACACCTTCCATGATCTGTTTGCCAAGACACAGCCTTCAGCTCTGACAACAACAGGCATAGGATTTGTGCTACATCGATGTTGTTAAAACAGCTCCAATCAGCTCCTTAAAACCCAAAAAGCCTGCATGTCTGAGAGAGTGGCCACAGCTTCTGTCAATAATGGTGAGTGCAATAAAGGGTAGCAGTTGAAATACAGAGAAACTGTTCTCCAGGTGGAACCCTAACTCGGGAAGGCACATCTTTAAAAGTCTGCCTAAATAGCTAAAGGCAGTTTTAGGCTCATGTTTCAGCGCTTGCTTGTGGTGACCTCTGCAATAGGTGGTAGCAAAGAGGCCTGAAAATGAGAAAGAGTGAAAACTAGTATGGCAGAGTGGGGCAAAAGAACAGGGACTGTCACTCTAAAAGCTTGCAAAAATTAAGTGGGGGAATAAGGACGAATCTGCCTCCTACATAAACACAGGAAGAATGAGCACAGAATTTAACAGTGCACAACCCTCTGCACTCTGAATTTTATTAATAATGTCATTCCTTCTTCTACAGATTCCTCGGAAGAGCAGAAAATGCATTAGATGATTACAGGAATATATATATCTTGACTGCAGTGACTGAATTTGCTGCCAAAGAGAAAAGCTAGGTAGAAAGGGATATGTAGAGGAAGAATAACGAATACTTAACAAAGGGCTGAAAGAGACCAAGGAGTTGAAAATATTAGCT
Source organism: Sitta carolinensis (assembly GCA_032173965.1). Lineage (NCBI taxonomy): Eukaryota > Metazoa > Chordata > Aves > Passeriformes > Sittidae > Sitta > Sitta carolinensis. Next base: position 26,148,955 of record CM063288.1, read on the forward strand.
GTATTTCTTTAGATCTCTGCTAAAGATATTGTTTGTCCTGACACAGAAACCTTGGGGCTGTTCGTGTGTATGTACGTGTGTGTGTGTGTGTGTGTGTGGTGTGTGTGTGTGTGTGTGTTGTGTGTGTTTATGGGGCCACTTAGAGGAAAGAAAAGAGAAAGGCAATGCCTTACATTTAAAACAGAGAACATAATTGTTCTCATTCACAGAATTGCTTAAACAAAAGCAGAACTGCAGAGGTCCCTACTTGGCTTATCCTGTCCCTCATTCTGAGCAAACAAAAGATGATCCAGTGATACAACAAAAGATAATCCAAGAGGAAGCCCTCCGTGGGGGAAGGGGGACGGGAAGTGGGGAGACAAGGGCAGAAGAGCACTTAAGGAGATGAAGCTCTTGGAAAGGCAGGATGTGAAAATGATCAAATTTCCTTCCCATAAAAGGATGGGGTCTCTTGTTTATGTCCCACACATCCTCTCCCCACGCATATTCTCTGTTGGTCTGGTGTACCCAGAGGCTTCCTAGAGGCTTTATTGTATTACAAAACGTTTCCTTATCACAGTCGAGAACCTTAGTGCTGCATTAAAAAGATGGGTAATTTTCTTAAGCCTCTTTTAAAAATATATATAAATAGGATTAGCTGGATAACATGTTCAGATGCAAGCACATTATTTAATTACTCAATAGTGGATCCAGGTTTCACCCAGGGCACTGCCAATCTTCAACTGGGGGGGTGAGTGGGGGAGAAGTGCTCATTGTTCGATCCTGTCAGTGCTGTCAAGAGTCATTACAGGGGTAATTGCTTTTGCTCCACCCTGATTTCTTATCAATTGGGATTGGAGATGTGGAGAAGGGTGTTCTTCTGGGTTTTTTTCTAAATTGAAAGAACCCAACTTTCAAAAACACTCAGCAGCAAGCAAGGATAACCAGATTTTTCAGAGCAGCTCAGTATTTATTGAAGCAGCTCAAGCAGCGAGGACTGTAAAAACGACTGACGGAGAGCGACTGTAAGGACTCTCCGGGGAGCTGCCGGTGCTCAGCTCCCACCTCATTTCTGAGCGCCCAGGGCACTGTGTGTGACAGGCTCCTCAGGAGCCTCGGTCCTGCGCACCTCGCAGCCTTTTAAATCTGGGGCCTCACGGAATGAAGGTACAGAGTATTTCCCACTTCAAACAGATGTCAAGAGTGAGATTTAAAACTGCAGGAAAAGTTTCACTAATTAGCAGGACTGTGCAGAGATCACTGATCTTACACAAAACAACTCCATGAACTTGAACAGTAAAATGTGTCTAAATCACTCCTAGGCTTTTGAAAATGGTGCCCTTTGTTGTTTTTTCTTTAAGAGTCCTGGACTCAGTGCTAAGAGAAGACAAAGATCATACAGAAATTAAACGCTTTTTCCCTAGAGGTTTCCTATAGATTTGGGCCACTTGTGGCACAAGAGCCATACGCTCCCATTCCTCCTGCCATATACCAATGTTTTTGTGAGGTCCTCCCTGCCAAAATGTGGGTAGCCAGCAGTGGTACGTGGGATAGTCCTTGAAGCAGAGCAAATAGAGGGAGCTCTGCCTTTGCGAGCATAGCAGGCTTACAGGGTCAGGAGACAGAAAGCTGGGGAGATGCTTTGTGAAGTCTATCACTGAAATAGTCTAAGGCCCTCTGGATGTCTTCTCTGCTTTAAGAGTATTAACATGGGCTGCCGTATGAACTGAATCCTGTGCCCACAACAGACACCAGCAGGATTCAGTCAGACCTACACCTGGTCCCACATTTTGTTTTGTGCTGTGGGATAGAAACAGCTTAAACTGCTTAGGAAGAATTCCCCATCTGCCAGCCATCCTGGCCACTGAGGCAGAGAGGACAGGGGCCAAGCAGAGGGTCCCTCCATGGTACAGGGATCCAGGCAGTGGGACAGAAGACCTCTGCTGTGTGCCAGGACTCTTATCTCTGGGAGCTGGCAGCTCCATGCCAGCCACAAAAGTCCACAGGTTTCTTGATCACCATGTTATAGGAGCTACATTACCTGTCACAATGGTTGCATTTAAAGGGCTTTGCACCCGTGTGCTTTCTGTAATGCCTCGTGAGCTCGTCACTCCGTGCAAAACGCCACTCGCACCCTTCCCACGAGCACTTGTAAGGCTTCTCACCTGCAGAGGGGAGGAGAGAACAGTCAGTGTGGCAGCAGCATTACTGAGCACTCAACTTGAAAGCCCTATGTTCTCCCACCCGGCCTCTAACCCATTCAAGTAGGTTAGCCCATCACACTATTCATGGTCAGTGTGGCATGCAAACAAAATTAAGGTTTGTGATGTATTGTACTGAGGATAGTTCCAGTCCAGATTTTACTATGGCTAAAATTCTCATACAGCCTTATATCTTGTTTCTAACAATACCAGACAACTGGCCTTTGAAGAAGCCCTAAGAATGTCCTCAAATGCCTAAGCAGCTGTGTGGGTGAAGATTGATTTTCAAACAGCTTTTCATCTCACTCTAACCTTGCCAGATGTCTAACTGTGGTACCTGAATGATTGTACTAACATCTGAACACTGTACAGGTGTGCACCACTCCTGAGTGACCACCACTACTGCATCCAGGCTTTACCCCGATTTTATTTACCCTTTGCATGGCCAGCCTCACAGCTGTTCCCCTTCAGCATGCCTGCTGCCCCCAAGGACTGCACCTTTTTTACTTGCTTTTGACAACAAAATCTACTCCTAGGACCAAGAAATTATGTGTCAGGTCATGGAGTGTGAGAGGATACATTTTTACTGCTTTAAATGGTCTGGCCCTTCAGGCTTCTTGTACTACACCCTTCATCAACTGTTATTCTGCCCCAAAATATTAACAATACCACTGAAGGCAGTGAAATGGTGTAGTGGAAAGACAGGAGAGATTATAGTTTGCTGGTAGGAGTTGGACTCAATGATTCTTGTGGGTCCCTTCCAACTCAGGGTATTCTACAATTCTATGTTCATATCTAACTATCCTTCTAATGCACATTAATCCCTGCAGATCGAAGTCTGCCATGGTGTAACATCTGTTGAGTCATTACACCTTCTGAGGAAGAAACCCAAGTCATTATTCCCTTTTCCTTATTCAGTGCATATGCATTGATGTGCATTCAAATTTAACATTTCCCCCCCATAACAAATGCTCCAGTGCATCTCCTCCTATATAAACTCCCTGTCACTTTTCCCCATGCGGTCAGTTGAGATAAAATTCAGACAAAAAATCGCTTTCACTACCAAGCTTCTAAATGGATTATTACGTATTTATTTGTCCTTAAAATTGTCAAGAAGGTAATCTTTAAAAACCCACCACAGGCCACACTAAGGTGGCAATCTGTAAGAACCCTCTAGACCAGTCACACAAAAAAATCACTTGACCACAGCAGACAATGCAGAGACACATATTGCTATATTTAGTGTGTCTATTCAGCAAGTAGAAGAGTGAGATCTGGTTATGGGAGACTTAAGTTCATCATGATGTGGAGAGGCAAAAAGAGCTAGAAAAGTGAAAAGGGAAAAGGGAAGAAAACTGCAGCAAAATAAATGAAGAAATGCTGTTCTCTGGTTTGTGAGTCTCTGCAGAGTTTTTGTTGTACAGGCAGCTCTACTGTACAGTGGTCATCTGCCCAAGACAGAACAGCAGAATGGGCTGAGACCTTAACTGAAGTTGAGCCATTTTACTGGCCTCTGAGAAGTTTCTTTGGCTCAGTAGTTCAATTAAAGTATTCACTGGGATGAAGTTGTGAAGAGGTGGAAGCAGCTGGCAAGATTACACCAAAATATCTATTTATCCCACAGACCCTGAATGAAGAAAGGCCAGCCTGGACATCCCTGTTGTGAGTCACAGTCTCCCATGGGAAAATGCCTAACAGGATAATGGAGTGAGCCAACAATAACACTACCACACTTAGAATGTGCCTGCTTGGTCATCTCTGCAGACTCACCTCTTGTTCCTTTACTCTTTGAACAGGATTTCTTCAGGAAAATAAGAAGTTAGAATCTTCTTCTTAGTGAGCAAGGTGCTGTTGTCTTGTTTTTGGGCTAGTTTCTCAACTATACCTCAAACACTGTCACCAGCACTGGCCCCACACACTGGAGCTGCAGTTGCAGCAGTCTCCCCTCAGCCCTTTGCACCCTACCTGGCAAACAACATCTGCTCTCCTCAGAAAAAAGGGATTTCCCAGGCCTGATCCTGTGCCTGTGATGGAGCACCAGTTTTGCCTGAACAGTTCATGCATTGTTTTAAAAAGTTATCAGTAAACAAGCCTCGATGATAATGCAGTTCCTTGGTTCTCTGACGCTCTCTAGTGCCTACCTTAGAGTGGAGACAGCCAGGCAGAGAAACTGCCTTGCAGCACATTTGCCACACATGCTGCAAAGCAGATGCAGAAGACGACTGCTCAGCCAAATCTGGCAGGTACAGCCAGTCTGAAGGATACAGTCATCTACAGAGCAGAGGGGTGAAGGAAAAGCATCCCAGACTTTCTGTGACACTATATAGGCTACTAGGATTGAAGTGGAATTTGCCTCGTTAAAGTTTGTCAAGAGCTTTGAAAATATACAGTGCTATATATAGGTTACAAGAGACAGAAAAGCCAAGCACGATTACTGGTAAACCCACAGAATGACACATATCTCTGTTACTTGCTGCAGGGGCTCTTCTCCCAAGTGTTCCAGCTCTGGCCCTGCACAGCCCTGAGCTGAGTTTTGTTTTTTTCTTTTGTAACCCAAGCCCTGTTCAACAAAATGTCAGACAGTACCTCTCAGTGCTCCAGACTGCATGCTGCCATACTGTGCTCCCAGCACACAAGGTAAATGCAAAGGAGCACGGTGACCTTTAAAGCCATGTCAGACGGCTCCTTGACCCAGAGACCTCAAAGAGGTTAGATTTCCTGCAGCTACTCAAAAACACAGGAGGGAAGGAGGAGAGAGACCTGCCTGTCTCTGCATGTGAAAACTAAGAACAAACTGTTCCTTTAATGGCTGCTTTCACCTTACACGAAGATGGAAGTGTATCTTGCCAAGGTGCACATATGCAGAAAGCATGGGAATGAAAAAAGGCAGGGGGAGTCCTCCTACCTCACTACTGGCAATAGCAGGGAGAAAAAATGGGAAGGATCCCTTCCATGTGTTAGGCTGCTCTTCTCTTGTTCAGAGGATTAGTGAGACTAAAAAGATAGATGATGAAATCTTCCTCTGCTGAAGGCAATGGCAAAACTCCTACTCACTTCTACAGGGCCAGGATCTCCCTCTTTTTAAGAAATTAATTATGAGCTGCAAAATCCAATTAAAAATAGGAACATCATGGAGTTGTACCATGCTGACTTTTTTCCTAATTTCTCAAATTAAAAAACACACTTAAAACTTATGCCTGAAAGCCATGCCCAGGAAAGAGACTCTACTCCTTAAGACACCTTTATTCAACATAAAGATCTGTGCAGTCCTTAAACCATAAATCCATAAATCCACATTTATACAAACACCCTCAATGGAGGAGCCAGTCCTCATCCAAAAAGAAGCCAATACCTAGGAACATGTTAAATACTCTTTCAGTTCAGAACTTACTCCACACCATGGGGCTGGTTCAGATTCCACACATCCATAAACGCACCTGGGAAGCAGTGCAAATATATTCAAGCAGTGAATTATGCAATTTTCCTAGATGAGCACTTGTGTTAAAAAAATGTCTCATTTGCTTATGGAAAATCTGTATGCAACACAGAATACCAGCTTTCAGCTGTTTCTACTTTTTCCCCTGGGAGTCAGAGACACTACCTAGTGATTCCAAGCTTACTGACTAGTAGTTTCCGTGGGCAGCATGTGCATCAGAGAGCAGTGCAGCACAGTGAAGGAGAGCTGCAGTGAGACCGTGGGTGACAGGACCCAACATCCACACTGTGTGCACTGGAAGGGTGTTATTTCTGGCTGGCCATAGCCTTGTCCTGGGGCCTGAGCCAGGCCATAGGTGAAGCATGCCAGCTGTGCACCCACACAGCAGCTCCTGGGACAGGAAAAAAACCCCACATCTACACTCTGGCCAGGCTGAACCAAAGCCTCATCTCAAAAGAGGTCACTTGATCACCATGAAACACTCACATTTGCCTGGTGAGGATCCTGGAGAAGCAGCCTGCACATGCCTGCTCGTGCACAGAGCCATGTGCTGAAACCTACTGGTCTGGAAGGGCTGTATCACCAAAACAGTCATACAGAAATGCTTTTAGCCCTTCAGATATACCTTAGGGTTTCAGTCCATCATGACTGCACACTTCTGTGAAGCAGCCTCTCCTCACTGTGGCTGTGTCCTGTGGTCCATACCTCATTTTAACCTTTTCATGTTCGTGGAGCACATATTATACCCTGAGACTGGAATGCCTGGGGAGTAGGCTCTCTGTTCCACTTCTGTTTATGGAACCTCACCCAACTGAGCTCCTCTTCTAAGAGCACCCGCAAAGCACATTTCAGTACAGTCTGGCCCTCCAACCTCTATTTCATCCAGTCTGGTCCGATCTGCTAATTGGAGGACAAAGACCTTTGAAAATTTATGGGAAACATGCAATAGTGAACTAAAATTTTAAGTCATAACAAAAAAATCCATCAGACTTTGGCGGCCCTGAAATTGGGTCACTATTCCTTTTGTGACTAAGATGAATACAAGACTAAATATTAGCCATCTAGTTACAAAAATAAATGAATTATTGGTACAGCTTTCTCTTGAAAGACAAAACTTTATCATTTGAAAGTATGAAAAAGCCAAGCACATAATCACTTACACTCTTGTTTTATGTTGTGGCAAACATACCCTAGGTTTCTAGCAATACATAATGGATAGAACTGGGCTGGTTCTGTCATGACCATGACACTGGTCTTTGGAACTTCTCTTTCCATTTTCCAGCCTCTGACATTCTTGGTGAGTTTCATCTCATGCAGCTTTAGATATTGAAAGGCATCATCTGACACTGCCACCTTCTTCAAGTTAATGGGGAGGCAAAGGCATGGGTCGACTCTGACACATCATACCCAGGGTAGACTGGAATTGGAGGTGAATTTCTCCACTTTGATGGTACAGGGAGGGGCCAGGCAAGCAGCTCAGCTGCATGCACCTGTATCTTTGCTCTCCAGGCACAAACCAGAGAACATCATGTTTTTGCTCCAACACATATTTAAATTTTAAACCCTGTACAAACCTTCACAACAAATATTTCATCACAAAACAAAGTAATGGGGATGTTGTCTCTTCTCAAGATCCAGAGATGCCCTGCCCTTGCCACCTACGACCTGAAGGGTCCCTCTAGGTTCCAGACATATTTCTCCTGTCCTAGAAGTAAGGCAGTGTTTGCTAAGACATCTCAGAGAGGCTGTTTCAGCAGAGTGATTAGTAGAAACATTAGGTTACAGAACACAGAGTTACCTACTCAAGATCAGCTGAGGACATGATCACAGAACTACAGCACAAAATGGGCACGTTATACTTCTTACAGCTGCATTATTTACTGCCAGTCCCAAGGGTTAAAAAGTCACAAGTGCCCTCTTCTTCAGAAATAATGAGATTTTAAAGAAAAAAACAATAATCAGAAATTATCTGCCTTCTGCTTTGTAGATAACCTAGGGCCATGGTTTTAAACCTCCCTTTGCAGCCCTGTAGGCTAGGAACATTTATTTTGAAATACAGAGGAAGAACTTTGCTCTCTATTCCCTGAATTTCAACAGCAGGGACTTTAAGGAGAAACTCCCCCCCCCCCCCCCCCCCCCCCCCCCAGATTTTGGGATGTGCACAATAAGATCACAGAGTTCCAGTGTGATGGGGTGAAACCATTCAAGTCATTGGAAAAATGTTCATTAGGCTCGAGTTTCACAGTGTATCTTTATGGAATTGAAAGTAAAGATATTAAGATTATCCATCCATCTATATCTATTTCCTTACCTCTCCCCGGCAATCTTCTGCAGGGCACTTAGTAAAACAACCAAGTAGTTTAAGCTCCCGGTCCTGCAGTGAGCTTCAGAGGAGAATCACAGTCAAAATCCTTGCTGATACTCCTCTGGGCTAAAATGTGCTAGTATCATGGGACTCCTTTAGTCAAGTGACTAAACTCTGCCTATATGCATATTTTGAGGGCCATTCAAAGCAGATATTTGTTGCACTATGTTTGAAGAGCTCCTTAATATTACACAGCTACACAAAACTAGCATGCAAAAGTGTGTTTAACAACAGGAAAAAAAAAAAAAACAGCGTATGTTCTAATCCACTGAGAATTTGTTGTATATAGTTTCAAAATCCAAGAAAAAGTTGTCTGAAAGAAACACAAATATTTCCTTCCTTTTTATAATCTGTAATTTAAAAACCATTTAAAATGAAACTAGAAGTCTCAATGTCTAAAAATAAGTCTTGAAAGACATTTTCAGCTATACTTGTTTCAAGACTGATGTTCCTAGAGAACTACACAAACTGTAAAATTACAACTGAAAAAAGGAATTAAATGCAAGATTTCTTGCTCATATTTTTCCTATAAGGAAGCTCTGGGGGTCTGAGCTGTGTGAATAAATGTGTGAAGAATCAAACAGTGGTTTTTAAGAGTATTTTAATAACTTTGCTTGCTACCCTGAGTGTTTTAATGATTTTTCTTGCTATCTCTCTTGAGAAATCCTTTTGGGACCTGCTGTTCCTAGGCTTGGGAGTGGGACCGTGCCATTGCAGGAGCAGCTGTGTCAGTGCAGGATGAACCCAGGCATCCTTCAGAGGCCAGTGCCTGTGGGAATGCTGCTGCTGCAGACACGAGTCACTCAGAAGTGCCAGGAGCTGGTGTGGTTTGGGGGAGAAGCAGCCCCCCAGAGCACCTCGCAGAGAAATGCCAGGCAGGCACTCCTAGCTGCTCTGCAGTTTATGACGAAAGTCTGTCTCAGCACAATGAGATGCCTAATGTGGACCCTCACATTTTATATTTTAATGTGGACCCAATATTTTATATTTATGTAGTACATTTCATCTCCAAGGGTCTCTGAGAGCTTTACAAGCTATATACATGGCATACCAATGAAGCCAGGCCATAATTATTTTAATTAGCTGAACACCAGCACACAGCACATGGCACAACAGAAAATGTTACTGGCACTCCTCTCTTCCTATGTAAAGTGGTATATGAGATTTAGTAGAAACATGTCTCAGAAGGACATCTGGGTTTAAGTAACCCTGAAAAATGAAATCTAACCAGACAGGTCTCCTTAAAAACCACTACCTGTCTTCCCTCATTACATAAACACACTTTGTCAAGTATGAGACACAGAAGAGGAGCTGCCCCAGACCCACTCACCACACTCACACCAGATTCAGCATGTTACCATCACATGGCTCAGGCAGCTGCTCTGCTGGTGAGGTTACGAAAAAGCTGGTGAGCAGCTGCAGTCCAGAGCACAACATCAGCCTCTTTTTAAGATTAATAAGTTCATTTCTTTAGCAAAAAGGAAGAGCAGGCTATTTAATACACGCATCCTCTGGAGATCAATGCTAATATCTAAGCGTATGTGCGTGCAACCCATCAACCAGTAAAACTAATTACAAAAATCAATTTCAGATACTTTTCTAAGGCTTTCATTCTTCAATATACCCCTAATTGATTTTTGTTGGAGAATAGAAAGCCTAATTAATATTTTTATTATTTAAAAGGAATGCAAAGGAGGAGGCAATAGTCAGTGCTTGACTGACCCACCAGTTTTCTACACGCAAAAAAAAAGAGGAAAAAAATTAAAATTGGCATTTTATTCAGTTTTGCCACCTGCTGGAAAAATGGAAAAGCCTTTGAAAGGGTGACAAAGCACAAGAGAAAAGCTGGCAAAAGACAGTATGGGGCAGAAGAGGAATGTGACAGGATTGTGAAATACACAATGTGAGAAGGTTGTACCTATTTTTAGAAGAGCAGGGATGATCAAGTGTAAAAGCAGTACATTTCCATGAATGATGTACAGCTCCTTTCATCCAAAAAGGTCAGCAGTACCCTTACAGAGAGGTGACTCTGATCATATCTATATTAGAGATGGGGGAAAAGAGGTTAAGAAGCAGACCCAATGTCCAATCAGTCTTTCTACAAACTTCAAAGCTCCGGATTAGCTCCTAAGGGCCTTGCCAAGGCTTGTCTACCAAGCCAGCAGCAGTCTTCAGCATGTAGCCATTCAGGACACAAAAAGAAACCAATTTTTTGTAGCATTATGTCTACACACACAAGCACCTAATGCACATCCACAAAGCTCTCTTGCCTAGCAGAGAAAAGCAGAGGAAAGCAAAGCAGGTAGCAACATTCAAAGAAATGGAAATGTTCCATTTTCTGCTCAAGAGGCTGCATTTAACAAGCGCACATTGCCCTGCATACTGAGCCCTGAAGGAGGGGAGGAACGCCTGGCTTTATCTCTTTGGGTCTGTGCAAGACTCCCATGGAGAATGATAAAGCCTTTGCAATGTGTTCCCTGTTCAAACCTCTCTCCACAGCTCCTCTTTGAAGGAAGCTCCTGGATGGTAGGTGAGGAGCAGGGCTGGGGGACAGATGCTAGTGCCACCCTGAGCACACAAGCTCAGCTTCCACCCCATTAATTGCCGGCACGTCCTCCCCTGGGCCGCGCCCTGGAGACAGCAGCAGAGCGCTGGGACCGGCGAGCACCCGGCAGGAACACCTGCAGCAGAAGCACCCAATTAAGCCTCCAGAATAAGTGAGTGTGTAGGGGACAGGAAAATGAAAAAAAGAGAGGAGAGGAGAGGAGAGGAGAGGGGAGGGAGGGGAGGGGAGGGGGAGGGGGGAGGGAGGAGGGGAGGGGAGGGAGGGAGGGGAGGGGAGGGAGAGGGAGGGAGGAGGAGGGAGAGGAGAGGAGAGGAGAGGAGAAGGGGAGAGAGAGAGGAGAGGAGAGGAGAGGAGAGGAGAGAGGGAGAGGAGAGGAGAGGAGAGGAGAGGAGAGGAGAGAGGAGGAGGAGAGGAGAGAGAGGAGAGGAGAGGAGAGGAGAGGAGAGGAGAGGAGAGGAGAGGAGAGGAGAGGAGAGGAGAGGAGAGGAGAGGAGAGGGAGAGGAGGAGAGGAGAGGAGAGGAAAGAGGAGGAGAGGAGAGGAGAGGAGAGGAGAGATGGAGTTTGTTAGCAACGGGCGGAGAAGCAGCTGTGCAGCAAGTCGGGCTGGTACCCAGGCGGCGGGGCCGGCCCATTAGCATCCCGCATCCCATGCGTTTCGTGCCGGGGTCTCCTAGTAACAGCCTGGGCACGCCGGGCTGTTGCGCTTCCCCTCCTCTCCTCCTGTTTCTCCTGATCACGCGAGGCATCGCTGTTTGCCCTAATTACGCATTCTCTGCTGCTTCAAGCTGCCATTACTTCGGTCCCCAGAGGAGCAGCAAGAAATTTTTAAAAATGTCCTCTAATAAGGACTTCTAGTTTCAGATTCTGTGGAGCTCTGCAAGCTCAAAGATGCAAAGCAAGGTAGCAGTGGCAGAAGAAACAGATGAAAAAAAGAAAAAAAAAATCAGCAGCTCCCTGGGTCAGATTTTTCCAGCACTCTGAAACATGTTCTCTTCCCTTTGTTTTTTGTAAGGTATCTTAGAGGGCAGACAATGAGATAGCCTTTAAGGGACATGGTGCACATTTACATAATCCAGAGCAGTGTATCAAAAATGTGTTCCTTGGAAACCTACGGTTTAGGTCAAGAGATTCTGAGAAATTCCAGATTATATATAAAGGCAAATAAGATAGGAAAAATAGGAGATGCATGTATCATGGACCACATACAGAAATGGCAAAAAAATTAAGAGGAACAGACTCCCCTTTCCAGATGCTAACATTTTAAATTGTTTTGCTTCATATTTTTGCTAATGAATGTGAGGTTGGCTTATTCAAATGACTGCAGTGCTGATGTTTTTCAGCATTTACCATATTCTCCCTTTAGTCACTAAAAATCAGAGAAAAGATGACCAAAAAAAATGATGCAGACTGGCAGAGACAGCACAGGAATAAAACATGAGGGGAAAAGAACATACATTCCTTCAGATTTCCCATTTTTGTCAACAACAAAAATGGAAAAAGATCCAGGATCTCAATCATTCAGATACTGAATTTGATTTGGGGATAGATGCAAAAGGGAAATCATGTGCTTGGGCTTAAAGAATACATTGGCAAGCTCTCTCACTAAAGGCTGCCCTGGTGCCAAGGCAGAGCTACCTACATGCTGGCAGGCACGTTTGAAGGAGCTCCCACCCTTCCTAGTGCTTTCTCTCTCCTTGGGCACAGCTAGCAGGCTGCACCCTGCAGCCAACGAGCTCCTTGCTGCTCCACATAGAGCAGGGCTCAGTAAAAAGGCCTTGGCAAAGCTGCTGGGCAGCCCTTGGTGAACCAAGCAGGCTAATCTCAAGAGCACAAGGCAGTGAGTAACGGTAATTCATTTTACCAGCTAGGAAGCTTCCCCATCTGGATTTTGGAAAAGGCACAAAGGATTACCTGTCCTTAGCTCTAAGGGGGTTACATGCAACCAGCTGAAAACCACCCAGATCATTCATGCTGCCAGGTGAGTGTAAGTAATCAAAGGAGAACACAAATATATTACAACTTTCCATTGCTGGGTGACACTGTGTCTTCGGGAGAAAAATCAAAAAATGAAGAGGTTTTCTGTATGAAACCTCTTTACTAACACAAATTCAAAGCCAAACAATGCCCAAGAAAAATCTATTTGGGATTCTACGGGTCTCGCAAAGAATTAATGATAAAATATCATTCATATGGAAGTCAGTTTACAATGGATCATAGCTTAATCCATTCAAGTTAATTTTTATCCAGATACTTACAGATAGAAGTCTTCAATTATTTTCAACTACATGGGCCAGGTTTTTAGCTAAACTTGTTACACTGTGCACAGTTCTTTTCTCTCAGCCTCTCTCCAACACACATGCTCCAATTTCTAAAATAACAAACAACAACCATACTGGAAAAAAAATGTGGAAAATTTCATGCTGAAGAAGGAAAGGCTTTGCAAACTTACAGGTGACCAATGAGACGTACAAATGGAAGTTTATATTAACTAAGCTATTAAGACCTCTGTGTGTGTGGTGAGAGTCCAGATGTACAGGAGGAAGGAATAAATCCCTGCTAAGCCTCTGAATGTGCATGGCCATAGTGTTGAGTACACCTTTCTTTCAGAACTCAGCTGGGCATCAGCTTTTATCTTGAAACTCAGGTTTGTCATCGTTAGCTTAGCTAGCATGCCTGCAAATGTTTTTTCAACATTCAGTTTTTTGTAGCCACAATTCTCAGTTCTGAGTTTTGAAAGCCAGACATCTTCAGGGACAAATCTACCTAACACAACATTTGTGTGGTTATCTGCAAATGGGGACTCCTGGGATTGCAAACTGACCTGCAGTGTTTTAAAGACTTTGATTCTTATTAAGCCTTCTTATCATGTCTAAAACAGACCAGTGGAAAGATTTTGGTTCTGCAGTCATTGTCCTGAAACAGATGGCTTCGCCCACTGTGCAAGAGGTTGATCCATACACAGAGTTGAGGTATTTATTTACAATTCTGTGCAGAAAGGAGTGCTGGGTGGCAAATCCACAGTGGTGAGTGTAGATGTCTTCCCTATTGCTTTAGTGAGAACCTGGATCACCACTCGTGTTATGAAGGAAGTAAGCCCCTTTGAAATTTTGTATGGTAGACTATCCAATTGACATTGTGGTGGTAAAAGGTGATTAAACACATGTGAAAGGTAATGGTATGTTGAGAATGATCTGTTATTCCTCTTACAGGTCAGTTTGTCCAAGACCCTGCTCAAGAGGGGTTAAGATTTTTTGTCAAAATGCATGGATTTTTGACTTTCCTCTTAACATGGGTTGCCACTTTCCCCTCAAGAGGATTTTGTGTGGAAACATATCATGTCTGGCCAGCTGCAGCCCAGCACTGAATGCAGCTTGGATGGAGTCTGGGCATAGCTCACAGTGCAAATCCTGTGCGACCCAGTGCCACTCCACTGCTGGGCACAGCAGTGAAGTAGGCATAGCAGTGAAGGACAGCCTTCAAAATCCATCTACCCAGGTCCTTCCCAGCTCCATCTTGGCCTTCACTGCCTACGAGCCAGGCAGAAAACCTGGTTTTTGCTATAAGGTGGGCACCACTTATGCCATTGTGCCCATGGTTTTATTTGGGACCCCACCACCCTTGGCAAAAGCACGGACACCTCTGCTGTATTTAGGTCATCTTCCATGAAGCCTTGTAGTTCGACTGCTCCTGCTTTCAAGTTGCTGCCTCTGGTATGTAGGTATGTGGGACTGTGTCCACACAGGATGTGAAAGACAGGCTCTGGATTAGGAGAGGTCCATCCAGGCTGCTGGCTACTACCTGCCAGATATGACCCAGACTCAAACACCCACACTGCGATTAGGAAAAGCCTCTAACTCAGCACCTGCTTTTAAGATGAGAGGTAGTGCACTTGGCTTTTCCTGCCCAGAGCACTTCAGGTCTCCCAGTCATGCCCACCTCAGCCTAAAACTGCACTTCTGAGCACACATCTCCAATTCTCCCCTGGCATGACCTCAGAAACTATAGAAATGACAGTGCTTTTGGACAAATGGACATGAAAATCATAGCTTCTCATTGTTAATTTGCCAATTCTATCCAGTGTGGAACAGCAGCAACACAAAGGGAAACTGGCAGAAGACAAACTGGTGGTTTCTCTTTGAGTCTCTTTTTGTGATCTCTATCATTTGCCAGTGGCTGGTGCTTCACAGGGGCTCAGGAGCCAATGGATGGTATTAAGAAAACACTAAATTATAAACTCAAGAAGGCTCCTCTGTGCCTTACCAAGGCAGACTGCCGTAACACTTGGAGGCACCTGCATTTGCCCTCCTGCAGCTGCTGAACAGACAGAAAACATCAATTTCTAGGTCTACCTTGTGCCAGAAATCTTCTCACATGGCAAGCAAACAAACAAACAAATAAGATCTACTTACATTTTCAAACCCAAACAGTAAGATTGTCTCATGCTATTGATTTGGCAAATGATGGAGCAGAAACATGGGACTGAGAATTCAGGTATTGACAACTAAATTATGGATGAACACCACTGATGTATTAAATGGCAAGGGCTGCTTTTGGCAGGGGCCATCCTCCTGCTGCCTGGGTGGTTCTCAAAGATCATTACCTAAGTCTAAGCTCTTGCTGTAATAATGAAATGAAGCTCTGACTCTCCACAGTGAAATCACAACACTCCCCTCCAAACTTGCCAAATGGCTAATAGGCTTCACAATCAAAAAGTTATAAGGAGCTCAGGATCAAGCTGGTCTTATTTTAATCAGTTTTGATAAAGACTTGTTATGATTTACACAAAAAAATTTTTAAAAGTTCAACATCACAACAAAAACACATCTTTCCAAACTGGCTAAGCAACTGTACTTCCCAAAAAATGCAGCCTTGAATGAAGGCCTTTCACATACCCTTCCTCCTTCAGTTCCCTGGCTCTCATTTCCAGCAGTGTATTCCCATGTTGCTTCAGCTGCTGCCATTGGAGCTTCAGGATCCTCCATGTCCCTCCATGTCCCCTGGCAGGTTTCAGGCCTGCACACAGAGCTCTGGACTCGCCACAAACCCATGGGTCTCTGTACAACAAAACATCTTGGGCTTTGGCTTTAGTTTCTCCTATGCCACCAATACTGTTCTCCCAAATGCTTTTCCCTAAGTCATTATTCAGTCTTGCATCTTGCAGAATTGGTGCTGTGCTTGGCTACTTGTTTGTTCCTTCTCTTCACTGGCTTTCTTTTGACAATGCTACTACACTAAAGCAATACAGCAATGCAGCTCCCCATTCATGTGCTATCACTGACACAGAGTGAGAGCACACAATAAATAAATAAAAACACGGTCTTTATTTTCTCTATTATGCCTTTACTTTGCATTAATCTCCTTTATCTATCATCCAGCCTACTCTCCTCAACTTTGTTCCCTCCAATAATTTCTGGATTCCAGATATTTTCTATTTCATCTCCAACACTTGGGGAAAGTTCTCCTCTATTATTTTATATGCCATCTCAAAAACCTTCTGTTGGCTAATGCTCTTTCCAATCTCTCCTGTGTCTCATATTTTTCTTGAAAATGTAGTACTTTGTTTTCCTGCAGGGTAGATTTATTTGTTTTAGTTACTCTCATCCGGCATTTTGGATCAAAGAACTATATAATTTAAAATAAGATGTCCTGACAATGTGAAACAAACCCCACTTGAAGAAGCACTATCTTAAGACCACATGTAGACTAGTAATATCTATTTACATGGGTATTTCCCACTTGTTTAGCCCTTACAAACCTAAATAAAGATGTGAGGTGCCCAACTGTTGTTTCTCAGACTTCAGCTTCAGTTGTATCCAGTCCTAGTTTTGGATGAATAAAGAAAAAAAAAAAAAAAGCAAACCTCCTGATACTCATAAAATGCAAATCCTAGCAGAACCCCATAAGGGTAACTTTTTTTATCACTGTCCCAGCCTTAAAGATTTTCTGGCCAGTTTTTATGTGATGCACCATCACCGGTTAGAAAGTATACATGTCATCTTATACCTTCCCCTGCACATTACTACGAGGAAGGCTGATAGGAATGGTTTTGTCAGGAGATAGAAATCTTCAGCAGTCTTTGATCTGGGAGACTCAGTCACATCCCATAACTAATCTTTCCATAGGTCACAGGCCAGCTCACCCTTAGACTTATTTGCATTCAGACACTCTCCAGCAATATCCTGTTTTCTAATTTAGGAAGTACTGATGATTATACATGGGGTTTGGCTCATAAGAATTCCTTCCCTCTTCACTCTCCATTACATTGACAATTCATCTCCATGCATGTGTGAAGGCAGGATGAAAATTTTCCTCTCTCAAAAGAGAGAAAATGCCATTGTTTGCACTGATGTCTGCTCCACAAATAACTATGAGAGGATGTGCTAGGGTTGAATTACCATGCCAGTCCTGGCTGCGCCTTCTTTAGATGTTTTTACCTTGCCCTCACACTGGCAGTGGGGTTTTTCCAAACCTACAGCTCGCCTTTTCCTCCTGTTTACAGGCCCAGCTGTTATTGCTTCCCTGAGGGGCTTCTTTGCTGCACTCTGACAGTCAGTCCCACCACTGCTCTTAGCTACTTTACACACCCTTAACTTTAGATGCCCCAGCTTGCTTTGAGTTCAGTCAAATATTTTCATTTCCCTTTCCATACAGACAGTGTTTTTCCCTTTCCCTTCCAGATTAAATTCTCTCCCACACAGATGATTGTTTTTCCCTCTCCAAAGGTCATCCAGAAGGTGGTTTCATAACTAGGTTTGACCACTGATGGGCCTTACAGTGCTGTCCTGATTCTCTTGCAGACGAGATGTGGGACAGTAATGCAGAAGATTCACCAAGTGTAATGTGGGGTCTGATGGTCCCTGGGCTTCCCAGCAAAGTAAAACCACAAGAGAGGACTGCTCCCAACCTAGCAAGCTGCTATCAGCCTGCATTGCCTGCAGCCCAGCCTGGCTCATCACTGCAGTGAGGAACAGCAGCCAGCGTCTGTCTGGTCAGCCTTACATATGAAGGAAAGGAATGCAGCCTCCTTCCGCTGCCTCCCACCCCCCACCCGCTCCCCAGCCCACGGTTTCTTGTTTTCATGCACTGCAGTAAATCCCTTTGATCCAGCAAGTGGACTTTGCACGTGCAAGCTGAGTGACCAGCCCACATCTGCCTCTCTCCTGTGAACCCCACACTGGGAGCTCTTTGTCTGGCAGGGCACTCACACCCATTTACAGAGCCCACACTGGCAGACTGCTCTCGCATGACACACTAACAAACCACCAGCCAAAGGAAAATATCTTGCAATCATTTCAGACCCTCTGGCTCAGCCACTGACTAAGCCAAGTGGCTACTAGCCATTGGCACTGCTGGGTGCAATCTCGACCCGCAGCACCCTCAGTTCAGGCATGAAAAAAACAAAGCACCCATGGAGAAAAGGGCTCCTAGTCCCATGCCCTGAAGGCTGCATGGGAAAGGACGCAGCCCTGACATTTATAGTTCAGCCCCAAATATCCATAGCTACTCTAGTCTGTCCCACGTTTTTACTAGAGGCAGGAGCTCCCTGTGGGGAACCCCACTGAAGAGGTCAGTGTGAACACATGAAATGTCTTGATTGTACCAGCTCTCGTTTAAGGCATCCAACGGTCGGTGTGTTTTTAGGGAACACAGTATGTAAGCAGTGGGAAGGGGTCTGAGTGACTTTGTGCTCCAGACTCAAATAAGATGTTTAGGTAAGCCTATCACACTCTTTCTCTCAGTTTACTCAGGTTGCTCCCAGGATGTAAATGCTCACAGGTATTTAGACAATGTGCTCTCCACAGAAAAAAATCAGAGACCGGTTTCCTGCTCCCAGGTTCTGCATCAAAGACATGTTCTCACAATAAGGCTGCATTCAGTCATCATCACAAAGGGAAACCATGCTTTCTGCAAAGCTGTGCACAGCTAGGACATGGGCAGGGGCAGGGTGGTTTTACAGCTACTAGGACAGGAGAAATCATCATTCGAGGTTTGTAGTCCCTCTTGGTTTTTGCCTTCCTGCTTTCCTAACAACTTATACTATCTGCTCAGGACATGGTGAATGGAAACAGAAACAGTCCCATAATTTGGGGTTGTTTAAATCACTGATGGTTTAATTGGCAAGATCAGAGGAGTAGCAGATCCCCCCCAGGTGAGGTGCTGGGAATGGGAGGTCTGGGCTCTGCACCCAGGCAGCTGCAGTCTCATCAGCTGATAAAGGTCTTCCCTATCTGCCAGCAAAGGCAGACGTGCCTTGCCCACCACGTCAAGCACTGCTGTGGATGGGCAGGCTCAGCACACCATGGCACCACGTACAATCCAAAGCTATTCAACAGAAAGATCACAGGGCCACTGAGAAACGTTTCTCATCGTGGATTAATTGTAAAATGTAAGATTTCACATGGTAATGTTAGCGGGGAAAGGGCCTCAGAAAATTCAACCAGGCCTAAGGCTGGGTTCAAAAGCATGCAAACTCTTACAAGATTTTGACAGCAAAAGGGAAGAGGTGCTGAGACATCAGTAGTTTTCGCAAGTGCTCCTCGTGACTCCTTGTCCATATCCCCATTTGTGTGATAACACCAGGAAACTTCACAAGTTCACCCTTTCCAGGCTATTGTGTCATATCCCTGACTAACTTCAGGAAAAGCTGTGTAAGACCCATCACTTTCAGCTTGAGGATGAACACAGGGGTCATATCTGAACAGACAAGATCACCCAGTCAACAGCTTTCACACTCTTCATTTGTGCTTCCATGGAAGCTCCATCATCTGCTGAAAGGCCTCAGCTGAGATGTCCCACTGGCCAGCCCCAGGAGGGACAAGCCCTCAAATCAGCATTGGCGCTACAAGGAACCAACATTCTGACCATGTTGATGCTGATTTAAAAATTATTGTGCTACTTTTACTGGCTTTCAAATCACTGAATCACAGGTGAGATCACTCCTGGCAAGGTGGCTATCCCCAGTAAAAACACTAGAAAGCCCATATAAAAAGATCAATGCCTTTTATGTCTTACTATGATTTATACTTCAGACCATGTAACTTTTACAGTGCTGCCTAGTATGTGATGGATGCAGCTCTCTTAACAACCCACATATTTATCTGATTTACTGAGTTGGTCCAACGTGTTATTTTCTACCTTGCAAGAAAAACCTTGCTTCTAGGAATCTGCCTGCATGATAAGATCGTGAACTAAATGTGCAGTTATTGTAAAAGACCACACATTTTACAGTAAAATTGAAAAAACTGATTATAGCAATCCCTCTGGAAACAAGAATAATCACATGATAAGACAGTGCTAATGGGAATTTATCATCTCTCATCACGTGTGAAGCTTAGAACAAAGCAGCAACGTGTGTGAACTGCATAGCTATTAATGCCAATGAATACCAGCTGAAAAGCTGCTGAGGCCTATGAAGAAATGAGAGGAGGGGACCTGAACAGCCACACTAAGCCAATTCGGTATGCTTCAACCAGCTTACAGACATATATGTAACATTTGTAAATGCTACCCAAAATAATAGCTTCATATCTATCCATACATCCTATTCCCTCTCTACCTACACTATTTCATTCAAACTCCATGTCATTCTTTTATTTGTTCTCACTATATTTTTAGCACTGGAGAAGTCCAAAATCATGAGTATCTGAAGGGTATGTGCTTCTGCATGCCTATGTCTGCATCTACATACGCTGCCTCATGCAGAGATTATTCCTAAACTGCATATCTAAGATGTGAAACATTTCTCTTACTCCCATACAAAAGGCATCAAAAACCTACCCATGCTATTTTCTATTTGAAGAAAATAACACTTGACTAAACTTTACATTTTTGAAGCTGTCTTGGGGAAGTGAGTGCCAAAAACCCAAAGTGGCATGCACATAGTTTTAACATGAATGATACATCTACAATCCCTTAGGTATCCTAAAATTCCTCTGCATCAAGCCCATAAGACATATGAAACACCAACAGGGTAATGGTAGATGGTAAACTCCTCTGTTCTATCAAATAATGGGTACATTTGCTGGCCTACCATATTTTCTACTGCCCTGTTTCATAACAGAATCTTGGACTTTCAGAAGAGATTTTTTTTTTCTCTTTTCTAAATGAGAATAAAAGGAGATGGTTACGGGGAGGTGGCAGGAGGACAAGATGAGAGAAGCATCCTACGTAAGTACCTGTATGAGTCCTCTGGTGAGCCTTTAAGTGGGAGCTCTTTGTATAAACTTTTCGGCACCCATTAAATTGACAGCGATGAACCCTCTTCTTGTTTTCTGGGGATGATTCTGTCCCTGTACCTCCTTGCTCACTGTCACTTTGCCCGCTTTTAACTGTCCCCGCAGTTGCTGTAGCTACACCCACTTTCACAGAGCTGAGTGAAGTTTTCTTGGCTACCAGTTTCAACGTCACTGTGCCATCCACTGCTGAGAGAGTCTGTGGGGTTTTTACAAGGTGGCGGCTGAGCTCCGGAGAGGAAGGGGGGTTAGTGAGGTTACTGCATTGAGCTGGGCCTGGTTGACAGCTGTGTAGCCTTCTGTGGAAGAGCTGGTGGCCTGCGAGCTGAGGCACGTCTCAGACAGCAGTTTGTCACGGGAGAGGATAATGTCCATGGTGGCGCTTTTGTCACACGTACTCGTCTCCACTGGTAAAAGGATGGGGTCCAGCCGTCGTATATTGTCCTCTGCATCTGGAGCTGAGGAGGCATGGAGGAAGCAGTCCAAATCCTCACCAAAGGTCTCAGAGATCTTCCGTGGTTCAGTCTGAAGGTATCGCTCCAACTCCAGGCATGTCTGCAGAAGGGAAAAGGAGGGGTGAGGGAGAGAAACCGCTGTTAGAGAGAGATTACAGCATGGCTGCCACTGAGGGCAGAAGGACACGGTCCAGAGGCATTCCAAGACAGCACGCATCAACACCAACATCTTCTCATGAGATGGTCACACACTGGGAAGATTTGGCACTTGTTTGAGGCTGCTCAGAGATAGTCTGGGAATACCCACGTATGGTAGCAGGTATTATACTAGAAGTGAAGATACAACAACCAGAAAGCATCAACTACATTTTCATTAAAGTCTGTACATTGTTCCATGGGTACCAGGGCCTTCCCAACTTTAAGTATAATCTGTCTGACAGTCACTTCCATATGAAACTATCCTAACAGACTCATCATTTGGCCACTTACAAACAAAAAGTCACCTCTCCAAATAACTGCTTCCTCTTCCTTCACAAACATTAACTTTCTCTCCAAATTTAACTCAGTGTAGTTGGCTGAGGCCCAATCTTCCTTAAACAGCACAATTCTGAAGTGTGGAATTTCAAGATAGGAGGTAGAAAAGCTTCCAGTGAGACCACAGCTTGTTTAAAGAGCCTGAGAAAAGGAAAGATGACAGAAAAAAAAAGGATCTACTGTCAGTTTTAGAGGGAGTTTTGGCACATCTGGTCAAATGGAGCTTCCTGCGTATAGGCCACCGGACTTGCACACAAACACACACACACACCCCTTTATTAAAAAGTAGGTAACGTTGCAGTCAAAGAGGCTGCCACATAAAAATGTGCTCCTGCATCTCCACAGCAGCAATCATCAGCACAAGAATGGGATGAGCCTCTAACATGAATGTGCCTTATTATGAAGTGCCCTGAGCTTGCCCCAATAAAGCCTTCACCCACCAAAGCACTGCCTGCCCCAGCATTCTCCACAGCCAACATTATAAACTTTTATTGTTTATAGAGAACCATTTGCTGTAGTTTCAGGAGCTTTTAATGGAGTTTATTAGCACTGTTTTTCATTTCTTGCAGCTTGAAAGGATAGCTGGTTTAATACCACCACTGTGATTTCACAGGGCTTGGAGAAAGACACATTCTAACTAATACATTTTAGAAACCTCTAAAAACTATGCCTCAGAGAACACTTCTACCATTATTAAGAAAGGGGTTTTAGTAAAAATTTTTTAATCTATGGGAGCTGGTGACCCAACTACATCTCAATCTGGAGAGTTCAGCATTGATCAAGAAATAAAAGCTTCATATGATACAAGGACAAACAGAGACTTCTGCCTTCTGAGTACAAAAGTCCCATCAACAGGGATGTAAGGAGACCCCACTCACAGCTCTCTAGGAACTGCCAGGTAATTTGAGATTATTACTTTCAAAGCTCCCAGGAAGCAGCACCGTTGGTTACAGATACAATGTGGTGGGATGACTTTCAAAGTCCCAACAAAATCTGCCACACTGTTGTTTCTTTTTTAAATAATAGCTGATTATAGATCTGAGCTGCAGAGATGGACAAAAAGCCACAGAACAGAATATATGCAGGTGAGACATGCTATACTTCAACATGTATGTTATATTCAGAGGTATGAGACTCCACACAGGCCTGGGGTGGGACACATCAATTATATTTGCCTTAAGCAACCGTTCCAGTTTCTTTATAAGGCGCATTTCTGGGACTATGAGAAACAGCTTTAGCTGGGAATCTGGTCTCTCCCCAGATAAATCCTAATGGGTTTTGGGAGAAGCTTTCCAACATGCCACATAGTCTTTCAGTAATAACCCCCACCACCAGGAGAGGCAACGCTTTTGAGTTGTCCACATCATGTAATTTGGGCTTTTTGGTCCACTTAGCCTTCATCCAATGGGGCAGAAACAGATTTAGGGGCCCAATAAATAAAAGGCTTCCAAAGGAAAGAGCAAGCATAATCACAAATTAGGGGTGGAAAGGGGGAGGGCAGCAGCAGGGAGGAGAGACAAGGACTCAAGGCCATTAAATCTGATGACAGTGACATGAAATTTCAATTGCTGTGGGATCAGAAAGCTGCATGGCAGCTCTGGGCTGCCCATGGAGGGGAGGCAAGCAGGAGGTGCTGCTCCTTTAAGGCATCACTACCCAATGACAACAATAGTGGGCCTGACAGTTTTTCCAGCTTCACCATTAATTTTCCATAAAGAGCAGTTTCTCGATGAGCCCTTTTCAGGCAAAGCCTGATGCTTCACAAACCTGTAATTATTCCTGGCTCCCTCCTCCCGCAGCCACTGCACCTGTGCCATTTCAAGACACCAGCTGGTCATGTCTTGCCTTCTGCCTCTGAAATCCAAAACCAGTGGATCAAGCCCATCTCCCCATAGAAGGGGGGAGAAAAACAACTCAAAGAAACAATGTAATGCAGTCCCTCTGACCCACCCCCCCCTCAGCCTCTCCACCAAGTCAATAGCAGGGAAGAGCCTAGCAACACTGAGCCAGAAAAGCGCTGCACCTAATCTGCATGGCAGACAAAGCCTGGGGAGGGGTTATGGCCCCAGCCCTTCCCTCACCTCCCACCAGGGCCCTACCTGCTGCTGCACTTTTTTTGATGGCAGAAACAAAGTATCTTTCCCCATATGCACTTCCCAGATTACGCCAAGTACCTTATGCGACCCTCTCTCCTTGCGGTCGAAATCTCCCAGGGAGGGGTGAGGACGGGTTTAGAAACCAGCCTGCTTTCTTCACTTCTTGCCCTGGCACGACAATTTTTAGGCCAATTAAGCCCACCACCTTGTCTTGAGCTCTGACCTGGAGAAACCAGTCAGTCTGACACCACCAAGGTCCCCACTCCAGGCTGGTGGACCACTAGGAATGGCAGGAAAATTCTTTGGTCTCCATTCCCACAAAGCTATTTGCTACTGAGCACATAAAATCTACTGGGGTTTTTGTCGTTTTGTTTGGGGGATTTTTTGTGGGAGGAGCAGGATATTGACCACTATCTGCAAAGATACAGACCCAAACTGCTGAATTCAGATGATAATGAATCCCTATAGATCTCCTACTTCCACCACCAGCCTGGTAGGAAAAAATAATATCTCAGACAGGAGTGAGCTGCTCTTGTCCTGCTCTTATCAAAGTTCTGCTGGACATCACCACTCGTGCAGATGGAGTACGTCACATGTGACATGAAGTCCCACTACCCTCTAGTTGGTACACTGCAGGCAACATGGTGGGTATTAAACTTTCTTATGCAGTGCCTGTATGATACACAGCAATAAACACTTTAAAAATTCACAGGGAAGAAGACAATGGCTCCCTTCAGGAAAAAAAAAGAAGATCCATAAGACTGCTGTTGGCTGTCAATCCAGTTACACTGGGTAGGGATCAAAAAGTGTGACCCACTAATTCAACCCATCTGCCCTGATTAATGAGGGCCATTCTCCTTGCACCTTGCTCCTCGATTTAACCAGCTACAATAAATGATGATTCACAGGTGACAAATAATAGGATGTGACTTTGTGAGACCTCCACATACTTGAAGTAAACCAGATAGAAAAGGACAACAGTCTGGGATGTGAACAATCCTGTTAAGGCCGCCTTCTGACTTTTCAGTTTTAGATACAGTTGCAAAAAGTCTCACTTCCCCAGCAGAGGAACATTTCCATTACCTGCAAGAATAGCTGTTCCCTCCCAGTAACTCAAAGCATCTCCTTGTCCCCCATATTACATACACTATCATCATGTCCTCTGGGGCACATGTAGTGGCAGAATACATGTAAATTGCACACAATGACACCTCCTTATGCAGTACCAGATCCTTCAGACAGTACAAGACGGGCACTGTAGAGTTGTCCTATGCCTGGTAAGGACCTACTTCTTGTTAGTCCTTCCAGAGTTTGCAGTAGCACTGGTCCAGAAGAATTCAGTGCTCAGGATGTTTGTCAATCCAGAATGGTATGACCGCTAATCTAGTTGGATTCTTACATCTAAAGACAGACCTGAGACTCTGCAATCCCTCCCAGACTTGCAGATACTTGATTTGGTTCAGAATCTGTATTTTAAGGTGTCTATCAGCTATAAAGATTAAAGTTGACCCAGAACATTCAAAATCCAGACATGAAGGAGCTGGAGTCACCACTCATGATGCTGATGTTTGACTTCATCTCTCCCCCCCAGAGAGGAACCAGGAGGAAGGTTCTAGCTGGGACCACCATCATCATCAATGTGACAAGCCTCAAGGCAGTGTATCTCTCCTTTAGAGAATGACAGGGGAAAGACATGCCCAAAAGCCAGGAGCCTTTGCAGGGACACAAGTTTGGCATCTAGGTTCGGGTCCAGACAGCTCTGGAAAACCCAATTCCACCTGATGAACCTAGTTCTTAGGGTATAAATCTAAACTTACTCCAATGAAATGCAAAGAACTAGTCATGGCTGACAGCCATGTTATGTACTAGAATTTCACCCATACATGCAGACGTCTGAAAAATAACAGGTTGCTTGAGAAGCACCTGTCCATGTTGTGAAGTCTCTAAAGCACTCAAACTTCTGGGTG
The DNA here is from genome assembly GCA_032173965.1 of Sitta carolinensis. Taxonomy (NCBI): domain Eukaryota; kingdom Metazoa; phylum Chordata; class Aves; order Passeriformes; family Sittidae; genus Sitta; species Sitta carolinensis. The sequence continues at coordinate 26,174,787 of CM063288.1, forward strand.
CTTTGCACAGATAAAGACAGGACAATAAGACAACAGTAAAGTTCTGCCAAGGGTAAAAAAAAAAAGCCAAAACACTTAATATTAATTTGAGGACAGAACATCAGGGAAGACACTTTATCAATATGTTCATTGGCTTCCTCTGTTTTATTGATGCTGAAGTATTTTATAGTATCTTGATTCTGAAATTTTCTAGCAGATCATCAGAAGTTCTTATCTGGAAGTGCTAGTTACTTCTAAGTGCCATTTTACTGCAGATATAATTGGATATCAAGCACTGAACTTGGAAGTTATCCAAAACCTAATTAGGAAGTTGGATACTTAGATCAGGCTGTGACAGAAAATGAAAATGTTGAATGTGGCTGACAAGCAGGTCTGATCTACCAGGTCTGTTTACAGTACTTGAAAGGATTCTCTTTGTAATTTACACAAGCAAAGCAGAATTACACATGCAATAGTGAAGGTCAAATTTCAGCTTCCATCATGATCCCACTGCTTTCCACTGTAAAAAAGGGGCTTCATCTCTAAAAACTGGTGAAAATCTCAAGACTGCATTGGAGGAGAAACTGTCTTCAACTGAAGACAACCCAACACAATAACAGTAAGGTCAGTGCCATCGCCGATCACTCACTCTGCTCAGAGCAAACAGTGGCACCAGGTCCAGTGTCCAGTGTCTGTGTTTCATTGCGCAGCAAAACAGCAAAAGCTCTGAGTGACACTGACATTTGCATTGCTGATACCACAGGCAGAAACTGAACTGGATGTTGTGGGGCAGCCCTGAAGTTAAGAGGAATAAGAGATTCAAACCTTACCTGCCTCTCCTGAAATGCCATACTATTTTTTATCCTTAACCCTAAAATAAGATTTAAACGATGGATCTTCTTCCCACTGCCAAAAGCCTTCATTACTTCCTGAACAACAACAAAGCCCAATACTCTTGCCCATCTATTCCAAGATTGTCATCTGTTCCCACCCAGCTGCCAAAACCTCCAGCTTTTCCTCTTGGCAACTTTTACCAGGCAGTTGCTAGTCGGGAAAAAGCTGCAGCACATCAGAAGCTTAACATTTGGGACAGAATAAAATAAACAGAGTTTTAGTATTAAAATAAGTAGTTTTTCAAAACACAATTGGGAAAAATGGAAAACTGCATCCTGAAATGAACATATATAAGAAAAAGTTTCAGGCAATAGCAAATAATTTCTATTGCAAAGATTTTAATACAAAACCAGTAACATGCCAGCACATCTTGCCCGTGTGTTACATAGTTCATTTAAAAAAAGAGAGCTAAAACCACTTTTCAGGTACAACAATAAGATACTTATTGACAGCTAACTTGCAGGAAATATTGTTTTCATGTTCCTAATCCCTTGTATATACAAAGAAAACCAAGTTAACTAGATGCTCAACAAATGGGCATTTGCCAAGTGCAAAAAGCAGGCACAGGCACAGCCAGCAAAGAAAGATCATATGCTATGCAAAGACTTGTTTTCCTGTGGTACCTTCACCCTCTGTCTGAGGCATCAGGCCAGTCCCCCCTAACACCATCCGAATGGGTCACACTGGCCACCAGTCTGAAATGCACAGGTCTATTAATTCTTGACTCCCCTACACAGGACTAAAGTCTCTGTTTGCTAATTTCTTCAATATCATAATGGTCTGTGCCCATTTTCCCTCTCGTTCTCAGCCCAAAGAATGAACTGTTAAGGAAGTGTATTTAGCCACACCAGCCCATTCACTGTCATTCATGCGCAACAGCAATCTCAATAAACTCTCCTACCATGACCCAGATGGCTTTCTCCATGGAACTTCTCTTATACTTCTTCAGAGTGTCAGAAATGCTGAAATCAAAAGCCTCAACTGCATTTGGCAAAGATGATTTTAAAGTAAAAATGCAGATATAAAGGACAGAATCACTGCTTTCATATAAACATGATTAATTTTCCTGTTTCTCTGGGGCATGATGTAACCAGGGTTATCAACAATTTTAATCAGACTCTAAAGATCAAAATATCAACTTTACCATAAATTACCAAATTCCACCAGCAGAAATGGGTGGTAACAAATGTATTGAATAGAAAAAAAAATCTGAACCCATAACTCTAACCAAGGAGTAAAAATCAGGCTTTGTTCCCTAACTTGGTGATAAAGAAATACATCTTTATCTAACAAATATTCTTATGAAAGGACAAGCCAAATTTTTTCTCTAAAAATCTGTGCATTGAGAATGTCAATGCACTGGTTATGAGATACTGAACAAAGGACTGCAGCTAAGTGTGGCTGAATTTGATAGGCATCTAGATAGGAAAAAAAAAAAATGAAAGAAATCTGCAAACACTGAACCAGGGCTTTGGAGGGCTTTTGTTATTTTTTTTTTCACCATTTAATAAAGACAGAAAAAATATCTGCGACCAGTCACAACAAAAAATAGCATCAATGTTAGCAAAGGATTAAGGATAGCCAAATCAAGAATTCAAAAGTGCAAGCAGTCCATTGTGCTATTATCAAACTATGATAAAAGCCATGTGTGCTCATACACCACCACATACCCTGCAGGCTGCCATACAGTCATGACAGCAAGTAGCCATAAAATGACCATTTGAAAAATTATATATAAAGTAAGAATGTTTCAAAATGATTCTGAAGAGAGCATTTATTTATATAACAACCTTGGATGGCTTTGAGTGAGCTGGCTAGTGGCCCTCACTGCAAACTTTTCTCCAAACTTCATCAAGCCAGTATTTAACCTGTTGTCATCCAGTTTGGAAGCAGCTTTGGTTTAGCACTATAAACAGCAAAAAAGCACAATTAGCTCCTTGAATTGTCAGTCCTAGCTCCCACTGAAATCAAAGGATCAGGTTCAAAGCATGCCCCAGAGTGTGGTAAACTTCTCACAGGAAATGGATACGCAAGAGCAAATGCTGACGACTGTGGAATGTACAAAGCAGAGCAATATTTTAGGTCTCAATCCTCAATTAAGATTCATCCTTAGAAAGTACTGCAGGGGGGGTTACACAGCAGAATTGGATTCCTTGTAATTACTCTGGTTAGGTTCATGAATGAAAAAATGTATTCTTTAGAGATGTTTTATTAACATCCAGAGATATCTTAACATTTCTTACTCAACAGCTGACACAAACACATACAGCAGTCACGTTTGTGCACACTCAGGCAACAGCATATTCATAAGCACAGTCTGTCACAATTAGCTTATTAAACCAAACCTGGAGAAGAGATGGATCAATACACTCAATATACGGAATGTTTCCTAAGAGTCCTGGGTTGTGAGTCATCTCCTCCGCTCTAACCTAAAAATATATTAAACGAGAGGGTGCATAACACTGAATTCCTAACCCAAAACATGCAATTCCTCATACTGACTTTGTGTGATCAGCATTTTTGTGCTGGCACTACTGTGTCTACCTTGTACATGATGCCCATTCATTATCACATCTCAGGGCTCAAAAAATCTTTTGTATGCTCCCTTCTGTATTATTTTTGGCTGTGGGGAGGAAGAGGTGGGGACCTGTCTGGGAAACAGGAAGCAGGAGGGGAATGTGTTGTAGAATAAGGGCAGAACAAAAAAGAATAAAAAGAGCATTTAAACCATTTCTAAACGATAATAAACATATAGGACCAATGCCTGCCTCCAGCCATGTTGGGAGCAGCGAGCTGTTTGACTGAAGTTTAGACTTTATTGGGTGCACAGCAACTGTCCAAGTGCATTTACAAAAAGACATTTGCTGCTTTTTTCTTTGATTTCTTTTTAATCATTTGGGCAACTTGTTATCTTACGAGTGCAAGAAGATGCGTGTGCTAATGTGATAAATACGCCAATCTGGGCAAGGAAAAGAAAAGACAACAGACTTGAGTTTTGCAGTTGCACCAAGAAAAAAAATATCAGACTAGAAACAAAGTAATGGGAAGCAAAACCGGATTCTCCGTTGGGGTAAATCAGCACAGAGCAGCCCTGATTTCATGGTTCCTGTTTACATCAGCTGGGGACCTTGCCAATACTCAAAATCCATGAAATGCTGGTCTTGATTAGCACCACTTAACTCTGTGGCTTACACTAAACAGAATTTGACATGTTTTTTGATGGCTGGAGATGGTTATTTTTTATTACAAATTCTTGTCTACTTTATTAGGGACAGTGTGACCTAAATGGAAAAATAGGAAGAATTTAAAAACAACAACTCTCAGACAACCTGATGTTTGGATTTGTTTCTTATCTCTATCTCTCTTTTTTTTTAAATTTGGGTTGTCTATATGAGGTATTCATCAACTTCTAGGCCAGAGTTTTCATCATCTGTGCACAGAAACAAGAGCCTCCATGCTTCAATGTCCCACTGCAGGTAAATGTGCATCTCACTTTAAAGCCAGGTGCCTTTCAAAGGATGCTACATTACACTCAAAGGTGTTTTCCCACTGCTTTTCATTTCTACACTGTTCTACCAAGGCTCTTGTTCCAAAACCCTTAGCCACCAGGGATTTTGATCAGCCTGAAAATCGCACGGGCAGTGGACTCAGGTTGTTCCACTGCCTTCTAAAAGTAACATGGTCCTCTTCAACAGCAACCTGTGAGAGCACATTGGTTAAGAGCCTGACAGTATTGTCTCAAATGTTCAGCAGGAACCCAGGCAGCTGCTCACAGGCATCTGAGATCTGTATCCCCAAAATGCATTAGATTAAAAAAAAAAGAGAGGGGATCTGGCACAGCCTTTTGTGGATCCCGGTAGAAGCACAAGGCGCGCTGTCAGAACTGCCTGTGAAAGGATCCCAGATCAGCCTCATGTCAGCTCCCAGCAGGCCATACAGTACTGGCTGCACATGGCATGGGAAGCCAGGAGATCCCGTGAAGAGCTCTGCCATTCACCGACTTGAGAAAGCTCAGCATGTCAGACCCTGGCTGCTCAGAGTCAGCACACCTTTGTGAGCCAGCTGACACAACCACAGCTCGTACACTGGCTCACTTTCTTCAGTCTGTTGACTGTGGATACCTACCCAGTTGTTATGATTCCAATATGCTGCAATATGAAAGTGTTATTTCAGGACAAAGTTATTAATAGCAAAGCAGCCAGAAAATAGACTAGAAGGAATGCAATGTTTTGGCATTCCTGGAAGATAGGATGACTTCCCAGCATCCAAGAAACCACCAGGGTTAATTCAAGATGTTTCTATGCACAAGCCTGTCTTTTGTCACTATACGATAAGCCATCATGACATAATTTCTTAGGACCTGCACACTGCAGAAGTCCACAGAGACTACAATGCAGAAAGGCCCAAAAGGTGGTACTTTGTTACTCTATGTAAACTGGTGAAAAGCAGAGGCTGGGTGCTATGACAAAGCATCAGTAGGAACAGATTAGGAGAAACTCTGCTCTTCCTGAAGGACAGGGATGGGACAGCACCTGTTTAAGCCCTTCTCAGAAACCTGTCTGCCTCTAGAACGTTAGAGAGGCTCTAATTTTCAACCTCTCTTCCCCTATCAGCACTCTCTCTTTCCCTTGTTTATTCCTACTGCATTTCCTCAGCAACACTCTTTACTTGGGCAGGAGCTTCATAGTCAAGGCAATCACTGTTCCTTCTCAGGTTCTCTGTTAAACCTTCTGTTTCTCCTAACAAAATATCCTTAGAAATGTATTGGAGAACACTGAGGAAAACACCAGACCCTGACTCGTTCGTGTTGGCATCTTTCTCCCTACTATTAATTGGGAGGTGTATTTTTAAAAATTAATTCCAGGTGCATCACTGAGCACAACACTCAGCACCACCTTGCAGAGATGATACCACAGGAAGGCATCTCTCCACTAGCAAAGCTCTTGGCATCCCTTCTGCCTGCACCCACACTGCTGAGAAACTCTCTGTGAGGCTCTCAGCTTTCCAGCCCCATCCTTAAGTATCCTACTTGGGCAAACTGAATGTAACTCAACACTGCATCTTTCCCTAAGAAGAAAAGACCCAAATGGTGATGCCAGGATTTGGAACATGTCATGTTTACAGCACTACAGCATTACCCACTAAACCACCATTGAGAGCTCCAGCTCACTACTGAAAATCCATTGCAGGGAACTGCAGTCCTGCACCATGTTCCCAAAAAGGAAACAAACAAAACCCACTTACCAACAAGGAAAAGAGGAAACATATTGTAGTCATTATAAGCCCAGCAGTGGATATGTTATCTGGCGTATTTCCAACTCGGACATTTAAAAAATGTAGCTAGTTTACCTTAAGTGTCCTATTTCCCCCAGTTTCCCCTGTCCAGTCTACTTAATCCATACAGCATCTCCCAAGATAAGCCTGCCCTTGTGGGTTGGCTTTGTATCACTCCTTCCCTCTATTGTCTTTCTGAGGTGTGATGGAAGTCTCCAACGTCAGGGCTTGGAAGATGACAGCCAGGTTCCTTGGCATGGTTTGCAGGAAGGGGATGGGCGGGAACTGAGGAAGGACAGCCTCTCCAGCAGCAGGACAGGGGTCCTCTCATGGTAGGGCCAATCCTTCCTGGCGTTTTGTTTATCATTGACACTGTGTAACTAAAGCTCTTTTTTAGTAGCCCTCAAAGGTGGAGTCTGCAGCCAGCTCTTGTCATTCCAAATACTGAAGACCTCTGTCACCATGCTTTGGTACAGTCCCTGCAATTGCAAGCATAAACACTATGTTCCTCCAAGTACAAATTACAGCTTTCAGGAACTGCAATTTTATTTTGGTTATAAACATACAAAGGTAACCTTAACAGTGGGAGAGGAGCCACATGTGAGACCGCAGGCTGAGTCTTTCCTTCGCAGGAACATTCCTGGGAGTACTCTGCTGCTTCACCTCCAGCCAGCTTCTTTCACAAGTGCTTAGCTTCCCAAGCAATTGCATGTCCTAAGCTGTTGCATGATACCAGAGCTCAAGGGAGAGGCCAAACGCCTTTTGGTGACACAGGCTGCTGGAGGGATCTGCTTCAGATCCTGCAGTCCAGGAACTGGGACTCAGAGACAGAATCACACTCAAACTGTGTTTCTTTGGCTATAGCCAGCACTACTGGCAGCCTATGCACTGAGGATAATTTTCCAGGCACAGAAAATTGTGACCTGTTTGTCACTCTGAGCTCCTGCAGGATACATCACAGCAATCCTGAACACCTTGGAGGTGCTCCAACCATCACCACAGCAAGCTCCAAGGGATTTCTTCCATTTCAAGTGTCTCTAACCCTTCCCTGCTCTGCAGGTGTTCCATCACTACCCAGCACCAAGCTCCCAACACCTGTCATAGAAGCATGATATCAAATTGCTCCTCCAAGCCCTTGAGTACCCCTAGGCATTTCAGTCCTCCTGTTAAGCTTGCTAATGTGTCCCTTCTCTGCCACAGGTAATGATGCATTCCTGGAAGCAAAAACTGCATTAGAAGTCCTCTTTACATGTGAGCTAAGAGCTTTCTTTGCCTCATACCATTTTTACTCATAAATATAGTATCAAGGTGATCGTGTTCTTCTCAGACTACTCAAGAGTGTTCTGTAAGTAAAACCTGCAACTGGCAATTTATCAGATGGAAAAATAAAAGCCAAAGTATCTCCCTACACTTAAAAATGACCACGTGCAGTCTCTGAAGCAGTCTGATCTTTTTAACAAGGTCATGAATATCAGCTGAGGGCAAGGGAGGAGAAAGAAAACTCTCCTGCACATGTTTTCCCTTCTGTGCTGTTTTTTTACTGAGGTTTTGCTCACTTTCTAAGCAAAGAGGAAGCCTCTCCTGTTCCCATCACCCCGTGTTTATCCACATTCCAGCAACCAGTGGCTGCTCCTCCAGGCGCTCTCCAAGGGCAAACAACTGGATCTTGCCACAATGCAATTTTGAACTTGAGCCATATCCAGCTGTGAGTGGGAGTGAAGTGGGAGCCCTGTGAGAAGCAGTAATAGAGGCAGTGGATGATGGGACACCACGAAATCTTTTGAAAATGTTGCTCCTGCAGGCTTAGACAAAAAGCACAACACACCCTCTGCCTAGTGAAAGGCCTGGAAAATGCACTTTAGAAGGCACAGCCTTAGGAGTCAGAATAAATCCTCCCAGATGTCCCTGGTGACAAAGCAGCCCAATTTGATCAATACAGCAGCATTATTAACACTGTGCTACCTTACATGAGGATAGTCATATGTTCTTGCCTCTGCTGAGAGTGGGGGAAGGGGTGCAAACTCCTACAACAATTCACAGGGGAAATGTCTCTCAAAATCATTAAGCCTGCACAAAGAATCTCTTACTCATTTTCATGGAAGCTGCTTTTTTGGGAGCTGCTTTTTTAGCTTTTCTGCTTCACTAGTATTGATGAAGCTCGGGTGGAATCCTAGAAATAGTATGTGCTTTACGGTTTTCTCTAAAAGAAATTTTGTTTTTAACAACTTAGGATCTTTATCTTCAGGCTTTTGTTTCTGCAGCCATGAATACCCTCCATTGTGGGGGCTGGGTATAGACACATAAATGTAGGTGGCTACCAACAGAACGTAGGACTTAATGGTTAGCAAATTTTTTTAAAAAATTATTATGAGAATTAGCAATTAAGTGCATTTGGATTCAAGCAGAAATATTAGTAGCAAAAAGGCATATCTCTCTATATAAAGATACACACATATATCTTGCTGCTGCCCCTGAGCTCCAGCCAGAGTCATGGCCTTTCTGTGTTTGGCTCTTGACAAACAAATTTACAGACAGTCCTGGAAATTTGGGAATGGCAAGAGAATGGGAAGGCCAAGAAAAACAGTCCTAGCATATCACCTGCGTAACCACAGCCAACAAATTTGAATTTTGTGAAAACTAGGTCCTGTGCCTGGTGACAAGTTTGCAGAAAGCTAGAGAGGAACCACCCCTATATGCCAGGTGACTCAAACTGGGAGAAAAGGTATCAGAGAAGCTAAAGGCTAAGTGGTAGTAATGGCATGGGAGGAAGGACTGACTAATAATAAAAGGATGGCAAAAAGCCTTTAAAACCACAAAAAATTCCTTCTTACCCACAAAGACAGGTGTCACTCACTGCTGGAAAAAAAACCTACCACAGAAATGATGTATCTGCACCAGCCACTTTTCTCCTGCACTCATCTGGGACAACACAACGTCAAAACCAGAAAATGACACTCGCTCCCTATGCACTGGGAAGAAATCCTGCCTTTTTCTCTGCCACCTCTTCACCAAAAAACACTGAGACCATCAAATCCAAACCCTGTACCAAGAAGGTTAAAAATGCTGAGTTTGAGCACACCAGGCCACCTCCACATTGTGTCTGATAAGCATTTCTCACCAGAGAAGTGTGGTGCTGCTTCAGAGCTGCTGGCACAAAGTTCTTCCAGAAAGGGGTGCTACAGAAGTGTCTAGACAGACTAAAATTAAAAAAGAACAAATTATATGACACTGCTCACTGTCTGCACAGCAGGGCCAGATTCTCAAAGGAAGGAGTAAATAGCTGGTGCCATAACCATAGCTAGTGGAGTCATCTTAATTTACACTGAGCAAGGATCTGGCCCAGAAAAATATTCCTGTAAACTTTGCAGCCAAAAATTCCTCTGCTAGACCACATTCCACCAGTCAAACTGCCAGGGAAGACAATTGCAGAAATAATTTAATTAAAATGGGGATCAGGGAGCTGGTATCCTTTTCAAGCTCTGCTCTTGACTTCCTCTCTCCAACAACTGAGAGCTTGGGTGTCCCAGTTTCCGAGCCTGTAAAATCGGCATGCTACAGCTTCTCTGCTTTCCGAGGACAATGGCTGTGAAACATCCTATCTGTTCAAAGCCCAACCATCAAATCAAACAGATATACGAATGCTCTAAACCTCCAGGTCTTGGATGAAAGGGCATGTATTTTTCTCTGCTGAAACAGCTCCGTTATTGCTCTTGGAAAATTTGATCTTCAAAAAGACAACTTGCAAGTTTTGCTTCCAAGACTGTAGGCGTCAGGTTCTCTGACTTACTGGGGTACTGCTAAGGATTTTTGCTGCTACAGATGGCTCAAACTTGCCAGCACAGTTCTGGTATTGAAGTAAGAGTTAGGCAGAGTACTGCTTTCCCACAATTTTGTCATTCATATTTTATTTCTGAACTTCAACTTTTGTTCTGATGAACATCTGGGAGGACAGTGAATTTTCTGCATATTCAACTCTTTCAGGAAATCATTAGATGAAGAAATACACACAAGATGTAGACCAGTGCAATCACATGACCAAGTCATAAGGACGGTGCCATGTGATGTCTCATTGTAGCAGGTCCTTTGTTTTCATTCCTCAATTTCTGTTAAAACTTGGTTTTTTGCATGCTGGTCTGCAGAATCATTACCAATGGCACATGGTTTAGGACCTGGTTTTTTACAGTCCTCATGTTCCACACAAAAATCCCTCACAGATACCCACAGCTTAAGAGCTTTTTGAATAAAGGGGAGGTAGAATACAGTTTCTGAGAGAAGTTTTCACAGAGGCAGAACCAAGTAGGAACCCAGAGAGCCCTGTGGCCTGCAGCCAGCTGTTTGCCTCACAGCTATTTGATGAGAGCCCACTGTTTTGTTATAAACCCAGCAGACCCTGCATGGAGCCAGCAGCTTCCCCTCTGCACTGGCAGGAAAGGGAATCTCCCATCTTCTGAAACACCAGGAAAATATTTCTTTGTCATACAAGCAGCCCAAGCTGACTCAAAGGAGAAGAGATGGTTAAGCAGTACAGCAGACAGAAACAGCAGGAAGGCCCAGAGTCCAGGGTGTCCTGACAAACAAATGGAGAGCATCTCACAGCCTAGAGCAGCTGAGGTTCATGTGCCCCCCTTCTATTCCCTCCCCTGGCTCAGGCAGGCACCTCTGCCTTATGTGAAGGGCTTTGGCAAAACTTCTCTTAAGGTGCATGGCCAGAGAGCCACATTGCTCAAGGCCACTACAGTGGATAGTGGCAGAGTGGGGGGACCCTCCAGAGGGACATCAGTGGGACCCCACTACTGACCACACAGCATTTCAGGCAGGCTGCTCCCTGCCCACACTGGAGCAACTCCCTTTCTGAAGAGCTGTGCAGCCCTTGGAAGGACCTCGACAAGCTGGAGAAGTGGGCAGCGAAGAAGAATCAGAAGTTCAACAAAGGCAAATGAAGGGTCCTGCACTTCAGGAGAAACAACCTCATGCACCAGCACAGGCTGGGGCTTGCCTGCTGGGGCAGCTCTGTGGAAAAGGACCTGGGGGTCCTGGTGGACAGTGAGCTGTTCCTGAGCCACCAGCGAGCCCCTGTGGCCAAGAAGGCCAATGGGATCCTGGGGTGCCTTAGGAAGAGCATTGCCAGCAGGTCGGGGAGGTGATCCTGCCCCTCTGCTCAGCCCTGGTGAGGCACATCTGGAGTGCTGTGTCCAGTTCTGGGCTCCTCAGCACAAGAGAGACACAGAGCTCCTGGAGCGAGTCCAGAGGATGGCAACAAAGATTATTAAGGAACTGGAGCATCTCTCTTATGAGGAAAAGCCAAGGGAGCTCAAGGTTGTGCAGTCTCCCTCAGTGGAGGTATTCAAGAACCACCTGGACACTGTCCTGTGTTATGTGCTCCAGGATGGTCCTGGATTAAACCAGATGAGAGACTGGTCCCTTCCAACCCTATCCACTCTGTGATTCTGTGAAGAGAAAGGTAGAAGTTTGCTGGGCAGGCACACAAATTCAAGGGGCCTTTACTCTTCAGCTATGGTCCAGGTTAAACACCGTTTCACATCCATCAACCACAAAGCCAGTGGTATTTAACTAACCAGCACAGAGATTCTTTTTCCCAAACAAAGGTCAACAACGCACAGCAGCCCTAACAGCTTTTCCCAATACTAATACCACCCCACAGTTATATTTGTGCTTTTAGGCTCTTTGAAATGCTGAGATCTTTCATGACTCACTGTCAAAAGCCAGCACTCAGAACCAGCTACCATCAAGTCAAGTCATCAACACCAATTTGACTTCATCGCATTTAAAGTCTGTTTCATTAAACAAACAAACACAAATTTGGCATCATTTTTTTTTTGTTTCCATTTACTCTGATGGATCACAGCCCTTGTTATAAAAGCATGCTTAATAAAAACAAATTGGAAAACTAAGGAAACTCATAAAAATCTCTGATTGTGAAGAAAAGCAGGGGAAAGGGCTTAAGGAGGAAATGCTACATTTTTCTGTGATGCCAGCAGAAAGAGGCAGTTTATAAAGAAAACCACATTGTGGCAGGAAATAAATCCTTGAGACTGAATTTGGAAAAAACACAAATTAATGCATTTATGGAAGAAACAGCAACACAACATGCACACCTAACACAAAGCAGAGATCCAGTAAGGCTGACAAGAGTCCTAGAACAGATAAGACAAAGAGAAGACCAATATAGCTTTGAGGACACATTCTAAGCATCTGATACACAGGAAACCTCTCTGAGAAAACAGAGAGATGGAAAGTATGACAAAACCCAAAGGGACATGCACCTTTATTACTATTTATCATGTTCTGCAGCCAGAGTTACAATTTCCAGTCTATGAGCAGGGGTCTCATTTCACATTTAGATAAAAAATCCATTAAACAGGTAATATGGATGAGAAAGGGGAAAAGCATCACAGCCTTGTGCAACTATGAACACGGTGAATCCAAACAAAGCAATGGACTTGCTCATGGAGAACAGAGAAAATATGGGAGGGAGAAGATTTGGGCAGCAAAAGACAACAGTCTGTTAGATATTCCTCCCTTAAATTAGGTTTTAGAGCAGGCTTCCAAAGAACACAAGGCTTCACACCAGGTGGATTTCAAAGGACTGTTAAAGCACCACTGAGGCATACATTAAGAAATGGCACCTGGGCAGAATTTCATGATCTAACAGTGCCAATTTCCAGAATTTGGTTGTTTGCTTCTGGGCCAGACCTGCTTATATGCAATTTATTGCTGTTGGATGAAGACAGATCAAAAATGCTTTTCATCATGTGCACCCTGCTCTTGAATCTCATTTGCCTTCAAAATTCGCCAGTAAAACCCATCTGCGGAAAACAAGGCCTTCTCTGACCCTTCTCTAACCTTAGAGACAAGCTGCAGTGTCAATGTGTCCTTTTCCCTCATGATGTAACATAATATGATGCAACATGACACAGACTCACATGGGATTCCAGCCAGAGGAGGAGGAAGACCCCACTTCCATGAACCTGGTCTCTCCTCTGAGATGCGTTTCCAACCTGACACACAGCACACATGTGACAGGTTCTCAAATGAAACGCGTCTGGCCATCCATATGTGCAACAAGGGACCCCTCATGACTCACATTTGTACTGCAGCATTTCAACATCATTAAAACCGAGCAAAAAGGCCTCAAAGAGGACTTGTGTACAGAAGTGGATTTTAATGTCAAAAGAGGCCACTCTGATAATGTAGTCTCACCTCTGGATGACATAGTTCACTGAAGTGCACAAAGAGCTCCCTTGAACACTCATTTATAACCACTTTCAGGCTGGTTTCCACTATTAGATATGAAAGTCTGAGGGTAAATCAGAATGGGAGGCTCCCTTCTGTCCACACATTGAGACTTTCATGAGACCTCTCTCACCTGTCATCATTTCACAGATGGGTATGACTGCCCTGGGGGAAGGTATGCCTACACCAGACATTATTCTACCTTGTACTGTTGGGGAGGCCACATTTAGCTCTTAGAAACATCTTCTAGTTCCTTCCCACACCTACATTTTCTTCATTTATAAAACCAGTGAAAACAAATCATGCTTCACCCTCAGTTTTATAGAGGGCAGCTCAGGACCTCTCATTCCTTCATGGAAAGAAAATTTCTTTCTGTACAGTTTCCATTATTTATTAGATGAAGGTCGGGGGAGAAATGGTATTTATAGGATGCCTAAGGCCATGATCACTAAAAAACAGAGTATGTCAATATAGCTACAGCACAACTCAGTGGCCTGTTGTGCAACATTTTTTAAAATGTACTCTCTCATTACAGCACTTGAGAATATCTCCCCCCCAACACCAGTGAAAATACATTTATGAGAGCTATAGAGCAACAAGATTGTTTTAATAAAATCATTAACATGGATGTGCTGTTTTCTGCCACATACTGATATTTAGTCCACATCCTGACAAGATCTGGGATTTGTATAGACTATTCTCCTGAAAGGTGTCAAGTGACTTCGTTGACACTGAGCCAGTGTAAATTCACTGTAACTTTGGCAGATCTGCACTCACTGACTGATGTGAAATCCACAATGTGATGCGGATACTATTCTTTCCATTTACAAAGAGAAAAATCATTCATAACTGAATGTCAAAGGTCTCCTTGACCTTTTCAACTTAAAGAAATGGAAATGAGACAGAAATTCCCATCTTACACCATATTGGAACATCACCTGACCAGAGATGCAGCTTGGTCAAACAAAACTGACTGAATGGCATCTGGCATAGCTCTCACTGCATGAAGTAATTCACATGAGACAGTCCCAGTGAGGAGAAGCCTTCAAGCTAGAGCATCCACGCAGTGTGCAGCTAGGGCACTCAGGACTTGGAATCACACACACTAGAGGTATTTGGGAGTAAGACACCACCCACACCTTGCCTCCCTTGTTCTCCCTCAAATGTATTCTTATAAGAAATGTACTTCTCATGTGAAAAAAAAAGAAATTCCAGCCTTTGTAGAGCTCTGTGCACTTACTGGCATTCTTTTCAGCACTCAGAAACAATGCTGGGAAGTCACCCAGTCACCTGTCTACCAAGTCTCTCACACCAGAAAATAACTCCACACTGGAATTCTTCTGTTGTCTCCCAAACTGCTGGCGTTTATTCATGTCTTAAACAAACCCCCAGAACTCAGAAAGCCCAAGACGAGTTAGGCACACTCAGTAAAGAGTATTTAAACTGGGCACCCTGAAACTTATTTACCAGCATCCAAGAAAGATTAATAAAGGAATCATTCCCAGAAAAGTCTTGAGTGAACAGAAAATCGAGGCTGCCTGAAGAGAAAGCATGGGCTTTGCAGCCAACTCAGAAGTACAGTGTGCTGCCAAGGCCCTCATATTACCTTTTAAACTCCCAAATCACCACAGATCCTGAGGGGGTTTTATATAAGCACACATCTTCATCCAGGGGGGCTCTCGAGACAGGGATTTTAGCCTGTATCTGAAAGGTTTCAACATGTAATCAATGTAAAAAGCACCAAAGCTCCCACTGACCCTAACTGACTCACTCCCTCTAAAAAAGTCCCACAGGTGAAACCAGGTTCTTCCGTTTTCAAACATTGACTACAATAATCTTTCTTTGCACTTTAAAAACACAGCAGAGGTAAGACAACTACCAGTAAGAGAAGTCTACACTGTAGAAAGTGAGAAACTACTCCAGGTGACACCCACTTACCCTGAAATTCTCAACCCTGAAAGAAAAGCACCTTACAAGCTCTTTCACTGGGTCACGTCTCTTAAAGCAGCCTGCCTTGTCCTCCAAGAAACTGGAGGCCTCCAAAACTCTAAGTGCTTTCTTCCTCTGGTCTGACCAGACAGAAATATGCCTTATACTCCCTATTTGACTTAACCCCCTCTGCTCTTTCACAGGTTTCTTAGAACCCCAACTCTCAGAGATTTCTGCTTACATCAGAACATCTTTCTCAGCACCAAAGCCAAGTTCCCGGTTTCCTCAATTGTGCAGGAAAGCCTACTAACATAATTCAACACTACCCTAGGAGATCAAAACCCAAAAACAAATAGGAGAAGCACGTACCTTGGTTAGAATCTGATGTACAGCAACCTTCACAACCACAACCACAATGATCACAACCACTCTGAGGTGCTGGCATAGTTTATGAATAATTGGGGGAGACTGTGACACCACCAGAATGAACTGGGACAGCAGCATCAGGTGGAGCCAGAAAAATACTATTTTACCCAAACTGACTGTATTCTCAAATCAGTCCAATGCTCTTTGCTTCTCTCTTATTATCTTAAAATGCAGATAAATTTAAAAATAAAACCAAGAGACACTGAAGTTCATCTGATCTAGACGGAAATGAGGGAGGCTTTTTCCACTGGTGCCGATTTTCCATTGTGCAGCAAATGCAACCTCTCTACCGTCCATGTGTCAGAAACAAAGCCACTTCTGGCCTGATGCTTTCCATATGAAACACTAGATCCCATCTTTCTTCTCCCCTCTGCCTTCCTCCTTTCCATACTTAATTACTCACACAGCAGCTGTAGTAGGTTGCAGATGAGTGGAATGTTTTCTCCAGAGCAGCACAAATTTTCCAGGCTGACAGCGAAGGCCAAAAGAAAGAAAAGAAAAAACAAAACCCCAACAAGAATTATTTAGTACTTTACACCAGCTTGAAGCAGGCAGCAAGCTCTGCAGGGCTTCAAACCACTGTACAGCCAAAGGAAAAGAACAAAGCCCCTGAGCCACTCAGCCCACCCTGCCCCCAGGGATGCGGGGCACCTCAGATCCAGAACCCAGCAGTAACCCAGAGGTGCCAAGGCAGGGTGAGTGCACCGACTCCAAACCGGCACAGCACCTCACCAGCAGCAGCTGAGCAGAGGAGAGACCAGCAGCTGCAAGGAGACAAGGAACACGTGTGACTGCACTGCTCTTGTGCATCTTGTGTATCAACAGGCCTTGCCAGGCCCCTCCCTGAGTAAGGGAGAGCAGGCACTCGGGTAAGAGACCAGAGTATCCAGACACCGCTCGAGGCATCACATAGGGTTGTGGTTGCTGTTCTCCAAAGATGCAATAGTCACAGGATGCAGAGAGTCTGGATACCTTTGACTAGCCAAATTGCTAATAGATGGGAAAAATTAATCAACTTTTAGGGGCGCAAGACCTGAAATGAAAAGCTAACACTGACAACAAAGTGGAAGATGTCAGCCAAACTAAGGCTCTCACACTGAAAAGTGCCAGGCCCTCAGGAAATTCCAAGAAGTACAACTCATTGAAAGATTTCTACCGAAAGTTCTCAGAGAAGAAATATGCTTTGTCCAATCTCTTATTGGAATATATATTCATTTTGGAGTCAACATGTTATCCACCGAAATGTCACACATCCAAGATGTAATCTGTAAGGGCAGACTTGAATCAAGCGATGCCATGACTCAAATCTGGGTCTCACACCTAAGTGTTGTGATGTGCATTTTGGGTGTAAAAAGCAAGCAGACAGGAGCACCTCTCAACCCCCTTCTACTCTGCCACCCAATGAACAATTTTCACCGCGGCCTTTGATCACTAGAACCTTTGTTTTCTATCCAGCCCGGGTGGAAAACAAGGGCAAGTGATTAAAGGCAGTCCCGGAGTTCACCCCCACCAGCACAAAGCAATTCAGCACAATGCTGATTCGACTCCTGGGCTGGAGTGAAGGCAAGTCAGCAGAAATTGCAAATGTTCAAAACCCAAGAACTTTCCTTATGTATGGAAGTGGACTTTGCCCACTCAAGGGTCAGGATTAAAACCAAATACCTAACACCATAGTAGCCTATTAGTAGTGAAAGCATTTTTAAAATCTAGATAACTTGTCCTGACACATGCCTTTTTCCTCACTGCACAATCTGAATAAACACTTGTTTTCACTATGATTCCCAGTCACTTCAGTTGTACCACAAAAATGCTGCAGTGACAGAGCTGCAAAGGCAGAAGGTGGGCCAGATGATCCTGTCCAAAAAACACAAACCCTGCTTCCAGGGCTTTTTGGACGATCTAGATGGAGATGCCTCCACTGATTGCAGTTTCTGTCAGAATATGCTACCTTACAAAGGTCCTTTATGGTCAAGTATCAACCCTAAGTCAGCATCCCTTTAAAACTAACCTTCTGAGGCTACAGGTGTAAAGGGCAGGATTTGTAAATCAAGACTCTAATTGGAATGTCTTAGAAGAGCCTCTCACAAGCCAGTGTCCTTCTCTTCGCATTCTTTCCCATAAATCACACTGTCTCCCAAGCTTGCCTGTGTCACTGTCTACTTCTCTATCCCTTGCAGAGCTGTTGACCCCATGTATGATTTAAACTCCAGCTCTGCACTCAGGTCCACAATGCTGGGAAATAACAAGAGGATTAGACATGTGACACATTGCCTGTAAGCATCATGTTCAAAACCAGTATGTCACTTAAACGTGTGGTTGGCGGGCCTTCAGCAAGCATAAATGACATAAACATCTCTGCGTAAACAACTCGCATTCTTTGGTGTGTGTTGTACAGTACACTACACACACCTCTTAACAGTTCTCTGAAAAGTAACACATGTAATGAATACAGTTGCACAGTTGAGTGGAGATGCTTTGGATTGGAAAAGATCCTTCACAGGCAAGAACAGGGAGTGGATGGGTACCTGCTTCAAAAGGATTAACAGCATCAGAGCAGCTTAATAAATCAGAGTTGGTGTATTAAACTTTTAAAAGAAAAAAAAATTAAATGCCTTCTGCCCAACCTTCCTACACTCAACTCCAACCCCTACTAAAAACTTGAGAAGGGTCAAATCAGTGCCATATCCAAGTTGTCACAAACACAGCCCAGACCTCTGGAAGGGGCGTTTAAGCTTACCTTTCAGAATCTTTTGATTTTTTTTCCTAGAGGCAATGCCACACCTCCCCGAGGGCTCCTTTGCACAGGAGCTGTCCTGGCAGGGGTGTGGCAGAACCTGGGCCCGGAGCTCCAGAGGGGCTGGCTGCCCACAGCCTTGTGTAACCCCCCCCCCCCAGCCACCGTGGCCAAGCACCACAAAGCAGGAACAGGAGTGCCCACTGCAGCAGAGCAGAACACGAGAGCTGCCAACGCATCTCGTAACTGAAGAACTGAGAAGCAAAGGTTCGGTGTCCTGATTAAATCCAAGATGTCTAACTATCTTTGAGCATAAAGGCTGAAACACGAACTCACAGACAGCTTACTCTCACAGGCAGCCTAACAACCTGAGCAGCCAAGCAGTCTTCCTCACCAGCTGGTGCCAGAGTAGGAATGGTAAACACAGCCTGGTGACCAAAGCAATACATGAGCTTTTTCTGATGTACACACCAATAAACACCACAGTACTTTCATTTTCTTAATGCTGCTGGAATCAAGAGTTAGAGATTCCAGATTGAGATTTTTTTGATAATAAAAGACAACAAAAGAAATCTTCAGTGGCTCAAATGCAAAGACAGTATAAAGAACATAAAATTAAATTAAAAAAATAAAATATTTGTGACTTTATAGACAATCTCAGTGTCTTGGGAACCAGGCGCGATTTTTTAACTCACAGTGACAATGGTGGAAGGACGCTCTTTTCCTGGCAGGTTTGTTCTGTTCGCTTTGAACTCTGTAGTTCAAGTGCATCCACACTAATTTTGACCAAGGCAGAAGCACCCATAGTACAAAAAGGACATGTGGGAAGAAGAAATTCAGTAATTCAAGTGATACCTGCAATGTCAGTCTGAAAGACACCACAAAAAGCACTCCCAGCTCCTGAGCACTGACAGGAGTTTGGAAGTGGTGGGGACATTGTAGATGTAGGGAATGGACAGGAGGCACTTGAGAGTCCAGGGGAAGCAGAAAGAGGAACTCAGCACTACTCTTGAAAACATCTTTATTAACTCTCAAAAAATTCAGGTTTAGCGTCAAGAAAGAAAACCACCATGAATTACAATGCCTGGGCATAACTTTTAGAAAGGTTTTGAGCATGATGATCAAAATTCTACAATTTTTCTTCCCCTCTGCAGAATGTGACAAACTTGACAGGAGGTGAGGTATACTACTAACCCATTGCTTAATGTGCTAAACAGCAGTATTGCTCAGTCAGTGAGCAAAATCCCTTTGCTTCCTTAGGACAACTGCAATCAAGGTCATTGACATGCAGCTACAATCAAAGAGAAGCAGCTTCCTTCTTGCTTCCCTATAGTATTTCCTAACTCATAATGGAGAAACAAAACACTGGATGTTTCTCAATGGAGAATCATTTGACAAAGCCTCAGAAAATCCACCAACAATATCCAGAAGACACTATTTGCCTCAATTCTGGACAGCTTAAGTATGAAATTACTATCTGGAACTGAAAACCTTCTGCCATTTCTATATGGAAGTATCACACTGCAGACTAGCTATGTATCATGATTTTCATGTAGCCTATTCTAATTTATGCACTGCTACTCAGTAGGACATACAGAAATGTACGGGCTTGGGGAGGGTAGATTTAAGCACGCCAAATAAGTAAGAGAAAATATTTTCTAGCTGAGTACTCACATTATGATTGTGCATTGCTTAAAGGTATTTACCCCATTTCAAAATCACTTGATACAAGTCATTCACATAATCTGCTATTTTAAGACCTGTAACGTGGATTGTGCTTTCAGAATGCCAAGAAATAATCACTTTTAACAATAGATTCTGTAATTAAGAAATCATGTAACAATAGAGACAGCAGTTTCAAGTTTGTCTTTCTTCTCTATGTCCATCTCTTTCTGTAAGGTGACAGGAGCATGCATTCAGCACATGGAGCAAGCAGAGGGACTGCAGGTATAAACGGAGAGGCATTCAGAGTCTGAAATACACTGCATTACACATGTGGCTGTTCTTGGAAGTCAACCATTTCTGAAAGTTATTCTCAAGAGGCATGATGTACTATAAGCACTTAAGAAATGTGTTACACTGTGACTGGAACCAAGATGAAATAGCAATATTAAAAGAGATGGTTTAGTTTATGTAGTGGCCAACTATGCCATTAAACTAGAACAATGGAGACGATGGGGAGGCAGGAATGTTCTTCAATGTGATTTATTCCTTTCCAGTAGGAGTGGAAATTTTTCCTATAGGCCTGAAAATGACCCTGTCTGCCAAGCAAAAGTCAGCATTAAGATATAAGAATTCTGCTAGATTAGTCAGCTGGGATACTCTGCTCTCACACAGCACAGGGATCTCAAAGCCCTCTTCCAGGATGAGTCAAAACTCAGCCTCCATTAGGCCTTAGCAGTCACTTCAGAAAGAGGGAAACTGAGGCTTGAAGAATTGATTAAAAACAGCCAAAGGCTATATGAAAAGATCAACAGAAAAACAAAGGCTTCCTCGATCCTATGTTTTACAGGAAATGTGCATCTTTCTTGAAAAGATCATTGTTTGCTGTGGCTGAGAACAGCTGGGTCAGCCAAGGCAAAAGGAAATGTTATCAGGCAACTGTTATCAGCAAACAATATAATGCCATTTCCACTTCTGCCAGCCAATTAGACCTGTGCTGCCTGCTCACACATGAGGGAAAGGCTATCTCCTCCAGAATAAACCAGGGTTTGGCACCTAAACCCTGCTGTTTTTATACAGCTGCCTCAGCTACACACGATGACTCTGTGCATTCACCTGGTCTTTGTGCTCCCATACTCTGACATTAGGGAACTGCCATGTTAGAAACTGCCCTACGCTCCCCACGAATATGAAGACAGACCCAAAAGGTCTCCTGATCAGACCCCTGTTTCACAATAGGCCAATGAGTGCTGAGTCCACCAAGGGGCCTACTGAGAAAGACAAGAGGGATGTTTAAAATGTCACCCCTAGGAAGAGGCATATCTGATTACAAAAGATGCTTTCTGCACCCTGATCTTTCAATGACCCTCTAAATGACATTGTGAAGGTCCAGCAGGAAGAACAGAGTGAAGGCCCTTGTCCACCCCTTCCAAATTCTCAGTCCCGCTCTCCCCCTCTCTGCAGCCTGGCACACAAAGTGGGACCACGTGCAGCTGCACAGGCTATGATCCTCAGAGTTGTCTCCCTCAAAAACAGCCTCCTACCCACTTCCTTCCTCTGCAGAATAATGAGGCGCTCTTCAGCCTCGTGCTGCCTCTTCCAGCAGTCTGGTTCCAATCTCGGGATGCCACATGAGACAGCCACCCCAGGGCAATGGCATATGTGGCCGGAGGTCCCCCTGCAGCAGTGCAGCAGCCACGCAGGTGCTGAAATTTCCCCCGCCCTGGTCCTGAACTGCAGAGTCAGCTCACAGGGACAGAGAGAACTAGGACGGTTCAGAGTCAGGATGAAGCACCAGGCAGAAACACGAGGTACCAGCCAGCTGACTTAGAGCAAACCACTAATTTCCCAATGCACACAGCCCACCTCCTCCTTTAATCCCTCCTCAGTGCCACAGAGGCTCAAGACCACTGGAAAAGCTAAACAAAATTCTCTCTCCTGATGAAACTGTGCTATTGATTACTCATTAGATTCTGACGTCTCCACTCCAAGAAAAATCCTCCTGACCTCAAAAACATTTTGCCTGGAGAAGTACACCCAAAGCTCAGAGAGGCGCTCAGCTTTTGTTGCCTAAAAATCAAGCTCTCCCTTCCCAACATGTGTTTTAAGAAAACATCAAACACATCACAGGTTCATTTCCAGCTTCCACTTCAGGTATTTCCACTTCCACAATGCAAACTATGTCCAGGGTGGAATAAGGGTTTCTTTGTTTGTATTTCTGGCTTCTGAAACAGAAACCTTCACAAAAGGAGACAATTTGTTCCTACATAAAATCTGTTTGTTTTGTACATATTGCAGGGTTGCATTCATTCAACTCCAACACTAATTGTCAAAAGCACAGATACCAAACTTGCTCACGTTCCTTTTGCAAGGGAAGGAAAAACGGGAGATCAGCTGACTGTGTGCAAGCATTTAGCAACCTGCCTGTGCTGTCAGTGCCCTCTGTGAGTAATGGGTGTTTCACAATCTGAAATACAAGCAACTGGCCCAGCTGTATATTCCTCAGCCAGCAGCTACCAGACTGTTTTCCAGGCTCAGGAAAAAAGAAAGACAGGACTGTGACAATGCTTTCACTTCAAGGCATTCTCTGATTTTCAGTGGGGCAGGTGCACCTTTCACAGTATCACAGTAAGCATCATTTCTCAGAGCAGGACCTGGCACTGACTAACCTCTGCACATCACGCACCAGTAACTGCTAATCACAAAACTGGAGCTCACAACGTGATAAAGAAGCTTGTTCTTAACCCACACATCTATTCTCCCCCTCAACCCCTGCCTTTTTAAGAGACTGAAGTAATCTCCTGGGGCGCCGCTTTGCTGCTGGGAGAAGAACTGCCCTGGAGCCCCTGTAGCACCACTGGAGCAGAGGAAAGACTTGTTTAAATGTTTTTACTCAAAATTAAAACTGCTGTTCCCCACTTACGACGCATCCATAGGGATCAGTCACTACCCTGTTAGCTCTCTTCCCTGGAATCTCAACTATAGCCTTTAGTTTAAAGGACACTTTAGAAACACACACATTCTTTGTCTCAAAGTTGCTACAGTTTGCCTAAAATAAGTAAATCCCCAAGACCTGATTACATTGTGAGCGACTCAGAAGATTTAAATTGGGGTCTCTGTGTCAGTGGGTCTGCCAAGCTTGTGTAACAGCATGGTCTCTGCACAGCCAGCTTCAGCTGCTCCCACCACTGACACATCAGTTTTGCTGCCTGTTGTTTGCATAGATAGTCCAGGCAGCAACAGGGGAACAAACTGTAAATACAGGATGCATTATGAAACATTGGGCACCGGTTGCAGGATTTGAGAGGAAATAAGGGAAAACGTAGCAAATTATTTTCAGCTTCTCTTTTTAAGCATACATGGAGAATCAACAGGGTTTAACCGGGAGCATGACTTTAAATTCTGCAAAGGTAACACTGGGACTCTGAAGGTACATGCTACTGTATAAAACAAACTGCTGCTCTTCCACACATAAAAGAAGGCAGAAGGAGACAGAGTATCACTCGCAGCACTGCCTGAAGCATGCTGGCTATGTCAACACACTATGTCGCTTTGGACTGTTAGTAATATGCAACCGATCCAACAATGACGCTATGAAATATTTTTAAATTAAATTATATTAACCTCTTCAGTTTAATTAGCATGTTAAAAATATAAAAGGAAAGCAGATGTAACCATCATGGATGTGTGCTCTGAATATTAATAACAAAAAGCATCCCCTCCCCCTTGGAGGATAAAGCAAAGTTGGTTCGGTCATTTTGCAAAATAAACCTTCAATGTGTTCACCCTTGTAGCTGACAATAAACCTCTGCTTTGTGTGCACACACATACAAAGCTGAAGCCAATATGATTTTACTATAGTAAACCTTTGAAGATCCAGCCCCAGTCCAGCTGGCAGACAATGCTACAGCCCAAGTACTCTCCATAAGCTCTGCCATCCACATTTCTACCCATATACACTTCTAAGGAAAAAATTAATGAACATCCCAAAACTGTCACTTACTGAAAACCTAACACAAGCTACCCTTACACTAGGCAAGACTCAGGTGTAGGCTGGCAAGATGAAATCCAGTGGCTCGTTATTCTCACACTGATAGTGCCACGGGTCTGTGCGCTGCAATAGCACCACATGTCATCACAGCCACACTCCACTATTTCTACCCACCAGCAGATGTTTTTTTTTTTTTCTTTTAAAGAGACATCAGTTTCCAGAATTTCACCTAGTGTATCACCTCTGGCAGAAAATCACATCAAGAATCAGGACTACCTCACACCATTTGGCCGTAAATAGAAATGCTGTCTTTCCTTTTCCCTCAATATCCCAGCTGATAACTATTTATAGTTAACAACTGGGTTCATGGTGTATTTTATACAAGCTCTTCTCTGTAACCTACTCTTCCCTTGGTCTTACTTGTATTCATGCTACCAGTCATCATTTTAATGCATTTATAATACTTGATTTCCATCTTTATCCTAATTCTGTATGCATACTAACCCTACAGTGCCTCAAAACACACTGGTTTACTGGAACCAGCCTAAGGCGTTATTGTTTCAAGACAGCAAGAAGTGTGTGTTTCTACTCATCTTTCAAGAAAAAAAGGGGGAAAAAAAGAAAAAAAGAAAAATAAGTCACATTCCTAGTTACTGAACTTAGCCTTAAAGCTTCTGCTAGTGCTTCTTCCACACACCTGCCCACCCTCCACCTCTGACTTAAGCTACGATTTTATTGACACATACTAATTACCTGAAAATAAGAATGATTTATTCCATTTCCACCAGCTGCCAGTTGTCAGTACTGGCTAAAAGTGAGCAGGCTTGTTTAAAAGAACAAAAGAAGAAAAAAAATCAAGCTCAAAAATAAAATAAAGAGTAGTCATCATAAAAACAAAACCCTAAAGAATGCCACCGGATCTCAGGTACTGACGGGTGTGCTCAGAAAGGACTGAAGGCAGACAGATTTGAATGGACTGCTCAGTTTGTTACGGTAAAAAATAAAGAGATTTAAAGGACTACCCACGCGGAAAAAAAAGAGGAAAAAAAACCACCAAAAAAAACCCAACCCGGAATTAAAGAACAAAAATAAAATAAAGTCAGAAATGCAGCCTCAATGCATCGACTGTCTGCGCTTAAGAGATTTACAGGAGTAATTTAAATGATTCACCTGCTGCCAGTTTTCCTCCAAGGATGGCAAAGCTGAGAAGTAGCCGGTGTCGTGGACAAGCTGGAGTTCCTGGAATATACTATAACTAGCCAAGACATCCATGCTGCTGCTGAGCAAGACCCTTTCTTTCTGCTTTTGTGTGTGTTTGTTTGCTCGGGTGGGGGTTGTTTTTGGTCATAAAAAAAAAAAAAAAAAAAAAAAAAAAAAGAAAAAAAGGAGGAGGAAAATCAACCAATGATAGATCCAGCGTCCCTTTGGCTTTGTTTTGTTTCAGTCACACTTTAAAAAAAGAGAGAGAGAAAGAGGATCAGAGCGGAGGGACGGCGAGGTTCGGGGGCCGGGCCGAGGAGGACGAACGGCGCCGGCGCGCACCGAGCACCCCGCGGCCGCCGCACCGGGGCACGTCCCCGCCGCGCTCCGCGCAGCCCCGCGCCGCGGCCATGCGCGCTCGCGACCGCCTTCCCCGCCGCCCCCTCCCCTCTTTATTTTCGGGACACCATCCCACATCCCGCCCCCCCCTCACGCCGCTTCCCTCCCCGCTTCCCTCTCACCCTCCCTTAGCAAGCCAAGCCCAGCCCAGCCCGGCCCGGCCCAGCCCGGCCCGGCCCCCCCGCGCGCGCAGCCGCGCGGCCCCACTCGGGCAGCGCGTGGCCATGTAGGGTAAACGGCGGGGCGGGAGGGGCGGGCGCACCGCGCGCCTGAAGACGCTGCAGTCCAATGGCGACGCGGCTCGGGGAGCGGGGGGCGGGGCCGGAGAGCCGGTACCGGCGGCGATTGGCCGGTAGCGCTGCTCCCGCCCCTTCCCCGAGGCTCGTGAGGCGGCGCGCGGCGAGCTATTTTTAGGGTGCTATATAAGAGGGCGGCGAGGCGCGCGACGGTGTCAGTGAGCGGCGCGCTGAGGGGCCGCGCGGGGCAGCGCGCTCGGACTGCGGGCGCCGGGCGAACTCCGGCCCGGCCTGCGGGACCTCTCTGCCTTTCCCGCGCTGTGCCCACCCTCTGCCTCTCCTCAGCCTCTAGCCCTCGAGTCCCCGGGGCTGAGGATGGCCAGACCAGTCGCAGATGACCAGGGAAAGATGTGCGGCTTATGAGGGTGTTGGATGGGGTAGGAGTGGGAATACACCTCGAGGAGGAGCCGCCGGCATCCAGGAGCACATGCCCTGCCTGTGTGTGCAGACCACAGGAGCCCAGCTTCTGAGTGCTGATCCGGCCAGCTGGTCCCCAGAAATGCACGTGCGCTTACTAAGCCATCTATCATGGCATTTAATCAGGCTGAGATGTGAGCCGAGCCTTCTGAGCGCTAGTTTGGGTTGGCTAGTGAGCTGTTTGACCTTAAATGGTTAGTGTGGTGCAGAGCTTCCCCAAAATCGCTCTGGCACCGGGCACAGTTGCATTTCTGCTTTTGGAAGGATTGCAGAACTGAGTGTGCTCGTTTGAAGATGATGGGGGTGGGGAGGGGCTTCCAGTAATAGAAGAAATATGTTCTCTTTGTCGCTCTCAAATTCGGAGGGCCCTATGGTCCCCTCGGTTGCGTTGCCAGGGCTATATCTGGCCGCCAGGCTGCGGGATGAATGTCCCTCTGGTACCCTTTGGTGATGGGTTGTCGGCACTGTAAGTTGGACTGGGCACCAGGGCAAGAAGATGCTGCCAGGGATTGCTAAACTATCTCCTTGTAGAGCAGTTGCATCATACTCTCCTTACCATGACTAAGATGTCTCCTCTTGTTTTCTCTTCTTTTTGCACCTGGAGGAGTGTGCCAGGGCCAGGCCTCAGCTGGTATTAATTGGTGCAATGCTGCTGGCACAGACACATCTCTTCCCAGATGTCCCAGTCCGACTGATATGAAAGTATGAGGCTGCAGAATTCATCAGTGCTGATTAGTTTGTGGTATGTTTTCTTTGTTGGCAATGAAGACAAATTGCCTTTTCTAAAACTGGGTCTATGTTAACAATTTTGAAAACCGTATTTGAAGAAGGCTTGTCAGAATAAACCTCTACAGAAAGCCCAGATAATCGCTTTATCAATCCCAAGTTCTTGTAGGTGCTGTGAAGAAGAATGAGGCAGAGTAAGCACCTCTCTAGTCTGAGGAGTCAAAATGTAGAGGGAAAAGGGGAAATGAAGCTGTTGGTGAAGAACTGGAGTAATCAATAAAGAACTGGACATAGGTAATTTTCTCAAATAAATGGTCTCACCACTACCAAAACACTGGTTGCATTGAAGAAACAGCAGGATGACTTGTGGGAGCTATTGCACAGCTGCTGACCTGAGGCTGCAGGTCTGGATGGTCGAGGGGCAGTTCCCTTGAAGTTGAATGTCTCCTGTGAGCTGCTTGTGAAATCGATGCCATCCCCAGCCTTCACCTGGGGAGCCATAGGTTGTCTCAAACAAGACCATTCCTGGCATCTTTAGCTTAGCAGAGAAGCTGTGTGTGAGGCTGGACATGAATAATAAACTCCTCTTTCTCATAAATATACCCATAAATGTGTAAATGTATGTGTTAGAGGGAAGATGAGAGGGAAGGTTAGAACAGCAAGCACTGCTGGAGAGGTCTTGAAGACCTTCGTTACCTATTCCAAGCATGCCTTAATCTGGCAAAGAAACACCTTTGCTGGGCGCCTTGGAAAGGGGAAACTTTTAAAGACTGTAGAGGAGACAACTTGACAAAGGTGGTCGGCTATGGAAAGAAGCAGCGCTTCTTTCTACTTGGAAAGAAGGTATCATAACATAGTCCTGTACTGAGAAGGTTACACAAGAAATACCTCTTTCAGAAAAAGCTGTCTATAAGCATTTATCCTTAAAAGCTTGTCAGAACAAGGCCGAATGCATATGCAGAGGGTTTTCTCACCTAGGCAGAGAAATAAAGGACCAAAGCAGTGAAGGTTTATGTTCTCATCTGCTTAAATATCTAAATGCCTTAAGCGGTTTGTCTTTGAATTCTGTAATTCCCATAGCTGAAAAAACATTTTGGTGCTTTATTTCTGACCTTGCTTAGCTCTGTCTTATCCTGAACTTTCTGCTGAAAGCATGTCCTGTAGGAACTGACAGCTTTCCATGCTCATGGAGGAGGTTGTTCTCAGTTGTGGAGCTCAGCTGCTCTACACCAGCAAAGAGCCCAGACTGTTCCCAGGCTGCACTGTAACTGGTGGCCAGATCCGAAGAGCAGATGCTGCTCTGCTTCTCTGGCTGGCTTCAGGAGGAATTGTGTCTGAGGGCAGGATTTTGGCTGTGAGCCTTGAGGTGAAGAGCTGGGCTACAGATCTGGCCGCTTGCCTAGGTGGTTTCCAGGCAGACATTGCATTTTTATTGTCTCAGATACTCTGCTTTGGAGGTCAGTCGAGAAAGCAGAATGGGGTTGTCACTTGGCAGAAGTAGAAAAGCCTAGACAAAAAAAGAATGTGGTGGTACACTGGGTATAAAACTGTTAGTCCAGCACCGGAGGTGGCATCTACCTGTGCTGAGCCAGAGGTAACAGAGGGCCATTTCCACCAAGCTCTGGTTTCCCAGGCTGTACTGACCTTTCTCCTGGCAGATCGCCACTTTCCTGCTCTGGCCCAACCACGCCACCCATCACAGAGAGCAACGCAATCAGATGTGGAGGAGGAGCGATATCTCCCCACTGCTACACAGCTGGGCTCAAGGGCATAGAGGACTATGCAAAAATTCAGGCAAAGGGAGCAGGCTGGACCTGCAGGGAGTAATTTCAGCCAGAGCACAGATTTGTCCCATAGCAGGTAAAATAGCTTGTACGAGGAGAAGCCTTCATCATTCCTGTGACTTGCTGAAGTGTTAGGAAGATGCAGGGAAGTGGAATGGCTGGTTGTGCTATAGCACCAGTGCTCTTTGGCACCTGGAAAGGGGAAGCAGTTATATTTTTGACTTTAAGGGGCAATGAGAGCAGTTAGTCCTAGTGAAAAGAAAGAAAGAAAATACTTCCCTGCTCCTTCTGTTATTCAAGAGAAAGAGGAAAGGTGTATTCACTGTTTTCTCTGAGAAGCTTGAATTTATCAGTCTGCCATGGGTTGTCTGGCAACAATGTTTTCTACCCTCTCCAAGTAAGCAGTGCAGAATTACTCCCAGCACTTCGCTGGATCCCTGCAAGGCATCTGTGTGCACAGAAGCACCATTTTGATTGCTCTGATTGCTTTCCCTTGTGATATTTGTGTCCCCACTGCCCCAGAAGCAATGGCAAGGGATGCTTAGTGGGGACCCACCAGAGAAGACTGATTTGCAAGTGGACTTTAGGATGACGATTTTGTGTTTCTTTGCTTTGGCTTGGGCAGAAGCAAGATGCCATAAAGCAATCAGGGAGTATATCAATTCATGCTGTAAATATTTCACTGAGTACACCTCCTTTGGTACCAATGATGTTTCAACAGTTACACTGAATTACCCTATACACAGTCGTGATGCAATTGTAAACCCTATGGCCTTCTGCATAGACAATGAAAGTGCTAAAGCACTTTCTCCTGCAGGGACAGATTGGTCCAGGTGTCCAGGCTACCAGTTTCTTCTACCATCACATTTGCATTTAAGCTGATAGCTGCATCTCTTCGACTCCTCCACCTCAGACTGAGCTAATACAGCTTCACTGTGCTTAGAGCCTGTGACAGGGTCATTCAGAGGTGTTGATTCTTCAGGCTTTGACCCTCCTGGAGAGGAAAAGGTTGGTAGGGTTGAGGTTGCCATTGGTTGTAAATCCTTGCAAAGATCAAAGTGGGGGGAAAAGTACTGATAAGTGCCCTGGAGCATGCTTGGATTTGCAGTTCAGCCTCTCCAGAAGTGGATGCAGAAAGCTGCTGTTGGGGAAGTGGAGGGTTCGTGCTGCAGGTGGCTGTCAGAGGTACAGCAGAAGAGCTCAAAGGTCACCCTGCTGTTCAACATTGCCACTTCCTGATACTCTAATGTGTTTGAGCATCTGTATCCATGTCCACATCTGATGAGAAACAAAATCCTAACAAGCATGAAGCAGCAAAAAGGGAAACAACTTCCTTTCATACAGTGAAGCACTTCTCTGTAGGCCCCAGAAATCCTCCTCCAGCTGGGTCCCTTATTCCTTCTCAACCTCTCATGTCCCTCATGTTCCTCATGTTCCTGGAGAAAGGTCAATACTGTTGGCCCCATGCCTGCACAGCAATATTTCAGTGACATGGATGGCTGTTCAGTATTTCATGCTTCATTCTGGCCCAAGACACAGGGAACAGAGGTTCTATCCCTTCCCATCTCCATGCTGGGGAGCAGCATGGCTATAGCTTGCAGCCACCAGTGGCACTTGACTCTGCCTGGACGGGACACACTGAAGCAGGGTGGTGGCATCTCTGTGCTGGGCATGAGTGGATGGAGCTGCCTCCTGGGTTCCAGTGAGCCACAAGCTGTTCTCCAGATCTTCAGCAAGAAAAGGGGACACGAGAGTATGGTGCATCAGGTTCCTGTGCCTCCCCTCCTTCTGGAAACATACATCCTCTCTTTGAAATCAGCACCCTGTGGACATTGCAATGGGCTTAATTGCAGGGCAGCTAATGAGCACTCTCCAGGATTAGAGATGGAATGGGTCTTACCCAAAATCATAGCTTAGGGCACTCAAAAGTCTCAGTGGACTTTGCAAGTTGATCACTGGCCAGACACAGAAGATGCTTGATGGGAAAACATGAGATTCTAAAGCAGAAACATTATCCAGCTGAGTTCTCTGTGCTGAGAAAAAAAAAAAAAACCAACAAAAAAAACCCCCAAAACAAAAAACAAACAAACAAACAAAAAAACCCAGAAAACCAACAAACAAAAAAAAAAAGCCTGATGCTTCAAGGGAAATCATAGTTGAATGGGTCTGATCCAGATCTGTCATGGATTTTTTTGTCCCTCTGTCCTGAAAGGGCAGTGAGCATGCTCAGCATGTAACAGGATTGAGTTTCCACTGTGGGGAAGGAGTATTCATCTGCTTTGGTTTGTTCATGTGCTCTAGAGTTAATGTATTTCTTGTAATAATTTTTACCTTATGGCTGTGGCTGTTTGCATTAGGATCAGTCTCTGTTTCCTAGTTTTCAAAGCCAGGACACAAAGCCATGCTGAAGAAGAGCACTGTGGTTGTGTATGTATGATGGTGGGGCAAAGCTTCCAGAGGCAGAGGCGGAACCCCAGTGGAACCAGTGGGAAATGCGATTTCCTTTGGGTCCCACCAAGAGCTCAGAACCCATCTGGATCTAACAACTCTCTCTATTGTCTTTTGAGTCCTCCCTTCTGCCCAAAGTGATCTGTATGTTTCTGAACTTCTTGGCAAGGGCAGTTATCATTGATATTCTGTTGGTGTTCAGCATCTGACATAAACAGCCTCTGATCACATTAGTAAGCTCTCAGGTGCTTCTACAGTACAAATAATAAATAATAATGAGCTACAAGGAAGCCCTCTGAGTCTCAGGTTCAGGCTGGACTCCTACAGCTTCCATGTGAGGTGTCCACTTTATGGACCTGGGTTGCTGTTGCAGTGCAGTGGTGCTGGTGGAGAGTGGCCTGGGCTGGGGGGTCCCAGCAGCCTTGGGAGATGCTGTACAGCTGTCAGCAGACACACTTGTGTGCTGCATCTCCGAGTTTATGCCCTTTTAATGAATGGGTTGCATCACACTTTGGTAGTTTATAGGAAGTCTTACAATAAAATATGAGAACATTGGCATGTTTCAGTAGATGGTAACTGAGGACTGGCTTGTTATTATACACATTACTCTGGACAAATGTTGCTTTGACTTGGCTTTAGCCAGCAAGATCCCTGTTAAGAAGAGCTGAAATCGCAGCATACACAGCAAGAGGGGGCCTGCTGTGCACGGCACGTGGGGCCTGTGGGAAGAAGAAAGTTCTCTGGAAACAAGCATCACTGAGGGTTTCTCCCTAGATGTTTTGCAGAGGAAGGAGAAGCAATGCATTGAGAGCAAATCCTGTCTTTGGCTGGAAGCTGCAAGACTCACAGTTCTGTTTTCACATCCTCTTGGGGTTTCCCTTTGGTCCTGTTCCTTATGAGAAGCTGCTGAAGGTGTGGCTCTCACAGTCAAGTGCTGTGTGTGAATTAATAAGGAAGTGCTGGTGTGCAGGGAAGCAAGCCCGTGCTGCTCACCTGCTGGCCAACTTGACATGTTCCCCAACAGAGGTGCATGAAGAGTAAAGTACCGGGCTTGGCACAGCAGTGGCCAGGATTCATACAAAGATACTGCAGTCAAACTCTGCTCTGGTTTATGAGTTGGGCTTTGCTGGCTCTGCTGGCATGACACAGGAGCATCACCTTGGTGCCACGGTATTTCCCCCTCTAAAGAGCATCTCACTGGAAATTTCTGTTATGAAAAAAGATGAAAACATCTTTTCCCTTGGGCAGCCTCTTCCCATCCCAACAGCAGCTGCATCTTCAGGGCTTCTCTCTCTCTGCACTCCCATCCTGCTTCAAGAGGGACCTTTGAACAAGGTATTGCAACACATAACCTGTAAAAAAAAAATTCCTCACAAATGAACTCTCCTGGGGGCTCAGTCCTTGTCTGCTGGGCAACTGTGAACTGCTGAAAGGAAAACAGATGTTGTTCAACAGGGAGAGTCAATCTTTGGGCTTCTCTCCCACAACAATCTTTGTTTCTTGGCTTTGATTTCCCTTGAGGGTCTACAGGCTCTGTCTATAGCATGAGCAGCACTTGGCAGATCATCTAATACTCATTCAGTCTGTGGAATACTGCATTGCTGGTGAGACAGATACCTGTCTTCTGGGAAAAAGGTAGTAACTCCAAGAGCACTCCATTATTCCTGGGGCATTGGTTGCAGAATACAAGAGTTTAGCAGGTTAAACATGAGAGAGACAAAGCTTAGTCCAAAGTGACGAATCATCAGAACCCAGAAAGAAACCCATATCCTCTCAAATTGCAGATTAGCACATAGTAGCTCTCATACCTGATTTCTTCTGAGTTCTCTCTGGCTGGAGAAGATTCCTGGCTGCCCAACTTGATTTTTTAGTTGGTGAAGCTCTGTTGGCCTGTCTTTTCTTCTGGGTCAGTGCTCAGCAGGGCACCAGCAGGTTGTCATCCCTGCCCTTTGTACCCATAGCAATTCCTGCTGACTGTGTGCAACTGTTATTACTGGTAAAGCCACAGGGAATGTTATGAGATTATTTTATAAGGAGTGGGGAAATAATTTTATGGAGTGGAAGTTGCCTGCAGAAGCTGAGCTAGGAAGTTGATCTGAGGAAAGAAATGTAGAGGTTATACAGATTATAAAGTGGTAGCAAGAAGATCTGAGTCTTGTTCCGCATCACTCTGCCTTGAGACCTGGTTTGTGGGTGGTCAAGCACAGAGATGCTGGGTCTCTTCATTCCTGCCAGAGCTTTGCCAAGCGCAAGACAGTTGCCTTTCATGCCAGATGGATCCCTGCTGGTTTCCAAAACCAGGAGCTGAGAGACAGAGATACAGAGCTTTGGAGGAGCAAAGAGTGAAGGAGACATGTCTCTCCAGAAACTCTTACAGATTCTTGGAAGCAGCCGAGCCAGCTCAGTGGCTGACTCAGTGTCTGACATCACTTTTTCTTTGTGGTAACACACAAAGACATCCCTGAGTTTTTGACAGGGGTGTCTCAAGGGCTTTCGTGGCCTGGATGGGTGACATACAATGCTGCCATGCCCTTGCTGTCAGTTCCACTCTGTTGGTGAATGACCCCTCCCTGTTAGGATAAGAAGAAAAAGCGCTGGCCACAAACTTTCCACCCTATGGCTCCTCCACCCTCCAGTTCGCCAAGGGCCACCCAGGGAGACCAACTGTGGGGGCTGAACCTCTGCCCTCTTGCATTTTTCAAGCATGTAGTTCTGCTGCAGAGTGTGCTAAAAAGCCATGACAAAAACCTTTCTGGGCAGAGCCACTACAGCATACGTACGTACACCTTTTAATAGTTGTTATTAACCTGTTTGCTCAATTCTGCACAAATTCGGGAGTGGTTTTCATTAAGTTACCATGATGAAGGTTAACGGAGTATTCCTGAAGAATATTTCACCCAGCACTTGTGGTGTTAAGTGTGATTTTTATAAGCAAGAAGGATTGCTCAGGCTTGCCAGAACTGGGGATGCACAGCCCTACTCCTTAAGAAGGGCAGCTGCTGCAGGAGTTTGCTCTGGTTCCATTTGAAATCAATGGCAAATTTCCCATTGGCTTAAGCAGGAACATGTGTTTCGAGAAATGAATAATGTGAAACTTGAAAAGCAAGGGATGGCGTGATCAGGACATGGCCTGGTTTGACCTGGAGATTCAAATTGTGTTTTACTGCTACATCTGCCTCCATCTCTCAGCCATACATTAAGCAGTACAAGTTTGATTTGTGTCATACTATTATTAGTAATTTATATTATTAGCATTAATGGGATTAGGACTGATAAACCATGGACGTTTCTTTGTTTTCCGCCGGTAATTTCCACTTTAAACTGGACTTGGACAGAGTGTGTGTCAGGGCTTATGGCCTCTGTATTTGTCATGCATGTGTTGTTCCTGCTTTTGACAAGCTGGTAGAAAAGTCTAGGAGTACAAAATCTTTGGAAAGAAATCCCTTAATTGAGGCTTGTTGAAGCAGCTTCTATTTTCTCGTTCAGAGCAAACAGTTAATAAAATTACATTGCTGTTGCTATGATGAGTTGATCCTCAGGGCTGACACAGTGCTTGTCCCAAACACAGTTCTTGCTGGCTGCAGGAAAGTGGGTGAAGATTCCCCAAGCCCCCAGAGAAGCTGCCACCGTGGGAGGGTTTCAATGCAACTGTGATCCTCCGCCTAGCCCACATGGTCACCCCATGTGTCCTTGCAGGACCTGAGCAGACCTTGGCTGCTGCCGGGCCTAAATTGCTTTAGTAAAAGCCACTGGTCATACATAATGTGAGGGCTTTATAAATCAGCAGAGTCTGTAGTGTGGGGCTGTGGCTGTGCAGGGTGTGGGGCAGACCAGCAGTGCTTTGCAGAGCATGTTGGTGAGGGCTGTCCAAGCAGGACTGTAGAAGGGACGTGCCCATGGCTGTCCAGTCTGGGGAGGACACTGGCCACCATGGCTCCAGCTTCATGGGAGGCCCTGCAAGGCGAGACCCCACCTGTGCAACAGGCACAGCACAGTCCTGGCCCATCAGAGCAGCCTGAGGAGGCCAGGGGCTCCTGTCCCCTCGTGAGCTGCTGCCCAGGAGCTGTGTCCTCCCACTAGACCAGCAGGGAGGCTGGACAGGCATCGCCATGTGTCTTGCCATTCATTGCAGGACAAATGCTTATTGAAATAATTGCCTCTAACAGCTTGGGAGAGGCCATTAGGGTCTGCCCGGGCAGTGATCTACAGATAATGACTCCCTCCGAGGTTTTCTCACTCCTGCAATCCTCATACCAGGTGCATTAAAGCTGACCTACAGAGAAAAATGTTCTTCTCTTTGTCTCTCGCCTTTGTCTTTTTTATTTTTTTAAATTCCTTGTAGAGTTTTATAAAATACTACTGTTATTGGTGCATTGCTCATTGCTTCTTAGGGTTGCACCAAAGGGTGAACCTTACTTTTTACAGAGTGGGAGACAATCTTGCTGATATTTTACCTTAGAAACAGGGAGATTGTTGAGGTGAGTGTGCACTGAGCAGAGGGACTGTATGGGTCTCAGGCAGGGGATACAAACCCTTAACTGGAGGGGCAAAGGTGCTAGGTGTGATGAGAGATATCTGTTCTCCCAAGTCCTTCATGGGCAGTGGCTGCGAAGGTCCCCAGCAGAAGGGAATTTTCATCTGGAGAACACGCAGGGCTTTTTTTCATTGAAGCATTTTGTGAGAATGTGCTAATCTGGACATAATTTTCCATGGGAAAATCGAAAGTGAATTATTTGGATTTCTCTTTTGATAATGGTAAAACGTCTTGTTTTGATTTCCATGATGAAATAAATTTTTTACTCCCACCTTCTCATTTTGCTACATCTTCTGCTAACTATAAACACACTGTTCAAAACAGTAATTTATCATTTTCTTTTTCTAGACATTATTTAATATCATATCTGTTTTTTATGTGTACTGTTTGTGTTTTGGCATCTAAGCCAAGTGTCTTTTTATTTTAGTCAACTGAAACAAAACTAAGTTTAAATGTCTAGGCAAAACAATTCAATATTTTAAAATATTTAAAATATTTTCTTAGGGGTTTTTTGGGGGTTGGGTTTTTAGTTCATTTGGGGGGGGTCTTTTGGGGGTATTCTTTGGTTATTTTTTTGGTTTTAGTTGTTTTTTTTCTAGTTTACCACTTTCTGATGGGAAGCTATATTCTAGGTTTGAGGCTGTGGAAATTGCCTGTTTTCAGTCAATGTGCTTTTGGGCACTCAAACTGAGCTGGCAATTAAAAAGCAAGCAAGCAGGTTAAAAAGAGTATGAGAAAAAAACATTTCCCTTTTCGGTTAATGAGGCTTCACATGGAAGAAGAAAGAGAGGATGAAAGGCTTTGGTGTGACCTGTTGTGTAGCAGTAGCAGTAGCAGTGCTTAGGAAATGACTGTAGGATGTCCGTGCTTGCAGTCATCTTCTGATCAGCTGCCAGGCTGGAGTTTATGAAGTTGTGTCCAGAAGCAATGGAGAAGGTGGTGCAGATTCCTGAGGTAGAGAGGTAGAGGGCACTGCCTTTGCTTGGCACAGACATCTGGCTTTGGGTGCTGGGGTTTCTGTTATCTGGGTTGCTAACTTGTTTGTATGATGCATTCACATTGGGGCTGTGGTAATGGCATGTATACATCACACTTTGGAGATGCTTTTTATTGACTTAATGTGAATATTATTGTCATCGTTTATTACGGGGAAGTATCTCGTAGTAATTGAAATACAATATGGTGCCATTAATCACTCTGAGTATGAAATGCTAACTTTAAACTGTTGATAGTGTATTAAATGCTTCTCTAACCATAAAACAATTTGACTTTGCAGTCAGAGAGTTTACAAATGGCCAATGTGTAGGATTCATGGTGATTGACATTTATGTGGCAGTGTTCATGTGCTCGAGTTCCTGAACAAAGTACTTTCTTTGGGATTTCTGTGAAGGTATTGGGACTTGCTGCTTTCCATTTCCCTGATGCAAACTGCAGGCATGGACAGTGTGTTTTACAGCATTTCCACTGCAAACCTGAGAGATGTGTGACAGTATGGATTGCCCAGTAGGCAGTGTGCTGTAAACATTGCTGGCCTTCTTTCCTCAAGACTCCTGGAGAAGGAAAGCAGTAAAGAAGGAACAGAAACTCAAATAGTGAGGTTTTAGGCAGGAACTGCTGAAATTGAACCCATTTGCTTTCATGGGATGGTTTTCTCTCTCCTGTATTAAGTAGAAAGGAGATAAATGCTTTTAGAAATAATTTTCAATTAAAACTTAATCTACCTACCAAAAGTGAAAAAAAAAAATTAATTTAAACTGATACCATTGTAAAACAATAACAGTGCCATCCACAATGCCTTGGTCAAATGTGATAATTCACCTCCACATCTGCCCCGATTTCGACCTCCCCTCACCACTGGCACCTCGAGAGGCGGGAGAGGCCCTCAGGAGCAGCTGCAGGCCGGTTCCTATCCGCCAGGGATAGCAAAGCCCTCCGCGCTCGGTGCCCCAGGTTCCAGCGAGAAGCGCAGCGCTGGAGCCGCGCCGTGTCCACCCCTGCCGCCTGCGGCACCGAGCGCCGGCGGGGAGGGGCAGGGGCTGTGCACCGACAGGCACGGCACAGCCCGGCCAGGAGCGGGGGCTGGACAAAATGCACTATTTTAGAAAGCTCGGACATTTGCTGCCGCTGTGGCTGTGAGAAGCACTGCTATTAAACCACTTACAGGAGCCTCACTTTTTACTGCCTGGTTTAAAAGAGCTACTTCAATGGCATTCAAGGGAGGGGAGAAGATGTGTAAGGTCATTTCACAGGGCACATGTTCAAAGATTTTCCAAGAAGAGCAGAGCAAGGTCTTTCTTCTGGGGAGGGAGGGGCGGGTTTTTTTTAGCCAGAGCTTTTATTGTCAATATGTATTTTTAATAGAAGGGAAACGATAGAAGCAGTAGCAGGTGACAGAGCCCACTGCTGTTCAGCTGCTGACATTTATAAAACAATGCCAACATCTCTTCAAAACAGACGCTTGCTTTCCACTACTGTATTGATGTGCACATTTATTTTATAGCCAACAGCAGCAAGATGAAAATGATAATGCATGAAGAAATCCCAGAGGCACAGCCCAGTGGTTTTGCAAGGCAGCCTCTTTGCCTTTGGCATCATCTGGATGCTAACGGTCCTGGATGAGTCAGTATGAAGCAGCACGAGCTGCTCTCTCATATGCACTGAATGCTCACTCTTTTTTCCTGTTTCTGGTGACACCACCTGTGTATACCTTAATCATCCTGACACACTTACATTTATTTCTCAATGATATGCAAACAAACCTGAGCAGTTCGATGGCAGGTGTTGGCTGGGGAGCGCTGATCAACTCTGTGGTTGTTGTGTAACATGGTGGGCACCAGGGAGGTGAAAAATAAGTGTACTACAGGCTATTGAGAGGGAACCTTCCAAGCAGCATAACGGAGCAGAATAAATTTAATGTGTGGCATCAGTATAGGCTGGGGGACACATGAATGGTGGTGCCAGTCTGTAGGCTCAGCCCCTGTGTGACCAGCTCAGGCACCAGGTGTTTGCTGGGGGACCACTGAGGTGCCATGGGACTCACACTGAAAGCCCCATGTCTAAGGGCTTCCTGTATCTGGCACTGAGGTGTCTCCTGCGCTGAGGAGGAGGAGGGGGAACACTGGTCACACTAGGTCAGAACCTAGCCTTGCAAATCAGCAAAAAATCAAATATTTTTGGTCATGTAAGTATAGTCCTCATGGCAGCAGGCTGACCTTCAATCCAGGAGGAACGCTTATCACGTCTCGTAGGATGATCCTTACCGCAAGGAAATCAATACAGCAATAAGCTTTTATTTCTGGATGAAAAATTAAAATAAAGAATACGCCATATCTATTGATTCTTTGAATTTACATATTTGGATATATTTATGTTTGATGTCTGCCTTCTGTGTGCAGCTGTTTGCCAAATGTGACAGGATTTGTTTTTTAAACCTGGGGGTGAGTTCTGCCCTGTGCATTTAAAATAAGATTTCTCTAAATTATTGAATATGTCAATAAATAAAGCAGAGGAAGCAGGCAAGGAAAAACCCAGAGAAACCTTGGTGAAAGGAAGTTGTAGATGCTGGTAATAGGCTCTCTCTTACAGCAGTAAAAGAGAAATAAAAAGGGCAGCTAAAAAAAATGGAAGGGGCAAAGAGTGGAACTGGGTATCTCTGCTCTGATTTTCTGTGGGTTTGATGGTCTTTATTGACTGGGCCATGGACTGCATTTTTTGCTTTTCTGTGAGTTTAATTCTGCCTCATAGTGGAAGGTGAAGCATTAGAGAAACATTTAAATAAATGCTTCATCAAAGGAAGGAGTCCGAGATGTGTGGATGTCGCAGATGTCTGCAGGATGGGGGAGATGGACACCAAGATGAGGGAGCCCTGGAGGAGCTGCCAGTGCCCAGGCACAAGGAAGGACAATGCTGGGGAAACCCAAGGGACCAGCTGGGGCACCAGCGTGGCCAGTGACAGGGCAGGGGGCTGCCTGTGAGTACCTTGGCCCTGACCCCACTGCTCCAACAGTTCTTGGGGGAGCTGATGAATAAAACATCACATTTTACAGAACATGTGTCATCCCAGCTCCAACATTATAAAGTCCCTTACTGTCCTCTCAAGAGATATTGCAAGAGCAACCATTTAAATGAGTGTTACATTATTTACAAGTTTCACTATTATTAAATTAATGTTACATTCATCAGGGCTTTTGTTTTGTTTTGTTTTCAAGGCAGAGCTGTAATTTGAGCAATATATTCATCAAGTCTGAAATGGTGGCTCCAATTATTTTAACATTCATTTGCCCATTCAGCTTCCTTTGCATCTGCTGGTTTCCTCCTTGTGACAGTATGTCGAAGCTGGGACACATTTGTGCTGCTCAGCTGTGAAGCTGCCACGAAGGATGAGATGGAACACATTCAATCCCAGCATGGTCAAGGCCAGGGGGGTTCCTCTGCAGGGGCAGTATGATGCTGGTTGCAAAGGCAGCACGTGCCCAGGTGTGGATCTCCTTTCTCCACTGGCAAACCCTTCCTGGTGTCAGACACATAAAGATGGAGCTATCAACTTCCTGAGGGTAACAAAAAACGGCTCCATCGATTTGCTGGCACAGGAGCCTCAGTACAGCAGTCATGTGCCTGTGTTGTAGCAGTGCTTGTCAAAGTGAGTGTGGGCTAATTGGTCCAAATCTGAAAGGATGCTCTTGAGTGCTGGGTAAGCAACCATAAGAAAACATCAGCCATTCAGCAGGTTTTGAAAATAAGCCAGAATAGCTAAAAAAAAAAAAAAAAGTTTCATTATTTATTTTAATGCTGGAAGTGTAAGCTTTCCTGTCATGATCATAAAATCTGATCATTTATTAATGCTCCTCGCTTTGAGGCTACATCATGTACCATCCCCAGCCTTCTGCCATTCCTGGCATCTTCAGCCTGGTCCCACAGCTGTGCCCTGCCATCTACCCACACTGCTGCCCATCCCACAGCAGGTGCCAGGACCCCCTCTCCCCAGCCACTGGCTCTTGTAAGGCAGTGGTGGGGAAAGAGTGGACTTTTAGAAACAAAAATCAATAACCACGGTCTGTTTACCCTTTATGTGCTTTCTCAGCCTGGGAGATTCACTTGAGTTTTTCCCTGCAACCACAAGAGCTAATGACATGCTTTAGGTTTTGTATTTTATTTTTTTTTCTTTCCCAGATGAGACAAGAAGATGTCATCTGATTACCCGCAAAAGCTAGGGCCTCTGGGGTGGGCATGACCCAAACATCATGGGGCTCCCCATAACACCGTGCAAGGAAATGGCCCTGATGTGCAAACATCCTTGTAGGGCCATGCTGTTGTACATGGGATGAGCCTTGGCAGCTGTCCCAAATACTGATTTTGTCCCTGCCTGGCACACCCCCTGGGATCTCTCCTCTGCTGTGGTGGTGCAGGAGTTGTGGGGCCACATCTCTCAGGGACCAGCTGGAGCATCAGTAGGGTGCATGGCTGGAGGGCAGTGGGGGAGACAGGATAGCAGCATTAGGAAAAATAATGAAATGTGGCCCCAGAAAGACCCTCAGCGACAGCTCCTCGGATGTGCCTGCACTCTGTTCATTAATCTGTGATAATTAGACTTATTTGCAGAGGTTAACAGCAGTGGCACATGGTAATTAACCACTCGTTCCCTGCTGAACAACTCATAAAGCTTCTCAGACGCCACAGGTCCGGCTCCAGGTAGTTTTGGTGCTGATGAGACCCAGTGCTGGGAGGTCAGGGCCCGCCTCCCAGGGGGACAGGTCCCTGAGACCTCTTGTTTGTCCCAGACCTGCTTCAGGGACAAGCTGCAGGAGGGGTAGGAGGAAAACAAATTGGTACCCCTCCGTTCTTTGCCCCTCTCTCCTTCTGCCCTGCCTTGATGGCCAGCTGGGGGCTGTAATTTCCCCAGAGCAGAGGCAATATTGCCCCAGCACCTGCAGGGCTGCTGCGGGCAGGTGTTTTGGCAGGGGGAGGGGAAATAGATCAATGTACCCCCCAGTTTTGCAGGACACTGGTTATATGGCATTAGAGCTACCGAGCACTGCAGTGGGTACTGATGGACAGTGTCAGCAGAGCTGTGCTCAGCTTGAGCAGTGTAGGGGTTAGGGAAAATGGAGCAGAAGGGTGGATTTTGGACAAGACTTCCCCTCCCCTTTCATCTCTTCTCCCCCTCTCTACCCCACACCCCCCCAGCGAAACCAAGCTAATTAGTCAAATTGATGAGGATAGGCCAGGCAGGGAGAAGCCCCGTTGCGTGTCCTATATTAGTAACTCACGTGGGAGTCGCCAGATTGGAAGGAGATTGAAAGGGAAAATTGTAGGTGTACATCGGAAGATAAGTGGGCTAAGCCTTTCCCCCGGCCCCGCGTGCCTGGCTCCCAACACAAAAATGATGTCATCCTTCTCGGTGGCCGGCCAGCCACCCCGCATCAGCCGCCCGCAGCGTGACGGCCAGCGGGACGCGCTCGGGGGCTCCAGCCCGTGAATAAATGATGAGCCGCGGGTGGGAGCCAGGCAGCGCGGGCGCTCTGACCGGCATTCGAGCAATTAGCCGGGAGCGGGGAGGGAGCCACACTGGGTTTAGCCCCCAAAAGTTGCACAGGGAGCTGCAGGGAGGGGGGCAGCCTGTGACAGGGATTTCTGTAGGCACTGACTGCTTCCTGAGCGGCCTGCCGCTGCCACCTCCATCTCGGGGAGAAGGGTCCTGCTTGCCAAAATACAACCATTTGTGTCTGCACTGAGCTGCTTTGGCGATCACAAGGGCTGAATCTTCTCTGCCTTATGTGGGGTTTGTCACAGGTAACTCTGTTCTCAGGAAGTTGCTGTGTGCTAACACCATCCTGTCTGTCTCGGTGATTAGAAATCCTCTCTGCTGCCCTGACCCGCACAGCCAGTCCCATCCCTGAGCCCGGTGTACTGGGGTCCCCAAATGTTCAGAGGGCCTTTGGAGTGAACATCACAGAGACACATGTGGTGACTGCAGCACACCCATTAGAAAGTGTGTGCTAAACAAAGGAGCCCACCTTCTAAAGCAGCAGGCAGCAGCATGCTGGGTGATTTTCTGACTCACTAATGGGGCAAATTTCAGTATTGGGGGCCCCATGCAGTGATTTTTGTTCTTCCGTGAGTGACTAGCAGCAGACCATTCCCTTAAGGAGTGGCACACCAGCCTGTCCTGCCACTCCAAAGGAAGCAGTAGCTATTTGCAGTTAGCACCTTCTCCCTGGGCTCAGGAGTTTGCTTCAATTATCAGTCAGGCAAGTGCAGCACAGAGATGTTC
Organism: Sitta carolinensis; assembly: GCA_032173965.1. Taxonomy (NCBI): domain Eukaryota; kingdom Metazoa; phylum Chordata; class Aves; order Passeriformes; family Sittidae; genus Sitta; species Sitta carolinensis. The sequence continues at coordinate 26,218,004 of CM063288.1, forward strand.
AGCCTTTGCTGGTGGCAGGTCAGCAGTGGGGCTGCATGCTGTGCCATGCTTTGGGAGGGCAGGGCTCCCCGCTCTGCCCGGCATCCTGGATGCTGCCTGTCCCACTCTCTGGCTGGCACTGGCAGTTCTCAATTGCCATGCCAATGGCAACTGAGGTGACAAGTCCAGTCCTTGGCTCTGTCAAACCTACTTTCCTGACCTACTTTTCTTCACTCCGCAGTGGTGGAGCAATGCCCAGTGTGTGCCTGGTGCTGGTGGCACTGTTGTGTGCCGATAGCTCTGCTCCTGCCGACTGAGAGGGCATCTCAGCAGCAAAAGTTTACAGGGTAAAAACAAACACGGAAATACAAAAAGCAAGGGGAACAAAGAACATCTCCTGCTGACACCCTGCAGCCAGAAGTGCCCATCTCACCCTGGGAGATGCCCCAGCCCTGTGTTAAGGGCAAAACACAGACAGCTGTGGGATGTGCTGCGGGGACTGAAGGGTGGCAGGCTCAGGAAGGGCTGTCCTGTTGTTCCTATCACTGCATTCACTGCCACTGCTTTCACCTTCAGAGTAAAAGCCAGGCAAAGATGCTGTCACCATTACCAAGGCACTTTTCCTTCCAAGTTTTGTTTTTTTTCCTTCCAGGGCTTTGTTTCCTTCCAGGTTTTTTTCCTTCTGGGCCAAAACCACCTTTAGCTGGGTGGTTCGGTGAGCTATGGCTTCATGTCATGTCAGTCATTTTATGTATGCCTGCCTTTCCTTGGTGATGATGGGGAACAGAAAAGGCAGTGCCTGGCAAGCTCTGGGCCTTGGAAAGGGAAAACAATGGTGAGAGGAAGCACTTCCGCTGCCAATCTCTACCTTCACAAAAAAATATTTCTTTGCGCCTGGGAAAAATCACATGGGAAAAAATGTCTCCAGGACTGTTTTTACTGGTGTGTGGTCCTGCGCCTCTCTCTCTCTTCTCTCTTCAGGCTCCTTTGCCAGCTTGCTCTCGCACTTCCTCACGGCCATTCCCCACAGCTTTCCTGTCTGCCTGCTCTTCTTGCCCCAGGACATCTTCATAGTCACAGCCAAGCAACTTTGTTGCACCAGCTCCCACTGAATCTCTCAGGCAGCGTAGGTTTTCCTTGTGTGTCTGTGCTGTGCATATTTTGCTTATTGTTTCACCTTTTTGGGTTATTGGAGGAATTCACCAGTTTCTTTATCCCAAGTGACAGGACACAGGAACCTCCTTGTGTTGGTACACAAGCTTTACAGTTCACAGGATATGCCACTGTATCCAGAAATTAAAAGCAAAAATTCTTTCTGAATTAGACAGAATCTTAAAAACTAGCTAGACTTCCCCCAGCTGGAAGAATGTCGTGAGTTTGGGAAGCTCTCAAATCCTGGCTCTGGGCAGACCCACCAGGAGTGCAGGCATGTCCTTGTGTTTTTGGGGCATTTTTTTTGGTTCATTGAGCAGGATATGGAACATTTTAGGGTGGAATTTGTCAGCGCATATCTAACTAGCTGCAAAAATGAGTGCTTGCATGTGAAGGAAAAAGATAGGCGCTTGTGCAATAATGGGAATAAGCATTTGGTCAGGAGGACAGTTCTATCCCAGCTTGCTGGCAATGCTCGTGGTTTCTGTGGTCCAGGATCTCCTCTTACCACCTGTCTCAGCAGAAAACTGATGCAGAACCCAGCACATGCAGCCCAAACACAAGACCAAAATGCTGTGCAGGGGCTGGCTCACCAGAAAGGGTCACGTGCTGACATTTTATCTGCAGCCCCCCAGCTTGGGGGTCTGCACTCGAATGCTGGCCCACTATGGCAGGGCTCTGGGCTGTGCTGGTTCTGCAGCTCTGCTGCTACTGCTGCTGCTGTATTTTAGTGGTCATTTGCATGGCACTGTGAGTCAATCTAACACCTTATAGCAGCAAGCAGGTTTGCAGAAGGACTGTGGAAATTATGCCAAATGATAAAAACATGGTTTGAGGGTCAACTGGAGCCTTCCTTTAAGCCACATTTCACCCCCTTCCTGGAGCCTATCTGTGCATCCTTCTGAGTGTGCTCGGCAGTCACAGAGAGCATTTTGTTTCTGGACGTGCTACTGGTGGCCTCGGTTTTCTGAAGTCTGAACATATAACAGAATATTGGCATTTTTTTTCTTCCACCTCTTGTTCCCTTTCTGGTGTTCTTTCAGAGCTGAGTGGACCATGAGTGCAATAATAACTACACCAACACAGCAAAGGAAATGTCTAGTGGTGTGCATACTGACAACACAAACCCATCTTCTGAGGCACAGTTCTAAAGAGTGATTTTCTGTAAAAGGATAAAAATAATGCTAAAAAAAACCCTGCTCCTTGATGACACCCACAGAATGAAAATTAACCTGGTGATTCAATTTTTATTTCATTAAAAATGTTTCCCCATTTTCTAACCAGCTATTGCTAAAGGATTTGCCATTAGTAACAGAAGAAGTTTCACATCTGGTGGGGGTTTGACCGTCAGACAAAAGGGAGGACTTTAGTGAGGCATTAAATGTAGATAATGGATTATCAACAGGGAGAACAGACCTTGGGAGGGTGGGTGTGGGGAGGGACAAGGGGATGATGAGGCATCAAGGGGCACAAAGGCAGCAAAGTCAGACATCTGGGAGGGCAGACATCTAGGGGGGCTCTTGTTCCATCCTTGGGCGGCTGTGCTGATCCCCTGATGCCTCCCAGACATGGCAGTCAAGAGGGGAAATCAAATATTAACTGGTTCCTGCTCCCAACCTGCATGAAGAAAAAGAAGCAGGAGGGAGACTGGTGGAGCCAGAAGAACAGTAGGAAGCCATGCAGAAGCCAAACACTAAATTATTAGTGAGCATGAGTAGCAAAGCTTTCAAAGGCAGCTTTGACAGAGACACTAACAAAATCCCCAGGGTAAACAAGAGCCTTTGTTAAAATTAGTGTAAGACCTATGTAGCAGCTTTGGTAGATTCAAAGAGCAGCCCTGGGATGGAAGAAGGTGAGCAGGAAGAAGCCAGGAGAAAACGAAGTGCCTGGAAATAGCAGCAGGGAGACCTAGCGGAGCTGAACAAATCCAGGGAGGAGAAAGATTTGCAGTTAATTATGCTCCATCCTGCCCAGCAACCCCCAGCCTGGAGCAGGACCCCAGGCACGTGGCAGGCCCAGAGCCAAAGCCAGCAGCCTGGACAGCAGGTGCTAGGAAGCCGTGCCCAGAGGAGCAGCACCATTGGCAAAAATCAGCTCATCTGGAGCACCTGGAGCAGCGGGGCTGGAGCATCAGCAAAGGCTCTGCGTGTCTGTCCTGGGCAGGTGGGGCCCGAAGCCTGGCTCTGTGTCTGTCCAGGATCAATCCTGACAGGGGTCCCACGGCAGCCCTGCCTCCCCTTCCTTTGCGCCTCGTGAGTCAGGGCCCTCGTGGACACCCACTGTCCCTCTGGCAGCCCGGGGAAATGGGTGGTGGCTTGGCACCCCAGGAGCCTCCGAGTGTGGGAGAGCACAGAGAGGGCCCTGTACAGACCAAAAATGGGAAAGCAGGAGCCAGAGCCAGGAGCCCTGGGGCATGGGAAGGGCAGACTGGGGAGCACACACCATGGGCAATAGATTGCTTTCTGCCTGCAGACCTTCTCCTTGCCTCTGACACTGTAATAAGGACTCAGAGTGGGAGGGAGGCTCTTAAATACCCAACAGGAAGGGAAGGCCCTCTGGAACAACCTGAACTGCTGGTTATTTGGAATTTCCAGTATTGCCTTAGAGACATCTTTGGGATCATGGCATTGCAATTTGTCTCTCCAGTGTGTCCCACAGTGTGAATTCCAAGCAGAGCTGATCCTGTAGCTTCTCAGTCCCCCAGCTGTCAGCAGAATTTTGTGGCAGTAACCTTGTCCCCTCAGGAAACGTTGCTGGAAAGGAAGACATGGAGTGTTGATGGGTGATGGTTGAGGAACTGGGCAGAGGAAGCCATGTCTGCCTAAGGAACAGCCGGGGCTCTCAGGGCACCAATTGTGTCCACACCAGGAGCCCCAGGGACTTGGGGGCAAGGTGGTGAGAAGGGTCAGTCAGCTAAAGTGAGAGGATTTGCTCAAGCTCCATCCCTGGAAGACCCTGCCACAGCCACCGTGTGGGCCTGCGCCCCGCTCTGTCCCCTCTGCTGTCGGCAGAAGCAGCACAATTTAAAAGCAGCTTTGGCTTCACCTCCTCTGAAAGATGGGCCTGGGTCCAAAACCTACTGACGTCAAGAGCAGCCTGGCCCCAGCAGAGCCTGCTTGAGATGGTTTTGGTCTGATGAGAGCTCATCAGTCATAGCAGAGCTCCAGAAACGCCAAACAAAGGGTGGCTCAGCCCGAAGTGTTTGTATGGCCACGTTGCTATAGTGCCCCTGAACCTCGGGGTTTAAACACAGCCATCGTCACAGCAGCCTTGAGAGGGAGGGATGCTTGTCTGGGTCCCAGGCAAGGAAATGGAGGCACAGAGCCATAAATCCCTTGCCTGTGGCTGAAGGAAAGGAGAGCTTGTGGGCTGTGAGCCTTCTGGGGTGCAAGGCAGTGCCTCCCCAGCCTCTCCTGTGCTTGCAAGGGTTGACAAAAGGCCAACCTCCCAGCCTCTGGTATTGCTGAAGCCTCTTTGGTGTCTGTCTGGTCCTTACACAGATGTAGAGAAGCCCACAGGTTGGCAGTACCACAGGATGGAGCAAAAAGGCAGGAGCAATCACAGGAACCATTCCTGTCCTGGGGGACAGGTGCATGGGAGGGGGAACAGCAGTCTGTAAATAAGCTATGGCAGCAGCTGACCAAGTCTGTAGGCTTTCTTTGGAGAAGACCCAAATATGTTGCTTTGAACATCAGGCATGCAGCACACACCAAAGGGAGGCTGCCTGACCTGGCCAGGACGGATGGCTGGAGGACACGGGCAGGGAGCCACGGGCTGTAACAGGAGCTACTGCAACGATCAGGCTGTCTTATTTTGCAGAGATTGGGCTTGCAATGCTAATGCTCTTGGTACCTTTCCAGCAGGGATATGCGGGAGCGTCCGGTGGGTGTGACTCAGCAAAGGCAGAGCTGCAGCAGCGTCCCCAGCCGCGTCCCCAGCCCTGCACCACTGCCTTCATCCCGCCTGCCAGCCTGTCTGGCATGCTCCACCGGGGAAGGCACTCAAGGGGCTGGCAGCAGCCTTGGCCCGGCAGAAGGACTTGAAAAGGTGGGGCCGTGGCAAGGAAAACTCCGATGCATCTAAGAGTGGTGTCAGCCCCATGGGAACCGGGTTTCTGTGAGTGATTACGTTCCCTAAGTGCTTTTGCTGTAAACTGTGTAGGCATACACCCGTGGTCAGAAGTGACCCCAGCTCTTAACAGTGGCTCTGGAAATAAAAGAAAGGTGCAAGGAGAGCAGTGTGTGTGTCCATGCAGGAGTGACAGGGATACAGCTCCCAAGGACACACACACAGATCGAGACAAAAGCCTGTGTGAAGTTGTACAAGCTTCATACAAGCAGTCTCTGATGGCAGAACAGCCATGAATTCTGCCTCAAAATGAGGCGCAGGGGGCGGCTGAGCTGCGCTCGTGGAAGGACAGCGCTCTCCTCTGCCTGTGGCTCATAGAAGAGCAAAGAGCCCTGCACAGCCAGGGCAGCCCTGGGGTTTTTCAGACTGGGTTTTTCTTATTTGGGTTTCTGTCTTATAGGTATCTTCTCTGTATGACAAAAGTCCCGGAGGGAGAAAGCTATTAAAGATATTTCCTATTTGCTGGTTAAGCTGATGGAACTGACAGTCAATAAGTTTTGCTGAAACAGATAGAGGATGAACCCATGGAAAATGTACCATAGGAGGAGGCAGGATGCTGAGGCTTTAACAAAGGCTTTTTATCCAAAATGTCAGCTGGTCATTGAAATTAAGTGGTGTTAATAACAGAACAAACAGAAATACTGGACAGCAAACAGCCTGCTCCAGTCACATCACAGCACTCAGCTCACATCATTATCATTTCTGTAACCACACCATAGGCAAGACTTTTTGCCTCCCTGGGGTATTGAGATAAAGCAAAGATCCACATTCCTAATGCCAAAAAGTAGCTTTATAAAAATACCTACTTCCAGGTCTTTTTATTCAGCATAGGGAGGCAAACACTGGGCATGGGCCCAAATTGTACTTTCCTTTGTGGATCACCTTTAAGAATTGAACAAATGGAGGATCTCAACATTAAAATAGAATATGACTGGAAACTTCATCAGGGATTGGACTCCCCCTGGCATGCCTCCGACCCTCCCTGCCGGCTCTGCTCCCTGGGGCTTGGAGTATCACCAAGCAACATTGTCCAGGAATCCACAGTGGCCACTGGGAGCGGGGTGCAGGCATCCGCTCACCGTGCCGGATGCACTGCACTGCTGAGATACGCCCTGACCTGACCTTTACAGTGATGGGCCTTGGAGGATGAGGAAATCCTGGCCTGGCTGAGGGAAAATCCTTGTGCACAAATAAGCCTTACAAAGCCCCCACTCTGTTGCAAGGTTCCTGCACTGACCATTGCCCCACTGGTAGGCACTATCATTGGGGGAAAGCGAGGATAGGGAGAGAGGGAAGGGGCATGTGGCAAGAGAGCAGCCTTCCCATACCACCTACCTCTTTCTCTATCAGTGATGGGGAAAAGTCTGCTGGTGACACCTGGGGCTGCTGTGTACTTGCTGGGCTCCTGTGCCTGCCAGTGGCTCAGAGAGCAGGGAGCAGACGGCTCCCTCCTGGGCTGCCTTCTCCCTGGTAACTGGAACTCTGCTGAAACAGATCATGGTGGTGTCTCTCCAGGCACTGGAGGCTGAGCTCAGGCTGAGCAGCTGCTTGGAAACCCAAACCACCCCTGTGGGGCTGGAGTGGCTAACTGGTCATCTTCTGGCTGGTACCAGTAGATGTGGTCCCTCCCTGGTGCCATGTCAAGAACATGGCTTTTTCCCTGCAATATTTCAGGACAGACCATTACAAACCAGGATGGAAGGGCTGTTTCTTGCAGCAGGAATTGGGAAGAAAGGTCTTTTCCCTCACAGGTGACAGTGGTGGGAAATGGTCCAAGGGCAGTGGCTCTTTAGAAACCTGTGGGAGGGGGCTTGGTGGACTGCCCCCTGCCTCAGCTTTTTTCTACCTTCTTCATCTATGCTGCAGTAGCAACCATAACCCTCAGCTTAAATCCCAGCAGGTAGGATTATACCATCCTGAAGCTGGGGAAAGCAGGGCAGTGAGAGGGGAGAGACCTGCCTGGAGCCCCAGTGCAGTGGACATCTGTCCTTCCACCAATCCCCACTGCCATGCACCCCCATGTCCCCTTGCAGGCTGTGCAGGGATGTGCAAGGATGCATTTCCTCGATTTTCTCTCTGCCTTCTGCCTGTAACTCCAGCACCAGCCTCCTCTCCTCCTTGGCCTACCCTCCTCTTACCACCCTCTCTGATTTTCATCCTAGGGCTGGACAAACCACACACCTCCTGCCCTTACTTGCAGCTGTGGCTTCAGTGTGCTTATATCCAGACCACACGGTAAATAAATCCTGGACGTATCCAGATTTATAACTTAATGGTCTGGCAGTAAAAAGTTATTTCCCTTTTCAGCCCTTTTGCAATAGGCTTGCCCCTCCTCTCCTCATTTATTTGTTACTATGAATATTTGATGGCTGACTATAATAAGAAGTTTAAATACATAAATTCATTCTCTGGTACAGGCACACTGGCTGCCCTGCTGTTGCCAGGGAGTTGTGTGCCAGCCTGGGACTTGGGAGGTCTGGGGAGGCTGTGCAGGCCACTAAGGTTTCAAGGAGAGCTCACATGCTGGCATGGGCTGTGGGGTGAGACCTTGCAAAGGCTGGGGCAGTGACTGGGCTTTAGGAAGGCTTGGTGAGGACAGGAGGTGGCACTGCTCCCATGGTCATCCCTGTTGCTGCCTTCACCCCTTGGTGACTCTTCCTTTCCCTCCTCAGCTCCCCTGTCCTGACTGTGTCCCAATCCATGTGGGGAGCACACTTCTCACCTATCACCCTGTGGGGGAACAAGGGCCTTCATCCCTGTACAACAGGTCAGCCAGCAGAAAGAAAACACATGCTACGTTTGCGCAGAGGATATTAGTCTGTGGGAGGAAGGGAAGAGCTGCCTTGTTTCTCACGCAGGCTGGCTGCCAGCTCTGCAGAGAGCTGGTCAGGGCTATGGCCTTGCATTGGGGCTGGCTGGCTCTGAAACCCACCGTGAGCCACAAGAACAAAAGACCTGCAGTCCCTGTTCCTCGCTGGCTCAGCAGCTTGTGTGCCCAGGTTTGCACAGATGTTTTCTGTTGGCAGGTCCAGCCCGCTCGGGCATGGCCCGTGTAACACATCTCTCAGCAGTTCCACCACGTTTTCTCCCCCCCCTTGGCCAGGCACCTGTCAAGCCCAGACAGCCCCTGCAGAGCAACACAAGCCCATCCTGAATTCAGCCACGCGCTGTGCATGGAGGTAGGTTTCAATGAGACCTAAGAGCACCCAGCTGACTCCATCCAGATTCACTGTCAGCACCTAGGAAAAAAACACCACGTCAAATTGGTGGGAATTCAGCTTGGTTTTTTGTCTTCCACCTACCAGGGGTGAGGAGTGAAGCCACCCAACCTGTCCTGCCCAAAGAAACCTACCCTTGCTCTTGCTCCACTCCACAAAGACAGCGCAGGCACGAGGAGTGTGGCAATGCTGACAGCCATCCCTCCCACCACTACCGGGAAAACAGAGCTTGTGGCCAAAACAACGGGAGGAAAATGCCCTCTGGATTGGCAACTCCTGCACACCTCCTACCACCCTGTGTTGCTATAATTTGTTGGAGGTCAGGAGGACCTGCAGTAGCCCAGCCTGTCCCTCTGCATGGGGACTTGCAGCTCATGTCGCTGCTGCCTGCCCCAAGCATGGCATGGAGGCTTCCAGGTCATAAATAATTCAAGAGCAGTGGAGAGGATTTCTTCCCCCCTTCCTCCCTTCCCTGGCTTATAACAAATGTTAATTTAATCAATCGGCAGTAAATCTGGCTGGTTGCTGACTCACGACAGATGGTGCCCCTGCGGGCTGTAGCAGCAGCTTCCCTCCCTCCTTTGGAGATGAACAATGCGGGAGCCGTTTCCTTGCTTTTCACCTTTTCCCTCTTTGCCTTCACTTGGTACCAAACAGACACGACTGCAAAATATGTCAGAGGCTGCAGGCAGAGGTGCTGAGCTGGCAACAGGAAGCCATGGCTGCTGGAGAGTGGCTTGTACACAGCCCTGGCTGGACGTTTATTTGGGGCTAACAAGGCCACAAGGTTCACAGGGCTCAAAGGGGCAGCACTGGCACCGCCGCCGGTATTTGCCAGCACCAAGAGGCTGTTGCAATATTAGAAGCCCAGCAGAAGTTGTTATCCAGGTGCAGAGCGATTCACTGTGCTCGTGACCATGTGCTTCTGACACTGTGGGAGCAGAGTCCTGACAGGGATCTACCCCCAAAGCCCCCCACCCCTCTCTTCATCCATCACAGCCCCAGATGGGAAGTGAGAGCAGGGCAAGGCTTCCAAGGGCACCAAGGCTTTTGGGAGTGTGGTGCAGGCAAGGGGATTGATTTTAAGAGAAATCAATTACTTTCTGGTCATCACATGTGCTGGTGTGCTGGTGATGTTGGTGTCTGCTCACCTAATACAGGTCGTACTCCATTGTCTGGTTGAGGAGGTTGTTTAGAAACGGGAGAGAAACAAATCTCCCCATCATGGTCCTGGCATCAACACACAGCTACCTGAGGGTTTTATTCTCTTGGGCTGACAGAAAGAGGAAAGCAGCTAGACAAAACTGTCTGGAAACAAATAAAAAGTACCAATTACTGCTAAAACAAGCTCACATTTTTGCACTTTTATCAATCTCTGGTAATGTTTTGACCTGTGTAACAGCAGGACAAGGAGGATGTGACGAGACCAAATTGGAAATTGTATGTTGAAATGTTCCCCTAAATGAAAATTGGCTTACAATGAAATGGATTTTTTTCTGCTTCAACATGTCCATTTTTGCTTACAAAAAATCAATGACAGCTTAAAAAAATTAAAACATTTCTTCGAAAGTTTAATGGGGAAGAAAAAAAGGAAAAGCCTGTCCATGATGAATGTACCATTTTCATCAGATAAAACCTATTAAGATGAGCTAGAAAGCTTTTACTTAGTGGGTTAAAGAAAAAATTACTCCAGTGGCCTTTTTTTTGCTGAGATCAAGAGCAGTATGTTTAATATCTGTTACAGCCTCTGTCAGGAGACTACCTGCTGCCTTGGCAGTGGATGCAGTCAATTATCTAATAGGTCCTTCCCACAGTGGTGCATCAGGTTGCCTCCATGCTGCCAGGGCTGGGGGGACAAAAATGAGGGTTCTAGTGTAGCCTCCCCAGGTGTGAAGAAATGGGGGGGCTCTGTCGGGGGCCCTGCAGGGTGCTGCTCCCCCAGCACTGTTGTTTCCCTCAAGGAGGACCAAGACCTAGTTTTGAAATGTGCACTGGGAACCAGCTGCAGGCGGGAGCACCTGACATTGGGGTTTCCTGAAAAACAAGTGGCGAGTGCCCAGCTCTCAGTGGGGGGCTTGGCCTTGGCTGGTTTTAGAGTCCTCCTACACCTCTTGGTTAGAGGAAAAGACCTTTATTCTTCGTCTGTTGTTCCATGTTTCCTCTCCTCATGGTGCCACACACCTGCTCACCATTTTTTGCAGGCTTATTTCTGACATGCATTTGCTGCTTCAGCCTAGGTCGGGTGTCTCCCACAGATGCACAGCAGAAACCTCCACTCCTGGCCTTGATTTTCCCTCTGTATTGGTTCTCATCTCCCTGGGAAAGGGATGGTGTCTTTCACATCTCAAATGCCATCCAGACCAGGACCAGCAGATAATTAATAATGGAAAACAACACCAAGACCGTTCCTTGGATGCCACTTACCCTGAAATGGGAAGCAGACGACGGCTGTGAATCAGCAGCACTTGCTGTGGAGAGTGCTCTTTCAATACATTGATTTCGTGTTGCACAGCTCCCTGAAGAGTGTGCGGGGTTTGCTCACAAAGCTTTGATTTGGCTAATCAGCAGGATTATCTGCTGCGGCGTGTCTCGGGGCTCTTGGAAATGAAAGGAATTATAAAAGTATATTAATATATTACAACGTCTACTTGTCAGTGGCTCCTGCCCAGCACGGGCCCTGGCACCCGCCACAGGGGAAGCTGGCAGAGCTCCCAGCACCTCCAGCCTCTCCCTCCTTCCCTGAAGAGTCCCTGTCCACACTCTGCCCTGGGGTGAGACTGCTGCTGCAATCCCATTTATTATCACTCTTACTGCTACCTGGAGTGTTTCTCTTCCTAGCTATAGGAGGAATAAATGTCCCTTCCTTGAAGAGTCCTGTGTCAGTGCCAGCAAACAATAGGATAATCCAGGTAATGAGAAGGAATATTCAGACTTCTGGTTCTAGTTTGGTTTTTTTGGGGTTTCTCTATGTGACTTGAACTTCTGCATCACTCCCATTAGGGCACATCAGAATACCACCATCCCAGTTTGCATGACAGGGACATCAATGGGTTTTCCCTGTCCCTGTCCAGCTGATTATCAGCCTGTTTTGTTTTTTTTTTTTTTTTAAGGAAGCCCCAATCTGAGCTCCAGAACATGGTTTAATGCATTTTAAATTGTCTGGTACTTACAGCTGGTGTCTCTGTCCTCCAGCAAGGTTTCCAGAGCACATGTCACCCACTGAAGCAACATGTCTTTTCTACCCCAATGTGTGGCCCTGGTGTTGTAGAGTAACTAATGCCTTCCCCAAGGAGTCAAACGGCTCTTGAGGCAAAATACACATAACGTGATTTCTGTATGATTTTTAAAACCTGCTTTTTAAACCTTGTGGAAACCTTGAATTTCTACTAGACCATGATGCTCTGGAGGGGAGCTGCATGGCAATTAAAATGCTACCGTTGTTCTGTTTCAATTAGAGGTCCTCTTAATTGCCAAGTCTTCAAGGTTTTTAAACTAGCCTCTGGTGAAAGACTGCAGCAGCGTGTGGAGATAGATTGTGTTCACATGTCATCTTGCACCAGCAGCCTTCGGAAAAGCTACTCCTCTGCAACCACATCGGGCTATCACGGCTTGCTTCTTTATTTCTTTTGTCACTGTTGTTCATTACCAAAGAGCTCGGCTGCTGTTCAACAAAGCACTTAAGGCCTTGCTTCATTTGCAGTGAAGTCAATTCCCTTTTGCGGTGCTGCAGCACGTCTACATTAAGGGTTTGTGTGGAAAGAACATGGGATCGCGGCTCTGTCACTCCTCCAGTCTCGGCAAGCTGGAAGTGATGCTTTACCTCCCAAAGCACTGCAGAGAGCAGGACTGATTAAAAAAAAAGCCTGCATATTCCACATGTATTCTCCAAAACACACCTATTTATTTGAATTTGTTCCTATTCAGAATTAGCATGGGGGTTTCCATACAGATTCTTATGTTCATTTGACTGGGTAAGGAACAGTATTGTGGTCTCTTCCCAAAACTTTGTTTAACTATTGTCCTTCCTTTTCTTGGCCATTCCCGCTGTCCTCAGTGCACCATTTCTAAAGGGGCATGCATCTTCGGGGGATGCATTGTGGGATAAAAAGGAGCTGGACTGCTATGGCTGATTAGAAGAAAATTATTTCCACATGCACAGAGGTTGCTGCTCGCCTGCGAAGGGGATATGGAAAGGAATCAGTGCAGAGATCCTTAAAGCTTATGGCACACAGGGAGAAACAGTGTGGGAGGAAGAGGAAGGAAGTTTGCAGAGATGAGTTTGGGGAGGCTGATTTAAATAAATCCCACAGAAGGGTTTTCTCACAGGAAATATATTTATTGGATCAAGAAGGCAATAAACCAAGCAGATGATCCTTACTGAGGATTCTGTGCTCGGGGGGAGCGGGGCCAAAGGCAGCCATGATGACAACATGGGTGACCTCAGTGACGATTTGCTGTGAGTGACACGCTGAAGTTTTACATGCTTCTCAGAAGCCCTGTCACTCAGCCACTCTCCTTGCTATAAAAAAGGTTAATTGATGCAAACCACATTTTTTCCACCAGCATGTGCCAAAGCAGCCAGTGTATTGTACACACACAAAACAACAACCAGGCTTTCACATGGCTTGAATTAGATGGATGACAAGAGCTACCAGGGGGAGTCAATTAAGCTGCAACCTTGGAGTCAAACTTGCAGATTTTATAACAGTGCCTAGTAAATAATGGGTACTTGCACATCTCCTTTCACTAAGAGGCACTAGCATATGTCTTTGAATATGTTCTCCTGGTAATTGCACAGGGAGCATACACATTTGGTCCTGTTGTCTACCATGAATAATGCATAGCGAAGAGGGGGGAGCTGAAAGTGCCAAGCTGCTTGGTTTAGATGGACTTTTTTATCATTGTTATTTAGATGTCACAGCCATTCTCCTAAAGAATTGTTCGCCTCCTTTGTCGCTGCAAAAGTGGGCTTATTTAGGGGGGAAACAAAAAAAATGAACCGTGGACTAAAGCTAATCTGAGATTATCCATGCAAATTGGCAGCTGAGATTCAGATGTGAAAATCTAGCCCTGATAAAAATGACTAAGAGGATTTCTGCTGAATTTCGTTTTTCTCCTGACTCACTAATCCATGCTGGGGGAAAATCCTCCTGTCCAGTCTTGTTTAGGTGAAATAACATTAATAATGTTGAGCTGAGGACGGCAGGCATCGGGATCCATTTTAAGCGCGTGCTGCACTGCTGTTGCACTGCTCACAAAGCACAGGCTTTGCTTCTCCCCTCAGTATTCCCCACATTTGCCTTAAATCAAAAAGGTTAGTCAGCACAGCCGGCTCCTTTGCTTTCAACCTGCTGGGGTTTTTTTTCTTAAAACTCCCACTCAGAAGGCAGAGTCAATTCAAAACCCAGGAAGCCTAAAGGCTAAGCAAGCTGCCCAGGGATAATAGAAAGAGTATGTGTTTTCAGGCTGAGGTTTGAATATCTTGTAGGAGCCAGAGCTCCAGCTGTGTCTGGATTGTACCTTCGCAGTATTATCACGCAACGGGAGCATCTTTTGGAGACGTCGCCATGCTGGCTCTGCCTGGCGCCAGCAGCCACGGCAGCAAGGAAGCAGCAATACTCCCTGCCATGCAGGCAGTTTGGGTTGCCATTTCCAAGGAAAATTTGTTTAAAATCCAGCTTGACACTTAGGTATTTACTGTACAACATTTTGCATCGTTCTCAATGCAATACGAGAGTCACCTCCCGCAGCGGTGGCTGAACCTGCGCGATGCATTTACAGCAGCCGAGGTGAGGCTGCACGTGCCGCCGCTGCTGCATGCAGTGTGTGATTGCTTGTCCCTTGTAACCACCTTTAACTGCTTTGTTACAGCACGTGCCATAAAAAATTGCTTGCTTCAGTTCAGTTAAGCTAAAGTAGACTGTTACTTATTAATATCAAGAGCTATATTTTTTTTCCTGTGACAAACATGCTTGAAGCCCTCCGGGGATCCTGAGCAGCGTGTGCCGAGGTGCAGCTCCCAATGGGGTTTCACTCAGGGCTTAGGATAAATACACAACAGCAGCTCTAACTCCTGAAATGTTGCTTAAGCCAGCTCAGCACACAGGGGTGCCGGACCTTCCCTTGGAACATGACTGAGGATGCCATGCAGTTCTTGTGTGGGCAGGACTGTCACATAAATAGTCCTTATCACAGGACCTGGTGGCTGACCGTGGAGGGAGGGAAGGATGCTGTCAACAAACACCACCTGATCACCCAAGTAGGGTGGCCATGCAATGCCATAGCTCCAGGACACCTGCCCTGGTGTGGGGCTGGGAGCAAGGGCCAGGGCAGCCTCCTTAGATCACCACCAAACCTCCTTGGATATCCATCCCAGCCTTGTGGTACAGGGGCTGGAGAGGAAGGAAACAGAAATTTGTGTATGGTTTGTTGTATTTTTCAAGGGATTTTGGGTCCACTTGCTTTTAGTTTCATTAAAATCCCAGATATTTGGACGTGTTCCATGGCTGACTGAAAAATGAGGGGGCTGGAAAGGATTATGTGTAAAAGTTGTCAACATATTCCTCTTCCCACACTCTACGCTTCCCCAAAGTGCCCCAAAAACTCCAAAAATGTCAATCAATATTAATTAGCCCATCAGACACAAGTGAGAAAATGCAAGCCCGTGAGCCGGCACGTCCCCCCTCCCGCGAGTGCGCCGCGGAGCCGCCGGGTATCGTGCCAGCCTCGCAGCCTCGCCGGGGGCGTGGGAGGATTTGGACGCGGCAGCAGCCTCAGTGCCAGCTCTGGGCACCAGCAGCTCTGGCAATGACAGCCATTTCTTCAGATTCCCGTGGCCCGCAGGGATGTGGAGGCTGCAGGGCACACGGCCCCAGGGACCCGCTCCTGCGGGGACCCCCAGGAGTGGCCTTGCGGCCAGGTGGCTGGAGGAGGGTGACAACTCCCCACCCTGCAGCTCGTTCCCCTGCGTGCCTGGGGATCCAGGGGATGTGGCCTGGAAGGCAACGTTAGCATCCAGACAAAGCTACGGTCAGGATACCGTAGCTTGGATACCCTCGAAATGCCAGTGCTGTGTCTCACCTGCTCCCGTAAGCACAGCTATTGATGCAGCAGCATTTTTTAATCCCACAAGTGAGCTACATTTCAGGAAAAGCTTAGAAAGAGCTGCTGAGGCTTGTGCCAAAGACATTTGGGAAGAGCTTTCTATCCCCCCACGTCCCCATGCTCGGCTGACGAGCACAGACCCCACCACTTGCTATTAATCACACATTGGTAGCACCTGGCTCCAGTACAGGGTTTTTTTCCTCTGAAGAAATTCCTCTGAACTAATGAATGCCATTTAGCTAGAGTGTGTCAGAGGCCTGAATGTAACCAGGAGAGCTCCCTGGGCAGAGGGGCTTTCTTTCAGGGTTCAAAGTCCCCTTGATGTGTTTTAACCCTTAGATGCCTGGAAAAGATCTGTGTTTTCTGTAGGAAAACTGCCATTTTACTGTCATCACTAGATTTATGAACACATAAAAAAGATCCCACGTTACAAGTTCAGCACTTAGAATGGTCACCTTTTACCTGGAGTAAAATGCCTTTAGTCCTCCTCTGTCATTTCACTTTGTACTCTTACTGTGACTCTGTTCAGTTCTGGTGGGGGCTTTACTCAGCTGCAAGGGGACCCAGAGGTTCCAGTTTCTGGTAGATGTAAGCAGCTAAAACCACCCTGTTTCCCAAACAAAAGCTGTCATGCACGCACATGAGCCCATCCCTACACGCAGCCATGCTGCAAATGATGCAACCACTGCTGGAAATGCATCAGGGTCCCAGAGGGAGCCACTGGGGACTGGTGCTCCTGGAGGCTGTCAGCTCCTGCTCTCCATAGCAGCAAGATACTGCGGTCAGATCACCATGTGTGGGGGATGTCACAAAATCAGGACAAGCAGCATAGCTAGTGGAAAACTGATATATTTCACTTTGAGGACTCAGAGAAGATTTTTATGAGATTTTAATTACCCCGTGGTTTAATTATTGATTGATCGGTCCCCCAGTGAAGCAAGATTGCCAAAAAGGAGGTTTCAGGACAGAGTAAAGCCCATCTGTGTCTCTGTGGTTGTTAGTTGCTCTAGGCACATTCAGTAGGGCTGTCCCTGTGCACTAAAATGCAGGCAGTACGGAAAGGAGCCTGGTTCTTTATGAGATACTCTGGGGACACGGCCGGGGCTGTGCCGGGGGCTGCTGGAGAGGCTGGGCACCACGTGCAGCTACATGCCTGCAGCCAGGATGCTGCACGGAGCAGAGGAGCGCTGCACACCTGTGCCCGGCAGACAGTGCCCAGGACAGACAGATGGACAGATGGATGCTCATGTACGGCATCCCAAAATCTCTCTGTCCTGCAGCAGTAAAAGCAGCAGGAGGACTTGTGCTCTGGCAAGGGAAAGACTGTCCTGTAACAGCCCGTTTTGGCCCTGATGTGGAAAGATGGGAGGCACTGGTTTATTTGCTCCCAATCCCCTCAAATACCCCCAGCCTTCCCTCCTCTGGGGGCAGCACTGCCTGGCAGAGTCTGCACCGCTGGGCTGCACTCTGTACCCTGAGGGTGCTGGGCCACCCCCTGCCCTGCAGCTCCTCCCTGCAAACAGGGAGGCATGCGCTTCATTTTAGTGGCACAAGGAGTCCCACAGGGGCTAATTATAACTCCTAGGATTTTATCAACAATTAGCTCAGCACGGATGGTCACATATCTGCACAGTGCCAGCTGTTGTTATCGGCTGGGTTGGTAATAATGCTGGCTCCTAATTTTCCCAAGTATTCCCCATCTCGAAGCCTTGCTTTTGGTTACCCACAAGGTTGCCAAACTCTTAACCATTTAGACAGACATTCTCCGTCCCAAGAATCTGCCTACAAGGAGGTTTTATTTATGTCTAGAAAGATTTCATTCAGGCTCAGACAAAGAGGCTCTGGGCTTTCCGTACTTTGGCAACGGGATACTTTGCAAATGTGATTTTTAGAGTACATAGCTGATGTAACTCACTGCTGAGCAATCTCAGGAGTCAGAGGAACTTTGTGACAGGGCAGGAGGTAGTCAAAGGAAGCAGTGTCAGGAAGCATCGTGGCTTCTGGCTTGCTGCTTCTCTCTGAAGCCACCAGCACTGGAGGTTTGCTGCCATTAATCTCTAATGTCTGGCTGCTTTTTTTCCAGCCCAGCCTATACTGAGAGCAACCCAGCCCAGCAGTTCAGTGTTCATCTCTCAGGGGTCTAATGCAGGAGGAAATGCTGGCAAGGAAGCAATGAGGCACATGGGCACCACAGGAGATATGCTGCAAAGCCCAGCACTGCTGGGGCAGAGTGGCTCCAATGTATCCCTAGGGAAACTGCCTCCCCTGAAAGGGTCAGGAGTATTTGGACTGAGCAGAGATGAAGGGCAGCGCATTTCTTGGCGCCACATCACTGCAAGCACCTCCAGGGAGCAAAGGGGTGAAGATGCAGGGAAAATTGGGAAAGGAAGGGGAAGAATTGATGAGGAGAGCTAGCAAGGAATGAAAGGACAGGGTGGAGACAGAGGGCTGGCAGGATGATTAGCACCAGATGGCAGGTATCAATTATTTACCATTTATGTACAATAAAAAAATACAATTTAAAGATGGGAAGAGCATGAAACAAGCTCAATAGCAATTCAAAAGCATATGGAAATAAAATGCAGCAAATTAAGGGGTTGTAATAAATGTGCATCGCTGGTTGTAATGCCCCTGAAAGAATTATAAATGTGAAGCCTTTGTGAATTACACTTAAAAATAAATGTAACATAAAAAAGAAATTAGGTACACAAATAACTTTACATTCAGGCATTTATAAAATAAAATCTGTTTGCAGCAGCTAATTAGGAAAAAGGCTCTAATGAGACTCACTCTTCTTTACCTTAGAGACAAGGCTGAAATGTTAAAAGTGGATATAGGTATGGTGGGTGCCATTAAAAACTCAACTTCCCTAACTTTCCAGTCATTTCAGAGATGAGCTATCTCTTTTCCAAAGATGGGAGCTGGAATTGCAGTGCCATTAAAGCTCCACTGTATCTGGAGAGGCCATCTGTACCTCCCTGCAGATGCCCCGATGCCAGCACCGCCTTCCTGTAGCATTGCCACTATTACTCAGTTGCTGGATCAATAAATTAACATTGACTAGTGGGAAAAGATATGACTACGATGAGCTTGAAATGTGCAACTCCCAGTGAAGATCCTGTGTTGCTGTAAGTGGTATTTTTTGGTTTACCACAGGATGGGTACTGCTGGAGCTAGCAGAATAATCTTAGTGCAGTGAGCAGGGCCAGTGTCACCTGAGTCATGCACTTTGTGTGAAACAGTATGTCAGAAACAAAACGAGGTCAAAGCAGATTACTGCTTTCTAGTGGACTAGAAATATTCCATCAAAATATCATTAAACTGATCACTTCTCACAGAGCATTTGCTTTTCACTAGGCAATGCTTTCCAACAACTGTACAATGAAGGCAAATCAGCAGCGTTCTTTGCTTTGGTGCCCTCCCCTCCAGATTATTGGCAACCACTTTGAAGTTTTCCACAACTGATGTTTCACTGGGCAGAAGCCTGGGGAAGGTTTGTTCTGCATTTAAATTGCATTTTCCATTTTTCTTTCCTAAAGAGCACAGGTAGCAAAGGAAGCAACTGCCAAAAGGGGCCAGAGTCATGTCCTGAAGTTTTTGGTGTGGAAAATCATTTGGAGGGAAGGGTTGTCCCACAGAGGCTGTGGGCAGTGGTGCTGATGGGCAGGATGATGGGCAGAGTGGATGCTCCCAGCCTGGAGAAGCTTTGCCAGGTGAGATGGCAGTGGCTGGGCTGCAGGACAATGGTGTGGGCCACAGCCCATGTGGCTGGAACAGAGAGACACCACTTGCCCTAAAATTCTTGCATTCGCCTCGCACACCAGCATCACTTCCATATTTTTAAATATTTAATCTATGCAGCCTGGTTGCCATGGGAACCCTCATGTAGAAATCTGGACTTTGGGTTAATCAGAAGGGTCCTTCTCATGGCTGGACAGGAGCTGGGCTTCCCCCCCGTGCGGTGCCAGCACCATTCCCTTCAGGGGGGTCCGCTCTGCCCTGCTAGAGGGCATTTTAGTATTAGCCTCTAATACACTGTCACCTGAGCTTTGGGGAATCCTCTCCCTAACACTGGTAATTCCTACTGGAAGCCCTGGGCTGCCCCAGAGTACTCACTGTGGAGAAAGCTCTTTTCAAGAAGCAGCCTAAGAAATATCTGTGCCACCTGGTCAGACACACCTCTGGTTCCCACTGCACACAGTGCCAAGCAAGAGAACAGAGACCACAAGCAGCCTGCTGGGAGAAAAGGGCTCTGAATTCTCATGATGGGCTCATTTCAACACCTCTGTAAGCAGCAGGGACTTGGGCTGAGAACACAGGATAAAGCACACAGGTTATCAGCAGAGTTCAGACTCTCCAATTTGGCCAATACAAACCAGTGTGTGTGAAAAGACAAAGCCCACTTGGGAATTTCATAACCCTTTCACAGATCACCTTTTCATCTTTATTTTCTGGTTTGTGGTGTAAAGTGCTCAGCCTGCTGCACAGCACGAGCAGCAGCACCTCCTGCACATTGGCAATGAGATGCTTGCCTCAACTTGGGTCCTCTCCAGCAGACTACTACTCCCACAATTCATCCTCCAGCCGAGCTACTGGGAACCACAGTCTGACCAAAGTACAGACTTCTCATCTCATACAATTGTCCCAGTTACTCCTCAAAAGGTCCATCAGCCACAGGAGTTGTCCAAGAGTGGGAGATGCTGGCAGAAACCCAGTACTGACCTTGGCTACAGTGCCTGGGCACAGGGTTTCACAGAACAGAAACCAGCAGGACACAGAGCTTTACTGCTCATAATGACCAGGAAGTGTTAGTCGGGTCATCCTTATGGCCTCATCCAAAGCTTTCCATCTGGCATGAAGTATTTCACATTATTAACCTTTAAGTGGGAGCAAATGAGTGGGCCCTGGTCTGCTTTCCTGGCCACTTTTCCCTAGTGTCACCCAGGAAAGACAAGGTGTGACCTGTCACCCCTGTGCCCAAGCCCTGACAGTGGTGAGAAGGAGAGGGATCCCTCTGCACAGTCAGCACTGCTCTTCCTACCTTCTATTTTTAGATGCCTCCTCCCACTCTTGTTTAAATATATTACCTAGATCTCTAATATTTGCCAGCTGGGGGTAGTTACACTGGTTCCTAAGGTGCCTGCAGCATTTACATGAAATTAGGCAATGGAAGAAAACCATCTCAGCAATTACGTGAGAGGTGATGGTGAGCCAAAAAGAATAATGTATGCAAAAGGTGTGCTCTCCTGCCAACAAATTAGGGTTAAATTACAGAGGCCAAGAACCTTCAAATAACTTAAACGTTGTATTACAAATTTAGTTTCAATTAATGAATTAAATAGGAAAACAAGCTTCTTGCCTAGCAGCTACCATAGGAAGTAAACAGCAATGACCTTCTCTCCTGTCACCAAATTACTAAGTTAATAAAAAACACAAATTAAGCAAATTTCCTCAGCACTTGCACTCTCAGCCCTCCTCTGCTCTGAATGGGCCCAGGTGCTGGGGCAGGCCAGTGGGGGGTGGATGCCACACAAGCCTCTCCCAGCTCCTCTGCAGCCCTGTCTGAGCCTAATGTTTATTCTCTAACCTCTGTCTCCCAGCCAGGGCCAAGACCCAGCCGTGCTTCAGCTCTGCTATGGCCACTTGCAAGCACTGTGTCTGCAGGGGCCGGCCAGAGCATCCCCCCAGCTTGGGTGCTGTGACCAGTGGGAGCAGGTCCGCCCTGCCACGTCCCCTACGACAGTGTTTCAGCAAACAACTCGCTGCTGACTGCCCTTTTTTATTACTTTACAGCACAGTTTTTCCTCAAATTTTATGGCATTTCATTAGAGCCGCCAGAAGGTGATACTGCCCCCTTTCCAGAAGTGAAATAAATTCAAGTTTTATCGCTTCTGGAAATGCTGGAACAGCTGTCAGGACATTTGATGGATTTTCTCAATTACAGGACTTGTGGAGCTTTTTATACTTACATCCGCACCCAAGTCTAATACACTGTAGGAGATGTTTGTTCCCCCCGTTATCTCTTTGCATCTCCCTCCCTAATAATGGTCAACTTGTTATTTTTCTCTTAATTCCTTTCTTTACTGTAACCTTTTTGTTTCTCCACAGTAATCATCTAGTGTTTTCCTTCTTTACTTCCCAATAACATTTAGCTACTCCATGCAAGCAGGCAGTGACCCCACTGCTTGGTGAGTGCCCCCGTGGCAGCTTAATCAAAAGAGCACTTCCCCCCAGTCCTAGCAGCTTTCAGGTTGGATGTCATAGGGATGGGCTGAGCAAGGAGAACTGACTCCTCTGTTCTGTCCTGTGCCTTCTGGGCACAATTTCCTTGGAAATAAAGCCCCTCTCTACCTCCTCACTGATTTTGGAGCTTCCCAGTGCAGGCAAAACCCCACATGCAGGGACCCATCACCATTCGCAGGTGCCCCTGTCTGGGAGTGCAGGAGAAGGCCCACAGCTGTCTCCAGCTCCTGAAGACAATCCCTGACAGATGAATGCTCATTTCCCAGGGCTCCCAAGGGAGCCCTTCTCATCTGGGCTGCTCCACGGACTGTTTTCCAAGTGATCTATAGGAAATAATTTCTCAGGCTCTTCTCCACCCTGTCATGTACCTGACAGGCTGTATCAGTTCACATGCCACCATGAACAGATCCCATACTGATGGAGGCATTATCTCCTTGTTGCATCTTTCAGTGAGGATGCACCGCCTAGATCTAGGAATTGATGGAGACGTATTTTTGTCAGGGTAAAATTATCTCAGCTCACCAACAAAGTGCACAAGGATGCCAAATTGCACCTTTCCCTTCTTTCTGTCTGTGATGCAAAATGGAGCAACAGCTCAAGGTCTGAAGCTTCCCGAGGCAATGCGCAGCACAGGGCTTGGGACAGGAATGTCCCCTATGAGCATCCTCCCTCCAAAATGGGGAGAGTGCTGGGGGCAACAAAAGACTGCTACTGCTTTGAGTCACTTAAAGTAAGCACCTTAAATCCATGCCTTCCTCTGAGGCACAGGGAGAGGAAATCCTGCAGAAACAAGTGCCCCAGCACTGTGTATACTGCTAGAAAGAGTTGCAACAGTAAAAAACAACACATTTGTTTTGAGGTTTGAGAAGATGGAGGCAGCCAGGAAGCAGGATGAGGTGATGAGGACTCCTCTTGCTGTAGGAGCAGGAGTGAAATAGAGTTGAGATGAAGACACAGCCCAACTTAGAGGAGCACATGTACCCTCTCATTGCCAAGATCAGGCATCACCTGGGTTTCCACCTTCCCCCCCATCCCCTGCCATCCTGCCCAAGAGAAGTGACAGAGAGATATGAAGAAGTGGTTCCATGCAGAACACCACAGATTTGCAGGAAATTTCCACAAACCAAGGTGTGATCCCAGATTTATTCAAATTAGAACAATTACGGCAATTAAAGGCAAAGAAGTGCTTGGGGAAGGGGGGAATCTACTACCAAACAGACTTGCTATTACAGTCTATCAAATTGACACAAAAAAGATTAAAAAGCTGATTTACATTAAAAAAAAAAAAAAGGAATAACAAAAAGACTAGCATTCCTTAAAATAGATAACGCATCCTGCTGAGAAAATCCACTCCACACATAAAAGAGAAGCAAAGGTGATTACATATAACAAAACTAATCTTCTCTGTTGCTTTAATCACCTCAGACCATTTCACCTGCTTATTTGGAAACTGTAAACCCAAGGAAAAAATTATTGTGACGATGTCCTCATTTCCATTGCTGTGCTCGAATGGGCTTGTTTTCCTAGACATCCATCCCCAGTGTCTTTAACAACAGCCATTGCTCCGCAAGATAAATGTTTGCTTAAGACTCTTCTGTAGTTAATACATATATTCATGACTCGAGCATAATGCAGCAAGGTAAGAGGGTACCAGGAAACCACGAATGACCCACCAGGGTCATGGCAGGAGTCTGTCTGTCCTACTGCTGCACAGCCAGTGGTAAATTTTCCCCAGAACAAAATTGCCAAGAACAGGAATACCTCAGCTGGCTGCAGGGACCTTAACATACTTCATCCACAGAAGTGAATGTGTTGGCCCTCTGCTACATGTGCATGATTATCTTGAATTTAATTGTATTTGATACTGGGACACAACACCATTTGCTAAATCATCGATGGTTCTTTCTTCGCCCAAGTAGCAGCTTGTGAGATTTTACAGACGGTCTATTGTTATACATCACAGCTTTGATCCCACTGAAGCCCACGGAAACTCACCGACATGGCAGGTTTCCTGTCAGAGCTAAGCGAGTAAATAAACATGCAGAGGAGGCTTCCAAGCAGCAGCAGCCTGGAGTGGCACTGGGTGCCGCTGCTGTCATGGGCAGCTCTGGGTTGTGGCAGTAAATTCTTGCAGGTCTCCATAACTCACCCCAAATGCCTCACTCATTTTTCTTACAAATGCAGTTTCGTCATAATCTCCAAATTCAGGGCTGGCGTGAGTGATACGTGTTATCCTAGGATGTCAGAAAGGACAGATAAAAGAATTCCCCTCCCAGTTGCTGCTTTAAAAATCAGTTCAGGCAGGAAATACGTGCACTGCCCTTTCAGACACTCATTACCTCCAAAAGCCAGGATATTCAGAAGAGGAGAAGACATCAAGCCTGGGTGCATGGTGGGAATGGGGGAGCATCCTCCTCCCAGCCATAAATCACAGAAATTGAATTAAATCACATCAAATTGAGGGACAAAAAGCCAGTTATAGATCCATTTTGCAGTGCCAGCCGACGTGGCTTCCATTTGTGACTCGTTGAGTGACATTACTTATCCTGAGTGCTCCTCTGACAATATAAGCTCTTAATGTGAAGATGTGTAAAATTACAGTAAAATGAATGAAACCCAGAAAATTATGTAAAGTTTACAGGGTTGCTTTTTTTTTTTTTTTTTTTCTTTTTTTTTTTTCTTTTTTCCTTCCTTTTTTGAGGCCTCCTCTCAATTTCTGCCTTCTAAATGAGGATCTGGGCAATGCATCAGCTGACAGTGCCTGCCCGGAGCAATGGACTTTTTTGCTTTTGATGCATCTGAGCAACTTGAAACTAATACCAGCATGCACTGTACAGTGAATAGACCTTCATGTTGATGAGGCAAATCCTGCAGCACTTTAAAGCAATCTATGCCGAAGTGTCCCATGCATCTTTGTCTTCAAAGTGCAACACACTTATGAAAATTGCAGATGCTCTGGTGCTATTTGTCTGGAAGGAGACATTACAGGTGACATATGAACCTGATTTCTCAAACAGATGAGGTCTGTGAGAGGATTAAGGAAACATCAATAAATTAAGATGTAGAATAAAGTTCCTGCTGTTTTCCTTGGCCTCTCTCTTGTTGGCTTGAAAGTCAAGTGCTCATGACTGCAAACTTGGCAGAGCACCAGGCATCCCTCCTTTGCCTACTGCTAGAAAACAACCAGATCTTATGATTCCCCCTTGGCAGAGAAGGCAAAGTCCCCAGTACCCCAGTATCCCAGTACTGGCAGTGCCCCCTCCCCACCCACCTGCCACCAGCCCCTCAGCCACCAGCCCTGTGGCTAGGCAAGGCATCCAGCATGCAAATGCAGATTTGTCTTGATTTTTTTTTTTCTTTTTCTAGCTGTGCAGTGCAAACCCACGTGCTGCCTGTTCCTGAAGTCCATGGGAGTTAGCATGGACAGTCGGTCTGTCTGGGAGCACAGGTGTGCAGGCAGCTTATGGGTCTGAGTTACAGGTTACAGCCTGTGTCCCCACATCAAAAGCAGGATCCCAACGGAAGGCAGTCACCTTAGTTTAAGACCCACGTGGAGATTTCTGGGTTTCTTCAGTGTCCTCTGTGCATGAAATAGGGTTAAATGCAAGGGAAGAAAAGTTTCTTTCTTTGCAGTGACCCCAGGAACAATGTCATTAAACCCATATCACAGCCCCGTTTGCAGCAGCCCTGCTCTGTTTTTCCCAAGGAAACAAAATACAGGAAGAGAAACCAAATTCCTGCTGCCATCTTCAGCTCTGCCCTGATAATGCATTGCAGCAGGGCTGTGCAGGGGCAGCACACTGGGTTACCCACAGCCCCCAAAACTCCCAGAGGCAGACCCCTGTCCTGGCTCATGGGAAGAGCACCTGGTGCTGTCGGGTGGGGGGAGGCTGCTGAGCCAGGGAGCTGCAATGGATGGACACCACCCCAAAACCAACACTCAAGAGGTAAATCGTTTGAAATCCTGCAAAGTATGTCTCTCATAAAGCATTCACAGTGACAGAGCAAGGCATCAAAATATTTTGCTTTTTCTTCAAAACAGAATTTTTCGCTGTTGCATTGCATATAAATGGAAGGTTTTAGAAAGGGTGAAATAGTTCCACGGGTTCTGTACCAGCTAAACAATCTAGACTGATATGAACTACATCTTTTTCCTGACTTAGTTAGAAATTGTGTGACTCCACAGACTGCATGGAAAAAACCCCATGCAGTAAGAAATTACTGTTTTCTTTATGAGCACAAATCCAGGTGGCAAAGGTCAAAGATAGGAAGGCAGATAAAGGGAACAGATATGAACTGGTCTCACTGAGGCTACAGCAGATGCAGCCCACATTCAGTTGAAGCGGTTGCCCAATGTTATCCCCTTGGGACAGGACTGTCCACACAAGGAATTAGGAAGGACTAAGGGGTGAAGGAGCTTGGCTCTGCCTTTCCCGACTGCAATGGAAGCAGGGCAGCATAATCCAGGTCCCAGAGAGCAGTCTGGGAACATGCAGGCTGCACTAGCAGCATGACTCCCACACTGAAGCCAGCTGCCAGCCATTCTCCTTTTTGTCAGCACAGTCTGCTTCATGGGAACAAGGGAAATCTCCATACCTGGGACATTAAAAAGGCATCTAGCAAAGACACAGAAGTATTTCCTTTTGTTTCATTGCAGATAATGGGTGGCAGCTACCACTCTGAGATCAAGTCTTCCACTGCTGAAGACCTCTAACTGAAACATCACCAGTCATTTACAACCTGCCATTAAACATATATAGCTCCTTTCTCTGCTGTTTGCAGCCTCAGGACTTTTTGCTTAGGTTGCACATAAGTTCTTGTTCAGAAGATTTAAAAGGAGAAAAAAAATAACAATCTTGATCTCCCAGAAGCTGTAACAGGCTGGGGAGAGAAACCATGCTGGTGTTCCAGCAGGGTGGCACACTCAAAGAGAATTATCAGAGTAACTCAAGGTACACATGTAGCTTCTCATGGCAGTGTTCCAAACTCTGACACTGATATCATCCTACATACTTCTGGGCACGGCACCCCAATATTGCATTAAGCCCATCTTAAACAGGACTCCAAGAGTTTGATCTTATTTGCAGGTAGAAACAGGAAAATCTAACGATTAATCAAGCCTTTTTCCATAGCAGTTTTTCTTCCTTGTAGCAGTAATATCTGTGTCTCTGTAGCTATTAAATATATAGTCCCAGAGGTACTACCAGCCTTTGCTGATAGTCTCAGCTTTGGCCAGAGGCACGCCTGTCTTGGAGCTGACTGGCATTGTCTCCTTCTGACATAAGGGAAGCTTCTGGCAGCTTCTCGGAGAAGTCACCCTTGCAGCCCCCCACTACCAAGACTGACATGCAAACCCAGTCTTCCATCCCAAATGCAAGACCAGATCTGCAAGTGAAGGTGATACCCTCTGTAGACCCTCTGCTGTGGCAGAAGCTGATGGAAGAGTTTTGGAACCACTGGTATCCCACAGACCACTCAGCAGCCACCGCATCCCGTACTGCAGAACAGCAATGGAGGAGGGCTTCACCAAAGTCTGCCTGGTTTTTCCAACTGTATTCTTTGTTCAGATCAGAAAAACCTCCTCTCCCTACAAACCTTTCATCACCTGAGATACCTCCCCACAGAGATGACATGAGAGAAATGTTGGAAAAAGGAATGATCAAAGAACACTGTTATCAGGATTTTTGGCAGCTGTGCTATCATTCCAAACGTAGGCATGACAAACAGTGCTCTGGAGCACTGACAGGCCCATGGCTGCATAGCAGCCCATGCTAAGTGAGATGTCCTTAACAAGCAGGGATCCTGCTAAAGAAATCAGTGCTAGAAAAAAATAGACATCCTCCCCAAAGGTGTCTGACCTGGGGTAGTTCATGTGAGCTTGCCCAGCAGGGCCGACACCATCACCTAAATTTTAACTTGGTTAAGTAACTGGCACCCAGACCACTGCCCTCTGCAGATGAAGCCAACCCCAGGTTATCCGGCCTGTGCAGCTAATTAACCTGAGGTTATTCCTCGAGCACTATGGCTGGCACACTCTAATAGGGCTTTGGCATTGTGCTCACAAAAACAGCTTGTTTCTGTTCACTAAGAGTTAGTGCTGTAGTATGGTGCTTTCTCTTGCCTTTTCAGGTTCCCGTGGCTCCCATGCTTCTGTCTTGCTGAGAGGTTTGTGTCAGCCAACTCATGGAAATTTGGCACTGAAATGGTACTGTGTTGCATTGTTTTCTCACTCTCCAGTTCATGATCCCTCACGTTTCTCTCAAATCACACTTACAATAAGGGCTGCCAAACCTCAAAGACAAAAGCAGCTTTGGGATATCTATCCCAGCTTCTTCTTGGACATGTAGTTGATGTAGCCATGATCAAAGTGACAGGGATAGCAAGCCCAGAGAACGAGAGGAGGATGAAATTCAGAGCTTAGAAACACAAAAACTGCTGCAACTCAGGGCAGGCCTCATGTCCACCATGGTAATCAGTGGTGAGAGACATCAGGAGTAAGTCAGACCTGACTAAGGCTTTGCAAACTACAAAGTTCCTACTGCATTTCCACTTTGCAGAAATCCAAGACTCATCCAGATGATGTTCAGCAGAAACTCCAAATAATTGAGGCTAGAAACCTGGAAAAGTAGTGTCCAATTTGTTCCATCTCTGCTAAAAGTGTCCATGAATGAAACCAGACTGGAACTTTAAATTGGTTTTACTTGTCTACTTATGCTCTCAAAAGAGCTAAATGTATTTGGCAGATTAAGACAGGTGTAATGGGCATAGGGCTAGAGATTACCCATGCCCCAGAGCTAAATAAAAGTTAAGAAATATTCTCTGCCAAGGAACGTCAGCTACCCATGTGTTGCATCCAGATACAGCAGCATCCTTCCCACCGTTCTTCTTACTCTTTTCCTACTGATAGAAATGGGCAGGAGAGTTCCTCTCCCAGAATAACTTACTCTCCATTCAGAGCAGGGTCTTTCCAAGGTGAAGCTATTCAAATTAAACCACAAATCTTCTCATCTAGGGATAACACTCTGCGCCTTCCCAAACCTGTTCTCATTTTCTTTTGCCATTTTGACACCATTAGCCTTCCACAAGGACTAGCACACACAGAGATAATTCTGCTAATTTTATTGTGCTTGGAAAGGCAGAGAACAGCCTAAACTCAGCCAAACGCTTGGCTTTGCCTTTTCCCCATCGTATAATATCCTATTGTATATAGCCCTGCATGGCAACTCATTTATCTCCAACCTTACCAGTTGAGGGGAGGGGGGAAAGGGGGGCAATCAATAGTTATCTTGCCAAGGGCATCTGCAGTCAGTTGCCTCCACTTTTCCTGCACATAGAGCCAGCTCCAACCCGCTGCTCCCCAGCCAGGCTGGTGCTGTGAATCCCACGGCTCCACACCCACAGCTGGCCAGCAGGTACAACCCACGGCTGGCACCCATGGAGCACCTCACAGCCAGCCACTGGTTGTGACTGGGGGCTTGGAAACACAAAACCTTTGTACCCTTGGGGTTTGGGGAAGCTGCAGGACAGGAGGGAAACAAGCATTTCCACAGCTCTATGATATGAGAGGGGGCTGTCCAAAATAAAAAAAGAGGGATGCTTTGCACATAAATTGAGGTGAGGAGCTGCTTTTCAGATACTGATTTCTCGTGCAGATTTTCACAGACATCCCAAGGCCACTTCCCCAGCTCTCAGCAGCAGCTCACTGGGGCTGCCTGCCTGGGAGCAGCAGACAAGGCAGGTGCAGCATCAGGAGCCCCCAGCCAGAGCAGAAAATGCTGCTGAGCAGGTGCCCATGTGTGAGCATGTGAGGGTCAACATCCCAAAGAGGGGACACCAGGTCAGACAGGGTCCTTGGGGAGGGCTAGAGGCCACTTCCCACCAAAGCCCTCACCTATGCCCCAGGGAGATCGCTCCCAGAGTGAGAGACAGAGGGAGAAAGCAAACATTTGTACCCCAATTAACTGACTAAGATTTTCTAAATTAGTAGATTCCTCTCTACGCACAGTTTTTGCTTCAAGCATAGCGTAGAAAAAAATCGATTTGCTTCTCTCAGTCCAATTCCCTTTTGTCTAATAGGGCTGTTGTAAATGCCAATTTTACTGTCATTTACACTGTGCCCATCTGAGCTATTTTATCAATAGTTAAATAAGAATACTTTAAAGTAATGTGATTTTTTATTTGAATTCCAATTTATGTTCAGATGCTTTGACACAAATCTAATAAGGAAGGGTCACTATTTTCATAGAACAAATTAAATTGTATGTTATATAGCCACACAAGTAAATATGTTATATCATTGGATAAATAAATACTTGTGATTAGATACAGTATCTCATTCTTACCTACACATAATAGCAAGGCTAATGGAGGTATTGTACAAATCACTGTGCTTTAATAGTTAGCAGTCCATAAAAATCAACCTGAAAGACAATAGGCAAGAATGAGCACACACGCACAAAAAGGCTAAACCCAGTTATCTGGACCAAGACTTCCTGCTTGCCTGTTTCCGATTCAAAGCAGCTTAGACTCATTTTCACTTAAGCCAGTGCCTCTGGGCAGAGAGGTCGAAGTGTAATTAGTTCTGCAGAAGATGTGGGAGGCGGATAAAAGGTGATGATGGACCCTGCTGTTGGATGGATAATGGGGATGGACAATGGCGAAGAGCCGCCAGAAACAGGCAGAGTTAAAGCTGCAGAGCCAGAATCAGTATCTGGACAATCCAACAGCCAAAACTGCCCATTTGCAGGGAGTTTGGGGAGAGCATTGATCTTGGTTCATGTTGTCAGACAATGCTTTCCTTCTGACTGTGGAAGAGAAAATCAGTTCTTTTTAAGCTGATAAACACATCCCAGCTGGGACCCAATTTGTTGTTTGGATATTACAGGCTGAGAGACAGACTGGAGTCCTGGCATGTTTTAAAGAAATTGTGGCTCTCTCGTCAGCTAAATTAGTAATAGATAGCACATGCCTGTTATGGAAACCAAAGAGGGCTAATGGTAATCATTATTTTCTTCAACCCTCCCTCCTTTTTGCCTGCATTTTGTTTCAGAACAACCTGCACTACTTTTTAAATGTTTTCACTATGTTTTTCTTTTTTAAACAGCTTCTCCCTCCTTTCCCTAACTCCTGCAACCTGAGTTTATATTAAGTGGACATGCTAAGAAACGCAGCTGCTGAGTGTACATGGACTTTCATTTGACCAAGACTGTGAGATAGTGATACTGAAACCAAACACCACACACCCGGCTCTTCTCTTTCTTCCTGAACCACAATTATTCACCAAATTAGTGTTTGCTAACTTCTTGAGGGGTAAAATTTATTTTTTTTCAAATTGCACAGGCAGTCTAAATAATATTTTCTATACAATAGGAACAGGCTCCAAACAAGCAGGCTGTGCAGATAGAAATGGGGTAATTAACATCAGAGTGATACAGGATATACCACCATCCATCTCTGAATTAAAATGTAGGCACTCACAGCCAAAGCTGAGGTTATTTCCAGGAATTATTCCCTAACTTCCCCTTCTCTTCCCTTTTCACCCTGAAAGCATTTACTGGGTTTGGTTTTCTCATTTTGGCTTTCACTTCCACTGTGTCTTATCCAACAGCTTTTTCCTCCATGTATAGCAGATGAAATCCCATTCTTCTTTGAAAGGAAAAGCTCTCCAACTGGTGTGGAGAACTTGCTGAGAAGCCCCAGCTCCTTCTCCCTCACATGTAGAGCCAATGTGGCCTCATGACAGCAATTGCTTCTTGGCATGCAGGGTCCCAGGTACACCACAGTGCCAGGTCAGTGTCCCATTCATATCATATTTGCCATGCCTGGTACTTTATTGAATGCTAATTATACCAATCACAGCTTTTTCTAGCTCTTGAAGCAACAGGAAGTTTTTGAGCATACCAAGGCCCACAAGCCATGAAGTATGTGATTAAAGGGTTTAATAGGCAAGAAAACAGTCACCATTGCTTGGAGAGGCACCAGGTATTTACAGCATGTCTAAGCCCCTCCCTGGTCACCAATTCATTTCAGTTCGCCCTTCTGTGTGACGATCTGTCACATGAAAACACAAGATGCTCTTCAAAGCTTATGTGACCTTTAGAGGTTCAGCCCAAAGCAGTTTTGCTGACATCTGGCACATGAGGGACTTGCCATAAGATGAAATAACAACAACCATACTTCTGCAGGGCCAGCATCTGTTGATCCTAAGGCAGGGAAAGCAGAAGAGAAGAGGGTGGCTGACAGGTTGTACCTTAGCTGGCCCTGCAGTGCTGAGCCTAAGTCACACCTTCACTAATCAAAGGGGGCAGAGACAGGGGCAAAGGAGGCAGCCTGGTGAGAAGGGGGTTTAGTGAGAACACAATTCATCATTTATCTTTGGGGAAGGAGTGTGGGTCCTCGGAAGCCTGGGATATATAAGCTAGGATGTCTCTGCAATGAGAAGACACTGTGTGAAGAATTTGGTCTAAATTCTCTGAACAAAGTAACCAAAATGAGAAATCATTAAGCAGGCCTCAAGCAAAGTAAGAAGAAATTCAGCTTAATGAGGAAGACAGAGAAAAGTGAAGCTGTAAGGGGAAGAAAATAATCAGGAGGCATTTTTCATGGATTGAAGGGGAAGCCTAGACTTTTTCCTAGTCTGCATGGAGTTCAGACAATGGGCTGGGCTGGGCTTTCTGCAGTATGCTCAAAAAGCCAGAGATTTATTTTTCTAGCTACCCTTAGAAAACACAGCACACTGTTGAAGTGTGAGAAAGCTGCTTGTGCTTATCTGTTCCCACACTCCTGCCCTTGAAACATCCCCTCTGCTTCTGGGAGAGGTGATATTTGATAATTCAGAAATGTGCTGTTATTTGGCACAGAATGTAACCAAAGCACTCAGAGCTCCCTAAGTAGTGGCTACACTGGCCAGAGCTGGCATACACTGCTGCAGTGGCCTGTGAGCTGGGAAGGTTCTCTGCTCCACCGAGGAGATGTGTTGTGGGGAACAGTTGAATCCCCCACTCAGGGCAGAGGATTTCCCCTCCCTGGCTGCTCCATCAGTGGAAGAGACGTGATGCTGCTCCAGCAGGATGGTGCAGCAGTGGGACTCCATATTTCAAACAGCAGGGGTTAAGCAAAGTGACCAATTTCCTTGGGCTAATTGAGCATGCAATCTGCCTGCTTGTAAAGCCTGTATTTGGCCAGGAAGATTTATTACTATTAGCAATGATGAATGTCCAAGAGCAGTAAGGGCAGACCTGAGCTGCAGATCATTAACTTTAAGTGGGATGATGTTGAAAAACCATTTCTATTATCGGTTACTTTGTTCTGAGTTAACTGTGAATTTAGACCTAGTTCTGTAATAAAGTGCTCAGGGAGTCCAGTGAATCTTGTTCTCTGTGGCAGGTACTAAACCTGTAGGGTTTTGTCCATATCCTGATGAGTAAGCAGTTCTAGCTGATCCTGAGAGGCTATGAGATGATAGAAGACTCCTCTGGATGAGAGTTTGAAGTTAAGCCTCCATCTATCTCAGAAGCAGAGGCTGAAATGGCAGACTGGCATGCCTTTGTCATTGGATTTCAGAATGACATGTATTTAATATCTTCATTGTCTTAAGAAAGTTAGCACCAGTACAGAGCTTTGTCTGTGCTACTGAATAGCCATGCCCATCACAGGGGCATGGATGCACCCCTGCCTTCTCTTATATCTGCTTTAAAATAGGTTGGTCAGTTTGTATAGGCTGGAAATTGCAATGCAACACTCTGTACAGTGAAAAGTGCTGGATGCTTTACTGTCTAATGCAATATCTGTTGCACTCCACCTTCATTGTTTTGCAACTACTCTCCATTTCCTTGGGAGAATATCCATTAGTGTATGCAGCTGCAAAGCCCCAGAGCACACCCCACCTTCTTTGCCTTCTTTCCTCCCCAGCAATACTTGTGCTTAATGCCATATTTGTACAAAACACTCTCTGTTTTTGCACTGGCAGAGCACAGAAATTGTCTCTAGAAATTGTCAGTGAGTGTTTGATGCTGAAAGATTATTTTGTCATAAATCATTCCCAAAGATCGCTGTGGCCTGCAAAAAATATTTTTGTGTTGCTGTCTTTACAGTTGTATGTGGACTGAAAACGCATGTGCTTCTGTGTTTCCACAATAAATATTTTCTTTCATGGTACCAATGCAGCAGCACTGACTGCTCCAGACGACATCGTGTGCATTGTGACTCTGCCACACTACAGAGCCAAGAGCAAACCTTTCTTGATCTAGCTGTCACTCGTTTGCCTCTATGGACCCTGGGCCATGGGCAATCAATTGCAATGCTCTGTGCAAGGAGTCCACTACCCAGGTAACCGACCTGGAAACTG
This sequence comes from Sitta carolinensis, assembly GCA_032173965.1. Classification (NCBI taxonomy): domain Eukaryota; kingdom Metazoa; phylum Chordata; class Aves; order Passeriformes; family Sittidae; genus Sitta; species Sitta carolinensis. The sequence goes on from CM063288.1 coordinate 26,252,174, forward strand.
AAAACTAATGAATTTGCCTCAGAGGCTTAATTGTAAGAAAAGTAATTAATCTTGCAGGGTTTCACTCATCATCAAGCAAACTTTTGCTGATGAAGAAGAAAACTGCTGAGCATGTCAATTCACTCTCCAAGTCAGCCTGTCCCTGTTGGACTTTATGGGTAATTGGCACATTGTTGATATCCTATTTTCTACAGATTCCCCAAGAGGCATTTGTAAAAGGAAGATGTCCATGTCAGTGAGAGAAGGGGGTTTTGCAACTCAGGCTTTTGTTCCCTCTCCCAAAGAAGTTCCAAGTTTGCTCAGTGCCCAGTTTTTCTCAGAAGGGCAGGAGGAATGTGCAAAACAGCTGTCAGAAGGTTCCACAGCAGCTGTATATGAGATGTCCACACAGCCCTGCCACTGAGCCGGTATGAGGCAAGCATGAATCCAGCTCACATTCATCCATGGTTTCAGCCTCTGTGATGGTGCAAGAGACACACAGCTCTGGGTGTACTCTCAGCGCCTGTCAGGCATCTGGCCTATCCGAGGCATTTGTTTTAGTTTGAGATCAATTGCTCTCTTGAGCTGTCTGTTTCATGGGGAGCCTACACCGACTGGCAGGGAAGTAGCCACTGCTCAGGATACCCTATGCAAACTATCGGTGAGCTGACAGACTCTCAGAGAGGTGCTGAGGAGCTGCCAGGGAGCTGCGAGCAAGAGCAGGACTGGCTGGGTCAGCAGGGTGCCAGGGCATCGGCCTGGAAGGGGCAGCAGGATCAGAGCCATGCAAAGAGCTGTGTAGCTGGGCAAAGGCAGTCCTGCCTAGTCCAGAGGAATGCCAGTGGCACTCTCATCACTCAGGCTGGGAGTGTTGCCCAGGTTTCTGATGGGAGCCATACGCTGACATCTGATTATTACACTTTATTCGCCTTTCAAGGATCAGAATTTGTTCCCTTGAATTCTGATTGCTGTGATTCTTTAGCCTAAAGAATCAGGGGCAAGCAATTCAGTTCTGCTAAACATGCATGGGTGGTAAATGTATGTGATTTTTGTCACTCGTGTGAGCAAAAAAAGCTGATGAAACACAAACATTAACATAAAGGGCAAAGAGAAGGATGAGAAAACAGTTAAAGAAACCCATGAGTCAAACAAGAGACATTCAGATTGCTCCGTTTGTTCCACTCATCATAATATTTTCTCACACAAAGTACTTTACTACTAAAAGGAACACAAAGGCTGAATCCTTGTTCTTTGATCTTGGAATCAGTTCTGGAAATGCAGAAGTTCTAGCAAAATGTAAAACCATTCCTGTTTTGGGCAAATTAAAACATATTTTTAATTAACTAGTTTGATTTTGATCTGTATATGATAACAAAATGCAAAGAAGATCCTTTATTAAACACATATTAAAATATTAAAACTGAGCAATGGTCCTAGAGTTCAAATGTCAAAACACTATCAAAAAGACCCCTCTACCTCTGTATCCTGTGAAATGAGAAGGCTGTCATGGTAAGACAAGCCTTTTGCACCTCTATTGGTGATTTGGAGTGAGAAGCATTTCCATTCACTGCCAATGAATGGACCAAATCAAGAACACTGAGTTTAGATTTTTTGCTTGTCTCAAATGCTTTAAGTGGAAGAAACATTCTGCTCCCAAAAGGAGTTGTAAAAGACCTATTTAGCACATGGAGATTTTCATATCCTAGCAGACTCTAAAAAGGAAAAATAATTTCCAAAAGTTATGTCAGTCATACATTGCAGACAGGAACGGGTATGAGCCAAAGGCACAGGAGAGGTCCACAACAGCTGGGGCAAAAATGGGTGGCAGCCAAGGCTACGCTGTCCTGCAACCTTGGAGCTCCTGTCTGCAGGCAGGGCAGAGGGAAAAACTGCAGCAAAAGAAGAAAATGAGCTGTGCCTCAAGCCTTAGTAGGTGTTGGAAATAAAACAATGTTTTAGCTGTTTAACCTGAGCTACCTTTTTTTCTTTTTAAATATCAAAGGTTTACTTTAGAATAACTGTAATCAACAAAATCTAAGGCAAAACACAGTTGTAATCACTCCTTGCACCATCTCTTGCAATTGGGGGGGGGGGGGGGGAATTAGATGAAACTCAGCATAAGTGAAATCAGTTCAACCTTTCTGAGAAAACAAGGCTTGAGATGAACTTGAGCTAAATGGCACACCAATGCCATGTCATGCGGTGCACCTGGCAGCGGCGTCGTGCCAGGCAAGCTGCAAAAAATGAATGGCTTTGGAGCTTCAAATCTTGTTATGTAGTGCCATCTTGAGGTCTTGGGAAATGAAAAGCAGCTTTTCTGAGTACAGATAGTTTTCATCTGGTTGTAGTTGGAGCAGTCCATTCTTCACGGTGTGTGATCGAGTGTATTCAGCTGGGTTTGTGAACAGAAGATGGGGATGGACTCACCTGGCTAGAGCACCACTGGCTCTTTCCTTGCTCCCTGGTGGAACCAGCTCTTTGACACACCTTTCCCAGAAACCCACCCAGCAATTAAAATCCCCAGTGACAGACATCACACTGGAACTGCAGATGAGATTGAGGACCACAGCACAAGGCTGCTCCTCCTTGACAAGGCACAAACACAGCTGGTCCTCTGTCCTGTAGTGCCAACTTTTGTCCCTCCTGAGAGGTGGCAAAGCAGGGGGCTGGTGCCATGTGTGCAAACCCCCACCTTGCCCCCAGTTACTCTAAACACGGTGGTTTGATAGCTTAGGTGCCTGGTGGCCACACCTCTGCCACCTGCAGCACCAGTGAGGACAGTGGCTCAGGACATGGGGATATTGTGTCATGATGGAGCAGCAGTCACACTGTGCCTGGTTTTGGGCTGCAAGGGCTGGCCACAGGGCCAGAGAGGGCAGACAGCAGGACAGGAGTCACAAGCTGGAGAGAAAACAAGGCAGCAGAGGAAAGTTTAGAGTAATAACCTGAGGAACCACATGGGGAGGGCACAGTAGAGACACTAGAAAACTGGGGTAGATTGAGGTGCAGCGTGGCCTGGCCATGGCACCTCACCTGCCATACTGTGCCTGCAAAGGGAAGAGGTGGTTTGGTCTTGGGGTGACACTGGGGGCTGAGGAAGGGGGTTTGGGCAGCAACCCCAGTAGTGGGGCACACAGGGTGCCCATGGAGTGATACAGCCCTGTGGGGTTGGGGGTAGCAGGTCCCCATGGCACCAGTGTTTGCAGGGACATGCCTAGTCCTTTGATGCCATCTCCCATGGCATACTCCTGGAAGAGCTGGCAGCCCACGATGTGGACAGGTGCACTCTTCACTGGGCTAAGAACTGGCTGGATGGCCAGGCCCAGAGAGTGGTGGTGAACAGTGCTGCATCCAGCTGGGATCCTGTCACCACTGGGGTTCCCCAAGGATAGCACAGGGCCCAGTTCCGTTCAATAACCTTATTGATGATCTGGGTGAGGGGTTGAGTCTACCATTAGCAATTAGCAGAGAACACCAAGTTGGGTGAGAGTGCTGATGTGCTAGAAGGCAGGAAGGCTATGCACAGTAATCTGGGCAGGCTGGATCAATGGAGAGACAAGTGGCATGAGGTTCAACAAGACCAAGTGCCAGGTCCTGCACTTGGGTCACAACTACCCCATGCAGCCCTACACACTGTGGCAGAGCAGCTGGAAAGCAGAAAAGTACCTGGGGTGCTGGTCAACAGCTGCTGAACGTGAGCCAGAGTGTGCCCAGGTGGCGAGGGAGGCCAACGGCATCCTGACCGCTATCTGGACTACAGTAGCCAGCAGGATCAGGGCAGTGATTGTCCACCGCTACTTGGCACTGGTAAGGCTGCTCCTTGAACGCTGTGTCCAGTTCTGGGCCCTTCTATTTGGGAAAGGCTTTGAGGTGCTGGAGCGTGTCCAGAGAAGGGAAATGGAGCTGGGGAAGAGGCTGGACACAAGTCCCATGAGGAGTGGCTGAGGGACTGGGGTCTATCCTGGAGAAAAGGAGGCTCAGGGGGGACCTTCTCACTCTCAACAACAGCCTGAAAAGAGGGTATAGTCACATGAGGGTCGGTTTCTTTCCCAGGCAACTAGCGACAGGACAAGAGGACACAGTCTTAAGCTGAGCCTCGGGAGGTTTAGAATGGACATCAGAGAGCAGCTCTTCACAGTGATTAGCTATTGGAATGGACTGCCCAGGGACGTGGTGGGGTCACCGCCCCGAAGGTGTTTAAGTAAACATTTAGAGCTATGATCTAGTCGACATGGTGGCGTTCAGTCCCAGGTGAGATTCCAAGCTCTCACGGGTATTTTCCAACCTAACCCATCCTCTGACTGTGGGCCTCCGGCTCCTCTCGGCCGCCTCCGTGAGCGCTCGCGAGTTTCCGGCCGCCTCGGCCGCGCGCACGGCGGGGGCGGGGGGGTGAGCGCGCCCCCCCACTCCCCCCCCCCCCCCAGCCCCGCTCGGTGCTTCCCGCCGGGCCGCCCCGGGGCGGAAGCGCCGCTCGCGCCTTCCCGCCGCCCGCTCGGCTCTTTCCGCCTCCCCCTCCGGGACTCTTCGTTCGTTTCCGCGACCGTTCGGCTCTTTCCGCGGGGGCCGGCGGCGCGCTCGGCCGTTCCCGCCGCCTGGCGGGCGCTCGGCGCTTTCCGTGAGCGCTCGGCGGTTTCCGTGCGGGGCCGGGCGCGCTCGGCGCTTGCTCCCTGGCTGGCGCTCCTCAGTCGGCCGCTGCCTGCCTGTCGCCGGGCTGGGAGCGCCTGTGTGTGTGAGTGACGCGGCGGAGGTGTAGTTTGACGCGGTGTGTTACGTGGGGGAGAGAATAAAACTGCGGCGAGATCCCAGGCGCGAACGAAAGCAGTGACGGAGCAGCCTGGTAACCGGTAAGAGGAGGACGGCGCCCAGCAAACAGGGGCGGGGGGGAGGGAAGGAAATGGAGCCCGGCGGGGACCAGGGGAGCCGCCGGGCGGCAGGACGCGGGGGCCCGGCCGCGCACCGCCCGCGGGAGGGGCGCCCGCCTTAAAGATGGAGCCGAGCCCTGCAACATCCCCGCCGCCGCCGCGCCGCGAACAAAGGATAATGGCGGATGGGAGCCGGCCCGGCGGCGGCCGCCACGGCCGGGCGGCGGCGGCTCTGTCGGCAGCCAGCGGCGGCGCTCAGCGCGGCGGGGAAGGGGCACCGCGCCCCCCGGCCCCCGGAGGAGGCGGCGGAGGACGACGACGAGGGGGAGCGGCGGGGGGCGGCCGCGCTCCCGTCCGCGCCCCCTCCCCGCCCCGCCGTGTGCGCTCCGGCTCTCGCTCCCCCGCTGCCGCCCCCCGGCCCCGCCGGGCTCCGGGGACCCTCCCGCGGGGCCGCCGTGGTCCCCCGCGCCCGCCGGAGTTCCGCTTCCCCGGCGCCCCGAGCGCGCCGTACGGATAAACAAACAGACTCCCGCCGTGATGGACACGAGTGCGTGGGGCGCTCCCCGGCTCTGTAACGAGAACCTTTTAATAAAATCTGTGCGCGGAAGCCGGGGCAGCGCTTGGTCTGGTGGTTCGCTGTTCCTCCGTCTCCGGGAGGCCGCGCCGGGCAGCGGTGCCGGTCACCCAACACCGCGCCCCGGCGGGACCCGCGGGCGCAGCCCGAGCCCGGCGCGCAGGTCACGTAACAGGGATACGGTTCCCTCTTGCCGCTCTGCTTCTCCCCGGGTAGTATTTTTAACCCAAAGTGAACTTGAGCCAGGCTGCGGCTGGTAAATCTCGGTTTGGGATTTGCTTTTGCCAGTTTTCCACAGACTTGGGTGTTGCACAGCGAACAGGATTTGACCTCTATCCCAGCTTTAATAGCAAATGTCAGTTCAAATGCCTTTTTCCACCTTACACTTGCCTTGCTGCAGCTGGGAGGCTTTTTTTCCTCTTTTCTTGCCTAGAATAGAAGACAGTGTTTTGACTTCGTTCTACTTTCAAATCCTGGATATCTGCAGTTTTGTGTTACAGTAGCAAGCAAAAACAACGTGCAGACTTAAAAACTTTTAAAGGAAAGATTGCTACACCTCTTAAATGTATACAAACATAAAAAAATTTTAAATGGTCATATGATTTTTTTTTTCATGAAACACTTTTTAAATTTTTGTTTCTTCCTCCTAAATATTGGAATGCCTGCTCACAATCTGCTTGTGGAATAACACCTGTCTTTTTTTGTTTTTTCCCTGGGGTTAGAAACATGTTTTCTGTTTCTCAAATAAAAGACCAGAGACCTCTTAGAAATATCACATATCTCTGTTTAGTCCCATTTGGACCACCACTAAACACTATTTTAGAATGCAGGAATTTTGAGACTCTGCTTGCATCCTTTCTTCCTTGTATCAACAAATGTGAATTTATACAGTAAAATACGAAGTCACTGAAATAGGTTTTGTTCAAAATGGGTATTTGTGATTCACATGTATGCTTCCTTGTATGTCAATTTCTGTTTTCTGTCACTTCCACCACTTCTTTTGAAATGAAGGCCAAAGATGCTCTACATCGCTCCACTGTATAATACCAACACAAGAAGAAAGTTTCTAAACTTCTAATTTATGAATAGACATCCGAGGACTTCAGTAAGCAATGTAGTTGTTGATAGTGATTAAAGAGAGTGTAACTGTCGGTGTATTTCATTCATTCTTGGTTTGATGGAATACGCACTACATTTTAAATACAAAAATGGGACAGAAAATCCTTGCTTGTTGTTTTTTGTAGTTTTAGAAAAACATTTTATTTTATTCTATTTCCTAATAGAGTGGAAGACTCTCAGATCCATATATTCACAGATCTCTGTATTCCCTCACTAGCTTTGTCCCCTCACAGGTCACAGAGAAAAGTGAACAGAGAGGTGGCTCTGTATTTGCTAAGCATCACTTACAGGTGACCTAAAATCAAATTATTGCATGTAGTCAAGAACAGTGTAATCACTATTAATGCTTTCATTTAATTGAGAGAACACTGGTATTCAGATTGGTACTCTCAATATGGCGTTTGGATCTGCACTGAATGGTCTGCATCTAATTTATTTTTTTCCTCATAAGTTTGGTGATAGGTGTATCTACTACTCTGGGTAAGAAAAGTAAAGAACCAGTGAAACAAACAAAAAAAATCCAACACAAAAAACACCCTAAAGGTCTAAGAAGGGGAGAGGGGTTTGCTGATACAGAAAATTTAGAAGCATCTCATTTAGACTGTCAAGTCATCAATCTGGCTGTTTCTTGGAAACCTGCACCAGCACAGCTATTGCTATACAAAATCATCTATAGATCTTCTTACTGCAGCAGGATAGCTGCTCTGCAGTAAGAAGCAGCCTGTTCTTGCCTGAGTTCAGCTACAGCTCTGTAGGTGCACGCTTTGATAGGAGACAAGGCCTCAGCTCGGAATTTCTGTTGGCACTGTTTTGAAACAAATGGGATATTCACACTTCACCTCTATTTTTGGATCTCTGGAAGCAAGTGGAGATCAGTTACTCATGCCACACTTCTCAAGGCTTTTGAGCAGTGAGAAGGCCGTATTAGCTTTCTGCCACTCATCTAACTAAAGTTAGTTTCATGGGACGTGACAGCAATCCTCATCTACAGGAACAACCCTACTCAATTTAGTTTGAGCTCTCTGCTAGCCTACCTGCATACAGCTGAAGTTCATAACAAGGCTGTGGTGTTTTTTACTGAATCAAAAATTGTGTTGCCTCATCTGCAGTCTGTGAGATCGTATTTTATAGTGAGTATGAAAACCTGAGCAGCCTGCCATTAATATGTACATCTCCCAGCATGAAGGCATTGACATTTTTGTTCTTCAAAGCTTTTAGATCACTTGATTGTACTGCAGTTAAAAAAGGTGAGTGAGAACAAATACAACGCCTTCCAGCTTTCCATATTTCTAAAACAGCCTTGTCAGCTGTGCAGGAGGTAAAGATGTGCCAGGCTCTATTTGGCCTTTCAGGTAAAAAAAAGGACTCGGAAACAGCGAAGGATTCTCTGCTGCTGTTTCTGTCTGTCAGTGCTGGATTTATAGTATTATGTGTCCAGTGGAAAGAATAGAGAACTCAGTGTTGGAAGAGCCACTTTCAGGTGAGAGGGTAAAGAATTTGGAGGAAGTGTGTTCCTATTTGGATATGTGTATGTGATTTACCTGACATATATACATACACACAAGTTTAAAGCAGCACTAATGCTTGTTAGTTACTTGCAGTGATTTTTGAGTAGAGTGCAGAGAGGTACAGGATATTATCCTAAGATAATAAGCATTCCTATTTTTGTCATAAAAATATTGTGAGAGTTGGTATTTGTTAAAAAGAGTTGACATTTTGTGAAAAGAAAGACCATTAGGTGAAAGATGGAAAAATAGTTTTGGAGATAGGAGAGTCCTGCCAATTGCTGCTCTGGATTTTGTTACTTTTCAGTTGTTCTCTGACAGGAGACTACACTGAGACACAGTTGCAGGAAGCCTTACAGTGAACTATTTTGAAGCTACCTTAGTGCAGGAAACTGAAATAAAAATATTTATCCTTGATGCTTTCAAGGAGGGGAGAGTTTAAGTGATTTGTAAAAATTTCTGATCCTCTAAGTGTTATGTGATAGCCTGTTTAGTCAATGAGGTTATCAGGAAAACTTTTCCCTGCCCATGGCAGAACTAAAGCTGGGTTTTATTTTGTTCTTTAGGCAGAAACTTTTTATAGATTTCTAAACTTACAAAACAGTAGGTAGCCTAAGAAATCCAGGAATTCTTGAAGTTTTTCTACTGGCTGGTGAACTGCAACCATAGTTCTTCATAGCATTTTTTGGTAGTTTTACTGGCCGAAGCATCTTCCGTGTCTTTTCCATTGCCCTTGCACAAATGCTTGGGCTACTGCATGGGGAAATGATCCAGCTGTTTGAGAGGTGTGGAGCCTGGTTCATTTTCACCTGGATCATTCCCTGCCCTGATTGTTGTGTGGCTGCACGGTATCTGTACCAGCATAATCAGGGGAAGGCATGGGGCTGGACTGAGCAGGGACATAAGGGCAGCTCAAGCAGCTGTGCTGATAAATGAGAAAATGCAGCCTATGTAAAAATGTTTAAATTATCGCTGTATTTGTAACTAAGCTGGATGACATGGATCTTGCTGGGGTTCTTCTTGCCACAGAGCTGGATCGTTCAGCTAAGTCTTAAGTTCTTACATGTGCTAACCATGAGCAAATAAACATGGACAACAACTGTTCCCAAACTTCAATATCATGTATTAAACTGATTTGCTGTGCTGCTTATTTACTTGCCTTAAACACCTTCTGTGTGTGATTTTTAGCAAGTTCTCTGTGCACTTCCTTCCCTTCCTTTTTTTTTATTCTTTACATTTTAATTTCGCCTGTAGCTGTTCACTGCAGCTCTTTGCTGCAATATTTTAATCATCTCTTTAGAAACTGCAACCTCCTGGGAAATTTTGGGTCCAATATTACATGCACTTTTCTTATAGGTGCTACCCTAAATCTCTCATTCTCTATGCTGTTCCAGTATCAATTGGATTTTACTTTCCCTTACACCTTTCCTGAAGGTTGAATGTCAGTATCTCTTCTGAGCTGTAAAATCTCTCTCCTCATCTTATACCCCATTAAATAATGGATGGGAAGCAGTATTTTCTTCCCTTTTTTTTCTGATGACACATCATCTGGCTGTGTGTAGCTGGCCTGGCCTCAAAATCCACTGGTGCCTGTCCACTGCTCCAAGTACCATACAGTATGGGCAGGAGTTGTAAATTTACACTTTTCCAGATTGTAGTGAGCTTGGTTTCTTGTGGAAAAAAAAAAAAAAATCCTTGGGCATCACTGTAGGTGTAGGACCCCTGCCCTTTTTGTGAAACTCATCCAGTTTTTCCTTTTGTGCTGATAGGAAGATTCTGGAAGATAAAAAGGTAGGGATGATGTGAAAAAGGGTACTTTGTACTAATGCCACAGTGCAACCAACAAAAGTAATCTGTTGCTGTGGTTTTGTTTGAGCTGATACAACTACATGTGGCTCTCAGGAGACAGACGTCTTGCTCTCTCCCTCCTGTTCCTGGTTGTGTGGTGTTGGACCATCCCTTTACATTGTCTGTAGTGTTGATTATATATGAAACATAATAATGCAGTTCAAATCACTAACTAGGAAGGAACTGTGCTTTCTTAGTAGATAATTTTCTCCTGCATGGGTGAGCTGAATTGGTTGGTGATTGAGATGCTGTTAAGCACAAACACCAGTGCAGATTTGCAGTGAGAGTAGGGAAGGAAGGAAGGAGAGGATACAACTTTCCCCTTCAGCAGCAGAGAGCTGTGTCAGCAGACCCATCTTGGGGAATGACAGCATATCCATGACTTGGAGCAAAAGAAGGAAAAGTTGGACTCTGTCCGTAGTGATCAGAGCCACATCAGTTTGTCTTTGCAGCTAGGAAAGCTGAGAACACAGTAAGTCGAAAAATAAACAAACAAAAAAAAACACAAGTAAAGTTTCCTTGTTTCAAAAGCTTGGGGGTGCCTGTGTGATTGAACTAAATGCTCTTTAGAGGCAGATTGCAGTCTTCTCAAGAGGTTAGATCAGTGTACCTCTTAGGTACTTTTCATTGTGAGGAGCCCAGTCAGCAGGGGAGAATTATATATAGTGTGTCATTAATGATGCCCAAGTTGAAATACGAAGCTCCAGATGGAGTCCAGGTTCAGCACTTGGATGCACATCCTGTCAGTTGGCCCAAGGCACCTGGGCAGTGAGCTCACTGTAGTGCCACTGTTGCTACAAACTGATAAATGCCTTGGCCTGTCTTCTGAATTGTAAAATAATTAAAGGTGGCTGAAACTACTGTCCTGGAAGTTATAGAGTAAAGTTAGTGTGGCATGTGTAACCAGTGCACCTTACCCTGGACTGGGGAGAGGAAGAAGTATGTTACCTGCTGCAAATAGCTGCTTTTTCAGCAACATGGCTGAAAAATTTGAAAAATACATCTCTGCCCAATCCTCAGAAAGTTTATAATAAATAATGATTATATTAAAAATACTCATCCTGTTTCTAGCCTCCTACTCTTAATGAGAGTCATCACAACAGTAATCAAATTACAGAATAGAGGTGTTTTTTTCAGTATCTTTGTTGGCTTCCCACAGTCTTCTCACACCTATACCCATGATTTGATCTACTTTGCTTCCATTGACAGGCCTGGCTGCAGCAGGGCAGACTCTGCGCCATCTTCCCTGTTCCTGCCCCTGTTCCTGTGCCAGTAGCACCAGTACAACTGCCTGTGAACTGGATCAGAGAACTGGTCCAGGCTAGAAATTAGTTGTGTTTCCTTGTCTGTAGTGCAAATTGATTGCCCAGTCCCATTTGACAGGTTTGCAGACAAGTGTAAAGGTGTAAATAAGAAAGAATTTAGAGGAAACCAGAGCCTGAGCTGGCAGTGCTGCCAGCAGGAATGCTTGCAAGACAGCAGTTGCAGAAAGCAGAATGGAGATTTTCTTTTGTGTGCAACACACTGATGTAAAACATGGGTTCTCTTTCTTTCTCTTGCCCTTTCTGGTTCATCCGTGGCTTCTGTTGCTTACTCCAGGTCATTGCAGACCTTCAGCATTACCAGCAAATCACACCCCTGTTCCATGGGGACAGTGATGTTACTCACAGGTAATGGAGGTCTTAAACTCCAGCTAAGTATTTGAGAAACATTATTCTTTCTTTGAAGATGTTGCTTTTGCAGAGTAAATCTGCCTGGCAGGCATATGAGTGATCTTTCTCCTTTAAAAGGCTCTCCTGCACTGCCCAGGCAAATTTAAAAATACATGAAAAATAAACTAGAATCCACTTAGTTGATAATGTTAGTCAGACTTACTTTACTACAAAGTTTGATCACTGTTGAATTTCTGTTGGTTTTTAGAGAGGCTGGATCATAGATTTAATTTTGTGCATTAACCAACATTATGCTTCAAGACAAGTCCTAATTGACCAAGCAACTATGTTTTTAATAAAACTAGTAAAACCAGAGCAATTTTAGGATTTAAAAGTATTTCCAAGTCTAAACTGTGGTTTAAGACCTAGATCTTTTGGTTTCAGTGTTGCAATTTGTGAATAGGATGCACTCAGAAATTTGACAAGGGTGAGGTTTGTAAGGAAGTGCTGTTTTTCTTGTGCATACTTGGACATGCTCTGCTTTAGCACTCCAACCTCAAAAAGAATTCAAAGGTTTTGTTTTGTTTTTTTTTCCAGAGATTTAACTTGATATTTGTGAATTGTCAGCTTTGTATGAATAACTCAGTCTTACTTTCAGGTGACCATTTCTAAAGATACTTATTAATAAAACAGTAAAAGCATTGGTCTGAAACATCCAGTTTGTTGTGTTTTCTTTCTGAACTCATTTGAAGTGTTCTGTTTTTTTTAAACAAGACTTTCCAATATTTACCAAGTTATATTAACTTCATGCTTTTATATTATGGGTTGAACTCTAGAAATATCACATATCTTCCAAGCATCAATCAAAATGAGTACTGTTTGTTTAAATACTTCATGTCTGTCAAGCATTGCAGCATAAATATCTGAAGTGACATTTTTTATGAATTGAGGCTTTAGCCTCTGACATTCAGAAGTGGGTTAGAAACATTAGCCATGGAGCTGTCCCTTCTCAACAATGGACAAAATCTCAGCAGACACAAATTCTACCTAAGATTCTCAAGTCAAGTTCAGCTGTGCATCTTATAAATACCTGAAACTCCATGCTTGCCCTGAGTTCCCCAACTGATTTGATAGTGCTCTGCAACAGAATAATGATTTGAAAGCAAGTGTGATGTGTGTCACTTTGGGATTCCAGTATCTGACTCTTTTCAGTGTACAGTATTTTGCTGAGGTGACCTACATTATTTAAACCTCAGGCTTATTTTTATTGTTGTTGTTGTTGTTATTACGAATGTATGATGAAACTCAGGTCTCTAATTTAACATTTGAGATCATACAAAAAACTTTAAATACTGACAGTTGCTCTCCTTCATTATAAAGTGGAAAAGGAAAAATTTACTTTATTCATGAGAAAGTCCCCTGAATATCTGGGACTTCCTAGAAGATTTGTGTTTCAGAATATAAATTTACATTCATATTACTTTAGAATGTCATATTTAATTGGTGTGATCTCTAAGACCCTTTGGTCCAGTCTTACACTATTCTGATAAATTACATGAGTCTATTAATATTTTCACACTGTAAAATTAACAGAGACTCTGAAAACATTTATTTGGAATAGAAAGATTTCAGGTAATAATAAACATGTTTACGTCGTTCTCTGGCTTTATCACATTATTCTATTAACTCATACCTGGTGTGTAATTTAAATTAATACTAATAATGAAACACCTATATGGAGGTGATTCCTTTTTCTCTTGCAGGTCTGAGATTACTACATGTATTTTTGGCCCTCGGGCTTGGAGCACTCGGGTTCACCACCAGTGCAGGCCTATGTAATGCTCTGGTTTTTATTTGTATCTTTTTGTAAGTTGTTCCTGATCTGCTCTGAGCACCAAAAGAGAGCTGGGTGATCTGTATAGTTTCAAAGTAGCTTCAGCTTTGCTCACATAAGCATTTGTCACAGACCCAGTGACTGAGCCTGCGCATCTGTAGAGTGCACCCTGTGCAGGAGGCAGTCATATGTTAAATACCCTTGTCCTAACAAGATCTTGGTTTTTCACTTTAGGAGAGTGACTGCTGAGCACTTAGTCATCGCTCCTGTAGTTTGCTGAGAATAAGTTTCAGTAGCTTCCTCACCTCAGAGATAACCCTGTATTTAATAAAAATGTGTAGAGGCTCTCCCTACAGAGCTGCAGGCTGCCCCAGGCCTGGAATTGCAACAGTTCTTCCTGCTGGTGCCTCAGACCTGGAATCTTTAAAGGTTGCCTGGCAAGTGGACAGAGATCTTTACAATATGTCAGAAGGTTGTCAAAATATGTCATGCAGCATTTAGGTGGTTCTTATTCTGCCAGAATGAATGGTGAGGCAGTAAAAGGCTGTAAAACATAGAAATGCATATGGAGAAGAACAAATATAATATTCATCTGAGTGACTCTGGCAGGTCATGTGGAAATCTCAAATTCTGACATCCCTACCCAGTGAAAAAGAGGAACACATGCACCTTCTTTTAGTTGAATCTTAGCCATGCTAACTTGGCATCATTTTCTGCTCTGAATACTCCTTTAATTATTGTAGTGACAGTTCTTTCCCCCTGTCAGTGGAAAAGGAGACAGTCTCTGACCGCTTGCAGAATTAGCTCTCCTTTCTGTCACTCTGGGCTGCCTTAACTCTTCCACCAGAACACCTTCACGTGCCAGTGTTTTCTCTGAGAGGAAGTGGCTCGAAATGTTCTGCTGGTTGACCAGTACCGCAGGGTAAATTATTTATTTGGCATGTCTAGATACCTGGGTGGTAGGAGAGGACTGTTTCTGAATTGCTCACTGTGCCAGCCAGGTACAACCCGCCTCCTTAGGCGGGGTCGTAGAACTCAGTGTGGCGCTGAGCCCGAGCTGTCAGCCCTGCTGGGAGCAGGGTGGACCAGCTCAGGCACAGGGCCTCCTTAGCAGAAAAGGTGTTATTGTACCCATCTCTGTGCTCCTGTTGCCTGGAGTCAGGCTTTATTAATAGGCTCTTAGATGGGTGCTTTTTCCATCCAGCAAGCTTTCACCCCGGGCTGGCCAGAACTCCCTCACTTGTCATAGTACAGATGTAATCATGTCATCCTTTTTAAATAAAACTGCCATCAGACTGGTGTGCGTGGTCACAGTTCAGCACTGGAGTGAAAAGGGCAAATCTGAGAATTGGCTGGCTTCAGGTAGCTACCCTTATTTGGGCTGAGGTCAGCTTCAAATCCCATGGAATGCTGGATCCCTCACTTCTCCACGCACAGCTGTTTCAGGCAAAGGTAGAAAAGAGAATTTGATTAGGGCCAGAAATTAAAGTGTGTCACAAGTGGCTGTGCTGATTATTGACTTGCTGAGCCTACACCAATTGCAAAGAGCCTGTTCCTGGAATTGTGGTGTATTCAACAGGAGCATTAGCTCCCCAGCAGCATGATAAAAATCATTTGGTGCCTGTATTTTATATTGCATTAGAGATATCTGCCTACAAATGATACCGTTGAGATACTGTGTTGTTGTGATGGATTTTATTAAGTAATCAGCAGCTACATGTGATGAGATGAGCCACAGTACTTTCAGCAGTCACAGGGAGAAAAGAGGCATCTATTTTGGCAGTTTCATGTGGTTTAATTTTTTAGAAAGAAAAGCTTTTACATTTGGTGGGAATTGAAAGAAATCTGCATAGATTGAAAATTAGGTG
Source organism: Sitta carolinensis (assembly GCA_032173965.1). Classification (NCBI taxonomy): domain Eukaryota; kingdom Metazoa; phylum Chordata; class Aves; order Passeriformes; family Sittidae; genus Sitta; species Sitta carolinensis. The sequence goes on from CM063288.1 coordinate 26,267,415, forward strand.
AGGTTTATGTCCTAAAAATAATGTCCAGGAACAGATGGTAAGCTGTAGTAAAGTGCAGTCAGTTTGTAAGTAATTGAAATGTGTAAATATGATATTGGCAATGAATGTATTAAGAATGACAAAATGGGCAGGTTCTCAGAAGTCTCTGTGAGTAGATTGATATATGTTGGCCAGGACATTCTTAAAAATGTATTGCTTCTCTAAAATTCAGTTTGCAGATATCTTCTGGTGAGTCTGGGGTTTTTTTACTGCACTAATAAAGGTGTTTATAAATAGTTATCACAATTCTGTTCTGCATGTTGAGGATCACAGACTTAGAGCATGTGAATTAGTCTTTTAATACCCTAAGTGCCTTCAATAGGACCACAGAGCATTTATAAATAGAACATATTTATGGATTATGTTTTCAATAATAATAATAGTTACCTAATGACTTTGTAACCTTCCTGGGGTTTGTTTTGATAATTTGTTTTGTCTAAGTGAAGTCTGGCAGTATTTTGGGGGCATTTCTGAACAGGGAGGGTGTAAGACAGTGGAGAGTCATTTGTTTGTTTTTCACTGTTAATGCCTTTGGAAATGCTTGCTCTGGTGTCTCCCCTTGGATGCTTCTACTGGGCTCTGCTCATATATTCACATAAGACCTATCCCAACTATAGATAAGGTTAGTAAAAAGGGGTGGGGGTATATTTATTTATTTATTTATAGTTTATATTGGGATAAAAAAGACAGTATAGGTTAACCTTCAATTAAATTATGTTTATGTACCTAATACTTGCAGGATGCTTTTGTATTTATTTGTGTAATTTGTGATACTAGAAACTAATTGCAGTTAATAGCTGTCAGAGCCTTTTTTCCTTTTAAAAAGCTTGAAGGCAGAAACACTAGATACTAATACAATGCCAGGAGTATGGAGTTCAATGAGGAGGATACAGCAGTGTAGAGTGTTTAAGCAACTTTCACTCATACACCTTACCTGTGCCTCCTGATTCACCATCTGCCTTAATGTCAGCTTGCTTGAGTTATGCCAACAGAGAATAAAATCTTGAGGACAATGCTGGTTTCGGTGCTCACCACTGTAGTTGTGAGAGTACATTTTTGGTCTTCTGCCCTTGTTTTAAAATCTGCCACTGCATTTTCTTGAGTAAAACAGAGGTTGAGCATGCAACGCAAATAATTTCCAATACTTTCATCACTCATATATCTAAATGTGGTAAGTGTGAGAAATTTTCACTGTCTTTAGAAGTGTGACTAAATTTTTTTTGAAAACATCATGAGCCAGAAGAGTTTGTTAATTATAATTAAGAGTCCTAGTTGTATTTCTTCTGCGTTGTGTATGAAAATACTCCCTTGTTCACGTCTCTTGCAGTGGCTGTTACAGGCTGTATTCAGTCAGCAGAGAGTTTTTAGACACTGCTCTGAGTGCCACATTGATGGAGATGGTGGGCGGGACTACAGATATTACATTCTGTTGATGGATTCTGCTTTGTGCAAGATATTTTTACAGTGAGATTAAATTTTTCTTGTATGTTGAAGATGAAATACTTTAACTTCAGTGACAGGAAAACTGTTTCCGTTTTATTCTTCAGTTTGCCTGGCTGATTACTTTATTGCAGATTATTTGCAGAGCACAATCTGAAGGTTCTTCTTAATTTTTGGCATTTTTAGTGGTATTGGCTGTTGCAGCCATTCTTTCATTTCCACTTCCACTTGGTTTGCCTGGCCTTTGGGCTTCCCTGACCCAGAAGCTGGTGTGACCATTGAATGGCTTTGTGGAGTGGTAAAAGATAGATTTCAGATGAAGCAGCAAACGTAGGTTGTGTTCACAGTATGGCACACAGACTGGTCGCCCAAGGGAGAGGACACAGGGAGCAAATACCCAGGAGCAGTGGCAGTGCCAGCTTGGGATGACAAAGAAGCTGTGGTATAAATTTCAATTCTCGTGCCAACCCACTGTAGTCATTAGTGACAAAAGAGATAATTATGGGCCTGTCTTGTTCTGTTAAGCATTTATTGCTGGTTATTTGAAGTCCCATGTGCTAGCTGTAAATAAAATTATTTTTCTCTGAACATTTTCAGTCTGGCAGCCACTGAATGGAGTTCATAAAGTGGCTGTTGAACTGTGTCTGAAAGGACTGCCACTCTGCAAGGTGGCAGTGGAAATATTTACAGATTGCAGGTCAGTGTTCTCAGTGCTTTCCTGGTGGATCTGTGGCTTTATAAAGCCACATACATTAAATATGGAATGAGTCAAATTCCTGAACTTTGGATACTGAAGCTGTGCTTGTTTCCAGAACAATTGTACTGACACACCTGCTGTGAATATAGGGCTTGAGAAACAGGTATCAACTCAATTTCCCTTCCCTCAGCTGCTCTGGTCCTTCACTGCCATGTGCAGCTGGGTGACTGGATACTGCCCTGGACCAGGAGCCTCATGTGGCAGTAGAGGGACCTCTGAAGGTGTTGGGAGAGCAGATGACTGGGTATGGTACAGGTCAGGATGTCAGTGGGCATGAGTCAGTTGGGTCTCTGCTCTGCACTGTTTTTAGGGACTGTTGTTTTGCTTCAGAATCTGCGTGTTTACTTTAATAAAACAAATCCAGAAGCCAGAGGAGGATTCCTCACAGTGTGTCACTTGGTGAAGCTATGTTTGCTGGGGAGCAGGTGTGACAGCACCTCTGAGGCGTAAAGCGAACCATGTTTCCTGGAGGTGCAGAAATGTCCTATGGGCAGGTACTGTTCAGGTAGGTTTGAACTTCTGACAGTGAATTGCCACCACAACGCTAATAAGGAGAGAAAAGAAAGGCTTGTGGGGAGAGGTACCGTGTTTTACTGTGCCAACTGTCCAGCTGGAAAACATACAAAGCTTTGGGGTGCTAAGGACTTCTGCATATGAAGGTGGATGGGAAGTTTTATCTGTTCTAACAGCCAGTGTGGTACTTCAGTTCTTGGATTTCCTGGTGTTTGGGAAAGGATCTCTACCTTTCTTTTCTCCAGTCTGCCTTGGGAGATGAAAAGCAGTCTATCTGCAGAGCAGGAAAGCTCCATGGCTTGTGTGAGCAAGGGGAAACCAAGGAGCAGAGCCTAATCTTGAGGAGAGGTGCTAAAATTCATGGGGATAAATCAGACTGGAGATAGAAAAAGATGTAGGGAAGCAAAATAGAGCCGGCAGACCGGAGACATACTGAGGGGAGGATACCAAGGAGTGAAGCAGATGAGATGAGAGCTGTTGGAAGACAGTTGTGGTTTATCCTGACTCTGGGCAGGTGGGAGGGAAGGTAACAGCTCCTGCTCTGAATACACAATGTTGATGCTCACTTTAATTAACAGGCTTTACAGGAGTTAGTTAGCATTACCTGTAGCACCTTGTTCAGGATCCTGTTTTCAAGATATTGAAGATCAGCAGGTACCTCAAAAGACTGCTGGAACCTGCAAAAATTACATGCAATATAATCTTCCCCCTTAGAAGAGCATTTATTTGAATTTTTAAAGATTAGAAATCAGTTTCATTCCCAGCTCATTAGGTTTTTATCTTCTTTTTGGTTCAGCACTTTTCTTGGCATGAAAAAGCTGTACTAATTCAACATATTCTTGGGTATTCTTTTTACTCAAGTGCCTGTCTAACCCATGTTTAAGTCCTAATGAATTTCTTATCATCAGTACCATCATTGCTCAGTAGCATCATTTATGCAGTACACAAAGTATCAGTTTTCATAATTTTAATAGTTTTTTATTTTCATTTTTATACTTCAAAATTTGATGTCTTTAAGCTTTGCTGGTTTTATAATCAGACAGTGCATGTTTCTAGTTTACTTACCCTGTTAATAATTTAAATGTATTTTCTAGATTGTGAAGCATTTTTCTCCTTTCTGGGATAAATAATAAAAATCCATCCAGTCTCTTCATGAAACAGGTTTTTATTGCCCTAAATACTTTCTTTTGCTGAATACCCAAATTCCACAGAACCCATTTTTAATACAGGCTCCCAGCCTCTGCACCAATCCAGCTGATGTATAGGTCCAGCTACACAAATACAGTTGTTAAAGATTACCCTGTTTCTTATTATTGTTGCAGTCTAACTCTCTAGCTTTTCTTGTCATAAATGCTTGTCAAGGAGAAGTCTGAATTGATCACTCTGCAGTAGTCCTTAGCTAAGTGCCCCTTCCACGTTTCTGCAACTAAGGAGACAGGTTTATTTGGATTTTTCTGTGGTGTGTGTGGTTCAGTTGCGTTCTGCAGCTGTTTCTTTTTAGTAGCGTCTTTCTTCTGTGGTCCTGGTGTAAATTCAGCTGGGACAGTTAGTTATCCTCTGCTGAACTCCCTTCTCCCAGTCTTGATTTAGCTAAAATAAAGGCCCATCTCTCAGCTGAGTGTTTCACTGTTTGGCTCTTCGCTTCCAGAGTTTGAGATCGTCAGTAAGTAAGTTATTAATAAAAAGCATTAGTAAATATAATACTGCTGCCACTTTTGAATTAATGAAGAAAGCTGTGTACTACAGAAGTCACAAGTTAAACCATCTCTAACCAGGTAGTCTCATCGGCTTTCTGGTGTTCAGAGTTCATACCCAGGATGTTTTAGGCAAGCAGTCTGTGGGTTTCCAACTCTGGTTGTTAATAGCTGTTGTTTTCAGTTAGTTTCATTTAGAATACTTGGTTCAGTACTGCAGTTACTAATCTTTTCTCAAAGTATGTGCGTGTGGGTGTCCTCTCCTGAAAAGCTGGAAAGTAGCCTGGAAGCAAGGAAAAATGAGAAGTGTGCTCCCTTGGCTTCCATATGCTGTCCAAGCCCCTGGAGACTTGTTCCCCACAAGGACACTTATCAGATCCCTGTCTTCAGTTGAGAAGGCCTGGTGTGGTGCCTACCAGGGAGCAGGGTGGGCCACTGTGGACAGGGCAGGAGGAATAAAAGGAGGGGGTGGCACCCACAAGAACAGAAAGATGCTGGGACACATGTCAGAAAAGCTTGTCTAGACTAGGGGTATGGAAGCTTAGAGAGGACACATACAGATTGGCATTCATTTGTATGTGTTGGGAGGTTAAGGATTTTGGTTATGTTAAACCAAACATAATATCATCTGTTACACATATATTATCTGTTACAGCATCTGTTACATAATTATATCTGTAAATTGCAAGAATAGGAATTGACAACCTTAATTTCAGCCATCAAGGCCTTACCTATACATGCAACTTAGTAAGTGTTTATGTTCCGTGTGCGTGGTCCTGTGTGTCTTGGCAGTCTTGATCATAGCCAAACGTTAAACAATGTAGTGACCAGTGTCTCTGGAACATGATGCCTTGATGCTCCAAGATCTGATTCCCCTTTTTTTCTCACAAATCACTGTAAAAGGCAGTAGCTAAGCTGTGACAATTCAAATGCTGTGATATCTAAGTGCAAGTTAAATTGAATCAGAGTCCTTAGAACCTGCAAACATGGGACTGAGAGCTTGTCAAAGAACTATAGGTCATTGGAAACTCACTTTAACAGCATATGTCAAGATGTAAATCTTGCAGGCAGCTTCCTGCATTGCTTGGTTCTTACATTATGAAGTGAGGAAGTTCCTTTTAGGCGTTTGCAATTCATGTTGAGGATTTGATTTCTGAAATGTTGTTGTTGTAGAAGAGAGAGTATCTCAAACACTTAATCCTTTTGCTGATTACATATGCAAAAGACAATGCAAGTGTGGAAACCAAGCTTGTAAAGACAGAGGAGCTTTGCTGAATAGTGTATGAGAGGATCCTAAATTCTTCCTAGGAGAACATTGCATTTATCAGCAGGAATTTGGCAACACATTTACCTTTGTGAACATTGCTAAATACCTGATACTTGCACATTTTGTCCATTTTTAATCCAAATTGACTCCATGTCGGAGTCATGATTTCTGTCAGCAAAAAAAAGCGTTACTGGTTTTGCAATATACTTGGATTTGTAGTTGGGAAGTTGTGTTCTAAAGTTCTTTGGAGAGACTTGGCTGGGAGATGTTGCTGAGGTAAAAGATCTGCTTCTGAAGTGGTTCCAATGAGGTAGTCTTCTGGCTGGAGTCTCCATGAAACATGCATAGAATCGTGAAAAAGTTGTTGATTTGCTTACCTTGGACAAATAGTGAAATGGTAATGGAAATTGTAAAAATCAAAGGAAAACCTATGGTAGTCTGGTTTGTAGTTTTCGAAGTACAGAATACTCAAAAGAGAAATGGGCATATAGCATGGAGGATTAAGTATTAAAATATGACTTATGTGTTAAAGTTGGGATAGAAAACCACTTAAACTGTTGTAATTAGATCTTTAAAAGCTGTTTGGTAATGTATATTGCAGATACTAATAGTGCATAGGTATTCTTGTGTGCTTTTTGAAATATGAAGCACAACTTGGGAAAGACTTGGTTTGGAGCACAGAAATCTTGGCTAGAGAGAGCCAAAATTCCACTGCTTAGAATAATTTAATTTGCTTTTTTAAAAAAATAGTATGTTTTTTATTATTGTTAATTTTCAAGGAAAACCAGGTTTAATTCTTTTCCTTCTTTACTGATATTAGAACTAAATATTTGATACTTTACATTTCAGTGTTCACACACACACAAGCTCATTTGAACAGTCACTTTCAATAGTAAATATCCAGTTTTTGATTTATATACACTGACTTGTTTCTTTCAATTAGGATGCAGTTACTGTTGTGAAAAATTGTTTTCTCTTTCTTGATTATCAGTCGCTTACTGTAAGACATTTAATATTCAGGGTTGAAGTGTTACTCTGCTGGTTTAGGCAGTATAAAAGCTATTCTCTTTCCTGTGACACTGAGAGATAGCTTGCATTGAAATGGAAGTTTCCCTGACTTTGTGTTTAAAATGAAATGTCTGGAGTATGAACATGGTACCACCAGCTATATCGATGCTTTCCTCAGGAGGCTGGGGAAGGAGGGGGGCATTTCTGCTTCTTTCCACCTTTCTTCTGCTCTGGGCATCCTCTTCCTCCAGGCCCTTCCCAAAGCAGAAATGCTCTAGTGGTTGTTTTGGACCAGCTCTCAAGAGAGGTGTGTTGCCCTAGGGCAGCCAGAGGCCTGAATACATTGGGGCAGCACAGGGTGGTACACAGATAAGTGTTGTGGCTATAGAGGTAATACCCATTCTTAATATTTGGTGTTTGAAGTTCTCCATAATACAGTAGCATTGCTATATAATTCCCTTGTATTTTGAAGTTCTTTTTTTATATCAATTATTTTCATATCAGTACTTAAAGAACTGAAAAGTGATTTTCTCAGATCAGTGCAGAATTTAACAGGCATTGCACTCTGCCTACGTGCATGGGTTTGGAAGTTATGCAACCTCTTTTTATAGAGTTGTGTTTTCTGGTGATCTAGGTTTGCTCAGTTAGTGTTTAGAAATATCAGTGTATTAGGAACTGTATATGATAAAAAACTTAGGTCATGGCAAACTACTTCTAAATATATAAAAGCATTTGTGGTAAGGGTCAAGTAGAAATGGCTTCCATCATTTTGTATACTGGCTTTAAAATTACTGAGTGGAAGAGGCTAAGTTGCTGTGACGTAGAGCCATACACAGTGTGATGATGGAAAGAACTTGCATGGAGATTTTGCATATTTAGTTCAGGCAAAGACATAGAACTGAGCGCCCAGCACAGAAACAATTGCTGTTGGATATCTGCAGACTGCAGCTGGGGGGAGAGGGAGGGCTGTAACAGGGTGTGTTGTCACCTTGGCGCTGAGGGAGTGCCCTTCCTGATATACTGACAGGTCTTTATTCCAAATTGCAGAGGTGCTAGGTCATCAGAGTGCAATTGCTCAGTTTTTTCAGGATGAGCAAAAGGCGTTTTTTCTGTTCTTATTGTTGGAGACTGAACTTGTTTTTTCAGAAACATAACACGCAGAGAAATCAACTTGAGGCAAACACCTGGCATGAAAAGAATTTGCCTGCATATTAATAATTGGGCAACATTTAATAAGCAAATTAAAACAGTATGTAGTAATGGGAATTCAGCTGCAGTGATTACTGCCAGATCCACCAAGAGTAATGGACTTGCATACCAACCCAGACTTACGACAAATATTGTGATTGTAGGTAACTAAATGACCATGGAATCTGGAGCAGAGAACCAGCAGAGTGGAGATGCAGCCGGTACAGAGGCAGAAACCCAACAGATGACAGTACAGGCACAACCACAGATTGCAACGTTAGCCCAGGTATAAAAAACATATGGTGTAATAGTTTTACTTATGGTTAATATTTTTAAGAGGGGTAATGTCTGCTCACAGGCCTGAGAGAAGATTCTGTTGATACCATTCTGAAACACGTGTGATGTATAGTTCTGTTAATATTTGTCTTCACATTTTTAAAGCATTGGTGATTTTTGACTTCTCATCACATTAGGCTGTGTTAGTTCTGAAGAACTGTATGTGTGTAAGTTATGTAATATTAACACAGTAATGAATAAAAATATTTCTAGCATTCTTTACCACAACCACACCACTGAAAGGTATTCATTTCAGTACATGTAATCTACTGTCTTTTTTATGTTGACTGGATTGTCTTGCTGTTGTGTTTTCTGTTAAAAACTTGTCCATAGTAGTCAGTTTAATTCTGAAGAAAACAAACTGAATATGTAGATAAATAATGCAGCAAATACAATATTCTATCAGATGGGATTAATATTATGAGCATTATAATCAAGTGGAACAATCTGGCACTTGACAGCTCGTGTTATCCTGTTGTCTCTAGAGTTTCACAGAATTGTTGGCAAGTTAGAGAGACAGTAGATTATTTGTTGTCTCCAAATAATTTTGACGAGATAAACACAATTACAGCTACATCTCTGATTTTGGAACTGTGTTTCTTTTTCAAATACACTGGTGGTTGGCAGAAGCAACCCCATTGTATAAATGAGTACAGAATCTTTTTGGCTCTCTTCTGTAACCATTTAATTTGAACACTAATTGTAATCTGCAAAGAACAAACAGGTGCTTTTGATCTCATAGTTTATGGAATTGAGTGTCTTTTAAGTGGCACAAGTGTTAAATCACTTAACATTTTATAAATGATTACTGTCTTTTTAAAGTCATTGCACCTTTTGGTGGTCCAGAGACTTCCTAACAAGTCCTGCCCTCTGTAGACAGCACACTTCCATTCAAGTGATAGTGTAGGGATTGGAGCTGTTTAAATGCTGTTTAAAGGGTGATTTTGTCAGGTGAAGCTGTAGTGTGAATTTACAAGCCACCAGCTGCCCTGCACCAGCTTGTCTCTTTGGGCAGTTTTCTCACTGTCTAACTTAGGCACAGGATGTAGGTGGTGTGAATAACACTTCAGTGTGAACTGAGTGTAAGTAGTTTATTTCTCTTGCAAAACCAGTTAACTGCTGCTCACTTGATGTGCTTTAAGGTTTAGTCCAGAGAATGAAGAATGTTTTACATTTGTGTGCTAACATACTAACCTCCAGGGAGCTGAACTTACAAATATGTAGTGGTTACAATGCACTTTACTCAGACATAATTGCCCCAGTACTTGAATGAGACTTTTTTCAAAGGAAGAAAACACTATACAGATATGGTTAAAATCCATGTGAACCACCATGTTGCCATGCACTATATTATTTGCACCTTGGGTTTTCCCCAGCCTGTACAGAGTTTGTGGAGGTGATAAAACAGTCTCAACATAATTCCTTGTATTGTTCACATCAGTGTTACGTTACTATGATATTTTTAATAAGTGAAGTGGCAGTGTTTGGCATTAGGGAGTGCCATCAGAGGCCTAGCCAAATCTAAATAACTAATTATATCAATTTAATTCTTCCATTATCTCTTGTATTATCTCTTGTAAGGTCACCCCTCTTGCAAGCTTAGTTTAATTGCTGCGGTTTTAGTGAGATCAGGATAGTTTTCAGAGTCAAAAGGAAACTCGTCCCAGTTCCACAAGGTATGAGTCAGAGACATGTGCGGAAGTTACACTCTGCTATGGGCTTAATCCAACCACAGTGGCCTCCAGTCGATCAGCTTGCCTGTCATTGCCAAGGACTGTTTAGTCAGACATGCATTATTAAGAAAGGTCGCTTGGTAAAAGAATATAATTTGCCACAGGAAAGTGCTCTCATGTTAATCTCCGCCCCAGTTTCTCTCAGATGTGAGCTAAGTAGCACCATGAAATGCTGCAGCTGCTTTCCCGAATAAGGAAGGCGAAAGCAAATGCAAATTGGTGGATTAGGGAGAGACAGCTGTGGAGGAGAGAGGTCCACATGTAATTCACTTTAATTTTCTTGTTAAGCTAGATTTCATCATAAGTGGTGGATGTTTATGGAAATTCAGAGATCAGCTATTGCAGCTTTTTGAGAACCATGTGTTCACAGGGACAGCAGAGGATTTCCTTCTGCATCCCATACATGACAGACCTTTGAGATTAGGTAGGACAGCGGTGCAGCCCTTTCTTGCACTGCAGCTGTTTGGATTGAATTTTTTTAAAATGCTCTTGAACCCTGGAGGATTGTTAGGTTTTTCCAGCTTGGGTGAGTAGAAGAAAGCTGGCGAGTCAGTGCCCCCTGACCTGGCTGAGGTCTGCCAGAGCAGCTCACACTTGCCTGCAGTCCTTCCCTGAAAGCCATGGCATGAGGGAGGGACACACGCTGAGGGTGGGCTGTGCTGGCACGGCGGCCCTGGCTCCCTGCAGCCTTGCAGGAGCCCCCAGCCCCAAACACAGGCATCGTGTCAGCAGACAGCTGGGCACTCTGGAGGTGCACTGGGCATTGGCCCAGCCATGGAGCAGCCTTGGTACTTGGCACTTCAGCTGCCCAGAGTAGTTCCTGTGGCCTGCCAGAGTGAGCAGCTGTGGGTGGCTGCTGCTGTCCCCAGAGCCCGAGCTGTGATGTGCCCTGCTGAGCTCATCAGTGTATCTGCCACGTCTGCAGGTCTGTGCTGGAGAAACACAGTTGTGTCTAAAACATGGGCAATTTCTCCTCATAGAAATAACTCTTGAAACTAGAGTTTGTGTTGACCTGTTACACAGTAATCACAATGACTGCCTACAAAATACTTATTTGCACTGCACACTCATGGGGTTTTTCTGTCTGATCACATGGTCAGTTTTCTTCATTTACATGCACTTTGCCAGCTAATCATATGGCTTAATCTGTAGAAAGTGAAAGGTATGATTCCGTAGAAATGTTAAGTTTTTACATCAGGCAAACTCTTTGCATTTTCCTGAGTGAGAACAAAAATAGCTCCACTCCCATATGTTTCTGCCTCTGACTCAGCAGTGTCTGTAGGAGTACACCCAAGTTTGAGCAGTATCCAAGTGAAGTAAGTGAAAGGTAATGATGTGTTTGTATCAGGTTACCTCAAAATAGAGGCAGTTCTGTTTTTCTTACTCTTGTCAGTGATTTTACAAATTATGTTTGAGCCTGTAGAAGTTCTGCATTAGATTATTTTGTGAAGTAGGTCAGGTGTTGGGCTCAGGCAGTTCAAGGGGTTTTATATTACACTGAAACATTTGGGTCATCTTACTGGGGTCTAGAAGAGACATAGTTCTTTCACCAAAGCAAGTACTGAACTAAGGAGATTTTGCAATAACCTAATTTATGTTCACTGTCTCTTCTTTGCAGGTATCTATGCCAGCAGCTCATGCAACATCTTCTGCACCCACGGTGACCTTAGTTCAGCTGCCCAATGGGCAGACGGTTCAAGTGCATGGAGTAATTCAGGCTGCCCAGCCATCAGTTATTCAGTCTCCACAGGTCCAGACAGTTCAGGTACTGACCGAAGGAATTCCTAATATGTGAATTGGGCCTTTGAAATAGGCCTGTCATTGCACTGGTTTTAATGTATTTGTTTCCTGGATTGTGTTTCTGCAAATCTGTACAGTATTTGCTACTCTGACTTTTTTTCTTGTTCTGGCTTAACCACTTTTCATTTTCAAACACTGCTGATTTTCATTTCCTTCTAGACTTTGTTTGGTGAGTTTGACAGCTTTATAGTTTTTCTTACAATATTACTCTACTTTTTCTTTCGACAGTATTTCCATACATTATTTTATTGAGATACTATTCCAAAGCAAACAAAAGGATGGATTTTTTAAATAATGTAATTTTTAATAATCAATGAGGCCAGTATTCTAGAACAAGAGTCTTTGCTCTGTAAGAAATACTTTCATTGGTTTACAAAAAAGGTCTCTGTATGTTACCGGTTCTTACAATGAACCTATCAGTCCTTACATAGAATTGGTTTAAAATGTGCTGGTTGAGTGCTGTGTGCTTTGTAAAGCCTTAGCATCTTCTCTCCTGTAAATCAAGACCAGTAATGCAATATGGTGAGGTAGCCTGAAGATAGAGGAGACAAGAAGTCTGAAATCTTTAAAACCTCTAACTTGCTTTTTATCCACTTGAAGTTTAGTGTTATTGAATGCAGAAATTTTGGTGTACAGCAACTACACAGGACAAGGACTGTACATTATTCATTTGCTGTTAGAACAATGAGCTCAAAAATGTTTAATTTCAAAAAGTAGGTATTGTGACTTTTTGATACAGACACTCAACTGGATATTATTTTAAAAAATAAGGTATGCGTAATTTAAAACCAGGCCATTCTGGTAATAATCTTTATTTTTTTTTCCTTCTCAGCTTCAGTGCTGAGTTTCTGGCAGGCTCTACCATCCTCAACCATTGCAGTCAAGAGTTTAGAGTTTTAATCTATCAGAGATGAGCAGTTTTGAGATAAGTGCACAAATTGCTACCCTGGAGGTAGAAATAAGAGACTGACAATGAAGCTGTGCTTGAATTCACCTGGTTCAATGCAGATCCATCGTGTTTTGATATTCAGAGCCCAGTAGTTCCCAGGCAGCCTTGGACATATTCAGGCCCTCTATCTGATGCTTGTGAGATGTGGATGCCAGCAAGATTTTTGAGCCTTTAGGAGTCTCTCTACAGTGCATAAATTGTCAGGATGTGAGCTCTGTTTCTCACGTAAGCATCATTAGCTTTTATAGATTTTGTCATGCACATTTTGAATTCAAAATCATCTAAATGATTGTAATATGATTTTTATTTTAGCTTTCCTGCATAAACATTTTGCTTTTTTTTTTAGCACAGATATTCAGAATTGCAGCACTACAAATATGTCGTGATGACATATTCCTGGCAATTTCTTCTGTAAAAGACAGTCTCTCTTTAACATATCTACCTCACTATTTATAAATTGATGTTTTTTTTCTGTATTTTATTCTTTGTTTCCAAACATTTCTGCTTCCTTAATTTGGTTTACTTACTCTCTCCCTAAATTTTACCAAAAAAATCTTTGTTTCCTTGCAATGGATGAAAACAAAACATCATGGAAGGCAAAAACCAGATGGTATTAATGTTTATGTTTTCTTATTGGAGTATTTAAATTATAAAGAACATTCTGATGGGTAGATCACTGACTGTGGTCATTCTTTCCTGAACCTGTTACTAAGCAGTAACTTTCTGTTCATTGTCTAGATAGAATACTTGCATTGTGGTGTTTTTCACAGGTTGTCAACATTTCCTTAAAATAAAGGCATTGGAAGTGTCTTGTTAAATTTGACTGCTGTTCTTATTTACAGATCTCCACTATAGCAGAAAGTGAAGATTCACAGGAATCAGTAGACAGTGTCACAGACTCACAGAAACGAAGAGAAATTCTGTCCAGACGACCCTCCTACAGGTATGGAGGTTAAAGCAGAAACTTCTTGCTTGATGCATGGGTGCATTCACTTGGAGATAACAAACAGTGAGATTGTATTTTTATTGGTTTTAGTTTTACCATTTAACTGAAATCTCTCTTCTGTAATGCCTTGGAATTGGAATATGGACTATATTTGTGGAATAGGACGTAAAGAGAGAAGCAAATAGGAGGAGGAGGAAGAAACCTCAGCAGTTACACTCACTTAAGACAGAAGTGAGCTGAGAATATGCTAATTGCCACATTCCTAAAAATTTAGGTATCATTGTGATAGATGCCTTAGATGCCTTTAATGAATACTTAGTGCACAAAATACACTGAAGCTCAATACACAAAATACTCTTGAAACTTTGCAAAAAGTGACTTCTGTGTGATTTGTAGTCTGCAGAAAATCAACTCTACTGGTTTTTATTATTGTTGAAATGCTAGCAGCCATCAAACTTAATTCCTTTCTCCCAAGAGGCTTAAGGAAGTTGTGATGTTCCACAGCACAGAGAGAATTTCTGCTTGAGCAAAGTAGTTTGTGTTTAATGTTTGTCGGTGTATGCATTGAATATAGTGAAAGGCATCTTAGTGTCTCCATTTCTCATGGCAGATGCCTCTTGCAAAACCAGCTGAGGTTCTCCTTCACTTGATGTGTCATGTTACTTTATTAATTAAGCCTTTGTACAGCTTTTTGTGTCTGTACTAAATTCCACTTTCATTCCTAAAATATGCTAAATAGCATTAAGGAACAGCTCTGGGGTCCAGTAGGTTTTAAGTGTAACCTGTGAGTTCCTTCTGCTTTAGAAAATTCATATGCTCCTTTATTTCTTCATGAGAATAGCCTTGGAAATAGAAGCCAGACTGTAGGCCTGAGCATATCTCAGCCATGATACTTTCTTAGCACTTGGGAGATTATTGTCTGCCTTGTCCAGCAGCCTTCAAGGCTGTTCTGCCAAAGACAGTGAAAATCATTGCTAGCCATAATAGATCTGGGAAAATATTTTTATTTGTGAGGAGCAGTGTTGACTTCAAGGCTGCCGCAGATTCCCTTCAGTCTGCTTCTGCAGCAAGACACTTGATTTTACTATATATGGAAGAGTGGCTGTATATGGTGAGAAGACAGAGCTAAGTAAACATGAAGCAAAACTGAGAAGAGGGTGCTTGTGCTTGCTGACTTCTCATTGAGATGGATTCCTTTGCATGCACTGGTGCCACAACACAGCCTCTCTCTTCAAACCAGATCGTGGTGACTCAGCAACACTTGGTAGCTGTAAAACTTGTATATGCAGCTCAGACTCTGGGCTGATGTTGTGATGTTGGTTAGGTCTGAAAGGCTAAGCCAGACCACTGCTGTCTTTAGTGACTTCCCAGCTGGCATTATTCAACCTGCTGTAACTGGCCCCAGAAACAAGATAGGTGCAGATATGTTCACAGAATTGAAAGCTATACCTCTTCCACAAAAACTCCTCTGTGATTCTGCTACCAACGTACATCATATATTCCATGTCAGTTCATAGCTCCTATATTTGTAAAGCTGCCACCTTATCCTTTACCTTAAATCCATCTTTTTGGTGGCACAGGAAGGTTTTAACCACGACATCATAATGCTGTGAGGTTAAAAAGTGATTTTTTTTTTATCCCCTTGGATTTTGTTCATCATCCCTGCTCTCTCCATATTTTTCATCTGTTTCATTCACTAGTTTCTGATTAGTGTTTGTTACTAGTGAAATTAGTGTTAGTTTCACTAACACCTAGATTGCAAACTCTTTGGATGGAATTTTTCCTTGGTCCAAGTGGTTCTTCGCATAGTGTTGTGCAGTGCTGGGGTTTCTTGCATGCACACAAAGTCAAAACAGCCGCAGCAAAGCTCTGTTGGTCAAGCTGCCAAGCAGAATGACTGTTCTCCCCAGATAGCTTCATACAGGTGTTCTGACTCCCACAGCCTTAGGAGGCTTGTATAAGAAAGTAGTGTTGTCTTGGAACTTCGGCTCTACAGCTGTGTTTGCGTCATCCCACTAGTTCCAGTGCCAATCCAATGGAAAACGTAGGAGGAGAATTACAAAAAATATTGCTCTTTACCTCAGGGCGTTACATTTACCTAAGGGCATTTACTGCACTTAGCAGTGATATAGTAGAATATGCCAGCAGTGAAAAGGACTTGACAGTCCTCTGAGGGAGGACAGTGTTTGATCTCAGTGATGCAAATTGCAGTGACTGCTGTGGTCAGTCTACAGTCAGGTTCAGTGGGACCTGTAGAGGTGATGTTTTAGAAGTTTTGACTTTGGATAAATATTAGCTCATGGAAATAATGAAACAATCTGTTCTTTCCTTTACCCATGGACTTTCTCAGGCAGGGCACCTGTGGACATAACTGCGAGACTAGTCTCAAACAGTCGCAAAACTGGTCTCAAACACTGGGTATTGTTTCCCAGGCAGGTGTTAAATTATGAACTGCTGGCTCTATGCAAGCATTCCTGCTAACTCTTTTGGTACTCAGCTCTCTGGCTGAGGTGTTTATCATCTTTGAAATGGAGCAGTTCCCCAGTGTAAGTGAGGAGACAGGTTCTGACTTTTTTTTCAAATGTTTATATAGCTAAAAGCAGGAAACAAATTAAAATGGATGAGAGAAACCTGCTGTGAAGAAAAAGGTAAGGTTGTAATAGCTGTATGGTGGGTTTTGACAAACACAGCTGTTCTGTGCTGGCTCCCTTGCCCATCAGTGCTTGGCATTTTGAACAATCCTCTCCAATAAGAGTTTGAAGACAGTGTGTGGTTTTCATTCTCCACTCATATTTTCCTTGCTGGCTTGCTTCACTTCACAGTTTTCTCCAGCATTGTGTATCAGATAGACTATTTTTCTCCCCCAATTTTTTATTAAAATCTCTACAACACACTGTCTTTGCCAGAAAAATTTTGAATGACTTGTCCTCAGACGCCCCAGGAGTGCCAAGGATCGAAGAAGAAAAGTCGGAAGAGGAAACAGCAGCACCTGCCATCGCCACTGTTACGGTGCCAACTCCCATTTACCAAACCAGCAGTGGGCAGTACAGTATGTAGTCTGAATTTCTCAGTGGTGCTAGTAAGTGGGGATGAGAAGACAAAGAACTGTTACTTCTATAACTGTTGTTTCAGCTAGGACAAAGCAGGAGGTGAAAAAAATATTACTTTATTTTGACTGTTTAACCAGGCCTTTTAAACACATATGTATTGTAAGTGTTTGAAAGGCTCAGTTAACATTCTGGGGCTGCTTGCCTCTTGGTGCAGCTAATGCATCCTGAGGCAGAACAGGATCTAACTGTTAATGCTATTATAAACTTCTTCACTTCAGGATCTAGATGGGGGAATTCAGAAGTTTCTTTTTTTTCTTGGCAGATCATTAACACTTGTTCACAAAACTGGACCTCATCATTAGAAAAAGCCATTACAGTCTGCAATTACATTTTTAGAAAGTCCTGAAAAAATAAGGACGTCAACAGCCTTAATATATGTCATAAGTATATGTTTCTGTGTTTTCTTTATATTTTAGATTTTATAGATACAGTGTTTTGACTTGAAGAATGATTGAGTATATGGCAGTAAAGATAGGACACATGCTGTCTCACACTAACACATACAGTAGGAGACATAGGTAACACATACAAAAGAGAGAAAGAACTACTTGTTTACATCTGTCTCTTAAAATCTCTTTACAATTTTGTATCTCTGTTACTCCTTAACCCCTTTGCCTTGTGGTTAATTCTGATTCCTATTATAACTGTAAAATAACTGCATGTGCAGACACCTGAGATTTTGGAGTGTCTATATATGGGAACATAGTGAAATTCTGTGAGTCACAAAAGGGGCAATGTCCCACTATACCTGCATGACAGGATTGAGGAAAAGAAAGTAAACAGACTAGTCAAGTTAAGACTCCCTGAACCAAACTATAGCTTTATGCATGAAAAAAGAGCTAGGAAGGGTCTGAGGAAGTTGTAGAGAAGGGGGGACACAATCAGAAGAAAAAAAAAAAGTCAAATCAAGAAGGAAGTGGAACACAAGATGGATAGCATTAGCAGCAGAGGAGGCTGAAGGACATAAAGCACAGAAGATGAGAGGAATTTCAGATGAGAAGAAAAAGTAAGGACTGAGAAAAATGTCTAAACCAACCAAGAAGAAAATCTTAACAAATTAAAAAGTATTTCCTGGGGGGTGGATTGAAGTTCTTCCATGTGATTCTGTTTTATTAGAGAAATTAATTTGTATTTTAGGCTGTGGGTTTTGGCCCTCACAAACATTTGAAGGCTTACCTTTCAAAGAATGATTTCTTTCATGTACATTGAAGCCATGTGTTTGATTTGGGGGTATGTAAGGGTTCAAAGGAGTTAGCTTAGATCAGTATTCTTCCATACCTAGGTTTAATACTGTAAGTTAATGAGTGAATTAATATCTTAAATGCTGGGTTGATTTTTCTTGTCTGCAGTTGCCATTACCCAAGGAGGAGCAATACAGTTGTCTAACAATGGCACAGATGGAGTACAAGGTCTCCAGACGTTGACGATGACCAATGCAGCTGCAACCCAACCTGGCACCACCATTTTACAATATGCACAGACCACAGATGGACAGCAGATACTCGTACCCAGCAACCAGGTTGTTGTACAAGGTGAGAAACTTCACAGCCAATCATTCCGTGTAACATTTACTCTCTGCAGATATAAAATTATCAGCCTGTCTCCTTCAAATGTGTCTGGAAGCAGAATTAACAGCTTTGGCCCAGATAAGTCCATAAAACTACTGAAATCCTGGACAAAGCTATTTGTCATGTTTTCTTGAATCCTTTCCCTTTAGATTGCTAAAATTGTGCACATTTGAGGTTTAATATATTTATTTTTGTTTTACCATGCTGTATTTCCTGCATTTTGTCCGCACAAATTTTTTTATGTGTTCTGCAAAAACTAATACCACTTTAGAGTTCCGAGTTCTCCCATATATGCAACAATAGGAAATTTAAAGCAAGCATTAAAGATAGGAGAAAAGGATGTTTGAGTCTTTACTGTGACTTTTGTAACTAGTCACTTAGTGACTCACTCAATCAGTGAGCCTTGGAATCACAGAACAATTTAGGAGAGTGCCTTAAGTGATCATTTGATCTAACCCTCAACTTAGCAGAGCTACTTTTGCTTAGAATAAGTTGTGGGGAGGTGTTGTATCAAAATACATATTTAGGTTTAGTAAAAATTGAGGAGTATTACAATTTTTTTATTGAAAATAACAGAAGTGTACCCCTGCTTCTATGACTGTAAAAGTAGTTGATTTGAAAGTTATCTAGTAAAGACTTTACCAAGCATCAGTAAAAATGCATAGCAGAGAAGAGTACTATTGTTGCATTGATCTTTGGGGTTTTGTGTTCTTAAGGACACGTGATTTCTTTAGGTGGTATTGTGGTTGCTTATGAGCTCAGGCAAAATTAACATACTCCTAAGGTGACAATAAATAAAATAAAAGAAAGCCAAGACCTTGTTTATTCTAGAGAAGCAATAGAATGCACTATCCATCTCTTGTGGGAGTAAATGCTACATTTTTACACCTTTTTTTCTATGCAAGACATTTACACATGCGGTTCCTCCTTTTCCAGGCAGATATTTGGAGCATAGCTAGAAATAGTGACCACGTCCTTCTTTAGAAATTCTAGAACTTCCCAAAAACCAGAGAAGTACAAAGAAATGTAATAAGGGAGGAAGAAGCACAGCTGTACCGATAGACGAATCAAGTTGCCAAGCACAAGTGAAGACTCGTTGAGCAGGAATGCCCAAAGCCTTGCATATATTACGAAACTAAGCGTGGGGTAGCAGTGATGGCCCCGATGATGGCTGTCCCTCCTGAGCGGTGACCCAGGCAGCACGGTTAGAGAGGTGACTGGGTCAGAGAGGTGACTGTGACAGGTTAGAGAGGTGAGTAGGTGCTCTGCATGGCACATGTGACAGCGCTGTCACCAGACCCATGTCATGTCCCCGTGTGTCCCTGCAGCTGCCTCAGGAGACGTGCAGACCTACCAGATCCGCACGGCCCCGACCAGCACCATCGCACCGGGAGTCGTCATGGCATCCTCGCCGGCACTGCCCACCCAGCCGGCAGAAGAGGCTGCGCGCAAGAGAGAAGTGCGTCTAATGAAGAACAGGCACGTACATTCAGATCACCTTTCCCAGGCAGCTCCACGTAGGCCTGGAGTGTCAAGCAGGGTGTCAAGAGTCCTGATTTTTCCTAGTCATGTTTATGAAATGTTTTATGAAGAATGTGCCTTTATTTAAAGATGCAAAGCAAAACTGCATATCTGCTAATGCTGTGTGTTGCAACTGTAAAACCTTGAGTAAAATGTCGGACTCATTCTGTGAGGTGTGTGAATTTGGTTGTTGCAGTAAGGAGAAAAGTAATTGGTGAGATACTTGTATGACTGCAGGTTAGAAACACCAAATGAGTTGCTTTTTTTGATTTACTACATTCATGTGGTTTACTTTCCTGGATTCTTTCCCTTAGCCTTCTGCCTGCATCCTCCTTGCTGCTGGCCCACGTGTGCTCTTCGTGAGTACTTTCTTGATTGTCTCACTTGTTCTTTTAGCCGCTTTGGGTTTTCTCCTCCAGAGGCAGAAAGGCCCAAGCAAAGGCTAAACGAGCAGCTGTTCCTTTTGCATGAAGTCCTGTGGAGCCAGTAGTGGCAGCAGAGGGGCTAAAAGAAAGGTAAAGACTTGATCCTGTAGGATTCAGAGTGTGAGGAGGATCAGCTAAGCTTAGAGGCAGGAGTGGTGGAGGTAGCAAAGGAAGGGAGCAGTAGGGAGAAGTTGAGCAGGATGCTCCTGAAGTCTGTTGCTGTGGGATTGGGAAGGGATGGGCCTCAGCTGGCCCATCATGCCAAGCTTGAACTCCTACCCACAGGCCACAGACTGGAGCCTGTGTGTTACACTGTGACACTGAGAACCCAGTGCTTCCTGCCCTTCTGAGTAGGGGAAGCCCCTGAAAGCCTGGTTACCTTCATCTGTCAGTCTGAAAAAACTGATGTTGTACAGGTTCATTTATCTTCTGTAGGTTGCTGTGCCATGAACACAATAGAAACTTATTTGAGCAGACCCAGTGCTTATGCAAGGGGTTTTAATGAAGTAAATAATGCTGAACAGCAGAGTTCACTTTTTTAAAAGGTTTTTATACAGAATGTCATCCATCTCCCTTTTTATATAGTTTTCTCATACCAGTGAATAGTAGATATCATCCTTTCAGTCTCTGCATTTGAAAAAAAATTAATTAGAATCACAGAATACCCTCATTTAGTCATCAGTCTTCTTCCAGTAAAAGAAGGCTTTTGTGTTTGTGAAAGCCAAGAAAAACAATGGGGAATTACCCTACTTGAGTTAAATTGACAGTTTTTGCAACAGTATCATGTTGCATGTGGTGCTTTTAGCCTGTCTGCTTAATAGATATTTGCAAAGCTAAGCTCCATAGCAAAGTGGGGAAAAAGGATAGAGAGGCAGATGGTAAGGTGGTACTTACTGGAGGATTATAGTGTAAATATTCATAGATATTATTGTGCAAATTTTCTGTATAAATTTTACATTTTTAAAGCTCTTTTGTAATTCAGTAAAACTCTGGCTGTTCATAATGAACAACTAGCACACACAGACTTGAGGCGGCTTAATATACACAGCCTGAGGGGGAGAAAAAGCCATGGAAAGAAAATGTTGTCACCCAAGGAGACATGTTAGTAGTTTGCACTGGGAGGCACTTCTGATCCACTTCTACTTAATCTTTTGGTAACAGCCCAAAATTACCTAAGTTCTAAATGTTACACATGGTTTACTGAAGCACTGCAGGCATGTGAAATTGTATTTGTGGGAGTGACAAATGGATACCTGAGTCCTTTCAGGGCTTACAGGCTATGTTTTTTTTATTCTGTCTAATTTGTGGAGCTGAATTTCAAAAATTACTTTAGAGACTTCTGATCAATTAGGTCCTGGAATACATTCTGTTTTTACAGGTACTATTTATCTTATAAAGGGAGGAACTGAGTTCTGATTTTTGCTCGTTGCTCATTTCCCGAACACTAACCATCTCACCAGTCTGTGTAGTGTTTGCAATGAAGGGGCACACAGACTCTTATTTTTGAAGCTGTTGTTAGCTTTGCACCTAAAAGTTCAGGGCAAATAAGTTTATTTCCATGTGTCTGCAGAGTGCTGCTTGGACAAGTTGCACTGCAGGAGGAGAGCCCTCTGCCTGGGCTCCCATCTGCCCGTGGCATTTAGCCTTGTGCTTACTTTGCACATTGGTGCCATTATATTGCCGTGCAGGGTAGTTCCTGGCTTGGTGTTCCTGCCTTCAGGATGCTCAGCAGCACATTAATACCTTCTGGTATTTTTCACTGGTGTTCTTGGTATGCTATCAAGTTACCTACAGGCAGCTCACTCTTCATAAGCAAGACTTAGAAGTTTGACTATCTTGAGGTCTTTTTATTTTTTATTTTTATTAGAGTCATTAATAGTATCATTGCAGTGATGCAGACATCATTATTAAAGTTAAAGCATACTCAAGAGAAAATACATGAATGCTCTAAATACAGCACTTTCTTACACCAGTTGATCATCTTGTTGGACTACAGCAAAGGGAAAGTTAAAGACTGTAAGAATAATAGATGATAATAAAGTCAAATTATTGCAGCAGCATTTGACTCGGCCTGAAGGCTCCAATGTAAATCCTGCAGCCAAAATTTATCACTGAGTGGAATCCTTTGCTCACAGAAATAATAATAATAATTTTATTTGTGCTGTCTTACTGGGGTCTGTATGTTGAAATGATACGTGGATCTTGAGTGCGTGTGATTTGTGAGCAGTTGTTATGAACTCAGTGTTTTTTTCCTCACTTGCATTTCTTAACAATACCTCCCTATTCTGAAAATGGCAGTACTAGTAAAGGTTTGCCTGAAAGCAGTTAGGTAGCCCATGTCCAGAAATGATTGTTCTGAATTTTAATGGCCTTTTTCGCTTTGCAGAGAGGCAGCACGTGAATGTCGCAGGAAGAAAAAGGAGTATGTGAAATGTCTAGAAAATCGAGTGGCTGTGCTTGAAAACCAAAACAAGACACTGATTGAGGAGTTGAAAGCACTTAAGGACCTTTACTGCCACAAATCAGATTAATTTTGGATTCTCATTTTCACTTGTCCAGGTGGGATAGAGACTGGTTCTGGCTATACCCAGAAAGACAAAGTAAACTTTTTATTTTCTAAACATTTCTTTTTTTCTATGCGCAAAACTGCCTGAAGCAACTACAGAATATACTTCATCTGTGCTTTGCATCAAACTGTGAATGTTCAAGTACTTGCCTCCACTTCTCCCCTTACAAGATGAATTTCATCATCAATCTCAGCGTGAAGAAGAACAGTCTTCTTTCTCATCTCCCGATCCTCTTCAAGGAGTAACAGTGGTCACTTGGGAAGTTACTGTGGGGAGGGTCCTTTTGTAAAGATGTCAGGAATTTGTGCTGAGCTCTTTCCATTGCCTTAGAGACAGAACCACCCCAGCCTCTTGGTCCAGAGAACTGTGGGCCACATAGGTGGAGCATGCATGGTACAATGAAGAAGCAATGGTTGCCAAATTGGTTTCACACGTTCGTGCTGAACTGTACGAATACCCGGCTGAGCAGCATGCCGCACGAAGGGCGCTTCACTGGCACATTCTTGGTGTGGAGATAACAGGCCTTTTTCAAACTAGCCCAGGAGGGAGTTTGATTTGCAATCTGTATCAAGCCCTCCTGGACTAGTAAAACCTTCTCCATACCTCAGAAACAAATGGATTGAAATGAGCTTCACTGTTCAGTTGTTGCTTCTCATAGCTTATGTGTGCAAGTGCGTTCAGCATTCTAAATGCACAGGAAACAGACACCAGCTTCGTAGGACATAGGTTGGGAAACGATATTTGGATGGGAAAGAAAATTTTTAAGAAAGATGCAATCCTGATGTTCTGAAAACAGTCACATAGTAAATAGGGGTAACACATGAATGCACTACGTGTTTGTATGCAGAACAACTAAGCAGTTGAAGCATGGCAAACTCCGCTGATGACAGTATGGCCTGTGTCCTAAGTCCTCTCAAGCAATGAGGTTGTTTTTATTTCTCTACCACTGTCTTATGCAATGGAAATTATTGTACTCGATAGAAATATCAGCCTGGTTTGCTAAATTCTTTTTTGAACTTTGAGGCTGATTCTATACATAAATTAAGTTACAGTATGACAAGTACTAGGACAACCTCAAATATTAAAGAGGACTTCAAACACAAATATTCCAACTCCTGCTTCGCAAGGGACAATAGTGATTATTTGAACCTGGCCAAGATAGCTGAACTCTTAATTTATTTGGGATATTTTTTCATGGAAAGGGTCAGATTTACTGAGTAATCTATTCCTACACCTAAAATTACTCACGTGCCTCAGATGTTTGCAAGATCCTTTTTTTCTGTGCACTGAGGAACTGTGATCTTTCCCAGATTTATGGTGTTAAAAAAGGTAGTTCATATTAAAAAAAACCCAAAAAACCAAAAAAACTCTGTATTAAGCATTAGGATTTCAAAAGAATCATGATCAAAAAGAACCAAATAAGAACATCAAGAAGTTGTGAAAAAGAATGGGTCCAGAAGAATCATGTGTGGTTTGTGTACTGGCCCTCAGAAGCCAGCCTCTTACTGTGTTAACTTGGGTCATTGGATGGAGTAAGTTTACTTTGGGCTTCTGGTCAAACTTTTATGTGTAGAAACGTATGGATAAGGCTCTAAGGCTCTGGTTTATACTAAGGCCTTGCCTAGCAGAGTATTGGCTAATATTTTTTCCCCATTCATTCTATCTCTTTTTAAGATAAATTTCACATACAAGCTTATAAAAGGTTATACAATCAGTGTGACGTTACAAGAAAAATACTTGGAAGACTCTGGGCAGTTGAGTCTCAAACACCTAAGCAGTATTAAAAGTTCTCAATTTCACATCTGAGAGGGCATTTAGTTTCCAAGACTTAAGGTAAAAGGAGCAGGGTTAAACGTAAAGCATTACTGTTTAAAGTTATTAAGAATTTCAAATTACACTTGTATTTCAAGAAGAAAACAAAAGTATCAGAAATACGAAAAAAATCACTTTTACAAGTTTTGTGGGTGTTTATAAATGGTCTATTTTTATCTGCCATAGAGAGTTGATTTTTGTGGTTTTATTTAATGGGAGATGAATCTATTAGTTTAGCAATGCAAATTTAAAGAAGACCCTAAGTTCTCAGCAGTGCTTTTATAAAAATTATCTAATTCTTAAAATCAGTGAATACAAATGCATAAAACGGTTACATTTTCCAGAACAAGTACTGAAGTAGAAATGTTGATAATTCGTAGTAATTCTTGTAAAACATGAAGCTCGTGGTGGCCTCATTTGCAATTACATGGAATGGTTCCTTCAGCTTTGAGAAACACAGAAAAGGCTGTCTATGCCCATACTAAGGCTGTTTCTTTTGTGGAACATCTTTGTGCAAAAACGTAAGGTTTTGCTGTGAACCTGAGCAAGGCAAGCTGAGCTCTGAGAGCTGTGTCTAGTGGGTAATGAACACTGTCCAGAGCTTGCTGGTAATCACTGGGCACAAAGCTTGGGGGTTGAATAGGTATGGGAGCCTAAAACAGTGCCCAGGTGGGGTTCTCCTAATACACAGTTTGTGCAAATATGTGTGGCACTGAGAGGAGAACTGTGTTACCTGTTTGTCTGTGTGTGGTCTGGAAGTGGCCTGTAGTGGTTTTAGCCTAGACTTATTAGCAAATAAAGTTTCGCAGAAAAAAGGAATGTAATTCAGAGTACATAGGGGTCTGCAAGAATCATTATTTTTATTTATGCTGCACTGAGGATTTAGGGACACAAATTTATTTAATGAAAATTATAGATTACAATAATAAAAATGTATTAGCCCAAGTACAGGGCTGGCTAGGCTACCCATACATGCTTTACTATTCATATTGACCCAAAAAGGGAAGGAATATGACACAGGAATCCATTCCTATGTTACTTACCAAGTAGTGAGGTTGGGGTAATGAACTTCTATAAACTAAGGCCATTTGGAAGTCAGATGGAAATTATGTTGACAAGGGCAGGGAGGATTAGTTTTATATCTCACAGTTGTGAGTTTTCAAGAACTGATAGACTCTTTTACCTGAAGAGAGGGTTAGAAAGGGCTAGATCCGTTATGTTCATAATAAACAAGAATTGGTTTGAAATATAATTTTTGTAATGTCATTATTTTGCAAAACAACAGCACCAATCAGGCAGTTAAGATATTGTCAAAGGTGCTCTTTTAATTTAGATATTCTTGGAAAATACATATGTATAGTATATGTACATATATATATATACACACAGTATATAATCTACGGCTCTGAGAGCTTTTAAGTCAGGAATGCTGAGTATTATAGTATATGGAGGTCAGAAAAAGAATTTTTACTTTTCTGTGTGTCTGAGTGTGTGTGGATGTGTGTGTGTGTGTGCGAAAGCTTCCCCTCACCCCAGTAGCTCTGGGCTGCATTATTCTAGCGCTTATTACTGATTTGTTTTGTGCTGTCTCTCAGTTACCCATTTTCAAGAATTTTATTTCATCTTTCGTGGCTTTTGTGAAGTTTGTTTTTTATTGATGAGGATTTTTGAAATTATGTAAACAGTTGTTTTACAGCCACCACCACCCAGAGTAATTCACTTCTGTGCTTTTTCTCTTTGGCAGCTATATATCAAAGGCAAAACATTTGGAAAGGTTGTTAAGGTGTTATTTTCTAAAGGAACCACTGGTAAGACTTCTGCTTTCCTCCTGGGGTAGCGGTGATGCATTCTTCCTTAGGCAGCAATTTCACCAGCACTGGGTAGTTGGCGGCACCGTTGCTTGTATCCGAAAGCACAATTTTAGCCTGCAGTGCTCGTCAGGGCTGCTCAGACACCTGTAGTTCTGGCTAGCCTGGAGTTGGCATTTGCATTGTAGATCACTGTCTTCTCTGGTACTTGTACATTGGTCAGAAAATTGGTGGGGTGTTTGGAATCATTAAGAGGCTCAGGAAAAAAAAAAATTAATAAGGAAAAACAGCCCTGATAGTTTCTGACCTAAATTTGTACTGCAAGTTGCTTTTTTAAAATCTGGGCTTCCAGTAAACTGCAGCAGCAAGTAGTCATCTGTTAGTGAAAACTGGTATCTGCTTTTTGATTTTGTTTTTTCATTTATGGCAGACAGTGCTTTTTGTGGTTTAAAGACAAGTCCACCCATCAAAACAAGTTTGATTTCAGTGGTTGCAAATCTATGACAATTCGTAGAGGATTGAATTGATTTTCTAAGACCTTGTTTTTATTGTAATTTTTTCACCCTGGAGCCTGGTTAGTGATGTAACATTTGCCAATGATCCATCCAAAAGGTCATGTATTTATTTTTGTTACGCTATGTTCTTTGTAAACGTTTAATTAAAATGTGCACTTTAAAAAAAAAACAACAAAACAACATAACAAAAACCAAACAACCCAGACCACAGAGAACAAAAAAGATTAAAATAAATTTGGTTTGCTTGAGAAGATTTCTGGCATAGTTGTTGTGATCCTGCTGCCTGCACACAGTTCACTCCTCCACAGCAGTTGACTCCTTGGCTAATTGAACTTGCAGATCAGCACCTGCTGCCCAGAAGGCATTGCTTCAGAAGGGCAGGACAGCTGAAGGGGCAAGAATCAAGCGTCTGGTGTCTCGGAGCAGTACATAGAGGATGGACTTGAAATTATTTTTAGAGTAGAACTAGTTCAGTGATCCCATGTGGGAAAGGGAGGTTAATTTGGAAGGAAAGCTAAACTGTTTTTCAGCCACTTTATTCCCCTTTTCTTAATTTGAGATTTGTTTGCAGATTTCTCAAGATGCATTCTAAGGAAATAAATGGAAAGGCTTTCCAATAATTTGACACCAGGAAGTAAAGGTACATTGATAATGTGTCACCCTGCCTGAAAAGAAAAAAAAAAAGAAAGCACGACCACCTTTCTTTTGCAGGAATGATGATAATTTAACTATAACCCTGAAGTCTGTTGCTTCAGAGCAGGTTTTAAAAAGCATACAGTACCTTGATGGTTCTCTGTCGCCTGCCTGGGAACTCATTTTTCTGAGCTGTGTAATTTGCAAGCTGTAAAAGACACTGATTTTACAAAAGCCCGAATGTATGCTGAAGCTCAATTGGTCTGGAAGGAGCCAGACTGGTGAAGAGAGGGTGCTGAAATCCACCTACTGTGTGCTTGTGACAGGCTCAGGTCTGTGGATAGATAGACTTAAAGAGTGTGAATCTTTCGGCAAAAGGGACCAGATCCAGGTGGTGTAAAGAGGGTTTGCATTTCAAGTGTTTTGCCTTGGACCGTGTTTTTAAAATGTATTTAAGCTGTGGCCTGCAAAGGGATTGTGCTTGGGCTAGTTGGCATAGCACAAATTGAAGAGAGTGACCTGTTTGCTTTCTGGCACTGCAAGTGCAGGTTTGTGACTTGCTCTGTGGTGAGTTCAGGCTTGCTTTCAGCAGGAGAGGCAGGAGCAGTCAGCTGTCCTCGGGAGCTGTGTGCTGGCAGGGCAAGGGCCAGGGACGGGCTGGAATGACCATGGCTGGCACAGCCTGTAAGCTGAGCATTCACTGCACTCAGGACTCGAGCAGTTCACTCAGCCCCAGCTGTGTATTTCTCTAAATTAGGGGATAGCTGAGAGAGCATGGGGACAGCTGGCCTTGAGCCAGTCGCTGCTCTGGAAATGGCCACTCTAAAGAACTAAGGATGCTTGGGTGCTCTCCACAAGTTGTGTTTTATCCAGGTGCCACTCCATTTTTTTGTGTGTTTAATTACATTTATTTATATTAAAACATTAATTTTTAAAAGTTCTACAACTTCAAGTTTATGTGAGATTTGAAACTGTGCTGCTTATGATGGATTTCTTGGGATGGGAACAGGGCAAGAAGAGGTGCTAGTTGGCAGCCAAACCCTCCACAAACTTTTGTCCACTTCAGAAATTAGTTGTTTCTACTCTGGATTTATAATTTGAAATTGTTTTGAAACAATGTTTTTCAGGGAAGCTTCCAGAGCGAGGGTTATTATTCTCCCTTTGTACTGTAAGCTGGAAAGAGTATGTTCACCTCATCTGCATTTCTGATTCTTTACCCAAACCATGTCAGCACAGAACAGGGTATTTGAGCATGACTCCCACATACTTGTGGAAGTTAAAAGACTGAATGAAAATCCATCACTGGGGGAAAATAAATGCTTTTTTACATCTCCCAAAAAACTAAAAACAAAACATCCCTGTTGTGTTCTGTCCTTTTTTTTTTTCCTTTTTTTTCCTTTTTTTTTTTTTTTTTTTTTTTTTTTTTTTTTTTGTGCTTTATCTGTGTTTAAAAAATGTACTGGGTTATAATGCATTTTATTAACACTATGTACATATTAGCTGCTTTGTGTTTCAGAATGGTAGTAATTGCTTTGTATATTAAAGTGATTCTTGTGAATTTGTGAATTATTGTCATAAAGAAGTGCTTTTTCTTACTGTAACCTTTGTGGTATAAACTGTCATAACTCCCTTTTTACACAAACATTTATGTGCAGTCACATAAACATGCTTTAAAAAACTCTACAGAGTCTCTTTTTTGAGCAGGGTGTTCCATTTACACTAATTTAATTTAGTGGAAAGTGGTAGCTAGAGGAATATGGGAAAAGGCATATTTTGAGTCTGTGGTGTCCTCTCAATCTGTGCCCTGCCCTAAGTATTCATAAAGTATTCTCCCCAAAGAGAAAGTTTTTTTTAATTTTTTAAATCAGAGGTTAAGTCCTGAAAAACAAAGTTTCTCTTCCTCCTCATATTTTTAAACCTGCTTTCCAGTATCCATTCTGGTGGCAGTTCTGTTTTTTAATAATGTCTGAAAGGCTTACGCCTTTCACAGTTTAAATATGCTGCATGTCTCACTTTTAAGCATTCCTGTAAACGATGTACTGTTGGTCTTTATAACAGAAACAGAAGGCAGCAAACACTGCAAGGATCACAACCCTATTATGTAATCTGCAAGGCTGGATCCAAACACTGGGATGGAAGCCAGGAGAACAAATTCAGCACTGAGGTAAACACACCTCCAGTGAAATCAAGGGGAAGTAGTAAGGTCAGCTCATTACAGCCGGGATTTTCTAGTTTTTACAATGCCATTCACGTTCTTGCTCAGAAAAATCTACAGTAATGAGAGACAATCGGAAACTGGGGTTAGTCCCTGAGATAAAAATGCAGTTTGGCTTGAGTCTTGCACTGAAAAGAACTGGGTAACACAGATCCCTTTGTAGTCAGCTATGTATCTTAATATCAATCAAACATTACCTTGGTTGCAATGATATTTCAGAAAAGTTTGTTCTCTTGCAGATGTTTCCGGGATAGTTTTTCAGTATCACAGCATGGTTGTCTTACCTGGTCACTTTCCTGTGACTTGGACCCACTCCCTAGAGCAAGTGAATTTCTCAAGAGACTATTTGTGCGTTGCCCCGCTACTTAGGGACACATGCCAAACACATCCTTCTACAAATGAGCTCAGATCATCTACAAAACAGGATCAGTGCAATGGAACTACCCAAAGCATAGTGGGATTCTCTAGTGCTGGGATGAACAGGGTGACAGAAAGTGCTTGGGCAGGGTGTTGGTATAATTGCCAAACAGCAGCTATCGTGCATCATGTCACACTAGGGCAGGAGCACCCGTGGGCTGGGACACCCGAGCTGGCAGTGTCACTGCAGAGGGCTGCTCCCTGTGCTCACTCACCAGCAGTTACACCTCTGCCACTTGTCCTGCACTCCTGGCGGGATTCCCCCGCGGCCTGACTCACTCCTGACCTCTCCCTGAAGGGCTGTGTGACGGGAATACAAAACACTTGTGAAGCCCAGTCTGGGACAACAGAAGGCAGCGCCCACTGCCTGGTGCACCTGGGTGTCAGCACAGCCCAGGGAGGATGGACTGCGGGCTTCAGCTGAGTTAACATTCTCGAGGTTGATGCCTGCCCCTAAACACTGTAACTTTAAATGCAACCAAAACTGACATTCGCATGGGTGTGGCCTAGCTGCAGTATTCCTGGACCTGGTCTCCTAAACCTAACAGGACGTGCACCCCAGTAGCAGTCAGAGAAGGTGTCCCCTTGCTGGGCTTGCTTGCGACTTACTGGGCTGGGGAGGGGCCACCAAGAGCTCTGCAGGTCGGGGCAAGGCACTCACCTGAGCTGCCAATGCCATCCCCTGCTTTTCTCCACGATTATTTATGGGCAGTAGCATCACTTCAGCCTTCAAACACACTCCCTTGGGTGTGTACAGAGCTGCTGTGCAACAGCAGCACGGCGAAAGAAGCCAAGCCTGGTCTCTACTGGCACATGCCTGCCATGGCAGGATGGCTGTGGGTTGTAACATCAGCAGTGGGAAATCTGACACTGAATACTTAACTAAACAATTAGAAAGAGATGGAATTAAACTGATTATTTTAAAAGTACAAAACTGTTTCTATCATCAAAGCAAGGCCTGGGGCAAAACCCCCTTCTTAGAAGTGAGCAGGTTGCTGCACCAGCCTTTATTCTGTGCTTTATTCTGTGCTATTTAAGCAGGCTTTTTAGCATGTTCCTGCTATGGCAACAGTGCAAGCTGCTGTGGCTGTCAGTGCTGCAAGCTCTAGCCTCTTGTGAAGGCCGAGCACTGCCAGGCTTCTCCCACAGAAAAGTTCCCTTGGGCACTCACAAGCCCAGGCACCAGCACACTGCCTTCTGCCAGCTCCAGCCCAAGGGGAGCATGAGCTAGTGCCTAATCCCAGATGAGCTTGGAGACAAGGAAACACCAGTAAGGAGGAAAAAGGAGAGGTGAGAACTTAAAGCCACACTTCAAAAATGAGCCAGAGAGTGGAGGGAGAGTTCATAATTCTTTTCAACCACTGTTCACCCAGCTGATAGGACTGAAGAAGCTATACCTGACACATGAGAGCTCATCTCGTGATCTGTTTTCAATTAAAGATGCTGTCTTCCTTCCCCCAAACTGACTCCAACTCGTTTCAGGCTGCGAATTCCCAGCCAGCTGCCTAAGTACTGTTTTAGTGACACCATGTGGCTCCTGAAGATACTGTTACAGCAACTGTTTCACAGCAGCAACTCCCAGACGGGTCTGAAGCCAAGCAAGGAGCTTCGCTGAAAACTTGCAAGAGATGTGCCAGGGAAAAAAGCACAAACTTTAATGATAAATGTGTAATTTCCACATTACAGTCAGCACAGCACTTCTGGACCACCGACCAGGGAGCAAAAGTGACAAAAAGTTCCAAGATGTCAATGGCCCAAAGCAGCTGCTGCTCTGTTCTGCAAAGCTGTTTGCCGTTGCCAGTGCCAAATACATGCACATGCTCAAAGTCTGAGCCCGACCTGAGGCTTTTTGAGTTTAAGTTTAAAGAAAAAAGGTTCCACATCCACACACACACTAAAAGGAAAAAAAGATAGTAAAGCAATTCCTGCATTTAGAGGTGTAGCTGTCTTCTGTTAGCCCACTGTTTTTATCAGTTTCATTCTTCCACCACTAGAAAGAGAAGGAAGACTGCTGCTGGTGCAAGCTGGACACCCGGATCTTGTGGGATAAACACAGAGATGTGTTTAACAAGCTCAAGGTATAAAATCTGTTACTTAGACCAGTATCTTAACTACCACTGTGCACTGAAAGCACAATGAAACCTAGACATGGCCCCAAGGTCCCAAGTAATGCAAGAGTCAGTACTTCCCCTGCTACAGAGCACCTGCCTGTCCTAAGTAACAGCTCTCAGAGACAGGGAGCACAAACAAAGGCACGAAGTAGAACATTATCTAGTGGTACTTCGAGAGTCAAGGGCTGATTTGATATTTTAAGGACGGCTTGAGTCTCATTGTTGCACTTTCCCAGCGGCACATGTGCATGTGTATCTCCTCCAAGGAGTTTTGAACTGTGTGAGGCAGACTTGTTAGGGACAACTGAGAGAGCACAACTGCTTTGGTACTGCAGGCGTAGCCCACTCACTTGCAAGTCAGGTGAAAATACCACTGATTTCTAAACTGGTTTACTTGTCAATCCCTGTTCCCAGTGCCCCTCCAGATCTTGTTCTTTGTTTCGATTTGTCACTTTGTTTCAATGCAGCAGTGACAGCAATAGAACAACTTTGTAGCATCTGCTTTGGTTCTTTTTGCCTTTTAAGTGGTTTCTTTTACCACAACTTCTAAGATGCAGAAGTCCCAAAGAGTTAAAGCATTTAGAGCTGAAGCATTTAATTTCATCCACTCTTACTTTTCAAGAGTTAAGGAAGCAATTAAAGGGAAAAAAACCCACTATAATCTCTTTAAGTTTCCCCTAGAAGTTAAATGTGGTTTGATTTCAGACAACAGACCTTTGTATAACAATTTTGATGCTGGATATTTCTGCAACTTGAATCAATTTTGAAAATTACATTTGATAAAAAGACAGTGGAACACCCTATATGACTCTATTCAGAAATGAAGCAGAGGTTCAATATGGAGAAGTACCAACCTTGCTGTATCAGACCATGATCAGACAAGACCATCAGAACAAGGAGCCAGTGAAATAACACAAATGCAACTTCATGCTTAGGAACAAGTGTATTGAGTAGAAACAAAGGAGAGAATTCAACAGCATCAGTGGCTTATTAACAAAGCAGAGAGTCAAAAGTCATCCTTGCGACTACCCCTCTGTGCTCTGTAGATGTGAACATCCTTACTGGACTCATAATGAACCTCGGACACAGAGAAATGCTCTCGCAGCATCTTCAAGAACTTGAGATCCCGCTCATAGCGGATACGGCAGGAAAGAAGAATCACCGTTCGCTCTGAGCACAGGTGCTCCAGCGTCTGAAGCAGTTCTGCAAAGGTTTCTTCCAGATAAACGATGTCTGCACCCAGGACAAGGTCAAATGCTCCTGGAGGAAAGTTATCCAGGTCTTTTCCCCATGTCAGCTCCTTCACCACCGCTCGGGGCCGTAGTTCAGGGGGTAAGTTCGCCTGCACATTTGACTCCAGGAGCTCCAGCGCTGCCGCCCTGTCTGTGATGGTGACACGGGCACCTAAGGGGACAGGAGGACACAGCTCACAGTCCATGTCCCTCAACACAGCGTGTGGAATACAGTGCTCTAACTCCAGCAGGCTCCTTAGTTTCTGTTAAACATTAACAGCTCCCCTGACCTGCCAGATTAAAAACAAACAAACAAAAGAACAAAACAAGCAAAACACCTCTGTCTACAGATACCCTATCATTCATCAGTCACTTAAGAATATAAAGTGTACTCTACATGAAGATTGAGTTGTGTAGGGAAAACCCTGTGTTTTTTGGTGCTTTTTCTTAATGCATGAAAGTCAAGGAGTTACTTTTGGCCTTTCCATATGTGACAAATGAGGAAATTACAGGGGGTGTTACAATTAACCTGCTCCAATTACATATTTTTCTGTAGGAGAGAGGCAGCTAGAGAGCCTCTTTCACAGGTCAGACAAAAGTTATG
The DNA here is from genome assembly GCA_032173965.1 of Sitta carolinensis. Taxonomy (NCBI): domain Eukaryota; kingdom Metazoa; phylum Chordata; class Aves; order Passeriformes; family Sittidae; genus Sitta; species Sitta carolinensis. The sequence continues at coordinate 26,301,623 of CM063288.1, forward strand.
CCTGTGTGATTTTGCATGACATGACTGTATTTCATCAAACTGTTTTGTTTCTATGATTTCAACAGGCACCTTTCACAGCCACTAGAGCTTTGAATTATAAAGTTAACCAGGGAAAGATAGCAGAAATTTAATATAGTACCCAGTTCCTGCTTCAACCACAGACAGATCAGCAGCAAATCATTTCTCCATGCCTTGTCTGCAAGACAGGCTAATGAAAGGCTTATGCAAGCTCTGAGAGTGGTTTCTGTCTGTAGCTTTATCTGCATGGCAGGACAAGTGGAAGATGGGAAGAACAGCTCTTGTTCCCTGGGGGGAAATAGCTGACGAGCTGAATGCTGCTGAGCTGCCTGCCATGGCAACAGGCGTCAGCCTCCCAGGGTCCCGCCACAAAGTAAACTGCAGTGGCACCATCGCCACAACAAATACCGCAGCAGGCTCTCACGTCTAACAAGGCAGGAAGATGACTCAGAGAAGAACCATCACAGTTCACGAATGCAGCTTCTGTGCTCACTTCTACACCAGGCATGCACATGTAAAAGAGCTAATTTTACCAAGTTGTGATTTGCTTTGAACAAGGCACCAAAAAAGCCCTTACCTAGTAATGTGACCACTATTCCCAGCAATCCAGTTCCAGCTCCCAGCTCGATCACAGACCGATCCCTGAGATCAATGCCTTCCATCTCCAGGTAAGCACACAGGACAACAGCCTAAGCCAAGACACAAGGGTGATTAAGCACAGGGTTTCTGGTTTAATCTGAGAGAGAAGGTTATGGGAAGGGTCAGGTGCTGCAGGTCTGCAGCAAGACTTTGTTCAGCCTTTGTCCGCCTCCTGTGTGCACATGTCGTCTTTTTATGCTTAATGGAAGTTTTTAATTGAGTTTTATGAAATACTCCTACTGGCAAAAGGAAAAAAGAACCACAGAGGTTACAATATGTATGTGGTAACGGCTCCATGAATCCCCAAACATAACAGGAGGCAGAAAGAGTTGTATTTGGAAAGGAAAAGCTGAGGGGTTGTCAAATGATAGGGAATGAACACAGTATTGCAAAAGTCCAGAATAAGGTTTCATAGTATCTTGTACGATATTTCAAAAAGGTTTGTGCACAACACTGGTATTCCCTCTGGAAGGACACAGGGAAAGTAAATTAATGACACTTCTAGCTGGTTGTATCTAACATGTTATATGTTATATAGAACTTGATAAGGACCTCTCCCACAGCAAGTTCTGTCAAAGCTGATGTCCAGAATGATCAGCAGCCCTGTACACCAAATCATTTGAGAAGTTTGCTAAAAATGCTATGCTTCTTTTAAACTAGAGGTAAAAATACAATTTGTGTGTGGACTGAGACCCAGCCCAATGGGAAGCCCTTGGATTCCTACAGTGATGCTGTGAGTGACTGCCCTGCAGCCTTGGACCCACCACAAACCCTTCTGTTTTGGACAGTTCTTATCCCCAAGATAATGTCTGTCAGCAGTCCTGCTTGAGGCTACAAGCAGAGGGATCCATACTGTGCTCTGAAGGGTGCCAAGCTAACATCACCTGCCACTGTAAAGAAAGAGCTGAGAGTTATCCAGAATATTTCCTGCATTGGGCACTGGCCGTACAGGGTTTAGGTGGCTCATCTCCCTTGTGTTCCTGCAGGATCTCTTAGGGGGGAAGAGGGAAAAGTAAAGCAGAGATTAACATTTTCTTTCCTAATATTAAAAAGAAAATTAAAAGCCTTCCCTTTACAATGCTACGGTAAATAATTTTCTACGGTGAATTTGAAAGCTCGGTAAGAGCCACGGGAAGCCACCGAGTACAGAAAAGATGCGCTTGCCACGAACACCTACCGCGTCCCAGACCACGGCCGCCACCCCCAGCCGCCGCCAGTCCTGCTGGAGGCGGATGGTGCGGCTGGCGAAGTGGAAGGTGGCCGAAGGGCTGTGCAGCTGCCGCGCTGCCCAGCCGCCTCCCTCCTCGTAGGGCACCAGGGCCATCCCGCCGCCGGCGACCGCAGCCCCAGGCCCCGGCGCACCGCGGCCTCGGCCGCCGGCAGGGCCGTGCCCGAGCTGCGCGCCGCCCCGCGCCGCGGGCAGGGGAAGGCCCGGGGCCGCCGCGGGGACAGGCCCGGCCCCTCGCCCGGGCCCGCTCCGCCCGCGCCGCAGCGCCCGGCCCGGCCCCCGGCGCCGCAGCCAGGGGCGGGCGCAGGCCTCCCCGCAGCGCCCGAGCGGCAGCGGCGGCGCTGGGCGGCCGAGCCAGGGCGGTCACTTCGCGGGCTGGAAGGTCCCCGGGGCGCTCCGGCCGCGGCGGGAGCGGGGGCCGCGGCAGCACGGAGGCTGTGCCGGGCCCGGCGGCGTGGGCAGGGCCCGGGGCGGCCCGAGGGGAGAAGCGCCGAGCTGCCCGGGCCCGGAGGGGCCCCTCCCTGCCCACAGCCACTGCCCCTCGGAGAGGCACGGGGGAAAGGTCCCACGCCCTGTGGGACATTGTCAGCTGTCCCCTCAGCCTCCCTCGGGTGCCAGCCCCTGGCTTTTGCTTCGGGGCCTTTGAAGTCAGCGCCCGGGAAAGGCATTTGTGCAGCCCAGCAAACCTCGTTCTCCATCGCTGGCACGGAGAGCATCACCTCTGCAAGTGCCCATCACAGCCTGGAAAGCGCTCCCTCAGCCGCTAGAAACAGCAGCTCTGCATCTTATCGAGCACCGACCGAGGCTGCACAGTCAAGGCTGCTCTCGGCGGGCGGTGTGGCAGAAACGCTCCCCGGCGCTGCTTGTGCATGGGCTTCTCTTCACCTTTGTCTCCGTTTAATCTCTTGTTTGGGCAAAACAACACACTGCTCCTCTCCTGTGTTACTTGAACTAGCTCCAAAGACTGCTAAAGGCCATGGGAGAGCCAGGGAAGTGTCCTGGCAGCACTCATGCTCTGGCTGCCTGGAGGCATTGCTGCACACAGAAAGGTGCAGTGCCTGCAACCATGCTCCTCAGCCCCTGAGAGGAGCACGGGGCAGCAGGGGCAGGGGACACATCTCTGCCCCATCTCTAGTGTCTCTGTGCTCTGACAGCTCCTGGTGACACCACTGATGGGTGAATGCCTGCCCCTCGAAGCTGGGGACTGTAACCAGCTCCAGGAAATCCCCTCTCTTTTCCACAGAGACCAGCAAATCTTCCTGGCAGACAAAGGCAAATGTGGTTACATCTAGAATTTCAACAGAGTGTCTCAAGATTCATGAAAACCTCTGTGGAGGATCATTACAGGTTGCACAGGGGTGGCAAAAAGTAAAGCTGGTTTTTAGGCTTCTGCTGCTGTAGGAGAATGGAACTCAAAATTTCACTTGCCCTAAACCAGTTCATACTCGTCTTATGGCAACCCAGACTTCTTCCTATAAACATGCCGAAACAGGTGTGATGATTCACTTTTATGTGGTTTTATGTCCTAAAGTGCTGGTCCCTTGCCACTCACTATTCCTGCTTTTGAGAGTTTGAAATTGCTTGTGCTATTATCTCGATTATTTTTTTAATTATTTATATAGGCAGTGTGGGAAAAGCAGTAAGAGTCATTACATTTGAAATGAGAACTCTGTTTGAAGGACTTTTTGAGTCACCTACACTCTGCCTAAACTACACCAGCAGGCAAATAGAGGGAAACTCCCAAGTGGCACAAAGCTTTCACCTCCACCTCCTGCACCACATGCCAGGCCTGGGATCTCCAACCAGAATATGGAGGAGTGAAGCAGGGCTCCAGTGCTCCCAACTGCCTCCTTTCTGTCCCCAGACGAGTTTTCTTCCCCTGCAGTATTTCATAAGACCAAGTGTCTGGCTGAACACAGTAACTAGAGTAAAAAAAAGCTGCATGTGAAAATGTATTGTTCCCAAAGATGATAATGCAGTGAGTGCTTTTATCCCAACAATGTGATTTTGTTAGTCAGATATTCCTGAATATCTCGGGAGTGCAGCAGGTTCTCTACCAATCCCGCCCCGCTTCCCAGAAATGTTTCTCCTTCCCTGATAAAGTTGCTCTGGCACTGACATCCTTAGACAGAAAATCAGAAATCACTTTCACTAGATAGTGAAGCTATTAAGAGAGAAGCAAGTCCACTAGAAGTTTAGTAAGGTCCCTGATTCCCCATATTCATTCTGAGCCTATATTTAACTTCTCTTGACCTTTCCACATCCATTTTCTAAGAAAATGGAGTACCTGGGTATTGGCAGAGAGACACACTTGGTTTCTTCTACCTTTCCTGACAGTAAAAGGATAAGGAAAACAAAACAACACAGAATAATGGCTAAAACAGATGCCCAGAGCTGAAATGCTTTTCTCTCAGCAGGGCGGAAGCTCAGCACAGCAGTGAAGTGGTGAGAACGTGGCCTGGTTTGGCTTTTGAGCACTGCAGAGGGCTGTGAGGACACCTGAGCTGCAGGTAATCTTGCGAAGTAGGAAAGAGCTGGTTTTAAGGTAAGCAAGAATGATTTAAAGTATGAAGAAACACCGATTCAAGTCCATTCTTACCTCATTCAACTACTTGATAAAGCAGACATAATGTAGCAAATTATGAGTAAATCCTGCCACCTCAGATTTGGGTAAGCTGCTCGGGGTAATTAAGAAAAAGTGTTTAAGCGCAATGGTCCTTGAGATACTTAAAAGATGAAAGAACAAAGTAGATAAGATAGAAATGAGTACAAATTATTTTGAATCTATACTAATACAACTCTCTTTCTGCAACCTTCTTTGCTGCTTCATATGTAAGATCCCTTCTTAGTAGTGAATGTAACAGTTCTTGTGATAGCTCTGCAGACACTGGATGCACTGCAGGTCTGCGCATGGATTTTGGAGACATCCGTGATGGGAAAATACTGCATCCTTCACACAGTCTCTGGTTACCAAGGCAAAGGCAGGTATAAATAGAAACAATTTGATTTTTTTTTTTTTTAAACTCTATCTAGAAACCTGTGTTTTTGATAACCCTCTGACAGCAACGCCTTATTCCAAATGGTTCTGTTCTACATTTGTGTGGAAACTTCTGGTTTAATCCTTTCCTCCCAAAATAAACAGCAGCTACTTCTGGTTGTCATTCCACTGAAATATGAAAATTTTCTTGGAAGTAAAGTTTAGACAAATATCTGTTTTGCTAAGAGCTTTCATCAACCAAATGAACAAGAGCTAAGACAAAGCTTGGAGGAAAACCCAGGAAAAAAAGCAGTCTTTCTCCCTATGTATCACTGTAAGGGACTATTCAAATGACTAGCACTGAAATGATTTAGCAAGTTTTACATTTTCATCTTCACCAGTAGAAGAATCTTCCAGATTCTCCACACCAATAAAATGGGGGGGGGGGGGGGGGGTGACGAGGGTGACTCACTTGCTGTTAAATACAAAGGGAATAAAGCAGAGATTAATTTGGATGATGACAGCTTGCAGTTGCAGACTCAAGACAGCCTCAGCTTGAAGTGATTTGGATCATCTTTGAAACTGATGGGATGAATTAAAAATAAAAACTTAAGTTTCTGCAGAAGCTGGTGGGTTATCAATATACCTTAGAACTTGCTGCTTCTGCAAGATCCTTGAAAAAAATGTGAAATATTGAAATAAATGTGTAATCTGAGCTAACGTTTCATTTCCTTTACACACAGAGTTACATTAAACAGTGGAAGTAATGGTCAAAAATATGAAGATGTATAATTTCATAAGTGCTTGAGCTGAAACACAGGAAGTTTCTGGAACCTCTGAAGAGGGAATTGTTCCCATCACTAATACTACATTCATGCCTTCAACCATGCATCTTGATAAACTGCCACATGTAATCACCACGTTTATTAAAGTGTCTTGTTAGAGAAAGATCAATTAGCTTTTAGTAGAATTATGTGAGTAAGCTCTCAAAGGCCTTACAGGTCTGAAATCTCACATTGTTCTGAAGTTTTAGTTAAGGAACAAAAAGCAATTTAAGTAAGCTCTTCTTCACAACCAGCCGATGGATTTCCTGCTGCACTTCATTTGCTGGAAACCTCTCCCCACTTTCAGATGTTCACAGACCTACAGCCTTACCCACATCTCCAGCTGCTGAACTTCCAGGCCACGAGATGCCAGCGTTGGGTCTTGGGAGGGGAGAGTCCATAACCCACAGAGCAAGACCAGCCCGTGGGCAGATGGGTGCACCCTGGGAAAGGCTGTTCCAGCAACGCTCCAGGGAGCACAGGGCTGTGGTGGGGAAGTGGAACAGACATGGGGCAGGGAAAATGCCACAAAAACCTTCCTTTTGTGGAGTCTGAGCATGGATCTAGGGGCTTAACTGTAGGTGGAGAAATTTATGATATGCTCTATAGGTGCAGTGTTTTGCAACTGAAGAGGAAATTACAGTGCAAGCAATGCACTGTATTCATATAAAACTAGTTAACAATAACTAATTTTAAACAATTTAAAAACAATTATATGGACAGGTAGACAACAGTTATAGCACTCATATAGGTGCAAAGGCACTTCCCTCAGTGCAGACGTTACCCTTTTAAAAGAAGGAAGAATCCAAGTGTATGAAAAATGGGAGGGATTTAGTTTTATTTCTAATGGTATTGTCAGTGTTTCTCTTCTTGAGTCCTTAGAAAGAAAATCGACAATAGAGAAGATGGAAGAGTTGAGTCTAAGCAATTTCAGGTACAGGAAGGGCTCCTTAGCACCACTGTCCAGGCTTTGGTGGCCCAGAGCTGTGATTAGTACTGCAGGTTACTCTAAATAAACTTACTGCAGGACTTACACATGCACAGTTAGACTTTTCTGAATAAATTCCCTACTCAGGTTAGTGTGCTAGTGTTTGTCTTAAAATTCTGAAAAGCTTTTTTCCTTTTCCACATAAGAAATCTGTATCCCTGAACTGCAGTAACAGCTATTTCTAATACTTGATAAAGCAAAGTGGTGGTTCTGCCAGCCCAAAGTACAGCTTTGCAGGCCTCTGTCTTGGCTCCAGCACATCTCAAATTTTCTTCTCAGGTACTAAGCCTCCATTACCTCTAACTTATTCTTTGGTAACTGTCAAGCTGGTTTTATTTTACCTGAAGACAAAACGAAGGAAGGAGCAGAAGAGAGAAGCTAAGATAAAGAAAGGTTTACTCCCACATGCCTGTGCTGTTGGTATCCCTGCAGCGATCCAGATGCTCATATGCCAGCCAGGCAGCTTCTGCATTGCCCGTAATGATATCTCAGATTGCAGCAAAGGCAAAAGGAGGGATTTAATCAATGACAGCAGCACTGCAGTCTGTCCTTATGCTATCAAACACAGTCTCCCCAGCCCAGGTTTGCTTGTATTCACTGCTAGCCAAGGTAGTACAGGAGATTTAATAGTGTGTGAAACTTTAGGGCCACTAAAAATCCACCTTGGGTTTTTATAACCTCCCTGAATAACCTCCCTGGTTACTTTTCTCCTCCAAACATTGGATATTCTATTTCCCTAAATACTGATTTGCTCCGGGATTTTTCCCTTAAATGGCTGTAGTCTTAGGTTACTTGTCAGCCTCAAAAGACATCACACGTGCAACATTTTTGTCCAGTCAGCTGGTAGTGGTTTTCAAAACAGGATGCCTATTTTTCCCCCGATTATTTCCAAGTGAGATACAGAAGTCTGAGCTTTTGTTTTCAGTTGGTTATACAGGTTCAACCTGGTGATTCATTCTTCCTGCTACATTTCCAGGAAAAGACAAAGCCCTGACTCTTCTCCAAGTTATCCAAGTAAGATCAGAAAGCACTCCTCCCCCAGCTGTGACACTTTCTAAGAAGGGAGAATTTGAACAAAACACATCCCAGAGTTGGTGTCATCAGCCTTCAGACAGGCAAGGAGGTGCACGACCTTGGAAAGGCATGTGCAGTACCAAGTTAGGGTGAAGATAACAGCAGAGCTTATTGGATTTAAGATTCCTGGTCCTGTGAAGCACAGCCAAGTGTGTGCAATGATCCGTTCTCCATTTCTGGGACTGATGGTGACTGTGAAGCTGGATGGCTTACAGGAAATCCTGCGATTTAATTTCAAACCTTTTAGAAGACTCATTTTCTTTCTCATGTGTTGCAGTAGGTGGGGACAAGAACATAATGCTTGGAGTTGGGAATTTTTCAAGAGTTATTACTCCTAAAGAAGCTGGTGATTTTGATTTCAGACGTCTCCTCTTAGGGATACTGCTGCTTGCAAATGAAGGGAAGCCTGGTTTTGCATCTTGAGGAAAAGGACAACAGGATTGTGTGGTTGTGAATGCAAGTGCTGAGATTTCAGAGAGGGAGTTAAATAAAAACCTGCACAACTCTGCCTACAAGGAACCATCACAGGAAAAATGAAGACTTGACTGAGAAGTGGGGTTCCTTTGAACACAAGCAGACAGCAGCTCACTCAGCAAATGGGCCAAGTAAAGAATTACGTTCCCCTGTAAGCCCACAAGCCAAAACACAGCTGGTAGCACTAATATTAGTCCTGTCAAGCCTGGTAGTCTTCATTTATTATGCATTCTGCAAATAATTATACATATAGTTAAGTTTATAGCTCAGAAGCTGCACTTAGTGGTTGGCACAGTATGCTCCTCAGTTGGAGTAGCTGGCAGGGTATTGCTCCTCTGACCTCATTAGACTAACATGAGGAGCAAGTCTGGTCCTTTGTATATTCAGAATAAACCACAGGTCTTTCTAATCTCTGCATATTAGGAGCAGAGATCACTACTCCTTTGGCTGTCATCACAATCTGATTTAGGGCTCGTTTCAGGATGTTGTCTGGCCTTCCTTAAAGGCTGTGTGGAGTTCTCCCGAAGTTTGCAGCAACTTCCAAAGAGGGCTTAAATTTTGATTAGTTTCCCACATTTTTGAAAGTTAGTTTGCTTTCTCTTTGGTGAAAATTAAAGCATGGGAGGTGTGCTGCCCACTGAGTGCCCTGCTCAGAGACAAGGGGTGATAATTGAGAGTCCCATTGCACACACCTCTCTTTCTGGAGCAGGAGGAAAAGAGGTTGGATCCCAACAGTCCATAGTAAGCTATTTTCAGCTCAGGCATTCATTATTGCCATGATCTGCCATCCAAAATGCCTGCTTATGCAAAATGTGGAACTAGGTACGTGCTGCCCATTGTACATCAAAGTAATTGATTTTTTTAATAATGGAAACTGTCTGATGATTCACTGGGGTAAATCAAGCAGAACAGTAGAAAGATGAGACAGAAAATAGGAATAGAACCAGGACCAGTAATAAATCATGATAGAGGGTTTTCAGTGTATTGCAGTAGCAGTAAGTCAATAGAATGTTGAGCTGCGTAAATAAAAGATAATGTGTTTCATTTCTGCAGGGTGTTGCTCAGACTACACCTCTTAACAGGATCTCCTGGTTCTGCAGAAAATACACCCAGCAACAAGTTTTGTCATATTATCCTGATAAATCAGATCTGAATTAAGATTTTAAGAGTTACTTTACCAAAATGGAGCAGGAAATGAATATTCCTCATCACTGCAGCTAAAGTAAAACACGCACAGAGATGGAAAATTACTCTTTACTGGTGTACTGAGGTATGTGGAAGCGGAAGCTTAACTTCTTCTGGAATGACAAGGGGGTGAGACAGTTTGCTGTTTCTGTGACTTCCAGGGATTAAAGTCAGCTTCCTCTCTCTTAAAACCTACATGAATAAGTCCTCACGGGGAAACAGGCCACTGATTTCTTTCCTCCCTCTGCACGTTTGTATAAATCCTGATACTCTACAACAGCACAAGCGCAGGGGAAGAGCAGCCTTCATCTCCCCCCCTTCGCAGAATCACACGCTGAGAAAAAGTATGAGACCCATGGGAGACTTCAGCCTCTGGGAAGCAGAGGAACCAAAACCTTCACACCCAAATAGCAGTGAGGCACGTCACATACTCCAGCCACTCCGAGTTCCTGGCATTTTTCACCTACCGGCACAAGTGCGTGCCGTTTTGGCTGTTGGCCCCGATGGCTGGGTCCCGGCGCTCAGCTGCCTGGTGAGCCACTCTTGCTCACTTCCTCACCCTTGAACAAGGATTTTCCACTGCCCAAACCGCAGCTTTGGCAAAGGATTCCCTTGAGGCTCCTCCAAAGCAGTTGGTAGAGGTCCCAGCTTGCTGCTGGGACGCCCCGAGGCACTTGCTGCAGCCGCACCTCCCTTTGCCGAAGGCAGGCAGCCCCGCAGCACACGCTGGCACGGCTGCAAGGAACAGACGGGCTTGTCTTTAGACACGGACACTCGGCGTGGCTGCTGTCTGGCTGAGGTGTGCAGATTTGTCTGTGGCTCCTACCACTGCTCTGGGCGGAGCAGCTCACCTCCATCGGCATGGAGCCACTGGAAGGGGCCCAGCAGTGCAGCAGGAGTGCAGCTTGCTCAGCCGCTCCAGCTTCTGAAAATAGTCAGCCAGGTGCAAAGAATGAGGGAAGCTATTGCTCTTCTCTTGCAAGAGTAAGTTATGCCAGTTTTCATATTAAACAGTGGAGAGGCAAGCCAACTCTTATTCTTGCTTGAGAATGAATTACTTCACTAAGGCACGCCTACCCTCTAGCTTCTTCTCTTTCCCGGCCATCTTCACAAAAAATCAGTCGGTACAATGCCAGAGGGTAAAAAACACCAATCTCTGAATGGCTATTTTGCATGAAGCCCCTTTTTCCCTCCCTGGCTCAGGTGAGTCTCCTGTTCCACCCAGTGGTTAACCCCTGGCCCTTCCTAGAACTGGGAGCAGGACTGGCTGGCCAACAGCTTTCCAAGCAGGGTGCAGAGGCTGCAGAGGGACTTCACTTGGCCTGAAATGGTTCAAGAAGTGCTGAAAACCAATCTTCCCCAGGGCTCACATGTAATCCACAAGGTCAGATTCTTCTGGAGTAACAAGGCTTTGCAAACTGTCGCTAGCATGTAGACAGGCTTAGCTAACAGTTTAGAGAAATTGCTGGTAAGTGGAAAGGTATTCATCAGTCTAAGGGAATAATCCTCATAAAAGACTATAAATCATTTGATTTGTCCCTTTATTGTGCCTGGGATTAAGCTGTAAAAATTCTGGAAACACAGTATCTATGACTTCCTTCTTCAGAGAAGCTATACATGGTTTACACAAAAACTCCATGTTTGTCATCACATGGGAGAGCCAACATTAGGATTTTTCCTACAAAATGGAGTAAAACCCTGAGCCTGCTTATCTTTGGAATAACTACCAACGTGATAGCAGAGTTTTGTAATAGTTTTGTGTGTTCCTAAGTCTTCTGCAGAGCTATTCTTTTTATCAGGCCAGAGTTAAATTTTTGTAGCGATAGTGGGTTGTTTCGTTGCAGAACAACGCATGTCTGTGTTTATCAGGGCCTCTGACCGCTGTGGGTAATCTCGCCCTCTAATCCATCTTCCCTGGAGTGTATTTGAACATTCCAGTCCTCTGAGAAGCTCTCAGGCAGTTGAAACTCAGCAAGCAAATACGCAGCTGCTGGGGGCTTTCAGTGGTCCCTGGGGATGCCGGCGGCCCCGTGCAGGGTCCCTTTCCCGGACCGCGGGCAGGCACTGGGCGCGCAGCGAGCGGCGGGGCGCGGCACGGCCGAGGCTCTGCTGCCCCGGGCCGGGGAGCGCTTCAGCCCTTCCCGGGCTGGGAGAGGCCGGACACGAGCTGCTCCAGCTCGCGGCAGCGGCGGCGGGGCTGCCTGCGGCTCGTGTTCCTGCGCGGCGCAGTGGCCGCCGCTGTGCCCGGGCTGTGCCTTGGCTGTGCCCGGACTGTGCCGCATTCCCGCTGTCCCGCATTCCCGCACGACCGCTCCCGCCGCGCCCGCAGCACGTGCGCGCCCGGCCAGCGCGAGCCCCCCGTGGGCGGGGCCGAGCGCGCGGCGCCGAGCGGGCGTGGCCACGGGGGCGCGTCTGAGGCCTCGCGGCCGGCGGCGCGAGCGCGCGTGCGCGCGGGGCAGGCCAGGCGAGGCGGAGGGGCAGAGACCGGCTGGGGGCGGCCACGTGACGAGCCCCGCGCCCATTGGCGGAGCGGCCGTCACGCGGCGCCGCGGCGAGAGGCGATTGGGCGGGGGCGGGGCGGGGCCCGCGCTCCCCCCGGCGGCCGCTCGCGCCTGGCCTGCGCTCGCCGCGCGAGGGAGGCGGCGGGGCGGTCGCGCGGCCGTGGGGGCGGGCGGGGCCGCGCGCGGCCGGGGCGGGGGCGGCGGCGCTGAGCCCGCCCCGCGCTCCGACCCGCCCTGCGCCCGCCTCCCCTCCCCCGGCCCAGCCCGGAGCCGCGCAGCCGGGGCCCGGCGGGGGAGCTCCGAGCTCCATGGGCAACACCGTCACCTGCTGCGTATCCCCGGACGCCAGCCCCAAGCTCAGCCGGGCCCGCGGCGGCGGCGGCGGGGCAGCGCCGGGGCCCGATCGCTGGGCGGACGCGTACCAGGCGGCGGCTGCAGCGGGCGGCGGCGGCGGCGGCTCGGGGTCGGCGGAGGCCGAGTCGGGGGACTCGGATCCCGGCGGCGGCGGCGGCGGCCCCCACCTCCAACACATCAGCGACCGGGAGTTCCCGGATGGTGAGCGGCGGGCGGGCGGGAGCGCCGGGCTCCGCATCCCCGTCCCTTCGGTGCCCCCGCTCCGCCCGGGTGGGCACCCGGGGGGCACTGGCGGCCCGAGGCGCGGCCCCTTTGTCCGGCGGCGGGGGCAGCGCGGTCCCGCCGGCCCGCGGGGCTCGGCCCGCGCCGCGCCCCAGGCAAAGTTCCCCGCGGCTGTCACGGCGCCGGCTCAGCCCCGGCGGGTCCGGGTTCGGGCCGCGACCTCCGCCCGCGGGGCAAGCCTGGGACCGCTCGGCGAGTCCCCGCCCGGGCCAGGAGCGCCTCCCCGGGCCGGCAGCGCCCGGCCCTGCCCGGGTCCCGGAGAGGGGGTCGGGGAACAAGAAGAGAACGTGGCAGAGCCCCCGGGTGCTCCTGGCTGAGGTGGAGGAGTCTGGCTGCTCGTTTCTCCTCAGCTATGGAGTCGTGACTCGGTCGCAGTGTTCGGGCAGTGTTCAGATCGCAAAAGCTGCTGCATTTCCAGTCTCTGTTGAACAGGAGGAAGGAAGAGGGTGTGTGGGGAGTAAGGGAATTAAGAATTACAAAGATTGTGTGCATATGACATCACCGTGGCTGGACGTGTGTAATTTATACTCTGGCTGTGCAGGGCTGTAACTGGGCTCGTGACACCGGCGTTCCTTGTCGCGTAGCTCGGTGCTCCCAACTTGGACTCAGGGGAAGGTGCGTGTGTGCTGCTCCGATCCCTTGCAGGTACACCCGGAGCTCCGGTACCTCGCAGCCTCGCTCTGCGAGGCATCTCCTCCTGGGCCGGCAGAGCTGCAGGGCTGTGCTGCGGGAATTCCCGACACATGTAACAGGTTCGGGGTGCTCCTGTCTGGCCCGGCGCTCACGTGGTGCTGCTGCAGCCGCACGGCGCAGTCTGGCACCTCATGATATTCAAAACTTAGTTTAATTAACAAGCATCTTGCTATTCCTCTTCGCAATTTTAACCACACCTATGAGAAATGTATTCACTTGGAAAAAGATAGCCTGCCTGACATCTTTAATGTACGGTGCATCCAATAACAGTAATCACTGTAATCCGTACTCCTCTTAAGAAGAATTTTTTGCTATCAGACTTGCTGCAGAAGAGTGTGAGGAGACCATCAGAAATGGAATTATTAAACTTGTAGGTTCCACACAGCACCATATGGTGCAGCTGTTCCAGAAATGAGATGGAACAGTCAGCCCCTTGGATCTCCTCTGAGACAGCTGTGCAGTAGTAGAAATTATGTTTGCTGCCTAGGAGAAATAAACCTTTATTTTTGCAGGAAGATTATTACAGAACTCTCTCAACTCATTAGGGGAGGAGGAGCTAAACTCTAAAGATTCTAATAAGCCAAGCAAAAATGCCTAAGCTGAACAAATCTCCTCAGGAATAAGGGTTGTATTTGTTTGAATCTTTAGTATGTGGTCATGTCAGCTATGCTAAGCAACATATTTAATTGTGAATTCATCCACATTTCAGGACTGGCCTTGAAGTAGAGAAATATTTAATTTATTTGAATTTGCAAGCCTGAATAAGAGTATATAGTCCAAGAGAAGTTAGTAGCTGTCTATCACAAATTTTACTTTTGTGGCTATGGAAACTTCAGTCTTGAGGCAGGAGATAATCCTAAAATTAGAACTGCATAAGTGGTATATGTTTAAGATGATTTTAAAGATCACTTTTACAGTGGTATGTGGTTCACCGTTGCTCTCCAAAGTTGATCTGCTGCAAGTGATACATCAATCAGAAAATTTCAAATATCATCTAACTCTTTAGGGTACAGAAAGTATCAAAGTTTGATACCTTTATTAAAATAAAATTCTGGATAGTTAATCTTAAAAGTAAAACTTGTGTTGATTTTTGAATGTTACAAAGCACTCCCTGGATAGAATCGAAGCGGTAAACTTCAGAATGTAAAGCACTGTTTGTAAAGTCTGAAATTAAGTCTTAGATACAGGCTTTATGAAGAAGTTAGAAGTTAGACAGCTATTAATTTAATACCTTTTATGAAATAATAAATCTGTAATAGACCAGATATAACTGTGCTTATTCCTTTTAAACTCTAGGATGTAAAAGCTGTTGGCATACCCAGACCATGCAAACAGCCTGCATGTTTCTGTGCTGTTGACTACTAGAAAGTATTAGTTTCATTTGAGGGATAAAACTTATTTCTGTAATTGATTATTGTATATCATAGGCTAGCTAAGATGCAAACTTAGTCTATAATGGGAGACTGAGAATCTACTGACTGCCCTTTTCTTGAATCCTTTGGCAGGGAGAAAGGAGAAAGCTGCAAGGAAAAAAGTCAAGATCATTTTGGCTATTTTTGTTCCATGCCGCTCCGTTCTAGGAGTTTCTAAGAAAACAGCTAAATATACCAGAAAGCTAGCATCTGAATGGGATGGAGATGCTTCATTCCTTAAATTTCTACCTCTATGTTGTTTGTTGTTCTGAAGTCTGTCTTAAGTACTTTTGCACTTGTTTTGCTCAAATTGATTGTTTTGGTTGTATCAGGAATGCAGAAGTTTCCAACCGAGCTTTTGACTTTTTGTTTTGTGTTGTTCCATAGCTTTGTGTTGCTCTTTCATAGCAAGTGGAATGTGTTCCTTGCAGGTCTGTGCTCTTAAGTAAGGATTATTCTGTAGTTTCTCCAGCACTTTCCTTAACAGGCACTATTTTCCAGTCAGCACTGCTGAGATTGTCTGTATCAGATCAGAATGAAACAAGAAAATTCTTACTTTCTTAAAATGGGCAGATTATGATGTGGTATTTATGTGTGACAGAAAAGCAGTGGTAGGTGGAATGGAGGTAAAACACACAGTAGAACTGAAAGTCTCATGTTTCAACAAAGGTCAATTCAAACAGGAAAGGTCTGTCAGATCTTCTACCAAGAGAATTTAAGGCATGACCTTGTATTTTATGGCTCTCAAGATCCTGAGCTGTAACCTGTTTGGTGCACGCTTTCTCCAAATGAGAAATAAGCCTGTATTTGTGGTTTGATATGCTAAGCCAAGTTGGATTGAGTAAACGGGAATAAACATAGCTTTGAAAAGCGAGGTTTCTTCCAAATAGGTTCATGCCTACTGCTAATACCAAATAGCAAAGACTGCCATGAATCTAAAGCAGCTAGTTGACTTTTCAGTTGAGCATTAAGTGTTCTTTAAATCAACAGTTCAATACATTTTGAATTGACCAAAAAGGCTTTCCTGTCTAGATTTAGTAATGGTAGTTCTTTGATCTTAGTGTGCCATTTGGGCTGTGGTGATTAGTTTGGTGTTTGGTTGTTTGGGTTTGTTTGGTTGTTTGGGCTTTTCTCCCCCCAGTGAGTGTCTGCTAATCTTTATTTTGGTCTTCCTTTTTTTTTTCCTGAGGTTTTTGGGGTTTTTTTTTGTTTTTTGGTTTTTTGGGTTTTTTTCTGGTTATTTGGGGGAAGAACTTCTTACGGCTGACACTTTCTTGGTAGATCCCTATGTTTAAACATAAATCTACTTGTTCAAAAATTCTTTGATCCTTGGATAAAAGTGGAATGAGACCTTGCTTGGCAGATGTTTCTCACTTGTATTTGAGAACATCTCCCTGCACTAATGCTGTTTGCTGAGTTTGAGCAGAGGTTTGCCTGATTCCCTCGAACCAAGGGGAAGAGTGTTGCCCTACTGACGTGGTGGACAAAGAGACCTGAATAACTGGGGGATGGAGAATGGCAAGGGCAAAGACAGTCAGGTGTAAGAGGGAACAGCAAGGGGGATCAGGAGAGGAGCTGAGTGGGATGTGAGCATCACACACAGGTTAGATGGGAAAGCAAACGGAAGGGGACTTGGAAGAGGAGAGTTAATAGGGATGTAGTAAGTGAGGTTTACCTAGCTAGTGCCTAGATTTACTCTTGAAAGCTTCAGGTTGCCTGTATGCTGCAGTTATTAAACGGTGTTGAAGAAGAACAGCTATTTGGATATGCTGATTGTCTGTGATCTGGTTGTCTGTAACAGCTTGTCTATAAACCTCCTTGCAGAAGGTCTAAATACTGTTCTAATACTGTTCATTTGTTTCTCTTACATAATTTCAGCTTATTTCAGGCATGTGGGTGGAGGTTTTTTCCTGGTTTTTTTTTTTTTAGTTCAAGGTTTTTTTGTTGTTGGGGTTTTTTTTTTTTAATCCTAGTTAAAATGTTAGTTAAGTTAAAACACTTTGGTGCAAAGAATAAGCTTTTTCATGCCAGCAGTTTTCATCACAGGGAAGGCTTAACCATCTTGTGTTGGTTTTCGTGCCCCTCTGTTCGAAGATCTGTAGCTGCATAGGTTGACAAATACCGTTGTCTTTTTGGACACACATGAAGCCAGAGCTAAAACCCAAATGATGCTCTGGTGCCTTTTCTTAGTGTTCCCTATCCTTTTTTCCTTGTAGTCACCGAGTTCTTCCACCTAACTTAGACTCACTCTTGGTACCTCATAACTGTCAATATCCCTCTCCAAAAACTGACTAGACATTCATTACAAAGGTATTGTAGCAGTTGCAGATACCTGTGATCTTGACAAATACGAGGTGTTGGACTTTCTGTAAGCCTGAAACACCTTCCATGTTGTTGTCTTAAGAAGCTTGATGCCATGGTCTCTAGAAACAATCTGTGAAGTACCTGTAGTGGCAATGACTGAATCACAAAGTCATCCAGAAACAGCGATGAAATCGATCTGCAGATTTGGGAATGGGAAATTAAACAATTCATCGCTGCAGTATAGTATTTGTATTTCTGTTCTTATGCTTGGATGCTGCTGGCAACTAAAGAGTCCTCTATCCTTTTTTCTCTTCTGTAAATCTTAGAGACTTTTGCAGCAAGCAAGTAAACCATAGGTTTTTAAGAGTAGTTGGTATGGAATATACATGCATGAAGCTAATGGGAGGGGGACTGATTTGGTTTTCTGCTGTGTTTCTTCAGGCTTTCAGCATAACAGGTATTGAAAGGAAATATATAATCAGAGGGGTTTGATGAAACTTACAGAACTAAGGAAATGGAATTAATATTAATATTTCCTTAAAAAAAAAAAAAACTGGTTCTGTGCAACTTACCTCAAACATCCTTATCCTCTGCTGGCTTTCTTTAGGAGATTTGCTGTTTTCCCTCCTACCTGCAGGGTAGATGTTGTAGAACAACAGAAGTTCTGTGGCTAGAAGTATGTGTTCTCTCAAGTGTGATCATTGTGGTGAGGTCATACCAAAATGCTGACTAACAGGGGAATGAACCCTTGCACAGCCAACAAAGCACAAAACCCTACTCCTCCCAGATTCATACTGCACATTAGATTAGCATTTCTAACAATGTTTCTTCCACATACAGGAAGAAGGAAGAAGTTACTGTGGGAGGCAGGAGGGAAATTCTACCAAACATTAAGAATCCAGACCTTGCTTCTGTAGATCCTTGCCAGCAAGCTTATGTTGAGATTTTTTAACCTGTTTTTTTCTTCATTACATTTAGAATTTGAATGTGCACTTTTATTTCACTCACTAGAAAAATAATGTTTTCAGAAGAAAACTCTGAATGTTTTGATTTCAAGAGATAAGTGAGGATGGTATTGACTTAAAAAAACCTTGGTGCTATTTATTTAAATGTGTAGTAAAGCCAGATGAATAAAACTGAAAATCCTCCTTGTAGGTGATGTGAATATCAGGATTACTTTAACAGCTTACACAAAAATCCCCCTGTCAGCCAGGTAGCATTCTACAATGTTTGATGAGCTGTGTGTGTATAGCACAGCTTTGCTTCTGTTTGGAGTTCTGAAAGGGTCTTGAATCATTGCAGTAATCAAACATTGTTGATTTTTTTTCCAGTGTGAAAACTAACACTGGCTTGTTATGAAATGTGTCAGTCAGGCTCAGATAATAAACTGCTGAATGCCAGTATCTTTTGAAGACTTAAAAAAGGCTAAAGCTCTTGGATGTGTTTTGTTACGTGAATAGTTATTTTTCTTTTACAGAACAAACTGCAGGTAAGGTCCAGGCTTCATTTGAAGTTTGCAAATGTGAGCAATTGGAAGAGGTAAAAACGTACAATGTGCCAATCCATCAGGGGGCATGTGAAACCAGCAAACACTGCAGTGTGTCTTGCTTTGGTCACCTGCAGACACTGCCTGAGACTAGAATCTCTGGTACTCCCCCGTGCTGCTTTCTGAGCCGTGCCTTGGAAGTATGGCAGAGAACATGTGAGGAGTTGTTATGGGAGAGCTTTCTTACGCTTGCTGTTGTCAGCATGGACCTAAGATTCTAAAATTTGGTTGCTCTTTATTGTGTACCAAAATTTTAGGGTTTTTTGTTTGGGTTGGTTTGGTGGGGGGTTTTTGTGGGTTTTTGGGGTTGTTGTTGGGTTTTTTTGCTTATCAGTTAGAAAATTAGAGCAGTGGACTTCAACTTGAGTCTCTGGTGATAGAGAATTGTGTTATGTGTGAAGGTCGGTGTGGGGAATAAAAAGTGACAGCATAGAACTAATTCCTTCTCCTTGTCCTTTAAATGGTCCTACATTAAATGCAGTGCAGGAACACATCCCTAACAAAATATTAGTTACTTCTACGGTCTACTTGTGAGCTACTGTTTTCCTTTTAGTTCAAAGATAAAATCTTAGGGACATCTTGTTTACCACTGTTTTAACTTGTCTTGCTTTTGCTGTGGAATTTGGGGCACTGCTGGTCCCTGCCTTGGCTAAAATCTGTAGAAGTGCTTATAACCTTGGCAGGTGCATCAGGAAACATGTGGAAGCCTCCTGGGCTTTGAACCTCCTGCACTTTGAGAAATGAAAGAACATGTATTATTGTGGTATTGATTTTTTTTTAAGCCACAGAAATTAATAAATTACTTAAACCCTAGGTAGTCTCCAGTATTTAACATATATTCTGCACTTTTGCTTTTTAAATTCTTCTGAATTTAGTAGCAAGTTTAAAATGTTTCCTGTGTCAGTTTCTCCAGCCCAACTCTGGAGAGTGATGTAAAAGAGCAAATAATTCCTTTCTAATAAAGAGAGCTTGTTGTATTTTGTATATTGAAGTAATTCATGCATCCTTCCGAAACATCAGTGTGCACTTAGATATGTGCTAGGTATTGGTAATGATATTACTGTTTCTGTAGTAGTGCCATAAAGATTAACCAACAGCTTTTGAAGAGCTTTAGAACATCCTTCTGTGTAAATTCACAATATTTAGAAATAATCTTTTAACAATCTTTCAACAATGAGAATTGCAAATGGAAAGCAATCTATGCCTGCTGGGCTCTCTGGTGCATTTGGAGTGGCTGGGATGAATAAACAAAGCAGGTTAAATTTAGAAACTAGAGTTGTAACTTTCCTAAAAGATTTTGGGAAAATAATTAGAATAGCATAATTTGAAGGAGAAGTAATTTTATATGAAATTATTGTTAGGAATAACAGACTTTCTGAAATGGACTGGCAGATTTGTTCATCTAATTTGTTATAATTTTTACATCTTTATTGGGAGTGTTACGTGGCTTGCATCTTTATAGCACAAGGTAATGAAATATAAGGGAAACTCAAGCATTAGTCACAGCTAGTAAGTCACTGAGCAAGTGACAGAATGCAATTTACAGCAAAGAGATTATCATTTAATGCTTTAAATATGTGCTGTATTAAAATGTTACTGCTGTCTAATAAAGCAAAGGATGGGGCTAAAAGTTTTAAAGGAAACGCGATAGTTTATTGTTCTGAAGTAGTGAAATTACCAAAAGGCTGCTACTTAGTGACATCTTTGACTGTCAGCTTTATTCACAGGGTAATACATCTAGAAGATGCAATGTGTAAAATGCGTTTGTAATAATTAGAATTCACCTGTGGAGGTGTGTAAACCATAGATAAGTAGCTAGCATTATAAATTCTGAAAACCTACACACATTCGTACATGGCATGGATAAAAGTAAAGTCTTCATGTGGATTTTGTGTTGTGGAAAGGGTGTAAGATCTTGAGCTGGGGCAGGGGATTGCTTGTAAAATTGATGTGATCTGCCCTTTGGGGGACTGTGTGTGCACAGCAGCAGCAGAGGTGGCTGAGATTGAAGTGCAAGCGAGCTGCAGGGATTCCTCAAAGCGGGAATGGTGGCAGAGGGGAAGCAAGTTCAGGCTTCTCTCTGCTCCATTTGGAGGCAGGGTTGATCTGACAAGCTTGGTAATGTACATGAGTAAATGGCTGTGAGAGACGCAGAGAAATAAAGGGAAGCTTGTTTTTAACACACTCTTCAGACAGGTGAAGGGCCCTTGGGTAGCAGCATTATTGTCCTGTTCTCATAGACCTGATTTCTGGTGGGAATCTTCCATTCTCACCTCTTTATCACGAAGTCTGACTAAGGGTCTGATATAAAGTGTTTTGATTTCTGTTGAATTAATAGCCTCTAGAACAAAAATGTTCTGGAGCTGTTTTCTTGCTTTTTATATCATCCCGTTGTTCCTCCCATTTCTCTTATTCTTGTTTCTGCATGTTTTAGTTCCTATTATTCCTGTTTATCCTTAGGCATACATGCTTTATTTTTCTGTTAACTTTCTGTGAAGCTTGTGTTTTCTGTCATACAGCTTCTGATACGGCTCCTGCTCTAGACCTTACCCTTCCCTTCAGGGCTAGTGTCGCGGCTTCAGACTCATAAGTGCTACCAGGATGAAGTATTAGGAGTTATGCTTGATTGTGGGTCAAATTGTTTGCAGACAGATTTATCTCTTCCTCTGCCTTTTCTTTTGCTGTTTCCCATTACGTTTAACCTCTGCTCATGCCCTTATCTGCCTCTTGCCTTAGGTTTCCTTCATCAGCTGTATTGCTGTTGCTTTTTGGTATTTCATGAGCAGCACTTACAGTTTAGGACAAGCAAATCATATGACTACTTTTTCCATTGCTTAGAAAAAAGCATTGTCCAGTGAAAATGGCACAGGCAGGATGGTTCAAATTCTCTGGCAGCTTATAAGGGGAAAGCTGCAGGGAGGTGGTCTGTTAAATGCATCTTTCTTTGCAGTCTCTTGCTAGACCAAAGCAGGGACACTGTGTTTGCTCGTGCCATGTTATCCTGGACTAACAGACCCAGCTACAGTCAGTCTTGATCATTTCTGGTGGGATTTCATACTGGGAGCTGTGTAATGTGTCTTGGACTTCATTAGTACCTTAGCTCTGGTTGTGTAATCTGTGTTGTGGATTTCATGTGCTGTGGGTGCTGATACACCTGCAGAAAGCTCCTTGTGTCTGGCAGAGCCATCCTGGAACTGGAGCCAGTGAAGTCTATGATCCTTTCAGTTCTGCTCCTCTCCTTAAATGTGTGGGTCTGCTTGGTTCAGGGGGTTGACTCTGTGGCCTTGTCAATTTTGTGTCACTCAGTGCATGCTGCACTACTGTGGATCTTCTTGCTTGGAATGACAAGATTTTGCAGGCACTTCTTGTCTGGGATGAAAGTTGGTTACATTCATTCTTGTGCTTTTAGTCCTAGAACCGATTTCAAACATGTAAGAGGTATGGATATAGGGACTGGTGAGGCACAAGAAGAGGCAGAAACAGTGTAAGAAGTGAGCATTAACAAGTCCCATGGTTTCAAAGTCAATCAAAATCATAGGGAAGTCAAGACAGTAGTGTATGTTTTTTTTTATGAGGTGAGGGAGGAGGATGGGTGTTATCCTGTACTGTCTCTTCCCTGGGAAAAAAAGCATCTATCCTGTTTAACATTTATCCGTGACCTGGAGGAGGTGGTGGAGGATGCCCAAATTGCAGATGACAGCCAACAGTCAATGTGCTGGAGGCTGCTTATTCAGAGGGACCGGGCCAGCACTGGGCCAGCACGAGCCCTATGAAATTCAGCAAGGAGAAACATGGAGTGCAGTGTTAGGAGTTACCGACTTTAGGAGCCCTTTTCCTTCAGGTTTCCCTGTGCTTTTTCCTCCCCAGCTTTTCTCGCTGCCTTTCCCTAAATATAGTCCAAGACTTGCACAGCCCTACAAGCTCTTCCCTGCCATTCCATAGTGAGTCTCATAGCCCTGTAGGCATTAGTCCCCCTAATGGGAAGGGTGATATAGGCTCTGTGGACCCTCACTGGAAGTTTTCAAGGCTGAGCTCGGTAAAGCCTTGAGCAGCCTCATATTCTACCAAAGCTGATTCTGTTTTCAGCAAGAGGTTGAACTGGAGACCTCTGAGATCCGTTCTAACCTGACTTACCCAGTTATTCTAAAAGTTGCTGCTGAACTATTAATAAATAAGTTCTGAGTCGTTTGCTCTGTTTGTATCATAACTTGCTGATAATAATCTGTATTTCAAGTCTGCATATTGCAGTCTTGTTTGGCCTGTTGATGATACTTCAGTTTGTGGTAGGCTGGCAAAATACTTCCACTTCTGAATCACTGTTTGTCTTGGGTTTGTTTGTTAATGCAGTGCTAGCATTAGAAGCTGTGTACTGTCTCTTAAACATGATTTTGTTAAATCAGTGTGAGAAACTTGTCAGACTTGTGGACAAGTTTTAAACAAGCTATACTATTTTGTTAAGATGTTACAAATGGTACTTAAAATTTGGCAGTATGGCATGCTATTGCATGCTGGATTTTTTATTTTTTCAGAGAATCAACTGTGTATCAGAAGTACTTGAGGTATGAGCTCTGTGTGCTGATGCATGAGGGCTGTAGCTGTGCTGTGGGGAGAAGTGGCACAAACATTCACATGGTTATAACTTCAGCACCCAGGCAGTTTAGTGCATAAAAGACTATGGATTTTGATAATTAAAAGTTGATGGTCATTCTTAAGATGGCTTTGCTTTTTAGGGGTGTGGCAGCTGTGTTGGTGCCCCTCCTTGAACACTTAAAAGTGCAAGTGCTTGTGTGTGTGCTTGTATGGCTGGTATGGCATAAGAATGACAACTGTAAATGGATGCAAAATTGCTCTTTCCAGGACTTAGAGGATCACAGTCCTAGATTATTCTGTTCATGTGTTCCCATAAGTCAGTGTCTGTAGCATGACTTCCTTGGAACAGCTGTTTCTTCTGTCAGAGCTAAGGCAGCTTAGAATTTCATTGTGATGGTCACAGTTTCAAACAAACTTTTGTGATCACCTCCATCTTAATCTAAGGGAGTAATATATCCACTTCTAATGCTATCACTGCTCTATTGTGGCAAAGGATTAAAGCAGTCCTTTTGTTCTTCAGTAACTCTATTTTAGCTTTACATGGTTTTATTTGAAATTCCAAAAGAACTGAATAGTGTAAGCTCCATTTTTTTATATTTATCAGCACTGTAAATGTTACTTACTAGGTTCTTTTGTAAGACCACAGAGATTGTTTCCTGCTGTATTTGGTACATAAAGCATAGAGGGAAAGATCAGCAGCGATAATTTTTTATTGTTTTGGTATGTTTTCTTAAACTTACTCTCTTGATAAAGATCTAGCTTTCTGCTCACTAACTGAGCACATGCCCCACACCCACCTACCCTAATATGCAGGGGCACAGATTGACTTCTGAACATAAATGGGGTTTTTTGAGATCTCCCTGTCCTGTTATTTTTCTCAGGAGGAAAAATGTAAAATTTTTATTCATCTTGGCAAAAGTATGGTTTTGTTTCAGAGAGACAGCCCATTCACCGTGAGTTTGATCTTGTTTCCATCACTGGGCTTGAGCACTTTGAGGCCAGGTGGGAATTGTTGCAGTTATCATCTTTTGTTAAAGGTATCTCCTTTTTTTGTCCTTTCTTTTTCAGATTTAGCCTTGGAATCTAATCCATCTGATCATCCCAGAGCAAGCACAATTTTCCTGAGCAAGTCACAAACAGATGGTAAGCCAAGGGTTTTTTCCAGTTTAACAAAAAACAGGAAAAAATTGGAAAAATAACCAAAAGTAACGTCTCAAGAACAGTGCTTCAATTCTTTCAAAGCATAGGGATTAGTAATATATTTACACAGAAATGTGTTTGTAGACCATATGACTTAACGCTTGAAATCCCTTGATCTTTAAAATGCTTAAGTATCAGATTTCAGAGTGCAGATTCTAGTAGTCTGAAGGGGCAAGGTTCTCTTCATTAGTGTAATTCAAGTTTCAAGCAATGGTGGGGTTTTTAATGACCAAGGACTCTTTCAAAAATTGTTCTAAAGTAAAAAAATGTAGTTAAAAAACTAAGCTTTCTGTCATAAATAATAAGCCTAAGCCATTAGTCTATATTAGTTGCTTTTGAATATGTTGTTTTAAACTGTTTGAATAGTTTCAGAGAATAACTGTTCTCCAATCCCAGTTTTAATTACATAGATGTATTGGGATTTTCAGCTTCTTTGAAGATCCTGTTTTTACATAAAAACTCAATTTTGAACCAATTGCTATAGCTTGTGCATTCCAAAAGGCTGTTCAAAATGGGAGGCATTTCTGTATTGTACAAATAAAAGCAAATTCTGACAACAGGACATTTTGAAGTTGCAAGTTAAAAAAAGTTTAGAATAATCTTTTTAAAATGCTTCTGTTTCTTTTATAGTTGGTTCTTGTTTGAAACACTGTTTTGCTAACAAAGTGATGCACTTGAGGTTGGATGTGTTGATAGAAAGCTGCAGTGTGTCTTTTAACTTGGCACAGCTTTGCCACAGAAAAGCATTATTTTGACAGGTCTGTCATTGCTGTCCTGCTATTCAGTCTTGTGGAAAGTGGTAGAATTGTCACTTTTATCAACTTTGCAGTGCTCAGATAATCTGTGAGCAGTGGGAACGAGCACTAGCCTGGTTATCCAGGAGAGATGATACCAAGGAAGGGTAAAGACCTCTTTTTTCGGGGCCTCTGAGGTCAGTCTTCAAACAGCCAGAGGGTCTGATGTGCTCATTTCAGACCCCTCAGAGAGGAGCAGGGCTGAAGGTGCAGCTCACACGCTGACAGGGTTCATGAACACTCTCACTGTGCAGCCTTCCAGCCTTGCTGCAGGCTTCTGGAGGTAGTATTGCTTTTAAACCTCACTTGGTTTTCTTCAGTGAAATGTATTGAATTGTCTAGGCTTGTGTTCATGTAGAGAAGGGCTCCTCTAGGTGAGTAGTAATCATTAAACTAGTCTCTGAAGTTTTTATTAAATTAATTGATTTTTTTATGGAGAAGTCAGGCAGAATAATTTATTTTCTAGTTTCCCTTGTTCTTCTTTAGTTGACCTTCCATAGAATTGGTGGAATTAATATCCATAAGTTCTCTCTCAGTGAGATGTTATCAGGATTATGAGTTTTGATTTATGCAAAAAGACTGAAAAAATGTGGATACTCTTCCAATTGTCAGTTTTTTCTAAATATGTAAGAGAATGTGTCCTGCTAAAGAGTGGTAATGATCTGAGGTTAGAACTCTGGAGAGGGGCCCGTCCATGCTGGTCACATTTGTATACTTTGTGCACATGTGCAGCTCAGCTCTCCCTAACACGCTGCTGTCACAGCTGGAAGTTTAACCTTGCAGTCTCTTTTGAAAGACTAACATAGTTTAAAGTGATCAAATTACATGGTTGCAGTTATATGATAAATAGGTGCACAGCTTATGCCAGCATCTTCTGTATAGTGAAATACCCTTTTACCTTTTCCTGTCTAATAGGAGGAGAGAGGACATGTAAATAATGCTGGGCACATCACTTCCTCCTTGTGTGCTTTTGGCAGGCTCAGGGTGTGCTGGATTTGCTTCTGTTGGATGTTGGACATTGTCTGTTTGAACTATCTGAAATCATCCTGTTCTTCATGATACACAGCATCTTTTTAAAGCTGTGACCTTTTTCCCCTTAGTGTTGTAGTAGTTGTTCCTAAATGTACACATGGGTAGACAGAAGGAATATGTAGCTTACTAGCTTGATAAAACTATGTATTTTTCCTCAAATTACTTTTCCAGGCACCTAAAGTAAAATATGGAACTTCTAATACTCCCATACTTTAGAAAGCTAGGTTAATAAAATTACTTTCTTGAATCTAAATTGGGAAACCTTTCAGTTCACATTCTTTTTTCCTCTTTCTAGTGCGAGAGAAGAGGAAGAGTAACCATATAAATCATGTAAGTAAACTGGATTCTATGTAAATAATATTAGGATAATGGGCCAAAGACAAATTCAAGGAAACAACTGGAGTAGTTCTAGGTATAGTCTTACTCATGTTCCAAATCCTCCCTAGAAAGGTGAAACTGAATTATCTTTGCCCGTCTCTAAGCAATAAACAGGCACAATATCACAAAGCATAGAATGGCCGATGTCAAAAGAATAAAAATTATTTTTTTGTTGCCAGTCTTAAGCATTTGAGAACAGTAAAGAAGAAAATATAAGCCAACCTGTCTGTATTTTTTTAAATAGAAATAAAACTGCATTAATTTATCAGCCAAGATGGCAAGTCTTGAATGACATGCTGATTGAGTATTGCTACATGACTTTTTTTAAGAAGTGTATCCAGTATGAAAAGAGAATAATGAACAAATATCATCAGTATGTTAAACAAGTGATATTCCATTAGTTTTAAAATCTGAAAATATGCTCTGAGCTTCTACAAATATTAGTTGGTTTGGACACTTCACTTACCAAAAAACCTAGCCAAAACAAAAAAGATGCAATGTTATTAACAACTAGATTAAAAAAACCCCATTGACTAGTAAAGGTAAGAAAGGAAGTTAGTAACATAAAGCTTAAAAAATATCAAAAGTGTCTACTGATAAATTACTGGTAAGATAATGGTATTTCAAGTCTCTTATTTCACATGATTACACAAGGAGTGGGGATGATTATTTTCCCTTTTTTTCTCTTTTTTCCCTTTTTTTCTCTCTTTCTTTTTTTGTTACAATTCCAGCTTTAGTCTGTCAGTACCAAGGTGAAGTGTGATTGGAGTGCTTTTGCTGGCAAACTTCAGCTGGAATGGGAGATATTCCCAGGCAGCTGTTGAGTTTTGAAGGGTGTCAACATTTTCATATGGAAGGCTTTCAAATTTTAACGGAATTTCTTTTTAAAATTCTGGTGAAAACTAATGAATCTTGAATTGTTTAATTAAAATTCCTCCCTCAATTATGATGTCCTATCTCTAGTGCAAGGCATCCTCTGAAAATGCTCAGGGAAGCCTGGGTAAGGTTATATTGGTAGATTTCTTACAGTACAGAATGGGCAGGATTAGGATGGATGATGGAGCACATTGCTAGCTCTAAATAATAATAGTAAAAGAATAATAGCAGTACTCTGTTTCCAGATTCCAGGTGCTAAACAGGACATGTGTGGAGGGAGCCATGTCAGGAAAAGGTTTCTTTTTTGGTTTTTTTAACTAATGTGACAAACCCCCAAATGTTAAACTGGATAACCAGAAGCTGTAAAGGTACAGGATGTAAAAGAAGGGAGATGGTGATCATGGAGTCACAGGGAAATCTAATAGACTACAACACAGAGATGGAAGAGTGGGACACAAACCACAAGAATGGAATGGGAGAGAACTGACAAAATCAGGAATTGCTGCTTTAGCTCAGCTATTTCTGCTGTAAATGATCTAAAATCATGTTGTGTTTTACACAGGATGGTTTGCAAATGTATCTTACACAGAGAAACTAGATGGCTGCAGGGCAGCTTACATTGCAGCAGCAACCATCCACAGGGACCTCCTGTGCACTAACCACTTGAGTTGTAAAGCCAGTATTCAGTGTGCTAAACAAAAGCTTGCAGAGTCCCTCTTCTTGAATGTATTTCAGTTATTTTCTTCTTTTTTTCTTTTTTTTTTCCCCTGCAAGGTTTCTCCTGGGCAGCTTACGAAAAAATACAGCTCATGCTCAACAATATTTATAGATGACAGCACCGTCAGTCAGCCTAACCTTAGAAGCACAATAAAGTGGTAAGGACCCTTGTCATCAACAAGGGCTTGAATGGCATTGTAAGGGTTATTTGGGATTTTCTGGGGGTCTTGTCTGTTCCAAAGCCAACTGCACCCTTGAATGAGAGAAGTACAGCACTGCTTCTGCAGGTTGGTCATGGAAGGGGTGTAGAGGTCTGGGTAATTGACTGCTGGAGGGAGCTCTTGTTTCAGGCACAGAGCTCATGGACTGTCCTATTTCAAAGTTGTTCTCATCATGTGCTTGAGGCAATGCAGAAGTGTGTCAGCATTGTGGGTTTGAAAGTATGTGTTCAGGTGGGGAGTTTAGTTCACACTAAAGCCACATTAAGAAATTCTTGACCTGGGAAAACTTGGAATGGATTTTGTGTGGAGGTGCAGGAAAAGTTGCAGGACTGTGTTTGGTATTTCCAGTGATATTAGTCTGCCCTCTAGTTGTGGAAAACCAGCATGTTGCTGACTTGGGGTTTAGTTCTGGCCTTTCTGTCTTTCCTTCACGTACTTGTTATTTTAGGTAGTCAGTTATTTGCACTTAGATGATACCAGCTGAGAATTGAGAAGAGAGTTTTACCATGCTTGAGGGGAAAGGAAGGCTGAGTAGATTGAGACCCAGAAGACTCTGCTGATTTAATAGTGTAGTAGTGTTTGGAAATGCCTAAGTTCATGCGTTACTTTAAAATTTGGTTTCAAACAAAGGTATGCAGCATGTCACTTCTTTTCTAGAGAAAGAAAAACCAAAAAAACTATGCTTGTGCTGTACAGCTGACAGCAGATCAGAACTTTTTGTGACAGGTTCCTGTGATGGCAGCACTCCTGTTATCACCATCAGTAAAGATTATGAAATTTGGCCACAGTAGAGGAGTGTTACTGTATGAAAGAAACCTATTGCCTCACTTAGCAGAGACTGAAATCTGTTCTTGTCCACTTCTTGGATTATGCTGGCATAATACCATCTTTATTATTCTCTGTTTTGAACAGTTTCTAAATTAGACAACCAGACAGGGTCAAAACATCTGCAGAATCTCTGCAATGGTATATGCAACACCAAGGAGAACTTACATTTTAGCTGGGAATAGTCTCTATTTCACTAAATATCACCTGATCAGGAAATGAAGGTATATGTTGAAAATGTCACTTAACACTTATTTTGTTGCATAAACGTGTACAATGAATGTAAAAATAGTTTGGCTGGCAGATTTGATTTGGCCAATTTCTGTCCAGACAGTTAAACATCAGAAATGAGATGTGTAGTGCTTGGGGATGTCACTGCAAAATGGATTTGTAACATTCTGCTGAATGATGGCTTTTTCAGTGGAATAGTTTGCATGGAATATGCTTTGTTAAATCTTCCTTTCTTTTGTTTTTTTTAGTGTAACATTAGCAATATTCTACCATATAAAGAACAGGTGAGTGAACTCTTTCTTTGCTGAAATACGACTTTCTTTTTGAACCAGGGATATAAAATCATAGAATCACTATGACTGGGAAAAAAGTCAAGATCAGAGTCAAATATGGTCTTGGTCACTTCAGTGACAGCTGGTGAAACTTAAAGGAGGTGAAAACTCTGGCACTTTATGCTGTATCTGTTTTCCCTTTGTACCCTCTCTTGAGCAGCTGTGGAAGGGTCAGTAATGCACCCATCCAATGACACTTAAAACTCCAAAACAGGGAGCGAGGAAAGCACACTTAACTCACCACAGATCAGCCTTTGGACTTTGTGTAGCTTTTCCTGAGTATAGAGGTATGGATTAGTTTTGATGGGTGAAGGAACACTCTGTCCATTTACAAATCACTCTTGCCATTCATTACAGCTAGTTCCAGCATATGCTTCTGAGTTACAGCTGATTTTTTGAAGTAAATGCTATTAATGAGTTTCACCTGTTTTCACATTTTGAGGGAGAACTTCAGTAAGCAAAGTACTTAGTAAGTGGTAGTACTCAGCATAGTACAAGAACATGGAAAACTATTCATTGTTTAGCATGTTAAATATTTAATTATAAGGACTCATCATTAAGTGCTTTGCAAAAATACGAGGTAGCTCCATACCATAATCTAGGAAAAGCTGAACTGTAAAATATGTCCCTTGGTCCTCTTTAATGAACAGTGATTTTTAGTAGAGCATAGTATTAGCAATTAACTCTTATTGCTAAACCGGAGACTTTTGTTTTGTAGAGATTCTGACAGATCATTGGATATTTTTGATGAAAAATCTCATCCTCTCACAGTAAGTGTGATTTTTTTGTCCTCTGAGTGTGTATCAGTAACATCTTGATTTATATGGTATAAAAATGTATTAGCACCAGGCCACAATCAAACTGAACTTCAGGACAAGAACTATATCCAAGATTTCTTGTATGGACTGTAGCACTTCGGAACAAAAAGTATGGACCAAAACTATTTTAAATGCCTGAATTGGTTGTTTTGCACTCAAAATTATTTATGTAAGATGGACTCCACCAGACAATTTCTTTATTTACCAACCTGACATCCTTTGATCCTTTCATATAGCCTACCTCCTGTTTAATGAGAAGAAAATCACTGTGTCCTCTGGGGAACACTTAAAGGTCTCTTCTATCTTACTGAAGCATACAGACAGAAATAGAGTTATGGCTGATTGTCAGACTTCTGAGGGGAAGGCACACACAGCTTGGTAGTTTCTATAGCAGTGGTGTTTTGCCTGGTACGTACCTACTGTTCCTTCAGAAAGGTGAATTAGCAGGAAGAAATCTCTGAAAACCTTGTCTTGCAGTCACAAGGAGTCCAAACTAGACCCTAATGGGATGAAGTTACTGGTATCATGGATTCAGTCACAAATACCAGTCTTGGTGCTTCCTTTCTTGGTTCCAGTGTCTTGGTTTAAGACAATTTAAAACACTCTGGAATAAGTTGCCTCCCTGTATAGGTTTAACCAATCCCTTTCCACCAATAAAGAATGAATACAAGTAGATATAAGTGGAAAAAAAAAAAACAGTTTACTAACAAAACAGCAACAGGCAAAAGCTAACAGTAAATAACTGCTAAATACCGACCTGCTGAATCTCACACCGTATGGGAACAAGGAGAGACCCAAAATGCCACAAATACCCTTCCCAAGATGAGAAAGCCACTAACTGCAGTCTCTCTGAGACCAGGAAAAAAAAAAAAACACCAAAAAGAGAATCCAAAATGGGCAAAACCTGCACTTAAGGCAAGACCAAGCAGCCAGCAAAGCCAAGGCCACACAGCAGCAGGGCCCAGCTGCCTTCCAGAGCCGAGTTTAAAAGCACCTGGGATAGCACCCACCCAGCCCTAGCTTCCCACAGCAGGGTTCTGAAGAGAGTGTGACAGTTTTTGGGCACAGATAGATGGGGAATGCAGTGACATTTTGGGTTACCTCAGGACGTCCAGTCAGCAGAAATGTACTGCCAGATGAGCTTTTGTACCATGTGTAGCACAGGAACGAGGAGTGTTCCTGCTCATGCTATTTCTAATGTTGCTTGTTCCCCTTGCAGAGAGAATCTCTGTTGGTTAGTGGTGTATTAGAAGGCTGTGTGGACAGTACAAAGTTAATTTACCTCTGCATTTTTCTTGACAATGCTCCCCAGCTATTTTAAACTACAAATCCACAGGAAAACACTTGCTGCTTTGCTTGCCTTACTAAGTAAGCTACTAACTTAAGTGTCAAGCAGGTGTGCTGTTCTCAGCTGCTGTCCTGACTTTGCTGTAGGTCCATAACTCAGACTGTAGACAGAAATCTATTCAGTATCGGTCTTGCAGAACCAGTGTGCAGAGTTGGAGGTCTTGAAGTTTCATCCCTCCAGAAAAAGTGCTGAATATCTGTCCTGGGTTGAAGTATATTCTATCACCATCTTCATGAACTGTTGAAACCAGGTGAGGCAGTGCTCCCTGCCTCCCCCACTCTGGATTATCTCCTGTTAATGGGCCCATCAGCACCTTGCTACATGACTCACAGATAACTCCCTCCTGAACTACCTCCTGTTAATGGGCCCATCAGCCTTATCACATGACTCACCATCCCATTGGGAGATGCTCCACCCAGAGGGAGGAACCAAGCATTCCAACCTGGATATAAGCTGAGACTCTGAACACCAGAGCAGTGCTTATCTCCTGGACTCTCAGAGGACAAGAGCTACTGCTGGATCTTCAGATCCATTATTTCTACAGGATTACCGCTTCATCAAAACCACTCTGCTTAAATTGCTACCACCATAAAGTGTCAAATTGTATTCTGTCTTTGTCGGTGTTCTTGTACTACTGCATTTATTTATTTATTTTAATTTTTTTTTTCTATAAAATTATAATGCTGACTTACGATCTCCTACTGGTTTGATTTCAGACTAGTTCAATATCAGAATGTATCTCAAACACTTTAGGATTGCTCTTACAGACTGTTTATTACTGAGCTTTTCTTTTACCCTGTGTTTAGAAACAGTTTAGCAATGTGCCAGAGTTAAATCTACTTGTTCATTAGCTTTGTTGTCTTTCTGGAGTCTCTCAAGAATGAGTCCTATGAAGACAGTGTAGATTACCTTCTAGTTTTGCCTGTTACAGAATTATTGCCACGTGTTCTTCAGCGCTTCCTCAGCTGAAAGAGGAATCTCATGAAGTCTGTTAATTTTGTCTTTTGAAGAGCCATTGTTTGCCTGGTGTGTATATACCTGTGATTTTCTTAAAGAGAGAAGCGGGGTTTTTTACATCTCATTCAGTCTGTAAAATGTTCTATGGACCATAGTTAGCACCTGCAGTGATGATGGTAGTTCATGCTCTTTCCTGTTGGCCCTACAGATCAAACAAGTGTTCAGCAGCAAGATAGCAGCTAAAGCTACTGTGTTTTGTTTGGAATGTTTGCAATATTGCAAGGCTGCTTCCTCGGGTATATAATTCTGTTCTGCCTCTGTGATAGGAAATAGGTGTATACACCTCGGTGAGAAGAAACAACCCGTTCTTTAGAGTCAGTGCTAAGTAAGACAGATTTTCAGTAATTCCAAGAACTTTCTTTCAGCGGGAAGAAGTCCCAGATGACTACTACAAGCATGACCCTGACCACAAGCACATCTACCGGTTTGTTCGGACGCTCTTCAGCGCGGCTCAGCTGACAGCGGAGTGTGCAATAGTGACACTGGTAAGAGGCACCGCCCTGCTGCAGCTTCAGCTTTTGCAGGACTTGCCCCTCTCCTCATTAAGAGAACCGGGCTGAACTGACATTTACATAGTTCAGAGTATCTCATGAAACCCTGTTAATGAAGGCACAGTTCAAATGAGTTCATTAGAGATTTCTAAGTAGTCACAGAAGTGATTAAATAAAAGGACAGTTCCCTGTTCTGTATATAAATATGTAATGCTTAATTACTCGTCCAATAAAATCCTGTTTGTTTCATAATACGCAACTCGCTGAAGAAGCTTGAGAAGAGCAGAACAGTGGGATGCTGTAAACAGCAGGGTGTGATGAGATCATACACAAAGACATTTTTTATTTCGGCCATGTGGAGCGGAAGGTGTGAGTTTTCAGTTCATATTAACCAGAACAAGTAAAACTGCCTCAAAGGATCAAGAGTCAATCCTATAGGAACTCTAGGAGAGGATCTTCCTCGTTATTATGTCCTTCAATCATTGCCACCTTTCTACCAAACTTTGTTTTTAAATTAAGCTAAAGAGGCTATAACTTTTTTTCCCCAGGTGACGTGGAGGACCTTAGAATTTAAGAACAATATTAAGATAATCTCATTACAGTTCCTTGTTTGATTTCAGAAAGCATGATGGATTTAAAAATTTATCAGTGATGATTTTTATATATATATATGTGTCTGCATATATATATATATATATGAAAGGAAATTTAAAAACCACAATATGTATAATTGCTACTTGAGATGGTCTCTCAAACTGCACTTGGTTGCACACTAAACTTCAGTCTTCATTGTGGCTTCTTCCTGAAAAAAGTGTGAAAGGAGAACAGAACTGTGACCAAAAGACAACATAGCAATTAAACAAACTTAGCTCGAAGGACTCTATTTAATAAGGAAATGAGTAATTAAAAAGGCTGAATATTAAGAGCTTTTGAAATTCTGAAAGTAGTGGGAGTTTTTTGCTTCCTTCAAAGACAAGCAAGCAATTTTGACAGAACAGCATGACAGCTAACCCTGGGCAAACTATGTGGAGTGTTTACAAAAATGGAGTTAGTTTTTATAGTGAATTTTACCGCTAGATGGCCCTGTTACTACAGGAACACCTTTAGGCTATTTGGAGGCTACAAGCCAAGGATGGGAAGAAAGCTTGGGGAGACCTTAGTGACAAAAATTAATCCTTCCCTTAGACCTTAATAGGTGGAGCTTCCCTTACCCACTAATTTATCTGAAGCTACATTAGAAACTTGGGTTTAGATGAGGGAATAGAAAATTTAAAACAATTTATTTTCAAAATCGAACGTGCATATTGTTAAGTACATGGATCATTATAGGAGTGTGAATAGGAGAGAACTTTCAAAGAAGAGAGAAATTCAACATCCTAGAGTTGGTTTGAGATCTCATGGGAGGAAAAGACCAAGGCACATCTTTGGACTTTGGGCATGTCTCACTTAAGCAACCAGTGATGGAGATGAAGGTATTGAAGTCTGTTCTATACAGGGTAAAACAGAAATAGCACTAAAGGCCTTTCATTGTGGAAAGACAGCAATTAACGCTCTTTGTCCCATCACTAGAGATCGAAGTGCAGGTTTTAGCACTTCCTGTTAAGCTACAAGTGCTGAACCTTAACCATGATGAAAGGCTAATGTGAATGTTGAGTGATTTGCTATCCAGGTGGGCCCTAATGAGAACCTGCCAGTGATGTGTGACTTGGGGACAGAGCTGTAGCAGTGTCTCCCTGAAGGAGCAGTGCTCATTGCTCAGAATTCACATCTCCTTAGCTATTGAGTACCCTGGTGGTCCAGGTCTTATAGGAAAATAAAAAATGGAACACATAACTCCTGAAAATTTGGATTCTGAAGTGTAAGTAGTGATCACTGATACTTATAGTGACACACTTAACAGTAATCAATAGTCATGTTGGACTGGCACGTTTGCTGCTTAGCTCTGCTTCAGGTCTTAATTGCGCATGTACAATTGTGGAGTTTTGTTGTTTGGGTTTTTTCCTGCTTCTTTCTATAGGTTTACTTGGAAAGGCTTTTAACCTATGCAGAGATTGACATATGCCCTAGTAACTGGAAGAGGATAGTCCTAGGAGCTATTCTGCTGGCTTCTAAAGTCTGGGATGATCAAGCTGTGTGGAATGTGGATTATTGCCAAATACTGAAGGACATTACTGTTGAGGACATGTAAGTTGCAAGATTTGGGTAATCTGCAGTGGTGGGGACTTTAGGGAGGGGAGTTTGTGGTTTGTTTTTTTTTTTGTTGTTTGCTTGTGGTTTTTTAAATAGCAGTGTTCGTCATCTTGCTGAAAAAAATCTCCGTTGCTATGATATATATATATAAGGTGTATATTTAGTGTCTGGCCTCATTATCTTTTTTACCTCAAGAAACTTTGGATAATTACCCTACTTTGAGACAAATTTGTAGTAATAATTTTAATAACTTGCGTGAGTGACTCGGAAGTTAGTTTTCTTTACCTTCTTTATCTCAGTGATGAGCCATGGAACTAAACTGCCCAGTTTATAGTCTTATCAAAAGGGTTTTTTTAGAAAGAAAAAAAAGTGAATTAAATTTGTCTCCTGCCTTTTCTGTTTTAGAATTTGAAGAATTTCAAGGTAAACCATAACTTGTGACTTTCGTGTGTGCTGGTGTGGGCAGTCAAGGCCTAAACATCTCAAGGTCTGAAACCCTAGCACTGCTGCTGGCAGGCAGGTGTTTGTGTGGGTGCCTGTGTTACACACGGCTACTGCTACAGCCTGTCCTCTCTGGGTGGGTTCAGAGATGCGCCTGCAGTGCTGAAAACAAAGTCCTCAGTCTTAGTTCTGCTTGTTTTTGTAAGGCTGTTCCTTAGATGTATGTTTGTCTTAGATGTCAATTTCAGTTTTTCAGAAATTTTCAATCTGCTGGCTTTTCTTGCTGCGCTAAGCTGTAAGCCAGATTCTGCAGTATGGGAAGATATTTGTCCTCACGGCTTCAGGCTCATACTGTGGGCTGGAGGTGTGTTTATGTGGACTGTAGGGGGCCCATTAGGTTTTCTCTTAAATTCCTTCTTAGAAAGTTCTGTCTCAGAGCTGTGAAACATCAGCATTTTTTAATGTTTTAATTCTATTTGCTAGCTTGTCCTCCTATTTCTCTTATTATCACAGGTAGAAATAATACAAGTCCAGCTTAAGAACACCAGGCTCTCTGGCCTTGCTTTCATGACATGCTTTGTGTGTGTTTGAGTTTAATCTCAATGCTGTGCCCTGAGCACGTGTCCAGGCCTGTGCAGTTCCAGCACAGGAGCAAAGTGAGCTGGCAGGGCTCTGCACACAGCACTGGGAGGCTGCCTGTGTCATGGGGCAGTGTTCTTGCCCCAAGCTCTCTTCCCTGGATTCAGCCCAAACTGATGTTTAAAATACAGTAAGTAATTATTCATTTGGGACTCTATAGGAGGAGGAATATCTCGTTTTCTTCCTTTTAGTGGGGGGCTTTGTTTCTAAAAATGAGGGAGTTTTCTTCACCAAAACAATTTTTATTATTTGCATTATTTCACATCTCAAACAACAACCACTCTTACTTGTTTTATATATACTCCTTGGCTGGGAATTGTCTCAAAATGCAGGACTGCCCAGGCCTGCTTTCAGGAAAGCATAATTAGTGATTTTATACAATGTACATGTTCACTTAGCCTGGCCCCAAGTGCTCATCTATCTGAGGAACGTACTTGAACCGTTGCTGCAAATAACTCTGAGATGGCTGAAGTGGGGTCAGCAAAACCAGGAGTGCTGGAGTGTACATCTTGCTCTTTTTGATGTCTCTTCTTCTAGCCCTATTTGGGACAAATCAAATTGATAGCACTGAAAATATCTGTAACAAGCAGGATATTTATTCTCTATTGCCAGTGCTGGGCCTCCTGAAATTGTCAGTACTTGCATTTTCAAAGCAGTGATGGTGGTAAGGAAATTAGATGGAATTTAGGCATACTTTTTTTTCTTCTATCTGAGGATGGGATTTTTGTAATCCCCATCTCATTTGAGATGACTTAGACCTTTGAATTTAGGTATGGGCAGACACTGTACTCCCCCTTCCTGACACAGGATGTGGCACAGGGAGTTTATCCCAGGCTCTGCAACTGGGCAGACTTCACCACTCCCTGGCTGGATGACATCAGGATTATAGGGACGTTGGAAACCTGCTTCAAATACTTGACAAAATTGTTTTAAGTTTACAAGTCTACTTTCAATTCATGGTTGGTACTATAGTTATTGTCAGCTTTAGTAGTTTCGGTATTTTTTAAACCAGTCATTTGATAGTAAGTATTCCAAATACAAGAGCTAGTGAGAGAAAATAATTGGGAAGGGATTTCAGTCACAGTTGCATTCTAATGTTGGAGATGGCTGGTGATGCTGCCAAAGAATCCACCCAAAATCCCAGCAGCTGCCCAGCTAAAGACTGCTTGGCAGGACTCTACCAGGTATGGCTCCCTGGGTGGGCCATTCCTGTGCAGGAACAGGCTGTCTACAAGAACTGGTGGCAAGTTCTGCTTGTGAACTCCTGTAAATTCTCCTCTTGGCTCTCTGTATCTAGTATGATCTCACTAACCTGACAAGACACTCTTGTAGAACCTCTGCAAGCCAAGCACTGGGGCTGCACCACTCTGGAACTGACAAAAGGTTTTATATCTGATTTAGTTCTCCCAGTTTGCAAATCTCTGAATGTGCGTGCTTACCAGCCAGGCACCCCTTGAGGAGGCAGCACAGGTGCACCTCCTCCCCACCAAACTCTCTCCCCACTGCTCAGAGTTGTGCTGGCAGTGCCCCAACAGCTTCCTCAGGGCAGGAACTGGGGCTCTCAGGTTCTCAAGGGATACAAGGTCCAGGCCTGGCTACTGCCACATGTGGTCATATCCCTTTGCCTCATCCTGCTCAACGTAGCTGAAGCGTTCATCTTAATTTTTCTATCACAAGCCTTTTCCTATGTCACTGAGGCAAAGGTGGGGTTTTTTTAAATGAAAGACATTTTCCTTTTTGGGTTTTGGGAGATAGTTTTTTGTTTTGTTTTACTTGTTTCTAATTGGAAAAAAATCAAAGGAAATTCATTTGACATTTGGAAGTCATCCTTTGTAAGAACTTGCTAGCTTTGATGAGACCGAATCCATAATTGCTGAAAAATTAACAGTACAACAGCTGCTAATCTTGCCATGATTGTTTGTAAGAGGACACATGCTGTTCATTCTTCAGGCTACATATATTTGTAAATAAGGCGCAGAAAAAACATGGGCATTATCCTTTCCCAGGGTTTAAACCACTGTTAATAGACTTGTTAATCCAATGAAGAATTGTATTTTTACAGAATTAAAATGTATTAGCCTAGTGAGTACAAAAGGGGCAGTGAAGAGCATTTACTCACAGGGTAAATCAAGCTCTGATCAGGTGATCATCAAAACATTATCTGATTTACATTTCTATAGGCTTATGACCATATGAACAGGAAATTAATTTTGGCACTAGGTTCAATGATACTCTGCTATGCTAGAAGGAAGCACAAAGCTGCTATTCATATTGAGACCTACCACCCAATAAAGGACAACATGGATGATTCCTTGATTTATTTGCCCCTGCACTGATAGGTAAAACATCCATTTTAAAAGCTCCCATAAAAGCAGTAACAGCCTTGGCACTGACCTGGTGCAACTCATCTTCTGGTGTATTCACAGTTGGCCTGTACAGCTGCTGAATTCACTTGGAACAGATCTGCTACCTGTAGGGACAGTTATGGTTGAACTGATTTGCTTGCTTTGGGTACCACCAATTTCTTTTCAGGTTAATTTGTAAAATATTATTTTTCCTTTCTAGAGTACCTCTGCTTTCGCTGACCACATTACAGTAGCTGAAGCAGTTTTTTTCATGTCGTGGCACTCTCCATGCTTTCCTCCAAGTATTTTGCCCTGTGAAAACAGACAAGAGAGTAAAAACTGGACAGTGCCCCTTGACATAGTACTTTGTTATCCTGCCTAATGCTATTGAGGAGAAAATTCCTTCTCCCACCTAATGCTGCTTATTTATTTATTTATTGGAGATGAATCCATGTTGCTTCAAGAGGCTTTTTTCTGTGAGATAATAGCAGCAGCTCTTCATAGATCCATTTGTTGCCGTGGTGATCTGCCTACTCCTTTTGTTAGTCCGCCTCTACTTCAATAAACCCCCTTCCTGTTATCAGCCTGGTGAAAATGTCTGCAAGTTCTTCAGAGCTAATAAACAGCATACATCATTCCTTTCATCTGATCACTATAGTGTGGGGCCGTATGAGAGTGAGAATGGCGCATGAATTGTACAGCTGCACTAATGGAACTCCGAAGAATGAAGCTCGCCGCTCTGCTGAGCGAGTGCACGACAGGGCACTGCCTTCCTCGCCGAGCCGGAGGTGCCAGGACTCAAAAGCTGCACCTTGTTTTGAGCACCAGGGAATGACCTGTCTCTCGAAACTAATAATGCAGAGCTCTCGGTGACCTGTTTCAAAGTTGCTGGGTTTAAAACAAGCTTGAGGTCTCTTCAGTGTTTCCAGCCAGCTAAAACAATCTTTGTTTTCCTTTGTCTCCTGTCCCTTACTCCTCCTAGGAACGAGATGGAAAGACACTTCTTGGAGCTACTGCAGTTTAATATCAATGTTCCTGCCAGTGTTTACGCCAAATACTACTTTGATCTTCGCTCCCTAGCAGATGACAATAACCTGAGCTTTCTGCTGGAGCCTCTCAGTAAAGAGAGAGCACAGAAGCTGGAGGTAAATGGTCTGAGTGGCTGAGCAGGGGACTCCTCTGTCTTGTATGAGTAGTAAGAGCATCTGTTGCTAATCATGTTAAGTGGCAGTTAGAAAAACTAAAAAGCTTTTAGATTAGTGTATTACAGGCTTATTTAACCCCTTTATAAATACAGTTAGCATGTCTAAAACCATGCCTAGGCTTAGCTAGAATTCTGAAGAAAGGAAGGGTTTTGGAAGAGATTACAAAAGTCTACCAGATAGCAAAATAAAATGGATGTTATTTTGGGAACCGTAGTTCAGCTAGGCTGCTTAAGATTGAAAGGATTAGTGTCATATGTAATGGATTGTCTGTGCTTCCCTGTTCACAGTGTGTATTCCAAGACCTAGAGACAGTCACACTCAGACCCTTCTAAATACTACCAGCTGAAGGTTTCCCACTGCATCCCACTGCACAGCTGCTTTTAGATTTAGAGGGAGCACTCTTACTGCTCTCATGGTTTAATAAACAATTTGTCTGGAGGCAGCTGCAGAAATAAGTTGTGGGTTCTCACCTTTCCAGAGAAACGTTGCTTTAAGATAAACTTTCGGAATAGCCCCTTCCTGGGAATCCTTCAGAATGCCCAGAGGAGTGTAAATGCAGATTGCTGTCCCTTTCTGCTCCATGGGAAAGGCTGCCCTTGTGGGAAGGCCCTGCAGCCTTCTTGGCAAAAAGGCTCATTTTAAAAAGCTTTAACTTTTGCAGAGTCAGTCTTCCTAGTTGCTGGAGATATGTAAGACATTTTGAAAATACACAAATTACCTGGGTTCCCAGGGAAATTTCTTGTTGGATCAATGCAACCTTTCATCTGTCCAGGTTTAATTGATGACTCTGTGTGTTGTTTTCTTGACCTTTCAACAAAGGCATTACCACAGACCCTCTGTACACTGATACCATAGTCCCTTTCAGAGAGGGGTGTGCTGCGGATTCTTGGCTTATATTGTTCTGTTGTCCACCCCAATAATTCTGCCAAGGGCTAGGGATTTTATTTTGTCCTGTAAGTGCCTGAACTTCAGGAGTAAGTGTGATCCCTCCTGGTCCTTTGGAATGATAAGTATGATATGCCTATGAATTCCTCTATTTAAAGTGTAGCAACACAGCTCTTCTGCTTTGTCTCACTCTTGTTACTTGCACTTTAAGCTAACACTGTCACTAATTGTAAATGTGGTTGTAGGGCAGTTCATAGTCCACAGGAAATTGTTTACTGAACTGCTCAGTGCCAGGGCATAAGTGGATGATTTACAGATTGTGAGCCTGTTTTGTTTCTTCTCTCTTAGTATTTGAAGACGTGGTATTTAAAACCAGAGTAATTTTCAGTACAGTATATAATTTGCTATCACACGTGTATATTGGACATTTTGGGGTTTAATTCTAAAATATTCTAAATATTTAGACTATTTGCTAAAAATTTCAATTCTACCTTTCAGTTATAACCATATAAGCAGCTGATAGGAGCCTGTAAAGAGCAGTGAATTAGTGAATTCCAGAAACTGAAAACTGATTTACACCATATGGGCAACTGGGGCTAAATATGTCAACACAGGTTGCCGTGTGATTGATGTGCTAGCATTAAAGCAGGATGGAGAGTCTGTCTGGTCTTGCACCAGGAGCTCATGCCGCCAGTGTCTCAAAGAATGCCACTCTTGAGCCAAATGCATGCCTCCAGAAGGTCGGCAGAAATAAATGTAAATAATTATTTTAAAATACACTTAGAACTTTATTCATGCTCAGAGTGCTTTTCACCTTTTGAACTTGCAGAACACTGGGCTCTGCTGAATGGGTGCTGTCTTAAAGGGAAGGTGTAGGTTTGTAGCTGATCACAGGACTCTGAAAGTTCATCTGGTTATAGGTGGTAAATTATTAATGGAAGTAAATGTTCAGGGCTGAAATTCAGTTCAACTTTTTTATTACAAGTATCCTTATTAATTTGCATTGATAATACCTGAAGGCTCCAATCGAAACAGGCGTTGCAGGGGAGGAGACAGTATTTTTTTGACAATTGTATTGTTAGGATTTAAATCATTAGGTTTCTTACTAGAACAGCTAGATAAGCAGGGCAGAGGCAACCCTATAAATGGATGAAAAAGCAATTCAATACTAGATTGCCTACACGTGCTAATATTTAATAGCTATAATAAAATACAATGGCTGCCCTCCTCAGATCATGGGGTGATCCTGGTAAGAAAGAATAATGTTGTGAGTGAGGGCACAGAGAAGGTAAAGGTAAAACAGATGCCCTGGTAGAAAATAATTCCCTTGGCTTGCTTGCCCTGAGTGGCCAAGGAAGGATGCCCAAGGGACCACAGAAACATTTTCAGTTTTAACCTTTTCTCTCAGAGAAATGCCTGTGTGCATTTCTGCATTGTTAAAATAAAATTTTTATGCTGCTACATGCACCATATCCAGCTACTAGGGGTGATCTTCAACATAACTTCCACAAACTTAAGTCTGAAATGGATCCAAGTTTTTCATTAGATAGTGAGACTAGTAAAATAAAGAAGATACTTGCGTATGGAAACCATTCACCTTCTTTAGGTCTGCCTTTCTGATAGCTGGGGTTCATGTTGACCTGGGGACATACTCCATTACTATTTTCCCTCCAGGGTAGTCCTTACTTATTGTAATTCTGGGTAAAAGCCAGGAGTGTCACTGCTGCAGAGCACCTGTGCTGCTGGTATTGCACCTGTAAAACCTCCCTTGGAACGTTCAGAACTTTCCTAATGTGGACTTTCCACCTTGTGTCTGTCTGTGGTGTCCAGGCAATCTCCCGGCTGTGTGAAGACAAATACAAAGACTTGTCAAAAGCTGCTATGAGACGATCTTTCAGTGCTGATAACTTAGTTGGTATCCGCCGTTCTAATGCCATCCTCTCCTGAGGAGAGAGCAAGGTGCAGCACCAGGAGCCAGCATCCACACAGGTGAGGAATCCACCACTCCATGCACACAAGCCAGCGTGATGGTGTCTTCCAGCAAGAGGAGGTGAGGAGAGTCACTCGGCCAAGGGAGCCCAGAGCTTGAGGAACATACTTGGTGCAAAAGACAAGACCTCTGTCAAATCAACTCTCTCCTCTTTCTAATGTATCCAGAGGTGCAAAAACAAACTTATCTCCTTCTCTCCCCCACAGATGTTTGCTTACTATGTAGGCCTATAGCTGTGAACTCTTGAGGTTTTTAATAATAAGTAGTTTTAAATTTTAGAGTTTAAACACTAACCACATGACTAGAGTTACAATGTTCTTCCCTCCTCTCCCCTGTCATCCAGAGTCTCACTGCATTTGTATTTCAGGTCAATGCAGTGTTATCAAAAACAACACATGGGACTCTAAAAGTACAAAACCACTCTGGAGCTGAAAACAGTAGCATAGACACGTGTTGATGGCTTTTCCCTGGTTTGGCTACTAAAAGCTGCTATTATTGGTGATGTGTTCATACCAAGAAGCTGCCCAGCAGAAAGGAATTCCATCTCTGCACCCACAACTTCACTCCAGTAAAGATTGTCAAAAGACTTTGAATGTTTTGACTGGGGCAGAGATACGGTTTTATGTATTGTTAAAATGTATAGGGTCCATGCTGCATTTCTTGTGAATTATGGTGCTTCTCTCATTTTCTAATACTTATATTGCTCTGGAAGAGATGTATCTGTGTATTTTTCTGAGGCATTGAACGAAAAAGTTGGTCTGGAAACATCATCACCATCCCAAACAGTGTAGCAATCCAGTGGTGAATGGCGTGTGTGCAGCACTGCTTCTCTGAGTTCTACTGCAGATCTCTTGTGCTATATACAGTGAGTTCCTAAAGCTGATATTGTGCATCCATCTGGCTCTCCTTGGGTTTCAGTTTACCTGGGAGAAAGTTACATTCATAATGAGACAGTAATGAGTTTGAGAATCCTGGACTACCTATCAAGGTAGAAGGAAAAATATTGTGTTCAGCTGAAAATTATCAAAAAGCTTTCTATACATATTTTTTTCCCAAAGTGAATTTTATCTTGTGCAACTGCTCTAGAGGCTTGCGGTTTGCTCTTTCTGAGACTTTGGAACAGAGCTTACTTTCAAGCTCTGAAACTGAACTCTAAACAGGATAAGTATTATTATAGACTGTTCCTGTTACAAGTCTTTGTAGTATCTTCCCTTCTTGGATCCAAATAGGTTCTAGGCAGTGTCCTAGGAGCAGATCTCCCTCCAAATGACACGGGTTTTGTACACTTCCTCTTACAGCCAAGGCCCAGAAACTTACAGTGAACAGCATGTCCATCTGCCTTTGGGATTGGGGCTGTGTGGGTGCCATCTTCAGTGTGGCTACACTCAGCTGTTCAAATTATGCATACAGCCTCTTGCAGTATGCAAATGTGCCAGCCCCTGGCCCCCAAACCCATGGAACTTGGCACTTCAGGTATTGATCACAATTCAATATTGAAAATAACACTACATCTTCAGGTGTTTTTCCTTTCTCATGTTTGTATTAAAAGAAAAGCTAATAAACTCTATTTTAATTAAAAAGTTTAAGGTGAAGGGTGTGTTCTGTACAGCTGTTGGATTCCACTGCCCCTCAAAAAAGGGAAAAAAAAAAAAAAGAGTGAAACCTCAGTGTTGTGTGTTAAGGCCTCTCCATTCCCTATACCAGCCTATCACCCTAATTTGGTTGCCATGGGCTGGCAATGTCTGGGAGCAGGCAGCAGAGTCCTGGGAAGGGTGTATGGCTGCCCAGATCTTCCCACATGGTCTTTGGATTTAGAACTTGACT
The DNA here is from genome assembly GCA_032173965.1 of Sitta carolinensis. Classification (NCBI taxonomy): domain Eukaryota; kingdom Metazoa; phylum Chordata; class Aves; order Passeriformes; family Sittidae; genus Sitta; species Sitta carolinensis. The sequence continues at coordinate 26,346,511 of CM063288.1, forward strand.
CGGGCTGCTCAAATAAACCACTCACTCACAGTTTCTTTGCACTTCAATGGTCTTTACATAGGCCCATTCTCTCTGGAGGTGATTTGATGGTCTTTAAGTCCCCCCTTGAGGAGCTCTAAATTGGAAGCTACAAGTGACCAGCTCCTGGATTGACTTGTGACCTAATTGCTAAGGAGCTTTGCTTCCCTCAGCACGGCCAGGTGCCTTCAGCTGTGTGGGACTGGTCTGGTGCACTCTGCTCTGCGGCTGCTCTAAAAGCATCCACTCACTGTGAGCTGCTCAGCACAGACTGGGGGCACTCCTTTCCCTTTTTTCCAGATGAGATGGAGACTCTTCCTGCTGATCTGGATGGCAGGTGAATGACGTCTCAAGCTGATGGCTGCTTCTGCAATACATCCTGCAGGCGACAGCTGCTGTGAACTTAATTTTGCTTTGAATATTACCTGGCTTTAGTTTTACTGTAGCCCAGAGCATATTATCAATGGGATTTTTATCTGTTTAGCAAATACTAAGCATGCCTTAACTCCAACTCAGCTTCATGAGAGGAAAAAACAGCAATTCCATTTACCATTTTGGTACCCCTAAAAGAGTTAGATTCTGGAAAACACAGCTAGTGTATTTCTTAGCTAAACTGTAAAATGTAAGCCATTCAGTTCCCTTTTTAAGTGCAGGGCAGTAATAGTGTTGAAGAGGAATTGCTTTTAGGTGGTTCTGCTGGACAATGAACTGTGAAGGGGAAATACCCTCCAATTTGCACTACTTATATGCTGGCGACACTTTTCTCAAAGAGGCAAAAATTACAAACGTGGTCAGAATACTGGTATTACAGAGACTGTTAGCTACCCCTGCTCCCAGGGAAGAGCAACTGGCTGTGGGATCAATGTACCTTGTTTTTCTTAATCTAACAGCTGAATAATATTTAATCTATGTTGAGGTGACCTCTGCCTGCTTTCAGTTCCAGGGTAGCACTCCCATCTGGCAGTAAATGCTGTTTGCAGAGACAATAGCTGTGTTACAGCCTGGCAAGTGATGCGAGCACCAGCCAGACTAGCAGGAGCAGTGTGTGTAAGCAGTCAACAGAGGCAGGAGGCCATGGAAGTGTTCATGGGCTACAAGATGCCCTTGGGCTCCAGCAGCCCCTTCCCTTTGTGTACAGGAACTGTGTATTTTGTTTCCAAGGGAATTTTATGAGAACTACTTCAGTTTGGGTTTGGCAGTTAAGAGGACAGGCACTTGAGGGATGGAATAAATGTCAAGACCACTGCTCCTGGATAAGAGTATAGGTGTCAAGCATACCCTGAGCAAGCAGAATTGGGCAGAAGAGCCATTGAGGCAAGAGCTTGCACAGGAGGTTGGCAGGAGTGCTCAGGGCCGGGTGAGCTGCTCCATTCAGAGCTCAGCACTGGGCAGGCTGCAGCCCCCATCCTATCCTCGGGTTTCCCACAGGAGTGTATTGCAGGACAATGACATAGAACTGGCATTCCAAACCATTACTTGGGAAAACTATCCTTGCACCAAATAAACTGTTTGCCAACATAGAGTTAATTACAGGGTGCAGCCAAAGTGACTGTAGTGCCCTTACTAACACTCACAATGGACTGGCAAAAGAGCACTTAAATGGCAGAGCATGGGCCTGTTTGTCTTAGGATAAGGAAAGAAGTCTCAAGCTGCCTTCACAGACAGGGCATTTTCTAGGTGAAATAACCACTTGGCTTCTGATCTATGATATTAAAACCTGTTTGAAGAGCCACATGGTACCCATGCCATCAGACACTGTCATTCCCCATGCCACCCAGCCTGAACTTGTGCTGCATTTGTACCGTTCAACCTCAGGGAAGCTGCTGACTGCCTCAAGAGTGGCTTAAGTTGACCAAGTGGAACCTGGAGAGCACAGGAGCACAAGTATTAGGCCAGCTGTGCAGGATCACGTGTGTGCTCACAGGGACAGAGTCTTGCAGGTGATTCACACGCTGCCTGCAGGAAAGACCCTTCCCTTGCTCGGAAACTGGCTTGAGGTAGGCGGTGGATGGCAGTGCTGCCAAACTCCTGTTTACTGAGGAGCTGAGGACACAACAGCTACCTGGCAGGCAAGAATGACAACAAAGCTGCCAGCAAGGTGCTGGAGTTACTTCCGGGAGCAGGCAGCTCCGTGAGAAGAACCTGATGCTGAAATGGTTGATGTCCCCTCCACACCCCAAAACTGCTGCCCATCAAGTGACTGAATCAGCCCCAGTGGTGTGTTTTGCCTGTACTTGAGCATGGAGGGGGGGCAGATCCATGCAGAATCAGGTGAGTCAGGCTGTGGGACTGTCAGGTTTATCACTGGGTGCTGGAATGCTGCTTCCAGGTAAGAGATCCTATCTGGTGGGACCTGGTGTGTGCCTATACACCTAACTAGATAGCAGAGTCCTGCACCATTAGTCACCGTGGAGCCAGCCTTAACCCCTTGCTCTCCCTCCCCAAGTGCTCCTCGCAACAGGAGAGGTCGCACAGCAGATGGCAACACGGCCACCCAAATGGGCCGGCGTGCAGCCTCCTGCTTGGCTAGGAGCTATCATCTGCTTGGCCTTAGGAGTATCAAAGGGCACCTTTTCAGGGCCTGATCTCAGCACAGGGCAAGGGACATGTACTGTGCAAACTGCAGAACACCAATAAAAGTTGATAGTTAACCCTCTTTTAGCAGCGAGGCGTGACCTTGGCTCGTCAGTGCAGTCACGGGCACAGCCAGCACCCCGAGCACAGAGCCCGGCTGCGGCAGAGCCTGGCTGCACCACCCAGCCCAGGCACGCCGGCGCTGAGGGCACGGATGTGGGGCATCCTCCGTGCCAAGGGCAGCGCTGCATAGGGCTCGTGCACACGGAACATGCTATTCCTGTGCCACCCAAGTGTAGTTCCCCACGATCCCGCGATAAGAGCCCTGCATGGCCCTCCAGCACACACCTCCCCCTCCCCTGACAGGTAAGCTTTTAAGGTAATAAATACTCTAACAGAAGCAAAAGTAAAGAAAACGACACACACTAATTTTTTTATCCTCATAAATAACTAATCTTGATACTTCTCTTTGAATAAAATTTCTTCAGCTTTTCACATAATATAGTACAGTTATTTAAGCAACATAGAACAGCATCGGTAACAGAAAAAGCAAAACCCAACATGTAAATTGGCTACAGCAGACAGGGTACACAGCACGGCTCTTTCCCCCCTCCTGTCACTTGTTGCTGAAAAGCCAGGCTCAAACACGAGTTGATTGTATTACCCTACCGTTAGATCAAAGCTGAAAACACTTGCATTTTTCAGTAGGCAACGGTTTGTAGCTAATCTTGGATTTCTTTACACAGTCAGTTGCACTTTGGAGAAAACAAAAACAGCAAAATACCACCTTTGACATGGTTTTGTTCATTGTATTGCATGATATGTGTTTAGCTATATCTACAAAAGGCACTATAGAGAGAGGAGTCCAGCAAGGTGTGGACTGGAGGAGGTTGGAATCATTTAATGCCCTGGATTACAGCACGAGACTACCCACAGTGTCTCTGCGCCTGACCTGCCTCACTGCTGAGAACACACCTGTCTCTAACCTGTATCAAAGGTCACTACGGCTTCTGTATGTACAAATCAGGCTATAATACAACTATTTACAGTTTGTAACACAATATGGTGCAATTCTATCCACAATAAAGTACTCCAACATGCTGGAGGAGGTGAGCCCCATTGCAAGAGTGAACAGCTGAACAGTCCCTGGTGAGCCCTCCATCCTTGCACCTCTATCTCCTCTATCCAGGACTCGACACTCACTCAGTACCTTTATCTGGAGATGTGCCACTTTGAGTGTTCCTTCACTTCCCAGGTTTTGGTTTAAAACGAGGTGGAAACCTTTTTGACTGAAGTGGCCCAAAGGCATTTAGAACAACCTCAGATCCTTGCAGTCCTGCAGGAGCAAAGCTGGCAGTTGTTCTCCAGTGCTTGAGCAGCTGGGTCACAGTGCCACATTTGAAGGAGGGCTAAAAGGACTCCAGTAATGGCTGGGTAGTTATATACATCACCACTGCTCAGGGCAGAGGGAAAAAAATTATAACACAGGTGTTTTCACAAGTGGCCTGAAGCCAGAGGCAGCCAGCCTCATCCAGTGCCACAGCTGGAGCCCCTTGCCCTGGTTGCATTTAGTGAATTTGGCACCAGGGTCTCCCCACCACTATTCTACTTATTGAAATCCAGCTGTCACCACTGCTTTAATACCAGGCAATGGTTCTGTCAGTGCTCAGCTGCTGTCTGATCCAGGGAAGTGGAAAAGGCTTGGGAAGTTGGAGGAAAAGAGGTACAAGCGCTCTGCTAAGTTTTCCTAAATTAACTGCTCCTTCTCAAACCTGGTACTCTCTCTAGCAGAGGCACAGCTTTGAAAAAAGCAGCAAGTATTGAAGCCGACTGACTGGAAAACCTGGCTGCTGCTCCAGAGAGACAGCCTGCTGCCTGGCTGGGACACCGCCATGCAGTCACTGCACACCGCAGGGGTGCAACCATCCTTTTTGGGTTGGTTGTGCCATGCTCAGCTGCTGTGCCACATGCCACAGCCGGCGGGCAGGACACAGGGCCTGCCTCACTCAACCCGGGTAACCCACACGGGACAAGGGAGACCGAGGAGCTCCCCACGCTGCAGAGGCCGGAGGCGCGAGCAGCACCAACCCTTCCCAGGGCACAGGGCAGCTCAGGAGAGCCCCATCTCGGAGCCACAGCCAGCGGTGCCAGGGCTCCGTGCAAACCCCGGGCTGCGTCGACAGCCTCACCGCCCGCAGGGCCCCTTGCGCAGCCCCTCGGCTCCCCGGGCTGAGCGGCTCCACGGCAGTGGAGCTGGCTGCCCATCGCAGAGCAGGGAGTCGGTGCCACCCAGCTGAGCCCCCCGGAGCCAGCTCCTGCCCGGTCCTGAGCCCCTGGTTGAAGGGAGCTGGATGTGCTTGTCCAGGACAGAAGGGCCCGCAGGGTCCTGCACGCTGCAGACAGCTGGGACCTTGCCCTGTGGTAGACCCTGTCCACGGCCCCTTCCTCCTGCACTGCCACCACCCGTGAAGCTCCCGGCCCGTGCAGCTCCTCCCCTCCTGCTCAGTGTGCCTCTGCCTGAGCTGGGCCAGTGGCTGCCTCACCAGGGCCCCCAGCCTCCTCCTCCTCCTCAATATGTAGCTGTGCCTGGGCGCTCTGGGGGCACTGAGGGCAATCTCCTGCTCTGCCCAGGGCACCCAGGGAGGCAGCACCCACTGCCAGCTCTCCCTTATCCACTCTCTGGCTTTAGTGAGGGGCTCAGTGGCAGTGCCAGCCCCCACCTGGGGTTGGGGGCCACCATCTGCCCTGCCTGCTACAGCTCTGCCTTTCACCTCAGCACCAGCAAGACCTACTCAGAGGTTTGTTGTGGGACATAAATCAGTAGTTGAGGGCTACTGCCACCTGACTGACACACAGGGAGCAATATCCCAGGATCCCAGCCAGGATGTGGGACCCCCAAATGAGGCATACATGGCAGTGCCAGGCCTCCCTGTCCCTCTGCCTTCACACAGCTGGCATCACCTCCCCCTGCCCTGCCTGGGGCTGCAGCTGCTCAGTGCCCATGGTGTCCCAGACAGCATCACCACAGTGGGGCTGAAAGTGCCAGGGGTGGCTCAGCTATCACCCCCTCTTCTGTGGCCCAGGGTCTTCACAACCCTCTCCTCCCTGTGGCTGGGGTCACCGAGGCTCCCTCCGGTCACACATGGGACAGTGGGACCTGCTTGTGGTAGGAGGCCATACTGGGCAGTACTGTCCTGCCCACCAGCGCCGGGTGGCCTCACCGTACACAGAGGCACCCGCAGGCTTCCTGGCCCGGCAGCAGCGGGTGGTGAAGCGCCTCCAGGACTCGAGTGTCTTGCCAGACCAGATCCAAACGCCGGAGGTGATCCCCACCACAAGGCACATGAAGTACTTGAGCATGAAGACAGCATAGTCAGGCTTGGGACGGTGAGGTTCTCCTGGGCAGGAGCAGTTCTGTGCCTGCTCCCAGGCCTCCCGGTTGTGCTGCTCGTAGATGTAGCAGGCAATGACAATGGTGGCAGGCACAGTGTACAGCACAGTGAAGATGCCGATGCGGATCATCAGCTTCTCCAGCTTGTCAGTTTTGGTGCCACCCTGCTTGATCACGCTGCGGATGCGGAAGAGGGAGACGAAGCCAGCCAGTAGGAAGAGGCTGCCGGTGAAGAGATAAACCACTAGTGGTGCCAGCACAAAGCCTCGCAGATTCTCCAGGCTCTGGTTGCCCACATAGCAAACCCCAGCCACTGGGTCACCGTCCACAGAGCTCAGTGCCAGTACAGCAATGGACTTGGCACTGGGGATGAGCCAGGCAGCCAGGTGGAAGTATTGTGAGTAGCTAGCAATGGCCTCATTGCCCCACTTCATGCCAGCAGCCAGGAACCAGGTGAGGGACAGGATGACCCACCAGATGGAGCTGGCCATGCCAAAGAAGTAGAGGAGAAGAAAAACCACGGTGCAGAGAGCGGGGCCTGTGGTCTCATAATGGATGTGGTGGTGCTCCGGGTTGCAAGCCACACTGGCATGCCCTGCCACCAGCCGCACAATGTAGCCCACAGAGACGAAGAGGTAGCAGGCAGAGAGGAAGATGATGGGGCGCTCAGGGTACTTGAAGCGCTCCATGTCAATGAGGAAGGTGGCCACGGTGGTTGAGGTGGAGAGGAAGCAGAGGATGGACCAGAGGCCAATCCAGAAGGTAGCAAAGGTCTTCTCATCCTGGGTAAAGTAGGGCTGGTAGCAAGGGATGGCGCAGTTGAGTACCTTCCCAGTCCTGATGCGGTTGTACAGCGGATGGGACTCCTTGAAGATGGGGATCAGGGGCGCTTTGCACTTGCAAGTCTGACCACAGTCCAGCCCTGAGAGGCGCTGGCCATCGAGTGGTGTCAGGTTTTTGGCCATGTCCTTAGCAGGGCGCGTGGGCTTCCCAAAGAAAGGCGGCAGAGTGGTAGCTTCCGTGTGGTTGTATCCCATGCAAAGCACCTCGGTGTCCCCCAGCACCGGCAGGCGGTCGCAGCTCATCCTCTCGGGCCAGGCAAAGCCGTACTGCTGCATGATGGGCGAGCAGCCGGCCTTGGCTCGCTCGCAGACGGAGCGGCAGGGGGGCAGCGGCTTCGTGTAGTCGGACAGGCAGATGGGGGTGTACATGCTGCAGAGGAAGAAGCGCAGGTCCGGGGAGCACTGGATCTCCACCAGCGGCCAGAACTGATGCACCTCCAGCCCGGCCTCGTCCTGCGTGTCGTGGTTGAACTGGTTGGGCATGTAGGTGAGGTTGTAGCCGATGCCCTTGCACATCGGCACCGTGATCTCCTGGCACACCAGCGCCTTGGAGGCGGCGCGCCCCGCCGCCGGCAGCCCCAGCAGCAGCGGCAGCCCCAGCAGCAGCGGCAGCCCCCGGCCGCCCATCGCCGCCGCGCGTCCTACCGCCGCCGCATGTCCTGGGCACCTGCCGCCTCCGCGCCGGGAGCAGGGCCCCACCGGGAGCGAGAGCACGATCCGTACGGCCGCCGCCGCCGCCGCCACCTGCGCTCTGGGGCGGGCGGGCGCCCCCGCTCCGCGCCGCGCCCGCGCCCCGCCCCGGGACCGCCCCGGGACCGCCCCCGCCGCTGGCCCCGCCCCGCCGGGGCTCCCCGCGGCCGCCCCCACGCCGGGCACCGGGTGCCGCGGCGGCGACACGCCGCGCTGTCCCGGCCCCCGCTGCGGGGGGCGTCCCGGCGGGGTCCCGTCCGCCGGCGCTCGGAGTCCCGCGGCGGCCCGGGGGCAGGCGGCGAAGTGAGAAGATGACGGTGCTACCAAACCACGGACTGCTCCGCATCTGTGCATCTCCTTCCCCTGTAGCCCGCCGGGCCCCTCTCGAGACCCGGGACCCTCCCGCCCGCAGCACCGCGACACCCAGCCCGGCTTTCCCGGCTCGGCGCGAAGAGCCAAGCGGCTGGAGGAGGAGGGCAGGCGGTGCCCGCGGCGCCGCTGCCGCTTCGCCCCTTCCTCCTCGGGCCCTTCAGCCCTCTACGCGGGAAGGGCCGGGGCTTCACCCGCCGTAAGGGGATTGGGACGAACGGGGGCAAACCCTGGGCAGGGGAAGGGAAGACGCGAAGGGGTCCTGGCGGGATTTGCCTTGCTCCGGCCGTGGCATGGAGTACACGGGCACGGTAGCATCTACCGCTGCCGTCTCCCGGCGCTGCCCGCGCCCAAGCTGCCGGGCGGAGCAGAGCTCCCGACTCCCGTTACGCTGAGCCTCGGTGGAAGGGAAACCGCCCCTGTCCGAGAGCAGGCAGCTGCGCTACCACAGTCCTACCCCGCATCCCGGTCGCCATCAGCTCCGCCAGACCCCTTCTTCCCCTCCCAGGCGGGTGGGGTGGCGGGCGCTGGAGCGCGGCGCGAACCAGCGACGAGACCGTGCCGGGGCAGAGGGCTGTGCCCAGCGCCCTGGGAACGCGGGCTCCTGCCAGGGCCACCGAGGTGGTCACGTTCAGTTGCCAGGAATTCCAATCCTCCAGTCCATGCATTGATAAACACCGAAATTGCCAGCCTGTTTTTCAAGCGATTCCCCAAAAGCCCTGAAACCCACGGCACGTTCGGGGTACGTGGGGGAACAGACCTGCTTCAGAAGCCACATTCGGGGGTCACAGACTACAGCTGCTATGGCAGAGCCTTATTCTGGCCAAAGCAGTAGGCTGCTCCCAAGCCTTGCACAGGAACTACTCACTCCACCTCAGTGGATGCAGATGGAAGGGCAATTTGGACCAGAGCATCCAGTCAAGACATATCCACAGCACATCACAGATAGAGACAGCTTGCATTCAAGGCCTGATGCTGGGGAAGACCAGCACCCAAAATACCCCTAATTGCACCCAGAGCCCACAAAGCAAACACTCAAAGCATGACTCAGCTCCCTTCTTCCTCCTAGAATTAAAACCTGGCTTGCTTATTGCTCTGAGGCCAGTGGCTGATGTACCCACGGGCAGGACTGATGACCAAAGTCATTAGGGATTTTAAGGTGAGAGACCTCACAACCACCCCTGAAATCCACATCCACCCAGCATAGGCATGCATATTGGCACTGTCAACTTTGATGGTTAAGAACATTTTTTTTTTTTTAAAAAAAAGGGAAAAAAATCTCACATCCCTATGCATCTTTGCTTTACACTGTAAGTTTTCCTTGTAATAGAGCTATGCAGAAGAAAATGACAAATCACATGTTCCTTTGGAACACAGTGGCATATCCTTGTAGCAGGAGTCATAACTTTTAATTCTCCCCAACAATGAGTTTCTGTGAACTAGCAGCCCAGCAGAAAGCAATCACAGACAGTTTCATTATGGCTGTCAGTTGATTATCCAAATTATAGCTGAGAGCAGAGGGCAGCCTTTTTATTATCATCATTGCTGTACAATTAGAAAATGCTGATGAAGCTCCATAAGAGCAGAAGTTCTCTTTTTTGTGGGCATTTTTCATTTTTATAAGCATTCTCTTGGGCAATATCTTAGTTTGATTTGACACACAATGGGGAACGAGTACATAAGTGGGAAGGGAGAAGATAAGAAGGGGAAAATGGGGCAGCTCTTCATTTCAGTTAATCTATCAACTCTTGTAGCCTGGTTCAGGTTTTGCCACTCCTCCAGATGTATCTAATTCTTAGAGCCTGGCTGTAAATAATGCTGCATTTGCTACACTGGGGACACATAAAATCCAATTAAGAGCCAGGTAGACATCTGTTGGCTTGCTCTGTGCTTCTGTTTCCTTTTTGGTTTTTATGAATATGTAGCAGAACAACCAGAACAGGATTAAATATGGTGTAAGTGCAAGTGCAGTTGATAGGTTTGTTACTCATCTCTTCAGTACAGTATGAGAGTACAGTGCTTTATGGGCATCCAGCACTATTAGTAACAGAAGAAGTCTCTGCACAAAATTTACTGTGTCAAACCCTGCAGACAAAAAAAGGAAGTGTTTCCTGTTCCTAAGAAAATGTTTTTGTAGTTTAAAAATTCTTAAATTATTAAAAATAGTTTTACCTTTTATCCATGTGCAGAAGTGTCCATGAAGCACCACCATGCTAGACAGGTCTGCTTGGGAGTTCATCTAAGCCCTGCTCCTGGCTCCAGCCCAGAGGATACAGACATACCTTCCACCCACTGGGGCGTTTTCAGCTGGGATGCAGTGGTTCCTAGTAGAAGCAGGAAGTAAAAAGGTGATAAATATTTCTGTATTTGATTCTTTCACTGCTGATTGTCAGCATACACTGTTTACCTGGACAAATCACTTTTGTGAAGGATACCGTGACTTTTAACAGACTTTAGAAGAGGACTAAGTGAGTTTCTTTTGTAAAGACTGGCTATTGCCCTTGCCCTTGTTAGAGGATCAGCAGACTTTCCCAAAGACCTTTTCAGCCCGGGCTTTGGGCAGGGACAAAGCCAGAGAGCACTGATCTCACTCTTGGCTTTGCTGGTACCAAAGCAGGGCAGGAATCTCCTGCCCCTCTTGTCACAGGATCAGCACACCACCCCTTGGCCCTCGACCCTTCTTTCTTGAAGCAGCAAATCCTGGTTTTGTCTGCAGTGCTGACAAGTCTCCAGCTCCCAGGAAGGGAGCAGTGGGGGCCCAGTGCAGGTGACTCTGGTCTCCCGGTGCTGGTGGGCAGCCTGCCAGTCACCCCAGCTGGAGGCTGTGCTGGCACAGGCACTGCTCGAATTAGCAGTGACCCCTGATAACAAACTGCTCGGGTGACCCCTTGATAACAAACTGAGGGGGTGCTGGGGACCATAAGGTGGTTTGCAGCAGCACCAGACTGTGCCTTACTGCCTGTCACGAGGGCAGGAACAGACATCACTTTTGGCATCGTGGTGCAGCCCCCAGGCAGTGCCAGCACAGTGGACCACTGTGTACTGCTACAAAAGGATATCTGTGTTTGCCCCACACTGAGGACAAGGCAGGTGTGCTTCTGCTTCCACCCCTGGCAAGTGTTTGCCTTCCCACCTGAGAGTGCAGCTCCAGGCTGCAAACCCCAGCAGCAAGACTGACCTCGTGGAACAGCACCTGGATCCGGGGGCTCCTAAATAAGACCAAGGTTCTTGCTGCACTGCAGGCAGGAGGGACCTGACAGGCAGGGAGACAGAGGGACTTTTGGACCTTTGCAAGCAGGCAGAGCAGAGTGAGAATCACTGCCAGCATTTGCAGAGGGACCCTGGCACTCAAATCCTACTGAAGTGCAACAGCAGCAGGGGTGAACATTTCTTAGGTGCCCAGATGAATTAAAGGCTGTGGCCTGGGAACAGGAATTCAGAATTAAATCACGTGAATGCTTTTCACTATGCCTTACTGAAATTCCCTTAAAAATCCTAGCTTACATCAATACAATTTGTTTTTATATACACCTGTACAATTATACACCTTAACATATTACAGGAAAACAAAACCATGCCAAACTCTAGCCATATCCAAAAAGTTACATGGAACTGGAAAACTTCGGAGTGATTTAATCCAAAACTTGATTTCTAACAGTGACACAGACTTTAGCAACACCTAATGCAAGTGTTGCAGTTTGTAAAATGTCACCAGAAGTTCAGGTAAGACCAAAGTAAAATCAGGAGGAGTGGCTGCACATAAAATTAATCTTGCCAAACTCATCACTTATTAATTAACTGTATTTGTACATATAAGTGCACATAAAATGTATGTAATAAGTTTTCTTTGGTCTCCCCAGGCACTGGGGACCTTCCCATGAGTCACAGTTGGAATACTGAAAGGATGTTCCTGTCCTGAGGTGTCACTACCACAGCATGCAGAGGCAGGATCAGGGTCCCGGCCCAGAGGTGCAGGAGGGTTGGTGGTGATGAGGACGAGCCTCTGCCATGCCACAGCAATGGCTGGTCTTCAAATCTCCTTGCTGTGACTCACAAAATGCTGAGATAAAGAGGATTAGTTCCTTACATCTAATTTTCTTGTGGGGGGAGGCGATAGTGCAGCCTGAAACATCTGAAACTTTTCAGATATGTAGTTTTTGAAACACATCGCATTATGCTTTTTTTTCTTTTCTTTTTCTCGCATGGGCCCTTGAAAAGAAAACAGTCCCCATAGTGAAGTTGACATGATAAATTAGTATAGCCTTGGCAAAGCCCTCACTCTTCATTTGGCAAATACTTATTTATGGACTTTCAATTTGTGGCTTATGTAACAACCGGGTGAGTGACTTTCAAAAAAGCTCCGCCATGTATTGACCTGATACAGCCTAATGGGTCCTTCAGAGCAATTAGGATTTATTGGGTTAGTGTCTATTGTGTATAGAAACCATTTTAAAAACATGTGTTATTTACCCAGAAAGCAGTAATGACTGTTTAAATACAGTGAGATTGTTTCTTAAACTCCTTTCTCAATACATTGCAAAGAAGTTACTCCAAATATTTTTCAGAGTGAAATACTTTGTTCCGGTGGGATTTCCAAGACGAATTATTACATGGCACATGTATTTGTATGCCTATAGCTGTAAGTGCACTGAGCTCTCAGGAAAGCTGCAAAACGAGCAGCCTTGAAGCATGGAATCTGATTTTTTTTTCTCAACCAAGGGGCCAGTGCTTGCCACTCTAGTGGTCTGAGCAGATCAGGCCTTTTCCTTGCTTAAAAAGCAGGGCACTTCCTATGAACCACGTGAGTTTTGCACTGTCTGATCTGAAAGTCCAGCAAAAGTGACCTTAAGAGCCACGCAGCTGTGGTTTGCATCATAGCTCATCTAATCCTCCAGTGCACATGAGGTGGGGCCATCGCTACTTCCCTGTAGCCTCCTGGGGAGGGGCATGCAAGAGCACAAGTGTTGGCTTCTGAAGACCAGTGCAGGTGTGAGAAGCCAAACCCCTGGCCAGGCTCCTCAGCAGCCCTGAAGGTGCACAGCTTTGCAACCCAGCAAAGATAAGCACTGACTTACACCAGCACTAGCTCTGTCCACAGAGTAAAACAACCCCCAGCTCATCCATGGGAGCCATCAAGAGCCTCTATGAAACTCTAATAATATAGACTAATTACTGCTTGACTTATCTTCAGACCAATCAAGATAGTGCTGTTTTGATCAGCACTATCTCAAAAATAGTTATTTCCTTTTCTGCCTTGTTTCTGCCCTCTCCTTTGCTGTGCGAGACCTTCAGGGTGCAACTGCTCAAAGCAGTTCTTCTTTGGCAAAATGCTTTTCCTGCCCTGCTTCAGATCACAGCCTTTGGAGACTGCTTGTTTTACACCAAAATTAACATATTATCTGTTACACTGCAGAGACAGAAGTACTAAGCAGTTTTTTATTCCAGCAAAAAGAGGGACAGGTTAGAGGACCCTCTGGCTGAAAAACTTGTGGCAAGTATTTCAGAGTTAGGATGCAAGCTTGTAATGGCCAATCCTCTGGAGAACAGTCAGGCAGCCTAGACTGAAGCTGGCTATAACTTACAATTTCTGTTTTGTGGAAAATAACAATGTAACACACACCACTTTGTTCCAAACAGGGCAAGCTGCCCATACTTCTGAGTGATCCTGCAGCATCAGGAAAAGCTAGAAGGTTTCCTCTCAAAACATGGCGAATTCCTAGAAGGCCCCTGTCCAGAAAGGCCTTAGGAGCACAGGATGGGAGAGGACCTGGACTGAGGGACATGGAAATCCTGGAGTGATGGACCTTGCTGGCAAACTGGGCAGACGTCAGGCAGGAATCTGCTTGGTGAGCATTCGTCTCTTTGGTCCTGCCTGATTTTCAGAGAAAGTTGGTCAGTCAAAACAGAAACGTTACCAAGAAATTTTCTGTCTCTGCTGAAATGACACTTTACAAAGATACTACTTTCAGTATGAACATCAGTTATGGGTGGTCTCTCCTGGCCTTAAAATCCTATGAATTGGTGAAAACATATGATAACAACTTTGCTGTTAAAAGCAACTTCAGTTTGTGTTACAATAGTTCCAGTTCAGTCTGTCTTTTCCTGAAAATACAGAGTTTATTTAAAGCAGATTTCGAACACATAAGCCAGTTTAACCCCTCAAGATGCTGTGATGAAGACCTTCCAGATGCAGGGATTCTGGACTCTCAAGGCAACCTTAAGGGATCTTTATTTCCAGAAACTGGACTCCTTTACAACATGCCATATTGTTCACTTAAGACCAGAAGCAATCAAAAATTATGCATTTGAAAGCTTTATCCTGTATGTGTACTTATGTACATTACCCTAGAAGGAGAACATGCACATACAATACACAGATACTGTGTTTTTGTGTTTCTATGAACCAGAAAGTATCAAAGCCAAAGACCTCCTGAAATAATGCCCTCTACCTGACCTTTCAGGCATTCTTGCTAAGATCAGGCACTTCAGATTTTCCCTATCTGCTTTTGACATCCTTGAAGTGCTTGACACAGAGCTAGAGGAATATTTGGAACTAAAATTTAGTGTGTTGTGTCATTCACATCATGTGAATGAAACTATGTTGAAATACAGATTTAAATCCCTGCATAATCAACATTTATTGGACACAATAAAAAGAGGCAGAACCAGATGAAAAGGCAATTAGCACTAGCTAGAACACATTTTGATTACTTCCTTCTGCAAGTCATTCACGGCATAATATAATACACAGGTCAAAGTGATTTTTGAAAGGATGTTGCTAGCAACCTTCCCATTCAGGTATTAAGTCAGATGTGAAGGATTAACATGTGCAGGTGACCCTTATGTGCTGTAGTGGAATGGAAACAGGGAGTAGAGTCTGTAGCAGGAGCCAGAATGATCTTTTTCCAGCTCAGGGCTGAATGGTTGATTTCCCAGCTCTCTGTGGCCATAAGGGCAGTGACTAATGTTAACAGAATTTGAGAAAATCAGGAAATTTGCTGGGCAAAATTCCCTAAATCCTGTACCTCACTGCCATGTAAGCAACACTGAGCACACAATTATGTTATCCTGCTTGGGATATGACCTGGTGATGCAAGAAAGTGCTCCAAAATATTCCACAAGTGCTAGTGTAGAGTTGCCAAAAATATCAATGACAAGGTTGCGTAGTCCTCTTACAGGCTTTTTTTTACCAACCAAACTGACTTCGTATAAGCAACAAGCTGACCAAAAAGGTAGCACAACTGCTGCAAAGATGGGGCTCACATAGGTCAGCATCTTCCTCATGGCATGAAAACACTGAAGTAGTTTGGTTCAGCTTTTTGCTCCCAGAGACTGGCACTGCCAGACCCCCAGCAATTACACCGTCATGAGGCAGACAGGATTCTACTGAGTGCACTCACAGAAATTCCTGTGCAAGCTTCCACCTGTGCCAGGTGCTGAACGTACCTGCAGTTCAAACTGCTCTTGGGCTGAGCAGACAGGGAACACAAAAAACAGGAGAAAGGAAAGGTAATTCTCTTTGTCTTTGCAAACCTTTTACAAAAGGTCTCTGGTTTGTCTTTATGGCCAGAGAGAACTGTGAAATCAACCCCACAGTCCCATGCTGGAAAAATACCATTCTTGCTCCTGCTGCAGATACTATTCCAGTAGAGCATACAAGACTGACAATCTCTGGCTCTCTGCTGCAGGGAGGCAAGGCTGCACCTCCCTTCAGTCAGGGCCACACATTGTTCTGAAGACAAAATCTTTCTTCTGGTAGACAAGCAGTCTGGAGGGAAACAACGCAGATTCCTTACCAGGCTGCATCCTGACAGGACTGAACATCCCTCTCTGGGGGAGGAAGGGATAGCACAAGGTGAGAAGACAGTGTAATCCTTTCAGCTGAGACTTTGTCAAGGATGTTGCTAATTAGCAGAGAGAGGATCTACTGTGGCTGGTGAGAGACAGACACATTCTGTGTTGTGAGACAGTGCCTTCAACCAGCTCTATCTGTGAGACACTGTGAGCTCCCTGATTGTGTTTGTACTGCAGGAGCCATCTCAGCAACACCAGCTGAGCCCTTGATGCCCACTGTGCTGTCCACAGCCTCATATGAAACTCTTGATGGGATTCCAGACAGACAAAAAGTCCTGGTTGTAAATCTTATTTTCACGGTTCTAATACAACCAAACCTATTTTGTATAGACATAAAGAGTGGCTGTGGCTTCCAGGTCATGGAAAATACTGGTACTGAAGCAGCATCTGTATTTCCTAGGCTTGCGTGGCTGTCTAGGAGATAGGAGAGTGTTGTACTCGTAGCTACCAGAGGAAACAGGGAGGCATTTTCAATCTCTACCAGCAGTGAGATGGTGGTCAAGAACTGTATCTCACACACAGCAGGTTGGAAACATTTCCAGCTGAGACTACTAAATGTGGTCAGTTGGTGTCTGGTCTAACCACAGTGTCTAACCACACTGAATTTAATCTGCAAGAGCCCAGTTTAAATTTGTGGGACTGCGTGTGGTTGTGCTTGAGACGAGCACCTGTTCCCGCAGCCCTGTATTCAAGAATAGCTGAAACATACATCCATCCATTAGCTAAGAAGAACAAACAAACTAACCATCAGACCCCACAGCTTTCTTCCATAGATTTTATTTAGATTCCCTGAAAACATAAAAGGAATGATTCTTAATTTTGTGCCTCTGTGTACTTCCCATGGGGGCAAAAATGCCCTGAATTTCTCCTCAATACTTAACCATGTTTATGTAAGGTAAAACCTGCCTTGTGGCTCTTTTAATTTGGCCTATTACCAAGACACAGCTAACTGTTGGACACATAGGCTCCTGACCAAACCTAGTACAAGAAGCTCAGGAGATGAGCTGAGAGTGATAGCAGCAGCAACCTGATCTCTACAGAAGTAGGGATTAAACATAATTAGCTGCACCCTAATGCAGCTGCCTGAGACAATCCCAAGGTGTGCTGGGCCAAAATGTTAAGAACTTCTGTATGTACCAATGAAGGCCTTAATGTGACTGAGAGCTGGCATAGATATGAGAGATATGAGGGGAGAGAGGTGGAGGCAAGTGCTGTTTGCACTGTGCAGACTTTTGGAAGGATGGGCAAGGTTTGGTCTTCAGCCTGAGCAGATTCCTCACCTTTACTAAGCTGTCTGAGGTGCTATCAGGCCTTTCCCTAAATAGATCATAAAAACCCATGCAGGTGATTATTTTATGAACGAAGGGGGAAACAAACAGAAGGAAAACAACAGCAATGGCCTCCAAGTCTCTGCTGGGGAAATAGGGACAGGCCACAGACAAAAAGCCCAGCCTCAAGGTGTGTCCGGCCAGGCTGCAAGAAGGGACAGGGCTGTTTAAAAGTCCTCGACACGGGCACGGTGCTGACTCTGAAACCATCCCCCTGCCCTGACTGCAAAGCACCTCCTGTAACTGGCTACGAGCTTTAGAGAATGAAATCCAATTTACCTGCCACAAAGAAGTGCTTGGTGAGGCCTCCCCAGAGCCGGTGCGTACAGGAGGGCTGCCAGTTCCCACCCCCGAGCTGCTCCCCCGGCCGCAGCGGAGGGAAGGGGGAAGGGGCAGCTATGGCAGTAAGTGCAGGAACGATTCACTGGAGAGCCACGGTGCGCTTTGCAGTTTGCCCACTAATTACTATTAAGCCCCGGTTCCTTTTTGTGTTCCAAGGGGCGTCTTCAATGTGGCACTGCTTCTTGGGCCTTTCATGCGGCTGGGCTAACCCCTGAATAGCGGGCTGCCCCCCTCCTCGCTACCTCTCCCTTTTTCTTTCCCCCTTTTGCTTTTCTGATAGTATTTTCTGTCCATGTTGTGTAAGGCCCTAAATGAATCTTGACTGCCCCTACAGCCGACTGGAGACGCACAAAGGCGGCCCATTCCAGTGGCCACGGCGCCATTGTGTGCCCTAACAATGCACTAATTGGCGGTGACAATTGTGCGGCTGGGGAAGAAGAGGGGCCGCGCGGGGGGGTGGGACACGGGACATGGGTCCTTTCCAGTCGCTGAGGCGGGCCGGTGAAAAAAGAAAAGTGTGAGGAGCGAGAAACACGAGAAACACGCTCTGCCCCGCGTCTCTCCCGCGGGCACGTCCCTGCCCGTCCCAGGCAGCTTGCTCCAAGGGCCCCCCGTACTCCCACATGGAAGTGTAATGCGAAAAATTTTTACGCGTGGCTGTGCAGAGCAAGAGATGTGCTATCTGAAAGGGTCGTCTCAATCTCCCAGGCTGCCTCACCATGCCAGAGGCTGAAGAACTCGCAATGAGGACACCACTGAGATATTCATGGGAAAAGGTCACACACGCAGAGCCAAGAAGATGCTGGTGCTGGGGCACTCTGCTCTGGGTACACTTGGGAGACTGCTCCCCTCTTTCTAAACTGAGCTTAACAGATCTGTATTTTGCAGCAGGACAGTGGGATGCAAGGATAGGGTGTCCTAGAGCACTCTGCTGGGGTAGGTGCTGGTCCTGTGGAGTAGGAGCTGTGGTGCTGTTGGGAGTAGGGGAATGAATCTGGGCCACATCTCCAGGGCCAGCGAAGCTGAGGGCTGGAGGGATGAAAGGGACAACAGGTGCTATGGGACTGAAGGTGTTTATTGCCACTGTGACACCACCCAGGACTCAGGTGGGACAAACTCAGTCTCCCAAAATGTGGCAGGAACGAGCCCACGAACTTTGAAAGCTGTGAACTTAGGCCTGGAGTTTGAAAGCTGATGTAGCTGACAAGTGAGGGACAGATATCAGCTGTATTCATTAGCTTTTAAGATAAAATATGGAACAGGAGATGGCATGGACAATGCTTTTGAGAAAGCAAGTATGGAAGGCTCATCTAGTTGCTTTGGCTCAAAATTAATTCAGACAGTTGACAGACATAGGATGAGATGCTGAAGTGCTCAATACCTACCCAACTGTTTTCCAAACAGCTCCTATCAGCTCCCTCAGAGAGCAGCGAAAACCAGCAGGTGTGGAGCACTCTGATTCCTGACAGAAAAAGCAAGGTAAGCCAGGCTGGCAGCAGTACTCAAGTTTATGAGGGGCTCTGAAATGGCTTCTGGACAAAGATGTTTCTCTTGTTTGAAGCTGACTGATCTTTGAGAAGCATTGCCCAGAGCAGGGTCAGGAAGCAGGTAATTCTCCTACCCCTTTCAGGACAACTGTGGGACTGCTGTGGTAGGAGAGACTTCTACTCGATGTTTTGATAAAGAAGAATTACTTCCTGCATCTGGGAAGAAGCAAGAAAACACCTTCCCATACAGTGGCATCTAAATGGGAAACAACTACATAGGAACCATCTCTAGTGGAAGAGCAATACTTTTCTATTTAGTCCCATGTATTGGCATGGCTTGGAGAAGCAATCTTGCCATAACCTCAAGAAGGGCAGACACAGAAAGCAGGGAGGATAAACTGGAGCTACAGACCCATGGACAGGCAGGCACCAGGCCTGGATCTAAACTCCCTGGTGCTCTGACTGATTGGGACTGGCATTTCAGTTTGCTCCACTACATATAAACACTAAATTCAGCTGAGAAGTTTGGTCCCGCAGCCAAAATGCTGAGGGGAAGCCTACTGTGAGCCCAGTGTGAGTGGCAGAGTTGCAACAGCCTAGAGCTGGAAGTGTGCAGAGTCCACAGTACACTGTGTAGAAACCTTGGGATGCTGGGTTCTTGCCCCTTTTACCTCATGGCCACCTGGAGCACAGTAGTTCTCTTACTGTAATCTCTCAGATTTTATGGGTCCTTGTCAGCATTTTTATGAAACACCAAAGGACATCCCTGCTGCCAGGAGGAACCCTATCTCCCCACTTATAGCAAGGTGGACTTAACAGTTGTGTTAGCTCCTAGAATTTGGTGGTGGCAATATCCTCCCAAAAATCATTAGTTACCTAATCATTAATTACCTGCTCTAAATCATTAGTTACCTGCTCTAAACATAGTAAATGTGCTTCTGCTTGCATCCCCTAGCAGGCCTCCACATAACTCCTGCTGACAACTAGGGAAACATTCCCATGGATTACCACAGATGCAGGAGGAGGGCCTTTTATAGTTAGACTTCTCTGTCTCCCCTTTGCCCTAAGCCCTTCACAGAAGTACTTTATTGTTTTATGACAGTGCAGTTAACACTTGACATAAATCTCTAAGCACAGCTAACAACGTTGATACTGAGTAAATACCTACAGTAGAGACCTGTATTTTATTATGCGTTTGCCCTCTTTTACCTGTTATCACCCAGGGTTAACTCTGTGCTAGATGCACTTGTATTTCACAAGGAATTTGCCCATTTTATACACTGCTACAGCTCATGTCTTTAAATACTGAGAGCCTAGCTCTGCTTCTTTGACAATCTGCAGCTTTCAATGGAGCCAGCAGATCTTGGATCTGCTTAAAGGATCGAACGTGCTGTCTGCTAAACCTGAAAGTGTCCTTCAGAAGTGCAGAGGCCAAGCCAGAACAGGACATTTTGCAATATGTACACAGCAAAGTATCCACCAGTGTCACAAGCCATTGTGTGACAATGTCTGATGACAGGATGGTGCTGGCATTTGTTTTCCACCCTAGCCTTGCTTACGTGGGCATTTGTACCCCTGCTCTCAGAAATCATTGCAGGGGAAGGTAAAAACTGAGGGAGAGACACAGAATAAGCTGAGTTAGAAGGGACCCACAAGAACTAGGGAGCCTTGAACTGCTGGCCCTGCACAGCACCATCCCCAAGAGTCACACCCCGTGCTTGAGAGCATTGTCCAAATGCTTCCTGAACTCTGTCAGCCTTGGTGCTGGGACCACTGCCCTGGGGAGCTGTTCCAGTGCCCAACCACCCTCTGGGTGAAGAACCTTTTTGTAATAGCCAGTCTAAACCTCCCCTGACACAATTTCAGGTCATTCCCTTAGGTCCTGTCACTGTCACCACAGAGATCAGTACCTGTCCCTCCTCTTCCCCTCAAAAGGAAGTTGTGACTGCAGGGAGGTCTCCCCTCAGCCTCCTCTTCTCCAGGCTGAACAGACCAAGTGACCTCAGCTGCTCATTCATTCATATGGCTTCCCCTCAAGGCCCTTCAAGATCTTTGTTGCCTACCTCTTGGATGCTCTCTAATAGCCTAACATCTGACTTACATGGTGGTGCCCCAAACTGCACACTCCTTGTGTTTCATTATTTTGTTGATGCACTTCAGATGTTTGCCTGCAGTGTCAGTCAAAAATGGGAGTAATTTATAATCTTAAATGATAGGAAAGCACTTTGGATTGAACTGCTACAAGCATGCTGATTACATCAATTACTTTCTTACACTGATCCAGTAATTTGCACTTTCTTATTTTTAAACAGTACCTAACTTGACCAATAATTCCTTCTTACTTACCTCTAAATGTATCATATTGTACCTACCTGATAAACACCTGAGAATTTTCAAGTCAATGAAAGTTCAGTCCCTTAACACAAGCTCTTATCTGACTTGTCTTGCTTTCTAGATGAACCTTACAACTTCATTTTTAATATCTAAATGAATGCTAATGCCTTGAACTAAATTATAGAAAATTGAAAGTCACTGTAAACAATGGACTAACTTTTTAAAAGCATGTTTACAGCTTCAATGCCAAGTTTTATATTTGTCCATGCTTAAAATGGATGGAATTTACTCCTGCTTGCCTTGGAGACTTTGTCTGGTTTTAATTGTAACACTTGATTATCTGAGATGCTTTTCACCACCTTCTTATGGTGGTAATACTCAGGCTTCTAGATGGGACCACTATTTTGGAGAGTATTTAGTTAGACAAGAATTCTTTTGTTAACAAGACAGTCCAGAGCTATGTACACACACTCCCAGAATATTTTTCATTTGCCCTCAGCATGCTTTCACTGAAAAGGTATGGTAAGCCTCACACCTAGAAGGTTACCCTCACT
Source organism: Sitta carolinensis (assembly GCA_032173965.1). NCBI lineage: Eukaryota > Metazoa > Chordata > Aves > Passeriformes > Sittidae > Sitta > Sitta carolinensis. Next base: position 26,368,294 of record CM063288.1, read on the forward strand.
CCCTAAGGAAAGAAAAAGGTTGCTAGCTCCATTCTTTCAGAAAACCAGTCAACTTTACATAGTAACCCAAATATTATTAATATTGGTCTGAGAGCTAGAAGGGTAGCTTTTTTAAGATTAATTATCCGGACTTTAAAAGAAGAGCTAGAGCTTGGATTGGCATGTTCTTCCCTGGGCTCCACAGACCCCAGGGTCTCTGCTCTGTGTGGATGCTTTTTCACACCATCTCTTGCAGGGTGAAGTGAGGAGGGGAGGTGGCAGTGAAAGGGAAGGAGATGTCATAACAGAATTTGCTCACCTTGTAAAGCAAATAAGGAGGAAGAGAAGGTCTTGCACATGGTTTCCTTGTATAGCTTGTGTGGTCCCGGTCAAACATTAACTCACTGCTTGTAGCTGATTTCATCACAGGGATGAAGTCCAAAGGTTCCTGAGCAGGAGAGAGGATTGACATTCCTGATGGACTTCTGGTCCTTCTGAGGAGGGGCTGGAAGATAGTGAAGGAAGGGATATATTCTTCTCTTTGAAAGCTGGCAGAGCATAGGGCTGGGTGTGGAATGCTCTGGGGAGTCTCAGGCAGGGGGTTTAGGCCCATGAGCTCCACCACAGCTCTGTGCTGCAATCTTTAATCATCAAATCTGGATTCAAGGAGTTGCAGAAGCTAAGGAGTTTCTTCCAGCTGGTGCACCGGAAGAAACAACAGAGAAGAACAAGAATCTTGCCTGCTCCCACATCCATAGGATAAGAACCTTATAACCCTTACAACATGGGCAAAATCATTACATGGTGACATAACATGGGTGAGAATCCTTTTAACATGGGAAAAATCCTGCCCTTCCAGCCCCTCAGTGGTGCCCTCAGTCCACCTGGGAGATGCCTCCCTTAATTAGAATTCAAAGCCCTGACATTGGACCCTTCTGGCAGAGGTCCATGTGGCAGCCACACAGTAAGCAGCTGCCCCCTGCAAGCCTCCCAGGAGCTCTGTACCCAAGGGTGCCTCAAAGCCACAGTAAGCTCCCCTGGGAGCTTGTGGCAGAGGTCAGCACCATTAAAAAATCTAGGAATTTGTGGCTTTCTAAAACCACAAGATTCAACTGGGAATCCAAACCCCCAGAGCTCGACGCAGACATCAGCAGTACTTCCAGAGGTCCTCCTGGATGAGATCTGGGAACAGTAAGTATCATATTTTCTTAGTTTCAGACTTTAACCAGCAGAGAAGCATTTTAAAGAAAACTATCACTCTTTCAAAGCTTGCCCTACCCTCAGTACAATACCCACCAGAAGGCAAATTAAAAAGGACGAGTAACATTTTTTTAGTGTTTATTGAGAGTTGCCTTTATACAGGAGGGACTGGTGCTCTGATGCAGTCACAAGTGAACCCAAATAAACCCTGCTCAAGTGCCAACAAGCAATTCAACTCAATGGATTTAAATTATAACATCATTACACATCAATAATAAATTAAGACTATTGCCCAGTAATTGCAGATAATTTAAAAAAAATCCTTGTCAAAAGTAAAAAAAACCCAAACCAATAACGCAAACACAAGAAAACAATGAAATGCACATAACAACGTTGCAAATAAGTTAACAGAGTAGTGCACACACATAATGATATTCCAAAAACTCAGGGTGCACCGCCAGCAATGCTAAAATTCACTGTAAGTGTTGCAGGCAAGCTGGTGCTCTGGCAGGAAGGAAATCCCAGGCTGCCAGGGACATCAGCCACTGTGCTCTGCAGCTCACACCTGGCTTGACTGAACTGATTTGGAAGCTGCCTTTACCACTTAACACCTATGAAACACACATTTTGCTCACAAATTTACCTTTGCTTACCTGCAGTATAGCAGGAACTTATATAAGGTAACTTGGTATCAAAGGTATTAATTAAAAATCAGCCTGAAAGCACAGTTCAGTTTAAGCAAAATCAACTTGGTAGACAAGCGCATAAGCAAAACTGAAACAAATCCTTTTTGCACCAAAACAATGCTGTGTATTCAAGGATTTATATTGGTTTAACATGTGGATTAGAAAGGAATAAATAAATAATTGAGCTGCTGACACTTGTGCACAAAGACAGTCGAATACACTTTGGTCCTAGACAGCTGATAGCTCTCCAGACCTAGATATCTCTGATGCTGACCACAAGTGGCATCTCTGCAGTTTGGATTTATGGCCACCCTAAGGAATTTGGGTGAAATTGGCATTTTAAGATATGACTCAAGCCATCATGCCATACCAGGGTTTTCAAGTAAAGAAGGACTTTGCACATTATTATCCAGGCTGTCTCCTCAGTGTACTGCTAAAATGCAGTAACAGCACTGCTGCTGTCAAACTGGATTCCTGCTACTGGTGTCAAACGTGGGCTTATAAAATCACAATTAGTATGGACATGTGCCCCAGGCTGACACATGCCACATACTTTTAGCAAGTAATGCTAAAATTTCAATGGGTTAACCCTCTCTCTAAGGTAAGGCTGACTAAACCCCCACTGGTCAGCCTTCAGGGAGCCAGGCTGCATTAAAATTGAGCTTTGAGAAAATACCTTCACTCCCACAGCACTGGACCCAGGTGTGCAAGTGAGCAGGGAGCTCTGTATGGGAGTCCCTGGCCACACTGTGTGGACTGGCCAGGGGTTCTGGAAGGAGCAAAGCTGCATGTGACCTGACCCTGTTTGAATTCTCTGTACTTGACATTATTGTATATGCACGGCTTCTGAAGGTCTTGCACAACTGCATCTCAGGCTAAGCAGTCCAGCTAGTCTCAAAAATACACATAATAAGAACAAATATCATCTCCACGCTATCCTCTCTCATAATGCCTTCACAAAGCATAGACAGTAAATTAATTTTATGGTTACCATTCCTAGCAAGATGGAAACTGTCATGAGCAAGGGTTTTAAGCTCCAATGCCAAACACATTGCATCATGGCAGAACATTTCTAAAAAAATTATTCACTTCTCAAAATTTAAGGCACCAAAATGAGCAAAAGTGAGGAGTTTCCACACAGCCTGGTGTCTTCAGAGCTGGTATATGAGGCCTGTAGAGCTCATTTCATGAGGGCAGAACAAGCAAACTGATTTACTCAGCTGCTCCTGCAAAAGAGCAGGCACAGCCACAGGAGAGTTTCAGTTTAAGTCTACAAGTTAATAAAAGAGCAGATGCAATCAGGAAATCCAAAACAGGAAGAGAAATGCTAATATACAGTACTGTAAGGCACTCCTACTGGGAAGGGAAAATTGGAAGCCAAATTATGAAGGAGAGAATGACTGGACACAACTGGTTCAAAAGCAACACAATGAGCTATGAAGCTCCAAGTCTGGCTATAGGCTCAGTACTGAGTAAGGACATGGACAGAGACAGTAGATAGAGGGAAGACTGGCTTGCAACTAAGTGGCAGAAAAATAATTAGAAGTTTATGATGATTATTCAATTAATTTTCTTTAGACAGATCAGCTGCAATCCCGGCAGTGACCCTGGAAAGCCTAGGAAACTCAGTGGCTTCTGTAGCTACAGGGAAAAAGCAAAATTCAACTGGGCAGCTTTCCCATTTCAAACAGACATCCTCTGCTCTTTCTAAAAATCTTTCAAGACATTATCATCAACTCATTATAATACACACACTATCCTAATAATAAGAGAAGCCTTGACAAGAGGAGCTCTAGATACCCTTTTGCTTCACTCCTAAGAGGGCCATCAGAGCCTGTGGAGTACTGTGAAAACTTAAGTTCCTCACAAAAAAGTATCTTCCCTCACACCTGCCAATGCCTATCGACACCAGCAGTGAGCTCATATTGGTATGTGCAAGCCAGGATTATTTTGTCACATCATGAACCCATAATTTTTCACCACATAAGACAAACAAAACCCAAGAAAAGCAATAGAAGGATTCCTACACAAGAAATATAAATTTCTCTTTTTGTAGATTGGTAATACAAAAAGAGCTGCAATTTGCATCCCCTAGGTAGGCCCATCTTCTCATTAAAGGAAAGGTAGACAGACAGTTAAGGTAAAAAGGAAAAGAGACTTGACTGTAGTGTCCTAGATAAAAATATCACAAGAACAACTATAAGTATTTGTAGATAGTGATGCTATGGTCTACTGCAGTTAAGCATCCTATTTTTACATTGTTAACAAGTTCTGTACAAAGCAATAGCAGTAACTGGATTACAGATCACTTCCTTCTCATTTAGGTATGAAAGCATCTTCTCTTTGAAGAAGACAAACAGCACATTTTATTCTTGATTCACAAAATGGCATTGTTCAAATTTATTTCTTGTGTGGGTAGGACAAGACTGAAGTACTAATACATAATTTCACTGGGTGGGGGGGTGCAGGCAGAGTCGCGCAATCTGCAAAGCCCCCAGGAACTTTACCAGCTGATGCCCTCACAGAAGTCTGCAGAGCAGAGCCACGTGCAGGCTGTGGCTGCAGAATGGGCAGAGAGCAGCAGTGGGGACCAGCACAGAGTGCTGTTAGTACAGCAGAGACAACCATGCAAGGGTGCAGCGCTGTCTGAAACACAAACCACCTGCAGAACCCCAGGCTGAGGCTCCTGCTTGCAGATGGCTCCTGCAAGAAAATGGACTGAGGGCAGGATTAAGCCTTTCATTATGCTTACAAAAATTGGTGACAGAATACTTTATCTTACACATTCATAAGGAATAACTATTTTTGGATAGGAGCTAGCCATCCCTGAGAGGACGTCATCTTCCACATTACAGCCTGCTTCTAGAGCTACTGTGAAGCTGTATCACTTCTCCAAATTAGAAATGAAAGAAATTAATTTAGAAATTCATTTTAGGAACTAGCTGGTTTACAACACCACTGGATTTTAAAGCAAATAACATGATCTGTATTGTACAATATCCTTTTAAATAAAACTCTGGGCACTGACAGAATATCTTAACATACTCTTACTCTATGTCATTGGTAAAACAATGGTTTTCCAATGTCATTGGAAACAGTGGTTTCAGAACCATGACTAATTTCAGCAGTTTTGCCAACATCATACTCTTTTTTTTCCTTTAAATCTCTGTTAGCAAAGAAACTGTTCGGTAGTACCTATACAAACCCAGAGCAACTCCAATGCTGTCTATGTTATTATTCCAGAACTCAATTCCAATATCTAAGCACCCACATGACTGGTACTTTGGAGATAGGACATCTGTCAAAGTAACTAATATTTTGCAATATCTGAACCTTGATTCCTTGACTACATATTGTTTTTGACAGTGCACTCAAGCAGCCTCCTCTAAACTGAGCTGGACATGAACCAGCACTGTGAGGTATCATAAATACCAGAGCATGATAATATGAAAAACATCACCATTTTTTTCTTTAATGACCTAACATTATGTCTACAGATAATTCAAAATAGTACCTGCCAAATGCTGACAGTTTCAGAGCTCCTGGCTTTGCCACGGGAGTAATTTTAGTGACACAAGCTGAAAAACATGGGAGCGTTCTGTTTATTCAGCCAGTACCAGTGCAGTTCCTGTTTGCCTGACTAATTCCACAATACTTCCCCAGTGTTTGCATTTCTGAACACACAGGGAATTCTTTGCATGGGAATGGATTTGCAAGGAACATCATACCTTTAAGGGTGATAGCCAAAAGCAACTCATTTCACATGAGGAAGAGAGAGCTGACACAGAGACACCATTGTGTATGGGAAGTATTAAAGGTGCATGATTCACCAGGTTTACTAAGTATTGGAATCCTTACAGCGCTTTGCCAAGAGTATGGAAAAGCCCTCACTTCCTTCTAAAGAATCCCAATGAAATAAAGATTCTTGAAAAGAAAGGCACTGGTTGTCTAATGTATATAGATATAAAGATGCTTATATATATATTATATATATAAGAGAGAGAGAGCGAGAGAGAGAGAGAGCGAGCGTAGTTGCATTCAAATTTGAGAAAGCTACTTTTTCTTTGACTGGAAGCTGGAAAAGGTAACCACTTACATTCCAGTACAAGGCAACTCATTGTAGCATTTTATCTTTTAATGTAAGCATGATGTATCCAGTTCTTTTATTTAAAATTCTTCAGCAATTAGTGAGATACTTTGGCAATCAAAACTGCTTTCTGCCTTGAATACAACAGTCTGTAGATTATATAGGAAGCAAAAATCAGTATTCCATATTTTCACAAACCTATGTGAGAGGAGAGGAAAAATGCACATGCAACTGGCATTATTCTCCTGAAACCATATTTGCTTTCTACATATAGGTATTGGTGTATGTGTGTGTGTGTTGTATATATATATATATATATATATATATATGAATGCTTGCATAGGTATGTAAGCTTTCATAGGCACCTGCACATATCACTGCAGGGTGTGGAAAAGACTCAGGAATGTGAAATGGGGGGAAGACAATCTAACTGCTCATTGGAGGTGAACTCGCCATGAATTAAACATACTGCCAGTAATGACACACACCTCCCCAGTTAAATCCATCATGTACTTCCCCTTACAAAATAATTCACTGTGTTAATACTTCCCTGTGTTCCAGGTGTGTGGAGCAGAATCATACCTCAAGGAACTTCACTGTCCATCATTACAGAACTATAAATGCCTTAGAGCTCAAAGAGAATGCAGGACACAAGTTGCATATGAAAACAGCAAACTAGTGTTTCACAATTTTGGAGGTATTTGCTAACTAAAATGGGCAAGACCACTTTCCTGACTATCAGTTTAACAGATTCAGATTAGAAAAACATTTGAAGTAAACTTCATGAAATAAAAAGAAGACCAATGTGAACACTTAAAATGCCCTAAGTTTCAGACTGGAAGGAGGAGAACCAACATCATGTTATTACAGACAAGGACACAGCCTCCCACAAATCAAGAGTAACCGGCACAAATCTCAAAGGATTTCAGTGACAGAGCTTAACTGATATTCCCAGCCTGAACAAAAAGAGTAGCATGCTTAAAGTTTTTTTTTTTTAAAAAAAAACTTTAAAAAAAGTCCCATGCTTATCTGAATGTGTAGTAGTTCACTGGGGTGGTTATAAATGTATAAACATAACTGAAGGAATTATTCTGTGTCTTATGGTTGTAAGCACCCCGAGTAAGGTTTAATGGGAGATCCTTTTCTTTCCTTGACAAGTAGATCCTTTAAAATGTAAATGCACTGATCCTTTAAGAAAGTTCTCTGAAAACAGGAGGAAATGGAACCATATGTCCATATCAGGAGGAGACGGGTGGATCCAAAATAATTCCTGCTCTATTGGGTTCTGTGAAACACCTCACCAGAAGCCCTGCCACGGCTACTAATAAATAAATAAATAATACACATAAATAAGTAGATGATTCATCAGTTCTAAATGAACAACATAAAAAATAACACAGTCATGGCAGCAAATATTTTCTGCCTTGAGATAAAGTCTTCTCCAGAGGTGGAAAAGAAATCTGGGTACTTAATTAGTGAGACCTAAAGCATTTCTTGTAAACCACATTTTGTATGAGAGCTAACGACTGGACTTCAACGCAGTTTCGCCATTGGTATTTCAAAGCCAACAAGGCTTTATGGCCACCTTGACAGCTCTTATGCACAGACGAAGAAGGTCAGGTATTATTTTCCAAAAAGATTTTCTGCCTGTCTAAGCTGAGAATTTGCTTAAGCTGGCAGCTGGGAGAGGGACTCTCTTCAGGCTGGCCACTGCCTTAAGGAACTCATGTGTTCTGATATGACAATTCAAACATGTTGCAAGACTCTTCGAAGTTCTCGTCCATATTCAGTTGCCTCCAGAAGGATTTCTGCTTCTTCTGCAGTTCTTTACGCACACACCTGGGGCATGGTACAGCCTTCACTTTGCACTCAGAGTGGAAGACAGCACCACAGCTTTCACACCTGCAAACACAAATTAGTGTCAAAATTGAATCATAAAATAGGAACCAGAGCATGCAACAGGCTTCATGTGGGCTGTGGGCAGAAGGCATTCCTTGACACCATCTGAGAGCTCAAAGGCATTATGCTTCATTAGAGAGGCGTTGTAAAAGACACTGGTATGACCACACTTCTGCTGGTGTAAAGCTACTTAGGAGCACCAAAAAAAATTGACTTGCATTCATTTTGCAGTTGCTGAGAATCTGTCCCAGCACTTCTCCTTCACAGACAAGTTTTAAGAAGGATTAATACTTATCTTCTTAGCAACTAGTATTCAGGTATATCACTGAAAAGACATTCACTTTGTTTTATGAAGGACAAGTCTTGCTTTATTTATAAATGAGGAGTGACTATATTATTTTCCAATAAGGTATATTTCAGCATTTGCAGAAACAGATTCTGTGATTTGCAACAGCTATGATATGACATATTTCTCATTGAAGCTCCAATGGTCAGCTGTTCTGGAAAGAGTAAAGAATGGTCCACTTCAACAGCAGGAGAAGTTGTCATTTCAAAAGTAAAAAATTAAACAGAGGTAAGTGATTATTGTCTTTCCTGTGTCCTGTGGAAGACTAGACTAGATAAACACAACTGATCTATATTGATCAATTGATCAATACATGAGCTATGCTTCTGGCATTCAAAGCTGTGTTATTCTATTCTCAAATGTGACATTAAGACTTCAAAACAAATCAACTGCTCAAACAAGATGGCTGGTTTACTTTTGGGGCACTGTAAGGCAATGAACTTAATGTCACAGCACATCAAGCCCCAGTTGCTGACGATGTGGAGCAATGAAACATCTGGTGATCCTGAGTGGGCTGCAACTGAACAGTTGGACATTCTCAGCCTTTCAATGCAAGTAACTAGCTGTAGTGATGAGTTGTCACTACAGCTTTGTAACCAAAGGAAAAAGTAAAGGAGGACTGTGAGAAGTAAAAAGTCTTAGATTTCAGTTGGATAATCAAATAATAATTGCAACAAAACATGAAACTTTAGGGTAATCCTGAAATACAGAAAATGGGTATTGGTCACCCTTGGTGATTCTGTAGGACATCTTGAAATGCCTTGCTTTCTTTTCCTCTCTTGCAGCTATTGTAGTCAAATGACTGTGTAAGAATCCAAGTGCTCATTGTTATAACTTAAGTGGGTTTTTTTGTTGGTTTTCTTTGAACCTATTTTTGATAGAAATAAGGCTCTTGTCTTCAAGACTGTGAAGAAAAATTGAAAACGTGAAGAAAGGAACCCCCAAAAAGTGAGAAGCCATAAGGCATGTGGTCTGACAATACTGAGAGAAGTCCATAAGCTAACACAACCTGTTAGCTATAATGGCTGCATCTCACCTGTAACTTTTAAAAAACCTGTTCCTGGTTTGGTTGCACTTGAAATTTTACACACAGGTCCAAACATGGCTTAAATTTTAATAACTGCAGAGCTTTGAGAAGGCTGTTCAAAGATTTAAAGAGGCACATTTCTAACTAGCATAAACGGATAAAACTCCAATTTGATGTTTGCTGTTCAAAGATGAACAAGGCTAAGTATAAAGCAGTATATCTACTGGCTTCCGTGCTCTCTTGCAGTAAGACTTGACTGTTGGATTTCTCAGTCCAGCTACAGTCTAAATCTGGTTTTGAATCAAGAAGCCGGCTCATGCAGAGATATTTACAATTTCTGTGCTCAGAGAGAGTGTTATTGCCCTTATCCTGAAGCACATGGACACATGCTTAGGACTCCTATCCCACTGATTTCTTTGGGATTACTGATCTTCGTTCCATTAAGTGTGCTTACGTGCTTTGCTTGGTTAGGATCTCCATAGACACACTAATGGGCAAAGAAGAGACAGAAGACAGCAATGTCTTTAAAACTTTACACCACTCTGAATTGACACTAATGGTGATTTTATCAAGCTAATTCTCCCTCATTAGTCAGCAGTTTACACTGCCCTGGAAGTTGCTAGAGGGTAATGATTGATGAGGAGTGTAATTTTATGCTCTCACATCACCACTCCCTGTGCTAGCCCAATATTTCTCTACAGCATGCATGGAAATGACAAAACCTATCAGAAATTGCTGCTGAAATGGATTGAGCAGGATAAGAGAGGAGACAGCACACCTGCTCTCTCAAGTCAAAGGCCAACAACAGAGTAAACAAAGACTGATGGTGTTCAAATTAATATGAATTCATTTTTCAGAAATAAGGTCAGTGGAAAAGATTAACAAATTATTTTCCTATCGCTAAGAATCAAAATGGAGAAGAACTTCTGAACTGTTATTCATTAGAGCTGGAGCAGTAGCTGAAGCTCGGCCCAGGACCCCATACTGTCAGGCACTAAGCAGAGGCAGAGCAAACAGCCAGCCCCGATCTCACAGCCACTGCACTGGCACCCACTGCTGCCATCGTTGGTCCATTCTGATGCCCCCACCCCTGACTGCTAATCTGAAAGACTATTTTCTGCCTTCTCCGTTGAAGGCTGAGCCCAGCCAAGGGGTGCAGATGACAATAAAGCAGCAGCCTGGAGGAAGGGTACTCTGAGTTGGAGGGCAAAGCTGCCTCTAGCTCTGCAGAGGAACAAGTAGAGAGGACACCCATATCAGCCTTCACTGCATGCTTGTGCCCCCCTCACTGACAAAGAAAGTCACCAGGGCAGGGGGGCAATGCTGATCTCATTCTACTTCGTGCAACTGGCAAGTTACTCCATTTAAAGTGGTGGAGCTATACTACCCCAAGCTACCTACTACTCAAGCTTTGCTTTTCCTCATATCAAATACAGCCAGTCTTAACTGGCCCTGGAATGCCAACTGGCTGACCATTTCTAACCTCACTGCGAGGGAGTCTCCAGTGATACCAAAAAACACCACCAACATTATGTTCCTTTTTAGAATATTACAAACAGATTTCTTCCTAGTTAATCCTGAGATCTATGAGATTTATCTCCACATGTGAATTTCATAGGGGGTTTTGTTTTTTTCAAGCCTTAGTGTATCAAAATTATTTTATTTCTCTGGAGAAATAAAATATATTTTGTAGCCTATAAAAGGCCCACTTAATAGTTCACTCCACTTACTTATCTTTCCCTTAACCCTTATTGTTGTCATAGGTAATTCACAGTTCAGGTGCTATTTCTGAATCCTGACTTATTCTTTGTCCAGAGGCCAAAAAGTCCCTACATCCTTTGTGAGAATGCTATTCACCACTGATAATAAGCTGATGAGCCCAGAGCCATTCAGGCCTTTCATGTTTCCTTCTTTAATGAATGATATTGTGACACTGCACATTAATAGCATCTTGCTATTTTTCAAATAGTATTTGAAGACTTAGTGAATGTTGCATGTTGTTTTCACACAGACTTGTAGTCTTCTAAGAAAGCAGCTGAAATAGCTTCCTCTCTATTTTGGTGTTTTCTCTTATTTTTTTCCTCTTTCCTGACCTAACTCAATTTCTGTTGAGACTTTAGGGGGTGTTTTATGTTTTAAGGATGTTTTATTTGTATGGAGTAAAAAAATGCAGAGAATCATTCAATCCTCTGAATAAATTCTATTGCACAGGAAAGTGTAAGAAAGGGCAAAGCTCTCCACAGCCAGACAGGCATTACAACGCTCTTATTACTATCACTACCACTACTAGTTACAGAAGAAAAGCCTTTCTACATTAAAAGCATAAAATCATTCCTTGTATGCTGAGGAAATGCCGATGTTAATATCCCCCATTAAGTCTGGTCATTTGAAACATATCAATATTTAGTAAACTGTAAATTCTGTCATATTCTTTTCATGCTTCCCATCTCTTTTACCCAGGATTATAGCTCAAGTAATTCTAGATGCTGCACAACCATTTGATTATGCTCATATTTCTCCTCTGTACTGTACCACCATGAAGTGCCCAGAGCAGATTCAGGTGCCTGAAGTGGGGGTACAACACAAAGAGGCCTCAAAGACCTTTCACCTTAAACAGACAAAATGAAGCAGGGATGATTGATCAACAGGTGGTCCAGCATGTCATCTGAGAGACAGGCTTTTTGTCTGGCAGGAACCTTACTGGTTGACAGACTTACCAATGTGACTGGTATAAAGGTGGGATGAAGCTGCTGGAAGCGACAATGTTTATTAGGATATCTTCAGTCCCATGCACATGGGCTGGCTGTACCAGACAGAGCACCCTTCCCACCCCACAACAGGAAGTGAGAGGTGAACTGGCCTGCTCAAGGTCAGCCAGGGGCTCCCAGCAGAGCTAAAGGACAAAGAGCTCCCCTGTCTCACTGCAGTGCCATAGTCACCCACCACCCTTTCTTTTGTAATTTTATATCGTAACTTCCTTTTTTCATTAAAAAAAACTCACTTCCTTTGTGCCAGACCTTGCACACATTTGGTCAAGTGAGTAACTCCTTGAAACAAATTTCAGCAAGGTTTTGATTTAGGGCTGAACCCTTCACTGACTAAACTCTTCAGTTTCTTCTTTCCTGCCATGCAGAGTAAAAGCAGGATTAAATGTGGTTATTCACTATGTTTTCCTTAGATGATGCTAAACATTCACCAAGCATCCAAAACACTAAACCACCTGTAACTTGGCTATTAAAAAAACCCCAAAAAGCAAACCACACTGGCTGAAGCAAGCCTTGCCTGGGGATTCCAGCATGATCACCATCCCACACTATGCACATGTGCCTGTCTGCAAGCATTTCTGAATTGCTCAGCTGTGAATATCACAGACAGGCCCTTCAAACTCTGAGCCTTTAAGAGAACACAAAGAAAAGGAAAAAGGACTAGCCTTCGTTCACTTACAACACAAAAAAAGCCCCAAAGGCAATCAGTGCCTGACACACACGTGCAGCAATATTATTCCAGTTGCCTAGGAACCAATGCAAGTAGCCTGCCTAGTGAGGGATGCCCATGTAGTAAATGAATGGAAGAAAGTTGGCACTAATATGACATTGATTGAACATTCCAGTTAAAAACCACTGTAACATGAGGCAAGTACAACAAACCTCTAAAGCAAATTCAGTTGCAAAAGACAATACTTGATGAAAAAACTGGTATACTTTATTGTTTTCTGGTTACATATTCCAGATAATATTACTGTGCTACCCTCTACAAACAAAAACAAGACAATCTGGGCCAGAAGATTTTGATCAGTTTTGACAGATTCGGGTGAAATTAAATTACCAAGAGAACTTAACATCTATTTAGGTGCCTACATTTCCTCAAAGAAGTGCTGAGCAGATCACTTCAGACTGCTTTGAACTAGCTATCAGCATCTGATAAGCTGAACTCTTTCAAAAATTAGGTACTAAACTACTGGCACAACTCAGGTGAGCCAGGCCTGGGGAAAAGCTTTCTAGCATAAGACAAACCAATCAAAGCAAGAGGGAAAATGATGTATTTTGAGTGATGCCTTTGACCTGTGCCAAGGTATTTCCTACAAATGCTGTGTACTTCATATTTCAGTCTCTCCACCTAACATCTATCTGTAACATTCTCCCAAATGCTCAAAGTTGCATTTGTCCAGTGACACAGCATCCATAACATAGAAAGCTGTAACTTTGCAAAGACTTCGGTGTGCACAGCCCCAGAGCCTTTAGTAAGACTTGTCACTATGTGCAAAGTACATTCACAGGTCTTATCAGGATGGTGGCCAAAGGCATCCAAGCTGGTTGATACAGTCAAGTCTGTTCTGTGGCACATCTATTTTAAACTTGGGCCTTCTGGCTTGTATCTTAAAAGGTCTACATGTCTTAACTGATCAGCAGAACGAATTAACTTAGCAAAGTGACAACAGGTTAGCCTTGATAAATGAATATGAACAAAAAAGAGCAACTCTCCATGGTTCACATACATCTACAGTCAGCACATGAAAGGAAAGGAATGGACTAATTTTTTCTTAACAAGCAAGTAACTTTACCAGCAAAACACAACAAATTTAATTGCCTGTGAAAGTAATCACTAGGATGATGACAAGCAAGACTAAAATTTTATTAACTGGGTAACATAAAATAATTATAACCATGATTGCTTAATTATCTGATGGGAGAGAAAACATGTTTGAATGAATTCTATTCTCATTCCAAAGGTAATTTTCTCAGTATTCCTTAAGATTTAAAAATTGCTGAAAATTGTTCTACATTATAAAATAAATACAGCCACTGCTATTGACAACAGTGTCACCACACTTCTGTTGTTTGGTTGTCGGGTCTTTTTTTAATTTTAGGAGAAAGAAACAAAACTTCTTCCCCACATAAGTGAAGGACAAGCAAAATGAGAACAACTTGAAGGGAAGTGCCTGCTTGGTAATAGGCAAGGACAGCGCTAAAGAGCCAATTTACAGCCAAGAATATTTAAAGTCATTGCACAATACCTGAAAATATAAAATAAGTGATATAATATGGTAATTTTATATGTTTACTCACTAAATTTAAGCCCGGGGCAAATTTAATCCAAGGAATAAAATAGAAGGTAGATGCTAAGTTCATTTAAGTTGCCAGAACTCCAGCAAAAGCAGAGCTCTTAGAGTTTACATTAGCTGAAAATTTGGTCCATGAAATGTGCAATTAATTCAAGGGGCTTTAAACAATTCTCATGATTTAAAGGCCTTCAAAAACAAGGTGAAATCGTGAAATTTTGAAAGAACCCTGATTAAGTATTATACAAATATGGATAAGACAGAAAAGAAGGAAATAAGGGACAGAAGAATCAAACTGACTGGAAGAGGCATCAAAAGGATGGGACAATTTTTAAGAGATTGTTTAACTACTGAATCCCAGCTTTCATTAAGATCTGTGCAGAACGGCCACCTCCCAAGAAAAGCCAGAGAAAGGATGTACCATTAGAAAGCGTATGACTTTGTTAGCCCACCCTTACATTCAAGGCAGCAAACTGTTGCACTGTATTGTTGAGCAGGATGTAAAGAGCCTGCCAAGCACAGCCCACAGACCCGCTAATTAAGTGAACTGATTGTGTTTGTTTTGGAACCGTTTGCCAACAAAGGAATGTGTCACACTGATTAGTGAGAGAAGGGTATGTAATATATGTGTATTCAAACCCTGAGGACTGCATAACCCAGGTATTCACTCTGTTTGCCTAAGGACTGACAAAAATTACTCTCAAGCAAATAACCAGACCAAAGAGAAACTCCAGCCCTTAAGAGGGGCCCTCTTTTTCTCTCAGCTGTATCTATCTAAAGAATACCCATCCTTCATAAATTCCTGCTGAACACTGCGCCAGAAACTGCTGAGAATATTTTGGAGAGAAACAATCTCTTCAGCTCAAAGCTGACCTAAGAGACCATGAGGATGGAAAGTTAACAGCCAGCTGAGACCCACCTTGGAATTGTAATGGCCACTCTGACCACTCTTCTCTCCAAAGAGCAAGAAAGGTCAGGGAGGTAGCTAAAAAACCAAATGGCAACTCAACACAGACATACATATATATATATATATATATATATATATTATACATATATACACATATATATATATACACGCACACACACATAGAAGCAGGCTTCACTTTTCAAATATGCAGCAAAGAGCTGAAGTCTGCAAAAGATGTCATGCACCCAACTTTTGAATATTTCTAACCTGATGGCCAAGTTTGCTGGTAGAGTTAATAGCTCCAAACGAACAAGCATTCAAATGCAAAAAGAAAAACACGGTCTTTAGAGTTCAGCGGCTCTTTCCTCCTCAACTCACCCGTTTCAGCCAGGGTACCTGGCAGTCCAGTATTGTGTACAAAATATGAACACTATGCTGTAGATAGCAATTCCAGAAAACCAAGACGGAGAAAAGGGACCTGTAGTCAATTATCTCTGTACACGGTGGACTCAGAATAATAAAACTAAATCACAAATCCGAGCTGTTTACTCAGAGCTCTGTATGACAACTGACAAGGAAAGCTGAATACAATGTCAGAAATTTCAGGTTTAATTGCAAGTCTTCACATGGACCTTTAAGGACTTGCCATTCCATTTGCCACAGGTTACTCCATACATCTCCCTATCTCTAACTAGCCTCCTCTCCCTACACTTCTCTTTGTAGTGGTCAGTACACCTACTTCAGAAACCTTTCTCATCTTCAAGAGATGGAAGCAAAAATCCCTCCACCTGGCCTTCTCCCTCACTACTTTGGAGCTGATGGAGCTGCACAGTAAAGTGTACAAGCTCCTCTGCTGGCATAACTTGCCCCCAGAGCAAAAATATGGAACTGAAATAATCTGGTTAGTTCCACATAGGTGCATGCGTAGTAATGAGATGAGAAAACTAACTAGGAAGGGAAACAGAAAATGCTGGGGATAAAAACAAGGTTTAGTTAAAAGGAATACAAAAGGAATAGCAGAATGATGAAATGAGAAAGAGAAATATCAGAGAACCTTTCATGCTGATTTTGTTTTAATTAAAACCATTAACAAAGACCACTGTCTTTGGCATGACATCAACCATAACTTCACATTTGTGAAACATGAACACAAGTCCTTTCTGGCTTCTAATTCACATAAACACAGGAGCTAGAGCAGCTTCTGTTGGCTTGAACTGCTCACAAATTCTATTTGATTCCAGAGGGTTTTGAACTGTGTAATTGCAAGGCATGTCTGATCTCAGCTGAAGGGCAGACAAACAATATACACCCAATAATGTTTTTGTGACCAAAAATCCCCCAGACAAATCAAATTTTAATGTAGACTTGTATTCTCAAATGTTCCTTCACGTTCTCATTAATCTTTTGGGAATATCTTCAATCTCCTTTTATGCAGTCTAAACAGACATCTTATGTTTTATGCTATCTGAGTCTTTCTTTTTAACTCAGCCTATCTCACCATGCACCCTAGATGAATTCTTTCTTAAAAACTCTTTATAGAACTCAGCCACACACCTTGTTTAGCTTTTATCCACTGCTTTGTCAATACAGTTTTTAGAATAAGACTCTGGAAAAACAATGTGTGAACAACCTTTGAAACTCAGATCAGACTGAAAATCCCTTAAGAGTAATCCTTGGTTACTTGTAATTTAATATCTTTGTGCATTCAAGGGAACCAGAATCTTAACAAACCCTTTTAACAGGTTGGTCCTGAGAACAAATTATAATGACTGTATTTGAAACAGCAAAAAATAAAAATTATCTGTGGAGGAATGCTATGCTGTCAGATATACTGTCTTTCTGTTAAGGGTGGGAAAAAATATATCTCCTGTATTCAAAATCTAAGACACTACTGAAAAAGAGTAGTAACACTGCTGTGTTGCCAAGTCTGCTTTGGTTTCCTGCATTTTGCTTCTAGGTTTGCCATGTGACTCCTGTCCCTGACCTGGCATCCAGTATGCTACATGATCTGAAATAAAGGTTTTTTTGCTTAGTGTACGACTTGCATATACTTATACTTACTTTGTTGCCACCTGAGAACAGCAATATCATTTATAAACCAAAAAAAATCTTGCATACACAGGCACAGAGGAGTAAGCAGACAAAAAGCTGTAACATTTCATGGGGAAGACACTTCAGAATGGATGGTTATTGTTTTATAATGGATGATCCCTGCACATTATAGGCCCAGTGATACCAGAGAGCAGAAAGATGTCTCTGATCACTCCAGAAAAGTAATTTGGCTTTTCAGGACACTTTGCAAACTCAGAAGAGCTTTGGATAAATCACACTCTGTGATGATACTGGGGGCTCTTCCCTGTTTGAACAGCTGTTCTGAGACTTACAGGGTTTTGGGAAGCAGCACTTCTCACGTTTCCACGTTTGCTCCTGGTGGAGCAGTGATCCACTGTAGCTGCCCAGAAATGTGCATTAGTGGAATCTAGTCCCTAATTATTTAAATAAAAGGTCATGAGTCTGAGAATCCTCAAGGTTTTAACACTCAAATCAAATGTATGACTGACATTACCACATTGGAGTACCTGCTTGTGGAAATGTCCTCAAAGGGGTACAGGATTTCTCCATTGTTGCAAATCTCACAGATGAAACCCTTTTGGCTACAAAGGCTGCAGCTGTACACATGAGAGGTGGCAAACTTGATCACCTTCCCCAAGAAAGGAGCCAGCTTTCCTTCAATAACCTGGAATGAGAAGACAATATTGAACAAACATCCCAGAAATGACCAGAATGCCCTTGAAGGACTGATACAATATTTATTATTACAGAAATACAGCTATATTCTGTTGGTTTAAAACAATACAAATGTTACTTCCCAACAATTATAGCTCCAAGAAAACACAAGTGATAACAGTAGTCAATGAAGCAGCAATGATCTGAACATGAAAACTAACTTACTATCTCTTTGTAAGTCTTTACATGGCAATAACAAAATATCAGCAGTCATTTTAAGTACAACAATGAATTCATACAATAAGGCACAAGAAGTAAATAGTAAACAAGTTTAAGGCTTCCACATTATCTCTGACAGCTATGAATATTACCTTACAATTTTCACTTCGTCTTATTTTTTATGCATGTATCCCAGTATTGGTTTTGTTTCTTTTCCTTCAAAGTACAAGTTTTTTGCACTTATTTTGTGAAGAGTCCTGGCTTTAGTCCTTTAGTAGGACTCGGCTTCTCACTGAAAACCATTCCAATATAATGTTTTGCCCCTTGCCAAAATGAACATCTTCTTAGCTAAAGTCTTGAAGAGTCTTGAACTTTTTTTTCCCTTTAGTATCCAGCTCTCAAATCAGGAAGTCCCACAGAAGCCTGCTAGACCATTAGAAGTGAATAGCACTCCTTGTGTTGTTGTGGAAAAAATGACCAAGCCATATACCTTAAACTGTTAACCACAACACTCAGCTAAATTTGTGACTTGGAGACAATGCCTCAATAAGGGGTGCTAGTCAGGCAAAATACTTTCCATTCAGATCAAAATTGTAGAGACTTTAAGGAATTCTGCTGCTGTAGGGAATAATGAAGATGGAATAAGGCCCTAAGTGTATATTCTTCTCTCCTGGGCTTCCTGTGGTCTGAATGGCAGCTTGCCAGATTAGTGATAGAAATGTGTCATGGGATTTGATAGCAACCTCCTGTAAAAAGGAAAAGGAATGCAGTAATTGCTGACTGAAGACTTGCATGGGGCTGTGCCCTGAAACCCAAAAGTGGGGAGTTTTACACCTAAATGAGTGTCACTCTCATTTCAGGCACCCCTTCCCTAAATATGGTAACACAACACTTGTAATTTGGGCTTAGCGTAAACAAATCTAGAGAAAGCAGAGATATCAAGGCAGAGAAGAATGATGGAGAGTTTGGAAGCAAATGCCAAGTAGTAAGGAAGTAAATTTGTGTTCCAGGGCAACTTCCTGCCCACTAACCAAGAAAGCCAGTACTAACAAGTACAACTGGAAAAAGAGGTGCATGGGGAGCACTGGTACTGATGGCAGGGAATGGCACAGGCTGAAATGTGCCCCTTCCTTGCCTTCAGCTCCAACCCACTAACAACACCTGCAACAACAGGAAGCAGCAATGTTATTGCTACTACTGCAGATAGGACATCTGCTCATGTCAGAGGAAAAATGATGATCCTATTGCATCCTGGTATAGGAAGATCCCCTTCAACCACAATATAAACAATGCAGAGAAGCTACTGCATGAAATACGAAAATGAAGCCATAGTTCAAAGTAGTGATTCTGCTAACCTTCTAACAGATGGTCAGAAGCTAATTTAGCTCTCCAAGGCTGGGGTTTGTTTTTCATTTTGAAGGAAGAAATATTTTGCTTGCAGACTCCACAGTTACAGAGGGGAGACACAGAAGTTGACAATATTCAATAAACAGAAAGAAACATTGAAGCCACCCAGACAGTGAGAAGGCTACAATCACCCTTCAAAAACCCACTTAAGCACTAAGAGATGAAATACACATGCAAAGAATATAAATAAACCACAATGCATACAAATTTTCCAGAGAATTTTCATTCTATAGCAGTCACCTCAGGCCACAAATGCTCAGCTTAAAATGCCAGGCTAGAGACACTGCAAACGAACTCTCTAAATCTGAACAAATGTCACTGTCAGCAACTATGTAAAAGTTAAATCTTTGAAGTAACATTTTTTATAATGTAATAAACACAATTATCATAATCTGTTACCTTCCTTCCTAAGCACTGGGGCTGAATTTAAAACTGTACAAAGAACAAAAGCTTTCCTGTGCTGAAGAGTTCACAACCTAAGCAAGACACATTGAGTGGGCAGCTGCCCTAAGGAGATGGTGTCATTCGTCCCTCTTTATTTATTTATTTGTGTGGCTTGTAGCAGTGTAGTGGGTGGGCTTGTTACTCTGGCCACTGCAGACATACAAAGAAGATGATATCTTCGAAGAGCTATGCATGCCAATTTTGCAATGTGAATTACAGGCCATTTTACTGTATTATAGAAGGAAGACAAAATGCAGCATCGAATCGATGTTATCACTGGTTTTAGCATCTGTAAATTTTGTGTTATTTAGTTTCATCAGAGACCTCAAGGCTGTGCACAAGATGACCTTTCCTTGCAGTACTCTCATTCTTGTTTGTAGCTAATAAGAATAAAACCCTCCTCTCCATTTATGCTAGGCAAGCAGAAAGGAAGATTTCTACTTGCTGTCCCAAGTCTACTTGCTGTCTACTCACTGTTCTGTGGTAACAGTTTCACAGTGAGTGCTTTATGGCTCAGGAAAAGGAGCACAGAACATGTCATTCTCCTGCGACTGCCAGAGGTCCAGAGTTGGCCAGTTTAGACACCCCAGAACCATGATGGAAGAGTCCCAGGATCTTCTCCCAGTTGTTGCTATAATCTGCTTTTGAGTTTCAAGGAGACAGAAGTGATTAAAGAAGAGAAGTGTGATAGTCAAATGTAATGCATTATCCAGATATCATGGAAATTATGGGAGGAAAAGAAAGACCTCAAGAGGCAGTCTTGGCAGAGCCACTAATATTTATATCACTCTTTACAGCTGTATCTGTTCCTAAAGCCTTTCAGTGATGAAGACTTCACAGCCCCCATGCAGTCTAATGCAGTACACATCCGCTCTCACTGCTGGAATCACTCCTAAGCTTTGACCTGAACCTTTCCTAAGAACATTTCAGTTTACAAAATAAGTCTACAAAACAGAGAAACTGTGAAATCACATACACTACAAGCTGCAGAAAAGTACATCACATTTCAGAAGTATAGCAATTTAGCACAAAACTAAGTAAAGAGTATGCCAAAGGAAAAGAAACCAACATTTTCACCCTTGACTTATCTCTTTAACATAGAGGATGTCTCAGCATACACCTGGCAAAGCCTTAAAAATATATGTCTGTCTCTTAAAAAGAAAAAAGCATCAAGCTTTACACTGAATTTTTGCTGAGTTCAGATTCTCTTCTACTTACAGCACACACAGAGCACAAGGTCTGTTTCTAATCCAAACTCTTCATAGAGCAAGCAATTGTTTAATTGGTCAAAACTATGGGTGAGAGGTGATTAACGATGGCATCCCAGTCAGCAATTGACAGAGGGTACAATATAGCTTTTTCTTCCTTAACTGGTCCAAGAATCCATCCCAACATCATTTTGGACACAGGGCCATGCTTATCACTGCTGTACCGGGAATACACTGGGGACACAAACTGGTGACAACAGAAGGAAAACAGTTGTGTCTCTGAATAGCCCCAGTGTTCAGATCAGAATCACTGCTCATCTCTCTGGATCAGGAAAAACATTTCTCTAAGCTTCCACAAGACAGAAAGCGATGGCTTTGCACACAGCAGCTCCTGTGTGTGTCACATTAAGAACTGTATAAAAAACCACACCCACATGTACATACAGGCCCTGCCCTCAAAGCACTTAAAATTTAAACCAGCAAAGCAAACACTGCTTTTTACAGTAACTGCCACATATCTCCCACCTGAAATGGGACAAGCTGTGTTTTGGAGGAGCCTCCCATACAGGTTCCCTGCCCACTGCAGAGCATCCCTCTGGCCAGAGTTTGGCTGCAGGTGCCAGGGCTGCCAGGAAGAGAGGAGAAAAACCAGGAAACCCAGCAGGAGCAGCTACCGGCCCCACTGCCCAGACTCCTGCACCCAGCTTGGGAAAGCTCAAAGCTGAACTGAAGAGCAGGAGGGGAAGGCAGAGACCTGCCTGCAGCAATGGGAGAAACAAAAGGAGTACAAGTATCTGAAAACATGCTGCAAGGGTGATGGCACAATTATTTTATATGACTTCTGAAACAGAGGCTTCTTATACAAGTCAGTGTTATGAATAAAGGTAAATCAAACTTTCTTCTTGGTATATCTTTGTGTTCAGTTGGGGGACAGTACAATTCTGAAGAAACAATTGGTCAGAATAAGTGAGATGAGGGGAAAATACAGGGACTGCTAACACCAGCAGACAAGCCAAAGGTGGCAAAGGCTACGAGAGTCTTGTGCAGTGGGAAGACAGCACATGTGCACTGGGTTATGTGTTTCCTGATTCACCAGGAAGACAGAATATAAAAGGCAGCAGTGGATATGATACAAGCTGAAGTCCCTCTGGATACATCTCATAATATGATTAGGAACGCAATGTGTGATTGGTCAAAGTTTAACTATTTGTCAGGAGGGCTGCTTGCCCCAGAGGTTTCTTGATCCTTCTATTCAAAAACTGGAAGTTACTCACAGTTCCCTTGCTCTATCAAAATGATATTTTCACAAACAAACGGGCAACCAGCTGTCCCCACAGAACAAGAACTGCAAAGGCCACAAACCAGAGCATCCACCAAGCCAGAGAAATCCTCCTCAGTGGCCCACTATGTGCACAAAAGGGCTCTTGTTTGCAGACAACTTTCAGAAGCAGCAGGTGTTGCCCAGGGGGCCTGTGACCTGTGTCCCTGTGTCTGACCTTCACAAGGCATTTCTGAGCCCACAGCACTGTCCTGCACTGGAGGAGAGGCAGTGCCCTCATCTCTGACACACGCTGAGTTCCAGCTCTGTCCTGACCCCACCCCTCATCCCGGCTCCCTGGGCCAAGCACAGTGCTGGCAGGAGTCCACCTCCGAAGGCCCCACTGCCCAGACCCAGCCGTGCCTCCATGCAGCACAAACCCCCAGCCCCCACTACACACTGCAGAGAAGTCAAGTCACTTCGTCTTCCCTGTTCAGTCAACAGAAACTCCTTGTATGAGAACCTACTTACCAGCACTGAGGAGGGTTGCACAAACCAGTCCCATGGGAGAGCAATGTAGTGAACGTGGTGTTGCAATATATGTTTTCATATTAAAAACCAAACTAGAAAAGTGGTCAAGGGAACAGTGGCAGAACTTCTCAATTCTGTTGAGAGTTTTAACCCAGAGAGACAGTAACCCATACTCATGACTTGCAGTAACTTTCTGTTTGAGAAGCAGAGCAAGACCAATAACTAGGCACGAAAAGAACCCTATTACAGAATTAGTGTTTGTTCCAGTTCCTGAGAGTTGTTCAAATTACAGAAGACATTAATAGAAGCCTCTGGCTGGGACTAACTGAAAAGGAATCAAATACTGATTAGACGAGGCAAGCATGGAAGACCCTCCTAACTCAGACTGCGTCATTTCCATAGATGTAATATCCCAACAACTTTAGCAGGAACCAGGGGAGAGATGTGTAGAAACAGAAGGACAAAAGGGTTAGCTGTAATCCACTAGTGCCCCAAGGAACACCTGCAATAGCCTTCCACCTGCCTATTAGATCAGGGCCACAGAAATACCCAAACTTTGCATCATAGCCACGTAAATCAGTACTGAAGTCTATCAGATATGATGAACTTTCTGGACAGGAAAGAAAAAACAGCACAGTTTTCAGACATTTCTGAGGGCAGTGAGTGTTTGTTTTGAGGGAAGGGCTCCTGTCAGCAATGCCAGATAAGAAGCAAAAGGTACTGAGTAAGACCTCCATCCCTGCAGGAGTATGTTGTGAATCTGAGTAAGAGTCATCAAAACTCTTACCCTGCCTGTGCATTTTTTCCAACTTCTAAAACTGCAGTAGATGTTTACATAGCATGGAGATCATAAATACCTTTGATCATTTACATTAGGACTGTCAGAACAGACAGTAAAGGGAATACAGCTTGCTGAGCTTTGAGATACACAGTTCTGCTCAATGTGAGAAACTGCCAAGGTTAAGAAGTCTAGATTATCTACAGTCTCATGGTATATTACCACCATATAAAGCATTTCTGGATTAAAATAATTTTTAAATTAAATTTTCTACTCTGAGTGATTCCTACCATATGATAATAAAAGCAAAATCTGACACAGTCTAAACAAAAAAATCCTTTATTAAGATCCAAGATAATGGAGAATCAACAGTTGAAGGATATTTTAACAGAAACTATCCAGAATCTAAGACTAGGAAGATAAATCTACACACATCTTTGGGCAGATATTCTGCCAGCTCTGGCACAAGGGGCAATCAACCAGAGGCATCATGTAACAGTGTGTCTGTAAACACTGTCACATCACTGTGGCTAAGTGATCAGGGAATAAACACTGAGATGGGAACTCATGGAATGCCCCCAGTGCTCCCGAATCCTCAGATCGAGACCTGCAATTCCCTCAGGTATCAGAAGCACTGGAAGAAACTCTGGTTATTATCCTCTTAAAGGAGAACTTGCTGCTACTGCTCTGCCTAAGAGCCTAGCCACCAGGGTTAAGTATTCCAGGTAAAGTGGTACAAATACTGTAAAAAACTCGGGTTCCCTACTCCTGCCACTGTGAGACAAGCTAAATTTACCAAATGGCTTTGTGACCCCACCCTTGTAAATCAGCTTGTTAATCATTATCGTCATAGAGGTGATAAAGTTGTTTTATGAGCCAACACTGAAGCAGTAACATTAACTACTTATGCAGGGGCTGGTGTATTTCTCTGCAGATAACATTTATTAGAAGGCACTCTCTTTAAAGACATAGGTTTGCCTCATAACCTTCTTTTGGAGCAAGGAGCAATCTGTTCCTCTTATTCCTTCAGTCTGATCTACATGTCAGACATAAGTAAGTGATGCCTTGAGGGTATGGGTTAAGTGATATGAAATCCCTAAAACACCCTGAACTACAGGTTCCAATCTAAACTGGATTGTCCTGGCCTCTTCTCCTGACAGAACAAAATTTATGATTATTTCTCAAGGCCAGACGCACACTTGGCTCTATCTGAGAGACAGACATAGACAGGATTTGCCAGGAGGCACTGACGCAATGCAGGAGAGACAGGAAAGGCCAAGAGGCACTGAGAAAATAGAAGGGGTAGTGGACACGAAACTCATTCATGATCCCAAATTATGTAAATTGAAGAGATAGAAAGCACTTCAATTCACAGGAATAATGTCACAAGCATGTCTGGCAGAAGGAAGCTACCTGCAGAAGCAGCCAACAATTGTGCCCAGCTTTCCACCATCTTCTAAAGGCAAAGTTTCTACCGCCGTTGGTTTTCTTTCTACCTCTCCAGAAACAGCTAGTCAGAATCAGGCCTTTTCGTAGCAAACTCAGAGGTAAGCTCCAGCTTTGCCTAGACTTTAAAGCACCATAGAGAATATGCTTCTTTGACTGAATGAAAGGGCAGATAAAATATCCTGCACAGACTGTCATCAATTCACCATTTGGATGCTCACCACACTCCAAATTCCACCAGTGGAAGCTTTGTGGAGGAAGACTAAACATTCAATAATCTTTCTTCACCTCCAGGACAGGTGAGAAATATGCTTTTAAAGGCACAACCAGTGAGACAAGAAAACAGGACTAGAAAAAATGCCTTTAGAAACATTCAGTTTGTTCCTCACCTCCAGCACAACCAAAATGACCATCTGACTTGCTTAAAAACTTCTCACCAGAGAGATCCCACAACAGTCCAGTGCTCTGAAAAATCGGAAAGTTGCTCCTAATGCTGGCCTTGGATCTCTTTTGCTGCAGTCAGCTATCTTTACTTTACACTCTACCTCCTATCTTTACATTGCAACATCTATTTCAGAAACTATTTTCTGACAAATTCTCTTGTCTGCCACGAGTAATCTTTGTCACAAGCCAGGACAAGCAAAAGTGGACTGGGGGTGCAGGAACAATACAATGATTGCCTTCACCTATTTATTTACTGGATAACGGCATTCATTAAACAAGGAAGTTGGGCATTAAGGCTGAAACAGTAAATACAATGTCTACCCATGAACATTTCAGTGGGGGCAGGACTCCTGTGATAAAAACACAGACTTGGAAAACAAGCACACTACAAGATGCTTAGCTAAGGATAAAGCAGGTTGCAGAGAAAATAAAGGGAAAACATTCCCTGGCTGGGAAGTTCCCAGTCATTTATATCTAGGGAACAGACAATGCTTGTGGACTGCTAATTTCCTTGAGGATTTTTTCTCTTCCGTTGGCCAGATTCTTAACACCACAAATTCTTGTTCTGATTTCAATGCACAATTAATCTTTAGTTCAGAGGAAAAGGAAATGGAAGGAGGAAGGATGATCATGAGGTAAAAGTCGCAGAGAGGCAGATATCAGATTTTAGGCCCCATCTTTTGTGCAATATACTAGTCAGCTGGCTTTCCTTGCTCCATTTTGACTCTCAGCCATCTCTTTCAGACTGCCTGTCTTGTTTATTTAAATTACAGGTGATTTAAGGGAAGAATGAACTCACTATTTGTGTGCATGCACGCTAGAATCAGTCACTGTGCCCTGCTATAAAACAAATTAAAAAAACCCACAGCAATAACTTTAGAAGTGCCCCATCCTTGGTTGCGACAGGCATGCTATGGGCCACAATCCCAGCTGCCAACAGCAAGAGTGATACCACCCCACCCTTTCCTTCCTCTTCCCTTTACACCCTCCACAGGTCCCCCGCTGCCCCAAAAGCCTGTTCAGCCTGTGGTACAGGTGACAGCAGGGTGGGCAGGAGCAGGCGAGGCCAGGGACTGTGCTCACCCACTGCTGACACCAGCGCACATTGTGCTGCACTAACTCATCACCCACACAGGGCAGAGAGCAACCCGAAAGGAAACCCTGCAATAAACACTGCAAAGAACAAAAAGAACCCCACAAAACCAACTGCCAAATAAATCAAACCAAAGCAGAGCAAACTAAATGAGTGAGACTTGAATAAACAACACTCAGAACCCCCCTTGTTTGCATCAGGCAGTCTGCACTGATGGCAGAGTCATTAGCTGCTCATGGTCCTTCCGGAGTAAACCCCTGAATATGTTTCACTTTAATTTGGTATTAAACAGACACTTCACAAATTAGCCCCTAACTAAAACAGGCACTGGGAAGAGGAAGAAATACAAGGTCAAGAGCAAACACTGCTAATCTCTGACAAGCACACATAGGCAGGGGGCAAGGTGAAGATGGAGTTTTACATTGGCTGGGGGAGAGGAAAAACAAACTGGTGACAGTTCAAGCCAATTTATAGCAGGAGACAGAGAGGATGACAAGGTTCCTCCAAGCCCTCCCCCACTCTTCTCACAGAAAGGAAGAAATGCCAGAAATTTCAGCAGATCTCTGGGTGCAAGCTGACACAAGTGAAGAGGAGATGGAATTGTCTCAGTATAAACAACATGCCTGGATATCACCCGTGCCAGCTCCCCCACCAGCTCTAACACAAGGCTCACGCTCACTGTGTTTCGATTGTCTTTCCTCCTTTCTCCTTCCCTCAAGGTTTCCAGGCAGCTACATGTCAATTTTGTCACACCCAAGTTCTCCTGGGTCTTGTTGCAGGGATGAATTATCGGGTTTTTTTAAGAAAAAGGTATTCAAGCAAAGGTTAAAGGCTGTTTTAATCAAACAAGGTTGAAAGGGTACCAGGAATTTGGCTGGTAGAAAACAGAAAGCACTTTACTTAGCTCAAAAACATGCATGAGTCCAAATACAGAAGCAAATACACATTCAGGCAGAGAGTATATATAGGCTCTTTTTTTAAGATTAAGCAAGCAATTGCATGCAGAGATATTAACTGACTCTACATGCCACTGAGCAAGATGTTATTTCATGAGTGACAGCACAAAACTAGAAACTTTCCTGCCTTGCATAGGACTGGATCTGGACATTTTAAGGAGGAGTCCACTGAAGGATTTTAGAACAATAAAACAACATACCAAGAAAATGACTAGGGCTACTCTGAAAAAAACCTCTGTGAGTACAAAGTATATTTAAAAGAAAAGCCTAAAAAAAAAAAAAAATATTCTCATCCAAGCAGGTAGCCCTGAGACTGTGTTTTATTTCTTGGGAAATGGGGTTTCTCAGTATGTTAGTCCTGAAGGAACACCCAGCTGGTCTCTCTCAAATCATCATTTTGTGTGAAGGAGAGCAATGAGTTCAGAGGCCAATCTTTCGCAAGGCTAACCCGCATCTCTAGTACAGGGCTTTTCATTCTGCACAGCAGAAAATAACAGAAGAAACCAGTATAGTACAAGGCCTCAGAAAAGGAGTAACGTATTACTGCTGCTGCTTCTACAGGCTGAAAAAAATTAAAATATCTCTGGAGATCTCAACTCAAAAGCTCCTGTGAATCCCTGGCACCACTCCTGGGTCATTTTAAACAGAGTTTAATTCTAAAAAGCCACACTTACCCCAAGTGGCCTAGATTAGAGATTCACATGGAAAAGGACTGTAAGTATTTAACAGACCCTGTTAAAAATTCTGTTTTCACACGGCACTGGAACCAGTCCTACAACTGAAAATATCTACTAGATATTGCTAGATCTGTAGATTTTGCCTGCAACACCTAATTCACATGAACTTGTCTTCCTGACAGCCACCTGCCAAAATGCTCCTAACCAGCTCTTCATCCCTGAGCCTGGCTGGCTCTGCCATGCTCTCTGCCTGACCATGAGCCACTTGGAATGACAGCAACTCCCTTCCCCAGCAGAGCTGAGGTAAAAAGGAAACGCCAGTAAGATCACTGTCACTGCCACTAATTGTAACCAGAGCTGTCAGCACTTTGGGGAATTATACACACACCGGGGATATCAGCTAACCTGAAGCTTCCTGCTCTGTTGAAAGGCAGCTCAGTGCTGGCAAACTCCAGGGAGTGACAGAAATAAATGATGTGCCAGGTGCTTTAGGATGACCCTGCTTGAGCAAGGAGGTTGGACCAGATGACACACTGTGGTGCTTCCAACCTCACCCATTCTGTCAATTCTGTGATAAGGAGCCACAGCCACAGGAAAGTAGCCCAGCTGTTTAACTGCTGCTTTGCTATTAGAGTGTCTAATATTTATGAATATGTATATTGTTTTTCCCATTCTAGGACTATTTTCATATTCCTCTGCTAATATACTTACTTTAGAACTACAGTTAATTTAGAGCATTGTCATTCAGGTCACAGAGGATGTCACAAAGACAACTATTAACATTATGCCACTGTGGGACAAGATGCACCTTTACATAGCTCATGTGGAGAACTATCTGGTATTATTACATTGGTAGTAACACACTGCAGGACTTGCACTTCTGTCACACGTGCTATGTCAACCCTTGCTTGGGAGGCTGGGGATGTGAATCAGTGCTTTCCCAACGGTGCTGAACTCTGAACTGTGGCAGCTGTGGCACAGATGATGTGCCTGGCATTTTACTGCCCTTGTTGTGCACAGTCAATTCCCACAGAGAACTGTGACAGACAACTCTTCAGTCATCTCAGCTTAGCCAGGCCTGCCCAAAACCTAATTCTCCTTCTCATTTTCCACCTCCTGCCCTCAAGCAGAAAAAGGGCTTGCCTAAAATTAAAAGAATCTGCTGGTACAGCTACATGGGTAAACCTCTTTGGTAAACAGAAGTTTAAGATGATACAGCTTATATTGAATCCCTGAATGACACAAATGACAGCAACAGACTTTCTCATTGATATAACTGAGTTTGCACTCATGATTTCACACACACAGCTACGTACACTAAGAGCATTTGTGATGTACCTAATCCAGTAATACTTCTAAAACTAGAGCAAGCTCAAACTAAGTTAGCCAAATACCATTTTTTTTCAATCAATACAGCCACATGCACAGGCTGTATGTGGGTTAGATGTTTCATCCCATCCTTTTACTGCATGAATAAAAAGGAACTGCTGGGCAGAGACACCATCACTGATGAGCTTGGAATTCATCGGGCTGTATGTTACAAATCTTTATTAAGCATCAATAGCAATTGTATGAGGAATGAGTTATCAGAAAAGAAGTTTTACTTCTGAAAAAAACCAGCAAGTAAAAGGCAAAAGAAGTCCACATCTTGCATTCTTTGCTGTTGTTGGGACTGCTGAAACAACTTGTCTAAATCAACCTAAAGCTCTGCATATATGAAAGCAGTAAAAAGAGCATCTGTGATCTCCTTCACTTCTGTCTAAGAGGTGCAACGGAAGTACAGCGTGGGTTAAAAGCCTGGAGAAGTGAAGGACACCTAATGATTTTTTTGCTCTTCAAAACTTTCTAATCCTAATCTAACAATATATTAGGTTCAAATTAGGTAGAACTTTTATTTCATTGAAGTTCATTTTTACTCCCCATGTACTTGTTAGAGAGCCTTAAATGCAGAAAAGCTTGACCAGAAACATTAAGATTTCTCAGGGAGGAATGCTTCTGTGAGACCAACAGTCCAGCAAGCCCAAAATGCTCCCAGGAGCTGTAATCAGTGCTGCATATAATCAGTGTTACAAACGTCAGAGGAAGATGAAATCATTGTTCTGTCTGTCAGTAGGGGAGACATCTTCCTAATCCTTTCAGTATAGTGTGTCTAGTCTGAAATCTTATAATCCCTTTATTTCATGTACTGTAACTGTGGATATTCCCATTATGGATACTTAATCCTCTCAAAGATGATACATTTCTGGCCTCAGTGACACTATTGTGGCATTTAACTCCTCATACTCACCATGTTCTGCAAAGAAGCATTTCCATTAAGGATTTTTATGTGTCCCTCATGTTCACTGTATGATCTGTGCCATATTATTTTGAGAAAAGGGCTCTCCTGTTCATCCTTTCTCTGCACTGTTCTTCACATTATTTGTAGGTTCATCTACAGGTAGTCAGGAACTTTGATCTGAAGTCAGTGATGTTTTAACTAAATTTCAACAGACTAGTTTATCAACTATTTTATAATATATAATTTTATTTATTATAATATATAATTTTATTAAATTATACTACTTCAAATCCCTGTATGGACATACACATTCAGAATGAAAATGGCCTTAATACAATTTATGTCACTTTGTTTCCAAAGTAGATGGAGATAAAACAAATGAAAGCCACTTATTT
This sequence comes from Sitta carolinensis, assembly GCA_032173965.1. Taxonomy (NCBI): domain Eukaryota; kingdom Metazoa; phylum Chordata; class Aves; order Passeriformes; family Sittidae; genus Sitta; species Sitta carolinensis. Next base: position 26,399,348 of record CM063288.1, read on the forward strand.
TGAATAACAGTATCTACACAGTGATTCAAAGTAATTCAACTCATCTTTTTAAATTCCCATATTTTGTCACTTCATTATTTTTTCCCTGTTTCTGTATAAACAAGTCTTCAAATTATCATCTTTTTGAATCTCCCATCTTGCTCACACTTTCCATCGTTGACATCCAGTAATTTTTTGCCCTTATGTGGATCCTTTTAATTTTACTGTATCTTTTAGAGTTGGTATAACCTGGATGAAATACTTGCCATGATTAAGAGAGTTTCTACAGCAAAGGCCATCACAGAATCACAGGATGGATAAGGCTGAAAGGGCCCATAGTGGGTCATCCAGCCCAACCTCCCTGCTCAAGCAGGTTTAACCCAGAGCATGTGGTATAGAACTGTGTCCAGGCAGTTCTGGAGCATCTCCAGAGAGGAAAAACTCCACAACCTCTGGGCAACTGGTTCCCATGCACGATCACTGCACAGTAAAGTTCATCCTCCTGTTCAGGTGGAACTTCCTGTGCATCACTGTAATAATATCTGTACACCTGTGTATCTTGCTATTTAACATAAAAAAGAGGCAAAGAGGCAAGACATTAGTTAACTATCTATGGCTGAATAGTCTGAATTTGGAAATCACCACAATAGCCTCTTCTAGTATTTTACTTCAAAAGCTCCCATTAATGTGTAATGTAGTGTAAGTAGCAAGAATTACTTTTCGTAAGAAATACAAGACTCCTGTCTGAGTCAACTTCGGTCCAAACCAACATTTAACACTGTAAAAAATTGTCAGTTTCAGTAAAAGCAGCCCCATAATCACATCTGTAAAATCTGAATGGATAGTTTTTAACTCCTGTTGCATGAACTCTGTCCATGCATGCACAAAAGCACTGATAGGTCCATCAGTAATGTCAGCAGAGAACAGCATCCACACCTCCAATGGGTTTAGGATGAAACTACCCTGGACTGTAACAGCACAACATGGCCTATAAGACGAATGCATTTTCTCAGTGTACTATGTCTGCTAAACCCAGCAAATTCAGGAGTGAATACTTGCTTCCTAGCAAGTGGAGATCACCCTCTTCAAAGCTTTAATTGACTGGAATAACCCTAGATAAACTGCCTAACAGAGATGCAGAGGGTTATGAGTGATGCAGGGCAGATGACATGAGGTTGCAAAGACAAGCAAGTGTAACCAGTGAGGCAGAGCAGGCAAGCTGTGGCATTTGTGCCTGTTAGATCACACTTGGTGTTTCTGCCTGTTCAATCTGAACACACCTCATCAGTTATCTCATCTGCTGACACCTCCAATGACACCAGGATTCTAAGAGCAGGTGCCTCACAGGAATGCCCACAGATAGACTTTCTGTAAACTCTAATGTAGTCCCTGGGGCCTTGGTCTGCAGCAAAACCTTCTGGAGTCCATCTATGCACTTGTATGCACATACAAATAAAGATTGCCACTTGCTGCCTCTTTGGTTGCTCACATCTGCACTACAAGCATTTGTTAATGACCCAAGTACTAGCGAAAACCACTGCCTCACCAGGATTTGGGAAATTTCCAAAATTAGGGCCATTTTGCTCCCATTTTCTTTTTTTTTTTTTTTTTAAAAACTCTGCTTTTCACCTCTCAGTTATGCCTTCCCCACTAGAGTCCAATGCAAATGGATCCAAGCTACAACCATCCCCAGACCACCAGACAGCCCAAGTATATACTCCGCTAGATTCATAATATCTAGGCCCTGTTAAGCTTGGAAAGAGATTTATATTGGATTTTATTTTAGAACAGTATTATAAGCTGCTTCATCTACTGGCAAACAGGCATTTTTGCAACTAAGAACAGACCCCAAACCCCATTTTTGAAACTCAGCTGCTTGGGAGGAAACAACCAAGTTTTCTAGGATCTTTAAAAGGAACCTGGCCAGGAAACAAATCAGAATTGAGCTGGGACTAGCCAGGGTAAAGGTTGCTTATATCTGCAGATTACCCCTCTCTGCTTTTCTAATTCACTCACCATGCCTTATCTTTCCATTAATCTTTAATAAACCTTTTAGTTAATTCCCCAAACACATGCAATCTACATGACAGCAGGATACAGTGCAAAATCAGTCCATGGATACGAGGAAATAGGCAGCAGAGGAATCAAAAGGAGGAAAAACTTTCAGGATTAAAACTACCCAAACTGCACGTCAGTGGAAAATGATGAGCAACTGGGAGAAAACAGCAGTAAGGGGCAAAGCAGACAGGAAGGAGGGGCTTTTAAGGGCCTTAGTATTTATCTGACCACTGGATTTATTCTCTCAAGGGGGCCCCTCCTCTCTTTTCCACTCTGGACAAAAACAGGCAATCCAATTTCAAACTTGGAGCCTCTGAAACGTGGAAAACCCTCTCCATGCTGACAATGATATAGCTAGATTAAAAGGTAAATGTAATTTAACCGACCCCAGCAGAAATGGTAATTAAATTATATTGCCTCTAAATATGATAAGTTTGGGACTGGGGCCCTCAGGGGAAGAGAAGGTGTCTTGCAAACACAAACACAAAGAAACATGTTAAAGGAGAGTGCTAAATCAATGCATGAATTATGACTTCTACCCTCCTTCTCTACCCCAGGGTGCCTGATAAGCTGCTGATTGCTTCTAAAATATCTACTACCAATGTTAGGAACTGATTAAGCAGCTTACAAAGCACTGGGGGCTAATAGACAGGCCCACCAGGGAGACTGCAGCTCTGGAGTTAAGTAGCTCCCTTTTTCATGGCTTGATTATTAAAGATGAGATAGCAGAACATGCTGAAAAGATGTGGAAACAGTTTCAGACCTCAGGCAACTGTTCTTTTTATTTTATATATGGAATAATTTCTACCTTGTGATTTCACCAGCCAACAAAAACCATGTTTCCTGTTGTTCTGTAATCACCAGCTCTGAGGGGCATCTCAGCTACCTCAAGTTAATGTATCAATTGAACATCCAGAACTGACTATGCTACCCTTATCCTGCAAAAAGGGCAGCACTAGAGAAGGGAAACACAGGTGAAAGAATCTTAAAATACTGTTTTATACGTCACTGACAACAGCATTAGTGTGAACACAGAGATGCCCAGATCAGCCAGCACACCTCACCTCACTGCTTCCTCCACTGTGCATCTGAGCATTGCAGCACATTCACCTTAGATCCCCTAACCTCCCTTTTCAACTCTTTTGTCCAAATTTTTCTTGTTTAATCTATTATATAATAAAATTCTGCTGTTCAGGTTAACATACTTCAAGGTTCTTGCTTAGCTGAATCAATATCAATGCAAAGACAAATTCTGCTGTCACATTACCTCTTCCATGGTCACATCTGTCATGGTAACACTGCATGGCTCAGCTTTGGGTAGTGGACTGGCTGAGGTGTGGGGGGAAGGGGTGAGAGTTGGCTTCCCCCTGCCCACTAGGAACTTTACAAACTTCAAAATTCCTGAACAAATACTCTTTCAAGCAAAGAAATTAATACTTCTCGTCACCTGTAAGCTAAGACTTTAATGAGAATTTACTGAGCAGATGAAAAATTTCTCATAGCAAAGTTCTCTTTGCAGACTGCAGTTTTCTTTCATGGTCTCTTTCCATCCCTATTTGAACACTGATACTGTAGGCTTTCATCCCTAACCGATGCCACTGTTAACCCATTTTTATACTAAACTACAAACCACAGACACAACTTGGAAGTACAGGCATTTATGCTATGAATACCTACAAGGGAAATGTACAATTAGCTCTGAAGGCTAAGCTCCTTGCATGTAACAAGAACAAGCTCCATGTGAAACAGGTAGAATTAACCAAAGACACTCACCTGCTGAAGGTCTGCAAGAGAATAAAGATGGATTTGCTGAAGAAGATATTCTCTGGGAAAGATCCTGAAAAGAGAAAAACGGATAGGTGTCACACCTTTCTGACTGGGAAACTTGAAAGTTTCCTCTCCCCACCAAATAACCGCAGGACAGTGATGCCAGAGAGAAAGAATTATATCACCCACTAAGCACCAGCTATTTTTACAGTTTTCTGCATGTGCACAGGAGTCCCACAATAAGAATAATTTCTGTGCCAGTATCATTCTCTAATTGCCAGGTCATATATTGAGATATTATCAGCCGTTGAAAGCTCTTTCTGACTACAGACAATGTTTCTTTAAACAATTAATGCAGCAATAAAAACAAGTAACGCCAACTACACATGAGAAGTATTTCTTAGGGTCTGAGACAAGATTCCTTTAGAAGTATTTCTTATAGTCTGAGACAAGATTCCTGGTCTGCTACAAAGCTGTAACACTTAGTTTCAGATGTGATTTATGGTTTTGTAACTGAAATAACTATACTGGGGAAAAGGCCATGAAGATACTGTTCTTCCAACATAAAGTTGACTGATATCAATTTCCCTTTCCATACAGAAATATAGGTATTGGTATAGACTCTATAATGACTTACTTAAGAAAGCAGTATTTACCTTGCATAAGCCAAGGTCTCAGACATTGCTTATGTACTGACAGACCTGACAAGTAAAGCTAAATTACAGGAAACTGAACAGAGAAGAGATGCCCTAATTAGAGTGATTTGCACTAAAATGAAAAACTGAGTTAATATAACATCACAGAGAAAAAAAAAAGGACATTGGAACATAAAATGGATATTAACAAAAAAAGTTTATGAAAACATATATATCTGCTCTAAAGATGTCAGGAACAGAAAAAGTACATCTATCTTCATGTGCATGCACAGAGAAACAACAATCGGACCAGCTTTACTTTCCATCCTCACAAAACAAATACACCACCACACTCATGCCTCCTGGGGAGAGAAGATTACTCTTGCACATTACTCTTCCAAAAAAAAACCACCCAAACTACCAAGTATCTTAAGAAGTGAAACTATTTCCACTCTATGTTCTCTTTCAGAGCAGAAATTGTAAATCCAGTTCCTGAATCTCAATCACATTGTTTTAAGGCAATACAGAAACTCAAGTCTTTATATTATTAAATGCATGAACAAAGCTCTGGCAAAGACTGGTTTGTAATGGCAGAGCTGAATGGCAGTGAAGAGAGAGACCACTGCATATTTTCAAAAGCACCCCAAAGACAGTGAAAGGCTGATATGAATTTACATGATAATTTGATATGAGACTAGTGAGAAAGCACACAGTAGCTCAAAGAAGAGATTTTAGAAGCTGCAACAGCATAACCAGTTAAACCACAGATCAAGAGAACAAGACTACTAAATGCAATCTTTCCATAGGACATGGGTTCTAAGTAATAATCAAAACACCTCTGTTTCTGGTATTCTATTAGTTGTCTTAAGCAACAGCCTTATACTGATTGTTTTCAAAACTGTACTTACTCAAGGGACTAGCACTTCTCACTGCTGCTAAGGTGGACACTACAAATAACTCAATTCCTTTTGTACTTTTGAAAAAGTTTACTATTTATTGGGGTAGGAGGAGAGGAGTTTTGCAAGCAAGGCACTCACAACTACACACCACCCATCTTATGGCACTCTACAGCTCAGACAGAACTTTTAGAATAGATAGAATTTTAGAATAGATAGAACCCATCCTTCTCCCTTGATCACACAGGCAGGCAGTGAACAATTTTGCCAGAAACTGTGTTATCTGCTGATGCCCTTACAGCACTGCTAAGGAAAACAACTCACTAATGAAACACTTCCTTTTTCAGGAAATAGCCTGAATAGCCCATAATGCAAAACCTGTAAATGACTAGTATTGATGACTAACATCACATTCCCCTGCCTTCAAGGATGGCATTTTATTTCCTTATTTCCTGCAAGTTCTAACTCCTAGTAAAAAGTATGCAGGTCAAAAGCAAACTCATGATCAACCAAATTTCTTTGTCAGGCGAGTCTCAGCCAGCACAGGCCCCAGTGACAAATCTTATCCCTGTACCTGTCCCCTTCTTTAAAACATGCTAACTTGAAGCAATAGCTCTGCAGAGCTAGTATCCAACACACCTCCTCCCTTCCAAATCCATTTCCAGGAAAAAAAAGTAGGCATTGCCCTCTCAGTTTTACGCAAAACATGTATACACACGCACACACATATATCATCAGCACTCAAGTGAGGGGAGTGATTATTTCCATTGCTACAGAAACTGAGGCATAAAAAACGCCTCAGTAAGTAAGGCTGGTCCAGCTTCAGATTTGACTTTTATTGACTTGAAAAACTAAAACTGGTTCTCTGTGGTAGGTCACAGAGAAACAGCCAGGCAGCCAAAGTTCACAAATGTGACAGCATTTACAGAAGTCACGAAGCAACCAGGCCAGTCTATGCATAATTCCCAATAAATGCAGAGGCGCGAAACACTCCTTCAACATCTGCTCATACCATCAAAGGTGGAAACCATACAGCCCCATGGCTGTGAAACCCTGAATTTGCCTAAAAGGAGGCAGCTCAGCCCCCACTCATACAAATTAAGTGCTTTTACCACACCTGTGGCAAGCTGAGCAACTGCTTCAAAAACAGGTCTTGCTGTGCTGCATGTCTGCAATTAAGTTCTCCTCCAGAAAATTTCTATTAGTCCCATTTGGAAAGAAAAACATGAAGCTCAAGAGCTACCTGAAAGTAACTGGTGAATCCACCTCCCAGAAATGCGTCTGTTCATTGCTAGTTTTTGTCAGCCTCTAGTGCGTGGGGAACAATAACAGGCAACAAAATACCAAAACCAAACACATTTTTAAAAAAAAACTCATCCTAAAATGCAAGCAAATCAGTTGGGGCAGGAAATCCATACAGACCAAGTACTCCAGTGAGCAAGAAAATGACTGATGGCCGGTTTCCAAAAGTTTGCTTGCCTGCACAGGTTCTCTGAGCCTAATAAGGTCATGGCTTATGTAAAGTCCTTTTCAGTAGGAGGCACACAGGACTAATTCAGAGCCTCTTACTTCCCAACAGGGGACACCTCCTCTCATGTAACTAGTAGGAAAGTAGTGTCTGGGCTATCTCTGTCTCTCTGTCATCTACAACTGAAACTATACAAAGAAAACCAAAGTGAGAGTAGACAACAGCAGGCAAGATGGGGCTCACACAAACACCATGCCACAGCATTAGCATCCAGACAAAGCACTACAAGGCATCCAGAGCAACCTAAAATCACACTCATGTCCAAAAACCTCAGAGAAACCCAGAGCAGGCTAAGATAATGACACTTAGGAAAATTTAATTAGAAAATACGCATTTAGTTTCTGCATCAGGTTGCATCAAGAGCTTTGAGCATGCTTGGATTAATACACGACATTGAGACAAAAAGACCAAAACATGCTTGAATTTTACTTTTCCCTTAATATGAAGGTCCTTTATAAACACCAAATGGGAAATCTCTAATAAGTCATTTGAAAGCAAAATAAAAGATGTCAGTTTTGTAAATCTTTTGATTGATGTGCTACAACTAACTAGATTTTTTTTAAAGTTGGTCAATTAAAAGCATTCAATAAACAGTGGCCTTTCAGTCAAATCTTAACACAGAAAAGAATCTGGAGTGAACAGACAGAGGTCAAACACAAGATGTTAAGACTCATCACAATTAAAACTCGAACCTCTGCAGCTTCAGAATGTGACCTATGACCCTTAAGAGGCAAATGGTATCAAGGGCATGTCCCACTAAAAGCACCTCCTAATCTTCCACAGTTTGGAAACTCCCGGACCAGTTTCACCATTGATGAGTCACAGGACTGCCGTGCTGTAAACCCGGCTACCAGTCAGGATTTAGCCTGCAATGAACAAACCAAGTTCAATGCTAACCAGCCTCTAGCTTTGCCAGTTACTGCGAACAACGAAATCCAAAGTCCTATTGGTTAAAGGTCTCTACACTGCTTTATTGTTATGCCCTAGATATAAAGACAATCAATGCAAACAGAAAAAAAACCACATCATCCAAGACTTTTGATCCAACTAAAAGAAAGAAGTGAGCATTCTCATTTTCTGATTATTATTTTTTGCCTGATACTTTTTAATCTGAAGTACAACCTTCAGGCAAGACAGAAATTTCATGTGTTCTTTCTTGGATGATCTTATCAGGTAAGTATTTGCACAAACACAGGTTATCTTTTAGTGTCCTCCTGCAAACAGAACCACTGATAAGAGTTTGCTTTTTGCATTTGGATAAAGTGTGTAGTCATGGTGCTTTGTTAGCACTAAGTAATTGCTCTGCATTTAAAGCCTGTTTATCACCAGTTAGGTAATTTTTCTTCAATGGGTTAAATACCCTGACAGCTCTGCTAAAGCTACAACCAATTAATCTGCCTATGCCTGACACCATAACCAAAGTACAAACGTGATAAGCAGGGGAAACCTCTTCTTTTTACAGTGCAATCCAAAGAAATCAAGTTAGCGGGCAGGTGGGCACAACCAAGTCTCTTTTATACCAAAAAGTCTCTTAAAACCTAGGCTGTGAGGGGGGAAGGGAGGCGAAGCTGGCACCAGTGTTTCATGTGCCAGCCAGGAGTGTCTCGTTTGACCAGGTTGAGAACTGAGAACGGAATGACTGAGCTGTGACTCACAGGGGACGCAGATGACCCGGTCCAGCACAGCGCTGCGTTCAGCCTCCTCTCCACCCCTCTGCAGGGAGCTGCTACACCCACAGCTGGCACAGCACCAGGCTACCGAGTCTGCTTCCTCACCCAGCTCAGTTCATGGCCTGGCACTGCAACTTACGCCTTTGGAGCTACTGCACCACGCTGCAAATTAGAGCAGCAGAAGGCCAACACACGCTGATTATGGCCTTTCCCGTGTTTTTCTGGCCCTGAACAAGGTCCGGTCACTGCAGCCATGCACCAGGTGCAGCCACGTGTAGAGCAGACGGGCAGGACCTGTGTGCACTCTGATCTCACTGACAGCAGCTCCAGTCTTTCAGAGTTACTATTTGGTTCTAAAAGTAGAGAGGGGTATCGATGAATTGCTAGTTATCCCAAATATACGTGGCAAGGTAAATAATACTTCTTGCTAGGTTTTCTCTTGCAATTCAATTGATACGGACATTATTGATTTAAGGTAGAGAACAGCACCAGAGGTGAGGGGAAAAGGCAAGATTTTTTCCAGTGTTACTAATTCTTATAGTTTTATTCAGGCTTTTGATTTTGTATTTTCTTGGAAATCTTAACTCCTGGAAATTTGCTGTGAGAGAAGTACCTAAACATTCCAGCGAAAAAAAAGTTACTCAGAAAAGTGGGGCTTTGGGAAACTTAATGATTTTAAAGTCCAAAAAAAAAAAGAACTAATTTAAACCAAAACAAAACATTGCTTATTTATTTAGTTCTTGTGGCACTATACCAGATTTTTTTTTTTTTTAATTCTATGACTTTATGCAAAAAAGTGTTTGTGAATCATTTCACATTCATGAGGTATGAACACTTCTAGTTATGTTCTGGGAACAGTCACTCCCACATATTTTCAACCACACTAAGTACTAGATTTATTAGCAAGCATGTCCAGGTAAGGTATTATTTCATGTTGTTATGAAATTCCCCACAAGCATCCCTATGTTAAAACAGTTACTCTTATCACCCATCAGCAATCCTGAACCAGTTTATAAACTTCCTACTAAAATGCAGTACACCAACTCTCTCTCCTTTGTGGTTCCTTGAGCAAGGTTATGGTAACATTGTGAAAGACAATAATGACTACAGATCTAACTCAGGAATCAAGTACCACTGTTATTAAATGCAGAACGGAGAATTAGAGACCGTTTAATTTTGAAATAAAAATAGTTTAGATCCCCCAGTTAATTTAAAATTAAGAACAAGAAAACGATCTTTGCTTTTTTCAGGCACTCATCTTTGTCAACTTTGCTGCTGGATATTCTGATACAAAAACACAGGAATAAAAATGGCACAAGTCATATTTAACATGGTGTCCACATCTAACAGGAACTTGTTTTTTAAATCATTTTCAAACATTCAGCACAGTGTTTTTGTGTTTTTGAAAGCAATCTGATCTCAAAAGGTGAATGGAAATTACCACTGTGAAAGAGATGTAATATTCCTCATCTCTGTCAAGGAGATACAGGTGTGCCCCCTAGACCTTAAAACACATGAACTGAAAGACCCACCTGTCTTCTGGAAGACTTACCATGGAAAGCTCTGTCATATTCCTCAGCTGGATGCTTACATGCATTAGCTTGTGTTTCTGACCTTCCCTTGACATGAACAGACAGCAGCACTGCCTCCACCCTGGCTGCTCTAGCACACATCTCAATGGTTCAGCTGTTTGTTACCTCTAGTTGAAATGAAAGCTCAAATTCCACCTTAACACCATCCCTTCAGTTTTAGCCAAACACTTTTTAAGATGGTAATTTGCAAAGATCCTGCATGCATGGTTACTTCTTCCAAAAGAGGGAAGAGCTGAGGCGAAGAGGTGATGGTAGTCTGTTTGTATGAGCTCCATCAACAGGCAACTTTATTTCAGCTACTGCAATGACTACAGGCATGCAGGACCCAAACAATACAACAAATGGCTTGTGTATGCTTCTCAGCATTTATTTTCTCACCTTTCCTCCCTTTGGATTGTTGTTTGGTCTTAACACCGGTTCCTCTCAGGATATGTAGATACCATCTTTGAATGAGTTTCTCTCTCACCCTCTTCTCAACCACCCATGCAACAAATTTTCTTCTTCTGTTGGTCTTGCCATTATCTCAGAGCCCTGAAACCACATCCTTTCTGTTCCTTCCCTGCTCAAACTTTCTTTTTTTCTTTCTTTTTCTTTTTTCTTTTTTACTGCTTTCAGAACCTTTATCTTTGTTCTGCTTTGGAATTTTCCACTCCCCATATGGCCTAAACATTGTGAAGAAAATGGAGAGCATCCTTTGACAGCCTGGAGATGACTTAATGACCTTCTGTTGTCCTTGGTCTGAAAGATGACATAGCCCCAGCTTCACATACATGAGGTATTTGGAGGTATAGTGATTGCATTAGATCAATCAGGATTCCTGCGATGTGTTTAGACAGGTTCCCCAATTGCCACACAAATATTTTGAAAGTAATCTACTCCTGTGTCAGAAGCGTTATGTCTCAGGCCTCACTGTAGGAAGTGACAGGACTCTATTGTTCAGCAAAACTGAATCTGGGCTTGTTTCATCTCGTGCTGACAGACCAGCAGGCTCAGCCAGGACCACACATCTGCAGCACTGGAGGTGTACCTTTAACCTCCTGCTGCTATACAGGAAGACCAAACTAGAGCCTGCTAAGTGATGTATCCAGCACTGGAGATTTGCTGGGGTAAAACTTGCTGTTCTGGAGCTGACAGACAAATGGTATCAGACAGAAATGAGTAACAAGAGGGAAGCTTTTCCATATAGTTTCTCACCACCATTCAGATTTACTAACAGAACAAGGGCGCTACAACAAGCATTAATGCAGAGGGAAATGTGTTGCAAAACATTTACCTTGTCTCACTGCCATCCGTCTAAAGTACCTGGGCTAGCAGCACCTGAATTGCAAGTTTAGATGTACAGCTGAGAGAGCAGAGAGCCCAGAGGGCTCCCCAGATGGAGCTCCAAGGTTGGCCTAGGTTACCCTACCCTACAATAGATATGAAGGCATCTGAACACCATCCCAAAAATCATTCTGAAAGTTCCGTGACCTGAAGAATCTTCAATCATGACAAGAACAGAGCAAATCCAGAACAGAACTTGCATCATTCAGCACAATTTCATGGAAAACTCTCATTATTTAATGGACTCGGAGATTCTGTTTCCAGCCATCAAATTTATTGACACCATCTTGGTTTGTCTGGGCCATTCATCCGCCATCTGGAGGTGATGGTCAGATCTGTACAGCTCCACTTGCACTAATTCTGTGTTGGCTCTAGGCTTCAGTCCTGTATGCCTCTGCCTGAACAGCATCCACACGAGCAAGGCAACAAAAACAAGTAAGAACTTGTTCGGTAAAGACATTTGAGGCAAATGATATGTTGCATTACTGAGGTGGCAGTTACAGCTAACTACATCCCTTGTAAAACAGGGAGCTCAGCAACAGGCTGGGAATCTCATCTGGCTAATATCACAGGAAACACTGCTGATGCATGCCGGTGGAGGGCCTTATTTCACCTCCCAGCCAAGCCCATGTCCCTTATTTTTTTCCCCCTGCAAATATAGAAGCGTAGAATCCAGTGGAGCAATAGGTGAGAATAAATCACTATAAGTGACAAAGACTGTTTTTACTGTAAGCCTTCTAGCTACTTGAAGGATTTCTTCTGTCTTTTCCTTCCTTTTTTTCTTCCTTTCTTTCTACTTTGTCACTTGTTCAAGCTTCACAACATGATTTCAGTCCTGAGTTCCCTGCTAGATGCCAAGTTTCAAAGTTCTCAAAGTACCTATCTAGGCACCAAACCAAACATTATAAATAACATTTCCACATTTAAGCTAACTGGATCCTGAGCTAACCTGGTTTATAGCCATCTGGAATTCTTCAGAAAAAGTGACTGTAAGCATTGTAAACAGTTTTGTCTTCACAGAGGACACCAAGAGTTTCCAACGTCATTGCCATCTTCGTTTTGTAATCTGGGTTGAAGAGCAAGGTATAGATTTAAAGTAGATGATAATGCAAATAGTATTAATAAAAGAAACCTCAGAGTGATCTGCTTTTCCCTAATAAGGCAGGCTCTATCAGTGTCCCAGAGGCAGCAAGGTGCCAATACAATTAATCAGTCTGTTTTTAGTTCTCTGTAGACAGCAATATTAACAGTTTGTTTCAGTCTGTTTATATGGGTCTGACAGGTCTTCAAGATGCTGTGTTCACTTCTCTTGTGATTAATAGTTATTCACATACGAAGGTGAAGACCAAGCAGAAAAAGAATGTTTTTAGAGCAGGAGAGATAACTGGATTCTCTCTCTCCATCTTTCACTTTAAATTAAGAAACAGTACTAAATTTAGGAATGCTGTCTCACCATATTGTTTAAACTCCTCCTTTTCTTGCAACTTGCCCCTGTGATGAGCCAAAGGAAAATTTAAATCACATATTTTCTTTGTTTACTTTTCAGCTGTGCTCTATAAAGTAATCACATTGGTAGTGAACATCTGCACACTGGGATAGGAGATGAAGGCAGCATAGCCATTGGGAACATTTTGAGCAGGGGAAAAGAACTTCCTTCTTCTCATCTCTGCAAACCTCTTAGGGGACATCTGAGGGAACAACTGAGCACCAAAGTCACCTCAAGGGAGACTTCACAAACCAAGAAGGAGCTGGACTCTAAGGTGTGTATTGTGTATTCCTTAAGTGGCTTTTATATTTGTAGCAAGTCCTGTCAAACTGGAGATGCTTCCCTGGTACAAAACCAAACCCTTCTCAGGCTGGGGTCCTTCTCTCCACCACACAGCTTTAATTGGAGATGGTGTGAAGAAACTCTTAGATAAGAAAAAGGAGCATTAGGAGCATTGTTTCCCAGTTTCTCCTTCTACCCTCCTGAGCGTTTCATTTTGACACAGGAATTTTTTCTCTCTCCTCTCTGCTCCAAGAAGAGAGCATGCTCACATTTCTATGCTAAATTTTGCTAAATTCTCTCTTCTGTTTCCTTAGCAATTGTCATCTCTCCATTTTGGAGGCAGATTTTGGGTTGCTCCTCTTTTGTCCTGGTTTCTTCATTAACTCAATTTCCTGAGATTTCTTCTTTATTTGAAACTTCTCCTGGATTTCCCTCATCCCTTATTTTACCTCTAGTCAACTGACTGCTATGCTAGGCCTCCTCTGAGGCCTTTTACTGTCTTACCCAAGTCTGCTGAGTTCCTTGTCTCCTTCTGTCTATTTTAATAAGAGAATTACTTTTTTCAATACTAATCAGAAAGCATAATTTCCTTTCTGCTACTTTTACTGAACAACCTTCAAAAATCTTATTTTCCTTTTAGTTTTATTGAAGAGGATAACATATAAAATCAGCTCTGCAAGAAAATACCAACCTCTGGAATAAGAAAACCATCCTAATTTTTAAAATGCTGTAAGCTGCCGTAGAAAATAGGAGTTGTAGTAACATGCAAACACATATTAACCCACAGGGCATCTGACACAAGAACTCAGCAATGCTCTCCACAAACCATTTGCTGTATCCTTCTCCCATTTGTTCTAGGTAGGTCACCAAAGCAATGACATAGGTTATGTACCAAGCAGCAGACCAGCTCTCCTTACCTGCAATAAAGAAGCCTCCTCTCCCTTCCAAAGAATTCAGGTCCCTACAACACCGTGTTCAAAATACAGTCACTGATGTCGCCTGCTTCCTTGCCCTTTGGTAGCTTCCAATTTCAAAGCAGTGGTTTTCCTACTTGCAGTCTTGTCTTAAAAGCTGGGGTATACAATGCTTACAGATGCATCAGGCCAGCTTGCATGTACCCAGAGCCACTCACCTCACAGTATGGCACATGCAGAGACATCTCCCCACCACTTTTGGAGATCCACACCAAAAACTACTTGGACTTTTTAAGATCGCAACTGTGGCTTGACAGTTTTAAGAAAACTTTTTTAGCTTGTTAGAAAAATGCAGCAGCAGTGTAATGGACTAACATACAGCATTTCTAAAATGAAGTTCACCTTATATAAAACTCCTGCTTTCACCACATTGAGCAAACTCAATGTGAAACACCTTTTGCTGTGCTGTGACCATGTATTTGCCAATAAACAAATCATTCAGCACAGACATGGATACTGGCTGAGCAAGACACCAGCATAAATCATATGCTGGGTCACGTGCCAGGGGAGTACATCTGACAGCCTTTGGCTGAGGTCACATCACAGAGGAGAGCAAAAGTGCTAGAAAGGTGGTTGACTCTGGCCCCCCTCGTGCTTTGCCACACCATGAGGTGTTTCAGAGGTCCCAGCAGTGACTGCCTCACTGTGATACCATGGCAGAGAGCACAAGGTAGCAGATCCGACAGAAAATACGCACAGCCAGAAAGCCTGAGGAGGAGTAAAAGATGCTCACCACAATGTGTGATGCCCTGGGGCTAACAGCTGTCAAGAACAACTTCAGGTATTCAGACCCTATAAAATCATTTTCTTCAGCAGAGGATAACCCAGCTTCCCAGAGAAAGCAGATACACGCACATCTTTCTAAATGGGTAATGCCTTCAGAACCAGAGTGTGAGGAAAAACAAAACAGGCTGCAGGAGAGGCAACACACCAAGGCAGCTCCATCCTTGTGCTGTAGGTTGGCTGTGGTTCTTACCTTCTACGCAGATCTTCAGCCACTGCTGCTCTGCAGCTGAACAAGTAGGCTCGCAGAGATTTTAGCTGCTGTCTCAGGCGGACAACAGTTGCCAGAGGTTCAGCGTGATTGTACAACATCGGATTTTCCTGCTGGATATCAATTAATGGCTCTTCATAAACATATTCCAGGAACTCTTTGGCTTGCTTTGATACCTAAAAATAAAGCAGTTTAGTTAGGCTTTTCTCCCAACTCTTTTTAATCACACCTCCCCCTCTGTGATCTGTCAGCTATTCTATGCATCTGAAAACTTACTCTGTTACCAATTACAAATGGAGACAGAGTTGAGAGAGATCCAACTCTCTCTGCTTACAGCCATGTCAAACTTCATCAAGCCCTTCAAAATTGACTGTATGAGACAGCTACTTACCCAAAGTACAGTAATATCTGTGGTTACATATGCTTTTGCTGCAGAGTAACATAGCTTACCAGATTTTTTTAAAGTCTAAAATATGAATAAACAGTTTCTTCCCTGTTAATATTTTTTTGTTTGTTCACTGTTTTCTTTTTGGCAAAAAACAAGTTGCTGTGCTTTTAAAAATACGGATAAATAAAACTGAATCTTATTGGTATTACTCCCAAAGATGCATCTGCAAGAATATTTTCATGCATTTTTCATGATAGTGCCCTGTTTTATCTCCACCTGAAAAAGCTACTGTAATCTCAATAAATGAATGGGACTCTTGCTCCATTAGAAAAGATACTCCTGTTCCTTAAGTGAAAAGACCAAATTCCCTCTCATTCCTGATTTCTGCATTTTATCATAGCTGGAAAACAGAAGATGGGATTACATGAAATGAGCTGCAAATCACCTGAAACTTTGCTACAGAAATATTACTGGTTCCATGATTCAATTAGTCTTCCTGGACCTCTAAGTCAATGTTTACACTGAGACAATGGAGGGATGAGTTAGGCTAACAAAAGTAGAAAGGGCACACACACCACAGCCTCTTGAGATTCAGGAAGTTATTTCCCTTCTGGTGCTGTAGGTAAGAACAATACATATCCTTATAAATGGCACCACTTCCAAAACCAGCACGAGTAACTAGCTACTGACAGGGGAAGCTAGCCCCAGATGTAACCTTTTCACAACATTTAATACAAAGCTAAGAAATATGTCAAGGCCAGACTTCATACAAATAACTACACAGATAACAAGATGTGCAATTTTAAATACAGCAGACCATAACTCCACAGGCTTCCCAGTCCCTGAAACTGCATTAAATATCACAGTTATTTACATTAAACACTCCAGCAATTTTTTTCCTTAAATATGCTGCGTGTACAAGGAACTGTGCCATCTGAGTGGAATCAGAGCTAACGTTGCAACATGAGCAGGTTGGATTTTGTATAACAAAATTCTATAAACTCCAAACTTATTAAGTTTTTTAACACTAGCAATGTTGATACTTTATTATGCTTATTGCAGCGCATTAAAAAACTCAGTTAAACAACCTGCTTTTACAATCTTTAACCATCTGACTGCAGTATCTCAGCAATCCCCTGGCAACTTCCGTATCTATAGTAATCATTAGTCCTCTTCCACCAATTAGCAAATTAAAGCACATATTCCATGATTCCTTAGGAGGTGTGTGAATGCTTGGCACAGTGACTAGCTCCTCCCACCAGGAGGACCAGGTGCCCCGTCTGGGCACCTGGAGATAGTCTTTATCTCTTTGCTTCAAGCCTTTGTTGAAGTGATGGGCTCCTCATCCACTTGCCCTGCTGTCTTAGGAACTGGAGGACAGTTCCTGTCCAAACACTACACTCACACCTGTACCCTGTGCTGGGCACCTCTCCTGAGACATTAAGAGCACAGAAACAAGGAGATGCCACAACTGAGGTTCCCTGAGTGACTCTGCCATGTGCATGCACTATGGGGACCAAGTATTACTGTGCAGCACTCATGCTGCATGGTCTGAATGCAGCCTTTGAGGAGAGAGGAGCAAAGCAAACCTTTCCCTCCCCTTCCCAATACAAAGCACCCATGGAGTGCTGACTTCAGGAAAAGTAGCTCTGCCCAGCATCACTGGCTGACAGATAGGTGTCAGTCCACTGCATGGCTGACACAGGCACACACATCTTATAAAACATTAACTCACATTGCCAAACACAGCAGTGTTACAAGAGGCTGAAACACAGTCTTAAAATGGGAGGGGTCAGGCAGTCACTGCAATTCAATATTTTAATATACTTCCTAGCATACTCACAGTCCCCAGCTTTCCTGGGCAGTAAAACAATCCTATTAAATCAGCCAAAAGGAGTGAGAAGATGCGAAGAGCAACAGAGTTTCACCTTTAAATGTCATACAAGGATGGATGCTAACATTTCCAGATCTTTCCTTTCTAGAGCCTGCAAATTTACAGTTCAAAATTCGATTTACCATAAGTCAGTTTCTCTTGAAACATTTCTGGCACAGCGAGTTCATTTCCTACTGTGTTTGTCTGGCATTTTGTGCAGGCTAAAAACCACCTGAAACAAACTTCTTTGTGTGCAAACAGGGAAAACACTTAGCATTAGCAAAAGGAAGAGTGTTCACAGTCTCTTTTCTTTTGCCTTCACACAAATACATGAAAAACACAAGTATGAAAACAGTAGGAGGCATGGGGAAAAAGCAAACCTGGGGACTGAGCTGCAGCTTTGGTTCTGACGGAAGAAACATGTCTAACTGCTTAAGTCCTTTCAAAGAACTTCTACTGCAGACAAGAGGATTTCTCTTTTCCTACCCAGGTGCTACCAGATGTTAAATGCATTGTTGTTTTTCAGGACCCTGGATATGGGAAGAGATAGCTCTAGGGAGGTTTATTGTTTCTGATTTTCATGATTTGTCCTGCCAAAAGAAGACAAGAACCTCGCAATTTCCAAAGTTAATTGGTGCCACAGCTCATTTTACACCTGCTGCTCAGATGTTGAGCTCATGAAACATAAAAGAGAAAACATGCCCAGTTACACTGTAAAAGCTCATGTTCTATAGTAGCTTGCTTTACCAGAAACAGGACAGACTCCACAAACCCCTGAGGAGATGGGAAATAGGTGGCAGTGGAAAGGAGTGCAGGTTTGCAAACTCTTCATTCAATTTTGCTTCCAATTGGTGGACTGACAGACACATTTCAGACTGTGTAAAGCAAAGGAGATTTTGAATCCTGGAACCCTCTTTCAGTCCTGACCATCAAATGTGGTATGTGCTTATTTCCTGCAGGACCTCTTTGGGGTGTGCAGCCAGAAGTACAGCTAGGAGCATGCACCACTCTGCAGAAGCTCCACTTTCAGACAGTACTGAGCTACCTACAAGGGGCAGGGCTTATCTTCACCTTCCCTCCCTGCCTTAGTTCCTGCTCTAATAGTTCAGGATGATGCATTTTCCTACCTGAGGGGTGTATGCTTTTCTTAAATTCACCTCTCTGAGCACTTTCACACAAAGACAGGTAAAACAGCTGCAGAGAATTTGCTTGTGTTTCCAAGACACCTCATACCTGTTCTGTCTACAAAAAGTGAAAACCAAAATTTCTCACTATGACAATGAGATGACAATAGGTTAAGTTTTCAATGAATGCTTAAGCTTTAAAGTCCTGTTTCTTTTTGTGCCTCAGCTGCCTATACCACAGGAAACAGACTAGAGCATATTTTTTACACTGCAGGTTTAAAAACAGTTGATTTTCTTGGCAGTAATACTGACAGCTTGATATTAGATCTTTGCCTTACCATCCACTAGACCCATACCAGGTCTGCTTATACTACCATGTGCTAGGAACTTTAGTCCTTGGGAAAAGCATCAAAAAAAAGAACTTTTAAATATTCCTAACTTCTAGGCATGGGAGGGCTTTTTGTCTCCATACCTTGGAGCTTTGCAACTTTGAAGAATCTTGCATTTCACTGAGCAAGACTATTATTTTCCTGATGGCAGGCTCTGGGTACCTTTTAATAATCTCCCATCTGACAAATTTTCTTCAAGAGACCTGCTTTTCCTCTAATAGGGCATTTACTGGTTATTTTTTCCCTTTTCAAATAGCACATAATAATAATATTCGCAGACACAAAACATCAAACAGCCTCTCATAACAGTGGCTGCTAGGTCTGAAGCTCTAGCATGGTCTGGATTCCTTATGAGTTTGTTATTCCTTCAGCAGATACTGCCTGAGATGGCAAAACAACACTGTTACTGTGTTTGCTGGTATAATGCTTTGAGGCATGTAATCAGTGCCCCTATCTAGCAACCAGCCACCGAGGCAGCAGCAAAGAGCAGATTATAAAAGTTTTATAAAAGCTCTTGTGTGGCAAGTGAGCAACTGTAGAATTTTTTCATATTGTTACTTTCATCTGTCTGGTTCAATCAAGGGCTACAACAATGTCCTTCTAGTGTCCTCAAAAAGTTCATGCCAAGAGACAGGACGTACTGGGCCTCACAAACAGTGCATTTGGTAAGCCAGTTTCCTATAGGCATTTCCACAATTTAGCATCCATTGGCACTAAGCAGTGCCAATCCTTAGTCCCTGGTGGTCATGAAACAGGTACTCCTTAAGGGCCCAATAGCTGCAAGGATTAGAGTTAAAAGAGAGTTTGTTGTGTGCTACCTGTCCCTGTCCTTGAACAGCCAGATAAGCAATGATGAAAAAAAAAACCACCAAGAAAGAGAAGCATGGCTGCTCCTGTGGAGGAACACCTTAGATCTGGCCAAGGAAACTGTGATGAAAATATGTCTTGTTGAGCGAGTGTGGCTCATTTTGTCGAGCGACAAAGAAGACAGTACCAGCAGTCAATGCCTGCAACCTTTGGGCTGTTGTGTTTCTATCTAATTCAGTTCACTTGCTAGCCCTCCAGCCTGCAGGGAGATTACCTTGTATTTGGAAGTGTCCCAGTTATGAACCAGCCGTGCAGGGATAAGGAAGCTGTCATCCACATGGCAGGTGCTGCAGTAATACCATCCACTGTAGCTGCACACCTTGGCTTTCCCATTGGACAAACCTATGGAGCGCTGACAGCCTAGAGAAAAGAGAGGGGCAGAAATCTGGATTTGTACACCAAGCCAGAGATACACATTCAGGACAGAGTCAGAAAAGTATTCCTTCATTTGAGATCCTGTTAATATTTTATTTTACCCAAGAGACGTTTGTCATTACAAAAAAAAAGGAGAAATAAACATAATTTTTCTTGGACTAGCGCTGTAAAAGCACACACTAACTTGGGCCTCTGTGACAAAGAGTTCAGACAGCAGTCCAAAGATACTTAGCATTTCTCAAGAAACAAAGGCAGAAGACTTCCTTGTGAGACACTGGGCCTTAAAAGCCATGGCCATCTGAAAACCATGGCCTGAAGCTTAGACAGGCCACATTCTAATGTATGCTTGCTCCAGAGAGCTCCCATTTTCCCCACAACAGAATGGGCACTGTCTGCCTGCAGGAGTGCAAGCCAGCTCCCGCTGGCAGCCAGAAGGGACGCTGACTTGGCAGGTAAGACTCAGCCCCAGAATGAGCAGAGCCACGCAAACCACAGTCAGATCATGAATAATAACTGAGCAGCAGTCACACTGAGAATGAGTAGCTCTTGACTAGCAGTACTGACACAGCTCAGTTTCCAGCAGGGTTCGTTTTTTCCTTACGATTGCATTACTCTGTGTCTTACAAGGTCTGAGGTCTGCCTGACACTTTTTTCACAGCTAGATCCCTCGCCTCTTCCCATGCCCACATATGTGGAGTCCCTGGGGTAAAACAATGTATTCAAAAGCTGCTGCTTTAGTTGGAAAGAACCAATGCAGAGATCTCCTTCGCCTGACCACGCGTTTTCACAAAACACGTACCTAACACTTCTGTCTTTCAGTAGTGACTAAAATGAGCCAAAAAGTTCATATAATATTAGAGTGGATGGCTGAAGACAGACAGCACAGTCACATTAAACAATCTGCTCAGGAAATGAGGCTAAAAATGTTTGGGTAAAAGATACATCAAGATGTCTGTGGTTGATAACAACACCTCTAGACACAGAACACATGACAGCATTTCTGCTTTTCCTTCAAGTGCCAGTGTCCCCATATGACAATCAAGTTTCAGCCAGAGTACCAGAGCTCCACTCTGGCTTGTGCTGTATGTTCACATGGTCTCTGCTGCAGCTGGTTAGAAACACTGGAGTAGCAGAATCCTTGTACATCACTTTTACTGCAAAAACATTGGTTAAACAGTTTTTCAGGTAGAAGTCAACTGACCAATTGCTTTTGTCAATATAATTAATTTCGTTTAGTGTAATTACATGACTTGGCCAGCTGAGAAAGCATCTTTTCTCCCCAGCAGAAGTTACACTGATTTGAGGAAAGATTGCAGGTCAGCTACTCTAGGCATAAATTGAGCTCCTCCTTCCCCACATCAAATGATGTCACGATGCCCCCTCTGCTCTAATAAAAACCATTAGAATAACCTAACCAACACAATTAGTTCACTTCCTCTTCCACACTCCAGAGCCATTTGGCCACTGATTCTCTGCAATACATACTACCAAGTGAATCAGTATAGGACATGTCCTGTTTCCATCTCCCTCTTCCCCTGACTCTTTTTTTTTTTTTTTTTTGAAACGCGCAGTTCCTTGGAAAAAGTAAATACATAAACAGGTCAGTTGATATAAGAGATAATTATGTTCATGTCTTCTCCTTTACCATTCGTAAGACCAGAGCATAAGTAACAACGAAGTTCTAGTGGTAAAGCTGTGTCTGAATGCAAACAGCCTCCTAACTCAATGTCATTGAAACCTTATAAACATTCCCTACTAGCCAACACTTACTTACCTGGGGATGAGGATGCGAGAGGACACACTGATTTCACCTAACCACCACCATGCATCCCCGGCCATCCACTGGCTGCTACCTTGCTTTAATGCCCTATCTCCTGTCTGTTAGACTGAAGACAAGAATATGCTAAAGTCTAATTTGAACTGACAAAATTCTAAATTAAAACATTTGCAGTTGAGAATTCACCACTTTAAGGCATAATTGCTTGTAGCCTCCTATAGCCAGAAACTTATTCCACTCAATGGAGAGAGTTTTCTCAGGAGAGGAGTGACAAAGTACAGAAATACTGGGGGTCTTCTCTCTTCTTCCCTATGTCCAGCCTATAAGAACTGAAGTTCCTGGGGTGAGGAGCGTCTCGGCAAGCAATCTTGGATGCCCTTCATCTTCAGGAAGGATGGTTTTATGAAGAGTAGGAAGTGGGAGAAATTAATACCCAAGCAACAGGCATTGCTTTCTCCCTTATTACAACCCTTTCCTGAACCCACATTTGTTTCCTTGTTCCTCTTTACATCTCGTATTTTTCATTCTTCTTCATATCCTCAAGAATATACGTTCTGCAAACCTACATAACAGTTGTGTAGTTGGGGTTTGCTAGATGATAATGTGGCACTGGCATCCAGCTTACATTTTCCCCTACTTTACAAGCTTTGCTGTTTGAAAATCATCATCTTTTCCATTCCTCTCTGTTGTGATTCATAATGATGGCTATTTCTACAACCCTTTCAAATCAAGTTATCAAAGCAGTGATTTTCTTTGATGTTATGCAGTTCAAAGTGGTGTAGTGTGACAAACATATTTCTGTAGCATAGACCACTTATGCTACTTTGTTTTTTTAAGATGGAAAAAAAATAGATCAAGAATGAGAGAGAGAAAAGAGGAAGAAGGAATAGCCATTGGCTTAATGACCTTGGAAATCCTGCACCTGGGCATTCAGGCATATCAACTTGCCATGATGTTTACCAGAAGCAAAGCTAGTACTGATTCCTGGCTTGTAACTCTTGTTCATCTCTCCCAGCAGGACAATCAGATGTAGCCGACCACCTCCGAGATCGATAATACAATTCAACAAATATATTAGGGTTTGGGAAGGGACCATGTTTGCAGAGAAAACACTTAATTGCCTACATAACTAGAGAAAGCATCCTGCACAGGATGGGAGAAAAAAGCAGCACAACTTTCACCAAACCTCTCTCACCTATTCCTAATGCTCCCACAGAATATTATCTGTATAACATCTGTACAAAGGTCTGGCAAACCCGGAGCCTAATGCAAAGGGAACACTGCAATATTTGCTAGCACCTAAAATCATCCCTCCCTAAAGAATGTTAGAGAGCAAGCTACAGAGGGAAGAAGTGCAGCTATAAGGTATACTGTTAGCAAAGAGAGGGAAGGAATCATCCCAAACCTTTCATCATGGAAAATACAACAAAACAGCCTTGGAATCAAGGAAAGAAAATAGGGGTTAGAAAAAATAGCAGCAAGAAAGTGCTGTTGGGCACAGATGAATCTCTCTCAACAACATGTCTGTGAGCAGAGCAGGAGTATCAACATCAAGAGGCTCATGTCCAAGTGTGAAGCCTTCAGGAAGAAAGTAGTACAGAAGATGAGGTTAAAAAGTTGTAACTAAACTCTCCTTAACTTAAGGTGGTGGTCTAGTATGGAGGAGGAATCCACTGCACCTGAAAACAATTCCTCTTCTTTGAAGGACAGAAAACACCACTTCCAGGTTGCTTCATACTCCTGTCATCAAGGGAGACACACACAACTATCCTTTTTATCCAGATACCTTTCTCTTTAATCTTTTAGCAAGAAAAGACTGGAGTGGCTCCAGAGTGAAACACAGAAAGTGGAAGACCAAATTAGAATCAAGTACACAACTGTTTTCCTTATTCAATGAAGTTCCTTGCTCAGTAACAGGAAAAAGCAAGTCCCTTGTGATTGTGTGCCATAATTAAATCTGTGACAGATTAGCTTAGAAGCTAATTCATTTAGAAACAACATACAATACAAAGAAAAGAAAATGATCCACAGACTTCAAAAGGCTTTCAAGCCTGATAAAGGCATAAAGCAGACTAAGCAGAAGGAACACAGCAACAAATTTTCAGTATTAGATCAGACATACAACACTGCTCTATCAGCTCAGCACAAATAGAAATAAGGTGAGATTACTTCAGTTGCTTACTTTTATTCCTGTGCATCTATTCCAATTCAGTCCACCATGGGAAAACTCAAATTCCCAAGGAAGATACACTATCAACCCAACTGAGCTATCTCTTATGCCAACGAGGTTTGCATTACACTTTGTCCTTTTCCCACCTTTACTTTGCAGAGTAATTTTATTTCAAAGAAATAATTAAAAACGCATAAACCCCCAAGCTAAGTCTGACACACTACTCACCTTGCCTACACTTTCTGTGAGCTCTTCTGAACTTGAAAAAAAGAAAACAAAACCTTGACAGATAAAAGTAAAAAAAAAATTTCTGTGTTGAAACCATGTGGGTTTGTCCCTATCAAGTTATAATTACCTAAGCAACATATAAAACTCATATCATGTCAGCAATGCACACATCCCACTTTAATTATAAAATAGATCAGCTTCTCCAGAAATAAGGATAAGGGTTCACATGCCCCCAGCTGACTTCAAAGGATGGCCCAACTGTTCCAAGCCAATGGAAACCTCAACTCTCAGCTATAGCTCAGAACTAAGTACTAAAGTAACAGATCTTCCATCTTCCTTAGCACCACTTGAAGGTACAATGCACAGGCCTGTCCTTCCTGTCTTACACATTCCAGTTCAGCTGACTTTGCCTACCAGGGTAGGCTCGGTGGCTCTGGCCTGGGGAGACTGGACACTCCAGATAGTGACCCATGCCACCCTACTGGAGGTGTCTCACAGGCACCCAGCTTCAGAGCAGTTCTCTAAAGCACATGAGGTGAATCCCCAGGCACCCAGTCTTTCTTCCAATCAGCAAGGATTGCATTGGTATAGACATCCAGTATTTAGATGCCTAGGGGTAGGTGAAGTGAATAAAACCCTGTACAGCAGTCATGCTGAATGTAGAGCTGTGACTTTCTCTGAGAAGATAAACAATCAAGAAAAAGAAAAAAAACCCCACGCTGGAAACTCACATATGAGTGCACACACAACATTCTGCATGCCTGTATTGTACATGTCCTTTGTAGAAGACAGCATATAGGCATGCTGCAGCTTACACCTAAATTCTGCCTTCCCAGTAAAACTAATAGTAGTTAAGTCTGCAAATACAACACTAAAACTTAAAGTGTAAGCTTGCTTTCCACATACACAAGTCTAGTAACATTTCATCACTAAATGAGAACTAAAAATCCTAGCTGTGTCAAACAACAAGCAACAAAATTATACATTTGGAAACTAATTTTTTATGTGCTTCGATTTCCCCACTTGAGTTTCATCAGAAGACAGGTTCTTTTACCTTTAGTGACAAATTTTAAGAGGTGGCAAAATTACATTCTTCCCAAAGAATATGCTTTGAGGAAATTACAAAGAGCTTTGAAGACATGTTTTACACATTAGCTGTTGTTTGTGACCCTTTTAACACATGGCTAGTTTGCATTCTCCCATTGCACATTTTAAAATCCTTTCCCTGTGTCTGCAGGACAACAGTGCTGAGGGATAACACCATTACACCTCAGGTATTCTTTTCCCCATGCTCTTATAGGATTATTCTCTGCAGTATCTGGTGCTTTGCTGAGCCTCTGAAGTGCTCTCTGACAGAAGGAAATGGGATCTGCCATGGAATGACTTACTGGTAGGATTCAGTAATTCACCAGCTCTTTGGTCAGGAATGGGAACTGAACACACCCTCTGGGCCAGCTCTTGAAGCCTGCCTGCCAGCTAGAAGTACGGAGATAATGTAAGTGTAATTAATAGTAGCATTCCTATTTGTACAGTCGTTTACATTCATGCTTGGTTCTACATACTGAGAAGGCAGACCAGAGAACAGAGCAGGCCAAACATCTGTGTGATTAGAACAAACACTGGTGCCAGCACCCTCAGCCAGGTCGTTTAGCAAAATGAGTCTCTACTTAACCCAGTTTTCATTTCTGCTCTACAGTTAGTTTGAAGACCACTTACCCCTGCAGTGCTCACTCCTCGACTTACACTGAAGGCTACCTGGTTTGCCAAGTTTCATTTATTTGACACAGCATTAGCATACCTAGAAATAACCAGTCCTGATTCTGCCTGAATACACAATTGGTTTTTTATCTCCTTTTAACAGAAGGAACAACTGTGCAGTAACACAGTAATATGGGCATGGGTACATATTTTTGCCAATGCTATTTGGCTGAATTTCTTCTTGGTTGCACATCACTACCACAGCACTGCCTTGGGCACAAGAACAATCCAGATTTACACAGCCCAAGTACATATCAGAGACTAAAGATGTTGCAGAAGGCCACAGTGAGAAGATAAACCCTTCCCTACCAGTTTGCCTCTGCTTTGTTCTGTAATTTCTTTTCTATTGCCCCTGATTTGATCCACATGTAATAGTTTTGCAATAATACACTGCTTTGGCATGCGACAGAAGAGGGAGACCTTGCCAACACACACACAAATGCCCTAGCTTTGCAGCAGTGGACCCTAAAGCAGCCATTTTCTTTCAGTGTTTGTCCCTCAAGGCTGCACATCTGTAAGGACACTCTGATGTCAAACAAATGCACAGTGCACTTCACAGGATTTTTTCCAGAGCAGCATTGGGGGGGGCTCCCTGTGATGCTGGCTTCTGTGACACCTCTAAGATTCACACATCTTTGCTACCTCTTCTCCTCTGTCAAATTTTGCTAGAACAGTCAGTTAAGATTCAAATTTTATGGGGCAAGAGTAAAACTGAGCAAACAGAATTGGAACACAAGCTTTGCTTTCTTAGCAAACTTTATCAACAGACATGGCCCAAACCAACTCAGGAACCTGGTATAAACTGCAACTGCAGAAGAAGTGTTGTGCAGATACCTGCACCTTTCTGGGAAGGCAAGGCATTTAGTAGCAAAAGCTGGCTTCACTGATTTAAAAGTTGCTAGCCCAACAAATAAAGTTCTCTCTTGCACACAATTTATGAAGAACTTCTGGGTTCTCCGGAGAAGGACTGTGGAATTGTGGGGGTGGTCTATAAGTGTTGGAATTTTCAGGTCTGAAAAATACTTCCTTTTGTCCAGATGCAGCTTTTTTCCATTTTAACAAAGGTGAGACATTTAGACTAGTTTGGGTATTCTTTTCTTTGAACTCTATGATAAAAGACCCCTCAAGACTAGTTTCATACAACAAATGGACCAAAAACTTCCCCAGACAACCAAGAGCTCTTTGGGGGCCGTGGAACTCATACCTAGCACCCACAAGGCATAGCGAAGAACAAACAGCCTATGCTTACAGTAGAGACAGGTTCACACCCAGCAGAACTGAGCTCACAATAGTACAATAAATGAGCACAAGAACATACTGAAAACCTGGGAGTTGTTGACAGGGACAGATTAGAGCAATGGGGTCACCTTCCCCATACAGGCAGAAAAGGCTCCCTTCAAGGCTGCCAGGAGTTACATGTAGATTCATCAGCCAAGACAGTTGTACCAGCAGTTCCTCTTGCAGGGCTGAGACAAGGAAGTCAGTTTAACACCACTCGATTGCAAAGTGCACATCAGGGCACAGAACAGGCACTGAACTGATTGAGTACTTCTCCAAACTGCACTTCCAGGCAGCAGCAGGCCAACTCCAAACCAAATCCCATGAAGGAGATCTTGTTCTGTGAACGTGCCTGCCAAACCCCAGGAGGGTGAAGGACCCAATTTCTACCAGAAAAAGCTGATAGTGCTCACTGTCACTTCCTCCAGTCATGCCATCCTAGAACTGCACTGAAGAACTCATCTTATCAATAAAGATTAAATGGCCTCTGATCATGACTGATCACTGATAAGCAGGTTAAATTGACCCAAACATGTGGTGGCATCTTCTGATCTCTTTCCAAAATGAACTGTAATATGGCAAAGCACTGTGGCCCAGCAACCTCGTGTTTTGAAACACATAGGTCCACTGCAAATAAAGTGCTCCCTGCTACACAAATTCCAGTCACCCTTGTTTGGAAACACTCCCCCCACTCCTCCCAACAAGTCAGTGACCTTGTTAAAACATGGTGTATTTTCCAAATACTAACTTATACCACGTTTTTTTCTGCTCAGCTGGCTTAGAAATCCACTGCTAGGAGTGAAAGTTTTAGTTTTAAATTATTAGAAATAGGGCCTGAAAGTCACATACAAGACTAGAAGACTAAAGCCTAAAGTAAAGATACCTGAACAATAAAAATTTTACAGTGCAAAACATTCCTAGTCTCAAATACAGGGAAGGTAAAAAGCTTCTGAAGCCTTGGAAGAAAGAGATCAATTGAAATGAAACCAAGCACAAAACAAATACAGCACTTGGAAAAAGCACAATCCTAAAAGCCCTGGACAGGTAAGAACAATGGTTATTCGGAACTAAAATGTGACAAGAGTGCTGAAAATCTTCCAAAGGACTTTATGGTATTTTATTATTGTGCTGCATTTTCTAGGGTTTATCCTCTAGCATTTTTATTTCAGTGACATGTTACAAATAAGTGTTGGGTGTAATGACATTTCACTAAGTATTTGCTCAATTCAAGGATGCTTCTCAACTCTCTGTATTTGAGAAGGTTCAACTGTAAGTCTTTTTGAGACGCTGAACAGAGCTGACACGGCACATGAATATTTTGTTTTGTTTTTAAACCACACTTGCTGGCTTGCAAGCTATTATGAAATATTTTCTTTCCATTAACGGGAAAAAAAAAAAAAAAAATTTTATTTTTACTGCAGCAGGGACTGACTGCAGACCAAGGGACTGAGATAGAGCATGTTGCACTGGGCTGTCCCCCAGCTACACACATGATCACAGCACTGGGTGCAGAATGATTCCTTGAAAGACAACAGCTCTCCACCTGCTGCTTCATTTGACAGGGCTGCAAGCTCAGGAAGTAGCACATTTACTAACCATGGCTTCTCTGCACCTAGGGTTCAGCTCAGCCAGCCAAGTCATCCAAGCTCTAATAGCAGTATTTATCGTTTTGGCAAGTGAGAAGACATGGAGAAAGCGGGGAGGAAAAGACAGAAGGCACCCAGAAGAGGAGCAAGAAAAGCCACACGGACAAACGAAAGGGGGCAGAGCACATTTTCCAGAAGGCAGAAATTCCCACATCCATTAGGACTTGCTGTCTAAGTAACAAGAGTTCCTGGCAGACACAACTGACTTCTCTGGACAAAATGTGTTTTAATAAAGGACAGCAAGAAAGAAAACAAAAGGTGAAACAGAAGAAAGCCATCAAAAGGACAAGAGCTATGCAAAAACGGGAGGCAAGGGACATTTGTCTTCCCCATCTATGGAAAAGTGACGCCACATGATGAAGAAATAATGATAGTGAAAGGCACCTGGGGCTATTTGCTCTTTACAGACATCCAGGAGAACTCCTCCAGGAGAAATGTCTACCTTTCCCTAGAAGCTTTTCTCTAAGCCAAAAACATAAATAACGGCCACAAAATTAAAAGGGTTTATAAACTCCCTGCCTCTCCAGTGCTAATCAGTGGCCTGTTCATACATTTTTTCAAATAACAACAAATAACGCCCTGCCCTCTGCAGTAAAACAGAAGTGTGGAGAAAAGCTTTTGTATCTGCTGATCGAGCAAAAGACAACTTTTTTCAAACTGCCCTTCTGACTCCAGGGTATCAACAGTTTGTCCTCCCTGCCCCATGACTATATCTGACACCACCGCCCTGGCTTATATCACGAGTTGAAAAGTGCTAGTCAGACTCCAAGATAAACCTGTCAATAGCGAGGCACAGACATTCACATTCTTCCCTACCTGCTTGTGAATATCAGCTGTTTGTCTGGGACCAATTCCTTGGAAAGCTTTTACTGAGGGAGAAAAGGAAAGGGGGATGCAGAGAGCATTTCAAACAGGAAAAAAAAAGGGAGGGGAACCCCACAAAGACTGCAAAGAGAAAATAAATTTTAAAAAGCCTGTCCCCATCAGGTCCTCCCAGCAACCTTCTTTATCAGAGGTTCATTGTCAATCAATTAGCCAAGGCAGCAGGGGTCTGTAGGAAGGGGGGTAGCTCGAGAGACAATGGTCTGCCCTGTTGTATTACTATTTAATCGCTTTTCCTAAATAAATAAAGCAGCCCTGAGGTGCTGTCATGTCAAGGGAATTTATAACAAAAAAACCCTTCATTTTTCATTGGTCATTACTTTTCCTTCCCTCCCACCCCTGCAGGACTAGAGAGGGTTATTACTGTAGCCGTAAGTTCCATCTTTGTGTTGCTTGCCTTTGATTCCCACTCGGACTTTGCCACTTTCTGGCACTAATTTGTCAGGCTGAACAAAGGGGGGATTTGTACCTCCTGTAAGGTCTCAATTAGGAAAGGCTTCTGCTGTATTATGTGCCATTGGGACAGGACACAAAGACGGTAATTACAGGAATTTGCACTAAATGGCTGAAGAATTCACAGCAAAACTTTTCTTCCTCCCCCTTCCTCATCTTTCTCCAAGCTTACTCCTCCCAGCAGCCCTGGGGAAAACCGCTCTCAGTGCCTGCAAGCAGTAATTATCACCAGCAGGCCCCTCGGGTTAAACAGCAGCCCATGCCGGGAACGGCACAACTGCCCGCAGGGAGCAAGGAATAAGGAGAGAGGCTCAGCTTGACCATGTGCCTCCTCAGCACAAACTTTTCTGAGCCAAACAAGTTTCCTCAGCTTCTCCCAGTTACAACTAAAATAATTTCTTTCTTTGCACCATGGTAACAGCTCCGAGTCCCAGCCGGCTCTAAGGGTCTCAGGAGTGGCAAAGGACCCACTCCTACAGAAAGTGCTGTGAATCCCCATCCTCGGGGACAGAGAATCCCAGTGATCAGCTTCCCACAGACCCTCCACAACTCAAGAAGAGTTTCTCTGCACAAGAACATTTGTTCGGTTTGGCAGACTAAAAGGAGACCACAGGAGTACTGGGAATGCCTCAGGTGTATCAGGCAAAGACATCACGCAACCTGGTCAGAGCACCTTATTTTTGCAGGGAATACATGAGGGAGTGTAATCAGCCCATCTTTGGGAGAGAGAATCCACCCTTTCCCAGAGAAAAGTCTGCTCCCATACTACATAAAGCAAGACTAAAACCTGTTTCACATTGGAAACGTATTTTGTTGCCATCACAGGGCCTGACCCTATTTTAGAAGCCATTGAAAATATTCACTTGAAACTCTTCCAAACCTCAGTCCGAGAATGAAGCAAAATATAAAACACATTACATCAAATCATACAAACGTGGCTAAGAACAGAGCTGAATTCTGGCAGAAGCCCAAATACTGTGACCAAATCATTAACTGCAATGGTGGCAACTTTTCATGATGCTCCAAGCTGCCAGGTGGGTGCCATGCACTGTGAAGAGACGAGGAGAACTGCACAGGAATATGACCTGCAGGCGACTACCAGAGAAGGACAAATCCAACTGCACCCACAGTCAACACTGAGGGCAGTACAGTACTTCTAGGGCCCAGGTCTCCCCTGGAAGGGAATGAGGCCAGCCAGCAGGTCCTGGGCCCACAGAGATACTCCCCCAGAGTCATGTGTGGTTCCAGAGCAACATGAGAACTATATCCCAAAGCAGCACAGCGAGGAGGCAGGACCATCACAGCTCCCATAATACATGGGGAAAAGTCTCCAAATGAGCTGTTTCTGCTTGAGCTGACAATTTCTAAGTGAGTGTAACTAAAGCAAGTGAGAGACTATAGTTCAGGCATAAGGTGCCCAAATTTCCTCCACACAAGTGCCCCTGCTAAAGTACAACAACAGTGAACTGCATTCACACAAGTCCTCTCTATTTTCACTTCATTCCCAAACTGGATAAAAACATGATCGTGCCTATAGGACTAGAGTCAGACAACAAATGAATCAAACCCCTTTGATTCTGGACCTCCTTTACAGTGTCCTTTGAATCAAGAAAACAACTCGGCCACCTTGCAGGGCACCCCTGGCCCACATAGTGCTGTATATGTAGGATCTAATGTTTCAACACTCCTCATGAAAAGCAGATGGACCTCTAAGTACCCCACAGGTGTTTCTCCACATTTGACAGAGAAAAAGGCTAACTACAGCCACAGTGAGAGGCAGGGAACAGCTGTGCTACCAAAACACATACATGCTCTTTCAAGTGATTTTCTTTTCGGGGGGTGGGGTGGTCGGGGGGTGTGTAGGTGCAGATGCTGCAACCCAGCTGCTCACCTGCACACTTGAAGCTCTGAACTGTGAGCCCTCTCTCCACAGACAGTGTGGTCAGGATGCTCAGGAAGCTGGTGGTCACAGACTGGCGCTTGGTCTTTCTAAGATCATTTCCAAAGGGCCTATCTCCAGGTTTGTTCCTAAGCGTGACCTGTGGGTTTTGAGATAAACTTCGAGTAGCATTGGCTGCTGCTTTCAGTGCCTCCATCCACTCCTGGGCCCTCTGACGGGTCTCTGCGCGCAGGCGCAGCACATCTTGGGGAAAAATCACCTGAAAGCAAGAGTCACAGCCGTCCTGAGTATCTGTCTGCACCGACAGGCACACATCGACATTGTAGCTCAGCAGGGGATCTTCATCAAGCCTACCAGGCTGGAATGCCATGAGATAAGACCTGTTCAAGACAAAAGTAAATGCTTTCCAGTTATTCTGGACAGTTAACCTGTAAAGAGTCCCTGATTTCAGAATATTTTGGTACTCTTTAGCGTTTCCAGTCAAATTCATGGATAGGAAGAGTTCCATAGGCTTCTCTAATAATCCATTAGTTTGAGAAAGGTCACTGTTATTTTCAGGCTTTGGCACATTCTCCAGTTTCTCCTGCTGTCCTGTAAAAGCAGGCAGAGAAGCACGCACTGCTTCCCAAAGTTTCTGTCCCCAGTCCAAAGTCTCCCACGAGGACTCTGCCTTCAGTTGTAGCTGTGAGCTGTCTGACAGGACAGTGTCCACCACCTTGGTTTCAATGCCACCACTAACAGTGACCCTTTGAAAACGCATGAGTGGGTACATGGTGGGAAGAGTCTGGTTTCCACTGCTGTCCAAGCAATACAAGTACAGTTTGTACTGGGAGAGCTCAGCATAACAGGTTTGCCAGTAGCTGTCATTGTCTCTTCTAACTTCCAAGTACCCCTTCTTCAGAAGATTTGGGAACACTGTCTTGTGCTCTGGAGGAAAAAAAAATATTAGAATATTCTGATTATTTTTTTTTAATTGTCTCAAATTACTACATCATTCTGGCTTCTACATCTATCCTACCCATAAACAGCGTATCTGAGGATAGGATCACAGAGAGAATCTTCACCTAATAGGTTATAACTATCAAACACAGGCACTAACTCTGCATTTGAGCCATCAAGAATACAGTCCTTTTTTACTCAGAGGTACTAAAATACCTTCTAAAAAGGGAGCAAAGAACTAGAGGGACAGAGAAACAAAGCAATTTTCCTGAGATATCCAGGACAACAATAGCAGAGTAACAAAACACTCCAAGTCTCCCAGAACCTAGTCCAGAAGTGGACAATACTATCAAGTAATCTATTGCCAGCAAAAATAGATTTTGACCGTGAGAAACATATACAAATTAAAACACCTTACCCTCTTCTTTCTTCCTCCTTCCCAGGCTCAACTTCATGTTTTCACACACACCACCTCTGCCTCCCCCATCTTATGCAGCTCAGAGGGAAAGGGAATGTGGTATCTGGGCAGCCCCTCTCTGCTGCTCCTTCCTTCTCACCCCTTTCCCCTGCTCCAGCAGTCCTCTCCAAGGGCTGCAGTCCTTCAGGTTGAACACACCCCTGCATGAGCTCTCCATGGCCACAGTTCCTTCAGGAAATCTCCACTTTCTCCATGACGAGGCCCCCCATGGGCCTGCCCGGAGATCCTGCTCCACCACGTTCTCCCCATAGGCTGTAGCACTTCCTCATCCCCCGGCCCTCAGCTGCTCCTGACACAGGTGCAAGTGCAGTGCCCTTGCTGAGATGTGTTAAGCCAAAGAGGCCCCACCTGTGGCCAATGGGCACAGCTGTGTCCTGTGGAGGGGCTGCTGGAAGGGGCTGAACAGCCCTGCTGCCAGCACCTGGCACCTGGACTGACCTGGCCAATGCAGCACTGTGCCCAACACGGCAGTTTCTCACCACATTCCAGCACAGCCTGGGACCAGAGTATTTTGTACAGCTCTGTTTACCCCAGAGTTTTGCTGATTTATGAGAACTGGGTTCAGGAGCAGCAGAAAGGACCAAAAATGAAAAGAGGCTGCCCAGAGGGATTCAAACACATACACCTGAGCGTCTCAGCACTTCAGATGCTTTGGAGCAGACCATTTCACAAACCCCTACCCAAGGCAAAGCTGAAGGGAATCTTCTTCATCCATGGAAAACCAGCCATATACAAGTCTCTCCAAGCACTAAAGTGATGCAAATTTAAACGGTATTACCTAAACCATTTGAGTTTTAAAAAAAGGTTTCCATGCAAAATTTGTTCCAGTCTGATTTGCACCACTTCAGCCAACACAGGCAAGATTCATATTTTCACTTTGAGCTAGGCATGTGGCTCTAGGCAATTTCTGTTGGTCCCTGTATATAAATTCAGAGGCATTCACTGTTACACTGTAATACCAACTGTAATGCTTGGCACCCCAAAAACAACCCAGGCCTGAGCAACAAACTCTTACTCCCATTTGAGTTTTACTTTGCCCTTCCAGTAAGGGTACCTGTGCTGGGTTTTGACTTACAGTGACAGAATTAGCAGACACAAGTAAAGGTTTCTGCCTCCAATTGTCTGTCTCCCTTGGAGTCTGCTACTCCTGGCACAAGAGCAAGGTAGCCATCTGGAAACAGCTCCTCATCTGTTGCCCAGCATTATTAGGTCACAACAAAATCAGCATCAATTGACCTTAACACACAGCATTACAGACCACAGCAATACAAGAGCTGGTCTAGATTTCCACCCTGGGGCTGACAGCCTTTGAAACGGGGATAGATGGAGGCATAAAACATTTTCAGCATCTCAGCTTAACCAGTTACACTCGTATTAACAGGCAACACACTAACAAGCTTTAGCCATCACCTCTGAGTATACTGAGGATGTCTGTAACACAGAGCTAAGAGAACAGAAACATCTAGACTGGATGAAGCTTGGAAACAAATCCAGGCCTGTATAGAAACTACATGCCTGTCTGTACAGGGCTTCCCAGCTAATACAGCCAAGATTGCTGGCCAAACTGCTCTCACCACTGCGGGCTAAGGGGTGTGTCTGTCTGTCCTCCCAGAGCGCAAGGACAGGCAGGGACTCTTGAGTTTTTGAGGAGCTTAGTTACTGTCCAGGGGCTTCTCATACCAACTGGGGCAACCCTGGGCTGTAACCTTCATTCTGAGAAGGTGCTCCTGCCTTTGGCTGGAAGTATTCCTGTAGCTAGTTCTCAGTTTCTTCTATGGGCAGGAGAAAGAATCAGAATAGCAGCAGTGTAAAAGCTTTTGCAAGCTCTTCAGCAAAGACCAACTTTTAGGAATTTATAAGGATTAAGTAGTCAAGCTCCAGTTAAACTTAATGAACATACATGAAAATTAATTGTTTGATGTTGGTATGGAAATCTCAAGTGGGTTAAAAACGGGAGAAGGATGTTACCTTGCAGCCACTAACAAAAAGGAGGCACTTGGGTTTCACCTTGATAGCTCAGCCTCAGCTTCCCCATTCACCCACATACTCACAATGGAGCCTGCTTTTAACACCATGCTCAAAGCACTCCATCTACAGAGATTTCCTGCAGATATGGCTAAAACCGTAAAAACAATTTTAAAAATTGCTATTTTGGCACTAGGTCTAAAAAGGTCAGTGTAACTATACCTTGCGTATCAATAAACTACTCAAGAGTATTTCAGCTAAATATGAAAACTGAAAACCTAATCTATAACCCAGAACAGCAGAGAAAAAGCACACTTTGATAGCCAAGATGGATAGATATGCACACACATGGACGCACTAAAAGAGAACCAATTTTGTTCACTGTACATCTCTGGCCCTGACATTCATTAGTATTTCTGCACTAACTCAAAAGCCATTAATTTCTCTGAAACCCACACTAATCCCTTTGTAGTGCAGATAATGGACAGCCATTCTAGAGTCATCTTCCCTTTCTATTAACCCAATCAGGGAGGCAGCACTTCTGCAGCTCCAACTGCAATCTCTCTCGCTTCCATCAAGTACAGATGACTGTTCAAGCTTCTCCATAATAAGACAACTCATAACCTTCCCCAGCTACCCCTCCTTCATCCACACACAGGTTTGCTTGTCTTTTGTTGAGTTAGAGAAAAGCTATCTCTCCCCGTCTTTCACAGAGGCACCCCCCTCTCCCTCCTTCACCCCACTCCTTCCCTTCAAGCTCTGTAAAATTGGCTCCAATGGCTCTCAAACTGGGACAGAACCAGCAGCCACCTTGATTAACATTCAAATGCCTTGTATTGTTTAGGTCAGGGCAATAGATGCTGGCAGAGACGGGTTGAATCTATATGCTGCACATACACATCTTAGAGCTCTGCTCCTTTATCTCCTCCACATACACTGTGCCAGATAATACCTTTTTACTCAGAGAGCAAATGGTTCCATCTCTCTATCCACCTTCCAAACAGAAACTGCATCTCTTTTCCTCCTTATGGAGACAGGCAGAGTACATTGAAGAAGAGTAAAAAAAAGAAATAATCACAGTAAATGGCCTACATCTGAGCCATTTGGAGTTATAATTTCAAGGAAAGAGGTGGAAGAAAGCAGAGGAAAACAAAGAGAGACTCAGCAGCTGGGGACAGAGTAATATCTTCCTCAGCATCTCTCCTCTCCCTTGGGAATTACCCACTCATCCTAGGTAGGAATCCTGCACACAGCACTGAAACCAGGACAGCCTAGCAGCCACCTACCACTTGCCACATTTGGAGCAGATGGTGCAACTGCTGGAGACAGAGACCAAATGTTGTATCAGCGTGTCCGGAAGATACACACTCCAGAACAACTGACTGTACTTTTATCTCAGTTGGCATGGCAGGAAAGCTTCCTCTGTTTTCCACCACTGAAGTATTTCTCGTAACGGTCATTCCAAGTAACTTGGAAAAGAGCAGAAGCAGAGATGCCTAGTTTGTGAGGAGTTTGCATCTTGAGGGGGCACTCCTCTCTGAATGCTCTAATGCTAAGTAAGTGATGAGTATAAATTACAGAGTTTTTGTCCGTAGTTTTCATCTCGGATTTTCACAAAACTGAGCATCTTTACAAAACATGTTTGGGACCTAAAATGCTCTCAAATTGGGTTGGGCTAGTCACCTTCTTGGCAGGATTTGCTAGGTCAGGGACAAACTATGCTTCAGATCCACAATGTCCACTATCTTCCTACTTAAAAATACAGTCTCTTCTTCCCACCTGGGTCTGCAGATATGTATCCTTCAGTTTGTCAGTGTGCAGGTGCTCAACACAGTGACAGCTCCAGAATTCCCCAAGCTCACAGGCACAGCAGATAAACAAAACAGCTACCTGGAAAAAGTACTGTAGCACCCACACTGTCAGGAGTGGCAGTGTTTGAATGATAACATTCACATGACCATCAAGCCATGCTGTGTTTTAAAAATCCAAGCCAAGCTTCACTGTGTATTACAGAAGCAGTATTCTCTCTCTGTTTGCCAGGCCACATGCCCAGAAATACAAGAGCCTGCCTAGAATTTGCTTACAACTTCTGTCTTTGCTAGCTCTGCTTCCCACTTGTGCCCCATAGCACAAACAGGGTTTATTTCTAGCACATGAGCTCTTTCACCAGCAGGCCTAAGACACTGCCCCAAAAGGCACAGCTTCTTTTGAGCACATGGAAAGGAATCAGTGTCATTTCATTTGTATTACGGTCTAGTGGTAGAAGCGGCAGTGCTGGGTTAACAGCTCGAGCAGATAATCTTAAAGGTTTTTTCCAACCTAAATGATTCTATGATTCTATAAAAGTGCAAGCACCAGGAACAGATGAGCCCACAGAAATGGATATACTATGACGGTAAAGAAAACAAAAAGTGAAGAGTTCATCTCTGCAGTAACCGGGACAGCTGGGGAGGACTGGGAGACCTCTGCAGGCTCCAGAGGGAAGTCCTTTACAGCAGCGAGGACTGACAGGAGTTGCTGAAGGTCCTCTCAGTACCTCACAGCATTAATTTAATTTGGACTAAAACCCTGAGAAGGATATCTTCTAAGGATGCGCCGTGACCCCTTCAACAACTGCAGCAGGTTTTAGCCACCCTCCAAATACATTCTTCAGTCTTTTCCGGAGAATAATTAGTAGCCACAGATACACAAGTGCAAAATCTACTTTCTTGCTTTTGCGCCTCTCTTTTCAGCTCAGCTCACAGTAGCAGCAAACTCTTTGGGAGGCTCTCTTGTAAACACAGAGGGAAGAAATAGGATGGCTACCTTGTAAAACCTGCACAGCAGCTGAACAGAACAGGTAAAGGAAACAGGTTAAAAAAACACAGAAGCTCTCCTTCCTCAAAGAAGGCACCCCTGCCTTCCAATATTCCATACAGAAAGGCTCTTGGAGAAGTGGGTCCATGGGAATTTCCTATCACAGAATCACAGATTAAGCTTAAAACACTATCAAGGACATGTACAGACCTTCAATGGCTACACTTTAATGGAGTTTCTGTGGGCATATAAAGTTGTTACACATCAAGTCAAACCCAGGAGATGCCCAGGACACAGCTGACAAAACCGAAGAGCTGTCTCCAGACTTGTGAGTGTATTTCTGTTCTGCATCCTTTCCACAGAAAGGGTATAGAACAGAGACCCCACTCTGCAAGAAGCAATGTATCTCCCTAAGCAAAAATGACAGTGGGTATATTTGCCTTTGTCAACCAAGAATACCCTTCTTTGGGATACAGCAACTATCTCACAATGTAACACAATAACCTACATGTTTGTACTTATATATACACTTAG
Organism: Sitta carolinensis; assembly: GCA_032173965.1. NCBI lineage: Eukaryota > Metazoa > Chordata > Aves > Passeriformes > Sittidae > Sitta > Sitta carolinensis. The sequence continues at coordinate 26,438,352 of CM063288.1, forward strand.
TTACATATACATACTTACATGTTATATGTATTTATACACACACGCATCTCCCCAAACACAAACACTTAGGCATCTGCTTTCTGTGTTCCAGTATAGCTGACTTACCTGGAAAACCCAACACAAAAAGTTTGTTTTAACCCTAAACAGGCCAGCTATAACTGCAGTCAAGCCACCATATGCGTACATGCACCCTTTCAAAATCCCTTGATTGTTAGTTAAACCCTGCCTTTATTTATATTATAAAAATCTATCTGCAGCACTGGCTGCTGTTCTTCTCCATAAGTGCCTGCTCCATTTCTGGTATCTACAAAATAAACCATGGAGATGGAGACACTGGGTCAGTGTTTCCAAAGCCCTGAGCAGAACCTCTTCCAGTGCAGTGCTTGAGAAAGGAAAAGGAAAGAATTACTTGCTGAAACACCACTTCATATGGCTCACTGGAGATGCCTGCCTCAATCTGACACTTCCTGTGCCCCACACAAAGCTGGCAGGGATGCCTTAATATTGACAAATTGAGTGCTTTAGTTTCTGTGAATTGTTTATGGACTGAAGAGTCAGCATTATTTAAAGAAAGAGAGCAGAGATCTCAGGCCTTACAGTAAATCTCTGTATGCCCTCTTTTTAATGGCCATTCTTTCACTTCAAGAAAACTGCTTTTGTTTGGATTTGCCATTCTCTCAATAGCTTTAGCATTCAAAGCTCTTCTTAAGTTTGGGAAAAGCATTCAAGGAAAAGATCAGAAATACACAGCAAATACATTATTTTTTCCTGAGTCAAACTGAATAGAAGCAAAAATAAAACAAGCTTAGGCTTTTAAACCATAAAAAGAACTGAAATCAAGGTAAGTTTAAAAAATAATCCTTAGGCAGGCAAACACATAGAGCCACATCAAAAACAAAGAGCCATACTGATTTCTCTCTCTTAAGAGTTACCTCACAGTTGGGTTTTGAGTGTATTTTTTGTGGTTTTTAACATTCAGCTCCTCTTTTAAGACAAATTTTAAAACCAAATAGGAAAATCCTCATATAAACATAAACAAAGCACCAGCACAAACCTGTGTTTCCTTGGATGTCCTCTCCCTTGGTTAATGCCAAGTAGGAAAGCAGAGCACAGTTATTGTCCTGACCAGGTGCAGGTGGCTGCTGCAGGGATGTGCCTGTGAAGACCACTCTCCAGTTGACATGGCTGATATCAGAGCGGGACCTGTTGTGACCTGGTTTGAACATGGAGGCTTCCTCGTTCTGCACCAGGATGTCATTCACTGAGCGAGGCCTATCTCTCCGCCGCTGGCAGATCTTGAAGATATTAAAAGCTGTGGTCTCCCCTTCCCCTGTCCAAGCAAGGTTGTCAGCAGCTGTTCCCCTCTGCACCATGCGTTGGTCTTTGGCAGGGAACACTGTCTGAGCTTTGGTTTCCAAGAGGCCATTTTTGCAGTGATCCCAGATGAGGCTACTTTTGGCCAAGGAGGCAACGTTCCTCAGGTTCCTGCTCTCTGTTATCTGATCAAATACCTCATGCCCAACCAGTTCGGGGACCTCCTGTACACCATACACCTCAGAGGGCTGCACAATCTTTTCAAGCTTAGTATCAAAACTATTGAAAAAGTCTTCAGTCACTTCCAAGGCAGGGCTGATGTCATCCACTTCAAGAGCTTCCATATCCTGTGCTGCTGAGGGCTCCAGGCCTTGCGATGAGTTAAGAAGATATCACATCAATATGGAGCTAAAGACCCGCTTCACATCTGTCTTTGGCACACCCTTAACTTAGACATGGAGGACAAACACAGTCACCAACCCCGACCCATAGTGGCAGGAAGTAACCAACTCAATTTGTCTTCAGAGGGAAGAGCTAACACCCGCTGACCAAGTGGGCTATGGTCCCTGCGTGAAACAAGCTCATAGTCATGAAGAGTACCTGTAAAGAAAAGCAAAACATAACAATCAGTAAGAGTCTATTCCCAGGTAACTATGTATAATCACACCACTTCTTTCACAATCATAATCCCCTTCATTTAACTTTCTCCTTCAATTGGCACCAATATTATTGTGTATGAAGAAACCCTTTGTGGTTTCTGCTGTTCACTCTGTATGAACTCTATGTATAATCACTTTTTGAACTGAAAGCTGCAGAGAGATCAGGATGGGGCACCAGATGAGAGGAAATCAAAGTGATACCATTTGTTAGCCAAGCTTTAGAAAGCTGCACTGAGAGGTAGCCACCTAAGTAATTCTTCATAGAGTTTCCCTTAGGGCTCTAAGAAAAAGTTGATAAACTACAGGGTCATAAAATAGGCCAACCAGCCTCAAATAGTTTGCCTTTTTGCAAATAGTTTTGCCTTTTTAAGACTGCTTGAACTTGCAATTTTATGGAGACCAACATGAGTTTTACAGTGGCTACCTTGCCTACCTGTCTGCATGAAGAGAACTGTGCATTTGCCAAAAAAAGCAATGCCATGAGGCTGCTGCAGAGCACTGCACACTTTCCTTCTAGAATATCACTGTGAACTCAAGTGAAACCATGTTGCTACCTAGCCCCAGAGACAATGCATCCTACCAGCAAAACAAGATATACCATATCCTGCACTGTTGCAAATCTGCAAACGGGGCAAAACGTAAATCTGTTTTAACGGGGCAAAACGTAGGACCAGCAAGGAGCTTTAAAGTTAGAACTATTGAGAGCTGTATTGACCACCTGAACTTATACCTGTGAGGAGGAAGGAAGGAAAGTTTCTACTCCTTGTGGTGCAGTAAGGGGGTGTCCCATTGCTGACTCCTCCCACACCAAGTCTGCTGCTGTCTAACTTCTCAGTCTCGAAGCTCCATCAGCAGTGCTGCCATGCTGAAGGGAAATGCACAGTAGGTATGTTTAAACTGGGGTAACCTGTCAAATGTCTGCGAGTTCTTGGGGCCTGGAGACTGGCATTATTACTGGCAGGAGAAGAGCCCTCAAGAGTCCTAAGACAAATCACAGTACCCAGAGCCTGTACATACAAAACACCTTAAAGCCAGAGTTTTGAACACATCAGCTCAAGTTCTAGAAGCAGTAAAGCTGCATTAGCTCAGAGCTCTGCCTAGATTAATATGCTCTTAACAAAACTAATTAGCTGGGCTGGGATGATAATTAGCAGATTATTAGCTTGTAAATACTGCTGAAGTGCTACCAGGACACATAAAGATATACGCTTAGCAGGAAAAAACATCTATTAAACTGCATCAAAACCAGGTAACACTTCTATTTAAGGTGGGTTTGTTTTTTTAATCCAGAACAGTCTATTAGCCTAACTTCTATTAGGAAAGCTGCTCAAATAGGCACCCTTTACTGTAGCAAGCCAGAGGGAGAGAGGAAGGTGGCTAGCAACCCCCCGAGAAGGGGGTGCGGAATTCTGTAGCACAAAACAATCTCCTCCACAATCCCCCAGTGGCTTCCTCCCACCCCTGCTTCAGTTGCAGCCAGCCATGACACAGTTGTGCTCAAAAGCAGCAGCTCACCCTCCTCCTAGTAGATCTGCCATTCAGACTATGACGTCCACAAAGACAAACTAAAAAACTTTCAAAAGGAATAGCTAATCATATACACAACATTGGAACATCAAGCCTTTACGCTGAGATCTTTCTCCCCTTAACTCATTGCAAGGATTCATTTTGCTAGTCTCATAGTAAACCAGGGTAAGATCAGCTTCAATTATGTGAACATAGAGCAAGACACTGAAGAGACAAAACCACAACCAGAGGGCTGAACAAAGAGACCTGGAGTTATTTCAAATCAGAACACTATGGGAGCAGACTCTTCGCAAAGCTGTACAATTGTGCCAGTTGACAGCAGAGGGAAATTAAGTCATTCTGGACACATCTGCTTTACCAGCTTAATGCATCATGGAGTTTGCTCTTGAAGCTCATTCTTGCCAGCAGCCCCAGTACCCCTGGTACCACAGGGCTTGGGAGCTCGAGGAACAGCCAAAGGAACATAATGTAGCACAACCTGCCCACTTATTCTACGCCCTTCTGTAGCACATTTTTACAGCAAGAATTGTATCAAAACTAGCACCAACATAATCATAGGCCTGCAGTGAAGGCTACAGCCTGGTCCATTCAAAAATGGTGTCTCAGGGAGATTGGCAGAGAATGCATCCTTGCAATCCCTCTTGCAATTGGAGTGGCAATCACTCCAGAAGGGCTTGTGACATGCCACTGCAGCATTCTAGCAACAGCAGATACAATGTTGGTCTGTTCTTCATTTTAAGTCACTAGGAAAGGTGGAAAGCAAGGGATAAAAATTGATACTTACATTTAACAAGTTCATTTTTAAATGCTGGAGGCTTCAAGTGGCTGAAGGTTTCTCTGGATCCTGTGAGACTGGAGCTATCCAGTACCACCCAGCCAAGCGTGGTGATGCCGAACTACAAACTGACCTCATATCCAGCAGGATGCTGAATCACATGGTCATGAGAAGATGACAGGCCCCTGTATCACATGGCTAACAAACTGCAGCATTCATACCTTCCCAACTAGTCTGTTTGCCCTGCTCAATAAAGATGTGTAAGGTGACATGGGTGGTGGCAGGCTCATCCTTTCCTACACCACCAAAAGAGTTGTGCCAGTAATTCCCACTAGCACTGGGATCCTCCAATTACATATCCTCTATAAATGCAATTGGGCGCTTTCTGACAGTGGCAAGTAACAAAAATTTAATATAGATGTCTGCATGGATTTGGTGCCAAATGAAAGCAAACTCTTACATGACAGTAAACAATTTCATCAGAATCTCCTCCAGGAGGGAAAGCAGTAAAAATCACTTCCTTCATGAGAAGGGTAGAAAAAGGCAAACAATGGGATAAGTTAAACTCATTTTAAGTTACTATAAAATGTATTGCTTTATGTGTTGCTTTATGCATTCTTTCTTGAAATACCTTAATTTTTCCAAAGACATTCAGTCTAAGGCAGTGAATATGAGAGGAAGAAAGAATCATCAGCCCAAACTATTACAGATTGATGAAGCTATGGGCAACTATAAGCTTGGATTTGTGCTTATCCAGGCCCCTGGAAACGAGTCTTAGTGAAAACAGGATAAAGGAACATGCTGAATTGTACTCAGCAAAAACTGCTGGACACAGGGATTGCAGCAGCTGAAAACAGTTTTCTGTATATCTGCCCAGCATGAACATGCAGCAGTCAGATAATTAATGTGCACTTACAACAGGAGTAGTTTTCACTATCACAAGTTTATAGTGGCCCTCTCACTCACAGGGATGAGGTAAACAGCTGGTCATAGCACACAAGACACTGAAATTCAGTTTACTAAAGATTACCTCCCTTGGAGAAGCCACATGGATTTAACTTGGGTGACAGCACAGTCTGACAGCAGAGAAATTTCATTCATGAATGAAAAATGCCAAGGAACATACACTGGAAAATATAATTTAATTTCTTGATACATTTTCTGCATCCTCGTGGATCATGGAAAATATACAAGCATTGCATGGCAAAATTTAAAAGGCACAGAAAATGCTGTGAAGCAGAGAGGAAAAGCAGAAAGGAAAAATAAGAGACCTCACACAACGTGATAAGCAATCTTATCAGAGGTCTCAGAGGTCTTCCTACCTCTATTCCAGATAATGGAGATGCTTAACACAACAAGTGATACCCAACAGAAAACACAGACTTCCCCTTTTCGCTGGTATTTGGAGAGATAATTAGAAAGGAACTATGATGTTCAGGAGGAAACGCATAAATTACAGGAGCTCTCAGTCAGTAAAAGGTAGCAAAAGACAGGTAATATTAAAAGTCCCTCAAGTCTCATTGATTCTTAATGACTCTTGGGCTCAAATTCCTGGCAAAGATTAGGGTTTCTGAGAATTTTATCTCAAGAGCACAAGAGGAGTTTTACAAGCTACCTGTACACAAACAGAGAGCAGGGGTGCCTCAGGCAGCGGGAGCCTGCCCTATCCCCTTCTTAACACACTGGAACCTTCTGTGGGAACCAGCTCTGCTTATCTCACACTCCATTACAACTGGGGGCTGAAACTCCAAGGCCAAGAAGGAAAACAGAGAGATTCTTTTGGCTGGGTAACAATTGGGTAGCAGAGCAAATTCAAGGAGCCTAGACACTTTTATTTCTGTTATGCTGTAGGCCTGGACCACTACAGTCCAGTTTATGGGCTATGTGTTGCTCAGACAAACCTGGTCTGAACAACAGGTCATCTGAAGAAGAGGTGGGTGCACTGCCTCTTTGAATACAAACCAGGGCTGGCACAGCTAAGTACTTACTGAGCTTTTTTACCTGTCTGTCTGAGCAACCTCAGCCTGCGACCTGAATGTCTTCCAGCAGTACCTCAAACAATCACAACCTACAGGTTTTGCTGCTACAAGGATTTCTGACCTGCTCTGGAGGTCACATCAGACAAGTATTGCCCTGAATCTAAACAGGACACAATAAGGCCAATGACAGTCCTTGAAAAACAGGCTCTGCTGTGCAGAATCCCTGAAAAAAGCTATGAAACTGATGACTTAGGTACTACCTACTAGTTAAGAAGCTGAGCTGTGTTTGTCAGGTGGGCACACCTGAGAGGACAGAAGAGAGAACAAGGATGCACAGATGGCTGTCTCACACACACAGCCTTTACCACTGCCCATGCAGTTCTGCACATCACTGGCAAAGAGCTTGCACAAGGAGCTGAAGAGTCCTACAAGAGTCCTGGTTCAAGACACATCCCCTCGAGTGGTTATGAGCCCCAGGCAATAGAGAGCCCAGTTCTCTGAGCAGCAATGGAAGGCTGCACTCCTGCTTGCATGTCACATTCATCTTGGAGAGGCAACTAATAAGGAGGAATTTTGAAAGGGACAACTGCATAGAGCGAGCATCAGCTGGGACACTGTCCCTATGCAAACTATCACATTCTCTTGGATCCTGGCTGTATTTTGTTCCCATGGCACAAGGCAAGCCTTTTCTCAAGTGATTCTAAAACCCCAGATGACCTACTGCTGTGTACATCAAGTGAGACAGAGCACACAAGCTTGTTAGATTCACCATTTCAATGGCTGGAGGAAATTTACTGTGCCTCACAAAGAGAAAACTACAAGAAACTTTTCATATACAGGGAACCAGAGTTTCAAAAGGTTGCCGTATGACAGTCCATGGTTGGTTCAACATCACCTGGGCAATTGTCTTTAGATCACATTTTAAAGCCCCTCTCCAAAGGCCTCTTTCCCTGACAGACAAACTGAGAAATTTATTGCTTAAATTTTTCAGGCTATCCCAACTTTAAAATGTCTCATAAAAATATCTTTTGACTGATATTACTGCACAAACCCACTGGCAATACTCAGGAAAAACAAAAAAGAAACTGGAGAAAGAGACTCCCTAGTCAGGAATGCTTGGCTATAGGGTTAAGAGAGGTTAGTTGAAGGTAAGCATAATCCTTTCCGTGTTGCAAACCTACCTGTTTGCCAGTCTCATTGCCTTTAAGGGTGAAATTAACTGCCAACATTTATCTTAATGAAGAAGAGCTCCCACATCCTGTCTGCTAGACCCAGGGAGAGGCAAACAGCAGGAACAGCTGCAATTAACTTGAGGCCTAATTACAGTCAAGCTAAAAGACAGTGGTGTTCTCTTCTACTCTACACAAAACAAAACGAAAATAACTGCAAAAAGATGAACTGAAGAAAGAAGCGAAACCAGGTAGGAAGAAAAATGCCATGTTCTGTGATGGGTAGCAGACCCCGTGTTCTGTGAGGGGAATCAAGGACACATGAGTCTGGCTCTGTGAAACACAGATTTTCCTCAGCTGCTGATCTTACCCAGTGCCTCTAACAAGGAAGCTTCCCAGGCATCTTCCCAGTGTGGAGAACTAACACATCACATCTCTAGAACAGCTCATCCAGTGATGAGCACAAGCAATGCACAACGAACAGTGCTTACAGTATACATTATCTTTAAATGTCATTTGGAAACTGTGATTAAAACACAAGAAACACTAAGCTACAAAGAGCACAACAGCTTGCACTAGAACAAAGCAGGGCCAGAGGCTGAGGAGCATCCACCCAGGAGTGGAGGAAGACAGCCCACCAGAAGGACTTCTTTTCCAGAATCTGACTGCTGGACAGCTCTCCCAAGATCTTTATCACTGACTCGTTTGCCTTGCAGTCATCTGACACATCCCTCCTGGCTGAGGAGCACCACCAAGGACTGAAGGGCTGTGTCACTTCCTGGGGATGAATAACCATTTAAACTCTCAGCAACTGGACTGGGATGAAGGATGAAGGACTTTAACACGGAAAGGGACAAAAAGCCGAGCAGACTGACCACAGGGGAGCAGCTGGTGGTGACACGAAGCTCAGGCTGCAGCCGGCCAAACCCATCAGCATGTGGGCACTTTCTTAGGTTACATCAGACTGAAACCCAGACCACCCCCTCTACATGCTGCCTGGTGGCTGCCTGACCTCACAAAATCCACAGGGACAAAAAGAACAAAGCAATACAGTGATTTGGCCCAAGTCTTGGATCTGTCGTCTTAAACACACCTGTAGCCTCAAATAATAACCCAAGGGAGTGAATGATTTCTGTGCTTATATTCCAGTTTTGTCTGAAGTTGTATAACTTGGATTTTACTTGTTGTCTTTGTCTGCAAGAACATTGCCTGTTCTGCCAGGCACAAAACAGCACAAAACAGCTTGTCACCTCTTACATTCAGCATACAGTACAGAAATCGTCAGGGAACAGGGTATCCAAGAGGGCTGATACAAACTTCTCCAGTACAAGAGGAAACATGATTGAACTAGACAAGCAGGAAACAATAAACAACATGACTCAGTCTAATACCTCTAATTGTATCTGCCTCTATGGGCAGCTTGGTTCCTGCTAGGATGTGGAGCTACTTTCTACATGTCAGGTGAAAGAAAACTTCTCTTTAAAAGAAATAAACATTTCTTCTTAATGCAAACTAAATTTTTATAAGTATCTCCTCACTCCACATTTTCTAGGATTAGGTTGAAGAGGAAACACACCAAGTCCTTAAATGCCTGACTTTTTATTTTTTTAGAGATCAGAAACTAAGACATTTTCAATTTGCTGTTATTGAGCTGTGAACAGAAGTATAAAAAACACAGCTAACAGCTTGGATTGCCCAGAGGCCCAAAAGAAGATAAGAAACACACCATATCCCAGAAGAACACAGGAAACCATTTCTTCCCTGAGATCCTGGCACAGCTGTAAGAAAACACGGCTGACATCCTAATCTGTACTGTACAGCTTTCTGAGTAGCCCTGATCTGCAGCTGCAGCTAACTCCTCTCTCCAACTGTGGTAGCCAAAGAATCAGCTGGGACAGTACAAGCCATTCTATAGTGAGACCTGGATTTCCTGAAACTGTTAGTGGTTGCATGCTGACGTTGAGGGAAATACAGTGCTTAATCACAACCTCATTTCAGAACTCAAACTAAGCTTTTGTCTTGTTTTTCAAACAGCCAGTACCACAGTGCTTTGTTAACATAAATTGGCAGGAGAAGGAAAACAAGCAACGATCCATATAATGCTGAAGTTCGGCAACCTACCACAGCAACCCAAATGCTCGGGTCCTGGCAGCCCTGCTACAACAGCTGACCCTGCAGGATGGTTGTAACCTTAGGCACCATACAGAGTTATGTGAGTACCCACCACAAATGCTCGCTCTTTTCCAAACTGAACTATATTTTCATTACAGAAAATCCTAGCAGAAGCCCTGTAGAAACCTCAAGGCATCTGATGATTCGAAATGCTAACAAAAACCTGACTTCACTCTGATAAGGTCCTGTAGGAACAATATATCTAACTACCATAGACTGATAAGAACTTTCATTCCATTGTACGGTACACTGTTTCACAGTTTAGATTTTTGATTTAAGTCTCAAATTTAATCCATTAATTTTGAATAAATAAGACAAGATGAAAACTACTGTTGCTTAAGGTGTATGAGCACTGGACCAATTAAGGCTCAGATGCTTTCTTATTCTTACTGTGACTTTTTGTAGTCAGTTAGTAGGTATGCAGCGCTGAAAGTGAGATTTGTCTGTAAAGCTTTGCGGGATGAGGTCCATTTGTGCATATTTGCAGAATAGGTCAGGAGCAAGTCATGACACAAACGTACACTCGAGTTTCTTCCTTTACCTCACCTCGCACTGCCAGTGACCCCAGCACTTCTGCTGACAGTCCAGCTAGCACACATTCATTCCCACATAACACAGACTCTTTAGTCAGGCCTATTTGATTCCAGAAGGTGTAACTCCACAGGCTGTGTCTGGGCGCCTGCTCCCTAAAAGAAGCAATTTTACTGCAAAGTAAGAAGACCACGGCATTACGTCACACTCTGGGCCATTAAAATAGAATGGGATGTCAGCACCCTGTGCCTGCACCCAGTCTGACTCAAGGAGTACCCAAATTTCTGCTGAGAACGTGAGCCGGGTGGGGAAAACGAAAGCACGGGGCCTTTTTATGCAGAGGGGAACATGTCCTTCCAGACGAGCACATGACTACAGGCGTGCTTGTGCTATAAATGCGAACGCGGCCGCGCCCGGGCCCTCGCACACATCCCCGTACGCTCGGGCGGACAGGCAGCGCGGCGAAGGCTGCGGGAAACCCGGCCCGGCCGCCCGCCCCGGAGGGGCCGGGGAGCGTCGCAGCCCCTCCGGCCCCGCCCCGCCCGCGGACCGAAGGGAGGATGGATTTACCTGCGCCCGGGCCGCGCTGCGCCCGCGCTCCGGGAGGGGCCCGCGCTGCCCCTGCCCGGCGCCGAGCGGCCGCTCCCGCCGCCGCGTCCTGCCGCAAAGCCGTCCCGGCCGCCGCGGGAAACGGCTCCGCGCACGAAGGTTCCTGCCGCCGCCAGCGCCGCGCCCGGCCCTGCGCCAGCCCGCCGAGCGGCCACCGCCGCCCGGCCCGGCAACTCGCCGCTCTCGCTTCCCTTAAAAATGCAGTACTAGGAAAACCACAGGTTTTCCTGTATAAACATCAAGGGTAACGTTGTGGCTTTCTAAGTTTAAAGCAGGCGAGATTCTCAGGGAACTGGAGCTTGATTTCAGGAGAGATGGGAAACGCAAAATCTAACTGTCCCGAGTGCGAGCTCGCTTACCTAGGCGCGAAGGCAGCAGAGAGCTGCGTGGTGCATGAATCCGTATAGCCACAGGGCAGCAAAAGGATCTCTAGCAGAACCTGTTATCCAAGGAAAACAAAGAGTTACAAAACAATTACAAATGGCTTGTTTCAGGTAGCATGGCAACCCACCAGGCAATACTTGTCCTGTAAAAATAACCTCAGGGCAAGAAATAGCCACGTCTGGATTAGGGGTGCACCTGAATTTTGACATCCCGTGTACATAGGGATGTCATGCTCTCACTAGCACCGTGCACGGGTCTAAGTGCGGGGGTGAGGTGGAGTCTCACTGGTTGTGCCGCAGGGGACTCGGTGGTGCTGTGCTCAGACAGGTGCTGAAGCGGAATCATAAGATGTGGTGCTGAACTGAACCATGAAGCGGATTCACAATCCACAGCAAAAGGCAGGTGTTAGGTCAACTTCCACCAGTAGTTTTTCGTCTCACACATCAACCATTTAGTGTACGCTGCAAAATGCAACTGGCACAATTAAGGAAGTAGTATTTCTATGGGTTATCTCATTTCAGCGACATCAAAGATAAATGAGAGCCTTTGGCACACAAAATACCAGTTAATCTGGCTGAAAATTAATCTTTGCCTTCATAAATAACATATTACTAGACCACCATACATTCCAAGCCCTGCTCCCAAAGATGAATGGCTTCTTCACTGGGTTGATTGACCTTTTTTATTCCAATTCAGCTGTATCCACCTAGATCCCACAAAGGACAAGGCAGTATCATTACGTGCTATGTTATTTATTGTCATCCAGCCTTTTCTCAAATTGTGCTCAGACATTTATCTCTCTGGCTCCTCAGAAGGAAAGAGACTATCTAGGACTACTGCATCTGACAATGCTTCAGAACTTTGCCTCTCTCTTCCAGTTACAAACTAAAAGTTTCCTTTCATGCCCAATCAAATTGTACACAGGGTGTGCTAGTCCATTACCTGTGGGGACACAGCTGTCGGGGGAGAAAAGCAGGCAATGTGTGACGTAAAATATCTTTCTCTTCTTTGCTTCTGATTCCTCTAGTCAGCTTCTCTCTATTAAGAGATTTTTCTTCCTGCAGTCTGTGTACCAATGGAGAGAGGAAAAAAGACCAAATAATTATCAACATTATCTTTCAAAGCTGCAGAAAAACACTCTCGGTTTTGAAGAAATAGGAACATTTGAATTTGTTGGTTGTTATTACTATACATATCTTTCAGAAAGCAAGCTTCAGATTTTGCAGTTTTGTTTAAGCATATCACTGTCCCCCAACATGAAATCACAAGCTGTTTCCAGTAAGACATACTAGTTAAAGACGTAGTTGTGGCTATCTATCAGAACCTTCCACAGCTTGACTTCCAGCTTTGTCCTTGTTGCTCACTAACCATCAACATATGGCCCAACACTGAACTGTGCATGGAGCCATATGGTGGTTATCTATTATGAGTAAAAAAATTATACATTATTTGTCCATAAGACAAGGGAAATAATCTTCCTGCTACGTGGAATTTTTTTCGTCAGTTTCAACACTGTGTTGAAATAGGGAAAAAATGTCTCTCATTAGTAATACTAAAAACTTAATTTAGCTGCTTTCTTTGTGGGACAGTTTGCAGGGCCAAGTGCTCCTTTCAGTCTGAACATCTTCCATGAGTACTCCAGAATCATCTTTCAAAGACCAGATCACTGTATGTGCATTCCTAAGTTTGGCTCCTGTTGACAAGAATCCAAACCTCCTTCTCAAAAAACTCTCAACAACCCTCTGGGCACACCCTTTGCTGGCATATTGTGGAAGAAGCAATGCCCTTTTATTGTGGCCATTGACCAACATGACAGCTCATGCCAGTCTTCTACTGCCTCTGAAAAAGTGGCCTTTTTTCACACGTTTTAATTACTGACTCCCTACATAGAAGCTATTTCCTCACAGAAAGGCCATTAACTGGAGCATTCAGCATAAGATGAAGCCTTTCTGATAATTGTTGCTTGAGTTCATGTTTGTGAAAATAAATATCATCAGATGATTAAATTAAACACCACAGCCAGCCCGGCTATACTATTTTCACTTATCATGCAGAAGGGGAGATCAAAGAGAACGGCTCAGGTAGAATTATCCCAACTCTTCCAAGTTTGGCTGATAGCTACCCATTGAACTCACTAATTAGCTTCCTGCTTGGGGTGTGCAGCACGAAATTAACCCTCCCAAAATTGGGTGGTCTAGCCATTTTCATGCTCTGTAAACAACAGCATGCAGAAGGATGAGTGTCCCAACTCCTCTGTATAGTAAAGCAGCAGCTCTGCCTGATTCTGATTTTGGGGGCTATTGATTGGGCCTCTGTCCTCTTAGGAATTTTGTGTGGGCGTGAGGAGAGCTGTGCCTGGGGAACATGAGGAAAGGCTGAAGGCACCTCAATCCTGCGGGGTTTCTGCCTCCCAGATCTTCCCTTCCCTTCCCTTCTGGTGAGCAGCCATGCCCGTCTCTGCGCTCCTGCACGGCTCTCACAATCCCCCTGGCAGGGGGCTGCTTAAATCGGGACGTGGTTTCCGAGATGGAGTTTCGCCCAGCACTTGCCTGCTTTGCTTCCTTGGGCCCTGGGGGGCAGGAGAAGAGCGAAGCAGTGGCAGCGTAGTCTGTTCCCACTGCGAGCCCGCTGTCCTCCCGCGAGCACACACACCCACACAACCAGAAAGCTCTGCTATTCTTCTGCTAATGGGATTGGCACCGCTTAAAGCAGTCTGCGAGGGTATTGTCTGCAGCCACAGCAAGAGAAACATTATTCAAAGGCTATTCAGGCCCCAAAAGAAGCGGCAGAGCAGAGTAATTATCGAAGACTCTCCATTAACGAGGGCATCTTTGCTCTTTGTCTGTGTTGGTTTAATAAGGGCCACTAATGGGGCCGGGGGAGGGGCGCACTAATGCTTCTAAACAAACCTCCTTCCCTTCCCCACCCCCGCACTGTGAGGAGAGCTGCCTTTATGAGCAGTGACAGCCGGGCTGGGAGTTACCATATTGCAGAGTGACCTTCGGGAAAACTTAGTGTGAACCCAGCCGCGTTCAGCCCTATCCCCGCCGAGCCGCTTGGAGCATCATTTGGGTAGCTGTTCTCTTTTTAGCCTTTCCATATTTCCCGATGCTTGCCAGACCCTTTTGTACACCCCCTGCCCGACCTCTCTCATGTCATCTTGTGACCCTTCATGGCTGGACACGACGGCACTGAGTGGCAGTAATGAGGGACGACAGTGCAGATTAAGTTCTCGCAGCAAAACCTGGGGCTGCTGTCCATTATCCAGCAGCTGTGACTGGGAGATGCTGCTGGGAAGGCACGACTGGAGCAGCCTCCCCTTCCCAGAGAAGGCAGGCTGGGATTTAGCATGGGCCAATGTCTCCTACCCTCTGGATGTGGGCACTTCTTTGGTGATGAAGAGATGGACTGAAGCAAAAGCATCAACCTCTATCCTGACATTCTTCAGAGCCACTCTCGGGACCATGGAGCTAAAGTTCTTCTGAAGGCTCCTAAACTGTCCCCATCTTCAACCACCAGCTGGGCCAGCCAGTTTTTGAGGCAATTTGCAATATTATAGGGTCACATACATGCTAGTCACTAGAACAGTGAAACGGGGCCAAGAGGTCTCAGTAGGTCTCTGCAAAAGACAGCATTGAAAGAGAGAACTGTAATGGTACACACAGATACGAATATTGAATGACACAGCCTGTTCCAAAGTGGTGTGGATACAAGGTTTCCAATTTCTAGACTAATTTCTAGCCAATGAGGAATCTCAAGAACAATAAAAGGAAATTATTCCCAGTACTTGGGAAGGTCTTTTACTGAAGCCAAGGTATGGACACTGTGCAACCCTGTCTCACCTTCGAGTAGATGGTTGTACTGTACAACCAGTCCATGCACTGCAGAGACAAAGCAGTGCCTTTTTGCTGTGCATGTGCAGGGCAGCAGTCTTGGGAACCTCAATGCTGAGCCTCTTTTGGTATGATAAATTATTTCATTCCACTGAGGAATGGAATAACAAAATTCTCTGCACAGGCGCCCACCCAATCCTCTCCACTTAGGCAAATATCTGGGTGCTAAAGGTTTATCACAAACAGAGGAAGAAAGATATATGGAGACAGACTCCTCACTTAAACCACATGACTCTGGTTTGAAGGAACAGCCTCCACAAAGGAGTTTACCCTTGTTTCCTCAGGGATTGGTAGTTACAAAAATTTCATGATTATGGCCTTTTCAACATTTCACCAGTAACCGCATCTCTTCTAACAAAAGAAAATTCTCCGAGGTGCTCCTCTGAACACCTTCGCTATAGGATCAAAACATCTCAGAACAATCTTGCAAGTCAAAGAAAGAACAATCACTCTTTACACACAGAGAGCAAAGCATCAGTGAAATTAAATAATACCTGAGGTCATTCTTGCCCTGGCAGAGCTAGGAAGTCAATACAGTTGTTTCTCCAAAGTCTTATTGCAGTGTATCAAGATTACTGGTATTCCTTCACCCTCTTTTGAATTGCACTTCAGGATCATATCCTGATACAGAAAATCCATCCTGTTTTCAGCATTTCATTCTTCATGTTAATCAGTTTCTGTTTATATTCTTTTTTTCTTTTTTTTTCTTCTTAAAAGAATAATCATTAAACATGTATAAAACAGTAATTACTAGTAGCATAGGACCTGGTCCTCTGGCATGGATTTTGCTTTCTAAGTGTCTTTAAAAGTCTTCCTTCTTTGCCACCAGCAGGTAATACTGCCAGCTTTGTTGCAAATGAAGACAATATTTGAACAAAAACAAAGCAGTGACTCAGAAGGAAGAATTGAAATCTCATTGATATCCACAGCAAGAGGAAATTAACAGAAAGGTGAAAAAAAAGTTGGTTTATGCCTTAGAAGAAATGGATACCACAAAAAATAATAATTGCAGCATGTAAAGGAGGGATGGTCAAGGCAGAGATTTGTCATGAGAAGGGGGAATCTTGAGACCTCACATGAAGGAAAGCTCAGTGAGCAGCTTGCGCATGGCAGGCTGAAATGAGGTGGCCCTTTAGAAAGGAGGAGAGCTCACGGTATCCTATCTCCAGTGACAGAGATAGGATGGGCAATGAGAGATGGGTGGATCTATTTCTTGGAACTTCAGCCAGACTAAGACAGCTGAAGGTGAGGCATCAAGTACAAAAGAGATGGAAACTCAGCAAGTAAGGTCTTGGAAGCAAAGCTTCAGTCTAAGATACACCATCTTGTCTGCAAGTCTTTGTCCAATTTATTCTCATCCAGGTCTAGGTCCTGCAGTGAGCAGGGAATGACTACATCAGATCTCAAGCCAGTTCTGTTTAGACTTGCTCATTAACACCTATAGTTTAGTACAGAAATATTCTGTCACCACACTCCCCCTTTATTTATTTTTTTTATTATTAATTCTACTAGCATTTGAAGCTAACAGACAAATGAGTGTAAGTAGATTCCTCCAGGCTGTTCTACTTCGTTCTACTGCTCTTACCCTGTTACACTTTAGATAAACTATCTAACTGGGATCTGGTCTGAATCCTACTAAAACAATGAAAAGGCCTTCACTGGCTGTGCAGTTTGGGATTGCACCTCGAATTGTGTTTGATCTCATTTAATGTAGACTTGAGCCATTTATTCAATTGCACCTGTGTTTTGAAACTCAGGGGAAACTGGACTGGAGTAAGGAGGAGTAAAGTATGCATTTCCAGAAAATCCTTTGTGTATGTTTGCAAGAACACATACTATACGGGACAGGAAGCAGCTATTAATCTCTGCAAGTGCCATCCTGGTTTAGTTCAATGCAACTTCCCTGCTTTGTCTTTGTATCCTTAGAAGTCTTCTTTCTCTACTAAACAGATCTTGTTCTGCCAGCTTAGCAAAAACCTGTCCCTCTAATGCCCTCAAAAGGTGTTTCCTGCACGGCCTTTTCATTCCTGCAGGCCATTCTCCTCGATAACAGGAGTAGTACAGAGAAGCACTCCCTCACTCAGCAGCCTAGTAGATCAAGGGTCCAGTAGGATAGGGGGGGACAGTAGCAACTGTGTGACATTTTTGCCTGTCCATGCAGCCCCATTTGGAAAGGTTTACAGGAAGGAATACCAGATTAGGGTGGTGACTTTCTTCCTTTACTCTAGTATTCCATGGGCTTCCTGTGTGAGTTTAAGCAAGCTGCTTTAGTCTCCACATCTCCAATTCCCTGTCCTGAAATGGGAATGCTGCTGTAAGGGTACATTTGAGAACACTTAAACTCTGTTAGGGACTGAGAAATCAAGTTTTTGTGATCTCCTGTCCTAGCCAGGAGTGGCTTCTGTATCCTTGCACCATGTTTAGCCTCCCCATCTTATGGGGGTAAAGGCAGCCTTAAGGGATGCAGCTAAATGGTCAGTACTCTCATTTCCCGACATATCTTCTGTTCTGCTCTTCCTGCCTATGATCTCTCCCTGCCTACCTTTGCTCCAAGGCCATCTCTCTCCTTGTCCTGGCACCACCCAGTATCTTGGCCTTTTCTGGCCTGTTTCTCCTGCTTCCCAGTCATAGGCACTGAACTTATTCTGGTGTCAGGACATTGCTCAATTGCCCTGTGAGGTCTTAAACACGGCAGAGGAGAGGAATATCTATATTATGGGAGGCAGCTCAGTGCAGAGATTCCCCTATCCAGCACCAATCCTGCCAGCTTTGGGAGGTACACTGACACCTCACTGCAGCGCTACACTTTACTCACCTACCTTCAGGGCCCTGTGAGCAGCTATCCTGCACCTAGAGCCTGTGCCAGTCCTTCTGCATAGCAGCACAACCATGTGGAGCCTCCAGCCAGTTCAGGGATGTCTCACAAGGCACTGCTTGCATTCATTGTGGATACAGCCTATGTGAGCTCCTTGCTGGGATGCAAATGCTGTGGGAAGGAAATATGGCAGCTGGAGATGAGTGAACAGATGTTATACAGCAATAACTTCCACCCCAATTGCCCTGGAAAGGTTTGGATAGAGAGCCCTGACCCAGATCCCATCTAGAAGAAGTCTGAGATGCCAAAGCTTTCACAAACATAATCAGTTGACTCTACCTTAAAAAAAAAAAAGTCTACAACAACCGACCGCTTGTAATTGTTGCTGCTAGCAAGTTGCTTTTATTTTCTCCTATGAAATTACAGCCAGACCTTCAGTGTCTGCCTCTGTACTTCTCTATAGTGACTCTTCAAATTAATGCTTATTTAATTAGCAAGTAACAGAGCAGGGAACTCTGGTTGATGTTTTAGCCTTTCAGGTGCAGCTGCAGTTCCATGGAAAGTTAGAGCAGCCTCGGGACTCTTTTTCTCTTAGGTATAAGGACCAGAGCTCTCAAGACCATGAATGTGGCACACAGGTATAATTTCCCCATAGTTACAACTGCTATACAAATACTATCCTGAGACCTAACATCCTCTGCTCCATCTATCCATCATGGTACTCATGTTCAAAGTACATCCAAGAATATGGCTAGACTCAATAGTATGAGTTATAATAGTCTCAGCCTTTGTCATTTTAACTGTTAAAGCTAGGGCATAAATAAAAAGGGCAAAAGGCTGACAGAACTAACAGGGAATTCAGGTAAATAAAAATGTAAATACAAGTGTTGGTGTTCATGCAGATGAACCTATTAGGTGATAAAGGAACATAAGTTTGCCTTGGGCAGAGGAGTCTCTACAGTGTCATCTATATGAGAGTAAAAGTTTTTAGTACTTATTGCATTCTCTAAGAGTAAAGCCCAAGCAATCAAACTTTAGACAACTGTGTCACAAGACACCAAGGAGAAAAGCTTAGGCACTCTGTATCTGAGTACACTCTGAAGAGGGATGAAGTATCTTCTATTCTACAAATCAGACTGAGCTGCAAATCAAAACTGTAGTACTTATGCATAGGTATCTATGAAGTCAATGCCATTGTAATGCCTTCCCATCTTCAGCCCTTTGCAAGAGCCCCCCTTGTCTGGCTTCCTTAACAGGTTCTAAATCCAGCAGGACAGCATGCTTCTGGCAGTAATATGACACCGAAATACTATGACTTGCATTTGAGTGATTATTTTGTGCCATATCTCATATCCACCTGTCTACACGGACCTTCCCATCCGAAGGCTGCCGGAGCATGTGGCCGGGCATCACTGCCCTCTCCCGGGCAGAGCTGCCTCGGCACGAACGCCGAGCCCGGCTTGCCAAAGCTCTGCACAGCAAGCAAGCTTGCTTTGCCTCAGGCACTGGAGCAGTATGATTGTCCCTGACACTTAAAGTAACCTCGCCGAGCATTACAGTGACAGTTGAGCTTCTTCTGAAGGAGCGAGGATTTGCTCAAATATAACTAAACAGATTAGATTGCTCACTAGGATTAGAGGTCCAATGTCAAGAACTCTGAAAAATTAAACAGATGTAACGTAAATTAAAATTTCTTCTGATTATGGAAAGTTACCTTAGGTAATATATTTAAGCTAGGTCGGTTCAAGTGTGGCTGCATTTCAGCCTCCAAAACCCAAAATTCTGGTTGCTAATGTGCTGTCAACTGCACTGTTCAGTGACAGATCCCTAGTGAAAAACGAGGAGATGGCAAATGAGTCACTCAATATCTTCCACGATGTTACCTTGTGTTTTCAAATCTGGGTGTTTTGGAGAATTTTGCTTTGACTACTTTGTTTTATATATATATATATATATATATACACACAGAGTAACACGAGTGGTCCCGGTGTTACAGTTCTCGTGTATTCACAGAGATACCAGAGAAAACTTATTTCCTCAGAGGAAGTTGGGAGGATAAATCCAGTCACAACAGGGAGGTGATCAGATACAGAAGAAATTGCAGCTACAGCATTTCATTATCTGAGTGTCTCTGAAAGCCATGTGTAATTTCCTAATCAGATACATTCAGCCCTTCTAATTTTGCCGGTGATGGAAAAAGGTGCATTATAGTCATCAATAGCACTTTATTTTCCATCTGTGTTTCCTCAAGAATTGTACAAGGTATCATGATTCATTCTGACTGCTCAAGCCATGAGCTCCCTCTAGCATAAAAAAGGATTAATGCAGTTGGTACCTTTGTCCTAAAGGAACCAGAGAGCAAATATAAGGAAGTATCAGTAAGATGAAGGAAGTCTGACCCTTTTCTTCTTTTGACAAAAAAAACCAAAAAACCCAAACCAAACACCAAAAAACAAAAATATATATATAAAAAAAAAAAAAACCACAACCAAACAAAAAAACCAAAAACCAACCAACCAATCCACCACCAACAAAACAAAAATAAAAAAAGCCCAAACCAAGATCCTTTAAGCTAGTTATGTGCACATAGCTAAACATTATCACCCTAAGAATGATGAGGCAAACACTCACGGGACAGGAAAAGGCAGGATGTTAGTTTACATCCTAATCCATGAAATACGGGTACTGATTGTACAAGTCCACTCTGGTTATCAGGTTTCATAGGAGACCAGTATAAACTGGCAAGATGATGATTCTGGCCTTGAAGATGTGCACATTGTTTAGATGAGCACTGTCACCAGAAAGGGAATAAAAAGAGAAAATACAAAGGACTTGGCCAATAAACAGGTGAAATAATCCTTTAGAGTACCTCAGAGCACAATATTCAAGTTGGGTATTTAGCGATTCTCTAGTCTTTGCTTCCATTTGACAGCACTTGGGAGCAAAACAGCACTGTTTCAATGGTGTTAGAGCTCCCCTTCCCCAGGAGTACCTAAATGGTGTTACTTGGGTAAATCATGTGAGTGAGAAAGCCATCTATGGGCTATGGTTTAAATCTTCCAGTGTGTTGGCAAGTTTCCTTTCACAGACCCAGGGAAAGAAGAAGATGACATGTAGCCAACATCTTTTTTGGTGGCATTTGGGAGTGGTTTTAGAGGTGACAAGCACAAACATGCTAAAGCCTGTACGACTCTGCTCCACTGACTGCAGTATTTCTGTTGTGCCTTGGGCCCAGGAAGACTCTCCCTATGGCACAGTACTTCTCTCAAAACACAGAGAGAGCAAAGAATGTCAGAGTGAGGCAAAACTCCTAACAAGATAGGAAAAGTCAAATGGATTTGTTGCTACACACAGTTGCTGGGCAAAACTGCAAGCCAAACTAGTACATGGAAGCAACACCAACCTTCACACCAGGGCTCGGTAGTTTAGAGAGGTCCTTTCCCCACGTTCAGAAGAAAGCTCCAACTCTGTAGGTCCAGCACACATTGCAGATTTCAGTTGTTTGTGACATTCCCAATGACTCCACACTAGTGTCTGCTGTCCTGTCTTTGACATCCAAGTCCCGTCCTTCATACACACACATGTCCATCGGTGATACCAATATTCAAGAAAGATCAAGCACCTAATTAAACTCCCTACAAGGCTTCCATTTTGAAGAGGCTATTAATGTAAGAACAATCTGTCTCTGTGTTAAATCCAAACTGGTCCAGTCTTGCTGGGAGGATCACAGACTTCATTCCACACTGCAAGTTGCAGAATAAGTAGCACTGAAAGTCCAGGAACCTCTCCTTCTCCCTTCATACATCTGAGATGCTTTAACTTCATTCACTGATGTTGTGGCCAGAGAGACCCACGCACATAGCAGATCTGTTGTAGCTTTTCTTAGGAAAAGAACAGCACTGTGCTGAGCAGGGACACTGCACCCTCTGCCACACCTCCCTACTGCCAGGGCAGGGGAAAAGACACAAAGGGTGAAGTGCAGGGAAATCAGCTGATGTGCAAAACCAGGTCAGGCCAGGCTGAGATAACCACTGTATCTACCAGTGCTGATGCTCCAGAAGTGGTGCCTAATAATGCTGGTAATTGCTTAGTGCTCATCTACATTTCGAACTTTGGCACTGCCTTGCCCTTCATTCAGTGCTCCTTTTTCTGATGACTTATGTGCACCACCACATAGATCTCCTGTCTCTGACTGCATGAGCCACCCCACTGCAACCCCTCTCTCTCCACCTGTTTGCAGAACAAAGCAATGCCTGGATACTGGCTGACAGAAGCTGAAAATGAATTTTTGATGTTAGCTGAAGAAAGCAGAGTCACTAATGATCCACAAACCATCCAGACCCTTCCCAAGAGTTTGACTTTACAATTCACTGAAGACTGTCATTGATTACAGCTGCTAGTGATTTTATTACATTTCTTAAATTTCAATATCTAATTAGAATAAACCCTTAATTCTTCTATAATGCCAGCTTGAAAACAGCTTGGAGACTGTATTCTCTAATCAAAGGTAAAAAAATCAAATTTCTGAGTATGTAATTATAAGGTAGACTTCAGTGATTGCTCAGCACAGAAGCAGCAATACATGGTAACAGCCATGCAAAATGTTTAAAATTCTCTTAATACACAAGCAAACCACCTAACACTTCCGAAAATAAGAATTTTTTAATCACCATCTTTGTCAAACTGCTGTACATTCTATAAACATTTTCTAAGGTCCTTGTCTTATTGAGCTGTCCCATGAAAACAAGCTCTTTGCTTTTCCTAAGACGACTGAAAGTGGCTTTCTGCCAAGCTGTTTGTCATGGTAACTCTAAAAAAAATTATTACATAGTTATGTGTATGAGGCTACACGTACGCTCACAAATCTCAGGGGTTTTGCAGTCTCCAGAAGTATAGCTACTTCCTAAATTTGGCATCTCTTGGTGTGTACAGAGCAACCTGCTGCAGAAAGAACTGGCAACCTTCACAAGAACTGCTACTAGTGTTTGTTGTCTGAGCAGGGTGCACTCAGCCAACATCCATCTCCTCTCATAATCTGTTGGCCTAACTGGCATCATCCCTCCCAAAGTCAAGAACTAGGGAGTGGGTAGCCTGGGACAGAAGAGTCCAAACAGTCTGAGGGAAGACTGGGAAAGTATCCTCTCACTTCCAATGCTACAGAAGTAGCTGGATGACTCAGTGGAGTTCAAGCAAATGTCATCACCAAGGTCCCACCTCTGCTTTCTCTTGCAGTCCTGCTCATTGATTCCCCTAGAAATCTTTTGATCTAACATGGTAACACCAGAAGAAAAACAGGGCTCACATCCATCTTCTATTTCATTCCTTGTTCTCTCATCTGCTGGAAATACAGATGGTGGCTGTGCCCCCTGCCCACACTCATAACTCTGCAGCTATTGTTCTCCTAACAGCAGAACTCTCAGCCTATCTCTTCTGCTTGATCCTGTAGATGACAAAAAATTTACAGCAGGCACAGACCTTCCAAGGGAAGAGTGGGCTCTAAATTATTATTGCCAATTATCTACTGCCACTCAAAACAAATAAAAATCTGATAAAAGCCAGCAGTTTTGGATGCCCCATTCTACAATAATTCTCTACTGTCTGACACTGCTTGTCCCTTTGTAAGTGATGTTATAAATGTGGATTAGAATGTCAAGATATGCATTAGCAATGAGAACCAATCATCACAAAGTCAAAAAATTGCCTTCTTTCCTCATAAAATATATTAAAGCGTCAGTTCATGTAAATATAGATAAAAAATTTTAAAATAAAGCTAATTAAAAATTCCAAAAGAATGGTATTTTTTGTCCCAGTGCTTTAAGGCAATACAAACACTAATTTCTGGCACAAATTAATCAGACTATTTACTTATTACACTACATAAAAATAGTCAGGTAAATATTATTTCCCATCTGTCTTCCTTCTAATGGAAAACAGGAATTACAGATTTGAACAGGGATTAATTTTTTCAGTTTCTACTTTTAAAAAACAGAGCTTCGACTTTTGACTGCATCATTGTTTTTAGACCACTTCCTCAAGCAACCCATTTAAACTGTGATGTGGTAAAATGACACTAAAAATTAACTTTAACTTACTATGTGGCCTAAGTAGAGCCTTCTTTTCTGGTTTGGGGTCAACAGAAACAAATTGCATGTGTGCTGCTGAGAGGGTTTAGTAGGTTTGCGATAGGTTGTGCTCAGGTCCACAATGCCAGCTTGGCTCATTCTCCAGGATTTCAGAATATGTTCTATGGTCTTCTCAAAAGCAACAGCTAGTTTTCGTGCACATTTTCTTTCTGGTATAGACTTTCCTAGATCTTTCTTCAGCATTTTCCACTGCTTCTCTTTCAGAAATTTCTGACACAGCTCATTGTCACCTAGAAGAGAGCTAAAGTACTTGGTTGTGGAACTGCACTTCTCAGGTAGCCAAAAGTTAACCATTCATTCTAAAACAGCAAGAAGGAATTGGAGTAAGTGCTGGTTAAGTAGTCAATAATCTAGTTCAGTTCTTACTCTGTGGGAAAGGATGGTAAACTCTGGCTGAGCTGTGCAAAATAATTTCTGCTGCAGGTATCAGCCTTGGTGAATGCTATGCTTCAACAATGGTAATATGAAAAAATTGTTCCCGATTCCTTAAAATCTCAGTACTCGCCATGTGCCAGTTTTGGCAGCTCAGCAGCCTTAAAAAATTCCATGTCCAGAAGACTGTTTTATCTAGGCAGCCAACTCTACCAACCTTCCTGTAAATCACTTCAGTAGTGGGGAAGAAAGTTTCTTCTAAGTTAGTAAACAATACTTCAACATAGTAGAGACAGTGTGCCACTGGAATGTACTGACAAAAATTCCCTGGGTAAATTAAGTGACAGTAACTGGAAATCTGAAAAAAGCACCAAAATAGCCCTTTTACCAATCTGTAATATTATTAGCACTACCTGATCCTGGATCGTAGGAAGCTCTCCAAACAAGCTTAACATATTTCTTTTGTTAGCAGACAATGCTAGAGAGAGAGAAAAAACCAAACAAAACAATAATTTTTCACTCCTCAAATATCTCAAGACACTCACCTGTGTAAAAATTTAAAATATGCCAGCCGTTGCCTCTGTTTCTGGTTTTAAACAAAATATTTATCATGGACCCTCACCTCTTTATCATCTCACTGGTATGTCAGCAGCAAGACACTGAATAATGAACACAAAGTATTCCAGGCATCTCAGAGCAGGCAGCATCACTGCCTCACACCCTGCTATCCTTGGCTATGATGCCAGTCAAACTTCTCTGGAAACCTTGTTGATCTTTGTAACATTATGCCCAAAACGTAGTGTCTCTTTGAGTGTAGGTGGCTCCAGTGCCTCTTCTTTTTGGAAATTCTGGCCATTCAAAATTAAATACAAACCTGGTTTCCCTATTTGAAACTATTTTAAGTGCAGTCAGGAACCTACGGTTCATTGCAAAATAGTAATTTCATTGCTAAAAACTCCCGACAACTCTCCAAGAAATGGGAATTTGTCAATTTCAAAACACGGACAAAAAGAATGAATACAGCATGTGAGATCTCTCTCAAATGTCTTCTGATAATGATCAAGAATATTCAACTTTTACTATTTGTTAGAAAATATATGAAATGTCATCTCTTGCCATTTAGTACTTGTGTCTTATTCTCTAAGCATTACCTATTAACTTATTTTAACTTACTCTACATAAGAGATCAGATAAAACAGACTCTACAATGGATACACAAAGGAATAAACCCCAAGTAAAGCTTGACAAAGCCAACAGAAACCAAAAACCGCCACAGATTGGCATTTTACAAAGTGCTTTATTTCCCAGTTCTTTCTGCAGTGGCTTATAAACATTATTTTTGTTTGCAAGACCAGAATAAACATCAGTGCACCACCAAAAGTAATATCCTGTAGTTAATCTCTGAAAGATCTTACCTTACTAATGTTAATTATGCTGGCTGACTTTATGGTACATTGTGGAAGAGTGGTTAGAGAACAAGGGACATGTTGATTTACAGCAGCTTACAGATGTAGAACTAACTAAATTTAGGACTCAGTTAGCTTAATCCTGAGGCTGACAAGGGCACTGTGCCCTTGTGAGTGATTGTTACAAAAACAACAGAATATTGTGATGGGTAAAGAATGATCAGAATGCTTACTCTAACCACAAGAATGAAAACTTAGGAGGAGTTGGTGTTGATATGAGTAACAAATAATGAGCTTTCTTTTGCACTATGTATGAGCTTCATTAGTGAGTGTATAAAAGATGTGACTAACAGAATAAAGTCGAGACCTGCTGATCATTCACATTGAGTGCTGCTTGTCTCCCGCCGGTCCCAACAGTACATTTTGTCAACATCTGTCCCTGGTGAAACTTTTCCATTTTTGCAGTTATTAGCTAATATCACTAGTGATCTCTCATTTTGCAAAGGAGTTAAAAAGTCTGAAATAAAAGGAATGAGACACTTTTGTTCATAGATTAAACTAGATGAATAAAAACATTTTGCTATGAAAACATCAATCTTTTTACAATTGCAGTTGATGAACCCTAGGAACCCTCGCTCCTGAAGATGCTAAATTTGGTTCCAGTGTAGTCTGGTAGTCTGCCTTTTCTTTTCCTCTTTTTTTTTTTTTTTTTTTTTTTTTTTTTTTTTTTAAAGATGTCAAATTCACTTTGCCCAATCCAAGGAAAAATCACAAGTTTATGGATACTTCAGCACTAAAGATGTTTTGGTAGCTATGGAACATAATCATGGAGTTTTCCAGAGCAGCTGGTGGCTAAATGCAAAATGCAGAATTCCTTTCCCTTTTATAAATCTTCAAGAGAAAAGAGAATTGTCATATGTATTATTTCTATGGCCCTGACATGACCAGAAAAGCTTAACAAATAAATTATACAGCAAATAAACAGTAAGAGAACAATCAATAGTGACTGATACCGTTGGAAGCTACAATGACAGTGCAATTCTTTACAAAGCTCATCTAATTCATTATCAACGAAATCCTTTTATCCAACTGTTCATAAACAATTTTATGGGCAAGTAATAATTCACCATGTTCCCTCTAACAGAGACTCTTCCCTTTCTAGTGAAATGTGAAGAGAGAGGACGGGAAAAAAAGGATTCATTTAGCTAATGTTAGGAAGCTATCCATCAATTTTACATTCCAGTACTCCCATTATGTCACCTAGTACCCTGTCTAGATACCCTTGGTGTCCAGTGCCACATATTTTCCAAAGGTGGTATAAGAACATACATATAAAACTTACCCTCTAAAGGAAGTTCCCTTCTTATCCATGTTATAAATGCATATTTTAGTATTGGCTTTTCGCAAATGTTGGAATTAATGTTATAAGCATGATGGTTTGTTTTTTTCTCTCTCTAGTAGAATTTTACTGTCTGAATAGATATATAAGGTTTTTCTTTGCTGTAGTTCGAAGTTAGGTGTAGTGTGTTTCAGCTGCCTGAATAGATAACTTCCAGAAGAGGCCCAAGTGACCATCAGCATTCACCGCTTGTGGAAGAAAGGACCAAAGCCCAAATCAAAAAGATGATAACCGAATAAAAGTGGGATTACGCTTGACGGACCCAAGGAGTGACCATACAGAGCAGTTCCTGGGAAAATGAATATGCATAAGTCCATGCATGAAGACCGGACACAAGGCGTGACTATGCAGTTCCTGGAAAAGTGAATGTGCATAAGTCCATGCATGAAGAAAAGGATAAAAAGGGGGGGGGGGGTTCCAAGACACCGGGGTGCTTTTGGCAGCGGGCCAAGACACCTGGTCGTGACCATATTTCTTTGCTCTATTATTTCTCCTATTGTCTTTATTAAACATTTTTAAACTTTACCAGGAAAGTGAACCTCGTTTTTCACATCCAGGAAAAAATCTCCGAAAAGAATATAAATCTCATTCCCAAACTCTGCTTACTTCTTTTCCTAAAGCTAACTGCACTTGCACCAAAGATGCCACTCACCACAAACTTTGCTCCATTCTGAAGCACTGCTAGACATAACACCTGGAAGAACAGCTTTACCAAAGTAGAATCTGCTGCAGCAGCAGCCTCTCATCAGAATGACTCTCCCATGCTCAAACCAGTAAAACTATAGCTGGTATTCTTTTCCACCTGAAATGCAATGGATTAGTGATGTTCCTGAGTTAAATTCACCTGAGATCTACTCTAGTGCAGAGGTGAGTATGCTGAACTTGAAAGGCCTAACCAGAATACATCCAGAAATGTAATTCCTGATTCAGACAAGGTGTACTACTTTCTTCACACAGAATGTACTCTTAAAAATTAAAATTTGATTACTTAAAAAATTAAAGACAATAGTGACTTGCAGTGATCAAACAGAAATCAGGATTTTCCACCTGAACTTTTGTCCAGTAGTAAATTTCAATATTTGAATCAACATGAGGAAAGCTACTTTATCGCCAATTGAAACAGATTAAATCACTGAGAAACAAAAGCAAATTAAACCAGCACATTCTCTTCCTGTTGCCCTCTTTCCTCAGACTCCACTTCACACTTTGAACCCCCAAATTCTCTGTTTCCTCTTGTCCAAAGCAGCACAGGGCAAAGTAGGATATGGGCACTGCAGTCAGTATGTAACAGGTTTTTTTCTGTTTCTCCATATTGGGGCCTCTCCACAGGCTGCAGTCCTTCGGCAGAAGCCTCTTCAGGCATGGCTCCTCTCCATGGACTGCAGTTCCTTCAGAAAAATCTGCACCTGCTCTGGCATGTGATCCTCTGTGGTCTGCAGGGAAAACACCCGCTCTAGCACCTGGAGCAATTCCTCCCTCTCCTTCTTCTCTGACCTTTGTGCTCAGAGGACTGTTTCACCCTCTTCCTTACTCCTCTCTGCCATGCAGCATATTGCCCTTTCTTACAGACACCTCCACAGAGGTGCCCCAGCTCCACCAATGTGCTCAGCTGTGCCCCACAGCGGGTCGGTTGCAGAGCTGCCTGGACCCAGCTGTGTCCTGCACAGGGCCACCCACACCAGGGCACCTGAACTCAATACAGAAGCACAAACTAAAAGTTGAACATTAAGAACTTCCTGGCCATCTCCTGTGCTCTCCTTCAAGTTGTGCCCAAAGTGTCATTTGTGGGGACACAGTGGGGCAGACCCACAGACTGATCTGACTCACAGCAGTAACTCTGCACAGGTAACGTGCTGGTACACAAAGTGCATGACACTGCTGTCCTCAGCACAGTTCTGAGTTGGTGCTGGCCTCTGTGCAGATGCAGGAGTAGAACCTGAGGCAGGTGCTTCCTCTGAGGATTTCTCGAGTGAAGAGGGCAGTGGAGCTCACCCCAGTATTTCCCACTCCTTAAGCAAAACACAATCATATCTTACATTTCAGTCATGTAGGAAACTAAACTCCAGCACAATAAAGCAAAGAGGAGACCCCAAAACATGGGAAACTGAGGAAAGAGAAGATTTTATATGAGAAATTTGTTTCTGTGCTGCTCTGGGTATGAGAAAGAGGCAACAGGAGAAAGGCAGAAAAGTGGAAAATGAGAACATGTTAAAACAATTTCCCCACTCCCAAATGAATACAGTGGTAGGAGACAACAAAAAATATGGCTAGGCCAGTGAAATTTTATGGCTTGTATTATGTACAAAGTTAGAAATGCACTAGTACCTGACATGAAAAACCTGTACAGCCACCAAATTACTGTGTGAATATTGATTTTTAACTGGTAAAGCCCTCTCTTTCCACAGATCATCTGTTCTCAGTAGAAGTAAGGGCAAGAAGGTTCTCACTTCCTCCATCTCCTTCCATGTACAGAACACCTCAGATGTGATAACAACTTTGTCAGCAGCCAAAAACACAGAGTTATCAGACCAGTTTGCATTCAGAAGATAACCAGTGCACTGAAAATAAATGCAAAATACACAATTACCACTCTAGCTTTTATTAGATATGAGCACAGAGCATAAATAGTAACAAAATCAACAACTAAAAAGTAGTATATTAGAAAACCATTTACCATTTAAAGTGAACTATTTCAGCCATAAGAAATTGCAATCTTCAGCTGTGACTTAAGAGAGCTTTCTGACTCCAGCAAGCCCCTTTTTGCAAATGTCTCTTCCTCTTCTGTTCTCTGCTCTGGTCTCTTGACAGTTACCTGGAGTACTCTCAGAGGTAAGTGATCCTAAGAAAACAGACAATACATAATGAACTAAGAGAAAAAAGTAGAAGACAAGCGGGAAACACCTGCACATTTCAGAGAACTGAAGTGTTCTCTGTAAGAAACAAAATTTCCAGTTATCTCTCATATTGAATTTTAGCTCTAAAAGAAACAGCTATGAGAAAAAGTTAAGTTTATGTAACTTAACAGTGACCTGACAAAGTAAAACTGAACTTAGACCTAGGATAGATTTTTAAGCCAAATTTGTGATTAATTTGCAGAAGAACTGTTAAACTGTAAGCTGGAAGTGGGGAGAAACTGAGATTTGTTTTCTTCTTACTGCTGACCAATGTTTGTCAAGGAACATATTTAAGAAAAAGTATTGTGTATGGGCAATACTATGTAAAGAGCAAGAATGCCTACTTTTAGCATTATATTCTTCAGTTGTTTATTCCTTCTACCAGCTCCTATTCCTAAATTAAGTACACTTGAGGGTGACTGTTCTGGGTGCTCCCAACTCTCTACATCTGCCACCAAATTTTCATACACGGAGACTATCTTCCCTTAAGGTGGAAAGCATAATTCCATGAGCCATCCTTCAAGTGCTTAATTTGAGCAACACTGAATCAGGCAGAAACTACAAATGCAGCTGCTCTTGGGAGCTGAAAGGTTTTTCTTCTCTTCAAGCAGCACTGCAGAACACTGGGGCACAGCCTCAGAATTTGTCCCTAGCTCAGACAGAGCTCAGATTAAGATCAAATTCAGAACAGAAGGCTCTCAGTTCATGAGACTTGACCATTTTTGACACCACTGGTTTCACTAAACCAATGCAAATTTCATGCACAAAGAAAATTCACCACATGTAGAACTGATGTGACAGATGTTAATCAACAAACTGTGGTTGGCAGATATTGTTAATGACATGCTGTCAAGTGACCAGTTAGATTATGCAAATGAAAAAGTGCCCTCATGTGATGGGATAGGTCTTAACTATGGCTTCTGGTGTTATATGAAAGACACTGAACACAGCACAGATGGGAGATCACCTACAGAGGAAGAAAAGTGCCGAACCTTTCAGGCTCTGAGCATGGTGGTTTTGAGGGGTAGTCTGGAATGCTTCATGTTCTGGATAAAAAGAAAAAAAAAAGTGAAAAGGCTTTGGTTATTTTAGGTTATTAAAGGGTTAGAAATATACAACATTATTAAGTTAAAGCTTACTCTGTATAAAGTACATATCTGAAAGAACTCCGGATAAAAGCTCCCTGCTGTTTCTTTATAAAACAAGCTTTCATTTACTTTATGAAAATGCACAGAAAGAATAAAAAGATCAGGAGGTGCCACTGGCCTATGGTTTCAGTACGACATGCAAAGATGGTAATGTATGAATGAGTGTTCATTAACATTTTGGGACACACTCATAAAAATATTAAGATCTGTCCAAACATTAGGCATCTTGTCCAGCAGACCAGAGAGAGTCAGCAACAGTACTAATATTCTGAAAAGGAAGATTTACTTTTATTCTCTATTGGAAAAATCCTCTTCCTCCCACCAAAGAAAGTGCATTACATAGAAGGCATGTCCTCAAACTTTAATCTCCTCTGTTTCATTCCCTCATAAGATGTGACACACCTTCATGCTCTCCATGTCCCTTGAAGGCTTGTAGAACTTCTTGAGTAGGCAGGCAGAAAGAACAGCTATGTCATCATACAAAGGCAATCACTGTTTCTCAAGGGTGCTTTCAGGACTAGTACAGAGAATGTTAGGCTGGCACAAGGACAATGGACTGAACTTCTCCTTCTCTTACTGATGTGCCAACACACACGTCTCTGTTTCTGGCTCTCCTACTGCCGTTTGATTGCCACACCTAATTAGGTTTTAAATAGTATCTACAGACAGAAACTGTTCTCCAAAC
Source organism: Sitta carolinensis (assembly GCA_032173965.1). Lineage (NCBI taxonomy): Eukaryota > Metazoa > Chordata > Aves > Passeriformes > Sittidae > Sitta > Sitta carolinensis. The sequence goes on from CM063288.1 coordinate 26,470,226, forward strand.
AGCTGAACTATTCCTATGATCTTTCCTGGAGCCACTGCACTGTCAACATTCGACCAAGGGAGAGAGTTGAAATTTTTACAGTATTTTAGTGGCAGTTTATGCTAGATTGACATTGTCCTGCTATAGAAATCCAAGTACATTAGACCAATGTCCAAATGGCAAATCCAACAGTATGTAAGCTTTTGCTCTCTCGTTCCTTCCTAGCGAGGACCCAGAAATTAACTCTTATGAAAGCACTACACTACAAACAGATTTTTATGATTAGCCTTATCAATCCCTATTAGAAAAAAGATCAGGAAGAGTGAGAAATTTAATTTGTTTAGAACAGCATGCTCTTGTTTAAACAGGCAGAACGTCATTAACAGAAGCCAGTACATGCCAAATGACCAACTGAGCAAAGGATGGTTGTAGTAAAAACATGAATTCCAATTATCCACATTAAAAGATCTGATTACATGTGCCTTAAAATATCTGCATCATTTAACCACAGATAAGTGTAATTAAAATGGTATTAAAGAACTATGTGCAAACAACTATAGTCATGTCTCCATTTTATTTACATACATCTATATGTGTATGTATTTCAAAACTATTAAGCACCCAAAGGTAACTTGCATAAGGGCCTATTGTATACATTCTTTTTGCAAGGTTTCCTCTATCTATCAGAGGCTAACAGACAATGGATGAGAAATACTTCCTATCTTCCTTAGGAAGACTGCTTAGGACAAGGATACTCAGTACTTGTCCTTGTAAAGCTTTCCATGCTTTTAAAACCCCTTCTGTACAAGAACAGGATGGGGTCCTAGTTGACAAACATGTATTAGTAGTTTGTATGACACAGCAGTACTATTTATGATCACTCCTTTGAAGACTCTCGATAAAACACTTAAATCCCTTCAGGAAATAATAATAATAAATGTCATTTGTCATGTGCATCAGAAATGGAATGGGATACTAAGATGTAAAAGCTTATATTGGGAAAAAAAAATGCATGCACGTACACTCGTTATTTGAACTCCCGTCCTTTCCCCCCAAATCATACCTTAGCTGCTGTTGGATAGACCAGCTGGATAGCTTCTGACCTAAAAAAATCAACACCGCCTGTTTTACACAAGGCTTATTTCATTCATTAATGAGGTGCATTGTTGCTGGGAGAAGATAATTGTTACTGATGGGACAGGCTCTGAAATCTATTCCTGCGAAAGCTTTGTTCAGGAAGGCAAGGCAGATCAAAGATGATTTTCTCATCAGAGACCCATAAAGAGCAGTAACTTTTCCCAGCATCATCCTCAGCTGTATCACTTTCTATCCCTAATGGAACAAATTCCTCCTACCTAAACATCTGAGGAGGTATCTGCTTGAATAGGCTTAAGGGAGAAAATTGCACTTTTGCCAACAGACAGACAACATAACAGGCAGCTACTCTCCACAGCCAGAATTGGGAATTCAAGAGGTACGAAAGAGGCCAGCCCTAACATGGGGAAACCATTCTTTCCTCCTTGTTTTATCAAATGTTTTCAGTTTTCAGTTTTATCAAATGTTTCAGTTGCTGTGAATGTAAATGGTCTGTGAAACAGAGGCTCCTTCATATTCATCCCGGTAATGATGATAAACCCCTAGGCAAGCAAGTAAAAGACTTAATGCAATTTAAAGGAACACATGTACTTTATGATCGTGGGGAAGGAGGGAGAAAAACTGATGGGGCAAAGGTCACCATTGTTTACCTGTGCAGTGAACCCAGCAGCTCCTTCAACAGTCCAACAGTGAAACACTGAGAATTGGAGGGCCTGAGGGCTTGGGATTTCTGTGGAAACCTTCATAAGTGTGAAGAAAGAGACATTTGGGCAGATACTGAACTTCGGCCAGTGGGATGAGGAAAGCAGCAGGCTAATTCAGTTGGGAAGAAAAGGTTTGTTTTCCTTGGTGACAGGTAAAGAAAAAGACTCTACAGCACGCTGGGCTGAAGCTCCAAGAGGAGTTTCTTCTTCATATTAGAAGCTAAGAATGGGCACCTCAGACTATGGGGAGTCATTTATCTGCCTCAGATGCTCACCAAAACTCAAGCAGCTTTTCTACCTTTTAAGGGCAGGGCAGGCTTCCCTTCTCCTCCACACCTTTAAATTCCTACCATGAACTCGCACTATCCACTACTGGCATAGAGAGGACTATGGATAGACTCAGGAACTGCACTGAGCCTTTGGGCTCTCAACCCCAAAGCCCCCAAGCACAGCCTGCATCAGCCCTCCCAGCAGGATCCTTGCTTTTCAGGAACTTCTTCCACCTGGTCTCCCTGGAGCTGTCCTACTTTTCTCCATCATCCCTAAAATCCACTGTCCTGAAAGATCTCTTGAATTCCTCCCCAGGAGCCCCCACAGCCACAGAATAGAAAATTACTTTAAAAGAACAAGTAGTTTACATTTGAATAGGAATATTATACATTAAGTTACTATAGAAAAAAATATATAAACACATACATATACACATTTGTGCCTCTAAATTTTGTAGAAACTGCAATAATTTTGTACCACGAGAAGCACTCACTACCAATACTGGTTTGCATCCAAGAGCCCTCCAGCCTTGAACAGAACTATAAATGTCTAACTTTTTACACTTTCTCTACATTTTACCAAAAGGTTATTTTCACATGCACATACAGAAGCACATCTCTTCTTGTAAAGCAATCAATCACTCTTAAAGACAACCAACAAGAAGGATAACTGAAAAATCAGTTGTTCATTTACAGTACTGTTGAAGGTCAGGAATTCTAGGTTTGCAAAACAAGTGCTTGCACACAACAACCACAAGAAAACAAAATAAACATCAGAAAAACATCTACAAATCCAATACAAAGTAATAACCAACTACTTTGCATCAATCTACATAGATTACTCTGAAAAATCAGCCTTGCATATACTACTTAAACAGCTTTAACCACTGAACACGGCAGCATTTACTTCTGATTTTCTTCAAATACATAACAGTCTTCTCTGTAAAATTTAGGTGGATATTAGTGAACAAAGGCATTAAATCAAATATAGAGACTGGACATAAAGGATGAGTTCATGTTCCTCCTTTAGCAACATGTGCAGAACGACACACTTGGAAAAACAAAGACTACATTAAATTTAAAAAAACAACACAGTAATAAACTGAAATATGTATTTGGAAGACAAGGAATTGCAATTATGTGAAAATTTGGAAAACTGAAAACAAAAATGTGAGTATTGGCTAAAGAATAATTTAAAATAAATTTTCCAATCAGCAGAATTGTGAGTCTAATCCCCAGCTTTTAAAAACAACTAATCCTTTATTGCTTCTTTAAAATTCTTCCAACTTTTTCTTCTGTTGTTTTCAGAGTACCATGCAAATCAGGACAGAATACAAAATTCATTTCAGAGCCTGCAATTCAAGATGGACTAAAAGTTTTTCCTCCAGCTGTGAGCACTAGGTCAAAACCAGAAATGCTGCGCAGCACAGGATGAGATTGTAGGAAAGAACTGTGTTAAAACCCAGAACGGTTAATGAGGGAACTAAGCAAGAACTGATGGAAATGTAACTTGTCTTTCCTTAAGCTTTTACTCCAATCACAAATGTAGTGTCTGCTTTAAAGAAAACTAAAACTGAAACAACCTGGTAATCTTTAGCTGTAATTTATTCTTTTGAAAAGAAGGATTCTCAACGATGAGGAAAAATTCTCAAAAAAAGAGCAATATAAGGAAAGAGAATATAGGTTGGAATGCATTAGTTTAAACTTTCAGAAAAACTGGCTGTGATGGAATTATTGAATAGAGCAGGATGGAAGGAGGTACCCATTCTGGTATGCACTTTTTGAGCTGGAAAAAGAGAAGGGGATTGCTGACTGAGTGTTCCAGAACTAACACTGCAGCAGAGAACATCCATCTGGGAGATATTTTGACAATTAGCAAAACCACCTACCAAAAAACCAACACGACCCCCCCCCCAAAAAAAAAAAAAAACCACAATCAACCAAATAAATGCCACAGGTGAGCCTTGTGGGATTTTTCCTAGCCAGAAATGAGTAAAGCATACCATACAAGTCAGTGTAGATATTAAATGTTAGAGGCTCTGAAAACACTGGAGATTTTTTTAATGCACTTGCATGATAAAATATTGGCTCTTATTTAGTAAGAGGATGATCCTGTTGGAAAATTCTAATGAAATTGAAAATTCTTGAGATCTATGTTGGCAGTCAGTTTCCTTTCATTTACAGCTTGAAATTGTTTCCAAGTTATTTGTAGGTGCAAATTTTTTTTCTTAAGGAAACATCTGTCACACATTACACAGCTCAGTGCTTGTCACTCACTATGGCTTTAACTCAAATATTACTAAACTTTAATTTTCATCACAGTCAATTTTCTTAAGATTCATGGGAATTACTTTAATTGTATTGACCATATAAGTCTTAGAATATGTCACTTTTGAAAAAGACGAGTTTGTTTTCTGAATGTTGTGGTGACAGCATACTTGGACATATTGCTTTGATTACTTCCTTTGTTTTCTTGGGCTTCTCTTTGTTAGAAATGTCTCCACAAGCCCTACATACCAAACAACAGGAGGTTAAATCACATTTGTCTGAGCTGATAGCTTTAAGTGCACAAAGCAAGAGGTAGATAAGCTGAAATGGCAGCATCAATCATTTCCTATGCAGAAAAGAGAAACACTCCTGCATTTAGTTGTTATGACTAACTGCAATTACAGTACCACTGCAAACGAAGGCTGCATGCATCAGTGAACCTCACTATAATGCCAGAACTTAAGTTAAAGATGTCAAGTCAAAAACATTACAATTCATACACTTTTCTTTACCATACAACCTGGCAACCTCACCTTTCTCCTTTCCTTGATCTTCACATCATTAACATTATGATCAGGTCAAAGCTGCATTTTCTTAAGCATCCATGTCCTCTTATCACTTTGAAGTTTAGCATCTTGGACTGTCCTTTTGTCAGAAAACCATTGCCATACTGATACATTTTGCTGTTGGGTTCTGTGATCTTGGAGCTGACAGATTCTATGGCCTCTGTAGTGCAATAGAAGTCAAAGGTCTCAAGGAGAAAAAGTGAACCCAGCATTGTGATCCACATTCTAAAGCTAAGGAATTAAATTGTGGAAGACCTTCAGAAACAATGAACAAAATGGGCCGTTTGGATAGAATCCAAATTGCTCAAAACTTGAAACAGGAGAGGTGGTGTTCCACAGGGCAACTGAACAACCTGGAGTTTACAGTGAACCACATCAGTCAAACCAAAACAGCTTTCTGTCAGAAATACTCTAAAATATGCTCAGTCAGAATGTCATAGTACAACTAAAAAAGAACGGCAGTACTTTGAGAGCACCTGCCTTTCCTTCCAAGACATTTAGAGTTCTCCAATTTGAAAAATCCTTCCAGGCTTCACAGGTGAAGGTGAAGAACTATGGTGAGGAACCATGGCAGTCTCTGATTTTATCTGTCTCCATAGACAATGCTTTCTTTCTTGGTTCTTGTTTAACTCTGCTCACACAGGTAACAACACTCTCTGTATTTTCTTCAGCTTAAAAACAAAAGAAAAATCAAACATTGAAGTTCAAACTCCATTGACATTGACAATGCTTCAGCCCCAATAACTGTGCATTTAAAAGAAAAATATTTCAGGAACTTAAGCTAATAGTTAAGGCATACATGAAGTTTACTGCTTTATAGCTTGACAGCCAGTTATGACACCTACTGTGCTCTAAAAGATTGCAAGTTGACATGAACTTACTGCAGTAAGTTACTGCTCCCCTCGGGTAACAATATTTAAACCTATTTATTAAAAAAAAGAAAAGGTTTGGAGATATCAAATCACTTTCACACAAAACATCTTGCCTCTTTCCCATGGAAAAATATAAAAACTACTTTAGAATTGGCTGAAAGAAGTCTGTCTTGGAGTTTCCCACTATCAACACATTTGTCTCCTTTCTTTTCCAAACACAGAACAAAATCCACTGTATTTTCCATATTCATGTATTATTGAAAAAACTGCAGCTTACTAAGTGCTGGCTGGCTGTCCACAATTCGTATTGGAATAGTCTGTACATCTCCCAAGAGAATCTGGTGCACTCCTCCTTCCAGACTTCTGGAGTCATCCACCCCTTCAGCTGGTACCAGCTGGCCCATGGCAACCAGACTCTGATCAGAGCCAGGCAGAGTCCCAAAAGCAGGCGCAGCAGCACTGTCCTGTCCTAGGCCAGCACCTGCTTGCAGACTGTGCCCCTGACTCAGTGCTAGAGAATGGCTGCTTACTGCACTCCCCAGGGAATCCAGGAGACTTGCAGGGCTGGGAGGGGAATGGTTATTTACAGCTAGCAGGGCTGCTGATCCATTTGTTGAGGTAAATGTTGACTGCAGCTGTAATCCCTGTGAAAGAGAAGGCAGAAATACCAACATAGCAGTATTTACAGCAGAAGAAGCTTGCATTTAAGAGCATGTTTTGTCTAGAGACCTTCTGACTTCCTACTCCATTAACTCTTCTGAATACTCAATCCCAGCAAGTCTAGGCTCAAAATGTACTTGAAAACAATTAGGACAATCCAGCAGCATTTAGATGATTGCTTATGACCATAAAGCTCTAATTTTGGATTAATATTCAGTTTTAGATCATTTCCCATTCCCACAAGAGGTGGGTACTACAAGCTAAGCACACTGCTTTAAATAAAATGTGAGGTGGAGTCAGGCTGTCCTCAGAAAGACAGGAAACAGCAAGTAGAACAGAATCTTAGTACAGATTGTATTTCTAGGGAAAAGAGCATGCATTCCATTGGGGTTCAGGAAATATGAAGGCAGATTTTCAAAGTAGTTAAGGAAAAAGGATAAGAGAGCCAGCTTTGAAGAGAGATGAGCTTCAGAAGCTCTTTTAGCATGATATTCTTATCCCTCCCTCTTCAGCCTTTCAACCTGCAAGTTTACAGCTCTGAGCTAGGAGCAGTTTCAGGATTTTAAGATATTTTCTTAAGAGGCTGAAGAAGGATTTAAAAGGAATAAACAAGACTGTCTTACGTCCCTGCAGTTTTGCAGCATTTTCATTATGAAATGACTGGACCATGTGGAAAGTGAATAGGTACTTGGTTTGAGATAGAAACCCATTGCCTTTATCCTCTTGGTTTTGCCTTACAAGAGACCCTTACTTCCAAGTGTCAAAACATGGTAGTGGGATCCCCCTGCACCACAGCTATATGCTAAATGAGACGTGCAAGAGCAACCAGAGGTAGAGCTGACGGCTTCTTCAGAGCCCGTGCTACCCAGCTACATTTGGGATCAGCTGAGAAGGAACTTGCTGTTCTCAGCTCGCCTTCAGCACTTCCAGCACAGTATGTTTGATGTTCTGTACATGACTTAAGAGTACCTGAAGTTGTGCAAATATCTTGGGCTGAAGTGAAGAGAGTGAAGACAACAGCTGAGTTGTTTCTGGTAGCAAGGACTCCCCGCTCTCGCAGGATTCTGCTTTGGTGATGACTGATTCCACTCCTGAGCTCCCTACAGTGCCAAAGAGAGGAAGCAGACAGTTATGGGAAATCTCCCTGTTTAATAAAAGCCTCCCCTGTGAACCAAAAAAAAAAATCCCTTCAATCTCAACACAGATATACAGAAGACATATATATATATACACATATATGCTGTTCTCTTTGCAGAACTTGGATGTTAAAGAAAGAAGACTGGGTATGACAAAAAGGCAATACTGCAGGAAGTTTGTACGTATCTGTATAGAGCAAAAACCAGAGGCACCAATAAATTTGTTCCTGAGAGCAAAAAGCTGAAGTATTTCTAGGAAAGCAGCAAATAATTTGACAATATCTATACCCCAGTAAGGGCTCAAAAACACAGGTATCAAAAGAAAGGGCTGTCTTTCAAAATAAAAATCTACACAGGAAATTCTCTGTCTCACCACTCCCTTCCCATCCTTGTGAAATCTGCATAACTTCTATGCAATATCATCTAAAGTCCATTTGTCTGGAGGTCTTTCAGTCTACAGATTGTATCATATTCTCAAAATTCTTATTTGATGCAAGAATGATGGACATAATTTCCTGAAGTCTTGCGAAAACTGAGATTAACTTATAACAATTTCTGCAAGAAAACTTCGCTTGAGATCATTTCATTTACTGTTTGAGCCACCCAGAACATTTTGGTTAAACTTTATGCAGACACAGACATTGCTCAGCTTCTTATTTCTCAGTTCCACTGTTATGGAGATAAAAGAAGAACTTGCCCTGTGAATGCAAATTAGTCTGGTGAATGCAAAAAAATTCAGAACAGTCAATTGCAAAACATTTTCTATTATCAGAAAATCATAGGAAAAGTTTCCAGTAATCTGAATGGAGGTAGATTTTTCAACATACATAATGACCTGCAGACTCTTAACTATAGTAACTGACTGGAAGATACATACAAATCTATACATTTTCTTGAACACATGTACTTCAAATATTTAGACTCTTTTAAATATTATACAGAGATCCTATATGCATACATGAACGTTCACATGCAGGAAGAAATAGTAGCTCTCTTCCTGGGTTGTATTCTACAGCAACACCCCTGGGAGAAAAAGGTAATAAATAGTTCAACTCCTCGTCTACTCACTACAAAGAAAGTTGTATCACGTGGAGATAGGGAGTTCTGCACAAACAAGTTCTGTTACTCCCTCATTTCCTAAAGGTACAGTTGTCTCCATTTGGCACAAGTTGAAATGTAAAAAATATACGTATAAAAAGAGTAGTCTGAAAAGCCAATGTTGTTTTCCCTTGTTACCACTTCAAAAACATTAATGAAAGCTCCTTTTTAGGAAGTCAGGCTTCCTTTTTGTAATACAATTATAAACATATTGAAATGTGTACAAGCACATACCCACACGTATAAGGGGAGACGAGACATGCTGCAATGAGAGTTTTTGCTTATATTCACTGAGCTGGTTTACATGTGCAGAAAATTAAACAAATACCATACTTCTGCTTCCTGTAAAATTCAGTATGTCACTGGGTTGATGTTTACACATTTGATAGGCTACTTTGTCTTAGAAAATCATCTGTGTAAAACAAAGAAAGCAAGAACTGATCTCGTTCTGAGTGTTCTCCGGCACTCAGTTCATATAAAAGTCATCCCTGCTGAGCTCTACTGCAGCTGTTGAAGGCACAACTATCCTGCATCTCTCCATAAGAACACAGTAATGGCAATATTAGCAAAGGCATTTAGGCTTAAGCATAGTGAGTCTGTTCACACTGCAAATTTCTTTTTGTCCTAAAAAACAAGACTTCCTTAATAAAGAGGGACACTGCTCAAGCTGAGTCTAAAAATTAATCTCTTGTTCTCTCACAGTTGTAAACACTGGAATTCTTCCCTAAAAGCACCAAGCATACATAATGTTTTTCAGTTCAAATTAAACATTGCAGCAACAGCCAAAATAAATGAAAAAATCCCAAATGAAACAGACCCCAACCTTTGCTTTTTTTTTAACAGTAAATGCACTGGTGTGCATGGAACTGCTTCACATAAATCACATTCACCAAGTCGTTGAGGAGAACTCATGCAGTGAGCCAAACCTCTGGGGGTTTGTATTTCCTGCTACAACAAGTAAGAAATTGGCCCATGTCACTCCCTGACCTAAGGGGAAAGGGACACAAACACATCAGAACTTCCTTAGGCAAGAACCACAGGACAACTGTTTGCACAAGTAAATCCTGAACATGACAACTGTGGCAGTGCTCCTTTGGTCTCTGTAGACTTCTCTATCAGCTGTCTAGAACAAAACCCACCATGTTTCAGTTAAACAGGGAAACCAGCTGGCTCTGCTACTGAGATTAAAATACCTGCAAAGTCTACAAACCATTAGGTTCTTCCACCTCACTTCAATCATATCCCTGCTAAAAGCCAGGGATAGTTCTGATGAGTTTGACATCAAACCTATTGAGCAGAGGATGGGGAAAGGATCTACAAACATGAGGAAAAGTTCTTCTGTCACAGTAGACAAAATAATCTTGAAACAAGGGTGGGAGGGACAGAATAATCTAATTTTAAATTTATTACCAGCCATCATAAACCAACAGAACATCTTAGCCTATGTATAATTCTAACTATGAGGGCAGCAAGTAGATCTAGTTACAAACACCTGTATTTTGTCTTAGTACATGATTTGAAGTAATAGTAGTAGGAACCCATTTTCAACAAAGGAAAAACAGCAAAACATCTTCAAAAAAACAGTCCTTCAACCAAGAATGCATAGAAGTTTATATAGAAATCTACTATATCTACACTCTAGCTTTGCAACAGACTGGGAAGAAGTTTAACACTTTGTGGCTCAACAAACACTGGGAAGAGATGATACTTGGGTGCCACACTAATAAAGAAGTTACATCACAAAGAACTGAAAAAATATCTCTCAGCCCTGCTGCCACTTAACATCTGTGCTTCTATTTCTGTTCTAAGCATCAAGGAAAAAGGGAAAAGATTGCTCCCAATTCCAACAACAGAAATACAATGCTTGTTGTTCAGTGCCTCATCCTAGCACTGGAACTTATCAGGCCAATGATTTCTGAGAAGCCAGAGTCTCAACGTGCACTGAAGTCCCTTTCAGCAGATGTTTAAGCTTATGTGAAGCACAAACCACCTGGAAACTCAAGTACCTCGCTGGATCCTGAGTACTGCATCCCCTGACAGACGTATCTGTTCAGCAGTAACTGAATTCTCTCTGAATTATAATTAGCACCTTCATTCAAGGTAAAATGTTTTTTCCAGACAACCATCCCAATAAAATTTTTGTTTGCTTGAGGATGCTAAATAAAAACCAAATTTATAATTTTAATACTTCTGCCAACCTTATGATTATGCATATTTTTTCCACACATGCAGTCAAATAGAAAAAAAAAAGTAAACCAAAATAGCTACAGCAAAATAATTCTTCTTAAGTTCATCTGAGTGACAAGACATGACAGCAGCCTCCCTGGAAGGAAAGTGAGTTTCTGTGACATAGCTAATAAAACACATTTTGAGACAGACAGTTTATACATGCAGTCCTACCATCTGAGGGTGGTGAGGCAAATGCAACAGCCACTGTTTCTGTGAGGACATTCCCACTGTCTGTGGTCCATTGCAGCTGAAAGCAAAAAGAACTCAGTTCTCAGAAGGGGTGCAAGCTTCTCTACAGGAACACAGACTCAACACAGGACTGATAAGAAAACAGTGTCTAAACTACATTTTCTTATTTTTTTATAATTATGCATTTTAGGACCTCTTGATTCACAAAAAAGAAGCACTGTAAAAGATTTTTAAACATTCACTGTGCATCAGAAAGGTTATCTGCTTTATCTGCTCATGACAGTTTAATGACTTTAAAATAGAAAATAGTCAAACCATTTGACTAACTAACAAGCACACTCACTCACCTGGGCTACACCAGTGTAGGGAGAGGGATTAGACTGATGACACAGCATGATTTAACAGTACTGTTTGTCAAAGCTGATTTTAAATCAGCCATTTCTTAGCAGTCAGTCTTCATAAATGGGAAAACTAGGATCACTATGTACCCTTTATTATTCAATACATGGAAGAAAATGAAGGAAAAAGGCTTAAGAGTTACTGAGAATTTGGAATATTCAACTTCAAGCTTACTACGCTTACTATAAATTGCATTTATTAATATTTACACATTCCAAATGTTTGTCCTAATTTAGACTGCACCTGAGATACATTTCAGCCCCATTTTTTCAGCTACTGAAAAGTAGTAGTAACTTCTTCAAAACATAGACAGTGACAAAGCCATGTATAAAATTTTATGCCACATGTCATTTTCTCTACACCAATGGCTTCCAGTTCATGCAGTCAAGAAGTGCTAATACTGTGTAATTTGTCAGTCAACTAACGGCCATCTAATGCTGACGAGATAAATACTGAATAAGGTCAGAAGATTTTATTCACATCTAATCCAATCTTGCTCAGCCAGAGATTCCACTGAAAATATTGCTGCTGGAAATATAAAGTCACAGTGAATTTTGGATGAAATACAGCTAAGTGGTAAAAATTCAGATTTCCAGTATTTAACTCCAAAAATCAAAAAGGTACACGAAGACCAACATACCGTTGCTGGGATACTTTCTGAATTATACACCATCTCTCCGTTCCTTAGGGACTTCTGCACTTCATGAATGTGGTTCTTGATGTCATTCACAGTGGGGAAGAAGGACAGGTTATGTCTTTCTGGCACTTCACCAGGTGTGAACAATTCTCTTTCCACATACTTTCTGTCATATGTTAAAGGACATTTATTACCATACTAAAATATATTCCGCTATTTCCCGCTGTTAAGAGACATTGCTACCTTCTCCCTCCCCTTGTTCAATGACAAGACAAAAGCAAGCTAGATGATTTTCTGAGCCAGTTCCTCATACATCTGCTACAGAGTTTGGAATTTAAAAGCCCCCGTTTATTCAAGTAACTTTAAAGAGTACAGCAACTCTTAGAGCCTATCTACAATGATATGAAAAGATAACAAAAGCTGAAAAAAACAGACTCATGACATCTGGGAATTAGATTCAGGAATGCATCAGCACTGCCCTTTAGGTGCAAACCAAATTAATCAAATAACGAAAGTAGATATAGCACTACAGACTGAGAGCACTACAGACAGTTCTGTACCTTAGTTGCTTCCTCACTGCATAGACCTGCTCGATTCCCTGAGACACCAGTTCTCGGATCTTGTCTGCCACCTGAGGATGAAGTCGAGAAGGCAGCATACTGTTCTCATCTCTAATGACTTCCTCCTCCTCCTCAGGAGAAGACATAGAAAGATGGGATGGTGAAGGAGGGAGGCAGGAAGTTTCCATTTCATGATATTGGTGGGCTTGCTGAGTAGGTAACTGTACATACCACCTAGCAAGAAGGAGAGAGTTTATTCACACAATTCTCAACCAAAAGCAAAAATTTAGTGTCTTGGGGGGACAGTCTGAGCACTACCAACAACCTAGTCAGTGCGACAAGTTTGTACAGCCCCTGAGAAAGACAGTATCTTTCAGAACTCAGGGCCCTCTCACACCTTTCAAGGCAAAATGAACTAGATCAAGCCCAAAACAATACAACTATTTCTATCGATACCCTGCATGAAGACACCTACTGAAGTTCCATAGCTTAGTGCTAAACACATTTACCAAATTAATACTTCAGTGCCACAGAAGTCTTACTGACATTGTGGATTGTTCTACTATTAATAAGTGACTAAGTTAAAAAAAAAAAAAAAAAAAAAAAAAAAAAAAAAAAAAAAGACCAAGTAAAATACTGCTCTTTTCCGCTTCATTTGTGAAAAGAAAGAAAAAAGTGGAAGTTTCACCTGAGGACACCACCAGCATCTATCAAGTTCTTCTTCAACATGTTGAATGCTTTCTCCTGCTCCATTCTTATGATTTTCTTGTCAATTTTAGGGTCAGTAGGAACCCTGTATTCTGGAAACTTTTGAACCTTTTTAATATAGATCCTTCCAAGGAGGAATAAAAAAAATTCTCCATCAGTATACCTTGTCCTTGGGAAAGGAAAGGCAAAATTCCCACTTACTTCATATCGGGCATTAATATAGAAAAAGTTCAAGCAGAGTGATGTAGGGTGTGAGGAGTCACTAAAAGAACTGTAAAATTCTATTCTTACATTAATAGGTATGGATGCAGACAGACACACTTCTGTTCTGCGCTGGAAGCCACTCAGCCAGAGTGATTATACTCCTCAGCAAAAACCCTCATCCCCCAGTACAGTAAAAGCACAACATCAATTGTGAACAGGCTGCAGTTCACCCAGCTATGCAGAACTGAGCATATACAGACCTAGCTGCAACTATTCATCAAACACACTCTTAGCTCAGTAAAAAACTGAACAAGCACCCAGGAGAATGCTCAAGGGTGAGGGAAAAACATTAGTCTTGGAGAAGGAAAAAAATCCCCAGTAAGCATGAAGAACTGTAACTTCTTCAGCACACAGGACACGTGCTAAACTAGGATCATTGACTGGTATCAGTGCAATTAAAAGCCTGAAGAAGAAACAACAAGTAAGATGACAAAGTTTTAGGAGAGAAATAGTCACTAAAGGGCACCACAATAACTCGTGAATGCTCAGGTAGATAATGAATCCCACTTGTATTTCACAGAGTGATATACTGCTGCTTTGCACTCAGGGAAGCTATCAAATTTCAGCCTTATGCAGTCAAACAGGACAGCATTTCCACCTTACCTCTAAATGAGTATCAACCTCGACTTATCAAGGAGATAAAGGTAAGAGCTACAGTGAGTATCAGCTACCACCCCAAACAAGTGCCCTGTCATGGCTCACAGAAAGAATGCTTTCTTAGGATGCTCAGTCACTCTTAAAGCTTTATAGGTAATTCTTACCTTGCTGGACAAGTGGCTTTATACAGCTGGCCAGAGGTGCTTTCCTGCTCACCAGCTTTTTTGGGCTGAAATCCTTTCCTCCTTGGCCCATATTTGCACTCCATTACAATGGCTCTGCTTCCTGGAAACAGAAAGTAATGCACCCTGTTCAAGCAATCACTGAATTCATTACAGTAAAATCCTAACTGCAGCAGAGATGAGAGTTCTGAAGCAGTTATTTCTGTTTGCCATCAGACTCTTCAGAAGGCAGAACTCTCAGGCACAGCAAGCAAATACAATTCAAATGCTCCTCTCCCAGCACATAAGAACACAGAGCACTTTAAACCACTTCTCAAACTTATTACACATCACAGCACTCCTCAACACATGTGAAGTCAAAAATACTGGACTTTGTCCTGGTGAGCACCAATACTTCACAAGATGAGAAGTCTTGCAAGCTACCAAAGGAGCACAATACTGGTAATAAACATAAAAAGCAGAACCCCCAAAACAACAAAGAAAATCTCCAACAGAAATCAAAGGCGTGATGGTTTTGACTAGGATAGAGTTAAGCTTCTTCACAGCAGCCAGCATGAGGCTGTGTTTTGGATTTGTGCTGGAAACAGTGCTGATAACACGGGGATGTTTAGTTACTGCAGAGCAGGGCTTACACAGAGCCAAGGTCTTTTCTGCCTCTCACCCCACCCCACCAATGAGGAGGCTGGGGGGCACAAGAAACTGGGAGAGGACAGAGCAGGGACAGCTGACCTGACATGACCAAAGTCATATTCCATACCATATGGCATCATGTGCAGCATATAGAGCTGTGGGAAAAAGAAGGAAGTGGGGGGGAACATTCCAAGTTAGAGTGTCTGTCTTCTCAAGTAACCATTACAAATGATGGTGTCCTGCTGTCCTGGGGATGGAAAGCTGCGAATGAATTCCTTACTTTGCTTTGCTTGTGTGTGTATTTTCCTTTACCTTTTAAAAAGTCCCTATCTCAGCCCATGAGTTTTCTCACTTTGACATTTCCGATTCTCTCCCGCATCCCACTGGGGGAATGAGTGAGCAGCTGTGGTGATTTCCAGCTGAGGTCAAACCACGAAGCAAAGTCAGCAGCCATTTCCAGCCTCCTGGCTTAAATCAACATTTCAAACCATGCTGTCCCATAAAAGCTCAGCCTTGAAGTTAAGAAATCTTAACTGCTAAATAACACTGTTTCAGCACAGCACACCCACACAAAACCAGACAGGCTCAAACAAACACTGTTTTGCTCTAAACTCCAATTAAGTGACTTCTTTCAGTCAGACCTCTAGCAAAGGGATTGACAAGCAAAGCATTAAAGTGGTCAAGAAATGAACATCTTCCAAATTTCTTCTTCATATTTAGTTATCTTCTATTTATAGTTTGTGTACTCAAGTATGCAGGCAAGGAGCTGCCTATGCCACAAGTGATACACCCAGAAACTTTTGAAGTATTATAACAGCAACATAATGTGTTTCCATGAGATACCAAATTATCTAGATGAAACTAAAGACGTCTCATACACATGTTGGGGGAAAAGAGTAAGTTGCTTTGATTTCATCCTTAGTTTTTCTTTTATCTCACAGTTTATAGCTGAAGTCTTAAAACCAGTGCTAATATTTCCCTTTTTCAGTAACTTTCAGGAGAAAAAAAAAAGAAAAAATGCCAAACATAATCTACATTCCTGTCACTCATTTTCTCTAAGTAGCAAGTAAAGCCCATTCATTCTATATCCAAATTAAACTCTTGGTAATTTCACGTATGGACTGCTGAGCTAAATATGCAATTACCAAGCTGTGAAGTCTGCATGTACATTTCAAAAAGAATCCCAAAAGTCTCTCTGCTGAGATCTCTTGATGTTTATCTTGCTTGTTTGGCTGGTGTTTTGAATTTATTTATTTATTATTTCAATGTTCACAATTTAAATAGTTCATTGACTTCTGTGGAACAAGCTCTTCTAAAGATCTTCAAGTTAGGTAAGAATAATCGAACACGCTTTTACCCTTAGGAGAACTTGCACCTCCTAATAGAGCAGATGGGACCTAAACCTAAAGACCTCATCACAAAAACCCCATCAAATGGTACTTAGCTAATCTCTAAAGGACAAAAGGAAATAATCACAGCAAAACATAAAAAAGGAAACAAGCTCCTTCAGACTCTCACAGCAGTGTGCAATCTGCTCTTTTTTTTTTTATGTTTGTGTCTTGACCTCATCAAAACTAAGGAACAATATAAAGAGCCTTCTTTATGGCCAGTTGGGAACTGATGTTGAAATTTTGAAAGCAGTTATTAAAATAAAAGTTAGTTACCTGCATTGACAAAGGGGATCCCATCATAAGGGACATACTGAGATTTCCACATCAAGCGTGTGGCGGGTTTGGCTGGGCTTGGAGACTGGCGCGTCCCCCACACACTCTGTGTCTGCTGCTTGTGTAGCGTGAGAACACTCTCTAACTCTGTCTCGCTCACACAATAGCCGCGGTACGAGTCCCCAATTCTCTCATGGAAAGGACGGGAAATAATAGGATTATTCACCCATCTGACTGCTGAACATTACACAAGAAAACAAGAGCAGTCAGGGACTCCGGCAGGTGAGAACATAAACCCAGATTTTTGGCATTCCATGGTTTTAGTCCCCACAGTAGTATCCACATTAAGAGATTTATCATAGGATCTAACAGAAGAGCAGGCCCCACTGAGGTCAGGAGTTTGTCAGCCATCAAAGACCCTAAGAACCAAGAACCCCTGAAAAGGTTACAGTCACTGCCAAATCTGATTTCCAGAGGACAACTTCACCCCTGTGGTTTACCCCCAACACTTCTGCTGCAGTCACTGACTAGACAAATTAGTATTAGATGAAGTTTTTCACTTGACTGCCACAGAGAATCTCTGAATCACTAATAATTGTCTCTGCATCTACTGCAATACACACTGCCTTGAGCTGGAGTAGAATGCACCTGCCCATACCACCAGTACTGTCTCATCTACACAGTGCACTAACTTTGAACTGCATGTCTCACACAGCATCCCCCCCAACCTTCAAGGCACTCTTGATTCCCAGCATTACACAGAAAGATACTGTACCAGATTTGCCATGTGCAAACTAATTATGGTTTCAATGAACTCTACTAATGTCTGGGCAACTCCACGAAAACTGCATCTAATTCACTCAAAGTAGCTATCCAGCTACTCAGTGCCATCACAGTTGGTTCAGTGCTGGTCTGCAAAGGCCAGCCAGCAAGCAACGAAATTACTGGGACAGAGAAGAATTTTTCATCCAAACTCAGAATGCGGTGCATGTTTCTGTTCATATGCAGTTCAGGGTTAGGGTGGCCAACCGGCTCTATCAGCCAGAGTAGTTTGCCAGCTCAGTCTTAAAATGTATCTGTGGGACAAATCCATGGTGAGTGAGAACTAAGGTCTGATAGATTTGTTTTGCCACCTTCAGTGACAGAACAGCCAGATGATTAAATAATACTAATAGCCAAAAGAGCAACAGTGTCTCTCCACGATTATCACACAGATAATCTTGGAGCAACAACTGCTTAAAACCTGCCTCGAACTCATCTAAGAAAATCAGAATGTCTGTGGATAGCAAAACCTGAAGCCAACACTGAACCAATCAAGATCTTGTGAATGAACTGGGCCAGCACATCACTGCTCCAAGGCCAGACACGGCGGGTTGTGTGTGCATGGGTGTGAGTCACTGAGAGAGCTGTTCACACTTCAGAGCTCACTGCTCTGCAGGCACAGCTGCACAGCTAACCAAGTCTGCACAGGCTGCACTCACATGGCTGTGGGGAGCAAGAGACATTGGCAACTCTTTAGCTAGAAGTTATAAACACTTCTGAACAAAACTTGATCTGAAAAATTCAGGAGAAGCAAAGTAGCCTGAGAAGTACAAGAACTTCTTTCTTTCCAGAAATCTGGGATGCTGCCTTTGAGAAGAGGGATTACAGCACCACTGCGCATAATAAATACTGCAAAACCAGCTGTGTTTTTCTCCCATATCTTATACCTGTTTCTAAAAATAGGTCACTGACTTTATTCTAGAGAGATGAGAAGACTGATAAAACTGTTGTGCCAGAAAAGTAGCAAAAACAGCAAAGGCACTCTCTCCTATTCTAGCTTTACTTTTGCACAAGTTAGTAATTTTCCCTAAACTGGTTGAAGGGGAGGAGGAGGATGAGAAGAAAATCAGACAGCACGTAAGATCCCTGCTTTCTACAGTCTTTTCAAGTAGGAAAAAATGGACAAACAAGTCTACTGTCTTCAGACAAATAAATCAATTTTGTACAGTTAATTAATGCAGTTTTCAATTACATTTTATTTCAGTAAGATGATACATACAGGAAATCCATTCTGATCAGACCACTGAAAACTAAATATAAGTCATTGAAAGGAACTGTTTTTAAACTAACTAACTCCAAGGTTCACGCCAAAAAATTGAGCAATTCCTTCTTCCTCCCCTGGCCTTGCCTCAGCAAAGTACATAAAAGCCTACCCTCAAGTACACACATCAAGACTGCAGTTTTCCTTGAGGAAACTCAGAGCAGCAGGGTACCAGAGGCACTTTGCAGTCCAGACACAGCAAGTATAAGCTGAACGTTTCAAGGCAGTCAGCTTTTACTGCCCTGTGTTTGCCCACAGCACAAGCTGCCACTGTGGAGTGCAGCGGCTTCACCTGCTGACATCTAGTGCAAATCAGAGACTGAAACACTGTTCAGTAAGTCTGAAACAAGTTTGTTTCAATTCCAGGAGACAACTGAAAGAGTGGAGTTGTGAGCTGCCATATTTATCAGCATCTCTCCAAACTGGATCTCTGAATTTCAGTAGGACCCTTCAACTCTGTTACTAGCACCAAAAAATTTTGACATCTGAAAGAAAAATGACACCTCAAAATCTCAGTGTCTCTAGTCTTGTGTCCAAAAAAAGGCACAATACAACCCAGCACTCTCCAGTGGATCAAGGAGGATTAATACATACAGGCAGCAGTTCTCCTGAACAGCAGAGGGAGATGTTTGTGTCCTCAGAACATATTCAAATAGACATTATTTCTATTTCCTTTTTTTTTAAACTTAAGAACTTCTCTATAAATGTCGCTGTGAATTTTAAACGCGGCAGGTGAAATTTCTTGCAATAGGATACAAAGCAGATCACAAGTCCTCCAATAATATGATACCAATAATAAATGATTCAGATAAGCCACGTGGATGTTAAGACAGTTAAGAATGCATCCCACAGTGCCAAAAACACAGTGAACTGGCCAACTGAATTAAGCAGCTGATTCTATAAAAATGGTATCTCCACCATAGAAGAATTCATGCAATTAATTTTCTGACTGAACATTTACATGCATGTAAGGGTGGACGGTACCATTTGTATTAAATAAATGGCATAACACAAAAGGAATAGATGAATATATTTAATTTAAAAATTGTTTCTAAGCAGATACAGAAAGAAATTCAATTTCTAGGTTCCTCAAACTGCAACTTCTAGTTATCAGTGGCCAAGCAAATAGGAAAAAAAAAATCATTGGTGAGATATCTAAAGAGATTAGGCAGCTACAGAGTATGAGCTCTCCTTTTAAAATAAGAGAATATTAAGAGAAAGTAAAATAAACATTTATCGGAAAGAGTCTGACAGCAGGAAGAAGGGGTAGTTGACCTCTCAAGAAATTTCCCATTTCTCCTCCCTTCCTGTTAAGTGACTTATGATGCATTAGCTGCTGATGGCATCCTAGTCATCAGGACAGTTCTGCAAACATCTAACAATATCCGAAAAAGGAAGAGTTCTGTTTAGGTCAAGAGCCACCACATAAAGACAGAGCATTTTTTAACAAAAGAGAAAACAAGCACAAGTAACCTAACTTGCTGTGACAAAAAAAAAATCAGCAAGAATATCTAAAACAGGAATCCTTAGTGCAATATTGATATCAGGATGTGTTAGGTCTCAGACTTGAAACTGGCCAATCACACAGATTTTGATTTATTTCTATGTGATAACACAAACCACATGAACAGTTGCAGAAGTCAGCAACGTTTGCACTGTCGCTCAACAGCAAACTCTAACAATGACAAAAAATGGCTCTTCCCAGCACTACAAGGTATCAGGTTTTCAGCAGCACTTCTTTTACTTCAGGAGCTGTTGATGGTCAGTTATTCTAAAATTCTCAAAACAGAAAGGGATTTCACAGCATTTTATGTGTTTAACTGTGCTAGCAGTAACAGTGCTAGCACAGAAGCTTGAACACTTCTACAGCTACAAATTATTCCTTTCAAGGAATAGGAACATTATCTCAGAGCTAGATGATAAAACATTAAGCCAGAATTCTTTGTGGCCCACCTCACAGTTCCTGAGACGGCGTGCCCATGCAGGCGTATTTAGTGGCAATGGCTGAAGAGGGATGGGAAAAGAATCTTCTACTACCCTGAAAAAAGAAATAAATAGAAGGCTATACAGACTCAGAAAAGCAACATCTTAGTCCAAACTACATGTAAGATCAAGTCAGCATATTATGTGTAACCCTAGAGCATATGATCAAACTATGGATATTGTATCAACATGACTTAGAAACCTGGGGTTCATTTTCTTCATGTTCTATTTCACTGTAAAAATAATTTACAGTGAATAGAAGTATTTAAAAAGCCCACTGGTTGCTACATTCAAGTCCTCCAAAAATGCAGTACACTGTGGGTTCATAACCTCTGTTGCATGGTAATTTTGTGATAACCATTGCAAAAACAAACTACAAAAAAAAAAAAAAAAAAAAAAAAAAGGCAGTGCTAATAGTAGCTCAAAGTGATTGTTCATCCCTTTAACCCCTGACCTACCTGGTGGTTGCTTTTTTCGATATGGTGAGAGATGCCTGTGGATGTAGAATGTAACTGCTTGCACTGTCTGCTATTGAAGCCACCACCACAGTTTGCAGGCTCCCATCACCACACTTCTCTTCTGAAATGTCTTTACAAAAAAAAAAAAAAAAAAAAAGCAGTTTCTTGGTTAATAACTGAACATAGAACAAGGAAAACCAAGCTATGATTAAACTCTGTATGTTGTTAAAGCAAGCCTTTTGACATAGGAAGGAAGTTTTAAAGATGATGAAGTAGTCTAATAGCTGTGAATCAGTACTCAAACTCCTGGCACATGCATGAAGATACACTTGATAAGGCTGCTTTAAGAACTCTGGTAATTGCACTACTGCTTATGAATCCTTCCACAACAAGACAAATAATCAGAACAACTTGCAAATTACTCTGTTTCCAGGAATCTGTACATGATTGCACAAGGATTTTGTTCAGCTGCAAGTCATAGACTGGATGCTTTTAAGACAAGAAAAAATGAGGTAATGATACTGCTTTGTACTTAGAAAAGAACATTTAACAAGAAAAACAGGCCTCTTATAATTGAATCTGACATGCTGTTAGAACAAATGTTGTAGCCTCTCTTGGTAATAGGAGCAATCCACAAGCCAAAAATTACTCTTAGATTGAAGCCTGTGTGTACAGTTAAACAAAAATATAATGAAAAACTGTGAAAAAAGACGTTCAATATTTTGGTCTCAACACAGACACATGAGGTCTCTTTAGATGAGGGATTTTTGTCCTTCAGTTATAAAAGCTTCTTTCCCTCAACCAGAAAGAGTGGTAAGCTATTGACACAGTACAGAAATGGATCCACACAAAGCTCCGTAAGAAGATTCCTAAGTGTGCACTCGGATTAACACCACTCTGGCTCAAAGCACTGGTTCCTCCTACAGAGATGTGTCCTTAAGACACTACAGGCTACTCTGAAGTCTGCACCATTCCATGCATTACCACCATGTGCAGACAAGTGAAACTCAGGAGCTGACAGGCCATTCTCCTTACCTCCACAGTAAACTGCTGATGAGTCTCCCCACCTTGCTTTTAAATACTAAATCACTACGAAGTCTTTTACACAGTAAGTCTCTAGAAAAAACCAAACCAAAGAAGAACCTCCCACAAATGACACCTGTAGCACTGTTGTAGAACATGTATTCAATACTGTGACAACGAGCCCCATGTTGAATGAAAAATAGAAATACAAAACTACTATTTATTATTTCAACTCAGAGCTTACAAAGAGAAGTAACAATTATTTTGTAACTAAAGGCTCCCAGCTGGCTTTAAAGTAATGTAAGACTCTGCTGTAACCAAACCTGGTTTTACCCCTGCAAGAGCTGGAGAGGGAGGGAAGATTGAGGATTAGTGGAGGAACAAGTCTTTCAATGCAAGGTCAGGAAACCATATTGCAACTCTGTGTGAAAAGGGCTAGATCATGACTTGAATCCCAAATCTTTCTTCTATCCACCCAGCACCAGGACTCTACTCTGAGCTATCATTCCACAGGAACACTTAACCAGTGCTCAAATCTTGAGAATTTTATAGAGAGAATGAAAAAACAGTTTAAAAAACGTTTGAGAGTTTAACAAAATGTGATCACCTCAGTCTCACTCTGTGAATGCAAACTAGTACACAGTGTTTTGCCATCCAGCGAGGGCTGCAGATAAACAACACTTTCAGATTACAGGAAGCCCACTTTCTAAGGAAAACCTTAAAATTTATGCTTCTAGTTGCGTATCTCAGCACACACTTAAAATGTGACAACTAACACATTCCAATTAATGGAAAGTCACATCTTATTTTCCTTGACTGGGAACTGAATTTCTACTTCAGTGATTCATTCCTGGCTTCACAGAAGATGCATCATCACCAGTGATCTCTGGAACAGAGGATTTAACAGTTCTTCAGGCCTGTCTGCACTACAGGAATTAACTATTTCATTCACAATGAAATACATAAGTACTGAAAATTTGAAGCTGATAGTACAGCTGATGACACAAATATCCTTATTAAATGTAAATAAAGTAAGAAGCAAGTCTGTGCTTGATATGGCAATCACATATCCTTCAGAAAGGGGGCATAATAGCTCTCATAAGCTTTCATAAGGATTCTGCCCCACAGAAAATCTGGTGTGTGAGGCCCCATATGCACAATCAGAAAGCAGGTTCAGTGCCTATTTTGTCTTATAAGTGACTAAGGAAAGGAAACAAGGTGCTTAAAAAAGACCATGGAGGATGAGCTTAGTCACAGGAGCACAAACCCTCAAGTCCCACAGGTTAAACTCACCCTGCATGCTGGTCACATCCAGAAGCTGACCTGGAGGAATAATCACTTGGGTCACTCCTGGCTGGGCAGAAGGAATGACATGCAGCACCTGTCCATTTTCTGACTGGCTGGCAACAATCATCTGTAAGGCAGTCACACAGAAGCATGAATGGCTCTAGTTTGTATGGTGATCATGCAGCACAACTGGGTTTGATTATTACCAGAACAGGCAATCGTCCACTTAGAGTTAGGGCCTGTATATTTACTTGACTTTACATAATAAGAAAAACCGTCTTTATTGTCAATTTCTTAAAATTATTTTCCCCTTGTAAAAGAGGCCTTTAATTAAGGAAAGAAAAAAACCCCACTACTTTAGCTCATTCTACAATGAATGACACATTTATTTGAAACTGACAACTCTATTATTAAAGCTATCAAACACCTGAAAGCCATTTGTAGTTGGATTTGCTGTAACTCCATTCGTGGACTAGCAGAACTAATAGTAAAAAAATATTGTGACCTTTACTCCTAAGAAACTGACCTTTCTGGGCAGCATTTCATGTAAAAGCAGGGAGAAGAAAAGCTCCAAGGCTTAAAAAAAACAATACAAATCAAATCAGCCGGGATTCTGAAAAACCTGAAAACTCCTTATGGTATATTTACTCATAATTACATTAATTCTAAGAAATTAATTGAGGGCTGGGGGAAGAGTGAGACATAATGACTTAGTTTACTGCTAATGTTCTGATACCCCACAAAAAACACATTTCTTCCAGAGAAAGCAGCAGCAGCAGAAATACAAGATCTTATCACACTACAGCATCCAGGCTCAATACTGACAAAAGACATCAGCTGTCGTTTAATAAAATTAGTAATAGCTGCAGACAGATTTTACCTACCTGCGGAAGGGCAACTGGAGCATGAACTGTACCAGTGAAAAGTTTCACCTTGCTGCTAAAGTCTCAGTCAGCTGTTGCTACAAGCGACCACTTCGGAGCTCAAGGAGCTCCCTCCCCTGTGAGCACAGCCCCAGCCCCGCTGCAGACACACTCACCATGGGTGCCCCGGGCGGTCCCAGGGGCTGCAGCTCACACAGGGGCTGCCTGGGCTGCTCTGCCAGGTGCAATTGCTCTGCAGAGCGCGACCGTGGCCGGGGCAGCCGCGCCGGCACCGCCGACGCTGGAGGACTGCCCGAGAGAGGGACCGGGATGGGCAGGGCTGGGGGAGAGTCGCTCTGGCCAAACAAGGGATCCCGGGAATCCATGCACGTCAGTTGCTTTCACAGAGGAAAAACAGTAAAATGTACTTTGAGTAGCAACTTCTATGAAGAAAAAAAAAACCAAACAAAAAAACAAGAAAGAGAAAAGAACTTTTAAAACCAGTGTGCTATACTGTATACTCAGAGGAGCTCCTGTCCTTCTGGATCAAGTGGCTAACACTAGCAGTTCTACTTTTGTTTTCTATTTCCATGCTGAAAAAGTATTCGTATTCCTGCTTCCTAGAATGAAGTTTCTCTACTAAAGCAAAAGAAAACCCTTTTGCTTAAAATCTGCTCCCAAAAATCTCTCATTTTAAAACATCTCAAGTCTGCCCAGAAACTGAGAAGACTTATACTTAAAACAAAACTATAAAATATTCACCAACTTGATTTGACTTCAGAAGAAATCCTAGATACTATTATCACTTGGCCTTTCCATACATGCATTTAGCTATGAAGAAAAAAATCTCTACATACTTTTAAAATTCTTTACCACAGAAGCACAAGCAACACAACCTTCGCTTCAAGGCTAAGAATTGTACAGCACAAGGCCAAGAATCAGATTTTCAAAATCTTAAAAAAATAGAGCATATCTTCATCA
Source organism: Sitta carolinensis (assembly GCA_032173965.1). Classification (NCBI taxonomy): domain Eukaryota; kingdom Metazoa; phylum Chordata; class Aves; order Passeriformes; family Sittidae; genus Sitta; species Sitta carolinensis. Next base: position 26,495,610 of record CM063288.1, read on the forward strand.
CGTTTGCAGAACTGAAGTCTTAAGAGTACCTCCCATTGTAATTAAATTTAAGTGCATAGGCACAAATACTTTTGCCATTGAAACTCCGACTACACAAACATTAAGTATGTAAAAGTAATGGAAAAATTAGGCAGTCCTTGTGTACAATAACGTTTCTTGCATTTGGCAAATGCAAGAAAAGCTGCCATTTGTTGTATCTCTTGCAGCAACAGCACAAACACCTCTGATATTTTTGTGACAAAAATTAATACACTACAAATCAAAGAATGAGGAAAAATGTTTCTAAATTTTATATAAAAACATATGATTTTATATAAAAATTATGATCTAAATAACCTCATAAAAAATTCTACAGGTATAAATCTTCTGTGCTGAAACTGTCTATGGTGAACTACACCAGAAAAGCACCAAAAAATGGCACCTGTGGTGTTAAAGACATTATGCAGAGACCACAAGAACACAAGTAAATCACCACCTGAATGATGTTTTATGTCAGAAGAACACTCTGCAGAAGAGCATTCATGCACAGAAATCCCCCCAAATAAGATCTGGCAATATCTGATTAAAAAAAAACATTAAAGGCTCCTCTCCCTCAATACATACACAGGTGTCCTGTGTCCCTGTGCCTTTATTTGTCACATTTAGTCACGAAGAAATGCCACCTCATTTTCACCTGTTCTGAACCTCTCCTACTCCAATGCATATCACAAAGTATTCTTTTTTTAAGGGGCTAACACAATAAAACATTAATTTCTTCAGCACTGTAGCAGGACATGATTACTGACGGTCATCACTACATGTAACATCTGGATATTCATCAGTTCAAAACTGAATGGCACAGGAATCCAAGGGAAGATTGTACATTCTTAAAAGACACGATGCATTACTCTAAAGGCAAGAAAAAACCCCTGCATTGATGAAACAGCATATTTTAAACACATCAGAGTGGATGTAAAGGAAGCACCTACAGGACAAAGCATTCATACCTCACCTGAAAAACCTGATCATTTGTTTCTGATTCTCCTGTAGCATTACAGCTGCCTATGAACAAATCGGTAGATCCTTCCATAGCAATATCATGGTTAGCTCCACTTTCTTCCATTACAAGATGACCTGAAAAGGTTATACAAGTTCATTTTAGCCTTTTGCCAGGAGATTGCCAGAGGTGTTGATTGTCTTCAGGTCTTACAAATTTAGTTTTACGAGTTCTAATGCTGTTGCAAGATAACAGCAAAGTTCTCAAGAAATCCTTGCCTCCTTATCACTTTATTACTCACTGCGGAAAAATTTCAGTGTGTTGCTGCAGGAGTACAGCTTAGCCTTTTACACGAGACATACTGCTTGATTTGTCATTGCACATACAGATACAAAACACACATACACCCTCCCACCATTTTCATCTGAGTAAGTCCAAAAGCACTGAACTAACAACCACACACATCTAGAGAACACTTGATATTTAAGCACATGCCAGCAGTGCTTTATAAATACATTAGTCACCTTCTTCCATAATCACCAGACAGAATTTGCATTATGCAACTCTGTCATGCAGACATCTTGAAGAAAATCAAATCAATTTGTTTTAAAGGCTTATAAGACAACATATAAATGAAATAAAATTATTATTGTTAATATACAGTGGTATGCTTTGGGCAGGAAAAACACCAGATATATAAAATAAAATTTGGCATTAATCACATGGTGAAAGACAAAAAGACAAGACTCCCAGCACTTCAGAGATCTACCTCCTATCCCAAAGAAAGCTTCAAGATACTCAGTTGCCCATTACAAACCTTCAAACAGACAGATAATATTGGACAATGCATTGGCACATCCACAGGATAATGCTCTCATGCATACAGCACACCCTTTAAAGCAGCGACCAAGCCCAAACACTCACAAGCAAGAGCATAAAATGACAATTAATTTGGCCCCTACCTAGCAAGAGTATATCTATATTAGACTACACACATAGCATACCCAACCGAAGAGAAGAAAACTCCTGTAGTTTGGGGTGAAGGAGGGGGAAGGGTGGTCACGATTTTTCCCTTCAGTATTTATTTTAAAGACAGGCTGCATTATATTAGCACATGACTCCTACCAGCTGTATCTTCTTCACCACACCACACAAGTAAATTCCTTAAGATGGACTCTCTTGGCTGTGGTATTTCAACTGTTTACAGCTTTTGTAAGGAGACTATAACAGGCTAGAGAGTAACTTCAAAAGAACTGTACAACTCTTAAAGCACAGACTTATTCTGCTTTGCAAAGGTATAAAGGACACAGGCGAAGTAAATCCACATCTCCTTGGCTTTTGAAGCTGAATAAACCATCCTGCTGATACAAACAACACTGAGAAGTTAAGCTGCTCATATGCTCAATATATTAATACTTTAATCTAAAGCAGATTTATTTTTCCATTCAATTTTCAAGTGATGACACTCTAGACCAAGTTCCAAATGAAGTTACCTCATGTTTACCAAATATTTTTGAGCTTTGGATCTGAGAACAATTATAAAATGTTTCAGTTACAATGTTTGAAGCATCTTAGCAGCAAAAGAAAAAAAACAAAAAACAAAAAACAAAAAAAAACAACCCAGAAAACTAGATTTCATCATCACTCAACCATTTCCTCTCGGTTCAAAGATGCAAGGAAGAGACGGCAGTTTCACCACCAAAGCAGCACATTTAGTTCATCGAGATAAACAGAGTTTGTTCCAGAGATACTGATGGCATGTACTCTGAGCATGCTGGAGCACAACAACAGAACACAAGGACAGCTCTACAGGGACAGACCAATGATCCAGGCAGCCCAACATCCTGTATCTAACAACAGTTAATAACAAAGCTCAGGGGAAAAAAATCCAGCGGTAGGGTAAATACACAGGGATATTTATCCAGCTTCCTTTCATAAGCAGCCCAGAAATACCTGAAGTTTTATATCTGTGTTTAAAATAATCCCAGTGGTACAGTTTTGCCTAATCACTGTTGTAACCCAGGCAAACCACTGGCATGCACTTCACTTGGACAATCAACTTCGTGGTTTAACCATTCAGGTTTCATTAACCTAAGTGCTTGTGTGCAACCACAAAGACTATTACTTTTTGTCTTAAAAAAATATGTTTCTACAGAGGTGTACAAGTACAGACACAGTTAACATATCTTATTGTCCTATAAATATTGCTTACCAATTCCCCAAACAGGAGAGTTAAATCTTGCATATTTATGTATAGGTATTGGACATTTTGTCATGAACATGTAAATAACACATAAGTATCTCTTCATAAACATTAAGTGAGCACCACAAAAATTCACACAGTAATGCCACTGTATTAGGCATTTAACAGTCAGCTGAAGGAGAAATAGGGAAGTTTAGTGTAGTGTACAGTGGGAAGAAGAGCTGCATCCTCAAAGCACACAGGCAGTTAGTTCTCCATGCCTCAGCTTTAGCCTTAACACAACTCCACCCCCACCACTCTATAGGCTGCTTCCCCAGGGCCATTTCCAACACATGGATTAGTGTATTTTAACACCACAGGTCTATTTCCTTCACCCTGCTTCCATTTGGGAAGCACTTTTCTCAAATAAAGGGAAATCTGTGGCCATTGTTGTCTTTGGTTCACCTCTACAAAGAGAGCAAGCAGCCACAGAAACTGCTAGCACAAGCAAACACGATAACCATCATAAGCACCGCATGCAGGGTGTTGGTTGTACTTAACAGAAAATACAGCTGAATGCTTCACCATCTCTTTTGGGTTTTCTGCACAATGTTGCAGAGGTTTTACAAGAAGACTTCAGATAACTGCATAGCTTACAGCAATCAAAATACGCTGTCTGAAAAAGCTCCCTCTCTGAGGGCATTTCTCTACAACCATTCACAGTGGAACAAATTCACAAGGGCATGAATTACAGTAAAACATGTCAGGGAGCAAATTACGGCATAGCGATACTCCCCAGGAAAGGAATTACAATTAGCTTTGTCAACTTGTACCAGGTTTGAGACTCAGCATTATCTCTATCATGGAAGAGGAGGCAGATGCTGTTAAGAACACATAGAAAATCTAGAGACTTATACGCAAAAGGTTTCACAAGTCAGTTTTTTGTAGACAACACCAATAAGTGGAAAACGCACCTATGTCGATTTCACTGACAAACAACGTTAGGTCTTTGAAATATGCTTAAGAAACAGATGAGATTTCAGAGTCTCACGAAACTTCAAACACTCCACACCCGCCTGCTCCAACAACCCGAGTCACCGCTCAGGGAGCCCCCGGCTGCTCCCCAGAGGCCACGAAGGACTGTCAAAAAGGTTGGGGAAAAAATTTACGCACAACGCAAGCACACAGCACGTCCTCACACAAGCCGCCTTCTCCCGAAACACCAAACTCACTTACAGCTTCTTTTTAAGTCCACCGCGCGTTGGGTTTACTACTTCTAGTAGGCAGTTTATTGTGGGTGTGTCTCTTGACAAGCAGAGAAACGCAACGCGAGTGGCTCCGAGCAGAGACGAGCACTCCGGCGGCCCCGGGCGCCGCACGGGGCACGGCTCAGGAGCCGCCACAGGAGCCGCCCCCGCAGGAGCCGCCCCCGCCCCTGCAGGGGCCCGGAACGCGCCCGACGCGCCCCCCGCGCCACAGCCCTGGGGAGCGCGGAGGGCGCCTCAGCCCGCGCCCGGCGCACCGCACCGCTCGGCACCACAGCCCCGCGGCGGCGGCGGCAGGTGCGGGCCGGGGCCCCGCGGCGGCGGCTCGGGGAGAGATGCCGGCGGCGCGTTACTGCACCTGGGCCCGGCTCCCTCAGCCCCGCCGCCATGCGCGCCTCCGCTCCGCGCACGCGCGCCCGCCCTCAGCGCAGAGCGGGGCGGGGGCGCGCGAGGGGCGCCGGGAAGGCGGGGGCGCGCGGCCTCTCGGGAGCGCGGCGGGCGCGGCACGCGGGCGGGGCGCGGTCCCGAGGGGGCTCGGCCGGGGCGCGCCGCGACACGTGGTGGGTGCCGGTATCGCGACCGGCAGCGATGGCGCAGCTCACGGCGCGGTTCCGCACCGAGAACCGCAGGTGAGCGGCCTGCCCTCCCGGGCCGGGGGTGGGTTCGGGAGCGGGTGACGCAGGGGCGGTAACGGAGCGCTGTGCCCGCAGGTTCGCCGTGGAGGATGTGCCCTTCTCGGTGCCCGCGGCCGCCGAGACCACCGACCTCAGCCAGCTCATCAACAAGCTGCTGGCGGCAGCGCACGGTAGGTGACGCGGCGGGGCGGCCCTCGGAGCGCGCCCCCCTCGTGTCCCCTCGTGTCACCGCCGCACCCGCAGGCCCGCGGCGACAGCCGAGCCGGGCCTGCCCCGCCGCTGTGGCCGGGCTGCCGACCGGGAGGCACTCCTGGAGCTTGATCTGAGACGCTGCGGCTACCGCGGCTGGGGGCATTCCCGGGGAAACGGACCGGAGGCTGGAATACCGTGCGTGCCCGGCGCCGCAGGCCAGGCTGGCACAGCAGATGGGAATGGAAGTGTTGCCCAAAACCTGGCTCAAGAACTAAGGAAACCAGGTTTGGTTTTATAACAGCCTTCAAGAAAACCTCAGCTGTTCTGTCAGTGCTGAAATGGGCCGGCTGACTTGAACGCTCATCTGGATAAAGACACTTGTCCAGTGTTGTTGGAAAATCCCATTTTCCATAAGAAACTGGGTCAGTGGTATTATAGCCTGCTTCTTGAGCCTTTTGCAAGTTGCTTTTGACCCAAGACTTTGCAAACAATCTTGAACAGCAAACTAGTGCACAGTGCAGCGCTTCTGCCAAAATGCAGAGCCTTTCTCATTTATGCCATTACAAAGGGAGAACTAAAAGTTCTTACAATTTTCTAACTGCTGCCACAAATACAGGGCTCTTGCTGGTGGCATCAAGTGGCAAGATCTATACAGAACAGTGGGGAAGCACTGCTGGGGTTTGATTACACATAGCTACAGAGAAATTACAGTAAGAGGCAAACAACTGTTTGAACCCCAACAGCAAATTTTCCTTCCTCTTAATTAATCCCATGGAAGTAATGGGCTGCCCACTTATAACTGGGAGAAGAAATTAATCAATTGGGGTTTTTGTTCTTGTTGTCATTTGTCTTGGGGTTTTCGTTTGGTTTTGGGGGGTTGTTTATATTTGGGTCTTTTTTAAACTCTTCCTGGCTCCATTTTCCTGAACCAGTCACAAAATTATGCCATTCTTGAGAGTATCAAATAAATAGTGACACCTGAACATTGATTTTTTTTCCCAATGTGTTTCAGCCGATCACAAGTATGTGGAATTTGACTTCCTTATCAATGGCCAGTTCTTGCGATTGCCTCTGGTCACACACATGGAAGCGGAAAATATTTCCACAGTAAGTCATACTCAATGCCTCCCCTTCTTGGACAGTAGAACAGTCCTTAGCCAGTTTACTTCAATCTGATTCAGGTATTACACTGTCAGCTAGGTAGATTTCCTTGCTCAGTTTCATTTCCTTTCTGACTTTCCCAGGAGAATTCCCTACATTTTTAAATCCATTATGAACTGCAGTATTAGAGACTACTGACAGAGCAGTGCAAGGAATGTTATCCAATCTTGTCTGTGTACAGTTCAGAGGGGAAATTCTTCTCTTATTCAGTTCGTAATTGATACATTTTAGTCTCTTATGGTGGGAGATAGAGGGGGTGTTTAATATTACCTCTAGAAAATGTGGCAAAGTGATTTAGACACTGTTTTTGTATTAGTAAATATAGAAGAAGAGGAATGTAAGAAGAGTGGAATCACTCGCTTTTACTTCCAGCTTGCTATTAATAGTAATTTGATAAAAATACAGAAGCAATGTAATTTACACTTTTTTTTCTAATTACTTTTGTTCTACTGATTTGGTGAAGGACTTGGATACCAAGACCTTTGTTCAATTAACTTGTGTATTTGTGCAACATTACAGTTAAACTTTATTGTTAGCGATTAAGAAAAACAAAACCACGCTATGTTACTAAATAAGTATTTTGTCTGTGAGCTCAGGAAGAAGTGGTGGAAATAGAGTATGTGGAGAAATACATGGCCCCTCAGCCAGAAGAATGCATCTTCCATGATGACTGGATCAGTTCTGTTCAAGCCACTGAAGAATGGTACCACCCTAAGCCAGTTTCAAGTTTTGTCTTGCTTATTCATGTTCCTCCATGGTATCAAATAGAGCAGTATTCTGTCTTTAATAAACCAATGGGTGGGGGTTATTTCCCCTCTTTGCTTTATTTTTCTTTATTTTTTAACCTGTCAAGTCAGTCAGCAACTTGCTTTTGTAAGCAGTTCACTGGTTACACTGTCACATGACAGTGACTTTAACACAGATAGAAGACAGCTAGAGACACTGAACTTGAGATACTGTTTATACAAACGAACAAAGCAAATGCTGTTTAGTATCCTTTTTCTTAAAGGAAAGCAAGTTTTCCTCATCTGTCTTTTTTTGCTTAGACCTTTGACTTCCAGTGCGATGCCCATTAGCAACAAAGAGAACAGCATACCTTTCTGCAAAGATTTTCCTGAAAAAAAGACAAAGAGGCATAATTGTCTTTTCTATTGTATTTTCACATTCATTTTCCAATCAACTATGTCATGTCCATAGATTAAGTAGAGATTTGAAAATGCTTTGAGAACCTCTGGCAACATACTAGAACTAACAAATTGAGTTTTGAATTATGTAAGTTATACAAGGGATCTTAAGTTCCACAACCAGAACATGCAGTACTCTCACTGCTTGTTTTCTAGCCTGTACTCTTGGCCTTCCACTTGCAAGGCTTTAATGAAGCTTTGCTCTGTAGCAAAAAGATAATTTTTCTTCTTTCAAGCTATTTCTTTTAAACTGGTTATTGTGCTAATAGTTTTCCAAGTTTCTGGTTGAGGCTTTATCTCAAAAAAACATTTGCTGGTCTTAAAGACAGTGATGTTTCCAATGCTGTACCCTGTAGGATATTGACTGGCTGCTACGATCAGACTGCTCGGATCTGGTCTGTGGAAGGAAAATCCATCATGACAATAGCTGGGCACACAGAAGTAGTGAAGGATGTGGCCTGGGTGAAGCAAGGTCAGTATATATAGCAGGGGAATAGTAGAAGTTTGATTTACTAGGGGAGAAATGTTAGCATTCCTGAACTATGAATATTTAATTATCTGAATGTAGTTATTTCAGTCTGTCAGTGGTGTAAGAAATGAAGTCATGGTGTGCATAAAATAGTCCTTTGACATTAATGAATATAGTTACTTTAAGATGATTGTTGTCTCTCTACCTTGCAGTCTCCATTAGCAAATACTGGTGTATATGTAGTTATAGTAATTGTGCTTGCTGGGTAGCATGATGTAAACTGAAACACATGAGTTTCTGTCTGTCTGCTATTTCTTCTAGGATTAGAATAATTATTTATAAACACTTTGGAAAGCTGAGTTGGGCGTGAGTGTAACTTTTTTCTTTCTCAGATAGTTTATCGTGCCTGTTACTCAGTGCTTCCATGGACCAAACTGTCCTGCTCTGGGAGTGGAACGTGGAGAAGAACAAAGTGAAAGCTCTTCACTGCTGCAGGGGACACGCTGGCAGCGTCGAGACCGTGGCTGTGGATTGTACAAGAACCAAAGTGAGTGACTTAGGGAAAGAAACCCTTTGTGGTTTGGGATTTAGCAGCCTGCACCTCAAAAATCCTGGTTTTGTCCTTGCATGGGTGTTCATCATCATGATTTTGTGACACAGCGATAATATTCCAGTCTTGTTATAAGTGGTGGTTATTGAGATTTGGGAGTGTCACATCAATGTGAGGCCCCAGAATCACAAAATCATTTCATTTAGAAAATAAGTTAATTTTTGAAGTGTATTTCACTTTAAATGCATGAGAATTTTGTGCTACAATGAACTATTTTCAAATGTCGTTAATTTTCACAGTGGTTATGGTGGGAAAAAAATTTCAGAGTTCTTGGAAAAAGTAGGTGGTAAAGAGGGTTCTTTCCCTTCACCCAGGAATTCAACAGTAATGAGCACCAAAGGTGGAGACATTGCTTCCAGATTGCCTCAGTATCAGACAGGTTAAAGTCAAGTTTTTTGGTGCTGAAGGAAATAGGTATTTTGTAGATATTTTTCCCGCAAAGGAAATAAAAAGAATAATTTGATGTATGCCAAATATTTTTGGGGGAATTTTAGGAGCCCAGCATTGTTACCTGTGTGCTATAACCCATTGGTTAGTTTTTCAAGCAGGTGTCTCTACCAAGGTCTATGTGGATCAACATTTAACAAAATGTTTTTGTTCATACAGTTCTGCAGTGGATCCTGGGATAAGATGTTAAAGATCTGGTCTGCAGGTAAGATGTAAGTTTGTAAGGCTGTACCATCACCATGCTTAGTGACTGGTTTGTTTAATTACACAACTTCAGATCTTGTAATCACCTGCATAATGGTTGTGGGCACCATAAATATCGTGATTTACTTAATTACTCACATGGAGATAAAATTCAGAAACCTGTAGCTCAAGTTTTCCTGTCTTCTGTCCCAGTACCGACAGATGAAGAGGATGAAATGGAAGAAGCAGCTAACAGGCCACGGAAAAAACAGAAAACTGAACAGCTGGGACTAACAAGGGTAAGATGAGCTTTGGGTTTGTCCAGGATTTTCTTTAGAAATGTAGCCACAATAAATAATTTCTCTTTGCTAAAGGTGACTGTAAAACTTCTGCTGGTATGTCTCAGGATAATCAGACTATTTTATTTGTTGAAATAATAGATTTTTCTGATAACTTACTCAAATCTGTCACCATTAAATTCCAGACTCCCCTGGCAACGTTCTCTGGCCACACAGAAGCCATCTCCTCTGTGCTCTGGTCAGATGCTGAAGAAATTTGCAGCGCATCATGGGACCACACACATTAAACTCTGGGATGCCGAGACCGGAGATGTCAAATCAACTTTGGTGAGATCATTGTACTCTGGCTGTAGATTCAGCTGAAGTCCAGCTCAGAGAAAAAGAAAAATCTGTGTAAAGTAGTAGCTCCTGTCTTAGAGTTATTATTTTCTTACTGACAGACAGGAAACAAAGTGTTTAATTCTGTCTCCTACTCACCCCTGTGTCGACGTCTTGCATCAGGAAGCACTGACAGACATATCAGACTATGGGATCCTCGCAGCAAAGGTGAGCTTAAACACGCATGGTCTCAAAGATCTTCAAAATCAGAACTTTGTCCTGTCCAGAGACATCTCAAAAACTTTTCTGGTCCCTTTGCTTGAAACCAACCATTTGGGGGCTTTTATTAAACACAAAGCTTACATCTATTTTCTGTGTTCTGGTGCAAGACTTGTTTTAGTTTCTTACCTAATAATTTAGAAATTATTCTTTTTTTTTAACTTACTAATGAATGTTCAACTGTGCAATTGCAGAATGGATATTTTTGGAAGGTTCAGACTGAGGCTGGTCTGATAATCATTAAAGTGAAACAGTATTTACTTGGACATGGTACTACATTTCATAAACAGATAGAATTGCAGATATTGTGACTGAGCCTACCAGATTTATTTTTAATAGAATGATCTGGGTTGAAAGAGGCTTTAAAGATCATCTAGTTCCAGCCCTCCTGCCCAGGGCAGTGACTCCTTCCACCAGAGCAGATTACTCAGGGCCCTACCCAGCCTGGCCTTCAACACATCTTTTTTGTAGGTTCTGTTCAGGTACTGGAAGGCCCACAAATAGTAAATAACATTTACTTGTTTAGCTTCTGTAAATCTAATCCAAAGTTCACTAGCATATTACATGTTGTTAATAAAAGCAAATTTTTGTTTTGCTTTACAAAAAAAAATACTTGGAAAGGAAGTTTGGTGACAAGAAAATACATTTTGAGGGGTTTCGGTTGGTTTCTTTTTGTTCGGTTTGTTAGTTTCTTTGGTTTTTTTCTTCACGTAACTAGTGTTGGCTTACATTTTTGTTCACTTAAGTTGAACTGCAATCACCCTGGATTTTGTACACATCTTCAAAGCGCTGATTTCAGCATCTGCTGATGCCTGTTTTTACCTCTTTCTATTCAGATGGCTCCTTGGTTCTCCTGTCTCTGACTTCACACACAGGCTGGGTGACAGCTGTGAAGTGGTCACCTACTCACGAGCATCAGCTGATCTCTGGGTCTCTGGACAACATTGTGAAACTTTGGGACACAAGGAGGTAAAATAAACCTGTGTTTGTTGCTGTTCAAAGGCATGTAAGTTTACAGGGTGTGTTACCCCTGACAGCAAAAGCAGTCAGAGACATTCAGTGGAAACACCTGTGGCATTTGTGAAACCCCTCTAGGTTTCCGAAGTCAACCGTATAATAAAAGGGAGAAAAATACTTGTAGTCTACCATAGGGCTGGAAAATATACACTGTTGAGCAGCATCTACACATGGAAAAAGGAAGCTGTAAAAATTCTTCCTAACAACTGATTGAATTTCAGTCTTGAAGTTGTTTGCAAGCAGATGAAAAATGTTGCTGCTTTTCTCTTTGGGGATGTAGGAGAGGACAATACTAATATGATTGGCTCTGGGGAAAGCAGCAAAAGCATCACAGATGGTTGATGTCTGTACTCTCTCGAAGTGTTTGTAACTGCTTCATCACATCTGTTTGATAGCATTGGGATAGCATTTCTCCCTGGGACCAGTTGTTTGTGACTGCTCACATAACTTCAACCCTGTTTCTCACTAGTTGCAAAGCTCCTCTGTAGACTTGGCTGCTCATGAAGACAAGGTTTTGTGTGTGGACTGGACAGAAGCAGGGGTAAGAATCCAAAGAGCCAATTACTTGATTTATACATATGGTGTTTAAGAAGAGAGCTAAAAGCAGTCATGGGCTGTTACTTCCTTATGCTTAAAGCTAGAAGAGAACAGGCAGTCGTAGTTGTGCTGTGTTTGCTGTCAGGGTGGTGGTGTCACAGGCACTGCGGCATGTTCCCACACTCTGCAAAGGGGAAGGGTGGGAGCAGGAGCTCTGTGGCTTTAACTGAGCCTTACAGTGATTTTCCAAACAAGGACAGATGAGAACAGCACTGCACTTTACTCAGGAAATAAATGTTCCAAGGTAGTCTTCTGCCATTAGGACTAAAGCAGCAGCTTGAAGTAAAGCTGGGTCGTGGCAGTCAGTACGTGTAGAAGGGGAAAACTGTACAATTCTTTATAGCAAGCTGTTCTGCTACTGAAGTGGGACACATGTATTTAAAATCACAAAAACCCCCATTCTTGAATGTTCAAGATTCTCAGTGTGGCTCCTGTTCACTGTAAAAGTCAGGAAAAGCTTTAGCAACTTTACTGCACAAGTTTCACTTCTAATTTTAAGAGAAGAGTAGGAGACAAAATTGCTTCTGCATTTTGATTCTGGGTTTTAGTCATGCATAAACAGTTCATTAGTCACTACAACTTTTTGTAAAGGAAAGAAAAATTGAGTCCTTAACTTTTGTGCACTTCATTATTCTGATATTAATGTTTCCTTCTCTCATCAGTTGTTACTGAGTGGAGGAGCAGACAACAAACTATATTGCTACAGATACCCAGCTACAGCCTCTGATGTTGGAGCATAAACATCAACAGCCAGAAGACTTCTTTTAAAAAACCAAGATGTTTGCAGCGGTTGCTCTCTATTAGCATCTCTACACAGTCAGGTTCCAAAGAGATGAGGAGTTTGTGGCTCAGAGAGCTGTTCCTGGTTTTGTATTGGTAACCTATATCCATATTAGTCACAGAAAAATAGCAAAGCCCAAGTGGAATTCATGTGAAACACAGCAAAGGTTATTTTCTCCCTTTTTGATGGCTTTGAATTAACATCTTTTAAATTACTATTTGTATAGCCCTTTTAATAAGAAGTAAATTGTTTGCTGATACAGAAAAACTACTGACTAAATTATTTTTTGAGTTTACCAGCTTTCTGTTGGAAAAAAAAATAAAGCTTTTATCAACAGTTTATTGGTTTCGTGCGTCATTTCAGATAAAAATGAGATTTCAGCTCTCCTCTGTTTGGCTGGTGGCAGTTCTTATGATTTAGTCCTTAATTAAGAACCCAGGCTTCTTTCTAGGATGAAGACTTGGTATATGTGCAGTGTAAATAGCATGATATAGAGGAACTTGACAGATTTACTGGCAGATGAAATATTCCGTATTTTAGTAGCTCATAAATTAGGGCTGCAGATTATAAGAACTCCAGCCTTGTACCTCAGTACTTGTGTTGCAGTACTACTAATGTGGTGTCTTGGTCCTAAAAGCAGATGTGTGGAAGCAACGGTGGATCACACAGAGAAGGCAGAGTAGAAGTAATTTATTGTTAGAAAGAACAGATAAAAAAGTTGCAATAGCTTTTAGGTTAATAGAGGATAAGCACTATTCAAACATGCTCAGTTTCTCTGCTGGTGGTTTTGCTTTGAGTTCAGCATTCGACTGAAAAAGCTATCACTGCAGCTTGTTAGATGAAATACTTACGATGTTAAACCAGCACACTGTTAAACTATGTGGAGACCACACTTGAATATCCTCTCCAATGTCTTGGCTTTCAGTCAGTGTAACACCTGGACAGCACTAGCAAATCAAATGCTTAAATTAATTTTTCTTTGAAAGACTCAGGAATGAAAGGTAAGTTACCTTAATGTGGTTTTCTTGCCTTCACAGAAAGATTTACAAAACACTTTTTTAAATGATCATGTCACTTAAATGTCAGCTTATCTTTGACTAATACTATTTAGACTCAAGAAAACACATCTGGCATTAGTTGTTTCAGTTTCAAAGAATGAATCCATCAGATCTGTCATCTGTAATAAATACACAGAATGTGTCTAAAAAGATAGGTCTTGATAGACCACAGTGAAAAGCAGGAGCATTTTTATACCTTCTTCTTAAAAAGTACTGTAGCAAAGGAACAGACAAAGAAGGACCTGAGTAACCCATATTAATGTGAAGCAATACCAGTGTATGGTGTACAAGTACACTATATTTTTGGAATGTATCTGTATTCCCACTAGCCATAAATTAACCCTGAACTTTTTACATTTGGCTGACAGTTCTTTGGATAATCTTAAATAAAATGTTTTAATGAAATTTCCTTTCAAACATGCAGTCCTTCCATTTAAAATAATCATGTGAAATTACAGTGGTCAACATGAGTTGATTTTAAAACTGCAGAAAAACTGAGTCAAGAACAGTAATCCAGAATCAAGGTGCTGATGGTGACTAACAAAAAATACTTTTTTCCTCCCCTAAAACCCATTGTATATATTCCTAGTGCCCTAGTAGCATAATACAAAACAGTAAGGAATCATTATGTGCTAATTGCCAATTTTGCTTAAACATTGAAGTGATACTACAAGCAAGAGGAATAAAGACAACAATCAGCTACTGCAAGATTGACCTACATTTGTTATTTATTGATGGGAGGTGGGGGCTGGTTTGTTTTTGAGAGGCTGTGCAATGCACATTGTTCTGTTTCTATCTTTTCAATCTGCACTGACACCTGGCATAAACTTTCCACTTCACCAGCACACATGTGCTGCCTCCGAACACAGCTCAAACACCACCGTGCATTAAGATACACTTTAAAAGCATCAGTCCAGGACAAGGTGCACCTGCTTGGTCCCTGGCTCATTGGCACACTTGCAGTTTCTGTTCATGTGTTTCCTTTCACACCCAGCTGGTTCTTTCAGCTTTCTTGTTGCTTTGAGGATTTCATCTTTGCTTCTGGATGGTTGCCATCCCTTCCCAACAGCCAGCTCTGGCAGAGCACTGGTTTTTCTCTCTTGTTGGCATTTGGTTAATTCCTTTAATCTGTCATCCCTCAACTGGGAGACTGAATTAAAAACAAGGGAAGGGGAAGGAAACAGTAAATATTCCAGTGACACACAACCTGAATGGGTGGATGTGGATAATGTGGACACATGAGTTTGGGCCAACAGTGCAGATCTCCAGCCAGCACTGCTCTGCCTGTCTCTTTCAACCTGCAGTCCAGAACCCAGGGTGAAGATAAACTTACTGAAGTTTCAATTGGTTTTGTACAGGCTGATAATTTTCCAGGATAAACTCAACATACTCCTCAACATGCATACCTCAGGAAACAGACCTATCCTATATATATTTAAAGTGACTTCTACAATTTACACAAAAGTGTTGCATCTTCATGAGAAGGAAACACAAAGATAAAGGAACACACTTCTAATGAAAACTCCTGAGATCGAGGTTTTCTCCTGAATTTTCTGACATTTCTGCAAAAGAAAGCACTAGATAGGCACATGCACAGATTCCCCAAAGGAAAAATACACTGGTTACACTACTAAGTTTATTTAGGTCTTGTTAAGTATAAACTTGTTACTTAAATGTGGATATAACTTGAAGAATCCCAGAATTTTTAAGGGTTTTTTCATTACTGAATTAATAGAGGGTACAAATTATCTCCAAAATTGTGTGATGATAAACATAATTCTTAAAAAAAAAACAATCTCTCCAAACAACAGCAAATAAACGAAAGTCCCAAACAAGTGGTGGATGTGATTTAGACTGATCTGTTCCATAACCTCTCTGAAATTTCAGCATGTGCTCTCTTCCCTTGCAGTGGGGAAGGCAAATGGTTTTATCAGAATAAAACTTCATGAGAACTAGGTCAACACACTGCAGATTTCTACTCTCTGTCAGAATGGGGCTGCCAAGCTGGCCCAAACACACCCCAGTCCAGGTGCAAATGCGGTTTATGGATTAATGCCCTGCTTGAAATTTGAGAGGCACAAGGCTACAGTGACCTGCACAGATACTTCTTTGGCTAATCACAAATTGTAGTAGCTTACATAGCAATTTATATGCCAAAAAAAGTCCAATCAAGTTTGAATCGCCAATTTTGTTTGATGTAAGCTCATTGGCAGAGATCTTAAATTACAGGCAAAACTTGGGCTGAAGTTAATTGGCATGAAAAACAATTTAAATTGTCTTCTAAATTGTATGAAGTAAGTGTCTTTTCAGCTGCCAGTGAGAAACTGGCTAAGTGTGGTCTAGCAAAGACAGCTGCTCAGTCTGGATGAGTCTATCGAGCCATCCAAATCAGACATGTACAGTAGGGAATGCTGAAAATGTAACTCAAACCACAAAAATGTAAATTTCTGTAGCAATTTCAATATCCATACTTGAAACTTCAAAATGTTGATTTTCCATGTCTTTGCAATCTATTCCATTAGACAAATAGCAGCTGTGACCAACAGGGGATCTTGGTAGAAAAACACTGTAGGGCTAAATAAACATTCAAATAAATGCTCTGTGATTATTACTTACACTTTCAGCCTATAATGTATCATTTAAACAAAGAAACTTCTTTAAATGTTTGAAATGACCTCTGGATGCAAACCAGAACTCACAAAAAGCTGTATGGAGAAACGTAAGCCAGTTATAGCAAAACATCCCAATAATCTATATTTCTTATCCAAAAGAGTCCCCCCCATTACACTTCCTACTGTCTGTGGTCTATAAACTTAGAATAGGGAAGTAATGATCTTCAGTCAGACCACAGCTGTTCTAAACTGCATGTGAAAGACAGCTGGAATCCTTTGGAAGAGCCTTCAGGAAATGCTCAGTGAATTCATTCCTCTCCTTTAACTCTCCTCTATCCCAGTTCTTGAAAACTATTCAAGTCTGTTACACACACATGCACAAACCAGAAGTTTCTCATGGATTTCTGCTCCCAAGACACGTTAAAAAAAAAAAAAAAAAAACAAAAACAAAACAAAAAAAAAAAAGGAACAACCAAACAAACAGCTGACAAAGCACAGAAGAAATACTGGAAATGGAAACACTCACCAAAGAATGAAAATGACTATGTGGTAACATCTGATGCGGAGCTGGATGCCAAATTAGTGATAAACCTATGGACCATGAGGAGAGTAAGTATGAATTGATAGTTAGAACATGAATACATGAAAATGGCTCATCCTCCCTGCCAATAACAAGTACTAGTTACTTTCAACGGGGCATCCTCAATTGCCTGTATCATTTGAAAAGCCAAAAAAAAGGGTATCAAGTGTTAGAATGACATTATTGTTTTCTGGTTCCACACTAGAGAGGAAGACAATCTTAAGGTATTTTCCCCTCTCAGTGGTGTCACCACCATATCTGTGCACACATCCCTGCACACACTTACATTTGGTGGAACAGCTTAGCAGGTTTGAGCTTGCTGCAGTAATCAAAGTGTTAGCACAGTGTCCAGCAGCCAGACTGAGAATTCTTTGTCATGTGGACTTCTTTGGGGATCAGGATGACAACAACAAATAAGCTACACTCTCCTTTTTTAAAATACTTGCAGCATTGAAGGCTACTGGGTGACATAAATTCCTTATTTTTGTGATTCCAAGCCTTGGAAAAAGGTTTGCGCAAACTTGCAAAAACTTTCTGATCTTAAAAAAATAAAAAAAGGTCAAAACTTGATGGAATTTCCCTTAGTTCCACTGGAGACATCTTATCTCTCAGGTCTCAGATTGGTAGCTTGTTATTTTGGTGGATTCTGAGCATAGGATGAGGTGTTCGAATTTGCTGGCAGTAGGTTTTTAATACTTGGAGTAGAAATCAAGAATACTTTTGATGTTAAACAAAAGATCTTGTTTCTATCTTACATCAACATGCAAATGATCCACTTGATATAAGCATAGAATATGAAAGAATAATGGATTTAACAATTATTATGTTTTGCCTTTAGGTTTAAGAATATACAGAGACCTTCAGTGGACCTTCTATGTTGCTTCTCAGAAAACAGTACTTATCTCCTGCAGCTACAATACTAAACAAAGTGTTTCCTAAATCTAAACAGCACAAATTTAAGCAGATCCTGGTTTCAGTTAACCTGCTCCAATTCCAGAGCATGTCAGTTAATACAGTGAAGCCTACCCAAATCAATGGCATTAATACAGATTTACAGAGGAGCTTACATGCAGCCTACCTGCATGCAATTTACAATCATTATATCTTATATCTTAATGTAGCTGAAAACTGAGTCAGAACCAGTCTCCAAAAAATCAAGCACTCCATGCCAATGAAGCCTTTTCTGACATGAAATAAATAAGATTTGTCTTCATAGCAACTAAGCTTTGGACAGAATGGTGAGGGGGAGGAGATGATGGTTTTTCTCCCCTTCTAATCCAATCTATTTAAACAGAGGAATCAAAACAACAGATGTTTAGTGTGGTACTGGCGCCACAGAATCCGGCATGAACTAGCAAAGAGGAGATGAGGAGACTACAGACTCCCTATTTCAGCTTTCCAGTCTCTAGGCTGCTGGGATTTAAAAGTGCAAGTCCAAATGGTCCTGTTAGAAAGCAGCCATGACTTCTGCCAGGAGAGCAGTTTCCAAGCTGTGCACCATCCCACCAGGCACCACTCTGAACCTCTGCGGCATCAACAGGTATTGCTTGCTACATGTAAACAGAGGATTATGAGACAAATCTGACCAGATCATTGTTGAGAACAATATTATTATACTACATACCAGAGAAGTCTGTGTTAATGAAAGAAATCTCTGTTTCTAATATTTTCTCAGCCTGCTGCAGTATAGCGCAGCAACTGAAAAACATTTTCACTTTTGGGATGTCTGAATTGTACTACCTTGTATCTTGGCTGACATATTTGAAGGTAATAATTTTGCTTAGCTAGCTCAAGTATAGCTTTTTCCATTTCCTACCATCCTTCTGTATTCTGTATTATGTTTTTTATAATTTGTGATACAACAGTTTGTAGGGCTGCTATTTAAAAAAAGTTGGAGAGAAACAAACTTTTTTCATTTCCCTCTGCAGCACTATCTTCTTGCCATTTACTCTCCTTATTTTGCTACCTTGTTTTATAAGTAAAGTATCTAGATTCTTATTCCTCACAGGAGACTCAAGATCAAGGCAAAACCTTCTTTTTAAATAGACCTTTAGGCTAACACTCCAATATAGCAGACACTCTGGGTGCCCCATGTCATGTCGCCACATTTCTCTTCCTACACACATTTCTAACTGCTTTGTGACAGCAGGGCCATGGCAGCAGGTGGTATTCACCTTTGACACACCTTTTTTTGTCATAGAGCCTTACTCTGCATGCCTGTGCTGTTAGCTCCCTCCCACCCCGAGAGGAATTCCCAAGCACCTGGAAACAGGGGTGAGTTCAAAGGAAGCACAGCTTGCTCTGATGCAGCCCTGGCTGCTGACACGAGTCCCACACCGCCAGCAGGGCCCTGGGAGGAACCGCTGCCCGCAGTGTGCACACCTGTGGCTGAAGCCACCACCCATTCCCAAGGAGCTAATCCTCCCTCCTGCTCATAATTACCCTTGGTGACAGGCACAAGGAGCTTGGATCACCTCCCTTCTGTGACTTTTGTCTTGGTTGCACTTCATAAACTGTCTACAAGTAGTTCTCAGCACTGGTCAGTAGTGAAGTTCTGCTCCTGTTTCTGTTCTTTGTGTTGCTGGGAAGCTTGACTGATATGAGATAAAAGAATGCTTTTATATTTAAAATTTTCTAGTTTTACATTCATACTGCTCATTTACATGTTTATGTAATTAATAGTTGTTGAAGTTGGTCCACAAAATAATAAATCAACAATTTCCTTCTAAACAGTGGGTTTTTTTAAATGTTCTTCCATTCAAAAGGCCTGTACAGGGATCTACAACTGAGTCATAGAATAATGATGGGGACTTTACAGTACAATATACAGCAAAAAGCTTCTCCTAGTTTCAGGTTGTTCTTTCTTTTCTCCTGCTTTTAACATTCTTGTTATTTAAATAAGCACTGAATATGTAACATTAGGGATATACAGTCTCTCTCTCTCTCTCTCTAGATACACATTTATACAGTATATAACATCAGGGTACATTAAAACATTTATGATCTCCTGAGGGAGTCATCACTTGGGATTGACCACAGAGATTAGAGACTAAAAAATACATTAATGTTGCATTTTCACAACCAAAAGAATAAAAAGTCCTCTGTTAAATATTCGATCTAATTCTACTTTGCAGGGCCTATTACCAAAGCTGTAATTGTAACGAAGAAAGAATTTTATAACGCTTGAAAACTTCAATAGCACATTATACTGAAAAACAGTAGTTATGGATTAGAAAGGATTTTGAGTCTTTCCAACTAAAAATTAAACAGCAGCATAATAATATGTAATTGCTCAAGTGCTATTCTTCATAAACAATACAGTGTAAAAGTGACAACTAACATGGAAAGATTGTGGAAAAGAAATTCCCCCTCAATTGCACCTTTACCTCTTAATCCTTCAAAAAAATCATCACCAAAACAACCTTGGGATAGTAAAATCAATATTTTACAGATATATTAAAAATATTTATGGGAAATGAGTTGGAAACTAATATTTAAAATTATATTACAAGTGCATAGCCTTTTAAACTGCTGTTTGCAATGAGCATTTCACAAACATTAATTAAAATTATCTTAAAATGCTTAATAACATACACAAAATCATATACATAAGTGATTTCTCTTTTTTTTTTAAACTTTTTGCATTTTGTGTTATTTTGAGAATTATTTAGATATATATCTTATAAATTATATATAAATTTATTTAGCTATTAAAATTTTTTTCTAAGCTTCTGTAAGTCTCAAGAAAAAGAAGACAAAATTTGCCTTATAAAATTACTGGAAACATTACTGTGAACATCTTAAATCCCAGAGTTCAGTTAAAGACATTTGAGTAGATACCCAGCAAACCCCATCATGTTTAATTATATGGTAAAATACTGATGTTTCTCTTCCTTTGTAGCATGCCTATATATCCCCTTAAACATTTTTTCTTCCCAATGCCTACCATGTCACCATTGTTCCATATTAAGTCTGACATGCACAGTACTGACTTGTTTTTCAATTCACTCTTCCTCCAGGTACCCCACATCTAACTGCAAATGGTGTCAGAATCCAAAGGTCATCTCTGCACCTCAGCAGTTTGGAACAATGTGCTGGTTCTGCCACCCCCGAGTTCTCATAAAAATTCGTCAATAAATTGGAATTGCCATACATTTTATTTTTCAATTGCTTTTTTTAATAGCCATATCCGAGGAAGACAAAAAGCTAGGGCTCTTACCAACTTTTCAGGCAGATTACAATGCAAGTGAATCTGAAAAAAAAAGGACAGATGTCAAGGGCAAGATTTTCAATTTCCATTTTTTTAGTAGTCCCCATTCATTCAGTTGAACACACTGCTGTTAATTCACATGAAGGTATCATTGCAAGTACAGGGTGCACGTGTCAAAAGCAGAAGCCATTTCATACCTGAGGAGAAAACCACTTTGCTAAGCTCTGATGTCTGTCAAGTAGGAGCACACAGGTGCTGAAGATCTGGCAAGAAGCAGGAGCCCTGCCCCTCCCTTCCCCAGCTCAGGCTGCTCTGGCTTTCCCACATGTCCTTTTCCAGTTCAGACTCAGAGCTATTGCTAACGTAAACCCACCCAGAGATGCACCAAACTCCAGCCCCACAGGCTGACACCTGGCAAAGCCCTGCACAGTTCTGGGGAGGGATCTCACTGCTCCAGGGCCCAGGCAACAATTTCAGCAGCTGTTCTTACACACTCCAGCTGCTCTTGGACATTTTCACCAACAGACTGAAGGGAAGTTCAGTGCAACCGTTGGGCAGATAGGTACACACCTTTTACTATCAAAACAGACCCTTCCCCTACTTGTCTACTGTGAGTTGGCAGGAGCAGAGGAGTCATTATTACTGGATGACATTTCAGTTCCATTTATATTCAGAATGCTGGGAGTTCCAGTTTAAAGAATTGGCATTGCCTAAGTTGGTTTTTGCAGTGTTTTGATGCAAAGCTGTCCACAAGCAGGCAAACAGGCTCCTGTAACTGCTGTAAATTCCAAGCTGCATTTATGGAACATGCATCTCTGGTGTGGGCATAGACTTTGGGGCATAGAACGACAGAAAATCAGCTTTATGTACCACCTTCTAACTTTAGCATTTATTATTGTTGTTGCCATGAGGTAAAAAGGCAGTGAGGGCAGCCTGTGTGTGAAAGCTGAAAAACATGAAGACTGAAATCTTAATTTTTACTATTTTGTAGTTACAGTCAGTCCATTTTTCCCACATTTTCTCAAAACACCCTGCTCACTTGTGCTCTTGTATATTTTTACATTTTCACTTCTTTTACATTTACATTGGCCTTTGTTTTACCTTTGGCAGGATCTACCAACATTCTGCCATAGAACTAGAATATTTGATGCCCTCTGGCACAGAACAGAGAGAATGAAGGCTGTGGATGAATCCTACAAGCTGTACTCCTGACAAGAGCAAGCAAAATGGAGAATTCCAAAAAGTAAACATTCACTCATCCATACAAATACTGCCCACACTGCAGGAAGTACTGGTTGCCTACAAGTTCACCGTGATTTAAGTGGATGCAAAGACATTCACCAGTAGCTAAAGTACATACTAAGGTATTTATTGTATCTCAAGAGTGACCTTGGCAAACAAAATAAAACTAAACAAATCCCCTCCACAGCTGGAAAACAAACCCCTGTTATTCTCCATATTTGTTATTAAAACTGAAGAATGTGCTTATCACCATGAACAAGTCACCATAAGAGAAACCTTGTAACAACTTTCTTACTCATTTAGACAACTGCCTTCCAAAAGTCTCTCCTCCATCTTCTGGCCCTCCAGCAGTTACTCTTTTAAGTGCTTTTTCTAAGCAAAAAACGCTCTGAAACACTCTCCTCCAGGATGACAGTGTAATTACATACAGTTAAGATTCTGCAAAATAAAATGGATATAAGACAAAACTGCACATCTACTGCTAGGTTACTGTAAAAGATTACCTTCACTCCTCAGTTCTTACTTTTAAGAAGTGAAGAGTTTATAACTACTATCCAGCATTTCTACATTTTTCTCCAAGAGATGGTCAGTGTCTGTGGAATAGACATGATTACATCATATAAATACAAAAACCCTCATAGCAATAGAAATCTGTAGGACTGGGACCTAGAATAAGTTGTTTTAAACTCACAGATTCTCTAATCAGAAACTGTTGCAGGTAGTATACTTTACAGTAAGATTCAAAGACTGACCTCCTTTTGCCTTGGCATGTTCCAACTTCTAGAGGTTTGGATGCAGATGGAAGGAAGGGTTCCCACATCTGAGTTTGAGAAGCTGAGGGAGCACAGGCTGGAAGGTGAGCCTGCTTTCAGGCAGTCACTGCACCTGATGTCACATGCCCTGTCAGTCTATCAGGTACCTGCTCTATCCAGAGCCCTCCTGCTCACCTGCCCTTGCCAATTCCCCACGATTTGCGTGTGCATCTTCCCATGTTAGATACGGACCCGATGGATGCCTGTGTCTGCCTGCCTGCAGGAATGACCCCTCCTGAACTGCAGTCTTGCACAGCTTACTCATCTGTTTCAATGTAAGAGAGCAAATGTAACTTCGGTATTTAAAAATTTATTTTCAACTTTAAAAAAAACCCTGAAGATTTCTGCCGAGCCTTCTAGGAAGCGACACAGGAAAAGACTAAGCCCTAATTCTTTGTCTGCCTCCAGGCCAATAGTTTCTGTGCTCATTCTCCCCTGAATATTCCAATTATCCTTCTACCCACAAACCACATGCACGAGTACATGGACACGGGAGCTGCATGCTCAGTAGTGAGTTTTTCACTTTTAGAATACGCGAAGCTTTACGAAGAAGCGGCTATAAGATCGGATTGCATTTTTCAAGCTTGGGATGAAGCTTTTTCTCCTAGATTAATTGAATAGGAAGTCAACTGTTTGAGATCCAGATACTGTAGAACCAGACAGTTAAACAAAATGCAAATATCAGCCAGCTTTAAACTAGTTCAATGAATTCTTTGCCTGTGATTCTATAAACTAGTTCAGTTCGTGTCCAAAGCCCTTGAACGGCCTGTGGACTCCCATCTGTATCATTCATATCATTTGCAAGGAGGCAAATCTCTTTAATACTAAGAGAGTGGCTTTCTTACAGATGCAAAGTTTCAGAAAAGGAGACTGATGAATTCAGCACACTTAAGGTCGTTTCCCATAGTTATTTGCAAAATAATGCAGAACGTTTACTCTCCTTTGCCCTCACTTTTTCCTCTTTTAAATCTCTCTGGCCATACTGTTTATTAAAATTCCATCTATAAAAGTATTTTTATGGAATTAAGAAATCCAATTAAATTAGTACATGGCTGTACTGCATTACAACTTAGAAAATGGAATCTTCTTAAGTGTGATGACCCATATTTTGGCATACCATCATCTTCCTGAGGAAATACAAACCATCCCAGTGTTATGAAGTATAACCAGAATTTCTATAACAGTTTCTAAACACATTATTGAAACTATTTTTCACAAGCAGAAACTTGAGAGAACATCATCATTACACATCTTGCACTAGAAGAATCAATAAATTGGAGAGATGGAACAAGAGGTCACTGTGTTTTTTCCTCTCAAGGAAGATTTTGTTTTCCTAGCCATTATAGAACTCTCCTTTAAGCAACCCCAGTTAAAATTGTGGAGAGGAGAAAGATGACATTTCCAGAAATATCAGTAAGCAACAAGCACAAAAAATAAACTGCACTCTAGAAGAATCATAAACATTCTGTACATGTTTCATTAGAAAGGAAATAGCTGCTTCCCAGAAATCTTGAAAAAAACCCAAACCCGCAACTAAAAAAAGACCGATTTCTAATCTTCTTCAACTTGCAGTCTTGCATTTTATTTCTTTTTCACATTCTAAACACAGATTTTATAGTGTGTCTAATATTTTACCTGGCTAACTGAATTACCAGGAACAGGAAAGTTAACACTTAGATTAAACCCTTGAAACACCAAAGACAGTTTTCCTGCAGATTGATTATTAGAGTTTAAAGGTCCAGGACCATGGTGAGGAGGTCACAAATAACTGCTCTTTATCTTGGGCCACCTCACCCACAGTGCTGAGCAGGTCCCTCTGTACACAGGGCTCACATCTCCAGCCCTCAGAACTCCTTGTTTGTCCTCTCTAAGTGCAACCCCAACTCAGTCTGTCTTTGAAGCATATCAGAGGTGACTGCCCCGGCACTGGGTAGAGCTGGCACACATGAGGAATTGGCTGTTTTCACCTGATCCCATTTGGGAGGAAGGCAAAGAAAACAGTTTTGTTTTTATTCAGATTTCAATAGCAGCTGTCGGAAAGCTGCTCAGCAGTTTGGAATGTCAGAAGTAGTCCCTTTGGAGCTGGATTAGAGGGAGATGGAGACAGCCAAGAGCGCTGAACAGATAACTGTGTAACCATGGAGTAAAACTTACTGCATATTCACAGATAGAAAGATCCCATTCTCTGTCACATACAGTTCACCCTCAAATCTTGAAAGCAAGGCCTCAACTAAACTATTCTTTAGGCTTGTCTAAACTACTTTCACTAAATAACTGTATAAGATGTATTGGGACAAGAATTCTAAAAATAAATCTGCCAGTCTTATTGGAGGGAAAGCTACAATGTCTGCAAGCCAACAAAAACAACAATTTTTCATTCTACTCACAGTTCAGGAAAAGTATTCATGTTTGCCAAATAAAAAAAACCAACAAAACTGATGGGAACGGAAAATATTTTCATGCTGAAAGAGGATATTAAAAACAATGGAGACTCAAATGTCTCTTTACCCTTTTTAAAGAACTTTCTGAAACACAACACCCGATTTTGGCAAGAATGATGTAACCTTTAAACAATACTACTCCAAATACTTTGTCATTTAACTTTTATATAATTATTTTACAAATTATGATGCAGCTGACCCACCCATGCCTACACATTTGAGAATTTCTTCTGGACGCCTGGCTTTAATTTTCAGCCCTTTTGGCAGTATTGAAAAAACTGAAAAAGAGCTGGAAATCTCAGGCCTGCTTTTATTTCAGGAGTTATTCCAGAAGTTCAGAATACAGAAGTTCAATGAAGAATGAGTGTGCAGATAAGCGAGCCTGAGGATTCTCAGATTTAAGCCCAGAAAATGGTTAAAAAAAACAAACAAGAAAAATTGCCAGTAAAACCTGTACTCAATACTACTTTTTGACGTTTCTTACTGTTATTCTTCAGAAGGGGGTAGGTGGAACAGCTTTACCATGAGATCAACTTAATTATACAACCTAAGGCTGATCTAGACAGCACCTAAAAGTACCTGCAGAAGTATCACTGTTTTGGGGTCACTTGGTCTGTTCAGCTGAAGAAAAGGAGACTGAGGAGACCTCACTGCAGTCGTAACTTCTCTGTAAGGGGAAGAGGAGGGACAGGCAGTGATCTCTGCTCTGTGGTGACAGGACCTAAGCACATGGCCTAAAGTTGTGTCAGGGCGGGCTAGGTTGGGTATTAGGGAAAGGTTCTTCATCCAGAGGGTGTTTGGAACAGGCTTCCCAGGGCAGTGGTCCCAGCACCAAGCCTGGCAGAGCTCAAGAAGCATTTGGACAATGCTCTCAGGCACAGGGGACTCTTGGGATGGTGCTGTGCAGGGCCAGGAGTGGGACTCAGTGACCCCTGTGGTCCCTTCAAACTCAGTGTATCCTGTAATTCTATATCAACCATCATTCCTCTCTTCTAGCTGAGACAATTTGAAAAACCCAACCTTTCTGTACTGAAACATGCTAACAACATCATTATTATTTTCCACACAAAGTGCTGCAAGAGGAAAAGGAGAGAGTGTTTCAGCCTGCAAGACCAGGAGACACCCAGCCTAAGATAGCACACATTTCTAAATGCTTCCCAGCCAGAGGCACGTGCATGGTAATCCGCAAAAGAAATGAATAGCTGACTAGTTAATGCATTAGCCAAATGCAGTGTTAGGATCAATCAATCCAACTACAGCTTCAGAAGTCCCAACACATCTACAGAGAGGAAAAGTTTTGCTCTGCCCTCGTAGTGGCCAAGAAGCTTCTATGCCAGCTGCAGAATCAGTTATTCCAAAGCATGAAAAAATATCTGCAGATTCTGGACTTTCAAATGAGAACATGCACTCATTTAAGAAATGCCAATTGAAATCTAGCAGCGACCAAATGAAAACTTCACTACTTATAGAAATTAATTTTTCATCTTGAAAGTAGGTTACGATACAGTTATCTGAATAAGTTTACACATAAAGACATTACATCCCACTGTCCTAATTTACACATTGCTAAGTTTTGCAGGAGAGAAGACAACTAGAAAACTGAAGGAAGCAAAATTCTGTTGTGTTTTGGCAACTAGAAAATTGAAAGAACACGATTAGACAATTCTCAATATATCAGGATAATATTCTGGGA
This sequence comes from Sitta carolinensis, assembly GCA_032173965.1. Classification (NCBI taxonomy): domain Eukaryota; kingdom Metazoa; phylum Chordata; class Aves; order Passeriformes; family Sittidae; genus Sitta; species Sitta carolinensis. The sequence continues at coordinate 26,522,853 of CM063288.1, forward strand.
ATCTAGATCCCTTACTAACTCCTGATTATTTCAGCATTGAAGAGATAAGCCAGCAACATGAAAATACATTAAGTATTGGGTTCAGAACTTTATAGTTTGAATGCACACTCTTCAAACATACATTTTTAAATACTCAGCCAAGTTGCTTTAGCTAGACAAAGAAAATAAGAACCAGAAATGGGCTTGGACTGAGCAGATTAAACTGAATTCTTGTAGACTTCCCAGTAATTCCACTAAATGTTTTTTTAATTTTAAAATTTAGGTGCAATCGTCTCATATGCAATAAATACAGTTCTAGTGTTCCTCAAATCTGTATCAGTACTTGAGAAAAAAAAAGTAAGAACCATCATCTCTAATTCTTACAATAATCATAGGTCTTGTAAAACATGTTTTATAATGTAAAATACGTAGTGTTCAGCACTACAATAAAATCAGAATGGGATAACAGTTGATGCAGTTAATAATATATACTGGGGCATTATTTCCTTAAGCTGCTCAAAGGAAAGACAAAATTCAAACAACTGGAATAAGTACTAACTGAATCACCACAGGGTAGCCTGTGCCTTGTACTGAATCTAATAGCTCATATTTTACAGCATCTTCATCTTGTAGTTGACATCCAATTCACTACTTCCCAAAAAAGTTATTAGCAAAAGCGATAACATCTGAATTTGCAATGGAAAAATGAATCAACATATGACCTCTTGTACTACAGATCTTTTAGACTCCCACAAATTCATTTTTCTCTCTTTCAGTGGTCAACCACTTTTGGCACTTCCCAGTGCAAGCACTGCACTACAATGTTGGGCAGCAGGACCACACTCCTGGCTCAGGGAGAGAATTTGATCTACGCATGCTCCAAGTCCCACTACTGTCAGAAAATGTGCCAGTAGGAGAAGGGGACAAAAATAATAAACACTCCTATCACACAGCATTTGACACTGGCTGTACCCAGTTACACATAATGGAACTCAGGCTGAAGGATGCAGAAGACGTTCAAGCAGATTGAGTTCACTTGCATTATGAAATACTTTTTGTAAGAAACACCAAGTTTGTACTTTATTAGGACCCCAATTCTAGGTGCTCTGAAACATTTTTTAAGTTGCATTCAGCACGTGAAGTAGCTCAATCTACCACTTCACTGCATGGACCAATCAATTCAAGTTAGGCCAGCACTTGTACTTTGTTGTGACAAGAACATACTTCAGTTACTTTTTGTTTGTCTACAGATAAATCCTGAGGTCAATTTAAATATTTTGTTATTTAAAAAGGTCTTACTGTATGTAACAACAAACATTATCTTATAATTTTTTCTAACTCTCTAGAATAGTTTCAAAACCGTATTAACATAGTTCAGTATTTTTGCAGATCTGGATCTCCTTTCAAATCCAGATGCCACAGGATATTCAGCAGATGAACTGCTTGATGTTTTGATAGTTATCCTATGGGGAGATATTGACAGTATTTTATTACAGTGGTCTTTAAAACAGACTAATTTCATTTTACTGTTATAAAAGGGCAATTTAACATCCTGCTACAGACACACACCATCATCTGGCATGGTGGTGAACATTTAAATTCCAAGAAGAACAGCATTAAAGGATCCTATATAAGTTTTAAAGAGAAAAATCAGTCTCTAACACCTTGGCTTTAGGACATTTTGGAGCTGTTTGAAAGCTATTAAGCTCATATGGTATGACACCAATAAGACTTGATTTGTGATGCATCACAGAGGATATAAAGGGGGGGAACTAGATCTAGCTAATTATTTTTTATCCCATGGCCTTCTAAAAATAAAATCCCTGGGGTTATGAGACAAATAGTAGTTCCAGGAAAATACTCTAGGGCATACAAAGGATTCTTTTTAACTTTCTATCTTCAAGGAAATCACATGCTTACAACGCACACCTGAGACAGCAAAACTGTATACTGGGACATAAAAGTGGATGTGGTGATAGTATCATTTCTCAGCCCTGAGAAAGCCACGAATTTTGGTTTTCCATCGAATCATGTAACAGCTTTGGTTGGAAGGGACCTTAAAAATCATCTTATTCTAACCCCCCTGCAGTGGGCAGGGACACCTTTCACTAGACAAGGCAACTCAAAGCCCTGCCCAATCTGACTTCCAGGGATTGGGCATCCACAACTTCTCTGGGCACTTTGAAAGCTTCAAAATTGTTCTGCTGTCTTCAACTTCACAGAACTTTCTTTGGCAACAAAAGGGAGACTGAGCACAGGTTTGCATTGTTTCTCCTGCAGTTAGACTACAGATGTGGTATGCCAAAAACAAGGCATGGTTAAAATCTTGATATTGCCAAAGAAATACATGAAACCAGACTAGACCAGGACGTAGCCCTTTTATGAATTTGCCCATGAAATGTCTCTGCCTTTACTTGCAATTAACTTCTTGAAGCACCAAACGCAGCATCAGCCCTCTGTGGGTTCCAGTAAGCCCAAGGCCATGGAGAATTACACTGCAGGACAGAGTTTGAAGATTTTTTTTTTTTTTTAGTTTATGCAGATTCTAGCTGCTCTTACATTTCTGGTCCTGTCATTCCTGACTGCACAGCAGTGGCTTTATAAAGCTGTTTTGACTGGGGTTGTGGCTCTAAAAAGAGACTTATGGAACCACTGAGAGTGCTGTGGAAGAAAAGAACAGGTATGTAGGCAATACAGTTTTAAACAAGCAATGCAACTGAACACACATTTGTGAAACTATTTTTAAGTGGCTGCATTTGAGGCTGTCCAGAGATTGCAGCTTAAGATCAGAATCAACCTCTGACTCCTGAGCTAAGGGACCTGCTGCTTCCCATGGGTCTGCCTTACTGTGTGGATGGATATGGGTCATTTGGGATGGCAGCTGTCACACACCTGCAGGAGAATGCTGCCATCCATCCTACTCTTGGAGGAAGGATGGCTCCCTGCAGTCTTCCTGTATGAAATTTTTGGAACTTAGCAAACATCTCCCCAAAACCTGAAGACAACTTTATGGGCTGAAGACATTGCTTACAACTTGACTCAAAAGTCATCACAAAATGATAATTTTCTGTGTGAGGAAAGAAAATTGCTCTATTGAAACTGCAGGAACATGCTATAAAACAACCTCTTAATGAACAATTAAATATCTACAATTCACAGAAGATGGAGAATGTCTAAAAAACCCTCTAGAACAACCCTAGACCAAACTGTTCTATTTAAACAGGAAATAGAAACAAAAACTTCATCCCAAGAGAGAAGTAACTCACAATTATCTGACTGCTCAGCCTAGTTTGTGGTGTCCCAGCTGATGTTAACTGGATTCACTACAGCAAATACAGGTTTCAATTTGTAAAACTGCAAATCATAAACCAAGCTCTGCCGTAGCCCTTCATCTATTCTACACAGCACCTGACTACATCTTGCAGCTGAGCAGCACTTTTATGAATCCTGTATTAGAAAAAAATTTTTCAGACATGATTAAAATCTTGCAAAAGCCACACAGAAGATTTGTACTAGGCCAGGATGTACCTTCTTTGTTAATTTGTCCAGTACAAGACATTGTAGGTCAAGTTCTGTCCTAACTTGTAATTAACTTCAGAGATTTGGAAAGATGAAGGGCAAAGAGAACACATTCTTACCTGTGGCCTGCATGACACACACAGACAGATTAATTCTAGCAGCGCTCACTGTTCAGCTACTTGCAGTGGACACCCACTGGCAGGAAACAGAGAAACCTCCCTAACAGCCATTTCCATCAACAGTGAAATTAGTGTTTACAGTGGTCAGCTACACATCTGTAGCTGGAAAAGGCATCCACAACAAACTTGTGCAGACAGTTTCTCAATCAACAGCTTAATCACAGAAGTTACATCCCCATGCTCACAAGTGTAGGAATTAATGAACAGTGTTCTACTTTGCTTGCAGTAATGAGGTTTTAATCTACTACCGAATCTTTTCTTTACCACAAGCAATGTCACCACAGCATGAAATTGCTATTGACCACAGACACATTCCACGTCAATGCAAGCATCAGTTACAGGGCCACAGCCTAGGTTATGTGAAACGAGTTCTGTAAACAAACTGTGCAGGAGGAGATGAATCAGGCTTGTTTGGCAGAAGTAAGGCTTGAAAAAAGGGCATATGCAGTGGTGATGAATCCTGCCTTTTTCAAGTGTGGGAGAACTACACCTGAATTATCTCCTCCATCCTATTCTAACTTATTTCTGCACTATACTGCACTTAAGCAGGACATGCCTAGCAGTGAAGAGTGCTTCTGTAAATGCTGTGTACAGATGAAACAGTGTTAGACAGCAGCACTTCAAGAGTTTTGAAGTCTGGGTGCAATTACTGTCTTACATGATTTCCAAATGCTGAGTGAAGAGCTAGGAAAAGGACAACAAGTTAATATGATAAAACACAAGAAGCCTTGGCTTACATCTTCTATAGTAATTTGCTATGCGGTCAGATATAACACCAAGAAAAAACTGTGATACCTGAGAGATCCTCCTAGCAGTCTCCTGCCTGATTACCTCTTACAAAATGAAGAAAAAAAGAGAGCAGCTATTTAACTGAGGAACAGAATTGCTTATAAGGAAAACAGTGAATCAAGAAATGGAAGACTGTCATTGCTCACCACAGAGATGCGCTTTCCATTCTGTCTTCATAAACGATCTTCATCAGCATCGCAATGTCTCTGGCAGTTCTCCTACACGTAATGCAAGGTGTGAAGGTATTTTGAACACCAGACATATTTAGAGTAAAATCATCCTTACATGCAGGAAAACATAAATACTAGATTTATAATCAGTGGTGAAGAAAGTTTAATGGAGAATGAGATCACAGCCTATTTAATAAACAATGAGATCCTGTTCATCTGGAGACAGGCAAATAGCTACAGACTACTGAACAGGTAAAAAAAGACTAAAACGTGAGAAAGTATCAAATACTCCAGACTTCATTGGCTGTGATTTCCTCTTTTACATTTCAGCCATGCAATTTCTTATTTGGATACAAATCGACCCATGGACTCTGGCTTGAAATGCACAATACTGGGAACTTGATGCTGATGTTGTATTTATTGTCCCAAACTTTTCGACCACTGGAAAATCGTGTTAGCCCTGCCTTGAGGGACACACACTAGCAATCCTTTAATTCTTCAAGAATCCAAGAAATCTGTCTCTCTCTTCTGAAATGAAATATATCAGGCAATGATCTTGTCCAAGCCTTTTAGACAAATTAGACCAAAATTTAATCTAAGATCTAGCAAAAAACGCCAAACCAAGTCATTTATCTAGTTTATCACGTCTAATTTAAAGAAGTTTTGGCTCCAAATTCTGGTCATGAAGAAAGATGCTTTTTTTGAGTTAACAGACAAATGCAGAACATGAGACTATTTCAACAGTCAGCCTAAGTGCCTCTTCAGGTAGGCTTACAGCATTTGCCTTTTACTGAACAGCAGTAGGAACCTACCAGTGGGAATCCAGGGCTTTTCCTCAGTTCTGTTCTCATACCTTCACTCCCAGGAGAACACATACTAAATCCATTTGTTTCCAAAATCCAGGACTTCATGGACATTCCCCTAATGGTGGAGTGTTAGCGTCCTCTGGAACTGACCAAACTTACTGAAGATGATGACAGGGAAAGGCAGAATTTTCAGGACTGTTCTCCAGGATGCACTGGAGGAATTAGGGTATGAATTAAACAAAGATTTCCATCCTGATAAATTTTTTCAAAAAGGGTTTAAAAAGTGTTTATTTTATTTGTAGTAAATGCCCACTACCATCAGAGTAAATTCTCAGGCAAATCTCCTGCCTGTGAGAACACAAAAACCCCTTGTTACTAAAAATAAATCCAAGATTAGCTCATAGCTTGAAGTGACAACTTTTTATTATAGGCAAAACCAAAAAAAAAAAAAAGGCCAAAAACATTCCGCTATTGCAGTTTGTAAAATTTTCACTGTTTTCAGTAGAAACAGTTCACAAATCAGAACGCAATATTCAAATAACATTGTGCAAAATTGTACTGGCATAACTACACATAGCAGAAAGACTAGTGTAAATCAAGAATTCCATTGAAATTAGTTGAGCTGCTCCAGTTTTACAACAGTGTACATCACCTCAGAATAGGCCCTTTTTTGCAGAACATCCCTGGAATTCCTCTTGCTTACAAAAATTGCTTTACATGCAACAAGTAACCTATCAGTACAACATAAGCAAGAACATCTCCACAAGTTATCACAGTGTAACAGAGGAAAACATGTCAGCCAATTTCATACAAAGGCAAATCTAACTGCAGTTTTGAACATCCCTTGACTGCTACCCTCAAAAATTGCACATTTCAATATACGAAATAATTTAGAATGAATCCAAGCTATCAGTATATTGACAATTAGGATGGATGATGTCTTCAGAAGGGGTCTGTTTTCTTTTTTTAGCTTAGTAGATTTTCCAGAGAGAGCTGTTTCGAAAGTTTGTGTAATAAACATTAATTTGCAGTGTTATCAGGCCAAGTCCTCTTCTGCTATTCAGATAAACCTGTGAACACTACAGAAGTCTCCAGAGTCAAATACAAATCCCAATGAAGAACTATTGAACAAAGACCATACCTTAAGTATTTACTGATGACATGCAATGAAACCAAGCAAGCAGTAACAGGACTCCATTTACGTTTGGAGCATTCCTTGTGGTTGAGCTGGGGTACAGGACTGGAATTTCACAGAGCACTTGTGAATAGTTAACATTGTCTCCCCACTTGATTTACAAAGTAACAGTTTCCAAACAATGCATCTAAGTCATTCTTTGTATAAACAGAACATATTTATAAGAGCAGAACTGATTTTCAGAGCTGCTGAATGCTCACAAACTCACATCAAGAAAATACACAAGTACATATTGCAGTGATTGGTCACTTTGATTTCCGGTATACCCACATTCAGAAAAACAATTCTACAAGAACTCTTTGATCACAGTAAAACCAATTGTTCCCAGTGTTTCTCACCTTCCTAGGTTATGAAGGGCTTACCTTCTATTGCCTTTCCTAGGAGCAGACATTTTTGGTTTAAAATATATCAAACCTGGCTCAGGTCTAAGTCATCTGATGAAGGGCACACACCCAAACTATGGAATTATATGGAGAAAGCATAGTCCCTGTGTTCTCAAGTGTTTCGATGCTTTTATTTCCTTTTTTCAGGTTATATTACTCTCATGAGGACAAGTAAGAACAACACACAAGCTTTGCTTTGGAGATGCACGTAAGTGTGCATCAATTCTGGTAGAGAACAGCTCTGCCGATCTATACATATCAAGGAAGTAATAAAAGGTTCTCAAAAATACCAGCTCCGCCTCCAGCCACAGAGATAAAAGCAGCAGACCTATCCAGACTGTATGTGTGCATGCACACAATAAGTCACATGGAAATCAAGATACCCAAGAAAGTCACCCTGCAGGAACGATCTCTGTAACTGCAAGTCTCTGGTGACTTCCTACGCATCCTTTGCCCTCCCAGCTTGATGGAGAAGCTGTTAAGAACTCAGCAAGGAAACATTTAACAAAGAAATATGGACATCACTGGCACTGAATTTACGTTAAAACATCAGCCAGCATTTTCGAGATGGGAGGGAGAGAGAAAAAAATAATACTTCAGCAAGGAATTACTGTGGTACCACTGAATTCTCTTAATAAGCAACAAGAAGTTCAGCCTGAGGCAGAGGAAAGGTTAATGGATATGACTTTGTTTCCTTCTTCCCAAAAAACTCAGCCTCAGTGTTTTTCAAGTCTCAGACTCTGAATGCCAGGAAATTGTATTTTAGAACAAATCAAAAAATAGCCCTGAGACTAAACATACTTTATAAGAGCTGCTATTGCTTTATGAACATCAAACACAGCAATCATTTACTTCCACAGTAAGCAGTATTTAATTTTCACTCCCTTTTTTCCTCACTTGGAATACGTATGTGAAATCAACAATTTTTTTCCAAGATATATGTACTTAAGCACTGTCTGTTACTTTTCCAAGTACTTAAATGCTACAGGATTATGGCATCAAGTAAGGAAAGAATATCTGATAAACTTTACCAAAGGAGCCCTCTTCCCCTGTGCCTTGAGTTCTTGAAAAAACAATTCCAATAATCACAACTGTCATCATGGACTTCATTACAATGAACTCCTTCCTTGTGATTTAACTAGAATTTACAACTGGAGTAATATAATTTAGTATATCTCAAAATCAACTGCCACTGTTATTGAACACAACCACCAGCCTTTAAGTGTGGCTAGAAGTGTAGAACACCAAGAAAACAAGAATATCAAATATCAAGAATGTCAAGTTGTGCATAAAAATAGACCTTTACTTTTTCTTAAGCTACAAAGTCGGCAATCAAGGAACTGACTAGGTCTATGCATAGTAAGGATTTTAAGTAAGCCAAAAGAATTTGAACTTTTTCAGTAAAACTGTGCTTGTGTAATGCACAGGTCAGCTCCCCCAAAAATGAACATCCTACTCTATACACAAAAGAATTTTTAAAAAGCTCCATGCACTCTCAAAGTTATTTGCAAATCAATTTAAATACTTTAGCTAACAACTATGCTATGGCACAAGACAGCACATTAAAAATTTAAGGCTAATTTTTGTCTGCACACATCAAAGCTGGTCTCAGAACAAGAGCTGTCATATTTTCTTCACTCTGAGTCTATAGTGTGGATTCATAATAAACTTGAGCTGCCACAGCAATAGTACAGTTGTCCTGCATATAAAAAAAAGACTGAATGTTGTCCTGAATGCAGTTTTTTTATAAAAAGCAAATACATCACACATTTACATTTGGTTTTTATCAGAGCAGCTCACTAATTTGTACAGTACATTGTCCAATAACATACATGGTAAACTACCAGAGAGATACTCGAAGTATTACAACAGGTGCAAAAGAAAGTCCTACGGTGAGAAAGCCCACTGCTGTTTGGGAAAGTCACACTGTGATGAAAACAAACATCAGAATGCATTTTGGTGAAATCAGTTAAGTGTCAAGGCTGTAATAAAGGCTATTTGTTAACTTTAGCCCTTTTTAATGGTTCTTAACCATTCAGTAAGTTCTCCTAATAAAGCACTAGGCAGTTTGGCAACAATGAAGTTCTTTAAAATGCTACTGTTACAGAAATAGAAAACAGACTTAAAAGCACTTCCTTCACCTGAATATGATCTGGCTTCAGTCACACCAGGTTTAAACAAACCTATCTAAACCAGGAAATTTTAGACTTCAAATTGCACTGTAGTGTTTCAGAAGAAACAAATTAATATCCACAAAGCCTAGAAGAGCTATCAGCTGGCAAAATTACACAAGTTTGATGCACAAAGCTGCTTATTTTTAAAACTGTTTCTCAACAACTCCAGGTGACTGACAATGTCAGTGCAAATCAAAACTGTTACCTCAAAACAGTCCTGTCCATTTTCATGGGAAGACACATAGTAAACCAAATTACGCTTGTTTGCTGATTTAGCAGGAGAAATACTTTCATACTTCCTGGTACAATTTTAATTTACTGATTTTTTTGCATAATGTTTTAATAGATAACTTGCACATTCTGGTATGATTTACACTTAGTTGCTGAATAAAGTACGCTGCAATCATAGTTACTAATACAGGATCTAAAGGAACAGCAAATATGCATCAAAATTATGATTATTATCTACACACATATGCAGGGGGGTTTTCTCTTAAATGAAATGTTTGCAAGCAAATTCATCATATTAAGCATTGAACAAGACTGTTATATTTGCAGTATCATCTTTAAATAGTTGCCGTTATGAGGAGACCTGAGAATACAACTGATCCATGGAAGCTATGTAGATGGAAGCTGTGTATATGCAAGCCAGTGAGACCTGCCTGTGTGTAACAGACCAATACTCAGACCCAGAGACTGCTCACAATGACACTTACTTTGAAATTACTGAATCCAACTCTGTTAAAGAGGTACAAGATCAACTCATTTTGCGACTATGACACTGGTATTCAGGTCATTGCAGTTTTCTGCATATCTAGAATTGTATTAACTCAAACCCAAGTAATGCACTCCAGGAACATCTGAGAAATCTCAGATAAGTTCCTGAACAGTTTCTGTTTGCAGTTGCCTTTCCCTCCCCCCATTTTTGCCTTTACTGTAATTTCAAAGCAACCGTTAACTGCCACATTATCAGGACAAACCAAGTATCAAAAAAATCCTCAGTTTTACATGCCAGCCTAAGCTGCTAGTCAAAAAGAGAGAATGTATCTGCTGCTGTAAACTTCCGCATAACAGATATCATGCCTGACAAACCATCACTTTCAACAGACACACGAACACCAGTATGACAAAAGGGAGGAAACCATGCACAGGTATTTCAGTATTATGTGGCCAGGGTCTATAATACAGTGATGAGTCATGTCAGAGCAAATTTATACCAAGAGGGATCAATGGTTCAGGCTGACTCAAAAGGATCAAAGCAAGCCTGTAAGAGCCAAGTATCTTCTGGAGGAAAGAATACTGAGTAAGAGGATAATATGTTTTTTCCCTACATCTGCACAAAAAAATCTATAGACAAATAGAACAGTACCAGGACAAGTGCTTTAAAATGCAATTCTCCAGCCAGTAAACCAACACTAGTAGGAATTCCGTGAAGGAAGGAGTTTTAAGAATGTGACTTAGCAGAAGCACGAATTTTTGATATCAAAAAAATGTACACTATATACTAACACTGTTTTTGCATACTCTTCTGTTTTAAAAGTTTCAAATGTATTAACTTGTCTTGCTTTGTTTAGGTCTGAGGCTGTTCAGCAAGGTCACATAATTTGAGACTGCTGTAATAGTTCAGCAATCCTTTGGTCCCATCAGCTGTTAAGTCAGCCAAGTATAAAAGAACCTTCCCTACCAAAGGAAAAAAAACAAACATAAAAAGGTAGGGGGATCATCACCAGGAAACACCATCTGCTACAAACCAGAAAAGGCAAAATTTTGTTACAAAATACACATTTTCATACAAAAGACATCTTGCAAAACCATCTGATTGCCCCTCCCTCTGCAGATTACAATGGTAAATGGGGTCGGCTGGCTGGTCTTGAGACTTGTTTTAATGGGGAAAAAAAAGTCAGAGGACATACACCATCACAACAACTAGTCCTTTAAATGGCAAAGGATTATGACAGTCTTTGTTTTCACCAGTGTTTAAAAAAGCAGGAGAGAAACAGAACCAGATTCTTCAAAAGCAGAAAGTACAACAGCATATCTGCTGCTGCATCCTCCTGAACTTCTCAATGCGCTGCCAAACTGTCAATTATACAAACAGTTCGATTATGGCGGTGCCATAAATTGTTAAAACAATGCATGTGTGTGATCAGAAAGGTATTGTCAATTGGTTCCATTTTTTTCCCAGTAGTTGCCCAGAAAAATGTCAAGACAGTCTGAATTATTCTTCAGCTTCCTCAATACATCCTGACTGCTGGAGCAGAGAGGTCTGTGGTATTATTGTACTTGTTCCACGAGAGATCCTGTCTTGATCTGTGTTTGTAGTCAAGGAGGCCATAGAAATGGGCTGTAATAAACCAGGCGTCACGCTGGAGGAGACAGTCAGGCTGTGTGTAGTGCCCTTAAGTGTGAGATCCTGTGTGGGAAGAAGTGGCTTGAGGATGCTGACAAGACAGAAAGCAGAGCCACTTTTCGGAATGAAATTCACTTTGTTCTTGTCAGGGCAATAGAAGGCTGGAATTTCATGCAATGGCTTTGGCCTAGAAATAAAATACACACAATAGTTTTATGGAAAAAACAAATTCTGCCAATGACAGGGATGTGTCGCTGAACACATCATCAGCAACAAGCTGAGGTTTCAATATGAAGTATTTCAGCTACCAAATAATGCCTCCATGACACTCACAGCGCACAGCAAATGACAAGATGGTTAAACCCACATGTTTACATCTGCTGCAAACTGCAATAGAGTATGTTCCTGCAGCAAGTGAATACTGTCTTATCTTTCAGTTGGCAGCATAGTTTACACATGCTAAAATAGAGACAGGTAACTTCAGCTACTGTAACCCTTCCCACATTGCTATGGGACAGACTGTAGAAACCTCTCAAAATCCATTTGCACAGGTCAGCCAAGCTCATTTTTTTTAACTAACATTTGTACTAGATGGCATTCTTGAGATAATACAGACATAAGAAAATTGTAACCAACCTATACTCCTTGGGCAACAAGATGGAATTTTAACTGCAGGTTAAGATTATTGCATACAAGTGACATAAGGGTATAAAAACTCATCTGAAATAATAATAAAACGTAACCTCTCAGAATATTCCCAAATGATAAAAGCTGGCTTTTTCAAAATAATCAAACCATCAAATACTTAGGGTCAAGTTCACTCCTCTGTCACGAGAAGCTTCACAGCTACATTGATATAGCTGAAAAGAATATGGTCTTCAGAGACTAGATTACTGGATGTGCCTGTCAAGCTGTGAAATACATTAGCTGATGCACCTGCACTATAGCCTGTTATTTCCTCTCTCCCTATCTCATTATTTGAGTTCTTCTCTCACTATCTGCCAGGTAAGAGACTCCTCATATTATACTGGTTTTCAAAAAACATAATTTAAGATTTGAACACTAAATTCCAGCAGTAAAATTCATACAGATATTCCAGTATACAGTCACACCAAAAAACAGAGATCAGGCCGTGTGATGGTTTGAAAAGGAAGTGAGATTTTTTGGAATTTGGTGGTCAAACCAATGAGTGCTCAGGTTTGAATATTGGCACTTAGTGTGGCCACTGAGGACAAGGATCCACCTCTGAGAACACAGGGGGTTAAAAGCAGAGGGCTCCCAGGAGAACTCTCTCTCGGTTCCGGTCCCTGAGGACGGGCGGATCTCCCCTGCCCAGCTGGGCTGGGAGGGTAAGCCATGCGGGCTGGGCGAGGTAGGCTGGAGCCTTGGGCAGAGAGGGGGAGAGGAAGATCCTGCAGGATGGAAGAAGGGTGGAGAGAGTACAAGAACCTTGAGAGGTATCAGGCAGCCTCCTTCCCCCCACCAGAGAGAGAGAGAGAGAGAGAGAGAGAGAGAGAGAGAGAGAGAGAGAGACTGTGCCTGTGCCACCTTGAAATTTGATATCGGCAGCTGGGTAGCATGGCTGAAGGAATAAGAAGGGGGTGGCGCGAGAAGGTGCCTGGCAACTTATCGTGGGAGTTCTGGGCAGGCACAGCCCAAGGTTTTAACCCTTTTCATAAATGATGGCAACTTTATAAATGCTAATCCTCCTGAATCTGAAAAAAGAAGATAAAAGTGAAATAGAGAGCACTGGGCAAATATAATAAAAGTTCATGTAAGTGAAAAATTGTCAGAGGATGCTAAAAAGAATCCTAGGTGGGAGGAGATGATGGAGTGGCCTTTGGCTGGACTTTTCTTGTATAGCTATGGACAGACCCATTTCTTTTCTGTGACGCAAAGACTGCATCTGGGGAGAGGCATTGGCTTGGAGCCAAGAGTGGACAGTGGAAGAGTAGTGTGAACAGAGATGAGGAAGAGCTCTGTTCTCAAGGCCACTCAGCCCTAGGGGGTGAAATTGGGGGGGACTGGTGTCCCAAGATTTGAGAGGCTGTTGTTTTTTTGGAACTGACCAAAGTATCTTTAAAAAGAGAAACCCTAGAAGCAGTTCTGGTCCATGCACAGTGGTGAGAGCACTGGACACGGAAGAAGAAGTTACGATATGGTGCAAGAAGGACTCCTATCTCTCCTTGATGAACTGAGTGCTGATTATCAGAAGGATGATAATGGATTGAAGATTGATTATTTGAGAAGTGGTAACTTGACTGGGGAATTTTTAGTTTTGTTTCACTGTGTTGAGAATTTGGGTAGGAGGAGGAGGAGTGTTTTTAAAGTTTTCATCCCCTTCTTTGTCTATCTCTTTTACATATTGTAAGTGAATAAAGTTCTTCTTTCCTTTGTTCCTAAATTAGAAGCTGTTTTGCTCTGTTTTTGGTCACATCTCACAGCAACCCCCAGAGGCAATATATCTTCATGGGGGCACTGGCCTTGTGCCAGCGTCAAACCCTGACAGGCCATTAGCGTGGCTTTAGCAAGTGGACTAATAACTTCCATATGACACAAAATCAATAAAGCAATAATTAATCTGATTGTTAGATGTTATTTCTTATGTAGCAAAAATCAACTTACAAGTTTTCCTCAAAGACTTTCACCTTTTCACAGCCCTCAGGAGGTTCACGCTTGAACATGTAGCTGTTGTTGGGTTTTGGCGAGGTAGCGTATTTTGGCAAGGGAGAATTATTCCCATTTTCTGCAGGAACAGAGTTTCTCATTACTTAAATATGACACACTATAAAAAACCACAACAGCTACCTTTAAGTGTCCCCTGAATCTAAAGCCACTTTATTACCAATGTTATGAAATTCAAAAATATTTTCATTTGCCTTCAAAGCCTTCATTTGCAAATTAGCTTTCTTATCTCAATTCCTTTCCTTCTTGCTTATATTATATATATATATTAATAATATATATTCTTATATTATAATTCCTTATATTCTCCTTATAACATTTTTAGGCTCCTCTGCAATCTCTGATCATTCTTGAACATTTTCAATTTACAACTGCAAACCTAAATCTATGGTTCTGTGCCATCACCATCTACCCAAAAGAAATGGGCAGAAGCCATGTCCTTTAAAAAAACAGAATAGGCTTATGCTGAATTATAAACTTCTCCTAGGATCTCTCAAAAGATTTCAGATAAAAAGAAAAATTAAATAAACCCTAAACACTTAAAACTTTCATGGGTGTGTGTATGAAATGCTATAGGGTTGCAGATTTTGTTCAAGATCATAAAAACTACCTGACACAAGCAACAGGACTACCGTGCTGCTTCACCTGATAGTGTACATTCTCGCTTCTTCAATCTGCTTAACATACTCGAAGAATCTACTATTTAAAAGGAAACTTTTTGGGAAGCACATTCCTCGGTCACATCTATCCACATTTAATTAATGTGTGCACACACAGTATTTGGAACAGTTTGGTAAACACCAGATCACATGCAAAAAAACCCCCACATTCTACCATTTCTCCATGGATGCAGGGAATGACCCCTCTCTTTTACCTATGTAGTTATGCTCATTGCCTAAGTTCAGCACTGTTGAACTTCTGAAGTGACAGGGTACCTTTATCTCTGGAATCACCAAGCAGATCATCTGCAGAACATGGACTTTCCTCACTGCCTTCATTACAGATGGTGAGAAATGAGGTTGGAGATACTGACTGGGAGCGGCTGCTGTTGTTGCTGCCCTTGTCCGCTCCACCGGGTGTCTGGGTATCAATGCTGCGAGTGCTGCTGCTGCGCTGCACCAATGGAGGCGGGGCACGGTGCCCATCTGGAATATCTTGAGGCTGTTAAAAATGGAAGGTATCAGACAGCTGCTCTTGTCTGGGTAGCAATTTCTCTAAATCCAGTAATGGTGGGGGTGTTTTTGGGTTTCACAAAACCATTTGAGGTAGAAAATTTTATTTGTTACATGCAACTCCAAAAGAAACTAAAATGTCAGGTTCAGAAACTAAGGACAATGGTTTTTCAGATTTCACATCATCACAGAATTGCTGAGGCTGGAAGGAACCTCTTGAGATTATCAAGTTGAACATCTCTGCTCAAGCAGACTCTGGTAGAACAACATGTCCAGGACTTTGTCCAGTCAAGTTTTTAATATTTCCACAGACAATGATACCACAATTTCTCTGGGCAACTTGCTCCAGGTTTTGCACATGCACATTCATTTAAAAAAACCAAACCATAAACCTAATATTTTTATACTTATGCCCACTGCCCGTTGCCCCATCACTGGGCACTACTGAGAAGAGACCACCTCCCTCTATTTGTGCACATGAGATATTTATGCACATTGATAAGATCCCCCAAGCTGTCTCTCCTCAAGGCTCAGCACTCCCATCTCTCAGCTTCTCTTCATATCAAAGACATTCTGTTTCCCTAATCATCTTCACAGTCTGTATTTCTGATACCTTATTACTAAATTCACCTCTAAAAACCATTAAAATAAAATGAACATTAAAAATGGGCAAATTATCATTTGCCTAGGATAGGGACAGTTCAGCATGGGCAAAAAAAGAGTTACTACAATAACTCACAAAACAGACATTTTGCTTTTCCCTGTTTTACTGAGATTTCTTATTTAGAGGAAAAGGTTCAGATTCAAGCTTTAACTCTTTCCTCCCTTTTGCTTTCCATGAGACTTTTCAACTAACCTTACTAAAGAAAATAATAAATACAAATAGAAATAAAATTAATTCCAGACAAATTTAAATAAAAAACGGTGCAAAATAAAGTTTATAACTTGATCTCAAAAGCAAAACCAAAATAAATATATAGAACAATCATGGTGGCAGATACATACAACAAGTTGCTCCTCTTTGTCTCCTGTCTCCTTAATTATTATCTCAATCTCTTGATTCAATCCTTCTACACTGTTTCGGAACCGTGACCCCGTTGATTTGGTAATAGGTATCACAGGAACGAGAGCACTCTTTGGGATTGGAGCCTAAAGAACCAGAGACAATAAGAAAACAATGTAGATGTATTTACAAAACAAAGTTACTATTTCTACCCGAAAGTGACCCTTGAAACAGAACACATCTACACTTCAGTATCAAGGATTTACATGAAACCATAGTGATTATGTTCAAAGAATGCTTGAACTGAAGACAGACATCCTGAATTTTGTTTCAAATCCAGTTTCTAGATGTATAGCAGGAAAAGTGATACAACTTAGTCTCAAAATCTCCCTTGATATGGTCTGCCTCTAGCTTGACATAACTTCACAAGTGAAAACGATTCAGTAAACATTTAAAGTAATTTTTACTACAATGTCACATCACTCATTGTTGGATTGTAACCACATTAAAATTGCATTTTAATGGAAATCTGTGGCCACCTGTGATAACATGACACACGTAGAAGGAAAATTATTCCACAAATGCAAGATTGCACTATGTTAAAAGTTAAGACCAATGCATTAACAGTATTAAGACAGATTAAAAGGTTGACAAAACAACTCAGGGAGACTCACACAGAAAGAAAAAAAATCCCAAACCCAAATGTTAACACTTAGTTGCTTCAGAATGAAGATTAACACTTTTAAAATCCAGTGTTTCAAAATATGCACAAAAGCTTCATTCTCAGAAAACACATTACTGAAATTTCCCAAAGCTCCCTTTGGTACACCACAGCTTCTTGAGACTTCCCAGTCTCTCCATTAGGATCTGCCTTCCTATTAAAAAAGTCTCCCTACCAGAATATTAAAAGATTCTGCACTCATTAAGCAGGTAATGTAATACTTACTGCAAACATTAGTTCAACTCAAAGAGCAGCACAACACACTTAAGCCTCAGGAGAATTCTCACATAAAATTCTTGGACTATATGGCCTAGTGTACCACAACTGAGAGCAACTCCTTTACTGACTGAAGGACCAACATTATCTGGTCTTCAATGTGTATTTTTGTGAGGGGGTTTTATTTTATTTTTTTCTTTAAGTAACAAGATTACATAGACAGACACCAAAGCATTTTAATTTCCCGTGTACATTTTCAAAAACCACACCAAGCTTGTCTGGCAGAAAAACTACATCAGTAAAATTAATGTAAACAAGATATTTTTAACACAGATCATAATGGAGACTTCTTGTCTCAATCACAAATCTCTACAGGAGCAAAACTCATGAATTATATTGGTTCTGCTTTTCTGAAACATTACGTTAGCCATAAAAAAAAAAAAAAAAAAACAAAATACAAGCGACTAAAAAAAAAAGACTTGCACAAGAACTACAAAAGCTTTGTTCAGGAAATGCTTGTCACTCTTTTTCAGTTAACAAAAACTAAACATTCTCATAGTGGCCAAACTTTTAAAGAGTTTCTAAAGTCTTGCCTGAAGATAAAAAAAAACACTGGACAAAAGCACAAAAATGTCAGAAAGCAGCCCTGCTAATTCTGTTCCAAGCAAGACCTTGGATCAACAATCCAGTAAAGTAATTCATGTTGATATTCAGTCACAATATAGATACATCAGCAGTTCAGGCAGTAAAGACTGTTTATGCACCCAGTTATTCAATATATGCATTCCTAGGACAAACTGAGCTTGTTAAAAAGTAGAACACAAATCTGCTTTAAGATTTCAGCAGCCATTAGCAAAATGTGGGAATTCTTGACCTTCAAATGTGACTGCCTACCACAAAAATTTAGGTTCATGTTACCATTTGAAGAGCTCAAAGTCAATCCAGTAGAGTTCAATATAGCTCAGTACAGCATGTTTCACTTCCAAGAAAAATATTCTGTACATGACTGAGGAGGATTTCTTAGCCCAGGGTACCAGAGGGTGGAAAAGGAAGGAGGTATCATGACATGGGTAGAACCATCAGCCGCAAAACAGAAATCTTTTATTAGAAACACTGCCTTCACAGACATGTGAAGGCATGCAGATATAGGCTACCAACCTTGGACTACTCATCTGAATACCTGGGAATGCTCACTACAAGGCAAGGTGCCAACCACAGGATAATAATTACTGTGCTCACACAGTGACGTATTGGCACAGTGTTTTCAGTTCTGAAACTTACAGATGTGGCATAAACTCAGATGGCAGGAAAAAGAGGTGATGACAAATGTAAAATGTTCACAGGTACTTCAGGAAAAATGCTCTAAGCTCTTGCAAGTTTTCACAAGTAACAAAACTTAACAGAGAATCCCAGGACTTGTAACGCTTTTGTGTCCAGACACCTCAAGGCTAAAGGGATCATGGTAACTCTACTCTAAAAATGAAATGTTCCACCTAATGAGGTGGTAAGAATGACACCAAAACAACCCAAACCCTCAGCACTGTGAACTGCATGCAGTTGATCTTGGTATCAATCAATTGGTCAGACATTAGGGACGCATGGTTCCCAGGAAAATGAAAGGAGCAGGGGCCTTGATGGTTCAGTGTCATGTAAAAGTGTAATAACAGCCAAGTGCACTGAGGAAAAAAAACATTATGTTGGAAAAAAATAATCCATTTATTCTTCCATCTGGTTTCAGTACTGGCCTCAATTTAGTTTCTCCATTATACCAACACCGAGAACATAGAAAGATCCCATTATTTTGACTCCTGTTTACAGATTTAGTAGCATGCAATTCACTCAAAATGTTCTCAGAAGCACCCTGAGATCACCTGAGTAGGCTATGACCTTTCTGCAAACTCTTCTGGTTAAGAGAGACAGAAAGGAACACTTCTAGCATAATGAAAAAACAACACAAACAAAAAACAGTAATTTGCTCTGAAAAAAACCTGTAGTCAACAGCAGGGACTTGATCAAGGTCCTCCCCAACTATTTCCTGATTGTGAGCAGAGGGTCAGGAACAGCTAACAAGCTTATTCTATAGCGATTGTGTGGATTTCTTTCTTCACACAAAAATCATAATAGAAAGAAGCACAAATAAACAACCAATTAGAAGCTTAGTTGGCAAGAACAATGAAAAATTTTGCTATAATACAAGAACTGTGGTAAAGTTTAAGTAGGGAAGAAAAGAGGAAATGAGGGAAGAAAAGAGGAAATGAATCCACTAAAATTTCTTCTTTTAACTAGGAGAGTATGCCATCTCCCAAATGTTAAACAGAGTTTAGCCAATCTCTGTGAAGGAACTACTGACAATTTCTTAACACTTTTTCTCACCTTGTCAGGAATCCAACTCCTTGAGCTCAGAAATCTTTACACGACCCTTTACAGTCAACAAATACAAAAGTTTCCTTCAAGCTAGGAATGTGAAAAAAAAATTTCTAAATAGTCTATTTACTAAATTCTGGTTTCCACACAGTCCTTCCCACAACTCCTGAAGGAACAGAGCTGCTGCCAGAAATTCTAGTTTAGCAGTTCTCAAAAAAAAAAAAAAAAAAAAAAAAAAAAAAATCCAGGAACTTCACCCTTGATGACTACAGTTACAGATTTTCACTCTGAGTTAAAAAACAGCTGCTAAATGCCATTAATCTAAACTCTTCACTTCCTCTGAATCCTTCCTTAACTTCTTCCCTTCGCAAGTAGCTTGACACAGCTGGCACAAAATTCACCAAGGAAAACAGTGTTTTGTTTTGTAACACAGTCCTGGAAAAGCTGCTTTTCTTTAATTTGTATTTTATAGTTTGTTTCACAAGCCCAAAAACTAATTATCCATTGCACAATCTTTCATTCACATACATAAAGACATCCATACCAGAAGCAAAATAATAAAATAATTATGATTTAAAAAAAGTTATATACATAATTTTGGGAGGTATTTTTCAGGATAATAGCATCATTGTTCACTTTTTAAATTAAAACTCACTAAGATCATCTGTGCTAAAATGACAATACCTCAGCATTCAGAAACCCATAGGTTTGTAGAATGCCAAGCAAAACTGTTAAAATGCATGTAATTCACCAGTGTACTGAAGGGCCTACATCAAAAGTTCCTCGGTATACTTTTTGATTGAAAATGTCCCCAAGTTCTACAAATTCAAATACACTTTAATCAAGTATGTTGATCTGTCTTTTACTTTGTTTTGGTTTTATTAACCAACAGTTTGAGACATTTTATATGTTGATTTTCATGAACTCTCTCAAAACTCCCTACAAAGTGACTGGGCCATTTACTTGTCTTTGTCCATAATTTTGGATTGTTCAGACTCGAGCCATCAGTAAAATCAGCAGTACAGTACACTGCACCCACACTTCAGTAATCCCTAAATTGCTGTCAAAAAATGTAATTCTAAAAAATCTGCCAAGTATTTCCAGTAGCAGAGAATTCAAACTACCAACAACAGAATTCAAGAGGCATGCAAATCCTGACAAATCATGACTCCTAATGAAATGTCCTATAGCAGGGATAAGAAATTAGGGTCTGAGACAAAAGGTGCTAATAATTTTTATACAAAGTAGGAGTTAAGAAGAACAGAGCAGAAGAAATTCAAAACACTCTATTTTCTTACTGGCATTCTTGAAGTAGAACACATTCACTCAGACACTTGACTTTGAAAGAAAGAATTAAAGAACCTAGCCTAAATTATTTCCAGAAGGATGGAAAGACAGAAATGAAGACTTTTATTAACTGCTGCCAGATTGTTATATTTATTGGAACAATTAATGGCATTTCAGGAGTAAATGGGAATATGATTAGATTTTCAGAGAAGCTTCACAGCTGAAGTACTTTCTCAATTCACAACACTGACAGTTTCCTAGTTTCTTTCAACTACACTGCCTTTCCAAGGATATTGTGAGGGATTTGTTCTTTTTGTAACTGTTAAAAAATTTGTGTGTATCAAATGCACATTCATGAGATATCAGCAGGGAGGGGAAAAAAGTTTCCTTCTGAAGAAACAACCAAACGTTTCTATTCATTTTCTTAAAGATACTCAATAAAAACACATTTGAAAAAGGATCCGTGTTTTTAAAAGCCGTTAATTTTTTTACACCTGTTATCAATTGAGCTAAAAATATTACACTCCTGTCAACCTGACCTCATTAGAAGCCTTGAAATAAAACTGAAACTGCACATAGAAGATGTCGTGGCCTAACCATCAAAATTTTTGTAGAAGAGATTATTACTTTAAGTCTCAAGGCATGATAAATGACAGGGGAAAAAAAGATAAAATCTTAAAAAGGCTGAATGAAGTTATGAAGTGTGTAAACACTTAAATAAATAATCCCATGGAGGAGCCTTTTATCAGGTAAGCTGTCTAAATCTCACCACATTATTAGATGAATGTTTGGCAAGACAACAAAATGTGCTCAGAAAAACTATCTTTTATTTGAGTATACAGTTTCAACAGCAGTTTGCTCCATGCAAACATTCTACATGCAAAGTCATAATTGTTACAGCAACACGTAATGAAGAAGATGGTCTACAGTTTTAGATTAACCTTACCTGTCATCCTTTCATGGAACCTGCAGAATGCACCTTAGAAACACTGCTTTAAGGACATATTTAACTACCTGAAATTATTTGCAAGTTGGAGTTCAAAGCCAAAGCTCACACAAGTAACAAAAAAATCTAGGCCCCCATTCAGTCAAGCAGCCAAAAGAAAGAGCTCTATTTCATTAGAATTCACCTACAACATATTTAGCAGTCCGTGGTTTCTAAGTTCTGTCTAAGACAAATCACAACCTTGAAAGGACCTAAAAGTAGTATTAGCTACCCAACATGGCCAAAAAGCACACAACTTTACCTGACTGTGGTTAATGGCTGCATGGTTGCCATGAAAAGGAGACTGTCTTTCCTTGTCCCGATGATGCCTGCTGCTGTGTTTGCTTCTCTGAAGCTGTTGACGCAATTTTGCAATCTGACGAAGGAAAAATTCACATCCGATTTCAACAGGTGTATTCAGGTACACAGGCAATTTCATTCATTTATTCCATCACTTAGTTAAAATTATTTACTACTCTAACATTCATAATTACTGCCAGCACTAGATTATACTCAAGTTCTTGCAAACCTAGTATGTTAGCTACTAGCCCGGCTGATTCTCAGAAGACACCTCTGAAGGTTTAGTGAAAGAACTTGAAATACATGAAGTTTGAAAGAAGTGAGGTTACTGCTGTTATTTCCTTCTTTGATGAAAATAATCACCTGCACTTAACAGTTTCTTTCCCACACATTCAGACTGAAAATATTGACCTGCATTGTTATATTAAATCAATATCAAATGAACAGTCATTTCGTATTTTTTACCAAGCCCACCATCTGTATAACTAAACAAAGTAGTAAAAGACTCCTGCCTTCCTGAAGCATCATGGTATCAGTACACACCAAAAAAAACATTTAATCCAAAGCTATCTCAAGTAATGGCATTTCTGACCTCCTTGAGTTGTTCATTGCTACCCCACGATGATGAACGTTTGTGTGAGCTTCTCTTCTTTTCTAAATATTCTTCAGCCCAGGCACTTTCTGTCTGTAGGAAGAAAATTACAGGTTTAATTAAAAAAGGTAATTGCTACTTTCTGGCAGAATATTTTAAGACAAATTAGAAAAGAGAACATTTAAGATATGCTAGGTTCAGAACTGAAAGTGAACAGTAACCAACTAGAAGACTTTCTCACAGGTAAAGCACAAAAAAAAACCAGAGTGAAACTATATAAATAATATGTAAATAAAAAACCCCAAACCCACAACTTTCAGACCTAGTGTAATATAGGGATGTGCTAGTTTCCCTTCCAAATGACTGAGCATAAGGCAGTACTCACAGGCAGATGTACCACAAGCTGCTACAGAGCTCTGAAGAACCAGTGTGAGGGTGCTGAACTGGGGGAGATGGTATATTCATTTCCTGACAGATGCTGACCTTGTTATTTCTGAAGCATTAGCAAGGGTGGCTTGGTGTAAGCATGGTGAAAGCCTGTACCAGCAAAGCTTCAAAATCACGGTCTTACTCTCAAGAATGAGAAAAAGGAAAGTAAGGCATATAGCACCACTAGAGCTATTGCAAAGCAGGGAATAAATTTATTAATGCCTCAAAGGGTTCCAGGTTCAGCGTCCCAGGCCCAGCAGAAAACAGCACAGATAATAATAAGCTGGTTTCACTAAACCAACAGAGCCCTTTGTGTTTAATTATAAAATCTCACAAACATACTGTGGGTGGAGAAGTTCTGAGAAGTGCAAAGTATCATTAAGACACACTCAGGTAAGAAGATGCACAAGCAAGCCTGTGATGATACTGCATACTTTATGGGCAGTTTGTATTCCCACCTAGCCACCTCCAGGAATGTCTTCAAAAGCAGTGAACTGTAAAGGCTCTAAGAAACAGATAGTAGCACCTATCAGGAATCTCTGAGCAGTCACAGGAAATACACTTAATGAAGCAAAGGGAAGCATTTCTGGAAGCATTTTACACACTGAAAGACAGCAAATGCCTTGACATTCACTCTTGCCGCCATGCAGTTCTCAGCACACAGTGGTGATCTAGCTAACCTCATTTTATGGATATCTCACTTTCTCCTATAGAGAACTAGGATTGCTTCAAAGTCTTCACATCTACAGTGTGCCATGGTTGCTCTTACATGTGAGACTAACAGCTTGCGGAAGCCACATGCTGCCCTGTCTTACACCAGCTGCACTTGTATCACAGAAACTCAAGTCTTCTGTGGTATTAATCCCTATTTTGCAGGGAATATGGAGCCTAAACTCTAAATATACAGGTTGCAACCCCACCAGTTTCAATTACAGACACAAGTTTCATTATCAGTACATTTTAATCTTGATCATTCCGAATCAAAAACTAACTAGGACAAATCTGAATAATAAAGTTAATAGGGTTGCTTTGAAATTCCTATTTCATAGAAAAATCAGAACCCATTGCAACGTTTTTCTAGAAAAGCACTCACTGATCTTTACCATAAAATAGAGTAACTGATAACCCCCATTCCCAGTACCAATCTTGGTCTAGACAATTCTCAAATGTCAGTCAGGAGCTTCATCACATCCTCTAGCTCCTGGAACAGTAAGCTTTAACTACTAATTCTAGCTTCCCAACTCAGCACAACCATTATACTTGCCTACAAGAGAATAATTAACACTCTAATTAGTCTTTGCCTTTAATTTATATTCAAGACTTTGACTCAAGATTCAAGAATTATTTAATAAATTAATATCTGATTCACTTTAAAGCATTAAAGTTGCTTTGATGCTCATCCTCAAAACAAATATTTAGAAATCTTTTTAGATTCAACTATAGGAAGCCTGTATATCAAAACAGAAACACAATACTATTTTAGCAAGTCTCCTCCTATTTATTCCCCAAATTTTATTTATAATACTTATAATCAAGAAATAGACCAAATAACCAATAGGTAAAGTGGGATTTATATTTCTCTAGGTTCTTAAAGTACGGCTACTTGCTTATTGGTTGTTACCGTGCGCAATATCCTTCCCCCTTTCTAGAATTACAAAGAAATTAGTTTAAGGCTAAATTTATTACAGACAGTAGAATGCTTCAGAAAAAAAGTTTTAAGAGGCAAAAACTTTCCAGTAAAAATGAATTATTTAAGCATTAAAAAATACAAAGTAATTGTCTCATTTTAACTTGTAAGATAAACGTGTTTCATCCAAAGTAAAAAAAACAAGATTATTAACACCTGTTTTATGAACACTTAAAATAACCGGTGCAGATATGAATTTTAGCCATACCCTTGGATACTCATTAATACACCTATTCATCATCCAAAAAATATTCCTCATGTACATAATTCAGTCTTAGTTTTATAAACAGGTTGCATCAAAATACTCAGTTGCAGGAGGAATCTGATAGAGAGACAGCCTCTGCATGACCTGGGGTCTCTTACACAGCTCTCAGCTACAACCAGTGGGCATCTCTAGAAAGGCCTGCAAGCTGAAGCGTTCCACTAATAGCTGTCTCTTCCCAATCTGCTTCCTGAATGACTCTTCTCACAATAGAGATAGGCTGCTTACTCAACTTGAAAACCTTTTATAACTTTGCAAATTCAATTCCTGTTCTCCAAAGGCTTGGAATAAGAACACACACATTTTATGTCAGACTTTGTGAAATCTGAAATTACACGCTGGAACCAGAATATCTCACAAGTGAAACTCCATCTAAATATGACATTTTCAGAAAAGCTGAACAATACAAATGGGCAGCCTCTATTATCTTGGGAAACTAACCATTGTAAGTCACAATTTAAACTTGTCCCTAGCCCCAGTGGCTGCTCTCAGGCCCCCCCCTAAGATTGAAAGCAATAATATCATCAGTGTCATATCAACATCAGCTTTGGACATACATATGTATATCTATAGTCCTACATTATCTACTGGTTTGATAAATTTTAAATTAGGAAGTACAAACAGATCATTCTAGTTCTCTCAGAAATACACTACCATAAATCACCACTAATTGTATTAATGCTGCAGAAATATCTAATGCCCTTGACAGCGTTCCCATTAACCTTCCAAACACATTTCCTCTACAAAAGTCCCACTACCACAGCAGCTGGATGTGGCAGAATTGGAAAAAAAAAACCCAAAGCAAAACACAAGCCAAAAAGGACTATATCTGGCAAATACAGATTATAAAAGCCCAACCATGATTCGGATTATATCAAAACTAACCTGAATAAGCAAATACTGAATAAGCAAATAACTGAACACAGCAAATACTTTGGCAGCAGTAGAGAAGTATAATTACTTTGAAAACAAGTATTATCCCAAGAAATCAAATATGAAAATAAATTGTTTGGACACCCATATGGGTTTAGTTCTGCCCTTTAATGATGCCTTGGAATAGCTAGGCACTGACAGCCACTCCTTGTATATCACATACCTTCCTTCATTCTCTTCCTCTTACTTCAATTTGCTTACTTTTTTCACCCTGTCTTCTAACCATTTTTCCAATTCATTTTCCTGCACAGAAAACTTGTTCCTTATCTTCTTCACCAGCTCCTAATTATGCCTTATCCACATGAGCATATTTCCCTACAAAACACCTTCCTTCTCTACTGCTCCACTCTTTGAATTGTGGTCCTTCCCACAAAAGGCTGTGGATCTCAAAAAGGCCCCACAGTAACACTGCTGACCTCACGTGCTCAACATCTTACACATCCTTACACACTGAACACTATGTGGACACATTTCTTCTGCTGTTACCAAACCTAACAGAAGTTCAAACACAAGGACATTCCACATGCTATGAGGTCCTCTTCCAGCTGCTTTCTGCTTACATCCTTTAGAATTAGTGGAGACTTCTCATTGAAACCATGTTCCAGGAATAGGGATTTAACATCTGATACATTTGCCTCTTTCTTTCACTCTACAGGTTAGAGAAAGCCACTGCCAGACTGCACCCACAGAAGGAGAAATGAAACACTAGGATATCTTAAGGAACATCTTGAACCACTTCTCCATACAGAAGGGGAATGCCACAACAATCATCAGGTAATGCCAACTTCATTTGATCATTTGTTGGTTCCATTTTAACAGGTGGCACAGGACTGAACCTTTAAAGTTTGTGAGTTTTGTTAAGCAGTTGGTGTTTATTGGCACATCATGGGTTTTTTAATACTTTCCAGTTGAGCTAGATTTCAACACCATTCACAGTTCAACAAGGAAGTTCTTCAATATATATAATTCTATACTTTTGCATAAAGCCCAAGTGAACATTACAGGGCTTTTACAAACAGAGGATGAAGAGCAGGAGACAGACATACACATAAGGATACATCACTAAGCTCTAGGTATAAATAAACCAAAAGTAAACAGTACTTAATTCCAGTGCTATCTATCCTACTGTGCCCTGTAAGAACAACAGCAATACAGATGTACAATGCACTAGTGTTTTCCTGAGGCAAGAAGGAAGCGGAACACCTAAAAGATACTACAGTTCTCAGCCTTTAGTCAAAGAATGCAAATAATTCACACATACAATAGCAAAGGTAGGATTCCTGCAATTTGAAAGTGAATAGGGACTTGTGAGCAAGAAAGCTAAAGTGAATGTTTTCAAGGGAAAAGCTTCTTACATTTAAATCCTATCTTCACACTTAAATACTCCAGACAAAGAACTGTCCTACCTGTGTGGCTTTGTCTCTCATACAGGGAGCAGCCTGTCCATGATTATCCCGAGGCCACTGTCCAGCAAGGTATGGAGCAGCGAGTGTATCCAGTGAAGACGTGCGGCGAACAATACTGGAAGGGCTTGATGAAGGTGGTCTGGATTTGTCTGTTAGAGCAAGAACAGTCAATTACAAAGAAATCAAGAGAGAGCTTATCCATTTTAATCGTCTACAAGAAATCGTATCAAATATGAACTATGTTATTAAGCACACAACAAGATACTTTTAATATGGAAATTTGCTTTTCCACGCTCTATTCTGCTTGAAAAAGCTTGAAAACTGCCTTTATGGTTTCCTTGAAAACATCCTTCTATCACAAACATTGCATTAGTGCTTATGCACCACTATTTACACCTTTAACAGTCATTTGACAGTCTAATAGTCATTTGACTCATAAATTGTGAAGGTATAGAAAAAATAAAAATAGCTATGTTTACAAGTAAGTTAAGGTTAATGAAGAAAAAGTAGATTTAACTTTTTCAGTTTCATGCTGAGCTTACAGTTCATTCCACTAGTCCTTCATCTACCTTACTTCAAGGGACACTACAAAGCTTCATGTTTTAATCTCCCAGCATGTGACATATGGCATAACCCTTAGATTCAGAAGTCAACTTTGATAAGGTAATGATTTACATTTTAAAGCTAATTGAGACATCTCCTCCCTTTACATGCTACTTGGTAATCACATTCATATTTGCCTGGTGCTGTATCTTCTGCAACACCTCAATTATGTATATATTGGCATCCTATTTCAGGACAATTTAGATACTAAGAGGAATCCTTACTAAAAAAAGTCAAACACAACAACCATTGGAACTAATATGAGAAGGAAGAATATAGTTAAAAAGAAAAATTTGCATCTATCCCATCTGTCAATGATGTCTTAAGTAAAGTGGCAGTAAAAGACTATACCACAAGTATGAGGAATAAACACTAAAGACAGCTTCCTCAACACAGTAACTGCAGCTGGTAAACTTAAGAGCTTGACAAGCAGCAAAAACCCAGGGTTTAGATATACATACATGCTCACACACTTTGAGATGAAAAATGCAAATCCTGAGATCACAACGATCTAAGTCTTGCTATCATCTCATCGACTCCCCACAAAAAGAATTTCAATTATACTTGAAAGAATTGTGCATTAATTTTACCTATAATTAATAGAAAGTTCTAAAATGCATGGCTACAACACAGCAAGCATGATTCAGAAATCAGATGGAAGCTTCAAAAATGGGCACTGGAAAAACTCAGTAGTGTCCTCTCTCGCTGTTCCTTAGGATGAATTCTGCACTAAAAGTATCAATAACACAGAAATCTGTATTATACATGAACTCATTTACAGGCAAAGGAAATTGTGCCTGATTAGGGTCTGAAAGCTAGTCAGAAAATAAAACCACTGACACTAAAAGTCCAAAATTCAATTTCTAAGCTGTTGCAATCTACCAAAAATACGTATGATAAATAAAACCTGTTAGGTATAGATTTCAGTGGAGTGGACAGAACCTAAGTCTAGTGACATTCTACACTAAATAGCCTCACACAAATTTATTAGAAATGAACGCACTAAAAATGTGGGAAATATTTCCATTCAACTATGAGGAGACAATTATTCGTACTATAATCAGTCACACTCACACAAAGCAGTCAGGAAACCTCATCTGCTTTATTATTTCTACAAGTACTAACAATGATATAATCTTACTACCGAGCTCATAGCAGATTTGCTCTCAGGGTGTACCAGCAAATATGTTTTAGACTTTGCACTTAAGGCTCCTGTGTCAAAGAAATTCTCTGACTACTACTACCACCACACAGCACACTGAAGGGTCTGTTTGCATCAGATGATTTCAAAACAATTCCCTTTGTGTGTACTATAGGACAATGTGGCATGCTAACACATGTCGTTCCTTTAAAATTACGCTGGCTTCCAAAGTTAAATCAAACATGTTATTTGTCTTAGAATTAGCTGCCATATCCTCCCCGTTTGTTTTACTTCTCAGTTATTATTCTTCCTTTTCAAGAAGCTTCTCTCTTCTTACCAAGGAGAAACAGAAAGGATGTGTGAAAAAAATAATAATCAGGAAGTGTTTGTAGTCAGCCACATCATCTGCAAAGCCACTGCAGCAGACAGCTTCAAAACTGGAGAAGAAGAATCTCTTACTCTCTGCTCTCCACCACAAACAAACCAAAAAACAACTGGAAAAGACTATTTGGCTGAACAGAGAGAATGAGAACTGAAGAGTGTGTTTACCATTTTAGTTCAAGGGAAACAGCTCATTTCAAGGCACAAAGCCTGCAAGTACTCTTCCTGATTTAAAGACTCATTTAAGGAATTCTGTTTTCAAATTACTTATATTTAGATGGGGGAGTGATGTTTGGATATGTTTTTATTTTTCCACCTCCCCGACCTCTTTATACGAACCGGCAAAGTCTACTACACAATTCTTACTGTTTCAAAACACTTCAATGGGAACATATAAATGTTTTCATTGCACTTTCCCCTAAAATACTTGAAGCAAGTGTTGAGCTGCTATTTTTCCTTGATGTGACCTACATAACAAGAGATCTGCCTCCAAAGAGATAACAGTTACAACAGCTGTGGCTGATGAAAAACAATGGAGCTGTTTCATCAAATAGACGCTTCTTAAATATTAGCTCTCTTTTAATTGGCCTGATTATCTCTCTAAAACAGTATTTGTGATAAAGATCAATCCTCCTATCCATCCACCGATAGTATAAATTGATTTAGAAATGGAAGTCTTTCTGCAATTCACTCTCAAACAAAGCAAAGTAATAGAACAAAACCAAAGAGAACATACACAACACAAATCAATGAAGTCCATAATAAATAACAAGCAAGTTGCCATGTCTTCACCAGCCATTGCTGTACAGGTCACTAACAGAATTTGCTACAGGTGACCTGGTACCACCCACACCTCCTGCAGAGTGCCTCCAAAGGCAGCATAAGTTCAGGCACTGTAACACTGGGACTGAAGAACAAATATCACCGCTTACCAATAATTAATTGAAAGGTATGAAAGACACCAAAGAAACATCATCTAACACATACTGTGAGAAAACAAGCAACAGAAAAGCCTAGGATGCTGCTGAACTCACAAAATTCCCCGACAATTCCACTTGAGGCTTTTTTTATACAAGTGGGCTATCCAAAGCAGTGAGAAGGGGTGAGACCCAACTAGCTCCTCGGGCATCAAGGCATACAGATGACCTTTTTGTTCTGTTTTGGTCAGGCTTTTCCCCAGAAAGGATACTCATGGGATCTCTCCCATATGCAGCTGGCACAGCCATCTTTTCCAAAATCTACACCTGGTTTCTGGGGCTTCACCTACTTTTCATGTTTCATTAAAAGAACTGAACAGACTCAGTGCACTAAGAACAAACACACCACCCAATTGTGTGTACTCCTTTTGGAAGATAATCCTGCTTTATCCTCACATAAATTTAAAGAGAACTATTCACTAATAGTTCAAAATTGTCCCACTATAGAAAAATGACTGATTAGTAGTGTTTTACAAAACCAAACCTCAGAAAACCCAAAATGTTCATGAAACAAACATACTTTTATTGTAAATGAAAATATTTTTAATCCAAATAAACTTCCCTGAAGTGCTGTCCACAAGAAGTGTACAGTATGATGCTGCAAAAATGAATTAATTTTCTTTACACCTACCATTTGTTACACAGCTTAGGTAATCAGAGCAGGAATGCAATAGTACACAAAGTCTTTTCTTTTCCTACCGTAATTTCTTTCAAAACTACTGAAAAACCTTGGTCATTAAGGTTGACAGGTCTGCAGCTACTACTGTGTCACACACCAGATTATTAAAATAAATAAATAAATTCTATGGTGAAATTAAAGAGTGCAATGGAGTTCCATTTCTTCCTTTCTACCTCCAAGGAAAGATTCACATTTGACTTCTTTTAAATTTCATATAATATTTTTATAATTTCCTTTCAAAGAAGTAGGTTTTACTATTACCCTTCCATAGACAAAACAATTAAGTTTTCTTAAAAAAGAAAAAAAAAACCTAATCGATTTTCTCCTTAATTTTCAGAATGAGTTTAGATGTCCAATACTCCCAGTAGAGAACTCTCTCACAACCTCAAGGCACCTGAAAGTAAACAACTGCTATGGCTCTGGTCTTGACATTCTTGTTTACTCAGCCTGGCACACTGTAACATTCTTGTAGCTGAGCAGCTCACCTCCTCTAAGATGTGTTTTATATAAAAACACAAATGACAAGATCCCATTAGATCTTTACTCAGTGAATAAACCACTGAACCAACTCAATGAACATAGAGCATACACATTCCTCTACCTCATGCTGCAAAAGTGTCCTAATGGGTCAAAACAACGGCCTCCAATGGGTGGTTTGCAGACAGGTGAAGAGGCATCTGGGAAAACTGAACCAACCTGGAGACTGCAGGACAGATAATGCAGTGTAGAAATGAGGCCTCACCAGTGATGGGGAGGGCAGAATATATTAAGAGGCAACTGGAAGCTGAATTCTGGGAAAAAAGTGATAGAGACTGCAGAAAGGGAAAGTAAAAGATGAAAAAATAGGTAGTAGCAAGATCTCCTAGTCATATTTAGGTGGGAGAGAGAAGCAGCAAAAAAGCATGGAAAATTAGAAGTTGTATGACAGTCTTCCATTTATAATTATCCCACAGTCAATGGAAAATTCAGTCGAGTATTTACAACACTTAATTGTAATTCAGATGAGAAAAAAAAAGGGCTAAAAAAACCCTCCAAAAACCACACCCAAAACCCACAAAAGTCACATCCGTAAATTCACAAGTTAGGGCTCTCAAGTGTAAAAGCAGGATCATGAAAACTAAGTTCAAAACTATTCAACTGTTTCCCAGGAAGGAAAACCTGAAAAATGTGAAACTGAGTCTGAAGTATACAACTTATATTTAGATACAACTAAACTTAGATACGACCAGTATCTAAGCTCAGAAAAATGTATCATTTGTCTAACCTCAAGGTTCATTTTTATCTAAAAAATATGTCTGCAGTTGTAGGAATGAACAAAAGCCATCATTAGCTGAAAGCAAGAAACAGAAAACCCCAAGTAATTCTGCAGCAGATTCTGACCAATACCCTCAAGTGTCATGTGTGTCTGCACAACCATTGCCTCATTAGTAAAAAAAGTTCCACCTCCATGTTTTCAGCTAACACTGTTTATTCATTTAGATGAAGAAAAAAACCTGAAGTTAACTCAGCCTCTGTCAAGCACTGGACTACACAATACAAATGTTAAGCAATATTAAGAGGTTTAGGTTGCATTTGGGGCCAGTACAAGTACTGCTCAGAAACTGGAACATGTGGAAGCAATTAAATGGACACCGCTCTCCTGTTTTCACACATCTTGTAAAAAGCTAGTAGAGTTATCCTAACACAGTAAAGTGATCAAATTACTTGTTTCCTTCTATATGGTAATTCTTCAAAGTAGTAAAGAGGCCAGCACGGTTTCAGCAGCCTTCTCCACAGTGACTATAAGACAGTGCAATTTTTCCACCCTCAGTGGTCTGACGCATGCCTTTACAAACAGTTTTTGAACCTGGACCTCAAGGCTAACCATGCTCTTCCTCATTCTCCAGGCCAGCAGATTGCACCTTAGGCAAGAGTTCCATAAAGTTCACAGGAAGAAGACAGGATTTTGTGATGTGTATAAAGTCTTTCAGATTACTGATTAACAATAATGTCAAATGAAGAATACACACATTCCTTGATTGAAATCCTTTAATATAATACAGCCTTAATAAAACCCTCCCTACTCTTATCTGGAAAGTGGAAAATCTAACTCAGAACCTTATCAGTCCTCTCTTACACTGGCAGAGGCACACAGTCATCTTGTACCAACTGGTTATGAGTGTCTCATTTGGCACTACCATTCCTCAAGACACAGAACGGGAAAAAAGAAAAAACCCGACGTGGCAGTCTGGTTACAGTCATTATTTTAGAGAGCGGGAGAAGTAATAGGAGAAGCAGAAGTGTTAATGGGAGGGCTAGTCCTAGATTTCCACATGTACACTTCTGCGTATTAGTCAATTTTACTTGTTAGATTACCACAAGCAATTTCATGAATATGAGCAGCTACGAGCTTCGGTATCTTAAAAGTAACATTTTTTTTTCCTAGAATTGAGGACATGAACACAAAGCCTCACTGATGCATTTTTGAAAAAACTTTTAACCCAAGAAGAAAAAGGACTTATGTATGTCAGACTCTATTATCCTCAACCTGATGCCATATATTACTTTCCAGCATTCCCAGTAAGATTTAATTATTCAAACAGTTAAAAAGCAGTTTGTTACAAAACGTACATTATCGCCACACTATTTTCTATCTTCACTGTAGCACAAGCTTGACATCACTCTCAAGCACACACATCCTTCTGCAGGGCTCACTTAGAAAACAACCACTGAGATACTGAATGGTTTAGCTCTACAGATATGTGCCATGCCTACAGCACTAGTTAATTCTTTAATTATAAGCTTAGGGACACTGGGTGACAACTACACACGCCATCTGGCACGAGGTGTGCAGCAAGGGGAAATGTGAAGGCTTCACAACAGCACCCAAACGCCAAATTCACCTTAAGTTTGTGCCCCAGCACCTTAAGTACATCTACCCTGCTGAATCTCTTTCATCCGCCATCCCGAGGCAGTACTCGTGGTACAACAGAAGCGGTCACAACCCCCACATGGCACGCTCGGCTCTCTATTCCTCTTCTGAAAGCCAGGGCGCAACAGAGCAGCAACAAAAGCAAGGAGCCCTTCCACGCACACGGCAAGTCCTGCCGCCGGCCAGAGAAGGGGCAGGGGGAGCACCGGCTCGGGCACAGCCCGGTCCCTCCCTCTGCCCCGGGGCGCGGCGCGCTCCAAGGCACCGCCGGCACCAGCCCTGCACCCCGCGCCTGGCCCGGCCGCTCGGGACGTGCCCTTTGCCGCTGGGCCGGACCCCGCGGCGCTCACCTTTGCAGACGGGGGAGCTGGGACTCTTCCTCTCTGGGGAGCTCCTGCCCGGCTCCGGCGACTGCCGCCGGTGGTGGTGCCGGACCCTGCCCTCCGGCAGCGGAGACACCGGCGAAGAGCAGGGCGAGGGCCCACAGCCCGGCGGCGGCGGCGGGGGCGGCGGCGGCAGGTGATGGTGCCGCGGGGGGCTGCCCCGCGCCCCGCCATGGCCACGCGTGGGGCTGCCCCGCGAGGAGGCGCCGCCGCTCCCCGCTCCCCCCGGCGGGGCCGTGGCGGGGCCGCCGCGCCCGCCGCTGCCGGGAGGCGCCGCGCGTGGGAGCCCCGCTCCCGGGCCGCCACCGCTCCTCGTGGGGCTGCCATGTTGTTGCTGCTGCTGCTGCTTGAGCTGGAAGGGCACCGTGGCCCGCATGGGCTGGAGGCGGCTGCTCGCTCCCGCTGCTCCGCCGCCCGCCGCCGCCGCGCCGCCTCCCCCCGCCAAGGAGGTGGCGGGGGTCGGCGAGCCGCCGCGCCTCACGCGCTGGTGGGACATTGTCCGTCGGGAGCCGGGGCTCGCGGAAGGCGGCCTGAGGCGGGGAAGGGAGCGAAGGATGCGGGGAAGGGCGCGAAGGATGCGAGGCGCGGGCCGCAGCCCGCGGGGTCCAACGCCTCAGGTGGCGGTGGCGGCGACCGCCGTAGCCCCGTCCCGATCCCCGTGCCGGTGCCGGTCCCTCCGCGCCGCTGCGCCCGCAGCCTCCGTGCGCCTCATCAACAATAGTGCCTCGGCCGCGCGCCCCGCCCACCGCGCCCTCCCATTGGGCGCGGCGCCGCTCTGCTCGCGCAGCTACGGCGCGCCCATTGGCTGCGGGGCGCGCGCCTGAGTGGCCGAGCCCGCACGGGGGGCACGAGGGGGGACGCGGGGCGGGGGCAGCGCTTAAAGAGCCGCGCGCGGGCGGCGGCGGGGCCGCGCGCTGCCCCCGGCACGTGCGGTGGGGCAGCCCGGCGGGCGCGGGGCGCGCGCGCGGCCGCCCCTCGGGCCGGCCCTGAGGCGGCGCCGGGCAGAGCTGCGGGCCGGCGGCGGCTGAGCCGGCTCTCGGTCCCTTCGAAGGGACCATGATCAGCCCCAGCCAGAGGTGCTCTCCAGGAGGGGACGGGGCTCCGCAGCCGTTTATCCAATCGCTTTCCCACCAGCTCGGTGTTACCGATGATGGCACCAGAGACGTGGGCAATATCCAGGCAGACTTGACCCCCTTTTCCCTTAACTGCTGTGTTTACTCTCCTCCGTTAGGTCAGATTAGTTGCATCTTCATTGTAATCTTTTAATTATATTTGTTAACTGCTGGTATCCTCTTAACATGAATTTATATATCAGAGCAGTGAATACTTGCATGGAACAGGCCTTGGTTCATGTGTTTGGTTTTTAGATGCAAGGTAAACACATGTTAGTACCCTCAACGAAAGAAAGAATCAAAAAACCTTTTTTCTCTCTTTATTGCAAATGCCTTCTAAGCTACCAGAACTTACACCAATTCTTTTCAATACTGCTCTACCAGTTGCATGTTGCAATTGAAAAGCATTGCTATGATACAAATGGTGTGACAGCAATTTACATACTGCTCTCTGTTCATCTCCATTGTGCTTGGGCTTGTTTTTTTTCCTCTCTCCTTTGCTGTTTCTGATTGAAGCCCACTTCACTTAAAGATCCCTAATTCCCCTTTGAAGAGCTCCATCCCTGTGGCTGACAAGTTAAACAAACCTGAAAAGCATGACTATGTGCCCAGGCCCTTCTTAAGGATGCCTGGATACTGGCCTACCCAGAGCCTTGAAGGGTAAAGCTCTTGTCAGAGCAGAGAGCTTTTTGTGAGGAGAGAGAACAGGACACATGTAGTGATGAGGTTGTTGTGAAGTAAGCACTTGCATTCTGGATTCATTGCATTTATTTTGAAAGGCATTATACTCTTTCACAGGTACTTTAAATGCTAGTAATACGGCCTGAAGGAGAGCTGCATGGGTCAATCAAAACCTACTGCAAGAGGCTGTGCCCAGTCTCAAGAATTACTCTGTACTAGCCCTGAAAGCGGCTGTCAAGGGAAGGCACCAGAAGCCTGGCCGATCACCATCAGCCTTATTGTATCCCTTCCTTCAACGGTGCAGTTTACTTGGTGCCTCGTAAATTACAAATATGGACGCTTCCCAGTCATTTTCCTGTGGCCATCACAAGCACTGCTGGTACAATGTGGCAAGGCATCAAAATCCCAGATAACCCATAATTAATGAAATATCTGGGAGACAGTGATCTCCTCACTGGGAATGTCTGAGAGGCAGAGAACAGTATAAGCTGTGTACTGCTGTCATTGGGGATGAAGTGATCTCGTAATTCCCTCAGTGACTCCATGTATGTATTGAAAAAGAGAACCTCAGCTTTAAAGCTCTCCACAAGTAAACACCCAGGAGGTAGAAAACCACCACCCAGCATACCCAGAGAAATAAATGAAACCTGTCTGCAGCTTTGTCCTTCAGCAGCTTCTGTGACTCACCTGTGGGGCAACAGCAAAAGACATTTTTGAGAAGGGGAAGAAAATACTCTGAATCCTTGTGAAAGCCAGTTTTGCCATAACACAAAGTAAGGTCAAGGGACAAGGAGAACAAGTTTTTAGGAATTAATTGGCAAGATGACATTGTCAGATCCTAAGGGATGTAATAACAAATAACAGCTGTATTTTCACCAACTAGAAAAACACCGCAGCTAGAGAACAGCCCTACCTGGAGCTGCTGGCAGAAAGCACCAGGGGAAATGTGGACTTTTCAGCTTCTCACCCGGTCCCACCAGCAAGGAGGCTGGGGGCACAAGAAGCTGGGGAAACACAGACAAGAGAGCTGACCCCAATGGCCAAAGGGATGTTCTGCACACAGCAGCAAGCTCAGCTTGTGAATGAGAGGGAAACCTGGCTGGGGGCTGCTGCACAGGGACTGGATGGGCTTTGGTTGGCAAGTGGTGAGCAATTGCAGTGTGCATCACTTGCTTTCTGTATTCTTCTATTATTGTTATCTATATATAATATATAGATATTTTATATCTCTATAATATCTACTATATTAGTATCATAATTATCATCATATGCCCTATTAAACTCTCTGTATCTCAAGCCACACATTCTACTTTTTTCCCTCCCAGTTCACTTCCCCACCCACTGAGAAAGAGCAAGAGAGCAGCTGTGTGGGGTTAACCTGTCAGCTGCCTGACAGGTTGAACCACAACAGCAGCCCAGAATAGTGCAGTTATCCTAAAGAAGGTTGATTTATGCAGCATTTGTTTCACTTTTTTGCTGCAATTTTCAGTCTAGAGCAGAAGACGCAGTTCTTCCTGCTGGGACAGCAGCCACTCCCAGCGCCTGTATAGTTGTGCAGCAGACTTTCATCCCAGTTTATGCTCACCAGAAATCCTGGGAATCAGTATTTCCCAATACTTGTAAGCAGTGTGCCATAAAGATACTTCTAAGGCACGAAATATTCTGAACGCTTTCTTATTCCTGTTACTGTTTTGAAGAGGCCAAAGATGACAGGTACTGATTCATATTTGTTTTCATGCTGCATGCTATGGAGCCAAGTCACGACTTTGATTGCAGAAGATACCTGTGACAATTACAGTACTTCCCACATTATTGTCACACTGCAGAGATGACACTGCTCCACAGAGTAGCTGTGAGAACATAAAGCAAAGCATTTATGTGCACTGCTCATCATCAGTTGTGTTGCTTTGCATGCAGCAGACGTGAAAGCTCAACATGTAAAGTCATGTACTCAGACCTACTCAAACATCGTGTACTTCTTATGTTCATTTGTTTAAACCGTAACAAATGTGTTACAACAGGATCTTACTCCTACACCTTATGGAAATAATGGACAGAGCTAAAGCAGTATTATGAACTTGAAAATACTTTTGAAACTTTTTTCAGCTACAAAATAACCCAAACCTTCAAAACAAAACCCCAGCCCCAAATAACTTGGATTCAGATCCCCCAGACTCTCCTTGCAATTCACACCTCTCAGGCTCTGGGATTTTTTCAGCTGTCACCTTCCTTTCTGCCTGCACACTTTGCCAAATGCTGTCCAGGCCACATCTGAGCAACACATTTCATATGGTTTCATGTGGAACCTCCAGGCTGGGGTTTCTTCAAATCTGTGACCCTCTTACTCCAGCCATAACACCTAATGTAATGGTGCCAACAGTGATCCAAAAAATAGGAATGGAACTCATCATCACCACAGAGGCTGTGAGCCTTCTACCAGCAGTGTGTGAATCTGCCTTTTGGTGGCCACAGTCACTTTAGTGACTCCAAATGCCCTGGAGTCACATATGATCCCACATATACAGGGCCCATCTCCGTGTCTCCAGCTCCTCTCTGCCTGGAATTTTTTATCAACCCGTAGGCCCTGGGAGCTCAGCAGATACTGCTGTGCTCACACGCCAGGCTGCAATGCCACCCCAGGAGGAGGCAAGCACTCCCACCGGCTTGGAGGCCCTGGGCACCCATCCAGAGTCCTGCCAAAATGTGCTGCTCTGTACTCAGTGCTGGGAGATGAAGCCTAGGTACGGCAGCCAGCCCCTTATGTACAAGCTGTTGGCTCTTTCTTAAAATATGGTGTGTGGTGAATGCTGCAGAGACAAACAAATCAATCCAAAGGCTGAAGCATATTGAATGCCCTCAAGGGCAGACTGATCAAACACACAGAGCTGCATGAACAAATCTGGAACCTGCTGAAAGCAGGGATGTAAACAAGTCAGGGAACTGGTCAACTGCTAACACCAAATGAAAAGCAGAGAAACAGGTTTAACTAACTGAGAGGCCCAAATCCCACTGTACAGCTAACAAAAACAGATAATATTTAGGGAGTTTTCTGGTACTACAGGACTTAAAATGTGTGAATAGTACTGCTCACTGCTCATAATAATATATATGAAAAATGTTCTGTTAAAATAATAGTAATAATAGTAAACCTTACAGAAAATGACTACTGAAAACAGCTTCAAATACACTATTGTGTTATTCCAAAATTAAATAAGTACAAAGCAGCACATGTAGAGGAGCATCTACTGCCTGAAATTGCTTTTTTTTTTTTAACCTACAGTTAATATAAACAATATTGAAGGTTGAAAGACTAAAGATTCTGGGAGTCTAATCTAAACACTAGATTATGCCTCAGGATATTTCATTGCATTTCTCATCTCTCCCCTGCAGAGTGAGTTTGTTTTGCTTGTTTATGTGGGTGTTGAACATCAACTAGAGAAAAAGACATTTAAAAATAGGACAAATATAATAGAATTTGCTTCACACAAAACCTGTAAGAGCCTAGTTAATATTCCAGAATATCTGTGGGGATTTGAGAAGGCAAACAGATTGAAATAAGGTATTAAGAGTAAAACAATAAAAAACAACAGATGGGACCTTGGACATAAATCAAACTCCATGCAATAAGAAAAATGCAAAATGCAATTCTGTCACATTTTATAAGGTACAATCTTTGAGAAAAGTTGTCATAGAAACATTCAGAGCCTTCAGTGCCTCACTGGCATTAAGATAATACATTTTGGACAAAGAAACTCGGTTCTCAATGCAACACTTACATGCAGGCTTGGGAGATGCTCCCACTGCACATTCCTGGCACACGTCGTTACCTGGGAGAAGCATGAGGTTAGTTTCTTTAGAAAGCAGTGCTAAGCTCACCTACATGTGATGTGTTTTTCCACACACACAGATCTGTTTTCTGAGCACGTGTTCAACATCAGCAGCAACACTAAGCAATAACCCTTTGGTGAGTATCTGGCTGCTGAAGGAGCAACTGGAGTCTCACTTTCTTCAGTGATGGGACTGAAACTGTTCTTGGATTGAGATAAGGGAAGAGAATGAGCATCAGGAAAAGCATGTTGTCCACCACATTCCAGAATCTTTTTTTCAGTAGTACTGAGAGAAGTGGCCTAGTTCACTTAAACAAGAGACAGTATAATCTCCCCCTGGTATCCTACAAGATGCTGAATGATAATTTGCACATGATTCCTCCCATTCAATAATAAAACTTTCCTACCTTTTATGAAGCAAGGAATTTATCTTTCAAATACTTAGCATTTTTAGCTCATATTTACAGTGCTTGCAAATATATTAGATTTGTCTATATTTGTGTTGTGTTTAGACATGTAACGTACTTCTGTATTTCTATCTCATGTTAGAACATGTGCAAATTACAGAAGGAAAGTCTTCATTTACAAACGTTAAACACTGATTGCTACAGCAAGGCACCAGCACAATTTCTGTACAGTGAGTGCAATGGAATATACATATGATAAAATATTTCAAATATTGACATTAAAATTAATTTGGTAAGTGACAATATTTCAGTAATGTAGACTTTATGACCATGTTGTAGGATGATAAACATCCTGTGTAAGTGATAAATAGGCATGTAACTACAGACACTTAAGAGAGCAGAGAAGAGAGTTCACTCTGATTCAGATCTAAAACCTTGTTTTGCTTCTACTTGTTCGTATAACATTTAGAAAAGGTAAAGAGTTGGTGGAAAGCATGTTGGCATGGCTTATGTACTGAGAGGCAGAAAAGAAAAAAAAAAGATATTTCTTCTCTCCACAGACATATACTAACTCTGTAGTTAAACTAATTAACTTGAGCAGAGCGTGTGATGAAGCATGAGCATGTGATGATTCTCCTATCTGGGAAAACACTTACTGGGAAAGAACGGATCAAGCAGAGTTCTGAATCCTCCCTTGCACTCAGCCATGGGTGGCAAAGGAGCTTTTAACTTGTTTGGTCCCATCTGAACCAGACATTAATTTGTCTCTGTGGTACCATCTTGTCCTCACGCACCTCCCATTCAGCCTGACTGCCTCCAGGAGAGCCAGCGAGGCATCACTGAGAGAGAGGATGGCATCTTGGAGAGGAAGAAAGCAAAGGTGGGCAAAGCCCCAGGCGCTGCCGCTG
The DNA here is from genome assembly GCA_032173965.1 of Sitta carolinensis. Taxonomy (NCBI): domain Eukaryota; kingdom Metazoa; phylum Chordata; class Aves; order Passeriformes; family Sittidae; genus Sitta; species Sitta carolinensis. Next base: position 26,564,449 of record CM063288.1, read on the forward strand.
TTCACAGCCAAACGCTCAGACAAGGTGTCAGGCTGATTCTGCTCGGCAGGAGCAGGCAGACATCTCCAGCAGCTGTGGCTGGCACGGCTTAGCTGGTGCTTCATCATGGCGAGCCTGGAGGGTGTCTCTTCTCCTTGAGGTCCACCCCGAGCTGTGTGCTGGCTGTCCCACCTCCCCCAAGGAGGGGCACCTGCCTCATGGCTGCACACTGAGCAAGAGCTCAGCCTGCAAGAGCTGTTCTCAGCTCTGCCATACACCAGCAGGGAGCCACATCTCTTCCAGCTGGCATCCCACCAGGGGCTCATCCTGACACAACCCTGCCCTTCTTTCTGCTTCCCTCCCCAGCTTCCCCAGCAGAGTCCAGTTCCTCTGCCTGCCTCCTGCACCTCAACCCAGGACAGGGGAAGGCTGTTGGTTTCCCACAGGAGAACCTGTGAGCCCTTCCTGTGGCTGGCTGCTGAGCTGGGGTTAACACAGTGCCCGGATCAAGTCTTGATACTGCTGCTTGCTTCTGCCCGGCTGCAAATACTTCTTGTGTCACTTTCAGTCTCAGTTCACAGCTTATGTAAATAGACGGGAACTTCTGCTTGTCTGTGCCATAAAAAGCACATTTCTATCCCTCATGATCACAGGGTGAAGCTCAAAAACATGATTCAGTTGCATTAGTTGGTTTTCCAGAAGCAAATGATAAATTAAGTTAGCTTGCTTAACAGTGATTTTAAGCCAGCCATTTCTGAGATCTGATTCAGAATTGTTAGTGGTCCTGCAAGAAAATTCTTGGAATGGCAACAGAAATACAGGTTCCCAATAAAGTATTTCCACCTCAGCAGAGATCAGTCCTGCAGGAAATTATCTCATCACCAATACACATGTTGGCTGCACCACTACACCTGATGTGTGCATTAGCAATGCCTACCTCCTGGGCTAGTCAGACCTACGCCCTGCTTCAGTAACTTGTGCCAGATCTGATTTTTTAACTAATCCAGAGACCTGGAGGTGCTAGAAGTTACTCCTTACAAAACATCAGGGATCAATTTTTACCTTTCCAACAAGAGGAAAGGGGGAGGTGGAGAAAGGGAAAGAAAGGGAAGGAGATGGAGAAAACAGGTGTAATTTCAATATTACAGCAGACTGTCGACATACCAGTCACTGCAAAGCACACAGACCGTCAGGAACAAATCCAGGAACAGAGCACAAGCCAATCTTGCTCCCCATATCCATAGCCCCATGTGCACAAAAGTACCTTATGAAAACTCTATTTCTAGTCATTCTGATTAGGAAATCTGATAGCTTGCATCCTGAACTTCTTGCAAACAAAGGCTGCAATAGGTGACAGGGAAAGCAAACAGGCCTGTACCTTTCCTAGGAGCTGCTTGCAGGCCTGTTACAAGCAGTGGCACGGGTTAAAACGAGCTGTACAACCTCTGTACCCTCTTTATCACAACGCCCTACAATATCCTTTCTGTTAGCACTTGGCAGCAGCAACAAAGAAATTGGGCCAGAGACAAATGCTGAGTTCTACAGTGTAGCTGATACATGAAACAAGTCTCCCAAGCCTCCCTTCATGCTTTCTCCTTCCTCAAATTCACCTCATGTACTTGAGGTGCTGCCCACTGGCTTTTGTCCACTATCTGCCCAAACCACCTGCCTGCTCTCTACTGACTGTATGTCCTTGTTCTCAAAAGGACTTAATGGACTGTGATAGAGGGTGCTGGAAAGGTCCTGTCCTGTGAACTGAAATGCACCTGGATCAGTTGTTCCCAACATTTCTCAATATTTACATCCTTAACATTTTTCCTTTGCTCATGTGAGCCCTGTCTAGAAATGCCATTTGCTCAGACACTGCATAGTAAATACAGACTTGCTTTCCTTAATCACCTCCCACAGACCAGCTGTCCTTAGGCAGCCTAATTTGTTGTCTTTGTAAAAGAGGCATCAGTGATCCCCAAAGCATGACTTCAGCTCAGATCACCATTTGTAGATTTCTCAGACTTTCCCTGTGGTACTGAGAGCTGAAAGAAGATCCCCTGACATAAAAGCAGAATACCCAAGTGTGGCATTTAAATTCTAGGAATCAAAACATTTCAACTAACTCTTCACTGGATGGAGAATGACAATGTTTCAGGTTAACATGAAAAGCTAAATTTATACAAATATTTTGGTATAGTTGAGTTTTCATGCCTGTGGAAAATTAACCTTATCCAGCAGAATATGTTTTGGGTCATGGCAGTGAGCAGATGTGTATAATCTCCCGCACGTGGAGAATTTCCATAACATCAGAATTAGCAAGAAGTAAATAGGGAAAAAACCCTGAATGGAAACAAATGGAAGACTGACATGGCTGTGTTCCACAAAGTGCGTTCTGCAGCTGCATCACTGCTCTGGAACAAAGGGGAATATAATTATTGTTGTTTTACTTTCATTTCCCATTAGCAAAGCAAAAGCAAATAAAAGTGGTTATTTCTGCAAGGGAGAGCTGGCGGAGGTGAGTGTATGAGGTCATACAGTGAAATTACGAGGAGACTTTCTTAAGCCCGAGTAGCTCATACACCCAAAGAAAAATCTATCTGTAAAATTTACCATTCACACACACTCTGTTCCTGCAGGGCTGAGTCAGGCTTCTCAGATGCCCTGAGGATAAGGCTCAGCCACACCTGCTGGGGTAGGGCAGGACTTGGCTGTTCTTACTGTCAGCCAAGCCAAGAGTGAGAATTGCTTTTGGGGACACAGCTACTTCTGTCACGCTGGCCCCTGCTCCCAGTGTGCTGCTTCCTGCTTCCAAGGAAAGCAAAGCCTGCCATGGTCCCTTGCTATAGCCAAAGGTTTCTAGGTTCACTTGTGGGGCTGAGGTGATTTGCCATACAGGCAGATACTCAACCATACACTACTTGCCTCAGTTTGTTGCTTCCTCCTTATTTATGACAAGAAATGAAGCTCCTCATTCTGTCTCTCTTCTTTCTTTGAATTTTGGAGTTAGTTCTTTGGCCAGAGATTTGCATCACATACTTGCTTGCAAAAACCATCACTGTGGATAGAGAAAAATAAATCAACAAAAATTGAGGAGGAGAGACAAAAACAACAAAGCAACCGAGCTGCAGGATGATGCCACCAATCTGTGTATAGTGGAAAAGTGTCAGTCAGTGGAAATTTGCAGCATCCTTCTACTATAGCTTAATCCATCTTTTTCAGTTCAGCTGGGTAGGACAGTGGCTGCAGGCTGGGAAAGCTTCTGGCTTGTAAGGATGCCAGGATTAACTGTCTCTTCATGGGGAGGGGCAGTAGTTTGTGTGGGAAGGGTGAGAGGGTGCGCTTTTGATTCCTGTCCCAGCTGCAGAGGTTGTTGCTTGCTGTGTTCCTCCACATGCCTGGCTGCCATCAATCCTGTGCTCTCCACAAACTCCAACCAAAAGGGAAGGAGAAAAGTATTTAGTTTAATACCTGTCTCCTGTTTTCTTTTTCTGTTTTTCTGCATTTACACTTAGCAAGCAGACAAAGTGTGACAAGAGGTCACGCAAGGCCTGCTGCTCTGAAATGTCTGCAAAACCATGTCCAGTTCCAACACGGACCTGGCTGGCCAGTGAGAAAAGGGGCAGAAGGGAGCAGTGGCATTGCACTACTCCAGCAAGGGCAAGCCCCAGTGATTCCTGATGCACAGGACCACCTGGGAACAAGGCAGGGTAGGACCTGCTCATGCCAAAGTTGTCTGGAAGTGCTATTCAGCCCTTAGTAATCAAGGAATTCCTTATCCTCCAACCAACCAACACAGCTGCAAAGGGGGTTTCCTCTTCCTTTCAGTTCCTAGAGCATGTTACTACTCGTGGCCAATAATGACATGAACCACCAACAAAAGACCATGCTTTTTTTTCATTAATATGATCTTTAATAAATGGAATAATGCACCATTTTTACAGCAAGCCTTTTCTCTCAGGCCTAAGAATAGCCTTTTAAATGTTCTTATCCAATGTCTCTGTATCAATACAATCTCTTTATTTAGGTTTATATATAACAAAGCAATTCTTACAAGTATTCATAGAAAACTCTGTAGTGGCTTTAACAATGTCAGCTTTCATAGTGGCATCCACGGATGATTAAAAACCAAAAATTAGCTTTTTATTTCATACTCACACTGTTCCATGAAACACAACTTATACAGCATAGCAAGGGTATTGGGCAGCTTATACAAAAGAAATAACTGAAAGCAATTATTTATAAATTCATACATGATATTTCCTCAGTCGTTTGAGAGGAAAACCAAAAATACCCGTTAACAAAAGGGTTCTGATGAGACTCCATATTCTAGGATTTCTCCCCCTCTTTCCCCAGAAAAGCTCGCTCAGAAAGTAATGCTCTCTTTACAGTCTTTCATAGAGAAAATGGCAGTTTCACATCTTATTTCAGCATTTACAGAAGACCAAACCCTAGAAATTCATTCTTGCCATGTTTATTTTCCTCTTATACTGCATTTGGGGGGGAAAATAATCAACAGCAATTGTAAAACATTATTCCAGCTTATATAAATGTGAATAGAGCACGCTTTCCTCTAGAGACAAAAAGCAGACAAGAAACATACATACAAACCGTTTTAAATACGTTTCAACAGTGTGAAAGAGAGAGGAGTCACCAATCAGGAAATTCAAAAGTGACAAATGAGTCAACTATAACTTGGACTTGCCTGTTTGTTCTTGTGACTTCTTACAAACTAGAGACAAGAAACATTAACTGTTTTCTGAATAAACAAGACTGAAGTGTGAAACTTCATGATACAGTTCTGAAGCACAAAAAAGAAAGTGAATCAAGTGCTCTAGAAATAAACATCACACGACCAGTCTGCTGTCTTAAAAACAAGTGAATGGGCTACAAAAGTGGAGGTTTGGGAGACCTTGGAACTAGGAAGTTATAAAGGCTAGTTATTTCTACTTTGAAACAGTTACCAGGTGAGATGCTGTGCCCCGATGGACATGCTCCAGTGATATATCTGCAGAAGCCTGCAAGGACTGGGAAAAATATCCCTCCTTCCTGTGCTGTGGAAGCATGGTGTATGCATTGAAGTTAACCAAGTGAACGATTTGCAAATTCAAACAATTGCTGGTGAAAACAGCAATAGGCTTTGAAAAATCGCTGATGATTATGTTATAAATTAGCATAACTCCAACTAGTTCCTGCTTATTATGCACACATGTATAATAAAACACAGTGAAATAAACAAAGAAATGGCCATAAGAACTAGTTTGTATTAATAACGCACTGCTAACACAGACCTGCATGGAGCTCAGATCAACATTACGGGGCCTTGGTGTAAATGAGGATTTATCTTGAACCTTTCCACTCCCACTCCTCCAATGCAGTTCCATTCTTGACAAAGCCACAGCTGCCCTGTGCTGACCCAGCTCCACAGCCTGAATCCCCCAGCAGCAACACCCAGCAAGGCTCAGGAGCCAGGGCTGCCCCGGCAGTCTCACATTCCACATCAGCTTTCCTAGGGCTAATCCTCCCCACAACATTGAACACCACAGCCAGCAGAACCCACCCCTCCTTTGCCCCCAACCAAAGGCAGACTCCTGTTGGATTCCAAGAGCACTGGGCTCAGCCATGAGCTGACGAGGCGCCCATTGCCTCAGAAACACAGATGCTGAACATAACATCCATTTGGACTTGCAGGACACTCAGTACAGAAGAAACCCCAGAGGAGTAATCTGATTTGTTACTCTTTCTTGTCAAAACAGAACCTACTTGGGGGATGGGTGACATCAAAAAGGGATGTATTTCTATAGCTACAGTTTCATATGACAATATAGAAGCCTAAAATGAATTTGGATTTAATGGACTAAAATACTATGTTTAAATGGCAACCACACATATAACTATAGCTACTACATAAAAAAGCCTTGTAAAAATTATCATGTGTTAAGTGTTTTGGGTTATTTTTTGATCTTTGAGAGAGGCATCTTAAATTACTTAGCTTCAGATAAAGCTTGTCATGTGCCTTCCCAGGTCTCTCTCTCTCTCTCTCTCTCATAAATGCATTCCACCCAAACAGTCAGTGAAAAGTCTGTCGGGAGATCTTGAGCTGCTGGACTATGTGTCACAGTCTGACCCCAGCTTTACTGTGATGCACTACTGACAATTTTAAAATGGCATATGAAACACCCCACCCCCCCCATTATACTTTCTACCAGTGCTACCATCTGATGCTGTAACTCACAGAATTTAATCCTGGAACTTGCACACAACATAGATATGCATCTAAATACATACAGAGTTTACATAAAAATATATATATCTGGCTTCACTGCAATATGTATAGTTTTTTCACTGAAGAAAGGCTTGAGGTTGAACAAAAAATAGTAAGCACGTTTTAAAAAGAAGGTTAATATATTTACCTGTTAAAATGGATACTGGGAGACCACAGAAAAGTTCAAATAATCCAAATTTATGCAAAATACTAAGTTGCTCAGTCTATGATGCAACTTGAAAAGACTGATCAATCCAATTTCAATTTACTTTGATGTGCCACTAAAAATCTTCCAATTAGACATCAGGTCATTTATATGCTACTGTGCTTGGCAATTATTTTTATAGCTTAAACCCAGCCTATTTCAGCAATGGGACCAGCCATCATTTTTATACAAGTAAAAATTACAGCATAATTAATTTCTAATGTATAGACTAACTATGTCAACTTTAAAATTCTCCCTAATTAGGCAAGAAATGTCCACAGTAACATTTCAATGGCAGAATGGCTACGAACTTCTGTATTTTTCATTAAAGAAAATTATAATCTGAACACAGACACAGTAATGTTATATTAGTGGATATTTTTTAACATTTAAAGAAGGAATATCATGAGAGAAAAATGCACTGAACACTGGAACTAGGGCATATACAATGTTATATACATTTTTTAAGTAAGAATTAATTGCTATTAAGTTTGGGCTAATAATTTATTCAAAACAATTAAAGAACTTCATTATTCTACTCTCTGAAACAGGTAGGATTCCCAATTTCTTTTAGAGAAAGCTGACAGGTAGGAGAATATGAACTTTCTGAACATATTTGAGGTGGGTGTTTTTTGTTGCTTGTTTCCTGTAAATTGCCAGCATCTATCTTGCATTGCTTTGTGCACAGTGCACTGAACAAAATCAAAAAGTGTTGCCTTTGAAAATAAGGTAATTTTCTATATGAAAACAAGAGATAAATGAGTGGCACCAAGAAAGCAAAACAAGAATGGAAATGTTTCTGAAAATATTCTAATTATGATACTATCAGATGGGTTTTCTTTTAAATTAGGAATACCTTTACTTTAGCCATGCAGTGTAAATGCATCTTGGAGTTTCAAGAAAGGCCTTGGTAATATTAATGGGCTAGCATATGAAGCTGTAAAGCATTATAAACAAATTCAGAGAAGTGTTGCAGATAATCTGACAAATATCAATTTTAGAAGACTACGAGGCATATCTGTTAGGAATTCCCAGTCTAAAAACCATGTTTGTTGGTATCTCTATTACGGAAAACAGAACAAGAGACAATGCATTAACCTAAGCAACTCTCCTGGCTTCTACTAGTAAGCCATTTTCTATAACCAGCAAGATTTTGGATTTTGTCTTATACAGACAAACATCAAAAAGGTTTACACTATCATTTTACTTGACTTATCCATTATAAATTACCATAACAAATATTCTACTATTGCCTATCTGACAGTGGCACAACTAATAGGTATTTACACTACCATTCTATTTTAATTTTGCTCTATTTATCTTGTCTGCAATATACATGAGAAATTGATAGAAAATTATCAACTTTCATAACTTTCTTTTTTTTAAACCCAAAGAAAATAAACAAAATCATAATTCACAAGGAAATAAATCACATTTGTCTTCCTTGTTTACTGTACAATATCAACTACCCCCATGTTTGATTTGTAGACTTCTTTCTCTTATACGTATTTTGTTTGGTGAAAGATGATTCCCTGTGGCACGAGATAAAATTCAATATCATTTAACTTACAGAGACAGTATTTTATGGACACTGGATTATGTGCTGTGAGGAAAAAAAAAAATGGCATTACTAAATTAAACATTAAAACCAAACTGCTATTCTGATTTCATCTAGGTGTGCAGAACTACAGTATTTTGGTGCCTACTTAAGAGTTTGCTTTGACTGACCTTTAAAAAAATAATAGATTTTAATCTATTTAATCTATAGGGTATTTTGTGATAAAGTACATTTTCCTACCATGTTACAAATTATATTTATCCATGGTAGATTGCACAGCCAATATTGCTACTAATTATGATTATTCCAAAGGCCCTCCAGCAAGTAATAGAAATAGACAAAGGAAAGAAAAAAAGTATTGTTTAAGAATGTTGAAGGAGAACTGCAGAGCAACATTTTCATTAAAATTATTTTGATTGCATTGATCACAAAAATGTTGGATTTCTTACAAAGGCATGGCCTGCAAAGAAAGGCTAAAAGCCTGGTGCAATTCTGTCTCAGCAGAAAGAGGCATCAGTCAGAGAAGTAATTTTTCTCTCCCCAGAGTAGTCCGAGTTAGTAAGAGTCCTAAATATTGTTTTCAGCCCACATTCTGAAATGCTGATGGATGACACATGCAAGGCAAAGCAAAAGTCACTGGGAAAGGAGTGAAGAACCCTCAACATCACGACAGGGCTCTCCCCAAAAAACACCAGGGCGCCCTCCGACCGGAGACTCACGGCAGGCCAGGAGAGGAGAGGCACAGGGAGCAATGAGAACAGAATGCCAGCAAGTCTGATTCAGGCCTCGAAACCCAGCTGAGCAACTGGCACGTTTTCAACATCTGGGATGTGAGACTGCAGCAGATGGGAAGCCAGAGAGTGAATTAAAAGCCAAACCAGAAGAAGGCTGTGTTTTTAAAAAGGAGAGCTATAACTGTATTATACAGGGGGAAAATATAATTATGCCTCAGAGACGAGAGGTACTATTTGAACTGGTGCTTAAAGAACATAGGGAGATCGAAATGTGCCTCGTGGCTTGTATTTCTACAACTACACTTAATCAAAGTCTGGATTTATAGTGCTATCTCTTGGAGATATCTAGCAGACTCTAAGAAATGTTAAGAAGCATTACAAGAGAAAATCATAGCAATCACGCACAAGCAAGGGATTTTAGGGAACAGCAAGAATCAGATGTAAGCAAGGCATGTATCAGGTTAGTTGTATCAACAAATAGAGAAGAACAGGGTTGGCAAAGCTTACCTCGGGGGAAAAAATCGGTAAAAAGGCAAGGAAACAAATAAGCTTAAAAGCAGAGAGCATCTGCTTCAGTCAGCTGAAAGGAGAAAGGCTGGGGGAGGCAATTGTTTGCTGCCAGTATCCTGCCACAGGAGTCTGGCAGGCTGACTGAATTGATTTTCTTTCTTTGAACATCACCAGTTTTCAGATGAAGTGTTAATCTTTGCTTGTTCCCAAAGACTGATGTGTTACACCTTTTTATATCCAAATAGTTTTTACTGAAGTGTTTTCAATTGGAAAGAATGTTTCTCAGGTGGAAGGAGATTCTAACTAATAAGAAAATTAATTTTCTTTCAGTAGACAGTAAAACAAATAATTCTGAAAAAATATTTACTTGAGATAGTGAAAAAATTTATCTCAATACATATTGCATTCACATTCACTGACAGCTAAAATCAATCTGCATACAAACTGAAAGAAGGGACTAAGCAGAGGGGAAAAAATATCCCTAACCCTCCCCCCCACACACCATGAATTTTAAAAGCATGCAATAAATTTTAACAAGATGAATGAGGGCCTCTAAGAACTCTGAAGGGAGGGCGAGTTTCAACTCAACTCAGCAACAACGATCAAATAGGATGCACCTACCTGCATAAGTAATCAGGCTGATTTTTACCCCATACTGTCTGCAAGGAGGTAAATCAGGAAAGAGCTGTGACTCATCACAAAACTCTTTTGTGCCAAGTAAGATTCATTTTTTTTTCTCTGTGTAAACAATATACGTTCACAACCTATCTTCACTCAAGCTTTTAAGTATGACAATTATTAATATTTCTGAATAAAAGGTATTTTAGATCGTTAGTGATCTAAATAAGGTTTTACATAAATACAGAGGGTGAAACTGCACACAAAATAAAATTGAAAAAAAATGGCTGACACTGTTTCCTTACATTTGTTCAACATTTTGTTACTTAGCTTCACAGGCTGGCATCTACTACAATAAAGGAAACACATTTTGATTTGGGAGGATCAAAACAAAGGTACGGAGCTCAGATTTTTTTTTTTTTTTGTTCCTTTTTTAAAGCCCTTTCAAGTTGGGGAAAATTCACGCATTGTCACCTCTGAGCACAATGTGGTATTGGCAGCTGCTTCAAGCTGGCTACGATGTGCAAAGTTCACTGTCATGACCTGACACTGTCATGGCTGACTGCTCAACTGTCAAGGAAAAATTAACAAATACAAAAAACGGGAAGATGTGGCAGTTTTAGAAACACACTTTTCAATAAAGCCTACTGTGAACTATAGACTATTGCACATTTCAACATGACACAAGGAAAATAAGGGGTTCAAAAGAGAATACACTTTGTAACATAGAAATATACAGACTAGCTTGTGCACAGAAATCAAAACATGGTTACAAGACACCACTGCAGTCAAACCTGTCTTATAGTCTGCTTATGATCTTAGTGACCTTAAGAAACTGGTCCAATCTGATTATCAGCAATACTTTTTTTTGTTACTTTTTTTTTAAAAAAATATTTTGAGACCACATCTTTGATACACATATATATATTCTGTGGTCCAAACAGACAGACTTAACTTTAGCGATACTAAATAAAAGTGCAAAAACGTTCAAAAAATAAAACAAAATAAAAAAATATGGAAGCATAAGCTAAAAATTTTCTGCATAGCTGAAATCTATTTAAAGCGAGTCCTCGGTAGGGTTGCTGACAGGAGGAGAAAGCAGTTTTTTAAAACGTCTTCTGCATGTTTGTTACAAATAATGCAAAACAAAGGTCATTTTCCGGCTTTTGAAGTATCTCACAGGCAGTTCACCCCTGCGTCCTTAGAGACCATGGTGGTGGCAGCACCCCCCTCGGCAAGGTACACAGCAGTGCTGGATTTGGGGGGCGCTGCCTGCTCACTGCCGTTGTTGTTGACCTCGCAGCGCAGCGGCTCCGTGGAGATGACCCACGTTGAGGGACGCCACCGCTTCAGAGAGTAGGGAGTTTTCACACGTTTCTTGATCTTCTCTCCTGAGCCCGACTTGCCGTCCTGCGAGGAGTCACCTACTGGAGGAAAAAAATGCAAAGCAAAACAAAAAAAAAACAGAACAGAAAATAGTATTATGAGGAAGGTAAGATTAGACTGGAGTCCAGGGTTGATACTGAAACAGAACAGAAATAGTTCTGTTTCTGTTAGTGAAACAGAACAAAAGAACAAAATCTTTAAACACAGAAGCAACTATGCTGCAGAGGCATGACAGGTGTATCAACTACAACAGCCGCCACTAAAACATAGGGTTAGATTCTATTCTCTGTCAGAAATTACTTCAGTGAAGTAATTTGTGTTACCTGGAATGCACACTGGCATCAAACAGGAGAATCAGCATTTGACATTTGAATGGCTTTGCAATCACAGTATCTTATATTACCTGTAATGGGAGGTACAAAAGAAAATTGCTACTACAGGACAGCAGAGGCTAAACAGCACAATGTTAGGTCCTTCAATCCTACTCTACCTGGCAAAGCTTTTCACCTGAAAACAAAGTAGTCCATTCTCTGTTAAGATATTAAGTCAGGATTTGGAATGCCGGGTTGCAACACTGGCAAGATCAGCTTTAACCATGATAAAACTTCAGCAGTCGAAATCTGATTGTTAAAAAATCTTTACACAAACCCTTCTTTTAACTTAACCTTCAATTAAAGAAAGTCTCTGCAATGATCTTTTTTCTTTATCTTGGTAAGATTTCAACTCACATCAACACATTAACACAAAAATTAAGGTTTCCTACTTAAAAGGAAGGCTTAAACATTCCATTGCTGAATATTCAACTACATTTCTCGAAAAATACGTTCTCATTTGGCTTGAAACCTTTTCTTTCCAAAGATGCCTGGCGCCCCGGTTTAGTCCACTAGTAGCACAGCATCTTCCTAAATACAGTCACGAGATCTGCAAGCACCTCTCAAGACTACAGTGACTTTTTGAAATATATTTTCTTTAAAATGCACACCAGGAGGTCTTTCCAATAGCTCAAACAGGCTCAAATCTAGAGGTCATACCTAATTTAACTATGATTACATGATTACATTTTTACTGTAAAAAGGAGAGCCCCATTGTAATCTCTTAGACCTCTGGCCATAAAGCTCTCAAGGAAGTTATTCTGAAATAAACTATTAAAATCAATTCCTTCTCTAATTACTTGGATTAAATTCTATATACATGGCAAACTAATGTAGTATTGCTCTAATTGCTGGAGCTAGGAAGCAAAATAGAACATGCCTGACCCTCCATTTAGGTTGGGCTAATACAGTAAAATCACTTGCTTTAAAATCATAAGCATATAAGTAGTTATCATAATTATTTTAATCAATTTATCTTAGAGACAGCTACTCTTAAGAGAATGAGGAAAAGTAAGGATAAAAAGGTATAAGGTGCCCCTGCAGAAAAAAATAGGATACTTTTTCAATGTGCTCTGCAGCTACTAAAGGCAGGAGCCTTGCAAGGAATAATGAAAGTTAACCTAGAGACAGAGTGGATAGGGTAGAAGGAGACAGATTTATTCAGCATATGTAGAAGGATGATAGTGATCTAATATAGTGGAAATGATGGAGATGGGACTTTATCAAAAAGACTGAAATCGTGCTGAGAGAAATTACATTTATATGAGATTTAATAAGTATGCTTTGAGGAGAGACAGGAGAGAGAAACAATTTCCATTCAAGCAGATATATGCAGTTATTAGGTAGAAAGGTGTCAGGGAAACCGTTCAGTCCTGCAGGCACTTACACTGCATACTACTGCTATCCAAACTACTCGTGGCTGACAGATCCAGCGAATTGGGCCTCTGTGCTCTTCTAGTCTGGGTCTGCCCAGGATTTCTCACTACATTCTGGATACTGGCTGCAGCTGTGTCTGGACAAGGATTACTGTTGTTGTTGTTGGCGTTTGTCCGGCCGTTATCCAGCGGTCGCTCCCTCCTGTCTACCAGGCGGTCCAGAACACCTTCATCGTGGCCAACCTGCTGCTCCCGCCGCAGCAAGGGCTCGTGCTCGTCGGGACTGGAGTTGATATTCAGCCGACTGTCCTCCCCACTGAACTGGTTCTGAAGCATTTCCTGGGCCCTCTGCGCTACTGAAGTGCTGGTCTGGCCAGAGGGCACCGTGCCGTTGGCATACTGGGTTGTGCCAGCATGAGAGTTTATGCCGTGGCTCCTCCCAGCCACTCCGTTCATGGTAACTGTCACGACATGAGGCTCTGCAGCATTGATAGTGTTCATCTTGGCAACGCCTGTTTCCACTTGCTTCAAGTTTGATTTGTGCTTGCCACCAAATTTTAACCGTGGCTCCTTTGTTGAATTTTTGGTGTTTAGAGGGAGGCTAGTAGGCCTCTTCGGGAGGTTCTGCTGCTTGGGTAGAGGATAGACCTGAGCAGATGGGACATCCGGAATCAAACACGCCTGACCATTGGTAGCTTGCGTGAAGTCCTGCTGTCCTGTCACCTCTACTGCAAGTTTTATCAGTGGATAAAGCAAGCTGGAACTAGTGCTGCTGAGTGGATCTGGCCCGCTAAACTGCTTAAGTGAATGTTCCATCAGATTCTCATCAGAGCTCTCTTTCAGGTTCTTATCCACTTCTTTTGGATCCAATTTATTTGTCTCCAAGTCCTCCTCTGTTAGCTGCAGACAAACAGGGGTGGGCCCACCCGGTTGCATGACATTTGTAGAGTGTAAGTTTGTTTCCTCCGAATAAGGCATTTCGGATATGGTGGTCATGCCAGTGCTGGGAGTGAGGCCAGTTGTATTGGTGGTGGACAAACTGGTGACACTTGTCTCAGGACTAGGGATGCGAGCTTGTGCTTGTTGCCGCTCGTAGTTAATGGAATTTCTATTCTTTTCCCCTGAAGTCAATGGTGTAGTGGACATTGAATGTTCAGAAGAAATGTTCTTCACTATGCTGTCAGTGTGGTGGATTGAATCTTCAATGTAGGAAGAGGAAGAATAATCTGGATATGGCCTTATCTTTGATACACGTCTATGATGTGACAGATTCCTTCAAGAAAAAATAAGTGGTATTAGATCACATACGTAAAAATCACCTCATACTATAATGCCTCTCATTTAGAGAGCTGAGTGTCTTTCTGTTTCTTTTCATACATAATCTAAGGATAGATACAGTACGAACTGAGGTATCCCAGCAACTTCCTGGAAAAGTGCTGGGGTTACGAAAATTGGTTTTACTAGGGCAAAATTTCATTGGATGTTATTTCCTAAGAGAACAGTAACCTTCTATTTGTCCAATATGCTGTTTGTGCAGTTGGCAAAGTACTGCTAACGTTGTGTTGTAGATGCAGAGAAGTGATGCTGAAGGCCAACGACAGCCCAACAGACAAGATCAAGAAAGTGATTCTGGGAAAATGCCACAAGGTCCTAAACCATGAAAACTCTTCTATTTTGACAATTTGGGTATTCTATGACTTGAACATAATATTTTTTTCATGACAATAAACACTGTCATATACAGCAACATTATTATTCTCTCAGTTCTGGATTTCTACAGTATACTATTAAGCACTAAAGTCAGTTCTGCAAATTCTCATTTTCTCTGGATCATATATAAGCAGAGAACATGCAGCACTTCTCTTGCTGGGGTGAGAATAACAATGACTTTAAAAATGGCCCTGCAGTTTGTTAACTGAAAAACTACAGGTTTGAGATTTAGTAATTTTCTGAACTCATACTGACTGCAAATTCACAGTGTTTAGCAGAACACTTGAAAGAGAAGTTTGAGGCATCATTTAGCAAGTGTAATTAAAGACAATTCCCTTTGTCACTCCATATCATGGTAAGCCTGCTGAGACAGCTTAAAAGTTTAAAAGGCCCCTCTGGGAAAAATACAGCTGTGTACCTAAAAGGTGCCTGAATTCTGGGGACACACAGGAGATCTTAAGAACACAAGCAGTTGGGATTATGTCATGCAATACCCATATGCAGACTAGGTCATGTAACACACACCATTTAATGGGTGCAGCAAACTGTAGCTTCTGTCCTGGAGCTGAGCGCTGCAGTGGGCACTTCCTGCTGACCAAACCCAAATGTGTTTTCTTCTTACCTCTCATTTTGCATGGCAGTTGACATAGGGTTGACTGTTGGACTAACTGATTTATTTCTCTCCCAAATCATCATGAGTTCTGCCATCCTCTCCTCAGCACACTGTGCTGTTAGTCGAGCTTCTGCATCTTGATCCCAACAGTCTTCAATTGTTTCTTTAAGTGACCTCACAGCCTGCCAGGAGACAAAACCTCTTTAAGTTGTTTTACCTTTATATCGTGCTTCTAATTTACTGGTTTATGGCAGCATTCTGCATGCCTGAAAACAGTCACAAGCTGGTGAAAGAGAGAAACAGAAGATACACAATCTCATTCAAGCAAATTTAACCTAATAAGAGCATTATGCAAGTCAAATATTGTCACACCTCACATCCACACATCAACTGGGAAGACACTTAGGAAAAGCTACATTCACCAATGTCCACACAACCTTCAGCCAGCCCTCTGATGGATGCATGCTCTGCTCACTCACCTAAGGAGAGCTGTGTACTTAGGATTGCTGATAATGCTGCCATGGTTATCCCCACAGTTCTGCTAATGGTGACTACCCTGCTCCCCTGCACTGTATGGAAATAATGGCCCTACTCACTTCATCATCCTTGTCTTCCTGTGTTTACCACAGTGATAACCAAATGTCTCATAAGTATCCATGAATTTGTCTGCGCTATGGGAGAAGATTTTTGTTGCACTTGTTTTACAGGTGGAGAAACAGAAACACACACGTGTTCCTGGCACCATGCTGTGAGATGAACTGTACAGTCAGGATTGGAGCTCAAGACCTCCAAAATGTGCTGCCATATGTTCAGGGAACTGGAGAGGAAACAACTGAAATTACGAGCACTGAACACTTCTGTTTCCACTCCATCTGGAGTACAAAAGCCAGGCAGACATTTATGGGCCCCTGCTGCCAGTCGATGGCCCATGGAGAGGACCTGGTTTGCCAGCACAGCTCACATCTACAGCTCAGCTTTAACCTCTCCAGCACTGAGCACTGTGCATAATCCCAGCTGGGCTCTAAGGCATTCAGCGGGTCCTGCTGACTGTCTCTGTGCCAGAACTGCCTTGTGCCCTTCTGGCACTGGAAGCCAGGACTAGCTGAGTGTGAGCCAAGAGCTCCTCACCCATGGAGTGGGCTCCTGGCATTGCTTGCATCTGGCAATCACTGCTGCTTGGTGGTGCAGCTCTGGCTGCACAGGTGGGGACGAGCTCCTCCACAAGCAGACCTTTCATCTCCCTTCCCACAGCTGATCACACAGGAGATAAGCCAAAACCCTCTCCTTAGCTGAGGGACATGAGTCTAAAAACACTCTCAGGGACAAGGACACGATAGGGTAGTGGATGCATTTTCTCTCCTGCAGCAAAATGCCTTCATTCAGCTTTTAGGACTTGATTTCGTCACAATTTACACTAAGTCAGTGGACACCCTAATCTCCTGCCTTGCCTCATTGCAAGACTCTCTCCTACAGGTTTCACCAGCAGCAAATCAAAACAGTGTTTAATACTGCCTGTCCTCTAGCAGACCCTTTCCTTTTCATGTGTTAAGGATCATTAAAGGAACACAGTAGTGACTGTATAGACAGTTATCAAAACTGAAATTCTTCGGCATCACATTTACCACAATTATGTGTTTTCTATTAATTTCAGGTTGAAAGACAACTATGCTAAAATGAACTATTTACAAGTACTAGCACTCATCAAAAGATAAAAGGGATGAGAAATCTGCATTATTCTATTGTTCTGTTAATATCCTTCACTGCTCTGATGTCAAGCGTGGACCCCACTTTGGGAAGTGAGACAAGATTACTGTAACATCTCAACACAGTTTAAAGCCTGTTCATTATTTTATTTACATCCTGTGCTCAGGCTTTTGCTTTATACTGTGAAAAACAATACTGCTAATCAAGGTCTGTAATATAACACAGATGGTTCCAGAAGCAGACTAAGACAGCATAGGCAACCACAAATCAGGATTCCACGTCTTTTGAGTACCTTAATTATGTGCTTAAAAATAAAACATTTGTTTTTATTTGTATTTCTCAAATGAAAAGGACAAATGCATTTGTTTCATGGATGAATTTGCATGAAGGTGTTATAACCAACATATCAGCGGAGCTTTAAATAATGGAAAAAATTCCTTTATCCCATGCATTAGAAACAGGAGGTTAGGACATGAGTCCAGTGTGAGGTAATCTGGAGTCCAATTTTCTACACTATCTGCTCTAGAGTGCTCATTCAGATATTATCCTAGGCTGGCATAGGGTGGAGGAAGTTTTTTGACACCTGTGGTTATTCTTCTTTTCTCTTAAAGCAATGGTATAGATCAATTCTTAGAGCTGGAGTTATCATCACCGTTTTGATTATTCCGAAAAAAAAAAATTAGTAGCAACACAAAGAATGTGTTAGGCATTTTAAACATGGGCATCATCTAAGAATATTGGAGTCTATCAGCTTGCTAGAACATAATTAACATTTAAAATGGTAGTCCGCAAAACAAAACAAACCTTGAACTGTTTCAGTTTTAACTGTCTTCAGAAACAGCTGTCAAGCTTGGTTCTTCCAATGCTGCATTTGCCAACATGGCTGTAGCTAAAACAGCTGTGGTTTGATTTCTTATATACTATGGGCACTGACTTCTCTTTCTTTCCTTTGCCCCAGAGACTGGGTGGCCGAAAGTGTGTAATACAAGCACCTCTCTTGGAAGCTCTCAGCTCGGTTACAACACGTTTTACTGCAGTGCACCACTGCAGGCTATGCTCCTCTTGGAAAGCAGGTTCTTACGTATTTACAAGCACCAGCACAGGTGAGGCCTTGGGCTCCTCCTTGTCTGCACAGTAGCTACAAACTTATCAACCACCAAAGTCTCTGAAGATTGAAGGGCATCCTTTCAAATAAGGCAATAACAAGAAGTATCTTTTTAAATAACAGTCAAATATGCCATTTTTATACTTGCAATTGAGCTGTATTACCTTGTATCAGGTGGAACCCAGTAAGTGCTTGCATTGCACTTTGCTTGAAATAAAAGACAAGCAGGCCCCTCTAAGCCAAAGGGATTCACATTACCTGACCTTTGCTGCAGATGAAAGCAAGCACAGACTCTCACCAGAGTTCAGCAGACTTGCTCTAACTTGTTGGCCTGCAGCAGCAAGGCTCTAAGCTATAGCTACATTCATTCAAAACAACAAACAGTATTATGATGTTTATAGTCTTGAAAATAAAAATTGCAGATCAAATGAAGCCATATAAATTTTTTATGTAGTTATGATGAAATGATTGCTAGAAGCTTCAGCCTCTGCAAATCCTGAGGACTATGCAAGTTGAAAGAAGTTTATTACAATGTTTACCAATTTTAGTTTTGGAAGAGTGTATTGACATTTTTGCCAGCTATTTTAGTTGGTATTTTAGTTCAGTTTTATTAGTTTATAAGGTGTCATAAGACAAAAAATGGCTTCATGTTTCTCATTCAGCACAGAGAGAACACATGGGCACTTTATGCACAACACAACAGATAGTGTCTAAAATTAATGTAACAGGTTATCTTCTGTATATCATACTGTGATGGAACAACTACAACACTGTTTTTCCTTAAAAGAAATTTAGTTTTCATGTCAATAACTTTTAAAAACTGAATTCAGTATTTAAGAAGTCCAGACAGAAACAGCTCCCAATTATTCAATACTAACAAAGAGGGAAAAAACCTCCAAAACCTAAAAAAATTGCTTTTAGGAGAACACCCTAAAGCTGGTTAAATCACTGTTTCTTTGAAAATATTCTATCTCACCAGGCTGTTCTCCTTCCATGCTTCTGGGAATTTTGGTCTTTGCTTCTCTCTAGACACCAAGACTTGCATATCTTCAAAAGTGGGATGGTTTCCGACTTCAGTCTGGAAAGCCATCTGGTACTCTGGCACAGATTCCCCTGTTAGCAAGAAAAAGAAAGGAAAAAAAATCAATCACAGATTAAAAGGCAGAGTAAAGGCTTTCAGCTGATGAAAGGCATTATCAAAGTTGCTGTCTATCGAGATGTTCCCCACTTTTCCCCTAAAGTCTAACTTCCAAAAAAAGCTGAATTAACTGCAAATGAATTAAGTGCTGTTCAGCAATCTTCGAAAAGATAGCATCCTCAGAGCTTGCTGCTTCAGTGGCACATTTGGAATGTCTAAGAGCCTGAAGATGACACCTACTTTTTGTGAAAAGCCACTGACTGATTATATTCGTGTACTTCATCCGGGAGGAAGCCCAGCAAGATTACAAGCCTCTGCACACAAAGTACAGCTGTCTGTCCGTAGAGAGTATGCTGCATTTTAGATTCACTCTGTATGCTGCAGCTTGGGAAGAAGATGGTGGATGTGGCACAATCTCACATACAAATTTTAAATTACAAATTCCTTTTGGTTTATGTCACAGGTAGGGAGGATTTCCCTAATTTTTCAGTGTCCTATCATAAATAAAAGTACAACTGACTAAAGGCTACATTAAGTCATAGCATTTTTTCATGAAGAGAAGTCTGAAAGACTCTTCAGGCACTTCCATCAGTGCTCAGAACTGGAAGCACTGCCTTTGCCATCAGCCTGACGCTCAATGTTTTTAAACTCTGGACAATAATAACACCAATAATAACGCTCCGATGGCCCTTAGCAAACGGCCAGAACAGGTGAGGCCAAGCCTTGCAGCAGGAGCCCCGCCTCGCCCAGACACAGGGCCCTGACGAGAGCCACCTCGAACACTAGATGGCACCGACTGAACGGCAGAAGCGCTTCAGGGAAACTCTTCCCTTCTTCCAAAAGCTCGGGCTGGGGAGCAACTCTGCCTGCTGGCGCCGCTTCCTGCTGTTATGGTTTTCTCCAGCTCTTTGCGTACCTGGGAAGAGGTCTGTACATCTCATGAATATCTCCCAGTAGATAAGGCCCAGCGCATACATATCGACTTGTTTCAGAGCAGACTCACAGTCCCTCAAGTTCACTGCTCCTTCAAGCACTTCTGGGGCCATATAGCGGATCGTACCGACCTGGGAAAACATCAGATCAAAGCTTCACATCAGGAAGTAATTTCCAACTCCAATTAAGCTTCTTAATGCCTTATTCTGCTTGGTATTTTCTACAGTTAAGGAAAACACAGCTCATTCCTAATCAATGTCCTCAGTTTCTAAATTCTTGCCAGTCTAGTCATAACAAAACCCTTCCCCTACTCTGTCATTTTTTTGAATGTACCAAAACAATTTTGTTTCGTCCCTTGCTTAATGTTCTCATATGAAATATGATATAGTAGAAATGTTTCTTTTTCCAAGGTACTTTGTTAAACACCAAGGTATGTATCTTAATGGAAGAGGATCCTGCTGAATAGGAAACTTGTTCTCTATTCCTGGACTGTCAGCAAGGTTCCACCCTACATCTTCCGTAGTCAAAGGTTATTAACAGTCTTGGAAGATACCTATTCGCTTTCATTAGAACATGTGCTAGATTAGAGCACTTACTCATCAGTATTTGTAGGACAGTATTTTGTCAAAGGACTATTCCACATCCCTGCATTTCAGCAATTTCCCTGTTTCTTTGTTCAGTATGGGAAGATGAAGATGGAGCTCTTATGCACTAGGTATTTTCAATTTATCACGTGCTTTCTAAGGGAGGGTGATTAGCATTGTGTAGTGTGTTCTTTGAAAGACATATGAAGCTTTTCTGTAAAAGCACAGACAACAACTACACTGAACCATTAGGTACTCTTTGTTTAAAACAGTCCCACTGTATTTCAGTAGCCTGTATTAGATGTCAAGCAGAAGATGCAGAATGTGGTATGTCACCATTTCAGAAAAATTAACCCCAAAAGCAAAGAATGTTTGTTCTTCAGTTAGCAATTGCAGTACAAGATCAAAGGGACCTGTAGCATATATTCACAGAGAACATGGCAACCAAACCTACCTTGTGTCTTCTCATACCTTACATAAAAACTTCAGTCTGCCAGTGTATCACCTTTCAAAATGGCAGGTTTGTGATGAGTATTTTGAGATTAAAACCAGTTTCTTCCTATGGAGGCTTCAGCCACTTCTCACCCATACTGCAGTCATTCCCCATGACAGAAATTTTACCACCTGAACATTCATCCAACCATTTGTACTTACCTCACTAATGGCTGCATTGTCTTCCTCACCTGGTCGTACCAATCTGTTCCCAGTTAATTTCATGGAGAGTCCAAAATCACTGATGACACACGTTCCATCATTCTTTACCAGCACATTGCGGCTGTTCAAGTCACGATGGGATATTGCAGGTTTGTAATGGTCTATTTGGACACATGGAAGTGCTTGTTACAACTTGAGCAATTTTACTGTTTGGCAAAATGAGAGAACCTTGTTCTGTCTGCTCAGCTATTCTAAAAAGAGAATCAACTTAGTTTTTAGAAAGCTAATGTTTTTGCTTCTTTACAAGGAGCTCCAGAGAAAGCTATCTAGAGAAAACTGACTGGCATCCAGAGTTTCACGGTGTCTATACAACATATTAGGCTACTGCCATATATGATCTGCCAACAATCTTCTTCCCAAAGGATATTTCAGCATGATTTTGGCAGTGGAGACATTGTATACTTAAACACAGACCTGCTGCCACAGCTCTAACAGCCATTCCAAACACTCTCTGTCATTTCCACACTCCTGTGTCAAATGCGGCACCAATTATTTACATTATAATCGGAATGACCATTGGCACTTATTCAACAGATATGCTGACAGTATTATTCCAGAGAGTCTGAACATGTTCATCTTGCAAGGGATATAATCTTTTCCAAAGAATAATCTCAGTTGTTCCTAGTTTTTATTTGTTAGAAAAGCAGCCAGCAGTACAAAACTCATTTTACTGTGGAATCCATGCGTTTCTTCCTAGAATTCACAGACTGTGGCAGTCTCTCCTTTATGATGGAAAGCTTACACATTTTCTGGTTGCTAATGGACACACCTGTCTGCACATCTCAAAATGATGAAGTTAAGATGATAGCTGCAGTTTCAGTGGCACATAGGAACACTGATTTGGGTATTTTCAGCACTTTTAGCAGCATCTTTAGTTGACATTCTTTGCTAGTGCTCATGCTTAACATTTGAGATATATAGTTTGAAATTTTAATCCAAATAATAGCACCTTAATGTAGATACAATGAAACCATCCTTCTCTTTACTGCCAAAAATGTAACGTTGGGTTTAAAAGATTTAGTTTTATAGTATACAGCTCACACACAAAAACTAAAATTTGCTTTGGTCATTTGTTTCTGAACTGCAAAAACAGACGCACCACCTCATCTGTCTGTCCTCTGCCAGAGGCAGCCAGTGCTCCAGGTCTCCTGTAACCCGTTGCCATGGCACAGCAGCCCTGCACAACCCTGCCTCCTGCCTCTCTCTGGGCTCTCCCACCTCGGACTTAGGGTTTTCACACAAGGGTCACAGAGCCCACAGCACAGGCTTGTTCAGAAGGAGGGAACACATCAGAAGTTCTCTATTTGCATTCATCATTTCCTGCTCACAGCAGGATAAAAGAAAGGCTGGAATCTACTACCTGATAGAAATAAGAATATACTGGAGATCTTTGCATCCCTTCCTGGCCTTACCTCCTCGAGGCAGCTCCGTGTGCAGGTATGCCAAGCCCCGAGTTATAGAGTGAGCCAAACGACAAGAGCTCACCCAGTCACTTGTGTGGAGACTCAAATATTTGCACAAAGAACCCTAAAAAGAATCAAAAAAAGAAGACAAAACAAAAAACATGGATTAAAATCACTGTCCAGTAGAGTAACTCAAAATCTTTTGGAGACTTGGTTTTATCCACTGCTTCTAAAAGGTATAAACCTGCAACTGCTTATGTGTTTACCCACATGTTTTAAACACAAGATTTAACTAAAGTTTCGTACAATTCCAGTGCTGCCATTTTGTTTCTCTAAAGTGGAATAGAAATTTTATCACAGAATAACAGGGATTGCCTAGAAAAAATTATATTAATTATAAAAGTCTTGTTGCAGAACAGAATAAAGCTAACTGCTGATGTAACAGCCTGAGTTTCTAAAAAGTGGGTTTTGGACCATTATAATTTACAGAATATTCAACATCTCTCACAGGTCTTGCTATAATCTATTTATGTGCCAAAATAAAAACATCCCAAAGGCAGTTCCAAATAGAAGTGAGTCCATATGCACTGAAAAAACATGGAAAGAAAGAATGTCACATTCTCCTTTTCTTGAACTCGAAGGCAGATGTGTGAAATGGGGGATCTTCTAGTGATTTGTCATGAAATCTCTAAGAAAACCAGAAGGAAGTGTGTCAATTATTATTTTGAGATATTCTAGAAACTGAAACTGCTATCCAAAACAAGAGCCAGACACTGCATGCTGTGACATCTTTGATGTACAGTCCCCAATGATAATATACTTAGTTTAACCAACTAAATCCTCAAGCATAATGTACAAGTCATCTGCCTAACTCTGCATGCTTATTATATTTTTAGGCCTATAAACTACCCTGGTTTTGCCCATTTAAGTCTGTAATCTTAAAGATGTACCAATGTGCAACATCTTATCAGACACAACTAAATACATATGATTGCAAAGTAAGTTCTGTAATGTTTGGTTCATAAAAGTTTTTTATGAGTTCCTTTGGAGTTGACACTCAGGTATGTTATACATGCACAATTCAGATGGAGGCACGCAGATACTAGAATGTAAAGTGACCAAAGTATTAGACATTTTTTAAATCTAGTGCTAAGGCTAAAACCATGTTCTTGATGCTTCTTAATAGAATCATGGAAGTCTTACACCTTTTCAAACTTAAGTCTGTGCAGAACAAGGAACCCCTAAACAGACGTGCTCAGTGAGAACACAGACTGAATGTCACTCGTGCAAGCTTGCACAAGTAGTTTTTCATTGTTTAAAATGCTGTTATATGAACTTCAAATACATTCTGTAATACATAAAAAAAGCTGTGAATCCACCTAGAAATAAAGGAATTTCACATCCTTCCTAGTTTACAGCTTTTTAAGAAATATAAGCCCTCTTATTAGCCTCCAAATGTCATCAGCTTGGCTTTTTTTCTTGGCTTAGTGGGTTGAGATTCCAGCCCATTCTAACGGAGGCCACAGGACTGTTGTCATGATGTGACTGGGAAATATTCACTCTTCAAGCTTCAAGACCTTTCTGCTGCAGAGCCTGCCCATCACCAGATGTTTTTTAAGCTAGCTGAAGGCTATGATTCTATGCTTTTAATTGAACTAAATCTATGAAGTTAAACTGATAACCAGGAAAAGTTCTAGTCAAGATTTAGAGATATATTTGTAATTAAGACTATCTTGTCAGAATAATGAGTTACATGTTAAATTGGATATATTTGTTCTGATTATAACTTTTGATAAAACTGGTATTTTTAACAATCAGAGATTCTATTTGTGTTTTAGAACAATTTTTCTGTTGTTCTAGAGGGACAAGAGTGTGTGACTACTGGGGAAACAATTCTGTGGCTATTATGTATTTCCTACTATGTCATCCCTCACAACTGACTCCCTTTACTGACCTGCTACACTTCAGAGTCTCATCAGAACGGCATGTTGATTGATAAATACACATATCATACCTTTTATACATCACATACCTTTTACTTGCCTATTTCCTTCAGCATGTTTGGATAAAAGCACAACCTGGGTCAAGCCTATCTGTCTTGCTTTCACCAAGGTAGCATCAATAATTTGCTGTGTAAAAAATGCCATGGTTTGTGTGTTTATATTTTCAGGAAAGAAAGTATTTTGAGGGAGAATGATGTTTTGGATAGGGAATATTTCACCTGCACATCTTGTATTGGTTAGTCCTTATTGGAATCAGATTTATGGCTCCAGTTTGAACACTGCAATTCCCCTCTAGCAGGGCTGCCACAGCAGGCTTTCTTTTCAGCTGTTAACTCCACATACAGCAGAACATCTGCTCACTGAATTACTGATCACACTGCATTAATTATACCTGCTGTGCACTTTTTCCAATGACTTCCAAACAACCAGTGGATTGATTTTTAGACTAATCTTGCTGTTCTTAATACCACATTGGGAAGGAATCTGATAATATGATGTCATAAGCTTCAGCTGTACATTTAATTAGGTCATTAACAGAGCCTGTTTACAAAAGCAACAAGACAATTTTCAATCAAATGACATTTCAATTGAAAATCCTTCATTCAAGAAAACAGCAAAACCAGATCACCTTGAAGAGAGAGTTATGCTATGCCCTCCCAGGAATAAAATAGTCACTTGATTTTACTTAACTTTCATTTTATTACATGAAAATATGCCAGTTTTGTCAGAATCACGTGCTTTGCCACAGTCCATCTGCTATGGGCACAACTGACCTTTTTCATGGTCAATTCTAGTTTCTGCAATCTCTTCTTAGATGCCTGTCTTACAAGCTGGTATGATCAAGTGTGTTCTCACTTTAAAGTTTCAGTTAAGACACTCTTTTTATATTCGTGCTTTGTTGCCTTCAGTTTGTATGTAGTGTACACGTGTGTAAATACACACCTATGTTTAAGGTATGTATTTACATGGGTGCATTTAACTTGCAATACAAGCCTATACACAGAGCCTAAAAAACCCTAAGACAGGTCATCAGTACTGCTACTTAGCACTGTTCTGCTCCTTTTTGTTGTCCCACTGCCTCCATAAAAGATCAGGCTTCAGCCATGCTCTGCAGGAAATACGAGTTCACTTACTTGAGACCAAAAAGCTTATTAAAAAAAAATTATTTAACTGAATAACTAAAGTTCTTTCCCACACACAGGCAAAAAAATCCCCCCAACACAATTTCTTCCATTTTCATTTATATATCCCCCATGTACATTTTATGATTTTTCAGGAAAGCGATTCACATTCATACTGCATATTTTTCAGATGTTACTGTTTCTATATATATGTATATATACAGAATATATATATTCTGTATAGCTGTATATATACACACAAAACCTAATCCATGAATTTGAGAAATACAAGCTTTCAGTTAGCTGAGGAGATTTTAAGATACGGTTTTGGAAAGTAAGGCTGCCTTTCTAAGACATGTCCTATATCATCAGTATATGCCACAGAAAGCTTTAAAGAAGATAACAGGATAAAAAGGCACCATGATTTATAGTACCACAAACTAGTTTGACAACAATCTCATATCTATTACATTTCACTGTAAAAAACCCTACTCTTTACAGCTATTGAGTGAGGTCATAAGACAGAGATAATGTATTAAAATTAAGAACTTTTAAATTTATTAGATTATTTCTAAGTGAAAACAACTCTTCACATTCTGTCACTGAATAAGGACAGAATTGACTAAAAAAACCTTGCACCAAAATCAAGAGCAAATACTCCAGAGCTAGGAATGTGTAAGACTACATTTGGTAGCACTAACTAGGAAATCTAAAAGGGTATTACAGTAACCCACAATAAAGTCCATTAAAATTGTCATTTATATGGATTATTTTTACATTACTGTGCAAGAAGCATCTCTAAAACCTGAAGTACATCCTTTTCACGTGGTTATTCTTAGGATTCTTAACCAATCTAATTGATTTCTTTGAAGCACTTACATTGGGGTAATATTCCATCACCAATAAATATTCCATGCGGCCGTCAGCAGTGAATCTCTCATCCCCCACAATGAAGCGGGCAATGTTATCGTGTTCCATCAGTGGAATCCTGTAAATGTTCCTCTCATTGACAAAGTTCTGACGATTAGCAAAAGAAAATACTTTCACAGCAACTGGACGTTCATCTAGGGAACCTTTATACACTGCTCCGTATCGTCCCCGGCCAATCAGCTGCAAAAAATATAAATAATTAGTTCACAAAATAATAGATGAAGACAAAACCCAAGTTTTCACTCTACAAGAATTGTATACCAACTTTTATTCTGACCTATACCATGAGAACAGTGAAGATAGCAAGTATAATGAAAACCAGAATTAGAATGCTTTCATAGAGGCTACTCAGGAGCTAGAAACCTCAGCACAAGCCAACATAGCTCTTACTAAATTGATTTATAGTCTGAATATCCAGTAAATATAAATAATCTATTTAGTACTTTTATATATAGAATCAATAAAATGCATGTGTTTTGTGCTGCTAATTATATTACTAACTTTTGCCTACTAAAGATTTATAGCTTTTATGTGATCAATTTCATTTCACTCCAGAAATCAGACATTAAGCAAAACATTTTAGGTTTAGGACAATTTATAAACTGTACCTTTCAGATTAGTAATAACAAAATACGCACTTGTAGTGCAAAACAGATGCCAAAAAGAGGTAAACAGATTTTAACAGAAGGAAGTAATTAATTCCTGACTACCTGTGAATCTTTATTCCAGCCCCCACTATGTTAGACAGCCTTCAAGAATGGCCTTTCACATCTCCATAGTAACTGCAGAAGAAAGACGCAATCTCTACTCTAAACCAAAATGCAGGACCGCCTTCAGGAAGAGCCCTAATTTTTAAAGCTCAAAAAATTCCAACTAGATAAGAATTTAAGCACCTATTTAAAATAATTTTCAGGAAGACACACACATGAAACTTTAACGACTTCATGAGCCTTTTTTTTTTTTGCTTCTTAAATACCTACAAATGGAGGAGGAAGAGAAAACAGAAGGGATAACAAAAGTAATGATAAAATTGTCGTACAGGAAAGTTTTCAAAAATAAAGTACCATTGAAAGGAGAGACTGTTTCTCAGTCATTTTGTATCACTGGGTTGCAAAGTAGCAGCAAGTTAGTTCAAGGTACAAACCTGAAATGTAATCTACCCACAGAGATGTCAAAAAGTAAGCACAGGTTAAAACATTTGTCCTGCAACACCCTGTGACTGGGGGTAAGGGGTCAGCTCCTTAGGATACAAGAAGCAGGACAGAAGACAGCACAGCAGAGCTCTCCACCAGCTTTCAGACTTGGAAGGTCACTGCTTTCTCCAAGACTGCATTACCAATACAAGCGGGCTTTACACACTTGTACAATACACATTGTTAGACTCTCCTCAACCCTGCCTCAAGCACTTCTTTGGTCACAGAAGACACCCAGGGTTCTTTGCTGATCAGTCTGCTGTCACCACTAAAAGCAATTCCCACTGCATGTCTGCAGTCAGCATTTCTAGGTGGGGTTTCTACTGCGAAAAAAGAAGAAAAGCACTACTCTGTATCTCAGTCTTTCTACTTATTTTTTCCTAGCTAGAAGGTTTTAAAAATTCCATATGTTCCATTGAGCATACCTACTGGAAGCATAACATTTTGCAGTTTTGTGATGATACATCTAACACCAAGCTGAGCAGAAAGTTCTGGTTGGCTTCTAGTTGCCATGGAGCTAGATAGTGCCCCACACTGAAGAATGACTACACATAAATGCGCTACTGAAATATACTGCCCTATCTGCAGTACATTCTATTTTCCAAGAGTGTTACTACAGAATTTCAAGTTTCTACAGTAGGACACTACTAAAAGCAAGCAGTGTCAAGCAAAAAAGATGGATCTTTTGATGCAATGCTGAAATATAGCACATTCTAATTTCCCCCACTACATCTCAGGTTTTTGGTTTGGTTTTTTTTTTTTCCGTTTTCAAGGTAAAACATGTTCTAGCTAATACCAACAATATTACTAACAAAATTTGACAAAATGTACCTGCAGTAACCCCTTTTTTATTTTAATTTCTTCTTGAAACTGTGATGAGAAGAAAACATTACAGGAGCACTGATACATTCATTTCTGTAACTATGCCTGGGATATGACCACAAGCATTATATTGAATCAAAATGAAGATTAATAACTGAGTTGAATATTTACCTCTAACAACTTTAGATTATCCAGATCCAATGAGGGCTCTGATGTTGCTGCCTCCATCATGTTCATACTGTGCAAACCTTGTTTACGGTCTCCTGGGGAAGAGGGTTAGGAGGAAATCAGTTTCCTTTCTGGACATGCTCCAAGTGGAAAAAATGCAACTTACCTGGGACCTGGCAGAAATGCATATTGTAGGGCAAGGATGTAACAAGTAACAAGGAGTCCTGTAAAATCTTCTCCGAATCAGCAAAATGAGCAGTAAAGGTGCTGATAAGCTACAAACTACAGATGCCAGCTACACAACTATTTCGGTAATTCAAAGTCACCAGCAGTAACTATAAAGCATGTTCATCACCTCACTTAAGCTGGGCTGAGCAGAGGATTTGTGGAAGAAATATGGGTCCAAAAACGCCAGCTTAGAGAAGTCATAACTCTCTCCAACTGTTATGAAAGGGATATCACCATAAAATGTCAGAGAGGAGGAAGGGGAGCAGCATTATGTACAAGCATGTAACAGGGACTGGGGAGAACAGAAGACCTAAGTATAACTTTCAGCAATAGCCAAATAAACAACTGAAAAAAACAAAGCCAAAAAGACTGCCAGTCCCTACCTGCAAGCATCCTGTATCCAAAGAACAGAGCAGCTATTAGAACAGCCAGTACAGACACAGATGCCAGGGCAATAACAATGGTCTCATCTCGATGAAAAGAATGAGAAGAATCTGAAAGCAAACAAGATGAGGACTTTTAAATTGTAAATTTGAAAGAATCAACCCTATAAACCGTGTAATTGTTATTAAAACAATGAGAAGAAAAATGTACTCTGGATTGTCAAACATCCCACTAAACTCCTTTTCCTCTCAAAATCTAGGGATGGCAAAAGAGCCGGTCAGCTCAAAACCAGCTGGGCACAAATTCCTCGGCAGCTCTTCCCAGTCTTCCCTTGCCCTGCAGCGAGAGGCACTGACAGCACAAAGTGATTCTTCTTTTGATCTGGCACACTTCGGCTCAGCCATGCAAAGCGAAGTTGATGCAGTCCTCATCTGTTATCTGTGCCTTAATCCAGTTTCCTAGTATGAATCAGGTTGTTCACTTTTACAAGGTTCTTTCGTTGGTTTTCCCAGGAGAAAAATCTCATGAGTTTGCAAACTGGGCTGCAAATACGATGAAAATTGAATGTTTTACAGTCAACTACCTAAAACATAAATAAGTCCACTTAAGTAAATATTTCAAGATACTCTGGGGTTTTGGTTTGTTTTGTGCCAGTCCAGTGCTCAGATAATTCTTGGCATAATTCTTTCTTCTTATACACAAAAAACCAGAAGTATCTCTACAGACTGAAGCAGAAAACCTGAAACAAAAATGAAACACCTAACAAAATTAAATAAAACTGGTTTTATTGAGTCTGTTGTAAAATAGCATTTGACTTTTTGTCAAAATAAATATCTTGCTTTTTCAGGTCATCTTGGTTGGTTTTTCACTTCCCCATAGAGGAAAAAAGAGTTCATGAAAACATTTGTTAGCACCTCGAAAGGCTTCTCCATGTCAGACTTCAGTCTGGCTTCTTGCAGGCATATAAAAATCCAGCCATTTTAATACAAAATATCATTAGTGCAGATACTCTTCTGATGTCAGAATCACTGGAATGTAGCACTACAAGACCTCATTTATTTTGGCTTCGAAACCAAGTTTGGGAACTATGTTTAAACATGTCTTATATACTGCAAAAAGTACACCTTAAAAGACTGTAATGAGACCTAAATACGCTAAAACCACAAAATATAAAATGCACAGAAGACTTAAACATTGGTTAAACTTTTAGATGAGACTGAAATACAATTTATCCCAGTCTATACTAGCTGAATAAACCGACAAATTCACTTTTCTTGAACTGCATTTTAAAAGAATTCAATATGATTTGCTACTTCAAATTCCCAGTAGGGACAGACACAAGAGAACCAGATAAGAAAGAAAAGCAAATTTAAAAGACAACAACTGCCATTTTTATATAACCATAATGATAAAGGGAAATAATCAAAAGATGGCAAAACAGGATGCCAGAGAGAATTTCAGCTGTGACAGAAGTATGTGAAAAATCACCTATCAAAACCAACACGCAGCTCATATCTGATACTCCCTTTAAATAAAAGGGAGCTTGTGATAATCACAATACCATCAAATTTAATTTTTTCTGCCAAAAGAAATACCATCACTATACTGGTTTTGGTAAAATAATTCACTATGAAAATGAGTTATTGCCATAGAACACTAACATGACTTCCATAGTGAGGAGATGAATAGATACACATTACAAATGCCATCAAAATTATGAATTGAAAACAGAGACACGCATAGATATTGAAACACACAACACCATAAAGGAAACTGTTACATCGTAGAAAGCTATATGAAACATGACCCAAGTGTAAGCACATGAGTAGCTGCTGGCAGGGAAATGGTAGCTTTGACTTTTATATTTTTATGAATGGAATTTACATTTTATTGGGTTACAATGTGATGGGTTTTGCATCAGTTCAAGACAGTGCCTAGCATGTACTAAGGAGCAGCAGGTTTTGAGAGGCTGACCCTTTGGTTACAATCCCAGCTGTATTTTCCTTGACTGCACAAGTAAAGTGCAGCCATTTGCTACCTTCCCATCTCCAAATCACCAGCAACCATTTCCACCACAGTCTGCCAAATGATATCCGATGCCCGAGTTTGATTGCTCTTCTTTAGTTTTCTGTATAATCAAAGGCTTAACAACATGCCTCCATCAGGAGGCCCCTCCCCTCCCTGGAATGGGATTTTGGTGTTTAAGGGGACCCTGAGCAACGCCCTTAGAAACCTGTGAATGGTGACGTTCTGCAGGCTGAAGAGATACCAGAAAATCTCAAGATAACATTTTGCTCCCATCAGCAGCTGAAAAGCACACTGAGAAAAAGGATCACTCCTCTCTCCTTTCTTGATGGATCGTCCCCTCTGGGGCTTTTTTTGTTTAGTGGGGAGCTATACAGCCACCAGATAACTTCACAGCCCTCCCTCTGAGGAAAGAATGTTTTAATTTTATTTTTTTTTTACAGAGTTATTTCAAAAGAATTTTACTGGCTTATCTTGAACTAATTTTCAATTCTTCTAAATATTTAAAAATAATACTGTCGACATTCCAACAGCCAAATCAGTCCTAGCAATATTTATAAATTTAAGAAAAAATACAAATTTCTTAGTAAGGGTAAGGGAGCATCTCAATGGAGCGATAACATACAGCTCAAAACAGCATGAGTAAGTAAAACGCTGTGTGTGACTGACAGTCATTTTCCAGCAAAGACAACTTTACTATCTTTTGCTTGTAAATCTGCACTAAAAGGAAAACACAAAACCCCCACAATGACAAAAGGCCCAGACAGCTCCAATCCCTCCTTCCCCCCCAAAAGTGTTATTTCTATCAATCATCTGCTTTGTAAAACAGTAACTTTGGATGTTGTCAGATTATCAATCTTTCTTAAATAGAACAAAAAGGATATGTCACTTATCAACCCAGTTTTAAAACCTTCCAAAACTTGACAAAACTCTTATTAACTCACTAATTTTATTAATCCTTCTCTGGATATGTTTCATCTTTAGCCTTTTATACTATACTCGCCTTTAAATGCCTAGCTAAGAACCATGTAAGACCTCTCAAGGCATATGCAGGTGTTCACATTTGCTCTTTTATCTACTTCTAAGTAATTAATACAAATTTTTTACATGCATATGCACAAGAGTTGTATTTCTCTTGGTATTATTTGGATGTGCATTTTAAGTAACTCATCAAAAGACACATCAGTGTAGGTGAATAAAAGTAATCACTAACCTTTAAGCAAGGTGCTTTTAAAATAAGGATGCAAAATGTACATGTATAGAGGCTTCTTTTCATGCCTCCTTCCATGAATTTACTGGGCCAAAACAACCACGACTCATTGTGATTAGGATATTCACTATGAAAGCTGTGATTTGATATTACATTTTTCTGAACTAAGACTTGGTTGGTCTTCAGCTGTTGACAACCCCTCCCTCAAATCAGTGGACTCTGCTTTTCAAGTGTATTTGTAAGGGTCAGACACGTGCCCTACAGCTTCAGTATTTTTTCATCGTGTCATTGTACAAACTGATTTTAAACATGCCTAACAACCGCTCAATAATCTCATTTGAATTTTTGGAATCATTACCAATATTTGGGTACTTAGTGACAAATACCAACTGATTAAAAACACTGTTTTTTCAAATCTCAGACTGGGGGGACTGGTATCTCAGTATTATTCCCAAACCAATGTATTGCATAAAAAAGCAAGACCACAAAGAGCAGAATTAGATGCAGACTCTAGAAAATCCAATGATTAAGGAGTTGGCTGCTGAGCTAAATTCTATCTACAGTTATACACAGAAGATCTTGTGAGAACTTCCTCCAATTGATGTTACTGTAAGTGAAAGGAAGGGTAGTGAAGGTTCTTGTTTCACTGCTATTGTAGTGAAGGTTCTTGTTTCACTGCTATTTGTGAGGCTTTTATTTCCAAATTCAACTTAGGCTCCCTGATCTACAACAAAATGTGCCACAACAAAAAATTAAAACCAATGGAAACTGCTGTAACACCCAAATAACCTTTAAAGCCAATTTCTTATCCCACTTGAATGGGAAGGGGAGCAGTGCTCACAGGTCTACTGACTCTACCAGCAGCAGTGCAAAGATGCCATGTGGAAAACACCCAGCATGAACACACTTCTGTCTTGAAATATTTTGCCAGTGAGTCTGATAGGAGACAGCAGTTTACTCAAGTCTACCAATCCCACACAAAGAAATCTCACAGCAAACAGCGTCATTTTTTTTTTTTTTTTAATTAAGAAAAAGAAACAAAGCACAACTTATTAAAACAGAAAGACAACCTCCTTCTGGCTGGGGAGCAGCTGGTAACCAACAAGCCACCATTCCCAGAAGCATTCTGACCTCATCATCAATAAAGGGCTTATTTTCAGGTTCCAAAAACCCGAGTACAACAGCTCCTGTGTATGGAGAAGGTACACACAAATAATTGGGAATGTATTTCAGAGCGAACCGTGAAGAGGAATGCTTCTAGTACTCAGTTAGAAGTGAGTCATCGGGCTGAACCCAGCCCTGCACTTGGGACACTCCCTGCAGGCACTTCTACCACATTAAGCATTTCTCTCCCTTTTCTCAGGCATTACTGCCATAACAGTTTCCAAGCACTTATAGAATATCTTTGAAGTATTGAGGTTTTTGGATTAAGCTTCCATCCTGCAGCACACGGAAGTTGTCAAACTGCTGCCTTCCTAACCTTCCCCAGGAATGACACAGAATGAAGAATACGGCCAGTGCTAATGGCATCAGGAAGAACAATGTCTTTTTTCTTCAAAGTAACTTTCCCACTATAAACATACGCTTGTAATATTAATTAATGCAAAAGCATTTCATTCTGTGCCTATGCTTGAAAAAACTTCTTATTTCTAATTTAACTTTCAAAAATTAAAGCCTCTTTTGTAGGCTTCCTGTTTCCATACTTCAAAATTAGCATTTATCCTATGACCAAAGAATGTTGAGAGAAATCAGAGGAAACTGAGACAAAGCCAGGTAACAACAGCCAATGGCAAATGAGTCTGTAAACATATAGACCTCCTTCCTGGGAGCCAGAAAGGGATGCACCATTCTTCTATCTTCCTTCCCCTTCAGCAAATACCGTGAGACCTGCAGACAGGATGCTGCTCTGGATAAAGCACCAACTAACCCACTGCTGCCAATGTCACCGCATCAGTTCAAGCACCCATGTCTCTGCTCTTGGATTTAAAATATTCCTGCCTGGATGATGGACTGCGAGGAACCCAGGCAGAGTTCCCGTATTTCCTACTTCACTATTCCACACAGTGTTTCCCCAATGCTATTACTGAAATGAGAGGGTACAAAGCAAATGGAATGGGCAGTGAGGAGAAGGAAGGATAGCCTCCTCCCCGTGGCAGCTGAAAGCTGTCCAGAAAACTTCTCTCTATCCCTACACTGAAGGTGCTACACCACAATGGCCAGAGAGCCCCTGGGACACCAGAGAGGTCACTATTATGATGAGACATCGTAAGACAGCTGTAAGAAAAGGCACTAAGTGTGAACCAAGTTGAAAAACCAGGAATCCCAAGGGGGAAAATTTGATTGTGCAATTAAAGGCTGTAGCCCAACACAAACACACAAAAGGATATGGCCTTGAAACTGTGCAAGCAATGACATTGTTGCCTTCTAATATTTGAATATGAATTCTTGGGCTTTGGAATGTTGTTTCAATGTTATATATTTACAAGGTGGTGATCATATAATAAAGGACATTTGCACATAAATTTTCACCAGATCTCTATATTGCTATTAAAGCTTTTCATTTTGTTTCCAGAAATCTGCCTGCTCTTCATGTAAATGACTCACAGCTGTGTATCTGCCACACAGTAGTAAACAATTCTAGAAAATATATGTGTGTATTTAAGTTTAGAGAAGCATTGTATAAAAACAT
The DNA here is from genome assembly GCA_032173965.1 of Sitta carolinensis. Taxonomy (NCBI): domain Eukaryota; kingdom Metazoa; phylum Chordata; class Aves; order Passeriformes; family Sittidae; genus Sitta; species Sitta carolinensis. Next base: position 26,600,116 of record CM063288.1, read on the forward strand.
TTTAGACAAACATACAATTATTCTATATAATCAAAATCAGTTTTAAAAGTAATTACCTATGTTCTTACAGAGTTTCTGGTAGCTGTGTATCAAAAGGGATCTTAAAGCTGATTCATACCAAAATATTAACATTTATTTAATTTGCCATATCACACATAAGTAGAAACATTAGTCTTAAAAAAATAAGGAAAACACCATCCTTTAACCTTCACAGCACAACAGTAACATCTGATTACTTCAAAACAACTACAGCTGTATGGACTCTGATCAAAGTCAGTAAAATTACACAGGGATTCAAAAGATCTGTCCATACAGATCACTTTAAAAAGAAGCAGAGTCTCCACGCCATCCTACAACTATTTCTTTGATGTGATAGATTCAATATGTTCATAGCCAATCTGGTGCAGAAGTTGCTCTTCCATTAAGGAATCTCAGTGATACCGAGGATGAGATCAGAAGGAAGGGGGAAAAGCTTTTGGTTCTGTCACCAACGCAGCAGCGTGAGATGGAAAGCTGCAGTGCGGGACAATGTGGCCTTCAGCTGCAGATAACTGCAAATATGCTCTGCAGATCAGAAAGAGCCCTTTCAAGTGTATTTAATTCAACTTGCTTTTAAAGTTACATTTCTTTTCACAGTAGCCCTGCACAATTTTCATGACAGTGAAAATATCTCAGTCCTTTGACAAAACATACAATTAGCAATCTTTTCCAAGGGCCCACAGACCTTCATCATAATCTGTTTACCTGTTTTGTCTACACAAAGCTTGTTCTCCACGAACTAGTAAAATATGCATCCCTTACTGCACTCTAGCAGCACATTCCAATGAAGCCAGAACACCTCATAAGGTCTTTTTTCCTCTCCTCCTTTCTGGAGAGTAATCAACATTTCTTTCTGACCAAGTGACCACTGTTTCATTTCTGACCTACTGTCCTGCAGCAAGAGAGTACAGTCTTCATCACATTAGAGCAAATGACAAGAAAGCCTCTGGTATAAACACTATGCCAGAACAATCCAAACTGTTTTATATAAATCCTAAATCATTCAGTGCAGGGAACAAAACATGTAAGGAAAAAAGTAAGTAGGGAATTTTAACAAAAAAATATGTTAGTAGCCTTTTAGATACGAGGGACATGGATCAGATTATCATATAATGAAAAGAAGAATCCCAGCCACACCAATTTAATTAAAAGCATTTAAACCTATATTTTTAGTTAAGCTGGAGCTACAAGGATGGAATACCTTTAAATTATGGTCTACAGACATTTACAATGAACTCCAGCAGAAGCTGTTCCAAATTTTCTATTTAATCTACATATAAACTGAGAATGACAAAAGGAAAAAATAGCATTTCCTAACAACTTCTGGTGCTGACCTAAGCTTTCATAGGTGCATGGTTTAAAACAACTATTACCCTAATGCTGTTTTATCAACCCATGTACAAGAGGTAAGGCTGCATCTTTCTATAAGCATTTGACAAATTATTAATAAAATTAAGATCCATGTCCAAATTTTGTAGTAGGACTACAAAATGTTATCAACTGACCATCTTCAATACTTAAAGTTAAGGAACCACTCCTCACAAAGAATTTCTGGAGGCACTTGAAGGCCAACTTCAAGTTAGCAGGATAACTCCTATGGAAGAGGACGGAGCACGGTGCACACACAAATGGAAAAAACAACGGGAACTGTATTTTTTGTGGGAAATGGTGCAACATTCCTTAACAGAACAATCCTGCCAATCCATAACCCTAAGGCAGTTTTCTTTCATAACTGAAAATGGATGTTTTCCCTGGACTTAACAGCAAGTCTCTGGTTTCTAGTCTATTGGCTTAGACGAACCAGATAATTTGCACTTGCTTCCAATCATTCCAGTGTTTGAAAAAAAGATTTAAACAGACACCAATATGTTTCCACTTTGCACTCAGCATCATCATATTTGACTGATTTTAACCTTTTATATAAAATTTTATATACTTATTGTCATAAGGTTCCGTTTATGACACATCTTTTTGTTATTTTTCTCCACATCAGGAGAGCTAAAATTTTAATGCACTTTTCACATAATCACATCACTGTGTGGAACCTGGATTGTCAGAAAGCACCAGTCTCTCAGGAGACTTGCAGTAACATCAAAACCTGGCACTCATGCATCATACAGATCCCATCTGCCTCCTCAGTGAATGCTTCAAAACATCATACAGCTTGGGCTTTAACATTTATTTCCCATAATGTCCTCCAGAGAAATCCTGCTATAGCTAGAAGTCAGTTATCTGTGATGGCAGAGTTTCAGTGGGCAGATCTCTCTTCAAAAATCCACTGCTGGAAAACGCAATTTGGATTGGAGCTTTGTCTCCAAAAGGAAGACTGCCTTGCTGTCCCTGCAGCCAGGCAGTCCCAGAGATAGAATCCCTTCACCAGAACTCCTCTGCCCTTCTCTGGTGTACTGGCTGCTGCCAAGCACCCAATATGGAGCTAGGCTGGGGTGTTCAGATTGGTCTTTTTTGTTCATTTTGAATGCCGAAGTTTGCAGTGATACATGAAACTCAAAAATGAAGCATGAGTGGTAATGTCTTTGGCAGGAGAGGAGTTATGAAATCCCTAACTGCTCTTTCTTTGATGACTACATAAGTGAGGTGAATTAGCAGCTTGTCACACGTGTGCAGAAGAAATTAATGAGCTCAAAACCAAAACTTCTCTTTCTGCTTTTTCTTCTGGGAGTTCAGGCATCTTCAGTATAATTTCTAACACTTCTGAGTAGAACCTTATAATCGTGATGTATGTAAAATAAATAGCAATCCTAACACAAAACTAAAATTAGGTTATTCTTTCAGAAGTTCCCTATGTACCAATAAATATTTGATTACTAGAGAGATAAAAGAAGTATCTTACTTCTATAGTCAAACTGTTTTTGAGTACACCTCAACCTTACCTTCAAGATAAATGGAAAGCTAATTTCAGCACTTAACAACATACTGGGGATATCTTTCATATTGAAATAAAAGTCAGAAAAATGTTTTTTTAATAAAAAGGCTGAAAAAACCATTTATATTATCCCCTTATATTCACCTTGCACTAACAGGACTTCCTGCTTATCAAACCAAATGGTAACACCAGCTTTAACCTAATGACACACTTCCAGCCTCTGTTATGCACTGGATCAAAAACTACATGTGCTGCAATGGAAAATAAGTGAGCGCTTCAGAAAGCCTCTTTAAAGATATTTGAAGTTATTTTAATTCCAACAGGCTCAATAGCTACATATTCCATGTCTGTAATGTTTCCAGACACTAAAAATAGAGGCCAAAAAATTACATCAAAACACTGAAACTCCTGTTTTTATACGGTTGAGCTAACAACCAACCCCTGAGATCCTTCAGAAAAGGCAGCTCTGATGCAATTTGGTGCATTTTCTTGTCTTCGAGAGCGCTGAAGGCCAGGAACGCTGTCTACCAGTCAGGCACGCTGCCCCTGCTCCCGCAGATCCCAGGCGCCCCTTGCCAGCCAGGGCCTGGGTGGGAAGGCGAGCCAAGCGCAGCCGTGGGGGTGTGTGGGCCTGTCCCAGCAGGTTCCTGCGGCACACCTGCAGCAGTGGCGGTGCCTCCGCTCGCAGCCACGGCACCGAGCTGTGCTGCTGCTCTGCGGGGTAGAACACGGAGCACTCGTCTGTCACCAGAGCTGCACACCTCGCACTGACTTGCAGGAATAGGCTTTTATCCTTGTCAACCTCAGCAACGGACAATGAAGAATGAACTGATTTAAAGGCCATCATTGTACTGGGTGTTTATTCCAAAACATTTCCCTAAGTGTGCAATGAAACTTGAATTATAGTGCAATTTTAGGCAGCCAACTTGCTTCAAGTAGAAGCCCAAGATCAATACAAACAGTGTAAGAACGAGTTCTGACAAAACCTTTCATTACACGTTTGGTTTATGTCCTAGTATTTCAGACGTAATACCCTAAATCAGCTTAATATTGTAATCCTCAAGTGTAATCCTCAAGTTTAGCAAGTATTTTAGTACTAAAACTTTTCCTACTCTCTTTAATTCAAGAACATATTTCTATACTTCTAGTACAACTCTGTGTAGTGTAGATTCTTGTACATAACAGGTTTTGTGATTTTAAAGGCCTGCACTACAGAGTTGTGAGTTAAACCTGTCTAATGTTTTAGAAACATTCACAGTTAGTAAAAGATTGTGTTTGTCTGCCTAATGCAAATTTAGACAATGCCTGTATTATTCTAAAAGGTACACACATCTGCTCTAGCTCTTGCTATCATGGTTTAGAAGGAGACAGTAACATGAATGTACATGTCCCACTTTCCCATTAATCCTACCTACTCTCTTATTCTCCCCAGTCATCTTCTCTATATGGACATATAATTTTTAACTTTAGCAAATGCTTTTTCTAGGACTTCAAAAATATTTTAGAAGTCTTGCGTAATTTTAAGATGAAAATAATCATTACATTTCTCCATGCTCATACATCATACTGGTTGATCTTACCGGATATTTCCCAGATGAAATGATTATTAGGAGGAACTCAGCCTTGCTTAAATGGAGATTCAGATGGTTTCTGGGCAGGAAGAACCTCTCTCTCAAAGATACTTCACAGATACAAGATGCAGCTATTTGAGGACATCCTCGAGCAGAAGGAAATAAAGGAGGGAAAAGGGAACCTGACGAGGCCTGTGAGGAGGAGAGGCAGTGGCAAGGCAGGAGCTGACACAGTGAGAGGCCCAGAGAAGAGAAAGGTTTTACCCTCACCAGGACCCCAGCAAAATCAATAGTCTCCTCTGACACACAGCTTCTGTTTTCAAGGCACCAGCTGGAGTGACCTCCTTCAAACAGAAAAATGCATCTTGTACGAGGGCACACAAGTGTGTGTTAGTTATGTGTAAATGCCTTTTCTCTTCCTAAAGCAAGGAAAAAATTTCCAGAACTTGAAATTTAAAACAAAGAGAAACTCAGATTGTGTTTCTGGCTCTGAACAGCCTGATCTTAGGTAGGTTACTTTGTTTCTTAGTGCTTTATGTTAGCTAGTTATATAATGGGAAAAACAGTACCTCCCCTAACTTCAAAGGTTATTCTGATTACTTTAAAATAGCATGAAGATGAAAAAGGCAATAATGATAAATAGTAATCCTTAGTTTGCACTTATGCAAAGTCCCTCCAGAGATCTAAGTACTTGATTTCAGATGAAATAGAGACACCGTTTGATGTTCAGCTCTTGCAGCACAAGTGCCAGCCCAGGCATCCCTTGCCTCCTACTCCCAGGTGCTGCTGCAGCCCAGCGGTGCCCGCCAGCTGTGCCGCACAACCGCGGCTCTGCTGAGCTGGGAGCGGGCTACGGACGCCAACGGAGAGACCATGGGAGGGCAGGAAGGGCCATATCTAAGGCAGCATCCCTGCCAAAATAAATATACATCAATCAAGTACAAAGGCTGGCATCAAAGCTATCAATTTGTGTTACAGCTGACTTCACTTGTATAACATGTTCTGTCTGCCCTACAGTAACAAACTTGTTTCAAACAAGGAATAAATATTTCAACACAAATCTGAATAGGTCACGAGGAGACATTTCATAATCCTATGGAAATGACTTGCAAACGATGTTGGAATCTGCATGATTGCTAGATGAATTTCACAAACTGAATAAAACTTACATATTGAATTATATGGCTTCTGTAACTCTTCTACTTTAAATATATTTTCCACGTAATAAAAGCTTTCTTAAATCAATCCCTGAACTGGTCACAGCCCTTAGTATTGGTTTCAGCTGTTTTAATGATGCTGTACAATTAAACTGTAAGTCTAAAACTGGTTCGCAAGACACTTATTTGCACAAATACTGAAGAAATTAGAATGTAAAAAGGAGCCTTTTAAAAAAATGAATATAAAGAAGTCTTCTGTCAATCTAATTTACTCAAATCCCGACCATACCATGAAATCCTATTAAATGAAAGGAAAAAACCTCAAGTCCCACTAAGCAAGTAGAAATCTTTTTTTTGCAAAACAAAAAACCCAAAATTAAATTTGAGAGAGACTCTTTTCTGACAGGTGTTCCTGCTTGAACATATCACAAAATATAAGCAGTCATGGGCAAGGTTTTCAAATGGTTCTGGTTCCCAACTGGTCACCATCAAAGCTTTTCTACACTTGACTGAAGACACTTAAAACACATCTTTTTTTGATGACTTGAAATTTAAGACACCCTCAATCACTAGTATAGATTTAGGAATATGCAACTCTATAAGCTTCATCAAAATGAAAGTGCATAACCAGGACAAAAATGAGGATTTATGATTGCAAATCAACTTCATGCTTTCAGCCTAAACTATGGTTTTGTAGTTGTTTTTTTTTTTTCTCGTTTTCCTTGCTTATTCCTTCCAACAACTCACAGATAATCCCACCAGTTATGCCTCTGAGCAGATATTGTCCTATTATTTTTTTATACAAGATTTCTGGTTCCTATCCTTTAAAAAAGGAAATCCAAGTGTTCTGTGAGTTCCATGATGCTTACACAACACTCTTTCTATTTTCCTTTCTAAACTGCCATTTGCTGAAAGGTTTCAACACCTGGAAAGGTCTGTCAGGAGCCCAGTTCAGTGCAAGAATATATGAAGTTGTCAAGTACTTGACCACATTTCTACCAAACAATCAAAATGTAGCTCCATTACAGTTGGAAGATGATGCCATTTGCAAAAACGTATTGCTTCTCAGAAAAACCTGCACCTACCTGGTAACTGTTTCATTCCATAAGCATCTATAAAGAATGAAAAAGCCTGCCTTCCAATCTCATTTCAAGGACTCTATCATAGCACAGGCTGGCATTGTGCCAATAGCACTTTTGGGAATAAGACATAACCCACTACAATGACTGCAAAGACATTAAGGCAGTGGAAGAAATTCATGTCTTGCTTCTGGCATCAGATGTGCTGGGCTACTCATCAGGTTCAGCTTAAGCACTATAAATGCCTAAAAAGTGAAAATTTCAATTCTTATAGAGGTAGAAAAAATCTAGAAATAACCTCTAAATTTACCTGTTTATGTCCACCTACCAACTCATTCATAAACTCACATTTAAGTGTGCAGGCATAAAATGAACATGTCCTTGATGAACATTCAGATGACACATGATCTCAGCTAATCAAATACTTAGTGCTGTGCCCCCTTGTACAACAGGAAACTTCTTTTCCACAGCAATCATGGCACAGTGACCACACAGTCTTCTTAAATGTAGGACTGGGTTCACTTCCACTCCCTGCTCTGAGTAGTCTACTACAGATTATATTACATACCAGTTTAGTGTAGGATCAAGCTCAGCAGAGTTGGGAGAACCTGTTCAGACTGTTATCTTTAGTACCATATTTCACTTGGTCTATTCTGGAATATCTAGTGTAATCAGGAATCACAATTTATGAGTTTTAGCCCCATTAGCAATATTTAATTAGTACTGTCTTCAGCACAGGTATCTAACACTCCAAGACTATTATGAAAACCTCCCCCCCCACAAAAGGTCTTGATGTTTTCAGTTTTAATTGAAGTAATAAAAACAAAACCACATTGAAAAAAAAAAAGACCCCGCCCAAAGCCCAAACCAACCAACATTTACCTGTAGAAAAAAAGAACAAGTAATGTTAGCACACTTGAGCTATACACTGAAATCTCAAACTTTTTCCTTGAAGCACTCCCTCCCATTGCTCTTACTCACTCACTATTCTCTTAGTGCTGGACAGAAGTCTCCTGTTTAACCCTCCAAAGCTGGGCAGGGCCAGCCTATGCCTGCCTTGGCTCTGTGTCCCTGTGCCAGTCCCAGCAGTGCTGGCAGGGGCTGGGGACAGCACCCCCAGAGTGCCTGGCACAGAGCTGTGCAGTGCTCCTGGGCTGCAGCCTGTACTTATCTCACCCACTCACTCTTCAGCTGCTCCAGAGCTGCCATGAATGGCTCAGCAGCTGCGAGTGAATCACGCAGGGCTCAGCAGCGCCCTGCTCACCCAAACCCACGGCTGGGGGAGCAGGTAACAAGGGCAGGACCAGTCTGCTGACAGTGCTGATAAAGGCAGAGCAACTCAAGTTACTCTTCAGACTCATTAAACAAACTTCTCAAAAAAATAGTTAAAATACTTGCTAAATGTTCATCTATCACTGATTTGTCTGGCTTTCCATGCCTTAATTTGCAGTAAGATTTCACCAAGTTCTCTCTGCTTTCCTGTAGCACTGTTGAGCAGCAGTGTCTGGACCTGCATCCAAAGGAAGAACACTGCTCATGCAATTCACTGTGGCTCAGCATCATCCATTTTGCCTTAGTCACTGCAATTATATCCTCAGAGAGTAGAAATGGAGAAAAACAGGACCACAGTTTGAATATAACCAATTTGTATTTGCTACAGTTTGAACGTCTGCCCTGTCAGGAGTTCATGTTGGTGTGAATGTGGGTATATCTCCATGCTTGGGGGTTATTTTGTCTTTTTTTTTCTACTGGGGAGCAGGGGTGGATTTGGGTTTTGCTTCTTTTTGAAGTTTTTATGTGTGTATTATTTTGGTTTTAGTTTTTTTAAAGAGTAAAACACCCCAGGTCAAAGGAACACATACAAAAAACCTGTGCTTCTGTTTTATAACACTAGCACTAATTTACTGGGGTTTAAAGTTCTAGTTCTCTTTGCATCACTACTTATAGAGCAGGTTAATGCTTTAATAGGAGAAACAGTACTACGACCAAGCAAAAATTATCACAGTGGCTCCATATAGTTGGTTCAGCTGTCTAGAGCACCTATCAGCAGTGTATTCCTTCAGACAGACACATCCAGTTTGTGAACAAATTGATAAGGCAGGCCACTGAATCACAACTCAAAGATGAAATAAGAGAAGAAGAAATATTTTCATTTGGCATAGGAGGGAAAAAATAATTTTCACTGCTCCAGCTCCAACACTTGTATTTCCCATTCTAGCATTATGAAAGTGAGAAGTGTTTTCACACAGGATGCAAGGATACCTTACACCACTGCTCAAACTATATATAGTTTTAAGTTAATATGAATGTCTGAAGCAAGGAATTTTTTGATAGTTTCAGAAAATATTTACAGGCCTGCAAGCAGATTTTAAATGAGCCTCATTCCACCAGTCCAAAGGAAGGCAAAAATCCAGGCCAAAGTCAAATGCCATAATAATATCATTCACATATACTCCAGAAACTTTTAGGAAATAATAATGCCAAGAAACATATATGCAGTATTTTGTACGCTCAACCTTTCAAATAAATGCATAAAACCGTAATGATTATACATTTGAGTCCATCTCACTGGAATCTTTAAAGGAATTTAAAAGAACTAGATCACAAACTCTCACTGCAACTTGATACTAATATCTTAGAAAAAGAAGTCCTTTCCTAGATCTCTCAGAAAATTACAATTCTTTCTATTTCAAAATAAGAGAAAAAAAAGGTAAAGCACAATTAATTTTATTTTTTTTTAAAGCTAAGGTAACATAAAATCTTCACACTTCCCTCTTTCAGTATATTCATTGCCCTTAAAGACTGAATTCCTAACTTCTCTCCCCTAGACACATCTATACAGCAAATGTTTTTCCATTAATTGATTCTGCATGGAACTATACTACACAAATAAAGTGAAATAGGGTGAAACTCAATAATTTACATTTTAAGGCTAATTAATATATTGATTTCTTTTAAATGAAGAAATGTGATACAGGATAAAGCATCTCAGTATCCCAAAAATAAAACACTGATAAACAAACCAGAACTTCTGAGAAAGAAATATATGGACTGTCTAAATAAATCTGATGTTAGGTTTTTTCAAAGATCAATACCTATTCTGCTACTGAAAACACGGAAGCGAAAAAACAACAACAAAAATCCGCAGACCTCTAAGAGCTGTCATGAAAAATCAGATTTATTACAAAATTCAGTCCTAATGAGAATTGCAACAAGGAAAAAAAAAAAAGTCTCTGTTGCTTACAAAAATAGACACAACACTTGGTGTCCCAACTCTAATGCTTATGTATTAGTGTCCATGGCAACACCTCACCATTCATTTTATTTATTAAATAGAAGCCAGCAAAAATAATAATAGTGAATGATATACATCAACAACAGCTGATTCAATATATAAGGAAGGAAGGAACAAAACTGCAGTATGACTAAGAAGAGTAACACCACAAAATACCAAGATAAAATAAAAAGACACAAAGAAATACTCAGTATGGGTATAAAAAAGTAGTTATGGATTGAGGAACTCTATTCTTTATAATTTCATTTAGGTCTCCTTGTAACTTTTTCAGGAACTCACCACACCCTAGTCTGACCTATTAGCCACAGTAAGCTTTCTTCACTGTACAACCAATACAAATGTAAACAAACTTTGGTATAGACTTGAATCCCTGTTTAAATACAATTACATTCACAGGAATCTTCACCAAGATTTTAGTGAATATGCTGCCATCATCGTCCATTTGGACAGCAATAATAGGAGTTATTCCATCTTGAAAATTACAGCTTTGAAAAAACCTGCAATTGGTGTATAATCAGGGGTAACATGACCAGGAGCACAGTGACGTGATGCTTCCTGGGTTGTACTGGCTCCCCTGGACGCTCTGTAAACTCTTATTTTTCAGACATGTGTGTCCTGTTAGCCAGAAAACTAAAAGATCACCTCAGGCAACTTCAAAACAGCCCTGAAATTTCAGTTCTTCAGAAATAATGAAGATATCTATAGCCAGGATGACATATGTCAGGAGCTAGATGCCCAGTTACAAAACTGCACATTCAGAATTCCAGAGTTAGCCACAAGTTCACAATCCAAACACTTGAGGCACTTAGCTGAATTTGCCATTCACTCTTTTAATAAGAAGGACATGATCCTCTCCTTATAAGGAAAACTAACTGAAAACACTGACCCCCAATACCCATCCACATGCAAAGATTTAGTCTGATATGATGAAAAGATGAAGGGAAAGAGACAATCCACAGCTTCTATCACGTGTAGCTCCTAACCCTTTTTATACTCCTGACAGAAGATGGTTCACCAGCACAGTTGTGAAAGAAATGCAATCACACAAAGAAAAGTCTCTTAGTACATATATACAAAGATATATCAAGTTCAGGCTTTGGCTGCAGCACCTGCAAGCCAGATCCAGCCTGGCACAGTGCTGCCTGCAGCCCCTGCTCCCTGGTTTGGGGACAGTGCTGCCATCTCCACTCACAGCCTGCTCAGCACCAGACTCTGCTCTGCAGAGCCACCTGGCAGCTAACCTACATAACTCCAGCTCTTTTGTCTAAAAGTAATCCAACTGTCCTTAGAAACAACATCACAATATTAAAAAAACAAATGCTTTACTTACCTAGAGCTCCTCGAATTGTGCCAGACTGAAAGGTCATTAGCATTTTACCTCCAGTTAGCACCCTCTGTGAAGATACACTGAATGCTATATCATAAGGAGCCAGAAATCAATGTTGAGTAATGTGTTGGATTTTCTGGACCACATTATTTTTCAGATAAAGAAAAAAAAATTATCAAAAAACAGCTCAATAAGGAAACGTAATTAATGGCCAGCTTTGAAGGGCCAACATATTTTAAGTGTCTGTCTGGACTTTCAGTCTCCTGTGAGGCACTGTGCTGTGCTTTAGCTGCAACCCAGGTAAGACTGCAAAGCAGCTGGGTTAACAGGCTAGTCTAGAATAAGTCAAATGCCAAGAATCTTCAGCTTTCTTTATAAATTGTATCAGTTTCAAAACTATGACAGAGAATCAGATTTTTGTCAGCAAACTAGCACATAGGACAGAAACAAGTGAGGTTTACTGAAAATGTCAAAGGAGTAAAAAAATAAAAGACATGAAAGGTTTTCCATGATCTAAACACTGTTCTACACAGATGAGCTTAATAGCACTGAACAGCAAATAACCCAATATTTATAAGTGATCTTCTGTTTTGCACTTAACAGCTCCAGTCCCAAGTCTGCCCCTTACTATGCCAGTAGTCTGAGGACAAAGACTATTACTGTGCTGGGCACAGGGTAGGAATTTATTAGTAGTAGCTGGCAACACCTAGCAGTGCTTTATAACCAAACTTCACAGAGCTCTTGTGCCCTTTAATCTTAACCCCATTCATTGCAAAATTTTTCAAGAAAACCAGAGCAGAGCCATGTTAAAAATCCCGAGGAATGCTCTGTGGGTAACATGGAAGGACAAAGGGGGTTCTGAGAAACAGTGTTCTCAGCAAGCCCAGCAGCTCCAGGCTGCCCAGGGAGATACAACTGCAGGATTTTGAAGCTAATGCCCTGTGTCAGGAGCTGGAGCCACCGAGCAGCCTATGCACAGCCACTTCTGCCATTCCAGCTCACTGCAAGGAGCCTGTAGCATGACAAGACAGGGAAAGGGGGAGATCAACACAGCCAATGTGAAAATAAACATTTGAAAAAGCACAGGGACATAGACAAGCAGAACATCCACAAAACATAAACACTGTTTCCATTTTGCTTGGCAATGACTTCAATGTACACTATCTTGGCTAATTCAATCAGTATACTTTGTTGAGCAGTTACCTAAACAAAATTCACAAGTCTTTAAAGGAGAAATGCTTCCACAGAGGTGTAGTCTCAGCTCCCACTGAAACGTTAAAATTTACAGCACCCAGCCTTAAAATACTTGAGGAATAGTTACTGAAGCCTATTGCCATCAGAAAGCCTGTCAATATATAATGTCACCCAAAAGTGCTCTGATACATGAATCTGCCTTCCAGAAAGCTCCTATCTATTTCTCAGATTATTTTTATTATGTAACAGTGTAGGGTTTGTTTAGAATAATGATGATATTGCAAATATGTATTGCACTGCATATTGCAGCATGGGAATAAAAACAAAGTATAGCACCCTTGTATATTCTCCACTTTGCCTTGAGATGAGGCAAAACAATTCCTTATCTTCTGCCTTTACTATTTACATCCAGCTTTCCACTAATGCATTCTGAAAGAGTATCATTCTTAGGAGCCTTATCTACTTTTACCTTGTATCTATGAGGCATTCACAATAAAGCCCCAATGCACGGTGTCACAAAAGATACCTGCTAATGATGACACTGAATGTATTATACAATGACATAAAAATCTGACACTACTCAGCATTCCCAGTAAATGGAAACAGTATCTTTACTATATTTGCATTACCCAAAGATATTTGCAGATCTTTCAACTCCTGGAAGTGCATAAAACATAAGCAAGTAATTTCCAGCTGAGATGCAAATTAGTGCCTCAGGAACTGCACATGATATAAGATTGTGAATCACTTATTTACAGATATTGGTTAACTTAAAATGCACATTTTCGTTATTACTGAAGGTGGCAAAACCAGTGATTACATTACAAAAAATGTGTGTTTCTTTTCTCAATTTTAGCTCTTAAATGTGAATAAAATAGTTGCTGTGGAATACTAGAAACAAGCACACTACTTCAAGGATGACAAAGATGCAGATCAGACAATTGTATCAAACAAATAAGCTAAAAGTTATGCTCACAGGTACTTGAGGAACTGAAATCTCTAAGGACTCAAGAAAAATACATTTAGCCCTCTGAAACAAAGTGCAAATATAGCTCTAGCACTTCACAAACAAACTACATTGCAACATCAAGATAGAGAAAAAAATCCCACCTTGCATCCAAAAAAAGCCCTTTTTAGATTCCAGTCTATTTTTAAGAGAACTTTATGAAGATCCTTGCTCTCAGCCCTCCAGGTCACAACACACTACTAATTCCTGCAGTTACCCTTCCTATCAACTGTGCTCTTACAGGAGTCTGACAAAGCAATATGGAATGTACTCGTAAAAGGAAAAGAAAAAAAAAAAAAAGTTTGGGTTTTGGGTCGTTGGTGTTTTTGTAAAAATAATATTTGAAATTTTTCTGCTTTTTCAAACAAACATGTTTGCTCTTTTAACATGGTTTTCTGCATTTTGTGGGTTTGGTGCATAGAAGAAATTTAAAAACATTTCCAAAACATTTCAATGTCAGTGCAAGTAAAACATTTCAGTTTCATCTTCCTGATTAAATGTTTCTGCAAGAGAAAAGATTTACACATACAGTTCTCTGCCTAAGGAGGTTCTGCCTTCACAGCTAACATTTCATATGCAAGACTGCAATTTCACATCAAAGCTTTACTTTTAAATTCAGTAAAGATTCAAATTTCATCTCAGGAGACTATGATGTCTTAGAAGTTAAAACAGTAAGTGCTGCTACCAACAATCTTTAAGAGACTCTGCTTCTGATAGATTCAGTTTTAATGGGAAACTGAAGTTACTCAACAAGCATTACCAGTTATCTTGAGAGACTTGCAAAACATTCCACTGGTTCTACAGAAGTTAAGGCTTTCACTTGAATTTCTAAATAACCTTCTATTACAATTGCTTTAATACTGTGCTTCTTGCAATAACTTTCACTTCTATTCTTTCTCTCCTACACTAATCTGTCACACCATCACTTTTCCCTCAGTTGCAACAACACAACATTGCCTTAATTAGCAGACTTTTCAGACATCTTATCACTAAGCATTTGTAGCAGCAATGTGTACCCAGTGTCACAGCCCCCTCACTTAATTAATTTCCTGTAACCAAATAAACAGCAAAAAACACCCCACTAAGCACTAAATTTCAGACAGAAAGGCAACTGAAGGTTCAGGAAAACACACATTCATCAACAGCTGGCTAAAAATCCAAATATTTCATGATGAAGCCAGTATATTAAAGAATAGTTTTAAAAAAGCCCTACATTTCATTTTCCCCCTCTATCAGCTGTTCCACATACAACCTCTTTTAAGAGAGACACATAGTAAGAAATCTCCAGGCACATTCACCTCTATCTCCTTCAGCAGTTCAGCAACTTCATTTTCTACGTAAAGCAACCTCCTCAGAGGCACAGTATCATCCTCTTGCATCAAATGCTTAGCTGTCTCAAAGTAAACTCCTTTTTTAGGAGACTTTTTTTTTTAATTAAGGCCCTTAATTACTGTCTTACTATTTCCTCCCCTGCCTTGTAACATAGTGAGGGTACATCAATGACACAGAATGCCTCATCTCTTCACTGAAGGAAGAGGTGCCTACTGACTCCCAGTCATTTCAAGGGTACAAGTTTGAATCCTCGTGTGGATCACTCCCACCTTCATCTTTTAAAACCTGAGATCTGCCACCTTGCAAAGGTTTGTAATTTCCTCTTTACATCTAAATCGCCTGTAAACAAAAAGAATAACGCACATGAAGGAAAAAGCGTATTTACAGAGTGGTTGTTTAGATTAGGCAGATCAGAAATTAAAGACCAACTTAAACATCAGCTACAAACTTAGCTGATCAGGTGTTGCAACCCAGCTGAAGTTAGTGCATTTCAATTATAAATTAATATCAGATGCTGTTTGCCAGAAAAAGCAGTTCGAGACAACTGAGAGTGAGCAGGGTTACAACTTTCCAAAATTAGCCTGACATGATCTAATTCAGCTTCAGTGGGAGTTAGATTGGGCCACGTGCCCACAGCTACAAGAGTCTAACTGCTGCCTCTCAAAAACAATAGTGAAATGAAAACTGTCTCATTACGACCATAATTAACCTGTCCCAGCCACATACATTAGTAATTACTTCTCATTTTTTTTAAGGGTAGCTTTTGTCAAAGTTTCCTCACAATTCTGTGAGCAGCTCAAGACAGACTTTTACATGTTTATTTTATATACACAGCAAGAAGGCTGGCAAAGAGAGGCAAGAATGTAACACTGGGAAGATAAGCCTGGTATCAGTGAAGAATAACTTCCTTGACTGTGGAGGTGATCTCTTTCTATCCACAACCCAGTGCTCTTATTCAACAGAGGTTTCCTAAATCCTCCAAAAATTGCAGCCACCATTTGCTGCTACGAGATGAAAACCCTATATAATTTTCAACCACATGTACCAGTAACTGCTCAATTGTTGCTGCCAGGCATTTTTTCCATATATCACACAAATACATCACCTGTCATAGAAAAATACATTCTTAGCTCTCAGTTGCTGCTACATTAATTTATTTGCAGCACCAGGAAGCAGCCTTGAGGGAAAAAAATAATTAAAAATTGCTCTTTCATCTTGATGTTGTTTTAACGTGAATGTTTCATTACAGCAATATATCTATGACCAACAAGGGAGAGCATTTAAGTCTTTAGCTACTTAATTTCTATTTAACTGGCTATTATGAATGATGGAGGAACTAATGAATTTGTCTTCAAAACAGTCACAGAATTTAGGAAGCATTCTCTAGTCATAACAAGCAATTTAGCAAGTCAAACTAAATATTTGACAAAGCCAACAAAGTAAATACATCTCAAAACACTGATCCAGAAAGTCATAGTTGGCCCTTTTTAGATAAGGGTTAAGGGGCAGATGAGCATACTGGCTGAAGTTAAGATGGAGTGGTTTTGGTCAATTTGTTGTGAAAATATAAGATAGAAGAACAGCAAATCTATCCATGAATGATTTATCGCAGAAGAAGGAAGTATCTTGCCCCAAAAGTGCAAGTTAAAGATAGAGGATGAGTGGTTGTTTCTGAACTTCAGCATTTGAGTAGCTCCAAACTCCACAGGCAAATCTGGAAATCAGAAATAAACTCCATTCTCCAACCACTACTTCTCCTGGCATCAGGAAACAGCTATCTTAATCTCTGCCTTTTTAATACCTCCAGACTGTGGGTTTTAGACTATCACCCATCCTCCTACAGCATTTGCAAAATTCTAGCTGGAGGGATTAGCAACCAACAGCTACTCAAATCTGCCTGGATTATCTTTAAGATAGAAAAGATGAATATTATGACTACTCAGATGTATGATTATTTTAAATTACCAGCTGCACATTAAGAAGCAGTAAGGATTACATTTCAGGCTTCAAGAACCTGTTTGTCCTCAATCTTATTTTTCATTTTTATAAAAATTTTGTTACAAGACAGGTTGGATTACATGTGTTTACACCCTAATCAAATATGAATTAAAAAAAAAGGCAAGCTGTCCTGTTCACATATACAGTTGTGAGATAAATGTTCTGACATCCTAAGAACACACTGACATTATCTTTAATATTACACTTTATTTTTCTAATTGCTATACGTAATGACAGTGATAATTTGATATATCTAACATGTATTAAGATCTTAATTTTGTCTTCTTGAAATATTTATAGTCTAGCTGTATCTTTCAACACACCACAGTTAAGTATCACAGAAAAATTGCAACCAAAAGATTGTATAAAGTAATTGTCTTATTTCTCTATTATTTTTCTGGATGGATTTAGCTCAAGCGCCTAACAGTATTCTGCTGTTTCCACAGATCCTTCATATAGCTGCAAGGAAACACCTCTAAAAGAACAACTGCAACTTTCCTTAAAAATTAAGCTTTAAATTGATTAGGGTCATCAGGCTCCATTAGTTTTTAAACTACAGTTGAATTTCTACTTGTCATTCCTGGAACATTTTATTCTGTGTGATTTTACTGGAAATGAGAAGAAAAACATTTACAAATCCTTAAGTTCACTGTTGGCTGAATTCATCAGGCTTCCCATAATTGTACACTAAGTCACCTCCACTTGGAAATTTCCAGGACCATAAGTACAGTTCTAGGAGGTCCCGTACCTTACTTTGGCCCATTCATGAACTATTTATCAAAAATACAGATGAAAAATAGTGCTCTTACTGTTCACAGGTTATAGTGAAATAACCTTCTGCAGAAGATTTCCCATGTGACTGGGACCTGTTCAATCTAATAATCTAAAAGGTATGGTAACACAGATTGCCACAGCCTAACCTGCAGCTAACCTGGCTTAGGTCTTTACAGCATTCTGTCAACTATAACAGAAAAGCTGGAAGAGGGCCCAAGGAAAGTATCCAGCAGCTTCCCAAAATTCAAAAATTCCAACAAAGCTTCCCACCTTGCCAAAGCAAGAATTCTGTACTTAACATGCCAAAATATAATCTTACAGCACCAAAATGGGTTGTGCAAGGAGCTGAGGGACCGCGGACACTCCAGCACTCAGAATGGAGGTCAGAAACACTGCAGGGGTCTGGGTGCTGCAGCCTCCCCTGCAGCTTTCTCAAGTGTCCTGTACCCACACAGTGCTACCAGAGTGCTGGACAGCCAGGAGCAGCCCCATCTCTGTCGGATGCAGCAACGGTAGAGCTTTACAAATAAAACACCAGAGTGGCAAACGAGGCCATCCCTGCTGCTGGAATGGCCCATCTCCATCTCTTAACCCAGTCAAAGCAGACAGACAACTGTGCTCCCAAGCAACCTACTTTGCTTGTGCTTATGCCTAAAGCCAAATTTGCCTATTATGAAAATGGAAGGTGACACAATAACACAGAACAGTTTGAGTCAGTAGAAATGTACGCTGCAGCACTCAATTACAGCTGGGTGAATTAAGGACTGTGTTACAGATTTAATTTACACACACACACACACATACACACACACTTTGCAAGTCAAGATGGATCTTTCGGTATCAAAAATTCCATTTAAAATTATTTGAAGATCTTATTGCTCAACAACTGAATTAATTCAGCTCGTAATTTTTATCCTTTGAGAAGAACAAACACAAGTCATTTTGTAAGAACCTGGTTTTCCTGTTTTGGGGGTACAGAAAGGGGCAAGGAATTACCTTTACACCTTGTTTTCCTCCTGTCTAATTTCCCTGCACAACACTAAGTCCAGTCACATTTGGGGAGCCCAGCCTGATGACTCTTACCAAAGTCAAGCAGAGTCTGTTCTGCACTGCACAGTGACACTGATTCCAAATGGTGATTGTTTACTGCTTCTGCAAACAGTACTGTCAACCAAAAGGCAGCAGGTTTTATCAATTTTCTTTACCCATTCATATTGCACACACTTTCCAAGTTAAAGACTGCTGGTTTTTTAGCATGCCAAACCCTCATTTTGATCCAACTTTCTTACAAATACTAGCTCCTACAGCCATTTTTGAAAGCACCAGTGATAAGTATCTTCACTCTGAAGTAAATTCAAATACTATCGTTCCTAAACACAAACTATTATTTCTGCATTCTACAGCTGTAAATGCTATCCAGTTATACACCTTCATTTCACAAAATACTTTCCACGGATCAAAAACTCTTGACATACAGAACAGTTGTGCCTCCATTTACAGACCTAACTTCATTCAACTTCCCTTTCACAATTCTTACTTAGTAAAGTCTATCCAAATGTTTAGATTAGGCGACTAACTCAGCTTCTTTACAGATTCTTATCTTTTGGGACACAGCCTAACAGTGTGCCTGCTAGTTATGATCTTGCTTCTGTCATACCAGGGGTCTGATCCCTTGATTTGGATCTGTACTTTAGGCTGATTTTATAATAACTAACTGTACAGAAAATTACATTGCTCAAACTAGTATTTCTTTGAACATTACATCAAAGTTAGCCCTTACCAGAGACATGCAAAAGAAAGAAGTCAGATTTCAGAGATTGTTGGAGAGAACTTCAGCAGACTGATACAAGACTGGTTCTACCACTCAAAACTACCTGGGATTCATGACTGAAGAGACAGGCCAAACTTTCCAAAGGTACCGTGGTGTTAATGAAACCACTGGCCTGTTCTCAACAGAAGTCATGCAGCTTCTGAATACCTCCACAGGCTTCCGAGGTTGGGCATCCAAATATCAAAACATACAAGATTAGAGATAATTTTGAAAAATATAATCTGCATTCAACAGTTGCCTATACAAACAATCCTCTTGTAAGCATTCAGCTCATTCTTTGTGGAGCAACGTGGCATATGAGTGTGACAAACTTCCTAAGGGAAAGCTCTGTTCTTTTGCCATCTGTGTGACACAGGTTTCACATTTAACAGTACCACAATGAAAGGCTCCTTCTCTAAAATCTTTAGACCATGAAATGACAGAGACACAAACATCTGACTTACTGTAAGGTGTTGTATCGGTAGGGTCAGGAGGTGGGAAGTTTTCTGTGAAGTTGACATTACACAAGTCTGTACTACAGCAGCAGAAGCGATACGTTCCATTCTGAATCAAGGAAGGGGTGGTTGTAACTATACACTCTTCAAAGTGACACTCCTGTGGGTCTCCTATATGAGACCAGCAACCTGTCAAAAGAAGCAAATGACAGGTTTGGGTTTAAGTCAGCGTAAAATTAGTTCTACTGACTGGATAAACACGCCTACAGAAATCCATACATTACCTAATCAAACATTACAGAGTGGGGTGAAAACAGTTATCATAATTTGTTTGTCTGAATTTACCACCTTTTAAACAAAAACCTGAAGAATTTTTTTTAGAACTCCCCATAGCCAAGGAGAAGAAAATGTGGACAGGGATGAAGGTCAATGTCAGAGGTGTCCAGCTGTTGCCTTAATATGATTAATATGAAAACCTGAATTTCTGAGCCTTCTAAGCAGAAGTATGCCATTCCTCATCTCTCTAATACCAGACCAGATGACCACTCTCTGGTCCACAGTCTCTCTCTGGAATTGTGACCTAGTCCCTTCCTTAGGCCACAAGACTACATCGACACCTCGGTGCTTCTTGCATAATTTTCAAAATTCTGCCTTTCCTCATTGTCAGCATCACAGGACTTTTCTACAGGATCACAACTTATTGCCTGGTTAATACCAGGCCCTTTGTCCCTGCAGCAAATGTTCATTCCCAAGTATGGTCAACAGCAATTAAATGTCATTTATCCACAAATACCTGGAAGGGAAAGAGGCATTAGTGGGGCAGAGGTGAGCAGTCAGGCTGCTCCCTTCAGCAGATTGCCAGATCAAACAGGAATCGTGGACTACAACTCCACAGGCTATTTGTAAATACCAGCTGCATTTTCATTCAGCCTTATACTACATTAACTTGCATCCAAGTGAAAAAGAGCAGAGTCCCTGAGAATGGTAATCAAAACATGTCTCCAGAAACATCAAAGCCCTTTGGCCCTCCTACCTTCATTCTCCCACAGAACGGCAGTGAATTACAGTACTGATATGTGAATTATAGCGGCAATTTCCTTAGTAAACAAATATCCAATCAATATGAATATACACTTTTTATTTAATAAGACACTTGCTATTAAATTTATCATTACACCAATACATATACTGAAATTCAAGAAAGTCATCTTCCTCTGGATCTCCTAAGTAACAAGAACTTTGAATAATTTTTTTTCAGCTGTGAATTGATGTCTTTGGTCTCTTTTAAAAGTCATTCATTTCAAACAACCTTTCTGTTCACACTTAAAATTGTTAAATGGGAAGTTTAAAATTATGCATTTGTACAATTTGCAAGAAGCCTAGTTTTGCAGCTGTGCAGCTTTGTATCAGCTGGCTAGATCAGAAAGAAGTGAAGTAACAAAACTACTGCACTAAAACCGAACTGTTACATACCTTGTTTTACAAGATGTATGTCTCCTTCTCGTGTTTTTTCCCAAAGTCCATAGCAGGTACTACCTTTCATGCACAAAATTGTGCCATTCTCCTGGGAGATTCGGCTCTCACTGATTCCATGGTCCTGCTGATACGGGTCTTTAAATGCACACAGCCGCTCCTCGCTCTGTGTAGCTTTAGCCAAAGAAAGAAAAATAATATTTGTCAGTGATTCTATGCATAAAATATTAACTTTAATAAAAAAGATGATTAAGCTCTTCTGAAAAGATACATTTAAAACAAGCTAGTTGTGTAACTACAAGGCAATTAGATACTACTCTTCAGAAGTACAGCTCATAAAACAGCCAATCACAGCAAGAATTTGTACTACATATTTCAACAACTAGATTTCATCCAGTTCTTTAACTCCCATCAAAGTATTGGCAGCAAAAAGATGCAAGATGAAGTAGATTGGTCTTCTGAGAAAAACAGATTTTGAACTTAGAGTAAAATTACACCGTATGTAATTGTAAATTATTAAAGGTACTGTATAAAATATCTCCTCACAGATGGCTTATTTCTTTGATCATTCTGCAGCACTGGCCCCAAAGAAGCCATGTTTCAGCAAAGCAGACTTAGTGCAAAAACACTGCTTCATTTTGTCACCAGCGTGGGTGATTGGGTAAAAAACTGAAAAACCAAGAGACTTCGATACATGTGTCTCACTTTTAAGGCTGTTACTGTTCATTAGGAGTCAAAAATTTGTAATTCTTTTATGCTGAGATAGCCATAAATTGCTGCACTATTCAGGCCAGCATTCTGTCAGTATTCCCCAGTTTATTGTTTGGCAGCACAAAAATAACTAAATTTTGTGCACTAAAATAGCATAACTTAGCTGATTTTTCTACTGGTCTGGTAGAGAGCACATGTGATCAATTGAGCTTCATGTCACCTCAGTGGGGGCAAAACTCTCAGCAGAAGAGACAGGAACTTCTTAAGCCAGTGTAATTCAATCACTTGCAGCTCCCCACTCCATGAACCTGGCTGGCAGTCCACGCTGCTCGCCCACCTCTCTGAACTCTGGTCAGTGCACTATTAACACTTACAGCTGGTACTACAGTTCTACAGTGATAAATGCCTTATGAAGCAGTGACTTACTTGATATTCAGAAAGCCAGTCACCTAAATTTCATATCCAACTTTTTTTAAAATCTCTCTGAGCAGAGTTAGTCAAGTTACTGAGTACAAAAAGGTCACACATTAACAGCCAGCACATGCTGCCTGCAGCAGAGCTTGCCAGTTGCACGCTGTAGTTTTATTCTCAGAACAGCTGAGTATGCCAGGCGTGAAGCATCTGTCCTGCATTCTCTGCCCCATGACAAGGGACTGGCCAAGAAACAACATAAGAAAGGTCAGGACCCCACTGCCATAAGGGAACTGGATCTGACCAACTTTTTGAAAATTCAAAGAAGAAAAAACTATCACAGAATTACAATTTTCAAGACACAACGGGACATAAGTATACAGCCTTGTGAAATAGGACATATTTGCTCTGAGGGACAGTAGCAAGGTTTTAAAACCTGTTGCCATGATAGCTGAGTGGGGCTAAGGCCATCCAAGATCTGCTTGTTTACAAAATGCTCAAATTGCTGCAAGATAAGCCCTTTCACAACTTTCCTTTGTGAAAAATTAAAAGAACAGAATTTATGAAACAGCCAAACAAATCTGGTTTCCTTATTTTAAAAGAACAGTAATTCCAGGAAAGTCCACTTATTAATACCTCAGTATGTTTAAAAAAAAATCTCCACACCCATGAACTAATACAAGAAGAAAAAAGACCAAAACAAACCAACAACTTTTGAGTTTGCCTTGGAGTCAGAAAAAAAATAATGACATGTATCATGTCTGTGCTCCACTGACTGAGACAGCTTTAATTGCTTACTTTCCAGGTCTCTTAATCTTTCCATAAAACTCCTAGGATCAATGTTGATAGGTAAGAATACGAGAGGATATTCAAAATAAGAGAAGTTGTTAAGAGTCATGCTAGATGCTGTCCAACCATATACGTACTACAAAAAATAAAAGTAACTACCAAAGTCTTTTCTGATTTAAAACTTCATTGCCCTATAAGAATACCTGCAGAGGGGAGGATGGGGCAAGCATGAGAAAATACAACACAGAGCTAGCAACCTGAGTGTCTATCAATTTTCTTGTAAAGTAATAAAAATACGAGTTAACTTGACACAATTTAATGTCAGATGATCTCAGTGGGAAACTTTTCCAACAAAAAATAAAAGTTACTCATTCAACAACTAGAGTTTTCATGCTGATCAGTGCACATTCCTGTTTCGATTATAACATGGAGAAGCATGGCCCCTGTGGGAGTAGTACCCACTGCAATACTCTGCTGACCCCTGCCCCTTCCCTGATGGCACAGAACATCTGGAGAACAGGGACATAGAACAAAAGCGACTTTATTTTTCTCTATGGCCTCTGTATGTTCATTGTTGAAGTTGTAATGCCGAAGAAAATTGGGTAGGGCAATGTACAGAAACCATCTTGCAGAACAACAGAATAGATGAGCTGCTTCAGTTACTGCCCATGATTTCAGTACATTACTGCTCTGGGATTTCTTTCTTCCAGGCAGTGGAAACTAGTCAGATTTAAAAACTTTTAGTACTGGAATAATTCAAAATCAGGCCTTGAAAGCAGCCTCTAGCCTAGGTAAGTATGCTTGTACGCCTTAAACCATGCCCAAAAGAAGTACTACAAAACAGTGCTACAAAAACCACATGGGAAAGTGCCGGAGTGCCTCAAAAAGTTGACCTATTCCAACAGAAATCTTACTTCTGAAGATAAAATACCGCTGCTCATTTGGATTCCCACATGGATGATGTTATTTGTCAGCTTTCAGAAATCATGGGAGCCAACAGGTATGCAGGGTGCATTCAGAACAGAAACATCTCCCTGTCCCTTGGGAGCTGTGCACCGGCAGTGTTCGAGGGCAGCCACTAACTCTCTGTAGCAGCTTTGCTGGAAACAATTCCAAAGCTGCTTGGAATCTCCATGCTTGGAGATACTCGAAAACCATCTAGATATGGTCAAAGGCAGCTGCCTCCAGGTGACCCAGCCTCAGCAAGCAGTTGGACATGATGACCTTCAGAGGTCCCTCTCAACCTCAACCATTCTGCAATTCTTGCATGTCTCCAAGTACTCAATGTGCAGCAAACAAGACACAAAAATTATTTCTCAGCTGGGCTACTTGTTCTTTTTTGTCTCCAAGGTAGGTGAGATGGTAGGGTAAGACTAGAACTACCGGATTCTCTTGTTTGTCTTCAGTTCAAGCAGATCTAAATAGACCCAAGGAAATACCTCAATGTTAAGATGCTCATTAAACAACAAGAGCAATTAAAATAAATAACTTATCCTATGAAGACTGAGGCTCCTGAACTGCTCTATTTGATACATCTAGTTCATTTGCTACCTGGCAGAAACATGCAGGGCAAACTCCCTGCAGACATGTGTGTTCACCAGATATAAAATGGGAGCCATAAACAGTTCCCCGTTAAGTGCTTTCTTTCTTACAGATTGCATAGACCCAAGATGCACCAGCAGTGCATCCTCAAATCAGCAAAATGCAGAAGCCATTTACAGATCAAACTATGCAGCATATCTGCCCAGACATGAAATGTCCCAGCATATAAAGACAACCAAGACCTAGTTCCAAAGTAAGCGGCAGCATCAGTTTCACAGGACATCTGCTGCATGGCTGAAGGCATCCTTTAAAACTCTGAATTTACCTTTACAAGGCAAATTTCATAGTAAATTCAGTTTGTTCATCTCAAAGAATTCATTAGACATTCAGACCTTTCCTAATTAACCCTTGAATGAAATTTCATGAGAGATTTTTAAATAAATAAATGGCAACTGAATGCCTACATGTCATATACCATGGAAAAATTTTGGGAAATATTTGGAGAAACCGTAGAAGCAACAGATAGGCTGACACTGAAGAGAACAAAAAGTAAAACTTAAACAACAAATCATTAAGTATTTATAAAGAAGTGTCAATTTTTCCATTCCTCTTGTATTTACATACCAGACAAACTATGTCAAAATAATTCAACAGAAATAATAAAATGAACTCAAATTGCTGTTCTCTCATCCTGCAGAGATTTCTAGCAAAGACAAGAGGGAAAGGCATCATTCCCAGAAGTTCTACCAAGGGAAAAAGCAACAAGAGCATGTCAAATCCCTACCATAAACCAGAAAAAACCCCAAACCTCAAAATGAGTTTTGCTGCTCTCCAGCCCATTTTACACCTCTGTGTATACAAAACCACCCTTTATATACAGTTTCAGAAACAAACATGAGTGGCATTTGAATTGAATACGGGTACTCCAAGCAGTCAT
The DNA here is from genome assembly GCA_032173965.1 of Sitta carolinensis. Taxonomy (NCBI): domain Eukaryota; kingdom Metazoa; phylum Chordata; class Aves; order Passeriformes; family Sittidae; genus Sitta; species Sitta carolinensis. Next base: position 26,625,900 of record CM063288.1, read on the forward strand.
CTAAGAAACAGAGAACATTCTCAGCTTTCCTGCTTGGCTGCCACTACCAGTGAGTCTGATCACCACACGCACTTGTAACAGACTTCACTTGAATCAGACTGTGAAAACTTGTCATATTCCAAGAGGAGAATGGGTAAACAGACTACAATAAATTACTTTCCCAGAATCACAAAGGAACTGGGAATTGTCCATCGTTTCCCAGGTCCACCCTGTGGCTCACGCTTACTATCGCAGTGGTCTGGGGGCATAGAATTCATCCTCATACCACAACACAGCCCCAAGGAAGAGGACCAGGGCTTCAGGAATTTCCTTTTGGCATACGGCTCAGGTTTTTATGTGATTTACCATGTTAGAATTAGTCAGTTCTACTGCCAACGAAAATGCTATATAGGTTTTTTCAGTATTTCTTTTCTGTAATCATGATGTTATTTCCAGCTGCTCAGAAACAGAGAACTGATTCGCACTGATAGTGAATTCTGTCTGTTCACTACTTAAACACCCTGAGATGTTTACTATGAGTATTTGCCTTTTTTCCCCACTAACGACATTTCTGAACAGCAAAGATCAGAAGAAAACTTCAAGCCCATCTACTATGTCAGAAATGCTGTATGTGACTAACACACAATTCATCCACACTAGGATGAATTTAAACACATGAATATGTCGCTTTTGTTTTTAATATAGCAATTCTTTCACGATCACTGCATGTTCTAGGACAACGACTACTGAAAACAATGAAAGAGAAATACCAAAAGTTACAGGAATCCAAGACAAATCCTTAGAACATGAGTCATGTTTTCACTAATAGCGTCGGAAGTCACTTCCATTAGTACTTAACTGATGCTTCCTGACCTTGCATCTATTCAAGGCAGTACACGGAATTCACATCAAGTGCAAAGAGAGGGGGAAAGGAACAAAAAAAGATTCCAATATTATTCGAATGCTACTCCATGGTCTAATCATTGGGATTAAAGATAAATAAATAAAACACTTGCCACTTTATGATTAATGACAGGAGAAACATTTTATGACTCAACAATCACAAATAAAAGAATGTGAGAACAGTCTGAAGACAAACCTGCACGCAATCTACAAGAACAGACCTGCTGGCATCACAGACCACACACAGGGGTACCATGCTGTTAATTACACCAATTGCCTTTAAGTCCATATAGGAGAAGACTTAAAAAAAGGGCAAAACCAGAAAAAGGTTTCTGAGCATTTTTTGCCTGTAATGGGATTTCTTTAAATACAGGCCACCACACATTCAACTGGGAATCTCAGTAGGCTGCAACAGATTTTCTTTCCAAAGATCAACGTTTTTTCTGTAACTTGTCCTTTCATCAACTAGTGAGATTTTCATCAGAACAGTCATAGACACAAAACCTGTTTTATTTTGGCAGTGTCAGCTTTCTCTGGAACTCTTTTATTTACACAATAGGAGGAAACATCATTGCCCTCGAGACAAGGTTATGAGATAGTTTGCATTCTGAAGACACAGGCTATTATAAGGAAGGTATACATCAGGAAGCGCCCTCTATCTTTTCAAATGCTGTTAGCTGAAATCTAGTGTGATGTACAGAGAAACAGAATGTTGAAGAAATCATCGCTTAGCAAAAACGTTAATGTTGCTTTTTTAATCTTTTTCTCCTCAGAGGCTTTAATTACAAATATTTCTAAATGTGTATCCACTTATATTAAAATATATCATAAGCAGATGTCTTCTGAAGGAAGTCATGCTTCTCCAGACAGACCACCCTCAATACCAACTTAGAGTGGGAGGAAAAAAAGCAAAAGTACTGGTAATCTTCCACATATTTACACTTCCAGTATTCTGTTTTGTACCATGTTCGACCAAGTGAACAGTAGGGCTCTGCACTAACTGGTCAAATAAATTGCCTGCCTAGGATTAGGCAGAGAACACGAAAGTCTCAACCAAGCTGAAACAGCCTGGAGACTTTCTGAGCAGGAGGTCAGGAGCAGCACAGTGCAACACAAAACCAGGGAATGTTTGGTCAGGCAGGCTGCACAGCCTATTGCTTTACAGCAAACTTCCATATCAGAAGTCCTCCAGAGAGGCTCCAAAACACTACTACCAGACTAATATTTTAAAGACATGAAAAAGAAATCATGGAAATTTGCACAAGAGAATCCAGCAGAACTTCTAGGAAGGAGACAAGAAAGTAAAGAAAAATGCTTCATAAATTTACATCTGTGGTAAATGTACATATTTTCCAGGGCATAAAATGTACCTCAAGATAGACTGTAAAATATATTTTGACAATAAACCCTTTACAGTTTATATTCAGTGTTAAAATTGGGAATAATCTGTTCACAGTACTGCATGTCCTTAGCCTTCATTCATGAAAATTATTTTGGTTTTGTCTGCTTTTGCTGACTAACATCACAGTTTCAAATGCTGGCAATTACACAGAGCCAGGCTTTGATTGAGAACTAGTGCCAAAACTAAAATGAACGCTCATACTGATACCCATTTCAAAGTGACTGACTGCACATGCAGATGACAAAATAACTTATGTTCACTACAAGGTCCTTTGCCCTCAAAACAGACTAGAAAATTCAAGTGTCTTTTTTCTGTACATGGGTATACATGGGTTTTCCTTCTCCTCAATCTAGCCTTCAAGCAAGCAAGTAGATTTGAAATCTGTTTTCTTTCCTTGCTTGCTTTCTAACACAGTATTGTGGGCTGATCAAGACTACCAGCAGCAATGGAGACACCAGTGGAGCCTTTTCCTGTTGAGGTTTTTTTAACAGTCCTTGGGTATCTTGGTGTTTCAGCTTCATTCTGAAGAATCAGTGGTCTGCTAGCACTAAATAAATGCAACAGAGCCAGATCATGTGGCAGCTGTATCGAGTCATGCTGTGCAAAAGGTTCACATTTTGCTTTCCACTCAGGCCCTGCTGTCTCAGACTGCTTTGGTACATAGTCCATGGCTTCCTCTGGGACCAGCTGACCCCCCCTGGCACAACCTTGCTGGCTCCTGGCTACCAACACTTGCTCCCCCTTGCAGCCTTACATTAGTATTATATACCTCTGACCAGATGCATCCACCATACAAAGAATTTCATTAATTGAATTAATGTAAACAGCAATGTATGGAGAGGACAAAAAGTAAATTGTCATTTCAAATTCTGTACTGAAGGCCTTGTTCTCCTTTTACCCAAATTTACTCTCAAAGGAAGTGTTGCCTTAAAAGAACTCAGCTTATGCAAGAGAAGCCACGCAGCAAAGAACCAGGATGGCAGAGATTTATTGCTAGCAGCTGACAAATTATGTAGTTCCCAAATGCTGCCAGATTTTATGAAAAAATACCTGAGTTTACTGCCAATAAACCATGTCACTGCCTTATTTCTACAACTTTCTAAATGTTTCTGAGGACCACCAGACCACCTTGCTGTGCAAACTTCATGCATACCAGACATTACCACAGATGCAAAATTTTATCCATCTAGTAAGCACACAAGACATGGCGGCAAGAAAGCTAGCAACACCTGTGTTTTGGGTCAAAATTCAAGAATGTCAAGGGAATTTGAACAGTTAATACAGCTTTACATCAAGAAGCTGAACATTTTTTAGCTGATATGGGAAGAGATTCGAGCTGAATCTGTAATGAGGATATTGACTCAGCCGGGGTCAGAGAAGGACAAACTGCAGAACTAAACCCAAGTGTCCTGAAGTCTCAAATACAGCCAAAACAAGTTGACCTTTGACTACTTGGGCCACTAATCAGAGCTTCCCCTACCTTACAATATCTCCTCCATGATTATACAACAAGAAAAAGGATCTACCTTTCACAGTGATTCAGCATTTTCCTTGACACTGTTGCATAGCTGTGTTCAGCAGGTACACACTTAGGACATTTGTTTCTATTGTATAAGTCTGTCTAGTTCAGCAGGTTTCTTCCTTGCATCTTTTCTCCCCTTCTGCTAAACTCCCATTGATTTTTAACAAGACAGAATTAAAACAAAAGACATGTAACAAGAAGGTAGTGAAAAAATGTTATCGACCTGACCAATACGAAATTCCTAAATATATCACCTGCTAGCTGTGAAAATAGCCCTCTGGTATGGTAAAAAACCAAAAAATGTCTTAGTTCGGTGATTACACAGAACTGACGACATTTTATCACACAACTTGGCACTTAAGAAACAGAGACCGCAGCAGGTTTCTTGGTGTTGTAAAAACAGTAAAATGTCATGGCATTTTAGCATTCACTTCATTAAGCTTTAAAATACTCGACTTTGTCATCAGACTTCAACTTGGATCCATTTCCAAAAACTTTTCATTTCATATTAAAGCAAAATCCAATCAGTGTGTTCTATACGGAAACACAAGGGTCCAAGCATTCAAAAAGTCTTCTGAAAAAGCTGTTAAGCTCAAATACTCAAAAGTAGAAGCAAATTAGCATAAAAAGTATTAAACCATTAAATACCAAAGAAGTGTCAAATCATAGAATATGTTTAACACCCACTTAAGGGAGAATCTAATCTACTAATCTAAATGCATTAGCAGAGGACAAAGCATAAAAAAATTTCCCTCAACTCCAAATGCTTGTCTTATTTCAAAAAAACCTCAGAGTTTCCATGAAATTAATAAAGTTGAAAATGTTGATTTTCTGTGAGGCAGAAAGCATCCTTGTGGCTTCAAATCACATTGACTGGTTTGCACTGTCTTGTCTGAAGATGAAATGATTTTTGCTTATTTTACTACACCATAAGCAAACAGGAATTCCAGTCTTTACACATAGTGAAATAACCTCAGAGAGAATCTACTCACAGACTCACAATGTAAAGCAAAAAAAAAATTTCAATGAAAAGTATTTTGCAAGCCAGTTTTCAGCATACCTTCCACTTTATTTAAGAATTAGTCCAACATGCACTAAAGGTCATTTAAACCCAGATTTCTGGAAAATCACAGAGAAGGGAGTAACTGGCCTTCACTGACTTGGCAGGATTTTAGACATCCAACTTCTCAAGGTCTGTTGAAAAAACCCCAGTCTACATTTAATCTGAAAGAGTGACTAAATTACAGGACTTAAAGAAGTCTAACATTGTTCCAATTTTTTTATATAGTTTTACTTCCTAAATGACTCTGTCTCCATTCAAAGAAAAAATAAGTAAGTTCATGTTACTGTTTAGCAATTATGTCAGAATAGACATTGCCACAGCCTTAGTCACACATAATCTTTTCCAGTGGCTAGTGTCTATTCATGGAACTGAAAAAGCCTGAATTCTTTATCTTTGCCCTAGACTAGAGTTCAGAGATTTTTTTTCTGGGTATGAGCGTCTGGCTTTTGTTTATCTGGGCTGTCAAAGTAAAGTATCTGCATGGAATAACACAGGAAACTCTGCAGCAAAAGCAACAGAAAAGCAAACTAATGATGTGGTATTTATCCCCCAAACTCAGATATAACAGACTTCCCACAGCAAAATTGCTTATTTCAGTCTGCTTTACATTGCCTCTGAAAAATATCTGCTACTTGGTAATCCCCTAACACATGTAATGTACTCACTTTTCTGCATAGCAGGGATGCCATTTCTACTGTAGGTATTACTGAAACACTTTCTGGAGAACTTTTCAATACCTTAAATCTGGGAAAAGACAGAACTCATACAGCCTGTCTCTTACAGCGTATTACAAAAATTTTTCCTATAAACGTTTTCTTACACTATTGTGGATATGCTGAAACATTTGAAAACTGGCAAACATTGTTCAACCTGAAGCTACAAGGAAATTAAACTCCAGAATCATAATCATATTTTGCCTTCAGACAGAAGCATAATCTATTTGGCTTTGGAATCTTAAACCCCGAAGAAAATGACAAGAGCAGCAAAAGGCAGAAACTAGCTTCTACCCCGACATGCTTCAAGAGGGTTTGACGCTTCTCACCTTTCCAGAATTCCTCAGAGAATATATGTCTAAGTTCAAAAACATCTCAAGTCTTTTTCTTCAAGACATTTATTAGCATGCCACAGAATACCCCACAAACCATTGTTATCTTGAGTCAAGAGCATGGTCAACACGACGAGTTCCCCAGGCACCTCAATGCAGCCAGCGCGAGGTGAAGGCCAGCTCCTGCAGAGGGACACACTATCAAGGACCTGTAAGAGATTGTGGGCTGCTACAGGAACTCAGGACTTACTTCAAACACTCCTACTTTGTGTTCCTTAGAGCAGGAATGAAAAGAATTGTCAGCTAAAGGTATTTATGGTCTTTGTTGAACTGGTCAAAACCAGAAAATATTGACTTTGGCTTCTGTTAGACTTCAAGGTTATCAGCCCATTGAACAGAGATCACTGTTCGTATATTTCTTGATGTTACAGTGCCTAAATTGTTAGAAATTTATGGGCACAGCACTGAACTATTTAAAATAAGCTCATGTATTTTCTTCGTGCATTTATTCTTTCCCATTTAAATCTCTGTTGTACCAAAACCAACTTCACTTTTTAAGAAGGCAACACAGGCAAACTTCTGCAGACTTTGTATAGTCAAAAAAAAAAAAAAAAAAAAAAAAAAATCAGTGTCTAGTCAAGACAAGCTCTTCATTAACTTTGGATTTCTAAACTCACACAGCAGTTAAAAAGGGCATGGTTGGTACATGCAGACAAGCCCAGGTGACTGAACACACTTGTTTCAAGGACTGGCTTTCACGTACTGAAGTACAGTACGTCACACCAAGGAAACAAACTTCTGGGGACAAGGAAACAACAAAAAAAAATTTAAACAGAACAAGATTGTTTTTAATTATCTTTGTTGATGCTAATGTCAGGAAACATGGAAAAGGGCACTCCCAAAATAGACACTCAAGGAAAAGACTGTGAGCAACTTGCTTAACATTTTGTATTGCACACCTGAGGATGATGGCTAGAGCTATGCTCAAAAGACCAACTGAACTCCTCACCCTGTACATACACCTCAAGTAGCACAGGTTAAATCATCTCACGAGACACAGCAAAAGCATGAGCAGAAAACATCAGGCTCTTCAGGTCCCAAGCCAGCCTAATCCACCAACCAGCTGCTGCAGGGGTGAGCACAGAGCCAGCCTGTGCAGGGACTCCCCCACATGCCTCAGCTCTCTACCACAGACATCAACAAGATCAGCATGTCAGTCCAGGAGAGTTGGAACTTTTTCTGATTCAGACCCACTTAAAGGACAGGAAATAAACACAAACAGCATCTTGGCATTTGGGACTAGTAAAGGAAGGAACAACACCAAATCTCATTATGACAATCAAAAAAACCACAACACCATAGAGGATTTACAATGGCAGAATTTACCAGTAAAGAGGTGGTTTCCTCTGTTTTCACTTTTTTGGAAAGACTTTAGTCTTTCAACACTATGAAGTGTTATATACATTTATTACAGGGACATTGAACAAATATTACTTAGTTGATTTGGTGTCTTTTGAAACAAAGCTGCGATCAAACGCTTTGCTAGTTTCTACTGAGAACCTTTTCACTTCTGATTGGAGACACAGTTTAGTGGTGAACACGGAGGTACTGGGTTAATGGTTAGACTTGTTAATCTTAGAGGCCTTTTCCAACCTTAACGATCCCATGATTCTATGAACTGATAAATTTTTCTCTTTAATTTGAACTAGAAACATTAGCAATATAACTTGTGAAAACATTTAAATAGCAGCCTTAAATAAATTCAGATCAGGTTTATTAACTCATGTACTTATTTCCTAGCAAACTGGCACTAATTTATGAAAATAAAGTGTAACACAGAAAAATACTCATGTTTGCACATGCATTATTTAAGTTATGTTTCTTTATAAAAAATGCATGGTTGTACAGAACACTACATATTTTAAGTAATCCATATATACTTACAAAGTAGGTTTTCTATCCTTTTTACCAGATTTGTATAAAGGAAAACTTACTTGCAATCTCTCTGTAAATAAGAGATCCTGATCTGAGCCTGAATTACTTGATAGGGTGATAAGCCAGATAAGGACAATTTCTGGTGATTAAAATACAAATCCTTCCAGTGTTAAGTGAATTTAAGTTCAATATTTTGTTAAGCAGTTTTAGGACAGACATGCTTTTTTTTTTTTTTTTTTCTTTAAACATAAACAGAGCTATCAGAAGAGGGAAAAACCCAGAAAATACACAACTCATAACCTGAATATGTGTTTTACAGTCTTAAGGCAAGATATAATTTATTCTACAATATTCACTAAACACATTTACAGGATCAGACAGGTTTTCAGAATCCCTGAGACAAACTAATACTGCAATCAAAGGATTAGCAAACCAGCTGCCTATGTGCCATTACAGCTGATTATCATAGACTGTAGACAGCTAGCTTACTTGGAAAATGCTTTCAGGAATACTCCATTGTTGCCAGAGAGAATGGTACAGAAGGATAATGTTATAAAAACTTGTTATTTTGTTTAGTATACATAAAAAGAGAACTTATGTATTAGGAATTGCATGAGGTTTTAGAAAACCTTGTTATAAACTACATTTACAGTAAAACCTGACAAAATGAAGAACTGGAGACATACTGAACACTGACATTCAGAGGTAAGGATGCCATGCAGTGAAGGTTTGACTTTTCAGCCTTCTCCCCCAATCTCATTAAAAACTAAACCAATGCCAAAATTCATCTTATCATAAGACCTTATTACCTTATGCATGCTAGAATAAAATCATGGAAAGAGAAAAAAAAAGAACAACTTGGAACTTACAGGCTTATCTTCAAAAAGTCTTCAATTATCTTTTGAGTTTACATGTAGAAAAAAATTGTGAAATAGAAACTTCCAAGAACACTCAATAAAAAACTGTCCTTGTTATTAAAGAGTCCTCCAATAGTTTGTTATGTCCAAATACTTTTCCCTCCCTAAGGCTATGAGAAAGAATTATTGTTCTTAGTGGAGACTCAGCTACTACCAAACAGGAAAGCAGTAGAACTCAGCATATTTAAAAAGATACTGATGTGTTTACAGCATTGTTTACCAAAAAAAAAAAAAAAAAAAAAAAAAAAAAAAAAAAGAAGTGTCTTTAGTTTTCTGCTAACACTAGTAACCAACTTACTTCAACCCTCAGGTAGTTGGTAAAAAAAATAATGTTAGCAGAGTACAACTGTGTATCTCTATCAGAAGTATGGACATAGCATTCTTTTTGCTGCATATGGTTTAATTTGACTAACATTGGCTTTAGTCTATGTAATTTGAAATTATGTATTAAATCCTAAGATTCCTGTACAGGGAGAAAAACAGGATCATCTTGATGACAGTATCTAGCTATTGATATGGCTTCTATATGTCAGAAGAGGAAGCCAAAGTCAGAATTTCACAGCCAGTCAAAAGAGGACAGACTGCCTAGGGGGAACTACAGAAGTATAAATATGCACCAGTTACTCAAAGCACAGCTTTCCAGAAAGCTTTTAGATTAAATAGATTCCTACTTGCTGCTTCTTCGGTTTGTCTTTTCTCCCTCACCTTCTGGGGATTTAAAGGTCTTTGAACATCCTGTGTTGGAGATGAGATGAAACAACAGCCATTCACAGTTTTTAAATGCTCTGTCTGAACAAGGCGGGAGTAGTTAAAGAAAAGCAGCTTACCATAGTTTTATCCTCAGCTTCTTTGTTTACGACATGGTTACTCTCCAGATCTTGCTTGCTGTCTCTATCCCATAATACGAAAAGGTAAACCTCTCAGGTTTGCAGGCTTTTTTCACTCTTACATAAAATCTCTTGAAATCTACCTCCCTATCCATTCATCCAAATAAACACGTTATAAGAAATTTATAACTTGTTTTAAATATAAAGAAGACAAAGACAGTGTGGATGCACATGTCTTTGTCTTCTCTATTTTTAAAAGATGCATTTTCCATTATACCTTTTTTCTAAAATCACAGTTGCCCATCATTGAGGACAATGAGGATGAGAAAACAGGAAATACTTCAGTTGATGTGAGGTTTAATGTTACACAGCCACTGTATTATTTAGGGACCAGAAAACACTGAGAAATTAAAGTGAAGAAGATCCCAACAACGGAATCAGTTGGATGTCACAGAGGAAATATAAAAGGCACTCATGCTCAGCTTCACTAATCCTTTCCCCCCCGGCCTCTTGCCTCTAATTAGGATGTTGTAAGTGCAGTCTGAGAATGCTGGACCATAAGGATGTATGACACAGGAATCAATGCTAAAATAAAAGCAAAATACTGAAAATGTTGGCAGATAAGTAAGTCTCTTCTACCTGAAGAGAACAGAACACAAAACATGAACAAAAAAATCCAGGCCAGGTCATCTTTGTAGAATAATACCAAAGAAAACAGAAAAAAGTCCAACAAAGGAAATGTGCAACTGTTACCATCTGACAGCGAACCAGTGACCACCAGTTACAGAGGAAAAGGAGCATTCCATGGATCAAAAAAAGAGGAATTAATTCAGTCATGTCTGAGCTTTCTCTACCTAATAAGCAGAAAGACACCATTCCCTTCAGCTGACACCTCTTGGTTGAATACAAAGCCAAATAAAGAAGGCAAGGATAAATGTAAATAAAGTTCTAAACAAAAATAATAAGTTTTTCTCAAATATGAAAAACAATTTTGGGGGTATTTTCAACACTACAGAAAAATGTTAACCGGACACAATGATTCTCGAGTTTTGCAAAAATACTAACTTATACCTGAAAATACAGACAAGATAAGTACAAGGAAATTCAGTAATCTCTGAGTAGCTTACTCATAAAATACCATCATTATAATAGTAGTATTTGGACTTTAAGAGCTACTGAAACAGTGAGTGCAGAATCTGTCCCATAACATCTAAAGTTCCAGGTGTGCACCTTTGCACCCCTGAACCAGTAAGGTTCTCTCTTGCTATTCCTCCCCCTGCTGCTTAACCTCGTACCTTACCTTTCAATGCCCCACCACATTCAGTCCCCTACCGATTTTTTTTCAATCTGCTTATCATTTCCGTGCCTGCTCCTCCCCTGATACATTAGATAGCAGTTGCCAGTTTCTCTCTTAAGCACCGCTACACCTTTTCTAGGTCACTCTATACATACAGCACAGTTCCTGTGAGCAGCTGCCAAGTCACCGTCACTCTCACCTAATTTTATCCAAGCTTGTGCAGATATTAAATTCTATCACAATATAAGTCCACAATGAAGAAATTAGTTCCTCTTTTTTAAACCATTAAAAAAGTATCAGCAAAACCCCCCCACTAACAGATTTATTAAGTTGATATGACACATGGCTCCATTGTGACTGTCTTTGGCATACTTCAGCCAGTGACCTGGCCTCTACACTTCAGTATTTTTTGCCCCGAGTCATTTCACTGTGTCTTTATTCTGATTATTAATACACTGAGACAGGATCCAACTCAGGCTTTCATCCAAACACATATCAAAAACATTAAAATAGGAAAGATAAAATCCATTCTGGTTACTATTATGTTGCCTGTTTCCACAAAGTTCTTGTCGAAGTCTCTATTCAGGAGAAGCAATTTGTTCTCTCATTTTATGGGATAACCTATGTAACTCCAGAATGCGAGGGAGGGAAGGTAAGGACATTCCAGAGACTTCTGTGGGCCCTGGTAAACTGACTGGCACAAGCACCCACTGTGGAAGATTCTCCCGGTGACCCCAGGTGAGCCTGCCAGCCAAACCCACAAATTGACCCACAGCAGCTGACACTGATATGCATTCAACAGTGGACAGGCACAGCACTGCACCAAGAATGACAGCAGAGGAGATTTCCCCCACTTTGCTTCTTCCCACACAAAAAGCAGTCCCTTTCTTAACCCTATGTCTGCTCCATCACTGAGAGACACCAGATGCTAAGACGAGAGAAGTTCTTTTTTACAGATTCTGTCCTCCTCTCCCACCCATCATAAAACATTGCTCATTTAAAGTTTCCAGTCAAATTTGACAGAAAAGTAAAGACCTCGTGGATTTCTCCAATAGAGAAAGCAAGCTGGGTAGAAGCAGGGGGCACCAGAACCACTCCAATGGAAAGAAAAGGTGCTTATTAGGCACAAGAGATTTTACAGAAGGAAAGATTACTTTGAAGTGCTTCCTACTTAACCCCAGCAGAGCAGCTCTCAGAGGACCTCTGGCAAACACAGTACTCCCAATTTGACCAAAACTTTTCCCATCATCAGACCTAATCCACATTTCTCAATTCCAAAACTTTTTTAGCATACACATGTAACCATTTACACTTTACTTAAATTGTACTGCAGTTAAGTTCTGGTCAAGTGCCAAATGGCAGTGTTAGAGGTAAATACGATGTCAGGGTGGAAGGTGAGAAACACTGCAGAGGTCTCTCTGCTCCTTCTCAGCAGAGAAAACAGCTTCCCAAGCAAGATCAGTTGCAAGAGAACGGGGAGGAAATGGAAGAAGAGCCACATGCAGTGTCCTGCTGTGTTTTAATCTAAGCTCAACCATACGCTCCTCACAGCAGTGTCTGGTTTTAAAGCATTACAAACAACTGAATCCTATGGGATCTACACACACACACACACACACACCCATCACCTGCTGCTGAAACACACACTAGCATTAATCCTACACTAGCACAAGCAACATCCTAAAAGAATCAAGAATTTTGTCTATTAAAACCCAAAACTTACACTTGGCAGTAGGATGAACAGAGCAGACATTCTTTTCATTTCATACCGTTTACTTGACATGCATAAATTGATTTAAGAGATTCCACTCCAGACACCATTTAAAGCTAAATGAATCTGAGGCTGACAATTTTTATTTTCTTAAGCTTTACTTTTTATACGCATTCAAAGAAAATAAGTATTAAAAAACATCACTGCAAGATCACTATAGCAACTGCAGCTCTTGAAACTTCCTTGATGCAACACACTCAGATTCCAGATGGAACAAAATGCCATGTCTATCTTGCTTTTCTAAGGAGGTTCTCTTTCCTACAAAACCTCCAAAGACTAGCAGGGACATCTGCTGCAGAAGTTGCCTTGCAGAGACCACACAGACTTGGATAAATTCACCTATTTTCACAGTTCTGAGAATAAATAAAGCAATCAATAAATATCTGCACCCAAATGCCTGCAGGAAACGTCACTAGAACAAGAAAAGAGTTATGCAAGGTATTTATGAGTCCCTTTACAACCCAAGGGCTGACCTCATTAAAGTCAGAGGCAGTTTTGCCACATATTTCAGCAGAGCCAAAATTCCACATTTACAAGAGATTTCTCTGGTAGCCCAGCTCTTTGACTCACCATGCTACATCCAGGGTATTTTGTAACATTTCATTACATCTGCTGCAAACCAATTCTGCCTAACTACCTGGATGCAATTCGAAGAAAAGGCTTTGTATCCTTGAATAAAAATCTTGGAAAAGATTAACAGCAATAATAATGTTTTTAAAAAGTATTGTGGTGCCTATAAACAGATCCAGGGTTGTTTTACCGCTAGGAAAAGACAGAAGACTGGAGTAAAGGCACCTTTGGCTTATCCTTTTTATGCCATCCAGGGGTGAATAACAGACAATTGCTTATTTCGTTCACTGGTTCCACTGTTCCACATGGAATTCAAGGTTATGGCCGCAAGAAAAAACCAAAATATTCTTTCAGGTGCCAGTACAAACTATAAGTGCTATTACAATATTCAAGTAAAAATTAGAACACCATCAGAATGTATCAGTTCTCCACTGTATCCTCGTTGCCAAAACCATGTGGAATTAATGAAAATCCTGATAGATTCTCTGGTTTGGCACCTATTCTGAAAAATAATTATCAACACATTTTCCAGGCTCCGGTCTAACCCATTTTTTGAGTTTGCAGAAGTCACCCCTCAGCTGTAACGTGAACTTCTGATATTTATTGCACCGTCCGTGCCAAATGAAGGCCCTGGGCAGGAGTGTGGTGCTGGGAAAGATGAGTAATTCACCACTGCTAAGGGCAGGGACAGATGCCAGCATTTACAGGCTGCTTGCAAGCCACCATTTTCAAATGGCAATATGGTCATGTACTAGTAACATCGTTATGCCCTGGAGATTCAGCCCTTTGTCCTTGGGTTCACATAAATGGAAACAAGTGTTAATACATCAAAGAATACTGTCTGTACTTCTTATCACAAGTTTCTGCTATAGCTGACAGATGGCTCAGTTCTTATGAGTGGAAGAAAAAACATTTCCTAGCAGACACCAAATATTTGTGCTTCCTTGGCACACCTCTCAAAGAATTCAAGAGCAGGAAAATGGGGACAGTATGAATTCTCCTTCTGAAAGGAAAATAAATAATGGAGGGAAATATACAGGTGATGAAATCAATTACTATTGTGCAGGCTGTATTTGAAAAATACTAGACAGAGCACACATCTATACTTCCTTTCTAGAGCCCCAGGCATAACACTCAAAACAACCTCATCTGCCAATTAACTGGAGTCCCTATAAAATCCATCTATTCCTCCATCTATTGAGGAATCTGACAGTCACTAGTGGGGGAAGTACAATAAAAAGCTTTAAGTTACCACTGTCATTTGACAAATATGTAAGTGGTAACTTAAATTCTTTTTCTTCAATTATAACCTTTCATTTTTAAAATCATAAATGAGGGAGTGTCTACAATTTCTGATGGACATCTTATGTATGGAGTCCAAGTCTGAGAAAAAGTTCTAGTATCAGTATCTAACCTGCAAACAAGGATGGTTAACAACCATCAACAGCAAAAACAACTGAAAACATTTCTTAAATGGTTCTCTAAATTCTTAAACCAAATATCTAACCAAAAAATATTTTCTAAATTACATACATGGAGTTTTAGGTACTAAATGCAAACCCAGACATGCAAATTTGATTCCACATTTCTGTCACACTATCAAGGCACAGAAAAACACCACATACACTTGTCTATTTAACTTTAACTAGAGATGGTTCTGTTCATAATTGTTCAGAATCTTTAAAACTTTTTTTTTTTTTTTCTAGCTAAACAAGTTCAGGGAGATCACCTCACACTTGTGCATATTTTGTGGGGAAAAAAGGTAAAACTTCAATGAAATTACTTCCTTTCAACTATCAACTATCTCAGCTACTTCTAAGCACAAAGATGGCATGCAGGATCTATGGCTGTAGAGTTTCCACATCTCAAAATATGGTTCTAAGAATGTGCAGCAATATTTAGACCGTGTCAAGGAGAACTACAACCTTCTAAATTTGCAGATACATCTTTCACATGTGTCTCAAAATATGTCATCGTCAAGTTTAGGGGAGAAAGAAATCAACAACAAATGCTCCTATGAGGATTTTTAAGTTTGTTCTTCACCCATTCTAGCATTACTAAACAAATAAGCTGCAGTGGTGAGTTACACTTTTCCTACACAATATTATCAATAGCTGTGTAATATTCACATAGTAAATGTTCAACTTATCTTTTCCAGCTGGGGGGAAATCTGAATTTTCCATTTGGTCAGCAATATTTCCAATATTTTTAGCTTTGGACAGTGTTGTTTTAAATACCTGCAGAACTGACATTTCTTGCAAAAGAAATGTACAGAAAGTAATAGCCATTGATAGGTCTTCCTCTCTCTGATGCTACATCCCCTAAAAATTAAATGAATGTTTTATGAGAAATTGTAAATCAGCTCCCTCTAGGCTCAAGTACCAACTACATGTCAATACTCGTGGTATCAACTCAGTCCTCACTCTTTACACACACAAGATCTACTAGCAAAAGACAACCACAATGCTGACTTAACATCAGTTTGTGCAATCTTTACAGTAATTCTAAATGCCTGTGAAAAAGCAAGCCAACAAACAAAGGTACATTTTCTTTCAGACAACTTATCTGCATTGTAAAACAAATGTTGGTTTAAAGCTAACTGTAACCATTCAGCAGCACTACCCCTTGCACAGCCCTGCTCCCAGAAAATGATTAACACCACCGTATGGAACAGGCTGCTTCCCTCCTTCATAATCAACCCTGCTAAATTTTCAAACAATATAGGACTATTCAGATCCCCATCCTGGCCTGATTCTTTATATCTCTATTAACTGACCTGCAGCTGTACAAACAGTAGTGTTTCACCAGCATACAGACTCCTTCACTACAATTTATCTCGTTCAATAATGCTTCCTTAAGGTTAAATAAGTCCAATGTCTGAAAAACAGTAACAAATACCTTCAAGACAAACTCCCTCATCTACGAAATGATACATACAGGTCCCAAACAGTAAATTGCACGACAGTCTGTCTACTGCATCTCCACAAAAGGGTTTTGCTGAAATCACAGGTCCTGGGGAGTCTGAGGGGCCATGTGTTAGTTTTATGAATATTCTGACTCATTATCAGATTCCGTTCCCAAAACAGAAAACAGCACTGTATGAGCTTTGGCAGTACAACCATCAACAAAAGCCACCATTTATTTCTTCAGGTTAAGGAGGTTTCCCCAGCTGTGCTAAGAATGCCATCATCTTCCTAAGTAAACTATTAAACTGATGAGGGGACTAATTTCTAAAGAAAAGTCTGGAAAGAGCTGTTTTTTTCAAATTTGCAAAACAAGTCAGCTAACATGAGCAAACAGTGCCTCTCACAGCTGAGAGCCCTGGCTGGCAGCAGGTTGTAACTCATTTTCATGCTTCCCCTGCAATCTTTTTGGGCACTTCTGGGCAAAACAGAAAGACAGAAGAGAGACCTAGACACATCCATGTAACACACATCCAATCCACTGTTAAAAGCAATCCACATTACAATGGCTCAGCTACACTAAATTATCCTGGATTGTCTCTGCACAGACAACTCAGGGCACAGTTTTTCATCTTTAGTTGTTCAAAACATTCAGCAGGGGAGCACTTAAATGAAAAGTTTTTATATTGGTGCTGCTCAGAGCTACTGTGTTTTTTAGAAAGCCTTAAATCTTATCCAGATCAAAATCATAGGTTCGATACAGAAGGAAAAACCTGGCATCAGAGTTGAAAATCCTTCTGTCAGGCAGAACTTCTCAGAACGTGTTCTTTCTTGAGCTCTTACAAGAGATAGTAAGTAACTCTTACTGAGTTCCCTCAGTTACTGAGTATTTCAGAAAAGTTACAAATTACCCGAAGTTTTTATCACACCGATGTAGAGAACGTACTTTTAATGTTAACCAAAAATAGTTTTATGCCTTATAGAAATTATTTTAATCATTTACAATTTAAGACAATGGATTTAAATACATTTTTTAAAAATAATTCACAGATTGCAAAGAATGGGACATGTGAAAACATGATTGTATTTTTCTAAGATAGCAATGTTTACGTCTTTAACACATTATTTCTCTTTTGATTTCGAGTATAGAACGAGAGCAGTACCAAGAGTAGGGGAAAACCTTTGAAGGTCCTGTTACAGCTATTGTGTCTCACTAGCGCCAAGGAAAAAGGCGAGGGACAGAAGGGGCCACATTCAACCTTTACAAGAGCCAGCAGAAGTTACGGCCCGGAGTTTATTTCCAAGAACTCGGCTAACCCCTTCAGCACAATAAAACACAGCAGTTGCCGGGTGAAGCAGTCTTTTCTCTCTCGCCCTCCCTTTCTGGAGTGTCTCTCTGGGCTGGGAGGGAACGCTGAATGCCTGGCTCCGCTCCAAGCTACGCTTAATGAGGCCCGGGCAACTCCCGGCACTGCAGCCGCCTCCGAGCGCCACGAACAGCCCGCAGCGAACAGACAGGACCGCGGGCAAAGCCGCGCCTGGCAGCACGGCTGCTGCTTCCAAAATAAAGACAAACACATTCTAGAATATCGCGCCCGCCGGACTTGAGCTGAGCTAGTCCCATGTCACTGCAACTCTCCTCCATGAAAAGCAGGCGCGAATATCTTGTAACAATTAACAAAGTTTTCATATAGTGCTGTTCAAGTCAGCTCATATTTGATGTAAAAGAAACCTTTAATTTCTAATTTCAATTGCTAGAAACGGAGTTACATATTCAATATTGGAGGGAAAAAAATAAATCACTAGTAGAAAAGTTCTGATTTCTTTTCTAAGCATCATTGATAGGGCAAATAACAACAACAGGACTCCCAAATGCTACAAAGCAGAAGGAGATTCATTCTTTAAAGAAGTATCAACTAAAGAAACACCTCAAAAACACATCAGGAACACCTCTTACTCAATTTGCTCAAAAATATAACACTCGCTCATACTTCCACATTTTTTAAATGTCAGTAATTTTTATGCTTCACGTTGATATTTTAGATTATCTCCTTTTGTGATTGACTACAAGCTTGGTTTAAAACAAAAAAGACCACAATACAACCTAACCATACAACAGAGAGCAGCTTCTCTGTTTCCAGGAGGATTTACATTAAGTTTCAAGTTAAAAAAAAAAAAAAAAAAAATTTAAAAAATAGCCGGAATACAATGAATTGTGCACAGAAAGTGCTGTCTCTTACCCGTTTACGGAGTAGGATTTTCTTGTTTTGCTTAGGGGCTTATTTACTTGGAAAGAAATGTCACTTTTCTCTACAATAATTTGCAAACTTTATTAAAACTGTAATTTATTAAAACTGAGTTTGATTGATTATCACGTTACAGGGTATAACCCAATCCTTGCTAACAAGGCCCAAACCACATCCTTTCAAAAAGATCACTTGTGCAGAGGTCAGACACCCTGAGAGAAACCATACATTGAGATCCTACTTGGCAGCCAAGTTCCATCTGAAAAAGGTACCAACAGCAGTGAACCAACAAAGAATCCTATCTCCTCCGGCTCAATGTCAGCACTACCCAAGCTCAAAACAAACATTTACTCCCATTACCATCTTGTGCTGAGAGCAGTTCTCAACCCTAGCCTTTTGCTTTAAACATAAAAATTACAAACACACTAGAAATACAGAGTATTTAGCAAAGGCATTTTCTCCACAAACCTGACATTACAGACATTCTATTTGAGGTATCTAACAAACACACCAAGTAAATCCTCAGTTAGGACCAGCACCAGCTCTCTCCACCCATGCCAGCCTTGTCGGAATGGAAGAAGCTTTTCCCAAAGGTAACACAGAAGGTTACTGCTTGATCATTTATCACTGAACAGGGAATTAGGAAGAGCAAGAGACTGTACCAAATAAAATATGTGGATGAGCTTTAATGAGCACAAAGTGAGGTTGTAATAAATGCTACAGATAAAACCTAATGCCTCCCCACCGCTGAGAGGAAGAAGGGGTGCAGGTCTCTCCAGCTGACAATGTGACATTGCTTCCTATGAAAGGCGTTTCCTAGCATGTTGCTCAATAAAGCACTTCATTTGGATAATTTTGCTAAGGCGAACCATTTAATTAAATACAGTAGTAACAGCATGCACGGGGTGTGGAAAATACAAGAGCAAACAAAAAGTACAGATAAGGAAGGCTAAAGGCACAAGAGAAAAGATGCTGGAAGACAGCAGGTAAATCCATCTGCCCAAGAGGGGCAAAACACTGGCTGGGTTACCATTGCCATGACAATCCATTCCCCCATTAATCACTAATTATATATCCACTGGTCATAACACTACTATCAACCGAAATGAAAAAACGTTTTTATACCTAAATAATGATTTGGCGTATTAGACATCACATAATTTTAAAATGAATTAGCAATCCCTACAGGGTATTGAAGGAAAGGGTTGCAACTAACACCATCCTCTCATTTTTTAAATTTCAGATTATGAAACACATAGAAATGAATGCCTGCAAAATGCAAAAAATAAGAATTTATACATAAGGTTATTTGAGAAGAGACACTGATTCTGCATAATTAACAGGATGGAAGAGATGGAAATGTTTGCTCTTCTTAACAATATTCGGCAATCTGTAATTTAGCAAGCTGCTATCACGAAAAACCTGTTATTCCATTTATCATTTTCTCACCAAACTGGACTAAAATTTCAGTCTGGGTTCCATTTAAATCTTTGTAACAGTGCAGCTGAACGTAGTTCCATAATCACACCACGGAGTATTTGCTAAGTAGGCTATATTCTGAGAGAGAAGGAGGTGAAAGACCTTTTCCTTTAGATACACTAAAGTAGCCTTTGAATCAGACTGAGGGACAGAGTGAAAAGGCATCAACAATGCCCACATCAGGGTAATGAAGCAGAAAAGCAGCAGGATCAGCAGCAGCAGAGTGAAGGAGCTGCGAGGACACTGGACCTCCCCCACCGCAGGCAGGATGGCACCAGTGCCTACGTGACAACACGGTGACGAAGCACACACATCACAGTAAGGGTGAAGCTTCAGATGAAGGCATTCACCTTCCACGTACCCCCTTCAGGAGGCAGCCATGTGCTTTGGAAAACCACGCTCCTTATTTATTTGTACCACCACCGGTGTGCAGCACAAATCCCCTGTTAAACATCGTGATGCTTAACAATGACGAGACAGGAAAATGCACAAGCTCGGCCTTTCATCATTCTTAATGTACGGGCAAAATGATCAGAAGACCTTTATTTTCAGAATGAGAAAAAAGGTTTTTCCCCATGACCCAATGCCCATCATTTACAAGGATTATCCTGCTGGTTAAAAGGCATTTCAGCAAGCTCACTGCTCAGGGTGTGAAAAGGTTTTAGGGTGTTACATTAGTTTCCCTCCAGCTATTCACTTAGAGCCAGTAAGAGAGTACAGTATTTTTGAAATCCAACACTTACATTGCATATGTTTTTTGGATGATTTCCAATTCTGACCAGTTTCAGATGTCAGACACACAAACATAGAATATTTTCCAGTACACTTTTCTGGTTTCTAAGCAGCAGCCGCTTAAGACTCTCTAAGTCAGAGATTATAGCATGTTGTGTAAAAAAGATACCCTCTAGAAATTTTTCTTCCACAGATATGAAATGAGTATTTCTCCTTTTCATCATCCTGTTCTATCCCGCACATGTGTCAACAGTCTTTAGAAAGAAACCAACTGTATCAAATCACGACTTCCATAGAAAAGCAACGATGGGCTTTATCCAACTAAAATGCAAATATGGATGTTAAGCAATCGAAATTTCAAATGCAATTCAATACCCTTTAATGTCATTAATCAATATTCTTTCCAGGAACGTAATGGCATGAAACAGCTTGCATTAAAAACAGCAACAAAACATTTTGCTAGCAATGACCTCCTTCAATCTTGGTAAGATTGACATCTTTCTCTAGGGTTGCAATAGACAATTATAGCCTTAGAACATGCAAGCTGACATTTAAAATGTTCATAATTGGCTACCAAAACCATTTGTTTACCAGGTCACATAAAAAAATGAATTATTCAATTGTGTAAAAGCCCATTATAAAGTATTACTTTATAAAAATGCAATTAAGCATAAAAAAAAAAAAATCTGACTTTATGCAAACCCAAGCTTTTTATTATGAACACAAGATAAATGTCTTTGTTTGGCTTATCATTCGAGACCAGTATTCAGAAGAACATAAATGTATACTCAACTTTGTCCTTATCATTAAAGATTTGTTAATTTTCTGTTGTATGTGCCCCAAAAAAATATGATTTTGAACCTGGTATTTAGCAAGTTTGCAATGGATCATAAATACAGTGATAAAATCAAAAGGCTTCATGTCCTTCTCTTCTCGCTCATGCTAGAATCTCTAAAAATCATACAGCTGTCTATTATCAAGTATCGGTTCTGCATTTTCTTCAAAAACAACATTACTTTCGTAATATCTCAAGCAATATATACATTGCACTTTGTTCTGCATGTCATGTTTACAGCTTGTCCAAACATGATGCAGAACCCCATAGTAACAGCATGTGTCCATAATGCAGCTATCACTTTACCAAATAATCCAAAACAGAGCAACAGATGAAATGGGAGAAGAAGAAAACCAGTCATAATCAACTCTTCAGTATTAGAAATTCAGAAATATTCAGCATTTGGTATTCAAAAATATTTAAATCATAAATAAGTATTAGCTTACGCAAATTGTACTGATGCTTTATTTAAACAAGTAGCTTTCCAGAACAGCAACCATTATTTTATTTAATATTATAATAATTTAACAATTATTTTATATTATTTTAAAAGACCTCAAATATGATAGAGTAGCAGAGGTAGAAACAGCTCCTCAGAGCTCTGCAAGTTTTCTGTTTCAATGTCTCTCATCTCTTACTATCTCTCCCACTACAGAAGTCTCTCAAAAGCTACCTATATCTACAGTAAAGTTTTTAGACAATAATATCCACATAATTTACGTATCTTTATTATTTACATTTTCTTATTATCTTAAGTAACCAAAGGCTCACAAACTCAGAAAGTTTATAAAGCCTTTACCCTCCTTCTGCCAGGGATTAGCATATTTAAGCATTCTAGGGAGGGCCTCATGAAACAAAAGATAAGGGCTGGGAAGTACCACAAAGAAACGCTTCTCAAGTAGAAATGGGCGCTTTAAAATAAAAAAAAAAAGGAAAAGGAAAAAAAGGAAAAAAACCCAACACTTAAGCATTCACACCACTTGCTATATACCCAGTGACAGAAACAGAGGTTAAAAAAAAATATCACGGCAGAAATTCAAAGGATGGTAGCAAAAGTCGGAGTATCACACACAACCAACTCACAGCTATTCAGTTCCTTTTTCCTTTCAGCAAAGGTCTGCTCCAAAGATCACTAAAAAGCACAATATAGTCAAGCCCCAAAACAAGCCTCCTTCTCCTATAAATCAAATAAACTATCAAAGAGAACAGCAAAAGAAAGTCTCTCTCTCCTCAGGCAAGAAGTTCCCAAAAACATCAACACTTAAGCCAAGATTTTCATTGAGACAATGCAGTTTTAAACTGGTTTATTTGGTTTTTTTACACATCACTAGTGAACTACTAGGTCTCTTGTGCTCCATGGACCAATTGTGGTAAAACAGATTTTCCTCCTAATCGGCTGCTCAATAACTCTAGACAACCCTGTTATTCAGCAATCTAGGAATAATTCTCTCTTTCTCTCCCGGGGCCATTACACTGCCTCCCAACCCAAAGTGAAAGAGGATTAGCACCGTTTTGCCTCTTCTCCTCCCCGACTGCTGCTTCTCTTGAGACAGTGCTGACGCTCATGGAATCGCCCAGAGAACCAGCTCGGAGAGACGCTCTGGGGAAAGAGCAAACTGGGAGCAGGGGCAGCTTAGAGTTGAGAAGCCTGCTCTAGGAAGGCTCTCCCTGGAGCCTTGGGACTGGCAGGGAAGAGAAGGCAAGGCCAGCTGGCTACCAGTGCATACTGGAGGCAGGTGGAAGTCCCCAAAGGTAGTCCCTGACGGGTCAAGGTTCAGACTAAGTTCAGTTGCCACAGAACTGCACCCCAAGCTTCAGTGCTTCCTTCAAAAGTGAACCAGACATCTAGCAAGTCTATAAATGCAAAGAAACCAGTATTTTTGAGCCAATGGTCATATTGCGAAATAGAAATTTGTACTCATCAAATGCTGGCTGGAGGAATGTTAGAAAACCGCCATTGTTATCTGATTGTTTCAGTATTCCACTGTGTGATTCCATCCACACATCCATGAATTAAAACCAAGAACTTCTTCACAGGGAAGTTATTTTTTAAATCATTGACTTGTCACAGCAACTTTATGGGAATTTTACAGAAGTACTGAGTAATTAACAGTACAGAATTGTACAAAGAACAGTAAAATACTAAACCTTTGAGCACTAAATGCCACTGCACCTCATTCTTTGACCTCTGCGGAGCTAAAACGTAACACCATCTACTTCACAGCAACCTATTACCAAGTACATCTACCAGTCGATGAAGAGATTTCAAATTTATTGGTTAAGAAATGAGAAATGCAAAGAATCTGCTACATTACTGATAACACTTGAGGATCGCTTGGTTCAATTTTTCTTTTTTTTATTTGCTTTAATACATTTTTGATAGTCCAGTGAATGGACTTCTGGGTAGTCAATTTCCATATATTTTGATAGAATATGCAATTAGGTTCTCTGAACATCCCTTTAAATAAACTACAGAGAAAACATTCATTATTTCAGTAACTACAAATGATCGATTTCTCTGTCCCAGAGAAATCAGACACCCATACATTCTCTGCATTAAAATTTAATTGGATTATTTACCAGCAATGTGATTTCCTTCCTGAAAACCATTTTATACTCGTCTCTGACAAGCCTTTAGAAACCTCTGGAAGCTAAGCAAAAAGTTGAAAAACTTAGCATAATTATATATTTTAAAACAGAATTTATTTTTTCAAATAAAAAGAAATAAATCCACATTGAAATATCCAAAATCAAAACCAGATTGTTGGGCAACCATCACTCAAGTTGAAGTGCAAAACCAGCAATGAGCCTGCTAGTCACAGGTGCCTGGATTCTCCCCAAATTTTCTAACTCACCAATTTTGGTCTTTTCAGACTTCCTATTACCATACAGCTTCCTGTGAGTAATTACTCCACACAGACATTTCTGAACCATCTCTGAGCAGTAAATCTGTTACTTCCTTCTTTGTGCTGACCCTGAGTAACTTCACTCCTGGACAAATACCAGTGGACTTTGGAATTTCTAGTGTTGCAAATTATCAGACTTGCCTTTCCTTACACACAAAGTACTCATAAAATTCAAGACTACTTGTCCAATGCAAACATCTCAGGTCTTCCTCTAGGATAAGGTAAAGGCACTGGGAAGAGGGAGTGTTTCACAGAGAGATGATGTATAAAGACAGATTAACCATGCAAGACAACTGCACTGCATCACAGCAAAAATGACCTTAAATTCGTCTTATGAGAATGAACTTTGATAATAATGGAAGATAAAAAGGTGTTTGATTACTCAGAACATCTTTTCAATCTCCTTAACGTCAACGATTACTAAAATAAGGAAAGATAAGCAGGCAAATAGGTTCTAAGCCTTTCAGCTTGGAGAGCAGGTGAATCTATCTGTAGGTGAAAAAAGTTCAAAGATTTGCTGTTAGAAGAAAAACACACTGCAACAGATTCTTAAAAATTTGTATCTTACTATGAACTTTACTAGTTAATCACCCAGATCTTTCATAATGAAGCATTTCTTTTAACTGCTTACATCTCGTAAACCATTTTGAACAGCACAAAAATAATCTATTATTCTGCAGAATTCCACATCTCCTGTCATTCATCTCCTGTGCAGAAGAGTCCTGCTTCACCAACAGACATGAATTATGTTATCAATCTGCTTGAAGGGTAAGTTTAGATAGCTAGCTATGAAACCTTGCTCCAATAACATAAAAGAAGAAATACAGACCATTCTGCAGCAGAGGGAAGTGTCACAGACTCTTCAAATTTAGATTTGCAATAGGATATAGATGTCCATTATTAAGAAATCCAGCTGCTCACAGAATCTAAGTACATACACAGATTGTGTTTCACCATCTAACAGCCCTAAGTTCCTGAATAAATAGTGAGCAGGCAGAGCTAAATTTCCTTCTCAGAATAATTGCCAGAAACATTGAAAATTTCCAAGCAGGGTACAAAAGCACTGCACACTCCCACTATTTAACAAGTGTTGGAGCTGACCCACAGCAGGAGCCCCACGAGCTGCTGTAACTCACCAGTCTGGCAGAAAACTAGGTCAGCAGCCCCAAAAAAACACTGCTTATATTTCTGCCAGTTAGAGACTTAAAGCTGCATAATGAGGGGTTCCAGATGAGCACAAGGGAGAGGAAGGACTACATTGCTAGGAATGGGAGCGAAGCTGGGAGAGATTTCCTAATGGATTGCTGTTGTAGAAGGATGACTAAATCATCAACTCCAGAAGCCTCAGTCTCCTGCCTAGTTCCTGAAGGCTCTTGCCAGAATGAGCCAAATGGGACACAAGTAAGCAAAGAACTCTAAGTAGCCTTCTGCCTCTCCCTACCTCAAAGGGCACTCACTCACCAAACCTCAACTACTGTTAACTGCAGACACTTCTTCAAAAGCAATACCTTACAAACCCCAAGTTCAGCATTCAGAGTTACAAATATATACATCGTCTTTAAAAACACATTAAACACCAGCCCCACAGAGATATTACTTCTGTTTGCCCTGAAATGAAAGAGAAGAAAAGAAGGGAGGCAGGCGAAGGGATAAGGCAGAGAGCAAAGTATTTCTCGATAAAACTACCTACATAAAAGAAGTGCAGCTAGAATTTTGAATCAAACATTTTAAAACAGAATAACTTATAATCTCATGGGTTACTATTTTCAAGGTAACAAACTGCTCACTAAACCAAAAATTGTATGAATGGTGACACTAGCACCATTTGCAAATCCCGATGCACTGACCCTGGCCAGCACCATTCTTCATCAAAATAATGACAAGTGGTTATCACCCTTTGCTTCCAGCTGCCTAGCTTACATACCAGTTTTGTCCTACCTGCCCCGAGACTATCAGTAACAGAGATTATATTTCCAAACCACTGAAATGCAGAGTCTGTCCCACCATACAGCAATCTGCCACTGAAAGGATTTATCATCTAGCTAGGGTGCATTACTTCGGTGTATATTCAATGAATACTGTTAAGAACAACAGATAATTCATTCATATAAGGCTTAGTACTCAGAATTCTTCAAACATTTACAATCTAGCCTTACCTTAAACAGGAACTATGAAAAGTAAAAAAAAAAAATTATTATTTCTTACAGTGGTAGATATTAGCTCTAAAACTGTTTCCTGTGGGATAATGCTTCTGATGAAGTAATAAATCACAGGGAATAGTTAAGAACCAGAAAAAACAAATGAGACATCTATTACTGTTTATGAACAATATTTAGAAGAGCTCAAAGAATTTGTCTGCTAGCTTCAGTGGCCATTGCAGGTGTGTATGGGGGAGAATCTTACCTTCAAAACTCATTTTTCTCAGTTCCACACAACTTTTGAAAATGTATCATACCATAATCACTGTAAACCCCGTAAAATTATTCAAGTAAGTTACAGTAGCCAATACTGTAATGCTGGTTAATATTTGATTTTGGAGTTGCCATCAAATATGCACCTAAAAACTCCCACAGACTGCTTTTAAAGACGAGCTGGTGTAACCTAAAGCCTGTAATAATAGGACTAGATAATAAATTCAAGTTTGTGGTAACAATATTTGAAAGCAGCAAGAATTCATGAGATACTGAAATGTTAAGTGTTCCGAAATTTCCCTTAAAATCCAGTTGCTTATTTCTGCTGAATTCCTCCCTGATGTCCATCCAAGACAGCCAGCTACCTCTGTCCCATGCTCTTTTCAGACAAGGCTATGGACCTGGGAGGTCTGTGTAGTCCATGCTAGATGGTCACAACAGAAGTTTACCATTTGCTAAGAAGTCTGTTCTCAGTCAGGTTTTTGTCTGGGATGTGGAGGGTGGGAGTAAGTTTGGAGGTAGAGAGAAAGAAGTGCAGTTTCGTTGCTGTTATTTTAAATATGCTATTTCTACCATACCAAGGGTGGCTGGCATGCTCTTCTCAACAAGCTTGAACAGAAGTGACCTTGCCTCCCCAGCCTTCCTAATGATACCTGAGAAGAGGATCTGTGAATCCCTTACAGGTTCTTGATAAACAAAGCCATAGTAGCTTATTAGAAGATGCTATGACGAACACACATTTTTAGTCACCTTATAAACAAAACCAGAAAGCTCTACAAACTTCCAGGGCTTCAGTATCAGATTACAGAGACAAACACAGCCAGTACTTCAGAAAACCCGATCTGACCTTCTAACTGGCTGCCACAAAATCTTTACTTCATTTAAATTCTGCTCCAATTCTACTCTCTATTGTTTCATTGCTTTAGGGAGCTTTCACTTCACAATGAGGGCACCTCTGCCAATGCAGCCCTGCCTCTGTAAATAATTTACTGGTTACATGATTTCATCATAAGCAGTGACTGGAACTGCAGCACTGGGGAATTTAAAACATGAGTGTCAAAACATGCACTTAACAGAATCCCCCAACAGCCAGTGCCCTA
The DNA here is from genome assembly GCA_032173965.1 of Sitta carolinensis. NCBI lineage: Eukaryota > Metazoa > Chordata > Aves > Passeriformes > Sittidae > Sitta > Sitta carolinensis. The sequence goes on from CM063288.1 coordinate 26,653,743, forward strand.
TCAACTGCAATGCCTGGCACACCGGGAACAGGTCTCTCCTTGCTGCAGCAACCATCACATATGTTTCATCAAGATGGGGATGAAAAACTTCCCCCAAGAAGAGTAACTAGCCACTGTAAAGCCTCACCTGGCATACACAAAAGGAGGGGGTACTCTACACTGATTCCCCCCATACCTTTCAGCCAGTCTCTCGTATTCCTTTTACGATTCAACGCATCTCACGGCCACAGAAAACAGTCTTGAGCCAATTAAGAAACATCAAACTTCTTACTGGCCCCATTAGAATACTATAACTGCCTCCTGCAGGCTCTCAGAAATATGGAGGGTGTGATAAGACACCTCATCCACACCAGCCAGCTGCACACCCACACCTGCACAGCCATCACAATGCGGTCTTCACAAGAGGGACCACGACAAACACTTACTTCTCCTGTAAGGGCCTTTAAAATAATCTTTCATACATAAAGCTAGTTGTCAGACCACAGTTTATGCCACTGGGACTGTCCAAGAGACAGAATACAAAATTTTTTCTCCACTGGGATACAAGGTTTTTTTCTTTGAAAGCCTGATTGTAAAAACTGGAGCATGTGCAGCTCTGAGTTTCATGTTCTTGTGAATAGGTCCATTAAAAACACTCACCTGAGTACACATTTTTCTGCTTACAGAGCAGAAAACAAGCTTGAGCAGTCACTAGAATACTGTATGTCCACAGATGTAGCTTGTTTGAGAAACACCAGGAGTGGGGACAAGCTACAGAATAGCAGTGATGTCAATTTTCCATCATTAGATTAAGGAGTGCTTGCCTGTCTTCTTCAAAATATTTTACTAGTAGTTACAGACTTCTCCATGCAAACTCCATGAAATTACTGAGTACTGAATTAGTATTTTTAAAAACTTGTTAATAATGTTACAAGAACAAATTCAAGCAGAAGGAAAGTTTCATCAAAAGTGCAAAACAGTGGAAGACGATGGTAATTCAGGTCAAATAGGTTACAAATATTTACATTAACACACTAGGTCTATTTTGTCATTGGCTTTTTATCATGATTTGGTTTTGTTAAACTGACCACCACAACAAGTACTCCTGTTCTCATTTATCTTCACATTATTTCACCTCAGTATGTTCATATACGTAACCTGAAATTCAGGTTTTAGGACCTCTTCTAAAAACAAATTGCACTAGTAGCTACCTTTTCAATATTAGCCAATTGAGGACAGAATTGAGGGACAGTTGGGTTGACATTATTTATATTTACTTACTTGTAATTTAAATTGAGAGGGGAGTGAATAATTACATTTATTATAACCCAGCCTGGAATTCTGCCTGTAATTAACGATCTGACACATCTTAGAAGAACTCCACTTTCAGTTGCTTAAGACATTTGCCAGACTATCAGTGAGGTCACAGATTTCATACAGCAAGTGCTTTTCTACTTTTTACTTAGAAGTTAAAAACAGATTGTTAAAATAATGTTGTCATGCCTGCAGTAAGACTAGAAAAAATAGGTTGTGAAGTCCATATTAAAATACTTTTTTAAAGTATTCTGTTGACAAATTCTAAAAGTGGAAGAAGCTGAATTTAAGCTGTGGCAGACGGGCTGCCTCATACCAAGGGTGTGGCTCCTGGTTGGTTTGCAGCGAGCTTTTTTTTTTTTTCTTGTGGGGAAGTGGAAGGGGAACAGAGAGAGGATTGCTCATTTTCTTGACAAAGAACCAAAATTATAGGCCTCTGAAAAACTTCAGAAGAGATTGTTAGTTTGGAAACTCAATTTTTCACAGACCAGTGGCACTGGACATGCTCTACAGTCTCTCTAGGACATGGGATTGTTGCACACGCTATTTCCATAGGCAGGGAAAATCTGGTGCTTTACAAATAAGCACCAGAGGTGAACTTCAGCTCCTCACCCAGCAGCCAAGCACCTACTCTGGTAAAGATGGAACTAAAAGCATGACTCCGTCTTCTAATCTTACTTTTCCCAAGGAAACACACAAAATACAAAAAAACCCCAAAATATTAAGAAAGCTGGTATGTGAAAAACAGTGAAAAGGCAGAACACAGGTCAGTGGAAAAAACAGCAGAGGTGCCACTGCTCAGAAAAGGAGACAAAAGCAAAGGAGGTCAAAATCAAATGAAAAGACCAAAAGTCAGGGAGAAGAGGCAGCTGTGACAGAGAAAAGAGAGACTGGAAATGCTCATGTCTCCAATAAAGAGCAACTCTGCTTTGTAGAAGCAGCTTTTTATTCTTCCCCTTCCCCTGCTCACCCTCTAGGTCCCTGGCATTTATTCTATGATTCTGGTCACATTGTTGTGCTTAGGAGAAAAATACTATTATAGCAAACAGTAGGAAATAAACTGCTCACTTCAAAGTATTCAACAAGAGATCTTTTTAATAACATATTGTTTTTGCTATATGAAGTTTTGAGATTGTGGCTGGGTTTTCTTTTTTTTCTCTTTTTAAATTAATTTCTTCCATAACCTTACAGCAGAAAGCTCTCACTGGGGCATCTGGATGCAAGACTTCATATTTGTATTCCACAGCACTTAGAGAATTACATCAACAAATAAAATTGTAAGATACCATGTATCTTACATGTATCTACAGACCTGAAAGAAGGAACACGTTCATACTGTGGCAGAAACAGATAATTATGCAAAAACTGTGTGCATGTGTCATCAACAAAAATCTACTCCTTAGTTTATTTACTAAGAAATCTACAAAGACTTGAAGTAAAGAACAATTCCTCTCTGTCCAGTCTTTTCTGGTGACTAACTCAAATATGTTTTTTTTTTTCCCCCACATGCTTAAACAGATCTTTATTCCACAGCCCCTGCAAAGAGGATTTATTCTTCACACTAGCCTAGTGCCTACCTGCTGCTTCAGCCATTCAGCCACAGGGGAAAATCAAGACAGAAAAAAGTTAATCTCCAATTATATTATCAGCATTCTTGCACCTCACTCAATTTTCAGGTGCTTCCAAGTAGTAAATCCTTGAATTAACCTTTTCTGTTAGAAGTGTCTTATCTTTTCATCTATTAAGCAATACTCTATCATACGCTCATCTATATGCCCCAACAGATTGTGACACTTAATTCTACTGTACTTTTTCATTAAAATAGTTTGAAATCTGCACCTAGTTAGAATGTTTCTCCCACAGTAAAGAAATTATAGCTCAGTCCATAATGGTTTTCATATGGCCATAATGTAAGGTTTGGCAACTAGGGCATTTTAATTCAAGAATCTAACAACACTACATTGTCCATGTTGGAATTTGGATGCTCAAAGTTCCAACTGTCCAAAGATGACGTAAAATGTTTTCTCCTAATTCCAAAGCAAATTAAGATCACAATCGTCCTGAGCTTGCTCTCGCTCATGCACAAAAAGCCTTAAGAAAAATTACAATGCTCACCATTAGCAAAAGTAAGGGCTGTTACAAATAGGAAGGGATAGGAATGCAAATGATTGCAAGAAAAAAATAGCCACAATTACATTAAAGTTTTACCATAGCACATGTCTCTTAAAATTCAACAAACTGCACTGAGAAGTTGGCAACATCTGAGTAAATCCATATAATCTGCTTTTATTGATTCTCAGACAGTAGCCCACTCGACTCCCTCACACTAAACTTACTACATAAGATGTGAAAAATTAATAGCTTCAGAAAAGGTTAAACAAAGGTGAGGGTTTCATACATTCATTTAATTATCCTTTGGGTCTAGGAGTTTCTTGGTATCTACAGAAAAAGCGGGACTCAGAATAATTCTACATGTACTAGTATTAGACACCAAAGCATTCCAGCAACATAACTGGATAACGCTAAGGCTCAAATTACCTCTTCTCTCTTTTACACAGGCAGAACAGACACTTGAAGAACATTAGGCAGAAGAGAGAAACAAAAGTGAAAAAAACCAAAGGAAATACCCAAATATGAAAAGAAGGATATAAAAGTAATGAAATTCCAGCAATGTGTTCACGTGTCTACAATTTGTTTTTTCTTGCAACATAAACCCCCAACTAGATTCACTGTCAAAAGACAAAGAAGGAAATAAGTTGCACAGGGAACATTCTAGTTTCCTGCTGCTTCTAAGAAAAGCAGTGAAAGCATGTCAGACTACAGACACTTGGAACTGCTAATTTAGATGCATCTTAAGATTAGAAATTCACTTTCATCTAAAATAAGGAACATCCACCATGCGTCTACCAAATAAACACTTTTTGCTGAGTCATTAAAATTTATTTAAGCAGTTGGGCAATTGTACACACTACCTCTTTAATCATCTGGTTTTTATCTGTTTTATTAAACATCTCAGAAGCAGCTCAATCAAAAAGACAAAGAGTATGAGTGGTTGATGCAAAACTACAGATATTTGGAATCTGTGGCCTGTTTGGCATAACAAGTTGAAGAAATGCAATAGTCAGGAATGATTATAAAAAATCGGTTTAACTAATCAGAATTCAAACAGCAATAAGGTAAGACACAAAGGAAAACACTCCAAAATATATTTGAAATTACAGTGTTTTCTCTTTTGAACTTTTTGTTTAGAACCGAAACAGAGTGGTTAACATTGGTGAGAAAGTAATAAATGAATTTTTTAACCTTTCAAACCCAAAGCTTCCTTTTAAAATTGGCATCTCTAATAGCTGTAGGTTTTGCAATAAAGCTGCCACTTTTCCTAACTTTTATCTCTGAGAGTAGCTTTACTTAGTACAGAGCTATCACAACCAGCTTTCTACCACGATAAATCTCAAATAATCCATCAGTTTGGGATTGTAAAGAATGGATGGTGAAGTGTATGACAATGCACTTGGAGGCAGCAAACCAGGTTCTGTCCCTCTTTGCTGGTGGCACACTAAGCAACTGCAAGATACTTCATCTCACTGTGGTCCTCCTCCCATACACTGTCTCTATATATTTTTAAGTACTGTCATGTTTTTGCTCATTACAATCACAGTTGGGCCTCAATGTTTGTTTTCTCCTTTTAAACATCTGTACTGCAATAATCAATGTGCGCACAGCAAGTTCTCAAAACACAAATGGTGTTTCAGAACAGAACACCCAGGGAATGAGGCCTGGGTCTCCATGTCCCAAGCAAAAACAAGATTTATGGCAACTCAGACAATTGTTTAGAGGGGAAAAGCAGCTATTTTTAACTATCCTTCTTAGTGGCTGCACTTAGGGAGGCTCCCATTTCCTTTCTTCATCTTACACAGCAGCCGTAACTACTATTTCCTTTTCTCTCAGCTGTTTTTACAAAATATCAGGGTTTGCAGCTTGCAACTACACGCTGTCTTCAACACTGTCACAGGTTCAAAGCAAAAGCCAAATACTGCTTTCAAACCAACTTCTGTCCTGAAGGGCAGCAAGCAACTTTACCTTTGAGTGCATCTATTTCTGTTTCACACAGAAATAGCAAGCCTGAATTAGGTAGGGCCCTGAGGCCAGCCAGGGGATCCAGATTTAAGCCACTGGTGTACAAGTAAGTGTAAAAGGGGATCCAGACCTCACACAAAAAAGTTTCTGATTGTGCTGCTCAAGCACTGCTACTTGGTGTGATCATTTCCACTTGGGACAAATAAGCTCAAGTACATCGATCTGTAGAAACAGACAGCATTGTATGAACTGGCAGTTCCTGATGGCCAAAAGCAAATATTTGGTGGATCAGTGAAGAAGAATTTAAGAGTTTCTCCCTTGAAATTTCGTTGCCAAAAACCTAGTTAACTCTGACTCTCGTTAAATTCTGTTTATCTTAAAGCTATGAGTTTAAAGTTTATTGTCATATGCTAGAACAAGTCTTCTGCAGTCCCTAACAGAGCTAGATAAATGCTACCATATGCCAAGCATGGGGCATGAGAAAGGAACTCTATCTTTGTCCTCAGATGGAGACATTTGAGACGAAGACAGTATTTGTGTTCACATTTGTATACATTTGGTGAATAAAAACCGGAAGGATAGGAAGGGCAGAGCAAGCAAAGGCTACAGCAGTCCTAAGCTAACTTCCAAAGACTGATCTCATCAGTCTTGCACAATACAATTCCAACACAAAGATGAAAATTCAAAATAAATCCAGCAGAACTACAAGGTATCCGCTATCACACTAATGACTAGATACAGCTCTCCAACAGAGCATGATCATTTTCTTTTTGAACTGTCACACCCACCTTCCCCTGCCACACAGGAGTTGACAATGCTGAGAATAATTTTGGGTTTTGTCTATGCAGTGACAAACTATATTACCAGCTTGCCTCTCACAAGTCCTGGAACCTTTTAATAAAATGCACCATAGGAGAAAAAATTTGGAAATCTGTTGCATGGAACCTGTATATTCCTCAAGGACTGGAACAGCCCTTCACACAATTTTACCTTACCTTCACCCTCTAACCAGATCTTAACCAAAGCTTCTTATGATTCTTCTAAAAGTATTATTTAAATATATATCTGAAATCACTTCCTTAATTACTCACTCAAGCTCGTGCATGTTTATAAGAAGTTGAGTAGGTAAGCCACCTCTTGTGGGCTACACTGAGCCAAGTTTAGGTAGGCAGTGACTGTCCTACACAGCCTCTAATCTCACCCCACAGCATCTCGCCCAGAACAAATTATATATCCACAGTGGATCTGTCAATTAAGAGTCTCAAAGTTTGTGTTCTGCAAGACAATGAAAGTAGAAACATAAAGGAGCCTTACTTTTTGAAAGCATACCAGAAGAGTCAGAGAAGCTAAGCATTCCTCAAGGGAAGAATAAACTTCAGTCTCTTGCACTTCCTTTATGCACGCCAGTTGATCTGAGCACTTATCAAAGATCTCTTTTTAGTAACATGATACAAATCGTTTCTTTTCATTAAAGAGAAAAAATGCATAAAACAGCAGTGTTCAAGTGGAAATAAAAATGTCTTTCTACAATAACTGAAATAAGGGCAATAAGTGAAATTTAAGAAGAGATAGTATCAAGAAAGAAGCGCACATAAATAATCGCCTCTGAACTGGGAGATCTAACATCCATGGGGAAGAAACAAGCAGGAGAGTGACAACTGTCAAAGTCTATTCCCTGCAAGGCCTTGAAATTATCCCTTCTTCACCAAAGGAGGCAAATACCCTGCAGAGAAAAACAGCTCATAAAAACCATCACAGTTATGCACAAAGTATCTGAATTAAGGTCATATAGCTGCTATAATGATAGTTTAGGGGTTTATATGACTAATTTTATGGTTTTTTATAATGACCTTGTTTTAGGTAATTTTGACTTTGCGAGCGAAAACAAAACTACAGAACTGTGCTCATTCTCTGCTAAGAACATTTGCATCTTGCCTTCTTTAAATGTTCCACTTGGATCTTAGTCTGCAGGATTATGATCTTCTTGCTCAAGCAGAACAATTGACAAGAGAGAAGGAAGGATGTCCACAAAGCCATATAACATAAAATATGAAATTACAATGTTAATTTACTTAATTTGTCCTACAGCAACTCAGCATCTGCATACTCACAACTTCTTTCTAAGAGCTATCTTAACTTATTGCAGGTTAGGAACATGTACAGAGTCAATCAAAGCACAGCAGTTGCCAAACTAGTTTCCATCTGAACTCATCCTCTTCCTTTACATCTCTGTTTGGAGTTCTTAACAATTATCCTCAAGCTGTCATGATGCATCTCACTCTTTGTGCCTCCTGTGCTATTAGGGGCATCTGCTATTAACTGTTTGTCCTCACATAACCAAGAAAACTTGAAAACACCTTTCCAAACTTTCCTCAATAGCTCCCATATTTTTCCACTCCTAAGTCCTCTCCAACTAATTCTGGTAGCGTCCATGTACAGATAAGGCTACCAAACCCAGAAGAAATATTTAAACAGGGCTCATTTTTTGCTACATCACACTGACCTCTTTATTTTGCTATGACTTAGAAGTAGACACCATCCACTTGTAAATAAAATACAATAAAAAAGCCCTTTTCCTGTAAATGCTGTTGGAAAAAGTCAAAGCTCACTGTTGCTCTTCAATTAGAGGGAGTTTCCACTAGAGCTTTCTAAATGTTTATTGCTATAAAAGTGCACTTCAAACTTCCTCCCACCTCAAATAGATAAGCTTTGCCTTCAATTAACTGTACAGCAATTCATTAAACCATTTCTTTCAAAAACCACCACCCCTATAAAATGAGGAGGAACCAGCATTCTGTAATTACAATCGCATCCTATCAGGTGAGACCCTCAACTCCAGGACCTGTGCTGCTGGTGATGGCACTGAGCTCTCTATCTGCCTTTCTGTGTGCCCACCACAGCACATTCTTCAGCTACAAGGTCACTTTTAAGACGGTGATTAGCCTGCCTTGTTTGCTGCAGGATGAATGATGCTCTCGTGCCTGTCTAGACTGAGACTTGATGGAATGCAGTTACCTCTGCACCTCGAATTCCCACACCTCAGGAAGTGAAGCAAGCTTCAGTGTTATCAATTAAGCACTGAAACTAACTGCTTTATGTAATTGCCACAAAGGAATTTACTATCGGATTCCATCGCATACGTCATCCTCCTGTGCTATTAAATATTTCAGCTAAATGTAATAACTGTTTGCTTGTGGTATTCCTAGATTTTAAACTAGTCGGTTGCAGTTACACGTTGAAAGCATATGTCGGTAACATAAAGGTAAACTCATGACATGCTTATTCTAACCATCCTAAAAAGAATAACAAAACCGAGGGTGGAGAAGGATGGACAAATCTAGGAAAGAATCAAGACACAAATACCTTATTCTGTAATAACACTGGTAAACATCCAGCCAGGATGTCTAGTTTTATCTGGGAAGCCAGGATATTGCAAGAGGCTTACCTCTCTGTGTTTCCTGGCAGTCTCACTAAAATGCCTCATCTCCAAAACCTCCGTCAAGTTCAAAGAACTAACTATAAATGTGTACAAATGAATAAAGTATTCAGAACACAGGAATACTAAAAAGGCTTGTGGAATTACACCAGCATGTTGTATAATAAGCCTCTGGAAACAGAATACAACTGTACTGGACTTCATTGTGCCAAAGTAATTCTGGGTTTAAGCTCATAGCATGAACACAAAAACATGAAAAATGCAACACTGAGAGGCTCAGAACTGGCATCACATCAGCACAGAAAAGGAAAAACAGCTTATTTGAAATTCCATTTATATACAGAACATTCACATAAATGTTCATTTTCCCCTCAGCAATCAGATGCAGAAGACAAGTTAGTTGATTCAGTAGAAAAGTTTAATATGTAGAATTCTCTTGATTTATCTTCAATTAGAAGTGTGTCTAATGTCTTTGGGCTTTTCTTTTGCATTATACGCATGAACATATTGCAGGAAGACTGGAAGTGATATACAACAGTGTCATTAAATGTATGTTGAATTCTGATGTCTGAAAACTATGGATTTAACTACATTTTAAGATTTGAACTTGGCAGAAGAGATTCCATATGCACAACAAATACACGAAGCCAGCACTAAAGAGAAGCCATATCTCATCTTGCTGTTGTAAAGCAACACTAAAAAATAAGTACTGTATGTAAAACTCCATACCCGTTCCATCGCTCAACTTCAGCATTGGTTTTCACAAATACATAACATAAAATTTATGGAAGAGTAATCATAACCAAAAAGAGAAAGTCATAAAAAAGGTTGAGATTTTAAGCAAATTCTTATTTCAGTTAGTACAGCTTCGGATTATTCAGGCTCTCTGTAAAAAGGTTCTGTAAAGTTTTGCATTATATGCCACATTGAAACTGTTTTAAAACGGTTTTTAAAGTTAAATTTTGTTTTTCATCTGTTTCTTTACAGTTCAAACAAAAACCTGTTGCTACTATCATGAGCATTGGCTACACACAGTGCAATTCAGACAGAATTCTAGGGCACATTCTGAGTATTTCAGATGCTTTCTCCCTTAGCTAGTGCAAGCTTCCTTCTGAAACAGGGCATCCAGGAGTAAGAGGACAATGCACATTGCCCCGATGCACACAATTCACTCCTCTTCACAATGGGTCTCCTGGTGTTTACTGAGAACCTTAATTAACTGCAGAGCTTTTTTTTTTTCCCCACCTATCTTCTTCCCTCGTTACTGGATCACCAAGTCTGTTCCTAGTTTTGTTTATACCACATTAAAAGCCCATCTTTATTTTTCTGCATGCCTTATTATGTTCTCAGCTCAGCTCTTTTTTGTTACTAACCCTTCTCCCAGTCTTCTAAAACCAGTCAAGAAAATCAAGTTGCTGGCCATGATATCACTTTGACAATATTTGCTTCCTTTTGCAGACCTTCACTTCTTCAAGATGAAAGACATTGTTTTGACGACTGCTTCAAAGTACATAACATCTGAATAGTTGTTTCCACATTTAATTCTTCCATTCCTCAACAGAAGGCAATTCAACATCCTTTTCAACACATTCCATCTTGAAGGCCTCTAGATTTCCTCAGTGAAGCAACTCCTGCTCACAGCATTCTTATCAGTCTCATATATTATGGAATCACTTATTACTCAAGTGTATTAGGACCTCACTGATCCTTTTTTTCCCCTGCACATTGTGAAATGAGAAGAAAATATTCTTACATTCTCAAAGTGAAACCACAAAGCTGTTTGAGTTACTATATTATTACTGTATCACTTACTAGTCTTCCTTATTTTAAACGACACCCTCTTCTTCCCATTTTAAAATTAATTTACTATGTGATGTCATATTTGGACTGTGTATTCCTGTGCCCAAAGGCCACATCTTCAGTTTTAAGTAGCTATACAGTCTACATACAGATTAGTAAAGTAACAATTAGCAGGTTATTTGTTTTGCACACAAACATTCTATTCCAGTATTTCTTAAAAGAAGGGAAGCTAAATTTGCTGACAGCTTCCTTAATGGTAGTACTTCTCCGACAGGAAACAATAAAAGCAAATAAAGTTTCTCTCTATTTGCCACTTTTGATATTTCTAATTCTGTATGGAAAAAATCAGGAAAAATATTTACTAGACTTAAAGTTCTTGGGTAAAACAATGAGAAACAACTGTGACCAAATAATTGTGTTCTGCTGCAACAGCATTAAGTACTACAGATTAAATTTAACTAAAATTTAATTAGGTCAGATTCAACTTAGCATAACTAAAAGAGAAATTATTTAACGGGTCCTGATAGAATCTGGATGTAATTAATAAGTGTAAAGTTTACTCATCCTGCAAAATAAGCCATTTATGAGGACATTTTGGAAATTAAGAACACCATGCAAACAGTAAATTAACTAATATTAAAATACTGGGTTTTAGCAGTAGAGCATACTGGTAGGCTGGAACTTTGACAACATACTGAGTACATAAGGATACATACAGACACACATACACATAAATAAATTGTATGTTTTATAATTCCTCTTCACTGTATCTCTCTCATACCCATCAGAACTGAGAATTTGCATATTTTCTATATAAAAAAGTTTACAGAGATCCAAAAAACTGCTGCAGTGGGCATGAGGAATGATTTATCCTACTGTTTCCACATCTTTTTTCACTCATTTAAATTCACTGAGTCATCCATGCCTGCCTGCAGAGCCGAGTAAGAATAGCACAGAAGGCTGGAACGAGTTCTTCCACTTCTCCGGCAGTCCTTCTGCAGCGGCAGGGCGGCAGGAGCGTGTGCCCGGGGCTCCTGTTCCCGCCGCACAGCCCGGGCCTGCCCGCACAGCCCGGCCCGGGCAGCTGCTCCGCCTGCACCGCCCCGGCCCGGCCGTGGCAGCCAGAAATAAAGGAAAAGAACTTCAAACATGCAAACAGAAGAAACCAACACTGTGGTGGCATCCAGACCAACTTCATTACAGGGTTCCTTTTATCCTTCTCTGATTGCAACTGAAATTATTTTAATACAGAAAGCTTCTTCCTGGGCTAAGTGCCTGCTTTGCATATATATGGCAGTGCCACTGTCTAACTAAAAAGACAGCTGCTAAAATTTTCCTACTACAACCTTAGTTTTCTTCACCTTTTCTCCACTTTACCATTCATATCTCGAACAGGTAAATATAATAAAAATTATATTTAAGAACCGGTAATCATTTTAAAACATCTTAATTTTTAGCTAAGCCCCTTCTCTAAAAATAAATATAGAAAAACAATTTTTAGTGTTTAGGTTTTAAACAAATAAAAAGACTGACAAAAATTCACAGCATACAGTACATTATCTTCTGCAAAAAGTATGTCCACACCAAGATTTTTGCAGCTAGGAAGGTATAGAAACACTAAGCCTTCCAAAGAAATCAGCTTTACTGGCTTCCCTCTGAAGAACAGCATCAGAAGGAAGGACTAATTTTCAAGTACATTCAGCAACAAACTAACTACAACAGAACCACTTGGTCACTAACAAAAGCAAGCTGTTTTTTCACAGTGGATAACTAAGCATACTGCTGTGAGATAATTTATTTAATACAATCATTATTAGAGAAAATAGCTTTAATAGTATCACGATTCACTGTTTTTCCTGATACAAGTTTGTGAAGCCTAACAAAGGATTGTGGATTAACTTTAAATCTTGGAAAAATCTAATTACGGTTCTTTAACATGGATGGTCTAGGAGTCTTGCATCAAGTATCTGTTGCTTTAATAGTAGAAACAAAATGCTTTACTTTTAACAGAAACTAAACCATAGTGAGGAAGTCCCATAAGGCAAAAGCAAGAGCAGAAGAGCATGTTTAGTCAGTTGTTCTTGTCCCTGAACTACATTAATGCTTCTCACACCAGGTAAACCTGACCTTTGTGACTTATGCAGAGGGAAGTGCACTTCATGCCAAGAATGATGAGCTTGAGATGACACTGCCAACGCCCAACACTTTGATATTAAGTGCTGCATTCTCTAATGTATAAACTAAGGAGCCCAATTAACATAGGTGACCTGTGTTCATACTTCCAGCATCTCACCACCACCAAAAAAGACTCTTACCCATCTTTTTTTAACACCCATTCTGTTTAAAACTCAAAACAGTCAAAGGATATATAGTAGAACGAGCAGCATAAATGTCAGCTTTTGGCTGGACATAATAGTAAGAGCTTCTCTACTGACTTGGTAGTGGCAGGTGGGCAAGGGAATACAAGGCTCTCTGTACCACTACCTATGTCATTGTCTGCCACTTACTCCAGGCCAGAAGGTGACAGTACCTACTTTCCCATTACTCCTGCTTAAACAAATAATACAACTATTTTTCATGAACTTCACAGACTGAATCAAGTATAATATATTACAAAAACATTCAAAGGGACCACAGGAAAAGCCTGAGTTACAGCACTGTTGTAAAGAAGATCATAAGGAAGCTTGAGGTGTGGGATATCTGAACTACAGCGTATACACAGGACAATCAGCTAAACGCAGTTTTGAAAGTGTGAAAAACAATGCATACAATTTAAGTTACTCTTACGCACTGTGAAGTTCATAAATGGATGACAGCCATTCAGTAAAGTGATCTGGACACTGTTTTGCAAGTTCAATTAAAAAAAAAAAAAATTGGTTACTACATTGTCTCAGAAACACCAGTTGTCCCATAAGCAGAAAACTAATTGCCTAGAAATGTGACTCTATTCCCACACTTCTCAGCCAACTCCCACAGAAGGGATCCCTCATTCTCTCCCCAGATCTCCTACACCATGCCAAGTGGACGGGAAACAAAATATTCTGTGCATAGTCCAGAACAGTGTATGCACCAACAGTTACATCCTTCCACTGACTGGCAGTCACAGTTTTAAGCAAAGAGAATTACCTGGGCTGAGTTATGTTCCTCTTTTCCCTTGAAAAATCCTCTACCTTGGAGCAGTTTTCTCTATTCAGTTCCTAATTTTTCATGAACAGGGTAGCAAATTAATCTCTCGAGACTTTTCTCATCTTTCACATATGGTTGAAATTGGCTAGCAGATTACGGAGTTAGAGGAGGAGATAGAAGGGTTCACAGATGTCAGACATTCTTCTGGGTTCATAGTGCCTATTTTTTCCTTCCTTCTCTCACAGAAATAATAAACCAAAGAGAAAAAGAGTACTGAGAGATGTAAAAGGTTTTACAGTTTAACACATTTACAGTTCAAAACAAAACAGATCATTTGATGCAAACTCAAGAAGGCAACTGACAAAACTGACGTATCCCAGTGACTTGAAACAAAATGTCATCACCACCCAAAAGCTTGTGGTTTCCAAACTTACAAGACTGAGGGAAAAAGAGAAGGGTAAAGGCATCATCTAAATGACTGTGTGTCGAAGTCATTCTTCCAAGAAAGAACAGAAATCTTCAAAACTGCTACCAACAACTATGCTTTCTCTCTCTTCCCAGTGCAAAAGGTTCATTCCACTCATTCTCCAAGCAAGTCTGACAACTGTTCAGACACTATCTCTGTCTGGCTGTCTAATTCGCCTTGGTTCTCATCCCACAGCAAACCAGACCGAATCCTTCATCCTTTCAAACCTCTCCTGTCCAAGCCTTTCTTCCTCCTCACCACACCCCCTGACTGACCTCTCCTATAAGATTCTCAGCTACTCAGCCCAGCAATTAACAGGTTAACAGAAATCTTGAGTCAGGAAGGCACCATCAAGAATCAAAATTTTGGGAGAAGCACAGTTTTCAAAGTTACTTAAAACTACAAAATTGCATTTTAAAACACTGATGGTCAGCTCACGGTTTTCATTACAAATTACTGTAGCCAAGGTCAAGACACTAAGCTCCAACACGGGAACTCCTCTAAACTGATGTTACCCGGCAATTGCCTGTGTGTGTACTCTATGCTACATTTTCAGGTGGATTGCCACATATTAATTAAGGCATATCTTAAACAATCTTGCATTATAAGGGAGGCAAAAAAATCTACTACTGTTGCATTATGAAAAACATGATAATTAAGCACTGCAACAGGCCAGACTACCTAGACAGGCTGTGAAATCCCTCTTTACTGGAGATTTTAGAGATGTTAGAAATACATTATTATCTGTACTTACACAACCAGACCATGGAAGAAACAGAGAAATCACTTCCAGCCTTATGCTTCAGAAAAAAAAAAAAAAAAAAAAAAAAAAAAAAGGAAAAGAACTCCAAAAAACACCACACCACCAAAAACCACAAACAAGTAAAAAAAAAACCAACCAAAAAAAAAAAACCACAAAAAAAACCCCAAACAAAACACCATAAAACCCACACTGCAGAAAATCAGTTTGCATACTGAAATGTTAGTCTTTCGGGGAACAGTTTCTGTATTTCACTTACTCTTAAATTCAAAATCAAGCAGAGAGTACTCCACTAAGTCTACAATCTCAATAAAATTAATAGTTACTGCCTGTAAGCTATGCACAGATTCCAGTCCTACCCAACCTAAATCATCACCCAGCCTGTTTTATTCAGGGTATAAACATTTTGTTCCAAATGAAACTTTACTCTCAGCTCACAGCCCTGGCTATAAAGTTATATTCTGCCCAGAAAATGACAGCACATATTCATAGCACAGCCAGACTGAGTCCAAAAACAATGCAGTTCCAGTACCAGGCACTCTCTTGTTAGGAGTAAAACATTTCTAAAGAACCCAGTATAACTTTCTTGTCCCTCTGATGAGAAAGGCAGAGGAAGATAGTATCTGCCAAGGAAACAATGCCACTAACTATACAAACTACTGATAAATATTCAATGAAATTTAAAAAGGAAGGGGAACAACAATGTAGAAGTCAACAAAAATTTTTTACAGAAATGTGTAATAGTGCTAGGGAGATGCCATCAAAATAACCACTTCAACAAACTTCACTGTAAGAATAATTTTAAGAAATACAGTTATGTTTCCCTCTTTGTCCAGGGTGAAAGTGAGGTTGTCCTGCCTTCATCAGAGAAGGATAGGCAGACAATCGAGCCAACTTTTTATACATGGTTCATTTGAGGGAAAAACCATTCACACTGGAGCAAGGTATCTGTGTAATGTCTCAGGGCTTGAAATCCGGGTTCCTTGGCCACCAGGTGAGCACAGCTTCCATTTCCTCACAGGCTGTGCCAACACTGCACAGTGCAGTACCACAGTACTGAAGTTTGCTTGGAAACTGGATGCACCTGAGTGGAAATACCACAGAGGCTCATACAGGCTCATTTACCTAATGGAAAAAAGGCTCTTCCCAGCAGGGGGGAATGGCTCTGTGCAGAACCCTGGGCTTGCACAGCCACACAATTTCTTCACACAAGCAGGCAGCCCACGAAGCCCCAGCCTGGTGTCCAGGCTGTGCTCGTGCTGTGGTTATCCATCAGGCATACCAGCGTGCTCCTCAAGCCAACAGCTTGGTTTCCATCTCCTGGGCTAGGATTTCTGAGATGGCTCCCAACACGAACAGAAAAATAACCTGAATTTTTAGGTTACATTTGAAAAAACCGTAAACAGTGGGGGCAGCTTTAGTAAATAAGTAGAAATTGGAGTGCAGATAACTTTTAAAAAACACCCACTGTTTAATATGCAAGATACACAGAGTCAGTTACTAATTTGAAACACTAAATTAGAAGAACTGAGTTGAATATCCAGATTTTTCCACATATCACCCAATTCACATTTCAAACTAATTATGTTGAGATACTAAAGTAACTTTAACCAGCAAGACAGAATCAGATAAAGATGCTTCGGTTCACTCATTTTAATTAATAATTAAAATTATCACTAAAAAAAAAAAAAAAAATCAATCTCTATCCAATTCCTTTCACGCTGTAATTTTTTGCAGCCCTGTTGAACCACGTAGATACAGAATTATGAAAATACTCCCAAAGATAAAAGGATATTCTGTTTGCTTTAATTTTCACCTTATAATTTCTGCAAATAATTTACACATTAGACAATGGAATGCTGTCCACCCTGGACATGCATGCAGAAGGAAAAGTGGTTCACTATTGCATATCACAGAATGTAAGCAAGTGAAATGAGGAAAGATTGTATCTTTAATATCTGGTCCCTACGAACACCCAAACAATTCTTTCACAACACTGGGGAACAGCTCAAAGGTTCACCAACCACCTCTTCAGGCACAAACACTCCTGATTAACACATCAGAATCCTCTACAATATAGACATATTTGTAGATGTCTCATAATTCTAAACAAAAGATTTAGAAATAGGCATTTCAAATAACTTGAGAAATAAAGAAGTGCTGCAAACCATTTTTGTCCAATACTGCTTTCTAAACCTCTACCCAAGACTATTGTCAGTAAAATGTCCTCACTGAAGTATTTCTCTTTACAAGGGCTAATACATTATTTAAATGCAGACTTAACAGATAACTGTTGAAATCTGTATTTTACAGGGGAAGAGAATAATATTTTTCCTCCTAATAATCAGCAAATATTTCTAATTCTAATCTAGAGCTAGTTCTTTATTATAACTTCAATTACAAAGGGGAAGGAAGAACCACATTATTTCTTCATTCATATTCCAGATTATGAGTGGAACTATCATCTACGGCCCCATGGTAAGATTTTTTTTTGTCATCTTCTTTATTCATCTTTTTATCTTCCCTTTCCTGTTCATACTAAGCCCAGGTCTTTGTGGAGCTCTCTCCAGAGAGGTCCAGATATTCTCCTCCAGACAGAAACTTAAAAACCTGTTATCAAAATACTTTCCCTCTGATGTCATGATTTTTCATTTATAGGCACTCAATTCTATACACTGAGATATAGTATCTGTTCACTAATCAGAAGAAAGAATTAATAGGGGTTTCAAAGCTACAAAGACAGCATTTTCACTCTGATGGGAACGTACAGTTCATACTTTGGGGGAGGGGAAGAGAAGAAAGTGTTGGCTCTTTCATGAACATAAAAGGGCAGAATTACAAATTAGTGTAGCTTCCCCATGTATAGACATTTTTTTCTGAAATGCAGTGTAAACTTAAAATCAACCATTAGCTTCTTTAACTAAAGCTCAAATCATCCATGTAATTACTTTTACAGAGGATTATGACCAAGTTTGGTTTTTTTTAAATTGAATTGTTAAAATTTCACAATTAAGAAATAAATCACAATGGGAAAATAGGCTCCTATTCACAAAACAACCAACCAAGCTGGCATCGTTCATACCCTTTTAACAAGGCAGAACTGAAATACTGGGAATGCTGTTGCCAGGTCAGAATTGAAGTGAATTGGGTAAGCCGTACAAATGGGCTCTTACAGCACCTGCCCAGCCCTTGGCTTGGTACAAATCTGTACTCGCTCCTTCAGTAACCCTTCTTCATCAGGGCACAGAAATTAACAACTCAGTGAAGTTTCCACAAAGTCAAAAAAGAAGCCTACACTTTCTTTAAAAATACATTTGAAAGTGAAGATGCTGAGCATTTTTAATTCACATGTGCTTTATAACCAAGATTTTTGACCTTCAGAAGTCCCTTCCCCCAGGATAAAAAAAAGAGGGGAAAAAACCAAAAACACTCCTCAGAAACGACCACAGAGAGACGCTGCAGCCATCCATCTAAAATAATGGCAGTCAAAGGTCAGCATGATACAGGGAACATCAAGCTTTTAATTTATCAATCTGCCTGAAAAAGACCAGAAAGTCTTAGTGAGCAGAAGCATGAAAATCAGGGACTATCCAGTCAGAGCAATGTAGAAACTGCCTAAACACGTGTCATTTACAGGATTTTCCTAATAATGACACCAAGTATCTTCAACTTTGACAAATTAATATTAAGACCTCACTGGAACATAACATGGAAACTACCATCAGCTTGTTGTGTCATCTTAGCAAGATCCGGCAATTTTCCAGTGAAGATTTGCTTATGAACTATACCCAGCAGATTCCAAAATAACACCAAAAAAAAGCAAGCACTGCAGATTGGATCCCGATCAGTAAAACGACAGAAAAGTCGTAGGAGTCTTCCAAAAGTGCTGGAAAATGCATACTGCAGGAACAATTGGTATTCCTGCCTAACAAAGCTGGGTTACACTCGAAGGCTACAACATGTTAATCTGTCACCGTGACAGAAAAGCAAAGGATGCCAGACCAACACACATCTCTCTTCCAACAACCTGCATATATCTAACACTGAGCTTCCGAACACAATTAAAAATAGGACTAGAGTGTCCAAATATATGAGTAAGGATGCTCTTAGCATTTCTGCTTCCAACTTCTTGTTATTAAAAAAAGAGTACCCTTCAAGACCTTTCAGCATTCCTTAACAGTGGATTTTTTGTGTTCTATAATCACAAGTGACAAAAGAAATAGCTCCATATTTGTTTCAGATCTCCAAGGGGGAAAAAAAATACACATTACAGTAATTCTGTTACAAAACTACAGCACATGTGTAAGGCCCCGAGAAGCACCGATGCTGATAAAATTAAAAATGGCTGTGCCCGAAGATCCCACAGCAAAACAGGCACAGCTCTGCTGACGATTAAAATATATATTAAAAATTCCTGCATTACCTTACAAAGGGCGAGGTATGCAAAACAAAAAAGATTATATATATTTCCAAAACTGAAGTAAGTTATTAGACAAGAGATGCAGATCTAAGCAAAGCATTCTTATTGAGCGCAGGTCGAGCTCATTTACACAATAAAGCAGATTTTATTCCCCGAGACACTTAATGTATCACGATTTCAAAACTTTTATCAGGCTTCGCCGCTGAAATAGATGCACACCACTTTGTAAAGAGGCACAGATGTGCCCAAATACCAGCGGACCCCACCCCCTTCCCGCTGCCAAAATGGCCAGTTCGTTACACCCAGTGGCTACTCACCAGCCGCAGTGCCGAGCAGCAGGGTGGCACTGGAGAGCAGGAGCACCAGCACAAGGTGCTGCAGTGAGGCAGGCATACCTGGGTAAGCCACGGCTCGAGCCGGCAGGAGGAATAAAAAAAGGGCTTAAAAAAAAAAAAAAAAAAAAAAAAAAAGGCCAAACGCCGAAGAGAGGAAATTCCTCCTGCTTTCGCACAGCCTTCCTTAACTCTCTCGGTTTACAATCCCGTCTGGAAGGGCAAATGGCAGATGAGAGGAGCCGTCTTCGCTCTTACTCCATTACAGCCGCCTGCCTTCATGCCTCGGGAGCCGGCAGCGCTCAGCGGACACGGGGGAAGCGCCTGGCTCTGCCTCCCAGCCCCGAGGCATCTCCCCCGCCGGGGAGGACGGCGGCACGCTCCCGACCCCGCTGGGAACCGGGCTATTTCCCACGCAGCTTCACGACATCGAAGAAAGCGCCCGGTTGGGAAGGGAACATATCCAGACGCGCCCACAGCGGTGTCAGTCAGCGCGGGCCCTGCGGGCCGGCCGGGGCACGAAGGGCGAGCTAGGGGCTCACGGCGGCGGCGCGTCCCATCTCGGCAAAGGTCTCTGTCCTCTGGCCGCCCCTCCTCGCTGCCTCACGCTCTGGGGAAAGCGGCGGCGAGGCCCCCTGCTCTCACGGCGAGGGCTGCAGCTGCATCCCGGCCCATCTGCCTCCCGCGCCGGGCGGGCTCCTCCGCGCTGCCCCGGCCCCCGCCGCAGCACCGACGCCAACCCCGGCCACCCCGACAAAGGTGGGGCCCGGGGCGGCGAGGCCCCTCCTCGGCGGCTCCAGCTACGAGCGCACCCGGCTGCTCTCCGCGGACGAAGGCCCTTCCCCTCCTCCGTCTCCCGCCCCGAGTTTCCACAGCGCTGGGCAGCCCGGCCCGGCCTCCTCACGCCGGTCTCCGCTCAACCCCTCCGCGCTGCCAGCGCCTTCCTCCCCCCGCGCCGGGCTCGCCGGCCAGGGGCCGCTCCGCCTCTTTCCCCTGCCCGCCGCCGGCTGCGGGCGGGAGCCGAGCGAGGGCCGGAGCTCCGCCGCCCGCGCCCCCTCTCGCCCGCCCGCCTCAACAGCACGGGCGGCTCCAGACACAAAGGGGAGTCGCTGCAGCCGCCGGCCCGGGCGCCCGGCCCGCCGCACCGCCCCCGCCGCCCGGCCCCGCCCGCACCATAGAGGTGGCTCCAGGTAGGCAGAGCGGGGCCGCCGGGCGGAGCTCGGCTGGCTGAGGGAGGGGGCGCGGTGCCCAGGGCCCCGCCGCGGGCTGGGGCGCTGCGGGCGAGGGGCGGCTGCGTGGGGAGGGGAAGGCTCTGCTAGCCCTTCCTGGGAAGGCCGCGGGAAGGCGGCGAACGCCCCTTCCCCCCCATGCAGCGTGTCTGTGGGAGAGGCTGTTAGCAGGGAGGCGTGAGCTCAGGATTCACAAAAAACGCCTGTAACAACAAGAAAAAAGGTTTAGCAGTCTGTGAGATTGCGTCATGTTTGAACTCGGTGGCCTGCCTGTCAGGCACCCCGGAGCTTCTGCTTCATCCTCGGGTTCGAGCCCTCATTATCTCTGTCCCTGTGAGCTTCTCTAGGAGCACTGGCCGTACCACCTACTGCTCTCCCTCGGCGAGCCCTGGCAAGGCACAGAAACTCAGATCGGTTAGGTTGGAAAAGACCTCTGGGATCATCGAATCCAACGTGTGACCGATCGGCTCAGCTAGACCATGGCACTAAGTGCCATGTCCGGTCTTTCTTTAAACACCCTCGGGGCGGTGACCCCACCGCCTCCCTGGGCAGTCCATTCCAATAGCTAATCACCCTTTCTCTGAAGAATTTCTCCCTAATGTCCAATCTGAAATCCACTCAGCTCCTGTGGCTTCAGCCACCTGACTCTCCCAAGCAAAACCATTATCTACCTCTTCAATTAAAGATATTTTATGATTTCAAAACGAAGATAAAGTGAGCCCACTCAGCTGTTTGTATGCTTTAACCTTTGCTATATTGCACAGGACCAAAGAGATAAATTGAGGGCAGCAGCTGATGGGAGAAATGTGACTGGAACATAGTGACTGATGTTCTGGCCTAGCAAGGCTCTTTTAAACAAGTTTCACTGGCTGTAGCATAGAAAAAAAGGTTCTTAAGTACACCCTGCACACCAAAAGCACCTTCATATCTGGGCATCACCAAAGGTTTGATTATGGGAAATGCTTCCCTGTGCCAAAATTCCTATACCAGTTTCAAGAGCGGAATAGAAATTCAGAAATCTGATTCCACACTTCAAAATATTGAATGCTATTACATAAAATGGTGTTGTTGCAAGTCAGAGTTACAATTTTAGTAATAATAAAAGTTTTCTGCATAATTCCATTCCTCTTTGCAAGCCATAAAAGATGAAATAGATGTAATGGGATACTTTGATCATGAAGAGAATTATTAAATAAATTGTGCTAGGATTTTCATCATTGTGTTGCTTTGGCCAAGGTCATAGTTTGACATTCCTAGGGTCAAAGTGAATTTACCCTGCTAATTATAAAATGCTGTTAAAGTATCCTACATTTTCACTTCCAATCTATGCAGATCTAACATGGATATTGGTGAGACAATAAAATATAGAATCACAGATTGTAATTTGTATTGCTACTTTCCAGAATTGCAACCACATGTTAACCACAGTATCCTTCCTGTTATTTGTGGAATGTGAATGTCAAGAAATAACCTTTAGAAGCAACACCAACACCAACTCTCCCCCCATCCCCAACAGCTAGAACAGTTTTACCTCCAAGAGAGAAAAAAAACCCCAACACTGAATATTTTTTCTGCAGCATCAAAATCCAATGTAATTTTCTGGTTCCACAGACACCAAACTATTCAACACACCTTCTGCCCAGCTGTACCTACCAATAAAAGTGAGATCTACTTTGTTCAGAGAAAACAAAAAGCTTGCCATGTGGGTTGCACAGCACTTTCACTGTTTAGATGGTAAAAGAAAATTACTGTAATTGTTTATGACATGTATGAAAACCTGCTCAGCCTGAAGTAAATGGCAGAGGTCTCACTTGTTTCAATGGTTCTAGTTTTGGCTCATTAATTAATACTAAGAGTCTTCTCCACAAGAAACTGTACAAAAACATATATTCTGCCTTAAAATACATTTTCTTTTTTTTCCCCACAAAGTGGATTTGATTTTTGTTTTGTGTTTTTCTAAAATGAAGGAGAAATACATGCTATTTTTAATACCGTTTTCCTTTTAGTTTCACAAAAAACACAAATCCTACCAAGAAAACATCCTACTGAAGGGCATGAGGCTGTACATCTGCTTTGCCTGAGTTTATATCAGGCCCTTGGACTAATCTCACACTCCTGCAACCACAGCAGTTTACAAGAATTTCTCCTCCTTCCCTAAGCTGTTTGGGGTCCTGCGGATGTTCTCTGCAAGGGCCAGATGCCCCCTGGCCCGGCGTGGCTGTGGGGGCTGCGCAGGGCGCCGGTCACCGCCCGACCCAGGCGCAGAGCAGGAGCTGCTGCTGCTCCCCGGTGTGCCTGGGGCTGAGCCCCGCTCCACCACGCAGATGTAGGAAGCAATCGCTGCTGTCTAAGCACAGAAGCTGCTTCCTTTTCCCACGGTAGTGGGAGGAAGCCAGAGATCCAAAGTGTCACAGTCAGGCTCGCTCATTGTTATGTGCTTGGACGAGAACATATTTATAATTCTTCCTCTGATATTGTTTTATCTGTAAGCTAGGATTTCACTCTCCTAATATTCAGAAAAGTAGTCAGGATAATGAAAACTTGCAGAGCTGCAGGACAGTAAATCTGGAGTGCAGGGTCAGGTAAAGCTATGGGGGAGATGAGAAAACACGTCAAATTTATCAAGATTTATAGAAGACAAAACTCTGACCGAAGCACTGTATTTCCACCAGGAAGAACTCTGACCAATGAAACAACACTATTGAACTTATTGGAGATAAGACTGCTAAAAAATATGAGGAGGAAAGACCTTAGGAAGCAGATGGTCTTTGACAGCTGTGTTCACTGCTCTCCCAGGCAGGCTGAGGCGAGGCTGCCCCAGCAGCATGGTCTTGGGGCAAGGACGAGGAGGACAGTGGCAGAGCAGCCAGGGTCCGGTGGCTGGAAGCTCCCCAAGATGCGGGGCAGATACAGCAGGGGACGTGTATCTTGCCCTTGGGGGAAGGAGCTCTGAACAGCACAGGCACAAACAGCACGTGGGGGTTGCCCTTTGCTTCAGTGAGACACAGAGGAGAAATGTAGCTGATAGGAGGCTCAGGAGTGTACCACTCTGGCTCAGACTGATGCAGACACAAACGTGTCGGTATCACTGGCTAATTCAACACTGCACGTAAGAGAAATTAAACATGTCCTTGTTAGCAGCATCTCCTTTAAACAACAGATATCTTTATTCTTAATTAACTGGAATAAGGGAAACTATTTTCATGCTACCAAGAGAGTATTCCAATCAGTGGAAAATAAGATGAACAAAGAATGAAGAAAGATGAAATTAACTATGAAACAATAGATTGAGTTTCATTTCTTTTCAGAAAACCCAATGTTCAGGCACTTTAAAAAGATTTCTCAGGGTAGGTTCACTGTTATCCAAGAGTTTTTCGGCGCTGATGCAATTTAACTGTTATCATCGCTAGGACTCAGGGGACTGTTCTTTTTGACAGGGCCTTTCATGAAGTCAACAAATCAGTTTAAAACAAGCCATAAATTATATTTGGCTGCCCGTCAGCTTGGCTGGGGTGTTCTCCCAGCGCTGCTGTAAGTGTTGGGGAAAGAATATAACAACACATCCAGATATTTGGCTTTTAAGGGATATTTTGTTCCAAATTTAAAAAGAAAGCATCCCCCTAGCATTGACTCTGATGCATAAACATATGTTAGAACAGCCATCAAGATTTTTACAGACTTCCCTACAAATATATACACCTGTTCTGGATCTAAGTGATGGACTTGGTACAGATCTCCCTAACAATTGCCTGCCACTCACTGCTAAATTAGGGAACTGTCAGCAAGATCATCTCCCCAGTCTTGCTCCTGTAACTGTATGGGAGAGAGACGTGGCTCCTGATAGATGGGATCCAAGCCTCCTGTAGCTCTCTAGATACTATTAACATCCTGAATTGCAGCCAGAACTCACTGAAAAGACAATAGTGTCTACTTACAGTCTGCTGAGTTAGCAGCTACAGCTTCAGCCAGCGCAGCCAAACAAGTAATCACACACAGACGTCATTACCTTTGGAAGTGTTCGGTTACTTGTTTTATATAGATTTTCCCATCAGTGTCCAATCCAGGGTGCTACAGCGTGGCATTAACACACCTCCATAAGTCCCTTTGGAGTCAGGGTAGGGAAGATGGCTGTGGGAAGACCACAGTTACAGGAAAGCAGGCACATATGCAAAAGGAAAAACAATGAAACCTCTGGAGACTTCAGAAGCAATCTGAACATGAAAGTATCTTCCTCAGTCGTGGACATGTTTCCTTGGGAAAAGGAAAAGGCACCCTCTCCTTCAGAGCCTTTTTACAAACTACCAGCAGCATTTCCATCTTGTCTGAATTATTGTTGGGTTTTGCTCCTTTTCCAGGGCTGGTATTATCTTGGGAAAATGGATTCTACAAAGAAGGGATGGAGGGACACCAAGCCATGACTGAAATCCCAGAGAAGTCCTTTGTAGGGTGAAGTCCATTTCTTTCTGTTCTTTCTGACAGGCAGGGAAAGCCCTATCCACAATGATCAGCCTGTCCTGCCAAGATGTGAGAGTGACAAAACCTCCTGTGGCATCACATACCAGAGCAGGTTCTCATGCTCCCAATTCTACCAAAAGCCTTAAGGAAATGGTAAATCAAACTTCCTGCCTCAGAGGGAATTAATTTCCCCTTTAGTCCAGTTAAATAATCTGTGCCAGACATTACTTTTGGCCTTTAGACTCATAAAAATCTGTCTGAGGGCTGTTATGACTTCATTTTTATTTTTTTTTTTGTCTCTGAGGCACAGAAAAGAGCACCTACTGTTGAGCTTTTGAAAAAAACCCCAAACATTTACGAGTATGAACTAGTAAGTGTTTTCAGATCTGAGTTTTTCTAACTCTACCAGGCTGTTGTGTAATCTACTACAAGGTGAACCACACTCTGCAATGAAGTCATGACAGTCTGACATCTATGTCATAAATCAGAAGATAAGTTTCATGGCAGCTTTGTTTACCATTTGATGGCAGACTTTTAATAAATTTAATGCAAAAATTAATTTCACCACTTTTGTGGCAGTCTCCAGAAAGATCTATTATGATCTTTCACTTCTTTTTTTTATGCTGGTCTCACATTCCCTGATTTTGGTGTAGCAAGTGGTTTCCATCAGGTAGCCCATTATTGCATGATCAAAGGTGTGAGGATAGAGCCTGGAAACATAATCAGGTGAGTGTGGGACAGGTTGGCCTTGGGTATGCAGGGAGAAGGAGGAGGAAGATGCACACTCTGGGATAAACAAAGGGAGTATTTTGTCTCTAAAAGGATTAGCAGTGAAATAGTTAATCACCATTCTTACATTTCGTAATACATCATATTTCCCTGTGATAATGAGCTACCAACAGTGTTGGTAGGAGTTGCTGCCTTGTTTTAGAGATAACACTGCTTAGTCTGTGGAAATCTTATCTCCACTTTGGGGGTGGAGGTGAGAGAAACTTTCAAGTTAGCTTTGAGAAGCACCTCCCACTTTGAATTAAGTCTGAAATCATATGTTAAAGGCCTTTTACAGCTTGTCTGAATCTCTTGGCTTGTTCATCACAACATAAAATGTGAAATTTGCTGCAGGGTTTTTATCAGTTCAAAACATCACTGATTCATTAAATCCAACAATGGACGTAGTCAGAAATAGAAACCTAACGAGCTGTCAGAATCATGTTCTGGTCCATAGCAGATGGGTATGTCATCACCACAGACCTGCATGGTTTCATTCCTGAGAGCTACCTGAGCCTTCTCAGACTCACGACAGGCGGCTGGGAACGCAGCACACCGAATCTCCAACACTTCTCTCCTGCTACTGTTACCTTCCTTTTGCCTTCTGGTTCTGGGTTGTTGGGGTTTTTTTCTTTTTCTGTTGTTGGTTGGTGTTTTTTTTTAATCACTCACTACACAAGATAGTTAGCAGTGCAAGTCAGATTGGCTTCCAAAAGCCAGCTTTTCCTTTTTGCTCTTTAATTTCTCACAGATGATTAGGATTGGACCTAAAAATATTTCTCCAATCAGCTCAATATTTCTATCAGGAAGCTAATAAAAATGCCCTCTGAGAACAAAATGAAAGGCTCTGATAAAGTCCTGACAGATCTGCACTTAGTTTTCCATGGTGAAGATTCAGAGGAATCAGCCTCTGTGCTCATTGCTGGCCATCTTGAATTCCACATCAGCTTGACAAGTGTCAGACATTCATCTAAAGGACAGAAGTGGTGTCTACAACATGTATTTGTTCCTTGTTATTTTAAATGACAGTGTGGAGGGAGCAACTTTTGCTCAGACTTCTTACAACAGTTCCCCTTTGTAATGAGAAAGGAGGCATCAACTATAAGCCCAACAGCAGAGCTTCTTCAGGTTTTGTGTTCTCTTGCAAATGTGAAAAAGAGTAAAAACAGAGTTGAATTGAAGCCCTTTTTAACTCAGATTTTGTTTCCACTGCAAGGACAATGTCAGAGGGCTCACCACTCTCAGAGCCATAGCTTCCAGAGAAAGGTGCTGCTGAGTGTGCCTGCCCAGTGTTCCTCTCCTTCATGCAGCCAGCTCTGGGAACATCACTTGGAGGAAGATAAAAGTAAAATTATTACCTTTTACTACACCGAACAGGAGATTTCTATCCCTCTGCTTTTGCCTATAACATGACATCTGTTGCCTGACAATTTTGAGACATTTTTATCTGAGAAGAGTGTTCCTTCAGATCAAGAAATGAGTCAGTACCTCTGCACACCCTGCTTGCCTCTCATAAATTGATTTAGAAACATGAGCCAAACTGACTGCTTCCCCAAAGCAGCCATCAGGAACCCTGTCCTTGAAGTGATAGAGGCCAGCACACCAGCTCCAGCCACCAGCATCAGTCCTGCTTGCTGGGGCCTGCAGGAAACATTGAGGGCACAGTCGTTCCCTGCACTATCTACAGTCATTTGAAATTGCAGAGACCTTAAAAGCTTTAATTCACAAACAAGAGCCAGGCCTCCAGAGGCCATTCCCACAACACAAAATGGGCTGTGCAAGCCTTGGGTGCGTGGTTTAGGGGACACAGACAGCACTCAGACTCTGTGAAACCTCTGCCTCTGCTTGCAATTTCAGATTAAAAGGTAAACACATAAATGAGGATGCAGGGATAAGTGGGAAGAGTCTTCTACAGAAAAAAAAAATTTGCCCTTTATCTCCATTATAAAGAGTAGTCTTTGTAGTTTTCTACAGATGAAAGCTCATCAAAAGTGGAGAGGACCATCTGACAGAGATGCTAGGTGAGGTGCTTTATATTTCATAAGTTTGAAGGCACTTATCCTTCTTTTCTTTTCCCCCACATTGGCCACAAAATAGTTGTGATGTTTTGAGTATTTCTTTTTCTTCCTCCTTTTCTTCATGCCCTTCTGAGTTGAGTAAAATCTGAGCAGGGTTTCTTTCCCCTCTCTAGCATTTTTGCCATTTTCCCTTTTGTATTTATTTACTTCCGACCATCCTCTCAACTTTGGGGAAGTTGAATTTAGTAAAAGGAAAAACTATCACCCCTGTAGCTCTGCTCTCATAACTGCTGAAGCTCTCACATTCCCAGCAACAGAAGGGTGGAAGGGGTGTGAAATGAGGGCAAAGAGAAGCATGGACCCTGAACTAAATGTTGAACAGAAAGGGGGAGGAAGTTGTAGGCAGGAGAGAGAGAGGATCTGAGGAATGAAAGGAGGAGAGAAAAGCTTACAGGAGAGGGTATATGTTTGAATATGGATTTAAATGAAAATGCATTTTGATTTAACAAAAAAAAAGAGGGTGCTAAACTCAGACCTCTGATTTGTGCCATGCTGGAAGGGACACTGGCTTGGGAGTTTCACAATGCTCATCTGCAGGAGTAGGTCTCTGGGACAGCCTGGCAGATAGTCCTTGGCTCAGAAGTGTCACTGTGACGCACAGAGGAAACACAGTAACACACACAATAGGTGTTCAGGCAGAAAAAAAGAAAAGAACTCTTTAGTTTATTGTTGACCTCGTATATAAAAGTTTCTGGACAGTGACCAGAGACGAGACAGAGAAGTTACCACCTCTCCATCTCCACTGGTCACTTGAGAAGTCCATCAGGTGATATCTTTTCACAAAGGAATGCAAACATGATCCTTGTTTATCTTACAATTCATGAGAACTGACTCCATTATACTAAAACAAATCAGAAAGCTTATTTGCAAGGACAACAGGACAACACAGAAGGAAACAGCAAGGAAACCAAGTTTCTCTTGGTTTAACCAAAGCTGTAAAGCATATTCTTCCTGCCCTCCACTTGTATTCAGAGCTCCCCTGTGTATTTTGTTGATGAAATCTCTCACCCCAATTCAGGAGATAGCAGCGTTTGCAGAACATGCTCTGCCTTGCTACCAGAAGAGCTTCTGACCTTGTCCTGTCTTCTCCTTAGTGTTTGGCAAATACTTATCTGTACTCACAGTGACCTCCAGCCAGCTGGGTAAAAAGCTTTGGAGCCAAACATGTGCACAAATAATTCCAGGGGCAGCTGTTACTACTGGCTTATCTCTTCCTGTGGTTTCTACAGATAGAAATAGTTAATACACATTGCAGTTTACGGCCCCTTTCCCTTTAGCAGACCAAGGACCATCTTGCTTCAACTCAAGGCCATTAAACCCATCTCAACAACAAGGGCCTTCAATCTGGTACTCCCCTGGTTGCCAGATGTATCCTATCAGATGAAGCAGAGCCCACAGCAGCCAAAATCACAACTCACAGCCCTGCCATCTTTAGCCAAGAAGGTCACCATTTAATCACTCCTCTCAAGTTATGTGTAACAGAGGCCATTCTGTGTGTATCCAAACACAGCACCCCCTCTCTACAACCCCTCCATCCTCCCACAGCCCAGACATGAGGTGTTTTTTCACCCTGACGCATTGAGGTCCACGCCTGATCAGAGTTCATTCAACCCGAAGAGCAGCAATGACTCGCTTCCAAAAAATGAGACTATTATGGCTAGAGACCATTATGAAAGCCTGCGTGAAGCTGAGACCAGATGTGTGTTCAGCTCCCTCCAAATATTGCTTAGAGCAAAGCCCCGGATTGTTTTGATTTTGTTTCTTAAACAAAACAGGATTGACAGAATCTCCTCTGGAACTAGAAAGATTTTCTGATGTTTTTCTTCACTGCTGTTACAGATGTGTGGCTGGGCTGGGAGCTCACACCCACTGACCACAGCAGCTCTCAAAAGTGGATGAAGCCCTGGAAGGAGCCCTTATGTGATAGGATGGAAGTGATGGGGATGCCAGCCCATATAAGTTCAGCTCCAAGAATCAGCTTGCGGTCATTGGGACCATGTTATTCTTTCCAGTAGGATGTTCTGTATGAGCTCCTGGAAATGAGAGTGATAACATGGCTCTGATCACTTTTTGCCTTTGCAGCAAACCTTTCATCAGAGGAACCTCAAAGCAACTTGGCAGCAAGAATGGGCACAACCTCACCCTGTGCCTGTGAGATAAGCAAAGGATGGAATAGATTAAGTGCTTAAAAGCACACAGCAACTCTGTGGGATGAAGGAAAAATAAGAAAAAAAGATTATATATATACATACACATTCAAAACCATACGGGGTTTTATGGAAAGGCAGCCTGGAAGGCTGCCAGGATACTGAAATTGCCACCCCTACACAACCACGAATACCATGGAAACCAGTGGGGCACTGGCAGGCAGGAAAGGAAATCAGCTGAAAAATGGCTTTCCATGAAATGCAGCCAGGCTGGGACACTGCTCCCCTTCTGACTGAGGGAGGCCTACGTGCCTAACCACCAGTGTTGCTGCCGGTGGGAGCTGGGCTCCAGGAGGGAGTCGTTCCCAGTAATTTCCCAGCCCGGGGTAATGCTTTCCTGGTGGCAGCCAGTGGATGACAGCAAAAAGAAGGATGGCTGAAAACTGCTACATCATGTCAGCTGTGGTATGGAGGTAATGGAAACCCTGAGTGCCTAGTAAAGCTTCAACACGTGCTGGGAGGTATAGGAAGATCAAAGTCAGTTGACATCTGAATGAGGACAGGGAAGGAACATGTATGTGCAAGCTCCTGCCTGCCCTGTCTGGTGAGACACGATTAAAAGGCATGAAACACTCATCAGTTTTCCCTCAAAATACTAAAAAAGCTCAAAAAAGGATTCCTTTAACCTGAACGAAAGTGAGTAAAGGAGAGAGGCCTGGAAAACAAAGCCAAAAATAACAAACGAAACTGAATATAACAGGAATAACAGAAATAAACAAACCCAGACATGCAGTGGAGGAGGAATGAACACACTGTTAATCTGTCAAGTACACCGTGCCCACATCAAACTACAGACTAAGCCCAGAGAAATACCCAGCCTCCCAGCTGAGCAAGGGCACCTGCTTGCAACCAAACAGCACACATCCCTTAAAAAGTCATACTCCTGGTAAGCCAAGGGAGGAGGAATTCAAGCATAGAACAGCTGTACTCATTCAAAATACTGCTAAGAGGAACAGCGGCATCTTATGAGTAAGCTGGATATGGTGCAACCAGCACCAGGCTTGAACAAAAATAGCCCAGTGGAGATGAGAGGCAAGTAGAGACACCAGAACACAGCTCTCCCTCTGGCTGTCAGTAACTGAAGGATGCAGAGGTGATCTCCTACAGAGTATATATTGAATAGAGGCAGGGGAAAATTTCACAGAAAAGCAAAGAGGACTGGAAAACCAGAGCAGCAGCAGAGCAGCATTTCTGCCACACTAAAATGCACAGAGCTAATGGACCTTCCAGTAACCACAGAGGAGGGTTGGAAGGGGATGGGAACATTGCCATGGCTGGCCCTGATAAGGCTCTGTCTAGGAACAGGCGAGGGCTGTGCTCACAGCCCGGCTGAGAAACGGGTCTGGAGGAGTGCGAGAACAACAGGATAACATCAGGCACTTCTCACACAGCTGAAGGACCGCCACTGGTCATCAGGAGACAAGTGCAGATGGGAGACTTTAAAGTGGTGCCAGAAAAAACAAGCTACAGCCAGGGTCGAGGAACATGGGATCCAACTCCTAGTTGTCAGCAATTGTGGTGTATACATCGCTGAAAACAGATACAGTGCCAGGAAAATCCAACTCCCAGCATGAAAAGAATAACTTAGGAATGATAATGAGAGAAGCCAAAGCAACTGTGACTGTGAATTAGTGATTACATAGAAGTTTTTATCTTAAAGTTATGTTAGGCCAAATTCTGAAGTAATTTTTAGCCAAGAATGCTCCCTTGAGACCCTGTGATTTGGCCACAAATTGCTACATCTTTAAAAAACAAACAACCCCCCCCCCCAGCAAAGCCAAAAAAACTCAAAACAACAAACAAACAAAAAAAAAAAACCCTCCAAACAGCTCAACAAAACACAGACTTCCTTTTTATGCTGGCTGGAAATACAAAGCAGGCAATAGCTTTGACTGGCATCAAACAGTTCTCCAGCAGGTAGTTGAAGTTCTCTCCTTTATGCCACCATCCAGCATCACCATGAGGGACAGACCAGTCTTCAGGATTTGCTCCCTTATGTGGCTGCTACCCAGGGAAGTGGGAACTGTGACTGGTATGAAGACAAGGACATGTTATTCAAACTCTCTGAAACAAGTGAGGTACAATCCACATCACAGTTCCTCCCCTTGGACCTATCAAAGCTACTCCTGAAAAACTGAACATACAATAGCCTGGGTACTGCCATAAGGAAACATAGCAATCATCACTGCCCACCATGTGCTGAACAGCAATAAAAATGTCTTTTCAAAATACCTGATCTGGGTAAAAAACTCAGTGGCAGGCTCACAAGAACAGCTAAAGGATTCTCTCTTCCCCACTCTCAGGGCAGTACTGAGCTCAGCAGCAGCTCAAGGCTTCACACCTGAAGGTCTCTGTGTAGTTTCAAATGGAGCATCTGCAAATCCCAGAGCCCAGTAAGTCCCAAAGAGATGCAGCCACAATGAGACACCTCTTGCCTCCAGAACCTCTCCCCGTTCCAGTTGGAGACTCATCACACACACGAAATTTCCCTGCTCATTCTTTGGACTTGGCTTACCAGGAGTAATATGCTGCCAACCTGCAATTGCTAAGGAGGTATCAAAAATAACATGAGAAAGTGAATATTTGGAGCAGAGACACACCCTTCCCATGACACATGACCTGCTGTAAAAGCCCTTACAAAAGCAAGGGAACGTGCTCAAATACCTGTTGTAAAATCTGAAGCTTGAATGCTGTGCAGCCGAAAATCCTGGAAATAGTTCTTTCAAATCATGCAAACACTTTGGAGATTTTGAGAGAAGAAATAGCTGGAAATAGTTTTAGATAAAAGAACCTTTCATGCCAGCTGGCAAAAGGCAAACAGATGGATCAGATAGATGGATAGACGGGGCTTAAAGCCACTTTTGTCTCAGCAGTGGGCTGGGCTTGTGTATGCAATGTCTGAAGGCAGCATATCTCATTATCTGACCCTTAAATGTTAGCATAATGGAATCATATCAGATGAAGCTGCAGCCTTCAAAAGCGTCTCTCAGCCTGGCAGGACTCTCGCCTTCCTCCCAGCAGCACCTGCAGCAGGCCTTGGGCTGGCTTGGTGCTCATGCAGACCCCTCAGGTTCTCCCCTGCTCAGAGCATCAGTCCAGGCTCTGTCAAAGCTCCAGAAGGTTTGTTATGGTGCAGGGAGTTTCACAAATATTTGGTCAAAACTCTTATGTTCCCATAGTGCAACTGCAGAAGGATGACCCCAGAGAGTGAGAAATTAAGGATACTGTGAAGGCTGAAGGGAAATTCCCCCAAACCATGTTTGATATATTTAACAGAAACTCACTGAAAGCAGGATGTGATCCACACAGAACAAAGCAGGGTAAGTATTCTGTATTTTTTGTAGCCTGTGCAGCTTGAGTAAGGGTGGTGTTTAGTTTTAGCTGTGCTTTTGGTGCATCCATCTCAAGAGGCCAAACTGAGCCACCTCGGAAGGAGAACTACGCTTTGTTTGATGGGGATGGGCCTGAGCCACAAGTTTGCAGGAACCCTTGCAGTTTGCTTAGAGCCAGACACCTACTCCTCACCCCTACGCTTTTCTCATGGGGTGACTGCGATGGGGATAGGGCTGTCCCCAGTAGTGCCAGCTCATTGCCTGTGATGTCTGTCACAAATTGCAAGGACCACAGTCCCCACAGGCTCCCTCCAGCATCTGATCCCCTGGGACTGCAGTGGTCACTGCCGATGTGACATCCCAGTTCTGCTCGATCACCAGCCAAAGCAAACCAGGGTCTCTGCAGCATCTCAACTGGTGTGAAGAGATTACAGAAATCTGGAAAGACTAAAATAAGTACATGGACCAGGAACAGTTTAACTTTCTTTTAGAAATGTGGGTTTTGCTGTATTTGAACAATGCGTCCCTGAAGATTTCATGTCAAAATGGAATTATGCAATGAATATTAAATGTTTATCAAGAAATTCACAGTTGAAAGTGGTCTGCAGTGACAGATTAAAACAGAAAATCCCTTTTGTGCCATTTCTATTCTCATTTTTTATGACACATTAATTCATCCAGAAGGACTTTAATACTCACCTTCAGATATTTTTGCTTTTCACATTGGACATTAAACTTTGCCAGCTTCTTCAAGAAGACTCTGAGTTACCAAACACATGGCAGGATTACACCATCAAAGTTGCAACATCAAAGCCCTGGCATGACTAATCCCCATGTAAATGGAAAAAGACCAAAGATGGGCAGTCTGTGCAGTGGGTAGGTGCAGAGCCAGACAGTCTCCTCCAGCCCACAGGTGCATGGGAAGCATATCCCATCCACACAGCAACAGCCTCGAGTCTCTGCCGCCCTCTTCTTTGGGTGCCTGCATAGGGACAGGGGCACACATGGCCCTGTGGGCACAGCGGGGCTTGCCTTGTGGTTGTCCCCCTCACATCAGGACAGTGGCTTAGGACAAGGGGGTTGCTCCCAGGAAGAATGTTGAATTCTTTGTTTGCTTTCATAAGCATGTTCATGGGAAGCATCCACCTTTGCATAAAGCATAAAACCACTTTTTAGCTGTGGTCTTTGAAAGACAAGCAAAACTGTCTTCCCTGTATAAATGGCACCTGAGAGAGCACACAGACTTTGTGGTCCACGTTAGAGAAGTAGCTGCCAGAAGAAGACATCACCAAGCTGGCTTCCCTTTCCTGTAGGCATCATCTTCTGATGATTCACAGAGCCCAGCTGAAGGGCATTGATGATGTGTCTGTATGATGCAATGGCAGAGTTGTGTCAGATCCAACACCAGGGCACTGCTTTTTAGAGGAAGGACACTCATGGTTTTGCTTGGCAGAACCAGTCTAGCCAAAATCTTGTATGAAGATGGCCTTCCTCAGCAGAGAGCAGGGGTGGCTGATACAGGCTCCCAGGAGGGTCACTGTGGGCCCCTGTCTCTCTCCAACTGAATTCATTAATTAAGGGGAAGATGAGGGCAGGACTTGCTGTTTCAAGGGACTTGCCCTAACAGGGCAGCATTTCCTGTGGTTTCTGCCATTGAGCTGACAGCACAGGGACCAGAAACAAGAGATGTGAATTTAAAATAGAAAAGAAGAAAGACCTGCATCTTTTGCAGGCATGAAACTTGACTATGGGTAGGCAAAACAGTTCATTGCAGCAATTTCTGAAGGTCAGGGCATTGTAAGGGGATGGCAATCAACAGCTGACAGTGAAAGGAAATCCAGGTATTTAAGTTGTGTGTTGAGCAAATTTGATTGAGAAATCAGAGAAAGCACAGATTCTCTTATTCTACATCTAGTTTGGGTTTTTTAGGTTAAAAATGCACTTGAAGCTCTTTTTTGCTGCTTTGACCTCAACAAACAGCAGTTGTTCAACTGCTGTCAGTGTCAGAGTTGTGAGCTCCAGTGATTTATTCAAGTCTCATGCTAGCTGATATTTCTGACGTCTTGGAGACTCACATGCATAAATCAGCATTTCAGCTATTATCAGCCTAAGTTTCTATGCATTCTGCTAAAACAAAGGAAAATAAACTGCTCCTACAAATGTGTTTATCAGGAATCAGCCAAACCCCAGAGGCTGCTACCTGAAAAAAACAGTCTTTTTTTTTAGTTGATGATACAGTGTGGGACATAACAAGTCTTGTTTCTTAACGCCTGAAGTTACTTTTAGATTATACCCTAGATTGTACCTTCAGGTTGCACAGGTGCATTTGGACTGTGCTCTTACACTGTCACAGGCTCCAGTGCCCACAGGACCTGCACTTGTGACTCACTGCAGCACCACGAGGCGTTGGAGGATCAGCCACCACCACTGGCATCCAATCAAGCCTTGTGAAAACCTTCACCAGGATTGGTGGGAGATGTGCCTGCTCTCACTGCCTGTTGCTGGAAATCGTCGGGAGTCTCCAGGAAAAGCCAGTCAGAAAGGGCTGGAGGCAGCAATGAAGGAAAAATAAATTCCAGCCTAGCATATCAAAAGATATTTAGTACAAAGGAATATTTACAAGTCCTGCTTTGTGCTTTAGGCGCAGCATTTGATAAAAGTGGTCTTCTCAGCCTTTATAATTGGCAAAATGATGCACATCAGTTGGACTTTGGAAACAAAAGGTGAACAGTCTGATAAAACAGATGCCTGGTTCCTGAACAAGGCTTGACCCTCATTCCAGAACAAGTGTCTTGAACATTTGCCTGTAAGACGGAGACTGTTTACCAGCGCTTTTCAAAGCAAACAGAAAGTCACCCACTACAGGCCACAAAAAGAGTTGGATCCAGATGAAATGCTGCATCCAGCAACTGAATTTTCTACTGATTTTTCAAGAGATAAATAAGCTTTTACAAACCTTTGGAGAATGAAGACTTTCACTTGCAGCTCCACTGACTTCACCATCCTGCCTCAACAACATAAACAAAGCAAATTACCTGAGACTTGCAGACTATCCCAGCCAAGACAGCACAATCTTCCTGTTTCTATGTAAGAGGAAGTATTTCCTGGTTTGCAAGGTGTGGTCAGGCAAAAGGAACAGCTCCTTTTCTTTAATTAATTTCATTGCTATTTGTATCTGCACTTTCTTTCATAGTTTCAAATGCACTAGTTATCAGGAATATCTGCTTCAAGGCATAAGCAGTGACAGTTCTCAATCTGCCTTCCCCTGCCTTCTCTCTGAAAATAAGTGTGAGGCCCTTTCCCACAGATGCTCCAGAGCAGATCAATTTTGATCACCAAAATATTAAACCTGCAAACTCAGGGGAGGAAAAAAATCAAAATAAAAAATAAAAGGCCTTTCAAATCAAGTGAATAAGCCAAGGGGCGGGGGGAAATAGCCTCAGTCATTTCTCCTACCCGCTTAATTAATAGCATTCCATTTCAGAAACAGCACAGGCAGAGCAAACCTCTCCGAGTGTCTGTTTACAGCCGAGCTCCTGCAGCTGCCCCTCTCCTGCCCTCCCCGCCAGGGGCCAGAGCTGGCACTGCCCGAGGCAGGGCTGCATGTGGGGCCACGCTCCCCACCCGGGCCTTGCTCCAGCCAAGTGTTTGAGCAGGCACATACCCTAGTGAAAGGAGCAGGACTGGTTGTGCTTCAAGATAAGATTGTCTGCCAGGGCTTTGTTGGAGGCAGCCTTGCAGATGCAGGAAGGAAAACAAGCTGTAAAGATGGCAGAAGGAGAAGGAAAAAAATGCCCCAAGGGAAGCAGCACTGGCAGGAAACAAAGAGCTCCTCATCGGTGAAAGGCACAGTAAGACTGAGACAAACTTGCACAGCACAAGTCATGTCCTGCATTAAGAACCCCCTTCACCCCACTCACTTGAGTGTTCTGCTCCTCCCAGGGCAGCCAGTGCTGGGGCAGAGTGCCAGGGACCTTGGCAGGACGTGGGGCAGTCCACCTACACCCCATGTTAGCTGCAAACTGTCCTGAACAAGCAGCTGGGACACTGGCTGGGAGGCCACCTGCAGCAGGGGCTGCTTTGCTCACAGCAGTAAAACCTACCTAGGAAACAACCTGAGGGGCTACTGACCTAGTAAGCATTTCAGTGGCAGCAGAAGCATTTGTTGGCACAGTCTGGGGGAGGATGATCAAATGCTGCTCCCACAGGAGAGGTGACAGGTGAAGGACAGCAAGAACAGCAGAGCCAGCCCAGCAGCCCCTGCTGCTCACAAACTGAGCACAGCACACAGGCACTCATGTCACGTTTGCTTGTTTGGGTTACCCAGTTGTTTGCCCAGATTTAGTCTCCTATTGCATCCATGGGTAAGGCCCTGCATTCAGTCTGTTGTGTGGATGTACAAAGAGAACAAGGACCTTCACAGAGGGTCCATG
The DNA here is from genome assembly GCA_032173965.1 of Sitta carolinensis. Classification (NCBI taxonomy): domain Eukaryota; kingdom Metazoa; phylum Chordata; class Aves; order Passeriformes; family Sittidae; genus Sitta; species Sitta carolinensis. Next base: position 26,691,955 of record CM063288.1, read on the forward strand.
GAGGCCCAGCACTTCCTTACAGATGGAGGTTTTACTGCTTGAACATCTTGCTTCAAGCAAGGCAAGAATTTAAGGGGAAACCCTAGTTCCAGCTTAGGTCAAGCTAGTCCTACGCAGCCCAGCCTTTTGCATCCATCTGTCCCACAGGCATTTTATTCCACATAGTTTCCTGGTTTGCACATCTCCACTTTTGGCCCTTTCTCCATGCTCCAATCCACAACAACAGGAGGATAGAGTCTCCAGCTGGACAGTGAGGATGGTGTGAGGGCAGGGAGGCCAGGGGCAGCTGAGTTTTGCACGTTGAGGTGGGAAACAGCACTGCACATCATACGGTTTTGGTTCTCGGCAGTCTGGATGCTAAATCCAGCACCTGCAGACGCACCGGAGCCCTGCTGAGGGCACAGGGAGGAGCTGTGGGGTTGGGACCAGCCCAGTCCTGTTGGAATTCAACTGATTGGTGATAAACTCATTGAGTCAGACAAAACCTGAGACAAGATAATCCACACAGCTTCCTGCTGCACTTTTTGGTCTGATGCATCTCCAAACTAAACCAGCACCTTGTCCTCACAAGTGGCTGAGCCGTGGTTCTGGGCACACACTGGACCTCGAGCACAGGAGCAACAAGACCGGGCCAGAGGGTCCTCAGCTGTGCCAGAGCACCGTAGGCTGTTGCACAGCCCCAGGGACCCGGGAATGGCAGGGTACTTACAGTGAAAGCCAGGGCTGCTGCTTTGTGCCCTTAGGCTCAAGGTCTTTTCTTTTTCCAGAACAAGGAAAAGAGACTTGTGCTAAGTACCTCAGTTTGTTTAATCCACTGTACAGAAACAAAAGCCTGAGAGGTTCAAAGCTCCAGTGTTTATTCTATCAGGCTTATTTCTGGGCTAAATAAACCATCAAAATCTAAGTCTCAGCTGAAAACATCTAAACATTCTAGCTGAAGCTAATGAATAGTTAGTGTTTGGCAAAGACAAAGCATGAATCCATAATTATTGTGAGTCACCTGGAGAAATCAGAGCAGTAGCCAACAAAAAAACCCCTTTGAATAACTCAGTGGGAATGAAGATGCCTGGAAACGTGCACATCATCAACACCACATCCTCAGCCCTGGTGAGGCCAGAGAGGGCAGTTCTGTAGAGGATGTTTCAGATCTCCACTGGTCACTGACCAAGGACCCCATGCCAGTCTCACCAGAAACCCATCCCTGCAAACAAGGGCAGTCTGACATCCACATTCCCTCGGTGATTCATAGGATTGGACAAGTCAGGCTTTTGCAGACAACAAAAAAGATAAAAATCATATTGCTTGGGGGAGTGCCAAGCTATTATTTCACCGAGTTAGAGTCTTGAACTGCTGAAAGTTAAAAGGATTTCCTCTGGAAAGAGAACATTCCCCAGCCAGAAAGTCTCCAGAAAGGTACGGGCACAATAACTCCTGGCATTTGGTGTTAGGAAACAAGCGTCTAGACATAGCTGCCTTCTTTTGATTTGTTTTTGATGACATTTTAAAAAGATGCTACAGTACAAATCCTAGGACTTGAATTTCTATTTTTACACTCTGGGTACCTGCAACAGCTTCACACATCCAGAACATGCTGGAAATTATTTCCAAGTCTTTGGTTGTTTTATTTAACCACTACAGCCTAGAAGTACTATTTCCCCCTGGGGTTCTAATGGATGGGTATCACTATTTCCATGGATGTGCTGTCAGGCAGGAATGAGAGCTGTCTGCACCAATCCTGCAGCTGAAACTGTCTCCCGAGGAGACCATGAGTGGGTTTGGCCCCATGTCCTGCTTGAGAAGCCTCAGTTGATCTGAGGAGCACAAGGGGCTCTTACACAGGGGTCTCACAGGAAAGCGCCCGATGCTCTGCTGCAAAGGTTCCAACACCCTCTCATGCACTGCATGGGGCACACCTGGGTCTGGGCACAGGAGCTCGCTGTTGGCATTCCTCACCCAACATGGCACCTCCCTTCCCAAACCTCCTTGCTGTGAACTGAGCAAAGCCATGGAGAATTGGACAGAGGGGAAGGTTTTCATCTTGTCCTGCTGTTCCTGGGTGGGCACGGGCAGGCTGGCTATGGGGAGGAAGCAGCTTCCCCTGCCACAGCACTGCCCGTGGTTGCTTCAGCATGTTGCAATACACTGATTGAGCAACTGGCAATTATATTGCATTTATCTCTATCCGCAGTGTTGTGGTGTTACATTCACAGCTGTTTAAACAGAAGCCTGCCTCCCATCCACAGTAACTTCCATTTTGTGTGGCCTTGCTGATCCTGTAGCAGAGAGCAGCACTAAAGACAGCTCACATTTTGGTGCTGCCCCCCAGCCAACCAGTGCCACACCAGTTTTTAAAAAGTCCTTTTGAAATGTGTTTCTACATTGCTACAAAAGCAACCTTATTGCCACCCTGCAAAAGGAAATGTTCTGTGTTTTGGCACAGCGAGCTCTGGTTCCTTTTCAAGAAGAGGGAATTTAGTGTGGCTGCCCTGAGACTGGCTGTAGCTTTATCAAGAGATTTCATCAAGGACTTAGACAACCTTGCTTGCTGCCATTGTGCTGTCAAACAGGTTTCCTTCCTCTTCTTCCCAACACTTCTACATCACATCCTATTTTCTTCTAGTGCTTCATAAATAATGCGATAATGAGAGCCTTGTACACTTGTGGGATTTGGGAGGCATTATCTCAGTTATTAAGAGGTGGAATATGAAGATCAGAGATTAAAGGTGGCAAGTCAAATTGGCTGTGATCCAAACAAGAGTTCTTCTAATTCATTCCCCTTACATTTGGAGCCCTTTCCTGCAGTCAGCCCAGCTTTCCCTCTTCATACTAGCACTCCAGTCCTGCCCCATCCTTTCCGTCTAGGCTACCTCAGGAATTTTGCACAAAAACATCACTGTCTGCCGCTCAATGTATTTTGCTTGAGGTCTGTAGAGACAAAATTGCCATTTCCATTGGACAGGAACTGGGATGAGAAATTAAACATCAGAAAATCTGTTGATTAAAACTCCTGAAAACTTGGGGAGTCATTGAACATAGGGATGCTCACTGCTCTAAGTAGAATAACCTTTTGCTTAAGAAATACAACAGAGTGCAAAGAACATGAAAAGAAAACAAAAACTCGGAGCTAGGACTCATCCTTGGAGGACAAGCACTCACTGCAGAAGCTCCTGGACTTCCAGCAGGGCTAATTAAGCATAAGGAAGTGCAAGCACGGATGGAGCATTTGGCAGCACTCCATGTAAGGCAGAAGAGGCAGCCTCCACCTCAGAGCAGCACCAGCTCTGAGGGGGCAAGGCTGACTGATGCCGAGGGCTGCATATCACACCCTGTGGCTGGAGAGGCACAGAGCCTGAACCTGACAACTCAGTCAAAAAGATTTCTATTCAAAATTTTAAGCTGCTCCAAAAGACAACATGCTGCTGTGCTTCTCTCTGAGAAACAGGAAACTGCTGCTAAGCTGTCTATAGTTTATAATAAAATTATTATTTTTTCCAGCAAGAGTGAAGCCTTGCTGAAGGACCACACAGGCACCAGGATGCAGCACAGACGGCAGGAAGCTGACTTGTGGGATTTTCCATGAGAAGAAATAGCTCAAGAGGGATGGGTGAGATGAAGGCTTTACCTGAAAAACACCAGTGGTTCCATTCCTCCACAGCAGGCAAAGCTTTGTGACCCCTGAGCAGTTACCTCTGTGTCTCCACACCAGTCTCAGGAGGCACCTCTCACTGCAGGGACACAAACAATCCCAGGATAGCTCTGGAGAACTCCACTCCAGAGCAGTAGGGCTAGTGCCTGGAGTAGTACACAGTGCCTGCCCATCTCATTCCGTGACAGGGAAAAACAGGGTGCCTCTACTTGGCTTCTGATGCCCAACAAGAGCTGCTGCACATAGGCATGGACACTGGGCAGGCATGCAGAGGATGGGTGTCTGTGGGTGGCAGGAACAGTTTCAGGCTGGCTGGAGCAAGCAGGATGCCTGCAGGCAGCCCGAGCCACCTGAGAGGAAGCACCCATCCATGGTCTGTAAGCACTGGGGTGAAGAGCTGCTGCAGGGCAGGGCAGGGCTGCAGCAGTGTCCCCCAATGTTCCCAGGAAAACAACTCCGCATGCACAGGGAACGCTACCAGGCAAATTCACAAGCAACAAGCAAACAAACAAAACCCCCAAACATCTGTTTTCCAAAAGACTACAGTCTTAACCTGAAAACACCACTCATTTTCCTGACAAGGGCTTTCATGATGCTACGTAGCAACTCAAAAAGCTGGATGATGTCTCTGGTGAGAAGGTGCCCCAACAGAAGTAGAGAGTGAGCAGCCCCTGCTCACTGATGCCCATTCTGCAGAGCAGGGATTACAGCAAAATGCACAGCTGTTCAATTCCAAAGAAGAAAAAGACAAGCAGAAAACTTCGCTTAAGAAATCCTAACCCAAACAAACAAACAAACACCAAAAAAAACACAAAAACACCAAAAAAAAACCCCAAAAAACCCACCAAAACAAAACAAAAACCCAAAAAAACCCAAAAAACAACCAAATAAAAAAAGTCCTCACCAAAATCCAAACCACTAATTTTGCCAGGTGCTCTGCAATGACTTTCCTTTTGGGTCAGTGTGAATAACAAGGAGCAACGGGTAGGAGACCTCCAGAAGCTCAGCCCAGAAGCTGCCAGGCCCACGTACTTCTCAGAACTGGTCCCCCCAGAGGGAACACAAGATGTCACCAGCACGCACAGAAAGGCTGCAGTCACTAGATGAGCACCTGGCAGCACCCAGAATGCTGGGTTATGTTCTTGGCAGTGAGCTGGAGGCTGTGTGGAACCCCTTCCCCTTGCAGGGGCTGTAACTGCTCAGTCCAGGGGATTGTGAGCTATGAATTAAAACTTACAGTGGGCTGTGAAGGAAGGCTGCCTGTCCCTCCAGTTCTCAGTCAACGTGAAAATAATTTTCAAGTCATGTTATATCCCTTTCAAACTGACAACCATCCTTTTGAAAAAAAACCCTTTCATCCTGTTCTAGGCTTAGCTCTAGTTCATCAACCATTTTCCACTGCTAGCTTTGGCTTGGAGTAACCCCTATAGGTAAAACGCTCTAAGGATATTATAATTTTAGATCCTTCTGTTCCATAGGTCTTGCTGTTTTGCTTTAAATGCTATCATCAGTCCGGCTAACTCTTCTTCCTGCATTCAAAATACTCAAAGCCTCGATCCTTACTCTAACTTTAGTTCTGGGATTTTGGTTTTGCTTTACCAGTAGACAAAGTAGAAGACCTTCTTTTGGACGAGTTACCTCCCTTAGAAAAACTAGTGACCCATAGTTCAGGCTCTACATTAATGTCTTTGAGTCACAATTACTCTTTACAGAACAGGCTGTACAAGCCTCAAACCTACTGTAAAAAGATAAAAGGTTTGGGTCTCAATTAAAGGCCTGTCACACTTCTTAGGTAAGAATCACCACTTCTCTGTGCAAAGAGGCTATAGTATTCCCCAGCCATAACTGTAGGTTTTATTATTATTTTAAGGTGCAAGACCGTACACAAATGCCCAAACCATCATTTGTGGAAAACCATGCGTGAGCAAACCAATCTTATCTACTTGAACTGATAAGCAACTTGAAATGCAGTGACCTGGCTTCCAGTGACTGCAGTCTATCACCACTGTTTATTTTCACTGATCATATTTAGCACTTAAGCTGAATACACTTACCACTGTTTCAGCAGTAGCCCTTGCACATATGCAGCTCATTGCTTTGAAGATGAGTTTGAAGGAGTTTAACAGTTCCAACTAGAACCCAGAGTACTTATTTCTGTACCTGCTTAAAAGAGGTGATGGCAGCGAAGCGTATGGTCTATCCAGCACTGAAAAACTTCAAATTTACTTCCTCTTCTCCACCCAGTATTTCTGGGTCACAGACATTTTGAAAGAGAATAAAGTAGAAGCTCTAGTTAATTGAGTATTAAAATCAACATTCCCAGCATGGGAGCAGGAGAGGGAAAGATATGCTGCTTCATGACTGAGCTCCAATGGGCTGCCTTGTGAGATGCAAGCTGGCCTGCACTGGACAGTGGCTTGCAATGATAAACCAATAAAATCTGCTTCATAAGGAAAGAAGCGAATCTCATTCTTTTGTTATCAAAGGAATAAGCAAAAGGAAGGAAAAAGTGGCCCTGCAAAAATAACTTCTCTCCATTTCAATCCCACTGATTAGACCTACTAGCAACTGATGTTCACATAAATTTTCTGATTAGGGTAAATTATACAGGACAGTTTTTGAACAGCACATACATAATTTATCTGATACGTTTCAAGAAGAAACATTAATAGTTCAGAGGAAACTGAACTTGATGTCTGGTAAAGATTCCTGCTTGAAAATGCATTTACAATTAAAAAAAACCCTAAAGGCACTAATAGTCAACTATTCTATTTCATTATGAATACTTTTAAATACCTTTGCTGCTCATTGAAACATTTCAGCTTAGATTCATCTTACTTGTCTAGCAAAAAGCAGATCAACTGGAATGGTCTCAGTACACCCAGGCAATCTCAATTAGGGCAGTTAAACTCACTGCAACCTTCCTAAGGGGGAAAAAAAAAAAAAGGCAGTTGATATTCCTGATACTGGTAGAACAGTGCATCAGTAACTTTGTCACCAACCTCGGCAGGGACCCACTTGCACTAACAGGCCATGAGCCTTGGGCAGTTCAGTACCAAGGGGCTGCTCAGTTTGCTGTGTTCCAGATAACGCCAGCTATACTGGCTGCAGGTACCCAATGTTACTCAGCTGAAGAAACTCTTTTTTTGTTGAGGTAATACTCTATCACTACACATGAGGAGAAAAAAAAAGCCCTTCATGGTAACTAATAAAATGAGTGGTAAGCATAGTTAAAAAAGATGTTTCCTTTTTCACCATAAGAGCTTTAGAGTCTTGATCACGTGATGCTACTTCACTGCAACTGTATTCCCACAAGAATGGCAGAATTAGCAAATGGCTGATTTCTGCTGCTAATAAAACACTTGTCTTTCCTCCTTCATTATCAGATAGCTGAAGAAATATTTTTGCCTTGGGTTTGGAGTTTTTTTATTGGATTTTTTTTTTGTTTGTTTGTTGGTTTGGGGTTTTTTTTTAGATTCATTTTGTTTTTAAATCAAGTGAGGGAAGTTGCTACAGTCACCATGAAGCAATTTGAAAGCTACCTCACATTTGTTCAAAACATGCATCTGAATTTTGTTAACCAATGCAGCAAAATCGAAACATTTGGAAGATGCTTAAAAAAGGCTTTATCAAGAGAACTACAGTGCAGACTCAGTAACACACCTCAACTGTTCAAAGCATCTTTGATATCATGCACAGATATTTGTATCCATTTTACGGAAAATATATTACAACCTTTGAAATCTTTAGAGAATAACCTGCAACAGCACATTTACATGCTTAGAACTTTAGAACTTAATCAGTCATTTAAAAGAATACATCTTAAAAATAATCCTAATAATGGCTAGAAAAAACAGAAAACAACTTAAAAGACAGAGGCATAAAATATCCATAAAAATGTTTTTATTCCTTATCAGTGGAGACTGCTTGTGAAAAGAGGATCTATTGTGAGCTTTTAAACAAAAGAAACCAGTAATCCTCCTAATTATCAGAGACACCAGGGTATCCTGTTCCAAGGAGAACACAGCTATCAAGCCCATCTCCGTGCCCTCTTGCAACACAGGGAAGTTAGCTTTCAGCAAGAGGCTAAACAAATTATGCTGAGAAATGCTACTCCGAAGCAGCTGTCCAAGGGCCAATGTTTTCCCCTGTTCCGCATCAGTCTTCACCCTCATCTTTAGTTTTCTTTCTTTTCTTCTTCTTTTTCTCTGTATTCTGCAAACAAACAAACGTTGCCATGAACAAAGCATAATGGAAGAGCAAAGCAACACGTGTAGCTAGGCAACAGAGCTCACAGTGAAGCGTCACCCCAGCTGCCATGCTCACCAGAGCACAACCCAAGCCAGGTCCTTCCTCAGTTGCTGAATGCACTGGCTGCTCACAGGGGCAGAGAGGATGTGCCACACTATCACAGCTCAGCACTGTCCTCAGGCCCTGCAGCTGACATACACAAAGGGCAGAAAATTAAACCCTGTGTTAAGAACAGGGCTTCACAACTGAGCAAAAAGTTGGGTTTGGTGCCATCTGCTCTACTGTTGTTAGAAGATCTCAAATCAGCAGGTACAGTCTCTGCTCCCTGCAAGTCCCAAAGTGGAGACAGATGCCTGTGGATTGGCACTAAGGGACACTCTTCCCACTAGAAAATATGCAAAGAGGAGGAAGACTAGAGCTGGGGGTGGGCAGAGGACCGGAGAGGAATGGAAGCATTGCAGTCACAAACTTTCCAGATGTTTTTTATAATGCATATCTTCTTGAACATTACAGTGATGGATATCACAAAATAAAATTACTAGAGCAAAACTATTTGCATGCCATGGATTATAATGTAAGAATTTCTCCCCATCCCTCACTCTACACTCTCTTTTGGAGAGAACACATTCCCAAAAAGGATCAGGCAGCTGTGCAATTCTGCCTCACCTCAATTATGGGGCTGGCGGGGAGTTCCTCACTCAGTACCGCCTCTTCTTCAGCTTGCTTTGCCTTTTTCTTTTTCTTCTTTTTGACAGGTTCGCCATCTTCTACAGCTGTCTTTTCTGTACCACAGAAAGGACAAAAATGAAAGGCAGGTTGTCAGTTATTAAGAGTGCAAAAGGAAAAAGCTATGAGATGTCAGAGGATGCAATGACTCCTATTTACCCTCTGCCCTGCCCTTACCTGCAGGACTACTCCCTACTATAATCAAAATACACAACCACTGCATGAGGACAGTGTGCACACAGCACTATTCACATCTCCTGGTGAATTCACATCACACTATTCCCATATGCTGCTCCCAGAGTTTAAAACAAGCTTGCATGTTTTCATTTGTTTGCCAAATTACCTTCAAGTACTCCGTTGGAAAAGAGAGCATCCACAGTTCGGCAAATATTTTTACCAGGAACAGGACTCTAAATTCCCCCTTAGAAATACATTTAGCCTGCAGTAGCTTGTTCACAACTCACTTCTCCATCTTGATGTTGGAAATTTGTTAAGAAGCAGACCAGTTCTCTTTACTGTTTAGATTGGCAAACACAAAGATCTCAATGAAACTTCAACCATTTAATGCAGAAACACTCTCCTATCCTAGACGACAGGAATTATTTATAATATTATTTATATAAGCTGAGAGGAATGTCAACCCAGGGAAAGATTTACTAATGACCTTACAGTTACTTTTCAGAACTATTCATCAACAGCTGCCGTATCTAATCACAGTGGTAATGGAACTGTGATTTACCACTCACTTCCTAGAATACATCCCACAGTCCTAGGAATCTTGAGGTAAAGAAACCAAGCAAAAATCATTACCAAGCTGACAGCCGAGGCAGCAGCCAGGCTGTAACTGGAGCATACCCAAGTCAAATTTATTTGCACAGCTGAGTCAGTGCTGGATACCAAGTTTCACACAGTACTCATGACTAAGTTCATGATGTAGCAACCACTGTCCTTCAGTAGCTACAAAACTGATGCTGAAACCAGTGGTGTTTGTGGCATGTATAGTTGCTACTGGAGGTATGACTCAAGACATCATTTTCTCACCATATGTCCCCCAGGAAAGAATCAATTTTCTTTTTGAGAACACTCACTCACCACTTACAAAAAGAACAAATTCAATTACAAAAAAAAGACCCAAACCACATAACCTCCTAACGTCTTGATTTTACACAAGTGTAGTTCCTCAAGCCAGAAGAAGGATTATATGAGTCAAAATACACTTCCAACTCTGCATCCAACATTAGTGTCACATAAAAAAAGTTGGCTTCAGGGTAAAAAATTTCTAGACATGTCTACAGAAGAATACAGCCAGCTAACACATTTTCTGACATTAAAAAACATACCAGAAGCAAAACAGCAAAAGGTTTTAGATAAAAAGACCTGGTAAATGTAACATTGAGTGGATTTTGCCACACAGAAAAATCTGAGAACCATGTGTGAGCATAAGGCATTCAAAACAGGTATAAAAATAAGTGTCCTCACCTCCCTCTGTATGACACGGGGAAATAAAAAGTAGCTGAAAAATCAGCATAAACTATATTAAAGCCACACTGCATAACAGGAACATACACACCGTGTTTTCTATGCTACATGTTTTTACTTAGCTGGAATGGTAAAATACTCATTTCCAAGAAAAACGTTGGCTGGTAACCTTGAAAAAATAATTTCTTGTGATTACCCTACATGTCACCAAGTTTTGACACACCAGGCAGTGGAACCTGTCACAATTCACAGTGCAGAAGATGCACGGGGCACTCACAGGCACTGTCACTCCTCACAGCAGGCAGCAGTGCCCTCCCTGAAGACTTCAAATGCTGTCTTCTAGCCAAGCTCATCACAAGACTTCACGTATTTGTACCTAGCCAGAATGAGGATAAAGGCTCCAGGGGTGCTGGCCTTTTCCCTCTAGGTGCAATACTTCTAAGTCAATCAAGGCCAGTGGGGGTTTCTTTGTGGTACACAGCAGCTGACAAGGAAACCAAGAGCTCTGACTCAGACACAGAGGCACAGAAGAGCACCCTGAAGAGCAGTTTGACTGATGGCCCTGGGAGTGCTGGACATCACCAGCAGCAGTTCCACTCACACATTTTCTGCCATTTTTGTCTAAGCTTTCACACACAAGCCTGATGTCCTGATGCACCCTCCCTCCTCCGACAATGCTCCACATGTACAGAATGAATTCACACTGCCTATCAGTAAAGACACCCTGTCAAGCTGTTGCTATTGTATCTTGCAGGGTTCACTCCATTAATGCCATTAATTTAAGATATTTCTCTTTTCAAGAGATACCTTCCCCAAGTCATTAACTGCTACTATATTCTGATGCTAATGCAATCTGAAGGCTTCCCTGGGGCACTGGCTAGCCCTGCTGGAGGTATGCATTCTGTTCGGCCACATCCAAATTCAGAGACCACAGTCACTAGAACACCTGCCCTACTTCCCTTCATCAGCATGAAAACAGGTTTTAACAGACAGCTCCTGAAGTGGATTATAACTTCTTTCAGGCACTCATCCTTCCACCTGGTTTCTTGACAGGTATAAAAGGTGAATGTGGCTTGCAGTCACACCTCAACCCCCAACCCTCTGACAGTTCCCACTCCAAGTACTGCCATTCATGCAACCCAAACAGGGAGAGAGAAAACACCACACATCTCATCTTGCAGTAACATTTATACTTCGGGCTGGCATAATGCAAAATACTGCCCTCCTTTACAACAGGTATTAAAAGCAATGGTTTGATCAAAACTTTGCAGTGGCAGCTTCCCAGCTCCTTCCTGTCCTTTACCTTCCTCTTGTAATACAAACCAAATAAACATTTTTGGCTGAAGAATGCCTCTTTTTTTGGGACTACTTTTCCACCACCCCCCCTTTCTTATGCAGCTGCACAAACAGCATGGGGAAGGAGGGGGCAGAGACTTCTTTCACAACACATTGTCTGGATGTGTTATCTCTGACCAGGCAAAAGCTGAATAGAGCACTGCAGCAAAAAAACAGAGCCAAGAACAGCAAACATTAAAGGCTCACATGCATATTCAAGTGGACATGCAACATAAATCTTAATGCTGGGACCTCCTCTGCACTCTTCTGTGTATTATGTGACTTGCTGAACTTCTCAAGCTTCTAGGAGCACCAAGCCCCCACTAGGTCACCATGCAATCATAGAAATCATGCTGGAAAACAGCAAGGCTATGGTCTGTCTAGCAGGTGTCAAGGAAATCCATGTACCCATGCTGGGTGCTCAAATATAATTTGCAAACATGAGGCAATGCTGTTTTCAAGGGTACAAGAGGACAGGCTGACTGGATTAATTGTGCACAGAGGTGACATAAGATAAATAAACTCTCTGGAAACATTTATTCTATAGTTTGAAGCAACTGGCATAGTTAGCACTAATGCCCAGGTAGTCAAATAAAACGACCCAGTTGATTCAAAGAACGGGGGAAAAGCAGGAGCTGTAAACCATACATTTGAAGAATGACCCATCTTATAAGGACAAAAAGCAACACATCTGAAGCTTGTACTTCAAGAGTAGGGAATTTGAAAAACAAACCAACAGCACAGATGTCAGTAGTCCACAAGTATTCTGGACACTGCCTCCAGCTCAAGGACACCTGCTAAGCTTCACCCAAACCCCAAATCTGGAAATAAAGTAAATCAAGCAAACACAAGCATAAACACACTTTGAATAATTAACTATGAACAGAAATAACCTCCTCAAACTACAAAAGAGCAGGCTGGAAGACAATGCAATATTTCACCTGCAAGGAGCTCCTGCCTGTGAGATATCAACACTTGCTTTGATAATGCAAGGGAAGCCCAAGGGAACAATTCTGGCTATAGCAAGGGAAGTTAGTTCAAAAGCAATAGCAGTGAGAACACCCACATTCTCCAAAAGCAAATGGGCAAAGTTCAAGCCTCCAAAGTACTCATGTCCTTTTTTCATTATGTTAAGTATAAGAAAACAAGCGGGGCACAGATCTCAGCTTTACAGCACAAAGGATTCTCCTTCCCTCCAGTGGATCTTTACTTCTCAGCTGTGTTTAGCTTCCTGCAAGTTGCTCCCTCCATGTACACAGACACCACGAACTAAGTGGTGTCTGGAATGGTCACACCTCCCATCACCTGAGCATGAAGAGATGCTGAACTAGTGCATCTGCACTCTGATCCCCTAGAACAGAGCAGCAGAGAAGGCAGAAGGGGAAGGCTCTGACAGCCCTCACCTGCTGTAGGCATGGGTAGTTGTCAAAACATGAACGTAACTCATGCCCAGATCTGGCTCCGGATCTCACAGAAGTGACTTTAAGTCATCTTCTTTTTCCCTGTTTTTTCTCCTCCCAAGTTACACACTGGTGAGAACAGAATGTTTCTTAAAATGAACCATAATGTTAAACTAGATTATTTTGCAGTCACAGTTCAAAATATTTCTTCACACAGTAACTTATCAGAGAAGGAAAGAACAACTGTGGCCATAGTTCAGTTTTAGTTCCCCAGAGAATAACAATTGTTCATGTATTACGTAAATTCAGACAGAAATTTCCAAGCGTCATTTCACATCAAATTCTGACCTTTTTTTTATGTTGAAAACGCCAGAAAACACTTCCAGACAGAATAAAATAGTATTCTTGAAAGAAAATAGGGCAAGTTCTGGTGTTACAGAGAGCAGCTTTTCTGTCTTCAAGATACTAAATACAAACCTGCTGGGCAAGAAACTCTGCAAGAATATTAGAAGAGTTTTGGTTTCAAATGTTCTTATACATTTACAACTGTGTGTAAATTGACTGCAGTCTGGTGTCAGTCTATAAAGGATCATTATCTTTCTCAAATACGCTGTCATTGCCAAGGAGAATACCCAGCACCATGGCTGGCTGTAAATGCTAAGCCCAACTGCAGGATGCAAACAGTGACATGGCAACAGCACAGGTACAGCAACCAACCTTTCGTCTCTGCTTTGAACTTCTTTGCTTTCACTGCAACCTCTGTGTCTTGTTCATCCACCTCCTGAATTTTGCGCTTTTTGGAAACAACAGGAAGTGTAGAATCACCGGAGGGTCAAAAACTTTTACTTCACTGTAATGAAGAAAAAAGTCAGCTTATGTATTAAGAAGAGCAAACCTTCAGGTAAGACCCTGCAATTGAACAAAAACTTTCCAACACAACCTGCCAAGAATATCTGAAAATCAATCTTGCTCATCTAACAAAGCATCTACAAGTAGTGAGGCCCTCCCTCCAATACACAGTGCTTGTATCAGTAATCATGACTAGGGAAGAGATACCCCACAAAGTACAACTGTCTGATCTGAAAAGAAAATACCAGTTAACTAAGAGTTTGATCCTGGTTTATACCTGTTCAAGGCTCTACAGAGCACTCGAATTACCCATTACATTGACTTTTCTGATGCTGAAAGCCTATCCAGCAGAGCCATATGGTCACAAGCACACAGCTCCCCACCATTTGGTGTCTTATTGTATTATATCTGGTATATTACCCTATAATTGTACCCTACGGGTAATAATACATATGGACACACACAGACAAGGCATTAGAATTAGCTTTACTTCTGCTTTTTCTATACTGCCTCTCCACCATTACACTGAGATGGGAAACTCACAAGGCAGGGTAATGCTATGGCTCATTGCTGTACCACCTGGATCACTGAATTTATGGGACATTCAAATATCTAATCTGTCTGAAACTGCCTCTTCTCAGTCACTGCATGCTCGTTTGTTCAGTCCCAAACTCCTCTACAGGTGTAGAGAACCAGCCACCCTGAAACCCAGTGCTCTTTAATTGAAACTTTTAAGAGGCAATTTAATCATCAAATAGCAAGGGAGGAGTTCTTATCTAATTCAGAACAGAATTTCTACTGAAGAAAAAAGGAGTTTTAAAACACTAAGTCTAAAATATTTCCTCCTCAGCCACACAATGAACATCTGAACTTTTCTAAAATAGGAATCTGAAGTAGCTACTTTGCACTGGTTATGAAAGCAACTGAAGCTGAGTGACTGGGCTGGGAAACATGTGGTAATGCCAGCAGACAGTACCACCAACTCCTCCTCTAAACATGGGAAATTATTCTTACGGGTATTAACACTGTATACTGGTTTACAGAAATCGATGATGCAGCCTTTTGCAAAAGGTGGACTCTGCTTCAGTTAAACCCAAGTGAGATCTCGCTAGTTTCCTTGCCATTGCCATAATACTCCTAATTAAAAACAAAACAAAAACAAAATCTGAAACCAAACCCACAAAACCATAAATAGACAAACATAACATCTCTTGCATAATTTTTGGAAAGCATACAGAAATGTTTCACTTGAACCTCATCTCTAAAAACTACCTCGCATTTAACTTCCAATAGGTTACTTTGATTTAGCTAATTCATACAAAATCCACAGTTCCTTACAAGACTAAAATTCTTGCCCATCTTCTTAAACACTATTTTAGCCATTCTACCATGCCCATGCAGCAGTACTGCCAATTTTGTACTACAAGGACAATTTGACAAGTACTGAGTTAGCTTCCCTTTTAGGCAGCCACACTATGCCAAACAGCCAGGAACTATCTTCAGATTCTGCCCAAGCTTAGACATGTTTGCAAAGCATGTCTAACAGCAGAAACGTGTCCTGGCAGAAGTTCATGATTCCTAATTTCAAGAGGTCAAACCCCAGCATGTATGTTGTCTCTTTTAACAGCCACCTCCCCAGCTCCTGCCTCCTGACATAGCCTGATACTTCATTTACTGACTGACACTGTCTGCAAAAGCTGCTCCAGAAATCACAGCCGTCACTACACTTGGAAATGCCTGGCATATGGAAACAGAAGTTACAGCTAGACTCCAAAAGATGTTTGGGGGCTGCAAATGAGTGCAACAGTGCTAGTTTTTCCTCACAGAATGAGCACTGAGCCCTGGTTTTGCTGAGCTCTTGCCCTCTCTACACCAAAGGCTCAGCAAAATAAGCAGGCCAAACTAAGCAAGCCTGCAACCAAATTAAGCAATAAACCCAGATGTCACAGTGCTGACTAATAATACCTTCTTCAAATCCTCAGATGTTCAGCTGCCCCAGTTGCAATTTACAGTGTCATTTTGGGCACCAGAAACTGTTCTAAGTGTCCAGAGTACTTAAGACCATATCTACTGCTTAAGACGTGTTACTTATTATGTACAAGACTTAAACAAGGAGATAAAGCTTTGCTCAGAACAAGTGGTGCCTGGTTTTTTTCCTTTTTTTTTAAGGATAAGATGTCTAAGTAGGTCCCTAGGACAGCTTCCTTGTCAAAGAAATTAAGTCACTCTGATTTTCTCCAATTTATTTAATTTGGAATTGTAATAAATAAAGCTGCAATATATTAGCGCCCTGCTTTTTGGGGTGCTACTGGTAGCACCTAAAGTACTTGCTGTCTGATTATGTCAGCAATTTACTATAAGAAAATCTGTGGAAAAAAGAAATTCTTATTAGCAACAGAACTTATTATCAGTGCTTAAAAAGCATAGAAAATGTTTTCTGGATCTTAGGTCAACTCAGCCCACAACCAAAAAGCTTTTCAGAAAAAAAAAGTGGAGAGTTATTTTTACTCAGCCAAGCCGAAAGAAAAAACTCTTCACCTCTTGTTTTGATACTTGTCCATCTTGGCCAAGGCTTTTCCAGTGCCACTTATTCTTCTTATCTACAAGAAAAATTTAGAATGAAATTAGAGATGAAAAACGAATTACTCATAAGGAAAAGAATTCACAACACAAGTTATTCATCTCTTGAATTAAAAACTGAAAGACAGACATATACTATGGGTCAAGCTCTTGGGTACCTGCACCAGTTTTACACCTGAGTGTAGAGTAGTGACAGGCAGTGTAATTGAGGCGAGGGAGGCTGACGTGAGAATGGCCTTCCTAATGCTGCTCTCCAAGAGCCCAATTCAAGGGAGGGGCACCTACTACCACACCAAATGTACAACAGTCACTTGACATAACACCATACCTCCAAATTCCCAAAAGCAGCTCAAATTTGTGCACTTTTTTTCCTTCAGCAAGAATAACTGCATGTCAGGGCAGGTATCACTCTATAGCTGGCATAAAGCCAATGTTAAAGCCACAACACAGGCCCCGAACTGAATTAAATGTGTACTTGTCAGGTGACTGGTTTGTCTTTTGGTGTTAACATGTCTCCTTGCCTTTGTTCTGATGGGAAGTTTCACCTACCATGAGAGAGTGGGCAGGTTTTTCTGGAATTTTTTTTGTTCCAGTGATCCCAGTACTAGAGCATTGGCATCAAATCCACCTTGGAAGGCTAAAACTAGTTGTCATTCACAGTATCACATGCAGCAGGCATGCCACCTAAAAAAGGAAAGGGTCCCCTATATTCTCCCAGCACACTGTGCTGATGGCAACGTAGAACAGCAGGTGTGAAGAGCCAGGGTATGCATCAGGTGGAAGGAGAGCAATGCAGCAACTTGCAGAATGACATCTTGCTTTAGCTACAGAGTAAGCTCCCTAAGACTAAGCACCACCAGATTCTGTCCAGATTCTAGGAACCAGGGTGGAAAAAATATCGGCACAAATACTCCTTCTAGGGTAAAGTGAAATAAACTATGAAGTAATAAACCTATCTTTGCAATTCATAGAGATGTAGGGAACGAAAGGTATGAACTTACTAATCTTGTTCACTATCAAGATTTTTTAGTATAATGCAAATAAAGACAGCCCTGTAAACGAGAACAGCTGATACACAAATGCCTGTAGCCATTACACACCTGGCCATTCCAGCTAAAGCTGGGAGAGACTACAGGGTAAGAGTGAAACCCTACTGAGTGAGAAGAGTCAAAAAGGAGTGTCAGAAAATCATACCCTGAACAAGAATGACAGCTTCATGCAGCTCTCTGCAAGACTTACCCCTCTCTCTTCCAAAAGCCTCAGTCTCGTCTCTACTTTTAGTCTGTTCTCAGCTCCCATTTCAGCACTGGTGCTCTCTCCAAGGGCATCATAACGAATAGTCAAAGCAGTCTTGGCTGCCAACATTCGAGAAATCTGGAAAAACCAAAAATAATATTAAATGCTAAGACTTAACATAAGGCAATGATTCACTCTGATCTGGAAACCATACCCACATACAAAAGAACAAAGTAACCACTTACTAGCAGTGTTTAGTCCAAAAAATAATTAGTGTCACATTCTTTCAACACTAAAATACTGTTAATGTAACACCTTATTTCCTTGATAAATAGAGGGAAACATCTGAGACAGCAAGTAAACTACACATATCTTACTCTACCCCAACCTTTAGATCAGGTTAGTCTGAGGTATAATTTCCAGCCTTCTCTACAACTGAAACACATATTCATCCACCTGCATTATCAAAGACTAAGCTTTAAGACCAAGCTTTCTGTGCTGAAGTAACTTAGAGAGTTCAATTTTCAAGCAAGACTAAAGCCTTCAACACCTTAGTTTACTATCACATAGAAGTAGAAACACATCCCTTAAGAAAGCCAGTGCTACATCCTAACTCAGCAGGAACACACCTGTTATTGCTCAGATATGTCAAATGGACAATCCTATTCCCTTTTTTTGAATAAGAGTGAATGATATTCAAAGATTTATAGGACAATGTTATTTTCCATGTAATTACAAAGCAATACAGTAAAATAAGCCATGGAAAGAGCCTCATTGTGATGCTCTAGCCATCATCAAGCTCAATGGAATGCCCTGGAAAAAGCCAAGCTAGTAAAAAACTATGCAACTTACCTTTCCTTTATTTTTGGCATTGCTTTGTCCCACCAGGGAGGCATGATAGATAAGGCCAAACTTAGGTGTGTCCCTTTTAGTCTTCAGTGCTCTGAAGAGTGCCTTCTCAGCACCCAGTAATTGAACCGTTGAAGCTGGATGTTTTGCCAGATTCAGGAGGGAACCTAGAAAAGAGGTGAAACAGCAAGAGTGATTTGTCAGAGGAGCAGCTAGGCTAGATTCCTGCTTTTGAATAGTGCAAGAAGCTCAGATCCATCTATTTTCATGAAGGCTATTTCACACTTGTTTTCTGAAGGACAGGTAAACCATTTCCATATTTCATGCCTTAACTGTCTTGGTTTGATTTGAGCATCAGGAAAGAAGGCTGACTCAATAAAATACATTCCACTGGAATAAAGCCTACTCCTGACAGTCTGACAGCAAGAACACTTCATCACAGAACTGCAGCACAGATAACTGAAATAAGGCTGCTACCTTAAGCTAGTCGGGCTATAAATGCCCAGCGTTGGTTTACTTTGGAAGTGACTGAACTACCAGCAGGAGGCTCAGTAAGTGTCTCAGAAGAGGTAGTGACTTAAGTTGCCCTCATATTCCAAAAAGAATTCAGGCCAACTGAGAACTTCATCATCATAGACTACTACCAAGCTCATGCTGGTATTCTCAAGATTGCTGAAGGGTTGCCTTCAGCCCATTTACCATGACATGTTCACCAGGCCTTACATAATGCTTTCAGCTGACCAGCTTCTTGGAGAAAACCTCTGACGAGGTCACCCAACGTTTATTTACACTGATCATTGTAACCCACCTGCATGAGCAATGAGCCTTGCTCCCACTAGTTCTCCCACCATGATAGTGAGATTGGGAGCAATGGCCATCATTCTGTTCTTCAGGTAGTCATAGAGCTGTGTTCGAAAGTCAGATATTTCAATCACCTGCCACAGAGAGAGTTTGATTACAAGAGTCAGTATAGTTGGCCAAAAAACAGTAAGAGATAAATATATTGACACAAGGAAGTGCTGAGAATTCCAATGCAGGAGACTAACAAATTGCAGAGTTCAAACAGGCAACAGCCAGAGTTACAGGAAGCTTTACATAGGGCACATTCCCAGAGCACAGCTACGTCCACAACGTATATTGGATCCGTTCTGCTTATTCCCTTATGCAACTTATTTTCTCAGCAAAACTCCTGATAAAGGAGCTGACAACATGCCAAAGACAGTGAAGCAAAACATGAAGGACATTTTCTTTAGGACAAAACCCTGGAATATTCAGTTTTTACATAAATCTTTGCCAGCATTCTCTTGAAACAGGATACACGCTCTTTACTTGTTCCATACAAATATACATGATTAGAATGCACATAAAAAGCAGCCTGGTTTAGACCAAGAACAGGAACTCCTAACTCTGCCACTCCCTGGTAAAGTCACAAAAGGATCCAACTTGCACAACTGAAGTCAGAGGGTGTTTGTTCACACACAGCACAGGCAAGAGCAGCGTAGAACTCCTAATTCTTTTGGGGCTTCAGTGGTCCATTTTTAACCCAGGATTTATCACCTCGCTTCCACAGTGACAGATTAAAAAGAGGCTATACAATGCTATTATCTCAAATACTTAAAAGTACAATGATAGCAAAATTCCTCCCAAAAGTAAAACTGCCACTTTCAGAAGGCCTTGTGCAGACAACAACAGGCTGAGATTGCTCAGAGTAAGATAATAACTGTGCACCCTCATGTCTGAACATCAGGAGAGCAACAAGACAGGAATCATCGCTGCCATCACAAGAGAGTTAGCACTGCCCTGGGAAAAGCTCTCCTTAGCAGGAGTGGCTCTGAAACAGCAAAAACAGAGTCCTACTCTATCCATCCATGTGAATATACCTGATCACAGAGATGGATTATGTTGTTTATGTCTTCTTCTGATACTTCTGTCCCCATGGAAATCTCAGCAGCAGCCTTCACATCCTCCTCAATCTCCTCTGGTAGGATGTCAGAAACATCAGAGGAAGCAAAATTGCTTCTGTCTCCTGTGGGGGACAGATGAAAGCATGTTTGTGCAGGGGGTGAGATGAACTAGCAAAAAAAGCACAGAAACAGATGAAGATAAAAGGCCAAAATAAAAACAGAGAGTCAAGTCTGTCATCACAGTATTCCAAACTCCTTAGACATATGTCAGTGTTCTGACTATGGCTATACCAGCTAGGAATGGCTGGAAATATTAAATCTGAAACTAGAAAAAAAACCAGAAAGCCCATACTGCATACTTCATCTTTACAGTAGTTGGTTGCTTCAAAATTTTCAGTGATAATATTACAAGGAAAGATTTCCAGGAAGCAGTCACTTACCAGTAAACAAATCCATTTAATTGTTTCTGCAACTGGGGGAAAAAAGCTCCCTTAAAACCACAAGTCTCTCTCTGGACTGCAAACTTCATAATTATAAAAAACCAACCAAGCAAAAAAAAAAAAAAAAAAAAATCATCAATACAAAGTACATGAGCCCAAGAGGTGAGGCAAGTGTCCAAAATATAGCAGTCGTTCTTTCTGCTCTTGTGAGTAGTTCTAGTAACTGCTGTCATCAAGAACATCCAGAGACAGGCAACACTTCTCTTTACGTAAGTTTTTTAGGAGCTAATTTCCAAACTGGTCTGCTGACTAATTGTGATTCCAGGATGTGCTGGTGGTCCACGAAGGACTGGCTGGTGATGTGGCATTAGCTTTCACTTCAGCTTTCAAATGGCAAATTGCACCAACATCCAGATGCAAACATACCCTCCATTTCTGCTGGCCCCATCCACCCTGCTGCTGAAGGCAGCACTGCCCAGGGTGAGGAGCAGCTGGATGAGCAGTGCGTGGCTCTCACACCAGGGCCACCCACGCCCCAGGCTCAGCTGTGCTCACCACTCACCGACTTTCCGCACGCATTTGCAGTACGTCAGGTTATCCGTGATGATTTTGCCCAGCTCGGGGAAGTGCCAGCCGTACCACTCCCGACAGCGCATGATGTAGTTATTCAGTTCTTTGTCTAAGTCATCAAGAAGCGCTAGAGGAAAGAAGGATGGAGTTCTTTTTCTCTCAAACAACCAATTTAAATAGCATAAACGGAGATCACCTGAAGTAATCACTCTATAAATACTGGAATAAACCAAACTGCAGTACACTAGAAGTCTTTACTTTTCAGAGAACTACATAATACCAGGCACAATACTATAGGAATCTTGGAATTCCCATGAGTGTGGCCTCAAAGTTTGATAACTGTGACAATCTTGGACAAACTCCCTAACAGCTGCAAAGCACATTCCCCCAGAGGGAACACAGCAGCCAGTTATCCTTCCTCGTAGTCAAAGCACAGCTCTCAAGGTTGATGTAAAATGTAGCCATCCAATCAGCTTTAAGGTAGAAATGTTTTAATGGTAACAAAGTGATCTTGTACTCCATTACTTGATTTAAAAGAGTAAGCCTTATTGTTGCTGTTATAATATAAATATACCAAACACAAGGCCAATGGGCTCACCGTTTATTAGATATGACAAATAACCAGATTTATAATTTAGTAGAGTAGAGTACCTATGGCACACATTGCTAGAGGGCCCTGAGGCTAAAATATTTCCTGCTAATGCAATACCAACATTCCCATCTGTTGTCTCAGTGGTAGTGACGAAGGAACTGAATTACATCATTAATTTCAGTTTAACTATGTTTCATCATTGGCAACAGTCTGGGAATTAATATTCCAAACAGGATTCCTCACCACTGCTACACAACAAGTGTGCAGATTATGATGTGTGTGTCTTCAAGGAAAAATGATGAATGGGCTTTCGTAGCTGCTTTAACGATTTCAGCCTGTCTTTCATTTAGAAAGCAAAGAGACAAAATGCAGTATTACACACTGCAGTGTGTTTTACACGCCTAACATAGGAGGCAATTTCTGTGTTGCCCTCTATGCAAGACACCATCTAAATGATAGGTCAGAAAATGCTGTCCTGTGGGGTCCATTCTCCTAGCACTCAGAAAGGAGGCATGTTGGGAAGAAAAGTCCTCAGAGGACTGAACTAACTTCCGGAGTTCGGCTGATTTTTATGCTAAGAAAAAGTGCACGCCAGTTTATTGTATTGCCCTAAAAATGTTCCTGCTTGAGGAAAACCCTATTGAGAAAATACACTTTATGCCTAGCTGAACATCAGAGCCAAATTTACTAGGAGGAAATTGACAGCAATACTTTTCTTTAGCCAATGTAAAGAAGTCAGCTATCCTAAGCCAAATCCATTAATAATTTAAGCTCTAAATATACTTACAAATTGCCTGGATAATCATGGTATCTACTTTGTCTGGGCTGAATTTCAGCTTGTATCGGGAAAGGCTGAGGAGACACAAATACAGTTTCATCAGCATCCTGACATCCTATTGCAGAATATGCCCCATTTGTTTCTTCTTAACACAAATACAGTTGTCCACAGGTTCATTGAAACCAAGCTCAGTTCTGTGCCACTGACTGCTCTGAGCTGTGCCCAGAAGCCACACTAACACAAGCTTCACAACAGTTGTGACATGTGTCCCTCCCATACCCTGTGACCAGGGTGAAAGGGAAAGTTAAGGTTATTTGTACCACCTTAAGCAGACTGAACACGAGTGCTGTGGCAGGAAATTAACTGGCTCTTGGTTTTTCTGCATGGTTCCCCACAAAATGTATTTGTCAACAGCACTTTCAGTAGGGCAGCAGCTGGAGGCAATCCACAAAACTGCACCTCCCTAGCAGCAAATAGCAGCAATGCTAACGTGAGGCAACAAAAGAAACTTCCTGGAACAGATTCCCACTTCCTGAGAAAGCCCATTACCATCTGGCTTTAATGTTACATTTACTATTTGTCTGTATGCTACAGTGAAAGACACTTGGTATCAATGAGGATTTGTATCTTAAAAGTAGTTTTTCAATATTAATACCCATTTTCTAAGCAAGTACGCTTTTAAGGAATTAGCTACAGCAAATGATTTCTATTACTTGCCAATGGCTTGTGACAGGACAAGCTCGTGTCAGAATATGGGTTAAGAAGTTACTTGCCAATGAATGTTTGATCCCATGGTGATCCAACAACTTTATATTTTACTACTCCACTAAATCTAAAAAGCAGCAAGAACAAGGTGGGAAGAATAACCCTGACTTTAATATTTACATTATCTATTATATGGGTATTTATTCCAGCAAAAATAATCAAATAATCATCTCCACCTTGGCTTTTAGTGGCAGTCTAAATGACTCCCTTGACTGCTCCAGATGAAATCCTGAAGCATGTAACACAAAAAGGAAAGCTACCAGCTTCCATTTTGGGTGAAGATGAAGCCTTTCCCGAAAGGGTGGGTGCAAACTGGAAAGCCCTTCCTTAGTAAAACAAGATTTCAGACACAAAAAGATCTTGACTTACAGAGTATGAGACCATGCCACATACTCAGAGATACTTCAAGCAGCACAGCACAGTCAGGGACACAGGAGTGGGGCAGAGACAGGATGAAACAGAGCTGTTGTAGGCACTCACCTGTGTGCCAGACCCAGGCACATAGCTGCCATCTCTCGAGAAGGGAGGCCTGTTATGAGCCCTTCAATCTGTGAGCGAATTCCTCTCATCAGCTCCGTAACCATTGGGCTGTGTATACAACTCAAATTCAGCTTCTCCTGCAGTGTGGAAATCAATGGTCCAAAGTCAGGCACAACACAACATTCCTCTGAAGTCCTTCTTCCATCACTTCTTCTTACATCATTTTAACTTGTTTTCCCACTGCAACCCAATGATCACACAAGTTTCATCCATTTTTGATGCTCAAGGTACTAACATCCCCAGTTCCCCACATAGTTAATATCCCACTTTGAAGAGCAGATTTATAATTAATGTTCTATCTGCTATGTAGAACATTAAACTTAAGATTCAAGATTTTGAAGTTTATTAGAAACAGTTTAGCCACAGAAAGAAAATTCAGAGGTAGAGGGTTGGGAGCTTTTCGTCTTTTTCAGAGAAAAAGACAATAATTCCTTCAAAGTCCTTGCTATTATTCACTTAGACATTAAACCCTTATTTTGTTGCCTACAGAATCTCTTAAGACAGCATGAGGAGGCCGTCAGATTGTTTTGTGTATCATTTAATTAAAGTTCAGTGGAACAGGCAGCAATTGGACATGAGATGGCAAATTGACACCAAAGAGACCCTGGGAAAGGCAGTGCACCCCCAGTGAAGCTCCTTCTTCCTCTGGCAGGCAAGGAGCAAGGGGTGTGCACAGCTGCCTGCACACTGAGGAACACACAACAATGCCCCTCCTAACAAGACAAGAAATCATCACCCTACTACTGCTGCATCTGATAGTGAGGAATATGTGTCTGCTTGGCTCGAGTTCTTTGGTTGGTTCCTCCTCCCACTCCTCTTCTGGACTTGATCAATAGGAAAATTAGTTTTTTAACTTGCTGGGTTTCTAGCCAATATTCAAGAGAGAAATCAAGCAAACCTGAACACCTCAGTGCATTCTTACCACATTGCTCACCAGTGTACTCAAGACAACATCTTCCTTGTACACATACTAGGATTAACTATCCTCTATGCAGCTAACACAGCACTGGCAGCATAATCCACTGCCAGTAACTGCAAAATCGCTAAAATTTCAGTAGCATGAAACAAAAGGAAGAACAGAAAAATCAGTTATCACCTTTATGACACCTCCAAGTTTGGCATCTGCCACAGCCAACTGCTCATAGGCATCTTTTGCCACAATCTTCTTGAGAATCTTCTTCAAGTTCTTGCTGAGCTTGCCTTCTACAAGAGCTGTGGATGCTGTGTAAAACAAAAAGACCAAAGATGCGGGCTTTTTTCCCCTCCTAAAACCTGTAAAAATATTACTTCTAACTTCATGTATTTATTTTAACTGTCCACAGTAGCTCTAGTCTGAGCTGCAATACTACCTCACGATGCAATAGCTAAAAATCAAAATAGAAGAAAATTATATACTTCCTCCCCTGAAGGCCTAAATCAAAAAACCTTCTCCCAAATGCCTCTCCTTTCTCCATATGTTTTCAGTTCTATTTTTACCGATTTTGTTTAAAGATCTCTACAAACAGCATGCCATATGCTTTAGATACATGTTTAACATTTCCAACGGCAAGGTTATATGGGAATATTCTGTGTATCATTTAATTAACCAACCATTTGCCAGGTCCCTTAGGTAGCAACCATGATATCCTAAATCGAGTAATGGCTTATTTGCATTCTCCGGTGATGATAATATACTATCTAAAGTCCCAGGAATGATGCCAAACTGGACAATCAGACAGACACTTTTAATACAGTATGCAGACAAGAGAATATTTAAAGGATGTTCTTCATTCTCAAATATTAATAGACCTGTAAAAGCTTTACAATCCCACACAATATATTTTAAGCAGGCACTTATGCAACTCTCTTTGAGGGTCAGCTCTGTGCTCCACTGAACTTCTGTGATTGATACCTCCTCACCACAGTAACAGCACCAGCCAGTGAATTTTGGTTTCCAGAACCTAACCACACATAAGAGTAAAATCAAACTGCTGTGCTGAGTTTCCTCTCAACCCTTCTGCAATGCAGGTAAGTTTCCACCCTTCAAGCTGGCCAATAGCATCCCACCCCCTTGAAACAGTCGCATACAGTCTTCCCTTCAAAACAAATGAGCCATAAGTAGTCTGAACCTCTCCATTTCACAGATAACTCAACTTGAAGCAAAGTAATAGAAGGTTTTAGGTGGTTTTATTTGTTTTTTTTTTTTATCAGCCTAACTATACATGAGCTGAATCCAAACCTATGCAAAAGCAATATAGGCCATAGAGAGGAATGAACAGCTTCAATCTCAGCTTTTACTTGCATCTCATGTTTGATGGTTGTCTCCATTCTTGCCTCTTTCCTTCCTTTATAAGCTATCCCTACTTCACCAGAATATGAAGAACTGCTCTTTAATTATAAATGTGACCTAGAACATCCACCTACTTAAGTCATAGAGCACATTCAGCAGTAACAGTCACACCATTCCTGAATTATTGCCTAGAATTCCTACCATTTCTGTTCAAACCAGGCCACACATCAAGCATTTAAGTGCAGAATTAGTAAAAATCATTGAATCTAAGGCATTCCATTTTACTTAAACTCCTGAATTTAAGGAGGACACAGACCCTTTTTAGGCTGAAAACCACAGGCATGACATGTGTCCATCAAACCCAGGTGGTTGTAATAATGAGTGTTCTCTAATACCTGTCTGTTGTCTCAGTGGTAGTGACGAATTGTTGACTCAAATCAGTGATATTCAGCATCAACAAGAATCCATCATTGACAACAGACAGGCTACATGTATCAGTCACAACATAGATGGTGCTATTTGAAAGCTGCTTAAAAACATGCACTGAAGGGAAAAACTAGACTTTATTAGATCTTTACTGCTCTACAGCCTGGATAGGTGACCTCATAACCATCAAAACCAGCTCAATTTAAAAAGCCTATAATTTAAAAGCTAAGAAAAGAAAAAGAGCATGGACGCAGGTAAGTAATGACTGAATTAGTGCATGATAGAGATTTGATTTTTTTGTAATAAGTGTTAACTCACTTACCAGCAAGTGCTTCTGTTGTGTCCTGAAATTTTTCAAAGTGTTTCAGCTTTACTCTACAGAAATAAAATACAAGAATGTAAACAAGTGTACATAAACGACATGCTAGAACCATTTTATCTTTTTTCTGCTACTGCAGCTCCTCTCTTTTTCCTGAGGCTTCAAGAGTGCAGAGATCAACATGCAGACACTCAAGAAGGACTGAGCACTAAACTGGCCAGTTGAGTCTGCTGTGACTTTACAGTTGGGTCCCACAATAGCTACATAAAGGAAAAAAGAAAAGGAATTTTGATTTGATATTTCTTGGACCAACATCACCAGAAAACCTAACCCCCTTCTTTGCTTTGTAGTTCATATTTAAAGACGGACATCATCCATTTAAATTTCAACACTCTACCCTGACTGACTGATGATAGCATCTTGCTACTCATCTTCAAAAGGAAATGTTCTGCCTCTGTGGAATGCAGAGCCTTGCACAGTTCAGATTTAACATGCTTTTCAACCAAATGCATCTTCAAAGACTAAATTTGAACTGATTCATTGCCCATGAATCCTCAAGTCCTTCCCTGTAATTAGATGTTAGAATACAACTTCTGAGCTTTGCTTAAGACAAACAAGGATTTCTTTCATGCCCTAAGTGCTGACCAGAGCCAAGAATCATATGAACAGTGCTTAACCACACCGTGTCAGATCCATAAGCACAGCTTCACTCTACCCTTCACAGTCTGTGGTGTTGGTATATAGTTACAGTTAAGAAGCTATCTCAATCCAGTAAATTCCTTGTCAGGGACAGGCATTTAACTAATCCAGCCCTGATTAACCAGTGCTCTTTGCAAGTCAAGTATCTGAAAAGGAAGCGAGGTCACAGATAAAGCTGAATACTTGTGTTATGCATTTGCAGATCCCAACAAAAGCTTCAGGCTTACACTGATGCCTTTTCAGAAAGGCCAAAGAGGAATTATTTTTATCAGAGTAGAGATCCCATTAAAAGCCACATCCTGTATAACAAATGGCCAACATGATGTTTCCAGGACAAGAGTAACCACACTACAAACAGGCAGATGTGGGATATTCTGGTCTCTGCTCTAAGTACTGTTACAGAGCAGGATAAATATGAAAGCTTGCTCAGATGCATCCATCATAATCAAAGCTGGTTAGAAATCTTCCAATAAAAACAGCAAACAGACTTGGAAGGACTCCACCACTGTCCCCAGCTTTAGGGTAATTTGCTAGGCCAGCTGGATCAGTGAAGTCTGAGGTTCCTGGGCCTGAAGTTTCTGGACTCAGTTTCTTCGTGGTGTTTTGGTTCAGGAAGACCTTGTGTTCTCACAGGCTTGGCATAAACATCACGAGTGTTATTGTAACAAGAGTGATGTTTTGGATTCCTTTCTGTGGGATGGACTTCTCTCTGTCTTTCAGTTTTGGGTTAATGGGATGAAGAGTTCTGGCACTCTTCTGACCAATGAGATGGCCTGCTCTAGAACCTATATAAAGGGGGTCAGTCTTTGAATAAAGGGGAGTCAGATACAGTTTTTATAACGAGGTCTCATGTTGTCTGTTCATCGCCCACAGCGACAGATCAGTGGACACAGCAACCCCTGTGCCACTCTGCAGTGGTGCTAACCCCCACTGATGGCATGGGGAACAACACTAGCTCTCAATTCACGGTGATTTACAAAGTTCCATCTGTATTAAGCTTTATTTTCCTCAAAAGAATTCCCTGTGAGCACAAACCCTGTCATTTCACTGACACTTCCAGCATTACAAGCTTGTATTTTCTTGTCAAAGCACCCACATCACCTTAAAATATTGTTCAACTTTTTGCTTTGGTGACACATGGTAATGACTTCTGCTGCTTAATTACACTGTAAGGTATTTCTTTCACTTTGATATTCCATTGTAAGCATCTCAGAGTATCTAACTTCACATTATCATTGCTCACAGCTTCTACAACACTGAAACCCAAAGATCAATACTTCATTCTGAACCTCAGCTGTGTGTAAGTACAGGCAGACATGTCCTTCCACAAGCCACATTCCAATCCCCACATGAAGCTGCTTACATTTTGTTTGCTTTTTCAGGAGTTTCAAATTCTTTCCACAGACTGTCAACTTCTTGAAGCTTTTTCTCATTCAGAACCTGCAGGGAAAAAACCACAAGACACAAATATATTTAGTGCCCTTTTGAACAATCTTCAACCCAGAAGACCTGAAACATTTACAATGTATCCAAGCACTTTGCAATAGTTAACACTGATTGAATCAACAAACTCACCTTCAGTGATCTCCAGTTTCACCACTCTGTCTCAGCAGCTTGAACCAACTAATAGACAATAGTGCAACGTTTTTACCTTCATCTGAATTACAGTTCTCCAATAATGGCTGTGTCCTCCTGGACCTGCACATTATTAAAGCAAAACCCTCTTCTTAATTGAAACTGGGCTTGCTCCACCTCCTCGACAGGACTCACTCATAACAATGGTGACCCAAACCCCAATTTGCCACTGCTTTGGAAAAATAAAACATCTGGGAAACCTACCAGAAAGCAGTGATCCCCCAGCATTTATTTTCATTAATCAGAGCTAACACAAACAAGAAAGAAAACATCCCTGTAAAGAAGAGTCGTCACTACAGCTTGGTCATGAACCAAACCAAGAATTACCTAAGAGGCAGCAATGGCTTAATCCCATCTCTGTACACAGGGAACTCCCTCAGCTTTTAAACAGCACCAGATTAACACACTCTTGGAGCCTTTATACATTTCACAAAATGCAGAATGCACAGCGAATTCCCAGAAACTTGCTCAGGGAAACAGTCTAGATCTTTACAACACTGTGTTCTTTACATCTCACTCAATAATCTTGTGGTTTTGTCCTCACGACATAAACACTATGCAATTGCAATTTAACTCGTTGCAGAAATTATTCCTGGTATTATGAATTTTTCTCCCTGGCAGATTTTTAAACCCTGGTTGAAGGAGATTGTCTTTTTTTAAATTCAATTAGTAGCTGAGCAAATAAACATAATAATTAACTTCCCACACAACTGTGAGGCAAAGATAAACCTTGGGGCAACTCTTTCTTTCCTCAGCCAGCCAGATTCTTTCCTCCAATTCATCTTTTCTACACCAAGGCCCACAAAATTTTCAGCCCCTATAAACAGACATGGGCACATAGAGAAAATTAAAGACATAGAAACTGCAAAAATCAATACTGTTAGCATATAAAAAGGATGCATCTATGGGCAATTTGTTCTTCAAGACAGTAAGATTCATTGGAAAGTCTTCCAAGATCTAGAACACGGCTGTATCCCATTTGCCCTTACTATCTGGGGGAGCAACACCTGCAAGGGAACAAGTGAGAGCTACACAGCTTCCAGAAGAGAGTCCTTGATCACCAAGGTCTAAAGACAGAACACAGTTATGCTGGCAACAACCATTTGTGGTCACTGCTGGAAACAGAAGGGGTGACCATAACTGTCCCTAAGATTCAGAAACACAAAATCTCTCCAACGCTCAAGTAACTAAAACACCAAGAATACCCAAACCCCCAGCAGTGTCAAACTTCAGAAACTGCTTTAGAAAGGAA
Source organism: Sitta carolinensis (assembly GCA_032173965.1). Classification (NCBI taxonomy): domain Eukaryota; kingdom Metazoa; phylum Chordata; class Aves; order Passeriformes; family Sittidae; genus Sitta; species Sitta carolinensis. The sequence goes on from CM063288.1 coordinate 26,722,495, forward strand.
ATAAAAAGTAGATAAACTCTGCAGAGAACATTTGCTATAGAATGAACACACAAGTGTAAGAGTGACACAAGGCTGCAGGTGAACAGCTGCTCTCTGCAGGGAAGGAATGCTGGGTGATTGAGAGCTTTTCCCTGTGGATGGGCACTGTGGCTGAGGCTTTGGCATTTCCAGCCTTGGCAGCTGCTATCAAAATCATCATGAAAAACCACAGCCTGTCTCAAAAAACATACTGTAATAAAACACTACTTCTGTTCATTTCCAGCAGTGAGTTTTCACCTCTCTGCCAGCCACACTGTGCACCCCTGACAGCCAGCCCCAGCTGCTGACACCTGCAGCAAACACTGCAGCACCTCTGCAGAGACCTGCCTGCAGTTCTCTCTGTATGTCCCTCCTCCTACCTTTGCTTTATGATTACTTTACCTTCAGAAATTAAAATATTAAAGTTAATATTAAAATACTGCCTGAACTGCACAGCTTCACCCCAATGAGAAGAAAAGGTTTCAGGGCAGAGGAAGGAAATACAGCGGTCCACAGGGCAGCAAGGATGCAATTCTGGCGCAAGCAAAAGGCAAAGGAAACCAAAGCCTTCCTCTTTGCACCTCCACTCATGTTCACACAAGCTAAACCCTAAGACTATGCTGGAGGGGAAAAAAAAAAGATCAAACTATGACCAAACTTGTAAAACTGTACAGGAATCATCACTCGAGCAAGAAAAAAGCCACAGAAGAGCACGATACTGCAGCAGCTCCAGTTTAGGCTCGCTCAAAGCCCCAGGAAGCCGCAGCCCTGAGCCATCCGGTCAGGAGGCTGGAAAGCCCTGGGAAGGTGTCTGCTTCTCCCTCTGGGAGAGCGAGGGCAGAAGACGGGAATCCTGCAGGGACCCTCCCCTTCCTTCCCCGCGAATCCCGCTTTCGGGCACACCCGGGCGCGCTGCCCGTGTCCCACGCGCCCCCTCACGCGTCCGCGGGGTTCTGCTGGAGCGCCGGCCACGAGAGCCCAGCCAGGCTAACAAAGGGCTCAACGCCCCCAGAGCCGGTGCCCCCACACACGCCGAAAGGGGCACAGGGGCTGCCACAGCCAGGCCGGCGGCGGGGAGGAAGCGAGGACCACAAGGGATGCTTGGCAGGCACCGAGGAGCTCCCCTGTGCCCGCGGAGCACCTTCAGCCCCTCCGGCAGCCCGGTCCCCGAGGCCTCGCTCACAACGCGGCCCCTCCGCTCCCACCCCCGGCCCTGCTCGCCCCCCGAGGCGCCGCACGGGATGCGGGGACCCTCACTCCTTCCCTCACTCTCACCCCTGCCCGTGTTTACCCCGAGTTCGCACCGCAGGCCCGACGCGCTCCCCTTCGCCCTCCCTTCTGCCACGCCGCAGGTCGGCTGCCGCGCCCCGCCGGGCGGGAGGCCCCGAGCCCCAGCCCCGCGGCTCACCTTGAAGATGGCGTAGCCGGCGGCGGTCTCGAACAGCACCAGCATCGCCGCGGCGGGCGGGGGGCGCCACGTGCGCCGCCGCACCGGGCCCGCTCAAGCACGCGCGCGCCGCACAGCCGAACCGGAAGGGGAAGTGGCGGCATCGGCGGAAGGGAGCGCGCGCGGAGAGCGGAAGTAGCGGGGCCGCCTTCCGCCCGCGAGCCACGTGGCGGGGCCACGCCCGCTCCGGTCCCCGCCCCTGCCGCGGGTTCGAGCCTGCTGAGGCGCAAACACGCGGGAGCTCAGGAGCCGCTGCTCTGCCCCTGGGGCACCTCACCCCAGCTGCCCTCGCTTCCCGGGCGCCGCAGCTGGCGGCAGGGTCAGCCACCGCACGCCGGAAGCGGGCGTGTTCCCTGGCCCGCGCGTGGCCGTGCTGGAGGCTTTGTTTCCCCCGCGATCCCGAAGAGGATGTGAGCGGGTGGCCCCCTCGGCGACCCCGAGCCGGACCGGCCGCGGTGTCGGGGCTCAGCCGGTGCTCCCGGCCCTCTGCACAGGGCGGGCTGCGTTCTCTTCCCGCTCCGGTCTCGCTCCCGCGGCCCGACCTGCAGTTCATCGCACAGAAAACAGTTCCTTCACGTAAAGAATTGACAGAGCGTGATTGTGTGTGTTTAGAAGCTTCTCTTCGCCGACAGACCAGCACCAAATTGTGCTCGTACAAAACACGCCTTTCGAGCGCTGCTGCGGTGTCCCCGGGGCACGGGCGGTTCTGCCCGGGGCAGGCGGTGCTGGGGCGGCCCTTTGTGCCCGCTCCTGCTCTCTGCTCGGCGCAGCCCGGCTGTGCACGGAGCGGAGCCTGCCTCTCCTGTGCCACGGCCCGGCAGCTGCCTGCCGGTGGGAGGCAGGCGGAAAGCGGCGGTCCTTGTCCTTAGAAATCCCCACTAATTTCACAGCCAGGGTTATCTCTGCTGAAAACAGAGATTTTCCTGCCCGCAGGAACAGAGGCTCCAAGAAACGTTTGGGTTTTGATTTATATCAGGCATTCATGGCTGCATTTTATGCAACCATCTGAATGAGTCAGCACGCCTTTGTTTCCTCCATGTAAAGAGCGTGCTGGAAAGCAAATAGAGAAATCTGCGGATTTGTATAATTCTGAAGATTTTTTTTTTTCAAAGGAAAGACTGGTGCTTTACCTAACATAACCAATTTTTTAAATCCCACAAGCAGTAATATTGCCAAAGAAATGAGGCTCAAGGAGGTAGAGAACTTCCAGGTTCCACTTAGTTTAAAGTACTGGTTCTGGCCCTTCTAGCAGGGGCCGTGCTATTATTATGTAACAGCTGCTGTTACTTAGCTGGCTGCCCCAGAACACTGCATTCATCCTGTTTGCTAGAACTAACTCCTCTCAGGCAAGCAAATTGGCATTATGAGATTACAGATTGTTCTTAGGTTAAAGTCTGCTTTTTTAAGAAATCTGTTTTTGATGGACCGAAGAAGCTTTGCATAGACTATATGTGTGGGCCAGTAGCTTTGAGGAAACCTCTTACAGCCATTGGCTCCTAAACTATACAGCAGCTTTGGAGAAATTAGTCAGCAGAGGTGAACTTTATTGGCTTCAGGTGACCGAGATTAAGTGCAGATAGGGAAATAAGAGACATTATAAAACACCTGAGAATTCAGCGAGGTTATTAGGGCAAGTACTATTGGCCGTGCGTGCAAATACAATGACTTTGTGCTTTGTGGGAAGAGGCTTGTGTAAGTATATTTGGTATTTTTAAAACAGCTTTTGTTGTTTTCTGTTTAAGTGCATTCTATGTGGAATTTGAGCTGTCAAAAAAGAAAAGTGGGAACTTAACTGTAGTGGGTCCACAGTTTTCATAGGCCCAGCAGAGATTAACTTTGAAGATCCTGTACAAGTCTAGATTGTATCTTGAAGAGTTAATATATCCACAACTGTTGGAGTAAGAAGGGAGTCAAGAAAGGAGGTGTTAGTGTGTGTGCTGATGAGCACATTCCAACCCTGTATCTTTATGGCTATGTAGGTGGATAGGTAGCTGCATTCTGACTCATGTGAGTGTTACATTTTATTACATGAAAAAATTGTTTGTGCCAGAGTCTGAGATTTTGGCCTTAGTACTGTAAGGCTCTGGTTTTTAAAAAAAAATTCAAAAATTATAAAAAGCAGTAATGTTCAGGATAGGATATTTGTCACTTTCCATTCTGTTAGTATTGTGTGTTGATGTGGAGACCTTGCAAGGCTTATTTTGGTGCTTTGTGTGTGTTATTAAACTCATAATGAGCTCTTACTGTGAGCTTGGCATAGCATGAACGTATTTGGCTTTTCTGACTGCTCGGCCTCTTCATTCTGTTCCATCATCTTCATTCTGTTTAGCACTTGTTTTGGTTCTCTTTATTTATTTTTTTTCCCTGCCTTGTTAATTCTGTTTTAACAGTTGTGATTAAAACTAATTCTTGTGCATCTAGATACTAATTGTTCCACTTGCTGGTAAAAGTGTAACTCTTGGAGTAGCTATGTTTGTAACTCAGCATTCAGTGACATGCAAAAATGCAGGCACAGAGTGCAGCTGCTTTGGTGTTGTTACAGGGGAACGTGGCACACAGAGCAACGAGCTGTTTGTGTTAATGAATGCCCCCTGCCCAGAGCTAATGAATGTACTCTGCCCTTTCCCAAAGGTAGCTGGTAAAGTTAACACTCTGTTTGGTAGCATGAGCATAGTAATCTTCTGTTTCAATTGAACTAATTTGTGTTAATTCATTGGTTTTACACTCATATTATTTTATGGTTCTTCTTTGTGGGTTTGTTTTTTTTTTTTTTCCCTACTTGCTGGCCACTTAGAGGTAATCATATGCCTACAGCAGCAATGCCACACAAGAGTTGCCTGAGCAGTTGTAGAGGCACTGTTAGGACTCCCTGCTATAGTCCAAACAGCCTGGAGCCTAAACGTAATCTTTTAAGTAGGCGTTGCGTGTTGTCCAGACCTCTGAATAGCAATGCTGTGCCAGTGTAAAGCAGGGCACCTGTTCTGTTTTAAGGGCATACCTTTGCAAATTTGTTCAAATCTGCCTAGGTGCAGATTTGGTTAATACATGCAGATCCCATTGCTTGTATGGTTTCAATGACTTAAAAAAAAAAAAAAAAAAAAAAAAAAAAGCAAACTGCGCCTAAATAAAAAAGTCTGTTTTGTTGTGACATATTATCTTAGTAGAAACCTTAGCAAGATATTAAGAGGTAGGCATAATGAAAGTGACTTTTGCTCCAAGATCTGCTGTTGTGGGAAAAGTTATGTGACTTCACAGAATTGTTGGGTTTGACGGGATCTCTGGAGATCATCGAGTCCAACCCCTGTCAAGGCAGGTGACACAGAAACATGTCCGGGTGGGGTTTGACTGTCTCCAGAGAGGGAGACTCCATGATTTCCCTGGGCAGCCTGTTTTAGTGCTCTGCCACCCTCAACGTAAATAAGTTCTTTCTCAAGCTGAGGTGGAACTTATTGTGTTTTAGTTTATGGCCACTGCTCCTCGTCCTGTCACTGAGAAGTGTCTGGCACCATCCTCCTGGCACTCGCCTTTGAGGTATTTATGTGCATCCATGGGATCCCCTCACAATCTCCTCCAGACTGGACAGGCCCAGCTCCCGCAGCCTCTCCTCATAAGAGAGAGGCTGCAGGCCCCCATCATCGTTGTGGCCCCCGCTGGACTCTGCCCAGCTGCTCCGGTTGCCACGGTGATTTTAACGTTCGGCACTAATTTCACCGGCGGCCGCCCCTCCGAGCCGCGGCCCTGTCGGGAGCCGGTGCGGCGGCGGCGGCTCCGTGCGAGGGTCGGGCGGGGCGGCGGGCGGGGCCCGGCCGGGAAGCGAGCTCCGGCGCACCGGAAATCCCGCCCGTGCCGCGGCCCTCTGTTTGCGCTGCGGGCAGAGAAAGGAGCGGAGCGCCTGCAGCGGCCCAGCCGAGCCTGCCGCACGACACGGGGCCGAGCCATGTCTGACCAGGTACGGGCAGCTGTCCCGGCCGCGGGGGGACGGCACGGCGGGCGCAGCGGCCCCGGAGGCGCGGGAGGAGCTGCCTGCGCCCCCGCCCGCACTCTCCGCGGCCGCGGGGCAGCCCCGGCTCGGGGTGAGCGGAGTCGCGGCGGCCCGGAGGGCGCCGGGGGGGGAATGTGCCCCTTGGGAAGTATGTGTGTACGTGTGGATGCCGACCTCGGGCAGATCCGGGCCCCGCTCCCCCTGCATTTTAATCCTTTTTCTCCCTTCCCTCCGGGTGTTTTGCGAGGAGCGCGGGCGGTCCCCAGGTAGGGATACTCGGGGGCCGGGGCGGCGTCCGGACGGAGCGGGATCGTCTCCGGGGCAGCCCCGACCCTGGAAACCCGGGAGTATAGCGAGGGGTGAGCCGTGTTGCACAACAGTTGTTTCCATTCCTTTCCATTTCCCGGGTGTGTGGTAGGATGCTTTTCTCCCGGAGCGGGCTTTGTGCGGGTTAGGCTAGGCTTGCCGGGTCCTCTGTTCACCCTAGGAATGCGAAAGCCTGGTTTCTCCCCCTCCTTTCTTAGCTGAGCGTAGCTTGCCTGTATTAAACGCCCCGTCCTTTATCAAGGCTCTGTCCTGCCTTCTCTCCAAGTAATATTCTCGTTATGCCCCCGTCATTTCTGTCTTCTGAGCCGGGAACTTAAATAGTTGCTGGTACCGCAAGTTCCTGGGTTGCTCGGCCTGGCATGTATATAGTGCTTTGCTTACAACTATTGCTTTAGGCTATGTGACCTACTGGTGGAAAGTTAAAACGGCGTTCCGGTTTTAATTTGTATTCTGTTTTGCTTTATTTTTTATATCGTCGTCATAGGGCACTGTTTTCGAACTTTGATTTTTCCCAAAGTGTAACCGTCGTGCTAATGTCAGTACCTACAAATGTTTCTTGTAGTGTTGTGAAGTCAGGAATAGTACCGGTGCCAGCCAGGAAATTAGAAGTCCCCGGAGACAAGGCTCAGCAAAGCGCGTACCGTGTGTGCTTTGGAGAGCAGCCTTGGTGCAGTAGGAGCGGTGAACAGAAGCCAGTGCTGTGTGCGCTGGTGGTCTTCCTCCCCGCCCCCGACAGCACAATGCAGCTGACAATGGTGCTGCTGCCTCTCTGTGCCTGTGCCTGGGAGAGGGGCAGCTGGGAGCCCAGAGATTACTGCCTCCTAGGAGGACACGTTGCCCCTGTAGTAAGATACGTGAAAGTGACTGCATTAAAAAAAAAAAAAAAAAAAAAAAAAACACACAAAAAAACCCCACCAGCAATTTCTGAACTAGATTTTATAGGCAGATGTTCACGTGACCTCCTCTATAGTTGTCTGCATGCATGAACCAAGGCGTGTTTTAACAAATAGCAGCTTTCATTAGTTAGTTAAATCCTTCTCCAGGCAAGTTCTGCTAAAACCCATTCGTATTTTGGCTTTGGGACTTCTTGAAGTATATAAAATTCTATGTATGTGATGACCAGTTGTGGCTATATATCTTAAAAGTCTGTGAGTAAGGAGCCTGCTGGGTTTTTTTTAAATAGATAAGCAAAACACTGTTAGACGTTGTGTCATTCATTTCTAGGGGACTGTGCAACAAGAGCTAAACAGATGCTTAAGTAGTAGAATAATGTAAGGTTATGCACTGTAAATCTCATTCCTCTGTTTATCAATCCTACGAGAATAACTGGATGACCCGAAATTGTGAATTGCTTAGAGTATTGTTCTTTTTGGCCCCGGAATTAAGTTGTGGGGTCGTTTGTCACCAGTAAAAGAAGGGATTGTTTTTTTGGTTTTTTTTTCAATGGGAAATTGACTTTTATTGTAAGTAAAAATGCTTGAAAGAAGGGCAGACTTCAAACAAACACATGGTTGCTTAGTGGGACCTAAGCAAAAAAAAAACTCAAATTATTTTCCCTTCCCTTCAAGTGTCTTAGGCTGTTTTTGCTTTATTTGAATCTAAATGTTATCTGTTCATGTACTGCTAATAAAGAATGCTATATTTTGTACATATGTTTTCCACTCCTGTAAAAAATGTAAGAATTTATTTGCTTTATTAGGAAGTATGTTGTACTTCTATTCCTCTAGTAAATTTGAGTTTGTTGTTTTTTCTTTAAAATGCTGGATATAGGGTTTTTTTTTTTTAAGGTTAGATATTGAAGTTTGAGCCCTTCTGAAAATTGGAGGAGGGAACTTGCAATATGTTGCCTCACGGTGTTTGTTTTGTGTGCTTGGTTTCTGTTAGTTGCAATAGCAATACTAGTGTGTTTCATCCAAGAAACTTTGTATGCTTTTTAGGGGTTGTTACGTAAGTGTGAGACAGTGCTAGGAGTCTTATTTTGTGCTCTTTAGGAAAACTGCAATGAAGCCTTTAAAAACTTAGGCATCTAATGAAAAGTTAGAGATTGGAGTGTTGTGGTATTTCTGTTCTCTTTGTATGGTGGTCTTTTTCATGTCCTGTTTCATGAAGTGCCCTAAAGCACCTGTTCTTTTCACAGGGCAAGAAGTCTGGAGGCTTGCTTGCTAATTGCTGATCTAGGTTTTTTTGTTAATGAATGCTAGTAGTTTTAACAACTTTGCAATCTCCTTCCTTTCTTTTTTCTTAATTGGTTTTTTGTCGCCTTAACCATTTGGCATTGAATGGCAGTATGGTTCACTGACAAACTGTAGAGAGCATTTTCAGACTTGCTGGGTCTTCTATCCTGATGTAAAACATTTTGCTACTATTTTAAGCTTTTATTATTGGCACTTCTATTATTCGATTTGATGCTATTTCTCTTTTCCTGAAGCTACAGCTTTCTTTCCTCTTATTTTGTGGGTGAGAGGTTGTGGGGCTTTAAGCGAGCATCTTTATGATTTGAAGACTCCAATTCCCTCTGCTTATTCTACTGTTTGCTGCTTTTCCTATTTGTTTTTAATACTAGAGCAGTCTTTCCTTGAGTGTAGGAATCAAATATGATTCATGGTTTTATCATTCATATTGGCCACAGGCACTGTCATAGTAGCAATGATCATTAGTAATACCTTGTACAGGATGATTCGGTTTGGAAGCCTGAGTAGGTAGATCTGTTACAACGTACAGAACTATATAACTGCTACAAGTACTCTCTACTGCTGGAATAATGTGCTGTCCTGCAATTTGTAAAGTAAATTTAGACAGTGACTGACCTGAAATGTCATGTAAAGGGATAGAGTGTTCTTACAAATTCTCGAGTAATAGTAAAACAGGAGCTAATTTTGAAGTTACAGACTACAGATGAGTAGAGATCTGACTCTTGCTCTGATTTCTAGATGTTAATGATCCTGCATAAAGACATTAAAACTGCTGTTTGTGCAAGTTTTCAGAATAAGTTGCAGGTTCTTGTTTTTCTTTCTTTCTGGTCAGTAGTGAATAGCAGTGTGTTTCTATTTCTGCAAGTGGTCCCAGAAGCTTAGAGTCTGAATATGTTAGGGAAAACTTTGGTGGGGAGCACAAGTGATGTGACTGTGTTACTCGTGAAGAACTCCCTCTATACTTCTAAAGTGACTTGCTTGAAGACCTGTGTGTGTCAGGCTTCTTGAAAGCCTGGGTTGAGTTTTTGGATTTGAGCTTGAAGGGTGATGAATCAGTCCCTGCAGTTTAGGTTGTGCCCGGTTGATGGGTATTATAAAATAAAAGGTATTCAAACAAGGTGGAGTCTCTGGCTCATACTTCTTTCCATTGTAGAGATTGAATTGATCTGGGTTGGGGCAGTGAATCAAACTGATAGAAAGAACACTTCCTCTCTTTTCTTTACTCCAGATTGAAACTGGTACAGATGGAAGGGTGTTTGCTGACTTACTCTATGCCCTTGCCTGATCTTCTAATGTTCAAAGAAATTTTGTGTGTTTAACTCCTTTAAAGAGGAGGAGGGGAAAAGCTTTTAAAAAGTTTTAATCTGGTGATAGAGACCTATCTGGATAGACTTAATAGAGAAGGTTAGTATTTTGTGTGTTTTTGGCACTTGAGCCTAAATTTCAAATCCAGCCATACAAAGGATATTTCTGTATATTTGGCAAAAAGTCCCTTTTGGAATGGGAGCCTGTGGTAGGCACCTGTACATAGTTTGTTTATTTTGTCTACAATGTTAAGCAGTAAAATATAAAAGAAGATTTCAATTGTGATCAGCAGGGTACCTGTGGTTATGACTACTTGGGAACAATTCTTCATTGAGCACCATCTAGACCTGATGTCTGTGTAAAATCCCTTTGTCCTGCAGTGGAACATAGCTAAAGGCCTGATGCAGGATATGTAGTGACAGGCAAGGAATGGGGTTAATTGTACCTGGTTTCTTACTTGTTTCATCTATCAACCAGTAACATGAAAATTCTGATGTCCTTAATTAATGTCTTAGAGTGTATAACACTTAAACCCTTTTGATGAGCTTTAGTGCTCAAGTTGTTGAATCAAACTTGTCTCTACAGTTAATTCTTACCCTGGAAAGATATCAAAACACTATAATGCTTGGAATGGCACCTTTTAAAACTTTGAAGTATTGTGGTCTTAAAACAAACGTGTTAGAAGGAAGCTCTTGTGTTGTCATAGAAAAAAAAGGTAGCTGACCAGCCTTTTGAAAATAAGGACTATGTTTGATGCAGTGGGTTGAAAAATGTTTGTATGGTTCACTCTCTTTAAGTTGATTGGGTGTCACAAGTGCTTTCTGTTTACTCTCCTTACAATGTTCCTTTTTTCTGTCAAATAGCTGAGCCTCTTAGTACACTTCTTGTGGGTTTTTTGCAGTTTGTTTGTTGTCTAGGAGTTAGAGCTATAAAATCATACTTCTTATTTTTGTATGTCATCTAGTTCCAAGTGATTCTTCTCTCATGTCTTGTGTTCTTTATGGCTTTTCTTTTCTCTCATTAAACTTCTCACAGCTAGACAGACAACCTTTCATAATACTAAGTTGCTGTTATTTTTGTACACACACAAACAGAAAGAAAGAAGACACCTTGAGTAGTCTGATTCACACAATAAAGAGGATGACAGCTGCCATACTGTCCAGTGGAAGTAATGAAGTGTTGAACTGATTAGGTGTTTTTGTTTTTCTTGCAGGAAGCAAAACCTTCAGCTGAGGACTTAGGAGATAAGAAAGAAGGGGAGTACATTAAACTCAAAGTCATTGGGCAGGTGAGTTTTTTACATAATTGCTTGTTGACATTTGATGAAGATATGACTTGAGGTATGGCAGAAGTGACTAAATGCAAGTTGATACTTTCAATTCTTTAGTGTGGATCCTCCCCCTTCCATAAACTACTTCCAGTTGCCAGAAATGTGTATTAGTATACTCTGGTGTGCTTTTTTTGATGCATTGAAGGATTAATTTATCCAAGGGTATGAATGAAATAAGTAGCAAACATGGTAAATTCAGGTCCTCAAAGTTTGTGTAGTACCCTAGGCATAAGGTCAGCTTTCTTTTTCAGGGATAGGAAAAGGGTTGTTGGCTGCCCTGTTAGTAGATGTAGCAACTAGATGAATGGTGGATTAGAAGTCTGTGTTCTGGCTGTATTGGAATGTGAATTTTGGAATCTTCTGTGTAAAGAACCCCTAGCTCAGATGACTTAATTAGGATCGTTTGTTGGAGTTGGGGTTTTTTACTGCATTGGGTGGAGACAAAGGACTTTCAAGCAGGACCAACAGAAACTGCCTTACCTCTTGCTGGCCTAATCAGCAATTACGAGAACACATTGAAAAGCTGAAAGTGGCCCACATGCCTTTTGCACAGAACCTCTTGCAATCTGTTTTATCTGCAGCCATTTTGACAGTTGAAACTATACTTGCATCTTATGGCTGGTGGGAAGGACTACAAAATAATAAGACCTGAGATTTCTCCTTAGGTTAGTCTTGTGCTGCCAAGTCTGCCTGTATCCTAACTTTGAGATAATTACTCTAATTGAACAAGGTTTCATATATATGTTGAAGTGCAAGCTTTGACTTGTCTCTTTAGGAATCTTAGAGCAGAAATTCCCTGCATATGTATGTTTGTGTTTTGTAAGTATATCAGCTGGGTAAAGATGGCAGCACAGACTGAACCATGTATGGGTTTTAGTAATTTTAAATCCAAAACCTCCATGTTGAGCCTAAGGCTATACTATACCATCTGTTTTTTTTTAAAAAGAGCTTCCTGTGAAAGTACATAGTGAATTTAGTGACTGATAAATCATCCTGGAGGTTCACATTATGATGCATCTTGGTGTGCATGGTGATAGTTAAATCACATTCCATATTTTATGCAAATTTTATATACATTTTTTCTTAATTAAGTGTTTTAAAATAAAATGGGTAAAGTTAGCAGTTTCTACAAGGAGAGTAAATTTTTTTCTTTCTGTCCTTAGGACAGCAGTGAAATTCACTTCAAGGTGAAAATGACAACACACCTCAAGAAACTCAAAGAATCATACTGTCAAAGACAGGTTTGTGAAACAATGACATCCTTTAATAAGAAAATAAACCCCCAAATCACTTTTCTCACTGTGTTTTCAAGTTTTTTGAGATATCTGATGGTACAAATATAATGGATTTCCTCGTTTTTTTTGACAAGTAAGATTGTTCCTATGTAAGACAATTGTGAAGTTACACCCTAAGTTAAAGAAATCTGCAATATTAAATGTGTATATAGGTAAATAGTAACAATTGTTACAGAACAAACCAGATCTTCACTTCCAGATTCTGTGGCAGATATTGTGGATTCACAGCTGCTATTTCCAGAAGCCCTGGCCTAGTTTGCCCTCAGCTTTGGGGATAGATGCCTTGTGTGGCCTTTTCTTGGATAAGTGTGTTGGAGTTCACTTCAGGAGATATAATGATAAGTAATAATACTTTGGGGGCTTTTTCCGAATACTTTGAGACAAGTTGAACTTGTCATTGAAGTGTTTTTTCACAAAATGTGTTCTTTTTTGCTGCCTTTCTGGAGTAGGAGGAAAGAAAAGATTAAACACCAGATACATTTGTAACCAAATCCAAGTGGTTAAAAGTATGATTAATTTTAAAACCTGAAATGAAAAAAAAATACTGGAAATAATTCATGCAGCAGTCTTACTGGCTAATGAACACGCATGTGTGGAATTCTTTCTTAAAGAAAGAAATACTTGTTTGAATTAACACACCTGTATCTTCTGAGTGGAATTCTGGAGGGTCTGTGATTTCCTTTGCAGCAGTCAATGCAGTTTTAGGTGTCAAGTAGCCTTTCTCTGGTAAAGGGATTATGAACATTTCTTCCACGTTAGCCAGTGGGATTCTTGAAATAGTGTGAAGATCTGTCCTTACCTGAGAATTTTCTGCTTAGTTATTTGCAAGCAGTATTTGAGAGCTAAGTGATAAAATTGTCATGTTTCACGAGTTTGTTTTGCTCATAACTTGAAACAGAAGGAAAAGATGAGGTGTTTGCCTTATCTATCTGTTGATGTGAAGTATGACATTCTGACAGAACATGGGCACACTGTGCAACAGACATACTGAACTCTGTTTACCTTTGGGATGTTTGTTTCTCCTTGTTTGAATGCTCTTCATTTTTCTTCCCTCAGCTCTTTCTTGTTCCCAGTGCTGGGCATTTACAGAATTGATAATGGTAAAGGTTGCAGTTCCTTCCTGTAGCCATAGAAGATGGGGAAAGCAAGGAGTTCATGAAGTAAATATGTTCCTCCTGTTGTCTTAGGATCCTTAAATGAGGCTGATATGCAGTTCAGAAAAATACATGTGTAATGATACCTTGGGAGAGAAGGTATAGTCAGTTGTTAATTCATAGATAAAGACAAGTTAGAAAAGCTAAGGAAACTTCCAAGTTGTTGAGCTGGAACTCCAGTTAGACTCTAGAATAAACATGCATTTTGGCACTATCCTACTTTTTGAGTCACTTCTTTGTAGTCTACGTGAGTGCTGCAGAATATCTGAGCTCCCTGTGTAATGGGAACTAACACTCTCATGACTTTCATGTGTTGTTTTTATTTAAAATGTTTTTTCTTGTAAACCCATACAAGATTCAGTAGGTTGGGATTTTTTCTTATATATTTGTTTCTTTTTTTAGGGTGTTCCAATGAATTCACTCAGGTTTCTCTTCGAGGGTCAGAGAATTACTGATAATCATACCCCCAAGGAGGTGAGTTTCTAGAAGTATAGTTTGACTATATTTCTTTAACTAGGATCTTTTAGTAAGGCAGATAGGCAGTTTGGAAAGAGCCTGGTTGGACCTCCGTGTGTCATGCCTCAGAAAGGAGGGTGTAGTCACTGCTTGCTGAAGGGGGGAAAAACATGAAGGGAATCTTCCCGTTTTTGAGCTTGAACTTCAGCATGAGTTTGGAATAAATATGTATTTAGTTCACATTTAGTAGATCAAAGTGTAAAAAAACAGAAAACAGTTACTTCTGTCCAGTGACTTCCACCAATTGTTATGAAAAAGCAGGAAGAAACTCATCATGACCTGCTGAAAATATCAAACAAGCTTGTTGACTGAAATTGAACAAGTTGCCCTCTGTGAGAGAATAGTTGTAAACAGGCTTTGAGTTGCAAGGTGTAGGTGTTCAGCTGTAATGTGAGCTGGTAGTACACTATAGTATATATAATTCACACGGCTCTACAGCTGGCGCGTTCACTGTGATGTTGGTGATGTTCTTGTTCCCCCAAAACAAGGGGTTTAGAGAAAGGTAAAGCCAGCAGCTTCCAGGCTGATGTGCACTGTTCCACAAGTGGGTCTTTGCTGTATGGCTTTTGCTTTGACTCAGATACCTAAGTCTGAAGAAAAGGACTGCAAATTGTCTAGTGAGATGGCAAGTAAAACTTTCTTCACCCCTTTGATGAATTATGATGGGACAGAGGAACAAAGCGTTGTATAATTTGTCTAGGACTTGCTATGCTTTCATCACCTCAGATTTATAACAATTATTTGCTGTTTTTTTTCTCTGTTCTCACAGCTGGGGATGGAGGAGGAAGATGTGATTGAAGTGTATCAGGAACAGACAGGGGGTCACTCAACAGTTTAGATCCGTCTGATTTTCTTCCCCCTTAATCCTTTTTTATTTTTAAATAATAGTTCTTTTGTAATGTGGTGTTCAACACTGAAACTGGCACCCCATCTCTGGGAGTTTACTTTCAAGCGTCTGGTATTTTGAATTCTCGTGCTCATTATACACTATTGTTTCTGTTTTCATTGTGTTGAACTTCTGTGATCCAGCTGCAACCTTGCTCCCCTCTTCCCTTCTGCCCCCCCTTTAGGAATACATGTACTCACATGCATTTGTATGTTCACTGGGTTCGTGCATTTCAGGCACGAAGGCTGTAAGATCTGCCAGGTGGGCGAGTGTTCTTACTGACTTCCATATCTGCCCTGAAGTTTTGATGTGTGACTGTCTCACTCCTGGACTATAACTTTCAGTGCGAGATGAAGTTTTTCAGAGAACTAAACTGTGGAGAAGTTCTGTACCCATAACTCAGAGCTATTTTGCTTAAATTGTGCTGATGGCCCAACAAAGAAGATTGCTGAGTTGGAAATGAAAAAGCTAGAACTGTTGTCATCTGTTCCTTGCTCCAGAGATGGCTTTGCTGAAGACATGAAATTGAAAACCCTAATGATTTTTAAATATTACCAGAAGAGCCCAGAAGCATTTTAACCTCATATAGCAATTAGTATGCGCAGGTATCCATGCAAGAATGTTCACAGCAGCCAACTGGTGTTACTTTGACACTCTTGTTTGTACCTTTTGGCCTGGGACGTGGGTTTTGAATGGACATTGTCTGTACCAGCTTCATTTAAAATAAACAAGAAAACCAATTTTATAAACAACTTGCATTTTCTTTTCAAATGTTTGGAAATGAGCAAAACCATTAGAAGTTAAAATTAGGGTATGCTTTTCCAGTGACTATAAGTTGAAGCCAGAAAAAAATTGTGCTCTGTAAATATACCTCAAAATTTTTTTTCTACTTGCCCTAGTAAAATACTTGATCTGATTGTTTTGCAGGTGACTCTTAGAGACTACTAGCTGTTTCTTTTCTTGGAAGAGAATATTCACATACAGTTACATAAATCTTTACTTCATGCACAGAATTTAAACTGATAATTGCAATTTGGAAGTAAATAAAGATGGCTTTTAATGTCTACATTTCATCTGATACGGTACCATTAAATAATCTATGATGGATGACATGGAAGTGTCATGACAGTTCATTGGGCATCATTATCAGGGTCTACTTGTTCCAGCTACATGCAGGTTATAAATGGTCAGTTTGAGAAGTTGTTACTGGATATGAAAGCTGAGGTGGGAGATTATGGGCAGAGTAGGGCTAAGAGAAGATTTCACTACTCTCCCTGCTTCACTTTTGCAGATGAATAGAACTTGCTGGTAAATCAAGTTCTATATAAATAAATGCCAGCTTCAGTTAAAGACACATGCTGGCATACTTGGGAAAAATAGCAGGTTTTAAGTACTTTTTTTTAATGGCATTTGCTGTAAAGCTAGACGTGCATTTTCTTTCATGCTCGTGGTTGTCCTGTTCCTGATTTAGTAATACTTTTGTATGCATAGTTGCACTAAGCAATTTTTTTTAAAGATTAAAATGTTTGTTTACAAAATGTCAGCATATGGGGTTTTCTTAAAGTATTTTATGTAATTCAGTTCTAAAAGAAAGAGGGAGTGCTATGATGATGTAGATAGACATGTTTCTCTGCACTTACCTCCAATTGTTTTTTTTTAAATACTAAATACGTTTGCTTCAGAATCCCAGAAATAAAACAGCCTTGTGACTATTACCAGATCATCTTTTAAATTAAAATTTGTCATAATGCTCTTTTTTGTAGACAAGTTCCTATTACCTCTCTTCTGCAAACTAGGAACTGAGGTGCAACTTACTGGGGTCACTGTGGAAGCTTAAAGCAGAGCTGAGAGCTGAATCTACATCCCTGAGGTTTGATGCTAGTACTCTAGTGGCTGCCCTGACTATCTTTGCTTCTAGCTGTTCACTTTCCTCTTCCAAATCTGTTTTTATATGCTCATTTATATCAGCTTTCTAGCTGAAGCACTGCATTTGGTTCTCTTGAGACTGTGGAGGAGGGTTTTCTGCGAAATGCAGCTTCAGTAGGAAGAAGCTCAAGGCAAAGATTGCTTTCTGTTCTGTAACCTTGTCCTAAAATACATGTCTTTATAGAGTGGATGTGGAACCAGTGACAGACTGATCTGACCTCTTTCTCAGACTTGTGAAGCCTCAAAGAGCCTCAACAGAGGTGCTGGTACAGTCATGTCTTTGCTGATAGGACAACAATGATGTGAAAACTGTCCCCTGCCTCAAAGATTAGTATTGAGAGTTCTGTGCAAAATGAGAAGACACATGTGCTGCAGATGCACTAGTACCCTTTCTAAAGGAGTTACCTCTTGGGAATTAGAGGTTGAAGTAAAACCCGAGTTTGGAAGTCTTGGGGGGTTTTTTTGTTGGTTTTTGGGTTTTTTTTTGGTTTTTTTTTGAGCTAGTTCTTTTCAAAGAATTTTTTTTAAAATGGTGGTCTAGAGTGGAAGTTTTAAAGGTTTTAAAGCACTTACAGTTTCAAAGGCTATACCTGGAAATAAAGTTGGATTTCATATGTTGGAGAAAACCAGATAATCATTCCTCTGCAAATTTTTCTGTCTTTGCATACTTGTATATTTGAAAAAGGTTGGTTTTAAGAGCATAAAAAATAAGTGTTGGGAGAATAAAACAATCTTCACTGAGTCAGTAATGGAATAGAAGTTGGAAGCTAATACTTTATTTTGAATTGTGACAATATATTTATTGATAAATATGATAAATAAAACCTTTTTTGAAAGGCATTTCACAAAACTCTATCCATCTTAATAGCCTTTCTTAAAGCTGCTTTGCTTAAAGGATTTGTGTATTCTCTTAAGTCTAAAACATGTCTGCCTGATCACCAGTTTGATAAAATTAGGGTTTTTTGAAGTTAAATGCATAAATGGCAGAATTTAGACTTCAATTAATGTGTTAGATAATGCTAAAATGTGAATTCTGCAATAAATTTTGACTAGCCATTTATTGTTTTAGAAATGCTGCAGTTGTTTACTAGTTCTTAGCTTTTCCTAATTTAAATGGAAGTTGTTTACGAATACAGTACTATAATATTTGTGTACCTGTGGTATGCATATTCTGTGTGCACACCTGAATTATTGCTGTTCAGGTAAATTTTCTTAAATGAGAAAATCAACCTCTGAAGCACTCTACAGAGACCAGTAGGAATTGTGCTGGATGTCTAAACTGGTGTTAGTTTGCTTTTAGAACCAGTACTTAATGCATGCCTAATGAAATTCAGCTCCAATTTAGAGACTATAAAAATTTATTACTCTTCTCCACAGGAAACTACAGGAACTGCAATATGAATTGAATCTACAAGTGTTACACTTTGCTAGAAAATATCAGAGAAGAAAAAGAATAGCCTGATTAGTAAGAAAGATAAGAACTTACCTGCTACAGTTTCTCTGTAGTCTTTCTATTGCTGAATCTGAAATCCAGCTGCTTCTTACAGTAGCATTTTTATTGCAATTTATTTTTTGGGGGGATTCCTCCAGAAGTCAGCACTGAGGTCTTCATGCCTTTCTGTAACCTGGTGATTTCATTCTCTCTCTTGACACAAAACGGACCCAAGAATCTATTCTGGCACCTTGGGAGATCTGTCTGGATTAATTTCTACTGGCTGATCAAACATGAATGCTTTTACTTTCTGTTGTTGGGATGTCAACACAAACTAGTGCTGCAGTCTAGGGAAATAAATATGCGAATGAGTAGCACCTGTGCCTCAAGGTTTCTCTTGAGCCGCATTGGATCCTTGAATTTGAGTGCAGCTGAAAGAGTTCACTGTGAGCAGTGACCCATTCCTAGCACCAGGAATTTACTTGCTCCTTTATGCTCATTTCAGGCCTAGCTTTTCAAACAGGTGAACATGAGAAAACACTCGTGGCTGAAGAAGGTATTGAGTGTGTTCTAGTCTGGTAGCTTCCATTAGTCATGCTCCTTTGACTGCTGAAGTGGCTCCAGATTTGTTCTTTGCCACCAAACAGTGTTAATAAAGGGGGATGCAGGACAGAACTCCTGGGGTTAGAAAGCTGGTGCAGTGACTTGACACATACACATTTGGTGAGCTCATTGCTGGTGCACTGGCACTTTCTTTGCTTTTGCCACAGTCCACGTAACCCCTTCTGTAAGGACTGAGCCTGGGCAGGAGCCTGGGCTTCCCCTAGGAGTTGTCTTTGAGCAAGGTTTGGAATAGGCTGTGGAAGAATGTGTTGGCTTGTGCTGATACCTTCTTGTGGGCCAGCTTGTCCTCCTGTCACAACAGTAAGAGGAGAGCAAGTGGTAGGTGCTAATTGTTGCTCAGCTGTATTTATTGCTTACAGGGCCTCTTATCCCTGCAGTGCTTTGTGGCTCATAAATTGACTTAGAAGGCCTTGCTATACAATTTGCAATGTTTTAATGTGTACTCTGCAGGCTCCCAGTTCCTGTGTTCTGAGGTGCTGCAGAAGTTGTGGAAACTCTGTAGACTGCTCTGATGGATTGTGTCAAAGTAACTATAACTTAGGTGTTCAGGGAATCCAGTTGAGTTTCTTCCTGTAATGTTATAAACACTAAAATAATTAGAGAATACAGATGCATGTCAATTGGTGGTGCAATTTGGGTAAATTTTGAAAAAATGGTTAAATAGTGAAAGAAGAGCATTGTGTCTTGGGGCTGGAATTGATGGCAGTTTAACTCCTGAGGTACCAGTGGTGTTCTCCAGTGTTAACTACACTGATGGAACTGCTACTACAGAGATATTTTTTTATAGGCTGGCACTAGGTGTAAAGATGTGTTGGTATAACTGAGGGAAAAAATTAACTTCACTCTTTGATTAATAGCTACATACCTGATTAAATTACAAAGCTGTCCTTGTGTTTTGGCTTCCTCTAGAGGTAGTCTAGCATCTTCCTCTTTCTTCATTTGCTCCTCAGCCTTCTAGGTTGCCTTTTCTCAGTTTTTTCCTTTGAATTCCAGGTGTTCTACTGGCATTGTCAACCAGCTGCTGGCACTCTACCTCTAACTGTGTTGCCTCTTCTTTTTGTCTGCATTTTTATTGGAAACATAACCAATGACTATTGGTTGTTTCATACTTTCTATTTAGGAAATAGCTTTATCAGTTACAGATAGAAAGAAAATAGTGTTATAATACTGATATTACAAGTATTTAATACTGTCTCACATGAGCTAGTTTGTGGAATTTCTCTTTTTTCAGGCTGTAGGACTGTGGCAGAGAGGACTACTGTTACCATATCTGTTTAACAGAGAAATGGCTTAGGTACTGTAAGTTTGGGGCTTAGTGTCACAGGAATTTCAAGGCAGACACACAAACTATGTCTTTACCAGAAATCATCCATTCTGATGAGCTGTCAGCTGCTAAAGTAAGCATTAGTCTTTCTATAGACCATCTGCTGTTCCGTGTTCCTCTAGCTGTTGCTTCTTCTGGAACTGCAAAAGCTTCCTGTGGTAGTCCTGCTGCTGCTGCCAAATATGTTCTTGTGCTGTTTTCTCTTAATTGTGACTTCTTTGCTGCCACCTCCTCCTCATGGCACCTCCACTCCTCTAGTTTCTGTTTCTGTAAACTAAAACGTAAATGATTATTAATTGCTATAGCAACCTTGGGTTTGCTGAGCATTCTTGCCAGAAGAGCAGATCCTAGCCCAAGGAGCTCAGCAGATTGCCAAAACGAAGGGGAGAGAGCTGAGAATAAAGGGAGAATGGGCGCTGATGAGAGTTAAGTAGCATATATCTGGTTCAGAAATATTAAAAGAAAATAAAATTACTGTGTACTTTCCTTCACACTATGTGTAAGGGGGCAAAAACCTACATTGTATTTTTCACATGTGCTTTTGAGAAGGATATGAGGAGAATGGGATATGGGTATGTGGCTTACATGGAACAAAGATTTGGAGAAAAGGGATGGAGGAGTACATAGGAACAATTAGGAAAGTTCAGTAAGTAAGAGCTGGAAGAAAAAATTGGAATGTGTTTTCATGTAACAAGGACAAAAACCCAGAACAAGAACCCAGGCTATGCAACAAATGAGGCAATGGAAAGCCTTGGTTGACATTTAAATGTAAAGAGAATGACAGTAAAATGGGCTATTTTTGCAGGAGGATTCACACTGAGAGTAGGGAGGATCAAAGAAAGTCAATAAGGTTCACAAAGCAAAGGAATATTCTCCTTATTTGAGGAATGGGAAGATAAGGAAAATAAAACTAAAGGTCTTCCACCTCACTGAGTGTGGTTCAAGGTATTTGTGTTCTCAGTCCAGCAGTTTGACTTGAATGGCTGTTTGCTTTTCCTGTAATAAAGTTAAGCAGGGCACTAATTTTTTTTCAAAAAAAGAGTTTAAGTCTTTCTTTTCAGACATGCGATTAAAACAGGCTGCTTCTGCTAATGGGGTTCTCGGCGGTGCCTGTATTCCCGGGAATGCGCTGCAGTGCGCTCAGGCGTTTCCAGGTAGGCTGCAGCTCCTCGAGACCACCCGGGGAGGTCGCTGTTGTCCCCGGGAAATGCCATTCCAACCACAAATCACCGCGAGGACGCGAAGCGATGGGTTTGGTGTTTTTTTTTGTTTTGTTTTTTGTTTATTTGTTTGTTTGTTTTGGTTGGTTTTTTGTTTGTTTGTTTGTTTTTGTCAGCAGAGGTAAAGGTCACGGGTGCTCTTAACACCAATTTTTTTTTTTTTTTTTTTTTTTAAGTATAATATGCTTATATCATTAAGGAATAATCTAGATTGCTATGAGTTCTTCATAACCTTGTGCTGAGGTTTTTGTTAGGGAAAACTCTAACTAGTGGATTTACTGTTGTATGGAAATGTGGAATATCATCTCCAGGAACTCATTGTAAACTAGGTGAAATAGGTTGAAGTCCTAAATTTGTTGAATTACTTTGATTCACTGTTGAAGCTGATTTTTTCATTATCAACAAGGACTTTGAAAAGTCAGAATTCAGAGCAATGACAAATGGATGAAAGTATTTAAAAAATGAAGTTAATTTAGTAGACATATCTAAGCTTAGGAAAAATCTAATATGCTGCTAAAAGATGGAACTTTATCTATGCACATGTTTAAGATTAAAAGGCTTGGGTTGTTATACTCTAGTTCAGAATTTGCTGGGGAGTGCTGGAGCAGTTTGCTGGCTTCTTCACACTCTGTTGTTAGTCTTCTGTAATGTTAGAAAATGCTTTGTTATTTTTACTATGTTTTTATCTGTTTTTTCATGCTGAAACATCCTTAAGTGCAGATGTACATTCCTGGCTTGCAAAAGAAAAGCAAAGACAACAGTAGTTCTGTCCTTCAAATGTTCCCTTCTCAAATGAGAACATTATCCTTATTAACCACATGTCTTTCATGCTCCTCTGCTGTTCCTTTTCCAGATCGACCTTCAATTTTTCCACTTGTTCCTACTGCTCTTTTTCCATTTCTGTTCTTCTTCCTCTTCACTTCTTACACAGCCTTTCTGCCTTTTTTTTCTTTCCTGTGCAGATTTCTCTTCTTGGCATATTTCAGGAGGAATCTGAACAAGAATATCAACTTTAAGTGCAATATTAAATATATTCTATAAATTATTACTTATCTATTATTAACTAAGATTTAAAATTTCTGAAAGATATATGCTCTATGTGCTTATTAAAGTTGTTGTGACTTCTGTGGGAGTTCGCTGGTCACTGTGACCAACAGTGCCTGTTTTCTCTATATGGTAAATGTTTTATATATATATATATATTTATATTTTATTTTCTTCCAGTAGATACTTGCCTTTGTGATACCTGATGATTCTTATGCTAATTTGCTAGTATTTAGTGTCCCAAAATGGTGCTACTTAAACTGTATTCTTGAACCTCTGCCCACTTTATATTTCTCCCTGTATTTTTTCAAAGTGTTTTTGAAGTTGTAGCAAGGGAGGGGGCAGGTACAGGGGCTCCCTCCAGCCACAGAAAAGAACACACCGAGGAGACAGGTGAGGTCTAAAAAAAGCATACAACTCTGTTAGGTTCATGATCAGCTAGAGGATTACTGTGGTGAAATGAGAAAACTACTGACAGCCTGGGTTTCTGGAGTTCTAAACTAGGGCTCAGGAAAACTTTTCCAGGAGATTTAGAGATTTAAAATGCATACATGCACAACTGTTTTACTTTGCTGTGCAGTGTCTCTTTTAAATAAGGCATTGGGGAATGCTTCTGTGCTCCAGGTTTACTGTGAGACTGGTCTTGGATATTAACAGTCCTGGAATTGCAGGGTTTGGGGTCGCAATTCAGTGGGCCAAGGGCTCTGCATGCTCCCAGCTCCCTCCCACCCCTCTTCCCAGCACTGCTGCCTTGGCCACTTGGCAGGGGAGCCTGAAACTGGGGCAGATGGGCCAACAGCCATGGATGCCTGGCATGAGGGAAATGTGTGAGTGATGCTGTAGCACATAAAAAAACAACACAGATCCTATTGCTAGTGAGGGTAAAGGAGGGGGAGAGTTACCTGAGCTTGGCAACACGTATGCTGAGGGTGAAAAATGAGCTGGGGCAGGCCTTGTGTGGAGCAATGCCGCCTGTGAGGCTGTGGGATCAGCCGAGGGGGAGCTGGGGATAGGGGCCCTACAGGCCCTGTCCCGGGACAGAGCCCGCCCTGCCACTCCTCTGAGGGGAGCCTAGAGCCTGGGAGGGCGTGGGCACAGGGAGACTGGGACAACCCCTGTGGCAACGGGGAGCCTGGCTGTGCCTCGTGTGTGGCCCGGGACAGCCCCTGTGGCACAGGGAGCCGTCTGTGCCTCGTGTGCCTGGGACAGCCCCTGTGGCACAGGGAGCCTGGCTGTGCCTCGGTGTGCCGCGTGACACTGCCCCTGTGGCACAGGGAGCCTGGCTGTGCCTCGGTGTGCCTGGGACAGCCCCTGTGGCACAGGGAGCCTGGCTGTGCCTCGGTTGCCGGCTGTGCGCTGGCTGTGCCTCGGTGTGCCCGGGACAGCCCCTGTGGCACGGGGAGCCTGGCTATGCCTCGGTGTGCCCGGGACAGCCCCTGTGGCACAGGGAGCCTGGCTGTGCCTCGGTGTGCCCGGGACAGCCCCTGTGGCACGGGAGCCTGGCTGTGCCTCGGTGTGCCTGGCTGTGCCTCGGTGTGCCCGGGACAGCCCCTGTGGCACTGGGAGCCTGGCTGTGCCTCGGTGTGCCCGGGACAGCCCCTGTGGCACGGGAGCCTGGCTGTGCCTCGTAGTGCCTGGCTGTGCCTCGTGTGCCCGGGACAGCCCCTGTGGCACTGGGAGCCTGGCTGTGCCTCGGTGTGCCCGGGACAGCCCCTGTGGCACGGGAGCCTGGCTGTGCCTCGGTGTGCCCGGGACAGCCCCTGTGGCACGGGGAGCCTGGCTGTGCCTCGGTGTGCCCGGGACAGCCCCTGTGGCACAGGGAGCCTGGCTGTGCCTCGGTGTGCCTGGGACAGCCCCTGTGGCACAGGGAGCCTGGCTGTGCCTCGGTGTGCCTGGCTGTGCCTCGGTGTGCCCGGGACAGCCCCTGTGGCACGGGGAGCCTGGCTGTGCCTCGGTGTGCCCGGGACAGCCCCTGTGGCACAGGGAGCCTGGCTGTGCCTCGGTGCTGGTGCCTGGGGGACAGCCCCTGTGGCACGGGAGCTGGCTGTGCTGGGTGCCGGACGGTGTGGCACGGCCTGGCTGTGCCTCGGTGTGCCGGGACAGCCCCTGTGGCACAGGGAGCTGGCTGTGCTCGTGTGCCTCGGCTCGGTGTGCCCGGGACAGCCCCTGTGGCACGGGGAGCCTGGCTGTCCCTTCACGGCAGGCACAGGTGCCCTGAGGGGCGGCAGCCATCTTGTGGTAGTGGATGCTGGCGGCAGAGCGGCCGGGCTGCAGTAGCCACAGCCAGGAAGGACGCACTGGGTAAGTCTTTGTTCTCTTTTTTATTCTCATTTCATGGGAGTTTCTTCAGCACATGTCCCTGCCTGCACCTGCAAGCACCATTTCTCATCTCCACAGCCACTCTGCTCCTGCCTGCTGCTGTGTAGGAGGTGCTAGCTGTGGTGGACCTGGGAAGCAAGATGGCCTGAGCTGGGGAAAAACTGGAATTCTGTGGCTACTGTGGTGGTTGTTCCTTCAGAGAACAAACATTTCAGTCTAGAGGCAAATCTGGTCTTTCTGTCAGTGTTTTTATATTTATATAATATTTTTTGTAATGCCAGAACAGTGTCAGAACAAATAATAAATAAAAACAAATCATCTGAATCTTGTAAGAGAATTTCCCCAATGTTATAACTTGGTGACTCTTAAAAATACAAATTGCCCATTCTGCCCCTCTTCTGTTTCTTCCTCCTCCTAAGTTAATCAAAACCACCAGGAATCTAGTTTTGAAGTTTCATTTGTTATGGTCAAAAAAGGTGCATCAAATGCATCATCAGGACTGTAATGGACTTCAGACAGGAAAACTGGGGAGATAATATTAAGACCCTGATGCAGACAACTATTAACCTGAACACATGATCTTATCCAAATCAACAATAGTGATGCCTTGACTACTCTTCTAAAGGCTGGACTGCTCTTGGCTGTCTATCTAGGTTAAATGTTTACAATTAATTTTACTGGACACAAATGGTAGAAGGCCATGCTATGCAGCAGCTGCAATATGAGACAGGTGAGTTGTGAGCTTTGTGCTGCCTCTGAGCTGCTGGTTAACTTTGTGCAAGCTTTCTCCACCTCTCAGTCTGCTGCCTGCAGTGCGAGACCCAACAAAATCCAACTTTCTGCTTCCAGGTGTGACCCTAATGCACACAGGCATGTCTAAATAAGCTCAAACCATGTAACTGTAACTGCTTCTGCAGCTCCTACTCCTAGCAAGGAGGCTGCGTCCTGTGCTCCAAGACTCCTGGTCCACTTTACCCCCGAGGGCACTGGTTAGACCAACAACTGGGGGAAAACTGATGGCACCTCAGGTTATGCTTTAAGACAGAGCTTGTCCTCTGCTCCTCCAGCTGTGTTATTTCAGTGCTGCAGCTCCTCAGTAGGGGTTATAAGGAACGGTGCTTTCTACCATTAATCAGCAGTGTCTGCACTTCTGCGTTCACGTACATCATGTGACAATTGGCTGTATACAATTTCTGCAAGTGAGTGATTGTTTTGCCACCTTAACTTTATCCTGGTGGTACAAAGCAGACGGAATCTGTGCCACATGCCAGACAGCACTTAATGTATTGCCACTGGTGTCTGAACCATGATTGAAACCAGTCTTTAACAGAAATAGATAGTCAAAGACGTTACAGGGCAAGGGGCAGGAAGTTTTGCTGCCATAGGACTTAGAAGATCAAAGCTGCTGTCAATTGGGTGTTTTCTTTCCTGCTCTCTGTTCAGTGGTAATTCTCCTATTATATACTGCTTTTCAGAGTTACTTGTTTTTATTCTAAATGTCTCCTGCATTTCCTGATGACTGGGAGATCTCACCTGTTGTTCCAGGTTCAAGCTCTATATCCTGTATTTAAAAAACTGCAATACCAGAGAGAGTAATGATAAAATGAACAATCAAAATTTAGACTTAATTCCACTTAAGAAAAAGCTTAGAAGGTGCAGAAAAATCCTGAGGTTTTGTTTTACTCCAGCCTTAACCTCTCAACATGTTTTGCACATCTGTAAGCCGTGAAACTCTTCAGAATACTTTGTCAGTACCATCTAATGAACAACCTGTGTAGTTGTCATGGCCTATCAGGTAAGCTGGTACTCTCTTTGAGATCACTTGTTTCACTTACTAAGGTGAGTTCCATTCTATCTTTTGCTAAAATGAAGGTCCAAGGACTCATTTGCAGGTGCTTTGCATATTTAGTAATAGTGAATATTTTAATAATTACAGTTTCATATCTGTAATAGTTGTTATCCAAAGATCTGAAATATTTTAGAAACTCTGATTATTTTTAGTTTAGGGGAGATGTGAAGCCATAGCTTTTCAGTCACTTTAGCAGAGCAAGTGCTCAGTTTCTCTGAAGATCAAGCTACAAATATTCATGTTTCACACTTGAATTAATAAATTCTGTATGGATGTTCTGTGAAGAACAGGCTGCCCAAAGAAGATGTGGATGCCCCAACCATGGAACTGTTCAAGGCCAGGTTGGATGTGCTCTAAGTAATCTGATCCCATAGAAAGTGTCCCTGTCCATGGCAGGGAACTTGAAACTACATGATGTTTAAGGTTCCTTCCAAGCCATTCCATGATTCTTGTCTTAACCTGAATTGGTTTAGAGCAGGCAGTTGATTCTGAGAATTTTGTACAGAGTTAGCACTCTTAGGGTATGTAGATGTGGCTCCTGGGGACATGGTTTGCTGGGGGACTTGCTAATGTTAGGTTGATGGCTGCACTAAATCATCTTAACATTCTTTTTCAACCTAAATGCTTCTATGACTCTATGATATGTTGTTTGGTTTTTTTTCCTCAGTCCTAGTTTTAAGAGGTCTTCTCAAAATGCCCTATAAAGCAATTAGATGCTGTCACAGTCAAGTGTCTTTATCTGAGAACTCTTGACAGGGGATCTGTCTCTGACTGTAGAAAGAGGAGGCCATGCCTGTCCCTTCTCGCTGGGAATATGGCCCTCAGAGGCATCTGTTGGTGGGCTACCATTGCTGAGAATTTCCATTCACATGCTTTACTGAATTAAGGCACTGTGATAATAACTGAGAGGCCTGACTAGAATAGAAACAAATGCAGTAGAAATCTGAGTCTTGTTTTCAAAACTGAAAGTGAAATATAAAAACTTTCTGTCTGTGTAAACTTTGATCTTTTTAGTGAAGTCTGTTGTATGGTCAAAGCAGGCTTCCACTTGTGCAATACTGCATTCAGGTTTTCTGTCCATTTGCTTGTCTGGATCTGTAAAAGTGAAGATCAACACTTAACCATGTTAGGCCAGATTTGTGCAGAGTTTTCTTTGCTGTTCATCCATGCTGCAGCTGTGGTTTAGTGCCATTGGCCTTTGTAAATAAGTAGCCAAACCCTAGGAGAAGAGAATAAGTCTAGTTCTAAATTTGATGCTGGGGAAAAAAAAAAAAAAAAAAAAAAAA
This sequence comes from Sitta carolinensis, assembly GCA_032173965.1. Classification (NCBI taxonomy): domain Eukaryota; kingdom Metazoa; phylum Chordata; class Aves; order Passeriformes; family Sittidae; genus Sitta; species Sitta carolinensis. The sequence continues at coordinate 26,749,971 of CM063288.1, forward strand.
AAGGTGATTATGTTATGTTTAGCTTTCTTACCCCAAAAGAAATTTGGAACTTGATGTTGTAGTCTCTTTTGGCTTCAATTACGGATTTTTGATAGTACCATCAAATTTAATTTTTTTCAGTGTATAGGATGGTTAAAATAATTATTTAATACATCTTAATAATCATTAAATAAGGTGCAAGATTAAATACTTACTAGAGGAAAAAGTGACAATAGTATGGCCACAGTAATGATAGGATTTCCCTCCTTTTTTGCGCTTCTGAGTAATATTTTAGAATTGAACATTTGGGGTTCAGAGGTACTTCCAAATCTTTGAACCAGTATTGAACCTTTAAATTATATGATTATTAAAAAGCCTCCTGAAGTCTTATATGAGACAGCAGTAGTAAAGAGATAGGGTTTTTTATTTAAAATCCAAGTTTGCATGTGTTCTATTAGCCAGACTGATGTTGCTCGACCAACATTTGTGATTTCGATAGTCAGACCTCAACTATTGGGTAAATTAATAATAAAAAAGGCAAAGGGATCTATAGACAGCAATCTGTGTCTCTTCTTGACAAAGCCTGTTTTCTTGCTAGGTTTAGCTGAAAGCACAAGAGAGTAAACTGTAGAAATAAGCGATTCTTTGTGGGAACCAGGACATGCTTCTGACTGTCCTGGGAAGATTTATAAGTCACAAGAATTTAGATAGAATGGTAATTAGTATGTCACAGGGTGAAAAAGTAGAATTTTGGGATTTTAGAATGTGAGATGGGGGCAAAGATGGAGGAAATGGGGTGTGTCCCTGAGCTTCTTCTTCGTCCTCTTGTTCTCCATCTTCTCTGGTGGTGTGGCACATTTTGGTTGGTTTAAAACAAAAGTACACTGTACAACATAGTGGATAGATATTGGAGAACTGTTATAAATAAAGCATACATAATTTTCAGTATAAAAGATAGTGCCCTCCCAAGGGAGGAAAGACCAAGGATGGACAGACGATGGGGGGAGAGAGCACTGGCCTGCAGAGAGAAGACCGTGGCAGGCCAGGGAACGAATATGAGATAAGCAAAGAATAAACAAATTCCTGAACACGAGAAAACAGAGGACTCGACCTCTTCTGCAGATGCAGGGCTGGGGAAAAACAGAAAGCCTTCACAGAGACAGAGACAAGTTAAATTAGGTGAAAGCCAAGCTCACAAAGCTCTCAGAAACCCCAGGAAGGCCCAGACAAGAAAAGCAAAACAACGGAAAAGAAAACATATATTTTTATATATTTTTTAAAAACCTAACAATTCTTAAGCAGTAGAAGATTGTTTTCTCAATATATATTTTAAGGGCTGTACTTGGGAAACCCATATTAAAAGAATGAACTTCAGTCCTGGAGAGGAAAGAGCAGGGTTTTCCCTGAGAACAGGAAGCCATTCTGCTTGGGGGAATTCAGCGCTTTTCGCCCGCAGAGCTGGTCCGTTGGTTCAGCATGTTAAGGCACCAGCAGGGAGAGCCATTGTTTCAAGGATGTGTGGAAAGCTGCGTACATGGTAGAACTCGCTAGCAGGCCATAACGCTGAGGTGTGTGACTAAAAGCTCACATAGATTTTAAAGGAGATAATTCGTGTAGAGAAGGATTCTCACTTTCCGCTCCCACTCCCCACAATACCTGAACAAATTTGCAGAAGGATCACCCAACATTAAAGGCCCAGATCCATGCCTCAGCTATTTTATGCTTCCTGCAATGTATAGGCTTTAGTAACTTACCTAAGATACGTGCAGAGCTTGTCTCAAAAGAACTTATGCTGTGGGGGTGATCTCATGTGCCATGGGATGTTGGTCAGGAAAGGGCAGAGAAAGAAAGACATGAATTCCAAATATGTGGTTATGAGTCTTGGAACTGATGTCAAATGTGGTGAGGTTCAAATTCAACAGAACAACATGAACTGTTCTTCCTTAAGTTGTCAGTTGCTGTTGAGACTTATAACATCATTAGCACTGTTGAAAGTGGTGCATCCTTTGGTGGGGCAGTTGCTGTCCTCCTGCTCTGAGCTTCCTTCCAAGAGAGTGCACCAGTCCTTTTTGGCATAAGACTATTGCAAGCCAAGAAGGAACACAGCATTCCCAGCTGTTGTGTTACCATGACTATTTGCAAAACTTTTCTTGGGGTATGTATAGTTGCTCGACAGCTCCTTGTCCATAAGCAAAACCCTGTAAGAATTCAAAGCTTGGACAGATCTCAGCAGAAAGCTTGACTGAAGCTGAAACTTCTCACCTTGCTGCATGCTGGAAGCTTCCTGAATTCTTGATGTTATGTGTACTTAATTGGCAGAATTTCTCTTACTTTGTCAAACCTTTCTACTGTGGGGGTAATGAAATCTGAAACCAGGCAAGTTTAGCGTGGTTCTGAATTTCATCACAAATCACATCTCACACTTCTAATTTCTTGCCTGAGGGAGAAAAACTCCAGTATCTTTGTCTCCAGAAAGGAGGCAACGCCTGTATAGTTCCTCCATGCTGGCTGATTTTATTGACTCAGTGATAATTGAGGAAGGAGTCAGGTATCAGCTTGTGTGTGATACTGGCAGGTAGAGCCCTGTACAACCTAAGGCCGGCCCTGATGAGACAGCAAGAAAGAAGCAGTGATGGTGATGCCTTAGCAGCATGAAAAACAGCATTTTGCTGACATATCTTACAATTGTCACTAAAGGTTAAAGTGTAGAGGGAAGAGCAAGGAAATTACATATTGCTGAACAGAGTTCCTTCTTTATATATGGAGTACAGGACTTCAGGAGAACAACTTCAGGTATCCAGAATTAACAATATATGCTAAGAAAAGCCAAAACTATATTATGTTATGCAGGATATGTAATAAAAAATACCAAAATGGAGAGAAGACATGAAAGATGAGTATTTTTTCAATAACAACCACAACACAAAAAGGAAGCTTCCTGAGACAGTGTTCTTCTTTTCACATTTGTTTGACCCTTCAGAAGCTCTTAAGCCTTGCATGAATTCTCACTAGTATTTTTATATTTCTCACTAATATTTTACATTTCATTTCCTATTATTTCACATTGTACTAAGTAAGTAAATGACTTTTTCCAGAGAGCTGACTAGCTTCAGAAAGTATCAGGAGAATAAAAGCATATATGCTTGCTTCTCTGGATGTTTAGGTCTTACTGGTCTTAGGGGCTATGTGCTTCTGCTGCCTTGCTTCCCCCATCTTCCTAGCTAGAAAAAAAAGGAGTTCAAGTCTTTTTTTGGTAATTACTACTGTCAGTTCTAGCAGCCATGCTGGTGCTTCTGTGGTCTCATGCTGTCACCACTGTGTCTTGACATGGTGCAGAGTAGATTGTCATAATGCTAGATGCGATTCCAACACTAGCCTAAATCTGCTATGAGGTAGTGGGGTACTATAGATTTAACTAACATCTTCCCTTTTCTTCTCCCAGAAAGCTGCACTGCCTTCAAGAGTACTAGCACTGAGAAAATTACCAGTGCTCGTCTGTCAAATGTGCGATTGGGAGGGGAGAAGTCTGCAGTTGTCTTGCACTGTATCTGCAACAGTGAATAATGAGAAACACTCATGGAATTGCAATAATGGAAGATCTCTCTAAAGTTATCTCAGATCAGTGGGTTTCTAAAGCATCCCACAAAAAACCCAGTATGGCCTATTATAAAAACTGTTTATTTACATTAGTGGGATCCTGCAATATTTTTGGTATGTTGGGATGCACCTTATCTTTCTCACCTCTTTCAATCTTTTAAATGCTTTTCACCTTTGTATGACCTTAATGATTTGAGATTTCAAATCTTCAGCAACTTCAGGTCCTTACCACAGTATCTGCACTGCAGGAAGTGGTACTTTGCCTTGAAAGATCTAGGGACTTCTTGGAAGGTTGTTGTAAGGAGAAGAAAAGGAAAAGAAACTAACATAAAAATGTGTTCTGTGGAAACAGCCCTGGAGGGAGTTTTCAGAGCTGGAATGTACAGTCATTACAGGCTTACTAACAAGAAATTCCATATGTGTGGAGTTCAGAAAAGAGAAATCAACTATGAGATGAAACCCATGCTGTGTGAAAAGGTGTGCTTTAGGAACTTCCCTGGTGTGAGCAATGGGTAGCCAGGAGAGTTAAGAGCTTTAGCTAACAAATGCTGGAGAATAACAGATAAGAGAGCTAAACTCCCTCTCTCATGCACTGGACTGTTTTCTTTAGTGTTCAAAACAGCAGGAGAGAACTCGCCTTGCTCAGTGCTAGCAGTTCTGGCCTGATACACACATGAAAGTTATGTACATGTAAAGTACAAAAGGGAACACGTTTCTTTTGATGAACTTCTCTCTATTCTGTTCCTTCCCTCTCCTCTTGGACTTCCATATGCCTGAAGCTAGGCCTAAGTTACTGAATGCTGCATAGGTGCCAGCATGGCTTTCTGTGCCTGATCTGAGGTGATGGTAGGACGAGACTGAACCCACAGTGACCAAGCATCAGCAACTTGACAGCCAGGATGTTATGTTTTACCCCACATCTGAATTTAACTGAGCTGTATCACAAGGCTGAGGAAACCTCAGTGTCACTTGAAGATCACTGTTGCATAACTTAAAGCATTTGAGCAGCATTTCCTTGGTATCTGGGTGATGCTAAGCTTCTACTAAGTCATTTCCTTGGAACAGTTATCACAGAAGTAAAAGCTGCTTAAGAGAACATGGATCTGGCAACAAAAGCTCTCAACAACAGTTAACTGACCATCTGCAGAAGGTAACAACAAAGGCAGGTGAACGAAGTTAAGATTCTGGTCAGAGTACCAGAATTAAGTGGGGCATAGGAGAATAGTTAAGGAGTTAGTAAAGCTTTTCTTGCTATAAACAAGAAGTGGCTTTCAGATTTCATTAAAATTGCATGAAAACCCCTTCTTACTCAGTTATAGGTGGTATACAGTTATATCCTTGATCCTGTTTAAGCAATGGAGAATTTAATTTATGTGTGACAATTAAACCCAACAACTAAGCTATTTTAAGACTCTACTCCATGAAAATGTGCATGGGATGATAATATGGTGTCTATCTTTATAGACTTTTATGAGAACAAGAGGACAAAATTTGTTTCGTAGTGACTGTTCTTCTATTCAGAAAGTCAAGGTACATCTAGCTTTTTAAAAAAATATTAATTTCAGCTTTTGCACTGCATTTGTTCAAGAAAATAATGTGTTTTTTCTCAAAAATTGCTGAACAGATAAAGTCAAGGAAAAGAAAGGGAGGGGTAAATTTCTTTGATTCGAGTCTTGAGGAATTAAATTGAGCATTAAAATAGATTTGTACCATCACTCTCCTTAGACATGAGCACTGCTAGGCTTAATGAGAAAGTACTGAAGCAGAATGACAGTTTCTTATTAAGTCAACAAGACTGGTCTAGCTATTTCCCCACTGCTTTTGCTTGCTCATTAATGACCTTCTGCGCTATAAAAAGAACAGCCCAAACACTCTAAACCCCTGGGAAGACCTTTTTATATGGTCTATCAGATGTTAAATGGCCTGCTAGCAGTGAAGAAACAACTCTGTGAAATGCTGATCAGCGTTTTTGTCTTGTTCTGGTGCCTAGACAAAAAACTATAATTGATTAAATTGTCTGCTGCAAGATAACAAATGCAGGTGACATGCTAAGCCTGAGTCACTGATGTCTGCGCTTCATTCCAACCAAATCCAAGTTGACTTCAAAGTAATGGAGTCACAGCTGTAAGTAGCTGAGAAAAGATAAAGTTGTCAAACTTACCATGAACACCACTATAAATGAGTGAACCGCACAGAAAGAAAATGTTTGTTATTGACCCATCATTCTAAAAAAGTAGAAAGTATAGTAGGAAGTTAAAATATCATGGATATAATTGATTCCTTTGTGTGCTGGCTGGGTACCTCAAGGAGTTCTTGTGTCAGAATCTGAGCAGCTTCTTGCAGCTAGAGCCGACACTCAAATGCTGGCCAGGTCTGCATTTTAGCCTAAGCCTCACCTCTGCAGTTACTTCCCTGCAGCTGCACAGAATTGCAGATAATTCCAGGTAGTGCCTGGCTATAGGTAGCCAGGTTTGCTGAAACAGGACTGCTCACTGGGTTTGGGAAGTTGATAAATCAGGTTGTGAACTTCTGGTAGTGAGTTAACTTCTTGTCTAGCAGTGTTTCACTCAGTTCAGTGAGCTCTACTCGAGCTTGTCTGTCTGTACGGGAGATTGCCGTGGCTGGGGGAAGCAGCTCACACAACTGAGCCTCAAGGTACTTTGAACTCAGTGCAATGGAGCCTGCAATCATTCCCCATTTTCTGCTCTGAACGCTCACTGTGTTCTTATAGCTTGGGAAAGTAGAACTGAAAGCTTTGTTAATGATTTTCAAACATAGTCCTTGACTTTGTCCAAAACAAATCTGAATCTGGAACAGTTTTTAAAAGGAGATTAGCTTCAAAAATTTTTGTTTGTTTTGCTTTTTGTTCTCTGTTTATCTGAGTTGGAAATTGGTGGATATACAGGGAGTTACTTCTGTAGGCATCAGCACAAGTCTGTTGAATCAAGCAGTATCAAGGTACCTATATAAAATCAAAATAAATGTCTGTACAATTCCCTTTGGACAGAGATTAATGATTTGACTTGATATGAAATCCCTTTCCTCTAACCTGGAAAGCTTGCAGCTGTAAAAGGAATAGTATTTAATAATAGACCAAGACTTGATTTCAATGGAAGCATTGTCTGAGTAGGGACATCAGAGCTTGAGTCCTGAACACTAGTAAAAAAAAAAAAAATAAAATAGCCTTTTTATTTATTGGGCACTCAGACTTGAAGACTCCCAGGTGCCTATTAGTCTAAGGGCTTGTCTGTACAGGAAAGTTAGTGTGCAATATGTTGGAATATGAATTTACAGTGCACCAACTCCTCTGTGCTCCCCGTGTTTGGATATTTTTAGCATACAGTAACGGTGCCTTTCTCCATGGCAGTTCATTCAGCTTTGAAAATAAAATAAATCACATTCTGCTTAATGCCTGTGTGGTGAGTGAATGCCAAACAGTCAGTGCCCTCTAAACTTGTACCTGAACTTCCTCCTCTCAGCTAGTACTAAGGATGATGTTCAGTGGGGTTCTGACTTTGTCCAGGAACCTGAGTGTGATTCTGCTTACTTTTTTTAGAAGGTAGAAATATAGTATGTTTTCAAAAGTCCCTGTATTTCAATTCTCAATAGAGCTTTGGGTATGTAGCAGTTTAGATCAGAGGGTTCCTGTAGAATTCTTTGAGAGTTATTTTCATTAATATTTTGCAGCTGACACGAAAATACTGTATCCTTTGCCCAGCTGAAATGTATGTATGGCTTTTTAGTGAATTACATTGATGTTTACTTGAGGTTTGCTTTCCTTTTTTACTTGTTTAGTTTTAAGCTAAAATATCAGAGTGAGAACATGGAAGAAGAACAAAGGAGGGAGGATGGACATATAGGCACTAATCTGTGGGGTTTTGTTTGGGTTATATTGTGGTAGTGCTGAAGTTTGCTGTGTTTTGAAACTGTCAGTGGAAGGTGTAAGGCACCTCAGTTTGCTCACAGTTCTTGTAACAAAAAATGGGCAAAGAAACCTGACTGTTGGTGAAGCTTTGAAAGATGCGATGTTTGTTTTTTTTTCTCTTAACCTGGAAAGAAAAGTGCAGCAATGACTCTCAAGATAATACCTATTTTTTGGGGAAAAGGGGAATAGGAGACAAAAATCTTGCTAATTCAGTCTAATCCGTACTTGATCTATTGACCTTACAAAACTAAATTCCTTCACCCTTATTAGTTTGAAAATGTACCAGCTTGCATATAAACATTAGGAACTGATGGAGAATCTTGCACTTTTCACAGACTTGATGCTACCTTGTTGTTCTTCCTCAGGTATCCATGGTATGTCAGAGGAATGCAGCAGAGAACCAAAGTCCAACTTAATCTCTTTATCCTACATTAATCTGAAACTTCCAAAGAGAGACAATCCTGACTTTGAGGCTCTCTGAATTCAGTTTCAGTGTTCCTGTTTCCTAAAAGAAAAATAAGGGAGAAATAAGTTATAGGTCCATGCACTTAATGAATGGTGCCACATGATTTAGGCTAAATTTCATACAATTTATTTTTGGCTGGCTCATTTCCTAAGGAGGATCTACTTTGTCAGGTTCTGCTCTTCTGTATGATAAAAAGAAACACAAACACATTAATGTTAAAGTGAATTATTGTCTTTTCCCCAACTCTGTTTTTAAACAAGTGAAAATTATTCCATCCACTTGGAGAACTAAAGCAGGCTGAAAGCAGCTTTGCTGCTTTTTTTTGTCATATGTGTGTGCAGAGAAGATACAGCAATCTGATGGGAAGGCTGGGATCCTCACTGGGGGAGAACTGTACCACAGTTAAGAGTCCACACATGCTGCTAACTGCAGAGCCCCTTTCTGTGGTAGTTCCTTCTTATTCATAACACCATAAGACTGAAGGAGAAGAAATGTGACTTAGATGTCAACCACAGTAAGTTTTCTTCATGGGATGACTGGTGAACCAGTCAACACTAGTTATTGCTGGGGACTGGCTTGTGTGATGTTTGCAAACACACAAGTTTGCAGCTGGAGCAGATCAGAAAAAACCCACGTCTTTTATTTCAGTCATGCTGAGAGAAGGCTCTCATCCAAGCCAAATTATGCCTTGACCAGCTGATGTAGTACACACGGCTTTTCCCTGCCTGTGGTGTGTTTAAAGCCATGCTATGCATTGATGTGATCACAGAATATTTGAGCTCATGATCTCCTGTGTTGTAACTGTGGTGAGGATAAACCTAAAGGAAGCGTCTGCTCTTCATGCAATGATAGCGTAGCTACAGGTAGGAGCATCAGTGTTCGTGTAGTTCACACTCACTTTTATTCAAAGGAATTGACCCCCTAGTGAACTTGTGTCTGTGTGAAGGAAAATATACTTGACCTTAAATGACTTGCACTAAGACCAAGAGGGACAGACTGTCAGGCTGGGACTTGCAAGCAGCCTGGCTCCTGATCCTCTGCTGAAGTCACTAGACCAAATGTCTCTGTCCATTCATGCTGAATGACTTCTCAGTCTGTGCTGTGTTTCCTCCCTTGAATAATAATTGTTAATGAAAAGGAAAATGAGAAACAAGGTAATGACAGATAGCACAGAGAAAACATTGAAAAGTGAAGAAAGAAATGTCTTGGAGTAATAGCAGTGCTGTTATTCCCATGTTAATGATTCAAGAGCTGACTGCCATAGAAGCAAAAATGGTACTTGCTGCAATCTATAGAGACTGGGGCAATGCAGGGAAAACTTCAAAATTAGTCAGTAATGGCCCCCATGTTTGTTCTCAAAATATACTTCCCCTCCTCCATGGGTGTGAGGTGGTCTGAGATGCAGATTGCCCCTTAGTGGTTTTAAACCTGTAGTTAATTAATCTGAAATCCTTCCTATCTGGACTTGTCAAGAGAGCTTAATAAATTGCTGAGACCCCAATCTCAAAGAAAATAGTTATATCATCAGGTTTATCTCTGCCAGGATTGCATGAATGTGCCCTTAGTATCTACTTCAGCTTCACATATGCTGTTCTTTTCACCCAGGCACAAATACCAGTGATTCTAGTAGCTCTTAAATAACTTTTGCCTTCAGACTGTGTGTTTTGTTGTAATTACATTCACCTGCCCTGCTTCCTCCCCTGTTTTGAGGTCAGTTGCCTGTGACAGGTACTATGTTCTATTTGGTATGTGCAGCTAACCACTTCTGATTTTAGAGAACATGGTTTTAATTAGTTCTCTTCCTCTCTGGTTGCTGAACAGAGTTGGCCTCAGGTGGAATATTTTAATTGTGCTATTGCTGTCTGTTACACAAGCTGGAATTCTTTTTCATAGAGTAAATTTGAAACAAAAATTAGGCTTTTTGTAGCAAAATTCACAGGACTGGTCAAACTTTAAAAAGTTGTGTGAGCAGTTTTTTCATACCTGTACAGTAATGTGCACAGAAATTCGGGGGATACTGACTTTCCACTGTGTTGATCTGTTTATCACTGCTTTTTAAAAATATTTATCAAGTTATTTACTGACATGTTTACATGATGCTGTGCAGTTGTGGTGCTGGAGTTGCATATTTCTGCTACCTCTTTAGGAATTGGTGTCCTGAGATATTTGTGGCAAACTCCAGGTTTTCCCTTCTCCCTTTTCTCCCTGGCATCACTTCCTATGTTTGACTGACCACTGAGTGATTCGGTTTGCTACTTTGTTGGAAGATTTTTATTATTGCTACTGCTTTTACTATTTTGTATCTTCTCTTCTGTTTGTTTTGCTGGGCTAGTTTGCAGCTGCCATGAAGCAGCAGTTACTGAAAGACCTGACTGCTGATTTCCTTTGCTGTGTAATACTTGGGAAAACAGCAGCCTCTCAGCCAGTACAGGTGAGAGCAATTCTCTACAACTTCATGGGCATTTTCCAGAGTATATCACATTGTTCGAAGGTTTTGGGGTTTTTGTTTGTTTGTTTTTACCTAAGACCTTGCTCTAAACTCTTTAAATACACTCTGGAAAAAGCTATCTGTAGTTTGAATACACCAGCCCCTTATCTATACAGCCTCCAGAATCTTCTATCTCCAAGGCTGTGGTTTCCAAAATTTGTTAGGGTTCCTGTGAAGATAAATCACATCAGAGGCATGACCTTTGTCCTTGGTGCTATTTAAATAGATTAAATATCTATTGACTTTATACCTTGTGATTTCAGTTGCTGAAAATTGAATAGTAAAGAAAGGAAGAGTTGACCTACAGTGTATCAGATGAGTGATATCTTCGTTTATAGATCTCTACAAATACAGATGTAATTTTTAAAAAAGATTCTTCCCCAGCACTACTGTGTTGTGGCTGGTTGCTTCTGGAGGGAATCTTCTTGGAAATTAGGCAGAACTAGACTAACAGAAATTAGTATCTTCTTTTGCTGGCTTCCATGTGGAAGCACATGGAACCTAGCAAAAGAAGATACTAATTTCTGTTGTAGATGCTAAAGTTGTTAAGGGAAATATGAAGATAAAAGCAAAACAACTGGGAACCTCCTTTGTCTGCAAATAAATATGCTGTAGCAGTTCTTAAGAAAAATCTTTAAATCATTTGCCTAGGTAGCTCTGCATCTTTGTGGGGATTTTCTGTTGGAAGAGAGGGTGAAGATAAAGAAAGGTATCTGCATTTGCCCCATAAAGGGCAGTAGACACAATATATTATGAAAATCTACACTTAAGCGTCTCTACGTGTTTTCTTCACTACTGATGAAGGACTCCATGTCTTCTATATTTACAGTATGGTCCCACTTTCATGAAACTTTGCTCTCAAATAATCTATTAATAAAAATAACCCCTCTTTTTGTATTGAACACCTGTGGAAAAACTAATGTAAGCCAGTGTGGTGCAATGCCTACTTGAGTTTGCAGATGGTGAAAAACTATAACCATTAACTCACCAGCACTGATGAATTAACTCTGGCCTATTTACTGGGCTGTTTAAAGATCAGAAACACCAAGAACAGTGCTCAACACCAGGAACTGAGGCCTGGGGGTCAATGTGAGGAATTTTCAAGATGTGTCCTTTTCTTTGGACTTTGTTCCCCATAGGAAGATTAATCATGTATTTAGACTGCATAAACTGGTTTCTGTGTTGTTCTTTACATTCTGATAGTGCTAAATATTATCATTCTGGTGACAGATAAAACTCTGCAGCTGCATGATAGTGTTGTGTGATTGTGGGAAGATACACTGTGGAGGAAAAGGATTTGAGTCTCTCATTCCTCTCACTCACATAAATGGTGCATACTCTTTTCTTCTGGACAGCTCTCTCCAAGACTGTAGAGATTTCTGTGAAGATGACCAAAAGAGTTTCAGAGCCATAACGTACTATGAGTTGTATTGAATATCTGAATTATTAGAAATATTTCTCATAACTGTTAGTAATAGAAGCTCCTGAATGTGGCCTCAGAGCTGTCCTTTTCTGGGCTTTGAATGTTGATGTAATGTCCCTGTGAACCATTAGCTGCAATTTTGCACAGCAAATGCAGCTGCATTTCGCTGGTGAGGTGATCCTGTCTGCAATCTGTTTTTATAGCTCAGGATTTATTTTCGTTAATCTTTTTAAAGTACTTTGAATTAAATCGCATAGAAATTTCTACTGTTCTGACATCTCTTCCTCCCTGAGAGCTTGTGTAACCTGAAGGAGCTGTACAACTTTAAAAAGACTCCATAGCCTGAATGAGGAAATAGGTTGGTTATGTCTCTGCTGTTCCACACTGCTGTTTGGATCATGCCTTCATTTTTCCATCAGCAGGGAAGGTCTCAACAAATTCTGTCAGTCTCTGGAACCAGTAGGTTTTGGACAGTGTTGAAAAGTCTGGGGGGTGGCCTTGGTGGTACAGTTGCAGATGAAAGAAAATATTCAGCTGGCACCCTGAGTCTCTCTTATGCTGACAAGGACATGAAAAGGTTTCAGGCTTTCTGCCATCTCTTACCCTAAGTATAGCCTATCCTTTTGATATTTATCCATTGTACTGCTTCTTGATCTGCTTTACCCTATGAAACTTTTCCAAGATATCTTTTCTCACCCCAGTTTCTTCTGTAAATTCCCTTTCCAAAGCTGTTATCCTGAGGTATGGTAAACTCTCCCAGCTTGAAAAGAAAATGTCTCTATTTTATAATTTTAAAAGTATTGTGTGCATTTGTGGTACTGTGGAATAATTAGTGTGAGTAACATGTGAGTTTGTCTGGGATATAAACTTTTAAGTTTTATATTCAGACTGTGTTGCGGTGGGAAGCAAGTTGCAGAGAAGTACCTACCTGCTAGTTGTTGCTTACAAAGAACCATCCTCACTATTTATTGTGATGGTCTGAAAGAAGCTGAATTGGAGATATAGCTTGTTTGGATTTACAACTTGTTCAGATTGACTGGCAGCCTGTGTGTGAAACGGGCCTAGGGCTGGAACAGAAAAATTGTTGCAGAGCAGGACTGAACTGGGCTGGCACTGAGGTGTGGGAAGCTCATTTAATGCAAGTTGTAGCTGGTGGTATCAGTGCTTCCCTTTCATGAATGCAGAGTTTAACTTTGCTGCCAGCCTGGCAACTTCCCACTGGGATAATGTAATGCAGCTGCAAGATTATTTTGGCTCTGCGCTAACTCCTTCCCATGCCTTTTTTTAATAGTCTGTCTCCTGCCTTTCCCCATTCAGTCATAAAACCTTTCCTAACATTTGTTCTACTTTTAAGAGCTAGTAAGGGCATGGCAGTTGATAGCAGAGCCAACACCCTTCCTTAAAAATGCACTTTTCAGCAGTGAAATCTCCTGCCTTTTGGGGAATTTCAAGAGTTGATGCTGTGGAAATGTACTTTGGTTTGTTCTCTTTCTCTGCTAGCTATCCCTCATGTCACAAAGTTGGCTAAAATGCAGTTTTTGTATTTCTGTAACTATTTCAAAACTGGGCTGAGACTTTGAAATGGAATAACAATCTAGCTTGCCTGAGTCTTGATCCAGCTAAAGTGATATGAAAAGGCCTGAGATCCACTCCTAGGAAACAAGGCTTTTTCAGATTATTGCTCCTTCTATAAGAATCGGGGCCAAATTTGGTTCTCTAGATAATTGACATGTAATTTTGAGTGTTGGTTTAACCTCGTTGTCGCAATTATTTTGTAACAAAAGCGGTTATTGATGTTGTAAGTGATGTATCAGTTATGGCAGAATGAGATTTGTTGTTTTAATCATAACTAAAAGAGGCTCGATTTCTGTCGCAGAGCTTTCAGTTCTTACCATTCAAAGCAAAGAATTTGAGATTATAGTTAAGCTTCTTACTTGTTTCATAGTGTTAAACCCAGCTTTTAAAATCAGGATAAGGCCCTCTTTCAGAATCAGGGTAAGGCAAAGGTAGGTAACTACGCTCTGCCTTTGATTGCATTCTTGTTTGGAACCGGCAACAAAAACTCTCCCAACCCATCCTTTCTCATGTGATTATTTTCTTCTGGAATTCGACTTTTAAATAAAAATTTAAATGATTTGGATTTCGTATGTGGAAACCGCAAATATGGAGGAATGTAAACTCTAGCAGTGACAAATGTTAGTGTTCTTCAGGGGCTGAAACAATAGACGGAGACGGTGAAAACTCTCCTCCCGCTTAGTTAATTCCTTACTTTTTAATGGCAAGTGAGGGGCCCAGGTAAAACTTTCAAAGAACCCAAACTGACCTCAGAGGGAAAGGAGATTGATTTTGTCCATCTTTCCTTTTTTCTTAGCAAGTAGGTGATGACTTCAGCAGCATTAGTAAGAACCATTTCTCTCTACAGCCAACGTGGTAAATTGTTCCAGTTTCTCTTCTAAAGTTCTTTCTCTGTTCTTGTCCTGGCAAACCATTCTTGTAAACTGAGATCTCTCTCTGCCACTTTTGTTGGTGCCATTGTGTTACAGATTGTTTGGAGTGCCTTTTCAAGACCTGCGATTAAGACCTGCAAAAGATCTGGGAGAATTTCTTTGTCTTGGTTTTTCCTAAGTCATCCGAGGGACTCCCAGGCAGGCCCTCTTCTTTGCCTTATGCCTTCCTGCTCCAGCCACTGCGGGGGTCAGAAGGAAACAAGAGTCAGTCATGGAGACCCGGGTGAAGAGTTAAAATAAACCCTTGGGAGAAAGAAATTTAGACATATAATAATTGTTCAGGTTTTCAAAAAAATACTGAGCGGCCTGTTGCTAGAAGCAAGCTCAGTGACTGAATATGAGGAAATCTAGCTTTAGATTTGTGTTTCTTAAAAAAGATTTGCCCCTGCTGTCTTTACAGCATGGAGTAGAAAAGCGGCAAGAGGTTATCAAAAGATGTGTATTGAAAATAATTGGTCAGCGTCTGGAGCGTGCCAGGGTGCAGTCACCAGCATGTAAAAGCAGACATCTGTAGGATGCTTTGGGTTCCAGAGATATTTTTATGAATGAAAGGTACTTATCACTGGAATGCGTGCTGAAATGGGCAGTGCTAATGGAGTCTCTATGATCTCCTTATCTTCACTAGTAAATCTGCACCCCCACCCCCCAAGATAAATGTTTAATAACATTCCAATTTGGTCGTACTTGCTTGAAGTGATTGAACTGATGACCCATAATCCAATAGATCCATTTGTAGTGAATAACACTAAGCGTTCAATCCTGTGCTGCTGATTTAGCCGGATGTCTGCTTAATTTATCACATTTCACTGTTGCAACACTTGCTCGCTCATTAAACCAAATTATTTACCTGGCACTGAATGTAGTCCACCTTTCAGTTCCAAAAGGGCAAATTTCTTTGTATGCATAAAAGTTACACACATTTACTGATGCTCAAAAGCATGTAAGATTTTGGTTGTGAGAGGCAGAAATTTGAGTAGTTGTTTTGTTATGCTTTGGTCAAGTGTATGTGGTAGTGCTACATGCACAAACATCTGATGCACATACTTGTGAATATTCGTCTGAAATTTGCTTTGTGCAGTAATACCTCTGCACTCAACTTTTTCCTGTAAACGTTAGAGAAAGGCAGAACTATGGCTAGAGTAAATTCTTATCACACTTCAAACAAATACCTGTAGTATTTCTTCTGTTTGGCAAATGAAGTGCTCCTAATCACTTCAGTGGGAATCTGTCTGGTTTAAGGAATGCAGTATCTTGACCTAAGACCCCTGCTAACACTTACGTAATGAGACCCACTGAACCATATGGGACTACTTATGCACATGATTAATTTTATGGACAACTTTATGCAATATGCAGGTCCAGGACAGCACTTATAACTGCAGTCATTGTTTTGTTTTTTTTTTGATTGCAAAGTAGCAGATTTAAATATTAGGCTAAAATGACAGGGAGCCCAGTTATGTTTTCCGGCTGCTGCACTGGGGATGGTCTCTTCTTCCTTCTAATCTAACTCTTGTAGAGAACTGTTCCTTCCATAAATCCTGAAAAATCTTCCAGTTAGGTTTTTACTTACAAATTCTTTGTTAGATTGAAATGATTAATCTTTGTTCCAGGAACTTCCTGTTTAAAAAAAAAAAAAAAACAAAACCCAAAACATAAATAAATAAGCCTCCCTCCTTTCTGCTGTCACTCAAGTATTTGCTTTATTGCTAAGTTCTGCAGTTCAGAGTAATGATGATTGAAGTGGGTGAAACTGTGTGGGGAGAGAAATAACTATTTTTATGAGATAATTTTCTGAAGACTTTTTTCTTTTCAAGCATTGCTTGTAATTTTGATGTGCTTTATTGCCAACTCTTTATATAAGAACTGTCTTGAGGCAACTGATCCTGATAGCTCAGCTTGTATTCTCAGGCTTTTCAGCCTAGCCAGTAACACCTTACAAAAGACCTGGACTGAACAGTGAGTGGTAGAAATAATCTTCCCACTGTTACTAAGTAGTTTGAGAGACCAAGTGAAGCTCCAGGATGGACACAGCAAAACAGTGAGAGCAAAAATGATTCCTTTTCGAGCCTGAGAGTTCTGTCGTATGCATACAGTGATAATGCCTGATGCATCAGAAAGTTTGCAGCAAAACTGAAGCATTTTATATGCTTGATTTCAAAGGCTTCACTATATACACTTTTAAAACAATTGTGAGTATGTAAAGCAGGCCCAAGGCAAGAAAGAGAAGTGGCCTAAACAGACAATATTGTTCTTCTGTTCCCTTCTTTATCCTTGGAGTGAATTAGACAAGTTTCCACCTTCTAATCTTTGTGTAGGATCAAGCACAACTTCCAGTGTAAGCATTCTTGCTTAAACCTCTATCTTAAGGTCCATTTTCCTGTCCCGTGTCCTTCATATCTGTCTCTGTTTAATCTAGCTACTTATGAACCACAAATGATTAGGAAAAACCTGCTTCCTCACTTGAGAGTCAGTGGTTGCTGTATCCCATGTCTTCAGGACTGGCTCTTATTGCAAATTCACTGAAAATTTCATTTTCTCCTCAATGTGACAGGGTAGAGGCTAGCCTAGATGATTTGCATGAACTCCAAAGGGGTGTACATAGAGGAACAACCAGTATATTGGAAAAAATAAGTCCAGGTTTCTGCAGGGGAAAATCTGTAGGGAAAAGCAGATGGGCCTATTAGACTAACTGATATAACTGGGAGGAAAAAGAATAGATAAGCTTTTGGACCTGCAAGCCCTTTTCCAGGTCTGCTGATTACCGACCTGCTTAATGCAATTTTCATTTGTGTTTTCTGATAAATGCTCTACTGTTACTTCATGCTGAATTTTATAAGGAGATGTGGCTTGTATCTTATTACCCATTTCTTCTGTTAAAGAGGTTTCATGTGAATATCTGTGAAGATTGGATCCAGTTTAAAAAGGTAGTTCAAAGCCTTCTACAGTGAAATTGAGAGCATCTTGATCAGGACCTATATAATTTTCTTTATACTGCTTATAAAGTGAGTTTTAGTAGCATTATTGTTTAAAAATCAAAATAACAAACACAGTAAGCAAGCAAGCTAGACTGCCTAGGCTGACAGCCCCAGAAACAGAAGTTAATTTGTTTTCTCTCCCCTAGTCGGGGGCCAGCATAAGCAGTGCCAGGTCCCAGGTACACAAACCTACTAATATGCAAGTAATACCTGAAGACTGGATAAGTATCCATGTGATTCGTGGATCTCAGACTGCTTTGATGAAGCAGTGGCAGAGGCAGATGTGTGGTGGTAGGCTCAAGGATGACTGGCCAGGGTCCAGGTAAGCTCACTCTGGTGAAATAAAGATAATGGCTTGGAACTCTGAGGAGGGTCAACCCTCTCTCTTCTGTGTGTGCAGCCAATGCCAGGGATAGGTTGCATTTGCTGTGTTTCTTTTGGAGGAGGCAGAACTAAGAGATTTGATTATCAGCTGAGGGAAAGCAGCTGTCTCCTGTCAGCTGTCTGAGTGTGCTTACAGAGGTGGGCTCCATAGCTAAAGCACTGGCTGCACCCAGAGCAGGCTCACAGTCACAAGCTCCTATAGGAATGACTCAGAACTCTAGCTGGCCAATTTTAATGTAACAGTCCATGAAGGAGAGCTTGTCCTTCCCCATTTTGTCTGAGTCCTCTTTACTTCTCAAATTCTTACATGAACTCACTTGGTGCATCTTGTGTGATAATCTTCAAGTGCTGCTGTAGAGTCAGCAATAACTTGAGAACTCTATGCATGATTTTTTGCTTTCCTCAGCTTACTAGTGAGTAGCTTGCCAAAGCTGCCCAGACCTTTAAGGGGTCTGTAGCTTTTTAGTTCTAAACAGAATGATGTACATAGTTTCTTTATAATACAGAATTAAAATAATATCAGTTATAATTTTGTGCCTTTTCAAGTATCTACACCTTTTCTGCAATCTGCTAACATGAGTAAGAAATGCAAAATAATCATATAAAAAGTCTGTTCTAATTATAAGCATATTTTTATTCATATAAAGCACTGTTCTAGTCACCTTGAAATTTCCCTCCAGAGAATGGCTGCTAAAAATTTCATGTGCTTTTGCTGTAAAACATTGGATTGCCCTGTAGCTGATTATCCTGTAACAGTAAATAGAAAGGCTTTGCCTTATATGTGGTACAATGAGGAAATTCTTGATATTCTTGTAGACCAGTAGCATTAACATTTTTGCAGTATGAGGGCAGCTTGGTATCTGTGACTCACTGACTCTTACTTGTTTTTTAAAAAGGCCTTCAAAAATCCCTTGTGAATCTCTCGGTTAGAATGGGAAAAAAAAAACCCAACCCCTCCACTGTTCCTTAGTAGAGACTGTTTCTGAATACTTAAAAACTGTTAATAAAATTAAAACAGCTTTCTTATTCCTACTTGGAAGAAAATCCATGTTCAGACTGTAATTAACTTGCAAGCCAGTTGTTTCAAGATGTTGACTCTAGCTTACTCTGTTATTCCATGACAAATCTGCTAGGATTTTTTCCCTTCAAATGAAATTTTGATGCTGTTTGATGTGAAAATCAGATACTTTTTTCATAGCTAGAGAACTACTAAACTATAAGCACATCATTGCAAATATAAAATCATTATCTCAGGAATGGACATCCCTTTGTAGAGTTGACAGCAGTAGTATCTGAAGGCAAAAAGCACTTTCTGTGCAATCTCCTTGACTTTTAAGGTCCATTCAAGATCCTTCAGTGCTGGGACTGTTGCAGGAAGGCTTTCATTTTTAAGGAGCTTTTCACTAATGGAGATGTTCTTGCTTCTCCAGGTGTCTTTGAATCCTGCAGAAACTGAGTGGCTTCTTGCTGCAAAATAGAGTATGGAAAGTACTGAAAGCTGCCTGTGGTATGACGTGGCTGAGATCCGTGTACAAATGTACAGGAAGGTAAACTGGGATGGTAGCAATGTCTCACCTCAGGGGACTGGTAAAAATATGATGATACTTGAACTGTGTGAGGACCTGCATCAGATGAGCTTTCCTCTGAATCACAGAGTGAAAGAGAAGAGAGACCATGTAAGATTTTTTTGCAGGGAAAGTCTGCTTTGATGATTAAAGAACTCTGAATGACACGTGTCACAACTGTGCAGTGTCATGGTGCTAGACTCTAACATGGCCATTGCCATCAGTGTAGTCTGAGGGGAATAATGCAAATGGTTGTTAACAGACAGTATGGTTAAGAAGACTAATTGGACAGAAACAGCTAAACTATTTTGGTCCCACAAAGACATGTGTGGACTTAAGATGTTGCTTAAGATAAGTGCATTTCAAAGAGGAGGTGGTGCAGAGGCCTGGAATGGTCTCCCAAGGACCATCTGAGAGAACTCCTTACCTTGCTGCACTAGTGGCAGTTTTACCATTGGGTTCACAATGGCCAGGGTTTTGCCCTGGGAGTTAAGATCAGAGAAATCTGTGTTCTGGTGACCAATCTCAAAGCAGAGTAGGGAGCTTCCTCTATGGTCCTTAGCTGCAGTACCTACACTAACTTGAAGTGAAAGACGTGTTCAGTTAGTGACAACTGCTGCAAGGAAAACCATTTCCAGCCTTTCCTTGCTCCCCAAAAATAACCATCATCACTTAGATTTAAAGAATAAATTTTCTGATGAGAAAAGAAGTATTGAAATGCTGCCTTATGTACTTTAGCTATTCCTGAGCTTGCAATGTTTAACTTTGCTTGTTTTAGTGAAAACATTTGTGGGGTTTTAATATTTGTATTCAAAAGGATTGAATTAGTGAGATAGTTTGACCAGCATGTTAAATTTGGAACCTGGGAATAAACATTTCTGGAAACAAAAAATATGCTCAGTGTTGATCATAGAGTTCCAGGGTGCATGCACTCTAGACTGTCCATTTTTCAATAGTTATTTTTTAAAGTAATTATTGAAAACATTTTAAGCTTTTAAGATCTGATTTAATTGATAAATAATATAATAAGATTAATTTTCTCTATTGGAATAAAGAAAGAAGTTCTGCTTTCTAGGAAAATCTGATAATGAAGAAAACATGTACACTATACACAACTCTTAAAGTATCCCAGTCACTTATTTGTATATTATCACATTTTACCTCATTAAGTATTAATCTTGAAGTTCTTGATTTTAATTTATTATGGGAATGCTGATTTCCATATTTGTTATTTATTGATATACCTGATGTATTTTGGGAGAAAGATCTGAAATGTAACTCAACATTTTCAAATATAACATAACAAATAGAACACATTCAAAAATTGTGTAAATTGATTTTTGTTATAAATTTTGGGTCCTTGAAGACTTGGTATACCTGGAGGGGTTTTTTTGGCTGTTATAGAACTTAGAGCAATAATCCTTGTAACTGAAAATTAGGGAAACATTGAAGTTTGTGTCTTGCAATTTTTTCAACACCTAAACATCTTCTGTTGTAATGCATTATTCTAACAGTAAACACAGGAAAATATTTAGAACACTTTCTCACAAAGCTGAAATGTGTTTGTGTTGAGTAGACATGTGGTGTCTTTTGATGAATAAGGGGCAATTTTTTTAATTATTAGTGTACCTCATGCTGTACCTGTGGAAAAAACCATCAAATTTAGTCAAGTTATAAGCCTTTGAGAAATTTCTGATAACATAGTCCAATGATGTTTGTAAATGTGAGTTGTAAAAAATTCATTAACTTCTTTCCTTTGTCTTTTGTCTTTGGTTTGTTCAGGATTGCTTCTCCTGGAAGGCTGCTTTACCTAGCCCCACTGTTACTATTCATATGCACGTAAGACTTGAAAATTCGTAAGTTACAGTTTAATGCGCTTTTTAAAGATGTTTCTCAGCAAATTATAAGATAGTGAGGCTTTTTATTTTCACATTTCAGAGCATCAAGGGTCTAACCCAGTTTTCACTGTAGTCCAGAGTACTTTTCTAGTTGGGATTATATCCCAGTACCTTAAGAAGGTACACCCTGTTATGGTTTATTGCTGTAGTTTAAAAATAATTGAATGGTTGTAGGAGCTTAACTTTTATGACCAGTCATCTGATAAAGATCTGTCTCTTTTTTATTATTATCTCAAACAATATTCTGCAGCACTAGTCCTGGCTGCAAAATAGCATTCATGCTTAATAATTTTACACAATGTCAGATATCTTCAGCTGTAATTATGGTTCAAAACGGTTTAAATGGTGGCAGAAATATTACTTTGGCAAATGCCTGTCTTTCAAGCCTTATTTTTAGGAGAAATAGCTGATGATGTTTTCATTCATGTGTTTTTAAGATGCCATGCCTGTGACATTTCTTACTGAAGGGGACACTTTTAACAGTGTGCTAGAATTTTTTTTTCCAGTTCATTTAAGATAGTTGTTTGAAACCTTACATTGTCTCTTCCTAAAATAAATGTTTTTCACGGTGTTCTGCTAAGCAAATACTGCTGGGCGGTTTTTAGGGGTGTTTTTTTTTGCTGTTTTTAAGCTACTTTAATAAGGCTTGGTCTTTTTGGTAAGACAGTTTTAACATTGAACATAACATCTAGCAACAAAAATGTATATAATGTGATCTGAATTAATTCTTTCCCCCAAATACAGTTAGAGCATATGTTCTCACCCTGTGCAGTCTAGAGGATGGCTGATTGTGTGCTGAGATTTGGGTAAAGAGGCTGTCAGTGCATTTGTCTGTTGTGAGCCTGATTTCATTTATGCAACAGAAATTAGCTGAGATGCTTTCTCATGCTCAGAGTGAGGAGAGCATCTATGCCCTCCCTTTGAATTCCTTTAAAAGAATTTGAAGTCTTTAAAGGACACTTGATTGTATTCAGAAAAGTGCTCTGTGATTAACTGATCTGTAGCTCATACAAGGCCCTCATATCAAATACAGAAAGTGTACACTTGTTCTTTGCTTCTGAAACCCACTGCAGGAGAAGAATTATTTGTGAGGATGTAGCTGCTTGAAGGTAAACGCTGTCTTCAGCAGAACCTAGGGAAAGCGATATTCATTTACTTTGACTCCAGTTCTTCTCTGTGTGTGGGGTGAGGTCTCTAGAGCAAGACTGACCAAGAGGCAGAAAGTTCATGAACAAAAGTGTTTCCCTTCTGAATGGAATAAGAAAAATTAAGTAAAGTTGATCCTTCATAGCCACATATACCCAGGTAACGCAGAAGAATGTACAGAAATAATATACAAGTTGTGAAAATGTTGACTATCACTGACTGTAGAACTTTCTTCGGATCATAGTAAATGAGTAAATGGTCTTGTAAGAAACTTAGTTAAAATAGACTTTTGGGCTGCCAGCTTTGCACATTGCCCAAAAAATAACAAAGAACAGCTTGTTATACTGCACCATTTCCCCTACCCCACTGAGTTTTTCCCTGTATCATTGTGGGTGGAACATGAACTGTGTGTATAACTGCAGGCATAATTTGACCTTTAAGACCTTCACTGCTGCAAGTGATACAAGAAAAGTGAAAGTCAGAGTGGATGTTCAGGTACCAAAACCAAGTACCTGATAAAGCTTGAAAACAAGTACTTGATAAAGCTTGAAAAACACAGTTAAAAAGAAAATGTCATTTTTGCTGGCATGTGGCTTTGCTAAATGAACTGTTCTGGCTTGTCCTATTAAAACTCAGAGCCAACCCTTTTACCAGTGTAAGGAGGGAACACTGAGTATATATCAGTACAGTGGCAAGATAATGCAAAATACCAGGAAAAGAAAGGAGCGAAAATGTTGTTTTCCTCAGTCAGTTATTCCCTTTCTTGCCAAGATTTGCCAAGCCCTGCACGTTGAGCATTAGATGTGCAATCGACTCTGTGCCAGAATTTTACATACTTTGCAGTAAATGTGGCAGCTTTTACCAGCCCTGCTTTCATCCATTATACAGATGAAAGCCCTGCTGGCTTCCCACTTCTCACGCAATACCCTCAGTTCCACACCAAATGTGCCAGGTATTTTACCTGGCATGTGACAGCCTGTAGCAATGGATCTGTTTATGGGCTCGCTGTGTGCAAGATGCTGTGATCTGTCCCTCAGGCAGTTCTGTGCATTTGGGTTCTGATTGGGAGGGGATCCAGCACTGAGCTGGGGGCTGGAGTACTCTGCCTTGTGCAATGGAAAGAAGGGACAACCCAAATCCATGGCTGGATGCTCTACAATTGTGCTAGTGGGAATATTGGAATATGAAAAGATGTGTATATATGTGGTATATAAAGGAGTTCTATATGTGGTATATAAAGGAGTTCTAATCCTCTTGGGTTTCCTGCTTTTTCATTAGAATCTGGCCCATATGAAGTTACAGAAATAAATCCCCGCCCTGTTTCCCCTCTGCATATAAGTAAAATAACCCAGTTTCTAAAGTTGCTAGGACTCCTACTAGAAGTATCAGACTAATCTCCATAGCTTTAAGAAAAGGAGTAATTATAGATGCCTTCGGTAGGACAGACATACAGCAGTGACTTTACTGTTTGGTCTTCCAGGAGGGTACCATGTGCAATCCCTTCAGGGACAGTTTTGGGAGTGCTGGCTGGAAGGACATCACTGCTGCTGGGAGCTTTAACACTGGGCCTGGTCTCCTGGCATGCCAGATCTTTCTTTAAGCTATAGGTGGCGGGAGACCTAGTGCTGGAATGGTTTTTTTTTTTGGGTCTATAGCTCATCATCTTCAGCAGAAAGGGCATAGGAAAGAAAATAATGAAATGCTGCATAGAATGGATACACTTCTAAACAGGAAGAAAAACCAACTAATAATCCAGTGAAGGGCTTTAGAAATTAATAAGTATGCAAGGTAACTTGGGATTTCCACACAGCTAATCTCTATCCATGGCTATCTCATCAATCTCTACTTTTGCAGGCATTTGCAGGTGGTGCTTTTTTTTAATAATCTGAAAAGATGAGCAATTAAAGTAACTTAATAACGATTCAAATAGTGTATGTTAAACAAAAGTAACAATTGTGGTATTACTGCAAAATTTAACTCATTGATCTGCTACTGGATTTATAGGAGCATGTAGAAAGGTATTTTTTATAGTATCCTTTAGAGAATGATAATACACACTGTGTTTTTCCTTTGCTCTTAGAAATAAGAACTGTTCTGTCTTATATTCCACTGGGTAACATGTGCACTGTTGAATACTGAATTTTTAATGTCGATCGCTAGCTTACGAAAACAATCTCTGCTTTACTGACCTTAATACATATGAAGTATGATGTGCACGACCAGACTCTCTGCTCTTAGATGGATATTCTCAGTCAAGGCTTCATTTCCAGAAACAACTTATTTGCTATTATAAAAGTTTTAATGAAGTGTATTAGTTGATAGGGTTTTCCCCTTAATTTTTATAGAAAATCCGTGTGGATTTTAGTCTCCTAAATAGCTGTATGGCAGCACAACCACTTGAAATAGCCTTAAATGAGTTAATTGGAATGGCGTAAATAGTTTTGTTTGTGATTTATCTTTACTAAAACCTATAAAATGCATGTAATTGAGTTGCTGAGGGATGCTGTGCCATTCAATAGGGCACATACAGAGCACTAGGAAAGGGAGCACTTGCCCTGCTGGCTTAGTTCCTGGTCGGTTTGTGCATTCTCTCCACTGAACCTTCCCCTGAAGTCTCTGGTACAGTGCAGCATTAAAAGCATGTGCAATGCCTTTCATATCTTACAGATATGTATACAATTCAACAAATATTTGAAAGCATTATATGAACATAAAGTCTTATTTTTTAGATGTGTTTAGTGTCTTGAGTCTTTTAAACTGTTGGTATCAACTAATGCTGCAGCAGAGATGGAAATTAGATTTTGCTGTTATCTGAACAGCAATTGATAGTTATTTTTGACTCTCTGATGTGCTTGCAGTCATTTGCTGAGGGATGAGATTTGGTTGTAAGTAGCTAGAAATTTGTTAGATTTATAACTGAAAATAAATCTGTGTGACTAACACTAGGCAAAGGCAGTCTTTTTGATGTAGGCTGATTTGCCTTTCTTGTCATGGGCTTTCATGCTTGTGTTCATCCTTTCTCCTGCCTTCCCCTTTTCCAGAGCCTTGACTGCCTGTTAGGGACCAGGTGAAGCTACCTGGTGTATGCCTGGACAGCCTCCAATGGCCATCTGGTGCTGCTTAGCTGGACCTTCTGGCCCAGAAATGAGATCAGCACTTTCTCTTGGCTGCTGGTCTTTGGCTCATATGTGTAACAAAGAGCTCCTGAAGTAAAAGAAATGAGAACAAATCAGCATCTTTGTGATTCACTCCCTTAACCAGTTTCTTGGAAAAAAATAGTTTTCAAATGTCTGTGTTCACAGTATCCTTTTGTATTGTTTTGAGAGGACTGTATTCAGTGAAGTCAAAAGACACAATAGCTTTGAGAGGTGTCTTTAAATCTTTGTTGATATTAGGAACCTGACAAATACAATATAATTTTTTACCCTTGTGCAATGCTGAACTGGAAATTACAATTACAATCGCTCACCAGGCTGGAGTCAAATTAGGAGCACTTGCTAATGTTTGTTTTAGCATTTCTAATCTTAGAAACTGGGGAAGAAATTGTTTATCTTGACTATATGGCATAGATATAACCATTCCCCTTTCATTTCATGATGGGCTTCTCCACACAGGATTTTCCTTTTCACCCTCAACTATCTTTGATTAATAAATAGTAAGATGCATTTAATTCAAATATGTTTGTTAAAGAAACGAGTTTCTTTCATACCAGTCAATGAATGTCACTCATATAAAGTTGACAGGAATTGCATGTGCATGGAATACAGCCCTAAAGTAATAAGGACAAATTCTCTAATTTTTGTTTCTAGATATATATCTGACCCTTGCAATTATTGTGAGAAGATGAACACCTATTTAATGAGAGTCTCCTGGTGGTTTTCTTAAGTGACACTGTAAACTCATTGACTATGCTGATGATTATAATAACCTGTGTCATACTATAGTATATTTATGATGTTTTCTGGACGTTCCTGTTCTTCTAATATGTCAAAATATTTAAGAAAGCAGCTATGAATTTCCTTTTTGTTGATCTGATGCACTTTTTCTGGGAGTAGATGTCATTAGGCTAATGAAAATTATTCCACTCAGATGAGAAATGTGCTTGAGCCTACAGGCAGATGAGGACAGTAGTCATTACCCAGGGAAGGAAAAGCACAAGCAAAGACTTAAAGACTCTGAACTATGTTACAGCTGCAGACTGAGAAATTGGCTCCTGATGGTCCCCTGTAGTTCCAAAACTCTGTGAAAGCACAAGCAGGAGGAGTGGGGAAACAGAGGAGGCCAGGAGATGAACTAAAGGGAAAAGTGAGACTGTAGTATACATGGAAAAACTCTCTTGCTCTGTTTCCAGTTGGCAAACTCCTGATTGCTTTGTTTTTTTGTTTGTTTGGGGTTTTTTTTGTTGGTTTGTTTTTGTTTTTTTTTTTTTAATGGGATCTGTGGTTCAATTGTTACATTAAAGGCAGGTATACTGGGAAAAGTCATTGCCTTTTCAAGAAAGTAATAAGAGAATTAGTTGCCAAGTTTTGCATTTTAAAGGAAAAACATTTAAGCATTAAATAGTGCTTACTGAGGAAAAGCTTCATACTAGGTTTTCCCTAGGTATTTCTATTTTCTTATTCACAAAATAAGTAAAAAGTCCCATGCATGTTAAGTAATATATCCCAAAAGCTGTCAAGCTATCTATATAAAACTAATTTAAATCTAAAGGGACTTTTTTTTTTAAAAACCCAACTCAAACCAAAAAAACCTCTGGCAAACTCCAAATATAATACTACTAGAGGTTGAACTCAAGTGATGGGCTTATTTACCTGGAGAAGAATGTGTTGAGATGCAGATATAGAATCACAGAATTGTTTAGGCTAGAAAACTTCAGTTGGATCTTTGACATCATCGAGTGCAACCATTTACCCAGCACTGACAAGTTCACCACTAGACCATGTCCCTAAGGTGCCACATGTACCCTTTTAAATACCTTCAGGGATGGTGACTCCACCACTTCCCTGGGCAGCCTCCTTCAATGCTTAACAACCTTTTCAGAGAAGATGTTTTTTTGCAGTATCCAATCTAAATTTCCCTTGGTGCAATTCGAGACCATTTCCTTTTATCCTGTTGCTTGTGACCCAGAGGACTGGCAGACATATCTCAAATATTCTGGACTGGTGATATTAAACTCTTTCATTGTAAAAGGAGGAGATGATCAGATTGGCAATTAAAACTCAGGGGTTTTTTTGAGGAAGCATAAGTATTTTCTTATCCTTCTTTTTTCTTTTGTACTGTGTCAGTGTTGGTTGCAATGAAAGAGATGGCTATTGCTTTGTTAATATGTGTGGATAAATGAACAAGAGTGCAATGTAGCTGCTGAAGGACTTGCTTATCTCAGGTGCTTTCTTTCTCAGTTTTGCCTAAGCTCAGAAACATGTCTTCATAACATATTTTGTCTTTGTAGCTTTGGCATCCCAGATTCCAAATCTGATCTCTTTTTTTCTGGCATTATGTGATGTTGGAAACTAACCATGGGAGGGCCACATGTAATCCTCAATTTTGTGATGTGCCCTGTGGCTGTCTGCCGTTTTTAAAAAGAGATACGGCCTTCAGAGACTACAGGTCCCAGCAAGCAGTGCTTCATTCTGATCTGATAAGCAAGTGCTCAGATCTGATGTGTGCTGCATGTCAGGGCCTGCTCTCTGCATGAGCCACACCTCAGCATTTGAGATAAGGGTGGCTGCAAGCTGCTCCAGCCAACAAAAAGTAGGTGCAGCTTTGGCCAGAAGCTGATGTGGTTTTTTTTTTAATTTTCCTGTGCCCTTCAGTTTTAGGAACTTATTTTATCTTATACCGCAATGCAACAGGATTCTGGTATATAGCCCATCATGTTGAATATTATTTTGGTTTCTAAGTTCTCCCAGGTGCTTCCTTTTCCTTCTCTGTGATGGCTGTCCTCATAGGCTGTTCAGGAGTGGGCAAAACTTTTGGAAGTGGCCGATTGCTTCAAGTAAGTGTGTTGTTGCAAGAGATTCAAGCCCATTTTTACTTGCTAAAGAGACCTAGCTCATTCAGGCAAGCTTTGGATAAACAGTCTAAAATTTGGGGTGGTTTATCTGATTCAATTTTTTAAAAGTTTGTCCAATATGGGAAGAGACTACCTCACTTTGACCTGGACAGCTGAGGAAGGAGCTTTGACACACCTTTGGGTGCAATTTAGACACCTGTTCTGAAATGCCTTCAGATTAAGAGTTCAAAAGCTGACTCTGCTTGGATGCAGTTCAAGATTGAAGCAATCCTTTTCTCCCAGTCTTAGACTAGATGCTTCCCAAGATGTTTGGATGCAGCTTACTTCTCTGTAGCAATTCCTTTCCGAGTTCTGTTCTTCAGCTGGGTCTGCATCTGAGCAAGTGAAGGCATGATGAGAAGTTCTTTTGGAGTTTCACAGCACCTCAGATGTTTCTTGGGAAGTGGGAAAAACTCTGGGTGACTCTTCTGAGATTTGTGGGTGACTTCAGTTTCAGGTATCTGTTGTAAAATACAAAGCCAAAGTATCAAGTGTCCTGCAGTATCTGTCATCTTTATTTTTTGCTTTGTAGTCTTGCTCAAAGAAAGTTCAGTTGAGTGAGGAACTTTTCATATTCTTTTAAAATCCATGTAAATATCACTGCCACAAGAGCAGCAATATCAGATTGATCAAGAGGCCTGTTTGTCCCAGAATTCAGTCTCAGTCCATGGTCAATGATGGACTCATAGGGCAAGAGCAAAAATTACATTCTGTGTGATAAAAGAACCTCACACTGGAGTACTTTCTTGCTTAGGAGCTTGAACTTCCTAAGTTAACATTTGCTTCTGGATCATGGTAACACAGTTGTTCCTGCCAACATACTCTGTCATCCTGCATCCTCTATTTGCACTTTTGCGCGTTAAACATAGAAACAATAGCATCACTACTTGGATTTTGTTCTTTGTCTAGATAGCAGTATGGGTAGCTGAAATGCTGCACAAAGACAAATCAGATGCTGTTAACTCCTTCCTGCCTGATGGTTTGTGTATCTTGAAACAAATAATTCTCAAGGCCACAGTTTGGTCATGTATTAGTTCTATTTATAATTTTTATTGAACCCTGAGATCTGACTTTTCTCTCAACTTGATGAATAATGGAACCTTTGACTAGTAGAGTGGGGATAAATACATACATGAAGAAGAGCAGTTAATGAATAAGTAGCTGGTGAACAGTGGTGACAGTGGATAAAGATACCTGTCAAATTCTTAGCACCAAAAAACTAAAGTACATTTGGCCTGATCCAACATCGGAAGAATTTAATTTACATTGATTTCAAAAGAGTGCCTTCTTAGCCTGTATGATATGAATTCTTATCTCTGTATCCTTTTTATTGTTTCCTATTTTTTTCCTCACTGGTTTTCCTTTATAAGCACAGTTAGGTTATTTGATCTGACTCCCTTCTGCAGCACATTCTTTTGTAGAAGTAGCTTCCTGGAGAAGAGTGGCACCATGGTATACTAGGAACAGCCTGTTGGGGAAAGCTAAGATGATAGAGATTGATCCAGTGCTTTTAAGAGAGTAGCCAGCTAGAGAAACCTGTGTTTTTACAGAGAAATACTGTAGTAAGGAAAGTAAAAAAATCTCTGAAACTGACTTGGAGAAGTCTCTCCAGTTCTCTGCTGTTATTATAAGTCATATATATATATGCTTATATGTATAGGGCATATATATGTGCCTTCTTTTCCTTCCACAAAAAGGCATACTACTTGGTTGATTTTTAACCACAGCAAGTTTTAATTAATTTATACCTGTAAGCAAACATATAAAACTGGTGCACTGACAAATCTATAATGGGATTTATATCCAAGCCCCATTTATTCTGGGTTTCTGGCAGACATGATTCTGTTCCCCTAAGGCACTTCAACTGTGCTGTCTTTTCTGCTCCTGGATATCCTCTTGCTCTGTCTGACTCCACCTCAAATATATCTGTATTGTAGGACCTGGTTTTCCTAAACTTGTCCCCTGGTGCAATTACAGCACGATTAAAATATGCAGTGTGGCTGAGACCTTGATCATGTTCTAACAAGAATATAGCCTTAGACATACAGCCCAGTTACAGCATGGTAACCATGTCACAGAATAACCTTGCTCATCTTGCAGTGTGGTGTGGGGCTTTGTGCTTTTCTTTGGCATATTTCTGGTCACACCACTTGCTATCATTGCATTTCAAATGTCATTATCCCAGGTGCCTAGATCAGCCCCAGGAATGAACTTACAAATGCCCCTACAGGGCTTTTCCAGCACTTGGCTGCTGTTTGCAATTCTAAAGAAGTAATAGTGCACTTTGACGTTTTCTCTTACTTTCAAATCATTAAGTACTCAAAGAGTTAAAAACTTGATTCCTAAAAATAGTACACATAGGTATTTGTTATATATTTTAATTCTGGGCCCCTAAGCTTGAGACCAATCTCTAACTAGTGGTTTTCAAAAAGAACTTCTTCGTAAAAAACAGGCAGTCCACTGGCTGAACACTCATAACTTTGTAATTTGTCCACTTTTGCCCCTTCCTGGGAAGTGTCCAATACTATCCACTGTCAGAGACAGGATCCTGGACCAGATGGATGACTGGTTTGTCTCAGTTGTACACCTTTTATGTGTTATGCTTAAGATATGACCCCTGAGACCATTTCACAAACTATTCTGACTACAGAAGCATTAAACCCACCCACTCCGCCAAATCCTCTGACCTTTCTATGTTCTTCTATTACCACAACTTGTTCTGAGTCTGTGGCAGATGGGATGGGAGGAAAAAAAGCTATTTGCATTAAGTCCTTTTACTTTAACATCTTGGCTCTTTGCATATCCTTGTTTAGCTCTGAAAGAATGGGAGAGAGCCCAAAGATGAATGGCAGATAAAAACAGGTCAGTGCCTCCTACTGGGACACTTACCATGGAAAAAAGTCTCTGCACTCCAGATGCCCCTGTGGGGGGAGGCATGTTTCCTCATAACGCTTTTAAATGGGTTGCATTGCAACTGTGCTTGCTTCCTACAGAGCTTTGCCACACACAGCCACAAACATTGGGTTGTGTCTACTTGAGAGATTCTCTGTGCCCTGTAGTTACAGCTACAGTGACAGCAGTGACAGTCAAATCAGTGCTTCCTTGAATTCTCTGTGTTTGTAAGCATTGTCATTCTTCAGGAATCTGTGAAGTTCAGAGCAATGCCTGCTATGTGGCATGCAAAAAATATACATATTGCTTATAATTGTAGGGCTTCTTTCTTTCAGGGGTATGGCTTCCACAGAAAGTGAAATAAGATTTCTTACTCTGAAGATGAGTTGTTGATAGCAATGTTCTTAATATCAGTGCTTAACAAACAGTGGGTTTGTTTAGAGTTTTAAGTGCCTTGGATTTTCTGTAAAGTTCTGCTTGTTCTTGTGCCTGTGCTCTGCCATAGCAACCTTTGCAACCTGCAGACCTTTCAGCTGTGTGTTCTAGGAAGCAGAGAAGGAATCTTTCGTGGAAGCACTGATCAGAACAGTATGCTATATGCTATTCCAGCTTTTCTGGGGCTGATTTCCATGTTTTCTTTGAATTTCTGTTATTTGACTTGAAGACAGTCTTCATTTTTGACAAACCTGAACTGTTCTGAAGAAACCAGACACTCAAGAAGTTGTGCTTAGACCAAAATCGAGTTGGTTTCAAAGTGATCTCTTACAGAAGGAATTTTTTTTTTTTTTTCCTTAATGTTTGAGTTCTATTCACATGTTTGTTTCTTGGCTGGGATATTTTTAGCTGGTTTAGTGAGCTGAATCAACTCTTCCACACATGAAATGAATACCACAGCCAACACAAAGGGAGTAAGAGTGTATGGCTGGAGCAGGAAAGAGAGGGAATAAGTTGTACGTTTTTCTATTCTTTGTTTCTAGCTGCGGTGCTTAAATAGACAACTTTTTATTTTCCTTTTTTTTTTTTTTTTTTTGTTTTCTTGGGTTTTTTTTACAGTTTTTCTGTTCATTTTATATACAATTTAGCAAATGATTTGTGCTTAGTCTCAAGAGGGCCTTGAGAGGACTTTCACTGACTTCAGTGTAATAGATGGGATGTCTCAGGGGACTCAGAGCTTTTGGTCAGGAACTGGCTGAGAAGCAGCAAAGCAGCCAGCACTGAGTATCTGTGGGACTACTAAGCTGGAGAAATTTGGGTTCAGGTAGTGTCCTCTGCAGCCTCCAGGTTCCACCCTCTTGATAATGCCCAAACAGGCTGTTGGGCTCTATTCCTGCCAGATATTTCTTGGCTTCCACAGTTTTTTTTTTAAGCTTTTCTATGTCCTCAGGCTCCCTTAGAAAGAAATAACACTGTCCTACAAGAAAGAAGTTTGGGAGATCTGAGGCAGTGCAGACAAGTGCAGCTTCTATGGAAGATCAGGCTGAAATGTTATGGATTTACACGCCTGTCTGACAGTGAGAACTGTGCTAATGTGTGAGATCACAGGTTGTGGGTTTGGCTGCAAGAATCTCTATCCCACCTGATACATCCAGTGACAACTGAATGATGCTGGTTTATGAAATCAGGAAGAAATTTATATGGGTGGGCTTAAGCAGCCTACACTCAAGGACAGCAGTTGAGATTTGACTCTTGTGCAGTGCATGGCAAGCTCCTTGTTTACCTCTTAATGTGCATGTGGACATGTTAAGTTATAACCTAATTGAGAATTCATACTGTACTCCAGGAAATGACGATTTGCTTCAGCAATTCTGTTTTTCTTTAAGGTGTTGACCAGTACTGTGGAATTTAAAACTATGTATCCTGAAGAAGGTATAGAAACATAATTTGAATGCAAACTGTATTAAGTGCTCACATCCTGTATCCTAGCAGGAATTTCACCAAACAGGGGAAGTATTCATTGAACTAGGAGCCAAGCAATGTCAAGTTGAGAAGGAAATTACTATGGAAATGAGTTTTAAAGGCCTGAGGCAGATGTAGGGAGAGGCACATTGTACAGGAATTTTCCTCATGCTTTCTAGCTTATACAGCCTTTCCATTACTTCAACTGCAGCATGTAAGAAACCTTTGGCTTGAAGACAGTCACTGAATTTCAGCATTTTTGTGCCGTTGCTGTGGGCTGGCTTCCCATGTTATGAGACATTAAAACCAGCCTCAGCTAGGACTGGGGTATCTGCCTGTATGGGAACAGCCTTGTGTGGGCACACCAGAGGTCCTTTCAGCCCAGCACTTTGTCTCTCTGTGATCAGTAATGGATGCTTAGGAAAAAATCCAGAAATATATTGACTGTTTTCCTCCTGTACTATTCCAGTGCTTGGCAAGGAGCAGATGACTCGGTCAGTAGGTATAATGGTCCTTAATTTTACTTTTTTTCTCCCCCATAGATTTGTCTTTTCTTTTTTTTTTTTTCAGTTGTGCATTTCAAGGATCTGTATCTTGTGGCAATGAGTTCTGCAGCTAAACTGCACAGTGTTAAGAAATCTCTCCCATCTGCCTACTGACTAAGTACAAAGTCCCACCATTTCCATGTTTTGGAGAAATGCCACATAAACTGCCTATTAATTTCCTTCATGCTTTTTATGATTTGATCTTTAATTATAAGTTATGAATTAGATTATTTTTTCTACTTAAAGATTTTTGAGTAATATGCAAGTGGATTTGTTGGCTTAGTGTGTTGCAGAAATGTGGCAGTACAAGAAAAAAAGTGATATTTTTCAGTAAGAGCAGACAGGTCCTCTAGTGTCTTCTTACAAATTCTGGAATATTCCTGAGGCAACAGTGGATTCCTGATACACTCTGGAATGGATTCATTGCAAGTAAAGAGTTATATGGCTTGGGGCAGGAAAGTGGAAAATGTTAATCATGTTGGCAATAATTGATGGGAAATGATTATGTGGGAGAGAAAACCAGGTTGTTAATATATAAGTGTGTTTACAGATTGTTTGGGAATTAATGGAACTTTAAAGGGCTCAGTTCAGTGCCTCAGACATTGAAAGGAAATAAACTGTGATCCCCTCACTTACTTTCATTTTGTTGTCATTAAAAAAAAACCAAGAGACTGAAAATTAGGATTTCATTAAACAACATAAGAAAGTGAAAATATTTCAAACGTCTGTTCTTTGGTAGACTTATTTTCATTCAAAACTTTTTGCTGAAACTTTTCTGGTCACTCCCAGTAATGGCAGAAATGTGAGTGTCTGTTGCAGAATTGCTCATGCTCAGCTGTGTCATTGGGTAGAAATTGCCTTAATCTGTACATGTTGACAAGTTTAAGAAAATCTGGTTTAGACACTGAACTGGGGAAGATAGCCCCAGTTGTAACCTCACATAGCACTATCTCCAAATACATGACTGTTTGAATAGTCTGGAAGTTTATCACTTTGTTATTTATCGTTATGGCTATTGCTTTCAGAGACAAAGTGTATGTATCAAATCTTGGGAACACACATTTATTCAGAATACAAACTGTTTTGTCTTAATATGGAAGTGGGAGCCTGTGAATTGGAAAGTCACAAATTTGTGTCCCTTTCCCGTGTCACATGTACTAAAATTATAAATTTACTAGGCTTAATTATGCAGGAATATTATTTTGTGTTTAAATATTAAGAATAATCTGAGGTCTGATTACACTCCTGTCTGCCGGTATCTATTCATTGATTTGAATGGAAGTTGGTTTGGACTCCAAGACATGTGAGTCCTGATATCTGAGAGGAATGTTTACTCTATTTTCCTTATACTCAAGCAGAAAGGAATGCATGCATGAATATTCATTTTCCTTTTCTAATTCCCTCTCTATGTAATACAATTGTTTTTTCCAGCACCCACTCTCTCCCCACCAATAACTTCAAAAACATCTGCATGATTCTTAAGCACAAAACTATTGACTTAAGGAAGGTAAGTAATTGCCATTTAATTTAACTGTAAATGCCACTGGATCTATACAGTAGAGCTCGTCTGCCTACTATGTCAGGATCTCAGGTTCAAGGGAGTCTGAAGAGGTTGGTCTCTCTTGGAGAAATAGCCTGGGCAAATTTGTTGGCTGGCTGGTTGGCAGGTTTGTGTAATGGAAGTGGGTGCTATGGTGTTCCATTTTGATCCTTCTGCAGCAGTAATTCATGTGGGAGGACTTCACCATGTTGATGCTGCTGAGTTAACAGGCTCTAATCAGTAACTCAGAAGGTGCTTATGAAGATGCCTCCTGGTAAGCAGCCCAGGCAGTAAGAGTTTGAGAATGATGAGGCCTTTTTAGTCTATCCTGATTTTAGCTAGCTCTTTGGTTTTGGCCCTTTTGTCAGTCTCTGCCTCTGTGCAGTGTGTAGCCAATGATCTGAACAACTCATAGAGCTGTGTAGTTTAAGAACTGATAATGAGTTAATGAGGTCTTGGTATCTTTTCTCAAGTATTCTGTATACTTGTTCCCTAAATAGGATGAATCTGTGTCCTATCACTCCTGTGGCTCATGAAGAACTAACTTGGAAAGACCTGTTAATCTTCATGATCTGGAAAGATCTGATTTCTCTACATCCTAGTGAACAGGTGTATAAAGAACAGAAGGGACATAGGTAGAAAATCAAATACTCTTCTAGAAGAGAAATAAATGAACTGTAGGAATAAGAGCTCTAAATGTTACTCATTTCCATAAACTACAATTTCTCTAACACTCTAATGCTGTCTGCCAATTAGTCATCTAGTTTGTGTGGATCTGTGGAATGTAGTTATTGGCAGTTCTCAAAACAAGCCACCCTATACTTGCCCAAGACAGGAGGCATGTTGAAGCCTGTCCATGTTCCTTTGCACTACAGCCAATTACAGCATTCAATTATTCTTTGCCTACATCTCTGTATATATCTCTCCTCACCATCTGATCATTTTTTCTAGTGAGTGCCTTTGTAAACAGCAGGTTGATACCATGCAGTGGAAAACTTGTGCTGACATCAGTGGCGTTCATTGCTTTTGAGCCTGCCCAGCCCTGAGAGCTCGCTTAAAACATGCAGGACTTGACATTAGGGTACTGGGTGCTCTCAGCTCTAGCTGGATTCAGCCAGCATGTCAGGCCTTTCCCAACACATATGCCTGCATGTGAGAATATTGGGAAGCTTTAAATGTACATTAAAAAAGATAAAACTTCTCAAGAAGGAACAAAGCTATTTCCTCTGCAAGCTACTGTTTTGAACAGGTCTGCAGCCAGCTAGATCTACTGAGGCATTGCAGGGGGAGCCTACAATGAACCAGATTGTAAAGAGGCTGTGGGAAAAGTGTCTGGATGGGGTAAGGCAAGTGCCAGGTACTCAATAGGCAGAGGGTCTGTGCTAGCCAGCAAGATCAGCCCTTTTGAGTTATTGTTTTGTTGAAAATCTGATTCTACGTCCTTTTCAAATGTCAGGTAAGAAAGTTCCCATTTCAGTTCTCAGGTTGTCTCAAGGAGCCTTGCAGCAGTGTTGAGAATAAAGGGCTAAATTTAACTGACCCATTTTAAAATAAAAAGTAGAAAAAATGGAACAGCTTTTACACAAATTTTGTGTGTCTATGGACATAGTATTCCAGATAGTCTGGCCTTATGGTTTTGGGTTTTTGTTTAGGTTTAGTTTTGGCTTGTGATTTTTGTAGGTGCTTTTTTTTTTTTTTTTTTTTTTTTTTTTTTTTTTTTTTTTGGTTTGTTGTTTTTTTTTTTGTTTTGTTTGGTTTGTTTGGGTTTTTTTTGTGATGCTGATGTTATTCAAACCTGGAAATTTTATTCTGTAGTTTGTACAATTTTTTACATGCCTTTTTGCTCAGAAGGGCTTTCTGTTCTTTTTTTACCTACCCACAACCAGCAATTGTCACCTCCAACGTATCTTCCTGTAGTAAACAGATTTGGCCATAAGGACAAGATGGGTCCTAACAGATGGAGCCTATTGGTGCTCCACAAAGATGTGTTGGGATTGTCACTAGACACTGGAGGACAAGAGCAGCTGCCTTACTTGGAGACACCAAGCCTGCAGCCTTTGAGGTATTCCTGTTGCTGCCAAATGAGAACCTTAAAGTATATCTCCTTCCTTGCTCAAAAACCAGAATTGCACTCTGATTTCTTCCTCTCTGTAACTTTAAGTTTTGGTGTACAAAAGACTAGGTTTCACATCCTCATTAGAAGATAAGATTTTAGTAAAATACAGTATTTTTCATGACAAGAAAGCTTGCAGCTTCTTCCCCAAAGCAGCCCGTTGTTATGGCTGGGGACAGCAGGATGGGTTAATCGTGGCCCCATTTCCTGAGGTCTCCTGCAGTCATGATTTGTGAATGCCTAAGAATACCCCTGCTGAATTCTAATTGTTTGTGGCAGTCGGCACATGATTTCAAGTGTTTGGTCACAGCAGTGTTCGTTTTCTGCTCTTTTAATCTTTGATGGATGTTGCGCCTGGCTTCACTGATGTGGTTCACGACACAGTAGGCAGTGATTTCCTATAAGATGTTTTGTCTCAACTACAGAGGTGTGGAGTCCCTATATGATGGCCAATATTTATTAATGACATCCCAAGGTTTCTAAAGAGAAAGCTCCAACCTAGACCATTAGAACCTAATCTATTCCAAAATGTCAGATGCAGTTAAGCAAGAGCTTACTCGATTGCACTGAGACTTTCCTTGTTAGTTCAAACTCTGATTAGAAGACTGATTAAAGGCATTCTCTTTGTAAAGGTTCACTCTTTATCTCTGCAGATATCATTACTATATAAGACAGGATAAACCCAGATAAAGGCTCACACAAATGCTGAAGCTGAAAAATATTTGTGTATGTGTGCACAGTTATTTGTGCACGTGTGCCATATAAATGCATATGCATGCTTTTTAAAATGTGCTTAATTAGTAATATGAAAAATGTTAGTTTATAAATGTGGGTAGCATTGAATTTTGTTACACCTTTCAGCCTATTCATCTGGTGTTATTAGTATTAAAGGTCAAGTTTTCATATCATATGTAAAGCAGTAGGATTAGAATTTTAACAGCAATTTGGGGGTTGCTGGGATACGAAGTATTTTGTTCAGAATACTTGGTATATGAGGTCATTATGACCAGCCAAACTGCTTCCTGTGATTTCAACATTGCTCTTGCTGTTCAGCCTAAACTACACGATGGCAATACTGCTGAAATATCCCAGGCTCTTCCTAATGTTTTACCTACAAATAGTATTAAGCTTCAGCAATGCCTTTAAATTTCTCACAGTGTTCATGTTTGTATATAAGCTCTTAGAAGAAAGGACTGTTGATTCATTATGTGTTTGTGTGCTTACCCAATATGGGTGATGTATATTTCTGTAACCTAGATAATAAACTGGCAAAAGAAATAAAAACATCCAGAAGGCAGATGACAAAGCTTCCAAATGATTTTCCAAGTTGAAGTTCCTAAAAAAAATGGGGCTTTCGACTGTTATTCTTCAGAATTTTGTAGTTTGTTGCCTTGTGCATGAATCATTTTACAAACACCTCGTAGGCTAATGAGAAATAAATCAAAAAATAAAGAGCTTTAAGAAATTGTATGAAAGTCAGTGTTCTCATTTAAGTGATTTGATTGTTGTTTCCATTCCGGTCAAATTAGTAATAGCTCAACCATGCTGCTGCTGGTTGATGACTTGAGTGGGCATGTTAGTATGTGAAAAGAGAACACAATATTAAGTGGTCATATTGGTCCAGTCATCACTGAACAGATAGTTTGTTTAATTATTGACAATCTTTAGCAGGGAGGCCATGCACTGAAGCATTAGTATCATGCTTCTGAAGTTAGCTTGTGGAGTTAGGGGTCATATTGATCCTTTATGTGCCTAAGTCAATCATAATTTTGTTCAATAATAATAATAATAAAAAAATTCTAGCTGTTCCATTGCAAATACCATACAGGGTGTACTTTGTTTTACAGCTGACTGCCTAGAAGTCTTGATTTTGCTTTTTCATGAGCGCTCCTTGCAGAAGTAACTGAAGTTGCTCTTTGAGTTCATGGATCTGATGAATTCTGGAAATATTTTTTGGCTGATATTTTTTGATGTAGGTTTACAAGGACTGACAAAGATGGTGGCAGGGCTTCTTCTAGTGAGGTATTACAGTAACAGCATATCATAGGATTAAGACAAAGTCAGGTCTTTCTACTACAGAGTAGCCTGCTGACTAACTTCTAATTGGCTTTGCTAGATCTATCACAGATCTGCTGCTTGTTCCCAGATTGCTTGCACAAATTATGCAGTCTGCCAAAGACTCTGTCTTCTCTGTATTTCAATGATGGTGACAATTTAGTTAAGCGCAAGTTTTCTGAATCTCAGCCCAGTATTTTTTGTGCCCTGCTCTGTGTGGCTTTCAACAAATCAAGTAACTTCAGCTAAAGAGGAAGATAATAGCTCAGTTCTCCACCCATACAGTCCTATATGCATTTACCGCATATGCATATGGAAGCAGGCACACAGTTTGCAAATGCTGTGTGCCATTTTCCTCTCCCAGAATTTTAAGATTGTGGTTACTCTTGAATGAAGCAGGACAAATGATAGCATGGATAGATAGCCAACCAAGGAAGGAAAGCCTAAAGGGCTGTGATGTGACCACGGACTTGAGGGGAAATAGTTGTGTTGTAATTTCTTTCCCAATTAAAAGTTGAAGTACTCCTTCCAGTGCTGTGTGTTTGTTTTTTTTTTTGGAACATCTACAGCTGTTGATGACTGGCTGGCTTGACAGTGTTTCTGAACATCAAGTCTGGCAGTCCCAGCCTGGTGGTAGATGTGTCAGCTGGATCCTCCAGAGCTTTTGCTAGTGATAGTCTCTGTCAAGCAGTATCTTTGCTTTTTCCTCTATGTCCTTCCAGACCCTCAGGGTTGTTAAAGGTTTGACATTGGCACAAGGCCAGTGCCCCTATGAGGATATACTGTCCCTGGTATCTGCTGTGAGATGTGACTAAAAACAGAGCAAAACAGTTTCTAATTTAGAAAGCAAAAGAAAAAAAGAACTTTATTACTTATAATAGGCAAAGAAGACACATACAGAAGAACATGGAAACTTTAAAAAACACTCTTCCTCCCCCCCCCACCAGTTCTCAACCCAACAAAACAAACTGAAAATTCCCCATTACGTTACCACCTTTTAGATAATTAATCTTTAGTTTATTACCACCCTTCCGATAATCAGTACTCATTTCATTGAGGAGAGATAGGAGTCCTTCTTGCACCACATTGTGGCCTTTTCCTCCATGTCCAGTGCTCTTACCACTGTGCATGGACCAGAGCTGCTTTTAGGGTTTTTTTTTTTTAAAGATGCTTTGGTTAGTTCCAAGAAACGACAGCTTCTCAAATTTTGGGACACTAGTCCTCCCCCAATATTACTCCCTGGGGCCGAGGGGCCTTGAGAACAGAGCTCTTCCTCTCATCTCTGTTCACACTACTGTTCACTCTTGGCTCCAAGCCAATGCCTCTCCCCAGATACAGCTTCTATGTTACAGAAAAGAAATGAGTCCGTCCATGGCTATACGAAAAAGTCCAGCCAAAGCCACTCCATCATCTCCTCCCACCTAGGATTCTTTTCAGCATTCTCTGACAATCTTCCACTTGCACAAACTTTCATCATCTTTGCTTAGTTCTTTTTATCTTTCTTCTTTAAATTCAGGAGGATTAGCATTTATAAAGTTTCCATCATTTACGAAAAGGGTTAAAATCTTGGGCTTTGTTTCCCCAGAACTCTCACAGTATCTTTGCTGCTGAGCACTCTTCTCGCGCCACCCCCCCATACTCCTTCGGCCGTGCTGTCTAGTGGTTGATATCAAATTTCAAGGTGACGGAGATCACAGACACGGTTTTCTCAGTCTCTCTCTCTCTCCGGGGAAGGGGGGGGGGGGGGAAAGGGAAAAGAAGGCTGTCTGACGCCTCTCCAGGTTCTTGTACTCTCTTCACCCTTCCATCCTGCAGGATTTTTTCTCTCCCCCTCTGTGCCCAAGGCTCCAGCCTACCTCACCCAGGCCGCATGGCTTCCCCTCCCCCGCCCAGCCAGCCGCTGGGCAGGGGAGATCCCTCCGTCCTCAGGGACCGGAACCAAGAGAGAGCTTTTCGGGGAGCTCTTTGCTTTTAACCCCTTGTGTTCTCAGAGGCGGATCCTTGTTCTTAGTGGCCACACCAGGTGCCAGTCTTTAAACCTGAGCACTCATTGGTTTGACCACTGAAGTTTAAAAAAACTCATTTTTTTCAAACTACGACATTGGTGTACTTCCAAATGTCAACCTATGCCTCATTTAAATCTTAAGACCAACCTAGTGCAGTATTATCTCAAAAAAGTAACTGCAGAGAGGCTCTAACAAACAAGAAAATTATGACCTTTTCAAATCCCTGGGAAACATCCTTAGCTCTACTCTGCTGCTTTACCTTAATGCAGGAATCAGAAATCACAGGTCTAGTTAAATTTGCCCCTTTACTTGATCTCCAAGGTTGGTTGATTTCTAAGGGATAGTGGATAATACCTTCCCAGTTTAGAAATACCTGAGTAAAGTGCTATAATGTCAAGATAGAATCTCCCTGTCTCCTCCCCAAAGAATAAAGGATTTAGTCAGGATGTTAAGGCGTTGCCAAAATCCTCAGCTGCCCCAGCTCACTAGAGTTAGACTGCTAGGCAGGAGGAAAGTAAGTTACGCTGGGAATGGTTAAACCACTTAATTCCAGGATTAAGGAGGTACAAAGGTAGCATTAAGTCATGTATGTGCCTGATGCTGCCTGTGACATGAGAAACTGGACACAGCTCACCATCAGGCCTGCTTGTAATACTTGTAGGCTATATAATCTCTTGTCAACCCATGTCAGTGCCCTCACACTACTGGATAGCCAGTTCGTGAGGTAGTCTACAGATGAAGAGAAAATATTTTGTCTTTGTTATCTCCTGTAGAGACTGTTGGTACAGACTGATGTAAAATCTTTGACTTCTAATGTGGAGACAGAGTCATAGGAAAACAAAATTAACAACTGCTAGGAGATGACTGGAAGGAAAACCAACCTGTGGTTGGCTTTTAAACTGTTTGGTCAGCTCTGTCTTGTCTCTCAATGCAAAACAAGTAGTATTTAAGCATTTGTGGGAGTATGAAAATATATGATGCTGGATGTGGTTACTTGATGTGCATCTTAATTTATTAATATCCTGTGTCATCAGGAACAATGACTTGCTTAGTCTGAGAATTTACTGTCATAGACATCTGTGACTGTATCAGTGGGTGTATACATATAACAGATCAAGATGTAGAATGTTGGGAAAAAAATCTTGCCTCAAGTTTGGGAAGAACTCATATCACTAATGGTGGAGCCAAGAATGACTTAAGCAAAGTATTCCCAGACAAATGTCAGTAGCAGCTCTATAATATCTCATACCATCAGAGATTAATGGATAATTCTCCTGCTCTTAAAAAGGCTCATTGTGCTTCTTACCTTTCTTTTTTTAAGCAGTTGCTGCATTTCAGAGAAAAAAAAAAACCTTGACATTGGCAAGGGTGTAGCTTATTAGTGTTAATAGCAATGAGTTATGCAGAATACAAAATGCTATTATGTAATCACTTCAGTTATTATACCATGACGTGAGAAATACGGGAGGCAGTGCAATGATGAATATCATGTAGGATGGCTGACACTTTCCAGTCCAAAGGAAAAAACATCCAAACCCCTCACTAGTTGTGTGAAAACTTCTTCCACATGCATAGAAGTAGAGAAGCTTTTTTCCTTGTCGGGGTTTGTAGACATGAAGTCCACACATGAACTGGCTCCATTGATGCTAGTGGCAAAATTCCAGTACACTTTATAAAGAACCAAAATCCAGCTTCACGTGGACTTCAGAGAAAGCAGTTCTCCATATGTCAAGGTGTTTGAGAAATAAGTCAGCCTTTGTGAAGGTGCAGAGACCAGGCTGGCACCATTTAAAGCCTCAGCACAGGGACAGGTTTAGTCATTATGAATTGACTATAGCTGGTATCTTTCAAAGGAAGATGATACTAAAGAATACTAAAGAATATGTTTGAATATCAGGTTAATTTTATTAAGAGCTAGCTAACAGGCACCATCAGTGAGCAGCAGTAGTCATTTTGAGGCTTCGTGGAGTCACTGGGTAGTTAACATCTAGATTTCTTTACCTGTTGTCATCAGCAAATCTATCAAATGAAACTCTTGTCTGTGCCAAAGAATTGCTGTGCAGCACAACTAGGACCTGAAATGAAGTGTTCTACCACAGACCAGCTACAGCAGGAAGTACTGAAAAGTGAGAGTTCAGGCTTTGAAATAGTCATCAAGATCTTGCCCACTTTTAATCTGGCAGTAAGATACATTACCTCAATGGGGACTTTCATTGGCTTCTTCTCAGCTGCAAGAGGATTTTATTGCTTAGGTCCAGACAAGTCTTGCCCTAGGCAAAGATGTGATAAGCATTTGCTCAGGGCAGCAGGTGCATTGGGCAGTGACTGTGAGCAGTGACTGTAAGTATGCAGCATACTTAGCCTAAAACCAGACCCAGGTAAAGCCAGGCTGCTGCTGCCACCAGGATGGAGTCTCATTTGACAGTAGCAGTTGTGGCTCTTTACCTCCTTTCATCCTGGTGATAACAGGAGCAGCAAGACTTTATCTGCACAGCTTTCTCTTCCTTCTCTTCCCAACACATCTCTTCCTGCAGCCACAGCAGCCCTTCAACACTGGGAGCAATCTGTTTTGCCTGCATTGCTGAGGAGCAGGTGGAACAGTTCTGTGCCCAGTGTTTACACACTGTGCAAATCTGTGCCCTGGATTTACAGGTCTACAAAGGATGATTAATGTGAAGTATTTCAGGAATACTTCATAGTTTTTACCTGTTTTTGATTTGCTATGGAATGCACAAATTGAAAAAAAAAAGTGCTTTTAAAATACCACTGACTGGATCTGAAAAGTGCCCTAACTATGGGTAGTTACAAGAGCAGTACATAACACACTTGGAAATGTTCTACATATAAGCAGTATGTGTAGTATATTGCTAATAAATATGACCAAGATGTCTGTTAATAAGCATGCATGCTAGAGCCATCTTCATACCTGTATTCAATATGGTTTGTATCACACTGGTTCCTCAACACTGTAGGTCAAAGTCTGGGGTACTGGTGTTGGTTTGTTACATCCCACCCATGGCCGCTATTACTGTGAAACATGTTCTTTTTTCATGATTGACAACGTAAGGAATTTGATATATAATAGTATAGGGATTAAATATCTTAGGAATAAAAAACAACTGTAGCTTGTTATTTCTCTCAGTTTAAAATGTTTCCTCCTTTGCTTTTTCTCTTTGTATAATTGCTCTCCCTTTAGAAAAGGGGGTGTACATGACTCCAATCTCAGGTAGGACAGGTAGTTGTTACACTAGAAAGATAGCTACTGCGTTATTGTAGCTATCATTTGAATCAGTCCATGATTCTTTTATGTTGTATCCTCTGTGAGTATAAAAATCTGGCCCATCCTAGCTCAAGA
Source organism: Sitta carolinensis (assembly GCA_032173965.1). Taxonomy (NCBI): domain Eukaryota; kingdom Metazoa; phylum Chordata; class Aves; order Passeriformes; family Sittidae; genus Sitta; species Sitta carolinensis. The sequence continues at coordinate 26,794,778 of CM063288.1, forward strand.
AATTTTTTTCTACTTTACATGAGCCTTTAGCCATCAGCAGCAGACAGATTAATTACATGATGAAGAGGGAGTTGCTGTAAAATGGTCTTAATATGGGGACTATAAAAACCAGGGGGTTCCCTCAGAAACTCTAGCATGCTTTGTTGTAGGAAAGGCAGCAACAGACAAGATCTCCAATGGATTGTGCTATCATAGCCGTGAGAATCCATCCCAGCCTGAGGTGCATCCCAATGCACTCAGAGGTGGAGGGATGGCTGCCCTAGGGAAGGTATAGATAAAATAGAAGCTTTGAGACTGTTGTGCATTGGTGTTGCCTTGAATGTCATGGCCCAAGAAGGGCTCTGGTAGATCACTTATCCCAGCCCACAGAGAAAACTGTGATAACAAGCATACAACATTCCCCTAGGGAAACTCTCTGGTACCTTGAATGCAATGAAGGCAGGGGATTCCAAATTATTCTTGTAATTGGAGTTCTCACATACTTCCTTTGATTTAGAGTGTCATATTCTGTCTTCCAATGACCAAAAGTTATGTTTTAGAAGAGCTGTTCTGATAGCAATGCTAAACAGGGTGAACAGTCATGACTATTGTGAGAGGTAGAGCAGAGATTCACAGTCTGCCTCAAGGCAGGATGAAAAATACACAAAGCTGATGCTTTCTTCCTAGTCCCTCTGGCTCCAGTAGAACTGCAGTGCTGAAACTGGGAGGGAAGTTTGGGATAAATTTTGATCTGCATCCTACAGGCTTTTTCAGTTTTTCTGTGTACCTGGATCAAAATGTGATTATTTCAAAAATAATTCTGAAGACAGCGTAAGTCAGGTTAGGGTTGCTGCAGTGTGCTTTCAGTATGAACTCACAGGAAGAAACTCTGGCTCTAATGTATTCAGTTTTTATGGCAACAGTGAAGTGCATCATATAAATAAATCTCTTTTTTAGCCACTGTGAAACTGATGGGATGCCCTATTAAAAGATAGTATTATTTTAAATCACTATAGCAGATGTAGATTCAAAAAAATACACAAATCAACAACACAGAGACAATTTTCTCTTTAAAATCTATTTTTGTGTATTTTTTTCTTCATAAGCAATGATTCCATTAAGATGTTCCAATTTTAGCTGCAGCAGACATAAATCTCTCTCATATTATATCATTGGCTACCACATTTTGATTTTCATTACAGAGAAGATACTGTAAAATAATTTGTCATTCTATTATCTCAATACAAGTTAACATTCTGAAATTGAAAATATTTAATCTCTGAGAGCTACTATGGAGAATTTTCTAACAGCAACTCACCTCTGGTTCCTAAGGCACTTTCAGTTTCTCCTGGTCTGTTTTTTCAAGACCTCCCCAGTGCCATATCTTAGCAGGGAGTGATTACACATTGAGCCTGCGTGCTCAGACAGATTCTTTGTTCACAAATACACTAATTTGTAATTCTGTGTCCTGCTAGCACTCCAAGTAGCAGAAAAGCCAGACTAGCATCCTGGGTTTTTGAAAAGTGTGATGCTGTTGATTACCTTTTCTCTTCCTGTCTGTCCCGTGTACTTCTTGTTCTTTCTGTTCTGGTTGTTTTAATATCTTAGGATCTCTGAGCCACCACTGTCACCCTCCTCATTGTGGTCTGGGGTAGTTTCTGCATTGCTATGATGTTAAACAGAAATTGGGATCCTCCTATCAGCTAGGGAGAATACAAGCAAGCACAGAAATTCTCCAAAGACCGGAGTCAGGGAATGCCCTGCAGTAAATTGGGATGTGACCAAATAACATCATCCTTTCCAAGCTGCTTTATTGTATTTTCTTCATGACACCCTCCAAATTTCATTATTAGCTGAAATTTGAGAAAAACAGAGCTGGAAGAGACCAATTTTGTGGATTGTTTTATAGAATATTTATCCTCTTTGGGTTTGTGTGGGTCTTTAATGACTGAATGACTTTCTCTCTGATTGTAACTGTTTTCTTGCAGAAATTTAGCTTAGTAACATTTAAAAATTCCTATGTAATTGCAAAGGTAAGAGTCCCAGTATCCCTGTTATGTTCCTGACCCTTGTGATGGACTTCTAGTTCTTTATCCTCCACACCAGCACTGGGATGGCAGAACCTGTTCAGACATTTCCTTCTTCAATGCTCAGGTGTGCAATTCTTTGCCCTTTTCATACTTCATTCAAAGGATCATATTTCTCTTCCTTTCATTTTCTCACGAAGATACTCAATTTGCTTTGAGAATTTTTGGTAGGAACAAGAGGGGTGGGTGCTGTTGCTCAGTGCAGTCATGCTCTGCTTTCAGAAGTGGGATGTGAACACAGTGAGCAGCACTTCTGCCTGGCCTTGAAACCAGGGAAATCTGTCAACTGTGCTTCAGCATCGTCTTGTGGAAGTGCCCCCTGCTGCCATGTACAAAGACTTACAGCAGATTACAACACGGCAACTTTTAACTGTATTTCATACAGTGTCTTTCATTCTACATGTGCTCAAAGTGCTTTACAATATACAAACAGCAATAGAAAATGTACAAAACAAATATGTCTTCAAACAGAGGAGCTGCTTTCTTCAGATGGCAAAAATGACACTTTCCCACAGCAGAATAGCAGTAGAAATGAGCCTGTACTGGCAGAGGCATTCTGAATTCTCCTCAGCTTAAGATAACTTAATTCCAAGCATGATTGTTCTTCATGACTTTATAATGAGTTGAACCAAACATAAATTAAGAAAATAGAGATTTAGGTGGGAGTATCAATCTAAGTTTACTCCCAAAGCCTGTTGTTGATTTTCTGCTTTGCATTCCATTAGCAATTTTTCTCCAGCACCCTATAACATAGTTTTAAATCAGTGCTTAATTACATTTTGTTAATGTAAGAAGGGCTGTATTGGTAATTGCTTTTTATGCTTGCCAGTTGTATTTGTGAGTACTGTTAGTTTATGTCGTAAAAGGAGGTATGTTTTGCAACTAAAAATTCAGCAATTTTGAGTGCTACATCTGACCTGTTTTAAATGTCATTAAAAGAAATGTGTGTAAATTCAGAACAATGTATTATTAAAATAAACTGTCTGGTCTTGTAGCTGTGAAAAACATGCATTTTCTGATACATGAGTATCAGAGTATGTCTCATTGAGACAGTTATCATAATGAGAGGTTTGTTTGGGGAAAAAATAATGAATTTACTCAAAGTAGGACCCAATGCTCATCTGAGTGAAGGTGGGCTTAAGAGCAGAAGAGGAAAAATTTGAACAAGGAAAACAGAGGTGGAAAAGGAAGGAAAAGGAAAATGTTGCCAGTGCCAAGGAGAGGACAAGGGCATTGGGAACTCTAGGGTTGCTGGGCATGGAGAAAAAGGAAAAGAAGGACTGAGGGTGAGTGGGCAGTAGGGAGGAGTGAGGATGGAGTTGTGGTCAGAGGACTGGTGGCTCTGGACTGACTACAGAGTCTGAGTATTGAACCCAAGGATTCTGGGCCATGTTTGGGTCTGAGTACAGTGGTTCAGAGGAGCATTCGGCTCCCACAGTCCATGAAATGCTCATTTCTTCCCACTGTGTTTGAGAACAAAATGTACATGTTCCCCTTATGTCAGAAAAGGATTATTAGTGTCTTAGAGGCTGCTATCACTTTTGTCCTGGAGCAGGTATCATCTTCACACTGAGGCTTGGATCCTCAAGGTGGGGAGAACATGCAGATATGTTGGCTGAGACAAAATGTCTTGATGCATATGGGAAGGAGAAAAATATATTTTGAAAATGCTGTAATAACATCTTACGCTTCATATCTTGAAGTCTCCAGTTTGTAAGTCTTTGAAGTCTTCATTTAAGTTCCTCTAACATGGCAGTATGAACGTGTGCATGTGAGCATAAGTGTAATGAATACATATGTTTTAGGGTGATTGTCTTTGGTGAGGAGAGGGACAACAATAGACAGTGTTAAATATCACTCTTCAGCATGGTAACTTCAGCACTCTTTGTGGTGCAGAGATTGGATTATTAGCCTCTGTAACAGCACAGTCTTGCATTGCAGTTCTGTTTGCTCTTGCAAACTGAGCAGGATCACATCTGCATAAGATCTTTGGCAGGGGCTCTGCTGAGGTCACCGAGCTGCCATGGAACCATGTTTGTTCAGTAAGCAACACTTTCATATTGATGCCCCACTAAGCCAGCACACCACAATGGCTTCCTTTGCCACAGTGCAGTGTTTACTTGTGTATGTAAGTTTAGATTCAAAATACAAAGCGCAGATGCTGACTGGTTTTGATCACTAGAAATTTTGTATGGAACTAGTTAGAAAACTGAGCTGTTAGCCCCTATATGTTGCCAAAGTTGTTTAGATAACTCTGCTCTGCTTAGAAATCTCTTTCAGTTCTTCACTTATTCAGTGCTAACCTAAGCTGAGGGCAGTGTTGGTCTCCCCTGTTCTATGTGTTACACAAGAATTTTTGTATAGAAGCAGTTGTGTCCTGCTTGAGATGGGCTCTGCAGAAGGAGAAACTGCAGTAAGCCTGGCATATGTGGTATCTGCAAATTAAACCAGAAGTTAATTTGTAAGCAGCCAGGCAGCCCCTCTTCACAACAACAGAGTAACTAATGCGGGGTCTCAGTGCCCAGTAGAATGGCACCTCAAGTAAATCACTGCAGAATTCAGGGAAGAAAAAGTGCTCTGTATAAACCCGGGGTATATTTTCAGCATTGTATTTTGATGTATGTGCGTGTGTTCTCCCAGCCCTTCAGCGGTGCACTCTTGCTATGCAATAGCTGCTAGCTGGGACTCCAGGAGAGAACGGTGTCATCTGGGTAGTGTGATGCTCTGCTGTTTAGATGGCCAATGGGCACATGGGAGCCAAACTTTCCAGCATCACCAAGCTGGGCTGGAATTGGCATGGGAGCTGTGTGAAGATATTAAATCAGCTTTGCACTTTACCCACTCTTGCCAATTCCCTAGAATAAATTTGAGGGGCCCAAGGTTTATTGTCCCTTATGTTCAGATTGTTAGGACTCACACTGGGACTTTATGGCCACTTAAGCATTATAATGGTATTGCTATGTCCTTTCCCCCAGCCTTCTGCACTGTGGGAGAGGCATAAAAAGGCAGTGGTACGCTGGACCCAATCTCAGAGCTCACTAGATGGCTGGTATTGCCACAGGATATAAAAGGCTGGAATGGAGTCTGAGGGGGAGTTAGTGTAATACTGCTAGCAACATGTTTCTTGCTCAACACAGTTACCAGCTCTGTAGGATCAAAGAAGTTACACAGCCAGTGCAGGCTGCGCAGGAATCGGAGGAGCTTCCACTCAGGCTCTGGAGTGGGGAACGGCTTTTCATGCTTAGGAACTCGTGCTGGATTTAAACTGGAAGCCCAAAGATGAAAATGTTTGGGGCCAGGCCTTGCCCTGCAAGAACTACCCAAGCTTCCATATGTTTTGCTTCAAAAGAGAGCAGGCAGGCTCTTGTGTTCAAAAAAAGTTTTGGTTACAGCCCCTTGTTAGTTTAATTTTAGTTCTTATGAATTGACATATGGCAGGCATGATTTTTAATTAGAGCTTTAGCTGTGTTTTACTGGTAGGGTTGCAGAGCACTGTGGAATTTACACTAGGAAAAAAATGCTCTGTCGGTAGAGTACAAGGCTGTTTAGTAATCAGAGTGGAAAGTTAACTTTGAAACAAATTGGCAACTGATCAGATAAAATTCAAATCGGTAACATTTGTGTTGGAAAGCAGCTCAGATCTGGGAAAAATGGAATCTAAGCTATTCTTTTCCTCTTGCAGAGGAACTGACCGGTGAACACACTATGTGCACACCAAACTTCATTGTAACACCCCCTACAAAACCAGAATTAATGCTTTTATAGGGTTATCTGAACACTTATCTGATTCCTTTTCACATTAGTGTAAAACTAAGTGTTGCTTTAAGAGAAGTTTCCTTGCATACTTTACAAAACAAACAAACGTCTTTTGCCAGTCAAAAACTAAAGGTCAGAAGTTTCCTCCGTTTATTTTTCTTCTGAATCAACAAGGTGTTAGAGAGAAATGTCAGGAGATGTTTTGCTCCTTTGCATTTGTAACAGATTCCCATCTTCCTGGTTCATTGTGTGAACTATTTCAGGTACTGAAAGAGTTAATGGTGTGTTCGGGCCTCAACCAGCAAATTCATTTAAAGCTCAGTCCAGCACTCACATGGTTTGTATTCTTGCTCTGCTGGAGTGGTGTGTTCATGGCATCTGGTTCCCTGGCAACAGCTTTCATTGGCTCAATCAAAGCCTTTTCTTCTTAAGAAAGCTCCCACTGTGACACCCTACCACCACCACTAATCACCATCTTAACTGAGTGTTTAAGATGCAGCTGGTATGAAAAATAATGCTTGTGCATGTGAGAATATTAAGAGGCTACCTTGCATAGTACACCTGCCCTGGAGAGTGCTCTTACTCCTTGCTGTTGGGCGTACTTGAGGCATCTGCTTTCCCACTGGCAGAGATGAGACACCAATACACCAAGAATCAGCTTAGAAATAATCTTTTGTTAGGCAGAAATCCATAAACCTTTGTGTCTTGTGAATAGTCATTTCCTCTTTGCAGCTGAGATGGCGTTTGGGCCTCTGTGCTATTGACAAGGGGAAGAAGTGGGATGTAGGGGGTGTACAATAAAATCCATATTGTTGAAGCTGCCTTCCTTGACAAGGAGGAAGCAGGAAGACGTCTCCCAACATGTGAACTGGAGGACAATGTTAACAAAGAATTCATGTTAAGCTTCCTCCAGGGTTACATATGTTGGTGTTTCTGAGAATTCAGAGTTTGCATAAGAGTTGAGAAAATCTCTAGCAGTCTCTGCCTGTGTCTTGCTGAATTTGGGGTACAGAGTGATCAACAAACTTGAGCATTCTTGTGCTCAGGAATCATGCTTCCACTGTTAGAAATGTTGCCCTCATGATGAAATGGCTGTTAGAAATGAAGTCCTGATTGACTTGGCAGCTGATAGAAATTCTTTCCTTATTTTCCTAGTCTTGGAGACTGTTGAAGGGTGCTCTGTAACCATCAGAGGCCATTGCACTCCACAGGAATGATGCAGCTGGAGCAGAGATGTAGGTGAGGGTAAGCACAAGGAGAGACAGTGTGTGCATTGTAATCTGTGTGCTACAGTGGTTACTTGTTTACCAGACAAAGCACATAGGCCAGACAACCCCCTCCTTTGCTTATCTCTGTGCTATTGGGCAGGAGAGTGAACAGGGATTTAAGAATGTGAGCTGGAGAGCAGACATCTTCAGCAGCATGGCTTTAGTAATGAAATACCATGCCAGAGAACATTACACTGATTTTGTGTCTGCTTTGGTTAGGTTTTAAGGTAAACTGCAGTCTCCTGGTAGAGCTTTACCCTGTTTAAAAACATCCCTTGTTTGAAAACAGTAAGAGAACATGAGAAGCTTGGAAGAGGGGAGAAGGAAGCCTTGTCTTGTGGGACACTATGCTGTATTTGGCATAGAGATACTAAGGCATATGTGCCCAAGAAAGGAGATAGTGAGGACAGACTTGTGGTTAAGCTGCTATACTAAGACTTGAAATTTGGGTGTAGCCTCCACCTCTGTGTGGCCTTGGGAAAGTTTGTCATAGGCAAAACAGACATTTACCAAGGGCAGGCAAACCAGAAGTGAAGCTATGGTGATTCCTCTGGCTGTGGCAGAGCCCAGGGGAGCTGCCTTGGTGGCTGCTCTGCCAGAGCAAAGCAGAGCCAGCAGGGTAACTCCTGGCTACCATAGCCCCTTCATCTTTACAAAGGCAGCTGAAGCAGCAAGTGCTGCTGATGAGCAGCAAGGCTCAGCCACAGCTCTCATTCCCATCCCTGCCCTAGCCTTTCCCTGTGGCTAAAATGTTCTGGTGGTGCGACTGTGAGAGCAGAGCTACAGTGATTTGAGTCAGAGTGGGCGGACTCGTAAGTCTCTAGTCAATGTCCAACTCTGGTTAATTACAGGCGACAGAGAAGAGTAATAACTGAAAGGTTAAGATGAGTGTTCTCCAAAATTCACTCTGCAACTCAAACAATTAGTTTCTGAACCAGCACTGGGTCTCTATAGTAATAGATTTTCTGGGATTGCGTCTAGGTATATTCTAAGCCCAGCACTAGGCTGGCACTAGCCCCTTATACTGGGACAGCAAAACTCACACAAAGGAAAAGCCCAGAGCTTGTTGTGTCTTGACTTCAACATGTCCGATTCACCCTCAGTCCAACTCCAGAGTCTTTGCTTGGGGTACCTTTGCTTCCTCTGTCAACACTGCTGCAGCCCCAGGAATCCTGATTCCACCAGATACCACAGTAATACAGGCAGGGGACTGCAATGCAGTAACATCACATAGGCCCAGCTATGGGACCAACAGGGTACAATAGCTGCACAATTTGCAAAGTGGGAATAATTCTTGCTTCATTCACAATGTTCTTAAAAAGATAAATCCTAAATTATGAGAGATACTTAATTGCTACATGTCTAAAAGCTTCCCTGAAAAGACAGTGCATATTTTTAAACATCCAATATATATTAAAGGAAGAAATTCAAAAGCTGAAATTAGAAATCACTGCAACAAAGAATAACATTCTGAACATGGTAAGCCTGTTTTCTTCAGTCATTTGTAGCCATTAATTAAATTTATTTAAACTTATTAACAGCTGTTCAGTAAAAAAGGAGACCACGGTCGGTATTAGAACTGGAAAACAACCTGTTTTAAACATTAAATATCAATAATGATTTAGTAAATTTGCTTTGGAGGCCAGTTATGGGAGATGATATTGCTTCATCCTTCTCAGTCTTTCCAAAGACCAGGGAAGTGCATGTATGTGTGTGAGGAGCTGAACTTTTTCCACTGCACTGACAATCTTGACCTTTTGACTAATTTATGGGCCTCAAGGCAGGCAATGAAAATGTGACTTCAGAGGGGTAATTGGTAGATTTCACTGCTCTGGTGAAACTCAGATTTGTTTTGGTTTAGATATGATTGCAGAAAACATTATTTATTTGTACTGGTTTACCATAAACTCTGGAACAAAGGAGTTTTGGGAATTATCTTTGGATAAAAAGGGACAGGGAACTTCCATGGGTTAGGGGTTTTCACAAGTTTCCACTGGCCACACAGATGGATAGCTGAAAATATGTAAACTTGGCAAAGTACAGAAGGAACAAGAACAGTGTGTTGTCTCAGTCCTCCCTGTCACATAAACTGCACTGAGCAGGTATTTCTGTGAAGAAATCTGAGGCTTTTCCTTTCACACAGCAAGATATGCATTTAAATAAGATAAAAGATTCTTAATTTGCACATTGAAGGTATTCAAATATGCAGAACAGACTCTCGCTATAAAGATGATGATTGAAAAGAGATTGTTTTGTTCCCTAATTCACTGGATAAATTATTTTAATGTAGAGTTTGTGTTATTTTATTTCCTACTATTTAGGTTATCAGAGTGCTCTCAAAAAGCCTTCCCTTCTAATTACAGTCTGTACACATGTGCTTAATTCTGTTATTGTAGTGTCTAGTGGAAAAACAGCACAACTTTTTTTTTTTTTTTCCCAAGAAAAAGAGGTGAACATACAACTGCAAACCTCTGAGAAAGGATGTAAATGTTGGCTTTCTGCACAGGAGCAAATTTCACCCTAAGTAAACCTAGAACAGGGTCATATGATATATTGGTCTGGAGTCACAGTAGTAGATTTATGTTATACCAGTGAATAGGGCTGTGTCTCTGGCACTGCTGCCTAACCTCTAGCAGAAGTTGTGTGGTGTGAATAAAGGCCAGAGGCCTGTTGTAAAAATGATGATTTAGGTGGTTGATTGGGACTCTAGAGATCTGGTTGCTTTTCCTGCCTCTTTTCTACTTTTCTTTAGAAGGTAATTCAGTCTTAGTCTTTAAGCAAGGGATAATATTTCCTCACCTCACAGGGACATTTTGGGAATAAATGTGTTAACTAGAGCAAAGCATTCAGGGCTTTGGGCCTGAACAACAGAGAAGAAACAACATAGAATGGAAACGTATCATTGTTCATGCAGTGTTGCAATAGTTTGTAGGAGATGAAGCCAGAGCTCCACGCTGAAGAGCTGAGATGAAAAAGAATATTGAAGAGCTGCTTTGTATGCAGAGCATTGTCAGGCCTGTGCCTGGAGTAAAGCAGGGCTCTTGCCAAAAAAAATGAATGAGGGGGCAGTACCTGGTCAGAGACTGAAGCAGTATATTATAACATACAACCCCGAGGCAGAAGAAGGTTACATTAGGCAACCTTTGCTTTGCTGTTTCATGATACTTGGGAGCTTTGCTTTTCAGCCTTTGATTGTATAGTTTTAAACAACATAGTTTTTTAGCGTGGAACTGATGATATAGATCTTACAGTGCACCTGGAGCTTTACAGGAAGGTGTGCAGATAAGGTCTCAACCCCTTAAATCTTACAGAGTGGGGTCTTTTTCTCCTCTCACAGACCTTATTAGATTAGGTAATCTAAGGAATTCTGGTTTTACAGCAATGACCCATAATTCAGCACTGGTTTAGGCATAAATCTGCAATATGCTTCCATGGAGTTTTGATCTGCAGAAATGCTTTTTTTTTTTTTTTTTTTGGGTTGTTGTTGCTTTGCATACCTTCATCCTGTACCGACTTTCACCCAGCAGGGGTTCTATGGTCTTTTTACTGACTGGCACCCACCAAATCAGCAATAAGCAGAAACAGGATTACCAGTACTACTTTTAAAATTTCTAGTATGTGTCTTTGTAAGCTCCACAACATCACTACACTGTATCCTAGCAATGAATTAACTTTAGGCACAGAAAAAAACCCCACCTTTTCTTTCTTTTTTTTAAAGGAAGATTTTATATTATCTAAAATCTCTTTATGTTTAGACACTCTCTGGGTGTCTGATTTTTTTTTTTATTTTTATTTTTAAAACATTTCCTTTCCTGAATATCCAGCCTGCTGTAAAGAAAACATGTTTCAGTCTCAGCAACGTTATTTATGAGCACATCATCAGCTTCACACAGGAATACTTAATAAACCCACAAGCACTTCAGAAGGGCTAAACCCTGCTCACTGCTCAGCAGTGTACAGACAAGCCAGGAGAAGCAATAGGGCTGTAGCAGGCTAAATCACAAATGGGGGCTGCACTGGGGAATGGACCTGGTGGCCTCTAGAAATGGACATCATGCTGGAAGTTTTCCATCCAGCACTTTAGAAAACAGCAGGAATCAGTGCTTTCACACTAGGAATCAATTAAAGAAACCCAAATTATTACCATTTGAATAAACAATTATTCCTTTTTTACCCTCACAGAAGCTTGTTATGATGTACTAAAAGCCAGAACTAATTAAATGATCTAATCACACAAATCATATCAGAAGTGTTTCATCTGGTTTAATTAATTCTTGCCAGAAATTGCTGCTACTTTTAACACATGCCGAACGTTTTTTTTATTATTAATTTTTTTAACAGTTTCCATTTATATCTGTTTCCAGTACTGCTGGGATTCTCCCTTTCTGCAGATAAAGTGGGAGTGTTTACAGAAGCCTTACTGCCAGGGAGTTTTTTAACCCTGGAGACAGTATGGCAAATACCTTGTAGGTCAGTAAAAGGGACATTTACACCTGCATCTAAGAGGGGTTTTTTCAGCCATGAAAGGAGACAAATAAGATACATGCTCTTTAGTCCACCCTCCTGGTTAACTCTTAAATTGCTGGTGACAAATGCTGATGAGAATGCAGTGGTTATCACTAGGAAGAGAACAAGGCAGCTCTATCAACAGTGCAATCTTCAGTAGGCTTTTTCTCCCACCACATGAAATGTGGGCAGGTTATGTTGGTCATTGCTAGCCAGCTTGACCACAGGGCATTTCTTTGTCAAGCAGAACAGGCCATAGCCTGGTTTCCTGAACAGCAAATGTTTGCACCTGGGGCTTGGTCTCAAGGCTTTAGAGCGTTCAGGTCTAAGCAGCCCTGCAAACACATCCCTGATTCAGGAGAGTGTTTCTGAGGAACACGAGCATGCTTTTGTCTGCTGTACAGCAGCTTATGTGTTTTGGCCTTTGATAGATGTTAATGGAAAAGGTTTTCCTTATGAGGTATTTTGGAAAAAACTGCAGGAATGCTCCTGTATTGAGGGACTGGTTTCTGGGTCTCTGAGATTAGAGGTTTAGATTTAAGACAGTTCTTAGATGCACATCTTGATTTAACTCTACTGTACTACTAGTAGTACGTGCCTGTGTCCACACAAGGGTGGGAACAGCCCAGTGTTTATCTTTGTAGTCCTCTATTTCTGTGTTTATTTCTCAATTGATACTGCATTTATTGCTCAGACAAAGCTTCAAAATCAAGGGGTTGCAAGTGATCACAGAACAAGTCCTCACATGCTGCAGATGTGCAGTAATTGTAGTACTAGGATTTGCCCTTCAGTTGTAGTTGTAGTTGCAGGACAGCCCTGTGCAAGCTGGATACAGAAATTCTTACCAACAGGACAGAGGCTTGCTCTAGGGACTGCTGCTTTGGATGTTAAGACCAGAAAAAATATGAGAATAGTATTATTTTCCATCTGACTTTCATGAGGACAAGTGACAGGCTTTAAAGTTTAAAATAGCACTATTAAAGCAGTATAAAAATGTACATATTCAAGATATGTCAGTAAGATGGGACATTGTCACAGAATAATGGGTGCTAGCTGCTCGGCATTCAAAGTAGGACAAAAAAGAGGGAGACACTAATGTAATTCTCAGTTTCCTAGGGAGCAGAGAATGAGAAATAAATAGAGACTAGGGACAGTGCAACAATTCTGAGTATACCCCTGCCATGATAGGAAGGGTTTGAGCAGGGTTCTCTATGGCCCTGCATTTCAGAGCAGTGCTTGTACCCTAGCACAGCTGGCACTGCCATTCTATCCCCACCAGAAAAACACTTAACTGAGACAGAAGCAAAGCTGTCTGCTATGCTCTTATGCCTTTCCATCTTAGCAAATGTGGTCAGCCATAGGCCTTTTGAAATGCAGGGCCTGAGAAACCTTCCCCATGCCCTCGCTGGGGTTGGCTGTACTGCCAGGGATCATGCAGGTCAGCTGTGAGAGCTGCCTTGCTCCAGCTGGCAGAGCTGGAGCACTTGGCTGCTTTGCGGCTGTGACACAAGGAAACTGCTGAGCTTTGACATGAGAAAGGCCTTGTCTCTCTGGGAGGTGGCTTGCCTCTTTCCCTGCCTCCTCTGTTCATGTATGTGGTTCACTACTCTGTCCCCTATTGGTGTTGACTTTGTAAATTGTGGTATTACCAGTGCCTAGAACTCTTCCTCCCCGGGGAATTACCAGCAGCACACAAAGGTGCTGTAGGATGGTCTGTGGGCTCAGTGCTGGGGAGTAGAGGGAGCATTCCCATGGCAGTCTGTGAGGACAGGGGTTGTGAATTGAGCAGATGCAAGTCCTGAGGAGGAGACCAACTGTCTCCTGGGAAATGTTGCTGTTGGCACTCCCCCTGTCCTCAGTCTCTGCGACTTCCATACAGACCAGTCTTGCCTTGCAAAAAAAAGGCTTCAGACTCTGCCCTGTGGTCATGTGCCCTATTCCCCAAATGTTTGCACTCTGCCTTTGAGATAGCACAGGCTCTGTATGCTATGGCCATATTGGGGCATCACTCCAACAGCACAGTTAAGGTTGTGTTTGCTCATTCCTTAACTCTTTATTCACTGGTTTTCAAGGGAATAGCTAGGACTGACATTCTAGAACGGCACTACATGCTCTTGGCAACCTACAGGAATTTCTTTGTCAGCAAACTTCATACTTTTAAAAATTCATGGGAGGAATGTAACTTGTTGAGCATTCACATTGATGACATCAATTTACAAGTCAGAAATTTTGTGGCCCTGAAGATGCTACTGGAGCAAAGTGTGACTAAGTGCTCTTTCACAGCCTGGGCACTTTACTACACTTAACGGTTGACAGAGGCAGTACTTTGCTATGAATATTCTGTTGAAAAGGCAGTGTGAGGGATTCCAGAGCAACACCTGCCTGGACTGGGGCAGGCAGTCACACCTTTGCCTTGCATGGACTATGGGATGGGTGTCTGTGAGCCAGCCCTGTCACAAGCCAGGCCCTTGCATTAGCCAGTAGGCAGGGCCAGTTAGCATGAGCATGGACCTGACAGGCCCAGAAGCATGGCTTCACAGCAGAGTTTTCTTTTTGGTCAGCCTGAAGCACAAGAAAAGCAAATGTGCATGCAGCTGTAGCTGCGTCCACAAGCTTCTCACACTTCGGTCTTAATGTTTTTTATTGCCCTTTCTCTGGTCTCCACAAACTCTTTTCCCTACCCATGGTGCAAGTGAAGTTAGACTTTTTCAGTGATATGGGGCAAGCTGTAGGTAAAACTGACTCCTGTGTCCCTTTTAAGCTCCCTATGGTTCCAAAGCCAAGCTACCTGCCTGTCCCTTAGTCCATCTCTTAGTCTCCCTCGTAATTCCAGCTGAACCTTATAAGGTTGCACAATGTTTTTCAAATCTTTATGGGTGCATTTAAAATTTGGGGTTGCTTCATGTAAAAAGCATTTCACCAAAGCATTCAGACATTTTCTCCTTTATTTTCTTCTTCAATTAAAGCAGTTCAGAGTTAACTGAAAAATTGTTTTGCTAAATTCAAGTCCATATTTTTGGGGTGCATGGAGAAATAGTGTGCTTCCTCCTTGCTCTGCTGCTGAATTATTTAATCACTTCAGTAGTGGTATTTTAATGAAATACCCAGGTATTTTGGTTTGGGTTTGGTTTTTTTTTTTATTTCATTGCAGATAAATATTTTCCTTTTATGAACAAGATAGTTTCCTCAGTGTCTGGTTTTCATTTTTAGGGACTAGTCAGCCAACTAACAGTCTTACTGGCCAGAACTGAATCTGCTCAGCTGTATATGTTTTGCAGTATGTGCTATCGCACAGACCCCACATGGCAACACTTTGTACAACAACCAAAAAAAGACAGGAAGAAGAGGGCATGTGACAGTAAATCCCATCATCTGAAGAGTCCCCAGAGACTCTTCTGAGAAGGGAACATTCCTTACGCATATTACACAAAAGTCCAAAAGGTGATGAGTGACACTTCCCACTTTCATTTCTTTGGGAAGATTTGGTGTCATCACATATGTCTCTACTTTGCCACTAGTGTTTGACTATTTCCCTGTAGAAAGTAATGTGCCAGCTCACTCTTTGCTGTTCTCTGCCTCTTAATGATCAATTATTTTTAATTGGAACCTCTTGCATTGTTCCCAATCTTTAGAGGTCCCCATCAAGATCAGGGCTCCAACAAGATGGGAACAGTACCAACACATATGTGGGGACAATAGGGACTTTTTTTGTCCCAAAGAGCATGATCCTATTTAGAGAAGGGCAGAAAAAGAAATGCAGGTAAGAATGATTGGAAGAATTTGAAGACCATGGGCAAATTTGGGAAAAGTATGACTGTCTCCGGACTTCTAGTCTGGTGCCCTGTCTCCTGGCACACACTGCTTCTCTTTTACCTTTTAATAAAAGTGGCATTGTATGCGCAGAGTTGCATTTCAGGATAAATAAAATAGGCTGGTACTGCTACAAAGAACGTTATGAGCTAAATAAGATGCAGCCTGGGATGATGCTGAAAGGTGGATATTGTGAAAATAACAGTTCTCATGACACAGTTTTCCATCTGCTTGATTTTATGTACATTACTTGTTATTACATCTTTAATGTCTGTTTTCAAGTAATGTATTACATCTGAGTGCTATAGTGAAATGCTGACCAAAGGACGCTTCGTTAACAAAGGTTTAATGAAAATTGATAGCAAAATGGAAGAGTCATTTAAGTGAAATTGCTGGGTTTCTTTAAATTGTTTTCTGAGAAACATTTGTTTTCAGTTCTCATATTGAGAGGTTTTGATAAAGATTTGATTCAGAATTCAGTGCGGGAAGATCTTTGCTTGAGGAAAATGAAGGACATGGAATTCAAGCATTAACTTTGTTTATGTTGACTTTATTAATTGAAGTGGCAAAACTCTTAAGAACTCTCAAAGGCAGAAAAGTAGATCCCTGTCTGTGGGCAATGATACAAATTTGTGTGCCTTCATAACTGCAAAACCATCCACAGATTAATTAGTCTTTGCAGATCAGGGATTTCCTACCAGAATAGACATTTGGTGGCTCAAAGTAACTGTAAAGCACAGACTTTTAAATCTTACAGCACTCAAATGCAGGACTTCAGTTTAGCCTACCATAAAAGCAGAAAGCTGCCGTGAGGTCTGTTCTGCGCTCTGGGAATGCAGCCCGCCTCCTGCCCCTGTCAGAGGAGCAGTGCGGTTCAGGCACAGGCACTCTTCAGTCCCCTGGCGCACGGTGCGGCTCGGTCTGGGCTGCCCGCGGTCGCTCTGAGCTGCTTCAGAGAGGTCAGATCTTTGCCTTCGTCTACTTTGTGCCGGAATTCTTTAGCCGTCGTGAGAGTTGTTTCTGCAAATCCAATAGCTGATTTATTATCTTCAGAGAGCAGAATGCGTAAAGAAAAACAGTGAGAGTAAATCCTCTCTCTAGAAGGGCTTTCTATCCACTCACATAATCCCGCTTGGTTCCAGCCTGGTATGCATAGCTGTGGAAGGGTGTCAAATGACATACTGGCTGCTGGCCCTAATGGAATGCTTCTTTGCACATCTCATAAAGTAAGGGCAGGAAATGCTGCCCGAGACTTATACATTTTGCCGTTAATTAAAAAATAAAATTAAAAATCTGAGAAGCAAAAGCATTACAAATAAGAAATACTCTTTTCATCATGGATTAGATAAAAAAGATTCCATCTTTACATTTTAGTTTTTTTACCCTTTCTAAAGACTGACTTGCTTTAGATAATCAAAGCTGGCTTTGAACTAACACACAGAAAAAAAATCTTTTTTTTTTTTTTTCTTTAAAAAAAGGCCCTATAGATATATATACATATCACAGCCTTTCATTCCTTTTATAGACAGTTCATTTTCTGGGAGAATGTGAAAGTTCTGAGCAATCCTGAGCACCACACAGGCACCACAACAAACACAGGGAATGAGGACCAGCCACACTACTGCAATTAACACCAGTGTTTAATTAGCAGACAGCTGCATTGGGCAAGGGCCTTTTGATTTTCTCTCTTCACTGGGCTTTTGATGAGAGATTTACCTACAGTTGTAACTTCTCGTTGTTACACTCATATGCACTATGCTAGATGTGCACAGACACACATACACACACCCCGCTGGAAAAGCTGCGGAAGGAAGCCATGTCAGGCAAGTGATCTGATTTGCGCTTTAGGTGAATGTTTTTGGAAGTAGTTCCCTTTGACTGTCTTCCATGAAAAATCTGTAAGTTACATTTTTGTTTGTTGTGGAGGGTAAGCTATAAATTAGTGTACACTTTGGTGCTTTTAGGAATCCTTTTTTGATTTGTTGGCTTACTTTATTTAGCAACAAAAACCTGATGTGTGATGAAGGTGAATGGGTGCAGAAGTCTGCCCTGGGAAAGGCTGGCATCAGGGCAAGACACAAACATTTACCCAGTCAGCTTAGACACTTCTGTATTTCATTGGTGAAAGAAGCGTAATAGCCTCATGCTGTTCCCTGTTGTTAAGGCAGGAAAATGTCCAAGCATCCAACTAATCCTTCTCTTTGGCCATCATTAGTAAGGAGAAAGATGTTGTTTGAAGTCATGGTAGCAGAAAGAAACTGCTGAGGAACTAAGAAATGAAATGAAAACATGGCAGGGAAGGTGAATTTCCACTGCCATGGCCTTGGATGAAACCTTGGTCAACTCTGCTTCAGGCCTACTACTAAGATTTAGATTCCACTTGCAGCAAGCTGAAGTGAACAGTATTTATTTAAAGAGGGACAGTAGAGTTGTCATTGAGCCTGCTGATAAAATATAGCAAATGGGAGCCTGGGGAGTACTGGAAGATTTGAAGACCCTGTAATACCAGCACAGGCCCAAACCTTATCTCTGCTATGCCTAAGCAACACTGTAACACAAGTCCATTTTGGTTGACATGCATACCCAGTTTAGTGTAATTTTTTATTTACCTAGTTTGCCTGTTTATACCCTCTCAACACTTTATATTTGAACCAGGCTAGGTAATACTCCTGTGACCAGTTTTAGATAAGATACTGGGAAACATACAAATAATTTATTCTAGCTAGTGGTCTTAATTTGGCATTCTCTAAAGCAGAATCTACTTGGAAAATATTGGACTGTGGGACAAAGGCCTGACAGAGGTATTTTATATAAATTCCATCATAAATTGTATTTAGTTTCCTCTGATTTTGAGAGTATTGATTCTCACATCATCCCTATAATATATAGAAGTGTCACTGCACCAATTTTATAGACAAGGAATTAGAGACACAGCAAGATTTTCCTAGGTGTGCACCTGGGAATTTAAATGTTTACAAAAAGTGCTTTCCATGTAATCTGCCTCCATTTTTACCTGCCCATTTCCATGTAACTTGCCTCCATTTTTAGCTGCTGGAAGACTGGCTGTATGTGATCTGGTCACCATCTGTGATTGTGCAGGTAATCAGGCACTTGTCTTTCAAATCTTGGATTAGTGCCTTCTTGCTAGAACACCTTTTTGTGTCAGTCTGGGCCAGATAACATGTTTTTCTTCTACTGCAGCTCCTGGCAGAATTCCCTATTCACCACAAGCTTTTTCGAGTCCTCAGAATGTTAGCCTGAGGAAAAGGTCAGCATAGTGGGAATAATCTATCTCCTTGCTTGCCCTGAGAATGACTTTGCCTTCCTGCAGATTGGTTTGAGAACAATGCTAGAATTGCAGTACCTTCAGTAAAGCTCAAAGTAGGGGAAAAATGGGCCTCTTTTTTTCTTCTTTCTAGGTGTCACCCTGGCCTTTGAGATTGAAGTTTTAACGGTAAGGTTATGGCTACCCTGGTAGCCACATGACTGATTCCCAAGATCTGTGCAGCCGAAGTCTACTCACATAAGCTACTTCTCTAGGCAGCAGACTTGGATTTTCTATGTGTATTCTTAAGGGTAACATGCTTAAGAGAAGGGTTGCCTCTTACCAAGCCAAGTTGTGATACAGCTGGGGCAGGCAAAATGAACAAGCTGCAATCAGGATTTCTTGGCTAATATGGATTAGTGATCTCTTCCGATTTACAGTTGTTATTTAAAAATGCGCTCTAGGCCCTGCTTATTCCTGCTTTTTATCCATATTCTCGTTTATCCCAGTCCCATAGTTTCCTGGAGTAGATAGGCTGGCTGTACAAAGAGAAGCAGGTGATACAGAGGAGTAAGTGCTCATGACCCTGTTTGGGGCTGTCCTGGCATCATTCAGTCGAATTCCATCTGGCTGCAGCTGTGGTAACATTGTGCTTGAGCCTGGTGTTTACCTGAATTAGGAGAAAGTGCTGTCTGTGCCTTACTTCCAGTGCTCTGGTTTTGAGACAAGCAGTGCCCAGCCACCTGAACCAGGCAGTCTTGGACCTTGGGTTTAAACAGCATCAAAACCCTCCCTTGAACCTCCCTCCTCTGACTGCAGCACAAACTGGTTGTCTGAGAAGTGTTAAACTCTGAGGTACATACTTTAGTTTTACAGTCTGGGCATCATTTTAGTCAAAATGTGATGATTCTAAGTGGGGCATTTGGGAATTTGCCATGACTGTATTTATTCCCCCAAGCCTATATTATTTGTGCAGTGTTGTATCTGCCAAAACCACACACATGTTGGCATGAAACAATTATCCGGCTTTATATAGGGCAGGCTTGGCAATAGTCTTCTTCAATGAACAATTAGAGTGCTGAAGATTCAGTGTCATCTTTTCCTTTCCAAGCAAGAGGCTAAATTTCTTTCAGTTGGACGCATGGTTTTAAAATTAAAAAGAGTGGAAGGCATATATGAAGTGCAGGGAGTATATGAAGTACCTGTAAAGTCTGGAAGGAAATGAGAGTGAGATGAAGAAAAAAAGAGACTATTTGAAATGCAAGCTGGTAATTTGGCTTCTAAACCCATGTGAAATTATAAGTAATGTTTAGTGTTGCCAGTTGGTGAATAGAGATGTGTGGTTTTTACTTGCATGCAAAGCTATTGGTTGCGGGTGAAGTACTTAGACAAGAACATTCAATCGTCAGTGTGGGTATTCCACTAAAAATAAACCCAAACAAACACTGACATATTATAAAAGCACTTTTTTTCTGAGGAGATAAACATTTAGTTGCTGCTGCTATTCATGAACTCTAGAACTGTTGAAGCCTCCTCTTTAACCTGCCTGAAACAATAATCGTTCATTTTAGAAAGTTGCACAAATGTCTTTGAAACTGAAGAACCCATGTTTCTATAGTTTTCATGAAAATTATAGTATATGGTGTACAATTACAGGGATATGGATCAATGATAACTATTACTTGCTAAGTTCTTGTGACAAGACAAGAGCCAAAGGTAAAGGTGAGGCAAATTTCTTAAACTTAAAAAAATTAAAGGAGGCTTAAACATTAGTCAGAGAAAAATGTTTTTCAGTGATTATCAAAGGTTAGTAAAGCTTATTTTTCCACCTTTTTTCCAGAGGGCTTCACAAAGTGATTTTTGGAATTGTACTCCATTGTGAAAGTAACTGCTTCTTTCTTATCAAAACGGTGATAGACATTTTTATTCCAGAAGGCCAGACACTATCACTACTTGAAATTCTCTGAATTGTTTCCACTGTGAGCAAATTCAGTCTTGATGTGAGTCACATCAGCTTCTACTTTACATCAGCATCAAATTTCACCTACAATTTTAAATTTTAAAAGTTATCTTAAATCTCAGGATTTGGATAGTTTTTTGTAAGTGGCTTTAAATCCAGAAGTAACTAATAGGAAATACTGAAATAAAAACATTCAGCTTTAGTGGTTTCTGGTGGAAATACAGACCTTTTTTTTTTCAGATATAAATGTCTCATGATCTAAAAAAAGTCTATATAGGGTTTTTCCACGTATGGCAAAAAAAAAAATAGCGATCACATGTGGTGGCGAGTGGAGAGCCTTGGGACAGGCCCCCTGCAGGGATCGCAGGCGTAGCTGTCCGTGCTGGATTAAGGATTGATTGCATGTTTAGCGACGCAGCTGTGGCTGCACAGCACAGGGGTGTCAGTCACAGCACTGCTCCCGGCGGCTGCCAGTCCTTCACAGCGCAAGCTGTTCCAGCCGTTCCATCGCTCTGGCCGGCACTGATGGATTAATGGGAGGAAATGTTTATAGAAAGGTTCAGGTTTCCTGAGTGAGTGGAATGAAACCCCCCTCAGCAATGATCAGCAAGCTCATGTCATGGAGCAGTTTGAAGCAGCCTCACTGGCAGGAAAGCAAAGGTCTTTTCAAAAAGGAAACTTGACAAGTGAGCAATTCTGGGGAGAAGCAAGAAGTGTTTTCAAATAAAAGATGTGACTCTTCCAGAGAGGCAGCATGAATGGGGCTAGAGCTTAAAAGAACTTTTAAATCAGTAGTTCATACACTGTGAAAGTAAAAGGTTAAGTTTGAGAGCACAGTGTCCAAATAAAATAGCGCTCTCAAAGTGGAACTGTTACGCACTATGCTTAGTAAATGAAAAGATGTTGCAGTGCAACCACAGATACTATGATGGCATCTAGCTAAGGTATCTTAGATCTATCTCTGTTCTGTAACTTAAATTTTAGTATTGGCATAATTGAAGGTACAGGAAGTGTGATGAATACAGACAGTAGGCTGAAATCCTTGTGAAAGAATTGATGTAAAGTATCATCATTTCACAGGTGTACAATTCTGTTTGTTGGGGCACTTTCCATGACTGTAGCAACACAGTTTGAGATCCAAACATTCATTTCAGTTTAAATAAAATAGACCATTCCACTGAAGCTTTCAGATATCTGTGAAAAGAAACAATGTAGGCTTCAGGCTAGCTATTAAAGTAAAATTCATTTGAAAAACACTGCAGAGAGCAAAAGTGCTATGGGAAAAAAAACACCAGTTCATGATACTGCCTGTTGAAAGCCATTAAAAAGGACTTAGTCCTTAGTGTTTCCCCATTACACTCCACCCGTCAAAGTGAGGACTTAATTTACAGCACTCATAGCACCCTCCAGTTCTCAATCTTAAAGTCTCTTTTGGAATGGGAAGAGAGCATTATCCTTAGTTTCTAGATAAGGGAACTGGTTTATCAGCTTGCCCTCAGCAAGAAGCAGAGACTGGAAGAAAACTTGGCTAGGATGCAAGTACCTCAAGTGAGGGCAGACATTTGAAACCGGCTGTCTCAAAATGTGCTCTCCTGTTGTGAGGGTCGGGTAATCAGAATGACCAGTTTCAAGCCACAGCTGAGTTTCCAGTCTGCATTCACCAAAAGGTCTCTTGCATTATCCATAACAAAGTGGGGGAGAAGACAACACTTTTCAGAGCTTCCCCCACTCTAAAACCTTCAAAATATTCAAAGATGGAAAGAACATAAGAGCCCTTGTATTAAAAATTATTTATTTAGTGATCTGTACATGGGGTGAAGCAGGGCCTCATACAGACCTTCAAAAAAGTAAAAACATAAATACATATTTTCTTACAAAAATGAGATTTACAAAATATACATACTGCACTTGTCTGACACGCTTGGTTTTTTTTCTTCCTCGTGCACATTATAAAAGACAAACCAAACCCTGCGAGTCTGACATCAGATCTACTGAAGGATTTGGCTGATGGGCCCATTCCTCATGCTCAGACTACTGGTACACCCTCAGAGAGCAGCAGTCTGCCCCCTCACCCTGAACAGGTTTTTTCTTCTTAAAGTTTCATTCTAGACACTTCCCCCCCAAAAACATGAAGAGCAGCTATAGGGCGGAGACTTTCTAAAAATCCAGAATGTCCTATTTTGTCCTTAGGCAAGAATATACACACACACATATAAAAACAACCCTTCAGTGAATATAAAGGTAAAGTAGTATGCAAAAAATAAAATATGAACAAGTCAACATAAAAATTTTCAGAATAGAAAAATCTGTCACATTTCAAAAAGAAAACGATGCATTTGATGAAAAATTTTTTGAATGCTTTTCCTTCCAAGACGTGATCATTGGAAACTTAACCAGATGTATTTTAGCCAAAATGAGAAGGTTCCTCACTTGCAGTAACTACTTGATTTTAAACCCCAACCCCAGCCCCCCCACCTGCACCAAGAATCATTGCCATGCAGCTCAGGGAACCTGAGCAGCAGGCAAAGGGTCCATCGTGAGCCAAAACGATTCCTCCTGTCCCCAGAATCCGGCTGTGACTTTTTCTGCAGTGAGCTCACTGCAAACCACGAGAGAAAACAGGTTTATGGGAAGGAAATAAAAAAAATCCTATCTTTATGTTACATACTTTAATGGCTCTTGTTTTAGCAGGTACTCTCGGGTAAGCTCTTCTTGCCCTCTAAATCTTGCATTTCCTTCAGCTTAGAAAAGTGGCCCACATTGAACGGTAGGAAAACATCCTGCCTCCTCCTTTTTTCATAAAAGGAATGTTTATTTCTGCGAGATCCTCACATCCAAGGGTGAACCTCAACGACTTCTTTTTGTTAGTTTGCCCATAAAAACCGATCCCATGCTTATGCCTTTCTACGTAGAAAACACTTTTGTTTCCCCCTTTGTCTCCTAGAACAAAGGCAAGGGGGAAAAGCCTTCTGCTGAAAAGCAACAAGTCATTTCTTTTCAGGGTGTGGAATAGCAACCCCCTCCTCCCCACAGCAGCAAGAACAGATTGAGGGCCAAATTTTTACTTTCGAACAATTACAACAGGTATCACTGAGGTAAAAAGGAACTTGTGAGCTGACAGAACAGAGGCATCTCCCTAGCACACAATCGGGCTGCAGCTGGCTGTGCAGTACTCACGTGATGGCTCCGCCGAGCTGGAGGGAGCAGGCAAGCGAGCTCGGGCTCGGGAGTTACCCTGCCCACGCTGCAGTTTGGCCCCGGCAATTCAGAGAGCATTTGGCTACTTCTCGGCAGGGGTGGCTCAACAGATCTGGCTTCCCCTCCCTCTTGTCCAAAGCAAGGCAGGATGATTTTAGTCGGGTTGGAGTTCCTTTTTCTAGACAGGAGTAGCAGGAGAGAAGTAAGGAGACTTCTGGGTGAAGGACTCTTCTATCCCAGCAGTGGCCTCTTTTACTGTCCTCTCCCACTTAGCAGGCCATAAGCCCCACTGGACATAGTTTGACTGATCCTTTATGCATTTTCTTTTTTTTTTCAAACCTTCTATGAGGAAGAAAAAGTTTGGAAAAGCCTCCCTTCCTCCCTCTTCAGGGAACCATTGCCCTACTCCTATGCTGAGTATCCATCTCCTGTGCCTTCTCTGTGTGAATGCATGTGTGAGTGTGTGTGTGCCAGATGGGACAGGGGGGTCTCATACTGCCGTCTCG
Organism: Sitta carolinensis; assembly: GCA_032173965.1. Taxonomy (NCBI): domain Eukaryota; kingdom Metazoa; phylum Chordata; class Aves; order Passeriformes; family Sittidae; genus Sitta; species Sitta carolinensis. The sequence goes on from CM063288.1 coordinate 26,819,113, forward strand.
CCTTTGCTGCCAGTACTCAGTCTGTGGTAGAAGCGTCGCCAGGACTGCAGGGTTTTGCCAGACCAAATCCAGAAGCCAGTCGTGATCCCAACGATCATGGTCATGAGGTACTTGATCATGAAGACAGTGAAGTCTGGGCTCATAGGGGGAAAGTGATTGGGACAGGGCACAGCATACGTTTTGCAGGTCTGGAGGAGCCACGTCTTCTCCCAGGTGCCACGGAAGGCCTGCTCATAGAAGTAACATGCCAGGACGATGGTGGCAGGCACCGTGTAGAGGACACTGAAGACACCGATGCGCACCATCAGCTTCTCCAGTTTCTCCGTCTTGGTGCCATCGTGCTTCATGATGGTGCGGATGCGAAACAAGGACACAAAGCCAGCCAGCAAGAAGGAAGTGCCAATGAAGAGATAGACAAACAAGGGCGCCAGCACAAAGCCTCTCAGCGAGTCCACACTGTAGATACCTACATAACACACCCCACTGAGTACATCCCCATCCACCTGTCCCATGGCCAAGATGGTGATGGTTTTGACAGCGGGCACAGCCCAGGCAGCCAGATGAAAATACTGGGAGTTGGCCTCAATGGCCTCATGGCCCCACTTCATGCCAGCAGCCAGGAACCAGGTGAGGGATAGGATGACCCACCAGATGGAGCTGGCCATGCCAAAGAAATAAAGGATCATGAAGAGGATGGTGCAGCCTTCTTTCTTGGTGCCTTGGGCCACAGTGCGGTAGCCATCCTCAGAGAAGCGCTCTAGACACACCACCCGCTCTTCTAGCAAGAAGCCTGCTGCGTAGGCCACTGCCACCATGAAGTAGCAGCCCGAGAGGAAGATGATGGGCCTCTCCGGGTAGCTGAAACGACGCATGTCTACCAGGTAGGTGAGCACGGTGAAGAGGGTGGAGGCGCAGCAAAGCACGGACCACACGCCCACCCACAGCCGGGCAAATCGCACCTCTGCCTCCTTGAAGTACATGAGCCCATTGGGCCGGGCTGGCTCACAGGGGGCTCCACAGTCCCGCTCCCCCAGGAACCGGTAGCCCAAGTAAGAGGGTACTTTGAGCTGCCGGGGGCAGGAGAAGGAGAAGCCAGAGGGAGGCTGTGGTGGGGTAAGAAAGTCAGGGAGGTAGCCAGCAGTGGGGTGGGCAGTGACCCCCCGACCCGCCGCACCACCAGGTCCTGGTGGAGCATCCGACGTGTTCTGCCCCACGCAGATCTCACCCGCACCGTGAACAGGGAAGTTCTCGCAGCGGAGCCGCTCTGGCCACTGGAAGCCGAACTTGTTCATGAGGGCCTCGCAGCCCTGACGGGCCCGCTCGCAGAGGGAGCGGCAGGGTGGGATGGCCTGCTCCAGCACGGTGCACACCGGCGCGTACATGGAGCAGAGGAAGAACTTCAGCTCGGGCGAGCACTGCACCTTGACCAGCGGGTAGAACTGGTGTACTTCCAGCCCGGCGTCCTCCTGGTTGGTGTGGCCCAGCAGGTTGGGCAGGATGGTCTGGTTGTAGGCTATATCCGTGCAGAGCGGGATGGAGATGGGCTGGCAGAAACCGTGGTCCGGCACGGAGATGCCCTTCTCGCCGTGGTACTGCTGTGCCGTGGCACCCGCGGGGGTCCCTAGCAGGGCGGCCAGCAGCGCGGCCAGCCCCAGCAAGGGGCAACCGGCGGCGGCCGCTCCGCCGCATTCTCCTCCAGCCCGCATCTCCGGGGCGGCCGGGGGCCCGGGGAGCCTCGGGGAGTCTTTCAGAGCCGGCTGGCGCGACGCCCCAGGGGCATCAGCGACCAGAGGGCTGCGGCGGGGCTCCTTCGGTGGGGCAGGAGCGCGGCGACGGGAGGAACGGGCTTCGCGCCGGACCTCCACGACTTTCTTCCACGGCTCCAACGCGGCGGAGCTCATAGAGAGTGGCGGCGCTTCTCTCGGCGAAAGTTTCCGGAGCTGCTCTCCCCGGAGAAGGCAGCGGCGGCGGCGAAACAGGAGATGCGCGCGTAGCCCGGCGACGGCTCCGGCCAGCTCCGCGCAGGGTCCCGCGGCGGCGAGGCGGAGGCGCTGCTCCCTGCACGGCCCCGGGGATTTAGGTTACGGCTAAACGGATTATTACCGCGCCGGGCTGACCCGTGTATTTTACTTCGGGGCTTAAATAACTTTCAAAATCCAATTACTGCGCGATCCAGCTTGGCTGGGCTCCGCTCCCGACGGACACCGCTGCGGGCTGTGCGTTCGGGGTAGCCGAGCGCCTCCCGCCTCGGCTCGCTCCGCTCCGCCCGCGGCCCCACCGACACCGCCCGCTCCGCGGCTCCCGGCCCGCGGCCGCGCCGGCACACAAAAAAGGCGCAGCTCCGCGCGGGCCCCGCCCCCGCCGCCGGCCCCATTCACAAACCGCGCCGGGGCGGGGCCTCGCCGCGCCCGCCCGCCAATCCGTGCGCGGGGGCGGGGCCGCGTTGGGGGAGGGGAGGGGGCGGAGCTCGCGCCAAGGGGAAAAAAGTTGGGAACAACTTTTTCCCATCCCCGCCGGGGCGGGCCGGGAGGAGCCGCCCGCGGCCCCCACCCCCCGCTCTGCCCGGCACAGCCGGGAAGGCGCGGGGGGCGGGGGGGGGGGGGGGGCAGGCAGCTCGCTCAGGGTGGCCCGAGCAAACTAAAATTAACTGACTGCTTTCTGAGCAGGCTTTGAAAATGCGAACAGCTGCCTGTGCCCGGAGTTATTAAAAAGGGAGTAGGAAAAAAAAAAAAATAGAGTAAGGAAAAAACCCTCAAAGCCAGCGCCCGGGTAAATTTGCAGAATGATCATGTTGCGTAGTTGGGATGTTCGTGTCTGTGCGCCATCGCCTCCCCAGCGTAGGGGGTTTGATTTGTTATCGCAGCATGACCGTTGCTTTTTGCTGGCAGAGTAAACGCTTTATTCATGCGGATCTAAGCCCTAGCTGGGGGAAGGCAGCTTTTTTGAAACGTCCAGTGTTACCTTAGCAAAGAGGAGAACTTATAAATCCCCATTTACACTGCTTCGATTTCTTAAGAGAGTCAATTAAACAGTGAAAAAACAGGGGTTCGTCTGTGAAAGCACCCTGCCTGCAGGAGAGAAAATGGCATAGGTGGGGAGAGTCCTGTTCCTGGCCTGCTAGGCCGAGCAGATCTAGAGCTAGACACCAGCATACATTTGCTAAGGAGAGGAGTGTGGGGTTTGCAGCACAGCCGTGTTTTGAGGTGCACTGCCCAAGGACAGGGAACTGTGACCATCCGGCCACTGTGCAGGCAGAGCGTATCTTCGGCAGCACAGAAGGGGTGTGCTTGACAAAAACTCTGCAACAAGGCCCGCTTCTGCTTCACTGGCCCTTGAGAGTTTGTGCTCACAGACAGGCTCCAGCCAAGTATTACTCAACTTACCCCATCCTTCCCTTTGAGGACAGAGGTCCCCCTGAACTGCAGTACTCAAATTCTTACTTTTATCCCTTTGCTCAGGATTGTGCTTCTGTTAGCAGCTAAGCAAAGATGCCAATCCCTACCATCCTCCGGGGCAGTTAAAGAGAGCAGGGTTTGTCTCAGGGAGACCCAACAACAATTGCTGGACAAATGTTTTCCATATCCTCTACTGCTCATGAACAATGTGTCCTCATGTCAATAAGACCGTAGTGCTGCAGCTTTTGTTACATTTAAGAGAAGCTGACAGTTATAAACAGGCTTGCTAAAATAAATTTACTCCTCTTAACGGAGATGTTTTTAAAAATAATACTGTGCATATAAAAAAACACATATGGGAAGGACTAGCTAGTCATGGCTGCAACAGTTCCTTCTTGAAAAGAAATCTTTTTTCTACTTCCTCAGTTATAGCTGTTTGAGAGTGCCTTAGAGGAATTTTGCTTTTTCATTTTTTAAGGCTTTTTATCTAAATTCCTTACTTTTCTACACCTAATGACTACTAAGTTTTTTGTGATACTCTCCACATAAATAACCACCCATGGGACAAATTTTCATGAGTTTGTCTACTCTGTTGTTTGGGTTTTGGCCACTAGTAGCTTTCAATAAAATTATTCTTTCCACAGTTTTGTTTGGGTTATTTTTTTTTTTGGTTGGTTGGGGTTTTTTGTTTTGGTTTGGTTTTGTGTGTGTGTTTGTTTGTTTTGGTGGTTTTGTTTTTGTTGTTTTTTTTCTTTTTTTGGGGGGGTTGGTTGGTTTTATTTGGTTTGTTGGGGTTTGTTTTTGGGTTTTTTTGGGGGGAGTTGGTTTCCTCCTTCCCCCTTCTACCTCCCCAGTCTGTAAAAATCACTTTAAAGTCTCTCTTTTCTGCTTTGGCTTATATGACTGTCTTCATCTGCGAAACAGTTTGTGATACTCACTGTGAAAAACATTGGATGATATGAGATGTTTCACTGGCAGACAATGACAATGCAGAGAAGGTAAAGCAGCCTCAAACTTTCTGTCTCATGGATTGCTCATTATGATTTCTGTATGTAAAGAAACAAGTTCAGAGCTAGTAAAATTTTATTGCAAGAAACTCCCTCTCAGCAATGGGGAGACAGTGACAGGAACTATTCAGAGTAAGGCTGGTCAAATCAAATGGCAAGGCTTTAACTGGACATTTATTTACAGGACAGGGCAAATGGCATCAGTGGCTTCCCTAGTTTTCTACTGGTCCCATTTCTTAGAGCCATTCATCCAAACCATGGAATGAACTAAAAGATAGCTGGAATCTGATACATGCTGTAAAAGCATCCTTTACACTTACAAATACAATGTAGAATGAAAGTGAAGCAAAAGGAGGAAAAAAAAGTGAAAATGTAGGCAAAAAGGAAGAACGATTATGTCCTAGATTATTTCTTAGGGAAAGAAGAGAGTAAATTTATCACATGGAATGATGCTGCTAGGTCATCCCAGATGGCAGGAATGTGCAACAGGATTTACTAAGATGGATGAAAGAAGTCTCTTGGGTATGTTACCAAATTCCAAGATCTTTTTTCTTTTTAGGCCTACAGGGAGATGGGAAACAATCACTAAGAGAGGCAATGGCATTTGCCTCAAAATGGCACACTGTGGTCTAAGAAAATCCTAGACTCCTAAGTCAGTTTAAGACATCCTGACAGCTTTCAGGGGACAATAAAGAGAAGGAAAAGAAAAGAAAACATAAGAAAAGAAGAAAAAAAAAAAACCAGTAAGCAGCAAAATTCATTATTCTGGAACACGGGTTAGTCCAAAGAATACAGAACCTCTGTAAGTACCATCAGCTACAGTTCAAACAGCAGCCTGCAAAATTACTTAAATTTCCTCACAACAGGAGGGATCCTCATCAGCACACAAGCACAGCAGCCAGGTTATCAGTCACCCAGAAAAAAGGTGCTGCACAAGACTTTGCAGCATCTGACAAGTTGTCTATTGCAACCACAAAGCAGTTCAAAAGGTTTTCTCTAAAAATCTCCTAACTGCTAATGTTCTAAGTACACTGCATGGTCTGCCAGCAGTAAACCTTCATAAGCAAAGTCCTGGCAAGTCCCAGATTCCAGAAAAATTTACAAAAAAAGTCTCCAGTGATGATACCAGCTCTGAAGCTGTCTGACTAGACTACTGTTCACAGGGAGGAATTGTTAGGAACAAACAATTATCTGTCTTTTTACTCATTTTAAAATTAAACCAGCTCAACTTCCAAGCTAAGTTAAAGTGAGGAGTGGCATCCCTACATGATATCTTTTCCTGCTGTTTTAAAGCCTCCTTAGGTGGTGCCAATATAATTTTCCTTGTTTCCCATCCCATCTGATAGAAAACTCTTCCCATGGGGGGGAGGGAAATCAAAACAAAGCGCCCCCTCCCTGCCCCACCATTTATTTTGAGTGCCTGAGGGAGAACATTTTCAGATTACCTATTGCAAGGCTTTCAGTGCTTCTTGCCCTCAGAAGAACAAAGGCCATTGCTTCCCCCTTGTCCTTTCCACCCACAGAAACTTGCTGGACTGCACCTCACTTGACATCCTGCTAACCAGCACTGCCAAAGTCCCGGTGCCACCGCCTGAGCTGTGAGATTTTCCCAGCTACTTTTAATAAGTAACTTTTATGACACTTTTAACCTCGACATTTTGAAGCATGCTTACATACAGCCTTACATGATCAGACAGGCTATTCAGCTAAGAACATCAAAATTTGCACTCCCTAAAGCTTAGTGGAGAAATGCTTGGAGCCTGGGGGAAAATAATGCGTTTGCCTATTTTACATAATTATTTGCATAATTAGAAATAAAATAAGTTCACAGTATTATATCTGCTTGCATTTCTATCAATCTGATAGATTATTCTAAATTACATCTTGTTGGAGCTCATCAAAGAAATCCGTTCTTTCTGTAGTGAAGCAGGAGGGCCTCATATTTCATTGGCAGGGAGTGGGAAAAGCAAACCTCTGCCCCCCACCTTGGAACCCTTAATTTGAAATTAGATGGAAGACATAAGAATCTGACTGAAAAGAGTGTATGGGGAGGAAACAGGTGACAGAAGGAAGGGAATGCTGCAGGAGGGGATGTGGCTTCCCACAGAGAGAAAGGTAAAAGCCCTTTGCATTACGGATTAATAAGATAATTATTAGTTTATGAAGTAGAATCTCAAAGGATACAGGGAAGTAGCACTGCCTTCCACATTTGTGGTCAAACTGGGGGAAACTTTGGAAAGCATTCACAAGGATGAGCTAGCAGCCTGATGATTGCCTTTATCTCTAAGATCCGTGAATAAGAAAACAAAACCTGAAGTTGATCTGCTCATCCCCCCACTCAGCAGTTCATTGTTGACATTAGTTACATTTTAACCCTTTCATGATACTTTGAAATTCCCTGTTTCTTTAAAGTGAATTTAATCTGCTTTTTCAGAGTTTTAAGGCTACAGAAGGCATTTGGTATAGAACACAGGAAATCCCTCCCTATGTCAGCTTCTTAGGCTAGGTGCCTTTTTAACAACACAAATTCTCTACTGGCAGCAGTATTACCATCTTGCAATGTGCAATATACTGTCACCATCATGTCTGGATGCAATATACTGCAAGATATAAGAAGAATCCAGAAAGAGTTGGAAAAGATGACATTTGTGTCTGCTGTCCTCTTTCCATCAGTGAGGAAGAGCCTGCTTTACAAAATCTGGATGTAGGAGAGGCACATTCAAACTTACTTTCCCATCCTTTAAATCTTAAAAGGTGTCTCTGACCTTGTATATTGGCTAGACACTTTCTAGACTGCTGTAGCTGATTTTGGCCAATTATGTATACACTGGGATATGTGATATATCAGCCTGGGCAGCACCAGGAGAACTGCTTGGAATGTACCTGCCCCAGGCTCCCTGGGCTGGCCACCTTCTCTTGGTTTCTGAAGGAGTCCCAGTCTCATGGATGTTCCAGCTTATTCTGAGCTTCTCCCAGTGTCTGTGGCAATGACTCACAGGTATGCAAAGATGTCTAGCAGAATCACTCCTTGCTTTATAATTCTAAAACTATTAGAGATCCAAGCAAAAATAAATATAGCCTTGCCTGCTTGCTCTCATAACCATGCAATGTTTTTTGGGAAGCTGACTCATGTCTTTATGGTGGCAGCTCCCCTTCCCAGAACTATATTCCCTCAGGTCTCTTGTCCATACCACGGATCCTTGACCTAGTCTGGACTATCTATCAGACATACCTTTTCCTCCAAAACCCAGTGATTTTGTTCCTTCTGTGTGATTCCCCCTTCAGTTTCTGAGGCCAAAGACAAATGCTAACACCTAATCTCTGTGTCCTTCCTGATGGAGCTGCACAATTATAAAACCCTGCAGAAAAGTCTGCAGAAAAACTAAAAAATACTGGTTCTCCTTCCTTGGGGCAGCCAATTCCATAGAGCTGTCTCATTTGTCAGCTGCCATTAAAGCAACCAGCCTCTTACCAGGGGACATTTCTGTGTGCAGCTCTACCAGTGTAAGGCTGTTACAACTGAGGTACATAAAACCTTAATGAAAACAGCCAAGTTTCTCAAATTTGTGCATAAATTTCCCAGCTCACTGCAGATGGTGCCACAATATTTTTGAACACTGAATTATGTTTTGCTTCTTGCCCCATGGCTCGTGTGAACTGGTTGCTCTGATCACTCTCCTGTTGATACCCTTTGGTTGTGAGGGGTGCTGCAATGGCCAAATGCATTGTGATATGTCTTTTGTCATTCATGCCCAACCCGGGTTTTGTTTTGTCTTTCTGTAGATTCATCTATTTGAGGTTATATTTTAAATATTCTTTAATGCACAAACTGAAGGCTTGCACTTGTCCTGTTTGAGTTTTCACTTGTTTCAATGGAAACAGCAGGGTACTCATCAAAGTCCCAATCTCTGTTTATGTAGGAAGCAGACCTGGATTTAGCCCAAAATAAGAGGTGGGAAAGACCCATTTTATCTTTAGGTCCTGCTATTACATATGATAGTGGTATAATTAGTCTAATTTTAAATGCCTGGAATAATGGCACTCTTGTCATCTCTCTTGGGATGTGGTTCTACCATCTAACAACCATACAGGCAGGAAGCCACTGCTTGATGTTCAAACAAATGGTTTATTTTTGCTTAGTTAAGACTCACTAAAGATGAGGGCAGCCTCCAGAAACATGTTTCTAAAGCTTAGAAAATAAGGGAAGAAGGGCTGTTATTCAATACAAAATCTGCCAGATGTCTAAAGAGGGTAAGGAATTCCTAAGCCTCTGTTTACAAAATCCTGTCTCCTCCCATGAATGCTTAAATTGCCAATCACTGCTACCATCCTGTGTTTAGGGTAAAATTTCCTTAATGACTCCACTTTCAAAATCGAAGTGGAAAAAGAAACAAACATTTAAATTAATTTCCCTCTTCAAAATGGGATTGCACAAATGAACCCCTGTTCTTTACAATTACACTTAAACTGTTACAAAGAATTATTTCTTCCTTTGGTCCCAGGCATGCTTGCAGACCCAGTTGCTGTGGTGGTTCTCTGCTTCCAGGACACTTGTAGGTTTGTGTAGGGCTGATGCCTGCTGCATCCCTGCAAACCCTAGTGATGGATGCTGCTGCTGCTGTGTTTTGAATTTCTCTTCCACAGGGGCCCCCAGGCTGCAGTAGTCGAACTGCATGTCAGTGTAGCAATGCTGTTTAAGGGCAAGGGGCAGATGGCTAACACCAATGCTTGCAGACAGCTCTCCTGAGAAACTGGGATCCTGGCGTTTGTGGACCAGCATCAAATGCTCTCCTTTACCTTTTTGTTTTTTTAGTCACTCGATTTCAAACTATGATTTCTACCTTGGTGTCAGCCTGCATTGATGGCAGTCTCTCAGACTTGGGACCGCTGCTATTGTGACTGGTACTAGAGATATTCAGCTGATTTCTTTCCATGGAGGAAGGGGAATCAGAAAGCAGTGCTTCAAATAAGTTCCCTCCTCATGGAATCTCTGCAGGGAATGAGGGCCCATTTTCTTAATTACATGTTCATTAGTATGTTTAGTGCTCTCCTCCCTCTCTTCCCCCCAGCCCTGCCACCTGGGAGTTCCTACTATGTTACTGGAAAGCCACAGAGGTTTATTTAAATACCACATAGTCAGATTGGAATGAAAAGCTATGAAGCTTCCCCTCTTTAATACTTTTTGAAATTATTTATGGGCTATGCTTCTTGCCTACGTAAAAGGTGCCTTCTGAGATTCCTGCAAGTCAATGCAGAAATAGCTGTTTGAATTGAGCAATAATTAGAAGCAGATGGAGCAAAGCAAAGCATCACAGAAATCCCATTCTGCTAAAGAAACACTGCTGTCTGAAATAGATTTCCGCTGCATGTAACATTTTCTCATATGGGCTAAAAAGAAATAACATCATATGTCTGGTTTGCACCTACCAAAGCTGGGAAATTCAAAGTAACATCTGCAATTCTGCTCTGAATTCAGTCTCAATCTGCATGCCGTTTATAACCCCTACATTTGCCTGTACCACAGTTACAATTTTTTTTCTTTGCTAGACCTTAGAACAATGGGCATTCAGTTACTCTTTGTGAATGTGTGTATATTTGTATTGGGTTTTTTCCTCAATCTTTGGTGGATTTTGGTGGTTGTTTTGTTGTTTGGGGGGTTTTGTTTTGTTCTATTTGTTTGTTTTAAATTATTTAAAATTCTAGGAAAATGTGACTTAAAACACATTACAGTATTTAGCAACCACAGACTCAGTCTGGGGAAGGTACACAGAGCTCTCAAAACCTAATTTGCTGCCAAATTCATATGTGCTTGATGTAGTGGATTGTTTCACTCCTGACTTCTAAAAATAACACATCCTGATCTCATTGCTCCCACAGATCATCCTCTTAAGTTCAGAGAAAACTGAAAACTTGCAGCATCTCAAAGACAGCTGTACAGCTCTCAAGCTCAAATTTTAACTCGTTTCTCATTTGCTTTCCTTACATGAGGGCAGCTGGATGCAGTTTGCTGAGGGGTTTTTTGTTGAACCGTGTTGTTGGGGTGAGCTGTTTTTCTTTCAATGATTATAACTTATTGACCTGATAGAAAGTCATAAAGCCATATTTTGGTCAGCTGCTACACGTGCCCAGTAAACCTGTGATTTTAATGGTGGACTTGTTCATAATTGCGTTGAAATTTTCAATAGGCAGGGACCCATACTACAAGGTAAGGGAGTCTTCATGAGCCATTTTAGAAAGCAACAGTTTTAAAACTACAAAGATATGCACTCACTATCTCTGAAAACATTCATATCATAGCACTCCAAAGTGTTCTAAGCTTGTGCTACCCAAGAGTGTTTACAAACAGGCTTGAGGGTTTCACCTGGAGCAGAAGCTATTCGTAGAAAAAAAAATTATATATATCTTGAAGGAAATCATAAAGGTTAGCAGGTCGCTGTTTCCTTTCTGATGTGAATGAGCAGGCGTGTGCTGGTCGCGACGAGGCGGTGGCGAGAGCCTGTCGGCAGTGCTGCTCCCGAGAGCCTGTCTGTCCCGCAGCGCTGCTCCCAGGACCGCACTCGGGCTGTTGGGCACGTCGGGCAGGGACTGGTCCCGCCCGTGGGGTGAGGAGCGAGCGTCGCGGCCAGACCTGTGCTGTGGGAAGTGATGCTGGGAACAGCAATAGGTGGCATCCCTCTTTTTGACCCTTCCTCCCATCTCCGTGCTGCTGTAGGTGCAGGATTTTGCCTGGGGTGTGAAAACTGAAATTCCAGCTGCTAATAGCTATTAAAGTGCAACTGCTGAAGCAGAAATGTTAATGCTGTTGTCTTTGCCAAACTCCTACTGGTTTATTTTCATAAAGGCTTGTGCTGGTGGAGGGGCGGGGAGGGGATAATGTAGGGAAACGAGGTCTAATATTAGAATAATTACTTTCAGGGCGAAGCAAAGAAGCCCTCTTGTAGCATCCTAAAAGCTGGCCAACATGATGTGTTGAGTGATGGTGAAGGAGTGCTAATCCTGGAAACTCTGTATGAACATTGATAGTATTTTTTTAAGGTTGCTGATCTGTGGGATTTGTGATGTGCTATAAATTGTTTTTACCTGAATTTGAATGAGACAGCATTACACCAGTGGCTTCTGGTGTGGGAGACAGTAGGCTTTTAAAATGCACCATTATCACTGTTATTATCCAAGTGCAGTGTAATCCGTGGTGCTTTCCTAGACACAACAGTACAGGCATTTTCTGCCCAGTGAGATTAATTCATGCAAGTTATAATAGAGAAGGATGATGATTCATGAAACAGGCAAGATGAAGTGGTGACTGTCCCCAGACATCCCCTGTCCTGTGCCAGAGATGGCTTCCTTCCGGGTGGAGACATCTGTGCTTAACTCAGAGCCATTGTAGGAATGCTGTTGCATCCGATCCTCACTGTATCAGAGCAGTTCAGATTTGGCCCAGGGTTATTCCCCTTCTTTGAACTGCAAGCTTAGGTGATTCCTGGAACCACATTACTTTTGGCCTAAAGATCCCTGCATGAGGGGCAGCCACTTGCAGGAGAGGAGCAGGGCAGGGCAAGGAAGTGGGAGCTGCTGCAGGCTTCTGATTTTCATCTGTTTTGTGACTCTCCCTGACAACAAGGGTCAGCTCTCTGCGAGTAAATTCTATAAGTGTTAGTCCCTAGATATTACACAGATATGGTGAGTTTGAGCTCTCCAAAGCAACCTGAGCAGCTGAATAATAGCTACACATCAGACCCCAAACTTGCTAAACAGTATTCCAGAGAAGTGCTCTGTTTTCCAAGAATGTCTAGGGTGGTTGTGCTTATGACATTAAAGATTTTAAAATTGGACTTTATTCAAAAGCATATCTTAAAACCAGTCAGGTTTTGTTGTTGTTTGTTCTTTTTAAGCTAGACCAACTCTCTCTTTAAGATTCTCTCAGATTCTGGGTGCTCATCACTCGGGCTGGGGGTGGCGAAGAAACCCAGGCCACTTCCAAGCTTCTTCAGAGGTGCTTACTCACTCCTGGGAAGCTGCAGCTGAAGCCAGGCAGCTGAGAGAGCCAGCACAAATGGTATTTTGCTAAATAATTCCCCAGGGTTTGAGGACTTGTTTTCTAACTGGGACAGCTAAAAAAATCCAAGAACTGGCATGGGGGTTGTATAAAAATTCACTAGTGCTTTTGTCCATCTCTAAAAGGACTCATTTAAAAATACATATTTTTCACTACATTTTTATCAAAATCACTTTTGAAAAGAATTGCTTGTTGAATGCCTGTGCAAGAAAATTCAGTTTACTGGTAGTATCTGAAGTCATCTGTTTTTCAAACATGATGAAAAAATTACAATTGGGATAGGAGCTCATGTGGAAGTATCATGGGAGAAAACTCAAAATGTTTCTGAAAAATAGTTGAAAATAGTCTGTATGTGACAGTCTCTTCCTGTTCACTAGCATACAGCTAAAAGAAAAATCAGGTCCATTTTCGATATAAAAATGCCCAAGCATTTGCCTCTATAAACAGAAACAAACCCAAAAGCTGGGTAAACCCAAATTGTATAGCCAAGGAACCCAAGCACCCCCTTGCCTAGAGGAGGAATTAGTGGCTTGCATAATCAAGCCTGGGGAGCTCATTTTGTCATGCTCAAAGGGCCGAAGTGGTGCAACAGTAGGGGTGGAGGGATCAGCAAGCACCAACAATGAATTCCCTTCATTTTTCCATTTTAAGGCCTGAGTAGATGAAATGGAAAGCTCTTCTTTTCTGCTCTTTCCCCCCACCTTCTTTTTTTTACGGGTAGATGAAAAGAATGAAGCAGTAAAGAAGCCAGGTTGACACCTGTATCCGTGACAGCTCAGGCAAGGAAAATAGTGGGAAAGGATCTGCTGGCAGCAATTTGAAACTGTCCCCTTCCTGACTTGGAGGCTTTGACTGATGGTGCAGCTTTGTGCAGCCATATGGTCGAACATCTTGAAGGGCTGGCAAAGAGATGCTGGTGCCAGCGCTAGGAAGGAGAACCAAGCCATTATTGGAAACCAGATCTCTGAAAGAGGAGACACTAATACAAAATTTTGTTTCATGCTTGACTGTTTTCTCTGTGCACGGGACCCAGCGTGGCACTGCAGGAAGGCAAGGCCTTGCCTGGCTGCCAGGCACAGCTGTGCTGAGCCAGGGTTAGAAGGAAAAGCTTCCTCAGTGCTTAGTGCACACCGTGGGCTCTTCAAAGTGCAGCATTTCCCTCTTTGCACACACTCATTCATGCCCTCCCTCTTTTTATTTATCCAAATTTGGCTTTGTTATAAGCTGTCACATAGATTCTCCCTATATTGCAGTACCAGGAAGATAAGGTTTGTTCTTCCCAGGCTGCACAGAGACCCCAGGAGAGCAGAGCTCCCTGATCAGGGCCCCTGGTGTCCATTAATGTAAAGCAGCACCAGGGCCAGCAAGATAAGAGTTGTAATGACCACCGTGGGTTCCTGCTTTCCTTCTTATTACTTGGTACATTACATTTGTTTCCAGCAGAGAAGAGTTTATGTGTGTGTGGCTGCATCGGTTGTGTTGGACTGAGCTCCCTACATGGTTATGTGGATGGACTCCAGGGACAGAGCTGCACTTCCCCTTAATAAGCTCCTCGCACCACATTAAAGATAAAAGGGGAAGGGAAATATTTATATTCTGACAAAGCAGCTCTTCCCTTCAGGCTCTTGTTTTATTTATTAGCTTGCTCTGTCCCTCTCTTGCATTTTTTTTCTCTGTTTCAGTGCCTGTGCTGTCTTTTTCTCCTTTATTCACTAATTTCATCCCTGGGAGACAGTGTTGGAGAAACTTAAGAGTCGCTGCCCAAGACATCAGATTCAAATTGTTCAATTCCCAGTTGATAACTACAACTCTCCCCGTCTTTGTTTTTTAACACAAAGTAATGATTTATGGTGCTTAAACAATTGAATACATTACATCTAGTTTACTCCAATTGCTTTAGATGGAACTGTAAAAATAGGGTGAGTTGGGTTTCTGATGGTTGTTGTTATTTGTTTGTTTTTTATACATTGCAACACAGATGCTGAATAGCCTCCCTTGTTTGTGTAGGCAGTAGAAACCACTATCATTCTTGTCTGGAGAAGCCCTTACTGAGGCATGACACAGCTACATGGAGACCTTTTTAACCTCATTCATCAAATGCTTCCTTTCCTCTGAGGCCTTATCCTGGGGGACCATTCATTTCCTTCAACTAATATGCCATACGAAAGGAATCTTGGGTAGATTCCTGAATCTCAGTCTAGCTCTGAATTTTTACAAAGGTTCAAGACAACCAAAATATGGTATTCTCGTCTTCTACTTCTTTTGCTCTTTCTCATACCTTACAGAAAATTATGATCTAACTTACAGTGTCAGGGGACACCAAAGTCCATGTTGTAATTATTTTCAGAGCTATATGTTTTGTGATACAGTCAATTAGGCCTCTGCTAAGAGTGAGGCAGCAAAACTAAAGACTTGGTGCCCATAAGCTTCATGTCTCTGACGTTGTTATGTTTCTGCCTGTTGTCATAGAACTGCAAAATATCTGCAAAACACAGCCTTTACACCACCAGATTAAGTGGTGTAAACTACAAACTGCCAGATGAATAAACTGTAGCTGGTTGGGGGAGCGAACTGCTTTTTTACCGTTCACAATGCTGCCCTCCTAAAAAGCACCACAGCTCTGTTACCAGACTGGTCAGGAAGGTAAAAGAATTTGTTAATTGATTTTTCTCCCTCCCATATCAATTAATGGAGCCAATCCAGTGAGATGTGTGCTCTTCTTTCTTAGTCAATTAATCCTTTTCCTTTATCTTCACAAATAATGGCAATAAAGCAATTAGCAAAGGATTTACAGGGTGTAGAGTAGCGAGAGATTCCTCTGGCCCCTCTGCAGCTCAAGCTGTTCAGCAGTGCTGCAATTCAGGCTCTCTCTAAAGGGATTTGTGTCCCCCACCCTCTGCGATGCGGCTTCTGGAAGCCCAGCCTCCTCAGGATGTGAAATCCTCAACTCGCCTTCCCCTCGGGGAGAATTAACAGCTTCGGTGCCAGTCACTGGGACAATGGCACCAGGCCTGAAAAGGGGCAGGCACCGGCTGCTGGTGGCACTACTGTCTCCATAGCCCCTGAGCCTGTGGCTCCCAGGGAAGGTGCAACGGGGCAGGGAGTGCTGAGCAACGCCATCCCCTCAATCCTGCTAGAACGGCAGACCCCGCACCCTCCCTCCCCTGTCCTGGCCCTGTCCCACCACTCCAGGCCATACACTGGCCCTGCCTCCCTGAAAGCTCTCAGTGAGTGGTTCAGCTCTCCCATCCAGTAGAAGAGAAACCTAGCTAAGCTGTACACCCTGCAGGAGAGGAACATACAGGAGGAGGGAGCTGCCTGTCCTCTCTGGGACAGAAAGGCGTTGCATGGTTTTTGCCGTTCTGCCCAGATGTTAGGGCTCTCCTGAGCAGCTGTCTCCAAGTTTCCTGGCACAGCTGCCTGGATGGTGCATGCCTTTTGTGGAAGGACAGCAGCTGCTATTCACACCCTGACAAGGCATCTGTCCCCGAGTTGATGTGCTCAAGATAGTCTTTGTCAGCAACTCTCCTAGGTTCCTTTCCTTCCCTCGGAGTGTGTAGCTGAGTCTTGGTCACCTTTGTCCAAGGCAGCAAGGAAGACCATATAGATTCCAGCCTCAGAGTAGAATAAGAGTATCACTGAAAATTTATACTTTGAAATGTTCACGTATTGAGTGGTTAAGATAAGGCAAAGCTCCAGGATTTCAAATACTTTTAAGGCATGATTTGCAACCCACTGTTTTGTCATTTCTCCATGTGTTAAGGGTTTTGTGACCTGCTTCTGCCCACTTACCCTCACATCCCTATGCAGGACTTGGCATGGAGGGTGTGAGAGTTGGCCCCACAGCTAGCAGGACAGCATCCTTTACTGGTTTTTATAATTTAATTTAGTCGTTCTGAATCCTCATTTCCTATTATTTGTCAATAAATAGAATCATAGAATCCTTTAGGTTGGAAAAGAGTTTTAAGATCCTTGAGTTCAACCATTACCCTGGCACTACCAAGTCCACTGCTAAACCATGTCTTGTAGTGCTACATCTACATGTCTTTTAAATACCTCTAGGGATATTGACTAGTGACTCCACCACTTCCCTGGACAGCATGTTCCAATGCTTGATAACCCTGTCAGCAAATAAATTTTTCCTGATATCCAACCTAAACCCTCTGGTACCACTAATGTTATTAGTCAAAGAGTAAGTTTGCTGGTAATAGCTCATTTAAGAGAAGCTTTTTTTTTTTTTTTTTTCCTGCTGCTCAAGGATATTACCAGCACGTAAGAACAAGCAACAAGTCCTGAAGTGCTGCAGCAAGAACCATCTACATGTTCAACCTCCTCCTCCTTTCTGCTCACAGTTCCCCTCTGCCTTCTCATTAGCAGCAGTGGTGTGTTGCTGGAAGACCCATCTCCACCTTCCTTCTGCAGGCACAAAGAGCTGGAGATGAAAATCTCTCTCTTCTCTGCTCCTAGCTATGGAAAGTGAGAGCCCTTTTAGTTCCCTGAAAGACATGGTGGCCTCAGAAGGGCAAGCAGATCCCAACAGCCCTGTGTATAGTGGTCAGTGAAGCAGTCCCTCCTGAACCAGAGCCAGGGAACAAGCTTGGCTCTGAGCACCACCATCCTTTTCTGACTCTCAGGCTTTCAGGAGAAAAAGAGAAAAAAAGGTCCCATCCTAATGTGTGAATTATCTGCAGCCGAACTGTCAGCAGGTGGGCCCTTGTAGGTCTTAGACTAGATGCTGAAAAATTAAGCAACTGTCTGCAAGAATCTGAAGAAATTGTCTGTGGGTGAAGGAATGTGTTCAGACAGGAAAGTGTCCTGCTGTCCTTCAGCTAAGGTGTTTTCCTTCAGTGAAAGGTGTGGCAAGAGCGGCAACATGTTTGGTTGTCCCTCAGCCTCCTGTATCCGTCCCAGCCAGCTTGGTTACTCTGTGCTGCTGTTGCGTGTCCTGCAGGTTTTGTGAACTGCCCAAAATCTGCGAAAATGTTGGTGAGCTCTAGAAAGCGTATTCTGCTCTGCGCTGCTTCATTAGACTAATTTCCTACTTCCCAACTTGGACTCCACAAGAATAATATTTTGATGTAATACACATGATTTTAACTACAGAGCCACTAAATATTTCTAGCTTGGGTCAATCCTTCTGTCACTGTGGAGAAGTGTCTCAGGTTTTTTCCTATTATCTTGCTTGCTTGCTTGCTTGCTTGCTCACTGCTGCTGTGCCTGTATTTTCAAACGTAAACTTGCTGTGCCACTATCAAGTGCCAGTGAAGAGATGTGGATGTTCTGTGTGACAGTGTGTATATAGTAGATGCATATTTGTCCTTAAGGCAAGATGCACTGTTTCTTCCCGAGGGAAAGAAGAATGACCTTTAGTCTGTCTGGGTATTTTACAATGTGTCCTTCCTTTTCTGTTTCCTGTGAGGTTAAAGACCTGCTGGTGATGATTAAAAGTACTGCAGTTTCTTCTCTCTCTAAGTAGTTTTTTTGAGTTATTTCAGAAGTGAGAAAGAGGCTAGAAAGGTTTAGTTGCATCTTCCTTTTCACCCTGATGTCCACCAAAAATCAGATTCTGCCGCATTTTACTTTCTAACAAAAGTAAAACTTGGTAACCTTTTTTTTCTGTTCATATCCAGCAGCTGAACATCCCCTACCCCTCCCAAACAGAAGGATATTTTTTGCAGCCTTCATACCAAGCTAGCTTTCATGGTGCCAGCATTGCATCTCTAGGCTGAAGCTTCAGGCACTTTTGGTTCCATATATATTAACATTGTAGCTGTTAGGACCCAAGCTTAGAAATGTATTCCTAATTATAGCAGAAATGGTGCCCAGGGTTCATATTGGATCTTTTTCCCTGGGCTCTTTTTCTAGTCCAGAACTGCTGTGTGTCTTTCTGCAGAATGCTGGCAAAGATATTGTCAAGGAAAAACATAACAAGGTAGTGCCAGAAGATGATCTGTGCATTGCACAGATGGTCTGCACATGCATCACAAGGTCACTGGTTTGGGAAACATTGAATTTACTTTGTCCTGGCTTCACAGCTGATTCCAACTTGCACCACAAGCCCCTCTGACACTTTCAGGAAGTGTTGGACTCGCTTGCAAGGTCGCTACAGCTGATCTGTGCAGATGCTGTGGAAATGTCTGGGGTTTTGGACACTGAGTAACCTGGGGTTGCTACCACATAGTAGTTCCAGCTGGGTCTTGGACATGCAGAAATCCCACATAAATGTAAAGAAGGTGCTCAGAGTCTCCTTGCCTTCCAGACAAAATCTGTGGGCAGAAGAGGGCATGTCCGATTAAACCCAGACCTGTTAGACTTGCTCTAATCTGTTTGCTGGATGTCTGCAAGATGCAGAGAGATCAGGCAGAAGATGAATTGTGGGGCAGTCTAAAACCACACTTTGCTGTGAGTAATGTGAGCATATTGATGCAGCCTTTCATTCTCAGTGTTTGTCAAAAGTAAAGTGTAAAGGTCTCCACAGGACCAACATCTGAAATACTTTTTCCACTCCATATTCTCTTTTTTCCCAGTTTATAGTCACTGTCTTTGCTTAGTGACAAATTTGTATGTAAAAGTTTCATTTATTTACATTCATTCTGGATTCACAATATCTGGGACTCTGAATTCAGGTAAGTGGTGATATATCACTCACCCAAATTTAAAAAAAAACTGCCCGGAAATATGTCAAAAGAAGAATTTCCTGCTTTAAATGCCTCTGGAAGTCACTGCTCTTCTATATTTGACATTTAGATTGCAGTTGGGGCTTTCAAAAAACACAACTTGGATGAACAGCTATGGGTCATGCAGAAGGGGAGGGCCTGGCTTTGTGGCTGCTGCCCAGAGCTGGGGTGGGGAGAGCTGGGGTGCCCTAGCTTGTCCTTCTTGCCAGAATGCTGCCAAAGAGGTCTCTGACCCAGACCCCTCCAATGGCTCTGAGGAGTATACCACCTTGGGTTTCTCTGACACAGAGAAAAATCATATTCCAAGTATTAGATTAATTAGTGATCAGGCTGGAAAGGGATTCTGCCTTCAGTGTGTTCCTTCCTCTCTCTGTGCAGCTCTGTTCAGGTTGTAAACATTACTTTCTGGTGGAGTTTTGCTGGCTTCATTCTGTACGTGATTCATTCACTCACCCTCCCTTTCATCCCTGCAGATGGCTACTCTCAGATCATGAACATGCTGCTTTAAGACAAGGGAAACAGGGCCTTTGGTTTCTCAGCTTTTCCTCTTTGTAAGAAGGGCAGAGGTATCTCTGGGCAGGAAAAGATGGAGGAGAATCAGTTCACTGGTGATCTCCTTCCAGTCAGAAAATCAAAGTGCTTATTTAGAGTCCAGCCTCTTCCAGAAGTATGTGGAATTAGGACAAAGCAAAATCTGAATTCCTCTCTCATCTTTGTGCAAAATCGGTATCAAGAATTTACCTGCCTTAAAGACATTTTGTAGGGACAGCTATGTAAAAATTTCATTATGTTCTCCAGAGTCCATTTACATTTTCACATTGCTGGTCACTGGTTGAGTCCATGACATGCAAAGCCCTTGTTGTGCTTGTTGAAATCAGCTGGACATAAAGGTTTTCTGCACCAGAGAGGGAGACTCTTTAGTATCAAGACATACAGTGTCATGTAAATGAAGTAACTGTAGCTTAATAGGATCACAACCCTAACTCCCTGGGACTGAAAGAAAAAGGAGTGTAATTTTTTTATTCATCAGATAACATGTTTATAACAGATCTCTCACCTGGCTGCCATTCCATTGCTTTCTGTCACTGAAATTAAGCTGCTGAAATCTATAACAGAAACATGTACATACCTCTGCTATAGTATGCCATCTCCCAGCTTTCTAGGAGTAATGTACCAAGGAAGATACAGTATAATAATGCAGTAAATATAGGTCATCTTCAGTAGATTGTAGCTTTTAGCAACTGGAACAACCCTACATGCAAAAAACGAAAGAAAATTCCCAGTGTAGGCATCAGATCTGCTCACTTGGTGTGAACACATATGCTTGAGCTGTATAAACACACAAAATAGTGTGGGTATGATAAAGAGGTACATAATAGCTGAAGAAATACTTGCAATATTTTGTATTAAACTAATAACTGAAGCCAACTGAATTTCCCAGGATATTTTTATTATCCCATTTATGTAGTAATATGCCTTCTAGAAGAACAGCTCTGTCTCTGGTGTAGAGTGTTTTGCTTTTTACATGTAAAGCCTTATATTGACAAGCAACTTTTTGCTAAGTTATGAGAGGGAGGAAAAACAACCATTTTGAGTGTGGATTTGAACATACTGATCAGCTGTCTGAATTACCTCATGTGCCACAGCACCAGAACCCATCAAAGACCTCTCCAAGCTGATTTTGACTTCAGCTTTTAAAATCGCTTTGAATTTCACCTTTTCTGTCTTTTTTCATGGCAAAAGGATAGTGTTCTACTATCAATCAAACAGAAAATACACATCAAAACTCTAATTTTAATAAATTTATTCAGGATTGGCTAAGCATGAAAAGCCAAAAAGAGTGCATTAGCTGTTTTCATAATATGACCAGAACCCTGTGCGCTTGTTGAAGAGAAAACTTTTGTATCACATCAGTGTAGGCACACAGTTTGTGGTGATTGAGAATGGGGCTGTGGTCAAGCCTCATCCCCTAACAGGCTACAGCTGTGTAAGACAGGTGATCAGTGTTGAAGGTAAAGAGAGCTGGAATGCTGAGGGGTACGAACCAATCACAGAAGGGTGGAGAGGTCACACAGGTGTAATGTATGTAAGATGAATAAAGGTTGCAGGGAAGAACAACAAAGCAGAGGTTTTTGGAATGGTTCATCAGTTGTGTGGTCCCCTACATCTGGTGACCACGGAGTAGCAATGCACCCTTAATGAGGTACTTGGGTTGGACCCATATGTGGTCCCAACGATTGGCAACCGTGACCCCCTGGGACGTACTGGGGGAGGCGGTGTTGGTGTAGCTGAGAGTGGCTGGTGAAAGCCACAGGGAGGTCTGCACCTGATTTTCTCCTATCAAGACACCTGGAATTAGGTGAGCCACCAACTAGTAAAAAGGGAAAATAATTTATCAAAAGAGAAAGGGACTGTTTTAGTGACTGCCTTGACAGTGACACATCAGTTCTTTGTTCAGTCCATAGTTTGGAAATTAATCTCTAATGAGTGTCTAATCTGCTGCACTTTTCCTCATAACTTGGTATAAACACTGATTTATTTATTATACTTTGGCTGTAATAATTTGCTGTGAGCTGGAATCACAGCCCTAAAACTGTTCATTAGGGAATAGTAAGCACTTGGTATCTTTTGAGTCAGGCAGGCTGTGTCTAAAGCTATTTACTGCAACATGGGTGGATCAGTACACTGAAGCTGCTTGGTGTCAAAACCCCTACATCTGACCTGTTGGCAGTTTGGAAGCATTTTCTTTGGATGAGGTGGTCTGGCTGCTTGAACCAAATGTTCCCACCAAGGATGTGTTTTGAAGCTCTCCAAAGAACCATGCATTGACTCAGGCTCACAGATTTCCATTATGGATTGGAGCTTATCCAGTCATGCATCCAAACCAGCCCTGGCTTAGCATTCTCCATGAGCAATTGGGCTGGTGCACACCAAAACTACTCTGCAAAGTAAGCCAGGTCCCTTACTGGGGATGCACAGGGGATTTGCATTTGCTGCTCTAGACATCCATACTAACATAGACACTGGAGTATAAATAAAATACAAAAAAAAGATTTTTCCATTTTTCTGTTACCTAAAAGATGCTTTGGTAGGTAGGCTGGTGTTTTTTGACATACCATTGCAAGTAATTTTTTTTTTTTTTTTCTGAGCACAGTTCCTTAGTGACAGGATTTTCCAGTCAGTGTTGAAAATGAAAATTTGTACACTGGCCAGATTCACAAAAAAACCCCAAACCCTTGAGGGCTAGTTTGTAAGGCGTCAACATCTCTAGCTAGATCCAGGTACCCAGCCGTTCAGATTTTACTTAGGCATGCACCCAAGACAGCTGCTTTGGTCCATCGCACTGAACTCTTTCACCTCTCTGCAACTCACACTACATACTTCAGCATAGTTGATAAGGATCTTGTCTGGCCACAAGTCCCATGTAAATATATATTTTCTTGTCTGTGTGTATTTATATTGTTAATAAGAGTTCAGTCAGTTTTGATGATAGTCAATAAGAGGTTTTTCCACCACAATAGGATTTGAATCAGATCTCATGCCTTGGTTCATGTGCCTGCCTGATTTACCAGCTTGTTTAGGCCAGGCTTGTTTGGGCTAACCTAATCTCCCTCTCCTGGCTGGAGGCTGGACCACCATCTGTCAGGATAGGTTCAGAATCCTGCTCAAATTGTGTTGTCTATGATTACATATAGAGTCCTGAACAATGGTCTATTATCTCTTTGTCTTGTCTTTTGAGTTTCTGCAATTCTTTGTTGGTGACAATTCTTGCAGAACACCACAGCTTTTTTCACCTGGAAGGAGTCTTCCATGGCAGCACCCTCTTTCCCAGGAAGACTTGTGTGCTTGGAGGCAGCCTGAGCACAACAGACAACAACATTCCTGGGAATTTGTTTCAAGTTTCCAAGGTTTTTTTCTCAACAAGCACAAAAAATTGAATATATCTCCTAAGACTTCTCTCATGCATGGTCACCAAAATCATCATCCTTTCCCATCAGAGGGAGATTTCCTTTGTGCCCAAGAAGCATGTGGTAGTAAATAAAAGCTGCAGCTCTTGTTCACACAGCTCTGGCAGAATTCACCCTCCCCGAGCCCCATGTCTCTATCATTTGTAGCAGCACCCAATTTTTGCTTCTTTAAACTCAGCTCACATATTTGATTTTATCAGCTGTTCTCCTAATTGTGTCGTTTTCAGGTATACTGGTATAAGTTGAGACTTCTTCCTAGAATAATTTGTATCAGACTGAAGCTTTTAGGGAAAGATCTTTACTTCCCCTGAAAAAGGGTGGAAATTCTGTTACTGTTTTTGTTTAATAATGAGCCAATTCTTGATACGCCTAAAAAAATGTTTGTGGCAGATACCAATACTCAGACACTACTGAGGAGTGTTTTTGTTCATGCAAGCAGCTGGCTCAGTATTGCACCTGAAGAGGTAATTAGAAAGATAAGTTCAAACACTAATTTGCAACATTCAGGGCTTCCCTGGGAAGGTATTGCCATGACAAAAGGAAATAAAGGAACTCACAGTCAAGAACAGGGACACTATCCACCATTTTTCACTCTCACTGGCAGCTCTAAGCAACCTTTAACCTCTTCCCACCAGCCTCCTCAAAGAAGCTACAAGATGCAGGAGAGTAAAGGAAAAGGGTCTGGTCTCCTCACACAAAATGCCCTGTGCTTTTATACTTAGAACAAATGTCTTTTATTCTGATTTCCTTGTGCTCTGTTGCTCTCAGGTATTCCAACAGCTAAAAAGGAAAAGAAAAAAATATGAAATTGCCACCTTGCCAAGAGTAGGGTTTTTTATAAGGGCATTAATGAACGTATTTGAAATCAGTTTTATAGATTACAAGTCAGGAGTATTTTGTTTGATTAGTTTATTATCAGGGATAGTACAGTGTTCAGCTCTGAATAATTTTATAAAAGTTAATTAATTTAGTTTTGTAGCGCTGCACAGTGAACTTTGCAACTCTGCTTATGAATGCAATCGAGGCTCACAGGGAGAGCTACGGCTTAGGGACACGTGCACAAAAACAGCCATGACAAGTTGTGTGCTCAGCTTCAGAGGCTGCTGTTGAGATCTCCTCCTGTTGGGAAGTGGGTCTCTTCTGCCAATCATCTCATTTCTGTGATCAAAGCCAGCCTGGCTCATGCGTGCTCTGAGGCCCCGTACTGCTCACACTGGAGCCAGTCACTCCATCGAGAAGACAACTGCACCTCAGAAAAGGAAGCTCTATCAGTAACCTGGAATCTACCAGTATAAAATTTCTCCTTATCTGAAACTCTGTTCTTGGGAGAAATATTATCACTAGCTGTGTGTTAATTGGCAGGGAATCGCTTGCCCTGGGCTCCTCTGACAGGCCTCCCCCTTCCCTCTCCTCTCCCTGGACTCCACTCTCTCATACTGCACCACACTCGACATTTGACGGTGCTGAAGGGAGAGATGAATTCCGTGAAGAGTGAAAAAACAACTTTCCGCTCCATCGCAAGGAGCCAGATGACGGATACTATTTTCAAAGACTTCTTTGTCCATAAGATGGCGTTTGAATTAGGAACTTGTTTAGCCAGATTCTCTTGTTACAATTTACTGATTCATTGGGTGGAGAATGGGAGGGCAGGATGACAGAGCCAGACGGCTTCAATTAATGATCTTTATAAAAGATCTCATTCAAAGACAAATGCATCTTAAAATATATCCAGAATTAGGCAGCAGGAAGAATTATCAATTTTCACCTATTTGTACCTTTAAATTATCTGCTGAAGGGAAATAAGTTGTTTTAACATCACTACTGTTTGAGAGAATAGTGACGTTCTAGCAGATTAAAACTGTGGTGTTTTTCTTAAAAACCAGAGGTGGTGTAGAAGGAGTTTTTTGAGGAAAAAAGTGTCTCCAAATCTCTCTTGATGTCTCAATGAGACCCTAACAACAGTAAAGTCTCATTTGAGTTAGTAACGTGGAAATTAATTTCTGTTTCAGCACAGAAGCTAAGAGATGGATCAAATTCAGGTCTTCCACCTGTTCTGACAGATGTCATTCTTTTGACAGTTTTCTCTGGATCACATCAGAATGGATAAATCTGGAATTCGATCCAAGGAAATACTTAGGATACCTTTGTTCTGCCTGCACTGGAGAAGCACTTGGGGTCTGACAACACCAGCTGTGTGCCTCTTCTTTCTCTGTGCTCCTTCAGCCAGACCTGAGCCATTCACACCCTGTTCCTGTGAAATCCTGGGTTCCTTCTCTCAGCTGCTGAGCACTGGCCATTTTCACAGATCCTACTTCAATTTATAAAGTTTCTTGGAAATTGCCTGGGGCTCCAGTTTTACTGTTGGGGGAAGGGGAAAGGTCTGGACTGGTCTTGTGTGACCTCAGCCATTTAATTTGTCTGTCATTACTTCATGGGTATAGGTTACCAAGAACACAATTCTCAATTTTCTTACAAAAATAGAGCAATGGTCTAAGCTTTTCTTTAGTTACTTGGTTGACAAAAGGAAAATTTCTTTCTGTGGTAAAATCATTCTTATTCTCTTCAGGAGTCTCTCCCTCTAAACAGAGACACACACATTTTTTTGGGCATGTGTCATTAGAAATATCATGCACACACCAATTCAACTTTTTTCAGAATTTAAGCAGCTAGAGGTATTGAGCCCAGAAGACTATGCTGGTGATATAAATAATATATACTTTTGATGAAGTCCATTTTCACATCACAGATTTCTTCAGATAAATTTTTCAACTTTAAAGTTCCCTTCTTTTTTTCCCTCCATTTACTCCTCTCAGGGCAGCATTCAGAATAAGTATTTGTGTATGGGGAATGGAGACTTCTGAATGAACTTTAGCCAATTTAATAAAACTAGAACAAATCAATAAGTCACCCAGCCATCTAATGCTGTCAGTATTCCCACTGACTGTTCCACAACATCAAACAGTATGGAAAACATTTTCAAGGTAAGTCCTCTGTATTCTGAATCAGGTCCCTAAAGGCAGAGAGATGGAGGTTTTCTTGGCCTACCTGTTTAAAATGGGTCATGCTTTGCATTCACAATCACCTTGAAGTCAGGCACAGTTCTTCAAAGCAAGAGCTCTAGAGAGGCGAGCCCTGCTTGGGCTGTGAGCACGCTGCAGCCAAGGTCAGGGGGATCCTCCTTTCCCCAACCATGTTCAGAAAGTCCCTTTCTTCTTAGCCTTGACTGGCATGGTGATAGCAACTCCTCTTAGCTGTTATCATGTTCCCATCTCCATGCAATGTCTTCTCATGCATCATGCCATCCTTAAACCAAATTCTAACCTCACTTCTCTGGCTTCAATGAGAAACTCTGGGCCTCATTATCTGCTTTATCTGCATTACTGCAGTTTTGCTGCCCAAGTAATGGAAATGAAGCTTCTGACAGTAGGTGTCCTTTGACAATGTGAAATGGTTCAGCTCCCAGGGAAGAGGTGCTGTACAGGCAAAATTGCTGCTGTTGATACAGCTATCTCTTTTATCTTCATAAAAGTGCAAAGCTGACGTGTTTCCACTGGCAAAATTTTCTAGCTGGATGATGAAGAAATAGAGGGATATTGCACTGGGACAGAGCCTTTGGGACAAAGACAGCTGTCATTGTGAAACTGGTAATTTCTCTCTGCTCTTCTCCATTACCCCATCCCTTCGCCAGGTGAAATTGGCTGTACTGATCCATTTAACTGCCCTTAGTCTAAGGACATCTGTCAAAACAGTGAGGTTGATCTGGGATCACAGTTCATCCAAATCCAACCTGACCCCAAGCCCTGCCAGCAGCTAGTGGCAGAGCTAACCTGGCTCTCAGAGTGTGGCCCTTGTTGCCCTCTGTGAGAGATGGGCCCCTACACAGGTCACATGCTTTGCCATTTTGATCCACTAATGCTCTTTTGTTCTGTGGAGTAAGAAGAGAAGGTTACAGTCAGGATGATGATGCTGTCTTGTTATCCAGGCATGATTTTAGTTGTGCACTGCTGTATTCTGTTCATGATCAGCTCAGTATCAACATTTTCAAGTGTATGAGCTCACAGGGCTCATTCTTGTCTGCGAGGTCCCAGGAGTTCCTGTGTGCACTGCTCTGGTGCTCAGGCCAGCGCTGATTGCATCAGCTGAAGTGTGGCTGTGCTGGGATGGTTTGTTTTGCTCAGTGCAAGAGAATACGTCAAATAGTAATGCTCAGCTACTTTGCTACTACCTTGCTATTATAGGGTCATGAGCACAGATACAAATTTCTTGTCAAAGAGGTCTGTCAGCTCCTGCACAAATCCACTTCTGATGTTAGAACTGGAGGTGTACCACAATCTCCTATTCTAAGGAGTTATTAAATAATAGTGGACTTTGCCAAATGAGTTGGTATATTTTCCCCATGACTGGAAAATTAAGTCCTTGCTTATCCCCACAGAAGAACCTTTGAACCCTTCACTGTACTTTTCAGAAATCATTCTAGGTCCTGGGATCCCTGAACCCAGATGCTGATGGAGTTGACAGCAGAAGGACTGAATATGTCAAAGTGAGGACCGTGCTCTGTGCTTTGGCACATGAAAAGCA
Source organism: Sitta carolinensis (assembly GCA_032173965.1). Taxonomy (NCBI): domain Eukaryota; kingdom Metazoa; phylum Chordata; class Aves; order Passeriformes; family Sittidae; genus Sitta; species Sitta carolinensis. The sequence continues at coordinate 26,846,791 of CM063288.1, forward strand.
GCATTTAGAGCTGAATGCCCACAACTCAGAGGCACCACAAATCAGCACATATGTTTGAAAAACTTTACTTCATTTGTGCTTTTTTTTCTTATGTCAGTTCTAGATGGCTGTGAGAATCATGGATTTCAGCTGGGTTATCCCAGAAATTTTCTGGTATAAGTACGAGGGAACCAGTCCTGCTCTTTCTTGTGCCTCAGTGAATAGAATGAACTTCTCCCACTGGAGAAGGACTAGCAATGACTTTAGAAAACAACCAAACAAGGAAATACATTCAATTAGGTTACTGGTGGAGAGGATTTATAGCATGTTGTGAACTATCCACTTAGTCCCAGAATTTAAGTGAGGGGCAGGGGTGGGGGCTGAGAGAGCAGGAAAACACAGTTCCCTTGTTAAAATGAAAGAATGAGTTTAATATATACAGGCAGAAAGAGGAGGCAAGTCCTTTCCCTGTTAAATATTTACCATCTGAGCTCTGCTCAGACTCCTGATTTTCTGTATCTCTAAAGGTGGTGGTACTTGTGACAGTAGGATATGTTCCTTAATGTATTCCTCCCTCTCAACCCACCTTGCATGGGAAACGATTGCGGTAACAAAAAGCAGACTGTTCCCTTCTCATGAATATTAATCAGTAAACTCCCCCTGCTATTTTAAATCGAAGGCTGGTGCTAAAACCCTTTTTTCCCCCACTCAAGCATCCCCCAAGGAAAACCCTGAAAGTCCTGGGAAAGCCATGCACAGAGGCTGCCGTGACTAGAGGCCTTCTAGGCAGTGACATATAAAACTCTGAGGTCAGGGGGCACAGCAAGAGGAGGAATGAGCTTTGTTTCCGCTATGTGTTGCTGAAAGCTAAACCTTTATGGAACTTTTCTAGCTGCATTTTTGGCTATTTAGCTTTGAAAACAAAAGATTTATTTATTTTTTCCTATTCATCGCAGTTTTTGTCCTAAGTTGACAGCAGGGACATAAGAAGGACCCTCCCTGTTCTGAGTTAGAGCTGTGTATGCTCCTTTGGTCATTACTGCTTAGTACAAATATTATATGACCTTTAAGCAAAGGGAAGAAAACAAACAAACAAAAAGATTGCACATTGCCAATGTAGACACCCATTACCGCAATTCATTCTTCTAAATAAGAAAATTAAAACTCTTTTGTCAAGTAAAATACATTGACTGGAACATGTATAGTACAAGAGGATGCCCAGAAACCCAGCTGTGTGTCTTCACAATCCACTCAGCTTCAGATGAAACCAGAGGAGTATTCCCAAGGACACTGGGTGATACGGCCGGAGGTTGACTTGCCTCCAAGACAACCCTGAGCAGTGCTGAACAATTCTTTGAACTCAAAGCAATTTGTGATTGTGTTCAGAAATAACACATAGACTTGCCAAAATCCAAGAGTGTATCAGCAACCAGCATGTATTTTTCCAGTGCCTGTAGTGATAAGCCTGTGCAGAGTTTGTTGTTTTTCTCTTTGGGACAGAGTTAGCACTTGTGGTGTTAGAGGATTTCCCATGCCAAGGATGCAATTCATGTCCTGAAGACTGTAGAGTCAAGAATAATGTTTTAAAATCTTTGTCCTTTATCAAATGATTTGGACTGACTTCAAAGAACATTATTGTCCATATCTAACAGCTGGGAAAACTCAGGCGAGGAGGAGTGACATGGCTTTCCCAAGGTGATCTTATGAACTGGTGTCAGACCAGGAGTGAAGTACTGTAGTTCCTGTCTGCTGTGGATGCTGCATCTCATTATGTTGTGAAGGTCAGTGCTGGGTGCTGTACACTCCAGATCTGATGAACTGGTTGAAGACTTCGAGTGAGAGATGTTGCACACCATTAATGAATGGAGAATCGAGGCAGTGAATGGGACACATTCAAGCTGATCAGCGCGAATAGACCTGAGTTTGATGGCTGCTGGTGGCAATAGCTAATGGCATAAAACTCATGGTGGAAGGGCAGTAAAGCTCACAGGTCAGGCTCTGGGTGAGCATGGAAACAATATCTTAGGTCATTGCTAGGGCAGAAGGTGGGAGTATGGTGGGTTTTACTGCTGGTGGTTTGGTAACTCCATAGTTTAGAGTACACATTTGATCCAAATAAGCCATGACACCCAACTGAACTGGTCATATATGTTTTCCTGATTTATTCTGGAAATTCAATGTGTTATTCATGAGTAGCATGAACCAAAAGTACCTGATCCAGAATAAAGCTTGCTCACACAAAGGTAAACCTCCACAAGTCTTTGAAAAATTTAGTCTTGAAGAGTAAATTCATGTTAGATCAGCAACTTAAGTTAGGTGGCTGAAGTGGTTTTGGTCCAGAGCCCTAAAACCACATGTACTTCCATATTCTGGGAATAATTCTGAGATAGATAAGTGACTGTGTTGAGAGGAAGAGATCTTCAGGCAGAACCTGAACTTTGTGCTTGCAAGATCTGGGTGGAGTGAATAGTTGGTGTTAGTACACAGAGATGTGTATTTGCTGCAGCAATGTCTCAACCAGAACTCCCAGTAGGTAACAGGTGGTTTAAGAGGGTTTTTCCAGCTACATTTCTCCTGCTCAGCACTGCTCCAAGGTGATGGCAGCAGTACAGTTCCTCCAGGGCACAAGAATGAGAAGTAGCTACAGCCGTAGCTAGTAGCTCCAGGTATAAATACGTATCACTAATTAGAGGTAGTTAATAATCTCCTGGCTCTATTAAGTGCTCAAAACTGATACTTACTCTTCATTTTCATGCTTCCTTGGAGGAGAAGAGCTACAGCTGACTAACTCCAGTCGGTGGTGAACAAGATGGCAGTAGTGTCAGTTAGTTTTCATGGAATACCATAGATGTGTAGGGTGTGAGAATGCAGGTGTTTGCTAAAAATCAGGTTGTTTATTTTAATAGAAGTATTTGGATATCAGTGTTTTGAAGGCTGTGCTGCATGATGTCAGAAAAACCCAAACAACCAAAAACCAGATCAGAATTACTAAAAGTTTGAAAAAAATTATTCTGTGTATTTGAAAAGAATGCCACAACTATCTATTCAGGCAACTACTTTAACAGCGTTGTTTTAAAGAGACATAAAATCAAGCAGTTAAATATTAAATGGGAGATTCAAGTGCAAACTGAGAAATGGACTTGACCCTGGCAAAACTTGTGAGAGATCAGAAGCACATCTCAAGAACTGGTTATTTCATTTCAGCTGAACACTTCTCAGGAATCCTTCTACCTTCAGGCTGAGGCCTTATTTGTTATACTAAGAGGTGCAGACAGTCACCACTGTATTCACCTGTGGTATACTGAGATTAATGGGGAATTTCCAACAGGCAGGTATGACGCCCTGGAGAAGATGCAAAGTTGACTCTTGATCTCAAACTCTCAGTGTTTCTGTTATCTGGGCCAGCTGAGCCAGCTTGTGCTGAGGCCCTCAGCCTCTGAGTCCTTCAAAAGAGATGAGACATCAGCAGTCAATGTTGAAGATGCAATGCTCTTTCCCCTGACATCATTCAACTGTGACTGTAGATGCTGGAGCCAAGTTTGGCCATGTTTTGGAGAGGACTGTCTCTGGGCTCCAAACCCAGAGGCTGTACTAGCACATGAACTCCTTGAACAGTTCCCAGCAGTGCACACAGGAGCAGAATCCTTATTTCTACTTTCCCTTTGTTAGTCTCCCCATCTGCCCTGTGGGCTTCTGCACTTCAGGAGCTTAACAGGCAGCACGTCTTTCTCTGTGGCATTCTCTCTATACTTATCTAGGGCTCTGAATACCTCCCAGTTAGTGATTTCTGCAGAACAATGTACACCATTGATAGTACAGACTACAGCCAGCTTGCCTTTCAGTTTCCCATTTGACCTTTCAAACTTCGTTATTTCACAAATATTCAGACTTGAAATTTTACACACTTAAGGCACCTAAAAGCAAATTCTCCACTGGTAGAGTTGTCTAAACAAACTAGCCAAACCTTGAAAGGATAAAATTTCCCTTGAAAATACATCCTCACAGATAATTGATAGCATAGCCATCTTTCAGACCAGATGGTTTCCTTTTGGATGCTTACACAGAATAAAGTATGAGGAGCAAAGTAGCCTTATACCCTCAGAACAGATCCTGCCATCACTTCTTAGACTAAAATCCACATTCCAGAAGGGTATAAGCTAGTAAAAAGAACCCTTGCATTTCACCTGATAATAATTGCTTCATTGTAAGAGAAAAGTAATTTCTATACATTAGTTGGCTCTATCTCTAATATTTATGATTGTATGGTATTCAATGTGAATTTTGCATACATACCTATTAGGCGATTAATATGGTGCTGCATAAGACATAAATATGAAAGTATATTTCAATGTCTGCTTTAGATTTATCCCATGTTTTTCTTTGTAGAGGTTTGCAAATGTAAAATCCATAATGTCTTCCACGAAATGAAGCCATTTCTGGAGTTTATGCTGGTGTCATAATTATGTCTAACTGCTGAGACTGGGCTAGTCCAGCCTTCCCTTTTAGGACCCAGATTGTAAAAGAGCACTTGCTTTCTGTATTGAGCATAGGAAGAAACAGCCTCAGACACTTCTTCGTGCCTTGTGAAAGAGCTGTAAGCCCTTCCCAGGCAACAGGGAAGACTTGTCCTTTCTTCCTGCGGTGCTCCTCTGCTCTGCCCAGGCAGCATGTCCTCCTCCGGAAAGGTAGCAGAACAGATGGAACTACCTCAGAAGACAGATGTCTACGGGGTGAATTGGTCTGGTTAGAGTAAAGGTGAAGAAAGCAAGCATCAGTTTAAGAGACATGGGGGGTTTCAGGGAGGCAGAGAGGAATCTCACATATTGGCATGAGAATTTTAACAGGGTATTTTCAGTTCTTTAAATAAAACCCAAAAAAACCCAAAGAACCACTTCCTGAGGTTATCTTTGTGTTGTGGAGGGAAAAAAAGTGAATCAGCAGTGGCCCAACTGGGAGATATCTCAGAAACTGCTTGATTCTGCTTTTGTTGTGTTCAACCACAGGACTGTTCTCTGCTGAACTGCTGAGAATACAGCATCATGAGAGAAAGGAGAGAATACTTGGAGGGATTAGGAAGGAAAACACATGCCTTCTAAGGAGAAAACACATGGGGATCCATCACTGGGAATCATGATGGTTGCAAAATTCTCCTACTTTTTGTCTCCCTTACATGTGAGCATATGTCAAAAGAGATGGCAAGACTGCAGGGAGAATTCTGTGGAGGTAATATGAATGACAAAGTTTGTGAAATAAAAGCAGTATAAGAGGGATGGGTCTACTGTTCTAGCAAGCTTGGCATTAATACTAAAGTCAGGGAGCTGTGTACCTAAGGACCATGCTAGATTCCCCTAATTTTTCATGACAGTTCTGTATTTTTAATTATTTTTTAACTTTTATTACTCTTAATTTTTCTAAGAAATTGCCTCATCAGAACTAAGAAGTTGGACAAAGTGACTCATGTAATGCTCATCAGTATGGGAAGCCTGAGTTATATGATTCCTGGAACAATTACCCTTCCCATTTCCATTTTTTGTTCTATGCTTGTCAAATGTTGTGTCCAATCTGGAAGCAGGGAAGGGTAGGGACCTTGCCAGGTCATGTGTTTGTGGTGTTTTTATAAGATTTAAATTTTTAGCCTTTGGGAATCGCATTGGTTGAAGTGGATGTAGTCCAGAGCTGCTCATGGAGCATAAGAAGAGTTTGTGCTTTGACGGGGATGCTGCGAACAGGGCGGCTCTTGCATGGCATTGTATTTGTGGGGGGTGGGTTCTTCTCAGGAAGCCTGGATATGCTGGCGGTTCCCAGCCGTTCACTTCCCCCAAGTACCAACTGCACTGGCAGAGCTCAGGCTAGGAGAGCACAGGATGTGCTTTTGGAAAGGTTCAGTTGCCCCTTCATGTGCCCTTTTGGGCCTCAGGCTAGCAAGGCTTCAGGAAGGGCAGAGAGGAGAAGGTCAGAAGATGAAAGGGTCTTTAGAGTAAAACCCTTTGCTGAGATGTAAGGCAGAATGACTTTGTCACTCAATTACTCTGAACTTTCAAAGCACAGAATGAAGTGTTGGATGTGGCAAAGCAGCCCTTGTCAGCACAGCGTGTGGGAGGCAGCCCGGCAAAGGGAAGTGAAGAGGGTTTGTTCAGCAGCTGGCACAGCAGCTGGGCCCTGACAGCTCCCATCTGACTTGCTTCGTCCCTATCAGTGACCAGCTTCTTCTCTGGCTGTGACACTTGGCACTCTGCTAAACATTCTTAGTTCTCCTGCCCTGGCACACGGTTCAGCAGCAGACATACACCCTGCAGAAGCAGAGCCCAGGACCAGCACAAAGCTTTGCAGGAAAAGGATTTTGAGGCCTGTTTACGTCAAGAGATTAAGAAACAAGAATTAGTGGCATCTAAACTAGGAGTAGTAGTGGTAAAACTGCTTTGAAAAGCAAACTAGTTTTTAATTATGTTATTAAATCCCTGTGACTACTCTGACCTTATTGAATGCTTTGGCTTGAAGGCTGATCTATTTCATGCACCCTTCTCACCAAACCAACGAGCAGTGTTGGGTAAACAACCATTGTGAACTGTGAGACTCAGAGTCTTCTGAGAGGAAATAGCTCCTTCATAAAATTCAGAGGCTTTTTTACCTGTGCAGAATGGATATAAATAGGTGTGAGGGTCTTCTTCAGGGGTCTTTCTAGCCTAGACTGCCCATTCAGCCTGGTTAAAGCATCAAATATGACCTGTATCTCTAAGCTGTCTGTATAATTTGTGCTTTTCAGTGCTGTATGAGCTGCAATGGTGGTCGAGATTTTCCAAAGCCATAGGAACTGAGGAATCTGTAATAAAGCAGGTGCATAAATCCCTGAGTCTTTGTGAAAGGGCAGTCAGAAAAGTTGTTTTGAGAATCACAGGGAGAATGGTCTGGGGATGAACCTCAACATTTGTCTTAATTGGAAACAGAAATTTCACAGGCTTAGCTTCTGTTTGTAGCATTTTGCTAAATCCTACTGTTGTTTAACAGTCTTAGGATGACTCTATAAACCCCTCCTTATCACAGCCAGGTCCAAAAACCTGTTCTGCAAAGTTTAGAGTGGCTGAATTTTACACAGGTGATTCAGGTGATTTCTCCTACCACAGGTATCCTTTCTCCTCAGCCCCACAGCGCATCTTGCTTGCATCAAACACTGTTTTAGAGCCACTACTGCTCCTAAAGATTTCTTAAAGAAATCTTAAAAGATTTCTCCTCTAGGAATGGAGATCTGGCTATGTTTCCAACCCTGTGTGCCACAGGGGTACTGTGCGTCTGTTCCTGTGCTTCTGCAGTTCATGCAAAAAATGTTGTCTGTGTCCTGGGTGACTTGGTGCACCCATACTGTTCTGTTCCAGGCTCTCAGCCCCAGACACACTGGATCAGTTTGAAGCCAGATTCTTCTTCCAGGCATTTCTCTTGGCAAGGAAACTAAACAGAGTGTAGGGCTTGGAAGCTCTGCACCATCCAGGCTTTACTTAGCAAGAACCAGGACTGATTCATGACGTGTAACAAAGACAGGATAGCCTAAGTGTCTTGGAAAGGATGCCCAAAACCAACTGGTTTTGGGTGGTAACTTTTCTGATAACTACCCCTCTCATCTTCACTACTGGTGATGTTGCTGTAAGTGCTGTAGTGTGACAGAGTGAATTGCACCCACTGAATCTTCTTGAAAGCTAAGCACCAGGTAAGCTGCTGGAAACCATGAATCTCAGCAACTCACCTGGGAGTAGTCAGTGTAGAAAGCCAGCTTTTCCTGTTTTGTCTCTTGTTAGGTTTTCTAACAGATCAGTTACCATCAGGACACTGCTATCAGCCCAACATCCATCAGAAAATGAGAACGTGTGTTATTAGGAGGGGAAAAGAGCATCAGCTGCTTTCAGGAAGGGAAAACTGGTGCCAATTTATGGTTTGCTTTCAAAGGGCCTGACAAGCATTTTATTGAAACTGATGGAACAGCTGGCATTGATTATATTGAGCTCAGCTCCAACCTGAAACTCGGAACATTTTGCAGCATCTAATGATGCCTTCCTACATAACTGCCTTGGAAACCCGATCTGCTTTCCTTCCAGCCTCATTCCAGTTCAGGTTGGCTTGTGTTTCTTTGTTCACTAAAGTTCTTGTTGGCTAAATTTTTTGGGACAAACGTGTAACTGGTGTTTAAATCCCCAGGCAAAAGAAAGCACGGATTCCTTTTCTGCTTTGAAATACCCAAGGTTTTTCTCTGCATAGCAAGAATCCATGTCCTGAATGGATTCAAGGGGGGCAGAAAGGGACTTGCTGCCTGTGAGGCTTGGTTAATATGCCTCTGACTGGCTGGCTTTGTGCCTTCTCTTTACCTCCTTGTGAATGAGAATAGCCTGCTGGCAGGTAGCCTAAGGGCTATAGCTGGTTGTGAAAGGGTGAGCTGGGCAACAGGAGCAGGAATAGAAGTAGGGAGTAGCAGATGAGAAGAGAGGGGAAACGATTCTAACTGATGAGCACTTTACTACTGAGACTACATCTTGTAGCCTTCTCTCATGCTGTCTGCAGCAGATCTCTACAGCACCCACCAGCCATCTAATTGATCCTTACCTTCCTGAGAGTTGCTCAGAGGTAGGTTTGGGAGTCAGCCTTGCCTTGCTGATTATTTTATCAGCTCCCTCAGCACCCCAGGGCTGGGCCTCAGGTTCTGTATCTGAAGGCAAAGGGTTTAAGATGCCATGTGATGCTGGCATTGGCAGGACACCCGATGTTGCTGATGTATTTTTCTGGTTCGAAAAGTTCTCAGTTGCTTCATTTGCATGGCATACACTGTAGGAATGCTTTTCTGCTTTTTTCGCTCAGCTGTTTGCTACTAGACTTGGGTTCTCAGGAACTACACATTGGAGTTGAAATTTGTAGCAGTATTAAAGACAAATGTTATAAATCACATATAGAGCCCTCAAAGGGTGCATACTCTACTTCAGCACAGCAAGCCTGTTTTCAGCTTCTGGAATTTGCTTCGTAAGTGTGATCACAACTGCTAATTCTTTTTATTTCTTTGCATATTTTTGAGCGTGAAGGAAGTCTATGAACTTACAGACACTCAAACTGGTTTGTAAAATACCTAATCATTTTTTTCCAGGTGGCTTCTAAACCTATATTTAGAAACTTCTCCTCTGTCTCACTCTGAATCCATTAAGCATGTGGAGTATGTTCAGCAGCTGACAAATGTACTGAGATTTGGAAATAATAAGGGTAGAAGAAGTCATCCACCAAAATGCAGTAGCTCATGTCAAGACAGCATGGAAAAACACCCAGTGGTCATTCAGTGTTAAGCAAGAAGCTTATCATGGGTTCAGGCTGATTTTAATTAGAAAAAGAAAAGATCACTCATGAAAAGAAGAAAACCAGAGGAAATGGGTCTAGATACCATCCAGCACCCCATATGCACTGTGAGGGGAAACAAAATGAGCTGTGCCTGTGCTGGGCTGTCAGATCCAGGGGCAGAGGGAAGCAATGGGCTAAGCCTGTTGGTGGTGTTAATTTATCTGATTCATGGAAAATCAGCACAGCCCTTATAGCATGTGTGGGAGCTGTCAAGGTAGTACATTTGCCTCAGCAAAATCAAATCAGTCTTGGTCCCTTGGTAGCTCACAGGAGGCTTCTCCTCTGCTTGGGGCACAGAGCACTGCAAAAGGTTTCCACGGCAGGGACTCTTCTTCCTACTTCCTTGTCCGTAGGAAAAGGGCTGTGTGGAGAGGTTAGGAGAGAGTCACTGGAAAGATTTTTGGCCCTCCTTGTCTATTTCTGTCATGCTTTTTAGACTGAAGCAAGGTCCCAGGCATTTAATTTACAAGAAGTATTTCAGGGAGATTTTTCTGTGCTAATTGCCATGCTGTTTACTGCCAGAAAGATGCAGGATTTATTACTTCATGCACTTCAAAACTGGCAGAGGGTGACAGGGTTTATGATTTAATCTCTAGCAAGTGTCTCTTTCTTTGGGGGTAGGTGAAATGTTACTATCATCTGTTCAAAGGTGGAGTGACAGTTTCCTACTAGAACCCAACTAACTGCATCTCAGAAAAATGCTGATACAATCACACAAAAGAAGTGGATGAGATGAGACACTTTCCTTCCCGTTCCTGTGGCACACAGCAGAAGCTGATGCTATTTGATGAGCAGTAACAAGATGCCCTACTGTGACCACCCACTAATGCCAGTTGTTTATGCCGAGTCTGCTGAGCCACCGACATGCTGAAGAGGCACAGTCATGTTTAGCACATTATGGTCCAGGGACTTGAATATGTTATAGTGTTAATTCTTGATATTGTTATTGCTGATGAGGATTTATCTTCAGTTTCAGAGAGCAGAAAAACTCACTCCTAAAAGGAGAAGAATTAGGAAGCAGTTGTTTCTGCATGAGCTGATCCCATCAGTCTCCACATGTCCCTGGTGTGCAGAACCAGGATACTAGCTTAGCCTTGCCTCAGTGTTGCAGATTACACTCAAATCCCATTTAGCCTCAGTAACTTTATTGATGGCTGCTTTGGGAGACTGTCTTCAAGATGTATTACCTTAATTCATGTTTGCCTTGCCTCCTGCAGCCTCTCTCCTGTGTGCTCCTGGGTCCACTGTTCTCTGGGGCCCTCCAGGCTTGCCTGGTCACTGTGCTGTCCCTGTACCCCCAGCAGTTCTCTGCCTGGCCCGAGTCACAGTGGGCCCACAGTGGGCCCAGTTTTCGAATCAGGGGCTTTGATGTGGCACAGCTCTGTACTTGGGCACTTCATGCTTCCTGCACAGGCTGTACCTGTACAAGGGTCACACCAAAAAATTGCATATGTCTGCAGATGAGCCACAAGAATATGATGTTTCTCTGCTGTTGTATGGGTACTCATTACAAAACTCCTAAATGTTTTTTCCATTTGGTAATTTAAGACCTCAGGTTCCTTGCACTATGCTGAAAAGCTCCTCTGGCATTTATGAGGACATGAACCTAATGGTCCCAAGCTAAAGCCAGGTTACTGAGATCTCAGAAGTGTGTATTCTTCCGAGAAGAGAATCAGAGATCTTTCTATATGGGCAGAGCTTTTCTGGCTACATTTAAAGTGTTTATATAGGTCTGCAAGAAAATCGAAGAGGTGTACTGGGGAATGAAAGCACCATGTGCCCTGATGCCTGTGATACCTCTCTGTCTTTATGGAAGCACATCATCTTTGTCATCTGCACCACACACCTGCTAGAAAAGGCTCGTCTGCCCTTTCTGGGTCCACACACAGGTGTTTGTATCCTGGTGTCAACCTGGCTTGTCTTTGGGTCACTCTGGAGTAAAACAGGTTGATAAATGCTTCAGAACGTCTTGCTGAGGTTTTCAGCACTTTCCAGCTCTTTGGACACTGTTTTCCCATCTCCCTCTATTTCCCTCCATATCAGCATTACTCTTCCTCTTGTACTGGTGTTCTATATGCTCTCTTGCTTCACAAGAAAAGGCTCAATATAGTGTCCATGCATTCCCCTCCCAATGCTCCGTCTTTGGGCAGCAGAGAGTGACAGAGCTAGTTGAAACTGGCAAGTCAGAAAGCTGGGTGGCTCGGCCCTGTTGGCCCTGTAATGGTTGTAAAAACATCTGTACAGCTCTGTATTCCTCCAGCACATCCAGGGCCCTTCATTTCTCACCTCGGGAGAGCAAATTGGCTAATACCTGAGCTGGAAAAGGACTGGTCCTGGAAGAAGGCTGGGTACAGTGTTACAAAAGAGGGTAATTCAGAGTCATTAAATAGGAAAGGATCAACTCATCTCATTGCATGCCTTCGACTTTTTAAGCAAACAGCACAGGGAAATAGAGTAACCGTGGCTTCCCTTCCCCCACACAAATAACTGGAGTCCTTATTTCAGCAAGTGCCACACGGCTCACAGCTATGCAACTCATTTTCATTTTACAAGGCTTCTTGGCTTTTACTGTGACAAAATTCAGTGCTCATAAAACTCTTGAATTTTTATTATCACTTTCAGAAAACAGCATTCCTCTTTATTTTCCTGTCAGTGGCCTCAGATTTTTCTGCTAAAGAGCTGTATTTCCTAGGGCATGTAGGATTTAGGGGATAGTCAAAACAGATTGACCACTCTGTACAGTCCATGAACTTTGCCAGTGTAGCTACAATGAATAAATTTTACTGGGTTTTTTGTGTCCTGAATGTTGCTAGGCAAAAAGAGCTTGTTCTAATGCTGTTCTGCATGCTTCTAGAAACCAGCCCAGTTCTCAACAGACTGTCTTGCCTTCAGCTTTCTCAAGGGGAAGTGGAACCCTCTTCCTCTGCTTGTGTTTGGTTCACATCTGACCAACAGCTCTCCGTCCTTCATCTCTGATGTGGCTTCGCCTTTCCCTGAACTGCAGGAGGCCTTGTTTTAGTGTTTATACAGAGCTACCTCCCTCCCCTTCATACTCTGGGGGATTGGGTTTTATTCATCTCACATCAAATCCATGCTCTTTCTTACACGTGGCCTGTGACTGTTTAGGGAAGAGCAGCCCTGTCTGCCCATACAACCCACGGCTGCCTTCAGAGGTGCCTGGGAGGGGGAAACTGGCTCTGGTCATGCCACAGGGGCTGTTAGTGAAACATCCATCTGTGTGAGACCACACCTGAGTGTAGGAACTCACCTGGTACAAAATATCAGGACACCTGCCTGGCACTGGAGTCAGACAAGTCATTCTCTGGTTTTAAGTTTGTACCATGACAGCCATCACCACTGGGGCCTCAAGGAGCTGAAGCTTTACAATTTTTTTCATCATTTTAAGGGAATGCTGTTCAGTTAGTAGCAGGTTTGGGTGGAACCAGATGTTGGAGTCAGCCACTGAGAATCTAGCTCTGGCGAAGAAGGCTCCCACTGACTGTGTGACTGGCATTTTCTGATGGCCTACCTGTCTCTCCTACTCTCTAGACATAAGAAAGTTTCAGATAAATCTGTGGAATTTTTTATAGTTTGGTACTTTGGCAAACTAAGAGTTGCATAGGGAAACTGTATTATCTCAAAGGGGAAAAACACTTTCATCTTCTAGTGCACGCTTCATTGTGAAAAAATAACTCAAGGGGATTTTTAAAAAGGGTTTTTTTGGTTTTTTTGGGGTTTTTTTGTGTTTTTTTTTTGCCTGGATCATTCTGTGCTCGATTTGCATCATGGCCTATGAACTATTTTATTCTGTCACAATTGTGGAGGCAGGGATCTGCAACATAGCCTAGGAAGAAACAGCAAGAGGTAGAGGACCAGGAACTTCTTAATCTGCCTAATTTGTAAACCAGTAAATCACATGGATTAAGATCCTAAATTCTCTATTTTGATGACCTCTTCACATGTGTCTGATCACTCTGTGACAGCAGAAAGAAACAGAAAATTATTTTAGGTGCTTTTTAAAAGGAAAGCATTGCAGAGGACATTACTAAAATGTAGATTTCAATAATCAGTTCCCAAAACCATGAAGATCATTAGCTTTGGGGATTTCAGCATAGTGTCAGTGCAGAACATTTATTCTGTTGAACACCAGAAATACATGCAGATGAAGAAAACACAGGTCTTGCCCTCAGGAGCAATCAGTGAGCTAAAGTCAAGCTAGCCAGGTATGGGACAGAGGTGCTGCTTTGACAGAAATGTTCACACTGGCCTTGCTTTAACTTTAATAAAGATGATTTTTTTCCTTCCTAATAATTTTCTGTGACAGGTAATTAAAAAGTTAAAAACCTCAATGAAACCCAAAGAGCTGAGGGTCATTTTGAACACTGTTGTCTGCTTGAATGCATCAGAATAACTGGCTCTTGCTTCTGCTGGGTATTTTAGAGTAAAACTCTCTAGAACATGAAGAGCTAAGACTATATATACGCACATGTATACATACAAGGGAGCAGAGAAGCCCCTAGCAAGGAAATAAGCCTTTTACCCCAGCAGAACTTACTGCACTATGGTGTGAGACCCAGGAGCCCACGGAGAAGCTGCCCAGCATCAGCACTGTCAGTGCTGCTGCTCTCTACAGCAGGGTCCCCCACCTCGGGCAAAGTCCCTGGGTCTCCCTCCACGTGGCAGATTCAGTGCAAGAGAGAGGGTGGCTATGGAGATGTGTGTTTGCATTAGGGTGAGTGTAATTTTCCTTTTTCTCCTCTGAAATAAAATTCACACTATTACCTTCAGTATGAACAGTTTTCCCAGCACCAGAAACATCTGCTAGCTTTTCCTCCCCTCTCTCTCTCTCTCTCCCCTCCCTATCTCCCTGATTCACTGTTTTCTCTTCAGAGTTATCCCCTGTTAACAAAGAAATAAAAATTCATCACCACAACAGTCTCACTGCTGCTCTGCTGCTCCATGCTTAATATTCAGGCTGGAAAGCTGGCCATCTTAACTTAGAAACTGGAGAAGAATGACTTACATTGCAGATTTGGTAAAGCTTCTCTCTGCCTGTGTTCTTCTGTTCCCACTATATGTGTGAAAACTGTCTCAGATTTCACAGTGGTGATTTCTGCTCCTAATATCCACTCCTAAAGGGCTCAGCTTCAGCTCAGTTGTTGTCAAGTCATCGAACACCTATGGGAGATTTGGCTGAGATTTGGTCTAATGGTGAAAGGGAAAAAGAGAGAGTGATTATAGAAGTAAATAAGACCTTGAGTGTGAGAACTGGGGCAGTTTTTATTTTTATCTGCTTCCCATCAAATCATACTTATCTTGTCTGTATAGGTTGTCTCTGGTACGGTCTTGTTTCACTGATATTTTTGTTACCCAAATGACATTAAAACTGGGAACATGAGGCAGAAAATTTGCATCGAAGTCTCACCATCACACCTTGGTTCAACCACATAAATACCACTACACTTACGTGGTGTTTTCTCTGCAGCAGGGATGTGTCTCGGCCATACCAGTGGGCAGGAAGATGGTATTGCAGCTGTGACCACTGTGTGATCTGGATGGAGCATTGACCGTAAATTCCTGTCATAATTTTTTGGCTGCTAATGTAATGATTTTTGGTTAGATGCTCCGAGGAGGAGAAGCATTTAAGATTTATCACTTGCTATTTGTGCAAGGAGTCCCTTAGATTGAGTAGAGGAGCCCATACCACAATGTTGTGCTGGCATGGTGGTGTGGTGATGGCTGTGTTTGTTCTGCAGGGCAAAAGGAACGTGTCATGCACAGCACAGGACACAGGTATCCCACTCTGGTGTCACTTGGTCTGGAGCAAATGAAGCCAGAGCGGTGGGGGGTGTGTCTTTTAAAAGAATGCAGCAAACTGGGGGGAGGGTGTTCAGTGAAGACCCACATTAGTCTCTCCCACTGGTGCCCCGCAGCTTTTAATTAGTCAGGTCCAATTATTCAGCCTATATCCATTTGAATAGTGGGTAACACTGGAAGGAATTCAGTTTCAATGGGATTTATGGCCTCCTTCCCTTAAATCATTTCAGATAAGAGATTGTAACTGTTATGAAGCCTACAGAGATCAGTATGATCCAAGCAGTTAATGCTGTGATATATTTATTCAGGAAACAAATTGGAAATCAGGAGGAGAGGAAACAGTCTTTTAATTTACAGGAAAACAATAATTTATAATTATTTTGCCTTTAAGTCAGAGAACAAACACAGCTGTTGTTGGAGGCTCTTAATCTGATTACCGAAGTGCTGGCCTTTCAGACTAGAGTGAGCCAAGGGGATAAGCACTGCCCTCAGGCAACAGAGGGCAATTCTCTTCTGCTAAGGAGACTCAGGTGAGGAAAGGACTGGACTTGCTTTCAGAACGTGATTAGACCCGTGTGTTTCAGCTTGTTTCAAACATGTTACTTTCTACATTCTATTTAACCTATTCCCCACTTGGCTCGCACTCCCAAGGTGAACCGTGAACCAATCAGCTGTGGATTTGTGCTGCTGGAGGACTATTTCTGACATGCTGGGAAAGTTCCCAAAGTCTTTTCTCACCTTGTTTCCACCTCCTGCCTTCTCTGTCAACTGCCAAAACATCACAGTTGCTAGTGACAGCAAAGGAGCTGAGGTAGTGTCCCATCTCAGCGCAGCTGATAGCAGTGTCTGGAAGCTCCAGGCAGGTTCAGGATGCTGTCAGCAGACGGGCTGGGGCTGGAGCCTTGTATTGTTCAGAGACAAGGGGCTCTTGAGGGAGGGAGCGAACATTGCTGTCCCACCTTGTCCGAAATCTTGTCTGCCATCCTGTCCTCCTTGCAAGGATGAGTGAAGGAACATTCACAGGAACGGGGGCTCGGGGGAAATGCTTTCTGCCTCTTAGAAACACAAGAGTTACAAAAGAATTATTTAAAAACTAACTGCCTTTCTGAAATGTGGTGGTAATATATTCCCTTTTATTCTGCTAATGGAACCATTAGTGACTGATCAGTTCAAATGAATTTCAATGTATAATCTGTTAATGTAGTTACATCCCATGGCAGCCTTCAATTTGGAGAGGATGGAAATGCCCTGGCTTTCAGTCATCTGTCTAGGGAAGTTCATTGGCATTCAGATATTTTTACTATCCTCTGTAGTAGACAAAGTGGAACAAATGTCCTTGAGTGCTGGTGATACTTGCAAGGAACAGAGGTGATGAGCAGAAAACAGCATGATGAAAAGAGACTATAGGGGACGAGTAACAGCATATGTCCTACTTTGCTGCAGGGGCCTTCTGTTTATAGCAAACTCTAGGATTTGGATGTAGCATTGTTCTGCCTATGCAACTGTTCTTTTTTTTTTTTTCCTCTGTGCTTAGTCTTCACCAGCAGAGATCTCTCAGGTTTCAGAGTCTCTCTGTAATTAGAAAGAACAGCTTAAATCCTGACTTCAAACGAGAAGCCACCAATCTGCTGTGTAAACAGAGAGCTTGAGTGAGCTCCCAGGAGGGTTTTTAAAATATGTTCTGCTAAGCCCCTGGGGGCAGGAGCCAGATCGTGAAGGGGATGAAGCCCTTCATTGCTACCAAGCAATCACGCATGTTGGGGACATTAGGGAGCATGGGGAAGGAGCCGCCCAGCGCCGCTGCACAGCATGCAGGTGCTTAGTTGAAGAGCATGGCTGTACCTTCGGTAATGCCTCCTGAGGCTGCATGACTTTCGTTTGATTTAGGAGAGAGCCCAAATAATTTTCTGCCTAGGTAGTTAAATTGCATAGTACATGGTACTGGCCTCTGTTAGCTGCAGGGAAGAAGGAGGAGGTTTGGGAAATAGTGTAGTAGTGTAGTACCTGACCAGCATCAAGTCTGCAGGGACAAAATTGCCTTTTGGCGGTGGGGGGGGGGTGAGTAAATTCGAGCTGACAAGTGACATCCCAGGTGTTTCTGGTATGTAGTGCTTCACACTGAACTGGGCTCCCTCCAGATGGGTCTGCTTTCCTGTAGAGCCACAGTCCAAGTGGGAGTCTGGGTCCTGAAACAACGTCATGGCACAGACTGCAGAGCTTTCCCCCAGGCGCTGTAAAGAGCAGTAACACTGTGACTGTCTTTGTATGGATATTGAGAACAGACTAAAGAGGTAGACTGAGGTGTGAAAGTCTCACAGACGTTTTGCAGAAGATAAAGGAAATCTGTGAAGGAAACCTATTGTCCCACACTACCTGTCTTATCTGTGCTAATTGTTGTTAAGATGATTTGAATGATAAACAGGAATATAAACAGGAATCTCTGGAATTCCTTGGTAAACCCATACAGCTGACTTGCTCTGGAAGTTACCAGCAAGTACAGCTAAGGTGCTGCTTAGTTTAGGAGAGCTTACGGGGACTTTGGCAGCCCAGAAATAAACGTGATCAATTCCTGCTGGCCCTAACTCTCAGCAAAGACCAAGAAAGCTCCTGATAGCTTAAGAACTGATTGGGAAATGTATTACTGCGTAAAAGAACCTTTTTCCCCACTTGTGCTGCCCTATTTTGGATTAAGTTGTTCACAGAGCCAGGTTTAGGATTTCAAACCCATGTGTATCAATTTCTTTACTTGCTTTTAAACATACCCAGTCTGAAAATACAGAGTATATCTGGAGAAATAAATTTTGCCTACCTTAGGTCTTTGATTGCAAAGCCAAGTGACATTCTCCCCAGGAGCCACACAAGACACAACCACGGGGTACCTTCAGCCTTCATTCTCAGGAGGAGGAGCCTGCAGACACCCTGTCAGGTCTCTCAGCCCTGCCCTGCCAGCACCACAGGTTGCTTATTCTTTAAACTCCTCTGCCTGTCCCAGAACCAGTATGCTTTATTACATCTGCAGCAGCTGTTTTGCAATATGAACACAAAATTTTGGAGCATGCGTGAGCAGAATGGGGTGTTTCTCTGGTATAGAGGGGATAACGTATATTTGGCTACTGTATGGGCTGGGAAGGATTCTCTTTGTTTCTCAGGGCAAGTATGGTAAGAAGGTGATTAGATACTTGTCCCCTCTGTCATCCCCCATTATTTTACACTGCAGCCAGCTCCCCATCTGATTATTGTGTCGTTAGGAGGCTCTACCAAACTCTTCATTTCATCTGTGAATGCCAGTCCTCCAAAGAGCAAGTAAATGACCCTTATACCATCCTATCCCTTCACAGAATCACAGAATATTCTGCAAGGGACCCACAAAGGTCATCAAGTCCAACTCTTAAGTGGATGGCCCATGGGGGGATTGAACACTGACCATGATGTTATTAGCACCATGCTCTAATTGACTGAGATAATCTCAGGGTTTCATGGCAGCAAAGAGCCAGTCAACAACACAATGAGACGTCTCCCACTTCCCTGAAGCCTCCCACTGCTGGTAAGGAGATGTAGGCTGAGATCATCTTGTTATCTGGGTCTAAATCCTGGCAACTCTTATGCAATATTTTGGGCATCTGGCAAAAAGGCATGTGAAAAGGGCTTTGCAGAGCTAGTTCTGGAAGGGCTTTGTAGGACTAGCCCTGTTTTATAGGACTGGATGAAACCTGAAACCTGGAAATCTTATGATGAAGGTGGACATGGGCTGTGGAGCAGCTCTTACAGACCTTGCTGTGACACTCATGGGATCTGCCTCCACACTGACGTGGCCACCACTGAAACCAGAAGTGGAAAGTCAGGTATGGCTTTGTTTGAACTGCACATTTCCAGTCATTCTGGAAAGCAATTCTCATACCTGGACTGCTGAGCGGCAACACACCACGTACAGACTGCGTATAAACAGATGGAAATTAAATGCAATATTCTAGGGGAAAAGGTTTCTAGAGGTGCTTGGTACTCGGACATCTCATAGGCTCTGTGGGTGGAAATGCACAAGTGATATCAGAGTGGGGAGTTACAACTCATCCCTTGAGAAAAATGCCCCAGAAACTGCACGATTAGCAATTGGAGCAAGAAGTGGAGTGAGATTTGACCTGGAATGAAGAAGGTTGGTTAACCTCAAAAAGACTTATGCCAAACAAAAGGCCAAATCTTTAACTGGTGCAATTCATTTAGGTCAGCCGTCCCAGAGTGATTTAGTGGAAGAGGGGCTTAAAAAGCTGTTTTGCTAAAAGAGATTTGAATGTGATAGTAGGCAGCCAATTGAATCATGTGAGTCTACAGTGTGTTATGATAGGGAAAAAAAGTAGCTAACAAGATTCTTATCTACATATGGAAAGGCATCAAACCACAGCTGAGGGAGGCCCTGGTTCCTCTCAATGCCTGATGATATCCCAAACAAAATACACTGCTTTCAGTCCTGGGCTGTATCACAGTAGAAAGGTATAGATAAATCCATGAGAATACAGGGAGAGGCACTGAGATGTAGTACTGTAGGACTGGAGAGGCTGATTGGTGAGGAAAATGACAAGAAAAGGCAGTGTAGATAACAAGGAGCCTGAAATACGAGATTATATATGTCCATGTGCTTGCCAGGTGTGAGTTCCACAGGGTAGGGGAATAGTTTAGTTAACTGTTATTTATTTATAACAGGCTATAACCAGAATTAGTGGCAAAAAATTATAAAATATAACTGACAGTAATATGAGGTCATTTCTCCCCAGATTACCCCACAGACAAGTCTCTGGGAAAAAGGTGAGGAAGTGCTTTTGCATGACATACGCAGCTGGAGAAAACATCTTTGGCCCTGATCTCTTCTATTTTAGTGTGTCCAGGTAGCTGCTGCAGTAAAGGTTTGGGTTTTCCTGCTGTTGTTTACCTCTCTGTTATGATAAATATTGATAGCCTTGCCCAGAGCACCTCCTTTCTCCTTGCTCCATGTGGATCCTTAATGTGGAGGTTTGGGCTGTGCTGGGAAGGGTCTTGCTTCAGCTGATCTCTCCCTCTATTGAGAAGCTGTGATGCTGGGAAAGGATAGCATTGGAGGGGAATGTGGGTAGGTGACTGCCATTAGCAGTCTGTAGGGAGAGAGTTGCCAGCAGTAGGGAAATAATGGTGTGTTGTGCATGTGATCCTTTGCCCTTTTGGCTGATGAAGGAGCCTCAATCAGTCGTACCCCTCTGGGTAGGGAATGGGAGTGCACACTGGGCCCTCTGTTAATAGCTGGGAAGAAATTCAAACAGTCAGCACCACCTCCAACACAGGCAGCCCCTCAGTCAGTGGAATAAGGCGTGAGTTTCTCCACCATAATGAGCTTGTTTTTCCATGAGATTGCTGTAATAAGCGGTAATGAACAAAGAGCTGCAGGATACAGAGTGAGTGGGTGATAGGATGGCAGATGAAATTCCACGTTTATGTATGTAGAAGTAATGTGGGGAAAAACAGTAAGTGGATGAGTATGCATTAGTTATTCCCACCCAGAAGGGAGATTTGGAGCCATCCTGGGGAGGAAGACTGTGCAGCGTCAGTCAAACTGGAGGTGGGAGGAGGGAACAGCCGGGAAAGGAACTGGCAGCAAAACAGAAAACATCATTATACTGCTGTATAAACCCATGGTACATATGTGTCTTGAATGCTGCCTGCAGTTGCTCCCTGAGAGAGGATGTAGTGAAATGAGAAAAAGTGTGGCAGTGCTGGCAGGAGTCCTGCAGGGTGACATGGGGCTTTGGCTGGGAGTGAGAGGCAGGGAGTGCTCACAGAGCTGGGAGCAACCACGGGGTAAAGTTTTGAAGAGCTGTTGGTCAGGAGGGACAAACATTGAGGCAACAGGTATGAAATTATTCCCTTATGAAGGGACAAGCAAGCCCTTCAGCTTGAAAAAGTGGCAGCTGAGAGGGCTATGCTGGAGATCGGTCAAGTCGTGATGTGCACGGAGATGTGAATAAGGAATGATCATTCACTGTCACAGCATGGGAGCTAGGGAACAAGGAACAAAGTTATCATGAAAAAGTTTAAAGGAAAGAGAAAAGAACAGCTTTTTTATCAATGCATAGCCAAACCTGGAACTGGTTACCACAGGACACAAGTCAGTGACATGTTTATAAATGAGCTCAAAGGGCTTGGAAAAGCTGTGAAAGTAGTGTAAATAGGGATGCTAAACTAGGATGCAGATGCAACCTCCAGCTCAAGGAGCTTCTTTGCTTTACATTGCAAGAAACTGGGGGAATTTCCATCCTGTTCCTCTCCCGTGTTTTGCCCTACTGCCAGACAAGATGCAGAAGACGGACTTTAAGTCTAAGGCATATATGGCAGAAGCTGTGTTAGGGGCCTAACTATGGCTAGCTCAGTGCAGACTCCACATCCTCCAGGAAGCAAAGCCACACTCCACAATCAATGTACTAGTTCTTGTGAATGACACTCTTTCAATACAGTCCTACTCCAGGGAAGAGTTAGCTGTTCAGGAGCATGTGAGATTAATTCCTAACAAAGAATTGTCCAAGCATTTCCTTTAGGGAAGCAGCCACAAGAAGATAGACCTTTGTTCTGCATCACTGACTGCTTTAGGTCATCCCTAGAGATGGATTTAAAGCAAAACCTCTTGAACCCTCTTGAACTTTCAAGGAAACTCATTCCTGGATCTTCCATCTGGCTCAAAAGCTCTGCAAGGGGCTGAGATTCAAACACCTCTGAACTGAGGGGAAGTCTGGAGCCAGATCCACAGCTGTAGCTCGAGGCCATCCTGAGCTTTTCATGTCAGCTTTCTTTGAGAGCACCAGCTCTGTTCCACACAGTGCAGATGGGCCACAGGCCATGTGGAAGATAGAGTGAGAGGAATTCCTCTCACACACCACTCACACAGAAAATTTACCTTCAGGTAAACTCCTTTAAGGCGGCTTCATTATATTGGACAGCTGTTTACTCTGCTGAAAAGTGTGAGGAGTCCTTCTTTTCTGCTTTTCCAAGACTTTTATCTCCCCTCTCTCTCAGGAAGAGTAGATGTAATAAGATTTAAAGTCTGCCATGTAATTGTCATGAAGTTTATATCCCATGATTCCTGTTTGTGAGCAGAAATAAATTAAGCACCTGGATAAGCCCTCTTTCTCTCCCCTCTCCTGAGCACCCAATGTGATGAGAAAACTGCTGAGAAACAACCACAATTAACGATGGGGTCACATTTAGTTCAGCACCATCGGCTGGTTAATTGGCAGATTCCATTACAGTTCCCCTTATCTGTGTGCCAACACAGCTTCTAACAAGCTTCTTGCTGGGTAATTAATCCTGTCTAGGGTTTAGATCCTGAGGCTGGGTCTGCTTTAAGGGACTGTGCCATTACTAACCCTCTGCTAGCAGGGCCTCTTCACCGAGAGCTTCTCCCTGCAGAGCCCGACTGTAGGTCCAAGTGGTAGAAGAGACACGTGGAGACATTGCATTCTCTGGAGAAAAGCCAGCCCTTGGTTTTGTGAAAAGAATCCAGACCCTGTATTCAGTTTCTTGCTTTTGCTTGATGTTACTACAGATCTGTAGTGAGGCAGTGCCTTGAGAAATTAACTGTCCCTCCTGCAAATTGCAGTAATTTTATGAAACAAATCCGTAACAGGATACAAGCACTGCTAAAATTTTGGAATACTAAGTTTATAAAGTAAGTTTATAAATAATAAGTTTGTAAAGTAACCAAACAGTGTTTGGTTAGATTGACAGATTGACAGAAAGAAAATAAGAGCAAGAGGAAAATGAAAATAGAGACTGGGAAACAAAGATGGAGCTGGACATTGATTAGGTGGGAATGGCCAGGCTTGAGGGTCTGTACACAGGAAAGAGCAGATAGACACTAGCAGAGTCAGCAAACAAGCAGCTACCAGGGAGGTCTGTCACCTCTGTCATTGTTGTGTCTTCTGCCATAGACACCCCAGTGGGCTTTTGGGTGTGAGGCATACCCTTGTTTCTTCGGGTGAATGGACTAAGCAGAAGCCCTGATCTTATGTGCTTTGATACAGAAAAGTCCTTTCAGCCTCTCAGGTAAGCTGTGAGGGAGGATCCACCTCAGCCTTCCTCAGTCTGTGTTGTGCCAAGACATGTGCCAGACAGCCAAAATAAGTGATTAAGGCAAAAAAATTAAAATATTACTGAGTTCATGAAGAGTAGGTCACTTTGGAACTACAATCTTGGAAGCAGGGACATTGGAGATGCACGTGGAGAATGTGTGATTCCAGGATTAGCAGGAATGCAGGCAATTGGATGCTTCGAGCTGTAGGTAAAGGAGAGAGGTACTTGTATTTTTATCACATATTCTCAGTCAGCTTTCACTTAGGAGAAGATTGATTACCTCCAGCTTTTTTCCTGTGGGAAATTTTCCTGTATCTTGTGCCCTCAGCCCTTGCTTTATCTTGCATCAGTCCAATGTTAAAGTAGTTCAGCAGTTGCTAACAGTCAGCCAAGTGGGTTTTTTTTTTTACTTCTGGAAGTTGGAAAAGAAAGGAGATGGTCTCAGAGAAAGGATTTAATGAGATGAATCTTGAGGTATTCCTCAGAGCCCATTTGCAGCACCATGAGCTTAGGGATCTCTGTGTGAGTTCTCCCTCCTAAACTGGGTTTTGCTTCAGCCTGGTGGGCTTGGAGTGTGCAGGGCAAGTACCTAGTCTGAAGCCAGTTTCAGAGCTGAAAGAAAAGACATCTGCCTCCTAGCAAACAGGACAGGAAAAACTCTATTAGCTGGGCTACCTGTACCATCAGGAGACAATGGGGACCCGAGACAACTTCATAATTGTGAAGGTCCATTGTAATGTACACATTACACATTCTAAAAATAAAAATACGCATTATTAATCTTTTCATAAATCAAATTTGGACATTGGTCTGCACCTATCAATTCAGGCAGGTGAAACAAATATTCAAGAGGCATGTGATAAAGAGAGATCCTGGTGATGAGATGGGATTGCTTTAAAGAGTGGTGCCCCTGGAGCTGGGGAAGGCTTTGTAGCACTGTGCTGAGGAGAGGAGATCAGCATGATAAAGACAGAATTGCTGAAAAGACACAAAGGGAGCCAGGGAGCAGGAAGGGGAAGGCATTGAACAGGGCATGGGGTCAGCAGTTGAGGCTTGAAGAAGGACAGATGGAGTGGAGAGAGGGAAGATGAGACTTGTAAAGAAGCAAAGAAGGCAACTGTGTGGTTTGGATGAATTAGAAAGTGGAGAGAGAGGAGGTTATATGGCTGTAATAGAAGAAAGATGTGGATATGCATGTTCAGTTTGTTTTGCTCACAATCAGTAGCTGAAAAATCAATACTCATTAACAGCATAAGCAACCCTCGATTAAGAGAACAACAGAATTATGAAGGAAAGAGAATGCCTTGAGACACTTGCAACCAGGAGAAGTAGTGCCTACTGCTCTGTGTCCTTTTCTCCTGTGGGGCTGCTGGGGGTCGGACAGTTGATCACAGTTAGATGGCTTATTCTTCATGATCACTGGTGTCAGAAAGGAAAGGTGTTAGGAATTTGATAGTGCATGCCCTGACCATGTAGGTTCTCATTTTGTTTCAGGTTCCTGACTAACAAGTGGGAATACTGGAATGTGATGGATGTTTGACAAGTCTGCTTCTGACTTAGGGAACTGCTCCCCCATTTTCCTGTTCTGCTGCAGTTTAGCTAACCAGCTCTCAGCATGCCTGCTCCTCTTGGGAACAGGGAGCTTTGGACACCCACAGCTCTGTGATGCTGCCCAACTTCTGAGCATGGGGCTTCTGACCCTGCAGCAAGGACAAGCTATTCCAGAACTTTGCCAGGTTGCCAGTACTTTCATTTTTTCCTGACAAACAATGCCTGCACATTTATTTTCACCAGCATTAGTGCATTTGGGAAGTTTTGCATTTCTGACTGTACAACTGTGCCACTTCACAGTCTCAGTTATGGCTGCTCAGTTATTGTGGATATTTCCATTTCCAACACTTTGGAGCTCAGAATTTGTCAGGGCTGCACACATTTGGAGAAAATTATCTGTGGAAAGCAAGAGGCACTCCAATAAAGAACAAAAACAAGTCAAAGAACAGACTGGGACTATTGATGTATTTGGTGCCATGTTTTCAAACTGCTGCATGTTGGGAGCCACATCCATCTGTCTTTAGTTTTTCCTTCCACCAGGAGTATGTACTAAGTACCATCTGATTTACTTAAAGTATGATAGTATGAAACAACCACTGTTGAAGGGAAAACCTAATGCTATTCAGGTGATCCTAGCTTCAGTGGATAAGGCACCTGAAGCTTTTATATTTATACTGAGGATATAGGAGCAGGTGAAGCTTGAAGTACAGCATTTAGAAATTTGGGAAGTTGCTCAGCTGCATTGGGAATAGGGTTGATGCAGGAAAATCCTGAAAGCATCAAGAGAGAAGATAGAAGTTTGATGATGATGATTCTAGTTTTTATTACCAGTCTGCCTTTACAAAGGTATCAATGAGCATTGTATTGATTTTTCTGTACAACTGCATTGCTCAAAAGTATCTTGAATATCAAATGCAATTTGTGGAAATCCATAGTCCTGATGTTTGCTAAAAGGGAATATATTATATTCTATTTTTTTTTTCTTTTTCTTCAGGAGCCCAGTGGTAGCCAGTGCAATTTTCCTATGAGGAAAGAATTTTAAAGGATCAGGTCCACATATTTCTGATACCATCTATGGAAATTAGCATTTCTAACAGACCAGCGTGAAAATCTATTTTTGGTGTCTGTGAATGCATTGTGGCCTCTGTTTCGTTGTTAGGGGATTTCTTGTTTTCTAGTGAGCTTAGCTAACATGCAGTTTCTGTTGATCTGCTTGTGCTGTGGAAGGTCTGAGTTCTGTGGTGTTGCCTGTACATTATAAATACTGTGCACTCGTTTTATCCAGATACTGCACAGTCTTGTGAGAGTCTGAGAAGTCCCTGACTACCTCAGATGGGATCAGTTGCATTTTGTGAAGTGCAGGACATGAGCCTCGTCATCAGGAAGATGTGTTAGACCAATTCTGCTTGCCTTTTTCCACAGGCTTGCTCCATGCATCCCTCCTGAGACGGACTAAGCGTGCTGTTTGTGGATGTGATATTTTGCTACCAAAACAGTAATGCTATCTCTAGTCCTACTTAATGTGCTGACACTAATAAGTCTTGTATTAGTAAAAAGATATTTTCCTCTAACAAGGAAGGTTTAGTCAAATGAGGATGCTTTTTTAAAGTTTTCATGCATGGAAGAGAAAGGTATGGAAGAGAGATGTGTTACTTTAGCTACACTGATCTAGTTAAAGTAGCACCATTTTTGTGTGTAGACAAGAGCTTAGGAAATGTGCAGGTCTTAGTCTGGGGGCAGGACTTTAAAGCACCCATTGAAGTCTAGTGTCAGTTTTCAAGGCTGAAGAATATTATTTTATTTAGGCTTCCAGACCAGCCTTGCTCCAGGAATGCACTTAGGTTGTTTTTAAAGCAAACATGAAATCAATAGCCTGGTGTTCTGCTCTGCTATTTCTTGCCAGAGCCTAAGGACCACACATGGGTTTTCCCTCCTCTTCATCACACTGCCAGGCATGCTGTTGGATAACGGCAGGCAGTTCTTGGGGATGAATGCAGAGAGGTTCCAAATGGCCAAACACACACTGGACATCTGGGCAGGTTTTGCTGCAAAGTATTTTCCATCAGGCTCCCCTCCAGATACTGCCATGAAAGGATCAACTCACACCACCCTGTCACAGATTTTATCCAGCCTCTGACTTTAATGGGAGTTTTACTCGAGTAAAGCTCAAATAGGAGCTTGTTGGCTTACCTCACCATTTACAATATTCCTGGTGGTACCCAGGGCTGTGGTTTTCATTTTGACCCTGGCAAACGCCAGCCTTAAGAGCAATACAGCACTGTGCCCTACTGCACACCACTGCAGTGGTGGGCCTCTGCTCACATTTCCCTGTACTCGTTTGGTGCAGGAAAATAATTTCCTTCCATCCCGCGCAGGGAACAGGGGCTTCAGGTGGAGTAACAGATTATGAATCCGTGTAGGATTGACCTAAAGTTTGGTACCCATTCCCCACTCCAAGCAGCCACCATCCTCATGAGCTAAATAACAGCCTCTGGCCAGCTACGGACCTCTCTTGAGACATGAATGCTCCTTCGGTTTTTTAGCAGCGCCCTCAGGCCAGGCTAGCTCCTCTCCTGCACGGTTCGAAGCTGAACCGTATGGTACCAAGACAGGTCCCCAGACAGAAATGAAAACACACATTAGCAAAGAGGAGAGAAACAGGCTAAAATTGGAAGTGACCATTTTGTGTTTGATGTTATTCAGAGGAGCCTGTTCTTCATTTAGGACATTAATAGTTGTAACAGAAGCTGTAATATTTCAACAACAGTGGTGATTAGGAGCAAAGAGGCAGCTAATCTCCATCTAAAAAGAGCTAACTAGCCCGTCCTTTAGCCCCCACCGCACTGTCACATTTAAATACCATGAATATTCACTGCTTGGCACCCAGCTGGCATCTGAGCTGTTTTGACACAAAAACCTTCAAACTCAAAGAGTTTTTAATCAGTCTGCAAGAGAGAGGAGAAGAAAGTGAGAGAAAGAAATAGGAACAGAGAAAATGAATCAATGAGTTCGACAGAGAGGGGGGTATCCGAATCCAGTTAACCCCTTCCTTTCCCTGCAGACAAAGGTGCTGTCTCTCTGCAGCTCAGTAGCCCTCTGCCAGGCTGCAGGAGAACGGAAAAGGGGCACCCCATCCCCTCTGGGCAGCCTCATACCTCCTAAGTGCTCAGTCCTGCCCGGGAGCCCCATATTCCTGGCTATCCCATCCTACCTGAGTGCCCGTTCTGCCTGGCTGCCCCATTTCCTCCGGCTACCCCATCCCACCCCAACATGCTTCGGGCACCTCCTCCCACTCACCTTCCAACACTTAAAACACATCCCCTTCTGCTGCTTGTGCTTGTTTCCTGGCACAGGCCTTATTTACTCTCCACCTTTGCTTGTGTTTGTGAGGGGTTTTACCAATATTCGTGTTGCAGACAGTGCAGTTTCACTCACAGTACGTGATGTGCAGCCAGTCTGCCTGCAACGAGTTATCGTCTCAGAAAGAGGTTTCTCAGCGTTAATAGCTGCCATCTCTAGTATCCTTATTGGTGTCTCAAAGTTGCCCTCAGCCCACACAAAACCTCTTTGCATCAGCTTTTGCAGCAGGATTAACTATACAGCTGCAAACACTGAAAATCGTGCCTTGTCCTGAAAGAAATAACCCCACAGTGCTCTGAAGGGTAAAGTTTTACCAGCACTGTGGATCTGGGCTCTGACAGATCACCCAGCAGTCCCCAGTTAAGCTGGGTCAGTCCCATACACACAAGTGCGTTTCTGTCCAACTAGTCTAAGCACACAACACAGAATTTATGCAACTTTATGCTGTTATGTCAGCTTTGGGCTACTTGTGGTAGACAGTTTATAGCTGATTTAGCAGGGCAGTAGTGTGGTGTAGGAACTGGTCTACTCTAACACCTTGCCATGAAAAAACTGACTTGTCTAAATTTTCTAAATGTGTTTAACGTGGTGGAGTGCTCGATCCATGTTTCATGTCATATGGCTGTGGCATTTTTGATCAATACTGGGAACCACAGAATCAGATTTATTTTATAATCAAACCACAGCCCAAGTCTCGAAACTTTGTGGCCCAGACTGCAGACCTCAACCACATGTGGGGAATCTGTACTTGCACCTCAGCTGGCAGCATGTTCAGAGCACAGTGGGGACTTTTCCAATCTCCTGTGTCTTCAAGGAGTCTGTTGTGGGCTTAAATCACACATAGGTTGTTGTCTCATTTGCCTTCAGGGTCTTTAAAACTGAGATGCACCTCAAAAGCCAACGTTCCAGTTCTTTTAAGGAAAACCTCTGGCAAAATGAAGTACAGAAGCCTGGGACTAATTTAGGCAGGTTGTTATGGTCACTGCAAAGGATAGTGGTATCCAGGAAGGGTGTAACTGAGGTGGTGTTGTGCAGACCTTCCAAAGCAGGTGTGTGCTGAGGGAAGGAGTTGCAGTTGGAAACAAGAACACAGTGCCTGGAAGTCCAAGGCCAATGAGGAAAATATGCAACTAGCACTGGAGGAGCAAAGTGGATAGCTGCATCCCACTGCCAGAAGATCTCTTGGGAGACCAAAAGAGAGCAGGGTTAGTGAGGAGCCTGAAGGCCCTGCGATGTGGTGTGATGAAAAGAGTACTGCAGAGGAGGGACTGGGAGCAACACAGTGGCAGTGCTGCCTGAGTCAGAGCTGTACTACACTGATCTGGCTGGGCTGGAGGTGGAGCATTATGGATGTCAGGGAAGGACAGCGAGGAGAAATCAATGTAAACGACGGGGGAGATGAGCGTTTGGGAGCAGGTTTTTCCTGTGTGGGTTCTCCAAATCTAAAGTCATTGTAAGATTTATTAAGAGTTACTGAAGCTGTGCTGACTTTTACTGAATACAGTCTGGGACTCCTCTGGGAGGAAGAAGTAGGAAGATTGGGGTCCCACATTTCCTTAGTGCTTTCAAGATCCTCTGATGCTCTCCAGATACAGAGATCTCACCCAGGACTTTAAAATTTACAAGCATGCACACAATAGCCAAATGTGCTTTGTAATCTCTTCCCAGGCAGCAGACAAAGTGGGTTTTGCATAGATTGGTACTTACTCTATTCAAGTTGATAATTATTTCGAATGGAATACTCCCCATGAAGCCTGTCTGGAACAGCATCAAACCCTATGGGCTGTGGGAGGCACATCCATCAGCTGTACTCTGGGGTGTGTTCTGGAAAAGCTCACAGTTGGATAGGAGGATCCATTTTCCTATATACTTAAATGAGAAAATAGCATGAGCTTTTCTCCAGTCTCTTCTTGCCAACATCTGGCCATGACTTAAAATGAATTTACACAGTTGCTATGATCTGTATCTGGGCCTGCTTCCTTTGCCTATGGAAAAATGTGGGAATCTAATCATCCGGTACAAAAAGAAGGTGTTCCAGATAATATGTGCCTTGAAGACCCTGAGGACATGGATCTGGAATGTTTTTGAGGAGACTGATCAAAACTATTTTATTTGATATTCACCTACAGTTTTCTGTTGCCTGAGTCCATCATATTTGCATACAGCCAATAGGTTCTGTATTAGGAAAGGAAAATCCAGGCTGAGCCACAGGCAGCAGAGGTGTTGAACTGTCAGCTCTCACCCACCTGAGTCCACTCTCTTCCCAGCCTGTCCCAAGAGGAGGATGGTGCTGCTGTGTTGGTGCTTTGAGGGTGGGGGCTCAGATAAGGCATAAAACAGAAGCTGTGGCCATCTGTGGCCATTAAAATTCCATGACACCTTTTGGTACTGAAGCAGTTGGTGCTAAAAGTAGCCCACTTGCAATACAAGGCAGACAAGTCTCGTGCAGCCTGGGGAGAGGGTGCTTCATGAGATTTGACCGGTGTTTTTTTCCACCTGCACTGGAGAATGGGACAGACCTTTATACTCACTGCCCAAACGTCACTAATCCCAGAGCTGGGAGCAGAGTTGCTGCATCCCTGTGACCACAAACCAAGTTGAAAAGGACAGACCTATGTATGGATTGTACAGCATGCTAATAAGAGAGCTCTGTTGTTCCTGAGACTGGATTTACACGCACTGCTGCTGGATGGTGGCACATAAATGGACAAGTCTATCTGCAGGAAGTAGAACCACAGAACAGTTTGGGTTGGAAAGGACCTTTAAAGGCCATATAGTCCAAATCCCCACCAAAATTTTTTAAGTTTTGGGATCCTGGGGGTCCTTGCCGCAAGACACACAGTGAGAGGTAGCCTGACACTCCAAGGTGATTATGTGAGATAAGAAAGTTCTCAAGCTCTTGTTGCAGGTTGAATCACATCTCTGCAACTGTTGGAAAACTAAACTTGGGGTGAAAGGAAAGGCCCTACATAAACTGAAGTCTAATCCACCACATAGAGGGGTAGAAAGCGGGGGTGATGGAGGGGATCTTTAGTGACTGACAGTTTACAGGTCCCATCTTCAGTCCTTGCTCTCATCCCTGAGTCTCCCTGCTGTGCAGTGACCCAGGGCAGGAACCAATCCAGCTGAAAAATAAATATTTTTTTTCCCTAGAGTTGTTTTTAATCTGGTTGAGTTCTCTGGTCTCATTCACCATGTGCTACACAGACAGCATGCTGGCATAGCTGGTGGTGCAGGATAATGGCAAGGAAGCAGTGGGGAGTGGAAGAGGAGCAGGATTGCTTAAAATTGCTTAAAATTATGTAAGTAGCCCTGATTCCAAAAACACAACCACAGCCTGTCCAGAGTGCTCTCCTGTGTGCCAGGGCTGACCTACAGTTTGCACAGAGGGAGGGAGGGGAATAAATGCCTCTCTCAAGAACCCTTCAGGAATTCTCAAGTAATCAGTGCAAATCATGCAAAATTGCTGCTACTGGATTTTTGCAGTTGATGTATAAGGATGCTGGAGCCTTAGGAAGCTTACCATTTGGCATCCTGACACTGAAAAACAACAGCAGCACTTTAAGTCTTGGTTCCTTTCTGTCTGTAATAGCTCTCTTGCAAAATCCTTTCTTCTCTGTCCTTCTCTGTGAGGAAAAAAAATCTGGTATTTCTCTTTGCTCCTTCCCTGGCACATCCTGTGTGCCTGGAAGCTTGCTCAACATTCCTGGTATCGCCCTCTGTTAGGAAGGTGTTGTGTCTACACCCCAGGGGGAAAAGCTGCTTGGTCTGGCATCGCAGCTGGAATCCCCGTGGCACCTCCCCAGCCGCTGCCCAGGGAGGAAGCCCAGGGCTGTGAGCCCTTTGTGGCTGCTGTATTTCATCTCTCTGCTGCCGCTTCCCAGGCAGCATGTGATCCTCTGCGGTATGCTCTGGCTTCTACAGGGAATGGGTTAACGCTATAAAATAGTCTTTTTATGGAACCTCTTGGCAACACAGAAAACTTTCCCATTGCCAGGGTGTTCTTTTTATTCAACAATTTGTTCCCAGAAAGCAGCCCATTTAAACAAGTTTTCTCTATTAAGGAGCTTCAGCTGCATTTGTTTTTTGGTTTTTGTTTTTTTTCCGAGCTTATTCAGTGTGCTGTAAACTGCAAAATAGTGTCCTACAATAGATTTGTCTGAGGGAACTGAAGTGTGTACTCCTGTGATTCTGCCTACTGTGGGAGCTCCTTGAAAGCCAGATGTCGCATCCAAAGAGTAATCTGTGTTTACAAACACGTGGCCACACTCAACATTTTCAGCAGCCACCAAACTGAAATTCAAATCCTACAATTTTGCTCCTCTACCCACCTGTCCTGCACACAGCCGAAACAGGGAAAAAAACTTTCCAGAACTTGGATGGGATCATCTTTTTTATTTAGATGAGGAAAACACACATTGCTGTCTGCAGAGAGCCGAATTTAACTTCCCAGCTGGGGCCTCTCATCTGTAAGTCCTTGCAGACAGAAAAACACCAACTGCTAGCAAGATAATCCAATTTCCCTTCTTTCCCACTCAGAGGAAGACTGCCTGCTCCCCCACCCCATGTGGGTTTCAGTCTGGCAGAATTTCTCCCAACTACTATACCCAGGGCAAGATCCATATCAAAGCTTCAGCCCCCCAGGGATCATTAGAAGGTATTTATTTCTGCATATTCCAGTGGGTTTGCACGGGTAGGGGTGGAGGAGGCAGATAACTTTATTCACAATGCAAATAGGCTGCCCTTACTTTCAACCTTTGCTTCAAACCTGGAGATATTAAAAAACATGAGCTCTTCTAAAATAATAAATACACTAATGCTGCTGGATGTTATATTGCTGGTGCCTCCAGAAAAGTGCCCTGGCACCATTTTATGGGAAAAACCAGTGAAATATGTTAACTCTGCTCTTGCCCTTGCTCCCCAGACTGCTGTTAAAAGTTCAGGCTGAACCCATATTAGAGCACTTGGCTCATTTCAAAAAGATATTTAGTAGGTAGTTTTGCACACCAGGACTAAGATGCTTCGAGGACTGAGGGGAAAGTCAACCCAATTCTCTCTGCAAATTTGGAGCACTAGTCTGTGATTTACTAATAGGGAGCAGTGAGTTATTAAGCTCATCACAACTCAGCATCCTGCTCTTCTAGTCCAGAGGGAACCAGCTATTTAATAAATCAGAACCCAGTGCTAAGCTACAGGGATAAAAGGATCTACATTAATATGAAAATATTAATATCTGGAAGAGCAGATTATAATCTAAATGGGTTAGAATGAGATAGCACCATTGTTTAGAAGAAACAGCTTGCTCCTAATCTCATTAGAGCTGTAATCATACTAGCAATGGAAGATATCTTCAGACCCTTGAAAGTGCTTTGGAAGCCTGGTAAACATGGTGATCATGCTGGGTGGGTTCAAAAAGCTGCCCAAGGCTGCCTTTCAGTGTCATCTGGATGATCTGTCTGAAAGAAGCAGAATGTTCAACTGAAGGGGATGATATGGCTTTTCCTTCTGAAAGATGTGCAGCTTTGCAGAAGTTCTGCACCCCTTGCAGTAATGAGCATTGCCCAGAGACACTCATGACTGGGGAGGTTTCTCTGCTCTGCTTCCCTCCAAGACTTTATCTGGAGCCACAGGGCAGGTGGGTGGAAATCTGCAAGATGTGGCTGTGTTCTCTCTCCCTCTTGTGCAAACTGAAGGGAACTTGGCATAGCAGTGCCTGCTATGAAAGGGTAGAAAAGGATGGGGTCAAATTCAGGGGCTATTTTCTCTCAGGCCATGGCCCCAGGGCAGCCCCTTCAGGGTCCTCTCACAGGTGTGAAGGGTCCAACCCTCAGGGCTCACAGAATGCTCCCCTCCAGGCCTGCCATTTTTTTCTCAAGTGTATTAAGTTGAGCAAGCCTGCCCTGGCAGAGACTGTGATACAGCCTGGGCACACACAGGCAGCTTTCTAAAGACATGGTGGGTGATGGCTGGCAACCTGTCTGCTTGTGTTGGTCATGTCCAAATGATAAAGATTCCTCCTCTGCCAGCAGAACAGCTGCTTTCCTGGGTTTCTCTTCAAAGATGTTCTCAGACTGCCTCCTCACTCAGCCCCCAAGCCTCATTCTGCTTCCAGGAGTCTCAAATATGGTCCCAAGCTTGGGGCTCACAGCTGTCTCCAATTGTCTTTCATCTCTTTTTGCACAGGATCTGCAATGGATGGTCAGCATCCTTCCTCCCACGTCCCTCGCAGACTGTCTTCTTTCAACATCCTTAAATCTTCCAGGTCTGTGTCCAGCTGAATGGCTCTGAGAGCGTTTTGTATGAAACAGACATTTAATTAAGTGAGAAGCCCTCGGCATTTACCCATTGAAGCATGGTGTGGTTTATCTTGGGGCTTTTCACCAACTGCAGCATTCAGGTCCTGCAGCTCAGCCCTCAGCTCACCAGCACCAGCGTGGTGATCTGTGCAACAGCATCATGTTTAGCTCATAAGAATTGTTCCCAGACTTCATCATGGGGATAGTTGACCTTGGCAATACTGTCAAATGGTGATAAACCCAAGAGCTCTGTTCAGAGACACAATTTCTTTCAACCTTTTTGTTTTAAATCCATGTGAAATGGTCCAGATTCAATTAGCAGAGAAAATTCTGCAAAGAAAATGCAACAACTATTACTGATGAGAAGGGTGAAGCCAAAGTGAGACTGCACTGCTAAGAGCTGTTATTTTCCTCTGGCACCTGTGGCACTTCCAGCCTTAATCACCAAAGCAAATTTTCCAGCACATCCTTCAGGGAGGTGCCCAGTCAGGCCAACAGTCTGGCTCACGCTTGCTTTATTACAGACCCCTGTCATGAGACATAGCAAACAGCCAAACTATGGCTCAGCTGCCCAGCCAAGGCTGGCACATAGAGCTTAATCCACTCAAGATATGAAGGACCTTCCATAACACATGGGTTTGATTTTCACAAATATTGAGACTATTCCTTGCATTAATGATAAAGTGGATTAAACATGCCCTGTTTTTCTAGATAATGCCCCTCTGGAGTTTCACTGGGACCAAAGTGGATCTGGCATTTAAACTAAAGAAATCCCTGTTTAGCGTGTGGGAGTCTCTGGAGAGGCCTCAGATCTGCATTGCAGCTGTGAAATACAGCATCTTCTCTGTTGCTTATCAGAGATCTATGTTTCTCCTGGGAAAATTTTGCCCAAAGGATTCAGCCCTTGCCAAATTTTCTACTGGAATTTGTTTGTTTATTTTAAATTTCTTTTTAAACATCTGAAACCAACAAACTTAAAAAATGCTCTAAATCTATCAACTTGAGTTAATCTCTTAAAATAAAATAATAAAAAAAATGAATTCCTCCAGGCTGCCAACTTCTATTTCTAAGACTTAGTCTAAAATAGATTTAAATGACTGAAATTCTAAACCCAGGAAATACGGAGTTTAATTGGAAAAAATCACAGTTTTTCTTTCCTCCTGTGCTACTACACCTGCTCTTGGCATCTGATTCTCCTGAATTTTAAAATGGTTCATCTCAAACAGGCATGTGTGTGTATAATGCTGCTCTTCTGACCCCTGTGCCTGCTTTGCAGCCACAAGGAAATACAGGTAGCCAAGGAACAAATCACTCAGGGACAGCTGTGCCTCATCTCCTTCACTCTCAGTCCTCCCAGAGAGCTTTCCCCTTTTCTATGCTCTCTTCCTTCTTCATGTCTGTACTCATTTGTCATGCAAAAAATATCAGGGCAGGAATGGAGCCAGATATTTTAGGTCCAGTACAAAATCTAATGTTTTCCATGGTTTCTACTGCGCTGAAAGGCAGAATTTTACCATGCTGATGTGGACCCTGGAGATGACATTTGGCTATGAGTGCAGCTACATCTCCCACAGCTTCAGGGGTGTTCCAAGCTAGTGGGTGGGCTGGGATCTATGAATAGTGTGTACTAATCCATACTTCAGTTTATAGGGAGGGATGGTAGAATACACATGGCTACAATCTATTCAGAGAATATATTAATATTAAATCCTCAGGAGGTATCTCTGTTTACTTCACAAACATCTGTTTGCTGGAAATACCATTCTGAACAATTTTCTCAACCTCAGCATTGTAGCAGTACAGACGTTACAGTAGGTGAGGATGTTTTTGGTGTTTGTGCAGGGTTGTTTTCTCCAGTACAAAGGTGTGGGACCACAGTTCTTTTCTCACAGCTGCACCATACAGAGACATTAGCAACACAAGAAGCACTCGGGCATCAGCAATCATAATCAAGCCTCCAAAGTGAAACTTCAAGGAAAGGCACTTTCCAAGGACCCACAGTCCTCTGGATAAGACACATTCGGAACTCTAGTGATGTTAGATGGAGATCTTCCAGTGTATCTCAGCATTAAATATATTTGTCCTGGAAATAGCTTCAATTTCATATTTTGAATGAAGTCTGTTTGCTCTGGAGAGAGCTAGTGGTCAACTACCTGTAGGTATTTTTCCCATGTCATCATCTGGAATCCTGCTGACTGGTAACATACAGAGCTGTATGATATAATCTATGACCAAGAACGGAGAACTCCAAGTTTCTGACTGTTTCTGGTGGCTATCCAGGGCGTATGGTATTCACTGAGGAGGACAGTGTGGAAGAACAACCCTCTAATAAAAGGTGAGTTCTGATGTTTGTATCTGTATCCAAGCTGTTACAGTGTATACAATGACTTGTATTTTAAGAGCCTTGCTACCTTGTCTCACTACCCTGGAAAAGACTTTGGAATATTAAATAAAGAACAGTCAATCCCACTATCAGCAAATAATCCTCTAGGAGATAAATATGGTAAAAGAGTCATACTTGTTTTAGCCGATATTGATATAATCTCAATTTCATAGGTTATTGCATTTGAAGAACTATTCTGGAACTATTCAGAGAACACACATGTGATGGAGTAAATGAGTGGAATATGATTTCTCTTTAAAAGGTCAGGCTGTGTACCAGTACATATCGCTTAAAATACATATTTCATTGTATGACCAGCTGGTTGAATGTCTTACTATGAAACAGTAGCATTGTGGTACTGTACATTTTGAAGGCAGTGCTAAATTCAGATCCTGGCTCCAGCTGAAAGGCTCAGGATGCCATGACTTGCTGTTTGGGGCACTTGCTGAAGAGGAAAGCAAAGTTCAGGGCTGGATGTAGACCCAGAGGCCCAGAGTCCTTATTTTCCTGCTGCCAGGAGCACTAGTTTTGCCCTACTTGTTTGACTAGGAATGAATGTGTGAAATTGGGACTGGCTTGGTTTTCTTGCAGACCGGTTTTACTTTGCCTCATTATAAACTTCACCATGTACTGTCCTTTCCCCTGCCTTGTCTCTCCATCTCCGTCAAGGGCAATGCTGGGATGTAAGAGGGGTGCTTTTGCTGGGAGCTGTTCTGAGCCGAGAGGACAGGCAAAAGTGACCCTTTATCCTGCTTGGTGTTTCAAACAGCTTCCGCCTGCGGGGAGGGGATGTATTGAGAATGTGTGAGAGAAAACACTGAAAGGGAAAAAAGGCACGAAAAGGGAGGAGAAAAAAAAGTACAGCAAGGAAGCTAGAGACAAACTTCAAGTTGTGGATTATTTCTCACCCAGGCTCTAATTAGGAAGCCTCTTATGGGACTGTGAAGCTGTCAGGCTGCCAAATGTCAGCGTGTTTATCGGAGATCAGGCGAGTCTCCTGTCTGCAGCAGTGAGTTTGGTGCCATGATCCTCCTGGGTCCTTCCAGCGTGTGTGACTCACTCGGCACCGGCATCTCCGGGGGTTTCGAGCCGCGGCGGAGGGCTCCTTCTTTTCCCTTAAAAACCTAAAAATAAGCCCTTTCCTGGGATTTGGCCTCTTCATGCTGGTTCTGCATGGAGAGAGTTAACCATACAGTGCAGAGCAGCTTCAGCATATGTGACTCAGATTCCCAGGGAAATCCCCAGCTTATCTGATGGAGCCTGTTAGTCTGCTAATTGAATAAGCTCCTATTAAAAGTGCAATGTTTTTTAATGACTGCTAACAACGGGCCAGATTCTGATCTGATCTTTTCGCTTGGGATGGTTTTTGCTGCTGGCCGGGCCCAGCCCCTGATTGCAGCTGGGCAGCCGCCGCCAGCCCCCCCGGCCTCCGCAGGGTTGCAGCGGGAGCTGAAGGCAGCGCACCGGCTCCGGGGCTTTTGGGGTGCAGGGGAGCTACCGGCCGGGGAAACGGGCAGGAAGCTTTTATTTGGGATCTTTAGGAAGAGGCAGAATGCTGCAGTGCAGCCAGCAGAGGAAAGCATATGTTGGGAGGCTACCAAGGATTTCATGTAACGTAATTGCTGCGAATATTTTTTACGTGATTCGAGCAGCGCTCTGAGTAATTAACTTTACCGGTGTTGAAATCACGTTGATTTGTTGATTCTGCACGTAAAATGTTGTCTGTGTCTGCCTAGGAAAAATGTTGTGTATGGCTCTGCATAGGCACATTCAAACCCTAATTTTAATTAGAATTATGTGTATAATATCTGTATCTCCTTTTTCTCAACAGGAATTGACTTTACGAAGGTATTTGCCTAACAGAAAAATATTTTTTTAAAAAAGGTGATTAGCATTTTAAGTTAACTTAGTTGGGTTCCTGAGTACTTCCGAAGGAGACCATAACACCTCTGATTTCAGCTAGGCTCAGGGTGGGGTTGAGCTCTTTTGCATGACCCGGTGACCACATTTGCCTTCCTTTTCTTACCTGAAATTCCCAGTGGGTTACCAAACCTTCGTGACATAAGAACCATTTAAAGTTTTCTAATAAGACTTTTTTTGTTTCTTCTTGCAAGCCAGGAATAAGATCTGACCACCTTCCCCCCCACACACATCTCCACACCTACTCAGTTCCTTTGTGTCCTTTTTGCTTTTCTCCTAGGAAAGGTTCTATTAAAATGCAGGAGCTTCTTTTAGGAGGTCCCACACATTCACACTGGCACTGAGCTGCTGCTTTAAAAGTTTCATAGCAACCTGAAGTTGTGTTTTTTCCACACAATAACAATAATGAAGTGTCAAAAATCTCAAGCTGTTGTTATCAGAGGCAGAGTCTAAACCCCATTTCTCAGCCTGTTTTCTATTCCCCACTCCCGAGTTGTCAGATGCTGTGACATGGCTCCATCACACCACGACTAGCAGTCCCAACAAACAGAAAATGATTTCCAACTGGCAAACACGCTGTTTACTTTCCAGAAAAATTGCACTTTCCCATCTGACAGCTGATCAAGGGATCTCCTGCTGCTGTCAGCATGAAGAAGTGTTTAAACACAGGGATGGAAGTTTAAACATTTTCTCATTATCACAGAATAAAAAAAATTAAAAAATAATAAAAAATAAAGGCATTGAGTCTCTCCGACCACCTGCTGTGCCAGTAATGAAGCAATGTCACATGACCAGCCGGCGAGGACTTTTATCTCTGCCCCAATATCATTACTGAAGTGACACCTGTCACATGACCCGCACCAGAGCTTTCATCTGGGCTCCCCAAATGCAGTTCTGGCTTGTGAGGGGGATTTTCCTGGCATTTCCCTCCCCCATGCACACTTTAAAGAGCATTGCCCACTTGTACCATTACAGACGGGGGTTTGCTAGTTTTAAAGCCCTTGGATCTCTTCTTGGGCATATGTAATTTGGCCAACAAACTTGCTCCAGGCTGAAACAAAACAGAATCCTGGCCTTGGAAAGAAGTTATTTCATTTACTTCCAGATGTTTTTAAAGCAAATATTTAAGTCTGATGTTAAATTCTCTTTACTTTTAACATCCTCCTGGATGTTAAAGGATTTCTCAAAAACCTCAGATTTGTTTTTGGTTTTTTATTAGGTGGTGAGAAGATACAGTTTGATGACCCTTAAGCACAATGGTCTCCATTTACATGCACTTTATAAACTCTCACCTGCTTTACCAAAGCAGCCTGCCTCTGCCAAAAAAAAGAATTTTCTGGAAAAAAAAAAAAAAAAAAGGAAAGGTCAGTCCTGCACCTC
Source organism: Sitta carolinensis (assembly GCA_032173965.1). NCBI lineage: Eukaryota > Metazoa > Chordata > Aves > Passeriformes > Sittidae > Sitta > Sitta carolinensis. The sequence continues at coordinate 26,886,925 of CM063288.1, forward strand.
TCTGCCAACGTCTGGGACTTTTTGTGAGGTGTTCAACAGCAAACATTTGGATTTGAGGTAGGCCCACATAAATGACAGCAGTACCCAGCACTTACTTGCCAGAACCCATTCAGTTATTATCTCAGATTAACATCAGACATTCAAATGTGACAGGGGATGATCACACCACAGGAATTAGATGTGAGCAGGCTGGAGATAAAATAATATGAAATTTATGGATTTTTCCACCTCCTCCTTTCCTACTCCACACTTATCCATGAATAAAGTCTGGTGCTTTGCTCCCTGCATAATCTGATTCAGCTCACTAAAACAATGAAAAACTAACTCAGCAAAAGAGTTCATAGTCTTCCATCTGTTTAGTGAATTAAATCCATTCTTCAAAGGCTTACAAAGGTGCCAGAGGGAAAAAGAGACAGACTGTAAAGCTTGAAGCAGGGAGGGAAATGGGGGAAGCAGAACCACCTTTTTGGGTGGCACTAACTTGGTACATGAATTCAGACGTTTCTTCTTACCTACTCTTTCTGACTCATTACAACACTAAATCCGTTTTCCCAGAAAGATGTTGCCCCTGAGATTGTGCAGGCCAGGGGATGGAAGATCTACTGAGATCAGCTCTCCTGATGTAAATAGTACTCCCATTAGTTGAGGAGAGGAGTGCTTCAGTTTCTCTCTGATCTGTCATGTTTTAGGCATTGGGCCTACAATGGTGAGTTAATGAACAGAAGACTGCTGGGTTGCAGCATATCTAGGGTCTTCCTGGCTTTCTGCCCCTCTAGATACAGAATTAAAAGGTATCATTTGACTCTTCGGCAATTTAGCATATGGCTAAATTTAGAAACGGCATAGTCATTATGGGGTGGCAGCAATGTAAAACAGCAAAGCCATTCTGTCCCACTGCTCCAGGGCAGAAGAAATTTACAATTGATGCTCTGGATAGACCATGAGGAAAAGTGACTCAGTTCTCATCATTAGATGCTTCGCTGCCCATGCATAACAAATCCTTTCATTTAACATATATTGAGCATTTAGTTGCTCTCAATTAGGAGCAGACATTCAGCCACAACTATCCCACTGCAAGCCCTGGAGATCCTGCTTCTTCACTTCTCTTAGTCCAGACATCTCCAAGAATGCAAAAGGAATGCTGAACACCCCTATCCCAGCTTGGGCATCATTCACAGCTGCTCTGTTCAGTATTGCAAAGGGAGGTCAGGTCATTGAGAGTGGCTGATGTTTGGGAGGTCTGGGTCCATGCAGTCTAGAGGTAGAAAGACTTTTGGGACATAGCTTGACTTTTCATCAAGGCAGAGAATTTTGAGAGCATAACCTAAGGAAAATCTTGTCCTCTTAACTGAGCAGTGCCTGCAGATAGTCTATGTCCCCCATAATGTAGCTAATCTATACATTCCTGAAATTATGTCTGTAGCAAGGGCAAAGGGGGACATAAACAGTTGTGCTGCTTCCTGGCAAGATCTGCAGTGTGTGTTTGGTAAACGAGGGACTGGAGTGGGGCTGGAGATGCAGGCTGCTTACACTAAAAGCTCACCTTTCAGCTGTTTCTATGGCTGCCACGCATCACTCCTTGACTGGTTTCGCTCCAGTGCCTCAATGCTCTGCATAATTCTAGCTTGGAGAAGTTCTCCTAGTCATGCCAATGACACTACTCAGATGAAGAAAAATATTCACGATGGTTTGTATGTCTGCACCTCAGTGATTTATCTTTGTCTTCCTTTTCTTACCAGATGTGCTGTGAGTTTATACCAAGGCTACTGGTTTCTATGTCCCAGAGCTAAGAAAAGGTATCCGAGATTACTCAAACCAAGCAGACTAGTACTTGAACTTGAAGTAAATTACTTGCTTTCCCAATTCTTCCAGGAAGAATTCTATGAGTAATTTCACAGCAACTGCAGTTGGAAAAGAGGTCTCTGATTTCCCCATGTATCCCCATCAGCACTCACCTCAGATTAGCTTTCCTTCTCATAGTCTGTCAGCAGCCTTGAGATCAAGGAGATTAAAACACTGTGAAACTCATTAATGAGCCAGGACTCTGCAACAGCTGGACCAAAAATGGACTACATTTGGCTGCGTCTTAATTCTCTGCCATCTCCCCTCTGCTCATCAACACCTGCACACATTTGGGATGCTGTATAAGACCCCTGAATTCACTCTAAGCAACCAGTCTGCAATGCACATGTCTAATGCTCTGCTGGTGTGGAACCAGTATGCTGGTAATCCTGTTAGTAATGGCAGAAGCTCCCTCTAGGAAATTATAACAAATAGTCTTAAACAATTCCTTTTGTTGACAACTCTATCCAAGAAACCATCTTCCCTGGAGACTTCACTCAACTTTTGACTAATCCCCTCCTTCCCTCAGGAGCTCTTTTGTTGAAGGAGATTGTAGGCATACCCCAGGAATGACAGGTCTCTGTAAGCCTCAGATGAGCCTCTACATTCTTTCAATTGTCAGTCCCCATCTGTCCTGTTTGTACATCGATCTTCTGGTCTAGGGACCTCTCTATTAAGTGACACATGGCTGAGTATATTCTGCAAGTCCAGTGTCCAGACTGTGCTATCACATCTTCGTTGCCAAGTCAATGCTTCTGACATTGCTTTCTGAAAAGCAAAAGGCAGGACATCTGCACAATTTCATTCTCTTTTACTGAAAGGTAACTTTTAAAAACACACACCCTGCTCCTCAAACTGTGTCCTTGTTTCATAATCTCAAGATTTTTCTTCATTTTGTCAACATAAAGAGTTATTCCAAAGGTACTTGGTGAAAGAGAGGGTACAATCTGCCTCTATTAGGGTAAAAATCCATGGCCTAAGTCCTGAATCAAAAAGAAAAATAAATCCCAATTACAAATTTTCTGTGGGGCTAGTGCCTTCAGTCACTCTGCTTGTTAAAAATTGGTCTAAAACAAGCTCTTCTCTTCCTGTAAATTCAACTACCCTTAGCCGGTACAGTATACATGTAGGAGGCACAGCATTAGTTATCTGAATATTTATTTTGAGAGGGAGAATGAGAACAGTAGCAGATTCCAGTAACCCATATGTTCCTCCTCAGCAGGTAGAGGGAAAGTGGTGGGTGGAATAGGGGAGAAAATGGGTGGAGTGTTGGCATGGAGTATATATCACCCTGGGATAGACAACTGACAGTATCTCATCCTTTCCTGAAACCAGAAAGAGAACAAGGAGGAGTCTGTGATGATGTTTTGTCCCGTGATGTGTTGCTCAGGGCCCATGGATTCAAGATGGAGCCTGGTATGTTTAGTTTTTTGGGTTTGTCTATTTTTGTAACTTAACTCAGGTTGGCAAATGAGAGAAGGCTGGCCAGTTTCATTATGTTCCCAGGAAATTCCATTCTCTCATGTGCCAGCGTGAGGCTGTTGTGCTTTAGATGCCTATCTACCTCTCATTAGATTTGAAAAAGCATACAGAACACCCTGCTTTCCATTGGTAGCCTATTAAAATGACAAAAAAAATACTGTTTGATTTGTAACCTTGCTTGCATGTGTGAATCCAGATGCCTTTTTTAAAAAGAGAATTAATAATATGAACACCATCACATACAGAATGTTTTTCTGCAAAGAACTGCAGAAGAAAACTTGAGTTGACATTTAAGTTTGTTTAGTATGCTCTGTAAGCAGCTAAAAGAAAGGGACACCACCATTTTGAGGCCAGGTTAATATACAAAAATTGTTTAAGAGTTTCTCCTACTAGTTGCAAGTTTTCACTATTTTAAATGATATATTTGTGAAGTGCTGTCTAAATCATTAAAAATGGGCCAAATCCAAGTTCACTGAACACTGATGCATGAGTGCCCTCCTCAAGTGAGTTGTCCCAGAAGCCTTAGTGGAACTGACAGCCAGCTTTTCTGGCAGGATTAGTTCCTCTCTGATCACAGAGAGGGAACAGCCATCCTGTCTGCACTCAACTGAGCAGGTGAGCAGGGAAGGCATTCAGGCTGCTTCCAAAACCCAATCTGGTCACAGCGCTGGCTATGTCAGGTCTTTCTTAAAAGGATTCCAGGCTGGCCTCTCTGCCTGCTGTTGTCTACATGAGGAGGGCTGAAGGGGTAGAGAGGCTGTGAGACCAGGCACTGAATGCTGGGACCTGATCCTATAGCAGGTACATGCCATCTACATGCATTTGAGAGCACAGATGGGTAGCTGAGGTGTGTCCTGCTATCCTAAGGTTGTCTCTTAGCTTGGCAGACAAGACAGTCAAACTAATTTGGCCTCAAAATCAGTTTCCAGGTCTGCCCTGCAAGCACAGACCCAGCGGTGACACTGACAGGACACATGCTGCTAACAAATGCACAAAGTAAACAAAGAGACAGGATATAATAAAAGGATATTTTCTGGTAATTTCTTTCAATAACAGTGATTTTAAGTGAGCTTCTGGTTTTCTGTAACAAAAAGATGAAAAATATTGATGCTAAAGTATCACTTTGAAGCATGACATTAAAATAGTGATTAATAAAAACCAAGGCTATTACAAGATAAGGAGATTTTGCCTAGCTCTGCTCAGGTTCCAATGTGTATGAAATCAAAACAAGTAAGCTATGAAATGTGAACTCAGTAAGCAAGGACAAAGGAGAACAAAGTAATTTGGTCAGTTTAAGTAATGGGGAAATGAAGCAATACTTTGACTGGGGAGTCATCGGAGGAAAGGGCACTGGTCAGAGGCTTGGCAATATGACAAAACAAATCCAAACTTCCCATGACAGCACTGAACATTGTTCACTGGGGGCCATTGCCTTGCTGATCTCTTCTCTCTGAATGTGAGATTTCCCACTTTGTTCTCACCCTGGAATGTGATCATCCAGCCCTGAGTATCAGGTCTATTTTCCCACCTTCAATACACGAAGGAATTCATGTGCTAAGGGTGATGGCACAGCTTTGACAATGGCAACTACATGCTTACCCAAGAATTAATTCAATCATCTATGATTTCTACCAAAACTTGCTTGAACCTCCTGAGACATGGCCTTCTCGGTAAGAAGCAAACAGGTCACAGATTTCAGGTTGCAGTCTCAGCCCTGGAACTGTGAGCACTGATTGTCCTGTGGAAAAATCAGGTTAAAGAGAAAGCTGCAAAAGGGTCCTTTTCCCTCATTGTGCTATTTTCTTAATGGTCTCCTGTGACATTAACCACAATATAAACTAATTCATGATCCTATTTCTCACAGCTGCTTTCCTTCTGATTGTTTTTGGAAAATTATTTCTTTAATCTAGACACTTCTCTCTAGAAATCTCATTTGCAGTTTCTTTTCTTTTTTCTTTTTCTTGGAGCAACCAAAATAGTATTTGGTAGAACAGTGGTAGGAATGCGACCCACTAATCAAAAGGATTCAAATGGATCTGTGCACTGCCAAGCTCTCTCCTTCCCACCCAGCAGAGGGGAAAAAAAGAAAAAGAAAAAAGAGATAGAGCAAAGGCACAGGGCTTCTCTCCTTCAGCAATCTCACAAATGCAAAACCTTCCACTCCAGTGACTCCTCATTAACTTACCAAATCTGACAGTCTAATTATCGTAGCTGCTTCACGCTTAGAATAAATAAATACTAAAGTGGGTGTTTAAAGAAATTGAGCTATGAAATTCAGTCATCTAGACAGTCAATAGAGAGTTTATTTTAAATTTTTATATTCTTATGTATTTATATCATTTTAGGAAAGATAATGAGATAGTTGTCTTTCAGGTTAATTGAGTTCCTATGCACATGGTTGCTTGCTGTCACAATCTCAAACTTACCTTTAACTTTTGTGCCTTAGAAACCTGATCACTACCTCCCCATTTACTCTTTTCTGCTGATAACAGGGTGAAGTCAGAAGTGCACCTGAGGATGGGAAATGACTGTGTGAGACTTCCAGTCTGGATGTCTTTCACAGCAAACAAGACAACTAAATCTTTTCAGATTTGCATTTAAGAGTGTTAAAGGGAAAATGGAAGTTAGAGAAACCTCAGCTATAACTTGCAATTAGACAAAATACAGAAAAACATCTGCTAACCTCTGATGCAACCGTGTCTGCCTCCACGAATGGTATTAACAGCACTCCCCCCAAGAGTGGTTTGTCTCCCTGAACAATAAGACCTTTATAGAGATCCTCTGGCTGGAGATCAATGGGAATCAGAGCATTTGATCCCTGTCTGTAGGACTTTGTTTCCACAAGTCATGTGGGCCAAACTTTGCACCAGTTCCTTTTGCAAGAGCAGGAGCTGGGGAGTAAGCAAAGGAAATTTTCCTTCTTTACCCATCTTTCCCTTTGCCCTGTGCTCCTAAACAGTGCCCAGAACAATGCCTGCCCCAGGACAGCATCTGGGGAAGAGCTTAAACAGGGCAACACGTCCAGAGTCCTGTGCACTTGGCTAGCATCCTCTGTGATGTTGCAACAGCTCTTTCCTAGGGTGGTGTCTTAATGACAGAATACAAAGCTTTAATGTCCTGTCATGAAGGCAAGCAGATCTTCCACCACTGTGGGGATCACACCAGGTGAAGTGAAGGGTGGTTTTCCTGAGTTAAGATTTGTTTTATCACCTCACAGATAAGAATGCTTCTGGCTTAGGAGGGGCAGCTGATTTCCTGCTCATCACCAGCTTTGGTTTATTCCTGTATTAAGGCACATTATAAACATACACCTGGTAGGAACTTCCTAGGGGTCTGTATCTGACTTGCAGTGAAGAATATCTATTTGCTGTGTACAGAGGTCACAAAGCAGAGTGGTAAAAAAAATCAAGTGACTGTGTAAACCTTTTAGCTATGCAGAACCTAGGGAAACCAGCCAACCCAAACAAGGGGTCATGAAATCCAGCTCTTCTTTATATGTCCCCTGCGATAACATTTACCAGTTCTGGCTAATCCCAACATTAACGGGATTTTTGGTAGGCAATGACTTGCAGCTTTAACCTTCTTATTGCCCACACTTGCTTACTTGCTTTGTCTTAGTTTAGATGGAGCAGACATTAAAATTACCGTCAACATCAAGCCTTCCTCCTTCTCCTTGTCTCAGAAAGGCTGAATAGCGGGGTGTTTCAGGAGAAATGGTAGTGTCTTCATCACCTGGTGCACTGCACTGGTTTCGTGTTGCTGGAGGAGGTAACAATTAGAGACCAATTGTACCCCAAAAGAGCAAGTACCTCTTTGCCAGGATCCCATCCCTGCAACACTCAATCCTCCTCATGGAGCACATACTGGAATTTACTAACTGCTGTGCCAAGGGTACGGCCAGGGTTGAACATCTCCTACACTGAGAGAAAGGTCTCCAGTGAGACTGGACATTGGTCCAGTGGGGAAAGGATCTGAGCTGCCAGCTCAGGTATCCTTGGCCCCTGTGCCAGTGTGGTTTGGCCAGAGCTCTTCTTGCAGTGTGTTTTCCTGGGAGTGCACTGTTGATAACCCCAAATCCCACTGCTTACCTTCCTTGCTTGCAAGCCTGCTCTAATGCATCGAAGAGCAAAAGAGAGAGAAAATAAAGCAAATCTATAACTAACAATAATAAGTTGCAATTGTTGCTGTGTCTGACCTGTCTAACAGAGTGAGATACCTCCTCAGAAGGCCCTTTGCACTTCAGGACTGACACTGAGCTGAGAGCACAGCTCATGCTTTCTTGATTCAAGGATCTCATCTTTCTTCCAGGAGGGATTAATTGGACAGAAAACATTCTGCTTTAGCAGGTGGCAAAGGGTTAGACTGAAGTTTTATCATAGCTGCTACAGTGCAGGGCTACACCGCACAAAGATAATTATCTCAGGATTGTCTCCGGCCAGAAAAAGGACAGCAAATGCTTCAGTTTTACAAAAGGTCATCACTGCCACCCCTTAGGCTACTAGCCACACTGAAGGGAAGTTAAAGAAGCCGCTACACCTCTTTCTGTTTTTATATCCAGAGGTGCAGGTGGCACATGTAGAATGAAGGCCTCCAAGCTGATGAGCGATGTTTGAACCGGGCCTCAGTAATCCCTCCTAGAGCTAGAGGCACAGGAGTGAGCAGCTGTAGGAGAGGCCCATCTGTGGGCCAGCCCCACACAGAGGACAGAGTCTTCTTCCTCCCTTGGGGCACAGGCTACTCTTTTTTTCTAGCACTTTGCGCACAGATGAGCATAGCAACAGCAACCTGTTCCACTTTCTAGGATCTGGCCTCCAGGAAGCAAAGAGCCCTGTGCTCCCTCTCCCCCTTCCCAGGGGCAGCAGCCAGCCTCTAACCATTAACATTCCCCCCAATAATCAGAAACATACTATTGGAGGAGCACTTAACTTTGAAACAGTGATTTCTCCAATTATTTTTCCCCAGGAACTGACCTTTGAAAAACATCCTCTAGCTTCCAGCTTGTCATAACAATTTATAAAAAGGACAGTTATGGATACAATTATTTCATAAAACAGAGAATAATTTCTTATCAGAATCTTTTATTTTTTCAAATGTTTCGCTCTTACTTTCTCACACACCTTGGGATTAAACCCCTCTTCTTTCACCCTTCATCTCCAGATCACTCTTTGCCCTTCTGCTTTAACTTTCCCCTTCAGAGGATGGCAACTAATAGCCAGCATCCTCCAGAATAAAGAAGGAACAGAATATATTTAAAATCTGCACTGTTATCATAGCAACGAGAATTTTAAAATCATACAGTTAAATTCCAAAATAGTGTTATGCCAAAGTGACACAAGAGAGCAAATGTCTTAAACAATTATGGCAATAGGAATGGCTACATGGGGAATTATTCAGAATAGCCTAAATTTTACAGGCTTAATGAGTCACTCATGAATATGGTCTTGCATGATCGTACTGTACTTGTTTCACCCCTGTGCACTTTGATTCTGTTCTCAGCACATTGGTTGCTATGATAACGCCATGCAGTTTCCTGTCCACAAGGTACTTCTTGCTGCAATATGGGGAATAATAAATACGGGATGGTGCCTGAACCCAGGTGAAATGAATCTGTCCCCTCGCTGGCAGCGTATCGGAGAGATTGACACATTATGCCAAACTGTTTTCTCATTCCTTCTATTTCTCCTCACTCTCTCCCTTTCTCTCACGCTGTCTGTCTCTGTACCTGTTTTTTTCCACTCTCTCTCTCTCTCTGCACTGACACTTTCATCTTCTCCCTTGGGGATTGGAGATGTCACTGCGGGAAGTGCTTGTCCGCCTCTCTGGCAGCAGCAGAGCCCTGTGGCTTTGACAAACCTCATTTAATTGGGAGGAAGCCAGGAGGGTTTGAAAGAACTGAAACATCCACGAAACTCCTTTTATCAGGCATAATTTAAACTCTGCATGGAAAAAACCCTATATGTATAAAGAAAAGTCAACTTCCCTCCTGCTGTGCGTGCTCCCCTCCTCCCCCCCGGCACAGGCAGGCTCCTGCGAGATTCCATCTTTTCATTTTTCTAAAAGTGTCAAAGTAGATTTGTGCTCTGTGGCTGGGTGAACAGAAAAGGAATGCAGATGTCTCTCACTCAAGCACATACACACACAGAGCACCTTCTGAAGGGCAGTAGTTTGGGGGATTGGGAGAGATGCTAGCTGGCTGCTCCTCCACTTGGGATGTGTCACAGGAGCCAGAAATTTGGTTTTCCAATAGCTTGACAACACAGTCCATGAATACTTTTTCTTAATTGCCCCATCTTAAAAAACACCACCAAACTTACTAGTGTACAGCGTGCCCAGGAGGCAGCAGGGAATGCAAGGTCCCTTAGGCCTGCAGCCCAACAGGAGGGAGCTGTTCCTAGTGAGCAGAACTGCAGCTTGAGAGACCCTGTATTTATTGTCAGCTGAGGCTAGGAGAGGCAGAACTGTGTGTGCTTAAGAGAAGGGAGCAAGGGAAGAAAATAAAGCAGGTAAAACTGAGGGAGAACTGGTGTGACAGTACGGAACAGCTGTCTCAACATCAAAAGGGAGGAGCAGTCCAAGGGAATTGGGGCTAGCACACCATGCTGAGCAGATGGGAATTCAGGACATCAGGAGGGACCAGCAGGTAAGTTACACTGAACACACAGTGTGAGCTGGGGAAATGTCCAGACCCTTAGGGTTACAGAATGGGGGAGAGATGACCTGTCAAAGCATATACACCTCTGCTTTGCAGATGGACCATGGTAGCAGCCCATCAAGGTCCCCTTCTAGTACTAACAGCAGTCAAGTAGAAGAAAACAGAAAAACAAGTTGTCATATTTGCCACAGGATGTAAACTTTGCAGCATATAGAACTGGGGAGGGAGTGCAGGCAGAAAAGAGAGATATCCAGGTGAATGGCAGAGACTTTCAAAATAGAGAGGAAGCTCACAGTAAATAGCACACACAGCAGCTCATTCATGGTGAGATGAAATTGAGAGTTAACTTACCAGCAGGAACCTGATAGAGCTGAGGAGGCAAAGGGCTGAAGAAGCCATGAAGAAGTGCATTTTGTGAAGAGATTCGGCCTCGAGGGAAGGCTGTGAGCATCCTGGAGGCCAAATTCTCTGCTGCTGGCACCCTGCTCGTCCTAGGAAAACAGAAGAAAAAATAGCACAGGAGATGGGGATGAGCCAGAAAGCTGGAACCAGAACATAACCCAGCCCTTCTCAGCTTGAGGCAAAGATAGTGGAGGGATGCAGGGGAGCTGGATAAACTCACCCAGCTATATAGCTTTTCAGGACATTTTCCATCTGAGTTTGACTATGTTGGGATATCTACATCTAGGATTTCAGCTCAAACTCATGTTTACAGACAAATTTTGAAAACAAATCTCTGTTTCTTAAGAAGAAGGTTGTACTGAAAGGGAAAATGATGCTGAGGAGACTATATTTTACATGTTGTAACAGTAATATCAGAGTTTGGTGGTACCAGTTTACAGTGACAATTCAAATGTAGAAAATAACATGACTGGCCCACTGAAAAGACTAGACGTCAAACCTAATAAACCTAAAGAAAATACCATTTCCTCTTCCCCTACCCCAGTACCAGTAGCGCAGCTGGTTGTAAAATGCATTGGGGATTCACAAAGAAGAATCTGTTTCTCGGGATGAATCCTTAAAATAAATGTAATACACATATGCTCCATGCCCAGCAAATAGCAATACCAAGTGGCTGCTCTCTAGAGGAGCACACAGCTGGTGACAAGGAAGTGGAAGAGTGAAAACAAACCAACAAGGAAACAAATAAAAATAGTCATTTAGTTTTATGGCTTTTACTTTGTTTGTTTTTTCTGATCACATTTCAGCTTCAGAGCATGGCCTGTTGTGCTTCCTCCCTTGGCCCCCAGTGGTGCTTCCCCTCCAAGTGACATCAGGGGCTGGGATCCCCCTGCCCCTGCACTCCCCCTCCCTACACAGGACATTCGACATGCTGACATTTTTGTTTTGAGGAGATAAAACATGAAATATAAAAGAAGAGGAAAAAACACCAAGACAGAAGGAGAGAAAGAGACCCTGAGAAACAAATTCGTAGAAGATATCTGGCCTCACTGTGGTAGATAATTGCTGAATTTTTACCTCCAGCAAAACAGTTCAAGCCCCTGCTTCCTTGGGGACCAGGGATGGGACAGGGAGCCAAAACATCCAGCCTGAGGCCTCTTGCTAGAGCTGCATGACAGCTTTTACTGAAGACCTTCTACCCCCTCGGTCTCTGCTGCTGCAGGCTCCCACTCCAGGCAGCAACACAGTTCAGTGCCTCCCACCATGGCTCAGGCTTCCTGGCGGTGGTCGAGCTCTGTGGAGAGCTCCCTTTGATTTCTTAATTGTCCATGGAGAGTCATGGCTGAGCAGTCTGTATGAAGCTCATTCCTTCTCCCAAGCTGAGCATTCCAAGGCAGTTATTTGGCCATGGCAGCCCCAGGACTCTAAGGCAGAGCTGGAGCTGGCCCACATTCAGCCCAGAGCTCTGCGACAGAGGTGCTGGCCCACCCCTTGGTATGACCTGAAATGGGGTCTGTCAAAGGATTATGGCCAAAAAGCAGAAGTGCAATATAGCACAGTTGCAAGGAATATACTTATTTCTTTGTTTGGGCTGAGAGAGGATTTGTTCTGTTCCAGGACCTGCCTTATAAGGCTTTGGGACATATTGAGCTTTCTGTGTTTCTCAAGCTGTGTGCGACAATGGCTGGCATTTCAGTAACCTGTGCTTTGCTGAAAACGTTAGCATGTTTGTTCAGCCATTTAAACAGCATCTGGGAAATCCTGCTCAGAGGAGCAGCATGCTTGCCTCCTAGCAGGGCTGGATCCCAAGCAATCAGCTGAACACATAATAAACAGCAGTGAAAAATGTGGTTATGTCCTAAAGGGTATTTGATTATTGACATCTTCATGTACACGATCTTGAGGACAAATGCTCTCTTGTATTTTCCTAAATATCTATGAAACCTGCTGTGTGCCTCAAGATCAGTTTAGGGGGATTTGATTTGAATTACTCCCTCAGCTAGGTTAGGGCACTTTGTCTGATTATAAATTTCCTTCACTGATACATATATATATTCTGTATGTGTGTGCGCGCGTGCGTGTGTGTGTGTGTGTATGTATGCCTGAAGAAATACTCCCTTCCCTTAGCACACTAGGGAGTGATTCAGCAGTGCTGGTGTGTCTGGTCAAGTGGCATGTGTAATCATGGCCTTCATCTCATAGCTTTGGCCACTAAGAATGTGATTTTTCCCCTCCTCACTAATCACAAGATTATTTCATTGTCTTATGAAAATGCTGTCCTAGCATGTCTTCCTTACCACTGTTGAGCAACATCCCTACAGTCTGTTTTCAAAAATGAAAACTGGGACAGTGCAAAGTCTGTCCTCAGTCTGGGCAAGAGGGCCTGGGAAAGTATGACCTTCTCAATCAAACCGTGCCCCACAAAAAGCTGCACACAAAGTCATTGAATCACTGCTTATCTCAGAATAATCACTACTCCTCTGAGAATCATAAACCCACTATGTGTCTACCTTTGCTGCGATCTCTCAAAATCAGTTGCTTAACTGATGTTAGATCTGCTTGTTACTACAGAGCCACCCTGCTCTTCCTGAGCTTGCCAAAAGAGCTCATTTCAAGTTAAATGATTGCATAAAGAAACAAATAAACCCAGAGGCGATTTTGACATTGCTGTTATAGGTAGCTTACCTGTCACAAATGACTTGGAGTCTCTCAGGTCTCCTGGAAGCAACCAGTTCTAGAAAGTGTAATATGCAATCACAAGATTAAATGAAAATCAAGCCAAAACCCAGTCTTTGAGCCCCTACTAAAAAAATGTGCTCAGAATTTCAAAGGGCCCTATAGAATCTATCATCTTATTATTTATAAATATACATTATTCCTATAGGACTTGAGTACCTGCATTGATCTTAATAAGGCTGTTCCAGTTCTGTAACCCTTTCCTCTCATATATCTGTGAGTATAGGCCTTGGACCTCCTCCTGTTACAATGCAAGTCTTAGCTTTGACATCAATAAAAGCAGTATCAGTCCCTAAAGCCTTCACACAAAGGAAGCAAAAAGAAGCTTGCAGGCCTGAATCCCCAGCAATTGTCTTGGCTTTCCAAGGGGGCTGCTCAGCTTCACACATTGCCCCCATGGGTACATGGGGTTTTCTACATGGATGCAACAGTAAGACTGGGGACAGAGATGAGGCACTTTGATCCCACTCCCTTCTAGCCCACAGCTCCCACTACGTTTGTTGTTTGTCCAGTTAACCATGCTCATGGGGACTTTGTACTCACTGATTATTGTGATCTCTATCAGACTGGAACTTAGCAGAGTTTGCAGTTTTGTGAGGTCTGTCTTCTTGTTGATATTTTTCAAGGACATATTTCTAAACATTGTGGTAAATATAGAGGAATACATTCTCAAATGTTTTATTGTAAAGCATGAATTTTCACAGGCTTAGATATGAATGAATGGCTTAAGCCTGGAAAATTTCCCCATAGAGCTGATCAACAGAGAGATTTTCTTGTAGCAGAAAGGCTGCAATTTCTACTCACCTACATTTTCCTGAGCACTGTTTCTGACAGCAGAGAATGAACAGTGGCACTCTGCTCATGGGAAGGAGAGCAGGAAGGGTGGTACTGAGCTCTCTTCCAGCTCAGCCTGGACAAGCCGCATTCCCCACAGCAGTGAGACCACCAGGAGGCAAGCACCACTGCACTGCTGCCAGCAGACTCAGAGCTCGGTTGGGGTTAACGCTGCACCCTCCAGGAGCACCTGCCCTCCCTGCCTGCCTGGAAGCACCAGGCACTTCATTCAGGGCCAGGAGCTGCCTGCTGCTGTCCAGGTGGGAGTCCCCTCTGCCTTTGCCTGCGCGGCCATTTCCAGAGTGCCAGATCCAGCATCTGACTTGATGCACAGACAACCTGAAAAAGTGCAAATGACTGAACTTCCAGCTGTTGACCTTGCCAGCAACCTTTCCAGCTGAACTTCCAGCCAGACCTTTCCATCTTGCCCCACTAAACCAGGCGAGCAGGTTGTTAAGCCTGTCTATCACAGGGTAAGTAACAGTTCAGAATTGAATTGGTTCTCCTACACCCAAATATTAAGGTAATTTCTAGAGGAGTAAATGGGAATATAGCTTGGGATGGTATTCATGGCTGTTTATGTGCCAGAGAACTGGAATATCACCAAAATATAATATAGCATCTCGAATACTCCCTTCCCAAACATGTCACCAAGATTGGCAGAACATTCCTCTCGGATCACTAGTAACATTTTCACTGGGTCATCTTTCCTTCTCTTTGCCCCTTTGGCTGTAATAAAAGTATAGAAATGAATTACCCATATTAACTAGAGATGTAGAGTTTCCAGATACAATAGAAGAAAAACAATTTTTAAAATGGTTCAGAAAGGCAAAAAAATTTTCTGTATGAGGTAGAAATTTTTGCCTCTTCGCAGAGCTGGCCAAAAACTTTCAGAGGTTGTAACTTGCTGTCAGAAAAATTTGATTTGTGAGATGAAAATATTTTATGACAATATATCAATTTCATTAAATATTTAGTAAAAATGCCAAGATTACTTAAGTACTGTACTTTAACTCCACTGAAATCTTTTATCATTAATATTCTTTAATGAGTTTAACACAAAATTTAAAAAATGCATGTTCAGTTGGTAACAGCAGGGCAAATTGTTTCAATGATATCTTAGTGAAATGTCACTTTGCTTTTGTGGAGTGCATTTTCAAAATTAACATTCCAAAGAGGAAATAGGATTGTCTTTACATTAGAAATGGAAATATCAGCTTGCTTACTGGGAACTGAGATGAATACCTGAATTATAGTGTTTGCTGTCTTGAGCAAGCCTCCTGACTTAAATTTATCTTTTATGTAACCTGGAGATTAATAATTGTCTGCAAGAGATAGTGTAAGAGCCAGTGATCCACTACTCCTGTCCCTGTCCAAATACATCTCTCAGTGAAGAATTCAGCTTGTGTGAGGACTGCCAAATTTGCCACTTTGAGTATACAGAGCTTTGATTATAAATGGAAGATATGGGAAAGAAAACAGCATGTCTCTGCTCAAGGATTTAATGCAGTTAACTAATGCACTTTAAATCAGTTCAGATTAATCTCCTGACTTCCCCCATAGAGACAAATCCTTAGCAAATGCTGAGGCCCCATTGTGTTGAGCAAGGTAGAAACAGAGCAGTAAATATTTTCCCTACTGTAAGATTAAGACCAATCTAAAATTGTAAAACACTGTAAACAGCTACTCCATAAAGGTAAGAGATAAAGAATATTTAGATCATTCCAAAAAGTGGATGAACTACTGATTTAATCAGCTCACAATGACAATCTAGACATGAAATGATGGGATTATGTAGGGCTGATTGGCTTTTTTAGCAATATGAGTAGATCTGAAAGGTAGCACTTGGGTTTGTTATTTTCTATCCTATCCAAGGCAGAGTGTGCTAATGAGGAAATACCTTCCTATTTGAAAATCCAGGTGGAAGTGGCTAATGAACTGATAATGAGGCAAGCAAGCCAGAGGACAAAAGTTAAACTTTCCTAATTGATGAAGAGAGAGAAATAGGATGCCAAGTGCTGCTGGATGAAGGCAGTGGGGTTGCAGGCTCACAGAGAACATTTCTCTCATTAGCGAAATCTCTGTGGCTTCAGGACAGGAGCAGAGCTCTGTCTGTGTGGCAGGCTGGAAACTGCAGGCTGTGCCCACTGCCACACAGATGGGAAGTTTCCCTACACCCTGGCTAGCATACATTGCACATTAGTTACAGTGCTGCTCTTCCCTTTGAGATCAAAGCCACATGCAGTTTATTATGACAATAAAAATTTTATCGTTTTAGAATTCAGTTTTCAACCATCCCATGTGTTAAATGAAACATCAGCATAAAAAGTGAGATTACGAAAATAAAATAAAAAAGAAAAAAAAAAAAGGGAGAAAAGAAAAGCACTCGGAATGCAGACTTAGTCTGTATTTTCACAAACGTCATGGGGAAGTTTGTGTTTCAGGGCCTGCTGCTTGTTGCCACCATCTGCTGGTGACATTTTGGAAACGCAACAGACACTGAAAATCCGTACCTGGGAGCACAAGTTGACTCTGGAAAGCTTCTAAATCTCATTCAGCATACCAGAGCCCGCAGGTATGTGAAAAACTAGGCTTTATTTGAAAGTCATTGCTGCATCTGAAAAGGCCTTGTGAGAAACCTGCATCTGCTCTGTGAGGTGATAGTACCTGGCACAGGCAGGTTCATCATTCAGCCTGTGCAATAAATCAAGGTGTAAAACTCGCTCTCAGTTCATCATGTTATAGATAGATATGCACTGCTCCCCACTCTTTGGAATCCAAATGTCAGAAAAAGGAAACAAAAACTGACTTGGTATATTGGGAGCTCCAGTATTCCCAGTTTAGCAAAATCACTAGCTTAATGTCATGGGCTGTGATTCCTAATCCTTTCCTGCCCTTGACCCCTGCTGTCTAGATTCAAACTTGTAACCATTAATGGGGCTGGATCAAAACACTGGCCTTCTGGTGTCACCAATGGTGTTTAGAGGGGATTTAAACTCACTGCTTTTCAGCGCAGTGAAATGAACACAGCAGTAGATTAATGCAAGGATTTGAGCTCACTCAGCATGAGAGCTTTCAAAAATAGTGTTAACAGAGCTACAACTGCCTCTTTCAGGGGAAGCAAAATGAGGGAACAGAACAAATGAACAAACACAGGGCAAAGCCTTGTCACTGTGGGTAGGGCTGGTAAGCCCGGGGAGCCAGGGAGACGGCCAGTGAGTGTGCTGAGATGTGGGGCAGGAGCTCTCCCAATCCTTCGTGTTCTCCAAGGAATGGCTCTCCAACCTGCTTGCAGGCCCTGTGACTGCACATAATTCCCTCCCCCAAGTGTCTCTCCTGCAGAGAGAAGGTGAGATCACAAGCTGTAGGGCTGGCCACGAACGGGTTACTCACCCATCCTTCCTGTTCACCTGTAGTCAGGTTGAGACTTTGGCAAACTATAGGGAGTGGGCATGAGACTGTCCTTGAACTTCTTTGAGCAAGACACCAGGGCATAGGGTAGTCAAAAACTCCTTTGCACATTTCATCCCTTGCCAGTTGCCCATAGAGGAGGCAGAGGAGCTGCTTTTCCTCCAGCTGCCCTGCGTGTGCTTGACTCACAGACCCCACAGCCCATGCTGTATCCTTTTCAGACTGCAGCAGGATGTGCTCAAGCCCACAGCAGTAACAGGAAAACATCTAAAGGCTTCCAGCTTTCATTTCAAAGATTCCTACTAACCCACCTGGCCCAGGAACCCTTCCAGTAACAATCTCAGTCTGGGGCTGAGCCTAGCTGCTGAATCCTGTGGGAGTTTTGCCATCAACTTCAATGAGAATAGGATCACACCTCAGTGCTTTGTTTTGCCCGTGTTCGTTCCTTGCCGCGGGCAGGAACCTGTTTGTTTGTTTGCTGCCTGTGCTCAGTGTGAACATCAATAGGACTAGCTAAAAGAATTCAAACCATCAGAATTGGGGAAGAGCTCCAAAGTTTGTTTGCTTATCTGAACAAACCCAGGCACCCAGATTCTCACAAATGGTCTGGGAATAACCTCAGGAGAGAAGGTTTTCTCAGGCAGACTCCATAGATTGTACTCGGGCTGAGCATGTCCTGTGGGGGGGGGGGAAACAGCATTTATGCTTCAGGGAAGAGAGGGGAAGTACCCAGAAGCATATAAATGGCATTCAGCTTTAAACAAAGAGACTAATTTGTCTTCTTACCAGCAGTCCCATCAAAAAGTGAATTGATTTAGTTCATGAGTAGGGCAAATAGTCCGACTTATAGACTAGCCTTCTTCTGTCCAGACTGGATTGTGTAATCCAGGTGTGAGCCAAGTGCTTGGTCGCAGCCCCTTAGGCTCTCAAGAGGGGAAGAGGATATTGCCTCTGCAGCTAACACAGCTATTGCCCCAAACACTGACATAGCACCCCTCTTCCATGTGTTTGCCAGCTACATGGGATGCTCCAACAGAACAGTGTCCTCTGAGTCCTGCATTTCTGCCTAGTCCAGCCACAAAAGGCACCAGCATCCCACTATCACAGCACAGCACAGGTCAGTTCTGCCCCTCTGGAGTCCATTAGGGATACTTTCTATCAAATCTGAAAGCAAGTCAGACTTGAAAATTGCGTATGATGACTCAAGTTCACTGCTGCCCTGCTGTCCAGGTGCCTGTCCTCTCCTTCCCAGCCCTTCCACTGGCACCCTCCACAGCAGCAGAGGACAGCACTGCCACTCAGGCAAAACAGAGCTGAGGGAATCACTACTCAGAGCAGTTCCAGGCACTCACATTCTCTGTCGTCTGTGTAAGTTTCTTTGCTAACATAAGCTTAATGCTTGCTCTTTAAGGTTGGCTCTCTACAAAGCATCAGGATACCTAACCATCATCACTCAGAGTTTGTATGCTTGTATGTCTGAGGCTTTGTATTAGCAGATGAACAGCATAAAAAAATTCTTTGTGATTAGTTCCTCCCACACATGAGCATTTCTGTATCTCCCAGACTACTCTTCTCAACTCGTAGACTACCCAGCCAGGCCTTCTACAACTTAGAGAAGAAAATGCTTCCTCCAGCTGTCTGCTCTGTGCTTGCTTGCTATCCAAACTAAACTTGCTGTGGACAGCGACACATTCCCATTTCACGCTGGTTTGATTAATGTGTCTCAGCTAATTGTGTGAAAGATTCCAGTCCTTTCGACTGTGAGACCAGGTTATTGTTCAGCCAATCTAGGCTACCATGTGAAAATGGGGACTGTTTAGTGTCCATGCACCAGAATCAAAGGAGGGGCATCTTGGACTGGGTCACAGAGCAACACCCACTTCTTTGAAAAGATGTTACTATGCTCTACTAAACCTGTAAACCTCTTGCTCAAAGCAAGTCTTCTCCCTCCTCCTCTCCCCCCTGTTCCTTTTTTCCCCATCCAGATAGACAGTCTCCCCCCACCACTCTCCTATGGTATAAGTGAGAGAGAATGGCTAGATTGTGGATGGGTGAATTTCACATTCTAGGGTTTTTAATATTTCACTTTTATATTTCTCTTACAGAATGATCCTGCTGAGAGGCTGAGAATCAGTGCTCATCATTTCCCCCTCACTGACACTTGAATATATTTTCCCAGGAGAAAACATTAAACAAAAAGAGAAAGAGAGAAAGGGAGAGAGAGAGAGGCAGAGGGAGAGTGACTGAGCTAGCTTTTCAAAGCATACTTCTCAACCTGCCCACATCAAAATAAGAGACAACTGGCCCTTTGAAGTTCAGGACACAGACTTCTCTACCAGCCCATGTGGAAATAAAAGAATCCAGCTTTGTAAATCACACAGATTTCTCACCTTGCCCACATCAAAATCAGGGACAGTGACCTTTAAAGCTGAGGTTTAAAGGTCCTCAAGCCAATCTCCATAAAAATAAGGAAAGTTCAAATAAACTGCATCTCCAGGTGCCTGTCAGCTTTTCCAGTCTAAACCAGGAGACACTGGTCCTTTGCTCCACTCCACTGAGGAGTGGAGACTAAATACACTGTGGGACTTTGAGCAATGAAATCTTCCATTAGACTTACATACATACACCAGCAATCAGTGAGGCAACTTTGCCACACATGAACCTCTGTAAACTAAGCCAATCCCAGTGTTGTTGTAGGTCCTACAACACTGTTGTCATTAAGTAGCTCAAGGGATTTAGTAACACTGAAGCACAGGATTTTTCATAGTAAGAATTAATGACCCAACAATGGAGTGGCTGGTGGCTCAGAGAAAAAGCTGGCCTTCTCATCAATTAACTCCTACCTGGGTTATAGCTGGGGAGCTTGGAAAGTCCTGGCCAGGCATCTGCAGTTGGGACCCCCAATACCTGCAAAAGAAGAAGGAGAGTGAAAACAATAACCCATTATTTGCCTTGCTGTGGCGTTGGAGGAATCAGTCTCAGAGGAGAGTGACTGGCCTTCCCTGTAAACCAATGCAGAATTACACTGCCCTGGCTGGTGCTGGATCTACTATTGTGCATAAAGGACACTGACATTTTAGCACTTGATTATGTAGCAGAAAGGCTCCTGCTGAGACTGAATGCTGTTGCTGCTGGGAACATCAGTGAAGACATATGCAGCTTTGCTGCCAGGTGCCATTGTTGCCTGTGTTTGCCAGCCCAGGGGTCACACAGTGAAGCCTTTTCATTGCTGAAGGTGCCCTCCCACACCAGAGCTGCACTGGGGACTTACTGTGCCTGCTTGTGCTGGCAGCAGCTGGTATGTTCAGCAGCAGCACAGGCTGTGAACTCTAAGAGAAACCTTTGCTTTCTGAGGTAAAAAAATAAAGCTGGCAGACAAGTCTAATAGCTGGAGCTAGAAAGCTGTGCAGAGTCTCACTCTGAAGGATACAGAGCTTCAGCAATGTCTTTGGCATTTATTGGGGATTGTGGGCTTCAGCAGTAGCTGCTCACTGAGCAAAGTCTGGTCCAGTAAAGCCTCCTCCAATTTCATTTTAGTTGCTGAAATGTGTGAGATTGATCATACCTAGATTTCTGCAGTTGCAGATGCTTAGTATTGTTATTACTATTACTTAATGCATGCAAAGTGCCCTGTGCCTATTGATATGGATTATTTGTGCTAAAGAGGTAAAGCCACATATTTAAGAAGAGTTCACAGCATGTGAAATGGTAGCATAAATCAGTACTGCTAGCTCCAAGTATTCAAAGCTTTCCTCCAGACAACCCCCAGAATAATCATGTTTCCTTAAAAAGCAGTGAAATTTTAACATGAAAAGTTTCAGGGTTTTCATTCTCTCTCTTTTCTCCAACACTAGATTTGTCTTGCATTAGTTACCTTTTGTGTATGACAGACAATTCCTGTGCCTTAAAATGTAAGCTGAGATACATGACAAGGGGATCTTGGCCTCCCAAAAATTTGTATTAAGATGGCAAGAAAACAGGCATCAGTGAAAAAATACATTAAAGAAAGAAGAAATATAAAGCCAACTTGTGGCAGTTGTAAAGCTTCAGGTAGTTGCTTGTTTTTCTCACTCTCAGCTGGGAAACAGCTGTGACAATTGCAGCTACCTGGAGAAGACAGCCACAAGCAGGGCGTGTACCTCACCGCTGGCACACATTAGCACGGTGGCCTCTGAAGTGAAGTGGGCTGCAGTGGCCCATAGTTCCAAACTGCTTATGGACTCAGCCTACCACAGCAAAGACTAAGGGTGAGGATCCTTGTCTCTGCTCACCTGTAAAATCAGCCACGGAAGCTTGAAAGCTCCCCAAAGAGAAGGTGTCTTGCAGTGTTCAGCCAGCTGAGGATGTTGGAAGTTGGCTCCCACCAAGGGTAATTGGACAGCCCTGGGTGAGGATGCCTTCTTGACTGGTGTGTGTATCACGTAAGTAAGGCAGGTCTGCCAAAAGCCTCTCAAATTTTGAATGATGGATCTTGGATTTGTCAGGTTTGTTTGCTCTCTGTGCCGTGAGCAAACTGGAGACATTGGAGTTCGCATTTACTCATGCCACACTTCCATAACCAACACTGCCAGCCTTCCCTTCCTGTTTGGCCCTGCTCCTGTGCCATGCCTTCATGAGAACCAGTGCTCACTAGGGCAACCAGTTTGCTCTGGTTTGTGCAACCAGAGGATGAGACGGTCAAAGAAGCTGTTCTCATTTAGAGTAAGCCAGGGAGAAAACAAAGTTGCAGGGTCCCCAGTTCATGTAGCCCCACGTGAAAGGTGCAGCAATGAGTGGCCAGAGATAGAGATGGGAGATGGAGACTGCTTTAGGTGGCACTTGCCTCCAGAAGAATTTTTGGTAAAATCACAGCCAGTCAGTCCTGATGATTCAATAGGACAAATATATTTCACAGAATGGGGATTTTCCAAACATGTATCTATATGGTGTGTGAACCAACACTCCCACATGGAGGTGAACGTGCTGGGTGACAGACTCATGCACACAAATGCAAATGGTCTCTCTACCAGCGCAGGGTGCCTCTATCACTAGTACATGAAAGGAACTGACTATTAGAAAACAGTAGGAATCCCCATTCTGAACCTCACATTTGGCAAAATATCTCAAGTTAGATATCGAAAGCCTCTAAGGAGCTTTGAAATCTTGGTCTAACACAGAGCCTCATTCCAGGCTGTATAATATCATAAAACCTCCTGTGAAAAGCACTAATTATTTCATAGCTCTTTAAACTTCCTCATGATTTTTAAATAAGGGGTTTTTTTTTTGACTTCTATAGCACAAATCCTATTAATCATGGTATTAGTTATAATACCAGAGAAATTACGATAGTGCTATAACCCTCTAATGCAAAACCGCAGGAAATGTATCCAGAAACTTCAGAGACATAAGTGTAAGGATAGCCTTCATTCACACTCTGAGAAACTGGACCCTGCCCTGGCTTTGAACCTTGCTAATTGGCCATGCGTGGATTTTTTCATTCCCAATAAGTCCTTTTCCCCCCACTCTCTATGAAAGACAAATTCAGCATTTATTTAAATGGACTGAACTCAAGTCTAAGAACTGGATGCGCTTGTCTGACTTTTTATCACATTCCTACTTACAAGCAGAGAGGAAAACCCTACCAAGCAGGAGTGTTTCTGCATGAAGTGGTTAAGCTGGAAAAATCTGACTTATGCAGTCTAACAGCTACAAAAGTAATTTCTCATGATTTTAATGAATTTCATTTTTTCTGTACTTTCTCCTTTGAAAACCCCTGTTTCAGAAACACTTTGTGCATAAGAGTAAATCCTTGGGAGGAGATGTGAAAGGGCAGACACAGAATCTGAGTTGGAAGGGACCCAAAAGGATCATTGAGTCCAACTTTCGGTGCTGCACAGGATACCTCAAGAATCCCATCATGTGCCTGACAGTGTTGTCCAAATGCTTCCTGAACTCTGCCAGGCTTGGTGCTGTGACCACTGCCCTGGGGAGCTGTTCCAGTGCCCAACCACCCTCTGGGTGAAGAACCTTTTTCTAACATCCAGCCTAAACCTCCCCTGACCCAACTTCAGGCCATTCCCTCTGGACCTGTCCCTGTCACCACAGAGCAGAGATCAGTGCCTGTCCCTCCTCTTCCCCTCACAGGGAAGCTGTGACTGCAGGGAGGTCTCCCCTCAGCCTCCTCTTCTCCAGGCTGAACCGACCAAGTGATACCTCCAGCAAGACCTAAGAGAAATGCACAGGCTCACCTTGTTGAGTCAGGGTCAGCATGAGGGTCAAGAACACAGAACCTGTCAGTGCTGCTGAGTGCCTCAGTTCCACCAAACTGCTCTAGGAATGTGGCTATGAGCTGCAGTTCCCCCAGCAGAAAAAACAACTTAGGAAGCTCCTGAATGTTGTTCTCCCTCACTGCTACCTTTATAAAGTAATTTCAAGCTTTCCATTATGCCAAATCAGTCTCTAGAGCCGCACCATAAACTGGATGATACAAAATGTGCCAAGTTAAAATGAAGAAGGATCTCTGACAAACCTCAGGGTCTTGCAATTTTCAAGGTAGTTCTAGAGCAGTATTAGAGCCCCTTTGTGAGAATGTGGTGTGCTGTATCCTACAGTAAGTAAAGGATTTTAAAAGAAGCAACAGAATTTGCAGTATCTGCACACCTTTTATGCCTTCTTCAATTTGATGTCACTTTAATTGGCTTTAAATTTTTGATCAGATGACAAACATCAAAGGGAAATCATTTGATTTACTCCTGTGTCTGTAAGAAAACTGCCAAATATAAAATAGGTTACAAAGTCTGCTATGAACTTGGCAGATTAGACCAAATTATTTCTGCTATTCACAGGACCTACGCTTAGGATTTCAAAATTAAGTAGGCTGGAGCAATGGATTCTTTTTCTCTTCCATTTCAGGGTGTATTTTACTCACCACCCAGATCTTCTCCAGCTGTTCATGAGTACCAGAAGTTGCTGCAAATATTGGCTGACCCTGGATCATTTCCACAAATATACAGCCTGCACTCCTGCAAGAAACCCAAGGTATTAACTCATTTGCATAAGTGATATATATAATATGATTGTTAGAATGGGCAGGGAGAGAGGCAGAGATAATTGTTGGAATGGAAATTTTGAAATTCTGATTTGTAAATGCAGAAATCTTGATATAAGCTCACAAGTCAAACGGGACGGGAGCAGACCAAAGATAAGTTACATTCGCATGCCTCCAGGATTTCAGAAAAAACCCCGAATGGGTCAAGGTTCCATACAAGTCTGTTCCCATCTCCTTTTTCTCATCAGCACCACCCACTAAAAAAAAACAATTCACTTTTCACCAGCAAGACAAGACAGGTGATATCCTTGTAAAAGAAACACACTAAGCACTATCTTTTTTTTCCAATACAAAAAAAAAAAATTAGTTTCAGGTCTCTGTCCCTTAATCCTGTTCAAACTATGTGAAAAAAAGGTCATGGCAGAAGCCTGTGGAGTACAAGGTTACTTCCCATAAGAAAGGGAACAAAATTGGAGTACTTTCAGTAGGAAAGATAAACAGGGAGGTACTACACACTTCATTGGCTTGAAGGATATATTAGATGCAGTAAGAACCCAGAGGCAGTAACTACTGTAGCCATTTTCCTTCAGAAGCAATTAGCTCCTCCTCGGAAAGCTGAAGGCAAGATTTCATGGCATAAAAAACTCAGTCATAACAGCAAGTTAAAATATTCTTATTTTTATGTCATCCCCTGCTCTGCACTTGTGCCAAAACCAGCCAGCTTAAAAAAAAAACAACACCTGCCAAATTGCTTCATTTTACTAAGGTGGACTAGTCCTCATGGCAGTAAGGATGAAATAGTTGTAATCAAGGTAGACTTCCTATTTGCAACTATTCCCATCTCTTACTGTAGGGTGCAAATCTCCACTTATTTACTTTTTAATAATTTCCTTAATTTTTTTTTTCCTAGGTTTTCTGTCTTTTCACTAAGTCCCATTGCAACTTTTTGGGTTTCAGTCTCATTCTTCTTTGGTTATATCATATTCGAGTTCTTGAAGCCCAACTCTTGAAAACCCAGCTTTGTTTTACAAGCTCTGAAAGTATTATTTTCACTTGCTTAGCAATAACTGGTAATCTCTTCTGGTCATCTGTACTCCTGTGTTATCCTGTGCACCTTGTTTTTGCAATACAGTAATTGCTTTTCCCACCTGGCTGTGGTCAGTTGAAACCCTGGCATGAAGCTCATCTGTGGTATTTATTTTGGTCATCCTTGCACACCAGATGCTGCCAAGCCTGTTTGCAGATACATATCTAACACTGTTTTCATAAACATCTCTGCTGGACTTTCCCTTAGCTTCCTGTACCCTAAACTTGGCAATTCTTTCTTTGCTTGTCTAATATCCTCTCACTGAGTCTAGGCATCACGAAACTTGATCCAGAGCTTTTGCAACATAGAGTTTTTGTGGTGTTTCATAACACTGCCACATGATTAGACATAACTGTGGAGCCCACAGATACATTCTACTGAGACCAGGGTCATACCATCACTGTTTTCACAGGTGATGTACATGCCCAAATGGCTCACACTATTTTGCAACCACGGGGGCTGCTGTAATCGGCTGATTGCATTGCACAAGTTCAACTGTGTATGGTCAAAGCAATTTAGCTACTCTTGATTTGTAAGGGGGGGGAAGAAAAACAGCTCTCTGTGTTTCTGGAACAACTGATGGTGATGTTCGACCACAATTTGTATTCTGATATCCTAGCTAGAAAGGGCCATTAGACTGGCAAGAGCAGGAACTTTGGAAATTAATGTTGGTTTTAATTAGCCTCGCAGTAGAGGCCTCAGCTTTCCTTCTGAGACTTACAGCTACTGCTCTGACAGCATTATGAGGATCCTTCTGATAATGAGGATGATTCAAAAGCATTTACTTTCAAACGTTTCTAAATATTTAGACCTGGGGTTGTTTTGCTTTCCCCCTTTTCCTTCTTTCCCCTCTAATATTAATTTCTCAAGTCTTCTTACCCTTTCCAGTCAGTAAGTTTCTTAGAGGGTCTCAGTCCTTTAAAACTGCCTTGGGAAGAGATAGAGCAGAGGGAGGGGTCTTCTGGGAAGAGGCCTAGACATGATATTTTTGCAAGTGCCAGATATGCACACAAATCAAAACAGTGACAGCAAAAGTAGTAGGAGAAGTTACAGGGATATTCAGGGAGCATAAGCAGAGCTGATTCAGACAGAACAGTTGTATCCATCTGCCATCCCTGGAGAAGGTCTGAACACTGCGCTTCGTCCTCAGTCTGCAGTGCCGCATCACACAGTGGAAAAGTTCTCATCAGGATTAACATCTAAGAAATCTCTATGCCATCCCAGAGTTCCTTCTCCATGTTTGGGGGTTTTTGTTGGCACTAGCAGATGGCAATTTTATATTTAATCAGAAATATATCCTTCCTCTTGCTCCTCATTACCAAGCCTGGTCTGTACAGTGGAGCCCTTAGCCAATGTCTCCCAGTTTGGCATAGTGGGGCACTGTGAACCAGGCTGAGGAGAAGGCTTTAGTGAGCCTGGCAGGTCCATGTTAAATGACTGCATGTGAACTCCTATTCTACATGAATGTACCTGGGAAGATCACTGATTTCTCTCTCTCTCTCTTTTTTTTTTTTTTTTTTTTTTTTTTTTAAATAATGAAAGATTGTACAAGGAAAGCCTGACTGAAAATAAGATATCTTAAGGTACTCATAATGTTTGCAGCCACTAATGTGGCTGTGCATAAAGCACTTGGTGTTTTTCAAAAAAAGAAAAAAAAGTCCTTCTGATATGCAGTGTAATCTCCCTGAAATCCCTTAATTGAATCTTCTAAAGTCCTGAAGAGATAGTGAGAGAGAAAGAGAGAGAAAAGAGATACAGAGAGATTAAAGCAGCTTTTCTGGTTAGTCCAAGAGTGACCAAGTCTCCTTCTATATCTCTTTCTTCATCTATTCAAGGCCTCATTCACTTCCTATGTGCCTCCCACTGACAGTATTGCTGCTCAAGCACACTATGCATGAATTGCCATAATGTTTTATTTTGTTATAATTGGTTTCTTTAAACCAAGGCTTTGACACCCACTGTCTCATGCCATTACCAAGGGCATTCTGACCTGCCTTCATGTAAATTGCAGCATCCAAAAGACATAGTGGTTTTTTTTTCCTTTCTTCCCAATAGACAAGCAACATCTGTGTGAATTCACATTATTTCCTAATAGACAAAAATTGAACTTAAATGCAATGTACATCAAGATAATAAATTACTCTTGTTAGAGGAAGTTACTGAATAGAGCTCACTGAAGTACTCTCTATTCTCTCAGCATGACATCTTTCTGTAGGGCAAACACTCTGAATGTTGTTATTATAAGGAGGCGTTGTAACAAAGGTGCCTATAGTGTGGATGTAGTTCAGTGGGACGGAGAGCACTGTGCTGTTAGAGCTGGGATCTTTGTACACCACTCCTATGTTGCTATTCATTACACCAGAGCACAGTTATGCAGTGGGGATGTTGGTTTTGCACAGGCAGAAATGACATGCTTTCTGTGCATAGCTGGCTTTGGACAGGGGTCAGTTTTCAGGGAAAAAAACACCACATGCCTAATACAAACACATTATGCCTGATACAAACCCTCTAATCTGCTAGCCAGGCATCTTCTTCAAATTCAGCAGACATTTCTGAGAGACTGTCTGGAGGGAAAAATGACAGGTAGTGGGGGTAGTAGACAGGACTATTTAGACTGGCTTAGCAGCTGGAAGCCATTAGAATTTAGCAAGGTTTTCCTCCTTAGAGAAGTCTTTAAATAATTAAATTAGCAGCAGTCCTAGGGAAGTAAACAATCTCAAAACTTCCTACCCTCCAGACTTAGGCCACTGGAGTGTCTGATAAGCCGCAGACCTCTGGAGGGAGATACAGCCTGTGAAGACCTGGAGCTCTGCTGTTTGTAAACTTAGCCAGCCCTCTTGCACATCCTTCAGCCTGCTGCGCTCCTACCCCTTCCCCTACCCCTTCTGCAGAGCCTTTGTCTCTGCAGTAGTTAAGAGTAAGTCCTGGTGGGACAGGTACAAGCAGAAGATTAACCGGTCTGAAGAAAGGGCGAAGCAGCAATACCATCCACAGATGTAAAATTGCCCAGAATAAGGAAGGTCTCCTGCAACTTCATAAGCTGCATGCTATCCATGAGCATGTCAGGACTGTGTTGCTTGAAGTGGACTCAGGCTGGTGCAAAAGTGAGCCAGAAGGTTGATGAACCTCACAGTTAGTCCAGCTACACATCTAAGCCAGTCCATAAGGCCACTGGTCCCTGTGAAGCCTTCATCCTCTCCTGTTTTCTGCCTACTCTCAGAGACTCCTCTCCCTTCTATGAATGTGAAGCTTGTTTCCTTTTGATTCCCAAACACATCCAGATTTTGGGGTGGAGCTCATAAGGAAACCAGCCTTTAACAGACACAGCCCTTCTGAGTGAAATACAAACTGCATCTGAGACATGGTCTTTGAGAAGAAGGACAAAATATCACAGAAATAATTAAAATCTCAAACACCTTTCTATCTCTGGACTCATTGAGAAACCCTTTAATGCCACATTCTGCTACCAAGGCCAAAGTAATTGATGGTGCAATTGTGGATCTGTTGTTTTTCCACAAAGCCATTTCTGCAGTTACTACTGACTCAGCTAACTACATAGATAAACTTGCATTGAGCAAAAGTGTTCTGTTGCAAGAGGAAAATGCTCCATACATGCTACCAGACAAGATGCATATCTCTCATAAATATTATCAGATGGGGTTTGTATCAATCCATAGCTGAGATGTAGTGACATAATTCCCAAAAACTTCTATGAACCCTCTATGAAACTTCTACAAAACTCTGCACTGCTCACACATTTTCTGCCCATAGGTGTTAATTCCTATGTTACAACCATATCTACTGTAACTTTGGCTGATTTAATTTAACTCAGATAAAAATGATTTTTCAGATGCTTTGATATTGGTCAGTACCAGATATCTATATCAGAAGAATAAGCTGTAGCTCCAAGCAACACATCAGGAGGATGGTACCAGAGTGTCACAACTTCAGAAGAGTATGTCTGTCTAGGGATGGACTGGGCATGAGCAAGGCCTGCAAAAAAAACCCCAACAAACCAACAAAATAATGGTGTGTTAGGACAGTCCTTCTACCTGTACAGTGCCTAGAAGATAATAATTGGAAACAGGACATTATTTTCTCTTTAAACACAAGTAATCTCAATGCAGCTTACAAGCAATTGACAAAGAAAGTGTTTCTGGAATATACCTCTGGGGCAGATCAAATCAAGTAATAGGCTGTGTTTTGCAGGGCTTTATCATTTGAGACTGAAGCAGCTATTCCAAACCAATGCCAAGAAAGCTTTTTGGGTCACACATTTTTGTGGACTCTACACATTACATTATTTTCTGAACAGAGAGGCGTTGATTCTTTCTTCTCTCGAACTAGTTTTACATGGCAGTAATTGCTCTGACTTAAATGAGGTTAATCCCTGCACCTATCAGTATAAATACAAGAAAAGCTGGACTGACCACAGAAATAGTTTCCTGAAGTTCAAGGAAAGGTTATGCTTCTCTGCCTTAATTGGCTGTGGATACAGATCTATATGCATGCTACAGCTTTGGTCGAGCAGATATAGAGCTGTATCCAAACTGTGACTCACCAAAGTCAGCTAATTTGAGCTCACCGAGGCAACTGATGAGCAAGTTCTGGGGTTTCAGATCTCGGTGAAGAATGTGTTGTTGGTGGATGTAAGCCAGGCCACGCAGAAGCTGGAACATGAAGAGCTGGGAAAAGCCAACAAAAAACTGAAATGGCTTTCTGTGACTTTGTATTGATACATTAACTCTGAACTTTAGGAGAACTCTGGAACAAAGCAGAGACAAAGCAAGTAAGAAACCAGTAAAGATCCCAAAAATGAGTAGAGCTGGCTGAGGAGGAGACAACTGTGGTGGGTTAGGACTACTCTACAGCTTTCTGAGATTTTCAGGGTGGAATATTTGGCCAGGAGGGCAGTTTAACAGCAGTCTGTAAATGCACGTTTTGGAAATT
This sequence comes from Sitta carolinensis, assembly GCA_032173965.1. Taxonomy (NCBI): domain Eukaryota; kingdom Metazoa; phylum Chordata; class Aves; order Passeriformes; family Sittidae; genus Sitta; species Sitta carolinensis. Next base: position 26,917,348 of record CM063288.1, read on the forward strand.
TAACTTTTCTTTAGAAATGGACTGTTGATAGCAGGAATAAGGTCAGCTTGCCAAAACACAGACCCCAGCTTTTAGAACAGCAGCTGTGTTGATTGCAGTGCTCAAGACAGACACAGAGACACACAAACTAATGAAAGCCTAAGGAGCTGAAGGTTTGGCCCCTTGAGTCAGATGGCATCAGCTGAGTTCCATGGCTGCTGCACATGCCACCAGTGGAGCAGGGAACTGACTGACCTGGCAGTGAGAACTGTTGGCTTCAAGCTGGGAGAAAACATGAGGACCTGATTTAAAAAATACAGCAAATCAGATATGATGAATCAAGCAAGCAAGCAAGAAGAAAACCAAGCAAGAAAGGAAACCAAGAAATAAATATCTAACTCCCACCACCATGACAGTCTAAATAAGCCTGGGATAAAATAACTTGGGCTGAAAGAAGGTGTGAAGTTGGACAGTGGATAGAAGCAAAACACAGCACAATTAGGAAGACTTCACCAGAGAAAAGATATTTTTCACCAGAGGTTTAACATGAAGAGGAGGAAAAACAGTGACACCCATAGGTCATTTTTGTACCAGAAAAGTGTCCCTGCAACATTCTGCATATCATATTCCATAGGAATCACTCAGAAAAAACAAACAGCATTTGCCAGCAAAAATGAGGCAAGCTAGATGACCCTCCTGAAGGAGCAGTAAATAATTTTGCAGTTCAGTTCCTGCTGACAGTGAGGATTCCAGACAGGAAAGAAGAGCAGCTGGCTAGTGTTTACTCACAGAAATGCCAGTGAGTACATATTACAGCCATGTGCTCCGTGTGCTTTATGAGCATGTCTGGTAGCAGAACCCTTGAGATCTGTGCCAAAATTATTACACTTCATCTCAGATGTATCTGAGCTTTAAGGATGTTTAAAATCTGAGGCCCCAAAAGCTTCATTAATTGGTGTTGCTTAACGACTATCTGGAAAAAGATGTGAACAACGTGGCAACATTTGAAGATGACAGAAGTATTTAGATTAGTTGTGATAAGAAGTGACAGTGAGGAACTTCAGAGAGATCTGACAAAGCCAGATGAATAGGCAGTTTGATAAGATACAAAGTTATTGTTGACAGCTGCAAGATAAATTAACTTAAGTTGCTCAGGAAAAGGACCCAGGCATTCACTGAGGACATCTGCACTGAAACCTTAAGCCAGCGTGCAGCAGCAGTCCTGAAAGTTAATTATATGTGACGATGCATACAAAGGAGAGCAGGAGACTATTATAACATATAACTATAAAGTAAGAGTACATGTTTGGCTGTGTTCAGATCCAGTCAACCAATCCCAAAAGCTATGGGAGAAACAAAAGGGACTTAAATGACTGCAAAAATGAAGATAGTTCCAAATGATAAGAGAGTGAGATGTGAGAGTTTTTAATTAGAGAGATGAATAATATGTTGTAACAATAAGAGGATACAAATTTGTGTAGAGATAGGTTTCCTTGCCACAAGATGTCATTGTTCACAAAAGCTGAATGTCCACTTGCAGGCTCAGAAAATAGGAAAAGGGGCTAACCGAAAAAAGGCTTGGAGACTGAGAGGGAGCTTCTTGTATCATCAAAGGCAGATTTTCTCCAAAGTTTTTGTCATATATGTAACAAATATTAGTAAGTAATTTACAGTGACCATATATAGTGGAAAATAACTCCTCCTCATGCCTTAAGGCATACAAGTCTTCTAAGGAACTCACCATAACATTGCACGAATGGAGTCCTCCAGGATGCTGGCCCATGTACTCTGCTAGATCTGTATACTAAATAAAAGACAAGAACTTAAGGCAAAGCTTCTGCTTTGCAACAAAGCCTCTTCTGTAAATGGAAAAATATGCAACTGCTACAAAGGTGCCTGTTTCGCCTAGGGTAAACATCTGGTCTGATGCAGCACACAAGCTTGTGCTTAAGTTCTGGGTCACATCAGGGACCTGGCTGGCCTATTATCTCACCCAGAACTTATGACCTGAACATGCAGCTTCATGGACCTGAAGCTGCTGGTTAACAGAGTTCGTACTTGTGCTGGAACTAATAAACCCGCAATAAGAAGACATAGCTTCTGTATTTTCTTTATAATTTAGTTGACTATCTGCAAAAGCAAGAGAAGTAGCAAGATTCCTGTGGAGAATTTTATTGGTATCCTGTTCTCCCCATGAGAGCAACTCACAGCTTGGTCATGGTAAGCCACTGGGGTCAGTGCCAAATCTGACCCCAGCTGGGATGTGAGCTCATATCATTATTTCCTATCCTTGCTGTGACTCAAAAACAGTACTTGTATTGTGTTGGCAAGGCAGAAATAGAGGTAAATAATGTCTGCCACCCCGGTGGACGCAAGACATGGAATTATTTTTGCATACAGCTGTCGCATATACAGAAAGAAAAGAGTAAGGCTGTGTGGCTGGAAAGCAGGAGATCAAGAAGGAAAATCAATCATTGCACTAAAGCACTACAACTCATTCCTTTGTAGATGTCTCATAGTGCAATAAATTCATTCTGCAGCCACTTCCTAGTACTTCCCAGTACTAGCTCCACAGGAAGCTAGAAAAACATTGACTCACCATGTATTCAAAGACAAATGTTAGCGTCTCCTTGGTCTGGATAATGTCACGAAGCAGTACAATGTTGGCGTGTTTCAAACACCTGAGAAGAGAAGCTGGGAAAACACAAAAGGAAGATCAACTTTGCTGCTGGAAGTGGAAGGAGATCATGCACAAAACAAGGCAGCAAAAATAAAAATCTGGGGAATAATAGTCCAGATTTGGCAGTTCTGTAAGAAGTGGCAGCTACTGAGCCTGAAGGAGCATGGAACAGCTCTGCAGAGAAGCAAGCATCAGTGCTTCAGGCTTGGCAGGAACCCATCCATCTCTCAGAGGTGGGATCTTGCCTCTGTCAGAAATAGCAGTTCAGAGTTCCCAGGTGTCAGCTCATAAGTTGAGGTGAAGTAATTTCTTCAAGGTAAATGCTGAGAGGCAGGACCTGGGAGCTTGCAGAGCCAGAATGCAGCAGCCTCCAGCCTGTCACTGAGCTTCTCATCCTTCTCCCATCCACCTCCTGGTGTGTGCCCTCTGCATGGCCCTTACAAGAGGCTCCTGGGAAAAGCTGAGTTTCTCCCAGTTTCCAGTTTCAAAACAGAGCAAAAATCTGCAAAAAGAAATCACTGCAAATATAACCTGAATTCTGAGTTTAGTTCTGGGCGTATTGGTTACTGTCTCTGGTTAACAACTCTGTTCTTAAGAGATGATGAAGTTACTGAGTGAATTGTAACTTGTTTGTATTTAGGAAACTTCTGCAAGCTTTCCTTTCAGCCTAATTATCCAAAAGCATCATTGCACTGTGTGTTCCTGGTCCTTAGGTCCTGACATGCCTTTGCCAAGCCTTGGTACATTCAGGGTGTGGTGATGCAGGGGACAGCACGTGGAAGAGTCTCTGGCACCATACAGACCACAGAGCACTGACTTTTGCTAAGGCAAAAGCTGCAGCCTTCTGAGCCTCTTGGCTGTGCACTGAGTTTGCTATGTTAGAGCACGCTCGTGAAAGGAGCTGCCCAGCAGAAACTCTTCATGGGGGAGGAGCATGTGCAGCTTAATCATTTGTTACCTTAGGTGTGAGACAATATAGCAGTAACTCTGTACAGAGGAGGAATGCAGGGAAGAGGTGAAGCTGGGATTACTTTGCCTGTAGGTTGTTGGCACAATTGAAGAATCTGACCCAGCTGTTCACAGACAGGGAACACAAACTACCAAAGCCCCTAAAAAGCAGATGTCCCTGACTCAAGATTTTAGTTCTGCTTCTGACATAGCAGAAGAGCCTCAGAGCTCTTCCAGACCCACTTTTCTCTGCTGATTAAAACCAAATTAGTTTACTGTCAGACCACGCAGTGCTACAAATTTCATTCAAATAAGGCATGGGTATACAATCTTTTTTCAGCTGAATTAGCTGAAGCTCACAATACAGAGCACAGGCCAGCTGTGGGAGGCAGAGTTTTGGTCACAATTGAAAGCTGCTTTTTTGTTTGTCAAACAATCTGAAAAGATACTTGAAGAATTTCATGCTGGCAAAGCAAATTTATACTGGAGTAGCATTTTGCTTTTTGTGACTAACATTTTCACCTGGTTCTAAAAGCCCTACTGCCAGAGTTACACTACGACACAGGTATGGCCCAAGCCTGTGTCAGTTCTGAGCCTACTGAGCAGTAAGGGATGCTTGATTTAGCACAAGTACTGGAAACAGCAGATTGCAAAGTAGTTCTTGCACAGAGCTTGGTGTTGCTGCAGCTAAACCGCCTCTGCTACTCATACTAGTCCATTTAGTTACCACCAGTATGTTCCCAGTGCACAGCAGTATGGACCTTAAACATGCTCCACACTGCACCTCATTGCCTATGAACCTAGTAAAGATACTATGGCTAGAGCCCATCTGCCACAGAACATGATAACCTGACTCTGTGATACCTCAAAAATTCCATATGACCGGAGCTATTGCTCCGGAGGGGCAGCACTGAGGGTCCACGGTAAAATGGAGGATTCAGCGCCTGTGCCTCAATCGGGCTTCTGGGAACTGCTCCTCACTTTGTTGCTTCTACAACCCCCTGCTGGGGTGTCAGGTGCTACTGCCAGAACCGAGCTTTAAACGCATTTTGTCTCTGCGGGGCTTCCTGGGGTGAAGCGTCTCTTTGTCAGGGCATCGCATTCCTCCAGGGTAGCAGAGAATGCGCCGCGTTAATAAATCTTGCGCTTTGTTTTTGCTACTGACTTACATTGTAAATTTAAGGTGTCAGATGCTGCAGAGCTCAGCAGCACACAAAAGACCTACTTAAAGCAGACCCTTCATAGGATCACCCTTGTTTTCTCCCATAATGAATGAAGTTAAGACTCGCAGCCTGTCCAGTAGAGCATGTTAAAGGGGTGCTGATCTTTAGCGCATCATTAGTTCAATGCAGATAAAACTTTAAAGGTTTATTTTACTGGTGGGCTACAAGTGTAAATGCAGAGCAAAAGCACCACAGCAAATGAGTGTATAGGAAACTGTAACACAAGTCATTTTTTAAACAGGCATATTTAGGTATGGCTCTGCTTTCGTACAGAATTGGACTAAGGACTTCATAAACTTTCTTGTCTTAATGACAGTTATAAACCTGGAGTGGATTCAGTGACCTCTCTTGTTACTCTGAGTTGACTGCTATGAGAGTCCTTCTGTGCTAGTGCTGCTCTGTGAAAGCTGGCACATCTGGTCCCTGACTCTCCATCCCCATAACAAGATTAACCCTTGTTTCACGAGTGCAGCAAGAACTAAAACACCCCCTATGCATGTTGGCCTACATTGATAGCTTTCACTAATACCGTAAAACAGACTGGCACAACAGTTGCATATTTCTGTGTATGGAAGAAAACAGATTATGGTCTTCTTGGGATCGTACAGCAGATGAAAATATAAGCCTCAGCAAATGAGGCTTGTGAACAGACTAAGGTCTGTAGGGAAATGTAAATACTTTCAGCCAAAATTAAGCACTTGCACAAAAGCATTTCTTTCTCCAAGAAACCGAGAAATCTGCACTGTTTTGCCCAGTGTCCTACAAAGTCGACAGGTAAGAAGAATTTCTCACTGTACTGAAATGACAGATGTTATTAAACATCAGTTTTATTGAAAGTATCTCTCTTCAGGCTGGGATCTGTGATGCTCCAGATATCAGCTAGGAAAGTGTCATGGTTGTAGTAACAAGTCCACAACTGCCCAATGCAGCAGTGGCAAGAGCCGTGTAGTTCCTAGAGGGAGTGAAGAAGCAACTGTGAAGGAGGCAGCAAGCAGAAGGAGCAAGAGGACCCTGACACTGCTAGAAAGAGCATGCTCTGGCACCTTCCTTATCACAGGCATGGATGCACCTGTCACAAGTGCATACACCAGAGATTCCTCCTCTGTCCATTGCATGCCTATCCAGCCCAGCGTGAAGGCATCCTCCATGAGAGGATAAGGAAACTGAGAATTTTGGGAGAAGGACACCCAGCATATTGAATAGGCAAGAAAGGAATGAGGGAGACATCATGGGGCTTTACCAGGTAAAAACAAATGATCTTCAAGAGTGATGTCCCTCTATGTCTACCTTTCCGAATGGATGTAAAGGGCATTCCCTCCTCTGCCTCCAGCTTGATCACTTTCAGTGCCACCAACTGGCTCTTGATCCTGACAGGTCACAGTAGGTCACATGAAGCTTCTCAGTGTTTGGTGTGATAACACTTAACAGTTTCCCAATCAAACACCCAAGTGAAATTTTTAGGGCTTGCTCATCCACTCAGGCCAAGCTCATAAGGAGATTACAAACCTCCTCCATCTTGTGTTCAATAGCAAGGAGCTGGGAGCCAGCCCACCTGGCTAGAGAAGCACTGTGCTGCTGTCCAGCTACTGCTAGAACATGGCTTTGAGCAGTGGCCCCACTCCAATTTCTCACAGCTTTCCTGCCCCTGTGTGATGGCAGCATGACCTCATGCCCAATTTTCCAATTATGCAGAGATCCCTTACTTCAAGGGAAACCTTTGCTCCCACCCTGGTTCAGCCTGACAATCTCCTGGCACACTGCTGTGGATCAAATGCCTCCATGGCTGCAGTGGAGGAGTCCCTGAAAAATTGGGATGGACCTTTGCAAACATCCTGGTTAAAGGCAAAACTGGACTTTTGATTTGCTTTTATCTCCCATTGGAGGTGTTTTCAGCAAGCACTGGGAAGGCAATATTGCTCACCTGCTGATCCCCTTGTACACAGTTGAACAGGATCCTTCACAAAGCTTCTCTAGAGGTACATAGGATGTGGCAGCTCCAAATGGGATGCCTTGTCTCTGCTTCATGAAGAAATTGGTATGTGATTTAGATTGCAATGTAGAACAAGAAACTACTAGCAGTTCATTCAGTAATTAAGTACTGATTAATTTTAATAACAATAGTAATTAATAATTCCCAGGGCTGGAATAACCCTAGGATAAAATATCTCCTGTCTGGCTCTGTGGATGCTGCACCTCGCCCATTTGAACCCCTCCACAACATCCTGCTCTTGGAAAGAATCAGTGTAACACCAAGGTCACTGTGTCCTGTACCTCCAGCTCTGGAGGGTGTGGAGCTGCAGGGGCTGCAGAGAGGGTGGAGAAAGGGGTGCTCTGATTACATCTAACAGCCAGCATAGGAAGAGGGGACAAACTGTGTCACTGGCAAACTACCATTCTACTGATGAGTTTCTTTTTTTTCTCCTCGACTGCAGTGGCTTTGTGAAATGCACATCATATTCATCTCTCTCTCTCCCAGTTATAGATCTCCAGTACTGTAAGGGGAGCAACTGTCTGTGTGCCTGTGTTGGTAAATGGTAGCACTCACTCAGAACACACAAAGATAAAGCTGCCTCAGCTGCAGAGAGTACTTCTGCCAGCATCATTCTAAATGCGTGCTCTTCCCCCTTATCCTTGAATTATTCATCTCTAAATAACCTGTTAGGGCAGGGACCAAAAACCAAATGCAGAAGTGAAATTTCAGGAAGTTTACATTTATTTATTCTTCTCCCCCTTAATCCCTCACCTCCTTCCTCACCACTGTATAATTTATGTAGCCTGTTAATTTGGCCCATACAGCATAACAGTGCTATATACTACACAACTATAAAAAAGGTAGCAATGAATTGGCAAGCAGGCTTCAAGCCTCTCATGAGCAGCTACATTGAATTGACCTTAATTTGACAACACAGGATTTGCAATCTGTGGCATGCTGCCTCCTCCAGAACTGTAGGTTGTTGGCTACCTCCCTGTTTTACAGCCTCTCATTGGCACAGAACTCGCTGGAGTGCAACCTTCCCTCCCTGCTCATCACATCAAAGGCATTTATTGTCATCTAAGGTACAGATTTCTCTTTCAGCAGCTTCACAAGCCTGAAGCTGCAAAGTTTGATGCTGTCTGGTTAGAAGCAGATGTGACAGCTTTGCACTCCCACAAGTGGAAGCACCCAGGCTTAGCCTATCTCAATGCACAAGTATCACAATGTCATATTAAATACCTCTGTTGTAGTCACTGCTTCCATGTGCTGAAGGCCTTGGATTTGTTGGGAGCCCCTTTTCCCTGAACAGCAGCTGCTGCATCCTGGTCTGACAGCACTTACACACAGCGTGTCTCCCATGTTGTCCTGTTTAAATTAAAATGTATCTTTTTTTTTTTTTTTTTCTCCTTGCTCCTCCTCTTCCCTCTGTGTCTGAAATAACAGCTCATATGACTGGCATGAGAGCTCTGCCTCAGTCTTGTGATTTCTGCAGTTTTTCTTTGAAAGTCCGAATGGACCCCTGAAGTAGCTCTATTGATTTCAGTTCCTTTGGTACAATGCCCTCCAAAAACAGCCAACATTTTTCATACCTGAAGATGGAGAATTAATAAATCCAAACTTTCTGCTTGTACACTTTGCTTTCAGTTGAGCAACTCTCAGTGTAGTTAGTAGGATAATGAAGGGATAGGTTTCACACAGGAACATGCCTTGACTCCCTGCCTGCCTGTAGCAGCTCTAGGTAGGCTTCAGGCTTCAGCCTCTAGGCTCTCAGGTGAGCTTGCTGAGCACTGTGGCTGAGCTGTGCTTTCTGCAGGAGCTCTACATTGACTGTCCTTGCTTTGGCATTTACAGCAGCATGGGGACCTGTTTGTCCCTGCTGGATTTTGTGTCTAAGGGGTGTGATGAGTTGTAGCTGATAGAAAGCAGTCTTGTCCATATGTCAGAATATCCAGAGCAAACTGATTAATCCTGCCCACTGTAGAGCAGGGAACACACAGCAGGTTTGCCCTGGATGTGGACAGACAAAAGTCCTCTTCTTTCAGTCCTGCATGAGCAGGACTCACTGTGCAGCTGCCTAGGACTAACATCCAACCCACACACAGAAAATGACAAGGCCTGAGGGAGCAGACATCGTCCTCTGGTATTTTTATGCTGACACATTAGGTCTTTCAGTTTTCATTTGAAGACATCACGTGAAATCTTCCCTTTGCTTCACTGTTTTGATGTCCAAGAATAACACTCTTTCCTTGAGCAAAAGGATTTTTTACAATCAAAAATGTCAGGAAGGCAAGAACAATTTCCATGTCTTGTTGCAACCAAACCACCCAGCCTTTGCATGGCAAGAAGGAGTTAACACACCTGGAAGGCTTGATTTCCTTCGCACAACTTTCTTTTGCACTCCCATTAGCCATAATTTGCTAAAAAGCTATCATCATGGACTTTGGTCTTCTCTTTATTTTCCAAGTACTCTTTGAGTCACCAGGAAATAGCAGTAATTTAGATGTGCTGTCCAGGCATGAGGAAGGTTGTCTAGATGCAACACACTCAGTAACAAATAGGTTATGTAGTCTTTTATTCTGTAAAACAGTTTGTAGTGTTATGACCAAATACTTGCATTTTCAAAGAATGGAAAGATAAATGGATAAAAAGGGGACAATATAAAATATACATTTAAATTCATATGAAGATTGTAAATTTTAATCTTGTTTACTTTTTGTGTCAGGGAGTAGAGGGGAAATATTGTCATAAAGAGAAGTAATCCAACTTTTGCCAGGTGGCCGGAGCTGATAATTGAAGAAAGCGTGCTTAATAGGTGGTGATTGTTATTGGAAAAAAATACGGAGTAATCATTCCAGTTAGTGGAGAAAACACTTTAACAGAAATGTTTTATAGCTATCCTTAGAAAAATTTAGAATTTATAAAGGAGAGTTTATACCTGTCCTCGTAACCACCGTTTTTAAATGAAAGTTTCAGGCAACATAAAAAACTGTCGACTGAGAGGTGACATAAAAGTACATTTTATAAAACTTGTTCAAATAGAAACACACGTATATACCCTTACAGGGATGTATATAACTATATCTATATAGAGTGCATATACACATATTGTGTATATACACACGTTGGTGTGTTTATGTGTACATACTTTAAATATATTCTGTGAAATCTATGCCTGTAGCAAAACGCACAGACGTGCGTGCATGACTAGCACAGACACGAGTCCTGCATGCCATCTCTCCAGCCCAGGCTGTGCGGAGGGGAGGCGCTGCCGCGGGCCCTGCGGAAGCTGTGGCGCCGGCCCGCTCCCGCTGAAGCCGCGGCTGACGGGCGGGTTTGCGGAGCCGGGCGAGTTTGCGGAGCCGGGCGGGCGCGGCCACTGTCGCTGTCACTGTCGCTGTCACCGGTGCCGCACGGGCCGGCCCCGGGCCCTTCCCTTGCGCCTCGAGCATCTCCCGCTGCACGCCCACGTGGCGCTCCCGTCTCTGCCTGTTTTGTCCCGGGCAGGCACCCGTCGGCGGTCGCGCGGCGCTGGCCCCGCCCCGTGCGCGTCCCGCGCCCCCGCGTGAGTCAGCCGGGCGGCGCGAGCGGCCGCGGGCGGCGCGCGGCTGAGGGCGGCACGGCGGCAGCAGGTGCGGGGGGCGCGGGGGGCAGGGGGAGCCGCGCCTGAGGGGAGCCCCGCGCCCGAGGGGAGCCCCGCGCCGGCGCTGCGGGACGGGGGCGACACCGGGCACACGGGACAGGCCCTGCGCCGTCCCCGGCTGCGCCTGGGCACTTGGCGAGAGGCTGACGAGCTGCTCCCACGGACCCTGGGTGGCCAGCTCTAGCCGCGCTGTGATGGGCTGGGACAGCAGAGATAGCGAGTTGTATTTCTGTAGGGTCTGAAAGGTATCCTCCCTCTTGGTGGAAAGAGCCCCCCGAACTGTAACTGGCATGCCCTTCATCGCCTTCCACTTGCCTTCAGAAGTGCTGTCCCTTTGCGTGACTTGCTTGCTCAGGGGTAAATGCAGTTCGGCTTTGGGAGTGTATCGAGTGATGGTGCTGCTGTGGCTGCGGTGTCCTGTACAGGTGACACAGTGTGCTGCCACTGTCACACTCCTCCTCCTCTTCCAGAACGCAAATGTGTTGGTGAGGCCCCGGGGAGCAGCCGGAGTGGTCGTAGATGATCTGTAGTTAATCACTGCTGTTGTAGGGCAGCAGCTCATGTAAACTAGCTGTACTTACCGCTGCAGAGTGAACGGCCTTCAGAAGGGGAAGCACGTGAGAATGTGATAAATTAAGGTGTAATTTCTAAAGAAAAAGAGAAGAACATTCAGAATTTTTTGAGTCTCTTACGAGTGTGGTAAATTTCAAATTTTTAATTGCATGCGGTAGCAGATAATTTTCAGCTGTGTTGATTTTTTTTCCCCCCGACTTCTTTACTGCTGTATTTTGCTATCATCCTGCATTTGCTGGAACTGGTGTTAAAAGCTTTGCACCTTCATGCAGAGGGGTGGCTACTGTCTTTCAGTAGCCACTTGTGTTTTGTTCTGAGCTGATCCTAATCACACAATGTTAAAAGCAGTGGCTAGTGCTGACTAAAACACACAGGCTTCTTTAACTGGTCACGCATTCTATGTAAGCCACAGTTGCTAAATGATGTTGACAACTCTGTTTTGAATGAGGAAGCTTGGAGATCATCTCTTTAGAACCTGAGTAGGTAATTCTGTATAACAAACAGGCAGTCTAGGTCCTATAAGTTATTGCTAAGTGCGATGGAACAAATTTATTAAAAATGTGTTTGGAAATATGTAAGTAAACATGTACGAAAGCTGTAGAAATATTTGCAGTGTTTATTGACATAGCAGGTAAATAAGCACATGAGGCTCGTGGGAGTTCTAGTGTTTCTGAAAGTCACGAGCACACCAGCTGCTGCTGTTCAGCTTTGAACGTAAGGTTACCTTCATACCTGTGGTGCTCGCTTAGAAATGGTCAGCAAAGGGCACAGTCCGTGATAATGAGACCGAGTGTTTGCTCCGAGCCGTTTCCAACCACGGCAGTTCACACGGTGTGGTAACGTTGGATTTCTAGAGAATCAGCCTTTAACTTTGTAAGAGGAGAGTATGACATCAGTGTCATGCCAGTGACCATCTGTCTGTAGCACAAATCCATTTCATAATTGGCACTCCATGCTGCTTTCCACTCGCAGCATTTGAAGAAAAATGTAGACAGTAAAAGTATGGGTAGAGCAGGGAAGGTGCTGGTTTCACACAGAGCTTCCATGCCAGGAATGCTTTTTGCCTGGGTGTTCACCTCCTTGAATCCTGAAGCTAATAACAATTCAGGTAGTCTTAGTAGAAAGGAATTAATGTAGATGTAATGTGAGAATAAGCAGGGAAAGTGAGTGTTTTTGTTGGGAGGAGGAAACTTTCTGTTACAATTACTTAGTTTGTAGCTGTGGCAAAGCAGCTTGTATTTCGTGTTAGCTGTGAAATGGGAGTAATGTGCTGTCCTAGGAATGAATGAAAACTTGAACTGAACTTAAAATTATTTCAAAATGTCTTAAAGATGTCTCATCCGTGGACAGAAAAAAGTTTGACTCTCTTGCAACCCTAAGTGAGCTTCTGTAAAGAAAAGAAAATCTATCTCTGCCATCATATCATGCTCTTAGTTTGTAGTTCACTGCTGTTGCAGCTTTCTTATTTAATAATTCTATAAATAGTTTTTCAGTTTGGCCTTGAAAGGAGATCTTGCAAAACAGCTAATCAAATGCCTGTATTTAACTTTGTTTTGTTGCAGTCAGAAGGTTTTATGACAATTGCAATAAATTTTTTTGCAGTTGAGGCTCATGAAAATGAAAAAAATTATTTGAGTCCTTCAGAAAAGTCCATAAATTCTAGAAGTCAAGAACTTTAAGCCTCAGTTCCTTAACCTCAAATAACTATATGCAATGTAAATGGTATATTTGTTGATACTTCAATTACTCTATGAAGGTGTTCATCTCTTTGATTCAGCCATCCACTGAGTCGTTTTATTTGAAGCTAGAGTCCTTCACAAAGGAGAGGTGCAAGCATTTTCAAGAGAATGAATTGTAGGGGGAGGTGGTTTTGAGTAGGCTAACAAAACCTTAAATGTACTTGGCTCTGAGCAAGAACATATCAGGAAGTTTTGGTTCCAAAAATGTGCTTCTATTTTCCTTTGATGTTCCATCAACACCTCTGCTACTGAAACATTGCATGACAAGTTCCCTTATATTTGTGAGAATTCCTTTGTTAATATTTTAAAAGTTAACTTTTACAATTGTGTTGGTTTTTTTTCTTTTGTATTTGAGGAAGGAGAGGCTGTCTTGAAAACAGTATCTTTCTGGTGACAAGGGTGTCTTTGTGTTCCTAGAAAGTATGCTCTGGTTTTGGGATTTTTTTAAGAGCAGAGTGCATATGACTTACCACAATTCCATGTTATCAAATCTTTATCTTTTTGAGGTCTGTTCTTTGCCAGCTCTGAAGCCCAAATCACTCTTTTCAGGGTCCTGTATCTGAAAGACTGGAATTGTTCTATGCTGTGTTGCTTCTATATGTGAAGGTCTCCTTGGTGATTCATTATTCAGAGCACTCCAGTGAAATTGTTGGAGGTTTTGTTAGTTATTTTAATTATTTATCAACTTGATGATTACTGTTTCCAAGTGTGCATTGAAACTTCCATATGAGAGTTACGGGTCTGAATATATTTTGTCTCTTTTATTCATGACTGGCCATATTTATTTCTGTTTTCTGTATGCAGAAGCTTCAGACTACTTATTCTGGGACTTAAGTCTTATACTAATTAATTTGTTTTCTGATTTTGTTACAGTGGATATCAGACAGCAACTCGAATAAAGAAGCAGCTCTAAAGCATTTATATGTGAAACTTTGTTTGAATAAATGTGATTATACGTATGCATTAATGTACCTAAAATTTGTAGTACTTCATATAGTAAGGCAGTAGATCAAGAGAAATCACAGTTCTTTAAGTACTAAAAAAAAAGCCAAACAGATCATAATAAAACAAAGCTACAGCTAATCTTTGTTTATTTCAAGAAAAGTAATAACAAGGTATCTTTGTGAAGATGGAAAAGTATGAGGCAAAATTCAGCAGGATGAAATTATATCTAGAGCAGCCTCTTTTTCCCCCTTGCCTTCTGTGGTTGTCTTTTATCTCCATAGGCACTCTGCTACCAGTTTGCATGAAGAAATGTTTTCAACCCTGCTTTATGCATTTCTGTCCAGGCAGAATTGCACCTTCTAATGGTGCTGTGTGCTTTGTTCAGGAATGAAGTTACAAATTCAGCTCCTGATCATTATCTGCTCATGCAAATCTGTTCACCTTAAATTTAGTTGAGTATTGAATTCTGTCTTATGACTGAAAAGAAATCAGTTTGGTGTTTCTTGAGTGGTGTAATGAGAATTGTATGGAGAGATTGATGTAAATTCCTGCCTTTGAAGGAGGTTTTGTTCATTCTATCCTTACAATAGCCCCATTGTGAGCTGAGTAGTTAGGAGAAGTCTGGCTGTTTAGATTCTGTCTGCCAACTCAGTGTGAGTGAACTAAATATAAATACTTGAACCATCCTCGCAATGTCGAAGTGTTTATTTATTGAATGCAGGAGCTAAAGCTTTGGGGCTTTTTGGGGGTTAGCTGTTGTTATTGTTTTGTGTTATTTGTGATTAAATAGCTGGTTTTTATGTTTTTCAGTTTGTGAAAATTATATTGTTCCTTTTGAAAGAGGAACAATTTGGTGGTGATGGAGTGCTGCCACTGACAGATGGACTCACAGGAAAGAAGGTGAGAATGAACAGCTAGGTGAAACCACAGAGGCTCCCTGAAATAGGCCAGCTCACGACCATCCTGCAAAATTAAGTGATATCAGCATACTCTTTATGTAACTTGTCTTAAAACTTAACTAAAGGGAAGATTATTAACTTAGCTTCAGTTGTGTCTGGAACACTAAAGTTACTACAACAGCAACTTCTTCTTTAAGCTGATCATTGTAATTTCTGGAGCCATAGCCACAGGCTACAGACTTGAAAGTAACATTCCCAAGTGAACAGTAAATCCTGTCTGGTAACTGCACCTGTGGGTTTTGATTCTGGATCAGTAACCCTGCAGTATTTCTTGTGCCTTTTCTTATATACAGAGACTAATTCTATCAAAGCTTTTCTTGCTGTCTTAATGTATTTAATTTCACAAGTTCATGTCAAGCTGCAAGAACTGAAATATGCAGGGAGTGAATGACTTGGCTGCTGTCAAATAAGGAGCTAAACCTATTTTTTTCTTTCTAAGTAGATAACTAAGTCTAGTCTCTATGAAGTTCTAATGATATTTAAGCATGACTCTTAATTTAAGTCTAGTCTTAATTTAAGCGAGTCTGTACTGATGCTTAGTATAACTTTTTGTATTTAAATCAAGGGATTCTGCCAATTGTTAAAATTGTGGGCTTGTCAAAATTCCAAGGAATTTCTTTGTGTTGAGTTGGAGAAGTTGCTGATGGAGCATTCTAACCACAGTGTGTCGAAGTGTTAAACCAGTTTTTGGATAGTTCCAGTCACTCCTGCAAGCCCTGATACTTGCAAACTATTTCATGATATTTATTTTTTCATGGGTCAGTTGATTTGATTAACTGGCTCATCTGAGTCTGGGACACTCATTAAGCATTTACAAAAAAAGGAAAAAAAAAACCAAACAATCAAACCTCATTTTTATCTCTAGAGATAGAAATGAAAGTGTATAAAGGATGAGCTCTTAGAAGTGTAATGTTTTAAACACATTATTAATGGGAGCAATCGGTACATGGTAGAGTACAAATGAGAAAAAAGCTTAAGGTTTCAAACAGAAGACACTTGCTTTTTCATTTAAATAGCATTTACTTCACAATTTGATTATAGTAATTTAGCTACTGAACTACTGAGCCTTTCCTACATAGGCGTTACTGAACCGTGGAAAACTTCATCCTGATTGTGTTCCAATTTCATCCAATCTTTGTAGCTCAGAAGAGGCAGAAGGAGCCAAAGAGAGAGGCCTGGTCTATGTTTGGAAGGCTGGTTCCTGCTCTGTAACCCCAGAAAGGCTTCCAGGCCTCAGCGGAAAGACAGTGTTACAGGCAGCCCTTGGAATCCATCATGGGTTACTTCTAACAGAAGGTAATAAACACCTTCATTGTAACTAACAATCGGGGGCAATAACAATCTTCAGTTGTTGTCAAGTTTTTTTCTTTTAGAAGTGATACTTGATCTGTGTTTGGAAAGATGAGGACTGTACTTTGTGCTCTTCATGCACATTTCTATGTCCTTAGTGTGTTCTTAAATTATAAAGGACCAACAAACACACTTAACTCACCTGACTTGAGTGTAATAGAATTTTTAGCAGAAAAGCATTACTTATTTTAACAGTACATGCATGCACAAGGGAACATTAATGTGAGGTGCAGAACTTGGCAGCAATTGCAGAGAGCAGCCAGCAGCCTTCTTACATCAATAGCGTCAGTAGTTTTGCTGAGCCTGGAATAAGCTAGGAATTCATGTCTATTTGTCTGAAGCAGTCTTCATATTTTTGCATTGGTTTAACAATTGGTTTTACACTCATACTATGATTTGGTTTTCTTCTTTTCCCCCTCCCAGGTGGAGAGGTCTACAGTTTTGGAAAGCTACCCTGGCGATCAGGACCTGAGGAATGTGTTAACAGTCCTGTCTTAGAAAATACTTTGCTTGGCCATCGTATTATCACAGTGGCAGCCGGCAGCTTCCACAATGGAGCCGTGACAGAGAGTGGTGTGGTGTACATGTGGGGGACAATTCTGCTGGCCAGTGCGCAGTTGCTCGTCAGCCGTGTGTGCCAGAGCCCCAGCTCGTCAGCATTTGTGACTCTGAAACCAGCCCTCTGTTATCAGTACGGATTTTGCAGCTGGCATGTGGAGAGGAGCACACACTGGCACTATCCCTGAGCAGAGAGATATGGGCCTGGGGGAGTGGCTGCCAGCTCGGTCTCATAACAACAGCTTTCCCAGTGACAAAGCCACAGAAGGTAGAGCACCTGGCAGGACGTGTTGTGCTCCAGATTGCTTGTGGAGCCTACCACAGCCTGGCTCTGGTACAATGTCTCCCTGTGCAGGAAATGAAGCCTATCCCAGAGAGATGCAATCACTGCAGTCAGCCTCTCATTACCATGATGGACAAGGAAGATCATGTCATCATTTCAGATAGTCACTGCTGCCCACTGGGTGTAGCGCTGTCTGATAACCAGCCAGAAAACCACGTTTTCTATCCATCATTGGACACCCCTGAAGGCAAAAGTGTGACAGCTGGCCAAAGTGAAGACTGTCAGAAACCACTTGTAGAACAACATAGGCTTGTTGGTTTAGAATCTGATGGACCAAGTGGCCTTTCCAGCAGCCACGGACGGGAAGATAGTGGAATTTCTAGTTCAGGAAATGCTCTGTTCTCAGACAAAAAAGAAGTGAAAGAGTACTTAATTGGTTTGTCAGATAACTCATTAAATGAGAGCCTGAACAAAAACATCTGTACAGAGCCTGAACAGGTTGGTACCTAATCAGAGGCTCATAATTTGCTATAACTTCTCTTGCATATATGACAATGTTACTCTTTTTACAAATGAAAAACTTACTTTAATATAGCTGTGGTGTTTTAATAGTTTCCAAGTCTTTTTTTTCACTGATGGTTCTCAACTTTTAAGTGGAAGATTTTTTTTTTTTGTCTTCCATTGTTGTTCAATTGTGAACCTTCATTGTGGGCAATTTTGACAGTGCTTCAGTCTCACCTCATCATGGTTGCAGTACCAGAGCCATGTAAACCAATTTCTGTACTCTGTTTCCTGATGCCTGGTTTTCCATTTGTGTGGAGCAGTAAGATTCCGTGAATCCTACTGGTACTCATCTAGTTTACCTTTACCTTAAAGGTTTAATTTCTGTACCTGGAACAAATCTCTCACAAATCCATCTAATTTCTCAGTCAGTTAAAAATTCCGGATTGCAAATTGCTAAAAGGTTTGACCAAAAGGTTTCTCATGTTAATAATGTAGGCGTGGCATAAACTTGTAAAAAGGGATGGGAGATGTGTAAGTACTACTCTGTATGCTATGGAAAATGATTCAACAACATGTTTTGATGCTATAACAGAACAGTTAAGTACTCTTAGTAAGCATCAGAAAATGCTTGACATGATGGTTCAAGAGCTGTTTGTGGTTCCCTGACAAAATACTGTTTTCTGGTTTTTAGAGAGGAAAAAAAAAAAAAAAAGGAAATGTTATTAGGGGCAAAGGGAAGAAGATAGAACCTGAAAGTTACTAGACAGAAAACTAATCCAGAATTTCTCAGCACTTTCTGGTAGTCCTTACCTAACTACTGTCCTGTGAGGAGCCCTGCTGCTCTGTGGCCTAATTTGCAAAACTGACGGTGGAATTCTGAAAATTTCTTGTGTTATTTAAAGTGTTGTGCAGACGTAAATTTATTTATTTTTATAATTGCAGTAAGACATTCTCTGCAGTGGTTCTGAGAAACAAATGTCACAATACCTAAAAAATAGTTGGTTTTCATTACTGCCTCGGATGGCAACAGAACCCCTTAGTTTTAAAATCTGTCCAGTAACTTGGTAGTTCAGCAAGTTATGCTTTCTTACTCTGAGGAAAACTTACTTCAGAGAAATTAATGTTGTGTAAATACATTTGCTCTTTCTTTTGCTTTTTGCTATTACAAATGCCTTCTAGCAGTTGTGGGCTCCTCAGACTCTTGCAAGAACTCCAGAGTTGAGAAATGACTGAAACACATAGTTTCATGCTCCCTTTCTCAATTCCCCTTCTCAATTTCCCTGGTATGTTTCCAGGGCACTGTTTTCCTTGCACAGTTTCAGGAATCAAGACTGGAATTGATTCACTGAATCTTCTGCAACTGACATATATGTGAAGAGCAGAGATGAGGTCTAATATAATGTTTTAGCATTAGTAAAATCTTGCTTTCCTACACAAATAAAGTTTTCTTTCCTGTAATGCTAGGTATGCCTTTTAGAAATAGGATGAAGTAAATAGAACCAATCCCAGTTCTTTAACCTAAGCTTTAAAGAAGCTTAAAGAAGTCAAAGATTGTTTTTATTTTGGCAGAATCAAATGAGCTGTAATACTGTAATAATACCATTTTCCACTGTGTATTAGATGGGAAAATAGGACTAGCTGTCTTTGGTTTAATATTCAGACTATTTGTCAGAGATAATTTCGGGTGGTTTCTCATTTGGTGGGTCAGCTGATTGCTCTTACAGGTAATAGCATGCTGGGACTAGTAATTGCCTTCAGTCAGTTTGTCCTTTGTGTGGCTTGATGATTATTGACTGAGCTTTATATGGCTACAACAGTGGTGTAAGGGGACACAGCTCAGACTGGTTTTAAGATAGGCCTTGCAAAATGAATCCATGAATTGCTGTTTAACTTTTACCACATTGAAGAGAGAACTTGTCTCTCTGGAAATAGGGCATGCTCACTGATACACTTTCTTTACTGGCAGAGAAGTTGGTAATAAGCTTAAAATTATATCTCTTTTTATATTTGTTTGCAAAGATCCTTTTGTTGTTGGTATTTAAAAACCCCACACTTACAAGTTTGTTATGGATGAGCTACAAGACAGGTGAAACAGGCAAAGCCCAGTCCATTTAGAAATGGTGCTTGCTACTACCTTTAGAAATACTATTTTGAGCAATAGATGTACACCTAAGCATAAAAAACATAGACAATTTATGTTATGTACAGTTAAAATGCATCTGTAATTTGCAGAAAACATTTATAATAAACCTTATCTGGTGTTTAGTGCAGCCCGTGGTTTGAATAGTGAATGTGTATCATCATCCTGCTGTTCTGTGCTGTCTGTTCTGATAGTTTCCAATTTCCCTTTGGTTTTAGCCATCTCAAGAGGAACAACTCAGTGCTTGTATCCCTGGCCCTCCGGGTAGCAGCACATCCACCCTGAACAGCCTGGTGGCCTCGTGTGCCTCAGCCGTGGGGGTGAGAGTCGCTGCCACCTACGAGGCTGGAGCCTTGTCCCTGAAGAAAGTCATGAACTTCTATGGCACATCTTCATGTGAGCCAGCATCTCAGTCGGGCAGCAGGTCCCCGGGGCCCGAAGCTCTGAAGGACAGTCGAGAAGAGCAGGTCAGACTGGAATCCATGCAGGGGAAGAAGAGTTCCAGTTTGGTAGATATTAGAGAAGAGGAATCTGAAGGAGGGAGTCGAAGGCTTTCCCTGCCTGGCTTGTTGTCGCAAGGTAAGCAAGCATGTTGGGGGAAAAAAACACTGGAAAACTTATAATAATGTGGAGGTTTATGAGTGAAAAAACCCAAAAATATCTATTAAACAAATCTAATGATCTCTCAAAGGTGTGTATGAATTCTAAACGATGTCTTAGGACTTGAAAGCAGTGGAGTGAAGACTAGCAGATACTGCGTGCTAAAAAAACCCAAAAACAGTGGGTTTACAAATGGTCTTTCTTGTTAAATTAAGGTAGAGAGCGCATCGGAGGAGTCATATTGCCAAATGATGCTAAGGTATCTTTCATGTTGGTTTTGTAGCAGATAAAAATTCTGTGTGGTCTTTAATCTACACTGCACTGAGCTGGTTTTGAGCTAGGGACCTATAAGTTTCCAGTTCCCACTGCTGAACTTCAAAGTTCATGACCTTGTTCCCTCTCAGATTTTGGTGCTGTTACTTAGTGCTGTTAATAATTGCCGTTAACTTTTATATGGTTTAGTTCTATATTGATCTTGGATTTGAGGGGAGTTTTAGGAAGTATTGAAGTCTTCTGTTCACTTCAAGGATATATTTTCTTTCAAAACACTTTAATGTGTAGTTTGTTTCAGTTCATTTGCTTCATTATAATTTCATTGTTCTCATATGTCTGCTGTCCTTTAGCAGCTGGTAAAAACTACTTGACATCTATCTGGTTTTAGCACCTATGTTACTTCTTTGTATCCATAACCTATTGTCTTACCTGTCAGCCTTTGTTCTCAGGCTTGAATTAAAACTGCTTTAAGAAGTTTTGATCACGTGCTATTAAGTAGTGCTGTTGCTGTGTAACACACAATCTGAGTGATACATTTACCGAAATGATCAGGAATTTTTCTAATTCTTGGCCTCTGCTCAGTTTCCCCCAGGCTCTTACGGAAGGTAGGACGGGCAAAAATGAGGACTGTGGCTCTGACTCCAACCTACAGTGGTGAAGCTGATGCTCTTTTGCCCTCTCTAAGAACAGAGGTGTGGAGCTGGGGGAAGGGCAAGGAAGGACAGCTAGGGCATGGTGATGTTCTGCCAAGGTGAGATTTCTTTGATAAATGTCCTTTTTATTCACTAGATTGCTAGAAAATTTTGAGTATTGAACTGTCTCAGCTTCTCAAATTTGTAAACATCTGCCTTGCATTGTGTTCTTGTTCTTTTAAGTGTTGTGACCTAAGTTTCTCCAAGTAACATGCTTGTACTGTTAATGAGCATCAATCGATATCGACTTCTGTTTCTAATCAGTAACAGTTTTGGTGATATTTTGACTTTGTCCAAATTGGGTTGAGGTCTATCATCAACTTCTGCCCTTTGTGACCATTTTGACTTAAGCTGGTTTATTGCCAGAAGGTTCCATATATCTTTGTTTTTTCTAATTTATTTTGGGGAAGAAAATAAAACCTTGAGTGTTTTTGCATTAACAGTACCTCTGATAAATTTTTTTTCTTTTTCCCACCTTCTCTCCCTCTTCCCTCACGTTGTGGGTTCTGGGGATTGACAGACTTCAGCCACTGTGTGTGAAAAGCCTTGATGGTAAGGAAGTGATTCACCTCTCTGCTGGTGGCCATCATTCCTTAGCACTCACTGCCAAATCCCAGGTACAAGCGATGGTTACCATTTATTGTTTATCTGTGACATAATTATCATGCTTGGTCTTTTCTAATTTTTAATTTCTTTTTCTTCTAAACTTTTGTTCCTGTTTGGGGAGGCAGTGTGGAACTAGTGTGGAATCTAAATTCTGTTTCTGCCCACGTTCTGCATGTACCATCAACATAATGTTTAAAGATTGCTGTGACTTGATTTGGTGCATTCCATTTCTGAATGTGAGAAGACAGTCTGAGAATGTAGGAAGGCAGTAGAAATTAAGGAAATGCTTCTCAGTACATGAATCCTATAGCCTTGACTTGTGTGTTTGCACTACCACAGTTCAGTATGTTTCCATGTATATAAATGTACATTCTCATGTTCAGCACTGCTTCTTGCAGGTGTATTCCTGGGGCAGTAATATCTCTGGCCAGCTTGGTCACTTGAACTCCCCAACAACCGTCCCTCGTCTCGCAAAGGTACTTTGTTTTCTGTGGTTTTCTTTTTTCACTTTAGGGTCTCTTCTTGTACAAGTGAGTGCAGAGTGATTTCTGAGAATTACCTGTTCATGGATCTATGTGCCATTTAATAATAGAGCCCTTGATTTTCTTTGGCTTATGCTCTGAAATGATCTTTAGATGAGCTTGTGAAAATCTACCCAAGAAATCATTTACACAGACTTCTGCTGGTTTTTGACCACAGTGAAGATCTAGAACTTAGAAATGTTATATCTTCCTGTCAGATTTCTTTACCTTACATTTGGTTTCTATGATACTGATGGCGGAGTTTGAAAACTTCTAAATACTTCAGAACTCTGGTTTTATTCTGAACAATTGTTTCTAGCATTTTTAGCTTGGCTGGATAACAGCTACATTTTTTGTTAGTTTCCATATTTCCAGAGCTTTGCACGGTTTTGGCAGTGAGTTTTCTCTTTGTTTTGAACTTTTCACCACATTGAGTGAATAGCAAAATAACAATTTTTGGGTTAGACCACAGCCTTTCCTATGTTTTCTGGTGCTCATCTTAATGGAAAACTAGCTGCATGCTTTTCCTGCTTAAGCCTTATGTAAATTAATATACAGCAGATTAACTGTCTCCCAAGTTTATATAAATTTCCCTGTTAAATGTGGAGAATAGTGTTCCAATTTTAATCAGGCTCACTTGATGCCCATTTAAAAATAAAACTGATTTGTAACTGAAAGGCAAAAATTCAGCCATTAGAAGGAAAACTGGAAAGGAGTTTTCAGTCTATGTGCAAGGAGTTTGTTATGAGTCACTGAAGTTAAAAATTGGCTGGTTATTGCAATAGTTTATCTTGGCAATGTGTTATGTACATGAGTGACTAGGAGAGTTATGTACTTTTCCCTTCTTCCACCTTTGGGTGATGATTTTTAATGTCTTCCTTCCTCCTGAATTTTAGGTGTGCGGTGATGGTATTTGGACTACTGCAGCAGGACTAGATTATTCTCTCTTCTTAGCAGATGAGAAAGACTTCCAACCTGGATTATATTATTGTGGCCAGGAGACATCAACAGAAAACAATTTGAATGAAAATAGCTGTACTAAGAGTCCAGTTTTGTTAGTAGCTTGTAGTAAGGTGAGTGTTATTTCCTTTAAGTCAGTAGAGGTCATACTGGTGCTCTTAGCAAACAGCACAGTGCTGGTGGCTCGATGAGCTTTAAGGGTGTCAAACCCCGTGGTTGGTTCCTAGTAATCAAATGAGGAGCACATTGGACGAAGGGCAGAGAGGAGGCCCAGTTAGTGTTGTTCTCTCCCCTGCCTCTTTCTTGGCCTTCCCTTTTGTTTGAGGGACAAGGAGGTGTTTCTATGTGTTTAATCCATTTCCTTCTGTCTGTGCATGCTGCAGAAATGCACTCTTTTATTGTGCTCTGTTTCAGCAGTTTTTGTGCTCAGTCTTCACTGCTATTGCTCTTCACTTTCTTGTCTCTCAGCTGGCTGAGGCTACTTGCCGCTCTGTTCTGTTACTCTGTTCCAATATTCTGCATCTTGTTTGTGACTGGGCAGAAGGTCCCTGCGAGTTCTGCACCGTCTCCTTCCCTACCCCTCCCTTTCACAAGAATGTAAAGGGGGATCTGAGCAAAAATATGCATTTGATGTTAAAGGAAGACAGGAGGTGCCCCTACACAATTTTTTTCATGAAGCTGAATCTTATATGTGCCATGAGGTTGGCATGAGGAAGGGGTGATGTCCTCTTCCAAGTTGTTTGTGTATGGTTTCAGACCAGCATAAGTTTAAGGTGACAAAAAGGAAATTATGAGGGTAGAGAGCATCTCTGCCTTAGCTCCTCTGAGTATCACTGCTGTTTCCCTAGACTGAGCAGAATAGCAGCTTGGGAAGTGTTTTGAGGAGGGACAGAGATTTAGACTCTGGGTCTGTGCAAGCAGACGCACCTCTGTTCCTTCTGTAAGATTGTTGCTAGCCATTCTCTTCTCTTCAAGGGCAGCTGGTAGGCTCTTGCATATGAGAATTGTTGAACAACTTTGGCTCAGTGTTTCAAAGTACTCCTCTATTTATTAATCAAGGAAATAGAAGTTGAGTTCAAACTCTGAATTACTCTTTGGCATTGCATGTGAGCCAGAATTAGTGAGGAACCACAATGCATCAGGGCACTTGTGCTGACCTTGGAGAAGAATTTTGTTTTGAACTACTGCGGAAAGCAAGTACTACTGTTAGAAATATTGCCGTATCAATAAACTGGACTCTTATCAATAAATTGACATATTCCAAGTCCAGAAAGGGCCCCTCCAGAGCACATAGTTCTAATAAAGGCTTGTTCTTCTCTGCTCATATTTAATAGGAGAAATGTATAATGTAATGATACTATTTAATAGCATTGTTGATATAAGCATATTGCAGTTCTAAAGCAACTGAACTATCTCTTGCATGGAATGGTTGTATGAATCACCTTAAGAGGTGGTCTTTTTATTGTCTTTTGGCTCTGTCAGAGTCAGGAAGATGAACAGCAGTGGTTATAAATGTATCTTCAACTTTTGTCATTATTGCATTAAGCCGGTATTGAATGGGTTGTTTGACACTGAAGGTAATTAATGCTTATTGTCACAGCGCTCTTCAAAATATGCTTTATTTGCATTACTCTATTTTTAAATAGGAGTGCAAAAAGAAAAACATTAAAGCTGCTGTTTTTTCTTTTCTCTTTTTCATCTTTCAGATAGGGTACATAAGCAATGTGATAGCTGGTGGTGACAACTGTCTGGCCTTAGTAGACAAAAACGTAATGGGATATATTGCCAGTTTGCATGAGTTGGCTGCTACTGAAAGAAGGTTTTATTTCAGATTGAGTGAGATCAAATCTCAGGTTCTTAGACCTCTTTTAGGTTTAGGTAAGACCTTCTTTTAATGTTTTCCTTGATATTGTTTCCCCTACATTCCACAACAAATTCCTGTTTTGCAAAATTTAAAAGTAATAATATATTTTTGAGATAAAACTAAGGTCTCGCTTTCTCCCCTGTTTGGATGAAGAGGTGAAAATTGCATTTTGACAGTGTGCATTCTGTTAATATTTGCACTTTCCTGATGGTTTCACCTGAAATACCTTTGTTATTTGAGCTGTATTTAGTCTAAAACTGTTGAATTTCTGATTCTGGATAATGTAGCCATGAGGTGAAAGTGCTGATAAAACATCTAAAGAGCGCCGTGTTTAGATTCTCTCTGTTAATGGGTGCTGCTCTTTCATAAAGTAAGCTAAATTGCTTTCTGGTCTGTTGCAGATAATTTGGGCAGTGCAAATACAATCCAGTTGTTGCAGGAAATGGCAAGCAGGTTCAGCAAGCTGTGCTATCTCATTGGTCAACATGGAGCTTCTTTAAGTAGCTTTCTTCATGGAGTAAAAGAAGCCAGGAGCTTGGCCATCCTGAAGCATTCCAGTCTCTTTTTGGATAGTTACACTGAGCAAGTATCCAATTCCCTCTTGAGTCTCTGCAGGCTTAATCTACTGACTGCAACAAGCCCTGAGTTAAGGGAAAGTAGGTCATAAGGAAAGCTATGTAACTGTTGTATTGTGATTTAGAAATGTATGGAGAGTTTTACACAAATGGATTCATTTTGTTGTGAGATGTATTTCCAAGTCTTCACCAGTGGAGCACATGAACAGTATCACCTTCCTTTGTGTAAAACTCTGGGCACAGACTCTTCCTTGGTTGCTGCCTATAAGCCTAAATATTAGTCACTTATTAAGGATCTTGAAGTATAACGTGATAGACATACCATTGCTAGGCTGCTAATTGAAGCTACTTTTGGGGATTTATTTAGGTTACAAAATGCTTTTTCAATAGTCACTAATTAAAGATTGTCTTCCAGAAGAAAATTCTTCTGTCCTCATACCTGCTAAACAGCTGGCATTACACCTGTCACCAAAAAGCTGGAGCTGCTTTAGTACTCAGAATTAAGTCTGGGTTTTCCTGATTATTGTTTTTATTGGCTTAATGCTTTTGGGAGAGTAGATCTATGCAGTCAGCCTGTTTTCTGTCTTTCCTGTCAGTAATTTCTAGTTTCTGGACAATTTTATATAAATGTGACAGAAGTCTCATCATACTTAGTACTTACAGTTTTTTTGTGAAAAACAATGGCTTAACAGAAAGTTTAAAAGTGTCGTATCTGAATGTAGCCTTGGTTACCAGATATCTGAAATTATCTAAGGAAACAAAACTTTGAGATTATCAACTTCAGTTGTTATGCAGTAGTTTTCAACTTTGTTATGCAGTAGCAGTTTAAATGGACAACTAGTTGCACTTTTTTCGAACACAGGCACAACTGATAACATTTTTGCTAGGTCAGTGATGAGCTTTTGCTGTATCAGCCTAAAATAAGCTTCCATCTCTGTTTATCATATAGATTGTTCATAATTCTAAATATGTATTTTCTTACTTAGTCTTCAACTTGAATTTTTATTGTAACCTGGGTTTTCAAAATTTGTTATCGTTACTCAGAAGGTTTTAATTTCTTCTTCCTCAAAGACTGAAACACCTAATCTCTACTCTCACTACTGCTTGTCTTCTGCTCCCCCCCTTTGCTCCCTATTGCTTACATGTTTTTATGTGTATGGCATCAGAACCTCAGCATTATGTCATGAGCATCTTGCAAGGATCAGTCAGGCAACACGAGTATAATCTGTTAAGTGGGCTAAACAGAGACCTCTTCCCTTGGAGAAATTTTTAATGGTGATGGGGAGAAGTCACAGAATGTTGAATAGCAGGAAAAGAGAAAATTCCTCTCTAGAAATTTCCATCTTGACTATAATTAGAAGCTAGCTGTACTAAATGGTTGAAGCAGGTTGTTTATTCTGTACATGCCCAGATCTGAGAGAAATAAAAATGAATTTCAAGTAAGCCCTCTGCACTGTGCTAATGGCAGCAGAAATGTGTAGTAATGCATGTTCAGTGCTCCATGTGGAAGGTTAATGCCAGGCGTTTGGTAACACTGAGTGTTGCTCAAGTACTATATATAAACTTGTGTAGTAAAAGATGCTACAGACATCATCGTAAACTCGTGGACATTTCAACAGTTGCTACTTTCAGGGATGTTTTCATTTTGTAACTGAAGATCTCTTTTTCCTTATATTAGGTATTGTACTTCAGTAACAAACTTCCTCGTAATGGGTGGATTTATGCTCCTTGCAAAGCCAGCAATGTAAGCAAACCTTTACCATTTTTGGACATTTTTATCAATTAGCAAAGAGCTGTAGAGAATAGAGAGTGTATGTGTGTAGTAATGACCATGCAGAGACTTGGTTTTAGCAATCTTGAGTACACTAATTCCTTTTCCTTCTGATAAAGTTACCTCCCTTAACTGTGATAAAAATTTAGGTTAAAATGCTGCTCACTTCAGTTAGTTCATCTTGAAGGTGGAGAAAGGCAGGAAAAAGCTTGTTATTGGAAATTCCTTCAAGAAACATAGAGTTCAGATAATGATTTTTTGAAAGCTTTAGGCAAAGGAGATTAAATGTTCATCATTATTCAATGTTAGTATTTAGTCTTTCAAATGTTTCTGCCAAGAAAATACCAAAGCTTATTAGCTACAGTAGGTAATGTGGATTCACTTTCATTGAATTCTTTAAGTTTATAGAAGTACTTTTATATGATGCAAAAATTAGATATCTTCACATGCGTCTTCTCTGCCTCTCAAGTGTTTTTGCTCTATTTCATGCATAGATGTTGTAAATGTGAGGAAGGAATTGTATTTCAAGGCCTGAGACACTATGGTTGATGTTTCTAGATCATAAAGCTTTTTTCTCATTTCTGTAGTATTTTTGTCTAGGAAATAATGACACTGGATCTCTCACCCTTCAGTGTTTTGAAGTTGTTGTACTGAGGGTAATTTTTAATTTGTATGTGGAATTGCTGCCTTTCCTTCACAAATTCTGTAATCTGGGAGTAATTCTATTAAAGTTTATGGAGAGCTTTGAATGCAGTTCATTCAGACTGGAAGTTCTTGGAGATGCCGGTACCTAGGAGGAAGAATATTCTGCCCTTGGGGACCAGTGCCAACATCTAAATACAGAATCCCCTGCAGAGAGACACTGAGAATGTGTTTTCATTGGTCGGGATTTTTTAGGGTGACTTAGAGGAAAGCTTAGTTCAAGTATAAGTTTGTTTTTAATTCATACTGGAATCACCCATGCTGAATTCATCACATCACTTGTCACTGTTGGGTGTCACAGCTTCTCTTACTGCAACCAGGGTCTCATTAGGGAAATAACACTTCAGGAAAGAGATGTTGTGCAAGTTTTGTCCTGCTCCTTGCAAAGGAAAGTAAAGAATATCTTTGCTGCTAATGATGAATTTCCCCCACTCCTTCCTTGAGAGTTACTGTCTTAAGTAAATGTTAATTTAAGTAAAGTAAAAGTTAATGGTGTCAGTGCATCTTTTATGGATGTTCTGCAGCATGAATGCATTAGATGTAGTCCTAGCTTCAAAAAAAGTGCCAGCTTCAATGGAAGTCTCCATAGTTGGCAGGTTTTTGAGCATGTCCTGTAAAAGAGCAGACTCCAGAGTGTTGTCTGTTATTGTCTGATGCTTTTCAACAGAGAAACCTCCGTGTGAGGATCTCAAAATTAAAAATAGCAAGCTGTCCAGAGGCATAAATTTAAAATTAGGAAAAGGCATTGTTCTCTCTAAAGAAGTTTTTATTCCTAAGGCTTGTGCACTAGCAGAGTTCTTAAACACCACAAGCAGACCTGGACAAGGTGCAGTATTTTGTGTGAGATGGCATCTCACTAATTGCGTAGCGTTCTTAGGGAGCCTGCTGTGAACTCTGATCTGTTTTGCTGTCCCTGGGGCCTGCTCTCTCAGCTTCACCTGGTTCTTGCAGCGTGTAACCACAAGCTGCAAATGTTTCCCAGCTGGATGTGTTTCAGTGCACCAGGCCTATGTGCCAGCAACAGTGAGCACAGGCATATGGTGAAGGAGAGGGGAAACAGGTGTGCTTTCCTTTTAATGAAGAAGTGTTTGTGTGCTAATCTACTGTCTTCAGAATCATATCCCTCTTCTCTGAACTAGATTAGTTCTCCCTCTTGGAAATCAGACTGAGGATTGAACAGATTTCCTGCCTTTCTCTGAGGTAGGATGTAATTTTTGTAGTTAGGGGAAGAACCACTCTGTTGCCTTGAACAACAGCAGGGGGAAGAAATTATTTCACTATATTTAGGGAAGTGCACTAGAGCAAAGTTGAGATTCTTTCAGGCCTTCTTGTATAAATCAGCAGTGTTAGAAACTTACTCTGAGAGCAATGGGGGAGTCTTTCCACCTGTTTTTTCTTTACTAATCAAGTGGTAGAGGAAAAAGACAATTGATTACACTCCAAGTGAGCAACGTAGTCAGCTTCCTTCAGCCAGTTTGATGACTGAGCATATGAAATTAGTAGTAAAAAGCAAGTCTTGTGTTGGAGTTTTAGCTACGTCTTTACTGCTGTACTTCCTCAAACTAAATTGTGAATAGATGAATAGGCAGCATGCATTTGCCCTTATAATTTTTATTGGTTTATGATAATCTAAAAAGGGGTGATCTGGGTTCATTTACATAAAACATCACTGATGTCTTAATGTCTTTTTTCTTCTCTTGTCTCTCTGTTTCCCAATGGTCCCATCATTTAGAGACTTCTTGAGCAAAAACCAGGAGCTGTTACAGAAACTGTCTGAGAAGAATGAGGAAAACCTCCAGCTAGTGGAAGTTTTGAATGCTCTGTTTTTTATGCCATTTGGACGACTTCATAATTATGCCAGAACTCTGCTAAAGCTTGCCACGTGTTTTGAAGTGGTAGGATGGTTTTTCTATCTGTAGTTCAATAAATAAACGCATGCAACTTATGGCTTGGAAGTAACTGTGTGAAGCAAATGCCAGGTAATTAGAAACAGTATATTCCTCAGAGGAGCTACTTCAAACTTGTATTCAAACTTGTGTTTGCTGCAGGGAAGATCTCGTAGGTTTATTTGCATAATCTTACACCACCTGTACAGATCACATGACAGGTAGAAACTTGTTACCCTGCCAGAGCTTGTTTGTGTGCCCGAGTACTTAATTGCAAATATATTGTTTTGATATTTGCCTGTTGCTTTTCAGTTTCATCTGGCATCATTGCTGTAGCTACCCTTGGCTGTAACACTCTCCTAAAAAACACTGCATATATATTAGGTAGACTTTTACCACCCATTTAGATGTATATAATTGCTTTGTTTTGAAATAAAAGATGACTAAACAGGAGCAGTAACTACTTGTTCATTTAGCCTAATATAATAATTTAGAATATTGTTCCTGCAATAATGAGTAGTACTTGTGTTACAGCTTGTTAAGCTGCAAAAAAGTAGATGATGTAATTGTGTATTAATCATTCTCCTTGTAACATTCAGAGACCTTCTTGTGATTTTTAAAAACTATCAGCACACCAACAGAAAATGTGACCAAGAAAATAACTCAGTCTGCTCTGTTTATTACCCAGCACAACTGTCATGTACTTAGTGCCAGTTTAGTAAAATGAGCACTGCAGCTTGGCTGGTGGTGTTGGTACAGGGGTTCAGAAACACCCTCAGCTCTGTCTTGCCTTGTGCTCTGCAGGCATCTCCAGAATACCAGAAGCTGCAGGATTGTAGTTCATGTTATGAGAGCCTTGCTGTCCATCTTAGCAGAAAAATGAAAGAAGCAGAATACACCCTTGGCTTCTGGAAGACCTTCCCTGGGAAAATGACGGTATGGTTTCGATTGCCAGTCCATTAGCAGCTTGACTCTCTTGCTCTTAGTGCCTGTGTCTGTTACTGATGCTGCTGGCCCTGTTGCTCCTGCTGGTTTTTTCCAGCTGGTGTTGCTGTAGTACTCTTTACTTTAGAAAGGTTGGGCCTCTACTATGAAAGACTGAAGCACCGACCTTAAGTCACAATCATGGAGAAGTGGGGTTGTGTCTTTGTGCTTTTGACCCCACCTGTAGGACTCCCTGCGGAAGCCGGAGCGGCGTTTGATCTGTGAGAGCAGCAATCGGGGCTTGTCCCTGCAGCACGCGGGAAGATTCTCTGTGAACTGGTTCATCCTCTTCAACGATGCTTTGGTGCATGCTCAGGTGAGCCAGCTCGCAGCCAGAACAAAGCCTTTTCTCTGCTTCAAACAATATCGCATCTTTTTCATACAGTGACGTTTTCACGGTGTAAAAATAGATTGGAAATTATGTTCTTTTTAACAATTGATGCATTGCCCTGTGGCTGGCATGGTGTCTGTTGGCTGTTTCTTGAAGCAAATTGATAGAAAGTGTCCCTAATGCTCAGTTTTTCCTAGTTCTGAAACAAAGGGAAAAAGAAACAATTTGGAAAACAAATGGGGCCAGGTTAATGGATCAGCAACTGGTGATGTTTCCCTTCTCCTTTCCTACAGTTCTCAACACACCATATCTTTCCCTTATCCACACTGTGGGTAGAAGCTCTTTCAGAAGAAGCTGGTAATGTGTGAGTATTCTTGCTCGTGATGCTGAAATAGTCTGGTATTTTGGGAGAAGATGAGCATTTTGTAACCAATTATTGTGAACTTAGAGTGGAATACAGTGATTGCAGCCGTGTCTACCCATTTTTCTTGTTTCAGAAATTGTATTTCTATGTCTTATAAAAAGTTGTGTAAGCATCAGAAAGAATAAGGTGATTGAGAGGGAAGCAAGTCTTCTTTGCTGCTGCTGCTTTTTATTGCTATCTTAAAGGGAATGCTTGCTGGGGTAGGGAAGAGAAGATACAGTATAAATGCTCTAAGAAACCTTGGGGTTTCAGGATGAAACTTCACAGATTAAAATACTTTTCCCCCGTGTAGGAATGGGTTGAAGATTACTACACCCGAAGAACAATTTGTTCTTGTTTCTTCAACACCACAGGAGAAGGTGGGCATGTCTACAAATTTGTCACATCTTCCATGATACAAATGAGGCTTTTTCCCCAGCTGTGAAACCAAACTGGGAGAAGGATTCCCTAGGTATTCCCCAAGAATGAAGTCTTTCTGTGGCTGAGTGTGCAGGCTTGCTGTTCACAGTGCCTGAGTGTAGCAGTGTTGTAGTGCAGAGCACTGTGCTGAGCAGTGCCAGCGACATGGTTGTGCTTGCGGGAAGGGTGGGAGTCGGTGCAAACACGGGTGTTGGCTAAATCCTGTGATGAACCACTTTCTGTTTCAGACCAAGTGGCTGAGGGCAATAAGCCAAGCAGTGGATCAGGCCCTTAGAGGGACTTCTGACATGATTCTGTGTGGAGCTGGTGGGAATGTGCCAAGACAGGAGCCTCCTATTTCTCGCAGTGCCAAATACACCTTCTACAAGGACCCTCGATTCAAGGATGCTGTTTACGATGGGAGGTGGCTTTCAGGAAAACCCCATGGAAGGTAAAGGCATTGAAATGGAGCTGTTGAAAACAAAATTAAGTGGTTGCTGTAACAATAAGTAGGCTCACTCACAGAAGGTATTTGGAAAATGCAAAGCGAACTGATTATCTTACATATTTGCATGGATTTGTATTTTTTCCAGAGGTATCTTAAAGTGGGCAGATGGACGATTGTACTCTGGGACTTTCCGGACTGGGCTGGAGGATGGGTAAGATACTCTAACTACTTGGTAAGCCAGGCAAGAAATGTAGAAGAAAACAAAGACTTTTAAATTAAAGGTTTCGCAGTGAACCTTACTGACCTTTCCTACAACACAGTGATGCACCTTCTCTAGTGTTTTCTTTGCTGTATTTCTGGTAGAGCAAAGGTTTATTAATTTAGCAAATGGACAAAATCTTGAATTCAGGGTTTGGGTGAAAACTAATGAGAGTATGTGATCTTGATGATGAAGATAACTAGTACAGAGGAGACTGAAAGTAGGCTGAAGGGAAGGTCTGGACATTATCATGTTATCTGGTGAAACAAATAAAACCACTTGAAAATAGCTTAATGTATTGCACAGCTTTCAATGAATCTGTAGACTTCATTGCTAAGAATCTGCTTAGAGCACTGTCCAGGCTGAGAGATTCTAAAGGCATTTTTATATGCATCTTGTGAGCAGACATGTCTGTACTGGGCAGACTAAAAATGTATGAGCAGTCATATATTCAAATATGTCTTCCTGATATATTTTCAAAATATTGGGTTGGAGGGGCAGTTGAAATGGGCTGTGACTGCAGACAGCTTTTTAGGATTCCTCTTGGCTACTGGTATAAGGTCAAACTATAAAACAAGATTTAGAGCTTTCGTATTTGTAACTAAGTGTAACTAATCCTGGAGATTTTAAGGTTGTTGGAGATGGAAATACTGCAAACAAGTCCCAGCCAGAAATAAATGGATTAGTATTTAGCTGTAATTATCAAATGTGTACACTTGTATTTCAGCATGCATGTTACAGTCTCAGCACTTAACAGCAGTGTCTTGTTGGGTGGGCATGCTGAACCTTCAGAACTGGATTTTTATCTCCTCAGGATATTAAAATCAATAAATACAGTTGTGTAACTCATTCTTTTCAGGCATACTGAAAACTGAAATTGTGAATAGTTCCTTGTCACTGAACATAATTGGAAGCTAGCATCATTTGAAAAAATCTTTTCTGTATCAATACATGTCCTCATCTTTCCTTGGAATAGAGTGTACTTAAATTATTAAGAGCTGAAGAAAATAATAAAGGTAGAAGCGGTCTTAAAATTTGAAAAGACTCATGGCCTGAGAAAAACGCTGCAGTGTGGCTGCGAGAGCAGTATTTACAATGTGTTACACTCAAACAGGAGAGAGCAGCGTGGACTAAATTGACCCAGGGATGCTGGAATTCCTGGTTTCTCTTCTAAAAAATCCCATCCATGCACTGTGACTGCTGTAGTTAAAGATACACGAAAACGAGAGACCATTCTGATTTTAGAATGGCTCTGTGATGTGTATGTGCCCTGTTAATGAAATGTATTAGTGTTACAGCTGCTTGTTCCATCTCTGCACTGGCAGGTATGGTGAATACAGAGTGCCTAACAAAGCACTGAACAAAGACGACCGTTACGTGGGGTACTGGAAGGAAGGCAAAATGTGTGGGCATGGAGTGTACAGGTAACTTGTGGCACTTGTGTTGCTGTCACTGCAGGGCTGCAGGAGAGCAGGGCTGATGCTCTGACCAAGCCTCTCTCTGTTTAGCTTTCTTACATTGCAGACTTATGGTCGTAGTTAGTGTGGTTTATTTTCCGCTTTGCTCACAGTGCAACTTGTACAGTGGTGTGTTATTAATGTCTGCTCTAATGTTGCTGCCACCTTGCAGTAAGAGAGGATTCTATATTCTGAGAGATAAATGTAACCTCTGGTGGCCTTGCTTGTTGGGCAGAGAGTGCTTTTAAAACAGCAAAGCATCCAAAGACTTGTATCGAAGGATCACTTTTATCCCAAACATACTTTAGCTGTAGTTGCTGCTCGGTGTGGCTGTAATGCAATTCCTGGATGGAAAAAGAGAGGGTTTACCTGTTTGGGGAAGCACCAAACAAAACAAAATCAATCAAAAACTCCAAACCCAGCCCCCAACAGAGCAGTAGATGATAGGACTCTTACTTATTCCCGTGGTGTTGTTGCTGTTCCAGCTATGCTACCGGTGAGGTGTATGAAGGGTGTTTCCAGGATAACATGCGGCACGGGCACGGGCTGCTGCGCAGTGGCAAGCTGACCTCTTCTTCTCCCAGTATGTTCATTGGGCAGTGGATAATGGACAAGAAGAGTGGTTATGGAGTTTTTGATGATATCACAAGGTAATGCTTCCACAAATCCTTAAAACTGGAGTATGACATGCAATTGCAAAAAGAGTAGGAAATGATTTGATTTGTTAGTACTAGTAATATTGTATGTCTCTTTTTTTCTTCTTTATTGCTGAGCTTTCTGGGTTGATGGTATAAAGAAATGGGTCTAGGAACTGCTTTTTAGTGCTGCTTCTGGAGTGAATGGTGGAGGGATTGCACTGTTTTTTCCTGTCTTGCTTTTCGGTCCTACTCCTGCCTGAAAACTAGCTCTGAGTACGGTGTCTTATTGAGGCGTTGTGTTGTGCTATGTACCAAGTGTTATGAATTCATATTTATGTATATTCTTGGAATATTCTTTCATCCCAGGCCTATGAGACTGGGTTGTTCAGTGGCAGGTAATGGTGCTCGTGAATTTCTACTCGTGCTCAGGTTTTCCATTGGTTTATTCTGCCAATGCAGTGGAGAGAAGATGCTTCCTCTCTGGGCAGATTACTGAAATGATGGTCTCAGAGACAGATTTGCACTAAATATGTGCACTAAATGAACCCTGAGCCCACTTCAATATAGTCTGTCTTTCAATCACCAATTTATCGATTGTTTTTCTAGAAAGAGCTTTTGGTGAAAGCCCAAGGAACTGTTGTTGGTTTAACTGAATGCTCACTTCAAAAGCCAAGCAGGCAAAAGTCTGGAGTGTGAAGGGGGGATGTTTATCTGAAACAGAGTTGTAACATATCTAGGTATTTCCTGATGTCAGTTTTGCATTTGCTCTTGCTCAGGGGTGGTGATTGTTCTTACACCGTAGTGCCGGGATGTCTCTGCATACTTTCTTTAGTCATTTATTTACCTAGGACAAATAGATACCAGCTTTTCGTGCAAATCCTCTCATGTCCAGAATTTGTAAATGCAATGTTTGTTCATGGTGAAGGAGGAGTGTGGCATTTGCTTTTCACTCCAGAGCTACTCAAACATGAGTGAGCTGCCCTGAATGTAGTCTTGTTTCCTGTCTCGGGAGTTAATCTGTGTATCTTTGTGTCCTCAGGAATTGTTTTCTGCACTTACTCTGCTGCCCAGACAAAGAATAGCTGCAGACACTCTTTATTGCCTGCTGTCATGGTAGCAAAACAGTTCTTTGAACAAGTGGGATTTTGAGTTTCCATCCCATAACTGAGCATGCAGAATCTCTCTCCAAGGAGTCTTCACCCAGCAGAGGCCCCTGGAGATGACAGGATGAATCATTAGACAAGCTTCCTGCCACCTTATGGGGCCAGTCAGCTGGGAGAGATCCCTGAGCTTAGTTAATGGTTGGGCTTACTCTATTTACTATCAGCATAGTTTGTCCTGGGTACATTTGAAAGAAAATGCTTGGCAACAAGCAGAATTGTATCAAATCAGTCCTAGTTTCCCTCTAAAAGCAGAAGAAAAGGCCTTGACAAGTTAATTTTTTACTAATTGCATGGTGAAAATGTCAGGTTCTCTTTCAGAACAACTGGAAAAATAGCTTGTTTCAAAATATTTGGTACTTGCACTAAGTTTCAAACAACTCTAGCCTGACATCTGTGTGCTTATATACAGGAAAAAAAAATGTATTTTAAATAGTCTGAAAGAGGCTGATATTTATTTGTAAGCAATCTTTAATTGTCTAATAAATTTTTTGGTATCACAACCTTTGTTAGGCTGTTATACAGGAACTTTCCACAATATGATGTGTTTCTTTACAATATTTGCAGTCTTAATATTTCAAAAATGTCATGTATGACTTTCTAGGTCTCCTTCCTATTCCCCAACAAGAACAGCTTGGTTTCTTTTTAGTTTTTATTCTCTTCAGTTTGAGTCATCTGACTTTAGGTAAAAGAAATAAACTTTGGCAAAACAAAAACTGCTCCAGTTCCTTGGTGCATGCACTGGGCATAACAGGGCTTGAGCACTGTTTCAGCTCATCTGCTTGCTTGGATATGGCCAATTTGAAATGTGAATTGGGAAAGAAAGTTCACTCTAATTTATTTGTATCCAGAAGAGTCTGTATTTCCTTGGAGCTGGTAAACTGACAGACCCAAAGCAAGGGCTCTATGACTCTCTTCTGATGATTTCTGTAATGGCCAAATAGGACTGTAAAGCCAAAGAGAAACTGAAATGTACTATTTAGACTCTGTTTTTCTTACTTCATTTTTCTTCAGAGGAGAAAAGTACATGGGAATGTGGCAAGACGATCTTTGCCAAGGCAATGGTGTTGTGGTTACTCAGTTTGGACTGTATTACGAAGGAGCCTTCAGCACCAACAAAATGATGGTGAGTTGGACAGCAGACCCTGGCCTTAGGGACTCTAAGTGTGGCAGCTTTCTGAGGCAGAAGAGGGTCTGTTAGGCAGTGGAAACCTTCTGTTCATCTAATCTTCTGTTGTCCATGCTTTTAGAATTGCCTTTATTATCCCTGCTCTGTTTTACCTAGGACTTCTTCAGAAAGAGCTTAAAAATTACTATTTCCTAAGAATTAATAACAGGTTTTCTGAAGTGCATCTTTAGATCTGTGGTCTGGCCTTCTGTTATAATTACTGCTTTATGTTCTTTATGATTCTTTTTGTAGGGGACTGGAATTCTGCTTTCTGAG
This sequence comes from Sitta carolinensis, assembly GCA_032173965.1. Lineage (NCBI taxonomy): Eukaryota > Metazoa > Chordata > Aves > Passeriformes > Sittidae > Sitta > Sitta carolinensis. The sequence goes on from CM063288.1 coordinate 26,954,838, forward strand.
GATGATACAGTCTATGAGGGGGAATTTTCAGATAACTGGACTCTGAGTGGAAAGGTCAGTATTACAGCTGTCACTTGTAAACTGTTACTGTATAAGAAAATAAAAAGGTTGCAATTTGGTTCTCAATGGATTTTAGTTAAATTTTTTTATTATCTTTTCTCAAGGGAACACTGACCTTGCCAAATGGAGATTATATTGAAGGTCTCTTCAGTGGAGAGTGGGGATCTGGAATAAAAATCACAGGAACCTACTTCAAACCCAGTTTGTTTGAGAATGAGAAGGACAAGCCTAAAGCACTGTGAGTGTTGAATAATAAATAATTTCTCATATGGTTCAGTAATCCTTAGGAACAGAATGATTGTACCTTTTCCAAGACCAGTTAAAAATACTTCTTCCAAAGAAGCAGTGAGTTTTTAAAAACATTTTTTCTCTTTCTTGCTGCTCAGGAAAGAAGATAAGTATATTTTTATAGTTATTCTTGCTTTAATTACTACTTGAATATGCAAATAGTTGCATGAAATTACAGGACAGCTGATGTGCTGCTACTGTGCTGTAGCAGTCTCAAATTTTTTTGTTTGTGTTAGAACTGACTGATAGAACCTGAGTTCACAGCTGCTGCTGACTTTTGAGCTCCTGAGAAAGACTGAGTTCCACTAGAGCAGTTAAGTTAATCACAAACCTCTCTGCCTCCTGCCAGTGACTTTGTTAGGAACTTGGTGAATTAAGTGTGTCATTTAATAATGCCAGTGGGGATATATTTGGACAGAATTGACTACATCCTCCACCTCTTCCAAACAGTATATAAGAAAATAGAAGGTTGCTGATTTGCAAAAGAGCAAAATACCTTGGCAAAGATCACTTTGAAAAGTATCCGTAAACCCCTCTGTATAGCAGATGCATTAGGGCAATTTGCTTAATTATTTCTAGGGGGAAAAAAACAAAACATGTTTAAGTTATAACTGATATATCTTTGAGTAGAAGAACCTAAGAGTTGATGGTGAGATGTTGGTATGTGGTGGGCACCATGTAATGGTTTAGCAATTGCTGTATGGGATTTAGTATCTTGGAAACGTGCTCTGAAATTTCAGATTAAAATGGGAAACACAGCTCTAATATTTTTACATAGATTACTTCTTAGTTGGCTTCCTGAAGCTTTCACTGGTAATTTCTTTTGACAGTGCTGACACCTACAACAGCCTGCAAGTTAAGCAGGGCCTCCCTGCTGAACTGAACACTTGCAGCCTTCGCAGCTGTCTGCTTTTTACCCCAGTAGGGAGTCTATGAATAAATGTATGTACATATTTTTGAGGATTGCTTTTGAAATAAGGGCTTCATCTACCCTCTTCTGACTGTTTTCAAGTTGAAAATCTTCTGGTATAATTTTTTGAAAAGGCTTAGAGCCTACTTTTTCTCCTTTGTGAAACTGGCAGCATGGGGAAATACCTGTGTTGCTAGTTCTCATCTCAAAGTGCTGGAAGAAATATTAGTGAAAGGTCTGACAATTTGACACTTGATTTAAATCAAGATAGAATTGTTAACCCTGACAACAATCATTTGTTTTGAGAAAGCTTTTCAAAGCCCTAAATTTCATTATATGTCTGAGGTATCTTTATCTATATACATGGGAAGAAGAGCTCTTGGTTTTCTTGTGGCTATAGATGATCTCTGAGCATAGTCTGGCAGTGAAAGGGTGCCTGAGCTGGTTTTGCTCTCTATCAGCACATCCCTAACATGTCATGCAACATTATCTGTAGCTTCTACTTTAGGCTCAGAAGCTGTGTAGCCATCCTTGGTGTTTATGTGAGCAGATGTGCTAGTTGTACACTCCAGGATAGCGAGATACTTGGGGCTTACTTTGTACCGTGTCCTTGCTACATGAATGTGTCCTGAGACTTCTGAATGAGTACCAGTGGTGAAGATAAGCACCAGTCCTTTATTTTACTGCTTCCTGGAAGGCTGCAAGAAAGAGTAAAACTGACAAGGTTCATAGCTGTTCTCTCATGTAGGTAATAGTAGTAGGCTCTAACTTTATTCTTAGTGATAAAACTTGGTTCACAGTAGAGACTGTTAAGTCTGTCAGCTTTTGGTAAAACAGTGTGAGAGATTAGATTGACATTAGCCATAGGTGGTTTTCACCTCATTTTTTTGAATGTGTTGTTTCATTGCTAATCGATTTTAACAGACCCACCGATCATTTTATTAGGAGGAAACTTGGGATCCTCTCCGTGTCCCCTGATGAGAAATGGAAGGCAGTATTTGAAGAATGCTGGAACCAGCTCGGTTGTGAGAGCCCTGGCCAGGGGGACAGATGGAAGGCTTGGGACAACATTGCGGTGGCTCTGACCACCAACCGCCGGCAGCACAAAGACAGGTTGGCTCCTAGGGAATGTGTCAGCAAGGCACACAGGATGGAGAAGGAAACTGGAATTTCTCTTGGCTCTAAATTAGAAACTCTGACTGTAAAGTTTTACAGCAAATCCCAAGTGAAATCATAACCTTACTGCTCTGTACTACTAGCCCTTTCAGGGACATACTGACATCTATTACTAGTTGAGTTGTTAATGTCAGGGGTTTTTTTCCCCATTGTATGTCTCAACCTGTACAATGTCTGTCTGTTTAAACTGCAGCCCGGAATTACTGAGCCGCTCACATACTCAGACACTGGAAAGTTTGGAGTTCATTCCACAACACATTGGTGCCTTCACCCTGGAAAAATATGAAAATATAAAAAAATATTTGATAAAGGTATTGTGACTGAATCGCTCACATAATAAGACATGGCAAGGCATGACAACAAGCTCACTTTGTAATAGCTTTCCTAATTACTTCCATATTTGCACTCTTGTAATCCATAGTTCATGCTTTCATTGAATACCTAATGAATGGTCTCTTAAAGCCACTTTCTGTTCAGTTACTGTTTTCATTCTTTAGTGTTGGATTCCAGCAAAGTATCTTGAAATACTTGGTAATTTTTGCACGCTAATTTTAAGAGTGCTAGACAGATGTCTAGTCCAGGTAGTAGCACAAGTTCTTGTACTGTCTTGACTCCCGTAAATTGTGTTTAGCTGACACAGAAATTTTATAATCCAAATGGCAGTTTTCTAACACATGGCTAATTTTTGAGATATTTGTAATATTTTTTCAAAGCCTGTTATTTTATCTCCCACCCATGTCTCTTGGATTTCATTTTTTTAAATTTGTCTGCCGTTGACCTGACCTATCTGACTGACCAATTAATATCCTTTGTCTCAGGCTTGTGATACTCCTCTCCATCCCTTGGGCAAGCTGGTAGAAACACTGGTGGCTGTCTACAGAATGACCTATGTGGGAGTAGGAGCAAATCGACGACTGCTGCAGGAGGCTGTGAGAGAGATCAAGTCCTACCTCAAACGCATCTTCCAGCTGGTCAGGTAATGAGACTTGTTTCAAGTCAAACTATTGCTGAATTCATTAAAGCTGCCCCATGTACTGAAACTGTCTAATGTTGTACAGTTCAAAGGTGCTGGCATTGATCATTACTTAATTTTGGGGGTTGCTTGTAATTTCCTAATCTTTTTAAGGAGTCTTGAATATTTTGTCAAAAATGGAAAAACTAAACTCTTTACACCTAGTGTATTACATCCTACATTGTACTTCAATATATGGCTGTAAGCAGCTCACCTGGAGTATGGATTTACAATTTAGTGTCTGTGGATATCGGTGCTGTGCAAAGACTGTTCAAAGGGTATAGAACACTAGTGAGGATAGGGACTCCCAGAGTATCCCCGTAAAGTTCTTACCCATATGGCATTAAAGTTAGTACCAACATGGATGAACAGTCTTCCGATGCTGAGCTGGCTTACATTCTTGATAATAATTACAGCTTTAATTGCGTCCTGCCAATCTGAAAGCAGAATGTTCCAGATTACTAACATTTAAAAGCCTTGTCTGGAGGGAAGCGATGTTCCTGTAGGAAAGGTGTCCTTGGCATTGGAGGGGTTGCCTTTCCTAACTTTTCTTCCAGGAAGCTGGGACCGTATGTGTGTTAGCTGTGCTGTCTTAGCCTACCATGTATTATTTCTGCTGACTTTTTTCTCTCCAGTCTTGCTCAGTGCTGAGATCCGTGGAAACGTGTTGATGTGACCTCACATGCTGTTTTGTGTGTTGCTGTTTAGGTTCTTGTTTCCTGATCTCCCGGAAGAGGGCAGCACAATTCCATTTCAGGCAACGGAGCCAAAAGGAAGGCGATCGTTTTGCAGTGCGAAATCTGATTCCAGATCAGAATCTCCTGAGCCAGGGTACAGAAAGGAAAAACAAATAAAAACTAACAAAACCTTTATTCTATTTGTTATTTTTTTTTTTCCTTGGGTGGGGAAGAAAGACAAATATTCAACTGATGGATCTAAGCAGTGTTTTTTTTCCCCTTTGGTTCTGATGACAGATTTGATAAGCAAACTTCCATGTTATGGTTGTAATAAGCATTTCATGCTTGTCCATTCAATGGTTCTTTACTTAAAACAGAAGTTGCTTTTGTCTGTTATGGTAAGCAAGTTAAGGCTTGGGCCTGGGCTTCATAAGAGTATTTGGGATAAGAGCACTGGAGGTAATTTATAATCTTTTCTTATCAGAGTTGCTATGTGATGGATTTATACTTATTTTGTACTCTTATGCCTTGTGGAACAGGCTCGTGCTATATGGAAGACTTGTTCCAATGATTTTCATTCAATTTTTATAGATAATTAGTGTTCTTATGACTTCCTATGCAAGCCTCCTTCTCTCTCTTTTTGTTGCAGCTATGTGGTAACCAGTTTTGGCTTGCTGCTCCCTGTATTACTGCCACGGCTCTATCCCCCTCTGTTTATGTTGTATGCCTTGGACAACGAGCGTGAGGAGGACATTTACTGGGAATGCGTTTTACGCCTAAACAAACAAACTGATATGGCTCTCCTTGGCTTTCTTGGAGTGCAGGCGTGAGTATGGTACAACAGTAAAACAAACTGGAACAGGTCATGACATGCAATTAGATAAAGCAACTAAAACAAAGCCCCAGTTTTCTAAAGTATTTTCTCTGATTTAAATGCATGTAAAGATGTCTTCAAGCTAATTAGAAGGGTTGAGGGAGTGAATCAAACCTTCCCTCTTCCAAAATGGGGAGGTGGAAGGTGTGGGGAAGATTGAGCAGAGCGAGACATTTCAAATTAGACAGTTTTCTGGGTCCCTGTGGGAGGTGTAGTTGATCCTGTAGGAAGGGCTGTTTTGTCTCAGAACATGATGTCATTCCTGTAATGTGAAAAATACTTTAAGACTATATTCTCTCAGTGGATTATGTTGGGTTTCTTGCAGGAAATTTTGGCCGGGAACTGTATCTATCCTTGGAGAGAGTAGAAAGGTATGTTCACTGGTCCTTGTTTACATGTTTTGCCCAGTGCTTCTTTCAAGATGAAATCATCAAAGTGATCAAAGAATTTTTGGTCAGGCTTTTTGCTTAAGATATGCCATGTTATTATATATGAAGTATATTATATTTCCCTTTAAGTTTGCCTACTATTTAAATGCTGCAGTACTGACTTAGCAGGGGCACTGGCCTAGATGATCTCCAGAGGTCCCTTCCAACCCCAGCCATTCTGTGATTTCATACAGTGGCCATCAGTCCAGCTTTGTCATTCACTGACTGACTTGGTAATGAATTCCAGAGGCCTTTGCTTGGTTTCCAGGTGTGAAAGTGTGAGAGCAAAAGTCTAGCAAGGAGATTTTCAAGCTGCCTTATTTAGAGAGTTACATCATTATATAGTTTCTGATTAGAAAAAAATGTGTAGTTTACATTCTTAATCACCTCAATCTTGTTGAAAGAGATTCAACACTGAACAGTAGGGGTGCTGAACATGCCTGATAAATCTTACCATGATTACGCAGGTATCATCAAACACAAAAGATGCCTGCTTTGCCTCTGCTGTTGAATGTTTACAACAAATCAGGTAATTCTCTGCAATTTGTCTTTCAGTGTTTTACTGTTCCTGCTATAGTAACATATCTGGTTTACTTTACTTGGATCCTTTATGTGTCACCCTTATTTGTTCACCTTTGTAAGAGAAGTCACTAACATGTTTTCCAGTTCTGAGTAAAAATGCAATTTCTCCTGCTGGGGAATGAAGTGTTGCTTCCTAAACACGACTGAAAGGTGTCTGTGGGGCATAATTTAGAATCAAAGGCATAAGGATGTCTATCAAATACACATGTGAATTTCCAAACAGCTGTGGTAAAGTGACCTGAGCATGGGAGGCTTTTCTGTGTGTTATGCAAGAATTTAAGAAATTAGGAAATGAAAAATATTTTAGAAAGTAATTTTTCCCCTTTTACCACTATATTAAAACCATATGAAACCATAGAAATGTGAAGAGAATCTCACTTGCAGTAGTGTGCCTTGGTGTGGTGACTGTAACCTGGGTGCTGTGCAGCCTTGGCATCCCTGGCTGCTGCAGTGTCAGTGTCTGACTGACCTCCATGGGCACAGGGTGGGCCATGCTGCCCAGCAAACCCTGCTTAATTTAGATGCAGATCTCTCACTGCTTACTGTTACCCTGGTTTGCTTTTGCTCCCCAAATAGTACCACATTTACCCCAGCTGACAAGTTGAAGGTGATCCAGCAGACTTTTGAAGAGATCTCCCAGAGTGTACTTGAGACCCTTCAGGAAGATTTTCTGTGGTCCATGGATGACTTATTTCCTGTTTTTCTCTACGTGGTGCTGCGTGCCAGGTAGGCACTAAGGGCAGTGTCAGTCATAAGCTGAGCATAGACAGTACTTCTGTGTTAAATACTCCTGCTGCTTGCTATAGGATTAGCTGCTGGCTTTTTGTAACTATAAATTTTCCAATTTGAATGTTTGCTTTGGCCTGAAAAAGGCTTGAACAGTTTATTGTGAAAAGGCCATGAATTCAGAATTAAGAAACATTATACTGGGCGACTTTTGTTCTCATGTTCACTTTCTCACTCTCATGTGTGGCAGGATAAGGAATTTGGGGTCTGAGGTGCACTTAATCGAAGACCTGATGGATCCTTATCTCCAGCATGGGGAGCAAGGCATCATGTTCACTACCTTGAAGGTATGAAAATTATTCAAGGCTTTCTTTGGAAATAATCAGCTTTTAGCAGTGAAGATCAGCTTAGGACAATTATATGAACATTAGGCTATAACTTCTTTGACTTTTTTAATTGAAATTTTTTTACTAGGATCAGCAAGGAAGTTTAATGTAGAGCTTTGGATAACCTCCTAATTGCAGGTACTGCTAAGAAAAATGGTGCAGTGTTCAAATGTGGATTACTCAAAAGGTAGTATTGGTTGCTGTTGAACTGTTCTAAATGCTCACCTGGACCTTGTCATTGCCCTGCAACTTAAAAAGCCTTACTCCCTATAAAAATTGAAATGAAGTGCTTCTTTTGAGATTAGCTATGCCATCAAAGTTTAAGTCTAATATTACATCAAGAGTTTCCAAGAATGCAGTTAAGGTAAAAAAACCCAACTCTTTCACTCTCCACATTTTATTAAGTGTTCCTATCTTTTTAAGCATAGAAAAAGGAAAATAATGTGTTTGGAGAATATCCTGTTTTACACTAAGACATTCATTATGGAAATATGTTGTTTTGGTATCTCAAAACTGCTTAACCTGTGGATCTTGGGACAATTCAGCCGTGTGGCACCTTTTAATAGTGTTGTTTCAGAGGGAGGCTGCTAATCTGAAACTTAAGTAAAAATCTTAAACCGAAGTATTAGGTTATTATGATTGTGTTCCCTGTCTGTGCAAACGCAAAATAGTTGGGTCCAGAGGATTTTTTTTAAGACCTGTTAGTTTCATAATATTGCAAAAAAGGAAGGTTTGCATTGGTTCAAATTTACTAAAGAACCTACAGAGTGGAAGCAGAGTAGAATCTAATTTGCAATGAGTGCAAGTGTTGTCTGAGACATCTATATTAAGTTTCTGATCCTGACTGACCTGACCCAGTGCATGTTTGAACCAGCATTAAGTGAATCTCTCAACAGGGGGTCAGGGTGATGGAAACCGCTTTTCAGTCTGAGTGCTTTTGAAATTACTCATACCTGCATCCTTGTCCTGTAAAAAAATATTTTCTTTTTTTGAGTCCTTCTGTCAAAGGGCAAAGAGAGATTTGTAACCAAAAATATACTTTCTTCTTGGCATTGCTGGGAGCTGTGGAAGTACTGAGTCCCAAATTATGCTATCTTGCTTGATTAGGTGTTGGATGTAATTTGTTTGCTTGGTTTCCTGTTGCTCATTTTGCTAGTTTATGTATCAGAAGGTTCTCATGTTTTGAGAGCCACTGTAGCATCACTCCTTGTGGAGAGCCTTGTCCTCTATTTTCTTGCATAGGAAGAAATCAACCTTTTTGTGTGTGATGCTTTGCTGTGAACGGCACTTGTGCTAATCTGAACTTTGTTTTAATTCAGGCATGTTACTACCAGATTCAACATGAAAAGCTTACCTAGACCATCTTTTACAACATGCCTCTGTGGGATAATCTACTCAGTAGAACTTCACAAATAACCCCTCCTTCCCTGAAATGGCCCTTAGAAAATACTCGGTTATAGTTCTGCTGCTACAGATGAAAATACTCAGTTGTTTCTTCTGAACTCTCAGTTCTAAGATTCAAAAACTGCAGCCAGAAGATTTCCGTGAAGTGGTGACGAAGTTAAAGACTTGGTTTGTCAAGTACCTACCAAGAAGAACTACTTTCCTATTCTAACAGAAGGATTATTTACTCCTTTTCAATTAACCATGCTGCACAATGGCATGGCATCTCCATAGAACACATGTGAGAGTCTGGACCGCATGGCTTCCCAAAGCAGTGGGTTTGTTTTTATTACTCCTGGTTTGTCAGCAGAAATGTTTAAAGGGAATGAATTGCGTCACAGAACCTTTTGATCTTCCTGAATTAAGCTATATGTTTGTTTATTTAAGAAAATAGAAATATGTTAGTATTTATAATGGGTACCTATAGTGTGTTTGGCTATAATGATTTCGAGGCATCTGTGTTGAACAGCATCGCTGAATGCAGTATTCATGTGCTGTTGTGGAAATAATCACACTGTTATGGACTTCCCTGTTTACTAGAATTGTAAATACACAGGCATTTACTGTTCTTTCTGTTTATGAAATAAATAAAAGGCACTGACCACTTCAGATTTTGGCACTGAATGAAATGCTGTGCAGTGTTCAGTTTGCTTACCCTGAGGACTAATGCTGTCTCTGTCAGCCCTTGTGGTAGGAGGTGAGAAGGGTGCTCTTAAACAGATGTGCTGGGTTGTCCTTGGTTAACACCAAGTGCCCACCAGGCTCTTCTCACTCCCCTTCTCAGCAGCACGTGATGTTCACCCCTTCCCAGGAAGCAGGGCTCAGCATGCAGAGCCAGTGCCCCAGAGGTGAACTCCTGGCACCAGTGCCAAGCTCTTCCCACTGCAGGGAAGCTCCCAGGGAAGTTCACCCTGCAGGCTGCGTTGGGGTCGCTGCTCCAGCAGCTTTGGAACTGCTGCCATTGTTCCTGGTTCTGCCTGTGCTGAGCCAGAGCTGCCTCTGAGGCAGAGCTTCAGTGCTTCCATGCTTCCCACTCAGAGCAGAGCACACTGGACTGCCTCTCTTGGCACTACTTACAAGGTGTTCCCACTTTGAGAAAGCTCCCTGCAGTCCCTTAGTGTGATCCTGACCATGCCTGCTGCAGCAGTTCACCTCAGAAGGCTGCAGAGAAGGCTTCATTTCCCTGGATAATCTGAGTGTGTGTGTTTTCTGTGGTTTATGGCTAACTTCATTTATACCGATAACACTGGTGGGTAACTAGAGAATTCTAGGTGCCAGGACTGACTCGAAAAAATAAAAAAGGAGGGGAAATGTAGATTACAGAATGCTATAATGGCATAAGTTATGTTAGACTGCCATAGATAATGCTTATCATATTTTGAAGTAGTGGTCATGGCTTGTATATTGGCATCTAAAGGGAAAGAACCCATATGCCAAAATACTGTTGTGTTGAACAGCAGTAATGTAGCGTATGTCATAACAAAGTAAAAGTGATTGGTCTTTTCAAAATTGTTTCTAGTTTTATCAGAGAAGGGGAAAGAGTAATTCTGGAACAATGATATCTAAAACTACTGTTAAACTTGCAACAGACTATAGTGATGAGAGAATATAGAGTGGACTTCATGTTTATAAGCAATTTAGTGTTGGCTTCATCTTATTTTTTAAATTATACTGAATAATTCAAGGAGAGATAAGCAATAATATGAATAAAAGGGAAGCTATAAAAAACTAACCTGAGAAGGGGGGAAGACACATAACTAGGGGTGAAGAACATAATGAAGGATAAGGCAGAATTCAAACACTTCACCTTGCACGAGATGCAGCCTTTCCATTCAATCACCTCTTGGAACTCTGTGTAAAAAATAATAACTGAAGCCTGTTGGAACAAAACTGCCCTTTGAAAAGGGGCTATGTGGAACAGCTGAGTAAATCAATAGCAATAATTTTCATCTGCAGAAGATCTGCATTCAGGATTTATTTTGTCTTTTGTGGGAGTGTAACCATGAAAAACAGATTTTTGATTGTTTTTTTCCTCTGTAACTGCTTTGAATTAGCATTTGTTGTATTTGGATATTTCAGAAGTATTTTACTATTACTCTTTGTTTCATGTAACCTAACTCCTACATTGAATCAGTGCCTTACACCAAAAATGTAACCAGAGATGGGAAATTCTTCTGTAGTACTCCTGCCTTTCAAGAATGTAGCAACTTAAGTGGTGTAACATCATTTGCTGTGAATGGTTCAAAGCTGAGAACTACAAAATGCAAAGGATACATCTGCCTTTACATATATAAACAAGAGAGGTACGTATATATATATATATATATATATATAACTCAATCTCTTAGAAAAAGTAGTGGTATCACATATGAATTTAGCTTGGCTGATCAAGGGAAGCAGACAGTCTGGGCTGGATTATTTTTGGTCCTTCTGATATATAGCTCAGTTATTAGCTGAAGAGAATCCCAGGATTAAATGTGCTTCTGACACAGATTCCACTTTACAGCCGATTTGGACTGTGATGCGTTAGGAAATCAGTACAGACCAGCTTTGATTTGTGTATTGCTGTAACTAACAAAGAAATGGGTTAACCTGCAGGACCTTTCCAGCTGGATTGCTTAAGGGTAATTACTTTTTTCTTTTTTTTTCTTAAATGGAAAGCTGGATATTTCCTGTGCTGCAGCAGAAGTTCTGTAACCAGCCACAGAAGATCAACACTGGTGTTACAGATTCTCACTGCTCTCATGGGCACAGTGCTGCAGACAGACCCCAAGTGAGGAGCACCCTATTGAATGGGAAGGTTGATGAGAATAAGAAACTATTTAAGTGAGAGATGATGTAAAATATTTTTTTTTAATTCAAGAGAAGGGTTAAGGGGATTTGTTCTCTTCTCCCTGGTAATGAGTAGTTCTAAGGTTAGGTTTCTGCGGATTAGAAAGGAGAGGATGTCTGTAGATTAGCTGGGGCAGTGAGGTTACTTGCTGTACTAACATCCAACAAATACTCTTTCCCTCTGGAAATTCTGCGTGACCTGAACATGGCATATTCTGTGGGGTTTGCAGGTAAGAAAATTTGCATCGTACTGAAACCATTGTACTGCAAGGCTTCATTTCCCCCATGTAAGTGTGAAATTAGTTTCTTCTCATAGCTTATAGCAAAGCTATTTAAACATCTGATACCTCTTTAATTCTTGTTAGCTAAATATTAGATGGGTGTATGAATGGGGAGTAGGAGCTTTGAAAGGGAATTTTTTCCTTAGTCCTAATCTTCACTTCAAAACTACTTGTTTTTAGAAGTAGGTTAGGAAACTACCTGTACTGGCATGTTGAGAGATAATGTAGAAAAATGTGTGACTGATACGGGACTGTAAAACAAATCGTTTCTTTGAACAACCTAGCCATGTACTTCTAACTTGATTTACCATCAATACAGTGGTTGTTTGTTCTTTTAGGGGACTTATGGTTGGTTGGTTTCTTTTCTGTAAGCCAAGCTGTTGGCGCAGTAAACATCTGGAAATAAAGCTGGCTGCCCCTCAGGGCTGCAGTGTGCTGCATCCAAGTGTTCTCTGAGTGCTGCTCTTTTGGGGAGTGATGTTTTGGCAGTTCTTACCCTTGTAAACAAGGTACTCGCCCCAGAACTGCAGCTTTAAGGTTGTGCTTCAGAGTGAGGCAGAATGAACCACCAATGAATAGATCTGAATACAAAGAGTAACATATAAAAGAGAGCATAAATTACCTCATGTATGCAGGTGTGATTCTGGGGAATCTCACAAAAATGCCTGGTATGAATGTAACATTTTTTCAGTCTTTTTTTTTTTTTTTTTAACTCTACTGCCTCTGAGTTGCATTAAGTGGTGCTTGGGATAAGATAAGGATAATTGGTTTCAAGGGCTTAAAATGTGTCAATTTATTCTACTAATATTTAGGGTTGCTATTTTAGCTAAAACACTTTAAGGTCTCAAAAAGTACATTAAAAGCAAGATGATTTTTTACACTGACTGGAAAAGAAGCTGTCAGACTTCAGTGATGACACTGGCCTAATTAAGCATATCTAGTGCAGAACAAAAAAGTCCTGAACAGGACATGTGGTTTGAGTTGCTGAATATCTCTCCCTACCATTTTTTGCCTACTCAGTTTGCTGATTTAGAGTGGCTTATTTGCAATAAAAGCTTTCTCAGAGCATTTCCTGTCCTCAAGCTAATTTGCAGTCTTCAATATGCCAAATCATTAATTTTGCAAATTTAAAGATAGGAGTAGTTTTCTGTGTAAAAAGTGCTCAAGTCTAACATATTAACCAAAGCAGTGTACAAGAGCTGGGGGGTGATGTTCTGCGTGTCAGACCCTTTAGAGGCTTGACAAGATGGCAAATTGTCCACTTAAAGACAATTCTGAAACATTATTGAAACAGGGCTTAGGTTCCCTTGCAGCTCTAGCCTTGTATCACTGAGACCTTCTGGTCTGTCTGACAATTGCGGTCAAGGAATTTTATACACTGCTGCTGGAGTAGCAGCCCAGATTTGGGATAACTGATGTTTGCAGACCTGAGGTGACCGACTCATTTTGACTCAAATTCTGGCACACTCAGTGTGGATATCCAGTTCTGTCTCTAAAAACAGGCAAAGAGAAAGGTCTTCTATTAATGGGCATCCATAATTGCTTGCAATACACGTGAATGGGAAGGCCCTTATACTGCCTGGGAGATTACTCAGGTAAGCCTTTTAGAAAGAATTTCCATCTAATTTACTTAGATCCCTGGATGAGGAGACCCTGAGCTCTGGCCTTATAGTCTATGTAGGTATAAATCTTAGGAAATAAAGGCACAGTAGTAATTCTGCATTTATTTGAACTCTGGCCTTTGCCCTTAAGCAAGCAATCCGGTAGGTCTCTTTTTAAAGAAGCAACTCTTCCTCTCTTCTGGTAGTGACTTTTTCAGCATCTGTTGCTACTGACAGCTTCTGAAACAGCTTCTGAAACCAGGCTTCACAGTTGGAAACTGCTTTCCTTTTGTTGTGTGTAAATATGGAACAGCTACTAATGTTATGACTGAGGTGAGCTCTGTGGTGTTCAGATCTTGACAGATTTTGATGTTTAAATGGCACTTGCGTTAGTGTGAGCATAAACTCTGTGGTTTAAGATGACAACAATGAATGGAAAGGTTACTGCATGTTTATTCCTAGAACTCTCGTAGCTGTAGCTGGGAGTTTCACCCAACGAGACAAACAATCACCCTTCAATAGCTTTCCCAGATTTTTGGGAAATCTGAGGTTAACCTTCAAGATAAACTGTGTGCAAAATTTCTAAACACACTCAAGTTGCTCCCACATGTGTTCTCTGTGGAAGCTGTACTGATACCAGAAGTTGCAGTGCTCTATGGGGAAAAATTAATCCCTTGAGTATTTTAAAGGGGCATCGATATTGTTTTAGCAGAATCTGAAATATTTCAGCATCTCCAGAAATGTTGTTTTTTATTTCCAAGTGCTTTGTCTCTATTAATAAACAGGTTTTCATGACTAGATTTGTATGTCCTGCTTTGTTAAATCCATCATTAGGCAGATCAACTAAGCCTAAAACAGTGAAGGCAAATTCTTAAAGGAAAAGAACTGAGACCATTGAAAAATATTAAATAATTGCAGCTCAAACCCCAGTTGTACTGGGAGAGGATTGAACTATCACTTTGACAGAAGAAATCATAATTTTAAAAGCAGTCTTCAGATTAGAATTTCACTAAAATGTACCATTAAGTATCTGGTAGAAGTAACTTGAAATGAATTGCCCAGACTCAGTAATAAAATGTTTGAGTCATAATCTCATAATTTATGAATTTTTTTCTCCCTTAATTTCCACTGCCTTTGAAAGCAGTTTTATGATTTAACAGAAGAGAGAGGAAGCGTGTTCTAAAAATAAGTATTAAGTGCAGTAAAAGTGACAGTAATGCCTTCTGCTTTTGTAAGCAGATCAAGATAATACTTTTCCTGCTTGTACCTTTAATGTTTTCTGTCTGCAGAGCAATCTAGAGGAAAATGGCTGCCTTTTTACTTTATTAATCCAGGGGATAAACGACTGTGTATTTAAGGGAATTTTGTAATGCATTCACTGTGCCACACTGGGGCTCACTATTGGCTCAGGTGCTCAGATGTTTGATGGTTTGGGTTTTTTTTTTCTTGATGTCTTAAGTTATCTCTTGGTTGGCCAGCTGAAATACTTAATTCTTTGACGGTCATCTACAATACTGCTAATCATGACAATATCTTTACACTTGTATTGAGAGTGATTTGAAGTTAAATCAGGTAGGATATAATGAAGATTTTTAATTATTTAAGAGCTTTCATACATTGATTCTTGATGTTTTAGGGTATAAAATGCAGTGTGTGGTGTTCCCTGGGGAATTTCCATACTACTTTGAGAAGGAGAGTTCAGAGAATTCTCTGAAGCAATCCTGTCCTGCATTGTTTGCCATGAACAGCAGATTGACAAACTTCTTCCAGTTCTAGTTTAAGAGAAGATTATAGGTTAGTGATAGGTTATCGCAGAATTTTAAGGGGGGGGAAGGAATTTGGAAGAAAATTTTAGATGGGCATATTTTATATGTGGAAAGGTCATGCAACATGGATACATGTTAATTACTAAGTGTCTTCCTGCATTGCTTAAAAATGCTGATTTTAAAATCTAAAGAAAATAAAGGTAGTATATGCTGTTTTTTATACTAAAAGAAATCAGCAACAGATCTTTAGATTAGCAAATAACTTCTTTGATTCTATCTTTAAAAGTGGCAACCTATTATAAATTGCCTGAGAGAGATGATGATACCAGCAAGGTAAGGAGTGGGATTTTTTTTTTATCTAAGCTTTTTGTGTTTTAATTCACTGTGAAGAAATACAGAAAAATAATGAAATCCCTGTGGAACAAATCCTTCAAAGGTTTTAAACTCTAATACTCATAGAGACAGGGATCCCTTTTTTCAAATCATGTCTTTGCTCAATGAAAATTCAGTAGAAACTCCAGTCTTTCAGTTTTAATATTGTGTCCATATAAAGAGGAATTAAGTGTAATGTATCCTTGAATATGATTATTTTCCAAGCCAGATGGATATAGAACAAGATAAATTCTTTAGAAAAAATTATGATTTCCCATGGTAGTACACTTAAGAAGTGGGAGAGCTGGAAGATGGACCAAACAGCTTTCTGTTTTAGATAACTTAATGAAGCAAGCAAATGACAATTCCATAAAGAGATTAAAATGTCATATTGCAGTTGAGGTTTGTCTGTCTGCATCTTGAATTCTACTGGGTAGCTGAATTTACAGGTGGCACTCATATATTAAATTTATTTTTTACACCCGTGGTGCACTTTAAATACAAATTATTGCCCACTCTTCCTTTGTTTTAAATTCTGCTTTCTTATCAGTGTAAAATCAGTGTAAAATACCTGACACTATTCTGATATGAGGGTGCTCTTTTCCCTAGTTCAGCATCTATATTTGTGAAACCACCATGGTGTGAATGCAGTATTCAAAGCGGGTGGAATCTCCTTGAATAAAGGAGAAGATGGAAGTGCCAACAGTCAGCAGTAAAGATAATGGTAACATTTGCATTCTCTTTTCTCTTTGAAAAAAGTTTTATTCTTTGATCTCTATGACTCTTCTCCATTGAGTCATGAGAGATAAATGTGTCTGAAGTATTACTACTTAATAATTGGAATTATTCTTGATGTTCACTGATGGTATGCAGTTAACTTAAGAGAGCATCAGAGGAGAATATGTGGCATTTGTTTCTGGCTTATAAAGCCAAGAGTTTTTGGTTTTTCACCTCTTCTCAAGAGGAGGTATGAGCTTGAACCCAGACTGTTATGTGTGAGATTGCCTGTATGGTTTCCTCACAGGTCAGTCGCAAATTGCTAATATTGACCTAACCCTGCTGGCTAATAACATGGTAAAATAGCTGTTATGCAACAGAGTTGATTGCAGGAAAAAAAGCAAGGCAGACAGGAAATGTCCGTGCACTTCTTACTGAGGAAAGGTGCATTTCAAAGGTCTGGGTCACTGTTAGGCTTTGGTTGGTCTTCTCTTTGTACTGAAGTGTCTTGCGCTTTTCTGTTTCTTGGGCTCAGGTGTATCTCATGTTCTGACTCTAGCGCTGCAAGAGCTCAGTTTGCTCTGTA
Source organism: Sitta carolinensis (assembly GCA_032173965.1). Classification (NCBI taxonomy): domain Eukaryota; kingdom Metazoa; phylum Chordata; class Aves; order Passeriformes; family Sittidae; genus Sitta; species Sitta carolinensis. The sequence goes on from CM063288.1 coordinate 26,971,555, forward strand.
AGAGAGATGCCAATGGCGTTGGCGTGCTCTATGACCTGCTCAGATCTCGCTGGCTGCAAGCACTGCTGAAGGTAAGGTACCACACAGCTGGGAAAGAAAAGGTCACCTACAGAGCAATCTCTAGGGAATAGCTACTTGATCTTGCCGTGTCAGGACAATAAATGCTTGTCTACACTAAGTGCTGATAGTCCTGAGGTCAGTTCTAACATCAGCAGTCCCAGTAGACAAAACCATTTATGCTTTAAAGGAAAATAAAGTATTCTCTTTCATAATGTCCTAGACATTTAGGCTCTTCTACTTTACCTGTCTGTATTAAGGCCAGGGGACAGAGACTGAACAGATTGCTCAGTAGTCTTTCCTCTTCTTAAATTTCTGTATGGCTATGCATCCCACTTCTTGGCCTGTGACACTGTATTTTTTTTTATTTTGCATTTCATTCATTTGATGTGTAATTGAAGATCTTATATTGTTAGAGAACAGAGTTTTGACTCGTGTTTCTGTCTTGAGAAGAATTTAATCTCTGAGACAAATTCTGTAAAAATTCTGCTTTTCTTTAAGAGGGATTTTAAAAATCTTTGATTTTTAAAGAAGAGCTTTTACTGGATAAGAATGCCCATAAAGGCATTTTAAATACAGCAATTATCCCTTTGACTAGAGGAAGGAAAAGTCTATGAATCAGAGAATTGACTATCAGGCTGTTGAGCTGTTGACAGCTTTTCTTCTAGGAAAATTCAAAACTACAGTATAACTGGCTAGCTAGCTGATAATATGGAAAGGCATTGAGTTCCACTCAGTTCCAGATGCATTAGATATTAAGAATTTAGATTGCAGACACTGGGGCTCTAGTTGGACTGAGAAGTTTCCAGAAATAGTCCATTGCCTGTCATGTATATGATATGACATCTATGCTATCATGTGCATTGGTCAGAGTCATCATTGTCTTGTTTTGTCTGTCACGGCATACAACAGATTTATGAATGCCTCCAACACTATCTTGGAAAAAGACCAGCTCCTGTCACACTGCAGGCACGTGCATTGAGTCGTGAGGTGAGACTGTATGCACCATTTATTGCTTTACCTACTCATACCAAATGAATGGAATCTGCTGCAGTTAAGTGTTCTGGTATTTGTTCTGTGTCTCAGGTCAAAGTACAGTATATAAACTTGAAACTCTCCTTGCACATTTGTAAAATTACTCAACAGTCCTTACTGTGGTGAGAGGGGGGGCATTAGAAATGGGCACAGCTGTGGTTGCTGGACTACGCAAATCCTGGCCAGTGTAATGAACACAAATGTTAAATGTTTAATCACTGACTATGTATTTTTCTTCCCATGTAACTCTGTTGTTCAGTGTTACGGCTACTGTCAAGCAGACTGACGTGAGGATATTAAAAAGCTTTTTAGATTTTTCTAATTATAATAGCTGAATTCTTAATCTTTTAATTAGTGGGAGAGTTAATGACGAAGTAGAGAAACTGAGACTAGTGATGAAATTGGTTGAGAGATGGGAGCAAAAACTAATTTAGAGTACATGGCACTATGCCTGAACTAAATTAAGCCTGGCTGAGTGTTGTACAGCTGAGGTCATATTGTCCAGTTCTACAGCAAACCTTAGGGACATGCTCTGACTCATATAACATGGGGGGCTTTACACTGTTTCCATACCATATTCCTTTACATTCAGTGTAGAGCTTTCTAACAAATTGTCTTCTTGACTCCATCTCTGTGCTTTTTTTCTTACATTTATCAGGTGGTAGAGTTACTACGTGAAGCCCCTCAGTCAGGAGAAATCAAAGAGCTAAGACGGCTACTGCGTTCTCCACACTTTAAGGCAAGTGCTGCATAAGGAAAGAAAAAGTTTGCTCATGGAGCACTCTGCATTGGAAATGGAAATGGATGGGCAGCTGTTCACAAGAATTGGTAAAGGAGCCAGAAGAGACATAGTTAACTAATGATAAATTAATCTGATCATGAAATCAAATGTGTACTGTGTATCTGAAGTACCTGCAGTGGGCTGCATTTTACTTAAGGCTGTGTTTGAAAGAGGTTTCTTAAAAAATTTTAAATTATGGGCAGTTAATGCAGATACATATATCAAATTTTCCTTGAAATTGCAAAATTTGCATTCTTATCCCAAGAGATCCAAATAGAAATATTTCATCTTTTGTAAGTTTTCCACAAGAAACAGAGGAACTGTTCTTAAAACTTTCATGATTTGATTTTCCTGGTGGAAAGAAGAAAATGTCAATATGTGCAAAGGATCTGTGTTCAAAAAGTAACTCATTCAGTGATTTCTGTTTTCTGACCAGTTGCTGTTTAAAGCTCTGCTATTGTATGATCTTTGCTTATGGGTTGGTTGGTTTGCTTGTTTTCATTGTAACAGGCCTTGCTATCTGCTCATGATACTGTGGCCCAGAAAGATTTTGAACCAACCCTTCCACCACTGCCAGAAAACATACCTGAAAATGAAGAAGCTATGAGGATTGTCTGCTTAGTGAAAAACAACCAGCCTCTGGTGAGGGACCTTCCTTGTGTCTGTCAAATTATTTTAACTTAGAATTGATAATGCATTGGATGCATAGTGGTTTCTTCCCAGGAATGTCATGGGGATTATGTGCATTCTTGTCCAGATTTTACTGAATCACGAGAATTGTTGAGGTTGGAAAGGACATGAGGAAACCATCTAGCCCTGCACAGTATGGGTGTAACTAGAGTAGGTTGTTCAGTGCTTTGTCTGCTCAGGGTTTGAACATTTGGCATATGCATTTTCATTATATGAGATAAAACCAAACGGAATTGAGAGTTATTCCCATGGCCAAAACAGAAAGGAAGAGAGGAGAGACTCTGAAAGTTCTTTGGAAATCATTTGTACTTATAAGCAGTAAACATTGCATAGTTTAGCTAATCTGTTTTAGGAAAAGATAGCTATAATATTGGAGATTTAAAAGATTTCTAACTGTCAGTCAATGAGGTTATTTTAGTGTGATGGAAGTTGAAGACATTGAAGGACTTAGTACTAATACATTATGGCCCTGGAAACTACAGGCCTGTCTGTCTCACTTCAGTGCCTGGTAAAGTTACAGATTATGCTGGGAGGTATTGAAAAACACCTGAGGGACAATGCAGTCATTGCTCACAGCCAGCATGGCTTCATGAGGGGAAAGTCCTGTTTATCAAACCTGATTTCCTTTTATGACAAGGTATCCCAGCTAGCTGATCAGGGGAAGCCAATTGATATAACCGTTTTGAAATTCAGTAAAGCTTTTGATTCTGTCTAGTATCCTTTTGCCTGTCAGAGTATCCTTCTGGACAAATTGTCCAGCACACAGCTGGATAAACACATTATGGGATGGGTGAGCAAGTGGCTCATGGGTTGTGCAAAAAGTGTTATAGTGACTGGCATTCCATCAGATTGGGGACTTGTCACTAGTGGGGTTCTGCAGGGTTTCATCCTTGGCCATGTGCTCTTCAACATTTTCATAAATGACCTAGACACAGAACTGGAAAGAGTACTGAGCAAGGTCATAGATGATACAAAACTGGGAGTAGCTGTTGACTCCCTTGAAAGCAGGAGGGTCCTGCAGAGAGATCTCGACAAAGGAGCGGGCTGGGCAGTCACCGACCACGTGAAGTTCCACAAGGGAGAGCGCTGGTTTCTGCACCTGGGGTGGGGCAGCCTTGGATGTATGGACAGGCTGAGGAATGAGGTGCTGGAAAGCAGTGCTGTGGAAAGAGACCTGGGGGTCCAGGACAATGGCAAGTTGAACATGAGTCAGCAGTGCCCTGGCAGCCAGGAGGGCCAGCCCTGTCCTGGGGGGCATCAGGCCCAGCATCACCAGCTGGGCAAGGGAGGGGACTGTCCCACTCTGCTCTGCGGCCTCACTTTTAGTGCTAGGTGCACTTTTGGGTGCCTTGATATAGGAAAGACAAGAAACTATTAGAGAGTGTCCCAAAAACGGCCATGAAGATGGTGAAGGACCTTGAGGAGAAGCTGTATGAAGAGTGGCTGAGGTCACTTGGTCTATTTAGCCTGGAGAAAAGGAGACTGAGGAGGAGACCTCACCGCAGTCACAACTTCATTGTGAGGGGAAGAGGAGGGACAGGCACTGATCTCTTCTTTCTGCTGACCAGAAGAGGTAATGTCCTGAAGTTGTGTCAGGGGAGGTTTAGGCTGGATATTAGAAAAAGGTTCTTCACCCAGAGGGTGGTTGGGCACTGGAACAGCTCCCCAGGGCAGTGGTCCCAGCACCAAAGCTGACAGAGTTCAGGAAGTGTTTGGACAATGCTCTCAGGCTCGGGGTGTGACTCTTGGGGATGGTGCTGTGCAGGGCCAGCAGTTGAACCCAATGACTCTTGTGGTCCCTTCCAACTCAGCTTATTCCGTGATTCTGTGGTTACTGCTATATCCATGTTGTGGTAAAAAGGCTGTATCCCTCAATGCATCGTGTCAGTGTGAAGATCAGACTTGTGATATGGAAGGAAACTTACTGGGGTCCTTCGGTGATCAATTTCAATTTTCTTTGTTCTTTCCTGCCAGGGTGCCACGATTAAACGCCATGAGATAACCGGTGATATAACAGTTGCCCGTGTGATCCATGGTGGGCTAGCAGACAGAAGTGGTATGTGGAATTTGAAACAAAGCAATACATAAAACTGAACTTGAAATAAGATATTTGAAGTAAGATAATACCTTAGCTTCTACAATTAATGTTCCGTTATAGAGCAAGATGATGTGCACATGGGACAGCACTGTAAACAGTGATGCATTGCAGTGACTTTGATTCTGGCTTCATAAGTTTTCAGATGAATTTGCTGTTTTAGACTGAGTTGAGGTAGAAATACAGTTTTCATTATGTGTTCTTGGCACCAATACCTGTATATCCCAAATTGCAGTGTAGTATGAAATGCAGCACATTCCCTAATGGAGAAATTGAAAACATCAATAATTGGTGATTCTAAAAGATAATGATGATTTAAGGAATATGTAATAATACTTTTTGGCAATACTGTACTAAACATTTTGCTTAGCACTAGTAGCTAGGCAATCTTACAAGAAATTTCCTTGGAAATGTTACTACTTTGTCATCCTAGAATTGAATATGTTCCATGTCCCTTAGGAAATGTAATGTAACTAAAATGTAAAACATCATAAGTAGAAATCAACAGTAACTATTATAAAAGAGTTCCTTTTAGTATTTTCTGGCCTTCTTATAAAGAAAACCCAATTTGCAGAAAATAACCGATTAAGTTCCTAGTAGGACTAATATTTTAATTGAGTTAAAGTAACACGGAAAAGACAACAGTTTTGTGAAGATTTTGCTCAAAAGCACAGAGAGGAGTCCCAGGATCTCCTGCTGCATCTGGAGATTTTAGGGGTCTGATTCCAAGTCTCATAGTCTATTAACAAAGGATAGATTCATAAGTTACTTTGGGAAATGGAGCACTATAAAAATGTTTATGCTAATTTTAAGGCAAATCATCAGTAGATTGTAAAGATGTCATATGGGGAAGTGGGAAGGATTAAGAAAGCTGAAGAATGCAAGCTCCTTGTGACACACAGCAGTCTGCAGTCCCTTCCAGAGGCAATGCAGCCTGAATCCAAAATGTCTTCCTCCATACATGGTGCAGGAAAATTTTATTTTTCTTACAACTTACAAACCTGTGGTATTTCTGTGTGACCCTGCTTTGCCTATCCAAGATAAATCATGCTATGATAAAACTCCTGCTGCTGTTTTTGTATTTGTTTTCATGGTAGGGTTGCTGTATGCTGGAGACAAACTGGTGGAAGTAAATGGAGTTCCTGTTGAGGGACTTGAGCCTGAGCAAGTCATTAATATTCTGGTATTAAATATTTTTCATATATGTTTTCTACTTTGTACCTTAGATTATTTGTATGTACATGAGAAAGCCTGAATTTTTTTAACAGAAAATTCAGATTGTTTCCTTACTGTGAATGAAGTTCACAACTGCTCATGAAATCAGAGTATATGAAACCAGAATTAAATCTAATTTCTGTTCTGGACAGAAATTAACTTAATTGTGACCATTCCATCTGCACCTTCTGGGAAAAATGCTATTTTATTCAGACTTCACTGATTCATAATTTTTTTTAGAAGTACCGCTCAGTTAATATTCCACAAGTAGTGGAAAGCTGCTATTCTTATAAGAGTCCATGTTACATAATGCACTAAAGCAGAGTGAATGATCTTGTAAGCTACACACCTCACCTTGCAAGAAAAGGGCAGTGTAATTACTGTTGTCAAAATTCTCATGAAGAAATCTGTTGAGATGTCCCTGTTTTGCACTTTGCCCATAATTTTTCAGGGCTCTTGACTGCAAAGTGTTAAGTGCCAACCAGTGACGTATTTCTGTGTGTAATCATACCAAGTCTGTGTGCTATTGCCCTGGTTGTACCATTTCTAGGTATAAGAAATATAAACTCTATTGGAATCCTTAATTACTAAATTATGTTCCTCCCCCTTTATATCACCCATCTAACCAGACACTGTCACTAATTTAAATGAGATTTCAGTAGAAAAGTTTGGTATGAATCAATGCTGAAATTACATATACTTACAATGAAACATAGGTTGCATTAAATTAAAAAATATTTAGCAAAACATTGATGTTTCATTCTTGAGTTTCCTTTTGGGAAAAATACAGTATTTTTATATTGACTCTGTCTACCTGAATTCTATCTGTAACACAAACTTTGCAGTATCCTCAAAGCCATGCTGTGTCAAGCTTGTCTTGCCTATGTTCGATAACTTGTGTTGAATACCAACCATATTTTATTTCTTTTCTAATCATTTAGGCTCTGTCTCAGGGGACAATTATGTTTAAATTAATTCCAGTTTCTGATCGGCCTGTCAGCAACCAAACAACAGTAAGAAATATTATTTTTCTTTTTCCAGACTGGTAGCAGTAGTGCCTAATTGTGTGATACAAAGACATGGTGTTGCCTGGAAGTTTATTGCAATCCCTGAAGTGTTACCTTGCCTTTATGGCTGCCTCTCAGCTAACATCAATATGTTGTTGCTGAAGCAGTAAAGACAGTAAGGAGAAATGTAACTGTGCAATGAAGGCACTTTCAGAGTGATCTACTGGTTGAAGGTTGAAGGTCAGTTCTTTTTATAATGTATGAGACAAATGGGTTTTTTTCCTCATTTAAGGAACAGAGAGGGTTTAGGGCTTGATCTGGTTTTTGAAACTTGACTTCATCACTAGACTGAAGTTGCAGCAGTATCTAGCCCTGTGATTGTAAAGCTCCTGTTGTGTCCATTCTAAACTTGGCTTCTGCTTACTCTTGTATATTTTCTTTGCTAGCTTTATGTGCGAGCAATGGCAGATTACTGGCCCTTGCAAGATCCTGCCATACCATGTGCTGATGCAGGTTTGCCTTTTAAGAGGGGTGAAATACTCCAGATTGTGGACCAGAATGATGCTCTCTGGTGGCAGGCTAGGAAAGTTTCAGATCTCAGTGCCTGTGCTGGACTCATACCCTCAAATCATCTTCTTAAAAGGTAAAGAAATCATCATTTTCCTGATTTCTGGTTCCAAAATTAGCCAGTTAGACACACTTTGTTATTTTCAATTTTCATAAGTTTTGTAGCTGAATGATTCAGTGTGACATCTGACGAACATCTTTCCTCTTTCTGATTTCTGACTTCTTGCTTTTTTTCCCTTAAGAGCACCTGTGTGAGCACAAGCTTTTGAAAGCACCGGTATAATCTCAAATTGCCATTTAGGAAATTTGCAGCACTTGTCCAGTTTCCATGCTGGTTGCTAAGACATCTGGTGGACTGCAGCAGCTGAAAGATGTGTGGAAATTTAGGGCCCTGACTATTAAAGGACTATCATCTCTGATGAAAAAAAAAAGCAAGGGGAAGAGTGGTAAAAGAGTAGTATTTTTTAGAAGATATCCTGTGATGCATGAGTGACCTCTTCAGCTTTGGTCAAAACTGAGTAGACCAGATTAAAAGAAAGGAGAAAAAGCTCCAAACACTCAAGAAAGAACAAGGATCTCTTGGCTATTATTTTCTGCATAAACAGACCATTATTTTTACACTACATACATTCAGAATTAGAGTTCTTACACAGCTGTAGTAAACTTTTCAATCTGATCCTTTAACCACACGTCCTGTGGTACCTCCAGGATAATATAAGGCCATGTAATAGCACATGATAACTTCACTTTGTAATAAATAGACCTATCTGGAGTCTGTATAATGCAAGGTGAAATCAAACTGGGTCATGACTCAGGCTGCAAGCAAGAGGCTCTGGGTAGTAATGGAGGGAGTAGTACTACTACCCCTACCAGTAGCACACTCTTCTTCCAGGAGTCTGTACCACGGTATGTCTTGTAGTATGTCTTATCTTCCTGTACTTTTATATTAGTTCTTGGTAATTCTGGGCTGCTGATTTGGAAATTTTAATAGTTCTGATAGCTGGCTGGTTTTATTTCAGGACTTTGCAGTGGGCCAAAACAATGGTAATGTTTCAGTTCTTGCTGTCTTCTCTCAGTTCAGTGCTAATCAATCTTACATGTAAGCAGTGAATCTGACTGGACCATAATGTGCTTGTGGACTGTTTTGTTTCTTTAACTGTTATAAATTTATTTCTATGTAGGAAGCAGCGAGAATTCTGGTGGTCTCAGCCTTTCCAGCCCCATCTCTGTCTCAAATCATCAATGTGTGAGTGAAAAGTTACTTGAGCAATCCAGCAGGAAAGAAAGATCTCTGTTTCAGGGATACTGAAATAGAAGCTAATACAATTCAGCTTAATTCAAAGATTTTGTTTCTGGAGCCATATTGTAACTTTCAAGTGTGTTAACTAACCCCAGAAAAAACAAATACTTATTGAGAGTTGTCCCTGGAGTACTGATGGTGGAGATGGTTGTCTCCAGTGTACTTGGGATTTGACCATAAGAGAGGCTGTGAATTCAGCTTCTTCTGAAGTCTCTGAGTTCTAGGAGCTCACTAGGCCAGCCAGTTCTCTCTAGGAGAATTGGCTGTAGGTCTTGAAGTGACAATTGTACTGGCCTGGCTTTCCAGGGACACAGATACCAGCTCTGCACTGAGAAGTGCCATACAATGTTTAGAATGTTTCTTTGCCATCAAAGCTATTGAAAGAATAGTAGAACTTTTTTTCTTGAGATCTAAGATAAGCTATGCTGCCCCTTAATTTGTTCATGGTAAATATCCTCTGCCAACTCTAATTTTCTGGAAATATGCAATTATTCCCAGAAAAAGAATTTTCTTCCTGTTTCCTCTGTCACCATTTCCTTCTCTGGTTCTTTATGCAAGTATAAAATTTTTCTCTCATGATAAATTCTAGGATTTTTCTTGCACTGATTGCTTTGTTTGCTAGAGCTGAGGCTCTCTTTCACCATAATTTTATTGCATTTAACTGCTTCAATGGATGTGCTGTGAGCAGTAAGCACTGTGGAAGAAGGTAGGAAATCACATCTGGACAGCACTGCATTTCTGTACCTGGAACCAATATAGCACATGGGTTCACAGGCTTTTAAGAAGTTGTCAGAAATGAGGCATTTTGATTAATACATGCAGAAGAAGCCTAAGTTCTTGGCATTTTGTGTGCTTAACATAATGGAAATCCAGTCTTTTTTCACTCAAAGTAGTAGATGCATATATTCTGTTAAAGTGGAAACCTTAGCTGTGTGTTATCTGTCAGGGAAGTGACCATTTAGATGGGTTCTTTCAGGAAAGAAAGACAAAATTTCCTCTTTCTCTTTTCTTCTCCCTCTTTCTCTCCTTGAGCAGCTCCAAAAGAGTATTTCTTTAAAGGATACATACAGGCAGAATGTGATTGACAGATACTCTGACAACTGCCCTGTAACTGGAAAATACCTCCTGCTGGGCCTGTCTGGAAGGGTGTGCAAGAACAAAACACAAACAGGGTTGTATTGTGAGCCCGTGAGATTGCCCAAGCTCATGTGATCACATTTCAGGACATAAATTGATGTGGTCTGGGGATGGAGAGAGATGAATTGATCTTTTCCTTCTCTTCCTTGTAAAAGTAATAATAAAAATAAAAAGCTAAACACTTTCTCTTCCTTGTAAATTAATAATAATAAAAAGCTAAATACTTTCCTTAGGGGTAGCATGTCGGAAAGATATTTAAAAGCCACAGGAGAGAAAATTATATTCCCTCATGGTAATACTTAATAAATAGATACCTACTGGATAAACAGATTGACAGTCATGTTAAACCTTTCATTATTTCAAGAGGAAAATTCAAGTTAGATGCATTTGTCTCTCTGCCACAAGCCCTTCAGAGCACTCACTTAAGAGTTTTTGCTCACTGTACACAAGGAGCATCACTAAATTGGAGGTAACAGTTAATATCCTTAAAGATGTCCAAAGACAATTTGAGCTTCATGTATCTTGTTTCTGTTGTCTGAGTTCAGTCTTGTAAGATCTGTAAGGGTGTTTTTCCTCCCCAGTGTTTTTCTGATTCAGATGAATTTTTTTCCCTTGTGTTGATCTGTAGAGGACGACATGCAGATTGATGAAAAGTGTGTGGAAACAGGTAAATGAATTCACTTGAGATTATTTTATTTGCTTCAAGGCATTAGCTAGTTAAAAGCCTCATTTCCTAGATAAAACCACTCATTCTCCTAGTGGACTTAATGGTAGAAAATTCTATTTTTCATACCCTGGAAACCACATCTAGTACTAGTGTATTAAAATCAGCTGTTTGCAGTTCCAGTGGAACTGCAGTGTTTTCACCAGCACAAAAATATCTGCTTGAATGAGATCCAACCTTGTTGATTCAGGTGTTGGATTGTGGCTGTAAAGTTACCATGCCTATTGCATGTTTAATGCCACAGACCTTTTGGGTCTTGGAAAACCCACACAATTCCTTGTCAAGAACCTGATCTTGGGAGAACAAGGAGCAAGAACAGATTTTTACTTGTGAGCACTGAGTGTAAAGATTGGTAACTCGAGTTGCTCCCTAAAGCAGGGCAGTTTATTCTTCCTTCTCCAAGGTAATTCAGAAGCTCTCATGGAGGGATGTGTTCTTGTGTGAAAAGAGATGAAGCAGTTAATTCAAGTATGGTGAGCTGTATTTTGCCACCTCAGGGAAGAGGGACTAGGGAAAGTATATATGAGACAGACCAACAGAAGCTGGAAAACTGATTTCTGATTCTGATATTCATTAGAAGAAAAGAATTAAATTTTGAATTTATTTTAATATCTTTGCTATCTGGATTATTAAACAAGATGAAGAAACATTTGAGTCAGGTAAGTTCCTCTGACCTAACTCTAAATTCCTTGCAATTGTTCTTCTTTGAGAAGGGTGTCCAGAGACAAGCAGGTGGCAAAAACCAAAATGCCACTTTAGCTCCAGAAGCCATTCTGGCTTGCAAAGCCATTATGTAAAATCCTGTTGCTTTAAGTCTTCCTCTTGTTCTCTGACTACCTTAGTAGAAAGGTTTCTGTCCTCTTATCCCAGGAGCGTGAATGTTTCTTCTCGTGCCTCAGTAGCAGATCTGTTTATCCAGTCCTTGTCAGTTGTACTCGTGCAAGCTGTGACAGCAGGGGCGGCACTGATGTCAGCAGATAATTGGATTACCTTCGGTAATATGGAGGCCTGAATCCCCAGTGCCTGTAGGAGTTGATGTGGTAAAGAGGAAAGCTGCTTCTGGATTCCTGATTGTGGGCATGGCTGACATACAGGAAAGAAAAACGCTTATACAATTCATTATTTATGTATAAAACACAATCAATAAGTTCTCCTTTTTTTAGCCAAGCTGATATGCAGGTGTTTTGGTTTGTTAATTTTTTTTTTTTTTTTTAATTTAGGAAGCAGCTTCTTATTTACAGCACGAGAGTTCTGCAAAACTTAAGTCCTTAAAATAAATAATTTCTTCCCTAAAATAAAACTACTGCTAAATTTCTCATTTGAGGTATTTGGTAATCTTGTGGAGAAAAACAAATGTAAGGTTAAATGACACTCTTCTCTACAAGGTCTCTACTTGCCAGTTCTTCTGACAGTTCTTCTTTCTGTACCTTCCCTTATCACAAGTGGTTTCTTCTCTTCTACCTCTCAAATAATGCCCAAATCTTTTAAGGCATAACCAGCAGGTCTGCAGGGTTGTCTTTTGTTTTCAGGCTAGGATGTTTCTGATAGCTGCACTTGGGGATTACTGTTGCAGATCCTGCTCAGTGCTGAGTCAGCTCTCTGCTGTATCCACAGTCAGAGAAATAAAGGTGCAAATATGTGCTATCCTACATTCTACTTTAACCAGTAATTGTATTTGTATTTTGCACTACAATACTGACAGAGATGTTGAAGTTGAATCCTGCATTCTTTGGGAACTGATAATTCCTGCTCAGAGAAGCATATTTTAGATTTAATGTCTGCAGTACCTGTTTTCTACATTTTCTAAATGCGTTGGACATTGCTGGTTGGATTTTTTTTTTAGATCATACTCAAAACTAATTGGTTTATGTTTCTGTCTATCTAAATGTGCAGAAGAGCTTAAAGAAGGTAACAGTAATTTTTTATCCTCCCTGTCTCCCATAAGCAGTAGTATAATAGCATTTATCCTTGTTTATGCTTTAGCACTCTCCTTGCAATAGCCAGTAGCTGAATTGTTGTTCCCTGTAGGATTCTACACTGCTCTCCATACCACAGAAGAGAGGGTAGATAAAGCAGAAATATTGAAATATGTTTGAATAATGACACAAGGAACCTGAAGATAGAAATTATATGAGCATGTGCCAGCTGAACATTACTCTGAACATTGCCCTGAATGAGCAGTTTTGTTCCAAGCATTTTTTTTTCTGTAGTCCTAAACTAGTTGTTAGTACATATAGAAATGCAGGAATAAAACTGTATTGTAAAGATACAAGTAATGAAGAGTGTATAGATGTGAAAGAGCAATTCATGTGCATCTAATTTTGTTTCAATACTTGCATGCTTATGAGATAATTATAAATCTAAGAGTCTAGTGCTAAAAGCATTTCAAAGCTTTGAAAACTAAAATAATTTGGTTTTTGGAACAAATACTGCTTTTAATGACATGCCTATGTCTTCTGTATCTCATTCTTGCTTTAACAAGGCCTAAATAAAGGGAATGCACAGCTTGGATAATTACATGTGTGATTAGGGGAAAATAAAGAGCCTTTTTGAAAAGAAAGCTAAACACTAGCACCATTTTTTCCTTCATTATTTGTTTTCAAATCATCTTTCTCAAATAGTTTCTAAACTTTCCGAACATTAATTTATTGGAAAATTGGTATATTTGAGCCTTATACAAGAGATTTAATTTTAAAAAATACATGCTGAGTTTTAGAAGTCTCACCTGAATAGTGAAGCCTTCATGAGGAACTTGAGAATGAGGACAAAAAGAATTGGAGGAAACAGGTTAGCTTAGGCTCACATGCTGGAGCACAAATATCACTGATCTGATGAAGAAAAAGAAATAATAAAATCAGGTTTTCATTTTGCCTGAAAGATTTGAGCAGACAGAAGTTGCATTTTCCAAACATGCAATGGGGCAGAAACTGAGTTACAAATCTTTTGTTTCTGATTTTGAGCTACTGACTTGTTATTGTTTTAACTAAAGACTTCCTGTAAGATAGATTTCACCTGAAAAGCTTAAATTATGTGGTGTTTTTTATCACTAATTTCAATTTCAAAACATTGTCTGGCATCTGGATATCTTAGGAATGAAGCAAATAGAATGTTAAGTTTCAAATTTAATTTAGGAAATGCCAAGATGTTCTATGTTTATTTTTTCTTACAATGATGCTTTTGAATTGGTCATTGGTTGTGAAATGTTTTGATATTTCCTATTATGGAGTATTATGCTTTTAAAATTATATTAGGCATCATACTTCCACATATTTTCTGAAACTCCTTTTCCCTTTGGGATCAGCAATAATTGTTTGCTATTGGGCTTTTAAGCTTTTTCTGTTCTTTTTTATTTCATGAGTATTTTTTCTTTGTATTCTAGAAGAGGAAGAATTTGGTGAATTTGGTCAACGAGTCTTTATTGGTATGCAATGACTAAAGATAAGTAAAATGTTTGGGGCTTGATCTAGATTAAGTGCTTGTCTGAAGTTCAGTAAAAAGTTTTGTTCTTTATATCACCTAAAGACTTACTAAATGGAATACAGCTTACTCTGTTTTCCAAACATCAGAAAGTCTCTTTCCTCCTAATAATGCTCAATCTCTCCATTTAAATCTTTCTTCCTGTTAGGTTTCTACAGAGACTCGGCCACTGCTATTTAAACTTGACTTCATGATTAATTTTGCTCAAAAGTAATGTCTGTCATCCACTGAGAATAATCATGAGGGCTTTCATTAGGAAAGTACACCTACATGTGAAGTTTTCAGGGTTGGATGGTCCAGTGAAGAAACAATTATTAATTTATTATTATTAAACCATAGTGACCTTTAAAATACATGTTCTGGAGGCTGGAGCAAATGTTCCAGACTTGCCTCATGAGAGTGCCCTACACTATCAAAAAAAGTTGACCTCTTCCCTAGGAATGCCTCAGGTAGTCAGAAACTTGTACTCCCATCTTGTTTTGGGTATCTTTTGGAAGCCTTTAATTCTGGGCTAATTTTCAGGTGACTTTCAATATGCTTTTACCTACTCTGTAGCTGTCATTTAATGCTTAGAGATTCTACCAAGCTGTCATATCAAGTGCAGCAATGAAATTCACTAACCTTCACCTTGCAAAAAGCTCAGAAGAGGAAGTATGTTGTGTGGCTTAGAAAGAGGCCCTCTGGGCTAAAGGAGCAGTTGTCCGCACGTGGGGTGCGTTTTCCAGTCGTGTGCCTTTGCCCCCTCCAGCTGGATTCCGCAGGAGCATGCGGCTGTGTCGCAGGAAGGCCCGGCTCAACCAGCAGTCCTGCTACTCCCGCTGCCCCAGCAGCTGCTACAGCACCCTGGCAGCTCCCTACGAAGAGGTGGTCAGGTACCAGCGGCACCCAACGGACCGGCACAGGCTGATTATCCTCGTGGGTAAGAGGTTAACGACCTTCACAGGCAAATTTCAGCAGGGTTTCCTGCTGCTGATTGCAGTGGCTGCTGACTCTGTAGGCAGCTCTCAAAGCAACACTTCAAGAATTATTGTAATTTGACCCCATTATTTGGGTTAAAGTTTAATGCAGGTATGTATCATCTTCTTTGCTTGAGATAGTGAGTGTTAAAAAGCAGTAATAATAAAGTCCTTAGAAGAAGCCAGTTATGAATGCTGGTTGATAATGGATTTTTTTAGGGAGGTGGTTCAATTTTATATTGAGCTGGGACTGAAAATTATGAGAAAACATTGGTAACTTAATAGAAAACATCTTTATATGGAGGCATTTCTACAACCAGTGTTAATGCATAGATATGACTAATAAGAATATTTAACTCCAGACTACAACAATCTCAGTCATGGACAGTATGGAAAGATGTCTTTAATAATGCAAGTTATAGGACATATTGCATTAAGTGGTCTGCAGGCTCTCAAGGAGACTTTAATTGTAGTGACTGAAGGGAAGCTGCTGTTCTGCACTGTTCTATGATCCTGATAAAGCAAACTTAGTCAAGGCAAATCCACTGTCCTTTCTAAGTCTGGGAGTATTTGATAAGTTTTTCTTTTAAAATAATACTACTGAGTTGCTTCCTGGGTATGGCTCTATTGCTGGGGAGTGATTTGTACCCTGTCAGTAATATTAGCTGCTCTTCCAACTTTCCAGGACCCGCAGGAGTTGGTGTGAATGAGCTACGGCGAAGGCTGATCACAAGTAACCCACGAGAGTTTCAAAGTGCCACACCTCGTATGTAATGCTTTTCATCTTTCCTCCACTACCTTAATTCAAGCATAAAATAGAGGCAAGAAGAAGCTATTTCTGTGTATTCATACACTCTTTGCTCTATGGCTGTTTCTTCAGCTCTACTGAAAGCCACTACTGTTTGCTATCATAAGGGTTAGTTTAAAATACTATCTCATTTTGGCAAATTGGACAAAGGTATGTTTAAGTTCCAGCTTCTGAAACCATTAAAAGCATTATGGAGGTGAAAAGTTATCTGCATGATTTGATTTAATTTTGGTGTTTGCTTATCCTAGATTTAAAAAAAAAAAAAAAAAGAGTGTTTCTTGGAGATATTTTAAGTTCTTAGGGTTTAGTGCTCAGATATGAGAATGAAGACAACAGAAGTTGGTGCTTAATAGGCTTTGCAGCTTTCCTTATTAGCCTTCTAGTCTCAGATGAGACTTATGCAGCTTAACTTCTGACGTAACAACTGAAATTATTTCTACCTGTGCTTATTTCTTCTTGTAATTTAAATAACCAAACTGGAAATTATGTATCTGAAGCTAGCTGAAAATTCAGGACTTAGTGCTTAAGATCCCAGATAAGGTGAAGGGGCAAGTGTGGGAAGCTTGTGGATTTTTCTGAATAACCTTTAAAAAATTTTACCTCTGAGTAGTAAAAAGAGTTGTGCAACTAGTTCCAAGGCAGTTCCTGATTGCTTTGAATCACAACTATTTGAATTAAACTACTCTTCCATTCCAAGAAATACAGTTGTGCATTGATAACATTCAATGACTTCTGACTGACAAACCATTACAGTATATGGGACTCTGATTAACAAATAGAAATAACTCATTATTTATGAAAATACTGATTTATAGTTCTTCATGAATTTCTCTTTTTCACTTATAAAGTTAAAATAATTTAGTTGCAGCTGATATTTTTTGTGTGTTATATCTTCCTCCAGACACCACTCGTGTTCAGAAAAGTTATGAAATGAATGGTCGTGAATATCACTACATTTCAAAGGAAACTTTTGAAAACATGGTGTATAGCCACAGGTGAGTAGGAGAGATGAATTACATTTTTATTACCTAAAATGCAACATGATGCAAGAAAACACAGTTTTGTAGTTAGGTCCCAAGTCTGGGCTCCTCCACACTTACTGTGTATGTGTGGTGTAAATCTGGGTCAAACTACTTGAGACTGTTTCTTCAAAGACCTTGTTCATGCAGTTGCAAATAGCTCCTCCACAATTAATCTCAGAATCCTTCTAAAAGGAAGTGGGCTTTCTAGTCCTCAGCTCATTAGATGTGCTTGTAAATTACGAGTTTAACTCCCTTGGAAACCAGACTGCTTTTGAAAATTTAGCAGTGAATCACACCTGTTCCTAACCTACACTCCACTGCAGGATCTCTGCAGTGATGACACATGAATAGTTAACTGTAAGGACTAAATATTCAATAGTGTCAGCTCCTTTCTATGTATCAATAATCTCTCTTAAGGCAGACCAGCTCAGCACTACAGAAGTGGCACTTGTTGAGCTGTGCCAAGTGCTTTGAGATCTTCAGATTTAAGAAGTTATTTGTAGTATGTAATTGACAACCATTGACAAGTGAAATCACAGCCTCTAAACAACAAAATTCATAAAACCATGATGAGTAAAAATACATGTTTTGGAGACATTGAACTGTAATGGTTTTTGTGCCCAGCATAGCAGGGAAGAGCAAAGGTGAACAGTATTCACTAGGTTTTATGGTCTTTAGTCCTGATCACTGGATTATATTTGAAGATTTCACCTTTAAATGGAACCTTTTTGAAACTCAAATGCTCTTTCATTTTCCTTCTTCCTCACCACTATTGCAGAATGCTGGAATATGGGGAGTACAAAGGGTACCTGTATGGTACCAGTATTGATGCAGTGCGAACAGTCCTTGATGCAGGGAAGATCTGTGTAATAGATTTAGAACCACAGGTGAGTGGTGAAGGGGCAGGGAATCTTCTAGAAGGAAAAAATTATCTTTACATTCTTGAGCCATTGGACAGTGTTAGTTGCTTTGTCTTGTTTTCCACTTTACTTCATAGTGCTTATTAATATGAGATTATTCTTTTCATGTGTCTCAGGGGGTGGTGTGGTATTACAGTGACAAGTATGTTGAGACAGTGCAGTTTTTATCAAGCCAGCAGCTGACTTATCAATTTGGATGGTATGGAAATGAGTTTTCATACTTACTTAAAGTAAGGATTAGTCTTTCACATGGAGACCTGTTGCATGGGATTTATCCCTCCTCCAAGCCCTATTAGTTGAGAGTTCTGTCCTTCTACTAGCAATCACAGAACACCATTTGGTAAAAGCAGCAACAGTTAAAGTAATTAAGCAAAAGCTGAAAATTTTAGTGTGCCTTTGTGCCTGTATTTCTCTCCAGAAGTTACAACTCTTAGTAACCTGCTTCTTCACTTAGATGCTATTCACTTTTCCTTCTGTTTTTGTATGGAATTTGCTGATGAAGATAAGGCTCATAAAAGCCTGAGCTTGTAATATCTAAGATACTTAGAGCTGTGTCTAGCTAAACCTTGCTAACCTTCTCTGAATTACTTGCATATTTAGTTCTTACAAGCTGTTTGGGCTATGCTGTTACGATATCTCCTCTAGCTGAATGTAAAGAGCAACGCCATAACTCAGTAATTCTTGGATATTTCCCTCTAATTATGCAGAACCGTGTGTCCAAGGCTTAGGCTGGCAGTGGATTGTGCTACTCGAAATAGAAATTAAGTTACAAGATTTTCAGGGGACTACTGAAAAACTGAAAGGCTGTGAGAGGCAGATGAGGTCACACCTAAGTCTTCACATCTAAAACTGTCCTTTAGGTTTCTTCTTCTACATTTTTAAGCAAGGGTTGTGGTGTGGGGTGTGTAATCTTGCCATTTGGACAGATGTGCCACTATCATTTTTTTTTAGGGTGTGACTTTAAAGGACAAGTTTTGGCAAGGGTATTAAAACCAATGAGTAGCAGAACTACTGATGAGTTGCATACTTTATTTTAAATCTGGTGGTTTGACCAAGTTCACATGCTATGATTTTCTTTAGCTTTTTTTTTTTCATTCCCTCTACTGCTCTGCACAATTTAAAAATACTTACCAGTATTAGGAAATGTTACACAGTAAAGGAGTTCTGAAAGCAGGATACTTTCTTCTAGCATGGAACAGTAAAGAGATACTTGTTCCAAAAATAGCTCCCTTACAGTTAAAAAACAACAGGTTTCAAATGCATCCTTAGTGTGGCTGATTGTGGAGATCTGTTAGTGACACTGTTCTATCATTCACTGGTATTGAAAGCATCTCCTAATAAGGCTACCAAGCAGAATTAAGTGATTGTATGCTACAGTTGCTTAACAATGTCTGCTCCAGGGATTATTAATGAGATCTTTTTCAAGTAAGTGTTCCTGAAAAAAGTGTCTCCTAGATGTGGGGATAACAGTATATTGTAAACAACTGACTTTTTATGGGACCAAAACTGGGATGAATATACTTGAAATACTTTGTTCTACTCTTCATTTGCAGGGTATTCAAATAGCCCGGACCCATGAGTTAAAGCCCTACATTATATTCATCAAGCCACCCAGCATAGGTTGCATGAGGCAGACTCGTAAAAATGCCAGGATCATTACAGACTATTATGTGAACATGAAGTTCAAGGTGAGATTTGGGAAGAAAAGATATTGAGTTTATTAATCTGAGATTCTGTTATTAGAACATAATGCATTCTACTATGCTACACTGTTAACTCTTAAAAAAATATTACTGTGTCTTTAGGATCAAATCTAATTATTCTTACCCTTTCTCTGGATTTTGTTGGGATTTCCTTCTCCCTTCCATATTGGCTTTGAAGCATAAGAATTGTTATTTGCAATCTAGAGGGCTGAGGCATTTTGCTTCAAAATGTCTTTAAAGGAGAAGCTATTTTGCATATTTTTGTTTTAATTAGCTGCCTTGTGTCAATATTCAGGTCAACACATTTACTGTTTGCATTGAAATATTTGGAATGTGCTTTGTTCAGTAGTATTATAATTTTTTCACAGTTATAAGAATGTGTTATTACCTTCATGTACGCTTAATGAAAGTATTAATCCTGTAATAAGTTCTGTATATAAAACACAGATTCTGCTTGCAGGAAATGCATATCTTATATTTAGAATATATACAGCACTTTGACACAATCATTTCCATGTAAATCATCATCAAATTTAGCATTTTAACATTTTGGAGACCTCAGTCTATAACAATGTAGAAATGATTCATGATTGCTGTGACAAGAAAGTAACATGGACACTTAGCAATAAACTAAAATTTGGAATAAGAACACAAGCATTAGTGGATTTACCTTCCAGTGCTTAACATTCTCTGCCAGCACTTATTATTAGAGTAACTTTTTTAGGGCAAATGGAGCATACTGAAACACAAGGTACTTCCTTGAGAAGCATGTGGCAGGCAACTGTTTTTGAGACCTGGAAGTGAAGACCTGTAGCAGATGTACTTTATTTATAACAAACTGTAAATTAAATAAAGCAGACTAACATTATCTATTAACTGTTGTTCATGTGGCCCAAGGGTTTTGCAGATGCTATGCAGGTATGTTTCTCTACACAGCACTGAAGTTTTCTGGACTTACTCTGTCTCACAGGAAGAAGATTTACAGGAGATGGAAGAATCAGCTAAGAAAATGGAAGCTCAGTTTGGTCAGTTCTTTGATCACGTGATTGTGAATGACAATTTACAAGAAGCATCTGCGCAGCTGCTGTCTGCAGTACATCGTGCACAGGACGAGCCCCAGTGGGTCCCTGCAGTATGGATATGCTCAGACACTCAGCCCTAATTCTGAGCAGCAGGCAGCTTCTGAAAGATTACAGCTTATGTTTTACTTCAAGAATAATCCTAATGTCAGGATTGCAAGAATTTGTCTTTGTATGTGAGGGATTTGGAAGAGGATTAGGAAAGAAGCTGCTACAGGAGATATACTATGTTCTGTGTAGCTCTTGAGCTTTTTATGCTACAGTTGCATCCACTTTTGTACAAAAAAAAAAAAAAAAGGAAATACTGTGAGTACTCAATACAAGAATAAAGAAAAATCTATTTTGTTGCAAAGATCTGCATTATTTACTTACACCTAAGTTCAGAAAGGTCCTTTCCTTTCTTTTTATTATGCTTGTTCTGATTCTGAGATGCCTCTATGTTCTGGAAGCCTTATAAATGACATGAAGTCAGAATGTGGTTTTCTTGCACGGTGTCTGTCAGCAGAGTGTTATTTATTTGCTGTTTATTTATTGTTGCTAATTCTTTCTACCTCTTAAGATGGGAATAGTATTGGCATAATATGAATTACTCCAAAATCCAGTTGTCTTTGTAATACATGTAATATATCTTTTCTGCTCTTTCATCAACTCAAGTGAGTATAAACTTACAGTATTGTAGACTTACCAAACAGGAAAATCGTCAGAAACCCTTTCTCTTGGTTTGATTTCTGGTAGCACGGTCTCCTCATCAAAGGATGCAATGCTTGTGGCAACTAAATTCCTCACTCTCTCCACCTCGTAGCTGTCTTGTCCCCTTGAGGTACACAGATAGTTATTTTATATGAGGCCTACCTCACCTTAGAGGAAAATCACAATCATGATTTTGTGATCACAAAAGTGAGTTAAGCAGTCTAGAAAGAAGTTATTTAAAGTCAATTTTTACAGCCACCTGCTTGTTCCAGAGCCAGAGCTTGTACTCCCTGTTTAGAGGGAAACTGGGAGAGACCGAAGCCCCAGTATGCCATTGAATGTGGGGTAAGTACTGGCAGAGGGTGAGATAGCAGCCAGCTCTTGTAGTGCTGGTCCATGACCAGCTTCCCCACTTCTGCCTAGTCCAGCATTTGTCGACTCTTTCTCTTAGTCTTTTTTCTGTGTATTATTTCTACTTTTTTTTGTGGGGCTTTTCGGGTTTTTGTTTGTTTGTTTGGTGGTTTTTGGGTTTTTTTTGTTTGTTGTTTGTTTGTTTTTTGTTTTTGTTTTGTTTTCTGATTACTTCCATTACCAGTTTGAGACCCTGCAAGAACCACAGAACCCTTTTCCCCGTGCTTTTGCTTGTGTGCAGCCCGAGAGACATCCGCTCCCGCGCGGGACCGAGGAGGCGCACCCAGGAGGGCACGGCCGGCCGCACCTCCCGGCGCTGGGGCGGCGCAGCCGCGGCGCGGGGCGGAAGGAGCGGCGGCTCCTCCCTGCCGAGTCGGAGCCGGGCGGGCGCGGCCCATGGCGGCGCGGCGGGCGGGCCCCGGCGCGGTGAGGGGGCGGTGGGGCCTGAGCGGGTGGGGGGGCGCGAAGGGCTCTGTGGCGCTGCAGAAGCCCGGCTGCGGGCGTGGAGGGCAGCGGGAGCTTGGCCCGCCTGAGTGCTGCTGCTGAAGGGATGTGGCGGGGGCTGCTCCGGGGAGGCTGAGCTGAAGCGCGACGCGGGAGCGGAGCCCCCTGGTAGCGGAGCGCCTCGGTAGCGCGGCTCCTGCATCCCCGCTCCGCTGCGGAGGCGGCGGTGCCCGCCCTGCTGCATCCCGCGGGAGGGGGGAGTGTAACGCCGCAGGGTCGCGCCTTTCTGCCCATCTTTGCTGCGGATGCAAGCAAGCGTTTCCTCATTGTATTTTTTCATGTAAATCTCTCAAAAGAAAATCTGCAAGGCTTTAACAGATCTGTAAAGGCTGCTTCAGTGTTTTTAAACATTCTGGGCATTTAAACGTTTCCTTCTCAGCAACCTGGAGTGGACACCCGAGGAGCTGGGTAGTTTGTTTTACCCCCTGAGTTTCCAGGTGCGTCCCACTGTCTTGTGGCCTGGCTCAGGTGTGCAAACACAGGGTTTGACCGAGGCAGCGGCTGTCTGATTTGTGGGATTCTCTTGGTTTCGGGGGAACCATTTCGGGGGCATGTTAGAGCACTCAGTGTCTCTTCTGTCCGTAACCAAATGTCTATAGTGACCTGTCCCCAAACTCATCCGTTCTGTGAAGTTTAGAGTGAGGTACTTCAATCTCTGAAACTGCAAATAGACCAAAGCTGATAACTCTGTGGCAGAACTGGGGACTGTCACACAGATGGACAATGAGTATTCACGACTGGCTGCTTGCAGTGTGTTGCAAGGAATAAATGATATAGAAATCAATGCACTTGGCAGTAGTTTTGTAGAAGGTGATAAAATAGAGAGGTACTACAGAGTATACAGAATTACTACTGCATAGGCCGTGAATGCTGTATAAAAGGTTTGTGGCTTTTGTTTGTTTATATGAGGTTTTTTAGCTTTTAGGATTTTTTAAATACCTAGTATCTTAAACATGTAATATTTACTGCCACAGGAATGTTGGAAACAATGAAAGTAATGAGATCTGACTTTTAGCAATATTTTTTCCCTTATGGTGCACCAATGTAGTGTGAGCAGTCCCCACCAGTTTGCTGGGTCCCACTTAAGGTGTGCAGTTCTCTACCCGAGTAAATGGCACTTGCTCTCAGTCTTAAGCATGGCCAAAATCCAAGTGAGAGATTTGAGGTCTAATCCCACAAACCCTTCCTTGCATGAGGCATCTCATTTGCTTTGTATAAACAAACCAATGTAGAATTTGCTTATTGGAACCTGTACCAGCATGCAGAGTTAAGGGTTTTTTAGTGCAAGTAACATTTGCTGCCGTTGAACAACCTGCCCTTGTTTCAAATGGGAGTAGTTCTGGGTCCTGACCCAGGGGCAGGAGGGTTCACGTCCAGCTAATCCTGGTTGCCTGAAGTTTATTTTTAGTTCAGAATTAGCTGAGGTTCAATGTGAGCAGCGTGAGGAAGCATAGACCAGTTCACAGTGCCTCTTTCAGGGAACGACTTCAAATGATATGGGAAAGAAACAAGTGGTAAGTTTGTGGACCCTTGTCTTACCAGTTTTACAGCCCTTTTTATTTCTGGTATCCAAATTTTCTGAGCATGGGAACTACTTCTTGTGTATATTCTTTGGATATAATTGTGTAGTACAAAATCTGAAAGTTAACTCCTTTTTAGATGAGAGAAAGGTACAAGCTCAGTTTCAAATTATTATCAGGGGATACTTTTAGATTTTAGGTGTTGGACCTGCGGTAAATATGTTCAAAATTATATGGAAAAATAATATTCTATAATATTTAAAAGTATTTTCATAAGTGAGCTTGTTTCCTTTTGTTGTTTTTATCATTGTTTGAATTTACATCTTTATGAATAGGAAATACTTGGCTCAAGTTGTATACTGTACAATTATATAAAATGCATAAATTATTGCAATATTTTAGATTTATTTAAATAGAATGACTAATAAGCTTTCTAATGAGAGTGGTACCTTACATGAAAAGTGAAAATTATTAAAGCTGCAATACAAACTGTGCCTCACACACAGAAGTTAGCTATATGTTCCTACTGCAGTGCCCATCAGAACTCTGGTAAAGGCATATTATTCCAGCATCTTTTACATCCTTCTTTTATGTAACATCTCCATTAGCAATCTTTGGCCATTTAGGAGGCATACAGAGCAAAACATACCTTGGCTGTTCTGATCTGAAGCTGCTTTCTGAGAGGTGGTTTCATACTGGCAGAAGTTGACTTTTGTCTCTCTCTTTCAGTGCCCGCCTCGTGCCCTTCCTCCAGTGCCAAGGTAAAATCATTGCATTCTATGGAACTAACTGATCATGATGCTGTACTGTAGATTTTGAAAGTAATAGCATTAAGATAAATAAGTTTGATAAACATCTGAGTAGTAAAATTGCTTCTCTTGTTAATTTATTGTCCTAAAATACTTTACAAGGAATGCAAAGCATTTTAAAGTTTTATAGAAGCCAAGAAATTTTTCTATATTACCTCAGTTTTAATACTCATGAGAGATAAACCCTTTAAAAACTTTTAGACATATTCCAGTTTTAGTTTACTAAACAACTTTACAACTATAGTTTGGTTGTTGTCCATTTTAATCTCTTCTTTCATTTTGTTCTTTAGTGTATTTGAATCACAGATCCTTTAAAATAGGAATTTCTGGAATTACGCTAGATGTTCTTTAATAGGGACTTAGGTATTTATTAATTTGATGTAGTAGAGATAAAAAATTGGCCTTTTTTTCAGTGTGAAAGGAAAAGCAATTCTATAGTTTTTATGAGATGGTACTTCAGAATTTCTGCAAAGTACCTGCATGTAAATGTGATGTTTATGATTGTTGACAGATGATGTCTTTTTAGTGATGCATGGGCTCAAATGTTTCATAACTTTTGTTGGTTTATTATATACCAGGCAGTAAGACAAGTTTTAATTAGCCAGGTGATTAAAGCTTTTAATCTGATCCACAGCTAGCCAATCAAGAAACTGTGCATAGTCACCATCAGTGTTGAATTTTGCTCATTGCTTCATACCCTTAACCCTGTTATATGCAGCTGCTTATAAAGAGAAAGGGAGATCAGGAAACTAACCATAAAAACAGCAATGTGAATTTCACAGCTGTGAATTGTAATTGATTCAAAATTAACATTCTTTTCATCTTTTTGTACTGCTCATCAACAACTTTTCTTCTTCAATATGAAGTGGAAGCCAAGGTGAGTTCTTAAAGAGAACTACAAACACTGGTAGTTCCTTTTGGTGCCATTTGTTCTTTCTTTAGTCTTATACTTTTCCTAAATGCAGGCTCATTATTTAAACTGGATACCTGTGCATTGTTAGAACCTTTGTTTTTCTTTGCTCTCTTTACTGTTTGCTATTTTCATCAGGGTAAGTGAAATGCTGCCACTTTGCTTTAAACAATAAGTGTATTTTTCAGAGCATTATTTTACTTATAACTTAACACACATGCATGCACACATACAGCCTTTGCTGCACCTATGACTTCTTACCCTGTTTTCCTACTATCTTCTGTACTCCTTCTCCTTGTGTGAACTGGTGAATTGTTGTTACCTGTAAAAACAAAGGATTTCTAATTTGTAAAAAAGAATCTGTTTCTTAACTTGCAATAGGATGGCTGTTAAAAAAAGGAAATGCAGGTTTCTTCTTGCTGTGCACCCATACTTCTGTTTTATGTTATGCAGATGAAATTCCACTCAGTCGTACCAAAAAAAGGAAATCCAAAGGAAAGACTCCATTAGGTAAGGTCCTGCCAAGACTGAAAACTGTTCATTTGTTCCTGCCATTTTTTCCTTTCTAACTTCTTTGCATAATTCATTAAATAGACATTTCCAGCTGTAAGCTGCTTGTGTTGAATGCATTAAGCACTTGAATTTTTTGAATGAACTAAGATAAAACTCATTTAGAAGTCTGGGTCAATTTCAGTCCTTAGCCAAATAAAGTCACAAGTTAATCATTCAATTATCACTGAAGAGTTGACTGTAAAAGATTATTAGTATCAGAGCTTTGTGGTTTTACAAGAAGCAGATCCGCAGAACAAACATACTGTTTTAAGTAAGATTTTAAGTCTGATCTATTTTGATAAAGAAGAAAATGTTAATAGAATCTAGTGGATTTCTGTAACCACTTGGGTCCTTATAGAAGTTTGACAAGTAAACCTCCTTTATTTGCTTAAAAGTGAGGCCTCACTGACAGATCTTTAAGTGCAACAAGTAGAGCTGTTGCTGGTAGGATATCCTAAGGATTAAGTTTTGTTTAGTGTTGTTTTCAGTGAGCTGAAAGATGGTGCAAAGTACACCTTTTGCCTTACTTTGCTGATTAATTGCGCATTTTTGAACAATAAAGGTTTATAAAAGGTGGGTAAACCTGAGTTTGAAGTGGAAACAAAGATTCAGATGTTACCATAAAAACTGTAATCCTTGAAGGTGCTATTAAAAAACAGGAATTATGTAAAATGGAGAAGTAATTTTGTCTTTCTGCATCAGATCTTGCAAGTTGATGTTAGCGCACTATGATATGAATTCATGTTAACCTCTCACAGAAATATAATTCCTCCAAAGTATAATTCATCTCTCAGATTGGAGTAAATATCCTTTAGTGGATTTTTTCTGCTCCTTCTTTATTCTTGTGCTGTTTGTTTAGCATTTAAATTTTCCTTTGACGTGATGCCATTTTGCCTTAGCACTTATCTGTGTGGATCGCCATGTAATAAACATTATTCTTTTCTTGGCTCTTGCATTATAATCTTTGCACATAGAAAAGAGAAATATAGAGATGTAGTTCTTCCTGGTGATGGATTCTTTTCAGGCAGTCTTCTGCTGTATGCCCAAATGGGAATTGTGCTACTTCTTGGATACTTAAATTCCCTCCTGAGCATGAAACTGTTAAAGTGAAATACTTTTGTATATTTCTGCTTCTCATCATTGATTTCCAACTCTCATATTTACTATAGGCAATGCATTTTCATCTCAGTTGTTGCTCAGTTGGGCAACAATGTAGTAAATGGTGGCTTTCTCTTGCCTGTTTCTTAGTGGCTCTGAATTCAGGCTGCTGGGTCTTTTCCTGTGGTTTTTAGATGGCATTGTGCAGGCAGCAGTTCGTCGGCAGTCTGAAAGCAGCGAGCCCCTGACTCCTGAACCTCCTGATGCCCCTCCTCAGAGGAGACGAAAGAAGAAGAAAGCACCTACTGGTATGTGAGATAGTAGTAGATGGGAAAGAGCAGTAAATAAAACTTGGGAACACAGAAATATTATTGGATAACGTGTATTTCGGTTTAAAACATTTTACGTGCTTCTTTACCTAAAACAGCTGAAAGTAACCTCTGGGTGAGCAGTAGCTTAGTTTCACTTTCTAGTTTCAGATTTCATAGGGTACAAACCTCCATGAAAATAATGGATGTGCAGTTTTGGAAATTATGTAATACTTTACATCATTCAAAGCTCAGATGATGACTTTTTTTGCCACTCTTTTTTTATAATAACTATTTATGTATTTAGCTGAATGTATTTCCATTTTTATGAAAGCTCTAAAATGTTCATGTTGGGTTGGGTTTTTTTCAATCTTCAGATTCTGAGACCTCTTTTACCCAGAAAAATGTGGCATCCCTATTTCAGAATGGAAATGGCATGGATGTCCCTGAAGCTGAAGAAACGGTGATCCGCAAACAGAGAAAAAGAACAAAGTGAGACAAAACTAGTATATCTCATAATCTCGAATAAGTGTGACAGTGAACGTGGCTGAGGAGTATTTTACATTATCATTTGATAAAAATGTAAAATCTTGAAGCCCACAGTACCATTCAGCCTGTGTACAGGTCTTTCCAGGGTTAAGATCTATCTTTTTTCACTTCTTCGTTCTGTGCATACCTGGATGCATCACAGCGCTAAATACATTTTCATGAGCCTAATAGTTCAGTCACAGGCATGAAAAAATTAGAATTTGGAACTGCTTTCTATCATTCTTACGATTTTACTTTTATGAAAGTTAGCATGGTTTTGTCCAATTGTTCTAATATGTTCTAATCATTAATCTCTTGATATGGAATTAGTCGTATGGTTTTAGTCAACTAACTCCATGGGAACTGTAGTCCTTAAAATTATAAACAGGGTAATATTATACAGCTCATAGCCTGATGGGTTCTTATCAGTCATGTTAGACATGTAAAATGTTCATAGGAGCCTTTGGATTTTGCATATTACCTTCTATTCTTTCTCTGTGCTACTGTGTGTTCTGTTCCGACAGGAAACCTCGGCCAGCTGAAGTGAGCTCCAATGAGCTGGAAGTGGAGGAGGAAGACATCATTGAGGATGAGCACAGGAAGAGCCCAGATCAGCAGCCTGTGTTTGCTGCTCCCACTGGAATTAGTCAGCCTGTTAGCAAAGTGTTCGTTGAAAAAAATCGTGAGTTCATCTTGTGATTTAAGTAATTTAAGAATATTCTTGCAGTTAGAGGAAGCATTATTGTATCTAAAATTCAAATACTGTAGTATTGGGAAGAATTTTTTAAAAGGTTTTCTGAAACAAAAATTATTTGAAAAAAAAGTACATGATAATTTTTCAACCATTGTTGCTGTGCTGGTATATTTGGTTGAATTTTTTAATTCCATGGTGAGGGTGAAAATGTTTCAGAGTACCCAGCTGAGTATTTGTGACTTAATACTGTCATGGTACCTTGAGAAGAAATTATTACTTACAAAAAGTCTTCCAAGTGCAAGTTTCTCACAGGTTGTTCGTGTTTTTCTGTTGTTTTATTTGAGTTGTTTTGGTCCTTGGGAACACTGAGTAGTTTCCCAAAGTGCTTTGCACATTGTTCACTCCATAGCCTGACCCACCAGGATGCATCACTCTGACCAGAGGCATCCTGTATCAGTGTAGACTGACAAAGGGCAGGAAGTGGGGAGAAGAAATTTTCTAATGGAAATTCTGACACTTTCAGCTTTTTAACATTAATAAGCATTAATGTAGAAATGATGGTGAAAGGAAACAGAGCTCTCTAAAACTGATTGCCTTATCCTTTCAGGGCGTTTTCAGGCAACTGACCGTGCAGAATTGATTAAAACCACTGAAAATATCAATGTACTTCTAGATGTGAAGGCTTCATGGACTACTAGAGATGTTGCCCTCTCAGTGCACCGAAGTTTCAGGTGAAAGATAAATGTTCTGATGTAAATAAACATAAATCAGGGGTTTTTTTGTTTTGTTTTGTTTTTTTCTTCATGAAAATTAGTGTCTTTCCTCTATAGTTGTGGTGTATTTTTATTTATTTTGGATTTTGCTAATAAATAGTGGTTCAGGATTCAACAGATATAAGGTTTATCAGTCCTGTAGCTTTTGGTATTTGTTGTCAAGATTATGTATTTCTAGTTTAGACATCACATGTGAAATACAGCTCATAAGAGGAATAACTAAAGAAAACTATACTGCAAAGATTCACACAAAATCTCAATAGCAAGAGATTGAGCTGATAACCAAAACATTAGTCAGTCACAGAAATGTGCTAGAAAATAAGACTGATACATCATATGTATCACCAGAATAAAAATAGCTGAATTCAGACAGTTCTCAAAGAATAGTCCTGGTTGATGGGAAAGAGGGAGGAGTGAAGTTGCACTGGGGAATAAGCTTGCACATAATAGCAAAACCATTTTTTTTTAATATGTGGTTGTGTTGTGATAGAGAATGGGAAGATAAGTGCCATTGTCTTATGTGGTGTATTTTAGCTGGAAGCCTGTGCATCCTGCTCAGGCTTTTCCTTAGCAATGAATATAATGAAAATATTACCTTGGGGACTACTTAGAACACTGTGTAAGTGTAAGGGGCAGTGGTCTTGGGAAAGTACAGGCAGCCACAAGTGAAAGTATTTAATACCTGTGGCTGTAATGAAGGGAAGGCAAAACATCTTTGTTTTCTTTAAGTGCTCAGATTCTGGTGCAGTCTGGTGTGATGGGAGGAAACAGAACTCTTGCTTAGAATTTTTTAAACTAGATCAGAAAAAGCACTCAGAAACAATCTCTGAAAGGCCTTAAAAAGCAGGGTTGAACAGGTGGATTCATAGGTCTTTTCTATCTGCAGCTAATCCAAGATCTTAAAATTGGTCTAATGTTCTTTCCTCCATTCAGGGT
This sequence comes from Sitta carolinensis, assembly GCA_032173965.1. Taxonomy (NCBI): domain Eukaryota; kingdom Metazoa; phylum Chordata; class Aves; order Passeriformes; family Sittidae; genus Sitta; species Sitta carolinensis. The sequence goes on from CM063288.1 coordinate 27,001,861, forward strand.
GTTGGGCCTCTTCGCCCATGGCTTTCTTGCAGGTTACGCTGTATGGAACATCGTGGTTATCTACATTTTGGCAGGAAATGAGCTTTCCATGATTTCTAACCTGCTTGAGCAGTATAAGACAATAGCATACCCAGCTCAAAGTTTGTTCTATTTTTTGCTGTCTATCAGTACAGTCTCAGCCTTTGACAGGTAAAACATATTTGTATTTGTAAGGGGTGTGTGTGTGTGTGTGTGTGTGTGTGTGTGTGTATATATATATATATATTATTATATATGTAATGCTCCTTTCTCCTTTCTCTGGCACATTTTAATTTGCTGTTGATGATTTAATTGATATACTTAAAGAATGGTTTTTCATACCGCTGACTAAACACAGAGGGGGAGTGCTTTTGCATCCAGACCTTTGGTACTCATTTCTGTGGGGTGCTCACACTGTGCTACAATGTTCTGCTGCTGTTTGTGGGATCAGGAGGTGAAACAAATATAAGAGCTGACCTGTTTTTTTGAGGTGGGACTGTGAAGAGGGGTGGAAAAGAACAAATGTCTCTATCAGGTTCACTTTTTATATGAATCCATTGCCTAGTCAGGTTTGAAACATACGTGAGTGAATAGTTTTCCTGGCTTAGCTAGGGCTTCTGCATTATGCATTAAGAGTGGGAATAGAAAGGAAGAAGCTCAAAATAGATCATTAACTAGACTAGGTTCGTGGATGTTACAAATGTTTCTTTTAGTTACAGGTAGGATAAGCCAGGGAAGGAGTTGGTACTATGAAAAAAATTGTGACTTTTATCCCTCCAAGGATGGCAGGGAGGAGTCCCAAGTTACTCACATTTGCCCCTGTAAGCAGTGTAAGCAGTTACATTAACGTGGACACTGAACTGAATGGCAAGCAAGCGTTAGAGGGGAGTGATGTCCCCAGGTTCTCCCTGTTTCAGGAAGGCCTGCAGTGTAAAACCATGGAACATCCTCCTTTGGTTTGGAATTGGCATAGTGGGATATAGTTGTACATTAAGGCACTGTTACAGAGGCAGAAAAAATGCCTTGCAAAAAGCAAAGGAATAGAATACTGTTAGAGGAACAATATCCTTGTCTTACTAGGCTGTGTTAATGACTCTTGATTTTGTTTTCAGGATTGATCTGGCAAAAGCATCAATTGCACTGAGGGGCATTCTTACCCTAGACCCAGCAGCACTAGCTTCTTTCTGTAAGTATTTTGAAATGGATAGGAAGCTGTCCAGAAAATATGGTAAATGGAAAACTCCTCCATACTCTTTTTACTGAAATCTTCCTTACAGGTTATTTTCTGCTTTAAAATAAATTACTTGTTCAGTAGTTGGTAATAGCAAAGGCCATAAACACTTTGTTCCATGTTTTTAAAAGCATTTGCAATAGCAGCATTAGTGGGGTTGTTAGTGAAATAGTTCTTTTCTATTTCTGACTATAGAACACAAACCTAACAGAAAAAAGAGAATCACAAGATGCAAGCTTTGATGTAGCTCATGAATTGCAAAAGTGCAGAAACCAGATTTTGATTGGTCAGGGGAATGTTAAAGAAAAGAGAATGAATTAAAGCAGACTATGATTGAAGGCCATGCAGTGAAAGGAAAGAAATTGTAGTGATTAGTACCATGTCATGATGAGACAGCATTTTGGGATTTATATCTGACACTGCTAATTCCATTTCTTCCAGTGTACTTTGCTGCTCTTATCTTATCCTTAAGCCAGCAGATGACATGTGACAGAATCAACCTCTACACACCACCTACAGAAAATGGCAGTATCTGGTAGGAAACAAGGAATCACTTATGTAAATTACAACATAAATCACTTAGGGACCCTCATCAAAGTGGCAGATTGAAGAGGTTGTACAAGATATGTAAGAAAGTATTGGTGAAGGATTTAACCTGCCTTTGAGCTTGTCCTGAGTATTTGATATTTTCACTGAAAAATAAAAACTCAAGGATGATGTTGGTTGCAAATCCATTATACCTCAAACAAGTGTTGGAATGATGCTGGAAATGTGATCTGGCAGGAACCTTAAGAATCTCTTTTGCTTGTGGGTGGGACCCTACATTTTGGGTTCAAGGGCAAGACATCCTGTAGGTGGTCAGCACTTTTTTGAAGGAGTCTGCCACAGGATGCATGGCCTTAGCAGATAGAGCTGGCATTTAAATATAAACCATTGTTTCATGTTAAGTGATCCCATCCCAAACTGTTACTTTCTGAAGTACTTATTAATTGACTCAAGTTCTGGTAGCACAAATTTTTAAAGTAAACCAGGAGAAGTAGAACAAAAGCATGTATATGAGAATTTGCTGGTTTTTGCAGGGGGTGGAGGTTCAGGGTTTCTGTGGGCTTTGGTAATTGTTCTCTTTACCAGGTCTTTTCAGTGCAAGACCATCATGATGGTACAAGCAGCATTCTTTTCACTTCTGGCTTAGCAAACTTGTTTTGATGTTACTCTGTTGCAATTATTATTGTAACTTCTGTGCACCAAGGATGACTGATGATTTAATGTCTTTCCCAGGACTGCAGGCACAGAGGCAGAAATTGTTCATTCGTGGGTTGTGGTCAATCTTGTAGTGTCTGTTCTAGTTGGGACAAGTTGGATCTTCTTGAGTTCCCGACCAGAGCTAGACCACAGTGAAGGTAGGAAACCTTAATAGGCAAAATGTTGTCTGTTCAAGTTGTTGGGGTTTTTTTAATCTATTGTGCTCTGCGTTTGGTGTTCAAGACTAATCCTGAGGAATTTTGTGACTGAGGAAAAACAAGTATCTCCTAGCAGCCCTGCATAGCAAATACTTCTTAGGATGCTGGTGTCTGTGTTTGGTATTATAAACATTAATTTAAAAAGAAAAGCTTTATTTGTCCTGTCTGAAGCAACAGACATTTAATGAGTTAAAAAAACGCAGACAACTAAGTGGCAGCCTTTACAGTCCTCAATGGTAAAATTTATAATAGATGCTTAAATCATACTTATAACCCATAACTAATAAAGACTTACTCAAGGAATCCAGTGGCAGAATTTTACTCGGGTATTGATTACATTTTTTGATACTCACCTGAGCCTACTAAGATTGGAAAACCACTTTGGAAATTTCTAGAGAGAAATTCATTATTTCAAATAGCAAAGAAAGTTTAGTCTGCTAAGGATGGGGTACGCTAACTTTAAATACTGTGAGACACAGAGCAAAGACTTCTAAAAGTGAAAAGTCTCTAAACAAAAGCCTTCCTTCCTGAAAGGAAAACTCTCAAAACTTTAACAATCCCTCAGTCTAATTCAGAGTTGTGTTTCAGAATCCATGTTGAGTACATGATGGTACTGCACATGGTCAGCTGCTAACATTGTCACCAATTCTGTCAATTTTGGGAGCAGTAATAGTTTTCTAAAAACATGGGTGGCCCTTGCCATCTCTGAGTTGTTTATATGATTGGGATGAAAAGCAGGAGGCTTGGGGGAATGCCAGGGTACTTTTCAGGAATAATGGAATTGTAGTCAGGTGAAAGTTTTCAAAGAAAACATAATTCTTTCCTTTGTCTTTTAGAATTGATGTTTCATTCTGAAATTGAGGAATTTCCTCATGGAGATGTCATACCCAGAGTCCAGCCATAAGTGTGGCACAAGAATCTACATATATTGTAGCTGTGACTGATGGCTCAACATGTTGTGTATTATAGCTATGTATTATAATTTTCATAAAGAAAAAATGTATTTTTATATTGTATATATTTAATCTGATCTTTTATGTAGTTACAGTTTCCAAATGTGATTGAAAACTTTTATACTTTTGCTTTTTTTTAACAAAGTAGATTATCCCTACTGCATAAAGTCAAGGTGATTTTACAAATACTGTTACCTACATAGCCAGAGACACTAGAGGGATGCAGATCAAGTGTTCAGTGTTTTTTTGACTGCTGTACAGTCAACAGCCTGCTTTTGTTACTAGTGCAAACAGCAGTTAACTTATCTGATTTGGTTAAACATTTTCTAGAGATTAAAAATAAATCTTACATCAAAAGTGGTCTAAGGAAAATTTACAATAAAACAGTTAGGGAACATAAACCCCACCAAGTAGTAGACTTAAAATAATCTACATTTATTTATCATAAAATATTTTTCTAGACTAAAGGATTAAATTGACATGGATTTTGTTTAATAATCCATAAAAGAGGTCACTTTTTTATCTTCATTTAGTTCTCGTGACAAAAATCTTGATGATAACAAGTTCTTGCAGGCTGATGTAGATACAAGACAAAGAAGTTTTAATGTTGCAACAGTCTGGCCAGTTAAATACATCTCATCAAACAGGGTGTTTTTGTGTTGCCACCAGGATGTATCCATGTCCTGTAATTTCTCAACAGTCAGGACACCTAACTATTCCAAAGTTATTCACAAAAGATACTGTTCTGATAGTTTCTCCTTATCCAGTATGGCAAGAGCAATAATTTTTTTTTTTTGCTGCTCTTTCTAAACAAACTTGGATTTCACAGATGTTAAAAATGTTCCTATTCTACCTATTTTGATGCAGATTGTTTTCCGCCAAATTGCTGTTTTTTGTTAGGATAGAGTGGGAACTTCTTCCCAAAATTACAAGAAAATGCTTATTAAATCAGCCCAAAAAGTCTGCAGCAACCCACCTTCTATGCATGGCATAGAGTAATTGTGGCAGGTGATGGGTTTTGCTGACGAGAACCAACATTCCTTTTCCTCTATATTAAAGTGGCAAAATGAAAGCATTGCAGACATGACTAAATACAGATACATTGCAGGACAAAACAATCTCCTTAGTAGACAGACACAGTCTAGTTTGAAAACCATTTATCAAGAAGATACCACCTAAAGCCCCAAACTTTGTTTGTATGTGTTACTTAACATATATTGATTTTGCCTTGATTGATTTTGTACATGTGTCTATGGGTGGTTGTAAAAGAGGTGCACTTGTCAAATTACTGAACTCTATTTTTAGTAGTGAAGAGTAGATAAGACTTGAAAGGACATGTCAGAGCTTTCAGTGCTTTCTGTGCTAACTTTGTGAAACTGAGTTGTTTCAAAACAAACATGGGAATGTGAATAACTAGGGCTGTTGCTGCCCTATTGAGGACTTGTGTTCTCTGATGTCCATTCAGCAAATTTAAGTTATTGAAAAATTCAGTGTTCATGACATCTTTGAAATACTGTGGCAATCTTGGCAGGGAGGAAAAAGACATGTACAAGAGTTAAAACATGTTACACAGCTGTTGCCTGCATTCTGAGGCATTTAGTGTGCTGTGGGAAGGAGCCCTTAACCTCTTTTGTAAATTGTCGTGGCTCTTGTGTCTGTATTTTTGTAAAACTAGAGGTAAATTATGGTTGGCACTGCATTGTACATTAAAATGGAGAGATTCAGGGTGCTGGTTTCCCTTCCATTGTGCCCTGGATGTTCTTGCCATGATTGGGCTGTAGGAGATGAGGGATGGGACAGGGAGTATTCCCATGTAGTTTGACACATACACTTTCTCCTCACGTTGTGTGTTCACTTGCAGAGTCACTGACCTCCTGAAGATGAGATTATTCATGGCATGGCAGCGTGACTTTTCTTTCATCTTGGTATGGTCAGAAGTATAATTTTGCCAATAAAACATGGAGCCCAGCAGAAAAACTTGGATAACATCATTGCTTGATTTCTGACATTAACACTAGGAATTGGCCTTCCAACTATCCCTTAGATAAAGTGATGCTAGCCAAGAGCCAGATTCATTCTTATTGTGAAATACAATAGTTTTCAAATGGTTGAGCAGGGATTGAATAGTGAACTTAATGTGACCAGTATTTCAAGCCAGGCTTGCCTTTCCAGTGCATATTGTTAGGAGGGTCTGAGTATATCCATATTTAAATTAATGAGTTTTGAAATTGCCATATAAAAAGCACAGTGAACAGTTTGATGGCTAATTATCTATTTTACAAAATAGTTTCAATTCCATTAAGCCTCAAACTGGAATATGAGTTGAAGTGAGGTTTTTGTTAGTTTCCTGGAAAGTCTTATAAAGAGTTTACAAAATAGATATTTAATTCTAGAACATGCAACATTTGTAGAAGCCTTAACTGAAATGCCTTTGTGCATTTCCATATCATTGTTTTTAATGCATTTGTGTTAATGAAAAAAAGTTTTCAGATATGTTGGTGCCAAGTTCTTGTTTTTACATATACAAAACAATTAAACAATTGCTGTAAACTAGTTAGAAATGCTGGTACTACTTTGTCTTATTTCCAGTTGTTTACTCTGTTTAAAATAAATCATTCTGTCTGATGATTTGGGATGGGAGGCTGAGGGGCTGTCTGGGGCTGCTCCAGACTTGGGTGGACAAAGCCCCATGCAGCCTGGTCAGAAGCTGGACTCCAATGCTAAACTGTTTTAATTACTTAAATTGTTCTAGTAATTTAATACTTGGTTAACTTCGACTTGGTTTAAACGTTACTCTCTCAAGGCAGTTTTCTCAACATGAAGGCAAGTGACATTAATTTGCAGAGTGTCTTTTTAAAGTAGTTTTGGTATTGCTGAGGTAAACTTAAGGAGAATTATGATTAGGTGAGAATTACTCGCTTGCATATTTCCAGCAGAATTATTTTAATTGACTGAAGACTTTGGGAGATCATAGAAAACCGTCAGGTAAATACTAAGCCTTACCTCTCTTCTTTTTTCCTCATAGCGGTGTGGAAAGTGCTATTGCGTTCCTAAGGGCGGCTGTGCTTAAAACTGCTGTGTAAGTCACACTTGCAGAAAGGCTGTTTTCCCAGGGTGTTAATTTTGTACTGTGCCCCCAGGGCTGCTCGCTCCTTCACGGAGGGCAGGGAGGGCTCCCAGCCTCCTGAAACGGGTTGCTGCTTCTGCGGACAGGTGCTTTAGGGGATATTTTATCCTGCCGTGTGCCGCCCTCCCGACCCGGGTGCGTTGATTTGCCGAGCAGCTTGTCCGCCGAGGTCACCCCGGCCATCCCTCTCCCTTTAGCCCTGTTCCCCCGGCCATCCCTCTCCCCTGAGCCCTGTCCCCCCGGCCATCCCTTTCCCCCTCAGCCCTGTCCCCCCGGCCATCCCTCTCCCCCCTGCCATCCTCTCCCTCAGCCCTGTCCCCCCGGCCATCCCTCTCCCCTCAGCCCTGTCCCCCCGGCCATCCCTCTCCCCCTCAGCCCTGTCCCCCGGCCATCCCTCTCCCCCGGCCATCTCTCCTCAGCCCTGTCCCCTCTCGCCATCCCTCTCCCTCAGCCCTGTCCCCCCCGGCCATCCCTCTCCCCTCAGCCCTGTCCCCCCCGGCCATCCCTCTCCCCCAGCCCTGTCCCCCCGGCCACCCTCCTAGCCGTCCCCCGGCCATCCCTCCCCCTCAGCCCTGTCCCCCCGGCCATCCCTCTCCCCTCAGCCCTGTCCCCCCGGCCATCCCTCTCCCTCAGCCCTGTCCCCCCCGGCCATCCCTTTCCCCTCAGCCCTGTCTCCCCGGCCATCCCTTTCCCCTCAGCCCTGTCCCCCCGGCCATCCCTCCCCTCAGCCCTGTCCCCGGCCATCCGTTTTCCCTCAGCCGGTTTTCCCGCCCTGCCCTCGCGCCTCGCGGGCAGCGGTAACGCCGCCAGGGGCGCTGGCGGGGCCGCCATGTCGGCCTGAGCGGAACGGCCGCGCTGCTTAGGGCAATGCGATCTAAATGGGAAACCCAGTGAAAAAGGAAAAATTTCCAAGCGCTCCTACTCACGAACCAAGCTGTTCGTTTTAATAATCCTGTATTTGAAATTTATGTAACCTCTTCTTCGAACTGTAAAAGTTGTAGAGCCCTCCCTAGCTGAGAATTCCCAGTCCAGTTTCCCTGCAGTGTATTCAGTAAAATAGCTGTGAGAGCATGGCTATTCACATGGACACAGGCAGGCCTCAAACAATGATACCGAGATAAAAAGCAAGATCTTCTCGTGGATAAACATCCCCACCCACTGCCAGATGTAATAGTTAATCCCCACAGTGAAAACAAACATTAATGTTCCTTGGAGGGGGGTGGAATTCCATGGCACTTGTTGCAAGAGAAGCTTGAAAATACTAGCAGTTAAGCTGCCTGAAATTTTCTGCAGGTTTTAATAGCAGTAATATTTATTGGAGGTCTGTAATTAAAATATGTAGAACTTCATGTGTGTTCTCACTTACCTGACTTGGTTTTTACATGTACTGTTAGTCAAAAGTTACTTGTAGATGATAATGTATTTCACTTGCAAACAGTCCAAATCTGTAATGGTTAAGAATTAAGACTAGGGGGTTCACATGAAAATAGTATCTTCTCCAAGAGTACAGAATTAAATTATTAATATTTTTAATCAGAATAATTTTATAGTTTTGACAACTATTTCCTTACCTAATGATTGACATAAATATGAATTTTTTTCCTGCAGTAACAAGAAGCTGTTACTATGGCTGGACTATATGAAAACAGAAGTCCAAGAATTACAGATATAAATGGAGGCAGATAGGATAACTTTATTGACAGGTCTTTAATCTCAAGTTTCACATGTTAAGTGTAGAACTATAGAGCTCTCTTAACAGCACAATGAGTAGAAACAACTTTTTTGTTGATACTTTTATGTGGTCATTTAGAATTTTATGTGTCTCTCAGGCTTGTATTTCAGTCATTTGGTCTTCAAGGCCTTGTAGCAAAGCTGCTGGCAATGCAGCAGTATTCTCAAAGTTGGCTACAGGCCTGCTCAGCTATGAAGACTTGAAGATTTATGTGGAACGCTATGCTGAAAATTTAAAATATAACCATTCAATATCTGTTTATACTTTTTTACCACCATCATGCTTCCATCAGTAAAGTACTAGTGGCTTTGGGACACGACTTTAGCTACAACATGATGAGAATATCCAGGTTTTTAAAAGAAAAAAACTGCTTTAGTTCAGTATGAGTTGCTTGGTACAGTATGAGAGGTGAGAATTTACTGAATTGTAGGGAGAAGACAGATTTTCTTCTGACTTAGAACAGGTAAATTCACTAGGAATCTAGGGCAGGTATTAGGTTCTTAGTATGACTGAATTGATCCATGGGAATTTAACTGTGCACTGCAGAAGAGGCTTGTTTGCCAGCAGCAATGCCAGCGAAGCTTAATGCATGTTGCATTTTCTTATAAGAAAATGGTATTAGGTTCTGGTAAATTCTGGTGGAGAACAGGAGTACAGTATAAATAAAAATATGTACAGTAACTTTAGATTATTTAATATGACTCTTCAAAATTAACCCGTACCTGCTAGAACTTGAGACTTACTTTGCATAGTGAGACATCCTCAGACTAACTGCTAAAATGACACAACAGTAAACAGAGGTGCAAAAGCCCAGATTTGTACTAAGAATGTAAACAGATGCAAGAGCAGGAGTCCCACTTCCAAGCAGCTTAACTTCTTTGGGAAACACGCAGTATTAAAACTGCAGGAAAAATGATGCATAGCTAACTTCTGGCAAAGATGCCAGTATGTCAAGTGAGAAAAATGTCTTTTGAGAGAGAAACATTTATTTACATAAGCAACTAATCTGTGCAGTTTCACATTTCAACTTGGAAGTGGAAGATTTCTCCTTATTAAAATAATTTGTGTCATAATGAAAAGATAAATAGATGTTTAGGTGAGATCACAGACAAAGCCCAGGCCTGAATTCAGAAAGACATGTGGACTGCAACACTATGAGCTGATAATACAGTACAGAGTAAAATTACAGCAGGGACTCTCTTGTTAAGAAAGACTTTCAAAAAGAGAGGTGAGCACTCAGCCATTCTGTATACAGTTTTCCTAACAGTCAGGCATTTTGTGATGGCAAGAGAAAGTTAATGAATTATAGCCACTTTATGGCATTTCAAGTATACTTGGTCTAACTGTATTTTAACCATACAAAAGCAGCAAATACAAATCACATTTTCCTTCTTTGAAACACTGGAGAGGTATCATTGGTATTTATTTAGAATTCCCAGTCTGTATCATCTTGATTTGTAGCAATACGTCCAAGTTCAGTCCCAACTGCTTTTGAGGGCAGTGCCAAGAACTCTGATCTGTTATTTTGAATAGGAGATGGTAATAGGGACAGTAGTGAATTCTGTGTTTGTTCCTTTATCTAGAAAGAAAAAAAGTTAAAATAAAGCTGCACATAAAAGTCTCCATAACTTTGCAACTGACTTCATTAAAAGCATGTGAAATCAGAGCCATGTTCCTGCATGTTACAATACTGAAAGTAAAAGGATGAGAGGGTTTTTTTTTCACCATTCTATTAGTCTTTCAAGCCTAATAAAATCAGCTGTGCAGTTCTGCATTAAATTAAGACTATTAACCATTCTTACCTAGCAAAGCTGCCTTTAGTTAAGTTAAATCAACTTCATCAATGGGGAAATTGATTAATCTTATGCTTCCTATATGCTATTGATACCATTTTGTTAAAAAAGAAATCTGAAGCAGGTATGGTCTTACAGGATGCTTTTTGGCTCCAGGTAACTTCATTATTTTTGTGAAAAAGCTCTTTTTGTGGCTTATTTAGGTTATAGCTGTGTCACTTAACAAAATATAGTAAACTCACCTGTTTGAAGAACGTATGCGAAAGCAAACTGCTTGCAGATGGCCTGAATCATAAAATGAACAATATAATTATATTTTGGAAAGTAAAATACTGCATTTGGGTAATGGACCAGATTGACAAATAAATTTAAGCCCTGTGGTTTTTCCTCCATAGGACAAATGTGAAAAATGAGAAAAACAGCACACAATTCTTATGTTCTATGCCTCAATTTGTACTGAAAGCCCTACTGAAGAAATCTATTTTTAGAGGCCTTTTCCATGTTTCTGTTTAACAACGAATTTAATGCCTCATTCAAAAGAGACATAGAACTGAAAACATGTATTTCAGATTTCTGTTTTTTTTTTCTCGGGCAAAGTACATGTTTGTAATTTAATTTTACTTCTTGCAACGCACAGTCATATTACAAGAAATTCAGGGGCCAAATGACTTTAAAAGTTTGATTCTTTTATCAGACAAAATAATCCTTAAAATACAAATACAAGTGTATTGTTTTACTTAGTACATCTGCTCTGAAATTCTGATTCTAACAGCATTCAACTGATTACTGTATCCTAAACCACGGGCTATGCTTGGTCTTAGATTGAAGTGACAAAAAACTTAGTTTTCACCAGAATGTTACCTTTTCTCAGGGTCCTGCTGCAAGCAAAGTTCTACCAAGTTGTGGAAAGCAGGTGAAAATGTTTTGGAACAGGGCACTTGAAGTCTTTCACTGGTCATTGTGCGTGTCATGCTCTCACCAATTCCAGAATCAACACCTGATCGGGAATTCTTCATCCTAGATTCCCCCCGTGGGAAGGTATTTATATCCCAAGGACAGTAGGTGGGACCTTTCAGCTTTTGCAGCAGCATCTAGTAGGAAGGAAAAGCAGTATGAGAGATCAACAGCTATCAGACCTATTCAGGGTCAGCTGTGAAACTCCAGGGATACAAGAATTATTTGTTCTAGAAAGAGGCATGCATATTTGAAGTAACAAAAAGCAGCCGTTATTTCAGCAGTAATAGCAGTAGCTTCTGTGAGTAAAACAAAACAAACAAACAAAAAAAAAGCTCAGCATGTTTTTAACTAGAGATAAAGTTTAGCATTGTACCTGAGTGCGAGGCATATCTTGAAATGGAACATGTCCATTGGCTAATTCACATGCTGTAATTCCCACACTGTAAATATCAGACTTCATGTTATAGCCAGACAAATCCTGTGAGAGAAGGAAAACACTACTGATCACTGAGGCCATGGAGCAGTGCCAAAAAGAATACAAGTGCCTGCTTCAAAACAAGATTCTAATACCACATAACCTACACATTATTGAAGCAATTAACTTGTGAAACCTCAGACTTTTTTCAGAAATCTGATGGCTGTACTGAACACAAGTTTCAGGATTTTCAGTAGTTTCCAGGATGTTTGGGTAAAGAGATTTAGTACATCATCACCTTACCAACAGCTTTAGAACTGGTTATCTCTAGAAGAATTAAAAATTCAGTATGTACATGTCTTTTTAAAAGTTGCTGTTCAACATCCTTCATTGCAATTCTACAAGCACACTTAAGTTGGAAATTGAGTACTGCCACAAACTTTGAATAGGAAAAATAATGTGTAATTTATACTAACCTGTCTCAGAAGTTCAGGACTCAGCCAAGGAAGCACAGATGTACTAAACTGGGGGAAATCATAAACAACCTTTGACTTCTGTCCATTGCTAACTAAACTGCAGAGGTTGTTTAGGCCAGAGAGAGAAACCAGCCCATCTTCTGAAATCAGAATGTGGCTAGCTTTAATATTCCTGTAACATAAAGTGGTAAATTTTAGTTATAAGAATTACTCAAAGCACTACTAGAACAGAAAGGCTTTCATATTTCATTGACTTAGAGTGAGATGCTAGCATGGCATTCATATCTCTATTAAGAGAGACTATCAGGAACAAAGTGCCAGAAATTGGAGAAGGGCCCTTCTTCCCTGCAAGGGGTATAAACTAAGGCAGCCCTTTCTATAACTCTGGTTTTCTTTTACTTCAAAGATTCAAAGCCAGGTGGATGTATAAGCGCTGTAACAACTGGTTTGAAGAAATGTATAAATACATTTCCTGTTAAAATTTTACAAACTTGGTTCTGCTGTATTATTAAAAAAAATTGTTACTTGTGCACTGTCTGATATAAGAAGGTATACAGGAAAAGGAAGGAAACAATACTTAAGGTAAGATGCTGGTTCTGGTTCTTACCTATTCACATTCTCTTACCTGTGAATATATCCATTCTGGTGCATGTAATTTAATCCTCTGATTGCACCAAACAGAATGTTCCCTATCAAAGCTTCACTCATTCCTTCAGGATAGTAAGTCTTCAGCAGGTGTCTAGCTGAACCTGGAAGTGAAAAAAACCTAGCTAGGCCTAACAAGTCTTGTTAAATTACTTGTCGATGCCTCCCTCGCTGTATACACCCATCAAGAGCAGCATTCCCAACTTTATATTGACTCTGGTGTATTATTACATGGAGGTAACTGATGCCCCATGTCATGCTTCTGTTAACTGGAAGTCTGTGCCCAAACTGTATTCAATGTAAACAGGTCTTCTGTTAGCAGAAGTTATATAAAGTCAAATACATCTCCCAGTTACCATTCCTCACATGATGGGTGCTAGGCTAAGTGGAATTTAATGCAGTTCAAATACCAGTTTTCACTGGGAAGAAAATCTTCTCTAAACAAATAGTTTGGGAGAGTTTGTTTTTTCTACAAGACAGGAGATGATTAAAGAGAAACCTTTCATGGACCATGTGGTCCAACTTGTATCAGCCCTTCTCCCTATTCCAAAATTGCAGTTAACAGTTCTTACCATAGGCCATGAATGGGGAGATGACCCAAAGCCAGCTTCCAGCTGTAAACACTGTCCAAAATGTCATTATGTTGGGATGCTGGAAAAAGTGCGATAAAACCACCTCATTCTATGGAATTAAATGAAAGTGGATGTGTTACCCACAGAACAGCAGTCCTACCAAGAGCATTAACTACATCAGTAATCAGTAAAGAGAACTGTTTCTTTGCATTTGTACAAGATTGCAGGTGATGTGCATAGCCTGCAACAGAAATGTAAATAGCTTGCCCATAATTGCATTTGTCTGAAGTAAATCTAGATTGTTCACAGTCCAAATTTTAGGTGTTAAAAAAGAGTACAGAACATGTTTCAAATAAGCTGTACAATTACAAAAGTATTTCTAAAACAATTGTCAGCTGACTTCTTCTGAAAGCAACTCTCAGATTTACACATGCATTGTGTTTATTATGGTCTACTCCTTTGGAGGGAAAAACCTGACTAATCACCCAGTGCAAACAAAGGCTACCTTTGTTCAGTAATCTCATATGTATTCCTCACTATCTTCATTGGGCTTTGTGCAGAAATGCTGTTTCTTTACCTGTAAGGCTTTCAAGTGCTCTTCAGAGCAATTTTCAAGGTCTGTGATCCTTACAGCAACTTGCCTGTCTGTAGGTGTATGCCGTGCAAGGTAGACTGAAGTTAAATTGTTGAACCTTCTTCCTGAAACCAGAAACAGCTACCTTAACATTGGAAAGCATAATAATCCATCACATGGTTTCCTTCTTATTTAGAGACCGATTTCCAGTTTTAAAATTGCAATTGATAGCAATGTGTCCTTTTCTTTCAGAATGCCAAGACCTTAAGTAATTGCAGCAAAATATATGCAGCAAATTAGTTGAGTATGTCTCTGCTATTTTGAGAACAACTAAAAGTGCTTGAACATATGTCAGCATCAATTATACATCTAAATGAACAACACTTAGTATGCATATTCACGTAAACATAGGCATGCATGGTAGGATCTAAGGCAGCCATCCTTAGACCAATCAACTTGGGTAGCCAAGTTACAAGACATAATGTTAACTTAAGGCTGAATTTATTGTCACGTACCACGTATTTTGAAAACTGATATGTACATGCACAAACATCAAGAGACAATTTCAGGTAATTGTTGATTTGTCTTAGATCTTGAAATAAGAGATTACTAAAATATGAGCAATGCTTTGCAACTTTTTGCAACTAAGGAGACACAAGAATAGTCCTTTATTTTCCAAACTTAATATTTACTGCAGTTAGCAAAAAACTATTGATATTGATAGGCAGAAGAAATATTTTAAGGTCCATTTATGTTACCTATTTCCAGCTGGAGTTCATAATGAGAGACATTAGAAGAGCAAAATACCATTTCATTCTTTCCTGTAGATGGGGAATCCAGGCTAGATCAGAATCAGCCTAACAGAGAAAAGAAATGGTTCTCAAAATGACTATGTAATTTTTAATTGTTTATATTTTTTAAATTAATGCAAAAATATCATTAATGCTGAACTCCAGTACTCAAATAAGAAAATTCAAGCTGGTACTTCTAACATTACTAAGACTTAGTTTTATGAGTTACAAGTTTTGTGTGTGTGTGTTTTCAAACTGGCACAAGATTAGCACTTAGGTATCTATAGTCTTCTACCAAAGTTGAACCCCAAAGCACTCTGTTTATTTTTGTTGTCAACATTTGTACAAGTACTCCCTAATTAGGCTATTTTTAACATGCACCAGATTTATATTTAACCTTGGGAGTTAAAGTTTCTATTCTTACCAGGCATTCATGGATGCTGCTCTGAGATAGCTCTTCTGGTCTGATTGATTCAACTGGTGTACGCAGAATACAGGAGCAGTCCTTGAGAACAGAAACAAGTGAAGGGTGGTGAAGTTTATTAAATATAGCAGTGCAAAAATGTAAAAAAGTAGGCCTTATAGGAAGCAGTTCAGAAAGTCTTCTGCTACAAGTCAGTCAGTCAGGGGTTAAGAAACAGCATGAAGCACATACATGGCAGACCTAGATGAAGAGACACTAAAGTCTCCTTCATCAAAAGCGGACATAATGAAGTTCAAACATCTCAGCACTGTAGAAATCCCCACAAGCAAGACATTTCAAAAGGGCTTTTCAAATATTAAGGTATAGCTCAGTAACAAGGTACAATGGCCAAAGTTTTTAAAGACAAACTTACCAAACAGGACATGGAACTGCTTTAGATCAGGGGAAAAGTCATACACACCCATTTATCCTAGAAAAAAAAATAAAGTAGCAAAGTAAGATGATACATAAACCTGTGAAAAATTTAAATCTCCTTAATCAGAACTGCGAGACATGCCTGTCAGCTATCACAGACAAAACTCCAGAACTCCAGCTCAGGGAAAGTCTGCTTCTATTTAAGTAGCATATCAATTTCAAACTCCACACGGAGGACTACACATCAACTCAGGTGTTCCTCTTTAATTTATGGGTTTAGAAATGTTATTGCCAGTTCTGAATAAACAATTTAATTTCAGTTAACTGCACAAGTGCAAAAAATAAAAAAAAGAATGGACTCATTAATCCTTGGCAGTTTGTAGGAAAAGAAATCATTGTCTGTTGTTTTAGAGGAGCACAGCTGTGCTAGGCAGATTTTGGCTTGGCTGTGTGCAGCTGAACTAGCTCACAAAAGAAAGAAAGGCAGAAGCAACTGCACTTTACATTTCACAAGTGAGGAGGAAGTAGTATTGTAAGGGATTTCAGTTAAAAAAAAAACCCCAAAAAACAGAAACAATTCCCTCATATCAGAGTAGCCTCTCTGAAAGTCCTCTAGCAGACTTAATGGCTGATGCTTTGAAAGCTTAGGCAGTGAGAGAGATGTCTCGTAAGCATATCAAAGCTTCTCTAAGTACAGAATAGGACCGTTTTACCTTAGCTGTAAGCAAGTCTTCAACAGCAGAATCATTAAGGTTAGAAAAGACCTCAAAGATCACAGACTCCAATCATTAACCTAACACTGCCAGGCCCATCATTAAACCATGTCCCTAAGCACCACATGTACATGTTTTTTGAGCTCTACCAGGGACGGAAACTCCACTTCTCTGGGCAGCCTGTTCCAATGCTTGACAACCCTTTCAGTGAAGAAAATGTCCCTAACATCCAATCTAAACCTCCCTTGATGTAACTCAAGGCCAGTTACTGTCATCCTATCTCTTGTTACGTGGGAGAAGAGGCCCACTCCCTACCTCCTTTCAGGTAATTGTAGAGTAAGAAGGTCCTCCTGAGCCTCCTCCTCTCCAGGCTAAACTCCTTCAGCCACTCCTTGTAATACTTGTGCTCCAGACCTTTTACCAGCTCTGTTTGCCCTTCTCTGATCACCCTCTGGTGCCTCAAATGTGTTTCTTCTTGTGTGGGGCTCAAAACTGAACACAGTACTTACGATGTGAACTGTCCTCACCAGTGAGTACAAAGGGACAATTACTTCTCAGGTCCTGCTGGCCACACTATTGCTGATATAAGCCAGGATGCCACTGACCTTGGCCATCTGGGCACACTGCTGGCTCATGTTCATCCAGCTGTCAAACAGCAACCCCAGGTCCTTTTCTGATAGGCAGCTTTCCAGCCACCATAAGGAACCCTACTTGGTGGCTGATAATAAGTCAGCTACAGAAGTAGTTCCATGTTAATATGCAATTTTGTAAGAAAGTTAGCTTATAAAAGCTGAAGTACTATACCAGAAACTGATAATTTTATTAAGGAACTAAGCCTGAGTATATCCTGCATTTAAATTATGTATGCTACTTAATCAAGGGAACACTCTTGATAGCTAACAAGCCCCCACTACTCCATTCACTGCCAAATATCCAAGCCATTCCAGTTACATTTTTACTCTGAAGATCTGCCATAATTCCTTATTAGAAATACCAAATGGAGACAAAAGTCGATCCCTACCAGGTACTGGGCACCTTCAGAGGATCAGCACTTGACTTAAACAACTTCACTGAGGAAGTTTGTAGCAGAGTAGAAAAAAAAAAAAAAAAAAATTCTTCAAGATACTGCCCAGCACTGTAAGGGCTACAGCATCCTTCTCCTACCTGGAAAGAAGATGCCTCATTCTGCTACACAAGACAATTTATTCTGCTGCTTGCAATATGAAACCACAAAAGCTAAGCTGGAAAATAAAGTCTTAACAACTATGATATACCAAAGTCAAATTATTGTAGACTTAGTTCAAAGATGTATAGCCAGCCAACAGAAACATCCATTATGCATATTTATTCAAATAACACTACAATTTTAAGATTTTTTTTTCTTATGTAGCTTGACATTGTTTTCATTCTTCAATACGCCTTTGGATCATGTCCCCACATTAACCTTTTCCCTCTCCCCACATTTTTCATTCTGTATCGCAGTCTTTTTTGTTTTGTTGGGGGTTTTTTGTTTAGTTTTGTTTTTTCTTTTGTGCTGTAGATAGTGACAGTGTTGCACAGGCAAAATGATACATTCACCCCACTCTGGCGAAAGCTTCAGCCAGCAAACAATGCAGGGCAGGAGAAAACACAGAAACCCGTGCCCGTGAGCTAGGGGAGTGTGAAGGCTCCGGAGCCGAAGCGCCGGCCCCGGGAACGCGCGATACTGGGTTCTGCTGACACCGAGCTGCAGCTCCTACTTCAGCGTTCGCAGTGACTGAGGCGGCCCGAGCGCAGCGATCCGTCCGTGACAAAGCACCGAAACGTGCGGAAGGACGCCCCGCAGGCTCCCCCGCAGTTCCTCGCTCGCTCGCTCCGTTAAGTTCGTACCTCGCCTTCCTCGCTGGGCCCCCGCCTCACTCTGGCCTCCCGCGGCGGCCGGACAGGGCTCCGCTCCCCGCAGCCGCCTCCCGACCGAGCTCGGTGTGCGCCGCTCCCTCTCCTCACCCCCCCGGCTTCCTCCGCAGTGGGGCAGAGGGCGCGGCCAGCGCGGAGCTTCGGCGCAGCCGAGGAGCCTTCCAGGGCGGCAGCTCCCGTTCCCGCCCGCCGCCGCCACAGTCAGGGTCGGGGGCCGGCGCCGCCGCCGCGCGGCTCGCCAAAACCCCGCCCCGCTCCCGCGCGGCCCGGCGCATTGTGGGGCTCGTCACTGGCGGCGGCCCGCCGGGGGCTGTAGTTCTGGGCGGGAGCCGAGCGGAAGCCATCGGGGCCCTTCCTCAGTCGCCGCTGTGTTGCATGCGGGGCCGCGGCGGGAAGGAGCGGCGCCGGGGGGAGCGCAGCGTGGGGCGGGTAAGCGAGCGCTCGGCGCCGGCCCGGCGGGGCTCTGCCGCCTGATGGGCGAGTGGTGCGCTCCGTGCCTCACTCCCCTGCCGCGGTTAACCTCTCCTTCTCGCCCGGGGGCCGTTCCCCAGCGGGCCGCGGCACCACCCGGGCTGGAAGGTACGGCGGGCCGCGCCGGGCGTGCGGCGGCTTCCCCGCGGCTGGCTGGGGTCGGCGAGCGGGGCCCGAGCGTGAGGCGGTGTCCGGGACTGGCCCCGCGGTCCCGGGCGGAGAAGGAATTCCGGCGCCTGTCCGGGTTGGCAGCTGACAGGACTCTTTTGGCTGTGGTGATGCTCTAGTGTAAGGTAGCGCCGTGTTGGGCTCTGTCTGTTCAGTGTCTGCGGGGGCGGCGGTGCCCGCAGGCGGTGCTCGGGGTGACCTTCAGGGCCCGGGGTGCCCGTCACCGAGCGGGCTCCTGGAGGGGCATGGCACTGCGGGCACGAGGCAGCCTCGGTGACATCTTAGTTTTTGTCCTGATTGTGTATGGAAGGCAAAGAAGTATTGGCTTTTAGCAACTTTTGAATCGCACTGTTATATTTTTATCAGGTGATTAAACCGGAGTACCAATATCTGTCAGTAGATGTAATTTCCTCTGTCGACCATGCTAGTGGAGAAAAATATATGGAGTGTCATGCTCGTATTTTTATCTTTAATGCAATCTTCAGCTGTTGCATAGGTGCCTGTTTCTTTGTTTATGTTTCACAGTTACTGTTGACTGACAGTCTGATGCAGGTGTTTGATATACTAATAAATAACTTTAAGCATCATTAAAAAGCAACAGTTGATTTTAGGTTTCTTTTCAGATACTTGTTTTCTTTCAAAAGATGTAGTTCTTAGTAAAACTAGGCAGAACTTTTTAATTAACTTCTGACACTGAAGCTAAACTGAAAAAAAAAAAATATGTTCCAATACCTGAAAGTTTTCCATTTTGTAGTGGCAGTGTGGTTATTAACGCTGTATCTTTATCGAATTTCTGTTATGACTATCTGAAAATGTGGTTTGAAGAGCATTGGAAAACCACAGACCTTCCCGAAGGTGGTTTGGCTTCTAGAATGAATATTGTGCAGAAGTGCTGTCTTTCAGGAATGGTAACTGTGATTCGTTGATTAATTTTCCAAGAAGACACAAATAGAGCATTTTCACACAGATGGCTACAAAAAAGAAGACATCCTTTTTTCTGGTTTGATGACTAGTGGTATTCTGGTGACTGAGTCATATAGATCAGTTTGGTTAATTCTAATAAAGAATTATAACTTAAAATGCTGAGCACTAGCTGGGGTATAGGTCAAGGAACTGATAAAGTTATTTTGGGTGATCAGCCATGCATGAACTGAATGTATTGGTGATTTCAATTAAATGTTATTCAAGTTCCCTTCAAATATACTTTATAGAAAACAAGCTTGAGTTTTAAAAGAAGCTGATTATAACCTTTATAATGAAATATTAGCAGAGGACTTAGCAGAATGGGTCTTTAGCAGAATGCCTTAAGAGCATTTATTGTGTTTTAAACTCTAACAAATAGGCAATTCCTGATAGTTCTGATTCCTTTGAGATCATAACATTACTGAATATATACATAATTTCTTCTGAAAAAAGAAAATTTGCGAGAGAAGATGCATATAGATAGTAATGTTTTGATTGTGCATCTACAGAAAAAACTTGGGTATTAATAAAACCTAATTTTTAATTAGGTGTGTCTTTAATATAGGTAACACTCATAGTTTCAGACTAAGTGAGACTTCAGTTAGGCATTTGCTGGTTTTATATTGTACAAAGGGTGATATAGACAACCTCCAAACGTTTAGGACTTAAATAAATCTTAACTATCAGGCTGTGGTATTCAACATTATTCATGTATACATGTATATAAAGCATATATACTTAACAGGTAGTGTTGCCACTTTGGAGAATATGAGCTGTTAGAGTTGACGGACAAGGAGAATAAGTGAACCTGTTTTGGCATAACTGTAGATAAAATAGGATGAGAAAATGTGGCTGGTTTCATGATCCCTGTGTGATTCATCATTCTCCAAGAGGTGTCCTCCAGCCTCCCCTCTGAATCCTTACTCCCATTCACCCCATGCCAAAAGAAAAACAATCCAGATGATGGGGGGGGGGGGGGGGGGCAGTATTTTGTTCATTTTATTACAGTTGGTTTTAGGATTGTGTTGGCATACTCTTTTAATATTTTTCCCCTTACTTGAGAGAAACACAAGCACTAAATAGGTTTCTGTTGGGATAGTGTTGGCTGAAAATAACAGGTGTTAGGCACACAGCAAATGTTAATTGTGATAGGCAAAGTTTGTGTTCACATAGATTTGTTTTCCAGTTGATAATTCTTTGTCCTTCATCTCCTGCTGGATGGTGCTGAAGAATTTGCCTCTGCTTCTAAGAACTAGTCCCAGGAATGTTTTGGCAGCAATTCAGTGTGGTCATGTTTGCTATAAGAATAGAACTGTTTCATTAACCTTGAAATGCAGAATGTGTTGATTGCTATTAGCTGGCTTGACAGCATTCCAATTTTAGCAATGGAAAAAGTACTGTGTTAATGACTTGATACAATTTTTTTAATTGCATACTTACATGGCAGTAAAATTTGGCAGCCAAGAATACTACACTCATTTACTTGGCTTGCTTTTGGAAAATGGATGTTGTCTTCTCTGTTAATCAACTTAGACTCTTATTTGTTGTTAGAATCTTTTTTTGTTGTCGGAATTTTGTATGTGTTACTTCTGGCCTAATGTCTTGCATCCTGTAATTGTACAGAGGAGCAGACCTAGTTTAGTCTTTCTAAATAGTTGTGAGGAGTCAACTGCACTCAACAAATGAAAAATAGTAGGAATAACAGTTTATTTATGTTGGAGTTTGAATATTGTCAATATAGATGCCAATATTTTACATATGTTTTTAACTTTTTCTGCACAAAGGAATAACATTACAGTTGTCTGTGGTTTCCAGTTGTAAAGCAACTCCCTCACCTTTCTCATAACTCAGATTTGAATTAGAGTTCTCTAGTGGTAGAATGTCTTCAGAGTTATATTCTATTTTGAGGTGCCCCATTCTTTCTGCATCCCTCTGAAATTGCTCAAAGTGGTACTTAGAAAGGGAAGAACAATGTTTAATGCTTTATAACTATTTTATCTAAGACTTTAGTCAGTATTGCTTTTTCAAGTTAATCATCACTCGGGTCTTCTGACTCACTGAAGGAAAAAATTATAAAATGTCTTTAGAGCAACTTGGATTCTCTAGGGCAGATACAGAAGGTGTAGGAATAGTTCCCACTTCTACAAGAAGTGTACTATATGTACCCCAGGTTTTAGCTCACTATTTGGAGCTGAATGATAGCTGAAATGTGAGACACATATTTGGGGAGTAAAATTTCATCTAGAGAGTACAGAAATAGTAAGATTGAGATAGGTATATATGTATGTATATAAAACGTCTGATATTTCCTTCTCTCATGAACCTTCCTTGAAGAGAGCCTTCTGAGAGCACCACCACTGCATGTGGGTTGTTCTCCAATATTTGAATTTCCCTTGTTTTTTCCATGTTCAATTAACCTATTAGTAAAAGATGTGAACATCAATGGGAAATTTGCCTGTGAGGGAGAAGAGGGAAAAAACCAGTAAGATGTAGATCAGTGTAGAATGAATATAGCAAATTGACAGTGAAAATACTCTTTATTTATAAAGATTAAAATCAATACCTGAGAAAGTTTTCTGGCTTCTCTTTCGGACATGTCTTTCTGCATGATTTAACAATTTGAATTTCTAGTCCATCTTTTTATAGCATGGTCATATATTTTAAAGCCACATTGTAAATTTTATGGGGTTTATTTAAATGTATTTAATTATAGTTGTGACTTGCAGGAGGAATCTGCAGTTAGGAAACAGTTTTATAGCTGCAGTGTAGCAAGGTCACGGAGTCACTTTTAGGGTGGAACTGCCCAGTGCTTAAATTTCTACAGAAGTTGCCCCATGGTACAGGAAACTAAAGCTATGTATGAGAAGCACTGGAAATGCAAGTATTAACTTTTATGGTGTTTGCTTATCTAGTTAACTTCTCAAAGGGTTTATAAAAGTTTGCCCTTTCAATTCAATAGCTTGGTTTGGCCTGGTGCTCTAGAAAACATTTAGCCAAGTCACCTTTTTTTTTTTTTTTCCCCTCTCTTTAGCTGAACTAAGATTAACCTGCAACAAATAGTGCTTCTGCTCTGCTCTTAGAAGAGAGATTAAAACCAGTCTTGAGAAGTAGCAGCATTCATTTTTACATTTTTAAAACTTAGAGGAAAAAGATTGAGTTAGAATTGTGAAGAAACTGTCCTATTCTGCTGAACTTTAGCTAGCCATACAGTGACTCTTTGCATGTGTGGATTTACAGCTGTCATCTTAAATGTCTTTTATTATGCTGTATTAAGTTGTTTTAGAGAAGGGGGTATGTGTAGTTCATGCTTTTCAGCAATCCATTTAAAAAACAGCCTCTAGAAAAAAACTTTAAAAGTGCTAGAAGCATCTATATATTCAGATAGAAAATGTTTCTAATATATCAAGTTTTTCTTTTTTATTATGTGTTTAATATGCATAATAATTACAACTGATAAACAGAGTACATACATAAAGAAATGAATGACGAAACAAGAAGATACTGCTCACAAGTATGAGCTGACCTTAATGGAAGAAAGTTCTTTTTTGATCTTCTGCCAAAGTCTACAAGCAGATGAACTGGCAGGCTCCAGGCTTGCTTTAAAAAGCTCCTGCCCTGTCCATTTTAATCTTGTCAAATGAGAGGTTGCTAGAGACAGCAAAACAAACCTCTGATTGTTGTGCTCGATGATTGGAGATCTTGGGGCAACTGTTAAGAGCACATTTTAAATTAATGTAAGATTTTAAGAGAGTTTTATGTTAACTAAATGCCACAGGAGGGCAAAGGAGACTTGTTTTCTCTTCAGTTTTATATCTTTCTGTCATCTAGAACTACTATTTTATGTGCAAGGTGATTAATAAGTCTTGGCAAAGGAAAAGTGTATTTTTACTTTATTAAACTCTTCTGATAGCTTATCTGAATTTGTCACAGTAGTTTCATTTTCTGGTTTACTTGAGTCCCTGCTGAAGAGAAAACACGAATTTTATCATGATCCACAAAACAGAGTTTCTGATAGATCCAATTTTTAATTAACAGACTCCTAAAGGAAAAGAGACTCAAACAAACAGTTGTGTAAAACTTAGATAGTTAAACAATAGAAATGTTAAGGGTGATAATTTACAAAATCCTACCTTTAGAATCCATCACTTTAAATAAATGTAGTGGCCCGAAGAAAATCTCTGTTTAGTTGGAGCTGCTGTCTGTTAGCATAAAAAGGAAATGCCTCATTTCAGTGAATGACCTGAATACACTAAATATTATATGAAGGAAGATGAATAGTACAGACAAAGAGATATTTGACCAAGTCCTTGTTTAAGGTGAGATGTCTGCAGCGAGAAAACCTATTTTAATGATGCCTTTTACATGTACTGTATAAACTGGAAATGAAATGATGAAATGCTTATTTGCCTTTTTTGTAAATAATTAATTATAGTACAGAGGGGAAATTCAGACTGAAAGAGACAAAGTCACACCAATTTACCTGTCTCCCTTGAAAGAGTGAAATCTGTTAAACTTTGGCATTCTCTTTGTTTTTTTTTTAGGTGATGGGTGAGCTGAGAAGCTGGTGAGGCTTACATGAAATACTTCTACTGATCAGTAGTAGCCCAGATGAAACAGGCATGTCCTAAGGTGGCAGTAGATCTGGAGTATGAACCAGCCTACAGAAGTGAGTTGATGCCAGATTTGTGAGTCTCTGTGGCTTGATGGCTCTCACTTACTCTGTCTCTAAACCAAAGCCACCATATCACCAAAGCAATAAAGGAATGGTGCACAGCTGGTTTACAGAATGCTCTTTCCAAGGAAGTGAACTGTGAAGGAAGGACCCATGAGTTTTGATCCCAGGGGCTTGGAGAGCATCCCTGGTAAGTTGAAGAATTACTGCTACAAATCTTGAATGTGTCTAACATGTCATAAAGCACCAGCCTGAAGACAACCTTACGTTTCACATTCTTTGTACTGCATATGTGATATTGCAGAGGAATGAAAACAGTGGGTCCTTTTGACACCTAAAGTCAGTGTGCACTGTAAAATACTGTTTGTAAAATTCTCACTGTCAATAGTCAACATTAATGTTTTTTCCGTTGAAAGATACTGCAGACAGTATTCATCCTGAGTGGAAATCTTGCAAAGGTAATCATTAATATTTTACCAATTTACTATTAATGTTTTGGGTTTTTTTTCAATAATTGTCAGCAGATTAAGGGACACACACAATACCCCACAACATAGAAAGAGCTGAACTATGATTGCAGGGGTTTTAGTATCGTGTTTCTCAGAGTGTGATTCCATAGGGATGATCATGGAATTTTATATTTGTTCACTGATTTCAAAGCAGGGAACTTCAAGATTGTTTACTTTTAAGATTGTTTATGTCTATGTTCATTATCATACCAATGCATAAAACAGAAGAACAAGAAAAATGTGAATTTCCTTCAGAAAAGGGATATGTAAGAACTATAAAAAATCAGTGAGACATTAGGAAATCAGTAGCGAGTAAAATATAGGTTTTTGTTTTAGCTCAATGAAGAGGAAAATATAGAACTTGAAAGTGTTTGCATATGTTATATTCAGGAAGTTGGAGGGACACTGTACCATCTTTTCAGGAAGTTTTGGGGTCACCTGGGGGTGAGGGACTTACAAGTATTGCAGTATAAATCAAGTATTGATTCAGTAAGTATTCTGGTATTTTTTCTGGTACAGAATAGTTATTTCCAAATTAACCGAAGATTTATGAAGTATTTTATAGTACATAAAACACATAGTACTGTAGCAACGCTATTAAATTTTACATATATTTAACAATGGACTATTACTGGCATTTCCTCTTTCAGATGGCTGCTCCAGTGAGGACCTTCCTGAGGTGGAGTTGGTGAGCATGCTGGAGGAACAGTTGCCAGATTACAAGTTACGAGTGGACTCTCTGTACCTGTATGAAAATCCAGACTGGATTCAACCCACGGCTTGCCATGGCCAGCTGCCGGAGATTGCTTCTCCAGCTCGTGAGGAGGACTCCTTCCATTACATGAGTGAGTTGGTATTTGTTTCCCCAAATATTGAAGATAAAAATCTAGATACACAGTTAATATTAATATTAGAAAATAGTCAAATCTGGAAAACTTTGGACAAGTGGAAGAAAAGGCTGAGTTCAGGGCAAGTGCTTGTAGTTCAGGACTACAATTCTACTGGCTGACTTAGGATGTCCCATGGCTTCCTGATCATCAGATTGCACAATGAAGTTAGAATGGGAACATGTGATAGCGAAAAAGAGACAGGAGCCTAGAATTGTGCTAGAAGAGATGTAATCCAAGAGGTATGAGTGTGCAGCAGCTCTGTTTTCAGGAATGTTAACAGTGCTGTGGTTGATTTGGTGATGTTCCCCTGATGTTTTGTGTCAGCAGTGTTTATGAAATGCTGTCAGTGGTTTCTTCTGGAAATGGAAAAGGATTGAATGGCAGACGGGTGGGTACTAGATCAATGTTGATCACTTCCTTCCAGTTCTGAAAATACTAAGTAACTTATTCCTAAATCTATCAAACGATAAAGAAGAAAATGGACAGCTTCAATCACATGAAGAACCCTTTAATATGTTGAAAAGCAAATGTATAGAAAGTTGCCGAAAGAACTGAGCACTTACTTGCCTATAGTTTCTAAGTGTTTTCGTGTGATTAGAATGCATCGTAATCTCTTCAGAGAAATGGAGAAGTCCTGTTTCCTCCATATGCTGAACTATTGTAACAAACCACATAGAAGAGTGAACTTGTTATTTATGTACAATCTGGGATGGTTACCTCTTCCTTGTACATGCCACCTCTAAAAGGGTTTTTTTTTGTCATTGTGCTTTGTAGTTTAAGCTTCCCAAGGGTGCATAGCAAAGGAGTAAGAAAGACTAAAACATTACCTTCCAAGAATGCAGTACTCGGCAATTTAGAATAAACTTGTTATGAGTTGACCTTGCAGGCTTTGAACTCTTAACTGTGGAAAGTAATTGGAAAGCCACTTAATGTTTATTGCTTGGTCTGTTTATGATGATAATATTGCCATCATAAATGATTTTATAGTTGAGTGAATGCTTTTGTAGTTCACTGGAAGCAGTTGTGTGGTTGGTGGGGCGTGACTTGCCTCTAAGTGTAAATTACAAGGAGGTGGGATCTGGGTCTATCCCTGCTGGATGGAGCTTGACCTGAAATGCATCGCTGCTGAAGCTTTCTGCTCAGCACCTCACCCGTGTGACAAAACACAGCGCTCCAAAGGACCTTCAGTCAGCATGAGCTTGCATTTTCAGCCTGCAGGGAGAGGGAGGGGTTTTATCAACAAAGTTTTCACGAAGCCTGTTGTGTATTATTTGGCTGTCGAGGTGTGCAGAAAGGGCTGTCTTGCTGTTTCTCCAGAGGGAAGTTCTTTTCAAATAGAGGCGTCCTGTGAAAACAGTAAACTGCTTGTAGGAGTTTTTTAAGCTATAAATGTTTTCTTGTAACAATGACTGAAATGGAATCAAAAGATAGCTGTTAAGCATAACATATAAAACTAATTCTTATATCATTTAAGAAGACTTTTGTAACTCATGAGTCATATAAACTCAAGATAAATATGTTTTATGTTTCTCCTAGAAATTGTCCAGACATTGTTTACACTTGAAATCATAGTAACTTTTTTTGAGTAACCTACAGGGTCATACTGGAAAGGTCCCTGAGAAATATAGATATAAAAAAAATTCGAGTTATAATTATTGTTTAATAACTTGTTAGGTGAAATTTTAATCTTTTTTTGTTGCCTGGAGTTGGGAATAAATGTGACATGAAGCATGACATGGGTTTTTAGATGGGTATCTTCCTCCCCCTGTATATGTGTGGAAACATTTTTAAAACTTTTTCCAAGAGAGAATGCTAAATACATGGTTTGAGTGAATTTGTAGTTGAGAAAAAAGCCCCAAAACAGCACAGCAGTTATTGCACTTGAGCTCCTCCTCTTTTTATGGCTGCTGCTGCTTATAAGAAGGTCTGTCCCACAATCATTTGGGTTCACACTGGCAATGTTTTCAGTGAGGTGGAAGAATATTTTCTGCTTCAACTGTGCTAGCATAAGAAATCCTGAATTATAAAAGATCTCTTTGGAACTACTTTATATGTGTGAATGAAGGGTCATGGCACAACATGACAACAAGAATTTTAACCAAAATGAAGAGTTGCTTGCAACTTTCACTTGGCAAGGTGAGTATTGCATGTGCATGTGTTCTCAAGAGAGACTTCTAATAAACTGTGTATAGTTTGGTCCCATACTCAGAGAAGGTACTGAAATTTATATAGAGCTAAGTTTCAAAGCTGTTGGTTCCGTGATTTTAGTTGTCGGAGTAAGGGTATTTGCTCTTCGTTTTAGGAACTTATCTACCTGAGTGACCTTGTATGGAATTAGTATAAATTTTTATTGAAGGGATGCATAGAAACTTGTAACTTAAGATCACCTGCTAGGAACAGTTACCACAGGAGAGCTGACTATAATATTCTGTCTGTAATGGCTGTAACTTAGTTATGTATGTGCAGTGAATTTTCCAAATACTAATAAGCTAGATGAATTTGAAGTCCACTTTCAGCAGCCAGTGTCAGCAACCAGGTAGTACAGTAAAATTGTCCTCCAAATGCATTTTATGCTGCTGATAGATATGTACTTCAAATTTAGTGGAGAGTTTCTATTTTTTCCCTCTTTAGAAATACAATTAGTAGGTGACAGTGCTATAAGTTCAAAGCTCCTGCATGCTTAAACAGCTTGTGTTGAGTTTTTATGCATACTGATCTACTTGATGAAAAGCATTTGGCTTGTTCCTTTGATATATTTTTCTTTTAAGCTTTTTGAGAAACAGTAAAACTTTTCCTTCTGTGTTGTTCTTCCTGTTCGCCTGTCTTTCAAGATTACAAAAAAAGTTTATTTTGTTACTAAAGTGGAAGTTGGTTTTGATCTTAGCGTAGCTGTAGCGTTACCCCTTTAAAGGTTAATTGTGGGCATTATGTATGTAAAGGGTATAGACAGCTTATATAACATAAGTAAGTAAAGTTAGTGTGCACTTTAGCTTGGCACTTTACTATCTCATAACTAAGTCTGCAGTCCTCAACAGAACAAACAAAGAAAAAAACTCACAATCGATATCACTGTGTATTCAGAGTAAAAATGAGATTTAAACAAGGTAAAAGAGTGAAGGAAATCTTGAGATCAAATCCATAGTAATCTCATTTTGCAGTTCAGTGATGATGGAATTAGTTTTGAAGGTTAACTTAAACCTTCAGCTAAAGCAAATACTTCTGTAATTTTTAAATTTATATTGCTGCCTTCTTCACTTTAATGATACTGAATTTCGTGAAGCAAAACCAGCAAATTGCTGTTGACCTTAGCATAAATATTCATCACCTGATAGAGAGATGTATAATTGTGCTTCTGAAGGGGATTATGTTTAAATGATTCCCTAAAAGGCCTAAGAAAGTGTTAATCGTTCGCACATGCATTTATTTTTTGACTGTGGTAGATGCATGGCAGAAAATCATCTATTTCCTTACATTTTAATTCTTTGTCCTCTTTGTTCTCTTTTTTCCCCTCCATATCTTTCATTATCTGTCACTCTAGCTCTTATTGAACTTCCTTCCTCCTCCTTGGATGGATCTCACAAATTTGCACAAGGTAATTAAGATGCCTTTGTTACTACCGTCTTCTTTTTATCAGGACATGAACCAGATCAGAGCAATGCTTTGCAGTTTTAGCACTGTGTTCAGAGGTATCACAAATTCTTCATGCTTTGCTTATTCCTCACTCAGTCCTGTTTTCCCAATCCTACTGTTTTGCAGTTTTTCAATAGTTTTACAAGCTCTTCAAACATTTGAGTCAGTTGATTACTAAGACAGCATTTACTGCTGCATCTGAAACGCAGACATACATTATCTCATTTCTTTGTAATTGTTTCCAAGATGATCAAGCCCTTAATAAATGCATTTTCATGACTAGGCTCAGGGGTCTCTGTACTTCCTGTGTATAGCTGTTATGCAGCCTAGTGGGAATTTTGCTTCAGGGTTAAAGTATGTGTTCAGCTATATTTGGATATGCTCCACTGTACTCTTCTTCCTCTCACCAGCAGGCTGGAGGATTCAATTGCTTAGCTGTATTCAAAAAGTTACTCTTATGAATTTTTTCTCCTTTTTCTAAATTTGAAGGATGTGTGAGTACAAGTCTTAGTTAACAGTTCTGAAAGGTGTGAATGTTCAATATCTCATTTATCAGCCTTCCACGAGTATCGTTTCACATTTCTGAAGTTGAAGCTGTATTTTCATAGCCTCTGCTAGCTTCATCAACCAAGTACTGTATTTGTATATAAACGACATCCTCTTAGTTCAGCTCTCCCACTCCCACAATGTTCTTGTCTTTCCTTCAATAAAATAAGCATGTTTGTCTCTCTTCAGTTCTTGGCACAGATAATGTGGAGCAGAAAGACTATGGTGAAGCTGACATGGTCAAACGTCTGTTAGCTGAGGTATGCTTGTCTCTGTCACGCTGTGTTAACAGGAAGTGTATCTGGGGGGGGTTTATTCAGCTGCTGACTGTTTTGATTCAGTTATCTTCAAGAGCTGCTTATCAAACACATGGGTAATGAGAAGCTGCCCATTTGGTTGCACTACCTCAGAAACAAAATTTAACAAAACTATGGGCACCCATGAACCCAGTGAGTGTAAGAAAGAAACAGCTTTCTTCTGATTTCCTGTTGCTCCTCTGCTCCTACACTTTCACCACTCTTTAAACTGAGCAGTCTGTTCTGGAGAAAGTGTCACTGGGCAGGCCATGGGCCTAAGTAAATGTGTTTTTTGTGTGTGTGTGTGTGATTCAACAGAGCCCACATAATCTTTGTACTCAGCACAAAACCCAAAACTGTCCCCAGATTTGGTGCTTTCCCCTCCTGTTACTGCAAATGGCTGTGGAAGAGAATATGCTGTATCAAAAGACACAGTTATAGATGTGTTCTGGATCCAGATGAAACATTAATAATTCTCTAACAGTGTTGATCCATTTGAGAGCAAAGGAAGATCTCAGGGTGGGAAAGCATTGAGCAATATCTAGGAGAATCTAAAGCTACTCTGAATTTAAACCTTGCATGATCAGAAAGAAACATTTTTTCTTATTTTGTGAGCAGAAAGATCGAGACCTGGAACTGGCAGCACGAATTGGACAAGCCCTCCTTAAGCGAAACCATCTGTTGATGGAACAGAATGAAGCACTGGAAGAACAATTAGGACAAACTCTGGACAGAGTAAGTGGTCACTTTTCTTTCTTTTATTCCTTTATTTAGGGGGGTTTTCCATTTTTTCCCTCTTTTTTTTTTTTTTTTTTTTTTTTTTTTTTTTTTTTTTTTCCTATTTATGATATTGGTAAGGGGAGTAATAGAAATATAATTTTGTAGTGAAAGGGGTGATTTGTGCTCTCAGACTACAGAAGCCGGCTTAGATGTCATTCTCCTAGTCATTGTTCAATTACTTTTTGCAGTCCAGGAATTGAATATGAAGACAACATATTGTAATTATTGAGAAATTATGAGAGTGTTAGATATCATTAGGGTATATAAGATCATCAGTCTGATTTCCCACCACTAAACTAAAAATGGACAAGTGTAAGTCAAAATAAGAGATTGGTATCTGACATGAGCTGCTACGTAACTTCAGAGGTGAGGAAACAGACAGAAAATGAGTTGGTTTATGGGGTGTTTTCACTACAAGTAAACAAATGCATAAATAAAATTTAATGAAAAGTGAATTCTGATCAAGATCTTCACTCCATCTCTGCCTGTAAGCACAAATTCTTGATCTTATCTTTTCTTTCTTAAAAAAAGAATTAAATAGTTGACAAATAATCCTGTGGTCAACAGATGTAGTGTAAGCTACAGTGAAATTGTTTCAGCTGCTTGCATAAAACAGTGTGCTTGTAACAAGGATGTACTCATAATCAGTTGTAGGACAGCATAAACTTAAGTATTCATACCAAAATGTAGATAGGCAAAATAGATTTTATCTAAATGAGAGCTGTCTCTTCTTTTGTTTTTAATTGTCCTACGGATCATTTAATGTGCAGACTGGAGGGTACCACTCTGTACATGTAAAAATTTGTCTGTCAGTCCTTTTCTTCAGGAACTCAACAATTCAGAGTACTGGTCATAATCAAAATGATAGCTAGCATGTTAAAATGAAATAATGGATCAAGGCAGCTGGAAAATGATTTTGCAGTAAACTATTTAAAAAGTAGATTCTGTTTATTCATTTTTGCGGTGACTTGAATTTTTGGTCTCCTTCGCAGCGGTAAAATTACGATTTTGCAAACTTCCTGTGAAATAAATGGAGGTGTGAGCTATTCAGGAGCAGTGATGCTCTAGAGGCTGCATAAATAATACAGTTTGATATTGTATATGTAAGTGTGTTTCACGTGGTGCTGATCTCCACTTGTCCTAGGTTAACCAGCTGCAGCATGAGCTGTCAAAGAAGGATGACCTGCTGCGCATTGTTTCCATCGCTTCTGAGGAGAGCGAGACAGATTCCAGCTGTTCCACACCACTGCGTTTCAACGAGTCTTTCACTGTCTCCCACGATCCATTGCAGCTGGATGTCCTGCAGGATAAACTCCGAGAGCTGGAGGAGGAGAACCTGGCACTGCGATCCAAGGTGCCTCCCAGGGACGGTGTGGGCTCTGTCTGCTGGGTGTGAAACAAATCAGGGTGTTCAAAATCCACCATCGGGGTTTCTCTCCAAGCACATGGCTATTTTGTGTCACTGTATGCAAATCATTCTCTTCATGCCCCTATCCTTCTGTTTCCTTCATTCCTCATTGTCTCCAGAGTTCCCTAGCAGTCTGTTCTCAGTGCACTTGTGATATATGAAAAAGCATGGGACCCATGCCCCCAGCAAAAGTACTTGCACACATCAGGCCCTCAAGCTCATGCAGTTTGTTTTAATATTAATCTGACTGCAATGAGCAGGAGTACTTGGGGAATTCCGTTCTGTTGCCATTGTTTTTTTCAGAAGATATTTAAGGGTTAATAAGCTTCTGCTTAAATGATTTTAAACACACATTTAGTTATGACTGACTACATTATTAGTTTCTCTATTTTAACTGGTCTCTTTTGTGTACAACTTGAATAAAGGCACTAGATATGCCATTAGAAGGATAGAGACTAAATGGCCAGACAAAAAATGCCTATAAAATGAAACCAACAGCAAAGGTTCCAAGATTTGGAATCTACGGATCCAGTGTCTTTGTTAGTGAAGAGTGGAACTTGTAAAATAGAACATTGTTTAAAACTGGGTACTTTTTGTTTCCTTTAAGAAAAGGGGGTGTTGTTTGTAAGAAGGGTGAGGGTTGTTTATTTTTGTGTGTGGTCCTTTGATTATTTTTATGTGAATCTTTACTGATATTTTTGTAGATCAGGCTTTGTTCATGTGTCTGTCTTTCGCTCAAAACACCTGTAAAATTCTGGGAAGCAGGTTATGGTGGAAAACACAGTTGCGTAGATTTTTTAAAGAGAGGGGGAAACTCTACAGTTGCAAGAATTTTAGAAGTAAAATTTATAGTACGATAGATTAACTGAAGTTGTTATTAATAAACGAATAATTTTCTCAAAGGCCTGCCATCTGAAGTCAGAAACCATTACCTATGAAGAGAAGGAACAGCAGCTGGTCAATGACTGTGTCAAAGAACTCCGTGAGTATCCAGGCTGTGTTGTGCAATGGCAGGATGGTAGGTGAAATACCTAGTGCCTACACCTTCTTAGTTAACCCTGAATCCAAAAATGAGCTTCAGTAATTTATGCCAATCATTGAAGTCTTGCCCTTCACCCAAGTGCAAGGTTGTTTCTGTATTTCAACAAGTTTCATTCTGGCATTCAAATTCAGCTCTGTGTGTCATGTTTAGAAGGGAAAAATGAACACAAAAGGTAGTGTCCATAAACTTCCTAAACTGAAGCCTACAGATATTAGAAAATCAACAAAATACTCTGCTTGTATATCAGCACACTTGATGCTGAAATGGGTCAGTGTATAGACTTGTAAAACTACGAGCACATTAGTTTTAAAATATATGTTATGAACCAAAGCATTTAAATTAGCAAGTGGCTTAATTTGTCTAGAGCAGTTTCTTTGTATTTGCTTTGGGGACTGCTTATTTGCAAAGATTTACAGCTACTCTTACATAAATGCATGCTAAGTATTCTGAAACAATAAAGAACAATACCTTTTTTTTTAATCTGTAGCCATTTGATGTGTACTACTTCCTTTGTGCCTAATAACTTTAAATTATATTTAAAATTATTTTTTCTATAGAACCACCATAAAGAAGATCGGGTTGCTGCTTCATTTTTCTTGTTACAAATGGCCATAAATTACTATGAATTGATACTTAGTTGGTTAGTTTGCTCTGATCCCACTGAGAAAATATGCATCTTTTGCAAATAGGAGTTAGTTCAGATATGCTCTCCTGTTTCCCTTTAGTGAGAATGTCTGTGAGTTCACTTTTTTTATTCAATTCTATAGCATGAGTAGGCATGCTAGGTAATTTAGACTCACAGAAAGAATCTTCTAAAGCTGTGTCGTTAAAATTTGCATTTTCAGGAAGAAGGTATCTGAGTGAGCTTAAATGCCCACAAGCCCATAAGCAGCCCTTGTTCTGCAGTAAATGAGTGAGGTACAACAAGCACTAAAGTTGTAGTGTGACCTTTATGCAAGATTGGTCAGACTTTCTTAGGACTTTGCAGTGCTTTCAGGGCAAATGTACAAACTTAGGCTAACTGCATAAAAACTGCATAATATTTCAGCTCTTGGAGTTGCTTTGTCATCTGACTTTGTGAAGTGCTTGCTAAAAGAAAAAAAAAGAATCGGGGAATTCTATTCAATGGATTTTTGATTTTTGGGGAATAAATAGTGACCAGGATCAAGAGTGTATGTTACAGTTGACAAGGTTTGACAAAATGCCTTTGCTTACAATGGTAGTTAATAACAAGATTAATTCAGAACCAGACTTTTCCAGCATATTCCAAGTCTGACCTTGGTCATGAGTTGTTATGTCATTTGAAATTGTTTTATTGTGGTCATTTCTCATACTGGTCATGTGTATTTCAGATCCTGCATGCTTATCTTAATATGTTGCACCTGCATTTGAAATGTAACTCTTTTTCCTTCTCTTCCCCACTGTTAGTCTTCTCCTTATTGATATTCTAAGGCACCTACTTTTATGTATCATTAATTGATTTTCTAAGAGTATTGGTGGTTTTGCAGATTGATGTTGACTTTCATTCATCCTTTCTGGGGCTTAGATTTGCTTTGGCTTGGTGTTTTTTTTGTGGCAGAAGGTCTCAGCTAAGTCCCTTTTGTGTTTTGTAGGGCAAACAAATGCTCAGATTTCCAGGATAACTGAGGAGTTGTCAGAGAAGAGTGAGGAGGTGATTCGCTACCAGGAAGAGATCTCATCCCTTTTGTCCCAGATTGTTGAACTTCAGCATAAACTCAAAGAAGTAAGGGAATGCTGATAAAGCGTCCGCGTGCGTGCAGGTGTCTGTGCATCATGTGCGTGCCAGTGCCTACAGCCAGCAAAAACTGACTTGGCAAGCCACGGGGTTGCTCTGCAAGAGAGTGGCTGTTCCAGGAAGGTCTGGCAGAGGATCAGTCTCTTGGGGAAGCCAGCTGAGAAAATGATGAGCATCTTTTTGTGCTTTCAGAATGTGATTGAGAAGGAGGAGCTGAAACTTCACTTACTAGCCTCCAAAGATGCTCAGAGACAACTGACAGCAGAGGTACTTAAGAATTCTATAACATACATTTAGATAAATGTTTGGGATGGAATACAGGAGAAAGAAAACGGAGAGTGGGAACTGCTGCTTTTTAATTATGTAGGATTTTAATCTTGCATTGTGTTGACTCATATGATTGGAGGAAAAGAATAATTATTTTACTTACGCCTACACAAATATTTTTGTAGCAAATAAAAAGCAAGGAGTGTGTTTCAAATAGGGAGGTCTTAGTTATGAGAAAAAGAGTGCTTTAGTGTGAATATTACTGATTATATCAGCAGATCCGTGGCTCATTAGATTTTAAGGCAGTTCTCTTTTTTTCCTTCTTTTGCATCAGTAGTTAGTGTATTTACGTTTTTTTCACTGTGTTTTCCTTTGAATTTCATCATTCTTTTTCCTCTTTTGAATCTTTGTGCTTTGTCACAAACCACTACGGGTGCTGTGCTGACTGTTGTCCATTCCAGTTGTGGGCAAGTGCCCTGCAGCTGGAAGAGTCTTACAGTGTTGAATCAGCCATTCTAGGTTACTGTAGGAGTTCATTCAGTTTCACTCTGTCTTCTCTCTGAAGAGATCATGTGATGGCCTCTCTTCTCTCCCAGCTCCATGAGTTGCAAGATCGGAATGTGGAGTGTCTGGGGATGTTGCACGAGTCCCAGGAAGAAGTGAAGTTGCTGCGCAGCAGAGCCAGCTCTGTGGCTTGTCTCTGCCACCCGCAGTGCCATGGAGCATTTCCTGTGGTAACCAACACCTCTGTGTGGCACACACAGCTGGGGCAGTGAGCAGCCAGCTCTAGGGGCACAGCAGCCTTTGCAGGAGCTGCAGCCAGAGCTTCTTTGTAGTAGGCAGAGGAGCTGATCTCTTGGTTTTTCAATTCTTCAATGTGTACTCTTGTGAGGAGTTTAGGAAATTAGTTAGGAAACTAACTGTTCACTTGACACATCATGACACTGCAATTATTTTTCATTTTTATATGCCATTTCTTTTTAATGAGGGAATTGGCTTTTTCTGTAGATTATGCTCAGTTGTTGTAGTGTCTTGTTTGATGTTGGTGTGAATTTTATAACTCAACAGTGTTTCTTTAAGAAACACAGCATCTCATGTACTCAAAATATCTGGGAATTCTTCAGGTTTTGGTTGGCTGTTTTGTGTGTACGGAATCACTTGTGTACGCTTATAAGAAGCGCTCTTAAAATTGTAACTTAACTAAAGCAACCAACATACAGAGTACACAAAGAAACACAAAGAAAAATCAGATGTTGCTAGTGAAAACTGAACCCATCCTGGTTTATACATGGGTGTAGTTTTGGTGGAAAACTGTCCCACATGCCCTTCCTTCAGAAGCAGAAAGGTTTGTCCAAAACATACTGATACTGGACAAACAAATGCAGATTGTTAAAAGTAATTTTTACAGATATTTTCTGATAAAATTGTCAGAAGGAAGACTTGAATCTAATTTGTCAACTGTTATGGTTTCCAACTTTCTCTAGGATTCCCTTGCAGCAGAAATTGAAGGGACAATGCGGAAGGAATTGAGTCAGGGTGATGAATCTCTTCTCTCCAAGCAAAAGTACGTTTTCAGATCTCTATGTGCAATTTTGATATTTATCCATACACTTGTACTAATTAAGGTGAAACTAATTTCTGGGACTACATAAATGCATATATTCCCTCTATAATGTTTTCATTGTAAATAAAAAAAGGCATGTGCTCTTTGGTAATCTTTTCATTTTTGAAACCTGCTATTCTTACTTGATTTTATGAAGGAGCTGGGAATTGCTAAAAGGATGTTATTTCATTCTTTAATTTGTGAGATTTTTTGATCCAAATTCTCTGATGCACAGGACTAGTTACATCCCTTTTAATGCTTACAGAAAAACTGCTAGACAAATGGCATTAGAGCTGAAAGACACATAACAGTTTTCAAAACCCTGAAGACCTGTTCCTGGATCTCATAATTCTGAACAAGAAGTCATAAACTAAACATATGTTTCTGAAAGCATATACAAATTAAATGAATAAAATATATACTTCTATTAATTGTCTAGAACAGTTATCAGTAGAGATTCAGGTTTTTCACGTAAAGAAGTGGTAATTCTGATACTCAGTAGAGTAGCTCTCCTGAAGCCATGAGTGTTTTAGTGAGGTCTCTGCAGACTCTTCAGTTTGTTTTTCAGAGGTTTTTCTCTGTTATATCTTTTTTGCTTCCGAAAACCATGTTTGTTTGCTTGTCTTTTCCACAGGGGTCAACAGAAAAGAGTGTTTGACACTGTCAAGGTTGCTAATATCATCCGTGGCCGCTCCTCCTCCTTTCCTGCCCCGTTGCCAATCCCTGGATCAAACCGCTCGAGTGCTGTTATGACAGCAAAGCCCTTCCAGTCTGGCGTGCACCACTTGGAGAGCCACACACAGATGGCCCCAGGGAGCAGCTCTGAGAAGAATTTGAAGTAGGAAGCACTTCTTCTGAAAAAAACTGATTCAAAACTAAATCTAAAGAAAGAAAACTAAAGAAAGAACTTCTGCTGTGTAATAGAGAAATAGTTAATTTAATGGGCTTAATATCTGTTATTATTATTTGATGTTTCTCACAGAGACGCTCACAGTCCTGGCCAGCCGGGGACCCCTGGAGACAGCGACCTGGTCACAGCTCTGCACAGGCTCTCCCTGCGTCGTCAGAACT
This sequence comes from Sitta carolinensis, assembly GCA_032173965.1. Taxonomy (NCBI): domain Eukaryota; kingdom Metazoa; phylum Chordata; class Aves; order Passeriformes; family Sittidae; genus Sitta; species Sitta carolinensis. The sequence continues at coordinate 27,040,124 of CM063288.1, forward strand.
ACCTGAGTGAGAAGCAGTTCTTTGAGGAGGAGTGGGACCGAAAAATGCATTTGCTGGCTGAGCAGAAAGAAGAGGCTAGTGGCTGCAGTACACCAACTGGAAGCTCTTTTTCCCCAAGTACAAACTCGGAATTCACGGATCTCTCTGCTAGCTCTAGTAATCTCCGTGTTCTCCTACCAGAGAAGTTGCAAATTGTCAAACCCATTGAAGGTAAGTGGATGACCTTTCTTCTCTCATTAGCAGAGAAAGGATTTTATATTTGTCAGCTAAATCACGTGTATAGCTAGGTATGATGTGCAGTAACTGGAAGCAGCAGTATTTGGTAGGCTCTGTGCCAGTGAGCTCATTTGCATCACTTTCTATTTGGCTTTCTAGACAGTGCTAAGTGTTGGGCTGCTTCTTGACATTGCCATCCAGTGGATGTGTGGATCACAGTGTGGGCACCAGCCAGCTGCGTTTGTTTTCATAATGCATTCTTGTAACTTGATACAGTAGTAGGTAATGGCTCTCTGAATCTCTTCTCTTTTGTCACACCAGGATCTCAGACCCTTTTTCATTGGCAGCAGCTTGCTCGACCCAACCTAGCCACCATTCTTGACCCAAGACCAGGTGTTGTTACTAAAGGTTTTACCCCTCTGTCTGATGATGCTGTGCACCACATCTCTGACCTGGAGGAGGATGATGAGGAAGATGGTGAAGGAGGTATAACATTTCAAGCACAACAGTCCTTCCTGGAGGAAAAGAAATGTGCATTGGCAAAGCCCGTGGCAGGGATTTTCCTGCCACCTATTACTTCAGCAGCAGTACAACTCACTGGTAAGAAGCATGGCCAGTGTCTCTTCCTGATTCTATTTAGCAGTGTCCTTTTCTCTGTGGAAAGTGTTTGACTGTGTGGTAATGCTGTCTTTGCTGGTTTTGTTCTTTACTTCAAAAAAAACCCTCAAAAAATTATCAGTGATAATAACATTGTCCTGAACTTTGATTCATTCTTATATGTCTTTATTTTTACCCTCAATGGATGTAAATTCTTCATATTGCAGCCTCAAATCCAGGGAAGTGTCTATCTTCAACAAATTCCACATTTACCTTCACTACCTGTAGGATCCTTCACCCATCTGATGTCACTCAAGTTACTCCCAGGTATGAGGACTGCTAATGTCCTAAATGTTGCTGCATTGGATTAAACAGTTACTTTCTGGCTTTGATACATGTACCAGTTTTAAAAAATACTAAGGCAGTTAGGCAACATGTAAGATGTTACTAATAAAAATTGTTGTAATTACAATGGGAAACTTGGAATTCTCTAGAGTGAGAGTTAAAACAGGTTAAGGTAACACGAAGTAAATTTTAACTCTTAAATAGCAGATGCCTTGTGTCATATAGCTACTCTGGAAAAAAGGATTCCATTATTTTCTGATTGTTATATTTTTTTAACAAACTGGGCAACTATGTTAATATCCTATCTAATAGAGAGACACAAGGTAAATTCATTGGTGCTTTGCAGAACAATAATTCTGAGTGCTGAAGCTGTTACAGCTAATAGCAATAGTTAAGGTTTTTCTTGAGTCTTCTGTATACTAAAAGGCAAATGAAGAGCAGGTATGAAAATGTCTAATGTGTGTATATTCTCTGTTTAATTTTTATTTTCTTTCAGCTCCATGGGTGCTCCATTTTCCCTGGGGAATACTGGCAGCAGTACTGGGAACCCAGTAGTGAGCACTCCAGCCGTTCCTTATAGACTCAGTATTGGAGAATTTCTCACCAACAGAAGAGACTCAACTACTACTTTCAGCAGCACAAGCAGCCTGGCTAAACTTTTGCAAGAACGAGGCATCTCTGCCAAGGTTTACGACAGCCCCATGTTAGAAAAACTGCCTTTGCTACAACCCACTCGAACTCTTCCCATTCCTTCTACTCCACCAAATTCTCCTTCGCATTCACCTTGTCCTTCCCCTCCACTGTTTGAGCCTCGAGTGCATCACTCAGAGAATTTCCTGGCTTCTCGACCAGCAGAAACATTCTTGCAGGAAATGTATGGCCTAAAGCCCTGCCGTAACGTCGCAGACGTAGGCCAGCAGAAGATGAACCTCGTGGACAGACTGAAGAGGCTGGGCATTGCCAGGGTGATCAAGCCCCTGAAACACAGGACCGTGGCAAGAATCAGGGCCCAGAGGTTGGCTTGCAGAGGCAGGACTCAGCTGGGTTTTTAAATGCAGGTGGCAACTTAATGGCAGGACTGAGAAGAAACCAGAGTCTTCCAGCCATGATTGGAGCCCTGGGAGCTCCTGTTTGCACACAGTCATCAAAAATGGATATACTAAAGGAAAACTAACTGGCCTGAAAGGTGTTTGACATAGAGCACAGTAAATAACTTGAGGGATGAACATCCAGTACAGGCATTGCTAGGTGTGTTACAGAAGAGTTGGAGAAGGCATGTGCATGTTAAAATGTGGGAGAGACAAGTGTTGGGATCAAGGAGCAAAGGAACATTGCTTGGGTTTGAGGAAGAAGGTTTTTGTGGGAGAGAGAAAGGTAAAACCAAAGCTTTATTTCAAGACCCCCTTCAGCATCCTGTCTTAAGTTAGTCAGAAGTGAAGACTATTGTAGCCATTTTCAGTGTTTTAACCCTTTAACCTGTATGTGTAGGGATTTTTTTCCCACCATACACCCATAGTATTTACTAGTTGTTTGCCGTCAGACTGCATAATTTAAATATAATATTAAAAAAATCTGTCTGACCAGCATTATCAACCCAAGTTCCTTTCTGTAGCAAACAAATATGAAAACTTGGATTTTTTTGTCTTTTATTTTCCATTTCAGAAACTGTTCTTTTGAATTTCTCCTCACTTTGAGAAGTGGGGGAGAGAACCTTTAGCTCTGTGTAAGAAAGTAATACTTCAGTTTACAAACACAGGATTTATATTTTGAAAGAGTGCAATTGTCTTAGTGAGGTATTAACAGAAGTTAATTTCTTTCCAGAGCTTGTGAATAAAGCACACAGAGAAATGTGCAATGAATAAGAATTAAGAAGCAGAAAAAGTGTCAAGCTGAGAAATCTTTCCAAAGTGTGCATTTGTTTAAATGAGGATAGTTTTGTGCACACATGCGTACAAATATCTCAGGCACATTTCAGCATTGCAAAAGGAAGTAAACCCTAGGTGCTTGATTCAGGGTTTCTTTTTAAAGACATACATGGGAGAGCGTTTACTTCAAGGGAAGTGTTGGAAGTTCCGAAAACTGCCTCTTGTCTTGCCACGTATACATTCTATATATTTGAGAATTTTCCAGTAAACTGTATGCCTTTCATTCATTAATTTCTCATTTTAAGCAGGATTTTGTTTAAAAGATTTCATTCAAGAGCAAAATTTGCCAGTCTCTATATAGAAACAGGAAGAAAAAAAGCTGGTGTTCTTTGTAGCTAATTAATAAATATTGAAATCCAGTGATCAGTGAGGGAGTGTAGTTCTGAACATAGCTGAGGCAGACTTTCCAACTCAAAAAAGAACTTAATTTTAGAAGTCTGGTTTCTGAGTGTTAATCATCAAAATATTACTGCCCATGCTGCTTTTTTGATTCCTTCCTGTCCAAGGTTCTAATCATAAGTGAACAATCTACAGCAGATGTTTTGTGTAACTTAAGAAAAAGTCTTTGCTAGTGACCTGAATAGAAACAGCTTCTTAGTGTTTATGTAAATTTTCATTGTACCTATCAACATTATAAAATTCTTTCTGTACAATTAGATTATACAGTAAAGTTTACCTTGCCTGTTACCATGTAAGTGGGGCATAGCTGGCAGCTGTCTGGGGGTGTGGTGTGAAGCATCAGTGCAATTACACTGATTCGCATTTGCCATAAGGTGCATCCTCCATAATCAGCACCCTCATTGCTGCAGGGGTGAGTGGAGTAGGGCAGGAAAGAAAGCTTCTTAACCTAGTTTATAGGAAATTTGTAATGTGGCCTTTCCGATTTCACTGTTCTGTAGACCTTGTGATGACTCCTTGATATTTTTGTTTTGTAAAAGGAAAAGGAGTAACCACTTCAAACTTGCACAGGGATTCTTAGCAGAAGCTTGTCTGTCAGCAGCGCACAGAAATATTCCAGAACTCCTGGAGTTGCCTTTTGCTCTCTAAGCAAAATCTTACACTTACAAAAGGTGAATTTTATTTAAAAGACTATATACGGGTTAATTTTGTTTTTTAAATGAAAAATATTTAATTTTTTCATGTAAGTATTTATGTTTGTATGTACTTAGCTGCGCACGGTGTCTTGCCTAGCTACATAAGGTAAGAATGAAAGGAGGGAGTGCAATGTTGGTCTCCAGTGACCTGAGTATGTCTACTGTCTATCTGTAACTTTCAGACAAATGAGTTAGCAAAAGTTTAGATAGTTTGGTATCATCAGAGAATTGTGTAGCATGTCAAACATCTGTCCATGTTATGTGTTTATTGTAGGAATACCCGAGTTACAGATAAATTTCTGAAGGTATTACACTGTGTTTCTAACTTTCTTCATAAGATAACTCCAGCCATTGGATCAGCAGAGTAGCAAATCAGCTAAGGCAGAATTCCTTTGGCAGACCATGGTTCAGGTAAAACAAATCTACAAGCATAGAAATTAAATGCATGTTTCTCTTGGGGACTCTTCCCTATTCGATAGCCCAACAATATAAACTGGCCCAGTTCAAACAATGCTGTGGATGTTGAGGTCGGTTTGTTCTGTAGCTGAGGTGTGTATCATTAAGTACTTTACATAAGGCAAAAAGAAAATGGAAGAGCCTTTATACCATGGTGTTTGTGTGTGTTTACCCTGTTGGTTGATGCTGTGGCACAGTGTTGTTCAAATTCTGTCATGCATTTATGCCTTTGAACAGTCGTGCAGAGTTTGGATATACACGCCTGGCTCGCAGTAACAGGCATAATTGATACTTTTTCCAAGTTTACCATTTTGTGCCAAAACCTAGAAGATAAACCTTTTTTTTAATAACAGTGTTTCTGAGAACATTTCAGAAGTTACCGTAATTCTAGGAATTATTTGGCTTTTGTTGTCTCCCATGTGAGAGGTGATAAATGATCATGGCTGACATCTTGCATCACATCTTTGGTTTGAGTAGAGGTAGACCTATAGGAGGAAAGGAGAATTCCATTTTGGCAAGGTTCCGTTTTCCTGCAGGTTCAAGTCAAACACGGATGCTAGAAAGGCCTTACCCATGCTTGTGCAAGTTACAAGAGACAAAAGGGAATTCTTGTATTTACCTTATTCCAATTGTCTTAAGGCACAAACTTAAAGCTTTCTAGATTCACTGTTTTGATAAACTCAGTGATACCTGCATGCTCAAAATACCTGTGATCAAAGCTAAGCATCTACTGCAGTCGAACAGTACAAAGAGGGAAGGAGAATAATTGCATTTGAGCTTCATTTGGCTGTTACATGAGGGGGTTACACACAATGTTTGAACAGTCTGGGATTTTCATGGTATTTTTTCCATCTGCTTTTTGCACTTACTGTTGTTTCATAGTGGAATGTAAATTTGATAATAAACATGTATAACATGCCATTTTTCAGTAAACTCTGCTCTTCTGTGGTTTGTTCCAGATGTTACCTTCTCTACTACACTGTCCTATAGCAGTCTAAAAATCAGGCCTTTTTGTGGCTGAAATTTATAGTGATTATTATACTGTACACAAGCTTAGTGAAGTAAGTTGGTATCTGCAGAAGTGGTGGCTTTAGAAGCCAATAAATTGATTTAGACAGCATTTAAGTATTGAGCCTCACTTTCAATTAATCTTCATATTTTCTTGGTAGCTTGGGGCGTTTTGTGCATGGGTTGTGCTTTGGGGAATTTTTCCTCTCTTTTACAGCAGCTAGTGTGTTCCTCTAGCATGACACTGCAGGGTTGACTAATACCACCACGGTTGTTTTTCACCTCAGTAGCTGATGTCACGTGAGCCCTACAGATGGGTGACAAATGGGGGTAGACACTGAAGCAGTTCTGTGTTCATGCTCACCATGGGAGGCAATATAAAATGTATAAAGGAGCTGGGCACTTACCTAGTGACTTTTCCTGTCCCTTAGATCTAAAACTCAGAGATCAGCAAGGTAAGTGAACACAGGATAACTGGACATCTTCAACCATGAAGCTGTACCAGAGCAACTGATTTTCACTGTTGAGATTACTCTAATGTAGAGGATACCCTGAAATCCAGGTCACAGTCACATCCTGCTGAGGATGCCAGATGACAAATGCTCACTCTTGAAGCGTACCAAGCCACTAACAATGAAGGATTTTAAGTGATGGGCACAAGTAACAAAACACACTGATGGGAGCTGATTATATCCTATAAAATTTACAGCACTCCTTCCTTTATTTTGCAAAGGTTAGGCATAAAGTACACAAGGCTTTTTAAATGGTTTTCTTCTAAAAGTTACTTTGTAAAGATACCTTATGAAAGCAACAGCAATGTGGTACAGCTGATAAGAGGACACTGAGTGTATTTCAGCCAGCAAACCACCAGAGAAAGATCAGCTAAATAAATCAGAGACCAGCTCAGAGATACTCTCAAGTATAAAGTGTTAATACAAATTAACATATTAAATACAAATTTAAGGCTTTTTCTCCTCAGTTGTATTTTCGATTAAAAATATCTGCTCTTCTGCTAAGAGCAGACACTGAAAGTCTGTTGTGTTTGAATGAATTCTGAGCTGAAATCAGCCAGTTCCAGATGCAGCAGCTCTCTCTGCCATGCAGTTCCCTCCTGTTTAGTTGAAAGGAAAGATGAGCCTCTTCCTCAGCGTGAAACTGGGCTGTGGCATTTGTTTCGTTGCAGCCCTGTCACAAGTTTTTCTGCTCACTTCTTGATTTACTGCTGTCAGGATGGTGAGAACATCTTCCCCTCTGCAAAGACACAAGTACAGTTTATATTAGGCAGTTAACATCAGCAAAATAACATTCTGACTATCTTGATATACACCAGCAGTGCTAACAGCTCCTGTTTTGAATAGGTTTCACAGCACTTCCCTAAGTTGCTTTGAACAGTTTGCATGGTGCTGCTCTATCCTATATCACTGTTTTCACTCTGAGCAAGCATTCCCACTCCATATCATCAACCTCTGCATCTAAATCAAATTCCTGTCACCCAGAAGGAAAATTTAGTTGTTGTCAAAAATAAGCTTATGGAAACATAGGTACCGAGGACAGCTGTACTCCAAGTGCTGGCACAGTGCCTGTATGTACCAGGTTCCCTCCCTGGGACTTCTGTAGGAGACGTAATCCTGCAGGGTGGCCATGCCCAGGAGGAAGTCTGCCTCTGCAGGGATGCAGTCGAGTTGAAACCTTGCATCTCGCTCTACACAAGAATCTTGCTCGCCAGAATCTGTTTCGATGGTCACACCTTTATGGAAAGCATCACCTTGGCAGGCCTGAATAAAAAAAACTTTTGGTTTTCCAGCAAGTGAATTGCAATTCTGTGCAGTGAAAGCAGTGGTCAGTTCCCGGATAGGTACTTCCTGCCCATCAACACCATATATAATGCCTTTTTTCCCATGAGACAGGATACAGCAAACAAAACAGTCCTTGTCCTCATGGTCTTCACTCTGGAAGATGTTCACAGTCTTACGGATTTCTTCTGCAGTGAGGTCTCTATATTCTTCTACTCTAAAGTGAAGCTTGCTAAAGATATTCCTCAGAGCCGCTGGAAAGCAAAGAGAAGGGAAATGGGAGACATTTCATTATATGAAAGTTGGACTCTGCAACTGCAAATTGCATTTCTAGACATAATAAGTCATCTGCTATATGACTACATCCACGTAGCTACATTCCTGGTTTGAAAATACTCTAGTAGTCTAATCAGTAATCATATCTCTCCTGAGTTCCCTTAATTGTCATGAAAAGGTTTTCTTGCATATTTCTGCATATTTTAGAATTAGTACGCATAAGGCTGATGCAAAGCTAGCCTAGCTTGTAAAGTCTGGGCTCAGGATGCTGTTTAAGGTTGCAGTAACCTCACTAAAACTGCAAAATCCAAGTGAATTGTTTGGTGTCAGGCACTAAAAACTTGATGAATTGATTAGGACTTGTCAGCACAGTAGACAGAGCCAATTGAGCCACTACAACAAAAGTAGTCCTAGAAAGAGAATACTGAAATTCAGACCTTTAGAAAGAGAAGCAAGGTTTCTATTTTTAAAGATTCGCAAACTCATCTTGAACATTCACTGTACCTGCATCCACGTCTGTCCCATTCCTATCCTTCATGTGTCTGTGTTCCAGCACTCCTTCCCTAGCTTTTGCAAAATTGTGATTATTCAGGATCAGGCACACTCCACAGGGTCGGCTGGTCATTTTGTAAGCTTCGAGCAGCTGAAAAGAAAGGCTCCTGGTGAAAGTCTTCCACGTGCACCTCAGCTGTTGGGAGGGCAGAGCAGGGTACAGAGCCAGCTGGCCTCCTCTCCTGGCAGCTCTCCCCCAACAGCTTTGCTCCCAGGGCCTGGCAGTGCCCTGCCCCACTGCCTATGGCAGTCTGTGCAGGACAGCACCCTGCTGGACAACCAAAGGCAGGCTCAGCTCACACGGGGTGCTCTGTTCCCTCACATTCCGGGTATCATGAAGTCAGCTTATCTTGCTACCCTTGCAGATGTTTCTGAAGTACAACACTGCAGCAGATGTGCCTGTGACACAGCTCCAGAATAAAGGATGCAGAGTTGTGCATTCTTCTTTTTCTAGACAGTGCTTTTAACAGTTGGTCTTAGAACAACTGTTCACTTCATGGAGGGGCGAGCTCTTCTAAGATAAAATGATGGTGTTTCTAAGAAATAAACTAACTTACCTGGGAAGAGTCATTAAAACCACCAGGCGGATTGGGTGTTACAGATGACACCAGATGTCCCTTGGGGTATCCTGTGCTGCTCCTCTCCTTCTCTGTGATGAGCATCTCTTCTTGGCCTGCAAAGCATTCATGATCGGTCCTGTACAATACCTATTATACAGGACTTCAAGAATAACTACAGGGAAGAGGCTGTTTTGTTCTGTTTTACCAAACAGGTTTAATCCATCTTCAATTCTGTTCCACAGGCTGATGTTAATTTTTTCACAGAGACTCCTCAGCATACTTAGGTTGTCTTTCCCCAGAAGGCCCTTCTTCTCCATCTCAGTAAGAACGTCAAGCATTGTCTGGGTAATCAGAAAGGCAGTTTGCTCTTAGGGCACCCCATGCTGCCACAGGGAGTGAAGCTGCAGCATGTGCACCTAAGCTTTAATGTAGTGACAGCACATGCGACCCACAGAATCAATCCAGCTGACTGGGAGCTCAGGTGAGACTTCAACTGAGCCAATTAATCCTAGCTCAGCAAAACCTACAAGTACTGTTAAGTACCAACACCTTCCCAAAACATACTAATTTCCTTTCTGTAGCTCAGAGGTGCAGATCTAATTAAGATGTAACACAGGACATCTAACAATGGTCATATATGTAACATGTATGATACATAGGTAACAATATTTTTAATGATTGCTTTCATTCAACTTTCAGTGGCTATCCTGCACTCAGCTGAAACAGAAGAATCACTGCAGTGACCATCTGAGCACTGGCAAAAAGGGTATAACCTTACATGACTGTGTGATTGCTCTGAAGCACAAGGGGACCCAAGGGACAGAAACTCATCAGTGGCAGGCAGAGCATAATGGTCACCCCAAGAATTTACTAGAACAGCTCTCACAGTCTCCCCTCTAAGAAAAGAAGGAAAACCCTCAAAACTTTTATTAGATGCAACAAAGTACCAAGGGGTCAGAACTGCAGGCTGGCACAGCATAGAAGTACTGAATCTCCTTCAAGGCTACTTGTAAATTCCAACTCATTTGACTTAGCCTTGAGAAGAATCTGCTGCTTAGACCTGTATTTTCTCCATTTAAAAAGAAAAAAAAATGTAATAATAAAGTAACATCCACATTGGTTTGCTTTCTGTTCTTGAAAATGACTTAGAAGAAAAAATCTGTTGGGCAAGATAAGTAAATGTGTTCATCAGTATTTTGTTGATTAAAGCCACTGAGTGCCCCGATTCCCGTATGGTGCTTGGATGTGATGGCCTCAGTGCCTGGCACTCCTGGCTGTGGCACTGCTGCAAAAGCTGTGCCCAACATCAGCACGAACAAGTCCCATATACAGCCGGGGGCACCCTTTTTCTTGTCCTGTTTTCACTGTAAGAGTGACACCATAAAGAAGAGTGACGCTCATTCCCCCATGAACAACCCAATTGTCTCTAGGGATTATAGAAATAAATTTTAAAAAGTATTAAAGAGATACTTACAGTCTCATGGGTTAGCTTGTTTTTTGGTAATTCTTTGACCAAAAGTAACTTAAAAGACATCAGCTCATCTTCCGTGATATCTTCGGACAGCTGAAAGAGCAAGTATCTAGAGAAACAAGTGGAGGGTGTTGTTTTATTGTGTTTCCGAGCACAACTCCGTACTACTGCACTGCTCCTCTTGTCTACTGTCCCCCCAGCATATATTCCCCCTTTTTTCCGTTTGAGATGGAGGACACAAGTGCCAGGACCGCCTGAAGTCAAACCCTTCAGCCCGGAGCAGAGAGGAGGTGACGGCTGTCCCGGCCAGAGCGAGGGTATCACCCACCTGAGGGCCGGCACCCGCGCGCCGCCCGGCGCCCGCAGCTCCCTCTCCACCTGCTCCCGGCTGGAGCCCAGCTGGGCAACCAGGAGGTCGATCCGCCCGATGCGGTACAGCAGCTCCCTGAGGAAGGCCAGGTTCCCCGCCTCCAGCACTCCCTTCTCCTGCAGCGCTTCGAACAAGTCGTGCGGGCTCCGGACGGCTTCCAGCCTCCTCCTGGGGACGTGCTCCCGGCTGAGGAACTTCAGCGCCGCCAGCTCGGCCTCGTCCAGCTCGTCGCTGACCGCCAGCAGCCGACCCCGCGGCAGCTCCATGGCCGCGCCCCGGCCGCGCCGCACGGAAGGCGGGGCCCGGCCCGGGGCGGTGCTTCCCGCTGGATTTAAACTTCCGGAGCGAACGGCGCACAGTGCCTTGGGAACGGCGCCTCTTGGGCCGTGCCCGCCCGCATTTCCGCCTGCTCTCCAGCCCGTTCTTGAGCAAACCGAACCGGCGGATGCAAGGGTCTCCCTCTGCCCGGGCTTGTCCTGTAGTCGCCTGTCGCTGGTTCCCAGACATTCACAAACCACTGCGATTTTAACACAAGGAGAAGAAAGCTTTCTTGATTCTTGAATTTCGCCTTGGTTCGCCTTCCTCCTTGCGAGCTTTCTGGGCTGCAGTCAGAAAAGGCAGCACGCTCCCTGCAGGCGTTCGGCCCCCAGCAGCCATGGAAAGCAGCTCCCTTCCCACCCGTCCCACGTCTGCCAAGACAGTTCAACAAGAGCAGGCGCTGCGCCGGGCTGTAGGGCCCTGGGATGCTGCACCACCACCACCTGCTGGTGCAGCACCGTGGATAAATGGTATTTCACAACAGGAGGGGAGAGATTTTACCAACTGGATTTTCATCCTTCTGAAAGCAAACCTTAACACTTTAATGCTCACTGTGAGCCAGAGAGCAACCCTCAGCACATCCATACTGCGCAATAAAGAACTAGCATTCTTGCTAAGCACTGATTTGAAACCAGCATCCCTTTCTTCTGTGCAAATCCAGTAAAAAACACTTTAACGATATATTAAACAGAAATCTGCACATTGTTACCCTAGAAGTGCCTTATCAATGTTCAAAACCCTATTCAAGGGATTTGGTTACTACATGCATGGCAAGTTGGGTCAAAGGTGGAAGAAATCAAGACACTTTTCAACAGGCCATAAGCTGACATATCCTCAAGATCTTCCTATCTTGTTCTAAGGATGTATGGATCCACCTTTGCACTCACATACCTGGACAAATCAGGCCTAAACACAAAGTGGCTACTCATACAAAACTAATGTAGAAGACTTAGACCAGGCTCAGGAGATGTGTCCAGGATAACATTCCACCTAGCTAGGAACGTATGGTTGGCATCCACAAGAGCCAGCCACGTTTGGGGCCTGGGAAATTCCAGTGGCTGTTAATAACAGAAGAGAGTGACAAGGAAAGGCACACTTACAGAAAGGACACACAGAAATTAATATCTGGGAATTCCCAAAGATCTCAGTTATATTTTTTAGCACATTGCAAAGAAGTTGTTGCAGATTAAGCACGCCATTCTCTGTTCGCTATTTGAAATATCTCTAGTTGAAAAAAGGCAGATTAGAATAATTTCTGAGAGAATGTGCCCATGTTATTTAGGGGTTAGAATAAAACGGCTGAACACTCAGCACCTCTGGAGAAAAATGTAGCACTGGACTCCCTGCTGCACTCCTTAATCTCCTTAATGACATGTATTTTGTTTCCACCTCTCCCTGGTCTTCAGATTTCCTGCAGGAGATCTCAGAGCTCACAGACACATCCAGCAGTTCAACCAATCCAAACTCATCAGCACCTGAATTCGCACCATTTTGAGAATTGAACGAACCCTCCCACCAATGGTAGGAATACTCAGGTGGTGGAATCTCACCATAGCTCATGCAATGGGAGAAGCTGGCAGCCAGCTGAACGCAGGCTGGCTCCTCACACGTGCCACCAGCCCGTCACAAGAGCAGCACATTTTCAAGTCATCCTAAAACCATTTGGGTGGAGAGAATGAAAAACTTCCCACAGAAGGTGGGCATAAAGAGCTCTCTGGGAAACTGCTGTTAAACTGAAAGAACAGGTAGCAAAATGTGAATGACTAGGCGAAGACTCATGCCCCTGGACAGCATTATTTATTCTTCTTCAGCTAACAGTCCTCCCCACCTCTTGTGTTTTCCTTTTCAAACAGGGCCGATCTGATCTTGCCTGGTTTCAGTTTAAGTCTGCAAGACTTCAACTCACCAGCTTTTCTTTCCTACTAGACTTCTGGCTCCACCTTCTTGTGGCAGTGCTTCTGCTGTCTGAAAACAAAACAGAATTAAGTGCCAGACTTTTGACTGGATTTGTCCTCCCAGCCATGAGCTGGGAGGAAAGAAAAGACAAAGTAAAAAACAAAGCTGAGGGCCTTTAGAGAGGAAAAGGAGAAAAGGTGGTTGACCCTCACCGTTCTCTACCTTGTACTACAGAAAAAACAGTCAGGAAATTGCAGAACCAACTTCCTTCTTACCACTCAGCTCTGTGGGAGGCACAGAAATCCATGGAAAAACCTACCAGCCATATTTTGCTTATAATTGCAAAACTCAAAGTGTGTTTCCTCCTTCACTGATTGCTGCATGACCTATATATAAATTCACAGTATGGCTGTTTTCTGGAGGGCTTTAAAGGATTTTGATGGGGTTTTCTCTTCCTCCTAGTAGCTCTTTCCTCCTAGTAGCTCTTCATCCACAAGTGATAATGGTAAACTATGGAGGCAGATGGATTTTAACAGGCAGAACAAAATACCAAATCAATTTAAATCACAGGGTGTGACTGATCAGCACCCTTTATAGCATCCCCCACCCTTGCTCCAGTGGAGGACAGCTCAGAGGACAAGGATGAAAATCACACCATCTCAGGGAAGAACAGATAATAAAGGAAGTCCAATTTACCTCAACACCAGGGAGATTGGTGGGTGACCTTAGTTTTAGAGAAGACATTTGCACCTGTGAATCATCAGGTACCCCCCAAGTCAATTAACAGGGAATAATACTTTCCTGGGCAAGCCAGACCACCATGGAGGATGTGGATATATGGCTCACTCCAACCCAACATAACAGTATAAAACTTAGACAACTGATAAAACATTTAAACTTTGAAAAGAGCAATGGGCTTGAGCTGGCTTCCACCCTCATTCCACCATGAGTGGGGGTGTCCAGGTCATGATGGACAGCACACCTATGTAGCTGTCTTACCCTACCAAATCAAAATCCTGTGTAGCTCCCAAGAGATCAAATAATTAAATTTGATATCCAATTCCTCCTCAAGTAGAATAGCTGAAACAGCTTGGTCTGAGTGTATTAAACTCTGACACAGAAATATGAGAGAAAGAAATGCTATAGATTTGTAACTTCACTTCTGGAGCAGCTGTCACCTTCAAGCAAGTTTCTCATGGAGGAAGCAGTTACTGAATGGCCATAGTGGCATCAGCTGCCATTATCATGACAGCCCTGAACTCATTCTTTCCTACCATCTATCTCTCCAGCTGCTGCCCCTCAGGGGCAACAAACACTCCAACAAGAGCTAAATGATTTCTGCTGGGGTAAAAGTTTGTCATGCTGACTGTCCCTCAGAAAGTTCATCCAAGAGAGGAACATACTGCAAACCAAGGTGATATAAAACTCAAGAGAATTTAGTATAACAGAAACATTATTACAGAGCTTCTTTCCAGTATTCCACAGTCATTCAAGACACTGTGCCCTGAGAACTCTGAGAAATAACAAAGTGAGAACCTTTATTATTGTAAAAACTTATACAGTTGTGCTGCTTATTCAAGTAAATGACTGACATAAACTAAATCAAATATTTAGAAGAGAAGAACCAAACTAACATAATCATGGGGTTTTAGTCTCTCTGGAGCAGGATGCTATTTTCCATAACAATTATAGCTTCCAAAAACAGACAATGATTCACCTCTGGGTAAGGCTGTTAGAACCTTACACATGCTGCCTGGGAAAGCATCCGGCATTCTGAAACTGGTTTTTTTTCAGATTTTAGGGACTTAAAAAACTCAGACACAATTGAGACTTCATTGACATTTCCAATAACTTTTACAATACTACTTGAAAGTCCTTGCTCCCCTGAAACCCAGACTGAAATACTCCACTGCTTCTACAGGACAAAAAGCTTGATGATCTGTAGTTTTCCACAGCCTTTCCCAACTGCTGCAGATCCAGGTGTCAGAAGACTGATTCAATATGAAAGTTAGGTCCCATGCTTCCTTAAAGGGATGGGGCTGCTACATAGATCCAGATAATTTCTCATGTAAATTCTCTTCCCCGTCAAAGCCCACTCCAGATGTCATTCCTAATTGAGTGTATTCTTCCTTCTCTACTTTTCGTTGTGGAACTTCAAAGATCAATCGCTTCAGTAGTGTTGATGTTATCTTTGGCATTTGTTTAGATTCTTCCAATTCTCTTCTTGCCACTTCGTTGTTCACTTCTGTCAGGATGGCTGCGAGATCCACACGCCTTGAATGAAAATGAAGAGAAATTACATTGGAACACATGGTACTTGCAGCTCAGCCAGGGTGATGTGTTTGCCCCAGTGAAGTGGTATTGCAGGGAAGGCTGGTATCTTCCTCACCCTATTGCCACTGAAATTCCACACTCCATTGAATAACCACAGAATTCAGTGTGTTTGGGGGAAATTAAAGCAACCTCCATGTAGCATTGCTTTGGTTACAGCCAGAAGATGTCACCAAAATGAAACAAACCTGTACATTCTCCATGTCTTCTTCTGGACATCATGAGAAAATATCTGAAGGGAAATTCTATTTTCTAAATGAAGTTTATGAGGGGATGTGTGGGAGGCAACAAGGAAAATTATGCCTACAGAACACTGCGGGGTTTTGTCTGTGTAATCACTCAACAAATTCACCTCTCATCAGGTGTCACTGGAAGAAAAATAACTAACAGTGCCCAGTTTGAAAATAAATACCGTTCTCCACTGTCCTGCATGTGAAAAGCATTAATTGCACAAATGCAAACCACTGTGTTTCAGCACAGCATGCTTAATATGCACGTCTGTAATACTCCAAATGTACAAGAATGAGAAATAGTACTTACAGTGGGCAAAGCAACTCCATCTTCTCACAGAGGGATTGAATGTAAACACTGCCAGTCGTTGGACTGCGGAAGCACAAGTAGTCCTCCACTGTAGCCATACCAATCAGAATATCAGCCCTATCAGGAATGGAAGCCAAAGGACTAGCATCCACCTCAAGATGTCCAGAAGAGTCTGCTTCTACTGGAACAGATGGATGACGTACAGAGCCTTGGCAAGCCTGGATGATAAACACCTTGGGTTTGCCAGCAAGAGAAGGACAATTAGTTCCAGTGAAGCAGGAGACTAAATCTTCAATATTTACGCACTCATCATCAACACCTTTTATTTTGTCTTTTTCACCGTGGGAGAAAATGAAGCAAACGAAACAGTCCATATTTCTATGATCTTTTTTGCTGTATTCTTTAACTGTCTCATATATTTTATTTCCTTCTAAATCCATGTGTTCAACTGTCTCAAACTGAAGCCACTTAAAGACCCTCTTCACAGCCTCTGGGGAAAAATCAGAAGGAACTTGTTAAACATGCATAGTGAAGATGCTGAAACATCAGTGTCTGTGGGGTAGATCAGATATTAGCAGAAGTGTTCAGATCCCACCAGTAAAATCAACTGACTGTCTCTTACCCTGCCAAATCCTATTAGAAAAACCCAAATGCCTAATTTGCCTTATTTTGGTTTTTTTAGACACAACTGGGTTACATCATGCTATCTAAAACAAAACCATGTTTCAGATTCTATGTTGTATTTGCACAAATTAGTGAACTTTACTGTTTTAAAGCAAGCTTTAATTATGCATTACATAGTAGTCTCAGATGCCTAAGAACAACACTTGGCAAGTTAAAGAAGTGCCACCTCTTTAGAATGACAAATTCTCTCACTCTTAAATGAAGTAGGTCCCTCATTCTGTGAGAATGGTCAATGCAGCAAGAAGGAAGTCAGAGTAACCTGCTCACAGGCTATGAAGACTTCTCAGCAAATGGTGGTCTAATTGTTGTGTGGGCAGAGAGGAAGTAGCTGAGAAGAAAGCGGTTTGTAAATGGGATGGAGTTAAAATATCTGTGACATGTCCTTTCAGGAATCTGGTTTTACTTTTTTACTCTTCTTTATCTTAAAAGTGACTTGCAGGAAGACAGGCTTTAAGGAAAGTTACAGACCATTTATTTGAGTATTGAAGAGAATTTAAGGACTTAAAATATTTTTTATGATAGCTAAGAACTAAAAACAATCAAAAATTGGAAAGGTAGAATAATAATCACTTTTTCACTGGTTGTACATATAACCAATTAAGACAATGCCTTTTTCCTAGAACAAAGACTAGATCCTTCTCTAAGCCATCAACTAAATGTTGGAAGTGGCATATTTCCAGTTGGTACATTGGTTGTCACTCCAGTCTCTCAGTACCATGGACATGATTCTTCTTTACAGTAAAGATTAGATAATTGTTTTGGGGAATTATCAGAGAAAAAAAAAAAAACAAACACAAACCAGTAATTGGATTTTAAAAGTACTTACCTCCATCTTGCAATGTTCCCTCTCTATTGTGAAATGGATTTTTAAAAATGTGGTTGTTAAGAATTAAACAGTAACCATGGGGGTTATTTTTCATCTTATATATTTGCCCATGCTGCAGAAACAAAAAACAAAGCAGAGCCAATCATTCAGAAGAGAAGTACACTATACACAGATTGCTGGTCCACGATTATCTAAGCACGAAAAAAAACCCAAAAAAACCCACAATGGCCAAGAAGCAAGAAAGGAAAAGCCTAAGGGTACAATTTAGCTACAGAGGAGAGGAATCTGCATTGTCTCCCTGAATCCCTCCTTCTCTCTCTCTTCTGTCAGGATATGATCTTGACATGGGAGAAAGGATCCAGAAACACAAATATGCTTGTGCAAGGAAAAGCTCCTGCACCCACCCATTTCCTCTGAGGGTCCTTGAGCGATTGCAGTGAGGTAGCGGGTTCTCCTATTGCCTTCCCATCTGTCCAGGAGTACCCTGGCCAGGACTTTAATATCCCAGTCTCCATTATTGTTAAGATTGGTTTTCTTCACTCAATTGTTCATTCATTTCTTGCTTAAAAGGTTGCTGACAACCAGGTCCCCACAAAGAAGGCTTGGTCTTCTTTGGAAAACAGGAGTTGTTCCAAGACCTATATAAAGCCAGAATCCCTCCATCTTGGCTGTTCCACCTGCTTAGTTTACAAATTTATGTTCCTTCTCCCAGGAGATGGATAAATACTTTAAAGGCAATCTTGAGGTATTTCTCACCTGTTTTTCTGCCTCCTCTCCTTGTTCCTCTGGATGAGCAGACACAGACATGGGATAGGGGACTTCTTCCCTAGAATAATTTTCTAAGAAGGAGAAGATAAAACATTTTAGAACTAAAAGGATAAATGTGCATATTTCAACACTCAAAAAGCCAGAATAAGGAGTGATGTGGAAGGGGTTTTCACACCAGTGAGACACCAGCATTTTGTAGAGCTACAGTTTCACAGG
The DNA here is from genome assembly GCA_032173965.1 of Sitta carolinensis. NCBI lineage: Eukaryota > Metazoa > Chordata > Aves > Passeriformes > Sittidae > Sitta > Sitta carolinensis. The sequence continues at coordinate 27,058,366 of CM063288.1, forward strand.
TTATTCTAGAAGCCATGCAGGGCTGTGCTCCATTGCTTCTCTGATCCTCTGCTCTTTTACTGGCAGCAAGATACAGATAATAAAAGGTTGAATGTGAGTAATCATCCCAGGCAAGCCATTCACCAGCATTTCCACTGGGGAATATATAAATGAAAGAGGAGACCCATTTTTGTACAATAGTACAAAATGCTGGTCCATTTACTTCTGAGGCTACTGTCTCTTCTCCAGAGAACTTTACTGTGTGAGTAGATGCAAGGATGCAAAATACCAGCATAATGAAAGATCTCCTCAGAGCACTTCTTTGAATACAACTTTCTGAAAAAAAGTGAAGAAATCATCAAATCCATTATTCTGACCAAGGAAACAAAATCACAGTACTCGTTTTACAAGTTACAAAAACGTGTTTAAATGAAATTTAATTGTCAAGGCAAAAAGCTCTACAAAACATTCTTTTTTTCTACTTATCAAGAGGACAAAATAATAACAATACTACTACAAAGCCGTTCCCCTGACACAGGACTTGCTTGCACTAGCCTCCCTTGGCAATTATCTTCTGCTCTTTTAGAGACACCAGCAGAGGTCAGAAGCACAAAGACAAAGACATGCAGGGAAAACTACTTGGTAGCTCTGCAGTGTACTGCATGGACTGTTTAAACGTATCTGAGGGAACTCATGTCCTGAGTCATTCAGAAGGAAATTGTTATTGACTGAGACATCCTTTTTCCCAAAGGAACTCCCAGCTGTGGTGCCAGAAAGCACCACCTCAGCTGCAACAGCCCAGATCTATGGAAGTCCTTGAAATTTCTCATCTGGTTACAGAAAGCTATACTTCAGCCAAGTGATTAGTTTTTAGGGACTTTCCTTTGACAAAGGCAGAGGGTCTGGCTAACAGAAGATAGTGCTGACACGCTTCCAACACAAGTTTCCCCAAGTCAGCTGGCACTTTCTACCTCTTGCAGTGACTTGGAAGTTATGCTGGTCCAAAACCAGCACCGCACTTTTTCCTGAACAGATAAATTGCATTTAAGGCAAAGAGAAGGCAGAAGAAGACCATTTACAAGGCACAGAATATACTTCAAGGATAGATACAAGACTCCGTGATGGGATAATGAAGTAGCAAAAAACTTCAGAAATCAGAGTTCTCCAGAGCTGTTCTGCCTATCCTAGGACACCATAAGGTCTCTCCCTTATCGCTGGATTTCTAGGCTGCCAAAGACGGAGCCATAAAACCCACAAAAGACCCCAGCTCTGTTCTTAAACAGCAGATTAAATAAATTTACCTCTTCTTTTTTCTTCATAGGCATCGATTTTTTTCTTTATGTCAGCTCTAAATCTCTGTAATATATCTTTCAGCACTGTCAGGTTATCTTCTTTAATGATCCCGTTTATTTCCATTTCCAGAAAGACCTGCAACATTGACTGGTAAAACAAAAACAGATAACCCAAACTCATCCAGTGACCTTTGGTAACTGCAGTATCAGGCACCTCTGCAACAGGACAGAAGACAACATCCTCATTCCCAGAGACTGACCAGCTAAAGACCTATTACTTTTTCCTCCAAAACTCATTAAAGCAAGGGTCAAGATGCAATGCAACTGAATAAACACATCATCACTAAGGTTAAAGCAGGACAATTAGAAATTGTCTTTAACTAGGCTATCCTGCTGTGTTTCAGCAGTACAAAGCACTGATGAGGATAACATAATATCCTGTTGTGGCTTTGTGTTCTGATGAAGTGCTGCTAAGTTCTTTAGCTATGCCATTTTGCATTTTCTATTATAGAAAAGCTGTTCAGCACTAATTTTGTTTATTAAAGTTCAATTGTCCACCAAGTTGGAGGTAAATCTAATTTTCCTCTGCTTGCCACCATACAAGTAAGACTTTTAAGGAAGGTTCTTAATAATACCAAGCATTTTTATAACACAGCTCATTACAAATATTAAACTATCTCATCCAACCTCTTAATACTTTCGGGGAAAAGTTAACAGTATGTTGTTATTCCAAGTTACAATAAAGAAGAACATTTACCCATTGACACAAAAATTCTAATGTGTTGAACTCACATTAGAACTTGATTTTCTGTCTCCATTGTTTATCCTTTAGCAAACATCACTCTTTTCAGGTATAGCACATGTCTTATAAATGGCAAGCAAAGATTAAAGAAAGAGCATGATGGATTTTGCAAGGAGACAGGATTAAGGAGACAAGAGGTGGAGAGAAAGAATCAGGAGAGCAAAAAAGGCAAAGATACAATCCAAAAAATAAGGATCCATTCTTTCACACAGCAGCTATTAGCTAACATCACAATTCTTTCAAACCAGATTTTCATGAGACTGCTTTCTCTTTCCTCCCTTCTTACAAGAACTAGAGGACTCTGAACTAGCCTTGCAAAAACTCAATGCCACTTTTCATACAGAATTTTCCTGGAGCTTGTTCTTTGGTAATTGAAGCAGGAACTTCACACTTCTGACGTCTTCTGGAGCCAAGTCCTCTGCAATTCCATACAGCAGTTGCCTGACAATAAAGAATAGAGAGACCTTCAAGAAAGCTATAAGAAGTAAACACCACAATTAAACATTTGAACTGCAAAATGTGAGACTCACAATGGCAGGAATTCATGCATAATAAATCAGTTATACTGGGATATTCACAAGACAACAGTGCAGACAGAAAAGGCAGATGGCACTGAACTGTTGCATTCTGCATGCTCCTGTCTCTACCTGTAAGCTGACACCTGTGCCCTGCCCGGGACCTGCAGCTCTCTCTCCATCTCCTCCCGGCTGGAGCCCAGGTGGGCACTCAGGAGGTCGATCCGATTGATCCGGTAGAGCAGCTCCTTCAGGAAGGACAGGTTCCCCACCCCAATCATATCTTTCTCCTGCAGCACTTCAAAGAAGGCCTTGGGCTCCTGGATGGCTTCCAGCTTCCTCCTGGGGACATGCTCCAGGCTGAGGAATTTAAGAGCTGCCAGTTCCTCTGTGATCAAAGCCTCAGAAACTTCAAAAAGCAGTTTATGGAAGTCTGTACTCATTTCACATCAGGATTTGGATCTAAACACAAACAGCAGTTGATTGCATTTGTCAGTAATACTAGTGCAACAACATGATTTATATGAGAGGTATCACATCATGTAGAATAGCCCAAAATAAGTACATGCAATCAGCAGAATTTCAATAGAGAGAGGCTGTCTTGCTATCATAGCTTTGATGCTTAGCTCTTTCAGTTCTCTGGACTTAAAAAAGAACGTTAAAACTCCGTACTAAGTGACATTAGCAGAGAAAGTCACAGATCGTTCTTGCTCCTTATGGTGTGTCTAGACAGTGGGAAGTACCAATGTATAGAATGCACAATCCTGGCAGGCTGCTGCTGGTTTTGTTTGAGTTTGGGGTTTTTCAAAGTTTGATACCTCAACTTCAAACCCCATTTGGGAGAAACAGCCACTTGCCTGTCTCAAATGTAGACTATGTAATGAATGAGACTGCCAAATTTTACACCATAACAAGACTTAAGAGTTCACATGACTACAGCTACTCTAAGCTATCCGGCTTCTCCTTTTTATGGTACTTCTGGTCAGCATACCCAAAGAACCTCTTCCTGTTTTGATTTATCTGCATCAAGTAACACTCAGTTAACCAGATCTCAATTAATTTGTAATATTAAAAGAAAATACAGGTCAACCCTTTTAAAAAGGGTAGAAGAATTTTTATCAAACTATCTCTGTTTCACTGAGCATGGAATACCACCTCCCTTCTCCTCTACTTTCTCCATCAGCTTTAGAAATACTGAACTCGGCTTATGGATTCAACTTTTGAGCACAAGAGGAAGTTAGAAAATTCACACATTAGAGTGAACGTACAGCTGAACCTTAAACCTTTGCATTTCAAGTAAACTGATAAACCAGTGAAACATGTTGTGACACAGCAAGTACAATTTGTGTTCTGCCCCAAAATACTGTTTTCTTTAAATCCACTCAAACCAAGCTTTCAAACAGACAAGAATCCATATAATTCAGCCCATATAAACCCGTAGTATCTGAATGTGCTTAACCTCACTATTCAATGATTACCTGACTTTGTATTTCTATAACCACACAGGAAAGAATAATATTTTCTTGGAGGTAGTTATGAAGTTATCTTCTTTTTCACATAAATCACACTTTTCATTTAAGATTCAAGAGATATTGCTTATAAAAGCAAATATTTCTTGTAAAGGGAATTTTCATTTTATTTCTCAAAGGCTGTAAGTTTCAAACCCACCAAATTATTGCAGTTTGAAGAGATGTGCTACCTATATGTTACATTTAAGCCTGTCTGTAATTACAGGGAGTACAATTAAAACAATATTTAACCACAACTGTCTTTTTCTCCCAGTTTGCTAACTTAAAGATGCAACTGATACAAGTAAAATTAATATTAATTTTAAATCATTTACATGGGAGGACAACTCTGAAGAAAGTGGGACAGCCAGTCCCTAAAGTTCCAGGAAAAGTCTGCCTTTATTAGGATATGATATTGTCACATGAATTCCAAGAAATATGTTACAATGGAATAAAATGCTAGTAAAGCAGGAGATCCCTACTTCAGCTACTTCACTCTTCCATTTTCAGAGAACTGGCTATTACAGAATTTGTGAGAAAAAAATGGTAAACAAGCCATGAAGTAATCAGGTTTTGCTGTTGTTTTACTGCAACAACTAAGCGGCATACCTAGTGCTTTCTAGCGTAGAGCACAGCTCAGCACTTTTGCTCATACACAAATCTTAATTAAAAGACAGTAAGAGATGGCAGAATCTACATATTTTCATTTAATCAGTCCCACTGTCCTGCTGTGTCACCAGATCTGCCATGACTTACCCCCTTCTCTGAAGTCCCTCTCCAACTCGCCCCAGTTTGTTTTTAACAGGAAGATATTTTTTTAATTAAGAAAAAAGCCAACTATTAGCACCAAATTCAGTAGCAGTAAATAGAGGGAAATCAACAACTAAACATTCTTCTGAAATTATTTATGTAATATACTTCCCCTTTTAGAGGAGAATTTGAACTTAATAATTAACTTCCTGCATCTTCGGTCTCTTTAAAGAACTCAGCCTTCAATGAAAAGGTTCCCAGCATTCAAGTCACCGGAATCTTCCACACAGCAGGAAATAAAGCAGCACTCAGTATGGCTACCAGACTCTCAGCAGACCCTCCAGGCAGCATTAATGAAGAGAGTTAGGAGTACTGAAATTTGTGAAAATTTTGCAATGAAAACAGTCATTCATGGATTTCAACCTAGCTATTGTTACAAACTCAAAATTATACCATACCCTTTGATAGAATGAGGCATACAAATTCCTTCCAAAAGGCACAATCTAGTAACAGATTAGAAAACCTCGTTTCACTGGCAGGAATTGCCTCATCATCCAAAGCCTGGAACGGCACGGACAAACACAAGTAGTCTTTCCTATTCAGGACCAAAATGTTTGTCTCATGTCCTTCCAGTTCTCAGCATCTCTTTCTCCCCCTCATTTCTTCTGTGTCTTACCTGAACCAAGACTTCAGTTGTAGTTTGAAAGAGCCACCATGCCGTGATATGCACTGTGACAAACAGATGGCTTCTCCTCTCAATCAGCAGTTTGAAGAACCACCCCTTTTCGCACTATTAGTTTCACTTTTGATTCCTTTCGCCCTTCCTGGAAATGTTACTGTGCTTTTGTTAAATTAGTCTCCCTCATTTCCCTCAGCACCCCTGCACTCTGGTTTCCTCCAGAACTGTTTCAATGACCCAATCTTTTCCTTGTACAGCCTGCCAAATATGCCCTAGAAACGGTGATCTTGAGCAAGAAAAACTGCTGCAGCTCCTGCCTGCTCAGCAATTGCAGCGCCTGTCACCTGCACTGGGACAGCACCCGCACAGAAATGACATGAGGGACAGGACAGCAGAAAACTTGATTACCACTTTAAGATCATGATCTTGCCTAGATAGCAACTTCCCCAGAAGGCCTTTTACACTAGTTCCATTTAAATGTGTATATACAGGGGCTGCACAAGACACAACCCTTCCTTAATTCTGTAGGTGGAGAGTGCACACGTGCATGGGTCTGTAGGCTATCATTAAGCCCCAACAGCAACCAACCATGTCTGTTTGGTTGTGACTGGTTACATTCTGACACAGTTCTGTATCACTGGAGTTACAGGAAGGGTGTACACTATGGACAGCAAGGGGTGATGAATACCTAAGTCATACAAAAACCAACCGACTCTCCCCAAGAGTTTCAAACTTCCATCTCACAATACCCTGCACAGATTACACAGAAATGCCCAGCTGGCTGGATGGCAGCTGCAGTTCCAGTTCCAGCCTGCCCTGCCTTTGGGCTGGTGCTGACACGTACCACTGCATGCACCCAGGTATTATTACATTGTGCAGCCATAAAAACACAGCCGTCAATACACACAGGTGAAATGCTCACACTGAGGAGTCCGGACAAGGGTAGCGTAAATGTTGTTTAAACAGGCTTCTTATGAGCAAGGGAGACTTTACCAGTCTTTCACACTGCACAAGTGTAGATCCTTCCCCCCATGGAACTCAAGGCTCAGTAAGCTCAGCCTCTTCTGACTTTACCTACTTATGATTTCAGTGCAGATTACCCAGGCAGAAGTCTCTATAGAGTTCAAGAGTATGACTGTATTCCCTGTCTACCAAACTAAAAATGAAAACAAGATCTCACAAAACAGACAATGGTTACTCCATACTGATAAAAATTCATTTGTCTCCTAAACATACAAAATAAGTGCATCAAATAAGTGAACAGTAACTGCAACCAGAAACATCATAATTCCATCCCAATGTAATATATTCCACTAAAGAATAAAACATTTTTCTTATCTGTGGCAAAAATGTGACTTCAAGAGTGGCAGCCATGCTAACTCAGAAGAGTTAAAATGCAATGGGTCACACAAGTACCACTTCATTATCATAAAGGAACCATCATGTTTTGGAAAACTGGCTGCATTTCAACGTGCTGTACGATGCAAAACTCCCCTCCTAAAAATAGTGCAAGCTAGAAATTGCACCCAACAGCACTAGACAATACCCTTTCCTATCTTCACCTTAAGGTATTGCTAATCATATATAAGAGTATTTTGATAAAGTTTCCCTTCAGCTAAAACCCTGAAGCAGTTAAAACCTCAGATTCATGCTGCCCAACAAAGTGCAGGAATCAGTCAGAAATCCTTAACCCAAAACAAAATTTTTATCTCACCAAGCTCTTAAAAAGTATTAATTTAATGTAGTAACAAACAGGAAGGACACAGGCATACATAATAAATGTTGGTAACAAAACGACATGGCATTATTTCAGTTAACTCAAAAAATTCTGTCAGCAACTTAATCCATAGGCGCCTTCTCGAATTGGCTGCATTTTAGATCCTAAACCAACAAACAATGTAATGCTTAACAAAGTTAATCTAACTGCTGTATTTCATAGCATACAAATCTTCTACCCTAAACTTTCTCAGAAGTGATGGGGAAATAACAGTTCACGAAGTTTCACAGAGGGAATAATAAGCAGCATTTTGGTTTTACTCAGTTTTGGAAAACTTCATTGTACATGAAGTTTATGTTAGCCATTTGAGGGTATCAGTGTGCACTGTGGAACAAGTTGCTGATTTCAGTTGGTAACTGGTTCTTTATTAAGTTAAATGTAATTTTCATTAGAGATTGAAGAAATCCTTTTCTACTTACTACTTAAGGTTTTGTCTCTTCATTCCCACTTTTTTCTCTCTATGAACATAGCTAGTGGATTTAGAAACAGGATTTAAAATTGTTAGCCTGCAAAATAAAATGTGATGAGTCTAAACCATTAACAATCCTGGTTTAAATATGAAAGTTTACATGCAATCTCTATGCTGCCAGGAAAAACCTTTTGTATCTGCAGCCTGTGCAGGTACAAAAATGTTTAACATGACAGAAGAGTGGTTCTTCCAACAGTGATAACTCTGAATATATAGATGATGTAAATAGCTGGAACATGGATTGTTTTAACTGTGTCTCCTCCAGTTTCACACTTTGTTTGACAAAAAAATTTATGAGGCCTTGCATTGAAGCTAACAGATCCTCAGGGTTTTGGCTAACTGTCCTAAAACAGGTAGTGTGCATTTAAATGAGATGATAAAAAGATGTGTTTTAAAAGCCTCAATGTTGCTCTGAAGGAGGAGGGGCCGTAGGTATTGGGAATATCAATTTTCTTCTTAAGGTATATGCTGGTTGAGGCATTTGCTTCTTTGTTCCTGAAGGGCTAACACGTCTAGCCACAGCTTCATTAACTTGTGTAAGAATTGACAAAATATCTTCACCCCTACAGCCAGAAGGAGAACAAAAAAAAGAAAAAAAAAAGAGAAAAGGAAAGCTAGTTATTAGTGAGCAGTTGGTAATCCACTTAACATCTCCCGGATGAGCCAGAAGATAAGAGTATGAACATTTAAAACACAAAAAAGAAAACACATACTTTTCCCCAAATTTCTCTTTTGTCCTCATTTGAGTCATATTAAAAACAAGACCTTTTTTTGCTCTGTCTTGCTTAATTCAACCAATTAAGAAAAACAGTGGAATAAAATATTTTTACCTATCATTCAATAAAGGGTGCTGCCTGAAAGATTATAGACGTGCGGTTTTGAGTGTTTTTTCATAATAAACTTCACATTCTGCACATTACATGTATGGTACAAGCAGAGTTAATGTAAATTTATCAGTGCAAAATCCTCATTTTAACTAATTTCATCCACCTTAGAACATGAGTGGGTGTTCTTAGATGAACTCCCTTTGGAGATGAAAAATTTAATCAGAGCACTAAGCCAAGTATTTACCTTGGTACCAACAACTGTAGCTTGCTGCAGAGGGCCTGAATATACCAAGTACCCTCTTCAGTGTGCCGGAAAGAGACACATCCATCAACTGTGGCCATGCCTAGGAGGAAATCAGCCTCCTCGGGAATACTCTCACAAAGAGAAACTCTCTCTTGCACGGACGGCAAGTCAGGAGTTGGTCCATCAGTATCAACATAGACAGGACGCTGTATATTGTTGCCCTGGCATGCTTGGATAAAGAAGAGTTTGGGTTTTGCAGCCAGCTGGGGACATTGCTTGGCAGTGAAGTGGGATGTAAGCTTGCGGATTGACACGAGTTTGTCATCTGTCCCGTAGATTGCTCCTGACTGTCCATGGGATAGAATACAACATATAAAACAGTTCCTGTCTTTATGATCTTGCACATGCTGCCAAGTTTCCATGAGATTTATAATATTCCCAGACGTCAGATCTGTGTAAGTCCTCACATCCAGACCAAGCCATTTGAATACTCTCTCCAGTTCCTCTGTAAATAAATGAAAGATAAAAGGAAAATTCTAGGCAAAAGAAAAACACTTTATGAAGTCACCATGCAAGCTAATCTTTGAGGGGGAAAGACCTTACACTCTGACACTTCTGCAGATTCATCCTCATACTAGTACTAAGTAAAGGTTAACTGGAATAAAAAAAGATGGCATCAGCTCAAACACAGAGTTCCTGGATTTTTCTAGACAAGCTTCAGAAAATAGTGCATACATTATCATTGTAAGTGAGCATGCAAATGACACTTGAAAACACAAAGAATCTGCCCCTCCCCAGTTTCAAAACCTTTCTCACATCATTATTTTCCAGTTGCAGTTTTGACTATTAAGAGTTCCATTCATAAGAGATAAACAGAAAAAACAGAACAAAGTAAGAAGTAGGCAGAGTTGCTTGATTATGGAATTTTGTATTATATTAGGTAGAATGATGGCTTAATTTAGTTTAGTTTTAGTTATTTACTATAGCTGTAGATAAAGGATAAGTAAAAAGTGATTCTTAAAATTATTCAAGAATAATCCAACTGAAAAAGCCTGTGGCTACTCATCCTTTAACCTCTCCTCCCCCAGGATACACAAATGACATAATTTAACACATATCAAACATTTTACTCTTTTAGAATATTAACTAACCATAGACAATAAAATAAAGGCAATACTACATAATCAACTCACCCGGGGAAACAGAGAGACTAATCCTCCAAAAATCTCACTTCAGTAACTTACCAGCATCTTTGCAAGAACCCTTCCTCTGAGAATTACTGAAGTTAACATTATTAATAATGAGACAAAATCCAATGTGTGGCCCATCCATTTTGTAGCTTGTTATAGTCTGTAGAAAGGAGAAGAAAAAAGCTTACAGTTGCAATGAATTTATTCAACTTACTCATATTTCCTTAACATGTCTCAAAATTGGCATCCAGGAGTTAGAGGCCTAAGAGTGTGGACTATTTCTGAACATCTGGAACTCAGTGGTGCCTCCGTGTGCGAAAAAACATCAGTGAAACTCCAGGCACACTGTCACCATCCTACCAAACTGCAGAAGAAGGGCTTAGCATCTGGGTTCTCATCTGTATGCAAAAGGCAGGATTCAGCAGCCAAACTCTGCAATCTGAGCTGGTGATGGGGACAGAAGACCCCAACTATTTTCAATATCAAAACAGTATTTTAGCTTCATGGCAGAGGGATCCCAGTGAAACTATAGGATGTTAGACAACTGAGCTGTTTTTTTTTGAGAACAGTAATGAATATCTGGAGTACGTGATTCATACTGATCCACTGTAAAAGGATACAAGCAGAACAGTGATCTCAGAAGTGTATAAACCTACCATACTACCTTTTCTTTGTTAAGACTTAAAAATACCTCCCACTGTTAAAAAAGAACATTTTTAAAGATTGAAAGTACAAAAATTTAAAGTGCCATGTATTTAAATACAACCTTGGGTTGAAATAAAAATCTCCATCCACTGGAGTCCCTTCCTGCTCACTAGAGAGCAATACACACCTCCTTTTTTGCATTTGAGTAGGACAAAATGAAGGCAGCACTCCAAGTTCCTTCAACAGCTTTGCAGCACTCTGAACATCAGGTGATGAAAAGATGTTACAGCACAGAATTTCAAGAAATTAAATAGCTATAAACAGATAGAGCAATTTTCTCCTTCAATATCCATGGTCATTGCAAAGAAAAGGCCAATTCAACGGTTACACTGCTATGGTTAAAGACTGCACATAAGACCTCTAAGAAGGGATCTCACAAAAGAGCTCCTTTCTCATGTACCAAGACCTCTGCAATCGCTTACAAAAAATTCTTGCCTCCTTTTAATCCTTCTAACAAGGGCTTTGCATGCCTTATGACTTCTAATTTCAAGATGTCCTGAGGCCTTTCCTAAACCAGATTAAATAAGTGAGAATTGTGAAGCTCCCTTTGTCTCTGTGTACGTTCTACTACCATCTCCAAAATGCACAACTTAGACAAGTGCAGAATGTTTTGCCTTTATCAGGAAGATAAGCACATGCATTGATGTGTGAATAACTTTGGAGGTTTATGCCCATTTTGCCCACAGCATACCTTTCAATATTGCTAAATTTCTAGCCTCCGAGGTCAAAATATTCTTTAAAACATTCCAATTTATCAGTCAAGTTAAGAAACTTTATGAGACACACAGATGTGTTATAAGTCCTTGCATGAAAAATGTCATTTGAGAGAGGATGCAAACCTCACACCTCACACAGGTACTCAGAAAGGATTTAAGAGATTGTCTCACACCTTGGATTCATTTTCTACATTGTTGAATTTTCCACGCAGCTCCAGGTTTAGTTCAGGGAAGCCTTGTGTAAAATTAGCTGCCTTGTTATCTAGAAAAAAACCCAGCATAGATGTTTATGAATATAAATCCAACATTTGTGGATGCAGCAAAAAGGAGTTTAGCTACAACACATCACTTTTTGTATTTGAAATACTGTTTCACTGAAAGGAATAATTCCTCCATACAAGATAGCATAGTCATGTTCAATGGATCTACTCTGAATGTCTTCTGGTTATTTTTATTATATTTCATATTTGACAAAGGCAAGGCTTCTATTTGTATCGATATTGCAAAATAAAGATATCCATGGTACAAGGGTAGATTCTACCCAAGACATTCAAATGAATTTTTCATCTGGAAATCAGCTTAGAAATTACCTGTAGTTAAGAAAAATCTTACTTAAGAAGCATTCTTATTACTGAAGTTGTCAATTTTTTTTTTTCTCCTGAATCACTGATTTAATGAGATAAATCTCATTTTTAAAATATAAAACCAGAAATCATCTGTATGCTCATAGCCCATGTATCAGACACACATGCCCACAGAGTTTGTCTTTCCAGCCTATTAGCAGTCAAATTCCTTTATGTAGTGCACATTCACAGGTCACAAAGTGCCTTTTACAGGACAGTCATCATCATCTCAATAATATTAGTGGGAAAATGGAGAAGTGGGACATAGCTGTAAGTAGATTTTCAGTTTCCCAGCCTGTTCTGTATGTGCTGGATAGCTCTGTGTGCTCTCAGATATTCCAGCACATCCTTGTTATTTCAGGGATTCAGCTAGGAAATAATGCAAGTTAGGAATTGTTATGCCAGATTTATGCCACTCTAGCTCCTGTTTCAGCACTACACACATATGACCTTAAGTTCAGTTGCCAGCTTCCTGCATTTTAGCAAACCTACTCCTAGACTATGAATTTCTCACCTTTTGCCTTTTTGTAGCAGTTTATTGTCTCCAAGAGATCAGGTGAAACTCTCATACAGACGTCCTCCAGAATGTTTACATTGTCTTTAGTTAAAAGGCCCTTCTTTTCCAATAAAATCATCAAATCCAAAGCAGACTGACAGCCAAAAGGAGACAGTAAAATATAATTATTGTCCCTTAGAAATCAAAAATTGCCTCTTAGCCCTGTCTAAACCAATGAAATTATTATCTGCTCTGCTCCCAGCCAACAAGGACCAGTCAATTTTACATCACCGTTAAAGCAGAAATGTTGCTTCATGGAAAGCCACTGGTCGTGGTTTCATTTGGTATGGTCTTGTTTAAACAGATTCACCCAAACCATTTGAATGGTTTCAAGGAGGCTTCACTGCTGTGAAACAGTACCAATGACATATGGACATGAATGTCCCTTGCATATGGCTCCAACAGGGCAAAGATTTGATTTGTCACCTTTTTATAATGTGATGCTAGACAGTGAACTGTCAGTGACTGACCTTGGCACGAGGGACCAAATTCTATTCTTGCCTGCCAGCATCTCCCTTCTTGCTATCCCTATGAATACAACCAGCCTAGCTGCATATTATGCTCTACACTTTTCCTCCTACTTCGTGCCTTCCTTCTTCCCTTCCCACCATATACACATTTGGCTCACTCCTCACATACATGAGTTGTCCATTTCTTTGGAAGATGTTCTTCCAGAAGGAATATGATTTTCTTCAACATCTCACTGGTGATGTTCTCTGACAATTCATACAGCATCTGTCTGCAACAGAGATGCAGTGAGAGAGAAGTAGAACAGAGGATGGTATAAAACCCAAAGGCAATCTAAGAATTTAAAAATGGAAAGGAAAACAGTATGGCATAGACAGCAGTAACGGAGGGAAGAGAATTCCACTGCAAGCTTACCTGTATGGAGATACCCTTCCCTTTTCATGCAGACGTTCTTGTACTTTTTCCTTGGTGTAACCAAGTTTCTTGAGCAAGGAGTGACATTCAATTCTGTACAAGAGTTCAGCTAGCAGGAAAGTGTCTTCTGCATTCAGATGCTCTTGAGCCATAAGAAGCTTGAAGATGTCTACTGCTGACTTCACATGTTCTAGTTTACTGAGCTGGATCAAGTCAGTACAGAGAAATTTTAAAGCTGCTACATCTTCAGGCACCAGATTTTCACTAATAAAGAAAAGCTGCTGACGGAACGTCAAGCTGACATCATTCTCCATGTTGCTGGAACCAACAGTCTCTGCCTGAAAGCAGAAAGCAAACACTAGTAACACTTGCATCTTCAATACAGCAATCTTTCTACTAAATTTTACCCAATGACTGTTTGGAAGCCCTGAATTACCTTTTAATAAATAAAGATATTAAATAAATTTGAAATTTACTTCATTCTCTAAACACAAGACTACAAAAAAGACCAAATTTGGCAGAAGCTCTGAAAAACCCAGTCTATAACTGAAGTTAGCCCTGCTCTGAGCAAAAAAACTATACTAGATGACCTCAAGGTCTGAATTTCCTTTTCTTTTGAACATCTTCCATATTCAGATCATTGCTTCTTTCTGTTGTAACTGGGAAGAGTCCCTGCAGTAACTTATTACAACTATTAATGGAGACAGCACTGTGGTTCCTGCATATTCCTTGATTTGCAGTCCAAGAGCTTCTTTTTCTCTGGCTGTAGCAGGGAGGTGTTCCTCTGTTACAAGGCTGACCCAAGCTGAAGCTGTGGAATAGCCATCCACTCCCAGTTGCAACTTGCTTCCAGGTTGTATTTTGACACTTAGCATAGAAAAACCCTTATAAGCCTCCCTTACAACTAAATAGTATTTAAAAATATAATAGCACTCAATGCTCAGTCTAAATAAGCTCTGCACGAGCAACTCACTCTTACTGAGGTTTAAGAGAGACTAATCAACCTTCTACTACACCAACTTCTTCCATGTAGCCTAGGCAGTTCTGTTCTGCCCGTGGCAGGTTAAATATATAAGAAGGTGTTTCAGTGCCTTCCGGCTGGTAGATCTTCCATCTTTTGTTTAGAGCAGCTGGAAGCAAAGGGAGCACAATCAGTGCGGGATCTGCTCGCTGTCCAGGCTTCACCCGCTCACCCACAGCTGGACCTTGCGAGGCATCGACACAGGAAAGTAACGAACCCGCATCTCGGATGGATGCTTTCAGATTTCGCCTCAGAGAAGGAAAGTAGCATGAAATAAGCAGCATAAGGATTCTAAAATTGCCTCTTCTTTAGAGTTTTACTGACTGAAGCACAGCCCCAAGGGATTATATATAATGCAAGCCCACGTGGGAGAGTATCCCGGAGGCCGCGCGGGCCGGCGGGAGCAGCCACAGAAAAAGCGAGCGGGAGTTAGGCTCCGGGCTCGGGCGATGGGGCATTCCTTCGTTCCCTCTCCATTTCAGCCCCACGTTTTGGTACCTCTTACACGAATTCCAGTCCCGGCGCCCTTCCCGGCAGCTTCTCTTCGCTCCCCCTTTCGCGGCCGGCCGGGGGCGGGCGGAGCTCGCCCAGCCCCGCCCGAGGCAGGCGGGCTCGGGGCGGTGTCGGCAGCGGCGCGGAGCGTGCGGCCAGCGGTGCCGGAGCGGGGCGCGGGGCACGTCCAGGGAGCAGGGCACGGCTCCAGCGCCCGTGGCACGGCTCCAGCGCCCGCCAGGGCTTTCACCGAGAGCGGCGGCACCGCCCGAGCCCGCCGAGCCAGTCCCGGCCGGAGCGTGCCCGCCCCCGCCTCTGCGCCCCTGAGCTCCGGGAACGCTGCCAGGGAGCGGGAAAAAGCTTCAGGCAGCGCCTCGGGTACGAAGTGAGGGCGTGACCTGTAATTCGCCTCGCTTTTGCTGCCAAGCTGTTTTAAATATATCGCGAAAAGGCCTCAAACGTTTTAGGCACATTATTTTAACTTTTGTTTCCCCACTGGAAGGAAGCTTGAAGCGCAGTGCTTGTGGGAGAGGGCTGCAATACCATTTGTATGCGAGTCTGTGTGCCCGCTGCAGTGAAGGGAGGAGGAGGAAGGTGAGCAGACTGCCCAGTGCAGGCTCCTCGGGGTCACCCGTATTCCCCACAACCTCGGGGCCATGGACACAGGATGGGAAGCGTCTCCTTGCTCATGCCAAAAGTTGTTGTCCAACACACCGAGAGCAGCCGAGTTACCTGCTGAAACTGTAAGGCTTGATGTCCTTTAATATGTCAACTCGTTTTTATAGAGCTGTAAAACTTCACAGCCAAATTTAACAAGTTATAGAGGTCTGCAGGATAAACAGACCAAGAATTTCAGTTATTCTATGGTCTAGAGGGAGACAGGGACAATTAGTCTGACTGCATAGAGAAATTTTATTCAGAATATCAGCATGAAACCCAGCATTTGTATCCAATTATAGTGTCTAATTGTTTCTAATAAAGAAGCTGAAAAATAGACATTCTTTAAACCAGCCACAGAAAAGCTGTCAAATAATTCAATACAGGAGATTTAATTTAAATGGAACATAGAACATCCACACAGATAGCAGCCTATTCTCAGCAATACCATTCTGCATGTCACAAATTTGAAACTCTGGAGAGCAGAAAAGAATTCTCAGAAACACCCATAAAAAGCTCTGATTCAGGTATCTGTAATAAAACCACTGTTACTTCTTATGCAGAGTTGAAAGGAAATATCAGCCACAAAACATGCTCCATCTACAAGTGCTAGCACAGCAACTTCCTCTTGAACAAACATAACTCCTTTTTTTTGGGGGTGATGAGTTGGCAACCACTGTAATACACAAACGTGTAATACTGCAAAGTAAACTCAATTTATGGCTCAACCACATCAGTGTAGGTGACTGAGAAAAAACATGCAACTTAAGTCTGGTACAAAACACCACTGAATCTCTTGCCTCATGAGTACACCTTCCCAGCCACTTAAAGGCATCACCTATATTCTGCTAATTCTCTTTTCCCTCTTCCATATATAGAGCACATACAGAACTACAAGATTTTTTTTTTTCCAGTTATCAGAAACCAAAACTGTAATTAAGTGCCAGAGCTGACTCTGACAGCCTTCTTCCAAGCTCTGACAATGCAGGAGCAGTGTATCTTATTTTATCTCCTTCAATAGCAGCTTCTGAAAACTAGACATTTTGGCAGTCCAAGACCATGAAATTTTACCAGCATGTCACTCTCTATGTTCCTGTGCTAACACCCTAAACTCATGATGGGTCCAAAATTCTCTTCCCCATTTTCTTTTGGCTGAAGGATCATTTAACCTGAAATCATTTCACTATCTGCAATACAGGGACAACTTGATGCAGTCCACACCCTGCATCCACTTCTAGACTCAAATTTTATGCATGCACTACAGCAAGGAGAGACAGTCGCCTTCATGTGTATGGAGGGACAGAGAAACCTGGTAAGGGTTTGGGAGGGGAGGCCCTCTGAGGAGGGGGTGAGGTCACTTGGTTCGTTCAGCCTGGAGGAGACTGAGGGGGGACCTCACTCTCCTCACAAGGAGAAGCAGAGGGGCAGAGGAATCAACCACTTGTCTTTGGTGACCACTGACAAGATTTGAGAAATGAAATTGGTTTAGGGAGGGGTAGGTTAGATTTTAGGAAGAGGTTCCTCACCCAGAGCGTGGCTGAGCACTGGAACAGGCTCCCCAGGGAAGTGGTCACAGCACCAACCCTGACAGAGCTCAAGAAGCTTTTGGACAACACTCTCAGGCACATGGTGGGATTCCTGGGGTGTCCTGTGCAGGGTCAGGAGTTGGACTTGATGATCTTGATGGGTCCCTTCTAACTCAGCATATTCTATGAGTCTATGATTCTATAAGCTATGGGAGAAATGACAGAGAACTGCCATCACAAAATCCTGCATAAATACTCAATATTTATGAGTAGGTACAGGGAATGAGCCTACCCGAATACCACTCTTGAAAGAGGTGTCAAGGCAATAAATAATGTTTAGATGTATGATTATAGATGTGTATGGCTATGGTTTAAGAATCTACTGAGGATCAGTGTAAAAAAATCAGTATCTGACACCTATGAATGCTGCACAATACATGTCTGTCCACACAACTCTCTAGAGGGTTATATAACCACTTCCAACCAAGCAGCCATACATAGAGTCCCTTCCTTTTGCACTGAAAGGGTTAATTACATGAGCTTCTAGTTTTCAAAACAGCATTTCTGCATAATTTCTTAACAAAAGGGACAATACATGGACTTTACTTACTGTGTCTTGCAATAAGGCAAAGAACTTTATATATACTTCTTGACCTCCAAACCAAACTTGTCACAAAACTGTAAAAGCAGAATATATTCCACTGCTAATATTTTAAGTAAATAGTTGCATTTAGCACCACTCAAAACCCCCCTACCAATCAATCCACAAAACATCAACCAACTCACCACATCATTAGTCTGTAAGGACAGCCACTATTATTCTCACTTCTTTTTTTCCTGTTTTCGTCTCCTTCCAATATTGATACTGTATACTCTGAATTGTCCTTCCCCTACTTGTTCTTCTCTTGATGCTCCCTACCATTCCCCTTCTCTTTCCTGCTTAAAATTTCCACATTTCTTTTCCTCATCTGCCTCCTCTTGGTTCCATTCTCCCTGCTTTTGGTTGTTTATAGGGTAGCAGAATTGCTTGTCAAATGCAAAAGCTCGTAAGGGAAATGGGAAAGTGAAGTTAATCTGCGAAGAAGATCACATTTATTAACATTACTTAGATACGCGTATCTTGAAATTACATATTTCTATGACCACAGGAAACACTGGTTTCACCATTTAGTTCATTTACCAGCCACCACAGGAAGTAACTTCTAAGATTCCATATCTGTGATTTTGTATCATTCTCTTATTCCATTAAAAAACAACCAAAAACCAAGCAAGGCACACCAGGGCCTTGATTTTTTTTCCTGCACAGGAGACTATATCAGGAGTAAAAATTAAATATTTATAACTGGCCTACTTTATTGTCACTAAGTTCAGTGACAATAAATACTTCAATACAACCCATCCAGGCTATACTGTTATACAACAATTAGGTTAACTGAACTTTTCATGTTAGGCAACTGCTACGCTGGAGAAAAATTTTTCTATTTAAGACAATTTTCCCTTCTTTTTTTTCACAAGAACAAGAGCATTTGGGAAATAAAATATATTAATAGAGGCATGTAGACTCATTTTTGCATCAGCAGAAAAGATGCCTGGCTCAAAGCAGGGTCTCATTTATTAACACAGATCCCCTGTGTGCTGTGGACAGTTATATATGATGCAATCTTTAATGCAGCAAACATTATTGAAAAGACCATCTCTCTCTCCCTTCTGTTTTGCCAGTCTATAGAGGCATACAAGCCAGAACTTATTAGCAAGGATCTGGCATTACTGGGTAGGAATGCTTTCCTGAGACATTTACCACTACTAGGTGCAGGGGAAAGTAATCAGTGTGTTTCAGTAGTTTAAGCTGGCTTGTATTTGTTTAAGCATTCACTGCTAGGAGGTATGTTTAAAACTACCAAGAAAGAATAGAAAACACTTCTGAAAGAATAAAAACACTTTTGTTTTTTCTTGGAAAACCCAAGTGTTATACAGTTTAGATCTCTTTCTATTCTGTTTACCTGTTGTATTTAGTAGCAAGATATGCTGCACTGCTATACAATAGCTACCATTCTCATTAAAGCTTTCAGAGACTCCTACACTAAAATATAAAATCTAGTGTCTTAGTACAATAAATGTGTCTTGCTTGTAAATTCTTTCGTTTGGAAGTAACAGGCACTTTATATATACATGAAATAACAATGCATAAAGTAAAAGTATGCATTAAACTGTTTGCATCATAGCAAATGCTTCTTGTTAACCATTTCAGACATGTACTTGCTAACAGCAGTTAAGTGGGGAAAAAAAGTTTCTTCCTCAGTGTGTGCTGGAGCAGCAGTGAGTACTGTTGGCTTGGGTCAGCGGTCATATTCCAATCATAAACTTTTTTGTTCAGTTCCATATGGATAGCCAATATACAGAGTTTCCTGCAGCAACAAAAGCAAAAGCATTCCATTAGAGAATGAAGCAAGACAGCATTTAAGAATTCACAAGAGAGAAGATAACTTCGGACTGAGCATGGAGAAAGTTTGCAATTTCAGTCGTTACAGCAGAGGTAAGACCTCTAAAACACAAAGCTGTATACGCATTTTGAAACAAACTCTTATGACCCAAATCATTGCTGTGATATTAATTATGCTGACATGATGATCTGTAATTTCATGACAAGGCTTTAGGGTTTGTAAAAAGGTGCTAAATGTTAGCACTGCAAGTACCTTGAATAACAGTTGTTAGTTCCCTGACAGATCAGCTCTATAAATAAAAAATTTGTTGGTTAGTTATATATACAAATGCATCTGACTTTTGCACAGATTCCTTTTGATCTCTTTAAATAGACAAAAGTTTTCTGATAGTTTAAATTCAAGATTACATATTGGCAATCAGATGGCTCTGTGAGCAAAGGTTTAATTAAATTTAGAAAAAGTAGAAAATCCTTCCCTCTCTACTGCCTTTGTCCTGAACTTAAGCACTGACCATTTATATTTGCAAGCACAGCTCTTGTTAATGGCACAGGGCAAGCCTCAATTTAACAGAGGCCTGTTTATCTTGGAGAAGGAAGATTTCCAATCCTGTCTAAAGCACTGACATACATTACCCATGACAGGTTCTTCCCTTCTCACTCTGCAAACCCCAATGCCATAACACACTTTAATTTTACTCTTCAAAATCAGGAACTTCACTCCTAATTTATGCTACCTTTCTTTGCAATTATGTGAGGATACTTGTCTTTTAGACTATGACACTGTAAGAAAACACATTGAAGGACCAGGTCGAATGAAATTTAAGATTTGTCATTCTCCATGACAATAAGCTATCATAGAAAAAGGGTTATTTCTTTCCTCTTATTTTAATTTACCTTTTATAAGGATTACGGAGTAGTTCAGCCAGACAACGCAGATAATATGAGGATGAAGCTGGGGACTGTTCTAGTGTAGACACATCCACTTTGCAATGACTCCAAAAGATGTCAGCTGCATGGGGGATAGTGACTTTAGCATTGATATTCTCATCATTCCCATCAACTTCCAACAGACTGGTACATTCTTGCTCACTTTCTGGCACAACATAGCTCTGAATAAAAAAAAGCTTCGGTTTTCCTAGGAGTCCAGGACATGAGTCTGCTGTAAAGTGTTTCTTTATTTGTTCCAAAGGGAATCCAGAAAAGGTGTGGTCTGTACAGAAGATGCTCCGAGAGTTTCCACGGCTGACCAATATGCAAATGAAGCTGTCGCAATTTCTGTGCCTCTGCCACCTTGCAACTTCAAGCAATGTTTGATTCATGGAGTTCACATTTAAATATCTGTGACAATGAACATCATAGCCTAAGCCTCTGAAGGTCTCTTCCAAAATGTCTGAAAGAAGCAAGATGTAATTAAACCAAGGCACACCAAGGCTCAATTTCAACTGTATTGAATTACAGTACTTATAGTGTTTTGTTATTGAAACTAAGTAGTTTATTTTCTCACAATAATTAAAAAATCAGGAGTACGTGGTGTTGATCACAGTACATTACATACTTCTAGTGCTATACGCATGTTGTCTTTCCTGTGAGTTACATGTTTCATGACAGCACAGACACTGTTATCTGTTTCACATTCCACAGACACTTACATGCTTTCCTTTAGAAGCCAGTATTTCAGCTTCCTAAGACTTAACATGTAAGGCAAGACAAAACACTTGAAATGATAAAGAGTGATCTGGACAGCATAGGAAGTCTGTTTCACCTTTCAATTTGTCAAAATTACTCTGAATGGTTATTACAGATACACAGAACTACATAAAAACCACAGAGGTTCCCTTTCATCAGTCAAAAATGAACCTGCTGCTTTTTTGCTTCCCAAAATTTTAAGTGATGAGCTCCAGGTTAAAAATGGACACTGGAGTCTTAACTGGGAAAGAATGGCATTTTCAGACAAAAAAGAAAGCTGAAAAACGAACTCTTTCAATCAAGTTAGAAATTAAAACTGTAGGTAGCCAAATCTCAGCACTTAACTCTTACTGTATTTGTGTTAACCTGTGCTGCAGGAAAATGTGTTAAGATCTGAATAACTACTTTGGATGTTTCTTAATATGGGACTGAAACCAGGTACGTGGTGGTTAAAACCACAGGTATTAAAGTGTTCAGAGAACCACAAGCTCCTACCACCACTTACAGCTGTAGCATTCTATCTGTAGTATAAAACATACATACACTGCCCATGCACAGCTTCTGGTAGGAAAAGAATTACCAAGTGCCATGTTTATGTAAAATGCCTTACACACATTGGAAGCTTACATACAGCTGTCTGACTTCAAAAGTTTAACAAGCCCTAATTAGCAGGGGCTATTTCAGTGGTAATGGCAGCAAAACAGCTGCAGTGTGGCAGCTACCACACTGCTCACCCCAAGAAGCCCATAGTGAACACAGGAAATAGAACTCCTAACTTTCCTCAGCAAAATAAAGGGTAGATACAAACTCTACACTATAGTGAGGTGATAGAAAAGAACTACAGTTTCATTCCAGTTCTGCTGGTTTGATTAAATTTTGTAAAATAATTCAAAAACTGTCCAGACATTTTTAATTTGAGAATAGAAAGATAAAACTCCCTTATTTTATGCAATAAAATATGCTCTCGAAATTCAGACTATTCAGTATCACTACGGTCTAGCAGTTATACACTCAATGAAGCCCTCCATTAGTCAGAGTGTAGCAGTACATGAACAAAATGAGAATTATAGCAGTGAGAATGCTTTTTCTCTTATGTCCTGATCTCACTGGCACATGCACATACACACACAAATACAAAACCTGGTGTCACCTCAGTCCCCACATCCAATGTCACAGTTTAAAGAAAACAACTCAAAAACTCAAAGCTGATACCTTAGTTAACAATTAACTATACATGGTAAGCCTTGCATACTCTAAAGCAAGACACACCACAGCGTTACCTGCTGCAGCCTGAGATCAGAAACTACCTATTTTTTTCAATGCTAGCTACCTCCCAACAAACCTCCACTGACTTTCCAGCATCTCTATTCTACATAAAATGCTAGCCTTTTCTCCCCTCATCGTTTACAATGTAAGGATTAAAACTGATCTTCAAACTGAAAAGTCAAAAGCAGCTACTTACAAAACAGCAAGGTGCATTTCAGTTTGAATTTTATCAGCATAAAATATATTTATAATTTGATAAATTCAGTTATCAAATGAAATGTTTATACTGGGTATTAGAAAGTGTTGTAATTCTTGATCCTATAGTATCTGTTACTGGTTTGCCTTCCTGAGATTAAATCTTGGGTCAGCTATGGATTCTAATGGGTGCCACAGATACAATTTCTCAAGTCTTCCCTGCCCTCTTCTTTTTCTTCAGTGTACTCAGACTTCAGAATTGTGTGGCACAACCATTCTGCCTTCCTAGCAAATTCCTTTAAGCAATGCCCTATGCCCTGTCTCCTCTGAATCTCACTAGCACCATAATGCATCTCGGTGCAAGTCTTGCCTTCTATCACGTTCAATGTGACAATGCATTGGTGTCTTTAAACATCTGAGGTACAGACTTTCTGTGTGTGAGCCCCACAACTACTGCTCTTCAACAACATCAGCAATTCTAAGTCAGTTCATCTGCTGGACCATTATGTTTGAGAAAACCAAAAGACATGCCTGGAAAGCCTCTGCTTCCCCTTCATTTCCCAGTTTATTACAGAACTGACTGCAAACACTCTCTTCATTTTTATTTTTAGCCTCACATGTTACAGTGATTAGACAGTGAGGGGTGTTTTTGACTGTGCAAAGATCTAATTCTAGGATTCTACAAAGGCAATCAGGAAACCCCCACATTTTGACCATGGCAGTGACTTCACTGACAGCTGTGGGGCACTTTCAGCTAAACTGTGCAAGACAGAACAGAAGCCCAGGTGCATTTTTAATAAAGGACCTCATGGCTATTCAAAATCTCTGGTGTCTAATATGATTGCACTTCAAATCCACAACAGCTTTGGTTTTGGTTTTGTTAGCTGGTGGGAAACGCTACCATCTCTGCCAATAACCAGCTGTATGACTGCTCTAAGCCTAATTTTTCTGTTGGTTGCTGAACTTCCTTTTTGTCCCTCCCAAAATTTAATCTATCCTCTTCCAAGTTCTTTCATTCAGAGATTCTGCACCAAAAACCCCAAACACTGTCTCCAGTAATTAGGACAGTTGGCTTTAACCTGATGTTGGCCCTTCCAACTCTTGGCTTTAGGAGTCTTACTCAAATTGGAAGATTAAATGACTGGGACAACCCTACCCTAATCTGGCTGGTAAATGTACATTATAATCTTAATACTAAATTGTTCTAATTATCCAAGATTAACTAGTTAAGGGACTTCAAATTCTAGAGACTTACCAGTGTCATTGCCAATACAATCTATTATCAGGCATATTCCTAAAGGTTGACTTTGAATTATGTAAGAATCATCAGACATCTGAGAAATCTGAAAGGACAATTACAAAGTTAATACATCACTTTCTCAACTTTTAGACCATATTATTTTCTCAAATTTTATGTCAGATCTGTTAAATAACATTCTGTTGTTTTCCATCAAGTAGCTAGCAGAAATCTGTCTATTGGGTTGTAATGTGTCTTATCTACAAAACAAAAAATCAGGAGAAAGGGACTAATGAGTCTCTTCCCTCTATTTCTAGTACAGGCTTAGTTTTTGTGTCCTTGTGTTATGCAATCTCACAGAACCTGTTTATGGCTGAGGATGTATGCGTTGCTCTGTCTGTACACAACTCAAGGAAATCTCGAAATGAAACACAAAGAAAACGAAGGTAAATACTCAGAGAGGTTATATTTATTTACATGCATACATATACACAAGCACATACCTTATGTGGTGCTGCTCCTGACTCCTGAATGGACATGTGAACTGGTTCTGCTGCTGCTGTTGAAACATACAGAAGTAATCTCAGTATGTAAGTACCAGTGATATTTTTTGTCACCAGATCAGTTATAAAGAAGAATGTCTACTTCTTCAGCAAAGTTCTCACCCATCTGCACCTCAGAGTTTCTATGTATGCTACTGAAGTTTAAAAAACCCTAAATTACTCACCTCTAAAATGTCATTTGGATTTTATTCTACATTGCTTGGGACTAGAAGAAACAAAGAATCTCTTCTACACTGAAAGAATTCAGCCAATTAATTTTAAAAATCACCATATTTGAGAGGTATTTGGGATTTCCAGAGAAAACACAATACACATGGGAAAGAACCTGGTATTTAATGCACAACTTCCTGGTGGGGAGTTCACTGCTGAACTGACACAAAAACTTCCTACTCCAGAGTTAATGGGCAGAACTGCACTACACAGGCCTCTAGAGCTGGCTAGTCAGTCTTATCCATGGTTTTGCTAATAAAGTATTTATTCTGTTAAAGTTTTGACAGTGGAAGCTTATAATTTTAAGAATGTTTTAAGATGCGGCAGCACAAGCAAAGCAAATACAAGACCAAACAGTAAGGCCAGGCTCAGTTCTGAGAGGTATCAAATGCTCTCTGCTCCAGATGTTACTAACAGGATTAGCCATGAACACAACTATCAAACAGTCCTTTTGATGCAATGAAATTCATCATTTAGCTCTTTTAGATTATCAAAACTTAGATAAAATGCTCTTACCCAGACTAAGAATTGATCCATTTTGGAATTTTTCTGTGTTCCCATTCTCAATCTGAAATTAAGAAAAAGGTATAATTTTTCTATTCTCCTTCAAGAATTAATAAACATGTTCCAAAATAAAACACAGGAGATATTTCTTCCTCAATAAAAAGATATTTTAGATTCATTCCTATCAGCTAAATAGAATGACAACATAACAGATTTAAAAATCTACCCAGAGCACAGACAAATAAAATAAACACCCAACTGTTACTCCTCAAGAAATAATAATAAAAAAAACCCCAACAAACAAACAAACAAAAAAAACCCCAAAAAAATCACCAGCTTGTCATGAACAAATGGGAAAAGCCTCTGAAGATGTGAATTTTGTTTCCTATATACAACAGCAGGGAGCTGAAACTTTACTGAACACAACAACTAATCTCATCAAATTTGACAAGGTTAAAGACTTTAAGAAAGGTCATACTAATACAATACCAGAGATAATCCAAATATAAAGAATACTGCATGCAATAGGATTTTATGACTTTTCAGGTACTGAGATATCTTCCTAAACTGAGTTTAAAACCAACCACAAAAAAACCCCTGAAAAACTCAAAAAAAAAAAAAAAAACAAAAAACCAAAAAAACAACAACAAAAAAAACACTATAATTTTCAGCTTCAAAAATTAAAAGCTACTTTCCCTGAAAGGTCCAGAGGTACCATATGTTTTGTAAAGAACAGTCAAGGCAGACCTTTTCACAGTGTAGTACAAAAAAACTTTCAAGATTCAGATTTCATATGTTCAACTGATAGAAAAAAACTCACTGAAGTCCTTTAAAGGGCTTATTGCTCAGTCAGAAGACTTAAAACACATTCTAAACTCAGCAAATAACAGGAATAACATAAATAAACCAAGCAATCTTTTACCCATCTCTCATTCCTCAGGCTCTGAAAGATGGATCTCCTTTTAAAGTCTGGCAATATTTAGAAATAAAGGATTTGTTTCACTTCTTGTCTACTTACCCCTGAATGATAAGGAGGATCAATCACACTGAGATTAGAGAGAGAGGCTTGATGAGCATTTACATATACTGGCTGATAACAAGTGGAAGCTGCAAATTTAACAGAAACACAAGTACACCATGATATTTCAACTGTTTTAAAAACCTAAATCTATGAAGAATGCAAATGCCCTTATTTGAAAGTCTTAGTTTTATCTTCAGCACATCTGATTGTTGCTATCAAGAGTAACCAGTGCAAAAAGAGCATCTTACCTTCATGTTTGTACTTCTGAATCTTCCTAATCAAGTCTATCCTGTGAATACTTCGAAAACAGTTTTCTATCAAATCCAGTTGATTAGGAGCCACCAAATTTAGCTTCTCCAGGTCAATTATAAGAGCTAGAAAACTCTAGAATAGCAACATAAACCCAAACACATCAGTAATTTTTTCTCCACCAGAAATAAACAAAGCAATGCAGAAAATACCATGGAGAGGCCATAAAGGCTGTATAAACAACTAGAGACATTACACCTTCTAAAAAAATTATCAATTAACTGAGAGACATATGAATCCTTGATGTTATCACAAGAGTAATAGAAACTACAAAGTGATGTTCTTAAAAATCAATCTTAAATTTTTGAGGAAACAGCTTTGTATCGTTTTCACTACAAAGCCAACCACTGGGAGTGTGACCTCACACACCACAAAGCAAGAGGCAAGAAAAGCTTTGGGAAATTTCCAGGGCTTCTCTCCTTCTTAGACTGAAGATAGAAAAGGAAAAAATCCTCAGAGGAAGAAGAACACTTCAGCCTTCTCTGCACAGTGGTCAAGGTTTCTGAATCCTCTCTACTGAATTTCTGCTTTCTCAGAGGACTTAATACAAATATTCACAATGCAAAGGTATAAACATGTAATTACAATATACCTGTTCTTTTGTAAGGGAAGCAGAGCACAAACAAAAAGTGACCTTGTAATTCAAGATACAGTTCAAATGGTTACTGGTTTGAGATCATTCTTACACGAACTTTCAGGTCAGAAATACTGAAGAAAGACTTCTGTAAAATGCCTTCTGCCCATGAAGGTCATTCAACCACCACACACTGTAACAAGCGCTGTTCCCTTTTTTTTCTAGTTTCCCATGTTTCTCTCCTTGAATTAAAGATCAACAAAATGAAACAGAAGCCACAGCTCCTTGTGTGCTTCCTGATGGTTTGTGTACTCCTGCCTCAATACTCCTTGCAATACTGCCTCCTCTCCTTTGCTGTTGAGCTACTTTAGTTTTTACTTTAGTGTCTCTTTGCTCCAGAGGAGAGTGCCAGCAGGAAAACATACCTTATCTTTTGCCATTTTCATGCGAGGTACATAATCTCTGAGTAGAAAACCAAGAGAACACACTTCGTCTTTTTCCAGATTTTCATTTATCTCTACCATTAGTACCCTGAAATAAAGTTGAGATATTTCTAAAGGATTAGCTTTCAGGAAGATTCCACCCTTTCCCAACTTTTCCCCATGTTCCTAATTTCTAACTAATAAACAGGTGAAAACCTTACCCTGTTTCAAGATCCAATTATAAAATACCTACTCTTACTAATCAGCACCTGTGTTTTTCAGAATGACAGTGTAATAGCCACTGTTAGGAAAACAGAAGTTTCCTTAATGTTTAATAGAGATGAAGTGAGAGAATGAGACAATAGAACACATCCTTCACTTTTTAACCTCTTAGTTACAGGGTTTTTATTTTAGTGAGAATTTAGTACAGGAAAATCTTCCTTAGGAGTATGTGGATTTCCTTCTGAAGTCTCTCAAAGAAAATACTGGGATTTCTTAATTTAAGACTCTCAAAACTAATAGAGTAAAATGAGTGAGAGGTCCCTTGAGAAAAGCCATACCACATGGCTATGTGCCCAAAGCAAAACAGAAAACAAAATATCTCTAACCAATTATATTGCTTTAAAGTGTCATTTTTAGCTGCTAATCTAGAACTCTACAAACATCACTGGTTTTATTCACACATGAACTCCTTAAAAACAGATGCTTCTAATGCCATGATTAGTAAGAAACTACTAAGGTTTAATTCAGGGACTAAACTTGACATAGTCTTTTAACTATAACTCTAGATATAATGTCCTTTTCTGCTTTTCTTCTACACTGAATAAATATTACCTGAATCTGTGAAGTATTAAAAAAATAAATAAAACTGCCATTCTGCCCCCCCAACACAGGAAAAAAACTAAACCACTTATTTTGAACAAGACAGTGTAGCTTTGAAATCTGAAATAAATATATTACCTGTACTCAGGGATAAGTCTGAGACTCCTGGCAAGGTGAGCTTCCACTGTTGCTTTCTCAGTGTGCAGGATCCTCCTCAGCAAGTCAAACCTCTTAACTCTGTACAACAGCTCAGACAATCCAACAGGAGTCAGTTTCTCTCTCTCATTCAAAGCCACCAAGATGTCTTTAAGATCAGCAGTGGCCAAGTCAGGAGCAAGGTCTCGGCACAGGAAAACCATCATCTCTTCTTCTTCTTTATCCAATTCTTCTTGAATCTGATGAATAAGGAAAGCTGGCACTTGGCACCTGGTCATCACTTTGTTGCTGTTCCTTTAAAATTGCCAGCCTACTGGTTTTTAAAGTGGAAACCAACATGACATGAAGCCTGTATCTACCACAACACTTCTCTTGTGTTCATTCTTAACTAGGTGCATTTTTACAAGGGCAGTCCTGTGGGAGAGAATTAAAAGGCAATAAATCAGTGATCTGCTGCACAAGTTCACAGGTAACTCTTCTATCTGAAGTATTTAACATCCAGCTACCACTCCCAACATACAGTACACAGACCTTCTTTATTCAAGGGACTCTCCCAGCTGTTCATTACAAAACTAAAAGTATTTGGAAGGTCATACTAATCAGAAAGACATGCAAGTTCTTAGAGTAAATTACCTTAACATGAGTCTGTATATTCCACAGGAAATGAAACAAAAGTCATGAGCTTGCTGATGAGTGGTAGATTAAGTATTTCTGAAAACTCTGCCCTTTTCTAAGTAACAATATAACATGTTATTTTTAAAACATTAATTATCTGTAAATTCAGGAGTGTGTGGATTTTCTTATTATTAACATCATTTAAAGTGATTCCAATCTGGATTTAGAAGGATTTTCCACACACACCCTGCATGCTAAAAAAGACTGGAAAGCCACTCAAAGAAAATACTCCAACCTTAAATATGCAAATTGGTAAATTCTGAAGATATAGATAAGCCACAGAACACCTTTTTCTTCACTAAACATTCGTGTACCATCATAGTGACAACTGGAATAAAAATTCAAACCTAGAAAAAGCCCCAGCCTAGTGATTAACAAAATCAGCAGGGTGCTGTACTCAATTTCCACTGCCAACAACTATGGAAATTCTACCTAACTTCTTCTGATCTCCATTACATCCATGGAGGAATGGCAGATGAGCAAATCTAAAGACAAATTTTAGTCCTTCCACAAAGTTTGATCACAGTATTACAGACTTTTATTTAAACCATACTGGAAAGCAAACACCAATTCAACTTCAAAGCCTAATATACCAAAAGATTCTAGCACCTGAGTAAGATTTTTGTACAGTATTTTCATCCTTTTGTTATACATTTTAGAAGCTACAATAAAAAATGTCACATATTGTGTCCATAATTAAGCAGGTGAGATAAATTCATCTAAAAGAGATGAACCTGTCATGCACTGTAATGTGTTTTGGAAAGCTTTCTATCAGAAGAAAAGCGTATTTATTGCTAACTTATTTTCAGTCTAGCATCAAACACATGTGAGAATTCTACAGAATGACACTGTTTTCATGACATAAAGCAGTCAAGAAGGGGGAGGCACAAAGCACCTTCATATGAAAATACCTCCCAGGTACATTCATCTGGGACTTTCAAAAGAACTTGAAGTCATAGTTTAAAGTGAAACAGGAATTTAACAACTTTTGGTCACTTTTGGAAATACCAGAAACATTTTTTAGCTACTCCAGTTGATTTTATCTAATCTTTTAAAACTAGTTAAAAAAATAGAGGAGGGTTAGGGAGGAATTTCCTACTGAGCTGGAATTTCAAACATGCAAAATTACTATTTGTATGTTAACTTAAAAATAATCTGCCTTTAAAACACACATATGAATCATCTTCTTTTGTGAATTTCCTTTATATATGGTCCATCACATGCTCATTATAAAAAAATGCTGATTATACTCTCAGTGTTGAAATTATCTTACCTGTACGCAAATCTGTTCACGAGAACACTGGAAAACAGGCATTTGACCATTGCCAAATCACTGATCCAGATTCAAACACACTGGTTTCCATCCAGGATTTTCCAGTAATTACATCAACTTATTCTCTGTTGGACATTCCTGTTGAACCAGGAATGATGCTCCAAATAAAAGGAAAACCAGCTGTGCACATATATTCATTGGATACTGCCCGGGGAATGAGTAAGAGCAAGGGAAAATGATTTTTTAGTATAAACTAAAACAGTTTCTATCTTTGCATCCCAAAGCCTTGTGCCTGTATTTTGACAGCAGGAATGTCACAGGACCGGGCCAAGCCTGATACATTCCCATGTGTACATCTTAGCCAGATTCACTCCACCATAAGAGATAAAGGGCAGCATGCTCCACTCTTCCATCTGTTGACCACTTTTTCAAACACCACAGATACAGTTATCATAGCTGCAAAAGTTAAAGAAAAAAAAGCAATCACAACATAAACCCAGCAGCCTAGCATTTGCTTATCTGGGCTCTGCAACAAGATGACATTGAATGTAAATTCTCTGCCAAGAGGGGAGAAAAATCAGCTTATCTTCTAAGACAAAATAAGAAAGTTCATAGTCATCAGAGGTGAAGCTGCCTCAATAATTAGGCGCTTTTTTTTTTTTTTTTTTTTTTTTTTTTTTTTTTAACATCCTTGCAAAGGAGCAGGAAATAACACACTAAAATTTCACACCCAGTATGAGCACAAGGCTCCGGTTAACTCCTTGCTGGCATTTCGTATCTTGAACCTTTCGCAGTCATTCTTGCAGCAATGAAACCAGGCTATCACAGCAGTGGGTAGGCGTTCGGATTTGGGAAATTCTCTTTGTTTCACATGACGAACTCACGTGGCAGACCCCGTGCCGGAAAGGGGGAACAGAGACTGAGCCGGCTACGGGCGCTTTGCGCTGCCTCGGCTCTGCGTTGTTGGAAGAGGTGGCGCTGCTGGAACTATGGCGCTCGGAGCTAGGGCCACCCGGCATTTTTCAAAGTTGCACAGCACGCTCCGCAGCTTCCAAATTTCCCTATTTCCTGACTCCCCTACGCCCTCTGACAGGACTTATGCAACGTACTCAGGAAAAAGGGAATTTCCACGGGAACCATCGCTTTCCTTACTACTAGTGATTAAGTTTTCTCACGACGTAGACTAGTACGACCACGCTAATTTGTTTTAACTTACCAGTCCTCCTAATTAAAACAATCAAAAAAGGACAATCAATCAACCAAAATAAACAAAACCCCAAAAAACCCCAAAACCCTCTCCCCCCCCAAAAAAAAAAAAAAAAAAAAAATCCCCAACTACTAGACGTGGTTTATGCAGATTTGCAGTCATCTTTCTAGTGCGTCATTTAAATTTACACTCGGTTTCGGTTCTCGCCAGCAGCCCAGGCCGAGCTGGGGCCCCCCTTGCGCCGGACGCTCCGCCGGACGCCTCCGCCTCGGAGCACGGGGCGCCTATGCTGAGAGCGCAGCCTGGGAAGGGAAGTGTGAGGGAAAGGAGGGGGCAAGGAGCGGGGGAAGGAGGGGGAGAAGGTATAACGCACCCAGACGTGTCGGGGAGGTCTCTACCAGCAGCCAGGTCCGCCAGCGGGAGCAGGGCGGAGGCGGGGCGGTACCGGCCCGCGGGCTGCCCGCGCCCGGCCGGGGGGGCGAGGCAGGATGATGGGTTAAGTTTTATTTTCGGCGGTACCCCTGGAGACGGAACTCGGGGCTGAACAATCACAACCGCCCAGCTCCTACCGGATGGAGGCGGGACGGGGCCTGCGGCGCGTCCCCCGGTACCGGGCACTACGGCGGGGGCAGCGCTGTGAGGGAGGCCGAGGCGGCGGCGCGGGCCCGAGTTCAGCATGTGCACAGGCGTTTGTAGGCTGTGGTTTTACCCTGCTGCTGCTGCTGGGGGACAGACAGAACGGCTCCCTGTCGGCCCTCCGAATTACGAAGCAGGCGCAGGGTTTCCGGTGAGCGATTACAGACCTGCCCTCAGTGTAGACACGTGTTTTGGCGGGAGTTTAGCCGTAACCCCTCGCATCTCACCAGAAATTTGTTCGTTTGCAACAGTCCCAGTGAGGGCAATGTACAGCTGTGTGAAAGTGGTATGCTTCCCGTTGTAGAATTTTAAGTAAATACCGCGTAACCCCTTGTTCCTGAAAGCTGGGTGTTGCTATTCCCTTGACCAGCAATTTTCGTGGAACTATTTACTGCGGGATGCCAGCATTGCAGCTGGAACTGCCTCTCCAAAAGGCCTAAAATCTAAAATTTTTCTGCTGAACTAGACAAAAGCCACCTCCATATATGGTGAAATCAGACACGTATAATGGATTTCGAAGCACTTACGACACAGTGAGTCATTTTTTTTGTGCTGCTAAAAATAGAGAAGTGGAAGCGCAGTACTGTGGGTAGCACACACGAAGAGTCACGCTGTCTTTGGAACTGCAGGGAAAAAGGAGACAGAAAATATTCACCCACACTAGAATCTGTACCAAGTGGCAGCTCTGTGTTCTGAAGAAATACTTGTATTCTTACTGAAATTGTATGGTCAGGCTCTCACTCTAGTATCAATTCAAGGCTATCACAGTGTCCCCGCTACTAAGATATAGCTGATTCAGAAGGAAACCAGCTACCTTCTGTGAATCAATATGCACAATTTCTCCTTGGATCTGTTCCATACGGATCTCCACCTGCATTTCAGAAAGTGGAGCATAATCAGTTTTATTTTTCAGACCTTATGACACAAAAAGAGCTTCTTGACTGGTATTACAATCACGTACATTCCTTACCTGCTGGTGCCACTGCTATTTGTGACCATGGTTTTTACACTGTAAAATACCTATGCTGGTAGAAAGGCTGTTTTAATATAATGACAGACATTGCTATGGTTACAGTGAAGACACATTTGGTACTATTATTTTAATACACAGGAAATACTCCATCCCAGGCAGGATTGGTATTTTTATACCTGCGAAAGAAAATCTCTATGAGTATTGTAAGTGTAACAATGATGAAAGATATTCTACAAGATTAACAAAATCTATTCATCACAATTTAAGGACAGTTATTTAGAGCAGTGGCTGCATGTGGCTATTAAACCACCAAATGATACCACCTTAATTCACAAATGCATAAATTTTGCCAGAACTAGTCTAATCTAACTGAATATGCTTGATATATTTGCTATATCAGAGAAATGGAGGGCTTACTACCATTTAAAAAGACTGATTCTACTGCATGTAATTATCACCATCAGTAACATAGTAACAATTATTAACATTGTAATAATTGTGTTACTTCTTTTCCTGAACAACCATCTGCAATTCAGTACTCCCTAGAAAGTTGTCTTGTGACCAGATAGAAAACAAGCAGTGAATATCAGCCTTTGAAAATGCATATTCTGAGAGCACCTAAGAGACAATAGAAATGTTTTGTGCAACAGACCTTACACAGTAGGTTCTTGGTTTATCAGGGAATGATGCAACCGGATAGGAATGTTTGAGAAGAAGATTAGGCAATAGTTTACTAAAATGTGTGTTTGCACTGTGAACAGTGCCTTGAGCAAGATGACAAACTCCACTGAACACTACATTTGCACTCACACAGTAACAGATGTTGTTTATTTGCTCTAAAAATAAAGCTCTGTTATAATCTCACTCAGAAGGATTGTGTGTGAATATACATGTTAAAAAAAAAAAAAAAGATATTTTAGCCATGCTTTGGTAGGACTGTCAGCTTCTTTGTAAACCTGCCATTTGTGACAGGATTGTTTAAAAATTTCAATTTCTTCACCATGGAAATACACTTTGTAATTGTTTAGTGGCACTTAGCATTTTGTACTTGTCTAATTTTGCTTTTCATTTTAGTTACAGGTGTCCTGTTGTTTGGATTGAAAAACTATGTAATATATCCTCCTTACTTTGTTACTAATAGCATAACAAAATTTACAGTAGGAGGTTCAGACAACTATAATTCCTGGTACTGCAGAGGACATACTGCCCACAGGTTCTTTTCTGCTATAGTCTTCAATCCAGGCATTCTTAAAGCACTCCAGAAGCTGCTAAGATAATTTAAGGAAGACCAGGACATCTAAAACAAATTGCTAAAAGAGCCTAGATGTAAAACCAAATAAATCTATAAATACACCAGAGCAAAGGAAGTTGTTCTCTTTTTTTCACATTACAGTCAAGTATGGTGAAAGACATTTTAGGATAAGGTACAGTTATTGCTGAGTTAAACATTTTATTCTACTTTTGGCAGCAATGTAATTTTTGATGTTTGGAATTTGCACAGCAGATTATTGTGGTGCATAATGTCTGCCAGGCTAATTAACTGTTCAATAGGGTTAAGTATAAGCTATGGTACTTTCATATGCTTTGAGACAGTCTGGAGTTGGCTTTAAAGCTTTAAGTTAATATTTATTTTTATTTAGAGACATAAGAGCGAATAGTAACAAACCCTTCTAAGAAGAGATAAGTCATTCATTACCACTTACTGGGAAATAATAGTTATTAAACCTATAATAAATATGGTACAAATTTTCTCTTAAAAGCAACAAACCTTTCAGTTTCATTTAACAGAATCTTGGCAGGCCTTAGAAAGAGCTGGACTGATAGTTTATCTTGCTCTTTAAAGGTTACAGCAAACCCAAGAACCATCTTAGGCTGGCTTTTTTATTCCCAGATTGAAGCCAGTTAAATTGCACTGGCCATGTTTTTTGATCCTTCCACAAACGTATAATAAAATCAAAGAAACACAGGTTTGCCTGTGATAGACTTTAATATGCATATTATAAGTACAGAGTGAGCAGCAGGCTTATGTATGCTTCAGCCTATGATTAGTAAGTATTAAGTTGTCATATTTGATCTTCAGTGGTGGCCTCCGTTCTTCTTTGGAGGAAACAGTGTATATTCAATGCCCAGAGCTATGACAAAAGCTGCAACTCCCCACTTGAGTCCCCTGGTAAAGATTTCTGTTATGGTTATGGGTCTTGCAAAGCCACCCTGATATCTCCAGGCTTCATTACTAGAAAGGAAAATGAAACCAAAGGAAAAAAGATCAGTGGAGCCACTGTGATACAAATTAACAAGAATACATATAAATACATATATCTAAAAGAATGATGAAGGTATTTCAATTAGATAGACATTGAAGCTGTACAACATCTTCTGTCATTTAAGTATCAGGAATTACAAGTGAAGTTCATGATACGAACTCTAACCCTTACCACAAAACTTGAGATATAAGTATTACCAGCAAACACCACAATTTTAGGAACAGAATCACCTCCCGAAATCACATAATTGTACTCTTCTATTTTCACTCTGTAACAAATCAGAGCCCACTAGCAAATGGATTGGACTAACTACACAAAGGCTAGTCACTGTGCTTGACAGTGTGTAGCACAATCACATCTTACAATCCACACACAGATAGCTCATCTTCGTGTGGAGGCACTTTCTGTTTCACAATGCAACACTTAACTATATGAGAGTCAAATGATTTTAAAGAGAAAGCGTGAAAAGATGGTGTTTAGCTTGAACTACAGAGTATGTACAAACTTCACACTGTTTTGCCTTGCTGCTTTCAACCTTCATTGTTATTGAAACATCAGTCACTGCTCTAACTGATATTACAAATATTTATTTGTAGCACAACCAGTGTAATCTATGGAGAGGGGTGTAGTTTGTCTCTTGTAAGGACTCAAAAGTCCTTAAGAAAAGGAAAAGGAACCAAGCAATAAATAAGAACAGTCATTTTAGGAGAAGATAAGGGGTTTAAAACAAGAGGGGCAGATATTTATGTTCACAGATAATCCTCTTGTGCAGATGGATTTTGTGGCTTGGGATGAAAGCACATTGGCATGGAAGAGTAACTTCTAGGAGCCAGTATAAGGTCTAATTGATATAGACAAAATTTGTAAATATGACATCTTTCACAAAGCTTATTTTATGTTTAATATGTGCATTAACATGCATTTGTCACAAAGGTTGAAAGCAGATTCCCTGTTAAACTGAACTCAGCATACCAAAAGGGAGGGAGCTCTACAGAGGGTGACGTTTTCAAGACTTGCAGTGAAAGACATTAATAATACAATCTTCTGCCACACTACCGAAGCAAGTAGCATGATACTTTAATTTCTCATTTATTAAGGAAGATTGGCATGGTACTTGTATTGTCCTATAGAATTGACATACTACTTTACATAAAATTTTAAAAGTTCAGAAAGAATCACCTCATGCTTTGGTTTTGACTTTGTTCCTTACTTGACCCCTGATATGATTGGCTCAATCCCCTTCTTTTACCAGAGGAACAAAAATTTTCTTTTATTTTGGAGGGGCAACAAATATTACAGTCCATTTTCCAGTGTGTTGTTTTGCAGCACTTCCTGAAATTGGAAGTGTAGGCACTAAAGGTCAGGGTAATTTACATTAAACTGTAACCCTTTTTTTTTTTTTTTTAATGGGAGCAAGCCTATTGCTTGGTTCAATATTGTTAGAACCAAAGGGAAAACAAGCTTATGCTTCTTACACTCCACAGAAATAGAGGCAAGATAAATGTCACACAGGCCTAGAAAGTTGATTAAGGGCTGATATTTTAAATGATTCCTATCATCATCAGAAGTACATTATATTTTATGCTTACATCTTTAAACTATTCCAAAGAAAAGAAAAAAGCACTGTCAACCTCAAACCCTTGCACAAGTTATAGCATGAAACAACTTTGTAACCGATTACCTCTTTGCTCCTCCATTTTTCTTGTAGTGATTCAAAGTAAAGTCTTTCTATGAAGCCTCCTGGAACAGTTTGCTCATGCAACCTTTCCCTTACAGAAAGGCCAGACTACTCAGCATAAGACATTTGGTATTTTTATTCCCTGAGATGAAAGGGTGGTTCAACGAAGTACTGCATAATTCATGATGTGGGAGAAATAGAGTAAGCCCTGTTTTAACAGCTGCCTAGATATCTAAAAAGGAGGAGATATTCATCACAGAGTGGTAGTATGAGAAGTAAAAATCTGATTTTCCATGATGTCATTCACAGCTGAATTCAATTCCACCCGTATACATGTCCATTTCTTGTTTTCAAATAAAGGCCTCCTGCTGTATATGAGGAATGCTATTCCTACTCAGAATGTTAGTGCAAGTTCCATCATCTTTATCAAGACCTGAGCACACAACCTCTTTGCAGAGAAGGACAGGATTATTCACATGTGCAGACCTAATACTACTTTGTTGTTTTGGTAAATGAGGTGCTGGTCATTGTGCCTGACCTGTGTCAGCATGAAACACCACGAAGTGCAAGGCTACCTCATAAGATGTGGAGGTGGTCAAGGTGATGCAAGGTGTGACCTTCGTACAGAAAGTAAATAAAGACTTAACTGAAATTCTGAAAAACTTCCACTGTTTTTACTGAAGAAAGGATTATCTACAATGACAAGATCTGGTTGGTGCTGCCAGATGACACATCAAGATGATTTTTGAGGCTCCTGCACTTACCGAGCCCACGGATCCCTCAGACCCCTTTTAGCCAGCCTTCTCTGCACCTCCTCAAGGGGTGTTCCCTCCACCTTCCACTGCCTGTAGTCAGGGAGTTCCATTTTGTCATGGCCATGGCCATGGCCGTGGTCGTTTCCGTGCCCCATACTAGAGGAAAAGTCAGTTTGTTACTCTGCAGAAAGCATCATCTTATTTTATACACTTGCAAAGAACAATCCCCTGTACAGGAAAAATAGGGAGGCAACAAGAAGAAACAGAGAACAAAGAGCCAAGGGACTTGGTGCTGTGTTACAGATGTTAGTGATCATACACAGTAAAGCAAAATGTGCAGTAAAGCAAACTTAAGCATTACTGTGTTTTAAGTCACGACCATTGCTACACTCATGGAGCACTTATGTCAACCTTCTATGCCAGAGAAGAGTGTAAGAAAACCAATGGTTACCAGTGTCTATTAAATGCACTTCAGCAACACCAGCCCCCCCCCCCCCCCCAACTTCCAGACTTTCCAGATTAATCACAAAGAGTGCAGAATAAAAATTTCTGACTTAGGTCTGCGAAAGCTATGATTGCTAAGCACTGAAGAAAAACCTAAGAAAAATAAAGACTTGGCTCCTCAGATCCTTTCCAGCTGCCTCCAGTTCAGTCAGATATAACTGTGGCAATCAACAGCACCAGGACAGATGTATGCAAAAGGAGATGCACCTTACCAGCTGCTTGATGAGGCTGAAAAATGTATGCTCTATTTACATACACCTTGGAGAGCTATAAAAATAAGTTTCTCTTTAAAAACAGATATGAGGCTGAACATTTTCAATGAGCTCATGAAGGACTTGGAAAAAATGATAGCTTTTAAGGCTCCAGTTTCACAAAGCACCTGAGTTTTCTTTGAGCCAAGGTTTCCCATTTTAACATGTATCAGACAGCAAAGCACAGATTCACTGTCCTTAACTTTTAGAAAACTGACTGGAATGCAGGACACAGCTTCAAAGTCTGTAACTCCTGAAGATGATTCTAAGCCGTGAAGGCAAGCAGAGAGATTTCGCTGCATGAGAAAACCTGGAGAGCAGCATTAACGCTGTCATTACCCAAAATGCTCCCCCCAAATTAGACCCCAGTCTCCAAATGCAAGGCCTCTCTCCTACCCTTTTGCAAGAGAGGGGGTTATGCCCTGTCACGCACACGTCGCGGCCAGCGGGCCGCGCTGCCTGCCAGCAGAAGCAGCCCAAGCTGTGCCCGGAGGTCGGACGGAGTGGGGTAGGGAGGGCACAACCCGGAAGGACAGCCACCCCCCATCCCGCCGCCGCCGCCGCCTGCGCTGCCCGCGCACGGACAGCCCGGTGGCAGCAAGAGGCCCGGTGCCGGTGCCGGCCCTGCCCGCGGTACCTGTCCGCTCCGCGACCCTGCTCAGGACGCGGCCGCCACCCGGAACCGGAACCCAGGCGAGGACCGGCCGCCACAGGAAGCGCGGGCCGGCCACGCAGGTTCCGAGGAGCTTCGTTCCGGCTCTTCCCGCCGGTGTGGTGAGGACACGGCGGCCGCGGAGCCGCTACCCGAGCGCCTTTCCGGGCCGCTGCCGCCCGCGGCGCCCCCGCCACGGCTCCGCGGGGCCGGCCCCGCCCCAGGAGTGGAGCCGGGCACCCGGGCCGAGGGGAAGGAGAAGCGGGGCGGAAAGCGGCCAATCAGTGCGCGGCTTCTTGCGGGGGGCGTGGCCCAATGGGCGGGCGCGTTGCTGAGGTGCGGGGCTGGCGGTGGCTGGAGGTGGCGGCGGCGGCGGAGAGCGGGGTGAGGGGGCGGCGGGGCCGCCGCCGGCGGGGCTCGGGCTGGGAGCGAGGATCTGCCGCCCTTCGCGGGCTGCCCGTCGTGGTCCGTCGCTGCCGGCGGTGCGGGCAGGGACGGAAGCCCCGCAGGGTCTGTGCGTGCGGGGGCGCGAACCGTTCCCAGCAGTGCCGCCGCTCGCGCTCCCTCTCCTGCCCCTGCTGCTCTGCTCGCTGTCCTCTCTCCCGCTCCCGCCCCCCCCGGACAGTGGCCCCTTCCCCGCGCTTATGTAAGCCCCGGCCCCCCGCCCTGCCCGCGGGGAGCGGTGCCGGGGCCCGGGCAGCGCCCGCTCGCCGCCCGCCCTCGGGGCACGCTCCGGCAGGGCAACGAGCTGCGGGAGAAATCGGAGCTCTCAGCGAGCCGGCTGGCGCCACGAGCCGAGTTTCGGTTTTCAGCGGGTATGTCTTAAAGGAATATTGCTGTTTGTTTCCGTAGGAGAAGTGGGGAGACGTCCGGAATCCTGGAAGTGCACCGAAAGGTAAGCGAAAGTGAAGAATTCTCTTGACAGCCGCTCTGGAGTGAGGTGGTGAATTGGTTTCGCCGAGTGCGCTTGTGTCGGGAGCTCGGCGTTTTGCGTGCGTGGCTATGTGACTGTCAAGTGTCAATTGCCTTAGTATCCGCTTAATTACAATTATTTTTGTGTTCATCAGACTTGAGCACATAGTCTGCTTCATCTGAAAAGAGACTGCTGAAAGTTAACTACACAGTCAGTGACTTGTAAAGACTTAAATTATTCCTCAGTTTTATATAATACAATATTGTTTCTTTTTAGCAGAGTGCAAACTGTTATATTAATTTTTAGTAGTCTTATTAACATGAGAGTAAACATTACAGCATGATGCCAGCAAAATCTTGGGATAGACAGTAGTGCCTTTTTCTAATATCTTTTGATGGAAATCTACTTCTGGGTTTCAGGTTTTCTTCAATAGGGATATTGGAAGTGCATGAGAAGAGTTCCAGGAGGAATGCCATTATCACGTTATTAACAGTGAAACTGTTCTAAATAGAGTGCCATCTGTTTAATCCAGACTGCCTCAGTCTGGTTTCAGCATTGAATGTTTTTCATTGTGAGATAAAGTCTGGAAGATTCAGAGCAGTCTTTTCTCAGGGTGAGAAGAAACTCATTTGTTTTTCTGTAATGTGGGGGGGTGGAATTGTAGGAAGGCTTTTTATTTGTAAGGTGCTTAAATCCCTGTCTTACAGAGAATGCAGTTCTGTCAGAGACTTGCTGTGGCTGAAAGTTTTTGTGTATGTGTCCAAAGTTCAGTGGTGCTGAGGAATGTGGATATTTTTCTCAGAATTTTTTTTTCAGTGACCCATAGACACTTCATATACCAGATACCTTGTTTTTATTCTTTGAGAGAACGATAAGAAGTCCTACTTTTATTTATGTTTGGTGCTTTTTTTTTTTCCTTATAGTTTGTTTTGGGGGGTTGGTTTTGTTTATTTTGTTTTGTTTTCTTCGTGGTGCTTGGAAGCTTGTCTTGAGTACTGTGCACAAAACTATGCTGGTATTGCTGAGTCTGTCAGCAAGGCTGTTCAGTTCTGATCACAGAGCATTGGCTTTGTGTGATCTGTAGTGCTTGAGCAGAATCATATCAGAGGTGTGCACTTGGCAGGATTTGTCTTCAGGTCCACCATTGCTTTCAAGGTTTAACAAGGTTTTCAGTAGGTGTTTTTGCCTTCCCCCTCACCCCCCAAATACACAAAAACTCCTGATAAGAAAAACTTTGTGCAATCAGTCGATCTGCTCTACCATATTTTGTTTCCTCTATTTCCTTTTCTTTCAGTATGGACCGTACTCTTTTAAAGGTATGATTGCAAATATGAGGGAAGTGATATTTTGGCAATATGGTGAGGTCTTTGATGCTGTATCTTCAAGTAAGTGAGTCTGCATAATTTCAAGGGGCCTACAAGTGTTGCTACAATGTGTTTTGAGAACAGTGTCAGTCTGGAGAAATCAATAATAGACAGAAGGAAATAACATAAAAGAAATTTTTATATTGTGTAAAAAAACCCTGAAAAACAACTGAATGTCCTCTAGGAAGGAAAGGTCATTGAAGCTCCATGTACAAATAATCAGTACATTTTGTGATTTATTCAGATGATTTTTTGCTTTGTTTTTCTTTTTTTAATTAATTCCTGGTGATGATAATTTCTGCAGAGATTAGGTATTCTAGGATAAAGTTATGTTAACATGTATGCAGCCATGCTAGTTATGATTTGCTGGGATTCCTGCTTGTGTTATTAAGCTAGAGGAAAGCTGCAGGGTTTCTTGGATAGTTTTCAAAAGTCTATGTTTCCAGCAATTTGTGTTGCTGTGCATTCTGGATTAACAGATTGAGAGATACATTATAGGAACCACTCTCCTCTGCTTGTGCATCCATTATTCTCTCTAGCACTGGACAGTGTTTAGTGGTCTTCAAAATTGTTTTCTGGAGAGAAGAGCTGTGTGACTGACAGTGACTTGAAGTTTTTTCAGTTTTGAGATGACAAGAAAGAGTTGTGGGATTGTTGTTTTGGTTTCTTCCCCATCAATATCAGAATACATATTTGAACTGGTTAAATATTGCATCTTTTTTTCCCCTGAAATTGAATATTACTTCCTGTGGTGGTGTATTACTAGTCAGTTATGTCATTGGGAGCCTCTTGTCATTTGAATAAAATTGTTAATGCTGCTTTAATTACAATAAGGATGAAAAAGATCTTTCTTTAGTTCACCCTGGTTTCCTTGAATGCTTTAAAAAAAAAGCTGTGAATAGTGGGGAAAGAAATTATCTTCTCAGGCATCATTAGAGAGCTAAATATTTTATGGACAGTATCACAGTCACTGTTTCACCTCTATTTTAAGAAATGATGGTCTGGAGCAGGAGTCTTAGTTTCTTTCTGTTTGTGGTGTTTGCTGATGGGTTGCTTTTTGTTTGGGTTTTTTTTTGGATAGTGCAAAGACCATTCTCCACAGGAACAGCTACACTGGTCTGATGTGTTATCCTCTCTTGAAGCCTAAAGCTCTGAGACCCTGGAATGTGACAGGATCATTGTTCTGAGTTCTGCTTGTCTGCCACAGCTGAGCAGGTGCTCATTTGACAGCAGGTGCTTTACTCTTACACGCTTTTCTAGAATATAGGGTTACTCCTTAGCTCAGCTCACCCAGTCTCAGGGGGATGATGTATGGATTTTTGTTTCATGTATATACTTAACTTATAAAAACTTTTGAGCCCATGTATGATTTCCGCAGCTACCATGTTTTCTGTCAGGAGGAACTGCACTTCATGTGTGGTGTCAATAAGTCATTCCTCTGTTCTCTTTTGAACCCGTTACCTGAGAGCTTCATGTGATACTCCCTATTTTCTGTATGAGGAGAGGCAGACCTGTTTGCCTCTTTACCAAGCAGTTTAATATGAGTTGAGAATCTTTAAAGACTGGGGTCATGTGTTCGCTCAAATACTTGTCTGGGCTGGAAAAGAATTTTTTATTCCATTAACTTTTCTCCATGCTTGTTTCCTTGTATTAAGATATGAAGAAGTATCAGGAAGTGAAGGTGGAGGCTACCCCAGCTGAGTCTTCTTGAAGGACATCTGTGCCACAGTAATAATCATTAAAGAAATCCCTTTCAGGGAAGACTGACCTGAGCAGAGAGAGTCACAAGTAGTACAGTTTGACTGTTACTTCAGTCAGTTATTTTCATTTCCAAACAGAATAATCATGAGAAGTAATTTTTGACTTAATTTAATGCTATTTGCTACAGGGTTGTTTTTTTTTTTTTTTTTTTTTTGAGTAAGAAAGTAGTTTGAGTTTATGCTTGTATTACTCACTGTAGATAAAATGTCAAGATGGTTGAATTTTTCTCTCTGCACCTTGCTTGGATAATTCCTGCTTCTGATAGCAAGACGAATAATTTAAGTGTCTTTTTTTTTTAATTTAGTCATAGGACAGATTTATGGAGTTACTCAATGAGATCTTCTTTTTTTTGTGTAGAATTCTGGCTTTAGTTTTTAAGCTTCAAATAAAAGTTCAAGAGGTAGAGGGGCACTTCTGATGAAATAAAATACAGTTATTTGGGAAAACCCTACTGTAAAGCAAAATTCTGTATTGCCAGCTGTGCTACAAAGAAGAGAACATGAAAACCAAGATCAGGGACTTGGTAAAATAGTATGTAGTTTGCAAACTGGGTCCATGCTGCAGATTATCCATAATAGTAAAAGCTTTTTATTATATGATGAATGGCCACACAGCAATTTTTTTTTCTTCTGTTAATGTTACATTTTTCTATCAAATATAATAGATTTGGGCACAGGGTTCAACAGATGTTTTATTATTAATCAATTTAGATGATTAGTA
Source organism: Sitta carolinensis (assembly GCA_032173965.1). Taxonomy (NCBI): domain Eukaryota; kingdom Metazoa; phylum Chordata; class Aves; order Passeriformes; family Sittidae; genus Sitta; species Sitta carolinensis. The sequence continues at coordinate 27,102,607 of CM063288.1, forward strand.
AAAGACAGAAATACTATTGGCAAGTCACTTTTTCGGTCTTCCTTGATTGTCTCCTGTTCTGCAGGCAGTCCAGCTTGCCTCTGGTGTCCACAGCCTGTGCCGAATCTGCTGCCTTGACCTCTTGGTGTGATTGTGTAGAGAAATACAGATTTTATGGTCAAGTTTATTAACTTTGCCTGAAAACAGAGAGCCAGTGACATTTGGAAAGAGATCCTTCTAGGGCAGAAAATAAAATGTTAGGTGTGAAACTACTACAGAATGGTAAACTATTCATTTATCTCTTACTAGTTATTATCATTGCTATAGTTTGACATTGAAAAACACCAGATTCCCTGGCTGTGTAACATTGCTCAGCACAGGACCTGATGGAGATCGTTGGTGCAGGTCAAATCTGTTAAAACACTCTTCTAGGAATTCTTCTTTCTGCATATTCTATGGGGTTTTTTTTCTACAGGACAAAGTAGTTCATAACACCTCATTTTGTATTATATTGTTACACAAGCATTTGGCTAGCATTCCAAGAGTGCAAAGTGTGTATTTTTGTGTGTAGTCTCCATAATCTAGCTAATCTTACTATGTTTTTATTGTAATTACTGTGATTCTTCAGAAAACTGAACCAGTTAGATCTCCTTTAGTGGTGTCTGCGTTGTGTATGCTTCGTGAGTTCTTTAAATAGTTCCACATTGCTGTTCCTCTGAATTCTGCTTAAGTGAAATGTGTGACATGGGCATTTGTGCAGACTGCATGACTGCACTTTGCTGATTCATACAGGGCAAAATTGGTATGTCTGGAATATTTTTCTGTTTCCGTTCCCTATATTTAGTAGTTTATAAATTGTAATTTTATTTAGGGTCTTCCTCCCCTCTTCTCTCTTGCCTTGACCCATTTGTGAGCTGGGGGAATTATTTGACATCTATCTGGAAAGACAGTGAGAAAATTTAAAAGAATAATCTTATTTTTCATGGCCATTCAGCTGAGAAGATATTGGATTGAAAGATAATGAGTGGAAATATTTGTAAAATTTCTTGGGTTTTTTCCTTCCTGTCTTAATTTGTTTTCTTTTTATTCAAATAGTTTTGTTATTTCCAAGAGTTCTGGTGTCTGTTCCTTCTTTACATCTCTTCTTATTTTCTGCTTTGTCTTTTCTGTTTGCTTTAGTTTTGAGGCTATCTTGAGCTTAAGGAGAGGCTGGAGAGAAGCCCCTCTGCATGGCTGCCTCTGTCCTGATTTGGAATAGGGCCACAAGGTAGAAAAGTTGATTTAGAAAAGGTTGTGAAGGAGTCCATAGTAGTTACTTGAGTATCTTTCCTAAATATCCTAAGCACACGATCTTGGAAACACATGGGCATAAGCATAGCAGATTTTGTTATAGAAATAGCTCAAGTTAGCTTGTATCTGTAAATTTGAATATTGTATTTCCTGCATGTGAAAAATTAGCTAGAATTTGGATTAAAAATTTTAAACCTGAGCTTTGTGATATCTTAAGACTGGTGTGCCCCATATGTAAGCTACAGTGGTGTTTCCAGCATCTCAGTTAGCACTGTGATGGCTGAACATGAGGGTCAATAACCTTTTAGACAAGACATGTTTCAGAAAGTAGGAGACTTTTATGTAAACTTAGTTATAGAGGGGGTGGAGTGAGCCATTTATCAAGCACTCTGGTAGGTGGCATCAGAGTAGGGCAAAGAACAAAAATTTAAATGCTTGAGTTTTAAGTTATGATATCTGTTTATTACTCTGGATTAGAGGTATACTTTTTTGAAAGGGTACTTGATGCTTCAGCTTATCACTGTGGTTTCTCATGCTTTAGGTTTGGAAGTACATATCCAGTTAAAAATGCTAATTAAAAAAGCTCTCTACATAGAGTGGGTATTGTACTGGTCTTTAGTATCTGCAGCAGTGGGATAAGACAGATGGTTGGTTAAAGTCCATTTGCTGTAGTTAACTTAGACAAGAAGTGATTGAGGAGTTTAAATGATAGTAATGTGCCCTTTTACTTAGAAATGTAAGGCATGCTGACAGAGGATTTATCCCAGCATAAGCTCATATTTGTTTGTGTAACAGTGGAGAACTTTCCATTGCTTTTTTTTTTAAGATGTTTTGTTGAGCTGAAATAGCATAGAGACGTAAGCTAAATATGGACACAGAGGGGAGAAAGCAAGGGGGGTTTAAATGTGAAATGGAAAAATTGCTAGATCCTTATGCCTGTAGGTTTGGTTTTTTTTAAAGTTGCTTGTTTCTTGTTCTTAGCATAGAACAGGCTTTAGACGAAATTGCTGAGCTTCCAAAGCTGCTTCTAGATTGTTAATTATGTATTCATTCTGTTTGGTAGTTATGCAATTGACAAACCACCGTACCCCATGGTCTCCAATGTTGCATCTTGCAATAATTTCAAATAGTAGCATCCTTAAGCTTCTGGAAGTTGCTAAACCATATTTATGGCAATTTCTTGGGAAGAGAGATGCTAATTTTGTTAGACTTCATATAAGCCATTCTGATAGCTTTCTTCATATTAATGGACTGCAACAAATTGCAGTGCGGATCTTGCCATGTCAGAGTGGCAAGAGCTTCATGAAAATCTCTGAAACAGTTCTGTGTTGCCTATGGACACGCGAATAGAGATGGGAGTCTTGCACCAGAGGGTAAGTTGAATGCAAATAGAAAAGAAATACCTAAAATACTAAATGGATTTAAGCTAAGCCTTCATAAACTGCATACCTGCACTGTTCATTTTCCCAGACATCCTGTGACAGCAACCTTTCCTCAAGATCACAGGTGTCACGTGCATTGCATGGTTCTCCATTGATCAGGAGGGCTAGGAGCAGGCTGCTGCCTTTTCTGTTTGCTTAGATCTGTGTCTGCCAACACTTGTTTCATGTGCTCTGAGTCTTCAGCTTTGCCTTTGCCCGTGTTAGTGTGAACACCACACGAGTTTGAGAAGCCTCTGTGTATCTCTTGAATAAGAAAACTTCCTAGCTTGCTTTTTGTTTGTTTGGGGGAGAAGGAGAGAACAGGATTTTCTTTTTCCTCACTACAATTAGTGTTAGAACTTGAGACAGCAAATAAACATTTTAAAGCAGTTTAGGCATGGCTTGTCTGTGTGTCTCTAAAGGAACAGCTGCAGAAATAGAACTGAGATTCGCTTTTCCTTGTGCAGGTGTTGAGTGGACTTGGACTGTGCGTGGTCATGTAAGAACAATTGCTGCCTTCAGAATATGCATCTTTTCTGCATCAGTGGTGAAAATACTCATGCAGTCATTCCTTGTAGGTGCAGAAATGAAACTCTTTTGGATGTTGCAATTTGAGACTTTGTTGCATTTATCTCCTCAGCCATAGAAAAATGTTACTGAGGCATCTGGGCGTTTAAATCATTTAAATGGCAGCAGTCTTCCACACGTACCTTGGATCCAGGAATCATGGCTTTAAACTCTGAGGAGAGAGTACATGCTTTGCTTTTTCCTCTCTATAGGTTAAATCCCTTCAGTTAGCTGCAGGTTTAATATGGTTTTTCACAGTTAATATTACAGTTTACATGGCATAACTAAAAGTACTACTTCAGTTTTACTTCTTAATTTAAATTAAAATTTTAGCCCTATATATTTAACTTGCCAAATTAGCCCAAAATAAAACTCTGACATTTTTAGGGAAATGGTTGAAGATGCTCTAGTAAATTCCATAATAATGCTTATATGTTAACTTTGTAATTTTTTCCCTTAGCTACTTCAGTGTTTAAATTGAGTAAAACTTAGGATGCTAAGGCAGAAAAATAAATGTGCAACAGTGGGATTTCACTTTGTTGTGCACAAAGTCCTAATCAGGCTAAGATCATGGATGAATTCCAAATGAAATTAGGGGTCAGTGGCCAATACTAATTGGCATTGATGCTGCTGAAATTGTGTAATTGAGTATTGTCCTGACTGTCACAGTGTGTTTTGTGCCACCCCTCCACTTCCCCCACCCCTTCATTTGGCATCTTAAAATTTACTAAATGTTCAAAGGTTAATTTTGTTATTTTCTCTGTGCCCTTTTCCTTAGACTTGCAGGTTCTGGTCTGTGCTAAATACAGAATGCTAGGTAGGTTCACATATGAAAAGTAGAAGGAGATTCAAGAAAATTGAAGTACAGTGCCTGTAGATATTAATTTTGTCTAATAAATGCAGGAAGCTTAAAGATTTGTTGGTCAGTGGGGAAGTGGAACTGCTATGCCTTTTTTTTTTTTTTTTTTTTTGACTGCTAGGAAAGAGCTGCTTCAGCACAGCTTCTTGTCATTTTACTGAAACATTTTGCAGGAACCTTATCACACTTGGCTGGTGGAGATGTGTGTGGGTGTGATGGTCCATTGCCCTTCTCTGCTGATGATACTTCCATGATTGCAAACTACTGTATTTGATGGCTTATTTTGATAATATATTTTTGATCTTGTGAGAGAGAGGAGGGAACAAATCTTAAATGGACATTATCGTGCTAATAGGAAACCTTAATCACTCTGTTGTCCATTGTCAGCTCTGTCAGATTTTGATGAATTTCAAATTAATATTCCAGTGGGTAGCTTTTGAAAGACAAAGTATCTCTCCTACAGGGAAAGGATGCAGGTTTTCTTGGCTTTATGCAGAATTCTAGTAGTAGTTATTTTATTGCTATTTCTATGAACTGCTAGGGCATTCTCTGTCGTAATGTGTGCTGACTTGGAATAGATTGCAATGATTACCTCTTCGTCTTTCTGAATGCAGACTTAGGAGCTTTCTGAAATATGTAAGGTTGCTATAAGTAAATTCTGCATGTTTATGCGTATGCGTCGCATCTGTGGAAAATGGAAGAGGTTTTTGTTAACATTGCCTTTTTTACTGCAGGGGAATGTTTGAAGTTGCCATCTTCTTGGTTTTAATAGTTTAAATGAAACAGATAGAACTGATTAGGGAATAAAATTGTTAAAATATGTTATGACAGTCTTTTCAAAGTGCCAGTTGGATAGCTGGCAGATAAGGGAAAAAGTATGAGGATTTTCCCTCCACGTATGAATCCCTTGCTGCTCATTGATAAGAAAGAATTATGGTGTAATCATCTTAACTTGCAAATCTTAACATAATTGCAAGTACAGGGGTGTTAGGTCTGGGTTTGTATTTTGTTCAGAACAGTTTTTCATGTGCTGAAGGAGTCACATGTGGACTGTGCACACTGGTTTTGGCTTGGTCTTGGGGGTTCTTTGTTGTCCTGGTGGTGTGGGTTTGTTCTTTGGTTTTCTTTTGGCTTTATACCTGATCAGCCCTACTTTTTGAGAAGTTACTCCATGTTCTCTCTGCAGGTCCACTGTGCATTCCAATGACCTCAGTATTTCTAAACCTTCTGTCTGAGTTGCCCTTGAAAGACTGTGTGTTTTGTGGAGCCTGCTGTATGAAAGATGAGTGTATTACTTACACCAAAATTGTATAATCTAGCAATTTCAGGTGCCTGCTGCTTGAACTTTGGTAAATGCTGCTGATCCCTATCAGCACACTTGCATAAGGAAACAGAACAGGCTTTTAATTAAACTCAGGCTTTGATTAAAGATTGTTGATGACGTGTTTGAAGAGAATGAACTGAATTTGTTCTATGCCAGTATAACTAATAAAAAAGTAAAAGGTCATAAATGTTACCTAGATGGGCAGTACCTGTGAAAGATTAGAGATATTATTTATGTCTAGCAGAGTTCATATGAGTGTATTTGTATTTGAAGTAGATGTAATATATGGAATTGGTCAAAGAATATTAATGTTGCAAAAAGCAGTAGTGTGATTCCTAACAAGTTTGCATATAAGGCCATCTCTGGTATTTTTCCAAGGGTAAATTTATTCCGGAAGCTCGAGGAAAGGAAAAACACTGCTTTACCAACTGCTTTTGAAGGTTTGTGTTTTTTTTATGTGGAAAAATTATTCAGTATTACAAACAAAACCCCTGAGTATCTCTGTGTATGGATGAGGTTATGTAAAAATGGCTGAAGATTAGAACATTGAGTCCTCAGTGAGGATTTTTTGAGTGCAAGAAAATATGTTTGAAAACTTGGAGCATTGTAAAATTACAATTTCTGCATAAATTCCATTCCCCTATCCACACAAAAAAGCTTGGGGAGTCATACCCATGAAGCTCGCTGCATGGATTTTCAATGCTGCCTGTCAAATTTGTAATTTTTCGTGACCTTAAAAGACTCACATTTTCTGAATATACCTTTGGACAGTATTTGACAAAAACTTTTAATTTTGTTCAGGCTATAAATAGAAAATATGTATGAAAACAGTAGTGTGCATTTAAGTTCTTGCTCTTGTTTCTTGTGTGAATGGGGAGGAGGGTAACTGGCTGTGTATTCCAACTGAAGTCATCAAACACCTGTGGAAGGCTATTTATTTTTTGTCTCTGTTTTGTTGTTTGTTGTGGTTTTCACTAATTTAATTTTTATACCTGTCTATATCTTAGACAAGTGAAAAATATTGTGGAAAATCTTGCCTAACATAGTGCATGAAAGATTGGGTTGATTTGTTTCTGTTGTGTTTTTGTTATGTTCCTAAAGATATTGCATATTAAGTTTTGCCCTAGAAAACAAATAGTTTAAATTTCAGAATAAAAACCCCACAAAAAACATCCACACACCCTCCGCAAGTAACACCCCCACATATGTTAGTAACTTAGTGTCCTCACTATTTAAAAAATACATGAAAAATGAATCATTTTGCACTAAAATATTCATTAGTCCTTTCTTACGACTGGTCAGTTTGTATTCTATTGTAATGTTGGTTTAACAGTAGAAGAATAATGACTGTAAACAATATGCATTGTGTTTAACTATTCAGCAGTGCAGATTAATTATTAAACTCATACCAAGACAAAGGGGGGTACCTGGTGTAGTTGTTGCACTAATTTACATTTACTGCTGTTTTAATTCTCACACAGTTATTTCAATGAGAGCAGCATATACTTCTAAGTAATAGGCCGCAGAGTGCCAATTATAGTAAGCTGAATTTCAGAGTTTCATGAGAGCTTCTAATGAGGTGATGAAAAAAGAGTTACACTTTCTTTAGAGACACTGTTTCTTTGCCTGTTTTCTGTGAAGGAGAGTCCAACAAAGGGCCTGTAATTTCCTGCTCTGGAGGAATTCTAGTGAAGTTAGTGCTGGTCATAAGCATCAAGTTTTGTAGCACAATCACCTTAATCAGTTGGGTCAAGTAACTTGATTGTTGATGATCACACAGCTCTTAATGGATTGCATTATATAGAATTAACATGGTCAGGAACATGTTATATTTCTCATGCGTGGAAATTCTGACTTGTAGTTTGTCTAATTTCAACATAAAATTAACAGTGGTTTTCTCTCTGTTTTGTGAGATTGTTCTTTGCAGTTCTTAAAACCCCTCTCTAACTTTCAGAAAACTAGTGTGAGACTGAGAATGACTGACACTGAAAAAATGCTGTGATGCATGATATGGAAGAAGACAAGTTGTTTCCTCTGCAGTGACAGTTGGAAGTAATAAAGGCAGCTACAGTTTTAACTGGGAAAGTTGAAGCAGATCTTCAGAATTCTTGATGCTACTCTGCTTTACCTTTGAGTAATGAACAGCCTCTCTATGTTACTAAGTCCTTCTTGTAAGTGTGTAGGATTCAGCTTGCTCATGTATTCCATTAGGTCAAGCAGAAGAGATCTGGGCTGTTCTGAAATTGTGTCATCTTCAGGAGTAGTGGTGTGATCAGTGATGTTTCTTTTACCTACATTTGTTGTTTAGTTTGCTTTTAAAAGTCTGGGAACTTGTACTGGAAAAGTTAGATCAGCATATCAATCAGAATTAATTTTATCCTTGAAAATCGTGCATCTTAAATGTGAATGAAGCATCTGAGTCACATATGAAATTTATGGCATCGTGCAATAAAACAATGTCTTAGTTCTTATGGATCTTTATTTTTACTCTGCCATTTTGAAAGTTTATTTTGGAACTTTGTATTCTTACTGCATCATTTTTAAGAAGTCAGCAAGATGACATAATTTTAGCTATAATTGAGGTAAATTCAGATAAATTTGGAGATTCCACTCATTTAAGAATTTGTGAATGTGTAAATAAGTGTATGGATAGGGGGAAATTTGTCACTTCAGCTTAATCTATTTACACTCCTCTTCCTGGAGGTGGAGGCTTTACCATCTGGAAGTTGGAAAGATTAGAATAAGGGATTTCATTACTTTTAGCAGAGGATCCTCTGGGTTAGCTCTCTTTGAGAATAGGGTAGAAGAAAGGAGGTTAGGTAAATGAATTAATGAATATGTAACCTAAATTCCATTTTGTGTGAATTACAGTTGGTAGGGAATACTGCAGTGAGAAAGATATACTGGTATTGAAATTTAGATATTGGTCTGGAATTGACTTCAGTCTTTTTTTATGGATATTTTTATAATAGAACAGTCATTTATTTCTCTCAAGTGACAATTTTACAGCTCAAAAGTGGGAAGCTGCTTAGAATCTTCAGCTGATGTTTCTAGAACGTTTTTGCATGAATTTCTTTCTTTTACAGACCAGATAGTGATCTTAGCGTAATGTTTGCTGTCTTATTCCAAAAGGCATATTGGGGGGTTTTGGTGGCGTGTCTTTTTGTTAATTTGTTTTGGTTTGGTTTTGAATTTTGTTTTGGTTTTGTTCCTACAGAAATTCTGTTTCATGATTTCTTTTAGCCTGTTGTGTCTGTTCACTTTTAGTACCTAACACTGAATGCCTTAAAAAGACCACCTTAACTGTGATTTTGCAAGTGTTAGTTTGCTAAGGCTGTTTTTTTTTAGGCTCCTTCTTTTACTATGCATTTTGTATTTTTACTTTTCTAGATTTAATTTACTTCATGAACCAGAACCATGAACGAGAAGGTGTTTGGGAGAGGTAGGGTTACACAGAAAGTAATTTGCATGAAATGTTTTTGTAAGTAAAGAAGTTAATGCAGACAAACTAGCATAGGAAGAGTTATTGCATATGAACTGATGCTAAGGAAGGACAAACCTGTATTGTCTGGCGTAGGATGGGTTATCTCCAAGATCCTGACAAGGGAATGTTTTAGGTTTAGTGTAGGATGACTATGTGAAGTTGTTTCTAAGGAAACTGGTGCTGAGAGAATAAGGTAACATTTCTGTGGCTAACCTACGTGTGCGTGTATATATATATTTTTAAGTGCGTCAGGTCCTTATAATAGAATAATTAATGTGTGTTTTGTGGTATTTAAAGCTTCAGGATAATGTCTTTATTATTATTGTTTCCAAAATCCTGTAAGTAATGTAGAGGAGTATTTTCTTCGAATTCAGAAGATAAGTTTCTTGTTCCACATTCTCAAACATCTCAACTCTTTTCTGCTTTATTTGTTGCATGAGCTTCTTGGAGAGGGATTTAGCTATGAGTGTACAATTGTGTTTAATTCGGGTTCTGCTTATTTACCTCTGTGAGGCAAATGGCACTTAGATTTTTCTCTTAAATTTTTCTGACTTCTGTTGTTCTGTACAATTACTCTGTGCAATACTATGGAAACTATGAAAACATCAGCCTTAAAGTAGTTTTTAAAACTGCTATGTAGTGTCTTGTTTTCAGTGTTGTATTTTCATTCCCAGTGCCCTTATTGTTTGTCTTCAGCAATTTTGTATCTGTAAAGTACAGTTTCACTATAGGAATGGTAGAAAGAAGGTTGGCAGCTGAGCTTTGTGGTGCTCGAAAAGGCACAGGAGACAATTTAGAGCTTAAAATGAATTAGAGGAGGTTTTTTGGAACAGATGGGCTGTACCTTTTCTTTACCCCTTTTTTGGCAGCTGCTGAAATTGATGTGATGTTTTTGATAAGAAATGGATCTTACTGTGCAAGTATGGTACCATGAAAGTTTACAAGACTATTATCAATCATCTTTGACTTCCCGTGGTAAGGCTTTCTCCCATTGTTTTCACATAAATTTATTTGTTGCTGGTATCCAAAGAGAAAGCTTTTTAGCCTGATTATTACTACTGAGTCAGAGTGGGCAGGGAAGAAATGTCTTATCCAAGTTGTTTTGCATGACTAAGGTTTGTCTAATAAGGCTGGCAACCTAAATCCCACATACAGAATACATCAGCATTTATATTTTAAAGTTGGAATGCATGCCTGTCTGCTGAAGCTTGCAATTAAATTACCTAAAAACTAGAGTTGGAAGAGTGCTCTTTCTATTAAGGAGAAGGATTGAGCTGACAATTGAAATTAATAACTCTCCAGAAGAGGTTTTGTTTCTTTCTGTTTGTCAGTTTTTACCTTGTTTCTCTGCACTGTGGAGCTGTATGGCCAAGAGGATTCTGGCAGAATGTTTGAACCTGTTTCTAGTGGCAAGTTGTAGTTGTAACTGATTTGTTGAGGACAATAGTTCTAATTTTTTTTTTTTTAATGTTCTTACCAAAATGACAGATTATATAAGTGTCTATTAAATAGGATTCTGGTAGAATAATATGTTTATATATATGGATACAGGGAAACCACAATGGTATTTGTCCTATATTTATCATAAGAGATGTACAATACATGTACTTTTAAATAAGTACAAGAAACCATTCACCAAAATTGGACATTTCCAAAGCTGGTTTTATTTTTTCTTGGGATTAGATTAGCATATGAGTCAGACCCTTTTCTAGTGTGAAAACAGACCATACTGTGCCTATTTAATATCTTCTGGTATATAACTTCAGAGTAGCTGGATGAAGCTGTATTACACCTCAATACAGAATGGTTAAGCAAGAAGTTGCTTTTAAAAGAGGTTTTTTTGTCAAGAGTATCAGTGAAGTGCTAGTTTTTACCTTTAGGTTTTTTTTCTTTGCTCTTCTTGTTCTACAACAGAAGTAACAGTGTAAAACAGGTGTTAGTGTTTCTCTATAATAGCTACTTATTGTCCTCATGATATTTTATGGTAAATTACAGTGTGAGAAACAGTACTCTGTTAAGATTTCTATTTTGGTACATTCAAACATTTTATTTTTTATTAGTCTCATACAAGAAAAAGTTCATTCTACCTTTCAACCACTTAATTCCATGTGCTTTGTAGACAAGAAGTTCTTTATTTCCCTTTATTTAAAAAATATTCCCATATCGAGGTTGAAAGTTATTTTTTAGAATCCTTGACTTCAGCTGCTTCTTAAACATTTTTTTTGCCTTATGCATACTCTTTTTAGGTTGTTTGCATCAAATGTAGGCCGTATTTCAAATAAGAACATATTACCAGTTTTGTACGCTCTACTTTCATGTTTCCAGATTTACTTTAAATGGCTTTGTGTAATCAAGCATCTCGATTTATTTTCTGGCTGCTGATGCATTCCTGAACAGATGTTTTCATTGCATCATCAAATGTATTACCTAGTCTTTTTCCATTTAGTCTTTTACACCTCTGCATTCAGGAATAGCTCATCATAAGAAGTTCAAATCGTGCTTTTGTTATCTGCATTTATCAGCATGTTGCCTGGTTTTCTTCCTCCAGAGTTTCCCAGTCTCGTTAGCGTGGGTGTGTGGTGGGGAAGCTCCTTTCCTGTGTACTTCTGACCACCTCATCCTATGTTGTCTTCTATCTAGTCTGCCTTCCAGGGTGTTAATGATGTTTAACACAGTGCTCTTCTTACAGAGCTATGAACTTTCTGGATCAAAGAAACAGAATGTATGTTTAGTTCAGAGTAAGGATTCATCCTTGATGCTTTCCGTACTACTTTTTTTTTACAGAGGTAGCATGGAAAAATCTTTCTTCAAATATGTTTCTTTCCGTGCTCAGTAATGAATTAAAAATATGAGAGGAGTGTTTATGTAGCTTGGAAGAACATCCTATAATTGATAATAGAGTTTTCTGTTCTTGTAGATCTATCATTCCATAATGTTCTCTTCTTACACAAGTAGCACTGTGAAGAAATCATGTAGCATGAAGCTTTTTCCTTTTGGCTGACAGAGTTCAGATTTTAATTGCAAATTATTCTTCTCATGGCCCTTAAGGTAAAATACATAATATTTTCTTTCATTGTGCAACTAGGACTAAAATGACTTTGTATGCATTGTGCCATTTAGTATATAATGGCCAAGAACTGGACTAATTTTGAAGTGTATGTCCTGTATATAATCTCTCCCATGTATGTTTAAACCAGTATAAACTATTGGCCTCTTTAACCCAAATATACAAACAAAACCCTGAATAAGATACAAACCACCAACAAAAAACCCTCTGCATACTTGAATAATCATATCTTCTTAAATATAATCAATTATTAATATCTAATCAGTGGCATTTTATTTTTCTTTCTAATCCCTACTTAGAGTTGATAGTGTAGTAATTGATAGTGCAGCAAGTGGCTACACTATCAACTATAGTGTGGCTGAGATTATTTGGGTAATCATTTTGCTGTTGCAGATGGATCTTGGTTAGTGGTTTAATGCAAACTGGTAAATAATAATGTATTCAGTATGTCTTTCTTCTAAATAGAAGTGAAAAGCTCTCTGATGAGCATAGTTGATTAAACCCTTTTTTATTTCTTTTACTGTAGTCAAAAATTCTTGGGGAGTTATCTGAGTTTTCCATTATTCTGCTAGTATGTTGTTGGAATAAATCTTTTTTGGACTTTTATATTTTCAAAAGCAAAAATATTGAGAATGGTGAATTCACCATCCCTGGAGGGATTGAAAAACCCATGTAGATGTGGCTCTGAAGGAAGTGGTAGATCGGTGGAGTTGGCAGTGCTGTGTAAATGGTTGGACTCAATGGTCTTAAAGGTCTTTCCAATCAAGATGATTCTATGATTCCATGATTTGTGTGCATAGCATGATCTAGGAGAGTGCTTTGACTTGGTAAAATTCTGTCTACTTCTGAACTGTAATTGACAGTTGCACAGTGCAAGACCGTGGCTTCCTTCAGAAGAGATTATTATAGCTTTAATATTAAGCATAAAACTTCCAGGTCTGCTTTAACAGCCTTATGTGTCATATTTTGCTCATTTATGCCAAATGAGTAAGTTTAGGAAAAAAACATTTAAACTATCATTTCAGGTGTTTTTATGGGGAAGGTTTTTGGTAACTGATTTTTTTTATTATTTGATTTTACCACTGAGTGACTGCATTCCTAGCTATAACTTTTCCTGTTCCATGCTTTACTATGAATTCAGACTTGCTTACTTGTTCAGTGTTTTAGAGAACTTCATCAGACCATATGCAAAAATATTTTAGTATGTTTTATTATCACTGTTACTAATTTCTAAATTTTTGATTAGTTATTATGGTTCCTATATATTATAAGAACCTTTGAATCATAGTAGAAAAGAAATATTGTATTTTTAAAATAAACATGAGAAATCTCTTATATTCCCTGTCTTTTGTTTGCTTTGGGAGAGATGTGAACACTCTGGAAATGAAATTCAATACTCTTGGTTCAGGCTACTTCAACCTTGAATAAATATGCACAGGGCTTAATGCATTGAACCAGTTTACTTTAGGGACACACCCACACAGTGTTTGATACATTTATATTTTTTCCCCCAAAGGAAGTGAGTGTAAGCATGAGGTGTGCTGAAAGAAGTTCCCATACAGGGAAGCTAGAAACTCAGTGGATGGCAAAAACACTATTATACCTAGAGTTTGCTCCTATGTATGTTGTTTTCCTCATGCTCACTATAAGGGATTCTTCAACAAAATGTGAACTTTAGTGTAATGCATGATTTCACTACCACACTGAAATTTTGGCTCCGTAAGAAATATATACTTAGGAAATTATAGCATGGGAGAGTCTTTAATATATTCAGTTTAAGAATTACATGTTCTCCAAAGTCAGGGTATGAATTCACTTCTCATTTTATAAAATCATTACTCTCTTTTTTCATCTTACTCTGCTCTTTGTAAATACTGTGCCTGTGGTACTGTGCACCACTAATAGGGAAGGATTTTCTACATAAGTGAAAAAAAAGCCCCTTTTTTCAATGAAGGCAGTTCCTCCCTTCCTTCTGCTAAAACACTGAACTTTTTTTTTTTTTTTTTGTAATGGTAAATTGCTTTGTTGCAGGACAATTCTCGTGGATTTTGGAGGATTTGATGAACTTCAATTTCTAAGGCCAAAAAATGTTTACGTTAATGCTTGCTTTACTATATTTTTCTTGATTTTGTGATCATCATGCTATTTTTTATCTTTTAGAAAACAGGGCAGTACTTGAAGGCTTGACAAATGCATCCCAGGTTGAAAAATTTCTGCATTCCTTCTCCTCTTCCTCCTTTAGAAAACTGACTTCTTTAAAGAGGTAAAGTTGAATGACGTGGGTCTTTTTTTCCAGGCAGAGTGAACTAGAACTCAGCTTCTTTTGTAGCATGTGCTATGATCTTTTAAATCAAATTCTATACATGTCTCACCCTGATGTGGTATGTGTTCCCCTATAACAAAATTATGTCTTTGTAAACTTTTGTTTGCAGAAATCTAATTAGTTGTTCTGTTATTTTACAGATTTATTTTTCAGTGCTTCTGCTGAAATAAATCACTCAAGTGTTATTGCAATTTAAATTAATTTTATTTCTGAATTTGTTGTATTTTAGGGTCTTTAAATGTGCTTTAGAAATCTGAAGTGGTTCCTTACCCACAAGAGAGTTGGTATTCTCTTAATGACTTCCTGCCAAGGGCCATTGAAAAAATGTTACATTAACTGAAAAAATGTGTTGGGAAGCCTTTTATCTTATTTCACTTCACTTTTCATTTAACAAATACTGATAGTTCTTAAATACAAATCTTTCAGAACTCAAGTAAGTTCTGAGAAGAGAATTGGAGATTCCAGTCATGTAGTCTGACTATTAAAAGGTCATTTTTTGTAAGACTTCCGTGATGTAACTATTATGTCAAACATATAATTTTTTGTTGAACCTAAATAATTTACAAAAGACAGCTGGCCTGAAGCACTGAAGCCTTCTTTTACCTCCTTTCCCATTTATGCACAGCATTTTAGATTAAGCAAAGAAAACAGTTAAATCATTGTTAAATAATGGGACTGATTGTCCAAAATGCAACCTTTTTATTGCTTTATATTATATAATTCTATTGTAAAGACATTAATGGCTTTTCATTGGGTAGGATTGTAAAAAACTAAATGTTCCTACCATAACTAATATTTAACTTCTTTTTCTTCTTCTAAAGGTAAGAGAGAAGCAAAAGAAGTAAGAAAATGCTGGGATCAGAACGAGGTGTAGTGGAAGAATGGCTGTCAGAATTCAAGGTGAACTGAGAAGATGAATGATATCTAAACCATTGGCTTAATGCCACCAAACATAGTAGAGGGTTTTTTTAATATCAAATAATGAACATTTTAAATATCTGTTTCTTGATCTTTCAATTTCTTACAATGCAGAAAGCATGCAAAAGTCTCTGTAATTGAGTTGGCTGGTACATAATATGTAATGCATAATTCTAATAGTAGTTTTTTTTTATTGTTTATTATTGTAGAGCAGAACACTGCAATAGCAGTGTGGTCTTTAAAAGGTGTATTTTGTGTAGGTCAAGCTGATAGAATTTAACTAACAGCTGGATAATGCTGCCCAAATTTCCAATTGAGGAACTTTTTAATTTAAAAATAATTAGTATATATTTATTTGGACTTTAAAAAAATACAAAGAAAAATACTTCACTTTTTTCCCCCATGATCTGCATAAAATTAATTGTTTTGTCATGAAGAATTTGAAGAATTTTTAAGCTATTTTGCATGTTGATAATTATGCTGAGTGAAATACAGGATAATGCATAAACAAGAAAACAAGATTTCATGATTGATAAGAAATTAGTCTGGTAATTAAATTAAGAATTAGTAGTTCCTCACATCATTGATGAGAGTAAGTCATTATGTGCTGTCATTGGAAATTTGTTTAATTTCCAAGGATGCAAAATCCACAAACATGGTTGTCTGGGGAAGACTCAAGGCTCTCCGTGCTTATTCTATACTCTCCACACCTCTTAAGTAAGTTGAGTTGATTTGATAAAGTCTTTAAAAAGAGCTTGTTAAATACAGGCTATCAAGAAAGAGAATCCTCATATCAAACTAGAGCAAATGATGTATGAAAGATTAATCTAAACTGCTTTTGGATTTAACCCTGAAAGTGGTTAAGTGCTCCCAAATATTATTTGTATGGAGAAGGACTTGTATTCAACAGTTAGGTTACAAGTCTGAAAATTCACTGAACTTCTGGACTTTTCTTTGATGTTCTTCATTCTTTTGTGGTGATCTTGAATACTTGGAAGCATTTATTTGTCAGGATAACCTTTTTTTTTTTTTTTTCCTTCTTTAGGCATTACCTGAATCACAAATTTCCAGCTATGCAGCTACATTGCACCGAAAAAAACCACTGGTACCAGCTCTTTATAAGGTCATTCAAGACCCAAATAATGAGGTAGGAGATTTAAAAGAATTATTTTTTTCTCATTCCTGGATCTTTCACGTCTATGACTCAAAGTAATTGAGAGGAAGATTGCTTCTTTTTCTAATGTAGTCCAACATGGGTATCATCCCTCTGTTTAGTCTCTTGTTTTTTGACAGTTACTTTAATACCTTTCTAGTAAGACACAATCTCATCTGCTTCCAAAAATACTGTTTATGATGTCTGTTAGATTCTCTTTGTCACAGCTGACTGTTGTGTTTTATTTGGCACAGGTTGGTTTTGGTGTTTTGGTTTGGGTTTGTTGTTGTTTTTTGAGGGAGGGGGTGAGTTTGGGGTTTTTTTTTAATTTTTTTAGTTCCCAGAAACCACCTTTCTGTCGTAATTCAGACAAAGTAGGCTTTAAAGTGAAACTCAGAAAGACCAGTGTACTTCTTGTGTGGTGGCTTATTGCAGTGGAAGATGGAATCAATTTTTTAAATGTCATTAAGATAACAAGATCCTCTCATGCTTATACTAGTATCACTTGTGTAATTCAGTTTACACTGTTGTAAACAACAGCAGAGCCAGTGCCCTGAAATATAAATAGACACAATGAAAACTTAGCTTACCCTTGTACATAATTCATTTTGTAAGTGACGTTAAACTCATTTCCAACCCATTGGCTTTGCAAGAAGCATTTCTGGGCAACTGTGTGAAAAATAACTTCTGAATAAATTGTGCAAGCATACCATTCTCTGACATGTAAACTACTTTAGATAAAATGCTTACAAGTACATGATGTATCATCTGTGACTTCTCATATATTTATAAATTAAATGGGTAGTGTATACAGCGAGGAAGTTCTTTAATTTCCCAAGTACAGCTCAGCTGTTTTAGGAAGCTGAATGCTTGATTGAGCTTCAAGGAGATTGCATAATGCTCTTGCAGTTTAAAAAAAAAAAAAGGCTTCATAGCTGTCATCTTCATTTCAGTATTATTCAGTATATTCAGTAATAAATAACCTCCATAGTGACCTTTTTCTTTGTACTGAAAAGCTGCTGTTACTCTCTTTTCAACTTGGAAGCCACCATTGCTGCTGTCTATGTATTTATGTATGTAGACTCCTGAAAATGTAAAACCTTCTCATTACTTTGAGAATAAGCATTTGTTTGTTTTTTTTAAAGAACAAAGAACCAGATTTGCAAAAAGGGTATCTCTTTAGGGTGATCTTATGTTATTGCTCACTGATGCTTGTCAAATATTCCTCTTTGGACCAGCTGTTGCTGTTTGGGCCTGATTCTGAAACAGCATATAAGCTAAACAATCCTAGACACAATGATGTCCAGGTTCAGGTTCTACTTGTTAAGGCAGGATGTATTTCCTTGTTGCACTTCTTCCAAAGTTATTTGCCTGTGAGGATTATAACCAAAGTGAATTTGTTACTTTACATAATTCCGTAGTAATATTTGCCTCTAACTGAGAGGGGTTTTTAAATATGCTTTATAGGGCATTATTTGTTAGAAGGATAATTCATGGCTTATGAAGATCAAGCATATGTGGTAGACTATAATAAAAGTACACTTTCTGGATTCTTAAACTTGATGGGCAAGTAATTCTTTAGTACAATTTAATCATAAAGTTGACTGATTTTTAGAACTTCTGGAAAGTGGCAAACTGTTTAGGGCAAACATGAATTTTTCTAGAATCACATCATTCTGTCTTGCTAATAGCAGGATTATTAATTTAACATGGAATCAGCATGCTTAAGAACCAATCAACCAAGGTGTTTCTCTCTTTTGACAGGTGCATTCTAGTTTGTGAGCTATTAAATGAACACAAGCATATCAACAACTTAAATACAATTGTTACTATTTACCTTTGAGGAAGTGCCCTGACTTTTTAAAATATAAAGATGACTGAAGCAGAAATTGGCATAAAGTGTGGAGAGTGATCTTGCTCATAAACAGCTGATTTAACTGAATAATATACTGATTTTTGTATAGTATTTGAATTTAGAAGTAAAGTGCTTTTGAAGTTCTGTTTTTCAGATGGTTTTATAATTTTTAGTGTTGGTTTATGGCTGTAGACAGTACTCTATGGCTGTCAAGTTAATGCACTACTGAAATTCAAATACTGATGTGGGACTAATTAGGTTTAACTCAGGACAGCTGTGAAACAGAGTGAGCTCACCTTTGCAATGCCAAGCAATCCCAGACCCAGTACTCTTCAAATAATGAATGGCTTCACCCATTATGTAATCATTAAGTCTAAAATAAGCACATTATATTCTCTACAATTGAATTCTTAAAAAAGGCAGGTAATTCCAATATTTGTCATGCGTTTTATAAAGCTTTATATTTAACTTCAAGATTTGACTCTCAGGATTTGGAAAACTTGTAAACTAAGCCAAAGGAAAGCTGTTCGTCATCTTCCTTGAAACATAACTGGTTGGCATCTCTGTGAGATATAAAATGAAGAGTGAAAATTAGATCATTGACACTCACTGCATATTTAAGCAAGTAAAAATGTCATTTGTTTTTTATGCTTATTGCTGCTTATGCTAATAGGAAAGCTCTTAAAATTATTTTGTTTGTCAAGAAAGCGAGAGGATTATAAGAGATATTTTACTTTGGATTTTTTTGCTGACTCCTGTGCCACTCAGTTTACTCTGACTTTGGACTGAAAGATCTTTGGAATTAAAAAATGTGTGACAGTTCATGTATACACCCACTAATGATGACAGAAGCTCCATTTCCTCTGTTTATCAAGTGACTTCTCAGTATGTGTATTCAGAGAATTGGAAGAGGATGGCTCTTTGGAAATCCAGATAACTGGGATGCAAGGAAAGCATTTGTTCTTTCTCAGAGTGTCAAGTTTTGTGTTTCCAGGTGTGAGACTATCATGCTGTACTTTGATAGGAAAATACTGGGTGTTTGTGCTTTTGAAAATATTGGTGTTATAGCATCTTTGTGGTGGCTGCTTTTTCTTGTGGAAAAAGCTTACAGCTTTTCTTACAGCTCTGAATGCACCAAAAGTGCTGTAGTAGTTGCATGTTTTTACCTAAGTAATTGCAGTTGTTAAACATTTTCCACAGCAAGTATGACAACTACTAAAAATAAGGAGAATTCAAATGTTTGCAGCCCCACTGACTGGATATTGCTTGTATCTTTCTAGGGGGCATGTCTCCCTAGTCTTTACTTAAAGGACTAATTTTATAAAATTTTCATTTCTCTGATTTCGTGTCATCTGACTTAGCTAAAATAAATTTTTCTTTTCCACTGTTTTTAATGGGACTTGGATTAGACTGCCTAATTTCAAATAGGAAACAGCTTTGGGCTCCTGTCATCTCTAATCTAATAGAAGTACTATTTATAGCATTGCCTTTGTATATCTGGTTTCAGATAATATTTTTAGCTTTTCTTGCACTTGTCATCTCCCTGCATATGTGCTTGTATGTTTTGTTTTCAGAGATTTCTTCTTTCTCTTCTCTACTTGATCGTATTTTCTTTTAAAGAAAATCTACAAATTTATTTAGTGATGCCCAAATTACTTAGTAACCACTTTTTTAATTTGAACATCTGAAATTTATTAGGCCTTTCATAAAACAAGTATTCTGAGGTTTTGGACATTTGTAACCGTTGGTTTTAATAATTACTGTCACTTCTAGATAGGAGTTTCTACTAAGCAAGTATTAATTAAGAAAGGATGTACTTATGCTGCTTTTGAACATAAAGTGCTACACATGTATGAAATACTGGAATAAATATACTACCAGAAAGCTGTACCATTTTTTCCTTAAAATGATTGTAATAGAAGCTTGACAGACTTCTAATTTCATTTAGATCCCAAGCTAAAACTTAAGTGGTTGGTTATTTTATATCGATCTTTCTATCTGTCAGTCTATACATGCATCTAAATATAGATGTATATGTGTGTAGATAGATTTATATGCTAGCTTAGAGTAACAGGTCTGTCAGTCAGGAGCCTTGTTACACAAGGTATTTATACCAGAGCCTTGTTTAAGAAGAGATTTCTCTGACAGCTGAGTTTTATTTTACGTAAATGTCATGTTATGGCTTACGTAATCAGTGGTTAAATATGGTGTGCTACATTGGCCAGAATATTGTGTGTTGAAAAAGGAACTCTTTCCTGGGTGATGCTCTCTTAATAGATGATTCTGTCAAATGTATGTTTTATATTTGTGATACACCAGTGTAAAATATCTAAGTGTAAGTAGAGGTATGTGAAATTGTGCATTCGTAGAGCTTTATTGCACTGCACATTTATCAAACATTCAAACTATTCGCTGGCAGAGATCTTGGTCCCTCTGCTTTTAGCAAGGGACTCCTAAGTTTTTTGAGAGGATGGATGGTTCACAATAAACCACAGAAATATATCTTTGTGCATCAAAATATGTGACTCTCGATTCTACAGGAAATTTGTGGTACTATGATTATGATGAATAGACAAATTCATGAAAAAAGAATGCTTCAGAGTCCATGAAATGTGCTGCCAATGTTCTGAAAGTCCTAAGGTGCATATGCCTGGGAGTGAAAGAGGGGTCATATATGCCTTATCTAATCTGTATGTCTGTATGTATAAGAGAGCTGCATGAAGTATGCACTATTAGAAAGAAGACTTGAGATTCTGGCCTCTTTTTCTGACTCTGTAGCTCTTCTATACGAATATGGATACCTTAGTTTATATCTATGCCTCTGTCTTTTTGGACAGTGAATCCCATAAATATTTTCCTTATGTCAGATCACCCCATTTGGTGAAACACAATATTAGATAGTGGTCACAAACGTTTGTTTGTGAAAATTTGTCTTGAAAATTTAATTTTTTTTCAATTACTTTTTTCCCTCAAGTTTTGATTTTGGTAGTAAAAACTTGATTGGTCATGGGAAAGAATGAGACTGTTTAGTGTGGTTCTTTCTGCTTCTCTTTCCTGTTCCCTAACATTTCCATGGATTAATTTTAGGTATTGGTTTAGCATTGTAGACTCTTAAAATGGCAGGTTTACCTCATGCTTTTATCACACTGACTTGATAGGGGTCTGTTTTGTCATTCTTGTACTGAAACCTGAAATACAACTCAAAATGAAACGATCAGTTTGCATTGTAATGAACATGCTCAGTTATTGGTTTTGAGACTCAAAAGGTGTAGATAAGAATAACTTCATATTTCTGTCAATGGACTTGTCATTAGCAGCTGATCTTTTAACCTTTGTACTTTTATAGACATTACAACTGCACTAATGTTTCACGGTGCACATCGTTCAAACCACGTGTCTGTCACACACCTTAAATTAGTACCTGTACAGAAAATAAATCTGACAGCCCTAGGGAAGAATCTTCTCAAAGCACACATGGTAGAGGCTGTAGTGTCCACATGTGCAAATACTGCAGACCAGTGTCCCTCAGGTCTGTCCCTATGGATCTCCTTAAACAGAATGCAGATACCAGTGTGATTCCAGGGAATGCAATTTTTACTGACTGCAGTGGCTATATGATATAGGCCTTAGATTTCTTGTTTCACTCTCCATTATTAGACAAGCCTATCAGTAAGTGGCTTTTTTGCCTTTCCACAGCTCCTGGAGCCTGTTTGCCACCAGCTGTTTGAACTTTATCGGAGTTCTGAAGTTCGGCTCAAGAGATTCACGCTGCAGTTTTTGCCGGAGTTGATCTGGGTTTATCTGCGTCTCACTGCCAGCAGGGATAGGCAGAGCAATGGCTGCATTGAAGCACTGCTGCTTGGCATTTACAACCTGGTAAGTGAGATGAGAGGGAGTAGCCGAGGAAAGCTTTGATGTGAAGTTTTGCATCGCTGAACTCTGGGAATAAAGTAAAGCATTGGAACAACATCTTTAAAATTAAAATACACTTAGAGGAAAGTGCATTGAATACGGAGAAAAGCATAATGTACCGAAGGTTTAATAAAGATGTGTTTGCAAAAGTTGTTTTTTTTTTTGGTTTTTTTTTTTTATAGTTACCTTTTTTGGAAAAAAACATTTTCACTGAAAAGGATCATCTCATGTACTTTCTCAAACTTTTATATACTTCTGTTTGTAAAGAAATTAGGTAGCCCTCCTTAAGGCTGCAAAATATGAGTTTTTATGATTGTCAGGCTCATATGCTTAGTCAGTCTTGATGTGTCACTTCCCCTGCCCTCCCACGTACTCTGAACGTGGCTTTTTTAAGGGTAGTTTGAAGGTGAAGCCACTCTGTATGTGAGCACTCAGATACATGCATGTGTACATTTGAGTCAGATAATTGTCTTGAGGGGAATTACGAGTTTAAGAATAAGTAAAAGTAACTGTAAATTATTAAATTTGGCTGTTGGATGTAAAAGCAGTTTTTTACATCCTTGCCCTCTCCTGGAAGTGTTTACTTTTGTAATGTTATGAGGCTGTTTGATAAATTCAGCAATACTGCCAGAAGAGACATTCTCTAGAGGGAATTTCTGTGGTATAGGACCTTAAAACACTCTGCTGAAGTATCACCCTTCCCTCCAATGTCATTGTAAACCCCTCCTTTAAATTGTGGGTTGTATTTCTACACATAAGGCACAGAATAGCCAAACTGATTCTTAAAAATAAAATTAATTCTACTTATATGTCTGTAGATCAGCTCTAACAACTGGAAAATCTAGTTATTTTAGATTTATTCTGATAGAAAAAATGCTGGAAACTGCTTGGAAACTTGATTTTTTTGGTACTGTTTATTGGATTGAAGTAGCACATTTATCTTTTCTCCCTTTTTTCAATGAATGTTCTGCATTTTTTTTGAAAGTTATGTTGGTGATTCATATTTTTTAAAGACAGTAATTTCTCCATTCTCTCCATGTTCAGAAAGAAAGGGACCTCAAAACAAACAGTGGCTTCCACTAATTTTTATCTTTAATTAAGCTGATATTTTTCTGCACATATACTGAGAATGAAGTTATTTTCTGAATACTTAGAAAGTGAAAGGGATAAATAAATCTCCTGTGTTCTGACAAATTCTGTCAGCCATCCCCCTGTTATAATCCTTGAAGCCTACTACAAGTACTGAGCTACCTTGGACTAAACTTTTACATAAACTGGAATGACTGTAGCTTATTGTTTGAAAAATTGCTGTACAAAGTGCAAAGGCGGGACTTTAGACTCCTTTTTGGTGTAGTCTTATGTAATTGCTCCTAGTATATTTTCTTTTAAAACTGCAGGGTTTGCTTATGTAGTAGCCTAACAACTACAAAATCTGAGCAGTTTGAAAGCCTTTGAAGAAAACATTGTGTGTGTTTCCTCCTGAGGAAATTTTGCCAGTCCCCTTGATTTCACCTTTTCTCTGTGCTGCATTTATTATGAAATACTACCCATTGTCAGTAAGTGACTCATCAGCCCTTCTGTGTTAGTATCTTTAGTCTCGCTCATCAAGAAGCCAGTGCTGGGGTTTTTTGAAGTATTGCACACTAATTTAATTCTACTGAACAGTTTGTGATAGAGGTCTTTCCCCACTTATTAAATATATATATTGATATTGTTGGTATTCTGCAAATGCACAAAGTTCTTGGGATGGTAGTAGTCTTACCAGATCACTTTGTTTAACAAGTAATTAACAAGTAAACAAGATTATTTGTTAAATTCCTTCTAAGAGCTGAAAGTTATTCCAGTTCCTATCTCCTTACTTCTGTTTGAGTTCTGGTTTTGTTTATAATGCAGGAAATTGCTGATAAAGATGGAAACAACAAAGTTTTGTCTTTCACCATCCCTTCGTTATCTAAACCCTCAATATATCATGAGGTAAGAGAGCTTCTGTGGTAAATTAGAATTGGATCTATTAGAGGAATGGAGACTGGATCCATTTGATGCCACGGGCCATTTTAGATGCAGCTTGTTGCAGTAGTGTCTGTAGCTTGCAGTTAGTGTAATAGATTGCAATAGAATTTGTAGAAGAACAGGAATAAAAATGTTAAAAAATCTTTGCTGAATGCCCATTTTTAATAGAGGTTAGTTATGTTGTAATTGCAACTGTGTTCTTTTTGCCTCTTACATGCTAGCAAAAAAGTAGTCTTCCTTCTAACTCTTCTTTAGTTCAGTTAGAACTCGGAATAGTGTTTTTCTTTCACTACTGTTTCTGGACAAAAGGTCTGTGGATTAGGACATGCTTACTGTACATGGATATGTAAGAATCAAAGTTGAAAATTGCTCTCACCTGCTGTATTATAACAATGAAACTAGGTAATGTTTTTAGATTTACTGTATTCTGGAGTAATCTTAATTTTTACAGATCACAAGATAAGTGTATCTTATGCCTTAGGTAGCTGGGAGTTTTAATACTTTCGGGGAATTTTTACTTACAACTTAACTTTCCCCCCTCCTTCTTTCCTTCTCCCACCACTCTAGCCCTCAACCATTGGATCCATGGCTTTAACTGAAGGAGCGTTAAGTCAGCATGATCTTATCAGAGTAGTTTACAGTGATCTTCATCCTCAAAGAGAAACCTTCACAGCACAGAACCGGTAGGTGGATGTACTCTCAGCATTAAAGGTGCTTCACTAGGGAGACAAGTCCTTAAACAAAACAAAAATATTGTGTGATCAGTCCTTTCTCAGCATTAAGAGCTTGGAAATAAATCTAGAGAACAGCCTTAGTAATCTTGAGGTATAATTTTCTTTTTCTTTGTTCCATCCTTGTATGTTCTTCTGCTAGTTAATTTTGAAGAATACTTCTCTGTCATTTCTGTGTCTGCAAAGAATATCTTTGGTTTTATGGCTGTCTATTCAATTTTTCCTGGAAGTGTAACAAAATTGGGTTTTGGATCAGGGTCTGTGACTCCTTTTTCTGCTGGAAAAAGTGGAATGGAACTGAGTGGCTAGACAGAACCAGGAATGAGAGAAATTGCCCTGCTGTTTGACTGCCAGCTTTACCTGTGTCAAAAGACAGCCCTGGGAAAACTGATTAAATAATTTTGAATGCATTGCAGACATTTCCACTTTTATAACTGTCCAAATATTGTGCCATATCTCGTTTCCTTCATAGTTCCTGCATATACTAATGGCTTTCAGGATTTTCAGAATAATAAATTTAAGTGTTTATAGTGAACCTTAGATAGCTTGTTTCAAGTTATTGAATTATAAAAAAAGGGGATTAAAGGATTTAATCAGGATTTTGTCATAGTGTGTTTACTTCTGACACTTTTACTTGTGGGGTGCTTTTTGACACTGAATTGTAGATTTCTTTTGTTAACTTTGAGTGAAATACTAAGAATATAGACAATGGAAGATTTTGCTCTTTTCAGGTTTGAGGTGCTGAGCTTTCTTATGCTGTGCTACAATTCAGCTATTGTCTACATGCCTGCTTCTTCTTACCAGTCACTTTGTACGATGGGTTCCAGGTGAGACACTTGCCTTTGAAGTAGTCTTTAGGGTCATCTGGACTTTTAAATAATCATCCAGTCAAGAAAAGTGCTTTCTGATGGGGATGGATTGGTTCTTGGTGTGCTTCCATCATCACTTTCCCTTGAGTTGAGGCTATGCTAAATTTGCCAAATATGTTTCATTTTCCTGCATCTGAAAATTAGATCTGTTCTTTGAGTAGAGAAGCAAGACAGCTTTTCATATGCAGAGGATTTCTGTTGTTTTGGAGACCATGCCACAGTTGCTATGTATCAGTGGCCATGTGTTGCTTCCATGATAGTAAACTGATGCAATAAGGATATAACAAATTATCCTGATTTTAATGTAGGCAGTATATGGGAAGGCAGACCCCTTTTTCAAGGGTCAGAAATACTTCATAAAAGGCAGCTGAGAGTGGTTCTCAAGACTAGAGTATGTGTGTTATCTAACTTTAGCTATAAGGTGACTTGCATGCTGTCATCATACATTAGATGGGAGGTGACATACTTCTCTTCTGTGCCACTGAAATGTTTCATTTAAAGAAAGTTGGTTTCAGTGACTGAATTTGAGGGAGAGTCTGTCTCGTGGTAGTAGAGAACATCTTGCCACCCTTGTTCTTTAGAAGCTGCTTATGATTTGAGGAAAGCAGGTGGAGTTGTTTGCTACGTGGGAGTACACTGGACTATCAGCGAGCTGCATATCAAGGCACTGCTACAAAACTGCTCTAATGATTAGGAGTGTTCTGTGTTGTGTATTTATATTTTAAGGAATACATTTGAAAATAACTGAAAGCTCTGTGCTATAAAGACATTCGTAGTCTTTGTGGAGTTAATACTTCCTTGTAATGGTGTTGTTTTTAGGCTGTGTGTGAGTGGATTTCCACGGCAGCATGAGAAACGCTGGAAAGAACACTGTGGTAGAGTGGTGTTAGACCCTGACTTCATGGTGCAGCTGCTCACAGGTGTCTATTATGCCATGTAAGTGGACAGCATCTTCTTACTTAAAGAGAAAGGTCTGTTTTTACATGAATTAAAATATAAATGCTGCTTGTTTTATAGTCGAAAAAAGTAGTTAGACTCATACCACAAGTTTGTAGTCAATTAGTGTATTTCCAATTACTTGCTCAGTCAATCAACAGATAATTTGAAAATATTTTTGTCAGCACTGAAGTAGATGATGAAGAGCCAGCAGTAGGTGCTGAAGAGAGTTAGGCTTCTGGTTTCAGCTTTTTCCACCTTGCCACTACCACAGATACCTTTTATTCACAAGCATAATGAACTTGATGATAAACTGATGAAATGCAGACCTCTTAAATGCCAGTAGCATCTGATGAAGCAAAAATACATTTCTGGTGCAAATTCAGTTCTGCTAAGTAGCATTAACGTTTGCATATTGACCCCTTTTTTTTAAAATTTGTCTTGATTATGGCATCAATTTTGTCTTGTTTGGAGGGAACATGGAACAACTTTCTTTTTACACTAACAAGGTAATAAAATATGTTGTCATGTTAAAGGAATGAATGTACACTGTGGTGTACATACAGTTGATGAATTTTCTACATAAGCTGAGAAGTGCAAAGTGGATTTAGGCAGAAAAAAGAACATGTTTCTTTTCATAAGATGTGGAAGATAAATATCTGTCTTTACTTTTTAGATATAATGGTCAGTGGGAGCTTGGCCAGGAGGTGTTGGAGGACATAATTTACAGAGCACAGCTTGAACTCTACTCACAGCCCCTGCTGGTAAGAAACAAGCCATTGTAATTTATGGACTTGGTTAAGAGGAGTATGGATGTGTTTCTGAAGTGGGCTGGTAATGAAAGCTTTTGTGTCCATTCACTGCACTATCAAATGCAAGTGATTTGTTAACAGCTGGTGTTTGCAACATAGCTATTTATACTGTACTTTTTCTGCTGAGTATTAAGGCAGGGTGTTGGGATCTTCAAGGACTCATTGAGACTGAAAGCTAGGATTTTGCTCATGTTATAGTTGGCTCACAATGTTTATATTGTTTTGATGTAAGCTACTGATGAGTGGTTCAAAGAAGCTTAACTGAATAGTTGTATGTTATAGGGGATTGGTTGCAAAAAAGATGTTTTCTTTGCTTCTAGACCTTCATCAGGGATGAGAATAAGCTGTGGGTTTTAACTGATGACAAAGTAGAGAAAGCAATAGCTGGATACAGCTGAAAGTGAAAAGGAGCTCCAATCCCAGAGACAATGCCAGATTTTGTTTGATAAAAGTCACAGAGATCTTAATCTTTACCTCGTTTGGAGGAACAGCAATAAAATGGAGTAGTTCTAATTGAGGTGGGGATTTTTTCAGCTTTCACTGTTCCCATCATGAAAAAAAGAAGATAAATGGGGAAAGTGGCGAAACTGGGCAGGATGCAGAGGTGGATGTGATTGGGAAGGATGAGAAGGTTGAAAAAGAGAAAGGAGTAATTTTTGTCAGATGTGGGAATGAGAATCAAAATAAGAGGGAAAATTAAGGACAATAAAGTGAATTGAATTGCTCTTTCAGTTCCTGCATCAGAATTGTAGCTAGAAGCCTTTAGTCCTTCTCTGAACTAACAGCAGTAAAATGTTACTGCTTTTTACATAACTGACGAAGGAGCAGATTGGCAAAAATCTTTTTATGTGGCAATCTGAGATCACTCTTTTCTGAACTAAATTGCATAAAATTAGTCTCCAAATGTATTAATATTGGCTGTAAAATTTATCTACAGTCTTTCTGACACTGCTGCATTTAAAATGCCTGCTATCCATTGAATTATTGTAATAGTTGGTTCCTTTTGGAAATGACTCATCGCTCCATCAGATTGAAAGTTTTAAATCAAATATTGAACCTGCTGAATTGGTCCATCCTATCAAACTACTACATTTGCAAAGTGTGTAGGAGGAGCTGGAACTTGATGATATGGCAATTTTTAATTTTCATTGTTCATTTTTAATCAGTTTGTCTTTACAGATTACTTCTAGTTGTAAGAATCTTCGAGAATGTCTTTGTTTTTTTTCCAAAACTCTTATGTATTCTCCATCCCATTGTTCGGTGACATCGTGACATCACCAATTTTTACCCCTTCCTGGTTGTCAGGTTTTTCCTGCCATGCAGGCCTATTGGAGGAGGTTGGGGTTTTTTTAATACTCTGATCATTGCCTGATTCCTGTCTTGTTTTATTAGCATTTTTTAAAAGTAGCTTGAAGAAATTGTTCATTAGATTAAAAAAATTCTGTGTATGTCTTTGACGTAATGCTATGTGTTCAAGCAATTTGTCTTTTTCAAAGATTGGAGCCTTTTACTCTTCTTGCATTCTTCAGAAGATGTGTATAATTTAGCAGTGTTATAAAATCCTGTACTTTAAACCTAAAACTACTAGCACCCAATAAATATCTGGGATGCTTCACAGGTAAGTTGCTAAGTTCAGTTTCTGCCTAGGATTTCCAAAGAGCGGCAAATTCTTTGCAGTCTATTTAATATTCAGGCAAACACCCGCATTAGGATTATTTTTAGATACCTGTATTTCAAGTACCTGTTTGTGTCATTATGGGAATACCATCAGTCATCATTACAATGAGAAACATCATTATCCCTGTGTTTGTTTCTTGGAGAAACACTTTTGAACATTTGACCAGAAGATTCAAGCTCTTACTTAGTAGGGTTTTATTGCCTGTAGAAGAAAATCCTAAGCTTAAAAAAACCCAAGTGGAAAAACAGCATCAGAAAGCTATGAAATGTCTGTAATGTAGAAGTGGTCTTCGATCATTCTTACCCAGAGACTACAGTGGAAAGGGCAAGAAGTAGCACAAGGGAAAGGCCTTTTCTGATTAAAAAGAAGTATTTCTGTTAACAAACACTGGATACTGGTCAGTAAACCTGAGAGTTTCCACGGAGAGAAACTAATCACCAAGTGTCAGAATTAGCAGCACCTTGGACCTGGGGAGCAGACTGTTTCCAGTCAGTCTTTTCCTCTGAACAAAGAGTTCTGCATGTGTTTCAGACAGAAATCCCAGTCTTCAGAGCAGAAACACACAGGCTTTCCAAGTTTATTGCACAGGAACCATGGATCAGCAAGTCCCTATTGTGACAGCAGCTTTATCCAATGTATTTTATTGATGCACTTACTGCTCTTATTGAATGTTCTTTCCTTAGAGCTCCTTTCTGGTAGGCAAGAGTGGATGTCTGGCCTGAAACCAACCTTCCTTTGTCATTGATAGCTGCAGACTTGGCTTGCCAAGTCTGAATTGTGCTGTGTGTTTGTTTTCCTGCCTGTCAGTGCTGGATTAGACATTGTGAGCAAGTGTTTTTGCATCCTGAAAGATCGTGGTTTTGAGGGTGTTTTTGTCAGACAAGGACTGTGAGTCATTCAGACTGGTTGTTTAGATTGTTTCAAAGATCTACTGTTGCATTGATTTTTATCTCCATATGGTTTTCCTCAGTCCCCAGAAGTACAGTTCGTGCTGCTAGAAAGGGCCAGCTGTTAAAAGGTTCAACAAGCAGAAATGCTCTGTCACAATTCTGGTCATGGTGCAGAAGTCTTTTGCTGCAAATTTTGAGATTTTTTTTTTTTGTATACTGACAGGGCTATCTATTCAAAAGAGGTAGCAATTCCAATGGGTAAAAGATTTTGGAAAATCAAGGCGTGCTCATTTTATGAGTTGTGGTTTTGGGGATTTTGAAGCTTTAAGTAATACTCTGTGTGCATCAGCTTTGTTATTGTTGAATATTGCACATGCCATAGAGAACCAGTTTGCTTTTCGGGAGCTGGTACACAAGTTCACAATATACTTGTAAAGTAAGAAACATTACTGAAAGTTGTTTTTGTCTTTTTTAAAGTAAACCTCTAATCCCAAAGGCATTTTATGGGAAATTTAAAGAAGCAATTAAAACATCAAAGTAAAAAGAAGTCACTTGTTTTCCTCAAAGCTGCAAAACATAACTTCTGACTTTATAATAGACTCTTACAATAAAAAAAATAGGTTTAATGAAGAT
Organism: Sitta carolinensis; assembly: GCA_032173965.1. NCBI lineage: Eukaryota > Metazoa > Chordata > Aves > Passeriformes > Sittidae > Sitta > Sitta carolinensis. The sequence continues at coordinate 27,133,318 of CM063288.1, forward strand.
TAGTGTATTTTAATAGCTTGATACTTATTGCTTAGGTTGCAAATTTTTTTTCCCTAAATGAATCTTGCAAGTACCTGCAGTTTAATCCCCTTGGTTAGGTTCTGTTGGGGTTGTTTTTAGGGAGGGGTGAGGAGTGGTATGGGGAAAGGTGTGGTGGAAATCAGCCCTGTCCTCCTGTGCACAAGGCCACTGGCTGTTTGCATTGGCTTGGGCTGTGACTTAGTTTTACTGACATTCTTGTCATAAAACATAAATGGTATTTGCCTTGTCATATTGCAGTCTCTTTTAGATGGAGACCTTCCTGTATGTTTTCTTAACATCTGTCACTACAGATGGCAAAGATAGAACAAAATAAACTACCTCAAAAAAAAAAAAAAAAAAGGAGAAAATTAACTCTGGTTTTGAAAATAGGTTTGTGATGAGCTTTTCCATGTAATCAACTTTGAATTCTGGGCATGGGGTCATCCATCTTGAGGGAAATCTGGCATAATTGCCAGTTCTTGCTTTTTCTCCTTTCTGCAGCAAGAGATCCAATATTGTCATTAGTGTAATCAAGGACAGTAATAGTACCGCATTGTACTTTTGCTTTAGGTTGCAAATGCCATGAAGAATTCTCTGCCTTTTGATGCTCCTGATGCATCACAAGAAGGTCAGAAGGTACTGAAAGTAGAAGTTACTCCAACAGTTCCAAGAATTTCTCGGAGTGCTATTACAACAGCTTCTATCCGTCGTCATCGCTGGAGGAGAGAAGGTGAGCTTTCTCTGCCAGGAGTACATATTGCAATGTACTGTAATCATCATCATCACTGTAATCTGGCTTCTGGGTTTGAATGTTTACAGAACATTGGGGGGGCTTTCTGTTTGTTTGTTTTTGAAAGTGATACTCCATTATAGTATATAATATTTTACATCTTCAGAGCACTGCATGAACATGAATATTTTGGGTGTTTGTTTTGATTTTGTGATAATCTGTGAGGTAGAGAGGAAATGGAGAAACTGGAAAATGTTTAATAATACTTATTTTTTCTCTGTATATCACAGTATTAAATTATAGGGGTAAAGTATGGTTTAGAATTTGAGGTTTTTTAATCTGCACTAAAACTCAACTGCCTCCCGTTGTAAATATCTCAGGGAACGAATGCTAACATGTAGACTTAAATAGGAATCCAGCTGCCTAAAGCTACTGATGGCAGTGGGAGAGGGAAAAACTGAACATCACACCTACCATCATATGACCCAGTTTATTGTGAGGCGATAATACAAGTTTGGATAGTTTAGAATTAGTCTTTCCTCAGTGAGTACTTGCATTGTATGGAAGCATGCTTGATTGTATGAAGAAAAAAAAAGTAGTGATCTTTACCTTGATATGATGACATCTTCAGTGTAGGTGTAGCAAAAACCTTGCTTTGAAATCACTTTGTCTACTTTTAAAGCTTTTTTACTTCATGCATAAAACATTAATTGAAAAAAGCTGCATAAATTAATGAAGGTAAAAAGGAGAATAACATAAGAATCAACTGAGTATAAAAAGTCTGAAAATAGGAATTACGTATTTTCCTGTGGTGCATTTTTTTCCCCCTTTTATTTTTTATTATTCTTCTTGGTCACATGCAAAAGGATTTGATGACCTCTGGTCTTCAGCTGAATCAGGATGATCAGGATGTCCAGGATAACAAGTAGCTGACTCCTGTTTTCAGGACTCTGCGTCGTGTTTGTCTTCACTGTAGTTATATTCAGCCATTGTATTCATTTGCTGGTCTCTGGTCTACAGTACAGCCCACCTGTCCCTTTCTGTGGATGTTCTCACCACTTTTAACCAAGCATGGGTAGTGTTTTGTGTTTGTTCCATGTCCGCATAAACTTTCTATTTTCCCTGCCTGGGTTGGAATGCCAAGAAAGGAATAGAAAAGCACTAAAATGTTATATGTTGAATCCCAGATGGCTTTGACTTCTCAATCGAGGCTGACTCAAGCATTCCTGGCTCACCGATCCAACACGGCTCCACTGACCTAGGGATCAAACGTGAGCAAGAGGGGGAGGTGCTGATGCGCAGGACCCCTGAGCATGGCTTCCCGGAGCCCACCTTGGCAGCAGCCACAACAGAGGGTAGGACAGAGATGAGGAGGCAGAAGTCAGTGAGGCAGTTGCTGGAGGAGGATCCTGGCTCCCTATCCCCAAGCAGAACTTCTTTCCATTCTAGTGTGTGTTTCCGCTATCCCAGGGTGTATTAGCTTTCTTTGCAATACACACATCCCCTATATACCTAACATCAGGTCAGGAACTACCTTTTGTTATCATGTGGGCTGGCCTGGGGCTTGCATCTGTGTGGTGAAACACTGCTTGGCATGGCACAAAAAAAAAAAAAAAAAAAAAAAAAAAAAAAAAAAAGAAGACAGGGGTAATATCCAAGAGCTTTGGGATTGCTTGGAAACTTTCTATTACTGAGCATGTTTAATCTGATGATTAAGAAGAAAAAATATGCACCAGCTGAACATCAATCCAGTCCTGAAAAGTAGGCAGTAAAGAGTATAAATGGATTTGGCTCCATTTTAGTTAAAATAGCATCTTGTTAGTCTGCAGTTTTTAAATTTTCAAGAATGATGTTTTCTGTTGCTGTTAAAAGTCAAGCCTATCTAAAACAGGTATACAATTACTGGTGTTTTATATGTCAGTCATCCTTTAATTGAAAATTCATATATGTACAACTCATTTAGAGCTGGCTGCTCTACAAGCACTAAAAAAGTGCTTGTGTTTTTAGGAAGAAATGAGGTTGTCATGTTTCTAAAAACTTTAGAAACAATAACTGCTTTCTTTCTCAGTCATGATGTCCGCACAAATGCTATAGGGCTTCAGAGGTCTGCTTGGCAGCCAAGAATAGCAGATAGAGTAGGTGGTAGAATTTTATTTTACTTAAGTTAATCTACTTTTGAGTAAAGATTATTTCCTTGATGAAAGACATAGTTTCATGTACTGAACTTGATCATGATTTCTCCTCAGAGACAAGAATTAATTTCTTACAGATTTAGCTGAACATATTTTCAAGTACTCTCTTATCTTAAGCTTTCTTCTCTATGTGAACATTCCTTTGGTGTTTCCAGCCTCTATGAGGACATTAGTTGATCATGAATGAGATTTATTTGCACATTCAGATACGAGCTACATTTGTTCTTCAGATTTGTTCTTCAGGAAACAATAATCTGGAGAATTTGGAGATATAATTGTAGTGTTATCACAGAAGTGTTACACTTAAAGTTGCTATCTAACAATAGTTAAGATCTCATGCTTGTGTAGAAGAGAGTGGCATAGAAATATTTAGTGCAGGTTTCTAATCTACTTGGTGCGTTACGAATTTGAGCATGCTCAGTAAATGATCCTGTCTTCTCTTAAATTCACTTTTCACTTGATCTTACTCTGTTTTATAACTCTGCATGTGCATGACCTGAAGGATATAGAGAAGTCCTGAGCTGCAGAGAACCTTCTGGGACAGACAGGAAGTGGGAAGAGAAGTCGATAAAGACATTTTAGTCTTGTTTGAAGCCATTTATATAATTTGGCATATTATTGGATAAGGCATCATTCCACATTCTCTTCTTCAATACAAATGGATTGAATACCATTTACTTCTGTAACATTAGCAGTGTATAATTGCATTCTTGATCAAACTGAGTTCTCCAGCTGATAGCATCTGGGAGAAGGCCAAGGAAAGGACTTTGGCTTGATTATCAGCATAAAAATTATCATATATTATCAGCATATATTCAGGGGTCTGTTTGTTTTCTGATGCTGATTTCACAGAAAGCTTCAGCCAGAAAATTCCCTCTCATAAATACCAGTTTGATGTCAAACAGCACACGGCAGACTGATCACTTCTAGTGACTTTGAATCTTCATGTATAGGAAAGATAAATATGCTAAAAGTAATTTTTAAAAAAATGTATAAAACCCCTTCTTTAGATCAGTGTTTTGACCCCTTACGTAGAAAAAGCCAAGACTTCAGGAATGACTCAGTAATGCAGTTCAAGGTATTCTGCTTCTGGGTGGTTGCGGCTGTGGTTACATGCAGTATTTTGGGTCAGTGGAGAACACTGAGTCTATACCTAAAGTGCTAGTTGTGTATATGCACAAACAGCAAATTATTTGAGGACAGATTTATTCTGATAAGTAACAGTGAGGGTCCTGAATACACACTGTAGTGCAGTGGATATGATTTCTGTTGGGTAGCACTGTCTCTTTCTCTTTTGTCCTTAAAATAAAGAGTATTTGGAAGGGATTAGATTTTTAGGTTTTGTTTCCTTTTGAAATTGTCTTACTGGTCTATTGGAACATGAACAAAACCAAAAACAACCAACCAACTAACCAAAAAACAAAAACAAAACACAAAAACAAAACCAAAAAAACCAAAAAACAAACAAAAAAAAAAAAAAAAAAAAAAAAGAGAGAGAAAGAGAAAACTCTTTATTGTTACATCATCCTGTTTTCCTTCACAGAGTATGTAAGGACTCAAACATATTTTAAACATATTTTCTTATTTCTGAGGGCAGTTTTTAGAGGAAAAATAAGATGTATTAGGAAAAGAATGTGTTTGCTGTATTACTTTAATCCCATTGGGAATTTCTGTAGGTATGTGGGTCTGACTAGACAGAAACTCTCTTGCATGTTATCTTCTCTATCTTCTTCATTTTTGAGCACTGCTGAGCAGCTTGGGCCTCTGTATAGTTGCAGCATCCAAAAGCTTGCAACAACCCCTCTCAGTCTTATCTTTAAATCCTGTGCATAAAATGCCACTTTTTCAGTGTAACTACTCTGCTTCACTGTCCCTGAGTAGGACATTTGCTTTAGCATCCTGTCATTCAGCAATGTTTTAACATAAACTTTGAAAATTGCTGGTGTTCTTGTAATAATAAAAACCTTAGCAGCGTTGTCTGGAGATACCTTCTTACAAGTTCCACATCTTTCTATTGAATAAGAAAGGCTTGAGAGGGGGCTTTAGCTGCTTCTCTTGCTGCTTGAAACTGAACACGCTTTCATCCAGCTTTGCATGGTTATATAAAGAAACAAATGTTGGTTGATTGAAAAAGTGGTCTTGCTTTTGGTATGTTCCAGTAATGTCTGACTTTTATCAGTACCTTTGATTGTGTGTTGGGAAAGTTGGAGGGGGGAATGTCAATGTGGATTGTGGATAAAATATATGACTGTCTACTGTAAGAAAAGACAGGTGTGTGTCAAGAAAAAGAGGAAGGCCTAGTTTGGCCAGACAGGCTAGTCAGGACGCGGGGAAAGTACGTGCATTTTAAATATGGTTACAGGAAGTTAAAGCAAGTAATGCACCCTTTGTTTTAATAATTGCTCTGGGAACCTAAGGAGCTTCATTATCTAAGGCAAAAGGCTTAACCAAGGAAGGAACATGAACTATATTAGCTTTATGCTTCTGGGAGGCTAATGAGTCAAATAGAGCTATTGAAAACTGTAGAATCATCTCTCATTGCATTGTTTTCAGAGAGGCTGAAGGTGGCCTGATTTGGAGATGTCTAAATATCTTTTGTAAACTGATACATAGTAATGGTAATTCCAAGGCAAAGTTTCCTGAAAAGAAGTTTTAAATGAAGAGCAAAGTAATGAAACCTCCCTGTAAAGTTTTGGGTTTGCATTACACCTCAGAAATGTGAAATTGGATCAGGCTGTATGCCTGCTACACAGAGGTGGCAACAACACCGAAAGCCTTCCGTCTATTCTCTTTGCCACAATGTACAATGTTCCTTAGCTAACACTCAGCATGTTAGACTTTCAAATGTTCCACTCAAATGTTAGACTCTCTCAGATATATGCCACCATGTTTTTCGCATTCCACAAAAAAGATTTAAACATGTTTGCTTGTTGGCAAGCTGGGTTGAACAATCTTAACAGTAGAGCACGACAGCAGCTTTTGCTGGGCTGGATCTGTATTTCTTCCAAATAATCAGACTCTACAGCTTTTACAGAGAAAAGCAAAATTCTTATAGCCTGAGTGACTCCTTTTTTGCTAGCATGGTGAAAATTTATGCCTTTTTCTCATTGAAATGAGATAAATGGAGCAAAAACTGTAGCTCCATTTTCAGTTTTGAAATTTGAATGCTGCTCAGTCTTTTACTAGAACAATAACTTCTTCTGAGAACTCGGAGCTTAGAAAAAGACTGGAGTAAGATTAAAAGACAAAAGGTACTTGTGTGCAGCCCTAATCATATTATAGGCTTAAAAATAAGGATTTAAGAAATAATATTGTAAAGCTTTTATTTTCTTTTTGAGTTTCCTGTCAAAAGCACAGTGCCTCTTCTATAACCTAAAGTGTTTCAGAGATTTAATTTCTCTTAGCGCAAGGGTTGCCTTTTTTTTTTTTTCTGAAAAACGTAGATGTTGAGATAAAAGCAAATATGGTAAAAGCACCTGGATGGGATTGCTGTAAATTCAGGGGGGACTAAATTTTGGAGAAGAGAGAACTAGGAATTAGGTTAATCTCCAGTAGAAAGTATGAACACATTGTTTAAAGTGCCAGCTACACATAAGAGAAGCCTTCTTACCTCTGTTGGACTTGTGATTGCTAGCCTAGGAAGTAGCCTAGTTCTGAAGCTTACTGAGCATTCACTAGAATTTACCCTGACTGAAAGACATCCTAAGATTTTGCCTCAAAACAAGTTAAAAATAGACTGAAAGGGTGGTGGGTTTGTTTTGGTTTGCTTTTTTAAATGGCATAGTAGTAGGAGAATGGGTAGCAGTATCTGCAGATGGAGCTAAAACAAATTAACCAAATGGGGCCCAATTCTTGTTTATAGACAAAGTTTGGGACCAATATTCTGACTGATAAAAGTAATTATAGATGAAAGGCCAATCAAGCTCAGGGAGCACTTATGGTTAGACTCTTTTATTCTGCTAAATATAGCAGGAAAATCGACTGAGAATCCAAAAATAATTCAGGCAAGTAGAATCCAAGTGGATTAGCAAATGAGGTTTGTTTTGACATTCTGTGCACTTCTTTGTCTTCAAATGTAACTTGGATGCATTCTGTGTTTTCTCATTGGTTTGGGGGTTTTTTGGTTGCTTCTTTTTTTCTTAATAGATACTGAAGGTATAAATGGAAGAGAGGAGCCTGTGAACCTTAATGATGCAGATGAAGGATTTTCTTCGGGAGCTTCCCTCAGCAGCCAGCCAGCTGGGACCAAACCTCTATCCTCTGTATCCCAGAAGGGCAGCTTAAGGAAAACAGCAAGTGGGCGTTCAGCTAAGGAGAAAGAAACCTCTTCTGCAGCAAAATCCAATGAGAGCCCTCGAGATTCAGTAGCTCGAAAGCAGTACACGCACCAATCCTCTGAACTGGATGGAGATATAATTGAGATGACACCTACTAAGAAACACCTCAGCCTGCCTGCTGGGCAGGTGGTGCCAAAAGCCAACAGTTTGGGCCTGATCAGGACCGCCAGTGCTTCCTCCAGTAAATCATTTGACTATGTGAATGGCAGTCAAGCAGGCTCCAGTGTTGGAGCTGGTACAGAGGGTTTTACCAGTCTAGCAGCTGGCAATACCAATCGGTTTTCGACTATCAGCCTACAGGAGGACCGGCTAGGCCAAGCTGGGGAAGGTAAAGATCTCCTTTCCCCAGGAGCTCCTCTAACCAAGCAGTCTCGATCTCCAAGTTTCAATATGCAGCTGATATCCCAGGTGTAACTTTGACTCCCTTCCTTAGTATTCCCTCTTCCCCCTTAATCCGTGGCAAGTTCATCCTTAGGCAAAACATGAACCGTCATCCCACAGTGTGAAAATACTGACTGTTGTGATCTCGTCTGATTTGGTTTAGCTATCATACTGTATTACTGAAACAGCAATAATTCTCCCCTCACCTTCATCCTCCTTCCCCCTTGTAAACATGGTTGTGAAGCAGTATATAATGTACTGTATGCCTTTTTCCATGCCTTCCTTTCTCCTTGGGTGATGTGCAATCCATCGTAGGCTGATCAGTCCCATTTCAACACTGTGAGACTGGAGACACCGGCGGAAATGGTGAATGTGATCCCTATGAGATGATGCTTTGGCTTTGTTAAGAATAGAAACGGGTTTGTTTTCTTGGTCTACAGTACTGCAAAGACTACTGGATCCTGACTTGTCTTTCTCAGAACCAGGAGTGCCTCAGAGATTCTAGTGTGACTTTGGACCTCTCTGAGTCTGTGCAATCAATTCTGGGGAGGGGATTGTCATTGCTGCTCCTGGCTGCCTACAGCACTTTTTTCATTAAAATGAGGGTAGTTTTTTCTTGACTGCCCCCAGTCTCTCATCCCAGAAGCTTTTGATGTTCAGCAACTGAGACGTGCATATTAAGAAGCTGTTTTCCCTCGGAGAGAGGATTCTAGGTTGATAATGTAGGTTACAATGCACTTCTAATGGCGTTGTAGCCATTTGTAATGTTACATGTCTTCCCTCCAGGACACAGGGTCATTCTGCATTTAGGCTAAAAGTTAGACACCACCATGCTGTTAAAGCAATTTGGTTTTTAAGTGGGAAGGAAACGCTACTTCCCCAGGATACAATGGCTAGCTCTGCTTCCTTTTTGTTGTTGCTGTTGTTGTGAGGTGCTGACCAACAAATTGAAAGGTGTATTCGGGTAAAGAGTATTTCTCAGGCTGCTGTCTTTTGTATCATGGCTGTTGGGACACCCCCCCCCCTTTCAGCTGCTTTCTCAATGTCCCTGAATTCAATGATGGAGTCATTTGAGGAATCCTGCAGTCCAGACAGACCATACTCTCAAGGAGCTGTCTCAGGGATAGAGACAATAGTTTGCTAGAAACACTGAAGCTTCAGTGTGAAATACTTTTCTAGCAATGCCATTTGTGCAAAGGGGTACTGACAGTCCTTTTTTTTCTCCCCAGAAGGATCACACTTTATTGCCTTGGTATATATAATCTTTTGAGGTTTTTTAACTCTTGTTTTTCTGGATTGGCCCTACTCTAGAGAATGCAGAACTTGTGCCATTGAGCCAAGCCTCGAATGTATACGACTAATGGCTGGGCACTGGCTGGTACTTTTGTTAGAGGACACTGCTTAGAAGCACATTTCTGGTTAGACTAGAGAATGTTTGGCCATTCTCTCTCCATCTCTCTGTATCTCTTTCTAGATTGATAGAAAAGGAGAAGGTTCACCCTCTCTGCTTAAGTCCTGTATGATATCCTGGACGTTTACAAACTGTAAACCTTCAGGAAAGAGTTACGATTTTTACGTGGGCACTTTGGTTTCGCTGACACTGTGAAGGATAAATGTAAGCAGTTAGAAACAGCAGGTTCTCTGAATGATGCTCTTTAAGATATTCGGAACAATGAATGACATGGTGTGGTATTGCTGATAGTTGATTTTGGTGAGGATTTTTTTTTTTTTTTAAGCTTTATTTCAATTAGATTTTTTTTCCAAATTTGCATTAAGATTCATTAAAATATTTGAAGGTTTTTTTGTGATTTGATGAGTCACTTTGGTAGCCTAGTCTTCATATCATACATTCATAATGTGAATTTAGTGGCATCTGATAAATGAATAGTAGAAATTCAGGTAAAGAGTAAATAGACTCATCAGAAGGAAACCCTTTTTTTAGATAGTTTCTAAATGGAAATTAATTCTTAAGGATTTAATTTTTATCTGTTATACACAGATGGAACTAAGGCAAAGCTGAGATGAAGCTACACAGCTTATACTTCTGTGAAAATGTCAAAAGCTGTATATGGTTAAACTCTTCATAAAATAAAATTTTTCTAGTGGAGAAAATTGGTAAGTCATGACTGGAAGTACCAAGTTTATATTTGGTAGAGACTATCAAAAAGGAAATTTGCTTAAATATTTGGGAAAGAAAAAGGTCAAGGGTGTGTCAGCGTATTTTCTAAGAATGGCTTAATTTTAGTGTTTTGAAAAGTAAAGTTATTTAGCGAGGTTCTCTACTTTCTATGTTTGCCATTAGATGTGTTCCTCCAGCAGAAGTTTTGGGACACTTAAATTGGCATGAGGTCAAATTTTACAACCTTTTTTTAAAAGCTGGTTTTCTGTGGGGTGTCCCACACTGTGGAAACTTTCAGGAAAGTGAGACAGCTTTAGTGGCTTCAGAGAGGGAAGTCAAATGTACATGTGTAAATTCAAATTGGCAAAAGCCTCAGTCAAACTACCTTTTAAAATATTTTTACACTTCTCATTTTGATCATGTGCCTTTTGTTATGGTTTCATTCATTGTATTTTGGTTTGTTCTTGTGTATATATACCTGCTCCATATCAGTCTTTTTTAAAGAGTTCAAATTTATCCCTGTTAAAAAAAAAAAAAAGTTTTCTATGTGCTGATATGGTACATCTGTGACTTCTCAAAAATTACCCTTTTAGTGCAGTGTTTCAGTTGTAGGAGCTTGTTTTGTTGTTTTTCAGCCAAGTACTGTTGAACAGTTACGTTACAAATCAAGTCATCACAGGTATCTAGGAGCCAGCTGTAGTACCAGGCTCTGCAGTGCTGTGTATTGTGTTTATCATTGCTGCTTCTAGACGTGTCTCAGACTATGCTAAGGTGTGTCGAGATCGTAGCAAGTCTTCATACGCTGTGTTCAGTACATTCCAAAGTACTGTGGCAGAAATAAAATTAGAAGTGTCTGGAATATGGGTGGAGGGAATAATCTGCTGGGTTTCTGATAATATATGCTAAGTACTAAACAAAGTACAAAACATACTTAAATTTTCTGACACCTGTGACAAATGTTTAGACTTAAATCAAACCTCCTTATCCTAAATTCACTCTGCTGTCTCTTCTTTTAGAACATTTGGTACTTGAGGCACTAGATTTAGATTTCTACACTGTTTCTGTGCAACTGCAGCATTATAAAAGGACAAGAAGCAGAACACTATGATTTTTCCCTTCATATATGTGCATGCATACACATACATGCAGTTCTTGGGTGAGGAAGGTTAGAATCTATATTCTGATGTATATGTATACTTCAGTAGGGAAAAACGAAATATTCCTTGATACACATCACAATATGCTGCCATTTTGCAACTCTTTTTTTTTTTTTGGACTTTGTAATTTTATGAAAATACAAAATATTGGGATTGTGAACTCTAGCTTGATTATCCTTTTCAGGGATTTATTGTGAGCAGCTTTTTGGTTGAAAGGTGAACCATATTTTCATTCTGCAGAGAGCAAAGTGATGAAGTAAAAATACCTATCAAAATTAATTTTACAAGATGACCATTTAAATTGCTGTATTGTCCCTTTAGTTTTCATCTGGAAAATTTCATAAAATGGATGGTTCTGTATCACTGTCCATTTTAAGTGCAGATTTCTTTGAAGAACCTTTCTGATGTGAGTTGGAAGTTTTTTAACAGCCTACATCATTCTGTAATGCTGAACATCATGTTGCAGCCAGTAAGCATTAGATCTAGTATTTGTAGTTTGCAAGTACGTTGGTCTTAAATGCATTTCCAACATACTCCTGCTAGCTTTAACATAATTAAAGTCATCAAAATAGTGAGGAAAAAAAGATGTTTTCTGACAAAGTATTTATTTGCACTACTTATGAATACTGGAGTTTACTGGGACAGGGTTTTTTCTCACCATGTGAGGTTTACTTGTGTGTGAGTAGGTACATACATTTGTCACGTGTTGACAATCAATTGCCTCAACTGTGTGTATACTGTATGTAAATAGAACGTATTTTTCAAGATTAAGGGGGAAACCTCCATCTTTGTGGTGGTAAAGCTATTCTGCAGTAAGGTGACCCCAACTCTGCTTTTTGTCTTCAGATACTATGTGGTTTGTTTTACTTCTTTAATGAATTTTATTAGTGTTCTTGGAAAATTGTAGCTCCAGGGAAATTTTCCTCAATATTTAATGTATAACATGTTCAGAGAATTATATTTAAAAAAAAAAATTAATTTTGGAATAGATAATTCTATGCTATGGCTGTATTTTAACCTAAGAGTCTGAACTTGTCCTGTTTCATCATGAACCAATAGCTATCTCCTTTAAATGTTCAGTATTTTAACTTTGGTCACAAACCAGACATTTTTGTTTATATTGGCTTACAAATTTAAATTAATTTGAAGACTAAGAGAGAATCAATAATAACTTTTTGAATAAAATCATAAAATTCAACCTGTGCATATAGGTGCTGTGCTCATAATTCTACAGGAGGTGTGGAAAACATAATAGAATATGTTTCAATGAAATGTGTGTACTGCACACAAAACAGAAATTCTTTGATGTAAGTAGATCTGATAATCTTATCCTTAAATTCTCTTATTGCCAAAGATATTGCTACCTTGGCATGTTTAATATAACATTAAAGCCATCAGCTAGGTGTCATTGGTAACAAGCATTTATATAATAGGAATAGTTTTCATCAGAAGAGTAAATGTGCCTCTTTTCTTTCAGTTTCTTCATTAGGAAAACTGCAGGACTAACGTTGCAAAATATCACTCCTTTTCATGCATGCTAAGCAAACAAGCCAGATCCTCTGTACTTGCATCATGTTCTTGATTTATATAATTTTTCGTTATTTTATATTTTCTTCAGTATTTTAAATGCCATTTGTTTCTAGCATATGGGCCTTAATCTCTGAGGTTTTTTGGTTTGTTTTTTTTTTTTTTCCCCTCACTGGCACTTGGATAAACTTTGCTGTTGAAAGCTTTTCTGTAGGCGATTCAGGGTAGTAAATCATGACATGGGTGTTGTGTTAGTGAATATATGTATCAGTCTATCAAAATTTCTATGTCATGACCAGCTGAAGAGACAAAATACCTGCCTGCCTCTTCCACAGTGATGGAAGATGATGGTTAGCTGTGAGCAACTTGATTTATTCCTGAAAACAATAAGTAGATTTTGCAAGACTGATACTTATGAGGTTTTCCACATAGTCATTATGAGATTTTATTTTAAATAAATCTTGGAACAAGATTTTAAAACAACAGCCAACCATTTTAGATAAGCTTGCCTAGTAAGTTTGTCAAATGTCAAGGCCTGTGATATTAAAAGTTTAGAAGTAAGCCGTGCAAGTCTTGAGGGTACCTAACAGCTTCAAGAATAGGATTTAGTAAAAATCTGTCCCATTTTAATCACCTGTATTTGAGATTTGATGGGAAAAAATACAGTTTTTGCTTCCATCCTTTTACTTATTTTTCTCTAGACTATACCACTCCCCGAATTTTTTTTTTAACTGTGTTCATCAGATTTTACCAAAGAGAGTATCTGAGGGACCAACTGAATTTAAAATGGGTCCATAAATTATCCCTTCTATCATAAAGGATTACTGAGGTTTTCCTGTGAGGAGCTGTTGATGGGAACAGATGTATTAAAGCTTTGTGTCTGTACAGTAAAACGTTGCCCTACATTTTAGCTTGTGCCTGATGAACAGAGTGAAGAGATCAAGTTTTATTGACCAGCTACTTGGTTCTAAGCTCTCAGTGTTTTACAGTCTGTAGGATTTAAGTGGGTTTAGAGAAGACTGTCTTTCCATTCTGATACAACTTTTTAATGAGTGATTGTTAATCTATTCAGGAGTCCATATTTAAATTTCTGTAAAATGTGGTTTAGGATTCTCACAGGTTTTGATTTTAGAGGGTAAAATGGTCAGGGGAGATTACGGTTTAGAAGTATCTGCTGGTAAAGTGTCTCCATGGTGCTTTGTCATGGAAACTTCCGTACAAATCAGTAGTGAATCCTATGTGTTTGAATCCTCATCCTCCCCAGAACTGATCACAAAACAGAAAAAGTAGAGCAACCTTTTACCTTTAGTTCTAAAACAAGTTCTTGGGAGTAACAAAAATACTGGCTATTGACACTGTTCTTTCTGTTCAGACAGTTACTGTTGTGCTAGAATTTCATGTTATTAGTTTATGAAAAATGCAAGTAGTAAAAATGTTGTGGCTTCAAGTATACAGTAGATGTGAGTTAACAATCACTCAGGATAAATCAACATGTCAGAGTATTAATAGATTCCTAGTACTGGGGTGTGTGGTGTGTGTGTGTGTGTGTGTCAATGTTCAATGATTATTTTGAAACAAGACTCCTGTTTTCTTGCACATAGTACATACTTTAGGGGTGGATATTACTAGCTGGTTATTTATGGACAAATACCATGATTAAGTAAAACAGAGTCATTTAATACTTTTTTCGTATTGAAGATTCCAGGAAAAAGCTAATAAAATTTTTTAATAATCAGCTACTCTTAATACATTTTAGATTTACTATGGTAGCTTTTATTTGCTATTTAAAGACCCCCAACAACTATAAATCAATATATACCCCATGCTGCATTTTTTTAAATTTGTAAATCCTGTACTCGACAATGAGTTTTTTGATCTGTTTTTGTCCTTGTAAGAATACAGGACTTGCTCTCTGGTTTACTAGCAAATAGAAACATTCTGCAAGAATTAAAAGATTATTTTCTTACTTTTTTCGTCATACCAGGTTTGTTTCTCTGAACTAAGGTTTCTGAGGATTTTTACTACTTTAGCATTCTGTAATCTCATAGAAGGAGCATAAGCAGCACGTAGCCCACTTCTTGTGGACACACAGGCTAGGCAAAAGGACACGGATTAGTGGTGTGAGCCCCTCTTGAGCAGCATAGGCCTGCTTGCTGGTATGAACCCAGACGTTTGAGATTCGGTACTGGTGAAGGACTAAATCAAACAGGTTTGTAATAACCGTGACCTCTGCTGTATGATGTCCTTTAACCTGGGGACCAGGGAAAATCTTCATTCTTAGTCCTGAAGAAGGCACGTATCGAAGATCATGTTATTGGTGCATGTAAGCCATTATCTTAACTGTCTTACTGAGCTGGTTCATGCTGTTGACTTGTTGAAATGTGAAATGTAGTTACTATTGACTTTGTAAATACCTGCCAGAGAAGAAATATAATTATTTTAAATCATTGTAAATAGAGATGTATAAAACTCGACACAATCTGCAATGCAGAAAAAAATTATATATATATATATATAAATATATAAAGATGTTAAATAAATATCGTGCTGTTTCTGAACAGAAATGAATCCTTTCCTGGTTTTTCGAAGCGTGCTGCAGGCTGGTGAGGGTGGCGCGGGCGGGGCGGGCAGTTCCCGGGGCAGCCGGAGCTCTGAGGGGACAGCTGGCGGAGCCGCGCTCTGCCGCTTCGGCGCTCGCGGCGGCTTCGCGTCGCCATGGCGACCTCGCGCACGAGCCCGGGGAGGCGCGCGTGCCCGCGGCGGAAGTCCCGCCCCGCGGCCGAGGCGGGCTGGGAGCAGGGCGCGCGTTGGCCGTGCCACGGGTCACTCAAGGCGCGGCGCCCGCGTTGGCCGCCTCGGGGCGGGCCGCGGGACGGCCACTGGCTGGCACGTGAGCCCGGTTCCGCCTCCTGCTGCCGCCGCCGGTGCGGGGAGCGGGCGGGACCCCGGTCCCGCAGGAGCGGCGCCGTGAGGGGTGGGGTGAGGTGAGGGGTGAGGGGGGCCCGGTCCGTGGCCCCCGGCGGCAGCGCCCCCGGCGGCAGCGCCCCCCGGCGGCGGGGTCGCGCCCACGTGACGGGAGCCGCCATGAACTGGTCTGAGGGGACGCGCAGCGGCCGCCGCTCCCTGCAGGTGAAGTTCGTGCCCGACGAGGACGTCCTCAGGCACATCGCCGACGACACAGGTACAGCCGGCCCGGGGCACAGCCCGCTGCTCCCAGGGTGCTGGGAGAAGGGTCCGAGCAGCCGCGGCGGCCCCCGGGAAAGGGGCTCTGTACCGCCCGAGCTGGGTGCTGCAGAGCCTTCCAGAAGGACGAGGCCTCCGGAGTTGTTCTGCCTCGCTTGACTCCTCCGCGGAGTGTCTCTGTCCCAGCCCGGCGCTGGACAGGCTGCCGGCGGGGCGGGTACGAGCTCTCGGTCCGAGCTTCCCCCGTAGCAGCGCGTACCGGGTGCCAGGGCAGCGGCGCAGGGAGCCGGGAAAGTCCTCGGGCCTGACGCGGTTAAACGCTCGCACAGTCAAAGCAGAACGAGGCCCCAGGTGTATGCCATAGGAGGGTTTTGCAGCAGTTTTAAGGTGGGGAACCTCTGTGGAGATGCTTAAAACTTGCCAGTACAAGGCACGAAGCATCCTATTCAGACTTCACTCCTGGTCCTGCTTTGAGCAGAAGGTCATGCAAACGGTCTCCAGAGGGCTCTCAGCCTAAATTCTCCCATGAGTTTCCTGACAGCCTACAGGCAATGTATTTTCCAATTGCTCCTCTTCTCTGGGGAAGATAAGAGTAGACAAGTACCATCCCCTTTGCATGCAATTTGATACTGTAATGTGCGAGCTACTGTCATTTCTCCCATATCTCTCTGTGGAGCTGGTGTTCGCTTACTTTCCCTCATGGACTGCAGGAGCCAGCATTTGTGGTGAAGGAGGGATGAATGACTATAGGGTCAGCTACTCACCAGCTGTTCTTTTAGCAGGACATCTCAGCGTTGAATTTGTTTAGTAATTTGCATAAAAGCAACACGGTCGCAAAGTCGGGTCTTTCAGCTGCGTACTACTGCAATAGAAATAATGAAATAGCAGGAGGTTAAAGCATTTATTGCAATCCTAGGAATTAAAGTGCGGAAGGACAAGGCTCAGCTGAATGTCAGTGTGAAGAGATTTGTGAAGAAGCTTGAGAATGTTTCTGATAATGAAGCTCAGGAGATCCTGGAAGAGAAGAACTATGTTGCTGCTCTTGGAATATGTGCCCAAGGTACTAGCAGGGAAAAACCTAATACAGCTCTGACTTCCGGAGATTCTTGCAGTATTAGGGTTGTACAGTGTTGGTGAAATTGCTTTTGAGGGCTCAATCTGCTCTGTCTATGCTTGTGGTAACAGGTAGAAGAGAAGATTATGATTCTAGGATTTTATTATTATATTTGTTTTGTAACACCTGTAGTATAAAGCCAGATAGTGAAATGTTGCTTTCCTTCTTTCTTGGGTTGGGAATATTATCAGTGCTTCTAAAATAGCTGCAAGTAACATGTCTTTTCACAGATCCAATGGGAAGTGGCTCAAATGTAAGTGGTGGTGAAGTTTACTCATTCCAAACTCCCAAACGCTCCAATAAAATGGCAGAGCTGGGTACGTCTTGCTCTTTTTTTCTCTTCAGACTTAGGAGAAGCAAGCAGAAAGTGGCAGTTCCAGAAATGGTGGACTGTTTTGGTTCAAATAAGGTGCTTGAGCTGGGTTGTCACTCACTTGAAGAATCTTTGTATGTTCAGCACCATCTGAACTTCAGTAGTGTTTATTTGTCACCACTGATGATACATCCTACAAAGAATGATCTGAGGGAGAGGAATCATCCTACTGTATCACTGTACAGAAACTGGTTTTGGTGCCTCTTAGTTTCTGCTGTGTCTTGGGAAGTTGTTTCTTATCTTAGACCTCCTTCTCAGCAGGGTGAATTTCACTGGTGCTCCCTCTGGAGCTATGACTCAATTTGAAAACTGAGGGAAGTCATACTATGACAGTCTGTTAGTCCCAGTGTTGTTACATGGAATAGGCTGTTGTTCATACAGTGGGAGGGACTGTTAGCAGGATATTTCAGATTCACATTGGTCATTCAACTTTAGTTTGTACTGATAAGGAGTAGACGCAGGTAAATAGCTCCTCGTAGGGAACTGATGTGCTTGCTGTGTCTGATGTTCTGTTATGTCCACCTGAGCAGTCTTAAAGGACGAAGCGAGCCTGACCAAACCTTGCTCTAATTCAAAGACATGTGGTCTCCCAAGGGAGCAAAACATGCTCTGCCATTGCATTGGCCATTCCATTTGTAAAATTAATTAATTGATGAGTTCAGCCTTTGAAGATCTTTGCTGAGGAATACAGCTACCTCTAGGGTTAGAAAAATCCAGAAGTATTTGGTTCCTGAAATATCTAGGGAAATTAATATGAAGAGAACATTTCAGGTGTATGGCTCCATTTCTGACCTGCCAGAGGTGGAAGTTTTGTTCCTGACATGTCTTTCCTTCCCTTCCCCCTGTTTCCTACAGCTTCTGAATTAGCCCAGACACCAGAAAAGAATGTGGCACCTGATAACTCCAAGTGCCTTGAGAAGATGGCCAAAACCCCTCAAAGCAGTAAGTCCTGTGATGGTTTGGGGAACTGAAGCTGAGTGAATGGGGGTTATGTTTCTCTTTAGGTGGTGGAGTGGATGCTTGAGTTCCAGCTTCTGTCTTGCTTAAGTATTTTAGTGAGGTTAACACCATGGGCTGAACTGTTTGATGTGCATGGCCTGTGCTTCACCTGGGTGTCAGATCTCTTCTTCTGCCCTGCTGCTCTAGTGACATTTAACAACTTCCGTTGTTCAGCAGAAGTACTTGCACTTGGGAGAGTTATGAGATGGGCTGTGTGTTAAACACTGATTGGATAGGACTGTGTGGGTGTTCATGTGTAAATTCGCACTTTGTTATATAATATTTAACACCTAGTGCTGCAGAGAGAACTACAGATGGGAGAAGTCAGTGCAGGTCAACACAGACAAGAGCATGTGCATTTGTGCTTGGAAATGGAGTCGATGTGCTCAAGGAAAGAACATCAGCTCGTTTTTCAGCCTTCTCCCTCCTGCTGGATTCTCTTCCTCTTCCTGTCCTCCCAAAGCTGTGACCAAGAATTAAAATCTGCCTTCTGTGGTAATAACATTGACTCTTGTGTGACCTGACACAGGCATGCTGTTGGAGCCACCACAAACTCACAGCCAGAATGCAAAGTGTAAATTTATTTCTGTTATCTTTCTGAAGCAACACCTGGGTAGAGGGATGTGAGTGGAGATGCAGGCACCCTTCCATGTGGTTCACTGCTAGAACCAGCCTGCTGTTCACACTGGTCTGTCAGCAGTTTTGCCCATTTTTTGTTTATCCCCATGCTGTGATCTTCACTGTGTTCTGATCCTGTCTGTTAGGGTGCCTCCAGGCCTACCAAACACCTTATCTATGCAGAGATGTTCTACTTCCCAAGGCGTACACAGGGTAAACAGCAATAGACATGGTATATCTGTTTTTCTGCATTGCTTTTTGAGTCTTTGCTGTCCCCAGCTGCATGGTCACTTGAGTGTATTCATAATTCTCCTTGCCAGTCTTCCACTTCTAACCCATTCCTCCCAGGAATTCTCTTTGTTCTTTCCTTGCCTACCTGTGAGGAACTAGAGGCTTCCCTCATAGGATTAACAATCCAGGGAGCTGGTATTCTGGTGCAGTGTACCTTTGAAAAGTGAATGCTTGTTTTTCGAATGGACCATATTGTGCCACTGTTGAAAATTTGCAGTACTCTGTACAATGCTGTTTTTTCCTTTTCAGAATGTTCAAGTTCAAACAAAGTGCAGCAGAGGGTGAGTAATGACTTTACATTGCTTGGATTTTATGTTTGTGTTTCTTCCCCACTTGTACTTGCCAATTACTACAGTTCTTGAAAGGAAGGACCTTAAAAAGCATAATCCACAGTAGAGATGTCTCTTATATTCTAACCAGACATGAGTAACTCAAGTGAGAACCATTAATCAGGACTATAGGGTTTGGAGTCAGTGGGAAAATAGTAGGTTTAACAGCTTAATTTTCATGGGTGGAAACTATTTCCTTGCCTCATGCAAGTGAGGATGCTAGACAATCCCTTGATACACAGTTAAACTCATAGCTTTCGAGTTTTTCACTAAAGGAAGGAACAGCCCTAATTGTAAAAAATGTTGTTAGAACAGGAGTTCCAGAGCTGTGGTGCTGTTCGGTTTCTTACTTACCATTGGTTTATAAAGAATAAATTGGGGTAATGGGTGGATGTAGGTTGATGTTGTGTTTTGTGACACTACAGAGAGAGACAGTCCAGAGCTGCCAGTTGTGGTGGCTGTGGAGTGAAAGAGTTGGCTTTCTAAAATGGTACAGCATCATAGCAGAAATGTGTGCACAGCTTTTCTGGTATGAGGTTCTAGGATGAGATGCACCTGAAAAAGACATGCTGTTTGGGGATGTCTTACTCACTGCTTGATGATTTCACATCCACTTTGTCAGGATCAACAAAAGTATTTCCTAAGTATTGCAGACTTGATCCAGTGTCCAAGTCAGGCATGTAATAAGGAAGATGTGCCAGTAAAACTTGGTGAGCCCAGGCAGCTTGCATTCCTGTGCTGTACTTCTGGGCTTAGTATGCTGAATGGTCTTCTGTAATTCTCGTTGTTGTTTTCATAGAGGACTTCCAGATGACTTTGAGTAGATAGCATGATATGGAAGGTGACTGCTGTGGGGACAGAAGCATTTCCAGTTTATCATTGCTTCAGTTTGACTGTTCCTGAGGGGTCAAGATTGGCATTTTTGTTGGAGATTTCACAGTTTTCTGCTCTCCATCTTGAGCTGAAAGAATTAAGCCCCTTTTGGAACTTGATTCTGTCTCCCTCTGAATGGGAAAACAAGAACTCTCTGTACTTAACTGCCTCTGCCTTTCCAGTTTTCACGTGGGCTGAAATAGTTTGGAAATGTAAGCTGTCTTTGCTTGGCAGTTTCTTCTAATGGCAAGTTTTTTCTTTGTTGTTTCAGAATAAAAAGAAAGAATTTGTGTCCACCACACCTTACAGACTCAGAAAGAGACTAGCAGGTAAAGATCAGCCTTTGCAGTCAGCTGCCACAATCAGTGAGGCACTGTGTTCAAGTAGGAGTATTTTCCTGTTGAGCTTCTGTCTGTGGTAGCATGTGACTGAAACAACCTGATTCATCCTGTAGAGAGTGTAGAAATGTCCTCAAGGAAACCTTTCCCCTACAACTGATTGCTACTAAGGTGAGGGCTGGAAGATAAGAAGCAGCAAGTTACTGAACTGAGTAACATGATCAAAAAATACAAAATTTTCAGTAATCTTACCTATGCTGACATTTAGTGTGGCCCACTTGCTTGAACCAGGCATAAAACTTTTTGATGATGGTGGGACAACCATATCAAAGTATTTCCAGTAACTGATTGGCTGAAATGGAATGAATGCAGAGGAGAGTTTAGTACCTGGTGTTTCATCTTCTATTTCTTCTGTGTTGAGAGACCAAGACTGAGCCAGATTTCATCTGTGCTCTTCAATCAACACTGCTAACAGAGGTATTTTACAACAACTTTTTTGCAGAATGTGATATAGAAGATACTTAGCTTGCATGATTGGCATTTGGGAAAAATGACATAGACATGCTAAGAGAAACAAGGAATTCCATTGTCCATTTTTAGTCTCTTTTTGTGGTGTGATTATCTTAGTTGGTATCAAGGAGGAAGCTTTACTTAACAATACTTTGTGATCCTAGAACTGCAAAAGAAATGGCCATCTGTGTTTGCAGTTCTCTTAAGCATTGATTTTGCCTTTCTGTGAAATATATTTAGGATTCATGTGATTGAAAAACATAGATAATGTGTGTGAGATGGTGCAAAATGGGTTCTGTGTAAGAAGTCATTCCTAGCTTTTAACTGTAAAATTTATGCTCTAGCTTCAGATCCCTGTTTAGAAAGTGAGAGTGAGTATTCTGATTCCTGCTCAGAGGAGGAGGATGAGGAAGATCAGAAAGAAGTCAGCACTGTTTTATCAGATCAAAAGACTCCAGCAAAAACTAAGGCTGCATCTACACCTCCTCCCAGAAACAGCCTATCCAAAAAAATTGGGGAGCAAAAGATGGTGAGTGTGCAAAAATATACCCCTGATCTTTCAAACATGAAGGGATGAATAGTGACAATAAGCTGTTAGTGACCACACCTGACTGAGAGGAAGAGCTGCTAAACGCATTGCAGCTCAAACCAGCTGTGCTGGCTTTTGCTGTACTTCTGAGTAATCCCTTTTGGACAGGCATCATGAGAACCTGTCTGCTAATCCAGTTGGCATCATTAGCAGCTTGAGAAGGAGAAGTCTAAGATCTCCATGAAGCAGGAGACCTTGTATTGAGACAGGATGAAGAAATTGATTCCTGTAATACCAAAATGAGCATACATTACTGTTCTGGCTTGGCGTTCAGCTTGTCTTACTTCTTTCAGCACCAGGGGTCCCCACACTGTTGTCCCTGAAAATAAGCCTTCTGATTTGTTTTAGTATAGTGGAGTCAGTTCTCATGAATTGTAAGATAAACAAGAATCATGTTTGGATTCCTTTGTGAAAAGATACCACCTGATAGACTTCTCAAGTGACCAGTGGAGATGGAGAGGTGGTAACCTCTCTGTCCAATCTCTGATCACTGTCCAGAAACTTATATATACGAGGTCAACAATAAACTAGAGACTTCCTTTCTTCTCTGCCTGAACACCTTCTTGTGTGTGTTACTGTGTGTTTCTATCTGCGTCACAGTAACACCCACACCAATTAAGAATTACTGTTGTCACCTCTCTCAGAATCTCTTTTCTGGCTCTTCAAGAAATAATCATCTGACTAGGTCAGCTTTGGCAGAATGCTGCTATAGAAATAATTTTTATAAATATTTGCTGTCTTTCTGTACTTACCCTTGCTCTTTGTCTCATTGGCCATCTTAGGGAGAGGGGTAACTTGATAGCAGGAGGAATGTTGCTGATCTTGCTGTCCTTTTATAGGGCAACCTGGTGGAGGAATACTTTGAAGCTCACAGTAGTTCCAAAGTGCTCACTTCAGACCGAACACTGCAGAAGTTGCGGAAGAGAAGATTGAATCAGGTACAGTTCTCGCAACTCTGGGTTTTTGATTTCTGTGGTAGAGTTCCCTCATCAAAATTTCTGATGTTGCTACTTTTACTTTGTTTCTACTGATTACTTGGTCAGTTGGAATGCTGATTTAGGTAGCAATTTAAGCAGTATGTTTTCTACTGCTGCTCTGAGCAGGGACAGTGCCCAATTGTTGGAACCTGATACAGTAGGGACAATTCAGGGAGGGGACACTACCAGGTGAGCTCACAGCTGAAAGCTGCAGTTACCGGTAAAGGTCCAAGTTTGCTTTTGGGGGAGGAGAAGAGGGAGAAGCAGAATTGTAGAGACTTCTTTTAAAGCATCATTTTTGTCAATGAAAGGGTAGGAGGAATCACAAACTGTCTTGACTATTTATGTGTAGAGGAAATCAAGAGAGCTGATTTCATCTGAACATTATTGGGTCAAACCACTTGCAGAACTGGAACAGCTCTAAATGTTGTCACCTAGTTTGTTAGATGTACTTTGTTCCCTTGCAGTTTCTAGGAGACAGGAATAGTCTGATGGTGGTGACTGAATTACTTTATTTTTCTCCATATGTCACTTCCACAAGACAGTTCAGATCAAGTAGTTGTACCCTACAAGGACAAGGTCTCAGAGAATTATGTAGAATACCTGGAGCTCTTGTGTCTGTGACTGCTTTTTGTATCCATTTGTGTTTTAAAAGATGGCATTTATGCAGACTGCCTGATGCCTGCTGTTGTCTGGAATTGCTGCCCTGAGTAACATCTGGATTCTTAACAAGTTCTTTCATAACAGTTGTGGAAGGAAATCAAGGCTTACAGTGTTAAAGCTACTGCTGGCTTCAAAGTAGTTAAAAGTTTAGCAGTTCTGTCTCTCAGTACTTTGTCTGATACATTGCAGCTGCCTTTCCAGTGTGAACTGTCTTCTACTGCAAGGGAGTGGGAAGCAAAGCTGTTGAAATTGAAGTGAGAGAGACAGACCAGTGTAGATTTAGTGCTGACTATCGTGCTACTGTGCTGTTTAAACATCTGCATCACAGCATATCTTCAAAGCTGAATTAATCCTTTGATTATTGATACTTCTCTATATTGAGCTGCAAATTATATCCTTTCTACTGTATGTTTTTTTTAAGATGGTGGGCATTTTGAGCTTCCTCTCTTGTAGTAACGAACACCTGAACCCTTGCTAAGCTTTTTGATTGGAGCCTTTGTTCCCATGAGCAGGGATATGTTGTTGGTACAGTGCTTGGTGCTGTGTAAGCTCCATGTGTATTCATTTTTCCTGTAGTAGTTTTCCCATACTTGCAGGAAGAGAAAAATACACAGTGTGTTATGTGTTCTAGTCCTAGTCTAGCTGCCATGTACCATACTAAGGTTACTTAATCTCTGCTTTGTGTCTCCAGTAGCAAAACCGTACTTAGTGGGGTCTTCATGGGAAGGAAAAAACCTAACCACAAACTGAGTGCACTTAAAATGAAAACTATTCTCTCTAGATAGGGAGCATGCTAGAGGGTGTTTTTAGGACTTCAGGTATATTTCTTGCTTTTTCTCAGCTTTGAATGACTGTCATCTCTTTCTCAACACAGCAAACACTGCATGGTCTTTTGAAAAATGTTCCCCTTGCCTATGCTGCTGAAATTAGAGATCTTAACCAGCAACATGAATCCTTGTTTTCCAAGTGGATGCTGCAATTACAGTAAGTATCTAAGAAGAATCACTGAAGAAGCTAAGTTAAAAGGCATTGCCAGTAAACTTACCCTCATGTCAGTAACATCCTGTGGATGAATTAAGGAGTACATTTTTTTTCTTTTATTGCTTAAATTTATAAGTGGGAGACATTAATTTAATTCAGTGCTTCCTGTAGACCAAATCATATCTGATTAACTCCTTCAACTGAATGTCTGAAGTGAAGTTGCATTCTACCTGGTTAGTTTGCCTATGTCTCTCTATACCAAGCTAGAGAGCATTCACAAGCAGGGAACATGAATAGTGAGAGAACAGGGAAAATTAATAATTAGAAAAGGGCTCTTTGTGAGGAATCATTTTTGTTTACAGCAGTGACTTAATAGTGAGTAGCCCACCCTCACCATCTTCAGTCTGTGGCTCTCTCCAGTGCTGTAGCAGTTAACTTTGAGTGCCCAGAGTACCTAAAGATCTGGGCATGAAGATACCCTAATGCTTTTGGAAACACTGGCAATATAAATTTTATTTGGCTTTGTGTGTATCTTCATGGGAAGGAGAAGGGTGAACATTCAGGAAAGCAAATGGATCTATAGAGTCCCTTCGAGATTCTGAAGCACCTTAAAGAAGGCAGACCACTACCTCTGAGGCTGGAGCCAATACTAGTGATGAGGAAGCCCCTTAGAAGCTTTTGCAAGGAAGTGGAGTAAAGGAAATTTGTGGTCCATGGGGAGGGACAGAGAGTATGAAGAAGACATCAGCTTTGAAAGTTGGAGAGTTGCAAGAGGAGGAGTTCTCTGTTACTTGGTGATCTGGGCAAATGGTTAAAGATGTATGTGGCAGGGCATTTTGTGAAACAAATCCCTTGATGACAATGAAGGCAGTGACAGCTGTTGAACACCTTACCTTTGCCCAGTGCTATTTGTGTTATCTGATACTCTTCTTTCTGGTCAAGATAATGCTTTTCCTGCTTCTCAAACCTAAACAAAGCTTTGTGATTCCTGTTATGACACATGCCTGAAAGTAAAGAAGTGCTTAAGATTCAAAAATGGTCAGAAGGAATGACGGAAGTCAGAGGGTCCACAAACAATCATAGTTTTATTAGTAAATCACACACTTGGCATGGAAATTGGTACATTAGTCCCTGACCTACTATATAGGCACAGAGCACTGGGTTTTGGATAAAGGGGCAGGGTGAAGGGAAAAGAGAAACTAAAGAGATTAATTAAAAAGTGAAAAGGAGATCATCAGCCCTTGCAGTGTTGTTAGAGAGTGGGCTTTAGTATGCAGCAGCTCTCTCCATAATGGAGAGCTCAAAAGGTCTCACTTCAAACTGCTTTTATAGGGACACAAGACAGTGGGCTTCAGTCAGAGTGATTTTTTTCATCTTGGCCACAATTTTGAGTCAGTAACTTTCTTTGAAGGTTCAGCAACAGAAATACTATTCCACTTGGATTGTTATTCAGGCAAGAGGAATGAGTTTCCAAGGCCACTCATTAAAAAAATCATTGCTCATTAGACAGTATTAGTTCCTGGGAGCAGAGTGTTTCTGATAAGCTGGAGAGGGGTTTAGTCTAGGTGCAGTTCATCAAGGCTGAGGTCTAATGAGCATTTCCTGTATTATAGTGCAGCCTGAGAGAGGATGAGGGATGCAACTAAATTCAGCTTTTCTGTGTCTCTACATTTCCATACAATGCTGTCGTTATGCTTTCCTGCCTCTTTTTCTGTTTGTTTTTCTGGAACAATTAGGATGAGAAATATACATGAGTATAGAGTAATTTTGCTTTGAAATTGTGCCTGAGGATCAGAGTGGAAAACCAGTATGAAGGTTTGCTTTTTTTTCCTTGTAATTACTTATATTAAACATGTAATATAATTATTGGTGAGGAGATGTGTATGAATATTGATTACCATTTCTTACCTGAAATTGAAGGTCTGGTATCCTGTTCTTAATAGCATTTTCTTCCACTGATGTTCTGCTAAGTTTGTGAGCCTCTAGGCTGCTAAAATGATTCTTTCGCTAGGATGCACATGCCAGGTTTCAGATTCCTTGTAGCCATCCATTTTTATCAGCTGTAAACTTAAGGTAAGCCTGGAGTTGACAAGAAGTGGAATTTTTAAAACCAGGATTGCATTGGATATTTTTGCTTAATGAACGTATGGACCTAAAACCAGACTTGCACTTTTTTGATCCAGTGTATTTGCTCACTTTTCTGCAGCTTGGGTTTCAATATTGTGCTTTATGGACTGGGCTCAAAGCGTGATCTGTTGGAGAAGTTTCGTACCTCTCTGCTCCAGGATTCTGTTCACCTGGTGGTTAATGGATACTTCCCCAGCATCACTGTGAGATCTGTAAGTGTGGGGAAAAACTTGTGGGTTTATGTAGTCATCCTGTGTTACAGATACCTCTAGAGTCTTTCAGCGTAAAATGTTAAGGAAACTTGCTGCACCCTATAGCAACAGACTCTGAATGAAGAGCAGTTCCTCTCTTCTAATACTTTGAAGAAATTATCCATACATTTTCCAAGGAATTGCAGTAATTTCTGTTACTAATAGATATTCATCACTCTAAAAACTTGGTTTACGTTGCTGTTTTGAAAAGGGTTATAATTTTTTTGTTTATGTTCATTGTTTTAGGGATTTTATGGTAATAATCAGATTTTCTCACAAGGCAGCCAAGTGCTCACTTTCAGGTTTTCTGCACTTCAGTGTCAGAGCCCTTCATAGGGAACTCCAGTTTTTTTTTTCAGATTCTGAACTCCATCACAGAGGAGGTTTTGGACCATATAGGGACCTTCCGCAGCCCCCTTGACCAACTTGAATTCATTACCAAAAGGTTTAAAGAAGGTAAAATTACTAACTTTATGCATAAAAATGTTAGAGTCTACTTACTCTTAAGAGAGTTTTGACATTTTCTTCCCTTATAATTTTTATACAGACAGTTATACTTTCCTAGTGCATTGTAGCTAGTATACTTCCTTGCTTGTATTTTATGCAACATATATGAAAACATACATGCACCAGGAGTGTATGTGCACATGCATGTGTAACAACCCCATGTAAGCTGTTATCTCAGTCAGTGTTTTACAGCAGGACAGCAGTATCAAACAAGCAGGTTAGAATTGGTTTCAAAAGCAAAATTAAACAGGTATTGCCTCAAAAAATGCTTGCTGAATTATTTCTGAATGTCTATCTTACTGCTTGTGTATTCATACCCAAAGTGCTGTGGGATCTTAGTTGTGCATGGCACTGGTGATTCAGTGTTTATATTCTGGTTTTCATCATTACCTTAAGAGTATTTCTGGTGGGACTAAGCAAAGAAGATGGGGTAACAGCAGTTCCCACCTGAATATATGTAAGTCAGTCTTGAAGTATGCTGTAGCTGATCCAACTGGTTTCCATTGGCAGACAAGTATGTATGGATTTGCACAAAAACTGGTTACAGTTCTAGAATTGTTTTTGGCCTCAGGAAATGGTTGTACCCAGGGAAAAGTACAGCAGCAAGAAGCTAGCTAGAAAATTTTACATCTACCATTTGCATTATCTGAGCTAGGTTTCTAACTTTTTTTCAGAACTTGTTAAAACTTTCAATGAAATTATGATGCTTTGGATCCAACCTTGAATAGAAAATGCAATTTTTACTGTGAGGAGGTGGTTAAAGATCCTAGTCATGTAAATCAAAAGCAGCTGAATAAACTGTGCTTAGACTTCCATTCTAAAATACATTTCAATTATCTTCAATTTCAAAAGAAACACAGCTAAAGGGGCAATTCCTGGTAAAGTTTTGAGCAAGTGGAAAGTGGATTATAACAGAAAAGCTTAAACTGAAAAAAAACCAACTCTGCAGCTGTGATGACAGTGAATTGTGAAAAACCCTTTTAGGTGCTCAGAGACGCCCAGTATAGGTTCAAACTAAGCTGTACAAGGAAAGTGATACTGGAGTGATGTATATGGAGGGTGATGGAATAGACCAGTGCTATGCTGTACTGGGAATGGGAAACCAGCTTGTGTGTAGTTTCTTTGATTGGTTCTTTGCTGTTTTTTCTGACCTTGCAGATTCATCTTTAGAGCTCTATGTCCTCATTCATAACCTGGACAGCCGGATGTTGAGAGGAGAAAGAAGTCAGCAGATCCTTGCACAGTTATCCTCCCTGCCTAGCATTTACCTCATTGCCTCTGTCGATCACATCAATGCTCCTCTCAGTGAGTTCCCCTGGGCCTGATCTAGCCAAGAGAAGGATCTGTCTTCTGCTTTGGGGCTGCTAAGCATGTTTCATAAGCTTATGTATTACTTACTATGTATTAACTCTTACTTAGTATGCATTACTGTTGATGTGTAGAACAGATCTGTTGATGTATGTAAAGTCCTGATTGGGGGCATGGCTGTGCTGAACCAAAACTGTATAAAAATACTGAGAAATACCACTAAGCATAATATACAAATATATTTCAAGCTTTTGACACCCTTTGATTTTAGGATTACTGAACTGGAGATTGGATGTTACATCTGTCATTGCATCTAAACAATTTTCTTTTATCGGTCAGTGTTGTGGGCAGAATGGGAGTTTCAGACAAAGTTTATTAGAGAAACCTTCCTGTTGAGCCAGGAGGTGCAGAAAGGACCCCCTTCATTTCTAAACTCCTCCTTAGACAGGATCTAGGCGTGGCTGGACCCAATCTCAGCCCTAGACTTAGTTGATGGTTTATATTAAAGGATTATATAGGTATAATTGAACTTTTGTCTCACAAAATGAAGGATGGCAAAACAAATATTCTTAAATAAATTACTTACTTATATTGAGTACAATTATGATTAGACAAAAAGATCCTAATCAGAATTATTTACTACATAGCATAGGTAGCCATAACTATTAGTACAGTTCACTCTTTCTAAAGCAGTTATATTAATGCTAGCAAAAACAATACAAGTAGAGATTTATGTTATTCACCCATACCAACAACCGTGGGCAGATCTCTTTAGCTCAGCCCAGAGGAGCAACCTTGAGGGCATCCCCACTCGAGGGAGGAGTCTCCACACACTCTGAGAAGGGTCTCGTTTCAATTATTTTACCCCCTCTCTAGGCAGAGCTTCCAGCTACAGCCAGAAATTGTTTGCACACTTCCACTGACAGTGGAAGGATTTACAGTGTATCTATAGAAAAGGGATGCATGCAAATGTTTTGTTGCAGAGAATTTATTTTGCTGGAACTGCAGTTGTCAGGTGTATGTAATGTGAATTTCACAAGTAGATAATTGTTTCCTCAGTCCTACAGCAGAACTATGTGCATTTTAATATTGCTTGTTTAACACCTTAGAAAACATTAATCTCCCAGTTTTTTCTGCACTTTCTTTTCTCTCTGTCTAGTGTGGGATCAGGCAAAGCTGAGCCTCTATAACTGGCTTTGGTATGAAACAACCACATTTCATCCTTACGTGGAAGAAACATCTTACGAGAACTCTCTTTTAGTACAACAGTCTGGATCTTTGGCTTTGAGCTCCCTAATGCATGTCCTGCATAGCCTCACTCTCAATGCCAGGTAAGACACTGTTACACTTCACAGTAGCACTTTCCAAGGACCCAGTCTTTACAATCTGTGTTTTCTCATAATAGTGTTCGAGACAAAGATGGTAGGACCTGGGTTCCAGTTGATTGGTTACTTTAAATGAGCAGCATTTGGGTAGCAAACCTTGTCCAGTGATGAGATTCACAACCAGGTCTTTGTGCATAAGGCAAAATTAGTTAATATTTTCTAATGGTGGGAAGTTTGGGCTGGTTTTTAATTATTATTATTTTGATTTTCCCCTTTCCTCCTTTCACTTAGGGGGATATTCAGACTGCTTGCTCAGCACCAGCTGGAGAAAAAGGACAACCCATCTTATCCAGGTAAGTACCCACATTTTCTTATCTGTTTGGGGCGTTGCTGTTCACAGCTGCTGTTGCTGGGTTTTGATATGCAGATTGCATCTCCAGCAACAGAAGTGCTGGAACACTTGGCTCAGTGAGGCTTACTGTCTTTCTAGTGGCACCATGTCTGACTTAGACAGAAAATCAATAGACTGAGTGGTTCTGAAGGACAGCCTCTTACATGCTTAGACATGACTGAGACCGTTGGCTGTGGAGTAAAAAAAATAAAAGGAAGACTGTATTTGTATAACTTGCACTTAAATGTCCTATATAAATGACTTCTGACATATTCCTGCTTTCTAGGATACATGTGGAATATTCTGTCACTGTCTGTAATAGGTGTTCCAGTGGATATAAATAACATTTTAATGGTAAAGAAAGTGAGACAGAGGAATTGGAAACTAAGAGAAATTAACAATTGTAGAAAGTGTATTTAAAGTGCTGTTAAAATTCCATTAGGCAACAGGGCAACTCAAATGTTAATTCAGATGTTTTCCATTAATTACTGAAGTTTTACCTTGGTTGTATACTTGCAAGAGGTGATGTTACTGTAGCCACTCTGGTCTAAGCCAGAGCAAGACTTTCAGATGGATATGTGGTGTTAGACATGGAAAAATCTGACAGTCTTACTACTTGGATTTCTTGTTCTTGCCTTTTTCTGTCTCCAGGGCTGTCTTTCCAAGACTTTTACCAGCAGTGTCGGGAGGCTTTCCTTGTAAACAGTGACTTGACACTCAGGGCACAGCTGACAGAATTCAGGGACCACAAGCTCATCCGGACCAAGCGGGTGAGTCCAGGGAAGAATTCTTTCTATTCAGCCACTTCGAATTAGCACCTAGGAACTGGCAAGGGGATGAAATTCTGTAATTGCAGCTCTTTCCATGCCTCCAATTTGGTAACACCCTTTACATGAATAGAGGGTTGTAGAAACAGTGTGTTTTGGTTATTCAGTAACCTGCATGTCTTCTTTTTGAAGACTGAGAAGTAGCAGTCTCTGGAGCCCGCCAGTCTGCTTCCAATAGTATTACCTGTATTTCTATAAAGAAAGAATGGCAACTTGTCATAATAATGAGGCAGTATAGCAGTACAAGATACAGGAACACAATGTTGAGTAGCTTTGTAGTGTCAGACAAGCATAACCCATCAGAAGATTTCTCATTTAGTGACTTTTCTCAGTATTTGTGCATTTCCTGTGTTGCTCCAGTGAAATATTCCAGGTTTTCAGTAATGTAGTTCTTCAGAATGCTGTCCAGCTCTAATCCAGACTGCAGATAAATGCTAGCATTGCAGTGCTGTCTAGTGGCTTGCCTGGCCCTGTACACTGGTCTTAACAATGTCTATTCATGTCTTCTTCTCAGGGAGCTGATGGTGTGGAATATTTACTAATTCCTGTTGATGACAGTACCTTGACCGACTTCTTAGAGAAAGAGGATGAAGATGTGTAATGTCTCTGTGTCCTCAGTGTCTACAGCAACTGCTCTCTATGGCTGCTGGAAAGGGGCCTATGCTCAGATCTCTCTTTCTCCAACCTCACAGCTCCTGCAGTTATAAGTAATAATTCTAATGAATCTTGCTCGTTGTTCAACTACTTCAGGTAGTTCGGACTGATGAGTTCTGTAAGCATGGCCTCTCTTGTGCTCAAGGTGGATTTGTCTGCTCTGTCTCTTAGCTCAGACAACGCCTTCTTCCTATCTGTGCAGCCAACCCCACAGCCAGAAAAACACTTGGTGAGACTGTGCCTTCTGCTCTCTACCTCAGTAGACATGAGGGTTTTATTGGAGCAATTTACTTGGGAAGTGCAAATCACAAAGATGGTCAAGAGCTTTAGTTTGTACTAGTGGTGCAACTTTTCTCAAATGTGTGCTATCCAGTACTCCTCTACTGTGTATACAAAACTAGCTTCCAATGTATGAAGACAAGACCTGCCTTGACTGCATGAGGAAGGGAGAATACTAGTGGGTTTGGGATGTTGCAAGTAACTTAGTAAATTCTGGCAATAAAACTGAAGGACTTGTCCCAAACCCACATCCTTTTATAAGATTTAGATAATCGAATTTATGATGGACTCATTTCATTGCTTGCTACTTTCCAGGGTGCAATCCAGGAATATGAAGAGGCTATGAAGCTTTTTTGTTTATTTTTTTAAAGCTTGATTGTATATTTATATTTTTTACATCAGGAGTGTCCACTGATCCTGGAGGAGGCCTTAAATGCCACTTAGAAGCTCTCCCTTTTTTTAAGCTCTTCCAACTGCTAAGTTTGGCATGTTTTCTTCAATTCTTTTTTCTCAGTTATGTGGGAGGAAGTTCTATAGTTCCGTCATCTATAGTCTGCCAGCCAGACTTCAGGGACTCTGTATGCCTAATATTTGGTAGCTGTGTTACAGTTCAGTGTTGTAACAGTTCAAATGAATCAAATAAAGTACTTTATTAATTTTCATTAGCTTATCTTGTCTTTCACAGTCTTTTTATGTTACAGGAAGATAGCGATCCTTGTGGCAGTTGTGCAAAAGCAGCATTTTCATTATTATGTCAAATATCCATGCAGAAGATTTCAAACTACTGAGTAGAAATATTTTATATTTTTTCTTACATGAAAAATCAAGAATTTTTTGCCTGCCTTTTGAACCAGTCTACAGCTTTTGAAGAGAACCAAAACATCCCATGGAGTAATAGTTACTTGATCTGCCCATCACTGACAGGAGCAAGAGATGTATGGCCTGACTTTCGTATTAGAAACCTAGAGCATCTACCTACCTCACCATCAACGTGATTCTTCATACAGGTCCTTTTCCTTTACTTGGGAAAGAAGAAATTTCTTAATTCTCAGCATACTGAGGTGCCTTCATGGTATTGATAAGAATGATGACCTTTATATAGCATAGGCAGCTTCAGATAAAATAGTTATCTCTTTCCACTTACATTTAAGCGGAAGAAGATATGCAGTTATTAGATAGAGACATTGCTTGATGAGCCACTTTTATTAACTTAAAAGGATAGAGCTAACATCTTTACAAATTTGTAATGAAATATTTACCATCCAGAGATGGTAGGGTATACAACTGTGAGATTCTTTTTTCTTAAAGAACAAAATCCCAACAGAAAAAACTAACTTGGAAAATAAAACTCATCATCAGTCTTGAAAATACTATTTGTTCAGTTTTAGTCCTGTAATTAAAAGCCACAGTTACAGAAATTGGTTTTAAAAGAAAATAACAAAGGCACATGAATTTACAGCTTTGTTAAGGAATTGAGTTTCAATCTTTTGAAGTATTTTTTGAATTGAGAGTCATTCTTTTCAAAAGCTTTAAAGCTGCATTAGTGGTAGATTGTGCAATTGAATACTAGTACCAACAACTTGCTTTGTGTTCTCTATTTGTTTGCATCTGAGTTGTGCCTTAGTGCAACTGTTAATGCAAACAGTTGATCTCCATCCTTTCAATAAGAACTATTTCTGAAATTTATTAGGTAAAATATCAGTGACTTGCACTGACATGAGTGACATAACTGTAGTAGGGTAGAACTGGAGATGAGTCAGGTTTTATGTTTTTTATCGAAACCAATCCTTGAGTGTTATGGTTATCAACTGTATCTCATCAAGCAATAACATTAAATTTATTCAAGTACAGTCCAGTAATTGAGTAAATAAGCCTTTGGTATTCCAAAACAAACATTTATTTTTCTGACAAGACAAAATATACCCTAGACTTTGAGGGACCATATAATACAATCATTCTTTACTGGACCAATTGAAAGCACCTTCATTAAGCTCTGCAGTTGGGTAGGTCTGTGCAGGATAACACAATTGACTGAATTTTCTCTCCAATTTTTTTCCCTCTATGCCACCTGGAGAGGATCTCTGTCTTTCTCAGACACAATGATGTTGATTTTGTTCTGTAGGTGGATGGCGAGTGCGTCACGCAGCTCTGACAGGAAGCCTCGCTCAGTGTTACTGTGCTCACACAGAATAACACTTATCCCATTGGCAACTGCATCCAGCACATCATGGTGGGACATCTCTCCTGCCATTTTGAGAAAGAACTGTCATAGAGATCACTAATGGTACAGTTCAGGTAACCAGGTCTCTGCAATGGATGGAGCATCTCAGCTAAAAGCTGTGGTGATGTAATGCAGTATGGGCCATAAGTGGAAATGCAACACCACCTGCTCAGGAGGAACGTGGAACACCCCTGCTCCAGCGTCTTCTGAAAGACTCAGCTGATACCCCAGTATGCAGCTGAGTCAAACCACAGAAATTCCTTGCCATCTTTGAGTAGTTGTAAATTCTGCCAGTTTGGGCAGAAAATAAAAATGCTCAGAGTGGTCTGGAAGAGGATGGAGGAAAGCAGCTGGGAAGCCTGAGGGTTAGCTCTGTGGGGCTAAAAATAAGGGGGAAAAGGGGCAGCGATTCCTACAGAAGGCAAGGCAGCCTTCACATTGTTGAGCCACAGGAAATAGCTGTCCCACTGATAGAATAATGGATTAAGTGTCCCTTTGGTTAGACACACTATGGAATTTCTTTGGAAAGTTCTGTAGACTATATTACATTCTGTTTTGCACTAGGCAATTCAGTAGGGAATAGAGGAAATACACGTTGCCAGAGGAGAAACACACTGAAAGCTGCAACTCACTGTCATCAGCACTGATTTTGTGTTGAAATAAATGCTGTAAAGCAATGTTTTAATTCAAATATCTTTCACTGTGCCACACTGACATTTGATCCATGTTATCTTTATTTTAATGTTACTTTGTCATACTCAGTTATAAATAACAGGTAATTCTTTGTGGTAAAATCTTTCAACAGCCAGGGTTTGTTTGGTTTTTTTTTTGTTTGTTTGTTTGTTTTGTTTTGTGTTTTATTTCCCTGGGGTTTATTTTTTTCTCTGGTGACTATTTTTATAAAAATAATGAAACAGCAGTCTATTACCTGTGAGATAGAGGTCAGCTTCCGTTCCCTTCAGGACACTGCTCCCAGAACCAGCACACAGAGCAGCTTTCTTCACTGGTGAGTCTGTAAGATACAAGGTGCCATAGTTAAACTCCTTCCCCTTTGTTCAGCCCTAATGTGTATATTGCTAGTAATTGTTTCAGTCTACTACTACCTTGATTTTAGAGTCAAATGTAAATTTGTTGCAGGAAGAGACATCTGTCAGTTTGAAAGAGTCATGGGCTTGTAACACCTCCGACAATACTGCAAAATCCACTGATAGGTACATTTTTTTCAAGGGGCAGGAAACTTTGCAGAAAACTCCAGCACAGAGGCTGGCTCCTGGCGACCTTTCTCCTAGTGACGTGTTTCTTAGGTTTCTGAACTCTTTGATAGGCCACTACTCTTTCCAGGATTCTTGTGTTCCACCACCATTAGTTGTCCAACTAATGATGCCACTAAGGCAGCATTTTGCCTCTGAGATGTACTGGTTCCTCACTTACAGCTCTCAGAAGGCCAGTCTTAATGCAAGCTGAAAGCTGCTCCATGCCAATAAAAACTGTCCATTTGCTGTGATTGCCAATTCCAAGCTTTTACATATATCACAGTGGCATGAATTTTAATTCTTCACATACATTACATTCATTAACAAGAGGGGACACACAACACGGGGAGTTTTCAAAATCTGTTAAGGTTTTACAGTATGTTGCCTTGCAATTACTGTTGATTTAAGTGGAGTCACACCAATTCAGTTCCACACAAGAAAAGGAGGCTTTGAAGTAGTTTGGGGATCTTTTAGTGCAATTAAGTAAGGCTTCTGCCTCTGAAGCTACAGAGAGGTCTCAACAAATTTACTCTCACCTCTCACAAATTCTACTACTACCTGTGCTCCTTGGACATTAGGATAGGTGGTAGCTGAGGATGTTTACTCCATATCTTACTAATGACCTCAGTGTTTGAGCTAGTTCACCTTCTTTATGTTATCTTTCATCAAAAAACAGTTCTGTGTTATAATACCATAAAGTGTCTGACTCTTAAAGTACTCGAATTTTAACTTTCAGTCACAAAAGGAACATGCAATGAAACAGTACACCTTTGTGCCTGATATCCCAGGTAAAAAAATTTTTTTTGCCTTTATATAATTAAAAAAACCCACTTATCTTTCATTCAACTTGTGCTGTCCCTTCTTCACCACATCAACCAGTGTAATACAGAATCCCATTAAAATACAGATAAGATTCTTTTCATATGACTGTAAATTCTAAGAAGTTGTTTCTTAACAGTGCTTCCTAGTTCTTGCAAGTGAACCTGTTGGAGACAGCAGTGTTTCCCAGAGTCATGCACACGCTCCTGCTCCCTGTGTTGTGCAGTGCCAGCCCTAGCAGGCAGGCTGGCTCACAGGCCCGTTTACCGAGTGTCCTGCCCGCTCCCACGGCCACGCGGACGTGCGGCAGCTGCAGGTGACCTTTGACACGCTCGATTATGGCTGACAAGGAGACCGGCTCACTCAGGGTGCACAGGCGTCCCATTCCAGTAGAGGGAAGAAGAGGCTGAAAGAAAATTAAAATTACTGTGAGAAAGCTGACTCCAGATGCTTGCACTGCTTTCTACACTGTAACAGGATGAGTATATTTGGCTTGCAGAACACCACTGCACTTACAAAAAAGTATGTATGTGATGTTCTCAAACATAACATATGAATTATGCCAGCTATTGAAACTGATTTATGAACTAGTACAGACCACACAGATAATTTCATTGCTTTGGAAAATGTTCGTGGCTTCAAATCCCCATATGCCAGTATTTCAGAGCACTGGAATAGCATTGAAAAGCGGTGATGCCACTGACTACTGCATTTCAGTGTTTAGGCTACTCAGCTCACACAAGTAATACATTCACAGGAAGTAACTTTGTTACCTTTTGTAGTAAGAGAATCTCAGTCTTGTGATAAAGAAGGCTGTTCTGGGACAATAATGCTACCACCTCCAGCAGTGCTTTCTGAGAACAGTTCAAACCAACTCGTGTTTGCTCCTCACCTTCAACCCTGAGGAAAGACATGCCTGGTGCTTGTTAAGGAGCTAGGTAAAATTTTGGCATTATAGTTATTATATTACAGCATTATAATTATTAATTTTGACATTATAATTACTATTATTCTATTCCAGTGGCTGTTCTACCACTGAGAAAGTTAAAAAAGGCAGCGTTGTAATAGCCTAGACTTGTCTTGGAAGAAACAAATATGGGAATTTAACTCAACTGTCTTCAGCAAATTTCCTGTTAATACTCTTTTTTAACAACCCTAATCTATGTGATGCTAGACTTGAGTTGCTATTACCATTTAGTATGACACAGATTGACCAGAAAGGGATGATTATTCCTTAAGTTTCTTTTTCTGTTGCTGAAAAATACAGCCACAATGCAGAAAGGAACAAAATTACTAGAACAGTAAAATACAACTACTGCAACTTGTTGTTTCAAACAACAGGAAGAATACAGCATTAGAGTGGAGCAGATACCTGGCTGGCAGAGTTGTGAGACAAGATATCTCTGGGATGTCTTTGATTTTGGACAGCACGGCATCCAGATGCTCAGGATCTGCACAGAACTCTACCCGGTGAGTGCCCTCAGTGGGAGAGCTTGGTGCAGTTGATGGATGCAGTGGAACAGAAGTACAGGTGCCTGAGAAAACAGTGAAAGACTGCTGGTTTATTAAGCAGGGTAAGTATCCTAATACTGATTTAGCATGTATCTGAAAGAGATGTGGCACAAAGATGCAAATTTTGCACTTAAATCCTTATTCCCTGGCCAGAACTGAGGGCATTTCTTTCTCCTGTCTCCATTAGGCACAGTCTATTTTAAGTCCAAAGAAGTTGATGGCTATGTACTATTTGCCATTCTTAATGCCATCAATTTTATCCTAAGGATTGTACAAAACCAGAAAGAGTTCCTGGTTTGTGTGACAGGTTGGAAAAGACACAGCTATTGTAATCTGCAAGCCACAATACAGGATAAAAATCTAAAATAATTTCACATTAGCTTAAATGTTTTGCAGACATTGAGACCTTGTACTTTATAAATTAAAGGTGATGATTTGAAGTCAGTGGTCTCAGTGTTGCAACCATGACAATAAATATGCTCCGCCAGATACATCTAACAGTAGAGTCGTGCATCTGAAAACATCCTCTTGTGTTTGTTATCTGGTATACATCACCAAGATAAATTTCCTAAAATGTATTTAAGATTACAGTACTATAAAAATATTAGGAAAAATAAAAACAGTCCTCACATCACACCTGTAAAAGCTGGAAGGCAAACGATGAAAGATCCCATCTAAAATAGCATACATCTTTAATAATTTTAACTTGCTTGTTTTTAACAGAATCTCACCGAGTCCCTTTGTTAGCCAGTTGTTAACACCGTGAGGTATGGCATCGTACGCCGTATGCGGAGAATAAATCCCGATTCTGTTCTCCAGGGCTCGGACCACCAGCCGTTCCTTCCAGGTTTTCCACGTTACTCGCTTGAGTGGTGTGAATATAGGAGGGTGGTAAGAAAGAACGAGGTCTGCCTTCTTCTGCACTGCCTCTTCCATCACCTCCTCAGTGAGGTCGTTAGTGAGGAAAAGGGTGTTCACAGTGTGGGGAGGGCTTGGTTCCACCAGCAATCCCACATTGTCCCAGCTTTCAGCCAGAGAGGGGGATGCGAAGTCGTTCAGGGCAGAAACGAGCTCCCGGAGGTTCATGAGGGCGCGTACGGGCGGGTGACCCAAGGCACGGACGCAGCGGAGAGGCGGGCGGAGCAGCGGCGGGACAGGCAGCGGCATGCGGGGACCTGTGCGGGGCAAACACAGGCCGCCGTGAGCCTCGGGAACCCACCGGGCAAAGAGCAGCCACGGCCGCTCGGGCTGCGGCCGCTGCCCCGGTGCCGGTCAGCGCGCCCGCCTACCCCCGGCACCACCCGGTACCGGGCTCCCTCCCCGTACACACCGCCCCGCGTTGCCCTGCGCCAAATGCGCAGAGCTTAAACTTCATCCCCTCTTCCCGCAGCAAATCCAACCCGCAGAGCTTAAACTTCATCCCCTCTTCCCGCAGCAAATCCAACCCGCAGAGCCCGGCCGCATAGGCGTTGGTGAAAGGAAGCGACCGGGAGCGGAGGCCGCGGCGCACGGCAGGGCCGGCACCGCGCTCACGTCCCGCCGGAGCGGAGCGGGGCGGGACCTGCGCTTGGCCCCGCCGCTTCCGCCGCGCTCGGCGGGGCTGGGGTTGCCCCTCCGTAGCGCCGGCAGCGAGCTGAGGCCCGCGGGAGAGCAGTGGCTTTTCCGGCGGCAGGGGCTGGGTCTGCATCAGCCCCGGCAGGTTAAAGCATTCTCCGAGCGCGGCGGGCTGGCGGTGCCGCCGGGCCGGGGCTCGTCGGTGGAGGGAGCGGGCGGCGCCCACCCGTTCTGTGCGCGGCATTTCGGTGCCGGTACCTCGGGCAGGGAGGGAGCGGTAGCTCTGGCTGCGGCGGTAAGGGGGAGCCGGGGACAGGTGGATTGAGGTGGGGATGCGGGGCCGGGGCTTCACCGGCGAGGGTGGATGTCTTAGAGGAGATATTAGCGCATAAATCTTTCGGCTTCTACGCAGCCGCGGTTTTATTACCGTCATTCGAAACGCTTTACTTGAAAGCATAACAAAAATTTAATAAGTGATCCTGCGCTTGGATGCAGGTACCTGTCTGTTGCAGGCACTCGCTACTGTCTTGAGCTGGCCCCAAATCACACTTCTGTCAGGTACTGGCATGTGGATTTTATCTGAATTTCTGTGATCATATTTGCAAAAACTGATTACTTAGTATAAATTTTCGTCCTAGGAAAGAGTGTTTTTTGCCCTCCTCCCCTTGCTCAAAGTGGATTTTTTTCTACTCATTTTACATTCTTTATATGCTGTGTAGTTGGATAATGCAAAAATTTAGCCACGTAGAACCGTGTGGTAAAAAAGCATGTAACCAACAAATATTTTAGAATCAAAAGCAAACGGGAGTTGGCAGAACCGCCCCCAACAAATGTCATATGTTATCTTTGCAGGAAATCGCTGTATAGGCTACCTCAGTTTTTTGATAAGCAGGCATGGTAAGAATAAAAGCACGTTTTATATATTTTCATTCTTTCTGAAATGGTCATCTCTTGTAAAGTGAATAGTTGTTTTCCATCTCAAAGGATTACACGTTTTACTGTGATGCTATGAGGAATTTGTCATGAAAGGTTCAAGGTTTTCATTTCAAATTTATAAAAAGATACTGTGAAAGGAATACTGCTTGATTTACGTCAGTCTAAAACATAATTATGCTTTCACTTTAGAGATTCCAAATTTTAATGCTACCTTAGCATGTATTTGATAATCTAGTTTGGTTTCTTTTGCCATAGAAGCGTTAGTCTAGTTGCAAGAACATACCTCTGCTTTAGCATATGTAAATCTCTGCACTCACAGGCTTTTTAAAGTTTAGCAATTCAAGAAGTAGAGATAAGACTATATATATCTTAAAGTGTTCATACACCTTCTGTAGCATCTTCACGGACATTGTGGGCAGTCGTGTCCTTTACTTGTGTGCTTTTGGAGCAGTATGCTGGTATCAACCTGATGCTCATTTTTATTAGCTTTGCTGTACAGTTATCCCCACAGTAATTGTTTTTGCATAGTTTAGCACTTTCCATAGAAGCACTGTGATATATTTGGCCTGTAGATATAAATTTGCTTAGGTCACTGGTTAACTGATTGTAAATTTTATGAAGATAATTTATAAATTAAGAAAAGTAAGTTAATATGTAGATTTGTCTGTGAAGGCACATGATCTATGCTGCCATTCAGAACTAGCCTTATCAATCAAAAGGCTGCAGGCCTCAGTTGTTCCTTTATTGTAAAGCAGTGAGGCATGCACACCATCCAAAATAGATAAAACCTTAATTCTTCACCTTTTACATTCAAGTGACTGAGCAGGTCCTGTTTGCAAATAAATCATGTATTTCTGGAGTGTAACAGCATGCAACAGCTACTGCATTACCATGGCAAACTTGATTTGTCCTGAAACTAAATGAAACTGAACGCTTTCTGGTGATTTTACTGGAAATGTAGATGGTTTGTGACAGCAGCCTTGCTAATGGCCAAACATTGAAACAGTGGTTATAGGCAGTGCAAACTTGCTTATGTTCTTGGTGGGGCTGGGAAAAGAAACAGAGTCTGTTACTATTTTATTGCTGATTTAATTATTATTTTCTGCCTTTTGCTCAGGCTGTCACGCTGCATACTGATGTGGGAGATATTAAAATTGAACTATTCTGTGAGCGTACTCCAAAGACTTGTGAAGTAAGTCAAGTACCAGGAGTAGAATTGCCTAGTGGTGAAACAAAGCAGTAGAAATAGTGAATACTGTGGAGCAGGTGGATTTTGCAATTTCACCTTTTCATGTAATGGAATACTGTTTTAAGCTGGTGCAGTGTCTGTTCCACTCATGGAACTTGTGCACTCTGTCATACTGCCTTAAGAGTTTGATGCCTGTTTGTCACTTGATAAGGTTTAGTTAAGGGGTGCTTCTCTTGAAGTTCCAGCATCTCCCTGTTGCTGTGGGCGATGAACAGACGACATGAGACCTCGTTATAAAAACTGCATCTGACTCTTCTTTATTCAAAGACTGACCCCCTTTATAGAGCTTCTTGAGCAGGCCATCTCATTGGTCAGAAGAGTGCCAGAACTCTTCATCCCATTAACCCAAAACTGAAAGACAGAGAGAAGTCCATCCCACAGAAAGGAATCCAAAACATCACTCTTGTTACAATAACACTCGTGATGTTTATGCCAAGCCTGTGAGAAGACAAGGTCTTCCTGAACCAAAACATCCCGAAGAAACTGAGTCCAGAAACTCAGAAACTTCAGGCCCAGGAGCCTCAGACTACATCTCCATAGTGTCCTTTGCCTTTAAGGGGAAATACAGCACCTAGCATGGGATTCCCAAATTTCTATGTGTTTACTCATACCCTCACAGACTCAATTTTAGTTTAAAGAAGTGAGATGCGCTCACAGTTTGCCAAGGACCCCAATTTTAAATTTTTGCAATAAACTGAAACTGAAATAAATTTCATTAATTTTAATGAAAAAGCTGAGGCATGGAGTTAGGGATTACAAAATTATGCATGCAAAATAAACTTGCTGAATGGGAATGATACTTGAGAGCATGTCTTAGGTTTTTTGTTTGTTCCTCGAGTCAGATAACATTGCACTGAAAGCTTTTTATTCTTTGTGTGTGTGACACTATCAGAGGAGTTTATTAGCTATGATTTGTTTGTGACTATTCTGCAGCAATACTCTGGAATTTGCATGGTCACAAAGCAAAGCAGAGGTAAAAGCACTGGTCTTGCCAATGCTGTCATTTTAGTAAGGTAATACTATTTCTCAGTTGTTTGTTAATATGGTTTGTTTGATTTTTGTAGAATTTCCTGGCTCTTTGTGCTAGTAACTACTACAATGGATGCGTATTTCACCGAAATATAAAGGGCTTCATGGTTCAGACAGGGGATCCATTAGGTAAATTCCTGTATCTGGGTCTTTCTGTGGAAAAAAATGTACATAAAAATAAAATGTAAGGAAATAAAAAGGAATTATAGGTATTAAAACCAAAATGTAAGAAAAGTAAAAATGTAAGAGTTATTGTATTGTTGATAAGAGGTTTTTTATGATGAGATTAGTTTTCTGTGGTGGGCTTACAGAAGTGCAAGGCATTACCTCAGTTTTAAGTAATCACGCATTCTACAAACTTGAGTTTTACCAGCTGTTTCCCCTAAATATGTTTGTTCTGTTGACTTAAGTAGAAGCAGCTGCTACTGTGCTTTGTGTGGTTTCTGCCTGAAATGCTGTGTCTAAAGCATTTGGGGAAAATGTCTCAGACGGTGTCAGCTGTTTGGGAGAAAAGCTGATTCACGTGTGTCTGTTTGTACTCATACTGAATTTAATTTGAGGATACCTCAGTGTTTTGTTCTACTACTTAATAGGCTCCTTCTATAGAGTTATGTCTTAGTGTAGTGTCGAGTACCTGCCTCAAACTAATTCCAGGCTGTCTAGGGTCTTTGTTGTAAAATGTCGTAACAACATAATTATTGGATTTTTCAGTCTGAAAATCCAGTAATTTCTACTGTGGTGCTTCTTTGTCAGGCACTGGGAAAGGTGGTAACAGCATCTGGGGCAAGAAGTTTGAAGATGAATTCAGTGAATATCTAAAGGTATTTCTGTGCTTTCAATATGCACTTACGTTTTCATCTGAATTTTCTCTACAAAAATTTTCTCTTGGTTGGAGAGCAGTAGCTTATTACTAAAATAGGAACAGGGATTTCTGTGCTTGGCAAGTTAGGTTTGAGGGTTTTCATCACTGAAAACAGATGTAAAAAGAATTTCTGTCAGCATTTTTCATGCACTGAAGGCCAAGAATTAATTTTTCACTGTAAGAGCCATTTTGAGGACCTAACTACTGATTGTGATGGAATATATTAGCAACCAAGATTGATTCTTAATAATATTACTGAGGAAGAGCTCTAAGTCATAGAGCACTTTTCACAGGTTAGTTCTGGTTTCACAGGTGTATATTCATGCTGAGCCTTTTCCCTTTGTTCAGCACAGTGTCCGTGGGGTAGTTTCCATGGCAAACAATGGTCCCAACACCAATGGATCGCAGTTCTTCATCACTTATGGCAAGCAGCCACACCTGGACATGAAGTACACGGTGTTTGGAAAGTAAGTGATTCAACTGCACGCCTCTGTCAGAGTGTGTGAGGGATGGATCTTAGTATTTCAGGGCACATGCGAATGCTTGAACTTCTTCTCAGAGTCTATCATGGATGCTTAATATTTCCTTTCAAAATACATTATTTGCCACATAAAATGTTTTGGTTGTCTTAGTTTGTATCATTTGCTTGCAAAGTCCTTGCCTTTTGGTACTTAACTAAAGTATTTTGAGATACCTCAACTGTGAAATTTAAGTCATTATTTGAAGGCAATTTCCAGCACTTCTGTTTTTCTTGCAGAGTTATTGATGGCTTGGAG
This sequence comes from Sitta carolinensis, assembly GCA_032173965.1. Taxonomy (NCBI): domain Eukaryota; kingdom Metazoa; phylum Chordata; class Aves; order Passeriformes; family Sittidae; genus Sitta; species Sitta carolinensis. Next base: position 27,177,500 of record CM063288.1, read on the forward strand.
ACACTGGATGAGCTGGAGAAGCTGCCTGTGAATGAGAAAACCTATCGACCTCTTAATGACGTTCGCATTAAAGACATTACAATTCATGCCAACCCTTTTGCTCTGTAGCCACAGAAATCCTCAACACATTCTTCAGAGACTGAATAGTCACATAATTTCCAGATTATGGGGTTTAAAGAGCCATCAAAAAGGGTTACTTCAGCTGGATCATATCTTTACTCATTGAATGCAGAATTTTCAGGAGCTGTGACATTGTTTGGGAGTTGTCACAGAGAAGTCTTGTGCTTCAGAAGCCAGGTTTTCCACAGTATCTTCCAGCATTTTGATTTTTAACCATTGTTTTTTATACTTGTAAAATAAAAAAAAACCTTTAATTTTTTTCATAATCTTTGGGTTTTGCGTTATTGGAGTGATGTTATGTTAAAGCAATGTCCTTTGCTATAATTTCATGCTGCCAGTTTTGTGAAACTGTCTTGTAGTGTCATCTTCCTTACTCAGTTTTCTCAAAGGAGTAAAGTAAGATACACAATTTTTTCCCCTAGGTGAGAGCAGTGTGTTAAATAGATGATACCTTTCCCTCCCAGAAGATTAAGGAACATATTTAGAGGAATGTTTGCTTTTATGCTGCTGTGTTGGAATGATAACCTCTTCAGCCTCCTCAAAAGGTGGATGGGAGTCCTTTCTTCTTCTGACACAACACTATTGCTATGAAGGAGTAAGTATTTCAGTCCTTACATAGCTGTTGATTGAAACTAGATAGCATGGATTTACTGTAACTTGTTTTTCATCACCTTTTTGCACAAAGTCTAGCAGGTAAGCACAACAGAAAGCACTGTCAAAAAGGCTGTGGTCACATGATGTTGAACAGATAAGAGAGCCATTTTGGACTTCTTCCCCAGTCCTCCTTCCACTCAGTGAGCATCCCTTAGCAAAGCCCATTCTTACATATATATGGTTTGTAATCCATGGGAAGCTCAAGGTCCAGCTGACTTGCAGTCTGCTTCAGACCATTATTTCCCATTTTGAGAACTGGCCTCTTAAAATAATGAGAACTCAATTTACAAGAGAAAGGCAAAGATATGCCAGGTACAGATTACTGAGGCGTTAATGAGAAGAGTTAATACCTGCTCGAGGGGACAGTTTTTATATTCTTCATGGACAGTTGCTTTAAGCTCCCAGCCCTTGTTCCAGACTTTAAATATATTTTAGCATAATACTTCAGTCAGGTAAAGGATTTTTTCTCTTAGCTCAGTGCTCTTGTCTCTTCCTTATAACCAGCAGCAGTAGCAAGTAGACAGATGTATGCAATGGCACTACTGCCATGCAGGAGGAAGGACATACTGGGAAATTTCCTACAGTGCAAAGGAACTGTAAATAATTAATTAATTTAAAATGCACTGAACTGGAAACAATTTCAGGTCTTTTTTTTTCCTCCACGCAAAGAAGGCTGTTACATAGAAAATGTGAAATATGGCAGCACCAAGTATTTTGCTCTCTGGAGGATACACATTAAATGCAGATTTTTTTTTTTTTTTAATGTGTATTGAGAGTGATCCTATTTGGACAAAATCACAAACTTTTCAAAATTGTATTCTGTCTCTTTTTCTGAACTTGGTCTAAGATGGAGAGCAGTGGGCAAGAAGAAAACAATGGTTCCTGATCTTTGTCCATCAGGTCAGCTGGTTCCAGAGGGCCGCTCAGCGTGCCCCGGGCAGCCCGGAGCCGAGAGCAGCCGGGTCAGCAGGGTCAGCAATGCCCCTTTGCAATGCGGAGTGCCCCGCCGCCACCCCCGCCCCTCAGGCCGCCATGTTCTCCGCTGCGCCTTTTCGGGCGGGCAGAAAATGGCCTCGGCGGCTGCGGCGGGGCGGGAGCCCGGGCCGGAGCCTTTCCTGGAGCCTTTGCCGGATCCCTTGCTGGGGCCGAGCCCGGAGCCTTTGCCAGGGCGGGGATTCGCGGCTGGCCCCGCGTCCCCCTCGCTCCGCCCGCCCGGGCCGTGCCGGCGCTGGCAGCAGCGGCCGCCGGCCTGAGGCGAGGCGGGCGGAAAGGGAGGAAAAGACGGGTGGGTAGAGAGCGCTTTCCCTCTAGGGGCAAACTAACTGGGAGATAACCTGAGTTTTATTGTCTCCCATTGAAAAACTTCATTGAAATCTTGAAAAGCCCACTGGGCAGTATTGCTCTTGTTAAGCACAGAGAAGCCTTTCTTTCTAGGATGATCAGCACTGGGGGGCCTGAGAAGCTTGACAGGAGCGTCCGAGCTACACTTTAAAAGGTTTTCTTTAAGGAGAAGGTTACAGGTTTAATTTCCCCTATCAAAAATAATTAACTTAAAAAAAGCTCTTGAATTAAAAAATAACTTCGAAGGAGCAGAGAAAAAAAAGCCAAAAACCAGATGAAAATCACAATCTTCATTATAGTTTCTATTTGATAAATAATGACTTTGAAAATTAATTGTTTGTGGGATGTAATTCAACGAGCAAAATATCTGTTACACTTGGGGAATTCCAGTCAAACTAATGATACTGACAAGGATAAAAGAAAAAGACTATTTTACAGAAGCTGCTAAGAATGTAAAGGGGACACCATTTAGAAGTGCACAGGAGATAAAAGTGCTGCAAACATCTTCCCGAAACTCATGGCAAGTAAATAACTTCTGGACTTCTGGTATCAGCAGGCATATTTTAAGATTTTATTACTTTGATCAGGTCATGTGATACCAGATTAATTTTTGAGTTGAAGGTATTTCTAGAAAGAGGTCTTGCAGCTTAAAACAAAAAACTGCCTTCATAGGGGCACTGGAATGAATTTAGTTACATTTACTGGATTTTTTTTTTATTTTTTTTTTTTGTAGTAATAATTGAGAAACCAATTCTGTGAATGAAAGAGGCCATATGACACAGTTTTGAAGTTTACAGTCATAAGTCCAAGGAAGGAAGTGACACTGGGCATTCATCTCAGTAGCCAGGGATCTATCTGGTCTAATGTGACAGCTGGTGGCAAAAGGAAATGTAAGACACTTTACAATACAGGTCATCCTGAACCTTCACAGGTGATAGGACCAATTCTAATTTAGTTTGGTTTTTTATTTTAAGAAGGTAGATTCTCATCTGTCAGTAGTAATTGAGTATCAGGTCTGGGCAATTCTGTGGATTATAGAAGTTTATTCTTTAACAATAGCTGACTGGTTTTTGCTAGGATTGCATTTCCTTCAGTGAAAATGTATAGCTTGTACATATGCTTGCAATACCACAGAACGCAGTCATGCTATTTGTTCACCGAATATATTTAAGCAGATTAATGGACCATAACCATCAACTGGAGTATTTGAAATACAGGCATCACTTTCAAGCCTTCAGAATTTATATTATGACAAGTATTTGCTTAACCCCTACTCTAAAATCCAGGGACAAGCTTTAAAACAAGATTTTTACTAAGTATCACTGAAATAGCAAGGGGGTCATGCCAGACTGACTTTTTCAAGTATCAGTGAGAAATCTGTAGAATTAAATATGAATTATGTCTTCCCACTATCAGGGTGGGTTTTCTGATTTTTGTTACACTGTTAAAAACCGTGAAGATTGGAGTTGTAAGTTTAAGTTAGGATCTTAAGCCAAGACAGCGTAAAAGAAACGTATATGCTTTTATGATTAAAATAATAGCTTCTTGCCAAATACTCATACAAGTTATTTAATCTTGATTGTTTAAGATGGCTATTTTAATTTGGACACAAGAGTATTTAAAAATATGTGTGTGTGTATATATATAAAAAAGGTAATTATTAAATCCTTCCCCTTTAAAAAAATATAGGGGTCCTGAAATCATAAAAGTAAAATTCAGTGAACAAATCTTTTGAAAGAAAAACAAAACAACTGTAATTTTTTGTTGCCTTCATACGCTGAGTATCTCATCTGAAAATCTGTTCCTCGCAGTGTTTTTATCCTGTAAGATAAACTATGTGAATTTCCAGGGACTGAATTTTAAATTACTCCTGCTTGACTGTTGTAGCCTGGTGTGTATCTGAATGCCTGAGTATCTCCCAGATGAATGAATTGTTCTCCTCACCCAAATTCACTTGAGTTTATTGACTGGCTGCACAGTCTTGGTGCTGTTCCAGAAGAGCTATGGGAGGAAAAGTGCAAGAATGCAGAGGATGATGCAGAGGGTGATCTGAACTGTCAGAAATGTATTAAGATGCACAGAATATTTTTCAGACTTTATTAACTTTTTAGATAGATGTAGTGGGTTGGCCCTGGCTGGGTGATAGTTGCCCACCAAACCACACCCACTCAGTCACTGCTCTCTGCAGCTTGACTGGTGAGAAAAAAATACAGCAAAAGGTTCATGAATTGAGATTAGGGAGAGATCACTCACCCAGTACCATCACAGGCAAAACAGACTCACCTTGGGGATATTAACTCAATTTATAACCAGTCAAAATCAGAGCAGGATACTGAAAAGTAAAATCTAACAGCATTATCCTCCCCTCCATCCCTCCCTCTTTCCTAGGGGGTGCAGGGAGACAGAGAATGGGAGGAGGTTCAGTTCATCACAGGTTATTTCTGCCCCTGCTCAGGGAGAAGAGTCCATTCCAGCTGCAGCGTGGGGTCCCTCCCACAGGAGACAGTTCTCCATGAACTCCTCCAGCACGGGTCCCTTTTTGTGGGGTGTGGTCCTTCAGGCACAGCCTGTTCCGGGGGGGTCCCCATGGGATCCTAAGTCTACCAGGAAACTGCTCCAGTGTGGGTTCCTCTCTACAGCTCCACAGGTCCCTGCCTGCTCCAGCACAGGCTTCCCTTGGAGTCACAGGCTCTTTCAGGCATCTGCCTGCTCCGGAGTGGTGTCCTCCATGGGCTGCAGGTGGATCTCTGCATCCCTGTGGGCTCCCCTGGGCTGCAGGGGCACAGCTGCCTCACCAAGGGGTTTGCCATAGACTGCAGGGGAGTCTCGGCTCCAGCACTTGGGGCACCTCCTGCCCCAACTCTACTGCCTCGCCTGTTCCTCTCACTCTCTCCCTCATATTCTCACCATTCTCTGCAATTATATCTGTGCTATAACTTTCCTTCTTAAATATTTATCACAGAGATGTTAGCAACATCTCTGCCTGGCCCAGCCTTGGCCACTGGCAGGTCTGTAGTGAAGGTGGCTGTGTCCTGGAGCCAGCTGACAGTGGCTCTACTGGACATGGGGAAAATTTCTGGCAGCATCTCTCAGAAGCCAACCCTGTAAGTCTGCCCAGCTACCAAAACCTGATGATGCAAAACCAGTATCAGTACAGATCTTTTAATGTAAGATCTGAGGGAGCTTTTAGAAGACTTTTTTTCTTTTGTTTTGGGTTGGGGATTGTTATTTTTTTCTGTAGAGCTTGCATATATTTATTATTTTTCCCCTTTTTCACTGTAAAAGAGGGTTGTCCAGTAGCAGTTCTCCAAGCAGTGTTTACAGTTTAAACAAAAGAATAGCTTCAGTGGTAATACCTAAGTCTGTTTTAGTTTGCTTTGCATTTTTAGTAGAATATCTAAATACTACAGGATGTAGGTGGGGCTTTTTATTTCTAGGAACAATAATATAGAGCTTGTTTTCAGAATTGATACATGAAATTTTAGTTTTTTTATGCATAGATGAACCTGGTTATAGTGTCAGCCTGTACTAAAAAACCACCTTTCCTAAAAAGGTTGCAATTGCTATAAACAATGTATATCTGAATATTCTTAGAAGTAGTTCTCATCAAAACACTGCTCAGTCCCATCTTTTCAGAAGAGGCAAACGTGTAGCTGTGAAAATAATCAAAAATTATGGCAGCTGCTCCGAAGCAGCTTATGAAGTCCTAGTACTGAAATATGTAAACGCACTGGATCCTGGCAGTACTGCGAGTATACAAAGCCACCTGTACTTCGGTTTGGCTTCAGCATTTTGGTCATGTTGCTTTCTGTACTATGGGATGTGTTTCTCAGCTTTATTAGAACTGTTGCAAGTCACGTCACATTCTTGCATTTGTAGTCACTGTCCAGATGTTAGAGTGGTTTGAGTACCATGGACATGTTTGAATTATTTTTGAGCTCCAGGAGCTCAGCAGCTTTGCCTTCAGAGATGAAAGCTATGGGCATTGGCTGTGCAGTATTTGATGAGGAGTATCAGACACTTTGGTGGCCACAGGCCAGTGCAGAGCTCCTGCAGTTACCCCTGGCCACAGCAGCCTTGTCAGGCTGACCTTTCATCTGAGGGTGGCAGCTGGTCAGCTTTGACTTCGCAGCAGGACAGTCACTCCTTGTTTGAGTGTACGGGTTTTCAGAGTCTGGGATCAAACAAAGATCTTCTGAATCCTTTCGCAGCACTGGGACAGTCACAACCATGAGATGTTTGGAGTGTACAGTGTATTCTCATGGAATACCACCTCGGAGCAGCACTATTTTCTCTAAGTTACTGTCAACCTTAGAATGATGCAGCATATCCTCAGGTGGATGAAAACATGCTGGAGAGGCAGGGACTGAGGGGAATGATTTATGTTACCTTCCTACATGGTGCCAAATTGAAGACAGATGTAGGCACAAGGAAACAGTATGAACAGAACATTTCTGCACATGGCTTTCAGTCAACATTTTGGCAGCAGCTTGGTGTGAAGGATCACCCTCTAACATTTGAAATTTACAAGCCATACTAGGAACAGATGTAGCTTCATTTGTCACCGTCAGCAACTTCAACTACCTCAACTTTGTCATCTCGACAGTATTGCTGAAACTTGAGATTAATCAACCAAGTAAAAAAAAAAAGGAGTATGTAGGGTCAAGGGGAAAAAACCTCAAGGGATAAAACTAGTATATTCTGTCTTACTTTAGGAAACAGATTAGTACAGCCTTTTTTTCTCCCTAAATCTGCAACTGATTATTGGTTGCAGGTACAGTGAAAAATAGTTCTTGATAACTTCTAACAATGAGCAAAAATGTCTGGATTTCCCTTCAGAGCCTTTGCCATATCACCTGATAAGAAAAGCAGGTAATTATATTTTTATGTACCTAGACTGCTATAGTTTAATTTAAATATTTTCAGATTAGATTTAAGACCCATTTATCTCTTTGACAAGCTGGCTGCTCTAGTATTCCCAGGTCAGTTCCCAAGTTTTAAACGCACATGGTGGTAAGCTTCTACTGAAGAGCCAAAATAGAACATTTGAGTAACAAATACAGTTTGTCTAAGGAAATTAAATTTTTTCTCTCAAGGACAGCTGGATTGAGATGAACAAAATCCTGGTGGCAGATCCATATCAACCCCTGTAAGCCACTGAAGCTAAGATGTGACAAGGGAAAATGCTTTTGAGGACAGAAGCTTTAAGCATAACTGTAAGATAAACAACCAAACAATTTTATTTTCATGAAGATATTCATGCCATGCCAGGATTCTGACTACAAGAATCTCTTGGACCTGGTTCAGAAGATGCTGGATTATGTCCCAAACAAGCACTGCTCTTAACCATGCAGTGCTTTCCTTTCTTCTCACCACTGAAAGGCAGAAAGAGGACAGAGGCTCCTGCAGCTAAACAGGCTGCATCACAGGGACCAAAGAAACACCACTGACTTCTGATTTGGTTATGTTGTAAGTGCCTTACTTTTTAGTATGACTTCTTGGATACTTACAAATACTGACATAAAACTTACTTAATATACAGATGAACCTGCTTTTCAAACTCATGGGATGTTAGCTCTTTTAACATAGAAAAGAGCACCCTAACAGCAAGAAAGTATTATTTTAATTACATTTTATTCAACAGTCCTTGAATTGGGTAAACGACTCTGCATTGCTTTTTACCCTGTACTGTCACTGGTGCTTTCTTTTCAGGTAAGGAGCAGAGACAGCCTTGGCATTAAGTGTAAGGATGGCCTTTATTTGCTTAAAAAAAAAATTACAAAGTAAGGAAGATCACTGTAGTATTGAACAGATTGCATTGTGATGACCATTTTTTTCATTTAATTTTAGTAGGTGTACTCTGGTTACCAGTATTTCAGTTAATGCTCACTGTTAGCTTGCAACAGCATAGACTTCACTTTTTTTCCCCCCAGTCTTTCTGAATTGAACTGTCCTGAGAATTTCCATTAGGAATTAAAGTTTCAGGGAGCAGATAAGTTGTTTGGTTTAGTGTGGGAGCTGCCAGCATAAAAGAATCTCTAAACTAGAAGGGGGAGGGGTGGAGTTTTGGCTGCCTTAGGTTGCAGCAGCTGTGCATTTACAGAGCAGCACAAAGCAGCTGCTCCCCCTGCCCATAGCAGCGCCTGGCTCAAGAAAGCTGCTGGGCAGCTCTGTGTGGAATAGCACTGCTTGTACTTCCATGAGGCAAAGGGAAGAGGAAGGCACCCCCCCCAGAGCTGCAAGGGCACCTGACAGCTCCTCAGGAACACAGGCCACCAGCTGTGACAGCCAGGAGGCTCAGAGATGCCACTCTTCATGCCCCACCATGGTAACCAAATTACTGCAACCACAACAGCTTCTTTCCAGCAGTGGAGCTCCCACCTTCCTCAGGAGTTGGAACAGAGGATTGCTTTATGCTGGAAGTCTGGTAAAGGGATGACAAAGTACTTGGGGACAGGGACAACCACCCATGATGGGGGCTGTTTGGTGGTACAGACTGCAGTGCCACACAAGTGCTGGCCTCTTCACTTGGAAGGCTCTTTTATAGGTTAATTTGCAAGCAGACTGCCCTAAGGCTCAATCACCATATCACATCTACTCCAATACAGACAGAAATCCCAAAAGATGAAGTGGATTTTACTGTGAAGGCCTTAAATTATATTATTACAGTAGAAAATACAGGAGGTAGAAGGTAACTGAAAGGACAAATGCAGGTTAAGAGTCAAATCTAACAGCTCCTGTAAGCTACTTGGACATGGTTTTAAAAACTAAAATCCAGTATTTCATTAACTATAGAAAACAGTTAAAATAAATTGCCATGAGAGCCCTTATATCATGCTTGATACAGGGAGGTAGGATGTAAGAATCGGAAGGACACATGAGACATGACACTTATCTACAGCTCCTGTTTGCTTTACTGAGGCCAGAGTTTCACAGGTCAGTCACCCTCTTCAGCTTCAGACTCCGACTCTGCAACAGAGAGACCTCATCAGCAACCCGGCCATGGCTCAGCTCCCAGCCCTGAGCTCAGCTGGTGCCCTGCAACCTGCACAACAGCTGCTACTGGATCCACATGGATTGTCCTGGCAAGTTTTTCTAGCCAGGACCAGAAGAGGGGGCACTCTAGTCTCAGAGGGCAATTAACATCCCCCACTCCACAGCATTATTGCATTAGGGTTCCCAAAATGAACAAGCTCCACATACAAGCTAAGCTGCTGGTTACCTTCTTCAGCATTCTTGAGCCATTCAACAAACTTCTTCATCTGCTCCAGAAAAACACTCTTTCCTTTTGCGAGATGAGCATCTTTATACCACTTAAGGATGGGTTCTTCACTCAGAACTTCAGCTGTAAAAAGGGGCAAGAGCAGTATTAATACAGCAATCTGCTGCAAATACAACCAGCAGCCTTTCCTTCCTCCCCTAGAAGCACCATGTACTCCTTCTTTGGGTACAGCTGGACAGACCTGCACTAGGACTGCCTTCAGTTTTATTTGGAGAACCAGGCATTTTGGATGGTTCCTCATGCTGGGAGTTTCCTCAGCACTGTATCCATGAGCTGCACTTTCACTCCCACTAACAGTCTGGAGTGTTTCAAAGTTATTTGAGATGGTACACTCTAAGCAAAGGTTCAGTTAACAGCTAAGAACTGATGCAAATTCTGTTAAAGTCCAAAGTAAACACTTCATGTGGTGTACGTGTTTTTAAAATTTTCCAAGTTTCCATAGGTGCACAGTGTGTTTTTCAGTACCACCTTTTATCAGACATTTAAAAGGAGCCTAGAGCAGCCCAGAACACATTGGTGGTCTCAATCTTCAGCTGCTCACAGTCAATGTTAAGAGAACTAAGAAGAATACACTATCATGGAACTTAACAAAATGCCTTAAAAATCTAAATTTAGCTTTGTTATGCAACTCTGTCTACCGCAGACAGGCAGCATCTTTGTCTTGCACTTCCCCATGTGCAAAGGGCCAGCCACATGCACCTTTGCATTTTTACAAACAGGAGGTAGAAAATTCTTCATCTTATGAAGTGCAATGTTGTAGCACTGATCTCCCCCAAAGAATTTATCAGAACCAAAACATTCTGTTTCAGAAGCTTTAAAAAACCCAACCAACCAAAACCAACCCCTCCAAAAATCCACACACCCCTGAAACTACAACTCCACAGAAGTTACCTTTGTAGAAGAGCACCACTATTTTCTGGAAGGCCTTCATGAAGTGAATGTTGTCATAACAATACTCCTGAATCTTCAACAGAAGAGTCAGCTCTGACTGGCCTTGGGTGGTGAAGGCAGCAAGTAGAGGGCTGTATTGCTGTAACAAAAACAATAGATTAGCACACACAGAGCACTTCACATTTACCACCTGACTAAAGCTGGTTTTGCAGTTTCCATGAGCCACCGCTTCGAAATTTGCAACCACGGCCCCACACCAGAGCAGCTCTGCAGCAGTCACTGCCTCTGCCTCAGGCCCTTGGCCTGTAATGCTCCACGTAAGGGGGAGAATTCCCCATCTCCTTCTGTTTCTGCCACTGGTGGGGTTGTAGCCTTAACATTTAAAAGGGCGCTGCAGACAGAAGGAAAACCAAGCTCTGCTTATGGGGTGCAGAAGTCCATACTGAAATTACAATACCTTCAAATGCTTAATGGCTTGCTCTGCTACCAGCTCCTCCTTTTTGTTCCACTCCACTGTGCTCATTACACTTGACCAGATTATCGCTACCACAGTCTGTTCTGAGATGTTGTTTTTCTTCATCTCCTCCTTCACATACAAGATGATCTGCCAGGAGAGCAAGAGTCAGCACAAAGGCCACATATGGCACTGAGCTAAATTAAAACTTCTCTTCTAAAGGTAACCCAGAAGGTTTCAGAATGACAGCCAACCTCCTTGATCATACAGCATGATTGAGGACATTAAGACCAAAAAGCTAATATGAACCCCCCCATCCTCATTTTAGTTCCCAGTGAGAGCTAAGTTCAGTATGAGAGACAGGCACAGAAAACACTTCCACCTTGTCTACAAACACCTACATCCTTGAATGGATCTCCCCGTGACATCTGCTCTTGCAGTTCTTTCTGCAGCTCCTTCCGAGCTCCTATGGATTGCTGGTTCCGAACATACTCAGAAAGTTCCTTTAGTCCTGCTTCAGTGAAGTACTTGGAAAAGTGTTCAACACTTTGTTTGTTGGCTGGGAAGAGTTCCTGAAAACAAAGTTTACAACTCTTTTGTAAAAGAAATGTGTGTTGAGTATTTTGCTGGCAAATGCTGTTCACTAAACTGGCTTATGGAGCAGCAGAGTAGTTCCAGTAGTACTCACCATGAGCCTGTTGTCCATGTTTACTTTGCGAAGACTGACAGCCACTGCATTGATATCTTTCTCATTTATCCATGATTTGAACAGCTTGACTGCAAAAGCTGCAGAAACACCTGTGCAGTTGGAATAGTTCTATTAGTGAAATTCAAAGCACAGGGAACCATAAGGCCTGAGTACAGGATACCTCATTTGTCAGACTGTGCTCAGAGCAGCAGCTGTGCTTCCAAGCAACCCCAGCACAGTCTGCAGTACCTCTCCCTGCCCAAGGACTCTGCAGCCTCCAGCATGATGGACTTTTCCTACCACTCAGCATCACTAATTCTTCCCTGTACTAAACTCAACTCTTCTTGCTGCAATTTAGGAAGTAACCTAAAGACATGACACAACTTTTGCATCCCGAGAGGTCCCTCTCCAAAATACAGTACTGCCTTGCTGGGCTATGCCGGTGACAGCAGCCCCAGTGTTATGCAGGGAAGTCCTAAACATAAACTTTCTCAAGAAACTAAATTTTCTGAAGTCTTAAGATCTTCCAGGTTGTGGGGCATCATATTTACCTTTGCTAATCCTGCAGTCAATCTATCACCAGAGGCAGCTCGTGAGCTGCAAGGGTATATTGTCATCAGTTTCCACCTACTTGTCATGGTTCTGTCTCCCCTTCCTAAGGGAGGTGGGCCACACTTACCTTCTTTCACCAAGTTCTCATTGTAGAGACTGTTAAGAATTGATGCATTGAGTGTCCCATTGGCAAGCAGAATACCCGTCAGCATGGCCAGTTTGTTCCGCTCAGATTCTGAGAACCCTTTCAGGAACAGCAGCAACTGCAGGACAAGTAAGAACAGCTGCATAAAACTCCCACCTCTCACTAAACTTTGGCCACTGCCTTTGCATTAAACACTTTTGTTTCATCAAGCTAGCAGAAGCACTAGTCACTGGTAGTGATGCAAGCCACCCATTCTTCTATGAACAACTTTCTAGGGTTGTATTTCAATAATCCATTTTATGATGTAACCCTTCTACAGAGTGATTAACCAGCAAAGTGTGAAGGTTTATTTGTCTTCTGATAAAGAAAAAACACTCCATACCTTTTTGACTTCATCTTCAAAGCCTTTCTCCAGGTACTTGTAACGCCTGATTAGCTTGTTAAAAACCTAAAAAGACAGACTACATTATCTTTTGCTGTGCTAAGTTCAGTAAAGTAGGTCTAAACTCTTTAGAGCACTTACAGCTTGGAACACTGCTACTCTACCACTTCCAGTAAGGTTAAAGGTATCCATTACTTTTACCTTAATTTACAATTAACACAAACATTTAATTTTTGACCATTAAACTGCTTTAAGTTAAAACTGTCCTCATTTCAGAACTAACCTGAGCAAATGCTTGCATGGTTTCTAGGTCTTCCTGTGCTGCAAACACACAGACGTTTGTGCGTGTCATGTCGTCTGCCAGGGTTCCACCTGGGGCTGCAGGAGGATTTCAGCATTAGTAGTGTTACTCCCCGCGAGAGCACTGAGCAGAACTCCAACACCCAGAACATGCAACACAATGTTCTTTCATGATGAACTCAATGACCCGATCACCAGACACCCCTACATTTCCCTCTGTTCCACTGTTGCACCAGAACTTTAAAATCAGCTTAGACTTGAACATTTAACTATTCTGGCCCCCTACTGCTAAGGGGACTGACAACACATCCTGTTTCCACATGAGTAAGTTAACAAGGCCATATGAGCTCGTCTTCCCTTAAAGGAAGCCACTGAGACTGCTTAATTGCAGCATGTCTTTTTAGTGTCTGCTGCAGCAGTGCTGCTTCGTGCCTTTTACATGACAGAGTGTCACAACAGTAGACTGAAACATGTAGAGACACACAGTTCAACATTCAGTGCTGCAGAGATGAGCTGCTTCAGTGCCAGAACACCTCAACATCGATTTCTATGCCATCCTACATACAATGGAGATCCTTTGTTATGGATTAGTCAGAAACATGACTTTAAAACCAGAGATGAATATTTCTGGTAATAATATTAAAAGCTGGTAAGGCAACAGGATGTCAGTTTTTATTCTGGCTTCCTCTGACTGAAGATCAAAGCTGGTCTTCTTAGCTACCTGTTACAGAGAGGGAGTTGAGTAAAGAACCCTGTATCACCATTAACACAGCAATGCCTTCTTCCCTTTCCCATCAGCCTCAGTCCTGGAAGGAACACTTCTTAACAAAGGACACACTGGTTAAGACCCTTGAATGTAAGCCCACATATTGTAACAATTACAGTATGTGCTTACCTGGTTGGTGAGCGTCTGTTCCTCTTTCCTCTGTACACAGAGTATGTACCTGAGTTTGTAAGACTCTTCATCATACATTTCACTTCCTCAGTCCCTGTGCCTTCTGCTGACTCGACCACCCGCTCATTTCTCACTCCCTGATGTCTGCTAGAGCCCATGACCTCACAATTGTCAACAACAAATCACTAGTAACAGCATGTCCGAGACTAAGCACTTCAGATTCTTCGGTAAACAAGTTTCCTTTCCAGAATAGCACAAATCATAGGATCATGTCAGAATCTTTCAGGGCAACTACTGGTCTTGTTACCGCAGACTGCACACCTGAAACAAGCATTCATCTATCACTCACCATTAGAAGTGATCTCGACCAGAGTCAAGACCTACTCCTGTTAAAAAAAAACCAATAAAAATACCCAACCAACAAAAACTAGCCAAACAAACAAAACCAACAACCACCACCACCACATCCAAAAATCCGAAGTACTTTCTTCTAAGCAGAGTTTGTAAAATCTACACTTCAAGGAATTCGAACAGACTCAGGTAAAACTGAGGCAGGTTATACAGAGTATTTCTACAGTAACTGCTCAGGCATCAAGATGGTCAGGTGGTTTACCACAGATTAACTTAAACTCTGGTGCTTAACAGGGTGTTTGTGTAGTGTCTACACAATCAATGGGCTCTTTAGCAGAGATTTTACACTGAAAGAAAATGGAGCTTTTGCAGAGTGAAGTAAACGAAGCTGACAGCAGCCACATCAAAGGGACTTACCCAACATTCCACCAGCCACCAGGATGTCAAAAAGTGTTTCTGCATAGCGGCGATAATCAAGTTTTGCACCAGAAGCATCAAGAAACTTTGCTACTGCCTCCAAGTCAGTGCCAGTTTCAGTTAAACCTTGAATAATACAGTCCTGGAACTGAGTAGGGTCAAACCTCTCTTTTTCATCTGTAAAACAAAAGTGTTGAAGTAAGATTTCCATGAAGAGTTCTTTGTGATGACCATTACTTGGGTCTAATAAAGCTTACCTGACTTCTCAGTTTGATCCTTATACCCCTACTCTCATGTTAGATCACTCTTTCCCTCCAAAAGCAGACTTGGCTTATGCTGGAAGGCAATTTTTAATGCGTGTCCCTATAATTTTGTACATTTCACTCCATTACTCATGTTTTATCTCAGTTTTTTGGGCCTCTCTCTGTTCTTGATAAAATCTTCTGACTGACAAACTGCATACCATTATTGCATCTGAGTCACCTGGCAATTCACTTTTTGGCTATGAAGAACATCCCCTCCTCTTAACCTGCAGCTAATTGAGTTTGAGGCAATGACTTCTCCTGAAGTGCTTGGGGGAAATGCAGAACTAGGAGCTAATTTAATGGCCTGTAACCGCAGATCTATTTAGCATCCTTTGCTGTTGTTAAGCAGAACACCCCCGATGTATCTTCATACCTGATACATCAGCTGATCATTGCCTTGTTTTTACTACAGGCAGAGCATAGACAAGATGCAACAAATCCACCCATGTAACTAACATAATGTCTTAAAGAGGTCTTTCAATTTGCCTCATCTCAATTTGTCCTTAGACTATGGAAATCATGAGATGGAAAGCTTCCAAAGAAAACTCAATTGCAGATCTTATTTTGAGTGCTGTCTACAACAGCTTAGCCAATTCTGTTAGCAGCCTAGTAGGGCATACAGGTGTCCAGTGTCAATGCAAGTATTAACACATTGGTAACAGCTGCCTGCAAGTTTGGAAAGACTGGATCAGTTATTTTCCAGGGCAGATTCATGGAACTCACTGTTTCAGAAGAGTTGTTTCACAGCCATACTATGGTTAAATGCTTAAAAAGAGTAAACCCATGACTGCTGCCATTTCATCTGCTAGACACACCACAGCAAACTCTATCATTCCACAGCACAAAATCTCTATCATACAAGAGATTTTCATGGTGCTCTGACTTTCAAACAGGTTCTGTAAATCCAGGTGTGCTTCTGCATGTACAACATTCCTGAAGCTGTGTGTTAGAGCTGAAACCCTGCTGGTACACACATAAAACTGTACTGAACAGAAACCCTAAGAGCATCCCCACTTCCTCTTCATGCTGGAAAAAAGCTTGACCAAAATACTAAAGTCACTCATCACCCCTGTTCAGTCACTAACTCTTCTTATGGAAGTTACTGCACGCAGAGAAACAGGCCTTTGCTTATTCTATACTTTGGGGCTTTTTGGAATGGTGACTGGGGGATGGGTGGATTTGTGGGATTTTGCCTGTGTTTTTTTCCTGTCAATTCTTAAAAATTTAAAAGAGGACAATGTAACTTTTATCCAGTGGCTAAGACTGAAAGTCTTATTATTTTAAATGCTCCTTAGATGTACATATTAACCTGCAACAAGCCTTTGCTGGAGCTCCTCTGTAATTCAGGGGTACTACATCCTTCTGCCTGCAGGCTAATCACTCTCCAGACAGTTCTAGAATGCCCATCTTTTAGGCAAACGTTATCACAGTAAATTCAACGACAATTTTAACTGCCAAATATTTTTTATTAGTGCAGAGAAAACTGCAGTCAGCCTCAAGACTCTGCATTTAGCACGGTCTCATGTAAAAACCTTATGGTGAGTGCACGAGGCACTGGTTTGTTTACTGACAGAAACTGATGCGTTACCATATACACAGGGCTGGCAGCCGGTCCTGGCAGCGGGCACGATGCGCTAACTCACCTCTTTTTCTGGTTTTAAAACGCTGGCCTGATAGTGTCGGCTTCTGCGGCTTTTGATTATTCATAAAAGACACCCTGCAAGGAAGCAGAGACACCCGTGAGGCCGCTGCGGGCAGGGGCCGCCCCTCCCTCCAGGTCCCGCGGCGCTGGGCGGTGCGGGCGGTGCGGGCGGCGCCGGCCCCCGCCCGGCTCCCGGCACGCACCGGGCTCCCCGGGCGGAGGCGGCCGCAGGGCGGAGCCGCGGCCCGCGCGATGCCAGTGCCCGTGCCCGGGGCCATGCCCGCGCCTCTCGGCCCCGCCGCACGGCCCGAGCCGGCGCTGCCGCCGCTGCCGCCCCGCTCCTCGGTACCCGTGCGGGGAGGAAGAAGGGGTACACCCGCTCCCTCCCTCGGCCTCCACTGCAGCGCACAGCGGCGCGGCCCTTACGGCCCAGGCTGTCGCAGCCGGCCGCCCGCGCCCGTCTCCTCACCGACTTTAAGGCAGAGAGAAAATGCCCGAGCGGCCCGAAGCGAAGACGGGCAGGAACGGCAGGGAGAAGCGGCGGCAGCGAAGCTCTGCGAGCGGAACCGACGCCAGAGGAAGAGGGGAGGACTGCGCTCCGCCCCGCCCCGCCCGAGAGGATGGAGGGAAGGGGCGGGGAACGGGGCGGGCTTTCTCGGGCCCTCGAGTGCTGCCGGCCTGCTGGCGCCGGGGTCTGACCCGCGGGCGGAGCTGCCGCGCCGAGCCCTCCCGCGGGGTTACCGCGCCCGGACCCAGCGCCCGGTGCTCCCCGCGCTCCCGGCCCGCTCTGCGGCCCACGGCGCGCAGCTGATAAGTGCCGAGGGCAGCACCGGCACCTGCGGTGCATCGAACTTCAGTACCGTACCTGCTGTGCTACTTCACCCTAGATTTGCTGTTGCAGTTGTAATAATTTATTCTTTCAGATCCTGGTGGTAACAGCACCGTACAAGCACTTGACATGCTGTAGTCTGTGTGCAGACAGGACTATCAGTTACAACTTGTGCCCACCTGACACACAGTTATAAGCTCCTGAGGTAACTCCAGAACTGTTTCAGTGTGGTAAGAAACCATTAATGACAGGCCTTTTACTTGGCAGTATAAGAGAACTGGTGCTTGTATCTTGTTCTACCAAGATGGTGTCATATACATATATGTGTGTGTAAGTACGCCAGTTCTTTCTTGCAGGAATTCTTGTAGTCAGTAAGTGGCTGAAGGAGTCATTTGGTTGTCTGATCCTTAGGAAGGCAGTATTAATCTATATCAATGGCCCATGGCTTACAGGTGCCAGGTTTGCATTTAGGAAACTGAATATAGAAAATCGTTTTGCTAAGGGGAAAAAACCCTTACTGTAATCCACAAATGCTTGTTCCTTATCAGCTATGCAAATGTCACTGCACACAGATACCTTAGTTTTCTCAAGTTATAAAAGGCTGGGAAATCAACCAACTTACATTGGCATTCTTGTAATTGAACAGGTAATTAAGCTCATATCTCCATTGCACAGGTGAGTTCTCAGCCTGAAAGGCTCAGATTACAGGAACTGGCATTTGAGGTTCCACTAAGCAATACAGTTTAATGAGACTGTATTGAATCGTGGGGGCCATGATATCTGCAAAGAAAGCCTACAGTTCTTAGTGCATTCCTGGAGATTGTACATCATCTCCTGGTGACTGGATAACAAATTCTCTTTATTTAAATTCTAAGTTGTTACCAAGTTTTTGCACAACACTTAGCCCATGAAGGTTCTTGATCTTGTTTGTGAATTCTGTGAATATAAGAAGTTCTATCACTGACAAACACTTGGACTGCTGGAAATCCTGCACAGAAGTGGATGGATGCAGAATTCCCAACCTCCAGGCAGGTTGAGGAAGGGGTCTCTACCTGGCTGCTATTGGAAAAGAGGGAACTGCAGGTCTACCTGACATAATTTGTGTCCCTTTTCATAGAGAAATTTTCAGTCTAGAGCACAACACATTTGTTCAAACCCAGGCCCATGGGGTTTTTTAAATTGAAAGCTGTAATTAATGGACCTTGACATAGTTTCATCAGATGTTTCCTATTTTCCAGTCTCCCAAAGTTTTTTTAGTTGGCTTTCTGACCAGCTCTGCATTGATGGGAGGATGGCTGGTAAAATCTTGCTCCATATTTCATAGTTGCTCCCGTGCTTTACTACTTGAATTTTTTTTTTCTTTTTTTTCATGTTTAACTTAAAAATAAACAGAAATTTGGGCCCAATGACAAGGTATTAAGCAACTCCAGATGTATCTCCTTTTACAATGCCAAAGGATGAGTGCAATGGAAAACCCGCGAAGTGGCTATTGCCAGGAAACAATGTCATCATTGCCACCTTACCCTGCTTTCTGCAGAAACATTTCTGTAATCATTGTTGTCTGGGACTGGTATGGGGAGGGAAGTTGGCTTCTGCCTCATTCTACAGAAATAAGTACTCTCCAGCAGGTTGCTGCTCTGTCCTGCCAACCCTTGGAGTGAGGGAAGCACAAGACATGGGAAGAGCAGATTGAAGGCATTACTCTGGAGAGACATAGAGAACTCAAGGGTGAGGGTGTGCATTTTCTTGCCATCCTCATTTTGAAGAAAGCAGAGGCAAAGCACACCAGTGGTTATCCAAATAACTTCAGTGATTGTGGAAGAAATTTGAATAAAAGGGCATAGTCCACGAGTTGTAGGTTACATGTTCCATCTGTGTGAGAAAGCAGATAGGGAATGTGAAAACCAGCCAGGGTTGCTACTGTATTGCACTTCCAGAGAGGCTAATAGTCAGGTAATGGATACCCAGAAGAATATGAAATACATACACTACATATGTCAATCACAATCCCATTCCTTGTCTTATGGTTAATACAAGATTTAACCAAAAATGTATTTTCCCTCCTTTCTTTTCCCAAACCAGTTCTAAACCTATTCTAATCATAACCAGAGTTGAACTGTATCTTTGTGAGTAGTATCTTCAGCAAAATTAAAAATATAAGCCATCTCTCTCAGAAGCAGTCATCAGCCAAACTCTACCACTCATGCAAGAGTCCACAGAAAAGCCAACTCCTCCAGTCTTCTTTATCCAAACCATGTTGAACCATAAACCCTGTCCCAGAGGGTTTTAGGGTACTTAATTCATACAGCTGCCACCACCACTTACCAAGCTGATTTCAGTGCTGGCACTGTTTACCTATTTATTTTTAATGTGAGGATTTAGAAGTCAAAAGTAATAGTTTACTACAAGTTGGATCATGCATTACCTTGCAGAGCTGGCTTATATCTGAGAAGTGGCTCATACTCAATTCTGAGTTAACATATTTATCATCTGCAGATAAGATAGGGCAGTTAGGATGTCAGCAGTATTCCAAAGTAAAAAAAAAGGGATGGATGGTTCTGCTTTTTTTTGGGTATTGCAGGGGCTCTAGGATGATAGCTTTTGTTTTGACTCATGGCATTCATCAGGGTACTCTTACAACTGGGGAAGGTTGGTGCTGGGTTAGGATTTCAGAAGAAGAGAACTTTGGTTTCCTGCTGTGTCTTGATAGACAATGAAATTATGCTGATTTGCCTCAGAAGAAACTATTACCCAGTAACTGGGCAAAATACCTTCTCAAGTCGCTCACTTTTCATTTTCCAAAGACAGGGTGCTGTCCATCAGTGATTAACACATCTATATTTCTTTTCAGGGCAAAGTGGAGTGGACACCCACTACTAAAAGGAACATTAGAAAAATCCCTTTTTATTACAGCAGATTGCAAATGACATTATGTGTACATGGCCAAACTCCTAGTGGTGCCAGGAAGTCAGCCCATTCTATGTTTTAGTTTCTTATTAACCTACGATGCCTGAGGTTATGCTGATTCAGCAAGTTATTCTTGGTTTGTGGGGTTTTGGGTTTTTTCCAGGTTGTGGTGGTTTTTTTTTTTTTTTTTTTTTTTTTTTTTTTTTTTTTTTTTTTTTTTTTTTTGCAACAGTAACAAAGCAGAGGAACTGAGAATTTCAGTAGCTTTCTCTTTAGCTTCTCAACAGGGAGATGCAAGTTCCCTGAAGAATGGACAGGACAAGGAAAGGCAAGGAAGTCAAAGTACAGGAGAGCTATGGCACCAAGGGCTGATGTGAGTATACCTTTGTATTAGGATAAAAACTATTTTCACCAAATATCTGGAGTGAAATTCATGCCACCATGCCTCAGAGAGGCCTGAAATGTTGGGATTTATACAGATCAGACCAGATGGAAATTACCTCCATGTGTTTGTTCTGGCTTTCAGACAGGAAGTGAATACCATCACCAAGAGGCCAGAGAATTTTCAAGCTTCTATCTGAGATTTACTTCCAAAGAGATCAAAAAAAATGATGTCATCAGGATAACTCCCAAGGAGTTCCTTTTTCATTTAATCTTGTCATCTTTAATTAATTTTAGTTAAATCACTCCTTTGATTTAGTTAAATCAACTTGTTGGCTGCCACAGCTGCAATTACAACAGAGTGATGGTGTAGTACCTTCCCCCCAAAGGCTCCACCAACACATTTCACATGGCACACATAAATTTTTCTGAACTGGAGGTTTAAAGCTCCAGTTCCTGCAAAGTGAACATCCAGAATTTTACCTATCAAAATACATATTAAAAAATGCCCATTTTCTACAACTAACTATATATTAGAAGCTCTCAAGCTTAAAACTTCAGGGCAGAAAAATAGAGTTTCTATAGGAACAAACAAAAAAAATTCAAGTAACTGAAAATGCCAATGAAAGCACAATCTAGTCTTTAAAAGGATAGTGGAAATGTAAAAACATATCTGTAAACTATTTTGATTATCTGATTGTAGATATGATAATCCCTATATAGAACTGCATGTTGCATCTGCAGCTGGAGATAAAGTGTGCACTAAAACAGAAAGGCAAATGGAACCAAGGGATTGTTTACAGCACACAGTCAGTGTCACTAAAATACTGACATTGCATTTTGAAAAAACCTCCTCTGGCAGTGCTTCCGAAGATGTAAACAGAGGTTTAACTTGTCAGGCTGACAAAAAGAAAAGGTTAAAAAATGCAAGCCAGCAATGAACTGCAAGAGCTAATACTAAACATGTTGAAATTAACATATATTATTTGAAACTGTTGTTTGCTACAGGCCTACAATCCAACTCTAATGGTAACTGGGACCTGTTAGCTTTTTTTCCCAAAACACCTTCATACTATTCACATGTTATTATTATTTCCATATTAATTTATAATTTTTACACGATTCATGATTTATCATTATTCTACACATGATGATTCCATCATCATCAATGTCACTACTCATACAAGCAATGTAACTTGTCTGAAGTACACTTTCTCAAGAAGACACTCATTACTGCAATAAAAGTGATTATCCTAGATTGTACTGATTGTCACTAATTTTAGGAGGATTTGACCAATACAGCTAAGACAGAATTAGTCTTAACAAGAAGATTACAGTCATATTATCTATGCAAGATACCCTTTGTTCATCCCATAGTAACACTGCTCATTTGTGTCTGTACTGCCTTGTATAATACCAACAGCACAGGACCTGCTGTTCCATTCTGCTTCAGCAGCAGCAGCAGTCAGGCCACTTAGTTTCATAAAAGGATTCAGATAAATTAATCTGAATTTGGAACACCAGGAATTAGGGGGTTATTTTCTCCAGGAATTAGGGGGTTTCAAGAGAAGCAGAGAAGGCTGAAAGCAACTCCTGGTCATGTAGTTCAGCTTTAAGGTTATTTAGAAAGGTAAGAAACAAGTAAGACAGAATCACAGAGTACTGTGAGTTGGAAGGGATCCACAAGGATCAAGTCCAACTCTTAAGTTAATAGCCCATATGTGCATTGAACCCACCAGTAACACTTTGTTTTACCTGTACATTTGGTGCATTCTGAGTTGACACGTACACAGCCATTTCTTTATCTTCCATTCTTGGAGTAACAACCATCCTATTTGTTTCCCTGTAAAAATGTTCCTGCCCTCCCATGTGCAATTCACCTGTTATGTATATAATTATAGGAAAAATAAACTGGGTTTCAAATGAACTGTAAGGGAATTTATATTTGACTATGTATGTGTATACAAAGCAGAGAAAGTTTTGTCACAGAAGAAAAATACTTTTTTTTTTTTTTTTTTTTGAATCTCAGGCTTACACCTCCTTTATTTATAGACCTGTGTTTATTAGGAGAAAATTATTCAATCAGTATCAATTTAACATCTCATGCTTTTTCTTTCTTTAGAAGGTTACAGCTCTTCCGCTATAGCAGGATTATGTCTTCTTCTGAATCACTCTATGAGGGAAAATACAACTTTCCTATTCGTCTTCCTTTTTTAACCTCTTTCCATCAGTAACACTTTTTCTACCCATTTTCATTAAAGAGAGGGACATCTGTCAGCACAGCATAAAAGTTAATTCTTCAAATTCTCTGCTTTACCCTCAACTTTATGCCATCCTTGAGTGTGACAATATTGACCTGGTGGTTATTCCTGAAACACGTGTTCATGCAGGAGTAATAGGAATGAGAAGCGAAGCCACTAAAGGGTGATACGACATTCAATTTGGAACAGTTCAAAACGGTAAAAAGCAGAGCAGAAAAATACCATCAGAGGTCAGAACCTATATGGAGAAGATTGACAGAACTGAGGTGGATGAGCCCAAAAAAGTGAGGCAAGCCACACCTTTGCAGACTTCAGTATCACCACTGCTTCAAACAATCATATTTCATTCTGTTTACTTCAGAGAAAACACATCTGGAGTCAGGAATACAGTCAGGAATTATTTTAACTCTTTTTTGCCCATCTTGCTAAAGAGACAGGTAAATTACTATTCTGGCCAATGTTGACTGAAAAATGCTTTCATCAATATTTTTGCTATTTAAAATCTCATCATCAATCCCGTCTTATTATTTCAAAGTCAGCCTGTAATTGAAAGCATTTCAGACCTACTTAATTAAAATACATCTTTGGTGCTCTTTGTTGTTGAACTGCTGATAGCTCACATTAACTTGAAACATGCTTTTATCAGGGACCATGAAAATCTTCCCACATTTATGTTTTGGTTGGTTTTCTGCTGAGTAAAGAATATGCTGATATGCTGTAAACAATGTATTTTTAATCTCTTACAGGACAAAAAAACAAATTCTTGGCTGATGCTGAAAGTTTTTAGTAGCAAACTGCTAAGAAGCAGCACAAATTTGATTTTAAAAGTTTTTAAATTATGCAACAAAACAAAAGGGTAAGGATTCATAATAAAATTTGAAAATTTTTTAATTGAAGTCTTCCAATGAACAAACTTTTTTGCATGCCAGTCACCTCTCCTTTTCATACTGTAGCTTTGCAAATAGATCTTTCAGGCTTGAACAATCACAGAGATGCTGCAGTAGGTTATTTCATTTATTTATCCTGAGGCCCACTGGACAGTTAACTAAATTCTGCTGAGCTCTTGCATGTCTGAAGCCCTGTTTGAGCTGTGTCAGGACAGCCTGATCTGCACAACACCTTGAGGGCAAGGAGTGCACCTTAACCCTGAAATACCAGGAAATCTATAAAAATATAAAAGATTGCCCATAGTGTCAAATGCTTCAGCAGCTTGATGTTAGAATTAGTAGAGTCTTAAGAATGAAAAGTTATATACAAAATACTCATTATAGAAGTTCCAGATAAAATCTGAAAAGAAAGCTGACAAGCAGAGTTCTTCTATATTCTACTTTTCTACCCAGACCTGGTGGAGGGAGAAACATTTCCTCCATCACCAGTCTACAACTTTCATTCAGCATCTGATCATTCCATTGCCTGGTAAATATAAACCCCAGACTAAAGTCAACACATCTTTATAAGTAACAGAGGCTAAAGAGACTGTAAAGTATCTGAGAAGTGAATCAGTATAAATAATATCAAGAAGTTATCTGTTGTTAGAGAGGACAGGTCAAATACAGATTGTAAGAGGCTGACTATGGGATCTCTACTGGCACAGTCATGCAAACCCCATGCTTCACCCTATGACTCCTACATTTTGGTAAAATACATTAAAATATCCAGTGCCTTCCTATAAGGAAGTCTTACAGGACTTTTTTGCACTGAGTGTAGTTGAGCCAATGCCTCCAGATAAAATACTCAGATCTACAATGGTGTCTGTAACTGGATGGAAGATGACTAGCATTCCACAGTTCACCATGGAGAGAGCATTTTCCTGTCTGAAGACTAAAATAAAGTCATCCTAATGGAAAAAAAAAAATGCCATCAAGGTCAGAAATCGATCAAAAGATATTATTTCTTGTGCTTTAGGTGTTACACCAAAGTTTCAATTAAAGTTTTATTTTTCTTTAAGTACTAAGTACTTAAGAAAAGTTCTTACTAAATAAGAAGTACTAAGCTAATCCTAGACAGTTATACTAAGCAGGGACATTATTTGAGGTTATCTATATGTAAGAAAACATGCCAAAATTTTAACTTTATCAGCAGTTTGATGATTTCAGAGTGCTGGAAAAGCACTCTGGTCCTGGCCTATATATATGGCCAGTATGTTCTTTTAGTTTTATTTCAACTTAGAAAATAGTGGTTTCTTCTCTAGGACATGGAGGTCTCACTGTGATAAGGACCCTGACTTTGTGAAGATTTTGCACTCAGAAACTTAACATTTTGATGCTACAGTAATGGCATTTACAGAGAGAGGCACTAGAAGCAGCTGGGCTTTCTATTGTCAGAAATATTTTGTTCTGGGGGCAAACCCACATATTTTAAAAGAAAATGTAGCAGCACTATTTTTCTCAATCAGGCACAGATGAGTTTGTTGAAGAAAGTCTATAAAATGCTCTTTTTATAGCCCCAGAAAGAAATTTCCCATGGTGAAACTGCTTAAACTCACATGTTATTCATATGACCTTCCTGCTCCTTCAAGTGACCTTTTGATTGCCAGCAGTACTAATTGTATTTTGCTCGTTTTGTTGTCCTCACTTCCACTCCTCTTGGGTGCAACCATCTCTTCTTGAAAGGCAAGACTCTGAAATACCCTCTATGATAGCTTTAGCTCTGTGGCACAACTTGTCATTGGACAAAGCAGGTTGGGGTTTCTTTTTCCTTTTAATTTGTGGAAGGAACATGTTTCTCCTGAATTTTCACTTCCAAGCTGTTTATTTCTCAAATCACTACTATAGCTCAAAACTTCTGGGCACTCAAAACTTTACTGCTGCCAACACCGGTTTTGCAGGCTTTCAGCTGATGGGAATCCTTTTGTTTTTCATGGCAAACCTGCCACAGCCAGCCAACTCCTCATGGGCAGAGGCACTGGTGCAGCATGAGGCCACGTGTGTTTAGTGAGCTGCACTGCAGCGGGCGGCTGCTCTGGGGACTGACCCTCGGGTGCCAAGGGTGCCAGAGACTCCTGGCTCACTCCTTCACTGACGTCAATCACAACACACTGGTTCGTGGCTCCCCGTCCTTCTCCTCATATCCACTAGGGGATACCGAAGAGCACAGGAACAAGGACACGTTTCCTCTGCCCCTCATCCCCCAGTGCCACATGCTGCTGCCTTTGGTGACAGTGGTTAGGACCTTATTTTTTGAGTAGTTGCAACTCAGGATTATTCATTGTAAATCGCTAATTAGTTAGTGAGAAGAGGTCAGGAATGAGCTTATTGCTGAAGACTGTGTGACAATATGGCACTTTTCCGTATAGTCCAAATATTCAGGCAGCCTAAATTTTTTTGTCTGAAAGGGGCTCAAGCACACATTTAAAAGTAGGGAAAAAACAGTAAGAGGCACAAAGAAGTAGAAGACGATGTCTAGCTGGAAGAAGTGGGAGAGGTGATGGAGGGATGCCAGAATTTTCTTAGCTACTTCCAAGCAGGAGTAGCCTGCATGTTTCAGTGCCTACTGAAAATGATGGAAGTATTCTAATAACTACATGGGAACATGAATAAAACTTCTGAAGCACTGGAGTCTTATCTTTACGGAGTATGGGATGAGAACAGAAACAGTGAACTCTTTGGCATTTATGTCAGCATGCTCATAGCCAGCAAGGAACTGATCATTTAAAAGAATCTTTACCATCTGTTGGAGAAAACTGTAGTTTGTTATTGAATGTGAAGCAAGAAGGAAACATTTTTGCATTGCAGATTCAAATTTTGTTGAATCTGTGCAAAAGAATATATTAAGATCAATATGGACTCAGCAGGATCTAGCCTTTGAGCAGAAAGGCTACTCTATATAGATTTCCCTATATGAATGCCATAGTTCTTTACCACACATAAAACACCAACTATTTTATACTTTCAAGAAAATATATGTCTTAAAATGCCAATAATAGTCAGAAAATCGGTTTAAGTTTAAATACGGCTATCCTATTTCTATTCAAAACCACTAAATCATTAAAGTACAGTAAGTTTTAAGTAACTATCAAGCACCCAATAAGATGAGGGATCACCCTCGTACATATTTAGTTCAAAGACTGCAGAAACTGTTGCAAAGATTTTCCAAACTTCTCACCGATTCTATGTTGCAAGGATGGGACTTGCTTTGGCTTGATTACTGGGAGCGTTATTTAAACAGGATGCACATGTATATACACAAAATACCAGTGACTTCAAGAGAAGTTTCTAGGCACATGGCCCTAGAGAATGAGCCAAAGTTTATCATAAAAATTAACAGGCAAAAGCAAGAAAAGCAAACAGTGGTGTCATTACAAAGATAACCTGATAAATGGAGTGACATGACCAGAGGGCAGAAAGGAGGCCTTCCTACCTGTCAGGCACATCCACCTCACTTTCCTGAGATGGCTAGATGTTGTTCCCTTTTGCCTTGTGAAACAGAAGGACAGTGTTTTCTACTGGCAAATACTATTTGCAAGTTAAAATGACAAGCAAGTACCAGGATAATGTTCTCCATTCTCCTAAATGTACCATTCTAACTCATCTAGGAGATGCACAGCAGTATTTAATTTGAAAAACACTACCCACAGACATATTCTCTGTTGCAGTGTTCTGCCCACCTCAAAGATATTTGGCAGGGGGGCCAAAGCTTACCTTCTGATGCCAAAGTGGTAAGATTGGGTTTGAGTCCCAGGATGATCCCCTGCTAACAATGTCTTCCTAAAGACTTTGTTAACAAACAATGAGGTTATTTTTAAGCTTGCCCTTCTTATAAGTAACAGAGATCTGTAACATAACCCCATTTTATTCCATTAAAAGACCTGTTAGAAATTGT
The DNA here is from genome assembly GCA_032173965.1 of Sitta carolinensis. Taxonomy (NCBI): domain Eukaryota; kingdom Metazoa; phylum Chordata; class Aves; order Passeriformes; family Sittidae; genus Sitta; species Sitta carolinensis. The sequence continues at coordinate 27,205,118 of CM063288.1, forward strand.
ATTTGTTTTGCTCAATCTTAACTGAAGTTCTACCTTTGTACTCTTTAATGTGATTTAACCTACTGTTCCTTTCAGAAGTCCTTTCTCATATCATCTCTGTTGACAGAAACCAGGTTTACTTTTCTCCCCCACAAAGGCATGGCTATTTCCTCAGCTTCTTCAGGGTAGGGGAGAAATCCATGTTGTTCTCTTGCTGTGGAAAATCACAGCAGTTCTTTGTTGCTCTTGAACCATTCTCTGTGATGGAAATGACAAAGATCTGGTAAATCTGACTACTGCCAGCATGAACCACGATACTGCTCAGTAGGACATTGTCATGAGAGAGAGTGAGATATTATTGAGGCTTTTCACCCGAGGTTCCCGTGGTGCTGAACAGTGCTGAGCTTACATCATAATCATATTGCTCAGGAAACTGAAGTAAGAATTAACTAAATGACCTGGTAAGAGACACACTAAATAAATGGTAGCAGAAGATTAGTATTATGTTTCTTTTCCCTACTCTGGTGATTCTGAAGTATTTCCCTTGTGTACAATGTAAAAGGTAAAACAATGTTACTGGACTTTAGGGGAAATCAGGATGCTAAAATCTCACTGCATATGTGACAGAATGCAAGAAGAGTGTTCTCTTAGGGAGGATCACTACATGCCCATTTGCTGAGTCATGTATCTGCCATACTAGACTCAGACCAGTTTCCACAATATATAAAATGTTTTTTAAATTTGTCTTTCCAGAAGTACTGTCTCCTTGGGATGGTTGATCAGTGTTTACATTTTTGTTTAATCAGTGTTTTTCTGCCACTTTGTTTCTAACCAGACTATATATATAGCCCTTTTTACCCCCTGAGGATATCAGGTATGTTCTTTTCATATTTGACAAGTGCCATGTGGAATCATGGTTTCAAAATATGCAGAAGCAATCCCTGAGAAACACCTATCTTTGCAGACAATGCAATTAAAAGACCAGTGGACAAACAAAAAAACTGCTGCAACTCTGGACTGGCCTTCTAGGTAAATGACATACCTGAAAAACAAAAAAATCCCTATGTGTCTGTGTAACCAATCGGAATCTTACTGGCATGGACACCTTGTGTAGGCTGGAGAAGCAGTGCACTCCTCCTGGCAGCTCAATCTGAACATGCAGAGCAGATGGTGGCATCTTCTTTCTGTCTGACCAGCTTTATCAACCAGCAGCAGTTTAGCCAAGATCTTTAATCCAAGTATAAGATTTGTAAAACATTAATTTAATACTTGCATTCTTAAAGCATGAGTTTCTCAAAGGCAGGGCAAGTAGCAGAAAGGCAGATTTACTTCCTTTTCATGCTTTCCTAAAGAATTTTATGCCTTAATGTGAACGTTCTGCACTGAGAGACAGTCATTAAATAAGAAAGTTGCACTCTCTGACAAACGGTTTACGAAGCCAACTGCCTTCCAGCAAATAGCACTCTGTGATATCATGACAAAACAAAGAACTGTGCCATGCATTTTCAGAACTCAAATGAACTTTTGTGCTTGTGAAGTGGTTGTGTAATAGCAGCAAGAACTGCCCACGAATATTTGCAAAAGGAATGCAAACAAAGAATTTTGCAAGAAGCTACTGAAACACAAGTGAGGATTAAAAAAAAAAAAGTCTGAACCTGACTGCTTGGATTCTACTCAGTCTGGTCTGAGATTACTGATGTTGGCACAGGGTCTCCTTTGCACCTTAGGTGGGGACAGAGGCATCTCTTTAAACAGATTGTAGCACCAAACAGTGAAACTAAGAAGATGTTTCAAATCAGAAAAGCTAATTGTGGCAGCAGCATTCAGACTTAATTTATTGACTTCTAACAATATATAAAAACCAAATTAATACAAAGAAAGTGAAGAAAATGAAGCAAACCCCAAAAAGGCATCAGCTGCCTAAATCACCTTCAGTACCATTTCCAGAGATTACAATTACTGTTACCTGCCTGGTCTCAAGCTGCTGTATATCTTCCAGTCCTGTGCTCTCCTGTGCCACGTCTCTATTGTCTTATGACATGTAAAATGGTATAGACACCTATGTTAAGCAACTGCATTTCACCAACTCATCACAGTTACAGAGAGACAAACTGAAACAATAACAATTTCCTATCTTAATAGCCAATGCAAAAGCTGCTTAAGCAACCTGATTTCTGTCACAGATAGTGTCAGCTCAACAAATGAAGGGAAGACAAGAGAAATTGTGGAACACTGAGTGGCAGTGAAATAATAAGACCCTGCAGGCTGACGTGCCATCCATTCTCCCATTCAAAGCACACTGAACTCCATGTCAATTTTCCCATTGTGTTCAGAGGCTCTTGGTTTGCTCCCTAAGATTAAGAAAGCTTCTGGTGGAAATTACAACTCTGTCAACTTTTGGGATAAAATTATATATACCTAGGCCAGCCATGGCAACTTGCCTGACATAGCAAAAGAGAATCGTAACTCTTGTTTCTTGCATGTTTTTAACACAAAGATACCTGTGCCAAAAGATTCTAAACCAGCTTTACTACAAGTCAGAGCATCATTTCTGGTCAAAAAGGCACTGAATCCAACAAACATGGTTCTGATTCTTTGACAAAGATGTCTGCACTCACACTTCACTGCAAGACTCAAATCTAAATTAGAAAATTAGCTGAACCATTACAAAATCATTTATCATATGAAGTTGTTTAGTGTAATATGTGGCAAAAAGTTATCTAGCACACCTTTACACTTCATTCTAACTTTCCTCTCCTGCAGCATTTGAGCTGTGCTGATCAGCAGATCTTTCTTGTTGAAAAGACATGGCTCAAATGCAGATTTATTTCTAACAATTAAATGCAGTCATTTAAGCAAAATACTGTAATGAGTACACTGGAGGAAGAATGAAGATAAGGATGTAAGATATAAAGTGCATATTTTTGGTAGCTGATTCTATTCAGAAAAAGAGAAAATACATTTATTTGTGTGTTGATTAGTGTGTCTTGGGGCAGCAAACCAGTTTTCCATTCCGATCTTGTGCACTATGGTTTGTCATTCACACAGATGTGGCCCGAGGAGGATGCAGCTTCGTTGTTCGTCATCTAAGAGATAAGCAAGAAATGAGAACAGTGACTTTATTTGACTGGCAACCTCCCAACATGGCCCTTATCAGGTGCCTCCGAGTCAGTGATAACTGGGATTAGCACTAAAGAGGGATGGAGAAGCATGGTCCCTGCTCTGGTGGACCTCACCTCCTGCAAGTTCCTGCAACGAGAGTAAGCCCACAAACCTACTGATTCAGGGGCTAATGGTGCCTCACCACAATCACAGAAATACCACGGGAGTAATCTGTGAATGAGAGCTCAAGAGTTTTCATAGCAGAACCTCAGAGGTTCAGGGCACAGCAGGGATTTGTATGCTGGCAAGGACCTTGCCTCTCTAAGTAAAATCTTACCCACAAAAAGAATTGTAAAAGCAGTGGGAACATGACTACAGTGAACAGTTGCAGAAAACAGAGCATAAAGGATCAGCATTATATGAAGAGAATGGCCTTGTTTGTTTTAATTCTGTCTCTTTGTGATAGCTCTGAGTTAATTATTTTTCTCTCAAAGAGTACTGGGTATAGCAAGGAGTACTAGAATGAAGTGAGAACGCCAGCATGCAGTCAAGTGGGGCAAAGCACCTGGAAGGAGACTGAAGATGCTTAGAGGCTGATCCATTGCAGGTTAATAAGATGAGCTATTTAATCCTCTATGGGATTTGACAACCAGGAGAAAGGAGAAGGGTTCAGGGAAAGAGAAGATTGTAAAAATTATGTGAATTTCAAAGAAAAAAAAAATAGAGAAAACCCAGGGAAATGCCAATACAATGTTTGAACAGCATTTGTTGAAATAATTTTTGTAAATGAGACCTGTTACCAGACATTTCAATTACAAGGAGCTGTATCTAAATCATGACTAGGCACTCCACTATTTAGGGGTGCTGAAGTCAGAAAATACTCCTACCCAGCCATTGTTAAACAGAGCCTTCCCCCACCTTCTCTCACCATCTCGGTAAAGGCGTCACTGCAGTTTGCCCGTATTTGCTCAGCAGTCAGAGGGCTGTTCAGTGCAAAGGTCTTTTTCAGTCCTCTTTCATTCCTCACACCAGTTACTGCATCTCTCAAAGCGAAGAACACAGAGCATCCCAAAAAAAATCCTGCCTCACCTATCCCCTGAAAAAGATTTTTAAAAGCCAGTCTCTCATATAAATACACACATACAGTCCTATTTTGTATTGCATAGTACACACAAGTAAGCTGCACACTCTAAATGACGCTATGATTTCTCCATCAATTAATATTTTTATCTTATTTTTATCTAATTTTTCAGTTATATATATATTTATAGATATTTAAATATTTTAAAATATTTTAAAATATATATATTCATATATTTAGTTTATTTTCAGTTTATCAGTTTTCAGTTTAGAAGTATGGTTTTAAATTCATCTTGCAGCTTCTGTGTATGGTCTGTTAACAAAACTATAAAATCACTACTTGCCAACCATTAAAGTGACACAACAACATCTGGCTTTATGTCTTATTAGCTCCCCTTGTGTCATAAAACAGTCTACCAGACACTTGTTTGAAACAGTAAAGGAGAGGAACTGAAAACTTATATGTGCTTTATATCAAAGTAATTTCTCAGTTTGGCCTGGGATCTAAGAATTAGGCCCTATGATGATCTGCTTACCTTGGATGCATAGATGGCATAAGGATTTTGAGAAGATGACAGCAGGGAAACACTAAACTGTTCTGGAATATCACAAACAGCAGGGATCTTATACTGATCTGGACCTTGAGTACAGAGGACTCCTTCTGAAGAATACTTTAACTCCTCCATTGTGTACAGCCCAATGCCTTGAACAAAAGCACCTTCAATCTTTAAGTAAGAAAAGAAATTACATTTATGTACTCATGTTTGGTTAACTAAGAAAACTTCACCAGGAACTCATTTGAATCACTAGCTGTTTCTGTAATATATGTGAGGCCTAATGCACTTCTGTTTGCCTAATGAAATTCTTCAACATTTTGGGACAACTGTAATAGAAAAGCTTTCACACTCCTCTCTCGTACCTGAGAAGACAAATGTTTGTATGAAGAAGTGATGAGATCTGTGGACCAGCCTGCAATGAATAAAGATGTTTCCCTGATATCAAGTGAGGAAGGCAGGTCAAACAACTTGGAGACTGTAGAACACAAAGAGGATTTAAGTCCAGTAGACAGAAGACATACACACATACTGGAAGTACTACAGGTTGAAACCATGGGTAAAATCCAACCTTCTTTGACATCCACAGAGTTCTGACACTAATTCAATTAAAGAAAGTCTATAGGCAAAAGACATTCTAATATGATCTATAATCTAGTAAAGAAATGGTTATCTTCTGAATTAATGAAGTAATCTTCATTAATTAATAATTAATAAGGACAATAGTAAAATAGAAAAAAGGCATCAGAAAATTCTTGGCACGTACCTGTCCTATATCCACAGCTGGATTTATGCTGCATCCAATGTCCATAACAATGTCTGTTCTGAGGTTCTGTTAATAAAATTCAAATTTATATTACCCAGACAGATGGACTGAAAGCATCAGAAGATAATGTGGGTCAGAGTTGGTATTCAGTGAAGTAAGAAATACTGAGAAATACTGAATAATTTCCAATATCTCATCATGAGCAAAATGGGCTTGTCTCAATTTTTACAGAAGTTTAGCCAGAGACAGCCCTGCCAGATTTTTCCCATTGCTCAAGGAAATCCCCATACAAAAGGACACATAGAGGACATATGATCATCAGTCTATAGCCTTTAGCTGACCAGATGGTCAAAAGCCTGGAAACTGAATATTGCTATAAGGTGTTTACTGGCAAACAGGGACTGAACAAGCAAAGAACATGTTAGATGCCAGCCATAACCCAAGAGGTGAACACATATGACACTGACATGTGTGTCAGAAATTGGTTAATACTGCACAGCTTTCATTCTGCTCCACCCGTAATTCCTATTTCCATTATTGATATATTTACTATCATGTTAAGACAGGTGACTGGTTAAGCCCAAATAGGAATGATTGTTGAAGCAAGCTTTATTCACATTACTTTCAAAACTTCTCTGATATTCAGTTATTACCTTGTGATCTCCTGTTAGACAGTTAATTTCAACCTCTGAACAAGCAGCTCCAAAAAGAAAATACGTGAATGGGTGTCCTTCCCCTTTCTCCCAGTCCATGTATTCATTGTAACCTCTGATGGAAGAAACAAAGTCCACGAGAAGAAAACTGACCACAATTTGCATTATAACAAAGCATATAAGCACATAAGTTTGAAAATGCTTGTGGAATCTTAAGTACAAAATCTTAAGCGAAATCTTAAGTAACAGCTCAGAACTTCAAAATTCATGAAAGCCTACAGAGCACTACTAGTTTAGGTTTGATGCCTCTGGTATTTCTATAAAATGTAGCAGACAAGCAAGCTATTTCAATTCAAAAAAGTCTATAACCAGCATAATCCCAGAAATATACTAATAAAAGCACAGTAACCAAATACAGAATTAACATTTAAGATAGTGGTTACTGGGGTAATAGCACATAAAGGAATTTAGAAAAAGGGAGGAAAACTATGAAAGAGTAATTTACAAGAGATAAATGAAAAAGTCAAAATTAAAGAAACAGCCTACAGAATTAAATGAGAGGGTTAAAAGAGGAATATTGAAATAAAGGTGCAATTACTTAGAAGGGAGTGGGATTAACTGAGGACACCATAGTAGTCAGGAATGATGGGGTAAATCCAAGGACATGAGAGGACAATGAAATGTGGTATCTTCCAAACAGGGGAGTTACATGACTAAAGTGTATTTTCTGATTACATATGACTGAAATGTCTTCGATGAGCATGTTTAAGATTATCATAAAGCACTTATAGTACAGAACCAAAAAAGGGATACACAAAATCCAGATACTCAACTTCTCATAATCCATTTATCTCAGCTGCCTTTGAGATTCTTGGAAGTAGAGCATACGACTGGATAAGAACTAGATCAATACAGAAGCTGAGGCTCAGGGAGCTGCAGATGTTTTTGGAAACCATTAAATATTGATAACAAAGTATGATTGTTGCTCATTGCTTTGATGATTTCAACATTCCTAAAGGGCTGCATAAGCAAAAACTGTTCTTGAACATGCTTAACATGCAGGAAGAACATTTTACTTGGACATTTCTTAGTGTTTTATAAAAGTATGGGTTTCCCAAGTACCCTTTCAACTTACTCCAGGCTGCCCAGAGACCTGAAAAGTTACTATTGATAAGGAAGAACCACCAGCAGAAGGAGAGAAGAGACAAGGCACAGCAGGCTAAGAAAAAAAGCTTTGCTGTGAATCCCACCTGCGTTATAGAACAGAAATTTTTCATTTCTGGCTCTTTATAAACGCTGTGAAAAAATTCAAAGAAAAAGGACCAAGAGACTGCTCTGAGAGCAGTGGGAACAATGATATTTACAGGTTCTAGCAATCCAGCCTCCAGTAAATAAACTATATCCCACTTTGCATATGACTGTTACAGGCAGCAGTCACTTTCTTGACACTTTCTGGTTTGCTAAATGTCAAATCATGGAGCAAAGATGGCACGAAATATTCTTTTAATATTTTGTAGGGAGCCCACAGAGGACTAGGGATAAATTAACACCTAAATTTTATACTTCCAACCCTCCATTATAAAAACATAAAATGAGCTATTAGAAAGACCTATTAGACAGGATCTTATTTTTACAGCATTAATTATCTTCAGAAATCAGTTCTGGTCTAATTTATGCATTTTTAAGGAAGAAAAAAATTTTACCTAAAATAGCCAGTAGCTGAAAGGCTCACACTCTGTTTAAAAGCTTCTTTAACCTGTAAAATATAGCAGTGCCTGTGGTAAACCAAAGAAGGAGTCAGGAAGGAACACAGCATATTTACTTTATTTACATACATATATATATATATACTTACCCACACATATTTACTTAAAACCCAAACTGTATTTGGGTATTTGTATTTAAAAATTGTAAAGAAAGGAAGACAAGCTAACTTAAGCTTGTTTAACTGCACATGGTGTCTAATCCTACAGAACTAAACCCCTCTTGCATGAACAATCTGAATTCTTTTGGCAATACAAGAAGGAATAGACCTGTCAATAGTGGCGCTCTTGCAGAATCCTTATTACTGGTAATGCCACAGTCAGAAAGGGCCCTGTTCATTTTTTCTGACCAAGCTCAATAGAGATGGGTCTGTCTCTGTCAGATAACCAGACCTGGTTTATAAGTCACTGATTATATTAGGTCATGTGACTGTATGCATGTGCAACCTTTTGCTTTTTCTTTGACAAACTGCCTTTATCTTAAGCCACTGACTTGTTGGGGTTTTTCCATCTTATTTTCTTCCCCTACCTCACTGAGAAGGGGAGTGATAGAGCAGTTTGTTGGGTACCTGGAGTCCAGCCAAGATCAAACCCCCACACTGACATAAAAGATGTGCATGACTTATTTGCAAAAAAATGACAGTTTTAAAGAGAAATGCTCTTTGTACATTTCTGTCAGTCATAAAAGTGACAGTATGAGGTCCCAAATCTATTCCCATTGAGTGATTCTCGTGTTAGATTTACTCAGTTTTCAAGTCAAGAGATTTTTGTGACCTTTTTGGTCAGTTTTACTGGCATTCTAAGATATAAAGTTACTTCTCTGCATATATTAACATTCCTTCTTTGGTCAGCCATTTCTGGTAACACTTTTGGTGTGTCTGAATGATTGTATACTTATTAGAGGAGATTAGGTGTTTTGGATTAGTGTTTTATTGTTATTCCTAAACCAGGCTTACACAGAGCCAAGGCCTTTTCTGCTTTTCAGATTGCTCTACTGGCAAGGAGGCTGGAGGTGCATGGGAAACTGGGATAAATGACCAGAGGGATATTCCAGACCATATGGCATCATGCTCAGTATGTAAAGCGGGAGAAGAAGGAAGAACAGGGACACGTTTGAAGTGCTGGTGTTTGCCTTCCCAAGTAACCATTACGTGTGATGGTTCCCTGCTCTCCTGGAGATGACTGACCACCTGCCTGCCAGTGGGAAAGAGTGAAAGCATTCTTTGCTTTGCTTTGGTTGTATGTATTGATTTTGCTTTACCCATTAAAATGCCTTTAATTCAACTCACAAGTTCTCTACCTTTCACTCTTCTGACTCTTTCCCTGATTCCACTGGTGGGGCAAGGAGTGAGAAGTTGTGTGAAGCTTGGCGGCTGGCTGAGGTTATATCACAACATACTGTAACCCTTTATACATAGGTGTGGACCAAATTTGAGACCAAGCATTCTGGCTGCACCTAGACTCCTCTGAAAAGTTTAGACAGCCAGGGGATCTCACTGTTGTTCACGACTCAACAGGAGGGACCATAACCTGATTTGACTATAATCCATTGTAACAGATCATAGATTTGTTACTTGGATATTGCACTGGTAGTATTTAAATACTGTACTAGCAATTAAACTAATTGTTATCTTCCACATAATCATCTGTGCCTGGCCAAGAACCTTCTCTTGACTTTCACCTTTTCGTGAAAGAGCCTGTTTCTACAGTTTTTAACTTTAGGATTATTGGGCTGAGCAGACTTATAGACTACAGTACATATATCACAGTTTCTGCCAGCACTCAAACACATTCAGTAGGATTCACAGGCCTTACCCAATCATTCCAGGTCCCTGTTGGGTTCTTCTTAATGATGGGCTGCAGGCGTTTCAGGAGAGTTTGGCAAGCATCCTGGTGAGAATCAGGAGAATATATCACAAAATTAACACAGATACATTTGGTACTATTCAAGTTATGTTCTAGTTACTCTTTAACTAGTTTATGCTTTACTGTCATCTTAGTTTGAAAAGGTATTGCAGGAAGTGTCATATTAATTACACAGACATAAAACTTCTAAATGGTAAAGTTGTGAGGGCTGGGATCTGTATGGATCAGTAGATTTCAAACGTGAACAAGGTGCAAGATTTGTATGGGACCAGTTATCTTGTTAGATGAAACAGAGATTTTGTCAAGTATAAGCCTTTTGGGGAAAGTCCATATCATATTCTGCAAACTCTTAAGTACCATTACTGAGAAACTGTCAAGTCATGTTTCTTCTTGGCCATCTCCAGCAATATTATTGATAATCCCAAACTTGATTTTTACAGAATCACTAGGGCCTAAAGTTTGGTAAGCATATGCCCCAAGGGATAGGTTTTTTTTTTTCAACTAAATACTATTCTTTACCTTCACAGCCATGCCATTGACATCTGTCCCTGCAGATCCTACCGAGGCACATGCATTGGGAATAGTTACTGTGCTTGTTTCACAGAAGTGAATACGTGACATGGGGATATTCAATTCCCGACTAGCAACCTGTTCCAGGAAGAACAACATATCCTTTATTTTAGAAAAAATCTAAACACTCCAACAATTCCCCAGTATTTGCCAGAAGTCAGTAATAGCAGGAAAGATAAAAATTTATGCAAGTTCTCTTCCAATCTCTATCTGAAATCATTCTGTCCAATTTGGTAGTACTAAGAAACAGGAAAGGGCAATGTTCTAGCTGTACTCAACTCTGGGTTGAGACTCTGATGTCCAATAGTCATTTTCCTGCTTATACCCTATAAGACTTACAGCGAATTATGCAAGCCCAGGTCCCAGACTTTCATTGACTTGATAAATATCTTTAGAGATCTGTCTCAGAATTATCCATTAACAGAACACAATCATGTTATCATCATGACTATACCAATCTGAATAATCTCTGCCTTTTTTCACTACGGGTTTTATGATGTCAGCCCCCCCAGATCTTATTTCTAATAAGCCTCTTCACATACTATTGGAAGAACAAAAAACAGTCTGTCTTTTCCTTCCTTCTGCCTCTATGAATTAATGAAGGTACCTTTGCTTTCTAACTCTATCAATGTAAAGTAGTAGTGGCTATGCTGATAAAGAAACTCGCCTGCTGGTACACTAACTAACCAAGAAGAAAACCTTCACACTGTTTATCTGCATGACAGATAAAGCAAATGTATTTATTTAGATAATTTGTTACCTGGATCATTTTTGTATGAATACCCTGCCCCATTTCAATTCCACCATGTGTCAGCAGCACAGACCCATCAGTATAAATATGAACCAGTGCAGCAGCCTAAGAAAAGAAAAACAAAATCAAGATCAGATTTGTGAGAAATGTGTTGTATGTGGTGATGAATCGAATAAAAAGAAGACAAAGTGTTTAGAGTGTATTTCAGTTTATCTGTTTAGTGCTTTTGAATAGAAGGCAAAATTTGGAAGTCTACTTGCTGCTCCTCCTCTATAATGAAGTTCAAAAGAAAACGAAATAAATCCCTGGCAACAGTATCTCAGTGGTCCCAAAAGAAGCCTGAGGAAACCCCTCACTAGCGGAAATAAATGCAATTTGCTGCAAGTTCCATTTTCTCTCTCACTGACATCTGAGGGCCCTGGACGTTTTTAAATGGCATAGGCTGAACTTCTGAATGTGATTTTCTTCCCGGAGTCAGCTAGAAGTAGCACTGTAGACTACAAAGACCCTGTGACTTTAATGTTGAACAGAGACATCTAGTTTGATATGACATGTCAGTCAATAAATTAATTTTCAATTGATAGAATGTTGTCTGTTTCAGAAGCATTGGACACCTACATTAAAAAAATTACAAGGACCAAAAATACTACTGTCCTTTTTTGCTTCCTTAACCTTAGCCTTTGATGGCATCAAAAGATTGAAGTCTTTAAGAGGAGCATGGGCAGAAAGAGGAAGCTCAGAACTACTTCTGGAGTGGAAAACTTACTCAATGAACATTTTGCTACTGGTCTTCAAAAACTTTTCTAAGTGTGTTTGACTCACCTATTCCAATACTGCACCACAAGAGATGGGACTACCCTTTAAGCAGGCAGCGTCCAAGCTGCCTGGGTCCTGAAAACCAAACAGCTTTGATCTCAGCTTGAAAAGCACTACAGGCTACTACAGCCTCTTCAGGGAACAATCATCAGGAGGATGATCATTTTCCAGGAAAAGATAACATATTTGTTTTGTACCCTAAGATAAAGTGCCTGTAATCTTCTATGGATAAAATGCTTAGCTCATTTACTCTTAATGCAACTCACCTGAGAAAGGTAAGGTGTGCCTAGTCCAAATGGAAATTTCATTGGTACAATGGCAATCCCTCTTTTCTTCCAGTAATTTTGTTTGTTAAATTCATTGATAGCTGTTCTCCTACTGTAGTATGCAGATTTCTCCATACATTCGTTCCAACACTGTATTAAATTCTGCGGATCAAGTTTTTGTTTGAAGTGTGTCTGCTCGGTCTTCTTATACATATTTATTTCCCTAATCTGAAAAAATGAAATTACTGCTATCACACAATCCTGTTAGAGACAAACTGACCATCTGGGGGGACTAATAGACAACAAGAAGATCACTGCATGTTTTTTGAACAATTACCAGTTTGTAAGACCACACCATTCATTTAACAACCGACATTAATTTAAGAAAAAAATAATTTCAGCACAAATTATGTTTGACTTAGAAAATACTTGTTCAAACAATTAAACTGATCTAAAGATTTTGACTTTCCAGTACCACAGACTTCATTTCAGGAGAGAAGATGCCTTCATTTAGTCACCTTTTCTGGTGATAATCCAGTTTTATCTGCAACATCTGTTATCCAAGTTTCTGTCACCAGCCCTGACTGAGGAAAGCCAAAGCCTCGGAATGCTGTATTTGAAGGCAAGTTTGTTTTGCAGACATAAGCCCAGCATCTCAAGTTGGGAATCTTGTATGCATTGTCCATTTTTAATAAGGATACTTCTGCTACCTGAAGTAGAGAACAAACAAATCTAGTTTAAAGTCAGAACAGTACTTCTTTCAAATTTACATTTAAATCTTCCTCATCTCATATATAAAAGACATTGAGACAGTTAGATTTAAAATTGAGCTTCTGGCAATCACTGGTAATAAAAATACTCAGGTACGCATACAGACTTCATTAACACATTTTTCATGCAATATATAATTTTCAGGGTTTTCTTGACACAGAACACAGCTGATGTTTTCTGTACTTGAATGTTATCAGTAGTTAAGGATGTAACAGGTATGTCATTCTGTGATTGATTTTGCTCTTACTTCAATACCAAAAGCCACACAAACTAAAAATATGCAGATTAGATTTAAAGCAAGAGTAGCTATGACAGGAACTTTTGAAAGCATTCTGAACTATCACATCCTATGGAAATCCACACTTAAGATTTAATTCCACCAGAAAGCATATGTACTGCAGTCTAGTGTCTTCTGTAGTTTTTCTACAGAAAATAAACTTCCTAAGTTTTTCATTTAGAGGTTTTACATGACAAACACAAAACCACATGTATTCCTGCTAGGTCCAGTAGCTTCACTGTATTATTATAGAACTTCATCTTGAGACAGTTGTGACATGATGTACACTAATGTACATGCTTCTAACAATGGATTTTCTACTAACCGAGGGTATTTTTCAGAACTAGGTTGGGTGGCAGTACAATGGGCATCACTTCCACTGACAGATTTCAGGATGCAGAAAATACTCATAGGTGGGGCAATGACAAGAAGATGAGGGGTATTTTATTTATTTTATATATATAATAACATATATATATATATATATTATAGTATTACATATATAATATATATAACATATATATATTATCTATATTAACAGCAAGCATTTCTGTTACAGCTAGAATAGCCTGTACAAACACAAACAGATATCATCGCCTAGTGATGATATCAAAGCAAGAAACATTTTATACTTTGAAGACCTGTAAGTGAGAAACTGAGGTACAGAAATGTATAGGGACAGCAACAGGATAACTATCATGAATTTTCTGAAGGCCAAGAAAGGTCTTCCTAGCCCTGATGATATAAAGCTTTAGGCAGGGACAAATGCAGGTGCTACACATTTTAAAAGGAATACATTGTTAGTTGAGATGTTCATAACAGAAAAATGAGCCTGAGAAAACATTCATGAAGTGAACATGTAGGGCAACATAAGAAAGTAGTAAGATGCTGTACTAAATTTAGTAAGGAAAGGTTAACCTACTCAGTGTAGATTCTTCCAACAACCCACAACCCCTATATCAAGTCTGTATGATTAATAATATGTGGGCAAGGGAATTTGGCTTCATATTTTTCCAGCTAATGATTCCTCCGTGTTGTAAGGTTCATCAGTATAAAATCCTTACCAGGACAGATTCATCAGGGGTACATCCTCCATTAACATAATATTTGGCATCCACAGCTATGATCCTACCATCATTCATGAAGCCAACCTAGAAGGATCAACAGTACATTAGTTAGAATTCAGCATTAATTTGTTTCTGAAGTGCTTGTATATTTTGAAAATTAACAGAACCCAAACATTTAGGGTCATACTGCACTATTAATTTCTGGGCAGCATTCACTGAAACCATAGAAGGACAAGAGAGAAAGAAAGTATGTTTGTTAAGATATAGGCTTTCCCTCCTGGCATCTGTGATCTGTAAGGGTACACCATAGAACAAGCAACATAAGCCCATTGGGAAGGGAAGAAGCAGTGGCTTCCTCTCTATTGCCTGAGATGGCTGACAAGAGTGTCACCCAGGAGTATTTATTGCAGATAAAATCAAATCCCACTTTAAATGTAAGAACAGTGTCTGTCAGATGGAGTATGACATTTATGTTTACTAATGAAGAAATGTTATCTTTATCTCACATCCCTCTTTTCACCTGTTGCTGCTAACAGTTCCTGAATTCTCAACATGAGCTACAGCTTATTTTTCAACTTCAGGGGAGCATCTTATAAAACCACTTTTACTTTGCCTATGTAGAACATCATGAAACTTGCTTAGTATTAGCAGCTAAATTTGCAGCAATCTTAGGCTGCAAGCTGTGAACTTTCACCTAGGTATGTTGAACTGTCACCTAGTCAAGTAAAAGAAGGCCTCAGAGTCAGTTCAAGCTGAACAGTAAGGAAGCTACAATCTCTAGCAGAGGCTGCATACTTAGGTATAAGAAAGAAATGGCACAGCTACAGACAATGAAAGAAACACATGAAGAAGATGAAGACTCCAGACCTTTAATATTACTATTGGTTTGTACTATCATGTGAGGGATGGGGAGCTTAGATTGTAAGGGTATAATTGCCCAGGTATAATCCCATTGTTCGTGGTCCCTCTTTGAAGGCATCCAGCTTGAGCTGTAGTGCTATTAACAAAAGGTACTTCTAAAGGGAAATCTTCCAGCTCACTGATTCAGCAGAAACTTGGATTCAAACCCCATTAGGGTGCCTGGCATGCCCAATTTATATGACAAGTAGAGAAGGAAAAGAAGGCAGAAAATATCCTAATGAATAATTATGACTGACAACAGTGCATGGGCAGGGAAGAAATTAATTTCCTCCATAGGGTGAGTTTTCTGTGTGACACTGTTTCTGTGAAAAATTAGCTGCTTTTTTGTGTGAATCTAACCATATGGAGAGTTTAAAATAAAGTTCTGCAGAAGAAGTCTGACATAGGTTAGCTTCCTATTCCCAGAAAGAAAGACAGAAAGAGCTATAAAAGGAAAAGAACATGAAGGAACTAGAAAAATAATAAAACAAACTCCTGAAGAGACCAGAGGTAGAAGCAGACAGAAGGGCTGTACATCAACTTTATCTCTTGGGTTCCTGGCTTGTAGTTTTGTCTTAAAATTGAATTGGTTATACCGATTTTCATTAATAGAACACATTAGCCCCAGTAACACTGAAATACTTCTTTGCAGAAAACAGTTGGGTATTTTTTCACTCATTTCTTTTGGCACTCACTTTATATTTAGCCATAAAAGGATGTCGGCCACCAGTGATTACCATATCATCCTCTCGGCTCAGAATAAGACGGACTGCTCTGCTGGTTCTAAATCCAAAAAAGAAAAGTCAAATTACAATTAAAATAAAGGATGTTATTAATAAAGTGGCTATGGCTACTCATCATGTATCCAGATCCTGTCATGCATATAAATATGCATTTAGATTAAACTTAACTTTAGTAAGCCTGAACGTAGGCTTAACACCATGTCCAGAGTTCCTATTTCTCACATTTACAATCATGTCAGAATTTTCATTTCATCTCTTGAAAGCCAACAAGATAACTCAGGGCAAACTACTCCTGAAGAAACTATTTCATGTTAAGTGTTCATCACCTCTTAGCTATTCAGAATCATACTGAAATAGAGTGGCTTGGAATGAAACCAAAATATGAATAACAGTAAAAATATGAAAATTAGTCTAGAAATGCACATACCATTAAAAATAATTACCTCAGAAAAATGGACATAAGGTGTAAAATAAGTTCTGAAGAATAAAAAAGATACTTTAAACCATGTATTAAATATTATTTTTAGCATGACTTGTTAATAAAAAACACAGATAATGTGGCCAAAAATAACCAAGAGGAAATTTTATACCAGTGACAGTAGAAGTAACCTCAACCTATAAAGCTAACCCCTCAGATGATGGGATCATTTTGGCTGACAGGATGTAGCCTGATGTGAATTCTGCAGCAAATCAGTTATGCTTATAAAAGAGTTTAGTATGCCCTGACAGCTAATTGCCAATATTGCCCTGACAAATTTGGAAGATGGGGGGTGGAGCTTTATGTGTTAATGTTCTTCAGCTAATTTAAGTAGTGTCAGAAAAAGCATACCTTGTAGATTTAAGCTAATTTTGACTGAAAGATCTTGAGGACTAGAAATACTTTTTCTTAAAAACAGTTCCACTCATGAACTCTTCCTTCTGCAATCTGCTTCTGCATTCTTTGTGTCAGTGAAGTTCACAACTGGAGGGTTATTGTCATATTTTAATGTATGTACAAAGTCTCAGCAGTTAGGGACTGGTCCTTTTGAGTACTTCTAGCTTATACTAATTCAAGCTTATACTAGTTTAAAACAACTTCTTGCAGCTCATTAATTTAGCTGAGGCTAGAGCTGCTTAACTTAAGCAGTGCAATAAAACAAAACAAAGAAATGCACCAAACAGTCTTGCAAAATGTGAAGTCAGGATTGCATGACTTTTTGACTAGCAGCTTTGGAAAAGGAGAAAGCATTTTAGTCAAAATTGAAAACTTGTTTGCTTCATTTTTTTTCATATTCCAACATACACATACTGCACTTACTTGTTTGCTGCCACTGCAGCAACTGATGCCAGTAAGCCAGTTCTCAGGATTTTCCCACCAAAAGCTCCACCAACTCGTTTAACATGGCACATGATCCTGTTGGCTGGAACACCTAAACTCGCAGCTACCATTTCCTGTGAAACAAGTTTTAATATTTTATTCCAGCTCAAACTAAGTGCAAAAGCTAGGTTCTGAAACAGAAACTTTTTCTAGAAAAGGGCTCCATAGATGTTTCTATTCTTCTAACAGATAAATATAACATTTCCTTTACCCTAGGTTAAAAAACAAAGAAAGAATAACAACAAACTCTCAACAGTACTCACATTTCAAATCTTTACCATGAAGACTGTGAAAAGGCCATTGGCCATTGTGAAGAATAATACCCTTGAATTATATTATCCAAACAGTAAGAAGCTTCATGTATAACAAAAATGGATTAGTATACAGTTTCTATTACTTTTATTACTAAGATAATACCTTTTATTTTTATTTAAAATAAAACTATTTGCTTCTTAATAATCTAAGGTCTCGCTAGTGTCAGGAATGTTTTTGCTTGAAATCATTTTCTCAAAGTTCTTCATACTCCTCGGTTATTTGCAATATAATAATAATAATGGAAATGGTAAAAGGAGCTGAACTGGGCTTTGAACACAAAATGCCAGTGTTGAGTCTGAAACACCATCAGTTTCATGCACTATGGCTATTGCTATGCAGGCCATAAACTATAGCAGCTTTGTTTTGTCATTTACCATCATGGCAATGTTGAGAGGGCTAGAATACCTCTACTAGGAAGACTAAGAGACTTGAAATTGTTCAGCCAGGAGAAGACAGCTCCAGGGAGACTTTACTGCGGCCTATCAAACTATAAAGGGGGGTTTACAAGAGAAAGAGCAAGACTTTTTAGCAAAGCTTGTATTGACAGGACAAAGGGCTACGATTTTAAAACTAAAGAGGGCAGATTTAGACTCGACGAGAGAAATAAATTTTTTACAATGAGGGTGGTGAGGCATGGGAACAGGTTGCTCAGAGAACCTGTGGACACCCCATCACTGGGAGAGTTCAAGGGCACGTTGAGAAATTCAATGCAGAGAAAGACAACCCTGTCCATAGCAGGAGTGCTGTACAGAATAGTCTTTAAAGGTTCCTTGAAACCCAAACCAATCTGGGATTATGAGACTGCTGCACGAAGTAGCAGTCTCACCTACAGCTGTTAAGACTTGATCAGATCCTCAGTAGGTTCTGATTCTGTAGGGAACTGATTGCTCCTCACTCGACGGGAAAAGTAATAGAAATGGAGGAGCCTCAGCACTCCACAGGAAGTTTTTCATGCCTCCATTAGTGGAGTATGAAGTACTTTGCTCAAAGGGAGAGACTTATCCTGACAGTGTAGTGCTCAGTGTTTATCAGAATACAGCAGTACTACAAAGCAGCTGTTACTGGACAATCCAAATGGGAAACTTCAAGTTTCTATGGCTTCTGTTCCTACAGATTTCTAAACCAAACTTTAAAAGATCTATTTTCACAAGTCCAAATACTTTCTCTGAGAATGCTCTGCATTACCTGAATAATTGCTGGATGCTGTGTTGACACATACAAATCCATTTCTTTATCCTCTCCTTTTGGAACAGCAAGCATACTCTGAGTCTCCATGTAAAAATGTTTCTGTCCCCCAATGCAAATCTCCCCTGATCCAATGACAAAAACCACAAGAAGTTACTGAGGGAAAAGGACAGAAGAAATGAACCAGAGAAGAACAGCCCACCATCATGTAAATTATGTCAATCGGTGTCAAATCCTCTGATACTTCTTGTGTGAAAGAGCAATATCTAAAATAAAAACACAAATTAAAATCCTTGTGAGATTAAGTTGTCGTGTTACGGTAGCATCACCAGAACTGGATTAAGAGCAGAACACTGTTGCCCACAAGTGCTGACAACAACAAATAAAGCAGAGGTAAGTTAAACAAAGCAGTCACACACTGGAGCAGGTCAAGAAGAGAGCCAACCAAGATCATCAGGGGGCTGATCCACAAGATGTGTGAGAAGAGGTTGAGAGAACTGGATTTATTCATCCATAAGAAGAAAAGGTTTAAGAAGAGATCTTACAGCTGTCTACAACTGCCTAATGGAAGGGTGTAGACAAAAGCAAACCAGACTGTTCTCAGAGATGCCCAATAAGGATAAGAGGCAATGAACACAAGAAATTCCAGCTAAATATAAGAAAAATCAAAATCAGCATGAAAGCAGTGAAACTCTGAAACAGGTGCCTATAGATGTTGCATAATCTCCCTATTTGGAGATATTAACATGACCAGACATGGCCCTTAACAACCTGCTCTAAACAGACCTGCTTTAAGTAGGAGGTTGGACTAAAAGACTCCCTTTCCAACCTAATTCTTCTGTAACTTTTTTCAAGAACAGATGATGCAAAAAGCTTGAATGTAGTAGCAGAACAATACACTACGTTTAGTCACATGTCTTCCAAGTGCCCAAAAACTTTCTCAGGCCTAATGACTATATGGAAAAAAAGGTCAAACTGGGGACTTGAAGAGCAGACAACCAAACCCAAATGTTGACAACCAAATATTTCTCATGGAATGTATTCTACAGTTTACCTTCAATTATCTTATCAACTGTTTCAAATGCCTCATCAACATTTCCTTGTTCTAATTTTCTTTTTGGCCCAAAGAACGAGTGGTGTTTTATAGCTTCCTGCAATGGAGAAAAAGAGAAATAGGGGGTTTTCAGTACTTTTAAGATTCCCAGCTTAACAGGAATGTCTTTCCCAGGACCAACACTACTGCCTCCAGAGAATGGAACCAGCAGCTACCAAAGTCAATGAACAACTGTATTTCATCACTTTACTGTCATTGTTGAGTTTGTTTATTCAATACTAGCAATGCTTTCCTGATGCATGTTGTGCAACTGATGACAGCAGTTTCTGAAGGAAATGCATTCAGTTTATTCAACCTGCTCTTCCCTGTCATACATCCAGGAAGTGACCAAGACACCACTGAGTAAGAATGCAATGGCATCATCCAAAGAGTGATGCCAGTATGAGGGGAAGAAATCACAGGAATAAATAAAGGTGGAATCTATTTATAAATCAGCATTTGTTTTATTTCTAATAAGAATTCGTTGGAGTTTCAATTCTAATGAAATGTTAACAAAATTTGTCAGCCTTTATCTGTTTTTATGTTGGAAAAACTGTTTCATTAGACCACACACACATTATTAAAACAAGCTTTAAACTGACAACCAGAACTAATGCTGATTCCCTGCAAGTGCATCCTTTGTTCCTTACTTTTACTCTCATTAAGGGTAAGTCCATACGTGACTCCCACATTACACTTCTAAAATGCTGCACATCCCTAACACCTTTCCTTCATATTCCCCCAACAACTCCAATGTCTCCAGCCTAGCTTTTAAGCTAGACAACAGAAAAAAATGCTAGAGATAGATAATCAGGAGCTGACTTTTAGCCACTATACACATACTGACTGACCAGCTGGTAGCTACCAAAAAATTAGAAACCAGTATGCTCATTGCCTTTTCCTCACTGGGAACATTAGTAGAGCTCCTTTTTTCTTTTTTGCACTCTAATGTTTATTATTGTAAAATTGGTGAAACCTTCATACTTTTGAAACTGTTGCCTGTCTATTACAAGTGGTCAAAATTAAAAGGTTAAAAATTTATTTATAGGGAGATACTTAGACTGGTTAATTGGATGTTCAAAATTAATCTTGTTTCTATAAAAATCATATTTAAAAAGCAACTAAAGAGTGTGAACTGCTGCTTCCATTAATTAAATAGGTAAAACAATAAAAAAGCAGAAGAAATTGTTAGTACCTCTATGGTTAGAATTACCGGTTCCAGCATTTCATACTCTATCTTCACTTTTGCAGCTGCTTGTTTGGCATGAACATCTGAATCTGCGACCACAGCACAGACAATCTGACCCACACAAATCACCTGTAAAACATACATCACATAACTGAACAGTGGATTCAAACAATTCCTATATGTGCTATTGATATTCTTATATATTATTCTTATTGACCACTTATGTTTCC
Organism: Sitta carolinensis; assembly: GCA_032173965.1. Classification (NCBI taxonomy): domain Eukaryota; kingdom Metazoa; phylum Chordata; class Aves; order Passeriformes; family Sittidae; genus Sitta; species Sitta carolinensis. The sequence continues at coordinate 27,226,411 of CM063288.1, forward strand.
TGTTCAGAAGTTTTCTTTGACTTAGGATTTTTGTATTTTTGCATCATCCATGAAGCTAACAAATTATAAAAATACCACTATAACTACAGAATCAAGGAAAATACAGTACAGTGGAAGGATAAAAGGCTGGAGAAAAACCAGTTAAAATTAAGAAAATCAGTTGCAAAGAGATTGCAGTTATACCTCGTTTCTTGCAAATATAATCTCCGGATCATCAGAAAAATAAAACTCATTTGCAGCTGGCACATCATGAGCTGTTATGACATCAAACACACCTGCTCCTCTTAGGGCCTCTGAGGTATCTATAGATCTAATTGGAATATGGGAAGAGAGAAGTGTAATTAATTAATTTCACAAATTGTTCACAGAGGAAGGGAATACAATATAGAGGTACATTTCTTGGTACTACCAAGATCTGCTCATAGGCTCACACACATCTTTTCTTTCTGGAGAAGTGCAGATAAAAGACAATTTAGGATTCTTCTAATCTGCTTCATTTTTAGGAGGCAATTTAGATACAACAGGGAAATCATTGTCCCATTAGATTGCCTAAACTGCACTGGTTTAATAAAAATCACTACACAATTATGATGTTATAGCTGCAACTTTTTAAGATCCTCACAGCCTACACATATATTGCAAGATACAAACACTCATCTTCACTTGGAGGATTCATGTAGAGAGATAAAGATATTACAAGACCGGTACAAATGGAGAAGGAATGGAAATGTCTAGATGTAGAAGGATCAGAAGGAATAGCAGGTCTATAAGAACAGCATGTTTTGATAGCATCTAGTTCAGCAGTCATCAGATCCCAGCACATGTACAGGCATTTTCTCTGGACACCCAGATCAGGAGACAAAGGAGACTGAATGGATCCTGTAGACTTGAATAGAGGGGGGTGATGACACTCTCTGATGGACCAAAAAGAGGGCTGCAAAACTCAGCACTGACCTAAGAATAAGTCAGGAAATATGAAAAGGACTTGATAGCCAGAAGGCCCAGTCCTATCTGTCATGACAATTAATCCTGACTAGATCACTTGAGTATGTCTTGGTGCCTAAATGCTGAACAAACTGCTAGAATAGGTGTATCTTGGCAGCATAAAAGCATATGTGAAAACAGTTCTCTTACAAAATAAAATCTTCTCCACCCTTCTCTCCTATAAGCCTCATATGAGCTTTGCCACCTTGCTGCTGCAACACTGCCACACTATTTCCTACATTTTGGACAATTTTCTTCTTTGACCACAGAGATGAGGTTTCAAAGCAGTGTTGGTAAAACTGAATCTTGAAGACTGCTTGCACTGTACAGCTGAGAACTTTGTGGAGGTAGACAGGCTAGCTCTGGGTTGGTTTATGGACCAGAAACTGTTCACCCTTACTAGTACAGTAAAATGGGGTGAGACACTTAAATCCTTACAAACCCTTCTACTAGTGCAACAATACTGCTTCCAGCATGGATTTGCCTGCAGGTATCATGCGTGCTGTTCTGTACATGCATAACTCATTAGCCTCCCTAAAAATCTCCGGCAGCTATTCATAACCCTTTCTTCAGGTCCACTTTGAACACTTACACAATCTTAGCATGAGCTCTGGAACTAGTGACAGCAGCTAGGAAAAGCTCCCCATCCACAGAAGGAAGGTCATCAATGTAGACTGCTTCACCAGTGGCATGCTTTATCCCAGAGTGGTGCATAATGGGCCGTCCTACAGGGTCCTGGGGAGACTGGCTGGGCTCTACGTCCTGTGCAGGCAGAAACACACACCCAGCACCCCCAATTAAGAAAAGAACAGTCCTGTTACTCTTACAGTAATCAGAAAATCAGATGAATGAACAACTGCTCATACTACTATCTTCTGGTTCAACGTTGAGAGAGATGTGGCTGCAGGAGGTGACTGCTGCTCCTGGGGATTTCTTTCTCCAGTTTCTTAAGGACCCCTCCAAGAGCATCACACAGGTTTGTTACTTGGATTTTTTTCTTTGATTATTTACATCTAAGTGACAAATCCAGCACTTTTTCAGAAGGGTATTTTCCTCACTTTCTCAGTGATGTCATGAAGCTTTGATAATTTTCTGAATTATTCTCAAAAGATTCTGCCCTGAATGCTATCAGTGTTGGGTGGTATATTGTGAGCTGTTTGCAATGATTTCTAGGATTTGTCTTTCTCACTGAAAGAGTGCAACTGATCAGTATAAATCAGTGAGAACATATTGCCCAAGTATGTTCTTCCCAATTATTTCCTTGCATCTGTGTATGAATTTGGTGTTTTATTAACCTTACTTTGCTGAGTTTTTTTGAAAATTAATTCAGTGTTTCCAGTCAAATCTGCCACATCAACTAATGTTGCCAACTTCCAGAACACCTTTCCACTGTGTCAGTATTCAATGCCAACTTTTTCCTTTTCTACATTTAGAATTAGTTAATTGCTTACACCTTAAAATGTTTTTACTTCTAAAGCTTCCAGCACACAAGTGTTCAGGCTACCACTTCTATTTCCTGCACTTTCTGGCACATGTCTGCTACTAGCACAAAGTCAAGAACAAACACTCTCCACTTGACTGCCTAAAGTTCCTCAAATGGATGTCTCAGCCAAACCACTTCAACATTTCCACAACAGAATGACAAAGGTATCTGGATTTCAGGAAAAGCATTATTTTTTAAAAAAATCTTAATTTTAAAAGTTTAAAAATGTTCAAATGAAGGACTGCAGACAAAAAATACGGCCTTTCAAAATCTAAATAGAAATTTAAAGTGGAAAAACTCAGATTTTTCTGGGTTTCTAAATTTCTAGTTGCTCAGTGTCAATTGATCTGAGCAACAAACTGTTTCAATTTCTGATGTTCAGTCACTTTATTACAGATGGGGAATAAAATAGGGAAAAGTCACAGAGAAATAGTCCACTTGATCCTGGCTCTTATTGCCTGTTGTCTTTTTTGTTTAAAAAAAGAATAATTATAACAACCTGAAGGAATGTAAAGATAACAATTTGAACAAATTTAAAGTATTAAAAGTGTTTTTCTAGGGAATATCCAAAAATTTTAAGAAAACCAAATATTTATCTATATTTCATTTGTATTTTAATTTAGGTTTTCAAAAGTTGGTATTTTGACTTGTGCATTGAGGGTGCCAAAATATCAAAAATCCTTGTAGGTGTTTCCACCACGAACTAACTGTGAGCTCGGAAAACACCAAACGTGACAGTGAGCTCAGAAAATACCAAATGTGTTCTTTGCTGCTCTCTGCTGTTGATTTAGGACAACCTGCTCGTGTTAATTTGAGCACACGACCATCACACACCAGCCTAATTCCTAAATCTACAGTAAGACCTAAGAGTCCTTGAGATCTGGAGACAACAATACTAACTATGCCAGTATATAACTGTTGTATAAAGTATATATATAGATAAATATATAATATATATATATATATATATACATACACAATATATATACATATACATACATACTATATAATATAAAACTCACACCATATATACATATAATATATATATATTATATATATATCTGGATCCTCAATATTTTTGTTTTCTTCTCTTCTCTAACTGGGTTGCACACTGCAATAAACCAATTTTAAGCAGTCTGACAACGGAATTTTCTTAGCATATTTATCTTCAAAGAATTGTCTAGAAGAAGTGAGTATACCCCAGAATCTATTTTTACAAACAAGGATTCTCCAAATGAGATACAGTTAAAATCTACCACTGAAAGCCTCTTGCTTCCAGTCCTTTGGAAAATCTGTACCTGACCTTCACACCAAGGCTCATGCTTGAACTGTGACTTTTTACCTAGCATTATAAAACACAAAACAATGTCAGAATGAAATCACTTGCCTGGTATATTTGGATACTCTGGGGCATTCTGGTTTTGAAATCCTGTAGGACACTTGCATATTCCCTAGGTATGCCAGGATAATGGCAAGGATCCTGAAAAGGAAGTTAATTACTACTAAAACTCACATTCTGAACATTACAATTTAAAAAGCCAACAACCAAAATCAAACACAAATTCTTTATACAGGAAATGCTTTCCTGGCTCAAACTATAAAAGCTCTAAAACAATAATCTGAAAAGAATATAGAGGTTTTAGATATCACTACATAATATTTAAAAATATACTGGATTCAACAAATATGCTTTTTAAAGTAAGCAACATAAAAGTAGGAACAGACAGAGGAGCTTTGTTTTGAGGTTCATCAAAACTGGCTCAGAATCACTCCTGGTTACAAACAATTAGTAATGACAATTTAGAGGAAAGAGCTCAAGGTAACATAGAAGAAAAATGTAAAAGGGATATTTTACTCTGTAAGAATGTATTTAAGCAGAAAAAAAAAGTAAACTTACACCTAGAATGTCTTGGCAAGTGAAATTTTAGTGTCCTCATCTACTAGTCAACAGCTCATACAAGAAAGCGGGTTGGTTTAATATCTACAGTTTTCACCTAAGCCTTTATTTCTATTTCATTTATTTGTGTTTTGAACTACAGAAAGAGCAAGATCTCTTGTATATTTTCTGTGGTCTGAGAGCTTGCTACTGGTATGTTGTTGTATTAATATTGCTCAAATGTCTTTTAAAGCCTAATGTCCAAGGTAAAGCTATCTGAGCATCTAAAAGTTAAATGGGCATCTCTTCATCACTCTCTTTGGGAGTTAAACACTTAGTTTATTGTGTAGCTCCAAACACAATGATCTAGCACACTGTACCAACTGCAAGGACTAACATATAGCAAGAACACCCCTTTTATTTGCTTGCACAAGAACAGACATGGGGAACGCTTGGTTTGCTCAGCCTGAGACTCAAGGGAGACCTCACTGAAGTCTTCAACATCCTCAAGAGGGGCAGGTATTGACCTCTTCACTCTGCTGACCAGTGACAGGACTGGAGGAAATGGCATGAAGCCAGGAGGGGAGAACTTTAGGCTGGATAGCAGGATGGGATTTTTTCACCCAGAGAGTGTTTGAGCATTGGAACAGGCTCCCCTGAGCAGTGGTCACAACCTTTAGCCTGGGTTCAAAAAGCATTTGGACGATGATGTCAGGCACATGGTGGGACTCCTGTGGTGTCCTGTGCAGGGCCAGGAGTGGGACTCAATGGTCCTGATGGATCTCTTGTAACTCAGCATATTCCATGATTTTATGATTCTATGAACTAATTTACCATTGTCTTCAATGACTGTGATACTTCCAGGAAAAATCTGTAGAAGAAACTGACCATCAAAGTTTTCTTATAGTCTACATTTTCATCACCAGCTGAGCCTGGAAAAGCAATTTCTTTAAGAACTAGTCTGCATGCTTCATCCAACATTTGCTCATTCCAGTGTCTGTAAGGAACAGTAATAGATACAATTAGATCAGGTCTAATAAAAATAAATAAGGATTGCAGTAGTATACGTGTACCATCGACCACAGACATAATCCTGTTCACAATGAAGCCAAAATATTGATTCTAATAATGTCTGCTATTTTTAAAATGGTGTAGATCAATGCTGCTCACAGAGCTGAGCTCCCGTAGGTAAACTGAATTAAGTACTATGCCAGCATTTTTAAATAAACAAATACATAATTAAACAAACCCTATTACATCTTTAAAGCTGCTTTAGCAGTCTTACAGATTCTCACCATATTGCAGATACTATCCCGTATTTGAAGAAAAGTAGATAAAGCTATAGATGCAAAATGTAGATACTTCCAAGGGATCAATTAGCTGTTACATTTCCTGAAAGTGCTGTCTTCTTCAACTATCTCAACACTATTAATTCTCCATAGTTACACAACTCCAGATATCAAAATATTAGTTTGTCAAGACTAAACTTAATCATGTAAAGCATCAAAAATAATGAGCACTTCAATTAATGAAACAGTTGCATATTAAATGGCAAACCAGGCCAGTGGAGCTTCATTTAGTGTTGTTTTCATGCTGCTTGAATTCACAATTATTTTCCTCCAAAACTTGGAAAGGTGCTACAAACTGGGAGGGAAAGTCAGGGACTAATTCCAGAGACTACTGAGACCTTGTAGACGAAGAGATATTGAAAAGGCGAAGACCTGACTTGTGTTTCTAACTTACTGGGCACATCTAAAGTTCTCAAACCTTGGATCTTTTAGAGACAAGCTTAAGGACTCAAGAACACTTGATGAGAGGATTATCAAATGTGTGGGATACAGAGTAATTCACCCATACTTGGTTCTAGGTGCACAAGTGACTGGCGTATTACCTCACCCACCTATCTCACAGCTCACTTCCCTTATCTCTCTGCATAATTCACACTGGAGTTGCACTTCCTGTGCAAACTCCAAAACAACAATTCTGAAAAGACATTATTAAGGCTTGAACATACAATGCATCAGTCTGGCAAATGAAATCTTTCTGTACTTTCATGTCCCAAGGAACATGAACTCAAGCTTACAAAGTCCATTTGTTCAGAGACACAGACAAGACAAAGAAATTTTACCTTCCAATAAGTGTCCAACAGGTTTGTTTTGCACAAACTGTTGTCGAGACAGCACCTCCATAGAAAATGCTTAGATCTTTTATAATATCTGTACCTTCTTCAAAAAGGACTCTCATCCCAGCATTGGTTATTGGAAGAGCATTTTCCCGTCTTGGTGCCTGTCGAAATGCAGAGACATACTCCCCCTGTGCAAAATGAGACAGAAGTGCAGACATGTAAGTATCTGAAAGCAGAACTTGTTATTGCTCTAGGTGAAGCAAGAGAACAAAAAATGAAGAGCACAAATTCAATTTCCTGAGCATTCAAGACCATGTGCTTTCTTCTCCTGACCTTTCAAGAGCTTTACCATCTTTGATTTTCTAGCAGCTCAGACCTGATCCCCCATCACCTACACAGATGATCTAGATTTTTCATGGTAGATAACTGGAAGACAGGGATCTTGTGGAGTCGTATTTATAACAAGACCGTAAGTTCAGAGGCTTCAAACTTCAGTATTCAGATAACATAACCCATAATTCTCCTGTAAGATCCTATATCCACTCTTGCAAACCCAGTATCAGTTAAAGACTATTATTCAGTTCAGCAACATTTATGGATCCACCACACACACACAATCTTATCCCATTTTAAAGAAAAATCTGCAGGAGATGACAATGACCTATTTGATGCCAGCCATATCACAGGTGAGCAGCCTGCTTTGGTGAGTGCAATGGCAACTTGTGCAAGACCCCTTTCTGTAGGGAATCTAGACAATTGCTATTTTCTTCATCATTTTAGGGCAAACTTTAGTCTGAATATTACTCCTCATAAAGCATCTTCAGCTACCTGCTGAGTTGTGTTTTTTGGCTGAAACTGGGAAATAGTATGGAACTGAAGTGAATAAATGTAAGGAATTCAGAAAGTGAGCAGTAACAGCACTTGTTTAAAAAGACAGATTATGCCCCCTCCTGATCTTTATTTCATAGTCTTTAACTCTGCATAAAGCAAATCTAAACAAACTAGTAATTTACCTTCATAGAATAGGGAATATGGATAGAGACTAAGATCTCTTCTGGTGTAATGGTATTGTTGCCAACTCCATCTGAAAAAATATCACTCATAGGAATCTGTCGCTTTTGTCCTAAAAAAAAAAAAAAATATAAAAAAATCCAGAAAATTCCATACAATTGTGCAATTAACACATATCAATAGTATTTTAATTGGCAAGAAATACCTGCTGCCTTCCTAAATGACCACTACAGAGCTTACATAAAAAATTATCAGTTACATGTTCTATAAATTCAAATGGTTGCTCCATCTTCCATAACATCATAGTATCAGATTCCTAATAAAGTACCCAGAGATCAATTCCCATTCTGTAATCCTCCCTTCCGATACTGCCATGATGATCCCACCCTCACTCCTGCCAATCTATTCCAAATCTCTGCAGCTGCTGTCGTAACTATCTTTCATTCTAAAACTAAAAAATGAGGAAGTAAACTGAGTGGTAAAGAACTACTGTAAAAGTAAAAAATTATTAGGAGGGTGGGGCTTTTGCTGTTTAGGTTTTGGGTCCATTTCTTCTTTTCTTTGTCTGCTTTTTCCCTGAGATTCTGAACATTTCCAGGAGCCCAGAAAGGAATAAATGCTATTGGTTTTTCCTTCCAGAATAAAGTATCAAAAGAAAAAGTGACCATACTTGTTTTCCTATGATACACATATAAAAGTTAATTTTTTCAGAAGGGAAGATGACAAAATTCTGCAAGGAACCTAAATCTCTAAGAGCCCTTTGAACACTTAAAACCCCATTTGTGTTACAGAGACAGGCTATCTCCTCCTACCTCTTGAAACCAGATTGAGCATGCAGTTGCTGGCTGCCAGAACAGGATTCAAGTCTGAGGTTGATTTTCTACTTATGATGTTTCCACCAAATGACTTGAAAAAAAAAAGTAGTTTATGTTACCTTTCTCTATAATCATCATATTTTTATGTTAAGTGACAATATGACACGCAATCTATATGTACATTTATACATACTGAAAGCTACAAAAAGAGGTATTGATAGAAAATTCATGGTAAAATCTAAATTAAAAATGCAAGTTCAACATGTAGTCAGGAGCAATTTCATATTTGTTACAATTTTTTCAAACTGTAATTGCAAGTAATTCCCAACATACAGCAACATTTCTTATCTGTTCTCCGCCCAGAGTTCTCAACTGCTGCAGGACAGCACAGAAAACCCTCGTCTTCTCTTCAGGGAACTCGGCAATTGCATTTGTCAAGATGTCTTTCACTAGAGAGAGGCTGCAGGCAGCTCCCAGAGTTAATCCTGTAACCAAAAGATTATGGAAGTGTTAACGTGTGCATTGCCTTATTGCCTGGGTTTTAAAGTGTGTTCAGACTGTAGAGTTCGGACAGCTCACGTGGGCAAAGGCAGATAACTGGAGAGGGGCCTTTACATTTTAAAGGAACTGGAATCTTTCATTTCAGGAGACTGAGAGTAAAATCCCTAGAAATGATGAAATCATACTAATACCTCACCTCTTCTGCTTAAAGGGAAATCTCCTCTCTGCTTTCCAGCTGCACTCCCAACTGTTTCCCTTCCACCTTGCTTTGACTGAGCAAACGTTTAGGAGACATTTCACACAAAGGTGGGTGACCTTTAAAATGTTTTCAACAGATTCTTCCTATTTTTAAGCATGATCTTCATCCTAATTTGATTTTGCTTTGCATATGTACATTCTAGTTATTCTTCTAAGGTAGGTGGGTAGGTAGCATTGGCAACAAAAACCCCAACAGTCCTAACAATGAAGACAGCATTCTTTTCCCCACTAGAAAGACAACTCATACACATTTACTTAAGAAGTTTTTTTGTAAGATTATACTTCTAATTTTTTTTTAAAATGGTACACAGTTCTTTCTATTAAAAATAATTATTTACATAATATATGAACGCTTTCAATAAATACTGGGATCCAATTAAATGTGTAAATGAAAATATAAATAAATGTAATGAATTTTAATCAAGCAAAGCAATATTATCTGTTGTGTATTTAAAAGAAAAATTTAATCAAAACTTATTTTGCATTTAAATCTGATTAAAGAGAGGAAATGCTATTTCTGGCTGGCAAACTAAACTGTGTATCTCTTGTTTTAGAACTAGGAAGTCTCACCTTTGAATACCTAGGTTTTATTTACACACTTTAAAGAAGCAGTAAGCATTTTCCAAACTTCTTTTCAATTCCTAGCTACTTTTCAGCTAAGAACAAACTAGTCTTTGAATAGAACTGGATGACTGATCTGAAATAAAACAAATATTCTAAATGCAATGACAGAACTATCAAACACAATTTACCACTTTGGAAAAAAGTGGCTTCAGACATATAGCAAGGAATTTCATCAGATATGACTTTCCTTAAAACTTTGGCTATAAGCTTGTACAAGGTAATTTTATTCAATTACTTTAGACTATTATAGTAAAATGAAACCTATTTCTAGTTGTATTTCTAATCCACAAGAATTTATTTAAAACCCAAAACCTAGTCTAACTAAAATTCCTCCATACTTATTTTGAACATGTAAGCTGAGGTTCAAAATTTTTAACCTATTATAATTCATGCTGTAATGATTGAGAACAAGATCTGTCAATGCATATCAGCTATGCCAGTTTAATCACCGCCTTTTTTTTCCCACATAACCAAGCATGCTGCATGCTAACTCTCCCTGTGGTTCTGTATGGGTCTCTCTGCTATTCAGCAGAGCCTGGTACAGCAATCACAAAGCAAATCCTGCATGACTGAGCACCAGAACCAGTATTACCAGAATAACCACCTTCACACTAAGGCCCAAGATAATATTGCTGGTCAGCTCTGCACTGTGTCATGAAGACAAAGCCATCCTACACTGTGATGTTAGCAACAGCCCCGCTGACTGGGAAAAAGCCAAGCATGCTTAGGAATGAGTTGCACAGCACTTCACACCTTCAGCACTCTGGAAGGGTGCAGCACTCCTTACTGCAAAGAAATCTCCTACTTCGGAAAAACTTAAAGTCTACTGACCGTCATTTGTGTATTTCAGCACATTCAGATCTGGGATCCTTGCAGGAGCAATAAGAACTGGATGGAATACACCTCTGAATTTCATGTCAGGTCCTACAAGATAGGAATAGACTTAAACAAAATGCTTTTCCATGACAACTCCCACATAGTGGAACATAAGCTTAAGGATAAAGATGCAAAATAACAACAAATGCAGCCCCACTCCTCTCATGTATACTCCTAAAGCCACAGGAGCCATTCTGAACACATACATACCCACACTGGTGTTCCCAACCACAAGAGGTGCTTTAGGGTGGGCAGCTTTCAGATCTAGCAGTTCGTCCAAGCTTACAGGAGAAATCCATGTCACTCGCTCCCCATGAAAAAACAGAGTTCTTTTTGGTTGATTTTCTGCCATTCTCTGATGGAGAAACATAGCAGATTTAAATATTTAGATATTTAGTCAGAAGTGAGGTCCAATACACACGAGACTGAAAGTCGAAAATGTTCTTAAACAGCAGTTTTACATAATCCTTTAATATTGGACAAAAAGGGGATTGAAATGTTATGCTGGCTCTTCTGTGGTGAAAGTCAAGACTGTGTGGGTGAAATGTCTTTAAGTAACTCCAATGGGCTAATAAACAAGATTCATAATAAACATCCCCTAGCAAAATATGCAAAGAGATCCTGCAATTGCTAAAACTGTTAGAAAAGTGATAAAAAATACTTAGGGAGGTATTTGCCCACTTAGCTTTTCTGGAGAGTACCAATGACATTGACAGCAGCATCCCCTTCTAGATTAAGCATGCACTTATGTGTCTCTGGCTGTTCTAGCACTGCTCACTGATCAGTTGGAAATAGCTTGTCAGCCAGTGCTGGTACAAACGCACAGTCGAGAACTCCTGTCCTACAGTTATCAACCTTTCTTCAGAAGCAGTCAGCTAACTAAAGAGAATCTGGCTTTGAATCTCTACACTGACAATAAAGTAAAACAAACAGCTTTCAGTTTTTCTAGAGCAAATACTGCTGTCAATAATTAAGGATGCCTAACACTTTCCATTCCAGCTGTTTTATATCTTTGGCAGCCTTAATCACTGGGTCTAAACATTCTCTCGTCTGGGTGGCTATCTGAGAAGAGACTAACGAAACTACGAAGCCACAAAATTGTTTTCCAATGTTCAAAACTGTTTGCAATTCAGTTTGCTGAGAAGTATTTGTATCTTCAGCTGCTGGACTGAAAACTCAGTTTGGATTGCTTCTTCATCTTCTCACCTAACTCTGCAACTTTGTTTTCCCAATATGACTTTTTTTGGTATGTGAATATTCAATAAGATCGCTGGGCAGAAATTAAATAGGAGTATAATAACCTTAAAATATTTTGACATTTCTTCTGATGAATTACTGCTAAACAAGACTTAAGGATTAATTCTTATCAGAACATCAGAATAGTCTATAAGCAGCAAAAGGTACCATTAGTTCTGGAGGAAATATAAGCTCCTGGGTGGGATCTAAGGGTTGGAATTCATCTGTTGAAAACAAGCTGGTGGAGACCTTAAAAAGAAGACAAGCAAAGACCAAGAATTTTCTCTCATCATTAATTTCATACAACAATAAAAGCAAACCAGGAGACTGCCACTGAAGTCAGTAAAAAATTAGTCTTTTCATTATCATTTGGATTTTTTGTTAAATCACCATGCATCATTTGGAAGTGCAGAGGTGAAAGAAATGTTCATAACATTTTCTTAAATTTTACTGTTAACACAAATGACAGTGCAGAAGCAAGGCACTGAAGGACTAAGCATAGGCTTCCTGTAGTTCTACTATAATAAAGTAGTTTCATGCCAACCTAAAGTACTCAAAACCCAAAGAAGTAGATCAGATACTACTGAAAGAAAATTGAGAACTAGATCAAATATGTGTATGGATAAGAGATTTCACATAAAACCGCAATCATAGCTCAAATTTTTAAGAGTGCATCAATTCTTCAGATTCAAGTCAGCAGTTTTCCTAAGAGACCAGTACTTAGAGCATCACTGATCATTGATTTAAGCAAATTTCACATATGCCCTAATGTCTTGCACCACAGAATTCTCACTGTATTGGTACAGCTCAGACTATTAATATTACTGAATCTGAAGAGCTGTTCAAATCTCAGCTCTGGTGATCCAAACTATCTTATATAAACTATCTGACACATCACTGCCTCCTCATACAAATATACACATAGAATCCTCAATTTCTCCAAATATTTCCAAATTTCTTGTGAGGAATAATAAAATATCTTATCAAATAATATATGCAATATTTTTTCTCTAAGTTTTATACTGAAGTGAGGTCACTAATATATTTAAAACTTTACCTTCTCTTCATTGTCAAATAAATCATCTTCCTGATCCAAGCAACATTTTCCATTTGCTTTCCTTTGACAACATATGGATTCCTAAAGTAGAAATACCCCATTAGTGAAATAGAGCCCAGATGGGCTGATTTCTCCAAGTTAAAGCCCACAAGATAAGAGTGACTCTGCAATTCAAGAAAGTTCTAGATGAAGTTTAATAACAAACTGAATTAGAAGGATTAAGTGTTAAAGGGCTGATATTTAAAAAATAATTTAAAATCGTCACATATTGAAGTCCTTAATACAAAATGATTCCTACTGTGTAGAATTCAGTCGACACTGTGAGAGCAGATGGTCTGTATTGTTTCTCCCCTGTAGGTTTCTGACACATTGCATTGCATGATAAATTACTAAGAACATGGACTGAAATTCTGCTTTTATTCATGCCAGTACTAACCCCTACAGTAAACCACATGGAGTTACTTCAGATTACTCTTCATAATCCAGGCTAGACACTATGTTCATTTGTGTTAATCAGTTTTTGTAACGGGTTAGGCCATTTACTCAGAATGACGTATTTAAACAGAGGGAAGGGATGATCTTAATGAAAATGTTGATGGCTTGTATATGCAGATACACTGATGGCCCCTATCTAGCAATCCTATCACCACTACTTCTTACCTTACAGAAGGTTTTACAGGCATCTAGGATTGGCCTGTATCCAGTACAGCGGCACAAGTTTCCTGAAGGCAGAGAATCAGTCAGGAAAAGCTTTGCTCTAAAGCCCATGGCTTTAGAATGTCATGTCTTTATGTGAGTCTTGTGTTTTTGAAGCTCAAGGAGAAGTGTTAGCTTTCATAAAGACAAAACAGAACAGTGTCACAAGACTTAGGACCCTGCAGCTCCTGACAAAAAATGCTGTTGTTTCAAGGAGAGTATGAAATAGTTGAGATCTGCACTAGAGTGAATGCTGGCTACAGCTCAGTATGCAGAACAATAAGGGATTGTACAATATCCTTCACCCACTCAAAATGTTGTTTTCTTTCCCGACTTTCCTCTAGAGGTGAAGGAAATCAACATTATACCTCTAAATTCACCACACAGCAACAGGAAATGTCTTTGGCTCCACTGTGACTCTAGAGCACAAGATTACAGAAGGCTATTTCACCTACAATAAATGCTCATGCTTTCCCTTACTGAAGACAGTCTGCATCTCTCTGCCTTATCTGTTTTAATCCTACTGCAAAAGGCCTGTCCTGTAAGGCTTTATGACATTCTCAATGCCAGATATAAACGGAGATGCTCAGATACAGCTGCTTTTCCAGTATGACATCATTTTTACACATCTGATTTTAAGCACTTCAAAAGACACATATGGGGATGTTTGGAACCCCTGAAACAATCCACAGCTCCATGTTTAATTTCCCAGGAGAAAAGAATGACATGGAATACAAGGTCTGCATCTAGAAGCAACTCTTCTAGGAAGGAGTTTTTAAGAGTACATCCTCCATGCATGCAGGCATGTATACTCACGCAGACAGGCACTCACACAGACAAAGCACCTGAAGAAATGCTTCGGGAACACATCTGCAAACTAAAAAGTGGCAGCATTTACCGGACAGAGCTGCAATCATCTGCTCCGAAGTTGGTTCTGGGTGGTTTCTTAGCAAAGTGTATATGGACATCACCATTCCAGGAGTGCAGAAACCGCACTGTGAGCCATGGCACTTGGCAAGTCTTTCCTGAAAGGAAATACCACAAACAACACTCCTTCCAGCTCTCATCTCCCTCTAATGAATGCTCTCTTAAATGGGACATGCTATACAAAATGTTGCCTTCGTAATAAATCAGACTTTTTAAGTAAAACACTTTAAGAAATATCAAATGAGAATAATTATTCTGGGGGTGATGTTCAGGCACATCTTACTGAAGAATTAACCTTCAGTGGACTTCTGTCCTTTTTGCACTTATACTAAAACATGAGCCAAAGGGACATTGCCCAAGATGTATTATTAGCCCAAAGAGAGCAAAGCCTGATCCACTCCAACAGTCATTACATATGAACTACTTGATCAGACTGTCTATTAAAGTAAGATCCATCATGAGCCATGTCATCAGCCTTGATCAATCAACCACCAAAAACCTATGTTGTCCTCTGTTGTCAATGAGCAGGGAAAACAACCATCTTATGAAATTCCTATGCTTTAAAAGCACTGTCACTAAAGCCATACCATCCAATAAAGAAATTGGTAATCCTCCTATACAGTGATACTGTTCTCCCACCTGAACTGGATGAATCCTGTTTTTGTACTTCCAACACCTTCCACTGTAGTCACTGCTGCACCATACAAGGAGCAAATGGGAAGCAAACATGCATTGGCTGAATAGTGTCTTTGGAACATAAAGAAGAATAAAGATTATGAATATTATTTTAACAAACAAGTCTGAGTATTATTTTTCAGTTAATCAAGACATAGTTCATTTAGAATGAAATTTAGAATGAGAAAGGATCACTTTCTAGCTATGTCTTTGTCCCTTGTATAGAAACGTATCTATGAGGGAAATTCCATGGAATTTACATCTTCCTTAATATCTCAGTCTTTCCTAATTACCCTGCTGTCTTTCTTGCCAACAAGCAATGTCAACTGCATTTTGGAGAAGGAAGACAGGGAAGGGAAGATTGGTGTAGCCATTGGAAGGAAGTAAAGAATTACTGCTGCTAATTTATAACCAAAATTCTGATCAAAAGGAAATTCTGATGTAAAATAAGTATCATACTAAATAGGAACACACCAAAATGAAAATTCTTCAAAGCATTTAATAATTTTAATAAAAATATAGGTTTTTTAATACAGTTGAAATGCTTCTTTTCACGAGTCTGCTTCAATTTTAGCTCTTGCATTAACTCTAAATATTGTCATTTGGTTGCATTCCAATGTAATGTAACTGTACAAAAGGACAACTGGAGTGTTTTTTTCCCAACTAATAAACACTTCAATACACAATGACATGTAACCATTTAACAATTTGATTGGAGTTTTCTCAACTAAAACACAATTTATTCCAGTTTTTAGCTTAATGGAACTTTGGCTTTGAGTTTCAAGATCTTTCTTGTTGTGGGTGGGGTGTAATGGATGGAGTTCAGTATTAAAAGGCTGGTGGCACTTCTGCCTCCCCTACCTTCCCACCAATCATATGACAGTATGCTCGTTTTGGATGAGATGGAGTTAACTTCCTTCACAGCAGCCAGCATGAGGCTGTGTTTTGGATTTGTGCTGGAAACAGTGCTGATAACACGGGATGTTTAGTTACTGCAGAGCAGGGCTTACACAGAGCCAAGGTCTTTTCTGCCTCTCACCCCACCCCACCAATGAGGAGGCTGGGGGGCACAAGAAACTGGGAGAGGACAGAGCAGGGACAGCTGACCTGACATGACCAAAGTCATATTCCATACCATATGGCATCACGTACAGCATTCTGTGGGAAGAAGAAAGGGTGGAAGTTGTGGAGTAATTGTGTTTGTCTTCCCAAGTAACCATCACAGATGATGGTGTCCTGCTGTCCTGGTGGTGGCTGGACCTCTGCCTGATGATGGGAAGTAGTGGGTAAATGGCCTACTTTGCTTTGTTTGCAAGAGAAGCTTTTGCTTCATCAATTAAACTGTCTTTTCTCAACCCATGAGTTTTCTCTTTTACCCTTCTCATTCTGTCCCCCATCCCACTGTGGGGAGTGAGTGAGCAGCCACATGGTCCCCAGTTACCAGCTGGACTTAAATCACCATACAGAGCTGCAGGAAGGAGTCACATTCCAGTGGTCAAGCCAAAGGGGCATAAATTAATGCTTCCTACAACCTCTTGCAGGGGCTGTCAGCATTTATAAGTAAATCAAGCATTTGAGTATGATAGTTCAGCAAATTTACAATATAGCTGAATCAACAGCAATTTTTACAGCATTCTCTCTTTGCATTAAAGTGATCCTTCCTCTAGATTCTTTTACTATTAAGAATGAGTTCTTCAACTCTGTTTTTAAAGTTCCTTATCTGGAAATGGTATTTACAATCATAAAGTTTTCTGCAGTTTTCAAAATATTCAGTTGAGGATACCGTATCTTCTTTGATGCTGGATCATAAGTTGATATCATCACTGTGCAGGCACCACAGCCACCTCCTCCACAGCCATACTTAGTTCCTGTAAGACAGACTGAAAATGCTGTCATTAGGGAAAATAACTATCTGGTTCCATTCTGGTCTTTATTCCACTCAAAGGCTTGAGATCACCTTTTTCATAAACCCCTAAGGAACACAGAATTGGTTTGGTATCAGCCTAGGTATTGGACTCCCTTCTATATTGGAATAAAATTTTCAATGAAAGCAAAACGGAAGCTAAGGAATTACATGACCAAAATCCTCTTCTCAAGAAAACAGAAAACTTGATTATGATTTATTTTGGAAGAGGAGTAAGTTGGGACAGGAAAGGGAAGTGAAAAATAGTTCTCCAAGTGAAAATATGAAAGGATGAAATGTGTAATGGGCAAACCAGCAGTATATCTGAAATTACAGTGGAACACTAAAACCAATTTCCCAGCTTCTCTCAGAAGGCCCATTTATAGTCATGATATTTGCCTTGCATCTCATCTGAAAGAACACACTTCTGAGAGAAGTGCTCACTTCTGTGAATCTGGAATAGTGGCCAATCTAAACCTGTGAATCAACAAACAGCTAACCTAACATTCTAAAGCCACCAAAAGGAAGATGCCTTTTTGCCTCTCAAAATTCCATCAACCTCAGGTTCTCATCACATGATCTCCCCTTTACCAGAAGAAAGACTATTAACAAAGCTGTCAAACTTTATTTATACTGACCACTAGGTTTTTAGACTTCTTCATGAGGTAGGAGGGGAGGAACACAGATTCATTGTGCCTGATGGCGAAACTTTATATGTTTAAAAAGCCAGGCTGAAAATACAGCAGCTCAACTGCAGAATATTCGGATTAAGAAAGAGACAACATTTAGTGTGCTTGATTTATCTTAAAGGAATCACAACTTCCTTAATCTGGTAATTTAACCTTGAATTAAAATTTATTAGAATTTTGCTTGAATAATGCTTTCACATGAGTGACTTTAGGGAACAGACAAGAAAAGGATACACTTCTTTCGCAGATAAGACAAGAGCATTTGTTCAGGATCAGCATTTTTCTCTATTATCTACAGCCAAGAAAGTAAAAAACAAGGTTTAATTAAGAAACCAAGGCCTTTCAATATTCAGGGAACAGACTACATTCACACAAAGCCAGAAGAGAATCCTTCTCTAGTTCCCTCTCAAAGAACTACACTAATTGCCAAACACCGCAGGAGTTTGGGTTCCTTCTGGAAATTCCTTTTCAGACAGACATTTCCAGAAAAGAAGTGTTAGGGCACCTTGCAAGTACTAAAAATAACTGCTGCTCAGTGAAATGTTATACTGAGGGAACTGACCTTCGGCCACACTAGAAATAAAAATGTGGAACTTTAAAGACAGCATGAAGAACTAAGTAATGATTTGCAGATTTTAAAGTCTCCCTAGCACTCTGATGTACCAGAATAAACATTAGAGGAAGACTGTAATGCTATCAGCAGTAGCAATTTCTTTTCTAGTTTTATTTATATTAACTTCCACTTGCTGTAAGAAGACAGAAACAGAAAGCAACAGAAACACCCACATTCTTGATCGAGTACAGCATTTCTTATTCGGCCACATAGAATCAGCTAGTTCCTTACAGTTGCTTTGAATCAACAACCAGTCCTTGCAATATTATCTTTATGGTCAACAGCCAAATCTGGGCACTGGAGTCCTGCTTTCAGTTGTGCCTCTGAAAACGTGACACCATCAACGATGAGAAGCCAGACGTAAAAATGAAAATAGCGGCTTATCAGCCAAGTTTAATAGCCACTTGAAATTGTGTTTCACTTTGACACCGTTCTTCTCACAAACGGAGCAGAGCTAGCCAAAATGCGATGCAACCATCCAGCCCTCTGGAGGTTTGTTGAGGACTCGGTTACACTCGCATGACTAAGCATGAGGAAGCAAAATCTGCGCCACTCGGGGATCTTCAGGCACAGCAGCCCCGCTTTCTCCGGGCTATACTTACCTTCCTCCCGTTCACATAGAAAACGAGCTCCTCAGCCGCCGCGGCGCCGTTCAGAGCCATGGTTCGCAGCTCCGGAACCGGGAGGCGCAGGGAAAGGCGCGTAGCTGGAGGAGCGTTCTGCGGGGCGGGGCCGCGGCACATCGGGGCGGGCGGGCAGAGCGGGGCCGCTCGCAGGGGTCCCCGCTTCCCGCCGGCACCGCCCGGCGCGGGGGCTGACACGGTCCTGGTTTGCAACGGCCCGAGCCGACTACAAATATTAATTTACTTCAGCCTTTTAAGGTGTTATGGAAGTGTTCCAAAGCTAAGCCGTACCTCCCGCTTTCTCAAAGGTTGCAGGTGTTCCTGCAGAGCAAAACGGCAACGTTAACACCGTGAACTGTTAGCAGGTTCTTACAATAAAGTCACCAAGAGTAATTTTAAATTGAGATAAAATCCAGCACTGTAGTGATCATGAGACCGATGTGATTTTTGGTTATATTTGCATTCACAAAATAATCAGCAGTAAGGTCCAGGTATCATAACCATTTGTAAGGGCTACTTGTGCAGGCAAGTGTTTATAGAAAAAATATTTTCCTCTTGCTGTATAATCAAAATATATGGAATTAATTTCCTACAGAATTGCGATTAGATTGAGTGAATATGAGAAAAAGCAACTTTAAAACTATAAAAAGAAGTTCAAATTACCTTATCCTCAGCAGAACTATACTAATTCCTGGTGATGGCTACAAATTGATTTTTATGTCAAAAATCATGAGCTGCTTTTACATAATTTTCCTGGAAAGAGATTCTAATATATCAAATGACCTGGTAAAACAAGCACATACAGTGAAGGTACAAAGACAATTCAACATTCTTTCTGCTGCTTTTATGTGATCATTTTGTGCAAAAAAAGAAACACAACCTAGGAGATAGCAAAGCGAGTTTCCTCTGTATTCTATTATTGAACATCAATTTAAGCAACAAGAGTGAGGATGGAGAAAACAAGGAAAGAAGGGCAGCAGCAATAATATGATTCTACACTTGCTTAAAATAACTTTTGTGGATCTTCAGGCCACTTCCTTTATCCTTTTTTTTACTCTGAAAGATACCTATACTAAAGGAATAGAAGAAATGAAGGCATAAAGCTCTAGGCTTTTTACTTTCATTGAAAATTACATGCTTGTATTTGGGACACCCTACCAGTCTAGCTGGTAACACCTGAGGCTGTGGGGAACAACAGACCTTCACTGAAAAAATAATTATGCCCGTCCCCAAAGAGATTATTTATTTTCTGGGAAGATAAAGGATATGTGTCTGTTTCTAGCTTTCAAACCGCAGGCAGTAGAGAGAAACAACATTTAAAAAACCACTGTGTTTTGCTGCTGCTGTGCCAGCACTGGGAGCACAAGTTTTAACAGGTATTTCTTGAGGATTTCTAATGACACAGCTGGTGATGTTGATAAATAGTGCAAGCTAGCAAGAACATTTCAATTAAAAATAAATTAATTACAAACTTGGTAATAAAAAACAAGGAAAAATGCTTAATAATTTCTATGTGTACTTCTTTTCAAAAGATAACATTGAAGAGGGATAGAATCTATCTTCCCAACCATTTCCACACCTCTTCATAACAGTCTTGCTAAGGGGGTGACATACACAGCATGTTTCAGAAAGAAAAAAGTCTGTCTGCTGAAACTTCCCAGATAACATTAACAGCTCTGTTTTGCAGTGCAGATCACATTGCCTGGGTGATGAGGTAAGTTTATTATTGGAAGAATTTTCATACTGATTGAATACTCTATTTGTACTGCAAGGTTCCATAGAAAACACCTTGTATATTTATAATCTTGATATGATCTTTGCAACTGGTAACCACAGCTAGACAACTCTCTGTTTAGGGAACAAATGTAAACTACCTCACTAGTGATACTTTTAACTCTAAATCAGAAAACAGCTGTGGGATGACTTAAGTGTTTGTAAATGATACATTTACGCCTCTTAGTGTTTATGGTTAGAGTTCCAGAGTTTTTTGTAGAATGGACACACCTGAAAGCTATATGCAGGAGTGTGTTTTGATATGTATGAGTCTCTTTCCTGTCAAAATACACAGCTGAAATTCTGGCAACTCACAGGAGAAGGATGTAGGTTCCTCCTGTTGAACTTCTTGAGATTCCTCTCAGCACACTTCTCCAGCCTGACCACATCCCTCTGAGCAGTGACAGAATCATCGGTTATTTCAGCCAGTCCTTCCAGTTTCGTATCAACTGCAGACTTGTGTAGGGTGCACTGGCTCATACAGGTTGTTAGTGAAAGTGTTAATCACTGCTGGTAGCAGTGTGAAACCCCAAGGAGCTGTAATGTTTTGCCTCCAGATGGAATTTGGCACTAATCACAACCTTCCAGGTTTTCAGCTCACCTCACTGTGCGCCCTTAACAAACCCATACATTGTCAGTTTGTCTGTGGAATGTTACCAGAGAAAATGTCAAAAACCCTACTATAATTGAGACAAGCATCTAGTGCTCTACCCTCACCCAACCAGCTAGTTGTAGAAGACTATCAGGTTCATAAAGCCTAATTTCCTGACTGCAAATAAATGCCAGCTACTCCCAACCACCTTTTTGTCTTTAATGTGTTAAAGGACTATTTTCTCCATCAGCTTTCCAGCTTACAATGTAATCTACAAAGAAGTACAAAGAGTACATTTAAAAGAATGTTTTTATGAATAAATTGGATTTTTTAAAAAGTATATTAAATTTTAAGAATATACTGTTAAAGAATATATCATAAATTCAAGAATATCAGTTACGCTTCTTAAAAAGAGACATGCTGTTTCCAACAAAATGTCTGAAAGAACAAAGAACAGGTCTCTGGAAGTGTCAACAGGGAATGTCCTTGGTAAAGGTACAAAAATTGGCCAAAGGCATAGTAAGGCTTCTCCACAATCATCTTCCATCTTTCAAAACTGCAATTCAGGAACATCCTGTGCCAGAAATGGTGTTTCTGGTAATTCCTCATAGATTTTTCTTCCATTAATGTGTCTGATCAATTTTTAGGCCCGTGTAAACTAGTAACATCTACTGCATATGCATGAAGAAGCACCATCTATAACCAAAAGAAGTTAACTTATTTTAACTTATTTTATAAAAAACAGATCTCTCTTGCAAAATTAACCTGAATCTTATCCCTTGTAACATGTAAAGTTGTGTGGGTAGTGAGCTATCCCCTGCATCTGGCAGCATCTACAAATCAGAAAACTGTCGGCTGACAGCACATTATGGAATGCAGAGGGAAGCCGTACAAAAACCTGAAAGCTGAATGGTATGACATTTTTGCATTACTTGTCACACTGGCACTCAATTGGAAACTCAAGGTGTTGCTTTGTCTGGATCCTATTCGCTATTGAATTCCTATTGCAGTGGGTTTTTTTACTTGCTGCCTCTGGCACATACTGTGGACACTCAACATCCCTCCATTATTTCTCAATGAGATTTCCTTATTCAAATCTCAGTGTGATTCTGTCAAAACCAAAAGTCAACTATCAAAATAAGAGGGACTATTTCCATCTATTTCAATAAATTCATAAAAATTTGGGATGCGTGTGTCTGTTCCAACCAGCACTAAGAAATGGTTCCACTCAAAATAAATATGAAAAACTCACAGTACAATTCCCAAAGCTGGTTTATTTTTATTTCTCATTAAAACATATATTTTCTAACAATTTAAGAAGTGCTGCAAACCATTTGAACAGATTATAAATTACTGACCAGAAATGCAAAACACAAGTGAGCCTAACCTGTATATGCCTTCCTCAGTAAAGTATTCTGTGCCCCTTTCATAGAGGTTCTTCTCCAGAACATTTCACTGGGGAAGACCTTTACTAAACAAAGAACAACAAACACTCTATATTGCTAGACATTTACATATATACATAAACAATTGTACCCATTTTAGAAGTATTGTCCATGAAGGCAATTCTCTATTCGTCATTAAAATTTTGATTTGCTTTTAAAATGTCCTTTTTTTTTTACTTTGTAGACTGGGGAATTCAGGAATTGCGTATCTGTAAATTGATCCCCTCGCCTTAATTTGCTGTAAAGAAAAGAAATAAAAGACATCAGGTATGAATATCATCAAGTACCTCTGCAACTATAGTAGTCATAATAATTCAAATGGTAAACAGCATTAATGAAAGCTTGATATACTTAAAGAAATTAATTTTATGGAAAATAAGTATAATCTGAAAAAGCAAGAAATAGGTAACTACTGCTTTCCAAAATAATGCTAGAAATATTAGTTTTTTTACGTGTCCTCTATTGTATAAGGATGTGATATTTCTATAAAACAAAACTCAAAACTTACCTAAAACAAACACTTAACAGCATCCATTCAGGACAGTATAAATCTAACTAAAATATAAATAGGAGACAATCATCTAAAATCTTGACTAACGTCAACATTTTTTTCTGTTATTAGTTACTGTTTCTCAGAAATATGGAACCTGCTCATTCTGTGGGAAAAGAGTGGCAATGTTTCAGTATATAATACCACAGCATTTTAGCATATGTCTATTAGTAAAAAAAAAGTGTGACTCTAATCTCCTTCCAATTTTTTTTAAGTTACCTGGCATAAATATTTTTGAATTGCCAGTGGTAAAGTGAAGACTTCCTACATTGCTTTTAGCTCCTACTTTTCCTCAGTCTCACCTCTTCAATTATTAGCTTACTCAAAGAAATAAAAAATACTTTGCGGTTGTATGAGAACAGTGCTCCATTTTTTTTCACATTTTTCCAATTTTTTTTGTACATTTATCTTCTTCCCCTGCCACTATTGCCAGAAAAACAGGGTTTTTATACCTTTGTCATAAAGTAAGTTGCTATAATCCTTTCACTCTCAACACTGTTCCAGGGAAGCCCTTCTACTGTCTTTACCTCATGAATACACATCCTGCTAACACACACTCGACAGAGTGGAACTGTTCCTTAAATTAATATTACACTTTAAAAAACTCCAAACCAAAAATCTCAAAAACTTTCTGGCAAAAATTTGCAGAATATTTTCAGAAGTAATGAACCTAAAGGTCCATTTATATTTAGATCTATTCATGTAAGGGCAAATAAGTACAGTAGTTTTCTTAATGGAATTTTGGGTTTCAAATCCTCTTTTAAATTTTAGAAGTTATTTCACAATTTATGTCTTGTCTTTTAATAACCTATAATATCTTGTGCCACTAAATTTGCTAAGAATACTAAGAGGCAAATTAATTAAAATTATATATCCAATATAACTATTAAATTAATGTGTCTTAAATGATTTCTTATATTACATACAGTTAGTTAAAGCAAGACTACTGAATTATATAATAATAGTACATAAATCTCCTTTCCATTTGACAGGATTACAAGGATATTATTATGGTATAATTCACCTTTAAGTATAACATTCATAATTATTCATCTCTAAAGGGGTTTATATCATGAGACACATTAAGATTCACTATTATTATTAGTCCAAACTATATTTTAGAATTTGAATACTATTGTTGTCTTTGGCACTTTCAAATTCTGCCAAACAGGAGCAGCTTTATAGCAACACTGAAGTATCTTTGCAAAAGAGATTTGTGATAGCTCAACAATTTATTTGGGAGTTTCATAACCAGTCTTTACTGGGGTAGTTATGTAAAAGACAAGAACAAAAGCCCCAATTTATTGTGCACCTACCTGTGTAGATTTGGTTCCTTGTAGCAAATAGTGGGTCTGCCTCGTCTCAGTGGTGCTGCTGAGTCTTCTGAAGTTTGGGGGATTTAGGTACAGGAGCATGAAATTGAATACTGCTATTTGTCAGATCCTGGAAAGCTTTTCTCCCTGTAAATATGGTAGTTTATATGTTTAATTTTAAATATTTCCTGAATCAATATGTAAACTTCAATTAATAATTATTTTTAATATGTTTCTTAATTCAGGTACGTTGGTTACTGCTCCTACACTAAAGATACTCAACACAAAATGGGACAGATGATTAAAGAAGATGCTACTAGAGCAGCTTTCATCCTGTACAAACTTAGAGCTGTTTGAGGTCTTGACTCATTTCATTTCAGAGACATTTCAGAGAGCTCTGTGAGCATCTCAGAGCAGCCCCATGACTGCTCAGGACTCCCTTATTACATTTACAAAAGTAACACTGCACACAGTTCCTGCCCTTGAACACAGGTGTGGGCACACATGTATAATCTCAAGAGTCAAGCTGTACAAGAGTTTTTTAGCTCTGCATTTTCCAGCTTTATGCCTTCTTTTTTTGCCTCTGTGTTAAAAATGAGCATAGCAAACTTTCAATTCAAGATTTGTATTTGGATGTACGATGAAAACTTAACTGTCTTTTGAACTACGTTTAAATAGATAAAGATCAAATAACTACCTTGCTTTTTATGCCAGCAGTGTTTGATATTGCTGATCACAAGGGCTTACTAATTTACCTTTAAAATTACTAAAAGTATGGGATCCTATTTCCACCTTCCAAAGAAGGAACTGAAGATGAGAAGATGCAACTGCAAATCTCAAAGACTGATATCTCACACAAGGTCTCATTCTGCCAGGCTTCCTATTCTGTGCTCATGTAAAACAGGAGAATTTTTTGGCCATTGTGTCCTAGCATTCAAATGAAGCCAAGGCAATATTAGCTTAATAATTTGGGATTCAAACTATTAATTTGAGCTGGGATACTGTCTAGGTGTTGAGGCTTTCTCACACTATGAAATAAACAGGAATTTGTTGAGAACAGGTATGTTTACAAAATAAATCCCTAATGCTACGAAATTTCAAAGCTATGTTCTAAAGTATATTTAAACTCTTGTACAGATGTGATAGTTACATATTCCATTAAATCCATTACTATGCATTATAATAATTGCATTTATTATAGAAGAATTTAAACCTATCTTCCAGGCTCCACTGAAGTTTTATTATGTTGTTAATGTATCTTAAAAAAAGAGACTGTCACATCAAAGTTGGCACATGGGCAGGTTATAGAAAAACTCAACATATTTGTTTTAGATATCAGAATTCCTGTTGAGTTGTAGTGTTTCTAAAGAAACAAAAATGAAATCTTTAAGTCCATCTATATTTCCATTTAAGAAGGGAACAGTGCAGTCCTGTTTTGTTTCCCTTGGATAAAAGTTCAAGCTATTTTATCTTTCAATCCCCAACTTTGTGAATGTAACAGAATTCTTAAAAGGAATACATACTTTAATTAAAAGTGCTTCTCAAGAATGTAGACTACTTACATCTGCCCTACTAAGTATCATCTTGGGATATATTGAAAAGTAACAAGGATATTAGTCACCACAATTTAAAAAGATACTGCGACTGATACACGATACAGATTTTGGTGATTTTCATTCTTTATTCACTCTAAACAAGCAATGAGAGGACAGAATTAAGAGGCACTATTTCAGGCACTACTTAATTCAAAATGCCTTGCTTTTTATAGCCCACATGCTTACCATGACAAGGTGTCAGAGTATTTTTGTTACTCTGTTTAGAAATATGATCCATATTTTGTTCTGCTTTTTCAGGATCTGATGTTTCATCGTGACCACGGATTTCAGAGCTTTTCCGTATAGAGAAGTTGATGGAAGCACTGTGGTTATCAAGAGCTGGGAGCTCCACAGTGGAAAGCCCTTCCTGGGAAAAGCTATCTGCCTTAAATGACATACTGTTACAGCATTTAACTTCAATCTCAGGCTTCAACTTACTTACAAAGGAATTCATTTCATGAGGGACCGCCTGGTTATCCAAAATATTCTGATCCCCCTGATCAATATGCCTGAAATAACTTTTTTCTCGTCTGGTCTCAGTAATACCAGAACTAAACATCTGTTTCTGCTTTACATGCTTATCAGGAAAGTTACTTATGTGGGAGGTTTTATTTGCAGCTGCTGAGGAATCTACCTTCTTTAGATTGTTTGCATCATCATCAACCCGTTCCTTAACTTGTGGTGTGTTCAGAGCTATACCATTTTGAGTAACTAAAGGTACTTCTTGCATTTGCTCAGTTACAGTTACTTTCTTTCCAGCCTCTACAAGCAATGAACCCTTATTTTTTAATTCTTCATTTTTACCAACTGAGAACTGTGCAAGATTTTCCTTTGGTATTACATATGCTTTCTGGCCGGCCTTTGCCAATGTACGTTTCAATCTGCCTGGCGAAAAATGGCACCTCTTTTGGTCTACTTTCTGACTAACTTTATGAGGGCTGTCATTTTCAGTTTCTCTACCTTGCCTGTAACTACTTGTTTTGTTGTTTTTTCTCTCTATAATATTCTTCTGGTCTTCTTTTCTCTTGCTGCTGTCACACTGGTTTATGTCTGTTTGAGATTTTTTTGAAATATATTCTCCATACTGGCCATTTTCCTCTCTACAGGATTTTGCTGTGTTTGCTTTGGAAAGGTTTTGAGAAGATTTTCTCTGTATTTTTGGTTTGTTATTTCCCTCATTTGTATTCAGAAAGCCCTCCTGTAAAGGCAATACATCAGAAATGTTATCTTGGAATGGTAAATTTTCAGCACAATAAACTTCTGGTGGAATCTTGTTAACATATGAGCTTGAGTCTGTTTTTTGTATTCGGCTTTCCACTTCTCCAAATATTTCTGAGAAAGTTCCTTTATTTGTCTGTTTTCTTGAACTCGTTGCATTAACCCAGTATGTCCTCCTGGCATCCTTAGCTCTACTTGTTCTACTCTGTCGCTCCACAGAATTTCCTGTAGGTAGCGGTTCTCTCTGAGTTTGTGAATCAGTAGTTTCTGAAGTTTCACTATTGTTAGCCCTAGAGTGCCTTTCTTCTGCATGCAAATTTGAATGGACTTCAGTCTTGCTTTCAATTCTTTCTCTGTCCTTCTTAGAATATTTTACTTTTCTGAAATTCGGTAATATTTTGTCAGATTTGGCATTATTAATTTTATTTTGGTGCAATTTATAATTGCCTTTTGCTGTAACTGTGAGTAGTTCACTTGCATCACTGGCAGTCAACTCCATATCAGCATCATAAACAGTTTCTTCAGGCATCATCTTGTCAGTAAAGAGCATCTTGTTAAAATCTATCTTACTTTCACTGTTAAGTTTAAGAGGTGAAGGAATAATGCGAGACAAGTCACTTGAACCTTCCTGCAAATTCCTATCACTGGCCTTGCTGCTACTGTTGATATCACAATGAGGCAGATTCAATGAACCACATTTTTTATCAAAATCCTCTGTATTAAGTTGAGGTTTTGACTTACAAAATACTGCACTTTTCTTTCTTTCAGTCACATTTTCATAGGATGGCAATGAACTACCAAGATATTGCTCTGTAGGCTCCTCAGACTGTTCTAAGGATTGTGTACTTTTTCCATGAGTCAAGAAGGCACTATTGCAACTTAATTCTGCACACAGTTGATTTTCTGCAAAGAAAAAATAATAAATAATAAAATAATAAATTTCATCAGCTTGAGGAAAAGAAGAATAGAGTGTATTTATCTGTATAAAACTGCTGAAGACTAAACCAGAGGTATAGAAAATTATACACTTTTTTTTTAACTGAATACACACATTCTATGGTTGGGCCTTAAAAATTTAGTAAACTGATGGTAATTTCATAATTTACTGAAGTTGGACTTTTGAAATTGGACATAAATAAAACTCTCTTTTTATATAACTACTTCAGCTATTATTTGGTTATCTTAGCTATGTAATTTCAATGAATATTATTCTATGAATGGTTGTCAGGACACCTATACTTATGAAAATTTATTTTTCACTAGTTTATTATGGTTTAGGAATCTTACTATACCTTCTGTATTGCACACTGAGTAATGAATTATTAAATACTAATTTTCAGAGAGCTTGAAAAATAAATAACACAGAAACACATCATACCTTTCAAAAATCTATTCTTGTCAACCATTGGTTCTGTTTCAATTAAATTCTGATTATTTGTATCAGAAGGCAAGAGTGATACAAACTGGACTTGATCTGAATGCATTTCCTCTGTAGAATTAGTGGTACCCTTATAAGAATTTGATGCTTCACCCAGAGAAGGGCTACCCTGTTGCTTTGCATTAGCTGTTGTAATGAAAGGAAGCTTTGCTGGTAATTCTACAGATCTGAAAAAAGAAAATTTTACCGTGAAGATTTTTATTACATGTCGTCCTGTTCTTTTCTGTTCTTTTAGCCTTCTGATTGTTTACATACTTAGGAGTCAGATTCTCACACATTTTCTATAAACAATACTATTGTTTACATTCCTCCAGTTAGGAGGGACAATTGATAGACACCTTCTCAGACCAGTGGAATTGAAGAGGTTGAACCTCTGTCTTCCAATGTGGTCCATCTCTGTGAAATGTATATAAGGTAAAATCAAAAAAAAAAAAAAAATTTCATTTTTCCTCCTCTCGCTCTGGCTCGGTCATCTCTGTTGCGTCTCATCGTGGAGTTCCTGTGTCAATTACATTTTCTATCATGACATTCAATTGTTTAAAATGTTCCGTTAACAATGTATACTAGCAAAAAACATGAACTCGAGCATGATACTGGGTTCTGTCTTGGGGCAAATGTATTTTTGATGACAGAGAATCCTGCTTTGGGCTGGTGAGATCACACGAAACAAGCAGCGAGTTACTCAAACACAAGTTTTATCTATTACTCTCTAAATTCCAAGTTGCAAACAGGTAATTTCTGTATTAAACAGGAAATGTTTTCTCATTACCTCAAAACTACCTAGGGCAATGTACAAATATTAGCTGTAAAATACAGCCAGACAGCCAGCACCTTTGGCATTTAGTACAACCACCTACCGAGCCGACTGACGTGCACTCCTGAAACGGTCACCAGCAGGGCTGCTTGGGCCAGCTGACAGGGGAAAGAAACTCTGGAGAGCCTTTCAAAAGAACAGCAGGGAAATACAAATAGTTAAATATTCTCTTACGTCTTAAGTACTGGAAATATCCACAGGGGAAAATCCCCACAAAAATCGATGGGAAAAAATACATGCACTGATGGAAGACACATGATATTCAAACACATGCGATACTTTTAAAGCAAAATATTTTGTTACAAAATTCATCAAAATACATAACCTACTTTTATCCCAAAGTAATGTACAGACTTCCTAAATGTCACTATAACTAATGCAAACTGCATTATACATGCAGAAGCACAGACCAACACTAAGGAAATTGAGAAGACAACACAGTATTTTCCTTTTTTTAAAATTAATTTCATTTTTTTCCAAGACACAAGGACTAATGTGGACTATGATTTCTGGTTAAGTTTCCAGATGTAAGATATTTACTGCAGCATGAAGCAAGGAAGGCAGGTAGCTGGCTCACTACATACTGAAGTGCTAAACTTCTGTTTTTAACCACGATTCTTCTTTCAGGCTAACTGATATTTAACTTTTAGATACTTTGGAAACCTGATTAAATCCTAGTACAGTAATATTCAGTCTATTTTACTATACTGGTTTTACTATACTGGTTTAATCCCAAATTTTAAGGAATTGGGGTAAATGTTTTGCAACACAAATAGTATTTGAACATTACACTCAATTTGATGCTTTGAAAATCTTACCCTGGAAAAGGAGTTCAATATGATAAAGTTGAAAAAACATCTTACCTCAGAAGGACTGCTTATTTCTATTGCTATTAAGAGGTTGTCATTCAAAAACGCATCTATTCCAATAAGAGCTTTATTCTGCAATAAATAATAGAAAAAATATATTTTAAGTGGTAAGAAAAGACAAGATATAAAAGGTGAATCTATGCTGCATATTTTTTTTAGACTTAATTAAGCACAAACTCATGTGAATACCTACAAAAGTGAACCTGGGACTAAAATAGCTATAAATATACACACTGATAGACAAAATAGTTCAAAAAAAGCTACAAAAGAAAAATCAAATGTAAATATTATGCTGTCAGGTGATGTAATTTCATAAATCTGACACATGTATTTTAAGCCACCACTTTAAGAAGTAATACTAAGTTTCAAAAAAATATTAAAAACTTAGTTTAGCTGCTCTAAGTTTAAATGATATTATTTGCAACATACCAAACAGGTTAGTTTTTGACGGAGGGAGATATTATGAAGGTGGAGTTTTTCTACTTCCTTCTGAAGAAAAATATTCTCATTCTTTAGCTTGCGAGAATTTTCTTTTTCAACACTCAAAGCCACAGCTAATGCTTTGTTATTTTGTTGTAAAGATATGTTAAACATAGATGAGCTATCTAAAAGAGACAAAATAATGTTATTTTCAACAGCATCAATTCTAGGTCCTCTGAGTGAGCTATCACTATATGACAACATTTTTTTCTGTAGGTTTTGGTGCAACAGCAGCAAAGCATAACACTTTCCAATATAAAACTGTTTATGTGGCTGTCATTCTGATGACTACTCTGTCTGTTTCAAGTTTATTTCATGCATAGATTCTGCTCGAGTCTGGATTTTTAAAAATAAGGCTATTTTAAGAAGTAAACATTTAAAAATCGATAGTTTCACAGCCATAAAAACGTTTTCAAATTTAAAAAAAAATTATAAATTTTACAAATTAAAACATTAAAACATTCTCATAATAAATTTGACTTTTGATAACATAAAGAAAAAAGCTTTACATTCAAAATATATATTCCCACTGTCCTAATGAAAATCTACCTATAACTATGTTACAGAATGGTTTTAACAGGCAGAATTTCAGCTAATCAATAGTAATTGTTAAATACAGTTACTATTCCTTTTGAAGCCATACATTCTAAGTACAGTATATGGCTTCAGTTTTATTTTAACGGGACTTACTTATTAATTTAGTTCTGATTTTAGAAGCTAAAGAAGCATTTCGTTTTGCAGCTTGTAATGCTCCACTCCTCTTCTTCATCCATCCTTTAGCAGCACTTGGGGTGAACAGAGCAGAAGACGATTTAGGAGTTGCCCCTTTATCCATCTCCAAAATGAATCTGTACACTGTCAAGAGGAAAGTCCAAATTAAAAATTTATCTTTTGGGCACTTTTCAGAATGGAGTTCATTATTTCTTAGGAGGATTTCTGTGTCTGAAGTTGGGAGAATTGCTTCAGTCTTTACCTTTGTTCAGTTAATTAAAACAGATTAATGAATTAATCAACACAATGAGACATTAACACAGGTAACATACTTAACGAGCAAACGATGAAACCTGTAAAGATTATAGTTTTTTAGCTTGTCTATTCCCGCACGTTAACTATCCGAGTTTACGCAAAAAAGGGAAAAGCCCAACCACTTCACAATAGGACCAGACCAGCTTGTGCTTTGTCAGGACAGATTTAAAACTGACGCATTTAAATAAACCGCATGACAAACAGGGCAAAATTACAAACCGTGAGAGACAGAAAGAGGCAGAGCCGGCCAGCAGAGGTGCGTGAGGGCACGGTCCCGCCCCAGCGTCCCGGCGAGGCTCCGTCCGCCCGCGGAGCCCTCAGGGCCCTCACAGCCCCCGGAGCCTTCGAAGGCCTTCGAGGCCTCAGGGCCCTCACAGCCCCCGGAGCCCTCACAGCCCCCGGAGCCCTCGCAGCCCCCGGAGCCCTCGCAGCCCCCGGAGCCCTCGCAGCCCCCGGAGCCCTCAGGCTCTCGCAGCCCCCGGAGCCCTCACAGCCCCCGGAGCCCTCAGGGCTCTCGCACCCCCGGAGCCCTCACAGCCCCCGGAGCCCTCAGGGCTCTCGCACCCCCGGAGCCCTCGCAGCCCCCGGAGCCCTCAGGGCTCTCGCACCCCCGGAGCCCTCGCAGTCCCCGGAGCCCTCAGGGCTCTCGCACCCCCGTGCCAACGGCCGCGCGCCGGAGCCCTCGGCGAGGCGGGGCCGTTGGGTCCGGCGCGCGGGACAGCGGGAGCGGGGAGCGGCCGGCGCTGTGGCGGTCACAGGCGTGCACAATCTCCCGTGTTAAAATAGTTCACCCGTGCTCTTAAATTCGGTCAAGGACGTTTCAGAAGTGGGGTATGCAGAGGTCGTTAACCGCTAATCCTCTTTAGCGTCATCTCTGCCTGTTTTAAAAAGGAGTTGAGTGTTTTTAACTTCACAGCTATCTTTGGTATCTATCAAAGGTAGATCAGATATCTAGCAGTATCTTTGAAAGCCATTTTCAATACCATTAATAACATACAGTTAAATTTTATAAAATAGATACTAAGGATATGAACGCTTAGCATCAATCTCAGTGCACTGTGAGGAAGGAAGTAGAAAACGCCAGATATTCCACTTAGCTGTCAGATTTTTAGGAAGAGTTTGAAGTATTTGGCTTTCAGTTCAAAGATTTCCTTTAGGTTTAAGGATGAAAACCATGTAATTCCTTCTCAGTGGCAAGTTAAATTTCTTCTTGGCTGATTTTGAGCTCTTAGTAATTCATGGAA
The DNA here is from genome assembly GCA_032173965.1 of Sitta carolinensis. Classification (NCBI taxonomy): domain Eukaryota; kingdom Metazoa; phylum Chordata; class Aves; order Passeriformes; family Sittidae; genus Sitta; species Sitta carolinensis. Next base: position 27,259,740 of record CM063288.1, read on the forward strand.
TAACAATGTATAGACAGGCATCAGGGCAGTCGGGAAGACAACAGTGATAAATTTACAGCCTAGTATGTTATATGCTGCCTGCATACCTACAGACTTGGAAGGGCAGGAAGTCTGACAACAGAATTTGAGCAAGCCCAGTTTTAAGATGGTTCAGGTAATACTAGGACTATGAATTGCATGGAAGTACTTTAGTCTAATTAAATGCTTTTCCTCAAAATCTCTTCTAAGCGCAAAAGCCCTTTAATGCTCTTTTCACATACATTCTCTTTTACTGGCTATGTGTGCCCAGTTCTACCAGTAGCTCAGGTGAACATTAATTGCTAAATTTGATCCAGGAATTGATAATTTTAGAGTAAGCAGAATTAATGTTTTATTTGAATATTTACAGAGATGAAAAAGGTTGAAATAAAAAAAAAAAAGCATCAGTTTCTATACTGCAGTAAATTTCAAAAAAACCTTACCTTGCTGTATACCAACATTACAACATTCTATAAAGTAAGTCAAAGATATCACACATGAAATATGAGTAGCATTATGTGAAAATGGATCTTCATGATCATGATACTATTTTCATAATCTGCTCTAAGCAGCATCTGGAGAGTCCCTCACTTCTACCTTTTTTAGTGAATGATGTATGACAGAGTTTCTCAGTGTGGCCCTGAAGCTGCAAAACCCTGTTTCTATGCAAAACCCTTAAAATACAGCTTTGATCCAGCACACATCATATATCTTTTTCCCTGACAAGGAAACTTGGAAGTGACTGTAGCCACTCTTAAACTCTGGTCAAATAAAAGAGCACATAACCTTACATAACTTTAAAACCAGAAAACCAATTAAATAAAACTTACCTCCTTCTTCTTTCCACAAGGCAGTGTTTTCCTCCAGATTCAACAATGAGTTTTCATTTCCTCCAATTCCACAACGGTCTCAAGTCTTGAAGAGGCAATCACCAATTTGCTTCCATTTAGTGTTTATGTCACTGCTGTGGGCAATAAATTTAAAACAAAATATGATGTATTGCATTTCCATCCATGGTCATACTTTCCTTTACACTTCACTGAGGAACTCCCACGCTGGAACAATTCACATGTAAAAATCTCAAGTTAATTGCCAGCTACTCAAAGTAGGGAAGAACCTAAAGCACTGCCAAGTTTCACAGCCTATACATCTTAAACATATATTAAGAGCAGAATTATGGGTTTCAGTTACTTGGGATCCCATGACTGGTCTTTAAACTGAAGAGAAATGAATGTAGTGAGGGAAAGATACACAGACTCTTGAGAAAGCTGTAATCATGTGGGAACTTAATTTGTACCTTACTAGATACCTACATATTCACATCTGAGAGGAGTCTTGGTTGAGGAATTAATCCTGAAGTGCCTAATACAGTGTGAGCTCTGACTAACGCACTTCTGGTGGGTAGATTATGTAGAACAGCTTCTCTCTTTCTGGATTTTCTGATGTCCAACAAGACCTGAGCTCATGATATAGCTTTTCCTGAAATTATAATAGTAAGAACCTATCTTCCTCTAATCACACCACTTCTTGTACAAGCTTAATGAAAAATCCATTTCTTAATGCCTCTTCCTCTCCATCAAATTTGTCTGAAATTAAAGTGAAGTGAAACGCAAATATACAGAGGATGAGTGTGTAAGCCTGGCTTCACTGGGAAACCAATAAACACCAAAACAAAAACCAAACCCTGTGTTCATTTCCCAAAACACACAGCTCAAAAGGCACTTTGCCTGTTGGGGCTGGTTATGCTGCACACTTCTATGCCAGGTACATGCTGCACTAAGCCTGAATTGTAATGATAATTCACATGGTTAAATCTGAGGTCCAAAACCTATTGCATTGTTTGTCTATGTGTGTGTGTGTGTGTGTGTGTGTGTGTGTGCGCGTGTGTGTGTGCGCGTGTGTGTGTGTGTGTGTGTGTGTGTGTGTGTGTGTGTGTGTGTGTGTATTGACTGAAACTGTGTATATTGTTCTGGTCTCACAGAGCAGAAATACAGGAATATCCTTCAGACGTTTGAGGAAAAACCAAGCCAGCTTAAAAGTGAAAAGAAGCATGGAAAGCTGCATCTTCATTAAGTGAATGTTTTAGAGTGAGAAAGACCGAAGACTGTACATACACTATAACATTTGACAACAATGGCCACATTTAAGTTGCAATTGCTACGCATGAACTATTCCCAGTGAGTAAGGGAAAACATATCCTTACTAAAGATACAGTTAAACTAGATACCATTATTCCACAAGAACAATCTATTATAATTATTTTCATTTGTTTTACAGTCAATCCAGCATCCATGAATTATTAGCCCGTATTGCATTCAGTAACTTGTAACTTGTGTTAATTCATTAGATATTAAGTACCAGAAACCTGGCTTCTGGGTACACTCTTGGTCAAGAACTGGCCAGGGAGCACAGAAGAGCCTTGGTGCTTGGCATGCCCTTCCCTCTCTTTGCTGCAACTGGAGCATGATTAGATGCCAAAAAAAATGAAACGTGTTTACTTTATGGCTTTACTAAATGGCCTGAACTGCCATTCAAATGCAAATCTGCATTATGATAAAAAGTGAGTTTTAAGTAGTAAGTGATCACTCAGTTACACAATTTCAAAGAGAATTTATTATCCCCATCCTAGGACCAGATGATGATTTATATGATTTATTTGGCTCTTTCCTCTAATGTTCTTCACCTGACTGAAGGGAAGTCTGAATTAAAAGCTTATGGTCTTAAGTACTAACTGAAAACACAGTACCCTCTGAATATTTAGGTATTCTCAAAAATAAAAATGTAGTAACAGACCAGAATAAAGCAAGCGACACAGCTGGAACTGTAGCTGCTCTGTGTTACATATCATTTGGTCCAAATCTTTAGCAAGTGAGCCTGTAGCTGAAGTTTTAAATACCTTAAATTGTGACAAAACACCACCAAAAGGAAATTATGAGTAAAAAAATTAGGGTGATCCAAGATGAAAATCAATAGGAATTGTAGATATAACTGAGTAAATTATTTAAATACAGCATAGGCATGTTTCTTATATGTGCTGTGTACTGTTAAGTAAGTGGATTTTTACTGGACTTCAGGTAGCAATAAAAATACATTATTAACATTTGGGATTTAGTTCTCTCATTATATAGTAAATATGATACATATTTTATATAATATATTGTATATTATATATTCTAAACATATAACCAGCTCATACCCTCTAGAAAGTCTGCAGAAATCCAGAGTTTGGTGCTGTTAACTTTTGCACACAACTCCTAGTTACATGGCAGTTGTATCCACAGGGATAGTTTCTTACTGTACGTTATGGCAAAAAACCAAACTTTTTAAGCAAATAAAGGAGAATTAAGTGGGAACTAGATATAATGTTGTAATTTTTTTTCTTTAGAAAACACATCTGCATTTTAGAAATATTTTTCATGTATATAAACTTTGTGTAATAAGGCTGAGACAAAAGTGTAACAAGAACCTATTTTCTATACCTTTCTACTGTTTATTGCATGCATTTTGATGACCACACAACTCTATGTCAGATGTAAGGAATTTAATGGGACACTTTCTGAATGTCTTTTTAAAATGACTGTATGAGGGTGAGGCATCTCGCCTGCATTACTGAATCACAGAATCATCAAGGTTGGAAGAGACCTTCAAGATCATCTGCCATCAACCCAGCACCACCACATCAGGTGTCAGCTCAAGGTGCTCTCTCAGATAGATTGAGAGCTGCCCTGCTGAGAAGGACTCGGGGAAGCTGTGGAGGGCAGGTTGGACATGCCCCAGCCATGGGCACTCACAGCCCAGAAAGCCAAACGTGTCCCAGGCTGCATCCAGAGCCCGTGGGCAGCAGGGCCAGGCAGGGGCTTCTGCCCCTGTGCTCCACTCTGAGACCACACCTGGAACACGGCATCCAGCTCTGGGGGCCCAGCACAGGAGGGACAGGGACCTGGGGGAGTGAGTCCACAGGAGGCCACCAAGAGATCAGAGGATTGGAGCACCTCTCCTCTGAGGAAAGGCTGAGAGAAATGGGTTGGTTCAGTCTGGAGAAGAGAAGGCTCCAGGGTGACCTAATTGCAGCCTTCCAGTACCTGAAAGGAACTTACAGAAAAGATGAGCAGGAGAATTTACATGAGCATGTAGTGCCAGGATAAGGGAAAACGAGTTCAAATTGAAAGAGAACAGGTTTATAATAGCTATTAGGAAAAAAAAAATAAATCTTTTCTTTTGAGGGTGAGGGTGGTGAGGCACTGGAACAGGCTACCCAGGGAAGCTGTGGATGCCCCATCCCTGTTCAAGGCAGGGGGTGGTTGAAGTACATGATCTTCAAGGTCCCCTTCCAAACCAAACCATTCTAAGATTCTGACTACGGTGACTGCAACAGAATCAAACCCACTATGAGTAAACCCGTACTTGTAATTTAAAAAAAAAAAAAAAAAAAAATCATCAGCACGGTTTGTGCCTTACAGAGCAGCTGAGACTGCAGGAGGGTCAGCCACACTTGTGAGGGCGCCTGAGGGAGCCCCTGCCGGCAGCTCCGGGGAGCAGCGGCAGCCGAGCCCCGGAGGCCCCGCACCCTGCCGGGCCCCCGGGGAGAGGATGGCGCGGTCGGGGCACACGGGCTGCCCCTCGGCTGTCCCCGCTCGGCGCGGCGCGGCCCGGCCCGGCGCTGCCCGCCGTCACTGTGCGGCCCGCGGGCGGCCCGGCGGCGGAGCAGCGGCGCGCAGGGAGCGCGGGTGGGGCCCGGAGCGCGGCCCGCGCTGCGCCTCCGCTCCTGGGCGCAGCAGCGCCCCGGGGGTGGAAGGAAGGGCGAGCGAGCGCGCCGGGATGTTAAAGCAGCCCTCATTAAAGAGCGGGTTTTCAAGAACCTGCGCTGGCAGTGGTTCAAAAAGAGCTGCATCTTTAGTGCTGTGAACTGTGCTCCCATGATTTCCTTCCTGATCGCTGGTCACACATACTGACCCCGTAACTCTGCTTGTCCATTTGTCTCGAAATAGTAAGCTTTGTGTTTTCTAGCAAAGGAAAACGCCATAGTTTTCTACACTGAATGGTGCAGGATATTTGGCTATTGCCATTGCTAGGTCTCCAGAACTGTTTTCAAAGCGGTATCCTGTTACAGACATGCAAGAGCTGAGCTATTGCTTAGGTCTGGTATGTGATGTTACGTCCGTAGCTGGCATTAGTTTGACTTCTATTTGTATCTGGTTTAGGTTCGAATAGCTCGTAATGAACATCATCATTGGCAAATGCAATGGAAGAGGGCAAGGTTGAAGATGTCCAGGATATTCTACGACTGAATGTGCGAGGCTGTTTATACACAGCCAGGCACGAGTTGCTGGGTCGCTTTGAGGATTTCATGCTGGCTTCCATGTTTAGTGGACGCTTTCCTCTGAAAGTGGATGAATCGGGTAAATATACTGAAGCTCTAAATATCACATTCTGATCACAGGGCTCTCTGGCAAATACATGCTTTTATATATATTTATGCATTTTATAGTGTATCTCCTTTCCCAGTCTGCTGAGCATCAGTTGGCTTCTAATTCCAGGTTGTAAAACAATTCTGCATGAATGACTTCATATGTCATTTTACAGGTAGTTAATCTGAATTCCACATGTCTACTCGTGCTTGCAAACACACACATTTGTACAGTGCCATGTCCCAAACTGGCCTTTGGAATGTATTTCTTCAGTAAGAATACAAAAATAGATAAAATTGACGTTGGCAGAGTATTTGGCGTTTATCTTGGATCCTGTCTGTGAACCCCTACAATCTCCAGAGGTATCTCATTCCCTCTGTTCATTACATGAAGAGACTTGGGTCTAATCTTTGTTTCAGAATACCTCATAACCTCATAATGAAAATTGCATTTTTCTACCACCATGGCTTGATATAAAAGTTTGAATAAAACTATTATTCAAGGTCAAATTTCACACTTGTTTGTGACTTAGAAATCCTGCAAAAGTAGGTCCAGTTAAAAGAGACAAAGGATGAAGAATAGTAATTCCTTGTTGCATAGATTAGACTGTTTAAAATACCTGAAATGTTTAACATAAGGACTTTGCATAACATAGCAGGACTTGCCTTGCCTTTAACTATTTCTGTTGCCTTTCTGTGAACCTATTAGTTTCACAACATTCTCTGGTAACATCAGATAAGAAATAACTGCAGACATTATTCTAGTAGACCTACATCCTTGATTTACTTAAAAGACCTCACTGGTACAGTTAAATATGAAAGCTTATTCAACTGAAAATACTGTGTTCTTATTAATATTCTATATGTTTTATGTTTTTTCCAGGATTTGTTGGATTTCTGTGATTCTTACCATTTAGTTTGTACCGAGGCTACAGTTTGGGTCCTGCACTATCCCAACGCTTCTGAAGCGAGCTGTGAAAGTAAAATTATTGGTGTGTATGCCACAAGAGCTGATGGGACTGATGCAATTAATAAGGCACTAGGAATGAAAATTCATAGTAAAAGCATGTACAAAAGGTAAGGTGACTGTCAAACATGAATGCACTCTGAGGTGAGAATAAATACATATTATAATTATGCCTAAATATTATCATAGGTAGCTTAGTGAAACATTATTGTACTACAAATCTGTGGAAGAAATCCTTCCAGCTCCCAAAGCAGCTGGATAATAGAATGGCCACATTAAACAAATAATCAAGATAAAAACTATGCCTAGAGGTTAAGAATTTGAGGGAGTACATACAAGGTGGCTAGCATGCAGTTACTGTAAGTTCTTGCTCTGACTTATTTTTAAAATGTAACAATTTAAAATTACTATAATTTACACTAAATACAATGAATAAATCCCAATACAGAAAAACCTCCAGAAATACTTGCAAAGTTGGTTGTGATTCACGTAATTCTTTTGTGCAGTCTTCTAAGATAGCTGAAGACTGAGAACTAAAGATGAAAGGAAATGGCTTTAATTCTTTAAAGAATGTGTACAGCTGTACTACACTATACTGTATTTACATGGCAGTAATTGGAAGTTACTGGTAGACCTGGACTTACAACTGGAAGCCATTGGTCTTTGTCACTCACAATGCAGTGTCAGAAGTGTACTTCATTGTGCATCTCTTGATTAAGATGGAGCTCTTAATCCATCATCATCTTTATAATTAGAATGCATATCTTCATAAATTTAGGCTGGGAACCTTAATATTTATTCCAAGAGTATCTGGCAACATATCAAGTATCGGTTCTCCTACTGTGTATTCTAGAAAAATAGGTTCTACATAATTAATTCTGTAATTATTTTTCTATTCTGAACATCTATTCTTTCATGAATATCCATTTTTAGCAATGGCATTCTCAGGAGGATTTAGTACCTCTTATTTAAATAAAAACAAAATCAAGAGTAACATTTTCCTTTCTGCTTTATAAAACATTTACTGCTAAGTCCTTATCGTTAGGATTTGGTAAAAAGCATGATATATTTCACCAAAGGTACATTTTTAAAGACTTAACTAACTAATCATGTAACTGTTACCTTTAAAACAATATTTCTAGAGAAGCTGGAAATAGCATCAAATACATCTGGAGTTATTACTCAGTAGCTGAACTGAAAAAGATGATGGATGCTTTCGATGCCTGGGGAGAGGTAAAGTAATAATTTTTTATTTCAATATTACTACTTTTTAACATAAAAATAGGAAAAATATTTGCCAACAAAGTATAATAAAATCTCTGCATAAACTTTCATGACATTGTAAAATAATAGTGGCTGTTTTGGGGGAAAAATGTTTTATGGGATGTTCCAGAGTGGGGACAGGAGTTGACATGAATGAAGCAGCATGCTGGCTATCAGCGATGCTCATGTCAGCAGGCTGAGCTGAAATTCTGCATAATAAAATGAAGGTATTCATGTATTTAGTCAGATGTAAACATGCCCATGCATGTGTTCTCTTAGCTCATCAGTACAATGCTGCTATGAAATGCAGGTGTCAGCTACTGGTGAGTGCCTCAGATGATTGAATGTTGGCCTCTGGAAGAACGCCTTCTGAGAATCAGTTTGTATCATATGCCTCCAGTTTATAAAAGGTATGCTGATTTGCATAGGTGGTGTCGCCCTGTTCTTTTGCTGTTCTTTGCTGTTCTTTTACCCTTCTGATTGTTTACATATTTGGGAGTCGCTTTCTCATGAATTTTCTATAAACAGTATTATTGTTGACATTCCCTCCAGGTAGGAGGGACAATTGATGGACACTTTCTGAGACCAGTGGAATTGAAGAGGTTGAACCTCTGTCTTCCAATGTGCTCTCTCTGTGTGAAATGTATATAAGGTGAAGTTAAAAAAGTTAAGTTCTTTTTCTTCTTCCTCTCTCACTCCGACTTCGTGGTGTCTGTTGCGTCTCTCTGTGGCATCTCGGTGTCATTTGGTGACCTTGACCGTTCTACAGTTGTGGTGAGACCTGGAAAGAACCCTCCCTGTCTTTCACGCGATTGCAGGATTTTTATCTCTAAGTTGGGTAGAGATGGCAGCTACCTTACTTTCTGATGAGCACTTAATGGTCATGGAGATCTGGCAGGATCTCCTTCAGGAGAATCATGCTCCTATTAGCGCAACAGAATTCAAAATTCTTTATGACTTGGGCAAGGAGCAGGGGTGCTTCCCTGAGCCTGGCGATGCGTTCTCTGGGGAGGTGTGGTCCCTTGTGGGGGGTTTTCTCCGGGAATCCCTTTCTGTCAACTGGAATGCGGATACGGCGAGGCTGTTTTGAAAATGGAAATGTTTTAATAACCTTTTACGAGGCCTGGAGACAGCGTCTAATTCTGATGTCTCCAAAGATGCGCGAAGCTTTCGGAGTGTTCCCCCTCCGCCGGGCCGGAGGACGATCCCGAGCTGGGTCTCGGTTTTCTGTATGAGGTGGAGCCTCCCTCCCCCCCACCGGCCCCTATGCCGGGGGATGACTCTTTCTCGGAGTTTGATGGTGACTTTCAGGGGCCGGGGCTCGTTCCCACCCCAAGAGCCCCGCCTGGCCAGCAGGGGGATGCGCCTCTGCGGGCTCCTGTTGGCTCGGTGGAGCAGACGGGGTCGGCCCGATCTGTCCCGCTCCGCGGCCGCAACGGAACGGGGCGGGGTTGCCCTCCCCCCGGGTTTTCCCGGCGCTGGTGGGCGCGGAGAATTCCTCGGGCCGCCCTTTCACCAGGGGGGTCCTGATTCCGTGATAACTCTCTGCCGGAATTGTGGGGTCTCCACTGCTCACGCCCTGAATGGGGCCGGGGCGGACTCAGAGGGCCCGGCGCCGATCCCGGCCCCGGGGGGGGAGGCATCGTCCGCCCCTGCGCTGCCTGCTGAGCAGCCGCAGACGGTGGATGCTGTTGGAGGCGCAGTCTCGGCTGCTTGCCCGTCAAACCCGCCGCTGCGGGGACAGCAGCCCCCCCCCCCCCCCCCCGCCCCGTTCTTGCGTGGGCCAACCCTCGGCTGCAGACTCCCAGAAGGAACGCTTCTGGGGGCAGTCCCGGCCCCCTCCCTCTCTGCGCCACCTCCGCCGTGCGCGGCAGCTGGTGATGTTTCGGGGGTGGGGTCAGGAGCCGGGCCGACCGGCCCTGCGCGTCTTCTCGCCCCGGCCGGGGTCCCCTCCCCGCCCGCACCGGCCCGCGGGGCTGTGGGGCGGGACAGTGACAGAGCCGCGCACCGTTCCCCATCGGGAGAGGGGCTCGCACAGGGTTTGAAGCCGGGACCCCTGCCTGCCGCAGAAGCCCCTGCCCGTACTGCACGGGCAGACGCGGGCTGTGCTGGGGCTGATGTGATCTCGATGGGTGGCTCGATTCCCGCCCCCCGCCCCCCCCCAACTCCTGGGACCGCGGCGCATACAGACGCTGGGGTTTTTACCTTTAGTGCAAAAGGTGACATGGCCGTTCAGAGGCCAAGGGTCCCTCGGGGAAAAGGACCCCGGGTGGGCGGGTCTTCCTCCGTTTGGACCCTTCCCCCTTGCCAAGTTACCTTGCGTCCCAGGGAACAGAGCCGATTATGTAGGGAAGTCCAGAATAAAGTGGAGGAAGCGCTTGACTGTGTCTTCGCACAGCGCTCCCTGGATTATGAGGATGGATTTCCTAGCCCTGCTGATGCTGCAGGGGATGTCATATCTGATAACACCCAGTCTTCTCACAGTCGGGCATCTGCCCCTGTCCCTATGGAGCCAGGTGCTGCCGCCCTATCAGGGGGTGGCCAAGCTTTTCCTGTGCTCCAGGCAGTTACAATACCCATCAACCGTTATCGTGGAAAGCTCTGATGGAACTCCGCGAGAGACGGTTGAAAAGCAAGGTCTGGGATCAATAGGGGTGATGCAGATGCTTCACTGTTTTAATGCTGATCAGTTCACGCCGTTCAACATACGAAGCATGGCTCGTATTGTTTTCCAGCTGGTACAATACGACATCTTTGAGTCTAAATGGACTCAACTGGCAGCCAGGGTAGTGGAGCAGAATGCTTCATTGGTTCCACAGGATCCATGGCGTATGATTAATGCCGATATGATGTTGGGCATAGGCCGATATGCGGATGTCAATGGGCAGGTTGGCTACAATCCATTCGTACACGAGCAATGCCAGCAGACAGGCATGGCAGCCCTGGTCCAGACCATAGAATTGGCTTCTCCTAAGGAGTTATTTGTGAAGGTGACCCAACGCACAGATGAATCCTTTCTGCAATTTGCAGAGAGGCTGACTGCTTCTGTAGAGAAGCAGGTTGACAATCCAGAGGCAAGGAAGCTCCTGCTCAAACAACTCGCGAGGAGCAACTGCAATGATGTGTGCAGGAAGGCAATTGAGGCTATTCCCGGTGATCCTTCTGTGACTCAGATGGTGGAAGCCTGTGCCCAGATAGGCGCCTCAAATCCTAAGGTGGCTGCTGTGGCTACAGCTGTGCAGCCAGCCTGGATAGTCCTGCAGGACAAGCAGCAACGGCAGGGGGACCGTTCAGGCCAACAAGAAACAGAGGAAAAAGATGCCGAAGGGTGCAATTCCTTTGTTTCTGTGCGGTCCATGTGTCGGAAACCAAACCACACCTCGGATGTCTGTACGGTGACGGTTCACGTGAATGGCCGGCCTTTACCGGCTTTGGGAAACGTGAAATGGAGCGCGCCGAGGCGACGTGCTCAGACACAAGTTTCCCTCCCAGCGCCGGAACCAATGGAGGTCTGCTCAGTCGGCTTGCAGCCAGCACCCATGGGTCAGCAGGTGTTGATGTCTGCACAGCCACAACGGTTGTCATAGACACCGACAAGGTACACAGGGTCCCTTTGGATGCCTTTGGTCCCTTGGGTGATGGTATGAGTGCTCTCCTCATGGGGAGATCTAGTGCCACCATTCAGGGTATCATTGTGCACCTGGGACTCATTGATGCCAACTATACTGGACAGGTTTTTGCCATGGTTTCCACACCAACCCCCCCTCTTACTATCCCAAAAGGGACGCAGATTGCTCAACTTGTGCCTTTAAAGTCTGGAATTCAAGGAATGTCCCAAGATGCTTTGTACCCTGTCCATGCCTGGAGCCACACCATCTGAGGTCCAGCTCTGCGGTCTCCTCGACACGGGTGCTGACATAACCATCTTTTCCTTGGCCGTCTGGCCTCTAGAGTGGCCCCTGAACCAGGTGGAAACACCTGTCACGGGACTGGGAGGAACGGCACAGTGCTATGTCAGCCAGCAGCCTGTGGTGATCACAAACCCAGAGGGACAGCAGGCCACGATCTGGCCTCATGTGGCAGACACATTTGCAAGTCTATGGGGACGGGATGTTCTGGCCGCGTGGGGGGTGCGAATCGGAACGGATTTTTGATGGGGGCCACTGCGACAAAGGACAAAAAATGTCCTATGCCTCCTTTACGGTGGCTGGTGGACAAACCCATCTGGGAAAACCAGTGGCCCCTCCCTCTAGATAAGCTAGATGCCCTTCGAAATCTAGTAAAGGAACAATTGGAACAGGGACACCTGGAACCTTCCACCAGTCCCTGGAACACTCCAGTTTTTTGCATTTGGAAGAAGTCTGGGAAATGGAGGTTGGTACAAGACCTCCGGAAAGTCAATGCTGTAATGGAAAGCATGGGAACATTGCAGACTGGCATGCCATCGCCTACCATGCTTCCCGCAGACTGGCTGGTCCTCATTGTGGATTTGAAGGATTGTTTGTTTTATGATTCCTTTACATCCCAATGACAGACCAAAATTTGCATTTTCAGTGCCAGCAATTAACAACACTGAGCCTGCACAGAGGTATCAACGGCGATTTTTACCTCAAGGGAGGAAAAACTTGCCTGTCATATGCCAATGGTATGTGGCGCGAGCCTTGTCTGGGGTCCGAAAGCAGTTCCCGGAAGCTCACATCTACCATTACATGGATGATATCCAGTGTCTGCATCTACCCAGGATGAGCTGCTGAGGATTCAGCCTCAGTTGTTGAATGCATTGCATTCTCATGGGCTGCAGGTGGCTCCAGAAAAGGTTCAACAGCAACCTCCGTGGAAATATTTGGGGGTCAAGATTTTGGAACGGACAATCTGTCACCAAAAGGTGAAATTTGTGCAGTCAGTGAAGACACTGAATGATGCTCAAAAGCTGGTAGGTGTCATCACTTGGTTACGTCCGTACTTGGGACTGACCAATGCACAACTGTCCCCTTTGTTTGATTTATTAAAGGGAGACTCGGATCTCAAATCACCTCGCACATTGACCCCTGAGGCATGTCAGGTGCTGGAAAAGGTTCAGCAAGCTGTTTCTGCTTGCCAAGTCCATCGAGTTGATCCTTCCATTGATACCACTGGGTTCATAACTGTTCCAGATCTACATCCTACAGGCATCATTGGCCAATGGAACAACAATTGGTCTGATCCTTTGCACATCTTGGAATGGGTTTTCCTGCCCCATCAGCCGCAAAAGACGGCGACCCTATTGTTTGAGCTGGTAGGTTGCCTATTAAGCAAATGCCAACAATGGTGTTTGCAATTGATGGGTGCAGATCCAGCAAAGATCATACTCCCGGTACAGTGGGAGGAATTCGACTGGAGCCTTGCAAACAACGTTTCGTTGCAAAGCGCTCTGGAAAATTTTTCAGGGCAGATCACTTAATCATCTGCCCAGCCACAGGCTACTGCAAGTGGCAAAAGACACACAGATTTCTTTGCTGCCCAAAAATAGCCAGGAACCAGTGCAAGGACCCACCGTCTTCACTGATGGTTCGGGAAAAACAGGCAAGGCCATTGTCACCTGGAAGGATGGATCTGAGTGGCAGGTTTCGGAAGGTCATGAGGATGGGTCAGCCCAACTGGTCGAACTAAGGGCTGCAGTCATGGCATTTGAGAAATTTTCCCAGCAACCGTTCAACATGGTCACGGATTCCACCTATGTAGCCGACATTGCACAACGCTTGGGGTATTCAGTTTTGAAAGAGGTCAGTAATCCTGCCTTGTTTAATTTACTGAAGGCTCTGTGGTGTGCAATTCAGGCCAGGGTTCATCCCTATTATGTTCTGCATGTACGAAGCCACACAAACTTGCCAGGGTTTGTAGCGGAAGGTAACACGAGGGCTGACAAGTTGGCTAACCCAGTGTGGGTAGCACCTCAGCCTGACACACTCGCGCAGGCCAAGGCATCGCATGGGTTCTTCCATCAGAACGCACATACTCTGCAGAAGCAGTTCCAGTTGACACCAACTGAAGCTCACAATATCATTGAGTCGTGTGACGACTGTCACACACTGGCTGCGCCCTTGCCGGCGGGGGTCAACCCCAGAAGCCTTAAGGCCTTGGAACTTTGGCAGACTGATGTCACCCAGGTTGCCGAGTTCGGACGGCTCAAGTATGTGCATGTCACGATGGACACATTCTCCTCGGCAATGTGGGCATCTGCTCACACAGTAGAAAAGGCCCGCGATGTCATTGCCCACTGGAGGCAGGCCTTTGCTGTTCTAGGCATACCTTCCACCATGAAAACCGATAACGGTCCTGCGTACACATCTGAGAAGGTGCGGCAGTTCCTACAATTGTGGGGTGTGTCACACAGGTTTGGCATCCCTCATTCTCCGACTGGCCAAGCTATTGTAGAACGTGCTCACGGTACCCTGAAGCGTGTTCTGCAAAAACAAAAACGGAGAATGCAGGGTGAAACCCTGCACAGTTGATTGGAGAAGGCTTTGTATGTCATCAATCACCTTACAGTGCCGCAGAACTCCAATAACCCTGTCATTCTAAACCATCATCTCTCGTTGCAGGCCTCAGACAAGACGCATCAGCCTCGAGTGAAGGTTTGGGTCCGGAACCCGGTTACTAAACAGTTATTGCTATGGGGCGGGGGTACACATGTGTCTCCACAGATACTGGGGTGCACTGGGTGCCTTCCAAGTGCATCCGTCCTGACCTGCGACCGCAGAGACAGAATCCGGCCGACAGGCGAGGTAGAGACCGTGACCATGTTGAAAATCAAGTGGATGAATCACTGGGTGAAGATTCGGATGCAGACAACGCAGTGTTCACTCTGATGATTCCTTTGAAGCTGGACATTGATCTTTGTATATAATACTATTCTGTAACACTGTTAATTTTCTTTTTATTTTTTGTTTTTATAATGGTAAAAGGGTGAGATGTCGCCCTGTTCTTTTGCTGTTCTTTGCTGTTCTTTTACCCTTCTGATTGTTTACATATTTGGGAGTCGCTTTCTCATGAATTTTCTATAAACAGTATTATTGTTGACATTCCCTCCAGGTAGGAGGGACAGTTGATGGACACTTTCTGAGACCAGTGGATTGAAGAGGTTGAACCTCTGTCTTCCAATGTGCTCTCTCTGTGTGAAATGTATATAAGGTGAAGTTAAAAAAGTAAAGTTTTTCTTCTTCCTCTCTCATTCCGACTTCGTGGTGTCTGTTGTGTCTCTCTGTGGCATCTCGGTGTCATAGGTGGCGTAAAATTAACAAATACAGTGCCTTTTTTTTCTCCCTCTCTATAATTTCAGGTTCCTTAAATATCTATGCATGTTGAGATTTCTCTAGTTTTTAATTTACATTTTTACAAAACATCATAGAGCTCTTAACTGCACAACTGAACTTGATAGAAAAAAATTATTTAGGCTGCTGAGTTTCTCAGCAGCCTGGCAAGAAGTAACTTGAAAAAATAGAGAGCAGTATTAGTTAAATGGACTGCTAACCAGAATTTTTCCACATCTGTGAGATGTCTTTTTTTAGAAGGAATTTCTAGAACTTCTTTTCTGCAGTTGTATGTCAATATTTTTAATTACATCTCTATTCTCAACACATCGCCTAAAAGCAGCCTTTTGCTGGTGCCACTGAGAGAGCCTGAGACAGCCACTTCTCTGCTAGAGTCTTTAATGTGTCATCTTAGAGAGGCAGAAGAGACTGATGGTTCTGTTCACAGAAAGGCAACCCTGATTGTAGTGATGAACTGCTGGAACCATAATTTATGCTTGTTACAGTATAATTTCAATCTATTTGTGAATGGCTGTTGCAGATGGTCTGTTTTGTAATAATGTTATAAAAATAACAATTTACATATATAATTCATTTTTTTAAATTAAAGTTCTTTGTTTTCCAGGCGATTAATTTGCTATACTGAAGTGGAAGGCTGTTTACCATGTAAAGTGGGTCCCCAGCCAATTAGATTCTCAGGTCCCTCAACAAGTACCCACATAAAAGTCAAGAATTCATCTTCATTAAAGGTAGCTGCTTGCAATGCTTCACATTCTGCAGCAATTTTTAAGCGACCCCATGGTGAAAGTCTGATGCTGCACAAAGAAGCTTCTGAAACCACATCCACAACGTGCACATGAGCACCCAGCAAGTCCCAGGCTCCTCGTGGAAGGCAGAGTGCTGGCACTGGGGCACTGAGCCAAATGCCACTCCAAGCTGCAGGGAGTTAAGAGCCTGTGAATAACCGTGCAGTGAAGCTGAAAAGGACTCCCCTTTCCCTTGTCACGCCATCTCAGCCACCTTCTTCTGCAGCCAGTGAAACAAGTGAACAGAACAGTGTTGTTGTAGAAATTCCTACTACTCCTACAGTACTAAACAAGAAAGAACCAGCTGTATTAACAGAAAGTATTACGCTTAAGAATGATAAAGTGGATGGATAATGTTTGACTCAGTCTGATAGACTGGACAGCTCTGCATTACATTGTCGAAGAATAGATCCTCTGCTCAAAGATTAGGTAGAAAATTGTGATGAAAAAGAATGAAAAGCACAGGAAGAAATAGTTTTAAGTGAGCACTGAAGTGTGTTTTCTGCTTTATTTCTAGATACTTTTTAGATGTTGGGAAGGGAAGAAGAAAAAATTATTAAAATTCCAGTAACTCCCATTTGTATTTCTCTTGGGCTGTACTGTAAAGTGAGTACTTGCAACACATAAAAGAAAACCTCTTTATCAACTTGAACTACAGTGAACCTCAATTTGTACCTTTTAAGGCGGGGGGAGGGAATACATAAAAATAAGTAGCTTTTTAGATACAAGTTTGACATGAGTGTACAACATATGCGTGCTGCAGAGACACCAGAAGTTGAATGCACTTACTGGCACTTCTGGTGAGGGTAAATCACCATGTTTGCTCTTACTAGCAATGCAAGGGATCACCTGTGCTTGTACACTGAGAGAAAATTCAAACACAGGAAGGGAAGAAGTGTGCTGTGAGAGTAACAAGGCTGCTCTCTCCAGAAAGACACACATTTACAGACACAGTCCTGTGGTGTGATCTGCCACTGCTGGTGCAGCTGTGGCACTTTGTGTGACACTGCTGGGGGATGGCTTTGCTGGGGCTGCAGGGTCTGAGTTACACCTGGCCTTCCCTGGCCTTCTGCAGGTCCTTTCAGATCACGAAGGTACAACCTCAACTTGTGTGCAGCAAAGCACAGAAGTTGAGGTCAAAGTGCCGTGGTTTGAAGAAAAAGACTCTCCTTCTCCTTCCCCCCCTTGCAGGGAGAAGACATTCTTGTAGTAGGGCAAATGTTGAGTAATGATACTGAAACAAAGAGCTGCTGTCCGTTTCTATCAGCAGAGGGAAGGCAAGTTTGGATCCTTGATTTTCAAGAGCCTTTTTAGTTGTTAAAATCAGTGAACAAAACCTGGCTTTGTTTTGTACCCTTGCTTAGAGTTGGGTGTCAGGTTTATTTGCTGTTTTTACAACTACTTTGCTTCTCCAGCACAGTAAATACAGCTGTCTCTGAACACTGACAACACTGCCAAAACCAAGTTCTTAAAATTCCTGAGACTATTAGAATTAGAGAAGGGTTCTTTAAATGTTTTATTTGCCAGATCATTTAAAGCCATCACATTTTCAGGCTTTTCTCCCAATCATAAGGACCTGAAACAATTTGCACAGGTAAAACCCCACATTTCCATGTACTAATGTGTTTTTAACAGAACATTTTGCCATGAACAGTAGTCACTATAAAGGTGTAGAGCACTATAATTTTCTGCTATCAGTGTGTATATGGAAGAGCAGCTGACCTTTAGAGTATTTAAGCTAGTGCTTTTTCTTTAAAAATAAACCTGAAGATCAACAATCCCAAGGCTCTTCCTATCTCAGCAAAACAGTTTCACTGAACAAAGGACAAAGCAGAACTTATGGAAAGATACTAGCATAATGTACTCTAGGATTCTTTGAATATGCAATTCATCGAGACTGTTTGTGGAATTCGTTTTTCATAATAATATGACTGAAAAGCAGTTTTTAATACTTATCTTCTGTGTGAATTCTACTTCACTGTTTATTCAACAGCTGAGCACTCTACCATGCACCTTAAAATCTTTTTACAAGGCCTTCTAAAGCTGATTTCTTTCAACTTTTGGATTTAGAAAGATTCTATAAACACAGAATCAGGGAATATAATTTAGGTGAGAAAAGACATACAAGAAAAAGCTTTGAGAATATTCCTACAGGACTTTATGAGTTCATACTACCTTAGTGTTTACTTAATTATTTGGGTAGCACAGTATTTTCTGAGTAGTGTTTGTGTTGTTTGCATTACAGCAGCATTAATAAGTCTTTTTGTCTGGACATACCAGGTTGTGGTTAAAAAAATAGAAAAAAACCCTATTGAACTTCAGTAAACAAAAGGAGAAAGTGGCTGTGATGAAGAAGGTAAAGAAAGGACTTGATTTTATTTATTTATTTTCAAATGGATGGGGTGCAAACACAGCCTTTTAACTTATCTAAGTAGGCAGTTCCAGCGTGTTTTTAATACAGAATCTTGTTCAGTTTCTCTTAACTGCTAAGAGTGATATTGAAGTGTTTTATGATAGATGGGATAGCATTAACTTGCATGGTGACTGGAACTAGATGTACTGTCAAGTGGTGTGACAATGGTTTACTTTGAATCTTTGTAAAATTATAAACATTACAGCTGAGATCATGTTAGAAAAATCCAAACCAAAACAAAAACAAGTTCAGCAAGTTATTCTGATTCCAGAATCATTGGGTTTTCTTTAAAGGAGACATTTTCAATCACATTAACTATTGGGGTTTTTTCCTCTTCTTCTTTTCCCAAACATGGTTAACTAATAAAAGTTTTCCAAAAAGCTTGATTGCATTTAGTTACCTTTGCTTTTTAGTTTTCCACCTGTTTATGGGGATCTTTATTTTGCTGTGTTCTGCCCTTACTCTGAATTTAATCTTACACAAAAGATAAATAGATCCAACCTGCTCTAAAATACTGCCCCTTCAAGATGGGTTTCTACTTGGGAAAGAGCACAGAGTGCAGTGGAAATCCCATGTTTGTGTTTGAATGAGGCCAAACAGCTGTATTTGCTTTCTAATTAAGGGGACTTTTATAAAAAAGAGGACTGGCCTGGAAGGGAAGCCTTGCCATAAATCCCCTCACTGCTCCTCTACAAGTCCCTTAAAAGGAGAATTGCATGTAGCTGTCTCTGTAATGAGAAGATAAAAATGGAGTTCTGTTGAAGATGGGCCCAAGAGGGTTTGACTACTTGTAACTACCACGAACAGCAAAACACTCCTAGAAATTGGCAGATATAATTCCAAGCATACAGACACACATGAAATGAAAGATGAAGATTCTGACACAGTTTCAGAGCACAGCCACATAATGTTAAAATGTACATTAGAATATCCTTCCCAAACCAGTACAGATACTAGACAAAACTTGGGTGTGCTAAAACTGCAGCATTCCCACAACCAGCCTTCTCCTCAGCCTAACCAAACCCATGCAAAGCTCTTTAACAAAGATGTCTTTGCATCACCAGAGAAAAGAGAAATGTCATCTCTCACCTCTTAGTCCTGGATCTGTCATGTACTGAGCCTCCAGTACATCAAAGCTTGGCTGGTACTGAAGAGCACTGAAGGTGGTCCTGTTGTGCTGAGTTATGACTTAAGATACAGATTTTAATTATTTATCTGCAGAATGTTGCTTGTGAGAAACTGACTTACGGAATAAAGTAACTTTCAATAATGCAATAATCAAGTGTAGAAGCTGTAAGGAAGGAATAAATGTTATTACAGGTAAGTCAGATTTCCTTTTTTTTAGGAAGGATTAAAAGAAGTGACACATTTCACAACTTACATATGGGTAATATAAGAAGTTCCTGTGTAACACCTGCATGCAATTTGTAATTAAATCTCTTAAGAGTGAGTTACAGTGAAACTGTAAGGCAGAAGATTAATTTTGAAAAGCTACCTATCTGATGGGTATGCACAACAGAGATCCTGGAATTTCAGTTGCATCTACTCCAAAACATTCAGCTTAAAAGTGTGATAGGTAATTAACTAGGATAATTGCAGTGCTTGAAATGCTAAGAAAGCCAGTGTCTTACCTACTTGATTATTTTTCTTTCACCACTCTTCCGGATGATGAGTAACTTGCCTTTTAAAATCAGGTTTTTACTGATATTCACATGTGGGATACTGTATACTTATATAAAGAAAAATAAAAATTAGGGAATGCACTTCGCTCTTCCCTTGGAGATTATTTTTCAAGGGCCCTGGAGGGGAGTAATCCAGTCAGTACTAAGGAAGTGTGCAGTCAGTGAACAGAAATTAGGCAGAGGAAATTGGTAAAAAGCAGTAGTGAACAATCACCTAGGTGTAAACTTTTAAAGCTACTCAAGTATCCTCCTGCTCTTACTGATCTCGACAGGAGGTCAATCTTACTGACCTTTACACATTTCTGATTCTGACACTTAGGCCAACAACTTAGGTCACTTGACGCCAGCTCTGGATTCTGACACCTTACTGTGATAAACAGTAGCTTACTGTAAAACGTGTTCAGCATGGAGGTGGCTCTCATGGCAAGATTTTTGTGCACTGTGCCATTAGAATTAAGCTAGAAGCAAAAGCCTTAATCCAGTCCAAACTCAGCTGAAAGTCTCCCACTGATACCACTTCCACTACGCAAACACAATTTGAGTAAGAGCATGAGGTTAGGCACTGCAAAGCAGCAAACACCAAAGTATTTTAGAAAGAAGATTTTAATTATTTGGAAGAAACAGGTTTTCTGAAATACAGACCCAGAACATTAAGACTAAGTAATTTATTAGTCAGAGCTCTTGTTATGGACAGATGGTTCCTACAGCAAAAATATAGAAAAATAATTTGAATTCAAGTCTAGAAGACTTGGAAATTTCCATATGCAAAAAAATAAATCCAACTAGTCATAGAAAAGTGGCTGATAAGGATGGAGAACAGGGCTGTGCATCTGAAGAGCCATTACTATACACATTCCAAACTTAAATGAGCATATTTCCTCAGCGTCATAAAAATAGTTTGTCCATGAAAAATACCAATATGTAATACATTTAATACAATTTATACTTGAATTTAAAGATCTCAGATTATGGAATAATAAGCTAAAATCAAAGGAACTGCTTTTTCAACCCTTCTTGTATAGAACAATACTCTCTGTGTATACAGTGCGCATGCATGTATGTGTATACACGCACAGAAAGAAAGAGGTGTATAGAGATTTGTTGAAAAATTCTACAAGATTATTTGATTTCATTGCAGACCTCAGCATACAGACTTCCTGGGGTCCTTCTAACACAGGCTGTTCTATGAAATAATAACATTGACTGGTATAACCACATATCTACAACAGGTTTTTTCTATTATGACTTTAATTAGCAATTTATCTTTCCAATCTAGATCTCATTTTACTAAGAAGTAAATGCTGCTTTGGTAAGATTCCGTACAGTTGTGAAAAAATACATGTGAACATATTGGGAAAAGCCTTGAAAGTATGATTTAATTTTGATAATTAGTAAGTAATAAAGATACCAACAAGTTTTAAGCAGCAAAAGATTTAAAAGACTATATTCTGACTTATTTTCTCCACCAAGCTTTTCGAGCAACAAACTAAAACGAAGAGACTGAATTTCTCTGCCTGACATCACTGTGACATTTTAAGCCACCAAAGTCACAGCTGGCACTGAAAGAACAGTGGCATCAGCAGAGACCTCCATCCTTGCAGGACATAAATTGCATTGTGACACCCGGCCAACGCTGCCTTGGAAAGGCCTGTGCTCTGCGGTGTCCGGGGTGTGATGCTTCCGTCGGGACTTCTCCGAATGCGTTGGATTCTCTGCGGTCCTTGCAGTTGTAGACTGCTCTTGATTTTTCACTGCTCCTTTATTTTTAGATCGAAAGCTGTTATGCTGCTGTCTTCTGTGCTCAGACCTGGAACCACTCTTTGTATTTTGATCTGCCTCATTACTGGCACCTTGTGACTTATGAGATCCATTGAGCCGCATGTTTTGGTGCTGTTGGTTGAATCTTCGTCTCTGGCTAGAAGGCCCATTCTACGCAGAAAGAAATCAGATAACTGTTAGGTTGTCTGAATCCTTCCAAAAGGCCAAGAAACACAGCAGTCAACATTAACAGTGTTACTGTTAGGGGGGAAGAGGAAAGGGAAAACACTAAAAAGTTTTGATTGTTACCAGAGTCTCTACAATAACTATAACCAGAACTATGTACATCTGAGTAGCCTGGAGATACAGATGGCAGGTTCATCACTGATGCCAAATTAAAATCTGCCATGATTCAAGAGAATGCAGAAAAGGGGATGAAATTCCAGACATCTTAACAGCAGTTGTTGAGGAAAGGGATCTGCAAGTTCTGGTCAACAGAAGTTGAACATAAGTCAGCAGTACTCTGGCAGCCAGGAGGGCCAGCCCTGTCCTGGGGGGCATCAGGCCCAGCATCACCAGCTGGGCAAGGGAGGGGACTGTCCCACTCTGCTCTGCACTGGGGCTAGGCAACACTCACCTTGAGTGCTAGGTGCACTTTTGGGTGCCATGATATAGGAAAGACATGAAACTATTATGGAGTGTCCAAAAAAGGGCCATGAAGATGGTGAACGGATTTGAGGAGAAGCTCTATGAGGAATGGCTAAGGTCACTTGGTCTGTTCAACCTGGAGAAGAGGAGGCTGAGGGAAGACCTCACTGCAGTCACAACTTCCTTTCGAGGGGAAGAGGAGGGACAGGCACTGATCTCTGCTCTGTGGTGACAGGGACAGGACCCAAGGGAATGGCCTGAAGTTGTGTTGGGGGAGGTTTAGGTCGGGTATCAGGGAGAAGTTCTTTACCCAGAGGGTGGCTGGGCACTGTAACAGGCTCCTCAGGGAAGAGGTCAGAGCACCAACCCTGACAGAGCTCAGCAAGTGTTTGGACAATGCTCTCAGGCACATGGTGGTATTCTTGGGGTGTCTTGTGCTGTTAGGTTTTTTAAAAATATAAAAATATATGTTTTTCTTTTCTGCTGTTTTATTTTTCTTGTCTGGGCCTTCCTGGGGTTTCTGAGAGCTCTGTGAGCTTGGCTTTCACCTAACTTAACTTGTCTCTGTGAAGGCTGTTTTCCCCCAGCCCTGCGTCTGCAGAAGAGGTCGAGTCCTCTGTTTTCTCGTGTTCAGGAATTTGTTTATTCTTTGCTTATCTCATATTCGTTCCCTGGCCTGCCACGGTCTTCTCTCTGCAGGCCAGTGCTCTCTCCCCCCATCGTCTGTCCATCCTTGGTCTTTCCTCCCTTGGTCTTTCCTCCCTTGGGAGAGCACTCTCTTTTATACTGAAAATTATGTATGCTTTATAACAATCCTCCAATATCTATCCATTATGTTGTACAGTGTACTTTTGTTTTAAACCAACCAAAATGTGCCACACCACCACAGAAGATGGAGAACAAGAGGACGAAGAAGAAGCTCAGGGACACACCCCATTTCCTCCATCTTTGCCCCCATCTCACATTCTAAAATCCCAAAATTCTACTTTTTCACCCTGTGACATACTAATTATCATTCTATCTAAATTCTTGCGACTTATAAATCTTCCCAGGACAGTCAGAAGCATGTCCTGGTTCCCCCATTGTGCAGGGTCAGAGTGGAACTCAGGATACTCTGTGATTCTCTGAGCAGTTAAGAAGTACTGAAAAATTTAATACTGACTGATTTTTTCCAAAATCATGAATATAGCCTTCCTAGTAAAGCAATTGTGCAAGTACTACAGTATGACTGCAGGAAGAACAGAAAATCACATGTAAATGAAAGTCAAGTGAAGGATCTTCATTCTGGAAGACATGTCCATTGCAATATTTTGCTCAGAGGATGCTTTGATTCTTAGTGGGAAGTGGCTGAATTACTTTGATTTGCATGCCTGACAGGACAGGTGATTCTATACATGCACTGACATTATGCACAGTCTTACATTTCCCTTCAGGCATCCACTTGAGCCTAAAATCCCTACTGGGACAAAATTATGATCAACTTTAGTGGCAGTTTTACCTAAAAACAATAGTACAGGGACCTACTAAGGTGCTTTTACAACAAAATATAACTCATCTATGTATCGTATATATATATTATATATATATATATATATATATATATATATATATATATATAATATAATGCTACTAATATAGCACAATACTATAACCTGTATTACAGAGCTTGTGAAATAATATGCTTTTAAACCTGGCAGGACTCTACTTTCAATGTGTATCTAATAATTGTGCTTCAACAGCACATCAGCTGACCATCTGTCAAGGACTAAATGTTTCGCCTCCACAGAACTAGAAATAATGGAGGGGTTTTCTTTTTCACTCTATTTCTGCCATTAGACACTTCTAAACAGACAGCTGCCTTCACTCATATGGTATTTCTACTTTGTATGTTCACACTGACTTGAAAATGAAGCTCGAAAATGTATGCTTACTATCTTCAAAAATTATTAATTAAAAAACCCCCACAAACCAGTATTTGATTTTGTATTAACAACTTTAAGTGCTACATTTTTTTTCTGAAAGTTTTGAAGTAATTTAGTTCAGTTCACAACTGATTGATATCTTACCTGTTTATTTGTTGGGACTCCTTGAGAAGAAGATTCTGTAGGACTGGAAGAAGGGTAACTTTGTACTTTACTGCTGGCTGCTTTATTATCAGAGTTCTTGGCACTACTAAAGGACTTTCGGTTGTGCATATTTTGCTTGCCAGTTGTTGCATGTGAGGTCATTGAAGACAGCACTAAACTACATGGTGTTCTTGAGGAATAGTTGTTCTTTGGGTGAGAAACTGTAAAAATAAACGGTTTATATGTTATCAGTTAAATGACCAGCATCTAAACAGAAGGCTGTATTCTTACCCTGCTTACAGTTAATTTTGGAAGCATTGTTTCAGTCTAGCTTTACATGAGAGTAAGCTAACAAACAAACTATTGAAGTAATTTGGTTGGAGGCAGGCCATAGTGTTCTATACCTGTAAGTCTGCCTGACTGTGATGCACTTCTGGAGATAAAAGAACCAATGTGGTGGCACTGCACTAAAATTGGAAGGAGCCTGGCAGAAGGCCAGGCTTTTGGCATCCAAGAGAACTTTTATTTATTCCTCTCTAAAGGAAATGGGTAAAAAAGGTTCTTCTCTATCATGGGTATCTATAAAAACTGGAACTGAATACAATGCACTAATCCACTTCATGCAGACCACAGCAGTCTGCACCATCAGGAACTACTACTGCCCATCTCAGTATATTCCTACTCTCTACTTCTCAGTATTTTGAGATCACCTGATTTACTAAGCACTATCATGTTTGGATATGAAATGCGCCCAAAAAATCCTTGATTCCTCTCTGCATTTCTTCAAGCTGCCTTTGAGAAATGGCCTCCAAGCTGTCTTGAAGAGGATTCTGAGGCTAATGAAGTTCCTGGTCTTAATTTGCTGTCCTTATTTTTCTCATTATGGAATTTTTCTGTTTCCTTCTGGTACAGATGACAAATTTGAGGCTCACTCCAGAGAGACACCTGTTGTTTTCATCTAAGAGGTACTCCTATTTTTTTCACTTTTAGTATAGAGAAAGAAGGTGAGGAATCATTTTAGTAACTAAGCATCATCTGTTAAGGTTTTCTGAGCATCTTATTCACTTACACCAACATCAGCTACTTTTCCCACTAGGAGTCCTCTTCAGAAAAACAATGCAATGATCTGCACAATGAACGGAATTTTCTCTCCTGAGTTCAGTGAGGCCAACCATCCCTGAATTCTATTAATTCTCTCTCATCTAAAACAGACTGCTGCATATGGAAGCCCATATAAAAACCCAGATGTTTGTCATAAAAATGTTATTTTTAACAGAAAAGTTATATAAGGAAAGGATACTGGGCATTCTGATATATGTCAATCTAATTATTTTTGTTTCTTGTCCTTCATTTTGAGTGTATGCTTTCTATGATCTCCTCATGCTAGAACATTTCTTCCTTTGCACAAGCTCTGTGAGTTTGGTTATTGCCTCTGTTAAAGCCCGTAAGACTGGCTGTTCCTAGCTATAGGCCTTGTATAATCTCTTGTTTGAGAAGTATTTGCAGCTCCTAGCAGAGTATGGGCCTCATTGAGAGATGATAATTAGAGAAACATCTTTTGCACTGAAAAGCTCTTGTCAAAGACACCAATCATCACAAGTTGCTCATCTAAGGTCACTGAGGGCAGGTATGAGCCAAGTTCTTCAGACAGTCAGTGCACTATCAGTCATTTCTAGGATGACACTGCTCCCCTGCTAATAGCTGATCTTTTGACTTCACTGACCTGATTAAAAAAGGCCTGCATCAAACTGTGCTTATGTAATGCTTTACTGAAATGAGGTATAAATAATTAAGTTGCAGAATTAACTGCAGCTGGAAGTTATTTAGGAAAGTACTTCAATGAGTTTTAAAAAATAGTCTATGGTTGTATCAATAGCAGCTGTGGTATTATTAGTCAAGATAGAAAATTCCATAAAGATTATCTCTTATGCTTCAGGGTATTAGATAGGGTCTATGAGGTGACTGTAAACAGTTAGATGCATTACTGGGAAGTTCATGTCTTCCTCTGAAACATCCTGGGTTAGTTTCATTGAGACAGGATATGGGGTTAGACAGATCTCCAAAGTGTTCTGTAAAAGCAATTCTTATGGTCTAATGAGTTAAACTGGTTATACTTCCAAGCAGTCAGTTCTTTAGCTGTGCAGACAGAAGCTTGTACTGGCAGACTGTGTAGTACTTTCTGTTTTCTATTCTTAGGAACTACTTGAAAACATTTATTATTTTCCTTCCACCAAGATGCACTTGTTCAGTATTGTTTTACCAGTTTTCCCGTGAATAGAATACCATAGGACAGGGTAACACTGGGCAAAGCCTTATATCATTTACTTTGCTTTAGGGAAAAAAAAAAGCATGACACAGATGAAAAATAGGCTCCTGTTTTGCAACAGGGACATGATACTTGAAGCAAACAATGTGAACCTGAATTTCCAAGCAGAAGGGCAGATGATTCAGAAACAGGAGCCTGGAGAAAAAGAGGCTGAGGGGAGACCTTATTGCTCTCTACAAGTACTTGAAAGGAGGTTGTAGCAAGGTGGGATCGGTCTTTTCCAACCTTAGTGACTGCATGATTTGAGACTCTTGATGGCTCCTGAAAAACCCAGTGAATACTGTTATAAAGCTGGGGAGTTAGTTCCTAGCAGGAGAGTTCTGAATTGGTCTCATTACATTATGCTCACAACACAGAAGCTTCCAATTTACTATTTATTTATAAATTACTGAATTTGTGTATTCCCTAGAGTTGGGATCCTGTTTAGACTGGAAACTCCAACTGACCTGAGTAATACCTGGAAATCTCTTGACAAAAATGGTACTGTGCACCTGCAGATGGAGTGTGCAGCCCAGGCACAGTGAATCTAATATGCTGCAAACTGTAAAGTTGACTTGTGTGTGTTCAGCAGAAACAGCACTCATACTGGGCTTGCTGCACACTCACACACTGGCAGCACACATGCTGTCAGCTCTGCTGAACAGGTATGTTCTGAGAAACTCAGTGAGAAGGATCATCAGCACTTACTTTCTCCACAGAGCTGAATCTGGGTCTTCAGCTGTTCCATATCACAAGAAAATCGGGCAGACCTGCCCAGCTCTTCATCATATTTCCGTTCACTCACAAAGTGCTACAAAAATAGACAACAGTGATTTACATTCTAAGCAAAAGACTGTACAGATAGTAAAAGAACCAATCAATACTTAAGTTCACTTTAAGGCTCAACAAATTCTTGACCCTGTCCTGTTCACAAGATCTCTGTGCAGAACCAAGTATTTTCCCATCCTTACCAAATTATGTCTCACAGTCCAGTGATGGGTGGATCACTCCCACACTTGAGAAGTGGGTCATTTCAGCAGAGAATATATGTTTGATCACTGAACCTGAAGCTATCAGGTTTATTTGCTGAGTCTAAATGATACACAAACAGCAAAACTCCCCACTGCTACACATAGGAGGTGATAGCTTACACTTCTCTGTACACTGCCCACAGGTGCTACAATGCTTTAAGAAGCTATACTTTCCCTATGGAAAGCTATTTACCCCTTGGCCCATAGCAGGAATGAACAGCCTGAGCATGTTAATGTGACAACTCTTCCTTGGCATTTCTGCAAATGGCTAAAATACCCAAGCAGAAGTGAGTGCCTGACCTTAATTTCAGCCCTGAGTTCAGAAAGTTGTGCTTCAGCCATCTGACTGGCTAGGTCTGCAAGTCTCTTCAGCTCCTCTGCTTTCTTCTGCCGAGCAGTCAGGATTTCCACTGCCAAATACCAATAGTCAGTCATTAATGCTAGGAAGGTAAATTGCTCTGTAATTTATTAGTCTTTGGGCATTAACATGGTACATTCCACGTGAGACAAACACATGGACCGCTGACTTCAACTGGACTTCGAGTATGATAGTTGCCGAGATTAAGTTGATCAGCATATTTCACTGAACTATCTGATTTTGAAAAAGATCTGAAAATGGAATAGCTGTTAGAAAATCAAAATTAAACCAATCCTCCAACATTCAGACAAACCAGAGCAGAGACACGTTTTGAGTATTCCAGTGCTTTATTTTGAAGGACAAAAACAGGGAGCCTTCCAGCTCCCTGGAAAGAAGCATTACATTGGAGTCACCAGCCTGTTTCTGAAGACATGCTGTATTTCATTTACACAGGGCAATTTCACTTCCTTTGAGAAAAACCTGTTCATATCCAGTTTATGTTAAAATCACTGGCAGTTAAAATCACTGGCATCACAATTTTACTTTCACGTATGGAATACACACATTTGCCCTTTCAACAGCAAAGCAGCATTGAAGGCCAACAGTCTTTATGAAAAAATACTAAATATTCATTACTGCCTATCTTGTATATTCTGTGTAAGGAAGGGGTGAGTAGTTATATTCTTATAGGGAAAGATTAATCATGAACCATGAAGCAATGGTCTACTCGTATACGAGATAATATGACATTACAATTTTGGTGGAAATATATGCAAACTATTACCTAAACGGTGACTCAGTGTAAAAGCAATAACTGCTTAACTGGCTGATGTGATCAGTACTTTTGGCAGGGAGGAAAGAAACATTTAAATGTAAAGTAGTAACTATCATAGTCTTTTGTCTTGAACTTACATAAAGTCAGAGGGAATGGTACTTAATGTAAAAAATCCTAAGGACACAGACTCTGTTAGGTTTACTAAAATATGTGTTTTTTCTTCTTCTTCCTGTTCTCGCTTTTGTTTTTGTTGTTTCTTGTCTTCGTTTTTGTTTCTGTTTCTGTTTTCTGTCTCTGTTTCGGCTTTCTGTTTTTCCCCAGCCCTGCGTCTGCAGAAGAGGTCGAGTCCTCTTTTCTCGTGTTCAGGAATTTGTTTATTCTTTGTTATCTCATATTCGTTCCCTGGCCTGCCACGGTCTTCTCTCTGCAGGCCAGTGCTCTCCTCTTTGGTCTGTCTGCCCTTTGTCTGTCCTTGCTTCATCTTTGTCTTTGGTCTGTCCGCCCTTGGGAGGGCACTATCTTTTATACTGAAAATTACGTGCACTTTATTTATAACAGTTCTCCAATATCTATCCACTATGTTGTACAGTGTACTTTTGTTCTAAACCAATCCAAATGTGCCACACCACCACAGAAGATGGAGAACAAGAGGAGAAGAAGAGCTCAGGGACACACCCCATTTCCTCCATCTTTGCCCCCATCTCACATTCTAAAATCCCAAAATTCTACTTTTTCACCCTGTGACATACTAATTATCATTCTATCTAAATTCTTGTGACTTATAAATCTTCCCAGGACAGTCAGAAGGATGTCCTGGTTCCCACAAGACTCAACTACAGCAGTAGAGCTTTTGGCTTCTTTGCCTTTTTGCCACAAATTTCCACAGCACCCTTGACAAGTCATGACCAGCATATACATTTTAATGCTATTTTTAAAAGTGAGAATTAATGATATTTCACAGACAGTCTGTTTCTCAATCCACTACCATTTATTTAATCAGATAACACCTTCTTTTAAATGTGTTGTAAAGTCAATAAATAGTTTGCGTTGGAAAGGACCTTTAAAGGTCTCTAGTCCAACCCCCCTGCAATGAGCAAGGACATTGTCAATAGATGGGGTTGCTCAGAGCCTGACCTTGAATGCTTCCAGGTATGAGGATCTTCACTCCTCTGGGAAACCTATTCCAATGTTTCACTAAGTGTTGCATCGTGTGGTTGAGCAACCTCCTCTCACCCCTCCCCCCGACCACCAGAGCCACCCTATCAATCCTGAGGGACTGGATTTTAATATAAGGTGTCTCCCTGTCACCCCTGGAGAGGGCAGTCGAGGGATTGGGCAAACAGAAACAGCCCCCTCCCTCCCCAAAGGAGATTGCACCCCTGCCATGTCCTTCTGCCCTGGGTCGCTCCCCCCGCCCTCTGGGATTGCCCGGGGTCGCTCTGGGTCGGCCCCCTCCTCCCCGGATAAAACCAGCGGCGCGCCGCATGGAAAGCATTCTGCTCCTGCTGGTTACCATGTTCAGAGGCTTCTGCCGGGGCCAATAAAACCTTTCACTGAACCACAACAGAATCGGTTTCGTTCTCCACCGACCGTCTAGCTTCTCTGCGAGCCTTGCAGGGATCTCCCTGCTTCAGCCGGTGCTACAGTTTCCAGGGTCTATCGCCGCCGCCCGGACCCCGGACTTGCCTCTTGTGCTGGGCCACGTGGCCGCTGCCAAGGAAGGGATCTTGTGGAAAATAACCACAGAGCTGCCTTCCCCACGCAGCCACCACGGGGGACCTGGATCTTGGCTCATCTGCCTGCAGTCAGGGAAGGGGTACTTCCATCGACTGCGTGCCTCCCAGGAAGGTTAAAAAAGTTAAAGATTTCTACCCTCCTGAGGAGGAAATAAGCTTAGGGAAGCAGCAGGCTTGGCACATGCAGAGGCTTCTGGAGGGGTGCTGGCAGAGCCGTGAGCCTCTGCCTCATCCTGCTCAAAGCCTCTGCTCCTGCCCTCCTTCAAAAGTGATATCCCACTGGTGCAAATTAGATAAGAATTGGCTCGGGGTCTCTAATTGTGATTTGTATTTTTAATTTGCATAATTAGACGTGTAATGGACAATTTTTGCAGCCTGGGGACTGCTCTAAGGTCATTAGTGCTGGCCCTGGGAGATCACCAGCTGTCTGCAGAGGGCGAGAGCCGCGGGCAGCCTGAGGAGCCTCCTGTGGCTCGTGCAAACCTCTTCCCACTTGAACCCCAGCTGCTTTCCCAAGCCACCCAAGGGGGTACAGCCTCGAAAAACATCACTCATTCCTCCCGGCTCACGTCCTCAACAGATGCAACCGTTTAGGAGAATGTGGTGCTGTGGGGAGATTAATAGGGTCTGGATTTTAGAATGACTCCCACTGCATTAGCTTTGTCTTTAAGGAAAGAAGATTAAGATAGAGCAAAAGGAGAGGCAATACAGCAGCACCAGGTTTGTGCTTCCCAGGTTGTGGGGAGGTACCTGGAGGAAAGCAAGGGCTGGAGAGAGGCAGTAGATGGAGATAGACAGGTACTTGGATATCCTGGGTCATGGATTGGGATGAGACTGACAGGGTGGCTGGAAGGCAAATAGAAAAAGAAGAATTGAGCCTTGCTGAAAATGTCACTACCCTCCTTACTTCCTTAGACTTCTCCCTTTCTTTTCTATCCCCTTCCTGATCCTTCCCAAGCCTGTTTCCACAGTTCTGGATGGCCACAAGACACCCTTTGTATCCCGTTACTGTTAACTTTGGACTTTGCTGCTGCAAGTTTTATTTTGCAGCTGCGACAACAACAAAATAGATCTTCATTCTGGGGGTAGCAAAATTCCCTGTAGCCTGCATGCTGAAAAGCCTCGGGCTGGCTCTGCTGCTGCATCTTGTTTTACTTAAACTGCTGCTTTTAATAGACCCAAAATGTTTGCTTTGGGATAGGTGTTTCCACCTCCTCCAGCAGAGCCACATGCACTGGTTTGTTCATGTCAGAGATGGCCTGGCCATGGGCTGTGCTGTGTCAGCTCACGAGGCACCATCGATGTCAAACCACCCATTTCCTCTGGACATTTCCTCCTGGACATTTCCTCTGAGACTTCACTTCCAGTGCAAGCTGGAGATCGTTTAGAGTGGGTTGAAATGTCTCATGGAAGCACATTTCAGATGCCAGCTGCTACCTTTAATCAACCCTTTAAAATGGGACTTGCCCATAAGTCTCCATAAAAGATTTTGGGGGTCGTATTAAGAGTAATTGGTAATTTTTCACACTGAAGCTGGACAGCAGGAGTTAACAAAGTGGTTCTCCTTTATGCTTTTATCACTTTTCCCTCTCAAGTTCTTCATGACCAGTGGCATTTCTCACCAAGTATCTTTTGGCAGACATTTCAAATATTGCTAGGAATCTGAAAGATGTTTCATGGTAAGGTGTGGATCTCAAAGCCACGCCAAAACTTTTGGCTGGGTAATGCTGTCCAGCTGCCTCCAAAAGTCCTAGTGTGATTCTCGGCTGTGAGTATCGCCATGAGCTTGAAATAGTGGCACACAAAAAATGTGATTTTTTTCTCTGCAGCAGTGATTTGTAGGACCACTGATTCTCCCCTCCCGCCTGCTCAAATACAGTTTCGTGGTGAACAAGGCTGGGGAGAAGCCAAGACCCCTGTGAGAGCAGCTCTCCTCCCATAGTCCCTGTGCAGGCAGCAGCTGAGGGAGAGGAGGAATAGACTGGGGTGGCTCTGCCAGAGTTTTGGTGTTCTAGGGAGTAGGCACCATGATGGGCTGTGCTGCTGCACCTCACCACCCTGCCCTGGCAACTCTGCATGGCCGCTGTGTCTCAAACCCAGCCTGCAGCAGGCTCCCACTGCTGTTTTGGGATCTGACCATCTCCTGAGAGCACACGGCCTTGCTGGGGCCTGATGTCCAATCGGCTCCACACACAGGCCCCTCTGATCTTTTAAATAATTGACACACTGCAGAAACGCTTCCTCATTACAGTATTTATTGCACCAAAGTGCTCTTCCAGAGTCTTCAGGGAGGGCTGTCTCTTTCAGATGTCCCCGTTCAGCCAGCGGTTCTTGGCTATCTGCCCTGCACCAGGCCGGGAGGCTGGGACGTACTGCAGCAGCTGGGTGATGAGGGCTTGGCAGGGCTCTGGCAGTGGGGGCAGCCCCTCTGGGTATATCACCCCCTTCTTCTGCAGCTGGGGCATGTTCTGGATGGTGGTACTGTCAAAGGGAAGGTTGCCAACCACCATCATGTAGAGCATCACGCCCAAGCTCCATATGTCGTTCTTCTTGGCGTCGTAGGGGATGCCCATGAGCACCTCGGGGGAGGTGAAGGCCGGCGTCCCGCAGAACGTGGTGCTCAGGTCCGGGTGCCCTTGGAGCTCCTTGCTGAAGCCGAAGTCGCTGACCTTGGCGTGGCGGCCGTCGGCGGAGAGCAGCACGTTCTCGCACTTGAGGTCCCGGTGCACCAGGTCGCGGTCGTGCAGGTAGCGCACGGCCCTCACCACCTGCACAAAGATGTCCCGGGCATTGGGCGTGCAGGGCAGCTTTCCCAGATTCTCCAACATCTGCATCAGGGTAGTGTCCATGGCTTCCATCACGATGTAAACCTTCTGGTTGCAGACCTCGATGAGCTCAAAGACGTGCACGATGTTGGGGTGATGGATCCTGCGCAGGATGGAGAGCTCCCGAGGCAGGAACTTGTACACAATGTCTCGGGATGATCGCTGCCGGTCCACCACCTTGACGGCCAGGGGCCCCTTGTGTTTGCTGGAGGTGGCCGCTTTCACCTTGGAGAAGGCGCCCTCCCCTAGCGTCTGGCCCAGCCTGTAGCCCAGCTTACTGAGTATCCTTCCCTCGCTGTTCGGCATTGCCACGATCTGTGGTGCCGGTGGGCTTGCCTGAGGCTGCTCTGCTGCCACAGCACCAGGAGGCTGTAATGGCAACTGCATGGCAACTGCTCTCCTTCGCCTATGGCAACCCTGGCTTCCGTGCCCCGCCCGGGCACTGTGATGTTGGAATGTTTGTGTGTGACAGCTCACAGGGCGTCTGGTGGGCCCCTCTGCCCACGGGTGCCCCTGGCGTGCCTGCACACACGCAGGGGACAACTCTGCTGGGCCTGGATGTTTTAGAGCTGTTACCCTTTCAGACTCTTCACTGGAGTCCTCCCCATAGGGCTGTGTGGGTGAAAGTTTATATGGCAGCCTTCTGGGATCAGGGACCCATTTGGGGACCTATACCAGTTGTTTTTTTTTGTCAGGGTATTAGTTACATTAGAATCCAAACTACATGGATGTCGCATCGTGTGGTTGAGCAACCTCCTCTCACCCCTCCCCCCGACCACCAGAGCCACCCCTGTCAATCCTGAGGGACTGGATTTTAATATAAGGTGTCTCCCTGTCACCCCTGGAGAGGGCAGTCGAGGGATTGGGCAAACAGAAACAGCCCCCTCCCTCCCCAAAGGGATTGCACCCCTGCCATGTCCTTCTGCCCTGGGTCGCTCCCCCCGCCCTCTGGGATTGCCCGGGGTCGCTCTGGGTCGGCCCCCTCCTCCCCGGATAAAACCAGCGGCGCGCCGCATGGAAAGCATTCTGCTCCTGCTGGTTACCATGTTCAGAGGCTTCTGCCGGGGCCAATAAAACCTTTCACTGAACCACAACAGAATCGGTTTCGTTCTCCACCGACCGTCTAGCTTCTCTGCGAGCCTTGCAGGGATCTCCCTGCTTCAGCCGGTGCTACAGTTTCCAGGGTCTATCGCCGCCGCCCGGACCCCGGACTTGCCTCTTGTGCTGGGCCACGTGGCCACGCCAAGGAAGGGATCTTGTGGAAAATAACCACAGAGCTGCCTTCCCCACGCAGCCACCACGGGGGACCTGGATCTTGGATACAGTAACACGGCCTTGTTACAACTGAGTAGAACATGGTTCAGTAGGCCCTGGGAGACACAGCCGCACCTGCACAGCTGTGTGTGGGAGCAAAGGAACTGCGCCACTGTTGAGGAGTGTGTGCAACACACTGCAGGGAAGGAAGCAGAGGCTGGCTACAGCTCCTTTAGCCCTGCTGGCAAATCTGTGCCTACATTGTTACTTATGCTAATAAGAACAGCTGCTATCTCCCCAGCTGATCTTTTCTACTTCATTTTTTGTAGAATATGGTCTATGAGAGTGAGAAAATTTTATCACATTAAATGAACAGTTTACCACGTGCTTACCTTGTCCAACAGTTCTGGTTCACTGCTTATTCTAGGTAATGCTAATATTGTTCCTCCCCAAGATCAATATCCTCTTTGCTGAAGTGACTGCCCAGACCATATGATCTCATCTCATACTGGCATTTATTTCCATGAGATGCCAGCCAAGTACCCATGTTTAAAAAAAACCCCTGAAATTATCATATTAGGAATTTTTCCTAGTGTTGACAGTAAGAATAAGATCACCCACTGTAAAACAGCCCTTGAGGGCAGCAAAGAGATAGAAAATTAACTAATATTCTAAATCTTGGTTACCATGTTACAATCCTGTAACAACTTTCTGCCCAAGTTTCTGAAGGCACTTGACAGCTTGCAGCAGCCTTGAGGGACAGCAGAAACCACACTGCTGGAGACAGGTACTGGGTCATCCACTGTCACACATGGAAGGAAACAGAACACACCATGTGCAAATGCAGCACTTTGCATGCTGGTAGGTAGGAATTAGGTTTACTTTCTACAAAAATTCCTATAGCTGGCCAAGATTAATGAAGGGGACCTACAATACCATCAGCCCTGGACAATGGATTTCTAAAATGTCGTTTTGTTTGTGCAGTTAGGGCTTAAACCTGTGTCTGCTGATCAGTAGTAAATCTACTGTTGGTTTTCCTGGGAATGAGTGCATGCTCTGTAGCTGATTATGGCTACCTGGTATCTGCAGGTATCTAAAACCTGCTGATATATATCCCTCCACAAGTCCTTCCCAGAATAACACAAAGCTTCAAATTCACATCTCTTTCATGTTATTCCTAGAAAATTAGCAAATAAAATTCAAAACACAAACTCTGCAAATCTTTGCTGTCGTAATTTCGTACCTTCCAGTTTCTACACATACACAACTGCAAGAAACTTGGACAGCAACAAAGAATTTAGAGCATTTTTTTCAACGAAAATTAAATTAATATACTTTTGTAAACCAAGTGAGTTCTAAATGCAGATGAAGCATTCAATAATGTTAAATATCTTGTGACCCTGCTTAGAAGGACCTTCAACTCACAAATCAGTAAAAGGATTGCATGCATTCATAGCAAGGACATTTTCATGTGCCAGAAAAAGTATCATTCTAACAATGGTTACTCTTCAATTTCTTGCTTAGCATTCTCTACTGAAACATGTCCCCCTGTATTTACTGGGGGTAAATACACTGTATATTGGATGGAGCGTAAGACAGATATTGTGGTATCCTAACACAGGGCTCATCTTGCTTTTCCCCCACCTCAAAACAGAATATACAAACATGAAAATGCAAAAACCAGAGACAACGTGAAAGCCTGGAATCAGATCAACTCCCACAGATTATTAAGAAAACAGACTGCAGTAAACATCTGTTTTGTGATTTTTAAAAAATTGTTCTAATTCATAAGCTTGATCACTGTCCCTTAAAGCTATGCAAAGCAAGAAAATAATCAATTCCCCTACTCCCTAATTCTAGTATTCTAACTTATATAGGCAATATAAGCAAGCAAACAGTGATTGACAAATGGAAACCAAGTAATTGAATAAGCATAGAAATGAGGAAAAAAAAAAAGAGTGGTCAAAAAGCTCTGCTAGGTTAGCAGGAAGGGGTAAGTAATTTAAATCTAACTCCGTATCACCTTTTGGTTTACCTTATTTTCATAATACTGAAATTTTGATGCAAAATCCTCACAGAAACTACCCTGGCACATCAAAGCCTCATCTGACTACACACATAGAGTGAAAGATGATGGAATGCTGTGAACCAGATTTATGGATTGTGTAACTTTCTGTCAAACAAAACAACTGTTTCAACAGTATTCCAAAATTTCCCTGTATATTTTTTTTACTTACTGGCTTCTTCTTTAACTTTATCAATTTCTGCCATTAATGACACTTCTTTGTCTACGATGCTAAAAAAGGAAAAAAAAGAAAGAAAAAAATCATGATTTAATTCATGCTATAACTCCATCAAAATCAAAAGCTCTAACTACACACAGATTTTAGACATTAATAATATGCAGTTTTGAAATGAGTAAGACTTATTAATACCTAGGCAAGCCAGCTACAAAAAATTAGTGAGAATGAGTGTGTGCTGCTTTACACAAACATCTCACTGGCCTTCCCACATATCTGCACAGATGTGGAAATCAGTCTGATTCAGCACAGCAATCCTCAACTGACTAAACAGTCTATGTCCTAATTAAGCCAGATATACCATTGCTGCTACCCAGATTAACACAGCTTAGGTCTTGGCACAACACTAAGAATGAAACAAAATTAAAGACATGTGGAATGAGTTCCTTTTCTTTCTTAGATGTATTTTTGCAAAATATGTCAAGGTAAAAAAGAAAATGGTTTTGGGATGTAAATAAGCATTAAAGTACCTCTGTAAGAGAAGTCAGCTTCCTGCCCCCTATTCCCTCCAGGACTGGGAAGGAGTTATTCCACTTTTACCTGGCCTTCCTAAAGGAACTGCGTGCCTCTCCTTTTACAAATGCCTGGTGTGCAATCCATGACAGTGCCTATGAACTGTCAAAGTGCAACTGATCAGGTGGGTCTGCTGAGAGCAGACAGGACACATGGTAAATTTGTCACATTATGAACACAGTAACTTGTCCAGTGGAGTAACATCTCTGCAGAATGCTCTCCAGGGGACAGTGCTCTGGTGTGCCATTCTGTTTTCCCCTCACTAGATTATTCTTGAAGTTGAGTTCACATTTAATAAACACCACCAATGTTAATGTTGGTGTTTGCATAAGTGAGCAACTTCAGGCAGCTGGGGAGAAAATTGCAAAAAGTAGGTCAAACACCAGGAGTACATCTAGGCACACACTCAAGGGAAAAGTGGAGCTCTTAACCCTATTAGTAAAATCAACCTTAAATTTAGCTTTGGTACCCAGTGAAGACACAGAATTACACGTGAACAGGCTTCTACTTGAGGAAAACATTATAGAAAACTTAAACCCAAAATATTTGTCTAGAACATCCTAAGCAATGAAGGGAAGATCCTGCAGAGTTCAGTGGGCACACAGCTGACAACCAAATATTTACCAGCTACAACATGTTCAAGTGCCATTCATCCTTCCTTGAAATCTTCCAACCAACCTCACACAGGAGGTTTGCAGCAGAAGCACTGCAGTCTTCTGACCTTGAATTTTCCCAGTCTACCATGCCCCCTGAAGAGAAGGAGACCTTTACACTGCCTCCCAGTAACCAACAGGAGGGACAGAAGCAGATTGGCTGATGGCAAAGGCTTCAGCAAGACAACACAATTGCAGTGTAACAGATTTTTTTGTTTCATACATAGAAACAAGACTAAAATGATTGTTTCAGCCTGCCAGATCAATTTAGTGTGACCTACACACCAGAGGAAATAAAACAGCAGGGTTTTTTTACGGTAGAGCAAATCAGTTAAGAGGCAAGCTCTGACAATGGAAGGACACGCTTGTTCCAGTTGGCAATCAATATTCTCCAGGCATAAGCATTAAGCTTAAACGTCAAACAAGCAGGTGATGATTGCAGATTGCTAATCTAAATAGTCATAGCTTCTCAGAATTAATCTATTTTCAATTAGCTTTTGTAACTATACGGTTCAATAAACTTCCTTGACTTTCACAACAGGTGGCTGAATAGTCTTGTAAGTTCTTACCTATTTCTATCCTCCACAAAGAGAATCTAGTTATCTTTAATATTTTCTCTTAAATTAAAAAAAACTGTAGGTATTTGCTTTTTCTGTCTCTGTGGTCAAAGTGCCTGCCTAGTGCACTACACGGGTTACATAGACACAAACTTTTGTCTGAAAAACATATTCAAGCAACAATGTGACAACTGCAGAGCTCATCAAAAGAGTGTTTTAGTGCAGCTCATTCCAGGATTGTCCTCTCTGCACTCTAACAACAGATCCTCAGTAAACTGGTGGCCCCTAACATTTTATTTTGATGCCAAGTAACACCCCTTTTAATACCAGAATGAAAACAAGGCCATAACCTTGTTTTAGTCTACATTTATCCTATTTTACAGTCAAACCTTATCTGTTACTAGACAGTTTTCCACTCCTTATGTTTCATTTTGATCTCTGACGAACATTTCAGGAAAGTGTTTGGATGCTGTAGCAGTAGAGGACAGGACTGATGAATTTAAAGAACAACCACCTGAGTACTTCCTTTCTAGCTAAAAACTAACATTGGAAAAATTAAAGAATAATACAAGAGAGAGACCATTTGGTGCCTTTGTCCATGTAAGAAACTAAGTTTCTTTAACAGACAGACCCTGAAGACAGTGCAGCTGTACTGATTTATATCAGCAGAGGACATGCACTCCCCTCTCTTGGCTAAAGGAAAAGAACATATTCATTTTCATCTGGAAGCATACAACCAAATTTCTCAGCTTGGAAACCATGAACTGCCATATGTCATATATGGGAAAAGTTAATGTTTCCTTAGAAACATTCTAGGCCAACCAGCACAACCAAACGCAAAACAGAGCAATACTGCCTCCAACAAGAATTTATCGAAGTCATAAACAAATGAAAACAACAGACAGAAAACTGGAGAAAAACCCTGGCCTGGGGGAAAAAAAAGAAAAATGACAAATACAAAGAAAAATCCTA
Source organism: Sitta carolinensis (assembly GCA_032173965.1). Taxonomy (NCBI): domain Eukaryota; kingdom Metazoa; phylum Chordata; class Aves; order Passeriformes; family Sittidae; genus Sitta; species Sitta carolinensis. The sequence continues at coordinate 27,299,336 of CM063288.1, forward strand.
ATGCTGACATAAAGAAGGAGAAAGGACAAGAACAGTGTGGAAAAATCAATGGATCAAATCTTGTCTCTCATTCCTGCTAATATCCTGCTGTTTTCACACAAAGGTCTGACAGTCACTTAAACTGAACAGCTCCTTAACTTTGGAGTTCAACCATTTTTAATGTATTTTCTGGAAAAATGCCCTACTCAGCTTTAATACAGAGGTTGTGATTAGACCACAGCAAAAGTGTTATTGAGAACTGCTCAAAGCTCAGCACAGCAATACCTCCCAGGACAGCATTTGCTTTTAACGCTTCTTAGTGTCCATTTGGCACTAAAATGTTGTATCGAGCTGCTAGACTCCAGAGCACAGCCTGCAGCCATTGGTGTGCTGTGGAGAACTGGATACTGAGTGCTATAGGAACTTTCTGCACACTCAGGTATGAGCAGATTTGAGCTCTAGCAGAGCAAGGAACAGAGTGCATTTCGGATCTAAAGACACCTGAGGGAAAACAGTCTGCTAATTCCTTTCTCTCCAGTTATGTTGTTCCTCTTGGGTTTTCTATAGGTGTTTGGAACCAGGTTTAAAATCACGAACATACTAATGTAGCTGATGTTCTGAAGAGTTTATAATCTTGTTTTTCTGATTGCTCTGAGCGCTAAAAATCTGAAAGGCATGGCTTCAGCCATGCCTTCTCCTTATCCTGAATATCAACATCAACACCTCATGGTGTAGATATATGAGATGCAGCATGAGACAGCAGCTCTCTAGGAATCATTTTGCTGAAGTGATTTTGATGGCAAAAACGTAAGTGCCCTATTCCTGGTCAAATGAACAGTACTCATGCCTTGGCCTTACAGAGGCTGCCAGGATTCACACTAGTGTACAATGGCAAAAGAGCTGCAAATGCCAAACTACGATGAGCTGCTGGCACAGCAATGATCGGGGAAAATTATGCCGACAGCTGACTCATTTCACAGCTTCATACTCAGAACAAATTCAGAATTTGTTCTGACATTAGTGGAAACAAATTAATCTTCCTCTAGTTTACAACATGAAATCTAGTATTTGCACAATGCTAAAGAAAAGATATTTTCAGTCAGCTGCAATACCTCCAAATCCCACTACAATGATTAAAGTTATTAGTGCCTCTTGAGAAAGCTGCTTCAGATTGCCAGGCTGGCTGATTTATAGCTTTACTGATGAAAATCACAAGGCTTCCAGATGATCAGAATCTTCTTTCCTTCTCTTCTAGACATTAGGACAAACCTATTTCACCTGAAGAGACGGGGAAAGACCAAGCTGACATGGAGGCAAACATGCTGACACAGCCTACAAAGGTAAGCCCCAGCTGCCTGGCATCGAGCTTACTGTTAAGCATAATTTGAATGAGTCCTTTCATAACCCTGCTGAACACCTCAAAATGCCAATTTTCTCCTTGGGATGTTTAATAAGCTTTGCTCTCCCCTGAATCAGCTTTGTGCACAGTTGGAGAATGACTGTTGTTCTGGAGACTGAGGAAGACAGTGTCAGCTGTGGCATCCTGAATAACTGGAGCAGAGCTCTTCAATCAGGAAGGGGAAGAGCTATTTTTTCCTGGGCATCCTCTGGGACTGGTTCAGCTGGTGAGCTGCTGCACACTGTGATACAATTTGAGCCCTTTTTTCATGAGGAAGGGAGTTAGAGTAGTGAGACACTCTTGGAGTCTGACAGTTTAGGCATCAACAAAAATACAAAACACTTCAGTGATGCTGCTCTGTCAACACTTTGGAACAGACCCCAGTAGCTCCTTGAAGCTGTGCTGATTGACAAGCTGCTGACAAGCCCAAGCAAGTTTGAGGGATGTTAGTACTCTTACTGTCTCTGGCTGTATTTGAGCTGAAGTTACATACAAATTCATGAGATGGTCCTGATAAGCTCTGCATTGCTCTTTAAATATTATGCTTTTTTTCCTTGCACATATTTCCCTTCTAGCATGAACATACTTGACCCACAGGGAGCGTGAAAAGACAACTGATAAGAATCTCTAATACAATTTGTATTTCACAAAAGAATCCTGCATGTCAGTCCAAAAACTGGAACTGTCCTTGTCAAACTTTTGGCACAAGGAGCTAGATGTGATGAGAATGCAAATATAAAGCCCAATCACCTGTACTAGGTGATTACAAGTGTTACTGGATCACTGACTAGCCATGTTTTTTTGTAATTGGAGAAACAATACTTCAAGTTTTCTTTATATTAATAGGAAATATATATATATATATATATAATGTAGAAAATACCTTGTAGGAGAAGTTGGTACATTACATATTTTGCAATGTTTCAGTAGACTATATTCTTCCAGTATTACCTGAATATTATTTAAATGTTCACAATACTTGAAGGTTATTTGATTGCCATATTAGCATATGCACAATGTTTACACAGCAAACCAGATTACGTGAATTTTCATTCTGATCACTAGTACAGTCTGACAATAAGAAGATAAACAAAAGACAGCATAAATCAATTTCACTGAAATCCTTCCATCGGCAGAGTACAATCTAATAGAACTGAAAATGCCCAAAGGCTTTTAGTTATTCAAGTTCACTTTGTGTAATTTTTTATCTACCTTCAGTAATATTGTTGTTTTTAGCAGCCAGCCAGCATAGTATGATCTGGTAAATGCACCATAATTAAAGGTCTCTTTGCAATTTTCTTTTAAGCTCTCCTTACAAACAATTAGAAATTTATTGCCTCATCACAAAAACCTGTTCAAGCTAAAAACTGATATGGAAAACCTTTTCCTGAAAGAACATTTCTAAATTTTAGTTATTTAGAAATGAAGGCATCGTCTGACTATTTGGCAGTTTTAACAATGGTGAGTATGAGTCGCGCCATGGCTTGTTAGCATCCTGCACATTTTTACACAAACTTGTAAAGTATTTCTTTCCTATTTGAGTTTCAGTTCTGAACTGATTCCTGAGGTATCTGAATACCTTACTGATTTTATATATTTTAGCCTAAACACACTCCAGCAAGGATAAGACAATTGTTGAGCTCCTGCTACAGAAAAGAAGCAATTTCCCAAAAGCACATTGGAAAGTGGCCTCAAAGAAAAGTCTGGCTTTTTGGACTAATGTCAGTTGAAATTTTTCAAGATAATTATTCTCTTTTTGTGTTTAGTAAGCTAGACTTCTCACTAGTTTGACAACACTGAGATCTGAAAGGAGATATTCACTTTTCATCTGCAATGACATGCACAAAGTCAAGAGTCTATCCACCTGCACGGCCTCAAAACACGTGTGTTCTGTGTCTTACTAAGGATGACAAACACACCTACGAATAACTGGGAGGGAAGAGGGGAGACACATTGCCATAAAATAGGAACAACAGTTAAGAAATAATGTAATCCACCTTTGAATCTCACCTCCTTAATCTAGCTTCACAAACTTGTTAAAAAAATACCGTGATGAAGAAAGTAATTGTAAAAGACAAAGAAGTCAGGAGGGGGACTTATCTATCTCCTTGAAACCCAACTCCCCCCAGTTCCCTGAACTCTGTTCTCTCCACTAATTTACAGCAAGGTGATCCCAGACTGCTGGAGGTCGTGAGCAGACTGCCAGCACAAGCCCCTCTCCAGTGCTACAGCTCTCCAGGCAGGTACCCAGCCCAGGTCAAAGCACTGATCTTTGAAGGTACCTGAACACTCAGGAGGGCCAAGGAAACCCGGATGCAAGGAGATTATTTTTATCTTCTCTGTGCTGACAAGGTTAAGGAGTGGATCATGTGACTGATGGACAAACAAACATCACAGCAAACTGCAAGAGGATTTGAAAACCTGGACATTAAAGGCATCAGGACTACCAAAGGTCAGCTGTTGGACAGACAGAAACCTCACAGGAATTGCCTGGAGCTCTGTTCAGTGTAAAGCAATACTAGTCCTGGCCTTTCCAGCCATCTGTCCATCTCCAAACTACCACAGCACAAACAGGAAGCTCTCTTCGGGTGCCACTGATTCTGGGCTACGGGTGACAGAAAACCATCATCTTTACAGTTTGCCAAGCAGAGGTCCCAGGAAGGGGCAACTGTGTTCTCACTGTTCTGCAACTGTGAGCACTACAACTGGCACCACTGCTCACTACCCCACACTGAGTCAGTACAGACACAACTATGGAAGAACAGACGTAATTCTGCTCTTTTAGATTACTTCTTTCCCCATTCATCCACCCCTCTGCTTTAACTTAGAAAACAATATAAAAACTGCTTCATCTTCCCTAAACACACAGCACATGCTTTCTCATTGTTACTCTGAATCTATTTTATTATATTTTAAAATGGTTAGTATTGCCAAACTTCATCTTCCCAGCATTACACCAGAATAATTCTTTTATCTAGCCTATGGTAAAGCCTTCAACTGCTTTTTCTTCACTCCAGAAATTCAGTTGTGTTGATTTTCATGCTCTTTACGTAGCACTGGATGTACCAACATGCTAGAAAAAGCAGAAAAGCTTGTATTTATGTGCTTCAGTTCTGCACGCAGTGTGATTAAACCTGGTTCTTACTGTTTTCTACAGACTACTTGTGGCTGGCAGCAGACCATATGGGCAAGTAGCAGATGTTTCCTTTTAGTTTTCCATATGACTGTATGAATGCCCAATATGTGAAAATTATTTTCTGGCAAGAGGTGTTAAAGGGAACAGTGGCTCCTTTTGTGCTCTACACATTGGACTCAGATTTCCTGGGGGTCTCCTTTTATACCCAGAATGGTTATTCATTCCCTTGGTGGAAAAGAAGTGAGAACACAGTTAATGCATGTAGGCTTTAAGCTTGGCCAACAGATGTCTTAAGTGCACTCTAGAGAGAAGAGAATTCATTTAGCTTTTTTCATTTCCCCTGCAACTTAAGGACTATTTGGTAGCCTTCTTTTCTGTGCTCTACACTACTGTGGGACATGGCTACACTCTGATATATTTTATATCCAAGTAGTAAAAGGAGCACCTTATGCTCTCACTCACACAAAAGCATTCCTGAAAACCATTCACCAAAGCTGCTTGCAACAAGGAGAAATACTGGATCAAGGAGTTCTATCAAGGAGATTTTTCTCCTAGCTGTCAGGTGCATGAGAGCCTGAGGAACACTGCCCTTCAGCTTGCTTTGCCAAGTGCTATCACAACCCTGGGAAAGCAATGTCACAGAAAGCCCATCAAGAGCAAGGGTGACCAGAGTGCTGGATCACAGCAGGAGCACAGTCCACGTGAGACTGCAAAAGACTTCTTGTGGGGCAAAGTGTCCAGCCTGTGGCTTGTAAAATGCTGTAGTGACTTCAGGCATGAAAAAAACCTGAGTAAATGCAAGTTGTTATCACTTCTTCTGAGCACACAGAGAATTACTCCAGTTAGCAGAAACTTCAGTGAGGCTCTTTAAGAAAGAGGAAGTGAGCCCAATGCAGTGTTTTTAAATACACATCTTTCTGGGTTGTTATTTGCCCCATTTCACAACAAAGTCAAAACTGAAGAAAGCATTGTGTTTTCCCCCCAAGCTTTTACAGAGGTTCAGAGCACATCTGGTCCCTAGCACTGGTTTGCAGACTGGGGGAGGGCATGCACTATATTGCCAAATAAGGGACTTTTTAAATAGCAGCAGAGTACATGTTCTCCTGAACTTCCCCATGGGTTAGGTCAAGCTGTGAAATACTGAGCCAGAAAGAAATGTGGATTTTCACTGGCAGCTATCACTCAATAGTTTCTGCTGTTAAAAGGATAAGTTCTTGTGAATGTTTCTGCTGAAGTTTTCAGGACATCTTAGGCCATGTGTGCTATTAATTTAATTCTGTAATAATGGTTTTATTTACTGTCTGGAAGTAGGAGGAAGATATATGATATTATCTTTGCATTCTTCATTCTTTCTGTGATCGGTGAAATAATGGAAAGATTTAAAAAACCAAAACAGATCATCAGAAAATAAAAAATATTACTGACTCTTGCAATGCAGTTTTGATTCTGACCTTGATAGCAAAAAAGGTCATGAAAGTCCTTATATCCTGTTATCAAAGGAAGAAAAATAAACCCAAAAGAGACAAATTTGTGTATGTTGCAGCATTCAGCTGCAATGCAAGATAAAAGCTTCTGACTTCATTTAGCTTCAGTAAAACCCCTTAGGTGGTGACAGCTATGTGTAACAGGAAGGGGTTACAGTGTTGAGCTCATTCCAGTATTCCTGGCAGTTCTGAACACAGACAGCACTTGGTGGCTGTTGTATCTGCTGTCCACCTCAACCATCCCACACTCCAGCAGGAACTGGGAGAGAAACCTGAAAAAAGCTTTGGAATCACAATCACAATGGACAACTGGCATCATGCCCTTGGCTTTGCTCGATCCATAGCATTCTGGGAGCAACAGTTTAGCTGAATTCCTTAATTTTACCATGACAGACAAGTTGATTGTGTCACAGCAAAACTCCATGCCAAAGGAGGGTAATAAATATGCTCACTTATCCTCCTGCTAGCACTGGGGATGTTTTGTTGAATTCTGGAGCAAGGAAACTCCATGTAAATAACACACACTAAACCATGCAGCTTAGGAATATAATGTGATCCTTGTATGTATGAGGTCTGAAGCTGAAAGTATCACTGGTTCAGGTGATTTCTACCCAAATCCAGTAAACCTACAGCATTTGTCAGGGAGTTTTTGGAAACAAGGCATTAAAACATCTGTGCCCATCTTCCTCAAAGTTTAGGCCACAAGATCATATGAAATAACACAAAGCTCTCTTTAATTTTAGCAAAGAAGATGTTAAGTCAGGCAGTTTACTGTTTAAACAAAAAATCCCCTTCATTCATTAGAAGAAAAACCTAAATGTCAGACTTCGGAGCTGCCAAAAGCAACACAGCCAGCACTGAGATTTCCATAAACATCTCCTGACATTGTACTGTCCTCACTGCAATGTTAAGCTGAGGCACAAATATTCAGATCACAGATCTGTTACATTCTAGAGCTTCCAGCAGATTCCACTTCAATAATTTAGGCACTGAAGCTGGTATGAGGCAAAATGAAATAATATTATTGAAAATAATATTTGGAAAATTAAATAATAATATTGAAATATTTTCCAGGCTATTTTCATCATTTTAAGTACTTGCATTTACAAACTCTTTTGGGGTATTTTCATATTAGGAAATACATTTTACTGTTTTTCAATCTAAAATACAAATACATGAAAAATGAAGAATTTCAGTTCTAAACTCACTACCTCCCTGCGCTTTTAGATCATGGTAGAATTCTAAGTCTGTTTCACAACCAGAGTGACAATTGCTTAAGGACTGAATAGCCTGTGACTGCCTGCAGCCAAGGTGAGATACGTGACATAAGGTATTTTTAACACTGCTACCAAAAATAAAAAAGTGAGTGTGAACTACACAGCAAATGAGATCCAACTACGGTTTTCTCAGAGAAAAAGTCCTCTCTGAGAACTACCAGAAAAGGGTGCAATGGGGTTGATGAACTCTACTCAATTTTTCTATCCCAACAATCTTATTATTACATTTAAGTTCATAAGCATAAATCACTGTAATGGCTCCAGAACAATCCTGACAACATTATCCAATTTAATACAACGGGTGATCACAGCTCATACTCACTGGAGAGACAGAAATACAGCTCTCCCTGCTATACAGTAAAGTACACCAGGGGCTCAGAGAACCAGAATCTTCCCTAATATCAGCTCAGCAGCATTTGAATTTTCTGTCCATACAGCAGTGGAACCCCAATGGCCCTACAGTTACTTTAGATGCATCTTTGAATACAATGAATACACCACTGACATCCAAAGTTAAACTTCTGCCAATACTATTGCTCTTTTATAAGACATGCTCATAAAAATACTGACAGATACTATGATTGAATTAAAGGGGAAAGGTTTTCACTCTTCTCTGATCTTCACTTTAACAAGATTCCTTCTATTTAGTTCAACACTGCCTAGTGCACAGGTTTTATATGACGTCTACACTTAACCAAGGCTGACTGAAACTCAAACCAGGAAATACTTTTCTATGACAAGAATATACCAAATATGCAACTTGCTACTACAGCAATTATTTTTGCTACAAGTTTTGAAAGGGCATAGGCATAATGAATGAAGATCAGCAGTAATCAAAATTATAATGGAAAAAACAGATTAAAGACATTAAAAATGAGGGAAAAGAACAATCTGGAGATGCAAGTTTGAAATTAAATGATGGATGGGAAACTTAGGAGGAACTATGAAGGTAAGTTAAGAGAACAATGGTAGAATAAGAAGCAAAGATGATGGGACATGAAGAGACCGTAAAGGACTGTCTGCCAAAGAAGGCAAGATCAAAGACGCAATATAGAAAGAAGAGATTTAAAGAAGGAAAAGAGACTTCAGAAAATCCCAGACAAGATATTTAGAACAGCTTTCATTTGCTCATATATGTTGCCACTGAATCTGATACAAAAGAATTAGGTCAAGATGGATAATTTAGGAGTACAAACCCTGATTTTTTTTCAAAGAACTTTATATACGTATACATATATGCATATATATGACTTCCAGGTTGGTGGGGAGTGTCACTACTTAATGGCACCATGGGGTTTTTTTAATGAAACCAAATGCTGCAAACAAAGAGGGTGTAAGTGACCCCTCCCCATTAATGCCAGTGGCTTAATTAGTCCCTTTTCTGAGTGGAGCTGATGGATCTCTGCAGCTGATTTACGTACCAGCTGTGTAATTCTGCAAAAGCAGCTTTGATCTTCTTCACTGAATTATCCACTTCCTCTTTGATCATCACACGATATCTGGTTAGAGAAACAGTGCAACGCTGCAAGTCCTTCACTGACTTTTCAATGTTTGGCCCTAAAATAGAAAACAAAAATTGCACGGTAGTCAGAAAGTTGGTTTTAGTTTTTCTGAATGAGGCACCAGGAATAGTTCAACATATTATTTGCCCAGATTAGAATGAAGTGGTTATTCCACTGAGGTGCATAAATCCAAAAAACTTTTCCACAGTCCCTCCTTAGTGCTCTTCAGTTTCTAAATGTGTTCGCTGAAATGCAGCCCCCAAATCCAATAAATATTAGAAAGACATCATTAGTTCCAATTATTCACTTTAATATATTAAATAAACCATAAATTGTTTTATTTATTTTGTTATAATTCTGCTTGTACTTTCCAACACAGCTCTTTTTAACTTATGTGAATTCAGAGTTTTTTTCCTAGAGGCCTCAGCCATTTTTGACCTCAGAACACAGCAACTAGAGACCCAATTTACCTCTTTTTTTGACTGATTCGTCCATCTTTGTTTCAAGTTGGGTTGACGCATTGGGTGATTTAACTGAGGAGGATTTTGACTTTGGCCTGCCTAGGTTACACTGGAGTTGAACTGATGACTGAAGGGGCTCATGCTGCTCTACTCCATTCATAGTCTTCGGGTTTAATTCCACAGATGCTCTCTGGCGCTCTCGTTCTCTGTCTGCAAGAAAGCATTAAGGAAGGAAACAGGGAGTTGTAAGACAAAGAAGGTATGAAGCTTTACTGTTTAGTCAGAATGACTTTATAGTGTTCTCCTGGCACACATTCTACAGAACCTCAGAGAGCTATGACAACACATGAAATTGTTTTGGTAATTAAACACTAATTGGAACACTTCCTTATTTCAACACTGTTGAAATCAAAACTCAAAAAAATCAACTCTTTCATACCAATAGGGAAAATACCTAAAATAAAAAGCATGCTACCAATTATAATATTTGCCCAAATAGGTATATATAGCACACAAAAACTGTTCCTAATTTTATCAACATTTTAAAAGCACTGATTAAACAGTCCTACCTGAAATACTTACCTTGCCTGACTACAGATTTCTATCAAAAGGTACTGCTAAGAGGAACCAAGCAGAAAATTCAACTATGTCAAAGATTAGGCTCCTGGGTTCAACAGCTTCAGAGGGGTAAGATAATTCCTGAGCCTGTTTGCTGCCACAAGACTACCTGGTTTCCTCTTTCCAACGCTCCAAAGGGATTCAAGACACCAGCATCATAACAGAGGAACAAGCAGCCAAAGCATGACTGCGAAAACTGACAGGCAAGGCCAGCTATTACTGCCACTGTGAATTTTAGTTAAGGAAACAAGCAGAGAAAGTGATTTCTTGCGTTAACTCATTTTTCTAATTTTTGTACTTCGATGAATGAATGATTCTTCATTCTGAAGATGCTTTTTATGCACCACTTTATTCAACTGACAATGTGTGGTGGTGTCTGGAGAAAGGGTCTTGTCAGATTAATGGCTGGATTATAGCCCATGGAATGGGATAAACACTGCTGGGATTGAGGGTATCACATGGACAGGTCCATCTTATCAACTAGTGACTTCATTCTGCCCTGGCTGTGCATTATGACAGGTGGAAAGCGCATCTTAGTATGTTTAATGGCAATCATGTAACAGCAGAGAAACAAGGAGGAACATCACTGCTCACATTTTAAATTAGCTTTTAAGGGCTTTAAAAGGTTGAGTCTGAAAATAGAAAAGATATTTTCCATAAAAGGGTATGTAAGAAAGTAGTAAAAGAAGTCAAAGAAACCTGTGAACCCGTGAAAGCAAGAAGCACCAGTAATGCAGCACTGTGAACACATCAAAGCTTGGATGCCAACACTGGTCTCGCACACAGTGAGGAACTCCCCTGTGAAGAGAGCTGCCACTAACTCTGTTCAACCCTGGCAGCATCTCACACTAATGCAAACAGAATGTTCTTTATAAATCAAGGCTTTCTACTCTCAGTTGAGGCTGCCCTTGCTACATAACTCTAACAGGTAATTAGAAACCAGCAATCTATCAGATAACCTATAAAGAAAGGCCAGGGCTTTTCAGTTCTGTCCCTAAGATTTGATCTTCTGATATTTGTTTTTAATGTGCATAATTGTTTTTACTGCATTTAATTAACAGCTTTGATACACTTCTCAAGACAAATTACAACCCTGACAGCTTTTTGCCTAAAGAAGGTCACCTAGAACAACGATTATATTCTAAATTAAATGTTTTGATCATCTTTTGTCTGCAATATACTTTGACTTTGTTTCTTCCAAAAATTACACACAAGCTACTTTGAAACCCAGCAAAAGGATGACCAACATAGGCTAGCAAACAGTAGTTTTGTAATGCTGCAACTGAACTTTCAAATTTGACTGAAGTCAATCAACACAACTGAAAAAAGAAAAAATTGAGAAAGTCTGCTGCAAGTCGCTGAAGACTTGCACCAGCTAACACACATGTATAACAAAATCTAGGAACAAAGTCTCTGTCAAGTATCTGTAAGAGAAGTCAAAAGTCTCGATAAGAGTAGCTGCAAGTAAACTGTTACATGGTTCAGTATGTGGGGGCTAGGAACTTCAGCACCAGTCTATCATGTGACATCAGCTGCATTAACAGTCAAGCATGACCACACCTGCCACTAATAGCAACAGCCCAGATTAACTTGCTCTGAAATCTGCTGAGCTGCCATCTTCAAAGTGAGTGGTTTATCTTTTTGCAGCAGCTTGCCATTCAATACCTTTCAAATCAAGTGAACCTCATAGATTCTTTGTCTGAAAGAAGAAAAAAGCCGTATGTCCCCTGAGATATAAACAGGAAGTTTCAAAGATTCATTAAAAATCTTCCTACATGAAAAGTAAGTAGGAAAGAGATCAGGATCTGATTTTACCAAGGTCCCTGCAAACGCAATAGCATGGAAGGCAGCACAAAATATCCCTTGAGTGCATTCACATAACTTCTTTACAAGGCCATGCACAAGAAAGGGTAACAGCAACTGAAGATGTCTAAGAAAGGGAAAGATAGAATAATGGCAAGAAATAAGCAGACCTGAATTAAGGCAATAGCCAAATGCTTCCCTCCCTAATTTTCTATGGAGAAATGCTGCATCCTCCCTTCTGGTTCCTGAAGTCCCTTCCAGGCTGCCAGGATTTTATGGCTCTAAAAAGCCCTAATTTCACAGATTGGGAGTTGGTATAGGTAAAGCTTCATCCTCATGTTCCTCACATGGAGAAAGGGATCAGGGACTCTCACCAGACACCTAAGATCCTTCTGAGCTGTGAGCCCTCTGAAGGAGACAGTGAAATGACTACAGCAACATTCATTTGATAGGGAAGGAACCAAAACAAACAAGCCAGACAAGGACAATACAAAGGAGATTACAACACGAGAGAGCAATATGAAACAGGTGCACTTTGGACTCATTTCAACATTTCACACTGCTTTAAAAGAGCCTGTATGACTTGCTCAGAAACTCCAAGGGCACAGCTGCTGGCCCCTGAAAGATCCTGATCACTTCAGCACAAATGTAACAAAATGAATATAGGTGGCTTTCGACCCTAACAAAGTAGTTATTATACTGACTGCTAAGAAAAGGATACTAGTGCAAATGAAAATGAAGAAATTCTTTTCTTCTCTCTATTAAAAAAAATTGCCAGGAAATACTTGAATATTAAAGTTTCAGGTTTTCCTTTCTCTCGATTTCCTTTCCTTTCCGCCTATTTTTTTTTTTTGTAAGCTCTCTTTCCCTTGTTATTGAAACAGAAGAGATGTGTTTAAGTTAAAAAAATTGTAAAGCTATATAATTCTTCATTTGCCACTTGTAAAAGCAAAGAAAAATTTTCAGATACTTTTTGCCCTTTATGTGTACAACTCTTAACTGTTTCAAAAAAGTAAAAAGCAGGATTCAATCCCATAAAAAGATCACTAATACCTGAGTACCTCTTCTTGCATTTTGTACCCCCTTGAAAACACTCCCCGTGCATAGGCAATTAAGTCTACATACCTTTATTCATGCATGTATCATTTCAAAAAATGCCACTCTAAGAAGTCTGATTTATACCACAAATGTTTGTGTCTTGAAAAGTAAGTGGCAAAAACACTATTAGTATTCTGGAAACGCAGAATTTTCTGGCTTATAGCATGTTTTATTGGAAGTTAAGTGGGAGTCTAGCAAGGGCAGGGAGTGTATCTCTGGTCCTTTGTGAGGTATCAAATTTTTAGGACAATTTCTTGGTAAGTAGTTTGTTTGGCTGCTATAGGTTGCATAGTCTTCATTTAATTAACCAGAGGCTGGCACTACCAGTCATCCAAAAGCAGCAGATAATTCATTTCAGAACAATTATTACTGTGGCACATTCCTTTAAAATGGGGTTTGAGAGCTGTATTTGCAACCATGGAAAAAGGGATTTCAAGGAAAGGTCTTAAGACACAGTAAAAAAATACTAACAGCAGCAATAATCCAGGCCTGTCAGATGTCCGAAATGTGAAGAGCTGAAGAAACACTACCAGTATTGACAACAATTAAATATGAGCTTTATGTACTTGTAGGTAAAAGCTTTCACAGAGCTTCTGGCCCAGAGCAGGGAGTTTGTTCACACTGGTGTTGGTATAATCTTAACTCTGTACTTATTACCGTGAGGTAGATCTTTCTGTGTTACTGCCCCTCCCAGTTTTAGAAATGGTAACTAGATAACTTAGCCCTGTGAGAAACTAAGTGCATGTACTAAAAGGCTATCAGAGGGCCTTTCCACATCACAAAGGCCCTCCCTTTTCTGCTAGGAAAAGCTAGTGGAGGTCTACTGGGACTAAACTGTGTAGGGAAGATGAGAAAAAGAAAAAATGGACTAGTTTGGACTACGCAATAAAGAAATCCAGTAATACGCCACAAGCTCATAGTGCTCAGATACCTTTATCTCACCTGAGTGACTTAATAATTTTGCTAACAATTTGACACTCAAGCTATTTTCTAACCCTGCATTCTTCTGTATTTCTCCCTGTAATATTCTGTATCAGCTGGGCTGTCCATAGGAGAAGACAGACATTTTTCAAGGAAATACATTGCAAGATGAATAGCGTGCAGATATAAATACATTGACATAACTTTGATAGTTATGTGCATTAGTTTTCCACAAAAACAACTCTACAACATCTTCATGGCAATAAAAATACCATGATCTTTATGACAATGAAGGCTTGGCTACTGCCACTTGAAAAGGTGCTCTCTGTCAGATGAACTGACCTCTGGTTTCTGGACAGTCCAGTGACGACCCTACAAATCCGGAGCATTTGTTCTCAAGAGGAGTGGTTTCCAGTTTCTGATTGCCAGAACCATGGCCAGAGTTGTCCTTAGGGCATCCATTCATATGACAGTCATTTATTTGCTGAGGCTCTTGAGATGGCTTCTCAGGTCCACTATTCTTGGTTTTAGGATCTTTATTGCCTTGGTGCTGTTTAGATTTGCTTCTTTTTCTCCTATTGTTCTAAATGGAGAAATATTGCAAGAACAGAGACATCACTCAATGTAAATCATACACACTCAAAATACAATCAGTAAACTGAACACTGTAAGTGGATGTGACTATCCAGGATACAGTTTCTTATTAAAAATGTTTCTGTGCATGGGCTGTTTTGGGATTTGTCCTATGCTTGTCCACGGTCTGGCTCCCACCCCCAGGTACATGCATGTGCTATCCCAGAAATTTGCTGAGAACACTGGGCTTAGTGAGGCAGTGACAGAAGAAGAGGATAAAAAACAGCATACACATTTGCTCAAGTACTATCTACAGGTGTGAATGAAGTCACTTGTGCTGGAAAAGGCCAAGTTTTGACCCAAAGTACTACAATTCAAGTACAGACTGCTGACAAGCCATTTAAATACCTTGACTCTTAAGAACAAGTTCTTACCTTCTTTTTCCCTGTCATATTCCATTCCTTTAGAACCTGAGCTGCGCTGCCTAGAAGAAGATAAAACACTTCAACAAAAGTTCAGCTATGAAAAAGGACCAGTGAGCTCATGATCAGTTTCTAGTCTCCTAGCTGGGGAGCATTTCAATTTGTTGTGAATTCTGTTAAGTGTGGAGAACAAAATGGACACCCCTGCCGTTCTTCTTCTCAGTTACCTGTTTTGATTACACTACTTACAGTGGATGGTCTACTTGGCACTACTGGCTTTTTATGGACTTCAGTGCACAAAGTGATTGTGTACATAACTTAAAGCATTACCATAAGACCCAGAAAAATCAACACAAATCTCCTGCCTGAAAAGGAAAAGTATCTCAGCACTCAGAGTCGACACTGAGTACACTAAATAGTCAACCTTGACTCTAGAGCATCTGAACATTTTAAAAACTTTTGGCATTTTTATCACATATTTTCTATGTTACCTGTCACCTTCAGAAGATATAAGAGTATAAAAAGTAAACAATTTACAAAGGAGTAATTTTGTGGACTCTTGCATAAAATTGGCATCATACAAATGCAGTAAACTTAGGCCTGGCAGAAAAGAATGGTAAAAAAATAAAACTGAAAAGTAATTACAGCTATACTTGAAATTCTGTCTGTCAGCCATAACGAGCTGCTTTGGCAAATTTATGGAACAAAGCAGGCAGAGCCTTGGTCAGACCAGTGCCTGCTGCCATATTAGAAGAAAACTCTTCTCCTAATTAACATGATCATTTTTTCTCCTGGAGCCTAATGCTGAAAATATGTCTCATGGTAAGCACGCAGTGTGAATTGTCATCCAAACTAGTATGGCAGTATCTGCCACAACAGTATTTCTAATCGCCATTAGGTTAAAGGTCTTCTGCTTGACTTTAACAATCATTTTTCCATCACTTCACAAATCTATTAGCCTTTTCAAGTGTACTTCATACTCAGCCATTTCATTCTCACTCCTTTCAGTGAAATCTTGATACTAGTATTAAGAAGAATTGCTGTTTTCAGACCACCATGAGTTGTTAACTTGTATTCAGCCAAAGACATGGGAGGTTTCCAGATGCACCAAAATTACTTTTCTATCACAATAAATTAGATCCAAGATTATCTGGTGAGCCTATCACACACAATAGGAAAGATTATGTATCTTGCTAAGCCAAATTTGTTAAATTGTGAAAAAACTTGCATGGAAACAATCAAAACCATGTTTTATTTGCTAGATGACATGACAAGACAGAGAGAAGGTTAAGACAACTTCTTCTTCGTGTTTAACTATATACATGTTTATACTTTGTTACACACATACTTATGTACATGGTAAGTACAATCCCCTCTCCTAAAGGTACATTCTCTTTTGACAGGCACCGTGTTTCTGTATGAAGTAATAAACATTTGCTGTCCATTTTACTCCATACTGCTGAAAATATGTGATTTCATGTGACAGCTTTGTTAACTGTTTTCACAGTAGCAACCAACACCCTTTTTGTGTTGGCTGGTGGTGTCTTTGCTTTGCTTCCCCCAGCTTCCCTGTGAATAACTATGCATGCTGTGAGTTCCTTTAGGGATTCATCCAACTACCCTCTGTTTCTTCCAACTGGAAATGCACTAAATATCCAAATCCCAAAGCCCTCATTTGAAGCCACAAGTACATTTTCCTGAACACATCTACAAAGCATCTTCTTATTATTATGCTTATAACCTTCTGATTATGCTTAATTAGGTAAATTAGCTTAACAAATAAAACATTTGAATGCTTCTTCATTTAAATAAAATTTCACATATAGAATAAAATTCTTAACAGAGGCATCACCTAAATGTCACTCCAGATATGAAGCAAGATAGGAAACTAAATATGAATATTTCTTGATTCTGCACGCAGCACCTCTTAGAGAACCACTGCATGGAGGTGGCTCAACCTTTCCATTCAGAATGGCCACCCCAACATTTTTCATTGCAGGACTTCTCAGCGAATCAATCTTAGCAATTTTTGTCATTCATATGAAAAAACATTTCACTATTCATTCTATCCAGTGGCAGCTGTGTTGATAAATATATTTTCTGTTCTTTCCAAGCAGTAACAAATATTAGCTCTTTTCATATACTCCCTCACAAAGACTTCTGAACAGTAGCCATGAACTGGTGAAGTTCAAAAAAAGACCATCTAAACTCTGGTATAACAACTTGCTTTTCTTCACGACTTTATTGCACTTCTTGCAAAGCTTGTGTTTGTCCTGTTTCTTCCTTACAGCAGGTGATGACACATGGCTGTGAAAGCACCTCCTCTTTTGAGGAACCACTGAAAACAATTCATAAGCTGCAAGCAAGCCATGGTAACTTACGACAAAATAAAGCAAAAGCAACTTACTGAATAGTCATGGAGCAATCCTCCACTACCTTCCCCAGGACACACATTACAGGAAAACAAAATTATTGTTAATAAGATGCATCACACTTTCCTTTTTCTCTGTGTGTGCACAAACAAATGCAATTTCAATACATCCCTCAGAATGTAACTGTGCCGCTGCCTGAAGCAAAAAGAACCATACAGATCTGATGGAAGAATTTTGATACATTTGTAAATAGTCCAGTTTGCTTGCATCTGCTTTTTGCATATTGGTAAATCCTAGTATACGATGATGCTTTTTGGCTGATACATTTTAATAAGTTATTCCAAGTCAAACCCAAAAATATTCTGAAGTAAAATAGACATGAATTAAACACCTTGCTGAGATAGCAAAAACGAGGCATTTTTAAGATATACAGGGCCCTTTGAGACCACAGAACTTCTACTATCATTTATGTAACCCCAAGCTAGAAAAATTTTGAAAAGATTGCTCATGGTATGCCATTACTTCCGAAAAGGGTTTCTCACAGATTCTAGTGAAAGTTCAAAATACTTGACTTTATATATTTACCAGGAAAGTGATATTAAAATACAAGTGACCTTTCATTAGAGATGGTCTCATGATGCAAAATACAAACATGGATCCAGGTTTAAATGGCTCGAACTTTCAATGGAGGCTTGGTTCAGCCATTATAAATAAATGTCAAGGCTATTTGCAAATTACAGATTGAGGTTTGAATGTCAATGTATGCATTAAATTCAGGGGTTTAGGGGCCTGGTTATGTGCTTCAGAACTATCCTGAATTGTTCTTAGTCACTGTATCTTCAATAGTGAATAATTTCCTGACATATTACTTTAAAAAGCATTAATTTTCATGCAGAATAAAGAAGCAGGTCTGCAGTAAGAATGGCTTCAAAAATGACAAAGTCAGGTAGAACAAATGAACAGCCATGTCAAACTCATACTGTGAAGACGCAAAGATGCAGACAGGAGGATCAATTCTTTTTATAATTAAAAAGTGTCACACATCAGATTTCAGAAGAACTACAGAATATATTTTGAACCACTAGAGACAACAAATGCTTTGGCATGTGACTGAATCCCTCCAGCACTAGTGAAAAAGGTACATTGTACTCACCATCCATGAAAGCTTGAACAGCCTTGTCTACATTGTTATCAAATTGCTGCAACACCAGAACTATCTCATTATTGCTTTTGTTTGGAACAATTGATCGGATCGCATTGATCTGTAAGTAAAAGAAGACAATAATATGAATTTATCATACTCTTTTAGACTATAAGGCACCTCTGTGCCAATGCATGTTTATATACATGCCTGTTACACTGATGTGCTGATGAGCACACAGCAACATATCTGCACGAAGCAATACCCGTCCTGTCCTTACCCACCCATGCAAATAATAAAGCAATTTCTTCATGACATCAAGTCACAGAACTGGCAGCCAGAAATCCTGGAAACAAATCCTACTCTCAGTCACAGCAGAACTAGCTTAACTCACTGACAGAATTTGGCCTTATGCTTCTTTCCTAAATGGCCTATTTGCTGCCAAGGGTCTTGACTCACCACCTACACAAATTTAGTGAGCACACAATTTCTTCAACAAGGCTCCTGCATGGCTTTGCTACATCAAAGTTATGATTGATGTTTTTTTGGCATCTGAAAAACAATGCGTTTTTCATATGCATGAAAACAGTCGGAGGCTAAAAGAGAACAATATAGTTTTTAGAAGTTCTAGTGACTGCTCAACATAATTTCACTTTGCTATTCCATATACAAGCGACCCAGAAGCTTGTGTAACAAAATCCTGAACAAAGGACATGGGATGCCAAATGCTTCCTTCAGCAAACTGCTGATGGATGAGGTGTTACAGCCATAAATGACTCTGGCATGCCATGCTTAAATTTCATAGCATTTGCTACTGCTGTACCGTCAGTATCCACTGATACCAAATGGAATACAACTCATGATGTTTTCATAAAATATTCCTACTGGAATCACATTGATAATTTATTTTCTCATTCCTATATATTATAATTGAAAGCACATAGTTACATGAAACTTTGTTCTATTTTATTTTAATGCTATAAAAATTTTACTATATCAGACCAAAAAAATATTTAAACAAAATTAGCAAAACAAAAGCCTATGATAAAAAATGAGGGACTTTGCCAAGCCAGTTTAGCTGTTCCAAATTAGCTTTATGAGCTAACATGTCAAGATATCCAGCATGTATTTACAATAAGAAACTTGTTATTGTCCTGCAAATGTTTATCTGGCACCATCCTTAGTCATCTTTCTGTGGGAATACATCCTTGATTAGGGTGTACTTTATTTACTGCATCCCAATGTCATCATTCTAATTGTGAAGCAGTATGGTCTTGTTATTGTACTGTGAAATATAATTGCAAAAAAGTAATACATGAAGGCAGAGCTGTTTAAGGAAATTAGGCTGGCTCACATGGCAAAAGCATTCATACTACCTGGTCTTAGCTGCCCAGTTAGGTGCTGAAGGACAATCTCTATGGAGTTTCCATTTATGGGAACATCAGAAGGTGACTGAGAACACTTAAGCAAGAGCTCAGATTTGACAAAAAAAATCTTATTTTCCTGTAGTATGTTCGCCCCAGTCCTCAACCACTCTGTTTCCCTGTCCTGTATACTACTGTAAACCAGGAATCACAGCAGGTTTTCTCAATGCAGTGATGGGACAGCTCAGATTCCTGATGCCTACTGGACTCAGCTTCAGAACTGTAAAAGACTCATACTTGGCTTCAGCACGCTAGAACAGCTACTTAGGATGATTTACTGTGCTCCTGTCCATCATCCCATCACACCCCTCTCTGCAGCTTCATGTTTGCCTACAAAACCTCTCAGGTAGCAAGTCTAGCTTTGGACAGTCCAGGCCAAACTCATCTTTTAGAAGACAGTGAAGCTGCAGTGCTTGTCTACATCTTTCCCAAAGGCTGAGCTCAATGTCTAATGTTGCCACTCTATGACTGAACCAGGCCTGCCCACAACCTCGGTCCTCAGCAACAGAGGCTGCTTTAGAACATCTAATAAATAGGGGTAATTTTATGTTGCAGTTCATACAGACTAAGCTGACATGTGGACTGCTTCAACCAGAAGTTGTTGTTGCCAGAAACTGTGCAGAAAATCCCCTGTCTGCTCAAGTTTCTCTCTTCAGCTGACATGCATGCATAGGGAAGGAAGTAATGAGTATAGCTTGCTGCTATGTACTGCAGGCAGCCAAGTGAAAACTAACCCAAATCAATAGGATGTGAAGAGAAAGCACTGGAAAAAGGAGTTAATCTAGTGATTGTGGGCACAGGCATGCTATTTACTGATAAACCTGCAACAAGCGTGAACCAAGCTGGCTCCACAATAAAAGTTAGCAATGACACTACGGTAGAGCAGGCCACGAACTGCAGTCCATTTTATGTTCAAGCTCCCAAGTATTTTCAGCATGTGGATTACATCTTCATATTCTCACAAAAAACTCCTCTCTTCTTTCACAATCATGTGGATCATCTCTCTGCCTACACAAAATTGCATAATCTCTTTGTGGTAACTGCTTACAGGAAAAATAGTACAAGAAATATCTAGAGTATTCTAAACAACTTTAAACATAAAAGCACAAGGATCTCACATGGCTTCTAGGTCCTACTTTGCTGTGAAAGGTCTGCAAGCCTCAGGAAGCATCTGGAAACAACCAAGTGAGCTAAGACTTGAAGGATGAGGTAACTCACCACACAGTGAGCACATCCTCACTTGAAGGATGAGGTAACTCACCACACAGTGAGCGCATCCTCACTTGGAGGATGAGGCAATTCACCACACATTGAGCGCACTTTGAAACTTCTTAAAGACAAGAAGAGTGTCTGTAGGATAGAGGACATTGATACACAAGAATTCAACCAAGCAGGCTATGTTTTAGACTACAAAAACAACCAAAGACTTTCTGCTTGCACTGTGTGATCTTTGTTAAGAATTTGTGATGATAGAAAAGCCAGAATTAAAAGCTAAACTGTGCTTCATCTAACTGGTACTATATTTAAATACAAAAAGATTATGGAAACATTCTAGAATGTGGAGATAACCCAAAAAACCCAGGATGATGATTTTAGAGAAAATGCTTAACAGTACAGAGAAAAGAAACTTAGCATATGACAACACTGTAGACACAGCCCTGGTTTAGTTGGACTACTAAAACATTTGATTCAGGGAATTAATATACTGTAAAGCTCAACAGTTCTACTGCCAAAACCCAACAATACTTTTCTTGACTGTTGCAAAAAAAATACACTTGTTTATCCTTCTCTTTGGAAAATATAAAAAAATTGAGAAGTTTAATGAAAGAATTCCTCAGGAAAAGAACATCAGATTGCAAGGGAACGCATCCAAGACCTAGGAAATCCCAAATCAGAAAATCAGAAGTTGCTTAGACTTTTTAAATCTGCTTTTCTTGTGTTTGTATGCTGTGATACCCAGGACATCTACAAGTTAGCATTTCTCCTTTCCAGATTTATGCAGTGATTTATGTGGGTGAGTAAACGAAAACTAAAATTTGCAACCAGTAAGATGCATCAAAATTAATACACACATAAATACATACATACATATATATATATATAACACCATCATAGTTCAGAACCAACAGAGCAGAGATCCCAAAAAGTTTTATTCCAAAACCAAGTATTTTGTCTTGTAAATTTTAAGGAACAAAATGGTATCACATTAACATACTTCTTCCAGAATTCCAAAGACAAAGTGTTTGCCAGGTATCAGGTTTACAACATGTGCACTATTTGACCAATGTTTCGATCCAGAATACATGGGAACTGCTGTACACAGGCAATGAAAATGTCAGCAATTTCTGGACAGAAATTACTGACTTGTGGTTATAAGACTCAAATTGTGACCTGACAGTTATTTGGGAGGAGGACAAGGTATAAAGAGGGAGACCAGGCTATATGACAGCCTTCGTCTAGAAATGCAAATTTCAAGGTCCCTGATATTCCACCCCTTAGTCCTTTAACCCTGATTTCAAATACATATGTAGATTTCTAGGTGTGAAGCTTAGCTCTGTCCCCTCATGCAAAAAGTGTCCCCTTTGCTTCCGGAAAGGGACCTAGTGATAAAAAAGAAAAAGCCAAAGGGTAGGATAGGAAACTTCCTGACAGCATAAGCCTAACACAAATGCACTTCTCCAACTGTAGGTTATAAGAGACCTAACACAGACTGACAAACAGAAGCATATCAAAGCTCCAGGAATGCTTGAAAAACACAAGATGACAAGGTGGACTTACACTGAAGGACTCAACGCGAGCTGGATCTAGGCACTCCAGATATGCTGGCTCCTCTCTGGTTCACCTGCTAGCTCAGGTTATAAAATAGCCCTTGTGCTAGCAGAGCTATACACCTCACCTGCTTACAAACCTCCAGTTGACTGAGAGAAGTCCATCACTTCCCAATCCAAAAAACTGTGCCGAGTTCATTTTTATTACAGGAGTGACAGGATGATGCCAGGGTAGGAGGTAACTCACAACTTTCTCTAAACTGATTGTCCACAAACTCAGCAAGAATATCCATCTTCTTAATATGTAAGCAACAGATTATGCAACTAGAATTATCTGGTACTTACGACTTCTCAACAACAAACTCCTTTAAAAAATACTTAGCATCCTAAAGTATGAAAGAAAGCACCAGAACAAAAGCTTCTCTTACCAGGTAATGGTACTGCATTAATGCGATTCTGCAAAGGCTAACTCAGCAGTCTACTTTATTAAATTTCCATGTAAGTGGGAGAAAACATTTTTTTCCTACTTACTGAAACCTGATCATAGGAGAAACTGCATTACCAGACAGACTACAGGGAAGTCAATTATTTTAATTATTTTGTGAAACATCCTGTTTTTATCCAGTGTAGATTCACAGTGAACTGATGTCATCATCTGGATGCTAGACAGCATTCTGGGACACCACGAGAATTCAGTAACATACCTTCAGAACCACAAATAGTTAATGCTATTAATGTCAGCATTAGTTGAGAGTCTGTCACTGACAATAGTTAAATTCTTGGGCTTTCCCTCCTGTAGACTAACAGGAAAGCACATTACTTTGTTTACTACTAAGAAAATTTCTCAGAATTTCAGCTTACAAAAGCTACTTTAAAGCAATCACAGATCTAAAATAAGAATCTGTGATCTTGAAAAGAACTGTATACAGTCAAGAACATGACAGACAGAACCCAGGTCCACCTCCATTTAAACCCACGATCCAGAGCTCAAGTCCTGCTAATGCTTGCTGCAATTTGAGCCAGACTGTCTCATCATGACCAGAATTCCACAGGCATGAGGATGTTTTTATGTGTCTCTTACAAAAAATGCTGAAAACCGCCCAAAAGTGCGATCAAAATTGAAAAAGGTTTCAAGTCCCCTCAGATAAGCTTCAACCTTGCAATAAAATCCCCAAGGTCTGATTGAATATTTCAAGGTCTGAAAAATATTGACTATTTTTCTGATGATTACTGTTAAACATCTCACTTGGGGCAAATTTTTGGCTCACCTAAGAAAAAAATAAAATTAAATGAATCAGTAACAGGTTACTTCTAAGGAATACAGCACACAGGAAAGGATGCTGAATTCTACCCTCTCATGGTAGCTTACTGTAAGTCCTCACAATCACCCATCTCACAAGACTTTCCAGGAAAGTTGAGCTCAAAAAGAAACAGAGCCTGCCTGGAAGTTGTGACACCAGATTACCTATACCACATGTGGACCCAAGCTGACAGTGATGGGTATTCCTCTAAGCCCTTTACCTTCTCTGTCAAGTTTTAAATGGTTCCCAGGCAACTGTAACAACATGGACTCAATCACTGCCTGTTTGCTGCTCTGCTCCATCTGGTCCCCCTTGGCATCATCTCAAAGAGGATGTTTCTGGTGAATAAGTAACATATCCGGGGTTCAGAGAGTTTGTTTATGTACTTCTGACATAGCGACAAATTAAACTTCTTTGCTGAAAGCTCACGGCTGTTCTGAAACCCCTTAACACAGCTGCTCTAATCCCCTTGAAGTAAGTTACTATTATGGTCACTTAGACAGAAATATTCTTATTTATGCTTGGTTAGGAAAACTAACACTGATCTACCTTCACTTTGTACCAAACATTAAGATAACAGATTTTCTCTTAAGTTAAGAATGAAATTAATATATAAGTACGGTTATCAATAAACAGATAATTCCTACTTTACTTTTACTGCATGCCAGTAGCAAATTTTTATGTACACATATACATTGTTCAATTCCATTACAACCCCAACTTCTCCCAAATCCTGCAAGTGAAGTGGGGAAGAAGAGCTGTGTGAAGAACACTGCTGGTTTTGATAATCTAGGGATTTAGCATTAGCAGATGTCCTGGCTACATTAAGCAAGAAAATGCATTTTAAGTGCACTTTATGGTAGAATTTTTAAAAAGGTTTTGAACCTCTACGCAAACATATTTCATGAATACCATTTGACTTGGTTGCATTAAGTGGCTATTTCTTACACTGGAGACATTTTTCCAGAAGCTTTACTAAGTTTCTCCTGACAAACTCAACAAGTGTTGGTAATATCCCCTTTGAACAAAACGATAGCTTTGATCAGATCTGTGCCTCTCTTTCTGCTACATTATCTGTTCATACCCTGATACTTTCTGATCATTTATTCCTAGTAAGCCACAAAAAAGTTCTACTTGTTGCTGTAAACTACTTTAGGCACTTGTCATGGATGCATTATTTTACCCTTATCCATCAAACAGAAAGCCAGACATTCTAATATGTTCTCTCACAATTCCTGAGAAGTTTGGCTTAGTAAGAACTGTTCTACTTGAGTGATGACAGCACCATTTACAGACATGAGATGGTGGTATCCTTAACCCAAGTTAAATGGCTCATTAAGTGACAAAAGTGCATTTTGATCAACTTTTCTGGTCTTCAAACAGTCCATCTACTTCAACACATGGGCAAAGAACAGCTGCAAAGGTCAACTTTAAGGAGAAAGTGAAATCACAGATTAGAGACTATCTGCTTTATTAAGCATTAAACCATTTTGTAATGCATGATTTTAAATTTACATACTACTCCCCTTTTTCCACTCCAAATCCTACTCTTTCTTTGATTGCTTATGAAAACCACATTTATGGTGTAATGCAAACAAAACCACATCTGAATAAAATTTCCTTCTTGCAGTGCTGCCCATCTGCTCCTCCAGCTCTGACACTTGAAATGACAAATGAGAAAGCAAGACTTTCAGGAGAACTTCAGCAAAATCTCACTCCTAAAAGAATCTCAAAAGAAGACTTTTCATCTGAATGAGTATTTTGCTAATTCCAGCTGACAGCAGATCTCAGTTGTTCAAACATGTTTAGACACACACTAAAAAAAAAAAAAAAAAAAAAAAAAAAAAAAAGGAGAAAAAGAAAAAAAAGGCCCAAAAGCAAGTCCTGAAGTTTAAATGATTCCTGATATTTCTCTGGATCAAAACCAAAGTCACATGCCAGAGATGAATGGTTATTCTGGGGAATGCCTGATAGTCACTCTTCTCCCATTAAACTAAGAAGGCCTAATTGCTGCAGGAGACAATACATCACTTGTCTTCCTCACTCAAATTGCTTCTTCTTTGGAAGCCTTCTAGCTCAGAATCTCAGCACCTCTTCTGGTGATGTACTAGGTTAATGCTTGAATACTTCCTATGATTTTATGGATTTTGGATGCAAGCCAATGAGTTTGGCTCATTTTATCCCTTAATCCAGTGAACCATGCATATGATCTGAACTACGTATAACACTCCGTCTCTGAAAATCCTGATACAAAAAGTAAGTCCTGACTTATTTTCAGGCACAGAGATGATTATGAGTGTTATCAGAAGCAAGAGGGAGACTGGCAAGTGAAGGAAGACTACAGCAAGGGTCAGGGCCGAGGGAAATATTCTGAGAGAGATCCTGATGGTAGACTTCATATATTACTTAAGCTGGCAATTAATGACCTTTGTGTCTGCTGAGATGCAGAACTTAGGTTATTCCAGAAAATCTGTGGGTTATATGCATGAAAATATGGTAATTGAAACAGCCCTGGCTCCTCCACAAGAGTATCACAGCTGCAGGAGTCTCTGCCAACTATGGAAACTTTCATTAGCCTTCCTAACATCACAGGCCAACATTTATATAAATCTCTTGAGGGAGAAAAAAGAAGATATAAAATAGAATGTTTAACCTATTGACTCTATGAGCTATTTCAGCTGAAATGCCAAGAATGAATTATACAACTATCACTACCACAGTAGCATTCTCTTATAATTCAAATTCGGGGGTGGAGCTTTACAAAGCCTTTGTGTGAGCGAAATGTCCAAAGTGTCTGCATCAGCCTCACACCGCTTTTAAAACAGTGGCAGAGGTTTTACTTTCTTGAATAACTAGAAGTTGATCATGCAGAGAACACAGAGAAAAGTCACCAGTGAAAAAAAAAACCCCAAACAACCACCCCCCAAACAAAAGAACAGACATGCTGAAATCTGCAGGGAATCTGCACCACATTTTTATCACAGTGAAACAACTTTCAATTTAAGGAGAAACTTGTGTGCTACTTATGCAGAAACTTACACAAGTAAGTATTTGTGTGCAGATGTACAGCTCCTCTGGCTTCATGCAAGTCCTAGCAAGATCAAAGCCTTAAGAACATTATAATCTGCAAGCACTAAGGTGGAAGAAAGGGAAAACTGAGAAGGGACTGTATTCTAGTCTGTTCTTTTAAACGAGGCCTGCTTGTATTTACATTGATGGCAATGGATTTGTGGAACTCAGCAGAAGTATTATATTTATAACCCTTGGGATTTTTTACCCAGAAATACTGCCTCCCAAAAGGTGGATAAAAGTAAACTTAAACTCACTCTGTTTCAATGTTGTGAGGCATGACCATGGAAGCTCCGTAAGCTAAGTGAGAAAGGGATATGATTTTGACTCTCTTACCAGCACATTGTAAATATGTCTGATTTTCAAACATGCAAATGAAATCCTCATGTTTTAGCCGTTTATGTGCAAATACTATCAAAGGCAACTCTACAGGACTTATTTGTTCAACTCTTTCCTCATATTTCCAGTGCATTACTCAGAGACTTCTGAATCTTCAGTCACTTCATAGCTACTAAGTTTGTTGCTGCCCAAATGGTAAGCCAAATACAAGATATCAAACAGAGCCATTGCAATCCTGTTTTAAAACAAGAGGGACTTGCCCAGGTACAGTGGCTGTCTGAGCATGACACTTTCTCTGCTGACATATGTAGACTGCGTGAGGCTTAGGCTGTTCGGTCACTAACTCTTTATGCAGTAAGTTATTTAGCTATATTTCCCAGAATAAAACCCAGTGATTTTTAAAAATAATTTCAACTGCTATTAAACTAAGTTTTCAATTTGACATGGGGATTTAGTGGTACTAAATACTGATGGAAGATAAACAAATAAAGAGTGGAAGAATTTATAATAGTGTATTGATCCAATTATTTTCCTGCCTTAAGATGCATATGCTCATAAACATTTGATTTTGGGCACTCCCAGCACATATCACACTTGCAACAGCAGATATCTATGGTGAATAAAACTCTCATTGCAGTTTTTAATTCTTAAACTTGCAAAAGACAAACACATTATTTGTAAAATCCTGTACTTGTAAAACCAACTTAAATAAAAAATTTCCAGCTACACAGTAAATATGCAGAGCTTCAATTGATTTACTGAGTTGTATTTTGAGAATTACTATAGTTTACCTTTGAGCACTCTGACACCAGAAAAAAGAATTTGATGACATTACTTTCTACAGCAAAATCATCAAGCTACTAAATTTTAAAACCCTGTGCTGTTATTAAGGACTAAAGATATTCATCACCAAGATACAGATTCATATAGACATGCAAATGCTCAAGCACAACGAGCAATTGAGATGTTAACAACGAATATAAGGTAAAACTACTCAAGAAACAGGCACCTGGACAGTGCAACAGGTAAGGAACTGTTTCCCTTAAGGAGAGAGAGCAAAAGAAGTTCTGTGGTTAGATGGTCTCTTCGCAATCTGTCTGCTGGGAGACACGAAGGATCTCCTGACCCACCTCATATTATAATCAGTTTTAAGTGCTTTACTGCTCCTGAAAGGGTGATGAGACTATCTCCAGCCAAGGATATGGAGATGACTCACTCAAGCATATGGAATGCAGATAAAAGCAGACATACATTCATAGTAAAAAATAATTTACTCTTTTCAGGTCCTGCACTTTTAGGAATTGCTTTAAGTATTATAACATTTTTGGGCAGAAAATTATTTCTAAAGGGCATGTTTCTTCAATGGTTGCATTTTGTACAGCAGCGATCATCCCAAAATGCTGTACTCCACAGCGTCAGTGTGTACAGGAACTACAAAGAGAAGACCAGCTGACAAAACAGTCAGTCTCTCTGCAAAAAAGTAAAAATGCTTCTTGTCAAACAAGATTCAGATTAGTCCTATCAATACCTGTCTGTGTACTTAACTTCATGCACAGAGTCAATACGTAATAAAGTTCAGTATGTGAATAGTGTTGGAAAGAGCAGAAATTAAATAAGTATGCAAATACAATTTTGGTTTGCATTGTACTGTTACTTGAACCTACCTTTTCCTTGATATTTACAGGAGAATTGATTTCTGCCATCTCTATTCAGAGGAGAGTAGTGTCTCTGAAATGAGAAAAAAAAAATCAGAGATTAATTTGGAGGTTTTAGTCCCAACCTGTCAAAGCTACACCTGTAATGACTAATTGCATATGCTTACCTGTAAGCATTAGAGAAACATAAGAATACAATATCCTACACAACAACACTCAATCCTGCCAAAAGGTAAAGCTCATCCAAATTTCCTACCTTTCCCAGATTAATTCTGCAAGCACACGTAAAAATGCCTTATAGCTATGAATCTGGATAGCAGGCACATTTCTTCCAGCCATGTCTCCCATACCCTGTTCTGAGTACCTTAGATGAACTCAACAGCTCCTGTTTTCTCATCCACCAGCATCCTCAATTTTTGCCAAAATAATTTATCAATTAATGCAGTCCTAAAAAGCAGCTAAATGTGCCAGGAGGTTAGGCTGACAAGTGCTGCATGGCTGTGTGTTGTTTGTTTTTAATTCAAAACTAATTCAGAGGATTTAGTCACACAGCTCCTACTGAAACCTAACAGGGTCTGTAGATTTAAATCTCTAAGTCTTCTCTGAAAACTCGGGCACATGAATGGAATTTGCATGTGATTAAGAAACCCTGCAATATGCTTTCTATTTCCAGTTATGTGGCTGCATAAGTGAGAGACATTCTACCACATGATGAAGAGTTAACACAGGGAAAGGAGTCCCCTTGCCTAATCTTGCTTCCATCAAAACCAACTGCCTTAAACTTCGCTAAGGAACTAGAGCTGAATCTTCACATTTTGAAATTAAATTACACACAAAGGATTATAGCAATGACTAAGTCAAATGAAAGACAAGCTTGGTTTGGTCACTCTCTTAACTATTGTACACTGATAAAAAGGTGTAAGTACAGATATATGAGTTCATTCTAAGTTTTTAAGCTGGAGCACCTCCTTTACCCCATTTGAGCATTTGCTACGTGGACTGATATGTGTTCCTAAAATTCTCCTAAATCTCTTTTAATGCCCTTAAACAATCCTCCCTTAACTTCTTCTTTGACACACAGAAGTTTAGAAGAGTTCAAACTCCAGAAATCAAGCACTTCTCTTACAGTATTCACTGACAGCATTTAAATCTCACAATTAATTTCTGTATGCACCCATTTTCTAACTTCCGAAGAGATGAGAGCTGAGGAAGCATATGGGGGAGAGATAATAGGAAGAAGAAAAAGAACTTCATTTGAGTTTTGGTCTGATGAAGAGCCAAAAGAAATCATTTCCATTGCCAGCTATTAAAAAGATGTGCTTGAAATTAGTAAGGCTGCTTGTGCCATCTCCATTTTACTATACCATGTGCAGATGCTCTATTGGAACTTAAATACCTTTAACCTGTATTAACGCAGTGGCTCGAATGCTTATCAAAGACTGAAGTTTCACTATGTCTGATAAGCCTTCAGGGCAACTGGGCCACTGTGTCACTCTGAAGGCCTTATTGTCTGCTCATATCCCAGAGTGGAAGGTTGCCCTTCCTGCCCCTCCTCACATCAAAAAACAAAGAGCTCAAATTAGTTTTTTTGTCAAGCCTACCCAAAGGCTAGAAGCAGAATTAAAAACATCTGGACAAAGCAGTCAGGAAGCTCACACAGAAGGTAAGTTAAGGGCAATTCCATTTCCAGTACTGAGTGTGTTTCAATAACAAAAGAAAGGTGTTGAGAAATGCCTATAGCCTGTAGTCCCTACACATCTTTTTTTTTAATGTACTTCTTGTCTTTTGCTGTCAGCTATTTCTCATGCCAAAGGGGCAAAGAACATGAGATACAGATAACCAATTTTGCCATGTAGACTGGTAAAGTCAGCTCTAAAGTTACCCTAAGTCTTCATCTCCCTTATCGCTCCTCATAAAAGCATGGCTTCTACCTGGTGACATCAAACACATGCTGGACAGGTCCTATTCTCTGTTTAAGACATAACTGTACGGTAAGGAATAGTTAAGGAATTCGACCGGTTTGCTCTTGATCTAGTACCGAGCAGATTTTGTAATGTTAGAGACAACTGATCAATGCACTCCTGCTTACTGATTCAAATACACTCAATCTGATCCAGCACCCCATAACAACATTAACAAAAAAAAGTAGAATCTGTTCCTGAAGAACCAAACACAACACAGAAACAAGCTCACTAAGAGAGCTAACAAACTCTTCTGGCCCTAAAAGTTTATTAATCTAAAAAAAACCCAGTAAGTAATGGGAAAAGATCTTTGTCACTTTAAATCCTCAGGTTCTTCTTCAACTTAGGTTATCAATTTTGTACCAAAACTGTACATTTTAAAACTGCATCTTGTATGAAGCAAATTAATCCAAATAATGTCACTTTGTGAAAGCCTCATGCCTCTCAACTAAGGTTTCTTCAGAGTTATTAGCTAAATAATTCTTGAAATTTAAATTAATTTTGCTGATTAAACCCTACTACTTAACTAATTCTACTCTTTGTAGCAATACTCTGACTTGATATAAAACCAGGCATAAAAACTTCATTCAACACCTTCCCAGAATTTGATGTACCTCTTCTTTGCTGTACACTGCAGGTGTTACTATGATTATAGCCTTCCACCAATAAATGTGGTGCTGACTCAGCTAGCTTGCAACTGCAAGCTGTTTCAAAAAGACCTGGCATGCTACATGAAACATACCCTCTGCTTCTTTCTTCTTTCTCTCTTTTTTCTTCCCCTTTAAAGATAAAGAACTTAGAGGACACCAGCTTTTACAAATGGACCCATTTCTTTGTACTTCACACACTTCATTAATATGCATATTACAACTGTCAAAATGAAGATGCTTAAACTGAGTTGGAGCTATTTTTCATTCACCTTCTCCAAGGACAGATAGTTGAAATAACATGCATAAAACACTTACTCATTTATATAACTCAGTCCAGCACTGCTTGTTACATAAAATACAGATGATACATTAAAAAGAAAATGTCAATGCTGCACTAATTTTTAAAAGCATCATCTTTTACGGCTATACTTAATAGCTAAGAAATTTAATTTTCTCATTGTAGCACCAACTGATTTATTGACTTAACTAGTGTTTTTTCTCTGGTGTTATTTTAATCTAAGTATTTAACAATTACTTAGTTTCTAATCCTGTGGCAAAAGACTATAGCACAATCATAGTTTTATGAACAAAATAGTCCCACTGAAGTTTACAAGCTTTATCTCCAGGCTTGGATCTAAATTTGAGCTGCTACATTCTTACCCTGAGTTCTTCAGCAAAGCTTCTTTCTGTGCCAGTTGTTGAACATCAAAATAGGACCTTCAGCTGAGCCCTAAAGGCACCTAAAGCCAGTGGAGGACACTACATATCACTGATATGCACACAAAAGATTGTTTGGAGAAAGATCTCTGACAGAAGATTTTCTGCACTGGCCAAGATTAAGTTAATACAAGTACTAAATTTAAACAATAAAAACCATACTGTATATGAGAGATTCTCATCTTGAATGTCAGCTTACATGCTTTGTATTTCTTTACCATCTCCTGCTTGCATTTCTGCTCCTGAAATGTCACTGCAAATCATGCCAGAGTTCCAAGAAAAAAAAATAATGAAAAAAACCCCAACAAACTACAAAATCCCTTATATAAATGGGTCATTAATTTCTGGTACAAATTTCCAAATGTACTACCTGGACCAGGAGATCACTCTCAGTTTCTCATTATATCCTGACCTCAAATACTGACAGGGTGTTTTTTCCAAAGCTATTACACACATCCAAATGAGACATTTCACTTGCCTTGTAAAACGAAACCTTTCAATAGCATTCAAGGGAATGCTACACAGAAGACTGGACTACTTATGGCAGAGTTTTACTTCACTCCCCTACCAAATGAAGCAATTCATGTTAGTCTATGCAGGTTTAAGTTACCATGAACCTGAACCAGGGCATCTACAGTGCTGGCACATGCTTTGTCCTGCTGACCTTAACTGTAAGCACCAACGCCCAGCAGGCAGACAGTTACAGGAACGACCTTTAACCACTGCAGAAAAATATGTCAGAGCTCACCTGTCACAGCCTTTACATGTGGCTGCTTGCCCAGCCTTTATAGTTTCCTTTTGGTCTCCAAGGAGCAGTGAAATCCCACTGCTGCTGTGTTAAGCTTCCAAAGAATGCCTCCCCCCTTTGCACTGGTCCCAGCATCAGAGGTGTTTGGCCCACAGCCAGCCCCTCAGGTAAAGCTGACAAACACTCCATTCCATACAACATTATGGATGGGTGGCACTGCCTGCATCTCAAGCATCAAAGAATCACAACAACAACTCTATGTCTTGCCACTGCTGCAAAACCTGGCACATGTAAATTCCACACTTCAAAACTGTCAGATGCTCCCACTCATAACAACAACAAAAGTCTCTTTGCAAATACATGGAGAGGAAGAGTAGCTTATAAAAGTGTAAGAGCTGCCAGAAAGATACAATTTGTGAAAATACCCTGTCCCAGTAAAGTCTATCAGAGTGGAGACTGTGACACCTGCTTCACCACTTCTGACATCTGAAAACATAACTTTAGCAAGGGGATCAGAAAATTCCCCATTAAACAGCACATAATGATCTGGTGTTGGGAGGATTACCCATCTGTAGGCTTATGGATGAATGCTTTATCACACCCCAAAAATGAAATAGTTCCTCATCTGCCCACTGCAACTGTTTCGTTTTATAAGGAAATATTACCCCAGCGAACCAAGAATTCCAGGTCTAACTGATGTGACCTTTGCCAATGCTTCTCTAATCCCAGTCACTGAGTGAGCTTTGTCTATTAAAAGAGAAACTAGAGTTTACAATTTTATTATTCAATTTTTTTCATAAAGTAGAACAACATCAGATTACAAATTTTAATTATTTTCTATTTTTAATTACAGATAATTTTCTCATTTCCAAATAGTTCAGTTAAAATCTCCCAGCTCCAAAAAGCTAGACAGGTATGGGCAGAAGAAAGGAATCGCAATTTTAGAGGAACTTCAAAAAATTAGAAAAAAATGCTAAGTACTTGTGCTAGTTTTGGCTGGGATTTAGTTATTTTTTTTCACAGTAGCTACAACACAGGGATGCTGTAGTTACTGCCAGCATTTCTTATACAGCGTCAAGACATTTTCTGCCTCTCACCCCACCCCAGCAGCGAAGAGGCTGAGTGGCACAAGAAATTGGGAGGGGACAGAGCCAGGACAGCTGAGCCAAGGGATATTCCATATCATATGATGTCAGGCTCAGCATACAAAGCCACTCAAAGCTCACTCCCATGGGAAGGCAGTGAATGAGCAGCTGTGTAGTGCTTAGTTGCTGGCTGGGATTAAACCATGACAGTATCTAATGAGATTGTAGCAGCCTGCACTATGCTTTCATCTTCTCTATTTCTACCTTCTCTACAGAGTTACATGTCATTTTCAAACGGGATTCTATCCATCCATATATATTCTATTACACTGCCTTGCCTGCAGACTTCCACATGCCTCAGGTAAAAGCAAGAACAGCAGAATCAGAGACACATGGCCTCCATTTCACATTTGTTTCTTGTTATAAATAAATGCTACTAGAGAGCTGCACATGAAGCCCGAGATGAACACAATTTTTCTGATGTAGTTTTAAGTTAATATTTTTATACCAGAAAGACTAAAAAAACTCAGAGAGTGAGATTCCAAAATTCAAGAATTTCAGAAAGGAATTATTTTGGTTCTCATTCTGATTTTGTTTAAACAGAAGAAAAAATTAATTAGGTCAAACGGGCAAAAATCTGCAAGCCACTGATTGTGAAACTGCAAGAAATACCGGGATTCATACGTTTGTCTTCAGTAACTTGAGATTAGCAATGGGTATGATTTTCTATTTCCTGTAGTCTCATGCATAAAGATAAACATAATTAAATGTATAAACATAACCAGAGCCAGGAGCACCCAGGACATATTAACAAGTGTCTTCACAGCAGTCCTTTTAGCCTTTTGTGCCACTAGGAATGAATACACCTAGTAAAACCAACATAAAATGCTATTAATACATAACTGGTGTTTTCCAGTACTGTTTTATATCTTTCTAATGACTGCATGTAGAAATTTTCTACCCCTACCATCATTTAGTAGCTCCTGGTTTTTAGAAGTTTGAGATAAGCCACTTCAGACTAGTTAAGCACCCAGATAAGTTTCATGACATCTGAGGCCTTAAAAATCCTTTCCTTTAAATGCCTGCATAAACATATGTATGGGAGTGCACACACATTCCAGAATATCCCCCATTTGCAGAATCCAGTCCCACTACCATCGCTGGTCGCGCTTGTCTCAGTCACAGAATGCAGCTGTTGGCTCTGCATTCTCCCTCTTGCTCAGCTACTGCAGCCAGACTCTCTACTGGTCACCACACTCTGCCTGAAACCTATTGGCTGCAGATCTGCAAACAGGATGCAGGAAATAAAACGTCTCACTGATTCCACATGTAGCTCTAGATTCCTACAGAAAGCAGGCTTACGCTCCCCCATTTATCACCTCCTCCTGAGGATTTCTGAAATGTCTGACTACACTGTCTGAGGAAGAAGCAGATGTCTCAGATCTACAGCCTTGCAGGCTGCTTGCTTGGAAATGGGCAGTAAGGGATAAAGGTTTGGAAAATGTGCACTGGCACATCAGGAACTCAGTTATGCTATTTAACATATCTGAGAGACTGAAGACCTATCTGCCAAAACAAAAAAAAGAGGACAAAGGTGAGAGTGGGTATGTGAGGAAGTCCTTAGCACCTGGGTCAGTGTCCCGTCTTCTATCCTCCTCAGACTTCTGCCAAGGGCTGGGATGGCTCTAAGCAGGTACCACAGACACAATGCCACGTCCAGTCAGTGTTGCAACAAAATGGTTAGGCACCAGTAAGTTCTGTACCTCATTCTGATAAAACCCATTGCTCTTTGACCTTGTTATGCTCCCCCCTCCCTAAGCAGAGATGGTACCATTCATGTAACCCAGGGAGAGCCTGTCCTTCTCCCCTCTTGTCAGCTGACTTGCTTCCCTCTCCCAGTTCCAGTCTGTGAGAAGCCAGAGCACTGCTTATGTGGGCTCCACAGGCATTTGTGTTTTCACAGAGATGTGGTGTGTGAGGGATCCTCCCTGCACTTGGGTGTTGCAGCTCCACTGTATGAGAATCCTGTAGAGGAACAGCCCAGCTCTTACCAAGGTCACATTAAGAGAGGGTCAAAAAAAGGCTACTGACTGGCATCTTCCTCAAACTCTATTAATATTTCATCCAAACAGTTTACAGTATTCAGTGATATAACCATATTTTTTAATAGTGACATCACAAAAGAATCTGGCTGTATTTTCTATCACTGGTCCACAGAACAACAATTCACCCTTGGTTACAAGCAAGGCTGCTAGCAAACCTTCTTCCTGTATAGTCTTTGAATGCTGGGTCTGTCCTATCGAAGCAAAGCTCTTTAATTCCAATTTCAATGTGGCTTCCCCAGACTCTGGTGTCACTGTACGAGCTCATGACAAGTGATTGACACCCTCTAACAGTGACCACAGTTACCACCTCAGAGAGCTGGAAGTGGAACAACTGCTACCTCTGTAGAACACAGCTTGGGCTGAGAAGGATCCAAACCAGCAGTTTATATTAAGGTCATTAATGCCATCCTGCACCAAAACAATGGAGATTAATTAAAAAGCACATAAAGAAAGGCCAGCTCTGCATTGTTGAGAGCAACTTATTGGAATGAAGAACAGAGCTGCAGGGGGGACAAATGCAAGTCCTGTGTAGAGCTGTGCATCCACGTTTCAACAGACAGGCACCAGTACAAAGTAAATACTCTGTAACTGCTGACAAAAATATATATGTGTGTGTGTATTTATATAGGCAAGCACATAGACATACAAAGAATGAATAAAATGCTTTATGAAATAATCATACTTTTAAGTAAAATACATTTGAAAATAAACTAAGTACCATTATATCTTAAAAAATAGCATTCAAAACACTGAAAATCATCCCCAAAATACATGTGACATACACTTCTTAAACAAAACCTAGGAATTCAGATTTTAAAAAAAAGTCAAATTTCTGTCTTGTTGCATAGCAGTAGGCTTTTCTGTGAAAGGATATTTTACAGGATAGAAGAGCTATTTCCTAGAGAACATTCAAGGGACTTAAGCACAACCTCTCAAAATCCCTCCCACCCTCCTTCCATACTGATTAGTAGCCAAACATTTATTTTCAAGCCAGATCCTTCCTAAAACTGCGCAACTTGCCATGTGAAGCAGCGAGTCAGTAATCTAAAGCCAACGGTTTCCCACCTAAACTATTGTACATATGTGTCTGAACTCCCTACTAGGAGGGGTTTTGTCACCTGAACAACTATCAGACATATTGCTAAAAGTCTGAGTGGTCAAATGCACATGTAGCTCTAAACTGAGGTGACAGCATTTCCTACTGCTCTTCTTTTTGACCCATCCAATTTATACCGCACATTTACCAAGGAAGGGAACACTCAGCAACACCAACTCTAGTCCACATTAAGAAGCTATAGTGAACTACAAAAATACCAAAAGGTTGAACAGCATAAGGTAGAAAGCCTCCCAACAATTTTTCATTTCGTAGTAGGAAATTATCAACTCATTAAAATCTTTGGAACTTTGGAAAACTTTAGAAAAAAATTAGGAGTTCTGTCCTATAAATGTTTATATAAAGAACATGAAACAGCTCACACAGAAGAAACAGAAAAAACATCCCAGCAGCCAAGTGACAAGGGAATGTCTCCAGACTACAGACACTGAAGATCTAGTGCCTGTTCCAAACCCCGCTGCTGCTACACTAGCAGAGTACTTTAAACACCTAGACCATTCTTAAAAGAAAAAGATTTTCTCTAAAGATTTTTATTTCCATCAAACACATCTATTAGCCTCCTAGAACTAGGTAAGAGCCACCAAAGGCATATCCTCACTCCAGAGCTCCAAAGGTAGAAAACCCAGCACCACTGCATAACTATCACAACCGCCCAGTGGCTGCTCAGGATAAAGTATCTACTCGCTAGCTTCTGATGCTCCCCACTTCAGGGACTGCACCCAGGGGTTCTATATCCTCCCCACTCTGCAGAAAAATGTTGCTGGAACCCTAGAGCCTCTATTCTTCTGGCTGGCATCCTAGAGGAACATCTGCAGAGCATCACTGTGATTCAGCATAATCTGAATTCCTGGTTTTACTACCTATATCATACTAGTAGAGCTGAGCCAAACTGACAATAGATGAATTCAGCTACATGGACAGCAAAATGGTTCTCTGATAGGCAGGAGGGAGAGATGGGGGTTCTGGAAAAAAAAATTCAGACTGAGGAAACTCACTTTCCACAGTAAGACTTGCCAAAATAAACAGCAGCTCTTGCTCTTCCTCAAGAGCCTCAAAATATCTTCCTAAGCATACTGATAAAGAGCAGTGAAATAGAAAAACCAATCTACTCAAATTCTACATCTGTATGACCCTCCTGCAAAACAACAAAAGAGGTTAACTTTCAGTTTTTACAAATGAGGTATACTATCTTCCAAGCTGTTCTAGCCAGGGACTTGAGCTATTAAGCTATTTATGCTGGCTCCTATTTCAGCTCAGAGCAGGGTGCCAAAAGACAGCGTCGGTTCATTTGCTTCTGCGGTTGCCCAAAATGAGAACTGCTACAAGAGCATGGCATGGGAATGCTAACAGGGAAGTATGTAAAGTGGGAGCATTACTTGCCTCAATCACAGTGGTTTCTCTAAACAGTAACAGCAGAAATACAAAAGTGAATGTCAGGAAGTGTTCAAATTCACACTTGTTTTGGACATCAAGAAATAAATTATCACAAGGAATCAAACTTCTACCAGCAGACAGGTACAGTACAGCAAATCCTCAATCTTGGAATAAACCTCAAGTTCAAAGATGGTCTGGGGCTATTCTGATTTCAGCTTTCTTTCTATTAAGTATTTGAAGTCCACATCACCTTTCCTTCTTGCTCAGACATCTCTGAAAAAACAGTTTACTGTTGCTAGATATGCAAGGCTGAATCTCAGCAAATATCCTTTGAAGAGCTACATGGACTTAAACCAGCTTCTTGCTGGTCCCACAGGAGCCCCCCAGCTGCAGACAGAGAAGGAGAAGTCATCAGAGCTGCCCTGACCAAGCACACAAGGAAGCAGCACAGTCATGATGAGTTAGCAAGTTTACAGCGAGTTTGGGGAAAGGAAGCACTTTAACAGAGCTCTGAAAGAGCTC
This sequence comes from Sitta carolinensis, assembly GCA_032173965.1. Taxonomy (NCBI): domain Eukaryota; kingdom Metazoa; phylum Chordata; class Aves; order Passeriformes; family Sittidae; genus Sitta; species Sitta carolinensis. Next base: position 27,338,354 of record CM063288.1, read on the forward strand.
CCTGAATACAGGATTTCTAATGAGAACTGATAAAGCCAGGTACTCAACTGGAGGCACGACAAACCTGAAGAAGCCTTAGTGTGGGAAACCTCAGGTAAGTAACTTATATTCAAAGTATAGGTTAAGCATACTTTATGACTCAGTGAGGTTGTGTATATGCTTGAAGGTAAACACCCGATTTAAATGTGCCAAAACAGTCTGAACGTTCCAAAGCCAAACACTGAAATTAAATGCAGCCTTTCATTTTCTATAACCAAGTCATCTCATATAGCTCCTTTGAAGAAGATGCAAATTTTTCCTTGAACAATATTTAAATTATTATATATTATATACATATGTACACACAAAATATATGCACATAAAAGCTTTAACAAATGTTTACAAGTTTCTCTAATAAAATCACCTGATGTATTATTCACAATCAACAGACACAGGCCCAGCAGTATTGCCGTATTAACAGTACCTGTAGAGTCAGACATTACACTGTCACCACCACTGATATTTTGATATTCTCAGATTTACAACAAATGCTAGTCTTCCTCTCCATCCCCACCTTCCTACTACCAAGGAAAACATTGATTTTTCTGATGTAAACAAAAGGTATTCCTGGAAACAATAACAAAAGTACATAATTAGGTTAACCCATAATTATTTATTGTTCATACAATCCTTCAAGCTAATTGCTATTACACATGAATAAGCAGCTATTAGAGCATTTACTGGACTTGGTACTGCACTTTTTAGAAGTAAAACTCAAAAGAAACCCATTATTTTTTCAACTGAAATCCACACTACCCAGCTACATGAATATTAATTGTAAAAATACTGTCAATTAATGTAGACTGTGTATTGCCAAAAATATGCAAAAGTGCCTTGACCAGGCCCTCCTTCTGTACCCTCCCCAATAGCCAGGAGACAATCTAAAAAACCTTTTCTGCTTCTGAAGGTCAGTAGCATATGAAGTGCTGCTGACATGCATGAACTGAGGTCTCTGTTTAGATAGGTATATTAAGGATTTGAATTTTTTTTTTAAATTACAGGTTTCTTAACTAGGCAAGGGCAATCCAGAGATAAAGCTGCCTGACTAGTTACGACATATGGACAGCAAATGGAGTCATTTTATCAAAAGAATGAAAAAATGATGCTTTGTTTATTTGTTGAGGAATATTTTTGAGAAAATAAATGTCTGTCTCATTTTAAGGCACTTTCCTTAAAGACAGGAAAGCTCAGTTACACCGTAGAGCACAGATACACATTCTAGAGCATCTTTCAGCTCATTTGTTTGTGCCCATTCACTGGAAGCGATCTGTCTTTGGCATGCCAGAATTCATGAAATGATGAAGTCTATGGACAAACCTTTATTTTGCATCTGTCCAGAATTTCTCAAAATGAATATTGAACACATCTTTGGAGGAGAAGGTAACATACTGTATATTTGCCTCACAAAATTCAGTGTTCAAAAGCATCAAATTAAGCTCTAACAGAGTGACCACACTGAGCAAGCCAAAGTCTCAGCAAGTCAAACTCCCAGTATCTCAACTTGGTCTAACCATCCTGTCAGCAGTAAGAACTGCCAGACAATAAACTGAGCTAGCTAGGAATTTCCCAACCAAATGGGTTATGCTGGGGTTCAGTGAAACTACTTCAGCATGAACAAAACATTTCTTGAACACCAGCTAAGCAAGGGTTCCCCAAAAGCTAACTGAATTCCGTTAGCCAGTTATCCTTTCCCAAAAAGCCCAAGTCACAGCAAAACCTGGGATAAGCAAAGTTCAGCTTAACAAAACAGGAAGTTACTGTGGCTTGTGCAGATACAGAAGAGGTGACCCCAGCATTTATTATCAAGCAAAGTTGTATCAGTCACGCCTTTCCTTCACTATTCTAGAGCCTCACCAAGTAAAGGCAGAGGTGACTCCTGAACAGCTAGTCCTTTACAAAGTGACTGTACTTTCATGAAGCCATGCACAAAGTTATTAGCTTCATTCATAATGAGCAGTTCTGGCAGTCACTCATACAGATTTCTTACTGTAGGCAAAAGCACCGTGAGAGCTGCCACAAACACACATCTCCAACTTATCCACACACCAAAACAAGCAGGGCTGGCTCTGCAGGCAGCAGACAGAGCTGTGACTGGACTCTGTGGTTAACAGAGCTCTGTCACTGGCATCCACAGAACCAAGGACTTGGGCTGAAGAGAGCTGGATTTATAGTTGCTCAATATTTGGAATCTCCAATAATGGAGGGAAAAAAAACCTGACCCATGTATGAGACAGTTTACAGGATGAGATTAGCTCCACTGTCTGTCTTAAACAGGCAATTTACTTCCCAATAATATTGACACAGGTAGAGTTTTTCCAAGAACTTTATCTATCACTATTTTTCCAGGGGTTCTGCTCATTAACTGAGATCAGACAGTCTAGCCACCCTGCTCACAATCAGAGCACAGCAAACAGGCAACGCTTTGGCTCTTTTTAAAAATGCCTGAACTGTGCAGCAGGAGGAAAAATACGGGAATTCTTTCACCACTCTATCCCCACATATGCCCTGCTTTTGGACAGGGCACAAATTACTGTGCTGATCCTCCATTCTAGCAGAATACACACTCCATCCTAGTGGCCTCAAAGGACATTTGTTCCTTTGCTGCCAAACCCAAAGATTTCCATAATTCTTCCAACCTGTTCCAAATGCCTGCTCCATAGAGGGAAAAAAAAGAAGTTATCACTGGCAAAGAAAAACTACCTGCTCTAATCATGAACCTTTACAGCTGAAACATTTCAAAACATACTAGAGGGGGGACAATTCTGGTTTGCCTTCACTGTGGCACTGTGCCTTTTATAAATATGTTCACTCTTCCCCACCAGATAAGAAAAATTTCCTTCAAGTCAGTGCTTCAGTGTTAAAAAGGCAGGAGAACTTGCATAGAATTTTTTATGAAAACACTGGAGTCTCAGTTTCACTATGCTTACTGCATGATCAACCAAATTCCAGAATGTCATCTCTCTGAATGATGGCATTGACTGACAAACACACTAAGAGGTTTGGAGGTGGCTGCCTTGAACTCTTACATTTAGACCAGTCACACTGCTACACATTGTCTATGCTTTGTGATGCTTTTCACTACCAGGAACAAATGCTTATCTCTATTCATATTAACCAGCTGAATAAAGAAGGGCCACCTATAACAGAGTAGGCCAAATACCCTAAAAATTAAGACTCAATTCAAGAACTCGAGAGTCTCCTTTAATCTTGATTAATTTCTCTAAAAAATCCATGAAAGCTCAACTTGCTTTCAGTTTCAGACTTTGATATTGATCAAAGTAATCAGTGAGCTCTAATCTGAACTCTTTGTATCACACAGCTGCCAGTTATTTTTCACTGACAGCAGCACACATAACCAAAAGGTGCTGCAGGGAAGAACAGGGCCATTCACTGATTTTTTTTCAGAAGTGAACTAAGATTTCATTCCTACTTCAAATCTTTTATTTTTTTCCATTTCTTATGATAACCCCATAAATTTAATCCTTAATGTTTCAATTTTGAAAGCATTTTATCTGTCCAGACTCATGATAAGACTCACAGAGTTGATTATTTTAAGGCACAAAATTACATACTTATACAGACAGTAACAAGATGCACCTACAGGCAATTAGAGAATTACCCTTTCCTGACACAGGTCTGATGTTCATACTGGGTAAAATTTCTCCAGAACTGTTCTTGCAGGACAGAGCCAGCTTGAATATGCAGACCCTATTCAGACAAACACTTAAGTGCTACTGAATTCCCTGAAACAATTTTTTGAGACACTTTTCAGCAAAAGGTGAACTTCAGCAAATTCTTAAGAGTCTTTTTGAACTTTCAAAATTGTGTATGATTCTAATGAAAATTTCACATCTGCACGTACAAGAAAACATTTTTAATCAAGAATACTCTGTTCTTAAGATCTTACAATAGGGTTTTGTTCTTCTGATAATTCTTTTTCCAATACTACATTAGAAAGTAAGCAAAAAAAAAAAGTAGTATGATTTGGGGTTGTGGTGGGTCTGACTGGATGGAGTTCACCTTCCTCCCAGCAGCCCATCCAGTGTTTTGGCTCTGTGGCTACAGCACTGCTGACAATCACCAGTGTTTTGGCTATTGCTGAGCTGGGCCTGCAGTGTCAAGGCCACCTCTGTTTCCCACTACACCCCCACAGGCAGACTGAGGGTCTGGGACAGGACACAGCTGGGACTCGGTGACCCAAGGACATTTCATATGATGTAGCCTCATGTTCAGAAATAAAAACTGGGATAAAGAAAGGAAAAGATATTTTTGATTTCAAGCAAGTTCTTTGGCTGTTGTTTGGAGACTGGCTGGGCATCAGTCTGCCATCCCTGGTGTGCTGTCTCCCTTCCTCGCTTGTTTTTCATCCCCTGAGCCCACCTTTTCTTCACCTATTAGATTGTTTTTTAACTCAATAAGAGTTGTCATTTGATCTCCCTAGTTTCTCCTCCACCCCCCTGTGGAGAGCTGCTGCAGGGAGTGAGTTAAGAGCTGTGTGGGTGCTTGGCTGCTGGCCAGGGTGAACCCACCATAGCGAGTCAAATTGAAAACCCATTCCAGACTGGTCTGCTCTTCTCAGATTCTGATCTAGAACCTGCCCCAGTATTCAGTGTCTATAAAAACTCTGCTTCTCTAGATACTTGTAGGAACTTCACCTCTAAATATCTGAGCTGAGTTTAATCCTCATTACAACTCTACAGTCTGAGGAAGCATTTGTTATTCTGCTGAGGGGTAAAGAAGTGGGGGGACTACAGAAAAAGATTTTCAGAGTTGATTAAAAATTTTTGCCTCATTTGCAGAATGAACATTTACACACAGCCATCTTTTAGTAGCAACCTGAAGGCCTCTCAGAACTGAAAAACAATCCCTTTGCAAGTTTATGAATTTAACTGACTTCCCTACTACTGCCTCTTCAAGTACAGGATTGACAAATATGGATCTTCACTAACAAGCTAGCAAGTTTCCTTATTCTCAGTGCCACAAAGCATCATTCTAGAGTGGAAGACCAAGTGCAGCTGAAAAACCACCATCTTTGAAACCACTGCTTCTGAGAAATCTCTGTGCTACGTGACACTGCTGACAAGGGTGGAGATGCTTCCAAGATATCTCGCTCTCTAGGCAGCCCATCTGCTTCTGACAGCTCAACTTCTGGTCAGCAATTGACCCAATGAGTCACTCTGCTTGTACTATACAGAGCTCAGAGCCAGACAAGCAATATTTCATCATGTACTTCATCATCACACTTGAGATAAGCAGATGCATAAGAACCACTTTGGGCACGTATATTTTTCTTCTTTCCTTTGAGGAAGTCACACAGCCCACCACTACCAAGTTTAGCATGCTGAATTATTAACTACCAGATTGATTCTATTCAGCCACTCCCTGTGATCTTTCCATTACCAAAAGCTTTGAACGTCTGCCACGTGGCAATTCTGTGTAAAAAGTCTGAAGCAAAAAGGAAAACCTTAAGAAACAGCATAACTGCCTCCACCAAAGAAACAGGGTACATGAAGTGAATAAAGTGCAAATGAAATGAGTTCTCCTTCAGACAATTTATTATAATGCCGGAGTATTTCAGAAACTTCAATACATAATCGTGTTTATCATTCTGACACCCACGCTTAAGTGCAGGAGTATTGTTATCTCATTTTACAGAGTTAAAATTGAGGAATTAAGTGATTCAGTGATGATTTCTCAGGAAGCCCTTCATAGGGGACACAATCCAGGTATCTTAAGCTGCAGGAAAACTGGAGAACCTTATAGACATTTGAAAAAAATGGTCATCTCCATCAGAATTACACAAAAGGATGAGGTCATTAGCCCACTTGTAAGATTCAGGCTTGGAACAGACTTAGCTTATGATTTTTAACATGCTGGACACAGGAAAAACTGCCTCCTTTGGACAAAAGAGCAAAAGGAGTTACTTGGTATTTTCAAGCAAATACTTTCTTCAAAACAAGTGACAAAAACCATGGGGTTTAGACCACCTCTAAAATCAGGCAATTGCAGAGACCCCATTTCTCAGTTTTCTAGGCTATATGTGTTTCTAATTTTTTTTTTTTAATTAATACAAAGCTACCCTTTCCCACTACTCTCTGAACATCACTTTGGAATACACTTAGTGTGATATGACTTTAGAATACCAGTTTAGCAGAACTTTCAGTTGCAAACCATACTACATCTTCGCAGTGGTTCAGACAATTACAAAAGATGAGGAGATGGTGAGGAGAAGCAGTAGGATCATACAGCATAAGCTGGTCAACTTACTGACATAGAGAAAGAAGACAAAGCTGAGAAATTTATATGGAATGGTGAATGATAGACTGGAGACAAAATGGCCCCATCCCTGGAAGTGTTCAGTGCTGGATGGGCTCTCAGCAACCTAATCTAGTGTAATGTGTCCCTGGCCACAGCAGGAGGCTTGGAACAAGATGATCTTTAAGGTTCCTTCCAACCCAAGCCACTCTATGATTTCCATGTGATTCAGCTTCCAAGATGTTCAATTAGACTGCACTGCTCTGCTGAAAGCAACCCCAAAGCTCCTGGCTTCCTGTTCCTACACTGATAGACCTATAAAGTAAAGAACCTTCCTAAATGAATAATCAGCAAAGAGAGAAAAAGTATCTTACCACTGCAAATGACTCCAGTTTCTGTTCCTATTTTTCTATCTTCTCCAATAGACTGTATCTATTGCAAAAATATCTGGAAGTTTAAAAAAAAAAACCAAACAAGTAATTAATTTTTTTCTTGATTTGCTCTACTGTCTTCTCACAGGAGACTTTTGTGAAAAAAACCCATCCCTCATTCCTCTTCTGCTGTGGTCAACACTCAGGGGTGCCCTTACCTGTATTACAGAGCTTATCTTTTCTAAGGGCCTACTTTCACTGCCACAAAAGCTTAGGCAATCACCTAAGCCTCGCTGTCAGTCCCATTCCTCACCACACATACAATTCCTCCCTGAAACAAACCCATTTTTTAAGCACATATTTTAAGCTCAAACTAGCCAGCACATAGATATGTAGAAATATAAACTTAAGCAATGAAAACTATTTTATCATTAATGCAAGAAAGCCATAGGTGCAAGTTACAGTAACGTAGCAGTTACAAATCAAACTCTGCTGAGCACCACTAGAGTGCCATTCCACTGTGGTCATTCTCCAGAAACAACATTATCATCTCAGGAATACTAACTCAGATGGAACAAAGGGAAACCCAAAGAGTGACACCAGCACTTTGTTTGCAATACCAGGCCTTTTCTGATTTGCATATAAATTTCAGAGGAATTGTCCCCAAAGGTAAAGACACGCAACCACATGGAAAACTGAGTGCCTGTTTACATCCATACACAGATGAATGGAAACTGATCTCCCAATTTCATTAGTGCAGGGAAGCAGTTAAGTTTTGTATTCTCTTGTGCAGCTGAGAGGACGAGGCAGTCATGGTCTATGGTTTACCTTTCATGCCAAATAGAAATTATTCCTCCTTAGCAGCTATTAAGTGAGTTACACACTGGTCCTTGTTTGCTTTGGAATAAGATCTGTTTAGCAGTCCCTCAGCTAATCCTGAAAGAATATTGCAACATTTCTGAATATCCTGACTGCTGAAATCAGCCTCTACTTCGCCACTATGACTGGATTGTCTTTACAGACAAATTTTTCCATTTGTACTACAAAACACTCACTCTATGTACAGACGAGAAGTGTGTGACTGCTGTCATATTTAATTCATTTTATCCTTACTGAAACTACATATTTTGCCAAGGCCAGAATTTTAAACTGCAAAAGTCCTATCAACATCACAGGTTTTAGTTTAAAGCAAGGCAGAAAGCTCTTAATTGCTTCCACATCCAAAACAGCCAGATGTTCCCTGAAGCACTTCACCTGGCAAAGGCTCCCACAACAAAGACTCTCACAGCTTATGTCCCAAAGTCCATTACAATCTAAACACACATTTCTGCATGGCTTGCTGAGTCACAGTTATGTTCAAAATCAAAGGAATGAATAGAGCAATTTAAAACGTGATGCTTCGATGAAGAAATACAAGTACTCACACATGTCAGTGTTAAAGAGCATTTCTGGGTGTTGGAACCTACACAACAGGCACAGATTCATGAGATGAACAGAGGGGCTGGAAACCTGGTGAGGGAAGCATGCCCAATTCCTTGCCTTTGGGCAGAATACCCCAACCAAGCACTGGGAAAAGGCCTATGTGATAGCCCTAACCAGGAGTCTTTTCTTTGAGGCAAGCAAGGGCAAGATTTGGTGTTTCCTTTAAAGGGACACAAGGAAGGGCTGAGAACTCACCCCTTTTGTCCAGTGAGTGCCTGAATCAACACAGAGAAGACAGCAACATTTTTAATAGCTACTGCATTTCTTACATGAACATACAGACATTTAAATCCTTCCAGTACTGCCTGTAGTCTGCAGGAAGTATTTTTAGGATTTAAACACAGCAACTCAGATCATGAACATTATTGCACTGAGGCACCCTAGAGATTCTTCTTTTTTCCTGCATCACATCACCCGCTAAAACCCCAGTTTTGATCTTTTTCAAGCTGGGCTACTGAGGAGAATCCTCTCTAACCTCGCTGGAAAACTAAAACTTGAAAAAAAATCAAATGGGAAGAGCTTTATAACTTAAAAAATATTTTTTCCTCCTGCTCAATAAATTCGTTTTACAATTTTTGTCCTTTGGAACTTGACAAGATTTGAAGAAGAAAGTAGCAGATAATGTCAGAATCACGTTTCTTGATGTGGTCAAGAAATATGGTCACTGGTAAGAAATTATTCAAGCTAGAATTATAATTATTGCCCCTTGAGAGATATTACTAAAAACTATTTTAAAAGACATAGGAACACAAGCAAACAATTGATGTCCAAAGTTCTTGTTTTGCATCACCATAAAGTAACAAAGCAAATAGCCAACTGAACACTATACATAAAATTATAAACCCTGCCCATATGACTGCATGCAGTAAAGATTTGTTCTTTCTAAGTACTACCACATCTATCAAATTTGACCAAATGAGATGTATTACCTTGAAAAAATTAATTCTACAGGACATCTTTCCACAGTTTGATGACCTTCCTAAATCACCATTTTGTCTTTACTCAATGGTCCATGACATGTTATCAAACAGCATGCAGGAAAAAATGACTCAAGGGTGGAGAAAGGAAATAGAGAGTAAAGGTACAACAGTTAAAAGCAAACTTATTTCACTTATGTATCATCACAGAAAATACTGTTGCTTAACATGCAAATGTTCAAGGTAGTTTTCCATTATATTGAAAGGTCAATTCTTGAAGTGATCTGTATTCTCAAAAAACAAAAACACCCTGAAATAGGAAGGCATGCTGTCACTCTGCAGGCCTTAGAATACAGACTGTAAAACAGTGGCCCACATTCCTCTGTGGCACATCCATGGCTGATGAAGGCCAGGTGCATGGAGATGACATGATATCCCCTCACAGAACCTTCAACACATTGTCCTCCACTGCAGAGTATGAAGAGGGACAAAGCAGAGCTTCAGCTATCACATCACCAAACTGCACACCCACCAGAGTTGTGTGACAAACAACTGCACCAAAACCAACATAAGCTCAAACACCTGCCAGGAATCAGTGCTCATCACAGTGCTACAGCCCTGCAGAACATACAAATAATCAGCCATTTTAATCCCTCCCCATCTTGAACTGTGGCTTTTTCAGCAGTTCCCTAATCCTAGTATTAATGTGATATATGACAGTAGAAAAACCAGACATGAAGTTTAAATCTGGATTAGAACAGCTATTCATTGTGGCATGACTCTCAACAAACCTAAAGAGCAGAATCAAAGCATAACATGAGTTATAGAACACTCCAGATTGGAGTCTTCATCATACAGGAATCTTTACTTTTCAGAAGAGTAAAAAACGGCCTTTGACCCCTTTTTTCTGATGCCTAACCCTGACCACAGACTTAACCTAGGATTTCACAACACACCCATCACACAGAAGAGCTCAAAAACTCTGAAAACTGCACTCTTCTAATTCCACTGCAGACCCATGAGCCTTCTAGACCCTAACAGTAAACATAACCTGCAATCCCTCAATTCTCAAGTAAACATCCTATACAAATAGAATTGGCCCACCTGTGCAAAACACTGCGCTAAATATATCCTATATAGTGACTATAGTAGCACTGCTATTAACTGAAAGTTGTCAGAGTCTTCAGAATAGTTTGTTTGGCTTCTGGTTTGGGTTTGTTTTTTGCTTATCTTTTAAAACTAATAAAATCTAAGTCTATAGTACAATCAGAGGCATACTGAACTGGGATGATAACACAAGGAAACATTGGTGTATAGACAGCCAGTTTTCATTTCAGGGTATTTCTTTGGTGAGGCCACTGATAGAACAGCTAGGTGAGAATAAAGTCTGCACAAGGCAGGGATCTTCTGAATTTTGATGTGAATGACTGCATAGGCTACTTACAGTCTGCTGATCCACAGACAACAAATTTAGATTTTGTTGATGATTATGGTACTTAGGGTTTTTTGGGTTTTGATTTTGGGCTAGCTAGTGAGTCATATTTCCCCAACTGCCAGTGTTTAGCACATGGAAAGCAAACTTCACTTCCTTTGACAGTAAGACCTCAGGACATCTACTCTCAACATTACGCCCAACACAGATCGCAAATTCTGAAGTAGTCAATCAGGGTTTCTCCTTGTCTGACACTGCTACATTTCAATACACTGGTAAGATCCTGTCAGTACCAATTAGTAGCAACAACTTCCACAGCTGAGCTCTGCCTGACTTTAACCCAAGATGCTCCAATTTTTTGCACTTCAGTTTCTAACCCTGGCCAGGGCATGCAGTGCAAAGCACACTCAGCAGGATCCAGCCTCCAGAGGACAATTCATATCAACATTTACAACGTGCATTTCTTACTGCAACAAAAGATGTATATGATTGTAAAACAACATAAGACTTTCTGTCTAAACCCATCCTCATGGTATTTGCCAGAGATTCTTTCTGTATAGCAAAAGAATCTGTTGACATTAGGATTGGGAAACAACCAAAGAAAGCTTCAGGACCAGACGACCTCTCATCCCATACCAGATTTCTGTTCAGTGACACAGGTCAGACAATGATACCACAGTTGGGCAAACGATAGGATTCATGTTCAACTGTCTGTAAGCACCTTTACTCTCCTACCAGTGATCACTCATTATTTCAGTCTCACTCCTCCTAATGTAACAGCAGTTGACAATTTGCTCCCAAAGCATTAGGGCCCTAATCCAATTCCTCCTGACAATACCAGAGCCAGAACAGATCCGGAACACAGACATAGATGAACCGGATGACACTGGAAATTCAACATCACACCTAGTATCTCACCAGATGAGAATTTTCTCCACTGTTAGAAGAACTGGACCCACTGGAAGCCCAAAATGGTTAGAGGACTGAATTTTGGCCCCACTGAAGAACAAGTTCTCAGACAATGAACACAGGGCAACATTTCCAAGTTCTACTTCCTACAAGAACTGCTGTCAGCTTCATATACATACCATACTTCGGATAGATGGGGACAGTTTTTTCCACAGCTGGGAGTGTTTTACTTGGATGCGTCTATCTTTCTTCGATCTCTCTCTGACTCACAGATATCTCCATTTATTTTAGAATAATTCCTCCACTCTCAGAAACTTAAGAGTGTTTCTGTAATCAACTGTACCACAACCAGGTACACAGTCTGTGACCCTAGCAGATTTATGGAAAGCTCTCTTCACTAAGAAACTCATCCATAATTTCCCAAAAATGGCTTATTTTGGGAGTTCACTTCATGAAAAGCAACTTAAACTCATTTGTTACACAGCAACAAAATGACTGTCTTAAGAGTTATCTATCTCAGCCTGGAAATAAAAAAAAAAGGATACCTTTCATTTTGCAGAACTCTGATGGAGCAGGGATAACAACAGAACAGCTACTCAGACATACATGCTATGATCAAGTTCTCAGAGTGTCTGTGTACTTTAAGATCAGCTAATTGAAATTAAGATGTGAATTTTCCCTGAAACACATGAGCTCACACACCAAAATTATTCCCCTTAAGGTCAGGTGAGGACTTCTGAAGTTAGAAGTGACACCTTTAGAAATGACACCCTTAGCCAAATGGTTATGATAGTTCATTATCATCTTTACTAAAGAAAATGCTCCCTGACATATTCAAAGCTAAGATTTGCATGCCCTTCCCTGCCCTGACCTAAGGATGCACACAATGGCTACCTGAAAAGATATCCCAGCTGGAGTTACCAATACTGGCTGATGACACCAGCCATAATTTGTCAAGATTCCAGCTTCTGAACTTGATGAGTTTGTGCTGAATTCTAGAAGTTGTTCAATATAAAAACATATTTAAAACAGCCTTGGAGTAGACAAGTGGAATACTTGATGAAAAAAATGACCATTAAAGAAGCTGTAGAGGATTTACAGTTCTGTTTTGTTTGGATCTGTACAGTAGCCTAACCCATAAATAGAAACCAGGTGGATTTTTTTTTTTCTTACATTTGCTTTACTTTCTTTCTTTGAGAGTTGTGGGAATTACGGTAACCAAGCAACACCACAAACCTGGAAAGCCCTAGTTAAGACAATTGCTGATACCCTGACGAGCCAGGATGTGTTCAGTGCCTAGAGGAGCTATGGGATCTCCATTCTGTACACTCCAGGGACCACAAGATTCCAAAAAGAGTGACAATATTCTGTACAATCTCTGGACTCTCTGCGCCTCAGTGAAACTCAGAAACTGCCTCCCTCTGAACTGAGGTTTGCTGCCACTTGGGAGTCCACCAGGAGTTTTACTTGCCACTTTTACAAGGAGATCTCCAATCTGTCAGGAGAGCTTCCCCTTACTCAGGCTTGGGAACTCAAAAAACACTGGGCCTCAGAGAGCATAACTGTCAAGAAATTAAAAACAACATCTATGGATTTATTAGAAATATCACTGTGGATCCATGAAAATTTGAATATGTTCATTTATACAGAACACAACCTTATAACTAAATGGTGATGATAAAAAGTGCAACTGTATTAAAAAAAAAAATCCACAGTGTTATTTTCTGGTCAGAAAAGCACATCAGAACAATCAAGAATTTACAGCTTCCGCAATGAACAACAGCTGAAATAACTCATTTTCCATGCAAGAGGAATCAGCACTATTTTCCAACTGGCATATCCTCCATGTAATCAGTCTTCAGCCTCCCAACAGAAGGAGAGAAGCTTCTGAAAGAAGCAGTACTTCTTACTTTGCACACTTAAGCAAAATCAGTTGTGTCCTCACTCTGTCAAATGGTCTTTATTCAGCATTTTATAAAACATTTTTTAAACTGCTCCAAAAAATAAGGTAGACATATTCTTAATAGCAAAGTCAATCTATGTATTTTTGTACAAACATTTCAAGACACAGAACTCCCAGACAACCATCACCTAAGCAGTTTCACATTTCTCTCCTTCCTGACAGCCCTACAAGAGCTGAATACAACCACGAAGAATGTTTGTACAGCCTAGAGATTAGACATATTTCTTATACAAAACTCTGATTCTTCTCCACCTAGAATGGAGAAATACTCTTGTCTTGTGCATTCAGGTTCTAAGACTGGGATCATAACGAACAAAAATGAAGGATGAAATCAATTTACAAATGTAAATATAACTCTGGCCTCTTTTGAAGCTTTAATAGGAAGGAAGAGCAAAATTACCCAGGGGATCTTGGTCAGAGACCCAGCCATGAGTATAAATGAGATCTCATTCCCATGTGGTATTTCACATCACAAAGGAAAACACAGAGCTCTCACGGCCCTGAGACAGAAGGTTCCATGAAACAGCAATTTGTTCATCAAAGCAGCCTTTTCATGGGAATGACATACAAATAACAAAATAACACCCAAAGTTTTTAAGTAAATTTCTCACATTGGAACTTAGACTGTTTCATTGATGTTTTAAATTATTTAGTCCTGGGCTTCAGCTGAAATGCCTGTGTCAGTATTTTAGTTACAAAGGAACTTGGGTAAAATATAGCAAAAATACAGTATGGTTTTCTATTCTGCTGGTAAGCTTGGATAAAAGCAAGTAGGTGCTGGCGCAAATGTGGAATACCTTCAGGGAACTGAAATAAACCCTTTGTTAAAGCAAACTGGAGTTTGCCTCGGTTTATTGGTATAGCATCTTCTGTATGGATCATTTATTTTGAATTCATGTCTGCATTTACTTTCCCAGGAACAAACATGCATCTACTGCTGACGCTGAGCCTCAGCAACTGATATACAACTTGGTGCCTCTGCTCCAAGTGCCTTTGAGATACCAAGAGTACAGTTTATTCCAGTAATAACCACTCACCTACAAGACATGGTCTGAACATTTTACAGTCCACTAAAAGAAGTAACACCCCATTTAATGACAAAGTTGCATGGAAAATACTACATGCATGCCACATGGCTAAGCTACCATCTCTAGCCTAACCTCTGCTTTGCGAATTATCAGCTTTCTGTTTGTTTTAGCTTTGTAAAGTTAGAGTACATTGATGTTATTTATTTTTCCATTTCATCTCCTAAGATACTTGCTGCTTCAGTAGAAGAGGGGAGTGGCACACAGTAACCTCAACCTATCTTCCTTGATTTCAAGGTCTCCTGGACCTGCATGATGTAGGCTCTGTTCAACATCACCCATAACTCTGGTCCTTGGGATGAACAACTGAAGCCTTCACACGTAAGCAAATCTCTCAACATCCACTGCTACAGGTCTCAAACCCACACACTGCCTGAGCACCTGATGTTCACCTTGATCAGCATTACATTAAAAACTAAAATTTTCTCAGCTACCTTAGGATAAAAGTACATTTCTTCTAGTGAATTACCAAAGTCAATGAACTTGAGAGGCCAGACAAGCAACTCCTGGTGTATATTCAGGAATACAGCATACTGAAAAAGCAAAATTATCAAATTTCAAAATAAGAGATGATTACATCTTTTCACAGAGTCACAGATTGGGCAAGGTTGGATGGGACAGCAGTAGGTCATCTGAACTAAGCTCACATTGCACAGGATTGCATCCAGACAGTTCCTGGATATATTCAGGTATATTGGATACCTCTCTGGGAAACCTGTTCCACTGCACAGTCACTACCACAGTTAAGTAGTTCTTCCTTACATTAAGGTGGAACTTTCTGTGGTTGTGCAGCTAGTTGTTTTTTGGAGGTAGGGGCATGTTAAACTGTAATCATGAGCAGATACCTTTCTACCTTTGTATTAACACAGACAGTTAATGATTTATCGCCTGTATTTTAAGGAGTCCCTCTGCTGTATTTTCCATTTCAATTAACAGCAGATTCCTTCTTAAAGCTCTGTGATCAGAACTGGAAACTGAAAATGTCCAAAAACGTAGCACAGAAGAGTCCCTGAGGTCCCTTCCAGAAAAAATCCCGAATGAGCAAAAGGCAAAGCCTTTTATGGAGTCTAGTACCAAATTTGTTTAAAGACAAAAATCCAACAAAACCAGCACACTCAGCAACAGCCCTTGCAAAGCAGCCCAACTGCCAGCTGGCGGCAGCTCCAGCGGTTCCCCATGTCAGCCAGAGGCCTGGAGAAGGAATGCAGCTCTGCAGGAGCCTCACTCCCATACACGGGGGAAGCACCCTCATCACACTCCCACCTTACAGACTGACACTTCAAAATGAGCTGTCCTTGCCCAGGTCTTTTGGCACTGCAGAGAAACAGCCCTTGTTATCACGTTTGACCACTTCCCTCTATTGAACCACTTCTGTAGAGCGAAGCTCTGAATTCACAGCCAGCTCAGTGAGGATGCACAGCCTGGTAGGTCAAGTTCAGCCCAGAATAAGTACCATACTAGGGTACAAAACGTCTCCTTCTTGTCATCAGTAACGACAATCCTGAGGGTTTGTTTTTTTTTAATTCACGAAAATCTCTAATACAAGGCTAAGCATCTCTCTAGATGGAAGAGGATATTATTCACTTGAAATAATGAACAGTAGTTTAGAAGTGTAAATGAGTTTACATTGCTGCATTATTTTAATATGAGGCAACAATGCTAATGACTAACCCTTCTGCAGTTTAACAGACCTTGCTACTACAAGATGATCCCTCTTTCATTTAAAAAGTCCCTTGTTATAACTTAAGAAATCATGTTTTGCTTTTTAGCAATTCCACTAAAATGCTTTGGAAGGCACCATCACTCACAGGCTGATGTTTAGAGGACCCGACTGTACACAATTGCAATAATAACTTCCTGCATTCGACAACTCTAGAAATCCAACACTGGGACAGCAATTAAACATTTCCTCATCTGTAAGGTAATGCACAAAATAATCAGGTTAACTTCAGAGAGGGGAATCAGGTGTTTAAATGCCAGTATGTCAACCTCATTCCAGAAGCAAAGAAAATGGAAAGCCATCATTCTTTGTCAAGAGATGACAGAATGGTTTGGGTTGGAAGGGACCTTAAAGATCACATAGTTCCAACCCCCAAGCCACAGGCAGGAATGTCAATCACTAGATAAGGCTGCCCAGAGCCTCATCCAAGCTGGCCTTGGACACCTTCAGGAACTGTATCCACATCCAAAAAGCTTTCCTTGTTCAGAACTTGCTACTTTTGTAGGCTAACTCTCTTTACTACAAAATAAAGCACAACACTTCCCATTATAGAGTACCCTTCATCCTGAAAGACCCTGTGGACTCTGAACCCTCTCACAGAACAGTGAGAAGTTTCAGGACAGAGTACTCAGTGGGATGAACAGCAGTACATTGCTGCAGCCTGCCCCACAGCTGGCCCTCATGTCATGTTCTTGGCTAAGGACAGAACCAAACTCCTACTCTCAACAGCTGCAAAACTGTCAATACATGTAGAGGTCTGACAGGACCTTAGTTTGAAATATCTCTTCCCCAGAAACTCAGCTATAGAGGATGTAGACTGCACCTGCTTCAGACAAGTGAAGGGCTTGTGTCTTCCACAACAGGAACAATTTCTGTGTGCTATTGCATCTGCTGTGATGCAAACCCAAGAGCACACAATTTGGATCATCTTGTATGAAAAAGTCCAATCTTCCCCCCTCCAGGGCTTCTCCCAACCACCACCTTCTGCTCTCTTCACAAGCCTACAGGCACTTTTCTTACATAGCAGCTACTCTAGTTCATCTGTACTTGCCTCACACTCCAGATCTCTTCAGGGCACTTCTTGCCTCACCTGCACTAGAGCGCTGTACCTGACAGCACACATCTGATCTTTTGACTCCTCTCTTCTGCTCTTTTCTTACATTTCATACCTGGCTACCTTTCTGCTAGCCAGGTAATTATCCAGTCCTTTTTGGCTTCCACTGTGTTCGTATACAGCATAATTTGGCTATTGTAGAGGAAGAAACCCTCAAGAATTTTAAGGAGAAGTAGGTTTCCTTCATTCATCCTAGTAACAAAGTGCATGCAGCACATGGGAGACCTCAGTAGCTGTGGGAACAGATCAGCTTCTCTGCACCTTAGAGCTGTACAGTCTAACTCCAAACCATCCCTCACCCCATCACAAGGACAAGCTCCAATTCTAACACCAAAGCACAACATCATGACAGCACCGTAACCAACCAGCCAACTCAAAACAATTTCTAGCCAAAACTAAAAAACAGAAAAGGCAACATTTCATTCAGATCATGTCCTAAAGATCACTAAATCAAATTCTACACAGGCTAGTATCACTGCATAAGATAGTTATTCCCTCAGCAACACAGAAAGGAAAAGTGCCACCACACCCAAACTGCATGTGCAATGGTTTTACTGCATTTAATTTTACACAGAAAACCACACACAGCACTGTAATTTAGATACTAAAAGGGAATAATTTAAGTGTAGTGCGGAAGAGGAAGCCACAAACTGGATGTGTGTAGGACAGTACATACTCAAAGCTGGTTTTATGTATTACTAAGTGGTTTAGTCTGAAACAACCATTTGAGAACGTGCTTGAGCTTCAAGTCATCAGAGCCCAAATACTCTTTGTTGGCAGTTGTATCTAACCAATGAGAAAGTCTCAAGACTTGATCTGCCACTATGAACCACTCTTCTGCAGCGATGAAAGCCAGCTGCAACAGTAAGCATTAAGGCAGACATTCCAGGGTTGAACCTTCAGGGCAAGTACTGCACACATTTCTAACAAAATTAGCCTGGATCCTGAAGAGCTATCCTCATTTGGAAATGTCTCACAGCACCAATAATATCTTTTGGTGGAGTTCCAGGTAAGAGTCACAAATTCTTGCATGGATTTTACACAAGGTTGGGCCAACAAACACCAGTCTACCTACCCCAAATGCAAGGTGTTTATTTTGAAATGCTGCCAGGCAGGTTGGCTTTACCAGCACAGAAGGATAACTCAGTGAGACTGAGCTGTCAACGCATCGGCAGCAGCTTCCTGAATGCCAACTCAAAACACACCCACAACCTTCAAGGACAGTCACCTTCCAAGAAATCATACTAACAGTTCACTTGGCTATGCATAGCAGATAGCATTGCTCAGTTCCACCCAGGACATAAAAGAGCATCAACCCTCTCAGAAAAACAGTTCATGATAACACCAGGCTTAAGTTACCACTCCAACAAAACAAACCAAACAAACAAAAAAAAAAAGAAATGGAACAGATCTTCAGTCAAAGAAAATCAAATAAAACTACACCAGTTTGAACAGGCCAAAATCTGCCCCCAAGTCTGAGTAGCTGCACACTGGTATTCACAAACAGGTGAGGCTTCTTTTCTATTTGAACTCCTACCTTTCCAGCACTTGGGAGATTAGATTCGTCAGTAATTTAAATACTGGACACAGTAGACTGCCATAGGCATTTTTTTCAGCCAGCAAACCACTCAAGAGAGTACTGAAAGGCCTATTATGAAGGCCAATCGCTATCCTTTTCTTGAATGACCACATGAAAATCAGTGACTGTTCCACAATGGTTTGAAAGGGCCTTTTGTCTGAAGGAAAGGACAAGGAGTCACAAAGTATTGCAGATTCATTTGTAACTCGTGGCTTTTGAAGAAACTGCAGAGCTTCAGTTAAAAGCAAACCAAGAAAAGAACAAGCTTTGAAAATGTTATGCCAAAATCCTTTCCTACTATGTACATGAAGAGCATATTTTTAGTCTCTTTTGTATTATAAAAAGATGGGCTGGCATTCTATATTATTGTTGTTTTTCAAGAGAAGCTTAAAACACTTGCAGAGTTTTGACTTTATTCCCAAACCCTAATTAAGGTCTGCAGCACTGTTGTATAAACAGAACATCATCAGGAGCTTTTCCTGGTACAACATCTAGGAAAAGTGTAATTGTACTGGGATAATAAGTGAAACCATTGTCACTCTTGCTTAATAATAACTTTAGTAATTGAGCAAATCTGGCATTGCCCATAAAGTATAAGATGGCCAATTCAAGAAAAAGACTTCTTTTATACTGAGAAACCAGTATTAGACTTTAGTTTTGAAGTCTGTTTCTGAAGTCCCTCACAAAAAAAAAAAAAAAAAAGTTAATTACATTTGCTGATGACTTCCCAGAAGAAAAAAATGTTTTACTTCTCCACCTATTCCAATGACACTTCAGTTCCCAGATTTTACAAGCAAAGGTGCACACATATTCAAAATGGGACCTGCACACATGATTTCACTAGTTTCTAAACAAGCTACACATGGACAAAATTTCAGCAGGAATGACAGTGGAAGCTAATAACCTAAAATAGATTTCTTCTATACCCATACCAAAACTAGGGAATTACTGCACTTCCATTCAGAAACAGGAGTTACAGCTGACAGACTTGCCCTCTTCCCCGTTTTTTTTACTCCCATACCATGAAACTAAACAGTCAAAAATTGTCGGTTTTCACTCTCCAGTTCCTTGCCACATCCCAAAACTTATATTCCTTGTGCTCCCACAAAGGCACAGAAACCAAACAATGTATTTTGCACACACCATTGGTCAAGGTGCCAGCTACATTTGACTCTTCTGACCACCTTATCAAATTACATGAGGCAAGGAGCTGGTCCTTGGCATGTTACAAGACTGCTCAAGATTTTTGCTGTAGGAAGCAGCCACGATGCCACTCCCATACATACATCGGAAGTGAAAGTTCTGCCATGACAAATACACCCCCAAGGTAACCACACACCCCCTCGCCTCACCCTCTCCAAAACAAGAGCCTACCATTCTGAGGACTGTAAAGAGACTCTTGCCTGCAGGAGACAAACAATGCCGCACATCTTGAAGCTCAAGGTGCTCAGAAAGCTACAGGGCATAGAGGTGTGATGTGCAAAGCCCCCTGTTAATCTCAGTGAAGTTCAGGATCCAAAATCTTGGATTAAATAATGATATGGAGCACTGCTTTCAAACAAATTTTAAAAGAAGAAGGTGCCCAGTCTAAAATAATGATACTTCACTGCTTCTTTTTATACTAGAAGAAGAAAACTGTGAGAAAGCTAGTGAAGTATCTGAGGAAGGAAGGCAGGGGGAACAGAGAAACTGAATCATTAGAACAGTGCAGAAAAGCATAAAGAAGAGAGTAGCACCAGACAGGAGCCATATTTTCCAAGAGTAACACAGACAATAAAATCCTTGATATTAGTCACAAATCAACTACAATTAACAGTTAACTGTTATTTTTCTTCCCTAGATCTGCATGCAAAGTCTCACTGCCCTTTAGTGTTCTGCTCCAAGTCATTAGACAGCTTTACTTTTATCCTCCAATGCACAGTGAAAAGTGGAATTTGACCTTTCCTTTAGATTTGTAAAGTACCACGGCATATTGTTTTGAGAACATGACTGAGGTGGATTTTTTTTTTGTATTCTGCACGACTAACATTGCTAACAGCGTCTAAGTGTAAGACGTGGCCTCTGAAAACACACCAGGAAACACAGTCCCTTAGAATGACAACAGAAGCCATGTGTGTGGATGAAAAGGTTTACAAACAGCAAAGTTTGTGGGAATTAATACCAAATAGAGGCTGTATACAACTGCTGACAGGCACAGGTTTGGTACTTCCACGATTGCTAGAGAAAAAGTTGAAGGAAATATAAAACACATTGTAGGCCATCGGAAACTTTGTATTTTCTCTCAAACGGGCCTGAACCAATTTCAGTTCCAGACAAGCATTTCCTTAAAATTTGGGAAACAGCAGGAAGGTGTCCTGACATAGCCTCGTTTCCGTTTCTTTGAGCAGGAGGACTAGATAAGAATAACCGGTCCACATTCCAAACCAAACCTCGCTCAACACAGAAGGGTGCTCGTGCTCAATTTTTACACTCATTATTGTATATCAGACAAAACAATAATTCTCAAGCACACTTCTTCTCAGGCATCTGCCTGGGCATAA
This sequence comes from Sitta carolinensis, assembly GCA_032173965.1. Classification (NCBI taxonomy): domain Eukaryota; kingdom Metazoa; phylum Chordata; class Aves; order Passeriformes; family Sittidae; genus Sitta; species Sitta carolinensis. Next base: position 27,359,760 of record CM063288.1, read on the forward strand.
GGACTGTGGAAAGAGACCCTTCACTTAAGGATAACCCTGAAGACATTTTGAAGGATACTTAGTTCAACGCATCTTAATCATAGCACTCTTTTATGCAGCCGATTTCTCGGAGTTGTGACCTTACCTCCTCACAGTTATACAGCACCTGACACAGTACAAGCCTTATCTTGATTAGCGTCTCATTACATTTAACGGATCCTGCTGTTCTCAAAGGGCCAAACTCCTTCCACTTCCCTAGCACAATTAGTGGGAGAACACTCACAGCCTAGTAGCAGAGTGTTTAGCTCCAGCAGTTTGTGATGGCACCTCACTACACTCATCAGCCTGTTCTGACCTGGAAATCATTTTGCATTTGCACTGTTTGACTGCATTCACAGAAGCAATTGTGTCCTTGCACAGGGCACAGTGTCCTGCTCACAGCAGCTAGTGAGTGGCATTCAACAGGTTGCCATCCAAGATTTCTTTCATGGACAATGCAAACACATTCCTAGTTAACCTGACATTCTACATGCAGCAGCCTTTTCCACTTTAGGCGTAGAAAGATGTCAGTTTAACTTCTTGAATTACCATGTTTCAGAAAATAGTTTATAATTCCATCAAGAGCGCAAAGAAACAGAAGTAAAATGCCTCTTGCAGACACTAGTAACTCAAATCTAAAGGTTAACAAAAAAAAATTCCCACAGAAGATCATTAGTTGCCTTAAAGCACATTTTCAAGCTGAAATCAAGCAAATCAATCCAGTGGAATGTGACCTGGAATGAAACAGATGGATTTTCAGTGGTGCCTCTTAGTTCTCCTAAAGAAAACAAATCTGGTAGTACAAGTGATTCACATCTCCAAGTGATGAGGCTGAGGGTGGGGAAGGAGCTTACACTATTAATTTACAGCTCAACAAAAGAGGCATTGCATTCTGATAGAGAATAAAAGAGTTCTGCCAGCTGCCACTTCTTATCAACGAATTCCATACCTACTATTTTTTTTTTAATGCCTAGTAAAAAAGACAACAAAGACTTAAAAAACCTAGCAAATCCTAAACCAAACACAAAATCGGTAAAAACCCCCAAACTATCATCTAGTCGGTCTTTCACCTCGGCAGACATAAAAAAGAACGCCAAATGGGTGGATTTATGCCGAAACAGCAGCCGAGGCACAGCAATCTCCGTGCCTACCTTGCGGTGTGGCAGCGCTGGCAGCAGCGTTCGCTGCCGTGCCAGAGCCCCGGCGGCGTTCGGGACCGAACGCTCCGCTGGCTCAGCGCGCCGGGCACGGGCGGCCACGTTACCGAATCATGACCAGTTAATCATTTACGGCCGAGGCTGTTACCGAACAGCCTTGAACAGCCCAGCCCAGCCCAGCCGATCCCCGCTTCGGCTCCGGAGGCGCCGAGGGCTGGCGGAGCGGCGGCCGAGGGGGAGCGGCGGCGAGCGGCTGCCGGGCGCTGGCGGAGCGGGTCCCGGCGCACGCCAGGCGGGGTCCAGGGAACGGGGCCGGCCTGGCTGCGGTCCCCGTGCCACCAGCAGGGGCCCACCGGCTCGGCGCCGAGACCCGAGGCGACAGAGCAGCGGTGGGGCACCGCGGAGCCGCACCCCTCCCTCCCCGGCACCCCTGGGCACGAAAGTCGCGGCGCCCCCCTCACCCCGCACAAGTGCCGCTGAGGGGAAGCGGCGGCTGCGCCTTACCTGGTGCGACCGCGGCGGCGGCCGAGGAGGGGCTGCGGCCGGTAGCGGCCGTGGCACCGCCGCCCTCCCGCGGACACGCCTGGCGCCCCGCCCCGCGCGCCAGCACCGCCCCCGGCCCGCCCCGGGCTGGGCTCGGGGCCGGGGGCGCCGCCGGGCGGGAGCGCCGGGACGGGCCCGCGGCGAGGCCGCCGCTCGGACAGCGCTGCGCGGGCCGGGCCGGGGGAGCTGTGAGGGGCGGAGAGCGGCACCCCGGCCCCAGGGGTTGGCTTCGGTCGCGGGCACAGGATTTACGTGTACCCCGCTTGCCACGCACAAATAAAACACCACACGACGCTCAAGGACAGCGCTGGGCCTCGTGTACGGAACTGTTTACGAACTTCTTCGTAAGTGAAAGTAAACAGACGACATCAGTCACGGTCAGCAGATGCATTTCGGCTTCGAGAAGAGATGACTGAGACGGGACTTCATTAATGTGTATAAATATTTAAAGAGAGAAGGGGCGTGTTCTAAGAGGATGGATCAGGCTCTGCTCGGTGGTGCTGAGCAGTAGGACAGGAGGCACCGAGCAGAAACTGATGCACAGGAAGTTCCCCCGAACGTGAGAAAGAACTTTCCTGTGCAGTGACCAAGCATGGGAACCAGTTGCCCAGAGGCTGTAGAGTTTCTCTCTCTGGAGATAGTCAGGAACCATCCGAACACTATCCCGTGCCTTGTCCTCTGGGATAACCCTTCTTGAGCAGGGAGGTTGGCCTAGATGACCCACTGTGATCCTTCCAACCTTACCCGTTCTGTGATGCTTTAAATCTCTATGAATACTCATGGTAAACAATGAGAATGTAAAAATTCAGCACAAGTTTTTCAGTAACCAGTGTTTTAAAATAGCGCCTAAAAGGTGTAGTCTGAGGCTCCTGGGCCTGAAGTTTCTGAGTTTCTGAACTCAGTTTCTTCGTGGTGTTTTGGTTCAGGAAGACCTTGTCTTCTCACAGGCTTGGTATAAACATCACGAGTGTTATTGTAACAAGAGTAATGTTTTGGATTCCTTTCTGTGGGATGGACTTCTCTCTGTCTTTCAGTTTTGGGTTAATGGGATGAAGAGTTCTGGCACTCTTCTGACCAATGAGATGGCCTGCTCTAGAACCTATATAAAGGGGGTCAGTCTTTGAATAAAGGGGAGTCAGATACAGTTTTTATAATGAGGTCTCATGTTGTCTGTTCATCGCCCACAACAACAAAAAGGTACAAATAAAATACAGGCAGGATTGTTAACACAAAGATTAAGAAGCAATAAATAACTATCCACTTAAATTTAAACACTAGAATGCAGAGGTACAACCACAAAAAAACCCAACCAAACAAGAAAAAAACCCAAACCCCCCCCCCCCCAAACCTCAAAAATTCCATAAACAATACAAACTGGATTTTATATCAGCACTGGTGTCTTACATTGTCATAAATCCCTTAACCTTAACACATATCACTTCTCATTTTTGTAAGCAATGATTGCCACAAGTACTGAAAAATCCTGGTGTTCCCTTTCAAAATAGTTGCGTACCTCTTTTCCAGCTAGCACAAATGGGACTTTCTTGCTCACGCCACACCTCTACTTGACTCTCTCCCCTCAGCCAGGACACGAACTTTCACCCTCAGTTTGGAGCCAACACGTGAGCCTTACAGTTTTCAACCAAGGATTCTGAAACTGCTGCACTGAAAATCATTCAAGGTGCAATTTATAATGAGAATGTATCCGACCCACCCTGCAAACCAGGCAGAGCTGGCAACGTTTCCCCCTGGCAGGGAACAATGGAGCCCCAGGACACCTCACTGGGCACTTTCTACTCTGCTCCTACTCTAAGGCACGGTGGCTTCGTCGAGCGAGCATCTGTCAAATGGACTTGTCCACCTGTTGCAGAAAGCTGGGCATGAATTACATAGTCAATGTTACAGTGAGGCCACAGATTGAGAATGTCTGCAATTGGAATCAAGTCTTCAAAACTATTCAGATCTTCAGTAAATGCTGGTTTATTTAAACAACATAATTTGTAATGTCCAGGCTTGTACTTGTGTAGGGACAGTGCTCTTTACAATAATGCTAACATTTGTCTGCACCCTGAGCTGTATGAATTTTGCTTGGGAGTTTTGGAAACGATTCTGAAATTCAGGAGAATAGTGGATTATATTCATAAAACAAGGGTGCCACTGACCTTTCAGCACAAGGGAATAGATGTGAATCAGGGACCTGAGATTCATCTAAAGGAACACAGTGGAAACACACAGGATGAAAGGCTCTAAAGGCTTTACAAATTATATTTGGATGGGGAGAGCAGGGAGAAGGAGAATGTGGGAAAAAGAAGAATGAAAAAGGATCCTGCTGTTTAGCTCATGCATAAACTGTATGTGCCTAGCCAAAGGTCATTCCTTTTATTTTCTCATTAATTTCAGTGACGGTAAATGGTATATGAAGAACAATCTAAAAATAAGAACAGCCAGAAATAGCTTAGGTTTTTTGTGTGACAGCGTGGCAGGAAGAAAAACCTGAACTGAAACTTCATTCCAGATCTTTACTTCTGGCTTTTGAAAAAGTAGTGACTTAATAATTTAAGATGAACTGTAAATCTATTTAGAGAAGTTAAACAAAAATTAAGTGGTCTACTTTTTAATGTATTTTCCAATAAAGTTTTTATACTCTGTGTACACTGAAATTAATTCCTGTTTTTATTTTTTTTTTTTTAATCTACTCCTCTTGTAAGAAATGGTGCATATGGACAGTTTTGAGGGAGAGTTTTCTGGGTTCTAAACACAAGTAAAAAATACTCCCATTAAGCACTAGGCAGCTATAAACAAATAGAGGAGGAATAACAGCTTTGGTAAACCTTCATGTGCATGCAAAAGCTGGCACAAGGAAATTGCCATCCACAGCAACTGTAAGTAGAGGCTGAAATGGGAACATAAAAGGGATAATGTATGTTTTGCTGCGGGGGTCATGAATGGCTGCCTCAAACAAATCTTCAGGCAGCAGGAGCTCTTCATACAGAGACTGATGCAACATCTGCCAACCTTTTTTTTCTAGGGAATAATGGGCAAATATCTAGAAGGTGATCTCCAGACAGGGTAACACTGATTCTCCAGCAGCATTGAAAAAATTTTAACATTACTCTACCAGCTTTTTAATTTTCTGCAGCAAATATGCAAATCTGCATTGACTTGCAGCATAATTGAGCTTACACTTGCAAAAAGAGGACACCAGCTTCCAAAGTTCAGTTTTCATCTTCTGTTTATGCCCAATAGCAGTATGAACCTTATGGTTAACACAGGTTGCAGTGGTTCACTTTCTGTGTAGAGGTTAGTAATTAATAAAGCTAAAATAATAATCAGTAACAATTAAGCATCCCAGCTGGAACATTTGGGCTATATTAGAAGTGAGATGACCTGCTCAAAGCAGCAAATTTAGATTTTGCATGAAACCTTTAGGTCACTGTATTTCCTGCACAACCATGGTCGTATTTCTAATGTGATCCCAGACAACTCATTTGATTTCTCTCGGCCTCCATTTGCCATCTGCAGAAGAAGAGAGGAATTTCCAGACCTCAGTGTATATGACAAAGATTAAGAGATACTCCAGGTGTAACTGTACAATGCAGTAACTTTGGCAGGAAAGGTGTCTGAATGATTTCTTGCTCTTTTGCAGTCTCTCTGACTCCATTCTAGCACTGTAATCTGTTATCCTATTCAGTTTTTGAAACCTACCTGCAGTCCAGACCACTGAAATGACCTGGGTTAAAAATACCACCCCCCACCCCGTGTTCTTTAAAGATTTTTTTAACTGAGATCCAGTTGTTATTGAAGCTCCAGCAGCTGGTGACCTGTCATGAAAAGGACCTTGAAAAGTGACATGTCATACTCTAACATCAGATCATGAGCTGCAGTAATCCAGAGGGATATCACAACACAGCCATTGTAAAGTCACTGTTTTTGAAGGGAGAAAACACCTCTCACATATGATATGCGTTCAGTATCTCGTCCTACTTGATTAGTCTTGGGGCTGGGGATGGAACAGGAGCCAGCCGAAAGCAAAGGTAATAGAACAATTACGCAGGGATATATTTTATCTCCTTCAAACACCTACTGCTCCCACAAGACTGACAGGCTCCAATGCTTCCGTTGCATCAGTAACCCCACATCCTCTTGGACTGCTTCTTGGCAATCAGTTTTAAAGTACTGCCTGAAGCAGGTCACTGCTGTTTTTCCTCACTACAGATAAGAGACAGTAGCAAAGAAAGAAATGGTGCAGAGAACTTCTCAGGTGCAGAAATAAAGCACAGGTTTTCTGAGTCCTGCCCAATGCACTGACTACAAGCCTCATCTCCTGCTATTTGGTGAGGTCTGTTGCCTACCCAAAGGGACTGTGTGCCATGTGCAGCAGCAATAGGAGACCATGAAGCAGGGAGGAGAGGTATCTGGAAGGGAGCTGAGGTGTGTTTCTCTAAATACGTATTAGTTTGTTGGTTTCAATACCAGAATCAGTGATTAAGAGTTTGTTAATTGGCAACAAATTAAATCAATTGAAATTCCTCTGGCTCAAAACCGTTTCTGGCGCACAACAAGGGAAAATTGATTCAACACAAAAATTTGGAAATAAAGTAGTACAGTCACAGTAGTCTGGCAACAGATCTGAGGGTGAAGATATATAGAAAACAGCAAATTACATGTTGTGTATCAGTTGCTAATCTAGGGCATAAATATAACAAGGGTCTTTTAAGCCAGGAGAAGGACTGATAATAATATTTTATCCTGGCTTTTGTTAACAGCAGTTAAAAACTGGAATGTTAGCAGAAAGAAGTTCAAAGAGAGGCTCCAGAAGTGATTAACAGGAATATATCTTCAGTAGATAGATGTTTACATGCCTGGCTTATGAGAAAGCAGCCAAGCAAAGAAAAGACAGAGGATCCTTTCAAGGGAACTGGGTGGAATCCCAAATAGCATTATATAGAGTGTAAGCATGGAAAGAAGAAAAAGAAAATTCATGATAACTGTAAAAAATTCTGACAGCCACAGTGAACGAAAACCCTAGAGAGGTTGGCTTCCTACATGTTATCAGCAGAAAGTTGTATTCAACATTCAGAAAAAATTTAGAAATAGAAAAGCCTCTCTACTCGCCTGTGTGATCCTAGGCAAAAAAAAAAAAAAAAAAAAAAAAAAAAAAAAAAAAAAAAAAAAAAAAAAAAAAAAAAAAAAAAAAAAAAAAAAAAAAAAAAGAAGGACAGCATCTTTTTTAGCTCTCAAAGCAGGTCAAATTCAGAAAGAATAATTCACAACCCACTCATAAGTCAATGGCCATTATGTTTGCTCAGACAAGACCTGAATTTGATTAAATGCTTATGAGTATGCAGACTATATACTATATTTTAAAAATCTGTTTTGCAATGAGATTATTTATATCAAAGGTAATTTCAATTGCTTTTCTGAGATCTCACATTTGGTTAAAAATACAAAGTCCCCAAAGGACTGTGACAATCAGACTGCAATATTCCAATAAATATTTTTATTTTTTACTTTTTTTTTTAATTTTAAGATTGGCAAAGAGGCTAGTTAAAACCTTCACAGAAACATGCAGCTGAAAAAAAGAACCTGAGTATTTTCTGATTCCAGAAGCAACATGGCCATATCTTGTAGTGTCTGATGTTTCAGAATGAGTGGACTTGAGCAGGGTGGTAAACACTTAAGAATGACTGAAGTTCAAAAACAAACAAAAAGAAGCCTTGAGCTCACTCTTGTAGTAAATGGGAAAAAAGTGAGGGAAAGCTTGGCAAAAATCAGCATAATAGTGGGCTTATTGTTGAATCTGAAAGCTTCATTTTCCAATGGTGTCCCTTTTCTGGGAAGCTGCACAACCACTCTGAAAGCGCTTTCTATAGAGATGATAAATCTGTGGTTGAGATTTATGCACATTCAGATTAAGTCAGGAAATCAGTAATGAAAAGGATAATTAAATAGAGAGACAAAAACCTAGAAGAAAAATTACCAAAAGCTCCCAAAACAAACACAGCTAACAATACACCATATATATCAGGTCCTGGGATTCTGACTTGGACTTTGGCACCCATTCTTGCTTGAGCAACACACAGGGTGAGCAACCTCATCCTCTTCCTCACTGTGTTTCCCAGGACTCTAGAGAAGGGCAGTCTGCAAAGCAGCAGATTCTGTGTGAGCAAGATGAGGCTTGGTATCTTTGGTCCTCTCTCTGTTTCTTTTTGCACAGAGCTTTTAATTCATCTGGTGGAAAAGCAGAGGAAGAAAAACATATTCTATACTTATTTATGGAACTGTTTGAGGCCACAGCACTCCTGGTCCTGAGGGAGCAGGGAGCATCCAAAAAGGAAGGAAAAGATACAGGGACAACTCTCAGTGGCACCAGTCGATCTCAAAAAAGCCCCAAACAAACAATTTTAAAAATGTGGTTGGTTGGAAGAGTTCCTGCTAATGGCTTGCAGTTCCAGGATATTGAAGCTGGATTAATGCTCATCTTTTTGAGGAGTTCCACCATGCATTCAGGGTGCTGGTATGCACTCAGCACTAAAGAGACAGCCAAAGGGGTACCTCTCTTAGCAGCTGTGGTACTCCTGCTCTGTGGTTGAACTAGAGCCTGGGCTAAAGAGGCTGCTCTCACTCTTTAGCTTCAGGCATCCAACCTGAGCACCGAAGCCAGCAGCCTCAGGGCCTGGGCTGTCGGGGGAGGTGTCCCACTGACCCCGCAGGAGCCTTCAGCCCCGTGATCACCAGGCTTAGGAGCCTGCAGTTAACCTGTGAAAATCCCCAGTGCAGTGATGACTTTGTCACAGCGTTACTTGTGGTACTTGCCTGCAGCACCTGCCTGTAAAGACAACTACCCTCAGTAACCCAGGGGCATTGTGCCACTCTCTGATCCAGCAGCTTTATATTCCAAAAGGGCTCAGCCCACCCCAAAAATTCAGCAACACAAGAATAGGGAACTTCCACTAGCTGGTGGCACTAGCAGATTGCTGTCCTCTGTCGGGACTTGATACTGTGAGGAGAAAATCAAGAGTTTATAAGGTAAATGAGAGCTTTTGAATATTACAGTCTCCATTTTATAACCAACAGCCCTGTCTTTCTAGACACAAGCAAGCGAGGGTCTGTGAGAGCTGCTTTTGACAGAGGTCATTTCTTCCCTTTTGACTTTCAAAGATGTACAGACAACTCAGAGTGTTAATGGTAAAGCAAACACTGACTGAACAAGATTTAGCAAAAAAGCCCTTCTCTTTTTATGACTGTAACTAAAAACACGAAAACTCAGTACTGTGTCATAGTCCAGCATGAACGTTTTTCCAGCTTTAAAGATATGGTGTACAAATGCTGCAACTCTGTGACAATCTTTAGTGTGTGCACCATGACTTTTAAATTAATTTATTTACTTTCTAAATGTTGTCCCGCTTCTCTAAAGTGGATTCAGTCCTAGTGTCTGATTAATCTCATGTGGGAACTAAAGAGAGATGAAAAAATTGACATCTAAAAGATGTGGATCTGCTCCCAAGTTTTACAGTACAAGATGATCTGTAGTAGAAACTATTTACAATCCTTTCTCTCACACCACTGGACAAAAAAAAGGCTCCACAAAAAGTGTAGAAATTCCAATTTATGTTTAAGAGTTCTGTTCTAGTCAGAGTGCAAAATGCCACTTCGGCCCCTGCCCCACTCTCCTTTCTGCTATCAAGAATAATTTACAACAGTTTGAACTTTTTTCCATGGGACTGGGTGAGTTTATAGATGACAATTTACTTTCTGCTATTAATATGCCAGGCTTGATTCAAACAAAAATCTTCATGCAAAAAACACCATGTCATTTACTAATCATACAAATCAAGACGATCTCCCTCTAACACCAAACCTGATAACAAAGTATTCCACTGCCATTTGGAGCTGTGTGGGAGTTTAACTGACACTTACACTGGTGTAAAGAAAAAATGCATATAACAGGCAGCCATGCAAAGTAGGGACCACAGTCAAAGGACTGGCTTTGCATGTGGACATTACTCTAGTCTCCTTCGCATCAAAAAGTCATCTGCACAAGATAATCTTAGCCGGAAGGGAAAAGCAAGCAAAAGTATTGAGTGCTTTGAAGTGTCGTTTCAAGACCAACATGAAACTTATCTGGGAAGTAATGTAAATAACAAAAATGGCACATTTAAATTACAATTTATCTATTAACTCAGGAGTTTGGCAGTTGAGATTATGATTGATACAGTGACATGTCTGTTGGTATTGGAAAGAAGGGGTGATTGACAGGCAGAAACATATAATCAAATTGGAAAAAACATAAATGCACATACAATAGCTTTAGTGTTGTTACACAGCATACAGGGAATTAAAGGAAAGTACGAAAACATAGTAATTACAGAAGAAACTAAAAGGTATCAACCCTCCAAGGTTTGATCAATCAGCAGGGTGCTTTAGAGGCCCAGTGATCATAACAGAAAATGTGTGAGTAATGTGATTGAGAAATTACCAAGGTAACTTAAGGTTTAATATGGAATGATGCCAAGCATAAATTTGGTTTATCTCAGAAAAGACTGAAGGGAAGCTCAACAATGTAGAATCCAAATTTCTCAAAAGCAAAAGGAAAGTGTCCCCAGGGCTCTGCACTAGGAAAGCAGCACCTCTGTTTAACAAGGATAGAGTCCCAGCTCATAAAGTGCCTCACCCATGGCTGCACAGGAAAGCTGTGTCATGACTGAACACAGCCCTCCACCCGGAAACTTACTTGGTAGTGACTGTTGAAAGTTATCCTAAAACTAAAAATACATAAATTAAATTGCTTAAAACAACACTGGCTAAAACAAGAACAAAATTAGTCTAGGTGGAGTTACTTGATTTAATACACAAATACAGTCTGCTACTTCAAAGACCAGAAAGGACTGTTCATGGACTAAGTCCTAGAAGACAAAACTGAAAAAGGGAGATATATAGATACAGATTCAGTATAAAAACCCACCAGCTTTGGGGTCATCCTTTGTACAAGTGTCTTACTGCATGCCACAGAATTCAGACAATACTTCTGTAGTCATGGTCCCCAAATCTTCTAGAATGTAATGAACGTGTACCATTTGTGACCCAATTTATTATACAAGAATATAATCCCTGATTAATTATAATCCTTAGGCAGGCTTCAAATTTTTATGAGAAAGATGAAATTATTCTATGCCAGAGTACTTCTCCCTGAAGAATACATAAGGAGTTAACTCACAAATAGATGGATATTGTTGCTTATCAGCACTTCACTGCCATTACCATGGCAGCAAGGCAAAGACCATTTTGTTCTGCCCCATTCTTCCCTCAGAACTGACAGTTCACTTTCAAATACAGAATCTAACAGAAACTAATGTCTGAGGCCAGATTTTACATTGTGTCCTAAAAGCTCAATTTGATATGAAGTTTAGTGAAAAGGTGGAACAAAAGGCTGTTGTTTCATAACGCTAACTGAACATTAGGAGGCTGATTATGCTGTTTGCAGTACAACATGTGTAAAAAGAATCAAACAAAACTCAGATCAAGCATTTTCTGGGTAAAATGTGCCCGAAAAACTATCTGCATCTTCTTTTGCTGCTGACAGACAAGTGCAGGGATCAGCATGTTGCTGCTGCCTACAGGACACCTATGATTGCCAAGAAGGAACACATACAGTGAAATTGCAATAGGTTCATCCGGAACATGTGGAAAACAGTAAGTGGAGCACACCAAAGGAGTAGTCAAGAACATATAACATGCCAGCCATCATTACACTTCACATCTGAATATCCAACAAGTTATCAATATTAATAGGACAGCTGGTACAGGAGGAGGCTGCTGGGGCATCAGAATTGCATTTTCTGATTTACTCTGACACTTGAGAGCTTGTCTAAAGAATAAAAAACAAAGGGAAAAAATGCCACAGACAAATAACCTAAGGAATAGGATCACCTCCTAGCTGGTTCAGGCTCTGTATCTGGCTCCACAAAGGTCAAAAAATTAAGGAGTCATTGTGACATTAAAAAATTCCTCCACCAATCCCATTCACCTAAGCTTCATGGATGAACAACTCAGGAGCTCTCCCACCATTCCTGTGTAGAAACACTTTGGATGAGATATAGAAGACAGGAGAGCAAGGCTTAGTGAAACAGAACTCTGACACAAACAAGCTGGAAAACAACTGGAGGGGAAGGCTGACAAGACAGAGAGATGCAGGGGAAGCAAAAGGCAGCAAGTCTTACTCCCTGAACAGGAGGTTCAGAGTGTGTGTGTGAACATCATGAAAGATGCAGATGGTCTTCACCTAACAGTGCAGTTTGCTCATGTAGGTCCTGGGACACAGTTACCTGAACAACCTGTTCCCTCCTGTAAAACCTGTCATGTAATCCAAGTTTATCCTGCTGAGCTGACCACAAAATAACAAAGTACTTAGCTGTTCCCTCCCTTATATCACAAACACTGTATAAGCTGTGTTTTGTCTACAGAAAAGTTAGAGTTAATATCTGTACAGGAACAGAGGCAGACAAAAAGAAATCAAGAAAGGGGACAGAGTGAAGCTACAGGCTGCAGCAGTTATGCCATTTGATTTCCAGCTTTAAATAAACCCTTTGAAGTAGAACAGGTTTTTTATGTTAAAAAAGGTGCTTTTCAGTCTGCATCACTGTTTATGGCTGAAAAAATTACTCCACTTGAACTCCAAACTGGATATTCAACACTGAAAAAAATAGCAGAAAATTTATGTGCAGATCTCCATCATTCCCACAGCTCCTGTGCCACATCAAACACTTATTAGCTGCAGTAGTATTAAGTGTTACAGTTAAAGATGACATTGTTTTGCAGGCACAGTTCAAAAACTATACCTTCATCCCTACAAACCACGGGCTGAATGGTATAGCTTCACAACTGAAAAGTCTGAATTAACTACAGAAAAATAGTATGTATAATTTCTGTGAACTTCACTAATTGAAAAGATCTTCAAGGGCCGCAAAAGAGAATATCCCATGTGAAAAAATAAATGCTGAAGCTGCTGATCTGGGTTTCATAGCACTCTCCTCTCTCCTACACCTCATTAAGTTAGACTATAAATACCAAGCAGAAGTGCAAATACCTTCCTGAATGGTGACTAAGTTTGCACCTACCTAAGGAAGCTTAGCAATTTTGCCCATCAAATCCACATAATTTAGCCTTTTGTTAAAACCAGGAAGTTGAAGGACAGGAGGCATGTCTAACAGAGCTTTCAAAATGCTGGGTAAAGTCTTCACACAACAGTGGGAGAATGTCATTGTTATGTTCTACTATAAAGAACTTGCTTCAGTATTTAAAGGGTTCACCCTTGCTACCTGTGAGATCGCCAGGACTTTGGAGATTTGATAGCACTTATATCAGTATCAAAATTCCCAAAGTTTTATATTCTCCATGAATAATGAAGATGGCCTCAACAAATAGTTGCTGTGCATTTGTATTTCCATAAAAGCTGTAAATTAAGAACTGCAAACTTGACTATGCACATTATCAAACCTTAAGTCCCAGAAGTACTGAGTTGTAATAAAACAGGCTAGGAAGCAGTTGTTAATTTAAACTAAATTATATAAATGAACAGCTGCATTTCCAAGAACAAAGCCCCAAACAACAAAAAGCAATGAAGACAAGCCTACACATATTTCTTCTAAAATGGCTCACCAAAGGGAGAAAACTTCAGATTTACAATAAAATCTAATGTGTGACTTTAAGGTACAGTAAATGCAGTTCTGATACTTGTTCCAGAGATACCAACAAATGCCTACAAACCCCTTAGCAAAGTGTTGTGATTAAAAAGACCGAAAGCTACACAGTGGTTGAGTGAGATGAAATGCTGGCAGTTAGGCAAATATGGGTTCAGGATGATATAATTTGTCATGCTCAGCATTGATTGCTATTGCAAAGCTGCTCTGGGATGAAAATCCTGATTGTAATCCATCAAACCAGTGACTAAAGTGAGTCAAATGGCTGAGCAATTGTGATGATACAGCTGGCTGCAGGGATGGTGTTAGAAATTAAGTAAAGCTGCTATTAGCATGTAGAAAGCTTTAGAGAAAGGGAAAAGCAGCATGGTAATTGCTAATACCCACAACACAGAAATGATATTGGAAGTTTTATTAAAAACAAACCAAATCACATCATGCTGCTTTTTGAAGGAGAAATACTTATGCCTGCTACTCACAATCTCAATTTTTTTTTTAAAAAAGGTGTGTCTATACATCTCTTCACCTGGACTACGCAGAAAAACTTAGTTCTCTTCCTAGTCAGCTAGAGTCACAGGTTATGCTCAGGGACCACCAGGAGAAAGAATCAGAAGAGTGGATGAGTCACACCAACAGGAACCAGTTTTCCCAAGCTGGCAATAGGAACACCACTGCTACATAAAATTGATTTTGCTTGGGCCACTGTTAGCACTCTGCCTCTGTCTTGCCTACTGGACAGGGTGTGAGAGACCTACATGGACTGTCCATGCAAAAACCAACTGGGCACTTCTGCCTGCAGGGAAGCAGAATTCAAGGACAGTCAGCAATTCTGACCAAATACCACTTAGCTTGCTCTGGGAAGTCACCTCAGAGAAGCCTTCAATGTGGCTGAAATCCAGCAACAGTATTCCCCACTATGGTTTGTGCTTCCTATTGCCTTTGTCACTTTGACCCTTCATCTCCCATCTGTGGGATTCTTGCCTTTAGTGGTTTTTTTCATCTAAATATAGTAGCTCTTCAGTCTTTTTGTCTCTCTGCTACAACCTTGGCTGCCTTTAATGGTTCCTGCATGAAATTAGACCTAGTTTGCATTCCAATCAGCTTTGGTGACTTATGCTTTTAATTAATCCTTAATATTCCTCCAGTCTCCATGGATGGTGCATTATAAAAACCCGTTTATATGTGTCATTGTGGTTTCAACTTCAGGGGAAAAATGTCTCACAAATGGTATATATACAAGAAATATATGCAATTTATCATAAAATATTATGATTTTATTCTCTCCAGCTGGAGTAGCAGACAAGTTAATATATTTTTCCAATTGAAAAAGTTCCATGTGATTTATTATTCCACAAGGAGCAGGGTCCAACAAGGCCCCTACTTGGATACAACCTCTGTGGGATTCTCAACATACTGTAACTTGCTGGATCTGAGTAACCCCTCTCCAAAACCACAGCAGGCCTCTGACTGCCTTGCATGCAAAGATTTAACAGGTTAATTGACCAAATCATGCTCACTTCAATAGTCTCTTTGTGTTCCAAATTTGACCCACAGAAGAGCTCTGAAAGTTTAGAGCACAACATAAGTGGTAAGTATTACTGGGTCACATTTTCAGGTTCAGAATCAGTTGTTACTTAATGTTTATTCAGCTTCCATTAAAGCAGAATCACTGAATCAAAAACCAAGGAAGGACCTCCAAATTTCACCTATTATTAATAATTTTATGTTATTAACTCCATGTTCTCTGACATCTTTTACTCTTGCCTGAGTATCACTCCAAATAAAAGATATTCAACTGTCACTTTTAAAGTGTGATTTATTACTAGCCAGCCTGCTCATCTGTTAGTTGAATGAACCAAGAAGTTTCTGTGAGGCTTCTTGAAACAATCTTTCACTTCAGTTATATCTATTGCCAGTTTCTGACTTTATTTAACAATAATTAGAATAATCACTCCAGAAATGACACCCAGAAAAATGCATATCCTAAGAATATTGATAAACCAGCAACATCTTTTAAGACACCAAGATCTTTTCCCATCATATCAGACATATGGGACTGGCATTAAGTATAACCTGCAAGTGGTTCAGAGCAGTGAGAGTTTTCTTCATGCCCACAAGATTAGTTCTTTTAGCATTTCACATCTACTAAAAAGGATGTTTATTAAAATATTTATTCCTATTTTTTATTTGGAATAGAAGAGTTAAAAGATAAGCTGGGCAGTAAAATTCTGAACCAATCATCTAAAACACTTGGTCCCAGGAAAATAATACAGGAAAGATAAGGGGTCCACTGCCATTACTGCCACTAAGATTTCACCCTGCCAGCTCAGCAGTTTGCAACACCAGGACTAAAAGCATATTTGCCAGTCTTGTGGTTTCCAGATATTATTTGTTTGGTAAAGTAAAGCAATGCTCATTTCTACATTTTATAGATTAGCAGACACACCTTCTGTCATCTGAGGGAGTGACATTTCAGCCAGGAAAGAAAACCTGAACTTGTTAACACCAGTGGCACAGGGGCATATCATAAATTTGACCTCAGTGTCTCAGTTCTCAGTCATAGTCAGTAACGGATGGTTGAGAAAGAGTGTGACAAGAATTAAAGTGGGCAGTGTGGCTTCTACACAAAAGTCTCCCAGTTTCCAGGCCTGTGCAGCTTGGGCACCTTCCTTCTGGCATGGTGGAAATTATCAGGGTGAAGATCTTTATCTTTCAGGGTTTGCACAAGGGAAATGGCAAACAGCACCCAAGCGTGTCACTTTATATGGGTGACAACTCCTAAAATCCAAATAGTTGCCTGGATCAAGGCCAGGCTCCTCTGCCCCTTGCAGAACTGGAACATTCCAGTCTAAGAGACCATGAGAGAGGATAATTTCTTAATCCTGGACGATTTTACTCCGAGGCTGACAGCATCTGAAAGAAGGCAAGCCTAAACTGTGTTATGATCTCAGTGGTTACTCAAAGGTATCACCTGGAGAAACACTGGGCCAGACTGGAGATCTTTTTCATTCTACTTCTGCAAACTTCAAAAGAACTTTAACAAATTATGCGAGCATTATAATATTTCAGCCTAAGGTAAATGAAGCTCATAAAGAAAACTTACTTGCAGTTCAGTCCTAGGAACTGTAGCTTCAGGATTAAATCCCAGCTTCAGGATTTAATCCCTTTAAAGGCAACTGACTTTATTGAGGGAGAATTTTATCCCAAATTCCTGAACACATTAAATATATAATAATTACTGAATAATTATTTCTTGAACTTTTTTCTTAGTCAAGAGACCAAAAGAAGTCTGGGATTCAGAAATTCTTGCAAACAAGAAGATACATGTTTTCAAAACCATCAGTAAAATAACTCAGAAGAATATTGTCAGAAGTGCAAGATAAATTAAGGTGAAACACTTTCCTTTATCAACATAGAATTTGTGCTTACAAAATTAAACAAACAAAAAATTATATCTATTACCTATAGTCACAGGTAACAGTTAAATGTAAAAAGCCTGGGGTTTGCTCATATTCAGGGCAGAAATATTTCATAATAATTCACAATACATACAAAAAAATATACAATTTAAAAGCCAAATTACGTATATTAAATACAGAGCTGCTCTCAGCAGCAAGCTACCCAAAGATTTCAATGAAAGCAATTTATATCAGTATAAAGTTCTCTCCATTTCCAAAATTCTTTTTCTGAAAGTCTTTTCACTTGCTTTAACAAAATCTGGCACTTTTGCCATTTGCACAAAAATGTTTCCTGTTTTCTATGTAGGAACTGAAGCAAGAAGTCATGTAAGTGTCAGTCAGCTCTCCGACCTGAAACACTGGGGAAATATATTAAAATAACTCAGCATAGTCTAGACAGGCTCAGCACTGTCTGCCTTAAAAATTGTGGTTCAGGCATACCCAGATGCATGAGTTTGTTTTCAAACAGTAATATCTGTCAGGAATAATTTGTTTACCTTTGATTTTTTGAGTGTTTGCTGTTTAGTCAAACATTCCTATGATGAATAATTTTTTTACTACTTTTGAAAAACCAGAAGCAACATTTCACCTGGTCATAGCTGCCAAGGAGTTGGAACTTGAAAAAAACCCACAACATAGTGCAAAAATCATAATAAAATTGTGAGAGTGAACAACACTGAACTCAGTGGGGGAAGGTGTGATGGGTTCCTAAGTTAAACATTTAAAAAATAATAGAAAAAAATAAATAATAAAGAAAAATTAGAAAACCAAAAGGTTTATTGTCTTGTTATTACTTGCACATTAATAATATTAAGAATCAGCTTTCTGTGAGAACAAAAATGGGAAAAATCTTGCCTTTACTGTAGTATTAAAAATCAAGTTAGTATATGAAAATCAATGGAATACAGAAGAGAAAGACAGAACAGACTTAGTCCATCCTGGCAGGTGTGTGTTCAATACTGCTGAGCAAAGTTCCTCAGCCTCCTTTAAAACTCCAGCATTTCGAAGCCTGTATAATCAAAAAAATCTTTCCTCTTATCAAACTTCTGTTTTCCTTGTTGTGTATTAAATTAATTTTCCATGCCCAGTGGAAGGACAACTTATCACTGTTCTTCTTAGAACAATTTCTGTATTTTCATTTTTATCTCCATTTTGCTTTTCCTGTTTTTTGGACTAAGGAGTCTCTTTGCTCACTTTATCTCATTAGCTGTATTTTCTTAGCTTTCATACTACCCCAAACTCCCTAGGCTCAGGTTCTTGGCATATTTTTCACAGAAACTTGTCACCTACTTTATATTTACACCCAAAAAAGTACATATATAAACAACAACAATTAAACTGATCAAAACCAACCCTCATTACATTTTAACATACTTATATTAACGTGTCAGTCCATAGTATCATCACCACTGAAAGATTCATGATCCTCCTCTACAATGATCTTCCTCTTTTCCTGCATTACTTTTTCCAATTACATTTGGTTGAAGAACTTCACTGATGTCTATTCTGTAGTGCACCTTACATTTAAGACAATATATTAAAACCCTTGGATAATACCACTAGTAGTTTTGAAGTTTAAACATTTAAAAAATGACTGGAATGTTATATTTCTAAAGGTGATGACATTTGGAAAATGTTTTAAGTGTTTTTTTCTTAGAGAGAAGTCTTGGGAGAAGCTCAGGAGTCTGGAGCCACAGATGCCAAGGAAAGGAAGAGATCAAAAGACTTCCTTTCCCCAGATCCAACAACTATTTGCAGTGTCTTTGCAGGTGAAGGGGGTAAATTGTATGACTAATTTCACTCCATGTGAGAACAGAACATAGTAAATCTTTTTTAACCTAAAAATATGAAAAGAAAGGCAGAAAAGCTGTAGGGGGAGATTATAAACTGACCTGAGAAGATGGAATCAGCCACGAGGATCTTCTGAAGCTGGGCAAGGAGACTGCAGCAGAGTAAGAGTTATAAGTGGGTCACTGCAAGGCTGGGGTTGTTCCTCCCGGCAAATAAGGGTTACAAAGGCTCCTTAGCACCCTGAATTAGGGAGTGAAATTGGCATCCAGCTGCTCCAAACCAGTAACCAGAAAGAATTGTTGTGCAAAGATGAGGATGGATGTGGGATGTCTATTTTAATAGACATTGAGACACTGAAGGAATTAAGTGGGTTCCAGTCATAGGAAAATTTGATAGTGAAGGCAAAAGTAAATTGCTCACAATTGCTCCAAGAAAAATACAGAGTATATGCAAGTATACAGTGACACAAAGTCTAGAGCTAGACATTATACCCAGCAATTTGATTAAAAACTAGACACACCTTGTCTGGTAGTAAACTGTAATAGGGATGCAGCATTGCCCCAGAATCTCAAAATAATGATTTTGACAACTGGAATGAAGGGAGAATGTTCTTTGTGCCTGCAAAGGCCGTGATCTGCCACAACAGGGGCAGATGTCTGTCACAACAGAGATGATTTGGAAGTGCTGGGCAGAAAAGCAATCATAAAAGAGAGAAATTTGAAAGACATTTGGTGACTGAACAAAGAGGGGCTAATAACTTTTTTCTACCGGTCCTAAATAAATAATTTTGAAGAACCTGTGAAGACCTACCAGAAGTATGAAGAAGAATGCCAGGCTACAAAAAACAGATTTTGCTCATAACATAAGCAAATAAATATGGGCCTCAGTGTGCTAGTGTAAAACAGGACAGAGACATAGCTGAATATGGCTGAAACAGGACAAGGAGTCTCAGTAGCAATGCAATGCAGCAACCGCCTGAGGAAAACTGAGTATTCAATGTCTCTACAGTGAGAAAATGATTTCAAAGAAAATGGAAAATCTGAATTTTAAACTAGGATATATGAAGGAACTAAAAAAACCCAAAAGAAGTAGTATGATTTGGGGTTGTGGTGGGTCTGACTGGATGGAGTTCACCTTCCTCCCAGCAGCCCATCCAGTGTTTTGGCTCTGTGGCTACAGCACTGCTGACAATCACCAGTGTTTTGGCTATTGCTGAGCTGGGCCTGCAGTGTCAAGGCCACCTCTGTTTCCCACTACACCCCCACAGGCAGACTGAGGGTCTGGGACAGGACACAGCTGGGACTCGGTGACCCAAGGACATTTCATATGATGTAGCCTCATGTTCAGAAATAAAAACTGGAAGAATAAAAAGATGGGGTGGTGTTTTGGCTTCCAAAGGGGATGTTTATAGACAGGCTGGGCACTGCTCTGCCTGTGGGAAGTGGTGCCATCTCCTTTGCCTCACTTGTTTCCCCCTACCCCATTATTTTCTTCACCTATTAAATTTGGGGGTTTCTCCACTATAGAGTTCTCTTAATTTTGTTTTTCTTCTTTTCTCCCCAGTGCAAGGAGCTGGTGGCCCGGGTTAGGTGCTAGTTAAAAGAGGCTTTTACTGTGGTTTTACAGAGCTTACCTTGCATTAAAGGGAAAGAAAAAAAAAAATCTAACTTCATTGTTTGCATTTACTGCAACTACCCAGAGTTTCAAAGACTACTAAAGCAGAACAGCATCGGCCTGGAATTTCTTCACCCAGTTGAAGAATCCTTCAATGTCCAGTACCACAGTTTCAGGAGCACTTTACCTACATATGTGCCGATTATAAAACCCTAAGACATAAATGTAGCCACTAATGTCAATTGCTTGCATTTAGCATCCTGGGCCAGCCTCCAGCTCCTCACTGAATGCAGCAAGTGGAGGCTGGCATTCAGTTCCCTAGCACTCAGGGAGCACATTTCACATTCAGGCTGCACATCACACACTCCTGGAGAACAAATCAAGCTCTCCCATTTCTAGTCTGGTTAACTGTCCAGGTGGTTTCACTGGAGACCTGATAAATGGGAGATTTCTTCTCATACCCTCCAGTTATATGGTTCAGGAATATATCACCTAATCTTAAAAAACAAAAGTTGATTTCACCATCTACATTTTAATGATGTTTAAATCCTGCTAATCTCTGGGACTTAAACTGATGGAACTCATTATCAAAGGACACTGTATATTAAACAAATGTGTATTTATTTTAACTGGTTTAAAATACCTGTATTTCAGTCTCATCAGATAACTACAGTTCTGTTAGTTTAAAAAATAGGTAAATTCTAAAAATAATAAAATTTCAAAATCCAATATCATGCAGAATTTCTTGGCACATGAAAAAATCCTGAGTATTACACTGGACTCTGTCCAGTGAAATAGAAAAGCTTTTCCATTTACAACCCTGTAGTCTCATATGGATCTCAATTTCATTTCCAAGAAAGTGAAACTGCAGAGATGAAAGACTGTGTGTGTCTGGGTCTTATCCTGATTTACCCTTTTTTTATGCCTTCCATCACTTCTGCAAATGGCAAAGGCAAATATTCAAGTGAAATCTAATCCATCTATTCCTCAAACACCAGTTCTAATGCAACACAAGTTCTGATTGAATTAGTGACTGACTTCTAAGCAGCCTTATGGGCCCAAGTTAGAAATAATTCCTGTCATTGCTAAATAAGATGAAGCTTCTGGTTTGATATTGATTTATTTTCCAGGAAAAGAAGACATACTTGGTTTGTGATCTCTGACACAGAGTAGGCACTATACCATCTGGTTTTGACACAATGGTGGAACTTAGACTACTTCCCTTTCCCCTCTCAAAGGGTTCCCCTCTCACCTGGTTTGTCTGGTGAGGTTATAGAGGATCTCTCTTTCTGTCATGCTGAATTACCACCCAAACCACCAAAGCATTTTCCTAAAACAAAGACCTACTAAAGTAAAAATTAGCTTCTCTAGGAAAACTGTTTTGTGTTTATATCATCTTTCCTTGCAGATCTTGATATAAATATTAGACAGAGACAATTACTGTTGATATGTTTATCAGGATTCAAGAATACAATGAAGAATGGGACCTCGGAATCCTCACTCACTGTCAAAACTATGCATTTTTAGAGAAACAGTTTGTTCTTTCATTTGAATATATAGGTGACAGAGAACTAGGACATACATATTTAATAGTGAGATTGTCTAAGAAAGCAAAATTTTTTTTAAAATATGTGAAAGTGATAACAGATTTGATTAGGAGAAGATGCTGGAGATAACAGGTTCTTGGCAGTGGCTGGGTCATGTGCTTATTTTCCTACTATATCCAAAGAAAAGGTCACAGGCTAGAGATTTAACCACGTCTTCTCCCAAAGACCCTCCATTAATCATGATTATCAATTCATGAGTTCATGATAAGCCTCTTTTTGTTCAATCTGATTTTTTTCTCCTCCTTGTTTAGAAGTTGAATTAAAGCATAATTACTTGCATTATGCCACTTGTGACACTATGAGCTGATTAGCTTGTAAAGCACTGATTAGTTTGGGGCTACCTTAGGAGAAAGCTATGAATTATAATGAAATTCACAGATAAGCTTGGAGACGTACTTAGGACATGAACCAAATGAATTTTGTATATAATTCAAAATGAGAGTATTTCACTATTACAACCTATTAAAAATGGAAATTACTCCATATGACAGATTATGCTAATCTCATACACAAACAAGTAGCATCATTTCACAACCAGTAAATCTTTCTGTTTTCTGGTGCAGCAGCTTTGTGTCCCTAAGCATCCCTCCCTCTCCACACACTCCAGCTGCCAGCGATGGGTTCACTCCATGCCTGGCTGATGGGAGAACTTCCACTGGTTCCACCATAAACGTTTTGGAGGAACCAGTGGGTTACTTTGTGGCATGTCAACACAGATCAAACTAGAACATTCTGCTCTGCTCACTGAACCGCTGGAGCTCTCAGGCCAGGGCACAATGGGTGGGCTCGCCACAGCTCACAGGGATACCTTCTGTATGTCCTACTGGGTAAAGAGATTTTGGAACAGAAACCAGTCATAGCTTTTAGAGCATTTTCAGCACATATGAGTAGGACAATTAAATTCTCAGCACTTTTCAGAACTGCCCAAATATGAATACCATAATCTATTGCTAAGTGTCCATTCTAGAAAACAGTGATCAATTTTTTCCAGTTAAGCTGAAGTTAATTCTACAGGGTGTGATCCAGCAGGTTTCTCATGAGTCTACTCCCCTTAATAAACTTAATAAATTGATTTACATGCTTTTGCTGTTGGCATCAGGGTAAGATAATGCAGTGTCTTCTGAGAGGGAGTATCAGCCTGTGCAAAAGAATGCAGATGCACTGATGGTTTTGGAATGTGGTAGATTTACAGCAGCTGAATAACTGACTGTCCTCCAGCAAAGCTGTTGCAAAGGTCACAGCTGCACACATTCAGAAGAGCATCCAACAGTGCTCACACTTTATTTCAAGCTGGATTCCTCAGAGTTGCTAAACTCAGGGTAGTCCACATCGTATAGCACAGCACAGACCATTGGAATCTACTGACTGCACGCACGTACGGTGTAACCTGGGTTACATTACTATAAAATCAGCCTTTTCACTTGGGCCTATGATTTGACTACAAACTGCAGTTGAAAAATGTATCATGAGGTGGTTGGTTTACATTTACAGAAATCAGATTTGTTTTAACAGCTTTTTCCAACTATAGCTTATAATGTGGAATAAGAATGGTACACTTCTGAAGTGTTCTTCATCTACTATTTATTTTTTTCCATTGAAAGCATTTCTGGAAATTTCTTCCAATTTGACAGCAGATCAATTATCTTTAAAACTGCTTTACTTTCTAAGCATGTGCATGGCGTTCAATGATTTCAAATGTTTATGTAGCATTGTATATTCAGAAATCAATCAGTAATCTGAGGTTCTTACTTCCCCCTTTCTAAAATGATGATGTCAGTCTTCAATTTTGTTGCAAAAATCTACTACTCCATTAGAAAGTCAGCAAGAAAATGAACACGCTGATAATCTATAAATTCCATTTAGTTATTTTGGGCCTGATACAAATCACACAAGTGAATTTGGTGGACTTTGGCTGACACCATAAGCCTTGTTTGGTTTTCTACTTTAAGTTATTCTCCATTTCACGCAGAATCTTTTCCATTTTTAATGTCATTAAGCACATAACATAAAGGAACTAAAGGATTATTTTTCAGTATGATCTTGCATACAGTTGTGAAGGAGATTTTATAAAATAGTAAAATCACATGATAACTATTTGGGTGTAATAAGTTAGTCTCCCTCTATCAGCACAATTACTCCTGTTTCAAATCAGAAATTCTTCCTGTATTCCTACAAGCTCAAATGGATTCCTGCTAGATGCCTGCCTTTTTTTATTTCCCTAAATGGACATGTATTTTTCTTGTTACACTCTCTGTCATAATACTCACAATAGAGTAAGGAAAGGGTTTTGCTTGTGTGTTTTTTTCTTTTACTAAGTATTTTGTCCTCTTAGAAATCCCTTAAAAAACAGCAAAAGAACACATTACCAAGAACAGCAACCAGAGGAGAAATGCCTTGGGCTCAGAAAAAGAATGGTTCAGGCTCAGTGGACCTAATTTGTCAGTGAATTTTCACATGGCCAGAGAGGTTACCAAGAGCTCTGAAGGAGCCTCAACTGGTATTATTTAGTCACAAGGAATTCTGTGTGGTGGACAACTTAGAGTAAATACACAAGAGGAAAGCTCAGTGCATCAATCAGAAGAAGAACAAAACAATCAAGAATCTTACAGAGTACAACAGCACAGATCATCAACAGCAGCTATGGTAGAAAGTATTCTTGAAAATCAGTATTTTGGGCCTTGGTGTGTAGAAAAGCTCTTTGTCCTTCAGTGAGTTTTGAGGCTTATCTGAAGGACACATTCCTCTGCTATTTTTAAGAACCCTACGCTAGTTACACATCCTGTTCTCAGGTCTTCAGAAGAAACAAAGATAATCTTAGTTCGGTCAGTTTACAGCTACCCCACAAACACAGTGCACATCACCAAACAAGCTTCTTTGCATGGTTTCCAGTTCAAGGACAGAATCCTCTGTGTTTATCATTAAATTACATTGTCAATCAAAGCAAGAATTCTTAGGCCTTATCAGTTACTCCAACTGGATTTTAACTGATCATCCTCTATCCTTATGTATCATTTCACTATCTTTAATCACAACCCTTCAATCCAGAGGAAGAGAAGTACTCGGAGGATATAAATGTGTTAAATTCTCTTCAGCACATTTCATTAACAAGCTCATTTGCTTGTCTGCCACATAATCCTTGGTCAGGGGAACAGGCACAAATGCAGCCCCATAGCTTCAAAGCACACATTAAGCCATATAAGTAAACACAGATACAATAAGATAAATATTTATCAGGAAATGCACATGATTGCCAGGGCACATGGTCCTAGTGAGGATAATTTTTCACATACTTCTATCGTCATTGATATGCTGCATACATTCTTGCAACAACATCCATGTACTTAGCATAGCTCAACACACGTGTGTTACATGTGTAACTCTTGGGAAAACAGAAATAGAAAAATAATTACTGACCTGTACTACATCTCCTATTTGTTCCTGTAGCCTTCCTTCCTTTATTTTAACATGAAATAATGTACGTTTACTAGCAAACCAAGAAGAGTTCACATGACAATACTGTGATGTAAGCAGCAAGGTCTGCATGTGCAGTCCACTTGTGAATTACCAGAAGAGCAATCAGGCATTTCAGAACCTTTCACAAGAACCTCATGAGTCCTGGAGTTACATGGTTTATGTCCCCTGAGCATTATACAATGCATGGAATAAACCATGTTTATAACCACAGTTGGGGTACAGATCAGGCGCTGATAAATCAACACCAAATTTTGCTGAATGTATCCAAACACCACAGTGAGCTATCTTCCTCCCTGTTACTTGCCACATTTAGCCCATTTTATTCCTTTATAATATTTTGTGGCTTGTGCTCCTGCACATCTCTGCTCAGTGTTTTATCCATAACCCAAGGTTTTTCTGCACAGTTCCTCTCATGTTCTGTAATTTTAACTGAAAGCTGTAGCAATCACTCTAGCAAATTTTTACAGGGAGACAAAACTTCTGCCAGGTCTCTGGAACCACAGTAGCCAAATTACTAGACAGTCCTGGAGTGAGAGCAGAATAGCTGGAAATGTCATGTCCTCCTCAGCCTTTGGAACAAGGGTGTCATAACCGGGCCTCAGAAATCATTCACCAGCGTGATTTGCTCTAATTTGAAAGCCATGCCTCGTTTGGCAGGAAGATACAAAGCCCATTCAGCTAGGTATTGAGGTTATCTTGAGGACTATAAACTTCTTAGCAAGTAGACCATCAAAAGTCCGTGACCTATTTTCTTCAGAAATCACCAGCCAAGCAGGATTTTACAAAGCCATTCCTGCCCTGTTCAGAAACACTGGTGCTAGATATGCTTCAGTCACGCTGTACCAGGGGATGTCACATCAGTATCACTGTCTTTCCAAATGTTTACAACAAGGTTTCAGTTTTATCAGTTAGTTATGTCCTGATGGGGCAGAAACGTCAAACAAGTTACCCATTTATCTGCTGTACGGTACTCACAATACTTTGTAAAAAAGTTGAAAAAAGAATCTCAGCTTTTTTTCCTCCTTTTTCCTTGTACACTCAGCTTTTGAAGCTGTGTGCTGGTCTGTTTTCACTTATTTTTAAAAAAGCATTGTACACAGTACAATATCAGACCAGTTATGGTTTATATATGTGAACATATGTGGCTACATTCTTTCTCTTTAAGTAAACAGTGAGCAGCAGAGTAGTCTGTAACCTTTTGGAAAAAAAAGTCACCATTGGAAAAATTTACTTTGTAGATGGCTTCACGCAATTGTGGTTACAATTCATTATGCCAAAGATGGGAAATAAAGAAAAGAGCACAGCAGTCCATCAGACCCTGCTGAGGCAAACACATGAGAATCATTACACATACACTACTAAAATAACCTCAGAGCCTAGCTTCTGGGTGGGGAGGTGGTAAATTCAAATTAAGGCTGAATCCCTGGACAAACTCCATCTCTGATGTAACTCACTGGGGGCCCTGAAACCATCAGAGCCAAGTAAGCAGAGCAGTCTGACAGCACAGATGGAAGATGCTGTTCTGCAGGCAGGTGCAGACAGTGCTAAGCAATGTCACCCCTGCCTATGGTTGAAAGGATGCCAGCACTGAAATGGAGACAGGCTTTTGAGTACCTGTACCCTGAAAAAATTTTCACTATCTTCCATCTCTGCAACATATTAGAGCTCTGAATAAGCAATAGCTGCAGACAGTAGCTTGCAGCCTCAAATACAAATTTCTTTTTTGCAGAAGGTGAATGCTTTTCTCCATTAAGTCTTTAACAGACTTTCTGCTGTCATGCCTGGAGTTACAATTTCATTCATCAAGATGAAAGAAGGTATTAATCAAATGTTAATTCCACCATTTTGTCTCAAGGCCCACCAAAGGAAAATAGCATTATAATTATAATATGCCCTTTTTTGTTGTTGTTTTGTTTTGAAGAGGCTTCAGGAAGATTCCATAGATTCTAGCATAACCCTTGTTCTCTGTATACTCCACAGCAATAACAAACACATGGGAGCACTTGTAAAGTTATCTGAGCATACATTCAGTAACACCTCTGTACCTAGGAGATCTTTGGAATCCCTTGTACCGAGGAGAGAACTAAGATGTCAAAAAAGTGTGATGGACACATTAAGTCTTAGGACAGTTTAGCTAGCACAGGAAGGCTCAACAGATTTATATGAATCCCGGATGCTGGCCAAAGTATTTGCTATTGTAGAACTTTCCAGATCACTGACATGTACGCTTTTTATCAGACAATACCTGTAAGCAAACCAAGCTGTTGCTGCCAAATAGGACAGGTAAGAACTGAAAGATGTGACACAGCTGAAACACTGCATAGACACTGCCATCACAACTGCCAATAATAGCAGCCCCACCCAGACCTCTATTTTTTATTGTGTCAGGTGCAGCACTTTAAAGGGTAATAGGCAAGCAGAAAAAAACACAAGAAGAAAATATAAGAGAGATCTAAAGTGATTTACCTGCAGTTTGGCATCAAATGATAGAAATGGGAAAAGGACCTAGGTATCTGGCCTCTAAGAATTCTGTCCTCTCCAGCCCACCTTTTGGTTTTCTTGAGGTAGGCTGCTGAAACTTTTTCCTCTCTTCCATATATTTCTAAAATGGAATGAAACCAGAGAGTCGGCACATAAGATTCCCAAGATATCATTCCTAAAGTGAAGGACACTAAGTCCTTGCCAATGGTCTAGCTGCGTACACAAGGAAGTTGGAAATAAATTGAGAATAATTTTTCAAATTCTCTTTCAAACTGCAGAGAAATAAACTTATGTCCCATCCCATTCCATCTCTATCCTCCTCAACGTAGAAAATATATACCCTTCTGGTGAAGAAGCCAATTGAAAAATCCACCCTTCAGATTGCATTACTCATTTTCATGCACAGAAAAATTAGGAGGTTTAAATTAAGCTGAAAGTAATAAAAAAAGTTATTGGAAATGTTACCAGGATGTGTAAGTCAGACAGGTAATGCCACATCCAAACCTTCTCATATTTTATTGGTGATAAAAGTAACACTCCCAACCCCACTGTGGAAAGTCAGATGGTTGGAGACAGTTTTCAGCCAGCTGACACTCTCGTCCAAGGCACATGCTTTGATTGGGAAAACAGCTGCTAACATTGATTTTTGCAGTGTCTGTTGTACCAAGAACAATGTCAGCCAGGAGTGAAAGGACTACCTTGGAAGAAAAATTATACCCCTCTTCCTTTTCCCTTCATGCTTTCCTTGCAAGTGTGCAGAGTCACAGGAGATACCTACAACCCCTCTTCCTTTTCCCTTCATGCTTTCCTTGCAAGTGTGCAGAGTCACAGGAGATACCTACAACTGTGGCAATTACTCTGCAGAGGCCAATTCCTGGGATTGCTCCAGAGCACTGAGCACCAAGCTGCTGCAGTAACTTGTGGCATGGTAAGTTGTGGCATGGGTAAGTTGTGGCAAGTCCTTTCTCTTCTCTTCCAGGGAAGGGAAACGGTTTTGCATTGCCTTGCCAGGGCCCAGATTCCTTGTCTGACAGCTAACTTAGGGTTTGGAGGGATGTTAATTTTAGCGTCAGACTTTGCAGAGAAGCTAGGTGGGTGATAATGGGCAACAAAAGGCCAGTGAGGGTAGGTTGGTTATTCTGCCTGTCTCATGAGTTGTTTAATGTTTCACTCTGTAAACAAACAAGATCTGCAGCAACAATAAACATACAGAGTAATCTCCTTATCCTATACAGTCTCACCCAGATGCCTCAATGATGCCATCTGAAAGAGCTGGTATGTAAATTCTCTGCACCTCACATGAGACAATTTGAAAGACTAACATATTAAAAAAGATCAAAATTAAACTTATAAACATTCCACAAACCAAGTAAATAAATAGAAACTTGACATCTGCTAACTATTGTCACTCACAGTTGCTAATTTTGAATTTGGCAGAAATTCCACTTCCAGCAGTATTTTTCTGTATTTTTACAGTCTTACTCAACTCTGAAGCCAAATAAGTCATTTCAGTCAGAAATGTTGCAGAGTGTGGGGCCCATTGCCTCTATTTGCAGTGTTTGTACCTTTCTGTTTGCTGTTGAAGATTTGCTGTCTCCAAGCAGTTTTGGGTATGGAGCTGCAGCAAGTTAGCTTTATCCAGGGGGCTAAAACCCATCAGAGCTCTTCCACTGAGCAGCCAACATCAGCTGCGGTTTTTTTGTCCTGCCTTGGCTGCCTATTCTTGCAGAATATCACTGCAGCAAGACAAACAGCCATGGTTACTGCTTCTTGCCAGCACTCAAAGAACAAATGACTCTGAAACTTTCATATATTACTCAAGTCCAACTTAGTTTTTGCTGGATGATTTTCATGATCTGTCAGTTTCTTCACTTCCAATATTTTTAAGGTGAAATTCACTCTGTGTTTCTAGTTATTTACTTGGCTGTTAAAAATCAGACAGTTTTTGCATGTGCAAGTAGCTGAGACTCTTTCCAAAAATCACTAATCTCTTAAACTAGGCAGATATCTGATATCCCCATTCACTGAGATTTTCTATGAACAGTGAATAAGGGGCGAGGTGTTTGACTCTGCATCTTTTCCTTTTCCACTGTGATTAGAACTGCTTTTGGCAGAATCCCTTAAGTAATGTGAACGTGTCAGATATTAAAACCTAAAATAAAAATCAGTGGAGCCTTCAAATAAATTACAAGCACATTAAATACAGTGCTGGCAACTCTAAAGGTCAGAAACACTGTTTTCTTTTGAATGATTTTCATTTCCAGGCACAGAAATCTTTTCTGACCCATACAGCTCAATGCCTTAAAACATGGTAGAAGAAATATCACAAATGTAAATTAAATAACAAATCATTTAATTGGCATTTGCCAGGTAATCTTCCTGCTAGACAAGTTTCACCTTTTGGACAGGACCATGTTAGCAATCACTAAAACCTCAAGACAGGAAGTCTCTCCACTTTGCTAGTCATCAGACAATACTTTCAAAACTGTCAACAGTCAGAATTTTGAGTAGATAAAGATTCATGTAAATACTCATGGGATTTTCCAAAAACATAAACAAACTCAATTCCCATGGAAGTTAATGGCAGTAAGCACTAAATGAGATTTTCTAATGCAATGAAGGATTTACCAGCCATTTCTAAGTGCCTGGATATTTTTCAAACCTAAATAAGGTCCCTTGTGAAACAGTTTCCCAGAAGTGACTCTGGGTTAGTTGTGAACTCCAGTTCTGTTACCATGCACTGTGCAAACTGAAGTTAGTCCCCACAGGACAGGAACTGATGAAAACTCTTCACAGTGGGATTTGTGCTTGTTGGGCTGATGACACAGCTCCTGGATCAGATCCTCAGATGATGTAAATCAGTCCTTTCCAAGGTGTGTCTTTAAATGGTTAAATCTAAAAGTTCGGGGCCCAAAAGGCACAAAGTTTGGAATCCGTATACTAATATTTTTATGTACTGTCAGGCTTGAGGGATCCATGTTCCTATTAGTAGCCACTGAAGGAGAAAGTGGAAACTAATGTTCCTTTCAGTGTTCACCTAGCAGCAACTTCTGCTGCAAATTCATCTTCCAGCTTGACATAACCTAAGCACTTTGTTTTGAACTGATTCGTAAGCTTGTGTGTATTGTCCACACACTAAAGAAATAGCACAAGCTTACATATTCCTGCACATAAAGAACATGTTTATATGTTTCTTAAAAAAAAATTTCAGGAGAAAATGGCAAGCCTTTATTTTGGGACTGATTCATCAGTTCCTGGCTTATGCATATTGCTATGCATTTCTTAGCAGAAAGCATCTTAGTGGGGGTGGGTTGCTCATATATAAGCATAAATGCAAATACTCCCTATTCAGGAGAGGCCAGCCACTGGTCACATAGACGCTATTTTCTAGAAGTGGAGAGGAATTTTTTCCATAGATATATTTCTTCCTCTCCACCCTAAACTGAACTTCCTTAAACCCTCATTGTAGAGATACTATATGTAACATATTATCAAACATTCTAGGTGACTTAATTAAATACAGAATTTAAGGCTCATCCTGAAACTTTCCCACAAGAAAAAACACCAGGGAGGCATACAGAATGCTCAGCCCTGCTTCATGCTGCTGACCCTTAATGTTCCTCTGAGGGACACAAGCACGAGGCCAGCGTACCCTCCAATCACCCAGGGAAGCCTTTTCCCTGGTTTTACCAAGGCCCAGTTCCTGCTTACCTGAATGGAAATGTTTTATAACTATTAATAGGAGTGAGCTCTGTATTCAATAGCACCTCTGAGGACATACTGTACCAGGTTCTACACACATAACGAGTAGGAAGGAGACACCTCTGCCTGGAAGAATATATTTGATCCTTATAGAACAACCAAACCAACAAATCTAGGAAAATGACCAGGCTTTTGAGCAGATGTACTTGAGGCACAAAAGGATCAAGTAAAAAGAGAGCAAAATGACACAGGAAGGCTCATCAAGTCCAGAACTGGCTATTCCTTGCCAAGAATACTCACATGACCACTGCACAGCTGAACAATTACTGCTTGACTTTGTAGAAAATGCTCTCTACTACATTCACCTCAGGTGACTTCCCAAAAGGTGCTGCTCTGTTTGCTCAGACAGTAGTCTTTCACTAATTAAAATTAGCATTTCAGGACCTGTCTAGAAATTAATTATAGAAATAAGTAAATAAATTAGCTCTTCAAAAAATATTGTTAAAAAAGAACAAGGAACCAAACACATAATTGAACACAAAAATCCTCTCTCCAGTGCAAATGTACACCAATTGCTTCAAATCCTCTTTAGTTATATGCAACAGGGGCCTCCTCTGTTAATCACAGACATCCCAGATCCCAGTCTTTAACTGAGCCACAGGGAAGTTAGATGTGCTGGACAAGCTGAAATGACCATGTTAGTCTGAATCCATGATATTTTCAGCCAAGTTTTTATTCTTAAGATCACAAAATATCTAAAACTTTTTTCTTCCCAGGCATGCTGCTATTACAAGGGTTTGAGTCAGCAGGAACACATGCATATTTTTCATAGAGTAATTTTTCCAGTGACTTAATGTCTGAATGAATTTATCATGAGACATGGAAGTGTCATTAACATTCGCCCCAAGCAAAAGAGTAGCTTTGAGTGTGTCCACACACATTTGCGTCATTCCAGCCACGGTTCACTACCTTGAATACTCATTCCACCAGACTGTTTGGTCCTGGTAAACACAGAACAAGTTTTCCTGGCTCCTGTACTTATTAAACCAAAGGATCATTTTGCTGACAAGTGTGTAGCTGGTGTATTTCAGAACCCCAGAAAGCAATCATAGGCTATCCCTGAAAAAGTCTCTTTCGTACAAGATCACAAACCTGGTTGGCACAGTAAGAGACAGAATTTTGGACTATATAGAGCCTTTCAATAAACCTGAAAAATGTTTTTAAGATGGAAGGAGTGAATCTACAAGAACTTCCCAAAGATGAAGCTATGCAGAAGGTGATTTGAAATGAAATTCTCCTTCCTACGAATACCTAACATCTATGACTTACTTACACTGCTGCATCTTTCCAAACAAAAAATGCACATGACTGAGACATTTTTGTGAAGCCAAGTTTGTCAACTTTTCCCACAGGCCAGGATAATTTTGTTCCCATCCAAGTGCAGCCAGAGATCTGTTCTGCATCAAGTGCAGATCCTCCCAGAACCTTCCCAGCACCTTCCCCACAAATGTCAATAGCATGCAAATGAATTCCACATGCAAATGAGCAGCTCAGTGAATATGACAAAACTGTCCTGTTATTCCAGTTCTGTAACTTGAGAAAAACAAGGTAGCTACACTATCTATGTCTTACCCTTTATCCAAAACCTCTGTTAAGCACATAGTGGCCAGATTCAGAATAACACACACAACTTGATTGTGTCCTAGTCCAGGAGCTCATTTAGGGCAAAGCTAGGATTTATTAACCTATTAAGTGGAAGGTAAAGGTAACAAAATCCAGCTTCTTAAAGCAATAAAATGTTGTGTGGGTACTAATGATTCAGTTTCATCACCTTGTGTAAAAGCCTGAATAGGCTTTGTATGAGTTTATATCAGCATATTGGAAGACAGAATTCTCCTCTCCCCTACTTGCAAAGCAGTCAAGTACCAATAATCTCCACAGCCTTTCCCTACAGACCCACAGAGAAAGGCTTGTTGCCCCCACATCTTACCATATCAGAGATGTGCACCATGGAAGCTCTGTCACAGTCCAAATACAAAGCTATTCATGACAAAGCTTTAAATACTTTATGATGTATCACATTATGAACTAACACTATAGTTTGTTTTTTACCAAAATTTATTAGAAGCAAGAAGAATAATCTCAGATCCTTCTCTTGCTTCACAGTTTTAAATTCCATTGGGTAAATGTGAATAAAGAGGTTGTAGATATATCAAGAGAGGATAGACCATAATTTTTTTAAGGAAACCAATGTCAACGACAAATGAGGAAAACTTCGAAAAACGGAACAACTTTGTGTACATTTTTAAAAACTACTGGTAATTTATAGCTAGATTCTATTCCAGAAACTTTATAGCTCCTCCTTTAAAATAAGTACACAATGTACTTTAACATAGCAGGTTTATAGCTCTTAGCAGCTTAATTACATAGATTCTCAGAACTCATTTCACAGAGTTGTAACACTGTACACTGCAAAAATTCAGAAACCTTGTGTAAGCTCATGCAACAAAAAACTTTCTCCTGTCATCAAGTCCTTGCAGAAAACTTTTTGGGTGACCCATAAAACATATCCTATATACTAACAGTGCCCTACTGATTTCAGTAGGGTGTCAGATACATCAAACATACTGGCAGTTCTCACAGTAAGAACATTAATAGCACTTAAAACTGAATCACTGGCCATTATGAAAATCCTTCAACGTTAGTGTTACCAGTACCAGCACTTCTTTTAACTAATCTATTAAGTCCCTGGAATTAGCCGTTATATAATTCATTTCAAAGAACAATTTACAAGGGTAGCATTTTGCTTTCCATCTGAATCTTCAACAATTATTAAAACTTGAATAATTCTTCGATGTTAATGTCACTTGTTCAAAACAAACACAATCTGCTAGGTAACAGAGACATCAGAGTTAATTGTGTTGCTGCAGAACTGGGGCAGAAATTTTAATAAATTAAGGAATCTGAAGCAGCTGCAATGATCATAAGGTTCAAGAGCAATTCCTGTACTTTAAGAATGCAAAAGTTGTGCTAAAGATCACTGGACTTCTGCCCATTCTTCTTATGAAAATTAGTAAAAAATCCCACTGCATAAGCCAAAGTTATACTAGGAAGTGGGAACACACAGAGAAAAATGTTCGTGCAAAAAGCATCAGTCTGATTTAATTTTCACATTAGTAAGAAAGATGTCATGGTCCCAGGATGTATCTGTGTAATACTATTCATTAAGGCTTTGTGTGATTCAGTTTGAAGAAATCCTCAGACATCAAGGCCTGGGAGTTCCAGGAAAATGTAGGTATTGATTTCAAAATAACTCAGCTTAAGGATCAAAAAGCTTTTGCTTCCTTCACCCATTTTTTTGGTAAAGGTTAAAGGTTAATTTCTACTCAAGTATAAATCCACTGCAGCCACAGTATCTACCTGGAGTCCCTCATCAAAGGCTAACTTAATAGAGAAGATTTGAGAAGGCTGTCCCTCCCCTCTCAGCTCCTTGTCATATAGGCACATATTCCTAGGACTTCTGGTGGACAATGCACAGCCCTCCTGTTCCTACATCCACACCAACCAACCCAGCTGGGAAAGCCACCTGCCCCACAGACCCCTGGAGGAGTGGCCCTGTCCCAGCTACACGGCTATCCAGGTCTGTTCCTCCTGACAGAGGGTGTTTGTGTATCCACAAGGAACAGTCCCCTGTCTCAATTCTCATCAGGAGCCAATGACTCTCCTCTTCAAGAGAACAGCTCAGCTAGTAATAAAAGCTGTTTGATCATCAAGTTCAAGAGTGAGGCATCAATCCTAATGGTCTCAGAGACAAGCTTGAAGCACTCTGACTGCCAGGCTGTGTTAAAGCATTCAGCTCCATATGGCACAGTACAGGAGCAAAGCCTCTCCCTTGGGAATATCTGGAGCCTGCTGTGGACAGAGCGCTGACGCTGCACATCAGTGAGGAAAAGACACTGCAGAGCAGAACTGAAAGCACTGTGTGACCTTGGAAGAGCCTCGTGTCCCTGGGGAGATGCACAGCAGGAGCACATCTCCCACAGAGAGCACAGCAGGATATATTTGGAGCTATAAATACAACCTAATGTGAAGACATTATGATACATTTTTTATTTACAGCTGTTAGGAACTTGCTTGTATCTCTCAAATCTCTTGGGTCTGTTCCTCCACCAGCCTTGCAAAATGGCCAGGAACTCTCTCCTCAATTACTAGAAAAACAATAGGAACAAGCCAGACTAAAAGAGGCTCGATACAGACTGCTGGTTAATCATTTGCCTGTTAAATTAAACATATAAACAAAGCTTCATGGCAGAGATGCTTGTTAGGGAGTATTTATTAGCTCTTTCACGTTTCCCTTCTTAAAAGTTCTTTTATTCTTCAGCATTGTATCTTTATGTTAATTTTATTACATTCAGCTTCAGCAATATAATCTTCTAGTATAAAGCATCACCAGTGGTTATGCAAGAAAAGGGAATTAAGAGAGAGCTCAAAGGCAGATATATGTCTGCTACAAGGTTTGTCAAAAACATGCATGTCCTGACAGATGCTGTGAGTTGAGTGGTAATTACAGAGAGCTGAGATAATCACTGGGTAAGCCTGTGTAAAGTAATCTGGTGAGCCCACCTGCACACGGTCCTATTTCTATTACCACCCTAAGGAGCAGAACTGATGCTGGACTTTGGCACCCTGTGGTTACTGTACTTTGATGTATCTTTATAAATCCAGTGCCTGGCTTTTAGTGGCAACTTTGCTTTTTCTGTCACTTCATAAGACCCACGCTTCGTAACTTTAGAAATACTGCAGTTAAGAAGATATATTTTGACGTAATGGTCATGACTACAGATGATTTTTTTTTTTAATTTCACTGGCTGAACTGCAAATGTGCACAAGTGAGGAAAACATTTAACAGTGGTCTGTCGAGAGGACAGCTTAAAAAAATCCCACCAAATGGTCAGGATCTAATAAGCAAATTCTAGTACATCAAAGTTGAGAACAAAATAACACATAGTTGTCATTGATGCAAAAGTTGGAACATGCTCTCTAAAATGTTAACTACTATTTAGTTCAACCTAAAATTCTTCAGCCCACTCTAACAAAGACTGCAAGGTAAGGTCCTTTTCAGTTATAATGCTGACTATGCCAGTATGACAGATGTTTCCTGTCCCACTGGCTCCATTAGTGCTTCATTCAATTTCTGTTTCCAGCAAATGTTGGCTAAGTGATAGGGTTTAATCTTTCTCATTCATGCAATTGCCTCTGTATCAGGCCAGTACAGATGCCTCCCAATTAGCTCAGACCATTAACATTCCAGATTCTTCATCTTTGCACAAGACCCATGTATCATATTTTCTTCTGTGAGTTCTCAGAGATGATTTGAAGATGTTTTTCTGTTTGACATATGCTTGTATCAAGAGCTCTATGCTTTCAAATATCCAGTACTTGCTTCAATTTTTCCTATTTTCCACTTCTATTTTCCAAATAAGCTTTTGTAATTGTCACCAGGAGGGAGGATCGAGGAAAAAGCCCCATAACTAAGTGCTGAGCTCATTTCACCATATGTGAAGTTGCAACTAGAAGCCAAGGCGTTTTTTTGTATCATCTAATGTATTGTGGGAGATGCCAGAGAATGGAAGAGCTGAGGACTTACCAGGTACTGGGCCAATACAAGAGCACCGAAGGTCTATCCCAGCTGTCAGCAAAAGCATTGGAGAGACTGGCTCTGGGCCTAAGGGTTTTAAATCTGAAGCTGGAAGGGTCTTGCCACAAGAAGAAAAATCTGGTTCATGCTACAACATAATCAACTCTATTTCAACACTAACAGTAACTTTTTTAAATCGCTCCCAGAGTAAACAGCCTCTTGAGAAAAAAAACGTGGTGAAATGAGAATATTAAATAGCATGGAACACATAGCTCTGTGTGCGTGCATGCATGTATGTGTGTGGGTTGATCCATCAGATCACATAACAGACTTAATGGGCATTTCTGTAGATGACTTGGATGGATGCTCTAATTCTACAGGAAATAGAGCCTGAATACCCCCTACAACAGATTTTTACAGCTCTTTATTCAGCAATGCTTTCTGTAATCTTAATCTGTTTAAATAAGGGGATAGACAATCACAGAGAAACCAGCAAGTAAAATTATATCTGTGTATATGTTCATAGGACCAGGCCTTGTGGTACAGCTAGAAAAATTTATAGCAGATTCCCAAACAAAAGGTTAGTTTCTCACACAGCAAAAACTGGTACAGCTCTTTATTAGGAGAGCTCATAAGGACTTCCTTTATGCTGTCAACTCTCTCAAGCTAATGTTACAGACATTTAAGGTGACTTATGAGGATATCAAAAGGAGTCAATCCACTCTGATTTTATGCATTTTTATCAATTTTTTTTTTGGCAGTTTAGGGGAATATGAAAAGGTTGCAGCCTTCTGCAATAAATAATTATACTGAGTAAAAGGGAGCATTGTTGTTATAAATACACGAACTGTCTATTAGAGCTATACCTACCTACTGAAATGAGGGAATATTTTTGGTCAGTTGAACAGGGGAACTGGTAGGCAACAAGCAGACAGGCAGATAGCCTAAAAAGTAACCATCCAATAAGCCAACAACAGGAGTCAGGCCCACACAGAACAGACAATAAAATGCACCCAATGAGGACACAGAGAGCGGAGAAAATTCTATGTGACACACAGGATAAACACTGCACCTCTCATGTTAAGAAAGCCTCATCTGGGATCTCTTGTTTGTATGGGTTTTTAAAATCTTTTATTGCTCTACTTTCTAGTACTTTTCTCTATATATCTTTCATGTGAGCTAGAATAGGTATTTAGGAAATTTAGTTTGGGATTCGAGATACTTCTCACCTGACGATAATCACATGCAAAATATGAAATGTCTTTCACAGCAGACCCTGCATTTCCCTGTATAATCTCTTCCTCCCCATTACAGAATAACACCTGCTCAAATGCAAGAAAACTTAAATGAAAAAATGTTCCAGAGCGACACAACGCAAGAATTGGAGCTCTAACACAACTCTTACTTAATTTCAGCATTCAGCCACCTCTACCCCTTTATCTCTTCTTGCAAGCATGGTGAATTCTCAAGGTTTACACAGGGAGCCAGAGGCAGGCAGGAAATCAGGACCCTTCACCCCTTTCCAGGGGCTGTAGAGCCTGTACCAAGTCCAGAACCAATCACTCTACCATATTACCTACCTGTTGTTTTACAAAAATAATAAAAACACAAAAGCTCTCCACATGGAAAAATGGGATCTGGGATTCACTTAACAGAAAGATCTAAATACAAAGCACTAGCAGAAACCCCAGTGCTGGCTGCTGCTAACACCTGTCAGCACCACTGAGATAACATTTGCTTCACACATGTCCCGGCTTGGCAGGCACCTGACTTACATTTTCACACTTTGTATCAGCTTTCTACGCACTTACTTTCTAGCATAGTGTTCATACATCAGACACCACTGTAGTCTCATTTTTCAGTGCTGTCATAGCTAGATTATTGCAAAGGACAAAACTCTTGCTCTGAAGTACACCTGCATCAAAACACAGTAACCTTGAGGTAACATATGAATCAACGACACACAAATTTTAGCCCTTAACCTGTTAATAACCAAGCCTATTTAATTTCCAGACTTCTTACTGCACTCTAATAATGAACTCTGACTGTTAAATTAAAAACAGTAAGCAGTAACTACGACTTCACTTGTATTAACAGAATTGCACCCATTTCTAACAGTCCTAAATTTGACCCAGAAGCCACTAAACTAACTGGTCCCATTTTCTCAGGTGCCAAGGAAGAATAGGCCTGTACCAAAACCCTTTTTTTAACAGCTTATAGTGAGCTGGCCTCCAATTACAAGTGCCAAAACTATAAGATATGTGTTTCCCCACCCTGAAGGATGCAGTGGTGGTGAGAATGCTTTGTGTCTTTTGCAGCTCTATGGGCAAGAAGGATGGACTGAACGAGCAGGCAAAGATACTTCTGGAAAATCTCTTAACTGAAGCTAACATTGCTTTTCTGTGACCACTAGAGATGTTCACTGAAGGAACAATTCTAAACACTTATGGACTGTGGCTTACTTGCAGCCACTAAAAAATATTAATTAACTGCGTTATGGCAGAGGCATAATTCAGAGAGGATATATAACACAGGACCACATTCCTCAGAAATTATGATCTAAACTGACACAAGGGCAGAGCAAAACAGAGAACCCAAGAGGCAAAATTATCTATGTATGCTAAGTCTGTTGCAATATTTCTAACAGTACCAAGGCATTTTGCCTTTCAGATCCAGTTCTACTGTTTTTCTCCAGAACTCTTAAGCCCTACACTACAGACAAGTAGGGGTGTTAGGATTTTCCAGAGGCATCTGTCTAGTGTTAACAAAAGAGCGCTTCTGAGTAATATTTAAGCCACACATGAGTACATGTATGTATGCTATGATTGATAACTCAAGCCAGAAAATATTAGCAACTATGTCTCAACAAGTAGCTCTTAACAAAGGAGGCTCCAAATCTGCATACAGGGTGGTCAGCAGAGCAGTGCAGAGACACAGCAGATTGCAAGAACAGCAGCTATATATCTTGAGTGCAAGAACCCTACCAGTCCCCTACAATCTGAGATGTGGAACAGATTACTGAATAACATCCAGATGGATTCGCAGAGAATTACACATACAGGCAATTTGTAAAGGTCTCCAATTGCACGAGTTCCCACAGAACAGAGTTTTACCGGGCAGCAGCAGGCAGCAAACCTCTTGGCACTCCAGAGTAGTCTGATCTGAGCTTTAGAGAAGATTACAAACTCTGGGAGAGGTTATCACTGACCAATGAAAACAATGACCCTCTACCAGCAGGATGGATGTTGCTGTCAGGGCTAGTAGGGAAATTTCTTATATGTTTCTGCCCTTCTGAATCAGGTTATTCTTAAAAGAAACAGGTCTGGAAATGCAGAGAGCTGCACCCCTGTGAACTCACATGTCTAGTACAGGGATCAGCCCAGAAGGTTTAGACATTTTTGTGGAGTTTGCAGTGGATGTTTATAAGAGATCTTGTTACTCCTTCAGCTTTAGCTGAGGTGTTTTTTGTAGAGCAAGCAGAATAACTTAACCTATGAGAGAAAGCAGCAAGATCTTTCATGTGCCATGTTCACATGTGATTGTGCTCACATTAAGGTATCCTTAAAGCAGTGTGCAGTTTTGCTTCAACCATTAGCCCACTTGTTTTGTTAAAGCAACAAAGCTCAAGTAGTGAAAGTGTTGGTATGGCCAAGAAAAAGAGAAAGGATGAGTGGGACAAATGAGAGGAAAAATCATCTCCTCCACTCCACGGGCAGAAAAGCTTGGGTTCAGAGTCTTTCCCTTCAGAGGCCCAGAATCAGGAGTACAGACATTGGATGATGTGCCACAAGCCTCTCTATAAGGAAGATATCTATATTTGCCCTGCTAGAATGGTGTATTTAGTAGATTAAACACAGCTAATAAATTAATACTTTACATCTTCCTCTAAGATGCTGAGGCCAACAGACTCTCACTTGGATATAACTAACAGAAGAGCTTAGAACTTTCAAAAGTCTGTTAATTCTTAGCACAATCTTGATAGCAGTAAGAAAGATCTGAAAATATCTTACCTGGGGAGATAATGGAATTTTACTTAAGAATAAGAAAGGCAAACGACTATAAACTAGGATATAATCATGTACCAGCCCACTATGTGGTGGGAAGGATGGCCTGTCAGACTCCAAACTTCTCTTGGAGGCACGTTTGTCAGTGAGACCGTATTACAGGATATGGACCTATTTCAACAAGCACAGAGGTGTGAGGTGTTTTCTGTACACCACCACACATCCTGCAATCCACACTTCAGACAAACAAAAAAAAAAAAAAAAAGACTGACCTGACTCTGTTGCTGACTGGTAATGAGAGCACAAATTGGCCAAGCTGTGTAACAAAGTCTAGCCCTGGGCTACAAAGCACTTCCTGGCAGCTCAAGGAGCTCTTTTTTGGGTTAATCAGCTAGTTCCCAAAGGAAATGGGACTGTGACAGTCACAATGGACGAGAAATTTTTTGTGCATGTAGGCTCATATCCTGTGTGACTTGTAAATTTATTAGCAGATTTCAAACAAAGTTGACAGAGGAATGGGCAATTCAGAGTTAAGAGGAAACAAGCAGCTAAATAGAGGACACTATCTGCAGCATCTGGCTGAGGGAACAGCTTTTGACATCAGAGAACATAGTTGGAATGCTACTCTTTTAAATTTTGCAACTATAAAAAAGTCAAAGTTTGCATAAATCATGAAGCAGAGATCTATAGAAACCAGATTTGTTACTTCAGTTGTTCTTTTTGTTCTGAAGGAAAAGTTCAAAGCTTTTCTGGATGGGATACTCTTCCCACATTGATTTGTTAGTGGTACACAAATCCTATTACAGCATCACAGCATGTATAAGAAAGTGTGTGGGGACACGACTAAATGCTTCCCTAAGTGATGGAATGGTAGACAACAAATACAGTACTTTGCTAAAGACGTTAAGAGGTTACTTTGGTACAAACACTGGAGCAGAAAAAGGTTATTAAAGCATTCTTGGCACCAGCTTCCTTTCTCCCTTGAACTCTTGCTTTAATGCAGTTTTCACTTTGACCTTGCCCTTCACCTTTATGCAATTTCGTTGAATACAGAAGAAAGT
The DNA here is from genome assembly GCA_032173965.1 of Sitta carolinensis. Lineage (NCBI taxonomy): Eukaryota > Metazoa > Chordata > Aves > Passeriformes > Sittidae > Sitta > Sitta carolinensis. Next base: position 27,402,007 of record CM063288.1, read on the forward strand.
GGTTTTTTTGCTGCTTGTGGTAATGAAACCTGTTGGTTTTGCTCACTCTGAAATGTAGGTGTGTCACCAACAGAGGATTTTGCTGCCAGCGTGACAGCAGATATTGCTGTCAGGAAAGCTGGACTCATGGTCAGAAGTGTGTGACCCTGGGGTCTCATAAAGGCATCTAATTATAACAAAGGGCAGTGTGTTTTATAGAAATACTAAAGTTCTACAAGCAAGAGGAAAACAGAAACATTCTGCAAAGGGCTGAGTAAATGCTACTTTGCTGATTTCCACCAGATACTGTGTATTTCCAGTGCTGAAAATGCCATGTATCCTTCACGCTGGGATGATCCATCTCAAGCTTGGCTGAAAATGTGTCAGAGCCCTGATGGTTTCTACCTGACTGTGGTGCTCAGGGTGCTGCAGTGGAGCAAGAAATCTGGATGCAAAAGGGAGAGATCGTCATTCTGCAGTCTTAATAATATAACATTTAAAATTTAATTTCAGAGTTATAAAACAACCTTGAGAAAAGGCTTTCAGGTCTCCAATTAGAGTTTATGGACCTGACATGTGCTTTACTGTCATTCTCCTAGTGTCAGAGGTAGAACTAAAAGAGATGCTAAAACACAAAAATATCTTTTCTCCTGGTAATCACTGATTTCCATTCTCCTCTAAATCAGAAGATGCCAGTCACAACCCCAGGCCTATAAAGTCACTCTGGAGAATTTCCTGTGAGGAAAGGGTGCCTGTCTTGGTGGGTCTTGACTGACTGCAAAGACACTGCCCTTGCAAATCTGTATTCTGTATATAATTAACAAGAGGAATGTGGACACAGAGTAAAGCAAGCCATTAAAGAGGATAAATAGGGGTTTTTCACCCAAGTTTATCCCAGCACAAGAAACAATGTGAGCTGTGAAGTGTTTTCACTGGATAGATTTGCATTGAACACCCACTACTCTTCCTTCTCCAAATACCTGATGAATCCAACACGGCCACATACAGTACACTCCTTTCCTAATTTAACTCCTGTATGGTTGTCTAATGAATTTGTTAAAAAGACTGTGCTTTGAAGCAGATGGAGAGGACTGAGAATAGATACAGAGCTGTTCAGATACTGGCTCATCTGAGAATTTAAAAGAAAACCAAAACCATAATGATACACGGACTTTAATTTGCCATCCAGCATTAGACGCATGAGCCACTTTCTCCAGTTCTCCATTAGAGCCAGGGACAAATGGCAAACAGAATCAATCCAAGAAAAAATGCAGTCTTTATTTTGCTTTGACCAGCAACTTCAGGAAATGCTTAATCTTCTTGCAGTTTGCACAGAATGGACATTTATTTAAATAACAGTGGAGCAACAATATAGAAGCTGACTGGGAAAACAAAGCTTGATATTTTAAAAGATGAAAAAAATTACCAATTTTAGCAGTTGCAGTTGAATGTCCCAACAGCAGTCCAATATATAAAGCTCCTGTCAAATTATTTCAATCCAGCATGTGTTTTTGAACTGATATCACTAATCATATTTTAGCCTAAATGTATGATAGTTTTTGCAGAACTAATATTATCTTGCTACTAAAGACTTTTTCAAAATAAAAAGATACCTCAACCTAATTATCTTAATGCCATACAAACTCTAGTATCAGTATTGACCTTTTTACTTCCTTTAGAAATCACAATCAACATCCATCCTGCAGATTAATCTCCTAAATTGTTTCCTTGTCAAAGTGTCAAGCTTTTTCATTAGTGATTGTAGCTAATTGCAATTCTCCACAATATGCTATGCAGCTAATTATCTAAAACAGACTTCACTGCCGGAGTATGTATGTTGTCTCTGTTACATGGTAAAATGTATCATCATTATTTGTATCACCACAGTACTTAGATGTCCCAAATAAAGCTCTGCTTTTCATCTGCTAGGTGCTGTACAAACACAGAATTACCTCTAGCACTTCAGTATCAATAAAGTCATGTTCACATTGGAGTGCTCTGGTGCTTGGGTCTGAGCACACATGTGCAGAAAGCAAAGGATGAAAAGCAGACCAGTCAGTCTTTACTGTCTGGAGGCAGAAGGGGCGTACAAATGAAACCACTTCATCCAGGATCATGAAAAATTTCAGAAGGGGCAGAAACTGCACTTGGAATCTTCTGATCCAGGTTTACAGCTTCACAAGTAGCTCACTTTCAAGCATTTATAGTTCATATATATGAACAATCCAGACTAAAAAACCCTTAAAACTGAGTTGTGATAGCACATCTGGCATTTCTTAACTTCACAGTCAGAAATACAGTCCTGGTTTCCAGAATATACTTGGAGTACTTTCTCTCTAAAAAGAGAGGAAAAGATGGGAAAGAGAGACAACCTGCTAGCAACAACATGGAAAGAACCTGGTGTATTTAGACATATCTTTTTCATGTATACGATTACAGCCAAGAGAAAGGCAGGGAACTGACAGAATCATCCCCTTCACAACAGTGGTGGGCAGAATACAGTAACAAGATTTTGAAAGGAGCTCCCAAGCAACTACTTGAAACAGGCATTTTAACATCTTCCTAAAGAGGCACAGAGGTGAATTACAAAATACAACATTCAGGAATAATATTCCTGAAAAACAAAATAGGTTAAATTTTAAAGACTTGGAGAAAACTCACACAATCCTTTCAAGACATAAAGTAATTTTAAAAAATTAAATGGAGAAGTTCACCTGAGATAAAAGTAACTGCCCCTATCACACAAAGGACAAAAGCAGCAAAACTTGTGGGATTCTGGTGGGAAGGGAAATTCAAACAAGCAAATATTAAACTGTTCTTCTGGACGAGTTTAAATTAGTATAAATCAGAGATGGAAAGTGATTGGGACTGAAATAGATGCTGATGAGAGTTTGAAGGGAAGCAGATTCGATGATATGTGCTACGCCAGGCCATGTCTTTATGAAGCAGTCCACATCAATTAGTGTATAATTCATCTACATTTCTGGCTTCTTCAGTCAGCTTAGGGAATTTTTGTCAACATTTATCTGAATTTCCCACTATTCTCCAATAACATTACAGCCCCAAGAGATGGGCCTACTATGGGCCCCAAAACTCTGTTTGTCTATTACCTTCATCATCACTGCAACTTGCAAACACACCTTTTCGTGTCAGAAGGGGCTTTCTTCATTACCATCTGCCTTCTCTCCATCCTCTTTCCTTGCTTCTGTACCACCACCAGTCTGCACAGAAAGCTACAGTTTGTGGTGATTTATAACCAAAGGAAATTCTGAAAATTATTTGTTGATTGGCACAGCAGGTAAGAATTTCTTGACAAAAATTACTCCATTAAATTGTAATTAAACCATGTCCTCACTTACAAGTGCAAGTTTATATGTCAATAAATAATCAATAACAAAGTTATTCCCCTTTTGCCCAAAGTTAAATTGGTCACAGCTATTTAAAATACTTCACATTCAAAAATTGTCACATCATGAAACAGTGCTATAAAACAGAAGTTACTGATATATACTTCTAGTTACAGCCACCCTAAAGACCTTTTTGAGTGGAGATTTATATAATTATTACCAGATTGCTCTTATATTTTTATTTCAGTAAGTCACAATGCTATTGCCAATTCATAAAGCAGCTTCAAGATCTGTTTGTGCTGAAAGACATTAAGATATAAGGGCAAAAAAATATTCACTAAAGTTTAAGGTTAATGACAAGCCATGTAAAATTTATACTGAAATAAATTAACTGCAAATATACCACATCAAATATTCCAGGAGCTTTACTGTTTATGTCTGTTTAACTTTTATAGATATATATACACAAACACACTCATAAACATGTCTTTCCCAAAAAATAAACTTCAGATCCCTGGCAGTATTAGCAACGTATTACCATTCAGACACTGCATGCTGCATGTACCTCATTCTTTGGCCTGATAGCTATCACATGAACTTTGAAAGAAAAAGACTGCTGTTTCTAATTAATAAGAACATAAAAGTGTTTATGCAGAAGGAGAACCTAGAGAGATTATTATGCTGAGGCCTGTTCAGAGCCAGTGTAGGTTTGTCACGTGTATGTTAAAACTGAAACAGCCAAATTTGGTTACAGCCCAGTAGAGAATCTACAAGTCATTTACATACTTTCAAATGCCGCAATGATAAACACACACAGCTCTGTAACCATCTAATGGTTATGTCTGAAAGTGAATGAAGAGGAAGCATTCAAAAAAGGAGAGGATAAATTGCTTAGGCTGAATGTGGGGAAGGGTGGGAATGAAGAGGAAGAAGCCCAAAAAGTATTTCTAAGGACCTGAGCAGAACTTGTTTTGCACTCCTTAATCTACAGAAAGTTATTCCTGCCACATTTATATCGTGGAGGCATAGCCCAGGGAAATATGGCTATTCAGACAGATAGGAAGTGAGTTTGCTTATCACACAGCTGCCTTACTGACCTCATCAAAACTCCCCAGAGGAAAGCTCATTCTGGGCAGAGACTGATCCCAGCATAGATCTTGTCTACTCATGACTCCAGCCTGAGCTAAGTGTTTATTTCCTCTCATACACTGGACAGGGCTCCTTGTTGATTTTAATCACAAGAATTAGCCTTACCAACAATCCGAAATCAATCACTTCAACTGAAGTATTATTTTTAGACATACCCAAATCAGTCTTTTTTGTCTGATTTGCTTTGAAATAAAGAATCTCTCACTCTTATTTCAGATCTCTAAGGAATGAGAAAAATCTCTGAAGTTGGATCTGTATTCACACTCTCACTATAGCCAATAGTCCTGGTATATAAACAATAAACAGTCCTGGTGGTAGAATTGTAGTTTAAGGTCTTTTTGAAATAGCTTGGGGTGTTGGTGACCCTCTAATCTGCTTTATCCATTCATACAAGATCTATTAAAGGACTAAAAGGATGTGGTGTAAGTCAGAAGGAATGTGTTTGGACAAGCACTTTGCATTATGTACTTCTTGGCTATAGCTGTCAGCTTCTTTATAATTTTTTTTTAACAAGCAGAAAAATTACTTTAAATTTTCAGTGCATATAAAAACCCAGTAACAGCCTCCTTTGAAACACAGAAAAAATGTGTATACTTAAAGAAAAGTTTAAATTTGGAAGTTCTACAAGTTTTGTTGGTATTTCTGACATCAACAGAGACCATCAGCTGATTCCTTATTGGTGACACCTCTTCAGAAAGGTCAGGTGATCTCTGTACAGTTTCTACTTAGTCAAAAGTTATCAACACATTTTTAGGTCTGGATTTACACAGCTACTCTCTTTAGACCAAAACATTTCCCATTAAATCCAGAGGACAAGTGTTCCAGTCAACCACAGCCATGCACGTAGTAAATGTACCTCCAAACCAGCCTCAAGACTGCTCTAATTTACAGTGGTGGAAATAGGGATGAGGAAACACCAGTTAAAAAACCTGACTGGCTTGAGGATTATGTAAGCAAAAATAGCTGTGATTTCTTGCCACAAAATTAGCAATTACAGCCTGGAGGCCTGGCTGTAAAGTCCCAGAACATTGATGAAAGATGGACTGTACTGCCTTCATGCTTTTATCAAGGGACTGAAAAAGAGAAGACATCATTTCTGTTTTGTCTGCTCTCCCATATGAGAGTCTCATCTCTCATTAATGACCACATTTTCCTATAATTTGAACTGCCACAGTGAATGTGAATGTATGTTCAGTTCTGAATATTTTTCTCACTCCTTAGAGATCTAAATTCTATGGCTGAAAAACAAAGAGTAAAATTAATTGCAATCAAGAAGGCTGAATTTGCACAGATGAGCAAGGATACATGACTCAAGTTAATGTCTTCCTCACTGTTCTGCAAATTAAAAAACTAATCAATAATGAACAGCAAACAGCTACAGAAACCGTAAAAGTATGATTCCATAATGGTAAAAGAATGATAGCCCATATATTGGATATTACTACTGTCTGCTCAAGTGCCTTCATGGTGGATTAACCTGAGCCATTTGACTTTGTGTTGGTGATAGACAGAGCACACAGGAGTTTAGTTTACATTTCTGAAATGCAGGGGCCTTGCACAACCTAAATTCACATTTTCAGAATCTCACTTGTAGCCATTGCAGCAAAAGCCCTTCACATGATCAGTGAGAGATACAAAGATAAATCTACGCCCATGCAGGTTGTTTTGGCAAGATAACACATTGCAGTGCAGACCTTATTCCCATTCTTCCTAACATTCACAAATGACATCATTGCTTTCTATGGTGCTACTTGTGATTCCTGCAAGTATAAGCAGGAGTAGAAAAAGGTGCAAATCGTCTGGAAACAGTCTTGAGAGAAGCAGTAAAAAAAAAAAGGGGCAAATGGAATTTTTTTCAAGTAGTACAGCAAGCAATTTGTCCTAAAGACAGCAAAAGTCATACCAAACAATTATTCTTCTAACTAACCACCAGTTGAGATCACTACTGAGAGGATCTATGATCCATGCAAACAGGTGGCCCTGAGTGGAAGTGACATATCAATGCGACACTGTCCTTAAAACAGGACACACATGACACAAAGAAGTTTGCAAACAGCTGGCTTTCTACACACTTGTAGGCACATGTGGGCAGAACAAGCCCACGCAATGTTGGTTGGAGCAACACTGTAAACCACTTCTGCAAAACAACAATTCTGGGCATCTGGCCATGTGATTGAACACAGGGATGAGTCAATCCTAAACTTACTGAGAAATGCTCATTAAACTAAACAATCAAAGGGTTTACATGCTGATAAATAATAAACACATATATAACAATATTAACTTTGTAGGACTTAAGATCCAACACCTCTGCAAAAATACTTCTTACTCTGTTTACTCCTGTGTAATTGCAGGTTTGATAGGAATCCTAAACACCTTGGTTTCAAAAGGGGAAAAGGGACAGCAACTGAAGCGGCAAAAACTGACCACCATTATCACCTATGCCTGGTATAGAGAGCATTGCAGCAAAACAGAGACTTCAGTTGCTCAACAAGCAAATTACTTCCTGCTTTTAAAAGTGTATTTCTGGGCTCAAAAATATATAGACTAATGATAAGCATTCAAAAATATTAGAAATATACATAAAAGATTAAAGAAAAGTATATAATCTATAGACAAAAATGATCATTTTGTCCAGTATAAAAAACTATGCCCAAGGCAGGGGGGTAAGTCACCCATGTTTGACCACTTGAAAGTCAAGATATTGGCTTTGTCCAAAATGGGCTGGTTAGTATGAATCTATGATTTCCACTGCTATAGCTACCCATCTTGCCTATTTTTATGGGCTGTACAGTCTATTACGATTCAGCTAAGTACCTTCTTTTGTCAGGCAACTCCAGTGAGGATAGGATTGGAAGACAGGAGCTTGATTTTTTAAATTACTCTCTGGTGCACATCAAACAAGTGTCCCAGTTATACTAAACCTATTGATACTATCTGTGACCCACAAACATCTGTGTTTCCACAACAGTGCACAAGTATATCTCAAGCAGACAGACTCATTCTTCTGTGGGGCCCAAGGTGCAGTAGACAGTGAAAAAAGGGTGATGTCACTAAAGGATCAGCAAAGCAATATTTATGCTTGAGATAGGCAACTGCCAAAGACCTGGAACAACCTCCTGTTAGTACTTTTGGAAAAAAAAAAAAACAAAAAAAAACAAACAAAAAAAAAACAACCAGCCACAAAACAAAACAAACAAACAAAAACAAAACAAAACAAAACAAAATCCACTCTTCCCTCCCAACTAGTTTAATAAGAGAGTCCAATAAGTTGCAAGACACACCCTTAGCTGGTGCCAAAGACTAAGTGATTATCCAGGGGACAACCTCCAGATCAATAGCCTAAGCCATCCCCTCAGTGTCATGAATGTTTTTGGGATGAAGAAGATGAATCCTGGGAGCACACTTGGCACCTCACTTAGCACAGGCTGTGCCACAGCTGCTCTCTGCACAGCTTTGTCACGGAAATTGGGAGATGCCCACACAGGACTCTCCAGTGCTGGCCTGCCCAATGAGCCAGCCACAACCACAGCAGCCAGCTGGGCTAACCTGCACTGGGGTTTAGAGCACAGGCACTACAAACAGGATGGCCAGAAACACATCCTGGACAGCTGTACTTTCCCCTTGCTAGCCCATCTCCATAATGTGCTCTACCATCAGTCTTCAGCTCCCATTACTAAACCCTGTTTTATTTAACTGCTCAGAGCAGAGACCAGAAAAGAAAAATCCCCTGTAGGGAGTATAACTAATTTAGTGAAATCCTGCAGGGACTCAAAAAATCTGCACCAAAATAATGCATGCCCTGGAGTTTTCAAAAGACCAGCAGAGTTTGAGAGAAAACAGGTACTCTCAAGCTGTCACTGCTTCTCTTCGCAGAGATCCAGCTTTGTGGAAAAATGCAACATTGTGATTCATGAATCTGATCCAATTTTTTTAACTGGGCTGCTGTTCAAAGTAATGTATTAAAGCACTTCCTCACTTCAAATTATTTTCCCATTTTAGCTTTTTGGAAGTAGATGCTCTCCACTGATCAGATTTGTTTCTTCAGTTATTCATTGACATGTTATTCATTTGAGGGGTTCAGTTCTCAACTCACTATTATGGAGTCATGATTAAATCAGTCAATCATTGATGTGAACTTAAAAACCTCAATTTTGTTTTTAAAATGCTGTTCCCAACTGCAGTGTATGCAGTTTTTAGTGTGTAACAGGACATTGCAATGGAAGTATGGCAGAATTTAGCCAGGAGCTTTCTGGCACAGAGCCTCACACCTTTTGCCCTTTTCCTGGATTAGGCATATTTCCTGGGTGATCATTAGGCACATATAACTAATCTCAGTAACCATCTATCAAGAACTGAAAGAACTGGGCTAGCTGATATACATAGATTACTTCATAAATCACACCAATCTCAAAGGCATTGCTTGCTGAGCAGTTTTAGGAAATACAACCTGAGTAGTTACATGTGGCTTTTTCGAGCTAATGCAGTATTTACAAAACTGAACTAATAAAACTAACAGCTTTACTTTGTGCATCAAAATACTGCAAACTGGCACATCAATTCTCAATATAACAGCTTAAGGAAAAAAAAAAACCAAAAAAAAAAACCACTTCACAGAAGCTAAACTGAAGTCCCAGATGACATTATGACATCCCTTGAAGGCCAAGCCCAGGATCACAGAAGCACAAGCCCCTTCTGCCCTACCCAAAGAACAGGGGTTTGGACATGCAAAGTTGTTCAGATATCTCCTGAGACTTCCATGAGCACCTAGCCCAGTTTTGTACTTAAGTGAAAAAAAAAAAAAAAGAAAAAAGGATTTTAAGATCCCACCCTGTTTGAGCACATCTGAAATATTGCTAGAAATTATCAGCTTCAGTGACCTGTACTATGCAAGACCAATTTCTGGTCTCACAGCTAAAAGCTGATCTGAGTATTGATATATGTTTCTGTCCAAAACAGGTGGCAGACAACCATACTCTGTCTTCTAGCATGGGCTAGCCATGTAGAGTTTGAGGGTCTGAGCACCTATTTGGTGCAGAGAAAGCTTGCCTATTAGTTTTTACTGATTTTCACTGTAAGTAACATGGACAGAGATCACATTGAAGAACAGTTGCATGTCAGACGCAATATAGACTCAAATCCTAGCACTTACCCTAGAAACCTCGTCCTAGAAACCTCATAGATGTGATCAGAACATCCTTTCAGGAAATTGCCTCACCAGACTGCCCCTGGTAACTTCAGAAGGCTTAGCTCATGGGAGCTCTGCCCTGTTCTGGGACAGCAGCTCACTTAAGGACATGCTTTGTGTTTGTAGCAACACAACTTTTAAAAACAAGAAGTTAATGTATTGGGGATTTATGTACCTCCAAAAAAGCCAGGACTAAAAGCAGAAACGATGGTCCAAAACACTTGTGGTTTTTTCAAAAGCCTAAACCTGCAACTCAGCTACAGTTTCCCTGAGGAGGTAATACCATGTTTGCACTGCAAGTTTTGTCAAGAACAGATAAATGATGGTTACGCAACAGTTCGAGAAACTGTTCTAATCTACTCAATGCCTTTAAAATTGCTTCCCCTGTAGCCAACCAGAAGACAGAAATAAACACTCTTGCCACAACCATGAAGAAAAGAAAATGTGCTGCAGCAATATTTATAGAGGGCTGAAAATCCCTTTGAAGGTCCTGAAGCTCTGTCCCATGCCCAGAACTGCTCTTCAGACTCTGTGTGGGGGCCATGGGCTCCTGCCCAGAGCCCAGCTCAGCCCACTTGCTCTGTGCTGCTCACACTACACAGTGTGAGAGAGCTGGTGCTTCATAAACTGTCTGCTTTCATGCTGAGCAGGCAAAGGAAGAGCTTGCTTTGTGCTTAAAGAAACAACAAAATTTGGTGTTATTAAGTTACTAGGGTTGACTATTCTTTCAGTAACCCACTGTCTAGCTTCTTAAAAAACACAGCAAAAAATATAACCAGAACAAGAGAACCCTCTTCTTCCGAACACCACTGTGTAATTTTGTACTTTTAGATTAAAGAGGCACATTGCTAGAGATATAAAATACATAAACACAGCCATAAACCCCTTTTTCTGCTTATACCTCTAAACCTTTCTCCGGGTTTTAAAATGGACGACTCCTTTGTTTTGAGCATATTTCCTCTGCATTTCTTAAGGTGGGGGCTCCCTCTTGCTTGAGAAGGTTCCCTTTATAGAAAGTTAAACAATGAGTTTGGAAAAGTTTTGATTGATAATAGCTTACATATGGTGCTACAGAAAAGGAGTCTATTTTAAGTATCCTTCTTCTCCAAGAAGGGATTCTAAAGAGGCACCATGTGTTCCAAACTTGCTGGCAACACTTGAGCCTGCCCTCTGGAACTGCTCCCTGGCTTGTGATGGAAACCATAATCCTAAAAGTGGTGGATTTTATTTCCTATGCTTGTGAGGCTTTGAGAAAACGGCAGGACCAGTGTGTAACATGTGCCATTCTGGAGGGGCTTCCTTGGAAACATTCATACACTGGTCTCAGGTACATGAATATAGAGCCAAGAAATAGACTTATTTCTTCCGCACATAAACCCAGAGAAAAGGAAGGGACACTTTGATTGTCTGCTTTCCCTTCTAGTGTTTCATTAAAAGAAATTATTTAGAATATATTATTACAAGGAAATACCTTTTAGCTAAAGAGACATTTTGCAATCTGTTTGACGCAACTATCTGAGAAATGAAACTGCATAAAACCTTTTCTATTAAGATGAGTCTTCAGGTCTTTCTCACTTTTCATCAAGATCTAATCCTAAAACATTATGTTAAGGGCATCAGACACAGTGGCTTTCAGATAAGGAGCTTGTGTTTCTGGCTATAATCAAGAATTCCAGGAATTTTTCTTTCAGCAAATAACAGGCAGGAAGGACATAGTGACCTTGCAACATTCAACCTGCATCAAGAGCTGTCTGCCAACTTAAATCTTGCCTATGATTTCTATGATTACACAGCATTTCCTTTTCTAAACGGTTGCATTGCTTTGTGTAACCATTTGGTATATTATTTACAGAAGGGTGAAATATTTCTTATTAACTCCAGTGATTACAAAACTTGCCAAGAACTCATAAAATTTTATAAGAAAAGAAGTACTACCTTATAGCAATTTAAAAACACTTTTAAAATGTCTACAGTTATGAAAAGTCACTTGGAACAAAACTGAAAAATATGCAGAAGAAGATTTTTGCTTATGAATTCTCTAGATTAAATATGCTTCCTATAAATATATTATCAGCATTTTTCATGTACAAAACCATTTGATCATGGTAACAAGAGTCCTAACAATTATCTGTCATCTGTGATATGTCACTTGATAATGCAGATCATAGTGTTTCTGTTTTCTGGGTATCTGCAACTATGTATAATGGATGCAGAACTATGCATACAAAGAGTTAAAGTTTAAAATATTATCTGAGTTATTATCTGAGTTTCCATTTTCAGTATAAGCTGAGAAGTAAGAAAGTACTAAAAAAAGTTGTCTGCTTCACTTACCCCTAAAGGCTTTTTGATCATCAAATGTCACAGGTTCATAAGATGACATTCACTCTGATGGAAAAAGATGGTTATCAAAACAGCAAACCATGTTGCCTGGTTTTGGTTAAATTACTTCAGTGCTTGCATACTTCTTCCTAGCAGCAGCATGAATTAACTACCGTGGAATTTCATAAATACAGAAGGCCAAAGTTATCTCTAAGGTACAGCAAAGATTATTTTGGTCTAAATTAAAACCACCTGAATTTTAATGCAAAATAATGAAAGTGTCATGTGCAAATCCACTCATCCAAAGTTCAATATTTTTGAAATTTCAAATCAAAGACGCTATTGAAGCCTTTTGTCTGACTCAAAAAAATGCTTTACTAAGGATATGATCTTCATTGACCTCATAATGCACCTCTAAGTAAGCGAACAAAACAACTTGGCAATGGGCAGTTCATAATGTCAGCACCACCATTCACATCTGTTACTAGAGACATTCGTGTTCCTCAGTCTTTAAAGTGTTCCTCAGTATTCACAGCCATAACTTATACTGGGAACATCAAATGCATTAGGCAACAAGCTTGGCAGAAGGGCAACCTTCACATCGTAATCCTGTGCAATTAATCCTGACATCGTGAAGGATCGTGAGATCCATGTCTCACTGCCAATTCTTGTCATTTTAGAGATATTTAACGGTGTGATATTATTCTCACCCTTGGGAGGGCTTGTCCTGGTTAAACCATGACAAAGCTCTTCCTTGCCTCTCAGTAAAGCTTCCCTTTCCCCTTCTGACACAAAGGTATTTTGCAGATTCAGGCAACATCCAAGTGCCCACCCACAACTCCTTTCCCTTGATACTTCCAGCTCCAGGAACAATGTTTACTAGAAAGGCAGTTCATCTCCCTAGAAGAAAACAGGGAGTAGATAAATGCTACCACTAGGGAGCATTTCATATTCTTCATGAACAGTTAACTCTAGGCTAGTTCATGCAGAGTCACAAAAAGCAACTACTAAGGAAGAACATATGCTTTCCATACATAAACGACACAAACTTTCCAAAACTGTCTTTCTTCTTCAGCCTGAGCCAATGCATTCTAATCCCAGGGACTTGTCTGCCTCAAGTGATGCTGCATTGTGCCTTGCAGCCTCACTTGAGGCAGTTTCCTTTTCTGTGAGCTATGCTTATCACATCCTGTGCTTCATTATGTTTCCAGGAAAGGTTCCCTAGCACAAGCCAGTTGCTCTGAAGCCCTTTTGCTCCATTCCTGTTCTCTGCTGCTTCATCACGTGAAGGAAGTACAAGCACCTCAGGGAGGAGAGATACACCACGGCTGTTCTGCCCCCCTTTATTACAACCCCAGCTGGTAGGAAGGCCGGAAGAGAGTCTGGGTCTTGCACAGCTTGAAATTTCACATCTCAAAACCTAGGACTGCAACTGACTGAGCTTCAAACCAACACTTCCATCCAGTTTCACTGCAACATCCTTCCTAAAGCACTTTAAATACATAATGTACAGGTAGTTAGTGCACATAAAAACCCTCCATGGCTGCCTTGAAGAAAATAGGAGGCTTTATTTTAAGGAAATAAAGACAGTAAGGTAGCTTTCAAAGCAAGACACCAAACAGATTTGTCACCTGAGGGAGCTCCACACAGGGATGTTTACTTACTCAGGCAGCCAGGAGCACAGTGTTATGGTCATCGAGATAACCTCCTTCCAGATCTTCTAACAGTCATGTTAACCAACAGTAACACGGCTAACAATTTGACCCCAGTTACCTTAAGCTATTCAAAATACACAACTTTGCAGTTTGGAGCCTGGCTCTCTGTCAAAACTCCAGAAGTGCTAACAAATTCCAGGTAACAGACTAGCTGGGGGTTAGGGATTTATTCTTAAAAATTCCCTAGATTACTTGTTAATTCTTCCAACCTTCCACAGATGTATAAAAGCATGTATGAGTTCAGGTAAAGCACACAGGAACTAGGACAGGAACTAAGCTGGTCAAGAGGATTTCCTGTTCTTTGAAAAGAAGCAATCCAGTTTCACTGTGCAGCTACTTTCTTTGTCTAGTAAGAAGTAAATTTCATAATTATCATTAAAAGTGTAATACTCTAGACAGGGAAACACAAACTGGGTTAAGTTAAATACAAAGGCATCCTTTTTTTTTCGTTTGACACAGATAACACATTCTAAGGAACAGCCTGCTATACAAGAACACCCTTCTACACTCCCTTCTTCCTAACAGGAAAAGTAATGAAGTAATGGTTGGGTGCTGATCTTGCTCATACTCAAGGGACTATTACGAATTCTGGCCTTGCCTTATGAAAAATGCAGTTTTCCTATATAGTGGGGAGATTTGTTAATAGTCAGGTTTTTTTTTTTTTTTAATATATGTATATAAAATATATATGTATTGAAGGAGAATGCTGAGAGACTATCAGTATTCCCAGTACATTACAATTCTCCTGAGCTGGAACGATTAGGAATGCTTTCCCTTCCTAAGACTGAAAAATGCACACAGGGTAAACTACTATCAATATTGTAAAACTGAAAAGGGGGAAAAGTTTAAGCCTCTGGAGACAGCAACCTGTAGAATTGTATTTAGATGGTTTTGGCTTACAAAATACAGTTTGGGCAAGGATGCCACCACCTCCTGGAAGCAATGTATGTGCTACTTAGGAAAAGAGAATCTCAGGTACCAACACACAGATGAAAAAATCTGAGGATGATTTTTTGGTTTCCACAGGCAGGGCTGCTCAGCTGGCTCATGCTTGTGTATTGTCCCCATCTGCAAACACAAATAAACCCTGCTGTCAACTCCCAGGATTCTCATGATCCTCACATGGATCCTAAGTCCTGATTTCCTACAAACATACAAACTGGGGACAGTCTTGGTGGCACTGGAAGGCACCATCCCTGTCTTCAATATCACAGAGAAAAGCTTTCCAAAATGTGTCTTTAATGAGCATATAAACTCAGAAAGTCACAATAAAACAAACCAAAAGGGTCAGATCTCAGAGTTTAATTCAGTTAACAAATGTTAAGTCACTGCTGTAATTTTTGATTTTTTGTATTCAGGAACACTGGATCAGAACAACCACAAAAAACTAAGGGTAAGATGAGTATGTAATTTCAGGCTGCCAGCAGCTATGCAGGTGATGGTCTGATGTAACAAGACTTATTTGGGGACAGGAGGCTGCCTAAATACTGCTTCAACTGCAGAAACCAGGCTCCATGAGGGAGAACTGCTGCTGAAAGAAAGCAACCCAGTACTGCAGGGCTGATCCCATGCCGAGGTGCAATAAAACTGGTTTCTCACACTTTCATAACACTCACAACTGCTGAGCCAGGGACCAAATAACCTTTGAGCATTTGTACTTCTCTTGAAGCCCAGCCAAGCAGTTTTTTCAAAATTAAAAAACCATCAAAGAATAGAGGGAATAGGTAGCCAACGGTGGGGCAAGGAGGATGAGTAAACCTTCTTTTGCCCAAAATAGAACTGTTTTCAGCAAGCTATACTCGAGAGCACTGTGGTGAGTGCTGCTACGTGAGGATCCTGGGGAGAGGCAGCTCACACTGCAGCAGTGCTCCCTATGAGGGCTGGCAGGGTGAGTTTTTATCACTACTGGCTATTTTCTCCTTCCTCCAAGAAGCACAGCTGTTAACCAGATACATGAAGCAGGAAGTACTTCTACTTTCCTTTTCTAGTGCTTTGGGAAGAGTTAATGAGAAGTCTGGGTCAGAGCTTATAAATAATATGAAACTCAAAGTAAGCTAACAAATTCCTGCAGGAGAGAGCTTTCAAGAGAATGAGTGGTGTGTTTCTTCTTTTTTGGCAAATAGTACAGTACACAGTTTGATTGCTGAACCAAAATACTCTGTGAGTTGCATGGCAATACAAGCTCGGCCTCTTTTCATAAATGTCCTTCATGTGCTTCTCCCTCCCCCTCATCCTGGCTGCTAGGAAGGCCTGACTATGGCCCTCTGCATATCCCAGGGAACAGTTAAATAAGAAAGAGAATAGTAATGTAAAAAAATAAGCCACTGATACTTAAGTCTTAAATCAATATTAGAACAGGAAGCTTTAGTCTAGTGTATAGGTCAGGGTAGTATTTGAAATACAAACACTGGACAGCTTGGTTCATGGAGAGGGCTGGCTCAGAGAGCTCTGCTGCTCTGAGGAAAGCAGGATACAGCTGCTCGGTGCTGTAGATAGAGCTCTGCTCCAGGCTGTTCTCCACAGAACACCAGAGAGACTGTTTTACTGCTCCAAGACCATGGTAGGGTAGAACAGACGAGGCTTCATGCAAAGCTGGGGTTTGGACTGCACTCAGAGAAAAGAGGAAAATCATTGCTCCTGCTCTGAGACAAAAGCCACATGAACAGTAAGGCTCAAAAACATGTTCCTAGCAGGACTGAAGAAAACTTATCAAACCAGGAAACTGAGGCTCAGACTTATAAAAGGAATCTTAAAGTGGAATCATAAAGTCTGCAATGTGACAGGCACTGTAGTCATAATTTTGATCCAAAAAACCCAAACAAACAAAAAGCCAAACCCTACACAAACGACAAATTCCTAGTAAGTCTACAGAACTTAAAAAGCAAGAGTGAAACTCTGTAATCCATGGTACTTCTATGGAAAATTTGGCAGCACTGGGGCTGGTACACACAGCAGCACCGTACCTTGTTGAGCACACAGTCTCGTCAGTGCATTGCAGAATATTCTGAAGCACACTGAAATTAAAGAGTCATTTATAAGAAGTGTTGAGTCATGTTATACATGAGCTGACTTCAGTGAATGGTATGAGGCAGCTGCACTGCTGAAGTCACTGCAAAGCTTTAGGTACTGAGGCTTTTGGAAACAGAGGCTTCAGGCTCTTCAAACAAGCAAAATGCACAATTTAAAAGCACAAAGACTCGCAGGGAGGCTCTGAACCCCACAGAAATTGTATTAGCCCAAGACTGGAGAACTGTATTCTCCCATTGACTTCAGCAAGTGAACCTGGGTATAGCCTCCACCCAACCCCATTTCCATCTGTAAATGAACATAATAAAATGCTCTGAAAGCTGCATGCAAAACAGATTTTTCATTTCTCAGGGGTTTAGAAAGACCAGTTACCATGGTTGACTTATAGGGCAGACATACATAAACATTTCTGTATGAACACAACACCTTTTTAGGGGTGATATATGTGTTAGGTGTCTGTACCTTATCCTCATTGCAAATACACTAAAGAGTTAGTGCATGAGATGCACTGTTAAACCACTCTCTGTGATCTGGTTAAACAGTCATAACCAGGAAAACATCAGGCTGTGCAGCAAGCAAAAAGGACAATTGTTCTCATTACATCTGAGAACTAAGCATGGGGAAGATAAGCAAAATTGAAACAATACTTTAAACACCAGGATTATTGTGCCACCATGTCATATATTTACATGTGCTTTCTGACCCCTCTGAATTGTTTATGCCTTATGCCACATGGGGACTCACTTTGGTACCTTTTATTTTAAAAACTGCCTAAGGAAGCCCACACACAGCTCTACAATCCATGGTTTAAAAATTCTGGCAGACCCATCCCAGGATAATCTTAACTGTGCAGCAGCTTGCACAGTGCCTAAAGAAACTGCATGCAGCAGTCTGCTCTTTCCTGGGAAGACAAAACAAATCCCTATCTCTCATCAGTGCTCTCTGACCAAGAATAGTATTTCTACATTTCCAAAGTGACTTTTCTTCCAAATTTATTTGGTTTTGCTTGCTTGCATTGGTAGAAATCACATTAAGAATATTAGGATGGAATACAGCATTGAGAATAACAGGATGTGAATAACGGAAACGTATTCAAGTAAATTATAATAACCATGCTATATTTAATCCCCTAACACATAGAGTGTATTCTTTCTAGGAACTCTGATCTGCATTTAGGGCCAGACATACAAATATCTATTGAAAAGACAATCTTGCTAGACAATTTCTAGGGGGAAAAACAAAAACGGAAGAGAAAGTGAAGCATGAAAAACACAGAAGCTAAAACTCAAAACCAGAGCTATTTCACAAACTAACAAGCATAAGAAATTAATCCAAGTTAAGCTGCTACAGCAGACTGTAGGACTAACGTGCAAGTGCTTGATGCATACCAGAGAACTTTGAAAGAGAAAAGTTATGTGAATAAAATATGATTCAATAAAATAATTCATGCTGAAATGACAGGATTTTAATTATGTGCAACTTCAGCCCTGCAAATATGAAACAGGAAACACCTCAGGCTTTTAAGGCTCTGATGACAGAAGTTACAAATTTATTCAGTGGTTTACTTTATGAAACATTAAGTTGGATGCAGCATTTGGAAAAAAAAATAGAAAAAAATTCATAACCAGCAAACCCAAACCAAAACATAAAAACCAATAAACAAGCAAACCCAGAAAGACCATATATTTAGATTGATTCATCAATAATCAGGACTACCAGTTTATCTGAAGTGACAGCATAAAGTCACTTGCTTCAGATACCTGTGTGTTCCAAATAGCTGTGGCATCAGCACAGACACTGCAATAGTGCTGTCAAGACTCCACAAGGAAATGCAACAGAAAGGCAGGCAAGAAAAAACAAAATACATGAAAGTGCATATGTGGACTTCAAAACAGTCTTGTTCAGGACTAATCTGGGAACATAAGAGAGCTCATACACTTGGGACAGGAATGTATATCTGGATAAAGGCTCCAAAATAGTTCCCAAATCATTCAGGAAGAAAGCAAGAATGGTAAAACAATTACATATGGTGATGTTCACAAAGAAAACAGGAAATATAGTCCACTGGGGAGAAATACAGAAGACTACTAAACCAGGCAGCCTGTTGTGATTGCAAACGTGAAACAAAAAGAGAAAGCAATTCAAAACTCCCCCAAACAGCTCTTACAAACCACAAAGCCCAGCAAACCAGCTAAGAAGCAAGCAGGCAACACTATGTATCCAAATGAATCCTTTTAAAATCCTCTTCGCTTTGTAGCTCGCTCTACACCCAAATGGTACAGGAGGGTTTTTAAAGTAAATGTCTAGTGAAAGTTCAAGAAAAATTTCAGCAAAAAGGAAAGATCATGTAAATATAATTTAAAGGGTCACTGTTTTAGTAAAGCAGTAGGGAAGCTAAAGCAAACAATTAGGTCTTTTGTATTCAAACAATTGGCTGGATTAGTGCTTGAATGGACACAGAAATTTTAAGTATCAAGTAACTGTATTGAGAGTTGGGGTATCAATTTACATATGGAGAATATGACTAGAGATCAGTGCAGGAGGGGGTACACAACTGTGACATGGTACACTGGCCAATTTTCAGAATCACTGGCATCTAGACAGGCCTTGACTTCAAGTGACACAGCTCTGCCTGTCCCAGCAGAAACATGCAGACAGGCAGCAAGATAAGAGCTCATGAAAATCTGAGTACAGGAAACTAAAGCTGGCCTTCCTCTGGCATTTTTTTTGAATGTCTGAATCAGCAAATCTTTTTTTTAAGTAGCTTTAGGCATAATCTTTGAAACACAGATTTTTATCTTTTTTTCTCGGCACAGGATGAAAAGAAATAATCACTTAATGCACCATAAAGTAAGCAAAAGGAACAAGAAAGAAGAGAGAGCATACTGAATAAAGTAAAAAGAGTAGGCATGCACAAGGTTAAAAACAAGGGGGGAAAAAAACCTATGGTGGTAACGTGTGATTGGACAAAAGAACCCCAGTTAAACAAGGAAAGAAAGCTCTACCAGTCACACACAGGGTCAGAAATAATGCTGGGGAAAAATCGCAAGTACTCTGCTACTGTGCTTAACAGAAGAAATGAGATCCTGCAAACTAAGCTTGAGAATTCTTCAATATGAAATTAGAGGAAAATATTTCAACACACTGGGTAACTACAGCAGGCTCATCTGCGGCAGCAGGCTCAGCTCTGGTTAGGCTGTTAGAGACACAGGTTTTATGTGGAAACACAATCAAATTATTCTGAGACTGCAATGGGATTAATGCATCTGTGAATGAGTGTCACCAGCTCATCTTCTCAAATTCCCACTGCTAGATCTGCAAGAAGGTTGGGAAAAAAGAGGGATGTGTGACAGTAAATAAATAAAGAAGTCACAAAAGGACACTTGATCGCACACTGAATGTATCAGTCTCATGAGAAAGCACTTACTACTGCAGCAACCCCTGGTTCTTGCAAGTGAAGATTTCAGCACATGTGTTTTCCTTCATAAAGTGTTCCGAAGACCTTTCTCACAACTGAGGCAAGTCACTACAAATCCTCTAGAATTTGCTTCTTCCTGATACCCAGGACACCACCTCAGAATCCTACAAGAAATTCTCCTTGCCTCAGGTGTGAGGGAGTTCTCCAGCCTTTTATCTGAGAGAACAACCTCCAGTCAGAACACCAACCTTCTCACAATTTATTTTTCTCAGGTTTTCTAAACTTACTTTCTTTTCAGTGCTGCTTCAGCTTCTGCTCTAGAGACAGAATACATAGAGCTTCCCTTAATATGAATTCTGCATTACTACCCACCTTTGATCCCCTTCCTCTCTCAACTTCTGCTATTATCATTTCACAGATTTTGCCAGGAAGAGACATTAGATCACTTAAGCAGACCTCCAGTATAGTGCAGGCACTAACTTTCACCCAGCTACCCTTGCTGTAACCCATATACTTCAGTGAAATGCAAGCAACAGATTAAACTGCAAACTGTGCAGTGCAGCACAGGCTGCACTGGCAGAAAACCGGGAAAAAACACGTGCAAATGATTCCATCAGGAAACAACAGCCTCCACTGCAGAGAAAGTCAGTGAATTACCAACCTGGAATTAAAACTCCACTTCCTTCTTTCCAACGTAAAATCTAAAAGAAGAACATAAAATATGTAAAAATTACTGATAATCTAATTTTCCCTTAGACGTCTATGCTATGTCTTATGCAATTAACATTTTCTCTAGCCTTCACTAACTGCTGGTATTTAGGAGAGAATAAAAAAATTCAAACAAACCCCACCACAGAACAACGTGAACAAAGGATAAAGCCCGGCTTAGTCACAGCTGAAATTATGCTAGAATTTTATTATAATTACTGTCTTAATACAGCTGATACAAATTCAGACTTAACATCTGATCTCTAGATTTGCTTCTGAAACTTTTAAGTATATACACAGTAAGTTTACAATTCAAGCCACAATGGTCCTACTATCTTTACAAGTACTGGTACAAATGCTCGACTGCCTTCTCAGATGGAGGCTTGGAACCTTATGGTGATGGAAATCACACAGTTTAATTCTCACACCACTGGCTTTGCACAGTGCTTTCACAGGCAGAGACTGCTTCACAACAGCAGGAATGATGCCTTCCAAGAGCACATCTCAGCAGAAGTCCAGGCAGGATTCCTACACCAACAAGCAAGGCACACTGCACTCAGAGGATCAGCAATCTCTCTGTTGTTCCACCTTATGAAAAATACTTTATCTCAGAAAAAAAAAAAGAAAAAAAAAAAAAGTGACAATGAAATTAATGACAAAAATGTAGGAAACAGGCTAACAGCTCAGAAGGTTCTGCTGAGCTGTTATAGGGAGCTGAGCCTGAGGTAGGCCTAAGGGATAGTGACTCCATTGATAATTAAAAAAGACAAAGTACTTGACTAAGCTGATTACAGACTTGAATAATATATGCACTTTGAAAATACAGAATAAGAGATTTCAGGCAGCTTCCAATGACCTTTCATGACAATTTCTATAGTAATCACACCAGTAGTGATTAGATGTTTACCTAGTTAATGGTCAAGTCCTTGCATGGCATGAGTTCTGGACTACAAAAATTAATTTTCACTAGCTTGTCACTTTATATTGCAATCTCTCAATCCTGTTCCATTTGAAAGTATTTTTAAAATATCCCCCAAAGAATTATTTATATTCATCCATTCTCAGTTTATGAAATGAAATATTCATTTCATAATGAAATACACATTACAAAACAACTAACATTGTAAGTAATGACCCTGTCCAGCTTGTAGTGCAGATGAACAACGTGATGATTCTCAAACAGCATTAACACCAAAAGTGAGCACAGAACCCCACGCTGGGACAGCCCCATAGGCTGGAACAAGGTACCCACTTAATGCACGTGCACCACTGAAACTTCCACCTCAACTTGGCAAATGGCACTGACCTTATAGCCACTGCACCTGCCAACTGGTTCCAGAAAGTTCAGAAGACAGGAATTACCAAGGCATTTTCCCTGCACCTCTTTTTCCCTCCGATTTCTGGAGATGAGCCAGCTGCTAATTAGCATGAGGCAGAAATAGCCTTTAGCTGCTCTGATGCACCCCACCTTTACCTGGGTAGCCTCTCCCACAGCTCACCAGCTGGACCAGGAAATCTCTGCAAACTTCACGTGGGACCTAAACTCTAATCTTGGAAAGTCAGACTTCTTCCCCATACACAAGCAGAGCTTTTCATGCAAGAGGTTACTGTCAACAGGAAAATATAATTTAGAGGAACATTCAAGCACCACTTGTTTCCAAATACCCCATGTCCTTAATGCAAAGGGCTGTATCCTTGGTGAAATGCCACCTCCTCTCCACTTCTCTTTGCAATCCTGCTCCTTTTGGCACCACAGTACCAAGCTCACTGTGAAAAGCCTTGTTCAGTAACAGCAGAGGAGGGATGAAATAGCACACAAGAATATTCTCTAACTTTAGCTTCCCTCTATTTCTGATGGAGTAACTTCAAAGGCAGTGAAGAAGTTGAAGTCTGTTCCCATTAAAATGCAGAACAGTTTCCCCTGAACAACTTCAATAGGAGAACTTTGTATTAGGAAAAGCACACACCACTGAAATCAGACAAAATGCACATAAGAGAAGCATTGTGATTAAGGGAGTGTTTTCAACAATACTACACAAGTTCACAGTGACTTACTCAACCTCTATTCTATGGCAATACTGCAAAAATCCAAACGGCTGGCACACCAGCAATGGAAGATGAAGGTAAAAGACAAGGAGGGGAACTCCTATGACTTAGGGTGGTCATTACTCACTGTGCAACAGCATTTGCCCCTGCTGCTTTTCCCTTAGAAGAACAAAAGCACAGCTGGGTAGGCAGTACTTGCTTTTTTAACAGCAAAATACCTCTTCCTGTGTCTACATGTAGTCCAGTGCCTAGAGACCAGCTACCACACCCATGCGTGAGTGAGAAATGAAACTAAAAGCACTACATGCTCTTGTATCCCATCTCTTACATGCTGTGAGCCATCATGTGACTACAGCCTGTGAGGACTCTCAGAGCCCCCACCTGCAGCCAACAGGGCTGCAGAAATCAAGTTTAATCACACAACAAACAAAAAAAGCAGGGGAGCTGTGAAGTTTTGAAGGAGCATGATCATTACTGTGATAAACAATATGATTTTTACTACTAAACAGATTTCCAACCACAAGACCTCAAAATAATTAACTAAATATAACCTGAAGTGATAATAAGGTCAAGCTGGAACATGCCTTAAAAACTGGAGAAAGTTGAATGTGTCCCTTGAAGTAATCAGACAGTGCTGGGACAGAAGGGAAAGAAACCACTATCAACATGATAAAATTATTTTAAAATGTGATTACTAAAAATTAGCTTTGCTACTGTCGGACACAGAGGTGCCTGTGTGAATTCACATGTACAACACATCTTTCCCACATTAAGAATGCAGGTAAATTGCCACTTTAAATGAGCAGGCATGCAGAGAGAACACAAGACGCTATCGTTGACTCGTGATGAAAGTCAGGAAAAATATAAAGACTTTTTAATAAGACAAATCTAAATTATTTAAATAGCACTTAATGCTTCTACCATTTTATCCTTTACCCCACTTACACTCTCATTAATATCAGTTACTTCCCAGCCACAATAGCTTTGTGACCAAGGCCATCTACTGGTGAGTGGGGTGTGTGAATTAATGGGAGGTTTGTTGGCCAGATTTAATTAGTGCTTGTCAAAGACCTAGGCACATGTATTGAAATTGTGTAAGGCAGCTGTCAGGAACTATTAAATATGATCACAGTTTTGGATGAAGAAATAAAAAATTAAGGCTTCCCAACTCCACATGGACCTGAAGAACCATGATGTTGCCCAGGGCAGAAGAGTGGGGTTCTTTGAATCTGCATCTTGTTGTAGTCCAGACACCCTGTCACCTCACTGCTCTGTGTAAAATGAATCAGACACGTCAGTAACAACATGTTGTTGTCAGTGTTGAATTCTACCCCCAAGATCACTACCAATCCTGGTAACGTTTTTATCAAGAATTAATGGGGTCTGAACGGAAACATTTGCAGGTTGAAATTGCAAACATTTTAAATGGGGATTTATTGGCTGCACACCATAGTTACAACTGTACTTGTCTCCAGGCATTAGGCAACAAAAATGGACACCAGGCAAGGAAACGGAAGGGAAATTAAGCACACCCATATCCTTACACACTATCATTTCCAAGGTGATGTCTGAGACAATTCAGCAAGGGAAACTGGGAGCAACAGCATGCTATGACACAGAGATCCTCACACTGTTCTACAGTTACCTGCTGAGCATCACTATTCCCAAATCAGGATGATGTTTTTCATAAGACACTTCCTTTAGCTCTTTTTTCAAATTCTGTAACACTTAAGTAGTTAGCATTATGATTTTTAGAGTAAGGTATTTGAGTGGCAGCCCTGGAAATCCCCAAATTACAAGACAATATTCTCCCCATCTTTGAGATGAAGTCAAGTTAAGCCTTTACTCATCCTCTTTGCCCTAAGAATTTCGGGTAACCTCAATAGCTAAAAAAAATACATCCACTAGGAACTAGCTTAAAGGAACTAAAATACTTTTTTATTGTCACTTCTGGATGGCAACATGGAAACCAGAAGTTCTTGTTTTGTTTGAACAAATGACACAGAAGAAAAGTATTTCCACAAGAGAAAATGTGGATGCCATAAAATGACAAATGCCCTTCAGTGGCCATCGCTTCAATCTGATTAATTGCTATGATGATCAGATTTATGACAGAGAATTTATGGATGGCAGGTACAAGGCGTCAAACCTTCATTTGTCCATTACAAGTTGGGTTTGGGGCTGGTTTGTGAGGGTTTTTCTGGGTGGGGTGATGTTTTTTTGTCTGAAGCCACTATTAGACTATAATTCCAGTTTTATTACACCAGTTTTATTCAGTGTGGGAGAATGCCATTTTCCAATATAGCAAGCTTAGTAATTTATATGCCTTTCTGATTTATTTATGGTACAATAAATCCATGGGTAGTTCTGTGTCTGGTGGAGATTTGCAGTCTCCAGGATAATTTTTTAATTGAAGATGAGAAGTGAGGAAAAACCCCTGAACATCAAACTGCTGCCCCCTTTGGCTCCAACCTACCAGACATAAACAACTTCAAAAGAATAAAACAGTGCATGTAAATTTCCAATCACATCGTTTGCAGCAGAAGTGTGTTATCAACTAGTTGATAAGCTTTAGATGTTCCTCTCATTAAGTCATTGGATCAAAAGAGCTGAACTATGGAAAATTTAATTTATACCTTCAATTATAATTACTGTGAATCACAGTAATTACACTTTACACTTTCAAAACACTGCAGTAATGTCTACAACATACCTTGGTAGAAAGTTAGCTTTATATTTGAAGTTGATTAAGGGGATGAAGCAACCTGTTATGATCTCCTGTTGATTTGCATAGAAAAGCCTCCAGCTACTTACACCAGGATTCTCATGTTCCAGAAACCAGACATGAAGTGACAACTAGGAAATTGCTCAGTTGCAACATCTAATTGTAAGGATTTGATCATCTCTTTAACACACGTTTCAAACAGAGGACTTCATTTAACTTTGCTGTCAGGTCCTCTTTTAAATTCATGTTTTCAACTGATTCTTCTTTCAAAATTCTCTAAATCTGGAATTGCCTATATATTACTAAATTGAAAGGAATGTTTGAGGTTTTTTAACTTTCCAAAACATGGAAAATTAATGGATCTGTTTGATCCATTTTCCCAGTGCAATGCTAAAAGCTTTGTCTTTCTCCAATCTTGCAGCAAATACTATTAGCAGCTCTAACTTTCTTAACCTCAAATATATTCAAAAGCAAGATTACCTCAAAATGAACTGCTGAGGCTAGACAAGCTAAGAAGTCCATCTATCTCTATTTCATCTTGCATATTATCCAGTTATATATTGTACAGTCCCTAGGGAAAAAAGAAACACAGGGAAGTAACTCAGAGGGCCCATCAGTCATTTAAGTGTTGTTTATTTTCAAATAGTACCGTTTCTTCTCAGAATGTAAGAAATTGGCATATCCATTACACTTGCCTGAATGAAACTGTGCTCTCTAAATGCCTTGGATGAGCACTGGAACCAATTAAATTTTGACCAGCCTGTCCCAGGGAAGAGGCTTTGCTGTAATTTGCTGTGTAGTGAAGTACAGTGCAAGCTTCAGAAAGAATTTTTGGAAATCATACATAGAAAATTCATCCCTCTTTTGGAGGAAAGGGCAGGAAGGGAAAAAATGCCTGGTATTTGTTACATCAAAACAATTACAGAGGTACATAAAAAGGCTGTAGAAGGCATTTATTCTAATAGCCTTGGATGCTCAATCCGTGTAATAGTCCAGTCTGGTTTTGCTCCTTCTGTAAACTCCCTTTGGAACCTGAAAAAGGAAGGATAGTAAGTGAAGAGTAGTTAAAATTTACTTGACCTTAAGGAGCTACTAATACAACAAGAAATCACGAAGGAATATTTTACTTCAAACTAATTGCTGTAAAAGCTACTTTACTTTAATACTTATGCCCTAAAATGGAAGATAAAAATTATTTCTACAGTAAGAAACAAACTGCACTGACTTCAGAGTGATTTGGTTCAGATCCCACAGACAGGATCAAGGAGCAACAGTAAAGATACCAAGAAAGCACTCAGTTTTCACAGCAGGAATATGAATAAAACTTTATGGAAGATCCTGATTCTGTAAATAAAAGGTTTCCTTTAATGGGATGGTAAGTGAAGGGAAATCATGTGCTCCATATTTTACTTGAAAATTTTCATCTTTCCTGAACTGTAGTTTAAAAGGTAATGTATTTTCAGAACTACATCAAAGATTAAGTTAACAGTAGTATTGAGTCTCCCTTATTTAAAGTCTGAGCTTCACGCTGAATTCTCATGTTCTCCAATAACCTGCATGTCATAGACAAGAGCAGTATAGTATCACTGCTTTGCAATCATGTGCAAATTCACTCCTGCAAAGTGGAATTGGGAAGATATTTAGGCTTTAAGGGAAGGCTCTCAAGGGTAATGGAACCTCAGAACCCTCCAACTCCAAGGAAGATGCTGAATTCAGCTAAGGGATGGATCCACAACAATCTATCCAGGAAAAAAGTACTGGTCTCCTCATGAGTGTTACCTTTGTTTCAGAGCTCCTCATCACCTAGACTCCATATTTTCAATTTCAAATGTGGGTGTAGAAATCATTGATCATACTGCGTTACACAAAAATCCTCACTTCTCCCAGCTTCTGAGAATCTTTTTTCAGTACATTTTGCCAACTGTGTAGATATTTTCTGCACTGCTCTGACATCAGTACAGCAACACAGACATCATTTATAAGCATTCCTATGAATATCCATCTTCCTAATGTGCGCTTTGAAACCTCATTCATTGCTCCAAATATTGCTCTTCCTTATAGAGAAAATGTTCCCATTAATGTCAACTCAGAAGCAAGGAAGGAACATAATGACATTAGGGGTATTAAGAAAATTTGGCCCTAAAATTAAAACTGGAAAGCTGTGTGAGAATTAACTGAGATTAGAACCAAGGTAAATTAAAAACATCAGGTTCTGCAAGTGCCACAGTGTGAGTGCTTGCAGAACTGCCTAACCCACAGGTACCTCATGGACATGGGAAAAGAAAGGGACAAATAAGCTTACTCATAGTTTGCTGTTAAAAGATGTTTCTTTTCTTTTGTGTTTTCATCTCCAAACACAATCTGGAAGACTTTGGCTTGACCTGGTACTTCATCAGGTAGATTAGCACCATTCAGATACCAGAAGCACATCAGGATGCTAACAAACTTTCTTCCTGTGGGAAATAAATAAAAACTTAAGTTAGATCTCATGTTTCTCATTGGTCAAAAACTCATGCTACGTAGCATGTATTCTAGTGAGATCCTGGAAGGACAGCTGACTTCAGCTGTGATGAATACAGGATAGAATGAGTGATAAAGTTATTTTATACCATACTCATGTTGTTTAGCAATAATAATACACTCCTTAAAAAATTTTGTGTTTTATCCTGAGTGTGGTGTGACAATGTAGATAATGAAACTGTATAAAAAAAGTTGGTGTCCACAAATTCCAAAGCTTACTACTGTTACAACAAATGCACATAGAGTAGTTCAAACATGGGAGAAATCTAAGAGGGGAAAAAGAAATTCCTATTTCCCAAACTAGGGAAAATGCTTACTGGGTCAGACAACTTGAAATGCTCAACTGATGACCCAGGGTTAGACCCAAATATCATCACCACTGTGTCTGATAGTGAACAAAGCACACAATGCTGGTATCCAATCAAAAGGAAAACTTGTTTGAGCTCACCAGTAGTTTAAAAAAACCCAAACCAATCATGGAGTCCTAGAACAAAGTGTACTTCATGACAGAAATGTTAAACCAGCAAAATTTATTTCACTATCCAGCCTTCACTCTTTCTTCTTGCAGGATGCATTTTCATTGTTGAAGCAAACAGCTTTCAGCATATATCAGAATAATTGTTTTTGAGTGGTTTCACTTTGCTGAGGACTAATAATATAAAATTCTGTACAAAAGAAGAGGAATAACCAAAACCCAAACAGAAGACAAAACAGTATCATGATAGATTAACAATAATCTCTGTCTCTGGTTTAAAAGGAAATCAAGAAATTTTATATGGATGAATTACAAACAGAGAAACAAGGAATGAGAAACAGTACTCAAAACCACAGCAGCATGGAAAATGTCTGTTTAGTAGCAAAATCAGGAAATAAAGACTGCCCATTGCTGAAATGTTTTAGGATTCTAAACATACCATCATCATCATAGTAAATGCGAACATCTCCTTCTGTTGTGTACATGATTGCATCAATGTCAGCTGCTAAAGCATCCCTGTGGCTGTCAGGGAGCAAAGAAATCTTTTCCTTCAGCACCTGAAGTACCTAAATTCAGAAAAACTGTCACTTAGTTTTTCATCAGGAAATTTAAGTAACAATCTATTTCTACTGCAGTTAATAAAATGAGCTGTATTGCTAAAACATTTGTCTAACACATGTAACAGCTAAAGTGAAAAAGCACTGTGAAGTTTGGCCATTCCTAAACCCTAATTCAGCAGCATTAGAGAAGGTCCATTTACTGCTCAAAACAAATGAAAGCCAAGCATCTTAAAAATGTTCAGAAAAGGTACTGTCAAAACAGCAGCAGCAACACAAGCCATGTCAGACCAGAACAGCCCAGTGAAGCTTGCTCCCACAATCGCACTGCCTTTTCACCACTGAATTCTCACCATGTGTAGGTTCCTAAGCTTTTGATTCAGTATCTTTTAGCTATCTTTCATAAATTTCTTTGAAAATCAGTTTCACTACCAATTAGTTTATCTTTGCCATTTTGTGATCCACACTCCATTTAGAAAAATGTTTAAACACTTCCAAATCAGAACAGACTGAAAACTTGTTTCCCTGGTAAATAACGTCCTTATGAATTTCACATCCATATTAACTAAGTGTCTTGTGATCCACACAGCTGTGTTAAGTAGAAAATGGTGGGGTGCAAAAACTGCACAGAGGTAGCACCTCAAACACCACATAAGAAAGTCAAGTCACAAGGAAGGATGAAACCGCAGAACTTATTTTTAACTAATACTCATTTTTCACCCTAACCTGCTCTACCATTTTTGAATAACAAACAAATGCAGAGGTTGCATGGAAGCAGAAGGCAATCTTCACAACCTTCATTGGGTTTTAGTGTATTTTGCAGGTACAAAATTCACTGGCCAAAGAAATGACAAAGTAGTGTGGGATCACAGCCACACCTGTCACATCCTTGGCTTACATGAAGTCTCTGCATCAGCATAAACCTGAAAAATTTACAGTGACCAGAGCAAATTCTTTGAAGAGGAAGCAGAGGAGATGCCCTTTCAAAACAACTGCAAGAAACAAACTCACGTTTTATTGCTATTTCTGTTCAGAGAGAGGAGGCAAGACTGTTCAGAGGGGATGCACTAGAACAGCACCAGAGTTTTTGCCACAAAGGCATGGGTGGCAATAGGGCAGGCCACGCTGACATCCTGTAACAAGGCAGACATAGACCTGGAGTGTCTCCTCCACTTGACTCTGATGCATCTGCTACCTCCATGCCCTGGGAAGGCCAAGACAACTTCAGCAATTAAAAAATCATAAAAACACAGAAAACACAGCACTAATTTTTAACCAGGTCAGTCATATCCCTGAGACTATGACACCAGACTAAGGCCTTTCAGCCAAAACCAGTAATCAGCTGTATGATCTGATGGGAACATATCAGTGCAGCAGGGATGAGCACAGACCAGTTTCCTTCTTCACATGAATTCTGATGCACAGACTGAGTCAGCTTCAGCCACCTGCCTACACCTAGAGACACACACAATTCCACCTGCCATCCAGAGCCCACTGCCTTTCCATCCTTCCTGGTACACCAGCAATCTTTCTGGCATTTGGTCCTTATGCTCGACAGCTAAAATATATTTTATTTTGTTTTAAATACAGTAACTCTGAATTAAGTTTCATGCCTTGAAATGAAACATAAAAAGCTGCAGGACAAAAAATTGCCCACCCTATGTCACGTTACGCTGTTTTTCCCAAATTAAACCAAACTGGCAACTTGCAGATAACGACAGGCTGAATGCATCCATGTTAATTTATAAAAGACAATCAATTGCTAGAATGGGAGATGGAAAGCATTTACCTCTGCTGACACAAGTTCTTCCAGCAGGTCAAGTTTACGCTGAGACAGCAGCTTTGAAACAACAGAAAAGGCCTACCAAAATAAAACAGAAACAAAAACCAAACATGAACAAGTAACTAACTCTAGGTCAGCTTATTTTTCCAATAGATCCATAATTACACAACAAGCTACTCAAATATTCCATGATTTAAGATTTCAATATTTGCAGGGGGTATCACCATTGAAATGCAATTCCTCCAGCATTACAAGAGTGATTTCATGAACTGATAAAAACGTACAATTTCTTTCAGCCTCTTATTTAAAACATCAAAGCTTCCAACAGGTAAGTGAATTCATAGTTTACAAAGAAAAAAAAGCTTTGCAGCATTCTATATGTTACTTTTACTCTTTCTGATAATTCAGTCTGTCTTTCTCTGTAAATAGTTTGTTACCCTGCCCTTTTTCCCAACGCATCTTCTGGTTTCAGTCAAAACTGATGCTGCAATTTACAAATTTCTTTTAGAAATCTGATTTAGTCTCTAGACTTCGGGAAGCTCAACTCTCCTTTCTCCCCTCAATTTTGCAGGTATATTTACATACAACTATGCCTCTACATATTCAAGCAGCACACTTGTTAAAGACAGCATATTTAGGACTCTACACCAAGTAAAAGCAAACACCACAACAAAACCCCAAAAAACAGGCCAAGGAAAAACAGGTATTTCTGCACGTGTAAAATTATTTGTTGTAGGTTGTGGCTTTTTTCTCTCCTGAATTGTTCCCAATAATTTTAGCATTCTGTCCCCTGATGTGTTGTTATGAGTCGTTTTTTTTGTTAAAAGTAAATATAATAATAAAAAGTTTCCCAACAGATAACTCTGTAATTTTCCTATGACTAGCTTTGAGATATTTACCTCTTGGACACATTCTGTTGACAAAGCTTACCAGGCTCGTAAATTTGGAGAAATAAATATATACACCAGCTCTGTGCTGGTCTAAGCTTTATCATTTCAGGAAAACCTGCTAAGAGGAGACACATTTCTCCTTAAAGTCTCTATAACAGTTAGAAGTACTTTCCTTCATGCTGCTTTGGGGGATGGTTTAACCAGTTCATTTCAATTGTGCAATCTGGGAAAACAAGAAATTCCTGAAGTACAGCTCTGCTTATATCATTTGCCTCGAAGTGAGGTGCTTGGAGCCAGCAGTGGGGAACTCCATGTATTTTACACACAGGAGCTCATTATCACTATGATGTCCATGTAATAACATCAGTCTGGACATCAGGAGGAATTTCTTCATGGAAAGGCTTGTTAAACATTGAAATGAGCTGCCCAGGGAGGTGGTGGAGTTGTCATCCCTGGAGGTGTTTAATGGACATGTCATTGATGCCAAAAGCTGGCTGACAAAGTGGTGTTTGGTCATAGCTTGGACTCAACGTACAACACAGACATGGAGCTCCTGGAGTGAGTGCAGCAGCAAGGATTGGGGGACTGAAGCATCCCTCCTACAGGAAAAGCTTATGGGACTGCAGTTGATCAGCCTCAAGAAGAGATGGCTGACAGGGATCTCATCAATGTGTATAAATATTTAAAGCGGGGGAGTGCCAGGAGCATGGACCAGGTTCTACTCAGTGGTGCCAAGAGGCAATGGGCAGAAACTGGTGCACAGGAAGTTCCACCTGAACACAAGAAAGGATTTCTTTACTGTGAGCATGACCAAGCACTGGAACAGAACACACAGAGGTTGTGGAGTGTCCCTCACTGCAGATATTCCAGACCCGTCTGGACACAATCCAGTGCCATGTCCTCTAGGACGGCCTTGCTGGAGCAGGGAGGATGGAGCAGACGACCCACTCCGGTCCATTCCTACCTCAACTGTTCTGTGAATCTGTGATTATCTCCGAAGTCTTCTCCAGCCTAACTGGTTCTATAATTCCATGGAAATAACCGCGAGCATCGACAGCCCCTAGGGAGGGTCAGCAGAACCTCTCCCCTCAGGCCGGCCGCTCTCCTCGCCCCGAGGCCCCAGGCCGGCTCACCTGCTTGGCCCCGCGCGTGAACTCCTCGATGCTGAATTCCTGGTCGAAGTAGAGGCGGATGAGCAGGTAGTAGAAGCGGGTGCGGAGCCAGGCGAAGGGGCTCGTGATCCTCACTACCACTACACGCCGCTGAGGGCCCTCAGTCCCAGATCCCGAGCTGCTGGCGAACCGAGCGCTCAGCTGGGGCAAACGGGTCCGGGCGGGGCCCGGCGGGCCCGGTGCGGCCGCGGCCGGCGGCAGGAGCCGGGCCGAGCCCGCCAGCGCCCGCGCCAGCCAGCGGACACGGCCCGGGCCCGCGCAGCGCAGCGCCATGACGGCCCGGCCCCGGCCCGTCCGCCCGTATCTCCCGCTCCCCGGAAACACGGCTGCGGCCGCCGCGGGTTCCGGCGCGGGCGGGCTGGGCGGCCGGCGGCTGGGCCCGCCCCGGGCCCCGGGCCCCGGACACCGCCGGAGCGCGGCGGCCGCCGCTCTGCTGGGCCTGGGGGCGCCGCGACTGGGGCACGGGGGCCAGTTCGGGGCTTCTCAGTACAAGAGAGACACGGAGCTGCTGGAGAGGATGCAGCGGGGGCCACAACGATGATGGGGGCCTGCAGCCTCTCTCTTACGAGGAGAGACTGCGGGAGCTGGGCCTGTCCAGTCTGGAGGAGATTGTGAGGGGATCCCATGGATGCACATAAATACCTCAAAGGCGAGTGCCAGGAGGATGGTGCCAGACACTTCTCAGTGACAGGACGAGGAGCAATGGCCATAAACTAAAACACGATTAAGTTCGGCCTCAGCTTGAGAAAGAACTTATTTACGTTGAGGGTGGCAGAGCACTAAAACAGGCTGCCCAGGGAAATCATGGAGTCTCCCTCTCTGGAGACAGTCAAACCCCACCCGGATATGTTTCTGTGTCACCTGCCTTGGCAGGGGTTGGACTCGATGATCTCCAGAGATCCCGTCAAACCCTAACAATTCTGTGACCCGCGGGCTCCCGGCCCTTGCCCAGAGGGAGAGGCAGGAACGCTCCTGCGCGGGCTCGTCTTTCCGGGGGAAGCGGAGGGCGGGCGCGGTGCCGCGGCCATGGAGCGGCCGGCGGTGGCCGTGGAGCGGCTGCAGGCGGTGCCGCGGGAGCGCTTCCTGAGGGACATCTACCCGCGGGTACGGCGCGGCTGGGCGGCACCCGCCGGGGCGGCTCGGGCTCCACGGGGACACAGGGCAAGGCAGGAGGTGGCCGGGGCCCCCTCCTCAGCGGGCACAGCTGGGGCAGGCCAGCCTCAGGGTTTGCATTTGTGCGTTCCCGAAAGGTGCCCTGATCCACTGGGGGGAATGGCAGCCTAGGAGCAAGGAGCTTCTATAGGCAGATGCTGTCAGCTGCTGGCGCGTTCCGACAGGTGGTCTCTGTAAGAGTCCTTTTCCTTTGGCAGTGGTTAAAAAGTGTGATCGTTAGTTTTGTTGCTCTGTCATCTCTTGTTTTATTCCCTCCCCCTTATCCCCCTCCCTCCGAGGTCCCAGTTGAAAGCAAAAGTGTTTTTCTATTTTTTGTGTGCGTGCTGGATCAAACATGTTTGTGGTTGTGAGAGGCAAGGAACGTTGATATAGGTGGAAAGAGCTTCTCTTATGAGAACATAACAACATCACCACAGTGATGCACCAGTCTGCACCTTAACTGTGAGGGCTTTTACATGTTTTGCGCTAAGTCTTGGCTAGAAAGGTTAAATCTATTCCTTCATCTGGCCCTATTCCTTAATGGCCCCAGCACAAAGTGTGGGCTATAATTGTCTTTGCCTCTCCATAGCCTTCTTTACCCAACTAGGAAAGAACACGTAGTTAATAGAGAAACAGTTCCATAACTTCTTGCATTTTGTTTCAATATTCAGCATTTGCTTCACACTGCTTGTGAACAGATTAGTTTGACCTTGGGAAGTGGGTCCTGGCATTCAACTGACTTGTTTGCTTGGATGTAATTTGAAAAATTAATTCTGGGGTTTTTTTTCTGTTGGATGCTGTGATCATTCACTGTTGATTTTTGTTGTTGTTTTTGTTCCTTAGAGAAAGCCAGTAGTGCTGACAGGACTGGAACTGGGCACTTGTACCACCAAATGGACAGTAGATTATTTGAGTCAAGCTGAAGGATCTAAAGAAGTAAAGATTCATGTTTCTGCAGTGCCACAGATGGATTTCCTCAGTAAGAACTTTGTGTATAGGTACTTCACTCCAAAGCCCCTTGTATTTTAAAGGCATGTGCTTGTAACTTACAGACATACAGTACATCAGTTTGAATCTGAGGGTGGGAATAGGAAGGTAGTTTGTGAAAACATTGCATTACGTATCAAAGGGTTGTCCTAGATTTCTCCCTCTTCTATTAATTCTACACCCGAATAAATATAGTGAGGGTGAAATGAGGGACCAAACAGCACCTTAAAAGTGATGTCATGAAGAAGTGTTGTAAAGGTATTTTGTCAGAGCACTCTTATAGCAAATTTGAGCCTGGCACTTGCAGCTGTTAATTAGAAACAAACCAAAACACCCTTGATATCTACAGTCGATGACCTGGCATTTTGTTCTAGTTATATAGTGCATTCTCGGTGTTACTGAATAGTGATAATTTCTGACTCGCTGTGTGTCTGATCCCCTTTTGAATGCTGGTGTGTGTGTGCCAGCCATGGTATTCCACTCCAGAAAGGGTGTAACTAATTAAATCCAAGCTCCTTTCAACGTTAACATGTGCAGTTTTCAGAATGTTCAAGCCACGTGATACCACACATTTCACCAGCTCTTTAATCTTGATGTCGGCCACAAAACCCCTTGATCTCCCCTGGAGCATCTCTTATGTAACTGCCAGATCATGTTTTCAGAGTTCATGTAATCTCAGTCATTGTATCGTCCTTCAAGGGTAAATGCCTTTATTTTAGCAGTCCTTTGTTTTCCTCAAGTGGGAACAGGATGTGCTCAGTCTGTTAAACTTCTGAGCAGATGGGAGTGTATGCTATAGGTGTAAACAAGCTGCAGGTCTCTGAATGGAGCCTGTTGTTCAGGGGATACACACAAGTTACAATCATGGTGCATTCTTTTCACTGCATAATGAACTTATGAATCTCTGAAATTAGGTTGTACTTGACTAACTTTGCCTTATGACCATACTTCATTTCCCCCGCTCTGTTTTGGGTTTTTTTTAGTATCTCCTGCTGTGAGTTCAGATACAGTTGTCTGGAGTCTTAGTTTTAACAGGTCTGTAGAAGCCATATGGACTCTGGTGCTCTGCTGGTGTTTCATTATAGCAGGTGTCAGGACTTCCAGATACTTGACTTGAAATTCAGGAAACTTTGACCTTTTCCACAGCAAGTCCCTCATTCTAATCTGAAGGAACAGAAGAATAGAATATCTGAGGATTTAACATGTAGTTCCATTAGTTTAAACTGATGAACATTAGTAGTACTGCAGTTCTGTTGTAAGTTGCATGCTCCTACCCCTGTTTTTGTGTTGGTTCTGGAACTCATTCAGCCAGGTTGTGATGTGCTGCAGAAACCTGAATGTTTTTCTGCTGTTTTAGCTTTGTAAGCAGGTTCATGGAGAGGTCAGATGAGTGCCTGTGCAACTGTAAGGGGGGAGATGGGATGATTAGGGCAGATAGTAAGGGCAGGGCTGTGGTAGCACCAGAATGCATCATTTAAGCTGTAGTAGAGCTGTGCTCTCACTTTCTTCAGCAGCAAATATAAGCGGACATGATAAACAGTTTGGCTAAAGTCAAAGCATTGGGTTTTGTTCAGTTTTCCATTGACTTCAGTGGGTTTTGTATTTGCCTATTCCAGACAAGCCTAAAATGTTTAGAGAATTGGTTTGCTGTCAGATGCAGGTTTACATTCTAGTAAAAAAGATAACAGGATCAAGAAAAATTTTGCTTGCGAATGATTTCTTCTTAACCCTGGTTACTTGGTGGTTGCTCTGAAATATGATGTCTACATGCAATAATTCATTATCCACATCTCACTTAGTGTGAGATGGTGAGCTGCATGAATGTAATGTTGAATTCATAATAATGAGTATCTGTCCTGTTGCCAGTTGTCCTTGGTTTGCCATTCAGCTATCAACTGGTACCAAAATGTGTAATCTGTATGGAAAGCTCCCAGTGTGTAAATATGTAACATTCCTACTGACTTCAGAGGGACCAGCTCTAACACCCAATGACTCTTCTTGAATCTTCTGAAGTTATGTTTGGTAAATTTAAGGAAAACTGCAAAGAAACATTTTAAAATAGCAAGATTCCTGTGTTTTGAGGAGATGAGAAAGCATATATTTTCTTTAAAAATCCATATAACTGAAATAAATTTTATAGCTGTACAAATGAAGGTAGTTATCTGTGTTCCTGCACAAATTCATAGCAGAAAATGCATAGATATAAACATGTGCATCTTACCTGTTGAAGTTTTCTTGATGTTGAACTCTTCTGCAAATTTATAAAAATATACAGTAAACAAGTCCAAAAATGACACACTTAAAGAGACAGTTAAGTAAGTATTGCCACAGTTTGAGTCTTAATTTGTGTAAAATGTTTTGTTCTGTGACTCAGACCATTGAGAACTCCTAAGCTCAAGAGGGGATCTTAACAAATTGTATGAACAGTTGATGGAGCCGGGTTCTCAGCGGTTCCTGGCGAAAGGAATGGGCACAAGCTGGAACACAGGAAATTCTGCTAACCCCTTTAGTACACACAGACACCTGCTCTTTTGCAGTGAGGATAGTCAAACAATGGAACAAATGGAACAGGTTACCTAGAGACATTATGGAGTCTCCATCCTTGGAGATCCACAAAACTGAACTGGATGCTGTCCTGTGCGAGCTGCTCTAGTGAACCCTGCTCT
This sequence comes from Sitta carolinensis, assembly GCA_032173965.1. Classification (NCBI taxonomy): domain Eukaryota; kingdom Metazoa; phylum Chordata; class Aves; order Passeriformes; family Sittidae; genus Sitta; species Sitta carolinensis. Next base: position 27,439,830 of record CM063288.1, read on the forward strand.
TGGCAAGGGGCTTGGCCTGAAGGATCTCCAGAGGTGCTTCCAGCCTCAGCTACTACAGGATTCTGTTTGGATATATATTAGAACAATTCACAAAAGCAGAGGAGTTTCTAAGTGTAGGATTTCTGTCTTGGGAGAACTCATCAAACATCTGCTGCAAACACTGATTAGTCACTGTGTTAAGTTAAAAAATACAGAGCAGTCTATAGCATCATCCATTATACTTGGTATGGTAAGGGAGCTTATTATAAATCTAGAGTTTAGATCATGTGTTGTTACACTGATTCATGGTATAAATTCAAATATTTATATTTCAGAACTCTGCCTTTTGATGTATTTGTACGAAGAGCAGCTGAAGTCAAGCACAAGGAGTACTTTCTTACTGAGGTAATTTCCTTAGTGTCACAGTTTATTCTGTTGGTTATTTTGCTGGTATATGGAGAGAAAAGTGATGAATCGTAATTTAAAGTGTTAATTTAATAAAAGACTTGATCTTTAATTTAATTTTCTTGTGGCGTGATGCCAAAGGAAAAAATGTGAGAAGTAATTCTTCTCAGAAGTTTTTTTGTATGTATACAGTTTGGTTAACTTCAGTCATCCTGTTTCTCTTAACAAAAACTGCTTAAATGAGCAAAAAATCCAGTATAAAATTTAGGAATTTAGAAATTCCTAAATTTGCTTTAGAATAGCAACCATATCATTTGTGTGTTTTGGAAGGAAATGTCATGAAGATATTTTAGAATTTGATGACAATCAAAATACAAATTCAGATATATTGTAACATAATTTGTGAGTAGCAAATGTGTGGTTATCTTTACATATCAGTGTTCATGCTAGGGATTTTTCAGTTAACTGTGTTTGGAAAGTGTCACTGTGATACAGAGAGAGAACACAGTAACACACACAACAGGTGTTCAGGCAGAGAAGAAGAAAGGAAGAAGATTCTTGTTTATTGTTGACTTTGTATATATAAGTTTCTGGACAGTGATCAGAGATTGGACAGAGAAGTTCCCACCTCTCCATCTCCACTGGTCACTTGAGAAGTCCATCAGGTGATATCTTTTACAAAGGAATGCAAACATGATTTTTGTTTATCTTACAATTTGTGAGAACTGACTCCACTATACTAAAACAAATCAGAAGGCTGATTTTCAGGGACAACAGGAAAGCATATAGTTTTGAATGTAGACATGCTTTTACCTTTTATGCAGCATAGAATGCTGTAAGTTTTGAAGCCAATCAAAATAATTTTATGCATCAGTATACTGAAGAACTTAATTTATAATCTGCATTTGCTTTGAGTCTGATCAGTAACAGCAAGGCTGAAGCAGTTGACCAGTCTCCCCACACCTTATTCTTCATCTTTCATTTAACTTATTTTTCCCATGCTGAAGATGAGCTGCAGGGATCAGTAAAGGACAGTATTACAAAGCAGCTGAATTTGTAGATGCCCTTATTTGTACCATGTTTTAATGAAACTCTACATTAGATAAATGACAAAATACAGACTATTTGTTTAAGGGTTTTGGTAATTCTTATTAAAAAAAAAAACAAACCGTTCTCTTTTTGTGTTCTCTTCAGGATGAAAAGTACTATTTGCGTTCAGTGGGTGAAGATGTTAGGAAGGTAAGTTACTGGAGATTACAGTTCTATATTGTAAAGTTGCGGTTTAGAAGTATTTTTTAAAGCCTGTTGTCATACAACTTACTTAGGGTCACATGGTCTGTGAATCTGACTGGATTTAGGTCAGAGTACTTCACTGTATCTCAAATAGTTGCTGATGCATGGAAGCTTAGCTGATCACTGAAGAGAGAATTGCTAAACTCCCTTTCTTTAGCTTTTGTTATAAACTAATATAAAAGGATTTATGCTGATCTCTTGCTCCTTAGGCGTGATTCCTAGCAGCCATGGTTAAGAGCAGCTCTCTGGCTGTTCTTAGTATGTTCTAATGTTCAATGCTGAAAAGCATTACTCATTTCAGGTGTTTGCCAATGCTGAAGTTCTAACCCTGTTTCATATGATTGGGAAGTGCTCCCCATTTAAATGTTCATAGATGGTTCTCTAAGAGTTATGCCCTTTCTGTTTCAGGATATTGCAGATATCAGGAAGCAGTTTCCTGTTTTAGCAGAAGATGTTCATATTCCAGAGTATTTTGAGAAGGAACAGTTTTTCTCTAGTGTCTTCCGCATCAGCTCAGCTGGATTACAGTTATGGACACATTATGATGTAGGTAATACATGGGTTTAGCATAAAATATTGCAGATGGCATTACAGAATTGAGATAATAAGGTGCAAATCTCTGTCAAAGATTAGAGAATAATAACAAACTTCACATTTTTTTAAACAGTGAAATGAACCACATTCAGTGGTACCGTGAATTTCAAATATTGCATTGCTTGGGCATAATATTTTAACTGGGTTTATGTCTAATTCCAGATTTGTAAGATTAAAGGATGTTTTGTTTCCCTTTTTTTTAACTGTTTTGAGTTTCAGTTGAAAATCTGAAACACAGCAACTTCCAACATTTTGGTCTTCAACATTACTTTCCTTCTTTTTTTTTCACTCTAATGGCCAGATCAGGATAAATTCTAGTTGTACAACACACTGCCAACTATGCAATGATTGTAGTGGTTTCTGGCTGCAATGCAATAGATTCCAAATATGGTTGTCTTCTAACATTGTGCAGTGAGTTCTGAATAAAATTATTTATAATTCTTAACATGTGAGCGTTTTATTAATTCTTCTTTTTAAGCTAATAATTAGATCAGTTGAAGTCTATATATTTATTCACTCAGGTTTTGGCTGACATCTCTATTATTATGCTCATCCCAGGTAATGGACAACTTCTTAATCCAAGTCACGGGGAAAAAACGAGTTGTTTTGTACAGTCCTCAAGATGCACCATATTTATATTTATCAGGTATGCCTGTCATAGGTATCTAGTTCAGAGTTTGGTATCTTAGCTTTTCAGCTCTTAAGCATTGCACTGTAGGAAATAATCACTAACAGATGACTTGGTATAAAACAAGTCATTTGCTCCTTTAACTCTGAGTCTGTGTGCTTTAGTCAAAGCTAAGGAGAACAGCAGCTTTGCCCGATTATTTTCAACTCCAAACTGAAGGAGTAAAATGTTCAGTCTGGGTTCAAAATGGTGTTTTAAATGTCAGGAAAAGTGGTTTTTAGTGTTAATAAGGTTGCAGTTACAGAACAAATAACACATTAGGAGAACATCTCTTCAGTAAATGAGGGGTGCCATCAGGTTTCCCTGGTTTTGAGAAATAAACCGGTACTAAATTTAATTCAAGAACTGCCATTTTGAACAATATGATAATGCTTTGTTAGTATTGGAAGAGGCGGAGTATTTATTCACTGAAATTTTCCTAGGTACTAAATCAGAGGTGCTGGATGTGGATAACCCAGACTTGGAGAAATATCCCCTTTTTGTGAAAGCCAAGCGCTATCAATGTGTTTTGGAAGCAGGAGATGTGTTATTTATTCCAGGTAAGTGGTAAATGTTCCTGACCATGGAATGGTATTAAACAGTCTTGTTTCTAATTTATGATTTCTGGAGATGGTAAGAGGTTACTAAAGTGTTTCTCTGTTATAAGTAGGAGCATTAAAAGATGTTGGCAAAACTCATTTACTTCTTCCAGCTGTACTGGAAAACAGTATTATTATATCTACCTACAAAATCTTACTTTCCCTCAAGTGTATACTGTATGCTCCTGAATTTGTGTCTCAATAGATTAATACTATAAACTTACCTTCTGAAATTTGAAATTACTTCATTGGCCTGAGTTTTTTTAATGACAGAATTTGAGTGAAATACCATTTCTGTTCTTCTGTAGCTCTGGCACTTAAGCACTGTGAGGCATGTGGTCTGCTGAGAATTATGGATGGTAGAGTTATTGGACCTTATAATGATTTATAATCATCTTTATGGAATGGAAAGACAAGTCCTAATAATTTTTTCTGCACAACCAGAAAGCTGCTTCCTGGGCTGACACGACAAACTCTGGTAGTCCAGGAAAGGCACTTGAATTACTCCTATTGAACTACTCCTCCTTGTTACTGATTTTATTTTAATTCATTGTGAGCTTGCAGCAGATATAACTTATCCTGTCACTTTTACCTTATCTGGGCAATATAAACAGGTCAGTAAACAAGAAGGTAATAGGTTTTTAGGAAGTTATTTTATAATAATTTCTTAGCCTTGGACTTGTAACTTAATTTTGAATTTATCTTTATGTTTCTTTCTAAATAAATTTTTGGTTACAGTTAGATAGTTGTATGTCACACTGCTGCTGCTGTCAGCATCCCTGTTTTCTGTTTATGAAGTCCAGATACTTGTTTGTCTTTGCCAGTGGGTGAGCAGAGTCAAACTTGAGACACACTCAGCTCTCTTAAGACTGACTGGGGAGTATAAGGATTTTTGAGTCCAGAAAATGGTGTTTTGTCAGCATCCTGCAGTGCATATCACTGAAAAAAAAAAGGATATTTTTTGAGGAATGTGTGTGGTTATTATGAAGAAGGTAGAAGCAGCCCTCTTCCTAACCTAAAAGAAACTTCACATTGATTTCTCAGAATAAACTTTTCTATGTCTTCAGCACCTACAGGAAAATAAGATGCAATAAACACAGCATTCAGACTTTTAGCTGAAAATTCAAATATCCTAAATACACCATATTAAACTGATTCTTTAAATGTTCTCAATGAAACAAAGATGTCTTGGCTTCCTTACCACAGTCATGATGATTCAGCTGAAAAACCTCATGCCTTCATTATGAGAAGATTAGCAACTTGCCTGAGTGAGCTGGCTGATGCTGGTGGTTTGCATTAATGCCTAGACAGTACGTGCAAGGTTAGGGACCAAGTGAAAATAGCTCCCTGCATTTAGAGTGTAGGTGAGCGAGGGAAGGTGTCTTTCTTTCATCCTACACATGCTTAGCCGTTGCTTATATTGAGTATCTCTACACTTCAGCCATTGTTACTTTTATGAGAAGTTATGGATCAGCATAAATGTCTTGAAAAACTCCTTTAATTTGGTACAATGCAATATATTCATACAGATATTTATAAATAATCAAAAATACAGTAGTTGAGGGTTTTCCTCAGCTGGATTGTTTGGGCAATTCTGATGCTTGCTTGGAGTCACATGGAAGTTTTGGACAGTAATTTTTATTTTAGGCACTGTTCTTTCTACAGCTTTGTGGTTCCATAATGTAATTTCTGAGGAATTTGGAGTGGCACTGAATGTCTTTTGGAAGCACCTTCCTGCTGAGTCCTATGATAAGACTGACACTTATGGAAATAAAGATCCCATGGCAGCCTCTAGAGCCATACAGATCTTGGACAGAGCCTTGAAAACACTTGAAGAACTACCTGAGGAATATAGGGATTTTTATGCTCGGAGAATGGTGTTACGTATCCAAGAGAAAGCCTATAGGAATGATTATGGATAAAGTAGCACATTGTAATTGAGAAGGTCCCTTGCAAGGAGAAAAATGTTTGTTAGTATGGAAACTGTCCATATGTACCTACACACACTTTCTGTGAGACCAATAAAAACTGTCAATAAACATTCATCTATAAGAAAGTCGATCTTGTAGATTTTCTTTCTAGTTTTTCACGTGCAGTGAGGTCACAGTCTGCTTGATCCGGAGATGGTCTCTTCTACAATGAGACAGACATTTACAGTGCCTCCATTTAGAACTGTACTTCTTTGGAATGTTCTACTTAAATTTTTCTGAACAAAAGTTGTGGTATGTGAATTGACAGCATGTATGCTTAAAAGTAACTGCACATCTTTGAATGCAACCTCATTAAATTTTAGAAAAGCTGTAGTGGTTTCTGAAGAGGTCCAAGCAAGCCATTGGTGGTAGCTGTAATGGTCATGGTTTCTTTTTAAGTAGTAAGCTGGCAATTAATGTAGGGAGTTTCTTTTCCCCCTTGTAGTGAGACAGAGTGGGTATGGGAAAAAGAGCAAAAACTAACCATGCCAGGTTATACGTAGAATTGTGCAGCAGCTCGACTGCAATGTAAATGATTTACCCTTTTCCTAGCTCAATAATGTATTATTGGGAAGGGGGGGGGGGGGGGGGGGAATCTTTTTTCTCACTGCCCCAGTGCAGTCACTGCTGTTCTTGCAGCTGTGAAACACTTGCCACTAATGTGCCCACAAATCCATTCAGATACAATCCTAATATCTGCAGTGGAGTTCACAGTTGTGGAGTAGACACAGGATCTGTTTGGAGCTGTATTTGATATGCTCTTTGTTACCATATGAAAGGGGGTTTGCACAGCACCTTTTGGGATGGAGCCTGTTGTTTAGGCATTGTAGAAGGTTTCTTTTTCAGCAGATTGTGGTGCTTACAAAAGCCCTGTGAAATAAAGGTGGGGATCTGACAAAAAGGACAGGCTTGTCATTGTCTCTTTGAAACGCCTCTGATGTTATTACTTGTGCTGTTTGGGGAATGCAGCATTTATCTGACTTAGGTCAGTCTATTACTTCTAGCAGTGTTTTTTGAGAATTGTAACTTGTCAAAAGCTCTTAGACTAAATAAATGTGTAGTGTTAAAAAAGTGCTGGAAAAAAGCTTTCTTCAGAAGAGCAGGAGCTTGAACACTGCGCACATTATTCTAAACCTGTTCTTCTTGGCAGTTCACAGTGGAAATAGTCTGGTACCATGTGAATGGGCACCCAGCCACCTCAATGAATAAGCATGAATGGAACCAGCCAAGCGATTCTGACGGGCATCATTGTACGTTCTGAGAGTAAAATTTAAATTTGAGATCACAAATAGGTCTCCCAAAATTTTTGTTCAGAAAGGAACAAGGATTGCTTGTGCGTACTGCTGAGACAGAATCTCTCTGCCCCTTAGGCTGGGGTAACCTCTTGGCTTTGTTGGACTGGTAATGTCAAGGGCCCAGTCTGAATTGCAGAGGTGAACAGAGCATATTCTTTGTGTGTTAGGACTGAATGGAGAAGTTCAGAGAGCCTGCAGGGCTCAGCAGAGCTGTGTTCCAGCATTGTGCCTGTACAGCCATCACTTTAAACTCTAACTGCCAACAGGTTCTCAAGATACTGGTACAGAGAAGTACTGTGCTGATGCCTCCTGACATTCCTTGGGTCTCCACTCACTAAAGGGAGGTGTTAGCTTGGTATTATTCTCAGGCCCCTCAACACTCAAGTGTAAATTTTATCTTCATGCTGACAACTTTAAAATGAAGCCTTTATTTCACTTTGAAAGAGTTTCTTCTATTTGTTGTTTAGTAACTTCTCTAAAACAGTTATTCTGAAATGCTAGAAGAATACAAGCATTTAAAAAATGTGTTTTCTTAATTTGAGTATAATCTGACTAGTGATAAAAATCTAGAAGTTACTGTTTTTAAAAGAACCAAGTTACTTAGTGCTTTGTAACCACTGCAACATGGTGTGAAGCAGGCAATAAAGAGATGAATGAATGGTGAAAGCATTAAAGGAGTAACTTAACAGATAACACAGTACGAGATTACAAGTAGGAACATTTAGAAATCCATTACCCGTAGAAATCACACAAAGAATTAGAGCCACTGGCATTTTGTGGACATTTGTCTGTTAGCGATATTGCCACAATAAAACAGATGAAGTTGTGTTAACAGGTATTAGAAAAATAAACAATGGCCATCTTAAGCATTCAAAGCAGCCACTTCAAACAGTGTATTCGTAGGAGTTAGGTGATGCAGACTGCCCAGGACTGAAAGATGAGTTGACAGTTACATAAAGACAATGTCTGAAATCAGAAGTCTAAACTAGGCCTACCCCAAACCTTGAATTACTGTAAAAATTTAGTGACTGTGGCATTTAAAATGGAAATTCATTGCAAGTCAACACCTGAAAATAATTATTTATTCTGAGCCATATGAAATAGAAAGGATGACAAATTATTTCAGATTTCTTTCTTTTTAATGTGCTTGCTGTGGAAACATTCAAATGAAAAAATTAATGTCAAAATATTTTTGTCAAACAATTAAACATATCATTAAGAATCTTCCTGTTGTGTTTGTGCTGACAATCTGATGTATTTAGAACATGTTCCTCTGCAGTAGCTACACAGGGTCTTGGTTAAGTGTCAAGTTTAATGCATAATGAGAAAGGGTTTGACTTGATCACAAAGGATCAGAAATACATTTGTAATTTTTTTTAAATATGCAGGATGTTTGTCTCATTCACACTGTGGGTTTCACAAGACTGACTTGACTAAGAGGAAAATGATTTTACCACAGTAAACTTAATATTACATATGATGTGATCCCAATATGCATTACTTCACAACTTCAGAGAAATTCCTGTAAACCCTCGATTCTTTTTTCCTCTCACCAAAATATATCTTCCCATACCTGATATCTTCCTGCAAATGATACAGGTGTTGAAGGTACACATTCTGAGACAGTAGCTTTTACAAGGGATTCTCTAAGTTGGCATCACTCAATAACCGAAGATTCTGGTGTTATTTGAAGGACAGATGAAGTTTTTACATTTTTGTAGACAGTTACCCAAGTTTGCAGTAAAGCTGTACATTAAGATTTCCTATTTTACTTTGCATCAGACTCTACAGTGGGGATAGATTGTGAGCTCTGTATACCGGAATTTCTGAGAGCAACAGTCTCTCTTCAGTGGTGATTCTTGATAGCAACAAGAGCAGAAGACTTTGTTTCCAACTTTCAGGTCTGTTCCTTATTGCAGATTGAAGCAATTAAAACTGCTCAACCGTGTCAAACACGCAGCTCTCGTGGGTGCCACGTTCATACTAAAATGCTCAGAAGCTGTTGCTTGCAGTAATAACACAGATCACAGCAATGGACAATTCCTGCTGTGAAAACATTTATACTTCAGCTGTCAAGCAGAACATGAATTGCTTTAAACTTCCACTACAAAACCCTAATGTATTTCTCATGATGGGGAATGGGAAAGAAGAGCTAAGCACATGGTCTGTAAGAGATACAACAGCTTTGTCTGACACCCAGGCTTAGGAGTTTTGCTCAGAGCATAAACTCTGGTGTGGAAGAAGAGCTCTGTCCCGCCCTTCAGCACTCGTCTGTCTCAGACTTGTCTGTTTTTTATGTCTTGCAGCAGTGCTTTCTTTAGGAACAACTCAGCTCTGAAGTGCCAGGTTTAACAAAAGAAACTAGCAATCATGAATAAAAGTGCTCTTTTGAGAGCCTACTGAAAGAAAGAAAATTTATTCTGAACCTTGAAGTAATGGCACTCTGTTCCTTTTCAAGTACATAAGGTATTTATACACATGAATTAAAAGCAGATAATTTATTTTTCCCTTTCTTCTTACCAGTCGCTTTTCTGGTAGTTAGCTTAAGTAGAATTTGACACTTCTTGGGTCACTTGGAAACATGTAATCAAACCCTAATGACAGGAAACGAGAAAGCCATCACTACTTTATAACCCACACTTCACAAAATGACTGCCTGAATCAGTCTGCCATGGTTCCCACGGTGATGTGGAACAGCTAATCCGGTGCAAGTGGGTTTTTTTGTAAGCAGGAGGAGTGAATTACGCTGTTCATACCAATAGAATGAAGTTAGCCAGGAACAGTATGTCTGGAACTGGAAGAGGCAGTGCCTATCTGATACATAGATGTTATATGATCTTGCATTACTGGCCTAATGACTTCATGTTACTTTATTCCAGTTAAAAACAGTCAGCCAGCATCTGAACAGAGTTAAGAGATCAACACCACCAAACAGAAAGGCAGTTTTGGTCTTAGGTTCTCCATCTGCAATGTTCAAATGCGTCTAAATTTTCATCAGGTTATGTTCATTAGAAGTATACTTTTTTTATTTAATCTACCATCCTTACAAAAATGAAATGAGATTTCAACATAAGATTTAAAAGGATTGTGGAGTAACTTTGAAGGTGATTTAAAAAGGCTGTCTCTTATGGATTGCAGTCTTGAGGCACATACCTTTGCTTTTGTATTGCACAAGGGCACCAGACACATACTTGTGTTGGTGGATTCTGCTAGGCTGCGATGTACCTAAAAGTGTCACTCACGACAGAGCACACACATCCCAGAATTTTCATTGTTACTAAATTCTTTCTTGTATTAACTGTATTTAAAATCAGCATTAAAGGTAAATGAATGGGTATGCAATTAACCTCAGTGCTTCAAATTTCAGTCTGTATAAGACAACAAATATTGGTTATGTGCAGAGAGGAAGTAACTGTTACAGCTCAAAAAGAACCTCTGGGGAAAATCTGAGTGCATGCTCATGCACAATCAATTTTATCTGTGCATATCCACAGTTGTAGCAGCCTAACTCCTGAACTGACTTAGCAGTCTTATTTAAAATAATTTATATGGCTATTTAAATACCTAGCACTGCTGTTACTTATTTCTATCAGCAACGATGTTTGTTTCGAAAGATAGAACAGCTTACCATAAAAGTGCTTGTGCAGGGAGGCAGCAGGAAAACAGGCAACAGAGAAAATTTCTCCTTTTAGCCACAAGTTAAGGATGTGACCCTTAAACATCTTCCAAAATTAGGGGGCAATACTGATTAATGCATGAGCATTTGCAGAGATGTGATTAAATCACTCCCAGATGGAAAGAAGTTTACCAAACTTTCTAGCATTTTAGATTCTCACAAAATCATATAAGTCATCTAGACCATTTCACAGAATCAAGCCTTAATATAAAGAATTTAGCAGTCACAGTATAGTACATGCTAGCATATCTCAAAATCTGAAGAATGTCTAGTCTATTCTACCAGAAACAAGCATGCAATACAAAGGACAACAGTCATTACTAGGTTGTACTAAGGACTGTGTAATGTTTCTCACTCCATTAAAAAACAGAAGTGTCTTAAACTACACCACTATAAGCAGGAGAGACACCTAACTTTAGGCATTTACATCTAAGCTTATTAAAAACTGCCTTTACAATTAATGTTGAAAAACGGGCATGTGCAAATTATGATCCATTTCATCCGAACACAGAAATGTCCCACCCTTGGCTGCTTCATGCCAGCTTTCCTGTTCATGAGATACCAGTAAGCTGCTTTAAAATTATGGATGCTGACTACACAAAGTCTCCTTGAAGAAAAGTTATCAAATAAATCTGACTTTTTAAACTAGATCTCCACAAACACCTAATAAAGCTTAATCCACAAAACTGCACATTCCTTGTTTGATGGTTTTATACTCACATCAAAGTGGTTTCACCCATTAGAAATAGTTTGCAAAATTTATTTTAGCATGCATTGTAGTGAATGACAGAGGCACATTCCAGCAGAGTACTACAGCTGTTTAAAGAATGAAAAACAACCAGTCAGTTTTCCCTCCACAACACAAGGTCTCATAACAAGATTAGTTTTGCAACAAAGTGCCTATTCTTCAAAGTAATGCAGCAACACTTGAGCCTATTTAACAGTTATTGTAGGCAGCCTCCATCAAACAGGTTAGTATTATTTTCATAGGATAGCCATCCAGAGGCTTTTGAAGACAATGTCAATATTTTAATAGCTATTTCCAAAAGCTTGCAACAACGTAGTCCTGTTGTTTTGGCAAGCACATAAGCGTTCAGAAATTGGTCTCTGATCTGCAGTGGTATTGGATTGGGCAAGTGATAGCACATCCAACTTAGCCTAGTCAGTCTGAAACTGAGGGGGCAAAAGCAATAGAATGTTCTGGGGGTTTTGTTGGTTTACTTTTAAAAAATTTATTTTTTAAGTGGATAGTTAAATATATTTCAAGCCATTTGCAGGCTTTCTATTAAAACCGCTTCTTTAGGTGACCCATATTTCCTTTGCAGAAGAAAGTCCTTACAGATGAGATGCTGCAAATGTTATCAAAAGGATGAAAAAGGGGGAAAAATGTTCCTTGAAACACATTAAAGCAGATGGAACTAAATTTCAGGCTCTCAGAGTTTGTTTGCACGTTGCACTTTCCTCCATCAATTAAAATAGCTTTCTTTTGATGAACTAGGTACATTAATCTAATTATAAGTAATAGACTTCTCTTTCAAATTGTAAGGTGCACACTGTATGCATAATCCTTTCTATCACATTAATATTTTGAATGTTAAGAAAATTTTCTTAGGAGTACAAGATGCTTTTGTCATTGTTCAGTGATCACTGATGTGCACAATTTCTGACAAAAGTTGTCTCCAGGGAACCTTGTAAGTTTTAGGACTTCCCTTCCACAGTGTAAGAGTCACAGGAAACGAGGAGCAGGGCAGAGATGTCACTAAGCCATCAAATACGGAACCAAAATTGAATAAAATGCCTTTTTCCAGAACTTAGCCACGATTATTTGTGTCATCTTCACAGTGGTTTGCTAACTTACTTTTGTATTCCTATACTTCCAGGAAATCCAAAACCATTTGGAGTTACTGGTTCATTGTTAATAGCTGCAGTTGTCTTTAAGAATAATTCTAAACTTTGTTGATAAATGGGAAGTTACTTGCAACAGTAGAAAAGTTCCATTAATACCAGCATTGTCCATCTTTTCAGTATTTCTTTCATAAGAACACTCATGTTTGGTGTCTGAACCAGATTACATCTTTTGTATCAAATCTGGATGGTTTTCTATTTAATTAGAAGTTGTTTTCTTCTGTAGGAAAAAATTAGGGTCCAAAAATAGGATTTTTGGATGGCTCTAGAAGCAACTACTGCAATACATTTAGAGGAAATAATAGATTTTAAAACTGAGGCATTTTGAAAGAGCTACAGTCGACACAGTTTGAATTTTTTTTTATGCAACTTGTAATAGGTTTTGCTTACGGCTTGATTTAGAGCAATATCAAGGCAGCAATTACCAAGAAAAACCTTGCCACCCCAAGGTAGGGATGCCACCTCTTGATGTGATAATAAAGGCATTACTGCTGGTCCTTACAGAAGTTAGCAAAGCAACAGCAAGGTATGTTGAAACAGGAACAAGCTACACCCTAATCAATATTCTTGGTAACTTAACATAGCTACATCAAAATCTCAAGCCCCCAGGTGAAATGGCTATTCACTAGCAGATATTACACAATTAATCAATTAAACTTTAGAGTGACAGAAATGGCAAGGCACAAGGAAGAGAAATGCATTGGTACTATTATTTCAAAAGTGAGTATTTGTGACTTTGTTGCAAACAGAAGAAATGTTACAAAACAGAAAGAATTAATTACCTTATAAAACAGGTCTCAGCAAAATATATAACTAACATTCTTCTTACAACCAATTTCATTAAGCCAAAAAAAAAAAAAATCTTACATCTGTTATTGACAAAGACTAATACTTTTAGCCCTGAAAGCCACTCAGCTGAGGTATCTACACATCTGAAATTCACCAAGTACTTTAAAGTCCCAATAAATGCAGTATATGATAGTAGACATCCAGGACTAAAAATTCTGCCAACAGTTTAAGAATAAACATTCACATTCAACAAAAAAATACATGTATAGGATTGTTCTTCATGTCACTTTTTTTCCAGGAATCAAAAAACAACATCTGTTATAGTTATGGGGTCCCAATACGCCTTTTTTAAAGCTACAGAAATTTATATATAGTATCTATTAGCAACACCGAACTGATTTAGTATTCTGTTTAGAAAGCATCTGCTCAAAGCTGAAAATCTAGATCACAACATTTAGTGTTAAAAGTGCTTCTACAAAGAATATAGTGTTCATATACATACAGTCTCAAAATACTTCATGAACTCTGAAATGGTTGTCTAAGGAAGGAACTTCATCAGCAAAATGCAGTTGATCATTTATTTCCACACCAAATTCTTCAAGTATCTGTACAAATTTCTCATGCTCTCTCCCAATCCATGACCTCATTGTGTCAAACACTTGGTATGGTGTAACATGAGCATGGACTTCAATTCCTGTCTCTGCAAGTTCTTTCAGCATTTCAGGGTAAGTAACCCAAGTATTGCTTCCTCCCGAGTGACCACCATCCAGCCAGTAAATTGCTTTTATGTTTTTTAAGAAGGCATCTGTATTCTTGTCTTTTTTGGCTTCCTTCAGCTCATAAAGCAGCTGGTTCAAAACCACACAACCTTTACTGAAGCCAATCAAAGTAAACGATGCTGCACCTACAGCAGATGGCACCATGAAGTTCACAGCAGAATTATTAGAGCATTCACAATCTCTCTCCCTTTCTTTGGATGAGCAGCCATTTGTTGTAGGAACAGACTGTGGCTGTGATTTACAAGCAGCTATTTTTGCATCCTTGCTGACACCATGCACACTTTTCTGGGACAGCAGAATATTCTCAGAGAGTCTGAATGCATTAACTAGCAAAGCATGGAGATGCTTGAAAGCTCCAAAGTCAGTGCTGTGCTCTGGTGCTCCAAACATGTTACTTGTCACAAAATTATCATAACAACTGAATTTGTGCAGGTGCATTCGAGAACACTTTATGACCCAAATAAAGCTATTGGGGAACCGGCGAGCAAGTATGGTAGCAACATTTTCAAAACTCCAGTGCTCCCACTGAAAATTTTCTGGGTGGCAAGACATGATGTCATGATAGTTCTGAAAAATTAAACAAAAAATAGAGAAGATGCATTACTACATTGTGAAAAGATTCAGCTCCAATGTACTAATATTTATAAGAAAGGACTGTAAAAGAAAAAACATTCACTTTTTAGGTTTGCAGAACAAGAAACACGTTAAACAAACTGGTATATTTTGATTTGCTTATTTTAATATTTTTTACCACATATTTTTAATACCTCCAAGATCAATACAATAAAATCAGCACATGAAAATATTCAGAGTTTTTGCTGACTTCATACAAAAAGGAAATTAAAATATTATTCAGCTTAGTATGATACATAATACGTAATTTTACTGTATTACCTCCACCTACAGAAATACTATCTTACTAAAAAACAAAAACAGACTTACAACTTTGTAGCAAGTTTTTCGGATTTTATGCAGAAACAAACATATACCCTCTCATTGAGCTGTAGAAAATTTTTATTCTTTATTCACATCCACAGAGGGCATAGACAGAAAGAAATTAACACCCAAGTCATGAACGAACCTTATGTTTGAAATCTTAATGGCAAAGAATACTAGTTCATTTATTTTACCAGGGAATAATGAAGCCATATGCAAGAATGGCAATCAGACAAGTTTTCGTAGGCCATTCCAATCCTTAAAATAAAACCACACAAAATTCTGCATCTTTACCTGACTGAAGAGAAAGCCTTTTCCCTTGAAGAAGAAAGTACCACCCCTGCTTTTGAGAAGCAGTAATGATAAATGAGATTGTCTGGCTACCGGAGCACGTTACGTTACAGACATCGACCACATGCTCGGGGACAGCACTTCAGTCTCTGCAATTCTTTGCCAACTCAAGGGACCACAAGTGCCTACTCAGGACAGGCTAAGAAAGTGTCAGTGCCTCTCGGATTCCCAAAGGACGGTTTCTGGGATGTGCATACGCCTGCACAGAGACACGGTGCTCTGCCTGGGGAGGACAACCGGGCACCTTAGGGCTTAGTTGTCCTGCCTCCACTGACACTCCCTGCCACGCTTTCAGACACTGCCACCCTTGTCACAAATGTCACTCTCAGGCAGAGCTAAAGGGCTGGAGTGAGTCCAGAGAAGGGCAGTGGAGCTGGTGAAGGCGTTGGAGCACAAGTGCGGTGAGGAGCAGCTAGGGAGCTGGGGGTGTTTAGCCTGGAGAAGAGCAGGCTCAGGGGAGCCCTTACTGCTCTCTACAAGTCCCTGAAAGGAGCTGTAGCCATATGGGAGTCTGTCTCTTCTCCGAACTGACAAGAGGACATAGTTTTAGATTGTCCCAGAGGAGGTTTAGGTTGGACATTAGGAAGCACTCTTTACAGAAAGGGGATTAGATACTGGAATGAATTGCCCAGGAGGAGGTGGAGTCACCGTTCCTGGAGGTAGTGAAGGAAAGACCGCACATGGCACACAGCGCCAGGGTCTACTTGACGTGGTGGTGGTGTAGGTCATAGGCTGGACTCAATGATCTCCAACCTAAGTGTTTCTGTGAAGACGACTCTCCTCCCCGCCTCTGCTGCTCCAGCTCAGGTTTCCGGAGGGCCCGTCCCCGCTGCCTGTGCCCGACCGTGCGGGACAGCGAGATGCCCGGACGGCCGCGGCGGAGCCGGGCAATGCCCACGGCGCAGCCCCTCCGGCGCCGCGTCCCCGCTCCCGCCCCGCCGCCCGGGCCCTCACCGTACCTGCACGTCCCCCGGGAAGTACACGACGTGGTGCTGCGGCGACGGGGCCGGGCCGCGCGGGGCCGGCGGCGGCAGCAGCAGCAGCTCGTTGGTGCGGTGCGGCTCAGCGCCCGGCACGTCGGGCAGGCGCAGCCACGGCGGGCTCAGCCGCGCTGCGGAGGAGCCCCCGCCGCCGCCCGCAGGCCCCGCGGCGCAGGCGGCCGGCGCCCCGCAGAGGCTCATGGCGCTGCCCAGGCACAGCGCGGCGGGGCCGGCGAGCCCCCGCAGCAGCGCGGCGGCGGCCGAGCGGCAGCGCCGGCTCATGGGAGCGCCGCGCGCCGCGCACCGCCCGCTGGCGCGCCTGCGCACCGCCCCGGCCCCGCCCCCGGCCCCCGCGAGCGGGAACCGGCAGGGGGCGGTGCGGGTGGCCCGCCCCGCGGTGACGTCACGGGGCGTTCAAGCGGCGGCGGCGGGAAGCGCGCGGGGCCGGGGCCGCAGGTGCGCTCGCGCCGCCCCGGGGGCGGGGCCCGTAAACCCTGAGGGGAGCGGCGGCGGGCGGAGCCCTGCAGGCTGTGCCCGAGGGAATTACAGCTCTGGGAGCCGTGTAGCGCTCCACGTAGGGCAGTTAGTTTCCAAACTAGAAGGTATGTGCCTTCCCTTGTCTCCTAAAGGTGCTGGTTGTATTAAAAAAAAAAAAAAAAAAAAAAAAAAAAAAAAAAAGTAAATCAAACGGTGACTTTGGAATACTAGCTTTGGGTACGCTAGTTCTGCTGCGTTGGAAGAAAAGCTTTCACGGGTACTGGTGAGACCTCTGTTTTTCATGGCAAAGAAAGCAAGGAAACAGAGCCTTTAGTTTATTTCTAAGCATTCATAGTTTCTTTTTCTAGAATTTTGATATTTCATTTATTTATTCTTTTATTCTGTTTTCCTACTCTAAAGCATTTGTATACAAACCTAGAAAACTACTAAATACCGAGCCTATCTCCTGTTGGCTGAGTCAGTCAAGAAAGGGGAGTTAATTGAACACTAATAGCTTAATCAAGTAATCAAACTATTGACTGGTTTCTTCTTGTTGGAAACTTTAACAAGTTAAAGGAAATATGGTGACTTTAAGGTTATTTGTTAGTGTAGCAAGCTAGAAACCAGCGGAATAGAGAGGGTTATTTTTTTTGGAGTTTAAGTCCTAGTGTGCATGTTTTTGTGTCCCTGGAGGCTCAGTTCAAGCTGTGCTGTGGTCATGGTCTGTTTGGCACACCAAGTGTGGCTTTGGGCTCGTGCTAGAGCTCAGCAATTCTTTTATTCCAAAGCTCATTCAAAGGCTCTTCCAGAGACTGGAGCTGCACTGTCGTTAAGGTCCCCTTAGAAGCACAGGAGAAAGTTGTGCTGTGTTACATACTTGAGATTTCACCGTTTGGTGTGTAAGCAATATGGGTTTTTTCTTCAGTTGCAGAAATCGGGACAAGGTTGATGTGTGGCCCTCTTCATTAAGGGAGAAAGACATTGAAAAGCTTTTTTTTTTTTCCCACTTTGCACGTTCATAGGAATAGCAGAGATTAATTAAAGTTTTTGGTGATTTGAGTTTTATAGGGTTTTGATTAAAATAGCTTTTTTTTGAAAGCTTAACATTAACAATTTTTGGTATGAAAATTATCTTTGATATAGTTACAGTCTTTTCTCAAACACTAGGGAAAAAATCCGATTTTTGGTCACCAGAAGATGGCGCTGTGCGGCGCGATTTGAAAAGTCCCTTTCCTCACAGCCAGAAACATTCAGGTGATCACGTTGGAATTTTCCCAAGCAAATCCTCTTTCTCCTGGTTTAAATTTTTGAGATATTGTTGTAGAGTGTGTTCTAGGGTTTTTTTTCTCCGTGAGAATGCCCTAAGGCTATGATATGAGTGGAGACTTTCACAATGCCTCTGCTAATGAAGTAAAATTACTTAGAAAAAAATCTCCAGCTCCTTCATTCAACTGTTTATTTTGGTTCATGCAGACAGATTTTCTCAGCCCAATTTTGATCAGTTCAGGTCCATGCTGGCGCTAAAACTTTATTAGATGGGCCAATGGAACCTACTCACTTCTGTTCCCTATTAGGTACTATGCTGAAGAAATACTAAATAAGATCTACTAAATGCATACACATAGGAGGAAACTAGTGCTCTTCTTTTCTCAAATGAAGCAGATAACTTTAAAAGAAGCCTACAGAAATAGAGAAAAATGGCTGTGCTCTGATAGTCTGGATATTTGTGCCTTGATTGCTGGGGTTTGCTTGCACAAGCACAGCTCTATTGTGATTATTGATACCTGATAAAGAAGCAGGGCAAAATAAAGTTTTCATTTTAACAATTATTGTTGAGAAACATAAATAATTATTGTCAGCACGGTGAAAAAAAAAAAAAATCTGTGTGCTTCTCTTCTTGTGGCCTATATTTTTTCCAGTGGTTTCTGCAGATGAGAGTTTAGCTTGCCCAGAAGGGCTTACAGGCATTATTCACATTGTGGGGATAGTTACAGTAACCAAAGGGGGATGCTGGTACTTCTGCCCAGAAATAGTTATTTAACTGTAGTGTGTTCATCAGGCAACTGGTATGAGGTAACTAAAGCTAATACACAAGGTTGTAGACAGGCTTTCATCTTCTTCCAGAATGCTACAAGAGCCTTTTGGGAGAGCGTGGAAATTAGTCCATATCTTAGTCAGAATTCAGACACATACCATGACCAGAATTGGGAAATGGACTTTCTTTTGATTATAGGAAATAATGGTGTATAGGACCCATTTTTCCCACTTAAAATAGAAAGCACCAATTTATTCCTACTCTCAAGAAGATCCAAGAAATCTTCTGTGTCATATTATAAATTTTAATGGAGACTCATTGCTCTGAATTTGCTTCCAATCTTTGTCATGTGGCTATTGCAATATGTAAGTAGATTCAATAACTGAGTATATTAATCCTTACACATATCACCCAATGGAGGCCTGAAATACTGTATTTTTGAGAGGCCTTTGTCAGCCTTCATGTTTGTCCTTTTCTCTGTGATGCCTCAGGTCTCCATTCTTCTATTTATTTGTTTATTCTCTATTATTGTAAAAGGAAAGATGTTTTGTTTTTACGTGCTGCTTCTCTTACCACATCTGCTCATCTTTCCCCACAGCAGCCCTTACCAGTTTCACACATCACATCAGTCATGAGGTGACCTCTGGATGGCCAGTAAAACAGCATGTCCTGCATGTGCAGTTCATTGCTCATTTTTCCTTCCTGCTGTAGGCTGGACAGGGAAGTGAACTGTGTAGTATTTTTTCGGAGTTTGTGGATGTTTACCAATCCATCTCAGTGAGTTTGGCAGAAAGAATGTGTATCATGGTTGATTAGCAGTGATGAGAGACATGCATATGAAAACAATTCCTCTGGAGAGAACTAATGGCTTGTTCACCTCTTTAGCGTCTGAGTTTCCATATAGACCTCTGGGGCTGTCTGCAGGGTGGTTAATTAGCTTAACCTGTCAGAGACAGCCAAATCTGCAGCTTCTGAGTAGAAAGGGTACCAAAAGTCTTTACTACACTCATAGCACTTTTTCTGGAATTGGCTAAGTTTCATTGCCTTTCTAACATATATGCCAATCCTGAGCTTCCATTCAGGGCATATATACAGAGCATAGAATAGAATTCATATTGTATGTATTCTCTTAGACCAAGAAAACGTTCTGTGGTTTATTTTAATCATAGCACTTAAAGTGAAGTATTTTAATAGGCACTTTGCCAAAAGTCTAGGTGAGTAGCAACTATCTGCTGATGTGATATCTTTAGCCACGTATTAATTAATTTGAGTAATGTATTTGAATTTCTATCTCTTCATATGTAGCAGCTGTAATATTTCAGAAGGACATGCTCCAGAAAAACATGCTTCCTGCCCAAATAATATGCAGTGTACATATACACGTATTTGCATATCTGTGTATTATATTTTAGTTTCCTTTTAAACATCCTTCAAAGCATATGCGTTGAAATTGCTGGTTTGTGTTTTGGCAGAGGATAGCAATAGCTGTGAAAACACCTGTTAAATACTGATGGGAAACTCCTTAGCAGTTGATATGCACCTGTGTCTCTCACTATTGAGAGCAAGTGCCAGGACTGGCTTGTAGTTCTTTTGAGTATAGTAACTTCCAGGACTGAGCTATCTGCATCTATGGTGAAGTGTGCACAAAGCGATTCCCACTGCCTGCAGTGATGAACGCCTGGGTCTTGGCTTGTAGTTTTATTAATGGTAACAGTTCAAATGAAATTACAGCTATTATGCTGCATTGTAAGTACTAAGCAATTTACTTCTGCTGAAATTCCTACTGACAGCTCTGCCTGCCAGCATCCATCCTTTGTGTGGGTATAAGATATTCAGGAGATCATAGTGGAGAATAAATCACTCTCTGAGCAATTTACTGAGTTGTATGAAAGTGAGAATAAAAGCTTTTCAGCATGAAAAGTAAATCCAGGTTTTTTTTACGTTGGCTGTGTGTAGAAGCTGCTGAAAAACAGGATATAGGTTCTTGTTTTGGGTTTTTTAATGCTGCAAAAATAAGTGTGTGTAAAGTATTTGGAACTACTCTGCTGTTTAAAACACCCCTTTCTCTTTTCTGTTTCCCTGTGGGAATTGATTTTGTTTAATCTTGATTCTGTCTACCTTTCTATCAGTCATTTTCAATGTCTTTATTGGCTGCTCTAAGTGAAGAGTAGGACTTGCAGAGCAAATAATCTGGAGTAATTGGGGAAACTGCTGAATTAATAGATTAGGGTGATTCAAATGAATGCCTCTACTGAAGGAAAGCTGGGGGGAGTCAGCTTTTATACAGGGTGTTCGAACACATTAGGCTGAAAATTCAGTGTGGTGGCTCTGCACACTGGAGCCTGCATGTGCTGTCTCTGTCCTGCTCCAGTGCTCAGAGGACATGGTGGATAGAAAGGGCTGGAATTACTTCAATAGAAAAGTTAAGAGCAAAGGGCATGAGTCCCTAAAAAAGCCCCCAGCTATCAGTAGTTTTGCTGGTCATGGAACACATGCTCCAATGACAAGTTTCTGTGCTTTGCAGTTTGTCTAAGTGTACTAGAAACTTGGGACTTAAGGAAGCTCCGTGTTGCCTGGTATAAGTCGATATAAATTAGCAAATCTGTTTGGGATTTAAAAAAATGCACAGTGGCCCAAGGAGGTTAATAAAAGGGGAATTTTTTTGCTTAAACAATTGGACAAAGCTCCACCCCCTAATAATTTCTCCAGTCTGAGGTTTGGCAGGGAAACTTTGAAATTTTGGTTTGTGTGTCCTTGTATCCCAGTTTCCCTTCTCTCTTCTTTTGCTTCGAATATGCTGGCTTTGTAGATGGGTATATTGCAATGTATTCAGCATGAAACTAACTTTTGCCATTCCCTTTTTTAACTTGGATTGCCGCATGCACAAAAATAAGGGCAGAATTTGGTCAAAAACAGTATCTTTGCACCATGGATAGCTGGAATTTATATCCCATGCATTCTAGTTTCTCCTTCCAAAAGTGGTTTGAGGTGCTGTTTGCATGGTACATTACACAAATAGCAGGGAAGTAGGTCCTCAACTTGAAATTACTTGTTAGTCAGAGAAGAGTATTTTCTTAGGAAGAGCACTGCATAAGCTCAGGGCTCTGTGCTAAATCATTTGTTCATGGGATGCTGATCTAAAAAAAAGTAAAAAATTATTTAAGTAGAATATGTTTATATGAAATAAGGGACAGACTTAGCCATGACATATCCAGTGGATACAGATTGCCCAGTTTCCAGTTACATTCTCCCATATGTAATGACAATGGAAAGTATGTAACAGGTAATGTTTGTTACTTTACAGTATCTGGCAATTCTTCATTGCTCTTAATGCACGTAATCCTGTCACTCTCAGTGCTTCATGTGGATGAGGAATATCCCTTTTATTTGCAGATAGACTTGGAAGATTTTAGCACATGTGATACCTTTACTTACAGCTGTATATGTCTCTGACTTAAATTATTATTAATCAAAGTATTTAAGCACCTGTTTCTTTTCAGCTTTATCAAAGCACTTGTTTTTAAATGCAGGCAGAAAATTATGTATATGCTTGTGCAATGTGGAGAATTGAAGTTGGTGCTATTTACTGTGTACTAGAAATCTCAAATTTATATCTTCCTCTAGAGCACAAAATAGTCAAGTAGCAGTGGTAAGTGCATTTTCAGATGATTCCTATAACAATCTCTTTTAATTAAAGAAGCTTCTTTTGATAGATGAAGAAAGTATCTAATTTTATGTTCCTAAAGAGTTTTTAACTCTTGTCCCAAAAGGAACTTCTGTGATTAGAAGATGAGGCTTATTTCCCACTTGTCTGATATACAGGAAGCTACATTTAAGTATAAGGAAATGCTTCTTTCCTGTAAGGGTGATGAAACACTGGGCCAGGTCTCCATACTTGGAGATATTCAGATGTCCTGAGCCATCTGCCCCAGCTGAACCTGCACTCAGAAGGTGACTTGGTCTAGAAGTCTCAGGATGCCCCTTCCAGCTTTAGCCATTCTGTGATTCTGTCATTCATCTCAAGCAAGCACATGTGAAACCTAAGACTGAAAAGCTTATTGCAGGCTGTGTTGACCTGAAGCTAAATCCACGTGGGATACAAAACTTCTCTAATCTTACTTGTTCTTCTAAGGCCTTGTGATGTACATGCAGAATGATGTTTTGTTCTGCTAGGAGATCCATATCCAGACTTCACTCAGCTGCATTTGGAATAAAAGTCCATCTTCAGAATACCCAGTGACATTCTGTTTCTAGCTGGCATAGGTTTGCCCTTTTGTGTTTTTTCTGAGGGAAAAGAACCAACTAAAACCCCAAGTCAAACATTAAAACAATCCCGTAACACCAAACAAAAAAACTCTCCTTATATGATTATCAAGATTTATTTGGTTGCCACCTCGGGAAAACTTGATTTTGTTAAATCTACCAGTGGAAGCAATGTGACTGATAGCAGTATGAATTGACAAATTTTGGCAGGATGCTTTGGCAAAAGTGGCTGCCAAAAACCCACACACAAGACCATTACAGGGTGGATGTTTTCTGCCTACCTGGATTGTGGTTTTCCAAAGCCTCATGTTTGGCTGTGTTCAGCCTTGTATGAGCCTTAAAAATTCAGAGCAGTAATCACCAGAATATTTCTGTGTGCATAGCTCACAAAAGAAGACTAAGCTGTAGGACTGGTTTTATACAGCGTTAGCAAACACTACAGGAGGCTTCAATAGGGGCAGGCGAGAGAAGAATTTCATATGGTCCTACTATAGCCACTTGTAACAGCTGAAATCCATGGATCCTCAGTGAGAGGATGTACCTTCAGATACTAATTTAGAGCCAGAGATCATTTTGGGAGACTGTCTAGTAAATGGATGCCTCAGTTTAATGTGAAATGCTTCTTGAAGCTGCAGACAGTTTGCGTTGTGTCCCTTAATGAACTTCAGAAGCTTCAGTTCTGTGATGTATTTTTTTAAGATATGAATTCTTAAACATGAGTTAATAAATGAAGCCATAAATACATCTAGATTTCTGGACCATTTAGTACCAATTTATTTAACCTGAAAAATGCTTGAGGAAAATAAACAAGTTGGGTACTGAACTGTATTTATACCTTTTAATAAAACAAGGATTTACATATACTTTAAAAATATATCTGCTCAGAAATTTAGTTTTTGTTGAGAATGGCAGTGTTTGGATCCACTTTAAGAAATGTTATACATAAATAAATTTCTGAGAGGAGAATACATAATTTTCTTCTGTAATCACTGCTTTTAATTTTCTTAATGCGCTTTTCACTGTTGCTTTGTCTGAATACATTTTATTTTTGTTCCTCTAGACAGGATTCTGCCACAAGCATTTTTAAATCAGACATTAATAGCACAGTTCACAGTTGTTACTGCCAGTGCTCAAACACAAATACTGCATTTGTGTTTGGAGGAAAAAGCAAACATCAGATCTTAATTATGTGCATTTGTGCTTCTGTGCTTAAGCAAGCTGGCATAAGGAGTTTACATCACTATCAGTTAACTGTAGTCTGTAGCTATCAGCATCACCAACTGGATGGTTTGCAGTGGTGGTGGGGGTTGTCCTATTTTTTTGCTTGTTTTTAAATGGCAGGATTGCCAGGGAAACTTGAAGCTTTGTGTTTACTTTGTCCATAAGGAAATTAGTAGGACTTTAGTTAGGCATTCAGTACTAAAGTAATTTTATTTATTTGCAGACTCTCTTCAAACAGTTTTTGGGTTTCTCTGGGGGATTTATTAGGAGTCAGTAGGCCAGTTAGGCCAAGCATTAGAGCAGAGATCAGAATTGAGTCAGTCTGCAATATAACCTCTTGTTTTTCATGAACAGACAAATGATGAGTGGATTGTCAGCCCTTCAGAGCATGGATTAAGTTTGTCTGTCATAACAAGACTCTCCCCTGGCAATTTTAGGCACATTTCTAGCTATAAGCTTTAAAACTTGAAAATGGGTTGCTGCTCAATTATTAAAAAACATTACTGTGATTCATCAGTCTCTGATGGATCACTAGAACCACTATTTCTATAGTTAATAAAAAACTAATTAAATATAAGTATTATAGTTAAAAATAATATTATTAATAATAATAATTATTCCTTTTTCCATTTTGTAAGGTGTGGGAGGTGCTGAATGTCAGTCTAAGTAACCTCTCATATAAAGATATTTATTCTTTGCAAAGCAATAGAGACAAAATCTTTACATGCTGGAAAAGGTTAGAAAAGTTACACAAAAGGTTCTGTTGTAGATCTTGGCCAGATGTCATTGGTAGGAAGAGAATTGGGCCTAGTAAGAGTTAAGTGCCAGGGAGTGCTTAGAGACCCTCCAATAAGGACCTCTGATCAAACCACTGCTCAGAAAAAAAGAAGTATCAGCTAAACCTGGGAAGGATTGTGTGCCATGCAGGGTCACAGGCCTTTATCAATAGAATTGTGGCAAATAAATTAAAAAAGCTGTCACCTGAGGTTCCAAGTATATGCAAATTGTACCACTGAACGAATTAAAACTTTAGTGTATGTTTTTGAGTCTATATAATTCCATTCTGTTTGTCTCTAATTTGAAAATCTGGTCTTCTAATGTACTAGTATTTTGGTTTGGATGGATATTGTAAACAGTTGAAAACACTTTTAAGTTATTTTTTTATGTATTTAACTAAGAACATAAATTTGATGTAGTTGGCAGTGAGCAACAGAACATTTAGAATTGGTTGACTTATCCCACTTTTCATATAAATGGGAGTCAGCATTTATTCTTTCAGTTAGAAGCTTGATTGTAATCTGGAGACTCTTGTTAAAATGTTTGTTAAAAGGAATGTTACAAGCAAGATGTTTTCATTTTGTGTGCAGCTAGGAAAGTTTTGTTGAATGTGCTGTTGTCCCAAAGCCATAAGAATAGTTGCTTTTTTTTTCTGCGGTGTGAAGTTGAGTCCAGCAGACTGAACTTTAACAGTTTATTCCTGAGCAACAAGCATTGGTGACTTGGAAAAAGAAGTGCTTATTAATTGTATTCAAAGTTTTGGAGCTAGAATCTTGAACATGGATTCAGTTTTGATTGTTTTAAAACACAATGATACATCGATTTTATTCTTCTTACGTGAAGAAAAGTATATGCCAATTATTACTTGCTGATACCTCTTATGCTCCATTTTTGAGTAGAGGAAAGGTTAGTCTTGCTGAAATCAGCTCATTTTTCTTGCTCTTTCATGCAGAACACTCAACAGGGAGGCCAAGAGGCCCATCTTTGGGATGTGAATTATTATTTAGGTGTTGCTTTAACATGGACACTGAATCTTATGTGAGTGGATAAAGGGAGATTAATGAAGTACATCTTGTCTGTTTTCAATAAAGACCTTTATATATGTATAAGGCCTTCCTTTTTCGGACACTGCAATAAAGGATCAGAAAAGGCAGCAAAGTAAAAGAAATTAAGTGTGTACCTATTGGTTATTTGTGGTTAAGTCACTTGGAGACAAGGAACTTTGAGAAAGTTATATAATCTGAATGCAAATACTAATGGGGCAAATGGATGCAGTATCAGTACAGAAACTGTTAAAGTCAGATGGGTTGCCAACAGGATAGATTCGAAAAAGCTGGAAATGCTCTAATGCTAAAATATGCTTTTCATGTTTTTATTTTTTTTTTTCATGAAGATACAAGAAAATGTAGAACTGGTGAGGGTTTTTGTTCTGACCAAGCTGTTTTTCTAATGATTATAGGTATTGGAGCCAGCTCATATGTATGAGGTGCAACACGGCTATGGAACTGGGGAACAAAGAGGATATAGCAAGTGCTATCCAAGGCAGCAGGACAAGTGGTGTGAAGGACCCGTGGAAGATCACTTTTCTCCCACAATGTGAAAATCGAACAAATGTGTGGCATGCAAAGTTTTAAGACTAATACACTGAATTTGCATGAGGACTGAATATTTTTAATACTGTGTTCTTAAAAAGAATTCCCTCATGTCAGTCCTCAGTCAGCAGAAGTGTACTTTAAAGAATGGATCCCTGACCATGGGAAGAAGACTGATTGGATGACACTAGTTGGAATCTGAGGGACTGTGGACTTTGTGTGCCTTAATGAAAGACACTAGGTAATTTTGAAAAAGGGAAACAATTTCCATCTCTCTTTATAAGATGCATATATGTATAATCATATATCTTAAACATATGGATTTTGAATCTTGGCATTGAAAGCTTTCCTGTATTGAATTGTGAAGTGTATGAACATAAATAGTCCTAAATTGCTGTGTTGGTGGAAGCACAAATGAACAGTGTGAATCTAGAAAAATTTCATGTTAATTACTGTGTTTTATTCCAATGGTTTAATTAGGGAATGGTGTCACATATTGCTATAGAATATCACAATTTACCTGCCCCCCATCTGACAATCTTTTGGCTTTAGTAACAAATGAAAACATAGTCCTTTTTGGAACGGCTTTGAAGATGTGAGATGAAAATCTTATTTAAAGGTAGATAAAATTAATATATCCTTTTGGAAATTCACACAATGAAGTTAACTGACCTTCTCAAGATAGATTAGCAAAGTGTGTCAGTAGTCAAGAGCATTTAAATTCCTGACTGTGTCCCTCTTTTTTAATCATTCTTTCCAGATCAGTCTACAGAATGGTGCTTTCACCAGTGACAGAGGCAGTCAACACAACTGAATTACTGGGTATATTTTTTTTTCTACAATGAGCTTTCTTCTTGTAAGTAACCTATCTTTTTAGAGTCTTCTGGTTTGCTTTTTTCCTCTGAGAGGAAGAGAAATGGGGTAGATAAAAAGGGTGACAAGTTAAATCTGAAAGAAAATTTTTGCTTTTTTAATTGATACTTATACTTTAGAAGGAAATAGACATAGCTGCAAGTTAACAAAATGGAAATGTATACATATTAAAAGGAATTTTTAGTTGCTCTTGCCAGGAATTGAATGCCTTGACTAACCATAATTGGTTTTGTGTCTTGAAATTGGGGTCAGTGGCCAGGAAGAGCTCTTATAAGAGATTTGTAAGAAATTTAGTATTTCTGTCTAGGTGTTATACCTTCTTCAAATATGCTCCATTGGTGATTTACTTTCTGGGATGTGAGATTGCCAGTCTGTGCCTTAAATACATTCTTTTTAGAGATGTTTTTGAACCTTAGTTATAGTTTGTAGCAGTGTTCAATTCTCTGCTGCACTGCAAATTCAAGTTGCTGTTTAAAAATTAAGCTTTGACTTCTGGATGAATGTCTGTGAAAGTAAACTGTATGACCTGAAGTTCTTTCAAAAGATCTTATTTGCCTAGAATTACATGCAAGAATCTAGTTTTGCTTTAGAGACTATGCTGTGTTGCTGTCACTTAACTATTGCAGGAGGTGTTCTTGAATATACTGCTGAAAAAAAAATTGTTATAAATAATCCTGTGTTCAGTAGCACTCTAAACCAGAGAGGGATTACAGTTAGTCAGGTGAACTGGATGCTGTATTAGTGAGGATACAATGACCCAAATTACATTTTCTATTGAAATGCTGTTAAAAATTAGTCTGTTTTCATCTGTACAGCAAACTTCAGTCTCTTTGAATTTGTAGGTACTGATTCCAGTAGTACAAAATTAAAATTTGTAGCATGGCTGGCAGTTCTGCTGACTTTTCCTTTGAGTACCTGTTATGCTTTTTTAGTACTCCTGCTATTAATTACCTCAGTTTCTTTTAGTTGTGAATGTTTAACCTATTTTTGTGTACTTATTATGTTTATTTTGATGTTAAACATCACTTTGCAACTTCTTTTTAGCAAGCGTTCAGCAGACAAATAAACACCAAGTGGAGCTAGTCCTTGTAACAGCCATGTAGCAAACCTCCCAACAAACCTTGGTATCCAGCAAAAATTAATGCATAGCTCAGGCACAGAATTCATTGATCCCACTTGTGCTGACTTCATGTGGGACACTCCAGTTCCTTACCAACAGCTGATCTTACCTGCTTTGGTATTGTTTCTGTGCCATAGGTACTAACTCAGTTGTATTTTTTTTGACTTGTCTGGTTGCTGGAATTAAGAACCATATAAAGGCTTAAAGTAAGAGACTTGTTTCCTAACCTGATTTTGGCTTGCAGTTTGCTTTTGTTTTGTCAGGTCTGACACAAGTATTTTTCCTGAAGTTCATTCTGTTTAAGTGTAGCTGTTACTCATATTTTCCGATGTAAACTGGATAGCCACTGTGGAACAAGCCACAAAAGCGTGGGTTTCATGACACAATTGTAGACCAAGAATTTTAAGGTTCAGGAGTCATCTTGAGGGTTTAACTAGCATTAATTTGAGGAGCTGAATTTCCAAATACTACTCTACTGTCTGGTAACTCTGGTACTTCTCATATAGCATGATACATTTGCTCCAAAACTGATCTGAGAAAAAGCATCTGAAAAATTGGTAAACTAGAGTTGTAAAATGGATCTAAGTTATGGAATCTAAGTTTTACTTTAAAATTCAAAATTCATTGAGGCAAATTTAATCTTCTCAGGACAAATAAGCCTCTTAGTGAAATCATGCTTTTTAGAAAAGCACTGCCTTGAACAGTATTATGCTTCTTCAGGTACTTCATGGTTTTCATCTGCATGTGTTTAATAGTTAACAGGCTAACACAGATGAACAAAGGCTGATATGTGCTTTTTGACAATTTGGGATAAAGTGGCATAATTCATATGAACAGCTTACAGGGAGACTTTGAGTATTGTTATAGCTGTTACTACTCAGCTGATCTCAAGAGTTATATCACCCTAACTTCAAGGGCTGGATGCATTCTGTGTCAGACATTCTTATTCTAGAAGTAACATGCAGGATAGTTGGGTTCTCAGAGGAAATCTGGTCATACAAACAATTACTGTGACTTTTTGTTGTCTGAGAATGTGGCAAACTGCTGCAAACTTATTTTCTACCATATGTGAATGGAAGCAAACACTCATTTTCGTATGGTATTTGATTTTGCTTGAAATTTTACTGTATGTTGATATTGAACTCAGTTTGTAGTTGTTACTTACATGGCTTAAAGCAGAAAACTGTGGTAGAAAGGATTGCTATGTATTCCGTATAACAAAGCACACTTTCTTCTCCTTCAGGTAAGGTTAAGGTTTTTTTGTTTCTCATTTGTATCTTATCAACAGAGGATCAGATGCACCCAGCTGTTACTCTGATTACTAATTTTGAGGTTTGTGGAGTAAGGAACAAAGAGGTGAAAAGTAGTGGGCACAGCCCTGTACTTTATGAAATCATTAGAATATTTCATGTGGATTAGACCAAGAGTTGGAGCAGTTTTGCAGAGGTTAAAGGAAATGTAATGACAATGTCTGAATTAAACATGGCTCTATTTGCTGTTGTTGCAGCAAATTGTTTATCACATTGCACTGCAAACAATGCTTGAACATTATGGAAGAAATCAAGGGTTTAAGGAACAAGAGGAACACCAGTCATGTTTGTATTCTATATGCTGGTTACTTTGAATACTATGGCCTGTCGAGGGTAGTGCAAGCTCTAGCTTGAGCTGCAAGAATTAAAAGTTTTTCTAAGAGGAAGATGTGGAAGAAGAATGTATGCCCAGCTTAAACATCTTATTTTAACACTGAATTGTAGTAAAGAGGCTTGATTATAATAGATCTTGTGTATGGACACTCCTTTTATTGTTATTCAGTTTAAAGGTCCTTCAGATTTTTTCTGATGAATCTTTCTTCTCTTTTGTCGATATTTAAGTCTCATCCACACATTGCCCATTGTTATGCATAATGGCATTGTAGAGCTGTTTCCAAAGTTACAGTAGTGCAAGAATAGTGAATAATTTCTGCTTTGCAGGTTTGTGCAGTGAGATCAGACCTAGTTCACTACTCTGTGCTGTTTCTCACTGTACTGCCTAATTCAGTACAGAATAAGATACTGCAAGTGGCTCTTTAGCATCTATGTGGAGAGAGGTGCATCAATTCACCCTCTCTTTGTTATTCTATTCTATTTGCAGGTAAGATCTGACAAAAGCATCTGAAACCCATTACAATTTACTTTTTGTCAAGTTTTTTGAGTTTGTGACCTTGATTAATTGTACCTCAGAACAATGCTGGTAGCAAGGGCCTTGAGTTAGTCTTTTGTTACAGTACACTCTGGTTCTGGCAAGTGGAAGAATAGGTGGCGAGATAGCCCTCTAGACCAGAAACTTTGTATTTTAGAATTTTTTATTGAAATTATACCCCAAAATTATTAGTAAGAAATATCTTAATGTTTTCAGTAGCAAGAGGGTTTGGTTTTTTTTTTTCCTTTCAGAACAGATATTCTCTTTTACAATGACAATTAATCCTTTCTTATGTTTTACTTAAAATAGGAGCCCATGGACATGGGTGTCATATAAAATTCCACATTCTAGGAGTAAGCATTTAGACAAGTTCAGCAAGGATTCTTTGGTAATTTTTTTCCTTTAACTTAAACTTCAGCTTCTGTTTAGTCACCTGTGGGTTGTTTTTACCTGTCCTTGTTCCACTTTTGTAATTGAATTGACTTCAATGCCTCCTCATTTATATCTTTGCAAATGAATATTGGGACAGACTTTGAAATACTTTTGCATATGTTAGACTTCATGAAGATCCTAAAAATTAGGGTTTGCTCCTTCTCATTTTTTTCATTCGTTGTGTCTTTTCTGGAGCTGAGTAGCACTGAGCACTTAACTGGGCGTGTTGGAAGATGAGTAGAATGCAACTTCAATTGCAATGCAGACTGCAGTACGAAACCCTTGCTTGCTTTGTCAGTCATTTTGTAAATTGGTTTGTAGAGCTATGTGCAACTGTAATTACGTTCAGTATTTTACGGAGCTCTCGTTACATCAGAAGGCGGCCGCTGGCACCTCATGTGAGTCGCCCGGGTTTAGCAATCCTGCCTTTCCCTGTCTGTCTCCTTGCCACCTGCTGGCAAAAGGTGGAAGCCCGCAGCATGTGGAAGTCAGACTTCGTGCTTTTAGGGAAAGCCTCTCTCCTGCTTACGTTGGGCACAGTGGAACGAATCCTACCTGTTTCCCAACAATTCCAACTTTTTCTCAAAGTAAAAAAACAAATTTAAAATCCACAAGAATTTCCAGAGGGATTCAAAGCTATTAAGCCTTCAGCTTGAGAGAAAAAAGCTAAAGCTTTCCTAGCTCTTTCCTCAATATCAGCTTAAAATGGTTTTCTGTTATATGTTTGAGAGGTGAGTCTACTTGCTGAAATAAAAAGCAAACCTTATGGCTGTGTGCAATTTGGTGTATTAGAAGTAAATATCAAGTTTGCTTCTAACAGCTTCAATGTTGTACAGTAAAGTGGTCACATTAAATCTTTTCTGTTAATTTTTTTATTGTTACAACGCATTGAAAAGCATTGAAAGTTTCTGTGAATTGAAACAGACAACAGCGCTGTGTGTAGGATACTGTATGCTGAGTTTGGAGATTTTTTTTTTTATAATGGCAACTACCATAGTACTTTATTACTCATAAGTATTTCTAAACTACTTTTAAATGCAGCCTTCAGCTCACCTTCAGTTCTTTATAGTGAATCAATTCCTTCACTCAGTTGGAACAAATCCTGTAAATGTAGAAAAACTGTTCCAGCATCTATTGTAACATTTAAAGACTTAATGTTTGTACAATTCTGTGCTTTTTTAGTTTGTTTGTTTTTTAATTGCGTGATCCTATTTTCACATAATTTTAACTGCTGTTCATATTGGAAAATAAGCTGTATTATTTTAATGATCTTTTTGCTGTACTACATGACTAACACAAGCCTTATCACTTCCCTAAGGATGCTGTTACTAAGGCAATCATAGGATATACATTTGTAACTACCAGTAGTAAATAAACACTTATCTGATGCAATGTAAAAATAAAGCATGATGCAGCTTCTCAACACTTTCCCTAAGCAAGGCTGCATTCTTTGAAATTTGTAATATAATGAAATGTACAGTGCAGTACAAGTAGAACTTTTGGGTTTATGTGTATGTATAAATACAAAGCATATGGGTAGTATACAAATATTCAAGCATACCTCCTTCAGAGCAAACTATTACTTCATCATGTGTTCAGAAATGCTGCCTTTAGTTAATGCTGTTTTGCTGTTGGTTCTGTTATGATACTTAATTTTTAATGAAATTTAAATGTAGTTTTCTTTATTCTTGGACTATTTCACATTTAATTCCTCAAGGAACTGTGCAAGTGCAACATTAGGTTTGCATTAGTGTTATTTTTCAGATCATGCACATTTTGCAGTCATTGAGGGTTCAAAGCCCATGACACTTTAAATAAGGTTGCCATTTAAATTGTAGACCTGAGAGCTTTTCAATTTTTAATGTTTGATTTCTGACTAAGAAGATGCTGATATAATTTGAGTTATTAGATGGAACACGGTAAACTGCTCATGATGAAGTAGGTTTCACTGAGATAGCCTTGGCAGTGGGGCTGATGGGATTCATGCCAGTTAATCAGGCTGAGTATATGAATTGGAATCCCCAGTTGTGTGCTGAAACCTGGACATTGGCTTTGTATAATTGTGTCCAGGATCAGATAACTGGATAACAATTATCATACAGACAGGTTTTCTAATTACGAACAATTACTGCCAGAAGGACACTCATTCTTCCAGAGTATAGAGCCACGCTGTTCATCTGTCACATTTGTTTGAACAAGGCTTTCCTGACTTCTCGAAGTACTAAAAACATCTTCAGCTTGCAAAGTAACTTTGTAATTCCACAAACTGCTTAAGCTGACAAGAAGCAATGCTTGTGCTTGGAGGTAATTATACTCTCATCCCAACCATCTGATCATTCCAATCATTTCTCTCTCCCTTGCTCTATTTCTAACCAACTGTTTATGCATGTGGTTCTCTCTGAACTGATTTACTATCTTTAGAGTGAACTGGCTGATCCTGGTATAAAAGGAGCTGGAGAAATAAGAGCTTGTAGCATGAATGAGTTGCTTTCATCATGTGAAAATAGTGACGTGGCCAATTTTTGAGTAATTTTTGTAATCAACAACCTCCGAAGAAGATGGTATGATGATAAAATGTTATTCATACAGCTCTTAAGGAGACATATATTAGAGAAATCACCTCAAATTGAGTTTTCAGTAAATGCATACAATAACTGACAGTTCAGTTTAATGCTGCAGCTATTTCATTTTTGATATCACAGGTCAGAGCCCATTGAAGGCATGTGTTACGCTCTATCACCTTAATCTAATTACTCCTCACTAGCAAAATTAAATTTTTCTTGACCTCTGAAAAGCATTAGAAGCAAATAGAAATTCTGGTTTTTTTCTTTGTATTTACTGAGGGTGGGAAGAAAACAAGCATACATGGTATGCTACAAGTGTTGTGCACCATACTTTCATTGGCCATATTTTTCCAATATCCTTCTAAGTAATTAAAACTGGTGTAACACCAATCAAATGACAAAACCATCTAGTTCACTGGAGCCCACTGAATTGAAAACCTGTTAGTTAAGGGAATAGCTTTGCTGTTCATTTTCACTGGGATTGGTTGGATAATATTGACTACTTTCATGCCAATATCAACTGTTCATTGTGCTTTTTATGGGTGACAATGCAGTAAAACCCGTCTTTAAATGTGTCTGAAACACTCTTGCAAGTCAGTCCAGTTGCAACCTAGAGTAAACTTGAAAAGTGAGCTGAAATGTTGCTCATTGTTGAGCTGTATCCCACAGAATAAAGAAAATGTTACA
This sequence comes from Sitta carolinensis, assembly GCA_032173965.1. Lineage (NCBI taxonomy): Eukaryota > Metazoa > Chordata > Aves > Passeriformes > Sittidae > Sitta > Sitta carolinensis. The sequence goes on from CM063288.1 coordinate 27,474,267, forward strand.
TTGCACAGAGCAGAACAATATATAGCGGTTAAAATGACACTATAGAAAACTAAGTCTTGCATTTACTTGAACTTCTGTGCTCTGGTTATTTTTGCAAGAGAAAATTGAGTGGGTTTGGAGACAAAATAGTTAAAACCCACCAAGTTTTCAGGAGACTGGAAAATAATTAAAATACCATCTTTAGTTTCAAATGTGGATGAATAACAAAGTATGTAGTAGTCTGAAAAAAAAAAAAAAAACCTGTCAAAGATTGAGAAGGAAGAATCTTGTTTCCCATTTCTCCTATTGAGAGAAGTCCACTTAGTGTCAAGTGATGCTCTTAAAATGTCTAAGAGCAAATTTATAATTAAATCTTGGACTTCTGTTACATGGTACTGACCAACTTGAGTTTTGAAATTTGCAACTGTTCTGTGGGTACAAGAATTATTTTTCCATTGCAATGGGCAGGGATACAAAGAAGTAATCCCTAGTTTTCAGGACACAAACCAGATTTAAAGTTTTACTGCAATCACCTTTTCCCAAAGTACCTTGAGTTCCAGCTACTACTAAACAATTGCCTGTCCTAAACATGTTTGAATTATTCCTGTAACAGTTTTAGCTATATAAGCATCTCATTTTATGCCTATGTACCATTTCATTCCAACTGATTGACTTTTATGTCAACCCAAGCAATGAAAGTAGTCTATAAAACTGCATTTTTTGTATTTGAAAATTCATATTTTTCTTTATTTATATAATCTGATCTGACACAATCCCATTCCTTCATAATTATGTGCATGTGTGTGAATATATTTCTTACATATATTATACATATATTTCTTACATATTTTTGTGTGTATATATTTTTATGTGTGTGTCTTGCAAGTTATTAATGGGTTGCTTAGCATAGCAAAGTGATAATGAAGAGTGGGTGTCATGACTTTCTATGTGGAAAAACTAGAAATGGAATAAATACCAAAGGGGGAAAGTTATTTCAACTGACACAAAATGTTGGGCAAGAGCAAAAGGACAATATGGAGACAAGTAAGTTCTGTCAGGTAATTTGCAGAAGGCTACAAACTACCATTACAGTGAGGCTTTGAAATGGCATTGTTAGAGTAGTGGGAGTAAGGAAACCCTGCTAATTTTAATTGAGGACTGCATGAATTCAAGTAGGATAAGATTAAATCAGCCATAGATTAGCTGGTAACTTAAAAGTCCTGTGCCCCTAAATTAACAGCTTCAAATGCTTCAGTGTGATGCGGATGTAAGGCTAAATTCACATTACATATTATACTACTCTTAAGTAAGTTCATACAACATATCAAAATGACAATTTCTCTTCAAATTTTATTGTTCATCACAGTTTTGCTAGATGAGAGAACTGCTAGAACCACTCTATAAAACTGCTGTGCAAGTTGCTATAGCAATTAAATCAGAGTTCTATGGTACTTCTTTCTTAAGTCTTAATTCTGTTTATGATTTAAAATAACTAGCCAGTATTTCATATTTATTCTTATTTTCTGGCTTATTAGAGAATACATTCAGAAATTCTTGATTTCCTGGGTTCCTTGCCCTAAATGTGCTAAAATATAGCAACTTTCTAATTTGCACGCACTTTGGATTTTTTCTGCCTGCTTGGATTGTTGGATGCACGGGGGAGGGCCAATGATTTCCAAAGATCTCTAACTACTTGGGGATCTGTTGCTGTACTTGTAACATTGTATCTCAGTATGACTCCATTTGGCAATACTTCTCAGCTGTATGTCTAATTAAAAATAATAGGCTTTTTTTCCCTCCTTTACTGTTGATACTAACAATTATGAACTTGGGAACAATTTACTAACAAGGCTCTGCTTAGGTCTTTACTTACTGAAGCTTTTCCTGGAGGCTAAAAATTAGCATAGAATAAAAGAGAACTTCTCTCCTGGACTGTGTTAAAATCATCTCAGAGACTGAGGGAGGGAGAATGGACAGTGATAATGTCTGTATTCAGTATTTCTGCTGCAGTGACCAAGGGGGAAAAAAGCTTCCTTAGTCCAAGCCATCTCCTGTCCCAAGTTCATGGAGCCCTGTGTTATGAGGACAGTCACTGTGGGATGAATGGGACACAAGTTACAGCTGAGCATGGCCCAAAGAGATTGAAAGAAGAGCTAGTGGGAATTCAGATTGCTTGTTCTATGGAAAAATCCCCAAGAATTTCAGGAAGCTGTGTGAATTTAGGCTGTTTTGGAGGGAAAAAAAAAAAAAAAAAAAAAGAAATTATAAAGCAGAAAGGGAATTCTAGGAAATTAATGCTCTTGAAAGCCCTGGAAATGCAATTTGGTTTTTTCTTGTTACTGAAGGGAAGCAGACACCTGTCCCCAACTCCTGTAAGATATCCTGTGAAATCTCCTTGCATAAACAGATCCTCATAGCAAAACTGATTCTGAAGATCCCATTCTTGCCAGGTGAGCTGGCAGAAGAGTTGACAGTGTTACAGCAGAACTTTGTTGAACGTACAAAATATGTTTGAGGAAATTGTTTTTATGAATCATATTCTACAATGAAAGTCAATTCAATGAGAAAATTTCTAGTTATAATTAATTCCCAGTTGTAATTAGAACTTTTCCTAAAGGCCATTCAAGAAATTTCTGTCAAGGTTGAGAACTGAAAGAAAACCTTTCTGGGGTCCTTGCCTTATTGGCAAGACAAATTCCAAACCAGAAGTGAGGAAACAGCTGCTTTTCTTTATATTCATAAGGTTATTAGTGATGACCTTTGTTAGAAAATGTGTTGAATGGAAAACCTTTCCAATCTCATGTGGCAGGAAAGCAATATTAGGTTCTTTTTGGTAATTTACTTTTCATTCAGTTCTACTTAGCAGTTAGTTGCCTATGATGCTCCTCAAAACATGGGTGGGTTGTTCAATTTCTCACCCTATAGATTTTTAGTTTAGAGACTGTATCTTTATAGATAACAGGGCTCTAATCTTGTTTTCTAATAAGCTGTTCTGTGTTAGTCATAGCCTGATGTCTTCTGGAAATAAAGTACTTAATTTTGGATTTTGATTTAGAAATTTTTCTTCCCATTGAAGTGAGAGCCTGTCTGGGGAAGAGACTTCCTTGTCATATATCTGACCTACATTTGGTTTTGAATGGGTCAGATGGAAGTTCCTCTGATTTCCTTAGTCACTGATAATGGCCTATGTATTCTGGCATGTTTGTGGACTCCTTTATGGCTGTGGAAAAATGATTGCACTTTGCTCTTTTCCTGAGCTAGGCAGAAGTGATATTTTTTTTCTTTTCTGTTTTGAATCTCGGGAACTTGATGTGAGTAGCTTCTCTGGTTTCTGGCTCAAAAATTTTTAGGTATGGGCCTTTGGTGATCAGTCAGTCATGTCAATTGGACAATGGAGTAGGAAAGATGTGTTTTTTGTGGATGATGTCTTTAGGAGGAATGATAATTTGTAGAAATTTCAAATTCTAGGCAAGAGAGTATCACATGCCCCCTGCCCCACCCTGCCTGAGAAAACAGGTAGGGAAAAGCACCGTGTTTTGCCTTTTGGAGGGCCTTCTTGTAAGGCTTTCAGCTGAAGCTGGAAATCTTGGAGACTAAGCTAAAGAAGCAAAAGTCTGTTGGTGTGGTGTGGTTGACATTTGTAAGGTTAAAAATAGAAACCCTTTTTAAGGTCTGAAATAGAAACCCTGCACACATGCTTATTTCTAAAGTTTGTTGTTGGGCTTTTTGGAGTTAATATGCATTTTATCTGTAAAAGTTATCTGCAGTGCACACTCAGTGTTTCTCTAGAGGCTTATGGTACAGATGTGTAGTGTTGTAAATATCAGTGATAGAAAAATAAACAAGCAAGGAACAATTTCAAGAGAACCATATGTACATTACTCTAGCAAGAATCACATGTATAGGATGGGTCCTGTTTTTGTGGATGGCATTTAGGAGAGAAATGGGCTCCAGCTGGAAGCATGAGTAGTTATCCCAACAAGTCATAGGACAATATTTGCTTTACAAATAAGGCACATGCTTCTTTTCTAGCATTAAGAGTGATGATGTGCACAAAAAAGAAAAGGGGAAATTTAACTACTGAAACATTTTTAAGATTAAAAGCTGCTCTCTTCTATCAGAATTAAGAAATTTCCCCATGACAATGCCAGAGAAAAACTATTTTCTGAAGTATGGGAAGTTGCAGTCACCAGCTCAAAACTGTGCTTCCATCATGTGGTGGCCTCTGCTTTTGCCATGCATCTCAGAAGTGCCTCTTGCTGACTTCTTTCAGAGAATGGCTTAGCAGCTTCCTCCAGCTCAGCCTAAAGTATAGCTGCTGTTTCAGTGCCTGCCTTGGCACGCCTTCAGCCAAGATACGAAACAGCAAAACTCCGTTAAAGTGGAATACCCTGTTAGCAGAAACCAGAATATGTAGTTACAAGGCATCTTATCAAAATAACATGGTCTTTTGATAAAATATCTCTGCTGAACATACTGAATAAACTTTGCATAAAGTTTGATTTTGGGAGGGTCCTAGACAGCTGAAGAGCACAGATATCTGAACACTATATATTGCTCATGTGTACAAGATTAAACATAGACTTACACGTGTGCCTATATATGCACATACATACAAAACCAGATATAAATCACCATGTGTATGCACTTAGGCATCATTCCAATCTGTTTTCCCAGACTCTTTCTGGGAAGGAGTGGGAACTAAGTATGGTTCTGATACTGATGGCTTGGAGGAGCCATCTGTTGGCTCCAGTCCATTTTGTAAACACTTTTGTATTGTTGCTGTGCCAAATGTAAACCATGTGTTAAGAGAGTGACAATTGATGCATTTACAGTAAGGGCATTCTTATGCGTAAACTCTGCTTACAGTTTAATTTTGAAGTAGAAGACAATGTCTCAGCAGTCATCGAGTATAATTTTCTTAATCCAAATGAGAGATCATATACTCCTCTATTTATACAGACTGTCAAAGGGCAGCTGATACTGTAGCACAAAGCTGATGGAGATGAGACATGTTGTACTGGCTGAAGACCTTGTCTTCAGTTTCATGTCATGCCAAATGCTTGGGTTGTTGCTCACAAAATAACTCTTGTGCAGATATGCAAGCTCCAAGAGATATCTCATATAATAATTATTTACTATCTTTTGAATTACTAAAGGAGCATTCAGAACTACTTGTGAGCATACATAGTTTTATGTGTATTCAAATGATCGTTTATTTCTGCACTGTAGAGAGAACATCAATAGTCAGTGCATTGGAAGTGACAATGAATGCTGAATCATTTCCAACTAACCCTTCAATTAATAGGGCAGAGATAAAAAATAGTTTGGAAAATGTAAAAGAATCCCCCCAAAATCCTATTGCTATGATACCCTTTCAGAGGTAAAAGCAAGTCCTGCTTTTCAGAACAAAGGAGTAGGCAAACAACAGGAAGTAGCTTCCTTGAGCTAAACAAAACCTCTTTCAGCTACCTACTACCTCAGAAAACTTTTTTTTTCCCTTCAGAATCATGAAACTAGTGATTATTGAAATTATGCCTGTCTGTTGGGCTCTTTCTCTTCCTCACTTTTCATGCTTTGCTTGTCCTATACTTTTGTTTGCAATTCAAATTTTGAATCAATTTTAGTTGCTATTGCTCAATATGGCACCATACACTAAAGTATGAAAACAATTTTTGTTTTTTAAAGAAACATTACAGTTTCATAGCATGAGAGCAGCAGTCTTAACTTCACCACTGTCGCACATCTCCTACAAGGGCAATGTATTTTTGCAGGACTTTCTCAGTAATGGCGTGACAGTAGAATGGGAGATCTGGTGTTTTTGAAGGATTTGCCTTGACTCACATTAGACTGTAATGCCCTTCTGTATATGCAGTCAGAGCTTTGTTTTGAGGGAAAGTCTGCTGGAGTCTGATTTGAGGCGTGAGCCAAAGCCTTGTAGCTTGAAGAAGTAACCCTCTTCTGCCGAAGGCTTTGGGCCATGCACTTTAGTATCTTGGAAGGATTAGAAACTTGGTACAAATTATTAATTGGGGATGTCTGGTTTTAATTAATTCTTAAAATGTCCTTGGTCCTTCCTTTGTGCTACTGTAATGAAGTTGTGCTTTTCAGTACACATTTTGTATTTATAGCAATATTTTCCAAATGGAAGCTTAACAGCAAGCCAGTGTTCAATTCACAATACCATAATTATGAAGCATTTTCTAGTTTTTTTCTGTTACTGTACAGTTCAGTAATGCAAAGACAGAAATGGTTGTTGCTGGCTGTAGAATCAGTGGTAATACACTACAGAAAGCAGTGCCTTCAGCACCACGTGCCTCTGAAGTGCCTTATTGTTAGACTGGAACCGTCATCTCCATCGAGCAGCTATTTAACTGTGATTAACAGCCACTACTTGAGATGTGTTGTTATCCTGTTGGACTTGTGACTGGCACTCTATTTATACTGAATAAGCAAGTTTATAGCAAAGCTGTCATGGCTGATTTAATAATTTTTCTCCAGTGAAGCTTGTGCTTTTTCAGTGAACAGATCAGGTGTTTAATGATGTGGAATGTAGGAATGAGTAATTTGTATGGCAAGCGACCCTGGAGTGCTAAAATACCAGGGGCTGCTTATGCTGTTAAAATACTAGGGAGTTTTGTGGTGGTGTATTCTACATGGCTTGTTCATGTGCTTGAAAGTCTTATTAGTATGCTTTAAACCCCTCAGCAGAGTGAGGAGAGAGTAAGAATGATACAAACTATTATGTACTCATAGCTGGTATTGAGAAGGAACTGAAGCAGTATCCATGGCCTGATCTGACAGTAGCTTCAGAAAGAGATAATGTGCTTGGTTATTCTACTACTTGGGCCTAAGGAAATCTTGATTTGTCATTCTGTAGCAACAGAAGTGATCTCCCAGTGTCTTCTTTTCAGAGTGTTTTAGTTCAGATTTTTGAAAGCCTATATTAATAAAATAGATTGTATAACGACAGTCCTGAAATGCTGAGAACTGAAGATAGAAATGAATATTACCTTATTTTTAAAGGCTATTAGTTTCAAAACAAAAGGTATTTTTTTTCTGTTCAAGTTCTTCAGAAAAAGGACATGCCTGATCATTGTCCCAGTTTTGAACAGAAGAAGGACTTTCAACAAAGAATTACTGTTTTCTAGGAATTCTGAAGAGCAAGGGACACTGTGGATCTTACCATCTGTGTGAGAAAGGGTAGTTTTCAAAGTTGCCTGGGAGATGGGAACACTATAGGAAACCTATTCATGTTGTCTGGTGCAATGCAGCTCTTCCTGTCACACAGTCCATCAGGCACTGGCCTGTGGTGGTTTAACCTCAGCTGGCAATTAAGGACTATGCAAGCAGTGGCCACCCACCATGGGGAGGTGAATCAGGAAAAATGTACAACTTGTGGGTTACATAAAGTTTAATACCTGAAACAAAATTATTCTAATGATAATAATGATTGCCATGAAGAGGAGAGGGAGAGGAATAAAACCTGAAAGAAACGAGTCATGCCTAACACAGTTGCTTACCACCTGCTGGATGATACCCAGCCCATCCCTGATCAGTGATCAGACCCTCTTGGGCAACCCCCTCAGTTTCTATATCAGACATAGTGTTCTATGATATGGACTATCCTGCTGGCCGGTCAGCTGTCCCTCCCAGCTTCTTACACATCTCCTCACAGGCAGAGCATGGGGAACTGAAGTGTCCTTGATTTGGGTAAGCACTACCTAGCACCAATCAAAACATCAGTGTGTTATCAGTGTTATTGTCATACTGAGTTTAAAACACAGCTCGTGCCAGCTAAGAAGAAAATTAACTCTCTTGCAGCCAAAATCAGGATCTCGCCCTGTGGCTTGCCCTTCTAGGGACTGTTAACTTTTTAATTTGAAAATTTACAAATCGTAGACTGCTTCTACTCCATTCTTTCGCACTGCAAGTAGGGAAACTTCAGCAGGCCAGATGCTTCTACAATGGATGCTGTTGAAAACAAGCACTGTAGCTGTAAATGGGTCTATTAACTTGTAGGTCATAATTTGTGACTAGTACAGGATTTTTCCTGTTCTTCCACATATGTGTTAAGAAGGGTTAACAGTTATCATGAGCTGTAGAATTTTTTCCTAAGGGACAGTAAAGCTTTCAGTATCTAGGCATTAATTGGATGAAAGTGGCTTCAGAATTGTCAGGAAGAAGTCCCCAAATAAACGTCCTTATAAGTCACTTTCATATAGGTTTATTCGCTTTTGAAGCATTATAAATGTTGCAAATTTAGTATCCATCTGGACACTAGGTTTTTGCCAACTGCTACCAGACCAGCTGCAAAATTCACTGACTACAAGCTTTGCAGCTGCCCTGTGCAGTCAGTGCCAAGAAGGAGCACACTGCAAGTTCTTCTTTGAGTGCTTGGACTGGTATGCTGGACTGGAAAATGGGTTAACAAGGAGTGAGACATCCAACAGGGAGAGTAAAGCTTTATGTATGGGCCTTCAGCTTTTAAGAAGGCTGCTTGTAGAGAGAAGCCATCTGAGATCTAATTGCCTTTGTTTGCAGTGATCTTCACGACTCTTGTTTACTTGTTTCCTACTGTAATGCATATTATCTGCACTTTTTGTGACATGTTGTAATAATAAACACTGCATAAATGCAGAGAATCTCTGCATACCTATGATTTTGATGCCCATATCTGGTTGCCTTTGTTTTTCAGGTTTTTAGTCTTCTCTGACTTGTAGGCTGCTTATCTGAATTAACTGGTAGACATTCTCTCTTAGGGAACAATTTCTTGTCAATACCTTCAGACTGTTTTGGCCTCTATGGTTTTGCATCTACATGGCCCTCTTAAATTTTGAGGAAACCCTCCATTATCTTGAACAACTGGTCTGCTTTGCTTGTCACTCAGGATTTGTTAATTTTGATTTGTTCTTCCAACGGCTTAGTATTTTGGAATGCATGTCCCAGTAGAGCTGAGGATGCTGATGAGGAGCCTAGGGCTAATTCTCTGTAAATTGAAACCCAGAGCTCATATCAAAGGCGATTGAAACTCTGACAACAGGGGAAAATACAAGGTCTAAATTGAAGATGGATCTAAGATTATTGCAAGGTTTTTTCATTAAGAATGTGTTCTTTACCTTCAGGGAGAGTCCATGCTTTTTGACCATTGATATTAAGTTGGCTAATATATTTAGATCTCTCCAAACACAAAGCTTATGCTTTGGACAACCACTGTATACATCAGTTTTATAAAACAGTGTTCAGTTACTCAAGGAGTAGAGCTTGCTAATAAAGAGTTTAGCTGGACAATGTTAGGTACCTTAACTTGAAGGCATCTGATATTCAGCCATGTTCTCAAGCTACTTTAAGGCTCAGAGCAGATTTTCAGCTGGCAAAAATCAATGTATTTGATCTATGAAGGATAACATGAGCCAAGAAGCAAAGCATTACTTTGTTCTCTTGGTGTGTGTCTTTAGGTGATTGTTCTCTGTTCATGTGGTTCAGCAACCCTAGCAATTCACTTGGGAGATTTCAAGGGCAGGAGGAGCAAGGATCTTGATTATTTATTTTGTTTTCTTCCAGACCACAGTGCATGCTCTGATGGGGATTAGTCTTCTCTGCTACAGAAAAGAGCATCATAGAACATTAGTGGGAAGGTTTGCATAAATATACATACTTAACTGTGAAACTCATAACTAGCCTCTTTAGCACTAAACTATTTTAGAAGTCTGGATTCTGGGAAATTGATACATTATTGGTGAGTGATTCACAATTTTTCTGAATGTCAGTCACATACTTCATGAAAAGAGGGATTTTATGAAGGGAACTACGATAGGCTAGCATAAAGCTCTGGACATTTGAGGTTTTGTGTTAATCTCTCGGTTGCAGGGCTCTGGCTTTTCATACACCGGTTATGGGGACTCCCCTGAATCCTAGACTTTAGACAACAGATCATTATCTCATGTTCATGGCTTGCCTCATTTCCACATTTTCTTTTTTCTTTAGAAGGGTTTTAATATTTCATCATGTAAATATTTTTCTGTGCCATGGTACTATTAATTATATCTTTTTTTGGTCTAATCTGGGAAATTTGCCATATAATGAATCTGGGTTTATTAGTTTTAATAGACCTCTTATAGCTAGAGTTGTATACTGAATGTTTATAATTAAATCAGATATTTTGTTTCACTCTGATAGCAGATGTCACTCAGAGAGCTCAAATGTTTATGCAGTGTCTGTTGATAAGCAGAGGTGTAGCACAAATCTGACTTTACCAATACACAGAGCAAAGAGAAACTATGGGAATAGATGAGCTGTGTCAGTGTGAGTGCCCTTGCCTTTGAAGTTCAGGATGTGTTTGCCTGCTGTTCTGAATGAGAGACCCAGTTCTGTCATGCAGCTCAGGCTGAAGGATGTTGCCTTCTCATTTGTGTAAGCTAAGTGAGGAGAGCATATGAAGTATAGTCTGGGTAAAACAAAACATGCATATCAAAATGGGAACCAACAGGCATAAGCAGAAGTGATCTGTTGATACTTCAAATAGTGCAATATGGAAGTATTAAGAAATAATTTCAGTCAAGTCAAATCTTTCACTAACTCTCAGTGTGAGCTTAACTGTAATGCTTATTTATGTGAGCAGAAAAAAGGAAGGTGGAAAAGTGTTCTTTATGCAAATTAAATCAAAATGTTTCAGATGAACTGAAGTTTTCAATATGTGTTACGTTTTCCTATTATTGTAGCACAAGTGACTATGGGGAGAAAATTACTTTCTGATTGAAACATTATAAAATTTTAGTTCTTCTATTATAGCAATATTCTATTGTAGTTAAGGAAAAGCACCATATAGAAAATCAACAGAATTCTGTTAAAACTGAACTCAACCTGGAAGCATTTATCCCAAGAGAGAGGTGCTGGAGCTGACTGCCCTTAAAGATTCAGAACTTCAGCTACCTCCACTTTTATGGCATTCATGCTTACCTGTCCAGTATATATGGAGGATGAAATGTACTTTAGGCTGGTCATTCAAGCAGTTTGTTTACTGCAGTTCAATAACAAACTGCTAAAACTTGGGATCTGTGCACACTGAGACTTTATAAAACCTTCCCTTGTTTATGAGGGATGCAGCCAGCCCTCAGAACTGAACTTCCCCAGATGCATTCAGTTTGGCCCCATTTCTATTAAAATCCATTTTGTGAGAACAGGTGCTAATATCAGCTCGTTACTAGGTATAGCTAATTAGTTGGAGACACCCATTATGATGATGGGGTGAATGTTGAAGGCCAGTCATGTGCCATTATGGCCTCTAATATGTGCCCTAGAGGAATTTATTGCAGCTGTAAAAATAGGACTTTTAAAATGTGAAGCTTATTTCTAAGAATTTACAATTAGTCAAAGATTGCTTTTGAAGAAAATACTGCAATATAAAATAGCTAATTGAGCAATATAATCCATAAACACCTCAGGGAAGCTCTTAAAGGACACTTTTAAAGCTGACTTTAGAAATCTGCTGGGCTTTTTTAAAGTCTTCCTGCCTCTAGCAACACTTCTTTGAAAAACTTGACAGGCAATGAAGGGACTGGAGACGGAACTTGGTTTCCATGAAAGGAAGTGGTAAATTCCTTCTGACTCCTACTGCCGGTCCACTTTCATAAAAACAAGGAGGTAGGGAGAAGGACTGACAGATACTGGTGGAGTGGGGAATAGCTTTGGGAGCCCCAGGAGGCTTCCTTTTTATGACATTATAAAATGACTTTTATAAAGTTGTTTTCATATGGGTGGGGTGGCGAGGATGAAGGATGTATTTTCCACTGCCCATTTTTGATCTAGGTCTGTATGGCCATAGGACCAGTGATTATCATGAGATTTATATATCAATATGAGGAAATCTTGCCTTCACTGCAGTCATTGATGAAACTGGCTCTTCGTCTCTGTAGAGCCAAAGCTTCACCTTTAGTGTTTGTACCTTTTATCAACTTGCTTAATGTCTGCCTGCAGCACGTGCAAAATGGAACAATATTTATGTAGTTCCCATGGACTAGTATTGCTGGCAACATTCTCTGCAATCAGCAGGTTGAAGATGTTACATTGTTTGAATTGGGGAGCTTTTGCCAAACAGACCATTAATTCAAATCAGTGGATTCTAAAGCTGCTCTAGGTTACCTATTTTCCTCAGACTATCTGTTCAATGGAGTATATTACAAAAATGAATCAAAGGTTTTTACATGTTTTTGGTTTTAAAGTATTTCAAAGTTGACTTCACAACTTCTATGATATGTTTGTTAGAATTTTGCCCTGTTTTCACTTTGTGTTTTTATTACTTTAAAGTTTCTTAATCCTAAATATTACTCCTTAACTACAGTAAACTTTTACATTTGCAAAGCAGTTTTGAGTAAATTTGAGCTATGAGTTCTGTTAAGAGTGAATGAACATTTTTGGACCAAATTTATTCCATTTTCATGTAGTATGTGAAAAAAATAGCACTTCTAAGTCAAGTAATTTTTATGATACTGAAGCATGATGGAAAAAAAAATTTTGAAAGTGTTGACTGACAATGCTCTTTTCTTGGAAAATCCTGTTCATTGTAGCATGCCAAAGTGGTTACTTTGACCTGACTGCTTTTCAGGTGGCTCAGTTTGGCTCCTTGAAGGGACTTGTGAGATTATGGCATTCCCTGGTGAAGCAATTCTTCTGATGGTGATTGTTATCACTCTTAAGGTTGAGATGTGCAAATCATAGAAGACCCAGTTTGTTTGCATTCTTCCAGCTTTTGCTTAGTATACAGGAAGGCAAAGAAGGTCTCTATGGAAATCATTATTTACACTTTAACAGCTGCTATGGGCATATTCAGAACACAAATAGAAGCTATTGAAGCCCCTGTGATATGCTGGCTCTGGTGTGGTGGTTAAATAATTCACCATCAGTTTAAAGACCTCATTTGATGAACTTAAGGAACTACAGGGAATTGGCTGAGAAATTGCCAGTGTAATTTGACCCATGCAGTAGGATTAATTATAAATCCCAATCAAGATCTTTTTGGAGAGGATGCAAGTTTTAAATGGGCCCAAAATGAAGCCAGAGATTTGGGCTGAGATTTCCAATGCTACTTGAAGTATTTGTGAATTCAAATCTTACTTAGATGAATAGAAACTGGGCATCAAATGCTGTAGGTGGCTTGCAAATCAGAGTCTTGAATATTAACAGTGATCTTTCAGTTCTATTGAGACTTATAATAGGAGGTATTATAAAGGAAATAAATGGGCTCTGACCCAAGTCTGGCATCTTTGTTAAGACAGGCTATGCCAGAACACACGTGCAAAATTGCAGGCTCTGCAATCCACATACCCTGCCTAATGGGTCAGCCCTTTTGACTTCCAGTGATGTACTGTCTTTATTACAAAGTTACTGCTTGGGCAAGGAACTTTAATATGTTAATAATCAGTGCCTTAGGCCAGGTATCAGGTGGCTTTTATTATGGCAGTCTGTGTGGTCCCACATTTAACTTTACTCTCACATTCATTTATTTCTCATATCAGATAGCTGAGCAGTTTCAGATCTCTGTTCCATTTCTCTTGGTAAGCAATTCCCTTCTGTGTTATTTCAACAAATTTCTGGCTGGAAATGGTTAACAATAAATGGTGAACCATAAATGGTTATTTGAATGCAGACAATCCTGTTGCTAGCATCAAAGAATTGTAAGTATTCTGTCTTTATGATTTTTTTAGTCCTTGAAAGCAGGGACTTGTTTAGTGCAAGCAACATTGTACTCTTTGATTTTAGTACCTGTTAGCACTGCAGTGGACTTCAAGGATTTATATCAATTATCATTACGTATGTCACAATGAATTTGTACCCTGAAGGAAGCAGATAATGCCTCATCTTGAAATAGTGTTTAATTAGTAAAAATAGTAAACAAAATTAGAAGTAAAGTTTCATTTTTAAGTTAAGTCAGAACAGCAGAAAGTGCTGACATACTCAACTACATCGCTTAAGAACCAATTTTGTGATGTGGGGCAAACAAGTGATATTAACACATTTAACATGATAATAGCTTAGCACTAGTAAAATAAGATAATTTTTAAGCAAGACTATTTCCTTTTTATCTTTGCTTGTCTGGGCAGGCATTTGGTCACATGAACTGCACTTAGCTGTTTTACTGCCTTGAAAATACAGTATTACATTGCTGGCAGTCTAGCTGATCCTCCAAGTGCTTTCTGTGAAGAAACTGCTCCAAAGAGATCAGTAAGCATTGGGATTATGTGGGATTGGTGAGGCTGAGTCCAGCAAAATAAAAACATTTGTGTCCTTTATGAATAGCTCCCATGACTGTATAGCCCAGAGCACAAGAACCTTGGTGATTTTGGCATATTATCAGTTTGTTTGTATATGAAACCCAAAGCAAACCTTGGAGAGTGTGAACACAAATAAAACCTTCATAGTACCTTTTTAAGGGAGAATGACAGACATTAATAATTACTTCTTAAAATGCAATAATGTGCTTTGAGTGGTCAAAGGACCACTAAGGAAGGAATAGTGTCAATTTGAGGTCAGGAAAGAATCCTCTAGAAAATTGAGTGAGGCACTCTTGAATTATGGTTCACATTCATACAAGTCTGCTTCAGTTTAAGTTCTTGTACTGGGTGAATAAGAAACTCAGATTCTGGGTGTTTCAAAGGTTGACATTCCAACTGCAAATTTGACTAAAATAGTTTCTTAGCTATTAGTCCTTTCTAGTAAATGCTGATTAAATTAATGTGAGATTGAAAAGAAAAGTATATGACATTAAAAAGGAAAAGGTTGATTGTTTTTTTTTTTCGTTATTTAGAGATTGCTGTATCACTTATTGCCTTCTTTCTGAGTGTCCTGAAGTTTCTGGGTAGTGAATGTCATGATCTGCTATGTTCAGAAGAGGGCAGCATCAACCTAAACAAGTGGGAACACATTTAATGTAAGGGTTTTGATATAAAAGGGAGAGGCTCCGAAAGATGACAGAAATACAGTTCTCAAGTTTAAAACCATAATTCAGTTTATAGTCTGATATTATAACAAATCAAATCCTTAATTCACAATTATTTGAGCATTATTAGTGTCTCTAATAACGTATTTGTTGTCTTCCAATAGTAAGACATTTCTCAGAATATTGGTTACCACACCTTAATTATTACGACACTTACAACCTTCTATTTACAGGTAATTTGAAATAAAAATGGAACAAAATGAAAAAAAAGGATCAAAACTCTCAGCATTTTGTGACTGAAATGCTACCGGAGTCACCGCTTATACAAACTAGGTATCGATACAGGTGATAACACACTGGTCCTGAGGATCAATAGAACTTCAGTTTGGCTTAGGATCTAGACTGTATCAGATGCAAGATCTCGACTAAAATGAGCAAGTACTTGTGTAATTATATTATGGCCTAAGGCTCAAGAGAATTTGCTTGAAGTGTTGACTGACCAAGGACTGCACTGAGTGCAGAATTACTAGATTAGCTATTCCTCATTTAGCTGCCCATGACTAAATTCTATCCCAATGGAACAGGCCCATGTCAGATTTAGTCGTTTTACCACATGATATTACTTCAACAAAATGCTCTCAAATTTATGCACAAGTCCCACTGATGTCAGTGATGCTTCTGTGTATGCTGGCTTGTTTTGCTGAGAGAAGTCTGAAATGAAGTCCAAATTGTTAGGTCATCAGTACAGCCAGGCTGTCAGCCTGCACAGTAGCAATAGATGATCCGGGCAAAACATATGCAAGGGCTTTTCTTCTAAGAGTTAACAAAATGTATTCGGAATCAGGGCACCAGGATATAAAAGTGGATATTGTTAACACTATTTTTTCCCTGCTGACAACATTTTTAAAGTATCTGGGTGATCATAGCTTTTTTCCCTGGATTTTTTTAGAGTTCCTTGGCTAAGGAAGATGCATCATATTTCACTTGATTGCTTTCCAAAAGAACTGGAACATGTAAGCACTTCTATTTTGTGAATCTCAAGGTGGATTATTTAACCTTGTATTGTATCAAAGTTATATCTTATTTCAGCATAAAGACTGTGTGTGCATATGCTTAATGAATAAGACCCTAAAGATTTGTAAAGAGCCTAAGTTTATATACTCCATTAAATATGATCTTCACAGGCTAATTAGTTAGAAATTTTACCCCTGCTTATAGTATACAACATTTTATGGTCAATAACAGTAAAATCTATGTAAACCATGGTCTCTATTAATAAACATTATATGCTTCTGGCTTTCAAATAAGGAAATTGATTACTTGTTTTTCTCTAGTGACTGGACTGCTGGCAGAGTAAAATCCAAGCAATTAACATTATGGATAAATTGCTTCATGTGAGACATGAAGTCATTATAGATAATTTTGCTTTCTATCAAAATAAGGGTACTAGTACTGTGAAGAAAACTTAGACAGCAATATCCAAACTTGGAGATTTCAGGGAGGGTCCAAGGTCTCTGGGGGGTTGATACCGAATGGTATTATTTCCCCAGTATTTTACAGGTTGGTATCTAACCAAGATTAGTATGTGCTACATCTGGTTATCAGGTACTTGTAGTTGAATAACGTCTGTCCTCTTTTTAGCAGTAATTTGTATACCCCTAAAACTTCCCTGTAAATGGCACTGTTGACCTTTTTAAAGGAGGCATTGAAATGGAGTGATCTGGGATGTGCATCACCCTCCCCATCCCTGCAGGGGACTCTCTGGGTTAGCATTTGAAATATAATAGTGCAATGAATGATCTCTATGGAGCTGTAAGCTTATGTGATAAGCTGCTCTTCTGCCAACACACACAGACATAATCATCTTCTATTCCAGTCCAGGAGCTCCCCAGATGATGTGTACTTTGGGGATGTATATAAAGGAGCAGCTCATTTTGACTTTTTGCCTAATAGGATCTGCAGTATAAGCCAGGAGAAAATACCTGTGCCCTAACATTTATACCCTTTATTTTCCCACAGAGGGAAATTGCTGAAACAAAACGGCCTCTCCTCCTAGAGTGACATGTTTGGCATGTGCACCATTGCATATGGAAGCCTAAAAGCCCTGGGCAGAGAACAAATATGTCAAATAAAGATTTACTGTGATAGAGGTCTCTTCTTTGACCACACTCAATAATCAGATGCTGAAAATATTTCAGTAATTTAGTTAGAAAAATCAACCTAATGGGTCTTCTGTTTATGAATAAGAATTTAGATTGCCTTTGTACTTTAAAAATGTAGTTGTTTGGCTCCAGAGGAAGACTTTGGACTGAATGAAGAACAATTGCTTTTTTACAAAGAGCATGTCATATTGGTCCTGTCTGAGGAAAGAAGAATTTTCAACTGATTTTGTTTAAAATAGTAAGGTTAGCACACAGTGCAGCTCCCTTTTCCTTCCAAAAGTGTTCTCTGGGCACCAAATAGAGTTCATAAATATATGAAAAGTATCTGACTCAATATCCAGCTGAAAACGAAGAACACCAATGCTCAGAAGTGGAGCTATTATGTATAGGAGACTTTCTCCTCTCCTGTATTTCATTCTTTCCGTTTTTGTTTTTATCAAGCACAAAGTATATTTAGAAGGACAGCAGTTCAGGAAGATTTTCCTACCTTTTTCTGTCCTCTAGAAGTTCCTCCAAAATACCTATGCTGAATTTAATTTACAGGTCACAATTTTACTGAGTTGAATCTTGAAAAATATGAATGATAAATTAACTTCTTCCATTAGTGCTTTTCCCTAAACAATTTTTCAGTCCCTGGAGCATCTGAGGATAATTTTTTGCATTACTGTTTTGCTAGGCTGTACAGTGGTCTGACCAAGGCAGAACTGACTCATGTAGAAATGAGGATTTCACTCCTGGGTGCTTAGACCAGTGCCTAGTTGTGAAACCAGAATCTGATACTTACATGATCTGTTCTCAAACCAGAGTGAGTCATTAACCAAGCTGATTTGATGCTCTTCACTTTTAAAGGAAAGCTGCTGATTCTGAAAACGTATTTCCATAAGTAAATCACTTTTTCTCTAAAGAAGCAAAGGGAGGTGTTCAGCTCATGGTGTTGAACTTCCATGTGCAATGGAAGTTCTCTGTGTACTAAGACATGAGGGTTGGGATTTGGAGTGAATGTGGGTTTTTTTCTGAACATGAAAGCAAAATCCTATTGCTACTTGGATGCCAGAGTTCCCTTAGTAGGTGGCCACCATCTTGTTTACATGGAAGTCTCAACCATTAGGGTTTGAGCAAACTGCTTATGGTTGGCTTTTAGCAGGAATGACACAAAGAACAAATGAGGCATACATTGGATTGAGGTAAGCAGTCTCTGTTACCACAACTGTATTACTAACTTATGTTTAATTGCTCAGCATTTATGAGGTTCATAGTTTATTGTCTTTCTTGCTACACAATAGGTTGGGCAAGTCAAAAAAGCTCCAAGTTTCAAAGGGTAGAGTTTTGGGTGCCTGCCAGCACTGATCTGTTTAGCAAACAGGCAGCAGGGTGCTTATTAGTAGGTTGTGGCTTGCAAACCGTGAAGCCTGTGGAGCCAGATGCACTGATCAAATAGTGAATCTATAGATCATAAGCCCATTAGATGAAAAAGGGGAGTACCACTGAGTATAAATGTATTTTTCATAGGCTTAAATTAGCTACCATAAATGACTTTTGTAACTCTCTGTTGACCCAGCAGTCTAAATATTAAACATTAGTTTAAGCAACATTTGTTCCAAATCACTTCTCTTAGAATTTCCCAATGACTTATAATTATATACTACCTCATAGTACAAGAAAAGTGCCAAATTGCTCTTTTTATTTCTATTTTTTCCAGTATAATAAAAAGTGCCTACTTGTAACTCAAGGTGCTTTTATATTATTCATAAAAGCACAATAAAAATTGGCAATGAATCAGCCACTGTGTAAGATAAGGTGATTAGCTGGTCTGAATCTGTGTGGTTCTGTCGAAGCCAGGATAAGTCTAGGAGTTCCCTGAAGTCACTGGGGTTATGAAAATTTTCTAGTTGTTAAGGATCCTACAAAAATTACTCTGCACATGACATTTCACCCTCAGAATTTTCCTGCTTCAGTTGAAACAAATGAAACATCAGTTCTTGTAACTTCAGCTTGACGTTTCCAAGAGCAGACATTACTATTTTAATTACTTGAACTTCCCTGATTGATTTTTTTAAATTAATTTTTAAATGTGTTTCAGCCTGTGAATCACTTGTTAATTTCCTGGGATGGCTACTGTTAAAAGTAGTTGAAATTTATGATATACCTTATCAATTAAGTCTTATGGCAGGATTCCCTCTTCCTGGCCATTTACCTGTGGAATCCTGGAATGACTTGAGCATTCCTAGTCCCGTTGCTTTCTAGAAATGTTCTTGTGAACAGTTTTACTCCTATAAATGTCTTCAAGGAAGGAGTGAAAGATCTTGTAATGCCACTAAACCATCACTTTTGTCAATGCAAAATTCTTTGAATTCTTTTTGTAGAGAGGGCCCAGTTCTGGTTTCAGTTGCCTCCTTCAGGAAAGATCAATAGGAAAAAGGTACCTGAAAGAGTATTTTGCAGATCAATCTGATGTTACTTACATAATAAATAGAAAAAAAAAAATAATTTCTGCAGCTGAGAATCTCCTGTTGATAATTTTCAGAAGCATAGAACAAAACTAAAGTACTCTCCTCTGTTTCTTTCCATACTGTTGTCAGCATCTTCTCTTTGTTTCCTTTCTGTTGAGTAAGTCAGTGCTGCTCTAAATTTTGAGGAAAAAAAACACAGAAGAAAACATGATGTCAGTATTTTTTTCAGTGATTGTCTCAGGCTTTGCATGGTTGATGTGATTTAAGTTAGTTTGAAGGTCCTAGTCATTGGCAAAAGAGCCTTCCTCATCTGTGCTTTCCTTGTGGACAAAAGTGTTGTGCTGCACCAGTTTCTAAAAGAATTATTATAAATTATATTATTGGTAAGTATTTACTTTCAGGTGTTTGCACACTGCAAGAGAGGCATATTTATGTAATAGAAAAAATAATCAGAACCCGTTATTTGATTTTGCAACTTATCAGGTTGAACCTGTTTAAAAGTCTGCGATGACCTTAGTGACATGCAGCTTTATTTTGGGTCTTGCACTGGCAAGATGCTTAAGCACATAGCAAGTGTTGTGTATTTCAGTAATTTCATGCTGACATGCTGAAGTAAATGATGTGTATAAAATTCAGTGTGTCCTTGTATTGCTTAGGCTAGTGCAAACTGAGGCTTTGCACTCGTGGAAATTTTGGCCCCAACTCAGCAAAATTTGGAAGAAAGAGTCAGGTTGGCATTTTTAGAACGTGTGATTTATTTGGTTGTTTCTTACCCTTCAGTTACAAGGCTACTTTAAGTCATATCATCTAAGGGCTATGTTAACTCCTTTTAGGTGGGAAACCAGAGTCTCTTGTTCTGAGACTAAATTAGGACTAGAGGCTAGATTAATAAATAATATGATTCACTTTCTGAAATTCTTAAATGTCACTAGGCAAGCATACATCTGCGAGGTTTATTAGCCTCATTATTCCTGTGCAGAACTGACATCTAAGAGCACAGACGAGAACAAAGACTAACTGAAAAAGAGACTAATGCTAATGCAGAAATCTTACATACCATTGACTATAGGGCAATCTAAACCGTAGGAATCTACATTAGAAGCATCTTTATTTTATCAAGCAGCAGCATTCCAGGGAAACACAATTATTCTGTGACCCTTACATCAAGTTGGTTCTTAAATTAAGGTATTTTTGATTCCCATTTTCTCCTTTTGAGGGCCAAGGCCTGTAACCCAGCCGAAGCAAATACTCCATCAGCCATGTGCTCAAACACTGACAATCCTGCTCCTCAGTCCAGTTTACAAGAAATCTGTTTCCAAAGTCTGTGAGTTTCAGATGCATTGAGTGGGAGAAGAGTAAGAGACAATAGGCCTCACCGTGTTGATATCCTTTCTTATAATATTCCCAAAAATAACTGGAGGAAACAAGTTTTGTTTCCTCTTTTGTTTATATCAGAGAGTATCTGCATATGGAGAGACTTTCTGTTGTACAGCTGGAGTGGTAGTAAATCCTTACAAAATGGCTCTGCAGGAGTTAATGTTTTCCAGTTGTTCTGGCCCACTGAAAAGTATCCTAAAGAAAAAGCAGTAGTACTTTTTCTTTGCTGGAATGTCTCCTCAGAATGAGCAGAACATTAGTCCCACACCTCTTCATGCTCATCTCCATACCTCTGTCTGGGGCCAGCAGTTAGTCCAGTGCGAGCACCTCAGGTTCAGTAAGAAAGCGATGCAGAAATTAACTCATAATCTCTCTCCCATCTCAGGCTTTGTTTGCAAGACCCCACACCAGAAAAGGGACAGAACTATTGTGAGTAGAAAGAAACAGATAGAAAAGTCTAACACTTGTAAAATTTGCTGTAGCCTATGCTAACTCAGACTGGCTCAACCAGGTTAACTAGCTTGATTTAAAATGTCAGAGACAGAAGGCATCTTGGTTTTTATCTTGGGATAGTGCTTGCTTTGAGCTGCTTAATTATCTGTGATTTCACTGATAACCTCAGTTTAAATCTTAGTTGTCTTGTTTTTGCTGCTGTTGTAGTCTCAGGTAGGAAGTTCCAGCAACCCTAGATAAAAACCTTTTTATTCCCTGACCCCAAGTTTTTGTTTTTTTTTTTTCTTTCTGGTTAGACATATCATTTGAACCAAATTTGCTGAGGAGTAAGTGTTTGCAGCTCCCAGGGGTTTTTGCTAGGTTGGGGATGCTCAGGATTTCTAAATTTCAAATCTTTAATGATGCATGGGAAAACCAAGGAAAACATTTACACTCTAAGAATGCCACATGCTGCATGTCTATAGAGCAAGAAAGATGAAAACTCTTTTCTTCTACTAAACCAGTGGATTATAGCTAATGCCATGAAACTGGACCAAAGTTTTCATGAGAACAAGTATTCTTTTTTGAATTCACGCCATCTTGCTTTGCCTCAAATGCTCTGTTTGGCTGAAGTTCAGCAGGGGTATTAGGAACTGCTGCTAGCTGAATGCAGAGCAACCTCTCACAGCCAAAATTAAGAACAGTGCTGTCTTCTGCAGGGTTTTTAAAACCTAATTAAAGTAAATACTTTGGAATGATTAAAAGGCACACACCATTTTAAGATAAAAGTTTATTATAGTTAAAAAAGGAAGCTCTGTAATTTAAAATGGAAAGTTTATGAAGCTTCAGGATAAACCTCAGCTAGGAAAAATAACAGGTTTCAGATGTTCCAAATATCATACGTTAACCCCAAATGATCGTTCTATAACACCAGTTTCCTTAGTCCATGCTGGTTGGAATTAGAACACCCACTCTGCTTAAAGGCACAATGCTCACTGCCATCAGCCATTAATCACCCTGTTTCTGCCCCATGTCAAGGCTCCAAGCATCAGGATTTTAAAAGTGGGTGATTGTGAGTCTGTCCCAGCTAGATCTGATTTCAACCTATCTAGGCCTGTTTGGAGCAAGAGGTTGGACTAGAGACCTCCTGACATCCTTTCCAACCCAAATGATCCTAGGGTTCTGATAAAACAAATAACCAAACAGCTAGGAAATGACACGTTTTGCAAGGTTGTTAGTATTCCAAGTAATGCTTATGTATGACAGAGAAAAGGGGAGGATATTCAAATGTTATTTACTTAAGAGTAGCTGTTATTTAATCTACAGAATCAGTTTTATTTGGATAATTGCTATAATTAAATTCCAACTGACTACTAGAAACACTGAAAGTTAACAACTATGTAATAAACTTTCTAGGCAACAATTAAGTGTGCTGGGGAGACAAGTCTACAAATCTTTTAAAGGTACTATGAGAAAGGAGATGGAAAAATTAGTATCAGAAAGCAGTATAGTTTAAACTATGAATTAAATTTTTAAAATCAGCCCTTGGCTTGTCCTTATTGGGAACACCTTCCTTATGGTATGCAACAAAAGACAATGCAGGAGGGTGGTAATGAATGAACCTGCAACCACTGTTTGGGGTATTCGTTGTGCTGTGATTGAAATCTCCTAACACTTTACTGCTTGCTGTAAACAAAAAGGAGTAGTTAACAGCAAATTTCTGTTAGGTGGGCTACTCAAGGTATTTACTCCATTGGTTTAGACCACTAGTGCCTGGCACTTGCAGGGAAGTGCACACCCCATTTCTTTCTTCCCCTCTTCTTCACACTGCTTCTCTCTGCTTTTAGCATCCTGCCTGTTGTTCTGTTAGGCCTGAACTCTTCTGATTCTACAACACCACCCAATTAAAAACTCTAAGGAGGTCTCCTTGTGACAGCCCTTTTGTTTACCTTGCTTTGAGAAGATCTGTAAGCTTTGTAATTTTCTCCTCTTCCCATATACTGCTGGGATAGCACTTGGCTGCCTAACTCACTCAGGAATATTGGATGTTTCTGTATGGTCTTATAATTGCCACAAGTGGGTTTTTTTCTCTGCCTTTGAAGTGGAGAAAAATGCCTAGGCTAAGAGAAGCTTTTGCAAGAGTGAGATTTTATGAGTGACATGCCCATTTTCAGCACTTATTTGCACTCATTTTTGTTGTCCTTCATCATTGGTCCTTCCATTGACTATGCCTAACTCAGTCCTGTGAATGCTTGGCATTGGGTATTGTACTAACTGTTGTGAGGCACATCCTCACAGTAGTGAGGGTCTGTACGAGTTGGCCTTCACAATGTGATGTCCTTGTGGTTGCAATGTTTTTGTTCTATCTTTTGCTTCACACACTATGCTGTTTTTTTAAGCAGTTAATCACAGCAACCCTTTGCAGCTACAGAATTCAATATTACATTGTCAGTAATCAATTACAGAAATACAAAATATTCAAACACGCTATTTGTGTCATTATTAAAGTACAATAAGCTCTCTTGCTCAGAGGATAGTAATAGTAATGGCTTCTTTTTAGTCCAGCCATTGCATTCCTACTGTGTTTCTTCTGTGATGCAGTCCCTGGAAAATATGCTGTAAATCCATCATCTTGAAGAAAGGGTATGCACTTTACCCTTTACAAACTTTATTTCAGGATCAGACCTTAGTCACCTGAAATTTCTGAAATAAAATGAAAAAAAACAAAACAAAACTTAATTAAATGTCCCCTTTTCTGTCCACAGTTTTAAACAATTCTTTAAGATCCTTAAGCCAGCATATCCTGACATTTTGTAGCCACCTCCCAACTGAACTTTAGGATGAGCCATGATAAGTATTTGTTAAATGTGGGTGTCAAAAGACTTTCTAGAATGAGGAACCTGTGTGATGAACCCTGGTGATGATAGAATCACTTCACGAAAGACTCTCTTAACCTGATGAAGTTACCTGTTAAAAGAACATTACTGTTTCTTGGCTAAAACTGATAACTGGCTTGAGCTTTTTAAAGCCTACAATAATACAAATAGCTGATATAATGGCAATTCTGTAGTTATCCAACAAGGCTAGACATTTTTTCTTACCTTTATGGATGATTTATTTTACAAATAAAGTTTTCAAAATAGAAAGATGTGCTATTTCGAAATAGGGAAGATGTGCTGTATCATTTCTAGTATACACAGTGAATGGTATAGCGAAGGTTAGTACTGTGTGAATGAATCCATATAAAACAATGCAAAAAGGATCATTTGCTTTGATTTCAACTTAGATGAGTTCCTTATCAGTCAGGGAACCCTGCAAACTTGTCTCATGTATTCTTGTTTCACAACTGGCATATTTATTTATATTTAGATGTTACACATAGTATAGGGAAAGATTTCATCATTTGCTTTGCTGAAAAACATGCAATATTATGACCTCCTGTTCTCTCAGCATTAAGGTTATACTGGTATCACAATTTGCATGTGCCTGTCAGGAGAAATGATACTGATAAACTTTTATTTTTCTATTTTTTAATTTGACCATTTCAGTTAAAGTAGGGTCTTTGGAAAATTGCCTACTTGTCACTCAGCTGCATTTTTTATGTAGCAGGAGTTAATTTTCAAAACTGCTTTGTAAGCTCCACTCTGAGGCTGTGCCTAAGCATGTTTAGAACAACTGGTAGGTTAGATGAAATTTGGGAGTAGCTTTCCATTTCTCCCACTCACAACTAAGCAGGAGGAATTCACATGGAAGCAGTTTCCAGCCTAGGAAATGTAATCAGTTTACTGTTCAGTACCTATCACTACATATTTCTGTAGGCTGCTGACTTGAATTCTAAAATCAGCCTCTTTATTTCTTTTCCTAATAGAAGTCAGACTTCTCTGTCTCTTGAAAATCCACTTACTGACAAAACATCTCTGAATCTTTCTTTCAAGAGCAGCTGCTGTGCTTTCTTTAGTACTCAAGGAAATAACTAAAAACTAGAGGGGAAAAAAATGTAGCTAGCCTACTTTGACCTAACCAGACCCTTCCCACAACTGCTTGCTTAGCACACAGTTTAGCTGTATGGAGTCTAGTTTAATGAAAATGTGAGGAATAGAGGTTCCTTACAAATTATTGTAGAAAGGCAGTATTGTTCGAAAAGTTATTGTTTGAAAGTTAGTATAACCATTATAAGTGTTCAAATATATATGTTTTGTTAATTTCCTGAGGTGTTTGTCTTGTTAATGTTAAGTTCTGTTTGCAGTTATTGGTATTAGATTTTTGGCTACAGCCTTTCTTTTCAAATAGATCATTTGTCAGCAGATGCTGCATGAGGGTATCACAAGTCAGTTATGATTCTCTTAGGGATCATTGTATTTTGGTACTTTGACACTATAATGCATCTTTGGTGAAGCAGCCTAATAAATAGGATATGAGCAAATAAATTGGACATAAAAAGTATGCACATTTATGAAAACAGAACCTTTTCTAGATTTATTCTAGTGCTTGCTGAAGATGGGCTGAATTGGCTTTTTGGACTATAACAACCATAGCATTCTTTAGGAATTATCTTCCTTGGCAGTTTGGTGTCATTTATGCTGAATTAACTAATGAAGTGTAATTTTCTCTGCATGTAATTTTGTATAATCTGATAATAAGCGCAGTTTAAAAAATTGGCACATGCATCATGATTTCAGGGGTGCAAGTAGTTTTAACAGCACTTCATGACCTGCTGTGAATTCCTGTGTGTCTGAATGGGACTAAGAACCGTTTTATTCACAGGATCTCAAAACACTCTACAGTGCAGCACATTTTTTTAGAGTAACTTGATATGAACTGGGAACAGAACGTTAATCAACAGACTTCTTAGTGCTCAGCTTTATCCACTTGACTTCTGTGTCTCTCATGGCCTTAAGCATAAGGAGGTTTATTGATGTCTTGCTAACAGCTTTGACACAGTTTGTGTTATCAGTAGTGCTCACTGTGTTTGGAGTGGACATCAAAGTATTGACCTGCAGCAGAATGAGTGGAAAAGGACAGTCATTTCCCCAACTCAGATTCATAAAGAGAGCTTAGGTTAAAGATTACAAAGTCTTTCTTCCTTTCTTGTTGGAATCCTGGGGTTTATTCTAGTGGCAGAAAAAGAGGCAGGATTTCTGTCTCAGGAAAAGATCCAAGGCAACCTGCTCTGTTGGCCTTGCTTTGAAAAGCAGTATTGGACTAGGTGATATCCTGAGGCACCTTCCAACCTCACCCATTCTGTCACTCCTTACTAGGGAGTAGGACTTATCAGTCAAGAAAAAGAACTTTGAACAAGCAATGATCAGGTTTTTGAGAGATGCAATGCAACTGGATTACTTTTTTCACACATAAATGCTACTATTCTTCCATTCATTAATTTACCAGTTTTCTGGTAAAGTTTTCTGCAAGGTTTCTTAAAATGTTTTAATTTCGTTTATACTACAAGGTACCTGAAGTTCATTTGAGATGTTTTAATTCAACTTGAAGTGGCCAATATCAAGCTGGCTAGAGAAAAGTGAACCCCAAAGGAGCAGCAATCTTATGTTGCTTTGTTTCCTTTGTATGTAGATAACCCTTGCCAAGGCTGAACTTCATAGCCACATGAGCACTAGAAGTCAAAAGCAAGACCTCTTGCCTGCCACTGTGGACAAGGAGTATCAGCCATTATGATTTATGATGTCTTGTGTGTTAGAAGCTGTGTAGCAACAGTGAGATGGCAGCTTTTGCGCTTTGCTGCCACAGAAAGATCGATCTCAGTACCCATAATTATATCGACCAGTGTCTGCAGGGCATCATGAGAGGCTCGCCATTTTTGTGCTAGTTTTATGAACTAAATGTATGTCCCTTTATTATAAATCAGTGTTTTTATTTCTAGAATATATTTATCAGAAAACAACAAAACAAGTACCATAAAATAGGTCAGAGGATGAAAACGAAGCGTTCCTAATCCCAAAAGGAAAATAATTATGGTTTAAGAAAGACTAGATCATAATCTAGTTGTTTGCTTGGGGATGTTTTTTAGGGACTTCAAAGTTCAAGAGAATTCTACTTTGAAATTTCATGCTCTTCCATAGCAGATCTCAGCACAAATGTGACTATGGAAAATTTGAAAAAAAAAATATTTCCACCACATTTATGGAGAGAGAAAATGAATATAAATATATACAATATAAATGAATATAAGTCAGAAATAACTGAAGTACTTTAACTAATTTATAAGAACATAATGTCCCTAATTATGGGGAAAGGGAATTATGAACTTAATGGTGAGGAGGGCAATCCTAAGTGCTGATAAATCAACAATATTTACAAGTTTCCTTCCGTCTGTAGTCCTCTGATCTCGATAGCACTATAAAGCTAATTCCTTCACAATTGTCTATTTTACCCCCAAACACTAACAGTAGAGGGACATGATCTATTCCAGACCTCCTTCCCTTCTTATTTCCAAAGGGGATGACACAGCAGGAGACAGATGGCAGCAGTGAAAGCATATCCAGCTTGGCATATAGAGTTGTGCTGGTGATTTGGATGTAAATAGGAATTGGTTAACTGAAACTTAAAAAATAGCTACAAGGTTACATCTGCGGAAGCTTATCGTTTCTGCCTTAAATGCTGGTTATTACTGCTAGCTTATTAGTAATTGGTTTTTTGTTGGGAGCCTGGGAGGTTGTGAAGTTTCAGAGGTGCATTGCTGCATCCTTGAAATTCTTTGAAGCAGGTTATTGTTTTCTTCTGTACCAGTTCAAAACCTAACACAACAGTGATCTCATACTTTGAGATCCTTGGTGACATGGCTGTACAAATGAATAGGTGACAACAGCTTCTTGCATTTGGAATTAGTAGTTAGACTTAGTGGCTGGGGAGTTAGTATGTATGTTTGTCTGTGTGAAAAGTCAGGGCAGGCAAGATGGACAGCTGTTCATACTGCATTTACAAGTATTTTTTGAATGATATTGGGTATGAAAGCATGAGAAGACTGAGCAAAGCCATATATTCAAATTTCTGATGCAAGGATGCATGAACCTTGCCTCTATCTTTTGTATGTAAGAGCATTTGGATTTTCCATCTGCTAATGCTCTTAATTCATTTGAAGGAGTAGTTCTTAACTGTGCTGTTGTTGAAAAATGTAGGGTTTTTTAAAGGAAAGGATATAGTTATGAGGCTGTGGTTAAAATCTTGCTAAATACTAGTATAGAACTGTTTATCTGGGTGGAAAGAGAACTGAGAGTACAAGATGTTTGTTCTCACTGGAAACCCTCCAAAATCCAGGGTCAACATTTTATGGCCTTGGATCTATGTGCAGTCAGTGGACTTACACTAATATGGAGGTCACATTTTTGGCAGAATGGTTTTGTACTGCTTCCTTGGTGTCATGGAACCTATGTAGTTCCTCCCTAACTCAGGTTAGCAGGAAGGAGAAAGTCACTGTGGTTTTAAAATATTTTCCACGATTAGAGTTTTCTTACTGTGCAAAGCGAGCCATTGGTAGCAGTGGCTATCAAGCCACCAGGGCAGCTACAAAAGACATAGCTGCAGTATTTGGCCAGAATGCACCCAGTTCTGCCTCATTCACTCCTGCTCTTTCTGTCTGTAAGGGGTTTGTTGCAGGTCTGTGCTTATGCCTATCAGCCTTTGATCTGTGGACCCTTGGGCGAGTCTTTAAATATATGGAAAAGACCTGCACAGATATCTTGGCCCAGAAGCAAAAAATAATGAAATGGGAAAAGAAAGACAAAGAGTGAACCCTTTCAAATTTGTATTTATTTGTAACCAGGAACAGGTTACCTTTACACAGGATGATGCTTGCTCTTCCCACACACCTGCCCCAAGGATTATAAAACTTCTAAATGTTGAGAAACCGTGTGCTAGAGTTTGCTGGTTTTTAAACAGTCCTTTCCATCCGTGGATACTTTGCCAGAGAGATGGTATTTTAAAACAGGTGTATGTATGCCAGAAGGCACAGGGATTGATATGATGAAGACCGCCTTGCAGCTCAGTGGCAGAGAGAGGTTTCCTAATGCTTGCCACTAAAATGCCCCATTTTTCCAAAAGGGATCTGTTGGTGCTCTGTCTTTTGATTGATCACTCAGTAGACCCTCAATCTCTCTGCAGACTGGACAGGTGAAGAAATTGCAGTTCTCTGCCTGCTTCAACAAACTAAAGCACTTCCTTACCCTCAGCATGCCCTTAACCCTAGTGTGGAGGGGCCATTAAGGGCAATTCAATCTGCATTGTGGATTTGATTTTTGGTTTCTCAGATGAGGCTGCCAAAGCAGGGAACAGTTAATGCCAATTAGAGTTGTGGCTTTTGTGTGAAGAACATTAGTCCAGTAAGAGCTGTCCCAGGACCACCAAGCTGTTTTACAGAAGCCAGCAAACAAGCCAGCCAATGGAAATAGCTTTTAGTTTTGAAGGTACACCATCTTGCCAGAGTCTTTGAAAAAGCTGTTGGAAGGAAGACATTCCTTGGTAATGTCACCACCTTGAATTTTTTTCCCTCGTAATGCACTTCTGTTATTTTAGAAGTACTTCAACATGATCTTCTAAAATGTGATTAACTTGTGTATGTGCTTGAGGCTTTCACGAACAAAACCTATTTTAAAGTGACTTTTCCTGTTAACATAAAGTTACTTGTAACCAAGAGGCTACCACAGCATATTGTGTGGAAACCTCTGTGCCAGGTATGTTCATATTTCACCAGGGTAGCACTGATTTCACTCCTCAGTATACATTTCCAAATATATCAGTACGCAAGTACTGGCGGATTAACTTTACATCTCATAAAGAGGTTGGCATTGTTCATGATAATGCACAGCCTTTGGTATAATTACAGCAAGTCATGAGAAATTTCATTATGAAACCGTTTCATTAGCTGACTGGAAACAACTAAGTCTTGCATTACATTAAAATCAGATGTAATACTCGTGTTCTAAGATCAGCTGGAAACTAATAGGAATAATCTATCCCAACTAAGGCTGAGCCGTGCTAATCACATTGGAGATCATACTGCAGTGATTCTGCATTAAAATATATCATATCACAAGCCCAGCTTCTGGATGTAATCTCCTGGCGACGTGAAGAGTGAATGCAAGATGATGTGGGCTTTGCTTATGAAAGCATGTGTGTGGAGCTCTTTCCTGCCTGACAGATTACCTGAAGGTGCACCAGCAGTTTGTGGGCTCCTTAGTGTGGAGGCTGCGCAGAACTGATGCAGGTTTAACCCTAGGAGAGAGAGGGAATCCCTGCATCAGCTCTATGTTTCAAAGTCTGGACCTCAGTAGCAACTCCTGATGATAAAGAAAGAGGATGAGTGGTCCAGTTACTATTACCCAAGATAGATAGGGTCACTTGAACAGCAGCAATGCTCAGCATTAAGCTTCTCATTCCCCTTGCTGGACAGGGAGTCATACCCTTCACACAAACACAGGAGGAGGGATGCACAACTCAACAGTTATGATGGACTCTTTCAACTGGATTTCTCTTGTCAGTGTCTGACAAGAGGCAAAAAATATGGTTGGGGTTAAGTCAAACATTGAAACAGATAACTTTTAACTGGTCGCTACAGAAAAAGAGCAAGGTCCAGTTTCCCCATCTCCACAGTCCAAACAATATTTATTCTCCCTTATAGAAGGCTTGGCCCATGAAAAGGAAAGATTTTAAAATAAAGCAAGCAAAAAGTTGTGGTTTTGTTCCTTATATTTAAAAAAAAAAGTCTTACCCAGCCTGAAGGCAAGGCTATAATTGTGAAATGAATAAAATAATTACATATAATCTAAGAGGAAAAAAGAAAGAGCCCTTTAAATGTTTTGCTTGGGGTTTTTTTGAATATTTATTTAGCTTTAGTAGCTAACACAGTGGAGAAAAGAAGTCCTTGTTAGAGAGTGGAGAACCATTATCTCTAGAGCTAAGTTGTAAAAGCTTTCATTTTACATGTTCCAAGGAAATTCAGAGAAATAGAGAATCCTAGAAAATATTAATTAAATCATAGCATGTTTAAAACTAAAAGTCATTCTGACTGGAAACACAACAGCCATAGCAACAACGTAATGACTTTTGAAACACAACAAAAATCAAGAAGCTTATGACCAGTTTTAAGCTGTTCCTCTCAAATGGTTTGTATGATTTAGGGGTTTGGCCTTTACTATCTGTTTTCTGTCAAGAATTCTCAAATGAAGAGAAGGAAGCAATGAAGGATAATATAATCTATTGGCTTTTTCTAGAAATAGAAATAGAGAGCTCAGAAAGCTGTCTGAAATCAAGAGAAAAAATTCCAAGAAACTGCAGAGGCTTGAATCAGGTGCAAAATCACTTGGAGTCTTTCTTCCCAAGGTGTAAGAGCTGGAATCTTGTCTTTTCATTAGCTCCTGCTAGGAAAAAGTCTGCAGTGAAGTGGAATGGAGCACAATAGAACAAGCTGTGTCTGAACTTCAGCCAGACATCCCCTTTTGGATCCCAAGGGAACTTTGATGTGCTGGTGCAAAACTGATTTGTTAGAAAGTGTGGCTGTGATAAAGGCATTTGCATGGTGAAAGAGGCCTGACTGGGTTAGGAGAGTGTTACTGTGACGCAGATAGAAACACACAGTAACACACACAAGAAGGTGTTCAGGTAGAGAAGAAGAAAGGGAGTCTCTAGTTTATTGTTGACCTCGTATATATATGTTTTTGGACAGTGATCAGAGATTGGACAGAGAAGTTACCACATCTCCACTGGTCACTTGAGAAGTCTATCGGGTGGTATCTTTTCACAAAGGAATGCAAACATGATTCTTGTTTATCTTACAATTCATGAGAACTGACTCTACTATACTAAAACAAATCAGAAGGCTTATTTTCAGGGACAACAGGAGAGAGCTGAGAATATAAAAGCAATGCAGTGTAACCTGTATTTTGATTCAAGAACACTTGTATGGAATGAGCTGAAGGAATTAAATTTCACAAAGTGTTATAGCCTTAGTTGTGTCTTGGTACCTTTCAGCACACAAAGTGATATTCAGCCCAGAACTAAAATGTTAAATCGGGAGATATGAAATGAAAAAATAAGCAGCAGAAAACATGACTTTTGACTAAATGAATTGGCTGTAAAAACAGGGGTGAAAATGTGGTATAAAATTATCAAAGCTCTCTGCAATTTCTGCAGCACTTTCTCAGCCACAAATATGCTTTCCCACATAAGACAGTAACTTGTTTCTTTGTAGAGCTATCATTAAGTACAGCAGAATGCCAAGTCCATGTCAAAGCTTTGAAAGCAAGCTATTAAGTGTTTTCTTTCGTCCTTCCTTCCTTTGGAAAAAAATGAGATATTTGTTTCAATTATGCATTTTTAACAGATTCAGATTACAAAACAATATATTCTACATACGTATGAAAATTTAGATGCCAAGGATTTCTTTCAATAAGATCTGTTCTTTCCTTCCAAATGCGTATATGAGGCCTCTGGAAAGGTGAGGAATGTTTTCAGCATACAGATGGCAGTCTGCTTTCTAATTCTGTTTTGCCTGACTGGCCTGGCTGAACTTTCTTGCTGATCAGTAGTGACTGGATCATGCATGAAAGCACGATAATGCACAGTGCTGAAGCAATGGTAGCTGACTGAGAACAAGGATTACAGCTGTATATCTGAAGTGTATTTCACTCTGCAGTTCTTGGAACCTTGTTAGGTTTCTTCTTCATAATTAGATTGTTGAGAGCAGTATGATTGATGAAATGCAATCATCATAACTCCATCTAGGACTGAGGTTGCATTACCAGAAATGTGAGTTATGTCTACATGGCACAATGCAGCATTGTGTAGCTGTAGCAAGGTATCTCTGAGGACCAGAAATATGGCCTTGTGAGCTGCACATCCACCCCTGGTGCTGTGCAGCAGGGGAAGCTCAGGAATGCAGGTGGGTGGCAAGGCAACTAGAGGGAGGCAGAGTGGGCACTCTGTGTAGCCATGGCCTCCCTCCCTCCTACTGCTCTGTTGACCTGCACAGTGATTTACTTTGGTCTTTGCAATCAGACAATGGCAGATACGTATGTACTTTCTTTCCACACCAAAGGTAAACCCTAATGCTGGGCATACACTGAAAGGAGGTCTTCAAAAAGTTTATATGGTACAGTGCTCAAGAAGAGGATTCTCTGGGTTCATGACCTATGCTCCTCATGGTTACTTTGTGTAGCCCTGGCCTCTAGAAATTGGCCTCGGTGTTTCATTGCCTCTTAAGCTCACTGTAAAGTTCAGAAAAATATGATGATTTAAGTGTTTGCTACTGCCATATCTTTCAAAACACATAAGGTTAAATCTTTTATTAATGTACTACTCTATTGGAACTGAAAAAATCTAGCAACTTTATTCACTGCTGCATGTGCAGTTTCAGCCATTAGACAAGGAATTGCCCTGCTGGAGAGTAACCACTATGGAACTGGGGATTTTTATGAGTCAGGTCTCATCTGGAATATTTTAGAAGAGGATTAATCACTTCCCAGTTTTGTTGAACCTGAAACAAGACTTTCTGACTAAAATTCACGTAACTTAATTTTCCTGTGGCTGCCTATAAAAACCACCAAGAAATCATGCCATCCAGCAAGGATACTTTAATTTGGTTTTAGGGAGAAAGAGACTCAGTTTGGCACAGAGTCATGCTGTAGTGGAAATATACAAAAATAATAGACCAACAATTTTTTTCTATACCATATGCCCCTTATGCAGTAAGCTTATTTTCATTTGCATGGACACTCTCCTTATTCTGAGGGAAGGTGGTATCAGTCGGCAGCAATAAGAATCTTGCTTTTTCAGTTCCATGGGAAGAAAACCAACACTGATTCAGTACTAGAGTGAAGTAAGTGATTTGAGTATGAAAATGAGGTATAGAAAAGAGAAAATAATTATCTAAATTTGGGAGTAGAACTTGAGTAATGTGACAAAATGCTCTTGGGAAAAGGATGTTTTTCCACAGATTACTTGCTGGAGCCTGTCCTATTGCATGTTCACTGAGGAAAATGAGGGCCCACTTGAATATGCCGTTGGTTGCTGCAATCCATCTGCAGTGGAACTGATTTACCCTCCACCCCCTCCATGGAGATGCACCAGCACACACAATAAGTCACACACACCAAGAGGCACCTTGATAAGTTGACTCTCACCTCATGTTTTTGTGTTGATTTGTTTCCTCAGGGGTGTAGTGCAGAGGCACAGGCACTTTTAAGGTGTGTTCTCATGGGCAGAGCACAATTAGTGCATGTCACTGAAATTCACTGTCCCATGTGCATTGCCCATGGAGTCATGGTGCAGGAGAGAACAGCAAAGCTCTCCAGTGTCTGAGGTTGGAGTCAAATATCAGACTCTGTGCTTGAAAGGGGTTTGCTAGTACTGACTAATAAAATGGCCTTTTCTTTGTTACATGAACTAATGTGTCAGAAGCAGTAATCAGTTCAACAGGATGTGTTGCTGCCTTGTGTTGGAAAATAATTCACCTTCTTTCTAAAG
Source organism: Sitta carolinensis (assembly GCA_032173965.1). Classification (NCBI taxonomy): domain Eukaryota; kingdom Metazoa; phylum Chordata; class Aves; order Passeriformes; family Sittidae; genus Sitta; species Sitta carolinensis. The sequence continues at coordinate 27,509,075 of CM063288.1, forward strand.
AGGAATTCAAAATCTGCTCTTCTTAAGAGCCATCATCATTTCACCAGTTAAACGGGCTTATCTGTTTATTCCAGAGCTCCTCTTGTCTGCTGCTCTTGGGATACAAAGAGGAAAAACATATCAGAAGCATCAAAACAATCTCTCACTGCTGAAATGCTCAACTTTAGGCAGAAATTACTGCTGAAATGTGCTGAGATACTCTTTATGCATGGAAGCACACTACAAATTGCTGACAGCTCTCAGACAGCAAATTCTTCACAAATAAAGGATCAATAAGCTTCTAGGAGTAGAATTGGCCAACAGTTTGACATCAAAAGATTTTTAAACCTAATACAGTCTATTTTTTCTTAACAAGAATTTTCAGTTTCTGTTAAATGTCTATTTCTTTTTTTTACCAAAGAGATGTGGATTTAAGGGAAAAATATCCTTGTTTTTCTAAAACAAGTGAATGTCAAATCCTTTTCAGGGGAAAAACATGAAATAAATAAAAAAAGACAAATTGGATACTTTGGTTTCCCCTAAAAAATAGAAGTGAAAATCCTGAGAAAACTGATTCTTCAAGTAGTACGAAATATATTTTCCATATTTGAACTTTTCCTATTACTGTGTAGAGAGCAGGTCTTTATATCATCATAAAAATCATCAACAGCCACATGTATGATAGCCAAAGTGTCTTAAAAGCAAATGATAAATAGTTTTTATATGTGGATATGTCATTAACAAAAAAGTATTTAAAAAATTAATTCTTTTCCAATAGTTTTCCGTAATGTACCTGCTTCTATAAAACCCCAGTAACATGTCAGTAATTCAGTTTCCATCTCTTAAACTGCTGGGACATTTGTGGTTTAGTGTTAATAGCTTTATAGGCATAGAATTCTGACTCAAGCAAAGTATCATGTTAAAGGATTTATGCATTTAGTGTACTATCAAGTGCAAATACTGGCATTTAAACCTAGTATTTTCCAGACTGCCAGCCAAACCTGTGTTTAAGATGTCTGGATATAGTCATGTTGGGGTTTTCCTACTATTGTCACAGGTTGGCTTCTATGACTCTTCAGCCTTGTATGTCAGTATGAACATTGTTCTTTAATTTTGGAATATTTGAAATCATTTTCTTGTTTTAACCAAGCTGGATTTTAGGTATCTGAAATAGATGGGTTCACAGCATGATGCATATGGTGTGATTCTGAGTGTCATAACATTTATGCCTAATCAGAAGAAATTTAAAATGTTTCAGATTGGCCACCACAAAACTAAAACACTAAATTCACTTCATACACTTTCCATATAAAACTTTGCCTTGATCTACAATGCCTTGCTTTGGAAAGTCCACATGGAATGAAAAGGTAAAAGTGGAGCTCATTACCCAAGGCAGTAAGTAATGTGACAGCCAATGGGTGCATTCCAAACAAAAATGAACTCCTGTGGCTCAGGATAATTGTGCTTCAAACAGGGACAGTTGAAGAGAGCACTTCATGAGAAGTGAGCCCCAAACACAGACATTGTTTTAATTAAGAATGATCCATATGTAAATGTTATTTCTTGTGTGTATCCCATTGGTAATGAGGACGTTCCTAGCTGTCATGGTGGTGATACCTTTCCAGAAGTCCAGAATGTGGAGAACTGTGAATGTATCTATGTTGATCACTGCATCAGTGTCAACTCAAAATTCCTGCTTTTCATAGATCTGGTATTTAGGTATATAGGAACCTTTAAGCAATTCAAGCAGATCATGATGCCAAAATAAGATGCATTTCTTGATCTTCTCTCTTTCCCAGAACAATGCAGTTTGTATTCTCAGTGTATTCTCAGTGGCCATGGGTCCTCCATATACAGAGATAGTTCCATCAGACTTCCATCTACCCTCTGACTTTGCATAGATTATTTGAGGTACAGATATACATGTGAAAGTATGGTAAATATTCTTTTTAATCGCATGAAAACTTGTACTTCTGCACAAAAATAAGAATATAAATTTCTTCAGGATGTGCCATATGCTCTCTTTGTTTCTGACCAAGTCTCTGGACAACGTTGATTGTATTCAAGAATGCAACAGATGATATTGGAAAAAAAAAAATGTTATAGCATTTTTAATACCCAAGGATTTCCTGCAAATGTACAGCACTTTGCTTGTTCTCTGCCCTTTCTCCAATGTTTTTAAGAGCTGCTCTTTCAATAAGAATTCTATTAGTGTTGTAGATAGAAACCAGCATTTTAGAAGAGGATTATTTATCTCTTTATACAGTATGTAAATGTCTTGATGTAGAGCCTTAGTGTGTGGCTTCCTTACTATATTCTGACAAAGCCCTTGCATTTCTAATCCATCAAGAAGATGAACAGGAGCAGGTACTGTGTGACTACCTAAACGATGATCACAGCTGCTGTAGGGAGGTAAGAAAGCACCTCTGCTGTGTTCTCAGCTCAAATAGCAGCAGCATAAGTTTGCTCATCAAATTCCTTCTGCAGCTGGTCCCTCAGGGATAAGTGTGGCCCCCTCCAAGTTTGCTAGTACTGACCCAGCTACTTTCAAAGTGCCAAATTAAAATATCTGAATAGAGTGGAGACGGCTGCCACCAGGGCACATGGCCTGCATGTGATGTTGTGGTGGTCTTGGGACCCCAGAGCATTCTTTACAGGGTGGTAGCATGGGCCTGTCTTCTTTAGGGCTGATGCAAGCAGGATTTTCTGATAATTGCCAGACAGCTAAAAGGCTACAGAGAAATAAAAATATACGTGGCTTCCTGGAAAGTTTTCTGCATTGCCCCTAGCTGGTCTGACAGACCTCCAATTGCTCCCTGGGAGGAATGGCAATGTTCTCCTAAGCATCCAGCCTGCCTCTGGGTCTGTAAACTTGTTCTAGAGCCATTAGCTGAATAGGAGGCCTCTAGAAAGTGCCAAAACCATGATTAAAAAAAAAAAAATCCCCTTGGATGCAGATACTGCAGATACTTCCTGCTGGAGGGCATGAGACACTTGTTATACCAATTCAGAGGCAAAAAAAAAAAACTTTAACACCTAGAAAATATCTCTGTCAATTACTTGTTGGAAATATGTTTAGTGTCAAATTAACTGTTCATGACAGTTCACCACAGGTTATTATATGTTATGTGCTGCCACTGCTACATTGCAAAAGCCTCACTGGCGGTAGAGTAACATGAATTCATGGCATTTGATACAAAGTCTTTCAGAAGAAAGACATGCAAAGACTATTAGCTTTAAATTATTTCATTCCTGTAATTTCCTTAAATAGATATGTGAGATGAATTAATCCATCATTCTTCATCAAATCATTTCTTGCTGTTCAACTGTGGAATTTAAGGATATTAAGAAGCTTGTGAGACTGGGGTGTTGATTGCCAAGCCAGTGGAAACTTTAGAAGTCTGTGTCAAAACTAAGTTTGTTTGACATGCAGGACCAAAACATTTGCAGTTGTATAATGATCAGGAGGCTTTGGCTTTTGTTTTCAGTTTGTTTTTGAGTAGTTCTGGATAGCAGTTGATGTCCTGTTTTGCAAGGCACTAATATTAGAGGTCTCTTTGATGTGGGGAGGAGACTGCACTATTTCTTGGGCTGAAGCACTAGAGGTTGCTTCATGGTGATGAACAAGAAGGAATGAAAACTGTAGCAATCAGTGTGCTGGGATGGAGGTCTTAGACATGCACAGTTCACAAAGGAGCATGTGCTGCTTTGAACATTGCTTGTTATTGTATGTGCACTGACTCACACATTCCCTGTCTGCTGGGCTGGTCCCTGGAGGGTGGAAGATGACGCTGACTAGGGACATGCCAGTTCCTTGATTAGATTGTCTAGGCTGTAAGGTTTTAGTAAGCAGCCATGAGGTGTTTTTCAGTATGCTAAGCCATGAGGATTCCTAGGGACTGACGTTACCAGGAAGGCTAGAAACTAGTCTGGCAATGGCAGAAGAAACTCTGGTTTGGGAAATTTTGGCCTGCTTTTTTCAATATTAAAATGAGTGCTTTTTTAAATTGTAAACTGTTATGAAATTGTCTATCATAGCAGCTACTCATGAGACACTACCTGGATTCCTGCTTCACAGGAAGGACAACAAACTGTTGGAGTGAGTCCAGAGGAGGCCACCAAGATGATTAGAGGAGTGGCCCATCTCTCCTCTGAGGAAAGGCTGAGAGTTTGGTTTGTTCAGCCTGGAGAAGAGAAGGCTTTGGGGCAACCTAATTGTAGTCTTCCAGTACCTGAAGGGAGCCTACAAGAGAGCTGGAGAGGGACGTTTTTACGTGAGCATATAGTGACAGGACAAGGGGAAATGGCTTCTAACTGAAAGACAGTAGGTTTGTATTAAATATTAGGAGGCAATTTTTTATTTGTGAGGGTGGCGAGGCACTGGCACAGGCCATCCAGAGAAGCTGTGGATGCCCCACAGGGTTGTCCCTGAAAGTGCTCAAGGCCAAATTGCATGAGGCTCTTGAGTAATCTGGTCTAGTTGAAAGTGTCTCTGCCCAAGGCAGGGGAGTTGGAACTAGATGATTTTTAAGGTCCCTTCCAACCCTGATTCTACTATGGTATGTGTTCCAACACTACCTGTAACAGCACTCAGACCTGACACTTATTCCAGGCGAATCATGTATTCCAAGGGGAAAATGTTCTGGGAAAAGGAATTGAGTAGAGGTGTGTGTTATCCTCTCGGTTTTCATTGTTTCAAACAATGCTGTCTTCAGACATATTAGTGAGATTTTGTAGCTGTTCTTATCTTCTGCATCACCCTCTCTCCCCTCCTTCCCACCTCCTAAGGAGCCTTCTCTTGGTGAGAGACTTGTATGAGGAAATAGGAAAATCTATACGCGGCATTTGTTCCCCTTGGCAGCTATCAGCTGTCAATCCAAGGAAGCCACAGTCTCCTGCAGGGCTCTGCTTGATGGTGCTAGGAATAGAAAATACTGTCTACAATCTTTCAAACATCAGTCCATCAGTCAGAGATCCATGTGATCAAACTGATTAAAACTCTACAAAACAACATGGAAGAGAGGTCCCCAGAAATGGTATTTCATTCACCAGAAAAGACATGGTCTTATATAAGCACTTAGTTAATTTGTAAAAGGATAAAAAGTCATGCTGGTTTAACTGTTTCTGATGCTTATACAGAAGAAAAGCTTTGTAGATAAGTTGCTGAGGTAGGATTCAGAAGATCTGTGTCAGTTTTGTTCCACTGCAGAATTCCTAGGTGACCCGAACACATTCTTTAATCTCTGTTCCCATCTGAAAAGATACAGTGATAAGCCGCTTTTAATTTAAGTTTTCATGTGTGAGGTTTGATAGCAGGTATTCGCCTCATCCTATGGGGTACAAGGTATTCTTTAGGAAGGAACCTCATTTCAGCTGAGCATTGCAGCTGTCTTTGTTACACAGCTGATAATGGTACCTGTGAAATACATCTGTCCTATTATATAAGCTTAGTTTTAAAGGAAAAAGTTACATACTGACTCCAAGGCTTTTCATATTGGCAGGGGATTTATTACACAATTCAGAAACCTGTATTTTTACAGAACTGGCCAGAGCTGGAGCCTGAGAACCTGGAACTGCCCAACAGGGAAAAGGGGAGAATAGACTCTTTGATTGAAAAAAATCCCATCATCTTTTCTGTGGGAGAAGGGAACTGCTGTGCACACCAGAGCAGGTGGATTATTGAATTTGGTGCACAAAGAGTGAAGGTACTCGTGGAAAATGTAAGCTTTCTTTCATGTTTTAGGTGGTAAATGCAGATGTAATTTGAGAGTCAGTGTGTGGCTTTTGATTGAACACAAAGGGGCAGATGGTTCCACTTAATTCTGAAATGGGATGCAATCATATCTGTGGATTGCATGGTGGCAAATCACAGTCATCTGCCTTACTTGCATCATGCTGCCCAAAGTACGGAGTCCTGCAGCAGCAATCCCTCCTCGCTGCCCTGCACTGTATCTGCCCAAGGCACAGAGAGTGCTTTACAAAAAGGAGTGCTTTCAGCCACAGCAAAGAGCAGTCTCACCAGAGTCAAATCTCACTAATCTAGGACTAGCACTGTTTTAATCAGTTAGAATGGCTGCATTTCTGAATAGTAAGTATTTTTGCTGTTGTTGTTCTAAAAATAACCTGACATTTCCTAAGTTGGCTGTTTGAACATTAGTGGGGTATGCTAGCAGAGTAAACTGTTCTCCTGTATTGGCTGCCACTTGTGATGTCTGGAAACACTATGAGAACAAATGGTTAATGAATCCTATGTGATCAAGTAGGAACAGGATCAGAGAATACCCCTACAATTATCTTTTTAGTTCATTCTTCTTCTCAGAGCATTTATTCTTATTTAAATCATTAAATAGCTAATTGAAGTCCAGTAAATAGAATGTAACTAAAATGAAAGCCAAGAGATGGCTAATGAAGATCGCAGTCCTAAATACCTGCCCATCTCACCACTTTTGCTAACTCTTTCAAAATAGTAGAATGGTATGTAAGTATTAGAGCACTGAAAGGAAGAGAGTGGTCACCAGATTTCAAAACCTTGAACTCTTTAAATAAGGAAATTGAGTAGCTAGCAGGTAGAGAATCAGTCATAGAAATCTCGAAGAAATCTAGCAGGTATAGAATCAGTCACATAAATCTAGAAGAAATCTGTTCTTTTCTGATTTTTTAAACTCTGATATTTAAGGCTATAGATCCTTAGAAGGAAGATATTGGTAGAAGTTTCTCTTTTCCCCAGACTGAAGATTGGTTAGAGAATTTTTCTATTGGAATAGATTTTAAAATTATTCTGCTCAATGGAGTTTATTGAAACATCAGGAATTTTTATTCTCTGGATTTTTACCAAGTGTTGCACAGAAAAATAGCTTTTGTGTGGAAGATTTCTCATTTCAAAAATAGTCATATGTAGGAATAGTGTGTATGCAAACCTAAATTTTCTTAACAATAAAAGAGATGTAATTTTTTAAAGTTTTTGAATAAAACAATTAATTGTGAAATAACTACATAAACTTTTGTGTTTGGCTTGATAGAGGCTATTTAAAACAAAGAAATACACAGATTAATGAATAAATGATGTAGAAAACATTCCTGGGACAAAGAGCACAGAAGATTTGTTTGCCTATGAGTAGTAGCCCTTTCTGGGTCTGTGTGCCTAAATAAATGGCTAACATTTTCAGAAATAGACATTGTATTCACTGATAATAATGATAATTCGCACTTGATCTCCTGCCTTCAACCCCCGCCACGTCTACTATTTAAGCAAAAGCAGACATTACTGTCCAGCCTGGAGGCTTTGTATTTAAAGTCTTTCGTCTTAATACATGATCATATTTCCGAGTGATTCTGTTGGAGAGGAGCGTATTTAGCACAATAAGAAACCAAGGTCTCCTATGTGTACATCCTTTCACGTTCTAAGCAGAAGCCAAGTAATTTGAAACTAGAGATTAGCAGGGTGGACATTTTATTACTACTTCTTCATTTGTATTAAAAAAGATGCAAGTTAGCTAACAGCAAAAATATTTAGAGGCTCTAGGATATTAAAATAGTTGAAAATCTGCAAGTAAGTGTGAGAGGTGTGATGCATCGATGCATCGAAGAGTACATTCATATGTAGTTCTAGATTCATGCCAATTGCCTTAGCCTGTTTGGCTTCACAGTGGAAAAAAGTGCTAGAGGTCCCATTCCAGCCCAGTCAGAAAGCCTGTTGATGAATCATCTTTGATTAAAGGTATCAATATCTCCTGCCTAAGAAAGAAGAGATTTGGAGAAGAGACAGAGCACATGATTATGGGTTTGAAATAAGTCTACAAGACTGGCTTCTGATCCCAAGACCAAATTAAAGGTGAATTTTAGGATGTTGAATCTAAGCTTATAGAGCTTGGTGATCAGTCCACATACCTGCTATGGGGCAAGGAAACCAGACCATGTGCTGCAGTGACAGGAACAACCTTCCTGGGAGCCACAGATGGCATTTTGTGGGGGCCACGGACTATATTTGTGCTGAGGCTTGCCTACCTCACAGTGTTGACATCAAAGCAGGTCCTGTTTTCTCCAGTGGGAGATATAAGGGAAGATGTAAGGAATAAGAAGTGGCTGAGAAAGTTCTATTCTTGACTGGAATCCAGGATGTTAAATGAACATCTTTCAAAAAAGGAAGTTTTCTGTGGGGAGTAACAGAAGTACACTCCCCTGGAGGGGATTCTGAAAGTTCTTTCTGATGGTGGGGGAGCCTTTGGCCATGGGATGCTCACTAAGAATCAGCCAACCACACTGTAATTCACTGGTCAACTGTTTTCTTATTTCTAAATTACTGACTGGGATGACTAACAGGCATAAGCTTCATTACTATAACTTTCTTTTTGTCCTTCCTTCCTTTCTTGAATGCTGACATGCAACTTTTAGTGTGTGCTAGCAGTGCTGCTTTAAGCTGCTGAGATGATGTGAAGTACTTTCTGATCCTGAAAGTAAGAGCAAGGTATGCCAAGCCAGCTGTGTTGGATGAGCTTTTGACACATGCTCCAAACACAGATCAGAGGAGGAGTCTATGGCAAAGCCTTGTCTAACTCTCTGAAGGTGCAGTGTTGATTGCTGGTAGGAAAGTGGATGGAGAGTGGATGCCATTAACTACAGCTGCTAGGCATAGAGCCTTTATGGCTCTTGGAGTGCACACAGTTGTGTTAGGCCACTGCAAGGCATGTTCTGTACTGGGGGGAGCATTCGGTGCTATAGCTGCCCAAGGAGGACCCTGGTGTAGAGATGCTGCCAGATGGGAGGGGTGCACACTCCCACTGCTGAGAATTTTTCTATAACAAGGCAAGCAAGTATTTTATCTGTTTAACTACACAATGCAAGTGCCTCTTGCCAAGAGCCTGTCTTCTCAGTTTAAAGATGTGTTAATTGAGTAATAGACAATATTTGTCATGAGGGAGCGATACGTCTCAGGAATGTCTGCCACTGAAACACGACAAGTTCTGCAAAGCTGTATTTTTTTTTTTGAGTAGCACATCCTTGCTGCACTGTGTGGGTTCTGCTGTGGCTATTGTTCCAGACAGGACTGGCCATAACCCCTGGAATAGATCAGCAGCATGAGCTTTGTTTTGTTATTGTGGTAGCCCTTGTAACCTAAGAAGTCAATAGCTGACTTTTTTATTTTAATTTATCTTATAATAAAGAAATGGCAATCTGCTTCTGGTAAAGAAACCCAATTCTGTTTATTTCTTCCAGTCCATAAAGAAACATTGTGTTCACCAGGTCTCACTTCTTCAATAATTTTGAGACTACATTCTTGAGATTATGCCCCTCAAAAATCCTATGAAGGGTTGCTCTGTCTAAATTTTCATGGAATCTCAAAGTAATTATTGTATGTTTTTAGTGCCTGTCTCCATCTAGGATATCAATTCACTAATCTTCAAGAACTTTTGGAAATCAGATTGCAAAAGATGTCTTGAGATTTCTTAAGCAAGTTTGCCTCTCTGATAATAGGTACTAAACCATAATACAATTAGTCTCCTTTCAGATATATCAGATACCCAAAATGACTAGTCAGTTTTGAAAGCTAGAGATCCTCAGTGAGTGCTTTTCCATGATGTATCATGTTGCAATATTACTTCCTAAAGCTCATAATAATTTAAGGCATCTAGAATTATGAGACAGTAATTCATAAAAATGTATTTTAAAAAATTGAATGTAAATTAAAATCAAAATCAGACTACTTTTGCTTCTGACATAAATTTTAAAAGCATTATACTGAATTTCTATGAGCAAAAGTCTCAGCTGATTTTGATGTTAACTTCCTATTTGCCATCTGGAAACCCTGAGGTGTGTTTACTACTCACTGAAAAACACCTTGATTGGCCCAAGTAGCAAACTATTAACAAGTTAGTGGATTTCTAAACCAAACTGGACACACAGGCACAGTTCTGAGGACCTGCAAGGAGACAGAAACAGAAAGCAGAGTTGAGTAGGTTTTACCTACAGCAGGGGCACTTGGTCAAACTTCACAACTGTTGTCACTGTTTCAGTCATGAGGAGCTTGTGAGACAAAGGCCCTATTACTGATGGTGCCTTAATTTCTGCAGGGATGTGTCACTTGACCTTGGGCAAAGTTCGATGACAGGGAAGTCAGAGTAAAATCTTGTTGCTGGAAACTTTGAAGGCAAACTATTCCAGTTGAATCCAGACTTGCATCTACATGACTGATTGTAGAACTGATTTGTTATTATGTACCTTTGATTTTACTTTTACCTAATGGATATTGTGCTAGAGGATGTAAGATATTCTCATCTCTGCTTTCATGGTGTCTCTAACTGAGGGAAAGCTTTGATGTAGATATTTAAATGTGATTTTACAGGGAAAGAAAACCCACAATGCATGTCTTTTAAAACACAGGAAAAGGAAATCCCACTGCCATGTAGTTGGGTCAGCCATAAAAATGAATCATAAGAATTTCCCAAAATCACAAACTTAGAGGTTCACCCATCTCTAATATTAAAGCTCTGGTTGGTCCAAGGCTGAATGTGTTCCTGGTTTGTGTCCTGACTGACATTTTGAGCAAGAGTGTCACAAAGAAACAGCTTTACCAGATGACAATATACAATGCACTTTAACACTGCATGTTTTATGTCTCATCTTTTTGAGACATACTGTTTTTCTTAAGAGTTGTCTAAAGACCATAAATATTCAGTTAAAATAATTAAGTCTAGAATGTGCTGATTATTTCTAGACTGTTCATAGCTGAGCCACTCTGTTAAACAATTATAAATTTGAAAGTGTATAACCACTTCCATTTGGTGAACTTGAAAAGTGTACATATTGGTCCTAGTAATAATAGCTGCTTTTTATTCACTTTTACCTTTCTTGTTCCTTTGACCAAATGACTTTTAAAATCAACAGAGATTATGAAATAACATCAGGGCATGTTTTGAGGACCTTTTGAGGTCCTTTCATTTTTTATTCAATTCTGAAGGCTTCCATGTAGGTATAGCTGTTTTATCAAAAATTATTTTGCTTTAATTCATGATTAATTGCCTTAATTCATAAAGGAAAGGAAAAGGCATTTTTCAAGCTACCCTGTAGCAATTTATGCAGAGAGAAGAACTATACTATCTTGGAAAAATTTGCTGTTACTGCTTATTATTTTCTTTACTCCTAATTAAGATCTTCACTTGAAAATAACTGTTATTTTTAATCAGCCTTATCATTGAGATGACAAAAAGGTTTCTGTTACCCAATAACGTTTTAGTGGTATCATGTGTTAAGATCTGGTATAACAGCACAAGCTTCTTGTTTTTCAAAGGGAATTTCCTGCAAAGGTGAATTCAGCTTTTTTTGTGAGAATGCAAGCCATCAGATCTCATGGCAACTGACATGAATCTCATGGCAATGACAATGAACCCAGGTGAAGGGTTGGATTGTGTGACAGTGGTTGAGAATGCATTTTGTGAAAGGAAAAAAAAAAAATTGGGAAATAGTTTTGTGCTGAGTCACCAAGGCGAATTAGCTCACCAAAGAATTCACCAAAGGGTGAATTGGCCAAGAAGGAAGAAAGTCTGTGTGGTCAAGAGCAGTGGCAGAGAGAAGCCTGATGGGTGTAAGATGAATATCTTTCCTTCCCAGTGATGCAGAGCATCTAGAATGGCACAGCTTTACTGTAGTCCTTTACACTGGTAAAACATAAGGAAAACAATAACTGATGAAAATCAATCCTAGTGGAAAAATAATGACTGGAAGTGTTAAGATGCTAGGAAAGCAGTGTTTCCTAAGTGGCCATGGAAGATTCTTCCTGCTTCAGAATGTGTAAGGTCCCTAAAACCAGTGAATGGAAACTGGATCCACAGCCACTTGTCCTTTGAAGGACTTTGTTATTGCCATCTTGATTATGGGTATGAAAAATGATGTCATTACAGATACAAATCTGGCACATGGAGGAAGCAGCTTTAACTCCCTCTTGCCTCACATATTTTCAGTGCTGCCTTGTGGAATTCTCACTTGTTCTTTACTTGACAAAGGGTCACTAGAAACCATAAAAATTCTCTATTTTGTGCAGTGTTCTGAAAATAAACGCATGAAAAGTGGAAGGTGCTCAGACCCTGTGCTAACAGTGACCATAGTAGGACAATAGATAGCTGGCATTATGCATAAATTTCTGCTCGGCAATGATGAAGAGGATTTATTTCTCAAATCCTTTTAGTGTTTTATTTAAGTATTGTGTTGTCTCAAAAATATGCATTTCGTTCCATCAAGACTTTCTAAGCTAAATGATTCATGGAGTAGAGGAACAAAACCCCATATTTTAATATGATTATAGATAATTCAATTTCCATGCTGGTGATCAGCAATTAATTAGTAGCTGAAAACATTAATCCAGTCTGTGAACCACAAAGCTACAGTCTATTCCAACGGCTCCAAGATAGAGCAAATCTTTGGAGCCAGTTTAGTAATATAAGTAGACCATAAATCTGACCAAAGCGATCTAATGAAAAAGTTCAAGCACGATCCAATGGTCTCTAGAAAGCTAGAATTCCAGAATAATTGAATTCAGAGTAATTTTATCCATTTGTGTGGGCTTCTGTGAAGTGGGAGATGGACAAGAGTTTTATTTCATTCTGGCTCTTCTAAAGAAATCTTAGACATTTCCTTACCGATCAGATTACTTTCAGTTTTCTGTATGACATTTTATTAGAGTTTGTTGGGACTGTCTGCTATTGTTCCTCACATAATCTTATGGAAATTCTGGGCAGCGGTAAGCACAATGGTTTTACCACCATGATTGGTACACATTTTCCACACATGATAAATGCAAGCGATTTGCTATACGCCTGCCAATTAAATACTGTAACTTTCCCTTTTTACACAATTATTCATATAAGCTAGAGACTTCAATCATCACTAGTTCATGATTCTGCCTTTATAACAATTAAACCAGCTATGGTATTGAAATGGGTTCTTGTATCATCTACTGGCAGCAACAATCTTGGTTAAAAGGATGGTGAATATAATCTACAACAGTTCCAAAAGCAGGAAATACTTCAAGCAAATTCCAGCGTAGTTTTCTGTCTGGTTATTTGTGAAGTTCCCAGCAACTTCCATCTGTCTCCCCTGGCTTCCATGTAATAAGTTAATAGTGCAATAATAGCTGATGAATGGAGAGGGAGCAGAGGAAACAGCAGAGTTGTGCTAAGAATGGAACGATGTGCCCTTACGATGATAAACTGATGCCATTCCATTAAATCACAAAGCTGTCTCCACTCTTCTCTTCATCCCACATGAGCGGCTGAAGAAAAAATCATGGAATTGCTATCGCTCACTGCAGCTGTCAGGAAATGATACTAATTAGTTTAATTTGCAATAACACAAGCACTTAACTTTCCAAATAATCTAAGTTAGTAAGTCAGTTTTTATATTATGACAATGACATGTTTAAGAGCCTCTGGAGCAGTGATTTCTTTAACCTCTGACTCAAATGTCTTTCAAAGGAACACAACAAAACTCTTTGTCCCATGTTATTCCAGTACCTGCTTGTGAGGGCAATTACTTGATAGGAAATTGTGGCAGCATTGCTTAAAGAGGAGAAAACCTGACAGCTGGTATATATGGTATTTTGCAAGGCAATGTAATGAAATATTACTTAAAAAAAGAAAAAAAAAGCTGTCCTATGGAATTAATTGCCAAAGGATGATATTAAAAAAAGATTGTTAAACTGCCTTTGTTTACGTCCATTCATGGCTTCGTGATGTTCCTCAATTTGGTAATTCCTTATTTGTTTCATTTTCTGGCATTCATACACTTTTCTGGTATTGTCTATGAGTTTTAATGCTTCTGGACAAGGCAGAAAATGTTGATGAAACGTTTGGAAATTCTAGTCAATTGCAAAAGGAAGAGATATCACTCTATTGGCTTAAAATAATGAAATTTTAACACCCCTGCCCTCCACCTATAAATAAAGTTGGGTTTGCTTGATTTAGATATCTCATATTTCACTCTGGACAGTCATAGGTGGTTGTTCGACCTTTTGAAATTCTTGGATATAATTAGCAATTTAATATAACATCAACATGCTAACTTTTAAGTTATGGAGTAGTCAAACATTGGAAATGAATGGGTCATTTGTACCTCTCCAAGCTTGTGCTTCAGGCTCTATGCAAACTCAAAGAGTACATTAAGACACTGCTTCTGTTTTTGGTGATTATTTTGTACTGGCTTAATATATTGACGATACTGATGGTGTGGAGAAAGCCATGACAGTGTATGCCCTTTCCTCCTCTATCTTCATTTCTTAGTAATGACCTACATTTTGAAGCAGAGCATTTTTCTAAGAGAAAAATTCCGTGATAACTTCCTCAGTGATGGAATTGTGAAAATAGGTGTTTCCCGAAAACAAACACATTAGGCTGACTTAGAAATCTTGACTGAATTGTCTTTTAAAGGCTTCAGTCAGATCTTAGATTTTAAGACCTTTATGTAATCAGTACAGTTCCATTGCACAGAATCAATCATCTCAGGATCTCTTCTGCTTCTTTGACTTTATTTCAAGACATCACTTAGAGACACACTCATCCCAGTCTTTACAGTCCAGCGAGGGTCTGAAAATCCTGAATGCCAGGAACGATCATAATGGTTTTAAAAGTGTATCCGTATAGTAAAGACAAAAAAAAAGTCTCTGTAATCAGGGCTGGGGTGGGGGGAAAACAAGAAAACAAAAGCTCTTTTACTTAAAGAAAAAAATCCTAGAACTCCTTGTTTCTTCAAACCTCATAATAGAGTTTATCAACTGTCAATAATCAAATGCATGTTTCTCTTTTCCCAAGAGCTGATTAAAGCTGTGGTTGCCTCCTGTAATTCAGGGCATTCCATTGTGTTTGTTTCTCCTGGAATTTTCAGGCTGAATTACTGTAACTAATATACCACTAACTCTGTACTGCAAAAGCCCTGACCTTTTGCATCTCTGCATTTTAGCAGAAAATTGGCATAGAAAATTTCAACACAATAAATGCTTTTAATGTTTTACTTTATTTTGATCCAGAAATACATATGCACCATCTTATTAAATTAGTTTGCCACCAGTATCAGATTGGGTTGGAGAGTTCTAAAGATGAGGAGATGGGAAAAGAACTATTCCATTTGCTGTGGATTAGCAATAACCAGGAAAAGACCAAAAACTTAGTGCTTTTGGCCTCGCTCTGAAATGGGACCATATTTCTGTACAAGTATCCATACACACTGATCACAAGTCCTCCCAGAAGTTCCTTCCCTTTAGAAATATTCAAATTTTCATGTATTCTTCAGAAATGGGGAGAAAGGTTTTGTAGCTTAAAAAATTGTTACCTGAAATGTGGTTCTGATTATTCCTTGAATTCAAATCATTATATTAGCTCATTAGACCCTGGACAATTTAAGAAAGTATCCAAATGATGGGTGCTACATATCTTTGCTAGGCAGATATTGACCATCTTCTTGTGGTCACTGGTACCATGTCAAGACCTCTGCTTACAGCAGAGCCTTAGCAATATGATGCTACATGATATGAAATGGAGGCACTGGAGGTTGCAGAGACTGTCTGTGGTAACTGGAGGGCTGTTAAAAGACAGTAATTTCAGAATTCTGGTGTGCTAGCTAAATCAGTTTAGGAAGTCCATGTTTCTTGAGGCTGCTTTCTTTTTTCCTAGGTGTGAGGCAAATATTGGTATTTTTCAAGTAGTTCTGTAGTACGTTGCTTTTGCAGACACGTCCTACACTGAGACAAACCCAATAAACTTTTGATAAGGGTGGAAAATACACAAAGTGAAATTTCCCTTGGCCAGGGACTTCTGTGCTTTTTTCAGGCATGATGACGTATTTTCCTGTGACTTTTGGATAGACTGTGGGCATGGTACGTGGAGGAGTAGTTGAATGACCTCTGTATGAAAAAGGAATAGCCAGATGACTCTGGTTCTCTGTGGCAGCATGGATCCACAAGATCTCTCTTAAGAGTAAAACCTGGCTCAGCATGTAACATGGAACCTTCAAACTAAGGGTCAGTTGCCACCGGAGGACCTTACTGCACAGGACCAAGAATAACAAAATGGTACATTTTTCCTAAAGAGGTAATTTCTGACACTATCCTCTCCAAGCTGAAGCTAGTAATTTTACATGGTCATATAGATAGGATTGCTGGTTTTTCCTCACATCTCTTCTTATCCAATGTTGCTGATCCTTATCCTCAATATTCCTGTTTGCCATCGTTGACTTCAATGTTATAGAATATTTAGCTTTTTGATGCTAGATCAAATAGAACAAATAAAACACAGCTACTTAACAGATTGACTATACAAATTCTTGTACAGATGGATGTTATGAAAGTTAGCAGATAAATCACACAACAAAATTAAAAGTATTAAGATTGTTTATCAACAACAAAAAATCTCTAGTTAATTACAGGATTTTCAAAATTCTACATTAAGCAGAGTTGGGTATTTCAAGGGATAAGCTTTTACTAGCCTTCGCATTGTTTGTACATTTAGTTAGAACCAAAGTGAAAAGCAGATTTTTTTAATGAGTCTGCTCTCTGAGGACAGCAAAGTAGCTGAACTGAAATACCCACATTCTTTCTGCTGTTGTGTTTTTTTTTTTGTTTTTTTTTTTTTAAATAGGTTGTTATGTTCTAAAACCACAATGAAAAATATCTTCTTCTAAAGTGTGTAATTACATTCTGTCGCTCTCAAATCTCTGGTTTCTGAGCTCATTTAATAATAGTGAACAGATGAGCAAAAGTTACAAATGAAGGTACTATCAATTTGATGCTCAGCACATAAATACCTCTAATGATAGTGTGCTTGTCAGCATCCATTGTTTCCAGTTCTGCCCATTTTCTATTTCTACAGGGATTTCCATCCTCTTATGCAGACAGTAAGAGACAAACAGGGATTTCAGACTAGACAAAAAGGGCCCCAAGAATCAGAGAATGTGTATATTAGTCTCTGTATTCCCTGAGGTTTTAGATTGCTAAATAAAAATGTTTTACCTTGGAGATTCACATCTGCACAGACTGAAGTCTGGCAAGTCCAGATTGATTTGCCTACTAACAAGAAGTTTGTTGAGTGAATTGGGGCAAAAGCTAAGGGCTTACCTCTACTTTGTCAAAAGCACAAGTCCATTTTGTATGTCATATTCCACTTAACCAATTTTGTATCTAAATGGACACACCATGAGGAAATGTTTGTAGAAGTGCAGTGGAAACCTCTGAAAAGATGACTGGGGAGATTCATGGACAGCATTATATTGTATGGGAAGGAGGGAGTGAAAAGATTTAAGTCAAAGGTTATAAAACAACTAATTCCTCTTTATCTCCCTTATGGATATTTTGACCTTTGACTATTGCCTTGTTCTTGCCACCTCTCAAAGCCTCCTGGCAGCCACTGTGCAATTGTACCAAGCAGTCAATTGTAAATATTAGAATAGTGGTTTTGTTCTCATAGGCTGCTTCTCTGACAGCTGTAAGCATGTTTGGCTTGTTCAGTGCCACATATTAAGTGCCATTACAAATTAGAAATTTGCATGGGCATATGGAGTTTTTCTGTATGCTCAGAGCAGGGCTGGGACACTCTGCGGTGAAGGGAACCATGCTGTCTTGAAGATTATATGTAGGATAATGCTTTAGCCAATAGATAGACCTAGAAGGTTTTGTGAGGACAAGGTTTCCCATATCCCATTTCAACTATCTTGGTCTAAGAGGGAGGCCTGATGAGGATCTATGGCCTCTCATGTCATCCTGGGATTGCTGTACAGCTCTGAGTTTATTCTCCTTTTTCGGACATGCTAAATTTGTATCCATATCCTACAGACTGTTCTAAGACAAAGCCTTAAGCTGCACTCCAGCATTTCCTGGAAGTGATGGGACATCACAGACCCAAACCTATTTTGCTCTTACACTTTAGATCCAATGGGTTTTGTGACAGAGGGACCATGGGGCACACATATGGGTGTGCCTGGACCCTATTATATCCTAGACCTCTCTTGCTGGAAATACTTCTTGTGCCAAACCTCAGATCTCCCTACATCCAGTAAGGAAACAAGGGGGCCAGGCAGGGCAGAGTTATTGACTTCAATTCTAGTAGAAACTGTGTGGTTTGTGTGAGTATATGCAAAGTACACTCATCATTTCTCTTGTCAATTCCCTGTTTCCCTGAACCTTTCCCTTCAAATGAAGGCAGGCTCTGAATCTTTGCTGATCTGGCCCTGCTACGTTTGTTTTGGTAAAACACTACTTTGTGCTCTGCTTTAGTATATTAATTTCTTAACATTTTAAGTGGGAAAAAAATTTCCACTGTTCTGTGTAACGTTTAAGCATCACTATTTACAGCACAGGCTTCTCCAAATGGATTGCACTGATGTTGCCCTGAGAAAGCACAGTACAGATGGGACAAGGCTAGGCTGTGACATTTTTTATGAGCAGTGGGAAAATCCCCTCAGGGCAATCATTTGCTTTGCTACACACAGGCATTCCAGGGCAGGCTCAACAGCAGTCTCTAGAATACCTTCCTCTGGAATACATCCTTGTTATTGGGGTATAAAATGGAGAGCTTCATCAGTGCTATATAGGCAGTGCTCCCATAAAAATATTTATCTGTTATATTTATCCATTGTTTGTTTCTACGGGAAGATACCCTATGCATCTTAGTTCTGAAAGGAAATCCAGATTGTCTTGGGTTGTTTGCCCTGTTGTGTTTGCCAGAATTGAAGGTACTTTTCTCTTGCTTTTAGTAGTGGCCCCTTAAAATGTTTGCTATAAAGCCAAAACTTCTGGAAAGTAAAAAAAAAATGGTGTGCCTGCTGTCTGCTTGAACCTAATCTTTCCATGGAAACGTGCCCTTATTCCCTGGCTGTCCTTTCTTTGGATGTCACAATTTCAAGCTTGTGATTTCTGTTGCAGGATTAAAGAAGGGTGTCTCAAAGAATCAGGCTTTGAATAAATACTTGCATTTTCCTAAGAGTGAGGACAAGGGTGAGGCCTGCCCAGTAGCAGTCCTGCCCACAGCCCTTGCTTCTCCCCTTCTCTGTGAGGGTCCCTGTGTGTGGGAATGCACGCTCTTGCATGTACATGCATGCACCTTCACAGGAAAGTGAAGCTGTTGTGTTCTTCATTCATTGCATTCTACCAGCTTTAATTTCATTTCATTTAATGAGGTGCACAGCACTGTATGAATAATAAACTATAAGCTATATTCACAAAAGAGGAGGATTAGCAGCCTTTATTCTGTTTCTCTTTTATAACTTCTCTCATTTTGTATCTTTGTTAATTTTGTTCAGATCAAGTATACTTTGTAAAAGCACCCTCTGCTTTTTATGTGTGTTAGTTTTATAAGAGAATAAGCTCTTTGGACACTTGAATTGGAGTGAAGGTTAAAAAATAAACATTCTGTTTGCCTAATTCAATAAAGACCTTTTTTCATATCTGTTTGGATCATCATGCATATCTGATTAGCCTGTCGGGCCTAAATCCAAACTCAGGGCTTTATCATGCAATCCAAAAGCAGCCCAGGTTGTAAATTCCTGGTCCCGAGGCCCAAAAGCCACAGATGTCGAGTGCTGGCTGCTATGCAAATACTCCTTACTGGTCCCGTTTTCCCCACCCCCTTTTGTTGCAAGTGTTGACTAGGAGGAAAATGCTTGTCACAAGTTCTTATCAGAACTTCTCATTCAGCATCTGTCCCTGCTGGTTAGCACAGCAGCATCAGTGGCACAGCTCAGAGTTGGAAATGGTGGTAGAACCACACTATTCTTTGTGCATTGAGTCATTCCTGCTGCAAACAACACAAACTGCAGTTTATTCAGATGTAATGTGTGGGACAGCAGACTCTGAGACTAGATGAAATAAAGAAATGAGTTATGGGTTTTTATTGATTGAATAGATGTTCAATCAATATAAACCTGAGGCCAGATTTGTCTTGTAGCTGAGCCCACTGATGAGTATCACAACTGTGAATGCCACAATGAAATTCTCACTGATTTTAGACACTCCTTAAAAATAGCTTGTGAAACTACAAGGTGATATTAGCTTCCTATAGATCCTTCACCTTATTAGTTTTTAGGTTTAATTTTGTTCCTACTTGTTCTATACCTCTCCCAGGCCTGCCTCCCCCATCTCACAAACATGTGTACAAATGATGTACACAGTATATTGAAGACCCAGAGGTGCTTTGCAAGTTGTGAATTTTATTCTCTCTTTTAAGCCATTACCTTCTCCCCTGCGAAGGAATGTGATGGGCCAGCTAAGCCAGTTGTCTGGCTGTGTCACATAACTGCAGCAGTTCAAGGCATTTGAAAACAAGAGAAGGTTTGGTGCTTCAAATCTTGATGTCCTTTTCTCCAATTAAAAGGTCTTGTCCATCCCCATCACAGAAACGTACCTAAAGAAACAGCTAGAGTTAGTAGCCTTTATGCACACATGGGAGAACAAATGCCAGGTTAAAAAAATAAAAAAGCAACCGTGAAAAATGTTGGGAAAAGTCATGTGTTTCAGTGACCTCCTAATTCTACTGTACTGTTCCTCTGGAGGACATTGCTGTTAGTGGCATTTACATCTCTGAACTGAAAAAGGTGTGTGGCTGTGAGATGAGGGCATTCATCTCCTCCTTGAAAGCGTTAGTTGACTCAGTACCCCCAGTTCCTGTTTGCAACAGAGGAATATTGGTTTCCCAGAGCATTTGTAAGATCTAACTTTTGTTTTCAGCAAAATCTAAGTGCATGAGAGACAAATGTCAGGCTTCACCGTGGTCTTACAATTAACAATTGACCAGCAGTTCTGGGATGAAAACAAATCAGTTCAAATGAGGGTGGGGAGAGCAGGACAAGGCTGTTCTTACTGCATTCATGACACAGGCACGTCCCAGGCTGGCCAGAGCTCAGTGAAGACAAAAGCCTCATCTTTGCCTTGATAAAACTGTTGTCAGGTCCTAGCCAAGACAATGTACAAGTAGATTTTCCATCTTTCAGAAAGGAACAGCAAGAGGTAGAATTATCTTATTCACTGATGCAATTTCATCAGTGAATTAAATTTGTTTCTACTGATGTATTTTATTTTTCTTGTAATCATCCCACAGTTCTTGTGTTATGTATCGCTGTCTCTTGTGCCACAACAAATTCCTAATATTCTCTTTTAGATAATTCTTTCAGAAATCTTGTTTTCCCATATAAATAAATCAATATAGAAATCTTCTGAGGTGGAAAGTCCAAACTCACTATACAACTCCAGGTAGGATTTGCTTTGTAACAATGACCAGATTTTGCCAACTGAAGATTGTGTGTGTTCAGTATATCTGAAAAGGACATTTCTTGCTATTTAGAATTGATACTTTGACATCCCATTTTACTCCAGAAAGAGAAATAGTTTAAGCTTTATTTGAAAAACTCATCAAATGTGATTTATCAACCAAGAAAGAACTCAGTTATCATTTGAGATTATAAGGTTTGTGCAAGTTTGCATATTAATAAATAATAATACATCTGCCATGCAGGTCTTGTTTCTGGGAGTTGGAGTGGAAGAGCAGATATTGTAACCTCTGCAGTTTTGCTTTTGCCTAAGGCAAGATCTTGGCTCTGTGAAAAGCAGTGGCAAATCTTGCATGAGTGTATGGACACAGGATTTCATCTCAGATTTTCAGTATTATGGTGGGCATCATGCACCACTGACCAAAGTCTGTCTCAGCCTCCATAGTATTTACAATTGTTATCTATTGGGATGAAGTTCCAGTGCTCACATTACCAAAGAAAATCCTTCTTATTTAACAAATAAGGAGGCTTAAGATAAATTGTATGGTGCCTTTGGATCCAAGCCCAATATGCATATGCACATGTACTCCACTCTCACTGGTCTGAGCACTCAATGAATACAAAAGTACACGTTGCTTCCAGAACACCAAAATTTCTTTTTCAATTTACTTTTCAGTTTCTTTCCACAGTTCAGTGCTAGATCAATAAATGTCAGGATTCTGAGTGCCAAGAAGGTCTGGGGACCATGATCAGCTTTACCTGGGGCTTCCCCTTACATGTCCTGCCCACAGAGAGAGACACAGAACCATAGCATAGGCCAGGAGCTCTGTTTAAGCTCAGCCCTTGCTAGTTCAGGCTGCTTCTTAAGAATAATAAATTTTGTGAATCAAGAAACAAGCACTCCACCCAGCAAAAGAAGCGCTTAAGGTCAGACTAAAAGATTTTTGTGTTGGTTAATAAGACTTATGGAGAATGTTAGCCTAATGTGTTACAAATGAGATATAGTCTTAAATAAAAGAGTACATATTTTTGTGGGGCTTTCTGGCTTGGTTTGTTTGGTGGGTTTTTTTCCTCTTTGTTTGTTTGTAGCTGTTGGCCTCACTTTTAAATAATTTGGATTTTAATTTGGTTACATTTTAACTGAAAAAAGTCACATCAGAATGAAAAGTGATGCCTAGAATACATTGTGAAGATGCAGTTTTTTCTAGGATGGTATTTGCCTACAAATATATCATCTGGCTGGAGGAATATGTGTAAAAGGCCAGTACTGCAAAGATCTCTTTACCTTCCCTATTGTTCCTACCTACAATAGGAGCTGCATGGGAACTTGATGGCTCCTAACCTGCACACTACAGGTTACTGTCTTCTCTTTTTCAAGATTTTTTTTTAAACTGAAGGCTAGATTAAGCCAATTTCTTTACAAGTTCAAGAATACAGTGTATTATACATTCTGAATAATGATTTCTCTAAGTGTGTTTTAGCTTCTGTTATTCCTCCTATTTCTTCATACTGTTGCTTATAAGAACAATACTTTGCAGCACCCTCATCTGTTGACTCCCTAATTATTTTTTAATAATCTTCTTGACCTTTTTCACTAGCAACCAAGTATTTGTTAAAGACCCATTGAGAATGGAAAAAAGATGAGAGTATAAATACTTTCTTGAAGTAAGTATATTTCCATTTTTCACATGAAACTGCTTTAGCAGATATTGTTCTTAAAATATACAACTGACATAAACCCAAAGAAGCTACAAGAAATCAATTTCTCACAAAGAATGCCAGCCTACAGAAATGTTACAATGAGCTAGAAACATGTTTTTTTAATCACAAATGCCCCAAACAGCATGCAATTGCCTTATTTTTGCACAATTCTTATAACTAATGCACTGTCAGGAAAAAGAATCCAAGTTCCTAAAAATAATTTTGAATAATTAATTATAGCCACCTGTTTAAATGGAATGTCTCAAACACCTAAGGCAGCAGGATCTGCAAGAGAATAATTCAGCAAAACAATAGTATCCATCTAAAGTCAAGGTGAACACATGCTGGAAACTTGCAAATGCCGGGGAGTTTATCCAAGATTTGCAGCTTGGCAAGTGGGACAAAATAGAAAATGGATAATATCTTCAAAGCAGGTACCACGGTGAGACAGTGCTGCCTGAATGGTGGCTGAGTGGCTTCACTTATTACCCTTCTGAATAGTCCAGGGGAATAAAACTCTGCATATGTCTGCCAAAGAGCCACCCTTTTGAAGTCTTGGATCCCAGGCTATGTTCTTCCAGGCTTTCTGAGTTCATTCATTGCTGAACGTCATTCACCTTGCAGCAGAGACTGGTAAACAAGTGGGAGTTTCTTCCTTGTGTGGAAGATGCCCTTCCCACTGCCCCCCCCGATACTTTGTATCTAGTCAGGGTTACCTGATTTTTCTTTCTTTTTATTTTCTTTTGCAGTGATAACCTTTGTCTGGTGCCTTTGTAGTTTATGAGCTGAGGGAAGGAAGGATGGACACAGCAGTCGATGTGCCTGCAAATTTTGCTTAAAACCTCTTCTCTTTGATATTGACTACTGTTATTCCCTGTGTAGAAAGGGGTGCAGATGGTGATACCTACCTACGCTCATTAACTCCTTTGATTTAGTAACGGTAAAAGTATTTTTGTGTTAGACAGAAATGACTCATTGAATTAAGGAGGCCTGATGGAGTAACCCAAAATACAACAGAAGGCAGAAAGTTTGGGCAAAACTTTTTTTATAGTGTTCCTTATTCTAAATTCTAGTTGACTTTATCAACAAGTTTGTTTTCATTTGTAACAGGCTGCAAAAATTCCACATTTTGGAAACAGAATAAATGAGAAGGGAATCATCTGAATGCTTATTCAAAGTTTGAATTCTCTCTTCAGCAACAATTATCAATGTAGGACAGGATATACAACTATATTTATTGTCAATAACCCGTCAGTAAATCCATTCTTAAAATCATTGAAAGGCAAAGTTTAGCTTAGTTACTTGTGTAACAGTACAGAAGCTACTCCTAATGCAAATGTAGGAATGGGACTTTTGGCATTGACACGTGTAAGATTCAGCCTGTTTTTGAACCTTCTTTCCCATGTTGACTTGATCACTGATTCAAACCAGGTGATAAGCCAGATGAAATTTTAAAATATTTGAAATGTGTAAAAGAAGAGATAATAAACACATACTATATTTCCTATGGAATTTCTATATGTTGCACATTTTATCAGTCTCTTTTCATAGTAATCCAAATACTTGTGTCCTAACAGTTGAAAATGATCCTAAATACAGAAAGTTTGCAGATCATTCAAAATGTTCTGAGAGTCTGGATTCTGCCCTTCATTTTGGAAATGTTCTCTCAGACTGGGAAGCAGCCTGGTCTGGAAGAATGCACAGAATAGGGAATTGGGAATGACTGGGGAACCTTCCAGTGACCTGCTGCATAGCCTTGGGCAATCACTGGGCTCCTTGCCTCTTTGCCTTCTCAAACTAAATGACCCTCGGTGCACGTGAGGGCAGGAAGCTGGGAAGCACCAAGGCAGGATCCTCTCAGGTGTCTTTCTCTAGTCTGCCTTTATGCAGAACAGAAATGTGACCGTTCTGCAGGCACTTTGCTCCTCCTTAGGCAGGGAAAGGGTAAGAGCTGCCTTAGCAAGTTGTGTTAAGACTTTGCAATTTCCAGCAAACAGATCCTCTCTGATTGCTAAGTGGGTCAGGTTTGTTTCTTTTTACAGATGTAAAAAACGAGAGGTGACTTGAGAGGTTCTTAATTGTGCTTTTGTTGTGTCTTAGGAGGGTGTATCTGATAGGCTAAGGGTCAGCCTTGTTCTCCCAGATCAATAATACACTTCTGAAATGCCACTCAAGAAATCTCTCTGTAGAAAGAGAACTAGAGCAAAACTATGTCTGTAGCCCACACTTCTAAATAGCCAGGTTTTGCACTAACCTTTAGACCATACATTTCAAATAGGAGTTAATGAGACTTGAGCACCACCAGACATTAATAAGTGCTCATATGAAAGTTGTCAAATATCGCTACTGCATCTCAGAGGATAACTTCTGTTATTCACTTTGTAGCTTCATCCTTACTAAACTGTAACCCATATCTGGTAAATCTTTCCCAGACCTCTCTGGCTCTTCTTGTGTGGGGCACATGCAATCCTTCATATCACTGCTGCCTATGTCATTCTTCATATCTTAAGGCCAGATTTCAATTGGTGTGAGCTTGCTATCTTCAGTGACTTGTGCTAGAGAAGGGAAGAACAGGTCCAAACTTGGATGTGCAGAATGCATTTCGTCTGCTTCTGTAACACTGGAAGGAAAAAATATGTCATATGTGTTGTTCCTAATTCTTAGCATATCTTGCTTTTCTGAGAATCTCTGTGCTTTTAAGTATCTGTGATATCTTGTACCTCTTATCTCCAACCTCCTCCTCATCCACCAAATTCTGGGATCCTTCTAATTAACCATAAAACAGAATGAAGAATTAACTGGATGTGGTGAAGATCCACAGTAAAGTTTCTGTAGCCCTTGCACTCAGGCCCCAAAAATGCACACTAGTCTGTCTCTTCTGGTATCACAGGTAAAATAATAGATCAAAAGTCTCTGAGACAATTTTAGAATGGATCAGTTTATGAAAAAGGTCTGATAATGTGTTTGCCTGTGATTTCTGAATGGTGAGAGCATTGACAGAGCAGTGAAGACCAATGAAGCTTTTGTTTCTTCTATGTGTGATGAAAACAAGAAGTTTGGGGGGTTTACCTGTGTTCACAAAACTACTGAAGTAGGCGTGTAGTCTGTTTCCTCTAAACACACATAATTGCTGTACCTGAGAAAGGAGAGATGTTATAATGACATGAAGAATTAAATATTGATAGCACAACAAAGAGCAACATTTTTACTTCATCTGCTTCGGTACAGCCATACAGAAGCACATCACAGCAACACTGAGTGGCCATTTTTGTTCATCTTCAGGCAGTTTATATGCATGGCACTTTACTGTGAGTTTTTATACACCGTGGAGGAGCTTGGAGTTCAAAACCCAGCACTGATGTTTGCCTCATGCTACTCCACCTTCTCTTGTGGAGGACTGAGAGAAGCACTGTCTGCTGGTGTGTCAGAATGGTTCTGCCACTGAGGGACTGTAACTTGCCCACACCAGCCTCTATTGACACCGCTTTACTGTCTTGCCCACCAAAACAAGATAGCCTCAGGTGAACTGCCTATTGACACTGAAGTCTGGCCTCAGACAGCTCTGGAGATATGCCCAAGAACTGTTTCAGACGGTGCTTGCTGGCTTACTCCAAACTCATGCCAAGAATCAGTTTCGATGTCTGGTGGCACAGATCATTGTGTTCTGAGGCCTAGGAACATTCCTAAAAATGGAAGGTATTCCCCACATTGATGGATCCCAAGCTGGTACAGAATTTGTCTTGGTAGAGATGTTTTAAAAGTATTTAAAGAGTATTTTAAAATGTCAAACATGTCAACAAATTTAGTTTTTATTGTAGTGGAGATGGACAAGTGTAGCCAGAAAATTGAAACATGATGGTATGGAGACTGCAGAAAGTAAAAACACTAAGAGCTTTCCTGTCATTCTAGAACTCAAATGGGTATTAAGCTTTCACCATCTGAGCTGATGGTGGGAATAACTAGGTGTGCTGCTTTATCATGGCTGTGCAGTGCCTTTGTGGGAGGGGCTTTGTTCTCTTTTCCTAAATTACAGGGAAAATTAAATGAAGAGGGAAGGATGTGTAATTTGGAAAATTACTTTTTTAGTGAAAATTACTTTTTTCCTTTAAAATTATGAAATACTCAAAATCTCAACTTTCTGTTGAGATTTGAAATGGAAATTGGCTTGTTATCCTAAAACTTTGTTAAACCAGGAAAGCATTTTCTCCCTAACTCTACGCAAAATGTTGTGACAAACCTTCAAACAGAACATCACCAACAGCCCAAAAGTGATTCTGCAGCCCACCAGAAGACCTAGGGAAAACTTAGTGGTTCAGGAAAGGTTTGCTTCAATTTGCAAGAAAAGAAAGTCTTCATGGCTTTAGAAGTGACAAAAGATAGCTGAGTAAAGGCTCAAGGAGCTATGTCTGCAGCAAGGGAAGTGGGTGGACAGATCCCTGTATACAATAGTGCTATGAGATGTGAAATTGCTAAAATAGCCCCTGCCTAATGTAATCACCTTTCAAAGAATATTTGAGAGGCATTTTGTCAGTGAAATATAAACAAAGGCTATGTTTGAAATTCGAAACTTGTCCAAAGTAATTTTTCTTTCACAGGCTGTTTCCTCTGCTTGTGCTTGTTCTAGTGCTTTGAAAAGGCATATTTTTAGAGGACAAGATGGTTTTAATTGTTTATTAAAAAAACAACAACCAAACAAAAACCTTTTGCAAAGCAGCAAGGAACATCAAATGCATCTCTGAACAACTTTATTTTTCTAGCACAATAGAAACTGTGTAAAAGCAGCCATTACCCAAAAACTTTTAGGCACTTTTTCTAGAGCAGAGAGCTCATGAGAATATAGAGAGAACAGTAGGCATGGTACCAATAATTTTTTTGCCACTTACAAATAGGCTGTATCAGGACTATAACTTCAGATCTTATAATGATTTCTTATTCTAACACATTCCAGCTTGCATTACAAACTAGTGGCATGATCCCTTAACTGTGCCTCTGTGAGACTCCTGGTGGCTTCAAAGGCAATGCTGTGTTCAGGCTGACACAGGAATATGACCTTGACCCAGAGACAACTTATTTACTGTGGTCACTTCAACTTGTGCTGAACAGGAACTGCTAAAAGAAAAGGGAACAATCTGCCTAGTGTTGTCTGTATTAGCTGTTGCTTAAGGCATAAAAGTAAGAGCCATAAGCCATAAAAAAACCTCACTATTTTCTGCAACTTAAATTTTGTGGGGTTTTGAATTATGGAGGACATAAGTCAACAGTTGAGCTTGAGGATTCTGAACACACTTAATTCTAGGGTATCTCAAGTATCCTCTGATATCTCTTACAATCACTAATGATCACCTTTGACATCTTGAACACTGAAATTTATGAACATTAGGAATAGTGACGTGTTTTCTCATAGCTTTTGCCTGGTGTCAGACTGTGAGTCATGACAAGTTTTTTGCTGCAGGTGGCCCATTTATATCTGCTCTTCTTCTCAGCTGATTCTAGTCTAAAGAGAGAGTTCATCTTGCAGCTTTACTTATGGCAGGTCATACTGGGGGAGAAATGACAGGACTTCCCTCCTCTACCCTTCTCCTTATTGTTCGTTGCTGGCAGGAACTTACGGATCCCTTTCACCTCTGTACTTCAGGTCTTGTAAATTTTAGACAATTGCTTGGTTCAACCATCACCCACAAGTTTTTAAAGGGAGTTGTGAATGTATCATGACTGCATGTGCTATGATTTACAGGAAACTGAGGGGCAGAAGAAGTCACTGGTGCTATTTGCAGGCATTGGTGGAAATTATCTCAGAAGGAAACCTGTTAATTTGTGGACACTAGCATAGTTTTTTCTTTGTGGCAGTGGGAATCACCAGAAGGTTTCTATTGCATATTCTACCCGTTTTGTGCTTGAAGAGTTAAAAAATGTAGGAGTGCTATTCCTGCTGAGAGGGCAGACACAGATCTGCTCAGACCCTTTACCAGGGGCTCCCACTGCCATCTCCAAGAGAGAAGTCACTCCACCGCCACTTGATGGCTTTATCCTGCTATACATGCCCACTCAGATGGTCAGCTGCAGCCTGGGCTAAGTATTTAAGAACTTGTGGAAATGAGTTGTGCATTATTCATCAGTTATGAATATATGAAAGAAAATTATAGCCTGGCAGTCGCACAGTTACTTTACGTACCTGGTTTTCCATGAATCCTACCTCCTATTTTGATTCTTTGTTAGCTGTTGTTTCGAATCTTTGTGAAGGCTTCAGGAATCTTGTTTTAGCTGTAGTGACTGAATTGTCTTGGCAGAAATGAGGGAAAAGTTAAAAGGAAGGGTCTGCTACATTATGTAGACGTACATTGACTTAATCGAAAATATATTAATATAAATAGACTTCAGACTTCCTCTTCTCTTTGCTGGGGGCTGTCGGGTGGCAGAGGGGAGGTGGTGGGGCTCGGGGTGATGCCTTGAGAGGCTGCCTAGAACAGAGGCTAGACAGTGTTAAAGGAATAAAGTAGGTATTTATTAAAAAGGCCTTCACCTCGGGCAGTACAAAAACCTGGCCGAAGCTACACCCAAGATGGAAGACGGATCACAAGTTTTCACACTTTCATAAGTTTTGGTTCATTTACATATTGAGTTAATTGTCCAATTATAGCTTAAGGTTATAAAGCCCCATCCTCCCAGTTTGCTTTCCTCAATTTGCTGTTTATACTTTTGGGGCCTGAAGCTGTAACGGTCCTTGGTTCTCAGGCTGGAAAAGGATTGTTTTGTCTAACTAAACTGTGAAGAGAACTTGCTAACACTTTATATGAAGTTCAGAGTTATATACTAATGCAGTACGAAATCTGGAAAATATGAAAGCTAAAACTTAAGGCATCAAGGGTGCAGCCCGCGGGGTCGGGCTGGCCCGGCCCAGCGCTGCATTCCCGTGTTTGCTTTGAGGGAGTGGACAGGCACTGGGAGTTCGTCGGGATTTTACTGTCGAAGCTTTCTAAAGTGGTGTAAATGTGTGTGCACAAGCTGCCGGGCAGGCCT
This sequence comes from Sitta carolinensis, assembly GCA_032173965.1. Classification (NCBI taxonomy): domain Eukaryota; kingdom Metazoa; phylum Chordata; class Aves; order Passeriformes; family Sittidae; genus Sitta; species Sitta carolinensis. Next base: position 27,539,006 of record CM063288.1, read on the forward strand.
CTAAAAGCAGGACCATATAATAAAGGTAAAAATTAAGAAAGTGACTTATTTGGTACTCGTCCTCGTCAGTGAGGGCGAGAACCTCCTGTCCCGCCCGGCCGGCGCTCGGCTTCTCAGGGCCGTAGCGGGGCCGAGCACTGCTCGGGGCAGGAGCCTCTGCGGCCTCGGCCGAGGCACCCGAGCCCCGCGGGGCCGGCGCGCAGCAAGCCGGGCTGCTACCGGCGTTCGGGGCCCGTAGGAGGTCTAGTTTGGTTCGTACGCTACAAAGTAGTTCGCAAATATTTGTTCGTCTGTGGGCGCCCCACAGGCAAATGCACCGGGAGGTGGTCCCAGGGCCCTGGGTTCCCAGCCTTTGGCGGCTCTTGGGAAGCCTGAAGGCGGAGGGTTTCCGTTCCTCCGGCGCGGAGCTCCGCAGCGCACCCGAGACTGAGGGTAGAGGCCTGGACCGCCCCTATGCCATGGCTGCTGACAGCTCCCTGACACAGGCACGGGCCAGGGCCGGGCGACCGATGGCGCGGGCAGGGAGAGGACAAACTGGCGACAAACGGCGGGCGCGTGCGGATGATGTAGCAGAGACATCCGTGCCTCCATCTTTCTTGAAGATAGACTGGCAGTGCGATGCCTCTGCACCCCTCACCCTGTTCTCCAGCTGATATAGCTGCGTGTCCTGCAGATTGGAGGAAAACACCCGGCGGTGAAAACCGCTTCCATTTTTTGATATTCAGACATAGACTTTTTGGATACTAACATAGCCTGCCAGAGGCAGGCTGAGGAAGCCGATTGAGGAAGGGCAATTGACGGGCAATGCTGCTCTCACTCTCCCATCCAGTTACAAGGATCGTCCTTTGCCGGGAGAGTCGACACGCTCTTATACTGACGGCAACGTTTGGGGAGGCCGGGAAGAGTCCACACGAGGGGAGAGAGACTACACGGGGAGAGTGGGAAGGCCCCTTGGCCCTTGACAGGGTCGGGCCACCGGCCTTACGGTGCTCGGAGGTCGTGATCTGCGGAGTGCCATGGAGAGGCTGCCTCGGTGCCCGGGTTCAGCCCTTCGGCTATACACAGGTGCGAGTGGTTACCTGCCTGCAGGGGCTGGGGATGGACCCTCTCCCGTGGCCCCGCCTTGTGGCGGCGTGCGAGGGGAAGGGTGCAGAAGGCCCGGCTCGTCCAAGGAAAATGAGCGGCGCTCAGCGGGCCGGGAAAGGTTCTTTAACTGTCCGCGCCCCGGCCCAGACTCTTGGGCCACGCCCGACCCTATCCTTCTGCCTGAGAGGTGACGTCAAGTGCTAGAGGGACGGAGGGTCACCGCCAGCACCGAAAGGACAGGAGTCGACTCCCGCCCTGTGTATCACCGTGCTGGCCTCTGGCCGCGCCACGTTCCGCGGCACCTGCCGCCCTGCCCTGGTCCGGTTCCCGCGGGCAGTCGTGTCGCGCCGGTGCCGCTGAGAGTCGCCGAGGCCAAAAGTATCAGAATCTGGACGCTACTAACACTTCCCTCCCGGGGTGGCAGGAGCAGGTCCATCCTCTTTCCATATCGTAGGAGTCGATACTCCACCTGCCTGGAGGCTTCCCCGTTAGTCCTCTGCCTGACGAAGCTCAGTGTCCCCTCCTTTCTTACTGCGGCAAGCCGGCAGGGCTGTGGGCTCCCGCCAGTAGGAGCAGCAGTGACTGCCTGGGAAGGGATCGCTGCCCGTCTCACCGCCAGGCTGTCGAGGACTCAGCTCGGCTTGAGACTGGCCCGAGTGGGTGCCTGGAGCTCTGGGAGTGGGTCAAGCAGGGCTGGAGCCGACGGGCCGCGGGGTGCCGCCAGCTCGCCCCTCCGAGGCGTGCGCTTCGCTCGCGTCTGGGCGCTCACTCCCGGTGCCTCAATCGGACCGAGTCAGTTCTGTGAAATTCCTCGGGGCCGACCGTCAGGATGCCCGGGCTCTCTTGAAAGCGACTTAGGAAAAGCATAGGGCTGAGAAACTTTGAGAAAGTTGGGCAAATTCACCCCTTTTGTTTGAGGGGAGACTAAAAAGCCGCACGCCATGACCCCCTCTTGAGTGAAAGCATGCACGGGAGCCGCTGCAACTCCGCCTTGTCCTGGATGCGGAGGGAGATGCTGCAGCACGAGAAATCCCGCCGTATCTCGTTTAAAATAGGTTGATAAAAAGTCAAGACGCTGACAAACAGGCTTTCTCCGGTAACTGCGTGCAAAGACACCCCAGAAATCGGGAGGTTGTCGTTGTTTATGTCCGTCTTAGCGAGGAGGGATGTGCGGAACTGTTCCCAGGGACAGAACAAATACCTGCTAAGAACCAAAGGCGCCATAAGTTGTTGCACAAATGAATTGATCCAGTATTCGCTAGGGCTATAACACCCTTATTTATGCTAAAGCATGTGACACAGTCTTCAAAATGTGTTAGCTCCAAGTTACCACCTCTATATTACTTATACAAGCTAATAGGTGAAGTGACTTTTACCTTCTTTACTTGAAGGAGGCACAAAGAAGCAGACAGGTAATTCCGCTTTTGCTAATTTTTGTGATGTGAATGGGTAGGGAAGGGAGAAGTCGTAGTGGAAAATGGGAAGACCGATTATGAAAGCTCCCAGTTAAACTAGTAGTGACCATCTCAGAGCTCATGTTTATTTTTTTCTTAAACCGCGGATGCCAATATATTACAAAATCTGGCACCTTATCTGCCAGCGACTGAAACCGTTTATTTTGTCCGAAAGGATGAATTGATAACAGGCATTTTTTTTTTTCCTGTGGCTGATTTGAATTCTCGACTAAATGTTAGCGTTTTAAATCGAGTGTTTAGCTGTTGCGCTTCAGGGTGGGGAGAGAGGGAAGTGGTAGCTCTTCTCCCGCTCCTGGGTTCTGCGGTACCGAGAAAGACTGCACTCAGTGCCGAGAGCGGAGCGCGGAATTTTGCCGTCTGCAGCGGTGAAGTTGCGGTAGTGTTGCAGTTCCGCTTGTGTGAAGCTTGCCAGGCTTAAGGCAAAAAATGTCCCGTATACAAAACGATCAGAATATTTGCAGGTAATTGTACTGTCAAATACTTCGTTGCGTTGACAAAGCGCAGAGATCTTGGAGCGTTTCGTCTTTCGGGGGAGGTTGCGGGGTCTTGGGACCCCTGCGAGGGGCAGCGGCGCGGGGCCGTTTGGCCAGGGCAACTGGGGGGCTTCTGGATCCCAGCGAAACGCTGGCAAGGAGGAAATAACAGTGCCACCCGCAGAGACGGTGTGGCTGAAGGGCTCTTCCTGGGGCAGAAGTACAGCGGTTCACGGAACAGAGTAAGTGAGAGCCGCTGTTCCCGCTGGGGACAAACTCTCTTGTTAGATGCTGATTTAGTTGGAGCGATTCCGTGACGGGGAGCACACGAGCACTGCGTCTGTTCTGGTTTCATAATGGGATTTCAAACGGTGGATAACTCTCACCCGTCCCTTTACAAACCTGAAATTTGTCATGGGAGCGCGCTGCCTGCGCGCAGGCCGGCGGCCCCTCTGGCGGAGGGGGGCGGGGGGGAGAGGGGGCAGGGCGGCCGAGGGAGACGCAAGGGATGGAGGAAGAAGAGACTTTAGGTGGAATTGCTCTCGCTGCGTGACAGCGGTGATTGGCGACAGTGGTGCCTTGCCTGGGCACGGTGGCCGCGCAGCTACCGAGGCCACGGCGGCCACGGCGGCGACTGCTGAGGCCGCACTGCGGGTCTGGGAGGCAGCAGCCTCCGCCGGCGGCCGAACACTTGCTACCGGCTCCTCCGCGCCCTGCTTGCTTCTCAGGAAAAGGGCGGGGGTGGCACGGCGAGAGCGTCGTCAGAGACTGTGGAAGCGGAGTGGGATCAGCTCCGCAGAGCCCAGCCGGCGAAAGGCGGGCAGGCTCAGGGTAGTGCCCCCAGTTCCCAGCTGTCCCGGTATCTACCTCATAGAGTTCTGCCTCGTTCCGCCGCATCCAGATTGGTGGCTCAGTAGCCGCATCCGCAAGGCTACTGAGGCTGCCTCGGGTGGCGGGCCACCTTTTGGCCAGCCACCGTTTAAGGTGCTGGGAGCGGGCAGACAGCTCCGAACCCCGAAGGGGCCCTTTCACGGGCCAAGTACGAACTCAAGCCCTGAAACTCTTTTAAAATATTGGTGCATATTGACTGTCAAAGTTTTGAGGTCAGAGGAAAAGACGATAGGATTTTCCTCTTGTTTGCAGGAGGATTTGGCCTTTTCCTGTCCCTGGGCCCCATGTATGACCCCTCTGCAGAGAGCGCCTTGCTGAGCCCCATAGGTAGCAGTACAGGGCTTGCGAAAGCCTAAAAAGACTGAGTGTTACCCTGCCAGCTTTCTATCTGCGATGATTCCGCCAGGGACAAGCTAGGTTCGTGGCGCAGCCGGGAGGATCTGAGCTACCTTCTTGCAGGAGCCAGGCTACGAGATATTTGCGGCTCGTGTGTATTAGGATTAATTTCCTCGAGCTGTTCAACGGCGTTTTCAGCCTTTATAGTTTAATAAACCCCTGTCATTTATCTCCAATAGAAATTCCCTTCACCCTTGTTTTCTAAGCAGATCCTCATCCTTCAGTTTCACAGAAAACTAAGCCTTCAGCCGGGCACCCCAGCTGCCGGCCGGTCTGTTTTGTCACAGGCTGCCCTGCCTTTGGCTTCAGCCTAACAGGAGGGCGGGAGTTGGGGGCCCCGTGCGGTTCCGCCACGGCTGTGCTCCCTGAGCACTATTTCGCGTGGCAGGAGCCGGCGGGAACTGCTGCCTTGTGCCGCAGAGCAGAGGGTTCTCCCTACGCATTTACTGAAGTTTTAATTAAAACTCGCGTACGAAGATAAGAGTGTCTGCTGAGAGGCAAAGTTTGCATCTCGGAGGAAAATGGCATCCTGCTCCGTTCAAAGGACAGTCGCTAATGAGCACCGCGTCCTGAGCGCGGCGGAGCTAGGGCTGAGCTCAGTTCGTTGGGAAGCTCACGGGAAGGGCTGAGCTCGGAATCGGCTCTGTCCTCCCGGTTGGTTCCGTTTAGATCTTTACTCGCCTCTGCTCTCCGCCGGCGGTAGGAACTCGGGAGAGCGCTTGAGCCCTTCTGAGGCGATGGTGCCCAATCTGGGCGGGTGATGTTTTGCTTCTAGGTCGGAGCCTGGCGGGACAGCAAGGATTACCTTGCTAATTTACGTAAATCGTTGTAATTAAAACGATTCGTGCCTCGGGGCACAAGTCCTCAGCCCTGCGCGCTCGGCTTGTCCTGCAGAGCGCCACCGTCACCCGTTCTCCCCCCGGGCGAGAGCGCGGTTGTAAGGGAAGAGCGGGCTTTCCCGGCGCCCTGCGTCCCGTAGGCACATTAGGGGTGTAAAGGCAGGCGCTGGGCTGGCTCCCGGGCCGAGGCTGGCGGCTCTCTGCTGCAGCCCCTTCCCGCATTCGTTCACGCCGCAGCTCGGGCAGTGCGCGGCAGGCGGGACTCTCGTTTCCCGTCCTGGCGTCGCTCGGAGGGGCCAGGTCGGGGTGAAGCGGGGAACACCGCCCGACCCGGGGCAAACGGCGCTGGAGTGGCCTTAGGTTGCGGCGAAGGAGCAGCTGCAGTGGGTGCTCGGGCGGAGGGGCGTGTTAATTACTTCTCTCTCGAATCTAGAGAACTTTCCTTAATTCCAGCGAAGGTGGCAAAACTGTTCCTTCATTTCCAGCTATAAGCTCTAACTTGAAGGAAAAGAACCACAGGGCACAGGCGCTTCGGTCTGTGCTCTCTGCTCCTGACAGTTTAAAAACCTAAACAGAACAATTTTAAAGAAGCCATGCAATACTGAAGAGTCTCGCAAGTCTGTTAAGGTGAGGTGGGTCGATGATCTTGGTATCTCACGGAGGAAATCCCTTGCGGTTAGCACTGCAGCGTGTGATTGCGGGAAAACACAAACCCGGGGCCAGGGGAAAGCCAAGATCTGGAGACGTGTGAAGAACACGGGAAGCTGCAGATCGTAGTGGGGAGCCGGTGGGCAGGAGAGAGCCTAGCAGGACTCCGGCAGCGGCCAGCTCAACCCCGCACCAGGTGTCCAGCCGGCCCGGCCTGCCGGGGAGTCCCGCTCCCTGCGCCCGCCTCGGCCGGGGCTGCGCTGCCTTCTGGGCACCGAAATACGGTGTAATAGCATATTACGTGCTATTCGGCTCCGGCCGAGTAATTCCCTTCCCTGTATACGTCTGGATGTAGAGATTGCTTCTCTATTGTCCGCAACTCCTTCTACATATAAACCAGCGTTAGCTGCAAAAGGCTCATTAATAAAACCACTGGGGGGAAGGACGGAAGCGCGGGTAGGTCTGCAGAAATACTGCTGTCTCGAAACCCTTGTCGGAGCTCGGACGCCGTAATGACGCTTTTTTTTTTTTTTTTTTTGTTTGTTTGTTTGTTTAAATTATTTTTCTTATTGCTTTGGCACGGCACGAACGAGCCGCGTGGATCCCGAAGGGGCTGGAGGCAGCCGGCGGTGCTCAGGGGATGCAGAGCCGGCTGCCGCGGGGCCGAGGCGTTGAGCCGGGGGGACTCGCCCGGCTGCCGCCCCAGCAGCCGCCGCGCTCCCCTCCGGACTGCCGCCGTTTTAGGCTTGGGTTGCTAGGGAAAAGCAGCGGCTTGTGGCTGGGAAAGGACGATGGCCGGCGTCGTGCTCCCGCCGGTACTGTTGGCTGGAGCCAGAGCTCTCCCCTCGAAGTGCTGCGGGCAGAGCCGGGGTCCTCCCGCCACTGGGCTCAAAGACATTTTCGTTTCATTTCGGCTTCTCCTCGTGAACCTGCCGCCGAAAGAGGGATGGCGGTAGTGCGGAGGGACGGGAACCCCTCCTACGGCGGCAGGGTTAGTTGGCTCGTCCCCGATAGCGAGCGCTCGATGGCGGGGCCACCCCTCAGAGGCGGCCTGGCTCCTCGGCTGCCCAGCGCCTTTCCCAGTCCGTGAGGGGAGCGCGAAGAAGGCGAGGCTGGGCAGGAGGTCGGTCCTTACGCGCTGCCCATCGCCCGTTTGCCTGTGCCACCGCTCTGCCCGGGCCGGGCCGCGGGAGAGGACAGTGTGTCGGAGCTTCGACGGCATGTGGCGCGCGGGCAAGGTGGCAGGGCGGAGCGGCGCTGCAAGGGCCGAGGGCGCAGCGGAGGGCGGCGGGAGGGGCCCGCTCGGCCCCGCGGCAGGTGCTGCGCCGTTCCCGCACCGCCGGGGCCGCAGGCGGGCTGGAGCAGCGGCCGCCTCGGGCTGCGCCGGCGCCAGTGCCCGCGCGATGGCGCTGTGCAAAGGGGAAGGCACCGGGACGGGTCGGGCGGGTGGTCCCGGCCGCGGCCCGCAGGAGCGGCCGCGGGATCGGGTCCCGGCGCGATGGAGCCCGGGGCGAGCGGGGAGACCGGAACCCTCGCCTGTGGGACCCGCTCTCCCCTCTTCTCCTGACCCGGCGTCCTGGCAGTGCGGGCTGCAGCCGCCAGCCCGAAGGGACGCGGAGCTGCTGGGGGCCACCCCGCTCCGGGCCCGCCGGCCGCTGTGGCCCCGTGGTAGCCCGGGACCTCTGCGCTTCGAGCCAGTGCCCGCGGGAGGTGGGCCGGTGTTCCCCGGAACCCCAGCGTGCGGCGCCGGGACCTCGCCTCTGCCCGGGCCACAGCTCTCAGCCCCGGTGGAGCCTCGCGGTGAGGCTGTCGTCCCGCCGGTGCCGCGGCCCCGGGGAAGTACTGGGAGGAAGGGGGAGAAAGCAGCAGGCGAGGGGAGCGCCCGGCGGACCCTGCCATGGGGAGAGTCACGGGGGCCGGCTCTCGGCCCGGCTGCGTGGGGCGAGAGCTGCCCCGGCTCGGGGGGCGGCATCGCGGGCAGCGGAGGCCCGGGAGGTCACGGCAGCCCGGCTGCAGCCGCCGCCTCTGAAGCCTGTGTGGGCACAGAGCTTCGATCGCTTCCATGCGTTTTGGCTTTAAAAGCAGTAGTTAATGAAAACCAAACCATTCCAAGGAGGTGTTTTTGTTCAAAATTTTTTGGCAATGAACGACTTAAGGCGTCCGCAAACTTCAGTAACAAGGAGCGCTGGGCACTCGAAGCGCATCCACTCCTGGCTCCCATCAGAGTGAGAGAGCAAAAAATTCTCGTATCGGAGTTTGTGTTAGAAAAATGAAAATAGATTATTAATATTATTAATATTTTTTAAATAGTTGTTTTTTTATAACGACATTGAAGACGGGTGCGGAAAGCAATGGGAAATAATCGTCTTTTTTTTTTTCCAGTGGAAATAAGGACAACATGTGAAAATCATGCAACGGGGAAAAAAACCGTTTGTAATTCGAAACAGAGAGAAAAGTCTTTTATTGGGAAAAATATGTAAAAGAAAAATAAGCATGATGCTTCATAAAATACGTATAAATTAGGTGATGTTTATAAAACAGAAGTTACCGAACAACATTTATACGAACTCAGTTAACTTTCCCTCGGTTTCACTAACAAGCCCCTTTCCTTCCGCGTCGAAATTTTCAAATTATTACGGCTCCCGATTTCAAAATTATTTTCCCAGAGTACTTAATGTAAACATTCAGTTTATAAATACGGACTAAACACATATTCGGTAATCCTGATATTCCAATGAACATGCAAATGAGAAATCAGCTGCCGGTGGAGAAAAAACGAAAGCAAGAGAAAGGTGCAGGGGATTCATTGCAAATGAAGCAATCGCTACATATATATTTTAATGTATTTAATTGTATGCATTATTCAAATGCCCTTCTGACTAGTTTAATAATTTAGAATCGATAGTTTTCCTAAAAACTTTATAAAATATTTACACTTAATAAAATATTAATCGATTAACAAGCCAGTTGTACTCTTATAGGAGCTTTACTAAAGTCCTGTAATCGCGCTGTCGCCACACGTCTCCGCTGTTAAGGAAAGGATCACTGACAAAATGTAAATGAAGATCTTCAGACGGTGGTGTTTATAAAATACCTCATTAATGGGTTTGGATTGAATCTCTCCATCCATCCACATCATCAGATATAATAATAGTAACGAATCAGACAGGGAAGATCCTGGCTAAACCATTGGCATTTTTTTTTTTCCAGAAGTACTGAAGTCCTAAATCACCAATTCTTCTAACTTTCTGGCCATTGATCCGCGGGCATTCGTAGTTCAACATCAAAGGTAAGAACAAAACATTATTCAATTATTCGATAGCTGGTGGAAAACGTTAACTTTCATGCTGATGAGCTTTATCAAATTTAGTGGGGGAAAAGGGAGAAAAGTTAGATCGGGTTATTTAAAAAGAAAACAGAGTTCTCCAAACTTTGAGGCTCCTTTCTGAGAGGGAGGGTGAGAGACCTAGCTGGCGGCAGCCGCCGCGCTCTCTCCTCCGCAGCCTGCGCGTTCCCGGCAGCGCCGCTCGCTTCTCCGACCGCTCCCGGAGCCCGGGCCCTGGCGGTGTCCCGGACCCCCCGCCCTCGGCCTTCCGCTGTTCCCCGTATCTTCTCTGGCTCCCCACGACTTCGGCCGGCGATGGGGCGCAGCTCCCACACGCCTTCACGGCTTGCTGTCTCGGGGCAAGGCTGGCACCGCGTCCAGACTTCGGCGGAGGGTCCCCCTGCCAAGCCGGGGAGAGACACGAGTGCTTCGGCCGAGGCGGGGAAAGCCGCACTTGGCACTGCTTTTCGGGGCCGGCCCGGAGGTCGGACGTGGAACGAAGGGGTGATTTCTCTTACCCTGCCCGGGGATCCGCTGCTTCTCCTGGCACTATTTTCAGGGGCGGCCCGGAGCTCACCGGGACACCCGAGCGCTCGGCGGGCGGGTGGGCTGTCACTGCCACTCGGCGGGAAGGAGGGGCGCAGCGGGACCGGCGGCAGCCGATCTCCTGTGGGGACCTGACCCTCCTCCAAACCCCGCGGCAGCACTGGGACGGCTGCATGCGGGCTCGGGGCAACCACTGCTGCCCACTCTATCGTCTCCGAGCACTTACAGGACGAACGAAGATCCGTCACCAGGGCTGCCCGGTGGCCGTGATGCTCCCGCTGGTCCCCAGTGTCGCCGTGCCCGGGATGGGGGGGGCTCTGCTCCCCACTAAACCCCCCCCGTTAGCCCCCTTTTTTTTGACCCTCCGGCGCCACCGTAAAAGACAGAGCTCTTAAGGGAGCACGCCGGGGAGGGCGGCGCCGTGCAGGGAACCAGCCGCGTGCGGGCGGCCGAAGAGGAGGAGGAGTGGGGTACTGGGCACTTTGGGTACGCGCCGCCGCTGCCTTCCTCCCCGCCGCCCGGCCGCCGGCCGGCCCTCGCGCCAGACGGGATTCCCTCGGTCCACCTTAACGCGGGTCTCGTTCCGCCGCCGGGCGGGCGGCGAGGGCTCGGCGGCGCGGGGCCGTGGGCTCATTCCCCCGCGCCCCCCGGGCCGGGCAGGGGGCGCTGCGGGTCCTCGGGGCGCCCGCGGGGCATGGTCCCGCCGGGAGACGCGCCTGCGTCGCCGCCGGCCCCGGGGAGCAGCGCGGTGCACCTTGCACATGAGAGAGAGAGGGGACTGCCTGCCTAGCGGGTGACCGCTCGCCGCCCCGGGACTGGTGAGGGGCTAGATCTCGCCCCGCTACGACTTCCCGGCCGGAGCTTTGCCCGCTCCAGTGGCTGCACTTAGGTAGCGCTGTCATGCCCTACCCGGAGCTCCGCTATTAAATAATTTAGCGGCGACAGCAGCAGCACTTCCCTGCCCGCTTGTCACCTTCTCCCGGCCCCCGTCATCAATTATTCAGGACCACCCCGGTAACTGCCTGGAGCCGGGCGCGGAGAACAGGACGACGGCGGGGCCCTACCTGGGGCCGGTCGCTGGCTCTTGGAGGCCTGGAGGACGCGCGACCGGCCCTCGGGGCGGCAGCTCCCACCGCACCGCGAAAAGTTACTGTCGCCTCGCCCTGGCGGAGAGAGGCTGCGGGAGGATCCCCGCCGTCGGTCCGTTCCCAGGGGAACAGGGGTGGGGGGAGGGTGGCAGGAGGCGGCGAGGCCGCACGGGCTGCATCGGACCGACCCGGGCTTCTGGACTGAATGCCGGTGACAGCTTTGCTCCACCTCGGTCTGTCCGGTGTCCCCAACTCCCACTTCCCCACCATCTCTCCCCGCCCTTCCCCTTTTCCCGGCTCCTCCTCCTCTCGGCCCTCCCCCAGCTCGACTGCCCCTGCCCTTAACGCCTTTCTGCCCTGGGTCTCTCCTGTCACCGGCGCCTCGTCCTGCCACGCTTCCCCTTCCCCACCCTGCCCGCCGTACGCCCTCCCTTAGCGCGGCACCGCTCTCCTTTTTCGCGTGCGAGATGTATTATTTATTTATTGGTGTTTAATTTCCTGCCAGGTGGGTTTCTGCCTCCCACCCGTGCGCGCAGCGGGGACGGGGCTCCGCGGGGCGGGCCGGGAGGAGGTGGGCTGCTGCGTGCCCGTCTGTGCCCGATTCCGAGGGAGCAGCGAGACTTGATTTTTGCGGGGGGGGGGGGGGGGGGCGGGGAGGGGGAGGGGTGTCAAGGCGAGGAGGGGTGGCGATGTTTGGGATGCACAGCCCTGGGACGGGAACGCCGCGCAGACAGACAGACACACACACAGGCGTGCACATACACCAAACCCGAAAGCAAGAACAACCCCAAAAAGGACTCACTTTGCCTCGATGACTCAACGCTACTAATAACCGTTTCTTCGCTCTCTGTGGCGAGTCCCTCCTGCCGCTGCTGTCGCTGGCAGAGGAGGGAGCGATTGAAAGTGACACAAGAGGGGCCGCCGCCGCCACTTCCCCGCGCCGCAAGGCACCCGCCGCCGCCGCGGAGCCCGGGAGAGCGGCGCTCCCATCTCTTCTCCTCCCCCTGTTTCCCCCGGTATTGATTTTCTCCGCTGAAGGTGTGAGAAGTCGGCTCCCTCTCCCTTCTCTTCCGCGCTGCAGCCGACTGCCCCGCGCCTCCCCGCCCCCTCGTCCCGACCTCCCCGCTCCGCTCCGCTCGCCACCCGGGACCCTTCTGGACGGGGCTCTACCCTTGCCGCCCCGCGGGCAGCCGCCCCGGCCCCGCCGCCCCAGCACCCCCAGAGGAGGGCGAGGAGGGGGCTGGGGGTGGGGGGAAGGAGTAGAAGCGAAGAACGCGGCGTGGGAGAAGGAAACAGGAAAACTTTCCACCCTGGATTCTCTACTTCTGATCCATGGACAGAGCCCAACTCAGCCAACTTACAGACAGGCTATAAGCAGTAAGTACAGCGGCAGCTCGCGGGAGCCGCTCGCTAGAGGCTTCCTCGCCAGCAGCCGGCTACTCCGTGGCTGCACAGCTGGTCGGCGAGGGGGGGCCGTGCCAGCGGGGCCGTCTGGACTGGCAGCCTCTTCCCCGCGGCCCCCAGGGGCGGGCCGGGATTGTGGCCGGACCCGGGGCGCAGCACCTGGCTGCAGCAGGCGGGTGGGCTGCTTGCCTGCCGAGCGCGATGGGAACCGGGGCGCAGCAGTGCCTGCCCCCGCCCGCGGCAGGTTGGCGCCGGTCGGGTGAGGCGAACCGCTCGCTTCCAGCGGGGCCGGCTCCGGCGGCGGGAGTGGGGCGGCATCGCACCCGGCCGCTACTCGCCCGGCTTCACGGAGCTGAATCGCCCCGGAGACGCGCAGCGGGGACCCGGCTGGGGCCCGGTACTGGCCTGCGGCCACTGAAGCGCCCCTTGTTTCTCTCGCCTTAGGTCCGTGCTCCTTCTACTGCGACCTGCCAGCGGGAGCAGCGTCTCCGAGCATGGAGCGGAGGAGCGAGAGCCCCTGCCTGCGGGACAGCCCCGACAGAGGCAGCGGCAGCCCCGATGTCAAAGGGCCCCCCCCCGGGAAGGTGGCCAGGCTGGAGCAGAACGGCAGCCCCATGGGCACCCGCGGGAGGCCCAACGGCGCCGTCACCAAGCCCGTGGGAGGTAACAGTGCGGCCGCGCTCGCGGCTCCTCCGCCGCCCGGGGCGCGCAGGGCGGCGGGCCCGGGGAAGCGTGTGGCGGGCGGGTCGGCACCGTGCGCGGAGGGGCCGGCAAGTCCGAACGGCAGCTGAAGGTCTGCTGCCCGCTTTCCCGGGCAAGCATGCGGCTGCTCGGCAGCGCTGCGGGGATGGGGATCCGTGGGAAGACTTGGACCGGGCGTGCGGCGCGCAGCCCTCCGGCGTTAGAAGGCTGCCTGCCGAAAGAGGCCACCCCGGGCTGGGCTCTGGCCGGGTGGCTCTCCAAAGGCCAGGGCTGGTCCTGCCGGAGGGTAGCGGGGTGAGAGCGTGTCCTGCGCTCTGCGCTTTCTTCGTGCGGATTGCCTTGGGGCAGCCCACGGCATGCCCCTGCCCGCCGGCGCTCCCGCAGGGCACGGCAGCGGCCGGGCGGCGGCCTGGGCAACGCCGCGGGGCTGGGGGCGGGCGGGCGGGCGCGCAGCCTTCGCGAGGCAGGTGACACCAGTTAGGTGCGTTAACAGCCACCGTCACAGCTTTAACAATGGGGTCACCAGAGTGGGGAAAATGGTAGCGTTCATGGTCGTATTTTGGGATTTTATTTTTCTTTCGGTAAGCGGTATTTTGGAGCAGTTGTTGTAAAGGAGGATAGGGCACGTGCAAGGTTCGTCTCTTTCAGCAAATATATTGAGCGTTAATTTTGCAGTTTTCCTGCATTTCTCTAGAATACTTAATGTTTCTTTCTTTGCTGTCAAGTTGTTGGTCAGTTTTGTGTTAAGAGCGTGTTAAATGCGTGGTTGCTTTTTTTCCCTCCTTTTGTTCCAAGCAGATAAACTTTCCAGTCACTTCTCTTAAATGCCTTCTTTTTTCTTCTTAACTCTGATGATGTCGTGTTTAAGAATGTGCAGCCTCGTGTTAGTAAAAATGTATTTCAAAATCTTGAAATTAGCCAGATGTTTGTGGGCACAAAACTGCAGGAAAGGCCACCAATAACTTTACCTTAAAAAAAAATCTCTGTGTTTGTGTTTTAAAATGAGAGAGCGGTAACACATAATTGTAGTTGTTTATACACAAGGAGTTTGTGTAAATGGCATTTCGAGAGATACATTGAAATGGTCGTCACATGACTCTCTATTACGTGAGGTTTATTTAGCGATTTTACCATTAGATTCTTGTTTTAGACCTCTTTGGCTCAATAGACTTCCTAATTGCTGAAGTTTGCTAAGGAGCTGCAGATTTTATTTTAAAAGCATAGGATTCATTTATATACCTAATGAAGGGTAAGAGAGCTCACTAGTTTTTTTATGTTTCTGTATATGTACTTTTTAATCCTCTTCTCTGTGTTCTTCCAATGTATGGAAAAAGAAGAAACAGCTTCGCAGTGAAAGACTCGTAATACTATTCCTCTTAGAAATTGGTGAAGAAATAATTTGAGTAATTGTAAAAAGGAACTAGTTAATCATATAAAAAGTAGCATATGTAGTTTTAGATGCATTTTTCGAGACTTGGACATTAAAGCTGCTTGATTTTTAAAGGAACGTTAGAATTAGAGCTGAAATCTTTTTCCTTGGGGCATTTATATAAATATACTTTAAGAGAACTGTTTTAAATGTTTTGGAATATATGTTTGCTTTCTAGTTGCAGCTGTGTTATCCAAGAGAAATTCAGCAGCTCTTATATCAGTGGTTCAGCCTGAATCTGGCCTATTAAGCTATGGAAGGTTTCTTCCACTTAAGAAAAAGACTTTCATTTCTGAAAGCAAACTTTTAAGAGCCCAAGTTTTCATTCATTACTCTTCAGCTCATTTATGAAGGTGTTGTAGACTGGAGTGAAGAAGTGTGGGGGAATAAGAAATGCACGAGTAATTTTTTTTCTTTTCCTTAGCTGGTGTTCTTGAAACAGTCTCTTTGGGTTTAGGCTGCTCATAATAAAGGTTATTCATTACTCCTTATTGATACTGAAAGCAAGAAGAAAATTATTCTTGTCTGAATACTTACCTAGGTTCTCTAATACTCAATACTAAATTAGTTAAGGCAGATTTTTTTTTTAATAAGATAATGGTGCTGTTTAAAATTGATTTATTTTTTTTTTTCTCCTGGAAATACTCTCACAATAAATCAGCATAGCTAGTTTCCAGATATTTTTCTTCTGCTCTTTTTCAAGTTTGATCTTTAAGAACCTGTTACGATCAAGTGATCTTTTCCTGAATGTAGATCACACCTGTTTCGGGTATTTTTGGAAGTCTGTATCTTCACAGTGATTACTGTGGTGTTAGTAATTTTTTCACTGGAGTTGTGAAATGCAGCTCTAGATATTTGTGGAAGGGCTTACTTTTAATTTATTGGCAAATTAGTATAAAATTTACTTGAAATAAATATTGATAGGGACTTTCCTACTATGGTGCCTAGAGTCTGACAAAAAGGGAATTATTGTAAGTCATAGTGAAATGATATGCAGGGCTTCAGTTATCAGTGCTTCTGTTCATTCTTATTTCTTTGGCTTTAAAAAGTGCTAATACTTACTGAATGTGAATTGCATTTGGGACAAAAATGGAAATACTTTACCAAAAACTAAGAGACCATTTTAACTTTTGTTTTGTTTTTAATTCCATAATGTGTATCTGAAGATTTTGAAAGCAAAGCCAAGTGCTAGCAATTCTTTTTCTCCTCTCATTTTGGGCCTTAGGTATGTAAATGCTGAAATTCCTTTCCATTTTTCAAGTGGCTTTTTGTTGTAATAATATCAGTTTCTGAAGTTAATTCGTGAGAACAGAGCAATAAGCTCTCAACTACCTGCTGCTATGATGAGCCTGTTGACCTTTGGTAACAAGTTTTATAATCGTACTGTTTGCTGCAATTATTTTCCTAGTGACTTCCCTGAGAAATAGAGAAATAAAATGCTATCGGTGTTTCTAGCTTTCTCTCTAGTTTTATGAGTGAAGAAGTGTTTTAAAATAAGCTTTTATAATGCAGACAGAAAATCAGTTGTTCTCATGTGAAATTTTACCTTATGTCTTTCCTGCTTTTTTTATTCCTAACATGAGTGCTCTTAATTCAGAGGGCCATTACAGCAGCTATAATAATCTAGCGAAGGTCACTAAAAAGATAAATGAGGTCTTAAAGGTTGTGTTTAATGGGGATTTAAAAGTTTTGGTACTGTTTACAATGTTGTTTGCCTCAGTCCAATGTATTAGAGTCCAGTTTTGGTTTACCTCACTAACCCAGTGCTTTCTAAAATGTTCCAACAGTTATCTGACCAGTCTGTTTTAAAACCTGTATGTAATAAAACACAAGTGCTCACATTTTAAGGGGAGTAAGGTTCCTTGGAAAAAAAGGCTAATATCGCTTTAAAAAACATATGAAGCCTGGGAGAGAGTTTAGAGCAAGCAAGAGCACTATGGTGTTGACAGCTTTATATCCCTGTTGGGTAACATTCACTTACTAGAATTGGCGTCTTCTCTCAGTTAGTAATTCACTCCATAAGGATTAAAAAAAAGAGGGATGATTAATGACTAGGAAACTTATATTTACAGAATTGTTGATTGCAGTTTGTGAACCTGTTTGTGTTAGAGCGGATGTGCATATATATGTGTGTGTGTTGATTTGAAGTGTAGAAAATAAGCGTCAAAAGCCTCTGAAAGCAACTTAAAATGCCAGTATGCAGAATGAGCTGTTCTGAAGTTTGGTTTGCTGAAAAAGAAACATGGAAACGAATGATAGTCAAGGAGACACTTTCAAATTTGGAGCAGGAGATGATTGCAAAAATTTTTTTGCTTAGATTAGTTTGATGCAGTCTGTTAATACCTTCATATTCATTTAACTGTTTAAAACTGTGATTCAATTTACAGAATATTAGTGGAGGGAAAAGCTTTCAGGCAATTCAAACCAGAGTGTATGATCAGGATGTTAATCAGTAGCTGTAGTTACGGAGCTTGTATGAAGTCAGATGTACCAGAAATGTGGATACAGTGACTCTTGGGTGCACTGCTGCTGATTGCTCTGAGCCCCCTAAAGTTTTCAGCGTATCGTGGTCGTATCTGCCTAAGTGTAGTTAGAAATCAGGTTTGCTATATCTCTGGGGTGACAGAAACACGGGCTGATGGTTTGTCAAGGTCCATTCTACATATTCCCGTAAAAATATTGTAGGGTTTGTACTACCTTTTGTATCTTTACAAGGATTCAAGGTACTTGACTGGAGCAAAAATTCGCTTCTGTGCAGATGGAAGAATACAGCCTGGTCAAATTTGCTCCTGTGTTCTAAATGGTTAGTTAACCTGGCATCCTGAATGCGGTAAGGAAGTGTGTTTCACTTGTCCTTAGGAACTGAGCGAAGCAAAAGGTTAAGTTTTAGGTTCCTGCCCAGATCCTAGATGAAGAATACCTCCCTGCTGCCTGAAAGAAATATGTAGCTGTTTGAAAGAATTAAGAGCATTGAAATACAGAAGTGCGAAAGCCGAAAATCCTTGTTAGTTTCAGGAACCAGCATAGATGTCTTTTTATGTTTTATTTTTGTATTTTGTGTTTTATCTGTGGCTGCATAGTTGGAAAATGTTGCTTTGTAATTTGATAGAATTCAGTCTGGATTTGAAAGAAATGTAAAATTTTGGATTTTACATGTTTCTGATACATAATGAGAAAGAAACTTCTAATTTCAGAGGAACAGTAAGAAAAAAAAGACAGTGATTTCTTTTTTAGGTCTGATTGTTAAAAATGGGTTTCTGGTCTTTTTGCTGATCTTCACTCCTCTCTCCCTTTTCCAATCAGAGTATGTCATGTAAATAGAACAAACAGAGTAGTCGCTCCTGAAGGGTCATGCAGTGTATCAGCTGTATTTTTGCTGAGTTAGAAAAATAGTCTTTCTTTATGCGTTTTCAGTATGTGGTGTGTTACTAAAATAAAGACACAGTTGCTTGAAGTACGTGTGCAATTGAACATATGCATTAAACAGAATATAGGGTATCCACCCATTCCATGACCTAGACATAATTTGATGTTTAGGGTAATTTTGGAACCCTTAAGTTGCATCTGCAGAAAGACACCAACAATTTTGAATTCAAGATTTAAGATTAGTGGTAGTAAATTTTTTTTCTTTCCCCCGCAACAGTTCCTAAGTATTTCAAGTCATCTCCATGCTTCCTCCCCACACCCGTGGCTATGTTAGTTAACTGCATGCTGTAATTCTTATCATAAACCAAAGGAAAGAAAAAGCAATGAACACGATTGAAATAGTTCATCTTAATTCTCTGTTTACTCCTCCCTTTTTAAATTGGGTCCTGCCTTTTCCTAGTTTCTCTGGGATAGAACATAGTATATTTATTGTCATTTATAGGGCAATTCTTTGACAAACTCACCTTAACAGGAGGTTTCAGTGACTCCCCAGAACTGCCTTTGTGCTTAAAGAAGATGGCAGAATCATGTTAAAAACTATAACGAT
Source organism: Sitta carolinensis (assembly GCA_032173965.1). Lineage (NCBI taxonomy): Eukaryota > Metazoa > Chordata > Aves > Passeriformes > Sittidae > Sitta > Sitta carolinensis. The sequence goes on from CM063288.1 coordinate 27,557,281, forward strand.
GCCAATGAGGTAACATATTTTCAAGAAATTAAATAGTGACTTCTCTTCCACTCAGAATTTAGATGAAGAATTCAGACATTGAAGGAAGGCCATCAGTATATTAAGCTTTTATTGTTATGAATAAACACTTAGAGGTGAAGTTTGAAGATTCCTTTCCCAAATACCTAATTTTGTGGAATCCTTATGTTCTATTTAAATACTCTTGCTTTACTGAGTATTTTATCTTGATTTAAAAATAGAAAAAACCTGGCATAATGTAACTGTAATCAAGTCGTCATTTCAACAGACAGCTATGTCATATTGAAATTTTCTAGTTTGTAGCACAGACTTTCAGATGGTATCGTTTACTTTAAAATTCCTTTAAAAGTATTTGAGTTTAGTACTCTTCATGGAGATGCTAGCCTTAATATTTATTTTTGCAGTTACTTTCTGTTATTGATGTTTTCTTTAGAGCTGTCTGCGTGGAATGGGGAGGAAAAGGGACACAACGGTGGTCTGGAGCTTAAGTAAAATACTTGAACCCATAAGATTTTTGTCACTTGCATTGACGCAGAACATAGTAATACAATATGGCATCTATGGTGCTGTAAAATGAAGAGTTTTATGGCAGTCATGTATTTATATTCACCAAACATCTCTGTAACCTGTTTAGGAAAATTCTTATTTTTGTGACTGAACAGTCCTAACCTGCTTTTAAATCTTATTTTTAAACTTCTCAAAATAGCTGAAAATCTGTAAAACTTGGGAAGATTTTCTTTTGAATCCCAAATTGCAAGGCATAGCTAAGTTAGGCCTTTAATTACTGCCCCTCATAATTTAGTTAAATTAGTAACTACTGCTGTGTTTTTAGGATTAAAGGCCCAGTTTTTCAAGGTATAAAGTATTACCAAGTCCCTTTGAATTGATAGGACGGGTGTTTGTTGGAGATAACCTGTGCCCGATTCGTACTCTGTAACTCCTGAAGGAGCGTGCTGTCCCTTTGAGGCTCGGAGTGGCTCTGAAAGCAGCCTGCTGTGTCGGACAAGGAGCCAGAGCCCTTTCCAGCTCAGAAAAAATCGCGTGGTGGTAATTGGTTCCTACTGTACCGAATGGCCAGGGTCAGCTGCATCAGTCCCCACGGTGGCATGTGTCACTAGTGCAGATGTAACAAATAGTCGCAGTAGACAAAAGGCAGCAGAGTATTTGATGGCTTTTGAGAAATGTTCTCTAGCCTCTACTGATAGTAAAATAAATTGCCCTCCAAGAAGCTTTGTACTTGTTGCAGAAAGTTCAGCAGCAACATCTCTGCTTTGAGGCTACAGACAAATGAGTTTACATTGATTTGTGGTATGAAAGACAGAAAATACTCTTTGTCATTTCATTTGGGGGCAGTTGTTATCCCATCTAGTTGAGGTTCTCATGGCCGTTCCCAAGTGTTGACTGCTTTAATGTGTGATACGTTCGCAGCCAGCAAGGCATGTTGTCCATATTGTCACTGTTCTATAGTTAGGGGTAGTTTTTTTTTTTTAATCCAGGGTTCCTGCACTTTGTATGAAAGCATGTACTGCAGCTGTTGAGTATATTTTATCCCTCTATTTGCATTGATCCAAATATTGGTAAGGGAAAAAATTTCTATTTCCAGTGTTATTTTTTCTATTTTAGGGAATTTTAAAAAAACCACGAAATAGTATTTTTAGTTGTTTGGATTTTTTCTTATTAAATATATTTGCTAGCTCTGTGAGTGTCCCCTGAAGGTCCACAAATATATAAGATTTTGATATTTGTCTATTAACAGTTTAGGGCTGCTGACATTGAAAAACACTTATAAAATATGTTCGAAAGGTTTTGTTTGTTTGTTTTGTTGGTCGGTTAGTGTTTTGTTTTGCTTTGGGTATTTAAGTATAATTCTTTGATTTTTTTAAAGGTGTGAATGTCGATGTTGCTAGTATCTCAGGTCTTATGTAAAACCTCTTCCAGGAGGCACTTCTTAGAATAAAACTATGCGAGTAATTTACAGATTGTTTAAAAAATGAAGTGTGAGCCCTGCAGCGATGTTATGGTAAGCTGGATGCTAGGGCAGGAACTCAAGATACGTTTTCAACTTGTGTCTGAACTCAAGACATATTTTCAATTTCTTGTCCAATGCTAAATGATTATTGCTGTTTCATGCAGCGATGTTTGGAAAAAGAGAAGATTGCCATTTTTTGTAGAAGCTGTATGAAGGGAACAGAAAGAACTTGAAGGAAAAGGACAGGTAGCTCTAGGTAAGAGTCTAAGCATATGACTTGTGTTCTAAATAGAAAACAATTATAAAAATTATTTAAAAAATTAATCTGGCTAATTATCTGGCTAAAAATGTTTAGTCATTGTGCTCTAACTGATGTCCTTGTATCAGATGGACATGCAATATTAAACAATTTGAGCACAACTGTACCTTGTTAGTAGCAATGTCAGCAAGGTAAGGAAGGTCAGAAAAATCGTAATACCTGTCAGACACTGTTTTATATGAAGCTGTAGCATCTCTTGAGATAGCCATATACGCACTGCATTTTCAGAATGCAGTAGAAACACCTTCCACTTAAATACTCTCCCTCGTTTGTTCCCCAAAGACACACACTGAGATAAAAAGATGCACTATTGACAGCAAAACTTTTTAAAGGTACTAAATCTGGCATGAAATGTTGGGAGGGGAGTTTCTTGTATCAAAAGCATAATTTGTTTGGCTGCATACAGCCACAAGGTTACTTTGTCTCTCTCAGCTATTCCATCTATTTGTAATGTTGAGAAGGGGCTAGATTAGTCAGTCTTTACTTGGGTATCACCGACACTTCACTTCCTGAGAAGTTGTTGACTTTGTCAGCATTTGGAGGAAAGCTTCAGATGAGTGGGGAAACTCACAAAGACGTATTTACCATCTTGGTAATCTAAACTCATGGAGAATGTTTTGCCATAAATTTAACTGACAGGCGTATATTGGAAATGAAGCATGTTATTTTCAAAACTTTAACCAGCCTATTGTTTTGAGAGTAATATAAATTCATATTTTGAGTATATTTTGATTTATATACATTTCCACTATTTATATATTAAAATTAGATGTGCACAATTTCCAGCCTTATTATTTCAAACAGTTATTAAGAAATGTGGTTATGAATTATGAGTTATGCAATACTTTGGAGTAAAAGGTGATTTTCATAATGTCTTTTCCCAACTTACAAATAACTTCTTTGCCATAATACAAACATGTTAGCAGAGCAACATGATAGATGTCTCTTTAAGTATCGTAGTAAAAGAAAATGACTTGTATTCTCAGGCTGTGGATAGTTTATGTTGTTTTGGACCCATTTCCCAAGCAGTGATCGAAAACAGATTACAATAACAATTATACAGTCAGAAGATGCAATATCCATTTCTGTTTTAATTGAGTGAAAGAATAATAAAAACATCATTAAGAAAAATGAGGTGGACCTGTCATACATGCTACCAATTTTTAGATTTAGAGAAAATGCAGAGTAACAGAAGTGTGAGCTTTTTTTTTCAATTTTCCTTTTTCTTTAAAGCAGTTTGTTTCTCAGGCTGGAAGTCTGGATAGTAGACTTCATATGGGCTCCTGTGAGCAAGTGTGCAGTAAGTAGTCAAATTGCTTGACGGTAATGCTCAAGTTAGGCATTATCTGAGTGTCTGGGTCTGGCATAATAATGAATGTATTGAGCCTTTCTGATAACATTAATATGATCACAGTATCATATTGATCTGCCAGCTAGATGAGCTTTGAGGATGCCATGGACGAGTAGAAAGTAGTAAAAATTACTTCCATCTCTTTCAAAATGAAAAGCTGTGCTACTTCATGTACGGGGAGCGTTTTGGTTTTTTGTGCCCTCTTCAATGAAATCTGTGGACATGAATGCAAATAAGAGTACTTGGTCTCTTAAGCCATCGCTACCTGGGACTGACTCTTCTATGGCCCTTTAGCTACCTCACCATTTCAGGGTTCAGATTAAAACCCAAAAGGCAGAAAGGCCCTGTGCCAAGGGGCTGTGCATCTGTGTGCCTCTTGCAAAGGGACCAGATTGTAGTTGAAGGCCCAAGGTTGAGGAATCCTGACTCTCCGTTTTCTCTGAGTCTTAGAGCTGTAAGCAGAAGTGTCCTTTCTGCTGTACCATACATGGGAAGAGAGAGCCTTGCTACAGTAGCGTTGGCTCTAGTCCTGTATCATACAGCTTTATAAATCAACATTTGGAATGGCATCCAAAAGTGAACTGGAAGCCAGTTCGGCCTTTGGAGCACAGATGTAATCTGCTTTCTTTGGCTAACACCTCTCAGTGAACACATGCATTTGCACTAGCAGAAGTATCTAATTCTCTGGTGTAGCTCTGTGTACCATAGTAATACAGCAATTCAGCTTGTTGAGCCCAAAAGCATTGCTCATCCTTCACAAGTGAATCCACACACAGTAGGTCAGCCTATAGGTAGGTCTTTTCCACCTTGCCCCAAAATATTCCTAATTGGATGAAGTGTACTGTGCATACCTGAGAAAGAGAATGTATCTGCTAACTTTTTTTCCTTGACCTCATGACTTGTTTGATAAAAATTTGATAATTACTAAACCCATTGGGTTAATGTGACCTGCTGGCAGATAAATGTAAATATTCCTAAAGGAGTAATGTTCAAACTGATAGGTGTTAAATGTGTGATCTTATGTTTGTAGAGTGGTTCTCCCCCCAACTCTGCTGTAAGACAGTACAAGAGGAGGCCACTCAGAAGTTGCTGTCCGTCCACAAGGGTGTTAAAATTGGAGTTTTAAGTAAAGGCCAAGCCCCAGAGGCCAGTTGCTGACCCATAATATTGGCTGTAGGTGCAGACTGTCTGAAGACTGTATTGACTGGTGAAAAGGGAGGCAGAGGAGGAAGTTGACTGCCTTCTGAAGGACAAGAATGGCTTCTACATGTTCTCATTTGTGATTCTCTCCTCCACTTACTTTTTCACTGAAGATTTGATGAGGATTTTTGTGGTCTCATTCTACCAGAAAAATACCACCTAGTAATGATACAGCTGTAACAATAGCCTTGCCCTTGCTGAGAGTGAAGGAGGATGAAGAGCTTCATCAGTTACCATTGAGTTTGACAGCATTTGTTCAGAGAGAGTTTAATGTGGCTTGTCCTCTTGTGTGCATACTTGTAACATTTGCTCATAGCCAGTTCTGCCATTTCTGTTGACATTGTCACTTGGAAATGAGGTTTTCCAGTGCTGCTAGTATCTATAAGATACGAGGGGAGGAGGCAGTGGTTACAGTGGTTGCAGATAATCCAGCTTGTCTCACTCTTGGAGCCTGCAAGTGGGCTTGAAGGCAGAGGTGTAGGTTGGCAGACATTTATCTTTTAACAAGGAGAAGGGGTGATAAGATTACTTTTTCATGCCAGGGAGTGGTTCACAGAGGGATGGACATGAAGGAGAAAAGAACTTGCTGGTGGGTCCCAGTGGAGACCCCAAAATAGGCCCGAGTGTGGTCTGCAGCACCTCTCCAGAAATAAAACCTCAAACCAGCTATGAAAGCTTTTCTGTTACATTCCAGGGGACTTATCCCAGTACCAGGAGACTAGTTAATAGAACCTTCATTAAAATGCTTTTGCTAGAAGATGTTTTTCTTCAAAAATTACATAATATGGTGGCATCTGCTAGCACCAGTGAATTTAAGGGCTTATTAGTGGTTCCAGTTTTCAGGGTTTAAAAATGTTGGTCATTAAAAATAATTTTGGGTGGAACTTGGCATAAAGAGTTTTAGCCCTTTAGGCGAGTTCTGTTACGTTTTCGAGAGAAAAGAAACAGAAAGTAGTCCCCCAAACTATAAACCCCTCACGAACCCTATACTTGTTTTTAAGTTAAAGTAACCAAAACCTAAAACTTACAGAAAATTACTGGCTTAAGATGAATTTTTTAACAAAAAGTAATGTGATTTTAGAAGTATTTATTCCACTGATTTTGAGTGAAAGGAGTATATTTTCCATTTAGTTCATATTATAAAGTATGGCTTTGGAGTATTTTTTCTTTTATAACTGGGAAACAAGTTGGAACAACTGAGTGTTTTATTTAGGAAAAAAGTAGCTATAGTGTCTTCACCTTTTTCCTTTCAATGGGAATACTTGGACTCAATTATTTTAAGTGTTCTTTTCAACTTAACTGATTCTATGATTCTGTTCCATGGATTGGAAGGCCCGTGTGTGATTCTGGTGGACAGTGTGGTGCTGGTACCCCGCAGGATTCCTGCATGCCGGCAGTGCTGCTGGCACAGAGGGACTGAGCTTTCTGCTGGTGCAACCTAAGACAGCTGCTTGTGCTGCCTTCTCACTCGGGCTCCCTCAGTGCAGTATTTTGAGCTCTGGCTATCATTGCTCTCAGTTCTACTTGTTTAATTGGAGAGGTGGAAGTGCGTTATTCTCCTGTTAAATTGCACTTGACTCCTGGCTGCCCTGTGCTTGGCTGTCCCTGGACTAACAGGGTGGCACAAAGCCCCAGTGGGGCTGCTCCTGTTCCTACTCTGTGAACTCAGCTGGTGTGATAGATTCAAACTTCAGGTTCAGTTAGTTCAACTGGTTTAGCAAAGGGGATTTGTTACGAGAAACAGCTGATTTGCTTTAACTAAGAAAAGGCCTCATCTCCTATGAGTAACACTTCTGTCCCAGACACACTGCAGGAGAGGCTGTGCCCAGAGGTAAATGCTTGGTGTTCTTCTCTTTCTTATTTCTTGTTTTTCACAGCACATGCTCTAAATATGCCTTTTCTTTTATACTATTTTTTAGAAATCCAAGCATTATCGAATCAAGTTATGAGTTTCATAATATGTTTCTGTGATGGGATAGTGGCCTGAAATATTTTGTGTTAAACAGTAAGGCTGTTATTTCAGCTAGGAGAAGGATTCTTTGGGTAGTTCAGCTGTCAGAAGCAGAGGACATCTGCAGAGACGGTAGTGACTTATTTATAAGACTTCCTGAGATCTGTGATGGCTGGGAGACTGAAGCCACAGAAAGGACTGGAAGCTGAAGAAAGATGTAAATAATACCTTGTGGTTTGCATTCGCCATTGGCTAACATATAAAATGTAGAAATGCATTTCCTGCCTACAGATTTATTGAATATGTAAAGCCAGAAAAAATAGCCGAGGAGGAGTAGAAAGATACTGTCCTTAGTTTTACTTCCTCTGGCCCTCCTAAGAAGAAAAAAAATCTACAATATAACGTTATTTAATATGATTTTGTTTCTTTGGCGAACATTGTATTAAAATCATCTGTGGACTGAGCTTTTCTTTACCAAATTGCATCCTGGAACAAATTATTTGCAGCGGGTTTATAAACCCATGAAGAGTAGGAGTTTAACAGCATCGCGTTACTGCTTATGTGCAAAATCAGGTATCTTGCATTTTGTCTAGAACACACTGGAGAGCAGAGGATTAGCAGAAAGTATGGTCCTTGTTTTGAAACAAAACCTTTTGTTCTAATGAGGTGCTTGATGCCATGTAGGATTGTAGTGTTGCAGAGATCTTGGTACAGTCTCTGGTATTTGACATAGCGATTTCCCGCTGGCTGCCTGTCAGTGTGTGCACACAGCTTTCTTCACGTGGTTCCAAGTGGTTAGTGACGAACAACTGCAAAGTCATTCCTTTAGTCCCCATTAAAAAAGATTTACAGTGAAAGAATTCTCAGCTTTGTAATGAGACTGTTGTAAGCTGGTGCTTGATAAGTAAAAGGCTAAAACACAGTCCTTTTATCCAAACCAAGCATTTATTGTAAATAAGTTAAGTGCCAACAACTTATATTCTGTCCGGTTTAATTGTATTCATAATTTACAGTGTAACTTGAAAGTGGGCCTTAATGGACGTGCCTAATGCTTGCTGAAATGAGGGAGCTCTGTCTCTTCCACCTTACAACAGAATTGAACTGCCATGGGCTGAACCTGGGATCTGCTTCAAGCCAGGCCCTTCTTGAGTGTGAATAGTCATGTATGCGTGGTGCTGTGGAAATGGTGCGATTGTGCTTTTTTAGCCTGTCCTTATGTCCCGTCCTCAGCTGGACTCTGCAGGACTTTCTGGAGTAGATCTCACATCACCATCAGCTGAGCTACGCTGTGATTTAAACAGAAGTGGTGTTGAGATTAAAAAATTTTTTTTCCTCTCAATGCTATTTGATGTCTTTCCTCTTTAAAAAGTCCCAGTCAGCTGGACAAAATACCCCAAATTTTGGAGTGCAATTGATTTTTCTAATTATGAATTTATCTTCATTTGTTACATGTGATCTTAAAGGTCTTTTCCAGCCGAAATTATTCTCTGATTTTATGTTTGTTCAGCTAGTCAAGTCTTTAATAGAAACCTCCTGATTATTAACATGTTAATTAGGTTTTAATTTCTGATCACTTCAGGATTTGCAGTTTCTGCTATTTTGAAGAAGTGGCACACTGAGGCTTTAAAGCTTACCCTTTTCTGTCCTTTTTTTAATTAACTTAGTGATGGGCTTAAATTTTTCAGAAAGGAACTTACGGATTTTTGTTACACTTTAGGATGCAGGATGACATCTCTGCTGCAGAAATTCAGGTATTTCAATGTAATGAAAGCTGTCAAACTGAATTGGCTTCTGCCTTTTCAGTTGCTGCAGGATGAGAAAAGGAGAACTGGTAAACCTCCCCTGTGCCGATGTCTGCCTTTTAAAGCATTTTTCTCGGGTTAGGTTCATTTTTCAAATCTGTTTAGAAGAAAGGGAAAGACAGTTAAAATACCAGATCTGTATGTGTAAGGTTGGGTCTACTGCAGTGCAGAGAGAAATAAATAAATGGACTGCTTTCTCTTGACTGCCTTTGCTGGATAAAGGTCTCTCTAAAGAAAAAACAGAAGCAGATTAGGTTTAGGAAATGTTTGTAGTTTGATTGCTTCCTGTGGTTACTGCCAGTTGTGGAATCATGCTTTATTGTTAAATATATGTAATCTTCATCTAGATAATTTCCTCAGGACAATCCATGCTTTGTTAATTGGGCATCTTAGTTTCTGTTGTAGAGTAAGGGTCTCATCTTAGAAATCCAGCCAAAGTTGCTTTTGTACTTCATTGGTTTTTAGGTGTGCGTGGAAATAAGCATTTTGTGGATTCTGGTCTTGCTGTTGCCTAGATTTTTTTTTTTTCTTCCTTTTCTTTTTTTGTCTCTGTGGTGGAAAGGCCAGCTTAGAGAGTGGCCCACGTTGCAGTCTCTGCGAAGGAAAATGTTTTCTATATAAAGTAATGAAGAATTTTCAGTAGTTTATGAATTTTCAAGTAGATGTCCTGGTTTCTGAACTCCAAATCATAGAAATTTGCTTTGTCTTTGAGGAAGATTACTCTGCATGTGTGTCTGTGTTCTGTTTAAAACAAAAAATAACCAACAAACAAAACCTAAAAACCCATAGCATAACAGCAACAACAACAGCAACTTTATTTTCCACTTTCTTCACTTGATAAAAATCTCTCCACTGTAGAATGATTTCCTTTGGGTTTGACACCATCATTTGATCTCACTTTTTAATAATTTTGGTGGGTTTCACTCCCAAAAGAAAACATGCTTGTGCTGTGAAGTATTCCCACTAGAAATCTGGGAAGTCTTAAAACCTCATGTTACTCAGGGCAAAGAACTGGCTTCTTTATTAATTCCCTGCTAGACAACCCCTGTACAGTAAATCTTACCATAACACCATGCTGTTGAAATTAATCAACCTGGTGTTTGGAAATTGTTCGAATTAGATAAAATTAAATAACACCTTGATGGGACTCAAAACTTGACCTGATGGAAGGAGATTTTAATCTAAAAAGACATGAATTTTATTGGTGCTTTTTCTTTCTAGTCGATCTTCATTTTATACTTATTAGGATGCACAAGCACTGCTCCCTATTTAATGGCTGGAGAGGTGGGTGGCTGTAAGAGCTCTCAGCTTTCTGCTCTGCCTGTGATGTTTCTGTGCAAGCACACCATGCATAGAAGTTAATTGCCAGTAGCATCACATCTATTACTTTTAAAAGCATGCACTGGACAAAGTATTATTTGCAAATGAACAAAATAAACAGTACAGGACTTTTTAATAACTGCTTTCTTCTCTTCCTTCTAGTTTGTTATTAGAAATCTGCAGCTTTTACTTGGAAGTCTTACAACTGAAAATGTTTTCCAGAGAGCTGTATGATTGCAGATTGATAATACTTTTAACTGGCTCTAAGTCTTTTTTTGTAAAAATGAATGCTTTATGCAGCAGAGTATCTTGGGTTTTCACCTCTCTAATGAAATACCTATTTCTCTTTCCTTAATTTTTAAAGAATTGATTAGTCCCCAGTGAAATGGGCAAGGAGGAGAAAATGTGCATTTGGACTCTTGGATACATATTTAATTTCTTCTTAATTTCTTTCCCCTTTAGAAGAATCTTGTAAAAAAATGCAAGTGTGTTTACAGAGACTCTCTGTACATTGCAGCTTTTCCGTGAAAGCAGCAGCACAGCTTAAATCTCATCTCTGATTTGCTTTAAATGTGTATCTTATACAGAGGTACTGGTTGCTGCTAACCATTCTCTTCTAGGTAATGGTGGGAACTGTTTTCTTTTGTTGGTTAGGTGGAATTCTTGCTGTGTATGGATGTCCTTATAAAAGCCTTTCTGTAGATCTTGGTTTATGCTCCCCCGACATTTAATGCCGATGCCATCTATATGGGGTCAAAGCTCTGTGGGAAGTGTGAAAGAGCTGTTCATGACTCAGTTACGTTAATCAAAATCAAGGAGAAAAAGCCTTTAGTGTGATTTTCGATTGCTGGTAATGTTTTGTGTGCATACTAGCATTTTGTTTTTCCTTTAAGGAAACAAACTTTCCTTTTTAGCCCTGGGATTACTCCTCGTTTTCTCCCTGTATGAAAAGCTGTGTGTCATGTACCAGGAGCTGTGCAGCATCACTCCCTGCAGCCTCTCGAAAGCTGGGAGAGGAGTGCGCGCGAGTTCAGCGCCGGGGGCCTCAGCCCGCTCCGTGCGTGTGCGCGGGAGGATGGCAGGGATTCTGGCTGATGGCTCGCTGGGGACACAGCTGAGGAGTTCCAGGATTTATGAGTAAGGCTGGCTTGTGCTGCAGCAGCAGCGCATGTGAGACTGTTATGGATGCTTGGTCTCCAGCTCTCTGAGTACCGCTCCAGTTCTTCAGCTGGAGTGACAGTGAGTAGTGACTAACTGGTATTGCTCTTCTAGGGCCCTGTAGTGAGCTGGAGGTGTTGGTAGGTGTAGTATATGCATGTAGGAGCAAGCCATGGTGTATACCAACGTGTAGAGAGTATGTTGGCATCTGCAGATGTTTTTCCTTTTGATTCCAACATACTGAAAATATATTTATTTTCAGATAACATTAGGAAACAGAAGTTTAAGGTAGTAAGTTCTTTGGAGATAGAACAGTTTAAATCTCTAATGCAAAATAGAGAGCAAAGCAGTTGAAACTTCCTTGGAGTGAGATTGGCTTGGAAATAAGTTTGCTTACTTTTTTATAAGTTTGCTTTTTATTTTATTTTTAAAATCAGTATTAGGATTCCAGGTGCTATGGTGAGAGGCATGAGAATGTGTCAGTATTGACAGATGTGGTAACCTGCCCTTTGTTCTCTCTTTTTAAGGTACTAATAGCAGCTTATCATCAGTTACTCTGGCTCACTGAGTTCAGAGATGTTTTTCGAAAAGCTGTTTCTTTAGCAGGGTTCCTGCATGCATGAGCAGCAGGAAGGGGCAGGAGAGTCGTGTGGGGTCTTTGTGCAATCCATACAGTGATATAATTTAGTGTGGCATCTGTTCTAGCATTTGAGATCCTGTTTGTACTCAGACAGTAAAGGATGAGTGCAGAGAATAGGTGCAACTTCTGCGCTGAAAAGGAGAGACTGTTGTACGAAAAGGAAAGCATCCAGCAGGAGCATAAAAGACAGTGTGACATCCCTCTTATCAGTTTGCTTCACCACTTTTTCTGTCTTGCCAAAATGTAATTTACACAACTGATATTACAGCCTCAGCATTTGGCCAATTATCTTAATCTTTTGCTAAGACATTAATAGCCCCATCAAAAGTGCTGTGACAGCCTGTATGTTCGACAGGACTGGAAGTTTGTCACTTAAAAGAGACTTATTTTTGTTTTAACTAGTTAAATCGTGTATGGACAAATAGAATTCAAATTTTAACCTTTGGTAGGAAAATAAATTTTGTCACTGATTTCAGAGGAACATGATCACTCGTGCTGTCTCTTCGGGAATGCACCTAGAGATTTTTTTTCACTGAGATTTTTTTTTTTAGCACTATGTGTTAGAATTTGGCTGCTTGAACTTGCAAAATGCATCAGTTTAACCCAGAATCAAGCAGTGAAGAGGAAGCAGTATCAATGTGATGCTGTAACCTTCTTTCACGTTGCTTTGAGATGTGTTTTAAAATGGAGAACTGAAACACATCAAGTGGATATTGTAGTGTATAGCTCCTGCAGGTTTGAATGTCAAATTGAGAGCCACTCTGTCCTAGATAAATCACTAACTGAGAACTGTGTATCTAAAATACATTTTAAAGTAGATCTAGTCTCTCAAAATTCAAGACAAGGAGTATTTAAGTTCCTTAGCAGATACTGATATGATTATATTTATTTCAGGGCAGGGTGACTCCTCTGAAGGGATATATAGCTATTGGTTTGTAGATAGAAAGTTTTGAAGCTACTGACAGTAGCTCAAAAATATTTAATAACTTCATCAAGGAGAATTGGAATGTGGCTTTCTCTTCTTTTTTGCTTAAAGAAGTGTCTTGTCCAGGAATACAGTTGTTTGTGTCTGAAATTCATAAATATACCCAGATATTCTTTGTAGTTATTGTCTACTGGAAATGGTTATATTTCATTCTGAACAGCAAGATTCAGAGGTGAACTTGCTGGTGCCATTATGAACCTTTGATGGCACATGTGGAAAGATACTTTAGGCAGAGATGGTTCTCTGCACCAGTATTTTCTAGTTTACCTAAGGACTAACAGGTTATATGTAACCAGTTAAAAAATGTCTGTGACTGGAGGTAGACTGACCTGTAGCAGGTGGTGGAAATGGCCGTGCAGCTCTGTAGGTTTTCTGTCTGTTACCTCTTCCTTCTGGGAGTGCACTGTAGGGCTGTTTCCTGCAAATTGGCATGCTTCTCTACTGCCTGTAGTATAGAATCCCTGAACGTTTGTGCCTCACAATTTATCTAATGCCATAGGTAACTTGATCCTGTAACCACAAGAGTAGATTTACAATAAAACACAACAAAATTGAATCCAGACCACCCCCTGAGTTTTCCACTTCTGTGGTTCTGCCTAATCCTTGACCCTTTTTCCAAAAGAGTTGTTCTCACACTCTTCATGGATGCAGCAGAAAAACAGCCATGAGTCTCTCTGGGTCTGAGTGACCATCAGCTGCCAGCACAAGATTATAAGTTTCAACAAAATCAGTGCAAGAGTGTTTTCCTTGTACAGTGAGAAGACTGGCCATGGTGTGAAAATGCACAAATATCCCAGGGTCCCCCAAGGGAACCAGCTTCTGCTGATTTCTCCATAAGTTAATTGAGTAGAGAGAAGCAGAAATGGCATTGTGTGTCAGGTTTTCATATGGCTGAATGTGAAGAAATGACCTGAAAGAAATAGGGACATTCATAGAACGGTAGAAAACTTCTGCTATGTTGAAAAAGTCCTGTTAGGAAGTCTTGTTCATCTTCATGCTGGCTATGATTCTGTTCCTGCACTGTATTCTCTAGAGCTTTTAATGTGGTTTTTAAATGAGTCAAGTGATGAGACTTCAGTATTTTCCTTGGAAAGAAAACAAAAAAGTTATCCCACAAGGAAGAAAGGCAGATTTCCACTTATGATGAGACTTCTAGGAGGTGTGTTAATTTACAAGTTTAATCAGACATGTATGACACAGTTCTTGTTCCTCTTATTGATGCTTTGTTGGTTTTTTTTTTTTGGTGTTTTTTTTTCCATGTAGGTTTGATGATTCCAGTCTTTTGTGTGGTGGAGCAGTCAGACGCCTCTCTTGAATACGATAATCGAGAAGAGCATGCTGAGTTCGTTCTGGTTCGCAAAGATGTGCTCTTTAGCCAGCTGGTGGAGACAGCGCTCCTGGCTCTGGGGTATTCCCACAGTTCTGCAGCTCAGGCACAAGGTATTCAATAGTTTTTTCCCACTTCTCTGCACTGCAGAAGACAGCACCTGAAGTTGTTTGATGTAAGGAAAAAGTAAGAAAATTGATAGCAAATCTTGGAAGTGTTTGTACCGGTTGTGTTAATTGTTTAATCCTAAACTAGGTGTGCAACAAGCTGTACATTTTTAGCCTGCCTAGAAAACATTAGCTAGATCTTGCTGACGTGTGAAATCTGGTGATAATGATCAGCCAGGATATTCATGACACACTTGTTCTGTACCACGAGCCAGGTTGCCACTTCGAGGAAATTGGCACAGAAGATGGAACCTTTAGGTGTACAGCTACTTGGTATCCAGTATTCCTCTTTGTATCAGGGCAGTTTGGAACAGCATATTGTAGTCCTTCATTTTTAAAATTATGCATTGTAGATAATGGTTACATATATACGCATGCTGTCTTTATGACATATAGTTGTAGGACTAAATGTGCAGGCTGCTTTCTGTTTTCACTTGCCTACTATATTGCTGCAAACCCCTTCGTAAAGCTCTGTAGTCCTTTCTGTGCCGAGATGATACTCTGTTAGCAGCAAAGTCTTAAAATAAACAAAGCTTTCCTCTCTCTACCCAAAATATAAGCTTAAAAAAACCCAAACCTAAAATTGTAATCTTGAGGGAGATGGGCAGGAGGTGGTAGGTTAGGAAAAATCTTTCCAGGATGAACTTTGAGTTTCAAGAGGCTTTTTTATACTAAACAGGTTTTTTTCAGTGCTTATTCTTTTGGATGAGAAAGCCTGTAAGTTTGTTTTGTCTCCATATCACCAATAAAACCTGTGCACATTTAGAGTAGTTTAATAGCAATTTGCCTGGGGATTTGAGTTTTGTCTGTTGATTTGAGTTGTTTTGTATAGTTAAGTATTTGAACGTGGGACCAGATTCAATGGTGGTGTTGAATCCAGGAATTCCAGGCAGTGGTTAATTGCATGGGCTCCTTGTGCAAACTTCTTTTCAAGGAGGGTGATAATGATTCATTTCCTCTGTCAAACTCTGCTCTGTGAGAGAGGCTCAGGTTCTTCATACAGGCAGTTTATGTACGTGTGTTTATTTACACAATATGGTAGTAAAAGCCCTGCAAAAAGGTAGTTGTTCTGGTTTTTAATATGAAATGCTTTGTGTTGTCTTAGGGACTCTTTTTTACCGAGTGTAAAAGGTCAGCATATATCCCACTGTTACCATCCTGGTGAGCCAGCTTTCTGTTGACAGCACTATCCATCTCAGTTAACACAGTCGCTCAACATGTTGCGAGCTAACATGTGGAACATGCTGTGTTAGGTGGCCAAGATTTGATTCTTGGCACTTCCAAAGGGGATTGGGCTTTGCAGAAAATCTGCTCCAAGGGGGCATGTCATCCAGTGCAGTGACCCACACTGGCTGAGCATCTCACCTGGGGGAACCTTGCTTTTGTGGCATCGTTCCATTGTGAGAGTAGAGAGGAAGAGACAGATTGACTCATGAAGAAAATTACTCATTGTGCAGGGAGGAAATGGCTACTGTGTTTTTGAGCTTTAACAGTGAACAGGTTCAGATACTGATCTGTCGCTTGACATGCTGCTCAAATAACTCCACTAGAAAACAGAAATTCAATCTCTAATTATTGCAATTAGTCTAAAAGAAAAGACTAAGGTATTTTCATCTTTAAGGCAGCAATTACATTCCTCTAGGCAGCACTGCATGGTATAATATTTAGAATGACAGAAAATACCTTAAAGGTCTGTCAGCTAACAAATCTCTTGGTCAGGTTATTTGCCTTCACACTGAAGGGCCAGTCCACCAATGTCTTTTAGACATCTTGGCAAATACTACAGGCCATGCTGATCTTGAGATATGACACTGAAGTACACAGCGCGTTCTGTAGTACCTTGCCTCTCTGCTAGCTGTCTGTAAGCTGAGGGGTGAGGTACAGGCAAAGACAGCCTATAGATTTCTGAGGTTATTTTGTTTAATGCAAAAATTTATATCATATAGGGCCCTAAATTTAACTAGGGTTGACAGAAGCATGCTACTAAATTGCTATTATAAGGATTTATTTGGGAACACAACTTTCTGATATTAAAAAGGTGGGAAAAATAAAGCTATTTACTTTATTCATTATGGTTGTAGGACAAGTCTGCTTCTGTTCTAGTGCATGGAATTGATTTCCAGTTGCAAAACATACTAATAAATGGTCACTTACTTGTTTTTTTATGATCAACTGAATTACAGGATCCGCATGAGAAGTCGAAGGTGCTCAGGTGCATTTTTCAAAGTGCCCTGAGCATTGTGCTCTGCAAAACAGTGACATAAGTAGGTTTCCCATGTCCTCCAGGGACAAAGTAAACTAGTTTGTCGAAGCTTTGGTAAAAGCTGTCTAAGCTGTAATTTAGCATGTAACAATAGTCACCTTTTGCGTTGGGAAAGTGTTTCATTTCAGCTGTCCTTTTTTGGATGATGCTAAGGGGAAATGGCAATTTCACTTCATCCTATGAGAAGCATCTTGCCTTTGCCTGTTCTTTTTAGAACAGGGTCTTCTGTGGCAGATAGAAGAGCTAGTTGTGGGGGGAAGGAATTCTTCTGTGGCAGCAGAGAGAATTGCTGTAGGATTTCACACCGCCTTTGCCGCGGTTCCCCATGGCAGCCCTGCAGAGCTGCCGAGGCAGGAGTTGGTGTGTGCCTTGTGTGCAGGGCCCTGCCTCGTGCTTCCCAGCTGTACGGCAGTGCAGCAGAGCCCGGCTGGCAGAAAGGAAACATGGCACAGAGTGGTAGGTGGTATGTGCCTCCCTGAGGGGCCCTGCTGTAGGTCTGCTGGCCTGGGCTGCAGCCCGGAGCTGCAGAGCTCCCTGGGGAGGTGATGCTGTGTGAGCTGTACACGTGAGCTGTACCTCGCACACACAGCGGTCACCTGGCCTGAGCCTCACGTGCTGGCTTGTGGTTACCTGGCTTATTATGGATCATTTTTATTCCTGGTTGCTAGGTAAATTGGTAAATCTTAGAGTGAACAGTGTTGAGACAAAAATGTATCAGGAGATATACGGGAAAGTGGCCCCGTGCCTCTCTGGAAGAAGCTTTTTATTCACACACAGTTTGGGCAGAACACATTTATTCCACCAACACTGGTTGTGATTTTTTGTTGATGATGGTGGGAGCAGAGACTTTTCCAGCAAGTGCTGCCCTCATGAAACTTCCCTTTTCTGACAGGAGCTGTGAAATGTCTTCTGGAACAGCAGGGGAATTCGTTAACAGCTTGGCACTGGGGTGTGAAAGTTGGTGGTGTAAATGCAACAAAGGTTTAATAAACATTTATGTATTTTTCTTTCCTCACTCAAGTCTACACCTGACAGTAGGGAACCTGCTACATTTGCCTTTTAGAGAGGAAAAGAGTCGTGTTTTAAAGGGATACCTGTTCTGTATGTAGTTTAATAAAATTTACATGCCCCGATGAAATTTTATTTTTGTGGGTAAGGTTTTCTAACAGGGCAATGCAAGAGAAGGGAAGGAGGTAAGAGGTACATAGAATACACAGTACTGAGTGCTGGGACCAAAGTAGTATGAAAGTAGCTGCAATCTGGTGTACCCTGCGTGCAGTCCTGTGGCTTTGGGACCTGCTGTGAAAGCTGATTCCCTCCTCAGTGTGGGGCAGAAGAACAGTGTTAGTTTGATGCTTTAGTGTCTACTTGCTTAGAATTCATGTGAAAAAGAAAATAGTGTGATTTCCTGTGGATACACATTTTTTTTCTTTTGACTGGTTCCTTGTTAGATGTTGTGAGTGTGTGCATAGGACTGATGTGCATTGTCTGCAGAAGTTAGCATAGCTGAATGGGTCATTGAAATGGAGTTTGCCTTCTCAGGTACTTGAGCATGGTGTGTTGGCAGGGCAGTGTGGAGTGCCTGCCCTGACTGCTCTCTGCAGGCAGCTTTAGCCAGGCACTGACAGGGTGGCTGCTTGGGTTAGTTGCTGTGTGTGGCCATGACAAGGAAAGGGGTGTACAGAAGAGTGAAATGGTGCTCAGATGTCAAGTTGAACCAAGAGAAGGAGTGAGAAAACAGCAGAGGGAAGTTAACACAGGGCGAGAGATCCTTGCCATCCCTGTCACTGTGGAAATTGTCAAGCTCTGGTTCTTAAGTAATGCATTGCCTTGAGCAGAGCCATTGCAAGAGGCAGTGCCTAGCATTTATGCCTCAGAGATCTCTCTTCTTGTGTTCAGTTTCTTCTAATGCTGTCTATAGACTGGAGAGGGAGGAAGACTTGTGCTTGCAAAGAGCTGTGTATGGGTGGTTGGAGTGGAATCTGGAAGGAGAGGTTGGCAGTGGTCAGTGGGGAAGTGTACTACAAGAACAAGAAAGGGAAAAGGTTTTAAGTATCTCGCCTTGCCATGTGGAGTTGCAGTAGCTGGACATGGAGGTGAGTGATGCTCTGTGGGGATTGTGGCTTAGTGAGCAGAGATCAGACAGCTCGGCCCTGTCAGCCTTGCATCACTGGAGTGAGAAAGAGGAGAATTCTGTTGGGCTGATCAGTGCCTGGCCAGGATAGCTGACACCCAGAGGTACCTCAGGACCTATTGCAGTCCTACTCCAGCTGCCTTGACTGAAGCTCTGATCGTGCCTGCACCCACAGGGTAGGTTGGCTTTGGTGCTTCTACAGAGAACTCTGTTCTGGAGCACTGATGGAGCCGTCTTTGCGGTGAGCTGCAGTAAGAGAGAAAGGTGGCCCTCCTGACTGTAGGAAGGAAACCAAGGCACAAACATGTTAAGAACTCTCCTCTGGATTGACAGTGCACGTGGCTGGGGTGGGAAGTAACCCAGACTGCAAGTGTGTTCATTTTCTTCAAGGGTTTAAATGCATAAGCTCAGCCTTATTCTCTGCTGTTAATTGGAGGCCCCTCACACTTGTGGCCTGTGTTTTAGTGTGACTTCAAAGCACAGACCAGATCTGTGTGACAGGATGCTGTTCAGCGAATCAGTCCAAGCCCCAGGCTGCTGTGTGTAAGAATGTGGGAGCCAGAGTGCTGTGCTCCTTCACTCAGTCTAGCCTTTGTGAGAGCAGCATGACCATCTTGCCCCTTATGGGATTATAACCATGTGTACAAATATTTGAAGGGTATAAATACCGATGAGTGCATGGATTTGCCTAAGCTGGTACAAGAGGGTAGGGCTCTGAGGCAATTGGAAGGACCTGAGCAGATGATTAGTAGGGAAAGATCCTGTGAGATATTCCCATCTGTGCTGTCTCCAGAACCACAATAGCTTCCAAGTGAATGTCAGGTAAAGGGAGAACATACCAGCTGGGGGCTGTATTGAACACACATGACAAGCTGGTTTTATATTTCTGTATCAAGAAAGGTAAGTAAAAGTGTGGCAAAACCTTGCTGAACTGTGCTCGATGTATACAGCCAAGTTTGCTGAAGCTGGGAAGACCAGATATGCTATTTTCTACACAAGTGTGAGGTAGCAGTATGGGAAGAAATGAGAGGAAACCAGAGTTCAGGTTTCTCATGTGAATAATATGCAATAAATTACAAGGCTGCTATAATCTGGGATCTTCTGCCCCCTCAGCCCATTGTCACTTGTGTCTGAGTTGTGGCTTCCTATTCATGTGATCAAAGACCTTCTAGTGAGAAGAATTTAATACATAGGAGAGATATTGGTGATATAATACCTTAAATAACAAGACTATACAGTGATCAACCAGCTAAATATTGGGTCACTTCCTGACTGTCTCTCTTTACTCCTACATTTTACTTTTTCATTTTAATAGCTACAGCATGTCGGTCTCACCTAACAGCGTTGTCAATCCATGGAAAGCCGATGTTTTTCTCTGAGCTCCAACTCTTTTGATACGGACTATTCTCACCCTGCTAAACCAATAGAATTTAAAACAAAACACCCCAAAACAAATGAAAGAAACCCACCCAGCCTTCTTCACACCTCTTTTCATCAGTTCGGCTTTACACCATCTCTAATTAACAACTCCTTACCTTTAGGAATCCCTTTTGTCCCCCTGGCCTCTACTGGGGATATTTATAATGGGTAAACTCGTCTTTCTTGTTTCCAGTTTTGCAGGTGGCATTATAAAAGGCCCAAATCAAATCATTTAACAGTAGTATGTTTGAGGGGCTCCTACCGACATCTTGCAGTAAACTCTGCCGTGCAATTCTATGACAACTTGTCTGAGATTGCTTAGCAGACTGGATTTGTTGCAGTGATACTCAGCCATCCAGATCAAAGTTTTCCTTGTAAAAGCTGCTTCTTCTTGGACTGTTCATTGCTTGAGTTGCACTCTTTGTCTTTCTCCCTGATGTTTGCAGAAAGAGGGCTAAGAACTGCTCAAATATTTATTTCTCTCCTTATACACATCATTTAGCAACAAATCACTGTTTTGTCTACCCTACAAAACTTCATGACAACTGTAAGTGAAATTCAATTGGCTGAAACTAGGAGCAAAAGTCACATTTTAATGAGAATATTGAAAACCTCTTCGTTCTTTGTGGGTTTTGATAGGCATTTCTGTGTATAATGGACACAGGGCTTGAAAGACAATGTTGTTAAAGGTTCAGCATCTCATGCCATTTCAATTAAAGCCCTAGAATTCTCTTTAAGGGTTCCTCAGAACTCTTAAGAAATCTTACGTAAAAAATAAAAGAAGCAGCAAAGATTGAGGTTTCTTATATTCGTAGGCTTTGCTAAAATTAGTATTGCATTTTTAATGAAAAATGTGACATATAAAGAAATGTTAGAATGTCATATTTATAGATACGTAATTTATGTATGTGATGTATTAGAATATATTTTAAGTTTTACTTTGGTTTATATATATAAAAAGACATATATGATGTATTTATAGTTTAGTATACACACATTTTATACATATACGTGCATGCAAATATATATTGATATAAAAGTATAATATATATGTGGAAGCAAAAGCTCAAATTAATGAAATAATCTCAGATTACTTGTCATCCTGATTCTCCATTTGTGCTGTTATTTTAAATAACCTCATTATTCCAACAGCATGAACTCCAGTGAATTCTTGAGTTTTTGATAAGCTCTCTGAAAGTTCTTAACTTCTGACTAGTGGTCAAGGAAGTGTCTGTCTTTCCTTCTCTTCCCTGTCACCCCCCCAGACTGGCATACAAAAGTTAGCATATGGTATTTGCATTCTGATCCCAATATATTATTTACAGGATTCTTGTGATGGAACAAAACCTTCTACAAATAATAATCTATTTTTCTAGATGGCAAACATCTGGGTAGTATAAGTAAATGGGTAATTTATTAGTGTTTGAACAGCTTAAAGGAGGGTAAGTAAAGGTAGTCCTGAACAGCTCAGCGCTTCTGACTTTAGCTGCTTTCTGTCTCATTTGCGGTCTGTGACTGAGCACAGCAGGCTCGTAAGCAGGAGAGGGGGCAGGGGGGAAAGGAGCTAGCAGAGTGGGCACAATGGGCTTTGGTTGTTCCAGTGAGACACCCTTTCATCTTTCTCTCTCATACCTGCAGAGGGGCTTTGGTGTGGAATGCTTTGGAGCACATCATGTCTTGGTGACGGCTCCGGGGGCTCCAGTGAACCTGTTGCAGTGTGGGGGGGTGTTTGTCGTTTGTTTCATGGTCATAATGGATCAAACTCCAACTGTGCTATGGGAAGAAATCATTAAACCTTTTGTTTTGTCCCCTTCTTTGTTTCTGAGCAATATTTGCTCGGGCTATAACAGTGCTTTGGTTTGATGAGGGGCCATGTTCTTTAATGCTTTCCATTCATTTTATGTTGCAGGCTGTGTGCAAAAAGGTAGGACTGCAGGACAGAGGTTTCTTGAAGCTTTGTACTCTAGGGAAAGATTTGCCTGTATTCTGCCAGTGTTACAAACCGGTGAAGAAATGCTGAGGAAATGGAGCGCCACAGGCTTTTTTGTGACACAGCAACCATTACAGTAGTTCAGGGTGAAATAAAATCAAGTGCACTCTGAAAGGCCTGTGTGTACTCGATTGAAAACTTAGACAAGTGTATAATAAACTCAGATTTTTCCTGTCTCACTTCCCAACCTCTTTGCTAAACCCACAAGTCTGAGAAACATTGGCAGTTTTGATTAAAACTGAGAAATGGTCTTTATTAGTTTTAATTAAAAATAAGATTTTGTTATCTCATTTTTTTTTCCTTCATGAATCTGATAATGAAGCAGTGCTCTATTTAAAAGTGGAAATAAATTAGGTTACACTAGGTCTTCCCCTGTCCAGAGAAGGACAATGAGGTGCAGTTAACAGCCTGTTAGCTAACAAGCTAAATAAACATTCAATAGGATGAGCACAGCAAAGCTTGGTGCTGGTTAACATGTTAGGAGTAGCTTTTTTTTTTTTTTTTCCCTTCCTTTTTTTTTTTTTTCCTCTTTTCTTTTCTAGGTTTTTAAAAATCTTATCTACTGATTTTTTTCCCATTTCCTTCTCTAGATAAGGGAAGCAGCATTTTCACCGAGTGACATGAAGGGCTTAGTTTTTTGTTCCAGCTGCAGATTGCCCTGCCCCATCTGCCTTCTCCACAGGCATTCAAAGCCGAGCCCACCCCCAGCTGCTTCTTTCCTTAAGCTAACAGAGGTAGGGCACATCCCCCAGATCAGCTTCTGTTAGAAGTAAATCCCACCTTTCAGAGTCCCTGGTTTGCCGTGGCTGTAGGTTCCCTATGCAGCATTTATAATGGCTATGCTCCTGGAGAGAAAGCAGAGCTCTTTCTGCCGGCTGATGTGTCTGAAGTCCGTTTATCATCAGTGCCCCGGTCTGCATCTTGCTTCTCGTATTTGGGGGAATTGATTTGAGCCTATGGAGAGAGAGCAAAGTTGCTTGGCTCCAGGGCAGGCTTGTGGTGTAAAGCAATACTTCTCAGTCCCCTTTAAAAACGTAGACAAACTAAGTATGAAAACCATTCTGTTTTTAAACTGAAAACCTAACAAAGTAGGCATAGAAAATCTGAGGGGGTTAAACAGAAAGTGTTTCCTGGTTTGGAAAAGCAGAAGAGAGGTCAACATGCTGACCCCCCACCCTGTTCAGTGTCTTCCGTCTCTTCAGGAGAGATCCTCCTGGCAGTGACAGCAAAGGGTCAGTTCAGATGCTTTCTCACTGCTGTATATGAGCATTGTAAAAAAGACTTGGCTTTAATCCTCCTGGTCCTTACTGGAATATAAATGAAGCTGTCAATCAACAACTGTATTTGATGTTTGTGTCCTTTCATACCGGTTGAATTTTACAAGGGCAATCTGCCCTCCTGCATTGTTTGTCATCGGGGGTCTGCAGCGGATTAAATGGCTACATTTAATGGAATGGAATGGGAAAGGATGAGCAAAAGACAGTGCTATTAGTGACCTCCTTTTACCTACTATCCTGCTCGCTGGAAACCTACTCAGAGAGTCCCGATGAAGGTTCAAATTCAAGCTGTGTCTGAGAGAAGGGGGTGTATGTACCCTCTTCCCATCGACTAAGCTCCCTGATTATTCAGGGTGTGTCTCTTCCTTGCTTTACTGGTGGAGGGCTTGTGGAGAATTGCTTGTACTCTGTCTTTTGGCTAGTAAATACCTTTAGTTTATCCAGACAATTTAAAATAATATATGTTTATACAGGTGTGATTAAAAAAATGCGTTGCATGAGGTTGGATGAGATGAGGTTGGGGCATTTTTCACTGTGTATTTATGAGCAATTTTACTTTCAGACTTACTCCAAATGAAAAATAATTCTTCCAGAATGAAGTAACTGTCAGTAAGGCTAGAATAGCCCTGGGATCTGGGGGGGTCTGTATTTTATTATGTTTTTACTTCCCATACTGTTTTGTATGTGTAGCACCTTTGTCTTCACCTGGCTGTTTCCAGGTTACCAACAAAGAGTTAAATTCAAACAATTAAGCTCGGAGGAGGATGCATGTGCGAGTCAGGATTCACAACTAAATTGCTTTCATACTTTGTTTTTATAATATATTTGCTGCTTAGCCACATTTTGGCCTTTTTCCTTTTTCTAACAAAAATCATTATCTGGTGTAGCTAGTAGATAATTCCTGCTTTTACAGAGAGAACTCCATGCTAAAAATGTCCCTTGGCATAGGGATTGTTAACTGCTGGCAATTTGTCTGCCTTTCTGAGTAGGTTTTTCTTCAGCACCAGCTATAGAATCGATGAAATAGTCTGTGGGGAAAAAAAGTGTTTATCTTGTGTTGAAACTGAAGATGGACCAAATGCTTGAGGAAAAAATTCTATCAAATAATGAGCTATAGATAATAATACATTTTTTCAAGATCCTGGAAGGAGATGCTTAGGCAGTATTTTATGGCAGTCAGCATGAGAAAATTGGCATTTTGTGAAATGCTACCAAAGAATGTGCTTCAAACGTCACTATTTATATAGCCATGTATATAGATAACATAAAATACATATTTTTAAATCTTGGTGATGGATCTAAAAGCTACATGCATTACAAACATAAAAGTTTCCTTTTCTGCGGCGTAACCGTGAAGAACGTCTTGCTTTTCTCAGTCTGAAGGCTGTATTTGTTTGAATAATAAAATGAAGAGTGGTATTTTGTTAGTAATATTAATAGAGATCGATGAATATTTTATTGTGGCACTTTCAAATAAAGGACTACACCTACTAGGGTTCTTTTAGGGGGATGGGGTTGTTTACTTTTTTCATCTATCTATTAAGAGAGCATAGCAACACCATATATTTGCATTTTCTGATCACTAAAAACTGTCCCTACCATAAATGTGTATGGTAAATTGAGAACCTAATTAAAAGATTAACAGCATGTACAGTAATTTACCCAAAAGGCATGTGTTAATTTGTTAAAACACTAAAGATCTTTATGCTTTCTTTTTTGATGCTATCAAAATATTTTCTGTGGAACTGGTTGAACCTGGTCTCTTCATTATAAATTCTTCTGCAGAGTAAGACAACTTAATTTCATATCTAATTGCATAAGGAATTATAAATTATCTTTTCTAAGAGACCTATGACACTAAAACACAGAATGAACAAATAAAATGGATTTGTTCTAGTACAAATGAAGATATATGGCAGTATTTTTATTACAGACACCATTTGTTTGGGCTGAGTGTCTGAATATTTTACAATAAGATGCAAAGTGCTATTTGTTGAACAGTCATTCCAGCAATGCATCTTAAGGTGTTCTGCAACTAATTGCCATAAAATGAAGAAACCCAAATCAACATAACCCAGGCCCACCCATAAAATAAAACCTTGTGCAGAATGAGATAAGTCTGTTCCAAGGGAAATACATTTTATGTGCATTATATAGAAGTGGGATCTGCTTCTTGGGTCAAACATGCAACTTTCTTTTTTTCACAGAGGAAAGACCTGTTGGTTCCAAAATGTGCTTTAGCTCAGCAGAATGGTGACTTGCTGCATTAAAAATGATTCCCAGCTGGGCAGGAGGTGCTGCAGTGTAGACTGGAGCACCCAGGTGAAGGATTTCATGTCTGGTTTCTCTTGGGGATGATGTATAGAACAGTTTTCTGGACGTGGGGCATTTCCCTGTTGCAAAGGGAAACGTAGGTCCTGCCCTGGCTCCAGTGGTGTCACACAACCTGAGGGGATGTCCTTCTGCTGCACAGTTAGCATGTCCCTCCCTCCTGGGAACTTCGGTGGGATCCTGAACAACTCTGCCTTCCTGCCTTGAAAACTCAGTAGATTGTCCTTTGGAAATAACGGGATGTCGAACAGTTCCAAGTGACATAGTAATCTGAGAATTGAATATTATCTTATGGCAGAATTCGGTAGAAACTGGCATTTATTAATGATTTGACTTCTGTAGCTTCTTATAGAATTGTATTCTGGTATTGAAAGTTTAAAATATTTTATAGTACATTTACCATTTTGTCCTGCAGTGTGTCAGTGTTGGTGCCAAGGCTGTTTGAATGTTGCTGAACATCTGTTTAACCAGCTTAGATTAAACCCTAATACATTATTTAGTGCAAGGAACAAATTAATATTACACTGACCTTTGGAGGGTTGAATTAATAAATTTATCACAAGGATTAGTTTGGAATTGCATAATAGAGACATTCTTTTATTTATTTATCCAGAAGTACTTCTGTTATGAAGTTTACTAATACAAAGCTGCTTCTGTTAAGCTGATTGTTATTCCTAGATACTAAAAGACCAATGCCAAATTACGTGGATGAATTTGTGAATTTTTCTAGAAGGGTGCCAGAAGGGTAATATGTTACCCC
Organism: Sitta carolinensis; assembly: GCA_032173965.1. Lineage (NCBI taxonomy): Eukaryota > Metazoa > Chordata > Aves > Passeriformes > Sittidae > Sitta > Sitta carolinensis. The sequence goes on from CM063288.1 coordinate 27,583,662, forward strand.
ATAAAGGTGAGTAGGAAAGAAATGTAATAATTCTGGCTAGAGAGCATCTGTGGTCTGCTTTGAGTGGTGTGAGACAAAAAATTCAGCATTTGTGATGAAATGTGGATTACCCTTTTCAAAAAAATTATGCCTGATAATCCAAAGTGATTTCAATAGCAAGGTTAAGGAATGTTTTTGTAATCATACAAACATGAGATCTTTTTTCCCCCCTCCCCCTTAGCTTTCTGCAGCTCTGTATTAAAACTTTATTTTGCAAGAACTTCCTATGCTTCACAGTTTTGAGTGTGTGTCAGTACAGGAAAGTAGGGAGAGAGAAAGAAAAAAGAAGAGAGACAAGTTTTTCTACACTGCGTGTAATAGCAATGTGCTGACTCTGTGAGGGACAGCAGTGTGAGTTTTGGTAGTGTAGTAAGCACCAGTACCAGGCCACTGAGGTCTAGCTAATCCCTGTCCCACTCTTCTCCTAGCTGACCAAAGCTGGGATGGAGTTGCAGGTACAGCCATAGCACTGGCATGGAACTGTGATGCCCCAGGGTTGCATTGTCAATTTTGTGGAAGGAGGGGCTGTTACGGAACAAAATTGCCATCATATATTGTCAAGGCTTCTCGTGAATCCTTATCTTTTTTTTTAATCTGGGTCTCTTGTGCACAAATTCACATTTGGCATGTAAATGTGAAGGAGATGGAGAAATCTTAGCTGCAGATGGAAAAAACCCAAAAAACCTCCAGTGTTTTCATATTTTAAAAAAAATCCAGAATTAGAAGGAGATAAATTTATGTAGCCTTTGCACCATAATAATATGGCAAGACCTGACACAAAGCCATAAGGCTTTTTTCACAGATTCAGTTGTCTGGAAATTGTGAAATGCTGTTTAAATAGAATGTCTTTTAATAGATCACAAGAAATAAAAAAAAATAAATTAAAAAGTCATGTTTTCACCAAGGATTACATGATGGCAGTGTTAACTCCAGAGCAATTAATAGACAGTGTGTACTTTGTTTTCCTTTGAGTGTTTAGCATTTTCTCTAGATTTTATCTGGTCACGTATCCAGGAACTGGGTATGGATGCAAGCTGCTGTTAATTGAACTGTATTTAGGACTGTTTAAACCATTGTATGTGCAGTATGGCAAGATGTGTATCTAAATGTGCATTTGCAGCACTGTAGCCCTGGCATGCATATACTGTAGTAGATAGGCAGCCCCATGTCCACATATTTTTAGATACAAAGCCCAGTTAGTTTATGGCAAAATTATTTCTTATATTTGCATAGTGTTTGTCTTTTACAAAACCTGCAGTTATTTTCCCAGAACAGTTGAGAGGTGCGGCTTGTCACTTAACAGGGAGGAAGATGGAATATGTTCTAATTTTGTTGTGGACCATTGGCCCATTGAGTCAGGCCTTGTGTTGTAGCAATTCCTCTATATGAAGGAAGGCTGATCCTGGTTTCCCCTATCTCATACACCTACTGAATGTCTTTTTACATCCAGCTAGTTGTGTGTTGTATTTGGGGGAAAAAAGACACTGTTTTATACGAGGAGTGATCAGTTCAAGTCTGGAAGCAAAAAAAGAACTCCCTTATTTCTGCGCTTGATGGATTAAGTCTTCTATATAACATGTTTTATGGCAAAAGGGCTATGTTTGTACAGAAGGAGGTGCCAGAACACTAATAGAAGTATAGTAGCTCATCTGATGGGTGGGACAGATTTCTTAGTGCTGTTTGGGAAAAAAAATTAACCCTGTGCGGGAGTGTAATATCTGGCATTGTTAATCCTTGACATTTTGTTTCCCATACTTCTGCGGCTCTTGACAAGGGAAGCTTCATCTTCTCTGTAAAAATTTAATTTGTAAAGATAAAAAAAAATTCTTAGAGGATTCCATCAGAAGCTTGTTAGCATGATCCTGTCTTTGGCATGCGAACATGAAATAGAAAAGAATCCAAGCATTTTAATTTGCTGGGAACAAAAAGAAGCTGGTTGGTAACTTTGGGATGCAGTCTTGCTGTCTGAAGCACATTACTTTGTGGGCATACAGGCATGTGACAGTGTGATCCTACATGGGGCTCGGTTGGTTTCAAGCATGCCTGAGGCCTCCTGTGGCCCTTTTGTTATTTCTCAGCCTTTGGCACCGAGTGCTGGTGGGGGGGATGTGTGGAGATGGGGAAATGAGAGAAACGGATATTAGAATTCAGTAGCAGATTTAAATTAAGCAGAAACCTCAGTATGTTATAAACTTGTAAGGCTATATATACACTATGGCATGTGGCTGGACCATAGTTATGCTCAGCAAACCACTGAATATTATAGGACAGTTCATACATTTTCTAATTCTTCCAGATAAAAAGAGGATTTGAGTACTCAGTAATACCTTGTTCACATATTCCTGACTGTTGGCAGCAAAGCAATTAGAACTTTCAAAAATAGCAGATTAGACATTTCCCTAAAACTGTACATACTATTTAGCATCTTACTGATGTTCTGGCAGAACAGCACAGGGATTGACAGAAACCGGGGCTGGAAGTGACTTAAGGGAGCTAATGGAGTTTAGTGAAGGTTATGGAAAAGCAGTGCTTTCCAGCAGATGTCCGGTGAAGAGAGATGGGAAAGGACCAGAAATGCCAAAGCAGGAACTGCTCCTCACAAGCATGACTTTTTCAGCCAAGAGGATTCCAGGCTGACAGTGTCATTTGGGACTGCATCCTTAGTAGGATGAGTTAAGAACAGGAGTGAAAAAGCTGGTAGTAGTAGAGATAATTGTTCTGAGCTCTTAAAAACATAATGTCCTGACCTCTTAAAACGTAGGCATGAGGTGTATATTTCGGAGAAAAATGTTCCTCGCAGTGGTGGAAACTGAAATCAGGGTTCTGCTACTATTGTAGTAAGGCCAAAAATGGAACTAGAAAGTTTTGTCTTGGTGTGAAGACTAAGTGAAATTAGAAAAATTAAATGAGCATCCAGTGCTGTGATGTAGGGCCCAAAATCAGCTCACACAGTGCTGTTAGTGTTCATAGTTGTTGGTGCTGTAGCTTCAATAAGGGATTCTTTACCAGAAAATTAATCCATGTTTTCAGTTACAGAACTGTAAATAAAGTCAAATGCTTCTGAAGTCATTGGAGTTTTTGATTTCCACTGATGCATTTGAGGGCAGAGGTTGAAACATGATTTTTGTTTCCAGATATATTTCAAGCTCTATTTCAAACTTGTTTTATATGAAGAAGTAAATAATGTGTTGTGAGATGGGTTGGGATCGCAGGCAGCACAGGTTCACATAATTTTATGTATATTAGTATGCAGTTACTGACCCTATACTTGATTGTTTGCAAGAGCTTGTTTGAGGTGTTCCATCCATGTAATTTTTCAGCTGTATCCTAATATGGAAAACCAAACTCAATACAGCTATTTTGGAGTGAGTTATTTTGCTACAGGAGATACAGGCCAAAGCCATTTTACTACAGAATATTTTTCCTTATATGAAAGCCATCCTTTTGCAGGATACTTTTTGTTTAATGATATTCAGAGTAATTTGATTTTTATTTCTAATATATCATCAAAGCTTGGGTTTGGGCTCTTGCTTGCTTATGTGAATATCTGAGACACAGTGACTAAGACTAGGACAACAAAACAGGGATCGCCTCTAGGAATCCTCCTGCCACTTCAGAGTCATGGAGAAAGACAACCTGTGTCCTCAGAGGCCCGAAGTGTGGGAGCTAAGACTGAAAGCAAGGAGCCATGTGTGTCTTAATATATGTAAGATTTGACTTGGTTTCAAGTACTTTCCTTAAGATGGGAGGCAGGAAAAAGCTGAGGGAAAAAAAGAGAGTAGGGAGACTCATGAAGCCTGGGGTTAAGAGCCTTGAAGTAGGGCAAGGTGTTGCTTAGTTGTGTGTGTGATTATTGATTGAAGGTGGGGATAGCAAATGGTCACCATTTTGGCAAGGACTGAGAAGTTGGTCTTTAACTTGATTAATCTGTATGTGTATGTAGAAAGGTTTTAAAAGAAGGGGAAAATAGTTGTTAATTTGGACTGTTTGTGGTTGAAACATGAACACTTGGTTGTAATAAGGAGAAATACAGTAACTTTTTGTTTTCAGAGAACTTTTTAGAAATATTAATTCAAATTAAGATTCTTATATTTTGTGAGGTTTTCAGATAGGGTGGAAAGCAGGGTACCCTGTCTGACTGCACCTATAAATCAAGATGGTGCCGCCTTTTCTGTGAAGCTTAAGGTAAAAGAGTTTTGGTTTTAAAGCACAGGGTGGTTAGTACTTGTCTGTAGACTTCTAAATAATGTACAAATGCAAAAAAAAATTTATTAACTCTTTTTAAAAAATTTATTAACAAGGTGCTTATGAGGAAACATTCATCAGAAGCTTTAGAAATTGTGGGAGATTAATGATGTCATATGATGTCATTACAGCAATACGCTGCATTGTAAAACTTCAGAGCAACCACTGCTGTACCACCAGGGTGAATAATGGAGCATTCATTCAGTCCTACCAAATCCCGACATCAAATATTCCACAAGCTCTCTTAAAACAGAAATTGTGCCTGTAGGAACATGTACTGAGAAGTCATGTTTCAGAGGGTATACTCAGAGTACCTCAAAAAGAGTGGTAGATATTTTAATTCCCAGAAGTTGTTGTGGTAAAACTGCACTAAAGAGATTCTTAGAGGTAAGAATCTTCATATGGAAGTGGCTGAAAAATAGCTTGGCTGTCCCCATGGAGAACTGGTGAGAAGGAGCACTAGAGGCCAAATGCTGCTTGGTTACACCATCCTATGTTTGGAGTAGAGCCAGAGACGAGCGCTTTCCCTGCTGCAACTGGACTGGAGGGAGTACAGCTCTGAGGGGTCTGAGCAACCAGTGACTCTACTCTAAACCACACATAAAACAAGTTTAGCAATCTTGGACTGTTGAACAATGATTCATTTTATAATATGACCACAAAATGTAGCTGTGTTGCTAATGATTGCTTCAAACAGCTCGAAAGCTGAATGAGCAAGGAGAAGTTGGGATTACCCTTAGCCCTACTAAGTGTCTTTGTTCGGCCAGAGGTCAAGGCTTCCTGGTATAGCTTTTGCCCTGGGCTGCACAGGCAGGCAGGGCAGAGCTCTGCTTGCAATAGACAGACAAAAGTCTCATTCTTTAGTGGTAAATTTGCTTTAACAGCCACCAGTGTATACTAATACTTAAAATGAAAGGAAATGTTAAGTCTGCTGCATGTTACTTGTTCAGGATGTTAACAGCTGTATGGCAAATACATCTATGGTAGCGGAGGGAGAGGAAGATGCAAGCAACTTTCATAGCCATCTTTTCATATCTGTAATTACATCCAGACTTAGCAGCAGTGTCATTTCATTTTGCAGAGGAGCGTGGCAGCCCTTGAAGTGAGATTTGTTGGTGTTCAATCCCACACAGTAGAAAAGGTCCATTGTGCTCTGACCTGCTTTAAAACAAACCATACTAAACCATGCATGCATACTCAAGAGTCCCCCTTTTTATAGACAACTGCCATTTGTTGCAAGGGTTGCTATGGCAAACCAGGGCAGAAAATCCTGTCTTGATGTTAAAGCGAAATACTTAGAAATTGTAAGGAGACAGATTTTGAGAATATAAATTAATTAAATGGCAGTAATTGCATTATTGCACTATCTTGCCAGCGAAATAGCTATTCCTGTGAGAGTCTATTACTGTGTTAGGTCTTGGAGCAGAGTGTAATTTTTTGAATGTGCTCTAGGTTTTCAAAATCTCTCTTTGTGCTTTTATTTAATTTTAACTAGTGATAAATAGCAGCTTAGCCTTGCAAAGGTGGTCGTCGTGCAGTGTGCTTGAGTTGTTAAATCTGTAAGAAGACTGTATAAGCATTTGCAGTTTAGGCTTTAAACTGACAGAAATAGCTAACTATAACATCACCAATCTGGCCTACATAGCTGCTGGATAGTTTGCTGGGTTGGGATCATTGTCTTTGGATTTGGACAGGAAATGTTGCATTTCTTCCAGACAGAAGTCCTGCAGCTGTCCAATGTGCCTTTTGCTCCTTGGCTGCTGGAGGTGCAAAGTGTCAGGCAAGAAGACGACTTCTGTGGTACATTACTTCATTTGAGAGAAAAAGGAAAAAAACAAGGCTGTTTTATATTGCTTGTCGTATTCAACCCCCCCGTGTCTTGAGTATTTAACAGGTCTGACCTTACTGCAGTTGTGCCCTTCTTCAAATCAGCAATGAAATGATGAAGAGTAAGCTTCAGAAACAGAACTGATAAAATGGATGCTACCTAGTGTCTTTCTAGCACAATTAGAAAAGATGCTTGGGCTTTGCTTTTTGTTTTAAATGCTGAAAACAAAACAGTTTTGTCTCCTTACATCTTTAACAGTTTTTCACTAAAGTATTTCCTTACATTTTAAGTGGTACAGTGTTATTGTCGTTTGATAACATTTGGGGAGAAATGGATATTGAAATGCTGAATATATCCCACATCTGAAATAGGAGATTCAGATTTAAAAGGAGAAAGAGAACAAACCACTATATGCAGGGAAAAAAAATGAAAAATGTATTTTGTAAATGCATTACCTTGGACCATGAAGAAGCTTACTCAGGGTGCCCTGGTGAGTGCAGTCCTTTCTGTAGGTGTTCTCCAAGCAGCTCTGGTCTTTGCTCAGCTGATCTTAGTTGATCAATCAGCCTCTGCTTGGCTGAATGCGGGCACAGGCTGGTGGCTCTGTGTTCATTATGCCAATGTTGCCGGTCTTATGAATTGACCATCTGCTGTTTGCTTTTGTATGCACTTAAGAATCAGGCAGAAAGAACACTGGCAGTAGCCTAGGATTAGTACCTATATCAAAGTTCAGGAACTCTAGAATCTTCTCAATTTTGCCACTGCCTATCTGTCTTCAAAAAGTCATCTTTAGCTGTCCTACTAGTGCAGCTTGCTGCAGGTGGTTGTGCTGGTTAACAGAGGTAAGCACGTGCTTCTGTCAAACTTCCAGAGTTCATTTTAGTACCCTGAGAGTGTCATTTGGTACATTCCCCGTGGGCTCCTGACTGGGCAGTAGACTGGCCAGTGCATCCAAGGAATGTGACAAAGCTTCTGTGTTGTGGATTGAATTTTATAAGTTTGGAAGAGGGACCAGCAGCTTCCCAAATGGGAATTTAAAAAAAGAGAAATACGAAAATGCTTCTCAATAGTTCATGTCAGCGTCTTAATCTGGAACTGGCCATGTCTAATGCAAGATGCTTTTCATGCCATTGTGTTTGCCAGCTACCTCTTAGACTAAGGCATCTGTAGTGATTCAAGAGTTCAACTTTGTGTTAGAAAAAGAAAGGCACTTGTGCAATATTATTAAAAGCTGAGCCAATTTTTTTTAATATTACTTACTTGAATCCACTGTCTTTCCTAGTATTTTATGTGGCATTTTTCTTTCTTGTTGCATTTAATGTTATTCAGTTGAGAGGTTTTTCACTGCATTACCCACCTTAAAGTGATCCCATGTCCAAGGCTAAAATCGAGGAGTTCTGAAAATCGGGATATTCTGGTTGTCATTAATGCAGAGATTAGGTGTAGATGACTTAGTGCTTTGAAAAGGAGTTTTATATACACTTACCAGTTTTTCTTGAAAATGACAAACTAAGTAATTTTAAAAATACAGAAAATGTCAATTGAAAACTACTTTTTCATACATGTTGCAGTCATTTCTTACAGGTAAACGTATGCATAAAACATTGTAGCTACAACCATGACGTTCATGTTTATTAGATGCTATTTTATACTAACTCTGCATTGTAAATATTTATCTTAAATTCTGTATTTTCCCTCTATGGTTACAACCACAATTAAACAAATTCCCTGTGTGGAATTATATGCCCAACTACTTCCCCCCAAGGTATTTTTAAACTTTTTGCCTAAATGATGTGCATTATTTTAATTACAGCACATGATAATTATCTGGAAGGTATTGGTTATTATGTCAGTCCGAGGTGGCACTTAAGTCCTTTTCTTTTCACAATTAACAGAACAATATTTGTTTCAAAGGCAGGCAGGGGTATGATCCCCAGTTAAATCCTGGCAGGCATGTCATTATCGTAGCAGGGGAAAGCAAAGGAGCAGGTCCCTCCCTGGGCAAAAGCATCGGGAACAAACGGGTGGCTATATTTATTTTGGCAGATTGAAGCTGTTGTGAGCCCAGAGGCTGAGCCAAAACCAAGTGAGCTTGGAGTTGACTTGAGCTCTTTCTCAAATGTTTTTGTGAACTCTCACTTTTTTTTTTTAATTCCCCATGTTGCTTTAATTATATTTCTCAGTGCTGGGAACATCACACTAGATCTTCCGTGTTTCGGGATTATTTGTGAAAAGATGTTTCATCAGCTAATAGCAATAGTTTAACAAAAAATCTTCATTGGTTTGAGTAAAATCTGAGCTCAGATGTGTGATCACATAAGGAAAATTCCATTGAGACTTGGAGTGGAATGAAGCCCCCTCCTTAATACTTTTGTCTAACATATGTCACCGTATTAAAAATAATTACTTTGGTTCCTTTGAGGGGAAGAAGAAGGGTTTTTTTAAAACCTAGAATTCTATATTGAGTAGGCAAATAAACTCCTGAGATTGCTTTCATTGGAAAAGGATATTTTAAATGGTACCTTTTACTTGAATGTTGGCCAGTTTAATTTAGATTATTGCTTCTGACAATTAACCTCGTGTTGGGTAGCACTTGTCTCATTAGCAATGTGGCGAGTGATGAACTCGGATCCATGAGGGCTCAGCTCTCACCTGGGAAACTCCCCCGCCAAGGCTGTGCCACTGCTTATTAACAAAGTATTAACAATTTATTAACAAATCCACCTAAAAGCCATCTGTGGAGGGTTGGGACTGGGGATTAAACAAATATATTAGTAGTCTTATAAAATTCTTAGAATAGTTTTGCCAAGAGAAAGTTAAACAGCAGAGGAGGCATGGACATAAGTTTTAAAAATATCTTGTTTTCAGATGATTTGGTTTTGATGTTTTCCTTTTCAAACTTTTTGTAGTTTGAGACAGAGTTTCTCCTTCAAAATTTATCTGCTTTAAAAAGTTTTTAAATAAAAAGGGAATAGAGTAAGAGAGAATAAGAATACAGCTAAATAATTAAAGAATAAAATTCTTAAATTCTGTTTGAATGTAATGCTTCATCTGCCAGGAAATGATCAGTTGATTTGTTTTTCGTTTAAGCAAAACCAGTTACGCAAGTTGTGGTTTTATGAACTGATTCTCTCTCTTTTTCTCCCCTGATTTTTTATCCACCAAAGTAAAATATCTGCTACTTCCACAATCTGCTGCTCCGCTTTACACAGGGAATATTCTGAAATAATGTCATCTTTTGGTGGTGGTTTGGCAAACAAAAGGATTGAAAATAATTTTGTGCAATAGAAATAATGACTTTACCAACTTTGTATAGCTTGAAAACTTCTCATATAAATATTGTCAGAGAATTACTTACTAATGTCCGTACGCCAAGATGAAATACAAAGAATTTTCTGGTATTTCTAGGAGAAATAGCTGAAAAACACTTGTTTGCTTTTAATTTTTTTTTTTAACTTTTTTTGTACTTGATTTTTGAGTTAACAACAAGCTGTGTACTTGTGTCTAAATTTACATACATATGTATGAAATGCATAGTGTCCAGAGTTAACGCAGCTACACTTATCTTTATGTGCAGGAAGGAGGAAGCCCTTAGTCCCTGACGCCAGTTTTCTGGTTTTAACTTTTGATTTTAATTCACTCTGTGTTATATTGTATCAGCTCCCTACAAATACTTTACTGTTTTTACTGTGAGAAATCAGTAAAGGAAGCAGGATTTAAACTGAGTGCTCTGTTCTCTCCCTTTACTGTGGCTATGGCCATAATATTTGCATTCACTTACAAGATATCACACACCTGCTAGTTAGAAATAGTCATTTCATTGAGTATCTAATAATGCATCCATGAAAGCAGATCCAGATGAGAATGTATAAAGAACGGGGTTGGTTGTGGCGGTGAAGTGGGTCATTTCGGTGGGAAGTTGCCGTGTGTTTCTCTCCGTGGCCGCGGTGGGGGCGGGCTGTGTGCCGCGGGCGCTTGGCCGTGCCGCCCGTGTGCGCGCAGTGAGCACGGCGAACGCCGAGGGGCCAATTGACCGAGCCAGCGGCACGCCTGCCCCGGGCCTTCCCCATCGGCCGCGGCAGCTTTCCCTGCCCGGGAACAGCCCCTTGTGCTTCTCTGGGCTGCCGCGCTCCGGGCGCGCCGAGCGAGCGGCCTTGGGCAGGCTCTGGTGGAGCAGGCATCCCTCGCTCATCCCTCTTACGGCTCCTCTAGTGCTCTCTTCCTCTTTTATAAATTTGAGTAAAATGCATGGGAAGAAGACAGGAAGAAAAGTCGTGACTCAAGCTAAACAGAGTGTAACTCGTTGCCTTGAGGGTAGTAGGAGGAAGGGATATTAGAGGTTTGTGGTCTGGAGCTCTATTCCCGTAGAGCTGGGAGGTGCTGGCCCTCCTGCAGAGACGGGAGCAGCGAGGCGTGGGCAGGAGGAGGAAGGTGACAGTGATGTGGCTCTGGGTGGGTGGGCGAGCATGCACTGACCAGCAGAGCTTCTTGCCGTGAGGGATTCTCACACAGGGTTGAAAGAGTCTTATTCACTATGACAGATCTGAGGTCTGTTTTAGCAGGAAAGAAAACGTAATCATTGATTTGCAAGCTCAAAATTGAGATTGTTTTCTTTGTACACAAGCAGGGCCTAAAAGGCTGGTAGCAAGGTTGAGCCCCTTTTCTGGCAGTTGTTGTTGGAGGATTCTGCTGTCTCACTCAGGCTGAGGGAGCATGTGCATCGTTCTTGTCCATCAGCCTGTCAAGTCTTCCTGTCTTTTGTGAGACACAGCACTGCAAATTCCCTTTCCTCTACTGGCAGAAAAATTCCTCAGCCATAACAATAGCATAATTTTACAATTCTGCCAAGATTGCTCAAAAGTTTTGGTTGTGATACTTAGTTACATTTGCTAATATTTTTTTCAAGATAAAAATGACTCAAAAGATGCTTCAGATATGACATTCCTTTTGTTTATGTAGGGCGTATGGGAGGTACTCACCACAGTTAATGGAATATGAAGCCTTTTGTACACTACATACCTGGATAAAAGCTGACTTAAGTCCCTAAGTGCCCCCATTTCATTTGTAAACAACTTGTTAGCTTAGCCTTAACACAGAGAATTTTGATTTCAAGCTCTTATCTTACTTTTTCTAAATTAACAGTGTTCTTTAGACATCTCCAGATGAGACGCCTCCATATCTTCAGTTCGCTTCTTTGAACACGTGATGAAAAACGTTTCACCTGAGAAGTAGGTAAAGGAAGTAACAAAGAGGCCACTGTTTTGGGCCCCCAGCAATAAAATTATTCCTGATTATGAAGATTGGGTAGAACTTAATTTTCAGCATGGCTTGACTGAACAACCTCTTGAATTTCATCAGTGCAACATGTTTAGTCTAGAACAATTTGTCTAGACTAAGCCATTTCTTACAAAATCCTATAGATTCATCTCTAATTTATCAGTTTTGTTTAATATTTAATTTTATTCTCCTAGATTGTAGTTTTAATGGTGTGGCTTTATTCTTTTCCATCTCCATGACTGTGATGACTGGTCACACTGATTGGAATGGAACCCTTACTGCATGAGCTTTTCAAATGAGTTAATCTGTGATAAACTGTAAACCAGGGTCATCGCCTGGGGAACATGAGATCTGATCTGTTTTAGTGCTGATAGGCTCCTCTGATTGGATTTTCATCAGATGAACCATGAACTCAGATGTTAGATGAAGAAAGGAGAGTATTTTTTTTTTCACTGATTAGAAGAAATTCCTAATAGTTTTGAGTCTGAATTACTGTAGTATTTTAGGCATCTCAAATTATTAGGATAATTCTTTAGTTCCTAAGTTTTTCCCTTACTCAGAAAGTCTTATTTCTTTGGCATGTATACCTGTCTTAAGACATCCATTATGAAACAACCAGTAATGCTTCATGCCTCCAAATGAACAATAGGCTTTGGGGGAGTAAAGTAGACTTTCATTAAGATGCAGGTACCCAGAGTGCAACCCACGTCCCACCACCTGAGCAAGTGCCAAGAGCAGAGAATAGATACTGGCTGTGGGAAACAACTGTGTCGGCAGGAACCAGGTTGAGGCTTTTCCTTCAGAGTGACCTTTGAAATCAGTCGGATTGTGGAAATTACAAACTTCCCAAATCTGCCTTGTTGTGTTGGGCTGGTAATGCTCCTTCAGTGCTGAGGTCTGCTCTGGTTTCCTGTGCCAGTAAGGAGAAGAGAATATATCTGGAGTGTACGAGGGCTGTTAAGTCTATTCTTTGAAAATATGTATAAAGTGTCTTCATCTTCCTACATAAGACTTTGTGAAGTAGTTATTTATATCTTGTTTTCTCCTTTAGCACAATATTATTACTTGAAATCCCCAGTAAGATACTCTGTGTTTGTGGTACAGAGCTGGCAGCAGTAAAGGTTGTGCCTTATGGTGAAATGGTATCTTTGGTAGATTTCAGGGATTTTCCAGTGTTGGTGCCGTGTTCTGATTAAGGCATCATCCCACTGTATCTTTCTGTAATTATAGTCCCCAGAACTGGGAATGGGCCTCTAGATTCCTTTTCTTCTTTCACTCGTAGATGCTATGCATACGTGGGCCCAAGACACCTGGGGCTTTGGGAGATGATTAGAAATGACAGTCTTTCTTCCCTTCTCTTGAAAAATCACCATGCAGCACTTTTTATCTGTTCGATTTGATCATGAGAGAGAGTTTAGGAAAGGGAAAGAGGTGGTGAGAGGAGGTACTAGAGCTCTCACAAGGGAGTTCACAGTGCCACTAGTGCTTGAGGCTGTTGAGGCTTGGCATGTCTGTCCATTAAACACTCACGCTGGTTTTGGCTGGGATAGAGTTACTTTCTTCATAGCAGCTCCACAATTTCTATATTCTGTGATTACATGATAATCTTAGCTGCTACTAAAGAAGTGGGGAACTGGAAATGCTTCTGAGTGTGTGTGCGCTGCAAACTTCCAGATCCAAAATGTGAATAACTCTTTCCAGTCTTTGCCATGTGCACAGAAATTTATAATTTAAATTAAAAAAAATTAGTTATTTCTGTCTTTCTATTTTTCGGTCTCTTCTTCACAAAATGACTAACGTGAAGTTAAAATGCTAACAGGATCCAAAAAGGATCTTGGTGGCTTTGTAGGAAAATAGGTTCAGTTCTAGGAAGATGTGGGCTAAGAAAACAAATCTAGGTTCATCTCATCATTAATGTGGGCTCATCAACAGTACAAGGGAAAACTGTTTTTTCTGAGTCTGGTAAGAGTTCCTGCTTGCTCTGAGTCATCTCCTCTAGTGGTGAACTAGTCTTTTTTTTTTTTTTTTCTGCTTTTGTTTTCTGTTGATAGGAAATGTAGCATAGTTCAGTAACCAGCAAAGCTTTATTTAGACTTGTCATAAATGCATAATTTTTTTGCTCTTCCCGGGAATTAAAGAGAGAGATGGGGAACTCGAGATCACAGATGTAAGTGTCAGTAAAGGAAAATTTCTTACTTAATTTAATCAAATTCATCTGAATTTGCAATGCTGCCCAAATTAAGAACTAGGGTTATTAAAATTTATTTTGAAAAGAAATATTACAATGTTAAAGATATTATTCTCTGTCTCTCTCTAGTCAATCAATTTGTAAGGAAAGGGTGAGGTTTAGTCCCTTATGTTTTACCTATTTGTGCTGTGGGTGAGACCTGAGCCTAAGTATCAACAAGCAGTCTTAGGTCTGTTGCCTGTTCTTAAATATACATGTGCATGCATATTTTCATGGATACTTCTGCTTCCATAAAAATTTTTAATATTAAACATGCTAAAATACAAGTGTTACTTCCCTTGTTAACTGCTTTGTTGTGGAATTAGTTCTTAACTGAATGTCATTAGAGATACTGGGATCAAGCTTGTGGATGTTTTTTGATCCTGTGTGGATCTGTATATCCTCTTACAGTAAGGCAGCTACAAAGAGCAGAGGGCTTCAAGGTTGAACGACAAAAATTGGAGCAACTGTATCTTCACTTACTGCATTCACATTGAACTAGTGAAAGCAGTCATTTGAGATTATCAGTGAAGTCCTCAACCCCTCTATTTCCTCAGCAATACTTGCTTCTCTATCTGGATAGTTAGATGCTGTCCTACTAGTTTTTCAGTTGTTCATGTTGTTTTTTTCTCATGGAAGTCAAGAACTGAATGTGTGGTGGGAGGAAAGAAAAGACAGAAGGCAAACCAAAAGTAGTAATTTAGTGAAAAAAACATTCTGCTAGTCTTTATACAGCGTAAGGAAAACCCCAAGACACAAATCTTAAACTAAAGAGATTAAGCTGTTAAACTACATAGGCCAGAATATGAAACTGCATTAGTTTAGGGGTTTGTTTGTGCAGCACAGTATGCTGTATGCCCTTATTTTTCTTTGGACTTGAGACCCATGAATTTTCAAATCTACTTGTAGTTGACTCAACACAAAGATAGTTGGCTACTGTATGTTTGCAGTCTGAGCCAGACTTTCTGTGCTCTCTGTGGCTGTTGCTGTGAGTGGGCAGGATATTCAGATTCATACAAGGCCAAACAATGTCTGTAGGCTTAATTCTAAGCTTATTATCCTCTACAATGTCCTGTTAGCAATGCTCTTTTATAACCTTTAAAACGTGTTTTATGTATTCAGCTGCAATGCCATGTTATTGTGCTGTTACTTCTGCTCAGTAGACTGACTTTCCATGTGAAGCTTAGAGGCAAGCATTGAAACTGGGTGAATTGAAGGAGTTTGGGGCACTGGCATCTTTTTAAAAACATAAGCGGGGTTTTCCCCAAAGAGGGAAAATGTCTTCTAGTTCTCCTCTTCTCCATTGGGGAACAACGTATAAGATTCAAGAAAGTCTTCTGGAAGTTAGGGACCAAAGGCTGTCTGCCCAGATAGCCTGTTTTTGCTGAACATGTCATGAGGCAGGTTGTGTTGGTGGTGATGGGCTGGCAGCAAGCTGACAAAGAAGGTTGGACAGCAAATACTTGTGTAAAGCTCTGGTCCTTTTTCTCATGTGCAGCCCCTTTATAGGTGGCAAGGTGGCAATACGGTCACTGGCTCCAAAATTTGTGGCGAGATGATCCAGACGTTGTTTTTGGCTGTTCAGGAACATGTGCAGTGGAGAAAAGCACCACCTGTTGAGTACACTTGCATTCATGTCTCTTAGCAACTGAGGCAACTACACTAAAGCCCCAGTTTTTAGTCTGCTAGGCTGAGCTGGAAGCACATTGCAGGTCCCCGCTAGCTGTATCTGCTTATGTTGCCTTTCTGGGAGGCCTTAAATTAGAGGCAGGTCCTGGTGCCACGCTGGGGTGGTAGAAAAGTAGCACATTTTGCCAGAGACTCTGGGACTCGAAGAGAGACAGCTGATGTCCAAAGCAATAGGAACAGCCATGGTTTTAAGATGGCAAAGCAAACCTCTACTCATGGGAGCAGCTAAAGAAGCTCTTTGATCAGGAAATGAGCTGAGTTGTGATGCTCTGGATTTCAAGGGCATCCAGCCAGCACTGCTCCATGGGAGGAGGAACAGCCTGTGCAGCTGAGCAAGCTCAGGTGTCCCAGGCCTAAGGATCTAAGGATAAGAGCAGAGATTGACCAAAAGACGGTAATTTCATGCAGAACTGGGGGGGGGAAGTGCCCTGCTCTGGGCATTATGTGGGGCTGACATTAGTGACATGCAGTGGGTGCTGCAGTCCTATGGGCATTGGATCTGCTGAATAATACCACTGGAAAAGCCCCAGTGTGAGGGTGCCCTTCAGGAGAGGCCAGCCAGGTCGAGGGTGAAGCTGAGCTCCAGGCTGGCAGGGTTATGAAAGACACTTGGATGCAGTAGCCTTTCTGTCATGAGTTGTCATGATTTAAAAGACTTTGTATTCTGCCAAGGAAGTGATATCTAGAGGAGTGGTTCTCTGTCTCAGACAAGAGAAGTGGACTTCTCTCTCTTTATGCATTTTCTTGCTATCCAAGGCAAGTGCACACTTACTGTAAAAACAACAAAAGATACTATACAAGAATGAATGTGGTTTTCCTCAGTGGAGGTGGTAGTTTTTTAGGTAATATAGGAAATGTAGAAAATACTTCAGAATCACAGAATAGTCTGAGTTTGAAGGGACCCACAAGGATCATTGAATCCACTCTGGAAACTTAAGTGAATGGCCCGTTGTCTTGTTTTTTAATAGTGCTTCCTTTGCTTCCTTGCCCTTCTATTTATTTGTGGTATTCCTGTTCTATCAAATAACAGTTTTAAAAATAATTCCCTGAAGTAAATAACATCATTTTTTTTTCTTGTTTCCTTACCAATTATTGACTTTTTTTTCAAACTGAATAGAGGTTGGAAAATTAAATAAAGACTTCCAAAATAACAAGCTCCAGAAAATTTTATTTAATTTGTGGGTTCGTTCTGTTGCCTCTCTCTTCCCTCCCCTCCCCCATCTTTTCCTTTTTTTTAAGAAGATCTTTATTAATTTAGTCTAGTAACTTAGTGCCTATATTAAATTAATCTAATAAAAGTCAGGGTCCTCACGTAACGTTTCCCAAATGTGAAGCAGCATCTATTACATGAGGCACAATCTTTTTACTGTAAAATGTAAACCCGATATGTAAAAATTACAAGCCATTAAACTGTTTAGTGTATGTTATTTAAGTCAAATACTTCAGTAATGCCATGCTGGAGGAAAGGAAGGGGCAGTTCTAGCATTCAGAAAATTAAAAACGCAAAACCAAGCTTCATGTATCAAAGTCATTTTCATCTATGAAAGTACACTAAGGTTTGGTATTAAACTTTGTAACACTAACAGTCTTTCTATTGATAGCTACACCCATGATTCTATAAAATTTTTAATATATAATCATATAAATATCATATGTAATCATGTAAATGCATAGTTTATATTAACGTCTGTGTACTGATACAGATGTGCAAGCCAGAAAGTGTTTAAATTGACTGGCTCGTAGACGTGTTGTTTCGTGCCCTAAACCATGACTAGTACAGAGAGTTTATGAGAGCATTTTTAAACAGCAAGAGCAAAGACTTCCAGCAGCAGCAGTTCAAAGGGCTTTGTGCTGCCAGAGCTTCGTGTGGCTCTGCTGTGCTTTCCCCTTGGGTGAAGGTCACCCTTTTGTGCAGAGCCCTCAAGTTGCACAAGCCTCCTGAGCTGGGGCGGAGCATTCGTCATTCGGGGATTGTGGGTGTTGCTGTTGATCTGTGGATGTGTACATCACAGTGTAATCACATAGTTTATTCCTGTTCTCTCACTGAATTATTTATTATGGACTGAAACGAGGAAGGAGGGGGATTCTTTTGTATTGGCATAAGCATAGGATTATGTTCATTGTGTGCTTTCAATCACTGCATCACCAATATGTCAATTGGCAGAATACAGTCTGCCTCACATGTAAGATGTTGCAAAGTTCAATTAATTAATGTTTTTAAAGTGCATTGGGACCCTCTGATGAAAGATGCTTTAGAAGTATGGGGGAGGATTCTGTTGATCATTGTTTCCCATCTATTACCCCAATGTGTCATTGATTGAAATTCAATAGAATAATATAGGCACCCTTAAAACAATAGGCAAAGGCAGTATAATATTTGCTTAGATTTTCCAGAAAGCCAGAAAAGATGGCTCAATAATATAATACAAAATTAATATAATCAGTTTATTTTCTTGTAATTTTTCCCATTGCTTTTTCATCCTTTCTGCTTGAAAAGTCATTCAGTTTGTTGGATTAACAGTAATAACTACAAATTATGGCTTTATGTTGTTACAGTGTGATGATATACTACAGCCAGTGTAAAGGTAAGAAACAGGCAGAGTTACTATGTACTGCAGGGTAGTGATTTTCTGCAAACTGATTTATGAATAAATAAATCTTTGTACTTATTACATGGGACAGGCAGTTTTCAATTTCTGTAACAAAACACAGCTCAACAAAGGAAAATTACATGCTAAAGTATAGGGACAAAGATGTCTTTGAAAGGGATAAACAGATGCAGTCACTGTCACAAGAGCCTACCCATCTTGGAGGAAAGTCCTGCAATAATGGCTGATTGAGAAATGTCTTGGTGGTCCCAGAAGTGGGGCTTTTATTGGGGATCTCTTTGAGGTCTTTCATTTGGAGCTGTGAAAGAAATCAGTAGTGTTTGAGTGTTAATGCTTACCTGCAGTTTCTTCTGAGTGTCTCTTGTTTTGATAAGAGCTGCTGCTAAAAAGCATGATGTTTGATCAAAACTACTTGATTGAATTCACAAGGCAGCAGCAAATGTTGGTTGTGTTCTTCATCCAGCCTTGTGTTTGCAATCTGCCACTCTCGGGCTGTCGTCCTGGGATCCCTGAGATGCAAGGAAACAAATTCTAGGACATGTGACTAACTTTTAACCCTGGCAGATTAGCATTTAAAATAAATTACATTAATGCTGCATATGCACTTGAGTCAAATACTATGAGTATCCATTTAAGATGTAATTCAGGTATGCTCATAACTTGTGAAAGGTGCAATCAGGAGTATAGCCATGGGGGGAGCAAGGAGTGGTTTGCAGGGAGTCAGTGACAGGGTGAGGTGTGTTCTCGTCCTGTTTGCTCTGTTTAGCCACAAAAAGGAATTTGGAAGATGCCCCATTTTAAGAGTTTGGTTTTACAGCAGTGATGCATTGGAGAGTACTTGAGGTGCTTCAATAATTGTTATGGGGCTATCCAGATTAAAAGTTACCTGTGCAGGTGAGTGGAAGATGCAGGACCCCATCTTCATTCCATTTAGGACCAAGAAGTGTCATAGCTAGGCTATGATATGTATGTTCTAAACCCCAGATGTGGCATTCTTAGAATGAGTGCACTGTATGGCTCTCTTTCCATTTGCAATGACAAATGAGGTTTCTAGCATATACAGATAAATAATTTTTATGGGACAGTGTGAACTACATAATAATGAAATGGGTGTGGCAGTTTATCTGTGTTTTTCTAGGAAGCAACTTTCTGCCTTTTGTCATTTTATACTCCTGATCAAAGTAGTTGTTCTGGAAGTCTGCTTTAGCCCCAGCTTTGCATCCATTCAGTTCACATCTCATAGGGTGACGTCCTGAAAATAATCCCAGTGCTTTAGGTGCATCATTTCTTCAGGTGATAAAATATAGCTCATGAGAATCATGTGATGAGTTCTGCTGGATATAGAATGGGTCAGCTGTGATATAGCAGGGCAAGGCTTCTGTTCAGTGTAGTGTTCTGATCTCACTTGTGTAATTATCACTTACTTCTCCAAAGGAGCTGCTTTTTGAATGAAACTCTATTGGAAACATGCTAGCAGGGTGGCACATCATTGGCCTAAGTGGAGCGACAGTAGTAAATTGCAGAGATTGTTATGTACAAACCTTACACTAGTGCTTACAGAAGTTTGCGACTGGTGTGTTCTGCCATTCTTGTGCATTAAGGGAGTTACACACATTTTACACTAAGTTACTCTGTCTTTTTTCCCTGTATGTATTTTGACGAAGCTGAAGCTTAAAGTTATTAAAAGACCTGACTGTAGAAGTACATGCCATTCAAGAACCAACAGCCAGTGTGAATAGACAATCTCTTCTAAGATAGGTTTTGAAAAAAAATCTTTTGAGAAAACTGGTGTCTTTATTGTCTTTAACTGCCTAACTGGCCTGGGCTGCATTCAGTAATTTCTTGGTGAGTTGAGAGCTGTTCTAGTATATGGCCATTTCTTGAGTGTGTGCAACTCTGTTAGCTTTCCCTTCAAAAAACTTTCACAGGAAGAAAGACCAAATAGATACAGGAAAGAAAACCAGATTTGTTAACTGAAGAGTTTTGGGCACTCAAGGGAGACATGTTTTTGGATTTCCTGAGCTTTCTGATCTGCTGTGCATTATCCACACATAATTTTGAGAAGGTCTGGAGCTGACAAGAGAAGTGATACTCCCAGAGCAGTAGTATATTCATTACTGATGCAGTGACCTTTGCTCATTCCTGTCCTCTGTCCCAAGTCCCGGTTGTGGTAGGATAAAGGCTCATCCAGACTGGTTAAAGTGATTTCTTTAAAGGCCTGAGCTGTACCATTTGAAGCTGTATCAGCTGTACCAATGAGAGAAACAATAAAAAAGGTGTATGTGAAAGTGGCCCCTTGCTAGCAGGCTTTTTCATCTTGCGGTTGCTGTTGTGCCATAAACACCCAGTCTGGATAAGAAGGGACCTTTTTAGGGAGAAAATTTTGGCCCACTCAGTTTCTCCTGAGTAGTCATTCAGAGATGTCTTCGTATGCAGAGAGTACATTTGCTCAACAAGCTGGCATCATCTTCCCAAATATAGCCCAAGAGTTGCCTTAAGTACTGTGTTGGTGCCATGAAATAAGCACCTGTGAAGTCTGCTGAGGAACCGAATGGAAACCATGGCTCCTGGCTATCGTTTGGACCAGCTTAATGTGCTCTGGAAAAAAATATTTCACACGTCATATCACACCGGCTGAAAAAATAGCGTGCATCAGCAGTGCTGTAACACAGAGTAAAGGACTCTCAGCAGGTGTTAATGTGCAGAGGCACTGAGCATTATGGTAACACCTGTGTTTGTTTAAATCCAGCCAAAACAATTTCCTCTCCAGTTGTAGAGGAGGATTAAAAACAAAAAAAAAAAATCTCCCTAACTTCCAGTAGTAGCAGACATTCCTGTAAAACAATTTGCATAGTATTTCCCATGGTGCACTCCTGCACGCCGGTTGCACTGGGGTTTTTTTCTTTAAACCCTTTTAGTCTGGGGACACCTTTAGTAACTTCAATGCTTCCCAACCATCTCTTTGTCCTTTGCCAGCATTGCTGGGCCCGAGCAGTTGCAGATGGTGTGCTCTCTAAATGCTTTCCTTAATTGAATGAAAAATAAAGCCTCTTGTAAAATATTACCAATTTAGATGTGACTTATGGGGCACATATGATGCTTATTTTTTCAATTACATGAAAACTTGGCGAGGTTAACTGTAGGAAGCCAAGTGTTCTATGAAGCCGGTATAGATTTCTGGGATTTTAGGTGATTTTGCTTTAAATTATTATATAGCAGGAGGAGGTGAAGGAAGTCAGCAGCTAAACTGTGTTTTTCCAGCATGTATTTTACTCAGTGGACCCATGATGCTCATTTCATGACTAATATATGCTGTACTATATGCATTTCTTGTTGTCACCAGAGATAACATTAAGTAAACTATCCCCTTAAGAAAAACAGCTTTTCTTGGCAAGTGGAATATGACTCAAGGAGCCAGCACTGGAGACATACGGTGCTGTGAATGAGTGCTGTGTGTTACTCTACTGGATCTGAGTCCAGGCACTATTTATACTGCAGCATATTCAGCACCAGATTGTTAAATCTTAATACTGAAACAGTGCATCATTGAAATGTTTTTGTTCTGTTTATGTCCCATTTTCAAGCATTGGATATCAAGCAACACTAACTAACTTTTTGTTTCCTTTGGACACTATCTCTCTTTACCAAAAGCTTTTTAATCTGCTCTTGAAATATTAGCCTGTCTGTACCAGTATGTTATAGTGAAACTTCGTGCCACTGAGGATGAACTAGGTCACTTCCAGCTTCTTTCAGTATGTGGTGATAGAATGCCTTGCAAAGCAGTACGTTGGTGGTAAATGCAAAGATTTAAGTGCTACAGAAAAGGAGTTGTTCTAAAATTATTTCCTCTTCAATCTGTGTAGGAATGGGGAAAAATACTTTATAGCAGGTACTTCATAGGCTCCTTGTGTTCTGTTATTGTCTCTGTGAGAAGCTTTGTTTCACCATTTCAGTGTGGTGTTTATTTTGTGATCATTTTTGGGAAATCAGGATAAAAGGTTTTAGTAATTTACTGCAGTTCAATTAGTTCCAGAGCTAGTGAAGAGCTGGGAGTCGAAAGTGAGGAGGGGACAATTGGGGTTTCTTGACATCACGACGTCCTTCCAGATACCCAAAAGGAGTTCTTGGTGTGCATGTTATCTCAGAAGAAGTAGTCTTCTCATGTATTAGTGTATTACTTTTATTCTGGTAGCTGAGTTTATGGATTTCTTTTCAAAGATTAAACGGTATATAAAGAAAACTCAGAAGGCATAAGTTTGAATGGGAGAATGGTGTCTTGTAGGGCTGAGCTGAGGAAAGTTCAGTGAGCAGAACGGTGGGGTAGTGGGAACACAACGAAGGAGGGAATAAAAGCAGTAGTGGCAATAGTGCAGAACAAGGCTAAACTGCTTTGCTGTCATGTAAGATGGTAATGTGGCTTCCTTTGTTTGGTGTCTTCCTGGAAGTCATTCCTGGGATTAGTCATTGTTTTTGGTGTGGGTGGGCCCTCTGCAATTGTCTAAACAGAAATAATACCTCTTCACCAAATGGTTTACCATCCAAGTTTACAGTCTTTGTGACAAGCTCATCCAGAAGAGGTGATGATTCCTATTAAAGAATGAACAGAAGTAAAATAGAACTTACAGCATTCTCCCCCGCCTCCAAAAAGCTATTTTGGATATGCAGTCAGCAGCTTGCAGTTGTTTGGTTCTTTTTTTTCCCCCCAAAGAAAAGCGTTTGGTTTGTTTGGGTTTCTTTCCTCCCCAAAGAAAAGTAACCGTCTGCAAAGTGCAACTTGTATCTGGGAGTGAACTCTTCCTTCTTGGTGGGTTTTCAGTGGCATCCATCCACACTGGGAATTGTACCATGCTTAGATTATAACAGTGCTGAAAGTCCATGCATAGGAATTTTCCCGTTCAAGTCAAAAGTAATGCATTTATTTACTGACGTTTTGTACACTGCAAAGCAGGACTAGAGAGTACTTAAAGCTTATTCTGACTTAAAGAACTAGGCTTTAGAGCTATGATGAAAGATGTGAAGGAAATCTCCTGTGTTTCCTTGAAGTAATTTAAGAGTCAGGAACATGTCATCAACTGTCTGTTACAAGTTTTGAATCTGTTCCTGCGCTTTCCCACTGTTTGCCTCAGGAGTCAATAGAACATGTCTTTCTGGGCAAAACTGCAATAAACCTCAAGGCAGATCATGGATCTTGGGAACAGTCAACCTTGCTGAAGGGTTTAATAAATGGCTTGTAAAATATAAAGTATGGATTTTTGTTTTCTTTTCAGGAATAATCAAGCTTGGGAGGTGGAATCCCCTCCCTCTCAGTTATGTGACTGATGCACCAGATGCGACAGTAGCTGACATGCTACAAGATGTCTATCATGTTGTGACATTGAAAATCCAATTACAAAGGTGGGTGTTTCTGAACATCTGTCCTTCCCTATTCTCTGAGCTGCTCTGTCGGTTACAGCATTACTACAGAGATTAGCACATCCTGTCTTCATTAATTTCTGAGGTTTTGATGAAATGAAAAGAAAATGGAGAGAAGGGTGGGTCACCTGGCAGCTTTTTGGTGCTTGTTCCAACTGATGCTGTATGTTTTCTGAAGAAGCAGTTTGGTAACAGAGAGGGGAAGAGCAGAAACCCAATCAAGTAAAGATATGGGGCTTTTAGAGGCAGACCTTTCTACAGTCCTTAATTTAATGGGTTCTTAAGTTTTAATTTTATCAAATAATGAACTCCTTGCCTTTTTCTAGGGGCTGCATTGTGAAAATCCATGTCTTCTGCAGCCAGTTGCTGAGATGTGGAGGAGAGGGATCTTTTTTTTTTTTACTTTTCTTTTTTTTCTCCCGTGGTCTTTCCAGCAAACAGAAGACAAGGAAGGAAAGTGTCACTGCAGCTCCATTTGGTGTTTGGAAAATATTTTTCTTCCCTGAGGGCTAGTTCTGATTAGCAAAGCAAAAGCTCCCAACACTTTTACACTTATTTATGCTCCTTTCCTCCCACTCTTCCCTCCTTTTTTCTTCTTCTTTCTCTCTTGGCCTTTTAAAGAGTCCTCAAATGTAAGGTCCCTGGCAGTGCATGGCATGCTCCAGAGCTGCAGATAAGCCTGCATTGCACAGCCTCCCATAGCTGTATGGTAAGAACATGACAGAGGAAGGAGTAAAAAATAACAGTCTGGAATAACTTGTTGACAATTCTTTGAAGCTTTGTCTTGGACAGAACAGGGGCCCAGAGGGATATGTGCATGTCCTTTGGTGACAGGTACATACCCTCCAACTGTTCAGTTCTGTTTAGAATTTGGAAGTAATTGATGCCTCACTGACATCAAACTTCCAAACAGCAACATTTCTTTCTTGTTGAAACTCTGGCTTGGGTTTCCTGATTTCCATGAACAGGTCTTTCCTTGGTTTTATATACTGTTAAAATTTTTCAGCTGGGCTGCATATCTGCTATGTAGTTGTAAAAGAGTGTCTAGACCCTAGAGCTGCTATAAAACAAATGTAATAACTCATTTCCTCAGAAGTGTGAGCTACCAGTTCATGTAGTCTGTTGTCACATCTGTATTAGCAAAGAGTATGAATCTGAGGTTAAGACCTCACTCTTCATCTTCAGTGTGCCTGAATGCCTGGATGCCACATAAATAAAAGATAGTCCATGACTTTGAGATAAAGATGGTCACTGACTACTTGAACTCCTCAAGCACAACTGAAGGTTCAGCTCTGAGAGAAAAGCCAGGCTGTAAGGGCAGAAGGCAGAACCACCTTCTGGGGCCGTTGGAGATCATGCATTAAGGCTCTGCAGTAGAAATGGCAATGGCAAGCTTCTCCCACCTTTTTGATGAGCTTCTTGGATCTGTCCCCATGCATGTAGACACAAACCATAAGCTTGTTAAATTAAAAGAGGCACAAGTCATATGAAGACAAAAGCTTCACTACATATGCAACTCTTGTGGAATGAAAGTGAGAATGAGCTGCACGTCACAGATGTTGGGCATATGGCTTAATGTGTTTCTGAAAGGCTTTTGGATACTTCAGTGATAAGGGCAGTATAAAAACCTGTATAAAATTAAACTAATTTTTCAGATTCGTGCTCCACACAATGAGGGCCCTCACTGTTCAGGGATTTTGTTAGTGGCAGTGCAGCATATATGTTTATTTTTCTACCCCAGCAGGAGTATCTTTGTGTGGAGAGGATGGCTTTACTCAGCCATTCCTGGGGCTCGCTTTCTTTGCTCTCCATCAGGCCCCAGCAGGAATGGTTATGCACACATATGCCATAGGAGGATCAGCAGCTGCGTGTTGAACTGCACATCTTCTGGTAATTGTGCTTGCTGGGAGAGGGATAGAGGGGAGAAACACCTCGATGGGCTGGCCAAGCAGGAAACTTCAGGATTGTGCTTGTTGCTTTAAGGTCTATAGTGCTTGCACGCAAAAAGTAAGCATCTGTGAAGGTGATGTTTCTATCTGCTTTTTGATTTCTGTTTTAACAGTTGTTCAAAGTTGGAAGACTTGCCAGCAGAGCAGTGGAACCATGCCACAGTTCGCAATGCCTTAAAGGAACTGCTCAAAGAGATGAATCAGAGCACATTAGCCAAAGAATGCCCTCTCTCACAGGTCAGTGCTTTCAGCAGGCTTAGGGAAAGAAAGATTTGCAAGAACTAAAGCTCATATTTGTTCTGTAAAGAGCTTATAATAAACAATTCCATAAATACTAAATAAATTTATTTTCTTTAGAAAGGAGAAATTCTAATTAATATGTTAAATAGTATCTTTACACCATGTTTTCTTAGTGGGTTGCCAGGTAAAAATTATGAATTAATTGATTGGTTTTCATTGAGACGTAAATCCTTTATTTAGATTTTTATCTGAACCTATTGCAGTAGGACTAATGATCCAGATTTGCGTGGCTTCTTCCCGCTAGCAGAGGCTTACCTTCCCCCCTAACCCAGTGGTAGCTCTCATCAGCTTCAACCATGATAAAAAGTATGCAGTTTTAACAGTTGTGCCCCAATTTCTAAGAAACATTAACAAAAAATGTATATGTAATTATGTTAAAAAAAGAACAAAAACACAGCTTCATTCTCCATGACTGCTTTTTAAATGGCAGTGATGTCATGTCTAAGACACAGGTTCCTACAGATGTCACGAGCTCTATTTGTACTTCAGATTGTCATAATGAGACATTCATAAAATTTTTATTACTTACTTCTCCTTGCCTCTCAGAAAAAAACAGAATAACACTTCAGTACCCAGACCAGGTAACTTTGCTAGGCATGAAAAACATACTGCTTTCTAAAATGTGTACTAGAATCAGGTTAATCTGTCCATTGTATCTTTTAAATATCAAAACAGGGGTAATTCCAGCTTCTTTAAAAATCCATTGCTTTGCTTGCTCATATCAAATTTTTTTTCTTCTGTGATTGTCTTCCATTGCACTATATGTTCATCCTGCAATTCATGATCCAAAGCCTCCATGAACCAAGAGAATTTTCTCTATTCACCAGAAATTTGCCTTGCCATGTTATAATTACAACCCCGAGGAAAGCACAGAGGTGAAATACAGAGCTGGTAGGAATCACATTCTTCACCTTCTTTAGCCATGTGGGATCTGCAGAACTAACAGGAATGGAAGGGTTTTGTAAGGAAAAGCCACAGAACTTGCCGATTTAGTAAAGGAGTAACAGTCACCGTAGATACGCAGTGTGGAGTACACATTGAATATGAAAGTGTTTTCCTTTTCACACAGTTTAAGTGTAATTTCTTTAAATAGAATTATCTGTGGAATCTGGTCAGCTAATCATGATTGCAGCATATGCTCTCTGCCCAGTCTTCTTCAATATCCAGCATAACTAAACTACGCATGATTTCATATGCAGAATTCATTTGTTGTCTGGGTCTGTTTCCTCCCACTTCAGCTTCAAAGCCTACCAGGTGGAAACGCTGCAGTTGGTTTACTCCTTCTATAGCCTCACTCTGACATGTATTTACAAAATTACTGATGGCAGAAGTGTAGCAGCCAAAATCTTTGCCCCGGTATTTATTTAGCGGACAAAGCTAAGATGAGATCCTTCTGTAGGAAATTGAGCTTGTTTACTTTTAAGCACAGGTATAAATGACTTTGGGTAGTGACTAGCCCTTGAACTGAGACTGCAGAATGCAGCTTGAATAATTACTATTATTGCCAGAAAAAGTTTCAGTCACTTTTGGTTTAGCTCTCAAAATGCAGAAGATACAATGGAAGGTTGTATAGAAGCTGTCTATTACCATCATCTGAATATGCCTCTAATACAATTCCTTCTCCCAAATCAGTTTTAAAAAAATACCGTGCCAAATGTGAAATGTCATTACAACCCCCTTGTGGTTAATATATTATTGACAGCAGCAAATTGCAGAGTGGTCTCTTAGGAGTCAAACTGCAGAGTAAAAGCTGCTGTTTATTAATGTGTTTGCAGTGCCTCAAGTACAGAAGTGGAGAGGGGCAGCGCGGGCAGCTCCCGCTCCCACTAGCGATGGTGCTCGTCTCTGGTTCTCAGTGCTCAAGCTCTCCAGGCAGCCCAGATGGGGATTCTGATTGCTGCTAATGGGAAATACAATCATTCACTTTGATTTAAAATTGTTCTGGTTTTTTTCTGCTAGGTGTATTACATGTCTGCAGCTTAGCTACCCTTAGCATACGGCTCCTGTTCAAATATATAAATCCCAGTTAACCAAGCTGGGGTGAAGGAGGGTAGGTGGGGGGGGAGTGTGTGTGGCAGAAAGAAATCCAATTATTTCAGCATTTCTGTCTTTTTGTAGAGATCTCTGTCTTTTTGGTGTCGCATAACTCATTCCAGCACTGACCATGTGTTTTTGTCTCTTCGGTGGTGCAATCTTTCTTGGGATGTCAGTGTATCCTGTGTTTTTCTCCTTGAACTTACTGCACCAGATTTTTTTTTTGTGTGGATATTTCTTTGCTCCTGATTGAAGTAGTTTTCATTCCACATGGCTGTCATGTCCACACACATATCAAACATACCTGCTGCTTTATTCCTTCCATAAGGATTTTTCTAGAAATATTATGCATTATTTAGAAATTTGCAACCAGTGAGTGATTTTTTTTTCCACTCTCTTAAATGGGTATTTCCTTTCTGCAGACTTACCAAGATTCCTAGCAGAAATATCCCTAGTGTTCCTTTACATATAATAGTCAGGATATGTTTGAAAGTTGTTCCTGTTCTTTGCCCTGCAGAAGAGAATCTGTCCTGGGATTTTTTCATCAATGGTTGATTTAGTGTTTGATTTTATTCTTTAGTTTAAGTTTTTCTTTCTCAAATAAAGGTTAATGGGTTAATATATTCTGTGATTATTAATAGCTCCATGATTTCAGTAGTGTTGATTTCTTGTTGAGTTAGATGATTTGGAGAAGGAACAGCCCCCCTTCAACAATTTCCCCATGCTTTCTTAGTGAATGGACACTTTCCTGAAATGATGCAAAAAAACTCCCAGCTTAGCTCAACTTTGTTCAAAAACCTTTCTCAGCAGAGGCTGTCTCCATTTTAGGCTTTCAGAATTCTCTTGCTTGTTAAAATGCTGTACAACAAGGGAAGATTTATGGGCAGGGAATTGCTGCTGACTGCCACAATGCTAGGTTTATGTCTCAAAATATTGATTTTAATTAGAAAATTGAATCTCAGGTTTAGAAATTGGAGCTGCTATTTAACAAAGCTCTTACTTCATAGCCTTCAAACTCTACTGCAGTGCACCATAGCACCCTTTGAGTGGGTGAAAAGGCAGAAGGGCCTCTTTAGTGAAATTACCTGTTGAAGACTGAAAGGAATCTGTATCACCCAGATATCTTCAGTCGCTCAGTTTTGCTCACATTTTTTAAGTTCCTAAAACTCAAGAGTTAGGAGCAGAGTCCTGTAATACTGCAGTGAACAGGACAGGAGGCAGGGTAAATCTGGAAGAGAGCAGGAATGCTTTTGTTTTTAAAGCAGTGTTAAATTCAGTGAGCCTGTGCATAAGCCTTGTAGCTTGGCCAAGATGGCTGAGAGCCTGCAGGAGCTCGTGGGCCAGAGCTTGAAGCCATGGTTTGAGCTGTGAGATCAGCCTTGCTCTCTCCTCTCGGTGCAAAAAGATCGCACAAGGCGCCACCGCTTTCTCTGAGCTTTGACGTAAGTGCAGGAGGGCATGAGGAAAATAAAATACAGTCTGTGGAGAAGGTGCTTGGGCTCCTATGTGTGGGTGCTGTTAGATTGCATTTCCCTGCTGACAGTGTACATGTGCTGGGACTGATCTGACCCTGGAAGGGTTCAGAAAGGGGAAAAGGAGAGCAAAATATTTTAAAAATGATGCCTCTATAGCATGGATGAAGGGATGGGAAAAATAGAATGGAAGAACTACTAGTAATGAGGCTGTTTGCCACCCTATGGGCAGAAGCACCTCAGCTATAAAATATCCTTATCAGGTGCTGGAAAACCAGTCTGCAGCCATCTCTTCAGTCAGCTTGTACGGACTTTCTTGGTGGGGATTTGCAGAGCAGGGATGGTGCTGGTGCTGGTTAGGCAAGTGATATTTCAGTGTTGTCGAGCTTTCTGGTGGGTTTTGATGCTCTGTGTTGTAGTATGTGTAGTTCCCCGTGCTCTGAATGGCACTGCTAATTTCTCTTCTGGGTGATTTTTCACACAAGGGCTAATCACACGTTTCTATAAATTATATTAATTTAACTTATTTGCCTAACTGTTGTTCTGCAGCGAGTAGCACGGATGTTCTCCAGTTCTTGGCTGTGTGGTCTTGCTGCATTTGGAAGCAGAACAGAGACATCTGAAAAGTTATTTGGATTATGCATGCTGGAGCATCTAATCTTACCTTTAAGATGTGATTCCTAAATTGTGCTTGGTGCAGTGAGCATGTGTCCCTCAGCACGGCACTGCCTCTTGTTATACAACTAAAGTTGAGCTGTTGCAGTATCACAAGTACAAAGCAAAGTAGAGCTTAGCCCCCAGCCTGAGCTGCAGGTCTCAGTGTAGGTTTGTACTACGTTTTTTTTTTTTAACATAATTGTGCTTATTAATTATTATTATTTTGTGATTTTATTCATGGCTGAGAATATAGACTGGAGAATAAAACCAAATTTTTGTACTCATCAGATGTTTCTTTTGGGTTTAAAGTCACAAATGGATGATCATTATGCACTCACATGTCATTTGCTTTCCCTGGAAAAAATTTCTAATTGTGGAAGATATTTTAAATCACTTTTGGTTTTTCTTTCTATACTTCCAGAGTATGATTTCATCCATTGTAAATAGTACATACTATGCCAATGTGTCAGCAACCAAGTGCCAGGAGTTTGGGAGATGGTACAAAAAGTACAAGAAGATTAAAGGTAAATTGATTTTTTTTTGTTGCTTTCCAAGTTCTTGAAATTCTGCTGACAGTTTGAGATTATTTGCTTTAAACAAAAGTAATAATAAGCAATAATAATATTTGTGAAGTTGTCTACAAAGAGGACACAGTTACAGCACATTTGAAATTAAATCTGATACTTTACAAACAAGGCTGGCATGAAAACACAGGACACAAAACATGCTTAAAATATCCCATTTAGCTGTGCTGAAAGATCAACTGTGTTTTGAATTAAGCAAAAACATTTTGGAAAGAAAATGTTCTAGTATCTCAGGATTTAAAAGTTAAATTGCTATGTAAGTTGCCTTAATTTTGCTTTGTTCCTGAAAGCTAAAACCTTGACTTTTTACGTTACATGCGACCTTGTTCTCTGTTTTGAATACTGCAAAGTTTACTGGCATTCCTGCTGTATTTTATCCTTTGGAATCTGGATACAGAGGATTTAATACTGATTACTGGGAGACAGTTGTAAATAGCAAGGTGCTACATCCACTGAAGTTAAGAGAAAAACAGCTCATTGTTTGTATTTTTAGTATAATGAAATTGTATTACTAGTTCTGCAGCTCCTGAGGCAGTAAAATTATTCTAAATAAGTTTATCCCATTGTCACCACTGAACTGTCTGATCACCTGTCAGTGGTGCATGAAGTGATGCAACAAGCATCTATCATGTGTTACTTGTTCTTTCATTTTCCCTTTCCTTTGGCAAAGGACTTAAGTGTGCACTGGACAATTTGTTTTAGTAGGTTTTTGGTTGTTTGGTTGGTTTTTTTTGAACATTCATGTGCTTTGAATGCTCAGGAGTTAAAGGATAGTCAAAAGCTTTTTCAGAATTTCACCTGGCTCCTCTCCCCCCAGATATCCATCACCCTTGGAGATTAGCTGTATCCTGGGATAGAGTTATTCCATATTTTTTCTCCCTCTTACAACGCTTAAAGGAAGATTCATTATCTGAAAGAAGGCACAGACTGTTTTTGTCATTTCTGTCTGCAATCCTTTCAGTAGCCAGGAAAACCATAACAGAATTCACAAACATTATGAAGAAATAGGGTAATGTCATGTCTTCTTGAGAAAGCATTGTATTTTTAGTTGTGTGAAGATTAGCACCTTTCAAAAAGAGTGTGCTGTCTTTTACTCCTAAAAAGCTGGCAAACATAAGCCAGGAAAGGTTGCTTGTTTTGTTTCCTTAGGACAGACTAGAAGTCTTCATAATAATGTCATAAAAAGTCTGCTGCTTGAGTTAGGAGCACATGAAGCAAAATTGCATGAAACATCAGAACAAGTTCTGAGGCATCTGGTTTTTCTCTGCACATCTGGCTTGTGCAGACCATACCTGTAAGACGCTCATGTCTGGGCTCTGCAATGGTTAGATTTTCAATAGAGGGAAAAAAAAGAATGTTCTGTGGTGAAATTATTTGTGTCTAGAAGGAAACTATTCCAGGCAGGATTGGGGTAACAATGCAGGCAAGGAAATGGAGATGCTGGTTTTCACCTACTAAAATGGTTTAGGCTAGAAGTGAAAATGTTGATTGGACATTTTAATATGTGGTTACCCTCATGCCAAATAAACTGAATATTTTCTTTTCTCTCTTGAATTGCCATTGTGTTATTCAGAAGTGTTTCTTTTCTCTAAATGATGCCTCTTAATAACAGAATTTTATTCAAAGTGCTTTAATGTATCATCCTGGTTAAAGAGCAGTCAGAGGAATCAAACAGCTTCGAGGTCATCACCATTTGCTTTTACTGCTCTTCTGGGAGAACAGAAATAGTTGTGGTTTTTTGTTGGGTTTTTTGGGGGGTTTTTTGGTTTGGTTTTTTTTTTTTTTTTTTTTTTTTAATTTTTATTTTTTCAAAACTGGGCAAGGGTGCCAGTTTCAGAGGCACTGAAAGCCCTTAACTGTAGTGTCCTTTTCTGCAGAGACACTACTATAGCTTCTGAGTATTTCTAGCATACTGTTGTCTTCTACTTTCTTCCACTCTTAGAGCTTACTCTCTTATGTTTTTTTACTTAGTAAGTGCACAGTTAAATTGTTAAGTGCAGTAAAAGCGGAACGAAACCTCCATCAAAAGGTCAAGGATCCAAACCTGAAGAGTTTGCCAGATAACTCTGTATCTGTGCTATTCAGAGACACAGCCAGTCGTTGCTGTTTGGAAGTTTATGTGTGTGTTAGTAGGAGGAGAAAAAGGAAGGTTAAGGTATGTGTGAAGTAAACACAAGCTGCTATAAAGCAGTTCAAGTAGTGTTGATTCATCAACCATATGAGTGGGAGAGAAAACAAAGAGTCTGTGGCAGGTACAGTGGTGCATGGAGAATAAACAGTCGTGCAACTTCAGAGCAGTAATCTTAACCACCTGCAAACAGGAAGACTTCTGCCCTTCTTTAGGTAGTTTCAATTTCTCATCATCTCTCATTTCACGTTGTTTTGTTTCTTTTCTGTAGCCAGGTAGTCCTGCAGGACAGCTCAGTTAGTGTGCAAAATCAGTAACTCAAGTTACATGCATCAGTCATCACGTACGCCTTTAATAATATTTTTAAAAAGGACTCCCATGAAGGTGAATGGATGATGCCGTGATTCGTTTTTTGGGCTGTTGCTGGACAGATTAGGTAAAACTATGGTTTAGAGTCCTTAGGACCAGCTCCTGTATCCTTGTGTAACTCTAGAACTGGTTACTAGAAAGTAAAAGCAAAAAACAATTCACATGAGCTGTGGTAAATACAAAATAGGAAGGGGCTTCAAAATAACTTTATTGACGTTGCAAACTAAATGCAGCCTACAGTGTTAAATGTGTTTCCTATTATCTGCTAATGTCTGTTTTAATAAAACAGTGGGTACTAAATGGTTGCTTCTTAATTAAAACCATGATTTCCTAAACATAAGCTATGTGATTCAGTTACAAATTGCCACATATAGATCTACTAGGTCAAACTTTCTTCCTTTCTCATAGAAATAAATAAACAGTAAATTAATTATACTCTCTGGAAGATCAAAGTAATTGCAACCAAAGACAGCCAGAAATAAAGTTCTCTGAAAAAAAAAAGAAAAGCATCAGGTTGCTGAGTGCATAGTTAATGTTTAAATAATATAAGAAAGTGAACAATCAATAATTTTATATCATTAGCAACAGATGTAAAAGCTGTACACAAATGGAATTGTATCGTATCTCAAGTAAACATTCTCAATGTGCATTCTGTTGAACTCACTGAGAAGACAGCTAAACTACTTACGCTCATAATTATAAAAAAGTTTTCAGTTAGTTCAGCTCAGCGTGGCAATTTTATCTTGTGTCAGATGACACTAGAATAAAACTCTGCTTGAAATTTTTTCTCCCACCCTGTCCCATTCCCTTAAGGTTTTAAGACATTCACAGTTTACTCAGCAGCATGAGAGTTAGTGTACAGCCAGATTTGGGAATTGGCAGGTATGAGGATGGAGCCTTTTTGTCTCCCTCTGGCCCTGGGTCTGCCACTTGGGACGTGTGTGAAGGCATGAGGGAGATTATAATGGATGTCCACTCTTTCCAGTCTCTTTGGGATACACATATATATTTGAAGGAGAGCTTGTATTAAAACAGTTACAATGGAATGTGTACAGTGGTTGGGAAACAAAAGGCTTAGCAGTTCGACTGTGCACTTTTTGCCCTCATGGGTGTCTGTAAGTACTCAAGGTGGTAATTAAGCTATTTTTAGTATGTGTTGTAATTTTGGTAAAAATACGCACCATGAATTAATCTAGTATTACTATGTGAAGCCTCTTTTTCCCTTTTTTATTTACTTTTTTCTTATTCTCTTTGAGGGATGCAAGGCCTTTTAGTACAAGGCTTAATTATGTTTAAAGCTGCCTCAATGAAGAATCAGAGATGCCCCTTTTTTACTAAAGAATACGTACTAGTCAATGACAACTATAGACCAGTGGCTTATTCAGTGGTTCTCAAGCTGCCTTCCTCCTGCTCTGTCCCATGGGGATGCTTCTCTCAATCTAAGAAATGCTCGTCTGATTTCTCTAGAAGCTGAACTTGCTGAGGCTGGGAGATGGCATTCAACATTGTTGAAATGCAGGATTTTCATAATTGCTTGAAAGGTTTGCATTGATTTTAAATTTGATTAACAAATAGATACAGGAATAAAAACAACACTTTGTAAATAACTATGTACATGTGTATATATATATATATATATATATAGGTATGTATGGAGAGAGGTATTTCAGAACTTAACCATGCAATTCACATAATTGTCATGGGATTGAACTCATACTAGTTCAATGGGATTGAACTCATACTAGTCCCAGTGTTTTGGGTTCGTAGCATTTAGAATATTTTTTGGTTCTCTTTCTCAATAGATATTTCACTTCTAAGTGTCTTGCTTTCTATTTTTATCAGAAGGACCATCACTGTATCAGAATTCTTTCACAACTGAACATCTTAACTGGTGTGAATATTTTCTTTTTGCCTGGTGACACAACTTAGCTTGGTGGAGGAAGTTAAGAAGGCAGCGGGAAGAAATAAATACATTGTGGACTTAAAAATAAAAAGACATACTTTTTTTTTTTGTTGAGTATGAAGAACATGTCATCCTTGCTCCTGCCAACAGTGTCTGTCAAAATGCAGCTTTCTGTGGATGTGAGTTTTGAGACTGTGGCTGTCTCAAAGTTTTTGTGGAATGATGATGCTTTTCACTTTAAAGGAGGAGGCCTCAATTATTTCTGTTTCAACAGATCAAGAATGTAAGAAAAAGCTTTCATAGCTTCCTTAAATTGAGAATCTGCTTTGGCTCCTCTTGGATTTTTCCAGTATTACTGATTTGTTGTTTATGTGTTCCTTTATTCTTGAAAGTTTGTTTGCTTACTTCCCAATAATGGATAGACAGTGCAATCTGTTTCTCTTTTAATGTGTTCCTAGAGATTCCTAGTGTAGGTTCAGAGAGGTTAGAAACAGGATTCAGAAGGGCTCCCAGCTTGCTTATTTCTAGGCTGAAGGAACCGAGGATTGCAGCAAAGTGATAATGCCTGGGGAAAACTGTCATTATGTGCTTTGAAGAAGAGTTTTTAATTGTTCCTCTGAAGCAGATGTGGAAGGCTCTTGAAAAGGCACACCAGATCCTTCCTAAACAGCATTTCTGACTTTTAAAAATACCTTCTTTACTGATACGTGCCTGTGCATTTACCTCTCTCTATGTAAGCAGAGAGGTTTATATATATTATGTATTTATATGCATCTATCTTGACCTTCTGCAGAAATGTTAAGTTTTTTAAGGAAGTACATTTCATATCTTGTTTGGATATTGTGGCTCTGGCACTAAAGCATTTAGGGTTGGCTGTGGGGCTCTTGACATTACTGTAACTTATCCTTTGCATACTTTTACACTCCTTACTGTGTATTCATTTCACTAAAAAGAGGACTTTCCTCACTTTCTTAAATAAAAAGGAAGGAAAATAACATCAATCACAGGCAAACTTCTCAGCAGCTAGGTAACATATGTGACCTGAAGATCATCTCCTGACTTGGAGAGATCCTCTTAGTGGCCTGCCTATGCTGTTTTATGAGGAGAGTAGTTCATCAGTGGTCACTAAATGATGAGGAAAAAGTGGTCTCCCTCTTTAAATATAAGTTAAATGTGTTAAGATTCAGCAAGAATTACAGACCCCTTGACTGCTGTTTTCCCCACCCACGTTAGTGGCTTGTATTTCAACATTGTCCACGATGTTAAGTGCCACTGTGGGGGATTTGTGCATGTGTATTGTTAAAAACCAGTTTTGCTGCTGCTGTGTGTTCCAGGGGTGTATGAGTTGTAGCCCTCTTGGCTGTTCCTCTCTGTAAAGAAAATTAAAAAACACCCTTTGGGTTTTTTTCTTTTAATTAAGAGCAATTTTTATCTAAGGTAAATGCATATATGAATCTCAGCTTTGCAGAATGTCCTCCCTGGCTTGTGGCTGTTTTGGAGCAGTTTGAAACTGCTCACAGTGCCTGTGCAGTGGCAGAGGATACATGAGATTTGCCGAGTGGCTTCTCCTGTGCCTGTGTGCAGCTGGAGCTGCAGCCAGTGCTGCTTTCGGCAGCATAGGCCACACAGTAAAGATTGGAAACCCTTCTGTGGAGGAGCTCTCTGGCCACTTGTCCTGTGTCTTGCTCAAGTGGGATCACTGAACTTTTTAAAAAAAAAAGTCTCCTGTTACAATACTGTGCTTTTCTCAGTGAGGACCAGTTGTGTGTTGCAGCTGGGACTTCTGCCCTTTTGAATTCTTAGTAAAGAATGGTTACCTCCATTTTCTAAAAAGCAAACATGTTTTTGTTTTAACCTTCGGAATCTTGAAATTAATGTCCTTTCATATTTAAAAAAAAAATTACTTGTGTGCTGCCAAACAGCAACATGTTAGCTCAGAAGAAATGTTATTTTTACAGAGTAAGCATTAATGGAGATTAGTTTGAAACAGGAGGGTGACTTGAAGCTTAGGTACAGGCTTAAGCTCTCCTATGTGAAAAGCTGCAAAGTATATATTTGATCCAGTGGATTTCGTAGAATATGTTAACTCCAAGAGCAGAATGGCATTCTGTTCACTTGAAATATCTGAAGAGTTTGTATCTCTGACTTAATGATGTTTGTGTTCTGTCTCACTCCCTTCACCATGTCTGATGTTATGAATTAGCAAGACACACATGTGGATCTCCCCGAGGGATTGCACAGTTGACTGGGTCATCATCTAGGAGGTTTGTACCTCCCTTTTGAGATGCCCACAAAAGATTTGGTCTACTGTTACAATACTTTCATAGGAAGGGAGATTTTTTATACCAGATGATAACATCAGTCAATCTAAACCAGTACTACCTGTGTTTCTGTCAGACAATTCTTCTTTTCCATTTCACCTGACCAGTATTCATGGGTGAGAGAGGTGGTTACTAGAATACCTTCAGTGTATTGGTTTTCTCTGCCACATGGATCTGGTATGTCCTTTTGGCAAGCAATATTAACATGATTATGAAGAACTGAGTTAATACTTCTGTGTGGCTCTTGAACCTATACACAAACCCGAAAATAAATCTAAAAATAAGATGATGATGCTTGTCTTCTGACAAGCATCTTTGGAAGAAGTGCCATCCAAGACAGCTCATGTGAAGAATATGACTTCCTATGCTTAAGCAGAACTGGCAGAAGGCATGTTAGCATCCCTGTGTCCAAAGGGGTGACTTAGAGCTAGTCTTGTGGATAAGGGATGAGAAGGTCAGCTGCACAAAGAGACTCAGCAGTGTTAGTACGCTCTGCTCAGTTTACCTCAGATTGGTGATTGGTGGTTAAAGGCCCGCTTTTAATGATGATTCTAATTCCAAGTAAAAAAAATAGTGATTTGTGCTTTGGTGGGAACTGAATGGTTTGCAACTCAGCAAAGGACAGACAATGGCCTTTCCTGTCTGTTTTCCATTAGGCTTGGATAAAGGCCTTTGCTACCCACATCCAGCAGCCAAACAATTTCTGTATGTGCTCTATAGCTATTTTGAGGTTCTGTGCTGTCCTGCAGGAGTAGGGGAAGGGAAAGGTTTTAAAAATTACAGCTTCTTGTCATGTCTGCCCCTCTGGTCAACCTGCTTTTCCTCCTGTCCTGAGTCAGGAAGAAATGGCCTAGGCAGACATCAGATGCTGAAGCCAGTGAATGACTATGGGTAAATACAGAGATTAGATACTGAATGAAAATAAGACTCCTCAGATCAGCCCTTTGCACTGAAGTGGTTAAGTGGGCTGTGATTAAAAGAAATAAGTAACTATCCCAATTACAGATAAAAAGATATGGAATTACCACTTTAAAAGCACCTCCTGTGCTCTGGAGTGGTTCTGTTAATTACAAAGGGGTCGTTCATAATTATGTAGCATGAGCAGGAGGGCACCCTTTGGGTGTAGTGCAGCAGCCCTGTCTCTCCAAGGTGAAGCTAGTGCTGTGCTTTGTCCCCCAAGCATGGCTCCAAAGTTCAAGTCTTGCTCCAGTGAGCAGGATGGTGCTAAGCCAGGAGAAATTGTGGGAACTTTTCTGTCTCAAGCTTAGTGCAGGGTATACCAGAGTTCACAGAGCTCTCCCAGCTTGGCCATGACCACGGCTAGAAATGGCTTTTATGATCACCAGGTTTTAAATAATAAATAAAACAAAGAAGCCAACTGAAGCACTGGAGAACAGCCCTGGGTGGTGACATCCTGTCACAATTGAAGCATGGCAATTCTGCCGGCTAGTAACTTATTACAAAACGGTTTTTTACCAGCTTCTTCTTACTCTGGGGCAAAGTGCCTGTGTGCCTTGTGGGACTCAGAAGTTCCGGACACACTGGGTCATGGATGCTGGCGGGTCCTCTGTGTCCCTGCTTGCAGTGCAGTGCTGGGAGACGTGTTCCACTCTTGCTCTCCCTGCTGCATCCCTTATTGTGCATAGGAATTTGGTTTCCAGTGCTGTCAGTCAGTTCAGTGCCACGCATAAGCCCAAAATGCCCCACAGGCTGTTTGTCAGAATGTTCCTATTAACAACTCAGTGCAAATAAAGTGTGAGGGGAAGGGAAGGTGGAGAAATAAATCTTATTTTAAATCTTTTGAGCTGGTTTTATTTTAAATGGAAAGTTGCATGCAGACCACCCCAAGCTATTGTGCTGTGGTGTGCGTCAGCTGCTTGACTGTGCAAGGAAGATTGGGCTAAGGTTAAGAGCATCACACAGGGGAAGGGTGCACTGAATTCCTTTTGTGCTGTATCCAGGAAGTTTTAACTCAGTATGGAGTTGAAATACATTGACACACATGGTAATCATTATAGGATGAGAACGGAATATTCAAATGCAATAATTTGCTGCTCCCGTTCTGGGGATTATGTTGGTTTCTGAGTCTTGCAGAGGTAGTGACATATTGTAGGGAGGTATAGAAAAATGAAGGGCAGATGTTATTCTACAGTGCTGTCAGGGCTAATTGCTGAGTACCTGTTGTCCAGACACAAGTCTCTGCCTACCTAGTGATTGGCTTCAGAAGGGTGGGTGGCTCTGCAATATGACTGTGCTGTCATCCTTGGTTTAAATGAGCTCTTCAGGCAAAGAACTTGAGAATTGTGTACCAAGTGAGCGATTCAGAGAGAAAACAAAAACACTGCAGTATCTTTTGCTGTGGTCACACCACAGATGGAGGTAGGTAACAGCCTCCTGAACCAGCTTTTATTTAACTACCACAGGCATTGCTAGCAGAAGTAGTTTATCGGCAGTACTTGAACGTAGACAGCACATACCCGTGGAACCCCTTCCTTCCCAGTGTAAGGTCCTGCTGCTCTGCCCTCAGATTTTGTATTCCAATCAGTCCAGCTTTATATTCCAGTACAGGACTGCAAGAGCTCGGAACATATCCCCAGTTTGAGTAGAACAATAGCAAACAGTGGAAAGACTGTAATTGGGTATGAACATGGAAAACAGAGCATGCAAAGGGAAAAGCCCTGTCTCAGGAAGATCAGAGGCAGAATACTGGTGGAACAGAAATTTTGGGGCTCCTGTATCTCTTTTTTCCTAGAGCATTGCTGGCAAGCTGGCTTGTCTCTCAGAACAGTGCCAGTCTCCATCCCAAGGCTATCTCAGTCTTGCTCCTGTTCAGCCCTGCAGATTTGGTAACCAATCCATAGTTAATAAAGAACAACAGGGAATCAGATATGGGCAATGTGTTAGAGAAGGAAAGAGTCTTGAGGAGTTGAGTAATGCGCATTTTTTCCATCCAGCGTAACTGCTAATGGTAGCCTTTTATTACTAAAGTGGTCGAAGTGACTAGAATCTGTTTTGTTTATAGGGAGTGCATGCATGGCTGTATAGTCTAATGTGATCAAAAAAGGAAACTGATAATAAGGGAAAAATATACCTATGGAAGCAAGTCAGGTGATGTTTCTGTGTAATTCCAAGTAGCACTGCAGAGATTAACAGCCTGGCAGCCTTTTCATCTTAAACTTTATTTTTATAGGGGTTTATAACTTGGCATTGAAGTCAAGAGTGGGTGGAAACTTGGCAAATGTTGTTCAGCCCAGAAAGTGAATGTTATTTATATTTATTTCTCACCAAGTTTTCAAAAACACTTGGTTACTGTTTTTATGTTCTAACAAGTAATAATTTGTTGGTTTCAGTGACTTATTCTCTCTGTGCTCCTCAAACTACAAATAGTTGAGAACTTTTTCAGCTCTTGTGAAACTCTTAGCGGAAGGACTCTTTATTTTTAGGGTTGTCAGTGATGTAGCAGGATGCTGCAAGTATTTCATTACACTGAGCAACAGCTTTGTTCTACTTACACCTGCCAAGTAGATATTGTACCTTTGGAATAATTGCATTTGGCTAGCAAATGTTCCTATTTAATGGCATTACTCAGGTGCAGGCTTAGTGCAGAGAGGCTGATCGTATGGCCATGTTGGCTCTGAATCATCTGTGTTGCAGGACATGGTCTGAGGCTGTGACAAAGCTGTCTCTCCTCACTCCTCTGCCCACACCTCTGTGTTGGTGATGGGTCTGTCCTGGGAAGTAGTGCTACTCCTGTTGCATTTTTCACATTGATTTCCTTTCTGGTCCTGAAGTGGTATAGAGCTTTCTGTACCTCATTTCAGGGAGGCCTACTGACATCACGAGGAACAGCATTTGAATAGGGATTTTTCAATATTTTCAGCAAGGTGAAATACTGCATTACGTATCTTGACAGCCTGTTTTTTTGCTGACAATAATATTTGTGTATCACACATTTTGCATTGCCTTTCATAGTTGAAATACAAGTAAACACTTAATTAGAAATTCATTTGGGTTGAAACATTATGTTTTGTGGAAAAGTGGAATTCATAGTTTTCTGAGAAATTAATTATTATTTTGAATTTTTTAAATAAGTTATTTAATAGAAGGCTAAAGATGTTATGGGATTTGCCTTTTAAAAAATGCGAAGAGTGAGTTAAAATTTCTTACAAGTAATTAATTCACCTAGTTGTAAAATTCAGTACTTGTGATGTTCCAGAATTACAGTTCTAAAGATAGTAACTGTGTGTTTGTATGTGTTCAGGGCACGACTCCCTCTCTGTCTTAGATTAACTCTGGAAGGTGAAAAGAGCTGTCTTTCTATTTAGAAGAAAATAGAGCAAGTCATCAGTAAGCTGTCATTCTGAGTATTAACTGTGTAAAGCTTCAAAGCTTTATATAGATTAGATTTTCTAAAAGAGTTCAAAACCTCATACAGTTGTTAATCATTACACAAGTTTTAATAGTATTATGACCTTTCTGAAATAAATCTATCTTATTTGCTGAGACCAATACAGAGATGAGGTAGTGGTTTTCTATGATACATGTTGCTAAACACTTTTATATCAGATCAATATAAAAATACCTATTCAATTGCAAGTAGGGAGGCTTATGGACTCTGCAACCTACTGTAAAATGACTTCTGATTGCTTAAAATTATCTAGGTAGGAGTTATATTTAGACACTTCCTAAACTTTGTTTCCTATTTCAAATTGTACTTTTAGAGAAAATTTAATTTGTGAAATGTTCATTTAGTTTTGCAGTTACCTGAAAAGATACTGTGATATTGCTGACATAAGATATTTAACAGGGCCAATGCACATCAGTATATAGAATGACACTATGTGCATTTACTGTGTGCTGTTTAATTTTTTGTAACATGATGTCTCTTAGAGATCATGGTTGTGCTAACAAAGTTTTTTTTGAAGAGAGTGAAGGCACTTCCAAGTGGACATTTGTGCAGAAGTGCTTTAAAGTTTCTGGACAGACTCATGGCAATGACGCTTTGGCTATAGGGACCATTGCTTTAAATTTTTCTCACGTGTGAATTTCACTGTTTTGTAATATGCTTTCACACAACCAATATGAGTCTGCTGTGATGCATCTGGGTAAGCTGATGGTACCAGATAGCTTTATCAACACAGAGTGCAAGGGAGAGTTTTTGTGGGAAAGATAATACTTGCCAAGCTTGTGATGAGAAGCAGTGCCATGAGCTGCGCAGGGAATGGCCTTGTGTCCATTTGGTTTGTGTGTGTGGATACCAATTTGAGTTTCTTTCTTTTACTTAGATGCCAGTGATTCTGAAACACTGACCACTTTTAAAGGTTAATCAATTTTCCGTGACCGATTCAAATGTTAGTATAAATGGAAGTGTCCACGCTTGTTTTCTTAGGGAAGGAGGCTGGAGAGGATACCTGCTGTTGGTTTATAAGAGGTCTTCATGAACTTTGGGTAAAGCCTGGGAAGTCCGAAAGAATGTTAATTATTCTTGTTGCTTTTTCTTTCTGTTTCTTTGCTTATGTTTTTATGATGCTATGCAAGTGTAGACTTACAAAGTAAAGCAGGTGCTGTTGTGTGCAGTCACCTGCAATATAATCCTTGCCCTAAGTGCAAACTGAAATGACAGCAAGCTAATTTTTCTCTTTTAACAGTGGAAAGAGTGGAAAGAGAAAACCTTTCAGACTATTGTGTTCTTGGTCAACGTCCCATGCACTTACCAAATATCAACCAGCTGGCAACTTTGGGAAAATCTAATGAACAGTCTCCTCATGGCCAAATTCACCACAGTACTCCAATCCGAAACCAAGTGCCAACGATGCAAACAATGATAAACCCTGGGCTCCTGTCTCCTCAGCTCAGTCCACAACTGGTGAGGCAGCAGATAGCGATGGCCCATCTGATAAACCAGCAGATTGCTGTCAGCCGACTGTTGGCTCACCAGCACCCACAGGCTATCAACCAGCAGTTCTTGAATCATCCACCCATCCCTAGAGCTGTCAAACCAGAGCCATCAAATTCATCGGTGGAAGTCTCTCCAGATATTTACCAGCAAGTCAGAGATGAGCTGAAGAGAGCCAGTGTGTCTCAAGCTGTCTTTGCAAGAGTAGCATTCAACCGCACACAGGTA
Organism: Sitta carolinensis; assembly: GCA_032173965.1. Lineage (NCBI taxonomy): Eukaryota > Metazoa > Chordata > Aves > Passeriformes > Sittidae > Sitta > Sitta carolinensis. The sequence goes on from CM063288.1 coordinate 27,626,829, forward strand.
TCAATTTCTGTTCTATAACCAAGAAGGGGCAAAGTTGTGGCTCTTGTGGGGCTGCATGGTTGTTGCAGATGAGGGCAGGGGGTGTGCCATAGGAACAAGTCAAACCACTCTCAGTCTTTTCTCCGGTCTCTTTGTCAGTTTGGACAAGTCTGTTTCTTCCTGGGACAGCTGTTTGTTTGCATTTGGCTACTTCTGCACTGTTACCTGAGCTTTGTTCTCTAGCAGTCATTCTGCTCATGGGAGTTCTTCCCTGAGCTTCCCTGAGCTCTCTGTGGTTATAAACATCCACATTTGCCCCTGGCTGATTGCCAGGAGAAGGTAATAAGAGACTGAGAGTCAGAGGTGTTTTTGGGCTTCCTTCTGAGGCTTCCTCAGTCCCTTCCTGTGGTACAACTGATGCCACAAGAAGTGCCAGCGGCTCCCACAAGAAATGTGTAAGGCAAGTGTGCTGGGAGAAGTATCTGCCTTTTGTAACAGATTGTGTTTGCTTTCATACATCTGATGCAGGTTTTCTCACTCACCTAGTGAAATGCAGATGTTGAAATGATGGCATGATATTATCCTGCAGGATACAGCGTGTGATCTCTCAATTGTAATACTCTGTAGCAAGGCTTAAGAAATGGAAAGTGGCTTAGTATTTAATATTGGTACAAATTCCTTTTGTGTAGCTGGAGTTATTCTTTGAGGTAAGATTTATTAGCAAGAGAAGAAAAGGGGGAGTGTTCATCTCTAGGAAGTCTGTCCCTTGCCCCATACAGTGCCTTCATCTGTTCTCCTAGATTAATGGTTTTCTTTGGCACTGCCATTTTGGAAATGCCATGTTATGAGGGAACTAATTAAAGTATGGAGCACATTTTATTACTTCCCTTCTTCCATTAAATTCATAAGATGGCTGCACTCAGAAAAAAAACACTTGAGTTCTGGGGTTAGCCTTGAGGATATCAAATGAAAACTACATAGGAATGTATGAGTATTTCCTCTTTAAAATGCTGCTTTTAATTTGGAAAAGCTTTTCATCCCTCTGGGATCATAACGCCTTGTATATAAAGCCTGGTATAATCAAGGTGGATGGTATTGACAAAATGACATTTTCTGAACTGGGGCAAGAGGTCGGCAGTAATCTTACCAGTGAGGGTTTTGTCACTGTCAATGAACATGAAAGTCTCCTTTAGCCGCTGGGGCAGACCTGGGCTGGTAATACCCAAGTCTGCTGTTAAACCAAAGGCTCATTCCCCAGCAAGAAAGCTATTACCTGCTTCTTAGCCCTCTATCATAAGTATTACGATGTACATACTGATTCCAGAACAGGCAAGTTTTAGAGCATCCATAAAAGATTTTCTTATCTCACAACAGTGTTTTGTTAGTCAACAGGACCCTAATACGGGAGACCAGTGGTCTTATAAGAGTGCATCGTGTCCCCAGGAGCCATCACCATAGCAAAAGAGTGTAGATACACACTTAGGTTTCCTTGTCCTCAGCTGTTAATTGCAACTCATATCAAGCTCCCCTCCCTTCAGGGTATTAGGAAGAGAGACTCAGGCAGTCAGTGTTGCACTGCACAGTAGGAGGTGTGTGATATTCCCACACATCCATGGTGGAGAAGCAAACTCTGGAAAAGGCACTTGGAGTGGAAATTCAAGTCTACTCCTACCTCCTTGCATTCCCCTGGCTGCCTCCGAGGTACAGAGAGGCGTGTGTTTCTCTCTGGAAAGGTCTGGGTTTGTTGCATTTCACAGAAGTGCCAGCACTGGAAACTGGAGGTCTTTGTTTCTCCTGATGGTACCAAATAATAGATGTTGTGTGCCAGCCAGCTAATAATGGTATTAATCACTGCATTATGGGCCACTGCTTAATCTTTCTTCATGGTAGCTCTGTGGTGCACATTAGCCTATAATTAAGTATAGCTTCATGAAATATGTACTGTGAGGCTTGTTTAATAGATAAACTATTCTCTAATTTATTTTAAAGTCCAGTGACCTACATACTCAAAGCTGAAAAGCCCCCTCTTACTAACATTATTTCTCCCCTGAGACCTTCCATCTGAGGAAATCTGTTAAATGAAGTAGAGGAAGCTTTGATCCAAACTAGGCTAAATCCATCGGAACAAGTGGCTGACACTTGTACATATGTGTGTGTGGGAGGGAGAACGTGAGGAGGGTCAGAAGAGAGAGAGATGAAGTTGTATGGTTTGTGAAATATCCAAATCTTCCTCCTGAAGTTGGAAATGTGTAAGACAACAGTATTTGCTTGTACCTGTGGCCATGTTTTCTGTACATATGAAAACAAAGCACTTCAGACTCTGTGACGAGTTCTGTAGATTTCCTGGAGCACAATGCTCCTGCTGAAGTGGAGACTGAACATCAGGTAGTTTAGTACCTGCTGTATGCACAGGAGAGCTGCACAGGCAGTTTGGCAAGGAGCTGGCCCAGGCTGAGTTAGCTATGGAGAGGGTTTCTTTCAAACAGGAAGTTCCAAAGCAAACATTTTCTTATTCATTTGAAATTGTGAATGTAGAACCCTCAAAGTGTATATGCCTGATTTTTAATAAGTGTCTCGGGCTAGCCTCTGCTTCTTCTTACATTTAGAGACTCAGTGTCATAATTTTAGTTCACACTATTGTGGAATCTAAATACCTATTTATCCACCACATGGGATGGGTAGAAGCACACCCACAGAGACAACATAATTATTGCAGGTGGTTTTAATGACACTTTTCAATAAGTGAAAAATTCCTACACAACCTTGAAAGTATTTAAAAATGGTGGTTCACACTACCATGTTTGTCTAAGATGGTGTTGCCTACAATCTTCTCAGCAATTATAAGAATGGTGCCTGTTGGAGTGACACCCTGTTGGGCTCTGTGTAGCCTTCCCTGCTCTAGTGGCATGGAGAGAGCTTGCCATGGGTAAGGCAGTTAGCAGTATTATTGGGGCAGGAGGTTCAGTTTTATGCTTCTGTAATTGCCTTGTTTGTGCCCAAGGCTTTTATGGCCAGGATCCTTGGCCTTGGCTCCCTCTTGCCTGTGACCCCTAAGTCAGAAGAATATGTTGTTTACTGAAATAGTTTGTTCCTTCTGCTCAGACTGCTGCTATGAAGTAACAGCTTGCTAATGGTAAGGTAGACATCCTTTTCTGGACCTTAAAAACTTTACGCCCGAGTGTGAATGGGTTTGAATTGAAGCTAGACAGCTTTATGAGGCCCATCAGACACCTCGGAGTTGGATAGTCATACCTTGATACCTTTCAAATGGAAGGCATCTTTGTAAGGCATGTAGACATGAAGCCAAGCTGTAGGCTGAAGTTGTTATTAAAGCCGTCATTAGTGAAAGGTTTGATTTCTGTAAGACTCTGGCACTTTTTGATTGTATAAAGCCATTTAATCTTGAGGGGAAAAAAACCAAGGAAAATTCCGATTAATACTGCAAATCTATAAGAGAAGTACAACTGTCAGAATTAGAGCAGGTGTACCTCTCACAGGAAAAAACCCTTGTGCATGCTTTTTAAAAGCTCGTGAACCTGCAATGGAAGTACCTGCAATATACAGACCGTAGAGGGTGAGGAGGTTTTAGTGGACAAAGTGAGCTGGTATCTCTTCTTCGTCTCAAACAGTGCAGTGAAGTCAAAAGGTTGTCCGTACAGTGCAGTGCTGTTCCAGTACAGGCTGGAGTTCTCAAAAAATGCCTACCTGGCTGAAGCCTGCATTGTTTTTACATCAGGATAACTTCTAGGTGATGGGTGGCCCCTGAAAACATGAGCACCATGTTGGCCAGTGGAGATACTCTGAAGTGGGAGGCAGAACAAGGGACCTGATGTTCTTCCTGGAGGAGAATATACACATGGAGTTTGGCCCATCCTCAGAGCAGAGTCCTTGTACCATCCTGCAGTTTATTGTCTCCTAATACAACATTCAGATTGCAACCAAAAGGTTGTAATAACCAGAACTTGCTTATTGCAGGTTGTAATGTTTTGATAAATTGGTAGGTGATGTTGGTTACAGGAAGAAGTAGGATTAAGAGGACTGTTTTAAAGGAAATGCATGAAAATGCACCTTGTGCTTTGCTGGAAAGTTTTCTGGCATATCTGGAGGAGCTGAAGTGATCCTACTCTTCAAAATACAAACTGGAAAATAGGTAATTTGAATCCTGTTCTACATAAAGAAAATGAATGTATTATTCTTCTCCTCATTTGCTCAGCATTCCTCTTTGCTCCAGGCTCATGGAGTTGTAGTCAGCACAATTTATTGGGCTCTTCGTAAGAGTCCAGAGAGTTTAAATCAGTGAACTGCTGCTCTCCTTGGGCATGCCCAGTGGACTGCAAAGCCTACAGACTGAAGGAGTGTTTCAGTTTGTATCTTTCTCTTTTTTCAAGCATCTCTTTTTGCCAAATGTTGTGACGTAATAGCCAGAACTAGTAAAATGTTTGGGCGACTGGCCAGTGCTTGTTTAATTGAACAGCCTCCAAAACTGGAAATATCCTTGAATCTGAGGGTTTTTAAATCACGTTGTTGTGGGGCCAGATACAAAGAGAGCTGGATAAAAACACCAACGTGTTCAGGCTGCTTGTAACTTTCTTCCCAAAGAGCACTGCTCCCTCCTTGCTGCCCTGAGTAGCTCCATGTGGGAGCGTTGGCTTCCCAGCCTGCAGATGGGAAAGCAGTCCACACCCAGCTCAGCTCCTGCCTGGGTGGCTGGTGCCAGCCACGTCTCTTTGGATTAAAGGAAGTAGCAGCCTGAGGAGGAGGAAACTCCACCAGCTTCAGATGTAGTGAAGTTTATGATGAAAAAAGCTGCACTGATCCTCCTTGTTCAAGGGATTTGGTCACACTTTGGCTGCAGGTGTGGGTTGAGGCTTAGGGGAACACAGGCTTGATGTTGGGAGTTGTCCCAGCTTCTGGTGCAACTGCAGGCGAGTCCAGGGTTCTGCCATAAGGAAGAGGGAAACAACATTTGTTGGTGTCACTGGTCACCTATAGAGGGTTTGGGGGCTCTGACAGCAGGAGTGTAGTTGCTAAGAAAGTAAGACTGTGAGTTGTGACTCCTCATTTTAATTCTGCTTTCTTTGGCAAAATTCCCCCAAACAGAAGTGGGTTCAGAATAGAGTCCTCTACAAGGCATTAAGATCAGACACATGGTTTGTAGAAATAGCTGACTTCCACCTCTATTTGCTTGTGAGCTAAATCCTGGACAGAATTACTTCTGCAAATAATTTTACCTTTAACTGAAATGAGAGGAACACAAGGAGCTTTAATTCTCTGCTTGGTATCTACTGAGACAGTCATGCTGCATTCATCGCTATGGTGTCTGCCCCATTGTGCACAGACTTTCAATTAGCAAGGCTTCTGGTTTGGGTTTTTGGAGGGATTTTTTGTTGGTTTTTACCCTCATAGAAAGCTCTCCCTTAAAGCATGAAACCCTTTCATGCTGCCTGCTTATTTTATTCTTGGGTGTAATGTGGCACAAGCAGCATTCTGTTGTACTCACAGGAAAGAAGGCAGTCTGTAAGGGAAGTGCTTACTTTAATAAATTGCAGATTTTTGGTACATTGGATATTTGTTCCAACAGTGGGTTTTGCACTGCCCAAAATTTCAGTTTCAATTAACTTAATTGTATTCAATAGGGTGAATGAAAAGATCTTAAGTAGCATGTGAGTCAGGCTTTCAGAATGTGTGCTTGTAGGAGGTGGCTGCTGCCTGCTCAGCTGATGTTCAGGAGTCCTGAGCCTTGGAAGCAAAGGCACAGATCTACAGTGTGCACAAGCTGTGTGCCTTTGCTCATTTTCCAGCATATTTCAGGATAAAGGTCTGACACACATGTCATATAAATGGTGACACTTTGTGGCTGCAGGTGGTTGGTCTTTCTCTGCCTCCTTTTCTGTGTGCATCCACATTCAGATCCGCATGCACATCCTGTCTTCCCTCATAAAAACAGATACCATAATAAAAAAGAGGCTTTATTAAACTAATGCAATAAAGCCGTTTTCTTTGAGGATTTAAACACTTCATTTTTAATAATAAAAATCAAATTGTCATTGTTGCACCCTGTATAAGTTTTATTCAAATCAGCCTCTAAATGCTTTGTGCCTAAGCAGGTCTCTCCAGAGATGTATGTATTTTAGCATTAGTTAAATGAGTTTAAGAACAAGGCTTATACTCTGGCTGTGGGCACTGAATCTGGAGATGAGAAGATTTCTTCTAAATAAAGGACTGATGTGATGTGTACACTGAAGTGTTCTGGAGACTGCTGCCTCCCATTCACAGAGAGTTAGCCTCAGTCAGAGTCCTTCAAGTTCTGTGGTTGGTAAAACTGATATAAATGTAGCACCACACATCTTGACTATTGAGAAAGAAGAGCTGGTCAGGGAACAGGGTACAAAAACATTTTTGCCTGATGGAAACTGTGACAGAATGGATATGAAGGTGCTTGGTTTGGCTAACCACTCAAAATTTTCCACTGATTATCTAAAGCAATTTTGTGCAGCAAAATTGGACTGGACACATTGCCAGGATAAGCATTTCTGATAGATTTCCAGCACTTCTGCTTCATATCCTGGCTGAAATTAGGAAGAGATGCAAGGAAATGGAAACAAAGCAGTGAACATTTGAAAATGAGCTCGAGTCCCAAGAAGCCTACAAGTACTTGATATAAAGGTACTTGGCAAGTGCTGAACACTTAGAGGCAAAGGGAAGTATTTCAGAATTGTTGGATGTATCTTGTTCAGCCTAGAAAACAATACTGAAGGCGAGACCTGGAGTAAATACAGAGAGATGTGGTAAAATCCTGCTTTGGTGTGAGAAAAACACAGTGGGTGGAAATGCTTTATTCCTCGAAGGGTTGTGAGAAGTCAGTGCCTCTGCTGCAGAGCTCCTGGACTGACCTGCTGCCTCCAGCTTGCAACTGCAAGCAGCAGACAAGTGTAAATATAAATGGTCATTTTAGCCTGGCAAAGTCAAGTTTGTTATTGTATGCTCAAGGTGCCATTACAATGTAGTTGAGTAGAAACACATAGCTAACCATGGGTTCCCTGGGTGCTGCCTTCTGTGCTGGAAGCAGGCCTTGTGTGCTGAGAGGGGACAGGTTGATGTCACTGACCTTTAAGATCCACATGTTGAAATTGAATAAATGTCTACATTTTCTCATCCTGCTCAGGGTCACATGTATCCCTGATAGAAAGCAGAATAGATTTTCTATTGAGATTTGTCAGTACAAGTGCAGGGCTTAAAAGTACTTGGAACTTTAAGCACTGCAGAAGCAATATTTTTCTAGTATTTCAGCATTTTCTCTGTTGCTTTTGGCCATAGCTGAAGTATGGAGAGGCACAAATAGACTGAAAGTCTGAAAAAGTGTTCATGCTTTTTCAGTCCTTCATATATATAATTTCCTTGTACAGAACATATAAACTGAGGTTTAGCACATTAGTTGGGTTTATTTAAATTTTTTCCTTGGCCAGTGTTTTGATTGTCCAAAGCCTATTCTGAGCCTCTTTAACATTAGTGCCTGGTTTTGTAGTCAAATGGCTTAGGTCTGTAAGAGGGGAGAGCATGACGTCTATCCAAGTCATCAAACTTGATACAAAGCCCTGTCCAGTGCTTGGAGTCTCCTGCTGCCTGAGGGTCCTCATCCTTTTCTGTCCCCAGGCCACAAGTGCCTGGTCCACACTCCAGCAGCACCACCTCGCCCCCATCCAGATTGCTTTTCAAAAGTTCTGGTTGCAAAATTGTCCTGCCTTTAGTCACTGGTTGTGTAGTCTGCTGTCCCACTGAGATCTCACTGGCATCCTTTCCAGGCCTGAGCAGCAGCCCTTTGGGAAGAGGGCACAGGGGCTTTGCTCACCTTCTGTGTGCTTTGGTAAAGCCTGTGTTTGCCTCGAAGGCAGGTCAGTTGGTCCACTGGATGTCAGAGTCAGTTGGAATAACATTTGTTCTACATTGTACTGCATCACTTCTCAGAAGCTGCTTAAAAAAAAGATTAGATGCCATTGAGGTTTAGGTTCTTTGTCCTGGAAATCCTGTAGTTAGTAAAAGTTCACAAATGGGGTTTCATAGAAAAATGCAAAGCAAACCCCTGTGACAGTGACTTTGCTGGCCTGAAGGGAATGCATTTCAGCTAGTTTGAAAAAACACAGTCAAAATTACTCCTGCCTTAAATAGACTGAGTGACTTTTTTGTTTTGATTGGACATGTGCTTTTTTCTCCACCACAGGTATTATTTTCTTAAAGTCAGTTATGGATCCAATGTGTAATTTTAAAAATGGTACAGTTCCAAGGGTAAACCAGGCTGTGCAGAGCCCTTGTCTCAGGGTGATCACACCCCTCATTTGCAAGCACAGTCTGTGTGAACATTAAACTTCATCAGTTGCCTCTTCAGCAGCCGGTTTAAAAATGATGCAGAGGAGTGGAAAAGCAAAGATATTATCAAGCTGCATGTCCTAAAATGTATCCTGGGAGCTGTGTTCTGTGTAGAAGATCTGTTTGGCTATTTAAAGTCATACCGAGATTTTCTAGTCCCTGAAGATGATCTTCTAGGTTTGCAGAATTGGTTACTCTGCCAACTGTCCATTTTTTTATTTTTATTTTTTAATATGTGAGATGTAAGTAAGTTGGAATGAGCTAATTTAGCCAATGGAATTTTATAAGAAATCTATGAATGCTGTGGGTTTTCCTCCTTCACCCCCTCCAGCAGAAACATAATTTGCAGAAATGAAAACAGTCTCTGGCTGGCTTTAGGGTTTTCTCAAAAATAGAAACAGTGGGGTTTGTCTGGCTGGGCCAGTTTCCTCACCACACACCTGGTGTATATCACTTTAAAAAATACATTATGCCTCATTAAATTACAATTAAATGAAATCATGATCATTTGTTTTTCTGGAAGGAAGATGTTTTGCATATTGAAAGCCTAATTTGTTGCAGGTGACAAAAAGGCTGAACAGATTATTTAATATCACTTTATTTTTTATAATGTTGCTCACTGGTTAGTTTGCGTATACTTCAGTAGCTCAGAATTATATTATTGTAAACGTTATTGCTCTCAAGACAATTTATTTTATTGTCCTCCCCTATCACTCAGCTATCTGCTGCTGCTGCTTACCAGCGTTGTTTATCTTCAGTTGCAGGAGGACATGAGATTTGTCCCTCATGAGCCAGTTTTCTTATTAGCTCTCCTGCTGTTTACATGGTTCCTGAGCTGCCAAAGCACTTAGAGGAGCTGCAGAAAAACCCTCTTGGCAGCCAGATTTCCTGCCTGTGGGCCTGGAGCAGGGCACGGGGAGCAGGGCTCGCCCCTGCCAGCGGCTGCTGTGCTATGGTGCTGGGGAAGCAGCGAGTCCCTCCCGCAGCAGGTGCCTGCCTGGGGAGGAGAGGCTCCCAGCCTGCTCATGGAACATCCGTGCTGCAAAATACTGCTGCGTCCCTGGAGCAGGTCAGGATGAGACCCTCAGGGCAGCAGGAGCACAGGCACCTAAGCTACCACACGAGAAGATGTTTCTGGTGATAAATCAGAGCCTTCCAGCACAAGGGCTGCTATCTCAGACAGTGAGACACCTCTTAGTGCCATGAGCAAGCCACTTGTACCTGTGAGCCTCTGATTTACATACAGAGTCAATGACTGCACGGAAAAGTAATTGCTGGCATGCTTTCACATGTTTCTGCTCTCCATTTTTGAAATTGGACCATAAATTTAGTGAGGCTAAAATGGGAGGGAGAAAAAACTGTCTTAGAGTCAGCTCCAGTAGCTTTCAGGTCCCTTTCTTTCATACTAAGCTCATTAATTTTTGAAATTTAATTTTTCTTCTAAAAAGAAGTTTTACATATATATTATTTCAAAGACACAGGGAATTAGAAATTTAGAAAATTGGTGGAACCAATATTTCCTTTATTTACTGCATTGGAAGAATTTTTGTACTGACTTTAGGGGAAAATTTTAATAAGGACTTGCATTGGTCTTGGAATCACATGGGTTGTGGCTTCAAGCTCATGTATGTCAGGATTTTTTTTTGGTTAATCTCCCCCAGCCTATGAGCCTGTCAGACTTCAGAAAGCTTTTCAAAATGTCCTTAGCTTCTCTGAGAGGTAGTAAACCCTGAAGAAGAAGTCAGGTATGAGCATGCCATTGTGTTGAGGTCACACAAAATACCAGAGGACATCCTAGCACTGCAGTTGTTCAAACTTTTTTCCAGAGAGCAGACCTTTTTTACAAGCCAGCTTCTCTCGCGCATCCCACTTCTGAGTGGTGCTAACCATGATTCCATTCCCAGCTCCAGTCCTTCTGATGCCCACAGCGATCATTACAGAAAAATGTAAGTGGGAGTGTCTCAGCTTGATTATGTAGATGAGGAGCTGAAAAGGTGGGGCCTACCTTCAGGTTGTTTGTGGAGCTTGCTTAGAGCACTTGCAGTATAAACTCTGCTGAAATAGAGGTTTTACATGTGTATTTTAGTGTAGCTGTTCAATAGCAGGTAAATGCAGATACAGGTACGTTATGTGTTGGTCATTTGGTTTTGTCAGGAAGACTGGTAAATAAGGTCAGTATATACTAACATTGTTGGCATCTGGTTAATTGGCCAGTTGTAGTGATAGTGCATTTAGCAAGGCTTTTTGAAGGACACTCTCTGAAATGGAAGAAGATAAATGAGAACTAAACATTACAGGGCTTGGGGTATGTGTTGCTTTCTAGTAACGTTTTTCTGACAAGAAAGGAACGAGCCTTGCGTGTCCTTGGGAAGCAGCTTGCCTGGTCCTGGCTGTGAAGTAACTGCAAAACACTCGTGTCAACAGCTACAGCGGGGCCGTGTGGGTGCCTGCAGGGTCCCCATGCACGCTCCTGCTGAACCACTCCTGTCCTGGAGCAGGCCAGGGTGAGCTGGCCCGCTGGGCCAGCTAGGATTTCACACGGCTTCTGTGGCCTGCATTCCTGGGAGCAACAGTGCAGACAGCCACGGCTCGTGACAGAGGGAAGCGGGAGTGGGGTGAGATGGCTCAGGGAAGCACATTGGTGGAATAGCCTTTTGAAGTAATGAGCACATAGAATTGCACGTTAACCTAAGATATCGTTTTGATATCATAAGTATATGTTGCACTAAGATATAAATAGTCTTGATGGGTGGAAATGCTCTCTCCCTGCTTCCTTGCACCCCAGTACATTTGAAGAGGTCTTGTTTAGGAATTTGCTGTTCCTGCTATTTGGAATGAAGTCTGGTCTGTGAAGTGTGGGATAGGAGGGGGGTGCCTGGGAGAAGCTGGTGGCACATGCTGTGTCCTTGGTAGTTTCTGTAGGCCCTGATACAGACTTACGTGCTGTGCCTTTAACTTTTAGATAATCCATGGAACTATTGAGTGTGAGTGCATACTCTCACGCATAGATTTAATCCCATCGTTAGATATAAGCCTCTTTTAATGACATTTTCATCTCTCCAATTCTTTAATTTTTTTTACTCTTTATTTTTCGGAAATGCTATGTAATGGCTTTTGTAAAAGCTAGATTAATAGGGTGTTTATTCACTGTTGCAATGTGAAGCCTGTGGTATTTTAAAATGAGGCATGAAAGAATGAGTTAAATCCTTAAAGCTAGATTCTAAGGTTTTATTATTGCTTCATTTTTCTCCTTTCAGAAATGACTGTCCAAACTGAAATGAGCGGACTGTAACATCAAAACCCAGCCAAACATTTTTCTTTATAAATCTCCTGCACTGTTTAAATGTCGAAACTAAATTTACCAACCTTGGCAGATTTGTCAAAGATGAACAGGATTGCCAAGTGTTCCCAGCTTCAAGTAAAAAGAGAAAGAGAGAGCTCTAACAGCTCCTAAAATATTTGCAGCAAGCACCTGGTGATAACTGCAATTTCTTCTAACCAGTGCATCTACCTTCCTATCCAGCATCTCCATACTCAGAAGCTTATTACTGTGCCAGAATAGGACAGTCCCAAAATAAACCCCAACCCCCAGAAGACAAACACTTTCCTACAAAATATCCCCTCAGGGAGAGCCCATGAGATTCTGATGTAGATTCTCAGTATTGCAACCCAGCTGGTTACACTAAACAAATTTTTAAAAGCCAAAGAAACCCATCAACGCATGACTGGCTTTTTTTTTTTTTTTCAAACCAGGGTTTGTTGTCAGAGATCCTCCGTAAAGAAGAAGACCCTAGGACAGCTTCCCAGTCCCTCCTGGTAAACTTACGGGCAATGCAGAATTTCCTCAACTTGCCTGACTCGGAGCGGGATCGTATCTATCAGGATGAGAGAGAGAGAAGTATGAACCCAAACGTGAGCATGGTGTCTTCAGCTGCCAGCAGCCCAAGCTCCTCTAGAACACCCCAGGTAAGATGCAATCCCTTGCTACCCATTTGTTATCAGGATAATTCCAGGAAAGGAGTTTCTTTCTACCTTTCCCCTGTCTGTTGCTCCCCTTGCCCAGATGAGTTGTGGAAAATCTTTCGTAAGGTTTTGGAGTGGCTGTTAAGAGACATTTAGTGGATGTCAGCAGGACACTGTGATCATCATTCTGTCTTCAATCAATGGCATAGATACAGAAGAAAATGTAACATTAGTGCCTGAAAGAGTGCATGTGGGCATTACATACAGGCTGTTGATATATGTCCATTAAATGTCTATTACAGAATATATTACAGAAAGACAGTGCATGTAGCTTTTTACCTGTGTCCATTACCTTCTTCAGAACACAGAAAATTTCTGGGCTTCTGGTTCCTATATGTTGTCATAAAAAGTGTCTAGTAAACAGAGGTCGACAGTGCATTAGATAGATGTTAGAAAATACTGTGCTCCATATTCAGCATAGGAAATCACAGTGTCTTGGTTTAAGGCAAATTTGGGAATCATTTTTGATTTAAACAGACGAATGGGGATACAATTCAGCATTAACCCAGGACACACAGTCCTCGAGTTAGAGGTTTTTGCAAGTAAATGTATGAGGTACAGAAAGTGGAGATAGCCAGCATGCTGGGAAGGAAGATGATGCTTAGAGCTCCCAAGCAGCAGTTATCTCACTGATTTAACTGCATATGCTTATTAATGTGCTGTTGCTGCCCACTCTTCCCTGGGTAAGTTGTTTCTTTGCACTAAGAAAGAGCATCCACAAACTACACTGTAATAGTCATCCCGCCTTGTACCAGGCTGATGCGGTCCCACACGTGTACTCTGCAAAGTGAGGGTGCTTGCACAGGGCTGCTGATGAACTCCTGTCACAACATTTGCCTGACTTGAGTCTGAACTTTGTAACAGTACAGACACGATGCATCAGTTCTAGCATTTTTTATTTTTACTGGTCTTCAGTGAATGGGCCTGTGTAACCCTTCTAATATCAATGATCGCTTCTCGTTGAATTCTGTAGTCACAGCTGCTAAAAGTAAGTAAGCGAGCAAGCACTGCTGCGTGGAGTGAAGTTTTACATTCAAACTGACCATCCTTAGGGAAGGTGTGTTGATTTTGTAGAAACTGTTGAGATTGTTTCACCCAGACACGTAGGTGCACTTCACCAAATAAATGATGTTAAGAACTGTTTTCACTGGAAACAAACTTAATCCTGCCAACCCAGATTTGACACTGAATTTTCATTACATGGAAAACTCATTGTATGCTCCTTATCTTTTTTAGTTACCTTTAAGTGAAAGTAAATATATATAGGGATTTTAATAGTGGGTACACTATTTTACTGTTTAAACAGCGTAGCCACTTTTTGCATTGGTATAGTTTCATTAAAGAATTAGCTTACTCCTGCTTATATTTATTACAATAGGTTTTGTATTAGAATCAAACACTGAAAAGAAATTAGGAGTTTAGATGCAATATGGTGAGAATAAAAATTGGATCTCTTGCCCCATTCATTCCCATGTTGAAATATGCCATTTTCCCGTGCTGTAGCCACATAATTTTAAAATAATAGAATTTTTGCCTGCCTTTGTAAGAGTTAAATGTTGCTAGAACACCATACTCTAGAAGTATAAACCAGCACATACTTGCCTTCTTTCATCTTGAAGAATCCAATAGAATATTGTGAGGTTTTTGATCAGCAAAAGCAGCACACAAAGGGTTGTGTACCCAATGCTTGCCTCGTGCCCGCTGTGTAACATTTCCCCAGCCCTCAGAGGGCCAGCACCAGTCAGCACAGGTGCTGTTTTGACAACTTGGACACCTCTGCAAATGAGGCTCTTCCCAGCTCCCGGGCAGGCAGCACGGCTACTGCGCTTCCCCATATGCCTGGTATTAGTTGTGACAAGACAAATGCCGGCCTCGCAGGCAGCACGGCGATTCCGGCAGCGTCAGCTCCCCAGGCAGCTCTTACTTACCCTGGAGCAGGGTGCTCTGGGGCAGCAGTGGCAGGAGCTGTACCAGCCTTGCAGGAACTGTGTCAGTGTGCCAGAGAAGGTGATGGAGTGGCAATTGGAAACGTGGTTTCCATAGATACCGATATCCTGCAGCAATGCTTTTGGGATTGCGTGTGCTGGGTAAGAGAGGAATGGCAGATACTTGTGGAAATGTTTGTGCTGGGGCTGTCATGATGGCAGGTGTAAGGGCATACAGAGTAACCCAGCTCAGTTCTCCCTGACTTTGAGCCACTGCTAAGCCACCCTTTTGTGATATCCCTAGCTCAGGACCTGCCTCAAGGTGAGAGAGATTGATCCCGAGAATGGGGCACAATTGCTGTGGAAAAGATGCTCTGAGATGCTGAAAGTTTTGCATTCACACAGAACCCCAGAAGTAGTAAGGGTTGCAGTGCTCTGGCACCTTGGTTGCAAGCAATTTTTCTTTCTTTCCCTGCTGTTTGCAATAAGATGTTTCAATAGTGGCAAACTATCTAGGCCTTTAACGTTAAATACTTCATTTTAGTGACTTTTGGTTGGCATTTTCCCTTCCTGTTTTGGTGATTAAAGAAAAAATGGTGCAGCTTTCAGGGTGTACAGGGCAGGCTTTTTCCTGACATGTGACTGTGGACCTTGAAATGTAGGAGACCCATGCAGGATGGAGTTATATTTTAAATCTTTCTTTTACATGCTAATTTTGTTCTTCTCAGGGTCTCAGACATCTATAACAGCCTTTGAGGCCATGGTGACCTCGGCTGCTGTGCTAGCCAAAGGCTTCAGTTCCTGGGAAGACTTTTTTATACCCAACAAATCTCCATTAAATCAGTCCTGACAGACTTGGGCAGTCATTTCCCTTTCTATGAACTCTTTGTTGTTTTCTTACATTTCCCACAATTGCCCTAACTCTCATCTATCTGTAGAACATTGAATTTCAGAGCGGGATGTCCCTGTTGGTCCCTGTGTTGCACTGTTCCCAGCTCATGGCCTGTGGATGGCAGTGGTTTACCCTGGCCTCCTGAGGCATGGTGGCCGTGCTCTGCCCCAGCTGCTGTCCAGCTGCCTCTGCCGGCACACGGGGCTGAGCCTGAGGGAACAGGAAAATCTGACATCCTTTCCACGCCTGTCCTGCCTATGACAGGCAGGGAGCAAGCCCAGAGCAGTGCCTGCTGAGCTGGGAAAGGGAGAAGATGCAGGTTGGTTAAAGCTTTATCTGGAAGTCATAAGGAAGAATGATTGCTCTAAAGTGTTGTATTGGTTGGTTTATGCCTTCATTATTAATGTGGCCTTGATACAGAAGAGATGTCAGGAAGAGGAAGATTTGGAGGACAACAAAACAGAAGAAGTAGTTCAGAAGGTTTGGTTTTGCCTAGTTAACCTTCCTATTAACAAATAAGCATTTGTGTATGTCTGCCTAGTTAAAAATGAGCATTAGATGTACTCTAGCAGACTTCAACTCTGACACAAAACCAGGATCCATCTGAAAAGGTTCATAATTGGGCCAAATATGAGTGCCACTGGGGTGTGTAGGTGGTTTGGGGCTATTGGGAAGTGTGAGCTTTGCCATTTAGGTTATGTTCTTTGCTAAGACCTTTGCGTCTCAAAACAAAGATTTTGTATCAGTAAGCCACATTTCCTTAAAAGGTGTAAAGGGTGTGTAAAGGGTATCTCTCCTCTGATCCCAGGAAGGTAAATGAGCTCTGTCTCCAAGGGGCAGCTGGTGTTGGGAGCATTCAGTGAGCATCACACCGCCCTCACTCCCTCTCCTGCCAGTGCATTCTAGGGACCACCATTCCAAGGGGCTTTAAAATTGACACCCTGTAGCAGCCTTCTGAGCTGCATTGATAGAAGCCTTGCAGGGGTAGTCCAGCCCAGGGAAAGTACTGGCAGCGTCTGTTATTGTCCTTCATTTGTCACAGAAGCTGATGGGAAATCATTCAATTAAAAGGAGTGCAGTGGAATACACAAAATCTCAATATGAGTTTAGGAGAATGAGGGCAGCACATCGAAGGCATGCCAAAGCCCAGCTTTATAAAATGATTTTTTTTTTCATTTCCACTGATTTCCTAGGTGAAATTAGGTGACTGTCTGGCTAGCATAATGATGATAAGGCTGGGAAACCATACATACTCAAGTGACATACGTATAGTTTTAATAAAGAATGAGGGAGACTTGAGGGAGTGCATTAAATTGAGTAATAATTTATTATTTAGAGACCTCTACCCATTTACTCATTTTTTCTGGGAGAATTGGCTTTTCCTCCAAGGTGTAGGCCACTTTTAGAGAGGGGGGGAGAAAGAAGGTAGAGCCTGGTGGCTGTGCTGCAAGTAGCTGACTGGCAAAGCCAATGTCAGTGTCTGCCTGCAGCCCAGTGCCCCAGCTACCTATCCTGTTGTTGAGCTGCTCAATAAACATGCTGGGAGAGGGAGAGGGGGAGACTTGACAGGGCCTTGCATGTCCTATAGGAATGCACTGCAATTATTTCCAATCACAATTAACCTGATTAGAATAATGGACAGGAAGTGTCCCTCTGTAGCTAATGCAGTTTGGCATCAGCTGACTGAAATCCTTTGATAATTTCTGCACAGATGGCTGGGCTGAAAGCAGCACTTTTTTAATTATTATTTTCATGGTCTCTTGGTAGGCCAAAACCTCGACACCAACAACAGACCTCCCCATTAAGGCGGACAGCGCCAACGTCAACATCACAGCTGCCATTTATGATGAGATCCAACAAGAGATGAAAAGGGCCAAGGTATCTCAAGCTCTGTTTGCCAAAGTGGCTGCCAATAAAAGTCAGGTGAGTGGTACAGGGGATTTCATTGTTTTGGGGCTTTCTGGAGTTTTGTTTTTAAAGTAAATTCTGGGGTTGGAACTAGATCCATCTCTTCCTCCCACCAATAAAATTACATCTGTTCCTACAATAATAATTTTCATCTCTGGGGAACCTGTCATGTTTGGCTTTTGCCTGCTAAAGTGGTTTCCTTTTCCCTTTTAAAAGAGGTTGAGGAAAGGGTCAGTTCACAGCCAAGCTTTTTCTTCCCTTTTGTACAAACGTGTCTTTTCCCACGTGTGGTATATAACTGACACCTCTGCTAGTAGGACAGGGAACTTTCAAAATGGTGGTATCCTCCTCATTAAGCAGGTAATGAAATTGCTTTCTCAAGTGGTTAACTAAGGGAAGGCAATGGGAAACGGCATATTAGGCAGGTGTTTCCTTTTTAGCATGTTGTATGTGCTTCATACAGTGCTGCCATGTGAATAATTCACATCGGATCAAATAATTTTTACAAAAAGGCATGAGAAGGCACTGCAGTAAGTTCTGCTGGATTCACTTCTACCTTGGGTGTGAAAAATACATGTGGGCAAACCTAGGTTGGGGTGAAATTCTTGAAGAGAATCCATTAATTTAAAAATTTCATCCAACTCTTTAAAAAAATATAATGCACCAGAAGGGATTTTGTGGAAAGGAGGACAGACGGATTTTTTTGAAGGACAGCAAGTGGTTTGGAGGTTGTTGGAAGGTATTGTTTACTCAGTGAAAAGAGCTGCTTCTGATCCTGGATGAAATTATTCAGTTCAGCTAAGAGAAGGCATCAATATGCAAACAAAAATGCACAAATGTGCACGTGACAATGAGAGAGTGGGATAGGTGCATGCTTTCTGAAAAACACACACTTCCCTCTGTGTGGGGAAGCAACATTATAGTCATTAAAGTAGATGTAAAATAAGCGGTTGAAAGGCATATAAAGAAAGCATCAAAGGCTATCAAAGCACATGGTAAAGCCTTGTCCTTGTTACAGGTATTAGTGTCCTGACTCATGGAGATCTGATTAATTTTTACTTCTTCATGTAATCACTAATTTTTTCTTTACCTTTTGCTTTCTCTTGTCAGGGTACAGGGGTTACAGTCCCTCTACCCCCCAAACCAAATCCCAGGCTCAGTATGAAATACATAAAAGGAAAATACCATGGAACCCTCTTAAACTGTTAAATGCATAAAAATCTCATGTACCACATGGCAAAATATAATGAGAACTGGAGCTGTTAAACGAATAAAGCTGTTAAAAGCATAATGCCACTTGGCACAACTACTGTGCATTTAACGGTTTTCCACTGTGTAATAAATGACATATGTGGTAAACGTGCAGTAAATATAAAAACTGCACAATTGATTTTGCAAACGTGCCCCTTATTCTTTACTCCATGCAGATATCAAAGTTCCACCCAGAATCCGGACTGGACAGCTTTTAATAAGGAGTGTTTAACACAGACCGAATGCCAGTCTCTCTGAGGTTTGGCTTAAAATTGCCTGCAAGCTTCCTGTCATTATACCCAGAGGCTTCTTGAAATAGAGAGGGTCTGAACCACCCAACAATAATTTGGGTGGCACACCAGTTTTGGTCTGTGCCAGCTTGAGTGCACTTCTCTGGCAGCATTGCACAGCAGCGCTAAAACAAAAATAAGATCTGTAGTCTTTCACGTGGAAAAAAAGCAGGGCAGATTTTGAACACCAGATGCAAAAGGTTAAGAACAGGATCCACAAATGTTATTGTTTAAAGCAAAGTTACTGCACATAAAGGTTTTATTTCTTTAGCAGCAGCGAATAAAGAAGTGTTTCTGAGGCTGATGTTTCTTTTGTTCCACAGCCTTGCCAGAGCAGTACAGGCTCCCTGGGATGGCCCAGCATTCGCCATGCTGAGATGTCATAGCGCTCTGCTGGAGCATGAAAGTGGTTTATGGGGGCACTGGAAGGCAGGGACAGAGGAAGCCACAGCCAAGAACCACAGTGGTTCTCAAAGCCCACCTGTGTGCCTGCCCCTGGCCTGGCTTGGTGTGCCTGTGGTGTCCCGCCACTGGCTAGGGAGCTCTGTGGCCCAGAGGAGTGCCAAAAGCAAGGGCACAGCTGCTTGCACTGGGGAGAGCCACGGTGTCATAGTCAGCCTTAGGTCTAGCTTGTCAGAAAACTAGCAGTTGGGTGTTCCCAGGGCTTTGCACAGGTCAGCTGTGCCGGTTGTGGGCATTTCTGGTAAAAATGCTGCTGATTTCAGCAGCTGAGTTACATGGTGGGAAGCCCTCATTGAAAACTGCCCATGTTTGCAGAAGAGAGAGTTTCAAAGGGGGAAAAAAGAACTAGTCTCAGGCTTTGCTTGGACTCTCCGCCAAGGTTCGTTCACTTGCTATTCTCCACAGGCCTGGCTTGTGTTGTGTTGGCTTCCTCTATTATTCCCTCACCCCAGACTACTGAGAGGCTTCCAGTTTGCTAACAAGGCATGTGTTATGTTGGGCGCTGCTGTTCTGTCAACAGCAATCCACGGTGCTGTGCGATCTTCACAGTTTTAGCAGGCAGTGAATCTCCGACAGGGATGTTTTGACATTTTATACACAGGGCTGTATGTCATATACCCAAGAGAACATCCAGAGGCAGCGGAGGCCTCCTTTCCTCCTCTGTCTCTGTACAGGAAGAGTGGTACCCACTGAGAACAGTTATTGCAAGTGGCATCATCTGCTGGTGGAGTTAATTGACCTCTAATTTAACAACTAACCATCTTCATTCTTAATCCATGGCAGAGTCTCAGCAACTGAAGAGAAGGGCAGTTTCTAGAAACTGAGGTTGCAAATCACAGAGCTCACAAGTCAACATAAAGGCAAGTTTCAGGGCCTCATGGAGGTACCAAGGTAGTATGGTGAGAATTCTCTAAGGGAATACACCTTCATAAAGATTTCAAGCCATTCATTTTAGACATTGACTTATTCATCACTTCTTTACCTTAACATGTATTTTATTCCTTGCAACTTACATCTAGATATTTTTAGCCTTTGTGAAGTGCCATGCATCCCTTTGTATTTTTGAAGCCAGCAGGAGCTGAGAGCTCAGTGCCCTCACAACACAGCCTCCAAAGCTGCCCTCTTAGTTGCCAGCTGTTAGGGATGTACCTGATGGACAGCAGGATTGTCTTAGGGTGCTGCCTGCTAGTGCCCTTTTAGTGGCTAAACCTGGGACCTGTATTAGCATGTTGGGAATCTTTGAGTGTGGCTGGAGCACCAGAGCTTGGTTTTCTGGTCAACACTTCAAGCTCCCCTGATTATATTTAATTCACAAGGAGATAGGTTTCAGGTTTGCTGTTTCAGAGAGGTTTGGGTGGCCTGTGTGTGTGCAGAGCTGGGCAGTGGGACAGGCAGAGACTTTGGCCTTGGATTACTGCAAGTTTGGATTGTTGGTTTTACAGTTGGCTTCTACATTCAGTTCTGCAACTGCTCTACAGTACAGCTACAGGAAAACCATTTCCCCCATGATCATGTGCCTCTAATGCTGTGCAGCAGCATCACCCCTTTGACCTCTGCTATTGAGAGTCCTGTCAGAGGTTGTGCTGTGCTCAGCAGACATTTTTTTCTTAGACATTGCAAAGTGGGTTTAGGAATGTAGTTCTGTTCATAATAAACAGTAACTATCAAAATAAATAGTGGGCACAATTGGCCAGAGCCCTTGTTGACAGTCTGAGGGAGGGCAGAGTTTGTATGAACATGGAGATCAAACTTCCTACAGTTCTCCCAGGGGAGAACTTCTTAATCAGCCTGGGGTGGCATGGGAAGCACTTTGCCAGGGATCAGCCCTGGGAAGGACAAATGGAACCTTCACCAGTCCAGTGTAAACAAAAAGTATAGCCTTGAAACTGAAATTCTTTTCAAGAGACTGGAGTTTATTCCAGTTGCATCACAGTAAAGCAAGAGACACCCCTTGGAGCCATTTTTGAAAAAAATGTTAAGCCACCAAAGATCAGTCTCTGGGCTGTATTTTTATCCTGTTGAAGAGTAAGCAAACAAACAATAAACTTGAGGGTATGAGTTTGGGGGCAGAAAGGCCCTTCAGTTCAGGTCCTTCAGGTAAAAACCAATACAATGCAGGCCTATGGATTGAAATCACCATGACAGTTCCTTGCCTTTGCTCTGCCTTTCCTTTCTCATGTCAAGATCCCTGCCTCATTGCCAGTTCTCTGGCCAAGGAGGGTGTTAGCCCACAATAGGATCCCACACTAGATGGGACTCCACACCATGGCCACCTTGCCATGCCCTTAAATCCTGCTTGTCCTCCAAGAAAGAATTATAGGCATTGGAAGAGGAATGAGCAGTGTTGCTTTGAGGAAGGATTAGCTTTAGAAACCCTTAATTTCATCCTTTCCTCTCTTTCCTTCCCAACTTACATTCCCTTGTATTCATTTGATAGACAGGATGCCTTCTCTCTCCCTTTCAGCTTATAATAGGTGTTTTCTGTGGCCTTAAACTAATTAGCTCCCAGTGATGGTGAACAGCAGCTAGAAAAAGCAGCTGGTGGTGAAGATGTGTAGTGTATATAGTGTGTGTGTACAGGGCACTTCTTACAGCCTTATCTCAGTGCCTTTATGATGCTTTGAATCTCTACTGCTGGAGTGTATCTGTTGTGCTGATATTTCGATGTTTTTGTCACATATGGAGGAAATGCAGAAAGGCATTTCTCTCCTTGACTGAACTTAGAATTTCTTTGAAGTACCTTTGGACAAGAGCGTCTTTTCTACATACTTGTATATGCGTTCACAGTGTGACCCCATCCAGGACAAAAGAAGTGGGCCCATATGAACCTCTTGGGTTTTAACAAAGCCATGTACAGTGTCCTGCACCTGGGTCAGGGCAACCCCAGTATCAGCACAGGCTGAGGGATTAAGGGATTGAGAACATCCCTGCCAAGAAAGACTTGGGGATGCTGGTGGGTGAAAAGCTGGACAAGAGCTGTTGAAGTGCACTCTCAGCCCAAAAGACCAACTCTGTCCTGGGCTGCAGCCAAAGCAGCGTGACCAGGAGGTTGAGGAAGGTGATTCTGACCTGCTGCTCTGCTCTGGTGAGATCCTACATGGAGCACTGCATCCAGCTCTGGGGTCCCCAGCCTAGAAAGAGCTTGAGCTTGTTGGGGCAAGTCCAGAGGGGACCACAAAAATAATCAAATGGCTGAAGCATCTCTCCTGTGAAGTCAGGCAAGAGAGAGTTGGAGCTGTTAAACCTGGACAAGAGAAGGGTCCAGGGAGCCTTCATTGCAGCCTTTCAAGGGTGGGCTTACTGGGGCTTAAATGGGGCTTATTTAGCAGGACCCGTTGTGGCAGGGTAAGGGGTAATGTTTTCAAACTAAAATAGGGTAGAGTCAGACTAGATATATAAGGAGGAAGCTTTCTACAGTGAGGGTGGTGAAACACTGGAACAGGCTACCCACAGAAATGGCAGATTCCTCCCCATCCCTTGAAACATTCAGGTTGCTCAGAGTCCAGCCTGATCTGTTGAAGAGATCCCTGCTCATTGCAGGGGGCTTGGATTAGAGACCTTTAAAGGTCCTTTCCAGTGTAAACTATTCTCTGATTCTGTGGCAGCATCTGCAGCAGTGCATTGGCCTCTCAGCAGCTGAATGAATGAGGGACAGTTACGGAGCTGGGGCTTTGCTCACAGTCCTTGGCAGACCCAGCAGCTGATGGTGGGCTGCTTGCCCTAACCACAAGCCCACACTTCCTCTCTAGTGTGGGGAGAAGCTAGTTTGAACTTGGAATGCTGGAAATATCCTCAGTGCATTGCATCCTTCCCTCTGACGCCTAGAGATGTAAGAAGACTTGGTGTTCCCATGAATCTTAGGTACTTCAGGCTTATGTATCACATTTTTTAAAAAAATATAATTTCATGCTTTATGAGGCTAGTGAGAAACTGGCCCTTGTGAAAGTGCTTTGCATTTTCTGGGGAGGAAAAGTACCAAGCATTTCAGAAAATCCAGACTGTTGAGTGATTAACCTTGAACTGTATCAAAATTCTCCAAGTAAAGCTTCTCAGATTCAGTCCCCCTCCCCCGGCCCTCATCAAGAATTCATTGAAGCCATGACAGAGCTCTCCATTACAGTTAGTCTTTTATCCATTTCAGCTTTCTTGATTAGGTTATCTCGAATCATTAGGGGGTTTATTTATTTTAATAGACACTTATTGGATTCATGGTAAGAGAGTTTGGCGACTAAGGAACAAGAGCTGAATATTATCTAGCTCATTTTGCACTGTAGAGTCCCAAACTAAGCAGAGAGAAGAGATGCTGAGGAAGTTTGTCCAGAGGACTCCAGTGATCCCATGTGGGAAGGGAGCCTTCTCTGAGGAGTGTATTTCTTTACTAATCTTTCTAGACTTGCGTCAATCATTGCTGCTTTTTTTTCCTTTTGTCACATATGTTGACATTTTCTGCACTGATGATGTGGGTGAGGAAACGGCCTTTTACATTTATTTTTGAGATTTATTCCTGAATCACTCTTACTAAAAACTCTTCATTTGCCTACTCATGCTTTCACTGGAGACCCTAGAAAATGTCAGTACAGAAAACTAACTGTATTGTCATTATTATTATTGTTGTTATTAATTTTAATGTAAGTGCAGGGAAACACAAGGTCAGTTAAGCTGCAGGTTTATCCATGCTCAGAGCAGAACAGCTGCCTGTGACTAAGTCACTATGGACACCCAACTGCCACCTCCTGCAGTGGCTTTTGGCAAAGTGTAAACATGGGCCTGTACCCCAGCATGACTGTGAGCCTGAACTCCTCCCATGTGCCTTCTTTGTCCTTGGTCAGAAATTTGGTCCTTGGCAGACTGCAGGGCAGCAGATCTGCAGGAAGCACTTTTGGGTCATTGTGTTTGTGCACACCTTCATTGAGTGCTGGAAAAACTGACCTTACTGCAGTCTGGTACATCTGGCTGCCCTGCTCCAGGGTAAGCCCAGCGAAAGTGAAAGGGTCAAGCTGCTAAACAGGGCTCTGGGATAAGTGACAGAGGATATGGCTCAGGATTGCTGCACCAGCTCGCTGGCCTAGAGGGGGTTTGAGGGCGCCAAGCCTCACGCTTTGGTGTTCTAAGCATGCTGTTTCTTTAACAGCATAAAAGCACAGTGGGAATGGCTGGCTTTCTGCAGATTTTTGTTGTTGTTTGCTTAGCTATGTGGAAATGTATTTGATTAGGAGACAGAGAGAGAGGTTAAAAATAGGACATTAATATGATTTTTTTTTATCAAACAAAATGCTTAGAAAATGTTTATCTTGTCTCATGAGAACAGCAAAAATAGAGGCCAGCACTTCTCTGCAGCTCTCTTTAATATGAGCTAAATTGGGCTCCATTCTTGATGCCTCTAGAAGTTTTGGGGTGAAATAAAGGAAGTTCTGAGCAGAATTCCTTGGAACCACAAGCACTGGGTGTGCCTGAATGTAGAGCCAAAAGCATCCTTTAATTGTGCTCTTTTCTCCTCTTATTTTTAATGGAACACATTCCCATTTAAGAACCTTAGAAGCTGACAGTAAGGGCTGGATTCTGCCACCCATATTGACACTGGTGTGTATCAAACTCTCTGATAACTCTGGAAGCCAAGAGGACTGTTTGTGTGGTGGAGCAAGACCTGTGATGTGCAGGGGAGGCAGGACCAGAAACACAGCGTATTGCAGATCTGGGGAAGTGTGTGTTATTTGTTAGATTTTTCAGAATACGTTCACAGAAGTTGTATTTACTTGTAAAGCAGTGAGCTCAGATGCTGTGGATGAGTGTGGGAAAAGGTGGTGAGATAGTGTCTCCTTCACTTTTCCTTCTTCATGCCAATAAATGTAGCTATAGAAGAAAATTCACTGTGAATGGCTGTAGCTCCAAAAAATTTCTGTATGTTAGCATTTCTTAGATGAAATAATTCTCCTGGAAAGCTCTGTGTAACATACACAGACCCCAAAGAAATAAATAAAAGAAAATAAAAAAATTGTAACCGAAAAACACCAAGTTGAGATTTTTAACAGTAAAAGGAGATTTTTGTGTATTAATAATTCATGAGTTCTCATTGAACATGCACGAAGAAACGGTGCTATTCAATAGAGAATACTGTCATCTGTCACTGTTTTATTTGACATTTACACTTTTATTTTTTTTTTTTTTTTTTGCCTGGTACTGCAAAACTTTCTTGGATGGCGTGCTAAGATTATTTAAATAAATAATTAAAAAAAGCCGATGCAGACTTTTCATCTGTGCATGGGGAAGGCGGTTACTTGCAGCCATAAAGAACATGTGAGTAAGCTGTGGCTTGCTGTGTTTTCTCACATATTAGTCAAAGCTATTGCCTAATAAACAGCCCCATAGATGGATAGAGAGGGTCTTGAATGAATGCTTGAATAAAGACAGGGAGGGATAGAAAAAGAGTAGTGAAAGGACAGATTTGATGCAGAAAAGTGTACACATGCATGCAGTGCGTATGCATGTGTATGTGTGGTGGTGAGCGAATAAAGGCTCTTGTGAAGAAAGCTGACACAAATACATTGCAAAAATAAATATTTATAAATGGTGTTGGGGGAGATCCAGTCCCGCACAGCGTGAGAGAAGACAGGGCATTTAGCACAATGACAATTCAGTTAGGCACACCTTGCAATTTCTTGCTAATATTAGGCTCGTGGAAATCTTTCTGCTCTGTAGGTTAGTTATTATTTATAAAAATCACAGAACCAGCTGATACATTCATAAGCTAATTATTGTAGCAGCTGGGTACACATGGTGCAATATGTCTGAGGCTGTGAAGTATCACAGATTTCTTGGGGCCTGCTGTGGTGGGGGTGTGCTGTTGAAGGCTAGATCCCTTAATCTGATCAGCCAAGCAAATACTTTGTGGGGAAACTGGATTAATATCTCTCTAAATACCACGGATGTGCTTCACCTTCAGAACCAGGCTCCTTTAAACGTGCCATTAGCTTATCTCCTTTGGGGAATGGAGAAGTTCTCAGGTGTCCTCAGGATGGCAGGGTCCTTGCCTGGTGCCTCCCTTTGCCAGAAATTAATTTGGTTTGCTCATGTCTGCACACATGGTCACGCTGCAGTCTAATCTTTTCCCTAATAGCTCCAAGGTCAGGACCTCGCATGTTGCCAGGCAAATTGAGCGCTATCCTTCTTAAAGACTAATGGCAGCGAGTGCCTAGTCCGTAATGAGGCCTGTAGTGTTGCTCTAAGTGATTGTAATGAGCACTGATTATAACGGGACAGATAAATCACAGTGCGGCAGTCGCCATCGCACTGCCCGCTCGGGCCCTGCGAAGGGGCGGTGGCCCTGCGAGCTGTGCCTGGGTTCTGCCAGAGCCAGGCACTGCAGCCTCCCACAGCCTGCCCAGCCCTGGGCTCCAGCTCCACCAGGTGCGGGGCTTATTCTGTGCTTTCTGTTACACCTTGGGTCTTCATGCTGCAGCATCCCCCAGGAGGTGTTAAACATACCTGCTTGAAACATCTTGAAAGCGTTCTGTTGGAGACTTACTCAGATCTCTGAAAACAGGGAGCAACAGGAGCTGATTTTTTTCTACAGATGGCTTATTTTCCATTTAAAAATTTTTTACCTCTGCATGGAAGAGCCCCTGAGGAAATATTGTGGAGCTGGGAGATTTTCTTCCTGTATTTTCTCTAAAAGAGACAAAGTTTTGGGGATTTCTGAGCAGTGGAAGAAGGAGAATTGAGTGTAAGAGATGTGGCCAAACCACATTAAAATGCAGACTTCACCTGGCTGAGAGATTGCCCAAATACCAATCAAAACATTCTGAAAATACACCACAGAGATTTTTTCCCTAAGTAAACTATTTTATCTTGTTTTCATCCTTGCCCCCCCAGCCCTCCAAGTTTATTGCAAGAAAAGATCAGGTCTGCACAAATGTGGCCTCTCACTTGTAAAAACAAGGCAGTGTTGTGTTACAGATTAGTTTATAAATCCCTGGTGGCTTCACAGTTCAGTGCCTACAGCTGCTGCAGATGGGCCTGGGTTTTTGTCTCTTCGCTGTGCTGCAGCCGGCAGTTGAAGGAGAAAATGGAATGATCAGGTTATTAACATGTAGGCCATGAGGAAGAGGCTGCACAATGAGAACAGCTGGTGTTGCTGTCTTGGCTGATGCAGCGGAGATAATCAAATCTTGCCTTTTTTGGGGGGGTGAAGGCAGAAGACACAGTGGAGAGTAAGACAAACAACGGCTTATGATACTATACATGGGGTTTAGAGTGCACGGTAGAAGTTGTCAATGGCTTACAAGTTGTTACACAAAAAAGCAATACTAAAAAGCCCTCCTGTGGGCTGGTAATGAACCCAGCTGTTCAGCCTGCTCTGGTCACTGTTCAGAAAAACACAAATTTGGCTACTTCTTGTACCAAACATTTTTAACATTGATCAAGCTATCTTTTAGGTATTGTAAGGTGCCTGTCAAAATGGTGTCAGAATGCTGAGCTGTAGCTTGGAAATGATGGGTTATAAAGCTACTAGGTAAAATATTTTGACAGGAGTCAGTAAGGCGCGTTGACAGCATCCTCGGCATTATCTTTCTCGTCTTCTGTCATTTGCATTGCGTCTCCTGTGCAAGCACAGGAGGGGGGCCACTGTCCCCAGCCCCAAGTGGGCTGGTTGCTGGCAGGCAGGACAAGGCTGGCTGTGCCCCCACGCCGGGCAGGAGCAGCAGCAGCAGCCACGATCCCTTGCTCACCTGCTGGAGACTCTGGGTCACGCTCTGTCCCCGCCGCCCGAACAGCTCTTGTCCTTGGGGTTCAGGATCATTTCCTCTTCCTGGAGCTCCAATGCTTTCATCTCAGAAGTCTGAGCAGTCTGTCCCTGTGGAGAGATCTTACAGCTCCTTATATATAGCAGTAACCTTTAAAAGGCATTTCAAACTAGCCTTAAAACAAGGCAGCAGAAATAAAATCTGCTCTTACGGTGATCTGTAGTTGTGTTTAGAATAACCTCTGCCTAGTATCATGGTACCTGTAGTAACTTCTGCAGGACCCTCTTTGCTGCTTTTGTGCTAGATACTAGAGGATTCCCTTTCTGTAAGGCTGCATCTTCTCTTAGATTTTATTATTTAAAGATGTAAAGTTTTAGTGAGGTTCAGAGCTGGGGGAGTCAGTGCAACATAGTGACAGCAGATCAGAAGTCTTGATAGTATATTTTACTAGACATTTGGAGTAGTGTTGAATTCCTGGTTCTGCAGCTGCAGGTTGCAGTGAGGGTTGTTAGCAAGTCTCAGGAGTTGCGTCTCCTTTTCTCTTGCTTGGATGAAGAAATGAAAGGGCTCTGAAATGGAAGTGAAGATGCATCTCAGTTTCATCTTTGATTTTCTGTAGGAAAAATATTTATATCTGACCATTTTGAACATTGTGTGAATATGATGGGGACAAGACACTGATGCTTTTTGCTAAGCACGGCTGTTTGTTTCAGTTTCTCCAACTTGCAGGAAGTAGAATATATCACAGATTTGTTGAGACCAAAGGGCCACTTGGGGTCGTGGGGGTTTATGTGTGAGATGAGACCAGCAAAACTTTCTGCACAGAGCTTTGAATCTAGTTGACCTTCCCCTCCAATCTGGTTCCTCGGTGCTCGGTGAACTGACTGTGCGCACCCTCCCATTGCAGGGCTGGCTGTGTGAGCTGCTGCGCTGGAAAGAAAACCCAAGCCCAGAAAACCGCACCCTTTGGGAGAACCTCTGCACCATTCGCCGCTTCCTGAACCTTCCGCAGCATGAGAGGGATGTGATCTATGAGGAGGAGTCCCGACACCACCACAGCGAGCGGATGCAGCACGTGGTGCAGCTCACGCCCGAGCCTGTGCAGGTCAGAGCACTGTCTGCCTCCTCAGGGCATCTGTGTGGGAGGGCGGGGGTAACACGGTGGGGTTCGAGAGTGTGACACGGAGATGGGCTTTTTGGGTATTGACTGAAGCTTAAAAGTACTGCTGAAATGACCATGGTAAGCATTTTGTGAGGAGTGGGCCTTCATTTCACAGCCTCATTGGGATTGTTTGGCTCCTTTATTAATTTCTGACTAGTATGAATTTTTGTTTGGTACACCCTTGTTCTACTCTTGTCTCTGGTATTAGTAGAATGAGAAATAAATAAATACAAATATGTGTATGGAAAACAAAGTGAAAACACTACAGACTCTTCTTTGCAGTTCCAGCTTCAGTCAGAAGAGAAAATCAGCTTAATGTGTATTCCTAATAACTAGTAATGCATGTCACAAACTCAAACTTCTGCAGGTGGTCAAGAGAGGCTCAGGAGATACTTACTTAATCTCAAAAGCTGATGCAACACCTTCCACAGCAGCCCTTCTTCCCTTCAGCTCTCCAGTTCAGCCCCTGGCACTCGGTACCATTCACTTGATGCCAGATTCTGTGACCACTCTGGGGGCTGTTTTTACTGTGCATTTCGCTGATAATCTTGGAGTTCCTCCTCCCACCTTTGCTCTCCCCATTGTTTGATGGTGGATTGCACTGCTTTGCTACTCTTGCTGTGAGCCTTGGCATCCAGCCTCTATTCTTTGTTGCTACTCTTGTGCTGCTACCACTGCTGCCAGCTATCTCGTCACCTTTTTTCTAAAGGCAAGAGGTTTCTCTGTCATGTTGTCCTGCCCATCTGAAACATGTAGGTCTCACTCAGATTAATTATTGCCTAATTCAGTCCCTTTTGTCTCTTCTGCTAACTTTTTCCTCCTTGCTTTCCTTTGTGTCTTTGTCTGAAAGAAAAAAACCTGTTTCCTGGGTTCAGGTTCTCAGGCCTATAAAAAAGGGGAACCACTCTAAGTAATTAATTTAGCAAGTTTTGTCTTTCACATCCCAAAATGTTTATGGGATCTTGGAAGCAAGAAGTTACAAACAGGTAAAGAAAGGTAACATCTTGGAAGACAACTAGACCTCTGTAGACTTGAACATATTAACCCAGTTCTGATGCCCACAGCAAGTGGGAATATCCTCTAAAGAACAGAAAAAGTTTCCCTGGGATCTTGTGAGTGACCTTGATGATTAGCCTACTTTCCAAAGCCTTCTGCACATCACTTGTCTGCATCATGCAGGTTGGCTCTTGTGAGTGACACGTTACACTGTGTTGGAATGCTGTGCATTTGTATTTGTCAGCAAGTTACAAAGCCATGGATTAATTATTTATTACAGTCAAAATATGAAAAATGAAGAAAAATAAATGGAACCAGCTGGCAACTACATACAACAAAACTCTGGAGACTGGTATGCAGTTGATACAGTAGGCTTGTGTTTTGGGGTGCTGCATTTTAAAGCTATGCTTGCCCATCCAAAAACCCCAGTAGGTTTCTGAGTGACACACTACCAGTGCCAGGCACAGGAGGTCTGCTGTCCACCTGCTCCCTACTGTCAAAAGATATGCAACACCAAGTAATTCTTGTGTAGTTTGCAGTCTCTGGGGCTTGAATTGTTTCGAGAAGCAAGGTTTGTTTCTTAGCTTTGCTGCAAGGGTCACTATTAGGTAATTAGCCACGAAGAACCAATGACAGCAGCCAGGAATGTAAAGCTGAGGTCCTCACACTTGCAGTCATTGGAGATTTTGTGACACTTTACATAAGGGTAGGGGTCTTGGGCCCTGCTCCTGGCTGAACTCCAGGCCAAGTAATTACATTCTGCCTATCTGAAATTCCCCCTGTAGTGTCAAGTGGGAAAGCAACTCTCATTTCCTTCTCAAAGCAGTGGCGGGTGCAGAATACCTGCCACGGTGCCTGGCTGCATTTTAGCAGGGGGTGGAAACATCCAAGAGCTGCAGTCACCGACCTACTTTACTTTGCAGGTTTGCTGGTGAGAAGTGTGCTGTAAGTCAAGTCCTTACCTGCAGCCTTGATAGCAAAATGACAGTCCTTTGAAGAAGATACAAGCAGCAGTGCTGTGAATAACAGCAGGTGCAGAACTGTAACATAGAATCAGGGCAGGATCTTACCTCTGTTCTCTCTGTCTGCCCGGCCCATCTTTCTCTTTGCTCTGATGGCTTAGGTGTGTGCACAGTTACTTCTGTCTGATGCTGGTGTCTCCTGCTCCTTCAGCTCAGAGACTAGGAGAGCCTGAAAACAGGCTGTCTCACACTGCTGCCAGAGTTCCCAGCCACCATGACTTAACCCTGTCTGGGCTGGGGACGTTCCCCTGTCAGACTCGGAAGAATATCCTAGTTATTACAAGAGGCATGACCCCGCAAAAGATGTGGCTAATATTGCAGCCTTTTCCTCAGTATGGCTTCTTGAAAATGGCAAAGATATTATTATGATGTGTTTTGTGTAGTTCACATGCTGCTTACAGGGTTGGGGACACTTCAGTGAGGGAATTATCCCAAGGCTGGGTATGCTCAGTGGGACAGTTGTACTGTAGGAGATCAGCTGGATGCAGGCTGGTTCTTCATGTTTAAGGGATTGTTGTTTACTTTGTGAGAGGTTCTTGCCCTCACTGGTTTGGTATTACTAGCCTGCACCTCATTGTTAAGCTTTAAGTTCAGGGTTTTAAAAGCAAACATTTTTATTTTTCTTCCTTTAGATTTTTCCCATCAGCCATATATTAATCCATTTAATCAATTACTTTACTGTTTTTGAAATGAATAATGTCTGTAGTGGAAGCTGAGTGTTTAAAAAATTTCTCCCTGCACACTTGATTTGTTTGTTATTGTGCTGAAGAGTCATAAAATGTGAGCCCTGTGGAGCTCTTGTGACATGGCTGTGTTCTCTGGCAGCATTGGGTGTGACCATATGGACGTGACAGAGCATGGATTTTCCTTCACATGCTTGTTATGGAGCATCCATGCTACACCTACATGTTGCTGTGCATGCAGGCTGAGCTTGCCACAGCCTCTCATTCATTTTTTAAGGAAATTGAGGTGTCCATTAAGAGACTCTTCCTCCATTCCATGCAATGTGGTTGTAACAGCAAAGCGCTGCTAAGAAGAGCAGTGGGGTTGTTGCTAGCTGAGGTACTGTAAGGACATCACCTCTGAATTACAGAGTTCCTGAGCCACAGGTTCCTGGAGGGTGGGAGGGTATCCTGAGAAGCATTATTACATTTTTGCTGTGTTCTCATCCTCTTCCACCACCACCACCAGGAGTGGCATCCTGGCTGGCCCTTTGTTCTGGCCTGGCCTGGCCCTTAACAGTGTTCAGAGTAGTCCCTTTGCAGCAGGGAGTCCTTGTGCTTCTGTGTTTAGCTCCCTGCTCTCAGAGGTGAACCTTCCCTGTCTTACTTTCCATCCCTTGCTAAATCCCACCATTCCCTGGCTGTTTGCTGGCATTGGACCTTTCTGGAGTGTTAATGCTGACAAGTGCCTACAGCTGCTTCCCATTGCCAGCCAGGGATTTCGTGTTTGTTACAGACACTCTGGGACACAGTAGATGTAATTTCTCTCCCTTCTCCCACTATTTGTCTGCTGTGTCCAAGGTGACCACTCCAGAGAGTAACCATCTTGCCTGGCACTTTAATATAGTGCTAATTCATTGTTAATTGCTGGGGCAGAGAAACCTGACTCCGTTGGGAAGGCCATGAATCAGGCTGTTGTCTCTGGAGTGTCTGGGTGGATAAGAAAGTTCTCTGGAGTAATGAGCCACCACTGCAACAAAGTACCTTCTATTCAGAGAAGTGGGAAACCTTGCCTCTCATTTTCTCCAAGTTGACAGGTAGATCTGAAGCTGGTAGGTGCATACTTATTTAAGAGCAATCAAATGTTGCTTTCTGATACACCGTTACTTCTGTCACTTTTTTTTAAATGACATCCCTACACCCTTTTATTTCTCAGAAGCTTTGATTTAGACAAATTGGCAATATATAATAGTTCAGATCATAAGTCATGGAGGAATATCAGTAAATAAAAGAAGGCATAGTAAAAAGCTCTAGGAAAGCTCTTCTGTATTGTGTGTTCACGGCAAACATTGTGATCTCTCTTTAAATATGCAGAAAATAACATACCACAGAAGTAAATGAAATACTAATTTTATCATTTTCTGAGGGATAGAAGGGAACAAGTATTTTAGAAATGACAATGGAATACAAAAGAGCAGAACGTGGAGCCCTTGTAAAAATGGGTCAAGGCAAGTGGTGATGGCAGTCCAATCAAACTAATTTCATATTCTCTTTCTAGAAGTAATAAAGAAGGGCATGAACACCACAGTAGTGCTTCCTAATGAAATATCTGATTCTAAATAATGTCTTGGAGTTCATGGGTCACATAATGCGTAGCACACAGATGGAAGAACCAGTGAGACTTGAAATTTCTTTAAAAATAATATTAATTAATAATACTTAAGCAATCACAGATGATGAGTGAAGCAAAACTGTGTTATTCCATAGGGGAACATGGTGTGCTTAATGATCTATTGGATGATGTGCCCAGTGAGGTTTTGCTGTGTTTGTGTGAGTTGCACTAGGGAATTTTGCATACTGGAAATTAGGACTGAGTTGTCTGTGAGACTTAGACAAAAATTACTTTCCTAAACCGTGCTAGCTCTCTGAATCTTGTCCTTACTGTTTTGAGACACATTTTTTGTGAGGATGCTGTGCCTTGTGATTTATTCTTAATGGCTGTACCATGATAGTTTTGCTTTTTGATCATTTCTCTGCACCTAAAAGACAGACCATAGATTGATACCCACTGTCTTTTAACTCCCCAGTTCTTTAATCCATGGCTGGATGTGATGTCTTCTCGGACAGGGGTGGTCAAGACTGGTGACACAACTTGTACGCAGCAAACCCAGATGGACTATAAGAGGAACTTGTATTGTAGTTATTCATTATGCTCAAAATGCTCAGAGCTTTGGTTTGGGAGGGTTGCACTTGGATTGCTTTTTACCTTTGATTTAGAACCACAGAGGGAAATGTGTGCCAGAACAAGGTCTGTGAATTTCGTGAGTGGAGAATATCTGTCTTGGTTGTTAGTTTACCTGGAGTTTCATTCTTTCTCTTATCAAAATTAGACAACAGTCAATTTCAGTATCTCCTTTCAGTCTAAACTATTAAAAACCACGGGAAAAAGTCTCAAACTATGTAACTTCTATTTCTCTGCAGTGTTAAAAGCTGAAAGCAATATTTATTGCAAATGCCTCACTCACTCTGCATTTATCTCTATTGTGTGTGTAACTGCTTTTGGGTGGGGGTAAAGGAAATGTCTTTAAAGCATGTGGTACATGCAAAAAGAAAAATCTCAGACATCTTCCACTTCTGAGCTGCTTTCTCATGCTTCTCCAGTACCTCTGCCCTATCGCCAGAGGTGGTGCATTTTGAAACACCAGCTGTGGCTGCGTGCTCTGGTTCTTCACCTTCTTGGTGCACACCATTTTTCAGATGGGTTACAGTAGTTCAGGAGCCTTGCACAAGTTTGACAAAGGCAGCAGAGGCACAAATCAGAAAACAACGCCTTATACTTGACTCTGAAGTATCCAGTAGATCTTCTTGTGATTGATAGTTGCCACAATTGCAGGGAAAGGCGCTGAGCTGTGACTGCTACAGCCAAACCTGCCTACTGCGCCATCTCAGCTGTTTCTGTTTAGTGTGGATATCTAATGTGGCTAAAAATGCTGATGATTTTTATTAACGTTAGGCCTGTTATTCCCCTTGAATGATAGTGGGGAGTGTACTTGCAATTAAAGCCAAACTGCCTCTGTTCTGAAATTAGTTTAGGTTTAGTACTGTTCCATTTAACCCTAGAACTGCAAGATCAAGTAAATTGCAGAGTTTCGAGGTTTTTTTGTGGTGGCAAGTTTAGTCTTGTCAGAATAGTGTATCCTTTTCCCATTTGTACAGATCCTGAAGCCATGAGGCCACTTCAATGACACCTGTTCCTGGACAGCTTTCTTGTGGTCCAGCTGAGGACAAGGCAGGAATGAGGTGGGGCTCTTACATGAGGGAGCCCTGAGAATATGACTGGTGCTTTTCTTCAGCAGCATCTTACAATAAAGATGACTCTGAGGGTACATCTTCTCTGAGGCTGCCCCAGAGCAGCTCTGCTTGGGCTGCCCTGGCTCCCTTGGCAAAATGTTCCAGGCAGAAAATTCCCTTAAAATCTGAATGTGCAGATTTAGTGCAGCTGAGACTTGGCAGTAAGCAGCAGGGTGGTGGTTTGTGTTGGTGTTGCTCTGACAAGTTGTCGTTTTAGCAAATGACATCACTGTAGCTCTGGCCCCTGTTGTCTCACCCTTTTGCCTTTCACACACAATTTGACCAGATTTAGCCCTCATTTCTTACAGTCCTGGCCCCGTTGTAAATGCTAAGCTGCTAGTGTTGTAAGGAGCCATAGTAGGTTGAGGATGAGCAAACATATAGAGCAAGATCACTAAATAAAGCTCTTTAAATTCACATAACCTTTGAAGCTTGCCAGCAGCAGGCAAACCTTGAAGGCTGAAAAGCCACTAGATGAGCCTCTGTTCCATTTACATTTGAAAATTTTTGCAGTTAAAAATACTGCTCTTTTTAATTTAATTTTAATGCTCCTTAATTACTCTATGTCCCTCGCACTTGTTCATAGACTATAGTATCAGGCTTCAGAGATGTGTAAAAGTTTATAGGCTATTTGCTGTATGCAACATTTTATTCTCAGGCTCTCTACAGAAATCTTAGAAATTCAGAGCCCTGGATCATTGCAGCTGGTCTTTTTCTGCAGATAGGCGATTATAAAAATTACATGGGGAGGGAAACCATTGAAAATAGTGCTACCAGAGCATTTTGCACTGCTTGACCCTCAAAGAGCAAGGAGTGACTCTTCCTTCTGTGTTGCACAGCATCCTCCAGGGAAATGGTGCAGCTTCTGGGCAGTGCTGGGAGTTAGGCCATGACAGAGCAGGACATAGATGGTCAGTCTCCTTGCCCAGAGCCAGGCTTTTTTCTTTTTTTTTTTGGTCCCCTGAATGGCTGGAAATACCCAGATACTGTAATGTGTGCAGAGATATGGTTGTTTTTTTCAGGGTCAGTATATTGTGTATGTTGTTTCATGTTTCTGTGGACATTTACAGGAATTGCAGATTGAAAGGAGAAGTCTTTTTGTGTGCATGCACTATTCTCACGCATGAAATATCCAGAAGTACAGTAGCACATATTTTTTCTCACAGTCATCTATGCTTAAGTGTTTCAAAGAATATTCCAAAATATCTTGGCACAGACAAAGTGAAGCTGTTTGCAAGATCCCTAGCTGTGGAACAACAAAGGCTACATTCTCAACACACATCACACATGACTTTTATTAAAGTCTTAAACAAAAATCAGATAATGTATTTAGAAAATTAAACTTCACCATTTACGATGCTACTCACATTGTGAAAGGAAGTTGGTATCCCCTTGTGTCTCCTTTCCAGTGACTTCTCTCCCAGTTCTACTCACTTCTTCCTGTTGCAAATGAGAAGATGAAAATCTTAACTACAAATAAGTACATTTAAAAACCAGTAATTTGGGACTAACTCTCATTGTGGTACCTAACTTAAAAAGGATTTGGTGTTCAGAAACAAAGGAATACAAGTATGTATAATGTGCCTCTGGTGGAACATTTGGAAGTTTCAATCATCTAAAATCATTATTAGCCTTTTACCATTACATATGGTAAAAAGGATGTGGTAAATCACAGAACACATCCTGGATATTACAGACCCAGCCATCTCATTAAGTTTGTGTTAAAAAACATTCCTCTATTTCCAGTTGGGGCTAAATTTAGTTTTACACTATTGTGCCATTATAGTCCAAAATAATGTTGACACCCTTGAATTTTCTAGTTGCTTTTTCCTCAGATTTATGGTTTGAAGCTCTCCATTTTGCACTTACTAGTCCATGCCCATTTGATGTGCCACACATCAATCCAAGGCACATGGGCAGAGAGAGTTGTGAAGAGCCCCTTCCTTCCTGCTACAAGTCCTGTCATGTGGATGCTGAGGAAGGTGAGCACATTGTGCACAACGTCTTGATGCAAAGCCATAATTGTTCTGGGGTTTTTTAGCAATATGTGGCTAAGTCTCATGCTTAGGTCTGGAAACCCTTGGTATTCTCAGCCTTGCTTGCAAAAGCTTGGCAGCCAGGATTTCTTTTGTTGGGGTTTTAGTAGTTCTTAGAGTTGAACCATGCAGGGTATCACAGAAGTCTCTTGTACCCACAAGATGAGCTTTCTGTGCTCTGTTGAGGGAAGCTGTGGTAGCAACTGTGAATCCATCCAGTTGTAGCAGAAAGAAAGAGACACATTAAAATTCCAGGGCTCAACAAGCCCAATAAAAAGATCTGTCTGGACAGCACTTTACTAGTTAAGTGCTAGGTTATTATTATTATTTATTATTTATTTCCTCTCCTATTTTTCCTCTTACTGAACAAGGAGGAAATATCTTTGTTCTTTCATTTGAGAAGTGAAATAAATGTATTCCCTGCAGCATTTGAAATTTTAATAATCCATAATAAATAAAATCATATCTAATAACATAACTGCTTTCAATTGGCAACACGATCTCCTAGATGCATTGCAATGGCAGAAACATAAATAGTTGCAGCCTCTGAAAGCCTACTTCCTATTTGCTAAATATACTTGGCTCACTTTAAATTCCTTTGTGTGCAGTCATTAATACAATCCTCTTTGACAGCATTTAATTAAAGTGCTTTTCTCTATTAAATTCATTAAAACTTTTTTTCTTTTTATATACAACTGTTTCCCAGACACTGAATGTTAAGGACCTGTAGGCCTGTCTTTAAATAACTTCTCTATCCTTGTAGTAAATTGTTAATTAAATTTAACTTAGAGTGTTTAAAGATGGCTTGGAAAAGAAAGCCAGATTTCAGGATATGGTCTCAATCATGGCTGATTTTTTTTTAACACAATTTTTTCCATGTAGTTATAGACTGCGTGTTATATTGTTTATGAATGTTGCTATACTTTCAGCTGGAACCAAGCAAAGAAATACTCTAAAAAGCTCATTTCCATCTCACTTCAAAAATTTCCATCTTTTTAGTGCAGTTTCTTAGCCTAAGAGGATTTGCAAGGGGGGAGTAAGGAGGGAGGAGCTGTTTAGTATTAATAGATTATTGACAGCTTAATGTCTTGGCACCTAGACAGCCCATAAGGTATAATAAACAGGAAGCTGTCTGATGTGAGCGCAGTCAATAGCGTATTCAATCAGAACCTTTCAGTTAATTGCTGGTTGACCTCAGACATTTCCTTTAAGTGAAACTGTCCTTCGCTCAGATCTCATCTGGGTTTCAGGGTTTAATTTGAGAATGCCCTTAACATATGGCAGCTTGTGCATACATTCCTGGTGGAGTTTAGCTTTGCTCCCATGCTCATCATTACGAGAGCCAGTGCGTGCCCGGAGTTTTGCAAATCTCGGAGCCGTGCGCTGGGCTGCCGGCCGGGCTGGGAATACGCCGTGGAGCTGGGCTGGGAATACGCCGTGGAGCCGGGCTGGGAATACGCCGTGGAGCCGGGCTGGGAATACGCCGTGGAGCTGGGCTGGGAATACGCCGTGGAGCTGGGCTGCCGCCGGGCACCGGCACCACGGTTAAAGCAGGCAGGGCTGTAAACTGACGTCAGGGGTATTTTCAGAGCAGTTGGGCTGTTGCCGAGGGTGTTCTGGATGGAGTCAGGCCCGGCTTTGGTGCTTGGGGAGGCCCGGCGGCATGAAGGAGACCTGG
The DNA here is from genome assembly GCA_032173965.1 of Sitta carolinensis. Lineage (NCBI taxonomy): Eukaryota > Metazoa > Chordata > Aves > Passeriformes > Sittidae > Sitta > Sitta carolinensis. The sequence goes on from CM063288.1 coordinate 27,665,571, forward strand.
CCCGGCCCCTGCAGATGTGCAGCGCTGCTGCCCAGCGTGGCCGCCCCGGCAGAGGAGTCGGCACCGCTGCCCCCGTCCCACCCGCGGGCACATGTTCCCCTGCTCCTCTGCACAAGTGCAGACCAGAGCTCGTTTGTATTTAGTTTCCCTAATTCCTGTACTTAGCCATTCTAATTTTTTCGGACTGTGTATCTTGATGAGGCCCAGATAAGCTACAAAGGCAAGCAGGCAGGAAACCACACGGGCAGTCCCTGACCCTGACTAACTGGAAACCATCTGCTTATTTGGGGAGGAAACCTCCATGGAAATCTCTTCTAGCAAGTCTGCCGCATTTGGGTTTTCCTTCCTTTCCCTCCAACTGTTGACTCTGAGCGCGTGTGTTTTCCACAGGCGAGATCAGGGAGGGTCAGCTCTCGTTTGCAGCAAATGGGTCTGGGTTTCCCGACGGCAGTGAGTAGCTGCCATGGGAGGGAAATGCTTCTGTATCAGAGCAAGTTTAATTTACATTTCATGCAGTCAGGAGACATTTTTTGGTCTCTAGATCTGCAGCGATTGTGTCTTTTAGCCACTTATCATGCATTCAGACTGTGGTTTGCTGGAAGGAGTATTATTACTTTTAATCTCTAATTTTTTCCCTGGTTTTGATTCATTTCTGTGGTTCTCTTTGTCCCTCTGCGTCAAACAAACTGCTTATGCCTTTTTAATGGCCTGATTAGCATCAGGGAAGCACTGCTAACTTGGAGTAATGTTATTCCTGGTGTTCCCCTGTTTAAAGGAGATGAGGGGTATGAATGCTGCATTGCTGTGTTTAGGATCCATTAAAGTCCAGTCTGGACCCCTGCCTGAAGCAGGTTGTAAATCTTTTGTCTTCATTCATGCATGTTGGAAGGGTGACAGGGAATAGTTTTGAGATGATGCTCCATTTTCAGGAAGATTAAAGGATAAGAGAGGTTTGGAATAGTTATTTCTGGGGAGAACGGAACAAAACCATGGCCAGACAGAACAGAAACAGTGAAGAAATCCCAAGGTACGCATGTGACCCTGGGGCCATCAGCTGCAACACTCACACTTTGCTCCCAGGTGTGTCTGGACAGAATATATTCCGAAGTACTTTCTGGTTTTATCAGTCTTACTGTCCAAGCTGCTAATCAGTGTTACACTGACCAAAGGACTCCCACATGCAATAAAAATCACAAGCTTTATTGGATTTTGAGATAGAAAAGATTCACATCCATCTCCTTTTATAAACTGCATTACATTTTGTTCTTTCAGAGCTCCCATCAGTACAACCCTTAGTAAATACGGTGGTGAAGGAGGTAGGTGGATAGATAGATGGTTGTGAGCTGCTCTTTCTTGGGTGGTACAGCCTAGAGCTATAGAACTGCTTGAGCTGACTTAAAGGGGTTGCTGACATTTCTGACATGCTGAAAGAAAAAAATATGTCGGTCCTTTCTAAATTATTATTTTCAGTTCCAAAAAAAACCCCAAAAACCCAAAGGGTTGTGGCAGTTTAGAGCAAAGAGCAACATAATGCTTTGAAGGAAAATAGGAAGAATTTGAAGAGCAAAAGTTGTTCTGAATAAAAGCAACCAGAATATGCTGTTTTGTGAAAAATGCTTAAACAACTGCTTGAACTTTGTCAGAATATTCACCCCTCTGCTGCCCCAGGCAAACAGTTTGGCAAAGCAGACTTTTCTTAGTCAATACTTTGATGTCACTCAGTTGACATTTTTGACCGAAAGATTTTTGACTGAAAAATGCCACACAGCCCCAACCTTATTGAAGCAAAGAATGGTGTTTTACATCTCTAGCAAAAGCCTGGGGCTCCTTGCACATAGACCTATAGTAGCTGCAGGCTTGTGCTAAGTGAGAGCTTTACCCCAGCGATTACGTGTGTGTAGCCAGCCATGGACAGAGCAGTCCTTGGAGTTCTCCACTGCAGCCAGCAGCAAAGCTGGATGGATCCCAGGGCCATAACAATGTCATCTTCTGCTTTGTCCTAGCACTGCCTCTCTGGCCTTACATTAAACTGTTTTATTAAAAATGAACTGAAAAGCTGTGAATATAAACTGCACGTGCTGTTGACTTTCCATAAAGTCATTTTCTACCAGCACGCAGAGTCTGTAAAATAGGTCAGAGTAGTGAGACATGGAGCTCAACAGCATGAGAGTGAGATGCCAGGGTAGCTTCCTCTGTCTTCTGCACGTGCCCACCTTTTCTACAGCTTAATCAGGAAGATGAAGGATTTCAGATCTAATTCTCTGAGGCATCCTGTCTTCAGTGACCTAATCTGTGCAGGAGACTGTACTTTGGTCATTTGATTTTTATTTACCCAGTTTCAAGCTAAGGGTATAATAAAGCACATTATGCCAGTTGCGTGTGTGGTAATACTGGATATTTTGCTTTTACCATGGTAGTTGATTATAATGCACTTTTTAAGACTTACTTTCTAAAAAAAGGAATATTTATACTTTTATGTGTTTGATTCACACAGTATAGTTTGCACAAGTCCTGTTATTAAGTGCATTGGTGGTTACATCTCAAAAGCCAAAAAACATGCTGAGTAGTGTTTTATCAGCACAAATCTGCTATTTTCACTAACCATAACAGTCAGGTTCTCCTGACTTCTAACTGCTCCCATTGTAAAAATTAGCAGTACAGTCGGGTATTCTTAAAACCCCAAATAGCCATCTGTAAGGACCTAAAGCAGTTTGATGGGACAAATAATTACCCCCCCACCAGAATCGAGTGTCTAATCCAAACATATCCTTCCTGAAGTAATGCAGTGCCTACTCCTGGTCTGAGTGACTGAAAAACAACATGATTATAGTGGCGCCATTCGTGCCACCATAGTTAGGGGTTTAGAGCTTGACCTTAAGCATGGCTCTAGGTTCGGGCTCATGAGGGAAGATCTTGCTCACACTGCCCACAAATACTCTTCTGATTTTCAAAAGAAAAGGAGAACATGTGTAGTGCTAATTAAACAAGAAAGTATAGAGGACACCCAAAGTGTTCTGTCTGTAGAAAACCAAACCAAAAACCCTTTAGTTGCCTCCTCAGTTCCTGTGGCATTCTGCCAGCTCCTCATTAGGATTATCTAGGTTTGGATGGGGAAACAGATTCGACCTGAAATCTTTGGCAGACCCTCCCTTCAGCCACAACCAAGCTCAGGCTCTATGTGGAAAGTGCTAAGCAAAGCTCTACGCACCATAGCACCCCAGAGAGGCTTGCTAGGGCTGTGAGAGAAAGCACAGAAGAGGCAAGTCAGAGGCCCACAAAGCTCATGGTCTTGTTTTGGAGGAGGTGAGTGTTAACTGGAAGGTTTGTGGCCCTCAAGTTGCACACAGATGTCCCACTTGAGGGGACTCTACTTAGAATCACCATGCAGAAGGGCAGTGTTGCTGAGGCTGTTGCTGTTCTTTTTCTTTTGTGGATGAGGCTGCCTTGCTACCACAGGTTGCAGGCAAGAGAGACTTGCATGGCTTCTCCAAGGCTGGCAGAGTCCTGCCTGACTGCCTGCCTGCCAGGGTTGCAGCAAACTGGCCCCTGTGCCAGCTGTGCTGGCTGTGCCCCATCCCCAGACAATGGAGCCATCCATCACCGATGCCTTCAGGAGAGAGTCTGCAGCGAGGTTGTGCAACACTTCCTGCCCGCATCGGCCACTCTGTCAGCAGCGCCCTGGTTCGTGCCAGCAGCAGCCGGAACGGATCCGGCCGGGTGCCCGTGGCCACGGCAGGGACGAGCCGGCTCCACCTGAGGGCTGGGCAGGAGCTGCTGGCAGCTCTCCCAGCCTGCAGCCAGGTAGTGGAGAAAGAGGTACCCAGTGCTGCTTGCAGCTACTCTGCAGTGAGCCTAAGGATCTGGCTTGAACCAGCCCGAGATGGGAAATTCAGAGCTAATACATGAATGTTCATCAGCATGAGCTCATTTATGCTGCCCCATAAAATCAGCCAGTTCTCAGGCACTTGCACAGCAATGAAAGTTGTGCCTGTGCTTTTGTGGGAAGAGTTGAGTTAGCATTCGAGGGAGAACAGTTACCCCAGGAAACACCGGGACACTGTTCTGCATTGTCAGAGTTTTCTGATTTATTTTTTTAACATTATACAGACAAAATAGTGGCTATTGTGTAGGCACGTGCTGTCTATTAACAGAGATCAGGAAAGGGAAATAAACCACGCATTACTGAAGAATAAGATCATGATTGTGGTCAAGTGGTGGCAGAAGTTTTTTTTCTCTTTGTCAGGCTGATTTGTAAACATTCTTCAAACAACTGTGCAGACAGACAGCAGTGCCACAGCTTCTTGAAAGGAAAGCAAAGACAAGGAAAGATTCCTCTGCACAGATGTTTTACAGTGACCTCTTAGACCTGTCCCAAAGTTATCTGGACATCTGAAGTTGTCATTGCAAGCTATGCTGCACATTTGGCCTCTTAGCAGTGCACTGTAATCAGGCTGTAATTTATATTTTATCTCCAGTGATGATAGCACTTAAAAATGTTTTGTGGTGGATTTGCTCTTTGATGCATGGTAAGCTCCTGCTAGCATTAATGGGAGCAGTGTGTGCTGGGGAGGGGGAGAGACACCTTCCCCCTGCCTTCAAGTCAAGATTAATTATGTTTTGCTTATGCTTATCACTTTGTGTGGGACGCCAAAAGCAATGTACAACTGAAAGTTTCGCGGGTTTTATTTCCTTTTTTTAATTCCTCTTGGCTTTTTTGTCACCTTTTTGACCATTTTTGATAGTTTGTTGCTGGAGGATTGCAGGATGGGGCTGCTGTTTCAGAGGCTGTGTGTTGTGTTTTGCCATGCTTTCAAATCCCTGCCTATTTCCTGCCCTTGAGCAAGGCAGCTGCCGTAAAGCAAAGGGGAGCATGTGGCGAGTGTGCTCCAAAGATGTTGAAATGAATCACTTCAACCAGCTTATATTCCAGCCTCGAAACCAAACTTGCCTTTGACTTTGGGTTCCCTGTGGAACTCATTTCTCTACTCAAGAGTCCTCTCCAAGTCCCTTTTTGTGTAGCTCGGAGTGTGACTTGTACTTTGGAGCGGGTAGATTTAGGACACAGGGATTATCTGCTCTGATATTCTGCCTCCACTGATGGTCAGGAGCAGTTGAAGGAAAGTGATAGCAGTGAGAGGAAAGGCCTGAATATTTGAGGGGTTTTTTTTTAGTATGTGACTGCTTTGTCTTTGCAGACGAAATGAATGGGACCCAGGGCTGCTGGCTTACGAGGTGGTGCAGCCACCAGTTCTTGTTGGCTGGTTTGGTCTGGCATACATGAGATGGGGTACATCATATCACAGACAAGTATTGTAATTATCTCTAATAAGGGTGTTTACTCTTGTGAAGCAATTACTAAGTCGCATTGGAAAAATGTGCAGGATGTGTGGCCAGCATTTGAGCTACAAAATTAAAAGAATCTCAGACTGAAGTTAGATGAAAGTGAACATATTTATCCATGTCAGACTTCCTACCATTTTGCACGCTCATATTGATTTCTTTTGACACGGTCTTCTTTTATTGAGTACCGTATATTTTTTTAAATCCCTTACCGATAACAGTACCTGCTAAGGGCAATTGTAAAAGGAAACTAAAGTATATTAAACCTGCCTGGAGTCAAAATGTAATCTAACACCTGTAGTCTGCAATTTGTCATCACTTCGTAGATACTTTTTCTTTTTAATAACAGTTTTGGATTTCCCTGAGTTTTGACCTTAGGATACTGTATAATCCAAGAAAAGCAAGGAAACGAAACCACAGTCTTTAACACAGCTTTATGGTGTCAAGGTGTGAAATCACTCCGAGAATGAGCCCAAAGAAAATACTTCCTTTGGTGCTGTGACTAGTGCTGCAGTGTTTACCCAAATGAATGTATTTTTGCAAGGGAAGAAAAAAGGGTAGTCTTAAGAACCACATTTTTAATAGGAAAGAAATGAACACAGGTGCAAATTGTAACTTCTGCTACAGTTTCTTGTACAGACATTCCTAGAAACCCGTAAAGAGTCTTGGCACAGTGACTGTGTGTAATTAATGTTCTTACCCCTTCGAGCCCCAGCCTGGGAGGCTGTCAGGGTGGAGGCCTGGTTATGGCAGCTGCTGCCTCTCTTCTCTTTGTGCACATTTCTATACGTGAAGACAGACCAGGGCTAGGGAGGGTAAGGCTGTTTATTTGAATAGATAATCTCCTGCAGATTATTCCTGTAAACTCTGGTAAGAGGGACAGCGTCTCCTTCTCGATACAAGATTTTGTTGCAGCAAAAGGGAATTTGTCTCTTCAGTAAACTCTTACCAGGATAGCTGGTCACAGCCTGGGGGCTCTCAGCTTACAGAGGTGAGGTGTTGCTCAGTAAAGTGCAGCTGAAGACCTTGTTTAGGCCTGTCTTCCACCCTGCCTTTGAGTTCAGCTTGCCATGGGGAAGGAGTTTTCCAGTGGCTGGCTGACAGGAGGGGTGTGGTGAATTGTTTTTGCATGGAGTCAGACTGGTGGCAGCTCCTGCTGATGAGCCATGAACGCTTGCAAGGGCAGTAATAGATGACTGGTGTTAGGTGTATGAAATGAAGGTTCTGAACCTATGTTTTGTAGTATGGGTCTGTGTTCTCTGGCATTATTTTGGGGTCCTTAAGCAGGCTAAAATCTTGCTGTCTTTGGCATAGAAGTCCTTGATGTGATACAGTGTTATGGCTGGCTATGAAAACAGTGTAAAGGTGAAGAAAAACTGAAAGGAGAGACCCCCTCCCACCACTGAGAACAGATTGGTAGAATTAATCTTACAGGTCTTTTCCAAACCAAATTAATTCTACCAATCTGTTCTTATCAAGTCCAGCCATTAACCCACCAATGCCAAGTCCAGCACTAAACCATATCTCTAAGTGCCACATCTACACATATTTTAATTACCTCTAGGAATGCTGATTCCACCACTTCCAGGGTAGCTTCTTCCAGTGCTTTACAACCCTTTCACTAATACTCAGTCTAAACCTCCTCTGGGAGAGAGCAGGCCGGTCCATTCAGCTTTGCTCCTTGGGGTTCAGGTTATCACAGTTGATACTGACTACCACATGCCTCACTGTCTGTGCACGGAGGCTGGTGGTGTCTGTTCAACAAGGGCAGTCTCTGTTGCAAATGCACAGTCTTTCAAGAATGTAACATTTTTGGTGCTTCTCTTAGCAAGGGGCACCTCAATAGTCTCAGCAAATCCCAGCGGAAGGGAGCTCACATGACTGATCCTCTCTGCAAAGGGAAGGGCAGAATCACACTAGGAAACAAAAGAGCCTGGGGTTCTTACATAGAAATGCAGTTCCTGATTCCAGTGTGCTCAAAAGGCTGTCCAGGCAATGGAGGGTGACACGTCACAGAGCCAGTGCTGTCAGCTGGTGCCTCGCTGCTGGTGGTGCCCGGGTGTGTGTGTGTTCCCTGCTCGAGCATCCTGCTTGGCTCCCTCAGCCACTCACCAGTGTCACATGTGTAGTTCTAGCTAGAAAGTGGGTGGAAATGGAAACAAACATCAGTGGCATAGTGAATCCAGCCAAAATTAAATACAGTACAGGCACAGACTGCAATTACATGACGTTCATCTTTCAGTTTGGGTTCAGTCACCTCTCTTCTCTGTGGGAGAAAGTCAGGTTTCTCCTGTGGGAGCACACGGAGACATGGGGAGTGGATACGTGTAAAACAGTGCAACAGTCCCTTCCCCCCAATAAGTCTTGGCTTTGGATTTTAGATAGACCACAAACCCTTAGCTTATTACAAATAATCCTGATCACTCCCGTAATGATACACTACATTATATACTCTCCTAAATTTAATCATTCAATATCTCACTTCCTTCCCTGTAGGCATGTACTATTATATTTTACACATGGCTTCCAGCTGCTTTTCATTGTGGCCTTCAAATCATATTTCAGTACAGTGCGATCTAAGACCAGTCACTTTATCATTTAAAGTCAACTTCCATCACAGTCATTTTCTTTCTAGTTTTCTACCAGGGCTGGTGAATTTGTTTCAAAAAGATAAGTTTGTCTGTGAAGAGAAAGTCTACCTGAATAAACCTTCATGAAGCAGCATCTTCCAGAGATGCTCTATTCTCAAATGCTGAAAGGAAGCCATGCCTATACAGTTTAAGAATTAAATCTCTTGAAGGAATGAAAATAATAAATCCTCTGGGCATGGAAGGAAATCTGTATCTTCACATTTGATTTGAAAGTAGATGAGAAGTCAGGAAGGGGAGGGGAAGTCAGCTCCAGATGGTGATGCCTGTGGAGGAGGAGGAGGCTGCCCCACCTGTGACTGGGGAGCAGCAGGGAAGGGCCTTGGGGATGGAAATGGAAGTGGGGAAGGGGGGCCTGGGGCATCTGTTCCACAAAGGACACCCTTCTGAGCCCAGCGCCAGCTTTCCTGGGCAAAAGAAGGCTGAGTGTGGCCATTGCTGTTATCTCAGAGGCCCATCATGTACAGGGTGCTTTGTGGTAGGTCTGGCCACCACTGAGGGTTCCCCTGTGCTGGGAAATCCACCCTGCACTTGGAATATCAGTGGTGTTTCCTTCTTGGCACTGCAGAAGCAGAGCTGCACTGACCCAAACCCCAGAGTGATACGGCAGGGCGTGCACAGCAATTTGTGAAGCCGCTGGAAATCTTACCTGCAGATATAGGAGCCTAATAGTACCCCAAGATCTGAAAATCTGTAACTCCAAGAATGGTCCATTTCCTCTGTGAGGCTGTGGCATGCAGAGCCAGACATGAAGTAAGCCAATCACTCAAATTGGCCAGCATGCTCATCAATCAAGTGTAGTTTAAACCAAATACTTAACATAAAGGTAATTTAGACTTCATATTGTACCATGTGCTCAGCAGTTGATCTGGTTTGCATAGAAAAGGGGGCTCTTTTGTGCTAAATAGCCTGTCCTGTCAGAAAGAATTGCAAAACTGCCCACAGTCCAGATCTGAAGGACATCATGTGCATTTATCCATCTCTCTGTATATGGCTGAAGTTCTGTTGCTGAAAAATACAGTGCGGCTGAAATAATTTGTTAATGTTCTGACAATTCATAGGAAACCCCAGAAGTTAGTAAAATAATGAGAATTGTCTGTTATAAGAACAGATTCAGTTTTTTTGATTACCTAAGATAACAGGAGGTGAAATAAAATACAACCTTTTTCTAGTATTTTGCACCAATAACTCCCAGCTTTTGCATTTTCTCTTCTGGAGAAGGTGGAGAGGTCACTCTGGAAAAGGAAGAGTTAATTGAAATTATTCTTCCCTCCCGCACTCAGCCCTCTCTTTGGTTGATTGCTTTATAGATGCTGTAGGCATCTCTTCATCTCCTTCAAATTAAACATTTACTGCTGCTGATCCTGTATTGTTGGATTTTTTTCATCATTATATTTGATTGGAAGTCTTGTAACATTTTTCAAGCTGGATCATTTCTCATGCTATTTGTCAACTGAAAAGGAAAAAAAAAAAAAAAAAAAAAAAGCCCCCTTCCAACTCCAACAAGAATGAACTGAATAATTCACACCCGTTCTGGATGTGTTTCTATCTCTGTTAGATGCTACTTGAATCCAGCTTCTGATTAGCAATGCTACTTGCAGCTTTCTGTGTGACGCTGCCTCTAAGTTCCCTGGCAGTTTATTTGTGGTGTTAAATCGTTTTGATTTTGGCTGCTCTGGGCCTTACAGGACCAGAAGCCACAACAGGGGAGATTAGGTAGGGTCTGTGTGACAAATGTATGGGTCTTGGTCCCTGGCTAGAGCCAGCGACCTTGGGCTCTGCTGCTTCCAGTGCTCCCTGCTGACGTCCGTACGGATCCCACCCTCATCTGTAGCCCTCTGTTTGGAAACGTCAGCCCTTCTCTTTGAAAGCAATCCATGGACAAAAAAGAAATCCTCAAAGAGCAGCTGAGCGATTCCATTCATTGGAACATTATGCTCTTTTATTGCAAGAGATGTAATAAAACATAAACCAGAGTATCTGTCATTTCCATTTGAGCTCCCCCTTTTCCCCCTGCTTTTCCGTTAGCCATTTCTATGGCACCCTCAGTGTTTCCGTGCTTGGGAGGAAAATGTACACTTTGGCACCGAAACAAGTTTGCGGTGTTCCTGCCCAGCCTCAGCTCCTGCCCGCGGGGTGGCAAGCCCTGTGCTGGCACCTGCTCTCGGCTGTCCGTGCGGAGCTGCTCCTGTTGCGGTGTTGTGCCACTGTGCCGGCGTGGCTGTGCCCGAGGGGACAGCGGGCAGCGCTGGCGGCAGCGGGATGTGCGCTGTGTCCCTGCACTGCCGGCCCCGCTCAGCCCCGCTGCCCGCCGAGGGCCGGGCGCTGCCCCTGTGCCCGGCGCCGCCGCCTGCGACAGCTGCCACTGGAGATCGCCGATGTTACAAAGGGCTACGGCAGGAGCGTTTGATGAAGGAAATGAATCAAGGGCTCTTCGGCACTGAGCCTTTTCTTTATTTGCATAACAGGCAGGTATTCCACGGCGGACTTCCCTGTTGCCTTTTCATTTATTTGCATAACAGGCTGATGTTCCACGGTGGACTTACCAATGACTTGACTGGTGTAGCATTTTACTGGGGGCTCGGCATGTGTGTAAAATTCAGTGCAAGTTCTCAGCATATTTCTATTATCTATCTTTGGTTGTTTTTTATTTTCTTTAGAGTGCTTTAATGTAGGGTTGATTCTCTGGATGTTAGAGTTTGCAACAAAGACATTTTCTTCTTGGATAAAGAGCCATAATTCCCTCTTACTTGTGGAAGAAAATACTTCTCCATATTGATTTTGTTAGCTTTGAGTGTCAAGCTCTAATAATTATTTCCCTGCATCTGAAGAAACCTCTGGGCAAATACAGCCTTCAATCCTGTAGGGGATTTTTTCTCTTAATCTCCCTTGTATAGATTCAGGTTTAAAGAAAGCATATGGAGCGCCTCTGTGTTTTGAACAATTCAGAGCAGGTATTTTTTCCCCTGGAATAAGGGCTGCACGAGGCCCTTTCTTAGTCATTTTAAGTGGCTGTTAGGAAGATTAAGAGCTACATATGCTTTCTTTAAACTTGCCGAAAAGGAGATACTGTGGGTGAAAATCTGTTACAAGACTGCAAAGTGTGTTTGCCCAGAGGGTGTCTCAGAATGGTGGTCTATTATTATTTGAACTCAGAACTCCTCAACTAGTGAAATTACCACAGATGTAACACAGAGAAATCTGTTCAGGAGACACAATAAAGCCATGTATGTTAAACAACTGAATTGACTATGCTATCTCTCTTGATAGAAGGGAAATCTTAACAAATCTCTGCACTTCTACTATTTTTTTTCTTCCATACAGTAGCTGCGATGCAATTTAATGGAATTATTCATAAAGTAGCACCTGACAATCCCACATGTGCCTAGGCCTTTGTGGTACTTAAAATGTTAAAGAAATGGTCAGTGTCTAGCCTGAAAAGATGAGAGGAAACAAGGATGGGGATAAGAGGAGCAAAGCAGGAGAATGACTTTTCTGAGATGAGACAACTGGCCAGTCATCATGACAATGAGACTGTAATGCCCTTTGACTTAGTTTATACTTCTTTTTATTACTTACATTTTGCATTTCTTACTTATTTTATGGGTTTACATGTATTTTATATTGTTTGCCTTTTATATCAGTTCCTCCTTTCGGTCTGTAGTTGTACAGACAGGTAGCTGTCTTACAGGTGAGAAGGGCAGTGGATAATACATATTAATTATACTTTTCTTGAACAAAACAAAATAGGCCTTGTGTACAGACCTGTACAGCTGCCCTTATGTCAAGCACCGAGGAGGTCAGCATGTGAAGTGTGTGTCTGTTTGATCTTGTAGGTGCTGCACAGACAGCAGTCCCAGCCTGCCAAGGAGAATTCCCCACCTAGAGAAGAGGCTCCTCCTCCACCTGCTGAGGACAGTTGTGCCAAAAAGCCAAGATCCCGTACCAAGATCTCCTTGGAAGCTCTAGGTATCCTTCAAAGCTTTATTCACGATGTGGGTCTCTACCCCGACCAGGAAGCCATCCACACCCTCTCTGCTCAGCTGGATCTCCCCAAACACACCATCATCAAATTCTTCCAGAACCAGCGTTACCATGTAAAGCACCACGGGAAGCTAAAAGAGCACTTGGGAACAGTGGTTGATGTGGCAGAGTACAAGGATGAGGAGCTGCTGACAGAGTCGGAGGAGAACGACAGTGAGGAAGGCTCTGAGGAAATGTACAAAGTAGAGGCTGAGGAGGAGAATCCCGACAAAAGCAAGGCGGCTCCAGCAGACATCGACCAGAGATAATGTGAGATAGGAGTGCAGAAAGCAATACAGCGATCCAAGGATTTTCTGGTTTAATTTTTGATCTTTTTCCCTCGTTTTTCTTTCTGTTCGTTTGTTTCCATTGCGCACGATCCATGTGCAAACCGAATGAATTCAGCATTGCCCGATCAGACATCGCCTTGACACAGACACTCGAGTGTTACACTTCTTACATCTGACTGAAGCAGTCGTTGTAGTCACATAGGATTATGCCTTCATCAATCTTGCACTTATGAAAGGGACAGCTAGCAAGTAAATGGGAAGAAAAAGTCCTATGAAATCAGTGAAGGGAAATTTACGACTTTGTGTGTGTATATATATATTTACTTAAAATATATATATATTAAATTGCATGGGACGGAACTTTTCAACCTGAAAGTATAGACTGTGAAATGAGTTCTTTAAAGATGAGACTTGTTTATGTATTAAAACCACTTCACAATGAGTTGCTTTGGCTTTTTGATAAACTGCCGCCTGCTCTCAGGGTGTGGTGACTATTTTTGAATTCCTATTTATTTTCTATGTTTATCCCTGATTTTTTTTTCATTATTATATGGCTTCCTATCTGGCAACTTGATGGGTAATTTTTGAGGTATTTAAAGATGTAAATCAACACTGCCAAAAAAAAAGAAAAGAAAAAAAAAAAAAAAAAAAGAGAGAAAATGGAGAAACAAATCAGGGCACCTTAAAAAGAAAACTAGTAAGTTAAAAGTACTTTGAACACAATGCACACTTAAAGGATACAGCGTGTTCCACTCTCCAGATAGTCCTTTCTGTAGTGAACAGATGAGTTTTCAGGGGATTCAGAATGACTAATGATGAAATGCAGTGCATAGAAGACTTGTCCATTAACGAGGTCTTTCTATTAAGAGAAAAATATAAATGTGTTGAGATTTGGTGTATGGAATTCATACTATCAACCACATTTTACCGTGGATTTTATTTACCTGTTCTCTGTTTCAGATCTTAAAATTTATAAGCTTCCTTCTTGTTGTTGCTTTTTTGTTTATACTGAAGTGAAACACGCGTGCGCACACGCGCACACACACGCGCGCACACACACACACACACACACACACACACATACACACACACACGTGTAAAGTTACATTGCGACACGAAATGCCACAATCCCGAGAATCCTGTCCAGGTAGATCGCTGACAGCCCGAGGTTTGCGATGCTGCCTTGCCGCTCGCCCTCCCGGCAGCTGCCCCGTGTTTCTGTCGTAGCTGGGCTTCCTCGTGTCCCGCCTTCCGTGCAGTGCTATGAAGTGTTTTCAGCCGCAGGTCCCGCTCCCTGCGCGCCCGGCGCTCCCAGCCTCCCGGGCGAGCGCTCCGCAGCACCCAGGTAGCAGCTACGGTACACAGAGCAGAGCGATCCCGCCTGACTCGTGGATGGCCTGAGCACTAAAGCTGCAATCTGCCATAGCATCCACCCGCTCTGAGGCACCCTGTCGAGAGAGACGCCAAGTAGCATTTACTTTTCACTTCCGTGCAATGATTTCCGAGACAAAGACCTCACCTTGCAGCTGGATTGATTTCAGACGCCTGTAAACTGCAGCCATAACGGTACCAACAAGGCTTCTGGCTTTTTTCTTCCTTTTTTTCACATGGGCTTTTCACGTAATCTTGACAAAGACCTCATGCAATATCACTTTGAAAGTTACTTTCTGTTTACTACACCAGGCAATGTAATATAACTGTTAATACTATTTATATATTTGAAAGGTATAAAAGGTAGGAGTTAAAAACGAAAAACAAACCTCTACGTGTAGATATTTACTCAGAACAGACATTATACAGGGAGAAGACGTTGCAATACAAGCTAATTCTAGCTGCTCAGTAACCTCTGGAGTTTTTATGAGATTTTTTCAGAGCTAATGTTTGAAACATGAGTATCTCTGCATAAATTTCATATACCTTTGCAAAATTATGGTGGGTTGCTTACTTAATGCCCCTTTTGCTCTTCATCCTTTAGTTCTGTAGTACGCTGCAGCTTTAATCAGAATTTCAATGGTTGCTGCTTTATGTTTCTCTCAGAGCTACGCTTTCAAAACTGTCTTCTTATCCTGTAGCTGAAATCACTCCATACATTTGAAAAGAAACTGAATTTTGCCAAGCTGTGTAAGTTGTTCATCTGAGGATGGCATCAACATTTGGTATCTTTTACACTTCAACCAAAAATTTTATTAGGTATTTTTTCAATGCTGAGTCTTGCCTTTTTATTTTTAATTTCACTGCCGATTTTGCAGTGGTTCTAAGTGAATCTGTGGGCATTTTAGCCTGTGGTCTTGCCAGAACTTTGCGAATTACAATGCATATATGTCTATTTATTCAATATCCATCATATAATATCTATTTGGAGAAAGAAACTTTTCTTGTAGTGCCTCTTAACAAAGCACAATTTTCCGCCTTTTTTGTGAAATAAAAAATAAAAAAAACAAATTGTGTTTTATTGCGGTATCAACAATGTGAATAAGGATTAACATATTGTAAATGTTCATTTTTCCATGTAAATCAACTTTATCTTCGTTATCACTAAGTGATAATTAATTTTTAACTTATGTGCATTGTTAGGCTGTTAGAATTTTTTGGTTGTTGAAATAAAACGCATTCAATAAATATGACTTAATTTGTCAAGTAATTTACTGGGCCTTTTTTTTCTTTGCTCCTGACTTCAAGTGGAACGAGGTCTGCAAGATGGAAGGGGCATCTTTGCCTGTTGAAGAAAGGTTTGATCGGTGTTACTGGGTCTTGGAAACCTCCGTACGTCCCCTGGAGCTGGCCCAGGTGACAAGTGTGTATGAGCAGGACTCGCCTGTTGTGTTAGTGGCTTTCCGTGCACACATAGGTGCCTGCACAGGGTGTTTGTGGTGGGGTCAGAAGGAGGGTGGGGTTGCCTTCAGCTTGGTGGGGAATATACTCAAAACACACACATAAAGATCCACTTCCAGTCTTCTGCCTTCTTTTGCTGGTAGATTTTTTTTCTGTTTATAATTAAAAAGCCACAAATGACTGCGTGTCAGGAAACTTTTGGAGCACACATGTCCATGGTTAATGGACATAATAAAAGGCTTTATTATATTTATAGCAGGGCATCCTACTGAGTGCGTAGAGGAATGCCGGAAGGATTGATGTATCTGAGAAATGTGTGAAATGTTTTTGGGGAGAATACAGATAAATGGAAAAAATTGCTCAAAATTCTTAAACTAACAAAGTGGTAAGTGCCTGGATTCAATCCTAGCAGACAAATCATACACTGCACGTCAGACTTGAGTTTTCTAGGAGGTAGAGCAATTTTTAAAAGTATTATTTTTTCTACAGTTCCAACACAATAGTTCTTCCCTTTTTGTGGCTTATTTATATCCTATATAAAATACCTATGTGCTCTCATGAGAAAAAAAATAAGGGGGGGGGGTTGAAGGAATAACCATTGTGTACCCAGCCACCTGCATGCCACTTGTATTTAATCTGAAACCACATAAAACCAAGCATCTTTCTGTGTGCTCGGGGAATGTCTGGGCACCTGCAGCTGTGCACAGCAGCATTTGTGGAGTGCTGTTCACTGGGGTGCACAACTGCTGTGCCTGCACTCACCTCTGAGGGCTCTGGGCTGCCCTTTCCTGGGAGTGCTCAGCTGGCCCGGGCTCATCTGGTGCCTGGCCCTGCTGCCTCTGCTCTGAGCTCTGGGCAGTCTTTGCTGGTAGATGGCCCAAGGCTGGGGCTCCGCTGGCCTTCACGGGCACGGCAGGTGACAGAGGGCATAGGCTGGCCTGGAAGGCTGCACCTGCACGTGCTGTGAAGGTGCTGATGGTGTTGGATTGGGTGTCCTTTCTGCGTGCTGATAGGACAAGATACTAAAGGAGAAGCAGCTCTCACTTCACTGGTAGAGAATTTATACATCAGCCCTGTGTGTGTGTAGCTAAATAATGTTTAGAGAAAGACACACTCATACACACATATTTTAATTGGGGGGAAAAAAATCCTATAAACATATGGGTTCTTCTTCCAAACCGTAAAAAAAATAAATCATTTAATAGCTGCTATAGCAGAAATATTTCTATTAATGATTCTATTGCTCTATACTTTACATGCTGCTGCTCCTATTTGTTGTTCATGTTTAGTCATCCAGACATATGTATTTCCAATTTCAAACCTGTGTCAGTGAAAAATAAACATATTAAGATTAGTTTAAAATGTTTTAAGATGATGAACATACTGACTTAGTGTCTCAAGTTCATTGTTACTTAGATAAAAGTATCCGCTCTATCTCTTTCCACTTAATTAATAGTTATTTGCTCTAGACTACATGGATTAAAATCCCTCATTGGTGAAATTTTGTTTCTATCCTGAACCTGTTAATCATAGAGGGAAAAAAGCTGGACACATTTGACAGGAAGCAAATGGCATCTTAAAATCATAAACGAATCATTACAAAAAATCTCCACTTGCAATATAAAGTGCAGTGATTAATTAAAGATGCAGTTTTAACTTATTTATAGCCATTAAAAAAACATACCGGTTTTAACACAAAATAACACAAGCCAAGTCATCCAGGGGAGAGACACTGGCAGCCTGAGACTTGGGGAGCAGAAAATGTGACAAAGCCTACAGGGAACAGCAAATGCAGGCCACCCTTGAAAACCTTTGGAAAAGTTCACAGAAGCAAGGATGGAAATAGGTGGCTCTGGCATCCCTGCCAAGACCCTCTTGGTTTTTGCTCACATACAGACAGTGCAGGAGTGTGAAAGCCCCATTTCTCTGGGATAGCAGGAAACCTGTGTGCTCACTCCTTGATGCTGGTGCGGGCGGTGGGGAGGGAGCTTGCCAAGTGCAGAGCCTGCTCTGGGTGAGTCAGCCCTACCTCAGGCAAAGAGAGGATTCGGCTGAGCGACAGACAGCAGCAGTTCAAGTGCAGATTTATGCAGGCTTTTCCCCTCCTTCCCAAATTTTTGGTTATGGATGGGTGAATGCTGGTCCTGCTTGCCTGGCAGGTGTGGCTCGCTAGAGCCAGGGGGAATGAAGGTGGTGGGGGGCAGAGTGAGGCTCACCTGCTGAGCTGTGGCTGCTGCTCCCTGGCAGGTCTGTCTTTGGAAGGCTCTCTGGAGCACTCCCCTCTGCCAGCGCCAGGGGCACACAGCAGGCACACCACGCTCCAGCCCTGCAACCGCTGGCTCTGTCTGCAAGGCAAGAGTCATCCCCTCTGTCCCGTGGTACAGTTTTCAGGAGCTACAGCTGGTTCCTCCTATGAGAAGTGGTGTAATTTACCCTTCAGAAGGGATCTGGTCTTGATTTGAAGACCTCAGGAGCTGGAAAATCACTGTTGCCCTCAGTAGTTTGTTTGAATGGTGGTTTCTCTCCCTACTAAATCTGTACCATATTCTAAGGGGAATTTGGCTTTTCCTTCCTGGTTTTGTCTTCTGTTAGTTTTTTCTCTTCTGGGTAAAAGTTCAGGTAATGAAGGATATTTTTTTTTCCTCAGAAATAGCTGTCCTGATCAAATGAATTTTCCTGAATTGAGGCCTTTTTGTTCAGCTGAGGCTCTTTCAAGGAAAAACTTGCTTTGGCTAGTGATGGAATCCCCCCTTGTACTACTTTTGAGAGTCCAGGAGATAATGACAGAAAGAAAAGCTTTAGAAAGAAAAGGCTATTTGCTGCTATCGAGCCTGGAATGCTCACAGATAATATCTGTCACAGATAAGGTATCCCTACTTCTGTTGTGCATAAATGTTACAGAATTGTAGACTTTCATCTCATAGCCATGAGGAATGACATTCCTTGGCACAGGATGAAGATGTCCAGTGAAATGTTCTCAGAAAAGAGAGTTCATTTTTATGACCAATCTTAACAGTTTTGATTTGCTAGAGCAGAAATGCAGGTAGTGTTCACTCCTCCTGTTACAGCACCAGACTAAACGAGCCACCAGCCAATGTCTCCTTGCTGAGTGACCCTGGGCACGACTTTCAACCTGGGGCTTTCTGGGGAACTGACTTCCTTCAGGGTGGAAAGGGCCAGCCAAACACAAACTAAGTGCACATGCAGGAACCACAATCTTTCTGAGACGGTCTGCTGCGAAGTACAAAGTTAAACGCTGGCATTGCCCCATTGCACTCACACAAAAGCTGTTTTCTATTGCAGAGTTCATCCATTTCCTGTCACACTTCTCTGTGCACTGCAGAGCTGTTGAGGTAGCAGGAAACAGTGCTGGAGGTGATGCTGCACCTTCCTCAGACACCCAAAAGTCAGCTGAGCCATTTTGTCCACAGTCACGGGGAGGTGGCAGCCCCTCTGTCCTACTTTGATGCTGTGATTTGCTTTAAAAGGATGGGAGTGGGAGAAAGCGAAAGGACCCCATAGAAACTTGCATCAAGCTGGAAGGATGCTGAAAGCAAAAGAGCTCCTCTGTCACGACCTCGGGGCATCTGCTTCTGGGATGAAACAATTGAGTAGCCTGAGCATCAGCCGTGGTACCTGAGTAGCAACAACCACCATGATGTCCCCTAACAGCTTCCTTACAAGTACACCTAAGCACACTTGAACCTCTCCGTGGCCCAATTTTGACCAGGTCGGTGGGACCACATTCCCTGGGCTTTGAGGGGAAAAAGAGCACTCCTTCATGCCTTAACACACTGTTCCTTTTGTCCAGCCTTGGTCCCTCTTTACCATATGATGAAGTACATGCTACACTCATCACAGTCTCAGCTATTTATGATCAGAGATGACCAAAGAAGTGTTTGGGATGTGTTAGCCCTCGAGAGGAAAAAATGCAGCAGATTGGTCTCCCTGACATGAAGGAAAATCTTGCAAGGGAAGTGGAGCAGGACATGACCAGCAAATGCAGTCTTTCACCACAGGGTTCAGCCTTTGGTTTCTCGAACCGACCAAGTCTCCTCTGTTTGTATTTAAAGGCCATTTGTCTCTCCTATTTGTATTTAAAGGCTGTTGCAGAATATCATTCCCTTAATGGATCTATTTTCACAAGCCATTTAGCATCATTTGTTCTGTGTCAACATTGTCCTTTCATTTAATTTCCCCCACCCAGCGTCCCTTCCTGACCTCTGGCCACCCACCACCCAATATATTCACAGACAGCAATTGCACCCCCTGCAAGCTGGGTGTCCCTGTGCCGAGCCAGCCCAGCCCTGTCCCAGCACGGACATCTGTGGCTTCCTGGGTCCGTCCGCAGCGACAGGCACGGCTGCTGCTCCCGGCGCTGCTCCCTGCCGGGGCGAGCCGCCACCGAGCTGTGTGGGGCTGCCTGCGGGCAGGAGGCTGCCGGACCCGGCGGTGGCGGAGGCGCTGCCCCATCCCACCGAGAGCCCTGACGAGCACTGACAGAGCCCTTCGGAGGAGATGCTCAGCCCCAGGAGAAAGAGGAGTGCTTGCAGCTGCCCCGGTAATGAATGGCTGGGACACAGTCCAGGCAAGCCCTTATTCCAGCAACCCCCTCCGTACACAAGGGAAAAACCAGAACTCTTGCCCCATGCAAGAGAGGAAATGAAAGACCTCAGAGAGTAGCTACCAGCAAGAGAGACACATAGATTGATCACAACGGGCTGGGAAGGTAGCTGGAGCCTCTAGCTTCACTCTAAATGCAAAGAGATGACAAAACACGGGCTATACAGGACACAGCGCATGGCACAGTTTCCCAGTGTAAGCCAGCTGCTCTGGGAGGAAATGAGCCCCAGTGTAATGCCGACAGATGAACAGCACCGCTCAGCCCTACATGATCACGGCTGCTGGGTGCCCTGCCCAGGCGGCTGTGGCTCCCACACCAGTGAGCCTGGAGCTAAGGAGTTTCCATGCTGGAGAGTGAGCAGAACTGTGGGGCTGAGAGAAGTAATTGAGATATTTTCCTCTTTCTTCTTGTCTTTCAAAATACTTGCATGGCAGCTGGGTGAATGCTGGTTTCATAACTGATGGACATAGTCTTGGCAGTCTCCTTTTAAAGAGCCACTCCTTGTCACATAAATATCATCTATCAGTGCCCATTGTCTTTATAGTGATCTTGAGCAAACAGTTTTATTTCTAATCAGGACATCACACATTGATCTAAACACTCATCTGTAATGGATCAATTTACATTAGGAGAGCAGTATTGTAGCATTGTTGTTCATTATATTGAAAGAACTATATGTTTAGTTACAGGCTAAAATCAATTAAACAGCCTCGTGCCTTTTGCTGTGAGAAAGTCAACAAGCCAGTCTATCTTGGACAATTATCCAGCTACAGCTCCTCTAAAAAAGGGCTTCAGCATCATCCCCTTCCTCCTGAGTTCTCATTTTCTCCTTCAGAGACTTATTTTGCACTGTTTTTCTTCTTGTGCAGTCTAGTAAAACACTCTCAGTTAAAATGCACACAAGATAAATGAAAGATAACTTGCTCTGCTGTTGTGGAGGGGACTTTCCTAGGGCCATGCAAAGCCATGCATCCAAAAGGGAAACTTGCGTTCTCACGAGAAGGCTGTCTGATAATAACACAATGGAATATGTTGGAGATGCTGAAAACTGTAGATGATGCTGTTTGTATCTTCACAGGTGAGATCATTATCTCCAAGAGTCCCTGATTTCACCGGAAGAGAAAAGGAGGGAATGGGAGCCAGGGAGGAATTTGTAGATTGGGCTACTTTTGCCTTACTGCAAGAGAGAAGACTGTAAGGAGTGCTGGAGACTTTCTGACAAAGGGAACATGATTTGAGCTGGTATAGCTGCAGAGAGAACTGGAACCTGCAATTTCAAAAGCAAAACACACAGGGGAACTGCAGGGCAATACAATGATGGGATTTGAGGAGCACATCTCTTGGGGCTCTGGTGGATGTGATGGAGGCAGAGGAAGGTATTACCTGCTCCAGCCCCCTCTCGGAGGCCTGTGGCAGAAGGGAGCATGCCCTTGTGCCCTGCCTGCTATGCTCTGTCACTGCCACAGGGCCAGAGGCAGCTGGACTCTCGGCTGCCATGCAATTCCCAAATGGCTCCCACTGCTTTCTGCCTGCTGGCAGCAGCTGACCAAGCCCGTGGGACAACACCGCAGTGCTGGGAGGGTCAGGCTAAACCATGACGCTGCAACACTTGATGAATGTAATGAAGTTTTTGTTTTCCCTTGTGTGAAACCTGATGAACTGGCAAAAGTTATTGGCAGGGGTAGATTCTTATTTCGTGGTCAGAATCCCCTCATGACCTGGCCTGTGCTATGAAGGGCTTATACAATGTAAATTGTACACATACACATGTGTATATGTTTTTTTGGCTTGAGACTTCATCCACTCCTTTCCTACCACTGAGGTTACTCCAACTCATCTCACTCTTCCATTATATGCACAAAACACTGCTGCAAAACTAATAATAATAATGAGAAGGAATAGCAGATATTACAAAGCTTATTAGGAAATCGATCTTTGATTTGCTCTTGAATAAAAAGGCAGACCTCAAAACTGCTGGAGCCATTCCGTTAATTGGTTATTGGCTCTCTTGAGTGATTATATCCACCCTGGTTCCACCAAGTTCAGCAGGTCCTGTGCTGGTCAATTAGCCTTTAGCATCCAAAAAGGGAAATACTTTATACGGGTTTTCTCAAAGCCTGTTAGTGGTAGCATAAGGTGGGCTGAGCAGGAGAGGTTCCCCATTGTCTGAATCCTGCCCTTGAACTGCTACCAAAAGGGTATTTTTGCTGCACCCCAGCCCTCCAAAAAGGTGGGCACTGTTAAGTGGCAGGCTCTGCCCCAGGGACTGCCCTTCAGGAGGACAGCAGAAGCCAGAGGATTCTGGGAGGAGCACAGCAGTTTCCTCCAGGGTGACCTTCACCCAGTGTGCCCAGGGTGGGATGAGTGGTGCTGGCATATCGGTGGGCCTGCAAGCTCTCTGCAAATCACTCCTGCTCTGATTCCTTCAGCATTTCCAGGGCTGTGCAGAGCTACACAGCTGACGCCATTTAGTGGCTTTTCCTCCAGAGTTCTCCGTCCTGCCCTCACCACTATGGCTTGCCAAAGGGCTCCAACACTTGCATTGCTATGATGCAGACCCTGTAATAATAGCTGGTTACATCCAGAGAATTCAGTTCAGATTTTAAAACCTCATCAAATAGTTAATGACTGACTATTTCAACAGAGCAGCTCCTGCAAAGAGAAGAGAGAGAGGGAGATGGAAAAGTTATTCATGTCCCATCTGTCTGGAATGCTTGTCCCCTCCCTCCCACCCACTGAGTCACTTCCTCCTTTTATATATCACTTAAATTTTTTCCTTTCCCCTTTAGCTTATGATTAACAAGCATTTACCCTCTGCAAATCGTTCTTTTTATACGATGCATGATCAATGCTAATTAAGGTTCTATGGATAAAAAGAAGGTATTGTCTTGCAAATTCACATATGTGGTAAAATGCAGCATATACTGCATGTATGGCCATGTAAAGGAACACATCACCTACTGCAATATCCAGCCTTCCCAACTGAGCTACAGAACTTGCAGCTCAGTGCCCTAGCTATTTTGTCCCCCAGCCCAAAGAACAGCAGAGTGCAGGGAGAGGTACATTGCTTGAATTGTGAGGTGGTGCTTTAAAGAAGCAGCTCAGCCAAGGGAGGGGTTTGCTCAGCTACAGGACCTGACCCAGGTGGCTGTGTGGGATGGGTCCACTCACTTGAATGCCTCAAGGTGTGTTTGTGAGGAGGTTTGGCTAGCTCAGCCCACTGCCTTGCTGCCAGGGCTTGAGGCAGCTCTCTTTTACTTAGCAGGTGGTGATGGGCTCAGAGGAAAGTGGCAGAAAAGAGACAGAGGTCTCCTGGGATCTCTGCAGCCTGTGGGTATGCGCTGACCTGACACCACAAGCAGGGCAGACTGGGCTACCCACAGCATTCTGATGGAGGAGCAGGAAGGGCTACAGAAGGTGAGAATGCTGGTGGGTTGGTCCTGAAAGCAAACAGGATAAAGAGGAGGAGCCTGGATGACTTCTAAGCACAGATGCGAGATGGGGTGAGTCTCTAAGCTGTAAAATAAATGAGGCTAGAAAAGGGAAACTTGAACCTCCTTGGATAGGTTATTTGAGGTTTCCCAATGAAGGGAGAGAACATGAGGTCCTATGTCATGTAGTGCAAAAACCTTGTATGTGTTCACTTGCTTCAGCCTTTTTGGATGTGGCTCAAAGGGAAGGTGTTTATCTGCTTGGCACCTTGTTATTCTGATGATACAGGAAAGTTTTGTTATTCAGGAATGTCAAGTTGACACAATTCATTTTAAAAAAATTTCAAAGGCAAACCCTTGAGCTATCTGTGACTGGGGGGAATCCCCATCCCAGAGAGACACCAGCATCACTGTGTCCAGCTGTCAGTCGATGTTCTCTTTTTATAATCATCTGCAATAAGGTTCCACCATCTCCTCTTGTTCCTGACAAGTGTCCATAAGCTGATGGTTGGGGCAGTAACTTAAGTAGGACATCCACTCTGGGATGCACAGAAGGATGGGGCACAGATGTGTCACAGAGCCTCAGTAAAAAGCCAGCTTGGCTCCTTCTGGAGGCTTTAGCTGTGTGTGGGTCCTGCTGGTTCTGTACCCACCTCCCACTTCAAGAAGCTCCCTGCAGGGGTGCCTCCATGCTGGGCTGGCACTGATCCTCCAGATCCTTCAATGCCTTTTTTTTTTTTTTTTTTTTTTGGCTCTGACTCTCTGTCCTGTGAAAGTAGCTGTCCTGGCCCCAGGCCTGTGTGTCCTTGGTGCTGGGACTCATGAGCTACAGCCAGGCTTCTGAATATTTGGTATCTGAGAAGTGACTTTATTTTATACATGTGGGCAATGCTGCAGGTGGCTGAGGCAGGTCCAGGAGCTGAGGGTGGACCTGCATTTGCTGCAACTTCACAAATCATGAGCTGAGTGAACTGAAACCTCAGCAGTTTCCTTGAAGAGCAGCAGGACCACAAAGGAGGAATACATGGGTCTTGTAGCTTTAATGACACCTGATAAATTGTAAAATGGCCATTGACTTTTATTGCATTTGTGGGAGACTTGATGATTCCAAGGATGATGTGCTGTGTTACTGGAAGTCAAATAACCACTGATGCTCCTGTTGCTGAGTGACTTTTTAAAAGGGAAGTTTGTTAGTTTATTCTCCTATGCTGTTGCTCAGATGGGTAGCTATACATTCTTCAGAAATTCTGTCTTCCATTTTATCTATTATTTTTCTATTTTTTGAAACAATTTTACATGTATGAATGTGGGGACACCATAGATACCCTTGTATTATGTGGCAAATCAATTATTTCATTAGCCCCAGAGCAACCTTTGGAAATAAGACAATAACCTCAGTTGTTTATTTCCCTCAGAGATGTTAATGATTAACTCTGAAAAGAAAAGTAATCCTTCTATCTGGCCTACATAAATTTTCATAGTTCTATGCTACGGCAAGATATCTTTAGGTAGTATATGGCATGCAAAAAGCTAAGCTCTGTAATGTTACTGTGCAGATAGATTTGGCTCCTGGAGAACAACTTTAGCCTAAGACTTTAGTGCTGCCAGCTGGCAGAAGTGATCATATATGTGAAACTTTAAGCTGAGCCAGAAAAACCTGAGTTCAAGTCCTTTGCCAGGGATTGTAGGATAGAATGATTAACCTGATTTTATATTTTTGGATAATTATCAAGTGCACGAATATTTATAGTAATAAATGTCTTCCATATGTGCTGATACTGTATCCATGGAGTGCAATAGCATGATATAGTTATTGTCTTACTTGAAGACACTAATTATAACTAATCCTATAGGCATGCAAATCATGAAACACTGGCACAATTTCTGCTAGCTTCTGTGAGATGTATCTGACTTTGTTCATGTGAGCAATGAAGGTCAGCAGAGAGCTCAAGGCAAAATTCCAGGAGTGCTGGGGATCCTGAGGTCTCTTTTCAGAAGAAATACATGTGCTTGATATTTAAGCACTTAAAGCTGCAGGTTTAAGTGCAGATGGGCACTTTACCATCTTACACCTTCTGAGACTTTCTGGTAGGTGTCATAAAGTCTCAAGATGCCACTGAAAAGAAAATCCTCATCCTACAAGCCACTGTTACTTAGCCCTATGATCTGCCAAGACGAAATTGGCAAGGGGCTCTCAGGTTCCTGAATTTGTTTGGTGCCTGCTAGATTGGCACAATAGCCAGACTTGGGACACTGCTGGTGTCCACTGGGTTTTGTTGTACTGAGGATGCTCAACTACTGCAGGGACAGTGCTTCTCCAGGGATGTGATGTCTTCCCAGGTCAAGCTCTGAAACACACCCTCATGCAAAAAACCTCTCCAGTGAATGTCTGTACAGCTACTTTCTGGTTGGTAAGAAAAAGCAACAGAGGAACCATATGAAGGTTACAGTGTTGTAATAAGAAGGCTATAAAAACAGAGCAAGAGAGACTAGACCAGCGTTCCAGTAGTTTTCTCTTCCCCTGAAAGAGGTAAGCCCGCCCAGACGTCTTGCTTTTAAATACTGACTACTGCATATGTTTTAAACCAAAAATAATACCTTTTGATTGGAAATGTTTCAATAACATCATTTGTGCATTTTATTGAGGCGGAGGTTACAATTATTAGAGTCACCAGGAATTTCAGACATTTAAACACAGCCTCTATTTCTCCAGAGTAAACCACATCCCTGTACGATTATTCTTCTATCTAAATGCCTTCAAACCAAGTCTTAAACCAGATCTGACGTTTGTTGCTGGTGGTCCCTTGTACAAATTGGCCCTTGAAATGAACATGTGGGGGTTAAACAAATGCCAAGGAGATGGGACTGGATGCTGAGGGAGGCAGAGCCTGTGCAGGACGCAGCAGGCAGCCCTGGGTAGATCATGTGGCTCTGAGCAAGCTGCTGCCAGTCTGGTCAGGTACTGTAGTCTGGGCCCTGCAGACTTTTGGAGAATAAGGAAAGGGTTTGTCTGGTCATGGAAACTGTTCCTTCAGCCATGCAATCTCTTTATGGCTTTTCATTCAGCTGGCTTCTCCCCAGGAAGCCAGAAACTGCATCTGTGACAGAGAAGGGACTTGGCTCAACAACCAGAATGTCCCACCCAGCATGCTCTGTGTTTCTTCCTAATCTTTTCAGCAAACATTTTTGGAACTTCAATTAAAGAACTGAGACTGTTAAGGGGCCTCTAAGGCCTGAATCCCCTTTGTTTTCTGGCCTTTCTACATCCTCTATTGGCAGCAGGGAGGCAGGCAATGGAGCACTTTCAGTTTCATTTTTTTTTATGCTTCCAGGAGAGCACAAGTCAGAATTTGGGTCTAAAAGATCGTTAAAATTCTGATATCAATGATGACAACAAACTCTGAAGCCAAAGGAAGTGTCCAGCTTACAACCTAGATATGACTTGAGACAGCAGTAATAAGAGGAATCCTCTTCACCTGGCTAAAGAAGTTTCAGCACCTGACTATTTAAATCTCTAGCAAGCGCTTGTTGATTTGGAGGATTAGGCTCATGGTGAAGTGCAAGGATGACAGTCAAGCCTTCTGTCCTCTGATGTCTGCATTGTCTCGATGTGTTTTTCCCTGTGTACTCTATAAGAAAAGAAAGATGCTGAGAAACCTGAATTGGAATGTTGGTATCCCCAGAGAGTGAGAGGGGGTTGCATGTCACTCCAAGGGTCTTGTCCTATAGCACTTTGATACTGGTTGTGCACTTCTCTAGGGTCTGGGCTTCCTGATCCTGTCTGAAGAGCATGTGTGTGTGTGTGTGTGTGTCTCCTTTTCCCCAGTACAGTAGCACATTGACTGCTCAGTCCCTACTCTTCTCTTCCTCCATAAACCAATTTTTAGGAGAAACATTGTTCTTGCTTATTCTTGTGGTGCTGACGGAGCCTGCAATAATGGAGCAGAACAAAATACAGAGCTCTTGCTCTAGTGAAAAAGGTTGGTCTGTAGCCATTGCTGATCTGAGGGCAAGCAGGTTTCTGGCAAGGCTGTGTGTGTACTAGTACTTAGAGTTTTGTCTACACAGTGGGCCCGGTCTTGAGTGCACTGTCAATTAAGGGCAGCAATTCAAAGTGATTCACAGCAGATTACACCAGCCTGTCTCTTGATGGAGCACACTCTGGTCCTGCGCCTGCAGGTGCTGCACAGGCTGCCAAGCCTGGAGCTAGCCTGCAGTTATGCTGTCAGCCTTGCTTAGATCTAATGCTTTATGACAACTGTCTACCTGTAATGTGATAATGGGCTGAAAAGCTCTGCAAAATTGATAGGGTATTTCGCAAAGAAGGAGAAACTTATAATGTAGTAGGCCTGATCCCTTCCTTAAGGTTCACATGAACTGCAAAGATTTCATTGCAGCTGGCAAGTCTGATTGCTCTTCTGCTCCTGGCAGAGGATGACTGTGTCCCTGTCTCTGGAGCAGCTGACCTCCTACTTACTCCCGGGCCAGGGGGAATTGACCTGTTGCGCTTTCAGGTGCTTTAAATCTGTTTTTAATTTTGAATCCTAAAATATTGTTGGCTTGTACCTGCTAGGGCTTCATCCATTCTGTACCTGTACTTTTCATATTCTAGATAAAATCATCTTCTTCTTTCTGCAAAATGTTTCCAGGGCTTAAACAGTAAGTTCATTATGTTTAATCCCTAAAGTACAAGTCATTATCTAGATCTATTAACGAGTAGTGTTGTAAAGTAGGCTGTGCTTAACATGATGTAACAGATATTTTGTAGAAGAGGCCAGATTCTACACACCTTTTTCTGGTGTGATCCAGGAACTGCAGCCGTGACTTTGTGCTAAATCAGTGCTGAGTGAGAGCTGGGCCTAAAACATCCTGATGCAGTTTCAAATCCTTGCTAGATCTGAAACAAGATAGAACTTGCTATCCAGGTAAAAGCACTGCAGCTAGGAAGTTGCAGCCATGGGAAAGGTTGTCCTCCTGGCTCTGGAGAGGCCCAGGTATGTTCCCTGTTAGCTGTGCAGGCCAAGATAGTGGCAACACTGCCTAGTTCCTTGTGCAGGGCAGCTAAAAGCTCTTCATGTAGCTGAAATGTTGTCCTTTTATTGGTATAAGTAGCTGCAGCCAGTCTTGTTCCAGCTGCCCAGCTTGCACCCCGGCTCAAAGGGTATGAAGTATGAGGGGTATGAGGCACTGGCATGAGGTACTGGCAAGGCAGGCACTTGCATGAGGAGAGCAGGACAGGCGCGGCCTCCTGAGGCTCTGTGGCCGTGTGGGGCACTGGCCGGCACAGGTGGTGATGGCTGCCGGGGTAAATGGCCGGGCTCGGGCTGGGTGAGGGAGAGGGACCCTCAGGGCGGGGTGAGGGGAGGGAGACCCTCAGGGCGGGGTGAGGGAGGGAGACCCTCAGGGAGAGGGGCCCTCAGGGCGGGGTGAGGGAGGGAGACCCTCAGGGAGAGGGGCCCTCAGGGCGGGGTGAGGGAGGGAGACCCTCAGGGAGAGGGGCCCTCAGGGCCGCTCCCCAGGCCAGCTCCGGCCCTGTCCTTCGCTGTGCTGCCGCAGAGCCAGGAAGCTGCTCTCCAGGCTGTGGACTGTGCTCTCCAGATCAGAGTCCCCTGCAGAGAAAACAGGGATGTTTACACAGAACACGGCTATCCTAACGGCCATGTGATAATTAAGAGGCCCGAGGCTGCTGGATAAACCCTTCCCTATGACCTCCTCATCCTCCAGAGTGTAGGCCCCCACGGTGGCTCTGACCCTCGTGCCATTCCCTGCCACATCTGTAGGTTTATCATGCTTCTTAAAGAGCCCGTAAACCCATTAGCTCTGGGTAAATGATCCCTGGGCTGTCTTTAGAATAATTAAAACCACAAGGCAAACAGTTACGCTGGACTATCAGCAGCACATCAACCTAACTTGTGTCTTGAAATGTGTGTTCAATTTCTGTTATTAAAAGGCATAGAGCCATATGCAAAACATTATCATACATCTTTGTGAAATTAGCAGAAGTATTTGAACAACCATTTTGTCTCTATAAAACAGTGCCTTATTATTTTTTCATACTGTGTAGGAAGGTGAGAGAGCCTTATGAAGGCAGGAGGGCTCAGGCAGGCAACCCGACTTCTGTAGCCCCTGACCACGTCTGTTTGCTGCACAGAGGCACACGCCGTCTGAGGAGCACAGGTGGTGCTGGCCATGAATGGGGAAGAGGAACAACATGAAGAGTCCTATGCTGCCTTTAATGCTGAAACCCAGGACTGCAGGTCTTATCAAACTCCTTAATTGCTTTACTTTGAGTGAGGCTTTTACAGTATTTGCTGAATTTAGTTGCCATTAGGAGCAGTAGAAGTTTGACTATTGATTCAGTTGGAAAAAAGACCAATACTGAATGTGCTTTGAAATTCCCACCACTTATGCTTAAGAACATATGTTAAGAATAGTGATGTCACTTCTGACTGCTTATAAACTTTCAAAAATAGCATTAGACCTTTAAAAAAAAAATAAATAAAATTCTAGTCCTTAGTTTTTTGAACTGCCTCTCTGCAAATGGCACCAAAACCGCTTAAGAGCAGGGTTTCGTGAAGGTAGGGGAAAAGGAAGGGGACCTGTTTCTGATTAATTGTGACCAATAACTGTGGGCAAGGTACAGCGTGTGTCATACAGCCAGGCCTGAAGAAAAACATGGTGTGAAGTGTTTTGGCATTTAATGAACACTTAAAAAAGCTCTTCAAAACCAGAAACCCCTGCAAATTATTATCTGTTTGGCAGTGCATTTCACAACTGACACTAGCATACAACTCCTTCCTGTGTACCAAGTATCTTTTCTTCTGGTTGTGTGTGGTATAAAAAGGACATAGTTGGAGTCCTTTTTGCATGTGTCTGGTTCCAAGGGTGGTGAAGGCAAGCAAGATCGCATTTGGAGAAGATCGCATTTGGTGAAGATGATCTTTAAAGAGAATGCTGGTGCTTTTTGTCAGGCCTAGTTATCAGCCAAATGGATTGAGATAAGGCAAACAAAACTGTCTGCTTAGTCAAACATCCTATCAACATCCCTTGATTGTCAGAGCTGAATCAGCAAATACAAAAAAGCTAAATACAGCCAGCCCTACACTTACAACCCACTTGTGGTTTTCACGCTGACAACCTAGTCACTAAGTATAAGTGGTCCTCCCACTACTGGTTTGTCTGCGTCTCAGGTTATATTCAGGCATATGACTGCATCTCTAGCCTTGCAATCTTAACTCGTTTCTTAAAACTGAACAAGTACATTGGAGCTTTTTAACAGTGCCAAGTATTTCTGCTAGAATATATTCTGGAGGATTCATGTAATAACAAACATGTGAAGGATTTCTGATATGAAAGACTCTTGCCTATAATAATTTTTTAGCTCCAAAGTGGGATTAGTTTTGTTCTATAAATGCTTAAAATCTAAACCTATATATCTCCAAACATTCAGTGGCCAGAACTACAGGCTCTTGATACATCTATATTAGAGACAGTAGTTCAGCATATATAGTAATATGTGATATGACCCCTGATTACACAGACTCAACTCTCCTCTTTATTAATGTCTAGCAGTGGCTTTTCTCCTTTCTCTGGAGAGCTGTGGATCTTGACTGAAAATCTGACACTTTGCTTTTCTGAGAGAACCTTTTGTGGATCCTTACTGAGCAGCTCACAAATGCATAGGGTTTAGTGAACCAAGAGAACGGAGATAAATATCAGAATTAGCAATTTAGCAGTATTTGTGTAGTAACAGCTGTTAATATGTAATTTCCACTGGTAAATGAATGTACAGTCATTGTTTTGTGCATTAGGATTCTGTCTCTTTTACACATTATGCAGTGCCAAATGCAGAGAATTTAGGATTTCTGCTATCTTGAAAGGCAAATGAACAAAAAACGTTTTCAGAAACACCTTTGGAGTCCACCGCAAATAGCACCTGAAGCTTACATGAAATGATACAATCAGCTGCCAACACCTCTCTAAATATCACTGTAAGCAAAAGGTAGACATATTTTAGGGTGTAGAGAGAAAACCACACTTTGTGTAAGTTCTGGAGGCTAAACAGCCATTAGAAAACATTCCTGAGCATTCCCTTGTGTCACTAACTTGCAAAATGCAGCGAGATCTTTACTCTCATAGAAAGACCTTTTCTCTGGTGTTGCCACCATAGAGTCGAGGAAAGGCAAACACAATCCAGGGCTGTTGCAGCTGTCCACCAACCTGAAGATGCCATTGCATGAAATATGTTTTGATTTTTACCAAACTAGACTCTGCTCAATTAATGTGCCTTGTCCAATGTCCTTGTGCTGCTCTCAGGTATTTTATATGCTGCTTACCAATGAGTGCTGTACTGTAGCCCATGCTTTCTCCAGCCCAGCCATGAGAAATCCCTCTTTGTCATCTATCCTGTAATGTGACTGACTGGTAATTAATTGGCAGGGGTTGTAGATCAAAGCTGACTTAACAGCATTTCAGGGACAGAGCTTAGGCATAACACTGTGTTTCCAGCCTTGGGAAAATGTGGGGAGAAGAATCAGGAGAGAGAAAGGGGAAAATCCACTGAAGTCATATAGTCATTCCTTTTCTACTGGGTGCCTAGGCAATGGAACTGTAGATATTTGCAGAAGAACAAATTAGTTGGGAGAAATAACATGCATGCAAGGTGTGTGTTTCAAGCAGCTAATGCTGCAGTTGGCAGTGAGCTCTTTCATGGGACTACCAAGCAGGACAGGGACAGAGTTCAGCCCTAAAGAAGCAACTCTTATGTTTTCCACCTACATCAGGGGATGATCCAGTCACCAGTCTCTGCAGCTGTTCCGGCTTCTTCTGCCTTTTGAATGATTCTCCACCAGTCTTTTCCATGCCAGAAGTTGGCAGCTGCAAATTGTCTGAATGCCCCTGTAGCTTGGAGATAGCCCACCAGGGTTTCAGCCTCCCTTGCCCCAAATGCAGGCACTGTGAACAGCATGATCACCTCTGGTGTATTGACACTACTGATGTTGCTCATTTAGCCTCTATAAGATAAGTTGTGCTCTGATGAGCATCCAGGAGGAGCAATAAATTCATCAGTTTATCCATTATAGAACTTAAATGCCTGAAGTATAAAATATTATAATTCTCCAGAACTGAAGCCGAGGTGTCGAAACATCTCCAGCTGGGACAAAGTGAACAGAGTCTGATAAGCTGCAGTTTGGCTCTGTTTGCAGTGGAGATACCAGTCTGGAAAACTGCCCAGTGTGCTGTTGTAAGAGACCTGTAATTAGTACATGACCGCCACTCGTAGCGCATCTGAGGGTAAAAAGAACATGACAAACCTCATCTCTCTTCAGTTTTTGCAGGCTCTTGATCTTTATCTCTTTACAAAGTTGTGGGTAATCTTTTAATTAAAACTCCTAATTATGCATTTGACAGAGATTCTGAAGGCCAGCAAGTTGTAATGTTGGATGCCAATTGATTATGGAATGTCTCTGCAAATTTACAGCCCTGTGATCCACCCCATATCAGTATTATGGTTGGATGTCTTCTGGAACTGTGTATAATCAGCATCTTATGAAATCCACAGCATCCCTACATGCTGTGTGTAACAGTTTCTAGAGAGCTGGATCACAGTCTAAGTGCTGCATGTGTGGAGGAGTGGAGGTGACTTTTACTGGTACCACCTACAAAGGGGGTTAAGCCTCACAAGGGGACACCAGGGAATCTCTCTGGCAAACAAATCCTTTGACATCCTTTAGCTGGAACAGCTCTTCTGCAGCAGGCCTGTATTTAGTAGGAGTGAGTAACCAGGGATGTCAGGGGTGCAATGAAAACCCCATTTTCAACACAAATAAAAAACATATCATGATAAAGCTATGATGGAGAAATTTAACCCTATCCCAGCCAAACTCAGTACAGCCTTCTGAAGGGAGAACTTGCAGTTGTTTCCTCTGTGTTTTCCTTCGTGCGTGCTGTAGTTACAGCCCAGCTGACCTGCAGGCTGGCTGGGGTTTGAACAGATGCACAGAGCAGCTCGTTGGAGCAAGATGGCAGTGGGACAGCAGCTGAGCTGCCTTAGTCTTTTGCAGACCAAATAATTAGCCTGGGCAGAGCACCCTGCTGGACTTCAGGTCCCCAGCTGTCTTGGGCGTCTGCCCTGAACTGAATTGCATGATTCAGACATTCACCACCTTTGCCAAGTGCAGCTTGGGGATGGAGAATCAAAGCTAGAAACACTCGGTATTTCTCTGTTTGGGGTAGCTGTAGATTCTGCTTTGCATTTACAATATAGCCACCTGGAAGTTAAGGGCATAGAGGCTTTCTCTGCTCTACCTAACAAAGGGAAGTTTCAGGTTCTACCAACCAAATCTCAGTATGAGGCCGGAGAGCCCTGGTAATGTTGCAGCTGTATCAATTTGCCTCGTTTAGAACATATTGCAAAAATGTTTGGGGTTTAGAAAGAAGTGTCTAGAAATTATCTCTTCATTTGTATTTATTATAACATTGTGCAAAATGCATGCTCAATTGCTGCTGAATTGTTATAATTAATTATATTATACCTTGAACAACTGGTAGAAATGTATACATGTTAGAGCTAGGGCTGGACCTGGAACTTCATGTCTGAGAGTGCTTGTTTTGTCTGGGAATTCAGGCAAGGCTTTGAGGCACTAAGTGCTTTGCAGTAAAATAACCTTTGAAAGAATTTGGACTCCAGCAAAGGAGCTAATACACAGCACCACCACCCTCGAAAACACCGAAAACCCACATTGAGTGTCAGTCAGTGCTCTCAGGAATGTGCTAGCAGGAGCTCTACATTTTTGTTGCTACTCAAACCCGGCCATATTTGTTTCTTTGTTTATAGTTCTTTCATATCCTTGAAGGTGTTCCACCAGCTATTGACAAATGAACCATATCTCTGATGAAGTCCTAGCCAGAATGTGTTTTCTCCTCCTACACTTGTTTCTTTGGAGATTTTGTGTGTGCCAGCCTGCAATATTCCTCTGGAAACCAAGGCTTGCATGTAGTGTCAGAGTCAGTCTGGCTCTCAGGCTTCATCAGAGAAGGGAAATGGCAACTTATGCTCTCTTCTGCTTCATGCTCCAGTTGGCCTTGGCTCTCCCATTTAGCAGAATAGGTACTTTTAATTTGGTTTCAAATTGAGGGTCACGAATTACTTGTCAAGCGATTTGCCCATATTATGTTGCACTTTAGACTTTGTTCTCAAAGGTGAACACTGGTATATTTACAGTCTTCTGAGGGAGAAAACCAGAATTTAATAGGACTTGCTAATAGAGCAAATGAGGCTGCAATGCACTTTCCCTCTGTTATATATTAAGCTGGTGTTATTAAGTGTTAACTTAACAATGGACAGCTAAAAGGGGCCAGGAAAAGTCTTTGTGTAAAACATGTAAACAGCTAGGATTTTTTTTTTTTTTTTTTTTTTTTTTTTTTTTTTTTTTATTGGAATCATTAACTGCAGTGTAGTTAAATCCTTTGTTTTCACGGCTGGTTTAAATTAAATAAGTAACATTATGATTTATTTTTTTAATATTGTGGCTTTAATACAAATCAAAAGGTTTAACAGAATAATTTAACTGTGTGTATTTTAAAGTGTTTTTTCTTAAAAAACCAATTTACTAAAATTTTCTCTGGTAAAAAGCTAGGATTGTCTAATGCCAGTTTAGGACAGGCATGTTTAGTATGTCAATTTCAGTGATACTCGTAATACAATCAAGTGGTATTCACACATTTTAAGTACATGTGTAAAGGTGGAGATGCATAGTAATTGAGAATAAGTTCTTGAGACAAGTGCTGTGGCACTTAAGGGACCAATGTCCATTAAATTTCAAATATTTGGGTATGTAATGCCACAGGTGTTCCAAGGGAGTGCTCAGCTAGTCTGCATCTAAGCAAAGAACAGATTTAACAATGCAAGGATATGTGTCATTTAACTATAGAGTATTGCACTCAGTCCTGAGGGCATTCCATGTGGTTTTTATCCACACCAGACTCCTGGCATTGAGTATTTCTGGATTCTGTCTTGGTGCAGCTTTCCTTTGCAAGAAGAGGGGTTTTCTGCTCTGGTGTAGCCCTGCTGCCCTTGAGCTCCTGTCATCTTGGCTTCCTGGTCAGAGCTGAGGATGTCACCTTGGAAGTTCTAGCTTTCTACTTCAGCTTTAGCATGCTTTAAAAGTCCTCTTTCAAACTGAAATGACATATCTAAGTCAAACTCATGAAGTAAGGCTGCGGACTCTGTCCCAGCTGGTGTTCCCAGAGAGGTCTGGCCACTCTCAGGGCTACTATAAATCTTTCTCTGGACAGGCCACTTGCATGTCAGCAGATGGCAGGGAGGTGATCCAGGATTTTTGGATTGATTTTTTTGATCTTTTTCTTCTTTTTCCACTCTTTCAGACCCCTATTTATTCCTAGTGAAATGCTATGGCTGTCACAGCATAGAAAGTCCACAGGGCTGCCAGACATGCTGAGGTGAATGCCAGGCTTGCCAAGGCCCACATCTTGCAGAAAGCCCTTGAGGAGTGAAGCTTGATGGTGGTGGGATTGCAGGAACCCCACCCACAGCCCTGGAATTGCGTTTCCACTCCACACCAGCTTTAGCAGTAGTGATGCAGGTCAGCCCCGTCTATGGCTAAGACACAAGAGGGTCTGTCTTCTTTCCTTCTCTGTACATCCTCATGTTGCACTCAGCTCTTGTTCCTGTTTTTTGACTCCTTGCTTCATCCTTCCTTTCTCCTACGCATGCACCTGGCCGTTGCTGCCTTCCCTATGTGCAGATGGGGCTGTTCAATAGCCTATGTTTGTGGAATGAGCTAATTTAAACACACACATTTGTCTCTTATATAAATGTGTTTATATTGTTTTTATGTACTTTTGCATAAAAGCTGGATCAGATAAACCTGAGCCCTGGGATAGGCAGTAGCATCTGCTGGATAGGACAGGGATTACACTGGCTGGGGTTTAAGTAGAAGCTCCTCACCTGAATGGTTTCTGACCATGCAGTAAAGTACCTGCAGAATCTCGTCAAAATGCTCTTAAATAAATGTAGGTTGACCTGGTGAAACCCTTTCTGGGATTGGTCAAACACTTGAGGCCGTGTTGTACAGGCAGCTGGGGCAGCTCAGAGCAGTTTCGTGTCAGGAGTTTTAAATGGGTGGTGATGTAAGAGGTGGCTTGTGGCCCCTTCTAGAAGCACTAGTGAGAGTTCCCTCTGCCAGAGGTCATCACTTCCTGTGCACTCCTACAGCAGCTGCTCCTGCACATCCCCCTAAAGCAGCTGCCAAGGAGCAGTAAAGGCAGTGGTGTGCAGCAAGAGCCATAGTGTGAGAGAGTGAACATCCTCTTTCACTCGGAGAGGGTATTCAAACACCTAAGAGCAAATATCGTAATGGTGCAAGTGGAGGAAAGACAATACAGGAAATGTTCCTGTCCTTTCCTTGCCTTTCTGGAAACACTTCAAAAGGAATGAAATAGGCAATCAGTAAATGATTCTACAAAATACATTCCTGATCTATCAGCAAAGTCAAATGAAATTACCTAAACTATTTAGAGATTAGGAACATTGAAGAGCTCTAACCCTTCCTTGAAGGGGTTACACCTACAGTTTTTATTTACTGGAGCATGAAAATGCAATTTATTTCAGTAGGAGACAGTAGGACTTTCCAGGCAGGGCTGAGTTCTCTTCAGGAGGGTCTGAGATTTCTACAGAAGGTGTTTGATAGGAGAGGTCAGTGTTTCCAAGGTTGGGCTAAAGAAGGAGCCAGGACAATGGCAGTAACTGGTACCCCAGATAATTTTAGGGACTCACTGCAGAAATATCTCCCCACAGAGCTGTTTGCTGGGTTCTCTACTCTTTTAACAAACTTCATTTCATGCTAGAAACAATAGGATTCTTTGTCTTCCGTGTTTCTCCAATGTTGGGACCATCTTTCTAGCATGTAGTTTGAGGTTCAGAAATTTACCTAAGGCTACTCTCTTCCCATGCAGTAATTAATCACAACAAACTATTTAGGTGATATCAGACTCCTCAGTGCCTTCCTTCAGAGCTGGAGAATGTGGAAACATAACTTGGAGCTCAGGCAGGCCCAGATCCCTGCAGCAGGACATTGCAGGTAAAGCATTCATGCATACCCTCACTATTGAGAAGGAGATCTTCTTGAGCAAAGCTGCTCTTTGTTGTGTCCAGAGCCTTCAGTGAGTCTCGTTTGTTCCTGCCTCAGACACAGCAAGTGAAACTCTGGTAAGCAGGACATTCAAAAGACTCTGGGCACTTGCAAAGCCTGAAGAGTAAAAAGTTTAAATATTTGTGATTGACTGGGGAGTACTCCTATTGCCACTGCCCCTTTAATTCTCATTTCATTTTCTGAAGTTGGCTCAAAAACTGGTGGAAGAAAATATCTGAAGGTGCCAGTAAGTATGGTGGTAGCAATGTTCTTCTTTTTAAATTATTTTAAGAGCAGCATTGAGGTATTACATAGATTTAGTGAATTGTGCTCCTCTGGTCAAGAACCTAAATATTTAAAATGTTTCTTCCTTTATAGTGTGTGCAAAAGCCTTTATTGGCCTGTGCAGGGGGAATAATTGAAACAAATATTTCCCTATTTTTTTTCCCCAATATTTCCCCCACACAGAGGAAATTTCCTACCCTCCTCTGTTCTCTCCAAGGGCTATCTAGACAAGTTTTACTGAGCGATGCTTGAAGAGAAACACAGAATTCAGAACATCCTGTGCTTTGTGGATATTATAGACTGATTTGGGTTACTTCTTTTTTTTTTTTTTTTTTTTTTTTTTTTTTTTTTTTTTTTTTTTTTTTTTTTGAGGAGGAGGGATGTTATGGGGGGAGTGAACTGTGTTTATTTTTCCCACTGCAGTTAGTATTTTGTTGCATGTGTTGGAGAGTAGAAGTTCTTACCTAGAGAAAGTGTTCTTTTTTTGATAGGCATGGAGACCAGTACAAAATTACTATTTTCTGATTTAAATTGTGATACTTTTTATTCCTCACTAAAGACACTCAGGTGCTTTCATCAGATACATGAGAAAAGTGAATCAAAACAATGTGTTGCAGCAAATCCTGGCTGCTGTGCTTTTCCTGTCAATTCTGGCCTCTTAGCCCCAGTGAGTGTTGGGTCTCTTCAGGAGGGGATCTGAGCAGGCCAGCGAGGTGCTGTGGCTCCCCTGTGCTGCACTTCCCTCCTCTGCTTGTGGGCCATGAGCATGGGCTGAGGCCAGTTGGTAGACAAGGATTTGGCAGCTGCTTCCATCCAGCTAAGGGCTGGAAGGATGGAGTGATTATTTCATGGAACTGCAATCCTCTTGCACCATGAAAGGCCAAATTCTCCTCTTGTGTGCTCAATGTTCATGGAATAAATCCCAACCTACAGTGATGCTGGAAAACTCTGACCTCTACAGCTAATTTCCAATTGTAATCCTAAAAGAAGAATGGTTGGCTAGTTTGGGTTTTCTGCCCGTGCTTAAGTGCATTTTGCTTTCATTATGGGGTGTCAAGTTGTTAATATTTATGGAGGACACAAAAGAATGAAAATTCTGTTTCGTGTTCAATCTGACATCTTTTGGCACCAAAACCCTCTAGTCATGGTAGTAGTTCAGTTTCAATTCGGCAGAGCTCTTTCGAGATGAAGTGCTTTAAAGTGTGGTTTGGCTCTGAGGAGGAATTCTATGCAAATAGTATTCAGGGGGTCTGCCTTTATTGTCTCAAATATTAATAATTTCCAGATCAAATGCAGTTTGCCTTGAGTTTGTTTTTTTTTGTTCTATCTTCCTGTTCTGTCAGCTTGGTTAAATGCATCATGAAGCTTTTAAAGTCAACCTGCTTCTTTCCTTGGTACATGTCCCCTGCACAGTGAGGTTCTGCAGACCTCCTCCAGCTCAGTTACCCCTTTCACTCTGCAAAAGGCAGAAGCAGCAAGAAGTGGCTCCTGGGAGCTGTTGCAGAGGAATGAGCTTGCCCAAATGGGTGCACTGAGGCTCCAGGGCCATGCTATGCTCCCTCAGCCCGTGGTGGGACAATATTCTGCCTGGCTCCTGGAAAGCTCTGCCTGACCACACACCAGCACCTGTCCAGATCTGCTCAGCCCAGTCCAAACTTAGGAGGTTCTTCCAAGGGTTCACTGAGAGATGATGTCATTGCTGGCATCATGCTGAAATGCCAAGCCCTAGAGGCCTTCTCTGCAGCTCCAGCAGCACAGCCATGCATACTAACATGAGTGAAGTGACACTGCCTTGGAGGTTCTTGGGTCAATGAAGCTTGTTCTTGTGGAACAAGAAGACAAAAGCTACCTTATACAGCTCTGACTGTGTGCATTTGGCGGCAAAAAAAAATCACAGACTCTCAGGAAGTTAAGGAGCGTTGAATGCTGCAAACTGTGCCTTCAAGGACAGGTACAGTGCATGTGTTCAGAGAATGAATGTTTACAGATAAGCTACTTGCTCGTGAGTAGGCATCATTTGTGATGCCTGCTTTGCATACAGTGCTGAATCTGTGAAGTATACCAAGCATGCCCTATGAAGAAATGTTGACTTTTGAAGTATTTTATAATTCTAATGTGTTGAAATCACAATTGAAATCACAGTTGTCTGGAAAAACCTTCTTCCAGTAAATGCCCTATGTTTCCTGCTAAGAATTCATTCATTCAATGCTATATTAGCTTAGGCACACATTGCATATCCCTAAGCCACTACATTCCATTCTACTACATGTGGAATACTCATTTAGACCAAACCTCTCCTGGAGTAAAACCCTTTAGGGCAGCATGATAGCTCTTTGACAACATGCTAGATAGTTTCAAATTCTCATTAATACTCTTTATGGTTTATGACTACACTATATTCTACTGTTGATCAGATACTCTAGTTTAAATAGGTTTCTTACTGAGGATTTTTGTATGAGGAAAGAAACGCATGTTAGTAGTGGACGTAAGCACAGATACAAATGAAATAGCAACCTTTGAACTGGAGGCTTGGTTCGTCAGTCTCTTAGATAACCACTGCTATTGCCAGTGACCCTGTAAGTACAGATGTTCATATTAAATGTTCTCCATCCAGTACCCTCTCTGACACACTCCATGGTAGCATTTAATGTGCTTCACACCAGCCGAATGGGGTGGAACATAAAAGTTAATTTGCAAACTTTCACATTTTCTGCCATATTTCAAAGTCCATCCAGACACTTTAGCTTGGGTTATTGTGCCAATGGATAGTGCCCTTTAATCCAGAGGAACCCAGGCTTAGCTTCTGCCACACTCTCCTTCTGCTGCAGCCTGTGTGAGTCGCCAAGGGCTGTGCCTATCATCCAGGAAAAGAGAAACTGTATCTTGATTTAGCTCAGTATTAGAATCCTGCTATAAAGCTTGTTCTGAAGTGTTATGGGATGATTATGCAGTATAGTTTTCTCTCCACATTTTAGTGACCAAATGAAATGGCAGCCTGGAAAGCTCTGTCCCTCAGCATGCGAACAGGATGCCAGTCTTCCCATCCCTCAACAAAAACTATCAAGAATTTAATGGATCTTAGCACCATTTTTCTTCTGGTTTCTGGCATTTGATATGGAAAATTATTGTAAGTGTGTGATCAGTGCTTGGTTTGCTGCATGGGATTGGTTATAGTTTGAGGGGAGTCTAGGGGACACTTTATGATCTATTAAGTAACTCATTAACTGGCAGGCTGCGTCCTTGACACCAGAATCCCAGGTAGGCTGAGGTGTCTTCTGATACAGTGTGCCAGAGTTTAAAAATGCAGCAAATAAACGTTCATCTAATAGCTCTCATCTCTTGTCCAGCAGACAGCATGTCATTTTAAGTGGCAGAGACACAAATTGCCTTTGCTGCTGGACCTCTCCTAGAAAGAACACCTGTTTCCCATATCACTGACATTAGTGCTAGATAAAACGTTCTGTGGAAGTGGAAAATGCATTAGAAGATGGGGTTGTTCAATTAGTATTAACACCTTTCTATTTTTTCTTTCTATTATTTTTTTTTAGTCTAAAGCAATAGGTCTGATATAAGGTACTTCTTTCAATCAGTGGTGGTTCACACCTTTACCTGGAGCTCCAGAGTCAGCTGTAGAACACATCACTGCTGTACTCCTACACTCCCCATGTTCTGCTATCTCAGCACCTTTCAGCTGTAAATAAGGTATAGGGAAATATTATTAGATAGGTTATATTTACAGATAAACTGAGGCACAGGACATCTCGGTATTTCTGTGCTGCAGCTGAAGGAAGAGCATGAGTGTACATACCCTCATTATCAGGAGCTTCTTAACACAGTGCTAGCAGACAACAGCTTAACCTGAATATAGCAATTGCCTGTTGTCTCTTGTGGAAAGTTGTGCCCCCTGGACTGGAGCTCCCAGCAGGAAGCCTGTGCAAAGCCCCTTGATTGCATGTCTGCTGTCTTCAGTCCAGAGCTGGCAGAAGAATTAGCAGTACCTCATTTAAGTCTTTCCTTTTTAATTTGCCAGATTAAGGAATTCTTTCTGCACCTCTGCTCAGGCCAAGCCACCCCAATGGCACAGGAATGATGTAAGGTCAAGGTCATAGAGGACCAGCAACAACAGAAGCATGGAGTTCATAAGTGTCAGGCCAGGGTGAGCTGCCTGAACAGGGATGCAAAAGCCTTTGCACCATCCCACACAAACACTGGTATGCATCTTCCTGGGGGAAAACAAAACAGAAGCATTACTTCACAGGGTGAGCAAGAATAAGAGAAGCCCAAGCACAGCGCAGCTCATTTTGCCAAGTGGATGATAGGTGAAGCCATGTCAGTGTCTGAGGTGCTCCTTCCACTGCCTGTGGCAACTCACTGCCTCAAATCCCTGCCATAGCATCCAATGACTGTCCATGGATGCTGGCAGGGAGCAGAGCAGAGTGGGCAGCTCTGTGCCAGCAGGGAGAGTGCTCTGGAGGGCAGCAGGTGGGAAGCACAGACTGCATTCAAGTAACAGAGCTGTCAGGCAAAGATGCATTAGAAGTATTAAGAGGCCTGCTTCCTTATAGATTGTTGTGGTTTGTGGGAAGAGCAGATGGAAAGGAAAATAATGTGCAATATGATTTCATGGTCAGTGTAGGGTGTTGCAGACAAATTCTCTTGATAAACTGACGACCTGACTGAACCCACAAGCAGCAGGGATGCCAAGGAGGGCATCTATACTGCCCGTAAGAGACTTGTCATTTTCAGAAGTGTCTAAGGTGGCATGGATGTATTTGCAGAGTAAAACAGGTAAACCAAAAGGTATTTTCATTCCTTTTCATTTCTCCCCCAAATAAAATATCAGCAGAGACAAACAAAGCAGCATTTGGAAAAATCTGGAACTTGTTAATCTTCACCATGGCCAAAGCAGAACTGGGATTATACATAAGCAGTTTGTTCAGAAATCCCTTTAGGGTACTAGAATTGTGGGATCTCAGCATAGTCATGGTCCTTTGGTGAAGCAAGGGAAGACAGAAAAGAAGCTGCTCAAATTACCCTGTAAATACCAGGAAATCACCTACATCTTATTCAGCCTCCTTTGAGTTTTAGGATTCCTAATCCAGTTGTAAGATTTTTGTAATGTGTACGCATGCAATTCACAAAAATGACAGTTAGAAGGCAAAGCTATTTATTTTACATTACAACATTCAAAAACATTCTCAATTGATATAAATATTTGCAAGCCCAGCTATTGGAAAACTCAAGCACACCAAATAGAATAGTAAAAATTATGAGAATTTAGAGTGAAAGACCTTCAACTGCTTCCCAATTTCTGGTTGGTTTTTTTTTCAGGTGCACTGGGCTTCTGTTTTAAGCATACACAACCCACTCTAGTAAGTGGGACAGTTTTTAAATGTGTGGTTTAAATAAATGCAAGTTAAAATTCTCCCAGATTCACCTGACTCACAGTTGATGCTCTAAGTTGCTTGACAAATATTGCAAGACACCTGTTAAATATTTTGGTAAGATTCCCAGTTGCATCCAGCTGATAGATAATGCATCAGGTTTCAACTGTATGAAGTATTGGGAAGTATTCTGGAAAAGGCTGCAGCAGCAGTTTGAGAACGAAGCAGAAAGAGCAGAATTTTTTCCTTTGGAAGTAACAATGTTATATTGTTCAGTTTTTTCTCCCACATTGGTTTGGTTTTGTTGTGAAAGAAAGCAGGTGAGGCTGGAAGGGCCCTCTTGGTACCATCCAGTACAAGCTCCATGTGCAAAGCAGGATCAGTTAGAGCATTCCTGGTGAAGAATGAGGCTGGCTATACCAGCAGTGCACTTGGCATTTCAGAAAATCGCCAGAAGTCAAGGAAGAGGAAGAAAAGGTGATGGGCTAGCAGAAAAGAAAATGTGGCTGGCTTCAAAGAGTACTCTAAAAGGTGCCTCTGATTAAGCGCCTTTCCATGCCCACCATTAAGGGAGGAAACAAATACTTCTGGGATTTTGCATTTTGCTAGGCTAAGTGATGACAATGGATATATGTATACAAACAATATGTATATATAGTTTCATAGACTTTATATATCTAGAGATAAGCTTAAGTGGATGCTGTACTTAACAAAGGTAGATGGCAACTCTGCAAAACATTTTGAAACCTTTTCTTCAGGCAAACTTCTCTAATGCCACGTGGATACAACTGTGGTGAACAGCAACAAGCTCCCTATCTGGGGAGCTCAATTTGCAAGAAGTTCAGCTGCAGAGCAATCACAACAAATGAGCAGCAGATGAAACAGGTATCACACATGGTGGGTGTAATAACACACTCAGAGGTGGTGGCTGCCACCACGCTCCTGGCCTGTGGTGCTGAGGCTGGGACCTAACATAGTGCTTTGAATGATGGATCTCCCAGTGGACTTGGGTGAAATGAGGCTGTTTTTAATAATGTGTGTGACACATGCAAGATGGAGATCACTGGCTGTTCAGCAGTTAGAAGGAAATACTAATGTCTTCAGGGACAGACTGGCAAGCTGGGGCAAGATATGAAAAAATTGTGGTCAAACACATGTCTCCAGCTGCCTCTACACGATGAGAGGCCATTTGGCAGGGGAGAGTGTTCTAGGAGCAGGCTCTGGCCAGTTGTGCTGTACTGAGTGTGTCAGCTCTGTGCTGCAGCAGCTTTGCCCTGTGACAACCTGTTTGGTGCACCACCTCCCAGTGGTTCCTGCAGGAGCAAGAGGCTGTAGGTATATAAGCAATACTCGTGAACTACTCTGACCTTGGACTGTTGGTGGTGAGGAGCCAAAGTTCCTATCTGGCAGGAAGTCTAAGTGTTTAAAAATTAAGATTCACTTGTAATTGAAGTGAAAAATTAAAATCTCAGCATCT
Source organism: Sitta carolinensis (assembly GCA_032173965.1). Classification (NCBI taxonomy): domain Eukaryota; kingdom Metazoa; phylum Chordata; class Aves; order Passeriformes; family Sittidae; genus Sitta; species Sitta carolinensis. The sequence continues at coordinate 27,710,058 of CM063288.1, forward strand.
TATGTTAAGGAAATTCAGGGAAATGTTGATTATTTCCCCAGAAATTGTTCTATTAGTTTTAATGTTAAATATAATAGTCATATTAAATATCAAATGCATGGCTACAAAGGGTCAATGTAAATATTTACTGTAGCATTAACTATATGATATGATTGCAGTGGAATGTCTGGACTCATTTCCCCATTACAGTTTTATCATAATTGACATGTTTCCCCAAACATTTTGGTTTGAACAAAATGCTATTGATCTTTTTCAAGAAAAACTGTTTTAGTCAGCGTTTTTGCAGGCAGCTGTGTCCCACAGGGTAGAAGTCAGGCTGACCTTGTCCCTTCCAACACCCTGCAAACAGCTCTTCTGTTGGGTTGCTCTTCCAGAGTAGAGTTTTCGATAAGACTGGGGAGATGCCATGCTCCAGGGGTGATTAGATTGAATCAAGTGGTGCTGTGAAAGGAATCTGGGACTGCTTAGGAGAAGAAAGGAGAGCAAAATGCTTTTGCTATGGGCATATTAATAACAGAAAGGGGAAATGCTAGAGCCAGCTATTCACAGATATTCATTCTGTGTTTTTGGAGCTAAATCAATGGGAGTAAGGCCCCAGGTGCCTTTAGGAATCCATCCCTCAATGTGTTTGCAGTCTTGCATGGATGTGTCAGGACTAGCCCAGCCAGACATGCTGGAGTGGGGTTGTAAACCATGCTGAAATCCTGGACAGTGGCTCAAAAATGCTGAAGTGTTAGTTTGCCTTAAGCTCAAGCTGCTGGATCCAAGTTGTTCTGATGGGGTGGGCTGGTCTTGCCTCAGCCATCACTGAACACCTTTGCTGCCAGGGCACCATGATGGGCTTGATGGAGTCTTGTAGGAATGCTGGAGCCCTCTTGCACCTGCCTCTTTCCTGTGTACTACCAGGCTGCTCTCCCTGCACGTCCCTGGCTGTTGGCACCTTCCTGTAGGTGCAGGGGTTCCTCTCTTGTCCCCTCTGAGTCTTGCCTGCCTCACAGGCAGCCTCTGGGCTAGCTCACATCCAGGCTTATCCTGTCAAGGGATGAGCAGCTCTCTGGCTGAAGCAGCTGCTGTAGGAGGAGGTGTAGGCAAAGCTGCTTTGTACCAGTTTAGGGTGGGCTTAATCATTTTCCACTTCTCAAAGTGGCCAAGTTTTCCTACTGCTCCTGCTGTCTGTGTGTGGTGGAATAAACATCTGTTGGGCAGTTCTAGTTAGCAAGTGAGGGCAATTACCCGTGGCACAGGTGTGTTATCCTCTGAAAGCTTTTATTTCTCTCAAATACATGGACATGTCTGCAAATAATTTGAGGCATTGCTATTATATAGCCTTACACCCTATGGAGGATAATTACTGAGCTTTTTTTCCTTCACCTTACTGTATCTTTGTTTTATTCACCAGAGGAAAACTCCCACTTATGCCACTCCCATTTGCCATATAAAAACTCTCTTTGAAGTGGGAATACAAGTCACAATAAGTTTATTGTTAAAGTAAATTAGCACTGAATGAGAACACAGTGTATCTTTATAAGCGAATACAGTTTTTGGAGAATGAGCCATTAAATTCCAGTAGTTTGGCTCCTGTTCGTGGTTCACTGCCGGCTTGTGTGAGTGCCTGATAAGAATCAGTGGGAGAAAGAACTGACCATCTCCTGCTAACAAAACACTTTTCTTTTACCTCTCTGTCTGCAAAATACTGAGCCTTTAGGGTTCTGTTTTTCCTTTCATTGCAGGCTGCATCTGCATATGATTGGAAACATACCTATAAGTCCCAGGATGTTCAGATAGAAAGCCTTGGAAGTTCAGTTCTACATCAAACCCTTTGAAGTTCCTTCCCATCCCTGAAAATGACTGATGGAAATGACGGATCATCTGAAACTTGTTAAGAATGTAATCCATTAACTCCCTAGTGGCTTTTGGATCAGGCCCTTGCAGTGGGGTCTCCTGAAATAAGGGACATTCATTTTCCATCTCAGTTTTACTCCATTATTGATTGGTAAGAATCTGAAATGGGATAAAATCTAATTTAAATTTTCTTTTCCTACAGTAATTAAAACAGTCTTTAAATGGCAGCCTGGCATAAAGTGATGCCTAAAATAGGACAAAAATAACAAAAAAAGTTTGGCTTGAAAATTCCAAAGGAAGTTGGCATATTTGAAACATGGGCTGGACTGTAGCGCTAGTTTACTCATCTGGTTATTTTCTGGATCCCGGGGCTCATCCTATTCTTGAATGTGGTAGCAAATTTTCCTGAACAGGGGACAGAGGGAGCATGGAATGCAATTGCTAGCTCCATGCTTTCTGGCCTAGGCTCCATTTGCCTTGGTATGTCTCTAGATTGTGCTTCCAGAGCACTCAGCAGAGCTAGATATGAAAATCTCCTTACCACAGGGCATTCCAGTATTTCCCAACTTCCCCATGATCTTTGCAGGAGACTTGAACAAATTCTAACTGCCTGCTGTCCCTGGCTCATGAGTGAGCAGTGGAGGGAATTTGCTGACCTGGCTTAACATACTGGTATGCAAAAAACAATGCCAGGATCTGGTGAGCATGGCAGCATCTTAAAATGGCCCTGTGTGCATCCACAGTGAAGGCTTAGGAAAAAAATTACAACTTTACTACTTCTCTTTCCGTGGGCTGTTTAAAGTTGGCACAGGAAAAACTGGAGAGTTTGTCTTTTTTCTTGGTTTGGACTCTGAACTCTTTACATTTGCATATATGTCTCTTGGTAGGGCTGTTACACACAGGGTGGAAGAAACCTAGCTTTTCCTATCAGACCTCTGGTTTCTGTGGAAGAACAGCTTTCCAATTTTTTACAGTTTTCCCTGAGGTGGCACCTTGGAGATGGTATAAACACAGAGTCCTCTTAGAATCATTTTGTAAATTCACAATGTAGACTAAGATACATTGATCTTAATGGATGAAATAGAAAAAAATCAAACTAATTATGTCTTAGGAAAACAAACCTTCTGAAGTGAAATATTGACTTGCTGTGGGCAGTGTTGAAGCCAATGCCTAGAGATGATTATGTGAGTCCTCCTCTGGGCTAGGAGAGCCATCATTTGGTGTGTTGGATCAAGGGTCCAGTACCCCAGCACTGGGGACACTGTGGAAGCCATAAGCCCAAGGCTTGGAATCCAGGACTGGATGGTGTGAGCTGGATTTTCTTGGACTATGGCAGTTTCTTAGGGCTGCAGTAGCCTGTGGCAACTGGCAGACATTGCTGCAGCCCTGAGGTTGCTCTAGTTAGCACTGGGAGATCTTCGCAGTGAAATATTTCATGCTGTAGGAACTGAAGTGCTAAATGCAATGCACTTGGGAGCACAAGGCCAAGTAAAGCATTAACACCAGAGTTAAGACAAGCTAATTCAGGAATAACTAATACTGTTGACTTTGCTTGCACAAAATGTCACTTTCTTTGAGCTTTTATTTTCTCTCCCAAGAGCAGGTTTAAGGGCAAACACAAATATTAGTCATCTTTCTCCTATTAATTATTGTTAAAGATTTAAAGGGTCATAGACTTTGAAGTTAATGCCCCATTCAATGTGGGAAAAGGCAAAACTGTACATCCCCAGTGCTGTTGTTCTTTCTGGCTGGCTGGTTGATCACAGACTGACTGTCCTGCCTTGTGACATCGGCGGCACATGGTGTTACTTAGGGGCAGCACTTGTGAGAAGAACAGGGTTTCAGGTGAACAAAGCAAGCAAGTGAGCACAGCTGCAGGTGTGCAGCACACGTGCATGTGTGTGCACTCCTGCACATGGAGGGGAATGAATGCAGCACAGCCCTGCTCCTAAATCCTGGTGTGCCAAGGCCTGTTTTCCTGCCCGTGCAAGATTTTATCTTCGCTTATCCTGTACAGCAATCTCTTTCATGTCATATATACAAAAGGACTTCTGAAATCCTGGATTTACTTTGGAATAAAGTTTTGATTTCCTTCAAATGTGGGTGGTTTCCAGGCCCTGCTCCACTCTCAAAGTGACTCTGTCCAAATGGCATTGCAGGACTCCTGGATTCACATTTGTCATTTCCAGGTCAGATTTCTTAGCTTTACAAAAATGAAGATGTTCCGTAACCCTCTGCCCACTTCCTTGGATAAAGATGAGTAGAGTTATTCCTTTCTCAGGTACGTCTTCTCTTGCCTGTATGATTGCCTTTTATAAGCCCTACACAGATACTATGAGGGATGGAGTTTGGACTCATATTTAGAGCTATTAATGGGGATATGTGTAGGAAAAAAGGACCTAACCCTGCTAACAAGATTTTAGGAAGGTTTGAAGAATGGAAGAGCTTTTATGAACTTAGCATGTTTATAATGCAACATTGAATTTAAACCTATGAAAAGACGAACAACTTGGCCCAAAAAAATTATTATTTTTACCTAATCAGTTTCATTTGCCATGAATGCAGTTTTGAAGCAATCAAAGACAGCTATTACTTTGGATCAAATTCAATGAATAATTTTGGCTAGAAGTGTTGAAATATTTTTTATTATATCCATATAACTATACCTGTATCAAAAAAACATGCTCTGCACTTCCCAAAGCATTTCAGTTTGGGGCATTTGTAAAGAGATGGAGTTTTTTTCTGCTGTGACAATTCAAGCTTAAAAACTGAGATTTGTAAATGGTTGTATCTTTTCCTGCTGTCTAAAAAAATTAGGATAGAATATTCTGAATGATGGGTTTTTTTCTTTTAAACCTAGGCAATTTTTCTGGGAGGATTAAAAAAGGAAACATTTCATCAAGAGCAGATCTCCTTAAGAGTCCTATTCATTGTAAAATTTAATTTTTTTTAATATTGCTGCTGAGCCACTGAACACAGCTCTATTTGTCATAAAAGCCAGGGAAATTACTGCCTGGAAGTGGGATTTGGTCCCACATTGCTTCTGTGCTCTGATTACCACTCTCCAGGGCATTCTAGGGTGTCAGATGCTCTACCTGCCTGGCCTTGATTGAACACTATAAGAAGGAAAGAGAAGGACTCATTCTGTAGCCTGGCCTTCCTTTCCAGTACATGGGTGTCCACAATGCAACTCTCACCCTTTACTGAAAAGGTCTGTTAAAAAACAAAAACCCCCAAATCAAAATAACCCCCCCAACTTTGTGCAGTTAGAGTGGATATCCCCAACCCTGTTGTGAGCAGCAATATTTGTAAAATTGGAGCAGCATTTCTCACTCATTTCTGAACTCATCTGCCTCTTCTGTGACAGTGACAGGCTCAGAAGTGACTGCTGATTACAATAGGTGGAAATCATGAATACAGAGGGACTGGGAGGAAAATTGCATTGCAATCTGCCATCCATCCTGGAAAGCAGAAGGGAGATGATGCTGTGCCAGCATGTCCTCTGTACATGCTGTTTAAGGGCAAAAGGGGAGCTGGACTCTCCCGGGGTTGATGCTGAGCTTTAGCACCTTTCAGGAATCACCTCTTGAAGCAAATGAGGGAACATGGTGAAGGCAGCCCTGGTTCCACAGCAGGGCTCAGGGCAGCAGGATATCATCACCTGGCAGTCGGCAGGTTGAGGCAACACTGGAGAGAACCACTTGGCACGGGGCAGGTGGACCAGACAGCAGGAGTGCAGCACCATGTGCTCCACGACTTGGCATTAATGAGACACCTATTGGAATTCTGCACACTCCTTAAAGGCCTTCTGTGCGGAAAATCGTTACATTTACCCTAATCCTTTGCCAGTGAAAAAACAAACTGGAATCTTCCCCGCTGTACTTATTTGTGGACTTCCTGGGAAGCTTTTGGAGCTGTGCAAGTCACTTTGCATTGTGGAAAGAGGTGCTGAGAGGTAGACAGCTGCTGCAAGCAATGCGCTAACTGGAAGGTCTGGTGCACAAGGTGGGCAGGGTTCAGCATTAAGGCCTGTTATTTGACTTAACAGTCAGAGTTGAGTTTTTCCAAGCAGTTTCCCTCTGTGTGTGCACACTCTGAAAAGCACTGTTGCTGCACACGCAGAAGAGAGCCAGCACACCACTGATGGAAGCATGCAGTAGAGAACAGCACTTAGAAATGCAGGCCCCAAGATTTGGGCTCTATTTTAAAGGACCTTAAATATCTGGCATGCTGATCTCTACCCAAAACACTGGGTATAGGATTAGCAGTGAAGAAGTAACTTAGCCAGTCCAGGCTTTGTTTAGAAGCGCTTTTTCGTAGACCAGCTTAAAAACTGTTGGGTTCCTCAGTGGCAGTGGCATGCAGTCTGTGGAAATAGGCTTTGTATGAGGAGCACTGTGTTCTCTGGCTTATGGTGCACCTGGACTGGTGGGAAGGGCATGGTGGGAAGGGTTGTCTTAGGGGGCCTTATTGTTTTCTTCCCGAGGAGATGTCCACTGCACATATACTTTCAAAGTAAATGGCTGCTCTCCTGCCCTCATCCTTTGCCTGCACTGCCATTTTATGATCACAGCCCTGATCTACCACCCCTGATGGTTCAAATTTGAAACTCTGGCTCAGCTGCTGGAGAATTTAAGTGTTGCTCCTGGAGCCCTGCCCCATAGAGCTGACTCTTGCTGAGGCAGAACTAGGAGGTATCTTCTGACTTAATGTGAGCTTCACTGGTTTGCAGCACTACAAGAAGTGACCCTGCACCCTCAGCCTTGGCATCTCTTTCTTCAACCTGCCTAGAGAGAAGGATGAGAAAGAGAGCAACATCAGAAAGGCAGAGGAACTATTCTTTAGTTGGGGGCTGGGATGCCCTACTACTTACTGTATCTGAGATCAAGCATAGCATCCATCCTCTGTAGTACCAAAGCCAGGAGGCTGCAAGAAAAATGTATAATCATGTGCCTGGTGTGGTAGGGGGAGGGGAAAATGTCTTTTAAAGTGTAATAACACCTAGGTTTTATAATCCTGCCCAGCTCAGGCTTGACAATTCTTCCGATAGCCCAAATACTATAAATTTAGTTGAAGATAACAGAACAGATGGGCAAAACATATGGTTTGTAGGTAGTGTGTGGTGGTTGATATTTGTGGTACATTAGGGGAATTTATTTTATTCTCTCTCTTTCCTTGTATAACTTTTTTTATACTTTCTTGAGTTCTTTGTGCCTTTAGGTGTGCTTGGGGCTTTGCAAATGTCTTATAACTTAGCTTTGTTCAACCAAATTATCTGTTGCTTTGTACATCTTTAGAGAGTTTATTGCCTGTACATGTTAACTTCAAGCTCCAGTTTGAGCCAGTACAAGCTGGATCGCTTAAAGACCAATCACTTATTCCATTTGTCCCATTAATATTTACGGAGAACTTGAATGGACAAGTGATACAGTATTGAGACTGCCCTTAGCTTGGCTGCTTTCTCAGCCCTCACAATGTGCACTGGACACTGAGAGTTTGCCACGGATGCAGGGTGTGACTGCCTGGGCTGCCTGGGAGCTGCGTGTGACCGGCTGGGCAGAGGCCACATTCCCACCCAGACTGGCCTTTCCCTGCGGGGACACAGCTCCCCACCAGCTCTGTCTGCAGGAGGGGACACCTCAAGCAGTGTGTGCTGTTGCCAGCAGCATGGATGGCTTCCCTTCTGGTTTTGTTTAGAGAAAACCTGCCTATTCTGCAGGAGACTGCTGGAAAAACACCAGAATATTAACCCCCTGATTTACCTGCCAGTCTCCTCCCCAGCAAATCTGAGAGTTATGCCAGAGCTAGATACAATACTGAGCTTTTTATACGATGTTAGACCTAGGAAAGTCAGATTATGTTCAGTGCACAAATATGCAAATGTTTCAAGTGTTTGCTTATGAAAATCTGAGAAAAGCTGAGTAAGAATGAGTCATGGTTACAGCACAGATTTATGTTTAAAGGAAAGGAACGGTTAGAGAAATGTAGAGGACACAATACATTTGCCCATAACTTTACAATGGTTCAGAAGAGCCCTTTTTTTTCTTGCAAAGGAAACTTGAAATCTGGCCTTTCTATCAAGCTGTAGTTTGAATGTTTGGCTGTTTCAGTAGGTGCATGTTTTTGCCATACTGAATGAACAGGATAAAGTCCAGCTTCTGATAAAGGATGAGGCTTGAACCAAACTCAGCTTCAGCTGACAGAATTTTCTATCCCTGAATCTCATCTAAGGTGCTGTAAGTTTTGAGACAGGGTGCTGACCCACCTACAAATGTCTGCCTTGTTTTTATTGAGTGTACTCTTGTGATGTAGGGACAGTGTCTTGGACTAGAGCTTCTGAATATGTTTAAGCCTTTGTTATCCACTGATCCACCTTGGTTCATCACCTGCACATCTGCCTTCCTGCAAGCCCAGAAGCTGCAGGTATCTGTACTCCCTCTCACATTCAGTAACGAAGTCCCTTGCAGTGGTATTCTCCATGTATTGCTGACCTAATGCATCCCACTTTGGTGAATGTATCTGAAAACCATCTATAGGTTTTTGACCTCAATTTATACCGAGGCTCTTCCCTATTATCTCAGACTCCTTAAAGCAGTCTGGTGGGCTTAAAGCAGTCTGTCATTAGAGATGTAGAGTCTGTGGGCACCCTGGTCAAATGAATAAGGTAAATCTTTTCTGTTTTGCAAACACTGTAAATATGCTGTGAATATGCTCCATTTGCCATAGATGACATGAAGTGCATGGCATCAAGTTTATCCTGATGAGAAAGCCAAATGTGTCATGGGGGACCAGATGAAGCTGAGCTGAGAGTTTAGATTCATTTAACTGAGCCAGGCTTGGGTTGATGTCCATGCTGCTGAGAGCAGGATACTGAATAGCTGTGTTTTTATTCAAACTGTGGGAAATTGAGCAGAAGATTACTACTTTAGCTGTCTGGGAAGATGCACTGCAAATTAATGGAAACTAAGGATGTAATCCTGCAATGCATTTGGCATTCCTCTTATCAGTGTATGCTTGATGAGTAAATCTGCTCCAACCAATGGGGTCAGTTCTGGGCTCCCATTGACAAAGATGGATTTCAGGATTGACTTGTGGAATCAGCTCACTGATGCAGATTTGTGTTTCAGGAGCAGCGGTCAGGTTCCAGCTGGCAGAAGGTCAGTGTGAGTGGTCACTGAAAGCACAGCTCAAGGCTAAGGGAAACTGTAGGAGAAGGATTATCTTGGCGATGCAATTTGGGCCTTCCTGAATTTTAGGATTATTGCAATATGCACATGCTGATCAATGAAAATCTTAACTCTGGCATCTCCCCCTTGAGGTCGGATTTTAAAATTACAAAATTCTGAGAATCAAAGGGAACTTCAGAACTGCATTGAAGACTGAAAGCTGCAGTTCCTTGTGCAGGCTTGTGATTCCCATGTTATCTGGGTACATTATGGCTGCCTGGACAACCTAGGAAATGAGGGAGTAAAGTAGTAGAGAAGGAGCTTTTCATTAGTATCTGTTGATACCAGAGTAAGCAGAACTGGGATCCAGAACTTGGAAAGGTGAAGGCTAAATTATGGGCCTGATATTAGTGGAGGATGAATGTTGTGCCTTAGAGGATGAATGTGTTGCTTAGTCCATCTCTGAAGGTCTTTGGAGAGATGCTGTGGCTGGGGACAGGATGACTGTGCCTGGGGAGCTCTGCAGATTGATCTTGTTCTTTTACTTGACTGGAGAACACTTCTGCTCCAACACACAGCCTTTTTAAAATCATAATGTGTTTACAAAGTCACTTTTCAAACCTGGAGTACATTCTTAGGGAGGGATTCCTGCATGGGTCAGAAGTTTTAAAAGAATTGTTACTGAGTTTCTGGTGTGTTTTATGTATATACATATTAGAAATGTTTCTTTTGGAAGGTTGCAGGAAGTATAACTATTCCCTTGGTCTTTAAGTGAGGTGTTTTTTCAGCTGTAATTGTGTCTTTTATTCTTAAACTTACCCTTATAATTAAAAGGGCATGACAAACTTCTGCATTCCTAAATACTGACCCATTTCTTGATGTATTTTTTCCACTTTTCCCTGAGTTCTTAGTTCCCAGGTAGCCAAAATTATCTGTTTGCTACTAATAGCTTTTCCACCCACTTGCCCCACCTAGTTAGAGGTTCAGCAATGCAGCACTTTAAAATTAGCCAGAACACAATTTTTCTTGGGTTTACACTGACTGTGTGGCTGTAGCTCCAGCAGGGAGAACAGAGTCAGTCTCAATCTATAAACATTAGTTCTCTGAAATATTTGGCAGTGATTTCTTTTAATCTTATTGCAGAAATTTCCTTTGCAGGACCATGAAAAATGTATTTTACATCTGATAGGGTGTTTAATGAATCCTTGGTTTATTCAGAGTTTCAATAAATGTGTCGTGCTGAAAACTTTATAGACAGGCCCTTTGGCAAGGGAATGGGACAGAGTAGAGCTGCAGCCCTTAAAGGCCTGAGGCTGGAATCACCATTGCACCACATTTGGCTGAAAGGGGGTGTATGCCTGCAGTGCCACAAGGTAGCAAATGCCATCCTGATCCTGAAACAATTTTCATCTGCTGTGCACTGGTATAAGTGACTGCACGCAGCCTGTGCACACATTTCTGTGTGGCAGAGAAAATTGCAACTGAGAAGAGAGCTATAAGCACCAAAGGATACAAAGGAAGAAGAATGAATGCTTGTTGGTATTGCTGTGGAGAAACAATAAAATCGTTAGTAACAAAAACTTCAATGAAAGAGGATTTAGCTATTGGCTTCATAGACGGCTGTGACTCTCAGAGCCCTTTACTCTGGCGAGCGTTTAGCAGCAGAGTTACCCAGGGCTGCAGCTGTCCCTGGTGCCCCCAGTGTGCCTCTGCTGAGTTCTCCTCTCCCTGAAATCTTTCATGCAGCTGCTGCCTCACAGGGCTGAAGATTTGTAGGCCAGTTTGCTTCTCCCTTTGCTTGGATGTGGTGACTGGATTAGCTAATAAAGGGGCTTCACTGTGAGAGTAATGTGAGCTAGTGAATGGAAGGAGCATGTTGACTTTCAATTCCATAGCACTTATAATCTGTTCAAGACCAAAAATGTCATTTGTTACCATAGGCTTGAGACTGCAAAAGCAGTCTAATGATATCTCTATTTGGACTTATTTATATTGCTTGTACACAAGCCTCTCTTTCCTGTCCTTTTAAAACAGGAAAGGCCACGAGAATCTGGTAGCAGTGAGGCTGTCTGTCTTTGGGGAGACAGCACACAGGGCAGCCTGTGCTCCCCACAGATATCCTGCCAGCAATGCCATTCCCTCCCCATTAGCAGGGATGTGTGACTGGCCCAAGGCGAGGATGGGCCTTGTTTGCTGTCAGACCTGTCTTGGCTTATTTTGGCCCACAAAGTATTTTCCTATTCTCGTAAATTTATCCTATAGCTTGAATTCAGTCAACAAAAAATTTTCATGCAGAATTTAGGGCATTTAATTTAATGTTTGGAGAAAGATCCCAGGTCGGGCTGAGGCACAAGGTAAACTCATTGAGGCCATCTTTGGGTTCTTTTTGTATTAGCACAAGGAACCATAGTTCTCCTGCTGTTACTGGACTTCTGTATAAAAGTCCATCTAAACTGGGTGTTTCTGCCCACATGGAATAAAATGAAGGCATAATAAATAAGTCAATAAAATCTGTCTTTGTGAGAAGTAAAACAGCCCCTTTGTGTATGTACATGCCAACGCCCAGAGTACCCTTGTAAAACAGAAGCGGCAGCTCTTCTCCCAGTCCCTTCCTGGTGTGAATGTGGCAGTGGGTGCAGTCTGCACCAGGCCCTTCTGCTCCTGCAGAGCACCAGAAGAGTTAAAACAAAGAGCCAAACACTCTTGAAATTGAAGAGGCAGCAGGAGCTTGGCATCTGTTTTGAGAAAGGAGGAGGAAGCATGAGTAAATATTTGAGGGGAACAACCGTTTAGTCTTTTCAGGGGCTCGGTCTATTGGGTTTTGCTGAGGCCAGAAGGATGAAGCCCTGTGTTTGTCACTAGGACTAGGTACACATGGTTCCGTGGATTTTGTACTTTTATAGCTGCTTTGGGATAATTTAAGAGAAAAAAATAATCCTTTATGGTCCTTGATTATCAGGTTACAGTTTATTAGAGATATAAATGCCAGCAATTTAAATGACTCTCTATTAGATTGTCCTTGAAAAAACAAAATTTCTAACCAAAAGGACAGTGCAATGAATTTTCTATGAAACAATAATACATTTTAGATAGAACAAGTACTGTATATTTTTAAGTTTTAAATCACTGAGTGCTTCTAAGCAAAATATCTGTGCATTGTTTATCTTCCTTCTTTATGAACAAGAATATTTTATTGCTAGCTATTATGAACTCCACAATCTCTATGCAGAGATTATAATGGGCTAGATACAGGGCGCTATCAATAATCTTAGTTAAGGTTTCAGTTCTATTAGCTTACTACACTGATAGCATTCACTGTGGATTGAATGACAGTCAAAAGAATACCACAAGAATAATTGGACAACATTTACCTGTATGAAGAATTATTCTACGGGGCTGTATATCACTGATTCCTGAAAGTATGGCTGCTCTTTATATTGCAGTTTACTGCTGCCATTTCACTGTACAAAGGATTATAAAGCTGGAGGGTTACAGAAGGACGCTTGTGTGAAGCTGTATTGAGTGCTGGCTGCAGTGGCTTGTCTGTACTTGATTGTCTTCCAGATCTCTGGGGTTGTGCTCCACCTGTGCCAAAGAGTGTGTCGTCTAGTGGTTCCCATCCATTCTGGAGCCAAGCCTCATGTTCGAACCCTGGCAGTGTCCCATGCTTCCTTGGATCGAGCTCCAACTGGATCACGGCTCGGAGTCCTAGTTTGCTGCTTGCGCATGTACGCATGCACCTGCTTTGGGATGTGAAGTGTTAGCAAGTACAGTTTGGTGTGTTAATGCAAAATCTGTTGGAGCAGGTTGCCCACCTGAAGTCAGTTCCTTACATGTATGGCAACCGCATTTCTGCTGTGATTTCTGGAAACCCTGCTGCAGCTTAAAAGGGAGAAGTAGTACTGTTTCCAGGTCTTTAGACTCATAACTGGACTGCTTTTTGAACTAGTTTTTTCCCTTTAGAGTTGTAGTTGGACTGGTTTGTGAACTGCACCCTCTGTACCCTGACTCCAGGTACTCATGAATATATGGGGTGTACTTTAGAATAGTCTGGGGCTTCTGTGCTCTTACTACTGTCCTCAGAGGTGTTCAGGTCAAAATCTCTGTCCCTCAGATCCCTGAACAGGGAGAAATGTTTATCTTGTCAGCAGCTGCAGCAAGAAGTTTTAGTTTAAGGCCTGCCTCTGGAAAGCAAGATTGAACTCTGGTTTCTAGATAGTACTGAGGAAGAAGCTGTGATGGGCTTCTAGCAGAATATTGCAAGTCTAAGGTCCTGCTTTTATTCTAATGTCCAAAGGAGTGTAGAAGATATTGCCATGCAATTCATGAATATCTGGATTTCCTTCACACTTGCTGTATTAGCATTGTTTTCTGTGCCAAATTCTTGTTTGAGTTGAAACCATGCTGCAGAAAGGCAAATTATCTTGTGTTTACTTTAGCCCAAGAGAGTACACAAAGCACTGGAGCTCTCCAAACCCACATCAAAGATGAGCTTACCCTCCATTGCTCCAGACACATCTATCAAAAAGGGTAAGCATTTGCCACTGCATGGAGAGATACTTAACTTCCTGCTAATGTAGGAAATTACTTTTTCCCTTATTGCTTGGAAAAGACACTTGAAAATGAAACCTGTGTGGTCTGGGCAAAATGCAGAACAAACCTGGGTGGGAAACAGCTACACAGAGAATATCAGAGCAAAATGACATAAGAGAGACAGTAAATGTTCTGAAGTTACTAGCTGGTGGCAGTGTCTTCAAATCTGCAATGAAAGAGGATCAGCTGAACAGAGAACTTTGCTGCTGCTTACTATACCTGTGAAGGAACAAAGTGTGGAGGCCTTCTAAGTACTGCACAAAGCAGGAATTTGTTTTGCTAAAATCCGTCCCACTCAATTACTGTTGATCTGAGAACTGGACTTTGCTTAGTTTGTACAGCTCTAGCCTCAGGCTCCTGTAAATTACTTTGATCTACATGGATCCCTGAGGATCTCTTAACTTGTGAGCTGGGTTCCTCAGCCTGTTCCATGAGATGGAAAATCATACCTCACTGGCAGGAGTCTTGCTGTCCCTTCTGATAGCAGCACCCTGGTTCACACTCATAATCATAGCTCCTGGTGCTTCTCTGAAAAGGGGATTTCCAAGAGGGTAACTACAATTAACTGCACTGTAAATGCCATAGATGAAGTCAAATCATCTATTTAAATTAAAAATTTATATTATTACCTTAAAACCCCCCACATTTTCTTTCTAAAATCATCACCCCAGCTAAGGTCTATAGCATTTCTGCAAACAATGACCAGCTGGGGTTAATAGCTGTTCATTGTACATACATTCATTGTTATAATTTGTCAGTGGGGTTTTTATTTTTTTTTCTCTTCAAAATTTCCTGTCTTTAGGTCTGCATTGCCTAAATTATACTGATCCTGAAATGTGAGTTGGTATACAGGAGTGCTCCTCTGGTTTACTCAGTTTTGTCTTTAAGCAGGGTGGGAAGCTTTCTGTCAGTTTTGTTTCTCATAAAAAATACACTTTTCACTACATATACTTGCCTCTGCCTGGGAAATGTTGACTTCAGGGGTTTTTGGTTTAAAGCTTGTTGGCATTTTTTGTTTATTTTTAATTAGCTTAGAGATTAGAGCTTTACAAAAAAGTTTTTTTTCTGTGTGGGAAATACCAGTTGTTTTGCAAGTTCCCTACCTCACATTTTTTTGGGGAAAGTATTATATTGTAAAAATGGATGGAGAAAATGGAGATTAGCAAACCCTAGTGTTTTCTGCAGAGATATAGTCAATTTTTCTGTAGCCGAAATGTGGATTCTCTATGGCTGGACTATTTTTTCTGGTGAAACTTCCCTTGGGGGAATGTGAAGTTTTCTTGGGCCCAGGTGATCTCTTGGTGTTCCCTGGGACTTCAGGTCTTCAGTCCATGTATCCAATGCCAGTGCTAACCCTGGATTTGTCCTGCCTTCACAAATAGCTTCCACCACCACCAGCTTTTCTCGACTGATGATGTGCTACAGGGTTTTATGAGAAACTCAGGTGAGCCAAGTAGGCAAATAAGTTCTTTGGCTCCTGAAGCAGCTCATAGCTTGAACTGTTTTAACTGTTTTGTAATGAAACATTTTTGCTTTTCTGAATAGAGGAATTTTGATGCCAATTATTCCACAGGTGTTTTCTGTACACCAACTTGCAAAAAAAAGAGTGTATGCCAATTTCGCAACATACATTATGAATACTGTAGTTTTTCTTAGGATTGAGGCTGTGCTTTCCAGCTAAGGGAAGAGCCCAGGTTTACACAATGGAGTATTTGTGGTTTAGCTTCCTGGTTCCACTGCTGAGGATTTACAGCACTGTAAATCTAGAGTAACATCATGTAAATCCATAGTAATGTAACTATATTTATTTCCCTCCATGGAGCTGTCCAGGTTTATACCAGTGAGAATAAGAACAGTATTTGGCCCTTTAATATCTATCTCAGATAATAAAAGTCATATGAGGGTTTCACTAAATATTTGGCAAACCTACTAAAACAAGCCCAACAAACTATGCAGGACGTAGATTAATTTCCTCCACCAAGCATCTGGGTTCAGCATTATAATTAGCAGCAGATCTAGTGATATGCCAAACAAAGATGTTTATGTCAAATAGCTATTTCTGAGAACGAAAAAAAAAAAGGCAGAGAGAAAGGGGAGCTTAAATTAATTGAATGTCATTAAATGAGTCCACATTGCTAGCCTGAGTGATAAGCAGTTACTGCCAGAGGTATTTACAGATGGCAGCTAGCAAAATTTTCTGTTACGTTATTCAGTTCGGCTCATGACTGCATAGGCATTGCAGGGGCGTGGGGGACTTTAATCTGTCTTCACTTTCTTACCTCTCCTAATGGCTGTTTTTCCCACTTGAAATATCTTTTGATCTCTTAACATGTGAATCACACTTGTTCACTTGGATTCACTTAGACTTTAAATCAGCTCTGCATGCTGAGTGCACTTCATGTGGATGACAGGCAGTGCTTAGAAAAGTTGGCATGGGAGCTTCCTCAAAATGTAGCTAAAGCAGGCATATCCACAGCCCAGTGAAATTTCTGCATCAGCTGAACTGCCACAGCAATGCTGTACATAAGAAGAGAACAAAGTCCCAGTTGCTGACCAAAAACTGGGGAGGGGAAAAGAACTGCTTATTGAGACCTTTGAAGAAGTTTGAATTGAGCTCTGCTTTTAGAAACAGTTACAGGTCACTGTGTGGACTTGACAAAGGAAGCTCTGATCTTCCTGAGATTAGGCAGTCACTCAAACAGCAGCAGAACTGCAACAAGTTCGGGTAATGTGAAGGAATTCTGTGAATTTCTGGAATGACTGAATGAAATTCCTGTCCAAAATGATCAAGAGTAGTTTGAAGACAGATTTGGCAACTCTTCTAGACTGTTTTACCACAAAAGGACCTTGGGTTTATAGCTGTGTCACGATAACGTTTGAACCTTCAGTTTGTGTGCGAGAGGGCTGTACTCTGCCAGTGGCAAAGGATGCTTTCCCTCATTTATAATCTAGAGATATTAGACATCATAAAAAGTTCAATATACCAGTGTGATGATAATATATCTGTTGTCTGCACTGCAAATTTCCCAGCTAGCATTCACAAATTATTTGTCAGGCAGTAATTAGAATGATACATTTTAAATCTTCTGAAACAGTGCCAGGAAGAGAATTGCTTTCTGTTTTGAGCAGTGTTAGTAGTGCAGCTGGAAATTCTGCCTAATGAAAATACTTTTAAACATCTCTTGGTCTGTGTTTGGTCACAAGTTGCCCAAGGAACAAAGGCCATGTTCACCTTGCTAGGTTGAAGAAGAATTCTTTAACAAGTCGTCAGTGATGAACTGGGAATCACATAGGAAAGAGTCCAGATTTTTATGCCACTGAAGTGAACTGCAAAGAAATCAAAATGGTACCAAAGGACCAAACGCACAAAATATTCAGAGAGATTTGCAATTCTGCCTGATTGTCAGGGTGGAACACATTCCCCTGCAGCCAGCGTGATCTCCAAAGACAGCCAGTGGATTTGAGACCCAGTTCTGGATCCTAATTTAGCAGACTGCCATGCTGATCGGGATCTTTCTCATCAGGACTTTAGTTCAGCATATTAAAAAATGGAGTTCTGTTCTTTTATATCTCCAATTTCTAAGTATCAGTGAAGAGATATGTCCACAAGATTGGTTGACTTGTCTGGATTCAAACTCTGGCAGAATAGGAATGAAAATTTAATATTAAATTTTGAAACAAAGCTTTAAAAGGTAGATTTCATAATATGGTTTACTTAACTTTTCATAAGGAGCTCTGGTAATTTGTGATCAAAACTGTTATGTCTACAATGAAAGAAATCTTTATTTCATTTGTTTATAACCTATACTCGGGACTGAAGGCTCTGGGTCAGGTCATGCTTCTGTGACTGGGGCATTAAGTTACACTAAAGTCTGACTCTAGCTATATTATCTCCTGCTCAGGCTTCATAGTAGTAGTAGTCTATTAATCCTGGGATTCAGAGAAAGTTGATGAATGAACAGATGCCTACATGTTGTCTTTCCTGCCCAAGTCAGTGAGACAAACACTTGGCAAAGTAGAATAGAAATAAATGTGTCAGTTTAAAGTATTCAGATGTTATCTTTTGGTCACCCTAGCATTTCTCAGAGTGAAAGTCAAATTTATGTGTGGTTGTGTTTTCCATTAGACTAATCTTGAGATTTCTGCCTTTCCAATAACCAGTTTTTGGGAATATTGTAAAGGTTTAGCACACATTCTTTATACTGAATGCCAGGTCCTCAGCTAATGTAAACTAGCACAGCAAATCCAACTTAGGCTGATTTTCTGCAACCCTGGCTAAGACTGGAGGAGATTAAGAGGAAGTCATTATCCTATAGAGTAGAACCAAACATAAGCGTGTTGGAAATTATTTCAATTCTTAGCCCAGTTGTGTTGTTGTGCTCTGGAGTCTGTGTGTGTGGGGTCTCCAAAGGTGAGGATCCATGTGCTGCACTTGTGAAACTTGTTGTCACTAGGATGCATTTGCAGGATAAATCCATCTGCAGTCATTCTTTGGCTCTTGATCTGGAGCTGGCACACTGTTTAGATTCTTAAATGTGGCTCCTACCCTAACACTGAAATCTTTCTCGGGGATGCACTTTCCACTTTCACTTTGGGTTGCATGATCTCTGTGATATCTAAAATTGTTTCTGTGCTTTTCTACTTCTTTCCAACCAGTTCCACAGAAATCCTGCTGGAATCACAGTGAGAATGCCCACAAGTTTTTTGCCCTCAAGCTATGAGAAAGAAGCAGCAGGCACTGCTAGGGCCAAGGCTGTTGCTAGCTGTTGCTGAATGAAAGTCCTCTCTCACTGCCTGCTCTTTCTGATGGGTTTGCATGCTCCCATCTTGGCAGTGCCCTCAGCCTCGCAGCTTCTCAGAGGCCAGTGGTACCTGCTGGGGAGAGGTGTGGCAGTTCAGACCTGTCTCCTCAGGACCCTGACAGGCAGCAGCATTGCTGGAAGATGAGCATGATGTTCCCTCCTGTACTCAGAGAGAGACCCTGTCTCTGTGTGTTTGAAAGGTAAAGGGGAGAGGTGGCTCCTCTTTGTCTTTCTTCTACAGGGCAAGGTGAGTCCCAGTTTGGTAGCTGGCATGCAACTTCATTTCTTCTGCTTTTTTTTCTTTATTCTCATTTTCTCTCTGTAGTGCAAAAATAGTATCAGTAACACATTTATATCCTCCAGGAAAGGTAACATGTGGACAATGTTGCAAAACTCCAGGTGGGAGCTGTGGCTGTCGTACAGAAATGACATATGTACAAGTTACCAAATATACACAGAAGCTTTGAAGGAGAAAGGTGTGATTTCAAAGAATATTATTTCATGATTCCTGAGAAAAATGGGAAACCAGGTTCATTGCCCCTCATGGGAGTTTTCATGGCACTGAATTACTTACAGTTAGCTCTAAAAGTCCTTATGTGAGGTGAAGGACACCTTGTCTTAATCTTCCCTTAGTAGATATGGATATTGCACTGTATCTAGATACAAGTGAAGACTACATTTAGTGGTAGCACAGGAGAAAGGCAAGACTCTCGAGAGAACTTTCTGTGCTCACAGTCCCTGGGATAGTTCTGAGTCAGTTCCTGTCCTGCAGAAGTGCTTCTTCTGATGCAAGAGACACCGTCTCCAGCCTGTGGGGCTGAGGCCTGTTGGCTGCTGAGCCTCCTAGTTCCTGTGAACCTTTACCTTCAGTATGTAATGTAAGAGTGGCATGGAATGACCAAGGCTGGAGTGACACAATACATTGCTCTAGCACACCTGGCCTCTCACTAGCTGTGTGATCTTTTGCTGCAGGGCTTCCTTGCAGGCAGGGACAGCTGCATGAGACGACAAGGAGCTTGTTTTTCCAGTGCCGCTTCCCTGCAGAGCTCCTGTGGCAGCCAAGAGCCTGCAAATCCTACCCACAAAAAGCCTTGTCTCCTTGTCTACAGCTCTGAGCATATGCCTTGGCAGTGCCTTGGTTTGGGGACACAGCCAAAGGTGTGTTTGGGTCAGGACAGGGCAACTTATACCTCAGTTTGTTGACAAGTTACTTGGGTGCAGAATTATACATGGGAGAATTGGCTGCACAGCAGATTGCTCTGGACACTGCTCCTTTGCTCCTAAGACATTCAACATGCTTGCCCTAAAGACCGTAAGGAATGCTGTTTTCTTTTCCTGGTTCCTGACAGGCCATGACTATGGGGCTGGGCAGACCTGTGTATGCCCAACCCTGCTTATCTGCTGATTGGCAGTAGGAGCATTTTGGAGCTGGAGTGATAAGAAAATGCAAATGTTTTTGTGAAAAGCATTTCTATTTTTTGTGGAAAACTTTTAATGAAAGTGTTTTATATGTGTAGAAAATCCTAAGTATTTTTAAAAGATCACAGCCAAAATGTTTCATCCTAAACCAGAAATATTCCCGTTGAAGCCAGTGTCTGTCTTCTTTATGGGAATTGTAACAACATTCCCATTATTTTATGTGCATAGGACTTTGTCCTGTACCTTCTCTGATGAACTGCAGCCAGGGATTCTAGCAGTGACAAGCTCCTCTTTTTCACAGGCAGAGCTCTGTGGTGAAGAAAAAAAAACATGGGCATCTAACCTACAAAGGAGGTGGGATATCTTCCAAACCCCAGGACAATATGGTGCTGCTGCTCTTGTATGAATGAAAAAAAAAAAAAAAAAAAAAAAAAAGGAAAGAAATATTTCTTATTTTTACTTCCTTGCCCACCCTCCACCAATCTGGAAAAAATCCATTTCAAGTAAAATCAAAATTTTCTCCAGAAGAGAAAAAAGCAGTTGATAAGGAGGAAACATAATAATTATACGGAGCCAGTTATACAAGATTGTCCATCTGTTGGCTCTTGTTCTGTCAATGACTTCCTGGTAGTGTCCATCACTTGTCTATCATTCAGCAGAGTAAGCCCCACTTTCATGAGACATGGCAGTGAATTTCAGGCTCACAGCAGGAACTGGTGTGTCTTCACTTCAACGGGAACAGGGCCCAGCCCTGAGCTCGTCCCACTCAGCCAGATACTCTCCAAAAGTTGTGATCTTTTCAGCACAGATTTTGGCTTCTTTCAGCTCATTCTGCATATACACATTGGAGCATAAGCTAGCTCCTTAAATAAAAATCAAAGCAAAGCACTTGACTTCAGAAGAATAGGAGACCCAAAAGGAAAAAAAAAAAGAAAAAAAAAGAGAAAGAAAGAAAAAAGACCGCTTAGGTAGTGGGCTGAGCAGATGCCATAGGTTGTTATAGCAACTTGAGTTCTAAAAACAGGAGAGAATACCCACATGCTGCCACATCTACTGAAGAACCCACATCCAGATTTCAGAATCCAGGCATTGAGGAAACACTTATTTCCTATTATTAAAAAAAAAACCAAAAAACCAAAACTGAACCAAAAAGAAAAACAACAACAAAAAACTCAAGCACAAAATAACCACCTCCCACCCCCCAAACCCAAACCAATAAGAAATCAATCAAACCAGCCAACTAAAAAACAATGTGTACAGGATCCTCAGAAAAATCCACACACATTATCCTGTGAAAGAGAAGAGCTCTTTTAGATGCTTTGGAAAGGCTTATGGCATCATTTGTTATGATATTTAAAGCAGTGTGTGTGCATGCCTGTGTGCCTGCGTGTGATGTGGATTTCGGCTTTCAAAGAGAACTTGAAAGCCTTCCAGCAAAAACGTAAGCACTCTGACAAAGATTTTTGTGGAGGGAATAACTGTCAGCAGCAGATACCAAGGTGACAGTGAGCAGTTGTAACATCAAACCTAAAACACTTACCAGTTTTGTGTACTTGTATGAGAAATAATGACTCCTCAGACAGTGCCTGTCTGTCAGTGCAGGGAAAAAGCACTAATCAGTAGCAAATCTAGGAGGTAAAGCTTGAGGCAGGTATAATGGAAACTTTTCATGGTAAAATATCAAGGTATATGTGAAAATATGGAAATCAGACACCATGTTACTATGGCCTAGAGAGGCAAATAGGTGTCTTTTGACTCAGCTGAGCACTGGACCAGACTTTTTGCTTGCACATGAAATATAGGTTGATTTGGGATCTTTATCTGTTCCAATTTTATCTGAGTAATTTGTGTGGGAATGTAACAGCCTGAGATGCTCCTCTGGAAAAGGCAGGGGACTTGAAATGCCACAATTGGTTATTATTTCCTAATTTTATATTGTGGGGGTTTTTGGTGTCAGACTGTTTGTGCTCAAAGTCATCTGTGAATTCATGCCTTGGGTAACCCCTCCTCCAGCTGACTTCACACAGTGAAAGCAGCTCTCAGCATCATGCTGAGATCAAAGCTAGGGCTTGAATAAAGCTGGCTGCTGAGAAGGGGGCAAAGAGAGAATGGACTGTCCTTGACACTTAGAGACCAGCATCTGAATAAGTAGGAGCTTTCCCAACAGAAAGGCGATAGGAAGACAGGACAGAACCATGACAGAACTCTGTGGAGACAGCAGCAGCTCCTCTCCAGACTGGCTGGTGACCCAAGGGTGGCATCCCTGGGGCAGTTGTGTGTGTGCTCTTTCCCCCCAGCTGGTGTGGGGCAGAGCCTGAAAGCCTGAGGAGCAAATCTCAGCAGCTGCCCCCGTACTGCCTTCCCTTCCCCCAGGCACCAGACCACACAGGAGGGTTTTGAGGGCAGATTAGTCAAGATAAAAGGTACGAGTTGCCCAGGTATGGCAGCAAGGAAGCTCCTACGTGTGTGCTGGCACAAACCTGCAAAGGGATAAATCCTTGTTTGCCTGCAAAAGGAGGCAGTGACTCTTACATGAGGCACAAAAGTCGCTCCTGAAGGTCTTTTGAACTTTTCTTTCCTATCTTACTCTTTTCTAGAGGTATAATTTTTAGTAGAATCTAGCTCAGGCCAGCTGTTTTCTCTACTCATCTTCCAAAAATAGTGTATATGGTCAGAATTTTTCTTCTTTGTCCCTTTAATTCAAATACATCTGAAAGATATTGCCCAAACATACCTCCAGTAATAATGATATTTAACGATTCATCTTCAGACAGAAAAGAATATGGAAGATATTAAACCCAGAGGCAAATATTTTCTGAGTTATGGGTGTCAGAAAACTGAGTTATAGGTAGAATGTGAATGGTTTTGCAATCTCCATAGCAGGTGTTAAAACCATTATACTAAAATAATTATTTATTTGTCTTGAAAGTGTAACCTCAGATTTTTAAAGCTAGCCTGGAAGAAGTATAGAGGAATGTATTTTCATCTGCGAATAAATTAAGCAGGAGTTTCTGGAGATAGGGTGTGAAGGAGAATTAGTACAGGCAGTAAAGGAAGGAGGTCTGATTTTAAAAATTATAATTAAAAAAAAAAAAAGCAACAGAAAAATCAAATTATGTGTTGCATTTTGTTTGTTTGTTTGTTTGTTGGTAAATGTCCAACTACCAGTGGAGAGCAGTCCAAGATACAAGCTCAAGCACAGATAAAGCAGTGGTATGTTGTGGAACAGCTGTTAGATTTAAATCTGATAGATTTGAGACAAAATAGCCGTTACGAAAGATTTCTCCCAGCAAACTGGTATGAGTGCTGTGTTAGACTTGATGCAGTTACTGTGTGAGATAACTCATAGCTTCTGCAAAGTTCGTAAGTTAAAATTACCATGTAGTGCTTGTTCTTGTATTCCATAGTGGATTTGTCAGGGAAGTTTTTCTTAATGGTCTGTCACACTGGATGTAAAACATCAAGGATTCAAAGAGGAGTCAAAACCCACAGGTTCATGGTTACATGAACCCGGCACAGAACAAGGTGTCAGCAGCCACAGGTGTACCTCAAGGAGTGAGGACAGGTGCTGGGCAAAGGAGCTGTGCCCTCCCAGATGTGGTTGGGTCTCAGCAGAACACCCTTTTTTGGGAACACAGGGTCCCAGGGCCTCAGATGGGAAGGTGCCACTCTGCCCTTGGCCTGTGCTGTGGAAATTGCAGCAGGTGCCTGAGCAGCAGCTCTGCTGTCTGTAGCACAGAAGCCCCCATTGCCAAGTGTAAATGCTCTGGCAGTGGAGGTCTAAGCAGTGCCAGGTGAGGAGCTGGAAATTCCTGTCTCAAATTGTGTTTCTAAAGTGGACCTTATGGAGACCAATTAAAGATTCATTCTGGAAAAGACAAAGCAGACCAAGGAATGCTCATGCAAAGGCAAATTTCTCTTCTGCTGGAGGAAACCTCAGTGTTTTTTGATGAACTACCCATAGTTTCCCTCTCAAGATTTCTGTTAGACAGTCTTATTAGGGCTGAGGAATAATGTGGGAAGGTGAGTTTATGTTTAGAAACCAAAGCGGTTTGTTCTCCTGTTTCACCTCTAGTGAAGTCAAGAAGATTTAATTGCTGAGTTTCAACTAGCAAGTGGGATGTAGTCTTCATTCTTGTGTTGGGTGATGGAATGGGGAAGGAATAAAAGACCAGATTTTGTCCTTGAGCTTACTGAAAACCCTTATGAGCCTTCTTTGAAAATAATTCCTGGCACAATCAGCTTTAAACCTAAGTTTGACTTTTTTTTCCCTCTCCCTATACCAAACATGATTAGAACATAGTATGGATTAATTGCTCTGCCAAATGTCATTCCTATAAATCAAATCTGTTTTCTGACATATGAGTGAGTGTCTGAATACTCCAAAGCCATTAAAAATATCTGCATAATTTTAAAACCTGCTAAATGTTGTTGTTTTCTCTCTCTCTCTCTTTTCATTCTTGGTACAGTATGGTATTTTACTCTGATGATGAGAAGTTGAATGGCAAGTTTCACTCAAATGCTTTTTTTTTTTTTTTACGATCCAATCCTAAAATCTTGACAATGGCACTTACAGTGGAAATGCCACCAACTGTAAATTTACACACGGACAAAACTTGGCATCCCTTGTCAGCTCTTCTTCAAGCATAACTTATGGGATCCCTGCCCACATTCTCTCTGCAGGAACTGGTGTTATCCCACTACTGAAGTATTCATGTGTTAGCACCCCAGGTGTAGAACAGTGTGCGGGACCAAGTCTCCAGCACTCATCCTACTAGTAGTAGAAGCAAAAAAAAAACTCTTTCAAGAAGCCATTAGGTCTGCTAAGATTAATATCAATGGCCCAAAACATCATCATTTTCCAGTTCAAAGTGGCTTCATTAAAATGATCAGGAGCAATTAAAGCAGTGCAAGAGAGAGCGAACCAGCAAAGGGAGGTGGATGGAATGGAACTGCTTTTGTATCATCATTGGTCTTGGGGAAGAGGTTTCGTCTTTCTTTCCTTTTCCCATATCTTGTGTTGTTTAATCTGTGTTTTTTAGATTGTGAACTGTGTTGCTGAAACTATTCTGTACTACATAAGAAACACATGTATACAGTTTCTGGGGTAATAATAACAGGGCTGTTTCTATGGAATACATATAAGGGGACCCACTGAATTTCGAGAGCTTCTGGTGCAAAATGCTTGTCTGAGTGCAAAAGTACATAGTGAGGACATTATTACTCATTTCCATATGGGTGATCTGAAACTTTTGGGTCTGGGCTTCTGTGCAGCCACTAAACCAGAGTTCATGTTAAGGGTAGATGGAAGAGGCAGAGGACGCAATAACCCATATGAAATCTGTCTGTTGCTCAGTGAACCGCACAGCGTTAGAAATCTCCTCCCACCTCTGAGATGCTCCCAGGATGCTGGGGATGATGTTCTGGGGGCTGTCACCTGGGCACTTCTCTCTGAGAGCCAGGTAGGGGCCAGAAAACAGGCTGCTAGGTGCTCTTGTCATAGGTACAAGATATATTATCAGCCTGAATATGAGCTCAAAAAGGTGAGGGATTGGCCTGGAAATGACAATGCAAACCACATTTAAAATTGGTCCTGCCGAATCATTTTTCTTCTCAGCCTATCCTGCGGAGAAGCCATGGGACAGAGCTTAGCCTGAAGCCTTCAGAAGCACAGTCCAACACCTCCTGAGTGGAAGTCAAAGGCCAAAAGCCTCTTTGGGCTTCCTTCATTCGTCCTGCCCACACAGCCAGAACAAGGCAATAGATGTTTTGAGAAAGGCTTTATTAGCATGAACTGTCAAAACCACTTGGATTTGTAACTCAGCAGTGTATTTTCCTCATTATCATGCCTTGTCTTATACAACGTATTCTTCCCACATCTTTTCAGTTCAAATTCCTGACAATAGCCTAGGAAACCAAAGCAGGTAGAAAAACTTTTTAAGCAAAATTTCTCTTTCATTAAAGTTGTCCAAGCAAAGGTAATCAAGACAGAAATTAATGTTTTTATTAGCTTTTTGTCTCTAACTTACTCCCAGCATCTGAAATTGTTACAGAAGGTAAGTTTCAACCTGAAACAAAAGCAAATGTTTTCTGGCTCTCTGCATAACCAGCACTGGAACTATGTGTAATTGGACGGGGGCGGGGGAGGGGCAAAGAAAAAGGGAAGCTCTGTAAGAAAGCAGTTGTACTAAGTTGTACAGCTAGAAAGTACTTGTTTCAGACAACTAAGGGCAAATGAAAGTCAAGTATAGAAATCCCTGCAATCTTCTAATCATCTGGGGGTGGGAAATGCAAACAGTCAGTGGCTTCAAAATTCTAAAAGTTTGCTCAAGAAAAATAAAGATTTCTGAGCTGGAGAGGTTCTTCTTAAATTTAGTTTGATTAAAACATTTCACCTCCTCTGCATGGAGTGAACCATATCCCCAAGGTAGGGTTCTGCCACACCAAAATATGCAGAATGCTCTGCTACTTATTGTGTTAACACCTGTGAAATTTTAAATTAACTGCTAACAGGCTGGCTGGAGCCTGATAGGAGTTAGGCAGGGAAGAAGCACCTGTTTGGAGCATAGCATGGCAATGCATGTTTATCTTTCTGAGGTAAGACCTTTAGCCTTCGTCTGGAAATGTCTTCTATTTTGGTTTGTTTGTGTATTTTTGTGTGTTTGTTGTATATCCTGAATGTCAGTAGTGGCTCGTTGGGAAAAAGAGGAGAAGTAACAGGTCTTTTGTGCTCTGGATGAAGTAGAATAACCTGAAAGGCTGCACTGTATTCGAGGAGAAACTGTAGGATAACAGCTTTACACATCTGCGCAGTGAAAAGGAAAAACAGAGGTCGTTATTTGGACACAGAAGTGGTTCATGTAGTGAGAGGCCAAGCCTTGTGCAGACTAGATACAAGCTGGGTTTTGTTCTGCCTTCTTATAGCCATTATTCTGTGTGTCTGCACAAGAGATGGGACTGTGCGTGAACCAGAGAAACCACATGAGATGTCTCGTTTGATCCTTGCGAGGGTCTGACTGCTGCTTCTGTTGTGGTGCTTCAGGCAAGTGAGGCAGAAAAAAGCTTTTTTGTGTGCTGGGTAGAGCAGGTGTAGGTGTTATTCTGTTTATTTTCAATCTATCTAGCACTAATTTGCCTGGGACAGATGCTCTGCTGGGATGAGGAAACCCTTTTGAGGCTCACCAGGAGTACAGAAGTTCAGGGAGCTCCTACACAGTGCCTGTCCTCTGGCTTTCCTCTGCTGGACAAATACAGACAAGGACAAGGAAGTGTAGTGCTCTCTAATGGCAGAACTTGGCTAAGGGCCAGATGTAATTTAAATTCCTTCACAAACTACTGTAGATAAGTTTATTTTTTTTGTGAGTTCCTCTCAGAACCAAGAAATGGATGAACAAAACCTGGCTGTTTTAATCTTATAATTTATTTGGCCTTTAAATAAGGTAGTCTCAAATATGGGGAGACCTAGTAGAGGCAGTGCTGGCCTGCTGCTGATCTCTGCTAACTGTCTGTGATGCTTTTCCCAAACTCTAGAATGTAAGTGATGGGGACTCTGAAAGAAGGATATTTAGCACAAAATGTCGTGGTAACAGATAAACTTGAATCTGGAAGAGTTTTTACATGT